>OY856409.1:1124276748-1129876748 GCA_963693085.1 Alisma plantago-aquatica | reverse complement strand
CTAATCCAAGGTGCAAATAACAATAATAACTTCATCTAGAAAAGTTTCACTGATGGGGAGAGGGTTGTCTTCTTCAAAATGTATACCAAAAAGATGATCAACAACCACGTCCTCAGATATCTTGTTATTGATGATTTCATGAAAAAATTCCTGTAACAGGAGAGCCAATCTAAGAAGGCGGGTCTAAGTGTCCTTCTTTTGCATTAAATATATGATTGCTCCAAGGTCGGTGTAGACTATCACTTTTTGACCTAACAAATACGATTTAGAATTATGGAAGGCATAGATGATCACAAGAATTTCCTTTTATATTATGGTATAATTAAATTGGTCCTCATCTAGAATTTTTCAGGTGTAATATATGACATGGTGTTTTGTATCCTTCTTTTGCCCTGGTATTGCTCCAACAACAGTAGTCACTAGCATCACACATGATCTCAAAGGGAAGGCCCCATTCTTGAAATTCCATAATTGGTGTGGAAGTTTTGGGTTCTTTCAAAACATAGAAGGTTTTAAAACATTCCTCATCAAATCAATATCTTTAACTAGTAGCCTAGATAATTGATGCACTAGATTAGTGTCATTTTTGACAGGCTGTTTCTTATTGAATTTTTTCTATGCATTATTTGTCATTTTCTTACAAATTTGTGCATAATTTACTATCATTATTGTATGATACTTAATTACATCAAATAAATTTAATTTTTAATTTTTTGGAATGATTTAATAAATTTCAAGAGCTTATGTTTAGGTTTATATGGATTTCATGGATTTTTGAAGAATCTACACAGCTTGGTACTACCAACATTGAATTGGTGGCACTGATACATGCTTAGGTTGCAACAAGAACAAATCTAGAAGACTTGGTATTATCGACTTAGAGGTTGGTAAGAATGATAACATTACAATGTTGGATTGGAAATCGATCAAGATAACTCAATACTATCAACATCATTATTGATAGTATTGACAATTTTCCAGGTGGAGAAAGTACCGGATGAGTCGGTAGTACAGACACCCTGGCGGTAGTACCGACCCATTGGGATCAGGCATTTAATCTGATAGTTGAGGATTTTTTTTCCCTAAGTCACTTCTATGACTTAGGGGGAATTTGAAAAGACCTATTTGTCACATTCTTTCACGTTGGACAACATCCAAGAGTGAGGATAGGAGAAAGCATAGAAGAAGATTACGTTTTGGACGTTCTAGACACTTCTAGCAGACATATTTATAATCGGAAGGTAGCAAGTTGGCATGTGCACGAGAAGGGATCTTTTGGACTGTTTCCTTCATGGGTTCTTTAACTCCATTAATGTTTCACACATTTTTTATTTCTCTCATATGTTTTTAACCATGAAAATCATGCGGGGGATAAACCCCTTATTCCTTAGGACCTGAGAGTAGGTTGGTTATAGATTGCAATTGATGTTTGTGTTAATATATCAATTTCTTTTAGTTTTTTGGACTACTTTCTATGAGATTGCAATGAACTATCTATGCTTGATCACTATAGACAGTTAATTAGACCTTTAATTACTTGAAAAAGGAAATTAACGGTTGGAAAATCATAGAAATACACATTTTATATCACCCTTTGAGAAAGGTGGCTTACATACGTTACGAGATTACCCAGTGGTTTTGTTAAAGTGTCTAACTAATAACACAATCAATACTATAATGGGATTGGTATTATATTAGGTAGTAAGTTACACTAAGAGAATGGTTAATTCTCACAATAGGCTCTTAGTACAGGGTTAGGAGAGATGTTTATTAATGTTATTCAGTTAATTGCAATGTTAACCGAGGTGAACTAGTAATCTTAGGGAATTCCATGCAATCGTTATAAATCACCAGTAATTTAGATTCAATTTCTACATTAGATAATTCAAACCTTCAATCAAAGTTTTCTTAGGTCTAACTGATCATATTGCAGTTAGTGTAAGTTTTTGAATTTACATTTCCCTATGTTCGATATCTGACCTCATTGGCCTATATTATTCAGATAGTGTACACTTGCATTTTAGGGCGTATAGAATATACCTGTCATGTTTTTGGCGCCGTTTTCAGGAAAACAGAAAATCAAACACTAAGAGTGATGTAATCGAACACTCTAGGCCACACTTTTTAAATTTCTTTTTATTCATTCAATTTGAATTTCAAATATGAATTCTTCAATTATTACTACCCGTTCTCACATTGTGTTTTACAATTTCAGGTACTAGTGCATAGTGCACACGAGAGCTCACGAGTATTGAGAGTCATCTGTACTGGGTTTAAGTCTGGTACAGATCTTACACCAAGGATGAGCCTTCAGTAACATAGGGGTAAGATTGATTCCAACTCCTCCTCTAAATCCACCACAAGTTGATCAAATACCTCCACCGGAGGAGCCAAAAGAACAACTAGAGATGGCAGAAGAAGAGTAGACGATTTGGGAGAAGATCAATGCATCTTCCTCAACAACTCATCTTAAGCAAATCAAGAGACAAGCAATAAATGTGGGTAGCTACAAGATAGATCATGGGATGGTGGCATTAGTCAAGCAACAAGCTTTCCATGGAAACAACATTGAAGACCCGATGACTTACATCAACAATTTTGTTGAAAGTTGTGATATGGTGAAGATAGATAGAGTGTCAATGAATGTGATCTACTTAAAGCATTTTTTGTCGTCAATAGAAGATGGTACCAAGTCTTGGTTTTACAATCTGGAGGATGAATGTATTGAGACTTGGGATCATTTGATTGATGACTTCTTGGAGCACTATTTCCCCGACAAAAGACAAATGAGTTGGCCAAAAATATCTACAACTTCAATCAGCAAGTAGAGGAGTTGTATTCTAAGGAATGAGAGAGGTTCTAGAACATTATGAGGAAGAATTATGGGAGAGGTTCCTCACTATGGTATCGACTTGTTAGGTCGGGAGAAGATTTTCTATTATGGGCTACATCATGGGGAAAGGGCTGTGTTGGACAACATAGGGATGGGATTGTTCCTAAAAAATAAGCCATCCAAATTGCATGATATCCTGAAAAACATGGTTAAGAACCAATCATGGGGAGAAGAATGTGAACGTCCAATAATTGTTAAAAGTTTGGGGAATCCAAGTTGAGAATATTTGAAAATAGTTGGCCAGTAGGAACCTGAGTTCACTATATTTATTGCAATCTTTTTAGTGTCTAAATGTCTTCCATAAGTAGAAGCATGATATTCATCCAAAATAGAGCGAGCTTCATTATTGGAACCACATCAACGATAGATGTTATCTGAATATTTTTTGAATAGAAGTGGGTCATCACGATAGTAATTTTTCAAGTCTGAAAAGAACTTCTTCTTATGATTATTTATCAAATTAGGCAGCAGATGTGGGTAGGCGATGTAGTTAAAGGATTTTATGTACCATTGAGTTATCTGTGTAGGGTTTTAGGAAAGGCAGAGAAGGCAACGGAAATTTTTCCCCCTTAAACCCAGAACAAGGAAACGCGTCAACGTCTATATAATAGGAAAGGATGGTTTGTGGAATCATACCTTGTCCCGAGGCTTGCTCGGCGACAATACCTCGCGCCTTGTGCGGTCTTCAACTTCGGTCTTGGATGGCGTCTGTGCAGCTCCTGGTTGCACCGGGACTGACTCCTCCTCCTCTCACCGGACTATCGGGGTTGACAGTTGTCCTCCTGAGCGGCAGAAACCTCCCGCCTTTGAAGTAGTCCACACGGACAACCTAGAACTCCACACTACTTGTCCCACAAGGAGTTGGAAGGAGTCGCACCCTCCTGTTGACGTACTAGTCGCCAACACACTCTCATGCTGTCAGTTGCAACTGCAATTGTCTTCCCCTTGTTGTGACTCCCTTTGCGGGTAGCACTTGCTTGGGCTCTCTCTCGGTTACCAAAACCAGAGAGAACGAAAACTTTGCAGAGCAACTGGTTGCACTGAGTTGTTCTTTGAGAAACCCCCAATACCCCTATATATATAGGAGGGTCATGGGACATTGTTCTCTATCCCGGGCAATGCGGGACTAAAAGCAGGAGTAGAAGGGTTCGATATTTTCCACAAAAGCAACCAACTCGCAACCTGAACCGATCGTTTCACAAGTGAACCGGTCGGTTGGGACACCTCAACCGGTCGGTTCACAAGTGAACCGGTCGGTTGGTGGTCCTTGTTGGTTCCCGATTGACTTTCCTTCTTTTGTTCCTAATTGGTATCGAATACCAATCCTATTTCCCAATCAAATTGGGTAATTGAAACGAAAGGAAAATTCTCACCAATCCTATTTTCCCAAGTTGCTCGGTTGCACCATTTGAATCAATCGTTTCAACACTTGAAGCAATCGGTTCACCCTGGGCATGAGCCGATCGGTTCAACATTTCAGCCGACCGGTTCAGCAACCTCAGCCGACCGGTTCAGCAACCTCAGCCGACCAGTTCATCAAATGAACCGATCGGTTGGGGGTACAGGTTGTGCATAATCAGTCAATTGCGATTTCAAACAATTCGATACTCCAATCAATGTGTCCAACACCTTGAATAATATGATATTGAGCTATCAATTGATTGAGTTTTTAATTGAACTGCTAAACTCCTTTAGTAATCAATCTAAACATTGCTTGTGGACAAAACTCCTCTTCCAGCTTAAATCCTATGTGTGTGACCCTGCAGGTCTATTTCACGTTGGCAGTGAAAGTCCATAACACTTATGACTTCACAAACAAAGAGAAGTGCCTAGTCACACATCAGTGCTACCCAAGTGAAAGTAGAAAGTTGGAGAACAACTTTCAATCCAACAATCTGTGAATGGTGTTATAGTGAATGTATAATTCCTTTGTCACTGATATCCCGAATGAACTCGAGGCATGGAACAGTCATCCTGTCAACGTTCATTCACTTTCATGATCTCAGAGTAGATTGAACGAGATATGTATGACATCAATATCACATACTGATTCACACATGCGTGCGCACGCCTATCTAAATCCTACTCATCAAGTGCCCTTGGATATCAAACTCCCTCAGGAGGGACAAATCCCATATCTATCACTCACCCCTCAAAAGCCCCATGTGTCAAAGCCACCCAATCATCACCTAAATAACAACCCATGTTTCAGGGCTGCGTTTGATGATGTCAAAGTGTGCCCAACGACATGTGTTGAGTGTAGTGATTTCAGGTCAAAGAATCACATTCACCACCATCACTGTGAGTACTGACTGTGACTACCATGTCATGGTTCCATGTGTCAAACTCACGGTGGGTCTGTCCGGTACACTTGTTCTCTAACAAGTACCATGTGTTTGGTTTGATATCTCTATATCATGACTAATGAGATTCTTTCATCAACCAACACCAAAATCTAGTCTTGTGTGTCATTGTTGTCTATCTACCTTCCACAATGACATCTGACTTGGGACATAACAAGAATGTACAAACTCTTAGCATCCGTATGATCTCATCGTTCAGGTCCTCAACCTGAAAGCATACGTCATTGAGTACTGACATTCTCTAGACATTCAATTTGTTCTATCACTATCTCATATGACTGAACCAGAAAGAATTGGAAGCTTGTCGTTGATGTTTATCAAATCAATCTTAATGTATCCCACCAATCATCCCATGATTGGCTCTCAGGGCATACATACCAACAGACTCCCACTTGCACTGCGAGCCAATCACCCTTAAATCATATTCATAGTGATCTTCAAACATGTCCCACATGTCACTCTGCTCTAGTGCCAATATAGTGAGTAATGGCAACACCTTGCCAAAGTCAGTATAAATTGCATGTCTCACATCTCTTCATTGTACGTCACATGTATGAGATGGAGTTGCCGTAATATGTGATCTAGTATTCCTTTTCTAACCTTTAGCCACATTGCATGATCAAGGATTCTAGACTTGTCATCAATGAGCAGAATATCTATAAGTTCATCTCATGAACTTCCAGATCCATATAGTATCCATTGCTGTTCTCTAACACATAGATACTCGACATTTCCTTTTAAATGATTTTATTGGAACACTTCCAATTATCAACAAACTTTCACTTTTATATATCAAATATATGTTTTGCGATTAATTTTCTTTCCTTTCAGAAGTTCGCATCAATGTAACTCTTTACATTGAACTCTTCCTTATTCCATAGAACTAGTACTTCTCAAGTACTTATCAAGTTCTCATGGTATTCCAGTAACTCTTACTGGAAGTAGACAGACATCCACTTATCATGTCCCACATACGAGTTATCAGGATGAGCACATCATATTGCCATGTCCTACATGTAAGATGATGAATGCCTTTTATTCTTGCCATGTGGATACATGCAAGATAATGGGATGATTACATACATGATAGATCCATATCTATTCTTAGTGTTCTCATTCTTCATAAGAATTGGACACTTGGCCTTGGGATACTCACTCCATGTAACATGGAAAAGTTTTCTCCCATTAAATCTGTGCATACTGAACCCTTCAATACATATTGCCAATGTATGCTTTCTCTTTCAAGTCAAGAGGTTTTTTGATAACTATCTCTATAGATCTCTATTCCTATCACATAGGAAACATCTCTATCTTCCTTCAAGATAATTTCCACTTGGATTTCCATTCTAGAACATTTCCATTTCACATAAATATGTGGATTGTGAACACGCTCCCACTAAATCACAGATCCCTTCTTTATCTTTGACATATCAGTCAAACCCTTTGACTATATCATCAAAGTAAAGATCCAATTATGAGTTGCTTGTACTCAATCAATCACATTGATTAGTCCATTGTAACTTATAGACTTCATTTGCATTAGTGGATTCATAAACCTTATAGGATGTGTCACGTACACATCTTTGTTTTATTCCTAATAGGAATGCGGTTTTAGTATCCATATGCCAAATGCCTTAGTCATTAAGCTGCAATCAACAAGCATCATCCTTCTCAAAATATTATCCATGTGTCTTAACACTTAAGACTCATTTTCACTTATGGATTTCATCCAATGTGTGCTACCATCAAGGTCATACCTTATGGGTCACATGGATTTCATTTAGGGTGTAATGGTCATAAAACATAACTCAAAATTTGGTTCCTCATATTCATCTAGATAGTTGACTCATCACATGAACAACTCATCATATAGATAAACGAGGTGTATCTGTCAAGGATATAAGAACTCACAACTCCTTGTGATTCTTAATGTCCTTTATTAGTGTGGGGTATTATTTTATTAAGAAGAATTCAGTTATTTGATATTCATTCTCTAACTCCTTAGAGTATGATTCCTTCTTGATTTAGACATCACCATGCCTTAATCATGAGTTCACTATGATACACTATTGTAATCACTCATAAGGATCTCAAACATTTGGTCCAAGTATTTCTTTCATTGATCTCATCAAGAATTAACACTTTACCAAATTTGCACTTCATCTATGATAATCTTGAACACTTCAAGATATTCATATTGGTATCTCTCTAAACACCATTTGAATTATTAGCATTCGTTCCAATAGATATGTAAATACATCACATGCATCATACCTAATAGGATAATCATTCTCCCACTACCATTAGTGAAGATTGATTAATCATGTCCAAGATATTCATGTCTCTTACTGGTTCTCTAACCAAAAGAGTCTAGATTTATCGATCACATGGAAACTAGAAAATGAATTTCTCATGATTGATGCTAATTTGATTGTTTGAGTTATCCATAACTTTTAGGTATGATTTTATCTTATGCATATCAAATACCACAAGATAAACAAGGCATTGCCACAAAGATCATATCTTTAAGATTGAAAACTCCACTTTATTAATTGACATCATTGTCATACAATATGCAAAAATAAAGTGTTTCTATCTACTGGCAAATATGAAATAACAGTTCATAACTGTATTATATGCCTTGTAGGCTGAAAATAAACTAAAGTACTCCTATCTATGGCGGCAACACTTGCCCCAATTATGAGTGCTTTACACTTTACATCTTGGTATCATATACCTCAAAAAGTGTTACAAGTTTACTTTCATGACACCTTTAAGTAGAGACATCAGTCTCCTCCTTCTTTTGTTCTTCCAGATAGAGAGGACAACTCCTTTTCAAATGTCCTGGCTTTTGACAATGGTGGCAATTTCCTTTCTTGGTCACGCCTCCCTTGGCCTTGAGAGCTAAAGACGTCTTGGGCTCCTGGATAGCATCAGAACCTTTCTTAGCTTTTCCCTTGCCCTTGCCCTTGGACTTGCCTTTCTTGCCCGTGATCACCATCACAAACTTAGGCTTGTCCTTCTTCATCTGTATCTTGGCTGTCCTCAACATGCCCAACAACTCTGACAGTGGCCTATCAAAGTAGTTCATGTTGTAGTTCATCACAAACTAACTGTAGGATTCTGGCAACGATTGCAGTATCACGTCAGTAGCCAACTCTTGGCTCAGTGGAAATCCCAGTCTTTACAGGTTCTCCACATACCCAATCATCTTGAGTGTGTGAGGACGAACTTGATCTCCTTCTGTCATGACGCACTCGAACAGCGCCCTAGAAACATTGTATCTCTCTTGCCGTGCTTGATCTTCATACATGTTCCTGAGATGCTGAATCATCTCAATGACACCCATGTTCTCATGTTGTCTCTACAACTCATGGTTCATGGAACACAACATCAACCACTTTGCATCAATGGCATCATCAAAATGCTTCTTGTAAGCATCTCTTTCTGCCTTTGGTGCATTAGGAGCGGGTTCCTCTGGAATTGGAGTATCCAGGACATAGAGCTTTCGCTCTTGAGTGAGAACAATTCTCAATGTCCGATACCAATCGTGGAAGTTTGTCCCATTTAGCTTGTCCTTGTCAAGGACCAATCACAAAGAAAAGTGATTGTTGTTTGTTGCCATTTGAACTACAAAAAGGAAAATATGCAATTTTAGTCCAAAACTCATTTTTGACTTATTTGATTGATTTGAAAATTTGACGATATAATAAGGCCTTTAATTAATAATTGCTCCCACTATTTTACTTCAAGTTGACAGCCCTCACCATCAATTCGGAAGATTGCAGCGTACAACAGTCTAGTGGGCAAGATCCTGAAATTCTCTAAGTCATGGACCAACTTTGGCTGCCACCTACAACTTAGATCTCTCAGGTAGGCAACTTTTGCCAATTCCATTATATGCAACTCTTGTTGAATGAACATGCACAACACCTTGCCATGAACATTCCTTGCCTCTGGGCTTAGACGCTCTAAGAATCACCAGTTAAGTCCAACCCAAAAGCTGACACGCTAAACATGCACCCTGCTTTGGCAGAACCTACATGTCTACCCTTCACACTTCCACAAGATAGACGGCGCACCATGCTTTGGCGTAACCTACGCTTGGTCGATCGATCTTTTCATGTGTGCCGCTAATGGAAGGCATATAAGACTTAATATTTTAATGAGGGATTTGGTTTTTATATACATATACATATCCAATCACCACAATACATAATACGTATCATATACATGCTATATCCCACAAAAAACATGCAAAATGATAAAAGCGATGATTATGGCCATCCTAATGTGATTACTCGAGCCAAGATGAATCACAATCATCTAGGTATACATCACATGCAACCTGTACAAGATGAACTTTGTGCTTTGCCTTGTGAGAAGATCAACTCATCACATGATTGACTTGCTCGTTCCGGCTTGGTCGTCTGGGTGCCACCAGCCGATCGGTTGGCTCCTCCAACCGATTGGTTCGCCTGGTCGTCATGCATCTCATCATGGTCGCCACCCGCTCATCTCGCTCCTCGAACCGGTCATCAACCGATCGGTTCACTCCTTGAACCAATCGTCTGGAACGTCAACTGACCGGTTCATGCCTTGAACTGATCATCTCAGCTGTCGTCAGGATGGCCTTCGTTCTTTGACATAACAAGAAATAAAAAATCTATCCTAATTTTACATTGCTTGAAAGGGAAACCCCGAGTTACATTCTTGGGGAGCAAAGGTAGGAAAGAATCTCGAATTATTTCGAGTTACATCAGGAATAGGAGAAGGAAGATCAGTGCGCAGACCGAGATGCAAGCAACCACAAACAACCATACACAAATAGGGTTTATTGGCCATAACCACGCTCAAAACTCGTTTAAGGGCGACGCGTATCGAGAACATTAATCATACATATCATATATGTAATTGGGATTTGTTGATTTAGGATTGGACATGCATAATGCCAATTTTATTCGCATCGTATGCAATAAATAAAGGCGAAAAACCAAAATCGATCATATCGATATTCCTAAAATATAGAGCAGTTGACGTGGCTCTGATACCACTATAGGGTTTTAGGGAAGGCAAAGAAGGGAGCGGAAACAAAAAATTTCTCCCCCAAACCTGGAACAAGGAAACACATCAACGTCTATATAATAGGAAAGGATGGTTTGTGGAATCATACCTTGTCCCGAGGCTTTCTCGGTGACAATACCTCGCGCCTTGTGCAGTCTTCAACTCCAGTCTTGGACGGAGTCTGTGCAGCTCCTGGTCACACCAGGACTGACGACTCCTCCTCTCACCAGACCGTCGGGGTTGACAGTTGTCCTCCCGAGTGGCAAAAACCTCCCGCCTATGAAGTAGTCCACACGGACCACCTGGAACTCCACACTCCTTGTCCCACAAGGAGTTGGAAGGAGTCGCACACTCCTATTGACGTACTAGTCGCCAACCCACTCTCCTGGTGTCAGTTGCAACTGTAGTTGTCTTCCCCTTGTTGCGCCTCCCTTTGCGGGTAGCACTTGCTCGGGCTCTCTCTCTGTTACCAAAACCAGAGAGAACGACAACTTTGCAGAGCAACTGGTTGCACTGAGTTGTTCTTTGAGAAGCCCCCAATACCCCTATATATATAGGAGGGTCATGGGACAAAGTTCTCTATCCCGGGCAATGCGGGACTAAAAGCAGGAGTAGAAGGGTTCGATATTTTCCACAAAAGCAACCAACTCGCAACCTGAACCGATCGTTTCACAAGTGAAACGGTCGGTTGGGGACCTGAACCGATCGGTTCACAAGTGAACCAGTCAGTTGGGGCACCTCAACCGGTTGGTTCACAAGTGAACTGGTCGGTTGGTGGTCCTAGTCGGTTCCCGATTGACTTTCCTTCTTTTGTTCCTAATTGGAATCGAATACCAATCCTATTTCCCAATCAAATTGGGCAATTGAAATGAAAGGAAAATTCTCACCAATCCTATTTTCTCAAGTTGCTTGGTTGCACCAGTTGAATCAATCGTTTCAACACTTGAAGCAATTGGTTCACCCTGGGCATGAGCCGATCGGTTCAACATTTGAGCCGACTAGTTCAGCAACCTCAGCCGACCGGTTCATCACATGAACCGATTGGTTGGGAGTACAGGTTGTGCAGAATCAGTCAATTGTGATTTCAATCAATCCGATAGTCCAATCAATGTGTCCAAAACCATAAACAATATGATATTGAGCTATCAATTGATTGAGTTTTTAATTTAACTACTAAACTCCTTTAGTAATCAATCTAAACATTGCTTGTGGACAAAACTCCTCTTCTAGGTTAAATCCTATGTATGTGACCCTGCAGGTCTATTTCACGTTGGCAGTGAAAGTCCATAACACTTATGACTTCACAAGCAAAGAGCGGTGCCTAGTCACACATCAGTGCTACCCAAGTGAAAGTAAAAAGTTGGAGAACAACTTTCAATCCTACAATCTGTGAATGGTGTTACAGTGAATGTATAATTCCTTTGTCACTGATATCCCGAATGAACTCGAGGCATGGAACAGTCATCCTATCAATGTTCATTCCCTTTCTTGATCTCAGAGTAGATTGAATGAGATATGTATGACATCAACATCACATACTGATTCACACATGCGTGCGCACGCCTATCTCAATCCTACTCATCAAGTGGCCTTGAATATCAAACTCCCTTAGGAGGGACAAATCCCATATCAATCACTCACCCCTAAAAAGCCCCATGTGTCAAAGCCACCCAATCACCACCTTTATAACAACCCATGTTTCAGGACTGCATTTGATGATGTCAAAGTGCGCCCAACAACATGTGTTGAGCGTAGTGATTTTAGGTCAAAGAATCACATTCACCACCATCACTGTGAGTACTGACTGTGACTACCATGTCATGGTTCCATGTGTCAAACTCATGGTGGGTCTGTCCGGTACACTTATTCTCTAAGAAGTACCTATGTTTTTGGTTTGATATCTCTATATAATGACTAATGAGATTCTGTCATCAACCAACACCACAATCTAGTCTTGTGTGTCATTGTTGTGTATCAACCTTCCACAATGACATCCGACTAGGGATATAACAAGAATGTACAAACTCTTAGCATCTGTATGATCTCATCGTTCAGGTCCTCAACCTAAAAGCATACGTCATTGAGTACTGACATTCTCTAGACATTCAATCTGTTCTATCACTATCTCATATGACTGAACCAAAAAGAATTGGAAGCTTGCCTTTGATGTTTATCAAATCAATCTTAATGTATCCCACCAATCATCCCATGATTGGCTCTCAGGGCATACATACCAACAGACTCCAACTTGCACTGTGAGCCAATCACCCTTAAATCATATTCATAGTGATCTTCAAACATGTCCCACATGTCACTCTGCTCTAGTGCCAATATAGTGAGTAATGGAAGCACCTTGCCAAAGTCAGTATAAATTGCATATCTCACATCTCTTCGCTGTACGTCACACGTATGAGATGGAGTTGCCGTAATATGCGATCTAGTATTCCTTTGCTAACCTTTAGCCACATTGCATGATCAAGGATTCTAGACTTGTCATCAATGAGCGGAGTATCTATAAGTTCATCTCATGAACTTCCAAATCCATATTGTATCCATTGCTGTTCTCTAACACATAGATACTCGACATTTCCTTTTAAATGGTTTTATTGGAACACTTCCAATTATCAACAAACTTTCACTTTTATATATCAAATATATGTTTTGTGATTAATTTTCTTTCCTTTCAGAAGTTCGCATCAATGTAACTCTTTACATTGAACTCTTCCTTATTCCATAGAACTAGTACTTCTCAAGTACTTATCAAGTTCTCATGGTATTCTAGTAACTCTTATTGGAAGTAGAAAGACATCCACTCGTCATGTCCCACATACGAGTTACCAGGATGAGCACATCATATTGCCATGTCCTACATGTAAGATGATGAATGCCTTTTATTCTTGCCATGTGGATACATGCAAGATAATGGGATGATTACATACATGATAGATCCATATCTATTCTTAGTGTTCACATTCTTCATAAGAATTGGACACTTGGCCTTGGGATACTCACTCCATGTAACACGGAAAAGTTTTCTCCCACTGAATCTGTGCATACTGAACCCTTCAGTCCAGATTTCCAATGTATGCTTTCTCTTTCAGGTCAAGAGGTTTTTTGAGAACTATCTCTATATCTCTCTATTCCTATCACACAAGAAACATCTCTATCTTCCTTCAAGATAATTTCCACTTGTATTTCCATTCTAGAACATTTCCATTTCACATCGCTCCCACTAAATCATAGATCCCTTCTTTATCTTTGACATATCAGTCAAACCCTTTGACTATATCATCAAAGTAAAGATCCAATTCTGAGTTGCTTGTACTCAATCAATCACATTGATTAGTCCATTGTAACTTATAGACTTCATTTGCATTAGTGGATTCATAAACCTTATAGGATGTGTCACGTACACATCTTTGTTTTATTCCTCATAGGAATGCAATTTTAGTATCCATAAGCCAAATGCCTTAGTCATTAAGCTGCAATCAACAAGCATCATCCTTCTCAAAATATTATCCATGTGTCTTAACACTTAAGACTCATTTGCACTTGTAGATTTCATCCAATGGGTGCTACCATCAAGGTCATACCTTATGGGTCACATGGATTTCATTTAGGGTGTAATGGTCATAAAACATAACTCAAAATGTGGTTCCTCATATTCATCTAGATAGTTGACTCATCACATGAACAACTCATCATATAGATAAACGAGGTGTATCTGTCAATGATATAAGAACTCACAACTCCTTATGATTCTTAATGTCCTTTATTAGTGTGGGGTATTCTTTTATTAAGAAGAATTCAGTTATTTGATAATCATTCTCTAACTCCTTAGAGTATGATTCCTTCTTGATTTAGACATCACCATGCCTTAATCATGAGTTCACTATGATACACTATCGTAATCACTCATAAGGATCTCAAACATTTGGTCCAAGTATTTCATTCATTGATCTCATAAAGAATTAACACTTTACCAAATTTGCACTTCATCTATGATAATCTTGAACACTTCAAGATATTCATATTGGTATCTCTCTAAACATCATTTGAAGTATTAGCATTCGTTCCAATAGATATGTAAATACATCACATGCATCATACCTAATAGGATAATCATTCTCCCACTACCATTAGTGAAGATTGATTAATCATGTCTAAGATATTCATGTCTCTTACTGGTTCTCTAACCAAAAGAGTCTAGATTTATCCATCACATGGAAACTAGAAATGAATTTCTCATGATTGATGCTAATTTGATTGTTTGAGTTATCTGTAACTTTTAGGTATCATTTTATCTTATGCATATCAAATACCACAAGATAAACAAGGCATTGCCACAAAGATCATATCTTTAAGATTGAAAACTCAACTTTATTAATTGCCATCATTGTCATACAATATGCAAAAATAAAGTGTTTCTATCTATTGGAAAATATGAAATAGCAGTTCATAACTGTATTATATGCCTTGTAGGCTGAAAATAAACTAAAGTACTCCTATATATGGCGGCAACACTTGCCCCAATTATGAGTTCTTTACACTTTACATCTTGGTATCATATACCTCAAAAAGTGTTACTAGTTTACTTTCATGACACCTTTAAGTAGAGACATCAGTCACGTCCTTCTTCTTTTGTTCTTCCAGATAGAGAGGACAATTCCTTTTCAAATGTCCTGACTTTTGGCAATGGTGGCAATTTCCTTTCTTGGTCACGCCTCCCTTGGCCTTGAGAGCTAAAGACGTCTTGGGCTCCTGGCTAGCATCAGAACCTTTCTTAGCTTTTCCCTTGCCCTTGCGCTTGGACTTGCCTTTCTTGCCCGTGATCACCATCACAGACTTAGGCTTGTCCTTCTTCATCTGTATCTCGGCTGTCCTCAACATGCCCAACAACTCTGACTGTGGCCTATCAAAGTAGTTCATGTTGTAGTTCATCACAAACTGACTGTAGGATTCTGGAAACGATTGCAGTATCACCTCAGTAGCCAACTCTTGGCTTAGTGGAAATCCCAGTCTTTGCAAGTTCTTCACATACCCAATCATCTTGAGTGTGTGTGGACCAACTTGATCTCCTTCTGTCATGACACACTTGAACAACGCCCTAGAAACATTGTATCTCTCTTGCCGTGCCTGATCTTCATACATGTTCCTGAGATGCTGAATCATCTCAATGTCACCCATGTTCTCATGCTATCTATGCAACTCATGGTTCATGGAATACAACATCAAACACTTTGCATCAATGGCATCATCAAAATGCTTCTTGTAAGCATATCTTTCTGCCTTTGGTGCATTAGGAGCGGGTTCCTCTGGAATTGGAGTATCCAGGACATAGAGCTTTCTCTCTTGAGTGAGAACAATTCTCAATGTCCGATACCAATCGTGGAAGTTTGTCCCATTTAGCTTGTCCTTGTCAAGGACCGATCACAAATAAAAGTGATTGTTGTTTTTTGCCATTTGAACTACAAAAAGGAAAATATGCAATTTTTGTTTAAAACTCATTTTTGACTTATTTGATTGATTTGAAAATTTGACGATATAATAAGGCCTTTAATTAATTATTGCTCCCACTATTTTACTTCAAATTGACAACCCTCACCATCAATTCGGAAGATTGCAGCGTACAACCTTCTAGTGGGCAAGATCCTGAAATCCTCTAAGTCATGGACCAGCTTTGGCTGTCACCCACAACTTAGATCTCTCAGGTAGGCAACTTTTGCCAATTGCATCATATGCAACTCTTGTTGAATGAACATGCACAACACCTTGCCATGAACATTCCTTTCCCCTGGGCTTAGACGCTCTAAGAATCACCAGTTAAGTCCAACCCAAAAGCCGACACGATAAACATGCACCCTGCTTTGGCAGAACCTACATGTCTACCCTTCACACTTCCACAAGATAGACGGCGCACCACACTTTGGCATAACCTACGCTTGGTCGATCGAGCTTTTCATGTGTGCCGCTAATGGAAGGCATATAAGACTTAATATTTTAATGAGGGATTTGGTTTTTATATACATATACATATCCAATCACCACAATACATAGTATGTATCATATACATGCTATATCCCACAAAAAACATGCAAAATGATAAAAGCGATGATTATGGACATCCTAATGTGATTCCTCGAGCCAAGAGGAATCACAGTCATCTAGGTATGCATCACATGCAACCTGTACAAGAGAAACTTTGTGCTTTGCCTTCTGAGAAGATCAACTCATCACATGATTGACTTGCTCGTTCTGTCCTGGTCGTCTGGGTGCCACCAGCCGATCGGTTGGCTCCTCCAACTGATTGGTTCACCTGGTCGTCGTGCATCTCATCATGGTCGCCACCCGCTCGTCTCGCTCCTCGAACCGGTCATCAACCGATCAGTTCACTCCTTGAGCAGATCGTCTGGAACGTCAACTGATCCGTTCACGCCTTGAACTGATCGTCTCAACTATCGTCAGGATGACCTTCGTTCTTTGACATAAAAGGAAATAAAAAAATCGATCATAATTTTACATTGCTTAAAAGGGAAACCCTGAGTTACATTTGGGGGGATCAAAGTGAGGAAAGAATCTCAAATTATTTTGAGTTACATCAGGAATAGGAGAAGGAAGATCGGTGCGTAGACCGAGATGCAAGAAACCACAAACAACCATACACAAATAGGGTTTATTGGCCATAACCACACTCAAAACTCGTTTAAGGGCGACGCATATCGAGAGCATTAATAATACATATCATATATGCAATTGGGATTTGTGGATTCAGGATTGGACATGCATAAAGCCAATTTTATTCGCATCGTATGCAATAAATAAAGGCGACAAACCAAAATCGATCATATCAATATTCCTAAAATATAGAGCAGTTGACGTGGCTCTGATACCACTATAGGGTTTTAGGGAAGGCAAAGAAGGAAGTGGAAACAAAAATTTTCTCCCCCAAACCCGGAACAAGGAAACACGTCAACGTCTATATAATAGGAAAGGATGGTTTGTGGAATCATACCTTGTCCCGAGGCTTGCTCGGCGCCAATACCTCACGCCTTGCGCAGTCTTCAACTTCGATCTTGGACGGCGTCTGTGCAGCTCCTAGTCACACCAGGACTGATGACTCCTCCTCTGGGGTTGACAGTTGTCCTCCTGAGTGGCAAAAACCTCCCGCCTCTGAAGTAGTCCACACGGACCATGTAGAACTCCACACCCCTTGTCCCATAAGGAGTTGTAAGGAGTCGCACCCTCCTATTGACGTACTAGTCTCCAACACACTCTCCTACTGTCAGTTGCAACTATAGTTGTCTTTCCCTTGCTGCACCTCCCTTTGCGGGTAGCACTTGCTCGGGATCTCTCTCGGTTACCAAAACCAGAGAGAACGACAACTTTGCAGAGCAACTAGTTGCACTGAGTTGTTCTTTGAGAAGCCCCCAATACCCCTATATATAGGAGGGTCATGGGACAGGGTTCTTTATCCCGGGAAATGCGGGACTAAAAGTAGGAGTAGAAGGGTTCAATATTTTCCACAAAAGCAACCAACTCGCAACCTGAACCGATCATTTCACAAGTGAAACGATCGGTTGGGGACCTAAACCGATCGGTTCATAAGTGAACCAGTCGGTTGGGACAACTCAACCGGTCGGCTCACAAGTGAACCGGTCGGTTGGTGGTCATGGTCGGTTCCCGATTGACTTTCCTTCTTTTGTTCCTAATTAGTATCGAATACCAATCCTATTTCCCAATCAAATTGGGCAATTGAAACAAAAGGAAAATTCTCACCAATCCTATTTTCCCAAGTTGCTCGGTTGCACCATTTGAATCAATCGTTTCAACACTTGAAGCAATCGATTCACCCTGGGCATGAGCCGATCGGTTGAACATTTGAGCTGACCGGTTCAGCAACCTCAGCCGACCGGTTCATCTAATGAACCGATCGGTTGGGAGTACAGGTTGTGCAGAATCAGTCAATTTCGATTTCAATCAATCTGATACTCCAATCCATGTGTCCAACCCCTTGAACAATATGATATTGAGCTATCAATTGATTGAGTTTTTAATTGAACTACTAAACTGCTTTAGTAATCATTCTAAACATTTCTTGTAGACAAAACTCCTCTTCCAGGTTAAATCCTATGTGTTTGACCCTGCAGGTCTACTTCACGTTGGCAGTGAATGTCCATAACACTTATGACTTCACAAGCAAAGAGCGGTGCCTAGTCACACATCAGTGCTACCTAAGTGGAAGTAGAAAGTTGGAGAACAACTTTCAATCCTACAATCTGTGAATGGTGTAATAGTGAATGTATAATTCCTTTGTCACTGATATCCCAAATGAACTCAAGGCATGGAACAATTATCCTGTCAACGTTCATTCCCTTTCTTGATCTCAGAGTAGATTGAATGAGATAAGTATGCCATCAATATCACATACTGATTCACACATGCGTGCACACGCCTATCTCAATCCTACTCATCAAGTGGCCTTGGATATCAAACTCCCTCAGGAGGGACAAATCCCATATCTATCACTCACCCCTCAAAATCCCCATGTGTAAAAGCCACCCAATCATCACCTTTATAACAACCCATGTTTCAGGACTGCGTTTGATGATGTCAAAGTGTTCCCAACGACATGTGCTGAGTGTAGTGATTTCAGGTCAAAGAATCACATTCACCACCATCACTGTGAGTACTGACTGTGACTACCATGTCATGGTTCCATGTGTCAAACTCCATTTGGGTCTGTCCGGTACACTTGTTCTCTAACAAGTACCTATGTGTTTGGTTTGATATCTCTATATCATGACTAATGAGATTCTTTCATCAACCAACACCACAATCTAGTCTTTTGTGTCATTGTTGTCTATCTACCTTCCACAATGACATCCGACTAGGGACATAACAAGAATGTACAAACTCTTAGCATCCGTATGATCTCATCGTTCAGGGCCTCAACCTGAAAGCATACGTCATTGAGTACTGACATTCTCTAGACATTCAATATGTTCTATCACTATCTCATATGACTGAACCAGAAAGAATTGGAAGCTTGCCTTTGATGTTTATCAAATCAATCTTAATGTATCCCACCAATCATCCCATGATTGGCTCTCAGGGCATACATACCAACAGACTCCCACTTGCACTACGAGCCAATCACCCTTAAATCATATTCATAGTGATCTTCAAACATGTCCCACATGTCACTATGCTCTAGTGCCAATATAATGAGTAATGGCAAAACCTTGCCAAAGTCAATATAAATTGCATGTCTCACATCTGTTCGCTGTACGTCACACGTATCAGATGGAGTTGCCGTAATATGCGATCTAGTATTCCTTTGCTAACCTTTAGCCACATTGCATGATCAAGGATTCTAGACTTGTCATCAATGAGCGGAATATCTATAAGTTCATCTCATGAACTTCCAGATCCATATAGTATCCATTGCTGTTCTCTAACACATAGATACTTGCCATTTCCTTTTAAATGATTTTATTGGAACTCTTCCAATTATCAAAAAACTTTCACTTTTATATATCAAATATATGTTTTGCGATTAATTTTCTGTCCTTTTAGAAGTTCGCTTCAATGTAACTCTTTACATTGAACTCTTCCTTATTCCATAGAACTAGTACTTCTCAAGTACTTATCATGTTCTCATGGTATTCCAGTAACTCTTACTGGAAGTAGACAGACATCCACTCGTCATGTCCCACATACGAGTTATCAGGATGAGCACATCATATTGCCATGTCCTACATGTAAGATGATGAATGCCTTTTATTCTTGCCATGTGGATACATGCAAGATAATGGGATGATTACATACATGATATAATTCTTAGTGTTTGCATTCTTCATAAGAATTGGACACTTGGCCTTGGGATACTCACTCCATGTAACATGGACAAGTTTTCTCCCACTGAATCTGTGCATACTGAACCCTTCAGTACAGATTGCCAATGTATGATTTCTCTTTCAGGTCAAGAGGTTTTTCGAGAACTATCTCGATAGATCTCTATTCCTATCACATAGGAAACATCTCTATCTTTGTTCAAGATAATTTCCACTTGGATTTCCATTCTAGAACATTTCCATTTCACATCAATATGTGGAATGTGAACACGCTCCCACTAAATCACAGTTCCCTTCTTTATATTTGACATATCAGTCAAACCCTTTGACTATATCATCAAAGTAAAGATCCAATTCTGAGTTGCTTGTACTCAATCAATCACATTGATTAGTCCATTGTAACTTATAGACTTCATTTGCATTAGTGGATTCATAAACCTTATAGGATGTGTCACATACACATCTTTGTTTTATTCCTCATAGGAATGCAGTTTTAGTATCCATATGCCAAATGCCTTAGTCATTAAGCTGCAATCAACAAGCATCATCCTTCTCAAAATGTTATCCAAGTGTCTTAACACTTAAGACTCATTTGCACTTATGGATTTCATCCAATGGGTGCTACCATCAAGGTCATACCTTATGGGTCACATGGATTTCATCTAGGATCTAATGGTCATAAAACATAACTCAAAATTTGGTTCCTCATATTAATCTAGATAGTTGACTCATCACATGAACAACTCATCATATAGATAAATGAGGTGTATCTGTCAAGGATATAAGAACTCACAACTCCGTGTGATTTTGTGGGGTATTCTTTTATTAAGAAGAATTCAGTTATTTGATAATCATTCTCTAACTCTTTAGAGTATGATTCCTTCTTGATTTAGACATCATCGTGCCTTAATCATGAGTTCACTATGATACACTATTGTAATCACTCATAAGGATCTCAAACATTTGGTCCAAGTATTTCATTCATTGATCTCATCAAGAATTAACACTTTACCAAATTTGCACTTCACCTATGATAATCTTGAACACTTCAATATATTCATATTGGTATCTCTCTAAACACCATTTGAATTATTAGCATTTATTCCAATAGATATCTAAATACATCACATGCATCATACCTAATAGGATAATCATTCTCCCACTACCATTAGTGAAGATTGATTAATCATGTCCAAGATATTCATGTCTCTTACTGGTTCTCTAACCAAAAGAGTCTAGATTTATCCATCACATGGAAACTAGAAATGAATTTCTCATGATTGATGCTAATTTGATTGTTTGAGTTATCTATAACTTTTAGGCATCATTTTATCTTATGCATATCAAATACCACAAGATAAACAAGGCATTGCCACAAAGATCATATCTTTAAGATTGAAAACTCAACTTTATTAATTGCCATCATTGTCATACAATATGAAAAAATAAAGTGTTTCTATCTATTGGAAAATATGACATAGCAGTTCATAACTGTATTATATGGCTTGTAGGCTGAAAATAAACTAAAGTACTCTTATCTATGGCGGCAACACTTGCCCCAATTATGAGTGCTTTACACTTTACATCTTGGTATCATATACATCAAAAAGTGTTACAAGTTTACTTTCATGACACCTTTAAGTAGAGACATCAGTCGCCTCCTTCTTCTTTTGTTCTTCCAGATAGAGAGGACAATTCCTTTTCCAATGTCTAGCTGATCATATTATAGTTAGTATTAGTTTCTTGATTTACATTTCCTTGTGTTTGATATTAGGGCCTCATTGGCCTATATTACTCTGATAGCGTACACTTGCATTTTAGGGTGTATAGAAAATACCTATCATGTTTTTTGCATCGTTTTCAGGGAAACAAAAAATCTAGCACTATGTGTGTTGTAATCAACCACTCTAGGACACACTTTTTAATTTTCTTTTTATTCATTCAAGCTGAATTTCAAATATCAATTCTTAAAAGATTAGTACCCGTTCTCACATTGTGTTTTTCAATTTCAGGTACTAGTGCATGGTGCAGACGAGAGCTCACGAGTACGAAGAGTCGTCTCTACAAGGCTTATGTTAGGAAGAGCTCTTATGCCAAGGTTGAGAGTTTAGTAACTTAGGGGGAAGGTTGATTCCAACTCCTCCTCCCATTCCACCACCAGGTGAGCAAATACCTCCACCTGAGGAGCCAGAAGAACAACCAGAGATGGTAGAAGAAGAGCAGACAATTTGGGAGAGGATCAAGGCATCTTCCTCAACATCTCAGCTTGGGCCTATCAAGTGAAAAATAATAAATGTAGGAAGATACAAGATATATCCTGAGAAGGTGGAATTTGTCAAGCAACAAGATTTCATGGCCACAATACTGAAGACCTGATGACGAACATCAATAATTTCTTTGAAAGCTGCTATATGGTGAAGAAGCATAGATTTCCAGTGACTGTGATCTACTTAATGCGTTTTCTATTGTCACTGGAAGGTGGTGCCAAGTCCTAGTTTTTCAATCTAGAGGATGAATCTATTGAGACTTGGGAGACACCTTCTTGGAGTGCTCTTCCCCCGTAGAAGATGAATGAGTTGGCCAAAAAGATCTACAACTTCAAACAACAAGTAGAGGAGTTGTATTCTCAAGCATGAGAGAGGTTCTAGAATATGCTAAGAAAGGTTCCTCACCATGGTATCGATTTGTTAGACCAGGAGAAGATTTTCTATTGTGGGTTACATCAGGGGGGAAGGACTACATTAGACAATGTAGAGATAAGCTTCCTCGTCAACAATAAGCCATCCAAATGCCATGAGATCCTAAAAACATGGCTAAGAACCAATTATGGGGAGAAGAACACGAAAGTCCAACAACTATTAAAAGTATTGGGGAGTCCAAGGTGATTTCTACATTGAATGAAAAATTGGACTTGATCACCAAGAAGGTGTGTCAAAAGGATGAAAAGTGTTCTGAAGCAGAAGATGAGGAGTGTATGTTTGCATGATAGCAAAATGATAGGGGCAATGCTTACTCGTGGAGAAATGACCCCAAGTTCTAATGGAGATATCTCAATTATTTCTAGAAGAAACTTTCTCAAGCTCTTCAAGGCAAGCCACATTAGGTCGTTCCACAACAAGAATAGCAGCATGACATGGCCCCTAGAAAGATAGGCCACATAGAGGATATGCTTGGTAAGTTTGTTACCCAGAATGAGGTTGTCACACCCACATCCCATGATTTCCACTAATCATGAGATGAAGGCATGACTATGAGGATTATACTTAATACAAAGTTCACTCCCGACTTTTTCCTTTTTATTTCAAGCTCTTTGTTTTCTTGCATTCAATCACATAAACAAAATTTACAAGAGAATTAAACTATTATTACTCTAATATGATCTCAACATTAATGATACAAATTCATATATTCATTTTGTTCCTCACACTTCGATGTACATATGTCATGATAATTAGATACATTTCTCTCTTATCAAAGAAACAAAGATAACAAACAACATTTATAACTCTCTCACATCTATACAAGGACCTAGAGTGACAGGGACCAACTGAACTTAACTAATCTCATACATAACTCATGTGGTAGATCAACTCTGATGCTTTGACCTACTTCAAGTCCATGTGGTTTCCTTAAAAAATTTTAGTAGATCGATGAGCCTACTCGCTCAGTGAATGAGAACTTCAAAGAAATAGTCTAAAGCATTGATATAATTACGGTTATACCTTTGAGCAACTGATATCAATTAAAACCAGAATAACTACTACACTAACTAGATCTAAAACAATAAAACTAAAATAATAGAGAATGTAAATATTGCATTTAAAGAATAACTACTATGAAAATGTATTCAAATCATTCTTAACTTTTTTTACTTATAAGAAACTCTCTAAACCCATATGATCATATTTTAGCTTATGCCCTAATCATATTAAGTGTACTCTACATATGAGACTCACAGTGCACTACGATCACACCGTACAAGACTTAGCGGACACACCCAGGAAATGCTAGGTCTAACTACTCTCCTGGTCTGCATCAGGGATATGGCTCTCTGGCCTAAACTAGACTCCTCCTCTAACCTGAGCACACAGGCGGAGAGCTAAGCCACCTCTTGGCTTTTTTGTACTCTAGTGCCACCAGGACTTCTGGTTGATGTTGAACACTACAAACTATAATTTAAGGAGACTTCCACTAAAGCTTCGTCCCCCGTTCAACCTGATAGCACGTTCTGTCCCCCGTATACTGGACGTTGCCAGGGTTAGGTTGTTTCACCCCTAAGGCGTATACCTCACATAGGGGTTCTACAGTGTTCAGGGCTCCTAAGTCTATGATTTCATTATTCCTAGAAAAATATTTTCTACATTGTACCCTTCTCTTACTTATACTTGACTTTGGTATGTTTATGGTGTCATGTCAACTTAGTTGAAGTCATAATACAACATGTATATCATTCTAAACTTGGTAGAGTTGTATATTTAAAACACTTAATATACTGAGTAATCAACATACTATACATGCAGGTAGACTAAAATTCTTAAACAAATAGTTTACATGTCCACTTGGCACATACACATTAGAATCATGCAATTTATCATCTTATTACACTGATAAGAGTTAATTACTTGACATATGAGTAATCATCAATAACACCTGCAACTTATCTATAATTTCTCAAAGAATGTGCATATCAACCCAAATCTTGAGTTGTGCATCTCATAACTCAATTAAGAGTTATTACTTATCATGACAAGAATTATTAATAAGAACTGAGAACATTGATATCACAATACTTGATTCATTGAACACCCTACCCTTAGGGTTTCATTCACCTCATTCACTTATCACAGGTTAACATCCTATCGTTAGGGTTTCATTTGCTTCATTCACTTATCACATGGCAACACCCTATCCTTAGGGTTTCATTTATCTCATTCACTTATCACATTGCTCTCATAAGGATTTGATATGATATATACATTCACTGAGTAAAGACTGCTTTCAACAAATCATATACAATCAATATATATGAAACCATAGAACTGTGCTGAATTTAGGTTTCCATGCCATTCATTGAGATATCATGCATCAAGAATAAAATTGAATAAATAAAGTTTATCATGTCAAGACAATCCCTTCAAATGGATTTCATAATATGTATACACAAATTTCCAACTTTTCACTCATCTAGGGCTTCAACCCTTTCTAATGAGATATTAAGAAAACACTA
Organism: Alisma plantago-aquatica; assembly: GCA_963693085.1. Lineage (NCBI taxonomy): Eukaryota > Viridiplantae > Streptophyta > Magnoliopsida > Alismatales > Alismataceae > Alisma > Alisma plantago-aquatica. The sequence continues at coordinate 1,129,851,347 of OY856409.1, read as the reverse complement.
TTCACATCACAAAAAATCTAAGATAGTATCTGACATGTATGTACTACGCATTCAGATAAACAATCATTCATAATCAATGAGATTTAGATAGACAAATTTCTCTATTTAATTATACAGTAATTTCAATCATAGCCGAAAATCCTAAATTTTACTTTACTCTTATAACATCTGTAAAACTTAAGGAATTCTCATTAAGATGGATTGTATCCATTTCTTGTTTATTTTATCATCTGAAATTCATCAAAATAGAAGAAGAATCCATTTCATATCATTTTACAAAAATAGTAGATCAAAAGGAGAATTTAGGGTTTGTTTGTCGCATACTGAGCAATTGAAGATTTTGGATGATTTAACAAATTTCCGAGCGATATACTATTTAAAGGAAGTTCTTACTCACCCTAAGGTGTGAAAACACCTTAAAAACGAACCACATCCTTGAAAATATTGATCTCATATTAAATCCCTAGCAATTCACCCAATTCTTCTTCCTTTCAACTCAGAAACCCTAAAAATGAGGAATTATGAAGAAAGAGTGAGAAAAGGGGAAATTTTGATACCATTTAGGTTCAAATCAGAGGAGCGACGAAATCTTGACATGCGAGAAATGTGAACGCACAAAGGGCCATGTGTGGCAGCGCTGCACCAGCAACAGGTTATCGGAGAGTAATGATAGTGCACTTGAGGCTGCGATGGCATAGGAGGATGATCTCTGAGGAAGATGCGCTTGCTGTAGACCTTGGGAGGGGTCCTTTTATAGCAACGGGCTAAGGTTAGGGATAGTTCGAGATTTGAAAAAAAGGTCATGGCCGCCGGAGTGAGACGGGAGAACAAAGAGCTCGTTTTGGCAGCTGGATAGAGTACGAAAGATGGTAAAAAAGGGTATGGTCAAGTTTGAATTTTCGAGACGAGCGATTCTATCCGCTCATATTTTCAAAGCGGGGTCGTCAACGGAAGATCGGTCGTTTGGCCACATTAACACCTCCCCGCAATTAGCGGGAGGTTGAAGATGACACAATGGCCATCAGATCCAGCCTGGATCCACGGGAGGCAGATCCAAGGGCCAAAACACACCCTCGATGCCTTGCGCTGGATAGCTGAAGTGTAAAAACCAATTAAAAAGGCAAATGAAGTGGTATTCAATACATTATCTTCAAAAATTCATAGACAGGTGTAGGAATGTCCAAATGAGCTGAAATTTGGAACATAGTTTCACAAAAATGTGGAGAATATCTACAAGAAGTTTGAGAACCAAATTATGAAGTTTGATTGACAAATTTACTTCATTGGACAAAGTAACAAATAAATCAAATATATGGGGTCTCAAAGTGTATAAGATTCACATTGATCACCAAATTTTGGATTTGAGTCTCAAAAAATCATTATGAAGACAAGAAAAAAAATTATTTGAGACCATTTGAGAAAATATTGAGGTCGAAAGAGTTATATTTCATTCTTATGCTAAAATCCATTTTGTCACAATTCACCATGAAAGGCTATGCAAAGAAGCTAAACTTACTTGATTTCATCATATCTCGGATAGAGAAACCCTAAATCAGCAATTCCACCTCTTTCTCCTCTCAAACCCTAACTCTACCTCTCTCTCTAGGATTTCGTTTCTCTTGAATGAATCATGAATTATGAGAGCTCCTTGTGTGTTAGGTTGACCATATAGAGCAATTGAGATACTTGGGTCAATTACACATTGACCCCTCACTATATTTTTTCTTATTTCAGCTGAATTTTCTATCATACAAAATGTTAGTGTAATTCGTCTACTAAATAGCTATCAGATCCTCCAAAAATTATGAAAATTTTATATGTTGTTTATGGTTGAATTTCAGATCTCTATCACAAATTTCAAATCATTTTCATTTACCAATAAATAACTAAAAATGAAATAATACACTGCTATACTGTAGTCAGCAGCATGGTCAGTCAAAGTATATCTCGACTGAGAATGACTTTCAAAGAACATCCAAATATTCTGAAATTTTTAACTAAAATGCATGATTGAGTTATACATATTATATCCAAATTTGAATTCAATCAAATTACACATAAAATACTAAAAATCATTGAGTGAGACACTATACTTATCAAATTATGTATTTATATGTCATCAAAACCCTAATTATGTGAATCAAAGTATGATTAAATCTTCTCATTATATTTAAAATATCAAAACTTAAAAACCATCACTAATCAAGCTTTAAACAATGATCAACTTAGTTAAGCATACAATCATCCAAGTAAACCCTAATTTCAGCCGACTAGGGTTTATATTTCTCAAACCCTATTTTTTCAAAGTAAAATCACACTTAAAGTTCTTATTAGGTTTAAAACCTCATAATTGAAATATCATCATTAATTATATTTAAGAAATGATCAATCCAATTAAGCATGTAATCATCCAATTAAACCCTAGTTTACCCATTTAAGCTCAGATGTGGTCATAACAATTCTTCCCCCCTTAAAATGCTTCATCTCCGAAACATAAACGTGCAAGAAAAGTACATTCAAGGTTTATTTTAAGCTTCTGAAATCTTACATGTCATTATATTCTTGTATTTCATACTTGAATGTAGTTTTCAACATTAATTCCTTTATTTCATTACTAAATCACAACATGCTTGAAATAGTTCTCAATGATAACAAACAAATTCTCTATGCCACAATCAATCATAGGATAGAGAGATAAACAACCATTTCAATATTTTAATACTCTTAAGGTGTTACCACACCATTGACAATTTGATCCAACTATCTGAATTCATACAACTCAATATGTAATATTGTTCAGTATTACCTCTAAGCCACAAAAGAGAGTTCGCCATGTTGTTTTGAATTTTACTATTGTGCTACTCAAAAAGGAAAACATTCTTGAGTTGGAAGACTAGATTCAACAACAATTATACATTACTACTCATGGCATCCCCATTGGATCATGGATGCATAAGGTGAAGCATTACCATCACATTCCATACTATTCTCAAGTATGAACCCACACATAATTCAAGGTGTAACCATCAGGTTATAGCATACTAGGGTTTCAACAACAGTAATAGAGTACTCCATGATTGTATTAGTCATTCAAGGATTATTCATACTCAATTACCATCACTTAGTTATATTAAAGCTAAGTGTAACAAGCTATACCTCATTAGGGTTACATATCAATACAATATGGTTATCATCCCTTCTATTCATATGAGTGAATAGGTAAGACTGCCTTATTTAGGGTAACCCTCCATTTGTTCCATCATCATTCAACCCATATCACCATACCACAATTTTACAATACTAAGATAGATTACTAGTATGAATGACTACAACTATTAGACGCCATTAGTTAACATATTATTTGCACATGTACACTGAAATCATACGTAGAACCAATTTACATCCCTTAATATACCTTCAACACATTATACTTCTAAAAACAAATTCACATATTACTAAAAGCCATTGTTTTCTCTTATCTCTCTCTCCATTCATTACTACTTACTTTTTGCTACTATCCTTCTCATTTTAATCATGTTATTTAAACATCCCTAAAATTGAAACATACAAGGTACAAATATATTAGTCATTATTCTTGCTATTTCTGTAAGAATTTTATTCTGGATTACACTTTGCTCATGTTGGACTTCTCTTTTTGTTCAAATCACACCTCTTAAATTTCAAATCTATTTCTTATCCCTTGCTCTGAATCATTTTCATATTGTTTATCTACCTTTTCGATTAGCTACCTTTAAACCCTAGATTACTACCAATGCTAGTTTACTTCTCATAGTGCAAGTATCATAATCTTGTTTTATAGAGATGCTAGTATTCAAGGTCAAATCACTAGTGACAACCCTTGAACTACTACAATTCTAAACATTCTAGGGTTTGGTCTTTACCAATAGCATGACATTATTGTGATGTAACTTTGCCACCTTAATTTGAAATTCAAACTTTGGATCTCACAAGTTTTACTAAAGTCTTCCTTATCTTATCAATTGAAGTTCCTTTCTCTTACTTGGCCATTCAGATAGATTACATTCTCAATTTAGCCTACTAGGGTTTCATCATCATATTGTATGTCATTATTACATTCACTAGATGTCTGTACCATGGTGGTTATACATCATATATGATTCATTTTCTTATCACTTCATTCCCACATTGCTCTAATTAAAGAAGATATGAAAGATAAGATGATCCTGAGACTTAAAATTCTAATCTATAAATATTCCTTAATACATTTCTCATATGTAGGTTTAATTAGTTATCAACAAGGATACTTGAATAATTAACACTTGCTTGAATCTTGCAACCTCTTTCTTTTATAATCTATATTACTCCCTTATGTTTTGAACCCTTACTTACTTTCCATAATCCCCTTACCATATACTACTATTCCACATGTCATCTTTAACTTCTAGTTTCTTCTTATGATCATGTTGCTTATTCATGTGTATTATCATGTATATCATGTTGCATATATTTCTTTTTATCCTTCTACTAATGTGAAGTTGAAATTATAAATCAATAATCTCCATACTAGTTTCACTTCATGTTTAATACATTACATATCCTTTATTTTAAATCAAACGGCTCATGCATGGGTCAAACTTAGTATCTCCTTCAATCAAGTTTTTCCCTCCTAAATATAGTCTACCCTTGTATGACTTATTCATTGGTTAAGCTACACTTTTGTTCTTATTTTAGTAACTAGTTTATTGTTCTATAAAGACTTGGAATCCAAAGGTTGTAAGGAAGAATGTATTAACTTCACAATGAAGGTATACATTCCATGCTCTCAATTATATCATAACCCTCATTCCTTAATCAAGCTCTTCATTTCCAACAGTTATCTTTGTTTTAACTTAGTTTCTTATCCTAGTTTTATGATTTAGATGTTCATCTAATTCTCTTTACTTTAACTCTTCTGAAGACTCTTCACTTATATTTACTTATTGTCTACTTAACTCTTTTATTCTATTTTCCCTTTGCTTTGGAGTACATAAAAGCATTGTACTCAATTATATAGTCCATTCCACATGATTGATTCTTACTATCTTGGCCCTTCCATACTTTTCTCGTGTCTTCTCCTTATTTCATATTTAAAGTTCATATAATACTAATCATTTAGCTTAATCTGAACTTTATGTCGTGTTCCTTTATTCCCAATTAAGGGTTTCTCATATGAGGTCCCAACGTTGGATCTCAAATATCAGTTCCAACTAATTCTTAGCTATTCTAATCTTTCCCATATGTTTCAACATCTTAGTGTATGTGTAACATACTGAGTTCTGGGCATTTTGCCTTTTGGTCATCTTTCCCATCTTTTCCTCTCATTTCTATCCTTTTTGTCCATTCTGTTTAATTTGTGGAGAATATAATGGCCTAATGAGCATTTGTTCACCTTTTCTCTCAATATTTGGGTTTTATGCACAAATACCTCAGTGAAAGCTTAGTAATGGGTCTAATATGTAAAATGTCCACCTAAGTGCTAATAAGAATAAAGAAATTCATACTAGAACTTTCTAGGACTTTTTAGAATATGAAAAAGAAAGGAAATCTTGAAATATACATAAAGGAGATGATAAACGTAATAATTGGAGATAATATGGGATATATTGGATAATAGGAGATAATGTGTTATATATTGTTCGAAAAATCCCAAATAGGAAACCATGAGATAATTTGATATGCAAATTCGTTTTCTTGACCTAAAAGAAACTTAAGGGCCAAGTATCACCTAATTTGGAAGATAAATGCATATATTAAAGTCTTTATTAAAAGAAAATAGGAGATAAGTCAATAAGGTGAAATAAAATATCTAACATCTTCAAATTGGAAAACTAACTCCAAATTCGTAATCTACATATCAAAATTAGTCTATGTATGAAGTTGTATCTAATTTGGTCAATTTTTAATATTTTATTTTATTCAGGAGAGAGAAACTAATTTAAAGACCATAAATATTAAATATATGTTGAAAAAAATTAATTAATGCCAAAATCGTGTTCCAAACGTTTGGTATTGCTTATAGACCAAGTTTTATATTTTAATAAAGTTTCGAGATGCCTCTAATAAATTAAAAGGATAAATAAGTAATAAAATATAAATGAATTAAATAAAAAATAAAGTCTTCAAAAAAATAAAATAACACCAAATTCGTGTTATACATATTAAAATAGACCTTTGGATGAATTTTGAATAAATTTGGAAAATATTTGATAAGAAGATGAATTTAAGAGAGAGAAAGTATGTAAAACATTAAAATCATTAGTTAAAATAATAAATAACACCAAAAAATGGAAATAATGATAAATTTGTATCCAACATACTTAATATGTTTTATGGGTGAAGCTTTATTATTTTTATAGAATCCTAGATTCATTAATGAGAGAAGAAAGAGAAAATAGTAATTAGCTTAATTGACTAATCTAACTTTCTCAAAAGGAAAATATAATTTTATATTCGGATTCCTTGCCCCAAAATCAGTAAACTTACTATATTTGAGTTTATTTAGACTTTTTTTGCACCCTTAAATAATTATGAAATTTTTTATGCATTAAATGCACCAAAAGATCAAAGTTTAGAAAGTTGTTTTAATTGATATGATCATCTTCTACCTCAAATCCGTATGAATAGTAAACGTGGACCAAAGTGCACCGGTATTTCGGGCATATCTCCCTCATTTCTCAATGAAACTTTGTGAAATAATTTGTATTGGTTTCCAAATGAAAATCAGCATCTTTTTAACCATTATTTGTGAGATTTCATCATGATTCGAGGAAACACCCAACTCTCTCTCCGAAGCACCTTGTGACCACTTCCCTCCTCGCTATTTCCCTCATGCTTACCAATAAATACCCATACCCCTAGGTCTGTCATCATCTTAGCAACTCAACCCTACAATTGATTTCACATTTCGTCGCTGTTTGGACCCTCAACTAGCCACTGACGTTGCCTAACTTGCCCCTTGCTCTCTGTTCTCTCCACCTTCGGCTAAATCAAAGGTATTGTTAGCATTGTCTTGCTTTCCTCTTTCTTTTGCATATCTAAACGTCGAGTTTGGTTGAGTATATCAGTTTCGCCCAATCTTGCCCGAGCAAGCTGCTTGCTTACACACAACCATGGCTACGTGCTTACGCGGCACATTATGATTGGCCGATATTAAAAAATTAATAACTCCTAAACCGTACATCCAAAAATAAATCTAAAATATGTTCAAGACTCAGAAAAAGATTGTCTATTTACTAAAAATATTTTCAATACCTAGTTTTGAGTTTTTCGAGTATGTGTTTTTGAGGATTATTTAATTAACTAAAAATCACAAAAAATGCATCTAAAGTCTATATCTTCAAAATACATAATATTATATGTCATTTTGATAAGAAAACTCTAAATAAGACAATGGTGATATTTTTAGAGTCTAATTCGAAGGTTTACACAAAACGTTAGTAATTTTAGGGTTTTAAGCGTTTAATGAATGAATATAGTTCTAATACATAAACATGGTGTTGATATTAGGAAAAGTGGAACATGGAATTGAATAAGTGGTACAAGTTGATAATTGGAATCAATATTATAGGTATGTGCATCTTACACCTAAGTTGGGAATATTTGTGCCTTGACTTAATTTCCTTTGATGAGGCTTTATTTGAACCCTACATCCTATGCTCTTGGTTCTTTTGCTATTCATACCTCATAATTAGTTCTAGAATATTGTTCTTGGGTCTTGGTACCCCTTTGCCATGTTCCATTTAAATGATGCTATTACTTGCCATTGATTCTAGCATGTTGATTCTATTAGACTAACTAGATATAGTAGTGGTACTTGTATGTACAACCACCCATAGTTGGGGAATGTGTTATTTCTCCCCTGGGGAACATCTTATTCTCCCCCGCACATGAAATATGTGCAGGTGACTGGGAATGTATTATTCTCCCCTCACACTTTTGGTTGAAGGTCCGGTAGGTGCCTCAACCCTACTTAGTTAAGGTAGTCAATATTTTATTCCGCTGCTTTCCGATATGTTTTGTTTACCATATTTGAGTAAGGAGGTGATCTCGCTTCTTTACAGTATGTATATTCTCACTATGATGTGTGTCTAATTTATCCACAGTCTACTCAGAATTAACTAACTCCAATTAATCTCAAACATGTGGAAAGAATATCCACTTAGGGTAAACTCATGTAAACATAACTTCTGGTCTACTTAATACAAAGAATATAAACAATAACTGAATCACTTCATAACACACACGAATATAAAAGAATCATATATATTCTACAAACTGATAATATGAATTCATATATAAGAGCATTTTTATTGATCTTCAATTAAAGAAGAAATATAAAGCAAGAGTTGCATCACATCTATGTTTAATCTCTTACTCCTTCATTACTTTCGGTCTCCTAACCCTAATATTTCTAGGGTTTCTCTCTAGCCTATTCTCCCACCGCATGCCTGGCCAGGGCATCTAGAGAAGAATAGATAGAGTAGCTTGATACTGGTCAATCGAAGTATTTAGATACCGGGCCAGGGCATCCAAATACCCAGACTTCCTAGAGCTATCAACACATCAACTCGTAATACCACACTTATAACTCTAACTTTCTATCCTAATGATCCCTGACGACTCATCCTAAGCTCTGATACCAAGATGTCACACCCACATCCCACAAATTCCACTAATCATGAGATTAGGGCATGACTATGAGGATTACACTTAATACCAATTTCACTCCCAACTTTTTCCTTTTTATTTCAAACTCTTTGTTTTCTCGCATTCAATCACATAAACAAAATTTACAAGAGAATTAAAGTATTATTACTAATATGATCTCAACATTAATGACATATTTATATATTCATTATGTTTCTCACACTTCCATGTACATACGTCATGATAATCAAATACATTCTCTCTTATCAAGGAAACAAAGATAACAAACATCATTTATAACTCTCTCACGTCTATACAAGGACCCAGAGTGACATGGACTGACTGAACTTGACTAATCTCATAACTCTTGTGGTAGATCTACTCTGATGCTATGACCTTCTTCAATTCAACGTGGTTTCCCTAAAATTTTTTAGTAGAGCAGTGAGCCTACTGGCTCAGTGAATGAGAACTTCAAAGAAAAAGTCTAAGGCACTAATATAATTACAGTTATAGCTTTGAGCAACTGATATCAATTAAAACAACAACAACTACTAAACTAAGCAGATCTAAAACAATACAATTAAAATAACAGGATATTTAAATATTGCATTTAAAGATCAACTACTATGAAACTATATTCAAATCATTCTTAACTTTTTTTACTTATAAGAAATTCTTTAAACTTATATGATCATTTTTTAGCTTATGCCCTGATCATATGCAGCGTACTCTACATATAAGACTCGCAATGCACTACGATCACACAATATAAGACTTAGCGGACACACCCGGGAAGTGCTAAGTCTGACTACTCTCCTGGTCTGCAATAGGGAAATGGCTCTCTGGCCTAAACTAGACTCCTCAAACCTGAGCACACAAGCGGAGAGTCAAGCCACCTCTTGGATTTTCTGTACTCTAGTTCCACCAGGACTTCTAGTTGACGTTGAACACTACAAACTATAATTTAAGGAGACTTCCAATAGGGCTTCGTCCCCCGTGCCACCTGATAGCACGTTCCGACCCCCATATACTGCATGCTGCTAGGGTTAGGTTGTTTCACCCCTAAGACGCAGACCTCACATAGGGGTTCTACGGTGTTCAGGGCTCCTATGTCTATTATTTTATTATTCCTAGAAAGCTTTTTTCTACATTGTACCCTTCTCTTAATTATACTTGACTCTGGTATCTCTATGGTGTTGTGTCTACTTATTTAAAGTTATAATACAACATGTACATCATTCTAAACTTGGCAGAGTAGTATATTAAAAACACTGTAATATACTGAGTAATCAACATACTATACATGCAAGCAGACTAAAATTCTTAAATAAACTAATTACATGTCCACTTGGCACATACACATTAGAATTGTGCAATTTATCATCTTATTACACTGATAAGAGTTAATTACTTCACATATGAGTAATCGTCAATGGCACCTGCAACTTATCAGTAATTTCTCAAAGAACGTGCATATCGACCCAAATCTTGAGTTGTGCATCTCATAACTCAATTAAGAGTTAATTACTTATCATGGAAAGAATTATTAATAATAACCTAGAACATTGATATCACAATACTTGATTCATTGAACACCCTACCCTTAGGGTTTCATTCACCTCATTCACTTATCACAGGGCAACACCCTATCCTTAGGGTTTCATTTACCTCATTCACTTAACACATGGCAACACCCTATCCTTAGGGTTTCATTTGCCTCATTCACTTATCACATGACAACACCCTATCATTAGGGTTTTATTTACCTCATTCACTTATCACATGGATCTCATAAGGATTTCATAACATTCACTGAATAAAGACTGCTTTCAACAAATCATATACAATCAATATGTGTATGAAACCTTAGAACTGATCTGAATTTAAGTTTCCATGCCATTCACTGAGATATCATGCATCAAGAATAAAATTGAATAAATAAAGTCTATGATGTCAAGAAATCTCTTCAAATGGATTTCATAATATCTATTTGCAAATTTCCAACTTTTCACTCATCTAGGGCTTCAACCCTTTCTACTGAGATATTAAGAAAGCACTATTCACATCACACAAAATCCAAGATAGTATATGACATGTATGTACTACGCATTTAGATAAACAATCATTCGTAATCAATGAGATTCAGATAGACAAATTTCTTTATTTAATTATACAACAATTTCAATCATAGCTGAAAATCCTAAATTTTAGTTTACTCTTATAACCTATGTAATTATTTAAGGAATTCTCATTAAGATAGATTTTTTCCATTTCTTATATGATTTAATCATCGAAATAGAAGAAGAATCCATTTCATATCATTTTTTACAAAAAAAGTAGATCAAAATAAGAATTTAGGGTTTGTTTGTCGCATACTGAGCAATTCAAGATTTTGGATGATTTAACAAATTTCCATGCAATACTATTTTAAGGAAGTTACCACTCACCCTAAGGTGTGAAAACACCTTAAAAATGAAGCTCATCCCTAAAAATCTCGATCTCATATCAAATCCCTAGCAATTCACCCAATTCTTCTTCCTTTCAACTCGGAAACCCTAAAAATGAGGAATTATGAAGAAATAGTGAGAAAATGGGAAATTTTGATACCATTTTGATCAAATCATATGAGGGATGGAATATTTACTTGTGAGAGAAGATTCACCATGAAAGGTTATGCAAAGAAGCTAAACTTACTTGATTTCATCATATCTCGAATAGAGAAACCCTAAATCAACAATTCCACCTCTTTCTCCTTTCAAACCCTAACTCTCCCCCTCTCTATAGGATTTCATTTCTCTGGAATGAATCATGCATTATGAGAGCTCCTTGTGTGTTAGGTTGACCATATAGAGCAATTGAGCTGGTTTGGTCAATTGCACATTGACCCCTCACTATACTTTTTCTTATTTCAGCTGAATTTTCTGTCTTTCAAATGTTACTATAATTCATCTTCTGAATAGCTAATAGATCCTCTAAAATTTATGAAAATTTTATACTTTCTTTATGATTGAGTTTCAGATCCCAAGTAAAAATTTCAGATCATTTGGAGTTATTAATAAATAAATAAAATCAAATACTACACTACTATATTGCAAGTCAGTTGCATGGTCGGTCAAAGTATATCTTGATCAAGAATGACTTTCAAAGAACATCCAAACATTATGAAATTTTTCAATAGAATGCACGATTGAGATATACATATTATATCCAAATTTGAATTCAATTAGAGTTACACATAAAATACTAAAAATCATTTAGTGAGACACTATACTTATCAAATTATGTATTTATATGTCATCAAAACCCTAATTATGTGAATCAAAGCAAGATTAAATCTTCTCATTATATTTAAAACATAAAAACTTAACAACCATCAGTAATCAAGCTCTAAACATGATCAAATTAGTTAATCATACAATCATCCAAGTAAACCCTAATTTCAGCCGACTAGGGTTTATATTTCTCAAACCCTAATTTTTCAAAGTAAAAGCACACTTAAAGATTTTATTAGGTTGAAAACATCGTAATTGAATTATCTTCATTAATTTTATTTACGCAATGATCGATCCAATTAAGCATGTAATCATCCAGGTAAACCCTAGTTTACCCATTTAAGCTTAGATGCGGTCATAACAGAGGTGCTCATTAGCTAGACTTAGAGGGAACTACAAAATCAAGGAGCGCAGATTTGCATCATAGAAACTCAAATTTCTCAGATTGCGGTAGAGGTTGCATCCTTGTCGAAACCACAACTAGGGTTCCCGGTAAACATCAATATACCAACTAACAATCAACATGTAAAGCCTTTGATGCGACGTAGGTTGAATGAGTAGAGCACAGTTGTATAGGCAAAGGACAAAGATAATGATCAAGGCTCACAGGTGACTGCCATTGTAGTTTATTCAGTTGAGCTATAAGCTATAGTAGGGGACATGTCAAATGATGTTGAAACTCATGAACCTAAGGAGCCACACAAAGAGGCTTATGTTCCACCTCACCAGAGGAAGGTTGTGAAGCCATTATCATTCCCTAATAGATAGAAAGCTCTAAAGGTTGGAAGCAATTTCAAAAGTTACTAGACAACTTTAGGAAGCTTCATTGTCAACATTCCCCTAATCAATACAATTGAGAAAATTCCCTTCTATGGCAAAATTTTGAAGGACTTGATAAACAAGAAGAGGAGGATAGTTGATTATGAAGTGGTATTTCTTATTGATCAAACCAATGATTTTATTTTGGGAGCATTGCCACCAAAAAGGTAGGATTTGAGATGTTTTAAAATCTCATGCTATATTGGGAGAATAAGATTTTGTGAAGCTTTATGCAACTTAGGGGTTAGCATCAATCTCATTCCTCGACCACTTTTAATAATCTAGGTTTGTAGGAGTCTAGGAAGAGTAATATGACCATATAGTTGGCAGACAACCAGTGTTGATGCCTTATGATATTTGTGAGGATGTTCTTATCAAGGTTGATAGATCCCTGTTTCTAGTAGACTTTTTTGTCATGGAGATGCAAGATGATCAAGGCAACAAATTATTACTTGGGATGCTATTCCAAGCCACAATTGATATGATTCTAGAAATGGGTAGAGGAAGACTAACATTGGGAAATAGAGAAAAGCATTTTGAAATCTTGATGCTCGAGCCTACACCAGTTTCCAAAGGGAAAGTACAATGTCACATGTTGTAGTAAGTCCAAGAAAAAGTGTCTTTATTTTTGGGGGAGCCATTTCTTTATGTGGCTAATGTGATGACACAAGTCCATGAAGGCACACTAGTGGTGGACATATTGGAAAACACAAAAGAAATTCCTTTGACAAAGGTAGTGCAATATCCTGATGATGAAGGGGAGGAACAGTGCCCATCAATAGTTGAAGAGGAAGCTGGTACTGCTCTTGTTCATACATATCTACAGATACCGTTGGAGGCATGTCACATGAATCTGGTAGATAACTATACTAGATGGTGTTCTGTGTAGGAGTGTGTCTTGCTTGTCAAGGCTCTACCATGCTATTACACAAGACACTTTGAGGATTTGAGACCACCACCTGCACCATTAGTCCGATCTTTACTGAGTCCCACAGATTTAGAGATGAAGCCACTTCTGTCGTACTTGAAGTACACTTTCTTGGCAGTAGATGAGAATCTTCCAGTCATCATCTCATCTTCACTGAGCACTCAGGAGGAGGAGCAACTACTTGTTGTTCTAAAAAACCACCGCGCAACACTCAGGTGGTCGGTTGTAGACATAAAGGGGATCTCCCCTAGTTTCTATCAGCACAAGATCAGACTGGAGGAAGGAGATAAGATGATCATGCAACCTTAGAGGCAACTCAACCCCATCATGACTATGTTAGTAAAAAAATAGGCAGTAAACTTTTATCTACAGGCATCATATATGCTATCTCTGACTCAAACTGGGTTAGTCCAACCCAGCTGGTCCCTAAGAAGGGGGAATAATAGTCACCACTAATTCAAATGATTAACTAATTTTGATAAGATTAGTGACTGGGTGGAGAGTTTTCTATGATTACATATGTCTACATTCTGCTACTTTGTAGGATCATTTCCCACTTCCTTTTATCGATCAAATTCTTAAGTGGCTTGTCGACCACTCTCATGTTTTTTCCTCGATGGTTATTTTGGATACAACGAGATTTCTATCGATCCACAAGATCAAGAGAAGTCTACCTTCACTTGTACTTATGCCACATTTGCATATCAACGGAAGCCTTTCGGTCTTTGTAATACACCTACTACTTTCCAGCGATTCATACTCACCCATTTTTCAGATATGGTAAAGAGATGTTTGGAGGTATTCATGGATGATTTTTTGGATCACATGGAATCATTTGAGGACTATCTTGATAATCTTGATAAGGTGATCACAAGGAATCATTTTAGGACTATGTTTATAATCTTGATAAGGTGTTATAGAGATGTGAGGATACTGACCTAGTTATGAACTAGGGAAAATGTCATATGATGGTGAGTGAATGAATTGTTTTGGGACACAAGGTGTCCACTAAAGGAATTGAGGTTGATCTGGTTAAGATAAAGGTCATCTCTAAGATACCTCCACCATCATCAATGAAGGGATTAAGGATCTTTCTAGGATATGTTGGGTTTTACTGAAGATTTATAAAGGATTTTTCAAAAATTACCAAACCAATCTCTAAATTGTTAGAAATGGACACTGATTTTAAGTTTGACAAGCAGTGTATGTAGTGTTTGAGGTGTTGAAGGATAAGATAGTATCTATACTGGTTGTCCAGACTTAGATTGGAGCCAACCGTTTGAGCAGATGTGTGACACTTCACATTTCAAAGTGGGGGTGTTGTAGGACAACATTGAGATAAGGCTCCCACAATATTCTACTATGCATTTAAAACTCTTAATGGTGCACAATTGAATTACACGACTAAAAAAAGGGCTATTGGCGATTGTTTTTTCTTTTCAAAAATTCCATCAATACTTGATAGGGGTGAGGTTATTGTTTGGATTGATCATGTGGCAATTAAGTATTTATTGCAGAGAAAGGATGCAAAGCCTAGATTGATTAGATGAATATTGCTATTACAAGAATTTGATATTGAAATCAAAGACAAAGCATGCACTGAGAATGTGGTCTCTGATCACTTATCTAAGCTTGAAAGGGTGAAAGAAAAGGACATAGATATACCTATAGTTGAGGAATTCTCAGATGAGCAACTCTTTGCTATAAAAGGCAAAGATCCTTGGTTTGCAAACATTGTAAACTACTTGGAATGTGTAGAGTTTCCAGAGTATTAGGGTTATCAGGAGAAGAAGAAATTCTTCCACTCATTGAGGTATTATATTTGGGATGAACCAATTTTCTCAAGAAATTTAGGGATGGTATTTTGAGGAAATGTTTGTCGGAGTGTGAGTTTGAGAGAGTTTTAGCACACTATCATTGTCTACCTGTTGGGGGGCATCATGATAGGTCTAAGACTGCAGCTAAGGTCTTAGAATGTAGTTTTTCTTGGCCGATGCTTTTTAAGATGCATATAACTTTTTAGTTCTTTGTGAGTCATGTCAACATGCATGTAATATTTTGAAAAGACATGAAATGCCTTCAAATATTTTTTAGAAAATTGAAGTTTTTGATTTATGGGGCATTGATTACATGGGTCCTTTTGTATCTTCAAATTTGAACTTATACATTTTACTTGCGATTGATTATGTGTCTATGTGGGTGGAAGCAATTCGAACCTGCACCAATGGCACTCAATTTGTATGCATATTCGTGAAGGATAATATTTTCTACAGGTTGAGGGTGCCCAAGTTAATCATTAGTGATGGTGCATCTCATTTCACTAATAAGAAATTTGGAGTGATTTTGAGTAAGTATGGAGTGAAGCATAAGGTTCCTACTCCATATCATCCCCAAACCGAATGGCAGGTTGAGGTGTCTGAAAGATAGATCAAGCAAATTCTAGAAAAGTCGGTCTAAAAAAACATGAAAAACTAGAGCTTGCTGCTCAATGATGCTCTTTGGATGTATAGGACAACCTATAAATCACCTATAGGAACAAATCCTCATAGGTTGGTTTATGGGCGAGCAGTCCTCACTGTAGAGTTAGAGCATAAAGCTAGATGCACATTGAGAAATTGAACTAAAATTTGGATGTTGTACGGATAAAAAGAATGTTATAATTAAATGAGCTATAATAGCTTAGGGTTGATGCATATGAAAGCTCAAGGATCTACAAACAAAGAACAAAAAAGAGCCATGACTGTCACATCCTACATTGGGTTTTCACTCCAGGACAGAAGGTTCTTTTGGTCAAAGCTAGGTTAGAATTACATCCAAGTAAGTTGAGGTGTAGATGGAATGGACCTTTTCATGTAGCTTAGGATTTTCCCCATGGGGCGGTAGAAATTAGCAATGGGGCTTAGCCATTTCTTATTAATGGCCAACGACTTAAACACTACTTTGGGGTAGATGTGGTGTGGAAAGAGGACAAGTTGAAGCTCATTGAGCTTCACTAAAAGTTTAATTAGGATCGTCGAGCCTAAGACATAAAACCAAGGAACTTGTTGGGAAGCAACCAAACCATCATTTTATTATTATTTACATTCAATTTTGTAGTTTCATTGCTTTCATTTTTTAAGTCAAGTTTTTATGTAAAAAGGATTCCTTGATCAATTTTGCGTGGTGTGCAGGTTGAGTACCATTCAATACTACCGACCCCAGAGTCAGTAATACTGACAGAGTCACAGGGACCAAGGATTGAGTTACTAGCACAACTCAGTACTACCGACAACAAAGTCGGTAGTACCGACTAAATCACAAGGAATCCAAGAAAAATTGGAAAAATAACTCAGTACTACTGACTTACAAGTTGGTAGGACTGACTTTATGTAGAGAAAATAGATGAGTAACTAATAAGGACTCGATACTACCAATGAAATGTCAGTATCACCAACAAAAGACGCACGCTCTAGGGTCAGAAATACTAAGTTCCCACTCAAAAGTACTAAGGAGTTTGAATGAGTTGAAAACCTCTAGAGGGGGGGTGAATAGAGTTTTATAATGATTTTAAAGTAATTTAAATACTTGTACATTATATTTCTGTACAAGTTTTTACAATGATTACATTTGCATGAAAATATAAATACTTCTTGTTGAATTTCCCTTATAGTTTTGTCATCCTGTACACTCAAGTAGCTCGTCAGATAAATAGGAATGAAATGTTTGTCATCATCGAAACAAAGGGATTTATCATAATATCCAATTTATCCAACAATCTCCCCCTTTTTGAAGATGACAAACATTTCCTAACTATGAAATAAGGAAATATAAAGCATGTGAGTTTCATACCTGAAAATTTACCTTTTGTAGCCATTTATGTTTTGCAAGTGAGTGCTGGCCAAGATGTGATGAAACTCATCATTTATATTTTTGATTTTGATATCTTTCTCCCCCTTTGTCATTTCAAAAAGATATCCAAGTTGAATGTTTTATTTTTCTTCTCCCCCTTAATAATGCTCCCCCTTAATTAGAGATCCTATTAGAAACATGGATTTTTATCTAATTTATCCTCAATTTGTTTCTCAATCATTTGCAAAGGATGTTAAGCCTTGAAATGATATGAGATTCCTTTAAGCATATGATGAATGTATATTGATTTCTCACGAATCAAAGGATGTTAAGCCCTAGATTAAATGAGAATCCTCTAAGCTTAGAGTACATAAAAATGTCTCCATCCAAAAGCCCTATTTTGGGTAGAGAATTCCTATAAATACAAGATACCATTTTCAATAAATTCATAAATTTCTTGAAAATGTTCAGCTACACATAGTGATTACAATATTTTTGTAAGCTTCTTCAATCAAATGGTCAAAGTTTTGATAATCTCCCCCTTTTTCTTATGCTTTGCTCCCCCTTAGATAGATATCTCAAATGAAAGTTTGAATACTAAGCAAATATATAAAATGTCCAAGATTTAACAAAGATGTATGCAATTTATGTCAATCTGGAAAAACAGAAACCCAGTCGGTCGACAATTGCTCGACCGACAATGTTCTCGGTCGACTAGTTGCTCGACCGAGAATGTTTCTGAGAACTGTTTTGCATTTGGAAACTCAATTACAATTGTAATAGTTGCTTGTTGTAATTATTATTCCCTTCATTTGTTATGCTTTACAATAATGAACTTATGATCCATATTTTGAAGATGTCTCATATGCCAAAAAATAACCATGTGAATCAAAAAAAAAATGGCAAATTTCATTCAATAGCATGAAGAAGATTACAATCATATAGAATTTGACTAATCATTTTTATTACAACTAGTACAACTCCAACACTTCACAGGAAAGATTTAAGAATTACATCGATGTCCGGATCTTTCCCAAGGAATGGCTCGGCTCCATAATATTTGACCAGAGTTTTCCAATCTAAAGCACCTGTCATAGCTAATGCATATGCTTCCAGAAATGTGGGAACTCGGTCAAATCGGAAGTGAGCAGCTATATCTTGCAATTGTATGGAGGAAAATTGAGTATGTGCAAGATCCATTGATGGTGGAGGTTGATAGTAGTTGTATGAAGGGTTAAATGGGTGGAGCATGCCAGGATTTAAAGAATGCGGATATTCATCAGTTTCAGCAGGAGAAAGATTTTGCATTCTTTGATTTAAGTATGTCATGGCATGATGGGTATAGTTGAGTTGGTTACTGAGATGATATTGGGAGCCAACAAGATAAGTGAGAGTATTTTGGATGGGATCAATAGAAAGGTTAGTAGGAGGAGGGGGTGGTGGTATATCTTGATGTGATGATTCTCCTTCTACTCGAGCCCTTTTATGACCAAAGTCAATCCCCATCTTCTCTACAGTGTTCTTACTTATCTTTGGTGGTCTACGCTCCCATATGTATCCCAAATCTTCAATGTTTAACTTAAGACAATGTTGAGTAATATGGCATACAAAATCGGCATATGGTGGATTGCCAGAAAACTCAAGCATATTTTTAAGTATTATGCGAATGAAGTTGATGGGAATTTCTTTTATGATAGCATAAATTAGACACATACGGAAAATAGGAACCTCGGATTTATTGGCTCGTGGATGTATGTTGGTGGAAACAATGAGGTTTACTATTCTACATGCCGGTTTTAGGTTTATTGCATAATAGGTTCCCCTATCTTCATGACAAGTGGTATTGGCTTGAAATATGGCTCTTTTTATATCACTAAGGCTAGTGGAATGGTCATCATTGGAGAATAAATTTATTGGATTGCCGGTGGTAAGGTCAAGGAAATCTTGATATTCATCTATATCAATTTCTAGCATGTCAAGAATATCCCCTTCGGAAAATTTAAAACTATGCCCATTGACCATGGTGTAGAAGAATGTGGTTTCATTTTCGGTGTGGGATAAGAGATTGGCATAGAATTCATTGACTACCTTAATGGAATAGGAAGGAAAGGATGGATTGATGAAGTCCTTCAGCTTTTGTACTCCAAAGAGATGCTCCAGGTCGACTATGTTGATGAAGTCCATCACTTCGACCGGGCGTCGGGGAAGAGGAGCTTTAGAGGAAAGCCGAAATTATCTATCTCCAGCATCTCCGTCGACGAAGGCGATGTCATTGATGATCGTCAGTGGCGGAGTGGCTTCCCGATCTTCTCTTCTTTTTCTCCCAGCAACTTTCTTCTTCCCACGGACGGCTGATGATGAGGCCATTGTGTTTGGAGAAGAAGCAAGGAAGATTTGAGGGTAAGAATGCTGAAGGATTGCACGAAATTGCACTAGAGATGGACTATGGAGGCAAGGAAATGCAAGTGTGAGTAAGTGGCTTGTTTTTGCACTTATTTATAGAATTCCAGCGACCTGGTCGGTCGACGACTCGTCGACCGAGCGTCCGCAACGGTCGAGTTGCAGACGCGCCACTTGGTCCTCCAACGGTAAAGAAAACGGTCATAACGGTCGGGTTGCAACGGTCATATCCAACGGCTATTTCTCGGTCGAGCGCTTGTCGACCGACATTGTCTCGGTCGAGCACTCGTCGACCGATAGTTCGTCCGATACTGAGTCTGTTTAGAATTTGTCGGTCGAGTGAGATGGGCTGACCGAGTGGTTCTCGGTCGACGAAGTCGTCGACCGACAGACTTACTGAGTTCAATTTTTGATTGTATTTTAATGCAAATCATAGAACATTTTTGTAGAGCACATATATGTAAATTCTAAGGGAGTAATAATATTTAAGGCTTCTAATTACTACAAATGATTTAAGTTTTGATTTAAAAATATGCTAAGATTAAGTTCAATAAAATAATGTCCAAATAAACAATTTTTATCAAAGTTTATTTTAGGTCGCCCTTGATTACGACCATGGCGCCCCTTGGTCATATTTTATTTTAACCAAGAGGCATATTCTGCAGGTTTCCAAAAAATATTCATACGTGGAGAATAAGTTCTGCAGATAGCTTACGAATATCAATATGAGGCTCATTAAAGTGTACAAATTATGAGAACTTAGTAAGGGCATCAAATATGATGAAGCATATTCAAGAATAATATCCATTTGGATAGACTAATTCAAATATGATGAAGCATATTAAGTGATGTTTAGCACAATGAGTATTTTCAAAAGTTGATTTGAAACATTTTAATCATTGCAAGTATTTCTAAGAGATAAATTTGCAATAAGAGTATGATTAAATAGGATTTTTCTTTAATCTAAGCATGATCCATATAATCTTTCAAGAATAATTTTCATACAAAAAAAAATTTCATCAGCTCAAACAAAAATAGTGATATGCTCGGTCTACAATTGCTCGACCGACATTTTCTCGGTCGACAACTGCTCGACCGACCATGTTTCTGGAAACTGTTTCAGAAATCTATGCAATAAAGGTTGTATCTAATTCAATTATTTCGAAGATCGGTTTGAGATAAAAACATATAGATATCAGAGTGATATCATAATCAAATTTATTATAAATTTGTTATCCCTATATGTTAAGTTGAGATAGACAAAAAGATGTGCAAATTTTGAGACTTTGGACATATCTCAACTTAGTCTAATCGAATCAATTTGGGGATTTTGGA
The DNA here is from genome assembly GCA_963693085.1 of Alisma plantago-aquatica. NCBI lineage: Eukaryota > Viridiplantae > Streptophyta > Magnoliopsida > Alismatales > Alismataceae > Alisma > Alisma plantago-aquatica. Next base: position 1,129,830,098 of record OY856409.1, on the reverse strand, counting down.
ACCCATACCATCTCATCATTCTTTTTCTTGTATGGGCATGAGAAGGAGTAATGTCCAAGACGTGAACAATAGTGGCAACATATAGAATCAACCTCATATCTCTTTCTATGATTTTGGTCTAGGTTGTTCTTTGGTACAAAAGTATATTTGCCTCTATGTACATTCATGGATTGACTTGCTTGTGTCCTTCTCCAACTAGGTTGTTGATAGGATTTCTCCTTAGGCTTATAACCTAGTCCTCTTCTCCCTATTTGATGATAGGAATTTTCTAATATTTTATCAAGGATTCCATTGTTGCTTAACTTACTAACTTCTTGTTGCAACTTAACGATCTCATCCATTCTTTTCTTGATATCTAATTTTGCTTGATCTAGATTGGATGATAACATATTTCTTTCTTTCACTATATTGTCATAATCTACATGGGTGCACAATATAGGTTGTTTTTGAATATCATTTAACTTTGCAAGCAATTCAGTCTTTTCTTGACATAGAAGATCATAGTTAGTCTCTAGAGTGAAAATTTTCACTTCACTATTACTTAGAGATGATTTCAAAGTACGATTGTCAGACATAATGCTATCTTTTTCAAAACCAAGAGTATTCAATTTAGCATATAAATCGTCATTTTCGGATGTAAGCTCAAGAAGTCTAGCATTTAGATCATCATTTTCTTTATTTGATTTCTTTAATTTCTTTTTGTATTCAACATATTTGTTATGTGTTTCTTCAATAATAGTAACTAACTCTTCTTTAGGTAAATCAAGCAAGCTTACCTCTTCTTCTTCTTCCTCACTTATTGTAGCAACGAAACATTCTTTATGTGTATCTTCTTTCTTTGACCTCCATGGACATCTAGAAGTAGAGTGCTTTGTTCCTAAGCACCAATTGCAACTTGTCCCACCTTGGTCCATGCTCCTTTTCTTGTGGTTGTAGTCACCTCCTCCCTTTATCTCTTCAAGACCTTGTTAGGGCTCCTTGAAGCCTGCTCTGATACCAATTGAAAACCTCTAGAAGGGGGGGGTGAATAGAGTTTTATAATGATTTTAAAGTAATTTAAACTCAAACAACCAAAGTAAAGATTAAGAAGAGGAACACAGGTGTTTAGAGTGGTTCCACCTTAGCAAATACTAAGGAGTCAGTCCACTACCCGGTTGCTTACCTAACCGGGATTTTGAAAGTACTAAATTTTATTACCTCTCAAGGATGTTACATAAAATTTACAATACTTTCTAAACACCCTTTGGACAGCCTTCACCTTGAAGTAGTCTTGCCAACCTCGAAGTAGCCTTCCTTGTAGTAACTTCAAGCTCCCCCTTGAAGTAGCCTTCCTCCCGAAGTAGCTTCCCGTCAAGACAGCCTTCTGAAGTAGTCCAAAGTCTTCCTCTTCACCACGAAGAGCTTCACCCTCTCCAATCCGCAGCCTCCTACCTGGAGTAGCAAGGAGAGTACAAGTAATACAAGGAACAAGAAAGGAATAAAAGAAAATACAACTTATCCTTGTAGCTCAAGGCTTGATTTCCCTAGATCAAGTTTTTGGATTTTCCTAGCCAATATGATGGACTTGTGATTGCTAGGGTTAGGAAAATCTAGCCTATAGGACGAGCTAGAGCTAAGGGGAAAATGGCCAATTGATCACAAAGCTCAGTTCACACAGATTGCACAATAAGGCTCAAGTATTTTCTCAAGTATATCAAGTGTAAGAAGTGAATTCTAGTGTCCTATGGCTTGTCCTATTTATAGGAATGGCCTAAGTATGCTTAAGGACGTTCTAGACAACTTCTAGGGGTTTCTAAGTGCTTAACTAGCCGTTAGGTACAAAGTTGTTGCTTTAACAACGGCTAATTACTTTACTCTGCAGTTTCTGTCAGAGATCGTCTCGGTCGAGGAATGGTCGACCGAGACACCTACTCGGTCGAAGTTTTGTCGACCGACAGGCTCTCTGGATTAACGTTCATTTGCAACTGCCAACTAACTTGTCAGTTGTGTCTAACGGCTACATTGGATCTTTCTCGGTCGAGGAGTTTGTCGACCGAGAGTGTCTCGGTCGAGGAGTTGGTCGACCGAGATAGATCCTGTTTTAAGATTTCAAGTTAGGCATTAATTATGTGTGTGAATGTGCATATGTGATCCTATTGAATGGATGACTAAGGTGTTTAGCTAGGGAAAATCCAATGCTTGATTTACATGCGATTTCTAAGTACTTGTACATTATATTTCTGTACAAGTTTTTACAATGATTACATTTGCATGAAAATATAAATACTTCTTGTTGAATTTCCCTTATAGTTTTATCATCCTGCACACTCAAGTAGCTCGTCAGATAAATAGGAATGAAATGTTTGTCATCATCGAAACAAAGGGATTTATCATAATATCCAATTTATCCAACATGAGTCAGTACTACCAACAAAATTTTTGGTACTACGACAACTCTAGACACGGGATCCATAGAAAAGACATCCAATTCTCAAGACTCTTCTCATATAATGGTCGGTACCACCGATCAGCGACAAAACTTAGTACTACCGGCTTTCGTCAGTGCTAATGACACCATGCGATCTGCATCGATGACATCATCAAATCATGACCGTCGATAGCACTAAGGCACACAAATTCATGATTAAAAGTCAGTACTACCAATGCCAACTCAGTACTACAAACGCGATGGTAGGGTCACAGGCTCAACTATATATGGAGGGGTTGTTATTCATTTTTCTTCACACCTTCTCTACTCTTCCATCAAAAAAGTGTGATCAAACATCTTTGGGCATTCATAGGCGACACTGAGCATTCTTCTTCCTCAACCACATTTCTTTAACTTGAATTGGTGCCCAAAAGAGAGGCTTATTCATCAGAGGGGACTTCCAACTTGATCCATAAGCCAACTCGCATTGCCCAACCCAACACCGACATCAACAAGATCTATGAAGACCTACAAAAGAGGGAGTATCATGTGAAACACTATGAATACCATGCCTTCCTCAACTCCATAGGCTTCACAACCAATATGCACCAAGTCTGTGAGCGTCAGGGGCTCAATGGGGACAACATGTTCTTCAACAACTGGATGACCTTCCCAGACATTGTCTCTGAGTTTCTTGCTTCACTAGAGGTTATCATCATCCCAGAGCATGGGGATGGTTGGAAGGCAATCCACATCAACTTCTGCCTCTTCAACACCAACTACTAGCTTTCATTAGAGGAGTTCAATGCCATTTATGGGTTGCCAACAAGAGGAGATCGCTACTACCCTAACAACTTCAATTTCAAAGTGGCATGGGAGTTATTGATAGAAGTGATAGAAGGCCAACATGTTATTTGGCACACAAACTCCGTCAACGACGTCGAGCATCTTTTTCCTCGCATACTTCATCACCTTCTTACACTATCTTTGCCATATCCATCCAAGGGTAGGGGAATAGTAGAGGGTCAATCTCTACTTTCTCTACAAGCTACTGGAGATGAGACCAAGGAGTTTGGACTTTGAGGCATTCTTCCTCCAGCACATGATTGGGGTGAAGCATCAGGTGCAATAGGAACCTCCCATTCATTTCGGTAAGTTGATCACGCCAATCGCTTTCCACCTAAACCTCAACCTCTCTAATGTCAAATTTCTAAAGGCCACATCAAAGGTCAACATAAAGCACTTCAAGAAAGCATGTTTGCTCAACGTTCGACAGGATACTGTACTCTAATGTTGCACAATGGGTACCTAGTACAAGGAGAGGGAACTAAATGATGTGGTCTTTGACTTGTAGGGAATCCACATGAGATGGCTGGTGTATTTCTCATCAGAGGTGGAGGAAGAAGATAATGATTTTGAGGAAGACCAACAACATCAGCATGATGATGAAGAACAAAAGGCGAAGGAAACCATTCCCAAGATGAGGAGGCAGGTTCCTCACAAGCATCTACAACCATATGTAACTTCTAGTTCTTTCACTCCATTTCCAACATAGGAAGATGACCCATACTCCATGGTGGGAATGTATGGCATGTTGTAGGAGATTCATAAAGGACAATAGCAGCAGTCAACGACGTTGGAAGGCATCCATGAATTGCAAGGGCGGTTGTATCAGAATCAGTAGGTGATTTTTGAGAATGAGCAACTTCTCTTGTCCAACCATGAGAATAGGAACATGTGTGTGTAGAGGATGGAAGGATATTGACAACCATTTTTCAATCACTATTAGATCCAGGGGTACTTTGGTGGCTATCTACAACCCCCACCAATGCTAGGATAGCTGCCAAGTTTTATAGGGACGTTCTACCCATTTGATCCCACCATGACACATCCTCCACCACCACCCATGTGATCCAGTACCATTGTTTCACCTCTTAAGTTAGAATTTGACTATGTGGACATAGTCAAGTTCAAGCTTGGGGGTGGTTGGAACAATTTCTATCCTTAGTTTTTATTTTTCTTTAATTGTGCTTTTCATCTTTTATTTTCCAAATATTAGGATCCACATCTATCTAGTGTAAAAGTGGATCTCAAGTCATGGTTCATATCACTTCATGTGCTCTCAATTGTTTTAAATGAAAAAATGAAAATTCAATTCTTGCTTAGTTGTAAATCTCTTGAGTTCAACCACCTAGAGAAAGTGTATGGGCTAGTCAATTTAAGGATATTAATATAAATATATCTCTTAATTATTCATGTAATGTGGATGAATATGGGGTTTCATCCTAAGTTGATCAAACAATTAATGGGATATAAAATGGAAATGTAAGAAAGGAACCATAAGGTTACCATATACACAAGTCATTAGAGAGGGACATATCATAATTCATGAAAGGCAATGTCTCTGAGTTATGTGATTCCATCTATTATTTTTTTCTATTCATTTTGACTCACCACCTTAAGATGATCAAGTAAGTCTGAATTATCTCTTGTATGTAATACATGGCATAATAGTTGACATAATAGTTAGTTTTCTTTTGACTGCATTAGTTACAAAATGAGAAAAAAAATATATATACATATGCATAAATAATCTTGGTGACTGTCATTAGTTGAATTATAATACATATAGATAACATACATTCATTCATTTTTACCATGTGGTTACATTGTTTTCCATGAAATAAGAGTGCAAGGATATACATTGATACTCTCATAGAAAAAAACTAAAGAAAAAATTGAATAAATAATAATGTAGTGAAGCCCTAGGATAGATCTCCATCATGCTAAAAGAGCCAGACAAAGAAACAAAAAAAAAACATTTTGAAATAAAGAGGGAGAAAGGATGCCCTAAACTCTTCTTGGAAATATGGAAACATTCACATGATGCATTATTTTTCTTTGTTTCATTCTTGTCAATTTGATGAGATGTTTTATTCATGCATCGTTTCACCCATAATATTAGGCATTAAAATTCATGCATTTTTCATTATGTTCACCATATAGGTTCATCATGTTTTAGTTTTGCATAAATAATTTGGATGTTACTAGTGAATCTTCATTTTCCACCCAATTAATATCATCCATGCTCTTATTGGTAAGCTACTTAAATGAGTATTCTCCTCATCCATCTTTATAAGGAGAACTGCTTCTAAGTAGTTGGTAGTTAAGAAAAGGGCAATGTAGAATAGGGAATCACATAATGCACCAAGAGGATGCCTTCTTGATTATGATGTTAATTTCTCTCTTGATAGTGTTCATTGGTCTAAGCTTGGATAACTTTTATGGAAATTTTTGGTCGCTATAGAGCAGTTGATTGTTTCGTGGTTAATAATGGCCGGTTTGGAACTACTAAGTGGGGATGGTTGAGAAATAAAATTTATAGTTTGTGTCCTTTTGCTGACTTGTTTTAAAGAGATCCGAGGGTGTATTGCTCGAGGAGTAGCAACATTTAATCTTAGGGGAGTTTGATGCACTGAATTAATGTCATTTTTATAGGTTGTTTCTTATTGATTTTTATGCATTATTTGTCATTTTCATACTAATTTACGCATAATTTACTATCATTAACCTATGATACACAATTTCATCAAACAAATGTAATTTTATTGTTTATGATTGATTTAATAAATTTAAAGAGCTTATGTTTGGATTTTTATGGATTTCAATGATTTTTGGAGAATTTACATAGCTCAGTACTATCGATTATGAAGTCGGTGGTATTGACACATGTTTAGGTTGCAGCATGAAAGAAATAGAGATGACTTGGTGAACTGACCTAGAGGTAGGTATTACGAATGACATTACAATGTTTGATGGAAATTGTTCAAGACAACTCAGTACTATCGACATCATTATCGGTAGTACCGACAACTTTCCAGGTGGACAAAGTATCAGACGAGTTGGTAGTACCAACACCATATCAATATCAGGAAAAATCTGAAGATGACATTTAATTTAATAGATGAGGATTTATTTCTCCCTTAGTCACTTCAATGACTTTGGGGGAACTCACCAAGACCTATCAATCATGTTCTTTCACGTTAGACAGTAGCCGAGAGAAAGGAGAGGAGAAATGGAGAAGAAGACTATGTTCTAGATGATCTGGGCACTTCTAGCGCACAAATTTGTAGATGAAAGGTAACAAATCAGCACGTGCGTGAGAAGAGATCTTTTGGACCATCTCCTTCAGGGGTTCTTTAATTCCATTAATGTTTCCCACATTTTCCCCTTTCAGTCCTATGTATTTGACCATGAAAATCATGTGGGGCTAAACCGTTATTCCTTATGACCTGGGAGTAGCCTAGTTATGCATTGTAATTGATAATATATCAATTTCTCTTGATTTCTAGACTTAAATCTATGTGAATTCAATGAACTATGCATGCTTGATCACCACAGGTAGTTAATGAATCCTTTAATAGCTTAAAAAACAAACTTAACAATTGGAAAATCATAGAAATACATGTTCTATATTTCCCTTTGAGACAAGTGGCCTATGGACTTGAGGAGATTACCCAAATGTGTCATTAAAACATCTAACTAATAATACAATTGATATGATAGTGACATTGGTATTAGATGAGGTAGTGAGTTGCACCACCAGAGTGGGTAATTCTCACTGTAGGCTCTTAGTCCAGGGTTAGGAGAGATGTTTATTAATTTTATTTTTTTAGTGTTAACCATGGTGAAATCGTAATACTAAGGAATTCCATCTAATCATGATAAATCACTAGTACTTTAGGTTCAATTTCTACTTTATATACTAAAACCCTCAATCAAAGTTTTCTTAGATTTAGCTGATCATATTGTAGTTAGTATTAGTTTCTGGATTTACACTTCCCATGTGTTTGATATATGGGCCTCATTGGTCTATATTACTTTGATAGAATACACTTATGTTTTAGGAAATACAGATAATATCTATTGATAGTGGTTCTGAAACTTACTAGAAGTCTTTGATAAAACACTGATAATATGGCAAGACCCAAAAAACTTCAGACTAATGAGAGTGATGCAGGTGTAGGAAGCTTGGATATAGTTTTGATCTTATTTTTTAAATTTCAATGCCAACTTAAGATACTTTGTTCCTAAGAACAATCCCTTCATGAACCATGAAGTGGCATTTCTCCTAGTTGAGGACAAGTTGTTTTTCTTCACTTCATTGGAGAAAGAGAGATAAATACTTAAGGACATATTCAAATGATGACCCATAAATAGAAAATTCATCCATAAAAACTTTCATAATGTCCTCCATAAAGTCAAAAAAGGTGGTTGACATACACTTTCAAAAGGGCATGACAACATTGAAGAGACAAAAAGGAATATGTTGGAACACATATGCTCCTTATATGCAAGTGAAAGTGGTCTTCTTTAGATTGTCAAGATGAATAGGCACTTGGTAAAACCAGAGTACCCAATTAGATAACAAAAATACAAGTGATGTGAAAGCATTTTGAGGACTTGCTCAATAAAAGGAAGAGGGAAATGACGATTCCTTGTTGTAGTATTTTCCAATATATAATCAAACACATTCGCCAACCAGTTAACGCTGAATTCCCGATCTCTCACCCTAGTGTAGCTAGGGTTCTTCCTCCATAGGAGGCTGACGGGGGGGAGGGGGTTTGGTCGCTGCAAAGCGGTGCCCCGCTCCCCCTCGGCCTCTTCTCACCCGTCATCAACAGGGTCTCTTCTTCAGGAGGTGTGTGGGTGCGGTGTATTTGGTGGAAGCGGTCTTCTTCCTCCCTGTCGTTGAGTCCGGCTGCGATGAGTTTCCTATTCCCTTTCTCTTTTACTGGCTTTCTGTTTAGATTATTCTCTTGTTTTGTCTATCTCGCTGTTAATCAACGCTGCTTTCTCTTCTCGTGGTAGATTTTTCTTTCTCAGTCAATTTTATTGTGGAGTTTGTATGGCAGCAAGTGCGGGAAAAATATCCTTTTGGAACACCGATTTGGTGCAGGTACTCTACCACATATACATACTCAGGTTGAAGGCATTCCTGATAGAAAGCTGCCTTAGCCAGCAAAGGAGAAGAGGGATCTATACATCATTGTCCTTATCAAATTCTGATATGAGTTTTTGTGGTAGTTTGTATCTATTCTTGATCAGTGTGTGGTCTTTTAGTTTATTTCTCTCCTCATGTAGATGCCGTATGGCTCCTCCATAATGAAATTTGTCTGTTTAACTTCAAAAAAAACATTCCCCAACCAGTTACTATGCGAGTGGCTAGTTCTTTTCCATCTCCCCCATTTTATATGATCATGCCTCTTTCTTTAATACAACAGGCACTAGGTTAACCCAATTACTTCTAGTTACGACATATATAATTCCAATGTCATAGAGCTTAATTACTTCATTGTGCACAACCTCACACATCTTATCATTTAACTTTCTTTGGCATTGAACATGTTGTTTAGTAGTTTTTTCCAGGTTGATTTGGTGCATACTAATAGTAATGCTAAGTCGCTTGATGTCATATGTGTAGTACCCAAGGGCTTTTCTCCAAATTTCATGTTCGGTCAGGAGTTGATTCTATTAATCAGAAGATAACTACACATTTATTATCACATGATTCCTTTTCTCATCATCTAGGAATTCAAATTTTAAACCCTCTGGATAGGACATTAGCTCAGGGATAGGTTTTGGTGTGGGATTTGCTATAGTTCTCTCTGAAGTAAGACATATTGGACCGTTTCAGTAGAACCTTGTAATTGAGCTTCTGCTACTTTAGTGGCTTATAAATCAGCAATATTTCTTTGACTTTAGGTTAGTAATTTGTGATTTTTGATTGGTATGTGCCCTCATTAAAGGATCTACAATCACATTGTGTTTTTGGATTTCCACGCGCAATTGACTATAATTATCAACAAAGTAACTTATTTCCATTGGAGAAAGACCCTTCATTTGATCAAGCACATTAAAGTTGATGGATTCATGACCAACTCTTATAGTGATTAGCCCATCTAGTACATCAACTAAAGTTCAGGCTATGGAAAGGAAAGGTCCTCCAAAGATCATCAAACATGGGGACTTGAACTACATTCATTATGATGACGTCACAATGAATAAAGAAATTTCCAATTCAGATAGGGATATCCTCTACTACACCAACTGGCTTGTTGAAGAAGTTACCAGCTAGTTGAATTCTCATATTTGAGTGAACAATATTGGTCAGGTGCAATCTAATGGCTAAGATGTGTGTAATGAGGCTTATGCTAACCCCCAAATTGGCTAAGACATATCTTGGTGCAATATCTCGTATGAGAAAAGGAATGGTGAAATCTTCAAGGTCTTTCTATTTGGTTGGCATGGTGGACTGGCAGAAGGCTGGAACCATACTTGTTAAGCATAATGTTTCTATCACTCCTTGTTTTCATTTCATTGTAATAAGATGTTTTTGAAACTTGGCATAAGTGGGAACTTCATTGATGAAGTCAAGAAGTGGGACGTCCAACTATACCTTCTTGATAGTGTCTAGGAATTTGGTGTATCTTTTCTTGAGTTGATCTTTAATGAAGCAATGAAGAAATGGTGTTTCTGATGGAATTTCGATCATCCAGGTGGTTAGAATAGGTTTGATTGCTCCTCAAGATTTCTTCCTTGCTAGATCTTCTCTTTCATTGTAGTCGGTTGCATTATCACTTTCTTTAGTGGGTGGCACGACAATATGTGCAATATTTAAAGTGGTTTTAGATCAAAGAGTCTCCATCCTAGAACCTTCACTCTTTAGATTTTGTTTAGTGCTTGAGGGAAACTACCCACTTGGGCATCTGATCGATGTTTCTATAGTAGCTACTTGCTGGTATATCATCTTGTTTTATTGTTGCAAATTGTGGATTTGGGTGTTCACATTCACTAATTGTGTTTGCATGCTTGTCATCATATTACTATTACTTACCATACACTCTCCCAATCTTTTAGTTAGAGAGTGTAGCTAGGTTATGAATTTGTGATGTTCTTGGAATAAACTCCACCTTGGTTGTCTGTTGAAATTGCCTTGTTGTTGTAAGGGTCTATTCTATTGAAACCTAGACATAGTTTCTTTTCCTACAACTTGACCCCTACCTAAGGACTGTGGCATTTTATTTAGCTGAATATAATTTCTATAGTAGAGGAATTTCCATAGGAAAACCCTGGATGGTCTGGCCTTCTATAATTTACATAAGACACATTCTCTACTAGAATCGTATGAGAGTCTTCTATCTTGTGACTGTAAATGCAATGATCTATTACATGACCATTCTCACCAAAAGTAACACACTTTACTTTTTCTTCGGCATGATATCTAGAGTTTGATTCCTTTAGGTTCTAGACATCAATAAACATCCTATCAAGTTTGTTATTTAAACTTCACTAACTTTGACTCTGAAGAAGTAACTATAGTTGGTTCTGTGGCAGCAGTATTTTGGGAATAATCCCATCTTGCTTGTAGTGTGGTGATTCATCCCTATTTTAGGGCTTCATCTCATCTCGTATTGCATTTCAATCACATCTATACATGTTAGATTACATGTTATTTCCCTTAATATGCATATTTGTATAAAATGCACAAATGGACATTATTTGCATGTTTTTCAAGCATTGGGACCATGGTTCATGGAAGAGAGAGAGAGGAGTGATCCTAGAGTTTGTATATCCTTGGAGAGGCCTAAGGTGAAGTCCAAGGCTCCCTTAACCCACCCCTAGTGGCTAAAGCTCCATTGAAGCATAGATAACCTAGAAAATCCAAAGAAAGCAAGTGCTGATCCAGAGGCCAGCACGGTCGTGGTACCACAGAATGGTCATGCTAGCATACTTGCAAATCAATAGAGTCACCTTCGAGCAAAGAAGAAATCACCACAGCCGTGCCACTTAGAATGCACCTGGTGGACTGACCATAGAACGGTTGTGCCACATTGCATGACCATGTGACCTCTAAAGAAGAATGATTGTGGAGCTGAGAACAGATAGAAAAATCCAAGCCACCACGATCGTGATACCCTTGCACCACCACGACTGTGGTGACCACCATAGCCGTGCCACTTCAAGTTCAAAACCAACCATGTTACTATTTGTTTTCTCCATTTTTCACCACGGTCGTTCCTCTTCACCACGACTGTTCTCACCCCTCCCCACCATGTCTGTGGTGACCACCACGTCCATGTTACATACAAAAACCTAGGTACTTTTGCATTGCATTTCCCACATTACCCCCACTTGACCTATTTCTTTACCCACACATATATATACCTAGGTGGTGGATCTAACATGAGTTTAGCTACCTTCTACCACCTCTTAGCTCCCAATTTCTGCATTCCACCCATTCCACTCCATTTGCACCTCCGTTCCACCCCATTTCACCATTTCTATCACCAAAACCCTAGTTTCCTATTGTTATGACCCTATTCCACCATCATCCCATGCCATTGCACCTTCGAAGAGAGAGGAATTCGTCCAACATTAGTTGAAGTGGAGAATTTCTTCATCCACACCAAGATCCATGGCTTATTCTACCTTGTTTTCCATTGTTTTTGTATTTTTCATTGATATGAGTAGCTAGGCCCCTTGGGTGGGCTGTTTGGAGTGAAAAATGTTACATTGATACCATGTTGGGGGAAAATGATATGTAAACATTGTAATTTAATTTGATAATGATTATTTTCTTTTTCTATCTCAGTCTTCATGAATTACTTGTTGGTTTATGCTTGAAATCACCTAGGAATTTAGGGAAATTTCTTATGTGTGTGAATTTTGGGATTTGCTCCTAGGTCCGATTCTTGTATCCATAGCTAGCTACCCATATTCCTACATTTTAATCAATTATACTAACCCTAGTTGAAATATCTAATTATCTAGTTTAGATTAATTTGGTGTGCTTAGCATGGAGCTTTCTCAAGGTTAGAATGTGGGTGATGGGAGGCCTAAAACCTCACTTGCACTCCCATTACTAACCTCAACATGTAATCACCCTACTATCATCTAACCTTGAAACATAGGCTTGTTTAGACTCTAATTTAATTACACCTAAATCTTAACCCAATTGAGCCTCAAAAGGGTAGTAGGGAGTGTTAGGGACTAGTTCCCCTCTACACAACCTAGCATATCCTTGGCCAATCAATAGTTTAGGAAAATTCATTAGACTCTAGATTGTTGTTTGGTTTGATAATCTAAATGAAATCATTACGTTCATATGTCACCCCAACCTAATTGATAAGTGCATCCCATAAACAAACCACATTTCCCTTAATTGCTTTAAAATCCTAATTGCCATCTTTCTTAGCTAGTTTTATCTTCTTTAGCTCTTTACTTGCTTAGTTAGCTTCTTGCCTTGTTCTTGCTTTGTTCTTGATAGTTTATGTCTTTATTTTCTCTTGTTATTAATTTGCTAGCTTAGTGTACTATAGAACTTTTCTTGCCTACTTTTGTGTAGCTTTCTCTTTTCTTGACTTTCCTTGTCTTTTCTTGTTCATTAGAATTAAGTGTCTATGGTTAACTTAGGTTTTGTTCTTGGTTGCTTTCCTTTACTTGCTTTCTATCTCAACTTAGTGTAATCAATCAAAACAACCTTTAAACCTTTCAAACCTAGACTCCACAGTAGGAACCTAGCCCCAATAAACTAACCTAGCTCTAGTACCCTTTTTTCTACCTGCGGATCAACCCTATACTTGCCACCCTCCTATACTACAACACACCCCCATGCTCTTGCAGGTGTAGTGTTTTAGTTTGTGCGAGTATATTGAGTTTATGTCTTTATAAATATTGAAGTTGATTCCAATGTGTGTTTCTATTTGTGGAGTTGCATCTATTCAAACTCCAATTTAGTAGTGTGTAACACCATTGGCATAATCTCACCAAGCTTTCTGTTACTATTTTCGGGGAGAAAGGTGCTCAACCTAGCTAGTTAGTTTTCTTTAACTTTTCCTACTAGTCATCATTGGTATTATTTATTCTTTATTCTTTGTATTCTTTGTGCATATTGGTTTGCTAGCTTGGTCTCTTTTGTTTGGTTGTGCCTTGTGCATGTGACAAGACACTCAGGGGGATGACAAGATGGAAGGCCAAAATGCACCTCACAAGCCACTTCAAGATTACTTCATGCCTAGCAACTACAGATCGCCAATTGCTAGTAGAGTTGGTTGGATGCCAATGGAGCAATTCTCCATCCCTCCAAGCCTTCTTGGGATCCATGCCAACTTCTACAGCTTGGAGAGTGAGTACCCTGACAAGCACTTGGACTCCTTCCTTGAAGTATGCTCCACTTTCAGGACGCCGACGACTAGTGACGACACAATCTGGTTGACCTTGTTCTCATTCTCCATTGAAGACAAAGCTAAAAATTGGTATGATTCAAGGAGGTACATCATGAGTTAGGAAGTGATGAAGAATGCATTCTTAAGAAAATTCACCTCTATAGCAAAGTTGACACAAATATGGAGTACGATAACAAGTTTCAGTCAATTGGGCAATGAATAATTTAATAATGTGTGGCATAGATTTAAGAAGATATTGAGAGAGTGCCCACACCATGAGATCCCTTTGTGGCAGCTAGTTCAATCCTTTTACTCCGTTCTATCTCCGAAGAGACAAACCTCATTAGATTTGACTTATGGAGGAGTTGTCATGGATAGGCCACCTGAGCAGGTATGGCCCTTGTATGAGCAGCTGAGAAAGGTTCAAGAATTTGAGCTTCTTGCATGTTGAATGATAGTGGCTATGCCTTTGATATGACATCTCTGACTCATAATGACTCAAGCCCACAAGTGATGAAGATTCTTAGTGACTTGGTGAGCTTCATTTTGAACCAAGTGGCAAATGTTCCTTGCCACTTGGTCAATTCTTTTGATTTCTATGGTGAAGAAAAGAAGACACCTCACTCGTATAGCTATCAAGAACTACAAAGTCCAAGATATCACTCCAGGTTTAAGGAATAGGTTGTCTCTAGGTTGAAGAGGTTTAATGAAATTCAAATGAAAGTGACAAGGATTGAGTATAGGATAGAGCATCTATCTTCCATAATTGCTCTCTAAGAAAAAAATTATCTTCAAAACCCATCTTGAGTTCCAATGAAGTAAGTGGACCAATGCCTTTTCCACAAGTTTTCTGTAGTCCACCTCCCATGCAAGTGCAGTCCATATACCACTTCCAAGGTGATCCCAAGCCTTGTAATCCCCCCACTCCATCACGACCAATTTCTAAACAATTCACCTTTCAACCTCAATTCACCCCTCCACCTCAATTTAACTACCAAGTGTCACCTCCACCTCCTCCACGGCCACAAATAGATCCCACCATCCACCATGAGCAAGGAAGTGCTGTGGCATTTCTAAGGAATGGGGAATCTCTTGAGAAGCCAACAGGTCAAAGAAAATTTGATAAAGTAAAGCAAAGGTAGACAAGTGGTGATATTATGAGTGAAATTGCCAAAGATGATTTTGTGACACCTACTGTTGATTTTGGGATACCATGTGGTCCACATCACACTCCATTTGTAGATTCCACTATCCCTAGTGTTCCATCTCATGTCGATGCAAGGAAGGCCAAAGTAAGTGAGCCACAATTTATTGAAGCATTAGTGAGCCATAAAAAATAAGGAGCAGATAAAAGCCCAATGTTGACATTCTTGAGGTGTTTCACTAAGTGAAGGTCAATATTCCATTTGGATGCTATCAAGAAAATCCCATCATATGCCATGTTTCTAAACAACTTATGCACTATGAAGAGAAGGTCAACATGGAGAATACCAAAGAGAGTGAAGTTGACTGAACAAGTGATCTCTATCATCCAACACTCACTTCCCGTGAAGAGGAAAGACCCAAGAGCCCCACTCATATCTAGTTACATAGGGGGCATCACATAGACATATACTTAATTTGGGGTCCAGTGTGAATTTGATGCAATACAATGTCTATGTGGAGCCAGGATAGGGCAAGTTGAAGCAGACACATTACACTCTCCAATTGGTAGACATTCCATAAATGTGCCTAGAGGAAGAGTGGATGGTGTTTTGGTGATGATAGACAAAGAAATGGGCATAGTATCCTAGGTAGATTTCATTATTCCTGATATGGAGTCGGAGGATAGGATGATTCATATTATCTTGGGAAGATTGTTATTATCTATTGTTGATGTCAAGATACATGTTTACAGTGGCATGATGACAATTTCTTTCATAGACATGAAGATCAAGATCAACATTTACAAGACCCCAACCCGGAGAGTCTGAGATGAGGACATTTGACATGGTCACTTCAATAGTCTCAATGGTCATTTGAGAGAAAAAAGGTCAAGATGGAAGAATTGATGATGATTTTTGTGATCAAAGGGATGAGGATCGTCGATTTAGTGGAAATGACATATGCATTTATTGCAAGATGGGCATATGAGGATACCAAATGGATGAATAATTGAAGAATTTCCAAGAAGCTTAGCTGAAGGCATGGAACTCAACGCTTGTGGGAGGCAACCCACCTAGGTTCGGTAAATTTTCACCCAACCTTCCATTTTTTATACTTCTATTTTATTTTTACACTTTTATAAGAAAACACACACCCACACTTGTTTTTAATAGTTTTTATTTAGTTTTAAGATGTGTAGATGAAAATGGGGTGAAATAAAAACAATATATGATATATTGACGATGAATCAATGAAAAAAACCACTTTGGAGTAAAGGATTTGATACTTTGATGAGATTCAAGTGTGTTACAACTACCAAAGTACTCACCATTGTCGTAAAGACATGGAATTTCCATGGTGGTGCACTCACAATCAATAGGTAAATTGAGAAGAATAAAAGAAAATCAATAAAATGAGGAATAGAGTCAGCACGATCGTGCAAGACAACATGGCTGTGTCGCTAACAACCCAAAACGACCATGTGAAGTAGAATGACCAAGTGAATAACGAAGACAAAATGGTCGTGTAAGGCAGCATGGTCGTGTTACAGCCTCCCCATGTGGTTGTACAACACAACACCACAGTGTTTCATCCCGATAAAACACTTCAGTTAGCCATTTTGCAACATTTCTAAAACACTTCCACTCATATCTTCCGAATAGAATGACTAACCTCCACTTGAGAGCAGTCATGTAGCACCATCTAGGCCACCTCCCACCCTTGAATCACCACCAAATCACCCCAATCCTCTCAAATTAAGCCCCAATCATTTCCACTACCTTAATCTCCGGATTCCATCTATTTTCATCCACAAATTCCCCCATTTCTCTCGAACTTGCACCAAGAACATAGTTCTTAGGAGAAAAACCAAAAATCTGATTTTCTCCACCAATTTCATTCCAAAATGAACCTAATGGCTAAGAAAACTATAGAGAAGACTAAGGGAGTTCTTTCCTATCAATGCCGACCAAACTTTCCTATCAATGCCGACCAAAGGGCACATCTTCTCCAACCCCATAGGCATCCTCTGCTCCACTATCTGCCTCTCACTCCAGCATGACAACTCGTTTGATGAGTGTCAAGCTCGATGTAATGCTCAATCCAATTCTAGAGGAGGCTTCTCTACAACCTTGACATGATACACCGTCCTCCTCTAGGGAAACACAACCCTCACCAACTCGGCCATCAGTTTCAACAGCCCGACCTTCTATTTCAACAGCCTGAGCAATAACTTCGACTCGTCCTTCATCATCTACAACACCACAACCATCGAAAAGATGACGGCAGTTACAGTTAGACGGAGAAGAGGAGGTGATGCATGATGCACCACTACCTGAGGCACCAGAACAACATCTTGTTATAGAGCCCGAGACTTCTAGTGGGCAGGCGAAGAAGCCCTAGCACCTATATTTCCTGACATGTAGGGTGATAGCCACCCACTACACATGCTGGGAAACACTAGATTCGAGTACTATGAGGGCATGATGAAAGAAATTGGTTTATATGAAATTTTGACTACGGTGTAGGAGACCTATTGTTAGAACCCCAATTTTTGGGTTCTTTTGGGGAGAAATGCAATTTCTCCTATTAAAGATATATGAACAAATAATGGTGTAATTTGATTTGAATGTATGGATTTCATTTATAATAGCCTTTCTTGTCTATTTTGTGGGTCTTATTGGCTATTGGACCCAATAACAAGAAAAAGGAAATCGATTAATAAGAGGAATAAATAATATAAAGAGAAATGAAAGATGAAGAAGAATCTAGAGGGCTAAGAATTATCCTTCAAAGATGGATTTCATATCAATAGGATTTCTTAGGTTCCAAGGAGTCCAAGTCGCAAAGATAATAGGAGCAATTGTTCCTTCAACTCATACATCTTTCTTGATGTTATGTTTATGTGGGACATAAACCCCTAACATATGGTATCCATACTACAATATGTAACTAGACTAATTTCAAAGTTGGCCCTTCTAGGTAACCAAGCATTATTCATCTTATTAGGAGTCATGTTCCCATCTTCTCATATCATTGAAAGTTCTTGGATACTAGGATTCTTTACCTTGGTATCCATTATATGTTCCAAAAAAAAATACATCACATCATCATCCTTTCCATCCTTTGTTGTTATTACTAAAACTAATCATATAATAGGACCTTTCATAAATCTCAAGATATTATGTAACACATATACTTTGTCTTGGAACTAAGATCCAATACTAGTTAATACTTTTCAAAGTATCCATCTATAGATTTCTTCTAATCCATGCACATCAAGTGTCATATGACTTACTTGATTGTCATGTCCCGAAAGGGAAAGAGAACAAGGAAACATAGTCCTTTTTGTCACCCCATCATTATTTTGGGTTGTTTATTGAAGAAAAGAGATTATCACTTTCTTTGAGTATTACATGAACTTTCAATTATTCATGTGTCATTCAATCTTATCTCCTCTTAGGTTCCTTATCTTCAGCATAGTAATTATAGAGATTATTACATGTCACCACCTCTCAGTATTATCATCATCATGATTACTAGATCTGGGTATTCAAACCCTTAGTTCATCACTGAACATTGTCACCTTTCATTAGGTAACTGTTACCTCTAGGTCCTCAGACCAAGGTATACATTATACTAAACATCTTCTTGTGTTTATTAGTTGATCTATGATTATATTAGATTTCTCCATATATCAATTAGGATGTGGTAGAAATATCCATGCCACATCTCCTACTTCATTATACTCTTTAGATTGTCTCAGAATGACTACTTGATCAGAGTGATCAGAAAGATAGCAATCGAAGAGTATCATACTTACCTTGCCTTCAATAGATGAATACCTGGCCAGGGTATTCAAGAACTAAAATTAGGTAGTATGTATTTGTTTTATATTATGTTTCATCTCTTTAAGTTTTACTACTTAGTATCTCAAATTTTCTCTAGGTGTTTCTTTTACATCTCTTCCCTTTCTACATGAAGAAGAGATTTCAAAACATATAAGAGAATATTGGGCTGAATATAAGTTCTCATAGTTATTATCTATTCCTCATGTCCTCATAGGACCAAATTAAGGAAGCTCAACAACAACTAACTTCTTATGCTTCTCTTTTCTAAGGCTGACATCAAGTATGCGAAGGCTTTTAAAGACATTCTGAATATGTTTGCTTCTATTTGTGGTCTTAAACTCAACTCCACAAAGAGCCATCTTTTTCTTAGTCCTGGTAGCTGTGCTCAAGACATTTCAAAGATTTTGAATATTGAGATTAATTCTTTGCCAGTTACCTATTTGGGCCTTGCTTTGTTTACTGGTAGGTTAACTAAGGTCATGTGTGCGCCGATTCTTGATAAAGTTTCTTTGAACTTGGATTCCTGGAAGTGCAGATTGTTGTCTATGGCTGGTAGGGTGGAGCTAGTGTTATCTACTTTGTCTTCCTACCACATTTTCTGGTCCGCGGCGTTCCCTCTCCCTGCTTCAGTGATCAATGAGCTAGAGAGAAAGTTCAGGAACTTTATTTGGGGTGACATTGAGGGAAAGAAGCATGTTCATTTGATTTCTTGGTCTCAAATTTGTAAACCTAAAGCTGAAGGAGGACTAAGTGTGAGGTGTATCAAGGATTGGGCCATGGCTGGGATTATTAAAAACCTTTGGACTGTTGCTTGTGATAAGAACTCCCTATGGGTGAAATGGCTGCATGGGAAATATTTAAAGAATGATTCCATTTGGTCGGTTAAGCCTAAGTCTGTTGACTCATGGCTTTGGAAAAAATTGCTCAACCATAGGGATTTCCTTCTTAAGCATTTGACTTTCTGTTTGGGCAATGGTGCCAGGTTCTGGTTGTGGAAAGATCCCTGGTGTGGGGGGGACTTACTTAGCTGATCATGTTAATATCCAGCTTAAGTATAGACTTGGAAAAGGGGATGGTTGTCGTGTGGATACTTGTTTGAAGGATGGTGTGTGGTTTATCCCCGAAAATGTTCGTGGGGGTAACAATGCTCTTTGTACCCTAAGGAATTTAGCTAGTCCTATTCCTAATGGGGAAGATTTTATTCTTATGAATGGGAAGAAATCTTTGTCTTTGAAGGACTGCTGGAATATGTGTAGGAACAAAGGCTCAGTGCTTTCTTGGGTGGCTGTGATTTGGAGTAATATGATTCCGAGGAACACTTCTATTTTTCTATGGAAATGCTATCTTAATCGTCTGGCTACTCAGGACATCTTGATGAAGTTCAATTTCCAAATGCCTTCTATTTGTTTTCTCTGCTGGAATAGTGTTGAGGATAGCCAACATCTCTTCTTCTCTTGCTGGTTTAGCGCTGATCTTTGGTCTCAGTTTAGCTTGAAGTTTGGACGTGCTCCCTTATGTCTTACTGATATCATCTCGTTGAGAAAGGATGCTAGAACTGCTGCCTTTTTCCTTGTTCACAACATTTGGAATGAAAGGAATAGGCAGGTGTTTTTACATAAGTCTTGTGACCCCAAAGGGGTTTGGGCTTTGTGCTCCCGTGATGTTAATTGTATGTACAGATAGCTTATAGTTTTGTTTTGTTCTTTTTCTGTACAGTTGTTAGCTCTATAGCGTTGTAAAGAGATTGTTCTCTATTTGGTTTTAATAAAGAAGGAGGCACGCATGGTTCAACAAAAAAAACTAACTTCTTATGATTATCTGATAAAATCAAGAGAAGACATCAGAATGAAGAAGGCTCCATCTGACTATCACCCCTTACAGTAATCTACCACTTCAGGTTGATTGAAACATAGAGTCTAGCTATTTTATGTTGTTTCTTTTGCCTTTTTACACTTATTAAGTTGTAACTTTTGTAAGCCCTGCCGAGTCTGCCTCAGTTGTTGGGTCATTAACACCCTTGTTTTTGAATAAAAGGGTTTGGTATGCTTAACATGTCCATGTCTTGTCCTCGTACCACCATCTTATCGGTCTTATTACCGATGTAGAAGCTAAGTAAGGAGTTCCTATAGGTGGAAAGTTAGGACTTTTGCCCTTACTTAGTGACTACTGCCCTGGTATACTAGGCATTTATTACACTGGTGGTACCAAAAACATTGGCTTTTTGGAACAAATGGGCAAATGTCTCTAGAATTATAGAGACATCTCCTTAATTCTCAGCTTATTGCCCCTCCTTGGACATTGCCATCACAGATGTACTATCTTTCTATGCTTATGGTAGAGTCCATTTTCTTGCCATATGTTAATCCTTCTCACATTTTCCACTATTCCAACATGTTTATGTCATTCAAGAACCCTTTCAAAGCCCAAAGTTTTTGTATTAAGGACTGGTAACCTAGGTTATAATGCTAGTAACATTATACTATATGTATCATTATTGTCTTAACCTGCCTATCAAGAGCATAAACATAGGATTCTCTATCTTGATTGGGTCAAGATAGGAATCCACAGGCACTTGTCCTTCTCTTTCCTGATCCCTTGCACCCTCTCCTGGTGCAACAACATTGCTCTCAACAACGTGTTCCTCGTGTTCTCCAGTCATTTTTAAACTTCACCCTTTCTTATACATGAGCGGAAGTCATTATAGGATATACAGGAGGACAATAGAACAAACTCAACACCTTAGTCCTATGTCTCTGTAGACTCAGCGAACCTTAAGCTCTAATACCAAAACTTGTAACAACAACCACCAAATCGACAACTAAATCATTACTAAATATGAAGAATAATCATAAGCAGCGGATTAACAAAAATCACTAAACATTAAAACCATTTTGCAAAGAGATCCATTTCCAAGAAAACTCTTTAATGAAGAACCAAAACCTGATATTCATCATTGATCATATTGTACATACATTGCACCATCTCTTCTCGAGGACAACATATAACAGTTGCTTTCTCAAAACATAAACATAAAGCAACAACAAACCTTGAGGCATACAAGCCAAAATCTCGATAGTACATAATACCAACACGTACTAAATCCAAGGACTTGAGAGTACAATGACGACACATAGGACTTCTATCTACAAGACACGACAGATAGTAAACTCAACCTGAGTTGTCACTGTTGTCCCTAATACTGTTGTTCTCCTTCTACAGTACGGTCTCTACCCCCCTCATGCACGTCCACCTAAAATGTGGATCCCACGGGGTGAGACAATGTCCCATCGAGAGATATAACTGTCCGCCAACAATATTATTATTACAGTTTAATAGTATTTAAACTGAGTAGAGGATAAGTAGTTTAGAACATTCTCAACTTTTAAAGCATTGCAACTATCTATGATAGAGCAGTAAATCATCTTTTCACTTTATAAGGAATATGAAGAACATGTATATCATTTACCCATCATACTATATCAACATTTTAAGATCATCTAGTGATACTCATTATCATGGTATGACATCCATGAATCATTCTCATTTCTATCTATTGACCTCAGTCAAACTGCTAACTAGATATTGAATTATACCAGTCATGTGAATATACATCATCATAATCTGTCCAGGTATTGGCTTTGCCAATCCTGTGAGGTTATTCCAGGCATTGGACTATGCCAATCCTGTGCAACTATTCTAGGTATTGACTATGCCAATCCTGTGATATTACATATAGGTATTGGGTTATTACCAGTCCTGTGATTAACAGTCAGGCATTGTACTATGACTATCGGGTTTGTCTTCTTAGGAACTTTGGATCGATGGCTCCAGTAATACCCAACAAGGTAATTCCTTTAATATACTCAGAAATATACCATATCTTAGAAATATGATTAAAAATAGGTTCTTTGGCCAATAAATGCTCCAAAATTACCCCTAGACTCAAAAAAATGTTCTCTACATTACTGCACTCCTAGATCAGACCCTTAAACCACTTTCAATGAATATATTCAATTTAGATTATAATGCTCCTTTTAACGGTTTATTGAAAGAAATAAATAATATCCAGTTGAGATTAATTTTCAGAAAATTCTTATAAAATCCTAGTGATTATTGAAACTAATTTATGGAAGTCTGAATATTTATTGCTAAATATTAGGTCTTTGCTCATTAATGTATAATTAGATTCTTTTAGCCTTATATTAATGCTATAAAATAGGAAAAGCCTCATAAAAATATGAAATTCATACCAGACCTTACTTATGACATATAGATCAGTAGAAAAATGTCATAAACATACTTAACATCAGTTGAAACTTAGGTTTGTCCTAAACCCTAACTTAGACCTAAAATATCAATGACATAATGAACCATGTATTATGATGATTAATTTGCTATTAATTAGGTGATGACCAAATATCTAGATGATCGAGGATTATTAGGAACATCTGAACTTTGGTACGTGGTCTTATAAATATAACACTAGATTTCTTGGTTGCTTATGATATGTAATATCATGAATGCTATTATTTGGATATTCATTTCTTGGTTGAACTATTATGAGTTATACTTTGTCAAAATCTAATATAACATAAAAAGATATGGATGGGTTGTAGCTACTAGTGCTCCTAGCCCGGTATGGGTTGTAGCTACTAGGGCACCTAGCCCGGTATGGATATATGTTGCCTAACATGGATGCATGATGATTTGGCCCATGTTAGATGTATGGTGATATATTTTTTTCCTATATTGGATTTAAGTCAGGTGCAGATAAGTGTAGTACCCCACATCAATTAAGTATAATAAAAAAGGATGTTTACTTGATTTTTGCCTTAAGAAATGGTTTTTCTCTCTTTCTTCCTTCTTCAAGTATTTTCCTTTATGCAACCTTACTAGTGTATCTTTTGCCACGTACCAACTTTTGTTGATTTGTTTGTTTCACATATGTTTTAGGTTCAGAGATAGAATGGGAGAAAAAGAACATGGTGTGAGCAAGTTGTTCATGTTACCTATTGTGTAGGATCCTCATTAGCATACATGTTTAGAATGTGTAAATTTTTTTTCCAGTATGTAAATGTAATCTAAACTGTAATAATTCATGTTGTAAATATACATGTTATTGTTGAGAAATGTTATGGCTGTATGTTTATGTATGCGTATCATGCTTCCACATCGCCCTCTGAAACAATTAGTTAACATTATCGGGTTTGTCTTCTCAGGCCTTCCAAGTCTCGAGACAGCAGAATCTTGGGACGTTACAGTTAGTATCAGAGCATGAACAATAGCTACACCTAACAATTACTCATAGGAAACATAAACCAAACTCACTTTACATGCCAACCCTAGAAACTTAATGAAATATCCTTGTGGACTAGATTGACTTAGCCTCTAGGCTAGAACCTAGATGTTCTAGAACGAGGTGTACACTTGTGCAATTTACCTCCCTAGACATATTATTCGTGACATGTGCTTAGGTTGTCTACATAGGGTGCACCATGTTCTTGCTAGTTCTCTAGGTTTCATGGTACTAGACTACCTCATCCGTGTGGTAAAATGGAGTATGGTGGTTTTCATCGCCCGTTTCAATGTTGGAGAATACTTATTTCAAGTATTAGTATATGTACATATGAAAAATGTTACCACATCAGTGAGTGTCCATGTAACCTAAGAGAAAGAGATGTAACATCAAGTCTAGACGAGAGAGTTTAGATGGTAGTTGTAGTCTCTAGAGATCTCTAGAGCCATGATAAAGGTTAGGTTAGTGAGTAACTTAGAAACCTAAGATGATGATGATGATTATGATAATGATAATGATAGTGATGTTAATGTTGATCTTGATGTCCATGTTGATGTTGATAATGCTCAGGTTGTCCTTGAGAAGGTCAAGTAGGTTGAAAATATGAAATGAGTTGACCATGCAACCCTAGATAGACCTAGCACCTTGTTGATACATACTACTTGGTTGATGTGTAAACATAGCTAGTGGGTTGACATGTTTGCTTGTACGTAGTCTTGTGCATTTTGAGATATGATATGTGACATATAGTTTGAGACCAACATGGGCCTCAATCTATTTACAAAGGAGGACCTCTAGCATGGGACATATGAATAGGGTCACCCTTTGATATGAGTCGACCCGTCATGGGAGATGGTCAGAGTACCTATACTCCAAAATATATGTAAAATGTTGAAAAATATGCATGATGAAATACATGATAATGAGTCCCTAGCTAGACTACTTCTATGTATATGAGTTGAGTGACCCAGTGTGTGGTTTCCTTAAAAGTGTTGAACCCTAGATGTCCTATGAAAATATCTAATTATAGAGGAAGAGGCAATTAAAAATTTGATTCTTGCTATATATGTGAGGGAGATGTCCCAATACCATAAGATGATGTATATGATATGTGATAACCATGATGACCCTCATATTCAAGTTAGTAGTTGTATATAAAGGAATCTAGTGGTACCCTTGTTTCCTAAAAGATGGGTAGAAATTTTGTTATCGGTAGAAGTTTTGGTTAGTAGGTCTTGTTGGACATATATATGTCCTAGATTGAGTGACATATGTTTGTTAATCTCATTATTAGTTGCAAGTGAGGTGATATATGAACTTTGGTTCAAAGAGTAAAATGCCTTGTGCATATAATACTCATCAATGCATGCCAATCCTTCTCATTCACCTTCTCTTTCACTATATATACAATGTTAGAAACCTCACTTGAGCTATTTGGATGATCATGTATGAAGAGTCACTCATATAAGCTTTACCTAATATATATATATATATATATACCCTTCCTATACCCTACATGTGATATTCAAGTTTGAATCATGATAAGATTGATTTAGTATATCCTCTTTCCCTTGACACTGTACATGAAACATATGAGGTTGAAATCCTAACAATATTGATTGAATATATTCTATTATTTCCCCTCATATCATATATGAAAGATATAAGTTGAAACTATGTTCTTCAAATTAAACACATTTTTGGATCACAGATTGCAACATCACTAGATTTAGTTCCCAATCCCCAATCTTATAAATCTAAGCTTCTAGTTTGATGACAATTCACACAGTAGGGTGAAGACCCTGCTATGTAAATATGAAGAGCAATCCCCCCTAATGATGAAATCCTCTAATATGATGTTGATCATAAAACTTGACATTAAGATGTTAAGTCCGATAATTTTTGATAAAAAATATTATACTTCAACCTATATAAGGTGGGGTGGGTACACCCTACATGATTAAACCTCCTAAGATGACAACCTAGGATGAATCAAGATAATGATACTCTTGGAACTTAGAGTGGTGGTTTAGAGACATCCATAACTCCTGAATATTATCTTAAGAATGAAACCACTTAAATTTTGAGGACAAAATTCCATATAAGGTGGGGTGAATGTGATGACCCTGAGTTTTAGGATGTTCCATTATAGTTTGTGAAGACAAATCTAAAATAAAATAGATATTGATGGGCCATGGTGTGTAATATAGTCAAATTAAACAAGTTGAAGTTATGTTGATAATTTGGAGGATAATTGATGTGTACCATAGCCCAATATCCCTACATATGTACTATTTTGGAGTATTGATGACCTTGTGTATCAGTTAGAATATACATGAATCAAGATGGTTGACTTATGAATATTGTGATGCATAATGATCAATATAATGGGATATAATATGTTTCATAATGGTTTGAGGATTAATGTGGATTTTAGACTATGATTTGACTTCGATTTATGGTCTCAAGAACATGTCATGCATCAACCTCCTTGAGGCTGTGTGGGCCATCCTAACTATAGATCTAAAAACTAAAGTTTTGACCCTAGGGTGATCATCTTGTGATCCACAGATCATATCTCACCCCAAAATGAGTGGAGTTGTTAGAGCTAATAGAATGGCTGCTTGGTAGTCTTAATCCTCAGTAACTAGCATTGTTTGATAGAGTCAATTGATGTGCAATGTAAGGATCTTCCCAACCATCCATGAATCATGGACAATAGATACGTAGGGATACATATCGACCCCTTCAATCCCTCATGGTTCACAGTAGGAAACTAGAGCCTACAGACTAGTAGGGGCTAGCCCACGAACATAATAGCCGATGAGCCTTGAGAGGAATCTATCACTCATCTGCATCACCTGCACAGACCCCTACTAGGTTGGGAAGGAGACTAAGGATCTCCTCTGACCTTGGGAGCTTGATTTAAGCACATCAAGAGCAATGGCTCTATGGGCAGCGGCCACAGGATGGTATGAGGCCAACAGAGATGATGACTCATCATTGCAGATCAGTAGTGTGACAGTGCCAACCGGAAAAGCACGCTTGTCTTCCAGTCATGACTGTTAAAGTTGATGATGTTGCAAAATCTGCAACTAGCAAAAGACCTCACCTAAGAAATCACTCCTTTCCCCCTTCTCATCTTCTATAATTGCAGATTCATAGGGTCTCTCACCCCCCAGAGATCCAGGGAGCTTCACAGCTCATAGGTTTTTGGTAAGATCGCCTCTACCAAGAAGGAGGAGCGACGAACAAAACTTGGTCGGGAGGTCTTCTTCTCGATCATCATCATACTATGCCAACTTTCACGACGGAGGCATGCTCATAGAGAACTAGGGTTCTTGCGTAGCAGGTGGCAGTCAATGGAACGCGGGAGAGAGGAGGCATTGTGATCCTTCCTGGATCTAACTTGACTGCTCACTGTTGTTCATGCTCTCACGGTGACACCCTTTCAACCAAGCGGGAAGACGAGATCTATCGACCATGGGAATTCTTGCAGATGCAAGAGCTAGAGAGAGGGCGATGAAGGCTAGGGCACGATAGTGAACTCCCACACAACCCGCTCCGTGAAACCAAGCCAGGGCGACACAAATTGATCACCGGTGCTTAGCTACCTAACCACGATGGAGTCCATAGTGGGGAGGATTCCGTGACCTTCTGATCTTCCATGCAGAGGATGTTTCATACGGAGGCGTCAACATCATTGCAGGAGGAGGTTTCACAGAAGATGAGAATGAGGGAGAGTCCTGGTTTGTCTAGGTTAAGGGACCCTGGACCAGCCGGTTCACTCAGCTCAGGAGGTGCCACAGTATAAACCATGTGCAAACTAGGCCCATCAAAAGTGAGGAGGTGGAAATCTCTCAGCCACAAGATTGGTAGCCCTGCACATAGGATCAATGGGGCCAGTAATACCGAAAAGGTAATTCCTTTAATATACTCAGAAATATGATTAAAAATAGGTCCTTTGGCCAATAAATGCTCCAAAAATACCCCTAGACTCAAAAAAATGTTCTCTACATTACTGCACTCCTAGATCAGACCCTTGAACCACTTTCAATGATGATATTCAATTTAGAGTATAATGCTCCTTTTAACGGTTTATTGAAAGAAATAAATAATATCCAGTTGAGATTAATTCTCAGAAAATTCTGATAGAATCCTAATGATTATTAAAACCAATTTATGGAATATAATCTGAATATTATTACTAAATATTAGGTCTTTGCTCATTAATGCATAATTAGATGCTTTTATCCTTATATTAATGCTAGAAAATAGGAAAAGCCTCATAAAAATATGAAATTGATACTAGACCTTACTTATGACATATAGATCCGTAGAAAAAATGTCATAAACATATTTAAAATCAGTTGAAACTTAGTTTTGGCCTAAACCCTAACTTAGACCTAAAACATCAATGACATAATGAACCATGTATTAATGGTGATTAGTTTGCTATTAATCAGGTGATGACCATATATCTAGATGATCGAGGATTATTCGGAATCTCTGAACTCAGGTACATGATCTTATAAGTATAAGACTAGATTTCTTGGTTGCTTATGATATGTAATATCATGAATACTATTATTTGGATATTCATTGCTTGGTTGAACTATTATGAGTTATACTTTGTCAAAATCTAATATAATATAAAAAGATAAGGATGGGTTGTAGCTACTAGTGCTCCTAGCCTGGTATGGGTTGTATCTACTAGAGCACCTAGCCCGATATGGATGTATGTTTCCTAACATGGATGTATGATGCTTTGGCCCATGTTAGATGTATGGTGATATAATTTTTGCCTATACTAGATGTAAGTCAAGTGCAGATAAGTGTAGTACAACCACATCAAATAAATGTAATAAAAAGATGTTTACTTGATATTCTCCTTAAGAAATGATTTTTCTATCTTTCTTCCTTCTTTAAGTATTTTCCTTTATGCAACCTTACTAGTGTATCTTTTACCACGTACCAAATTTTGTTGATTCTTTTGTTTCACGTATGTTTTATGTTCAGAGATAGCATGGGAGAAAAAGAACAGGGTGTGAGAAAGTTGTTCAGGTTACCTATTGTCTAGGATCCAGGTTAGCATACATGTTTCGACTGTGTAATTTTTTTTAATATGTAAATGTAATCCAAGCTGTAATAATTCATGTTGTAATATACATGTTATTGTTGAGAAATGTTATGGTTGTATGTTCATGTATGCATATTATGCTTCTGCATTGCTCGCTGAAACAATTAGTTAACGTTATCGGGTTTGTCTTCTCAAGCCTTCTAAGTCTCGAGACGGCAGAATCTGGGGACATTACAATGACAATCTTGTGAGTGTTGCATCCAGGCATCAGGTTATCCCAATCCTGTAGTTTTATTCCAGGTATTGGACTATGCCATTCCTGTGAGTGTTGCATACATGCATCGGGTTATCCCAATCCTATAGTTTTATTCTAGGTATTGGACTATGCCAATCCTATGACATTATTCCAGGTATTGGATTATGCATGTATTTGATTATGCCAATCCTGTGAGGGTTGCATCCACACATCCGTGTTATCCCAATCCTGTAGTTTTATTCCAGGGATTGGACTATGCCAATCCTGTGAGTGTTGCATCCAGGCATCGCATATCCCAATCCTATAGTTTTATTCCAGGTATTGGACTATGCCAATCCTGTGACATTATTCCAGGTAATGGATTATTCCAATCATGTGAGTGTTGCATCCAAGCATCTGGTTGTCCCAATCCTGTAATTTTATTTCAGGTATTAGACGATGACAATCCTGTGAGTGTTGCATCCAGGCATCGGGTTATTCCAATCCTGTAGTTTTATTCCAGGTATTAGACTATGCCAATCATGTGACATTATTCCATGTGTTGGATTATGCCAATCCTATGAGTGTTGCATCCAAACATCGGGTTATCCCAATCATGTAGTTTTATTCCAGGTATTTGACTATGCCAAATGTGTGAGTGTTGCATCTAGGCATCAGGTTATCCCAATCCTGTAGTTTTATTCCTTGTATTGGACTATGCCAATCCTGTGACATTATTCCAAGTATTGGATTATGCCAATCATGTGAGTGTTGCATCCAGGCATCGGGTTATCCCAATCATGTAGTTTTATTCCAGGAATTGGACTATTCCAATCCTATGAGTGTTGCATCCAGGCATCAGGTTATCCCAATCCTGTAGTTCTATTCCAGGTATTGGACTATGCCAATCATGTGACATTATTCTTGGTATTGGACTATGCTAATCCTATGCATCTATTCCAGGCATTGGACTATGCCAATTCTGTGCATCTATTCTAGGCATTGGACTATGCCAATCCTGTGCATCTCATCACTGAATACAACATCACCTTTACTAGGCATTACCTTGGCCAATCCATCATACTTATTCACATCCTTTATATATTACAAGTATTCCTCTTATCTCCTTTAAGCATATTTAAAACACTATAGCCCTTATTTGGCTACAAGCATAAAGTACGTATGATCAAGATTTCATTATTATTATTGTTTCCATTTATTATTATAATTATGTTACTAAATATCCATTTCCTAATTTATTTTGAACATCATCATTTCTTCCTGAAACTCTTATATACATCTTGTTACCCCTCTCTAGGAAACAACTATTCACATGGCTCACCAGGCCCATTAAACATCTTGCCACCTCTCACTAGGCAACAACTTATTCACATTTCTCACAAGGCCCGTTAAACAACTTTTCACCCTCACTAGGCAACAATTTATTCACATGGCTCGTAAGGCCATTAAACATCTTGTCACCTCTCACTAGGCAACAACTATTCACATGGCTCACAAGGCCATTAATCATCTTGTCACCTCTCACTAGGCAACAACTAATCACATGGCTCATAAGGCCCATAATAGTTGGTTTTATATGAAACATCATAGCTCATACTTATCTATTCACATTATCTCATGCTTATCAACATGGTTTCAATATGGTTAAGGATTCCCCTTTATTAACCAATTGTAGTTTTAGATCATATCATTACTCTCTATTAGGGTTAAGGTTTCCCTTTTTAAACCAACTAGGGTTTTCAAATACTTTCATTAGGAATCAAAACACTATTTCAGACTCCACACGTATTAGGATTATTAATGTATACTCATTACACATGTATCAAACAAGTATAAGTTTCTCTCGCATCCTCACTAGGATGTTGATTACTTCATACTTTATTATGAGGTCTCCACATTTACTTCAAGGTACAAAAGCCTACTTAATCAATATTCATTAAACTCCTTACCTCTTAATGTATGACTTGATATGAGACACTTCATGTGTTACTCCATCAAGTACATTGCACCCAAGGTGTTTTCCTTCATATGGGTTTTGAGGTGCTTCCACCATATCAGGTATGAGGTGTGTGCTTGCTACCCATATCACTTAATAGGTGCATGTGTACTTCACGCCATATCAGGTAGAGACGTGTGTGTGTGTGATTCACACAATATCGGGAAGAGAGGTGTGTGTATGCTTCACACCATATTGTGCAGAGAGGTGTGTATGTGCTTCACACCATATCGTGCAGAGAGGTGTGTGTGTGGTTCACACCATATCGAGCAGAGAGGTGTGTGTGTGCTTCACACCATATCAGGCAGAGAGGTGTGTGTTTGCTTCACACCATATCGGGTAGAGAGGTGTGTGTATGCTTCACACCATATCTGGTAGAGAGGTGTGTGTATGCTTCACACCATATCTGGTAGAGAGGTGTGTGTATGCTTCACATCATATCGGGCAGAGAGGTGTGTGTGTGCTTCACACCATATCGGGCAGAGAGGTGTGTGCTTCACCCAATATCATTTTTGAGGTGTTTCTTGACCTCATATCGTGTAAGAAGTGTATACTACACCACCATATCGTACAAGAAAGTATAAAATCATATCCATATCATTTTAGTGAAGTAGGTGCATCACCATGTTGAGTTTGAGGTGCCTGCTTGTGTGCTTGAACCCGATATCACTTTCGTTTAAGGTGATACCATCTTCTTCAATCTCTAGACCTTCGTTTTAACTGTTATAGTTCATGGAAACAGGTCTAAGCAACTACTAGAACTCATAATGTCATCAAATATTTTAGAAAATTTCAGAATTAAAAGTAGTTCATTAAATAGCAATTTTAGTGATGAATAATAACATGGATGAGTTCAAGTTATATAACCCACCTTAAGAACAACTTCAAAGCTCCAAGATCCAAAGATCCACATTCCTAAGGTTGTATCAAAAGTCCAAGGCTCGTTCACAACTCCTTCATATACAAGGAATCACCATGAATAAGCAATTGGTGATGAAGAAAAGAAAGGAAAATTATAACCCTAAAATCTCGTTTCAATCCAAGGTTGAGGATGATCATGGCCTCACCTTCAGGTTAAGTATTGAGATCCTTCTTCCTCCATAGAACCTTGCACGATACCTCACTACCATTGCACGATATGCCATCACTTGTGGCTGATACCCCCCTCACTTGTGGCAAAAAACACTCCACTATGGCCGATATCAACTTGCTATGGCCAATATCACTTGCTATGGCCGATACCAAGGCTCTATGAACGATACCACTTCACCTATGCACTACACAAAGTCTCCATGCACGATATCTAAGAACATGGTGGTAGGATTAAAAAATGTTCACTTAGGGGTGAAATGAAGGGTATATATACTTGAGGTTCATTAAAAAGTGTATATATGAGGTGTCATCAATTTACTACTAGTAGGTGACACATGGCCATGCATGGATTGACACATGCACTTGTATGCACTCCATCTTTATCTTGCCATGAAAAATAAAAGCTTGAGGTTAATGCAAGGGATAAGGGTCGACCTCCTTTGGTTATCTGATGGAGCTTCCACTCCCGTGGAGTTGCGTGTACCACTAAAAATCCTAGACATAGTAAGTCTCTAGATTTAACCTTGTGTGTGCTATAATAAGATCTCCACCCACGTACACTAAGGTACGTGGAAGTCTTATCATAGTACAGTTGAGGGTCAAATCCACGAGTAAACGACCTTGTTAAGGATTTAACAAGATAGAAAACGTTATAATTCTATTTATCTACTTAAGAGTTGATATCTAGATCGAAGAGTTGATTAGATGATTAAACTACAGTGCAAGGTAATGTAAATGGCAGGAAAGTAAACTTAAGGTTGTGGACAATATTTTGGAAACCACTAGGATGTGATCGAGTTTTAACACCGCTACACGTGTATCAAAACATACATCATAATAACATGGCTTGCAAAGAAAAGAGTCTATACAATTAGTATCTGTGTAGACTTAGCTTCCTTTTAGATAACTAACTACGAGAAACGTAGGAGTATTGCAATGCCAACTATCCCCAAACGAATGGTCACCTACTGTAACATCCCAAGATTTGAGGCCTCGGATAACATGATCTTAAAAGGAATGATTGGACTACCCATATCACCAAGGTGCACCTCCTTTTCAGGAAGACCATCACTAAAGAATTCCATAGTTAAGTGTGCTCAGCTTGGAGTAGTACTAGGATGGGTGACCAGTCAGGAAGTTGATCCTGTCTTGCGCGTCGGTGTGGACAAAGTGCACAGTTAAGGCTAGTGGTGGTTTGTGGGGCCAGTCGTCATTCCTGAAACCCTGCTAGAGCCTTGGGTAGTGGGCCCAGACATTACAAATGGTATCAGAGCCAATTCCCATCCAGTCGGTGGGGCCCACATGGACATGGCATGCCAATCTTGAGCCGTGCGGTCCAGACATGTAGGAAAGGGCTGTCCATGGTTGACGTAGCCACCCTTGCGCTGGTATTCTGTGATCGGGAGCTGGGTGTCCATGGGCCATTGTGGGTATGCACTGAAATGGGGAAGAGATTATGAGGCCTTATAGTTGAGCCTTGACGAGGACGTCAACAGCCTAAGTGGGGGAGATTGTAACATCCCAGGATTTGAGGCGTCGGATAACATGATCTTAAAAGGAATGATTGAACTACCCATATCACCATGGTGCACCTCCTTTTCAGGAAGCCCATCACTAAAGAACTCCATAGTTAAGCGTGCTCAGCTTGGAGTAGTACTAGGATGGGTGACCAGTCGGGAAGTTGATCCTGACTTGCGCGTCGGTGTGGACAAAGTGCGCAGTTAAGGCTAGTGGTGGTTTGTGGGGCCAATTGTCATTCCTGAAACCCTGCTAGAGCCTTGGGCAGTGGGCCCGGGCGTTGCACTTACTTTGCATCACTCCCCTCACAAAGTGTGTTCCTCGACCTGTCAAGGTTGTACTTTCATACGTCAACTGATTCCATTTCATAGTATGAAAGTACAACGAATGAGGTGAGTATACTCCACTCCTTGAGAAATACTCCTAGATATCGAAACAAATATACGGTGACTATGTACATCAGGAACCAACATGCAATCGATATTCGAATCTAAAGCACAAACGTAGACAATTTGCACTAGTAGATAATAGATAACACAAGTTGGTGATCAAGCAACTAGCATTCATTAAACGATTGATGTTGAACTAAAAAGATAGTATTTCTCTATTGAAAACTCATGAATTACAATCCATGAAATGAAAACATGGGTAGTGGGGCTAGTCCCTGCACCCTAGTGTATGGAACTACTCGCTCATGTAAAGAAAACATCATCTCCACGTAGGAAGGAGGAAGGTTGACCCCTTGGAGTAGAGAGAAACTATCTTCACACCACGTGGTATCCTTGGTGAGGGATCCTCATCTTGCCACCTTCTATATTGATGAGAGAGGAAGTAGCTTGAGGATGGAGTGTGGATCTTAGACCGGCAGCCTTGGGGCGATGGATGAAGGTTGAAACAACTCTAGAACAGATGAGGCAGCCTTTACGCATCTAAGAGTTTGCCCCAATGAGGACCCCCTTTGGTCCTATTTATAGGCTTCCAGGGAGTCTTGAACGGTCTTGGATCCGTTTGTATCTTTAATGGTTTGGAGACTGTTTGGATCCTCTTGGTCTTGGGACTGTTTGGGTCCTCGCTTTTTGGGGAACGTTTGGATCCTCTCGGTCTTGGGACCATTTGGATCCTTGCAGTTTAGAGACCGCTTGGATTTGCACTCGACCTTAGGACTGATGAGATTTGTTCGGTCTGGAGACCGTTTGAGGTTTGCTCGGTCTTAAGACCATTGAGGCTTGCTCGGTATTGAGACCGTTTGAAGCTTGTTCGGTCTTGAGACCGTTTGAGGCTTGCTCGGTCTTGAGACCATTTGAAACTTGCTCGGTCTTGAGACCGTTTGAGGCTTGCTCGGTCTTGAGACCGTTGGAAGCTTGTTCGGTCCTGAAACCATTTGAGGTGGAACTTTTGCAATTTTTTTGGGTTTTTCTGTAAGACGAAAATAAGAAATATCAGTCTATTGCTATATTCACAATAAAGTGGAAAATTAATTATTCTATCTAATTTATCTAAGAAAGAGTATGGAAAACTAAGAAAAAACTAGTAATATAACATCACAAAATGGGAGGTTATCACCCCACCTAACTTAGAGTCTAGCTTGTCCTCAAGCTGGATAGAGCTAAGGCATGTAGTGGTGAGGTGATGTTTTTTTAGATTTCCATACTCTTGCTTTAGTTCTGAACCAGAGATCTCCCAGAGTCTTATCGGGGTTTCTGCATGCACCAACTCTTTTAGGAATCAGAAGTTGCGTGGAGCTCAAGTTTCTTCTGTGTCATGTAACTCGCATTGGGATCACCTTTTCCCTTGATCATATTATATGCATGTCTTCGACTCTAAGAAGTTTTATACTTCTTTGAAAATCCTACCACAAGGGTTGGTTGAGGGCTTGTTGTGTAACTCCCCCATTGAAGAGGGGAGAGTTTATCTAAAATTTTAGGATCTCGCTATCGGGTGCGACACATCTGCCTTCATGAGGGAAGCTGAATGTACCGGCCAGGCGAGACCTTTATCAGCTTTCATATATTTGGAGACCTTAGGGTT
This sequence comes from Alisma plantago-aquatica, assembly GCA_963693085.1. Lineage (NCBI taxonomy): Eukaryota > Viridiplantae > Streptophyta > Magnoliopsida > Alismatales > Alismataceae > Alisma > Alisma plantago-aquatica. Next base: position 1,129,794,203 of record OY856409.1, on the reverse strand, counting down.
TCATTACCGGGTGTGACACATCTGCCTTTGTGAGGCCATCTGAATGTACCGACTGGGCAAGACCTTTATTGGCTCTTCATATAGGTCCTTATGCATGGCACAACTCTCATGTTTTTATTCAACACTCTGGCTTTTCTTCATATGCTCACCAGCTTTGGATTTGGATATTTTAGGGACTTTATTTGGGCTGCCAAGCCTCTTTTTGAAAAGAAGAAAACTATTCCTTATAGTTTCCCGACTTGCAGTTTTTTCGATTTTTGTACTTGGTGGTCCACTTGTGAGGTTCCTTGATTTGGATTTTTCCTGGTTCCCTCGCGTCCTTGAGAGCGTTTGGCTTGTTTTGGCCACGATGTTAACCTGTAGAGAGTCTGACATAAAATTGATGCAAAAGTATGAAAATCAAGTATGAAAGTGATTTATTAATTCACCATTACATGCCTAAATGCTACTTATGTAATTGCTTATGAGGACTACTTTGTCTCTAATATAGCTAGGGGTGTCCCTTTCACAAAATAAATGTTTTCTTATGTACAACAATTATTCTATCAAAGAAATGATCAGAAAAACTAATTGTCTGAAAAAGAAAAAAAATGTACAAAAGAATAAAGGTAAATGAAAGAGTGGAGAGTACAAGGTTTGAATATAATACCTCACCCTTGCCCAGTGTACCCCCCTAACTTATCACTCACTCTGTCCACAGAGTGTCAAGGTGATAGGTTGAGAAGTACATGGACAAGGGTGTCAAGGTTATGTTAATCCTTTGTTGGCTCCATAGGAACGAAGGAGATTTGCTGCAAACTTTCGATGTAAAGCGTGATAATCCACGTCCTTCATGTCCTCCACATGTTTACCAAGAACAGTGAGGGTATACATCCAGTAAAGGATGTGGAAACCACAATCGTTTGATTCTCTGATTTGCTAGGGACACCGGTGGAAGAAGACTGGGCGATGGAAATGTTCTTTGTTGTATGCCTTTGTGTGCTTGCCGTGAAGATCGTGTAGTCATTCAGCACAATCCTTTGCCACTTCTTCCGTGGGTGTATTTTCTGTAACAACATACTCTCTCTGGATTGGATCGAAATGGCTATCGAAACTGTTGTAGATGACTGTATCTCCATTGTGTAAGTTTGTTTCCAGCAACATCCAATGCTTAGAGTGAAGGAATGGAAATAGGATGAACTTTAGAGTTGTATGCTGAAGATATGAGATATGGGCTTTAGTGGTGCCAAAGTTCTTTGAGCCGAGTAAATCATCCTTCATGTATGTTGACACCATGTAAACCGTAGGCAGGTCCCCTGCTAGAAGAAATTGGTAGGCAGTCATCAAGCTCACGGATAATGAACCTTTTACTTGTACAATTTCACAGAGTGTATATGCCATTATGAGAATGTTCCCGTCAAGGAAAAAAAGCTCATCGTTCTCTGCATAAAGCCAAGACATGATGAGTTTGAGTTCATCATCTGAAAGACTCTTGCATGTAGCAAGGTCAAAGTTTAGGAATGTTGGTTGTATAGCAGATAGAGGCACCATATCTTTTGATGATCTGTTAATGGTGACGCATGTTAACAGATCAATGTCCCCTTTATCTTCTGCCATATCGAAAGTGTAAGGGTCCCATTGGCATTTTTCTGGGACCTTGGCAGTTTGTTGTTGTTTCTCCAACTCCATTAGTGTTGTCTGAAAGGTCGCTTTTGTGGACACTGGATAGCAAAGAATAAGTAGCGAGGTATGTCATCTTGTGCCATAGTTGGGTCCTTGAAGAACCATCTATCGTAGATAAGTTCCATGGTGTAACGTCCCCGTAATGAATGCATGTCTTCTGTAGTTAGCTTGGTAAAGGGGATAAGTCTGTTGAGTGCTTCTATGAATCTTATTGTACAGAAAGCACAGTCCCTTGAACCTTCTAGTGTTTGGACTTATGGGTTGATGATTTGGAACCAAGGTTGGTTCCAACCATGTTGAAGAGATGGGCAGGTAGCCGATATTATTTTGAGAAGCCAAAAAGGAATGCATCTTGCTTGTCTGGCTTCTGAACCAATAAAGTTTATCCATCCGGCCTTGAGCTCACTGGAACAAAAATTGTACACCTTGGCATCGTGGGCCTTGGTGTCGACAATCATTAGTATCCAATGGCTGGAAACTTTAAAAGGCATTGTGATGCAGCCTGCCTTCTTCACGATACCCGTTTGCAGCTGCTCAATGGACTTTTCCTGTAAGTCCATGTTTAATAAGCATAAAGCTAGAGCGGGTGAAGTGTTTAAAACTGGCTGCAATTTCTTCGAGCTTCGAAATTCTTCGATAGTGTTAGCAAGGAGGACATAGAAGCTAGCCATCTTCACCACTGATTGTGGTCGTAGGAGAATATGGAAATCTTTGCGTGTCAACTTGCACTTCGTCTTTGTGTTATTATATATGATGTCCCTCCCATCCTTGGCATCATCTACAATAGTGTTCATGATGAAGATGTCCTAAACATCTAAAGTAGAGATGGCCACCCTGTCCAAGTCATGCATCTTGTGAGGTAAAAGTGGCATCGGGGGAAGGTTTTATGGTGGAGGAAGTGAAGTCTTCTCATTGTCATCCACATATTTTGGTAGATCTTCATCCTTTTCAGAATTAGAGTCAAGTCTACCTTCAGTTTCAAGACTCACTCTGTCCTCAGAATCCTCGTGCTCTATGGGAAGGGGTTTTGTTTGTTCTAGGATAGAATGTTGAAGAGTGATGGCTGTTGTGATAGGGCTAGTGCTGGTTTCCATAATACATTGTTGAAACTCAACAAAAGCTGCATCTTTTGTAGTGTCCCCCAGGGATCCCAAGGCTGAGAAATTAAAAAATTGATCCCCATATGACATTGTGACATTGTCATTATTATCGGGGGAGTGGTGGTCTTGGGTTTTACCCTCCTTGTGGTCTCAACCATCTCCCCTCTTTGTATTATCTATCCCTCGGCTAGTGCCCTCCCCAGCATTTCCTGGGTCATCGGGTTGGTCATCTGAGGAGGAGCTATCTGCATTGGAATCAGCTGAGGAGTTAGAATCCTTATCATCATCTTCACTGTCATCATCGTCATCCGTTGCTTTTTCCTTTGGCTTCTATTGTGCTGCTTTCTTACACTGCCGATGGATGACTTTTAATTCTTCAAGTGCTACTTGCACATTCTTGTGAGTTTTGAGAAGATCATCATGACTTTCTTTAAGATCGATATATCTTGCTTCGGAAGAGAGAAGTTGTGCTAATAGATCGATCATTTGTGCTCATAGATGATTGTGTTCATCGTTTGAGTGCTTATCTTGGCAACATATGAATTGTGTGAGGGTGTTGTCAATGCCATCCAAGCACGTGGTCAGTGTAGTTTTCTGTCGTTGAAGTTCGCAAAGGGTCTCAGGGAGAGGTTGAGTTTGCTTAGAGACCCTGTCGACTTGCTGGGCCAATGCATCTTGCTGGCCTTTCATCCCAAGTATCAACTCTTGCAAGTTTTATACGTAGTCGACTTGCTGGGCCGCTATTTCCTATCGTTGTTGAATTCTTGTGAGGATGCCTGGTAAGGCAATGAGTCCGCTCGTTGATCTTGGAAACATGTGTAGCAAGTCCCTGCACACAAGAAAAAATTGATTGTAAGATGTTAGAAGGGTCGGTGAGGAGGTTTCAAATAGCGTCAAATTGTTGTCTGAATTCCTCACCAACCTGTAAAAAAGGGACCCCAGAGGTGGATGGGTGGGATGGCTGGGGTCTAGGTAAAATGGTGGAGGTGCCTTGTGAAAAAGACACATTGATGGGCCTGTGAGCGGCGTGGTGACTGTAGAGGGAGTCACCAGTAGTATCAGGGTGGTGGCGGATGAGAAGGGTGGCGACATTCCAGGTGAAAAGGTGGAACCAAGAATGTCGGGGGGAAAGTGGTGGAAGTGAAGGTAAGATCGAGCGTCGAGGTGAAAAATGGGATGCTCGAGGTAAAAAAGAGTGAGGGAGAAGCTACATGTGAAGATGAGGTTGTGGAGAAAGGGATTGCATTGGGTATGATTGTGGAAAATGATGGAGGAGTGGTGTGTAGTGGATAGGTGGAGGATGTCGAGAAAGTGGAAGATGGCGGAGTTAGGGAAAATGGGAGTGTGGTGGGGGTGGTCGCAGGGGTGATCCCAACATCCAAATCTTTGATGAAGGGGTCTGATGTGGAATTGGCGATGTTTTCTTCATTGCGGGGGTGCTCTGCCTCGGGGTTCACCATGGATGTAGGCATCCCCGACTGTTGTTGCTTTTGTGCGCACAGTTTGGTCAGCTGTGTTACATGTATTTTCTTTGGCCTTGTTGTTGGAGCAGTGACACTATGCTCTGCTTGCCCTTCTTTTGCTTGTTTCTCCTTTTCTTTTACTGAGGCGAGAAGGTTAGTGAGCTCCTCTTCAGTGAAGAGAAGCTTGTCTTTATCATAATTAGCTAGCTTGGGATGTAGTAGAAATGTCTTGGATGCTTTGACAGTTGGGTAGAAGACATAATGGAGTTTGGCATCCTTCTCCTGTATAATATAGGTGTTCTTTAGGACCTTCTCATTTGTTAGAGTGTCACCATTGATCACATATGGGAAGTGGTCCATCCAACTTAAGATATTTCAGAATTGACGTTACATGACCGCCCATACAGATTTCCTTTCTGAGGCCATAAGATGTGTGTTTGTGTATCAAATGTCATCTGATGTTGAGCGGATGCCCCTTTAGGATGAACCACAGTGTGAAGAGGTCCGAAATGATAACATTCCTACTCTCTGTCCTAGGGAACAGAGCGCCTTTTATTATTTTGTGCAAAGTTCACACTAGGCCAGAATGAATGTTGGAGGCTTTGCAAGTCTTTGGTTCATAACTGGAAAGTCCTGTCAGTGACCTCCAAAAGGTATGCATGTTGAACTGGGGGTGGTCTAGACTTGCCACCTTAGCCTTTTTTAGCTGATCTTGGTTTCTGATGAAGATTTCATTTAACAAGTTCTCGGTCAAAACAACCTTTCTCCCAAAAAATGTGATGTTACTAGCTTGCGGTCTCCTCTGTCCTTTGGTTTGTCTGTTGCGTTCATGGGTTCTTTAGTGAGGTAAGTGAAGAACTCCAACGAGGGCTCGACATAGGAATTCTCTGCGATGAAGTAGAGTTTGGAGAGATTCGCGTTGTCGAGCAGGGTGAGAGCTCTGTCATAGATCCCCATTTTCTTTAGTACGTTAGAGCAGACATACTTGGTTGGCCGCAGGATTTTGTCGCCAGCTTGCAATTGTTGAATGTAGAGATCAGCTGGTGCTGCGATTTCCGTGGTGGTGGCACCAGGAGTGGCATGTTTTGCCAGGATTTGATCTCTTGTAGTTTTGGGCCGAACTTGCTTCCGTGCCAGTCTTTTGGTGGGTCTTTCTTCAGTGGTCTCCTGAGCCTTCCTTTTTCCCTTTGACTTTCTAGGTGGGAATTCCTCCTCAGAATTTGGTGTGTAGTCCAAACCTTTATAGTTTGAGGAGGGATCTTCAATTTCTTCATTCGGATCTTCTGCTAAACATTTATTGACTTACTCAAGGTCATGGATGACCTTGGGCTAGTCAACTGGAGCTTGGCATGTTTATTTGCACAGTTCAAGGATGCACTGGAGCTTATTCCGGATCTCCATCAATTGCTCCCTAGTCTAGGTGTGGGAGTTAACAACTTCTTTCACAGGTGATGCCATTCTAAATATTGAACAAGAAATTATTTATGTTAGAAAAGATTGGTATTTTAGTAAAAATGGAATTGAAAGGATTACAGTATTGTGTAAGCTTCATGGTTTTGAAATGAAAACTGTTAAAAATGAAACCGTTAAGAGTGAAACCATGATTTTCAAGACCGTTTGGGTCCAAACAGTTCCAAATGATTTTGTGACCATTAGGGTCCAAACGATTTCACAGTCGTTTTGATTCGAAACTGTTTGCAGGATGAAACAGTGAGGCGGTGGTGGCGACGAGCGGATTAACAGCGGAAAAAATGGCGTCAGTAGAGATGGCAAAGCAGCGGAAGCAAGCGGTAGTGACTGCGGAGGTAGCAACGGCTAAGATGATAATGACAGTTTTACCATATCGATCTACCTTGATGGTTGAGGTGATGGTTGCGGTGGAGAAAGCAAAGGAGAGTAGGACAGAGCAACATTCGAGTAAGAGAACGGGGAAGGTGACAGCGGCGTCAGAAGAGAGAACAGAGGCAAGAGCAAGGAAGCAGTCTCGGGGCCGCTAACGTGGACAGAGATGGTGGTCGTGCTGGGGCCGGAAGTCGGAAAGAATGGAACAAGATTCGCGCGAGAGAAAGTTCAAGAGTAAAAGGAATGAAAAAGGAGGGGGTCAAGTAGTATTTATAGAAAAAGGAGGGGTGACTATACAAATTCTCCTTAGGTCAAATGATCTCATGATCGTTTGGGTCTGAACGGTTTTGAGACCGTTAGGACAAACAATTTCTAGACCGTTTGGATCCAGACGATTCTGAGACCGTGAGTACCAAACGATTTCAAGACCATGAGGACAAAATGGTTATACGACCGTGAGGACCAAGAGGATAGGACAAAAATATTTTGGTTAATGATTTTTATATTTTTAATTTTTTTTGGGTGCTTATATAAATTTTTACATTTTTTGAACAATGAGAACTAGAAAATTATCAAAAGCTAAGCAAAATGAAAAAAAAAGGTGATACTCAGTTCTTAGGTTTCCTCCTAAGTAGCGCTTTGGTCATACGTCGTTGGATCGATGAAATCCTGACTTGATCATTTTAATGTTGTGGGGTCCTGAATGTTGATAGTTTGTCTTGGAGTTTTGATGACTAGAGTATAGTATTTCTTCAGTCTATGGCCAATAACAGTCCTTTTTCCTCCATTGTCATCAAAGATGATGACAGTTCCAATTGGATAGATATGTTTGATAGTGAAGGGTCCAAACCATTTTGTGCGGAGTTTCTCAGGAAACAATTTGAGTTTGGAGTTGAAAAGAAGGACCTGGTTTCTGACAATGATATATTTCCGTTTAAGGTGGCCATCATGCCACATCTTAGTTTTCTCTTTGTAGATCTTGGCACTCTGATAGGCAGTCATTCTTAGTTCCTGCAGCTCTTATAATTGGAGTTGTTTGTATTCACCGACACTTTTGAAATCAAAATTCAATTGTTTGATAGCCCACCATGCTTTGTGTTCTAATTCAGCTGGTAGATGACATGACTTTCCATACACCAAACGAAACAGCGTTGTTCCTATTGGTGTTTTGTAAGCGTTACGATATGCCCAGAGAACATCACGAAGTTTGGTGGACCAATCCGTGCAGTTTCTGTTGATAGTTTTTTCTAAGATAGCATTCAATTGTCTGTTTGAGACTTCAACTTGGCCGCTAGTCTGTGGATGATAAGGCGTAGCGACCTTATGTTTTACTCCATATCGTCGCAGAAGAGCTTCGAAGCTTCTTTCCAAGAAATGTGACCCTCCATCGGATTTGAGTGTTCTAGGTACTCCAAATCCAGGAAAGATGATATCCTAGAACATCTTAATAAATGTCTTAGAGTCACAAGATACAGTGGGTATATCTTCTATCCATTTGGATACGTAGTCCACGACAACTAAAATATAGGAGAATCCATAAGATGGGGGAAATGGACCCATATTGTAAGGACCCTAACCTTCGTTTTGGGTTTACCCTATTTGCTTTGCCTAAACCTTGTGTTGAGATGCTTGCTAATCACCTGAAGTTGTGATTAGGGTTTGTTTGTGCTTTGTTGAGAGGTTGAGGAACAACTTACAAGTTTCCAAAGTTTTAGGGTTGGTGTGTAATTTTGTCACCTTGAGAGATGTTTTTCTCTCTCCTTGCATCCTCTAGGGTTGAGAGGATGGGTTGGGCTCTTTGTTTGAGTAGCTTTAGGCCTGGTTGGGCTTTGTTTTGCCTTATTGAGCCTTGTTGAAGCTTGGTATCGGGTTGGACCTTGGTGTATCAGCCATGAGTGTTGGTTGTGTTGGGAAAGGGGTTGTGTTGGCCATGGTGTGTCGGGTTGCCATGTTAAGCGACACACACCCTCTTGACCTAGCCTCGTTTGTGTCACCATCTTCGGACAAGTGGTTGTTGCTTTGCTAAGTGGGTGGCTAGTCGTGGACAAGTGGATTAGGGTGCTAGCATGTGGCACGTTCCTTGGACAAGTTTTCTAGGGGCGGGTGCCACCTTACCTTTCTCTCCCTCTTCACCACTTAATATATAAACAAACCCCTCTTATGCTTGCTAGGCTCTTTGGTTCCTTTAAGTTGCTTCCCTTCCTTTGGTGGTTGAGCTAGGAGAAGAGTGGAGGAAGTGGTGGTTGATAATGCTGGTGCGTTGGGCGACACATCTTTCTAGCTTGTCCCTTTCCTTCTCTTATGGTAGGTATCTCTCCCTTTCCTTGGCATCTTGTCCTTCTTCCTTCTCTTCGGCCATGGCAGTTACAAGTTGTTCTTCTTTGTGTTGGCCAAAGGTGGTGCCTTGGAGCTTGGTGCTAGAAGCTTGGAGCTTTAGAGCTTGAGGCGGGTTACATAACTCCTAACCCTAGCTATACAACTTCTTTTTCATGTTACATGGTATATGTGCTATCTTGATAGGCCATGTCATCTTTTAGCTATGTTTCTTGCTTTAATGGTTATAAGGTTGCTTTAGATGTACCATAGACTTTGTGGAGATGGTTATCTTGGGTTGTCTTGGGTTGGCCGAACCATGGATGTGGAGTTCCTTGGGCAAAACCCCACTCTCACTTAGTTGTTGAGAGGTGAGCTTAGGGTCTCCAAATCTAATGGTGAGTTGAGCTTTGGTTGGTTGGCCGATATGATATGATAGACCTCCTTGTTGCCCGCTAGATGATGGAAGTTGTGCAATACCCCTCTCTTACTTATTTGTCTAGAGAGGTGAGCATAATTTCTTGAACTTTTAGGGCTTCTTGTTGGTAGTCTTGAGGTTGAAGATGACCAACCGATCGTGGTCTTTGATCCCTTGCACGATACCCCTTTGATGTATTCTGCCCGATATCCCTCTTCTGGGGATGAGTCTTGGGCGACATGCTAAGTGGTGTTTTGTTGACCCTTTGACCGATATGGACCTCTACCCAAGATGATGTTGTTGGGCCATATGAGTTTGAACGATATGAACCTTTTCCTTAGAGGGTGTTTTTAGACGTGATGCCTTTGGTCGATATGTTTGGTAGACATCCCTATCTTGAACGATAAGCTACCTTGGGATCCATGGTGTCATATGATGGATGGTCATAGTGTGCCTTGGGTGGTATGAGAGTTCCTTGGACACCATGTTGTGCTACCCAAGGGGTTGCTTGTTGGGCGGTAGGGTTTTGACCTTGGGCGTTATGTCTGTGGGCGACACGGTCTTGATGGTTTCCTGGTATGGAAACCCTAACCCTAGCTTAGGCTATAGGGTGTCTTGGCCGATAGGGTAAAGGTGCTTCCCGATACACTCTTGTACCTGGATGCCTGATATCCTCTTGGTTCATGGCTACACGATACACCTTTGGTTCTAGTCTTCACGATACCCTCCTTGTGCATGGGTGCACGTTTTGCCTGTGGCCGATATGTGCGGCTTGGCGCCCTAGGTTTTGTGGTGATCGATAGTGTTTTGGGTGAGGGATATGACCCTACCCAATATCCCTCGGGTGAGGAATGGTGCTGCCTGATACACCTTTAGTGAGGGAAGGCGACACCTTTAGTTGAGGAGATGTGAAAGAAAAGTTGTGGCCAGTGACATGTTTGTTACCTAAGGTTGATGTTAGGTGAGATGATAATATCATGGTTGTGTAACCTTTAAGGATGTATCCTTAGGGGTGGTTGTGTTCATGATGTCATGAGAGATAGGGCATGGTGGATGCTCACGGTTTGGTAACTTTAATATGAGTTGATTGGTTTACCATCTACAACTTTATGCTTTATTTGTTCATAATAATGAATGTTGTTTCAAATCATATGCACCCTAAATCTTAATGGCATGATAATCATAACATGTTCTCTAAAGATTTGTGTTTGGTGATCTAGTTATCTCTCTTGATATGCATACTAAGCATGCATATGTTATCAATTGAACTCATAGCAAGGCAAGGGCTATGAGGTGTATGTTTTTTTGTATAACACTGAATTATGATGTTCCTTGTTGATGAGATAACATGTATCACAAATATGATGAGAAAGATCTGGTGACCTGATAAAGGCTGAGGGCCTGATTGAGGTGTTAACCTCTAATAATGATATGAGGGATTGTTATCCCATTATGATGATGTATGATGATGAAGCCTCGAGGGGTAGTGACATTATATGGTGAGGGATTGAGATCCCCTGGCAATGTGGTGATGGAAGTAACAATGTGACACAATGTTGTTTGTATTTTATAACCTGGTTGCCTCAACAATTCACCTAAAATACACTAATTAATTACAGTGGAACATTTCATGTAGTTTTTCCCTGCCATAGATCCATCATCGTCAGTAGCTGGTGATGGTGAAACAGGTTTATCTTGCGGGATTTCCTGGACCGCATATAGTTGAATATGCGGGGTTTCTCCTACTCGAAAATAGGAGGATTAGAGTGCAACTTCAGTTGTAGACTCAGTATGGTTAGATCATGGTGAACATGCCCAAGGATCAGTATGATGGAGCATGAATGCGTTCATGGCTCAGGAGCATGGTGAATAGGCTTGTGGCTCAAGGTATGCTAGCGTGGATACTTGTACCAAGGCGGGCTAGAGAAAAGGGTAGCCTGTGGAGCTGACCCTGTGGCTGAGGCCACTTAAGCAAGAGACTACAGTCCTGCTTCGGATATCATGCACTGACCATGAGGAGGTGAGGCATTGGAGTCTGGCTCTCCCATCGACCTTGTATGACACCGGTTTTGGGTTTCACATCCGAAGGTTGGATTTGAGCGGTACGACTCACTTCCTTAGGGCATAATAAATTTTAATCCAGCCGCGTAATATATATTTCTTAGGACAAAACATGAAACGTTGGTTGAGGCCTTTACTGTATAGTTGCCCTAGTTTCATCTTGTAGTTAATTACACATTCCTCACATCTTACGATAAGTTCTTATATAACTTATCTTGTCAATCATGTTCCATAACAAAATATTTGGTCATACGCCTCCCAAATATCTTGGTAAGTTGGTTAATAAAGTTAGTTCAGCTCAGTATGCTTCCTAAATGAGTTTCTTATAATAGTTATCTTCTTTTTCTGTTCTAGCTTTCCTGAAGTTTTATAGTTCGACGGGGAGTTATGTTTCTTGTTGGGACTGTGTATCTCACCCCATTGGTTTACAACCTTTTTAGGTGATCATACTAGATGTGGTGGTGGTCGTGAGGTTGCAGCCGAGCAGCAAGAAGAACAGGAGGAGGCAAGAGATGGATATGCTGCTATTTTGGTTGTTTTCTAGTAGAGTCCTAGAGTCATCCTTGTATGCTCAGGTCCTTGGAGGTGTTTTTACAACGTTTCACGATGTATAGATGATGTAGCTTGTTTATTCTGTTATTGGCCTGGTATGGCCTATTTTGTATAAATAGGTGGTGAACTCTTTGTGTCTATGTGACAGCTGGATCCTATGGACTATGGATACATATCAAGGTTTATGTATGTTTTTATATCATGTTTCCTTGTAGGATAAGGTTCTGGATGTAAAAGCTTCTTTATTTATCTTCTTTCCGTAATCATTTTTAATTAACCCGTATTTCTAGTAACATGTGGTTTATGAGTGTTCCACATGTTTTCACGTGGCATTTCGTTGTCTGTGTGATAGCAGGATATCACACATATAGTCCACTCCCCATACATCAAAAAGTTCGATATCCTGCCACCGAGTTAGTGGCATTTTGTTTTGTTTCGATATCCCTCCAGACAATTGACATTTATTGCAAGATTGCACAAATTCATGAGCATCCTTTGCTATTGTTGGCAAGAAGAATCATGACTGTATGACTTTAAGAGCAGTCTTCTTCGAACTCATGTGCCCCCCAGTGGGGCCAGAATGACAGTGTTCTAAGACTGGGATAATTTCTTCTTCAGGGTGACAACGGTGGAATAATTTGTCTGCACATAAGCAGAAAAGGTATGGTTCATCCCAAAAGTGTTGATAGACATCATGAAGAAATTTCTTTCTGTCGTGCTAGGAAGCAGCAGGGTGGACAATTCCTTTAGCCAGATAGTTTACTATTTCAGCGTACCAAGGAAATCTAGTGGTGACTTCCATGAGTTGATCATCGAGTAGAGAGTCTCGGATAGGTATATTGTTATCATCGTGAGGCTCAATGCGACTTAAGTGGTTAGCAACAACATTTTCTACCCCACTTTTATCTTTTATTTCCAAATCAAATTCTTGAAGCATCAACACCCAATGAATAAGCCTGGGTTTTGCATCTTGTTTCTGAATTAGATATTTTATTGCGGAGTGATATGTGTATACTATGACATTTGATTCGATCACATAAGAACATAATTTTTCAAAAGCATAGATAACTGCCAAGAACTCTTTTTCTATACTTGTATAGTTCTTTTATGCTTCATCAAGCATTTTTGATGCATAATATATCACATAGGTTTTCATATTTATTCTTTGCCCTAGTACTACCCCTATAGCGTAGTCACTGGCGTCACACATTATCTCGAAGGGCTGTGACCAGTCAAGGGCTCTTAGTATAGGTGCCGAGATCAGGGCATTCTTTAGTGTCATGAAGCTGTGTAAGCATTCTTGATCAAAATTGAAATCTGCATCTTTAGTCAATAAGTGAGACATGGGCTTTGCTATTTTTGAAAAGTCTTTGATGAATCTTCGATAAAATTCAGAATGTCCCAAAAAGGCTCATACTCCCCTGATGTCTTTTGCTGGTGTCAGTTTCGAAATGACATCTATCTTTGCTTCTTCCACTTCAATCCCTCTTTCGCTCACTCGATGCCCAAGGAGAACTCCTTCTATCACCATGAAATGACATTTTTCCCAATTAAGGATCAGATTTGTTTCCTCACATCTTTGTAATACTCTACCAAGGTAAAGAATATAGTTATCCAAAGAATCCCCATAAACTGAGAAGTCCTCCATGAAAACTTCCATGATGGACTCAGTTAATCCTGCAAATATGGCAGACATACATCTCTAAAATGTTGCAGGTGCATTACATAGTCCAAAAGGCATCCTTCTAAAGGCATCAGTTCCGAAAGGGCAAGTAAAAGTCATCTTTTATTGATCTTCAGGGTGTATCAAAATTTGATAAAACATTGAATAACTGTCAAGATAATAAAAGAATTTTTGGTGGGCCAGATGTTCAAGAACTTCATCAAGGAAAGGTAGAGGGAAGTGATATTTTCTTGTTGCCTTGTTTAGTTTCCTATAATCGATACACATCCTCCATCTAGTGATAGTCCTTGTGGGTACTAGTTCATTTTTATCATTCAAAACGACAGTGGTTCCCCCATTTTTATGGACCACTTGGACCGGATTAACCCATTGAGAATCGGAAATTGGATAAATGATACCAATTTTTAGGAGTTTAAGAACCTCGAGGCGAACCACCTCTTTGAGATTTGGGTTTAGTTTACTCTGGTGTTCCCATGAAGGTTTAAACTCTTCTACCATGGGTAATCTATGCATGCACAGAGCTGGATTTATTCCTGTTAGGTCAGTCATCTTATATCCAATGACTTTCTTGTGCTTTCTTAACTCAATAAGTAGTTTTTCTTCTTGGTCATCTATTAAATTGGAACTGATAATGACTAGACATAGTTTTTCTTCGTCAAGGAAGACATGTTTGAGCCCAACTGGTAGGGCTTTCATTTCAGGCGTCTTGGGTATTTCTACAGTTACCAAAATGGTGATAGATTTCAACTCCTAAAAGGTAGCTTTGGGGGTTTCTTTGGCTTGTTCAAGGTATTACAGACATTGTTGAACTAGTTCGTCAGTTGAGAATTCAGCTTCTGGATTTGTTAAGACGTTTTCCAAATCATCAGACGGTTCAGAAGGTTCTTGCTTTAACTGAGACATTTTATCAATTGCTTCGAGGAGAAAAACTTCTTCGTTGATGCTAGGACCTTTTAAGTTGTCAAAGACTCTGAATTGAACGACTTCCTTTCCCAGTCTTAAGGTAATTGTTCCAGCTTCAACAATGATTAGTTCTCTGGTTGTAGCAAGGAAGGGTCTGTCGAATATTATCGGATATTTTGGTCTTCCTTTATGTCCATAATAACAAAATCACAGGGTACGTAAGAATCTCTCCCTACTCCTATTGGGATATCTTCAATAATCCCTAGAGGTGTAGTGATAGTAGAATCAGCCAATTGGATTGTCATTTTTGTGGGTGGAAGATCGGTAAACCCCAATCTTTTACACATAGTAAAGGCCTTAATGGATATTTTGGCCCCATATCGGCTAATCCTTTCTTGCAAGAAGTATTTCCGATAGAACATTGGATGCCAAAGGAGCTGGGGTCCTTCTACTTCTTGGGCATTTTATTAAGAATGATGTCAGAAGTAGTATGAGCTAATTTGATAATCTCATGTTCTTCGGTCATATATTTCTTTGATAGTAAAGTCTTCAGGTTTTTGGACCAAGCTGGGATTTTAGAAAGAGCATCAAGGAATGGAATATCCACATATAGCTTCTTTCTAGCTTCCTTGAATTTTAAGAATCTAGTATCCAGTTTAGTTTCTCTCAATCTACCTGGGTAGGGTATCCTAGGCTTATACGGTGGGACTTATTGTTCCTTGGTAACTTGCTCTTTTTCCTTCCTTCCCAGCCTATGTAGATTTTTTAGTTTCTTGATTTGTGCTTGCAATTGGGTTGACTTCATTTATATCTTCATCTTCTCAAATAACATTCATGACTTCAACAAGAACATGGCCAGACCTTTTGATGACTGCATTCAGTTGTTCTGGTCTGTGTTGATTGTGTCTCAAGTTTATTTCTAGCTGACCAACAAAAGTACGCACTGGGGTTTCAATTGGGCTACGATCTATGCCAATTGAGTTTCCACAACCTTTTGTTGGGCTTGCTGGTTGGCAAGCATGGTCTGCTGAGATTGCAGCATTTGCCTAATCATGGATGATTCATCTGTTGGTAGAGGCGGGGCATTATTTTGTTGATATTGTGTAACTTGCTGCTGCACTTGATGTTGTTGTTGTTGTTGAGGTGTTGGTAATTGAGGTTGTTGTGGTTGTTGTAACTGAGTTTGTTGCAATTGTGGATGCAAAAGAGGGCATTATGTAGAAGAATTTCTCGGGTAGACAAGTCTTTGAGGCCCACCCCTATAGTTTCCTTGGTTTTGATTATAATTGCTTTGTAATCTAGGTGGTAGTATATTGGAAGACCCAACTTGTGTCTGGTGCTGCGGGTTGGTAGTTCACGCATGATTCCCATACTGAAAGCCGGGGTGGTTTCTTAGTTGATCTAGATTATAGTATACTTGGCATGGTATGGAGTGGATAGAATTCACTTGCTCAGGGAGCTGATCCTCAGGATGTTCAATAATTGGTTCGTATTGTAGTTGTGGTGGTTGTAGATCCATCATTACATTGTATAGGAGACCACATGATAATGTGGGGTGATCAGATACATGACAAGCTTTGTAAGTCTCAGTGGTTGCTTTGACTTGTTGAACCTGGGAGTTCTTCTTTCTATCATATTTCCCAAATGAAGTTTCAAGAACTTGTTGGTTATGAGCTATGGTTTTTAGAGCTTTGGTGATGGCTTTCAACTCTACAGATTCCTCAGCTTTACAAACCTTTAGAACTCCTCTGATAGATGGCCTTCCCCAATTAGATTGGTTCTCAGCTCCGAGTGTGACAATCTTTCAGGCATCTTCATAATTCTTCCTCATGAAATTCCCCCCAGACGAGGAATCCAAAAACTTCTTAATGACATCACTTACTCCTCTATAAAATGTTTCTATGAGCTGATGTTGTGAGATTTCGTGATGTGGACATTTTTCAGTAATTCCTTAAATCATTCCCAGGATTCTGTTAGTGATTCTCTAGGAAGTTGGGAGAACTGGTTGATCTGTCCCCTAATCTAGTAGGTCAATGAGGGAGGAAAAAACTTTTACAAAAACTTTTCTTCCAAGGGAGCCCAGGTGGTGATTAGCTCTCCATCTAATGAGTTATACCAACTCAATGCCCGTCTAGACAGAGTAAAGTTGAAAAGTCAAAACATGATTGCATCATTAGTAGCTCCGACCTGTGGTACCAATTGAAAGAGTGTCTTGAATCATTTCAGATGATCCATGCAATCCTCTCCATCATTCCAAGAGAATGAGATGCCTTGTATGATTTGGATCCATTGTGTTCGGATCTCAAAGTTAGGAGTGTTGATGAGAGGTGGTTGGACTGATTATCTTCAAAGTTCTTAGGAATAGAGTAATCCCAAAGCTGCTTGTTCCTTATCAAAAGTTGAGTAGCTACGGTGGCTGCTTCATTTTCAGCTTGGATACATGCTTTCTTTTCAGCACAAACTTCATCTTGAATTTGAGCACGTGTATTAGCGATGAGTTGTGCTCTCTGAGCTGCTACAGCTATGTTCACTCTTTCCAATACCAAAGCGGGCTAGCATTGTTCTTCAACCATCTGTCTGGCTTGTTGGTGGAACCTTCATTCTACCTCAGAGTTGTACTTTGGTTCAGGGAAGAATCTGATGTTATGTGAAGGTTGCATACATGTTTTCTACCTGAGTAGAAGAAAAAGTCATACTTTAGATGATGTGGAGAAATGATGAGATCAAAATGATATATGAAGTAATTATAAAGGTAAAGTGTAAAATCCTAATCAACTTGCAAGTTGACAAATGGAATTAAAACGTTCTGTTGTCCCTGACAACGACGCCAATTTTTGATGGAGCCTCCACTCACATGGAGTTGCGTGCACCACTAAAAATCCTAGAGATAGTAAGTCTCTAGGTTTAAACTTGTGTGTGCTATAATAAGATGTCCACCCACGTACGCTAAGGTACGTGGAAGTCTTATCGTAGTATAGTTCAGGGTCGAATCCATGAGACAACGACCTTGTTAAGGATTTAACAAGATGGAAAATTTTTAATTCTATTTATCTACTTAAGATTTGATATCTAGATCAAAGAGTTGATTAGATGATTAAACTAAAGTGCAAGGTAATGTAAATGGAAGGAAAGTAAACTTAAGGTTGTAGACAATATTTTGGAAAGCACTAGGATGTGATGGAGTTTCACCACCACTACACATGGATCAAAACATACGTCATAATAGCATGTCTTGCAAAGAAAAGAGTCTAAACAATTAGTATCTTTATAGACTTAGATTCCTTTCAGATAACTAACTATGAGAAACGCAGGAGTATTGCAATGCCAGTCATCCCCAAACGACTGGTCACTTACTTTTGCATCACTCCTCACAAAGTGTGTTCCTCGACCTGTCAAGGTTGTACTTTCATACGTCAACTGATTCCATTTCATAGTATGAAAGTACAACAATGGAGGTGAGTTTACTCCACTCCTTGAAAAGCACTCGTAGATACCAAAGTAGATATACAGTATCTATGTACATCAGGAACCAACATGCAATCGATATTCAGATCTAAAGCACAAATGTAGAAAATTCACACTAGTAAATACTAGATAACACAAGTTGGTGATCAAGTAACTAGCATTCATTAAACGATTGATGTTGAAATGAAAAGATAGTATTTCTCTGTTGCAAACTCATGAATTACAATGCATGAAATGAAAACATGGGTAGCGGGGCTACTCCCCGCACCCTAGTGTATGGAACTACTCGCTCATGTTAAGAACAAAGAAGGAGGCTGGAAGAGAGAAAGAAAACATCATCTCCATGTAGGAAGGAAGAAGGTTGACCCCATGGAGTAGAGAGCAACTATATTCACACCACGTGGTTGCCTTGGTGATGGATCCTCATCTTTCCACCTTCTATGTTGTTGAGAGAGAAAGTAGCTTGAGGATGGAGTGTGGATCTTAGACTGATAGCCTTAGGGCAATGGATGAAGGTTGAAATAGCTCTGGAACAGATGAGGCAGCCTTTGGGCGTCTAAGAGTTCGTCCCAATGAGGACCCCCTTAGGTCCTATTTATAGGCTTCCAGGGAGTCTTGAACAATCTTGGGACTATTTGGATCTTTAACAGTTTAGAGACCGTTTGGATCCTCTCAATCTTGGGACCGTTTGGATCCTCGTGGTTTGGGGACCGTTTGGATCCTCTCGGTCTTGGGACCGTTTGGATCCTCACGGTTTGGAGACCGTTTGGATCTGCACTCGACGTTGGGACCAATGAGATTTGTTCGGTCTGGAGACCGTTCAAGGTTTTCTCGATCTTGAGACCGTTTGAGGCTTGCTCGGACTTGAGACCGTTGAAGCTTGCTCGGTCTTGAGACCGTTTGAGGCTTTCTCAGTTTTGAGACTGTTTGAGGCTTGCTTGGTCTTGAGACCGTTTGAAGCTTGTTCGGTCTTGAGACCGTTTGAAGCATGCTCGGTCTTGTGACTATTTGAAGCTTGCTTGGTCTAGAGACTTTTTGAGGCTTACTCGGTCTTGAGTCTGTTTGAAGCTTGTTCAGTATTGAGACTATTTGAGGTGGAACTTTTGCAATTTTTTTAGGTTTTTCTGTAAGAAGAAAAGAAGAAATATCACTCTATTGGTATATTCACAATAAAGCAGAAAATTAACTAATATATCTAATTTATCTAATATAGAGTATGGAAAACTGAGAAAACACTATTAATATAACATCACAAAATGGGAGGTTATCATTATCATCTAGGACAAGACACTTCCACTCACATTATTATATTCACAATTCAAGGCAACCTTTTCCAAGGAAAGTTGCAAGCCGATATCCATTGATTTATTGAGGTTCTTAGCTCATTTTTGAAAATTCAAAGAGTTAACAACATGATATGGGAGTCTCCTATTTGGCTTCTTGGCCGATAGGGACTCCCATTTAATCACTATAACGCAATACACTTAATACAAGCTCACATTAGGGTTTCCATTCAACCCCTTTCTTGGTCTTTTCATCACCAAGAATACTACCACTGATAAATGTTTCAAACATGGTGTCTCATTCATTCTATCTCCTCTAAATGATACATAGAGGAAGTAGGAATACTCTATAGGTGGTAATTTGCATATCAAACCTATATTTTGGGTAAATTACAACTTGCACCAAAATTGGTACACAAGTCACCAACATTATTCAAACAAGTTCAAACTTGGAATTTCGGCTTTCCACAAGCCACCACCTTGCATAATTATCTCTCTTATGATGCTAAAACACTTAGGGAACATTAAACAGGTGGAAAATTGCACTTCATCCCCTCATCATGGGTAAATTGCATTTTGGTCCAAAACATGAGAACATTGGTCAAACATTATCCAAAGAGGACCAAATTTGAAACATAAGTTTGTTACCTGATAGAAAAACACTTTAGAGGATTATATTAAAGTTCTAAGCAACTTACATAGCCAAAAAAATAGGGTTACCTCATTACCTAGGTTAGGGTGATTACAGATAATGTTCAAAATAAAGTAGGAAATGGGAACTTAGTAACATAATAATAATAATAAATGGATACAATAATAATAATGAAATCTTGATCATACATGCTTTATGCTTATAGATAAATATGGGCTATAGTGTTTTGAATATGCTTAAAGGAGATAAGAGGAATACTTGTATTATATAAAGGATGTGAACAAGTATGATGGTTTGGCCAAGGTATAATGCCTAGTAAAGGTGATGTGGTATTCAGTGATAAGATGCACATGATTGGATTAGATGCACATGATTGGCATAGTTCAATACCTGGAATAATTTCATAGCATTTCTCATAACCAATACCTAGAATAATTGCATCGGATTGTTCATAACCGAATACCTGGAATAATGTCCCAGGATTGGTCATAACCCAATACTTGGAATAATTGCACAAGATTGGTCATAACCCAATACCTGGAATAATGTCATAGGATTGGTCATAACCTAATACCTCAAATAATTGCACATGATTGGTAATAACCCAATGCCTGGAATAATGTCACAGGATTGGTCATAACCCAATACCTGGAATAATTGCACATGAATGGTAATAACCCAATGCCTGGAATAATGTCACATGATTACTCATAACCCAATACCTAGAATAATTGCCCATGATTGGTAATAGCCCAATTCCTGGAATAATCTCATAGGATTGGTCATAACCCAATACCTAGAATAATTGCACACGATTGGTAATAACCCAATGCTTGGAATAATGTCACAGGATTGGTCACAACCCAATACATAGAATAATTACACATGATTGGTAATAACCCAATTCCTGGAATAATATCACATGATTAGTCATAACCCAATGCCTAGAATAATTGCACATGATTGGTCATAACACAATACCTAGAATAATTGCACATGATTGGTCATAACCCAATACCTGGAATAATTTCATAGGATTGGTCATAACCCAAAACCTGGATTAATTGCACAGGATTGGTAATAACCCAATACCTGGAATAATTACACAGGATTGGTAATAACCCAATGCCTGGAATAATTGCACATGATTGGTAATAACCCAATACATGGAATAATTGCACATGATTGGCATAGTCCAATACCTAGAATAGTTGCATAGGATTGGCATAGTCAAATACCTATAATAGTTGCACTTGATTGGCATAGTCTAATGCCATGGATAACCTCACAGGATTGGCAAAGCCAATACCTAGACAAAATATGATGTTGTATATTCACATAACTGATATAATTCAATATCTGGCTAGCAGATTGGCTGAGGCAAATAGATAGAAATGAGAATGATTCATGGATTTCATACCATGATAATGAGTATCACAAATTAAGCTTGAGATGTTGATATAGTATGATGGGTAACTGATATACATGTTCTTCATATTCTTTATAAAGAGAATATATGATTTACTGCTCTATTATAGATAGTTTCAATGCTTTAAAAGATGAGAATGTTCTAAACTACTTATCCTATGCTCAGTTTAATACTATTTAACTGTGATAATAACATTGTTGGCAGAGAGTTATATCTCTCGCTGGGACAATTGTCTCACCACATGGGATCCTCATTTTTTAGGTGGACGTGCACGAGGGAGATTAAGACGGTACTGCAGAGAAAGAACAACAGCAACAGGGATAGCAGTGACAACTCAGGTTGAGTGTACTATCTGTTGTGTCTTGTAGATAGAAGTCATATGTGTCGTCTATGTACTCTCAGGTCCTTGGATTAGTAGGTGTTGGTTTTATGAATAATCTGAGATTTTGGCTTGTCTGCCTCAAGGTTTGTTGTTGCTTTATGTACATGTTTTGAGAAAGCAATTGTTATATGTTATCTTCGAGAAGAGATGGTACAATGTATGTACAATATATGATCAATGTGAATATCAGGTTTTGGTTCTTCCTTAAAGAGTTTTCCTAGAAATGGATATCTTTGCAAAAATGGTTTTAATTTTTTGTGATTTTTTGTTGATCCGTTTCTTATGATTATTCCACATATTTAGTAACGATTTGGCTGTCAGTTTGGTGGTAGTCGTTACACTAAGAGTGTCATACTTACCTTGCCTTCAATAGATGAATACCTGGCCAGGGTATTCAAGGACTAAAATTAGGTAGTATGCATTTGTTTTATATTATGTTTCATCTCTTTAAGTTTTACTCCTTAATAGCCTTTATTTTCTCTGGTATTTCTTTTACATCTCTTCCCTTTCTACATGAAGAGCAAAATTTCAAAACATATAAGAGAATATTAATCTGAATATAGGTTCTTATCCTTCTTATCTCTTCCTCATGTCCTCATAGTGCTAATTAAAGGAAGCACAACAACAACTACCTTCTTATGATTATCAAATAAAATCAAAAGAAGTCATATCATAATGAAAAAGCTCTGTCTGAGTGTAAAACCTCACAGTCATCTACCACTTCAGGTTGACTCAAACATAGAGTCTGGCTATTTGATGTTGTTTCTTTTGTCTTTTTACACTATTAGGTTGTAACTTTCGTAAGCCCTGTCGATTCTGCCTCGATTATTGGGTCATTTACTCCCTTCTTTTTGAATAAAAGTGTTTAGTATGATCAACATGTCTATATATATAACATGTCTTATACTCATACCATAGTCTTATCGGTTTAATTACTGATATAGCAGCTAAATCAGGAGTTCTTACATGTGGAAAGTTAGGACTTTTGCCTTTACGTAGTGACTTCTGCCCCTGTGTACTAGGCATTTATTGCACTGGTGGTACCAAAAACATTTGCTTTTTAGAACAACTAGGCAAATGTCTCTATAATTATAGAGACCTTTCCTTAATTCTCAGCTTATTGCCCCTCCTTGGGCATTGCATCACAGATGTACTATCTTTCTACACTTATGGAAGAGTCTATTTTCTTGCCATATGTTAATCCTTCCTAAATTTTCCTCTGTTCCAACATGAGTATGTCATTCAGGAACCCTTTCAGAACCCAAAGTTTCTACATTGAGGACTGGTAACCTAGGTTGTATTGCTAGTATCCAATCTACTATATTCATCGCTATTGTCCTGACCTACACAATAACAACATGAAAATATGATTCTCTATCCTAATTGGGTCAAGATGGGAATTCTCAGGAACTCATTCTTCTCTAGCCTGATCCCTTGCATCCTCTCATGGTGCAACACCATTTCTCTTAGCATCATGTTCCTCGTGTTCTCCAGTCATTTTCAAACTTCACCCTTTCTTCTCCATAAGAAAAAGTCACTATAGGATATACTTGGAGGACATTAGAACAAACTCAACTCCTTAGTCCTATGTCTCTATAAACTCAATGAACCTCAATCTCTGATACCAAAACTTGTAATGACCGCGACCAAACTGACAGCCAAATCATTACTATTGATGCAGAATAATCATAAGTAGTGGATTAAAAAAAATCATTAAAAATTAAAATCATTTTTCAAAGAGATCCATTTCTAGGAAAACTCTTAAAGAAATCACCAAAATGTGATATTCACATTGATCATATATTGTACATATATTGTACCATTTCTTATCAAGGATAACATAAAACATGTCACATCCCTGACTTGGGTTATGTACTAACCCTAGGTGTTTTGTCTAATTAAGTGATTAGATGCTTGCTTGTAATTCTTGAAAAGTAATCAAAGCTTTTGAGGAACTTATATTTCATTTTCAGTCCTTTTTGAGTAATGTTGGAACATTGTTTTGTTAATAATGGACTAAAGTGAAAATTACCCAATTAGAGGGGTTAACTTGCAAATTGCACTTGTTAAAATGTTTCTCTGATGTTGAGACATCATGAGAATGTATATGATGAAGTGGTAAGGTTTCCACAAGCTTGAGCACCAAGATATAGCTTGTAGAGCAATCCTTGTGCTTTAAAACCTAGTTTTGGTGTAATGTGTAATTTACCCAAAACCTAGGGTTCAACATGTAAAATATCACCTCTTGGGGGTCTCTCATGTTTCTTGACATCAAGTATAACAAAGAAAATGAGAGGTACGCCTCATTTTGACTTATCTTGGAAGAGAGAGAATCTTGATATTGGAATAACCAAGATTTAAGCACAAATGGCTCTTTTTTACAACTTAATGCAAAAGAAATATAATAATTATGGAGCCCTTCAACCAAAAGTTGGAGGATGAGTTTGCAATAGTTTGGAAGAGCTTGTGCCATTCTTGGGCACCAAAATGATCTTGGTTGAGTGGAAGCCATTCACATTAATTTAATATAAAGCAATATTCATTTAAAGATGGATATTAACACATAAACTCATTAAGGTGCTTAGTCTTTTTCCTTTAAACCATGGATAATGAAGGAGTTTTGCATTATTATAGAAGATTGCCACATATCTAAAGGATGGAAGTAGTTTGGTAGATATTTAGTAAGAATACAAGGAAATAATCCTCTTCTTACCACTTTCTCTAAATATCCAAATATATATATATATATATATATATATATATATATATATATATATATATATATGTATCTTTCCAACAACACAAAGGATTGTTTCCCTTAGTTCTTTTCTTCATCACCTTGCTTTGACCGACCAAGGAGGAGCTCTGGACCGTAGGAAGGACGACCACACTAACTTGGTAAGTTTTGATCATCGTCTACCTCAAATTCATGGTGGAAACCCTAAATCAATGGTTAGTAATTGGTTTTCTTCACACGATTTTCCTTTCTAGCCATCTTGTTCATTCAAAAGTGAATAAAGAACCTTGGACAACTGCTAGAGCTCAATCCACCATTAAATCTATGGAGCTTGGAGCTCTCGATCAGTGCTAAAGGCGGGTTTTATACCTCTAACCCTTAAGCTTTGTTAATGCATCCTTTTCTCCTAAATCCGTTAGTTAATTTTCTTCTTTTGCTACTCTCGTGTTCTTACTAAAACTTCCATGAACTGCCCCTGTTCTTGGTTAAATAGAGGACTGTGATTAGTAAACCCTAATTCTAGTTAAGGTAAATGAAAGTGTGAAACCCTAATTCTAGGTTATGGTTTATAACATGAAGCTCTTTTGATTAGATGATGAAATGAGTAATCACTATTCCTAATTAAGTTAAAGGGGTTGGATGATTGCATCCGTGGTAGTGTAAAACGGTTGTGGTGATCTTCTGTAGCATGACCGTGCAAGGTAGCACGGTCGTGGTGGCTTCCCCTTGCACGACCATTCTTGGTTGAACAGCCGTGGTGCTCTATGCTTGACTTGGAGTTGATTTGCAAGTAAACCTTAACCATTGTAAGGGCACAGTAGTGCAACCTTTGAAATAGTGATGCTATCATTATTGTACATTGTGCTGATATAGAAATAATGTGCATGTTATCATGTGTATTAATCATGTAGGTTTTTATGAAATAGTGAGCATAGACAAGTAAGAGCTATGATGCAATATTTATTGAAAGCACTTCATAAGCTTTGAAAGAAATGATATGCTTGTTGCCTAGGGAGAGGTAACAAATGAGACTGATAGGTTGTGAGCCATGAGAAATATCTACTTTGCTAATATCATGTTTATATTGTCAAATGACTTGATGACAATATGTTACTTGGTAACAAGTGTTTTGATGATCTAAGGGTTTGACTACCCAAATTCATGAATCATAATGATGAGATTTTTGTGGATTGATATCCCAATGTTAACAAGATGTGAAATGAACTTGACACAATTGGCACTCTTTCTTTATAGAAATTGTTTGAATGGTTTACGTTTCAGAACATGCATGATGCTAAAAGAATGCCATAATGTACTTAAATAATCAAGTATAATGATATCATGTAGAGCCCTGACCATAGATCCATCATTCTCAGAAGTTAGATGATGGTGAAATAGGTTTTCCTAAGGGAACTCCTGGAGAGCATACTTTTGAGTATGTGGGGGTTATGGACGCGAATATCCTTACGTCCTAATGGGGGAATTGAAGCGAGATGAACATTTGATATCTCAATCCTTCATTATATGTATATGCCGCGATGAAGTATCACTAATCTCCGGATGATGTTGTTAATGCCGCATCGATGTGAGATAAATAAGAAATCCCTCGATGGTGAAGAGAGTACATCATGCCATTGTAACTCTAATAGCGAAGTTGCCAGAATACCCTGGAAAGCTATTATGACAGAGACACAAGATGTCCTGCATGTTGTACCTCACACTGACTAAGGAAGATGAGGTCATTGGAATCCGACTCTTCTAATGACCTATGTATGGTACCGATTGTGATTTCGTAATGGTCGGTTGGAGTATGAGCGGTGTAACTCATCTCCTCAGGGCATAAGTATGTTTGTAAGATGTAATCAGCCATGTAGCATATTTTCTTAGGTTGAACTACGATAAACATTGATTGATGATACATTGTTTATAATGTCCTAGTTGAATAACTAGTATACATGTTCTTCATATTCCTTATTGATTAAATGATTAGCTATGCAATCAAGTTATAATTGAAATGATTTCTTAGAGAATACTGCTCTACTTAGCTCATTCAGTGAATTGCCTACTGTTAAATAATTATACTCATTGTTATTTTAATATTTGCAATAACAATGCTTCTGGCAGAGAGTTATAACTCTCGCTAGGACAATTATCAATTGTCTCACCCCCGTGGGATTCAACGTTTTAGGTAGACGCCGAGGAAGGAGAAACCCTTCAGTGGGTGAGCAACAACAACAACAGCAGCATCAACATCCAGGACAACAGTGATCCTCAGGTGGAGACACTGTCTGTCAAGTCTTGTATATGGAAAGTCCTATGTGTCGTCTCTGTACTCTCAGGTCCTAGGAGTCAGTAGATGGTTTGATATAGATATGAGATTTTGGCTTAATGCCTCGAGATTTTTGTATATTTCCTTGTACAATTTAACAAGGCAGTGGATGTTGTGACTCTAGAGATGAGAAATTACAGAGATGTAATGATGAATCCGTTTGTAAATAACTTACCTTGTTTCTTTATGAAAGAGTTTTACAGTTGATGGATCTCTTTACAAAATGTTTTAATTTTTAGTGATTTTCACAAATCCTCTATTAATTAATTGCTTCCGCATCGTTAATAACGTTTTGTCCGAACAGAGTATCACATAACAGTTTCTTTCTCAAAAAATATACTTAAAGCAACATAAAACCTCAAGGCATACAAGCACAACCATCAGATTGTTCATAAAACCAACATGTACTAATCCAAGGACCTGAGAGTACAGAGACAACACATAGGACTTCTATCTACAAGACACAACAAATAATACACTCAACCTGAGTTGTCACTGTTGTCCCTGCTGCTATTGTTCTCC
Source organism: Alisma plantago-aquatica (assembly GCA_963693085.1). Classification (NCBI taxonomy): domain Eukaryota; kingdom Viridiplantae; phylum Streptophyta; class Magnoliopsida; order Alismatales; family Alismataceae; genus Alisma; species Alisma plantago-aquatica. The sequence goes on along the minus strand of OY856409.1, from coordinate 1,129,767,406 downwards.
CTCTATAGAATGGTCTCAACCCCCCTCGTCCACATCCACCTATAAAAAAATGTGGATCCCATAGGGTGAGATAATTTTCCCAGCGAGAGATAATACTCTCCGCCAACAATGTTATTATCATAGTTAAATAGTATTAAACTGAGCAGAGGATAAGCATTTTAGAACAATCTGATTGTTTAAAGTATGTCAACTATCTATGATAGAGCAGTAAATCATCTATTCACTTTATAAGGAATATGAAAAACATGTGTATCGTTTACCCATCATATTATATCAATATCTCACGCTCCTCTTTTGATAATATTATCATGGTATGACACTCATGAATCATTGTCATTTCAGTCTGTCGGCCTCAATAAATCTACTAACATGGTATTAAATTGTACCAACCATGTAAATATACATCATTATGTTCAGCTAGGTATTCGACTATAACAATCCTGAGATCATAGAGTTTAGCCAGGCATTGGACTATACCAATCCTAAGATCGAGTTCAGCCAACCATTGGTCTATACCAATCCTGAGATCATAGAGTTCAAACAGGCATTGTACTATACTAATCCTGAGATTGAGTTTAGCCAGGCATTGGACTATACCAATCCTGAGATCGCAGAGTTCAGCCAGGCATTGGACTATACCAATCCTGAGTTCACATCCAGGCATTGGACTATTGTAACATCCCAGGATTTGAGGCCTCAGATAAGTTGAACTTAAAAGGAATGATTGGACTACCCATATCACCAAGGTGCACCTCCTTTTTAGGGAGCCCATCTCTAAATAACTCCGTAGTTAAGCGTGCCCAGCTTGGAGTAGTACTAGGATGATGTAGGGTTTTAGGGGAGACAGAGAAGGCAGCGGAAACAAAAAATTTTCTCCCCAAACCCATACTGAGGAAATGCGTCAACGTCTATGTAATAGGAAAGGATGGTTTGCGGAATCATACCTTGTCCCGAGGCTTGCTCGGCGACAATACCTCGCGCAATGCGCGGTCTTCAACTCCGGACTTCGACGGTGTCTGTGCAGCTCCTGGTCGCACCGGGACTCACAACTCCTACTCGAACCGGACTGTGGGATGACAGTTGTCCTCCAAAGCGGCAGTGTCCTCCCGCCTCCGTAGTAGTCCACACGGACCACCTGGAACTCCACACTCCTTGTCCCACAAGGAAGTATAAGGAGTCGCACCCTCCTGTAGACGTACTAGTCGCCTACACGCTCTCCTGCCTCCTGTTGCAACTGCAGTTGTCCTTCCCTTGTTGCACCTCCCTTTTGCGGGAAGCACTTGCTCGGGCTCTCTCACGGTTACCAAAACCAGAGAGAACAACAACTCGCAGAGCAACTGGTTGCACTGAGCTGTACTGTGAGAAGCCCCCAAGTACCCCTATATATAGGAGAGTCATGGGACAGGGTTCTCCATCCCGGGCAATGCGGGACTAAAAGCAGGAGTAGAAGGGTTCGGGAATTTCCACAAAAAGCAACCATCTCGCAACCTGAACTGATCGGTTCATTGCTGAACCGGTCGGTTCAGTCACTGAACCGGTCGGTTGGACATCAGCCGACCATTTGGGGCTCTCCAACCGATCGGTTGGTGCCCTGAACCGATCGGTTCATGGTCCTAATCTGACTCAAATTGACTTTCCTTGTTTCTTTCCCAATTGGCATCGAAATACCAATACTATTTCCAATCAAATTGGAAATCCTATTTCCAATCAAATTAGAAATCGAAACGAAAGGAAAACTCGCACCAATCCTACTTTCCCAAGTTGCTCGATTGCACCAGCTGAACCGATCGGTTCAACACTTGAACCAATCGTTTCACTTTGTGCATGAGCCGATCGACTCAATACTTGAGCTGACCGGTTCAGCAACCTCAGCCGACCGGTTCATCACATGAACCGACCGGTTGGGAGTGTAGATTGTGCAGAATCAGTCAAATGCGATTTCAATCAATCCGATACTCCAATCAATGCGTCCAACACCTTGAACCATACGATATTGAGCCATCGACTGATTGAGTGTTCAATTGAACTACTAAACTCCTTTAGTAATCAATCTAAACATTGGTTGTGGAAAAACTCCTCTTCCAGGTTAAATCCTATGTGTGTGACCCTGCAGGTCCATTTCACGTTGGCAGTGAAAGTCCATAACACTTATGACTTCACAAGCACAGAGCGGTGCCTAGTCACACATCAGTGCTACCCAAGTGAAAGTAGAAAGTTGGAGAACAACTTTCATCCTACAATCCGTGAATGGTGTTACAGTGAGTGTATAATTCCTTTGTCACTGATATCCCGAATGAGCTCGAGGCATGGATCCGTCATCCTGTCAACATTCATTCACTTTCTTGATCTCAGAGTAGACTGGAAGAGATATGTATGACATCAGTATCACATACTGACTCACACATGCATGCACGCCTTTCTCAATCCTACTCATCAAGTGGCCATGGATATAAAACTCCCTTAGGAGGGACAAATCCCATATCTATCACTCGCCCCTCAAAAGACCCATGTGTCAAAGCCACCCAATCATCACCTTTATAACAACCCATGTTTCATGATTGCGTTTGATGATGTCAAAGTGTGCCCAACGACATGTGTTGAGTGTAGTGATTTCAGGTCTAAGAATCACACTCACCACCATCACTGTGAGTACTGACTGTGACTACCATCTCATGGTTCCATGTGTCAAACTCACGGTGGGTCTGTCCGGTACCTTGTTCTCTAACAAGTACCTATGTGTTTGGTTTGATATCTCTATATCATGACTAATGAGATTCTGTCATCAACCAACACCACAATCTAGTCTAGTGTGTCATTGCTGTCTATCTACCTTCCACAATGACATCCGACTAGGGACATAACAACAATGTACAAACTCTTAGCATCCGTATGATCTCATCGTTTAGGTCCTGAACCTGAAGGCATACGTCATTGAGTACTGTCATTCTCTAGACATTCAATCTGTTCTATCACTATCTCATATGACTGAACCAGAATGAATTGGAAGCTTGCCTTTGATGTTTATCAAATCAATCTTAATGTATCCCACCAATCATCACATGATTGGCTCTCAGGGCATACATACCAACAGACTCCCACTTGCACTGTGAGCCAATCACCCATGAATCATATTCACAGTGATCTTCAAACATGTCCCACATGTTACCGTGCTCTAGTGCCAACACAATGAGTAATGACAACACCTTGCCAAAGTCTGTACAAATTGCATGTCTCACATCTCTTCGCTGTACGTCACACGTATGAGATGGAGTTGCCGTAATATGCGATCTAGTATTCCATTTGCTAACTTTTAGCCACATTGCATGATCAAGGATTCTGGACTTGTCATCAATGAGTGGAATATCTATAAGTTCATCTCATGAACTTCTAGATCCATATAGTATCTACTAGTGTTCACTAACACATAGATACTCGACATTTCCCCTTTTTAAATGGCTTTATTGGAACATTTCCAATTATTAACAAACATTTACTTTTATACATCCTATGTATATTTTGCGATTAATTTTCTGTCTTCTCGGAAGTTCGCATCAATGTAACTCTTTACATCGAACTCTTCCTTATCTTCATAGAACTAGTACTTCACAAGCACTTATCAAGTTCTCATGGTATTCCAGTAACTCTTACTGGAAGCAGACAGACATCCACTCGTCATGTCCCACATACGAGTTATCAGGATGAGCATATCATATTGTCATGTCATACATGCAAGATGATGAATGCATTTTATTCTTGCTATGTCATACATGCAAGACAACGGGATGATTACATACATGATAGATCCATATCTATTCTTAGTGTTCCCATTCTTCATAAGAATTGGACACTTGGCCTTGGGATACTAACTCCATGTAGCATGGACAAGTTTTCTCCCACTGAATCTGTGCATACTGAACACTTCAGTACAGATTGCCAATGTATGCTTTCTCTTTTCAGGTCAAGAGGTTTTCGAGAACTATCTCTATAGATCTCTATTCCTATCACATAGGAAACATCTCTATCTTCCTTAATGATAATTTCCACTTTTGGATTTCCAATTTAGAACATTTCCATTTCACATCAATATGTGGAATGTGAATACGCTCCCACTAAATCACAGATCCCTTCTTCATCTTTGACATATCAGTCAAACCCTTTGACTATATCATCAAAGTAAAGATCCAATTTTGAGTTGCTTGTACTCAATCAATCACATTTATTAGTCCATTGTAACTTATAGACTTCATTTGCATTAGTGGATTCATAAACCTTATAGGCTGTGTCACGTACACATCCTTGTTTTATTCCTCATAGGAATGCGGTTTTAGTATCCATATGCCAAATGTCTTAGTCATTAAGTTGCAATCAACAAGCATCATCCTTCTCAAAATGTTATCCATGTGTCTTAACACTTAAGACTCATTTGCACTTATGGATATGATCCAATGAGTGCTACCATCAAGGTCACACCTTATGGTTCACATGGATGTCATTTAGGATGTAATGGTCATGAACCATAACTCAAGATCCGGTTCCTCATATTCATCTTGATAGTTGACTCATCACATGAACAACTCATCACATAGATAATTGAGGTGTATCTGCTAAGGATATAAGAACTCACAACCCTTGTGATTCTTAATTTCCTTTATTAGTGTGGGGTATTCTTTTATTAAGAAGAATTCAGTTATTTGATAATCATTCTCTAACTCCTTAGAGTATGATTCCTTCTTGATTTAGACATCACTATGCCTTAATCATGAGTACACTATGATACACTATCATATTCACTCACAAGGATCTCAAACATTTGGTCCAAGTATTTCATTCATCAAAATTAATACTTTACCAAATTTGAACTTCATTTATGATAATCTTGAACACTTCAAGATATTTATATTGGTATTTCTCTAAACACCATTTGAAGTTATTAGCATTTGTTCCAATAGGTATGTAAATACATCACATGTATTATACCTAATCGGATAATCACTCTCCCACTACATTAGTGAAGATTGATTAATCATGTCCAAGATATTCATGTCTCTTACTGGTTCTCTAACCAAAAGAGTCTATCTTTATCCATCACATGGAAAATAGAAATGAATTTCTCATGATCAATGCTAATTGTTTGAGTTATCTATAACTTTAGGTATCAACTTATCTTATGCATATCATATATCACAAGATAAACAAGGCATTGCCACAAAGATCACATCTTTATAAATTGAAACATCTCTTTATTAATTGCCATCATTGTCATACAATATGCAAAAATAAAGTGTTTCTATTTATTGGAAAATATGAAATAGCAGTTCATAACTGTATTACATGCCTTATTGGCTGAAAATAAACTAAAGTATTCCTATCTATAAAGGCAACACTTGCCCAAAGTAAGAATGCTTTACACTTTACATCTTGATATCATATATCTCAGAAGTGTTACAAGTTTACTTTCATGACACCTTTAAGTAGAAGCTTCAGTCGCCTCCTTCTTCTTTTGTTCTTCCAGGTAGAGAGGACAATTCCTTTTCCAATGTCCTGGCTTTTGACAATGGTGGCAATTTCCTTTCTTGGTCACGCCTCCCTTGGCCTTGAGAGCTGAAGATGGCTTGGACTCCTGGCTAGCTTCATAACCTTTCTTAGCTTTGCCCTTGCCCTTGCGCTTGGACTTGCCCTTCTTGCTCGTGATCACCATCACGGACTTAGGCTTGTCCTTCTTCATCTGTAACTCGGCTGTCCTCAACATGCCCAACAACTCTGACAGTGGCCTATCAAAGTTGTTCATGTTGTAGTTCATCACAAACTGACTGTAAGATTCTGGCAACGATTGCAGTATCACGTCAGTAGCCAACTCTTGGCTCAGTGGAAATCCCAGTCTCTGCAGGTTCTCCACATACCCAATCATCTTGAGTGTGTGAGGACCAACTGGATCTCCTTCTGTCATGACGCACTTGAACATCACCCTAGAAACATTGTACCTCTCTTGCCGTGCCTGATCCTCATACATGTTCCTGAGATGTAGAATCATCTCTATGACACCCATGTTCTCATGTTGCCTCTGCAACTCATGATTCATTGAACACATCATCAAGAACTTTGCATCAATGGCATCATCAGAATGCTTCTTGTAAGCATCCCTTTCTGCCTTTGGTGCATTTGGAGCGGGTTCCTCTAGAATTGGAGTATCCAGGACATAGAGCTTACGCTCTTGAGTGAGAACAATTCTCAATGTCCGATACCAGTCGTGGAAGTTCGTCCCATTCAGCTTGTCCTTGTCAAGGACCGATCGCAAAGAAAAGTTATTGTTGTTTGTTGCCATTTGAACTACAAAAGGAAAATATGCAATTTTAGTCCAAAACTCATTTTTGACTTATTTGATTGATTTGAAAGTTTGAAGATATAATTAGGCCTTTAATTAATTATCGCTCCCACTATTTTACTTCAAATTGATGGCCCTCACCATCAATTCGGAAGATTGCAGCGTACAACCTTCTAGTGGGCAAGATCCTGAAATCCTCTAAGTCATGGACCAGCTAGGGCTGTCACCCACAACATAGATCTCTCAGGTAGGCAACTTTTGCCAATTGCATCATATGGAACTCTTGATAAGATGTCATCTACAACTCCTTGCAATGAACATCTCTATGCCTCAAGGCGCTAGATCCCATCTAGCTCACCTTGTTAAGTCTGACCCAAAGCAAACACAATGAATATGCACCCTGCTAGGGCAGATCCACACATTCATCCTTCACGCTTCCACGAGATAGACGGTGCACCATGCTAGGGCGTGCCCACACTTGGTCGATCAAGTTTTTCACGTGTGTCGCATTTGGAAGGCATCTAAAACTTAATATTTTAATGAGGGATTTGGTTTTATCATATACATGCTATATCCCACAGAAAACATGCACAAACGATAAAGGCGATGATTATGGCCATCCTAATGTGATTCCTCGAGCCAAGAGGAATCACGGTCATCTAGGTCAACATCACATGCAACCTGTACAAGATGAACTCTGTGCCTTGCCATCCGAGTTGATCAACTCATCACATGAATGATCTGTACTCTCTAGCCGGTCGTCTGGGTGCCACCAACCGATCGGTTGACTCCTTCAACCGATTGGCTCGCTTGGTCGTCGTGCATCTCGTCATATCCGCCACCCGCTCATCTCGCTCCTCGAACCGGTCATCAACCGATTGGTTCACTCCTTGAACCGACCGTCTGAAAAGTCGTCTTGATGGCCTCCGGTCTTTGACATAACAGGAAATAAAATCCTATTCTATTTATTACATTTGCTTTAAAAGGGAAACCCCGAGTTACATTCGGGGGGAGCAAAGGTAGGAAAGAATCTCGAATTATTTCGAGTTACATTAGGAATAAGAGAGGGAAGATCGGTGCGCAGACCGAGATGCAAGAAACCACACACAACCAATCACAGATAGGGGTTTATAGGCCATAATCACGCTACACACATCCACCACAAAACTCGTTTAAGGGCGACGCGTATCGAGTGCATTAATAATACATATCATATATGTAATTAGGGATTTGTGGATTTAAGATTGGACATGCATAAAGCCGATTTTATTCGCATCGTATGCAATAAATAAAGGCGACAAACCAAAATCGATCATATCGATATTCCTAAAACATAGAATAGTTGATGTGGCTCTGATACCACTGTAGGGTTTTAGGGGAGACAGAGAAGGCAGCGGAAACAAAAAATTTTCTCCCCAAACCCATACCGAGGAAATGCGTCAACGTCTATGTAATAGGAAAGGATGGTTTGCGGAATCATACCTTGTCCCGAGGCTTGCTCGGCGACAATACCTCGCGCAATGCGCGGTCTTCAACTCCGGACTTCGACGGTGTCTCTGCAGCTCCTGGTCCCACCCGGACTCACAACTCCTACTCGAACCGGACTGTGGGATGACAGTTGTCCTCCAAAGCGGCAGTGTCCTCCCGCCTCCGTAGTAGTCCACACGGACCACCTGGAACTCCACACTCCTTGTCCCACAAGGAAGTGGAAGGATTCGCACCCTCCTGTAGACATACTAGTCGCCTACACGCTCTCCTGCCTCCTGTTGCAACTGCAGTTGTCCTTCCCTTGCTGCACCTCCCTTTTGCGGGAAGCACTTGCTCGGGCTCTCTCACGGTTACCAAAACCAGAGAGAACGACAACTCGCAGAGCAACTGGTTGCACTGAGCTGTACTGTGAGAAGCCCCCAAGTACCCCTATATATATAGGAGAGTCATGGGACATGGTTCTCCATCCCGGGCAATGCGGGACTAAAAGCAGGAGTAGAAGGGTTTGGGAATTTCCACAAAAAGCAACCATCTCGCAACCTGAACTGATCGGTTCATTGCTGAACCGGTCGGTTCAGTCACTGAACCGGTCGGTTGGACATGAGCCGACCGTTTGGGGCTCTCCAACCGATCGGTTGGTGCCCTGAACCGATCGGTTCATGGTCCTAATCCGGCTCAAATTGACTTTCCTTGTTTCTTTCCCAATTGGCATCGAAATACCAATACTATTTCCAATCAAATTGGAAATCCTATTTCCAATCAAATTAGAAATCGAAACGAAAGGAAAACTCGCACCAATCCTACTTTCCCAAGTTGCTCGATTGCACCAGCTGAACCGATCGGTTCAACACTGGAACCAATCGTTTCACTTTGTGCATGAGCCGATCGACTCAACACTTGAGCCGACCGGTTCAGCAACCTCAGCCGACCGGTTCATCACATGAACCGACCGGTTGGGAGTGTAGATTGTGCAGAATCAGTCAAATGCGATTTCAATCAATCCAATACTCCAATCAATGCGTCCAACACCTTGAACCATACGATATTGAGCCATCGACTGATTGAGTGTTCAATTGAACTACTAAACTCCTTTAGTAATCAATCTTAACATTGCTTGTGGAAAAACTCCTCTTCCAGGTTAAATCCTATGTGTGTGACCCTGCAGGTCCATTTCACGTTGGCAGTGAAAGTCCATAACACTTATGAATTCACAAGCACAGAGCAGTGCCTAGTCACACATCAGTGCTACCCAAGTGAAAGTAGAAAGTTGGAGAACAACTTTCATCCTAAAATCCGTGAATGGTGTTACAGTGAGTGTATAATTCCTTTGTCACTGATATCCCGAATGAACTCGAGGCATGGATCCGTCATCCTGTCAACATTCATTCACTTTCTTGATCTCAGAGTAGACTGGAAGAGATATGTATGACAACAGTATCACATACTGACTCACACATGCATGCACGCCTTTCTCAATCCTACTCATCAAGTGGCCATGGATATCAAACTCCCTCAGGAGGGACAAATCCCATATCTATCACTCGCCCCTCAAAAGCCCCATGTGTCAAAGCCACCCAATCATCACCTTTATAACAACCCATGTTTCAGGACTACGTTTGATGATGTCAAAGTGTGCCCAACGACATGTGTTGAGTGCAGTGATTTCAGGTCGAAGAATCACACTCACCACCATCACTGTGAGTACTGACTGTGACTACCATCTCATGGTTCCATGTGTCAAACTCACGGTGGGTCTGTCCGGTACCTTGTTCTCTAAAAAGTACCTATGTGTTTGGTTTGATATCTCTATATCATGACTAATGAGATTCTGTCATCAACCAACACCACAATATAGTCTTGTGTGTCATTGCTGTCTATCTACCTTCCACAATGACATCCGACTAGGGACATAACAAGAATGTACAAACTCTTAGCATCCGTATGATCTCATCGTTCAAGTCCTAAACCTGAAGGCATACGTCATTGAGTACTGTCATTCTCTAGACATTCAATCTGTTCTATCACTATCTCATATGACTGAACCAGAATGAATTGGAAGCTTGCCTTTGATGTTTATCAAATCAATCTTAATGTATCCCACCAATCATCACATGATTGGCTCTCAGGGCATACATACCAACAGATGAGTGACCAGTCGGGAAGTTGACCCTGGCTTGCACGTCAGTGTGGACAAAGTGCGCAGTTAAGGCTAGTGGTGGTTTGTGGGGCCAGTCGTCATTCCTGAAACCTTGCTAGAGCCTTGGGCAGTGGGCCCAGGCGTTACAAATGGTATCAGAGCCATAACCCTTCCAGTAGGTGGGGCCCACATGGACATGTGGCATGCCAGTCTTGAGCCGTGCGGTCCAGGCATGTAGGACAAGGCTGTCCATGGTTGACGTAGACACCCCTGCGTTGGTATTCCGTGATCAGGAGCTGGGTGTCCATGGGCCATTGTGGGTCTGCACTGAAATGGGGTCGGATTATGAGGCCATATAGTTGAGCCTTGACGAGGACGCCAAGAATCTTAGTGGGGGAGATTGTAACATCCCATGATTTGAGGCCTCAAATAAGTTGATCTTAAAAGGAATGATTGGACTACCCATATCACCAAGGTGAACCTCCTTTTCAGGGAGCCCATCTCTAAAGAACTCCATAGTTAAGCGTGCTTAGCTTGGAGTAGTACTAGGATGGGTGACCAGTCGGGAAGTTGACCCCGGCTTGCGCGTCAGTGTGGACAAATTGTGTAGTTAAGGCTAGTGGTGGTTTGTGGGGCCAGTCAGTCATTCTTGAAACTTTGTTAGAGCCTTGGGCAGTGGGCTGAGGCGTTACAACTATACTAATCCTGAGATCGAGTTCAGCCAGGCATTGGACTGAGTTCATAACCAGGCATTGGACTATACTAATCCTGAGGTTACAACCAGGCATTGGACTATACCAATCCTGAGATCATAGAGTTCAACCAGGCATTAGACTATACCAATCCTGAGATCGAGTTTAGCCAGGCATTGGACTATACCAGTCCTAAGTTCACAGCCAGGCATTGGACTATACCAATCCTAAGTTCACAACTAGGCATTGGACTATACCAATCCTGAGTTTATAGCCAGGAGTTGGACTATACTAATCCTGAGGTCACAACCAGGCATTGGACTATACCAATCCTGAGATCATAGAGTTCAACCAGCCATTAGACTATACCAATTGTGAGATCAAATTCTGCTAGGCATTGGATTATTAACAACCAATGATTGGGTTATTACCAATCCTGTAATTAACAGCCAGACATTGGGTTATTACCAATCATGTAATTAACATCCAGGCATTGGGTTATTACAAATCATGTGATTAACAACTAGGCATTGGGTTATTACCAATATTGTGATTAACAATGAGGCATTGGGTTATTACCAATCCTGTGATTAACAGCCAGGCATTGGGTTATCCCAATCATATACATCTCATCATTGTATACCACATCACCTTTTTTAGGTATTACACCTTGGCCAAGCCATCATACTTATTCACATCCTTTAATATAATACAATTATTCTCCTTTAAGCATATTCAAAAAACTATAGCCCTTATTTGGCTATAAGCATAAATCATGTATGATCAAAATTTCATTTTTACTATTGTATCCATTTATTATTATTATGTTACTAATTTTCCATTTCCTAGTTTATTTTGAACATTATCATTTCTTACATGATACATTTATAAACATCTTGTTACCTCTCACTAGGCAACAACTATTCTCAGGCTCACAAGGCCCATTAAACATCTTGTCACCTCTCACTAGGCAACAACTAACCACATGGCTCACAAATGCCATTAAACATCTTGTTACCTCTCACTAGGAAACAACTATTCACATGGCTCACTAGGCCATTAAACAACTTGTCACCTCTCACTAGGAAAAAACTATTCACATGGATCAAAAGGCCATTAAACATCTTGTCACCTCTCACTAGGCAACAACTATTCACATGGGTCATAAGGCCATTAAACATCCTGTCAACTCTCACTAGGCAACAACTATTCACATGGCTCAAAAGGCCATTAAACATCTGATCACCTCTCACTAGGCTACAAATAACCACATGGCTCACAAGGCCCATTAAACGTCTTGTCAACTCTCACTGGGCAACAACTATTCACATGGCTCACAAGGCCATTAAACATCTTGTCACCTTCACTAGGCAACAACTATTAGGGTTAGGGTTTCCCTTTATAGCTGAATAGGGTTTTAAGTTCATATTATCAAACCAAACCCTAATTCATTGATCCACACATCTAGGAGCATACATTAATATCATAAGTATTCAATCATACTTATTTATTCTTATCATTTGTCATTAAATGATTATCAACACAAAGTATGAGTTTCTCTCTTATCCTTACTAGGATGTTGATTACTTCATACTTTATTTAGTTGGCTCAACCTTTCCTTCAAGGTACCATTGCCTACTTAATCAATATTCATCAAACTCCATACCTTTTAATGTATTACTTGATATAAGACACTTCATGTGTTACTTTATCAAGTACATTGCATCTAAGGTGCTTTCCTTCATATGGGTTTTGAGGTGCTTCCACCATATCGGATATGAGGTGTGTGCTTGCTACCCATATCACTTTAGAGGTGTATGTGTGCTCATGATATCGGGTATGAGGTGTATGTGTGCTTACCGTATCACCCTTGAGGTGTATGTGTGCTTACCATCTCGGGTTTGAGGTGTATTCTTGCTTCCATATCACTTTAGAGGTGTATGTGTGCTTTACACCATATCAGGCAGAGGGGGGTGTGTTTGCTTCCCACAATAGTGGGAAAAGAGGTGTATGTGTGCTTCACACCATTTTTGGCAAAGAGGTGTATGTGTTCTTCAAACCATATCGGGCAAAGAGGTGTGTGTGTGTTGCCCACCATACTGGGCAAAGAGGTGTGTGTGCTTCACACCATATCGGGAAAGGAGGTGTGTGTGTGCTTCACACCATATCGGGCAAAGAGGTGTGTGTGTGCTTCACACTATATCAGGCAAAGAGGTGTGTGTGTGCTTCACACCATATCGGGCAAAGAGGTGTATGTGTGCTTGACATCATATCAGGAAAAGAGGTGCGTGTGTGCTTCACACCATATCAGGCAAAGAGGTGTGTGTCTGTTATTCACAGCATATCGAGCTAAGCGGTGTGTGTTTGACCTTATATCAATTTTGAGGTGTATGATTGACCTCATATCGTCCAAGAGGTGTATACTACCTTACCATATAGTGCAAGAAAGTATAAACTCATATCCATATCATTTTTAGTGGAGTAGGTGCATCACCATATCGGGTTTGAGGTGCCTGATTGTGTTCTTGAACCCGATATCACTTTATAAGGTGATACCATCATATTCAAGCTCTAGACCTTCATTATAACAGTTAAAGTTCATGGTAATAGGTCTAAGAAGCTACTAGAACTCATATTTTCATCAACCATTTTAGAAAATTTTGTAATTAATAATAGTTCATAAAGTATAGCAATTTAGGTGATGTATAATAACATGATAGAGTTCAAGTTATATAACCCGCCTTGTGAATAGCTCCAAAGCTCCAAGCTCCAAAGATTAACGTCATAAGGTTGAAGAAGAACTTCTCCAAGGTCCAGGGCTTGTTCACAACTCCTCCATATGCAAAGAATCACCATGGATAAGGAATTGGTGAAGAAGAAAAGTAAGGAAGATCATAACCCTAGATTCATGCTTCAATCCAAGGTTAAAGATGATATTGGCCTCACCTTAGAGTTAAGTATCGAGATCCTTCTTGATCCTTAGAGCATTTTCACGATACCTCAATACTAATGCATGATATGCCACCACTTTTGGCTGATATCCCCCTCACTTATGGCCAAAACACATTACTATGGCCGATATCACCTTGCTAGGCCGATATCACCTTACTTGGCCGATATGAACTTGCTATGAAAGATACCCAAGGCCTTATGCACGATACCACTTCACTTATACATGATAAAAGGACCCCATTCTTTATATCTAAGAGCAAGGGAGTGATAGATTTCGAAAACGTCCACTTATGGGTGAAAGGAAGGGTATATATACTTGAGGTTCATGAAAAAGTGTGTATAGGAGGTGTCACCATTTTAAGCTACTAGGTGCCACGTGTCCATGCATGGTTGATACCTTTACTTGCTTGAAGTCATATTTATCTTGACATGCAAAACACTTGAGGATAATCTATAGATGATATTTCGGCCATTAGTTATCTTATTTGATAAGATATCTCATCTTTATCTTTTAATTTATGCAACCCGATACTACTTTTTGAAAGGAGCTTCTAATTCGACATGGATCACCTCCTTGAGGTGCTTTTCCAATCATGCACAAGGACAAGAGTCCACAAACCGATATAGGATCCCCTCTATGGCTCCTTGGCCGATAGGCACTCCCATTTGGACTCAATAACACGATACAAGCTCAATTAGGGTTTCACATTCAACACTTTCTTGGTCTTTTCATCACCAAGAGTATCATATTTAAATATGATTCAAACATGGTTCCCCCTTCATTCTATCTCCTCTAAATGATACATATAGGAAGTAGGAACACTCTAGAGGTGGTAATTTGCATATCAACCCTACATTTTGGGTAATTTACAACTTGCACCAAAATTGGTACACAAGTCACCAACATTATTCAAACAAGTTCAAACTTGGAATTTAGGCTTTCCACAAGACACCACATTGCATCATTATCTCTCTTATGTAAAAAACATAGGGAAATTCAATATGTGACAAATTGCAATATATCCTCTCATCTTGGGTAAATTGCATTTTAGTCCAAAACATGAGAACTGTAATGACCCTGACCTTTTTTTGGGCCTCGTTTGAGCTTGTTTAAGCCTGGGCTTATTATTGGGCTTGAAGTCCTTTCTCCTTGCTTGAGTGTGTCGGGAAAAGGAGTGCTTGGTGCCTTGTGTCGGCCAAGGTGTGTCAGGAAAGGGAGGTGTATCGGCCAGGGGGTGATGGTGGGTGTGACGGGTTGCCATGTTGGGCGACACACACGGCCTCCACCTAGCATCATTTGTGCCACCCATTCTTGGACACATGGAGCTTGTTTCTAGAAAGTGGCAAGACCTTGGACAGTGGTGTGGGGTGTTAGCATGTGGCAGGGCCTTTGGACAAGTGTACCTAGGTCGGGCGCCACCGTGCTTTGGTCTCCCCTTTACCCTCTTCTATATATGTCTCTCTTTTCTCTTGCTTGGGATCTCTTTTGCCCCTTAGTCATTTGCTCTCCCTTGGTGGCCGAGAAGAAGGAAGGAAAGGAGGTGGCTGATATAACTGATGCTGCTGCTTTCTTCTTCCTCTAGTGGTGGCTGAAACCCTAGAGTGTGCCTTTCTCTTTCTTCTCTTGTGGAGAATATCTCTCCCTTTCCTTGGCATCTCCTTCTTCTTCTTTGTTTCTTTTAAGCCATGATGGTTATGGAGCTCCCTTATCTTCTAGTGTTGTCCGAAGGTGGTGCCTTGGAGCTTAAATCTTGGTGCTTGGAGGTTGGAGCTTTGGAGCTAGAGGAGTGTGCTTGAGGCGGGTTACATAACTCCTAACCTTAGCTATACTACCTCCTTTTATGTTGCTTGTTTATATGATATCTTGATCGAACATGTTTATCTTGTTAGTAATATCACTGCTCTAGTATGTGCCCTTGATGTTGTGGGATATGATGACATGGTTATGAGGTTTAGATGTGTTCTTGGACCTTGTTGGATGAACCTTGGATTAGGGTTCCTTGGCTAAAACCCCTCTCTCTTAATGAAGAGGTGAGCCTAGGGTTTCCTAATTAAATGGTGCATGTGGTGTGTTCTTGGGGCAAAATCCCTTTCTCTCCCTTTGTTTTTGAGAGGTGAGCTTGAGCTCTAGTGGTGTAGGAAAAACCCCTCTCTTCCTTAGTCTTTGAGAGGTGAGTCTATACTCTAGTTGCTTGGGAAATACCCCTCTCTTACCATGGACTTGAGAGGTGAGCCTTTGGTTGGTGTTGACCTAGTTGAGGTTGAAGGTTGGCCGATATGGTGATGACCCACCTTGGTGCTCGATATGTGATGGAGATTGTGCAAAACCACTCTCACTTGGTTGTTGAGAGGTGAGCCAACTCTCTTGATATATTAGGGTTTCTTGGTGGCAGTCTTGAGGATGAAGATGACCAACCCGTCATGACCTTTGCACTCTTGCACGATACCCTAAGGTGGTGTCTTTCCCGATATCTCTATTCTAGGGTTGAGCTTGGGTGATATGTTAGGTGGATATCTTGACCAACATGGTTCCTTACCCAAGATGATGTTGGGTGATATGTCCTTGGACGATATGGTACTTGGTTGACTTCCCTTCTTGAGTGCCTTGGGCGATATGGTTAGGCCATGCCTTGATGGTTGAGGAACACCTCTCCTTCCTTGAGTTGTGGGGTGAGCCCTAACCTTTGGCCGATATGATGTTGCCCAATATGGAGTCATGGTCGATATAACCCTAGTTGGGAGATATAGTTCTTTGATCGATAGGGATCACTAACCCTAGCTTGGACGATAGGGCTACCTTGGGCGATATGGAAGCTCTGTGGGCGCCAAGGTGTGCTACCCAAGATGTTGCTTGATGGACGGTAGGGATATATCTGGGCGATAGAGTTATGGTGGTTGCCCGATATGGAAAACCCTAACCCTAGAGGGCGACATGGGTCCTGGCCGATTGGGTGGTAATGTTTCCCGATACCCTCTTGTTCATGTTTATTCGATGTGCTTGTTAACCCATATGTTGATTATCACCCTAGGATTTGGTGGTAATCGATATCTTTGGGTGAGGGATGATGCCCTACCTGATGTCCCTTTAGTGAGGGTAGGCGACAACTCTAGTGTGGGATGTGCCTAACTCGATAACCCTAAGTATGTGAATATGTTATCTTGAATCCTCAATCTTTGTCTATGATGATGAGATATGATAGTTGGGTTGTGACCAGTGATATAGTGGTTACCTAAGGTTGATGATAAAGTGAAATGGTAGATCATGGTTGTGTGATCTTTAAGGATGAATCCTTAGGGATGGTTTCCTGATGATATGAGATATAAGGTAAAGTGGATGCTCACGGTTTAGTAACAGTAATATAATTTGTTTGGCATATCATCTACAACTTTATGCTTCATGTGTTCATAATAATGGATGTGTTCCAACCCCATGTACCTTAACCCATAATGACATGATAATCATAATTTGTTCCCTAAAGATTGGTATGTAGTGATCAAGTTATCTCTTCTGATATGCATTCTAACAATGCAGGTATTATGAATTGAATTGATAGCCAAGTAAGCGCTATGATGTATATGCGTTTTGTGTGGAACTTAAGGATGATGTTCCTTGATGATGAGTTAACATGTATCATGAGTGTGTTGAAAAAGGTCTGGTGACATGATAATGGAAAATGATGAAATGAGGGATTGATATACCATGTTGATGTATGATGATGAAGCCTTGAGAGGCAGTGGAATTATGTGAGGAATTGAGGGATTGAGATCCCATGGCAATGTGATGATGTAATGGCATTGAGAGTGGAAGAACAATGTAACATAGAATAATGAAATCTAGGTTGTTTATGTTTGCTTAATACAACTTGGATGATCCTAGTGATCGAACTAAAGTGCATTAATTAATTACAGAGGAAGCTTTCATGTAGTTTTCCCTGGCCATAGATCCATCATCATCAGGAAATTGGTGATGGTGAAATAGGTTCTCCTGAGGGTTTACCTGGAAGGCATATTGTTGAATATGTGGGGTGCACCTACGCCCTAAGTAGTAGTGCATGTTGAATATGGTGAATAGGCCCATGGATCAAGAGCACGGTTTCAGGCCCGTGGCTCAGTATGGTTAGAGCATGGTGAATAGACCCATAGCCCACGATATGTGATAAGAGCATGGTGAACAGGCCCTTGGCTCAGTGATGATAGAGCACAGTGAAATAGTCTCGTGGCTCAGTTTTCTAGCGCCGATATCTGTACCAAGGTGGGCTAGGAAGAGGGTAGCCTGACCCACCTGTGTGGCTGAGGCCACTGAAGCATGAGACTACGGTCCTGCTTGTTGGCTCTTGTGCACTAACCACAAGGGTAGAGGTCGTGGAGTCTATCTCTTCCATTGACCTTGTATGGCAATCAATTATGACCAAGCGGTGGTCGGTTTAGATCTGAGTGGTACAACTCACTTCCTCAGGGCATAATAAATCGTAATTCAACCGTGTAGTATATTTTAGTACAAATATAGAACATTGGTTGAGGCTTTGTTTGTATAGTTGTCCTAGTTATATCTTGCAGTTATTGACATATTCCTATGTTATTATGATAAGTTCTTATTTGTATTATCTTGTCAATCACGTTACATACTATTACCTATTCATATGCTTCCTAAGTATCCTGATAAGATATTGCAACAAATAAGTTCTACTCAGTATGCTACACATATACGATCTTCTTATATCAGTACCTTCTTTATCTGTTATAGCTTTCTTGAGGTTTTATAGTTTCGACGCGGAGTTATGTTTCTCGCTGGGACTGTGTGTCTCACCCCGTTGATTTAAAACCTTTTTAGGTGATCGAGCTAGACGTGGGTGGTGGTCGTGAGGTTGTAGCCGAGCAACAAGAAGAAAAGTAGAAGGCAAGAGATAGATATGTTGTTGTTTTGAGTGTTTTGTAGTAGAGTCCTAGAGACATCCATATACTCTTAGGTCCTGGGAGGCGTTTTGACAAGGTTTCCCAATGTATAGTTGTTGTGGCTTTCTTATCCTGTTTTTGGCCTGGTGTGGCCTGAAATGTATATATACAGGTGGTGAACTGTTTGTACTTATGGGACAGGTGGATCCTATAAGGTGATGGAAATATGTCATGCTTCTGTAATATATGAATATAACATTTTTTCTGCAGGATGTGGATCTAGTTGAAATAGATTCCTTTTTTATGATGTTTTCCGCAAATGGTTTTAATTAACCCATTTTTGGTAATACGATGTTTAAGACGGTTCCACACGTTTTCACGTGGCGTTTCGCTGTCTTGGTGATGGCGGGATGTCACAAGAACATTGCTTAAGCATTTTTCAAATAGGACCAAATTAAAAACATAAGTTTGTTACCTGATAGAAAAACACGTTAGAGGATTCTATTAAAGTTCTAAGCAACTTAATTAGACAAAACAAATAGGGTTACCTCATAACATAGGTCAGTGTCATTACAATCTGACTATTACCCCTCGCGGTCATCTACCGCTTCAGGTTGACTCAACACATAGAGTCTAGTTGTTTCATGTTGTTGCTTTTGCCTTTTTACACTATTGGGCTGTAACTTTCATAATCCCTACTGAGTCTACCTCAGTTTTTGGATCATTTCCTCCCTTCCTATTAAATAATAGAGTTTAATATGCTCAACATGTCCACATCTATAACATGTCCTGTCCTCGAATCATGATCTTATCGATCTTATTACAGATGTAGAAGCTGAGTCAAAAGTTCTTACAAGTGGATAGTTAGGACCTTTACCTTTACTTAGCAACTACTGCCCTAGTACACTAGGCATTTATTGCACTAGTGGGACTAAAAACTTTGGATTTTTAGAGAAACTAGGCAAATGTCTCTAGAATTGTAGAGACCTTTCCTTAATTCTCAGCTAAGTGCCCCTCCTTGGGCATTACCATCACAGATGTACTATTTGTCTATACTTATGGTAGAGTCTATTTTCTCACCATATGCTAATCTTTCCCACATTTTCCACTGTTCCAACATGACTATGTCATTCAGGAACTCTTTCAGAATCGAAAGTTTTTACTTGGAGGACTGGTAACCTAGGTTATAATGCTAGTATCCAGTCTACTATATGCATCACTTCTGTCCTAGCATACCCAACAAGAGTATAAAAATAGGATCCTCTATCATGATTGGGTCAAGGTAGGAATTTTTAGGCACTAATTCTCTCTTTCCTAATCCCTTGCACCCTCACCTGGTGTAGTAACATTGCTCTTAGCAACGTGTTCCTTGTGTTCTCCAATCATTTTCAAGCTTCACCCTTTCTTCTGCATAAGAAGAAGTCACTATAGGGTACACTGGAGGACACTAGAACAGACTCAATACCTTAGTCCTATGTCTCTGTAGACACAGCAAACCTTAGCTTTGATACCAAAACTTGAAATGACAGCCACCAAACTGACATCCAAATCATTACTAATTATGCAGAACAATCATAAGCAGCGAATTAAAAAAAATCACTAAAAATTAAAAAAAAAATTATAAAGAGATCCATTTCTAAGAAAACTAGTTAAGAAAGAACCAAAACCTTATATACATCATTGTTCACATTTTACATAAACTATACCTTCTCTTCTTGAGGATAACATATAACAGTTACTTTGTCAAAACATATACTGAATCAACATAAAACTTTGAGGCATACTAGACAAAACTACAGATTGTTCATAAAACAAACATGTACTAAATCCAAGGACCTGATAGTATAGATGTAACGATCTCCACTAAATCGACAGCCAAATTGTTACTAATTATGCGGAATAATCATAAGAAATATATTAACGAAAATCATTAAAAATTAAAACCATTTTTTGCAAAGAGATCCATTTCCAGGAAAACTCTTTAAGGAAGAACCAAAACCTGATATTCACATTGATCATATTGTACATACACTGTACCATCTCTTCTCGAGGACTTTCTTTCTCAAAACATAAACATAAATCAACAACAAACCTTGAGGCATACAAACCAAAATCTAAGATTGTTCATAAAACCAACACGTACTAAATCCAAGGACCTGAGAGTACAGAGATGACACATAGGACTTCTATCTACAAGACACGACAGATATTACGCTCAACCTGAGATGTCACTGATGTCCCTACTGATGTTGTTCTCCTTCTATAGTATGGTATCAACCCCCCTCGTGCACATCCACCTAAAAATATGTGGATCCCATGGGGTGAGACAATTGTCCCAGCGAGAGATAAAACTCTCCGCCAAGAATGTTATTATCATAGTTAAATAATATTAAATTGAGTAGAGGATAAGAAGTTTAGGACATTCTCAGCTTTTTTAAAGCATTGCAACTATCTATGATAGAGTAGTAAATCATCTATTCAATTTATAAAGGTTATGAGGAACATGTGTAACATTTACGCATCGTACTATATCAACATCTCAAGCTTATCATGTGATACATATTATCATGGTATGACATCCATGACCCATTCTCATTTCTATCTATTGGCCTCACCCAATCTGCTACCCAAGTATTGGATTGTACCAATCATGTGAGTATATATCATCATATTGTGCCAATCCTGTGCAACTATTCCAAGCATTGGACTATGCCAATCATGTGCAACTATTCTAGGCATTGGGTTATCCCAATCCTGTAGTTTTATTCCAGGTATTGGTCTATGCCAATCCTGTGACAATAGTCCAGGTATTAGATTATGCCAATCCTGTGATTGTTGCATCTAGGCATCGGGTTATCCCAATACTGAAGTTTTATTCCAGGTATTGGTCTATGCCAATCCTGTGAGTGTTGCATCCCGACATCGGGTCATCCCAATCCTGCAGTTTTATTCCAGGTATTGGTCTATGCCAATCCTGTGACATTATTCCAGGTATTGGATTATGCCAATCTTATGAGTGTTGCATCTAGGCATCGGGTTATCCCAATCCTGTAGTTTTATTCCAGGTATTGGTCGATGCCAATCTTGTGAGTGTTCCATCTAGGCATCGGGTTATACCAATCTTGTAGTTTTATTCCAGGTATTGGTCAATGCCAATCCTGTGACATTATTCCAGGTATTGGATTATACAAATCCTGTAAGTGTTTCATCGAGGCATCAGGTTATCCCAATCCTTTAGTTTTACTCTAGGTATTGGTCTATGCCAATCCTGTGACATTATTCCAGGTATTGGATTATGCCAATCTTGTGAGTGTTGTATCCAGGCATCGGGTTATCCCAATTCTGTAGTCTTATTCCAGGTATTGGTCTATGCCAATCCTGTGACATTATTCCAGGTATAGGATTATGCCAATCTTGTGAATGTTGCATCCAGGCATCGAGTTATCCCACTCCTATAGTTTTATTCCAGGTATTGGTCTATGCCAATCCTATGAGTGTTGCATCCAGGCATCGATTTATCCCAATCCTGTAGTTTTAATTCCAGGTATTGGTCTATGCCAATCATGTGACATTATTCAAGGTATTGGATTATGCCAATCTTGTGAGTGTTGCATCCAGGCATCGGGTTATCCCAATCCTTTAGTTTTATTCCAGGTATTGGTCTATGCCAATCCTGTGAGTGTTGCATCCATGCATCGAGTTATCCCAATCCTATAGTTTTATTCTAGGCTTTGGTCTATGCCAATCCTGTGACATTATTCCAGGTATTGGATTATGCCAATCCTGTGAGTGTTGCATCCATGCATGGGTTATCCCAATCATGTAGTTTTATTCCAGGTATTGGTCTATGCCAATCATGTGAGTGTTGCATCCAGGCATCAAGTTATCCCAATCATGTAGATTTATTCCAGGTATTGGTCTATGCCAATCTTGTGACATTATTCTTGGTATTGGATTATAACAATCATGTGAGTGTTGCATCCAGGCATCGGGTTATCCCAATCATGTATTTTTATTCCTGGTATTGGTCTATGGCAATCATGTGACATTATTCCAGGTATTGGATTATGCCAATCCTATGAGTGTTGCATCCAAGCATCGGGTTATCCCAATCATGTAGTTTTATTCCAGGTATTGGTCTATGTCAATCCCGTGACATTATTCTAGGTATTGGATTATGCCAATCTTGTGAGTGTTGCATCTAGGAATCAAGTTATCCCAATCCTATACATCCCATCACTGAATACCACATCACCTTTACTAGGCATTACCTTGGCCAAGCCATCATACTTATTCACAACCTTCATATACTACAAGTATTCCTATTATCTCCTTTAAGCATATTGAAAACACTATAGCCCTTATTTGGATATAATCATAAAGCATGTATGATCAAGATTTCATTATTATTATTATTGTATCCATCTATTATTATTATTATGTTACTAAGTTTCCATTTACTAGTTTATTTTTTATATTATCATTTATTCCTAAAACTCATATGAACATCTTGTTACCTCTCTCTAGGAAACAACTATTCTCATGGCTTACAAGGCCCATTAAACATCTTGTCATCTATCACTAGGCAACAACTAACCACATTGCTCACAAGGCCCATTAAACATCTTGTCACCTCTCACCAGGAAACAACTAATCACATGGCTCACAAGGCCCATTAAATTATATTATATGCAGCATCATAGCTCATACTTAGCTATGCTCATTATCTCATGCTACCAACATGGTTTCAATATGGTTAAGGTTTCCCCTTTATTAACCAATTATAATTTCAACTCTTATCATTACCTTTCATTAGGGTTAATGTTTCTCTTATAAAACCATCTAGGGTTTTCAACTACATACATCAAGAATCAAACCCTAATTCAGTCTCAACACAAATTAGGAGTATCAATGTATGCTCATTTCATGATTATCACAGAAGTGTGAGTTTCTCTCTCATCCTCACTAGGATGTTGATTACTTCATACTTTATTAAGTTGGCTCAACCTTTCCTTCAAGGTTCATTAGCCTACTTAATCCATATTCATTAAACTCCATACCTCTTAATGTATGACTTGATTTAAATCACTTCATGTGTTACTCCATCAAGTACATTGCATCTAAGGTGCTTTCCTTCATATGGGTTTGGAGGTGCTTCCACCATATCAGGTATGAGGTGTGTTCTTGCTACCCATATCACTTTAGAGGTGTATGTATAATTTCCATATCACCCTTGAGGTGTATGTATGCTTCCATATCGGGTTTGAGTGTATGTGTGCTTCCATATCACTTTTGAGGTGTATCTATTCTTCACACCATATCGGGCAGAGTGGTGTGTGTGCTTCACACCATATCGGGTAGATAGGTGTGTGTATTCTTCACACCTTATCGGGAAGAGAGGTGTGTGTGTTCTTCACACCATATCGAGCAGGGAGGTCTGTGTGTGCTTCACAGCATATTGGGAAGAGAGGTGCTTGCTTGTGTGCTTGAACTCGATATCACTTTTATAAGCTGATACCATCATATTCAAGCTCTAAACCTTCGTTCTAACTATTATAGTTACAACTCATAATTTCATCAACTATTTCTAGAGAATTTCGGGATTAAAAGTAGTTCATTAAGTATAGCAATTTAGGTGATGAATAATAACATGGTTGAGTTCAAGTTATATAACCCGCCTTAAGAAAAACTTCAAAGATCCAAGATCCACGTTCCTAAGGTTGAAGATGACTTATAAAAAGTCCAAGGCTCGTTCACAACTACTACATATACAAGGAATAACCATGTATAAGCAATTGGTGAAGAAGAAAAGAAAGGAAGGTCATAACCCTAAAATCATGCTTCAATCCATGGTTGAAGATGATCATTGCCTCACCTTAGGGTTAAGTATTGAGATCCTTATTGCTCGTTAGCACCATGCACGATACCTCACAACTTGTGCATGATATGCCATCACTTATGGCTGATATTTCCCTCACTTGTGGCCAAAAACACTCCACTATGGCTGATATCAACTTGCTATGGCCAATATCACTTGCTATGTCCGACAACACTTGCTATGGCTGATACCCAAGGCCTATGCATGAAACACATCACCTATGAACGAAAAAAAGGATCCATGCACGATATCTAAGAGAAAGGAGGTGGTAGCATTCTAAAAAGTTCACTTAGGGGTGAAAGGAAGGGTATATATACTTGAGTTTCATGAGAAAGTGTGTATATGAGGTGTCATCAATTTGGGCTACTAGGTGCCACGTGTCCATGCATGGGTGACACGTGTTCATGCATGAATTAACATTTATCTTGATTTACAAAACACTTGAAAATAATCTAGGGGTCAAATTTCGTCCATTACTTATCTCTTTGAATAAAATATATCAACAAAATCGCCACTTTATTCACAACAGATACAACTTTTCTAAGGAAGTTGTAAACCGATACCCTTCACCTCCTTAAGGTGCTTTGCACTTCATGGCCTTTTAGAAGAGTCTACAAACTGATATTAGGCTCCTCCTATGGCTCCTTGGCTGATAGGAACTCATATATAAGCTTTTCAACTTGATACAACTCAAGTTAAGGTTTCATATTCAACCCTTTCTTTTATCATTTCATCACCAAGATTACCATCACTCATAATCGATTCAAACATGGTGTATCCTTATTTCTCTCTCCTCTAAATGGTACACAGAGGAAGTAGGAACACTCTAGAGGTGGTAATTTGCATATCAACCCCACATATTGGGTAAATTACAATTTGTACCAAAATTGGTGGACAAGGTACTAGCATTAATCAAACAAGTTCAAACTTGGAATTTTAGGCTTTTCACAAGCCACCACTTAGCATCACTCTCTCTCTTATGATGCGAAAACACTTAAGGCATGTTCAACATATGACATTTTCCAATATAACCCCTCATATTGGGTATATTGCACTTCGGTCCAAAACAAAGGAACATTGCTCAAGCATCATTCAATCAGGAGCAAACTTGGAACATAAGTGTGTCACATGATAACAAAACACCTTAAAGGTTTATATTAAATGTGACATCCGACTCGCAAAAACAAGATTAACAAATGCGGAAACGAATATTAGCAGTGAAATTACTAAAAATTAAAACTTTTTGCAAAGAGATCCACAAACTATAAAACTCTTTCATAAAGAACCAAAGTAAGTTAATTACATTCGGATTCATCAGTACATCTCTGTATCATCTCATCTCAAGAGTCACAACATTGACTACCCTGTTAAATTGTACATAAGCAGTATACAAAAATCTTGAGGCATCAAGCCAAAAATCTTAGATCTATATCAAACCATCTACTGACTCCTAGGACCTGAGAGTACAGAGACGACACATAGGACTCTCTATATACAGAACTTAACAGACAGTGTCTCCACCTGAAGATCACTGCTATCCTTGTCGTTTCTACTACTGTTGTTGTGGCTGTTGTTGCTGCTCACCCACTGAAGGGTTTCTTCTTCCTCGACATCTACCTAAAAAGTTGAATCCCATGGGGGTGAGATATTGAAAATTGTCCCAGCGAGAGATATAACACTCCGCCAGAAACATTGTTATTGTAGATAATGGAATAACACTGAGCAGTAGAATTATGAATATTCAACAACAGGTAAATCATTAATTAAGCAAAGTAGAGAAGTATTCTCTATACAGTTCATTCCACTTATAACTTGATTAAGCAGCAAGTCATTTATTCAATAAGGAATATGAAGAACATGTATATCATTTAGTCAACTAGGACATAATAAACAATGTATCATCAACCATTGATTCTCGTAATCCAACCCTAAGCAAATATGCTACATGACTGATTACATTTTACAAACATACTTATGCCCTGAGGAGATGAGGTATACCTCTCATACTCCAACCAACCATTGCAAAATCGAAATTGGTACCATGCATAGGTCATTAGAAGAGCGGGATTCCTATGACCTCATCCTCCTCAATTAGTATGAGGAACAACATGCAAGACATCTCGTGTCTTTGCCAAAATATCTTTCCAGTGTATACTAGAAACTTTGCTATTAGAGTTACAATGGCATGATGTACTCTCTTCGCAATCGAGAGATTTCATATTTATCTCACATCGATTCTGCATTAACATCATCATCAGGAGATTAGTGATATTGTTGGTGTGTATGCCCTGAGAGCCAATCATGAGATGATTGGTGGGATACATTAAGATTGATTTGATAAACATCAAAGGCAAGCTTCCAATTCTTTCTGGTTCAATCATATGAGATAGTGATAGAACATATTGTATGTCTAGAGAATGACAGTACTCAATGACGTATGCCTTCAGTTTTAGGACCTGAACGATGAGATTATACGGATGCTAAGAGTTTGTACATTCTTTTTATGTCCCTAGTCGGATGTCATTGTGGAAGGTAGATAGACAACAATGACACACAAGACTATATTGTGGTGTTGGTTGATGACAGAATCTCATTAGTCATGATATAGAGATATCAAACCAAAGACATAGGTACTTGTTAGAGAACAAGTGTACCAGACAGACCCGCCGTGAGTTTGACACAGAGAACCATGACATGGTAGTCACAGTCAGTAATCACAGTGATGGTGGTGAGTGTGATTCTTTGACGTAAAATCACTACACTCAACACATGTCGTTGGGCACACTTTGACATCATCAAATGTAGTCCTGAAACATGGGTTGTTATAAAGGTGATGATTGGGTGGCTTTGACACATGGGGCTTTTGAGGGGTGAGTGATAGATATGGGATTTGTCCCTCCTGAGGGAGTTTGATATCCAAAGCCACTTGATGAGTAGGATTGAGATAGGCGTGCACACGGATGTGTGAATCAGTATGTGATATTGATGTCATACATATATCGTTCAATCTACTCTGAGATCAAGAAAGTGAATGAACGTTGACAGGATGACTGTTCCATGCCTCGAGTTCATTCGGGATATCAGTGACAAAGGACCATTCACGGATTGTAGGATTGCAAGTTGTTCTCCAACTTTCTACTTTCACTTGGGTAGCACTGATGTGTGACTAGGCACCGCTCTTTACTTGTGAAGTCATAAGTGTTATGGATTTTCACTGCCAACGTGAAATGGACCTGTGGGGTAACACACATAGGATTTAGCATGGAAGAGGAGTTTTGTCCACAAGCAATGTTTAGATTGATTACTAAAGGAGTTTAGTAGTTCAAATAAACACTCAATCAATTGATAGCTCAATATCATATTGTTCAAGATGTTGGACACATTGATTAGAGTATCGGATTGATTAAAATCGCAATTGACTGATTCTGCACAACCTGTACTCCCAACCGATCGATTCATGTGATGAACCGGTCGGCTGAGATTGCTGAACCGGTCGGCTCAAATGTTGAGCTGATCGACTCAAGTCCAGGGTGAACGGATTGCTTCAAGTGTTGAAATGATCGATTCAACTGGTGCAACCGAGCAAGATGGGAAAATTGGATTGGTGAGAATTTTCCTTTCGTTTCAATTGCCCAATTTGATTGGGAAATAGGATTGGTATTCGATACCAATTAGGAACAAAAGAAGGAAAGTCAATCGGGAACCGACCAGGACCACCAACCGACCGGTTCACTTGTGAACCGACCAGTTGAGGTGTCCCAACCGACCGATTCAGGTCCCCAACCGACCATTTTAGTTGTGAAACGATCGGTTTAGGTTGCGATTTGGTTGCTTTTGTGGAAAATATTGAACCCTTCTAATCCTGCTTTTAGTCCCGCATTTCCCGGGATAGAGAACCCTTTCCCATGACCCTCCTATATATATAGGGGTATTGGGGGCTTCTCAGACAACAACTCAGTGCAACCAGTTGCTCTACAAAGTTGTCGTTCTATCTGGTTTTGGTAACCGAGAGAGAGCCCGAGCAAGTGCTACTCGCAAAGGGAGGCGCAACAAGGGAAAGACAACTACAGTTGCAACTGGCAGCAAGAGAGTGTGTTGGTGACTAGTACATCAATAGGAGGGTGCGACTCCTTCCAACTCCTTGTGGACAAGGAGTGTGGAGTTCCAGGTGGTCTGTGTGGACTACTTCAGAGGCGGGAGGTTTTTGCCGCTCAGGAGGACAACTGTCAACTCGACAGTTCGGTGAGAGGAGTCGTCAGTCCCAGTGCGACCAGGAGCTGCACAGACACCGTCCAAGACCGGAGTAGAAGACCACGCAAGGCGTGAGGTATTGTCACCAAGCAAGCCTTGGGACAAGGTATGATTCCACAAACCATCCTTTCCTAATATATAGAGGTTGACACCTTTCCTTGTTCTGAGTTTGGGGAGGAAATTTTTTTCCGCTGCCTTCTCTGCCTCCTCTAAAACCCAACAGTGGTATCAGAGCCACATCAGCTGCTCTATATTTTAGGAATATTGGTATGATCGATTTTGGTTTGTCACCTTTATTTATTGCATACGATGCGAATAAAAATTGGCTTTATGCATGTCCAATCCTAAATCCACAAATCCCAAATTACATATATGATATGTATTATAAATGCACTCGATACGCGTCACCCTTAAATGAGTTTTGTGGTGGATGTATAGCGTGGTTATGGCCAATAAACCCTATCTGTCTATGGTTGTTTGTGGTTGCTTTCATCTCGGTCTGCGCACCGATCTTCATTCTCCTATTCCTAATGTAACTCGAAAGAATTCTAGATTCTTTCCTACCTTTGCTCCCCTCGAATGTAACTCAGGGTTTCTCCTTTTATACAATGTAAAATAGGAATTTATTTCCTGTTATGTCAAAGACCGGCGAACATCCAGAAGACAACTGAGATGATTGGTTCAAGGCGTGAACTGATTGGTTGACGTTCGAGACGATCAGTTCAAGGAGTGAACCGATCGGTTGATGACCGGTTCGAGGAGCGAGACGAGCGGGTGGCGGCCATGATGAGATGCATGATGACCAGGTGAACCGATCGGTTGGAGGAGCCAACCGATCGGCTGGTGGCACCCAGACGACCGGGCCAGAACGAGCAAGTCAATCATGTGATGAGTTTATCTACTCGAAAGGCAAAGCACATAGTTCATCTTGTACAGGTTGCATGTGATGTAGACCTAGATGACCATGATTCCTCTTGGCTCGAGGAATCACATTAGGATGGCCATAATCATCGATTTTGTCATTTTGCATGTTTTCTGTGGGATATGGCATGTATATGATACATATTATGTATTGTGGTGATTGGATATGTATATGTATATAAAAACCAAATCCCTCATTAAATATTAAGTTTTAGATGCCTTTCAAATGAGACACACGTGAAAAGCTTGATCGACCAAGTGTGGGCATGCCCAAGCGTGGTGCACCGTCTATCTCGTGGAAGCGTGAAGGATGGATATGTGGGTCTGCCCAAGAAGGGTGCATATTCATCGTGTTGGCTTTGAGTCGGACTTAACAAGGTAACCTAGATAGGATCTAGCACCTTGAGGCATGGAGATGATCATTGCAAGGAGTTGCATATGACATCTTATCAAGAGTTGCATATGATGCAATTGGCAAGAGTTGCCTACCTGAGAGATCTATGTTGTGGGTGACAGCCCTAGCTGGTCCATGACTTAGAGGATTTCAGGATCTTGCCCAGTAGAAGGTTGTACGTTGCAATCTTCCGAATTGATGGTGAGGGCTATCAATTTGAAGCAAAATAGTGGGAGTGATAATTAATTAAAGGCCTAATTATATCGTCAAACTTTCAAATCAATCAAATAAGTCAAAAATGAGATTTAGTACAAATGGAAACAAATAACAATCACTTTTCTTTGCGATCGGTCCTTGACAAGGACAAGCTAAATGGGACAAACTTCCACGACTGGTATCGGACATTGAGAATTGTTCTCACTCAAGAGCGTAAGCTCTATGTCCTGGATACTCCAATTCCAGAGGAACCCGCTCCTAATGCACCAAAGGAAAAAAGAGAAGCTTACAAGAAGCATTTTGATGATGCCATTGATGCAAAGTGCTTGATGTTATGTTCTATGAACCATGAGTTGCAGAGATAGTATGAGAACATGGGTGTCATTGAGATGATTCAGCATCTCAGGAACATGTATGAAGATCAGGCACGACAAGAGAGATATAATGTTTCTAGGGCATTGTTCAAGTGCGTCATGACCGAAGGAGATCCAGTTGGTCCTCACACACTCAAGATGATTGGGTATGTGGAGAACTTGCAGAGACTGGGATTTCCACTGAGCCAAGAGTTGGCTATTGACGTGATACTGCAATCGTTGCCAGAATCCTACAGTCTGTTTGTGATGAACTACAACATGAACAAATTTGATAGGCCACTATCATAGTTGTTGGGCATGTTGAGGACAGTCGAGATACAGATGAAGAAGGACAAGACTAAGTCTGTGATGGTGATCAAGGGCAAGAAAGGCAATTCCAAGCGCAAGGGCCTAAGAAAGGTTCTGATGCTAGCCAGGAGCCCAAGACATCTTCAACTCTCAAGGCCAAAGGAGGCGTGACCAAGAAAGGAAATTGCCACCATTGTCAAAAGCCAGGACATTGGAAAAGGAATTGTCCTCTCTATCTGGAAGAACAAAAGAAGAAGGAGGTGACTGATGTCTCTACTTAAAGGTGTCATGAAAGTAAACTTGTAACACTTTTTGAGGTATATGATACCAAGATGTAAAGTGTATAACACTCATAATTGGGGCAAGTGTTGCCACCATAGATAGGAGTACTTCAGTTTATTCTCAGCTTATAAGGCATGTAATACAGTTATGAACTGCTATTTCATATTTGCCAATAGATAGAAACACTTTATTTTTGCATATTGTATGACAATAATGGCAATTAATAAAGTTGAGTTTTCAATCTTAAATATATGATCTTTGTGGCAATGCCTTGTTTATCTTGTGGTATTTGATATGCATGAGATAAAATGATACCTAAAACTTATAAGATAACTCAAACAATCAAATTAGCATTAATCATGAGAAATTCATTTCTAGTTTCCATGTGATGGATAAATCTAGACTCTTTTGGTTAGAGAACCAGTAAGAGACATGAATATCTTGGACATGATTAATCAATCTTCACTAAAAGTAGTGGGAGAATGATTATCCTATTAGGTATAATACATGTGATGTATTTACATACCTATTGGAACAAATGCTAATGCTTCAAATGGTGTTTAGAGAAATACCAATATGAATATCTTGAAGTGTTCAAGATTATCATAGATGAAGTGTAAATTTGATAAAGTGTTAATTCTTGATGAGATCAATGAATGAAATACTTGGACCAAATGTGTGAGATCCTTATGAGTGATTATGATAGTGTATCATAGTAAACTCATGATTAAGGCATGGTGATGTCTAAATCAAGAAGGAATCATACTCTAAGGAGTTAGAGAATGATTATCAAATAACTGAATTCTTCTTAATAAATGAATACCCCACACTAATAAAGGACATTAAGAATCACAAGGAGTTGTGAGTACTTATAGACTTCACAGATGCACCTCAATTATCTATGTGATGAGTTGTTCATGTGATGAGTCAACTATCTAGATGAATATGAGGAACCAAATTCTGAGTTATGGTTTATGACCATTACATCCTAAATGAAATCCATGTGAGCCATAAGGTATAACCTTGATGGCAGCACTCATTGGATCAAATCCATAGGTGCAAATGAGTCTTAAGTGTTAAGACACATGGATAACATTTTGAGAAGGATGATGCTTGTCGATTGCAACTTAATGACTAAGACATTTGGCATATGGATACTAAAACCGCATTCCTATAAGGAATAAAACCAGGATGTGTACGTGACATAGCCTATAAGGTTTATGAATCCACTAATGCAAATGTAGTCTATAAGTTACAATGGACTAATCAATGTGATTGATTGAGTATAAGCAACTCAGAATTGGATCTTTACTCTGATGATATAGTCAAAGGGTTTGACTGATACGTCAAAGATAAAGAAGGGATCTGTGATTTAGTGGGAGCATGGTAACATTCCACTTGTTGATGTGAAATGGAAATGTTCTAGAATGGAAATCCAAAAGTGGAAATTATTTTTAAGGAAGATAGAGACGTTTCCTATGTGATAGGAATAGATATCTATAGAGATAGTTCTTGAAAACCTCTAGACCTGAAAAGAGAAAGCATACATTGGCAATCTGTACTGAAGGGTTCAGTATGAACAGATTCAGTGGGAGAAAACTTGTCCATGTTACATGGAGTTGGTATCCCAAGGCCAAATGTCCAATTCTTATGAAGAATGGGAACACTAAGAATAGATATGTATCTATCATGTATGTAATAATCCCATTATCTTTCATGTATCGACATGGCAAGAACAAAATGCATTCATCATCTTGTATGTAGGACAAGGCAATAAGATGTGCTCATCCTGATAACTCGTATGTGGGACATGACGAGTGGATGTCTGTCTGCTTCCAGTAAGGGTTACTGGAATACCATGAGAACTTGATAAGTACTTGAGAAGTTCTAGTTCTGTGGAGATAAGGAAGAGTTCAATGTAAAGAGTTACATTGATGCGAACTTCCGAAAGGATAGAAAATTGATCGCAATATATATATATACATATATATATATATATATATATATATATATATATATATATATATATATATATATATATAAGATATATAAAAGTGAAAAGTTTGTTGATAATTGGAAGTGTTCCAATAAAACCATTTAAAAGGAAATGCTGAGTATCTATGTGTTATAGAACAATAGTGTATACTATATGGATCTGGAAGTTCATGAGATGAACTTATAGATATTCCGCTCATTGATGACAAGTCTAGATTCTTTGATCAGGCAATGTGGCTAAAGGTTAGCAAAGGAATACTAGATCACATATTATGAAAACTCCATCTCATATGTGTGACGTATAGCGAAGAGATGTGAGACATGCAATTTATACTGACTTTGGCAAGGTGTTGCCATTACTCACTATGTTGGCACTAGAGCAGAGTGATATGTGGGACATGCTTGAAGATCACTATGAATATGATTCAAGGGTGATTGGATCTCAGTGCAAGTGGGAGTCTGTTGGTGTGTATGCCCTGAGAGCCAATCATGAGATGATTGGTGGGATACATTAAGATTGATTTGATTAACATTAAAGGCAAGCTTCCAATTCTTTCTGGTTCAGTCATATGAGATAGTGATAGAATAGATTGAATGTCTAGAGAATGACAATACTCAATGACGTATGCCTTCAGGTTCAGGACCTGAACGATGAGATCATAGGGATGCTAAGAGTTTGTACATTCTTTTTATGTCCCTAGTCGGATGTCATTATGAAAGGTAGATAGACAACAATGACACACAAGATAGATTGTGGTGTTGGTTGATGACAGAATCTCATTAGTCATGATATAGAGATATCAAACCAAACACATAGGTACTTGTTAGAGAACAAGTGTACCGGACAGACCCACCGTGAGTTTGACACATGGAACCATGACATGGTAGTCACAATCAGTACTCACAGTGATGGTGGTGAGTGTGATTCTTTGACCTGAAATCACTACACTCAACACATGTCGTTGGGAACACTTTGACATCATCAAACGCAGTCCTGAAACATGGGTTGTTATAAAGGTGATGATTGGGTGGCTTTGACACATGGGGCTTTTGAGGGGTGAGTGATAGATATGGGATTTGTCCCTCCTGAGGGAGTTTGATATCGATGGCCACTTGATGAGTAGGATTGAGATAGGCATGCACACACATGTGTGAATTAGTATGTGATATTGATGTCATACATATCTCGTTCAATCTACTCTGAGAATCAAGAAAGTGAATGAACGTTGACAGGATGACTGTTCTATGCCTCGAGTTCATTTGGGATATCCGTAACAAAGGAATTATACATTCATTGTAACACCATTCACGGATTGTAGGATTGAAAGTTGTTCTCCAACTTTCTACTTTGACTTGGGTAGCACTGATGTGTGACTAGGCACCACACTTTGCTTGTGAAGTCATAAGTGTTATGGATTTTCACTGCCAATGTGAAATGGACCTACAGGGTCACACACATAGGATTTAACCTGGAAGAGGAGTTTTGTCAAAAAGCAATGTTTAGATTGATTACTAAAGGAGTTTTGTAGTTCAATTAAACACTCAATCAATTGATAGCTCAATATCATATTGTTCAAGGTGTTGGACACATTGATTAGAGTATCAGATTGATTGAAATCACAATTGACTGATTCTGCACAACCTGTACTCCCAACCGATCGGTTCATGTGATGAACCGGTCGGCTGAGGTTGCTGAACCGGTCGGCTCAAATGTTGAGCCGATCGGCTCAAGTCCAGGGTGAACCGATTGCTTCAAGTGTTGAAACCATTGATTCAACTGGTGCAACCGAGCAAGTTGGGAAAATAGGATTGGTGAGAATTTTCCTTTTGTTTCAATTGCCCAATTTGATTGGAAAATAGGATTGGTATTCGATACCAATTAGGAACAAAAGAAGGAAAGTTAATCGGGAACCGACCAAGACCACCAACCGACCAGTTCACTTGTGAACCGACCAGTTGAGGTGTCTCAACCGACTGATTCAGGTCCCCAACCGACCGTTTCAGTTGTGAAACGATCGGTTCAGGTTGCGAGTTGGTTGCTTTTGTGGAAAATCTCAAACCCTTCTACTCCTGCTTTTAGTCCTGCATTTCCCGGGATAGAGAACCCTGTCCCATGACCTTCCTTTATATATAGGGGTATTAGGGGTTTCTCAGACAACAACTCAGTGCAACCAGTTGCTCTGCAAATTTGTCGTTCTCTCTGGTTTTGGTAACCGAGAGAGAGCCCGAGCAAGTGCTACCCGCAAAGGGAGGCACAACAAGGGAAAGACAACTGCAGTTGCAACTGGCAGCAGGAGAGTGTGTTGGTGACTAGTACGTCAACAGGAGGGTTGCGACTCCTTCCAACTCCTTGTGTGACAAGGAGTGTGGAGTTCCAGGTGGTCTGTGTGGACTACTTCAGAGGCGGGAGGTTTCTTCCGCTCAGGAGGACAACTATCAACCCAACAGTCCGGTGAGAGGAGGAGTCAGTCCCGGTGCGACCAGGAGCTGCACAGACACCGTCCAAGACCGGAGTAGAAGACCACGCAAGGCGCGAGGTATTTTCACTGAGCGAGCCTCAGGACAAGGTATGATTCCACAAACCATCCTTTCCTAATATATAGACGTTGACGTGTTTCCTTGTTCCGGGTTTGAGGAGGAAATTTTTTTCCGCTGCCTTCTCTGCCTCCCCTAAAACCCAACAAATACATCATCCCAGCATATACATATAATGAAGGATTGAGAGATTTAATGTTTATCTCACATCAATTCCTCCATTAGGGCGTAAGGATATTGGCACCCATAACCCCCATATACTGAAAAGTATGCTCTCTAGGAGTTCCCTTAGGAAAAAATGTTTCACAATCACCAAACTATTGATGATGATGGATCTATGGTCAAGGGTCTACATGATATCATTTCACTTGATTATTTAAGTACATTACAACATTCTTTTAGCATCATGCATCTTTTCAAACATAAACTATTATTATAGTTGCTATAAAAAATGTGTACCATTTCTATCAAGTCCATTTCACAGCTTTATTAATGTTGGGAACTCAGTCCCTTATCATCTCATCATCATGATTCAAAAAAATATGGGTATTCAAACCCTTAGATCATCAAAACACTTGTTACCACTTTAATAGGTAACTTATTGCCATCAAGTCATCTGACAGTGTAAACATTATAATAGCAATGCACGTATTTCACTTGGCTCTTACAACCTATCAATCTCTTTTGTTACCTTTTACTAGGCAACACAACATATCCTTGCTTACAAAGCTCATAAAGTACTTTCAATAAACAAAGCATCATAGCTCCTACCTAGCTATGTTCAATATCTCATAAAACTTGCATGATTAGTACAGATGATAACAGATACCTCAATTTCATACCACCATAATGCAAAACATTTATAACATCACTATTCAAGGGTTACACCACTATACCCTTGCTAGGGTTAGGGTTTACCTTTTCAATTCTATTAGGGTTAACCATCCCCTTAAGCTCAAATAGGATTAATGACTAATCATTTCATTATCCAATCTTAGAGCTTCATGCTATAGATATATCCCAGAATTAGGGTTTCATACTTTCATTTACCTTACTTGGAATTAGGGTTTACTATTCACATCACATCACCCTAGATTAGGGTTTATGTCCAACATCCCACAATTAGGGTTTACTATTCACATTACATCACCCTAGATTAGGGTTTATAACCAACATCCCATAATTAGATTTTACTATTCACATTACATCACCCTAGATTAGGGTTTATCATCAATATACCCTGAATTAGGGTTTATCATGTCATCACAATGAATTAAGATCATTCCATCATCATGTATTAGGATTTCACCTATCAATTCCCTCAATTAGGGTTATGGTTCATTAACCTTCTTAATTAGGGTTTCATGATCTCACTATTAAGGATCAAACCCTAATTAGACATTCATTCATATTGGAAATTCACTACTTGATTATCAATCATGTAGGAAATCTTCTCTTTCATCTTCTATAAAATGATGTTTGCTTCAGCCTTGATTAGGCTAAGTCAACTCATTCTTGAAGAGGAATTGACATCATGGGTTATGTCATTATCACCATGATCATTAAAGCTTAATTATTTAAAGGGTACCAATCACCTTAT
The DNA here is from genome assembly GCA_963693085.1 of Alisma plantago-aquatica. NCBI lineage: Eukaryota > Viridiplantae > Streptophyta > Magnoliopsida > Alismatales > Alismataceae > Alisma > Alisma plantago-aquatica. The sequence continues at coordinate 1,129,730,188 of OY856409.1, read as the reverse complement.
CTCATTAAGGGTACCATTGTTATAATCATCTTTGATTACATCGTGTATTAATCAATTAATCAATTTGTCCTTTAATCACTTTAAGTATCCATGCAGTTTTGGTTAATTATCCACCAAACGATCTTGGCCACTTAGACCCAAAACAGTCTTGACCAAATCAGACCTCAAATGGTCTTGCTCAATAAACCTCCTAACGGTCTTGGTTACATACTTGAAACCTTTTAGTAAAGTTGAGGTTGAAACCATTTGCCAAAGTGAACCCTTGAGGTCATTTACTAAAGGTGCACACTTGAAACCATTTGCCAAAGGTGACCCTTTAAACCGTTTGCTAATGGTGGTCACTTGAAACCGTTTGCTAAAGGTGACCCTTGAAACCGTTTGCTAAAGGTGAAACATTGATATCGTTTGCTAAAGTAAAATTTTGAAACCACATGAACTCAACCGGTTTGGGATCGTTTGGTCCAAAATGGTCTTGAGACCATTTGGTCCCAAAAGGTATTGACACCATTTGGACTGAAACGGTCTTGAAACTGTTTGGTCCAAACCTCCTCAAAACCGCATGGACCAAAAAGGGTCTCAACCTTTCAAACCAAATTAGAGTTTCCAAGGTTAACTCCCACATTGATTGAATCTATGGAACTACTCATCAATTGGACCTAACTCCTTACTTCAATTGAGTTAAATAGGTCCTCCTTCAACTGATTTGACCCTCAATTGATCATCAATTAGGGTTTGAATCAATTGGATTAGGGTTTGGAATCGATGATACTTCAACATTAACTAGTGTGAGACTAGTTACTTTGAAACCATTGAACCATCATCCAATTTGAACATGACCTAACCCCAAACATTCTTGAGGTCATTTGGATGACCTCCAAACGGTCTTCAGACTATTTTCCCATGTCATTGGATTGATCACCAAATCAGCAATTGATTATACTTCAACCTAGTATCTTTGGATCTTCAATTGCTCAACCATACCTAACCCTAGACCTTCAATCGGTCTTGGGTGATCACCAAACGGTCTTGAGACCGTTTGGGTGATCCCCAAACAGTTTTGAAACCGTTTGGGCCTATGAACCCAAGTTTCCAACTTAATCAATTATGAAATCAACACTTAACCCGATTAGGGTTTGGTGATGATGGACCTTAAACTCATGAACCAATTGGAACAAATCAATTGTAATTAGTGGATCATTAACCTACATTATTATGAACAAACCCCCAAATGGTCAACATCACCAAACGGTCTAAAACTGTTTGCCCTCATGCGGTTTAGTGAAACTATTCCCCTTCAAACGGTTTGAAACTGTTTGCTCCTGAACGGTTTAGGAAACCGTTTGAGAAACTAAGGAAACCGTTTGACCTGGAATTTTGTTTGGATAAACATATATGATGATGTCATCATCATCTTCCTTCGTTCAACCAAGAACTGCTGCCGTTCATCATGGGGATTTTAGCAATGAACCAAAAGAATATCAAATAGAAAAGAATAACCAACGATTATTGGAGAAAAGGATGCAATAGCAACGATTAAGGGTTTGAGTTATAAAACCCTCCTCTAAAACTGATCCCAAGCTCCAAGATCCACGGATTTAATGGTGGATGGAGTTACAGCAACTATCCAAGGTCCGTTCTTGAGCTTTTGGATGAACAAGTTGGCTAGGATTGGAAATCGAGTGAAGAGAACCAATAATCAAGCATTGGTTTAGGGTTTTCACCATGAATCGGAGGTAGAAGATGATCAAAAATTACCAACAGGTTATGGTCGTCCTTCTCCTACTCCTGAGCTCTTCCTTGGTCGGCCAAAGAAAAGATGGGAAAAGGAAAACCAAGGAAACAGTCCTTAAGTGTATTTGAAAAAACAATAAGTATAACAGATTTTAAGGAAAGAGAAAAGGGCTTATTTTCCTTAAATTCCAAAATAATTTCCACCAAATCCCCCTACATTCCTTGGCCACGAAGCCACCTTCATTTTCTTGCAAAACCTCTAGATTATCCAAGAATTAATGGAAAAGGAATAAGCACCTTAAAGAGTTTTATATTAATATCCAACCTTTTAGTGGATATTATTTTTTATTATATTTATGTGAGTGGCTTCCACTAAACCAAGATCGTTTTGTTCCCAAGGATGGCACAAGCTCTTCCAACACTATTGCAAACACATCCTTCAACTTTTTGTTGAAGGGCTACTTAATTAATTTATTTCTTTTTGCATTAAATTAAATTAAAATTCCATTTATGCTTAAATCTTGATTATTTTAATGTCAAGATTCTCTCTCCTCCATGATAGTTCAAATGAGGCTCCCCACTCATTTTATTTTCTTTAATTGATGACAAGAAAAATGTGGGACCCTCAAGAGGTGGTATTTTGCATATTGAACCCTAGGTTTTTGGTAAATTACACATTACACCAAAACCACAAGGATTGCTCTACAATCTTTGTCTTGATGCTCAAGCTTGTGGAAACCTTACCACTACCTCATATTTATTATTATGATGTCTCAACATCAGAGGAACATTTTATTATGTGCAATTTGCAAGTTAACCCCTCAAATTTGGTAATTTGCACTTTAGTCCAATATTAACAAAACAATGTTTCAACATTATTCAAAAATGACTGAAATTGAAATATAAGTTCCTCAAAAGCCTTAATTACTTTTCAAAAGATAAGAGCAAACATCTAATAAAATTTATTAGGCAAAACACCTAGGGTTAGTACATAACCCATGTTAGGGATGTTACAAATTATACACCCCTTATAAGGATTTCGTCCCCGAAATCATTAACAAAAACATTAAGAGAAAAGAGTAGGGTATTTCCTCCTCATTTCTTCTTCTAGTTCCTATGTAGATTCTTCAAAGCCACGGTGATTCCAGAGGACTTTTACAAGACTAATATCTTTCTTTTTCAACATCTTGATCCTTCTGTCAAGAATCAACACATGTCCTTCTATATAAGATATATCATCATTCAATTCTACTTCCATAGGCTGTAGAATTGATTTTGTATCAGGGTGACATTTCCTTAGCATGGAAATGTGGAATACTGGGTGTAAGTTTTTCAGTTCAGGTGGTAACTCCAGCTTATAAGCTACCTTTCCAATATGTTCGATGATTGGATAAGGCCCCATAAATCTTGGAGCTAACTTTCCTTTCCTTCCAAATCTAAGAACTCCCTTCCAAGGTGAGACTTTGAGGTACACCCTGTCTCCAACCTGGAATTCTAAAGGTCTATGACGCTTATCAGCGTAAGATTTCTGCCTATCCTGTGCAGTCTTCAACTATTGTTGTATTATTTTAATTTTCTCGATGGTCTACTGCACAATATCAAGACCCAAGAGTTGATATTCACCAGTTTCATACCAATAAAGGGGAGATCTACAACATCTACCATACAAAGCTCCATAAGGTGCCATGTCAATGCTGTGTTGATAGTTATTATTGTAGGCAAACTCTATCAAGCTTAGATGTAGATCCCAACTTCCTGTAAACTAGAGAACACATGCCCTGAGCAATTCCTCCAAGGTCTGTATATTCCTTTCTGATTGTCCATCAGTCTGAGGATGAAAGGTTGTACTAAACCTTAACTGTGTGCCTAAGTCTTTATGAAGTCGTTGTAACATCCCTGACCTGGGTTATGAATTAACCCTAGGTGTTTTTCTTAATAAAAATGATTATATGCATGCCATTATCTTTTTAAATGTAATTAAGTCTCAAGAGGAACTTATATTGTAATATTAGTCCTTTTTTAATATTGTTGAAATCAATATTTTGCTTGTTTTGGACTAAAGTGCAAATTACCCAAGTTGAGGGGTTTATTTGCAATTTGTGCATGAAAATATGTTCCTTATGTGTTGAATCATCATGAGAGTGAAGATGATGCAGAGGTATGGCTTGTGAAAGCCTGAATACCAAGAAAGAGCTGATAAAGCAATGTTGGTGCATGAAAACCTAGTTTTGGTCTAATGTGCAATTTACCCAAAACCTAGGGTGAAATATGTAAATTACCACTTCGATAAGGTCCCTAATTTTTCTTGGCATCATGTGGAACAAAGAAAATGAGAGGGGCGCCTCATTTGATTCAAGTTGAAGGAGAGAGAATCTTGGTATTAAAATAATCAAGATATAAGCATAATGGAAACATTAATGCAAAAATAAATAAAATAATTGAAGGGCCTTGAACCAAAATTAAAATGGTGGAATTCAGATGTGTGTATGGACGTCCTTGAGCCTTGCAAGTACCGCGAACATCCTAAGGAGGAGAAATTCCACTCACCTTATTATAAGGAAAAGAATTTCCACTCAAAAATATATATTAATATTATAAGGAATTAAGGTGCTTAATTTCTTTTCCCTTAATCCATGGATAATGGAAGGGGAGATCGGTTGGATTGAGATGCCTTTGCATGGAAGAAAACCAAGGAGTAAGAGGTGGCAGCATTTTTGGAATTATTTGGTTTTTAATAAACCATTTTCTCTTTCATCAATTTTCTTATAAAAGAGCCTTTTCCAACCCACCTAAGGACCTTTTTGGATTTCTTTGTTCTCCTTGCTTGCAAAATTGACCAAGAGAGCTAGGAACAGCAGGAAGGACGCCCCAACCTGTTGGTAAGACTTTGATCTTCATTCTTCTTGATTTCATGGTGAAAATCATAAAACAATGTGTGATTCCTTCATTTCTTCACTCCATCTTAAACCCTAGTCGATCCTTTCACTCCAAAAGCTTGAGAAATGACCATGGGAGGTTTCTAGAGGTTCAACCAGCATTGGAGCTGTGAATCTTGGAGCTTGGGATCAGATTTGAAGGCGAGTTATATAACTTAAACCCTTAATCCTTGTCATTGAATTCGATTTCTTCATGCAATTGAGTTAATTGTTATTATTGCAATAGCCTTGCTTGATTAATGGAGTTGCCATGAAACATGGCAGTAGTTCCATGAGTCTAAAGGTTGAAGATGATAACATGTTCATAAGCACACACCTTAATCAAATATCAAGAGAACACAGTCTTGGACCTTTGGTCCAAACGGTTTCACCAAACCGTTTGAGGCCAAACGATTTGCAAACCATTTGGTGTCTTGGACTCCAAACCGCATGGAGGAGTTGACCATTTGGTATAGTTGAACATTTGAGGTCTGAACTTAATCACATGTTGGATGATGATCCAATGGACTCAATTGATTGATCCTGTGTGTGCAAGTTCCTTCAAGTGGAAACCCTAATCAAGTTGATTGGAGAAATCGTTGATTGGTCCTAACGATTTCCAGACATTTTGGGGTCAAATGGTCTTGAGACCGTTTGAGCCCAAATGGTCTTGAAACCGTTTGGTGGGTTAGTGGTTGATCCTTGACCCATGGATGAAAATCTAATGGTTTAGATTGATGGACCCTTCAATTGAATAATCAATGGTCACTTCAATGGTGCAATTGGAAATCAATTTGATGAATAAATGACCTAGTGAGCCCTTGCGGTTTTGGGACTGAGTTGGCCCAGACGGTCTTGAGACCGTTTGAGACCAAACGGTCTTGAAAACATTTGGGGCCAAACGGTTTCAAAACTGTTTGGGGTCAAACGGTTTCAAAACCGTTTGGCGGCAAACGGTTTCAAAACCGTTTGGTGATGAAACTTCAAAACCGCATGGAGATTGGTGATGGTTTAATTACTTGGATATTGAAGGTAATGATAGTTCTAATAATCCAAAGATGATTAGTGATGATAATCAATAAAGGTACAAAGGGTAAAACCCTAATAGTACCTAGGTGATTAGTGTCAATTAAGGAAGGAACCCTAATTGCTTATAAAAGCAATGACTTGATACACTATGAAATTCATAGTTGTATGAACTTGACTAAGGGTTGATATGACCTAATCAAGTTGAGAGGAATGATAGCATGAAATTGATGCATGAGTATGATTCATGTGCTGAATAAGGGTATGATCCTTAAGTAAAGAGATCATGAAACCCTAATCATGAACATAAACCCTAATTTCCAAGGTTGTTGAACCTTAACCCTAGTCCAGGGCAATTATAATTGAAACTCTAATCCTGTGTAGGGATGTAACTGTAACATCCCTGACCTGGGTTATTGGTTAACCTTAGATGTTTTGCCTAATAAGGTTGAGTAAATGCTTAATCTATCTTGGGAAAAGTAATTAGGGCTCATAAGAAACTTAGGTTTCAATTCTGGTCGTGTTTGAACAATGTTGAATCAATGTTTGCTTATATTGGACTAAAGTGCAAATTACCCAATCTGAGGTGTTAACTTGCAAATTACACATGTTAAGAGGTTCCTATGATGTTGAAACATCATAATAATGAATATGATATGGAGGGAGATACGTGGCCAAGAAGTGGAGCAGGGCTTGGTGGATTTTGTTGAGAATTAAGGAAATAATCCTCCTTGCCTTTAAAATACCCAAAAATATATAAGCAACTCTTTTTCACAAAGCAAGGGATCATTTTCCCTTCATTCCTTCACTTATCCTCTTGCCTTGACCGACTAAGGAGAAGCTCAGGAGAAGAGGAGAACGACCAAGATGGTTTAGGCAAGCTTTGACCATCACCTAGCTTGAATTCATGGAGGAAATCCTACTACAAGGTTGATTTAGTAGTTTTCCTTACACAACTCTTCTTTCTAGCCATCTTCTCCATCCAAATCTTGAAGAACGGACCTTGGACGACCTATGGAGCTCAAGCCACCATTAAAGCTACGAAGATTGGAGCTCTAGATCAGATCCTTAGGCAGGTTTTATAACTCTAACCCTTAAGTTTTGCTTATGCATCTTCCTTTCATGAAAACGTTGCTTAATCACCTTCTTTAGATACATCTATGTGTTCTTGCTAGAAAAATCATGAAGAACAGTCCCTGTTCTTGAGGTAGAAGAAGAGGGCGTTATTTCCAAAGTTCATCCTAATCTTGCTTTAGCAAATGGTCCTCCACCTCTTGCCCAAACGGTTTGCAAAAACGTTTGGAAGCAAACGGTTTCAAAACTGTTTGAGAGCAAACAGTTTCACAAGAACATTTGGGAGCAAATGGTCCCATGACCTTTTGGATGTGTTGACCGTTTGGAGGACTGTTGTACATATTGTGGACTAATCACTCACCGAAAAATCATCATCTAATTCCAAGTAAATCATCAATTGAAGGCTCATTACTCACCTAAACCCTAATCGGGTCTATTGCTGATTTCAATAATGCAATCATGTTGAAGTTTGGGTTGAGTGGCCCAAACAGTTTCAAAACCATTTAGGGATCACCCAGACGGTCTGAAGACCGTTTGTTGATCACCCAAGACCGTTTGGAGGTCTAGGGTTAAGTGGGGTTGACCAATTGAAGGTCCAATCATATCAAGTTGTTAAGCAATTAAGTGCTGATTTGGTGACTAAACCTAGGGTTCAACCCTTAAGTGAATGACTTGGTTTTTGATGATATGATGAGAAAACGGTCTCAAGACCGTTTGGAGGATGTCCAAATGATCCCAAGACCATTTTGGGGTCACCCAAGACCATTTGGAGGTCTAGGGTTGACCATGGTTAAGTGGTTGAAGATTGAAAGGCAACAATTTGAAGTATAATCGATTAGTGACCTAATGATCAAATCTATGGTCCAAACCTTAATAGGTTGAGTTAGTTTTTGATGTTGACTTGAGCAAACGGTCTCAAGAACGTTTGGAGGATGTCCAAACGATCCCAAGACCGTTTGGGGTCAGGTCATGACCTAATTGGATGATGGTTCAATGGTCTCAAGGTCAATTAGACTCATGTTGATACATGTTGAAGGTTGATCGTTTCCAAACCCTAATTCAATTGAACCAAGCCCCAATTGGTAAGCAATTGAGGGTCAATTGAGTGTAAAATCAGTAGATGGTTGACCTAATTGACTTAATTGATAAGTGGCTAAGCTTTGCATACACGTTTGAGGGGTCCAAAATTGGAAACCCTAAATCAATTGGAAGAGTTGACACACTTTTTGGTCCAAGTGGTTTTGAGGGTGTTTGTTCCAAACGGTCTCAAGACCATTTGGGACCAAACGATCCCAAACCGTTTGGTAGCCATGCAGTTTCAAGATCAATTTTCCCATACGGTTTCAGAGTCAAAGTTGGAGCAAACGGTCAACAAGACCAAACGGTCTTCACCTCACCTAGGGCAAACGGTCTTGATGGTGTACCTTGCCATGCGGTCTTGAAAGTCAAAGGTACCAAACAGTCAACATATCCATGCAGTTTCAAAACTGTTTGGAGGTTGAGAGTGCAAAACCGTTTGGGGTCTATTAAGGTCAAGAACGTTTGATGCCTTAGTGGTCAAGATGGTTTAGTAGTTGATTAACCTAAACCCTAGAGGTACCTAAAGTGATTAAATGAACAAGTAATTAGTTGATTGATGCATGTTATGGTCAATGGTGAACATTACAAAAGTACCCTTAGTGGGTTATGTGTGACTAGTACCCCTTGATCAAGCAAACCCTAATGACCATAATGGTGATGACAAGACTTATGATTGTCAAGGTTGATTTGACTTAACTTAATCAAGAGAGATGTAAACATCATCTAGTAGTAAGAGGAGAGAGAAGACTCCCTAATATGAATGAGAATCAAGTAATAAACTTCCAATATGTATGATTATATCTAATTAAGGTATGATCCTTCATAGTGAGATCATGGAAACCCTAATTATGATGATTAATGAATCTTAACCTAATTTGAGGGCATTAATGGAAGTAATCTTCATACATGATGATGGTATGATCTCAATTCATTGTAAATGTGAATAGTAAACCATAATCTAGGGTAACGTGATGTAATGTGAATAATAAATCCTAATCGAGGGTAATGTGATGTAATGTGAATAGTAAACCCTAATCTAGGGTGATGTGATGAATTGAACAAGTAAACTCTAATTCTGGGTTATGCTTTTAAGCATGAAACTCAATGATTGAAGTATGAGGTAAGGAATCACTATTCCTAATCAAGAAAAGGGGTTGAATAACTCTAAATGGATTGAATAAAAATCCTAACCCTAGAAACCAGCTGTGGTAATATGACACGGTCGTGGTGAATCCTCTGTTGCACGACCGTGTAATGAAGCACGACCGTGGTGGCTTACTCTTGCACGACCGTGCAAGATAGCACGATCGTGGTATTCTATATTTAAATTGGAAAGAACTTGTATTGTGTTGATATTGTTATAATGTGCATGTTATCAGTAATGCTAACCATGCAGGTTTTTATAAAGAGGTGATCATATCCAGGTAAGGGTTATGATGTCATATGCATTGAAAGCACTTTATAAGCTTTAAGAGTAATGATATACTATGTTACCTGATAAGTGGTAACATATGAGATTGATAGGCTGTATGCGCCATGAGAAATATACACATGGTTATAATCAAGGTCACACTATTAAAATGACTGGATGATAAGATGTTACTTGGTAACAAGTGTTATGATGATTCAAGGGTTTGAACACCCATATTCCTAAATCACAATGATGAGATGTTTAGGGATTTATATCCCTATGTTAAAAATATGAGATGTGAACTTGATAAAAATAGTACTGTTCTTTATAGAAATTGTGTTATAAACTATTATGTAATCATGTTTTGGCAAAGAAGAGAGAGAAACTCAAGCTATGTGTTGATAATTCATTTAATAATGAATGTTGAGGATAAAGAATATGATTGAATACTTATGATTATTTATATTGATTCCTTACTATGTGAATCCTGATACAGAGTAATACTATGTGAGATTTCATTACAAGTCAATGTGATGTGATCCTAATACAGGGTGTTACTATGTGAAATTCTATTACCGAATAATCCTATGTGAAGCTCAAATACAGACTAATGGGTTAAGAATGTAATTAACCCTTGTGTTGCATAGTACTGATAGGTAATGGTATCATGATTACTAATCATGTGAATATGTTGAGATGATGAGCATAGCCAGGTATGAGTTATGATGTTCTGTATACTGAAAATGTTCTGTAGGCCTTACAATCTTCATATGCTCTGTTTCTTAGTAAAAAGTAATCTACAATTAATAGGTATGTGTGTGACATGATGAGCAAATTATCTTAGATCGTTTGTGAGCTTGTGAACTATGTGCAACGCTTTATGTACAAACAATTATAATGCTATTGGGTCAGATGATATGAAGATATGAAATTACCTAACAAGTGGAAGTAACTTTTCTTTGGTGAGTTATGAGTTTAAATATCTAGATTCTATAATCATGATAATGAAGTTATTATAAAGTAGAAATGTACTTGATAAGATGAGGGATTAAGATCCTAATACCTTATGGAAAAAGTATGGCTACAGGCCATGACTCCCCAATGATAATACCAGGCATTAGATATATGATCTTAGCCTGAAGAGAGTTAATGTTGTAGTAATGATTTTATAGTAAATAAATACATGTTCTTTATTTTCCTTAAAAGATAAGTGACATGTTTTTTATCAAATTATAGCTGTATTGCTTTTAATAGGAAGGATGGTCTAATCTGTTAGACATTGAGTTAACTGCTACTAAACAAATCTAACTTCTTTGTGTACATTTATTTTCTTAAGTTGCAATAATGATGTTGCTGGCGAAGAGTTATATCTCTCGCTGGGGCAATTTTACATTTGTCTCACCCCGTGAGAATCATATTTTTAGGTGGACGTGGAAGAGGAGGCAGGAATCCTTCAGTAGGTGAAGGGCAGCAACAACAGTAGTAGGGACAACAGTGAAGTCTCAGGTGGAGACACTGGCTGTTATGCCATGTATAGATATAGTTAGAGTCCTATGTGTCGTCTCTGTACTCTTAGGTCCTCGGAGTAGTAGTTAGTGCTTTCGAGATTTTGGCTTAGTGCCTCGAGATTTTTGTATCTTGCCTTGTACAGTTAACAGGGCAGTTGATGGTTGTAACCTCGAGATATGACATTATAGAGATGTACTGATGGATCAGTTTGTAAATAACTTATCATATTTCTTTGTGAAAAAGTTTTACCGTTTGAAGATCTCGTTACAAAAAGTTTTAATTTTTAGTGATTTTTGGTAATCCGCTGCTTAGTGAACGCTTCCGCATTCGTTGATTTTGTTTTTGCAATTCGTTGATTTCGTGGTATCAGAGCTCTAGGTTCGCTGAGTCTAAAGAGACATAGGACTAAGGTTGTAGAGTCTGTTCTAAGTGTATTCCAGTTTATCTGTTAGTATCTTATGCTCACATAGGAGAAGAAGAACTTGAATATGTCTGGACTACATGAAGAGCATGCTGCTGAGGGCAGCACTACTGCTCCAGGAGGAGGTGCAGGAAACCAGAATAGGGAGGGGCATGTACCTGAACAACCCCAGATTGACCCAGCTGTAATAGAAAATCCAGCTCTCCATGCTTTATTTGGAAAATTCCTGACAACCATAACACACATAGAAGACACGGTGCCACCGTCTGCACCTAGGACACCGACCCATCATGAAGGTTATGGAGCCGGCAAGACTTTTGAGAGACTTCGCCAGGTGGGAGCCATAGACTATGCTGGTACATCTAACCCAGCAGATGCTGATCTGTGGTTGACAGAGCTGGAAAATGCTTTCAGGATCCTTGATATTCCTGAAGCTGAAAAGGTAAGACATGTGGTATACCTCCTAAAAGGGAGTGCTGGTAATTGGTGGCTGATAGAGGAAGATAAGAGACCAGGTGAAGAAATAGGATGGGAGGTATTCCGACGAGAATTCATCAGTAGATACTTCCCTAAGACGTATCTAGATGAGAAGATCACTCAATTTGAGAAAATCAAACAAGGACAGATGAACGTTAGCAAATATGACGCTAAGTTCATGAAATTGTTGTGGTTTTGTTCGTAGATGGTAGTTAGTGATGAGGAAAGAATTCAACATTTTGAAAAGGCATTGAACGCTGAACTAACCACTCTTGTGTCTGACTTAGAGAACAGAGATAGGTTTGCCACCTTTGTGGAGTTGGTAAGAAGGATAGAGAGGTCAGAAACTGAGAAATGACAGACTAGTAACAAGAAGGTGTGCACCCAACCTCAAGATCAAAGGTCTGAAAGTTTTAAGAAGCCAAGATTTTCTGCACCAACAACAACATCAGGATTTCCTACCCAGACACAATGGGTGTCAAGTAGGGATAGGGATCGTAGTAATATTCCAAGTAGATCCTTCGACATAGAATCAACATCAGTAACTGGATCGCATAGGCATTTTGTACCAAGGATCTGTTACCAATGTAGACAACCGGGACATTTGGCAAAGGATTTTCCAGACGGGAATATGATGATAACTCAACCTCAGGGGCAGAGTCAGCAAGGCTCACAAAGGAGGCAATTTCCTAAATAATAATAGAGGACGTGGACAGACGTCCCAGACTGGTCAGATGAAATAGTTTTGCTTTGGTACTTCATATCATGATTCTATGTGTTAAAGATACGAAAGTAGTTGTTTTTGAATTCCTTTGACTAGTCCTATAAGGACACAAGGGAGATAAGAACTTATATCTTATTCAGTGTTCCTTAAAATATTTTATAATCTCCCTTATTTTTTTATTGAAAGATGAGATATAGATGTGATGCCTGAAGAATATTATGGTATGGAAAATCCTGTGTATAATGATATGAAGAGTGAGGAATATGATAGTAAGTAAAATGCATACTACCTAATCTCAATACTTATATACCCTGGCCAGGTATATGGTTATTGTAGATAAGGCAAGTATGAAACTCTTAGATTGTTATCTTTTTGATTACTCTGATCAAGTAATCATTCTGAAACAATCTAGAGAGTGTAAGGAAATTAAATAAGAAGAGTTAAGTAAAACTTTCAAAATAAACATACTTAGTGAACATACACAATGAACTTCCTCGGTGAATACTTTCAAAACATACTTAGTGAACATACTCAGTGAACTTCCTCAGTGAATATTTTCAAAACATACTTAGTGAACATACTCAGTGAACTTCCTCAGTGAATATTTTCAAAACATACATAGTGAACATACTCAGTGGACTTCCTCAGTGAATATTTTCAAAACATACTTAGTGAACATACTCAGTGAACTTCCTCAGTGAACTTCCTCAGTGAATATTTTCAAAACATAGTGAACATACTCAGTGGACTTCCTCAGTGAATATTTTCAAAACATACTTAGTGAACATACTCAGTGAACTTCCTCAGTGAATATTTTCAAAACATACTTAGTGAACATACTCAATGAACTTCCTCAGTGAATATTTTCAAAACATACTTAGTGAACATACTCAGTGAACTTCCTCAGTGAATATTTTCGAAACATACTTAGTGAACATACTCAGTGAACTTCCTCAGTGAATATTTTCAAAACATACTTAGTGAACATACTCAGTGAACTTCCTCAGTGAATATTTTCAAAACATACTTAGTGAACATACTCAGTGAACTTCCTCAGTGAATATTTTCAAAACATACCTAGTGAACATACTCAATGAACTTCCTCAGTGAATATTTTCAAAACATACTTAGTGAACATACTCAGTGAACCTCCTCAGTGAATATTTTTTTAAAACAACATACTTAGTAAATTTACTTAGTGAATTGTTCCAAGACAAACTACTCAGTGAACCTTCTCAGTGAATCTTTCTAAATTAATTGCATAGTGAGTTTTCTCATTGAACTGTTTCAAATAAATAAAGGATTGTTGAGTGAATTATCTGTGTTAGGTATGTATGTTTCTCTTTTGGTAAAAATTCTTGGGTGATGATAGAAGAATGTTCTTTTATGTTTCTTCCTTTCAATAATATGAACATCATATGCTAGGGGTTTATGCTTTGCATAAACATAAACAGTGATAAGGAGGAATTAATAAAAAGGGACTTTGTGTGAATTACAAATCCATGATATCTTCATAACATTGAGATAATATGTGGAGACTTGCGGGCATGATTAATGAATAATCCGTTCCTCCTTTTGTGGGATTTCAGGGACAAAATCCTTGTTAGGGGTTTATAATTTGTAACATCCCTGACCTGGGTCATTGGTTAACCCTAGATGTTTTGCCTAATAAGGTTGAGTAAATTCTTAATCTTATCTTGGGAAAAGTAATTAGGCTCATAAGAAACTTAGGTTTCAATTCTGGTCCTGTTTGAACAATGTTGAATCAATGTTTGCTTATTTTGGACTAAAGTGCAAATTACCCAATCTGAGGGGTAACTTGAAAATTACACATGTTAAGAGGTTCCTCTGATGTTGAAACATCATAATAATAAATATGATATAGTGATATGGATTCTCCAAGCTTGGGCACCAAGATATAGCTTGTAGAGCAATCCTTGTGCTTTAAAACCTAGTTTTGGTGTAAAGTGCAATTTACCCAAAATATAGGGTGCAACATGTAAAATATACCCTCTAGAGTATTTTCATGACTCTTAAAATCAATTAGAGAAAATATAATGAGGAGGGCGCCTCATTTGAGTAATCAAATAAGAAAGATAACCTTTATATCTAAATAACCAAGTTTTATGCAAAATGACCCTTTTATATAATGCAACTTAGTAAGGTGTTTGGTTTCTTTAACCTTGGTTGAGAGAGGGGTTTTGCATGTGATATGGAGGGAGAGACGTGTCCAAGATGTGGAGAAGGGCTTGGTGGATTTAGTTGAGAATTAAGGAAATAATCCTCCTTACCTTGAAAATACCCAGAAATATATAAGAAACTCTTTTTCACAAAGCAAGGGATCGTTTTCACTTCATTTCTTCACTTATCCTCTTGCCTTGACCGAATAAGGAGAAGCTCAGGAGCAGAGGAGAACGACCAAGCTGGTTTAGGTAAGCTTTGACCATACCTAGCTCGAATTCATGGAGGAAATCCTACTACAAGGTTGATTTAGTAGTTTTCCTTACACAACTCTTCTTTCTAGCCATCTTCTCCATCCAAATCTTGAAGAACGGACCTTGGAAGACCTGTGGACCTCAAGCCACCATTAAAGCTACGAAGCTTGGAGCTCTAGATCAGATCCTAAGGCAGGTTTTATAACTCTAACTCTTAAGTTTTGCTTATGCATCTTCCTTTCATGAAAACGCTGCTTAATCTCCTTCTTTAGATACATCTATGTGTTCTTGCTAGCAAAACCGTGAAGAAAAGTCCCTGTTCTTGAGGTAGAAGAAGAGGGCGTTATTTCCAAAGTTCATCCCGATCTTGCTTTAGCAAACGGTCCTCCACCTCTTGCCCAAACGGATTGTAAAAGTGTTTGGAAGCAAACGGTTTCAAAACCATTTGAGAGCAAACAGTTTCACAAGAACATTTGGGAGCAAATGGGTCCAAGACCATTTGGATGTGTTGACCAAGCGTTGAACATTTGTAGGACTGTTTTACATATTGTGGACTAATCACTCACCAAAAAATCATCATCTAATTCCAAGTAAATCATCAATTGAAGGTTCATTAATCACCTAAACCCTAATCGGGTCTATTGCTGATTTCAATCATGCAATCATGTTGAAGTTTGGGTTGAGTGGCCGAAACGGTTTTAAAACCGTTTGGGGATCACCCAAACGGTCTCAAGACCGTTTGGTGATCACCCAATACCGTTTGGAGGTCTAGGGTTAAGTGGGTTTGACCAATTGAAAGTCCAATCATATCAAGTTGTTGAGCAATTAAGTGCTGATTTGGTGACTAAACCTAGGGTTCAACCCTTAAGTGAATGACTTGGTTTTTGATGATATGATGAGCAAACGGTCTCAAGAGCGTTTGGAGGATGTACAAACGATCCCAATACCATTTGGGGGTCACCCAAGACCATTTGGAGGTCTAGGGTTGACCATGGTTAAGTGGTTGAAGATTGAAAGGCAACAATTTGAAGTATAATCGATTAGTGACCTAATGATCAAATCTATGGTCCAAACCTTAATAGTTGAGTTAGTTTTTGATTTTGACTTGAGCAAACGGTCTCAAGACCGTTTGGAGGATGTCCAAACGATCCCAAGACCGTTTGGGGTCAAGTCATGACCCAATTGAATGATGGTTCAATGGTCTCAAGGTCAATTGGACTCATGTTGATACATGTTGAAGGTTGATCGTTTCCAAACCCTAATTCAATTGAACCAAGACCCAATTGGTGATCAGTTGAGGGTCAATTGAGTGTCAAATCAGTAGATGGTTGACCGAATTGACTTAATTGATAAGTGGCTAACCTTTGCATAAACGTTTGAGGGGTTCCACATTGGAAACCCTAACTCAATTGGAAGAGTGGACACACTTTTTGGTCCATGCGGTTTTGAGGGTGTTTGGACCAAACGGTCTCAAGACCGTTTGGGTCCAAATGGTCTCAAGACCGTTTGAGTCGAAACGGTCTCAAGACCATTTGGGACCAAACGGTCTCAAGACCGTTTGGGACCAAACGATCCCAAACCGTTTGGTAGCCATGTGGTTTCAAGATCAATTTGCCCATGCGGTTTCAAAGTCAAAGTTGGCCCAAACGGTCAAAAAGACCAAACGGTCTTCACCTCACCAAGGGAAAATGGCCTTGATGGTGTACCTTTCCATGTGATCTTGAAAGTCAAAGGTACCAAACAGTTAACAACTCCATGCACTTTCAAAACCGTTTGGAGGTTGAAAGTGCAAAACCGTGTGGGATCTGTTAAGGTCAAGAACGTTTGATGCCTAAGTGGTCAAGATGGTTTAGTAGTTGATTAACCTAAACCCTAAGGTACCTAAAGTGATTAAATTAACAAGTAATTAGTTGATTGATGCATGTTATGGTCAATGGTGAACATTACAAAAGTACACTTAGTGGGTTAAGTGTGACTAGTACCCCTTGATCAAGCAAACCCTAATGACCATAATGGTGATGACAGGACTTATGATTGTCAAGGTTGATTTGACTTAACTTAATCAAGAGAGATGTAAACATCATCTAATAGTAAGAGGAGAGAGAAGACTCCCTAATATGAATGAGAATCAAGTAATAAACTTCCAATATGTATGATTATATCTAATTAAGGTATGATCCTTCATAGTGAGATCATGGAAACCCTAATTATGATGATTAATGAATCTTAACCTAATTTGAGGGAATTAATGGAAGTAATATTCATACATGATGAAGGTATGATATCAATTCATTGTAAATGTGAATAGTAAACCCTAATATAGGGTAATGTGATATAATGTGAATAGTAAACCCTAATCTAGGGTAATGTGATGTAATGTGTATAGTAAACCCTAATCTAGGGTAATGTGATGTAATGTGAATAGTAAACCCTAATCTAGGGTGATGTGATGATATGAACAAGTAAATCCTAATTATGGGTTACGCTTTTAAGCATGAAACTCTATGATTGAAGTATGAGATAAGGAATCACTATTCCTAATCAAGCTAAGGGGTTGAATAACTCTAAATGGATTGAATAAAAATCGTAACCCTAGAAACCAGCCATGGTAATATGACACGGTTGTGGTGAATCCTTTGTTTCATGACCATATAATGAAGCACGACCGTGGTGGCTTACTCTTGCACGACCGTGCAAGATAGCACGACTGTGGTATTCTATTTTTAAATTGGAAAGAACTTGTATTGTGTTGATATAGTTATAATGTGCATGTTATCAGTAATGCTAACCATGCAGGTTTTTTATAAAGAGGTGATCATAACCAGGTAAGGGTTATGATGTCATATGCATTGAAAGCACGTTATAAGCTTTAAGAGTAATGATATACTATGTTACCTGATAAGTGGTAGCATATGAGATTGATAGGCTGTATGAGCCATGAGAAATATATGCATCGTTATAATCAAGGTCATACTGTTAAAATGACTGGATGATAAGATGTTACTTGGTAACAAGTGTTATGATGATTCAAGGGTTTGAACACCCATATTCCTAAATCACAATGATGAGATGGTTAGGGATTGACATCCCAATGTTAAAAATATGAGATGTGAACTTGATACAAATAGTACTATTCTTTATAGCAATTGTCTTATAAACTATGATGTAATCATGTTTTGGCAAAGAAGAGAGAGAAACTCAAGCTATGTGTTGATAATTCATTTAATAATGAATTTTGAGGATAAAGAATATGATTTAATACTTATGATAATTTATATTGATTCCTTACTATGTGAATCCTGATACAGAGTAATACTATGTGAGATTTCATTACAAGTCAATGTGATGTGATCCTAATACAGGGTGTTACTATGTGAAATTCTATTACCGAATAATCCTATGTGAATCTCAAATATAGACTAATGGGTTAAGAATGTAATTAACCCTTGTGTTGCATAGTACTGATAGGTAATGGTATCATGATTACTAATCATGTAGATATGTTGAGATAATGAGCATAGCCAGGTATGAGTTATGATGTTCTGTATACTGAAAATGTTCTGTAGGCCTTATCAATCTTCATATGCTCTGTTGCTTAGAAAAAAGTAATCTACAATTAATAGGTCTGTGTGTGACATGATGTGCAAATTATCTTATATCGTTTTTGAGCTTGTGAACTATGTGCAATGCTTTATGTAACAAGAATTATAATGCTATTGGGTCAGATAATATGAAGATATGAAATTACCTAACAAGTGGAAGTAACTGTTCTATGGTGAGTTATGATTTTAAATATCTAGATTCTATAATCATGAGAATGAAGTTATTATAAAGTAGAAATGTACTTGAAAAGATGAGGGACTATGATCCTAATACCTTGTGGAAAAATTATGGCTACAGGCCATGACTCCCTAGTGATAATGCCAGACATTAGATATATGATCTAAGCCTAAAGAGAGTTAATGTTGTAGTAATGATTTTATAGTAAATAAATACATGTTCTTTATTTTCCTTAAAAGATAAGTGACATGTTGTTTTATCAAATTATAGATGTATTTCTTTTAATAGGAAGGATGGTCTAATCTGTTAGACATTGAATTAACTGCCACGAAACAAATATAACTTCTTTATGTAAATTTATTTTCTTAACATGCAATAATGATGTTGATGGCGAAGAGTTATATCTCTCGCTAGGGTAATTTTACAATTGTCTCACCCCGTGAGAATCATATTTTTAGGTGGACGTGGACGAGGAGGCAGGAATTCTTCAGTAGGTGAAGGGCAGCAACAACAGTAGCAGGGACAACAGTGAAGTCTCAGGTGGAGACACTGGCTCTTATGCCGTGTATAGATGTAGTTAGAGTCCTATGTGTCGTCTCTGTACTCTCAGGTCCTCGGAGTAGTAGTTAGTGCTTTCGAGATTTTCGCTCAGTGCCTCGAGATTTTTGTATCTTGCCTTGTACATTTAATAGGGTAGTTGATGGTTGTAACCTCGAGATATGACATTACAGAGATGTACTGATGGATTAGTTTGTAAATAACTTATCATATTTCTTTATGAAAAAGTTTTACCGTTTGAGGATCGCTTTACAAAGAGTTTTAATTTTTAGTGATTTTTGGTAATCCGCTGCTTAGTGAACACTTCTGCATTCGTTGATTTTGTTTTTGTGATTCAATCGTCTCAGTAACCCTACTCCAAGGTGATGATACAGGTGAATCTAATTTAAGAGTAATGTGATCCAAAACCCTAATTGTGATGAATAGTCAACCCTCTTTATGGGTAATGGAACATGAAACGCTAATTGGGATGAATAGTAAACCTTTATTATGGGTAATGGAACATGAAACCCTAATTGGGATGAATAGTAAACCCTAATTATGGGAAATAGAGCATGAAACCCTAATAGGGATAAATAGTAAACCTTAATTATGGGAAATAGAGCATGAAAGCCTAATTGGGATGAATAGTAAACCCTAATTGTGGATTATTGAATGTAAATACTTTTCTAGGGTGAAATTTATGTGAAACCCTATCTAAGGATGGTTTCATGAGAAACCATGATGTTTGATGTTCCATGAAGCTCAAATCCAGGGTAATGCTATGTAATGCTTAATAAACACTAATCTTGGGCAATATGGTGTAAACCATAACTATGATGTGGAAATGAGATGATTATCCGCATATGACATGAAATGGGAAACCATAACCCTGGTAAGGGAATAGTCGTGTTACCCATGAATAGTGAATTCATAATTGTTGTACATGGTTCTGATATTCAATTGATATTACTATTATCATCTGTGCTAACCATGAATGTATGTTGAAATAATGATCATAGCAGGTGTGAGCTATGATGTTTAATTCACTATTGTGATTGTACCTTGAGTGTCATAATATACCTTGTTTCCTGGTAAGAGGTAACAAGAGAGTTAATGGGCCTCAAGTACCATGTGTGATGCTGGTAATAGCAAGTATCATGTTTTCCTTTGTCAGTTGACCTAAAGGTGATGGTTACCTGGAAAAGTGGTAACAAAGCTTAATGATGAATCAAGGGTTTAATTACCCAGGGACATATGATTATGGTGATGAAAGTGTGATAGAATGAAAATTCCCAATTATGAAATAAGGAATGGAGTTCCCAATATCTGTTAAAGACAGTTAAGTATTTGATGAAATTAGTACATGTTTCTTTATAGCATTGTCATAATAAGTTGTGTTTGAGAACTTGCTTGATGCTAAAAGAATATGAAAATGTACTTAATTAATCAAGTGAAACCTATTCATGTAGTGCTCTGACCATAGATCCATCATCGTCAACAGTTGGTGATGGTGAAATAGGTTTTCTATGGAATTCTTGGAATTCACATATTCTGAATATGTGGGGGTAAATGGGTGAAAATATCGTTACGTCCGGATGAAGAGATTGAGGGAAGGTAAACACTAAACCTCTCAATCCTTCATGCGTCATGGTAGATGTATCATAAATCTCCCAATGGTTGGGATGGATGTATCATTAATCTCCCAATGTTATATTTATGTCGGGTCAATGGAGATAAACATTAATGCTCTCGATTGCCGATGAGAGTGCAGTTGACGTTGTAACTCTATAGCGAAGTTCCAGTCTACCCTGGAAAGCTATTTGAGCAGTCGACACAGTCCTACTTGTAGTCTTGTGCTGACCAGGATGTGGGAGGTCATGGGAATCCTGCTCTTCCATTGACCTATTTATGGTACCGATTTTGATTCTAGAAATGGTCGGTTGGAGTATGAGCGGTATACCTCATCTCCTCAGAGCTTAAATCTGATTGGAAAATATAATCAGTCGTGTAGTGTATTTGCATAAGATTGAAATACCAGAACCACTGGTTGATGTCATACTGCTTAGTATGCCTTTAATACACAAATGTTATTTATGTTCCTTTAATTCATACTGAATATGAGACATGCTGCTTTATCAGTTTATAACTGAAGTACTTGCATAATAATGTTGCTCTAATCTGCAAAGATGTTGATTAATCTACTACTGATTTATATTATCCCACTACTCAGTTTATTTCTATTAAACTGCAATGATAAAGTTTTGGCGAAGAGTTATATCTCCCGCTGGGGCAATTTTTATAATCGTCTCACCCCCGTGGGATCCAATGTTTTTAGGTAGACGCAGACGCCAAGGCAGAAACTCTTCTACAGGGGAAGAGCAGCAGCAGTCACAGGGAAAGCAGTGATCCATTAGGTGGAGACATTGACTATCTGGTTTTGTATAGTTAGTCCTATAAGTCATCTTTGTACTCTCAGATCCTAGGAGTTAATGTTTTGATACTTCGATCCAAGATTTCGTGCAATGATGCATGATATGTATATATGAACCAGGATGTAATGTTTTACATTGGTTCTAAATGAAAGTGTTTTCCTGTGAATGTATCTCTTGATAAATGGTTTTAAAAATTAGTGATTTTCAGTAATTCCACTGCTAATAATATGCTTCTGCATTAGTTGACCTTGTTTTATGAGTCCTATGCTACAAACTAGTGGTATAATAGCTCTAAGTTTGCTGAGTCTATAGAGACATAGGATTAAGGTTGTTGAGTCTGTTCTAAGTGTCTTCCAGTTTATCTGATAGTGTCTTCTGCTCATATAGGAGAAGAAGAACTAAGGATGTCTAGATCAAACGAGGAACACACTACTGAGAGCAGTGTTGCTACACGAGGAAAAGGTGCAAGAGACCAGGACAGGGAGGAACATGTACCTGAACAACCCCAGTTCAACCCAGCTGATATGGGGAACCCAACCTTCCAGGCGATGTTCGGGAAGTTTATGGCAGTTATGACCCACATGACGGATATAATGCCAGTATCTGTACCTAGGGCACCAGCCCACGATGAAAGACATGGTTCCGGCAAGGATATTGAAAGGCTTAAGAGGGTAGGAGCTTTAGAGTATGCTGGTACAACCGACCCAACAAATGCTGATCTATGGTTGACTGAGTTGGAGAAAGCCTTCAGGATCCTTATGATTCTTGATGGTGAGAGGGTCAGACATGCAGTATACCTCCTCAAAGGGAGTGTTGGACACTGGTGGACTATCGAGGAGGGAAAAGACCTGGATTTGTGATTGGATGGGATGAATTCAGGCGTGAATTAGTTGCTAGTTACTTTCCCAAGTCGTATCTAGATGAGAAGATCTCTTAGTTGTTGGCTAAATGGACATCATTTAAATCCCTTTTTTTTAATAATGACAAACATTTCATTCTTGTCGATCTAACGTGCTACTTGAGTGTTGTAGGAATAAGGTGGATGACAAATATTTGGGAAATATATATGCTTGAATTGTTGTTATTTCATAATTGTAATCAATTGTAAAACTTATACAAGTATATAATGTACAAGTACTTAGACATCATGTAAATCAAGCGTTCGATATTCCCTAACTAATAATAACACTTAGATAGGTCATCCCCTTCAAAAATGTCACACGTGCACACTCATACATACACTTAGCACTTAGTTTAAAACATTGAAACAGGGTCAATCTCGGTCGAAAAAATCATCGATCGAGACACTCTCAGTCGACAAACTTCTCGACCAAGAAAGACCCAGGTAGTCGTTAGACACAGCAGACAAGGTAGTTGGCAGTTGGAGATGAACATTTTATACACTTGCTCCAGACAGTCTTTCGGTCGACAAGTCCTCGACCGAGAAGGACTCTCGGTCGACAATTCTTCGACCCAGATGTGTTCTGTCTACAATTTTCAGATTTAATTAAATAGCCATTGCTAAAGCAACTAAAGTATACCTAACGGCTAGTTAAGCACTTAGAACCCACTAGAAAGTGTCTAGAACGTCCTTAAGCACTTGTAGGTCATTCCTGTAAATAGGACATGACTTAGGACACACTTATTCAATGCTTGAGCTTACACTTGCAATAGGCAATCTGTTTTGAGCAATTGAGCAACACTATCATTGGCTATTCTTTCCTTGCTCCAAATCCATGTCCTATAGGCTAGCATCCCCTATCCACTAAACCTACACTTCAATATTCATTGGTTAGGAGATCTATATGCTTGATATAGGCAAATCAAGCCTTGTGCTTCAAAGTGGTAATTGTAATTTCTATTTCCTTTCTTGTTCTCTCTTATTGCTTGTACTCTCCTTGCTACTCCTAGGGTTGGAGGATGCGGATTGGAGAGGGTGTGATCTTCTTGGTGAAGAAGGAGATCTTTGGGCTACTTCTAGAAGGCTGTTGCAACGGGAAGCTACTTCAAGAAGAAGGCTAATTCAAGGGGGAGCTTGGAGTTACTTCATGAAGGCTGCTTCAAGGTTGGTGCAACTACTTCAAGGCGAAGGTTGTCCAAAGGGTGTAGAAAGTATTGTAATTTTATGTGAAGTCCTTGAGAGGTAATAAAATTTAATACTTTCAAAATCCCAGTTGGGTAAGCAACCAGGTAGTGGATTGACTGCCTTAGTATTTTCTAAGGTTGGAACCACTCTAAACACCTTGTCTCCTTCTTCTTATTTCAATTGTGGTTGTTTGAGTTAAATTACTTTAATCATAAAACCCTATTCACCCCCCTCTAGTGTTTTTCAATTGGTATCAGAGCAGGGCTTCAAGGAAATCTATCAAAGTCTTGAAGAATGGGTGACGGGTTGCTCAACAACCTTAACTTGGAAGGAATGCTCGTGGCTAGGACTCCAGCTTTTGATGGTACAAACTACACCTACTGGAAGAGGAGGATGCAATTTTACTTCCAAGGAATCAGTTGGGATTTATGGAGGATGGTATCAACGCCTTATGTACTTCCTCAAACGGAGTATGCAGTTTGGGATGCTAATACGGTAAAGTCTGCCCAAATGAATGCAAAGGCTGTAAGTATACTTTATTGTTCAATTTCTGTTGGTGAATTTAATGGAATATCAAATTGTGAAACAACTTATGAAATATGTCATAGACTTTGTATAACATATGAAGGAACTATGCAAGTTAACAATTCTAAAATCGGAATGCTTAAATAGAAATTTGAACAATTCCGTATGGATCAAAATGAATCTATTAGTGAAATGTATGTAAAATTGTCTTCTATTGTAAATGGTTTGAATGCTTTAGGCAAAGTAATTAGTGAGGAAGACCAGGTGTCAAAGATTCTTAGATCTCTCCCTCCCAAGTACAAGACCAAAGTGATGGCCATTGAAGAAGCAAATGATCTCACCCGACTAAGGATGGAGCAACTTATTGGCAACCTAGAAGCACATGAGGCAACTTTGGAGGAAGAGGAACGAAGAGAGTGTGAACTACAACAAGGAATAAAGAAAGATGTGGCTCTAAAGGCTTCAAAGATCATCACTCTAGAAAGTGATGAAACAAGTGAATAAGAAGGAGAAGAAGCCCTAATTGTCAATGGTAAGACATATAGAAGATTTAGATCTAACAAAACTTCTAGTTCTTCTTCTTCCCCTCCTAGGTGTTTTGAATGTGGAAATAAAGGACATCTCAAAAATGAATGCCCAAAAGCTAAGAAAGGAAAGAAAAGCTCACACAAAAAGATGGGAGAAAAATCTTATAAAGTTGCGTGGGATGAATCAAGTGAGAGTGAAAGTGGAGAAGAGAAGGTGGAGTGTCTCATGGAAAAAGAAGATGATGAAGATTCCCAAGAGGTAAGCCTTCTTGATTTTAATCGCTAGTTTACAAGAACTCATGACAAGTATGTTGACTGAAAAAAGAAACTAAAGAAGGTCACCAAAACTAATGAGGAATTATATGTTAGATTAAATGATCTTTCTTCTGAAAAGAACAATCTTGCTTCTGAAAATTTGTCTTTAACAACATCTTTAAATGATTGTAATATCAAGTTTCTTAATTTAGAAACAAATTATGATCTTCTTTCTAGAGAAAAGGTTGGTTTGCTTGCTAAACTAAACAATTTTCAGACCCAACGTATTCTATGTAATCATCTAGATTATGATAATGTTGTTAAAGAAAGAAATTCTCTATTATCTGATTTAGATCAAGCAAGGAAAGATATCAATAAGAAGATGGATGATATTGCTAAGCTACAAAGAGAAATAAATTGCTTGAAGGGAAATGACATCCTTGATAATATTCTGAAAACTTCCTCTAGTTACAATGGAAGAAGAGGCTTACGATATGATCCTAAAAGAAAATCTTATCAACCCAAAAGAGCTAAAGCATCCAAGACTAAGATTATGTTTGTACCTAAGAACACAATTCCTAGTAAGAGAAATGAAATTGACTCTATTTCTTGTCACTTTTGTCTACGTCTTGAACATTACTCTTTTTCATGCCCTTATAAGAAGAAGGATTCTGAGTTAGTTTGGGTTCCCAAACCTCAAACTTAGAAGAATTGAATGCAATTTAGTTGAGATATGATCTAATGCTTATTCATGAAAATCATAATGCTCTATCTCAACTAAACAAATAGTTTCATGTATTGTGTTAATTTCAGAATTGATATACATAAATTACTGAAATAGAAACATATTTGGTCGAAAAATAGTTTGACCGAGATACTCTCGGTCGAGAAACACTTCGACCGAGAAAATGCCTGTGACAAATTAAAATCTACAACAAAACTCTTAGTGAAACAGCAACCATTCCGGTCGAAAAAACATTGATCAGAGCAAAAATCAATCGAAAAATAGTCGACCGAACAGACTTCTATTTCTATTCAGTTCAACCTGTAAAACAACAACTTTCTCGATCGACAAATTGGTCGACTGAGACATATATCGGTCGAAATTTTGTCGACCGAATAAAATTCTGATTAGCTTTCTTTATCAAAACATGTTCAGTTTGCAATTAAATGTACCTAACCATAGGAGACCATCACATGGGTACCAAAACCTACATTTTAATGCAGGATTGGGTGGTCGAAAGTGGATGTTCCAAACACATGACCGGAAACAAGGATGCATTTCAAACTTTTGAGGAAAAGAAGAGTGGAACAGTCACTTTTGGAGACAATGGTAAAGGTAAAATTGTTGGAATAGGTAACA
This sequence comes from Alisma plantago-aquatica, assembly GCA_963693085.1. Lineage (NCBI taxonomy): Eukaryota > Viridiplantae > Streptophyta > Magnoliopsida > Alismatales > Alismataceae > Alisma > Alisma plantago-aquatica. Next base: position 1,129,703,877 of record OY856409.1, on the reverse strand, counting down.
TTGGTACAAACCTTGAAATAAAGAATATTTTACTTGTTGATGGCTTGCACCATAATTTAATAAGCGTTAGTCAATTATGTGATAGTGGATATGCTGTTTTATTCAACAAAAATTGCTGCAAGTTACTAATAGAAAATACTACAAACGTTGTTTATGAAAGAAAAAGAGTTGGAAATCTTTATATTCTTAGACCTAGCTCTATGCAATCTTTAGTTGGAAAATGCTTACTTGGAAATGAAAATTCTTTATAACTATGGCATAAAAAATTAGGCCATGCTAGTTCACATGTTATCAAAAAGCTAGTTAAATATGATCTTGTTCGTGGTTTGCCTAATTTATCTTTTGATCAAACTGAAAATTGTGAACCATGTACTTTGGGTAAACAAACTGAAATCTCTTTTAAACCCAAAAATGTACTTAGCACCTGTAGATCCCTAGAACTCATTCATATGGATTTATTTGGACCTATGCGGACACAATCTATTGGTGACAAAAGATATTGTTTTGTTATTGTTGATGATTGTAGTAGATATACATGGGTACACTTTCTTGCAAACAAAGATGACACTATTCAATTTTTTATAAAATTTTGTTCCAAGATTGAAAATCTACTACAAAACAAATTATGTACAATTAGGAGTGATCATGGTGGAGAATTTGAGAACCATTTATTTGAAGAATTTTGCACATCTCAAGGCTACACTCACAATTTTTCTGCTCCACACACTCCACAACAAAATGGTATAGTTGAAAGGAAAAAGCGATCACTATAAGAAATGGCTAGGACTATGATGCTCGAACATAATACACCTAAAACATTTTGGGCTGATGCGATAAACACAACTTGCTATGTGATAAATAGAGTAACTGTTCATTCTTATTTGAAGAAAACACCATATGAAATCATATATACTAAGAAACCTAGAGTTGACTAATTTCATACTTTTGGATCAACATGCTACATCTTAAACACAAAAAAAAAGATAAAGACAAGTTTGACTCTAAAACACATAAAGCCTTTTTTTTTGGATATTCCACCTCTAGCAAAGCATTTAGAGTTTACAACACTATCTCTAGAAAAGTTGAGGAATCAATTCATATCTCTTTTCATGAAGAGCCACAATCTGAAAACCTTGAAGTAATTGATCTCACTCATCAATTAGAAAATTTATCAATACCTAATGTGAGTGACAAAAACACTACTAGTGATCACCAAGATGAGATGCAACATGTTCCTAGACTCATTAAGGATCATCCTCAAGATTTGATCATTGGAAATATGAATGATAAAGTCAAAACCCGTTCTTCTTTTAAAGATGTTGCAAATATGGCATTTGTTTCTATAATTGAACCTAAGAAGGTGACTGAAGCTCTCAAAGATGACTATTGGATAATGGCAATGCAAGAAGAATTGAACCAATTCACTAAAAATGACGTATGGGATTTAGTTCCTAAACCACAAGATAAAACCATTATTGGAACTAAATGGGTTTTTAGAAATAAGTTAAATGAAGCAGGGGAAGTGGTAAGAAATAAAGCTAGACTAGTAGCACAAGGATATAATCAATAAGAAGGGATAGATTTTGATGAAATATATGCACCAGTAGCAAGACTTGAAGCCATTATAATGCTACTAGCTATAGCTGCACACAAAAACATCAAAAAATTTAAAATGGATGTGAAAAGTGCATTTCTCAATGGGATAATCCAAGAAGAAGTATATGTTGCCCAACCACCTGGTTTTGAAATACCAAAAAAAGGTGACTATGTATACAAACTTAGGAAGGCACTTTATGGTTTAAAACAAGCACCTAGAAATTGTTATGAAAGGCTCAAGAACTATTTATTTGATAACGATTTTTCTATTGGAAATTCATATTCTACTTTATTTTTCAAAACATATGCATCTAATTTTCTAGTTGTTCAAATATATGTTGATGACATTATCTTTGGTGCTTCAAATGAATCATTATGCAAACAATTCAGTGATATTATGCAACAAGAATTTGAAATGAGCCTCATGGGTGAACTAACTTTCTTTCTTGGTTTTCAAATTAAACAAACGCCTACTGGGATTTTTATAAGCCAAGAAAAGTACACCAATGAACTCTTAAAACGTTTTGGGATGGACTAGTGCAAACATGCTACCACTCCAATGGCTACCTCTACTAAAATTGATAAGGATGAAAATTGGGTAACCTATTGATGATTCTTATATAGAGCCATGATTGGTAGTTTTCTTTACTTAACCACTTCTAGACCGGACATCGTGTTTTCAGTTGGTCTTTGTGCACAATTTCAATCACAGCCTATGCATTCTCACTTTCAAGCCGTCAAACGGATTTTCCGATACTTAACCGGCACCACATGTTATGGTTTATGGTATCCTAAAGGACAATCCTTGGACTTTAAAGCCTATACTGATGCCAATTATGCTGGTTGTTGACTTGATCGCAAGAGCACCAGTGGTAGTTGTTTCTTGTTAGGAAAAGCCTTAGTATCTTGGTTTAGCAAGAAACAAAATATGGTTGCCCTCTCTACAACTGAAGCTGAATATATGGCAGCCGGATCTTGTTGTGCTCAAGTGCTCTATATGCAACAAGTGTTAAACGATTATGGTTTTACTTTTTCATCCACGCCTATTTTTTGTGACAATACAAGAGCTATAAACTTAGCACATAATCCCATTCTACACAACTGAGCTAAACATATTGAAATCCGTCATCACTTTTTATGGGATCATATATCTAAGAATAATGTATCCCTTCATCATGTTGATACCGAAAAACAATTGGCTGATATTTTCACAAAACCGCTTCCACTAGACCAATTTAACAAAATAAGGAAGCAACTACTCATCACTCCCCTAGAGGATGTTTTCTTTGATATTTGTGCCTCTTAAAAATGGTTTTAATCGTGTTATGTTTGGCTTTCAAATGGACATCTTTTTCAAGATTTGATGGCTATCTTTTTATGGGGAATATAGAATTAAGGGGGAGTTTTTCTATTTTTAACGGATATCTTTTCGAAATGACCAAGGGGGAGAAATAAAAGTAAATCTTAAAATGGTAACTTTGAAAAAAAACTCAATCAATGAGTTTCATAATCTCTTGGCTTTACATTAGAAGTTGCTATATTCCCTAAAGAATTGGATTTTATGTTCCATACCTCTTTGGGAACAATAAGCACACATTTCATAAACAAGAGAAGAAATTCACAAACTAAATCTCAGGTATGAAACTCAACTCATTTTAAAGACTAGTTGATTTATATTTTGGAAATGTTTGTCATCTTCAAAAAGGGGGAGATTGTTGGCTAAATGGACATCATTTAAATCCCTTTGTTTTGATAATGACAAACATTTCATTCTTTTCGATCTAACGTACTACTTGAGTGTTGTAGGAATAAGGTGGATGACAAAGATTTGGGAAATCTATATGCTTGAATTGTTGTTATTTCATAATTGTAATCAATTGTAAAACTTGTACAAGTATATAATGTACAAGTACTTAGACATTATGTAAATCAAGCGTTAGATCTTCCCTAACTAATCGCAACACTTAGATAGGTCATCTCCTTCAAAAATGTCACACTTGCACACTCACACATACACTTAGCACTTAGTTTAAAACATTGAAATAGGGTCAATCTTGGTCGACAAAATCCTCGACCGAGACACTCTCGGTCGACAAACTTCTCGACCGAGAAAGACCCAGGTAGCCGTTAGACACAACAGACAAGGTAGTTGACAGTTGGAGATGAACGTTGTATACACTTGCTCCAGACAGTCTTTCAGTCGACAAGTCCTCGACCGAGAAGGACTCTTGGTCGACAATTCTTCGATCGAGATGTGTTCTGTCCACAATTTTCAGAGTTAATTAAGTAGTCATTGCTAAAGCAACTAAAGTATACTTGATGGTTAGTTAAGCACTTAGAACCCCCTAGAAAGTGTCTAGAACTTCCTTAAGCACTGGTAGGTCATTCCTATAGATAGGACATGCCTTAGGACACCCTAATACACACTTGTGCAATACTTGAGCTTACACTTACAATTGGCAATCTCTTTTGAGCGATTGAGCAACACTAGAATTGGATATTCTTTCCTTGCTCCAAATTCGTGTCCTATATGCTAGCATCTCCTATCCACTAAACCTACACTTCAATATTCATTGGTTAGGAGATCTATACACTTGATATAGGCAAATCAAGTCTTGTGCTTCAAAGTGGTAATTGTAATTTCTATTTCCTTTCTTGTTCTCTCTTATTGCTTGTACTCTCCTTGCTACTCCTAGGGTTGGAGGCTACGGATTGGAGAGGGTGTGATCTTCTTGGTGAAGAAGGAGATCTTTGCGCTACTTCTAGAAGGCTGTTGCAACGGGAAGCTACTTCAAGAGGAAGGCTAATTCAAGGGGGAGCTTGGAGTTACTTCATGAAGGCTGCTTCAAGTTTGGTGCAACTACTTCAAGGTGAAGGTTGTCCAAAGGGTGTAGAAAGTGTTGTAATTTTATGTGAAGTCCTTGAGAGGTAATAAAATTTAATACTTTCAAAATCCCGGTTGGGTAAGCAACCGGGTAGTGGATTGACTGCCTTAGTATTTGCTAAGGTTGGAACCACTCTAAACACCTTGTCTCCTTCTTCTTATTTCAATTGTGGTTGTTTGAGTTAAATTACTTTAAAATAATAATAAAAACCTATTCACCCCCTCTAGTGTTTTTCATCAGTTTGAGAGAATTAAACAAGGACTAATGAACATTAGCGAGTATGAGGATAAGTTCATGGAGTTGTTGCGGTTCTGTCCGCACATGGCATCCAATGACGAGGAGAGAATTTGACATTTTGAGAAGGGGTTGAACTCTGAATTAACCACTCTAGTGTCTGCTTTAGAGAACCGAGAGAGATTTGCAACTTTCGTGGAGTCTGTAAGACGCATAGAGAGGTCTATAATTGAAAAGAGACAGACCAAGGGTAAGAAGGAATACCCACAATTTCAAGGATAGAGTGCTGGGAGTTTGAAGAAACCAAGGTATTATGTGCCTACACCACCACCAAGATTCAATACCCAGATGCAGTGGACGTCAAGTAAGGGTAGAGGCCGTAGTTTACCACCGAAGGGAGCTTATCGCTCGGCTTCTATGTCAGTGACATGACCACCCAGACCACCATGGGGGAATGTAACCTATTGTAGATGTGGAAAAGAAGGCCATATGGTGAGAGATTGTCCTAAGAAAGTGAGAAGTGTGACCTAGAAATCGAGGTAGAGTCAGCAGGGCTCTTAGAGGCAACAACCTGGAGGTAGTACTAGAGGACGTGGACAAGTGTCCCAAGCCAGTTCTTCGACATCCAATAATTGAGCACAGGGTCAACAACAAGCGATGGCTATGTTCTATGCTATGATCCAACCTGAAGTAGTAGTCAACCCTCGGGTTGTGACAGGTCAGATGGAACTGCTTTATTCTGATATGTCTTTATCCTGCTTTGTATCTGTGTTAATTGATCTGGGTGGGACACACTCTTTTATCACTCGAGAAGTGATTGATGACTACAACATGATTTCCAGTCATAGAGCAGATAGCTTGTTTCTAGAAACACCTTTGATGGGATCTACAATATTGCGGGAAGTGTGTTCTCCCTACAATCTTTTCTTTTCTGATCATCACATTCAAGTGGATCTTATACCACTTTATATGCATGGGTTTGATATAATCCTTGGGATGGACACCTTAGAGAAGTATAAGGTTGTCTTGGATTGTAGTTCCAAGCATGTTGTGTTCACATATGGTGGTGACATGTGGATCTTTCAGGGGGATAAAAAGATTCTTCCAACATGTCTTGTGTCAGCCATGGTAGCTGAGAGGTTGATGAGACAAGGATGCCTTACATTCTTGGCCCATGTGGTTGATACCACAATGGAGAGTCCTCATCCTTCTGAAGTTTCGGTAGTCAGGGAATTTGAAGATGTATTTCCTTAAGAACTTCTGGGTGTTCCTCTGCCCTGAGAATAGATTTTGAGATTAATCTAATCTCGGGAACGCAACCAATAGCACAAATACTGTATAGGATGGCGCCTGCTGAAATGGCAGAACTCAAGAAACAACTACAAGAGTTGCTTGAGAAGGGTTTTATCCGACTGAGTACTTCACCTTGGGGTGCTCTGGTCCTTTTTGTTAAGAAAAAGGTTGGGTCTATGCGCTTATGCATTGATTATAGACAGTTAAACAAAGTAACTATAAAGAACAAGTATCCTTTACCGAGGATTGATGACTTGTTTGATCAGTTGTGTGGTGCAACTGTCTTTTCTAAGATAGATCTATGGTCGGGATACCATCAGTTACAAATTAAGGAGGGTGACATACCTAAGTCTGCCTTTAGAATGAGGTATGGTCAGTATGAGTTCACAGTTATGTCGTTTGGACTAACTAATGCACCAGCTACATTTATGGAACTCATGAATAGAATCTTTCGACCTTTTCTAGATCAGTGTATAGTCATCTTCATAGATGACATCTGGATCTACAGTAGAGATGCTCAACAACATGAGCAACATCTTTGCCAAGCTCTGACTTTGTGAAAGGAGCATAAGTTATATGCTAAGTTTGGCAAATGTGAGTTCTAGATGCCAGAGGTTTCCTTTCTTAGACACGTAATATCTGCCTCAGGTATTCGTGTTGATCCTAAGAAGGTAGAATTTGTCCTGCAATGGGAACAATCGAAGACACTAACAGAGTTAAGAAGTTTCCTAGGACTGGCAGGCTATTACAGGAGGTTCATTAAGAACTTTGGTTCAATAGCCTTACCCCTGACCAAGTTGACAAGGAAGGAGATTCCTTTTGTCTGGAATGACAAGTGTCAACAATCTTTCCAGTTGTTGAAGGAAAGGTTAACCAGTGCACCTGTGTTAGTGCTACCTAAGCAAGGAAAGGGGTATATAGTCTTCTATGATACATCTAAGAATGGCTTAGGATGTGTGTTGATGCAGGATAAGCAAGTGATTTCTTTTGCTTCTCGACAGCTTAAGAAACATGAAGGAGAATTATCCAACACACGATCTAGAGTTAGCTATTGTGGTCAATGCCTTGAAGATCTGGAGACATTATCTCTACACAGAAACATTCTAGATTTCCACAGACCATAAGAATCTGAAGTATATCTTTTCTCAGCATGAGCTTAACTTGAGGCAATGCCACTGGATGGAGTTAATCAAGGATTACGATTGTACAATTGATTATCATCCAGGGAAAGCCAAGGTGGTTGCTGATGCACTAAGTAGGAAATCAGCAACACCAGCCCTAGATAAAGCACAACTAAACTCCTTAGGGTGCTCTAAGAAAGATATGTTTATTGTCTTTGAGGCAAGATAATGTACAATTTAAAGTTTCATTGTTAGTCGGGTTGTTAGCTGAGATGGACATAAAACCAACTCTGAGACAGCAGATTAAAGAAGCACGGTAGACTGATTCTATGATTCAACAGATCAGGTCAGAGTATGGTAGTGAGAAGTGGGATGGCTTCCATGATTCGAATGACCAGGTAGTCTGTTACCATGGAAGGATGGTAGTACCTGACGTTGATAACTTAAGAAAGTTAGTCCTGGAAGAGGCTCATTCTTCAATGTATGCTATGCATCCAGGGAGCACCAAGATGTATCATAACCTAAAGGATATGTATTGGTGGCCTGGTTTAAAGAAGGATGTTGCTGAGTTTGTTATGCGGTGTCTGGTGTGTCAACAGGTTACAGCTAAACATCAGAAGCCCGCAGTAACAATGCAACCCCTACCGATACCACAGTGGAAGTGGGATCATGTAACTATGGACTTTGTGGTTGGATTGCCTAGAATAGCCAAAAATCATGATTCCATTTGGGTGATAGGTTATAGTTTGACAAAGAGACACATTTCTTACCTGTCAAGACAACCCATACAACTGAGAAACTTGCACAAATCTACATAGATGAGATAGTGTGTTTGCACGGGGTACCAGTTACAATAGTTTCTGACAGAGGTCCTCAGTTTACGAGTTGTTTTTGGGAATGACTTCATAAAGATTTGGATACACAGCTGAGGTTTAGTACAACTTTTCATCCTCAGACAGATGGACAGTCTGAGAGGACAATACAAACCTTGGAGGACTTGCTTAGGGCATGTGTCCTTCAGTTTGTGGGGAGTTGGGATCTACATCTGAGCTTGATAGAGTTTGCTTATAATAAAAGCTATCAGTACAGTATATAGATGGCACCATATGAGGCTTTGTATGGTAGATGTTGTAGATCTCCCCTATGTTGGTATGAAACTGGTGAATATCAACTTTTGGGTCCTGAGCTGGTTCACAAACAACTGAGAAGATAAAGATCATACAACAACAGTTGAAAACAACCCAGGATAGACAAAAATCCTACGCTGACAGGCATCGTAGACCCTTAGAATTCCAAGTCGGAGATAGGGTGTACCTCAAGGTTTCACCTTGGAAAGGTATCCTGAGATTTGGAAAGAAAGGGAAGTTAGCTCCTAGATTTATGGGGTCTTATCTGATCATTGAAAGGATGGGAAAGGTAGCTTATAAGCTGGAGTTACCAGCTGAGTTGCATAGAGTGCACCTAGTGTTTCATATCTCTATGTTGAGGAAGTGTCATCCTGACACTGAGTTAGTTCTACAACCTGTGAAGGTAGAACTAAATGATGACATATCTTATGTTGAAGGGCCAGTGTTGATTCTTGATAGAAGAATCAAGAAGTTGAAAAAGAAAGACATTAGTCTTGTAAAAGTCCTCTAGAATCACCGTGGAACTGAAAAAGCTACATGGGAACTATAGTATGAGATGAAGAGGAAATATCCTACTCTTTTCTCTTAATATTTTGTTGATGATTTCGGGGACGAAATCATTGTAAGGGGTGGATAAACTTGTAACATCCCTAACCTAGGTTATGAATTAACCCTAGGTCTTTTGCTTAATAAAAGTGATTATATGCATTCCCTTATATTTTGAAAAGTAATTAAGGCTCAAGAGGAACTTATATTGCAATATTAGTCCTTTTTGAATATTGTTGAAATCAGTATTTTGCTTGTTTTGGACTAAAGTGCAAATTACCCAAGTTGAGGGGTTTATTTGCAATTTGTGCATCAAAATATGTTCCTCATGTGTTGAAGAATCATGAGAGTGAATATGATGTAGAGGTATGGCTTGTGAAAGCCTGAATACCAAGAAAGAGCTGATAAAGCAACGTTAGTGCATGAAAACCTAGTTTTGGTGTAATGTGCAATTTACCCAAAACCTAGGGTGCAATATGTAAATTACCACTTCAATAAGGTCCATAATGTTTCTTGGCATCATGTTGAACAAAGAAAATGAGGGGCGCCTCTTTTGATTTAATTTGAAGGAGAGAGAATCTTGATATTAAAATAATCAAGATATAAGCATAATGGAAACATTAGTGCAAAATTAAATAAAATAATTGAAGGGCCTTCAACCAAAATTAAAAATTGTGGAATTCAGATGTGTTTATGTACGTCCTTGAGCCTTGCAAGGACCACTAACATCCTAAGGAGGTGAAATTCCACTCACCTTATTATAAGGAAAAGAATTTCCACTCAAAAATATATATTAATATTATAAGGGATTAAGGTGCTTAATTTCTTTTCCCTTAATCCACGGATAATGGAAGGGAGCTCGGTGGGATTGAGATGCCTTTGCATGCAAGCAAACGAAGGAGGAAGAGGTGGCACCATTTTTGGAATTAATTGATTTTTAATAAAACATTTTCTCTTTCATAAATTTTCTTATAAAAGAGCCTTTTCCAACCCACGTAAGGACCTTTTCGGATTTCTTTCTTCTCCTTGCTTGCAAAATTGACCAAGAGATCTAGAAACAGCAGGAAGGACGCCCCCAAACTGTTGGTAAGACTTTGATCTTCGTTCTTCTTGATTTCATGGTGAAAATCATAAAACAATGTGTGATTCCTTCATTTCTTCACTCCATCTTCAACCCTAGTCGATCCTTTCACTCCAAAAGCTTGAGAAAAGACCTTGGGAGGTTGCTAGAGCTTCAAACACCATTGGAGCCGTGAAGCTTGGAGCTTGGTATCATATTTGAAGGTGGGTTATATAACTCAAACCCTTAATCCTTATCATTGAATTCGATTTCTTCATGCAATTGAGTTAATTGTTATTATTGCAATAGCCTTGCTTGATTAATGGAGTTGCCATGAATAATGGTAGTAGTTCTGCGAATCTAAAGGTTGAAGATGATAACCTATTCATAAGCACACACCTTAATCAAAAATCAAGAGAAAACGGTCTTGGACCTTTGGTCCAAACGGTTCACCAAACCGTTTGAGACCAAACGGTTTGCAAACCGTTTGGTGTCTTGGACTCCAAACTGCATGGAGGAGTTGACCGTTTGGTATAGTTGACTGTTTGAGGTATGAACTTAATCAAATGTTGGATGATGATCCAATGGACTCAATTGATTGATCCAAGGTGTGCACGATCCTTCAAGTGGAAACCCTAATCAAATTGATTGGAGAAATCCTTGATTGGTCCTAACGATTTCAAGACATTTTGGGGTCAAACGGTCTTGAGACCATTTGAGCCCAAACGGTCTTGAAACCGTTTGGGACCAAACGGTTTCAAAACCGTTTGGTGGGTTATTGGTTGATCCTTGACCCATGGATGATAATCTAATGGTTTAGATTGATGGATCCTTCAATTGAATAATCTATAGTCACCTCAATGGTGCAATTGGAAATCCATTTGATGAATAAATGACCTAGTGAGCCCTTGCGGGTTTCGGACTGATTTGGCCCAAATGGTCTTGAGACCGTTTGATACCAAATTGTCTTGAAACTGTTTGGGGCCAAACGGTTTCAAAACCGTTTGGGGTCAAACGATTTCAAAACTGTTTGGTGGCAAACAGTTTCAAAACCGTTGGGTGATGAAACTTCAAAACCGCATGGAGGTTGATGACAGTTCAATTACTTGGATATTGAAGGTAATGATAGTTCTAATAATCCAAAGATGATTAGTAATGATAATCCATAAAGGTACAAAGGTTAAAACCCTAATAGTACCTAGGTGATTAGTGTCAATTAAGGAAGGAACCCTAATTGCTTATAAGAGCAATGACTTGATACACTATGTCATTCATAGTTGTATGAACTTGACTAAGAGTTGATATGACCTAATCAAGTTTGAGAGGAATGATAGCATGGAGTTGATGCATGAGTATGATTCATATGCTGAATAAGGGTATGATCCTTAAGTAAAGAGATCATGAAACCCTAATCATGAACATAAACCCTAATTGACAAGGTTGTTGAACCTTAACCCTAATCCAGGGAAATTATTATTGAAACTCTAATCCTGTGTAGGGATGTAACCCTAATCCAAGGTGATGATATAGGTGAATCTAGTTTAAGAGTAATGTGATCCAAAACCCTGATTGGGATGAATAGTAAACCCTAATTATGGGTAACTGAACATGAAACCCTAATTGGGATGAATAGTAAACCCTATTTATGGGTAATGGAACATGAAACCCTAATTGGGATGAATTATCAAGTACCATATATGATGCTGGTATTAACAAGTATCATGTTTGCCTTGGTCAGTTGACCTAAAGGTGATGGTTACCTAAAAAAGTGGTAACAAAGCTTAATGATGAATCAAGGGTTTAATTACCCAGGGCCATATGATTATGGTGATAAAACTGTGATAGAATGAGAATTCCCAGTTTTGAAATAAGGAACTTAGTTCCCAATATTTGTTAAAGATAGTTCAGTATTTAATGAAATTAGTACATGTTTCCTTATAGCATTGTCATAATAAGTTGTGTTTGAGAACTTACTTGATGCTAAAAGAATATGAAAATGTACTTAATTAATCAAGTGAAATCTATTCATGTAGTGCTCTGACCATAGATCCATCATCGTCAGCAGTTGCTGATGGTGAAATAGGTTTTCTATGGAATTCCTGGAATTCACATATTCTGAATATGTGGGGGTAAATAGGCAAAAATATCCTTAAGTCCACGTGAAGAGATTGAGGGAAGGTAAACACTAAACCTCTCAATCCTTCAGGTGTCGGGATAGATGTATCATAAATCTCTCGATGGTTGGTATGGATGTATCATTAATCTCCCAATGTTATTTTTATATCGGGTCGATGGAGATAAACATTAATGGTCTCGATTGCCGATGAGAGTGCAGTTGACACTGTAACTCTATAACAAAGTTCCAGTATACCCTGGAAAGCTATTTGAGCAGTCGACACAGTCCTGCTTGTAGTCTTGTACTGACTAGGATGTGGGAGGTCATGGGAATCCGGCTCTTCCATTGACCTATTTATGGTACCGAATTCAATTCTAGAAATGGTCAGTTGGAGTATGAGTGGTATACCTCATCTCCTCAGAGCTTAAATATGTTTGTAAAATATAATCAGCCCTGTAGCATATTTGCATAAGATTGAAATACAAGAACCACTGGTTGATGTCATACTTCTTAGTATGCCCTTAATACACAAATGTTATTTATGTTCCTTTAATTCATATTGAATATGAGACATGCTGCTTTATCAGTTTACAACTGAAGTACTTGCATAAGAATGTTTCTGCAAAGATGTTGATTTATCTGCTACTGATTTATATTATCCCACTGCTCAGGTTATTTCTATTAAAAACGACTCGTAAACTGGGGACCTCTATCAGAAACAATGGTAAATGGGATCCCATGCAGCCACACTATGTCATCTATATATAACTGTGCTAACTTCTCCGCAAAATAGGTTGTTTTGACAGGTATGAAATGTGTTGCCTTTGTCAACCTATCAACTATTACCCAAATGGAATCATGACCTTTGATTGTTCTGGGTAAACAAACCACAAAGTCCATGGTTACATGATCCCACTTCCACTGTGGTATGGGCAAAGGTTGTAGTGTTCCTGTAGGCTTTTGGTGTTCAACTTTAACTTGCTGACACACAGTACACCGCATAACGAACTCAGCAACATCCTTCTTCAAACCAGGCCTCCAATACATATCTTTCAAGTTATGATACATTTTGGTGCTTCCTGGGTGCATAACATACATTGAAGAATGAGCTTCTTCCAGGACTAACTTCCTTAAGTTATCAACATCAGGTACTATCATTCTACCATGATAACACGCTACCTGATCATCTAAATCATGGAAACCATCTCATTTCTCTCTACCATACTCCGATCTAATCTGCTTACTACATCATCAACTTGCTGTGCCTCCTTAATCTGCTGTCTCAGAGTAGGTTTTATGTGCATCTCAGGTAACAACCCAGATAGTAATGATATTTTTAACTGTACATTATCTTGCCTTAAAGAGATAAGCATATCCCTCCTAGAGCACACCAAAGAATTCAGCTATGCTTTATCTGGAGTTGGTGTTGCTGATTTCCTACTCAAAGCATCAACAACTACATTGGTCTTTCCTAGATGATAATCAATTGTACAATCATAGTCCTTGATTAGTTACATCCAACGGCATTGCCTCATGTTAAGCTCATGCTGAGAAAAGATATACTTTAGGTTCTTATGGTCTGTGAAAATTTGGAATGTCTCTCCATAGAGATAATGTCTCCAGATCTTCAAGGCATGGACTACAGTAGCTAGTTCTAGATCGTGTGTTGGATAATTCTCCTCGTGTTTCTTAAGTTGTCGAGAAGAAAAAAAATCACTTGTTTATCCTGCATTAACACACATCCTAGTCCATTCTTAGAGGCATCACAGAAAACTATATACCATTTCCCTTGTTCAGGTAGTACCAGCACATGTGCACGTGTCAATCTCTCTTTCAACAACTAGAATGATTGTTGACACTTGTCCTTCCTGGCAAAAGGAACATCCTTCCTGGTCAACTTAGTCAACGGTAAAGCTATGGAACTGAAGTTCTTAATGAACCCCTGGTAATAGCCTGCCAACCCTAAGAAGCTACAAATCTCCATTGGTGTCTTCGGGTGCTCCCATTGCAGGACCGATTCTACCTTTTTAGGGTCAACACGTATACCTGAAGCAGATATTACATGTCCAAGAAAAGAAACTTCTGGTAGCCAGAACTCACACTTGCTAAACATAGCATATAACTTATTCTCCCTTAGCAAAGTTATAGCCTGACGAAGATGGTGCTCATGCTGTTGAGCATCTCTACTATAGATCAGGATGTCATCTATGAAGACAACAATACACTGGTCAAGAAAAGGTCAAAAGATTCTATTCATGAGTTCCATAAATGCAGTTGGTGCATTAGTTAGTCTAAACGACATAACTATGAACTCATAGTGACCATACCGTGTCCTAAAGGCAGACTTAGGTATGTCACCCTCCTTAATAGAAAGCTGATGATATCCCGACCTCAGATCTATCCGTGAGAAGATAGTTGCACCATGCAACTGATCAAAGGGATCATCAATCCTTGGCAAAGGATAATTATTCTTTATTATTACTTTATTTAATTGCTTGTAGTAAATGCACAACCGCATCGATCCATCCTTCTTTTTAACAAAGTGGACTGAAGCACCCCAGGCTGAAATGCTTGGTCAGATAAAACCCTTCTCAAGAAACTCTTACAGCTGTTTCTTGAGTTCTGTCGTCTCAGCAGGCGCAATCCTATACGGTGTTTGTGCTATAGGTTGCGTTCCCGGGATTAGATTAATTTCAAAATCAATCTCTCGGGGTGGAGGTACACCTAGAAGTTCTTTAGGAAATACATCTTCAAATTCCCTGACTACAGGAACTTCAGTAGGATTAGAACTCTTCATGGTGGTATCTACCACATGGGCCAAGAATGCATAACATCCTTGCCTCATAAGCTTCTCAGCTACCATAGCTGACACAAGGCAGGTTGGAAGAATCTTTCTATCTCCTTGAATGATCCATGTGTCACTATCATCTGTGAACATAGCTTGCTTGGACTCACAATCTAAGACAACCTTATACCTTTCTAGGGTATCCATCCCAAGGATTATATCGAACCCATGCATCTCAAGTGGTATAAGATCCACTTGAATGCGATGTTCAGAAAAGAAAAGAATGTAGGGAGAACACACCTCCCGCAACACAGCAGATCCCCTCAAAGGAGTTTCTAACAACAGACTATCTGCTCTATGACTTGTAGTCATGTTGCAGTCAAGAATCACTCTTCGAGTGATAAAGGAATTCATAGCACCCAGATAAATTAAAACAGATACAACACAAGATGTAGACATATCAGAATAAAACAACTTCATCTGACATGTCACAACCCGAGGGTTGATCACTACATCAGGTGGATTCATCGTATAGAATCTCACCGTTGGCTATGGTTGATTCGGTGCTCGATGCCTGGGTGTCGATGATCCAGCTTGGGATGCTTGTCCACGTCCTCTAGCACCACTTGGAAACTGTCACCTTTGAGAACCTTGCTGACTCTGCCTTTGAGGTTGAGTCACACTTGCCTCTCAGGCTCTACAATCCTTCATCAGATGCCCCATCTTTCCACATATGAAACAACTTCTGATCCCTGGTTGTGGTCTGGATGGTCCTGTAACCAACACAGATGCTGAGCTGTGAGCTCCTTCTGGTGGTAAACTTCGTCCTCTACCCCTATTTGACGTCTACTGTGTCTGGGTACTGAATCTAGGTGGTGGTGTAGGCACGGAAAACCTCAGTTTTTTGAAACCTTTGGATGAGGATCCTTGGAACTGGGGGTACACCTTCTTGTTCTTGGTATGTCGCTTCTCAGTCATAGACCTCTCTATCCTTCTAACAGACTCCACAAAAGTAGCAAATCATTCCATGTTCTCCAAAGCAGACACAGGGGTGGTCAACTCAGCGTTTAATCCCTTCTCAAAACACCGAATCTGCTCTTCACCTGTAGTTTCCATATGCAGACAGAACTGCAAAAGCTCCATGAACTTAGCCTCATACTCTCTAATGTTCATTGGTCCTTTCCTTAACCTCTCGAACTGAGAGATTTTCTCATCCACGAACGTCGTAGGGAAGTATTTGTTGACAAATTCCCGTCGGGAAACTTCCCATTCAATCTCCACACTTGGTCTTTTCCCCTCCTCTATGGTCCACCAGTGACCAGCACTCCCCTTGAGAAGGTACACATCATGTCTAACCTTCTCAACTTCTGGGATGTTCAGGATTTTAAAGGCCTTCTCTAACTCAGTTAGCCACATGTCAGCATCTACTGGGTCAGTTGTCCCAGCATATTTTGTGGCTCCAACCTGGTGTAGTCATTCAAACGTCTTGTCGACTCCTTGTCCTTCTTGATGGGTAGGTGCCCTAGGTGCAGGTATGGGCATCCTATCAGTCATATGAGTCATGACAGTCATAAACTGCCCAAACATGGCTTGGAAGGTTGGGTTCCCCATGTCAGCTGGATTGAATTGGGGTGGTTCAGGCACAGGTTCCTCCCTTCCTTGGTCTCTTGCACCTCCTCTGGGTGTAGCTACACTACTTTCAGCAACATGTTCCTCGTGTGATCCAGACATCTTTAGTTTTCTCTTCTCCTCGTATATGAGCGGAAGACACTATCAGATAGACTGGAAGACACTAGAATAGACTCAACAACCCTAGTCCTATATCTCTGCAGACTCAGCGAACCTAGGGCTCTGATACCAACTTAACGGTGATGTCCGACTCATGAAAACAAGATTAACTAATGCAAAAACGAATAATTAGCAGCGGAATAATAGAAAATCATTAAAAATTAAAATTTTTTGCAAAGAGATCCACAAAATGTAAAATTCTTCCATAAAGAACCAAAGTAAGTTAATTACATTCTGATTCATCAGTACATCTCTGTATCATCTCATCTCGAGAGTCACAACATTGACTGCCCTGTTAAACTATACATAAGCAATATACAAAAATCTCGAGGTGTCAAGCCAAAAATATCAAATCTATATCAAACCATCTACTGATTCCTAGGACCTAAGAGTACAGAGACGACACATAGGACTATCTATATACAGAACCTAACAGGCAGTGTCTCCACCTGAAGATCACTGCTGGCCTTATTGTTGTTGTTGCTGCTGTTGTGGTTGTTGTTACTGCTCATCCACTGAAGGGTTTCTTCTTCCTCAGCGTCTACCTAAAAAGTTGAATCCCATGGGGATGAGACAATTGAAAATTGTCCCAGTGAGAGATATAACTCTCTTCTAGAAACATTGTTATTGCAGATAATGTAATAACACTGAGCAGTAGAATTATAAATATTCAATAATAGGTAAATCATTAATTAAGCTAAGCAGAGTAGTATTCTCTATACAATTCATTCCAGTTATAACTTGATTAAGCATCAAGTCATTTATTCAATAAGGAATATGAAGAACATGTATATCATTTATTCAACTAGGACATAATAAAAAATGTATCATCAACCATTGATTCTCATAATTCAACCCTAAGCAAATATTCTATACGGCTAATTACATTTTACAAACATACTTATAACCCGAGGAGATGAGGTATACCGCTCATACTCCAACTGACCATTGTGAAATCGAAATTGGTACCATACATAGGTCATTAGAAGAGCCGGATTCCTATGACCTCATCCTACTCAGTCAGTCTTAGGAACAACATGCAGGACATCTTGTGTCTCCTCCAAATAGATTTCCAGGGTATACTGGCAACTTCGCTATTAGAGTTACAGTGGCATGATGTACTCTCTTCGCAATCGAGAGATTTCATATTTATCTCACATCAATTCGGCATTAACATCATCATCGGGAGATTAGTGATACACTATCCTGACATATACATATAATGAAGGATTGAGAGATTTATTGTTTATCTCGCATCAATTCCTCCATTAGGGAGTAAGGATATTCGTGTCGATAACCCCCACATACTCAAAAGTATGCTCTCCAGGAGTTCCCTTAGAAAAACTTGTTTCACCATCACCAAACTACTGATGATGATGGATCTATGGTCATGGCTCTACATGATATCATTTCACTTGATTATTTAAGTACATTAAAACATTCTTTTAGCATCAATCATGTTTTCAAACATAAACTATTATACCAATTGCTATAAAGAATGAGTACTATTTCTATCAAGTCCATTTCACAGCTTTATTAACATTGGGAACTCAATCCCTTATCATCTCATCATCATGATTCAACAATATGGGTATTCAAACCCTTAGATCATCAAAACACTTGTTACCACTTTTAATAGGTAACTTATTGCCATAAAGTCATCTGACAGTGTAAACATGATAATTGCAGTGCAGGTATTTCACATGGCTCTTACAACCTATCAATCTCTTTTGTTACCTTTTACTAGGCAACACAGCATATCATTGCTTAAAAAGCTCATAAAGTACTTTCAATAAACAAAGCATCATAACTCATACCTAGCTATGTTCAATATCTCATAAAACATGCAGGATTAGTACAGATGATAACAGATACCTCAATTTCATACCAGCATACTGCAAAACAATTACAACATCACTATTCAAGGGTTACACCACTAAACCATTACTAGGGTTAGAGTTTCCCTTTCCAATTCTATTAGGGTTAACCATTCCCTTAAGGTAAAATAGGATTAATGACCCATCATTTTATTATCCAATCTTAGAGCTTCATGCTATAGAGTGTATCCCAGAATTAGGGTTTCATACTTTCATTTACCTTACTTGGAATTACGGTTTACTATTCGCATCACGTCACCCTAGATTAGGTTTTATATCCAACACCTCACAATTAGGGTTTACTATTCACATTACATCACCCTAGATTAGGGTTTATAACCAACATCCCATAATTAGGGTTTACTATTTACATTACATCAACCTAGATTAGGGTTTATCATCAATATACCCTGAATTAGGGTTTATCATGTCAGCACTATGAATTAAGATCATTCCAACATCATGTATTAGGATTTCACCTATCAATGCCCTCAATTAGGGTTATGGTTCATTAACCTTCGTAATTAGGGTTTCATGATCTCACTATTAAGGATCATTCCCTAATTAGACATTCATTCATATTGGAAATTGACTACTTGATTATCAATCAAGTACGAAATCTTCTCTTTCACCTTCTATAAAATGATGTTTGCTTCATCCTTGAATAGGCTAAGTCAACTCATTCTTGAAGAAGAATTGACATCATGGGTTATGTCATTATCACCATGATCATTAAAGCTTAATTATTCAAAGGGTACCAATTAGCTTATATCATAAGGGTACCATTGTTATAATCATCTTTGATTACATCGTGTATTAATCAGTTAATCAATTTGTCCTTTAAACACTTTATGTATCCATGCGGTTTTGGTTAATTATCCACCAAACCGTCTTGGCCACTTTGACCCCAAACGGTCTTGACAAAATCAGACCTCAAACGGTCTTGCTCAATAAACATCCAAACGGTCTTGGTTACATACTTGAAACCGTTTAGTAAAGTTGAGGTTGAAACTGTTTGCCAAAGTGAACACTTGAGATCGTTTGCTAAAGGTGCACACTTGAAACCGTTTGCCAAAGGTGACCCTTGAAACACTTTGCTAAAGGTGGTCACTTGAAACCATTTTCTAAAGGTGACCCTTGAAACCGTTTGGTAAAGGTGAAACATTGAGATCGTTTGCGAAAGTAAAATTTTGAAACCGCATGAACTCAACCGGTTTGGGATCGTTTGGTCCCAAACGGTCTTGAGACCGTTTGGACTCAAACGGTCTTGAGACTGTTTAGTCCAAACCTCCTCAAAACCACATGGACCAAAAAGGGTCTCAACCTTTCAAATCGATTTAGGGTTTCCAAGGTTAACTCCCACATTAAATGAATATATGTAACTACTCATCAATTGGACCTAACTCCTTACTTTAGTTGAGTTAAATAGGTCCTCCTTCAACTGATTTGACCCTCAATTGATCATCAATTAGGGTTTTAATCAATTGGATTAGGGTTTGGAATCGATGATCCTTCAACATTAACCACTGTGAGACTAGTTACTTTGAAACCATTGAACCATCATCCAAATTGAACATGACCTGACCCCAAACGGTCTTGAGGTCATTTGGATGACCTCCAAACGGTCTTGAGACCGTTTGCCCATGTCAACAGCAAAATCCAAGTCAACTAATTAGGGTTTGGATCATTGGATTGATTACCAAATCAGAAATGGATTATACTTCAACCTAGTATCTTTAGATCTTCAATTGCTCAACCATACCTAACCCTAGACCTCCAAACGGTCTTGGGTGATAAAAAAATGGTCTTGAGACTGTTTGGGTGATCTCCAAATGGTTTTGAAACCATTTTGGCCTATCAACCCAAGTTTCCAACTTAATCAATTATGAAATCAGCACTTAACCCGATTAGGGTTTGGTGATTGATGGACCTTCAACTCATGAACCAATTGGAACTAATCAATTGTAATTAGTGGATCATTAACCTACATTATTATGAACAAACCCCGAAATGGTCAACCTTGGTCAACATCACGAAACGGTCTGAAACCATTTGCCCTCATGTGGTTTAGTGAAATCGTTTCCCTTCAAACGATTTGAAACCGTTTGCTCCCAAAGAGTTTAGGAAACCGTTTGAGCAACTAAGGCCTGGAATTTGCTTTGGATAAAAATCTATGAAGACGTCATCATCATCTTCCTTAGTTCAACCAAGAACTGCTGCCATTCTTCATGGGGATTTCAGCAATGAACCAAAAGAGTATCAAAAAGAAAAGAATAACCAATGATTATTGGAGAAAGGATGCAATAGCAATGATTAAGGGTTTGAGTTATAAAACCCGCCTCTAAAACTCATCCCAAGCTCCAAGATCCACGTCTTTAATGGTGGATGGAGTTCCAACAACTGTCCAAGGTCCGTCCTTGAGCTTTTGGATGAACAAGTTGGCTAGGATTGGAAATCGAGTGAAGAGAACCAATAATCAAGCATTGGTTTAGCGTTTTCACCATGAATCCGAGGTAGAAGATGATCAAAACTTACCAACAGGTTATGTTCGTTCTTCTCCTTTTGCTGAGCTCTTCCTTGGTCGGCCAAAGCAAAGATGGGAAAAGGAAAACCAAGGAAATGATCCTTAAGTGTATTGGAAAAAAAATAAGTATAAGGGATTTTAAGGAAAGAGAAAAAAGATTATTTTCCTTAAATTCCAAAATAATTTCCACCAAATCCCCCTACATTCCTTGGCCATGAAGCCACCTTAATTTTATTGCAAAAACTCTCCATTATCCAAGAATTAATGGAGAAGGAATTAAGTACCTTAAAGAGTTTCATATTAATATCCAACCTTTTAGTGGATATTACTTTTTATTATATTAATGTGAGTGCCTTCCACTCAACCAAGATCTTTTTGTGCCCAAGCATGGCACAAGATCGTCCAACACTATTTCAAACACATCCTTCAACTTTTGGTTGAAGGGCTCCTTAATTAATTTGTTTCTTTTTGCATTAAATTAAATTAAAGTTCCATTTATGCTTAAATCTTGATTATTTTAATGTCAAGATTCTCTCTCCTACATGATAGTTGAAATGAGGCGCCCCTCTCATTTATTTTCTTTACTTGATGCCAAGAAACATATGGTATCCTCAAGAGGTGGTATTTTGCATATTGAACCCTAGGTTTTGGGTAAATTGCACATTACACCAAAATTAGGTTTTAATGCACAAGGATTGCTCTACAAGCTTTGTCTTGATGCTCAAGCTTGTGGAAACCTTACCACTACATCATATTTATTCTTATGATGTCTCGACATCAGAGGAACATTTTATTATGTGCAATTTGCACGTTAACCCCTCAACTTGGGTAATTTGCACTCTAGTCCAATATTAACAAAACAATGTTTCAACATTATTCAAAAGGACTGAAATTGAAATATAAGTTCCTCAAAAGCCTTAATTACTTTTCAAAATATAAGAGAAAACATCTAATCAACTTTATTAGGCAAAACACCTAGGGTTAGTACATAACCCAAGTCAGGGATGTTACATTAAATTTCTAAGCAACTTACTTAGCCAAAAAACAAATAGGGTTACCTCATAACCCAGGTCCGGGTCATTACAAGTAATAAACCCCTAACAAAGATTTCGTCCCCGGAATCCCAAGTAAAAGGGAGACATATATTATTCATTCATCATATCATCAAGTCTCCCCATAAAATCTTAATGTCATGGAGATGCCATAGAACTTTGATCAACACAATGTTCTTTCACACAAGGTTATTGTAGAATTTGTCTTATAGGACACATACTC
Source organism: Alisma plantago-aquatica (assembly GCA_963693085.1). Lineage (NCBI taxonomy): Eukaryota > Viridiplantae > Streptophyta > Magnoliopsida > Alismatales > Alismataceae > Alisma > Alisma plantago-aquatica. Next base: position 1,129,681,650 of record OY856409.1, on the reverse strand, counting down.
CACTATCCTTTTCATTATTGACTCTAGAGTCAACTTTGTGTCAGGTAACATTTTTCTTAGTCGAAGAATCATTATACATACCTTATTTACTCAGGTGTCAAACCTCATTGATCTGTCACCTTTTCAACTTAAATATTTATGTAATAAGATCCTTGATCTTGGGAGTTTACTATACCCCTCACTTAGTTTGTCATTTCTCTTTCAATGAAAGACTAGAGTTATGTTCTGTCACCCACTTTGGTACTACAAGTCTTATCATGCATCTACTGTGCCACTTAAATCTGCTGACACAACACTAACTTTCTTATGACTTGTATCAATTATCCCTTTAGCTGTTCATTTTTCTTGTCATAAGGAGAGGTTAATTATTAATGAAGAACTATCTCAGAGGTATCTCTAGATGTTATGTATAATCTGCCTCAACAAATCTAGATAGGGATATTCTAGGAAGTTATCGTTATCTTGATCAACTTTTCCAAAACAATTCTACAATTGTTCCTTCAACTCATACATCTTTGCTTATGTTATGTTTATGTGGGGCATAAACCCCTAACATATGGTATCCATACTACAATATCTAACTAGACTAATTTCAAAGTTGACCCTTATAGGTAACCAAACATTACTTCTTATCCGGATGTTCCCATTTTCTCTTATCATTGAAAGTTCTTTGATACTAGGATTTTTTACCTTGGTATCCATTATATGTACCAGAAATACATCACATCATCATCTGGATTACTAGATCTGGGTATTCCAACCCTCAGTCCATCACTGAACATTGTTACCTCTCATCAGGTAACTTTTACCTCTAGGTCCTCAGACCAAGGTATATATTATAATAAACATCTTCTTTTGTTTATAAATTGATTTATGATTAACTCAGATCCCTTCGTATATCAATTAGGATGTGGTAGAAATATGCATGCCACATCTCCTACTTCGTTAAGATCTTTAGATTGTCTCAAAATGACTACTTGGTCAGAGTAATTAGAAAGATAGTAATCTAAGAGTTCCATACTTACCTTGCTTTCAATAGATAAATGCTTGGCCAGGGTATTCAAGAACTGAAAATAGGTAGTATGCATTTGTTTTATATTATGTTTCATCTCTTTAAATTTTTAATACTTAATATCTCATATTTTCTCTGGGTGTTTCTTTTACATCTCTTCCCTTTCTACATGAAGAGAGAAATTTCAAAACATACAAGAGAATATTGGACTGAATATAAGTTCTCATCCTTCTTATCTCTTTCTCATGTCCTCACAGGATTAATTAAAGGAAGATAAAAACCAACTACCTTTCTTATAATTAGTAGGTAGAGAGTAGAAAAGGAAAGATGATTCAGAATGAAAAGTTCTATCTTGACATGTTACCTCTTATGAGTTATCTAGTGTCTTTTCTGACCCCTACATGGAGTCAGTTGCCATCTTCTATTGCCTTTATCCTCCACTACCAGAGGTAGATGGACCAAACTGTGATACTTGTCTTCGTCCTCGGCCTTCTGCTCCACTAAATCGGGGTCCTTCTGGGTTTTGCAGATTATTCCTTGACTATTGGGTCACCTCGTTATTTCTTCTCAGACACTGCTGCTTAAGATGTCCTATTTGTCTACATTTATGGCAAGCTTGTCCCTCACTTGGCGAAGACTGCATTGGTATACTAGATGGTGGTTGAACTGGTGTTATTGAAAACTTTGGTTGTTTATTACCACCAATACACTGTTCATGTGACTGTGTAGACCTCCTTTTTAGGTTTGCCTCATGTTTCTTTGTAACAGACCTTTCTATCCTCCGAATTGACTCCACAAATGTGGCAAATCTCTCTCTACTTTCGAACACAGCTGTCGAGATAGACACCTCAACATTTAGTCCTTTCTCAAAATGTCGAATCTTCTCTTGCTCAGTAGCAGCCATTTGAGGAAAACTCTGTAAAAGTTCCATAAACCTAGCCTCATATTCATCTATTGACATGGTTCCCTGCCAAACCTTCTCAACTATGAGACCTTTTCATCAAAATATGTCGTTGGAACATACTTATTGACAAATTCTCAACAAAATTCCTCCCAACAAACCTCTTCATCATTCCTTTTTACTTCTTTTATGGCCCACCAATGTCCAACACTACCCTTCAAAAGGTATACAGCATATTTGACTTTTTCAGCATCTGGGATACTAAGGATCTTAAAAGCCTTTTCTAACTCAGTGAGCCATAGATCAACATCTGTTGGATCATATGTCCAGGCATATTCTACGGCTCCTACACGACGTAGTCGTTCGAAAGTCTTACCAGACCCATATCCCTCATTAGGAGTTGGTGCCCTAGGTGCTGGTGCTGGCATCCGGTCTGCCATATGCATCATTGTGGTCATAAATTGCCCAAAAAGAGCATGAAAGGTTGGGTTTTCGATCTTAGCTTCATCAGAATGAGGGTTCTCAGGCAGTGATTCCTCTCTTGCTTGATCCCTTGCACCTCCTACTGGTACAACAACATTGCTTTCAACGATGTGATCCTCATGTTCTCTAGACATCCTTAAGCTATATCTCTCCTTCTGCATAAGCAGAAGTCACTACAAGATGTATTTGAGAATACTAGTACAAACTCAACACCTTAGTCCTATCTCTCTGTAGACTCAGCGAACCATAAGCTCTGATACCAAAACTTCTAAAAATCACCACCAAACTTACAACCAAATAGTTACTAATTATGGAGAATAATCATAAGAAACCGATTAACAAAAGTCACTACAAATAAAAACCATTTTTTGCAAAGAGATCCATTTCCAGGAAAACTCTTTACGGAAAAACCAAAACCTGATATTCACATTGATCATATTGTACATACACTGTACCATCTCTTCTCGTAGACAACATATAACAGTTGTTTTCTCAAAACATAAACATAAAGCAACAACAAACCTCGAGGCATACAAGCCAAAATATCAGATTGTTCCAAAAGCAACGCGTACTAAATCCAAGGACCTGAGAGTACTAAGACGACACATAAAACTTCTATCTACAAGACACGACAGATAGTACACTCAACCTGAGCTGTCACTGTTGTCCTAGATGATGTTGTTCTCCTACTGTAGTACAGTCTCAACCACCCTCGTGCACATCCACCTAAAAAAATGTGGATCCCACAGGGTGTGATAGTTGTCCCAGCGAGAGATATAACTCTCTGCCAACAATGTTATTGTCACAGTTAAATAATATTAAATTGAGTAGAGGATAAGCAGTTTAGAACTTTCTGAGCTTTTAAAGCATTGCAACTATCTATGATAGATCATTAAATCGTCTATTCACTTTATAAGGGTTATGAAGACATGTGTAATATTTACCCATCATACTATATCAACATCTCAAGCTTATCCTGTGATACTCATTATCATGGTATGACATCAGTGAACCATTCTCATTTCTATCTGTTGGCCTCAGCCAATCTTCTAGCCAGGTATTGGATTGTACCAATCGTGTGAGTATACATCATCATATTTTGTCCAGGCATTGGATTATGCCAATCATGTGAAACTATTCCAGGCATTGGACTATGCCAATCCTATGCAACTACTCTAGGCATCAGGTTATCCCAATTCTATAGTTTTATTCCAAGTATTGGTCTATGACAATCCTGTGACATTATTCCTGGTATTGGATTATGCCAATCCTATGAGTGTTGCATTTAGGCATCCAGTTATCCCAATCTTGTAATTTTATTCCAGGTATTGGTCTACGCCAGTCATGTGAGTGTTGCATCCATGCATCGGGTTATCACAATCCTGTAGTTTTATTCCAGGTACTGGTCTATGCCAATCCTGTGACATTATTTGAGGTATTTGATTATGCCAATCATGTGAGTGTTGCATCTAGGCATCGGGTTATCCCAATCATGTAGTTTTATTCCAGGTATTGGTCTATGCCAATCCTGTGAGTGTTGCATCCAGGTGTCAGGTTATCCCAATCATGTAGTTTTATTCCGGGTATTGGTCTATGATAATCTTGTGACATTATTCTAGGTATTAGATTATGCCAATCATGTGAGTGTTGCATCCAGGCATTGGGTTATCCCAATTTTGTAGTTTTATTCCATGTATTGGTCTATGCCAATCCTGTGACTTTATTCCAGGTATTGGATTATGCCAATCCTATGTGTTGCATCCAGGCATCGGGTTATCCCAATCCTATAGTTTAATTCTAGGTATTGGTCTATGTCAATCCTATGACATTATTCCAGGTATTGGATTATGCTAATCCTATGAGTTTTCCATCCAGGCATCGGGTTATCCCAATCCTGTAGTTTTATTCCAGGTTTTGGTCAATGCCAATCCTGTGAGTGTTGCATCCATGCATCGGGTTATCCCAATCCTGTAGTTTTATTCCAAGTATTGGTCTATGCCAATCCTATGACATTATTCCAGGTATTGGATTATGCCATTCCTGTGAGTGTTGAATCCAGGCATCGGGTTATCCCAATCTTGTAATTTTATTCCAGGTATTGGTCTATGCCAAACATGTGACATTATTCAAAGTATTGCATTATTCCAATCCTTTGAGTGTTGCATCCAGGCATCGGGTTATCCCAATCATGTACATCCCATCACTGAAACCACATCACCTTTACTAGAAATTACCTTGACCAAGCCATCATACTTATTCACATCCTTTATATACTACAAGTATACCTCATATCTCCTTTAAGCATATTCTAAACACTATTGTCCTTATTTGGCTATAAGCATAAAGCATGTACGATCAAGATTTCATTATTATTATTGTATCCATTTATTATTATTATTATGTTACTAACTTTCCATTTATTAGTTTATTTTGAACATTATCATTCATTCCTAAAAGTCTTATGAACATCTTGTTACCTCTCTCTAGGGAACAACTATTCTCATGGATCACAAGACCCATTAAACATCTTGTCACCTCTCACTAGGCAACAACTAACCACATGGCTCACAAGGCCCATTAAACATCTTGTCACCTCTCACCAGGCAACAACTAATCACATGGCTCACAAGGCCCATTAAATTATATTATATGCAACATCATAGCTCATACTTAGATATGCTCATTATCACATGCTACCAGCATGGTTTCAATATGGTTAAGGTTTCCCCTTTTTTAACCAATTATAATTTCAACTCTTATCATTACCTTTCATTTGGGTTAAGGTTTCTCTTATAAAACCATCTAGGGTTTTCAAGTACATTCATCAAGAATAAAACCCTAATTCAGTCTCCACACATATTAGGAGTATCAATAAATGCTCATTTCATGATTATCACAGAAGTACGAGTTTCTCTCTTATCCTCACTAGGATGTTGATTACTTCATACTTTATTAAGTTGGCTCAACCTTTCCTTCAAGGTTCATTAGCCTACTTAATCCATATTTGTTAAACTCCATAACTCTTCATGCATCACTTGATTTAAATCACTTAATGTGTTACTCCATCAAGTACATTGCATCTAAGGTTCTTTCCTTCATATGGGTTTTGAGGTGCTTCCACCATATCAGGTATGAGGTGTGTGCTTGCTACCCATATCACTTTAGAGGTGTATGTATGATTACCATATCACCCTTGAGGTGTATGTATGCTTCCATATCGGGTTTGAGGTGTATGTGTGCTTCCATATCACTTTTGAGGTATAAGTGCCCTTCACACCATATCGGGCAGAGAGGTGTGTGTGTGCTTTACACGATATCGGGCAAAGAGGTGTGTGTATGCTTCACACCATATCGGGTAGAGAGGTGTGTGTGTGCTTCACACCATATCACGCAGAGAGGTGTGTGTGTGTGCTTCACACCATACCGGGAAGAGAGATGTGTGTGTGCTTCACACCATATCGGGCAGAGAGGTGTGTGTGTGCTTCACACCATATCGGGCAGAGAGGTGATTGCTTGTGTGCTTGAACCCGATATCACTTTTATAAGGTGATACCATCATCTTCAAGCTCTAGACCTTCGTTCTAACTATTATAGTTCATGGAAACAGGTCTAAGAAACTACTATAACTCGTAATTTCATCAACTATTTTTGAAAATTTTGGAATTAAAAGTAGTTCATTAAGTATAGCAATTTAGGTGATGAATAATAACATGGTTGAGTTAAAGTTATATAACCCGCCTTAAGAACAACTTCAATGCTCTAAGCTCCAAAGATCCACGTTCCTAAGGTTGAAGATGACTTATCAAAAGTCCAAGGCTCGTTCACAACTCCTTCATATACAAGGAATCACCATGGATAAGCAATTGGTGAAGAAGAAAAGAAAGGAAGATCAAAACCCTAAAATCATGATTCAATCCAAGGTTGAAGATGATCATGGCCTCACGTTAGGATTAATTATAGAGATCCTTCTTGATCCTTAGCACAATTCGTGATACCTCACAACTTTTGCACGATATGCCATCACTTGTGTCTGATATCCCCCTCACTTGTGGCCAAAAACACTCCACTATGGTCGATATCAACTTGCTATGGACAATATCACTTGCTATGGCCGATATCACTTGCTATGTCCGATACCCAAGGCCTATGCATGATAACACATCACCTATGCACAACACAAAGGCTCCATCCACGATATCTAAGGGAAGGATGTGGTAGGATTCAAAAAAGTTCACTTAGGGGTGAAAGGAAGGGTATATATACTTGCGTGATATGAAAAAGTGTGTATATGATGTGTCATTAAAATGAGCTACTAGGTGCAACGTTTCCATGCATGGGTGACACGTGTTCATGCATGCATTGACATATCTTGACATGCAAAACACTTGAGGATAATCTAGGGATGAAATTTCGTCCAATACTTATCTCTTTTTTTTAGGGAAGTCAAAGGTTATTTTTATTCATCTCACCCCTCTCTTGCAAGAGAAGTCAATAAACTATTACATTCCAAACTAATAACAACAAAATCAAAATTGGTAGTACTACTACCATTACAATTATCCATGTTGATTATATCAACAATATGACTAGGTGGACTCCTATATTAATAAGAGCCACGGTTGTTTTTGAAGTGAAACTTGGCTAGTTGGTTGATGACTTTATTCCCCTCCCGTTTGGTATGCACACAGTACCAACCCGGTTTAAGCCCTCTCCTCACATAAGTAATTCATCTGGTTAACCTTGGGAAATTTACGCCTTTATCCTCAACAACCTTCTTTGCATTCATAGAGTCAGTTTTGATGCATATACTATCACAGCTTAGACCCTAACCGACCTCCACAGCAAGATCTATAGCCCGAGTTTCGGCTTCAAGAGCACTGTCAGCTTTGACAATCCTGCCCCAGCCTCCCCGCCAGCAGCCCCTTTCATCGCGGCACACTGCTGCAATAGCAGCTTTCTTGGAAGTTAGGTTAAAGGCGGCATCAGTATTAATCTTTAGAGTACCTTGCTTCGGTTTAGTCCATCCAATGTGATGCATCTCGTACAGCTGACTTGGCGGATCTGATGCCCAAGCCTTTGTATTGATAAGCACTTCTTTGTCAATAAGAGTCCGCAAGTGGTTCACGCTGAGCTTCTTCTTTTCAAAGACTTGCAGGTTTCAGTGCTTCCACAGTTGCCAACAGCCAATAGTAAACTGATCACTATGCGGTGCATGAGCTTTCAAGTTATTATATAACCAATTCCATATAACTATTTCTCTGAAGAACTGATCCCAAGAACTCCGATTTAAGACCTCCTTCCACACCTGCTTTCCCTATTCGCAATCTCTCAAAGCATGTAAGATAGTTTCCTCCTCTAGGCCACATATCGGACAGAGGTTGCTAGTAGTCAGGTTGCGTGCAACTCACCTACTATTCGTTAAAAGGGCATTGTGTCCTACAAGCCAAAAGAAATATTTTATTTTCATGCTACCTTTCATTTTCCACACTAACTCCCATTTTCCTTCAGTCCTTATATCCTTCGCGTTAGTGCATTAGTGTTGATGTACCTCTTCAGTATGGTCTCTAGCTCTTCATCCGCGTCCACCTAAAAATGTTGGTGACCAACGGGGTGAGACCCATGTCCCAGCGAGAGATATAACTCTCCGCCAACAATATTATCACAGTTAAACAGTATAAAACTGGGCAGAGGATTCTTTTACATTGATAACATAATTTAATAATTCTTTAAGTAGAGTAGAGCATTATCATCTTTTGAAGCATTGCAGCTATATATGATAAAATAGTAAATCATTTATTCATTTTATAAGGAATATGAAGAACATGTATAACATCTATCCATGTAAGATGCATTAAGAAATGTAACATCACCCAATGATTTCTGTATTCTATCCTTAAGAAAATATGCTACATGGCTGATTACATTTTACAATCACACTTATGCCCTGAGAGATGCGGTATACGACTCATACTCCAAGCAACCACTGTGAAGTCAAAATCAGTACCATACAAGTTCAATTGAAGAGCCGGCTTCCATGAACTCACTTGTCTCGATCAGTGCGAGACCACAAGCAGGACATCTCGTGTCAACTGCTAAATAGCTTTCCAGGGTATACTGGCAACTTTGGTATAGAGCTACAGTCGTAGCATGCACTCTCTTCAGGATTGAGAGATTTCCGTTATCTACACATCAATCTTGGCATTCATAATGGAGGATCAAGAGATTTCAGTTATCTACACATCGATCCCAACATTTTTAATGAAGGATTGAGAGATCTCAATTATCTACACATCAATCCCTCATTAGAGCGTAAGGATATTCGTTCCCATCATCCCAACATATTAAAAAATATGCCCTCCAGGAGATCCCATGGGAAAACTCATTTCACCATTCAGCAGCTACTGACATTGATGGATCTATGGTCAGGGCACTACATGATGAAATTCCAATTGATTAATTAGGTGCAGTACAATGTGTTTTAGCGTCAACCAAGTTTCAAACATGAATTATTGTAACAGATGCTACAAGGAAAAGATTAATACATATATCAAGTACTTTTAAAACCTTTGGAACACATATAACATTCGAGATCCCAATCCCTTATCTCATTACTAGGAATTCTCATCCCTTAACATTATCATCATCATGATTACTAGCTATGGGTTTTCAAACCCTTAGTTCATCACTGAACACTGTTACCACTTATCAGGTAACTATTACCTCTAGGTCCTCAGACCAAGGTATATGTGATACTTGTTGTACAAGCATCTCACACGACTCACAAGGCCCATAAACATATTGCTAGCTCTCACTAGGAAACAAATTATCACATGGCTCACAAGGCTCATTTAAATCTTTATCATATAAAACATCATAGCTCATACATGGATATGCTCATCATCTCATGATACCTGCATGGTTTAGTATTTCATGATAACAACCATATCAAATAAATATCATCACCATGCAAAATAAGGGTAATACCATTATCCCAATATTAGGGTTAGGGTTTCCCTTTCTTATTGATTAGAATTTCACATACATATTATCACCCTTCATTAGGGTTGGGGTTTTTGATTATTAACCATTTAGAGTTCCAGGATCATATTATCAATGATCAAACCCTAATTCATTGCTCCATACATCTAGAAGCAAACATTGATATCATAAGTATTCAGTCATACTTACTTTTTTCCCATCATTTATCATTAAATGAATATCAACACAAAGCATGGGTTTCTCTCTCAACCTTAGTAGGATATTGATTACATCATACTTTTTTAACTTGGCTTAACCCTTTTCTTAAGGCATGTTATCATATACTAATCAAAGTGCATTAAACTCATTACATCAAAATGTAACAATTTACATGACACACTTCATGTGTTACTCATCCAAGTATATTGGATTTGAGGTGCATCAAGGTGTGTCGACCTTGAGGTGTTGTATGTGATATTTATCATGCATTGGTGTATCACTTACCTCATCACTTTTGTAAGGACCATTGTAAAGACCAAGTCTTTACTATTAAACATGATAAACAAAAACACCAATTGTGTAGCAGTGGAAATTTAAATCTTGACTTTATTCAAAATGTATAAAGAGTACATTACAAATTTTTCCCAAAAGGGGTACATCTTTATACAAGGAACTAGGATCTAGGTAGAGGAAGACTTAGACTAATACAACATTGTCTCCAAACAAAAAAAACTATATATATAAAGGCAACTATGTCCAAGCAAGCTATATGATCCTTTTCATCTTGTCCTATCCTTAGCCTTAGGTTCCCCAAGCTTCCATGCGCACTTTGATCCTAACCTGGATGGTTGGAGTCATCCAGAAAGAGAAAGATAAAAGGTATGTGTTAATAAAAAGATAAAGGCAATCATAAAGTTAAGCATTTCATAACAAAAGATTCCACTAAGGAATTTCAAGGAGTGAGAGGCAAAGAGTAAATAAGATTTTAGAAAAACTGCCACATTTAAATATCAACAATTATCACATTTGCATGAATATAAATTATGACTCAAACTCATCTCAATGTAGGGTGAGGCACCTACTGGACCTCACCAATGACAGGGGGACTAAAACGCCAGTGCCTAAAAAAGTGGCAGGGGGACTAAAACCCCAGTGCCTAATATATAAAATGGCAGGGGGACTAAAACCCCAGTGCCTGGCAGGGGGACTAAAACCCCAGTGCCCTGTGGGTGGTTTGTACTCATGTACACTACATTGTCAATTGGCCAATAACTATATCATGCATAACATTCACTTGGCAGTAGAGTGAAAAGTATAACAAGATTGCAACATAGCATTGGGAATAAAACCCAAGAAGTAAATAAATAGGCCATCATAGGCCAAAACAATATCCAAGAACTCCAAGAAATAAAGGAGCCAACTAAGCAACAACATTATACAATGTTTCCAAGTATTTCAAAAGGATGAGCCAACACTGGCCAAGACAAAATTAAATATTTCACATATGTGAGCCACAAAAGTAGTTGATTCCTCAAAGTAGTAAAAGAGCCAAAAATGCATTTAGGAGAATAATAAGGCTAGCACAATAATGATTGTGGGGTTGGAAAAGTCCCAACTGAGAGATTAGGATTGCTTGCACAATTACATTCCACATAGATACACATTCATCATGGATGTCACATACTAAAATAGACTTCACATACAAAATAGGGTGCACATACTTGTTTTAATTATTTACCATCACATTCACCAAACTGATTGTATCACCATTCAATTTTCCCTAGTTGTAACCATTACATATGCATTAGAATGTATTAAGGCATAAAGTATATGAAGAACCCTAATTTTACAAAACCACAATTTAAGGTTTAAAACCTAGTCTAATAGATTGTTCATATTCTCCTGAATAAGAAAACATATTTTATTTTCCAATTTGGAGTTAAAATGAATTAATTAGGTATTTTAGAATATTTTATATACTTAAAAAGGCATTCAAGACAAACTTCGAAAATAGAATCAGATTCATGACTCAAAACCATAAAATCGAATTCTAAATTAAAAATCCTTTCCATCGACTATTTATTCGAATTTTTCTGACATGGGAATGATTTATTATGGATTAAATCATCTCAGCCAATAAGAATTCAGGAAAATGCCACATAGGCAAAATAAAAATAAAAGGCACCAAGTGGACGGACCCACGCTGACATGGGCCGATCGACTTTGGCCATGTCAGTCGGTCCAGGCTCACCAGGTCTCGGTCAAGGGTGAATGAATAAGGGCGAAATGTCTAAAATGCCCATGCTCAGGTGATACCATCAACTGACCCTGCGAGGGTAATGTAGTCATTTGAACCTCGCAATGACCTTCAGCGAGAAAACAAACTAGAACTTGAAATTACTCTATTGTCCTTGCAGAGTAAATTGTGAAATCAGGGGTGCGGGGATACAAAGGTCATTCCCTGACCTGTCATCTTGCTCGCTAGCCATGGCGAAGGCAGGCATGTGGAGCTCGACTCCAAACTTGTCTGACCTCCCCAGGCCAAACTTCAGTCAAGGAATGATCCGGTTGGGTCCTCTGAGACCAGACGAAGTGGGAGGAATCCATGCCAGAAGGTCGGAACCTCAGGAGTGCCAAACCCACCGGAAATCCCTGAGAGTAGAGAAGCAAAATTGAGAACTAAAACCAAGTATTGAGACTGAGTTTCGAGAAGCAAAACCTCAGAAAATGCTCACGGGTGAAATGTGAATCGGGGACAGGCGTCGACGAGGGCGGAGAAGAAACCAAGCCCAAGAATGGCCGACACCAGTAGAGGAGCTTCATTGTGTCTATAGGACACGGCGTTTGAGGGCGTCACGAGGTAAACTAAGAGTAGAGAGGGGAAGAGCGGGTGCCGGAGTTTCTCACCTAGCGTCCAATTGGCCCGAGGTGGTCGGAGGTGCTGACCCTCAGTCGAGGTCGTCGCAAATGAAGGTGGAGTAGGGTAGGGAGCTTCAGAGAAGCTGGGAACAAATTGTGAGGGGAGGAGGAAAGGTTGAGGTCTAAGGGTTCTTATGGTGGTCGTATACATGCGAGTGAGAAGCTAGGTCTCACTCTGTGAGACGCGACAGAGAGGGGGGAGATGAGCCCCGTTGGGCGTTTATCATAGAAGTCATCAAAACGGATGAGCAAGGATCAAATGGATCAACATGAGGAGAAGAATCGAACAAAACTTTAATCGTGAGAAACATCGCTCTGTGGAGGGAGAACATCATCGAGGGAGGCAGAGGGGCTCGGCTGTCGAACGGTCGGAGGTATGAGACGAGTTCTCCACCATCGGATCTGATCGAGAGCAAATGACCACCGTTGGATGATGAGCAGGTGAAGGGTGAGGCACATGACAGCAAAAATGACCCGAACAATGGTGTGACAAATCGATATAAATGAAATCGATTAAAATCCATAGTTATACATTATTAAAAGCTCATAAAATGGATTTGAAGGGTCAAATGAAGTCCAAAAGGCACCAAATTGTAACCACTTGTTCACCTTAAAGTGTAGCATCATGCTATATAATTAGTTTTCGTATTTAAGCTCTCTAAAGGCTCATAACTCATATGTTCTCCTTTATTACATGTATTAATATATTAAAAGAGGTGAAATAACATGGAAAACTAATTAATTGAAATATGGGAGTAATATTTCGAGGCAAACATCTCCTAATTATTTCAAGAGAAATCAATCACCATACCATCCCATTTTCACACATTTTATCCACTTAAGAGGAGAGAGAAAATAAAGAGGTTAATATACTCATAATTAATTCAAAATGCTTATTATTACTAATATATTTATCCAAAAAGCTCCAAATTAATATTATCTACTTATATCCATCCTTAATGACCAAATTACATTATTAACCCTCACTTATCTCCTTAATTGAGTTATTTGTGCAAACACCCCTTCATTATCATAAATGAGGGAAAAAGGTGATTTTAAACATTGAATTGTTCTCAAATTGCACAAGGAGTCCAAAAAGAATAAAAAACAAGGGAAATTTATGAAAAAAGGTCCAAATGGACTAGAAGGCAAGGAAAAGCTCAAAAGTGGGTAAATTGTAGGGAAGACCCTGAATTTCAGTATGTTACAACCATGACCTTCATTTTGGGGTTACCCAATTTGCTTTGCCTAAACCTTGTGTTTAGATGGTTGCTAATCACTTGAGTGTGATTAGGGTTTTGTTTGTGCTTTGTTGGGTGGTTGAGGTGCATCTTGCAAGTCACTCAAGTTTTTGGGTTTTTGTGCAAGTTTGCCACCTTGAGAGATGTCGTTCTCTCTCCTTGCATTCTTTAGGTTGAGAGTATGGGTTTGGTTCCTTCTTTGAATTGTTTTGGGCCTTGTTTGAGCTTGTTTAAGCTTGGGCTTGTTGTTGGGTTGAAGCCCTTCCTCCTTTCTTGAGTGTGTTGGGCAAAGGAGTGCTTCATGCCTTGTGTCGGCCAAGGTGTGTCAGGAAAGGGAGGGGTATCGAACAGGGGTGGATGGTGGGTGTGATAGGTTTCCATGTAGGGCGAAACACACCCCTCCACCTAGCATCGTTTTTGCCACTCTTTCTTGGACACATGGAGCTTGTTTCTAGCAAGTGGCGAGACCTTGGACAAGTGGTTTGGGGTGTTAGCATGTGGCATGGCCTTTGGACAAGTGTACCTAGGTCGGGCACCACCATGCTTTGGCCTCCCCTTTACCCTCTTCTATATATGTCTCTCTTTTCTCTTGCTTGGGATCTCTTTTGCCCTTTAGCCGTTTTCTCTCCCTTGGTGGCCGAGAAGAAGGAAGTAAAGGACGTGGTCAATATAGATGTTGTTGCTAGTGCTTTCTTCATCCTCTAGTGATGGCCGAAACCCTAGTGTGCCTTGCTCTTTCTTCTCTTGTGGTGAATATCTCTCCCTTTCATCGACATCTCCTTCTTCTTCTTTCTTTCTTTTCATCCATGATGGTTATGGAGCTCCCTTCTCTTCTAGTGTTGTCGAAGGTGGTGCCTTGGAGCTTGAAGCTTTGTGCTTGGAGCTTTGGAGCTAGAGGAGTGTGCTTGAGGCGGGTTACATAACTCCTAACAATAGCTATACTACCTCCTTTTATGTGGCTTGTTTATATGCTATCTTGATCGGCCATTCTTATCTTGTTAGTAATATTTTTTGCTCGAGTATGTGCCCTTGACGTTGTGGGATATGATGACATGGTTATGATGTTTAGATGTGTTGTTGGACCTTGTTGGCTGAACCTTGGATTAGGGTTTCTTGGGAAAAACCCCTCTCTTAGTTGTTGAAGAGGTGACCATAGGGTTTCTTAATTGAATGGTGTGAGTGGTGCGTTCTTGGGGCAAAATACCTTTCTCTCCTTTTGGTTTTGAGAGGTGAGCTTGAGCTCTAGTGGTGTAGGCAAAACCCCTCTCTTCCTTAATCATTGAGAGGTGAGTCTATACTCTAGTTTCTTGGGCGATACCCCTCTCTTACCATGGACTTAAGACATGAGCCTGTGGTTGGTGTTGACCTAGTTGAGGTTGGAAGGTTGTCTGATATGGTGATGACCCACCTTGCTTCCCGATATGTGATGGAGATTGTGTAAAACCCCTCTCACTCGGTTGTTGAGAGGTGAGCCAACTCTATTGATCGATTAGGGTTTCTTGGTGGCAGTCTTGACGATGAAGATGACCAACCCGTCGTGACCTTTGGATTCTTGCACGATACCCTAAGTTGGTGTCTTGCTCGATATCTCTCTTTTAGGGTTGAGCTTGGGCTATATGTTAGGCGGATATCTTGACCGACATGGATCCTTACCCAAGATGATGTTGGGCAATATGTCCTAAGACGATGTGGTGCTTGTTTGACTTCCCTTCTTGAGTGCATTGGGTGATATGGTTAGGCCATGCCTTGATGGTTGAGCAACACCCCTCCTTCCTTGAGTTTTATGGTGAGCTCTAACCTTTGGCCGATATGATGTTTCCCAATATGGAGTCATGATCGATATAACCCTAGTTGGGCGATATAGTGCTTTGACCAAAAAGGAGATCTAACCCTAGCATAAAATTTAGGGATACCTTGGGCGATATGGATGCTCCTTGGGCGCCAAGGTGTGCCGCCCAAGATGTTGCTTGATGGATGGTAGGGATATGTCTGGTCGATATAGGTATGGTGGTTACTCAATATGTAAAACCCTAACCCTAGAGGGCGACATGGGTCCTGGCTGATAGGGTGGTAATGCTACTCGATACCCTCTTGTACATGTTTATTTTCGATGTGCTTGTCAACCCATATGTGGCTTAGCACCCTAGGGTTTGGTGGTAACCAATATCTTTGGGTGAGGGATGATTCCCTACCCGATGTCCCTTTAGTGAGTGTAGGTGACACCTCTAGTGAGGGATGTGCCTAACCCGATAACCCTAAGTATGTGAACATGTTATCTTAAATCCTCAATCTTTGTCTATGGTGATGATATATGATAGTTGGGTTGTGACCATTGAAATGGTGGTTACCTAAGGTTGATGATAAAGTGAAATGGTAGATATTTAAGGATGAATCCTTTGGGATGGTTTCCTGATGATATGCGATATAAGGCAAAATCGATGCTCAAAGTTTAGTAACAGTAATATAAATTTTTTGGCATATCATGTACAACTTTATGCTTCATGTGTTCATAATAATGGATGTGTTCCGACCCCATGTACCTTACCTCATAATGACATGATAATCCTAATTTGTTCCCCAAAAGATTGGTAGGTAGTGATCAAGTTATCTCTTCTGATATGCATTATAACCATGCAGGTATTATCAATTGAATTCATAGCCAGGTAAGAGCTATGATGTATATGTGTTTTGTGTGGAACTTAAGTATGATGTTCCTTGATGATGAGATACCATGTAGCACTAGTATGATGAAAAAGGTCTGGTGACCTGATAATGGCAAATGATGAAATTAGGGATTGATATCCCATGATGATGTATGATGTGAAGCCTTGAGAGGCAGTGGCATTATGTGATGAATTGAGGGATTGAGATCACATGGAAATGTGATGATGTAATGCCATTGAGAGTGGAAGAACAGCGTAACATATAATAATGGAATCCATGTTGTTTATGTTTGCTTAATACAACTTGGATGATCCTAGTGATCCACTTAAAATACATTAAGTAATTATAGAGGAACCTTTCATGTAGTTTGCCCTGGCCATAGATCCATCATCGTCAGGAAATTGGTGATGGTGAAACAGGTTGTCCTGAGGGTT
Organism: Alisma plantago-aquatica; assembly: GCA_963693085.1. Lineage (NCBI taxonomy): Eukaryota > Viridiplantae > Streptophyta > Magnoliopsida > Alismatales > Alismataceae > Alisma > Alisma plantago-aquatica. The sequence goes on along the minus strand of OY856409.1, from coordinate 1,129,665,018 downwards.
TACCTAGAACGCATATTGTTGAAGATGCGGGGTGCCCCTATACCCTAAGTAGTAGTGCATGTAGAGCATGGTGAATAGGCCCATGGCTCAAGAGCACGGTTTCAAGCCCGTGGCTCGGAATGGTTAGAGCATGGTGAACAGACCCATAGCTCAGGATATGTGATAAGAGCATGGTGAACATGCTCATGGCTTAGTGATGATAGAGCATGGTGAAACAGTCTTGTGGCTCAATTTTCTAGAACTGATATTTGTACCAAGGTGGGCTAGGCAGACGGTAGCCTGACCCTATGTGGCTGAGGCCACTGAAGCATGAGACTGCAATCTTGCTTGTTGGTTCTTGTGCACTGACCACAATGGTATAGGTTGTGGAGTCCATATCTTCCATTGACCTTGTATGGTAATCGATTGTGACCAAGCGGTGGTCGGTTTGGATTTGAGTGGTATGACTCACTTCCTCAGGGCATAATAAATCATAATTCAGTCGTGTAGTTTATATTTTAGGACAAATACAGAACATTGGTTGAGGCCTTGTTTGTATACTTATCCTAAATATATCTTACATTTATTGACATGTTCCTCTGATATTATGATAAGTTCTTATTTTTATTGTCTTGTCAATCATGTTCCTTATTATTACATGTTCATATGCTTCCTAGGTATCTTGATAAGATATTGAAACAAATAAGTTCTACTCAGTATGCTACACATATACGATCTGTTTATATCAGTACCTGCTTTATCTGTTATAGCTTTCCTGAGGTTTTATAGTTTCGGGGGGAGTTATGTTTCTCGCTGGGACTGTGTGTCTCACCCTGTTGGTTTAAAACCTTTTTAGGTGATCAAGCTAGACGTGGTGGTGGTTGTGAGGTTGCAGCCAAGCAGCAAGAAGAGAAGTAGAAGGCAAGAGATTGATATGTTGTTGTTTTGAGTGTTTTGTAGTAGAGTCCTAGAGTCATCCTTGTACTCTCAGGTCCTGGGAGGTGTTTTGATGAGGTTTCCCGATGTATAATTGTTGTGGCTTTCTTATCCTATTGTTGGCCTAGTGTGGCCTGAAATGTATATAAACATGTGGTGAACTCTTTGTACTTATGGGACAACTGGATCCTATAAGGTGATGGACATATGTCATGCTTCTATAATATATGAATATAACATGTTTTCTATAGGATGTGGATCTAGTTGAAATATATTCCTTTCTTATGAGGTTTTCCACAAACGGTTTTAATTAACCCGTGTTTTTGGTAATATAATGTTTAAGACGGTTGTGCACATTTTTGCGTGGTGTTTCGCTGTCTTTGTGATGGCGGGATGTCACAAGTTGGTTGGTATCAGAGCCCTAGGTTCACTGAGTCTACAAGGATCTAGGACTAGGTTTTGTTTGTGTTCTTGTCATTTTCTCTAGATTTTCTGATAATAACCTTCTGCTCGTAATAGAAGATAAAGCTTGAAGATGTCTAGAAATCACGAAGAACATGCTGTTGAGAGTAGTGTTGCTGCTTCTGTTGATGGAGCAAGTATGGTGGCACATGAAGATCGTGTGCCTAAGGTCCCCCAAATTGACCCACCCATTCTTGAAAATCATGTCTACCAACACCTCATGGGACAGGTAATGGCTATGATGAATCTCATGGTGGAGAGATTTCTAGTGCCTCTGCCAAGAGCATCGGTCCCCCATCGTGAATCTTCAGGTATTGGGAAGACCTTTGAGAGGCTTCGCCGAGTCAGAGCTTCAGATTATGTAGGAACGACTGATCCAGCAGATGCAGATCTGTGGCTGAAAGGTCTTGAGAAGGCCTTTCAGATCCTCGACATCCCCGAAGTAGACAAAGTAAAGCACGTTGTCTACCTTATGAAAGGTAGTGTAGGCCAGTGGTGGGCCATCGAGGAGGAGAAGCGACCCGTTGGGGTGATCTATTGGGACGTCTTCCGATGGGAGTTTGTAAGTCGGTACTTCCCAAAGACGTATCTGAATGAGAAGATCAATCAGTTTGAGCATCTGCGTCAAGGATCGATGAGCATCACTGATTACGAGACTAAGTTTATGGAGCTATTGAGATTTTATCCTCACATGGCAGCTACGGATGACGAGAGGATCAGATGTTTTGAGAAAGGCTTGAGTGCCGAGTTGTCGACACCTATTGCTGCTTTGGAAAATTGGGAGTGGTTTGCCACCTTTGTAGAGTCTGTCTGAAGGATTAAACAATTAGTTAAGGAGAAGAAAGACGCCATATCCAAGAAAAGCCCTGCTCAGTTCTGGAGGCAGAGGTTTCATGGCTTCAAGAAGCTGAGGTTTTCTACACATTCTGTGATGTAAGGTTCCAGTGCACCATCACAGTGGTCCCCGAGTAAGGGAAGAGGACATGAGTCTTCACCGTTGAAGGTGTACAATATAGCTTCAGTGGCAGTAATGGGACCATATAGGCTTTAGTTGAGAGAACCATCGTGCTTTCTCTCTGGATAAGTCTGGCATATCAGGTGGAATTGCTTGAGAAAAGATGTTGAAGTAACACAATAGCCGAGGCAGAGTCAGCAGGCTAGTAGAACTAGATGGAGAGGATGCGGTCAAGCATCACAAGCTGGATCATTTGCTCAAGGAAGCCAAGAGCATGGTCGACATAAATCAATGGCTCGATTCTATGCTATGAGTCATCCAGAGGTGATAGTCAACCCCCGAGTGGTGACATGTTAGATGGAGTTATTTCATTTTGATTTGTCTTCTTCTTGCTTTGTATCTATTCTGGTTGACCTGGGTTCTATGCACTCTTTTATCGCTCGTAGTATGCTTGATAGCTATCTTTTACCTATTAGTTGTAAGAAAGATAACTTGTTTTTGGAAACATCTGTTGATGGTTCCTCGATGCTTCGAGAGGAGTGTCCATCTTATGTTCTGTCCTTTCAAGGACACAACATACAAGTGGATCTCATACCACTTGATATGCATGGATTTGATGTAATCATTAGGATGGATACCCAAGAGACATATAAGGTTGTGCTGGACTGTGGTTCCAAGCAAGCGATGTTTGCTGAGGATGGTGAGAAGTGGATCTTCCAGGGAGATAGGAAGATTCTTCTGATATGTTTGATATCGGCTATGGTGGTAGAGAAATTGTTGTGACAAGGTTGTAGAGCGTTCTTGGCTCATGTCGTGGATACCAAGGCAAAAGTTCTGAGTCTTCAGGACATGACAGTTGTCAGAGAGTTTTAGGATGTCTTTCCTGATGAGTTTCTCGGGTGTTCCCCCACCTCAAGAGATTGATTTTGAGATCAATCTAGTGTCAGGGACGCAAGTAGTTGCCCAAACATCATATAGGAGGCTCCAGTTGAGATGGCAGAGCTGAAGAAGCAGTTATAGGAGTTGCTGGATAAAGGTTTCATCAGACCGAGCACATCACTGTGGGGTGCACTAGTTCTGTTTGTGAAGAAGAAGGATGGATCAATGCGGTTGTGTATAGGTTATCGGCAGTTCAACAAAGTTACGATCAAGAAAGTACCCTTTACCAAGGATAGATGATCTGTTCAATCAGTTACGTGGTGCTATAGTGTTCTCGAAGATCGATCTACAGTCTGGATATCACTAGTCGAGGATCAAAGATGATGACATATTGAAGTCAGCTTTCAAGACAAGGTATGGTCACTTTGAGTTTGTGGTTATGTCGTTCGGGCTAGCCAATGCACCTACTTCTTTCATGGATCTAATGAACATGGTGTTCCGTCTATTTCTAGACCAGTTTGTTGTATTCTTCATAGATGACATCTTAATCTACAGTCAGGACAGTCAGCAGCATGAACAACACCTTCGACAAGTGTTGACTCTCCTTCTCCAGCACCAGTTGTATGCCAAGTTTAGTAAGTTTGAGTTCTGGTTGAAAGAAGTGACTTTCTTGGGTCATGTGATATATGCGGAAGGAGTCATAGTGGATCCCAAGAAGGTGGAGTCAGTTGCAGAGTGGGAGCAACTGAAGACATCGACTGAAGTTTGTAGTTTCTGGGTTTAGCAGGATACTAACAAAGGTTTATAAGGAACTTCAATGTGATTGCATTGTTGTTGACAAAGTTTACTAGGAAGGATGTACCTTTTGTTTGGGATGATCGTTTTCAACACACTTTTCAAAACTTGAAGGAGAAGTTGACTAGTGCTCCAGTGTTGGTACTGCCAGAACCTGGGAAAGGCTATGTTGTTTTCTGCGATGCTTCCAAAAGAGGTTTAGGTTGTGTGCTGATGTAGGAAGATCATGTGGTTTCTTTTGCTTCACAACAACTTAAGAAACATGAGGAGAGTTATCCGACTCATGATTTGGAGCTGGCAGTGGCGGTCCATGCGTTAAATATTTGGAGACACCATCTTTATGGGGAAGTGTGCCAGATATTTACGGATCATAAGAACCTGAAGTACATCTTCTCGTAGAATGAACTAAACATGTGACAACATCATTGGATGGAGATGATCAGTGATTATGATTGCACCATCGAGTATCATCCAGGTAAGGTAAATGTGGTAGCTGATGCGCTTAGCAGGAAGTCTTCTTCTCTTCCTACGGAGAAGGTATAGTTGAGTTCATTGATGTGTCAAAGGTAGGATATCTTTGTCTCTTTGTGGCAGATGAATGTACAATGGGAAGTCTCCTTGTTGGCAATACTATTGGCACAGAAGCAAGTGAAGCCTATGTTGAGGCAGTGGATGAAAGAAGCACAGTAGGCAGATGCTACGTACAGTTGATCAGGATAGAGTTTGGCAGCGAGAAGTGTGATGGCTTCCATGCGTCCGAGGATGGACTAGTTTGTTATCATAACAGGATGAGGGTCCCCGATGTTGCTGATCTAAGAAAGTTAATGCTCAAGGAAGCGCACACATTAATGTACGCTATACATCCAGACGTCACCACGATGTATCATAATCTGAAGGATCTATTTTGGTGTCCTGGCTTGAAAAGAGATGTGGCCGAGTTTGTGGCTAGGTGTGCGGTATGCCAGCTGGTTAAGGCTGAGCATCAGAAACCGGTAGGAACATTGAAACCCATGATGATACCGTAGTGGAAATGGGATCATGTAACCATGGTCTTCGTAGTTGGTCTTCTGAGGACAGCTAGAAATCATGATTCCATTTGGGTGGTGGTGGACAGATTGACAAAGTCCGCCCATTTCGTACCTGTGAAGACAACATATACAACAGAGAAGCTTGCTTAGGTATATGTGGATGAAATAGTACGTTTGCATGGTGTGCCCACAACGATAGTCTTTGACAGAGGTCCTCAGTTCACGAGTCATTTTTGGGAACAATTGCATAGAGTGTTAGGAACACAATTGAGATTCAGTATCGCTTTCCACCCGCAGACGGATGGACAGTCTGAAAGGACTATTCAAACTTTGGAAGATCTTCTTAGGGCTTGTGTTTTGCAGTTCCTAGGTAGTCGAGACGTGCATCTTAGTTTAATAGAGTTTTACTACAACAACAGTTACCAACGGAGTATTGACATGTCACCTTATGAGGCTCTATATGGTAGGAATTGCAGATCTCCTTTATGTTGGTATGAGTCCGACGAGTATCAGCTTTTGGGTTCTAAGTTAGTGCAACAGACGACAGAAAAGATCAAGGTGATACAATAACAGTTGAAAGTGGTACAGGACAGACAGAAGTCGTATGTAGATAACTGTCGATGACCTCTAGAGTTCCAGGTGGGAGACAAGGTGTATCTCAAGGTCTCTCCATGGAAAGACGTGTTGAGGTTTGGCCGGAAAGGCAAGTTGGCTCCCAGGTATATGGGGCCATATCCGGTGATAGCACGTGTTGTTAAAGTGGCTTACAAGTTAGAGCTACCACCTAAGTTACACAGGTTGCATCCAGTGTTCCATGTCAGCATGTTGAACAAAAGTCACCCGGGCACAGATACAGTGATACATCCAGTTGAGGTTGAGCTTGATGAAGATGTGACCTATGAGGAAGGTCCAGTGTTGATCCTTGATAGAAGAGTGGAGAAACTGAAGAGGAAGGACCTAGTTCTTGTAAAGGTTCTGTGGCATCATCGTGGCATTGATGAAGCCACATGGGAGCTTGAGGAAGAGACGAGGAGGAAGTATCACTCACTTTTCTCTTCAAATTTTGAGGGAGAAATCCTTTTGTAGAGGTTTATGGCTTGTAAGGACCCTGACCTTCGTTTTGGGCTTACCCTGTTTGCTTTGCCTAAACCTTGTGTTTAGATGGTTGCTAATCACTTGAGTGTGATTAGGGTTTTGTTTGTGCTTTGTTGGGAGGTTGAGGTGCAACTTTCAATTCATCCTAGTTTTTGGGTTTGTGTGAAAGTTTGCTACCTTGAGAGATGTATTTCTCTCTCCTTGCATCCTCTAGGGTTGAGACGATGGGTTGGGCGCCTTGTTTGAATTGTTTTGGGCCTCTTTTGAGCTTGCTTAAGCTTGGGCTTGTTGTTGGGCTTGAAGCCCTTCCTCCTTCCTTGAGTGTATTGGGAAAAAGAGTGCTTGGGGCCTTGTGTCGGCCAAGGTGTGTTGGGCAAGGGAGGTATATCGTCCAGGGGGTGATGGTGGGTGTTACAGGTTGCCATGTAGGGTGACGCACACCCCTCCACCTAGCATCGTTGGTTCCACCCTTTCTTGGAGACATGGAGCTTGTTGCTAGCAAGTGTTGAGACCTTACACTAGTGATTTGGGGTGTTAGCATATGGCATGGCCTTTGGACAAGTGTACCTAGGCCGGGTGCCACCTTGCTTTGATCTCCCCTTTACCCTCTTCTATATATGTCTCTCTTTTCTCTTGCTTGGGATCTCTTTTTCCCCTTTATCGTTTGCTCTCCCTTAGTGGCCGAGAAGAAGGAAGGTTAAGAGGTGACCGATATAGTTGATGTTGTTGTTTCTTTCTTCTTCCTCTAGTGGTGGCCGAAACCCTAGAGTGTGCCTTGCTCTTTCTTCTCTTGTGGTGAATATCTCTCCCTTTCCTTGGCATCTCCTTCGTCTTCTTTCTTTCTTTTCATCCATGATGGTTATGGAGCTCCCTTATCTTCTAGTGTTGGCCGAATGTGGTGCCTTGGATCTTGAAGCTTGGTGCTTGGAGCTTTGGAGATAGAAGAGTGTTCTTGAGGCGGGTTACATAACTCCTAACCCTAGCTATACTACCTCCTTTTATGTTGCTTGTTTATTTATTGTCTTGATCGACCATGCTTATCTTGTTAGTAATATCTTTGCTCTAGTATGTGCCCTTGCCGTTGTGGGGTATGATGACATGGTTATGATGTTTAGATGTGTTCTTAGACCTTGTTGGACGAACCTTGGATTAGGGCTCCTTGGGAAAACCCCATCTCTCTTACTTGTTGAAGAGGTGAGCCTAGGGTTTCCTAATTCAATTGTGTGTGTGGTGTGTCCTTGGGCAAAATCCCTTTCTCTCCCTTTGGTTTTGAGAGGTGAGCTTGACCTCTGGTGGTGTAGGAAAAACCCCTCTCTTACTTAGTTATTGAGAGGTGAGTCTATACTCTGGTTGCATGGGCAATACCCCTCTCTTAACATGGACTTGAGAGGTGAGCCTTTGGTTGGTGTTGACCTGGTTGAGGTTGGAAGGTTGGCCTATATAGTGATGACCCACCTTGCTGCCCGATATGTGATGGAGATTGTGCAAAACCCCTCTCACTTGTTTGTTGAGAGGTGAGCCAACTCTCTTTATCTATTAGGGTTTCTTGGTGGAAATCTTGAGGATGAAGATGACCAACCCTTCGTGATCTTTGGACTCTTGCATGATACCTTAAGGTGGTGTCTAGCCCGATATCTCTCATCTAGGGTTGAGCTTGGGGGATATGTTAGGTGGATATCTTGACCGACATGGATCCTTACCTAAGATGATGTTGGGCGATATGTCCTTGGATGATATGGTGCTTGGTTGACTTCCCTTCTTGAGTGCCTTGGGCGATATGGTTAGGCCATGCCTTGATGGTTGAGCAACATCCCTCCTTCCTTGAGTTATGGGGTGAGCTCTAACCTTTGGTCGATATGATGGTGCCCAATATGGAGTCATGGTCGATATAACCATAGTTGGGCGATATAGTGCTTTGACCAATAGGGATCTCTAACCCTATCATAAACGATAGGGCTACCTTGGGCGATAAGGATGCTCCTTTGTCGCCAAGGTGTGCTGCCCAATATGTTGCTTTATGGATGGTAGGGATATGTCTGGGCGATATAGGTATGGTGATTGCCCGATATGTAAAACCCTAACCCTAGAGGGTGACATGGGTCCTGGTTGATAGGGTGGTAATGTTGCTCAATACCCTCTTGTACATGTTTATTCGATGTGCTTGTCAACCCATATGTGGCTGAGCACCCTAGGGTTTGGTGGTAACCACTATCTTTGGGTGAGGGGTGATGCCCTACCTGATGTCCCTTTAGTGAGGGTAGGCGACACCTCTAGTGAGGGATGTGCCTAACCCAATAACCCTAAGTATGTGAATATGTTATCTTAAATCCTCAATCTTTTTCTATGGTGATGAGATATGATAGTTGGGTTGTGACCATTGAAATGGTGGTTACCTAAGGTTGATGATAAAGTGAAATGGTAGATCATGGTTGCGTGATCTTTAGGGATGAATCCTTAGGGATGGTTTCCTGATAATATGAGATATAAGGTAAAGTGGATGCTCAAAGTTTAGTAATAGTAATATAAGTTGTTTGGCATATCATCTACAACTTTATGCTTCATGTGTTCATAATAATGGATGTGTTCCAACCCCATGTACCTTAACTCATAATGACATGATAATCATAATTTATTCCCCAAAGATTGGTATGTAGTGATCAAGTTATCTCTTATGATATGCATTCTAACCTTGCAGGTATTATCAATTGAAATCATAGCCAGGTTAGAGCTATGATGTATATGCATTTTCTGTGGCACTTAAGGATGATGTTACTTGATGATGAGATAACATGTATCACCAGTATGATGAAAAAGGTCTGGTGACCTGATAATGGAAAATGATGGAATGAGGGATTGATATCCCATGATAATGTATGATGATGATGCCTTGAGAGGCAGAGGCATTATGTGATGAATTTAGGGATTGAGATCCCATGGCAATGTGATGATGTAATGGTATTGAGAGTGGAAGAACAGTGTAACACATAATAATGGAATCTATGTTGTTTATGTTTGCTTAATACAACTTGGATGATCCTAGTGATCCACTTAAAATACATTAATTAATTATAGAGGAACCATTCATGTAGTTTTCCCTGGCCATAGATCCATCATCGTCAGGAAAATGGTGATGGTGAAACAGGTTCTCCTGAGGGTTTACTTAGAACGCATATTGTTGAATATGCAAGTTGCTCCTATGCCCTAAGTAGTAGTGCATGTAGAGAATGGTGAACAGGCCTATGGCTCAAGAGAACGGTTTCAGGCTTGTCGCTCAGTATGGTTAGAGCATTGCGAATAGGCCAATAGCTCAAGATATGTTATAAGAGCATGGTGAACAGGCCCATGGCTCAGTGATGATAGAGCACGGTGAAACAGTCCCATGGCTCAGTTTTCTAGAGATGATACATGTACCAAGGTGGGATAGGCATAGGGTATCTTAACCCTGTGTGGATGAGGCCACTGAATAATGAGACTGTGGTCCTGCTTGTTGGTTCTTGTGCACTGACCACAAGGGTAGATGTCATGGAGTTTGGATCTTCCATTGACCTGGTATGGAAAGCGGTTGCAACCAAGTGGTGGTCGGTTTGGATCTGAGTGGTACGACTCACTTCCTCAGGGCATAATAAATCATAATTCAGTTGTTTAGTACATTTTAGGACAAATACGGAACATTGGTTGAAGCCTTGTTTGTATAGTTGTCCTAGTTATATCTTGCAGTTATTGACATGTTCCTCTGATATTATGATAAGTTCTTATTTGTATTGTCTTGTCAATCATGTTCCATATTATTACTTGTAAATATGCTTCCTAAGTGTCCTAATAAGATATTGCAACAAATAAGTTCTACTCAGTATGCTACACATATACGATCTTCTTATATCAATACATGCTTTATCTGTTATAGCTTTCCTGAGGTTTTATAGTTTCGGCGGGGAGTTATGTTTCTCGCTGGGACTGTGTGTCTCACCCTGTTGGTTTAAAACCTTTTTAGGTGATCAAGCTAGATGTGGTGGTTGTCGTTTTAGGTGATCAAGCTAGACGTGGTGGCGGTCGTGAGGTTGCAGCCGAGCAGCAAGAAGAAAAGTAGAAGGAAAGAGATAGATATGTTGTTCTTTTGAGTGTTTTGTAGTAGAGTCCTAGAGTCATCCATGTACTCTCAGGTACTTGGAGGTGTTTTCATGAGGTTTCCCGGTGTATATTTGTTATGGATTTCTTATCCTGTTATTGCCTTGGTGTGACCTAAAATGTATATAAATAGGTGGTGAACTCTTTGTACTTATGGGATAGCTAGATCCTATAAGGTGATGGACATATGTCATGCTTCTATAATATATGAATATAACATGTTTTCCACAGGATGTGGATCTAGTTGAAATAGATTCCTTTCTTATGAGGTTTTCCGCAAATGGTTTTAATTAACCCGTGTTTTTGGTAATATGATGTTTAAGACGGCTCTGTACATTTTCACGTGGCATTTTTCTTTCTTGGTGATGGCGGGATGTCACAACTTTTAACTTGATTAAGTTCATCAATTTATCTTGTATTAGGGTATATCCCATCCTAATACTTTATGCACTAACACATCACATTTATCATGTAGCGTATTGACCATAAGTCACATATTTGAATTATCCAACTATCATCAGTGATATCGACTCATCTCGGGTTAAGGCATTGTTGAAATAAGATTGACCATTATCAATCACTTTAGGTGTTTCACCTATCAAATTATTAGCCACACCATTACTTGGTATTATACTCATCACTCCTAAGAGCAACTTGCCCTCACCTTTACAAGGTGTATCAGGTCAAATCTTGTATGTCAAGTTGAACACATGTATTGGGTTAGGTGTATATCTATCTAGGCATCATCATGTCCCTCATACCCTTAGTCATCAAGGTATCAACCTTACCATTCATATGGTGTATCAACTTCACCCTTCATGGGTGTAACATCCTCACCTCTTTTGAAGATATTGGCCACACCATACTTTAGTGTATTGTCCATCACATGTTCTAGGGTATCAACCACCTTACCACTTTTGTCATCTCGTGTATTGGGTTACGCACCATATCATTTTAGAGATATGTGCTCAACACCATATCGTCCAAGAGGTGTATGCTTAACCCAGTATCAGTTTAGAGGTGTATGCTTGCTACCCATATCACTTTATAGGTGTATGTGTGCTTACCATATCGAGTTTGAGGTGTATGTATGATTACCATCTTGGGTTTGAGGTATATCTGTGCTTACCATATCACCCTTGAGGTGTATGTATGCTTCCATATCGAGTTTGAGGTGTATGTATGCTTACCATCTTGGGTTTGAGGTGTATGTGTGCTGACCATATCACCCTTGAAGTGTATGTGTGCTTCCATATCACTTTTGAGGTGTGTGTGTGCTTACCATATCACTTTAGAGGTGTATGTGTGCTTCACACCATATTGGGCAACGAGGTGTATGTGTGTGCTTACCATATCACTTTAGAGGTGTATGTGTGCTTCACACCATATCGGACAATGAGGTGTGTGTGCGCTTCACACCATATCGGGCAAAGAGGTGTGTGTTTGCTCACCATATCACTTTAGAGGTGTATGTATGATTCACACCATATTAGGCAAAGAGTGTGTGTGTGCTTCACACCATATCAGGAAAATAGGTGTGTGCTTGCTCACCATATCACTTTAGAGGTGTATGTGTGCTTCACACCATATCGCGCAAAGAGGTGTGTGTGTGCTTTACACCATATCGGGCAAAGAGGTGTATGTGTGCTTCACACCATATGGGGAAAAGAGGTGTGTGTTTAACCCAATATCATTTTTTTGGTGTATCCTTGACATCATATCGTCCAAGAGGAGTATACTACCTTACCATATCATGCAAGGAAGTATAAACCCATATCCATATCGTTTTAGTGGAGTAGGTGCATCACCATATCAGGTTAGAGGTGCTTGCTTGTGTGCTTGAACCCGATATCGGAAGGAAGTATAAACTCATATCCATATAATTTTAGTGGACTAGGTGCATAACCATATCAGGTTAGAGGTGCTTGCTTGTGTGCTTGAACCCGATATCACTTTATAAGGTGATACCATCGTCTTCAAGCTCTAGAACTTCATTCTACTTGTTCTAGTACAAGGATTACAGGTCTAAGAAACTACTAGAACTCATTAACAGGTATTCAATAAAATTTCAAAATTGAAAGGAGATCGTCATGTATAGCAAGAAAAATGGTGAATTATAACATGTTTTGGTTCAAGTTATATAACCCGCCTTAAGAACAACTTCAAAGCTCCAAGATCCAAATCTCCATGTTCCTAAGGTTGAAGATGACTTATCAAAAGTCCAAGGCTCGTTCAAAACTCCTTCATATATAAGGAATCACCATAGTTAAGAACTTGGTGAAGAAGAAAAGAAAGAAAGATCATAACCCTAGATCCATGCTTCAATCTTAGGTTGAAGAAGATCATGGCCTTAACTTAGGGTTAAGATTTGAGCTCCTTCTTTCTCCTTAGCACCTTGCACGATACCTCACTACTCATGCACGATATGCCATCACTTGTGGACGATATCCCCCTCAGTTGTGGCAAAAAACACTCCACTATGGCTGATATCAACTTGATATGGCCAATATCACTTGTTATGGCCGATATCACTTACTATGGCGATACTAAGGTCGTATGAACGATACCACTTCACCCATGCATGATATCAAGACTCCATGAATGATATCTAAGAGCAAGGAGGTAGTAGGATTCGAAAATTTTCACTTAGGGGTGAAAGTAAGGGTATATATACTTGAGGTTCATGAAAAAGTGTGTATATGAGGTATCATTAATTTACTGCTAGTAGGTGTCACATGGACATGCATGGATTGACATATGTACTTTCATGCACTCCATCGTTATCTTGCCATGAAAAATAAAAATTGAGGATAATGTAAGGGATAAGGGTCGGCCCCCTTTGGTTATCTTATAGGACAAGCCACATCCACTCACATTATTATATTCACAATTCAATGCAAACTTTTCCAAGGAAAGTTGCAAGTCGATATCCATTGCTTTATTGAGGTGCTTAGCTCATTTTTGAAAATTTAAAGAGTTAACCACACGATATGGGGGTATCCTATTTGGCTCCTTGGACGATAGGGACTCCCATTAAATCATTACAACCCGATACACTTAATACAAGCTCAAATTAGGGTTTCCATTCAACCCCTTTCATGGTCTTTTAATCACCAAGAATACTACCATTCATAAATGATTCAAGCATGGTCTTTGTGTATGTATGTATATATATGTATGTATGTATATATATATATACGTATATATACATATACATATATATATATATATATATATATATATATATATATATGTATATATACATATACATATATACATATATATGTATATATATATATATATACACATACATATACATATATATATACATACATACATACATACATATATATATATATATATACATATACATATATACATATATATGTATATATATATATACATATACATATATATACATATATATATATATATATATATATATACACACACATACATATACATATATATATATACATATACATACATATATATATATATATATACACATATATATACATATATAGATACATACATACATATATATATATATATATATATATATATATATATATATATATATATATATATATATATATATATATATCGTGAAACATATAGTTTGTACATATCAGCACATATGTATTAGTTTATTCTCATAAATTAGAATGGTAAAAATTAATCTTTATTTATTGATTAGTTAATAGGTATTTTATAACATCCGTGCTCTATGCATATTTTAGTCATTATATCTGATTACTTTAAGAAAATAAGTATTGTGTTAGTCAAGAAACTATGTTCTTTATAGTTATTTCTATGTTTTTTATATGAACTGTGTTTTTTGTATCTTATTTTAGTCATTAACAGTACACATTATTCAAAATCAAACTATATTTATGTCACAATTATATAATTTATAGTTTAAACTTAGTAATATATATGTCAACATAATGATATAAATGTTCAAATTAAAGGATACATATCTTTCAACACAGTAACATATTTTCAAATGAAGTAGTACAAATTTGTGTACATAACTAACAAATTTAGGTGTATGGTTTATTTATATGTACTTTTCAAGACATCCATGTGCATTGTGAATATTCATCATTCCCCCCTCTTTGTCTTTCTTTCCCCTCTCTTTTTCATAAAATTTGTTTAGAAATGTTTTTTTCCGCTTTTCCTCCACCCTTACATTCTTTCTCTTCTATCACTCATAATACTCTATATCATAATTTTAATTTGACATATGCTATCTAGAACCCTCTATACACTTGTGGATGCACCTAGTCGACTGTATGGATGCATCAACAATTATGTTGGATAATTTATTCTATGTTCGTCCAGGTGACACTAGTGGTGTATGAGATCCTCACGCTATGTCTTTTACAAGGTCAGCTATTTGAAAAATTCAATATCCCACACATCATGTAGCACATCGGTATCAACTAGAGGGGATGCAGCTGGAGGTGCGAGTAGGATGCAGCTTCCAAAGCTACCGTAGACGAGATTGTATGCAAGATGCTCATGGCCGTGCAGTGGAAGTATAATGAGCTCTTTGAGAAGAAAATATCAATATGGTATGGCATGTTGGACCTATTGTGTTGTACGACAGCACATACGATGAGCTCGTCAAAGTGTTGGAGAACAAGCCATCTATGGAGGCTTTACATACTCCCATGTCCATCGTCTATTTATCTTTAACTAGCTTGGCACAGATGACATCTACGAAAAAAGCATTGCAACTTGATGAGCTGCAAAAATGGTTGGCCGCGTGACTTGAAGAACGAACCAAGGATTGCGGACTCGTCAGCCACGTTTGGGCTCCACAACATCCAATAATCCCCCATATGGTCGTACATAGCGGCCTCCTGACCCACTTCGACTATACGTCGTCGTTCGGCAAAGCTGTTCGTTTGAGCTACGCTACACATAGTCTCGCTCAGACCCGGTGACAAACCCGGTTTATCAGTAAACCGCAAAAAACATTCTCAGCCGCTTCCGCCGCAGACAATATCCCGCTTTGTACGAGTCCCGTGATATTTTCACATTTCCCGGTTCTAAACGAGAGAACCCCACTCTCCCGCTCACGCAACGGTTCCCCTTCCGCTTCGGCTTCCGCTTCCGCGCTCTCTTCCGCTCCCGCGCTCTCTTCTCCGGTCCAGTTTTCCGGCAGCGCCTCCGCTCTCGCTCAGTGAAGGTCATTTTCTTCTCCGGCGGCGCAGCAGGGCCTCCTCGGCTTCGTGCTCCAGCAGCTTCGTGGTCCAGCGGCTTCGTGCTCCACCAGCAGCTTCGTCTAGCGGCTTCGTGCTGATCCGGTCTCACCAGGTACTCCGGTTGCCCTAAATACTTCAGCGTCTCATGAAAATTTCGACATGCATCCCCCGATCTCCGATTTTAGGGCACATAGCACCTAATCAGGAGAAAATTTCCGACATACATCTCCCCGAGTACAGTACTAGGACACGTATCACCTAAGCGTGAGGACGTACTGTACCACTTGATGACATATGCATATGTTTTTGATATTGCATTGCATAATGATGCACTCTTTTTTATTGTGTCATTCAAATATGTTTAGGTACTGTACTTATAAATCGAATGCACGAGTTACTGACGTTTAGTGTTTAAAATTTGTTACTGACGTTAGAAGAACAATTTGTTACTGACGTTAGGTCTGTTTGAGTTTAGTGTTTAAAATTTGTTACTGACGTTAGAAGAATAATTTAGTACTGTGCTTAATATTGAAAAGCAAACTGACTTGATGTTTTGCTAAGTACAATACTTTTTTATCATACTGAAATGATAGTCATAGCACTTATGGTTGATACGGAAAATGAAAAAAATAATTGGGTACTGTACTTATTTGTAATTGTGATTAATTATAATTAATGATACGATAATAAAAATAAAAGTACTGTACTTATTGATACGATAATAAAAATAATTGGGTATTGTACTTTTGACTAATAATTGTATCTCAATAATCCAAATGAAAATTAAGACAGTGAGTAGTATCCTGATGATTCATACATGCTTTATTTTCGACATGCCCAATATTTTCTTGTAATTTGTATGTACTGTATATAAAGATTAAAAAATAAGTCATACTTTTCTGAGTACTGTACTTCTGGGTATGGTAAAAAAATTTTATGTCAATTATTTGCAATACTCATATATGAATAAGTATTGTACTTATTCTAATATGGAAGTGTAATTGTGTACAAATATAGAAGTACTGTACTTAATAAATGCAAATATGGAAGTGTAATTGTGCGTATGAATAGGTTTAGGTATTGTGCTTATAAATCGAATGCACGAGTTACTGACGTTTAGTGTTTAAAATTTGTTACTGACGTTAGAAGAACAAATTGTTACTGACGTTAGGTCTGTTTGAGTTTAGTGTTTAAAATTTGTTACTGACGTTAGAAGAATAATTTAATACTGTGCTTAATATTGAAAAGCAAACTGACTTAATATTTTGCTAAGTATAGTACTTTTTTATCATATTGAAATGATAGTCATAGCACTTATGGTTGATACTGAAAATGAAAAAAATAATTGGGTACTGTACTTATTTGTAATTGTGATTAATTGTAATTAATGATACGATAATAAAAATAAAAGTATTGTACTTATTGATACGATAATAAAAATAATTGGGTATTGTACTTTTGAGTAATGATTGTATCTCAATAATCCAAATGAAAACTAAGACAGTGAGTAGTATCCTGATGATTCATACATGCTTTATTTTCGACATGCCCAATATTTTCTTGTAATTTGTATGTACTGTATATAATGATTACAAAATAAGTCATACTTTTTTGAGTACTGTACTTCTGGGTATGGTAAAAAAAATATTATGTCAATTATTTGCAATACTCATATATGAATAAGTATTGTACTTATTCTAATATGGAAGTGTAATTGTGTACAAATATGGAAGTACTGTACTTAATAAATACAAATATGGAAGTGTAATTGTGCGTATGAATAAATATAAATATGGAAGTGTAATTGTGTACTGTACTTAATATGGAAGTACTGTATTTATTATGAAAAAAATAATTGGGTACTGAAATGGAAGAAATAATTGGGTATGTACTTAATATTTAATTGTGATTTAGGTATTGTACTTATAAATGTACTGCACGAGTTACTAATGTCTGGTTTAGGTACTGCACTTATAAATGTACTGCACGAGATACTAATGTCTGGTTGAGTTTTGTTTTTATTTTTTGTTACTGACATTAGAAGAATAAGTGGGTACTGTACTTAATGTTGAATTGTAAAATGACTTAATGTTTTACTAAGTACTGTACTTATTTAACATACCGAAATGGTATTATTTGCAATAATCATGTAGAATATGTACTGTACTTATATTCATATAAAAGATTTGATATTCACTTAGAAAGTGGATTTAGCTGAAAATAGATTTTATCCAGCAACGTCAGTGTAAACAGACAAATATGGAAGTGTAATTGTGTACTGTACTTAATATGTAAATTTAATTGTGATGAATGTCTTGTTGGTTACCATACCTATGCTCCGCAAGGGATGAACTTGTTAGTGATGGTAAAGTACTTCGATGTGTTAATAATGGATTGTTAGTGATAATTAGGATTATTACTGATGCATTGTATGTGACGTTAATGGTTTATGAAAGTGTTGTACCTATTAATGAAAATAAAAGTACTAAACTTATTGTAAAATAAAAGTACCGTACTTATTGTTAGTGAAAATAAAAGTACTGTACTTATTGTTACTTATTAATGTCTTGTTGGTTAACATACTGTATTGTACTTTCGTGTATATAAGTGATGTACTATGTTCTTTTTTGACTAATACTTTGTTGAGTACGGTACTTTGTCTGGTGTATTATGTTCTTTTTTAGACTAATGCTTGTTTTAGTCATGTACTTAGTGTAATAATTATGTGAGTACTGTACTGTATGGGGTAGTTCAGAAATTGAAATAAAGAATAAGGGTGTTCGTACTGTACTTTTTCTTATGTTGAATTACGTGATAAATAACATATCAGTACAGTACTTTTTATAGAAGCTGGCTTATAAGTGTATGTTTTTGTTTATAAGATGGAGAACGAGCGTGGCTTTCAAACCAGATGCAGTTACAGGAAATTCAGGAAGGTTTGTGAAATAGCAGGCACAAAGCACAAGAAAAAATTTAAGAAAACAGTTTTTGGTAGTTTTTTGGACATGAAGTGTCCAAAGGGTTTAGATCTTGGATTGATAGAAGATTTGGTACGGTGTTATGATGTGGAAATAAATGCATTTGTGTTTGGCAATGTCGTGGTTAAGCTAAAGACTGAGCACGTGTCAGATATCTTTGGCTTAATTTCTGAGGGTAAGCCAACTACATATCAAACAATTATGGATACGTACTGTACTTGATATACTACTTTGTGTGATTAGTTTATTAATCACTAAACAGGTGAAGAGGTCGTGCTAGACTCACCCGACAAGGTTGCTGGTAAGAACTCTGTCATCAGAGCGGATTACTTTGGGTCGGATCCAAAAGTGAAAGATGAAATGGAGACATTGCAAGTGTTAAAGAAGAATAAAGATGAGAAAAGCCTCAATGATTTTGTGAAGATCTGGATTTTGGTTCTATTAGCTGATTTTTTGTTTCCATATGGGAGTTTTGCGATATGCAGAACATTTTTTGATATAGTATATGATTTGCAGTCTATGGATAAGTACAATTGGCCAGAAGCCATCACACAATTCCTATAAAATGGACTTGTTGATGTAATTGCTAAAAGCAAGGGGTACCTCAAAGGTTGCAGCGCGGTATTAATGGTAAAATTTGACGTATTGTATGTATTTATATAATTTTGTACTATTATTAGTACAATACTTGCATTTGGTACAATACTTAAGTATATGTTTCTTCGATAATGATTGTTTTAGTATTGCTTGGAATTACTTTTCAGGCATGGTTCAGGGAGTGTCAGACTCTACTTCCTCCAGAGGACAACGATGCGTTTCCATTTATTAATAAATGGAATTATGATAGTAAGTTGAGTTTGTTCTTGCATAAGAGAAAAATGAGTGTGCTGAATTTCAGCGCAGAGTACATTCGGAAGGATTGGATGCATAAAAAAAAGCAAGGGTAAGAGAAAGGTTGATGAGGGAAGCAGTGTGG
Source organism: Alisma plantago-aquatica (assembly GCA_963693085.1). Taxonomy (NCBI): domain Eukaryota; kingdom Viridiplantae; phylum Streptophyta; class Magnoliopsida; order Alismatales; family Alismataceae; genus Alisma; species Alisma plantago-aquatica. Next base: position 1,129,645,594 of record OY856409.1, on the reverse strand, counting down.
GTAAGTTGGAAGAATTGCAAGAAGAGATGGAAACATTGAAAGCGGACAAGAAGAGGTTGAAGAAGGATCTAAAGAGATGTATTAAGAAGCACAATAAAGAGGTCAAACTTCTAGTGGTTGAGATAGATGACCTTAAGAAAGAAATAAATGATGTGAAGGTCGATTATGAGAGGTCAAAGAACACATTAAATTATATGCGTGAAGAACTACGGATGCATGGTATTGCTGATCCGACACTTACGTTGGATGGTGATGCAAATGTGAGAAAATTGTTAGAATATTATACTTGATACTGTAATTGTCAATAACCTGTATTCGTTAACAATTCTTGCTCTTTTCAGGATGTTGTGGATGAAAACGGTGTATCTCGTGATAAGCAACCGGCGGTGCAAGCTAGTGAATCAACTTTTGATGATTTTGTGACTGATCCGCGGACGTAGCAAATCAAGAGTAACGATGATGAAGCATCGTCGTACTTTGTTGCGGATGCCGTGTGAGATGTCATTACAACCGTAAGATTAAACATAATATTACATTCCATTAAAAGTGTCGAGTACAGTACTTAATATTTGAATTGGTACAGTAAGTTACATACTGTACAAGTTCATTTGTATAGTACTTTACAAATTCATTTGTACAATACCTTATAAGATCATTTATGCAGTTAGTTTTTAATTTTTTGCAGTTGAAGGAGAATAAGAAAGAGAAAGGAGTATTGGTGAGAATGACATTTTTTTACGGAGTAATGTTTATTTTTACATAACTAATATGTGTTTTTTTAACAGAAACTAAACAAACTGCTGAACAAGGGAGCAATGCCAAAAAAAAAAGAAACTCAAAATTATTATTAAGGATAGTAGAAAAGGTGTAGCAGTAAGTGAGCCAGTCCGTGAAAGAGTAGATGACAGTGCTGCTAAGGAACAGATCGTTGTCGATGAGGTGATTTAAGTGCAGTGTTTGACTATCAATTTTTTTTTCTGTATTACGCATCGTGGTAATATCACCGATATTTGGTTGTTGATATGTTGTTAGGTAACCATTTCCAACAAAGATGTGGCAGATGAAACTGAAATTCAACAAAACAAAGTATGTTCATACATGTTACACGTTTATTGTACATTACTTGAATAACATGTGGTACTCTTACTGTACTGTACGAAACTTTATAATATTAGGATGAGATTGTCAATGAGATTGGTGGTGATACGGGTGAAGGTGGATGTGTAATCCAAGTTGAACAAGCTTTGGTTGGTGAAGATAATAATGTCATAGGGGTAGATGAGGTACACGACTTAGGAATTTGTATATATACATTGTTAGAATATTTTCAGTACTGTACTTATGTTAACATATTTTCAGTATTGTACTTATTTTAAGTACTTTACTTATTTTCAGTACTGTATTATATACAGTAGTTGATATAAATGTTTTTTTGTTAAATTTTAGACTCAAAATTTGTCAATATCGTGTGCTGTGTCGAATGATGAAGTACAAGAAAAAGAAAATGATGGTGACGCAAATGAAGTTGTGGATCTGCAAACTGTTGTTGATGAACAGAATAATAGCGATAAAGTATTGTACTTTACATGCTTTTAAGTAATGTACTTTATATACTTTTAAATTGCATGAATAAAAGATTATAAGAAATTATCTAACATTTATTTTCTGTTATGTTAGGGTAAAGATGATGAAATGGAAATGGTAAATACAGCTACAGATGTGGCAAATGTTGGCATTTCTAGTGCAAAACAAAAAGTAAGTTATTGTATACATACATACAGTACTAACATATAGTTGATTTTTATATTCCTACGTACAGTACTAATCTATCATTGATTTTTATATTCCTACACCTGCGTATAGTACTAATGTATAGTTGATTCGTATAAAAGATTATACGAAATGATCTAACATTTATTTTCTGTTATGCTAGGATAAAGATGATGAAATGGAAATGGTAAATACAACTCCAGATGTTGTAGGTGTTGGCATTTCTAGTGTACATCAAGAAGTAAGTTACTGTATACATACAAACAGTACTAAAATACATTTGTTTTTTGTATTCCTACGTACAGTACTAATGTCTCGTTAATATTTATATTCCTACGTACAGTACTGATATACAGTTGTTTATTAGCTTCCTACGTACAGTAATAATGTAAAGTTATTTGGTCTTTTTTAAAGGAGACTCAAGCTGGATTTATACTTGACAAAGAGATTGAAACTATATATGTATCCCAAAAAATGACGGAAGGTTCGGCGGAACTTGGAGAATCTTCAAAAACAAGACTCCATTATGATTTTGATGATTTAATGAATAAAGATGGGCAGGTATTTGTATCTTCACTGTATAAATTTTTTTGTTTGTCAAGATAAATAATTTACTCAATAAACAACAATGGATTGATGCATTGATTGACCATATGGAGAAATTTGAGAAGAAAATGAGCCCAAGCTCACTGGTGAAAAATATTAAGTATAGACCACGGACAAGAAAGGCTAAAATGTTGGAAGAAGAAGTATCAAAAGGTCCGTTCAAAAAAATGTGGGAGTTTGATAACACCGCTGTTCAGTATTTGTCTAAAGAAGAAAAACAAACACTGATAAAGGTATATACATTGATGTACACATTGTTCATTTTGGTGGTTTTTTTGTAGTCTATGTATAATACTTTAATGGATATGGTATTTTTTTGTTAGTTTTTAATTATGAAATCTATTTGCAGCTAACGTGTCAAGGGAGTGATGAAGATACAGTTGTTTTCAGATCTCCACATGCAATAATTATGCAGAAGGATCTGAAAGAACTGGTCAAAGTAGGAGGGATGGTCACGAATCAGGTAGACATACACAATGTCTAATTTTATAAGTTATGTACGCATCTACATACATACTGTGCTTTACTAAACACGTACTGAACGTTGATAAATACTGTCTGTTATTTAATATACCATATTCTTCTAGGTGATGGAGGTTGTTATGCAGTTAAAAAGGTGCATGTATGAGAATATGAACTGTGATGATTATTTCATTTTTAATACATCACTGCCACAAGCCATAAGAGATCAAAATAATGCTGGACTGTTTACATATTTGATTTCGAAAATTGACAAAATTAAAAATGCCAAGGTTTTGTTGTTGCCTATATTGACTGGTGATCACTGGCATCTTATTACCGCGTCTGCTACCAATAAGGCTTTCATACACTATAACAGTTTAGAAACAAGACTTGAGAACAGTGAAGTGGATGACGATGCAAAGTATGTGGTAAGTACTGTACTTTGATATGCAAAGTCTACAATATTGACCGTTTAAAATACAGTTGTATAATGTTGTATTTTTGACTTATACAGGGAAATGAAATTAAGTACGCTCTGGTTAAACATGGTGGGATTTCTCAAGACTGGGTCATGATCTTTGATAGGTATGCACCACAGCAGTCACCAGATTCAAATGACTGCGCGTTATATGTTATAAGATGGATCGAGGAGATATTAGAAAATGGAGCAGTTCATAGCACCCATCGTGATGATGTCCATCCACTCAGAGGATTTTATGCTAAGCAATTGATGAACTCAGAGTTTGCTATTAAGTAGAAATGAATGGACAATTATGAATTTATTCTGTAAAGTACAATGTTGAGAAAATTATAAGTAATGCATGGTGAACAATTTAGACTCGATTGTATGTTTTTTGTTTCGAATCCATAAAACTGATGTAGTATTCAATCTTGTTATAACAGCAGCTTCAGTTTAGAAGCGATTTTGTGGTTTTATATCGGTGTGTTCCGTGTGATGAAATATTGATTATGTGTATAATGTATGTGACAATTATGTTAAACCATCTGTTGAGGTACAGTACTTGTGTGTATGACGGTACTGTATATTACTGTTATGATAGAGTAACGGTTGAGGTACAATGCTTATGTGTATCTGTTGAGGTGCAGTATATATGCGTGTAGCTGAGTTACAATACTTAGGTGTATTTGTTGCTAAGGTACAGTACCTATGAGAAATCACAAACTATACATTATATATGCATGTATCAGTTGCTGAGGTACAATACTTATGCAAGTAGCTGATGTACAGTGCTTAAGTGAAATCACAAATATTTGACGGGAATATTTGTGATTATACATTAGTTGCTGGGGTACAGTACTTATGCATGTAGTTGTATGTTTAATGGTACTTATGTATGTAGCTGATGTACAATACTTTTATATATATACATAATGTCATAGGGGTAGATGAGGTGCACGACTTAGGAATTTGTATATATACATTGTTAGAATATTTTCAGTACTGTACTTATGTTAACATATTTTCAGTATTGTACTTATTTTCAGTACTGTATTATATATTTCAATTTTTATGCATGTATCAGTTGCTGAGGTACATTACTTATGCATGTAGCTGATGTACAGTACTTATGTGAAATCACAAATTCTAAATTATAGAGTCTTATGTGGGTACTGCATTCGAGTATTAAGCGGAATTGACATGTGGATTACAGTACTTATGTGTATTTGAATACAGTATTATGCATGTATTATATATTTCAGTACTGTACTTATTTTCAGTACATGGATTTCAGTACTGTACTTATTTTCAGTACATGTGGATTACAATACTTGGATTTCAGTACTGTACTTATTTTTAGTACATGTGGATTACAGTACTTGGATTTCAGTACTGTACTTATTTTCACTACTGTATTATATATTTCAGTTTTTATGCATGTATCAGTTGCTAGTATTGGTACAATACTTATGCATATAGCTGATGTACAATACTTATGTGAAATCACAAATTCTATGTGATAGGGTCTTATGTGGGTACTGCATTCGAGTATTAAGCGGAATTGACATGTGGATTACAGTACTTGTGTGTATTTTAATACACGCACAAAACCCGAATTGTAAAGCTACTGTACGTCTATTAGTTGTTGAACGCAACTTTGACAAAACTCAACTTAAAATGGAAGTGTGGGTATAAGAGGGACCTAAAAAAAATTTCAACATATTGATTGTTAAAATGATTTGTGTTTGCATAATAGACGTACGGTACTTGGATGTTGATCGATACTTTGAAGTTGGTGTGTTTGAAGATGTTTTGTATATGAAAGAGTGTATGTCGGGTATATGTATAGTGAAATCACAAATTATTCAAATTGTATGCATGAAGCTGAGGTATTGTACTCGAAAGTAGTTTGGAAATAATCTATGTACTGCCATAATGTATGCTGAGGTACTGTACTCGAAAGTAGTTTGCACATAACCTATGTGCATGTCTCTAGCCAAATTAATTAAAACAGTTTGTAATATGTGAGAAAACATAAATACATACTCAAAAAATGATAAAGTAATTCCTAATACATTTCATCCTCTAGGCGGACAATTATTGAACCACCCATTATGAAATCTATCGAACAATTGTGTATTTGTTGTCATAGTAGGATTGGATAAATTAGGAGGTCGAACTGCTTCCGTAGTAGGTGAAGTGTAAGGAGAGTCATTAAGATCTTGAACAAGTGTATTTGGACGTGCTTCAAATGGGTCTGGAACTTCAATGTTAATTGCATCTTGTTCTAAATGTGTAGTGATGTTGTATGTACGTACTGTGCCCGAATCTTTATTGATGTCGGTATCTGCCTTCTTTTTTGTTGTCTTTCTTTTTTTTGATGCCGCTAGCTCTCTCTTTGATTTCTTTCTGGAACTTGAAGGTCGTCCAACATGAATAGCTACAGCAGGATCTTGTATAGGTGGTGTGTTTTCCTGATACAAAAACATATACAAAAAATTTAAATGTAAAAGTACTGTACGTGTAAAGTACTGTACGTGACTTGCAAATGTTAAATGTATGTACGTACAGTACGTGTCTTACCGTTGTCACATGACCTTTCTCCTTTAATATATTGTTTACTCTTTGATATGCATCTGCTATCTCTCGTTTGACATGATCATAATATTCAACAGATGATCTTACTAAATTAACAAATCCCCCACATATACTTAAAATGTGCTCTGCACGTTGCTCAGGCTCATCACCAATACTAGCAAGAATGGTGTGATTAGAGTTGTAATCACGATGTATATCTTTCCGCCATCTGTCCAAAATATATTGTTGAGGGATCTTTTCCAGTTTCAAATGTCTACTAATGACGCACAAAATATGACTGTATAAAATACCCTTTGACTCAAAGCATAGACATGAACATTTGATCATGGTCTCTTGACTAACGTACTGTACGTGAAACTTCTTCACAACTGATTTGCATTCCTCTGCATTTATCATCACATCTTTGTGTTCTGTAACATCAGATGATGATTGAATAGAATCCCCATATATGAGTTTGGACTCAAAAAACATCATTCCTTCAAGTTCATTTTGGAATTTTCTAAATAAATTAATAGTATATGTTTCAACGTATTGTGCTTCGATCTTAGAAGCTGTTCTAAGGTGGGGTTTTTTGTGGGCGCATTCAAAGTCTGCTAGTTTCTCTTAATCATATTTAGATTTAAGGGCAGATTCATATTGAGAAACAAATTGTTTTAGTGATGTGCGTGAATTCACATACCCATCAAAAAATGCATTCATAGATTCACTTCTTTGTGTAGTTGACATATCGGCCCAGAAATAATTATCAACATAGATAGGCACCCAAAGCTGCTTTAGCTCGTAAATGCTAGAAAGCCAGCTCTGTTCTTTCTTACTAGCAAGCTGAATAACACTCTTCCAGATGTTCTCAAACTCAGTTACAGAAGTACTCTCATAAATAGCCTCTTTAACTATTTTTGAAATGGCTTAGTTCTTTCCCAATTTCTCTGGAAGTTTTTTCATAATATGCCACATACAAAGACAATGATGAGAATTGGGGAAAGCAGTTTTAACAGCATTCATAATATGTTGTGCCTGATCAGTGACAATGCCCTTAGGTTCGACACCACCTGAAATTACAACAAAGGGAATAACATATTACGTTTGGGGAAGTACTATACGTGAAATATTTGAGTACTGTACGTGATAAGAAGTATTTTTTTACTTACCCATACATTTCAGCCATGTTTTGAATAACCATACATAATTCTTTGTGGTCTCCTCACACAATAGTGCACATCCCAGTAAAATAGAATGACCATGATGATTGATGCCGACAAAGGGGGAAAATGGCATTTCGTATCTATTGGTCAAGTAAGTTGTGTCAAATGTGATAACATCGTTAAAATATCTGTACGCATGCCTAGATCTTGAGTCCGCCCAAAAAATGTTCTGTAAAACGCCAAGGTCATCGATATCAAGTACATAGAAGAAATCATTGTTTTGTTTTTGCATTGCAATGAAATATTTTTGAATTGCTTGAGCATCACCTTTGCCAAGACGGAGATTTCTTGACGATCACTACTACAGAACCTACCTTTAGTGTCGGTTATTTAAGGCCTTTAGTGTCGGTTTCTGAGCGACGCCTATGTGGGCGACACTAAAAGGTCACCCATTACGTGTCGGTTCCAAAACCGACACCCAAACTCTTCGCGCGCGACCGAAAACGTGCCATCATGGGACTATAGGCGTCGGTTATTAGATAAGAAACTGACGCCCATACCCTTCACGCCACAGAAAGGGTGCCATCTTGGGCACTATCAGTGTCGGTTATAAGCCAAAAGCTGACGAAATATGTCTTCGCGCCAAAAGAATATGTGTCGGTTACATTTAAATAACCGACATTGTAACGTTATGTGTCGGTTGTTTACAATTACCGACGCCTGTTATTGGCGCGTTATTGGCGCCAGCTTGGGCACTATCAATGTCGATTTGTAGTAAGAAACCGACACCATATATGTTCGCGCCACATGAAATAGGCGCCGATTATATCTAAAAAACCGACATTACATCATTGTGTGTCGTTATTTACAAATAACCGACGCCTATTGTTTTTTTTTTACAGACCTGCTGTGGCTGGTCGCAGGATGAGAAACCTGCAGTTCAGTTAACTGAACTACAGGTTTTACGACATCCATTGATATCAGCCAACAACAGGCTACAAACCTACAAATTTAACAACAAAAATATTCACACATGCATTTAGCAATACAACCTGCAGTTCCATTTTATTTTCACACATTTAGAAACATTCATGTAGCTAGCAATATGTAGTTCCATTCATTCTTATTCACACATGTAGACACGTTCATATAGTAACCAACACTTTCATTCATATAGACACATGTAGAAACATCTAGACATGTAGAAACATTCACACATATTATAATTCAGAAATTCATTTAAAAAATCCCCACTATTTGTATGGTTGTTGCCCATTCTTCTCTTACTTCATTTAATTCTCCCTTCGTATAGAGAGCATGTACATCTGGTAAGTCCGTTCCTGTAGTGGGGTCAGCTTTAAACACCTGTAAAGAGAATGATATATATATATATAATTAATGAGCTATAAATAAGATTGATATATTTCATATTATCTAATGAGACTATATAATACCTGAGCAATACAATCGATGTCCATACAACATGATAGACTAACACATATATAGTACATAACAACAGCAGCGTCGAATTTACATACAACACTATAGTGGGACTTATAAGGTGACGATCCCACCTGGTAAAACAGGTTACTGACAACTACATGTTACGACTGGGAGGTCGTGATTCAGCAACAGTATGCATTAGCAGGAGGACAAACAGATCACCATATCTTTGTCCTCATATGGTGATCTGTTTGTCCTCCTGCTAATGCATACGTTGCTGAATCACGACCTCCCAGTCGTAACATGTAGTCGGTAACCTGTTTTAGCAGGTGGTATTGTCACCTTAGTCCACTATATATGTACTAAGTTAGTGTTGTATGTAAATTCAGAGTTGCTGTTGTTATGCACTATATATATGTGTTAGTCTGTCATGTTGTTATATGAATCTGAACCACTTGTGTGTGCTGCACTTTATGTATTGTATCTGTATCCTGCTTCTCTTCATTGGGGCTTCTTCCTGCATATCTTGCATAGCTATGTCATGTCCGTCCTGCATAGCCTTCTTCCTATATTTATTTTTCAAAGAGAATACAAACAAAAATTATTAGTGTAGAGTTAGTGAAATACTGATCAATGTCTAGAATTGGAATAGATCAAGAAACTACTCTCAGCATCGCGTATGTAATCTCGGGTGAGATTGGTCCTATAGTTCTTTAGCACCCTCCCACAATGTTTAGCATTTGTATTACCTAGAAGATAATGAAACATCAAATCAGAAAATGATATTGATATTAAAAAAGTAAACATTTAGCTTCAATAAAAAAATAAACATGCACGCCTCTAAAATTGTGATCTTTTATCAATTAACAATCCTTCATTGTGATCTCCGCGCACATATAAGTCATCATTAGCTTCAATATTTTCTGGAGTTGGCAACCCAACTGAGAATGGACTGGAGTCATCATATTTATCATAGTACTCTTCTTCATCTATAGGATCTTCAATGAACTGTCTTTTACCATGAAGAACAACCGACCATTTATCATTTGCAGGATCATCGATATAAAATACTTGTTTCTCCTGTGATGCCAATATGAATGGTTTATCCTTCTCACCAATCTTTTCAAAGTTCACTAAAGTGAAACCCAATTCATCCACTATAACTCCTTTGGTGTTATCAACCCAATTACATTTGAAGAGCAGAATTCTGAAATCTATGTAGTCAAATTCCCATATCTCTTCAATGACACCGTAATATGACATTTTAGCTTCACGTGGACTCTTATCCTTTACACTTGCAAAAAACATAGTCGATGCTTGAAGGGTGACCCCACTGTTTTGGACGACACTCTTATCATCTTGGCGCTTTGTGTAATATGTGAATCCATTAATGTCATACCCTTCATAAGACATAACAGTCAACTTTGGTTTAAAGGTGAGGCATTTGATAGTTTCAGTAATATCATCTGGTGTTTGAGATAGTTGATGTAAGACTTTATTTTCAAACCACTTAATAAAAGTCTTGTTATGCTCTCTAGCAAGCCACATTGTATTGGCTCGAGGATATTGTCTTTTGATGAAATTGGTATGTTCCTCAATATAAACGTTCAATTCGTCCATGTTGTGTAAAATATACAAATGACCTTGTTCCAACTGCTCACGGTTGATTACTTTCACACGTGATCCCAAAATTCGTTTGCCAAATAGCTCATCAATATTCTTGTCATTATCAAGAGTGTCATTACAACTGAGAAAGTCATTGCAGAAATCCATAACCTCTCTCGCCACAACGTTCAATAATACTCCCTTCAGGCTAATAACAGTTTCAAACATCACCTTTAAAAACGATCATGTATCGTTCAAAGGGATACATCCAATGCAAGAAAACCGGGCCCAAGATTTTCACTTCCCTAGTCAATTGGACAACAAGATGTACCATGATATCAAAGAACGAAGGAGAGAAATACATCTCAAGCTGACATAGGGTAACAACTACTTCTCTTTGCAAATTATCGAGAGTCTCAGGGTCAATAACTTTGCTGCAGAGACTGTTGAAAAAGAAACAAAGTCTGGTGATTGCAAACCTTACATGCTTCGGCAATATAGATCGAATTGCCACAGGCAATATTTGTTGCATTAGAGTGTGACAATCATGAGATTTAAGTCCTATCAACTTCAGATCTTTCATTGATACCAATCTACGGATGTTGGATGAGTAACCATTTGGCACCTTAACATTTATCAAGCATTCACAAAAAGCTTTCTTCTCTTTTCTAGACAACGTGTAACATGCGGGAGGTAAGTATGTTCTTTTACTACCCATTTCACATAATTCTGTTAATTCTGACCTTATTCCCATTTCACGTAGGTCCAGTCTGGATTTTATCCCATCTTTAGTCTTCCCTGGTATATTTAACAGAGTACCAATGATGTTGTCACATACATTTTTCTCAACGTGCATTACATCGATACAATGTCTGACTGTCAAAGAACTCCAATAAGGAAGATCCCAAAATATTGACTTCTTCTTGAATGAAGAATTGTCACTCCGTGTAGTACATTGTGATCTCTTACCAAATTCATTGACAAAGTCTTTTATTCTTTCATAAACAACCTCTCCTGGTATAGGTTTAGGTGCACTGCGTTCCTCATTCAATCCATTGAATGCTTTGTGCATCCTAAGATACAGATGGAATCTTGGAAGAAACCTTCGATGACCGAGATATACATTCTTACCGCCATGTTTTAGTCTTGTTGAATCAGTGTTCCCTTCACATATAGGACACGCTTTAGCTCCTTTGACACTATATCAAGACAAATTCCCATATGCTGGAAAGTCATTATTAGTGCAAAACAACATAGCATGCAAACGAAATGTCTCTCTTCGTGAAGCATCATAGGTCATCACACCTTCACCCCAGAGTTTCTTTAAGTCATCAATCAGAGGTTCAAGATAAACATTGATGTCAATTCCAGGTTGTTTAGGGCCTGTTATCAACAATGACAACATTACATACTTATTTTTCATACACAGCCAAGGAGGAAGATTGTATATAACAAGCATGACTGGCCAAGTGCTATGTTGGCTGCTCAATGTCCCGTACAGATTCATCCCGTCTGTACAAAGCCCAAGTCTTAGATTCCTGACTTCTTCACCAAATTCAGGATACAATACCTCAATCTTCTTCCACTGTGGGGAATCAGACGCATGTCGTAGGATCCAATCATTATTTTTCTTAACATCTGCATGCCAGCTCAAATTCTTCGCATCTATCGGATTGGCAAACAAGCGTTGAAACCGTGATATTATAGGTAGATACCACATCACCTTGGCAGGAGAACCAGTTTTGGACTCCCCCGAAGTCGTCAATTTATACCGTGACGCACCACATTTTGGACAATCTTTCAAATCTGCATAGTCCTTTTGAAATAATACACAATCATTAGGGCATGCGTGTATCTTCTTGGCATCCATTCCCATTGAGCACAACAATTTCTTTACCTGGTATGTTGAGATTGGCAGCTCGTTCCCTTCAGGAAGCATTTCTTTCAACAAAGACATCAATGACGTGAAGCTTTCGTCGCTCCATCTATTGTTAGCTTTCAACTTATACAATCTCAACACAGCGTTAAGCTTCGTAAACTTAGTACAACTTGTGTATAACGGCATCTCAGCATCATGCACAATGTTTCTAAAAATGGGAGGTGGATCGGTGTGCTCTACCCCACAACTATCCAACATCACATCAACGATGTCTACTGGAACTGGTTCATTCACATCTACGTCATCGTAGGCAATTTCTTCTTCCACATAAGCACTGGTATCGACATCCACTGGTTTTGGGTTTGAAATCTCTCCATGCCAGTGCCATTCTGTATAGCCTTGTATAATCCCGTTGCACATGACATGAGTCATGATTTCGTCACCAGTGTTGACTTTCAAGTTGTTACCGCAATGTCTACATGGACATTAGAACCTATCTCCAGGTTGTTTCCTATGTTCCTCGGCAAATTTAATGAACTGGTGAAGACCAGAAATAAACTCTGGGCTGCAGCGATTGCGAATGGACATCCATGATCTATCCATTCTATGATCAAAGAGAAAACAAGTATATATTAGGACAAGATTAGGGTCTAGGGTTAACAAATACATGTGATGTCATTATTATATATAATAAATGTGTACCACCTATCCATTCTTGAACACCTAATCTCACTAGTAAGTGTATAATGTGTATTCGGTTTTCAAGAAAATTTTGGCAGCATTTCCCCGCTATTCTCCAAGTACCTATGTACTTAGAGAACAAACGGGGAAATGCTACCAAAATTTTCTTGAAAACCCAATACACATTATACACTTACATCCTAAGAGAGATTATGTGTTCAAGAATAGTCCCAAACCGGGGACTATCCAAGATTTACTCCTAATGAGTAAATCTTGGACGGGTTTCTAGGCCAACAAATAATGTATTGTCATTCTTATACCTAAAATCCTAGTTCTTCAAGTTAGGGTGATTATTGATGTATTTAAAAGCATGATTGGCAATTTAGGGAAAATTTCATCATTTACATTCCAAGCATGTCACATGTGTGTATTACAGTTCATCATTAAGCAAGATATAAGCAAGTAAGTCATATTAAAATAGACTAAACAATATGAGAAAATAGTAGTGTAATCATGCAAATGGATACATTCATGGGAACACACACTTCAGTTATAAGCATTCATGTAGCAACTTTCAGTTCCATTCATGGGAACACACACTTCAGTTATAACAATAACTAAACAAAGGGGTTGGTGTACCCCTAAACATGCGCATAATTAAAAAAACTATTAATACAGACAAGTCAAGATAGACAACTAAATACTACACCAACATGGTCCCGCATCAATAACTTCTTTTTTATGATGAAGCTGTGTCACGAAGCTCCTCACTGTATTTAGACAAATCTGAACTGACAGGGGCCTCAGATTCAGCTTCCTCACAAATGATATCCGACGCCGTGCGCTCATACCGCAATAGATGATCGGGGGTCTCGCAGTTGCTGTTGGTTATCCAAACTTTGATGGAATTATGGCCAACTGGACGGAGAAAAAGCCTGTTGCAACGGACCATATGCATCTCTCCAATCCAATCACGCCAACCGGATTTTGATACAAGATTTCCCGCCAAATCATACTCAACCTCGATAACATGTGAATAATTGCCAAAAGTTATGGTCACTTTACCAGGCATGTAGTGTCTTCCTTTTAGAAAACGCCAATGTTTGGGTATGACCAATTGGTTTAAGGAACGATCATCTAGGATGATGTCCAATTGTTCTTCAATAGGGAACGTTAACATTGACATAGAGGCCCAGTTCATAGTGACTGTTATGGGTGGACAGAGACTGCACAATATTAGTATTAACAAAGTGTAAGTACATATAACGATGACATATATTTTCAGAAAAAGTTGTATAACATCAGTTAACCTTTTATTGCTTGTCATAACCAACTTTATAGTGGTAGACATGATAGCTTGAAAAGAAGTCTATAAATGTACATAGAGAACAAATGAGGAAATGCTCCTAATGAGTAAATCTTGGACGGGTTTCTAGGTGCTTACTAAAGTAGAACCATTATATGGAACTAATCCTACATTATACACATACTTTTCCTGAGTAAGATAATGTGCACTTCATGGAATTATTAAGATCTGAATATATATAAGTTGGTTCTACCTACTTTGATGGGATTTTATAACATTCGAGTCTTCCATTTAAGGCATTAGATGCATATATTGCAGTCCATTGTGTTGAGATAAGAATCCCATGTGATACACACGATTGAGAATCTTTCACGATACTAGGAAAATACACAACTAGATATTCATTTAGGTGTTCTTGATAACTCGCAGGTATGCACAACTATAAAACAATAGACTTGTCACACATAAAACACCCTATACAACTATAAAACAAAAAAGTATTAAGATATGCATGATACAATAACTATTTTGCATCACATTACAACACACTTATCATTGATACCTTACTAACTTATTTCCACATTTACATATCATCACTTGATCAAAATTACATGTATTGTATAGACAATAGAGGATTCAAGTCAGTAGAAGCACAAAATCAGAACCTAAACCCTAAACACAAATAAGTAAATAACTTTAAAAAAAAACGCCCAGCAGCTGCTTGGGCGTGCCTTGGCACCGCCCAAGCAGCCGCCGGAGCAGAGGAGAGGGCGGGGGGGGGGGGGGCTAGCAGAAGGCAGGGCGGGCGGGCGGGCATACCTGGCGGAGAGGCTAGCAAACCTAGCTGCTATCGGCGACGGCGGAGAGGGAGGCCGGCGGGCGGAGAAGGAGGCCGGCGGGCGGGCGGGAACCGACTGCTTCTCGCTCGACGGCGACGAGCGGCGAGCACGGAGGAAGGAGCGGTGGCGACGGAGCACGACGACAGGGAGCGGCGGCAGGGAGCAGGAAATCGCCGGAGCTAGGGAAATCGAGAACGAAATAGGGAAATGAGAAGAATTGTTCGGGCAGGGTGAGCTATTAAGTTGACAATAAGTGTCGGTTATTTAAAAAAACCAACAACTAAACTAACAGTGTCGGTTCTTTGCTAAAAACCGACAACTATACTAGATTATAGTCGTCGGTTTATAAATAAAAGACAACCGACAACTATTCCTGTCTCGCGCATACCCTTTAGTCGTCAGTTATTTATTAAAGAACCGACAACATATGTCAAATTTTGGAGCTAATTTTTTGCTGGAATTTTGGTTTGGCGGGTGAGTTTAGGTGTTAGTTGTTTAGTAATTAACCGACACTTAATAAAAGCGGTACCCGTGTCTGGTCGACCTTCATGGGTTGGATGTCGGTTTTTGTTAAAAACCGACACAGTAGGGTTTATGTGTCGGTTTTTGTATACAACCGACACCTTGAAAACTGACTTTATAAGCCATTTCTGTAGTAGTGGATGTAACATAGTTCATCAAATCCTTTTGCGTAAATAGTAGATTGTCAAAAGATCCAACTTCAGTAACAAAACTAGACATAGATTTGGCTGGTTGGATACCTGTAGAATTTGAAGAGTTACTAATATGCACAAAGTGCAGTAAATGATTATTTTATATAGTACAGTACATGTCTATTATGTAATGTGCTTTAATAAGTACTATCGTGGACATGTAGGAAGTACTCAGTAATAGGTACTGTACGGATGTGTATTTAATTTAATAATGTACTGTACGTAAAGTATTTATATACTAATAGTTGAATGTACAATGCATTAAATTATAAGTAATTGAAAGTACTTATTTACCCGCACTGTCATTTAATTCTATGCGTCTTTGTATGTCTTGAGGAATCTTCCTTTTGGATGGTAAAAGTCTTACCAAACGAGGCTCTAGAAGTTCATGGTTATGATTTTCTATAAAGACAGAAATATAATACTTGCCAATATAATTACGACGCAGTCTTATACGAGCTGGACAATTTATCTTAGCGGTTGGCTTGTATCTGTACAAAGAGTCTTTTTGATCTTTTGGCGGTGGACCTTACTTGGCACAAGCAAATGTCACTCTTTTAACAACGTTATCACCCGGTTCTTTAGCAGAGTGCGCTGTTATAACACCAAACCCACATTTGTCTGCATAATTGGTGTAAAATTCTCGAGCTTCAGTTATAGAGTAGAATGATAAACCAATTTTGGCTTTAACATAGCCTCTACTTCTTGTGATGCACAGTGATTATGAACTTCGTTTGGGCTTGAGTCAATCTGTACGATTTTGTAAATATGTCACAAAATAATAATAATAAGAGTTGTCTATAAGTACTGTATGAAGTTTTTGAACCTGAGGGGCATCAGACTCTACACTTTCAATTGGCATACAAGAAGAATTATTGCTGCCTTCTGAATCCATCTGAAATTGTATAAAAAATGAATAATTTGTAAAAAAAAATTGTATACAATTGCATAAAAATGAATGATCTGTAAACAAAAAATGAATTATCTATAACTATGTTACATACAGTACTTATAAAATTGCATAAAAGAGTGCGTTGTAGAAATTATGTATTGTCAGTATCGTTCCGCAAATTACTATGTTTGTGACTCAATTATGTTACATACAGTACTTGGCCGATTGCATAGAAGGGGGGTTGTCGAAATTGTGTACTGTATGTTACATATGATGGAACACTCGACACATCTGAATTGAATCCCTTTACGTACAATACTTATACAGATGCATAAAAGAGTGCGTTGTAGAAATTGTGTATTGTACTTAAATGAATGAATCCTCATTATGATACGTACAATACTTATAAAATTATTGCTGCCTTCTAAAATGATATTTCGAAACAAAAAGAAGTGAACGGTCTGTAACTATGTAACATACAGTACTTGGCCGATTGCATAAAAGAGGGGGGTTTTAGAAATTGTGTACTGTACTTATAATTATACAAGATGGTGGAACACTCGACACATCTGAATTGAATCTCGTTACGTACAGTACTTATATAGCTGCATAAAAAAGTGCGTTGTAGAAATTGTGTATTGTACGTATCGTTATGCAAATTACTAGAACACTAGACAAATCAGAATTGAATCCATTTATGGTTAAGTGAATGAATCCTGATTATGATACGTACAATACTTATACAAATGCATAAAAAGAAATTTTTGAAACAAAAATAAATGAATGGTCTGTAACTATTTTACGTATGGTACTTATACAATTGCATAAAAAAGACAAATATGGAAATTGTGTACTGTACGTATAATTATACAAAATGCTGGAACACTAGACACATCTAATTTATAGCTAAAACTAATTGAATGAACAGTACTTATATGTTTGCATAACAGAGGGTAGTTGAATAAAATCTTCATTGTACTTATTGTTAGATAAAATATCAGTTTTTCAACCTGAGGGGCATCAGACACTAGAACTTGAAATGGGGTTACACTTTCAATCGGCATAGAAGCAGAATTATTTCTGCCTTCTAAATCCATCTGAAATAAATACAAGTTATAATGAAGAAAAATGAGTATTGTATTAATAAAAAAGTACATATACAATTGCATAAAAGATTGCATATACAATTATTACAGATGAAGAAAAATTAGTACTGTACTTATATTCAACTGAAGATTGAACAATATACAAAATAATTGAATGAATTCTGACTATGATATGTACAGTATTTATACGTACTGCATAACAGATAGGAGTTGTATAAAATCAGGTTTGTACGTATAGTTAGATAAAATATTTAGTGCAGAACTAAAATCAGTGCAGAACCAACATTAGTGCACATGAGAGTTATTTATTTATACATTTGGAAGTCATTTTGAAGAGGGACATATATAGCATATGGGAGTTGTGGATGTACAAAATATTTATACATTTGGAATTCATTTTGAAGAGGGACGTATATATCATATGGGAGTTGTGGATGTATATCATTTTCAAAATAAAAAGAAATGAATGGGAGATGCAGTTCTATATGATATTTGAAATAAATAGGCATGGAATGAATAGGTTGAAACAGGTGGTGCTTAATCACTGTCGGGAAAACTAATTCAACCATTTTACGTGCAGTATATATTCATATCTTTGCTGAAAATGAAAATGGAGTGAATGTTGATGGGAAAAAGGACGTAGATAATAGAAGGGAAGGGATTTGCAGTTGCATATGATATTGGATATAAACAGGCATTGAATGAATACATAGAAACAATATGTGATTTATTTTTAACTTACTGAATGTTGGGCAGAACTGGTACGTACAATACTTCTTCGGATCTCGGAGGAACATGGAAATGGAGGGGAAGCTTGAGGAGATGTGCATCTATATAGGTGATTTGAAATTAAATGGAGGGAATGATTAGAGGGAAATCGAAATCTGTTGGATTTTTATTTGGTTACGAAATCATGCATCCTTTTTGCATGAAAAGACATGCAAAATCGCTGCTGGAGATATCCATTTAACTGTGCATGCAGTAGCAGGACTTAGTGGACTGGCGCAGCAGAGGAGGAAAACGGTAGATGAGGATTTCCGAAGACTGGGTATGTGGCCGGGTATAGCGTGTGCTATGGGTAGAATTTTTCGTTCGTTTCGCCACTCTCCACTGCTATGAGAAAACAGCCGCTCCAGGTTGCTTCAATACTACTGAAAAGGAGCACATTTATACCGCTGAATTTCATCGGTGATAGGTAAGAACATTTTTCCCTGCCCCCGGCCTGTCTAGACCTGCCCAATCTCCACAGGACGTTGACATACGCTCTGCAGAATAGAGCATAAAACTTCATACAGAGGCTTTGGCGTTTGGCCACTATAAACTTGCCCCTTCTGTGATGACAGATTTGTCAATGAGGAGTTTAATAGTCAACTTGTTCAACGTTGACATGGGTGTGGGGGTGAAGAACTGCACTGGTGGTGGAGAACTGAGAGGTGGTAAGGGAACTGATCGGAGATGAGATGATTATCGAAGATGGACGAGCGCGGGTTAGTGAAATTACGATGGAGGCAGATAAGGTTATGTAGGTCGGTGAAGGCAAGCCGCCGCAAACACTAGTGACACTTCCAAATGATACAGCCTGGTAGATGGTCTGAGACGGGCACATCTCAAGGCGAGGGTGGTAGTGCGTTGTGTGCTTGAAACACTAAGCCAAGCTTTCAGTAGTACTTTTACCTGAACTAGTGAATACACGTGTGTCCATGCACGTCGCACATTATTTATTTTTAAATTTTTGTTAGATAAATCTATAGTTAAATATTTGTAACACAGGATAATAAATAGAAACATTATATTTTCTTAATATATGTTGCAAAGTTATATGATGGACTAAAAATATGATGGAATTTATGAAATCACATAAAAGGGGATACTTAGTATATCTTAAAACATATTTTGTTTATATAAATAAATATGACACATTAAAGGTATTGTTATTTGAATAGTTGAATACGTGAAAGTGCTCGTAGATGTCACACACATTGAAAAAGAGGGATTTCTCCTTTTCTATCAATATACTTTCTACAATTCAAAAATCAAATATGTTCCCGATTTGAATAGTTTTGTTTACATATTTAAAATCTTCCTATTTCAATCGCACACACTATCGCACACTAAACTCATGCATCATCAATAGGTACATGATAGGTAGTAGCTCATCCAGAAATTAATTGAATTATGCATGAGGATTTTGAATAGTTTTATACTCCCTTGATGATAAGAAATCTTATTCATGTATAGTATTTGTATCTAAAACCAAGGATAATAAATGACATGATATGCACATATTCTTATATATATATTCCGCTTCACATAATACTTTTAAAGGTCAATATAACCAATAAAAAATAATATAGCATAAGTTCCCCTAGAAAGTAATAAAATATAATCTCCAATTCGAATTGTGTTTCTAAGTGTACAATCAAGCCTAGCAGATTCAACACAACCTTGACAGATCAATGGCCCTTGGATTGTGTTGGGCGATTTTAACACAACCTTGACACCCTCCGAGAAGTCGGGAAGCAAAAGATATGATTTCACTGAAGCCAGAATTTTCAAAGACACTCTCATGGAATCGGGACTAACAGACCTGTGGTTCTCAGGAATCCGGTACACGTATAAACATGGGCAATTGCAGGAAAGACTGGACTGTGCCCTGGAAAATGAAGAGTTTACAACTAAATTCCCTGAGGTTGTCATTGAGCACCTTTTGTGCTTCTCATCGGATCATTACCCTTTGCTGATAAAAGTAGTTCGGGGACAACCATAGGAAAAAAGGTTTGTCGCTAAGGCCTCAAAGAATAAAATGAGGACATGAGATGTTGAAGCTGGACGATTTGTAGAGGCAGGCTTCTAATCAGGATAAGAAAAGACTTCAACGGAACATCGAAACCCTTCAACACATGCTAGCTGACAGGTATGATGCTACCACATACAATTTATGCACTGACATGCAAGCCGAACTTCAGAGAATAGTCAACAAGGAGGAAGAGGATTGGAAGCAATGGACCCATATCAACTGGCTCAAAAATGGGGATAACAACACAAAATTTTATCAGGCTTGGGTGAACCAATGAAGGAGACATAACAATATTACAACTCTAAAAAATTTGAGTGGAGATTGGGTTTTTGATGAAGCTTCAATACTGTACATGGTGGTACGACATTTCAAAGATATACTAATCAAACCTCTGGCAACTCTTGCGCAAAGAGAATTGCAAATCCCGAGGACCTTTAGCGATCTTAGAACAACAAACTTCAATACTTTAGCTTCACTTCCACTAGGAGAAGAGTCCTACAAGATGTTGCAACTTATGAAGCTTTTCAAGGAAGCAAGGCCAGATGGGATAACAATAGAGTTTCTACAAGTAAATTGGATGGCGATCGGTAACTCGGTAACTCGAATGATTCAGAAGATGATAGTTGGATAACCGATCATTAAGGAAGCCTGCAACATGACCATCATCCTGATTCCAAAAGTGCAGAACCCAGAGAAGTGTGAAAAGTTAAGGCATATATCACTAAATAACACGTTACTCAAACTTGCATTGAAGGTGGTTGTGGAAAGACTCAAGAGACACATGCCTGGCTGGATCTCATAAGAACAAAGTAATTTTGTACCGGGAAGGAGAATCACGGATAATATCATACTAGTACAGAAAATCATTCACGGTATGAAAAGTAGGAGAGGAGCTAAGACTGTGGCAGTTAAAATTGATCTATCTAAAGCCTACGACCGGATGTGATGGCGTTTCATTGAAGACACCTTTGTGAAAGTTGGGCTACCTGTTAATATAATACAGTTCATTATGAACTCCATTACTGGCGGGCAGTCTACCATTATGTGGAATCGAAAGCAAGCAGAACCGTTCAAAGCCAATTGAGGTCTCAAGCAAGGAGACCCACTCACTCCGTATATATTTGTGTTATGCCTTGAAATTTTGTATCAAATGATCAGGGTGAGAGTGTCGAGTGGAAGATGGAAATTAGTGAAATTGGGTAGGACAAGCATGGAAATTGCACACGTGTGTTTTGCGGATGATGTAATTCTTTTTTGCTGAAGCAAGTAGATCCCAGATGAGGGGAATCCTAAAGTGCTTTGATGAGTTTGGACAAGCTTCGGGACAAGCCATCTCTGCTATAAAATCTCACATATTCTTTTCTATAAGCGTCCATCTCTTCTACAAAATCTCACATATTCTTTTCTAGAAGCGTCCCTTTCTCAGTTAGAAGTTAAGTCCAATAGCAATGCAGTTTCGTTATAACGGAAAACCTGGGACAATATCTAGGTGTTCCTATTTTGCATTCTAGAGTAACCAAAACTACCTATTCATATGTTATCGACAAATGGAGGGAAAAGTTCAAGGCTGGGCGGCGAAGAACCTATCACTGGAGGGACGGGTATGCCTGGTTAAATCAACCTTATCGGCTATACCGACCTATGTAATGAAGAAAACAACTCTACCAACTAGTATCTGTGATAGGATCGATGGAACGATAAGAAGATTTCTATGGGGAGGAGGACATAAACAGAAACCCATCTCACTCGTAGCTTGGAGCATGGTGATGATCTCTAAGAAACATGGAGGACTAGGAATCAGGTCGATGTGCGATTGGAACCAAGCACTAGTGCTCAAGAATTCATGGGACATGGCTAGCAATAGAGAGTTCATTTGGTGCAAGATGCTTAAAAAGAAATTCGACTATGCAGTTCCTGGCAAAGCGATTCACACGTCAAGATTGGGCAAAGCTACCATAAAAGGAAAGGCTTTCATCTTATAGAACACAACCATTTGCCCATTTGGATGAGAATCTACTAATGTATGGGATGACATTTGGGTAAAACCTGGTCTTCAGCTGGGCACCCGGACAAAACAACAAATCCCGACTGACCTGGAAGACTTAAATGTCAAGAGTCTTTTGCTTGATACCGGGGAATGGGATACTGGTTTCCTTGAATATGGGTTTAAGGAGGAAGAGGTCAAGTCGATTCAGAGAGTTCCTATTCCTTTAGGGAACCCTCATTGTGACATTAAAGTTTGGATTCACACTGCTGAAGGATCCTACACTTCAAACATGGCTTATCATCTCTTTCCAAAACATAAAGAGTAAATTAGTGATGGATCCTGGGGGAACATTTGGAAGTTATGGATCCCAGCTAGAACAAAGATGTTTGCCTGGCTAGTCCTACACTCATCCCTTCTCATAAATGAACGATGACAACAGAGGCACTTGTCAGACATAAGAACTTGCCCAAGATGTCTGAAGGAGATCGAGATACTTACCCACACTCTACGAGACTGTGAGAAGGTCGATTGCATTTGCAGGACCTTACTGACCACGGACGAGAATAGAGCGTTCACTCGAACGTCCAATATCGAAGGTTTCCTGAAGGGGGTCCAGAGACAACTGTCTCTCTCTACAGAAGGGTTCTGGACAAATTGTCACATGATATGGAGCCTCAGAAATGGTGAGGTGTTCAAAGGAGAAGCCAAGCCGCTAAGTCACCAGTGTTATCAGAACAGGAAATCCTTAGAATTGAATATGGAAGTCTGGCCAAGTATAGACATGGTCACAAGCGGCCTGATGAGATCTATTTATTGGATGAAGTCGAAATGTGGTTCGGTGAAGCTCAATGTCGACGTAGCAGTGAAAGGACAGGAAGCAGCAGTGGTAGTTGTGGCCAAAGATGTCATGGGAAACTGTCTAGGAGATTGGGCGAGGAAGACACAGATGAGCTTTGTGTTTGCGGCTGAGTTGGATGGGATTCAGTTAGCTTGTGAGTAGATCCAAAGAAGCGGCTGGACCTGGGCGATCATCGAGTCATACAACTTAATGGCGATCAAGTTACTCAAGAAGGGAGAAGGAGGATGGCCGAGTTATGCCTATTTGAAAAAAAAATCCAACTGGGAATGCCAAGCATCACCCAAATTTGAATTTGGTAGGAGGGGAGGCAAAAAAGTAGCTGATGGACTTGCTAAATTGCATTTAACAAGTACTTTGAACCAAGTCTATCATGCAATTCCACCGAACTATATCATGAGTGATTATCTTAGTGATAAATGAACTTGTAATAATTACTCAGACATGAGTAACTGTAGTGTAACGAGTGATGCATGGACTAGGCTACATAATGAATAAATAAAGCCCAGGTTTGAGAGAAAAAAGCCTAGCAAAATCAATGTAAAAATTGTATGGTACTTGCGGCAATAGGTGAGACACCATTTAGTATTGTTCCAAGAAATAAATAATGTGGTGAAAACCATGAGGTGTAGGAATTTGATACAAATCAAAACTACACATCTATAAGTTTGTGATTGTCAATTTTTAGAAAAAAAATTTCAAAAAAAATGGGGCGTAATTGCAGTGCTCTAAAATTGCTATAGGGAATTACATAAGATACTTCAACAATTATGTAAATTGGCCAAGTTTTCTTTATCCATATAAACACTACAAAATATGGTATTAGAGAGTGTATACATTATGACATGAATTTATTATAGAAAGAACATAAAATTGTCACACTCATCACATAAATTAAGAAACGTTGTGATCCATGTAGAAGAAAAGTCGGTGTATACCCTCGCTATTACTGGATTCAACATGGATAAAATGAGAAATTCTCAATGTCGTTCGATGAGTCCTAGAAGCTACACATATTAGGGATATATGTCTACACACTAAAATAGAATTACAGATGGTTATAATATGGCCATAGTTATTATTTAATGTTATTTTGGACTTTTTCTTCAATAAGTGAACATCGGATAAGCCCAAAACATTTCTCTATGATATCTTTCATTTTTTATTATTTTACAATGAAAGTAGCTTAGTTTTTTCAAAGGAAGCTTAATTTTTATATCCATATCAATTGTATACCTAGAAAGTGTCATGACTGTGACATATAGATACATGTAAAAATTATATGGTTTTAATTACGATTGGAGAAAAGGAAACAAATTTGAAAGAACCATCTAACACATTAATTTACAAATAGAAATTTACTCTGAATGGAAAAGTACCACATGCAGAAGGCAACACTGCAACACTGTTGAGAAAAAAATATATAGGCAAATAACGACACCACTTTTTACACTGCATAACTGCACCAATGGTCAAGGTGTGGATACGGTTTTAAAATTTAAAACCGTCGTGTTGTGTTGCAGTCATTGCTTTTGAAAGAAAATCATAGATTAAAATTGCATCATAGATCGTTTATTATTATTATTATTATTATTTTATATATATAGAATATTATTCTAACTACATTGTTTGTTGTTGTCTCACATAAAGAGCTCGATCTCAATTTTCCTCTATTTTTAGATTTTGTATAACATATTGAAAAGTACAAAGTTTCATGTTTGTAATTGTTGCACACATTTTTGTCCTCTTTGCACAACTAGTAAACATAAAGGTGTCTCTTACATGTGAAAATATGGTCAAATATATTTTATTTTTATATATTTTTCATCTGAATATCTTTTTTTGTATTTCAAAAATATATAGTCATTTGTATAATGGCTGCAGTGATAGTTGGAGTAAAAATCATCCAATATATTATATTTATTTTTATTAACTTATATCATATAAATCTCTAATAGAAACATGCAATTGTTACAGAAGTGGAAACAGAAATTGTCATGGAACAGTTTGATACGCTATGTCCACACACCTAATGGCTATAGAGACAAAGGCGAGTGGACTTGGACGTCCTTCTGTAGAATGGCACAAATATTTCAACCAAACAATATAAATGTAAAAGAAGAAACAACAAAAGATGATAAGATAGTAGACATGAAGAAAAAAGATATGTACCCCTTTCTAGATTCAAGCATACCCATTTGTATTGCATTTCAGAGCTTAGTGCCTTGAGTACAACGGATCTTCATTTGCCAACTACAAATTTGATAAACAAAATATATATTAATGTGAGTGCATTGAGTACATTATGAAAAATATACTCAATGCACTTACATTGATATATTTTGTTTATCAAAATATATCAATGTGAGTGCATTGAGTATATTTTTCATAATGTACTCAATGCACTCACATTGATATTATGAAAAATATGTAACCATATGATAATAGTTCAACAATAGTTTCCTCAAGTTTGTGTTGTCTGTCTCTCTCTCTAGGTTTCTCTAATCCATCTCTAAGTGTGCTTTCTGTTCTATGTCGGAGGCTGGCAGGGGTGGAGCGGGCTCCTCCGCTCCGTCCTCCACTTCCCAAGTTGGAGCAGTATCGGGGTCTATACCGGCAGTTGATTTTACAATGGGTCGATCGTGGGCAGCGACTGTGGCTATGACGAGGGTGGTCCTGAGGAACCTGAAACCGATGGAGGTGGAGGGTGACCCTAGGCTCCCCAGCTTTAGGAAGGATGACGATTGACCATGGATGCACATATCAAGCCTGATGGCGACGGCGATGGATGATTTCAATAGGAACT
The DNA here is from genome assembly GCA_963693085.1 of Alisma plantago-aquatica. Taxonomy (NCBI): domain Eukaryota; kingdom Viridiplantae; phylum Streptophyta; class Magnoliopsida; order Alismatales; family Alismataceae; genus Alisma; species Alisma plantago-aquatica. Next base: position 1,129,619,646 of record OY856409.1, on the reverse strand, counting down.
CAGTCATCGTCCAGGTCATGGGAAGGAGATGCATGTGCGAACAGCTTCTGGGATGGATGTTAAGGTCATGGAAACCAAAAGGGGAACTCCTCTACACCCCGATGTTGGGCGGCCTTTTCCTTGCCAAATTTGTGTCTGCTGAAGATGTGAGTGTGGCACTGGACCAAGGCCCTTGGTTTTTTGACCACAAGCTTGTTATGACCAGGCAGTGGTCACCGTAGGTTGATCACAGGAGGGCTGCGTTGACTAGTGTGCCAGTCTGGGTTACTTTCCTAGAGGTGGGGATCCAGTGGTCGAGGAGAGCCATCACCATTATGGCCTATGGTTTGGTATTCCTAAAATTGTTGATTTCTGGTCCTCTGGTCGATACGTGGGGGCAATGCTTGTCTGCATCGAGGTGATGGCAGACCAGGTGCTCCCTCCGGTGGTGATGATGGAGATGCCTGACGGTAAAGAGCTTGAAGTCAGGGTCATCTACGACGCCCTCCCTGACAAGTGCGAGCGCTGCAAGTTGTTCAGGCATGACATCAGTTGCTGCCCGAGCGAGAGGGAAGAGGGGGCAGACAAGGTGATTGTCAACATGCCGGAGATAAGGAGGCGTGCCAGATCTAGGAATCATGCTATAAGGAGAATGGAGAAGTTTGTAGCTGGTCGAGTGTCTGAGGTGCCTGATAGTGGTGGGACGGACAACGCTGAAGTCCAACACAAGGTAATTGATGAGGTGGTTCCCAGTACCGAAGTGGTTCCCTATACAGAGGTGGTGGTTGAGGAATGTGATGGAGGAGATAGCAGGATGTTAGATATTAATAATGAGGATGAGGGGTTGGAGGTCCGGAATAGGGGGAGGCATGGGGTGGTGGTGCTGGCGGATAGGGTGAGTCCCAACTCTCCAGACGCCAACCAATTCTCTATGCTTCAGAACATGAATGCGGAGGAGCTACTGGATGAACTCTCGGGCACCAGTAGGACAAAGAATGACAAGATATCCTCATCCAGTGTGATGGGAAGGCATGAGTCAAACAGAGTGACCTCTTCCGGAAGGGGGGTCATAAAGGAGGTTGATATGTCAGTCCTCACATGGAATGTGAAGGGGGCTTCCAGAACTCAGAAACAAAGACGGGTAAGGAAGAGAATAGAGGAGAGCCAGACGTCGTTGGCGATCATACTGGAGACAAAAGTGAAAAGGAGGATGTGGGATAGTTTGTTTGGTGTTTTTCCGGTTGATTTGGGTGTGGAGTCCAATCTTGAGCAGGTTGAAGGGGGTCACATTGCTGTTGGGTGGGACAGGAATGTCTGGGGCCTTCAGGTGATCGATGCTACTGACCAAATGATGGTCCTTAGCTATATAATTGCGAGTGGCTTTCATTGTGTGATCACTACCATCTATGGGCACAACGACGAAGGCAGAAGAAGAAGAAGAAGATGTTGGGAGGACATCATCATCTCTACACAGCAGTAGCTGCCACACTTGGTGGTGGGTGATTTCAACAACGTCTGTAAGGCTGGTGAGAAGGTTGGGGTAAGCCTATACCCGACTCAATCTTGGAAAGGTTCAATGGTATGGTGGATGTTGCTAATCTAGTGGAATTAAATATGGTGGGGGGAATTATAACTTGGCACAATAAAAGGACACCGGAACATAGGATCTCGAGCAACCTGGATAGAGGCCTAGTGAATGCTTCCTGGCAGGATACTTTTCCAGAGGAGAAGGTGCTTTTGGGGGGCACCCTCTTAGCTATCATGCTTGGATCAAGACTCCCCTGGTGAACATCCGTATGAAGAATGGACCATTCAGGTTCTTGAATTTCTAGGTTGAGTGGCCTAGTTTCAAGGATGTGGTGGCCCGTGTTTGGGCGTAGAGAGTGGTAGGTAATCCTTTGTTCAGGATGTCAGAGAAGCTTAGAATAACCAAGGTGGCTTTGAAAGGGTGGGTTGCTGATTGCTCCAACCTCCAGGTGCTGGTTAAAAAAGTGTCCGAAGATTACTAGGCTGCTGTGGAGGGCCTGAGGTCACAACCCGATGACCCTAACATGATAAGGAATGAGGAAGGTGAAGCAAAAAGACTGTTACAGCTGGAGAAAGTTGAGGAAATGTACCATTGGCAAAGAAGCAGGATCTCGTGGATCAAAATGGGGACAGAAACACTATGATTTATCACAATGCCACTAAGAAGAACCACATGTGTGATTGCATCCATGGCTTGGTGAAGGCGGATGGGTCGGTGATGAGTGGAGTTGATGAAGTAGGAAAGAGGTTGCCCAGTACTTTGAACAATTATACAATAAACATCAGAGCAGCAAGGGTGATGCTATGCTAGGGAGGAGAGTCATTGAGGTGATGAATAGATAGTTGTGTGGTCTAGTGTTAGATAAATAAATCAAAGAGGATGTCTTCAACATTGGCGCGGCTAAATCTCCCAGACCGGATGGGTTCAATAGCAAATTTTTCCATTCTTGTTGGGACATCATAAATGATGATGTGTGTTGTGCGGTGAGATGGTTGATGGTGGGAGGTACCATGGTTAGGAAAGTAAACCATGCCTTCATCAGGTTGATTCCAAAAGTCAATAGGCCGAATTCTATATCGTATTATAGACCCATTGCCTATTGTACGGTGCTCTACAAAATATTAGCCAAGTTGTTGGCGGGGAGATTGAAGAAGGTGTTGCCTACAATTATATCACTCGAGCAGCTTGCTTTCATCAAAGATTGTTCTCTGGCTGACAGGGCTCTCCTAGCCAAGGAATTCTTGGAGGATTTCTACCGTTAAAGGGCTACGAGGAAGACATGCATAAAATTATATATCACCAAGGCTTATGACCATCTGGATTGGTCTGCTCTATGGAGGATCATGGCTGTGCTTGGGTTTTCAGAGAGATGGATTAAGTTGATGAGACAATGTGTGGAGTCCACATCCTTTTCTGTTTTTGTTAACAGTGTACCTCATGGCATGTTTACGGCATCCAATGGACTAAGGCATGGTGACACCCTATCCCCTATGTTGTTTGTTATCATTAAGGAGTTTTTAATCCAAAGCATACATAAGGAGCTACACAGTGGAGATCTGAAGGTATACAAGGTTGGCGGGGGTACCTGTTTGGTCGCACATCCTCTTTGCCGATGACGTCATGTTGTTCACTACTGGACATGCAAAATATTTAAAAATGGTAAAGAGAATTTTGACCCATTTTGGGAAGCTGACCGGGTTGTACATTAGTGAAATCAAGTGTAAGATTTTTCTATCTCATTCCTGTGATCAAAGAAGAGGGAGGTTGAGAAGAACTGTGGGAATCACTCGGGGGGGGGGGGTTCCCCACAAAATACCTGGGCATACCTCTTTTGGGTGGTAGAAGGAATGGTACTCACTACAGCTCGGTAATAGATGACCTTAGGTGTATGGCGGACAGATGGGCTGGAAATAACATATCTATGGCAGGTCATTTGGTGTTAATCAAGTTTGTGCTTGAGGCTAAGATTAATTTCTGGTCCAGGCTGGCAGAGCTGCCCCAATTCATCATCGACAAAACTAGGAGCATCATGAGTGGTTTTCTCTGGGGTGGGAGAGGGCATGGGGTCACTTGGGACACAGTTGTGAGGCCGAAGGAGTAAGGGGGCCTCAGACTGATGGACCCTCAGCACTTGGCAGACAGAGCTATTGGCTACCATATTGACATGTTCCTTATGAGGCCAGATTCCCCTTGGGTGACTTGGTTGAGAGTGAGGTATGGATTTAATCTCAACATGCAGCCGGTTATGAGGGTTTACCTGGTCTGGCATAGACTGATCAATATGTGGTTGTCAGTAAAGCACGAGTACAACCAGCTGAATCAAAATCTTTGGTGCCGTGGGGTTCCTAATCAGATTCAAAGGATGGTTGGGCCTCATGTTCCTTGGTTCATGATCGTTTGGAATAAAATGCAGACTCCTGGAAGGGACAGTTGTTTCCTTCTCAAGGGAGGTGAGGATTTCATAACTAGAATTATCATGTTATGATGATTTGTTGGGAGTATATCTTGGTAAAATCCTCCAATTTTAGGGATTCCATAGACTTAGGATTGTTCCACACACAATGTTTTTTTGTAATAATTAGATAAAATTGTATTGTTGTTCTTCTTATTTTCAACTTTATGTGTATTGGCTGCTCATTTGTGCCTCTGTAGAAACCATATCACTACAACATATAGTAGGGGAGTTGACAAGTCTAAGAAGGGGTTAAGAAAAACTGTGACTCATAGCAAAAATTTGGAAAATAAAATTTTTGAAAATTTTGTTTCTCATACTTGATTGTAGTAGAAGCAAGAATATGTACAAGACATTTTGCAAATTTTGGTGAAAAAATTGTAACTCTCACGCCAGTTTATAACTCCTCCAAACTTATCATTCACCCTAACTCTAGGTGTCAAAATTGGAGTTGGATGTATGAACAAACTTTCTTTATTGTTGTTAGTTGTTTGTAGTCACCAACTTTGACTTGAGGAGCATGCTGGCGTATACTCCCCGTAGTGGGTGGTATTGTTCATGTTGCATGCCCTACACCTTCACATTCATTGTAGCTAGGGTGATCATCCATTCTAGACAATAGAAGCCATAGTCATTTGATAGTGGTACTTGATGAAGGCTTGTATGGTAGAATTGCATCTTCCTGAAATCTTTGCCTTCTCTATGCTCGTACCCTTTTTTGTGATTTTTGAGAATTTCTACGATTGCTTCGGTGCACGTTTCTGCCTTCTCTTCTATAGGTGTCTTTGTAGTAGCCATGTTAGTGTGTTTGTTGAGTGTAAAGGTTGCATCTGAGTTGTTGTATAGAATTGCACTCTAGCTATAACACTGATTATGAGTAGAGTGTAATGAATATAATGTAGTATGGGCAAGAATATATAGTCTAGGAGAGAGGTCGCCAGGCGTTATAGTAGGCAATCTTTTTTGCCTGACCTTTTATCCTTCAATATATCAACGACTAGGAGAAAGTAGGCCATATGCACGTTTGGCATGTTGTCATTCAGTAGTGACTGATAAGCTAACATAGTGTTGAGCGGAAGGTACCCTACTATTTTCAAAGTATCTCTGAGGTTGTCCTTTTGTATACAAATGACATCCCTTTTGAAAATTACCTCTGCTGTGGTGTCACATTCCCTTAAGCGTTTCATTATCAACTGTAAAGATTCTAGTGACAAGATTTTGTAGCTCAACCTATTAAAATATTTGAAGGTTGGCATTATTCTCCTACTGGGCCATCAAGTTTTTTCTCTGGCATATCATTTTCATCTATCCACCCTTCTTCGGGCTCATAAACTAAAGATTGTTCTTTGTCTTTTTCTGCCAAAGGAGAGTGTTCTAGCTTTCTTTTAGGTTGTTTCTCTACTTTTTCAGGAGTGTTTGTTGCCCATCCTTCCTTCTAAGAAGTTTCCCTAGTGGGTTCTTCTGGATCAACCCATAGGGTTTGAAGCCTTTCCTTCCAAGTTTTTTTCTTCAGGTAGAGATATTTCTTGGTGAAGCTGACATGGTATTGCGTCTAAAGGCATCGCCAGATCGTTGAAGAAGCAGCGATCATAGATAAATTTCATTGCATAAACACCATGTAAGCCATGTAAATCATCTATACAGAGGTCTTTAGATGGAATTTTTCTTGTTGATTGCTTTCATCATTCTCAGTACTATAAAAGTGCAATACCACGTATCATCCTTTTCTTGATGGTCCTTTTTACAGATTGAGAACTATTTCCATATCTCTTGGTGTCAGTTGTCCACTGTCTGAATAGCCCGATGTAGACGTATTGGAACCTTTAAAATATCTCATACATCTTTGTTTTTGTAAACTAAGGACGTGTTGTCCAATTTAGTTGTGCAACAACTAAACATTGTTGTACGTCTCTTATATAGATTGACGACAATAAGGTCCCATTTCTTAACAATTCTTATAGGCATATTCACAAATTTTTTCTACTCTTTATTCATTGCTTGTTGTAGTTCTTTCATATTGGAAATTTTTTAATTTTTATCAAAAAGTTGACCCGCTAGATGTGTGGTGTCGCTAAAGACAAGTGTCATTTTCGTGGGATGTAAAAATTCTTCCAAAAGATTTGCATATAGTACTTTGTACAAATTTTTGTATTCTTGTGCTCTTTTCAGAAAGATCCCTCTAAAATTGTCCCTATTAAGCTACATTCTTTATTGTGATAGAGAATATCCGTACCTGGAAGGTTGTCATCGACCACATCTGACAAAATATGTACATCTCTACATGTAATTCTAGATAAGGAAGTCATGTCCATGCCCGCCATTTTGTTGGGTAAAGGATGGGCAACACCTAATGGTACAATATCAACTAGTACGCTCTGCTTTCTGACTGGCTTGTGTATGAAGAAAGAGGCAAGTCCCCCTTCATCATCTTATGAGGTCCCGACTCTTGTTATTTGAATTTTTTGCGTTCATACTTCCATTGTGGGAAGTTGTATTTTGGCATCTAACTATGCTTGTTTTACTACTTTACTTCCACTGTTTACAAATATCTTTCCACTTAAGTCTTCTATGGGATTGTCCTCCTCTAATGGCTTCTCTAGTTCTGTTGAATTGAGTGTGGCTAACGTCAGAGCTATCTCATCATAGAGTGTGTCATTGTGCTCGAAATGTGTCGGGTCTTGCAGAAAGTCATTGTAGATGTCCATTCCAAAAGTCATGTCATCTAAGAACTTGTTGAGATCCCTTAGTTCTATTGATGTGAGATCTTCTATGGCAATACTTTCTTCTGTGAAGACAATAATTGGTGGAGGTACCTCAACTACAACTTTGTCCTCTTTGGGGCTGTTGTTAAAATTGAACATTCTTGATAAGGCATTTGTATTCTTTGTCTCAGCATCTTGATGAGTTTCTGATTTTTGCAGACTTCTTTTATAGAAAATGCAACCCTTTCGATAGTCTTTATGTTGGCACTTTCATCCTTTGAATCTATGCCTGCACATGTTCCTTCTATGTAGTCATCATCTTTGCCTATGCTAGAGGGGATTAAGGAAGTTTCTGATGTGGAAGGACTGGTTACATGCTTTGACTTCTTTCGTTGCCACCAATCGTACATCTCCTGGTGTTCTGCATCTAGTTGTCAGCATTCTTTGTCTGAGCGTTGATGTTCTTTCTTTAAATCTTCTAACGCTTCTTCATACCCCTTTCGCATCAGTTCTTTATCTGTTCTCATGGCATCCCCTTCTTTTCTCAGGTCTACCATTTCTTATGTTAGTTTCTTCAGAGCCCTCATCATCACATTATGGGTGTTGACGATCCCCTGCATGAATTGAGGGTACCTTAGGTCTTGTGTTCAAACATTGTGCATGCATTGTCAGTGTGCATAGGATAGAAGTAATATTGAAATTTATCTCAGAAGCATGTTGCATGTGTAACCACATGGCATCGAATTTGTTTCCTAGTACATCGCCAAATGTCTGGGCATCAGTGTTACTTCTCTATAGGATTTGTTGACAATTTTATTGACGTTACAGGCTCCTTAGGTTGCAGAGCTGACTTATTCTGCATTAGATCAATATTGGTTGTTTGGGAAGAGGTGCTTGCATTCGGTTTCTCAGGTACTTGTAGCACCACTTTTGGAATCATGGGGTTGGGTGTAACTTTGGGGTTGTCTGACTATTGGCGTGGTCCCTTCTTGCCCTCTAAGTGTTGTTCTTTTTTGATGGATTCTACATGTGCCTGGTTACCTTCTTCATTTACTGCCACTTCAGGTTGGTCTTCGACCTTTGCAGACATGTGTGGTGAGGGTAGCCTTGGTGCGGCAAATTTGCCTAATATTTTCTTCTTACACTTCCTTATTGCTAGCTTCTTCCTTTCCTCTGGCTTTTGCACCTCTATTTTTGGAATCTTATCCCTAATGTTTTTCTCTCTAGTGGGTGATACTGGGCCTGCGGCCATACTGGTGGTTCCTGAGTACATTTTGTCTACATCCTCCTATGTGGGACACAACTTGTGGGCATCATAATAGGCTATCTCGAGTAGGGGTAGAAGTACGTTATAGCATCTCTTCTTGTGTTAATGAGAGATTTGATTTCTATCTTGGTATGTCCTTTGGTCTTCTTGTATTTCATCAACGAGTTGACATCCATAAAATGATAAGCAATTTTGGTTATCTGGCTTCCAATGTATAATTCTTTTGTCTGCATTGCTTCACCTCCTACTGCAGATGGCATCCTCTCGATTAGTAGTATGCTGATGTTCACCAATTTCTGATTGAGCATGGACCATATTAGAAATAGGTATCCCTTACTCACGGCTCCGGTTTTTTTATCTTGAGAAGACTGTTGGAGGTTATTTTCTACATTACTTTGATGAAGCAGGAGGTGATGAGAGTTGCCTTTGAATTTTTCAAGTTGTATTCATGTTCTCCTATCACCTTCTCCCACATCTTATGATTGGTGTATCTATTTATTTCTTTTTCATCTAGCACAGTTGAACAGGCTTGTGCCTCTTCTGTCGTCTTAGAGAATATAGTGTTGAGCATCATTTTAGTAATTATATGAGCCTTTTCCCCTATTCTCACTTCAATCTTGAACTCTCTGCCACCCTTTTTGGGCTCGCCATCACTGACGGGAAGTTTTTCCAATGACGACATGAACTATGCCATCAGTCGAGTGAGTGACGAAGCTTCTAAAGTACACAGGGTGCATAGGTTGGTGCCTTCCAAGAAGTCAATCACCTTGTCATAAATTCTCATCTTCTTGAAGTCAGTGACGTCCATGTATCGCATAGGTTTGAAGCCTTTAGTCTTCAGGACCCAGTCAAACTGTGACTGGTGTATTTGATCTCTCGAGAATGCTGGCACCTATTGGTTGAGGGCCTCCTATTCATCCTCGTCGACCTCTTTGGGGGCCACTTCTTTTTCTTGATGCTTTGATTTTTCATGGCTGTCAATTTCCTCTTTTTTCCGCCTTTGTATCTTTGGCTTTGGATTTGCATTTCTCCAACTTCTTTAGTTCTATTTTAGAAGGCTGGTACTCAGAGGTTTGTGTTTGTGATGTCTCTTGAGACTCTTTGGACTCTTCTGGCATTTTATGGGCCAGAATGTACTCGTATTTTTTCTTCATTAGTTGCAATTGAACCTTCTTTGTTGGTGAGAAGTTCGAGTTATCCGTTAGTGCTTTGGTTATCTTCTCTAATTATTCTTTCGCACCCCTCATCGAAGTTGTCTTCTTCATCAAAGTGTCATCAGTTGAGGTTAACATTCTAACGTTTTCAACATTCAAATTATTGTCACAAGCTTGTATTTTATATTTTATTCATGGCATTTGAGTTTCATTCATTTTTTTAATTGTCTGTGCTTGAATATTGCATTTTTTTTAAAAAATTGCATCAGATGTCGCAACTGCGACATAAATGAAAAGCAATATCGTAGTCGAGAAGGGTGTTGTGACCGCAGTAGGTGATTAACATAGCAAGATAAATGTCGCGACCACAGCTGGTTTCGTGACCACGGTCAATGTTAGACTCGATCAAGAGAAATTTTGTGTAGGGAAGGACCGAGACCACAGCCAAAGCTACAATTGGTTTTGCGACCATAGTTGTGAAGGTAACCACACTACCACAATCATGACAATCGCGGAGGGTATTCCCGCCCAAATTCAGACGGACCAACAGTGATACTGCTAGAAGAGTGCAAGTAAAACACCGACATAGGTTCAAAATTGGTGGAAGAGAAAAAAGGAAAATGTCTGCGAAAGAATGGAAGCATTCTCGGAGATTCTCACTATCATCACGCTGCATATAAAATCAATTTCTTGGGTTGGGTAAACAAAAAATGTGATGAACTCCCAAAAGGGCAAGCGACAAGGATAGTGGTGAATAAATGGAGCACGCAACGGTACCATGATGTAGTTAAGAATTTGAAATTAGAGGATAGGGAATAGCAGTGAAGGTGGTGCTATTACGATGAGGGTACGACGTTGGTGGTCAGATTCACAACAAATGTCCCTTAGTGGTCAATCATCATCATGGTTTCTTGCTTCGGGTAGTTCTTCGGTTTGGTTTCATCCAACGTTCAAGAATTGAAAAGTGAGGGTAAAAAAAAACCTTGTTATCGAGAGGATCTTCTTATATACTTGGAACTAGTCGCGTCTGCGGCCGAGTAGGTTGCCGCGACCGTGGTCAACATGCCCTCGATTTTACAGGAAATATGCCTTTAAGTCATATAAAGTAGGTACCACGACCGCGGTAGGTGCCACGACTGAGGCAGGTGCCGCGACCGCGGTGCACATTTAACCATGTGGATAAAGACAATTATTTCAAAACACCTCTAATCTCTCATTAAAAACTTTACGTGAAAAGAAGGCAAACTACATACTATATTTATACGTTTTTCCTATATGCAAAAAACCAAAAATACCTAGAAGGAGAGAGGTACATAGCTTAAAGACTAAAACACGAGATAAAGGAAAACTTGGATTATAAAAAACTTGGTTGCCTCCTAAGAAGCTCTAGTTTAAAGTCTTTTAGATTGACTCTCTCTCATTATTGTTTCATCCTCCTTTAGCTGGTGATGATACTTTCTCATTCATTTCATCTCCTAGAGGATTGGGTTCCCCCAAACTCAGCTCGATCCTTCTCACAAAATCTTTGTCTTCATAATCCCTTTTTACCCTCTGTCAATTCACCTTGCAAGCGCCTATCTTGTCTCTGGTTATTTCCATCATCCCTGAGGAGTATATTTTTACAATGGAAAAGGGGCCAAACCATCTTGTTCTGAGCTTTTTGGTGAAAAACCTGATTCTTGAATTGAATAAAAGAACTTTGTCTCCTTCATGGACATCCTTACACTTCATGTAAGGACCCTGGCCTCCGTTTAGGGTTTACCCTGTTTGTTTAGCCTGATCTTGATGTTTTGGTGCTTGCTAATCACCTTTGAGTGGTGATTAGGGTTTTGTTGTGCTTTGTTGAGAGTTCGAGGGGCTACTTGCAAATAACCCAAGTTTAGGGTTTTGTATGCAAGTTGGTCATCTTGTGAGATGTTTTCCCCTCTTTGCTTCCTCTAGGGTTGAGAGGAAGGCTTGGGCTTGTTGTTTGAGTTTCTTGGGCTTTGCTTGAGCCTATTTGGGCCTTGAGGTGCTTTGTTTGGGCTTGCTTGAGCCTTGTGTCGACCTAGAGGAGGTGTGTCGACCTGGAGCAGTGTGTGTCGCCCAGCAGGAGTTCTTGCTTGTGTCTCCCATGTGGCTTGACCTTGGATGGTGACACTTGGTGCCTAGCTTGGACAAGTGTCTCTTGTTGTGCTAATGTGTTAGCTTGAACCCTAGGACAAGTGTCCCTTGGGTGGACGACACTTAGCAGGGTTGTACCTTGGTTTCTCCTCCCCTTTCTCCTATATATGTAGCTCTTCTCCTTGCCTTAGTCTCCTTTGATCTTTTGGTCTCCCCTCCACCTTGAGTGCATGATATCCCTCTCCATCTTGCTTGTGTTGGCCGATACACCCTCTTGGAGTTGAAGTGGTGGCCGATACACCCTCATGGAGAAGCTTTGGTGGATGACATCCTTTGGAGCTTGAAGTGCATCTTCTTCCTTGGAGCTTGGAGATTAAGGCGGGTTGCATAGCTTCTAACCCTAACTCCTTTACCTCTAGCTATGTTCTTGTTGCATGTTAGTAGTTTAGCTTAGTTCTTTGCTCTTGTACCTTACTTGTGTACCTTTGGTGGTCGATCCCTTTCTAGGGTTTAGAGTTTTCTTGAGTTGGAGGTTGAAGATGACCCATGTTGGGCGACATCCTCCCTTGCCTTGGTGATGGGAGATATCCTCCCTTGGTTTGGGTGTGTTGGGCGACACCCTTGTTCTTGTGATGGGCGACATAGTGGTGTTCTTTGTGTTGGTCGACATAGTGACCCCTTTTGGGCGACATGGTCCTTGTTTTGAGCAACACCTTTGTTCTTGTGGTGGAGTTGAGGTTGACGGTGACTTAGGGTTGGGAGATACCCCTTTTTGTTGTGGATGTGTTGGACGATATCCTTTATGTTAGTCGACGTGGTTCCCTTTGTCCTTGTGTTGGACGATAGGGTGCTCCCTTTGATGGACGATAGGGTACCTTGGTGGACGATATGGTAAGTTCTTGGGGTTGGCTGATACCCTGCCCATGTGTTGGGCGATAGGGTGAGCTAAGCTTTGGTTGGCCGATATGTTTGTATACCTTGTTGAGCTATGTTCTTGTCCTTCTCTTAGACGATAGGCCTTGTTTCTTGTGTTGGGCGAGACCCTCTCTTGTCTTGATGTTGGGCGAGATGGGTACCTTGTGTTGGGCGTTATGAGGAGTGCTCTTGTGCTTGGGAAATAGGTCTTGTGGTTGAGTTGGCCGATATGGTTGAGGTGGTTGATGGATGTTGATGGGCGAGAAATACCTTCTTGTGTTGGGAGACATCCTTTTCCCCAGGGTGGCCGATAGACTTAGTGGCTGATAGCCATGTTGGGCAACAACCTTGGGTGGTGATGGCTGATAGGCTGAGTGTGTTGACCGATAGGCCATGATAGGTTTTAGTGAGGGTCGTAATAAGTTATGGTGAGAGTCTTGTGATCCTTGGGTAACGGTTCCATGTGTTATGGAATGGATGTTTATGCTTAATGATGGTGGAGTCTTGTTAAGTGATAACAATAATGAATATAATGCCTTGCAAATAATAATGACATGGTAGTATTAATGATAGTCATAATGATAATGTTGTTGATAATTAAGATGTCAATAGTGTTGGTGATGTTAGTTGTGTTGATAAAGGTGATGCCTTGCTAGTAAGAGAAAGTAATAATGTTAATAATAATTGGAATACTGTGGCTAAGTGGCAGTTACATTAATAGTTTGCTTAATGACATAGCAATGAAGCTAATAGTAGATGATGATGCTGATAATTGTAATAATGGTATCAAGAGTAGTAATGACATGATAATGATAAATGGTAGTTGCATTGATGGTTGCTTAATGGCAAGGATATGAATGATGATAGTGGATGGTAACAACAATGATTTTGGTAACAATATAGTTGCTTTGTATACTCAACATAATTGTTATATAAAGTGAATACCTTGACTGTTTGTATAATCCTGAGATAAGGGTAGGCATGATGATGGTATGATGTGCTTAACAAGCTTGATCATCAAATAGTGTAATATTGGTAAATAGACTATCTTGAATGATAACTCATGATAGTGAGCATATTGCTTATGTTGAATCTATGGTTATTGTGCATCCTAACCATGCAGGTGATGTGTATCCATGAAAGGGCTATGTGACATCTGTGATGAGTAACATTACCTTGATATTTGTTCTATGAGATTATATATGTAATGTGTTGGTCCCATGATGATGATGTGAGCCTTAAGAGGTAGTGACAGTACATGATGAAGGATTGATATCCTATAGTATGTGATGATCCTTGAGATGGATCTGGATGGTTGGCAAGAGGCCAAGTGGTAACATGTGAGGCTGGATCCTTGTGATGAATCAGGTTGATGAGGTTTCAATAATAATATAATGTTCTTTATTTTCTGTTATATCTTGCATGTTATACAACTTGGTTGAATCCTGAAATCCATCTAAAAGATACTAATTAATTACAGTGGAATTATATCATGTAGTTTTCCCTGGCCATAGATCCATCATCGTCAAGACTTGGTGATGGTGAAACGGGTTCTCCTACGGGTTAACCTGGAAGCGCATATTGTTGAATATGTGTAGGTTGCTCCTTGCCTGAAAATGAGGAGGTAAGAGTGTAACTTCGGTTACAGACTCAGGTTCGTGTATAGAGCATATTGAACAGGCCCATGGCTCAGGATATGTGATGTGGAGAGCATGAGTACGTTCATGGCTCAGAGCACGGTGAACAAGCCCGTGGCTCAGTTGTACTAGCGCCAAGACCTGTACCAAGGCGGGCTAGAGTGAGGGTAGCCTATGGAGCTGACCCTATGGCTTAGACCACTTCAGCATGTGACTACGGTCATGCTTGTGTTGTACTCGTGTACTGACCACGAGGTGGGAGGTCGTGGAGTCTGGCTCTTCCATTGACCTTGTATGGCACCGACTTGGGCTTCGCATCCAGAGATTGGATTTGAATGGTACGATTCAAATCCTCGGGGCATAATAATACGTAATACATCTGATTAGTACTTATTGCTTAGGATAAACACGAAATATTGGTTGAGGACTTGTTTGTGTAATATCTTCATTATATCTTGTAGGTGATGAGATAATATGTCTAATCTTGATAAGCAGGTTAGGTGACATTGTATCTTGTTCTAATAATTATGTTACATAGAGACACATCTTATCTTGCTAATTATATTCTCTGAGATATATCTGGTTATATGTTTTTGTACAGGTGGTAAGTGTGTCGGTAAGAATAATCTATTTTATATAGATTGCTCTTATTATACATGTTATTAGTTATCTGCTGTTATAGTTCATCTTGCTAAGGTTCTGTAGTTGCGGTGGGGAGTTATGTTTCCCGCTGGGACAATTGTTCAATTGTCTCACTCTGCTGGTTTACACCCTTTTTAGGTGGTTGAGGTAGAGGTGGTCGTGGTCGTGGTGTTGCGGTCGAGCAGCTTGATGAACAGTAGAAGGCAAGCGATGGAGGTGTTGTTGTTTTGGATGTTTTGTAGTAGCGTCTAGAGTCATCCCTGTACTCTGAGGTCCTTGGCAGTGTTTTGACGTTGTTTCACGATAATCGATCGATGATGTTTGTATATCCTGCTGTTGGTCGGATGTGGGCCTTTTCTGTATGAATAGGTGGTGAACCCATGTGATGGATGAACAGCTACTTCTGAGCTGTGGACACATATCAGATCTTGTGGATGTATATATATATGACATGTTTCCATGCAGGATGAGGACTGGAAAGTAATAGTTTCATAGTTAACAGTTTTCCGCAATCGGTTTTAATTAACCCGTGTTTACATAATCTATGGTTATGGTGATCTCCGCATGTTTTCGCGTAACACCTCATTATCTGTGTGATAATGGGATGTGTTGCCGCAAGTTTTGGTATCAGAGCTCTAAGTTCACTGAGTCTACAGGGATTTAGGACTAGGTTGAGTCTGTTCTTATGAGTTTTCCATATTTTCTTAACAAAATCTTCCGCCCTCAGTAGAGGATAAGCCAAGATGTCTGGAAACCATGAAGAACACTCTGCTGAGTATAGTGATGCTGCATCAGTGGATGGAGCAGATGGACAGGCACATGAAGATCGGGTGCCTGAGGTTCCCCAATTTAACCCAGCCATATTTGAACATCCTGCTTACCAACAGCTTATGGGGAAGATGATGGCTACGATGAATCTCATGGTTGAGTGATTACCAGTGCCTCCTTCGCGAGCACAGGTTCCCCATGGAGAAGCATCGGGTATTGGGAAGACCTTCGAGCGGCTTCGTCGGGTTGGAGCTTCGGATTATGCTAGAACGGTTGATCCAACGGATGCAGATCTGTGGCTGACGAGTCTCGAGAAGGTTGTTCGGATCCTTGACATCCCCAAAGCAGACAAGGTAAAGCATGTTGTCTACCTTCTGACAGGTAGTGCTGGTCACTAATGGACCATCAAGGAAGAGAAGCGGCCCAGTGAGGTGATCTGTTGGGAAGTGTTTTGATGAGAGTTTGTCACCAGATACTTTCCGAAGACGTATATGGATGAGAAGACCAGTCAGTTTGAGAAGTTGCGGCAAGGAACGATGAACATCACCGAGTATGAAGCCAAGTTTATGGATCTGTTGAGGTTTTGTCCTCACATGGCGGCAACCGATGAGGAACGGATCAGACGTTTCGAGAAGGGTTTGAGTGCTGAGTTGACAACCCCGGTGTCTGCGTTGGAGAACCGAGAGTAGTTTTCTACGTTCGTGGAATCTGTCTGACGGATCGAGAGGACAGTACGGGAGAAAAGAGAGTCTATGTCTCTTAAAAGACCTGCTCAGTTTCAAGGACGGAGGTTTGGTGGCTTTAAGAAGCCCAAGTTTTCAGCATCGTCAGTTATGAGAAGTTCAGGTGTACCATCTCAGTGGTCTCCGAGTAAAGGGAAAGGTTATGTTTCTTCACCATCTAAGGCACACAGTTCAGCTTCTGTGGCAGTGGCAGGGCCAGCTAGGCCACGGTTTGAGGACAAGGCATGTCATCTTTTTGGACAAGTCGGGCATTTCAGGCTTAATTGCCCGAATAGAGATGTCGAAGTGACGCAGCAGCCGAGGCAGAGTTTCCAGAAGTCTGAGAGACTGCAGGCCAGTGGTAGCAGAGGACAAGGATGCGGTCTAGCGTCTCAAGCTGGATCGTCTGTTCAAGGAAGCAGAGGTCGTGGACAGCAAACAACAGCTCGATTCTATGCCATGAGTCAGCCGGAGGCGATAGTCAACCCATGAGTGGTGACAGGTCAGATGAAGTTATTTCATTCTGATATGTCTTCTTCTTGCTTTATATTTGTTCTGGTTGACCCGGGTGCTACACACTCTTTTATCGCCTATAGTATGCTTGAAAACTGTCATTTACCTGTTAGCTGTAAGAAGGATAGCTTGTTGTTAGAAACCCCTCTTGATGGTTCCTCTTTGCTTTGAGAAGAGTGTCCATCTTGTGTCTTGTCTTTCTCGGGACACCGTATCCAAGTGGATCTTATACCACTTGATATGCATGGTTTCGATGTTATCCTTGGGATGGATACCTTAGAGAAGTATAAGGTTGTTTTGGACTGTGGTTCCAAGCAGGCAGTGTTCGATGTTGCTGGAGAGAAGTGGATCTTCCAGGGAGATAGGAAGATTCTTCTGACATGTTTGGTATCAGCTATGGTGGCAGATAAGTTGTTATGACAGGGATATGAGGCGTTCCTAGCTCACGTGGTGAATACCGTTGTAGTTACCAAGGCTAAAGGTCCTAGTCTTGAGGAAGTGTTAGCGGTTCGAGAGTTTGCAGACGTGTTTCCTGAGGAGTTTCCTGGTGTTCCTCCACCCCGAGAGATTGATTTCGAGATCAATCTGGTTCCAGGGACACAGCCAGTTGCATAGTCACCATACAGGATGGCTCCAGCAAAGATGGCAGAGCTGAAGAAGCAGTTGCAAGAGTTGTTGGAGAAAGGTTTTATCCGACCGAGTACGTCGCCGTGGGGTTCTCCCATGTTGTTCGTTAAGAAGGATGGTTCGATGCGGTTGTGTATAGACTACCGACAGTTGAACAAGGTCACAATCAAGAATAAGTACCCGTTGCCGAGGATAGATGATCTGTTCGATCAGTTGTGTGGCGCTACAGTGTTTTCGACGATCGATCTACGGTCTGGATATCATCAGTTGAGGATAAAGGCGGATGACATACCAAAGTCAGCCTTCAGGACGAGGTATGGTCATTTCGAGTTTGTGGTTATGCCGTTTGGGTTAACCAATGCACCTGTTGCTTTCATGGATTTAATGAACAGAGTGTTCCGTCCATTCTTAGATCAGTTTGTTGTAGTCTTTATGGATGACATCTTGATCTATAGTCGGGACAGGCTAGAGCATGAGCAACATCTTCGTCGAGCGTTGACTCTTCTTCGTCAACATCAGTTGTATGCCAAGTTTAGTAAGTGTGAGTTCTGGTTGAATGAAGTGACTTTCTTGGGTCATGTGATATCTGCTGAAGGCGTCAAAGTAGATCCGAAGAAGGTGGAATCCGTTGCGGATTGGGAACAACCGAAGACGCCGACAGAAGTTCATAGTTTCCTTGGTTTGGTTGGATACTACTGGAGGTTTATCAAGGACTTCAGTGTGATCGCTTTTCCAATGACGAAGTTGACCAGAAAGGATGTACCTTTTGTTTGGGATGATCAATGTGAGCGAGCCTTCTAGAGTCTGAAGGAGAAGCTGACCAGTGCTCCAGTGTTGATCTTGCCAGAGCCTGGGAAAGGCTATGTTGTTTTCTGTGATGCTTCCAAGAGAGGTTTAGGTTGTGTGTTGATGCAGGAAGATCATGTGGTTTCTTTTTCTTCGTGACAGCTCAAGAAGAATGAGGAGAACTATCCAACCCATGACTTGTAGTTAGCGGCAGTGGTTCATGCATTAAAGATTTGGAGACACTATCTGTATGGGGAAGTGTGTCAGATCTTTACAGACCATAAGAATCTGAAGTACATCTTTACGCAACAAGAGTTGAACATGTGACAGCGATGGTGGATGGAGTTGATCAATGATTACGATTGCACTATCGAGTATCATCCTGGTAAGGTGAATGTGGTAGCTGATGCACTTAGCAGAAAGTCTTCTTCTCTTACTTCAAAGAAGGCACAGTTGAGTTCTCTGGTATGTCATAGGCGAGATATGTTTGTTTCTCTGAGATGGATGAATGTATAGATGGAAGTTTCTGTGTTGTCTGGTCTTTTTGCACAGATGCAAGTTAAGCCTACGTTGAGACAGCAGATCAAGGATGCACAGCAAATTGATGACGCAGTACAGTTGATTAGATCAGAGTTCGGCAGCGACAAGCGTGATGGGTTTCATGAGTCCGAGGATGGACTAGTTTGCTATCGTGATAGGATGGTGGTTCCAGATGTTGATGATCTGAGGAAGTTGGTGCTTGAGGAAGCACATTCATTGATATATGATATGCATCCAGGTGTCACCAAGATGTATCATAGTCTGAAGAACTTGTATTGGTGGCCCAGTTCGAAGAGAGATGTAGCTGAGTTTGTGGCAAGGTGTGCGGTTTGTCAGCAAGTGAAGGCTGAGCATCAGAAGTCGGCAGGTACGTTGCAACCTTTGTCGATACCATAGTGGAAATGGGATCATATAACCATGGATTTCGTAGTTGGTCTACCCCGAACAACTAGGAATCATTATTCCATTTGGGTGATAGTGGACAGATTGACTAAGTCTGCCCATTTTCTACCAGTGAAGACGACATATACAACTTAGAAACTAGCTCGAGTATATGTGGATGAGATAGTACGTTTGCATGGTGTGCCGGTGACGATAGTTTCTGACAGAGGTCCTCAGTTTACAAGTCATTTTTGGGAACAGTTGCACAAGGCATTGGGAACGCAGTTGTGGTTCAGTACAACTTTTCACCCGCAGACAGATGGACAGTCTGAGAGGACTATTCAGATTTTCGAGGATCTTCTTTGAGCTTGTTCTTTGCAGTTTCTAGGCAACTGGGATGTACATTTGAGTTTGATAGAGTTTGCTTACAACAACAGTTATCAATGAAGCATCGACATGGCTCCTTATGAGGCTATGTATGGAAGAAAGTGCAGATCTCCTTTGTGTTGGTATGAGTCTGGTGAGTATCAGCTTTGGGGTTCTGAGTTAGTTCAGCAAATGACAGATAAGATCAAGGTGATACAACAACAGTTGAAAGTGGCACAGGACAGGCAGAAGTCCTATGTAGACAATCACCGACGACCTTTGGAGTTCCAAGTAGGAGACAAAGTGTCTCTCAAAGTCTCGCCGTGGAAAGGTGGTTTGGATGGAAGGGTAAGTTAGCTCCCATGTATATGGGGCCTTATCCAGTGATAGCACGTGTTGGCAAGGTAGCTTACGAGTTAGAGTTGCCACCAGAGTTGCACAGGTTGCATCCAGTGTTTCATGTCTGTATGCTAAAGAAAAGTCATCCGGATTCAGGTACAGTGATACAGCCAGTAGAGGTTGAGCTTGATGCAGATGTGACCTATGAGGAAGGTCCTGTGGCGATCCTTGACAGAAGGATGAAGAAACTGAAGAGGAAGGACCTGGTTCTCGTGAAGGTTCTTTGGCAGCATCGTGGCGTTGAGGAGGCCACGTGGGAGCTTGAGGAAGAGATGAGGAGGAAGTATCCCTCGCTTTTCTCTTCGGATTTCGGGGACGAAATCCCTCAAAGGGGGTTAGCTTGTAAGGACCCTGACCTGCGTTTAGGGTTTACCCTGTTTGTTTAGCCTGATCTTGATGTTTTGGTGCTTGCTAATCACCTTTGAGTGGTGATTAGGGTTTTGTTGTGCTTTGTTGAGAGTTTGAGGGGCTACTTGCAAATAACCCAGGTTTAGGGTTTTGTATGCAAGTTGGTCATCTTGTGAAATGTTTTCCCCTCTTTGCTTCCTCTAGGGTTGAGAGGAAGGCTTGGGGTTGTTGTTTGAGTTTCTTGGGCTTTGCTTGAGCCTGTTTGGGCCTTGAGGTGCTTTGTTTGGGCTTGCTTGAGCCTTGTGTCGACCTAGAGGAGGTGTGTCGACCTGGAGTAGTGTGTGTCGCCCAGTAGGAGTTCTTGCTTGTGTCACCCATGTGGCTTGACCTTGGCTGGTGACACTTGGTGCCTAGCTTGGACAAGTGTCTCTTATTGTGCTAATGTGTTAGCTTGAACCCTAGGACAAGTGTCCCTTGGGTGGACGACACTTAGCAGGGTTGTACCTTGGTTTCTCCTCCCCTTTCTCCTATATATGTAGCTCTTCTCCTTGCCTTAGTCTCCTTTGATCTTTTGGTCTCCCCTCCACCTTGGGTGCACGATATCCCTCTCCATCTTGCTTGTGTTGGCTGATACACCCTCTTGGAGTTGAAGTGGTGGCCGATACACCCTCTTGGAGAAGCTTTGGTGGACGACATCCATTGTAGCTTGAAGTGCATCTTCTTCCTTGGAGCTTGGAGCTTAAGGCGGGTTGCATAGCTTCTAACCCTAACTCCTTTACCTCTAGCTATGTTCTTGTTGCATGATAGTAGTTTAGCTTAGTAATTTGCTCTTGTACCTTGCTTGTGTACCTTTGGTGGCCGATCCCTTTCTAGGGTTTAGAATTTCCTTGAGTTGGAGGTTGAAGATGACCCATGTTGGGCGACATCCTCCCTTGCCTTGGTGATGGGCGATATCCTCCCTTGGTTTGGGTGTGTTGGGTGACACCCTTGTTCTTGTGATGGGCGACATAGTGGTGTTCTTTGTGTTGGTCGACATAGTGACCCCTGTTGGGCGACATGGTCCTTGTTTTGAGCAACACCTTTGTTCTTGTGGTGGAGTTGAGGTTGAAGGTGACTTAGGGTTGGGTGTTACCCCTTTTTTTGTGGATGTGTTGGACGATATCCTTTGTGTTAGTCGACATGGTTCCCTTTGTCCTTGTGTTGGACGACAGGGTGCTCCCTTTGATGGACGATAGGGTACCTTGGTGGACGATATGGTAAGTTCTTGAGGTTGGTCGATACCCTGCCCATGTGTTGGGCGATAGGGTGAGCTAAGCTTTGGTTGGATGATATGTTTGTATACCTTGTTGAGCTATGTTCTTGTCCTTGTCTTGGAGATAGGCCTTGTTTCTTGTGTTGGGAGAGACCCTCTCTTGTCTTGGTGTTGGGCGAGATGGGTACCTTGTGTTGGGCGATATGAGGAGTGCTCTTGTGCTTGGGCAATAGGTCTTGTGGTTGAGTTGGCCGATATGGTTGAGGTGGTTGATGGATGTTGATGGGCAAGATAGACCTTCTTGTGTTGGGAGACATCCTTTTCCCCAGGGTGGCCGATAGCCCTAGTGGCCGATAGCCATGTTGGGCGACAACCTTGGGTGGTGATGGCCGATAGGGTGAGTGTGTTGACCGATAGGCCATGATAGGTTTTAGTGAGGGTGGTGATAAGTTATGGTGAGAGTCTTGTGATCCTTTGGTAATGGTTCCATGTGTCTTGGAATGGATGTTTATGCTTAATGATTGTGGTGTCTTGTTAAGTGATAACAATAATGAATATAATGCCTTGCAAATAATAATGACATGGTAGTATTAATGATAGTCATAATGATAATGTTGTTGATAATTAATATGTCAGTAGTGTTGGTGATGTTAGTTGTGTTGATAAAGGTGATGACTTGCTAGTAAGAGAAAGTAATAATAATAATAATGATTGGAATACTGTGGCTAAGTGGCATTTACATTAATAGTTTGCTTAATGGCATAGCAATGAAGCTAATAGTAGATGATGATGTTGATAATAGTAATAATGATATCAAGAGTAGTAATGACATGATAATGATAAATGGTAGTTGCATTGATGGTTGCTTAATGTCAAGGATATGAATGATGATAGTGGATGGTAACAGCAATGATTTTGGTAACAATAGTAGTTGCTTTGTATACTCAACATAATTGTTATATAAAGTGAATACCTTGACTATTTGTTTAATCCTGATATAAGGGTAGGCATGATGATGGTATAATGTGCTTTTCAAGCTTGATCATCAAATAGTGTAATATTGGTAAATAGACTATCTTGAATGATAACTCATGATAGTGAGCATATTCCTTATGTTGAATCTATGGTTATTGTGCATCGTAACCATGCAGGTGATGTGTAGCCATGAAAGGGCTATGTGACATCTGTGATGAGTAACATTACCTTGATATTTGTTCTATGAGATTATATATGTAATGTGTTGGTCCCATGATGCTGATGTGAGCCTTAAGAGGCAGTGACAGTACCTGATGAAGGATTGATATCCTATAGTATGTGATGATCCTTGAGATGGATCTGGATGGTTGTCAAGAGGCCAAGTGGTAACATGTGGGGCTGGATCCTTGTGAAGAATCAGGTTGATGAGGTTTCAATAATAATATAATGTTCTTTATTTTCTGTTATATCTTGCATGTTATACAACTAGGTTGAATCCTGAAATCCATCTAAAAGATACTAATTAATTACAGTGGAATTATATCATGTAGTTGGCCCTGGCCATAGATCCATCATCGTCAGGACTTGGTGATGGTGAAACGGGTTCTCCTACGGGTTAACCTGAAAGTGCATATTGTTGCATATGTGTAGGTTGCTCCTAGCCTGAAAATGAGGAGGTAAGAGTGTAACTTCGGTTACAGACTCAGATATGTGTATAGAGCATGGTGAACAGGCCCATGGCTCAGGATATGTGATGTGGAGAGCATGAATACGTTCATGGCTCAGAGCACGGTGAACATGCCCGTGGATCAGTTGTACTAGCGCCGAGACCTGTATCAAGGCGGACTAGAGTGAGGGTAGCCTATGGAGCTGATCATGTGGCTTAGACCACTTCAAGATGTGACTACGATCATGCTTGTGTTGTACTCGTGTACTGACCACGAGGTGGGAGGTCGTGGAGTCCGGCTCTTCCATTAACCTTGTATGGCACCGGAGATTGGATTTGAATGGTACGATTCAAATCCTCAGGGCATAATAATACGTAATACATCTGATTAGTACTTATTGCTTAGGATAAACACGAAACATTGGTTGAGGCCTTGTTTGTGTAATATCTTCGTTATATCTTGCAGGTGATGAGATAATATGTCTAATCTTGATAAGAAGGTTAGGTGACATTGTATCTTGTTCTAATAATTATGTTACATAGAGACACATCTTATCTTGCTAATTATATTCTCTGAGATATATCTGGTTATATGCTTTTGTACAGCTGGTAAGCGTGTCGGTAAGAATAATCTATTTTATATAGATTGCTCTTGTTATACCTGTTATTAGTTATCTGCTGTTATAGTTCATCTTGCTAAGGTTCTGTAGTTGCGGTGGGGAGTTATGTTTCCCACTGGGACAATTGTTCAATTGTCTCACTCTGCTGGTTTACACCCTTTTGAGGTGGTCGAGGTAGAGGTGGTCGTGGTCGTGGTGTTGCGGTCGAGCAGCTTGACGAACAGTAGAAGGAAAGCGATGGACGTGCTGCTGTTTTGGATGTTTTGTAGTAGCGTCTAGAGTCATCCCTGTACTCTCAGGTCCTTGGCAGTGTTTTGACGTTGTTTCACGATAATCGATCGATGATGTTTGTATATCCTGTTGTTGGCCGGATGTGGGCCTTTTCTATATATGAACAGGTGGTGAACCCATGTGATGGATGAACAACTACTTCTGAGTTGTGGACACATATGAGATCTCGTGGATGTATATATATATGACATGTTTTCGTGCATGATGAGGACTGGAAAGTAATAGTTTCATAGTTTATCAGTTTTCCGCAATCGGTTTTAATTAACCCGTGTTTTCATAATGTGTGGTTATGATGATCTCTGCACATTTCCGCATAACACCTCGTTATCTGTGTGATAATGGGATGTGTTGCCACACTTCAGGTAGGTGTCATGCCATAGTTTTTTTTCTTATATATCATGTTCTCATAAGCATGTAGTTTTAACTCTTCACATTCTTGAAGTTGGAGAAATTTTTCCTATCCCGCTTTGTCAAGATCCATGTTCAGAAATTTGATAGCCCATAGGGATTTGTGCTCTAATTTGATAGGAAGAAGATAGGACTTCCCATTAATCAATCTATAGTGTTTCGTGCCTATAGGTGCCTTATACATTATGCGGTAATCCTGTAGTGCATCATAGAGTTTCATAGAACAATCCTTCCTTGTACGACTTACAGTCCTCTCTAAGATTTGCTTGATCTGCCTATTAGACACCTCAACTTGTCCCGACGTTTGTGGGATGGTATGATGTTGTAATTTTGTATTTTACTCCATACTTTCTCAGTAGACATTCAAATTGCTTTTCTCTGAAGTGAGACCCCCTGTTAATTATAACACTGTGTGGTACCCCAAATAGTGGGAAGATAATTTTCTCAAATAGCTTGATTATTGCCTCAAAATCATAGGTTTGGGTGGCAACGACCTCTACCCATTTTGAGATGTAGTCTACAACAACAAGTGTATATTTGTTTCCTTTGGATGATGGTAAAGGTCCTATATAATCAATACATCATACATCGAAAATTTAAACTTCCACCAAATCGGCCATCGACATCTCATTCCTTTGACTGATGTTTCTCATAAGTTGACACTCTTTGTAGGACTTGACAATTGATGGAGCATCTTTAAAAAAGTTGGCCAATAAAATCATGATTGTAGGACTTTACGGCTTTTTTGCCCCCCATGGTGGCCCCCATAAGGCGAGGAGTGACATTCTTTGAGGATTAGTGACACTTTGATGATATAAGTTTTCAGAGCATCTTTTAAACAGAAGTGGATCATCCTGATAGTAATTTTTTAGATCAGAGAATAATTTCTTCTTCAGATTATAAGTATTCTCTAGTTGAAGTTGCCCGTAGGCTAGATAATTGCAAATGTCAGAAAACCAAGGTGGGTTTCATCCATCCGACTGGGCCATCAAGAGAGCTTCATTAGCATAGTTGTCATTTATGGGCAATTTATTTTTTTCATCAAAAACTATCCTTGATAGGTGGTCTGCAACCACATTATCTTTTCCTATTTTATCAATGATCTCATTGTCAAATTCTTGCAGTAATAAGGCCCATCGCAGAAGTCTCGGATTTGTATCCTTCTTCTGCATGAGATATTTTATAGCTCCATGATCAATGTATACTTTTACTTTTGACCCCACTAAGTATGACTTGAACTTACCGAAGGCAAATATGATAGTCATCATTTCCTTTTTAGTCATAGTGTAGTTTACTTAGGCTTCGTCCAATACGAAAAATCATGTGGTGCATCTTATTCTTCTTCTATCCTAGAACAACATCGATGGAGAAATCAATGACATCACACATAATTTCAAAAGGTAACTCCCAACCGAGTGCTTGTAAAATTAGCTTTGTTGTTAACACCCTTTTTGAGGTTTGGAAGGCATCTAAACATTCATTATTGAATTTGAATCCCACATCTTTAATCAGGAGATTTGAAAGGGGTTTAGCAATCTTCGAGAAGGCTTTTATAAATTGTCTATATATCCCACATGACCTAAGAAACTCCTTACCCATGTAATGGATTTAGGTGGTGGAAGCTTGGATATGGCCTCGATCTTGCTTAGGTACACTTCTATCCCTTTCTTGGAAAGTTTATGTCCTAAGATGATATTGTCTTGGACCATAAAATGGCATTTTTCTCATTTCAGGACAAGGTGTTTTTCCTCACAACATTGCAATACTAAGGATAGGTTTCTTAGACATGCTTTGAAATCTACTCCATATATAGAGAAGTCATCCGTGAAGACCTCCACTATGTCTTCTATAAAGTCTGAAAACATAGATATCATGCAGTGTTGGAAAGTTGTTGGCGCATT
The DNA here is from genome assembly GCA_963693085.1 of Alisma plantago-aquatica. Lineage (NCBI taxonomy): Eukaryota > Viridiplantae > Streptophyta > Magnoliopsida > Alismatales > Alismataceae > Alisma > Alisma plantago-aquatica. The sequence goes on along the minus strand of OY856409.1, from coordinate 1,129,593,703 downwards.
GCACAACCCGAATGACATCATTCTGAAAGCATACGTGCCATAGATGCAGGTGAAGGTTGTCTTTTCCTGATCATCGAGATGAACCAGTACTTGATAGAACCCCAAATACTCATATGGGAAACAGAAGTAATCATGATGTGCAAATATTTATAGAACTGAATCGATAAATGGCAGAGGGAAATGATCCTTTTTGGTAGCAGAATTTAGCTTGCAATAGTCAATGCACATATGCCAAACTATTACCGTTCTCATTGCCACTTCATCTCTGTCCTCTCCACTTATCACTGTCATTCCACCTTCCTTAGGCACCACATGAATAGGGCTTACCCAGTTACTATCACTTATAGGGTAAATGATCTTGGCGTCCTGCATCTTAATAACCTCATTCTTCACGAATTCCTTTAGTGTTTGGTTCAATTTTCTCTTCGGTTGAGAAAAAGTTTTAGTTGTTTCTTTGAGATGTATTATGTGCATGCATAAGGTAGGGTTGAGGCCTCTGATGTCTTCTATCAAATACCATATAGCCTTTCTATGCAATCTGAGCTCCTTTAGAAGCCTTTGTAGCAGATCATCTATCAAGTTAGCATTAACAATCACATGATTCCTCTCCTCTTTGTTTAGGAACTCATATTTTAGTCCTTCAGGAAGTTGTTTCAATTCTATTTTTGGTCATGGAGCTCTCCTTTCTTTAGGTGTTTGTTCAAGTGAGGCATACTTTACGGTCTCGAAAGTCTCTTCATCCTCACTGAGTTCTTCTTCAGGTTGATTTAGGTAATCTAAGATTTCTATGACTTCTAGGTCTTCCACGGTAGGGTCAGGACTACTCAAAGATCACATAAGGGGATCGACAATTGCCTTATCCTCTTGCACATCTTCACAATATTGATTGTAGCTATCCATAAAGTAAGCTGACTCAAAGAGAAACGGTCCTCTCATAGCGTCTTATACTCCAAATTTGATGTGATAATTCTTTTTTTTTGGTCGGTCAAAACTCCTATTGCTTTTTATAATTTTGTTGTTTGGAGTAAAAAACTAGTTGGCATATATAGTACCAACTGTGATAATTCCCAACACACAAAGTAATGATTCCTTCTGCTACATCTATTAGAGACCTTCCAGTTGCGAGGAAAGGTCTTCCAAATATAATTGGGCACTTCGAGTCCTTGATTGTTTCGATCACTACTATGATACATGTTATCAAAAATCACCAGAGCCATATCGGAACATCCTCCACTATTCACATGAGTCTCGTAAATGTGTGATTAGCTAATTCAATTCTCATCTCCGTCTTCAGCATATCTGTTAACCCAAGCCTTTGTGCCAGTGTAAAGAAGTGAAACCACCTCTCCACTAAAAATTTGAACAAAAGAACCTCCAGTCCAAACACACTTCAAAGGTATGCTTGGAGTGGGTGTAAAATTTTCAAATATTTATTAATGGTATACAAAACAACCAAACTTTGGTAGCGGAATAAAAACATGACTATATTCAATTATAAATCAAGGGAACTTATTAAACTTACATCATAAGGATCCATGTAGAGGGAAATCTAAACCACCTCAAGATTGTCTCCAAGCTTTAACTTCTCATGCTAAGTCCAAGTCAACATGCCTTGCCATCCAAGTCCACTAACTAGGGTTGGAAGCATAAACCAGTAAGAAGAAAAAAAAATAGATGACATAAGCAAAGGCTTGTATGTGCATACTAAATAGTAAAATGAGCAATATAATGAAATAAGGACATCAAATAATAAGAAGCTTCTCATAGAAGAGGTAAGTACCACCCAAGTGGGTATCAAGAGAAACAGATCACAATAAGAATGATACTTGCCATAAAATAACATAAAAACATTGTGCCACATATACATCCACTACCATGGTGGGAAATGAAGCACATATCTTGGAATCAGGGAACATAACTAATCATCATCAACATCAACATGCATGCATGTGAGATAAGCATAGCCCTAGAACAATATAAATAACAATGATGACCAAGCCTCATAAACTTGAAACCAGATAGAGAAAGGAATACTGCCAATCTCTCAAATATATATATAATGGGCCAAGAATCACACATCTTGTAATGCCCGGGCCCACTGCCCAAGGCTCTAGTAGAGTTTTAGAAATGACGAATGTCCCCACAGACCACCACTAGCCTTAACTGCACACTTTGTCCACACTAACACGTAAGTCAGGATCAACTTCCCGACTGGTCACCCATCCTAGTACTACTCCAAGCTGAGCACGCTTAACTGTGGAGTTCTTTAGAGATGAGCTCCTGGAAAAGGAGGTGCACCTTGGTGATATGGGTAGTCCAATCACTCCTTATAAGATAATTATATCTGAGGCATCAAATCCTGGAAAGTTACAATCCCCCCACTGAGACTCTTGACGTCCTCATCAAGGCTCATTTATAAGGCCTCATAACATCGCTCCATTTCAGTGCAGACCCAGAATAACCCATGGACACCTAGCTCCGGATCATGGAATACCAGCGCAAGGGTGGATACGTCAACCATGGACAACCCTTTCCTACATGTCTGGACCGCACGACTCAAGACTAGCATGCCACGTGCCCATGTGGGCCCCACCTACTGGAGGGGTTATGGATCTGATAAGTTATCCCTGCTTTGGGATGAAAAGAGGCTTGGCCACCCAGAAAATCATTTAAAAAAAACACATATCCCAAACCTGAGATGAGATATGAAAAGCCAAAAAGAAAAAATAACATTAAGATTTGTCCTAAAAGATGCCAAAGGATCCCACATGGATAGTGTATTTCTTAACTCATGAATACATATATTTTGTGCCAGTAAGTGGACTCCCAAAGCCAAGTATATCCACCTTCACTCCCAAGCAACCCTCACGCAACCACATGACCTAACGTTATGAGCCCTTGGGGCAACACTGTCCTTATGACAACTTGTGGGTGAGGGAAATTGAGGAGTGTAGGAAAATACATAAAGTCTGAAACCTACCTGAGCACACTATAATAGGTCCAACTAAAATAAAGGAAGGGTGTGAAAGGTACCCCTGAAGGGGATGTTGTACAAGTATGGCTAGCAACCTCGCACAGGGAAGAGTAAGTCATTGAGATAGAGAGCCCTTTACAACCAAAAGACATTAGCAAGGATGCAAAGTCATTGACCTCTAGATACGAAAGGGAGAAAATAGAATCTTAGGATTTAAAACAGACATACCATGTGAGTTTTTCTATAAGAATGAGATAACTCTTTAATGTAGGCTTTTTGAAATTTTTGTTACCCATAGCTCATCTCTCAATGATTTCGGGCCTACCATTAGCCTAAGGATAGACTCCATCCTAAATTGGGGGGAGTTGATAACATCTGATTTTGTATACTTTTTGCATAGGATTTATGCCTCCCCTAGCATATCATTTATGATTGTGTCTCTTATTTTAGTGCCTTAGTGACAAAGTCTTAAATTCATACATCTGTTACTCATGCATGGTCATTCTATGACATGACTGCAATCATTATTGTGACCGTAGCTATATATCCCACTAATGTCCCTATCGTAGCCATTTCCTTTGTTCCTACTTCTTCACACTACACCGTGACTATTTAGCCCACTATTGTCCTTGCTACAGTCACTGGTTCCATTCCCGCTTCTTCACACCTCAAATGCGGCCCTCCTATCGAACCAATGCCCTATGATTGAGGCCACTCCTCAACCGAGGACACCCTCCAGCATACTACGACTAAGGCTCCCCCTCGACCACAGTACATAACCAGCACACCACGACCGTGATGGAGGTTGCGACTGACCTATACCTCACGACCGCAGCCCAGAGGTTAAGTTGGTGGGAAGCGTCTATAAATAGACCCCCATCTCGATGCATCAAGTCAGCAGATCATCAAGGACCACGAAGTGCTACCAAATTCCAAAGTCGCCCACGTTCATACCCATTAGTGTTGGAACTCTACATACAAAAGTCAGAGGAGAGAGAAGATTGATTGCCCCATTCTTCTATGGAGAAATATGCCACAACCGCGCCCGTTCTAGATCTATACTTGAAGATGTACAATGGTGTATTTCCTTCTTCCTTCTCTATCTAGAACTATCATCTCCATCATGTTGTACTATCCCTCTTCATGGTTTTTGATGTATCTATCCTTCTGTGACATCGTTATGCTGTCTTTCAACATGTGTGGCTAAACATTTAACTTGGGTTGGGAGTAGCCACTAAGGCTCTCCCAACGTGTATATTCTTTTTCCCCTTTGAATACATATATGCTCTTATTGATATTATCCACATACTCTTGTTTCTAATGCTTCACTTGTATGCTTATCTACCATCTTGTGATGTTTGATTGTTGGTACCTCGAAAGAATAGTACCAACCTTATCTAGTGTTATCGAGTAGTATGAATGCACAAAAGTATTGGAATACTAAAACTAACTGTCATATGGTTAGCTTTATGGTTGTTGGGCCGTCATCTCAAGAGAGAGAGACTATCTTTAAAACCTAGATCTATCCTAAACTCGAGAGAGGAGGGAATAGACATTTTTGATAATTGCTTTTAATCTTGATAGAGTATAAGAAGGGTTGTGAGTTTTGCATCTTGGCGAGAGACCTTAGTAGGTGAAACCTGATCCAAGTTTCCTTCTGTACAATTGTCTCTTACCTCTTGTTTAACATTTTTGACTTGCTTTATTTTCTTTCTTTTACCTTTCTTTGTTTTGGCTGGAGCATCATTGTTCTTTAGGGAACACCTCTTTTTATCCCACCTTTTCAATTGGAGTGTAAGAGTGTGACACTCCGTATACTTAACACTCACCAACCTTGTCCCTATGGTTCGACCCCGAATACTACATCGGATCCCGTATAATAGTTGTGGGGGTTGATTTTCGGGTTATCTTTAAAAGTCTAACTATTCTAGATCCTCTCTATTTTGGAAGTGTGATTTAGGTCGGTTACTAGTGACCACATCTCTCCCTAAATAAATTACTGTTTAGTTATAATAATGAACCTAATTCTCACATTAGTTTCTATACCAAACTCTGTAACATTTGCATGTTTCTGTTAGAGTTTATATGATATAAGTGAATAAAAATAAATATAATACATGAAATGGTTTCTGACTCCAACTATCACTTCCACTATCATGCAAATGACTACATATATTTGTGAAATAAAAAAATATTCAAATGCAAAATATACAAAAGTAAATTATGTTTGACCATATTTTCACATGTAAGGGAACCATTTATGTTTACTAGTTGCGCAAAGAGGATAACCATGTGTGCTATAGTTAAGAAAATGAGAGTTCTTACTTCTCTACATACTATATGTAATCTAAAAATATAAATCCATCTATCTATGTAAAAACAACAGAAAAGAATGTGGTTAGGATAATGTTCTTCGTATATTTTTATACATTTAAAATAAAGGATATATGATGGAGTTTTAATCTATAATTTTCTCTCTAAAACTATAACTGCAGCACACCATGATGGCATTAATTTCTAAAACCATATCCTCACCATAACCATTGGTGTGGTTATGTAGTGAAAAATGTGGTTTTGTTATCCATGGATATAATTTTTCTCAACACTTTTTCCATCTGCATGTGGCACTATTCCAGTCAAAATAAGTTTTTATATGTAAATCAATGCTTTTGATGATTCTTTCAAATTCATTTCTTTTTCTCAAATTGTAATTAGAATCATTGAATTTTGATATATATATCTATACATCACTTTCATGAAACTTTCTTAGTATACAATTAATGAAATATAAAAATTGCGCTAAGTTGTGTTTCATTATAAATTAATTAAAAAAGTAAAATATTGTAGTCCAATATTTTGGGCTTAACTGTTGTTCGATCTTATAAAATAAAAAGTCCAAAATAACATTAAATAATAAATACGACCATATTACATACATTTCTAATTGCGTTTTATTGTGTAGACTGTAGACATGTCTTCCTAATGTGTGTAGCTTCTGGGAAAAATCAAACATTATTGAGAATTTATCAATTCATCCATGTTGAATCGAGCAAACTTTTCTTCTACATGGATGAAAACATTTCTGAGTTGTAAGTGATGATTGTGCCAATGTCATGTTCTTTGTATAATAAATTCTTGTCATAAAGTATACACTCTCTAATACCATAGCTTGTAGTGTTTATATGGATAACAACAAACTTAGCTCAATTACATAAGTGTGGAAGTATATCAATTTTAGAACATTGCAATTATATCACACACATTTTTGTTAACTTTTTTTTTAGAATTTGACAACCAAAATCTTACATGTTTGTAGTTTTAAATTTAGTCAAATTCCTACACCTCATGGCACCACATTATTTTCTTTCTTGGAACAATAGTAAATGGTGTCTCTCCTATAGCTACATTAACCATACAAATTTTACATTGATTCTGCTAAGCTTGATTTACACTTAGAAATACAATTTGATTTGGAGCTTATATTTTATTACTTTCTAGGGGAACTTATTCTATTGGTTATATTTAACTTTAAAAATATTATGTAAAGTGAAAAATAATAGATGAATATATGCATATCATTTCATTTATCAGACTTGGTTTTAGATACATATACAATACATAAAAATATTTCTTATCATCAAAGACGCATAGAATTATTAAAATTCTTGATGCATCTTCCAATTCATTTATGGATGATTTTCTACCCATCATGTAGTTATGGATGATGCAGGTGTTTAGTGTGTGACAGTATGTGAGGCTGAAATAGGAAGATCTTAATATGTACTACATCATCATCATAATCATCAACAATAACTAAGCCTCAATCCCAACCATGTTGGGGTTGGCTACATGGATCCTTCTTCTATAATCAATTATGTTATGGGTCATACTCTTATCAAGATGTAAAGATTCAAAATACCTCTTTATAAGCTCTTCCCAAGATAATTTAGGTCTCGTCTCTACTTCTTTTAGTTGTGCTTGACTCAATAACCTTGCTTGGTATACGCTCATTTATTGGTCTACGTTGCACATGTCCATACCATCATATACGGCCTTCTCACAACTTTCTCCTCGATCCTCAACACCTCCACTTTGTTTTTGATATATCCATTCCTCAAGAAAAAAATCTCATCTTCCCACACATTCATCTTAGCATTCACATTTCAGCTACATTCATCTTGTAGAGAACTTGTTTCCTTACTGCCCAACATTCACTCTCATATAGCATGGATGGTCGTGCAACTATTTTGTAAAACTTGCTTTTTAATCTGAGAGGGATCTTCTGGTTACATACTAATGCAATTGTGCTCCTCCACTTCAACCGTTCTGTTGTAATCCTGTGACAAATAACATCTTGAAATGTACTACATATATAAGTAAATCTATTCAAATCCTGTCTCCGCGGACGACCCGTTGCTCTGGTGATTAGGGTTTGACGTGTGGGACACATTCCTCCACACCGTGGTCTTTCTTTTGCAGGTTCAAGCGTGGTCGATCCTTCTGGTCCTTCTCCAGCGATGGCAGACGATCTGGCGGAGAGATGTGCACAGTTGCAGTTGACGTAGGATGAAGAAGATCTAATAGAGATAGTGGCGCCGGCGGTCGACGACGATCAAAACCACCTGAGGTTGGCGCTGGTTGTGTGGATCCTGTCGGATAGGCCAGTGAACTTTTGGGCAATGAAGCGTACCCTAACCCAAGCGTGGGGTCTGCACGACAAGGTAGTATTCAAGCAGGTCGAAGGAGGGCAATTCATCATACAATTTTTCGACTAGCGAGATAAGTTGAAAGTGGAAGAGGGTTCCCCGTGGAACTTCGATAACAAGCTACTATTGTTCAAGAACGTCAAGGCAGAGGAGAAGCCAGGGGAAATTGCCATAAACCACAACCCTTTCTGGGTCCGGTTGTATGGAATACCTCTAGGGTTTCGAAACAAGACCAGCGTGGAAGAAATAGCGTCCAGGGTTGGCGAAGTCCTTGTGTTGGACCTGGATGAATTGGGGTGGGAAACGTCGACAAGGGTCAGAATAAATCTCGACGTATCGAAGCCACTGAAGCGAGTGTTGCGGATGAGAGGAAGCAAGAGCAACGTCGTCGAGATCGAATTGAAGTATGAACGGCTTTCCAATTTCTGCCATGGCTGCGGTCGTCTTGGCCACGTCGTCAAAGATTGCGAGGGCAGTGTGGAGGGGGAAGAGCGGGATCAACAGTGGGGAGCATGGCTTAGGGCATCGCCGAGGAAGCCACGGCGGACGCTGCAGGAGGAGGTTTATGGAAACAGCAGGTTGAGCAAGAAAATCCAGTTCCGATATAAATCAGCAACAGTCACCGAGAAGAAGGGGAACAGAGTACCGGGAAAGCAGAACGGACCAAACACAGAGGGGGAAAGAAGGATAGGGCCAGAGCATGTGGAAGATCAAATCCGGCGATCCGGAGTTCAAGTGCAGGTGCAGAATGAAGAAGATGGCAGCAATGTGGCAGAATATAATCTTAATGAGTTGTTCCCGGAAAGAAACTCTCAGTCCGACCAGAGGAGAATAGAAGGAATCAATGAAGACCAAAACCTAACTGCTACGGATGAGAGGAGGGGAGGTAGGAAGACAACAGAACAACAACAACCTCAGAGAGGAAGGGAAGCACCAGAAGCATCAGGGGGAAGTAAAGAATATACAAACAACTTACATGCCACCCTCGAGGTGGAGAGGCAGGACGATGTGGCAGGTATAGGAGGAACTGAGCAGTAGGAAACTATGGCCACCATAGAAGCGAGCAACAGCGGAAAGAGGGTGATATCAGTGATGAAGACAAGGGCGCAAAGAGAAAAGGAAGATAGAAGGAAGGCAGGGAGGAAGACAAAGCAAACTCAACACAAAAAGAGAGACCCACCATGGGTCTACAAGATGAGTAGGGGCCAACGTTTGGGTATTCCAGAAGAGGCAGTAGAATGGAGCACGATCGCAGGGAAAAGAGGAAGACAATCCGAGTACTGTGATATGGAACTAGACTCGTATGAAATCGAGTTGGAGGCGGGGAAAAAAGAAAGGAACATGAACCGAGAAGAGCAGCAGGAAGGTGGGGGTACAACCCAAGTAGCGGAGGCTGGATGGAGCCAGCCCCGCGAAGAGCAATGAAAATCTTAAGTTGGAACTGTCAGGGACTAGCCCACCCTGACACAATCACTGCCCTCAAGTCTAGGTGCATGAGGGAGGACCCGAGCATAGTTTTCGTGATGTAAACTATGATTTCTAGTGCTGATTTGGAGGTATCCATGAGGAAGTGCGGGTTCACTCAAGGAGTTTGTATTTCTAGTATAGGAAGAGATGGGGGGATGGGACTTTGGTAGAGGGACGTCGATCTCACAGTAACATCATATTCACAACACCATTGTAGCTGCGATATAAAGGAGCAGAACAGTGACAGTAGGTGGAGAGCTATTGGCATATATGGATGGGCAGCACAACAACAAAAGCATAAGACATGGGAATTAATGAGAGAACAGAAAGGAATCTTGACCTTGCCTACTATTTTATTTGGAGACTTCAACGAGATCCTATCCAACTCAGAAAAAATTGGGGGGGCCTCCAAAACCGCTCAGGTTCATCCAGGATTTCATGGACGTAGTTGATGACTGTGATCTCACGGACCTGGGATACAGTGGCAACATCTTCACTTGGCAGAGAGGTCTCACTCCGGAAACCTTGGTAAGGGAACGCCTTGATAGGGCGCTGCGATGTGCACAATGGGTGGCAAAGTTTCCACAGGAAAGAGTGATTCACTGCATCAAATACGAGTCTGATCATGTACCCATCATCATCAATACTGAGTATAAAAGAAGGAAGAAGGCAAGGAACAACCAGTATTTTTTCTTTGAGCCTATGTGGGCGGAGGACAATGCTTATGAACACATCATAAAATCTACTTGGGAGGAACGGCATAGTTCAGATCTCCAAGGAAAGATGAGCTACTGTGAAAGTAAATTGAAAGAATGGGCTACTGGAAAATTCAGGGAAAGAAGGAAAAAGATCAAACAGTTGGAAGAGGCTCTAAGGGAATTACAAAATTTACCGGCTGACAGGACAAATTTAGAGAGGTGCACTCATATAACGACAGAACTCCAAGAATGCACAGAAGGGATGAGGCGTTCTGGCATGCCAGAGCAAGGGTGAATGAGACGAAGTCAGGAGACAGAAACACTGCATACTTCCACCATAAGGCGTCACAAAGAAGGAAGAGGAACATGATTGAAGGTCTAAAAAATGAAGATGGGCAGTGGAAAGAGGAGGAAGAAGAAATAGAAGGCATAGTGCTGATTTTTTTTCAAAATATTTTTCAGACCAATAATTCATGCAAATGGGAGGAGGCTACGAGAGGAATCAATAACAAGCTCAGTCAAATTGAGAGTAAGGAGCTTGAGAAAGAAGTCACATCTGAGGAAATCTTGACGGCATTGAAGTATATGCATCCGAATAAAGCACCGGGCCCGGATGGTATGAAAGCTGTATTTTTTCAGAAGTACTGGCACATAGTTGGGAATGATGTTTCCAACTATATAAAAGGGTGGTGGAAATCTGAAAGAAGTATAGCAGAGATCAATGACACGCTGGTGGTGTTAATCCCAAAAACTCAGAAGCCCATGGAGATTGGTGAGTTTAGACCCATCAGTTTATGTAATGTCATCTACAAGATAGCTTCCAAAGTCACAACAAGCAGGATGCGGCCATTCATGGACAGAATCATAACCGAAAACCAAAGTGCTTTTATCCCGAGAGACTCATTACAGACAACGCTCTTATTTTATATGAGTTGTTCCACACCATGAAGAGGGGCAACAAAGCAAAGAAGGGATACATAGCACTCAAGATGGATATGTCAAAGGCCTATGACAGAGTGGAATGGAAGTTTGTTGATTATGTGCAAGAAAAAATGGGGTTCGGGGAGAAATGGATGAACAAGGTATATGATTGCATGTCAATTGTGACTCATTCATTTGCCATCAATGGGGAGCGGACCAGGAAGATTCAACCATCCCGAGGACTTCGCCAGGGTGACCCTCTCTCTCTATATCTTTTCATTTTATGTGCTGAAGCTTTTTCTACTTCTCTAACCTTGGCAGTACATCAAAAGATTATCCAAGGAATCTGAGCTAGCCGTCAACGCCCTCGGGTTTCACATCTTTTCTTTGCAGATGATTCCATCCTTTTTGCAAGAACAACCAAAGAAGAATGTCTGAAGTTAGCTAAGATTATCAGCCAATATGAGCAGGCATCCGGTCAGAAAATCAACCTATCTAAAACTGAGGACGCTTTCAGCAAAGGGGTGGAGCGGGAAAAGAGAGCAGAGATAACACAACTCTTGCAGGTCAAAGAAGTAGACAAGCATGGGAAATATCTGGGGCTACCTACGGCTGTTGGGAGGTCAAAGAAACAATTTTTCTCTTATATACAGAAGCAGATATGGAAAAAGCTACAAGGGTGGAAGGAGAAATTGTTGTCCAAAGCAGGAAAAGAAGTCCTCATCAAAGCTGTGGCCCAAGCCATACCATCATATATCATGAGTATTTTTCAACTTCCGGGATACCTTCTCGATTCTATAAACAGCACTATAGCGAGATTTTGGTGGGGGGCAAAAGAGGGGGAGCAGAAGATGTCATGGGTCAGCTGGGACAACATGTGTAAACCCAAGAATCAAGGAGGATTGGGGTTCAGAAACATACACATTTTCAACCAAGCGCTTCTGGAAAAACAAATATGGAGACTCTTTCATAGAGACGATACGTTAGTCCACCATGTGCTAAAAGCAAGATACTTCCCTAGGGGGACATCACTCAGCGCCAGAAGGGGACATGACCCAAGCTTCACCTGGAGGAGCATATGGAATGCAAAGGCCATCATTCTGGAAGGGGTGCAGTGGAGAGTGGGAGACGGAACAAATATCAACATATGGAAGGACCCATGGATCCCGGGAATAAGAGGAAGCATAGAAAGTGCCTATAGTTTCTCAAGCACCAATGCACAATGGGTGAACCAGCTTATGATGGAGGATTCTACCACATGGAACAAGGAAGGCATCTACAACCTCTTCAATCCAAAAATAGCACAGAAGATCCTGGCAATACCACTTGGCTTCAACAAGCGGGAGGACGGTATCTACTGGAGACCAGATAGAAGAGGAGAATTCACTGTCAAATCGGCCTATTGGATGGCATCCCAAGACCCGACAGGAAGAGAAGCACATAGAAACTGAGAGGAGGCTGAAGGATGGAGGCTAGTATGGAGGAAGAACCTCATCCCGAAGGCGGCACATTTCCTTTGGAGATGCATGACCGGGGCGCTAGGCACCTTGGGGCGACTATATGAACATCATTGTCATCTTGATGGAATATGCAGCATTTGTGGAAGGGAGAAAGAAGATATAAGGCACATGTTATTTAGATGCCCGCAGGCGTGGGAGCTTTGGAAAGACAGCCCGGCTGCAGTGCAAGCAAGGATCCGAGAAGTGGGGGAGACCAATGTGGGAAGCGGAATCAGGAGCCTCATTACCCAGCAGCGTGAAGATGACACTCACATCATGATAGCAGCGATGTGGGCGGTGTGGACCAGGAGGAACGCAATCATTTTCAAGGAACAGCCGAAGCCACCTCTCTTAATCCAGTGACAATTCCTAGCACTCCTCGTCGGACACCACGAGGCGCAACAACAAACAGGAGCCCGGACGGCAGCACAAGAGAAGAGGAAGGCAGCCTGGGTGGCTCCCGATGTAGAAACGATCAAGATAAACTGCGACGCAGCTGTGCATGTGCAGGGCCTCGACGGTACTGGTTTCATGTGGCGAGACCATGCTGGGAGCATGCTGCATGTAGCGGGGAGCAGGCGTCCATCAAGCCAGGATGTCTTGATAGCCGAAGCATGGGCAATAAGGGAGGGCATTCAGCAAACCAAGGAATAGAATATACCAAGGCTTGTGGTGGAATCTGACTCGGACACAATCATCCAGCTCATAAAGGCAAAATTTAAAAGGCCGGACTTGGTTGGAACTCTTCTTGCAGACATTTATAGCTTAAGCTCTTCGTTTCAGTCTATTAGTTTTGTTTTCTGTAGAAGACAAGCAAATGGACTAGCACACCTGCTAGCTCGTGAAGCCGTCATTAGTTCTAGCTCTTTTTTCTTATCGTCGTCTTTCCCTCAGTCTGTAGTAAACTGGAATGAGCCATCTTTGAGCTCGGAGTAATAGAATGATCATGATTGACCTCAAAAAAATTAAATCTATTCAAATTAGGAACATATTTGAGTATTGAATTATAGAAAGCATATTGATAAAAAAAGGAGAAAACACACCTTTTTAGTGTGTGTGAAAACTACAAGTACTTTCACATATTTTTCTATGCAAAGAACAATATCTTTAATATGCATGCTTGGCTAACTTTGTATTCTTCATTGTATTTTCATAAAATTACAAATAATTAGTATGTCATATTTCTTACATAAAAGCAAAGATGTTTTTAGATATACTAAGTATCTACTATTATATCATTTCATAAATGACAAAATATTTCTAATCCATCATATAGCTATGCATAATTAATTAAGCAAATATATTTTTTTTATATTTGTTATCCTATTTCAAAATACTTAATTGTAGATCTACCAAACAAAAGTTTAAATACTTAATTGCATGTGCACATGTGTATTCATTAGTTCAGGTAAAATTCCTAATAAAATATTGGGTTAGTCTTTCAAGTGCACAACCCACTACCACTCTCACCTTTAGATGTGTCCGCTCGAGCCATCTACCAGGTTGTATCATGTATAAGTGTCACAAGTGTCTGGTGTGATTGGCCTTCATCGACCTACAAAACCTTGTTTGCCTCAATCACAATTTTGCTAACCCATCCTTGTCTGCCTTTGGTAATTGTCTCATCACCTATCAGTTCCCTAACCACCTCTTTAACCCTGTTCCTCTAGACTATGCCCTCATTTCTCCAGCACCGAGGTAGTTCTTCACCCCCACACTCATGTCGACGTCAAACAAGTTGACCATTAACTACTTATTGACAACTTTGTCATCACATAAGGGCCAACTTTCTAATGGCCAAATGCCAAATCCTCTAAATGGAGTTTTAGATGAAGTAGGTCAGGAAGCCATTAAATACAACCATATGGGGATTATTGGATGTTATGGATCCCACCCACGCTGATGATTCAATAATTCTTGGTCCGTTCTTCAAGTTATGCAGACAATAATTTTTGTAACTTATCAAGTTGCAATCTCCGAGAGAGGATGACCCATAGGAACAGGTGCGTGGAGGTTTCTAGATCAAGCCCAATCTCTACTTATTTCTTTGATGTCATCTATGCCAAACTAGCTAAAGATAGATACACAATGGACACAACAGTATGGGAAGCCTTCATAGATGGCTTTTTCCCCATCTCTTTAATGAGTTGATAGTATGTGTTGTTGTACAACACCACAGGTCCAACATGCCATACCATACAAATATTTTCTTCTCAAAAAGCTCAATATACTTCCACTCTGTGTCCATGAGCACATTTTCTATAGTCCCGTCTACGATAGCATTGGCAGATGTGTCCTACTCACACCATTCAACATTGGCAAAGAACCCCCGAGTGTGAGCATGGTTGATCTCGATGAGCTACATGATGTGTGTGATATTGAATTTTTGGGACTCATCCTCCCCTCCACCAAAATTTTAGTACCAGTCAAGGACATGGTCACAGGGGAGTTTCAAGTAGATGACCTTGTAGAAGATATAGAATGAGGACCTCAATCACCACCAATGTCGAGAGGACAAAAATAGAAACAATTACCCGACAATTTTTTTGATGTATCCATACAGTTGGCTTGGTGATGCCAAAAGTATGCAGATGGTTGTAGCTAGCTGTTTTTGAATTAAGATTATGATGTAGAATATTATAGGGTTGATAGAATAGAAAGAAAAGAATGGTGAAGGAAAAGATAAAATAACAGTTCTAAATAAAATTTATAAAAGAGAGGGGAAAGAAAGAAAAAGATGGGATGATGATGAATATTCACCATGCTCATAAATGTCTTGAAAAATACATATGAATAAACCATATGCCTAAATTTATTAGTTATGCACACAAATTTGAACTACTTAATTTGAAAATGTATTATTGTACTAAAAGATAGGTATCCTCTGATTTGAACATATTTATCTTTATGTTTACATATATACTGCTAAATTTAAACTATAAATTATTTATTTGTGAAACAAAAGTTGTTTAATTTTAAAGAACATGTACTATTAATTACGAAAATAACATACAAAGAAACAAAATTCTTATAAAAAAACACCAAAATGACAATAAAGAACACAGTTTTCTAATTAACACAATACTTATTTTCTTAAAATAATCATATTCAAAGAGTAAAATATGCACTGAGCATTAATGTTATACAATACTTATTAAATAAGTAATAAATGCATATTAATTTATATCATTCCTCATATTTTACGTAAATAAGCTAATAGACATGTGAAGATATGCACTAACTATACATGTAAGTTGATAAAATTATATATATATATATATATATATATATATATATATATATATATATATTTAGAGAGAGAGAGAGAGAGAGAGAGGTTAGGAAGTATGTACTGACCAGTACATACAACTTATGTGTACTGGCCATTAAAATGGCACTTGTGGAACTCATTAAGAAAATCCAACCATATGGATTAGATCAATATCATCTAGATTGTATGATTTTAAAATTTTATAGCCATGCCTTTTATCTATCATGACATATAATATCTTATCCAATAGTTTCTAAAATTTTTGCAACATACCGTTGATTGAAAAATATACATCTTCTTTATTTAGATGATCTAGGAGTGTCAGATTGAGATGGTTTTTGTTACACATGTTATCTAAAAGTTATACATAACATCCATATGGTTCGATTCATTTGTGTAGTTTTTTAATCATCATAAATAAATATGGGTACATGTATGTGGCATGTACTCGGGTACACAATTCTTTTAGCATATATGAGGTTAGGAAGTATTATTGGCCGATACATACAACTTATGTGTACTAGCCAATAAAATTGCACTTGTCGAACCCATTATGAAAATCCAACCATATGGATTAGATCAATATCATCTAGATTGTATGAGTTTAGATTTTTGCAGCCATATATTTTATATATCATTACATATAATAATATCTTGTCCAACGGTTTCTAAATTTTTTGCAACTTACCTTTCATTAAAAAATATACATAAATGTTATTCAGATGATCTAGGAATGTCATGAGATGATTTTTGTTATACATGTTATTGAAGCGGTATACATAACATCCAAAAGGTTAGATTCATTTGTATAGTTTTTTAATCATCATAAATAAAAATGGGTACATGCACATTGCATGTACTTAGGTACACAATTCTTTTAGCACATATGAGGTTAGGAAGTATGTACAGGATGATACATACAACTTATTTGTATAGGCCAATAAAATGGCACTTGTGGAACGCATTAAGAAAATCAAACCATATGGATTGAATCAATATCATCTAGATTGTATGAGTTTAAATTTTACAGCCATATGTTTTATATATCATGACATATAACAATATCTTATCCAACAATTTCTAAACTTTTCTGCAACTTACTATTGATCCAAAAATATACATCTTATTTATTTAGTGATTTAGGAAAGTGAGATGGAGATGATTTTTTCTACACGTGTTGTCTAAGGGCTATAAATAACATCCATAAGGTTAGATTCATTTATATAGTTTTTAAGTTTTCATAAATAAATATGGTACATGTATGTGGCATGTACTCAGGTACACAATTCTTTTAGCATATATGAGGTTAGGAAGTATATACCGACTAGTACATACAACTATTCTGTACTATCCATCAAAATGGCACTTGTGGAACCCATTAAGAAAATCCAACCATATGTATTGGATCAATATCATCTAAAGATTGTTTGAGTAAATTCTTAAAACCATGTCTTTTATATATCATGGCATAACTTATCGAACGGTTTCTAAAATTTCTACTCTTATTGTTGATTAAAATATATATATCTTCTTTAATTAGTGATATAGGAATGTCAATTTGATGCTTTTTGTTACACATGTTATCTAAGGGGTATAAACATAACATCCATAAGGTTAGATTTGTTTGTATAGTTTTTTAATCATCATGACTAAAGATGGGTACATGTATGTTGCATGTACTTAGGTACAAATTTCTTTTAGCATATATGAGGTTAGGATGTATGTACCGGCTGGTACATACAACTTATGTGTACTGGCCATTAAAATCGCACACACAATTCTTTTAGCATATATATATATATATATATATATATATATATATATATATATATATATATATATATATATATATATATATATATATATATATATATGTATGTATGTATCGGAAATTCCTGGTAAGATGTATGTATGTATGCATGCATGTATGTATGTATGTATGTATGTATGTATGTATGTATACATGTATGTATGTATATATATATATATATATATATATATATATATATATATATATATATATATATATATATACATATATATAAAGTTTTTACACAAAATTAGTATCATGAATTGTATATAGGGATTTTTAGAATTGATACTTATATCTACATATGAAAAGATATATATATATATATATATATATATATATATATAATTCTATTATGATGAAATGATCATTTGAACTTATTCAATAGTACTGAAAAATTATGTACACTAAAATTTATAATTAATTCTTCACAAATCGGGTTTCAACAAAAATAAAGTAATATATGTGGCATGATGTTTGCATACTATTCAGAGTTAGTTAGACTATGCCAATACACCATTTATATATATATGTTCAACAATATTCGTTTATAAATAATTTTTTATATTTGATGGATTGCTAAACATGATGACAAATGGTTGGATAATAATAAAAAATCTAACAAATAACTTCATACTTTCACAATAAATATATTGAAACAAGACTAAACAAAACCAAAATATAGATCAAAATTAGTCAACAGTTTGTTTCACTTTAAATATTTCACTAACCAAAATATGCAGTTTTGGTTTCTAATTTTAGTGATAAACTAAACCGAATCAAACTACACCCACCTTTGTAAGATATCTATAAGATTTCTTAAGCAATACACATCTAACTAGTAGAATTGTTTGTTGTTTGAATGCTTTGGACAATTTCGTGTGAAAAGAATAAAGTAGTTATGGTAATCATTATTATGATCTCATTAATCTAATGTGACTTATCTTCAATGTCCTTATTTCTTGGTGCTTCCATCATAGTTGATACTACCTTCGCCAAAGAACTTAGTGATGCAAACCCTTTTTGGTCGAGTTTTGAGCTAGCAAAAGGGGTCTTCTCCTTTGAATATCATGTGAATGGCTATGAGGATGAAACTTGAAGATAAAGTATATTGTGGTTGCTTCTATTTTGATCGTTGATATTTCTTTTTTCGTAAAATGTGTTTCCTTTCATAGGTAACACCTCCAATTTGATTATGAGAAACTCTAGTTCTCTTCTTAGGTCATCACAATGACCTTTGTTGATATTACGAGGTACTTCTTGTATCTATGTACCCCTCTTGGTATAGTTGAATCATTTTAAATGATTACTCCTTCTCAATATGAAATGTAAGAGAGATTATCAAAAAAGTAAACATTTTATTTTTAACAACGCAAATAAATATTTAATGTGTTATACAACATATTCAGGAAATACAAATTAAAACATTACAATACATGTCAATACATAGAAATGAATAATACATATACCAAATACAAGGAAACATTAAATAAAAAATATTAAAAAATGTAATTAATTAAAACATATTTTAGTATTATTTATATTATAGGAAAGTATTACTTTCTTTCGAAGTATTTTTTTCTCACTTGATTACTCTTTGTATGTCTTACTATTTATCTCTCTTACTCTTGTTCACTTCAGAGATTCACTAGTAGTTCTTAACCTATTATGCCACTTTTGTTAGCATCAGTTTTAAAAGAAAATCGATACGACATGGCTATATTGTTAGTTGGTAAAGCATAAACATCAATATTGGTTAATTGTGGTCGATCAATCAAAAACACATGTACAATTTTATTATAACACTGATTGCATGAGGTAGAACCAACATCACAAACCACGAATGAACCTAAATTTTATAGGGTAAACATTAATATAGACATTTATCATTTGTGGCATATAAATTGATGATGCAACTCTTCTAGGGAAATAAATTTTGTCTCCAAACACCTCTATCGTCAATTTTCCTCTATAAAAACCGATGTCATGGGTCACATCCACCGAGAAAAACATTATCACCAAAAGATATGTGGTGTAATTTCCTTCTTATAGTACCAACAACAAAGAGTCTTTCTACGTGTCCCGTTAAAAAAAATTTCTCCCCAAATTGGGCTATGTCTTTAGTTTTTATGCTAGAAAACACAGGTACAAATCTTAATGAATTTGGCATTTTAACAGGTTAAGTACATATGTCATCTATTTTTTATTGACAAATCGATGATTAACAATGACTATATGATCAGTTTTGGTACGAAATTGACGACACACGACTTAGTGAGGTTGAAATCTTTTAATAGGGATAAGCACATGTGACATCAATTTTCTTGATGGAGAATTGACAAAAGAGATTGAAATGTGTCGTCAGTTTTACATAAAGAACTGATGACATAGAAGATGATAATCAAGATTGACGGTTTTCTATAGAAATAGACAAATAAATCCCACTTAATCATACCCATAAAATTTCTTTTTCCCGTTCTATGTTTCATTGATCGATCCCTAAACAACTCCTCTTTTCTGTTGTCACTGCTCTTTGCCATTGTGCTGCCACTCATACTCATACTTACCAACACCATTGTTGTCGCTCGAGCTATCCTACAAGATATTGTTTCACACTCTCATTTGTTATTTCCTATACTTCCACCAGTATGAACTAAATGATGATCAATAAGCAATTAGAAGATAACTGTAAAGAAGTGAAATCAATCCACCTCTCTACTAATAACAATGGTAAAAAAATCCAATTGGGATAGCAGTGGAAGATAAAATTTTGACTATATTCAATTTTAAATAAAGTGTACATAAAAAGTTCCCAATAAGGGTGTACATGCTTTATACAAAAAGAAGATCTAAGTATAGGGAAGTCTAGACTACTCAAATTTTGTCTCCAAGCAACATATCCATCAGCTAGTCCAAGCCAAGCTAAGATCTTCAAGCCTTTTCCATCACCTTGCTCCACACCTGGGTGATTGAGAAAGCACCCAGCAAGAGGGAAGGAAAAATAAGTATGTGTCACTAAACTATACTAAAGGTGAAAAGATAAATATAACAAGTAAAATATGCTAGAGATTCATCAAAAGATGAGACATCAAGAGAGTCAGGCCATTCATATAAAAGAATATTTCAATAGATGCTTGCCATAAACAATATATAACAAGGATTGCATGTATGATTAATATTGACTATCTTAACTATGTAGGGTTGGGGCACCTACCGGACCTTCAACCAAAAGGGTGAGGGGAGAGTAACACATTCCCAGTCACCTACACATATTTCATGTGCGGGGGAGAATAACATGATTCCCAGGAGAGAAATAACACATTCCCCAACTATGGGTGGTTGTACATACAAGTACCACTACACTAGCTAATCAGTCTAATAAAATCAACATGCTAGAAAAAGATTTATGGCAAGATTAATCAAAGGATTTATACAACATGGCAGTGGGGTATAAAAACCCAAACAAGATAATACTACAACTGATTTTTGAGGCATAAACAAATTAAGTTTATGGAATCATGAATTAGGTCAAATTAAGCCTCATTAGGGAACATAGGTAAAGGTGTATATAATTTCCCAACTGAAGGGGTAGATGCACATACCTTTATTCTTTAAAATCTTAGAATTACTTTTCATAACTTTTACACGAGATCAGATCCACTTTCCCTAATATGATCATCATATTTATGTATTAGATATATGTACATTCATTAAAGGCTTAAAACCTCAAAAACATGGACTTCTTCCACAAATGATTGAACTAGACTCTAAAAACCTCACTACTGTCTTAGTTACGTTGTAATGCACGGGCCCACTGCCCAAGGCTCTAGTAGAGTTTCAGGAATGACGATTGTCCCCATAGACCACCACTAGCCTTAACTGCGCACTTTGTCCTCACTCACGCGCATGCCAGGAACAACTTCCCGATAGGTCACCCATCCCAGTACTACTCCAAGCTGAGCATGCTTAACTATGGAGTTCTTAGTGATGGGCACCCAGAAAAGGAGGTGCACCTTGGTGATATGGGTAGTCCAATCATTCCTTTTAAGATCAACTTATCCAAGGCCTCAAATCCTGGGATGTTACAATCTCCCCCACTTAGACTCTTGACGTCCTCGTCAAGGCTCAACTGTATGGCCTCATAATCTGACCCCATTTCAGTGCAGACCCACAATGGCCCATGGACACCCAGCTCCCGATCACGGAATACCAGCGCAAGGGTGGCTACGTCAACCATGGACAACCCTTTCCTACATGCCTGGACCGCACGACTCAAGACTGACATGCGATGCCCATGTGGGCCCCACCTACTGGAGGGGTTATGGCTCTAATACCATTTGTAATGCCTGGGCCCACTGCCCAAGGCTCTAGTAGAGTTTCAGGAATGACGATTGTCACCACAGACCACCACTAGCCTTAACTGCGCACTTTGTCCTCACTCACGTGCATGCCAGGAACAACTTCCCGACAGGTCACCCATCCCAGTACTACTCCAAGTTGAGCACGCTTAACTATGGAGTTCTTAGTGATGGGCTCCCGGAAAAGGAGGTGCACCTTGGTGATATGGGTAGTCCAATCATTCCTTTAAGATCAACATATCCAAGGCCTCAAATCCTGGGATGTTACATACGTTCTTCTGATCAAAATAACATATATATTTGTATATTTTCTAGTTACTGACTTTTTAGGATATTTTCAATATTTATTAGTAAATTAAATCAACTCAAAAAATACATATTCGAAAACATCAGAATCAAACCACGAAAATATTTTTGTTAGATGGATCTCATTCTCCTGATTTCAAAACATATTTCATTTTCAAACTTGGACAACCGATTAAAAAGTTATGAATTTTCAAAGATCAGCCAATGATAACTTGCCACGTAGGCACATCATTTGAAAAAAAGTAAACCAAAAGACCAGAGTGCCCTTACGCATAAAACACAACAAAGCAAAGTCGTTCGGGGCCAAAAGGTAAAAACACGGGGTCATCTTCCTCCCGCTGCCTCGTGCCATGGCCAAGAGCTGCGAGCATCTTGGCTTGGGCATGATTTGGGCGAAATCGCAAAGCGCGACGAAACTTCGCGTTCAGGTACTCGAAGGAAAGAAGAAGGAGAGACGAATTCAATCGTACCTCTGATTTGAAAGGAGGCCAAAAGAGAATAGCATGAGAGGTGTCACAAGACCAGGGAAAATGAAGGCTAGGTGGTGGTTAAGACGTCCACGAAAACTGAAATTGAAGGCATGGGCGAGTTTCTCAGGTGACGACGATCCTAGGGGTAAGTATATGTATAGGCAAGGAGTCCTAGACTAGGGTTTGGGTAGGTGAAGGTAGAGAGTGGCGGCGCTCATGTTGGGCGTTTCTTAAATCTTTGCCAAAACCCAAAATCTTTGGGATAAAACGGAGTGGAGTCGAGAGAGGAATCTATAGCAACAAAAATCAATCAATTTCATTGAGAGGTGAGAGAGATATTGCGATTTGAAATTTTGGAAAACAAAACAACCTGTTGCCTATTCAGACTGAAGAAGAAGATAACACGCAGATCCTCCGATCGAGATCCGACGGTCAAAGATCATCGTGATATTCCTATTCAAAATCGACTAAAAAGGCTTCTTCATTTAAATGTTTTTCTCTCTCCTCATTTGGAGGCTCAAACGTTATCCAAAAATTACCAAATATTTAAATTATGACTTATTTTAACGCGTAGAATCCAAATATGAAATTATTTTTGCCTTTTGAGAATCTTTAATGTGTTAAATAATTAAAAACACATTTCTATTTCCGCATTTATTTAAGACTCAATGATTATCCAAAAATTACAAAACTTCACCCATAACTCATATTAAGTATTTTGGATACGAATTTGTCATTATTTCTATTTGTTAAATTTGTTTATTATTTTAATGAATGAGTTGAATGTTTTGTACACTTTCTCTCTCCTTAATTTATCGTCTCATCAAATATTTTCCAAATCAATTCAAAATTCATCCAAAGGTATATTTTAACATGTAGAATGCGAATTTGGCATTATTACATTTTTTTGACGAATTTATTATTTTATTTAATTCATTTAAAATTCATCACTTATTTAACCTTTTAATTTATTAGAGGCATCTAGAAACTTCCAAAAATATAAACTTGGTCTACAAGTATTAACCAACGTTAGGAACATGTTTTTGGCATTAATTAATTTTTTTCAACATATATTTAATATTTTTGGTCTTTAAGTCATTTTCTCTCTCCAGATTAAAATAAAATATTAAACATTGTCAAAATTAAATGCAAATTTTCTTGAAGGCTTATTTTTTAGTTTAGAATACGAATTTGGAGTTATTTTTTTGATTTGACAGCATTAGGTATTTTATTTCACTTTATTGGCCTATTTCATATTTTCTTTTGATAACGACATTAATATTTACATTTATGTTCCACTTTGAATGATACTTGGCCATTAAGCAACTTTTAAGTCAAGAAAACGAAATTGATATATTTATTATCCAATTATCTTCTTGGGTTTCTATTTTGGATTTTTGGAACGATATATTCCTCATTATCTTCTTTTATTCAATATATTCCATATTATCTCCAATTATTGTCCTTATTATCTCTTTTATGTGTATTTCAAGATTTCATATATTAAAAAGAACTAGAAAGTTCTTGGATGAAATATTTTATTTTTTTATTACTTAAGTATATATTTTACATATTAATCCCATTTCTAAACTTCCACTGAGGTATTTGTGCATAAACCTAAATATTGAAAGGAAAGGTGAACAAATGTTCATTAAACCATCATATTGTCCACAAATTAAATAGGAAGGCCCAAGAGAATAGAAATGAGAAGAAATGATGGAAAAGAGGATCAAAAGGCAAAATGCCCAAATTTCAGTATGTTACAACACTCTACCCCTTAAAGAGGATTTCGTCCCCAAAATCACTAGCAATTAGGGAAGGGTGAGTGTGCATCCTCACATCACAAACCTTTAGGTTGTTCCTGCAACCATAACTTCCACCAAACAACTCATCAACATACACATCACAAGCATCTCGACATACGTTAGGTTCTCAAGGATCACCTAGGGTTCCACTATTAAGATTATTTTTATGAGATTTAAAATTATTAACGTTTTTTACTCATTAGCATTATATCTATTACGATATCTCATTATCAACATTATATTAATTATGTCATGTTATATTCACTTTATTGCCAAAAGGGTTATATTTCATTATTATGCACAATTAGAGGTTACTCAATTATCTCAACATTCATTATTATATTTGATCATTGTCCTTAATGATTCAGATTTATACTTCATTATCCTCATATTACCACTTTATTAATTATCAAAAATTATTTTACATGAAATAAGATATTCTATTCAATTTGTGGTTAAGCATATAATTATTTCAATTAATGTCACATTAGTTACTTATATTCATATTAAACATTTTCACATGTTATTTATTTCCCACGTTAATATCATCATTAATCATTTCTCATATTCATTCATTTATATTATTGATTTTGCACATTTATGTGAATCCCATCACTTCATATTCACATTGAAGCCATTTCATTTATTTCAATGACATATTACATATTAATGAATTGATTCACATTAAGTGACTAATAACATGTATATTAGTTAACAAGGTATGCATTTCCAATATATGATGTGAACGAATGATTATATATATATATATATATATATATATATATATATATCATCTATGTGTTTCAAAGTATGTTAGATGATTATGGCACTTAACATCGTTAATGTATCATCAAAGGCATTAAAGATGTATAGATTAGGGTTAGATGATTACAACTTAGGGTTTAGGTCAACATGACCATTATATCTCACAGATTCATCCTTAGCATGCATTAATTATGAATTATAACCTTACTCATAATATCATTAGGGTTTATTGGTTCATGACATTATTAACATCTTACTTATTGACAATTAGCATTGATATTCATATTATGTGCATTGGATATTCATTAGGGTTCAAGCATATGATTTATTCCTTATATGATAATTATGTGTTCATTAATATATAAACAAGCACGTTAGGGTTACAACTATTAACTTGTTTTGCCAAAACTAAGGATCCGAGCATACTAACCTCCTATCTATGGAGTTAGGGTTTCTAAAGATAGATCATGATGTTATAGGGTTCATGATGTTATAGGGTTCCATCCCCCTAAAGAGGATTTTGTCCTCAAAATCTAACCACTCAAACATCATCAATTAAGCATACTCCACCCCTTAAAGATTTCAACCTACTACACTATGGTTAAAGGATAAGTCTAACTAAACCATTCCTCAAGATCCATCATGCTTCCATTACGCACTCTGTAATCTTCCTGAAACACCCAAACTCTAAGGTCTAGGTTTTAGGGATAAACTTATCCAAACATTTGGTCCTAAGGGACATAAGGAACTATATATGGTGTATATCCTCAAACAAGTCAATGGTTATCATATTAGGGTTTTAGGAGAAACCAACATACATGTGAAACTTTAGTCAAACTATTAGGATACCCAAAGATATACAACACTCTAAGGGTACTATTGCCTAAAAGAAAACTATTTCGGGAAATTCGTATCAGTGCAGGCTAGGTCGGTATCATATGGGCACGGGAGTCCTCGTATACCAAGCTAGTGGTGCGGAGGAAAATATTGCCAGCCCCCAAAAATCTAATCCTTTCTAGACACCTTTACTTCAACTTCATTCTCTAACAGTTGCCTAAAGGCAAACCTAAACAACATCAAGTTATGCATATTTTAATTATAACTATTTTTGGATTTTATTCATCAAGATTCTAATGTGGAACTATTGGTTCCTAAGTCAACCTATCATCAAGGTAGATCAAATCTAGGGTAACCATGTCACCTAAAGGAACTATGAAAATCTAGGGTTCTAACTAGGGAGACAAACTGAAATAGTCAAAGATCCGACTACCACTTGCTCTGATACCATGTTATAAAGAAGTGAAATCAATCCACATCTCTACTAATAACAATGGTAAACAAAATCCAATTGGGATAGCAGCGGAAGATAAAATTTTGACTATATTCAATTTTAAATAAAGTGTACATAAAAATTTCCCAATAAGGTTGTACATGCTTTATACAAAAAGAAGATCTAAGTAGAGGGAAGTCTAGACTACTCCACTTTTGTCTCCAAGCAACATATCCATCAGCTAGTCCAAGCCAAGTTAAGATCTTCAAGCCCTTTCCATCACCTTGCTCCACACCTGGGTGATTGGGAAAGCACCCAACAAGAGGGAAGGAAAACCAAGTAAGTGTCACTAAACTATACTAGAGGTGAAAAGATAAATAAAACAAGTAAATTAGGCTAGAGATTCATCAAAAGATGAGACATCAAGAGAATCAGGCCATTCATATAAAAGAATATTTCAATAGATGCTTGCCATAAACAATATATAACAAGGATTGCATGTATGATTAATATTGACTATCTTAACTATGTAGGGTTGAGGCACCTACCAGACCTTCAACCAAAAGGGTGAGGGGAGAGTAACACATTTCCATTCACCTACACATATTGCATGTGCGGGGGATAATAGCACGTTCCCTAGGGGAGAAATAACACATTCCCCAACTATGGGTGGTTGTACATACAAGTACCACTACACTAGCTAATTAGTCTAATAAAATCCACATGCTAGAAAAAGAGTTATGGCAAGATTAATCAAAGGATTTATACAACATAGTAGTGGGGTATAAAAAACCCAAACAAGATAATACTACAACTGATTTTTGAGGCATAAATAGATTAAGTTTCAAGAATCATGAATTAGGTCAAATTAAGCCTCATTAGGGAACATAGGTAAAGGTGTAAATAATTTCCCAACCGAAGGGGTAGATGTACATACCTTTATTCTTTAAAATCTTAGAATCACTTTTCATAACTTTTACACGAGATCAGATCCACTTTCCCTAATATGATCATCATATTTATGTATTAGATATATGTACATTCATTAAAGGCTTAAAACCTCAAAACCATGGACATTTTCCACAAGCGATTGAAATAGACTCTGAAAACCTTGCTGCTGTCTTAGTTGTGTTCTTCTGATCAAAATAACATATATATTTGTATATTTCGAGTTACTAACTTTTTAGGATATTTTCCATATTTATTAGTTAATTAAATCAACTCAAAAAATACATATTAGAAAATATCAGAATCAAACCACAAAAATATTTTTTAAGATAAATCTCATTCTCTTGATTTCAAAACATATTTCATTTTCAAATGTGGACAACCGAGTAAAAAGTTATGAATTTTCAAAGATCAGCCAATGATAACTTGCCACGTAGGCACATCATTTGAAGAAAAAAAGTAAACCAAAAGACCAGAGTGCCCTTACGCGTAAAAGACAACAAAGCAAAGTCGATCGGGGAAAAAAAGGTAAAATGCGGGGTCATCTTCCTCCCGCCGCCTCGTGCCATGGCCGAGAGCTGCGAGCAGCTTGGATTGGGCGTGATTTGGGCGAAATCGCCAAATGCGACGAAACTTCACGTTCAGGTACTCCAAAGAAAGAAGGAGAGCCGAATCCAACCGTACCTATAATTTGAAAGGAGACCAAAAGAGAAGAGCACAAGAGGCACCGCAAGACCAGGGCAAACGACGGCTAGGTGGTGGTCAAGACGTCCACAAAAACTGAAATTGAAGGCACAGGTGAGTTTCTCAGGTGACGGCGGTCCTAGGGGTAGGTATATATATAGGCAAGGAGACCTAGACTAGGGTTTGGGTAGGTGAAGGTAGAGACCGGGGGTGCCCATGTTGGGCGTTTCTCAAATCTTCTCCAAAACCTAAAATATTTGGGATAAAACGGAGAGGAATCTATAGCAAAAAAATCAATCAATTTCATTGAGAGGTGAGAGAGATATTGCGATTTTAAATTTCAGAAAACAAAACAACATGTTGCCTATTCGAAATGAGGAAGAAGATAACACACAGATCCTCCGAACGAGATCCAACAGTCAAAGATCATCGTGATATTCCTTTTCAAAATCGACTAAAAAGACTTATTCATTTAAATGTTTTTCTCTCTCCTTGTTTGGAAGATCAAACGTCATCCAAAAATTACCAAATTTTACATTCTGACTTATTTTGATCTGTCAAATCCAAATAAGAAATTATTTTAGCCTTTTGAGAATCTTTAATGTATTAAATCATTCAAAACACATTTTCTCTTTCCTCATTTATTTAAGACTCTATGATTATCCAAAAATTACAAAACTTCACCCATAACTCATATTAAGTATTTTGGATACGAATTTGTCATTAGTTCTATTTTTTGAAGTTGCTTATTACTTTAATTAATGAGTTGAATGTTTTGTACACTTTCTCTCTCGTTAATTTATCGTCTCATCAAATATTTTCCAAATCAATTCAAAATTCATCCAAAGGTCTATTTTAATATGTAGAATGCGAATTTGGCATTATTATATTTTTTGGAAGACTTTTTTTATTTTATTTAATTCATTTAAATTTCATCAATTATTTAACCTTTTAATTTATTAGAGGCATCTAGAAACTTCCTAAAAATATAAAACTTGGTCTAGAAGTAATAATAAACGTTCGTAACACTTTTTGGCATTAATTAATTTTTTTCAACATATATTTCATATTTTTGGTCTTTAAGTCATTTTCTCTCTCCAGATTAAAATAAAATATTAAACATTGACCAAATTAAATGCAAATTTGTTCATAGGCTTATTTTTGTGTTTAGAATACAATTTTGGAATTATTTTTGTGATTTGAGAGCATTAAGTATTTTATTTCACTTTATTGGCCTATTTCCTATTTTCTTTTGATAATGACATTAATATTTACATTTATGTTCCACTTTGAATGATAGTTGGCCATTAAGCAACTTTTAAGTCAAGAAAACGAAATTGATATATTTATTATCCAAATTATCTTCTTGGGTTTCTATTTAGGATTTTTGGAACGATATATTCCTCATTATCTTCTTTTATCCAATATATTCCATGTTATCTCAAATTATTGTACTTATTATCTATTTTATGTGTATTTCGAGATTTCATATATTAAAATGCACTAGAAAGTTCTTGGTCGAAATATTTTATTTTCTTTATTACTTAAGTATATATTTTACATATTAAGCCCATTTCTAAACTTCCACTGAGGTATTTGTGAATAAACCCAAATATTGGGACGAAAGGTGAACAAATGTTCATTAAACCATCATATTGTCCACAAATTAAATAGGAAGGCCAAAGAAAATAAAAATGAGAAGAAAATATGGAAAATAGGACCAAAAGGCAAAATGCCCAGATTTCGGTATGTAATTTTGAGCTTAGACTAAGAATATAATGAAAAACAGAACATGTAATTTTGAAGTGTATAATTATGAATTCTTATGCAAATCTTTTGCACCTATTGATAACCATACAAATAAGTTTAAAAATTTCCAACAAAGATGAAGCAATACATAAGTATTCATACATATAATTTAATTTTATAAACTATGATTCAAACAATTTTGACATGTATTGAGAAAATTAATTACTACTTAGTCGATATGATAATGAATATCATAAATGAAACGACCGTTCTCAAACCGACGAACAAATCATTATTAATTTAGCGGAATAACCATAAACAACGGATTAACAAAAGCACAAAATTTTAAAACCATTTTGCACCGAGGTCCAGTTTCCTGAAACCTCTTACATAAAGAACCAAAGCCATATACACATGGTTCACATTACACATTTAGTATTTTGTCTCTTCTTGAGGATAACAAGTATTAGCTGCTTTGCTTGATACACACTGTAACAACATAAAATCCTCGAGGTAAGAAAACCCAAAATCTCGAGTGGTTTGTGAAAACCACTAAGACTATCTCCTAAGGACCTGAGAGTACAAAGATGACACATAGGACTTCTATCTACAGGACATGACAGATAGTGTACTCAACTTGAGATACAACTGTGATCCTTGTTGATGTGCTCCATCTGTAGCCCAATTCTTAGTCTCTTTTCTGCGTCTTACCTAAAAAAATTATAGATCCCAAGGGGTGACACGATTGTTCCAGTGAGAGATATAACTCTCTGCCAATAATATTATTATCAAGGAAATAATATAAAACTGAACATAGTTATAAAACATTTATATATTTGAAAAGGCTTATAAAGAACATGTATATCATCTATCTATCAAGATGTATGAAAGTATTAAATTCACTAACAAGAATTATGCCAAATGCTTCAGAGAAAAGCATATTTGCATGTATCAAGTACTTTCATACTTACTAAGGCATATAAATCACTTAGAATCTCAATCTCATTTCACCATAATTCTTGGGTATTTAAACCCTTAATTCATCACTGAGTATTTTCACCACTTAGTAGATGTTCATTTCCTCTAGGTCATCATACCCATATAATTGTTCACATAGTCCACATAGTTCATTGAATCTATATCACATAGCCACATAGCTCTTACTAAGCCATACTTGATACTTACATGATTATCATATCATGTTCACAACCTATCAATATATTCCTTTAATCATGAAGTACCAAGGAACACATCCTTTGGATTATCACTGACCCATTAGGGTTTCAAAATTGCATTAGCAATGATTATGCCCTAACTCATACTCCACTCACCTTAGGAGTATTAGTGTATGCTAATTACATACTTATCTTTCAATAGTGAATTAAGATCATTGTATCACAATATTATATTAATCAAGTAGCATGATTTATAATGTCATTCATATATCATCTTGTCAAATATTCAATTTGATCATGTGGTATAACCACATCCTCATATCGGGTATAGGCATATCCCCTATTACCATATCGTACACCCACCTAGGGTTACCTTATCATGCACCCACCTAGGGTTACCATATAGTGTACACACCTAGGGTTGTCATATTGTGTACCCCCCTAGGGTTACCATATCGTGTACCCACATTGGGTTATCTTATCATGTACTCACTTAGGGTTACCATATTGTGTACCCACCTAGGGTTACCATATCATGTACCCCCCTAGGGTTACCATATCGTGCACCATCAAAGCTACCATATCGTGCACCATCAAAGGTACCATATCATGCACCATCAAAGATACCATATCGTGCATCGCCAGAGGTACCATATCGTGCACTGTTAGACGTAACATTTTGTGCACCATCAAAGGTACCATATCGTGCACCATCAAAGGTACCATATAGTGCACCATCAAAGGTACCATATCGACCATGCATGTTATCCATCATATCGGTCTTGCATGCTGGGCACCCATTCTCACTCTAGAGTTTTACACATATCGGGCATAAGGTTTTGGTTCACCTTTATACTAAGTACAAGTGATGGATATGGGTCATTCAGATCGACCATAAGACCTACTATGACTTACCTACATATTAGGCAAGTCTCCATATTGGGTCCATATGGTCTTTCCCAAATGCTCAACCCATGTCAGATTGTAAGGTCTTCAACCCATATCGGGTTTAATAGGAGTAATCAACTCATATCGGGTAACTAATAATGATTTCATCATCATAAACACCAAGATCACTAATCTCAATCAAAACTATGGATAACAATCTTAATTACATATTGGAACTCGTGATTATATCAATTGATCATAAGGAACCCTAATTTGCAAATAATCAACAAATTGAATAATTATTGAAGAAGGATAATAATATTGAAGGTTTGAGTTATATAACACACCTCTTATGAGCTTCCAAGATACAAGCCGCACTTCCTCACATTCCAAGGATGAGGATGGACCTTCTACAAGCTCCAAGATTTGGGCTCCAAGCTCTTGGACGATATCCTTCATCATCTTGGGCGATATAACCTTAATTGGTTGCTTCAACCTTCCTTGACTGATATCTCTCTTCTTTGGCCGATACCACTCAACCCTCTTCACCATGGGTGACACAAGAAGTGTTGTTGCATGATACAAGAGAAAGGACACTCGCTAGGTCCAAAAATCTTGCCAACAAATGAAGGCTAAGGTATTTATACTTGAGGTTCATTGAAAAGAGAGTCATAGGTATCAGTTACGTAAGGTGCTTCATGCCACCTAGCCATTCAAGGTCGACACATGCTCTTGCATGCATGCCACTATTATTTTCCATGCAAAAAGGATAAAGAAAAGATAAAGGGGCATCCCTTGAGTTTCCTCCTAGGGCAATCTCTCTTCCACTAACTTATTATTAATATATTCCACTCCATCATTTCCAAGACAAAGCAAATTGATGCCTTATTCTCCCTTGAAGTTCCTTGCCCGTCATGGGCCAAACCAAGGCTCCACAAAACCAACAGTATGTCCTCCTTATGGCTCTATGGCCGATAGGGGCTCCTTTCATTAGTCTTCAATCAATATGGCTCAGATGTATGACTTCAACTTATGCCTTTTCTTGTTATCTTCATTATTAAGAGTACTAACACTCCAAGATTCTTCAAACATATTGCCTCCTTCTTTCTCTTTCCTCTAGGTTACACTAAGTAAGAGTAGAACCAATGTAGAGGTGGTAAATTACACTTAGCCCTACATTTTGTACATATTGCAAATTGTACCACAATTCATGCACCAAGCACATAACATTTTACACAAGTTCTCACTTAGGGTTTAGGCTTTTCATAAGCCACCACTTAGCATCATATTGTCTTTCATAACATATAAAATGCATAGAATATATTCAACATTTAGCATTTGCAACAATTATCTTGGGTAAACTGTACTTTTCACTTAGATTATCATTTACTACACACATAGTTTGTATATAAGCTAAATTTTGAGAATAAACTTCACAAAGGCCTTAATTGCTTTTCCCAAAAGATAAGAACAAATTGTAAGCAGCTTACTTAAGCAAAAAATCTGAGGTTAGGCCATAACCCAGGTCAGGGGTGTCACCATTATAAACCCCTAACAAGGATTTCGTCCCTGAAATCCAGGGTAAAGGGAGACAGTTGTTGTCCATGCATTATATCATCAAGTGTCCATATAACATCCTGATGTCATGAACATACTACATAAATTTGACCAGCACAAGACCCTTTCTCAAAAGATTATCATAGAATCTGTTATACTCAATTATCTTTCTCAGACTAGAGTTACATTTTGTCCTTCATATGAGGTTACAAATCTAATCATACATCCATTGTATCTTTCTATTCCATTGGTTCAACACTATTTTTCATATGACTTGTACCAACTATCCCATTAGCTGTTTATTTTCTTATCATAAGGGGAGGCTACTTTTTCAAGAAGAACTTATCTCGAATGTATCTCTTAGAGGCTAGGTATAAGTTCCCTCAACAGATCTAGATAATGATATTTTAAGGAATCATTTTTAACTTGATAAACTTTTTCTCAAAATGACTCCAAAGTTTCTTCAATTCGTACCTTTTTATTGATGTTATGTTTATGCGGAGCATAAACCCCTAACATATGACTTCCATACTAAATTTATCTCATGGTTGGCCCTTCTAAGTTACCAAACATTATTCATTTTATCCGAAGTTATATTCTTAATCTCATATCATCTGACACATCTTAGGTACCAGAATTCCTCATCTTGGTATTCTTCACGTGTGTTGAAAACTCATCACATCATAATCATTTCCATCTCCCTATTACTAGTACCAAATTTAAACGTACAAAAGGATATATATTTAACCTGGAGACATCATATGTGTTACACATATCTAAATTTTGGAACTAAAGTCCCAAACAAACTGATACTTTTCTAAGTATCCATCAAACGAACGACTCTAACTCATGCACATCATGTGTCACAAAACTCACTTTATTTCCATGTTCATGAAAGAAAGGAACTTAAAGGAACATATTCCTTTTTATCACCCCATCATTACCCAGGGTTGATCATAAAAAAGGAGACATACACTTACTTGAGGAAGTTCACTTAGCAACCTTTATAGTTAGGGAAGTCCATGTAGCAATCCTTTACCAGTTAGGGAAGTCCACTTAGCAATCCTTTACTAGTTAGGAAAGTCCACTTAGCAATCCCTATTTGGTTGGCAAAGTTCACTTAGCAATCCCCATGCATTTGGGAAAGTTCACTTAGGAATCCCTATGTATTTGGGAAAGTCCACATAGCAATCCCTATGTATTTGGGAAAGTCCACTTAGCAATCCCCGTTTGGTTGGGAAAGTTCACTTAGCAATCCCTATGTATTTGGGAAAGTTCACTTAGAAATCCATATGTATTCGAGAAAGTCCACTTAGCAATCCCTATGTATTTGGGAAAGTCCACTTGGTAATCCCTATTTGGTTGGGAAAGTTCACTTAGCAATCCCTATGTATTTGGGAAAGTTCACTTAGCAATCCCTATGTATTTGGGAAAGTCCACTTAGCAATCCCTATGTATTTGGAAAAGTCCACTTAGCAATCCCTATCTAGTTTCATTCCTTCCTTTGTCTTAGTCTAACATGTTTATGAGCATTCTATCATTTTATTACATTTCCCATTTCTATGTTATGGAAAAGATCCGTACTATTCACACAAACTTTATTGAATAGGGATCATCTCCCTCATTCTCCTTCCTCCTATCATGAGGATTATACTTTGTACTTCCTCATACACACAGATTGATATGAGATTATCTCAAATTCCAATTTACTGCACTTAGGATGCGATGGAAACACTCATACCATATTTCCAATCTTTTTAGGCTTACTAGATTGTTTCAAAATGACTACTTGATCAGAGTAATCAGAGATAACAATCTATTCCTTACTTTTCATATTATCAAAGCATAGGACTTAGCATCCTTGGATTTTCTCCTAGCATCACCTGTATGCCCCACACTCTTTCACACATATAAGAGTAATTATAAAACATTTAAAAGAATATTGAACCGAATATAAATTCTTGTTTTCATCATTTCTCCCATATGTTCTCATAGGGAAATCAAATAGAGAAGTCAATAACAACCATCCCCGTTACGTTTATCAGATAAAATCAAAAGAAGGTATATTAAAATGAGAAAGTTCTATTCAATTGTCACCCCTTGCGGTATTCTACCTCTTTAAGTTGAATTAACACATGGAGTCTAGTTGTTTCATGTTGCTACTTTTTCCTTTTTACCCTATTGGCTGTAACTTTCATACACCCTACCGAGTATTCCTCGATGATTGGCTCATTTCCTCCCTTCTTTCAAACAAAAGGGTTTAGTACGCTCAACATGTTTGTATCTATAGTTTTTTTGTGTTCGTACCATGGTCTTATCGGTCTCATTACCGATCTAAAAGCTAAGTCAGATGTTCTACCTGTGGAGGGTTAGGACCTTTTCCTTTACATAATGACTACTATTCTGGAGCACTAAGCATTTATTGCACTAGTGGCACCAAAAACTATGGTCTTATAGAACAACTACACAAATGTTTCTAGAATTGTAGAGACTTCACCTTGATTCTCAACTTATTTCCCCTCCTTGGGTACTACTATCACATGTGTGTTATCTGTCTTTACTTATTGAAGAGCCTATTTTCTCTCGATATGTTAACTCTTCCCACATTTTCCACTGTTCCAACATGACTATGTCATTCAAGAACCCTTTCAGAACCCAAAGATTCTACATTGAGGACTAATATCCTTAGTTGTAATGCTAATATTTATTCTACTATATGCATCATTGTTGTCCTAACCTGCCCAACAAGAGCATAAATAGTTGGATTCTCATATCTTGATTAGGTCAAGATGGGAATTCTCAGGCACTGGTGCGCTCCCGCTAGAGGCTTGCAACAAGTGCAATCCACGAGGTCGGGAGGCACGAGATGAGATGGGATCTTAGCTTTCCATATTTGTATGGTCCCACACTAACTACCTACGTCTACTAAGACACTACACCCGCAAGCGCACGGGGTCGTGTCGTAGTATAGGTGAGGCGGCAAGTACTGGGTCGAACCTCGGAGATAGAGGGGGCGCTAGAGTTAGATGGCGTGAGCTACATTCCTAGTGCGGAGAGTAAATTTTTTAGGGTTTAAGGTTGATTTTTGGTTGATTAAACTAAGAGAGCGAGTAGGAAATGTGAGATGGAAACTAAATTATGGAAGAGCAAGAAAATTAGTAAACTAAGTTATCAAACTAACTAAGCAGGAGCAAGAAGGGCTACACTACTCTAGCAAGGCAAGGAGCAAGTAAGAACTAAACTAACCACTAGCAAGAGCAAAAGCCCAAGTTAACATTGAAGAGTAAAACTAAGCAATTGACTAAGCTAGACTAAAGCAATTGAACTAAGCTAGCATTAACAAGCAAACTAAGCGATTAGGATTTTAAGCAAGGTGATTAAGGTGGGTGGGCTGTTTGGGGAATGTCACTTTTATTTTAGTTGGGGGAGTTCATTAAACATGCATGGTGCTCAATTCATATCTAGATTACCAAACCAAACAACAAGGGAAATTCCATTAGAACATACCCTATACTACTAGTAGAAGACTAGGGTTAGCTGTAGTTCTAGTGAGATTGGCCAAATCTTGGTTTCTTGGGTAAGTAATAGTGGACAATTGAGGGTTGAGGGTAGAGATGGGAGTGGAGATGAAGGGGTTAAACCTCATGCCACTAGCCACTCTAGCCTTTAGAAGGCCCTAGGCAATTGCATCACTCTTACTTACACTAGCCACTTAAATCTCACACTCATTTGTAGGGGGAGGGAGGTGTATGTAGGAACAAAGGAGGTTAGCTAGGGATCCACTAATTGGACCTAGGAGCCATTCCTAAGATTTCCACATACACTCCAATTCCTCCTAGAAATGAAGTGTCATCAAAAACCTCAAGACAAG
Organism: Alisma plantago-aquatica; assembly: GCA_963693085.1. Taxonomy (NCBI): domain Eukaryota; kingdom Viridiplantae; phylum Streptophyta; class Magnoliopsida; order Alismatales; family Alismataceae; genus Alisma; species Alisma plantago-aquatica. Next base: position 1,129,556,511 of record OY856409.1, on the reverse strand, counting down.
CAATTCATACAAGAAGCACAAACCACATGAAAAAAGATTGGAAAAGAGATGGAAGCAAGAAGTAATCATCATAAATATGAATTAAGTTCATTACAAGAATTTATCCCCCAACATGGTATCAAAGTAACATTTTAATCCCAAATAGCCCACCACAAGGGGGCTTAGCTAGACATAGTCAAGAAAATAGGAAAAGAAATGGGTAAAAGAAGTAGGGACTCCATGAAGCTTGATGTAGAAGCCTCCTTCTTCACCTCCAAGCAGCTGCAGACGTCCTCCCTCCTCCAATGGTGTAGGGGTGCATGAAAATGGTGGAATGGATGGATAGAAACCTAGAGAAACTAGGTTTCTATGGTAGAAATGAGTGGAAAGTGGATGGAAATGGGGTTGAATGCAAGGAAATAGGTGGATGGGAGCAAGGGATGCAAGGGAGTAGCTAGGGTGCAGCTAGGGAGTGCTCTCCCGAGCCCTAGAAGCAACTAGTGCTTATATAGGGGCTAGGGCTAAGTAGGGGTAGAATAGGAAAATCAGTGAAAGTTGTATAGGTTTTGGGGTGGTAGCACGGCCGTTCTGGGCAGCACGGCCGTGCTGGATAGGAGTGGGCACGGTCGTGGTGGAGGAGAACGGTCATGTTGGCTAAGTGTTAATTTAACAGGTTGGTGGGTGAAAACGAAGGCTGGTGGCACAGTCGTGCTGGGCAGCATGGTTGTGTTGGGTACTAGGTAGAACGGCTGTGCTGGGTAGCACAGCCGTGGTGGCAGAGTTGGGAGGAGGTCGTTCTGAGCAGCACACCCGTTCCATCTTCATCCAACACAGTCGTGCTGGGCAACACAACCATGGTGGCTGACTTGCTTGAACTTCAATGATTTGTCGATCAACCTGTAAATTTGCTCAATTTCCAGCACGGCCGTTCCATGGCACCACAGCCGTTCTGGGGTCTTCTAATGCTAGCATGGCTTCAAACTTCATAATTCTTGGATGCCTTTGCTTGGAGACGATTCTCGGCCATTGGAGGTAGGTTGAGGGGGACTTTGGGGTCTTCTTTGGGTCCCTCCACGAGTGGGGAGATCCTAGAATTCCTTCTTTCTCTCTCTTCCATCTAGGCATGGTCCGAGTACCTGAAAAATAGTGCAAAGAGCATCCATAAGCATATTTGCAATGATAACCAAATTAGGGGTAAACGCTTGTAGTCTAACATGTCTAGATGTGATTTGAGTAAAAAATGACACAAGATGGAGCCCTAAAATGGGGCTACATCCCCACCCCAAACTTAAAACATACTTGTCCTCAAGTATGCTCCAACTTAATCTCTCTTTCAGTTCTTTTCAATCAGAAACAAATGACAAATGCAAAGCAATAGCAACTTATTGAATAGATGGTCTTGGAGGTGACTAAGTGCATGTGTTTCACATCTCTCCCTTCCTTCTTTCACAAACCATTCATGAGATGAGCAGTGAGCATACAAACTTCAAATATAAAGCATAGAAACACAAGTTGTCCATATGTCCTTTATGTCATTCCGGGTAAACCGTTTCATGTTGGTGTTAATCACAGGTGACTAGGAGTGTTGTTTCACTTTCATGCATTCAGTCTTATGCTTCAAACCACACTAGATGATCCACTTGGCTGTAGAAAGGGTAAAGTGAGCTAGATTTGATGTTTTCTAGCTTAATGGGCATAAAAGAGGAAGAAAGGGTTGCGGTAAGATTTGGGGTGCTTTTACACATTCCTCTTTTCTTTATTTGAATGCTCTTAAACAGGAGCATCCTTTTATTTTATTTTTGCTTTTCTTTTCTTTTTCTTTGCCCTTGGTGTAGGTAGGGCACATGGTGGATAGAGTGAAACGGGGAGATAAAGATGTGGCCACCCCAAACTTTTGGAGGTGGCCACGACTAATATGTGCACTTTGGCATCTTTTTATGAGGCGGAGGGGTATGAAGATGGTGGAAGAAAAGTCGGATCAAAGGGGGTCATCAATGTAGTTTTCAACATAGGATTCCCTGCACAAAAGCTAATTCAACACTTCACCAAGTAATATCACACCACATGATAGAATTAACACAAAATTCATATTTCTACCAAGTGATTCCATTGGCTTTAAGCGTTTGTCGCTTGCTCAATTCATGATTCAACCAAAGCATTCACAGACTTAAGAGATGTGGTTCACATGTAGAAAGTCACAAACAAGACCATATATCAATAAGATCTAAGAATGTAGCATGCATTTGTCACAAGAGTAAACCTTTTCATTTCAAACATTGGAGATTAAGTCAAAACATCCTATTGGAGCAAGAATATTCAAATCTGGGCAAAATTGGCCAAAATGGTGCCAATTTGCACTAAATCACATCTAAGCCTACTTTAGGGAATTTTAAAGACATAAAGAAGCAAATCCTACTTAACATGCACAAGAAATTATCAAAACTACATGAGAATGAAATGAATAGTATGAAGAAGCAAAAATTTTGAAAAATTACTCAAAAATGCAGAAATCAACTACATGTCATGCAAAGATGCAAGAAAAAGACAATCTATACTAGGTGGGTTAAACATCAAACAAATAATGATCAGGTGGAATAGGCAACTGTCAAAATAAGCTGAAAACAGAGGGCTTACCGCCCTCCCACCCCAAACTTTTGAACCATGCTGTCCTCAGCATGAAACTAAAGCTTAGGGATGATAGGGTAAAAATCAGGGTTGTGGTGGTGTGGGGTCCTGCGACGGGCCAGAATGGGGAGGAGGCTGCTGGTAGTAGTGGCCCCAGTACTCCTCCTGTGGAGGCGGGTATGTCTCCAGGTAGCTAGCAATTGACCCCCAGAAATCCTCCCCCATTGGAGGTTTCTTTGTGTCTGCGCATGCTAGTACTGATACATGTGGTTGATTTGGTGATGCATCTGTTGCTGGTCCAACCACATGTCCTGTTGAATTTTACGAATCTCCTCCAACTGTGCATGGATGGATGCCATATCATATGCATTTATTGGAGGTGGCTGCGCCTCAAACTATTCCATTCTCGGTCTTGTGCGGCGTGGATGCTCCAAAGATCGTTGATGTTCTGGCACGTTTGTTTCCACCTCTTCATCAGGTAAGACTACACTTGGTGCTCTGTATCCTTCTCTAGGGGTTTCTTCCTCATAGCGTGATAACTGATTGAGAAAATCATCCACATGCCCTGAATTCTTGAGCAAAAGGTGGGCATGGTAAGGGAGTTCCAAAGTGATACCAGGGTAGCCGGGGTTCAGCACATAGAAAATTTTATCATCCTTGAGGGATATCATTTGTGACCTCGCAAGATAGTATAAGTCCACAAATTTGTTTCCCTCTACCTTGGTGAGCCCTTCCAGATTGCATCCCAACGCCCTTGCCAAAGTGGTGACAATCCCTCCCATGATGAATGGGTTTTTACTTTTGGACGGGATTGTCTTCACGTGATCAATAACCATGGCACCCACATTCACAAACCCCTCACTTACAACTGCAGCCATGAGAAAAATATCTTTTTGGGCACCTGATCCTTGATTATCATAGCGACCAAACACGGTATTTGCCACCACTTTTTGCAAATATCTCAAGAGTGGGTTGTGGAGCTTGCTCATTTTAGATTTCCTGGAAGAGAAAGTAGATTCACCCGTGAGCGTCTTCCACATCTTGGCGTAATCTGCCTTACCATTCTTATCAAATCTTCCCCCGTCAAATTTCCTTGCCATTTTTGGGTTGGGGGCAAATATTGCATTGATCTGAGATGCGTTGAGGACATGTGTTGAGCCGTTTAATTTGAACCTGATACCATCCTCTCCCCGATACTGAACCTTCTCTAAGGTTGCGAAGAACTCACAAGTGATCTCCAGGTATGCTTCTTCGGCCTTAGTTAAAATGTCGTACAATCCACAACGTTTTAGATGAAACTCAAAATTGAAATAGACACCTAAAGCTTCCATTGTGGGCACACATGCATATCTAGTGGCAATCACCCTTCTTGTCATGCATTCGGGGTGAAGGGGTTTTACTGCTTTGCTTCTTGTGACTCCTCTAACATAAGTGGTTCCTTGTGGTTGCTTTCCCGCCCATGTGAATCTGTCTTCCTCTAGCCTTGATATGATATCCACTGGTTCATCCTCCAATTCCTCGCTTTCAGTATCATCCATTTCTTCTTCTTGATAGGCATGTGACCCCGAACTTGTGTCCAAGTTCAAGGGCACTCTTTCAATGCTTCCACTGGGTCGGGCAGTTGATGTCGAAAGCCTTGCTGGAGCTGGTCATGGCGGTAGGCGTGAGGACGAAGCTTCATTAGTTTTCTTAGCCCTTCGCTCACGAACTGGTGCGGTGACTTCAATAGAATCCACCAGATTCTCCATCTCTTCTTCTTCTTCCTCCTCCTCTTCCCCAGGATTGTTGTAGCTTGGATCTGAGAGGTGCTCGCTGGAGGGAGAGCATAGCCGAGATGTGCTCATCGACGCCGACCGTCCAAAGGAACGTGAAATTGAGTTGGACGGTGAGGAGGCACTGCCGGACTGCTGTGGACCGGCCGCTCGTTTGGTTCTTCTTTTGCCACCGGTGAGGATGCTTGTGGTCTTCTGTACTCCTTTGTTGATTTCTTTGCCCATGCCCTTCATGATTGCAAGGTTCTTTGACGAGGAACGAAGCTAGCACTGGAAAAAGCAGCTCTGGGCTGATGGGGCGGAATATGCGTGTAGCTGGAGAAATCGGTGGTGAAGAATGGTGGAATCGAAGCTAGAGGTTGGGGAAGATGATTAGGGACCAAAGGAACCTCAAATCCGGAGTTTGGGAGCAAGAGGAGGTGATTTGGGGGTGTGGGGGACTCGCCCTAATTGCCAGAAATCGCAGCACGGTCGTTCTGGTTCGCAAGAATGAACGAGGGGTCGTGTTGGCTCAGGGTATATTTTAGGTTTATATGGGCCAGCACGGCCGTTTTGGTCAGCACGGCCGTGTTGGTTTTAAGCCAACACGGTCGTTTTGGCCAAAACGGCCGTGTTGCCAGGGGCCAAAAATCTCCAATCAACCTGTTAAATGCGTCTTTGTCAGCACGGCCGTTCCATTTCAGCACGACCGTTCTGGTGTGGTCCCAGCACGGCCATTTTGATCAGCATGGCTGTGCTACTCTCTTTTAAGTCAACACTCAAAAATTCATCAAAAACTTTTCAAAACTCATCGTTTAATCATCATGAATGATCTTTTCTTGGTGGGATATCCACCACCTTGATTGACTGTGCCTCAAACTTCAGCTTGAACCTATTCAACCTGTCATTCCATCAAAACTAAAAATAAAACTATCAAGCACAAGTGGGCTTGTGTGTATTTGTGTAAAACAAAACTAAAGTATCAAAAGAAGGGTTCGAGAATCTCAAACCATGTGGGTTGCCTCCCACTAGCACTAAATTTAACGCCTTCAGCCAGGCTTATTGATTGTTGGACTTTTTCAATTTTTCGGAATCTTCAAAAGATCCTTGTAGTAAATCCCTTTCTCATCCTCGTCCAAACATTCTTCTTCCTTGGATTCTTCTTCTATAAGCATAACAACATCAAAATCCTGGTTAGCCTTGTCTGGGCCGACTTCAACGACAGGTTTTAACCTTTGTCCATTAACAACAAATTCCTTAGTTCCTTCCTTTGCACATATGATCACTGCCCCGGATGGGTACACTTTCTTGACAAGGTAAGGGCCCTCCCATCTAGACCGAAGCTTTCCGGGGAAGAATTTCATCCTTGAATTGTATAGCCATACCCATTTTCCGGGCTCAAACTCTTTCTTCTTTATGATATTGTCATGTAGAAACTTGGTTCTTTCCTTGTAGCTTTTTGACATTTCATAGGCTTCATGTTGCATCTCTTCTAGCTCATTCAATTGAAACTTTCTTCTCAGTCTGGCATTCTCTTGATCGAAGTCCATCGTCTTCAAGGCCCACAATGCCTTGTGCTGCATTTCAACCGGCAAATGGCAACTCTTACCATAGACAAGTTTGAACGGTGTAGTGCCAATCGGGGCTTTGTATGCAGTCCTATATGCCCATAAAGCTTCATTGAGGCGAAGTGACCAATCGTTGCGGTCCGGTCGCACCGTCTTTTCCAAAATGAGATTTATCTCCCGATTTTCCAACTCAACTTGACCACTCGTTTGAGAGTGGTAAGGAGTAGCTACACGATGGTTCACCCCATGTCTCTTTAGCAATCCTTCAAAAGTGCGGTGAATGAAATGACTCCCGCCATCACTAATCATAGACCTTAGAACACCAAAACGGCTAAAGATGTTGGATCTCACGAAATCACACACCACTTTATGATCATTTGTCCTTGTTGCCACAACATCAATCCATTTTGATACATAGTCTACGGCGACCAAGATGTAGACATACCCAAAAGAAGGAGGGAAAGGACCCATAAAGTCAATCCCCCAAACATCAAACACTTCTACCACCAGGATAGGTGACAAAGGCATCATGTCCCTCTTTGAGATAGTGCCCACTTTTTGGCACTTGATGCAACTCTTGCAAAAGTCATGAGCATCTTTGAACAATGTTGGCTAGTAGAATCCACATTGAAGAACTTTGGCGGCCATGCGTTTCCCTCCAAAATGGCCTCCACGCACTCCGGAATGGCACATAGATAAGACTTCTTGCTGCTCCATCTCCGGAATGCACCTCTTAATGAGTTGGTTCAGGCAATACTTAAAGAGGTGTGGGTCATCCCAAATGTAGTTCTTTACCATATCAAACAATCTCTTGCTTTCCTCTCTTGTCCACATGCTCGGTATCCTCCCACTGGCTAGGAAATTCGCTATGTGCTTGTACCATGGCTTTTGGACAGATGAGACTAAGAGGAGTTGTTCATGTGGCATTGTATCTTTGATTGGACTTGTCATATCAAAAGGTCCATCGAGGCGGGAGAGATAATCTGCAACACCATTTTCTATCCCTTTCTTATCCACAATTTCTATGTCAAATTCTTGGAGTAACAAAATCCATCAGATCAACCTTGGCTTTGAGTCTTTCTTGGACATGAGATACTTCAACACAGCATGGTCCGTGTAGATTGTCACTTTGTTTTGTAAGAGATATGGCCGGAACTTGTCAAGAGCGAAGATCACCGCAAGCAACTCCTTCTCTGTAGTTGTATAGTTTCTTTGAGCATCGTCTAATGTTTTGCTTGCATAATAAATAGCATGAGGAATTCGGCTAATGCGTTGACCCAGCACATCCCCCACCGCCATGTCGGATGCATCTGTCATGATCTCAAATGGCAAAGAAAAATTTGGGGGATGCATGATAGGAGCCTTTCTTTTAAATGATTGAAGGCTTCAACACATTTGTCATCAAACTAAAATTCAACATCTTTCTCAAGTAATCGACATAGTGGTCTAGAGATTTTGCTAAAATCCTTGATAAAACGTCAGTAGAATCCTGCATGTCCCAAGAAAGATCGAACATGCCTTACGGTCGAAGGAAAGTCGAGTGTAGAAATAAGGCCCACCTTGGCCTTTTCAACTTCAATCCCATCTTTCGAAACTCAATGTCCCAGAACTATACCCCCAGGTACCATGAAATGACTTTTTTCCCAAGATATAACTAAGCGAACTTTCACACATCTTTCCAGAACCGCAGCTAGATGTAGCAAGCACTCATCAAAGGTTTTCCCGAAAACTGAAAAATCATCCATGAAAACCTCAAGTGACGAATCAAGCATGTCAGCAAAGATCGAGGTTACACATCTCTGGAAAGTGGAAGGGGCATTGCACAATACAAATGGCATTCTCTGGTAGGCAAAAGTACCACTTGGACAAGTGAATGTCTTCTTTTCCTGATCTGCCGGATGCACAGCAATCTAAAAATATCCTGAGTATCCGTCAAGAAAACAGTAGAAGCTCTGCCCAGCCAATCTCTCTAAGATCTGATCAAGAAACGGAAGCGGGTAGTGGTCCTTCTTTGTCTTTTCATTGAGCTTCCGGTAATCCACGCACATTCTCCACTTCGATTGCTCTCTCATCGGCATAAGCTCACCATCGACATTCTCTGAAACCGTAATCCCACCCTTCTTGGGCACGACTTGGATGGGGCTCACCCATGTACTGTCAGAAATGGGATAGATGATCCCTGCATCGAGAAACTTTACAACCTCTTGAGTTACAACGTCCTTCAATTTTGGATTTAGCCTTATTTGCATTTGACGGGTTGGCCTCGCATCTTCTTCTAAGTATATCCGATGCACATAGAAAGAGGGGTCAATCCCTCTCAAGTCAGCAATAGACCATCCAATGGCTTAGATGTTCTTCCTCAAGACTTCCATCAAGGCATCTTCTTGCTCAGGAGAGATAATGGAGGAAATGATCACCGGGAGGGTGTCATTTGAGCCAAGGAAAGCGTACTTCAATCCTTCAGGAAGTTTCTTCAACTCAAGAACTGGGGGTGCTTCAAGGGAGTTTTTCAAAGGTGCAGAAATAGAAGGGAGGTCCTGGCTTGCAGCCACTAAGGCTAGCTCGCACTCTTCATCTTCATCATCGTCGTCAGGGAACTCAACAATTGGTTCAAGACATCTACCTTGAGTAGCAGTCTCAATCCACGCAGGTAGGAACTCTTCAACAATCTCATCTAGGCATTCCACCAAATAACAATCTTCTTCGGTGGCCCCTATCACTTCAGATGTAGTAGAAGACTTGAAAATGTTCAACCGAATCTTCATGTGCATGAAAGTAACATACATGGTCCCAGTCCTCACATGGATCACGACATCAGCTATGGCTAAGAAAGGTCTCCCCAAGATGATTGGCACTTTTCTAGCTTCCTTTTCCATATCAAGAATAATAAAATTGGCTGGGAAAAAGGCAGAAGTATCCTCATCAAGACGGACCAACACATCATCCACACACCCTCTAGGCATCTTCACAGATCGGTCGGCCAACTGTAGAGTGCAATGGGCCGGCCTCAACTCCCCCATTTGGAGCTCAGCAAACAGATCATACGGCATCAAGTTTACGCTAGACCCTAAGTCAAGAAGAGCCTGGTCTATGCGATGTGCCCCGATGTAGCATGAGATGATGGGGGCACCGGGGTCTTTTCTTTTCCGGGGGATGGTGTGTTGGAGGATGGAGCTCACTTGCTCAGTGAGCTTGATCTTCTTAGGCATCCTCCCTGTTGTCTTTCTTTTGAAGGTGCACAACTCTTTAAGGAACTTTGCATAGGACGGAATTTTCTTGACTGTGTCTAGAAGAGGTATGTTGATTTTCACTTGCTTGAAGATCTCCAAAATATCATCCGCATTCTTCTTCTTTTTCTTTGCAACAGAAGGCTCCTCAAGTGCATCTGGATATGGTGGGATTTGGGATCCCAATCGGTCCAAATCAACGGTATCATCCACTGGTATCACTGGAATCACAGTATCACAGCCCGGTGTCACAGTATCACTGCTCGATATCACAGTATCATCAATCTGCATCTCAGTATCAACCTGCTCTGCCTCAGTGTCATCTCTACCAACAACTGTACCATGAGGCCTCTCCAAAGTCCTACCACTCCTCAAAGTAGTCACAACCTTCACATGCTCATGGGTGGTAGAAGGGGGAGCTTGTGGAGGTGGTTGTGGTTATTGGGGTGGTGGAGGCCTTTGGTGAGGGGAATTGGGATTTTGAAAGATGAATTGGGGTTGTGTTTGTTGTTGTGGTGGGGGTAATATTATGGAGGTTGTTGTTGGTAAGTGTGAGGTGGAGGTGGAGAATATTGATAATTGAGCGGTGCTTGAGGAGGCGGAGGAGCATAGGGGTTCGGTGGGCCTTGGCAATATGGTTGAACATAAGCACTCAAAGTGTTCCCTAGAAAAGTCCCATCATTGTTTGGATTTGGCATTTGTTGAGAGGGGAGCCTTCCTTCTTCTCTTCTAGACAAAGAGAGAGAAATTTGATCCAACCTCTACTCAAGACGACTTATAGACTGCCCATGTGCATTGACATCCTTCTTGACTTCATCAAGGCTTCTTAGCCTTCCAAGAACCTCGTCCTCAAACTTGGAGCTGTAGTGTGGCTTCTGCTGCCCTTGTCCTTGTCTGTCCTCACCCTGTTGTTTCCAAGAGAAATTTGGGTGGTTCCTCCACTCAGGAGTGTAGGATTGGGACATTGGGCCCTGGTTGTTGCAGCCACCAAAGGAATGTAAAGTGTTAACTTCCTCGTCTACAGTGTCCACAGCCATAGCGGGCTTGCTAGATAAGCCTCCCACTTGATTCTTCATCATCTACATCATATTTGCCATCATTTTCATCATATCGGGGTTGGTGGCATTGCGTGCAGGAGCCACGGAGGATGGTGGGGGAGTGTAGTACCGGCCACAATGCCCCCCTTTTGTGGAAGCTCGATGGCGAGAATTCTCGGCGAGATGCTCAAACAGCGGCCATGAGTCCTCGGGCGGCTTTTCCATGAACGTGCCCCCGCAGGAAGAATCTACATTGTTTTGGCTCTGCTCCTCAAGCCCGGTGTAGAAGGCTTGAACCAGCTTCCAAAGAGGAACCTCATGATGAGGGCAGTCACGGAGCAACTTCTGGAACCTCTCCCACGCCTCATGGAAGGGTTCGTTCTCTTTTTGGGCAAAGGACGTGATGCACCTTCTCATGTAGGATAACTTGGCTATTGGAAAGAACTTCTTCAGAAACTCATTCTTTACTTCATTCCATGTGATGAGCGGTGACCTCGAAACATACCACTCCTTGGCCTTCTCTTTGAGAGAGAAGGGAAAGAGCGTCCTCCTGATCGAGTTGTCTGTGGCGGCCAGCGTGCGGAAGGTGGAGCACGTTTCTAAGAACGCGTCTATATGGTGGTAAGGATTTTCATTCTCCATTCAGTAGTATGTGGGAAGAAGTCCCAAGAGTGCCGACGGAATGGAGAACTGTTGACCAGGCATCTGATCCACTAGTGTGGCTATGGGGGAGTTGTAGTTCCCCGGCATGAAATACTCATGAAGCGGGCGGTGTGGTGGTGGAGGTGGAACATCCGGTGGCGGGTTGTTCTCGGCCATCTCGGCCTCTCGGTGTAGGTTGCGGCAAGCTTGACGTCTTCTCCTCCCAATCTCGGGGTCGTAAACCACCAAGTCAGTGCAAGTCGAACGTGTACTATGCATGCACAGCTGTCACCTGCGCAAATCACAAGCAAGCAACAAGGAGCCAAGTTAGCTAACCAATATGCAAGAGTAAAACAAAGAATAAATAATAGCAATGGTGATGGCAAAAGGAAAGGCTAAGCTACACTATCTAACTAGGCCGAGCGCTTATATCCCCGGCAACGGCGCCAGAAAGCTTGATGCGCTCCCGCTAGAGGCTTGCAACAAGTGCAATCCACGAGGTCGGGAGGCACGGGATGAGATGGGATCTTAGCTTTCGATATTTGTATGGTCCCACACTAACTACCTACATCTACTAAGACACTACGCCCGCAAGCGCACGAGGTCATGTCGTAGTATAGGTGAGGCGGCAAGTACGGGGTCAAACCTCGGAGATAGAGGGGGCGCTAGAGTTAGACGGCGTGAGCTACGTTCCTAGTGCGGAGAGTAAAGTGTTTTGGGTTTAAGGTTGATTGTTGGTTGATTAAACTAAGAGAGTGAGTAGGAAATGCGAGATGGAAACTAAATTATGGAAGAGCAAGCAAATTAGTAAACTAAGTTATCAAACTAACTAAGTAGGAGGAAGAAGGGCTACACTACTCTAGCAAGGCAAGGAGCAAGTAAGAACTAAACTAACCACTAGCAAGAGCAAAAGCCCAAGTTAACACTGAAGAGTAAAACTAAGCAATTGACTAAGACTAAAGCAATTGAACTAAGCTAGCATTAACAAACAAACTAAGCGATTAGGGTTTTAAGCAAGGTGATTAAGGTGGGTGGGCTGTTTGGGGAATGTCACTTTGATTTTAGTTGGGAGAGTTCATTAAACATGCATGGTGCTCATTTCATATCTAGATTACCAAACCAAACAACAAGGGAAATGCCATTAGAACATACCCTATACTACTAGTAGAAGACTAGGGTTAGGTGTAGTTCTAGTGACATTGGCCAAATCTAGGTTTCTAGGGTAAGTAATAGTGGACAATTGAGGGTTGAGGGTAGAGATGGGAGTGGAGATGAAGGGGTTTAACCTCATTCCACTAGCCACTCTAGCCTTTAGAAGGCCCTAGGCCATTACATCACTCTTATTTACACTAGCCACTTAAATCTCACACTCATTTGTAGGGGAAGGGAGGTTTATGTAGGAACAAAGGAGGCTAGCTAGGGATCCACTAATTGGACTTAGGCGCCATTCCTAAGATTGCCACATACACTCCAATTCCTCCTAGAAATGAAGTGTCATCAAAAACCTCAAACAAGCAATTCATACAAGAAGCACAAACCACATGCAAAAAGATTAGAAAAGAGATGGAAGCAAGAAGTAATCATCATAAATATGAATTAAGTTCATTACAAGAATTTATCCCCCAACATGGTATCAAAGTAACATTTTAATCCCAAACAGCCCCCACAAGGGGGCTTAGCTAGACATAGTCAAGAAAATAGGAAAAGAAAGGGGTAAAAGAAGTAGGGACTCCATGAAGCTTGATGTAGAAGCCTCCTTCTTCACCTCCAAGAAGCTGCAAACGTCCTGCCTCCTCCAATGGTGCAGGGGTGCATGAAAATGGTGGAACGGATAGATAGCAACCTAGAGAAACTAGGTTTCTACGGTGGAAATGAGTGGAAAGTGGATGGAAATGGGGTTGAATGCAAGGAAATAGGTGGATGGGAGCAAGGGATGCAAGGGAGCAGCTAGGGTACGGCTAGGGAGTGCTCTCCTGAGCCCTAGAAGCAACTAGTGCTTATATAGGGGCTAGGGCTAAGTAGGGGTAGAATAGGAAAATCAATGAAAGTTGTATAGGTTTTGGGGTGGTAGCACGACCGTTCTGGGTAGCACGGCCGTGCTGGATAGGAGTGGGCACAGTCGTGGTGGAGGAGAACGGTCGTGTTGGCTAAGTGTTAATTTAATAGGTTGGTGGGTGAAAACGAAGGCTGGTGGCACGGCCGTGCTGGGTGGCACGTCCGTGTTGGGTACTAGGTAGAACGGCTGTGCTGGGTGGCAGGGCCGTGGTGGCAGAGTTGGGAGGAGGTCATTCTGAGCAGCACGCCCGTTCCATCTTCATCCAACACGGCCGTGCTGGGCAACATGGCCGTGGTGGCTGACTTGCTTGAACTTCAATGATTTGTCGATCAACCTGTAAATTTGCTCAATTGCCAGCACGGCCGTTCCATGGCACCACGGTCGTTCTAGGGTCTTCTAATGCTATCATGGCTTCAAACTTCATTATTCTTGGATGCCTTTGCTTGGAGATGATTCTCGGCCATTGGAGGTAGGTTGAGGGGGACTTTGGGGTCTTCTTTGGGTCCCTCCATGAGTGGGGAGATCCTAGAATTCCTTCTTTCTCTCTCTTCCATCTAGGCATGGTCCGAGTACCTGAAAAACAATGCAAAGAGCATGCATAAGCATATTTGCAATGATGATCAAATTAGGGGTAAACACTTGTATTCTAACATGTCTAGATGTGATTTGAGTACAAAATGACACAAGATGGAGTCCTAAAATGGGGCTACATCAGGCACCTGTTCTTCCCTTGCTTGATCCCTTACACCCATTTTTAGTGCAAACAACATTGCTCTAAGCAATTTATTCCTCGTGTTCTCCAGTCATTCTTGAATTTCACCCTTTCTTCTACATAAGAAGAAGTAACTATAGGGTATACTGGAGGACACTAACACAGACTCAACACCTTAGTCCTATGTCTTTGTAGACTCAGTGAACCTTAAGCTCTGATACCAAACTAGAAACAACAGTTCTCTAATTGACAAACAAATCATTACTAGTTAAGAGGAATGACCATAAATAGTGGATTAACAAAAGCATAAAATTCTTACATAAAGAACCAAATCCATATACAAATGGTTCACATTACACATTTAGTATTCTTCCTCTTCTTGAGGATACCAAGTATTAGCTGTTTTTCTTGATACACACAGTAACAACATAAAATCATCGTGATAAGAAAACCCAAAATCTTGAGTCGTTCATGAAAACCACTAAGACTATCTCCCAAGGACCTGAGGGTACAAAGACGACACATAGGACTTATATCTATAGGAAATTATAGATAGCATACTCAACTTGAGATATAATTGTGATCCTTGATGGTATGCTCCTTCTTCTGCAGGCCAATTCTTAGTCTCTCATTTGCATCTTACCTAAAAAAATTGTGGATCCCATGGGGCAAGACTATTGTCCCAGCGAGAGATATAACTCTCTGCCAACAATATTATTATCAAGGAAATAATATAAAACTGAACAGAGTTATAAAACATCTATTTATTTGAAAAGGAATATAAAGAACATGTATATAGTCTATCTATCAAGATGTATGAAAGTATTAAATTCACTAACAAGAATTATGTCAAATGCTTCAAAGAAAAGAATAATTGCATTTATCAAGTACTTTCATACTAAACAAGGCATATAAATCACTTAGAATCTCAATCTCATTTCACCATCATTCTTGGGTATTTAAACCCTTAATTCATCACTGAGTATTTTCACCACATAGGAGATGATCATTTCCTCTAGGTCATCAGACTCAGATAATTGTTCACATAGTCCACATAGTTCATTGAATATGTATCACATGGCCACATAGCTCTTACTAAGCCATACTTGATACTTACATGATTATCATATCATGTTAACAACCTCTCAATATATGCCTTTAATCATGAAGTACCAAGGAACACATCCTTTGGATTATCATTGACCCATTAGGGTTTCAAAATTTCATTAGCAATGATTATGCCCTAACTCATACTCCACTCACCTCAGGAGTATTAGTGTATGCTGATTACATACTTATCATTCAATAGTGAGTTAAACTCATTGTATCACAATATTATATTTGTCAAGTAGCATGATTGATAATGTCATTCATATATCATCTTATCAAATATTCAATTTGATCATGTGGTATAACCACATCCTCGTATTGGGTAATAGGCATATCTCCGATTACCATATCGTGCACCCACCTAGGGTTACCTTATCGTGCACCCACCTAGGGTTACCATATCGTGTACCCACCTAGGGTTACCATATCATGTACCCTCCTAGGGTTACCATATCGTGTACCCACCTAGGGTTATCTTATCGTGTACTCACCTAGGGTTACCATATCGTGTACCTGCCTAGGGTTACCATATCGTGTACCCACCTAGGGTTACGATATCGTGCACCATAAAAGCTATGATATTGTGCACCATCAAAGGTACCATATCGTGCACCATCAAAGGTACCATATCATGCACCTTCAAAGGTACCATATCGTGCACCATCAAAGGTACCATATCGTGCACCATAAAAGGTACTATATCAACCACCATCAAAGGTACCATATTGTGACACATCAAAGGTACCATATCAGCCACCATCAAAGGTACCATATCGTGCACCATCAAAGGTACCATATCATACACCATCAAAGGTACCATATCGTGCACCATCAAAGGTACCATATCGGTCATGCATGTTAGCCATCATATCAATCTTGCATGTTGGGCACATGTCCTCATTCTAGGGTTTTTCACAGATCGGGCATAAGGTTTTGTTTCACCTTTGTACTAAGTACAAGTGATGGATATGGGTCATTCATATAGACCATAATACCTACTATTTTTTACGTACATATTGGGAAAGTCTCCATATTGGGTCCCATATCGTCTTTCCCAAATCTTCAACGCATGTCGGGTTGTAAGGTCTTCAACCCATATCAGGTTGAACAAGAGTAATCAACTCATATCGGGTAACTAATGATGATGTCATCATCATCAACCCCAAGATCACTAATATTATTCAAAACTATGGATAACAATCCTAATTAAATATTGGAACTCATGATTATATCAATTGATCATAAGAAACCCTAATTTGCAAATAATCAACAATTGAATAATTATTGAAGAAGGATGATAATATTGAAGGTTTAAGTTATATAATCTGCCTCTTATGAGCTTCCAAGATTCAAGCCTCACTTCCTCACATTCCAAGGATGAGGATGGACTATATCTAAGCTCTTGCACGATATCCTTCATCATCTTGTGTGATATCACCTTAATTGGTTGCTTCAACCTTCCTTGGCCGATATCTCTCTTCTTTGGCCGATACCACTCAACCCTCTTCACCATGGGTGACACAAGAAGTGGTGTTGCATGATACAAGAGAAAGGGCACTTGCTAGATCTGAAAATCTTGCCAACAAATGGAGGTCAAGGTATTTCTACTTGAGGTTCATTGAAAAGAGAGTCATAGGTGTCACTTACTTAAGGTGCTTCATGCCACCTAGCCATGCAAGGTCGAGACATGCTCTTGCATGCATGCCACAATTATTTTCCATGCAAAAACAATAAAGAAAAGATAAAGGAGGGGCCCTTGAGTTGCCTCCTAGGGCAAGATCTCTTCCACTAACTTATTATTATTATATTCCACTCCATCATTTCGAAGGCAAAGCAAATTGATGCCTTGTTCTCCCTTAGAGTGCCTTTCCTGTCATGGGCCAAACCAAGGCTCCACAAAACCGATAAGATGTCCTCCTTATGGCTGTATGGCCGATAGGGGCTCTTTTCGTTAGTCCTCAATCAATATGGCTCATATGTATGACTTCAACTTATTCCTTTTCTTGTTTTATTCATTATTAAAAGTACTAACACACCAAGATGCTTCAAACATATTGGCTCCTTCTTTATCTTTCCTCTAGGTAACAGTAAGTAAGAGTTGAAATAATGTAGAGGTGGTAAATTACACATTAGCACTACATTTTGTACATATTGCAAATTGTACCACAATTGATGCACCAAGAACTTAGCATTTTACACAAGTTCTCACTTAGGGTTTAAGATTTTCACAAGCCACCCATTAGCATCATATTCTCTTTCATAACATATAAAACACTTAGAATATATTCAACATTTAACATTTGAAACATGACCCTTATCTTGGGTAAACTGTACTTTTCACTTAGATTATCATTTAATGCACACATAGTTTGCATATAAGATAAATTTTGAGAATAAACTTTGCAAAGGCCTTAATTGATTTTCCCAAAAGATAAGAACAAATTGTAAGTAGCTTACTTAAGCAAAACATATAGGGTTAGGCCATAACCCTGGTCAGGGGTGTTACAATAAAGATAGATTGAAGTAGCATATTACAGTAAAATAGACTACTTTATATTCATAACTGATCTATTTGTTTGAATTAGTAAATGATTGACCAAAAGCCACAACATGTTCGATGTTTTGAAATTAGAAAATCATATCACACTCATCATGAAAAATCAAAACACAAAATATAAAAAAAGGATAAACATCATTTGTACAAGCATCTTTTGAATCTCTTCAAAGATAATTAAAGCACAACAACCATCTGATATATTATACATGATATCAAAATAATTGAACGGCTAGCTTCATCTTGTAACAACAATTAGATATATAACACACATGGTTGGCGAGAGGATGAATGACATCTCATTTGGAAAACTTCAAATTTCTTTGACCAGAGTATGTTCTTTGATGTTCCAATAGATTCAATTATCATGAGAGGCACCAAATCCTGCTTGAGGTTTAGCTATGAAATTTAGAGTTCCCTCATGAAATTGGAATGCATTAAGGGAGAAAACATAGAGATACATTTAGTTGTCATAGATTTAAAAGTTTTCTTATTATCTAATGTGGTTAGTAAAATACATTAGAACAAGTGGAAAACTTCGCTCGTTGCACATGAATGGATGATCCATGTGTTGCAAGCCCTTGAACAATCATGATAGTGCATGAATGGAATACGACCCTAACAAATACCAATGTATTAAAGCAAATGATATTCTGGAAAGAAATAATTTTTTCCATATTCCTTTCTCATGATAGAGATTGTGATCGATGCATCTTTGACACCACCACTTTTTACTTCTCTATAAGACATATCCGTTCTTTATCCTTCGATCTAATTTCTCAACTGCCTTTGTTATAATTTCATCCTTGTCTTTCTTCTATTTTGTTTTCACATTAAGTTAATAAACAAAAATATAAGATATGATTTCGATTTCTTGATCAAAATATTAAAAAGAGATGCAATTGAGCCAAATTATTCAACGACCAAATTAGATTAGCAATTGAATAGAGAAATATCTCTCGCTTATTACATATATTTTATTTCACAACTGCATTTCATATGATATATATTTTCATTGAGAATTGACCAATGACATATATAGTGATATTATCTGTCAAGTAAATCATTCTGTTGAAAATCAGTTGCATTATAGTTTTGATGCCAATAATAATGTTTTTCTGGTTGTAAGCTGTATTCATTCAGATAGAAGTCCTATCTAGCATGCTATGAAATGATTATGATTAAAGACAACATAATCAACCTAGAAATAATTGGATATACAATTTAATTCATTCTCATATAGTTAAGATGAAAATCAAGAATGAGAATCATGAAAATGGAAAACAAATAGAATATTATATTTAGGATGAGTAGTGTCAACACTACATGTATGCATTTTTATTGACGATGTCCAATTATCAAAGAGATCAATCTTCTTTGAAATTCCCATGACCCTACAAAGCCCCACCTTTCTTCTTAGTTGATTTCACACTAAATTAATAGATAAAAATCACAAAGGGATTTCGAGTTCTCCTTCAATACATTAAGGAGAGATGCAATTAGATAAAGTTTACAATTACATAGCTACCAAATTAAATTAGTACTTGTCTGGAAGAAGTAGTTCTAGTTACCAAATGTATTTTCTTATAGAACTGTATTTCTTATGATATATATATATATATATATATAAATATATATATAAATATATATATATATATATATATATATATATATATATGATTATCGAGAACCTCTCTGCAACATTCATACTGATATTGTTTGTCAAGTAATTCATTGAGTTGAAAGAAGTTGTATTAAAGTTATACGATGAGATAGGAGTCTTATCTAATGCGCTATAAAATAATTACAATTGAAGACAACATAATGAATCTAAAAATGACTCGATACACAGGTCAATATTTTGATTGTTCAAAATTTTAACCACTTTCTAATATAATGAATAATATCTAGGCGAGCAATGACACAGGTACACATACATTTTTATTTTCACAAATTTTAACAAATAGACAAAATATAGGTGGTATAATCCCAATTCAAAAGTAAGCAGTATGAAACTAACTTGAGTCATAAAGTTTGAAAAAAATAAAAATAAAGGCTAAAATATGGACTTAAATCTATTATTTCAATTTCACCATTTAATTTTTTTCCAACATCTGTCCAAAAAATCACTTCTACAAAAATAATGAGTTGTTCACATCAAATATGTATGGAACAAAAATTCAATATAGAAAATTTGAACTCCTAAAATATAATCTTACAAGAATGGGATGCCCAAGAAAGGTGACAGGATGACTTACAATTACAAATGGAGCACTAAGAGAGAAGGATGTTTGCATAGGCAATGCAAGCCTTAGAATTCCATGACACTGTTTGAAGAGTCATTGGGCACATTGAAGACGGTAATTATCATAAGGTTGTGTTTGGTATGTGGCGATAAAATTGATGGTGATGGGGATATGGACGGTGATGGGGATGGGGATGGTTATAGTGATGGGAAAATCATTAAAATGTTTTGTTTCGTACCATGGGCATACATTGAAGATAGTAATTATCATAAGGTTGTGTTTGGTACATGGCAATAAAATTAATGGTGATGGGGATGTGGAGGGTGATGGGGATGGGGATGGTGATAGTGATGGGAAAATCGTTAAAATGTGTTGCTTGGTACCATGGGCATGGTGATAGGGATGGTGATGATGAAAAACTTAAAAAATATTGTTTGTTACATGGCTATAGTGATGGGGAAGGAATTTTTTTAATAAAAAAATACCCTACACAAGTAAGAATCATATTTATTAGAATATTTTTTTGCACATTTGTCCAAATAAGTAGTGGATTTTTGAAGAAACTTCTTTCACCATGATTCACCATGCAGTTTTGTGGGGACAACAACTTATCAAAATTCACCAAGGATTCACATAGATTCCCCATGATTCCCTATCACCATGACAAACAAACAACATTTTTGTTTCACCAATCTTTCCCTATCACCATAATTCACCACGTAACAAATGCAGCCTAAATCTATGCAAAATTCATAAGAACACAAGGAGGAGCAAACATGCAAGATCTTGTAACAATTTGCATGCAAGAATTTATCAGCATATGGTATACTTAGAAGCAACATTGTTATGAGGGCCACGAAGAGTGAGATCTTTATATGAACAACAACTAATTGGCATCAACATCTAGGGAAACAATTAGCAACATCTGGTTCTTTATGTAATTGGTGTAGACCAAGAGTGTGATTAAACAATAATAGATATGTCCATTATGAAAGGATCCATGTAAGAGGTTAAAAGCATGGATGCCACATTAACCAATATGGTCGCACTCTGGAAGACTCTATTGATTGCCTACCACGGATCTGCACCATTGTGGGATCGTAATCCTAAACCATTGCTAATGATTTTTTACCATGAAGATTGTTGTTATACCAGACACTGATTACAGTAGAAGACTACTATAATTGATTTCCTATCACGATCTGCTAGTCTACATCCCCATGACACATGTGATGATTGGTGCAATTGGTATCTTCCTTCACACTGGCAATGAAATGATTGGAGTGTACTAACCAAAATTATAGATAGACAAATAGGAAATTGTTACGGAAGTGTAGACCTGGACATCGAGAACACTTAGGTTTAACATGGAATAGATGTGCTTCCCCTCTATTTTTTTGAATCAGTGTGATCCTCTTGCAATTAGATCTCATATTATGGTGCCTAAAAAAGAAAGATCTCATGCCATGGTTGTTTAGTCCATGGTGAAAAGTACGGCCGTCAAGGATATAGATTTACGTGGTCGTCATGACCCCATCCAAAGGGTTCTGTAGGTGCCTTTTTGGATGTGCCCAAATCTCTACATAAGGCAGAGGATCGTCAACAGTTTCACTGAGGATATTGAAATCATGAAACACCAAGTGTCACTAGAAGAAAATGCATTTTTGGTGAAGGTTGTGTGCATACAATCCGTGAAGGTTTTGTTCGTCATGAGAATAGACCTAAGGTTTTAACCTTCACGCAAAAGGGTTAGGCGGGAAGGTAAAATTTCCCGCTTATCAATCAATGGCCCAGATCGCCTGGTGACATTGGATGGCTTAGATCAATAGGCAAAACAGAAAACCCTTTAGTTCTTTTCACGACTGGCCGCCAGTCGCGCCAGTCCCATATCATCTCTGTTTCCCGAAGAAAAGTCCAGAGCGAAGAGAAAACCTGTGGACGGAGCAATACAACGCAAACCAGCGAGAGATCGTCGGCTTGCAGCAGACACCTATTGGTTGTCGTGGAGGGATAATCCAGTAAATACAATATAGTCTTCCTTATCTGGTTGGTAATCCCCACTTTTCAAATCTGTATGCTTTCTTTATTTCCGTATACTGCCATCCAAGTGTTTCGATGGTAGAAAAGCTGGTTTTTCCCCAATTAATACCCCATTGGTTGTTTGCCACCACAAAAGATTGGGAGAACAAATTAGTTCCCTATCATAGTGGCTCGTGAACTTTTCTTTTCTCTACACCGACGAGCATCTACTTCACGATCTATATATTATCATCAGATTGATTCAATAACACCAAGTTATGTACTTTTTGCATCATATAAGGATTTCTTCACATTGTTTTTCTTATGTTGTGTCTGTCGCCAAGTTAATCAAACAGCAAAAAATCGACCGACTTATTTTTTTCTTTAAACATATTTCACTTTGTTGTATAGTCGTATGGTGTATCAGTGTTAATTACATGTGCAATTGTGTGGGGTACAATATCCCCTGTTTCCATAAGCAACCGCCGCGCAGCAAAGAAAAGTCCCCAGTGCCCAGCGGATTTGCTGCACCCGGCCGGTTTGGATAGGAGCAGGCTGCTCCTTGTCGCAGATGGTGCACGCTTGTCGACGAGCTCCCTGTATCAGGTCCATCGACACCCCTTCTTCTTCTTCTGGCCTTCAGACCCCCTCCGTATTGTGCCTTTCCCTTTCCAAAATCAGCAGTGCGTCACTTCCTGGTTGATCAATCTCAAGTTGGCCACCACTATCCCCCCTTCACTTGACCTGTAGAGCTCTCGGACTTGGTCCATGTTGCAGCCATCCACAGGTCACTGACCACCACCACAGCAACGTCGGAAACTCCAAGACCCCTACTGCTTGTTGTGGCGACCAGCCAAGTCCCCCCGGTGACGAAGTAAAAACTACGGATGACAGAATACAAGCGGACCAGCGAGCGATCGTCGGATTCTGCCCACGCCTGCTTGCGTTTCTGCCGTGAAGTGACCAAGGTTGGCTTTTGTCCACGCAGTTGCTTCTTTCCACACCTGGCTTTTGTCCAGTGCTCCTACATGTCTGTAAGCTTCTTTCTCTAGTTCTCCTCTGTCCTCACGGTTACCACACCACAACACACCTCTTCCTCCAAGCACACTGCCTGTCCTGATCTTCTCCCCCTTGTCCACCCTCTGTCGCCCTAGTTGCGCTGACTCCAGTGTGTGTCGTGGCAGAGGAGTAGTGGAGTGGGAAAGTAGCTAGCAAGACGATCGAGGACGAAAGAGTGCGTGGGGATAGAAACCAGTCAGATCAGCGCGATCTAAAGAAATGTTGCCTCCATCTTTATCAGAAGGGAAAAGCAGAATAAGCAAATATTATTCTTCCTTACTGCTTGATGATATGCAAATTCTGAATATGCACATTTTTTTTATTGCCGTACACTATTGTCCAACAATTTCGATAGAAAAGTTGACTTTTGCAGCCACAAAAGATTAATTTGTTATTAGATAGTACATGATTCGATGCTCCAGACAGTGGTCGTGATTGCTTTTCAATCCATTAGGGGCCGTTTGTGTAACGTCATTGAGACTACTGCCATTTTATACATAGGATATGTACCAGCGGTAATTCATTGAATCCGTTTAAATGGGTCCTGCTGCAGCGGCGATGCGCCTGGGCAGTTCCGGTGAGACGTGGGATGACAAAAAGGCGGTGATCTAAAAGCCTGTCAATTTTGACGGGTTTTGAAACTGCTATATTTAGTTAATAAATCTCAACTATCATGGTATTCGTGATCACCGTCCAATAGATATAATACAGCTGCATCAGTATAAGAATGTCGTATTTCAGAGTTTTTCTACCAAACTAGGCCTTAATGTACATCAAATGATTGCTTTTCACTATTTATTTATGCAACGTCAAAACAAATGTCTCCTAGGTGAAATAACATCCGCAAGTTATGTCTTTTTACTTGTTATTAACTTTTATTTCCATATGACCGTTCATATTCATGGAAAGGCTACTCGTATCCATAGACCAAGAACAACAATCTGTGAAAATTTGTTTTTCTTTATCCAATGTGCTCTCCATATAATGTCTTTTCTATTTCTTCACATCTGTCTCTCTCTCTCGTGAGGAGGAGAAGGCTGCCTTTTCCTTTTTCTACAATATTGTTTACACGCATATGATTAATTACATTTGTTGGCATGATGTTTATTATTTAATTTCATCTAAATTAACTCTAAAAAGGGGTTATTATTTATATTGTTATTTTGAAATTGTTTTCTTTTGATTATAACAACGTATAATGTAGTCTTGTAAGTAATCTATTTATTTGCAATAGCATCAATCACCACACATATATATTAATTTTAGTTATATGGAGTAACATTTTCTTTGTTTGTCTCTTAATTCCAATTGTATAGTTATTTTTCTTCTGATTGAATTAAGTATTTTTTTACAAATGCTTTTTACCTTTTTCATACAGTATTGACTTAAAGATATGCCTCCAAAGAAGAAGCTAAAGTCGATTCAAGAAGTAATGTAAGAAAAGAATTCAATTTGTGGATCTAAGACTCTAGACAGTCAACAAAACCCCAACTCTTCAAATGGGACACCTTCAAGAGAAACTTCATCTATATCATCCCCTGATCAATTGTTGTCTTCCATAGCACATAAAAAAGTATAATGTTATTAACATTATAAATTCCGCATGTCTTTCCATACTACTCACAATGATTTGTTATTCTCATGTAGGTGCAGCTCGAGTAAAAACAGAAATGATGAAAATCAACCAAATAGCATCTAAAGGAGGTGAATCTCTTATTATAAAAAGTATATTTAAAATGAGGACCTGAATATTTGTTTCACATTTATAATATTATTTGTCTACAATGCCAAATGAAAATAAAGGCGGTGAATCTTCTGAACATACCAACATTGGTACTTACTATAGTAGTATAATTATGTCCAAATAATATAGCAGCTATCAATAATTTTATATATTGTAGGTAACACATTAGGAGACCGATCAATGGTGGATCTAGTGTTAAATTATCAAGCCCATATGATGTGGATAGTAGACAAGATTCAACTACACAAAGCACTTTATCCAGTTAGTTAACTAACATTGTGTAGCTCTAAGTTTAAACACTTTTTGTACTCTTTTTAGACATTGCTACGATGACAATTAGAGATATATCTAAAGTTAAATATTTTCTCTACTCTTATTAGACATTTCTACCATGACAGGTAGAAATAGATTTTCCTAGCACTAGTAGTTATGGTTGATAGATTTGCACAACCTTTTTATGTACTTTATTTGACATGGCATAAACTTTCTTTATTAGTAGACAATGGAGTTGGTAGAGGGAGCAATGGTGGATCTAGTCTTCGAACACCTATCATTCATGGAGTTGGTAGAGGAAATTCATTCATTAAAGAAAATCCAATTGGTGTGTTACCAATTTTTAGTAAGAGTATTTGATGCCTCATGCACATTGGCCTCCTATAATTAAGTTCTAACTGTTGTTAATTATTTTTTGTGAACATGTGTTAACAATGTAGGGGCTCTTCAAGGGAAAGAAAAAATGGCCAATGTGAGAACCATATTATCTCAAGAAGGTAACTTTTTTGTACAATTTTTCACTAAATAATCTTAAACTCTACATAAAGTTTTATATTATTACTATATTGGCTTGTGGAAGTAGACATATATGAAAGTAGTTCAATTTTTACTTTTAGGACCGAATGGAGTTGGAAGAGAGAACAATGGTGGATCTAATATTAAAAAACGCATCACTCATGGATTTGATAGAGGAAATTTGTTCACTAAAGAAAATCTAGTTGATGGGTTACCAATTTTTAGTATGTGTATTTGATGCCTCATATACAGTGGCCTCCTGTAATTAGTTCTAACAGTTGTTTATTATTATTTGTGAACATGTGATGTTAATAATCTAGGGTCTCCTCAAGGGAAAGGAAAGATGGCCAATGTGAACACCATATTATCTCATGAAGGTAACTTTCTTGTATAATTTTTTCACTAAATAATGTTCAACTCTACATAAAGTTTTATATTATTACTATATTGGTTTGTAGAAGTAGACATGTTAGAGTAGTTCAACTTTTACTTTTAGGACCTAATGGAGTTTAAAGAGAGAACTATGGTGGCTCTAATATTCGAACGCCCATCAATCATGGAGCTGGTAGAGGAAATCCATTCACTATGGTAGGCTCTAATTACATTGCATTCAAATATTTTAGTAGTTGTCTGCTAATATTTTTATCATAGGTAATTTTGAAGTTGGTGAGGAGACTTTAAGTCCCCTAGAGGTTCAAAGTAGAGTCCATTGCTCTAATATGAACTTTTAAATTGGTAAGATATTTTTTGTTATTTCATTCATGTTACCTAAATTTCAACTCATAGACTTACTTAATATTCTAGGGAGGGAAATGCCTCATAGAGAAGTTGATGATACTCCTAGAGAAGAAGAAGAGACACCTATGATGCAGAAGAGATCATATAGAATGAGGAGATCAAGTCGTAGAGCTACAACTTGTCTTGGAAGAGATTCAGATCTTACAGGTCTATAGAATTGAATTTCATTTTAATTAAGTCTTCAACTTATTTGCTGAAGTTACTTTATGTTCACATAAAATGTTTATTCAGAGGAAACTGAGAAAAGAAAAGGTCGTGGTTGGACAACATATGCATCGATGAAACTTCCCCTTGGAAAAACCCACCATGAGTGCACGACATTACGAAATATTCCTGTTGGTAATGAAGACAATACTTTATCAATTTTTTTAGGCTTGAAGGCTGGAGATACTGACTCTTCCCCACTCCACATGAGATGGGATGATAAACAAGAGAAAAGTTTTAATAGTGTTTGGGAGGAAGTCAAGGTATCTCACTTAAGCATATTCATGGATATCATATATATTGATATATATATTTTACTAACTATTTTTATTTATTATGTATATAAATTATTTGTTTTTAAGAGTCAGGAAAAGAACATGCTTCCTGTTATGTATATAGTAAGGAGGTGGTGTAGGGAAAAAGTGAAAAATAGCAAATCAACATTTCGATATTATTTAAAGTCACGCTTGGATGATTTGCCTATTGAAGTAATTCACAAGTCTCCAGAATCAAGGGTTAGTCAAGAGCAGTGGGAACAACTATTAATCTATTGGGGTAAAGAAGAAGTAAAGGTAATGATTATAGTTTTAAAATATAAATATAAGATAAAGAAATGATTTTAATAGTTTTTATTTGAATTTCTTTCTATCTAGGCAGAGGAAGAACAAAATGCACAACCGCTCTATGACAAGAGTTACATATGGACTTGGGAGCAAATCCCTTATGCAAAAAGAATTTGAGATGGTGATTACTTTTCGTTATGACATATAGCACTTTCTTATTATAGTACTTTTTTTTGTGTAATTATGAATATACTTATTGATATGGTTTATTGTTATTAGATGTTACAAGGGGAACAACCTTCTGCGTTGAAAACTTACATAGTTTCCCACCAAAAAAAGAATGGCCAGTTTGTAGATGAAACAAGTCAGAGGATAGTGGTACATAACTAAATATGTTATTTCCTTCATATTTCATACAATGGATATTTTTTTTACTTTTTCTTATATTATCAAATCTTTGTCTTTATAGGAGGAGGTTGAAAATGAAGCAATACGTCAAAATGTGCAAGATAGCCACAACCTACTTGACATGCTACCTGTATACGATCATGTACACGGTGGTCACCATGGTGGATATCAAAGAGGTTGTGGAGTTGGTGTGACAAGACAAATGTTGAAGGAGGCATCTGGCATGATGATATCACATCAATGTTATGAAGAAATTGAAAAAGAAGCCAAATTTTATTCTCAAAAACTTGCTGAAGCTAAGCTCAAGATGGCACAAATGATGGATCAGGTTTCGAAAACAACTTTCTATGTATTCATGTTTAGAAAATAGGGTACATATCATAATAATTTATTGATTTTGTTATCATGTGTGACCTTCATATTTTGTAAATGAATAGGGTGGATCTACTTCTTCTCATGTTCAACCTTTAAATGATGGTGCTGGATTGGGTTCTAACTATGGAGAATCAAGTAATAACAACGTGATGAGTTCTCATGGCCAATATGAAGACATGGAAATGATGGACTAAAGTCATACACCATTGTCAATATGCAAGGATTTATATTATAATTCATTTTTTGTATTATAAATGGTACTTAGTAGCATGTGTCAATAGCTTTTATGAATTCACAATGTTGATGTGAATCAATTCGAAAGCTTTATGTAAACACTTGGATGGTCTACTTGGTGTTTTTGTGCAACACATGTATGTGCATATACTTATTAGTTTTGTATGGATGCTCACATCAAGTTTAAGTTGAATCATGTGGTGTTTCATATAAGGCATGTTCTAGAATTGAATCATTGAGTTTCTCATTTCAATGTTGATATTACGTCAATCTAATATGAATTGATCACTTGTCCATTGTCTTACATTTCTTCTCCTTTTCTTGTTCCTCTTCTTCTGAATGAATCTGCATATCACAATCCCATTTGCTTAGTTTTCTAATCCTCAAGAAAAGGTTTCTATATCTCTTTCGTTCTGTTGGTGTACTGTTTTACATTTCTTCTCGTTGCTTAATCCTCTTCTTCTGAATAAATTTGCAGGTCACAATCCCGTTCTGGTCAAACGACATAGCACAATATCGTGCCTTCCCCTGATCCCAGTCGCCTCTGTGTAAACTTACCCAGATCGCAACACCTGTAGCGCTCAAGAAACTAGATAATGTAGCGCTATGAAAGACGATCCGTGGACGAGGAAGAAAGGTATGTCCTACTTTCGGTTTTACACACCTTCTACTAGGCCACGCTACTCTTAACATGCAATGGACAGTGATGAATATGTATTTTGTGACTTTATAACAGGCTCAAAGCAGCAGGCGTCGATATTGTTAGCGACTATTCTTCTTATTAGTGAGCTGATCCCCGAGCAACGTTGCAGGAAACCAGCATGCCGGCCATCCCCGCCAACTCTAGACGCCACTGAAAGTTCTGCAGGTCACTCGCTTGTTGGGTTTTAGGGGAGACAGAGAAGGCAGCGGAAACAAAAATTTTCTCCCCCAACCCATACCGAGGAAACGCGTCAACGTCTATATAATAGGAAAGGATGGTTTGCGGAATCATACCTTGTCCCGAGGCTTTCTCGGCGACAATACCTCGCGCAATGCTCGGTCTTCAACTCCGGACTTCGATGGTGTCTGTGCAGCTCCTGGTCGCACCGGGACTGACAACTCCTACTCAAATCGGACTGTCGTATGACAGTTGTCCTCCTAAGTGGCAGTGTCCTCCCGCCTCCGTAGTAGTCCACACGGACCACCTGAAACTCCACACTCTTTGTCCCACAAGGAAGTGGAAGGAGTCGCACCCTCCTGTTGACGTACTAGTCGCCAACTCGCTCTCCTACCTCCTGTTACAACTGCAGTTGTCATTCCCTTGTTGCACCTCCCTTTTTCGGGAAGCACTTGCTCAGGCTCTCTCACGGTTACCAAAACCAGAGAGAACGACAACTTGTAGAGCAACTAGTTGCACTGAGCTGTATTGTGAGAAGCCCCCAATATCCCCTATATATATAGGAGAGTCATGGGACAGGGTTCTCCATCCCGGGCAATGCGGGACTAAAAGCAGGAGTAGAAGGGTTCAGGATTTTCCACAAAAAGCAACCATCTCGCAACCTGAACTGATCGGTTCACTACTGAACCGGTCGGTTGGACATGAGCCGACCGGTTGGGGCACTCCAACCGATCGGTTGGTGCCCTGAACCGATCGGTTCATGGTCCTAATCCGGCTCATAATGACTTTCTTTGTTTCTTTCCCAATTGGTATCGAAATACCAATACTATTTCCAATCAAATTGGAAATCCTATTTCAAATCAAATTAGAAATCGAAACGAAAGGAAAATTCTCACCAATCCTACTTTCCCAAGTTGCTCGATTGCACCAGTTGAACCGATCAGTTCAACACTTGAACCGGTCATTTCACTCTGTGCATGAGCCGATTGGTTCAACAATTGAGCCGACCGGTTCAGCAACCTCAGCCAACCGGTTCATCACATGAACCGACCGGTTGGGAGTGCAGGTTGTGCAGAATCAGTCAAATGCGATTTCAATCAATCCGATACTCCAATCAATGTGTCCAACACCTTGAACCATATGATATTGAGCCATCGACTGATTGAGTGTTTAATTGAACTACTAAACTCTTTTAGTAATCAATCTAAACATTGCTTGTGGACAAAACTCCTCTTCCAGGTTAAATCCTATGTGTGTGACCCTGCAGGTCCATTTCACGTTGGCAGTGAAAGTTCATAACACTTATGACTTCACAAGCAAAGAGCGGTGCCTAGTCACACATCAGTGCTACCCAAGTGAAAGTAGAAAGTTGGAGAGAAACTTTCATCCTACAATCCGTGAATGTTGTTACAGCGAGTGTATAATTCCTTTGTCACTGATATCCCGAATGAACTCGAGGCATGGAACAGTCATCCTGTCAACGTTCATTCACTTTCTTGATCTCAGAGTAGACTGGAAGAGATATGTATGACATCAGTATCACATACCGATTCACACATGCGTGCACGCCTTTCTCAATCCTACTCATCAAGTGGCCATGGATATCAAACTCCCTCAGGAGGGACAAATCCCATATCTATCACTCACCGCTCAAAAGCCCCATGTGTCAAAGCCACCCAATCATCACCTTTATAACAACCCATGTTTTAGGAATGTGTTTGATGATGTCAAAGTGTTCCCAACGACATGTGTTGAGTGCAGTGATTTCAGGTCTAAGAATCACACTCACCACCATCACTGTGAGTACTGAATGTGACTACCTTCTCATGGTTCCATGTGTCAAACTCACGGTGGGTCTGTCCGGTACCTTGTTCTCTAACAAGTACCTATGTGTTTGGTTTGATATCTCTATATCATGACTAATGAGATTCTGTCATCAACCAACACCACAATCTAGTCTTATGTGTCATTGTTGTCTATCTACCTTCCACAATGACATCCGACCAGGGACATAACAAGAATGTACAAACTCTTAGCATCCGTATGATCTCATCGTTCAGGTCCTCAACCTAAAAGCATACGTCATTGAGTACTGTCATTCTCTAGACATTCAATCTGTTCTATCACTATCTCATATGACTGGACCAGAAAGAATTGGAAGCTTTCCTTTGATGTTTATCAAATCAATCTTAATGTATCCCACCAATCATCCCATGATTGGCTCTCAGGGCATACATACCAATAGACTCCCACTTGCACTGCGAGCCAATCACCCTTGAATCATATTCATAGTGATCTTCAAACATGTCCCACATGTTACTGTGCTCTAGTGCCAACAAAGTGAGTAATAGCAACACCTTGCCAAAATCTGTATAAATTGCATGTCTCACATCTCTTCGCTCTACGTCACACGTATGAGATGGAGTTGCCGTAATATGCGATCTAGTATTCCGTTGCTAACCTTTATCCACATTGCATGATCAAGGATTCCAGACTTGTCATCAATGAGTGGAATATGAGTTCATCTCATGAACTTCCAGATGCATATAGTATCTACTTCTGTTCACTAACACATAGATACTCGGAAATTCCCTTTTAAATGGCTTTATTGGAACACTTCCAATTATCAACAAACTTTCACTTTTATACATCTTATGTATATTTTGCGATTAATTTTCTATTCTTTCGGAAGTTCGCATCAATGTAACTCTTTACATCGAACTCTTCCTTATCTCCATAGAACTAGTACTTCACAAGCACTTGTCAAGTTCTCATGGTACTCCAGTAACCCTTACTGGAAGTAGACAGACATCCACTCGTCATGTCCCACATACGAGTTATCAGGATGAGCACATCATATTGCCATGTCCTACATACAAGATGATGAATGCATTTTATTCTTGCCATGTCATACATGCAAGATAATGGGATTATTACATACATGGTAGATCCATATCTATTCTTAGTGTTCCCATCATTCATAAGAATTGGACACTTGGCCTTGGGATACTAACTCCGTGTAACATGGACAAGTTTTCTCCCACTAAATCTGTGTATACTGAACACTTCAGTACAGATTGCCAATGTATGCTTTCTCTTTCCAGGTCAAGAGATTTTCGAGAACTATCTCTATAGATCTCTATTCCTATCACATAGGAAACATCTCTATCTTCCTTAAAGATAATTTCCACTTTTGGATTTCCAATCTAGAACATTTCCATTTCACATCATATGTGGAATGTGAATACGCTCCCACTAAATCATAGATCCCTTCTTTATCTTTGACATATCAGTCAAACCCTTTGACTATATCATCAAAGTAAAGATCCAATTTTGAGTTGATTGTACTCAATCAATCACATTGATTAATTCATTGTAACTTATAGACTTCATTTGCATTAGTGGATTCATAAACCTTATAGGCTATGTCACGTACACATCCTGGTTTTATTCCTCATAGGAATGTGGTTTTAGTATCCATATGCCAAATGTCTCAGTCATTAAGTTGCAATCAACAAGCATCATCCTTCTCAAAATGTTATCCATCTGTCTTAACACTTAATACTCATTTGCACTTATGGATATGATCCAATGAGTGCTACCATTAAGGTCATACTTTATGGCTCACATGGAAGTCATTTTGGATGTAATGGTTTTAAACCATAACTCAAGATTCGGTTCCTCATATTCATCTTGATAGTTGACTCATCACATGAACAACTCATCACATAGATAGTTGAGGTGTATCTGTTACAGATATAAGAACTCACAACCCTTGTGATTCTTAATTTCTTTTATTAGTGTGGGGTATTCATTTATTAAGAAGAATTCAGTTATTCGATAATCATTCTCTAACTCCTTAGAGTATGATTCCTTCTTGATTCAGACATCACCATGCCTTAATCATGAGTTCACTATGATACACTATCATAATCACTCATAAGGATCTCAAACATTTGGTCCAAGTATTTTATTCATTGATCTCATCAAGAATTAATACTTTACCAAATTTGTACTTTATTTATGATAATCTTGAACACTTTAAGATACTCATATTGGTATTTCTCTAAACACCATTTGAAGTATTAGCATTTGTTCCAATAGGTATGTAAATACATCACATGTATTATACCTAATAGGATCATCACTCTCCCACTACATTAGTGAAGATTGATCAATCATGTCCAAGATATTCATGTCCCTTATTGGTTCTCTAACCATAAGAGTCTAGTTTTATCCATCACATGGAAACTAGAAATGAATTTCTCATGATTAATGCTAATTAAATGTTTGAGTTATCTATAACTTTTAGGTATCGTCTTATCTTATGCATATCAAATATCACAAGATAAACAAGGCATTGCCACAAAGATCACATCTTTATAAATTGAAGCATCTCTTTATTAATTGCCATCATTGTCATACAATATGCAAAAATAAAGTGTTTCTATCTATTGGCAATTATGAAATAGCAGTTCGTAACTGTATTACATTCCTTGTATGCTGAAAATAAACTAAAGTACTCCTATCTATGAAGGCAACACTTCCCAAAATAAGAATGCTTTACACTTTACATCTTGATATCATATATCTCAGAAGAGTTACAAGTTTACTTTCATGACACCTTTAAGTAGAGGCTTCAGTCGCCTCCTTCTTCTTTTGTTCTTCCAGGTAGAGAGGACAATTCCTTTTCCAATGTCCTGGCTTTTGACAATGATGGCAATTTCCTTTCTTGGTCACGCCTCCCTTGGCCTTGAGAGTTGAAGATGGCTTGGACTCTTGGCTAGCTTCAGAACCTTTCTTAGCTTTGCCCTTGCCCTTGCGCTTGGACTTGCCCTTCTTGCTCGTGATCACCATCACGGACTTAGGCTTGTCCTTCTTCATCTGTAACTCGGCTGTCCTCAACATGCCCAACAACTCTGACAGTGGCCTATCAAAGTTGTTCATGTTGTAGTTCATCACAAACTGACTGTAAGATTCTGGCAACGATTGCAATATCACGTCAGTAGCCAACTCTTGGCTCAGTGGAAATCCCAGTCTCTGTAGGTTCTCCACATACCCAATCATCTTGAGTGTTTGAGGACCAACTGGATCTCCTTCTATCATGACGCACTTGAACAGCGCCCTAGAAACATTGTACCTCTCTTGCCGTTCCTGATCTTCATACATGTTCCTGAGATGCAGAATCATCTCAATGACACCCATGTTCTCATGTTGCCTCTGCAACTCATGGTTCATTGAACATAGCATCAAGCACTTTGCATCAATGGCATCATCAGAATGCTTCTTGTAAGCATCCCTTTCTGTCTTCGGTGCATTTGGAGCGGGTTCCTCTGGAATTGGAGTATCCAGGACATAGAGCTTACGCTCTTGAGTGAGAACAATTCTCAATGTCCGATACCAGTCGTGGAAGTTCGTCCCATTTAGCTTGTCCTTGTCAAGGACCGATCGCAAAGAAAAGTTGTTGTTGTTTGTTGCCATTTGAACTACAAAAGGAAAATATGCAATTTTAGTCCAAAACTCATTTTTGACTTATTTGATTGATTTGAAAATTTGATGATATAATTAGGCCTTTAATTAATTATCGCTCCCACTATTTTACTTCAAATTGATAGCCCTCACCATCAATTCAGAAGATTGCAGCGTACAACCTTCTAGTGGGCAAGATCCTGAAATCCTCTAAGTCATGGACCAGCTTGGGCTGTCACCCACAACATAGATCTCTCAGGTAGGCAAATTTTGCCAATTGCATCATATGCAACTCTTGATAAGATGTCATCTACAACTCCTTGCAATGATCATCTCTATGCCTCAAGGTGCTAGATCCTATCTAGGTCACCTTGTTAAGTCCGACCCAGAGCAAACACGATGAATATGCACCCTGCTAGGGCAGACCCACACATTCATCCTTCACGCTTCCACGAGATAGACGGTGCACCACGCTAGGGCGTGCCCACACTTGGTCGATCAAGATTTTCACGTGTGTCACATTTGGAAGGCATCTAAAACTTAATATTTGAATGAGGGATTTGGTTTTATATACATATACATATCCAATCACCACAATACATAGTACATATCATATACATGCTATATCCCACAGAAAACATGCACAAACGATAAAAAGCAATGATTATGGCCATCCTAATGTGATTCCTCGAGCCAAGAGGAATCACGGTCATCTAGGTCTTCATCATATGCAACCTGTACAAGATGAACTCTGTGCCCTACTATTCGAGTTGATCAACTCATCACATGATTGATCTGTACTCTCCAGCCGGTCGTCTGAGTGCCACCAGCCAATCTGTTGGCTCCTCCAACCGATCGGTTCGCCTGGTCGTCGTGCATCTCGTCATGTCCGCAACCCGCTCATCTCGCTCCTCGAACCGGTCATCAACCAATCGGTTCACTCCTTGAACCGACCGTCTGAGCAGTCGTCTTGATGTTCGCCGGTCTTTGACATAACATGAAATAAAATTCTATCCTATTTATTACATTGCTTGAAAAGGAAACCCCGAGTTACATTCAGGGGGAGAAAAGGTAGGAAAGAATCTCGAATTATTTCGAGTTACATCAGGAATAAGAGAGGGAAGATCGGTGCGCAGACCGAGATGCAAGAAACCACACACAACCAATCACAGATAGGGGTTTATAGGCCATAATCACGCTACACACATCCACCACAAAACTCATTTAAGGGCGACGCGTATCGAGTGCATTAATAATACATATCATATATGTAATTCGGGATTTGTGGATTTAGGATTGGACATGCATAAAGCCGATATTATTCGCATCGCATGCAATAAATAAAGGCGAAAAACCAAAATCGATCATATCGATATTCCTAAAACATAGAGCAGTTGACGTGGCTCTAATGCCACTATTAGGTTTTAGGGGAGACAGAGAAGGCAGCGGAAACAAAAATTTTCTCCCCCAACCCATATCGAGGAAATGCGTCAACGTCTATATAATAGGAAAGGATGGTTTGCGGAATCATACCTTGTCCCGAGGCTTGCTCGGCGACAATACCTCGCGCAATGCGTGGTCTTCAACTCCGGACTTCGACGGTGTCTGTGCAGCTCCTGGTAGCACCGGGACTGACAACTCCTACTCAAACCGGACTGTCAGATGACAGTTGTCCTCCTAAGCAGCAGTGTCCTCCCGCCTCCGTAGTAGTCCACATGGACCACCTGGAACTCCACACTCCTTGTCCCACAAGGAAGTGGAAGGAGTCGCACCCTCCTGTTGACGTACTAGTCACCAACTCGCTCTCCTGCCTCCTGTTGCAACTGTAGTTGTCCTTCCCTTGCTGAACCTCCCTTTTTCGGGAAGCACTTGCTCGGGCTCTCTCACGGTTACCAAAACCAGAGAGAACGACAACTTGTAGAGCAACTGGTTGCACTGAGCTGTACTGTGAGAAGCCCCCAATATCCCCTATATATATAGGAGAGTCATGGGACAGGGTTCTCCATCCCGGGAAATGCGGGACTAAAAGTAGGAGTAGAAGGATTCGGGATTTTCCACAAAAAGCAACCATCTCGCAACCTGAACTGATCGGTTCACTACTGAACCGATCGGTTCAGCCACTGAACCGGTCGGTTGGACATGAGCCGACCGGTTGGGGCACTCCAACCGATCGGTTGGTGCCCTGAACCGATCAGTTCATGGTCCTAATCCGGCTCATAATGACTTTCTTTGTTTCTTTCCCAATTGGTATCGAAATACCAATACTATTTCCAATCAAATTGGAAATCCTATTTCCAATCAAATTAGAAATCCAAACGAAAGGAAAATTCTCACCAATCCTACTTTCCCAAGTTGCTCGATTGCACCAGTTGAACCGATCGGTTCAATACTTGAACCGGTCGTTTCACTCTGTGCATGAGCCGATCGGTTCAACAATTGAGCCGACCGGTTCAGCAACCTCAGCCGACCGGTTCATCACATGAACTGACCAGTTGGGAGTGCAGGTTGTGCAGAATCAGTCAAATGCGATTTCAATCAATCCGATACTCCAATCAATGCGTCCAACACCTTGAACCATATGATATTGAGCCATCGACTGATTGAGTGTTTAATTGAACTACTAAACTCTTTTAGTAATCAATCTAAACATTGCTTGTGGACAAAACTCCTCTTCCAGGTTAAATCCTATGTGTGTGAGCCTGTAGGTCCATTTCACGTTGGCAGTTAAAGTTCATAACACTTATGACTTCACAAGCAAAGAGCGGTGCCTAGTCACACATCAGTGCTACCCAAGTGAAAGTAGAAAGTTGGAGAACAACTTTCATCCTACAATCCATGAATGGTGTTACAGCGAGTGTATAATTCCTTTGTCACTAATATCCCGAATGAACTCGAGGCATGGAACAGTCATCATGTCAACGTTCATTCACTTTCTTGATTTCAGAGTAGACTGTAAGAGATATGTATGACATCAGTATCACATACTGATTCACACATGCGTGCACACCTTTCTCAATCCTACTCATCAAGTGGCCATGGATATCAAACTCCCTCAGGAGGGACAAATCCCATATCTATCACTCACCCCTCAAAAGCCCCATGTGTCAAAGCCACCCAATCATCACCTTTATAACAACCCATGTTTTAGGACTGCGTTTGATGATGTCAAAGTGTGCCCAACGACATGTGTTGAGTGTAGTGATTTCAGGTCTAAGAATCACACTCACCACCATCACTGTGAGTACTGACTGTGACTACCATCTCATGGTTCCATGTGTCAAACTCACGGTGGGTCTGTCAGGTACCTTGTTCTCTAACAAGTACCTATGTGTTTGGTTTGATATCTCTATATCATGACTAATGAGATTCTGTCATCAACCAACACCACAATCTAGTCTTATGTGTCATTGCTGTCTATCTACCTTCCACAATGACATCCGACCAGGGACATAACAAGAATGTACAAACTCTTAGCATCCGTATGATCTCATCGTTCAGGTCCTCAACCTGAAAGCATACGTCATTGAGTACTGTCATTCTCTAGACATTCAATCTGTTCTATCACTATCTCATATGACTGGACCAGAAAGAATTGGAAGCTTGCCTTTGATGTTTATCAAATCAATCTTAATGTATCCCACCAATCATCCCATGATTGGCTCTCAGGGCATACATACCAACATCGCTAGCCACAATGACGGCAGCAAGATCAGCCGATGCCTGCAAACTTGCTTCACCCACAGACCTTCCTAGGCGCCGCCATGGATCCACAACCCTCATCAATCATCTTTTCTCTCCTTCCTCTCTACTTCTCTCCCTTTGTATTATTTGATTCCCTAAGCCCAGGCCGTCGGAGGTCCTAGCCTCTTAGCTTCGGCCATTGCAGCAGCAGGTTCCTGTGGTACCTAATGTCAAATGGTAGTGATGGGTGAGATGATGGTCCAAACCCACATAGATTATGATCTAGAGAGGGGTTTAACCTTCACGCATGACTAGATCATTCTTGTATTCTATTTCTGTAGCAGTTTTTGGTGAAGGTTATTACCATCACACATTGAATGGGCGAAGCTCTTTTGGAAGATGTTCTTTGGCCCACGGTTCTAGTATTCGTGAAGGTTCTAACCTTCACACAAGTGATAATTGTGAACGTCATAACCTTCACAAAAAGGGCAATCTGTTGTAGTGTGTCGAACTTGCAGTCCTCACCATCGTTGACCCCTTCACTATGCCGCTGGTAGGTATCAAAAGGGTACCATAAGAGCCTTTCTAGACGTGCCAAAATCTCTAGATGAGATCAAGAAAATAACAAAAATAGAGGAGGGGGGACAAAAGGTAGGATTGCAATGAACATGAGTTGTAAGCTGCCAAAAAGGAAGGTTGATGAAGATATTATCGAAGTCAGAAGTAAAGTCCATATTTTATATGGAATCGGGGGACGGAAACAAACAGTCATGTTTAGTATGGTAGAAGTGTAAATTTTTTTATACAACTATATACATCAGTTAATATTCATCCCACTCACTATTACGGGCCAAATTCGATGAGGCAAGATATTTATGTCTTTCGACAACCAATCTGGCTTTACAGAAGAGATGTTGAACTGTGATGAGAGGTACATGGATTGTTTTGCAAAAGCATCTGCTACTTGGTTGTGTTTCCTATTGATCTAGGAGAGATGAAGGTCTGGCAATAGGAGGAGGGCATGCGCAAACTCCCTTCTCAGTGGTTGCAGCCTACAGGCTGACAAGGATGGTTGTTGTAGGAGTGTGATGGTAGACAAAGAGTCTAACAAGATAACTGGCTTGTGCCCATTCCTATTGATGCATAAACGCATCACATGAATGACTAGGCGAACCCATATGAATCAGAGCCAAGTAAACAGATGCCCATGGCATCAGTGACGTGCACAACTATGCCAGTCTTTAGAGTGTGATACTAGAATACGACGTCGACAAACACCAACTGGCGGTGGTGTTCAGGACGAGGTGTCGACCATTTCTTCACAATAATAGTGGGAGTGTTCTTCCCGTTGGCGGTAATGATGGAGCTAGTTCTCTCGCGAATGCGGGAGAATAGGACAGAGGTGGGGATCTGCTTGCCTCCATGGAGGGTATGATTTTGTGCATGCCAAATGGACCAACACCTGAAATATTGCAATGTGATAACTTCCACTGAATCCTTGCTATGAATGACATGGTCTATCCACTCTTCGCCAGTCAGGGAGAAGAAAGAAGGGACCATGCTAAGAGATTGCCAAATAGCTCGGCTTGTAGGGCAATCTCGAAGATAGTGGGTTAAGGTATCTTGATCTTTCATGAAGATGAGGTAGATTTCACAACTGATAATATGGCGATGCACCAATTCTACTTGCATGAGCAGGGCATGGTGCTTCAGAAGCCAGAAGAAGGTACGATATTTCAGCATTATCAGGAGTGACCAGATTCCAGACCAATTGACAGAGGAGTTTGGGGCATGCTGCACTTTAATCCATGAGTATGCATATATAGCCGAGAGTTTGCCAGAGGGTGATAGCGTCCAAGACCATGTATCCAGTCCCGCGTTACCATCAGGTGTGTTGGTGTTTTTTTATATATCAGAGACCATGTAGAGGGCGGGAGAAAGGTGTGGACAAACTCCAATCCCACACACCGGTAGGGAGGGACATACTATGCACTGTGAGGTCCTTGAGTTCGTCCGAGATCGTTATATTGGGGACTATGTCGATAACGACTTGCCCATTAGCCATTTGTCAAATTAGACATTGGTACTGGAGCCGGAATTCACAGTCTTGTGGCAGAAACCTTGTAGTCTAGGCAAATGGCTTTTGATAAAAGACCCTGCTGAGGAGCCTGAGGACTTCAACATAGTCCCTTGCACATAACCTCAACCAACTGATATGGTGAGTTGTTCAGAAATTTCCAAGCGTTCTTCAACATAAGCACTGTGTTTTGATCTTTAGCCGTTTTAATCCCAAGGCCACCTAGGGATTTACTTTTGGTCAGCTTCTCCAACGAGACCAGGGAGATTTTTTTCTTCTCACATCCACTCGACCAAATGAAGTTGTGGATGTGTCTATCAATGTCATCACATAGCATAGGAGAGACTCTCATGGTCTGCATCGTATAGGAAGGAATCATTTGAAGTGCAGTCTTGGCGAGGGTGATGCGGTCCGTAAGAGATAGATGTCGGGCATACCAACTATCCATGTGGTTCTTGATTCTCTACCGGATATGTGAGTGTGTTTGTTTGTTCACTCTGTGATGTAACACTGGCACTCCGAGGTAACGACCAAGGTCAGTTTCTTTAGAGATACCCATACAGTGGACAAAAGCTCGTTGCTCGGCCCTTGGGATGTTAGGAGAAAAGAAGCAGCGAGATTTTTCTTTGGGTACTACCTAGCCCGACACCAAGGAGAAGTCTTTTATAATTTTGATGATAGGAGATGCTTGAGATGTACACACCTCAGCCATAAGGAGGAGGTTGTCGGAGAACATCACATGTAAAAGTGATGGACCTGTTCTAGTAATCTAGATTGGTTTCCACATACCGCTTGCTACCTCTGCTGAGATAGCATGACTAAGTCGTTCCATGCAAAGCACAAATAAGTACAGGTTGATTGGATCCCCTTGCCGGACACCCTGCGTAGTTTTGATGGGATCCATGGTGCACCATCCCAAAGAATAGAAGTGTTGCTAGTGGATATAATTTGCATGATCAGCTTGGAGAGGTTTTCAGGGATCCCTGTTTTCTTCAAAGTGTCAAGAATGAAAGGCCAACTCAACTAGTCAAAAGCCTTGGATAAATCTAGCTTGATAGTAACCCATTTCTTCTTGCCTCACATGTTCTTCATAGAATGTATCACCTCTTGAATAAGGAGGATATTATCACTGATACGCCGACCATGGATGAAGCTTGATTGGTGAAGGGAGATCCAGTCACTGAGAAAGGGTTATAAGCATTCCACAATGACCTTGGAGATGAGCTTGAGGCAACAGTTGTTGAGCGAGATAGGACATAAGTCACTACATCTCTAAGGGTTGGTTTTGAGAATAAGCACACGAAGTGAGTCAGCCATGCATGGGTCGATTGTTCTAGTGATGAAGGCTTCATGGATAATAGAGATGAAGGAACCTCCCACATGAAACCAATGATGTTGAATAAAGCCATTGTGGATGCCATCTAGACCTGTAGCTTTGGTTGGGGCCATGAGGAAGAGGACATGCCATATCTCTTCCTCGTCTGGGGCTTTACTGAGTAGATGCATATTCAGGTTGCTCCGGAACCTACCAGTATATCCTGCAATGGTGGTACTGTCTAGTGGGTTGTGGCAAGGCGAGCAAAGCAGTTTGTTGAAGAACTCACGTACATGTATCTTGAGAGTGCCGGTGAAGTGATCCAGGCCCCAACGTAAACACAAAGCCTGAATATTTTGTTGTGATGTCCGCATGCCTTGATATAGGCATGGAAGAATTTATTGTAGCCATCGCCATATTATAGCCAATTTATATTAGAGCGTTGATTCTAGCCCGCTTCCTCTCGTAGGATGATGGTACTCATTTGTTCCTGGTGCATGACACAATGCAGTTGTGTGGAAATGGAATTGGCAGTTTGGGATTGTACCTAACATTTTTCTATCTTACGCAGAAGGGCGTTCTTGTGCTTGTGCTAGTTCTTGAGGCATTTCTCTTCCCACTCGATGGATGTCTTCTTGAAAGAGGGCATCACATCTAGCAGAGGTCTTGATCCATCCCATGCGGGGAGGAGTTTGGCTTTGAACTAAGGAATAATGTCCCAACTCATTTTGGTTTTGAAGAAGTTCCCTCTCGCCGGATGATGTTGTCCCTCGATAAGGATGTGATTGTGATCAATGTGAAGATGGGAAAGGACGTTAATTTGCATGCCCATTCAATAGATAGCCACTCTTCATTAGCTATTGTTCTGTCTAATCTCTCAAGAAGATGACCTTTTTTGAATGTGAATAAGTGGCCGGAGGACGCCATATCCTGGAGGCCTGCATGGATTAGAAAAGAGTTGAATTTGAGGCTAGAGTGTCTTTCAAAACCATGACCACCATGCTTCTCAGATATATCGAGCATAGTATTGAAATCACCAATGAGAGCCCAGGCCTCATGGACCTGAGTGGAAAGGCTCCTTAGTCTGTGCCACAACAGGTCCAACTTTTGAGGGTTGGGACTACCATAAACAAATGTGAGAAGCCAAGTATTATTGATATGACAATGTACATATTGACAATGGCTCTGTAGCACATCAATAGTACATTTATGGTTGTCCCAAAGAATCCAGATTCCACCCGAGAAGCTGAGTGCTTCCAGTCTGTGTGAGGAGATGTAGTTGAGTTTTTTTAATGATTTTATCCTCCTTAGATCCACTGCAATGTGGTTCAATAATGACGAGAATATGGAGATTGTATCACCTCTTGTATTCCTTGTGTAAGGTGATTTTATCTTTTGATCCAGCACCCTGGATATTCCAGTAGATGATGTCAGTCATTAAGATAACTCAAGATAGGAGGGGTGATAATAAAACTCAGTTGATGGCAGCCAGTAGGCCTGAAGAGGTAGCTA
Organism: Alisma plantago-aquatica; assembly: GCA_963693085.1. Lineage (NCBI taxonomy): Eukaryota > Viridiplantae > Streptophyta > Magnoliopsida > Alismatales > Alismataceae > Alisma > Alisma plantago-aquatica. The sequence goes on along the minus strand of OY856409.1, from coordinate 1,129,513,877 downwards.
CAGCTTCCATGGCCTTTTCTGGGCCCGGATCATCGACGTCAAAGTTTAGCACCTTCTTAGAATTGGTGGTGAAGTCAACATTTCCTACAAGTTGAGAAAGCTTCCCTTCCTTCCGCTCATGGCCCGAGCTCACAGTTTGATAAACAACTCTCCTATTATGGAGAATGACTCCGTCACCAACCCCATCTACCCCCACAGAGAACATGGGATGAACGGATGGTTGGGCACTGGGATCCAGCGCTTGGAAGTGGAAAGATTCAGCGAAGGCAGTTTTGTTTCTCCCTTCACTGATCTCATCATCGATTAAGGATATAATAGAGTTTTCACCACACGTATGTGTCGCGGGTGAGGTTGGCTTCAGCCCATGTGGTGGCTTGTCGTTGTTTCTTACCTCTTTCCCAGTGTGGTGTTTATCGGACTTCTTTTTCTGTTTCCGAGAGGTCACTGTCGCCCAGTCTGCCTCCTTGACCTCATTGGACTATCCAACGGCAGGCACATCAGAGCTGGGCTAGGGGTTAGTTTCTTGAGATGTTACTGTGGACTCCTTCCTTGTCTCATTCGTCTGAGGCGGTGGTTTCTTCCCCACAGAGGAACATCGCTCAGGCATCTTTGCATGAATCTCTAACATATACTGTGTCGAGATGGTCAAGGAAGGGCCGGTAGAAGAGGACGGATCGACGCTTGGGAAGATAGGAATAAACTTACAGTCTCCTTCATTGTGACCCAGTCTACCACAATTCATGCAAAAGGTTGGTAGATTTTCATATTCTAGTCTGTACTTCTCGCCATTTCGGAGGATGGTCGGTAGAAGTGGCTTTGTAGTGTCCACTTCGCCTACAATTCAGGCAAACTTCCCCCTGTGTCCGGACTGGGTTGTAGTATCGATTTTGATAGTTCTCCCAATATGATCACCAATGTTTGAAAGAAGAAAATTTTGGAAGAGGAAGATCGGCAGATCAGGTATTCTAGCCCAGACAACTAGTCTCTGGGGTATGGGATCAGATGGACGGAAATCCTTCGACCATGATTGTACTAAGAGGTAATGGTTGAAGATCATCCATGGTCCTCTGGTCATAGCACGAACAAAGTCCTCTTTGTTTGCTAGTTGGATAATGTAATAGCCTTTATCGTGGTCAATCACCCGAACTTCATCAGATAATTGCCATAAAATTGGGATCCTATTCATGAGTGTGTTGAAGTTCACGGTGGTTCCTATGACTTTGATGACCACCGTGAATTTCCACAGCTCGAGCAACGGCGGAAGGATCACCGAGTTAATGGAGATGGCTAGAATAGCACATATATCAGCCGAAGTCAGCAGATCTGGGGATACTTGCAAAAGGGTGGCAGGAGCCCTGGTCAGACACCCAGGCATTGTTTCCTTGTAGCACTTAGGGATTTGTTGTTGCGCATTTGGTTCAGGCTAAACCATCTCCATATCTTCCAAAGTAGATCCATTTCCATCGAAGGATTGCACAGAGGTGTTGATCATCGTGACGACACTGGTGGTTGAGTTCGATCAGGGTGCACTACGTCTGGAGCCGCGGCCTCCGTGGCTGCCTCCACGAGCGGAAAACCCTAGCATCCCGAGCGTCTGGTAGAATGTAATTGATGAATACATTTCATTCAAAAATATTATTTTAATTAAATTAGTGACGTTATTTGGTTGATTCTTATATATGAGCATTGATGTTTAGTAACTTGAATGGATGATGTATTCCTTTGAGTAGTCTTTGTCACAGTTAGTGAAAGTTAATGCATCCCTTAGATGATAGCAAAAAAGGTGATATTTTGTAATCTTTTTTTTGAAGGTGTGATATTTTGTAATCTCATTTCAAGGTTAGTTATAACTATTGCAAATAAAGGAATACTCAAAACAAAGAAAATGAAAACTAATTATGAGATTTCTTACATCCAAAATTATCATTCTAACGACAATCCATCAAAACAAAATATTGTCGTTCGAGTTAAACAACTATCCCATTTCCATCCAGCATACCATAATCTTCAACCTCAATAATCTATGTATTTCCAAAACATTGTAGGGTGTCTATATCATTTACGGCTAGAGTGGCACATAACACATAAGTGCTTCTCAAAGAATGTAAAAAAGTGTTTTCATGCCTAAAATATGCTCGACAATTAGTATACAACCTATATACAAGTAATATACAATGTGTTCGTGTCAGTTTGCGACATGTCTCCTTCACACCAACCTAACAAATGGTATACTATTACTTTATTATAATTTGAAATCTTATTAATGTATGATACCAATATTATGACATTTTCTTAATGTATAGGCTACAAAATTTTATTTTTTCATGTACTAATTAAATGAGATCACAAATTTATAGAAACTACTATAAGCTTCTTCCATGTCTACATATCATGTGATCAATAATAATCGTCTTGATATTTTTTCTTTCTTGTGTGACACTAGAGATGACATTGGTGTACATGTGGTGCAGTTTATACCAAAACCACAACCGCACAATGAAATACACCAAACACCATATCTACACCATATCCATTGCGGATTTTAATATGAGAAACCATACATGCACTGCAAAAAAAACAATTAACTACACCAAACCACATCATTTACAATTGTGTATTAAGGATAGTATCATTATACATAAAATATATGAAGTTGTGCTCAATAGATGGAGATAGAAACATACTTAATTTGAAACAACAATATTCTATTACTATTAAATAAAAAAAGAAACAATATTTTTTATGTTAATGAACATTCTAGATAGTTTATATAAATATAATATTTTTAATTACATATTCTTTCTTATTTAAAGTTTAAACATCATCATATATTGTATCAGTTCATTAATTATTCTCCACATCGTATACAATATTTCATTTTCGACCAGCATTATTCTATTCAAAATTGCTCCTCAATTCGTTCCAATTAAGTTGTCCTTCTCATTTGCAAAAATATAAGCTATATTACTTTTTCCTTTATATTTATTTTTGTTGAGAGATAAACAAGACAATATTTAAAATTAAATAGTATTTTTGTTAAGAGATAGGGGCAAGCTAAAATTATTGGTACATCAGGGTGGTAGCATATTTGAATGAATTATGAAGAAAGATGATTAATGATAATGGATGTAATCATCCATTTTTGAATCTTAGTCTCACTCTCTCTATTCCATATTTCCATATTTTTTTCACCTTTCTATGTTTTCCCTTATTTTTTATCATATCCTTGTAAACATTGTATCCTATTCTTGTACTCATGTTGTCTCTCCCCAACGTATCTGACACATCTTTTTTTGCTCTAATCAAATTTCAGATGAAGGAGTTATGGCCTTATGAAAACCCACTTTAAACATGCATTTTGCCCCTTCTTCCATTGATGTTGGGCCGAATTTAACTTCTTTGGGCCCAAGGAGGGTGCGACCTGGCGCCCCTCTAATTTCTTGAGACCAATCTGCATATACCTTCTTTGGCCAATCATGGCCAATGGATTGTGTTTCCTTCTATTTGCAATTGATCGTTGTCCCTCAGATATGGCCTTAACCCAACAACTCGAGGGTTGTATTCCACCCCGTACGGTGTTGTGCCAATGGTGCTACAGTAAGTTGTACCTACTCCCATTGTCTCCTGATAGGGTCTTGTTTTCCCACTACTTTGACACCCTTTTACTCACTCTCAGCCTATAAAATCTCTCCCCTAACTCGTTCCCCATCTTTTCATTTCTTTTTGTTAACCCTAACCCCTTTGAACCTTCATCTTCAACATCCAACTCCAAGGGCATCCACCACTCATCCCGTTTTAGGTTTTTCCTCCCTATTTCCCTTTGATGCTCGCAAAGACCGACTCTAGCCTCATGATGACTAGGTGGAGCTTGACGACAGGGCTACACAACACCGAGAGGGCAGAAGGCACCCCCTGCCACGCTTTCAATGAGCCCCAACAGTGTAATGTTGTTGCATGTTGTGACTCATGATCATAGTGGGTGGCGATGGACGGAGGGCTCGAGTCGCCACATACCACTTGTTGGCGGTCGGTCGCCTCCTTGCACCATAGGCAGTGGGTGCCAGCGGCTATACACAACATGTACTAACCGCTAACCATGAGCTAGACCAATACAAGGAGCCAAGCTGTGAGATTGAATGTGGGACGTCGATAAAAAATTCAAAAATCCTCATTCATCACATTATTCTTGGTAATGCTTTCCCCATTCTATGAAGTTTTTGATTCAAATCTTGAAAAATCGACATCTTCCTCATCCTTTGGCCAAATGAGGCATATCATATATGATTTTTTATTCTCTCGATGAGATCTTTCTAGTGGTCTTAGTATCTTGAGCTAACTCTTCTCGTAGCTCCACTAACTTACTAAACATGATAAATTTTGTACCTATTTACATGATTCAATCTGTTTGATGCTCAAGCTTTCTCTTTTATGCCTTAAAACCCTACATTAATCCTATGTCAGCAACTTTACCCTATATAAGACTTGACTTGAAACGACCACCACCAAACCGACCGCCAAATCATTATTAATTAGTGGAATAATTAGAATCAGCGGATTAATAAAAATCACTAAAATTTAAAACCATTTTTACAAGGAGATCCTTTTCCAGAAAACTCTTATTGAAATATTCAAAACTCATACATATCATGATTTACATTGTGCAAAATTTTTTTATCTCATCTCGAGGACATCATATAAAAGTTGCTCTATCAAAACATATACTGGAGCAACATAAAACCTTGAGGCATACAAGCCAAAATTTCATATTGTACACAAGATCATCACGAACCAACTCCAAGGACCTGAGAGTACAGAGACGACACATAGGACTTCTATCTACAAGACATGACAGGTAGTGCACTCAACCTGAGCTGTCACTGCTGCCTCAGCTGTTGTTCCTTCTCTACAGAAAGATCTTCGCCACCTCGTGCACGTCCACCTAAAAAAATGTGGATCCCACGAGGTGAGACAATTGTCTCAGCAAGAGAAATAACTCTCCGCCGACCATATTATTATCACAGATTAAGCATTTATAAACTAAGCATATGTTCTTTTTTTATTAACAGGTAGGATAAATCATTGTATGAACAGAACGAAGTAATCTCCTTTCTCAAGGACAACATTGCATCTACCCATGGTAGAGTTATAAATCATCTATCTTCTTTGCAAGGAATGTAAAGAAACATAAATATCGGCTATCAACTAAGATGTATAACTAAATTGTGCATCAAACAATGTTTCTCGTATTCGATCCTTAAGCAGATATGCTACACAGTTGAACATATTTTACAATCACACTTATTCCTTGAGGAGATGAAGTATACCCCATTCATCTCCAACCGACCACAAACTTCTCACAAGTCGGTACCATACAAGGTCAATGGGAGAGCCAGTTGCCATGACCTCACTTGTCTCAGTCAGTACAAGACCACTTAGGCTTAGCAAGAGATCTTGTATCAGCTGCAATATAGTTGTGCTAGGGTACATAGGCATCCTCTCTTAGAGCCACAATGTCACCTGTGCTCTCTTATGGGAACATCTACAACAACTGTCCCCAAATATTGAGTCATGGTCACTTAGGCACCATACTTTGATCCATGGTCACATAGGCACCATGCTCTGAGCCACGGGTCAGTTCATCGTTCTCTATTGAGACATTCTTATGACATTAGTGAGACATGGACACAGCCTCCATGCCCCCACATATTCAAAAATATGCATTCTGGGTTATACCATGGGGAACCCGTTTCACCATTCAACAAATTCTGACACTGCTAAATCTATGGTCAGGGAAACATTTTATGGTTTCTAGTGATATATTAAGTGAATTACAACATTCTTTTAGCATCAACCAAGTTATCATTATTAATCACAACAAATGCTACAAAGAAAGGTGTAATACATCTATCACGTACTTTTCAAATCTTTAAAACACATCGTACCTAGGATTTTAGTCCCTTATCACATTACTGGGAAATCTCATCCCTTCACATCATTATCATGATTACTGGATCTGGGTATTCAAACCCTTAGATCATCACATAAATTGTTACCTATGTAACAGGTAACCATTACCTCTAGGTCCTCAGACCAAGGTATTCATTTCACTTGTTGTACAAGTATTCTCATGGCTCACAAGGACATTACACATCTTGTCACCTCTGACTAGGGAACAACTTATTCACATGGTGCACAAGACCATTATACATCTTGTCACCTCTCACTAGGCAACGACTTATTCACATGTCTCACAAGGCCATTACACATCTTGTCACCTCTCACTAGGAAACAACTTATTCACATGGCTCACAAGGCCATTACACATCTTGTCACCTCTCACTAGGCAACAACTTATTCACATGGATCACAAGGCCATTACACATCTTGTCACCTCTCACTAGGCAACAACTTATTCACATGGCTCACAAGGCCATTAATCATTATACTTTTTATACAAGTATTTAACATGCCTTACAAGGCTTATGCAATAAGAGAAATACATCATTCCCCATTATTAGGGTTAGGGTTTCCTTTTATTTCTGAATAGGGTTTCAAGTTAATATTATTAATCTGAACCGTAATACATTTCTCCACACATCTAGGAGCATATATTCATATCATAAGTATGCAATCATACTTATCTGTTCTCATCATTTGTCATTAAATGATTATCAACACAAGGTATGAGTTTCTCTCTCATCCTCTCTAGGATATTGATTACATCATACTTTATTATCTTAGCTTAACCCTTTCTCAAGGTATTTTAGCCTACACTTATCAAAGTGCATTATATCTCAATGTATAATTGACATGACACACTTCATGTGTTACTCATCCAAGTATATTGGATTTAAGGTGCATCAACCTTGACGTTTTGGATGTGGTATTTATCATGCCTTGATGTATCACATCCCTCATTGCTTTTAACTTGCTTAAGTTCATCAACTTATCTTGTATTAGGGTATTTTGCATCCTAATACTTTATGCACTAACTCATCAAATTTATTTTGTATTTTATTGGCCATAAGTCACACACTTGAATTACCCAACTATCATCAAGTGATATGGACTCATCTCAGGTTAAGACATTTTTGATATTAGGATTGACCATTATCAATCACTTTAGGTGTTTCACCTATCAAGGTATTAGACACACCATTACTTGGTTTTAAACTCATCACTCCTAAGAGTGTCTTCCCTCACCTTTACAAGGTGTATTGGGTTGAATCATGTATGTCAAGTTGAACACATGTTTTGTGGTTAAGTGTATATTGAGCTAGACATCAATATATCCCCCATACCCTTACCCATCAAGGTATCATCCTTACCAATCACATGGTGTATGATCTTCACCATACATGAGTGTAACGTCCTCACCTCACTTGAAGATATTGGCGACACACCATACTTTAGTGTATTGTCCATCACAAGTTCAAGGGTATTAACCACCTTAATACTTTTTTCATCTAGTGTATTGGGTTACCCACCATATCATTTTAAAGATATGTGCTCAACACCATATCATCCAAGAGGTGTATGCTTAACCTAATATCGGTTTATAGGTGTATGCTTGCTACCCATATCACTCTAGAGGTGTATGTATGCTTACCATATCGGGAAAGAGGTTTATGCTTGCTTTTCATATCAATTTAGAGGTGTATGTGTGCTTACCATATCAGGCAAGAGGTGTATGCTTGCTTGTCATATCACTTTAGAGGTGTATGTGTGCTTACCATATTGGGCAACAGGTGTATGCTTTCTTTGCACCATACCAGGAAGAGAAGTGTGTGGGTGCTTCACACCATTTCGGGCAGAGAGGTGTGTGTGTGCTTCACACCATATTGGGTAGAGAGGTGTGTGTGCTTCACACCATATCGGGTAGAGAGGTGTGTGTGTGCTTCACACCATATCGGGTAGAGAGGTGTGTGCTTCACACCTGATATCACTTTACCCAAGATGATGTCATAACCATCAACATCTAGACTCTTGTTCTTACTATTCTAAGTCATGGAAAACAATCCCATGAAGATTTTAGAACTCAGAGTATCATCAATTATTCAAGTGAAATCAAAATTGCAAGTATATCAACAAGTATGAAAAAAATTCAAAGTGCATAATAATATAATTGGGTTCAAGTTATATAACCTACCTCAAGAACAACTTCAAAGCTCCAAGCTCCAAAGCTCCACGTTCCTAAGGTTGAATATGACTTCACAACTCCTTTATATGAAAAGAATCACCATGGATAAGCATTTGGTGAAGAAGAAAAGAAAGGAAGATCATAACCCTAGATTCATCCTTCAATCCAGGGCTAAAGATGATCACGACCTCACCTTAGGGTTAATTATTGAGCTCCCTCTTGCTCCTTATCACCTTTCACGATACATCACTACTCATGCACGATATTCCATCACTTTTGGCCGATATCCCCCTCACATCTGGCCAAAAACACTCCACTTGGTCGATATCAACATGCTATGGCTGATATCACTTGCTATGGCCGATACCCAAGCCCTATGCACGACCACATCACCTATGCATGATAAAAAGGCTCTATGCACAATATCGAAGAGCAAGGAGGTGGTAAGATTCGAAAAAGTTCACTAAGGGGTGAAAGGAAGGGTATATATACTTGAGGTTCATGAAAAAGTGTGTATACGAGGTGTCATCAATTTACTACTACTAGGTGCCACATGGCCATGCATGGATTAACACATGTACTTGCATGTACTCCATTTTTATCTTCCAGTGTTAAATAAAAACTTGAGGATAATGCAAGGGATAAGGGTCGGCCTCCTTTGGTTATCTTCTAGGACAAGCCACTTCCACTCACATTATTATATTCACAATTCAATGCAACCTTTCCCAAGGAAAGTTGCAAGCTGATATCCATTTCTTTATTGAGGTTCTTAGCTCGTTTTTGAAAATTCAAACAGTTAAAAACATGATATGGGGGTCTCCTCTTTGGCTCCTTGGATGATATGGACACCCATTTAACACTACAACATGATACACTTAATACAAGCTCAAATTAGGGTTTTCATTCAACCCCTTTCTTAGTCTTTTCATCACCAAGAATACTACCACTCATAAATGATTCAAACATGGTGTCTCGTTAATTTCTCTCTCCTATAAATGATACATAGAGGAAGCAGGAACCCTCTACAGGTGATAATTTACATATCAACCCCACATTATGGGTAAATTACAATTTGTACCAAAATTGGTGCACAAGGTACCAACATTATTCAAACAAGTTCAAACTTGGCATTTAGTCTTTTCACAAACCACCACTTAGAATCATTCTCTCTATTATGATGATAAAACACTTAAGACACGTTCAACATTGAAATATTGCAATATAACCCCTCATCTTAGGTAAATTGCACTTTGGTCCAAAACAAAGGAACATTGCTCAAACAACATTCAATAAAGACCAAACTTGGAACATAAGTGTGTCACATGACAAAAAACTCCTTAGAGTATTATATTAAAGTTATAAGAAACTTTATTAGCCAAAAAATAGGGCTTAACTCATAACCTAAGTCAAGGTCATTACATGACTAATGTATTAAATCATATTGATGTAGTCCCGATGGCTATCTTTGCCCTAAAATGCTTCTTTTATGTGCATACATGTTATGCTTTAATCAATCTTATGACTTTAACTTACCTTGTCACCATCTAATCATTCTCAAAATCAGTATACTTGTGATGCTTGCATCATACTTAAGTAGTATATCATGTTACTTTTGCCATGAGTATCTCAAAGATTCTCTTTAGTAAACTATTATGTCACAATATGTGATGTTTAAGTACCTATGTGATTGAACCTCTTTTTAGTATGCAAAAGTGATCCTAAATATTTAACCATGTATGTTTGCCCCCAGATTAGACACTATATGACTTGTGGAACTAAGTTCCATGTAATACACTCATGTACCTTTGACTATATGTAACATACTTATGTAAGACCCCTAAAATGTTCTAGATGCATATGCTGATTGTTGGGCTCTAATCTTATAAGATCGTAATCTAATAATGTACCTGATATCTTAACAAATTTTAATCAGTAGGATCATCATGGAATATCTCTACATCCCAACTTGTTCTACTTAATTCTTCTGTGTCTTGGAAATATGACTCTATTGGATGATATGATCTAAGATCGTTAGTTATGATCTTGCATGGTTAAACCATGATGAAAATCTAAATGTCATTCTTCCCTTACTCCTAAACTAGATTTCATCTTGAACTAGATTTATTCCTAATGTGTATGGCTTACCTAGACCTAGGGAATAATTTTAATACTTGGTTTACGATGAGTAATTGCATGCACGTTTAGAACCTTAGATCTAAAGAAATGAACCACTTGGGTGGTATCATCATGAACCTCAGACCTGGGTCTAAGGGAGAATCCACATGACTGATATGATGTTGATATTATCAAAACTTATTGATCTAAGACCTCATGTCATATTGTTTGCATCTTAGGTCCCCTTGGGCTATATCATATATAGGAATCTTACTCAGGAATCATAACTTGTTAGGTATGCTTAATCTCTGGACCCTACTATGATTTTGTCTTGTTTGTATGTATGATCTGTAACACCCCTGACCTGGGTTATGACCTAACCCTAGAAGTTTTGCCTAAATATGTAATTAATATACTTGTGAACACTCCTCCGCATGTAATTAAGTTCCTCAGGAACATTTACTTTCAATATTGCTCCTTTTTGTTTAAGGTTGTAGCATTTTGTTGTATGCAGAGACCTATGTGCAAATTACCCAGTTTAAGGGTTGAACTTGCACAATTCACAAGATAAGATGTTCCTTTGATGTTGAGACATCATGAGGATGTCTATGATAAAGTTTGAGGGATTTCCCAAGCTTGAGCACCAAGGTGCAGCTGTGGAAGCAATTCCCATGCTTAGAAACCCTAATTTAGGGTAAAGTGCAATTTACCCAAATTGAGGGGTCCAAGTTGTAATTCTTAATATCTAAAACATCTTTTAAGACTCTTGTCATCATTTAGAATGGAAATGATGAAAGGGGCACATCAAAGATTGATCAGATAAGAAAAGATGAACTTTGTGGTAAAAGACACCTAATTTGGGTATAGAAATCTTTCATGTATGTACCCTAGTTGAAGGTTGGATTCCTTTACCCTTAGATCTTGAGATTTCATGAGATTTGCATAAGGATAGATAGGTTTGGTCGTGCCCTTGAGCAAGGAGGGACCTAGATGTGATTTCCAATCTTGTGAGGTCCTTAGGGTATAAAAGAGGCTAAAGTATATAAGCCCTTTTCCCTTGCAATTAAGTGAACGAACTTTCTTTCCTTCACTTCTCTTCTTTTCTTGCTCAAACGGCCAAGGATAGCTCTGGATCTCAGGGGGGGACGACCAACCTGTTCTAGGTAAGAGAACCCCACCATCTAGCTCGAATTCATGAAGGAATTCACTTTCTAAGGTTGGTTTTGTGGTTAGCTTACTTAGTCTTCTTGTCCTAGCCGACCAAAGCAACGTTTCCTTGGAGAATCCACCTCTGACCAAGCTGTGGAAGCTCCAGGACGCCATTAAAGCTTGGAGCTTGAAGGCTTGGAGCTCTAAGATCAACCTTTAGGCGGGTTTTATAATTCTAAACTCTTGCTTTATAAGTATGCTTTATTCTTGCAAATTTACTTGGTAAATTCTCCTTCTACCACCCTTCTTCCTCGCACGTTTGCAACCAAATCAGTGGAGAAACCGACCTTGCTAGAGGTTGAAGACGAGTGGCGTGATTCCCTATGTTGCTTTTCCAAACGACCTTGGACCCTTTTGGTCCAAACGGTTGCAAACCATTTGGGTTCAAACGGTTTCAAACCGTTTGCTCTCAAACGGTCTTGCAAGACCGTTTGGATTGAAACGGGCTCAAGACCATTTGAAAGAGTTGACCAAAGGACGACCGTTTGAGGGTCTGTTCCTAACATATTGAGTTTCATCTCTGCAAAGAATCAAAGTCTAATTCTTAACCAATTGAGAATTGAAGGTACTTCAACATGAAACCCTAATCGGGTGAAAGAGTGCTGATTTGACATATAGATCTTGTTGAGTTTTGGGTTGAAGGACCCAAACGGTCTCAAGACCGTTTGGGGATTCCTCCAAAACGGTCCTAAGACCGTTTGGGCACAACCCAAGACCGTTTGAAGGTCTAGGGTTAAGTTAATCTAATGGTTTGAGGGTCCAATTGTAGGAAATTGATGAATTGATGAAAATTACTGATTTTGACCTAATTAGACTTCAACCTTAGTCAAAATGACTTGGATTTTGGTCAAACTTTGGGCAAACGGTCTCAAGACCGTTTGGATGATGTCCAAACGACCTCAAGACCGTTTGGGCCAAGTTTGAGCCCAATTGGAGGTCAATTGAGAGGTTCAACTTTGAATTGATTCACCTTGTTGAACATTGATGACCAATCAACTTGAAACCCTAATTAAGAACGATTGAACCCTAATTGGCTTGCAATTGAGGGTCAATTGGATGTCTAAGTGGTTAAGGCTAACCCTAATTGACTCAATTTATAAGTGGTTAGCATAGCTTTGACCGATTGAGGGCTTCAACACACATATCCATGAACATTGGTGACCTTTGAACCACTTTGGAGGTCCAAACGATTTGGGCCCATTTGGACCAAACAGTCTCAAGACCGTTTGGATCCAAACGGTCTCAAGACCGTTTGGGGCCAAACGGTCTCAAGACCGTTTGGGGCCAAACGGTCTCAAGACCGTTTGGGCTCAAACGACCTCAAGATCGTTTGGTCCAATCGACCTCAAGCAATTCTGATCAAACGGTCTCAAATCGATTGAAGCTCCAAACGGTTTGGAAGTCAACCCTCCCAAACGGTCTTCACCTCCAAACGGTCTCAAGACCGTTTGGATCCAAACGGTCTCAAGACCGTTTGGGGCCAAACGGTCTCAAGACCGTTTGGGTGGTTGAAACCGTTTGAAGGTTGAAACCGTTTGGAGGTTGGTGATGGTTTATACTTAACCATTTGATGATGTAATTAGTCCAATGATGATCCAAACTAAACCCTAATGGTAACCCAGGTCATTAAGGGACTATGTGATTAGTGAGTTAACCCATGATGGTGATCATGTGGCAAATTACCAAAATACCCTTGAGGGGTCTAAAGGGGTAAAACCTTGTTCTAATCAAACCCTAATCACATGATGTTGATGTCTTGGCTTATGTTAGTCAATGGAGACTTATCTCAACCTGATCTAGAGTGGTGTTGTCACCATCCACTAGTGGGAGGAGAGAGAAAGTATCTCTAGAGAGAGAAAGTATCCTAGAGAGAGAAAGTACCCTTTTAAAGAGGAAATTCAAGTGAGATACTTCAATTACATATGAATGTGCATGATTAGGGAATGACCCACCTATGTGAGGTCATGGAAACCCTAATTATGATATATAATGGATCTTAGTCTGAATTAAGAGCCTTAATGATGATGTTTCTCTTACATGATGATGTAATGAGTACAATTCACCATGGAGTGAATAGTAAACCCTAATTTTAGGGTATAGACATGAAAGATGAACAGTAAACCCTAATTGACAGGGTTATTGAATTAAACCCTAGTTGAGGGTGATTTCATGTGAAACCCTAGTTGAGGGTGATTCCATGTGAAACCCTAGTTGAGGGTGATTCCAAGTGAAACCCTAATTGGGAACGCATCCCTAATTATTGAATTGTTTACTATTATCTGTTGAACTAACCATGCAGGTTATTATGAGATAATGGTCATACCCAGGTATGAAATACCATGTTATATTCATTGGAAGCATGTCTTAAGCTTTATGAATAGTGAATCATCTTGATGCACTGCTAAGTGACATCTTTTGTGATTTATGGGCTGTAAGAGCCATAAACACCATCAAGGTCATGCTTAACAGATGACTTGTGATGACATAATTGAGAACTGGTAATTGAAATGAGTTAGGCCTGCTACATTTTAGTATTCTCATATATAGCTGTGATGCTAATGTTTGTGTATGATGATATGAATACTGAATGTACCTAACTAATCAAGTGAAATGTAGAGCCCTGATCATAGATCCATCATTGTCAGAATCTAAATGATGGTGAAACAGGTTTTTCCTCAGGGAACTCCTGGATCACATACTTTTGAGTATGTGGGGTACATGGATGTGTAGAACCTTACATCCTAGTGTAGGTATTTGATGTAGATTCTTGTAGTCCGTCATACCTTCACTATAAAAGAAAAGGTGAGAGGATGATGTAGATTCTAGTAGTCCATCAGACCCCACCATAAAGTCCTAAAGGTGAGATGTATATCTACACTCCCTTAAAGACACAAATACCGTATCGGTGAAAGATAAACAAGAAATCTTCCTATGACAAAGAGAGTACAGAATGCCACTGTAACTCTAAAAATAGCGAAGGACCAGAGTACCCTGGTGAGCTATTATAAAGACATCCCGCCAGATGTCAAACAATCAATCCTCTAACTGACTGAGGAAGATGAGGTCATAAGAATCCGGCTCTTTTAATGACCTATGTATGATACTGATGTGACTTCTTAGCGATCAGTTGGAGTATGAGTGGTATGCCTCATCTCCACAGGGCATAATAATGTTTGAAAAACATAATCAACAGCGTAGTATATCTGCTAGAGTTAACTACGAGTTACTTGATTGATGTTACCTTGAATAGCATAGATGTTCTTATATTTTTAATATTGATTGAACTCTTGCTTATCTTCAGAACTGCTAGTGAATATCTTGAAGGATCTTATTGCTTTAGTTATTCCTTGCTTTACTTATAAAGCCTAGTGGAGAGTTATAACTCTCGCTGGGGCAATTATGTATAATTGTCTCACCCCGTAGACTTCTACTTTTTAGGTGGTCGTCGAAGACGGAGGAACAAGAACACAGGTGACCAATCCCAGCAACAGCAGCATCAGGAGCAGTAAATATCTCAGGTGGAGATCTAGCCTACTTCATGGTGTAGTTAGAGTCAAGTCCTATGTGTCCTCTGTACTCTCAGGTCCTGGAGTGTTTTGGAGTATGAATTCTTGAGAATTTTGGTATCATGTTGTATATAATTACTCAAGAAGTAATTGTCAGTGATGTAAACAGTTAAATCCTTTTTCTATGGAAAAGGTTTGTGGTTTCAGGCTCTTGTCTCGAAAAGTTTTAATTTCCCGTGATTTTTGTCTTCCGCTGTTTACCGATTTCTTCCGCACATGATTAAATCGGGATTAATTCGTGGTTTGGAGATCGGAGCCCACAATTAAGTGGTATCAGAGCTCCAGGTTCAGTCGAGTCTACAGAGGCATAGGACTTAGGATGTCGAGTCTACTTTTAGTACTCCTTCCTCATCTAATAGAATCTTCTGCTCCTCAGGAGAAGAAGATACTTAAGAATGTCAGAGCCACATGATGAGTATGTGGAAGAAAGTAGTGCCAGTGCACCTCAAGGCGGTGCAGGAGTACCAGAGTTGGAACAGCCTGTACCAGAACAACCTAGAGAGCCACCCCAGTTTGACCCAGATGACATGGGTAACCCAGCAGTCCAGACAATGTTTGGGCAGTTTATGACTGCCATGACACACATAACCGACAGGTTGCCTATGCCTGCACCTAGGGTACCTGTCCAGCCTGAGGGGCAAGGTATCGGGAAGACGTTCGAGTGACTACGTCGTGTCGGAGCTACCGAGTACCATGGGACTGCTGACCCCGCAGATGCTGATATGTGGTTGACAGAGCTGGAGAAGGCTTTCAGGATCCTCAACATCCCTGAAGCTGAGAAGGTTAGACATGCTGTCTATCTTCTCAAAGGAAGTGCTGGTCACTGGTGGAACATGGAAGAGCAGAAGAGACCTGGGGTAGAGTTCTCATGGGAAGAGTTTCGTCGGGAATTTATGAATAGATATTTTCCAAAGACCTTCCTAGACGAGAAGATCTCTCAGTTTGAGAGACTGAGACAGGGTATGATGAACATTAGCGAGTACGAAGCTAAGTTCATGGAGCTGTTGCGATTTTGTCCGCACATGGCTGCCACAGAAGAAGAAAGAATCAGAAGGTTTGAGAAGGGGTTGAATGCTGACATGTCTACCCCAGTGTCTGCCTTAGAGAACCGAGAGAGATTCTCTACCTTCGTTGAGTCAGTCCGAAGGATAGAGAGATCTGTGGTTGAGAAGAGGCAAACCCATAAAAGATATCCACAGTTCCAGGGTTCTTCATCTAGGGATTCCAAGAAACCTAGATTCTCTACACCTAACCCTCCACCACCCAGATCGAGTTTTCAAACTCAATGGACACCAAGCAGAGGTAGAGGACGAAGTCAACCGCTTCAAGGGACGCACAGTTCTGCATCTGTGTCAGTTACTGGACCACCCAGACCACAACAACAGGAAAATAGTTGCTACAACTGTGGTAAGGTGGGACACTTGATGAAGGATTGCCGTTCTAGGGCTGTCGGTGTGACACAACAAACCCCGAGACAGAATCAACAGGGATCTCAGAATAGACAACATCAAGGAGCAGCTCGAGGACGTGGACAAGCGTCTCAAGCTGGATCATCAACACCACCTCAACAACAGGCTACAGCGAGGTTCTATGCTATGAACCCACCAGAGGCAGTGGTCAATCCACAAGTGGTGACAGGTCAGATGGAACTTTTATATTCTGATATGTCTAAATCTTGTGTAGTATCTGTTTTGATTGACCCGGGTGCTACGCACTCTTTCATCACTCGAAGAGTGATTCGTAACTGCAATATGACAACTAGTCATAGGGCAGATAAGTTGTTGTTGGAGACTCCGTTGAGTGGGTCTGCTGTTCTGCAAGAAGTATGCTCTCCTTGCGTACTTTTCTTTTCTAAGCATCGCATTCAAGTGGATCTCATACCGCTTGATATGCAAGGATTTGATATAATCCTAGGGATGGATACCTTGGAAAGGTATCGAGTTGTCTTGGATTGTGAATCCAAGCTGGCAGTGTTTGCTGATGAAAGCAACACATGGATCTTTCAAGGTGAAAGAAAGATTCTGCCCACCTGTCTTGTATCAGCTATGGTTGCTGATAAGTTGATGAGGCAAGGATGCTACGCATTGTTAGCCCATGTGGTAGATGTTACCAAGGAGAGTTCCAACCCTGCTGAAGTTCCGATAGTCAGGGAATTCGAGGATGTGTTTCCCGAAGAACTTCCCGGTATACCACCACCCCGGGAAATTGATTTTGAGATCAATTTGGTCCCAGATACGAAACCCATAGCCCAGACTCCGTATAGGATGGCGCCTGCTGAGATGGCAGAACTCAAGAAATAGCTTCAAGAGTTACTTGAGAAGGGTTTCATCCGACCGAGTACCTCACCTTGGGGTTCTCCGGTTTTGTTTGTTAAAAAGAAAGATGGATCAATGCGGTTGTGCATTGACTACAGACAACTCAATAAAGTAACAATTAAGAATAAGTATCCTTTGCTGAGGATTGATGATCTTTTCGACCAGTTGCGTGGTGCAACAGTCTTTTCTAAGATAGACCTAAGGTCTGGATATCATCAACTCCGCATTAAGGACAGTGACATATCTAAGTCTGCCTTTAGGACAAGATATGGTCACTATGAGTTCACGGTTATGTCGTTTGGACTAACCAATGCACCGGCTGCATTCATGGAACTCATGAATAGAGTCTTTTGACCTTTCCTTGATTAGTGTGTTGTCATCTTCATAGATGACATACTGATTTATAGTAAGGATGCTCAGCAGCATGAGCAACACCTTCGCCAGACTTTGACCTTGCTAAGGGAACATAAGCTATACCCTAAGTTTAGCAAGTGTGAGTTCTGGTTATCTGAAGTATCCTTCCTTGGACATGTGGTATCTGCCTCGGGAATTCGTGTTGACCCTGCAAAGATAGAATCTGTTCTGCAGTGGGAACATCCGAAGACACCGACGGAGATTAGAAGTTTCTTGGGGTTAGCTGGTTATTATCGAAGGTTTATTAAGAATTTCAGTTCTATAGCCTTACCTTTGACCAAGTTAACCCGAAAGGATGTTCCTTTTGCTTGGAGTGATAAGTGTCAACAGTCTTTTCAGTAGTTGAAGGAGAGGTTAACAAGTGCACCTGTTCTTGTGTTACCTGAGCAAGGAAAGGAATATATAATCTTTTGTGATGCCTCCAAGAATGGACTTGGATGTGTGTTGATGCAGGATAAACAAGTGATTTCTTTTGCTTCCCGACAGCTTAAGAAACACGAGGAGAATTATCCGACACACGATCTAGAGTTAGCTGCTGTGGTCCATGCTTTGAAAATCTGGAGACATTATCTCTACGGAGAAACTTTCCAGATTTTCACAGACCACAAGAACCTTAAATACATCTTCACTCAGCATGAGCTTAATATGAGGCAACGTCGCTGGATGGAGTTAATCAAGGACTACGATTGTACAATTGATTACCATCCGGGCAAAGCCAATGTGGTTGTTGATGCCTTGAGTAGGAAATCAGCAACATCAACCATGGATAGGGCACAACTAAGTTCCTTAGTATGCTCTAAAAGAGATATGCTTATCTCTTTAAGGCAAGACAATGTGCAGTTGAAGGCATCATTGTTAGCTGGTATGTTAGCTGAGATGCAGATTAAACCTACCTTAAGAGAGCAGATAAAGGAGGCACAACAAGTAAATGTTTTTGTACAGCAGATTAGATCTGAGTTTGGTGATGAGAAACGAGAAGGTTTTCATGAGTCAGATGACCAGATGGCATGCTATCATGGAAGGATGATAGTCCCAGATGTGGACAACCTGAGGAAGTTAGTCCTGGAAGAAGCTCATTCTTCGATGTATGCTATGCATCCAGGGAGCACCAAGATGTATCGAAATTTGAAAGATATGTATTGGTGGCCTGGGATGAAGAAGGATGTAGCTGAGTTTGTTCTGAGGTGTCCTGTGTGTCAGCAGGTCAAGGCTGAGCACCATAAACCTGCAGGAACAATGCAACCCTTACCCATACCACAGTGGAAGTGGGACCATGTGACCATGGACTTTGTTGTTGGCCTACCCAGGACAAACAAAGGACATGATTCCATTTGGGTAATTGTTGATAGGTTGACAAAGACAACACATTTCTTACCTGTCAAAACAACCTATTCTGCTGAAAGGTTATCCCAGTTATATGTTCAAGAGATAGTGCGTTTGCACGGAGTTCCTGTCACTATAATTTCTGACAGAGGTCCCCAATTTACAAGTCGCTTTTGGGAACAGCTACACAGAGCCCTAGGCACCAAGCTAAGGTTTAGTACATCCTTTCATCCCCAGACTGATGGACAGTCAGAAAGGACTATACAGACCTTAGAAGTTCTGTTGAGAGCATGTGTTCTCCAGTTTACCGGGAGTTGGGATCTACATCTAAGTTTGATAGAGTTTGCCTATAACAATAGCTATCAACATAGCATTGGTATGGCACCATATGAAGCCTTATATGGTAGACGTTGTAGATCACCCTTGTGTTGGTATGAAACTGGTGAGCACCAGTTGTTAGGCCCTGATCTTGTGCAGCAAACTACAGAAAAGATTAAAATAATACAACAACAGCTTAAGACTGCACAAGATAGACAGAAATCATATTCCGATAAACGTCGTAGACCCCTAGAATTCCAGGTTGGAGACGGAGTGTATCTCAAGGTCTCACCTTGGAAAGGAGTCCTTCGTTTTGGGAAGAAAGGAAAGTTAGCTCCTAGATTTATGGGACCTTATCCAATTGTTGAAAAAGTTGGAAAGGTGGCCTATAAACTAGAGTTACCTCAGGAGTTGCAGAAGTTGCACCCTGTGTTTCATATTTCCATGTTGAGGAAATGTCATCCAGATACCGAGTCAGTTCTACAACCTATGGAAGTAGAATTGAATGAAGATATAACGTATGAGGAGGGACCAGTGTCAATCCTCGATAACAGAACA
The DNA here is from genome assembly GCA_963693085.1 of Alisma plantago-aquatica. Lineage (NCBI taxonomy): Eukaryota > Viridiplantae > Streptophyta > Magnoliopsida > Alismatales > Alismataceae > Alisma > Alisma plantago-aquatica. The sequence goes on along the minus strand of OY856409.1, from coordinate 1,129,493,919 downwards.
AAAAAGTTAAAGAAGAAGGATATAAGCCTTGTAAAAGTCCTCTGGAACCATCGTGGTGTTGAAGAAGCCACTTGGGAACTAGAAGATGAAATGAGAAGAAAATATCCTGCTCTTTTCTTATAATATGCCTTATCGATTTCGGGGACGAAATCCTTTTGAAGGGGTAAAGAATTTGTAACACCCCTGACCTGGGTTATGACCTAACCCTGGAAGTTTTGCCTAAATATGTAATTAATATACTTGTGAACACTCCTCGGCATGTAATTAAGTTCCTCAGGAACATTTACTTTCAATATTGCTCCTTTTTGTATAAGGTTGTAGCATTATGTTGTATGCAGGGACCTATGTGCAAATTACCCAGTTTAAGGGTTGAACTTGCACAATTCACAAGATAAGATGTTCCTTTGATGTTGAGACATCATGAGGATGTCTATGATAAAGTTTGAGGGATTTCCCAAGCTTGAGCACCAAGGTGCAGCTGTGGAAGCAATTCCCATGCTTAGAAACCCTAATTTAGGGTAAAGTGCAATTTACCCAAATTGAGGGGTCCAAGTTGTAATTCTTAATATCTAAAACATCTTTTAAGACTCTTGTTATCATTTAGAATGGAAATGATTAAAGGGGCACATCAAAGATTGATCAGATAAGAAAAGATGAACTTTGTGGTAAAAGACACCTAATTTGGGTATAGAAATCTTTCATGTATGTACCCTAGTTGAAGGTTGGATTCCTTTACCCTTAGATCTTGAGATTTCATGAGATTTTCATAAGGATAGATAGGTTTGTTCGTGCCCTTGAGCAAGGAGGGACCTAGATGTGATTTCCAATCTTGTGAAGTCCTTAGGGTGTAAAAGAGGCTAAAGTATATAAGCCCTTTTCCCTTACAATTAAGTGAACGAACTTTCTTTCCTTCACTTCTCTTCTTTTCTTGCTCAAACGGCCAAGGATAGCTCTGGAGCTCAGGGGGGGACGACCAACCTGTTCTAGGTAAGAGAACCCCACCATCTAGCTCGAATTCATGAAGGAATTCACTTTCTAAGGTTGGTTTTGTGGTTAGCTTACTTAGTCTTCTTGTTCTAGCCGACCAAAGCAACGTTTCCTTGGATAATCCACCTCTGACCAAGTTGTGGAAGCTCCAGGACGCCATTAAAGCTTGGAGCTTGAAGGCTTGGAGCTCTAAGATCAACCTTTAGGCGGGTTTTATAATTCTAAACTCTTGCTTTATAAGTATGCTTTATTCTTGCAAATTTACTTGGTAAATTCTCCTTCTACCACCCTTCTTCCTCGCACATTTGCAACCAAATCAGTGGAGAAACCGACCTTGCTAGAGGTTGAAGACGAGGGGCGTGATTCCCTATGTTGCTTTTCCAAACGACCTTGGACCCTTTTGGTCCAAACGGTTGCAAACCGTTTGGGTTCAAACGGTTTCAAACCGTTTGCTCTCAAACGGTCTTGCAAGACCGTTTGGATTGAAACGGTCTCAAGACCGTTTGAAAGAGTTGACCAAAGGACGACCGTTTGAGGGTCTGTTCCTAACATATTTAATTTCATCTCTGCAAAGAATCAAAGTCTAATTCTTAACCAATTGAGAGTTGAAGGTACTTCAACATGAAACCCTAATCGGGTGAAAGAGTGCTGATTTGACATATAGATCTTGTTGAGTTTTGGGTTGAAGGACCCAAACGGTCTCAATACCGTTTGGGGATTCCTCCAAAACGGTCCTAAGACCGTTTGGGCACAACCCAAGACCGTTTGAAGGTCTAGGGTTAAGTTAATCTAATGGTTTGAGGGTCCAATTGTAGGAAATTGATGAATTGATGAAAATTACTGATTTTGACCTAATTGGACTTCAACCTTAGTCAAAACGACTTAGATTTTGGTCAAACTTTGGGAAAACGGTCTCAAGACCGTTTGGATGATGTCCAAACGACCTCAAGACCGTTTGGGCCAAGTTTGAGCCCAATTGGAGGTCAATTGATAGGTTCAACTTTGAATTGATTCACCTTGTTGAACATTGATGACCAATCAACTTGAAACCCTAATTAAGAACGATTGAACCCTAATTGGCTTGCAATTGAGGGTCAATTGGATGTCTAAGTGGTTAAGGCTAACCCTAATTGACTCAATTTATAAGTGGTTAGCATAGCTTTGACCGATTGAGGGCTTCAACACACATATCCATGAACATTGGTGACCTTTGAACCACTTTGGAGGTCCAAACGGTTTGGGCCCATTTGGACCAAACGGTCTCAAGACCGTTTGAACCAAACGGTCTCAAGACCGTTTGGGGCCAAACGGTCTCAAGACCGTTTGGGCTCAAACGACCTCAAGATCGTTTGGTCCAATCGACCTCAAGCAATTCTGATCAAACGGTCTCAAATCGATTGAAGCTCCAAACGGTTTGGAAGTCAACCCTCCCAAATGGTCTTCACCTCCAAACGGTCTCAAGACCGTTTGGATCCAAACGGTCTCAAGACCGTTTGGGTGGTTGAAACCGTTTGAAGGTTGAAACCGTTTGGAGGTTGGTGATGGTTTATACTTAACCATTTGATGATGTAATTAGTCCAATGATGATCCAAACTAAACCCTAATGGTAACCCAGGTCATTAAGGGACTATGTGATTAGTGAGTTAACCCATGATGGTGATCATGTGGCAAATTACCAAAATACCCTTGAGGGGTCTAAAGGGGTAAAACCTTGTTCTAATCAAACCCTAATCACATGATGTTGATGTCTTGGCTTATGTTAGTCAATGGAGACTTATCTCAACCTGATCTAGAGTGGTGTTGTCACCATCCACTAGTGGGAGGAGAGAGAAAGTATCTCTAGAGAGAGAAAGTATCCTAGAGAGAGAAAGTACCCTTTTAAAGAGGAAATTCAAGTGAGATACTTCAATTACATATGAATGTGCATGATTAGGGAATGACCCACCTATGTGAGGTCATGGAAACCCTAATTATGATATATAATGGATCTTAATCTGAATTAAGAGCCTTAATGATGATGTTTCTCTTACATGATGATGTAATGAGTACAATTCACCATGGAATGAATAGTAAACCCTAATTTTAGGGTATAGACATGAAAGATGAACAGTAAACCCTAATTGACAGGGTTATTGAATTAAACCGTAGTTGAGGGTGATTTCATGTGAAACCCTAGTTGAGGGTGATTCCATGTGAAACCCTAGTTGAGGGTGATTCCAAGTGAAACCCTAATTGGGAACGCATCCCTAATTATTGAATTGTTTACTATTATCTGTTGAACTAACCATGCAGGTTATTATGAGATAATGGTCATACCCAGGTATGAAATACCATGTTATATTCATTGGAAGCATGTCTTAAGCTTTATGAATAGTGAATCATCTTGATGCACTGCTAAGTGACATCTTTTGTGATTTATGGGCTGTAAGAGCCATAAACACCATCAAGGTCATGCTTAACAGATGACTTGTGATGAGATAATTGAGAACTGGTAATTGAAATGAGTTAGGCCTGCTACATTTTAGTATTCTCATATATAGCTGTGATGCTAATGTTTGTGTATGATGATATGAATACTGAATGTACCTAACTAATCAAGTGAAATGTAGAGCCCTGATCATAGATCCATCATTGTCAGAATCTAAATGATGGTGAAACAGGTTTTTCCTCAGGGAACTCCTGGATCACATACTTTTGAGTATGTGGGGTACATGGATGTGTAGAACCTTACATCCTAGTGTAGGTATTTGATGTAGATTCTTGTAGTCCGTCATACCTTCACTATAAAAGAAAAGGTGAGAGGATGATGTAGATTCTAGTAGTCCATCAGACCCCACCATAAAGTCCTAAAGGTGAGATGTATATCTACACTCCCTTAAAGACACAAATACCGTATCGGTGAAAGATAAACAAGAAATCTTCCGATGACGAAGAGAGTACAGAATGCCACTGTAACTCTAAAAATAGCGAAGGACCAGAGTACCCTGGTGAGCTATTATAAAGACATCCCGCCAGATGTCAAACAATCAATCCTCTAACTGACTGAGGAAGATGAGGTCATAAGAATCCGGCTCTTTTAATGACCTATGTATGATACTGATGTGACTTCTTAGCGATTAGTTGGAGTATGAGTGGTATGCCTCATCTCCACAGGGCATAATAATGTTTGAAAAACATAATCAACAACGTAGTATATCTGCTAGAGTTAACTACGAGTTACTTGATTGATGTTACCTTGAATAACATAGATGTTCTTATATTTTTAATATTGATTGAACTCTTGCTTATCTTCAGAACTGCTAGTGAATATCTTGAAGGCTCTTATTGCTTTAGTTATTCCTTGCTTTACTTATAAAGCCTAGTGGAGAGTTATAACTCTCGCTGGGGCAATTATGTATAATTGTCTCACCCCGTAGACTTCTACTTTTTAGGTGGTCGTCGAAGATGGAGGAACAAGAACACAGGTGACCAATCCCAGCAACAGCAACATCAGGAGCAGTAAATATCTCAGGTGGAGATCTAGCCTGCTTCATGGTGTAGTTAGAGTCAAGTCCTATGTGTCCTCTGTACTCTCAGGTCCTGGAGTGTTTTGGAGTATGAATTCTTGAGAATTTTGGTATCATGTTGTATATAATTACTCAAGAAGTAATTGTCAGTGATGTAAACAGTTAAATCCTTTTTCTATGGAAAAGGTTTGTGGTTTCAGGCTCTTGTCTCGAAAAGTTTTAATTTCCCGTGATTTTTGTCTTCCGCTGTTTACCGATTGCTTCCGCACATGATTAAATCGGGATTAATTCGTGGTTTGGAGATCGGAGCTGATGCGATGATTTTGAGTCGCATTTATAGATCGATTTCATATGTGTTTTGTGCCTTAATTACTCATTTTCATGGATAATATCGCATAATTCACTTAATTTGGTCTTTGCCATCATTTTATATCAAATCCCCTTTGTTTCACTATTTTAAGCATTATTGATCATCTTATCATAAATCGTGTGGATTTACTTGGTCTTGTTGTGCAATTTCAGGAAAAAAACAAGTATCTGCATCCGTCGATACCATCGACGGATGTCGATACCATCGACGGATGTCGATACCATCGACCAAGCCACAGGTTGTCAGCCGAGAAGAGCAATACAGATTCGATACCATCGACACCCATGTCGATGGCATCGAGATGTCTCCAGGCTGCTGGCGAGGATGAAGTCGATACCATCGACGCAAGTCGATACCATCGACACTAGGAGAGCTACAGCGTCGCTAGAAGACAAAACCCGACGCTAAAGGAGTCGATACCATCGACACCCAAGTCGATGGTATCGAGATCACCACAGGCGCTCAGAATAAAAGAAAGGAAAGCTGCCGCTAATTCGCTGGGTCGATACCATCGACTCGCGTCGATGGTATCGACGCCGGCAGATATGCGTTGGATCTGTTTTGATATCAATCGGACGGCTGTCATTATTTGACGACCTAATTAGGGACTTATACCTAATGACGGCCGCCCAGAAGGAGGATTATCTCGTTTTTGGTTTTGCACGAGTGCCGAGGAGGAGAGAAAGGAGAACGGAGGCCGAGAAGCTCATCCCGGGTGATTCGGACGCTGCCGGAGACGATTTCCACCACTGTGAGGCGGGGAAGCTCGTGTTCTACGCCAAGGATCCACCGGTTCTTCTCCGTTCAGGGGTTTTCCCATTTATTTCACGTTTTTCTTATGAATTCCCCAATTTCTACCATGTATTCGTGTAAGATGAACATGAGAGGCTAAAACCCTCAATCTTTAGGACCGGGAGTAGCCCGGGGATACATTGTATGATGATTTTATATTGATAATTCATATTTTTCTCTCATATTCGTGGTATAAATTCGTTTTCTCCATTTCTATTGTTATGCTTGATCACCATAATAATAACTTAATGCCCTTAATCACTTCGACAGAAGGATTAACGGTTGAAAAGAGACGAATTCTACATTAATTAATAAAACCCTTGACAAAGGAGTTGTAAAATTAATGGTGGGAACTGAGAGACCGTTTATAATGCACTTAGTTTAGGGGAATGATTACTACGACGGTGGAATCAACCTAAATCTAAGTAGTGAATTACACCACGACAGTGGGTAATTCTGTTTTCAGGCCACTACCCGGATAGAGAGAGAAGTGTGAAGAATGATATGAAACTTAATACAATGTTGACCCGCGGTGAAACCGCCATCCTAAAGATATCCCTTTTAATTGATTAAATTAACCTTTAATCGATTGTTTTCTTTGTTTGATTTTTATTTTCTTTTAATTTGAACAACAAAACCCTACTTTGTTAATCGGTCTAGCTGATTGCGATTAGTTAGTAGAAGTCTCCAATAATTCACGTATCCCTGAGTTCGACTCGGGCCTCACAAGGCCTATATTACTCGACGCGTACACTTGCGTTTTTAGCGCGTAGTAAAATACACGTCAAGTTTTTGGCGCCGTTGCCGGGGATACGGCGAATTATTGGCACTTTGAGTGCTAAGAGCGGCCATTCTAGGCCACATTTTTTTTATTTTTTATTTTATTTTAGAACAATTTCAAAAATTCCTTTATTTCTCTATAATAGTGTTGACTCGTTCAAGGCATTGTACTGAACCACTACTTCCAAATTTCAGGTACTTTGTATGGTGCACACACGTAGTCGAGACTACGTGAATCGCACACCTGAGGTTCCATCTGCGGGACCAGAGGACAAGGACTACTACGAGGAGGAACACCACAGTGATATACATTCTGAATCTGAGCAAGAACAAGAAGAAGTAATGGCTGAAGCACAGACAATATGGGAGAAGATCAAGGCGTCTTCTTCCTCGGCATCAAAGGGGCCTATAAAGAAACAGGGGCTAAACATACCTACATACAAGATCGACCCAGCACTGATTAACTTGGTCAAATCCAATGCATTTCACGGACTGAAAAATGAAGATCCAGTGGCACACATTAGTCAGTTTGTGGAGAACTGCGATATGGTGAAGATAGATCGATTTCCGCAGGATGTGCTCTATCTCAAGTTATTCCCGAGTTCCTTGGCTGGAGTGGCAAGAGAGTGGCTTCATAACCTCGACGACGAGTTTGTTGAATCATGGGATCACATGGTGGAGGTTTTCTTCGAGAGGTTCTTTCCTCCTGAGAAGACCAATGATATGATCCGGAAGATCCACAATTTCACCCAACAGGCGGGTGAAACCTATTCTGAGACTTGGGAGCGATTTCAAGTCATGTTGAGGAGATGTCCACACCATGGACTGACAAGGAAACCCAAGTGAAGATCTTCTACTTTGCTCTCTCCGAGCATGATAGAAGCAACTTGGACTCGGCCGGTTCTGGATTCTTTCTAAACAACACTGATACAAGATGCTGGGAAATATTGAAGAATATGGCACGAAAACAATCTTGGGGAGAGAGAGAGCGAGGCCCAGTTGAGCAAGCGAGAGTTGCCAGTGAGTCTAAGGCAATTAGAGAGCTGAATGAGAAGATGGATCTTCTCGCTAAGAAGTTGCTACAGAAAGAAGACAATGAGTCCGAGGATGAGGCTCAGGTCAAGTACATGAGGCAACAGCAGGGGTACAGGAATAACGATTATTCATGGCGGAAAGACAAGAAATTTTCATGGAAGGATCCAAATAACTTTCTGCAGGATCCGGACGCCAAGCCTGCACCGGCCACGGAGGATAAGAGCACGGAGTTGCTCAATCAAGTCATAAAGCAAAATCAAGAGTTGATGAACACTTTTGGGCAGCAAATAAAGCAACAAGGTGAATACATGAACCAGTTTGGGCAGACGTTGCAGAGCCACGGGGCTCAGATGCGGACTATAGAGACTTCCATGGCACAGATGGTAGCGGAGATTGCAAGCTTGAAGAAGCCGGCACATCCGGGTTTTCCGGGGAACACCAATGTTCCCGGGGGAAACCAACAGGCCAAGGCCATATTGTTGAGGAGCGGTAAGAAGGTGCTTAATCCAAGGGCGGATGACACAAGCACACCGCAGGACACAGTCGAAGAAGCAACCGCTAAGGAGCAGCCCGCACCAGTCATAGAGCAAATTGATGACACAACCGAAGATGGTAAGGAAGGACAAGCCACTGAGGAGGAACCACAGAAATTAACTCCCTATGTGCCACCTCATCAAAGGGCACATACCGTTCCGGTTCCCTATCCCAATAGTGCAAAAGCAAGAAAGGTGGATGCACAGTTTAAAAAATTTCTGGACAGCTTTAGGAAGTTATCTGTGAATATTCCCTTGTTAGAGGCAATTGAACAAATCCCGTCTTATGGAAAGTTTCTTAAAGATGTAATCACCAAGAAGAGGAAAATACCTGACACTGAGGTTGTGGTATTGAAGGAGCAAGTGAGTGCTTTTATTATGGGCACTTTGCCGCCAAAGCGACAGGATCCCGGGTGTTTCAATATTTCATGCTTTATCGGGAAGTTCAAATTTGGCGAAGCGCTTTGTGATTCCGGGGCAAGCATCAATCCGATGCCCCTTTCTACATTCAAGAAACTTGGATTGAAGGAGTCAAGGACAAGCAATATGACTATCCAATTGGCCGATAATTCTGTGGTGAAACCATATGGAATCTGTGAGGATGTTTTGGTAAAGGTAGACCGCTTTGTTTTTCCCGCTGATTTTGTTGTGATGGAGATGCAGGACGAACACGGCAATGAGTTACTTCTTGGTCGCCCATTTCAAGCTACAGCTGACATGATCTTGGAGATGGGGAGAGGTCGCTTGACCTTAGGCATTGCGGATGATCGCTTTGAGATGGTCATGCCCAACAACAATACATCTACTAAAGCAAAGGCACAGTGCAACATGGTGAAGCATGTGGAAAGCAATATCTCACTTTGTCTCGGGAAGCCATTTTTAGATATGGCCCATGTGATGAGCAGGATAGACAATGGGACCTTGGTGGTAGACCTTATGGAGCAAACGAAAGTTGTCTCATTATGCAAGGCTGTCGGGTTTCCAAATGATGAGAATGAGGACATTCCACCTTCGTGGGAGGATGATGTGATAATTACTTCTGTCTGTGATGCATATCCGGAATTGCCTCTAGAGGCGTGCTTGCTTAATGTCACTTATGATTGGATGCGGAGTACTTCACTCAAGGAGTGCGCCAAAATGCTTCAAATGCTTCCATGTTTCTACACGAGGCACTATGAAGATTTGGGTACACTTCCCCCACCGCTACAATCATCCCTTATCTGCCCACCTGATCTGGAGTTAAAGCCATTTCCCCCGCACCTGAAGTACGTCTTTCTAGCTAAGGAGGACAAGTTGCCAGTGATTGTTTATGCATACTTGAGTGCGGATGAGGAGGAGCAGCTACTGATAGTGCTCAAGAACCACCGTGGAGCCTTTGGGTGGTCAGTGGCGGACATCAAGGGGATCTCCCCTACACTTTGTCAACATAAGATTCGGCTTGAGGAAGGAGCCAAGTCAGTCATACAGCCTCAAAGACGTCTAAATCCAAGCATGATGGAGGTTGTCAAAAAGGAAGTCATTAAGTTGCTTTCTGCAGGGATTATTTATGCCATATCTGATTCGACGTGGGTGAGCCCCACACAGGTAGTACCTAAAAAGGGGGGAATCACTGTCACTACAAATCTTCTAAATGAACCTGTCACCACCCGATTGGTAACCGGGTGGCGTGTATGCATTGATTACCGCCGATTGAACGCCGCAACTCTGAAAGATCATTTTCCATTGCCATTCATTGATCAGATTTTGGAACGCTTAGCCGGTCGGTCGCATTTTTGTTTCCTAGATGGTTACTCGGGGTACAACCAGATTTCTATTGATCCTTTGGATCAAGAGAAGTCTACGTTTACATGTCCCTATGGGACTTTCGCCTACCGCCGTATGCCGTTTGGTTTATGCAATGCGCCGGCGACTTTTCAACGCTGCATGCTCGCCATTTTCTCTGACATGGTGGAGCGGTGTCTCGAAGTCTTCATGGACGACTTCTCAGTTTATGGAGCGTCTTTTGATGAATGCCTTTATAATTTAGATAAGGTATTGCAGCGGTGCGAGGACACACACTTGGTCCTCAATTGGGAGAAATGTCACATGATGGTGACAGAAGGAATTGTGCTAGGACACAAGGTGTTTAGCAAGGGTCTAGAGGTAGACCCCGTAAAAATTGAGGTGATTTCTAAGCTACCCCCACCAAATTCTGTAAAAGGGGTGAGAAGCTTTTTAGGACACACTGGGTTTTATCGGCGCTTTATCAAGGATTTTTCAAAAATCGCAAAGCCATTATCGGAATTGTTGGAAAAAGATGCAATTTTTGATTTCAATAAGAAATGTCTTCACGCATTCGAGGTTTTGAAGGAAAAGCTGATTTTGGCTCCGGTTGTTCAAACACCGGATTGGACAAAGCCTTTCGAGTTGATGTGTGATGCGTCTGACTATGTTGTGGGGGCTGTTTTGGGGCAAAGGGTAGATAACAAGCCTGCTGTGATTTTCTACGCCTCAAAAACACGTAATGATGCTCAATTAAATTACACAACCACGGAAAAAGAGTTACTTGCTGTTGTATTTGCTTTTGAGAAATTTCGGCAATACTTAGTGGGTTCTAAGGTGGTTGTGTGGACGGATCACGCCGCAATAAAATATTTGATGGAGAAGAAGGATGCGAAGCCTAGACTAATTAGGTGGATTTTGCTCCTATAAGAATTCGATATTGAAATCAAGGACAAGTCGGGAATTGAAAATGTGGTGGCTGACCACTTGTCTAGGTTAGAGAGGGTGGATGAACAAGGTTTGCATATACCCATTACCGAGACTTTTCCCGACGAACAACTTTTAAAAATTGATTCTAAAGAACCATGGTTTGCGGAAATTGTGAATTATCTGGCTTGCGGGATCATCCCGGAAGATTGGTCTTATCAAGAGAAGAAGAAATTCTTCCATTCATTGAGATACTATTTTTGGGATGACCCAATATTGTTGAAGCAATGCAGGGATGGTATTCTTCGCAGGTGCGTGCCGGAGGTAGAGTACGAAAGTGTTCTACATCATTGTCATGCGTCGCCTACGGGAGGACATCATGCTAGCTCACGGACAGCAGCTAAGGTGTTGGAGAGCGGCCTTTATTGGCCCACTTTGTTCCGGGATGCCTATGATTTTGTTAGGCAGTGTGACCCGTGCCAGCGTGCAGGTAATATCTCAAGGAGATAAGAAATGCCCCTGAATGTGTTTCAGGAAGTCGAGGTATTTGATTTATGGGGCATTGACTTCATGGGACCCTTTGTGTCCTCAAATTCAAATCTTTATATTTTGCTTGCTGTGGATTATGTGTCGAAGTGGGTAGAGTCAATCCCCACAAGGACTAATGATTCGAATGTAGTGTGCAGGTTCGTCAAAGAGAATATTTTCTGCAGGTTCGGGATTCCTCGAATGATCATTAGTGACGGAGGCACACACTTCCGAAATCAGAAATTTGCTTCACTTTTGAAGAAATATGGGGTCAAGAACAACATTGGCACCCCATATCATCCACAAACGCAAGGACAGGTGGAGGTATCAAACAGGGAAATCAAGAAGATTTTAGAAAGGACCGTAGCATCTACACGGAAGAATTGGAGTGCATTGTTACCGGATGCACTTTGGGCTTATCGAACGGCGTACAAAACACCTATAGGCACTACACCTTTTAGGTTGGCGTATGGCCGGGCGTGCCATCTTCTGGTAGAATTGGAGCACAAGGCCCATTGGGCGCTAAGAAGGCTGAACTTGCGCTATGACGAGGCCGGGAGGAAAAGAATGTTTGAATTGAATGAATTGGATGAGCTACGCATGACGGCATATGAGAATGCCCGTATTTATAAGGAGCACACAAAGTTGATCCACGATCGCCACATTGAGATGCGCACGTTCAAGAAAGGAGACAGTGTCCTATTGTTCAACTCTCGTCTCAAACTGCATCCCGGGAAACTGAAATCCCGATGGAGTGGACCCTTCGAGGTGGAAGAAGTGAGACCACACGGAGCGATTCTCATGCGAGATGGAGAGGCCACGTTCTTGGTGAACGGGAAACGCTTGAAGCTGTACTTTGGTGAGAACTATAAGAGGAAAGTGAATGAGGTTAAACTCATTTCACTTGTACATGAATGAGAAGAAGGACCGACGTCTAGCCTAAGACGCTAAAGAAGGGCGCTTGTTGGGAGGCAACCCAACCATTGGTACATTAGGATAGTTTAATGTTAGGTGTAGTTTGCTTTTATTTTGTTTACTTTTTTTAGTTTAAAAATGATACCTTGATCCGTTTGTTAAATGTGCAGGAACAGGCAGGGTCGATACCATCGACACATCAGTCGATGGTATCGACATGGGTTCAGGTTGACACCAGCAGAAATCGCACTGCGTCGATACCATCGACGGACCCGTCGATGGCATCGACATGGTCACAGGCAGGTCGCAATAAAAGTGTCGATGGTATCGACATCCCAGTCGATACCATTGAGATCTCTGGAGATATTGAGACGAATTTTGCTCAGTCAACTCGATACCATCGACGGCCTCGTCGATGGTATCGACATCATCACAGGTTGAATGCAATAAACGGAGGTGTCGCAATAAAAGCAAGTCGATACCATCGACACCCGTCGATGGCATCGACGGACATGTCACCGATCTGCATGAAGACATCGACGACGATCGCAACAGCCACGTCAGCGATCCGGGTGCTGCATCGATACCATCGACTTCTGTCGATGGTATCGACCCGTCAGCGATCCGGGTTTCTCGATCCAGCAAACGTCAGCCGTCGATACCAGCGACAGATGCGGCTACCCGCGAGACGTGTCGATACCATCGACCCGCGTCGATGGTATCGACAGGTCAACAGGGGCTCCGATCAAGTCTATTTAAGGGGACTTGCAACGTCATATGACATCACACCCTCAGAGCAAGTATCTCGCATTGCGCCGAGCACTCCCCCGAGCCCTCTACACCTGCGGAGAAGCGTCATCGAGCGAAGATCTTCACCGAGCGGAGAATTTCTCTTCATCTTCACCGAGCTCTTTTCTCCCAATCTCATTCTTCTCGCAATCATGGTGCATACGGGCGGAGCATCTTCATCAAGCGCGCACCCCATGGAGATCGAGGAGTTTGTTCCTCCTCCAACCGCTTCCATCTCTCGTCCACGCCTTATTCACGCCAACATGGAGGCAAGGAAGGTATACGAGGAGATAATGAAGCGGAAGTTCGAGGCCACCCGGTATGTGGACCGGGGAATGATCAGGGAGCTGGGATTCGAGGCCAACTTGGCCTATGTGTTGGCCGGGCAAGCGCGGCACACCAATCGCTTGTATGAGATGGACTGTCATGCGGATGGGCAGCTGTTTTTCGGCGAATGGCCCACATACAAGGAACTGGTGGCCGAGTTCATGGCGTCTCTTGATATCTGCGTCGTACCAAATGACGTGGTACCATCGGACCAGACGTGGATCCAGGGAAGTGTGTCCTTCCGACTCTTCAACAACAATTACAACATCACGTTGAAGCAGTTCAACGACATCTTCAACTGGAACCACAGCCGCCACGATCACCGACGCCCCGACGCCCGCACCGACTACGACAAAATCTTCGCCAAGCTAGTTACAGTGCCGGCAGGGAAGACTGTGAGCTACCATAATGCGGCGGTAGCGGATTTTGAGCACCCGTTCGTCCGGGTCCTGCACAGGATGTTGAGCTTGACTTTCTTTGCTCGAAGTGATCTTGCTTTGAGCAAGTTTCAGGAGAGTGACCTGTTCTTTCTCTACGCACTCCTGAAACGTCAAGAGTGCAACTGGGGGGCGTTCTGGCTACAGCGCGTCCTGGCGGTGAAGAGGAGCACAAGGAAGGCTCCAATCCATTTTGGTGGTCTTGTCACCAAGTTGGCGCTGTACTTGGGGCTGAACTTTCAGTCCATGACTCCGATTTCTACGCGGAGTAAGGTGAACGTGCAACACTTGCACCGTTCAAACCTCATTCTTATCCGAGACGGGTTGGCGTACGCTCATTTCCACGTCAACCAAGCTTACCAGGAGGCATCCCTGCCGGACGACGTCTTCCACATCGAGGGCAAGCAGCATTTCTGATGGCCCATCATAGCCATCGAGTCCTCCGAAGAAGAAGGCAGAGGTGAAGACCAAGAAGGCGAGGCCGAGGAAGACGAGGAGGCTTTCACACCTCTTCGAGCACGCGTGGCACCACGAAAGCGTCCTAGGATGCACCCGGGTGCATCTTCATCATCTCAGCCCCCGTCGCCATCACCACAGCAAGAGCAGCCAGCTGCGGATCCCTACTCCATGCAAGGGATGTACACCATGCTGCAGGACATACAACAGACTCAGCTGCAGCACATGGGTATGTATACCGGTATTCATGACATTACGAGCCGGGTACTTGACAACCAACGGGCTATGTTCGAGAACGAGCGGCTCATCCTCGCCAACCAAGAGCAAATGCACACCCGGTTGCAGCGGATAGAGACGCAACAGGAGCCCTTCTTTGACCATTACTGGAGTCAAGACTACTTTGGAGGCTATCCACAGCCTCCGCCGAGGACCCAATATGATCCAAGCTTCCAGGGGGAGTACCCATCTTGGGATCCTACGGCACCACAATACCCACCACCGCCTCCGCAAGATTGATCAGGGTATCATTGTTCCGCCCTTAAGTTAGTCTTTGACTATGAGGCCATAGTCGGATTCAAGCTTAGGGGGGTGGCTGGAACAGCTCTATCTTTTATCTTTTCTTTAGTTGTTTTTAGTTTCTGCTTTGTTATTTGTTTTTGCAATTTTAAGTTTTTATTTAGGATCCACATCTATCTAGTGTAATCGTGGATGTCTTAAAAATTGTCATCTTGCTGTTTTCATGGGGAAATTAAGGGAATTTAAAATTTTTCTGTGTCATTTGGATAGCTTTACTTGGTTGTCCTTGGGGAACTTGTTCTATGAAAATGATTGATTATGTCAACTTTGAAGCAATATGTCATACTCACACCCCCTTTGACTCATGAAAAGTGGATAGTAACGGTTGTTTGAGCCTAACCTAATCAAATGGTAATGAGACCTTAATCAGATGTAAGAGAAAGAACCCTTTAAACTACTACACATGTCAGTAAGGAGGGACACATAATTTTCTTCTAAGGTTCAGTCACTTAATCTTGTGATCATTCCACCCCATTTTCTATAATCCACCCAAGAATTGGAAGTAAAGTGCAGTTTCAATTTCTTTTGCATGCATAGCATGTAGATAGGGTTTGCATTCCTATTTTCATAATTTTGCATACAACGAAAAAATATACGATGATACATGCACATTACCTTTAGGTGCATGTCATGTAGTTGCACTCATAACTTTCATGATTTTCATGCATAAGTACACCATGTACCTCAGTTGTCCTGAAAAGTGATCTAAATTGTTCCATACCCTCGCATTAGTACAAAGATTTCCAATCATGAAGAAAATAGCCTAACACATGTAGCTCTAAGCAATTATGGATATGTGGGCTAAAAGAAAAAAAAAAGAAAAAAAAATCTGAAAATCTAAAAGAAAAAAAAACAAAATGAAAAAAAAAGAGAAGAGAATTTAGAAGGAAATGGAATAAGAGGGAGAAAGGAATGATATCACTTGTATAACAGGGGAATTGAGTACATGATGTGGCTTGAGTAGATTTCTATCTCATTTTGAGGTAGAAGGTTAGTGCATGCATCATTCCACCCACTTTTAGGCATTAGGGCATTCTTAATGTGCATTTGCATCATTTAGGGCATTTTGTTATATGCATACTGAAACTGTGTAATACTTCCATATTCTCCCATGAACCACCCATTACATCCACCCGTTGCTCGAATTGGTAGGCCACCGTGATTTTCTCCTCACTCATGATTATAAGGAGGACTGCTTCCATGTAGATGGTAGTTAGGGCGAGCAACGTAGTTTAGGCGATCACAAGATGCACCATGGATGAATCGGCGAACTTTATTATGTTAACTGCCCTATGTGATAGTGTTCATCGGTTTGAAGGATAATTTCTTTTATTGATGGTTATTGTCGCCTATAGGGTAATTACTGTTCTGTGATTAGGGTAGGCCGGTTTGAGAACGTCTAGTGGGAGTCATTTGTGATGTGGGTTGGTATTTTGATTGTTAGTTGACATTCACAATTCTATTCTAAGGATTAGTTGCTCGAGGGCGAGCAATGTTTAAGCTTAGGGGAGTTTGATGCGATGATTTTGAGTCGCATTTATAGATCGATTTCATATGTGTTTTGTGCCTTAATTACTCATTTTCATGGATAATATCGCATAATTCACTTGATTTGGTCTTTGCCATCATGTTATATCAAATCCCCTTTGTTTCACTATTTTAAGCATTATTGATCATCTTATCATAAATCGTGTGGATTTACTTGGTCTTGTTGTGCAATTTCAGGAAAAAAACAAGTATCTGCATCCGTCGATACCATCGACGGATGTCGATACCATCGACCAAGCCACAGGTTGTCAGCCGAGAAGAGCAATACAGAGTCGATACCATCGACACCCATGTCGATGGCATCAAGATGTCTCCAGGCTGCTGGCGAGGATGAAGTCGATACCATCGACGCAAGTCGATACCATCGACACTAGGAGAGCTACAACGTCGCTAGAAGACAAAACCTGACGCTAAAGGAGTCGATACCATCGACACCCAAGTCGATGGTATCGAGATCACCACAGGCGCTCAGAATAAAAGAAAGGAAAGCTGCCGCTAATTCGCTGGGTCGATACCATCGACCCGCGTCGATGGTATCGACGCCGGCAGATATGCGTTGGATCTGTTTTGATATCAATCGGACGGCTGTCATTATTTGACGACCTAATTAGGGACTTATACCTAATGACGGCCGCCCAGAAGGAGGATTATCTCGTTTTTGGTTTTGCACGAGTGCCGAGGAGGAGAGAAAGGAGAACGGAGGCCGAGAAGCTCATCCCGGGTGATTCGGACGCTGCCGGAGACGATTTCCACCACTGTGAGGTGGGGAAGCTCGTGTTCTACGCCAAGGATCCACCGGTTCTTCTCCGTTCAGGGGTTTTCCCATTTATTTCACGTTTTTCTTATGAATTCCCCAATTTCTACCATGTATTCGTGTAAGATGAACATGAGAGGCTAAAACCCTCAATCTTTAGGACCGGGAGTAGCCCGGGGATACATTGTATGATGATTTTATATTGATAATTCATATTTTTCTCTCATATCCGTGGTATAAATTCGTTTTCTCCATTTCTATTGTTATGCTTGATCACCATAATAATAACTTAATGCCCTTAATCACTTCGACAGAAGGATTAACGGTTGAAAAGAGACGAATTCTACATTAATTAATAAAACCCTTGACAAAGGAGTTGTAAAATTAATGGTGGGAACTGAGAGACCGTTTATAATGCACTTAGTTTAGGGGAATGATTACTACGACGGTGGAATCAACCTAAATCTAAGTAGTGAATTACACCACGACAGTGGGTAATTCTGTTTTCAGGCCACTACCCGGATAGAGAGAGAAGTGTGAAGAATGATATGAAACTTAATACAATGTTGACCCACGATGAAACCGCCATCCTAAAGATATCCCTTTTAATTGATTAAATTAACCTTTAATCGATTGTTTTCTTTGTTTGATTTTTATTTTCTTTTAATTTGAACAACAAAACCCTACTTTGTTAATCGGTCTAGCTGATTGCGATTAGTTAGTAGAAGTCTCCAATAATTCACGTATCCCTGAGTTCGACTCGGGCCTCACAAGGCCTATATTACTCGACGCGTACACTTGCGTTTTTAGCGCGTAGTAAAATACACGTCAGGAGCCCACATGATCATACAAGTGATTGGGTAGATGAATACTTGTTTGAGCTATTTTTCCCTATGAATACTACTTTTATGTTGATTATACTATGTTGACAAACCATGAACATAACTTAGAGAAACCCATTATATACCCAGGTGCCCCTGCTTGAAATTTTAGGGTAAGCACACCAGGTCGAGCGTCTTACAAGATAAAGTAGATCATTACAATATAATGGTTTCCTCTTGGCGATGACCTTGAGCACCCTTACGGATAGGGTACCCTTACAAACTCTTATAATGAGAAGTTATTCTAAAGACCTACAGTTGATATAATGCATAAAGAAGTGTAAAACATGTTTTTTGTGAAAGAAAGTCGTTAAGTGTTCTTTCCTTATTTCTAGTTCTTGATTTTTATGATGTTTCTAGACAAGCAACTTTTTACTACTCTTACACTGTGGTTACATATGTTTCATAGCGTACTCAATGCACTTGCATTGATACATTTTATTTTTCAAATTTGTAGTTTCCATATGAAGATGCACTGCGCACAAGACTCTAAACTATGAAATGCAATATAAATGGGTATCATGCATGAATCTAGAAAAGTGTAGTATCTTATCTCCATGTTTAGTATCTTGTTATCTCTTGTTCTTACTGCTTTTACATATATATTTACTATGTGAAATATTTGTTCCATTCTACATACAGACACCAAAGTCCACTCACCATTGACTTTGTAGTCGTTAGGAGTGTGGGCATAGGGTGGTAACAAATAGTTCTGTGACAAATGGTATACCACATCTTAGGAACCCATGGAAGACTAAAATACTTTCCTAAAAGCTTAGGGTCTTCTAGAATCTCAACTCTTCTTTAAGGACCAACTAAGCCACCTAGGTAGATGATGAAAAGTTAGTCTTTTCATCTCATCATGTGATTCTTCTCTCATGACTATTAATCACATGTCATCTCAATTATGGGTAGCTTATGCATAGAAAAAGCAAAACTCATTGAAATGATGAAAGTTGAATAAGATTATAATGCCATGATATGATCTTAAATTAAAAACCCTATTTGATGAATGATAGTACTCTCAGAAGAGATGTACTCATATGCAAAACCGAAGATCATGTAAACTCAATTTTACTCGACTAAAATGAGTTATGTCAATGTTTGAGGTATATTCTAGATATGGTGAAATAAGGTGGAACTTTTATCTTACATCTCGTTTGATGAGGTCCCTAATGACTAAACCTATGTTGTCCCTACTTCGATCAAACCTCAAACATATCTAAGAAAAACTCGCTCTATTCTTATGTATCTTGCCACATACTCCGATATGACCATGTATTTGGACCCCTAGATTATGATGTGAAGACTAGTCACAAGAGGAAAATCCCCGATTGACAATTATTCCTCTTTTTGGACTCAATTTGAATAATATGATGGACCTAGATCTCAATATCTCCCAATAATGATCGAACTCTTAAGTTCTCAATTTGACTTATCGATTACCAAAGTCTACTCTTACCTTGATCTTGAAGGGAAGGGAATGAAATTTTTACATTGATCTTGGGAAAAATTGAAGTATGGTTGCCCTATTATGATCTTGATCATCTATATCATAACCCTATGAAGTATGATCTGACAATTATTACCCGCCCTATATGGAAAATCTTGACGACTAATGACCAATGAAGACTAATGTCCTAGGTTAGGGTGGTGGTTGACTTATGACTTCCCTAACCTATGTAACATCTTTATTTATACTCCTCTAAATTGTCATCCTATTGATTATTTAGAATCTATAAAGGTAACCCCTTACACACGATTTAATTTCTTAACCTAATACTCCAATAGGTCAAATCCACTGTATTAATGATACTCGATCTTGAATTTAGATTTAATGAGAATCTTGACATATGATGACGTTGACTATAACTCATGGTTAACTTCCTAGAAAGACCGAGGTTTAAATAACTCATCAATGACAGATACCACGACAATGCAATTGATGTATATACTACAAAATGTCGCTCGATTGTTGTATATGGATGAATGATCACTCCTAAGATCTAAATAGAAATCTAAAAGACAACCTCTGAAATGTTTGGACCTATGACCTTGTGGTCCAAATTTGACTCTCGATATTGAATATGACCTCATGACCCACGATTATTGATCTTGATTTTGACTTGACTTCTATGATCACCCTATTTGGATTTGGATCACCCGTGATATATGAGAGATGACTTTCATGTTCCCAAAATTTTGAAATTTTGGAATGATGATTATGTTAATTCACTTGATTTATGACATAGGGGTGAGCTCCATGTGGACTAGGGTGGGACCTTCCATCGAGTTTGAGCACAAAATTACGATGTTGAAATATGATTTTAGTCTTGAATTGTTGAAATATGAAATCTCAATCATGGGCCCCACCTAGGCCAATGTATAAGCTAGAACACTAAATTTTGGGAATGAAAGTCATGCCTTACTCTTGGACTCTATTCGATTGACGTAGAATGTCATTCTCCATTTAGCAATATATATATGACAATCTCTCTAAATATGTGACTTGTGTGATGATCTTTCCCAAATTGATGATCTGGGTGACTATGTGTTGACTCTGATGCTCGATTTCTTGATTTTGGAATGAGATTGGTTTGGTAAGTGGTGATGATGCCTTACGTGATAGTGTGATGATTTTTAAATCGAATATGAATCTCAAATCTTGACTTACATATTGATTTAATTTTGGAGATAAAATTCCTTTTAAGGTGGAGAGGATGTGATAACCAACACTTTTATCTCTCCTCATGTATGTGATATGCAGTTCACCCTTTCTTCTACTTAATTATTGAATGTTCCTTGATGCACAATTGGTCCACCGAGTATGCTTGTATCATCTTGGTGATACTAATTTAAACACATAATCACCTTTCCCTTATTTTTGAACATATCATTGTAGACTTTTTTCCCATTCTTGAGCTCATGTTGTAGATCTATCTCCAATGTTTCCAAAGCATATTTTTTTCTCTAATCAGAGCTAAGATTAAGGAGTCATGGACTTATGAAAAACTCCATTTAAACATGCATTTTTGCCCCTTCTTTCCCTAGTGATGGGCCGACTTTAACTTCTTTGTCCCCAAGGAGGGCGTAGCCATGAACCTTTTCCATTGCTTGAGACTAATAAACGTCTACCTTCTTTGGCCAATTAGGGCCTATGGATTGTGTTCCCTTCTGTTTGAAATAGTTTGATTGTTCTCCCTCAGTTTAGTTTTGATCAAACGAATCGAGGGCTATCTTCCACCCTATACGGTGCCACGTTGATGGCACTATAGAAAGCTTCACCTACTCCCATTGGTGCCCACTAGGGTCTTATTTTCCCACCACTTTGGCACCCTTTTACTCACTCTCTATGTATAAAACCTCTTCTCTAATTCGTTCCCCCCTATTTCCTTTCATTTTGTTAATCCTAGCCCCTTCTAGTCTTCATATTCAACCTTCAGCTCTAAGGCCAGCCACCACTCTACCTTTTTTAGGCATTTTTCCCTCATTCCCTTCGACGCTTGCAATGACTGAGTCTAGCACCACGGCAAATAGGTGGAGCTCTATGGCAGGGTTACACAGTGTTGAGAGGGTAGAACGCACCCCCTCCCACATATTCGGCGAGCTCCAATGGTGCATTGTTGTTGCTCGTTGTGACTCATGAGCACGGTGGGTGATAGTTGATGTAGGGCTCAAGTCGTTGCCTACTGCTTGTTGACAGTCGGTCGCCTCCTTGCATTGTAAACTGTCAGGTGTCAGCGGTTGTACATAGACTGCACTGACAACTAATCGCGGGCCGGACCAATACAGTAAGTCAGTCTGTGATATTGAACATGGGACATCGATCAAAAATCCAACAATCCTCGTATGTCACTTTATTATTGGTGACGCCTCCTTGCATTCTCTAAAATTTTGATTCAAATGTTAAAAAATCGATATCTTCCTCATCAATTGGCCAAATGAGGCAAATAATATATGATTTTTGATCCTCTGGATGAGATCTATCTAAGGATGTTAGTCTTTTGTGCTAACTCTTCTATCATATCCACTGATGAACTAAATATGACAATTTTTATACCTATATACATGATTCAATCTACTTGATGCTCAAGTTTGGTCTTTTATGCCTCAAAACCCTATATTAGCCCTATGCCAGTAAATTTACCCTATATTTGACTTGACTAATGTATTCAATAATATTCATGTAGTCCTAATGGATATCTTTACCCTAAAATGCTTGTTTTATGTGCATATATGATATGGTTTAATCAACCTTATGACTTTAACTTACCTTGTCATCATATAATCATTTAATCTTGAAATTAGTAAACTTGTGACATTTATACTGTACTTGAGTAGGATATCATGTTACTTTTTCCATGAGTATCTCTAAGATTCTCTTTTGTAAACTATTATGTCCCAATATGTGATGTTTAAGTACCTACATGATTGAAACTCTTTTTGTATGTAAAAGTGATCCTAAATGATCATTGTGATATTTTTGGGATGGAGGATGTATGATTCCCCATACTCGGGCAAGATGTATGATTCTTGGCCCATGTTAAATACATTTGGGTGGTGGATGTATGATTCCCCATGGCTGGGCAAGATGTATGATTCTTGGCCCATGTTTCATCAGGTTAAAGATGTATGATTCTTGGTTGCCTTTGCCTTTATAATATTCTAGTGTTATGTTTATCTCACATATGAACGATAATAATAATGGTAATGATGTTGATGGGTTATTCTTGATATGCACAAATTTGGCATCACTTTGTTGTTTTATTTTTGGCAAGTATGTTATCCTATCATGTGATGATGATTCTTTTCTTTTATGCCTGTGTGGGTAGTCTTTATCTCTTGCATGGGAAGCATTTATACTTGATGTCCTTATTGCCATATATTGCTCAATTTTCTTGTAGTATACACATACCAGCCTTTGCTGGAGTTTCCTTTTCTTCTCTTTTTTATGGGGGTATGCTTCCATCCCCAGGTTTGGATTAAGGAGAGGTTAAGCAAGGTGGACTTGGACAACAACCTTAGTAGTTGAGCTTTTAAGAGACTTGAAAGAGGTGGTTAGATGACCCTCAATTGATCCTAGTTTGATTAAGATAGTTTTCCTTTTTGACTCACCCGTGTGTGGTGTAGTGATGTATAAAGATATCAGGCTTTGTAATATTTAGATAATTTCTCTTCTGCTACTACTTATTGTGTTATGATACATACATGTTGAATGAACTGGTTATCATCCCTTCGGTGAAAAAAAATTATGTGGTGTTTGGCTCAAGGGATGTTACCTTTTTATTTTTAGTAGGGAGTGGTTCCCCTTTGGGATCTCACTCCTTATAGTGAGTTTTGATTAGGAAAGGGATTAGATTCGAGGAATTTCAACCCCATGACTCTCTAATATATAGAGTAGTACATCCAGAGGTGAGACAAACCTTGATAATTAATAGACACAAGTTTCTTAAGAGATATTTCTCTTGGAAAGAGATAAATAGCTCCAAGAATGGCATCCCACAATAACAAGAGAGTAGGAGTTTGGCGATGCTAGCACGACTAACAACTCCAATTCTATTTCGTCTTAACAACCAAGATTGTGCATCAAGAGTTCTTGCACTCACATATATGACATAGAGGCCAAGGTACTTGTGTGGATGCTTGAACGACATATTTAACAACACAACAAGATGGTGTTGTGAAGGTAAAAATCAGGCAACAACACAAAGACGCGTTTGGATATGGATTTGGAATTTCAAGCTCTTAGTTGATATCTAACATGTCTAGTTGTTGGACAATTAGTGTAAACTAAGGTATATTTGATATCCATTCTATGTTTTATATATAGTGAGCCTTTACAACTACCACATATCTATTGATGAAGAGATTGTTTTTTAATGATTTATGTTTTTGTTGTGCATGGTCCTCAAAACCCTACAATTTTACCATCCATCAATCAGACCAGTGTTCTGTAAAGCTATCATTTAGTCAAACTAGAAGTTCAACCAAAATATCCAAGAGGACAATGTCACATGATACCATCTTTTATGTGAACTACGTGTTTTGTTGATGCCATTTTTGTCAAACTATGTGTTTGATTGAAATTCTCCTAACCCAAATTTTAGAAAATATGAATTTTGGTCATAGGCATAAATGAAATAAAAGTTAAAAATTTATTGACATCCTATTGTCCTAACTATGATTACAATGACTTGTGGGCTCATCATCACAAATATTCTTTCTAAAAAACATAAATTGTCAAATACAAAGCTTGCAATATATTGAAAAATAAAAGTCATGTAAATATTTATTATTTGTATGATGTGTGCCCATTTGACATTATTCTGGCGCATACATTTCAGAAACACTTAATAAGATAGTTACAACCAACAATAATAGAAGATATGAAATTTATGAAAATAGGTCTAGGTAATACCCTTGGTCCAAGAGTAACAAAATATATGACTCTGAAAACCATATTCAAAAAAATTACTAAACAATGTAAGATTGTGGAAAAAGAAGAACTATAGTTACCATAAGATGCTAGTAAATCTATAAATATTGAGCTACAAACCCAATTAATGATAAATGGACCAAAGATTCATCAACCATTTGTATTGCAGACTGTTGAACATAATAGCAGTTCTCAAGATTCAAGCGTGAGGAGTCATGTGGTTGCTGTCACGGGAATCAAACTCTAAGAGTCAGAGGATGTAACACATATTGAAGCATCTGTGGAAGAAGACCCTCTAGTGTCTGTAGATGTAGTACCTCTAGTGAACCACATCTTCATTAATATGATGCAATATTGTGATCTATGGGTTGGTGGTAGAATCCCCAATGATAGTATCGTCCGGACCATTTCTCTACCTACAGCAATTGTAGAAATATGTTTCTTTACAAGGATTCATTCGGTGTAGAGATTTGTTTCTTTGCAACCATTCATTGCATGTAAGATTTGGAGTTTTATGTGGTACAGTAAAAAGTTATAATAAGTATGTACCGGACAAGACCCATAAAGTACCACACTGATAGATCGGAAAGGAAGAAATAAGAATTCTTTACATAGCGTGATTTTGTCACTATTAGATTAGTGGGTTATTCGGTCTCAAATCTTGACGTAATCATGCATGTGCTCTGCGTGATTCCATGATCAAGCCATGCGCAAGATCAAGTGTGGTCGGCGAGAAAGGGAAAAGGAACACAAAAAATGAGATCTAAAGGACGCACCGCCTTGGTCATTGATTTACAAAAAGTTAAAAGTCATAGTACCGAGAATGAAAGCTTGTCGCCGGGAACAGGAAGTAGTTCTTAAATAACCAATGTTGTGGTCCATTGATTTTCTGTAAGTTGAACGTCACGTTGTTGTGGAAAAAAAATTTAGTCGTGGTGCATAGAAGTCGATGTAGCAGGAAGCAGGTAGGAGGAAATGTTAAAGAACGAATTTGACTCTTAGTAACACGTAACGAGATATGCGAAATGAGGGGATGGTAGTTGGGAACATCACGTAACCTTAACTTCGCTATGATACCATATTATAACATAAATTCATGTGTACATTATTCAATTCCATTTTAGTATGAGTAGATAAAAATACAAGATATGTGAGGTATAATATGACGTACATGATAAAGAGGATTAAAATGAATAAAATGTATAAGAGATGTCTATTTAACATTTTATAAAAAAAAATAGCAACTGTAGATGTAACCACATTTTTATTAAAGCGAAAAACTATTGTCTTTATTAACCCTTTTTAAATTCTTCAGTTTACTATTCAAAGAAGAAAAAAAAGCAACGATTTGAAACTATAATGGTTAGACGAAATTTAGGAGTCGTTTGGCCCCGTAATTATAACTCTCGGTATTTTCCGGTAGGTATGCCTTTTGATTTTTGAAACGTCCGGCTATCAGGCGGACAAATTTAGTAGTCTACTGCGGCAAGTGAGCCTACAGAACCGTAAGCACAGCAGCGAGCACGACACTTTTATGGGCACAACTTGCGAATCAAATGCAGATTGACTAGTTTATAATAATTCTGAACAGCTTTCTATACAACGACTACCACGATTCCGAAAGTTCTCCGAGTTTCAAGCTTTCAACCACTTACAATATTCATTAATTTCCATAAAATAACTAGAAACCAAACTTGTCACCCATAAGGTGAAGCGAAAAGGTTAACAGAACTTATGAAAAAAGCAACTTGCTCCAATTATTATACAAGCATCATAGATATTCTTTGGGTTTGTCACTGAGAGTTTCACCCTACACTCCCAATCCCATGGCTTGAAAGTTCGAAACTCCAGTTATTAGGCATAACAGTGGCATACGTTATATGAGCACCTGACGTTTGGTTGCATAGCCGACCCACCAACTAACAAAAGCAAAGACGAATGCTATGTAGGCAATCAACCTCCCACTGTCCTCTATGAGAAGCAAGAGCATGAATCTTACCATTATTGCTGGCCACAGCAGTACGTTCCAGGTAAATAGCCTGCCAAGTGGGCACACCGGACCCCTCTCTTGACGTTTCTTTGGCCCGGCTCTTGGAATCACCCGTGCCAAACGTTGGAAGCACTCCACAATATCTTGCCTGGTCCAGATATGGCTCAGATTAGTCTTGTGCCATATATCTATGATCTTGACATGAATAGGTTTACGAAGCAGCCTTGCCAGATAAAGCACAAAATTGGTTACTGCCTCATTGGTGTCGTTGTGCAGTCCTTCAAAGGCAACAAGATTAAAAAGGACAGATTCCATCATGTCTGTGAGCTCGATTCTGGGAATGTGTAGTGTACCTGTTTTGCCGATAATCCCACAAATCATTGGCAGTTCTGTAAGACTAAAATCGTTAAAGAAATCTGTTTTACTGTGCTTGATATTCATTCCTTTCAAGAAGAACATCTTAGCAGTCTCGGCAGGCATGTAATTAGAAGAGTCGGAAGGAATTGGGATTGCTGTAGCAGTCTCGGCAGAGATTGGGATTGTTGTAGCAGGCTCCCCAGGAACGGGGATAGGCTCCGCTACCGGGGATTGATTTAGTCTGGGGCCATTAGAAGAGTCGGAAGGAATTGGGATTGCTGTAGCAGTCTCGGAAGGGATTGGGATTGTTGTAGCAGGCTCCCCAGCAACGGGGATAGGCTCCGCCACCGGGGATTGATTTAGTCTGGGGCCATTAGAAGAGTTGGAAGGAATTGAGATTGCTGTAACAGTCTCGGCAGGGATTGGGATTGTTGTAGCACGCTCCCCAGCAACGGGGATAGGCTCCGCCACCGGGGATTGATTTAGTCTGGGGCCATTAGAAGAGTTGGAAGGAATTGAGATTGCTGTAACAGTCTCGGCAGGGATTGGGATTGTTGTAGCCGGCTCCCCAGCAACGGGGATAGGCTCCACCACTGGGGATTGATTTTGGATCCGGCAATTTTTATACAGCTCTAAAATGTGTTGCCCATGCAGGCCTTGATAGCCATTTGGAGACTCGGGACGACGGAGAAATCTCATCACATGATCCCGGAGCCATTTGGTCCCACTATTATCCTGTACAACATGATCATATACGTATGAAAATCAACTATTAATAAGTACAAAAACAAACCGCTGGACAGTAAATATGTTGTGATGACCATATTTAAGATTCAATAAATGCACGAAGAAAATTTATTGAATCTTATGTTTTCATGCATAAAGAAATCATCTATAAAAATGGGGACGAGTAACAAAGAAGTTTACGACCGCCCACCCACCCACCCATATATATAACTCGAACTTCAAAACAAACAAGACAATGATGTGAACGTTTTAGCTTTGCCACAGCTCTAGTTACGTTGTCATTAACTCCTCTACCGTTTCTTTCATGATTTTAAAGATGCATTACAGATCATAACACCGTAACATAACAACAAATGAAGCCTGAAAGTATGAGGTAAGAGGAAAATAGTAGTTCTACATCGCTGCATGATCTTTGTGAACAATAATAGTCCTATATATATCACTACATATTTAAGTGATGTAAATGTACTGCTTCTATTGTGTGTGGCTTCCGTAACTCCCAACTGAAGGGATGCAGGTTCGGATCCCCTTGTATGTATGTTTTGAAAGTATATATTTGAACTCAAAGGTTTACAGAGTACGTGACAAAACTGGCGCTTTCTAAGAGCAGTTTCCCTCACAGGAAAAGCATATATGTGAAAGTACATCTTTGAGGTACAAGTCCTATATATTGTATATTTTTAATGATACATAGATATAACTATTGACTTCGAATTATTTATGGTATCACATACAATGATACAAATCTTAAATTTTAGGCCTTTTTTAATGATATGGATATAAATACTGATCCAATGATCGGACAACCAAATAAAAGGTGCAGTGAATTACCTGGGAGCTGGAGAATTGTTCTGGAGAAAGCACACCGAGCAAAATCTGGAGGAGCTTCAAAGGAATCTGGTTCTCAATCAACAACATATCGCGCTTAATGTAAACCCAAAGGTTTTCCTGGGACTTCTTACCAAACAGAAGATCATTTTCAGGAAAGCCCAAATGACGGACTAGGCGGTAGAGGGGACTGGAGAGTACTTCTTCGTCGTGCTTTTCCAGACGTCGTTCTTTATTTTTATTTATTTTTTCTGGATAGTAAACTCGTTCACTATATATAATTAATAGCAAGATAATGAAGACACCATCCATCACCATTAGGCGGGCTAATATGTCCAAGCCGTCATTTACCAAACGAAGAGCGAATTCACGTAGAGTCTCTAACACCATTTTGTTCGCCAATTCTTGTTCGTTTCCAGCAGCAGCAGCGCCAGGTTGTAGGTTTGTCACCGTTGTTCTTGCTAAGTTTTCAACGTCGTGCATCACCATTAGATGGGAAATTCTGTTGCCGCTAACTATGAGGCGGGTGAATAGATCTACGTCAGAATCCCTCACCAGGCAGCGAGCAAACTCTTTAGCACCATCGCTTACCATAGTCTTGATTTTGGCACTTCTGTTGAAGCCCTGGAGCTCGTGTGCAACTTTATCGCAGGCAGATTTATCCACTCCGTACTTGTTGACAAAGAATTCTACGTACTCGTTCTCGTTTCCACAAGTCTCAAACTCGGCGTAGCATTGCATCAGCTGAAATAACTCTCTACGCACCGCTTCTACAAGCGTTTCCTCATTAGGTCGAGTGACGAGGCGTCGCATGATCCTTCGCTTCTGGGCATCCATTTGCCGAAGATGGATGGTAGTGTTATGATGCAAGGGCCCAATGGATACAACGAGAGGGCTATAGAAGTCCCTGTCGGGCACCCGATAACTGTTTGGTACCCTATAGATGGAAGGAGTTTGGGTGGCTACGCCAGAATTGTATCCGTTGTTTGGAATGGAGTTTTCTGCGCTTCGTGTGCTCATGGTGAGGTTCAACGGCTGTTGGTGTTTCTCTTCTAGGGTGGTGTTCAAGTGTGGATGTCGACTGGGCCTGGTATGCTCCCTAAATAGGTGAGGCGAATGAGTACACTCGTCCTGCACCGCGTCTGCGTCCATGAGGAAGCCGTTGACTCATTGACTCAAGTATTCGACAAGGCCAATGCTCCGTAAATTCCCCCGGATTAGATTCTATGCAGGCTTCGACGAAAAATGAATGCAGCAATCAGACTTGGTGGGTTTTGCCATGTTTTTTGTTTGATACTCCAATGTGCAAATAAAAGGAAAGTCCATTTAATCTAAATTCACGGGTTTCGTACTGCTCTCAATTTGGAGCTGGTTCAATGCAGTCGCATATGGTTTTTCATTTCTAGTATACTAAAAAAAAAAGCATGTGAAGATATATGGAAAACGAATTCACCCAACTTCACTCCAATACACCCAACCAAATACAATTATTTTTTAGATTCTAATCATTTGTCTGTTAAGAAAATGGACCACATCCTACCAAACATGGCCTTATCCACGCCACAAAGCGTGTAAATTTGTTATATCGACACTAACCAAAAGTGTGGACAAATTAAATGTAGAGATTTATGCACGCTTTGATATCACACTTCTTTGTGTGGTGGATCAATATCCATACTTCTCCGCGTCAAAAATATTCTAGTTGCCTTCTATTGTTCTATTTGGCGGGGAGATGTTACTCTACTCTAAAAAGCATGGAGAATTAATTTAGTGGGTGGAAAACAATGGCATTTTCTCTAAAGTATGGTCATACACTTCTTTGGAATCAAGCATACACACCATTAACATACCATACATATGCAAAAAGTCAATCATTATACGAGTAAGATTTCATCTATATAATCAATAACATTACATTTTTGGTTGTCCATGAGCAGTGTTCAAACACTTGTATAAAAGCAAGTTCAATTTCTATTTGACATACAAGAACAATCTAATGAAATCTTAGGAAAACATATGAAGGCGATTCTAAGAAGTCTTTGCTGCAATACGTGTGATCATCAACTAGCATAACCAAACTTCAAAATATAAGAAGCAATTCAACAACTTTGGACTTGTTGTCTACGTGTCCATGGTCTTTACTCCATAAATTCTCATAGAGATAGTACATCAATCGTATGTGCCACTTTGCTCCACAAAACTTTAGCCTTTACAATCAAGTAAATGCAATACAAGGATAAGTCTGAAGCAACTGTTCGGCAATATAGTTTCCTTGCTCCTTCCCATCTTGTACATTTTCCATAAACCTCTTGCAACTAACTAGAGTCTTTCCACCTATTATATGCACCTCTAAAACTATACCAAATATTATCGTTATATGCACATGCATGTCAATACATTATCGTACGTGGTTCATTAGAAATACAATAGACACCTCATAAACTTAATGTTTGAGAAGAAGATTGTTGCTTGAATACAAGTCAATATAAACTCTAGTCTACTTACCAAAGGTAATATATACTCCACAATATATATGATATGAATAGTGAAACTATCACTGAAAATTTAAATTCCTTTACTTATCAAGTTACTACAAGAACTATAAAGGGTGGCTTTCCTTCTTAATCCTAGATCAAACAACAACGAAACTTATTCAAAATTTATAGATTCAAGCTAATGCGTACAATTATTTCTACAAATGTGAGACCTTAAATTATAGTAGGCAACTCAAATATGTTGATATGTGAGTTGTAATATCTAATAAAATGCAAATCCATTGTATTTTCAGTTTCCAAACATTTAGGTATCCAAGAAAGGACGATCTTCAATAAAAGTTGCAACATGATTCACTTCTTTATCCCATGAACAAAGGATCCACTTTCCTGCAAAGTGTAAATACATATTTTGGATAAATTAGTGATGTCTCCATATGACTATTAGTCCATCATGCAATTTTGAGTTGCAAAAAGATATTCTTTTGATAAAAGAAGCATGAAATAGGTTATACTCATATATATGTAACAACAAAGAGAAAATATATTGCATGCTCCAAATATCTCACGCCTAATCATTATGAAGACGAGGAGGAAAATAGATTAAAGATTTACAAAAGATTTTCTACACCTACGATTATATATTCATGATGTGAGACCTATAGTATACATTTTAGCACCTAAGGAATTCAAAAATAATTTTGGAACTGGAATTAAATCTAGTAGATATACTAAATACTTTCATACATATGGTTAAAGAAAAATGACGATGTTGAAAAGTCATGGAGAAAAGGCTACATGCAGCTATTGAACTGCATTTGGAAGCATAACAAGGAAATTCATTCGGAAGAGTATATCCAAAAGGCAACGAAATACCTATATTTCAACTCAATTTAAGTTTTTTGGAACAGGGCCCTAATGATGGTATTAAATATAAAAGATGTAAAACACTAGATTTTATACAATTACATTGCCAAAAAAATAATATAGAAAGAAATTTATTAGAAGTTATAATTAGTTGCACATGAGTGGTACTTTACACATAGGTCCTTAACTAGAAAAGTAAAGCCAAATAAATATAAATATGCGACACTTAAGTTGCATCAACCCTTAATGTTTGAACGATGAGCCACTGATGAGTTCCATACATGTTGTGGGAGGCCTCACCAAGTGGTCTTTAGAGGGACATTGCAGAATGCATATTGGAGTTAGGAACAAAGTGTAGGGAACCAAAGGAGTGACCAAACACTTTGAATGTATAGGTCTTGAAGAATGATCCAGACATCATGTTGTCATGGGTGATCGAGCACTATATGAGCCACCTAAAGGGGGCACAACTTGATAATAGATGGAATCCTTATAGACACTTGGGACTAGATTTTGTCATGTGACTTGGCACATTTTTTCACACCAACATAGTTGGTAGTGTTGAGGTTGTGGATCTATATGTAAGCATTTCATGTATATTAATGTCGTCAAGACTAGTTCTCTATTTTAGGCACCATTGAATGTGAGAGCATTGAGGCAGCCCTAACACTTGTTGCAAGTAGAAATAATGAAGAGCTTTAAAATTTTGGATTGAGAACACCAACAACAAGGAGTAGTTATGAGGTTTTCTAGGGCTCATCCTCGTAAGTTTTGAGTTGACTAGCCGGGAGCACATACTTGTGCTCAGTGTTGTCCTGCCTGGTCCTTGAAATAGTTGTCACATACGACCAGAAACTATGAGAAATGGTGATTGTAACCTTGACATGTGAGGTAATGGGATGTCTTTGGTATCATGGGTTGCATGCATGAGAATGATGGTGTCTTGGTGGATCTCATGGAACCAGACAACTGTGGTGTCAAAGGAGCATGATGAGTTGATAACATAACTGAATAAGGAGAACAATAAGGAGACATAAACATTAAGGAAAATAGGTGCAAATAAACTCATGAGAGTGAAGGATTCCTTTCATTTCAACTTGTATTTCTCAAATTCGACCTCATCCATCCTATAATGGTTTCTCTTCCTAAAAAATATTGTTTTGTGTATTTTTACTTCCTAAAAATTATCAATTTGCAGCATGTGCCAAATGTCATGAAAAATCTAGCTAAACCAGCAATTGTCAAAAGGAAACAAAATAGAGAGTATAGAGAAGCACACATAAAAATATAGTTTTAGAATTCTATTTAAAGAAGAGTCACAAAAACAAATCCACATTTAAATGAAACAATATATACAATTAATTCAAGTGAGTGAAACAATTGTGCTCATAGATGGGTGTTGTTTCTGGGTCATAAAGGAGACATCATCAAGATTCATCACCATAAAGTCGTCCAGGATCCCAACAAGTTAGCAAATAGAGAGAATGGAGTTATATGGCTCAATAATAGTGTCATCCTCTACGACTATTACTCCCTACTCTTGAAAATGTGCATGATACCAATGCCAATTTACTACAACAAATATCAGTATTTTTCCACGCTATAATATAGGGTTTATCCACGCTGAAAAGTGTGAAAATTTATAATATCCACACTCAATATAGCGTAGAGATAGCGTGGAAAAAAGAAGAGTAAAGAGTTAACCACGCTTTTTCGTGTGATATTTTTTTATGAAATATTGTGTGGCATTCAATTATTCACGCTTTTTGGTGTAGATTTTTATCCATCTTTTTTTGTGTGGGAACTAATTATCCATGTTTATTAGGGTGGAAAAATTGTTATCCTATTTTCACATATTTTTTGGGTAAAATTCGTATCTACACTAAAAAGCTTGGAAAACTTAACAAATGTGTCATACAAAGAAAGCATTGTTCATTGTTCATACGTCAAAAACTATGAATATTAAAATTATTGCATTTAGAAGTCTATATATGTGTATGTGTCTGTGTGTCTTATCCCAATTCGAATTCTATATTTCTGATTGTATGCAAATATAAATGTGAAGACATCAAGATGTAGACAACAAAATAAAAAAAAATTCATTACTTGATTCTTGTTCTACATATGGAATATACATTTGAAGAGAAAACATAAGCAAAAAATATGTATTTGTTCTTTACATAGAGAATAGTCCCAAGAAAAGATACATCCTAGCTACAAACTTTCTGGCCCGCTAGCTGCTTCCTCTTCCTGCTGCTCCTGATCAACGAATTAAGGTCCTCAGGACCTCGGCTTGGGGGCTGCCGGAGTCCATGGCTTCGATGAGGTCAGAGAGGCGGTCGCTGAGGCCGTTCACTTCCCTCTGTATGCTCTTTATGTAGCTACAGGTCTCCTTGAGCAGCTTGGACGCGGACTCCTGAAGGGTGAATTACAGCTCAGATAAATTAACCATGTAGCCATCAAGCATAACAAGTGGATAAGATAAGATAAACAAGTTATATATATATATACATATATATATATATATATATATATATATATATAATAAATTTCATGTGTGAATGTAGAAATCAATGGATCATTCCTAGAAAAATAACACTAATAGTTGAAACCTCAAAATATATTAATGATGCACAACAAAATGCAAGGGGTCAAAAGCCATAATCACACCCCCTTTGGGTTTCTATAAATCATCATCATAAATATTTTATAAGAATGATCATTAAAAATAATATAACACACATAATAAAATATAACGATAAAAATGGACATATGCATTAACCTTACAAGTAGCAAGTACTGACCACATTTAACAATAAACTCAATCAACTCAACACTCTCAATATAACACACCTCTGTCCCAATTTTCCCAAAATCATGTTGAACATAATGTTATTAGAGCATAAGGTCTATCCTTATCAAATCATGCACCCATTCATCAATGGTTTATACAAAGAGAAGGAAATAGTCTTACCTCATCTTAAGAGAAGATGGGTGAAGTAGTTTACTTTTAGTCCAACTAGGGAGGAGAGGGTTTATATTCATCGTGGTCACCGCACTTTGATGACTGTAATTACATATACACTAAATTTTTTTGGTAGTATGCCTAGAGAGCCAATCATACAAATATTGTACTGGGACATTAGACACCTGATTTTATAATGATAAACATAATTCCATCTATTACGTCTATCTCAATCATGAGATGATGAAATAGACATAGTAGATGTCTAAAGAATGATGTTGCTTGATGACATACATCTTCAGGTTGAGATCTTGAACAATGAGATGATATGTATGATAAGAGTATATACATTTTTATTATGTCCCTAGTTGGACATCATTGTGGAAGCAAAATAGACAATAGTAATACATAAGACATGAGTGTGTGTTAAATGATGACAAAGTCTCATTAGTCATGATATGGGATATCAAGTCAAACACATAAGTGCATGTTAGAGAATAGTGTATCAAGAAGACCCACCTTGAGAGCGATACATGGAGACCATTAAATGGTAGTTAGAATCAAATCTCATATTAATAGTAGTGATTGTGATTTTTATACTTGTAGTAACTACACTCATAACATGTCATTCCATATTTTTGGCATTATCCAACGTGACCTTCAATAAGGTTTACCACAAAGGTGATGCCCGGATACGCTGTGACACATGAGGAAAGATTGTGAGTGATGTAGATGGTATTTGTCCCTCCTACTGGAGTTGATATCATGGCCACTTGATAAGAGAGACTGAGAAACATATGGTCGTACTCATGTGAATCAATATATGATATACGAGCTCACATGCATCTCAGATAGTCTGCTCTAGTTCAATGAACATGGATTGAACGTTGATAGGATGACGATTCCATACTTCGAGTTTGGTCTGGATATCAGAGACAAAGGAACTATACGATCACTACAACATTAATCACATATGTAGGTTGAAGTTGTTCTCTAACTTTCCAATTACTTGGATAGCAATGACGTCACTAGTACAGAAACATCGCTCAATGACACTTTTCTGGGCGTCGGTTATTTAGGAAATCCGACGCCTATACCTTTCAACATCGGTGATGTAGGTCATCCGACGTCTATAGTCAAGACACGGGTACCGCTTTGAATTCAGCGTCGGCTGAATACCAAACAACCGATGCCTAAAATCGCCCGCAAAATCCGATTTTCGAGCGAAAAAAATTTGGCACATACAGCGTCGGTTTTTTTACCAAAAAAATCGACGCATTTATAAAATGAAAATTTGCACGAAAAGTTCCAGCTTAGGTGTCGGTTATATAACCGAAACCGATAATGGTTCCCGTCAAATTATTTAGGGCAAAATTTGTCTAATTGGACGTCGGTTGTTTATGTGGAACCGACGCCTAAGACATTAGGTGTCAGTTCTTTTCGATCACCGACGCCTTTTACGAACTTAATAGAACCACGATCACAACTATTCCCCTTTCTTCTGTTTCATTGTCTTCTGTTTCATCTCCCGCTGTTGCTCGATCGCCGCCTGGTGCCTACTGGTTCTCACTCGCTTCCGATGCTGCCTGCTGCTTCCTCACCGTCGACGGTGCTGCTGTTGCTCTGCGTCGCTGCCGCCGCCCGCCACCTTCCTCCTTGCGTCGCCATTGTGCCACCTTCGTCCTTTGTCACGCATGCCCTGCGGCTTCTTCCTTCCTGCTCACGCCCAACTACGATGCCTTCCTCCTTGTCCACTACCGCCGCCTCCCGCTGCTTCTTCCTTGCCCAGGTATTAGCCATAGCCTCTGTTCTTCTTTCTCCCTAGCTCTTTAGCTACAGCAAACACGGCCGTGGTAGGCCAACACAGCCACGTCCGTGTTTGCTGTTGGTAAGGATATGAACAAATCTATATGTAATGCTTTATGTAAATTCTAGGATACGAACAAATCTTTTGCTTGCATATATTTATGCTTCTAATCCTAATGCTTGACCTAATTCAGTAAATTTTGATGCATGTTGAAATAAGATTTAAACTTTTCCATTCTAGCATCCTAATTTGATTTGATTAAACCCTAACATTGATGAAACCCTAACATCAATTGTGATGAAACCCTAACATGTACATATCTATTATTGTTTGTTGGCCTAGAAACCCGTCCAAGATTTACTCATTAGGAGTAAATCTTGGATAGTCCCTGGTTTGGGACTGTTCTTGAACACCTAATCTCACTTAGGATGTAAGTTTATAATGTGTATTGGGTTTTCGAGAAAATTTCAGTAGCATTTCCCCGTTTGTTCTCTAAGTACATATGTACTTAGAGAACAGCGGGGAAATGCTGCCGAATTTTTTTTGAAAACCCAATACATAATATACACTTACTAGTGAGATTAGGTGTTCAAGGATGGGATAGGTGGTACACATTTATTATATATAAGAATGACATCACTTGTGGTTGTTGGCCTAGGAAGTGAACAATCATTGTTCTTTATATTACTTGTACATTGGTATAAAATTGAATGAGAAATCACTAAATTATATACTGTTTGTATGGAGTTCGGCTTCATTGTAGATAATAAGAGTAAGTCTTGGATAGTCCCCAGTTTGGGTCTATTCTTGAACACCTAATCTCACTTAGGATGTAAGTGTATACCCTAATCTTGTCCTAATATATACTTATTTTCTCTTTGATCATAGAATGGATAGATCATGGATGTCCATTCGCAATCGCTGCACCCCAGAGTTTATATCTGGTCTTGATCAGTTTATTAGATTTGTCGAGGAACATAGGAAAAAACCTACAGATAGGTTCTACTGTCCATGTAGGCATTGCGGTAACAACTTGAAAGTCAGCACTGGTGAGGAAATCAAAAGTCATGTCATGTGCAACGGGATTGTACAAGGTTATATAGAATGGCACTGGCATGGAGATATTTCAAACTCGAAACCAGTAGATGTCGATAGCAGTGCTTGGGTGGAAGAAGAAATTGTCTCCTATGACGTAGATGTGAACGAACCAGTTCCAGTAGACATCGTTGATGCGATGCTGGATAGTTGTAGGGTAGAGCACATTGATCCACCTCCTATCTTTAGAAACATTATGCATGATGCTGAGATACCGTTATACACAGGCAGTGCTAAGTTTACGAAGCTTAGCGTTGTGTTGAGATTGTATAAGTTGAAAGCTAACAATAGATGGAGCGACAAAAGCTTCACTTCATTGTTGACTTTGATGAAAGAAATGCTTCTTGAAGGAAACGAGCTGCCAATCTCAACATACCGGGTAAAGAAAATGTTGTGCCCAAAGGGAATGGAGGCCAAGAAGATACACACATGCCCGAATGATTGTGTATTATTTCAAAAGGACTATGTAGATTTGAAAGATTGTCCAAAATGTGGTGCGTCACGGTATAAATTGACGACTTCGGGGGAGTCCAAAACTGGTTCTCCTGCCAAGGTGTTGTGGTATCTACCTATAATATCACGGTTTCAACGATTGTTTGCAAATCTAAAAGATGTGAAGAATTTGAGGTGGCATGCCGATGTTAAGAAAAATAATGATGGGATCCTACGACATGCGTCTGATTCCCCACAGTGGAAGAAGATAGATCTATTGTACCCCAAATTTGGTGAAGAAGATAGGAATCTAAGACTTGGGCTTTGTACAGATGGGATGAATATGTACGGGACATTGAGCAGCCAACATAGCACTTGGCCAGTCATGCTTGTTATATACAATCTTCCTCCCTGGATGTGTATGAAAAATAAGTATGTTATGCTGTCGGTGTTGATATCGGGCCCTACACAACCCGGAAATGATATCGATGTTTTTCTTGAACCTCTAATTGATGACTTAAAGAAACTTTGGGCTGAAGGTGTGATGACCTATGATGCTTCAGGAAGAGAGACATTTCTTTTACATGCTATGTTGTTTTGCACTATTAATGACTTTCCAGCATATTGGAATTTGTCTGGATATAGTGTCAAAGGAGCTAAAGCGTGTCCTATATGTGAAGAAAACACTGCTTCAATAAGACTAAAACATGCCAGAAAAACTATATATCTTGGTCATCGAAGGTTTCTTTCAAAATTCCATCTGTATCGTAGGAAGCGCAAAGCATTCAATGGATCAAATGATGAACGGAGTGCACCTAAACCTATACCAGGGGATGTTGTTTATGAAAGAGTAAAAGACATTGTCAATGAATTTGGTAAGAAATCACAATGTAGCATGGACACACAGAGTGACAATTCTCCATTCAAGAAGAAGTCAATATTTTGGGATCTTCCTTATTGGAGTTCTTTGACAGTCAGGCATTGTATCGATGTAATGCACGTTGAGAAAAATGTCTGTGATAACATCATTGGTACTATGTTAGATATACCAGGTAAGACTAAAGATGGGATAAAATCCAGACTGGACCTATGTGAAATGGGAATAAGGTCAGAATTAACAGAATTATGTAAAATGGGTAATAAAAGAACATACTTACTTCCCGCTTGTTACACATTGTCTAGAAAGGAGAAGAAAGCTTTTTGTGAAAGTTTGGTAAATGTTAAGGTGCCACATGGTTACTCATCCAACATTCGTAGATTGGTATCAATGAAAGATCTGAAGTTGATAGGTCTTAAATCTCATGATTGTCACACTCTAATGCAACAAATATAGCCTGTGGCAATTCGATCTATATTGCCGAAGCATGTAAGGTTTGCAATCACCAGACTTTGTTTCTTTTTCAACAGTCTAGGCAGCAAAGTTATTGACCCTGATACTCTTGATAATTTGCAAAGAGAAGTGGTTGTTACCCTATGTCAGCTTGAGATGTATTTCCCTCCTTCGTTCTTTGATATCATGGTACATCTTGTTGTCCACTTGACTAGGGAAGTAAAAATGTTGGGACCAATTTTCTTGCATTGGATGTATCCCTTTGAACGATACATGAGCATTTTTAAAGGTGATGTTCAAAACCGTTATCGACCTGAAGGGAGTATTATTGAAGGTTATGTGGCGAGAGAGGTTATGGATTTTTGCAATGACTTTCTGAGTGGTAATAACACTCCTGTTAATGAAAAGAATATTGAGGATGACAAAGGAATTTTGGGATCACGGGTGAAAGTAATCAGCCGTGAGCAGTTGGAACAAGCTCACTTGTATATTTTACACAACATGGACGAAGTGAGTGTTTATATCGAGGAACATACCAATTTCATCAAGAGACAACATCCTCGAGCAAGTTCAATGTGGCTTTCTAGAGAGCATAATAAGACTTTTACTAAGTGGTTTGAAGATAAAGTCTTACATCAACTATCTCAAACACCAAATGATATTACAGTAACTATCAAATGCCTCGCCTTTAAACCAAAACCGAATGTTATGTCTTATGAAGGGTTTGACATTAATGGGTTCACATATTACATAAAGCACCAAGATGATAAGAGTGTCATCCAAAACAGTGGGGTCACTCTTCAAACGTCAACTATGTATTTTGCAAGTGCAAAGGATAAGAGTCCACGTGAAGCTAAAATTTCATATTATGGTGTCATTGAAGACATATGGGAGTTTGACTACATAGATTTTAGAATTCCGCTCTTTAAATGTAATTGGGTTGATAACACCAAAGGAGTTATAGTGAATGAATTGGGTTTCACTTTGGTGAACTTTGAAAAGATTGGCGAGAAGGGTGAACCATTCATATTGGCATCACAGGCGAAAGAAATATTCTATATCGATGATCCTACAAATGATAAATGGTCGGTTGTTCTTCATGGTAAAAGACAGTTCATTGAAGATCCTATAGATGAAGAAGAGTACTATGATAAGTATGATGACTCTAGTCCATTCTCAGTTGGGTTGCCAACTCCTCAAAATATTGAAGCTAATGATGACTTATATGTGCGCGGAGATCACAATGAAGGATTGTTAATTGATAAAAGATCACAATTTTAGAGGCATGTATGTTTATATTTTTTTATTGAAGCTAAATGATTGTTTTTTTAATATCAATATCATTTTCAGATTTGATTTTTCATTATCTTCTAGTTAATACAAATGCTAAATGTTTGCCTTTTAATGACATTTTCAGATGGCTGACCATGATGAGCATGATGTCCATGACGAGCATGGCGAGGATACCAATGTAAGTTCTAAAAACATATCTTGTATTTCAATAAAATTCATTATCTTCTAGTTATGTCATACATCCCATATTTCTATATTGTGCTAATTCAGTGTGTTTATTTTTGTCAAATTTTAGGTTGATGATGCACATGTACCCACTGAAGCACTGGAGGAACTTGATGCGCAACACCAAAAACTTAACAAGAAAAGGGGCATCACTCTGTTGAAGAAGTTAATAGCGCTAAGTGGCAGTGAATCCAAATTGGTTGTAGAGTTTGATAATGGAGGAAATGCAATTGGAGTGAACCACAATAATTTTGTAAACTATCTTGGGGTTGTCACTAGAAGCCATTGTGGTGTTAAGTATGATAATTGGCATAAATTTCCTCAGGCGAAGAAAGACATGATATGGAAGGATTTATGCGTGAGTTACTATTATTTGCAATTCTATTGTGTAGATTACAAATTCTATTATTTGCAATTCTATTTTTGGATAATAGTTAAAAGAATTCT
The DNA here is from genome assembly GCA_963693085.1 of Alisma plantago-aquatica. Lineage (NCBI taxonomy): Eukaryota > Viridiplantae > Streptophyta > Magnoliopsida > Alismatales > Alismataceae > Alisma > Alisma plantago-aquatica. Next base: position 1,129,452,706 of record OY856409.1, on the reverse strand, counting down.
ATTTTATAGAATCTGTTTGCATTGGATGAGAAGCTGCATCATAAAAGCATGATGCAACACGCTGGAAAAATGCTACGGAACTATTGGACAAATCTCAATAGAGAATACATAAAAGATGGTGATAAGAAGAAGAAGTCAGCCCTTGAACAGTGGAACTTCTTGGACAAAGAATAATGGGACACATTTGTTGCTTCAAGAAAATCTGAAGAATTCAAGGTATTAGGCGTCACTCCCAATTTAATTAATATACGTTGTATTCACCTATTCAAGATTTACATTTAGTGATACTAACCAAATCATTAATGTGCATACTAACTAGGCCCTCAGTGAGGCGCAAAAAGCAAGGCGTGCACTGAATGTGCATGACCACACTATGGGTCCAAAGGGCTATGCAAGCGTTCGCCAAAGACTACAGGAGGAGTCTGCTGCCACTCAGGAGTCTACTGCTACTCATGAGCCTGCTGCTACTCAGGAGTCTGCCACACCCATGCCTCGCCATGATATCTGGATAGCTGGGAGGCAAAACAAGAAGGGTGAAATAAAGAAGCCCGTAATACTGAGGCGACTGCGAAAATGGTAAAATAAAACTCTTAGAGCAATCATTTGAATATTGATTATTTGTGGTGTTAACTTACCAATTTCTGTTGATGGTGATTAGCGGGAGCTGCACGAGCATAGGAAACAAGGCATGTTCATCCCCCAGGGCACAAGGGATGAATTGACAATTTCTTTGGGTAACCCAGAGCATCCTGGACGTGTTAGGGGTACATGCGCTGGTGTGGGCATCAAATCATTCTTTGGGCCATCCCAGCGCAAACCCAAAGTGGGACTTTCACAAGAAGAGGTAACCTATTCTTTTTTTAGAATGTTACTACAAAAGGGAATTCAATAATAAGAAGCTAATGTTTCTTTTATCCATGTATAGGAGAATAAGAGAGTCAAGGATATAGTTGCTAAGAAGGTCAATGATATAATTGCTGAGAAGGTCAAGGAAGAATTGCTGCGGTGGCAGGCATCTCAGGCTTCCAATCAGCCTATGGCGACCCACTCTTCTCCTGATGTACATACTACAAGCAATCCTGTAGACCCACCACCACCTAACACGTCTATTGTAAGTATTGTTTATGACATTGTAGCTAGTCTTTTCAAGATGATATGTTTTCAAGATGATATGTATATATGTATAATATTCTTCATGTAAATTTGTAGGCATTGAAGCCATGCCGCTTAAGAATGCAAGACTATGTTGTTGCAGAGGCGCAGGTTTACGCGTCCCTTCCTGGGGCAATGTTTCACATGACTCCAATGCCACAAGGATACGTTCGTGTGAGCCCGATATGTGTGTTACCCGATTGGAGGGAAACTACATTGCCATATCCCCACCCGGATATTGATACACTTGCTGAGGCAGAAGGTGGGGTGATATTGTGGCCCAAAGCAGATGTCGTCTATACTACTGAAATTGTAAGATAAATTTACATTACTTTAGATTGTTAATGTGTATATATGAGGTCAACTGATCTGAAATTATATATACAGGTTAAAAAGAAGACACCCAGAGCACGTAGGCCTCCACCTCCACTTCATGCATTACCAAGTTGGGTTCCAACTGACCTAAAATACCCATTAGGTCCTACTTGTAGGGGAATGGCATGTTGGCTACGAACACATAATATACATTGCCCTATAATTGTTTCTTTAGAAGCAGATTATGCAGGTCAATCATATGATAACTCTTTATTTATATAAGATATTATTGAGCTGTTTATGTATGATTGGATGAATACATCAATGATTGAGACATGGATAAGGTGAGATCTTATTTATACATCCATATACCTTGTGTAAGATCCAGTGATCTAGTTTCTTATATATTAATGCATACGTAATACATGTTTTGCAGCTACTTAGTCGAAGATCAATGCAAACAATTTGCATTTGATCATGTGGGATTTTTAATTCCATCATGGATTAGTATGGTAGCTAAAGACCCTGATAGTGTTCAACAATACTGTATAGATGCTTTTACAATTTTCGGTCAGTAAAAAAAGATGATAATAATAGCTCCATTCAATGTCAAGTAAGCTTACTTTATTTATAGTTTGGACTTAAGAAAATTCCATTTTTATTGTGCATTTTGAGTTATTAATTTTTAACTTTTTTACCTCTAGGGGTAGGCATTGGGAGTTACTAGTTATTGTCCCTGGGACATTCACTGTTTATTATCTAGATCCTGCGGGAAGTACATTGAACACTAAAATTGGACACGTAATGAGAATGCCATTATTCTTGTGAGAAATATTTCATTTTTATATCTGTTAACATATGTTATTACATTACTATTCAATTATGCAATTTACTGTGTTACATTAACATGTAGGGGTTTAGATGCATTCAAAAATCCTGGAGGAAATGTCCCAAGGAGAAAGAACCAGCCAATAATTTGGGAGAGCGTAAAAGTAAGTTCCCGACTCCAATGTATATATTATTTATGTGAACTGTGGTTAGTTGTATATTTTAATATTTTGTATGTTTCAATTTATAGTATGATACACAAGACAACGGCTGGGCATGCGCATACTATGTGATGTGATTTATGCAGATGATTATCCGACATGCTGCATTGGACATCGATACCATACATGAGGTATTATATATAGTCTCATTAGTTAGTATGAAATATATCAATCTTATTTTTATATTATTACTTATATATACATCATTCTCTTTGCAGGTGTTTAAAACTGACCACACTATAGGTAAACGCTTAAAAAATGTACATGCTCCATATACGATGGAAGCATTAAATGAAGTAAGAGAAGAATGGGCAAAAGCCATACAAGTAGTGGCGATTGTAAGAAATAATTGGGATGCTGATAGCGATGTTGAATGAAATTTTGTAAATAAATATTTCCAAATGTTTATAAATGTATTTGAATGTTTCTACATGTGTTAATGTGAGAATTGAATTGATGTTTGAATGTATCTACTTGTGTGAAAAAATATTTGTTGATTTTGCAGGTTTGTGGCCTGTTTGTAGGCTGATATCAATGGATGTCGTAAACATACAGTTCAGAAAATTGAACTGCAGGTTCTCATCCTGCTAACCAGCCACAGCAGGCCTGCAAACTGATAAGAAAAAATAATTAAATCATAGGCATCGGTTATTTATAGAAAACCGTCATCAAAGGCTTACAGCGTCGGTTATTGGAGAAAACCGCCGCCTAATGTGACAAACAACCCGACCATGTAGGAAAGCACGACCGTGTTGGAAATGGCGTCGGTTATTAGTGTAAAACCGATGCCTATAGTTCTAAACATGGCCGTGCAGGGAAGCACGGCCATGGCATCTGGAAATATGGCATCGGTTTTTTAGTAGATAACCGACGCAGATAGTGTCGTAGATGGCGCCCTTTTTTGCGGCGCGAACCCTATAGGCGTCGGCCAACTATATATACCCGATGCTGATAGGTTATATAGGCGTCAGTTATAAAACCGACATCGAAGAGTTCGACCTTTAGCGGCGCCCATATAGGCGTCGCTTGAAAACCGTCGCTAAAAGGGGTTAAACAACCGACGCCAAAGGCGTGTTCTGTAGTAGTGTGTGTTTCTAGGTACCGCTCATTGCTTGTGATGTCATATTCTAGTTAGGAACATTCAGAGCCAACGTAACTTGGGACCTATAGGGTCACACTCTTAGAATGCACCTGGAATAGAAATATACTCATGAATAAAGTTTAACTTGATTACTAAAGTGTATATGTATTTAATTTAAACAACATTAGCTTAAAATTGACTGATTAAGGTTGTGAGTCCACTGATTCAAGTGTTGAATCTACTGACTCGAGTATCAAATCAATTGAAATAACATTGGTTGTACATTGGCTCAACTGGAATCTAAATCAACCGATTTAGAAGTGAACCGACTAGTTACGAATGTAATACTGGATTAATTATTGATGTTGACGCCATTGTGCATTAACCATCAAATGAAAATCCAATGTTTTGTTAATAAGAAACATAGATAACCAACTGATTCAAGTGTTGAATTGACTAATTCACATGTGAACTGATCAGATTAGTAATGAACTAAACAAATCATAATTAGCAACAGCCAAAAATTCTTGAAAATCTATCTCTTTGACTCTCAATTGAATTGGAAACCCTAACCCTGGCTGTCATATAAATAGAGGGGTAGTTAAGGCTTTCATAAGACATAGCTAATGATGAAAAATATTATTCTCTCATTGCTTTGTTGACATTAGATCCCAAAGAAACTCATACCCAAAAATAGAGAGACATCTAGGGAGAACACGTCAGCACTAGCACATTGACATCAAGGGGACAACTCCTTTCTGTTAGTTCTAAAAGAACGTCAGGAGTTTCTAGTGGTTCATGTGGACTATGTAGAGGTGTGGAGACCATCGTCACCCACTAAGAGGACATTGTCAACCGCCATCCATGGTGCTACATCAGGAGGCCTTCATCGACAATTGTTTAGGTTTTGCTTGCAAAAGAAGCACGTCACTACAATGATAGTCACTGGACTTGCTCTCGGACCAAGTATACGCCCTACAAACCTTCCTTCCCAGTCTATAGTTGATGACATGATCCCACTAGTACATAACATGCCTTTAGTGTCGGTTATTTAAGGCCTTTAGTGTCGGTTTTAATGCAACACCTATGTGGGCGTCGCTAAAATGCCAACCATTAGAGTCGGTTCTCAAACCGACGCCACAACCCTTCACGTGCCACTGAAAACGTTCCAGCAGGGGTGTATAGGCGTTGGTTATTAGCTTTGAAAATGACGCCATAAACCTTCGCGCCACAGAAAGGGAGCCATCTGGGGCACTATCAACATCGGTTTATTAGTGATAACTGACGCCATCTCGGTATAGGCGTGGTTATTAGCTTTGAAATCGACGCCATAAACCTTCATGCCAGATAATGGGCACCATCTGGGGCAGTTTCAGTGTCGGTTCATTAGTGATAACTGATGCCATTCACCCACTGCCACGGTCCCATCAGCGTCGGTTATTATTGATAATCGATGCCACATCACATGCATTAGGCGTCGGTTATAATTATTTATCCGACGTTGTAATCATTTGTCGTCAGTTTTAAACAAATAACCAATGCCTATTTCATTTTTTTTCTTATCAGTCTGCAGGCCTACTGTGGCTGGTTGCAGGATGAGAAACTTGTAGTTCAGTTATGAACTATAGGTTTTACGACATCTATTGATATCATCCAACAACAGGCCACAAACCTGCAAAATTAACAACATTAATTGGAACGCATTTAGAAACCTACATTTCCATTCGATTTTCACACATGTAGAAACATTCATGTAGCAATTTGCAGTTCCATTCATTTTCACATTCACACATGTAGAAACATTCATATAGCAGCCAACAATTTCATTCATTTTCACATTCACACATGTATAAACATTCAGACACATGTAGAAACATTCAGACATGTAGAAACATTCACACATATTATAATTCAGAAATTCATTTACAAAATATCATTCTTAAGTCATTATTCATTATCAACATCCCAATTATATGTTAAAACCCCCACTACTTGTATGGATGTTGCCCATTCTTCTCTTACATTATCTAATTCTTCCGTCGTATAGGGAGCATGTACATCTGGTAAGGCCTTTCCTGTAGTGTGGTTAGTTTTAAACACCTACAAAGAGAATGATGTATATATATAATTAATAATATATAAATAAGATTGATATGTTTCATATTATCTAATGAGACTATATATAATACCTCAGGAATGGTTTTGATGTCCATTGCGGTGTATTTGATAAGCATGTGCATAAATTGTATCACATAGTATGCACATGCCCATCCGTTGTCTTGTGTAGCACACTATAAATTGAAACATACAAAATATTAAAAAGTACAACTAATTAAGCATTGTTCACATAAATAATATATACATTGTAGTTGGGAACTTACTTCCACGTTCTTCCAAATGATTTATTGGTTCTTTTTCTTGGGGACCTTTCCTCCAGCCTTTTTGAACTCATCTAAACCCCTACATGTTAATGTAACATAGTACATTTCATAATTAAATAGTAATGTAATAACATATGTTAACAGATATGAAAATGAAATATTTCTCACCGAAATAATGCAATTTTCATTTTGTGTCCATATTTTGAATTCAATTTACTCCCCTTAGGATCTAGATAATAGACAGTGAATGTCTCGGGGACAATAACTAGTAACTCCCAATGCATACCACTAGAGGTAAAAAAGTTCAAAATTAATAACTCAAAATCCACAATAAAAATGTAATTTTCTTAAGTCCAAATTATAAGCAAAGTAAACTTACTCCACGTTGAATGGAGCTATTATCATCATCTTCTTATTTTGAGCAAAATTTATAAAAGCATCACAACAATATTGTTGAACTGACGGAGGGTCTTTAGGTACTAGACTAATCAAAGTTGGAATTAAAAATCCTACATGTTCGAATGCAAAATCTGCACATATCTTATCTAAGTAGCTGCAAAACATGTATTATGTATGCATTAATAAATAAGAAACCAGATCACCAAATCCTACACAAGGTATATGGATGTATAAAGAAGATCTCACCTTATCCATAGCTCTATCACAGATGTATTCAGCCAATGATATCGAAAAAACTCCAAAATATCTTGTATAAATAGTTTCCTTTCGTATGATTGACCTGCAGCATCCGCATTAATAGAAACAGTTATAGGGAAATTTATATCATGTTCGCCTAACCATATTGCCATACCCCTACAATTAGGACCTAACGGGACAGGTAGGTCCTGTGGAACCCAACTTGATAATGTAGGAGGTGCAAGTGGAGGCCTAGATGCTCTTGGTTTCTTCTTTTTAACATATATATATATATATATATATATATATATATATATATATATATATATATATATAATTTCAGATCAATTGACATCATATACACACACTGACAATTTAATGTAATGTAAATTTACCATTCAGTTTCAGTATAGAGGACATCCTCTTTTGGCCACAATATCACTCCGCCTTCTGCCTCACCAAGCGTTTTACAATCTGGGTGGCCATATGGTAATGGAAGATCCATCCAATTGGGGAATATATGTACCAGGCTCACACGAACCCAACCAGCTGGTAATGGAGACCCGTGAAACATTTCCCCTGGTAGGGATGGGTAAGTCGACGCCTCTGGAACGACAAATTTTTTACTTTTTAAATGGAATGGATCCAACCCCTACAAGTTTATGTGTAAAGAATGTTATATACATATATACATATCATCTTGAAAACATATCATCTTGAAAAGACTAGTTACTATGTCATAAAAATACTTACAGTGGATGTGCTAGGTGGTGGGTCTACAGGATTACTCCCAACCTTTACAGTAGGAGTAGAGTGGGACGCCATAGGTACTGTCTGTTGAGTGGCAGTCAGAGATGTCTTCCACTTGCTTATTGCTTCTTCGAGTTTCCTATCAACTATCTTATCTACCTATACATGGATAAAAGAAACGTTAGCTTCTGATTATTGAATTCTCTTTTACAGTAACATTATAAAGAAAGAATAGGTTACCTCTTCTTGTGAAAGTCCCACTTTTGGGACATGTTTGCGCTGGGATGGCACAAAGAATGCTTTGATGCCCACACCAGCGCCTGCAACCCTAACACGTCTAGGATGCTCTATGTTACCCAGAGCAACTGTCAATTCATCCCTTGTGCCCTCAGGGATGAACTTGCCTTGTTTCCTCAGTTCTTGTAGCTCCCTCTAATCTCCAAAAAAAATTGTAATAAAGTAAACACCACAAATAATCAATATTTGAACGATTTCACTAAGAGTTATATTTTACCATTTTTGCAGTCGTGTCAGCAATTGCGGGCTTCCTTATTTCTCCCTTATTATTTTGCTTCCCAACTATCCAGACATCATGGCGAGGTAGAGGTGTGGTACCTATAGTAGAGGACTCCTGAGTAGTAGCAGACTGAGTAGTAGACTCAGTCTGTAGTCTTTGGTGAATGTCCACATACCCCTTTGGACCCAGTGTGTGGTCGTGCACATTCACTGCACGCCTTGCTTTTTGTGCCTCACTGAAGGCCTAGTTAGTATGCACATTAATGATTTGGTTAGTAACACTAAATGTTAATCTTGAATAGGTGAACACAACGTATATTAATTAAATTGGGAGTGACGCCTAATACCTTGAATTCATCAGTTTGTCTTGAAGCAACAAATACATCCCATTCTTCTTGGTCCAGGAAGTTCCACTGTTCAGTGGTTGTCTTCTTCCTCTTGTCACCTTCTTTTATGTATTCTTGGGTGAGATATGTCCTATTGTTCCTTAGGACTCTCCCACAACATTGCATCACACATTTACGATGCAGCTTTTCATCCAATTCAAATATACTCTGCAAAATAGAATTGCTATTAACTAGTATCCAAAAAATTAGTAATCTACAAAATAGAATTGCAAATTAATAATAACTCACGCATAAATCTTTCCATATTACATCTTTGTTCCCCTTAGGAACTTTATCCCAAGAATCTATCTTACAACTGCAATGGCTACGAGTAGCATACCCAAGATATGAAACAAACGAATTGCGATTCACTCCAATTGGATTTCCTGCATTATCAAAATCCACAACAAGTTTGGGTCCATAGCCCCTTTGCACTATTAACTTCTTCATCATAGTGATGCCCCTTCTCTTGTCAACATTTTGGTGCTGCTCATCAAGTGCCTCAAGTGGTTCATAGGGTACATGTGCATCATCAACCTAAAATTTGACAAAATAAACACACTTACATGATATAACTATAAATGGACATATAGCTATAAATATATGATATATTTTTAAAACTTACATTGTGAGGCGGTGCATTGATATCCTCACCCTCACGGTAATCATCAACATGGTCATCAGGAGAATGCTCAGCCATCTGAAAGTTCACAATGTAAAGTAATTCATATTATAAAGTTCACATTCACATTGTAAAGTAATTCACATTGTAAAGTTCACATTGTAAAGTAATTCACTTTGTAAAATTCACATTGTAAAGTTCACATTCACATTGTAAAGTAATTCACATTGTAAAGTTCACATTTAGAAAAATAAAACATATAAAAAATTATAAACATGCCTCTAATATTGTGATTTTTTATCAATTAACAATCCTTCATTGTGATCTCCGTGCACATACAAGTCATCATTAGCTTCAATATTTGTGGTGTTGGAAACCCAACTGAGAATGGACTGGAGTCATCATACTTATCATAGTACTCTTCTTCATCTATAGGATCTTCAATGAACTGTCTTTTATCATGAAGAACAACCGACCATTTATCGTTTGCAGGATCATCAATATAAATAACTTGTTTCTCCTGTGATGCCAATAGGAATCGTTCACCCTTCTTGCCAATCTTTTCAAAGTTCACTAAAGTGAAACCTAATTCATCCACTATAACTCCTTTGGTATTGTCAACCCAATTACATTTGAAGAGTGGAATTATGAAATCTATGTAATCAAACTCCCATATGTCTTCAATGACATCGTAATATGACATTTTAGCTTCACGTGGACTCTTATCCTTTGCACTTGCAAAAAACATAGTCGATGCTTGAAGGGTGACCCCACTGTTTTGGACGACACTCTTATCATCTTGGCTCTTTGTGTAATATGTGAATCCATTAATGTCATACCTTTCATAAGACATAACATTCAATTTTGGTTTAAAGGCGAGGCATTTGATAGTTTCAGTCATATCATATGGTCTTTGAGATAGTTGATGTAAAACTTTATCTTCAAACCACTTAATAAATGTCTTGTTATGCTCTCTAGCAAGCCACATTGTATTGGATCGAGGATATTGTCTCTTGATGAATTTGGTTCCTCGATATAAATGCTCGCTTCGTCCATGTTGTGTAAAATATACAAGTGACATTGTTCGAACTGCTCACGGCTGATTACTTTCACCCATGATCCCAAAATTTCTTTGCCAAATTGCTCCTCAATATTCTTGTCATTACCAGGAGTGTCATTACCACTGAGAAAGTCATTGCAAAATCCATAACCTCTCTTTTCACATAACCCTCGATAGATCAGTGAAAACAAGTATATATTAGGAAACAAGTATATATTAGGAAAATATTAGGGTATACACTTACATCCTAAGTGTATAATGTGATGTCATTTTTATATATAATAAATGTGAACCACCTATCCCATCCTTGAACACCTAATCTCACTAGTAAGTGTATAATGTGTATTGGGTTTTCAAAAAATTTCGGCAGCATTTCCCCGCTGTTCTCTAAGTACATATGTACTTAGAGAACAAACGGGGAAATGCTACCGAAATTTTCTCGAAAACCCAATACACATTATACACTTACATCCTAAGTGAGATTAGGTGTTCAAGAACAGTCCCAAACCGGGGACTATCCAAGATTTACTCCTAATGAGTCAATCTTGGATGGGTTTCTAGGCCAACAAATACATGTGTTGTCATTCTTATATATAATAAATGTCTATAAACTACAGGCAACATGGTTAATCCTAATCAACAGAGCATTATTAAATAATAACTCAAGAAATCAATAGTTTCAAACAAAAGGTCTAGGAATCTTTACTAGACATTATATGTTATAACCATTGGTTTAATAACCCTATTTCCGCATGTACATGTTTCTCAACTTTAAAACCCTATAATTCATGAAATCATTCTAATTCAATTTAATATGTTGGGATCACATAATTATATAATCACATCAGAATATATAGAAGAAACATAATTAACATGATTAACAACATGCTCATCAAACTAGGGTTTTCTTGAATATCATCTAATATTTGTGTACTAGACATTAATAAAAAGGTGGATGGCATTGTTTTATTTGATATAGTCATGCATTAATAAAAAGGTGAAACTCTGATTTAAAAACTATGTTGTTATTTGATAAAAAATAAAACTAGGAATACAGACCTCACCCAACATATGGGGAAAAGGGCATGCCCCAGCATTGTATAATGGTTTCTACTAGTTGAAGCTTATTATAGTATAAGGCAAGCGGGAGTGATGAACTCAATAATGGACAAAGAAGAGGGCATACTGGTCTGGAGAGGAGCTGTGGTCTGCAGACGGCAGCACAGAGTGGGCGAAAGTGGTGGAGAGGAGCTGTGGTCGAACCGGTGGCGCGGCGGAGAAGCTGCGGCGGAGAAGCAGCTGTGGTCAAACTGGCGGCGGCGCGACGACGGTCGCCGGCGGTGGAGAAGCAGCTTCTGTCAGCCTGGCAGCGGTGGCCGGCGTGGAGGCAGGCGCCGGCGTGGAAGCACCGGAGGAGAAGGTGGCGTGGAGGCACCGGAGGAGAAGGCGGCGCCGGAGAAGGAGGCGCGGTGGCACTGTCGTGGAGGGGTGCGGCGGAGTGGAGGGTCGGGCGACAGCAGAGGGGTGGTTGCGGCGGGAGCAGAGGGTTTAGGCGATGAAACAGAAGAAAGGGGAAGAGTCGGGTGATCGCAGGATATTAAGTTCACCTATAGCGTCGGTTGTTTGTCAAAACCGATGCCTAAATCACTTAAGTATCGGTTGTTTAATCCAACCGACGCTTAAGTGGACGATATTTTCATGAAATTGTTTGGCGGGAACCACGTTCGGCGTCGGTTATAAAATGATAACCGCCGCTGAAAGTGACACTTTTCGCGCAAATTTTCATCGCAAATAGGCGTCAGTTTTTTATCTACTTCACCGACGCTGAAAGTGACACTATTTTTCTTGATCGAAATTTGGATTTCGCGGGCGACTTTAAGCGTCCGTTTTGTTATAAACAACCGACGCTTAATACAAAGAGGTACCCGTGTCTGGCTGGTCTTCGGATATAGACGTCGGATTGCTTAAGAAACCGACGCGGTTATCGGATAGGCGTCGGTTTTACTTAATAACCGATGCCCAGAAAAGGGTCACTGAATGCTATTTCTGTAGTAGTGAATAGCACATAAAACTAGAGTGTCGTTGGTTGGTGATGGATTCTCATTAGTCATGATATGTGATATCAAACCAAGAACATAGGTACATGTTAGAGAATAGTGTATTGGAAAGACCTACCATGAGCATGATACATGGATACCATGATGGTAGTCAGAATCAACTCTCATCGTGATTGTGATGATTGTGGGTCTTAGACCTAAAGTCACTACATTCATCACATGTCATTCGGTATACTTTAACATCATCAAATGTAACCCTGAATACAAATTTCCATTACAGTGATGATTGGGTAGCTGTGATACATGGGGACTGAGTGTGAGTGATGTAGATGGGATTTGTCATTCGTACAAGACATGATATTTAGGCCTCTTGATAAGAAAGACTGAGAAATGTGTGTCCGTACTCATGTGATTCAATATGTGATATGTGAATTGACATGTATATGAGACAGTCTACTATAGTTTAAGGAACATAAATTGAATATTGTGAGGATGATGATTCCATGCCTCAATTCTAATGGATATTAGAGAAAAAAGAACTATACGATCATGGTAAAAATGATCACGAATTGTAGGTTGAAGTTGTTCTTCAACTTTCCAGATTACTTGGGTAGCAATGATGTCTTACAAGGCACTGCTCTTTGCTTTTGATGTCATAATCGGTTATGAACATTCACTGCCAACAAAATTCAAGACCTATAGAGTCACATGCAAGGGATACACTTATATTAAAGGAGTATATTCATAAATTTTGTTTAGATTAATTACTAAAGGTGTTTAGGTATTCAATTAAACAACTTAGGTTCAAAATTGATTGCGTGGACTCTGAATCGACTGGTTCAAGTATTGAACCAATCGATTGGAGTGTCAGGTCAATTGGAATCAACATTGACTGATCAATCGTTGAACCAAGGAGTGAACTGATCGACTTACATGTCCCAACTAACTAGCTCAACATCTAAGTTGCTCAGTTTAATGGTCAATTCAATTAGATCAAGGATTGGTGTTGACATCATGTTGTGCATTAATCATACATTGAATATCAATGTGATTCAAAATAGGAAACTACACAAACTGATTGGTCAACTATGTGAACTGACCGTCTCGCGCACTAACTGACTGGTTGTATGTGCGAACCAACCGGTTCATTGCTTTAAGTTTCCAAAAAATTCATGATTTCAGACCCTTCTATTCCCACATAGACTGGGAACCCTAACCCTGGCCTCTACTACAAATAGAGGGGTAATGGGGGCTTCCCAACACACATAATTGAGAATCAGTTGCTCTAACAATTGTTATCCTCTCTTGTTGTGGTAACTAATAGAGAGCCCAAGCAAGTCCTACCATTAAAGGGAGGGACACTGTGGGAGAACAACTGCGATCAACTATGGTACTATTACGCTAATAGAAGGGGTAACTTCTTCCCATTGTCTCTAGTGCAAAGTGGTGTTCTTGGTGGTCCACATGGACTACTCTAGAGGCAGGAGTCCTTTGGCTACTTCTAGGAGAACACTATCAATCACAGTCTATGGTGCCAGACCAGGAGGCCAATCACGACGATAGCGTGAGTGCTACTTGAAGAAGAAGAAGCACTTTTCTACTGTAAAGGGAATGATGACTAGGGAGATCAACTGAGATCAACTATGGGAGATCATGTCATGACTAGTATGCTAACAGAAGGGGCAATTGTTTCCCATTGGTTCTGATATTGCAAAGCGGAGTTTCTGATCGTCCGCATGGACTACTCTAGAGGTAGGAGTCCTTTGGTTGCTACTACAAGAACACCATCAACTGTTGTCTATGGTGTCATACTAGGAGGCCGTTCATGACAATTGTTCGAGTGTTGCTTGGAGAAGAGCACATTGCTACTGTAAAGATAATGTGGCTGGACTTGCTCTAGGACCTGGTATAACCTTACAAACTATGCTTCCTAGATACATTGTTGTTGATGTGATCTTGTTGTCTAAGGGAATCAAGATTTAAATTTTTGTTTCCATTGTATTATATGCCATCTTGATTTCCCTACAGTGGTGCCAGAGTCTTGTCAATTTATGGTTTATACGGATACTAACTCGATATGCTCAGATTTATTTAATTTCATACGATGTGAATATTAAACTAGTTAATGTACGTATCTGATTAGTTACCACGTAATCTCCACAAACTGAATATTTATGGTATGATATATATGTGATTTACATGCCTCACCTGAAAATCAATTTTGATGGTGATGTGAAGAATGGTTATGGCCAATAACTCAAATCTTATCTGCAACGTTGTGGTTTTTTTACTAGGGCTACGTACCAAGACTCCCTCTCCTTTCCAAATATAAATTAATGCTCTTCTTCCTATTTCTCCTCGAATATAACTCGAGGTTTTCCCTTATACAATGTCATAAGAAATAGGATATTTTAATTTATACATTGTAATGAGATGATGTTCTGTACCAAACAAATTGACCAGCTTATTAGACAAACTGGCCGTTTGGCGGACTGAGGAGGCCAGAAGATAGGAGGTGAACCGATCAGCCGGTGGCCCAACCAATAGGCTGAAGCAGTCCATATCCCACTTGGACCTAAGAACTAGACAACCGTTTCAAGATGCCAACTGACCGACTAGGAGGTTAGCCGACCGGTTCAAGAGTTTGATAGATCATTCAAGATTGGTTTGAGAGTAGATTTTCATCAAAAAAAGTTGTGTATGATGTGGACCTTAGGTGGTAGTAATTTCTTATGGATCTAAGGATTTACAATAGTATGGTCATAACCATCTCTTGTGTGTTTTTATAATTGCATGTTCTTATTTGTGGTTATAACATGTATATGATACGTAGTATAAATATATGGTGATTGGATATGTATATGTATTTATATAAAATCCCTCAAATACAATATTAAATCTTTGATTCTTTCTGTAATAAGCACATATGAAAAACTTGATCGAGCAAGTGCTGACACTCCCTAGCATGGTGCACCGTCTATCTCGTAGAAGTGTGATGGTAGATATGTGGGTCTGTCCTAGAAGGGTGCATATTCTATGGTGTTGGCTTTTGGTTTAGGCTTAACTATGTGATCTTAATAGGATTAAGTACCTAGAAGCATATAGATGGATTGCAACAAGAAGTTGTGCACATCATTTATCCTAGAATTGCATGAGATGCAATTAGAAAATGTTTCCTACATTAATAATTGGTCATGAGCGCCAACGTTGGTTGGGTATGGACTTAATTGTTTTGGATTTTGCCTCAATAGAAGATTATTTATTCCAATCTTCTAAATTGACACATGAGGGTTATCAATTTGAACAAAATATTGGGAAAGATAATTAATTAAAGGCCTAATTAATATTGTTAACCTATTAAATCAAATAAATCAAAAATATATTGAAAAATTGCAACATTTCTTTGTATAATCTAATGGCAAACACAAATATGTTATTGCGATCAATCCTTGAGAATGACAAAACTAAATGATATTTACTTCCACATCTAGTTTAGGACTTTTGAGAAGTGTTCTCAATCATGTGCCAAATCTCTATGTACTTGAAAGACCAGATCCAAAGGAACCCACTCCAAATACGCCTAAGGCTGAAATGGATGCTTATTTGAAGCATGTCATTGATGTCGTAGACACTGATTAACTTAAGATATGTTGTATCAAGTTTGAGTTGTGTGAAAACATGGACATTCTGGAGATGGTAGCACATCTTGAGATTCATGTAGAGAAAGAAAGGTATAATGTCTCCAAAGCATTGTTTGAGTGCAAACTGACAGTGGGAGATCCAGTAGAGCCTCATGTGCTCAATATTATTGGGCATGTGGAGTGACTAGGATTTATTTTAGGTTAAGATTTGACCATGGATATGATTCTACAATCGTTGTCTGAATCATATATAGCCATCTTACTGAATGTTGTCACTTAAGTAGCATGGCTAAGTCGTTGTCTAAGTTGCATGGCATGTTGATGCCAAACAAGAATGAAGAAGGATAAATCTATGTTATTGATCAGCGGAAGTGAGTCCAAGGTCAAAGTCAAGGTCAAGAAATGTTTTGAGGCTAAGCTAAAATAAAATTGTTCAACACTCAAGATAAGTAGAAGGGTAAGTGTAAGAGGAATCTGCCCTTTTTAAAGGAATAAAGGAAGAAGTATCATATAGAGATCTCTACTTAAGGACCCAGTAAGAAGTAAGCTAGAACTATACAAAGCAAGTGTTGCGGCCACTATAGTTGGAATATGTCATTCATGGTCATGTCATAGAATTAATGAATTGATATAATAAGACTACCATTGATGGAAACATCATGTATCTTGAATGGGAAAGAACATTATGAATGTTTCATTTTAAAAATTGAGATTTTATATCCCAATGACCTATGTCTTATAAATAATATTGAATAGTTTTAGAGACAAAAGTGTATGGCACATATATTGAATGACTTGAAAACCAATAGAAATTTCATCTAGACACATAAATGAGATATGCATTACTAGAATCCATATGATGGTTATCTAGACTCTTTTTGTTATTCAACCAATAGAGTCATGCAAGTCTTATTTATTGAGCAATATGACAATAGAATCTTCACTATATGTAGGGGGAGATTGACTACTCTATTAGCGATCGTACATATATATACAGACCTTTTAAGAATAAATGCTAAAGGTAGTTACCAATACCTCATTATTTTTACTAAAGCTATCAATATACGAGGGAGTTTATATTTCATGAAATAAAAATATGAATTTCTTGAAAGTGTTTAAGGAGATTGTAAATGAATTATGTAACCTAATTGGTAAAAGTATATATATACTTTGATGTGATCTATGTTGAAATATTTTAACCAAGAGTTTAAGGACCTTCGATAGGCTCATGATAATGTATCATGTTGAGCTCCACCTAAAACATAGGGATAGTGTATCATGAAAGTGTATCAGTAAGAAGGAACCACACGATGTTCGTCATGGTGTGGTTATCAATAAAATCTAGTTGATCTTCCAATTTCTTTTGGGAAGATGCATTACACTAAAAAATTTATCGACTAAAATGGTTCAAAAACACCATATGAAATATGGAATGGGAGGTGTCCTGATATGTCTTTTATAGTGATTAGGATTGGAATCTTATATATAAGAAAATAGTTTCTGAAAAGGATTTACCATCAAAATGACATTATTGTTATTTTTTTGAATAATAATTTATATTCCAATCCAACAACAATTTTTTTTCCCCAGGATGGTTGTACTCCTGAAGAGGAACTTAGGTCCAAAGGAATTAGTGGAAGAAAAGTACAACTCAAAATTATGCAGACAAATAAGAAAACATTAAACAAAAAGAGGTACAATGGGAACAAAGAGAATCACAAGTCGCCGTGGAATCTCGAGTTCCTTACGAACACAAAACCTCATAATTCTAGTAGAACATGCCTTGAGTTTGAAAGATTATGATATCTTATAACTCAGAAAGGCATAGAGTTGATCATAGTGATGAGTCAACAACCTATCTAGAAGCTATTGAGGAACCACAAACTATGAAATGGCTTGTGGCAATGAGATCCAAGATGGACTCTATGTACACTAACAAGGTATGATCTTGCTGGATTAACTTGCAGGGGTAAAACCCATAGGGTGCATTTGGGTCTTTGAGAAGAAGACCAACATGGAATGGTAGATTGGTTTCATAGAGTTTCAACAAGTTCAAGGTGTTGAACATGATGAAGTCTTTCAATAGTTACCATGGTTAAATCCATAAGGATCATGGTTGCTAT
Source organism: Alisma plantago-aquatica (assembly GCA_963693085.1). Lineage (NCBI taxonomy): Eukaryota > Viridiplantae > Streptophyta > Magnoliopsida > Alismatales > Alismataceae > Alisma > Alisma plantago-aquatica. Next base: position 1,129,434,937 of record OY856409.1, on the reverse strand, counting down.
TGCTGCTTAGAATGATTATAAGATTTGGCATATGGATGTTAAAATCATATTCCTTAATTGGAATGATTATGAGGATCTGAACGTGACACAGCCTAAAGGTTTTGTAACATTGAACATTGTCAACAAAGTTTGATAGCTACAAAGGTCAATCTATGGATTGAAGAAAGAATCTCATAGTTTGAATCTTTTATTTGAAAAGACAAAGGGTTTGACTTGAGTCAGAATGAAGAATGAAATATATGATTACAAAAGATTTAGTGGTATCATGTATATATTCCACATAGTGATGGGGAATAAAATCCTTATCCTGCAAATGTTAAAAACTTGGAAAGGAAAGTACCTTTTGTGTGTAGGGTTTAGGTGAAGCATCCTAAGTGATAGGAATTGAGATCTATTGAGGTATATCTAGAAAGCTTCTTGACCTAAGTAAGAGAGCATACATTATGCCAAAGGCTTCAACATGTAGGACCCAATGAGAGAAAAGTTGTCCATCTTCCATGGAGTTAGTCTAATGAGCCCTATGTTCTAATTTTTGTGAAGAAAAGGAACACGTGAATAGATGCCACATGCATTTATTGTATCTATCATGTAGGTACACATCCCATTATCTCATATGTATTGGACAAAATGAGAGGATATATGGTTATCTTATATGTAATGGTCATGATAAGAGAATATCCAATTATCTCATATGTATTACACATTATGAGAAAATACTTTATTATCTCGTATGTATTGTACATGACAAGAGGATATCTAGTTAACGCATATGTATTGGACATGATGAGAGGATATATATACCTATCTAACAATCTTGTATGTATTGGACATGACTAGAGGGTATCTGTCAGATTTCAATGAAAGTCATTGGACCACCATAAAGTAAATCCTTAAATGCTTGATAAGAACAAAAAGGATTAGTTCCATGGTTCTGGTAATACAGAAGAGTTGGGTGTAAAGGGTTACACCAATGCTAGCTTTGAAAAATGATACAAATAAATGATCTCAATCAAAAATTGACCTTAAATAAGAACTATAAGCTAGAAAGGGTTATGAGTAATGATGGTTTTTTACATCTACGATAGAATCTGAGTATCTCTATGTTATGAGAACAACAAAATACACTTTATGGATGAAGAAGTTCATAGATATGAACTTGAGCGAGGTTCCAAACCATGATGTCATAGTAGATATACTATGAAAATTATGGAGCTATTGGTTAGGTTGGGTATCTTAGATAGCATACTATTGAATTTCCATCTCATACAAGTATTCGTACAACAAGGATATGTAAAACTTGCAATATACCAACTTGATGGAAACATTGTTAACCCACTATTAAAGCACTTGTGCAGCAAAAATGTGATAAATATGTTAAGATCACTTGGAATAAGATTTGTGGGTGATTGTGTCTAAGTGAAAGTGGGTGTCTGTTGGTATGTATGCAAAGAGAGACAGCTATATGATGATTGAAATGTGGTATTAGATGTCTATTTTGATAATCATAAATGTAATTCCATCTATTATTCTTGACTTAATCATGAGATGATGACACAGACATAAGTATATGTCTAAAGAATGATGTTCCTTGATGACATATGTCTTTAGGTTGAGGAAATGAACAATAAGATCATATGTATGATAAGAGTACATACATTCTTGTTCTATCCCTAGTTGGATATTACTATGGAAGAAAAATAGACAACAATAGTACATAAGACTAGAGTGTGTGTTGGTTGATGACAAAGTCTCATTAGTCATGATATTTGACAAACCCACCATGAGAGTGATACATGGAAACCATGGAATGGTAGTTAGAATCAACTCTCATTGTGATAGTGGTGATTATGGTTCTTAGACTGGTCACTACATTTATCACATGTCATTTTGTATACTTTGACATCATCAAGCATAACCCTGAATAAGGATTGGCATAACAATGATGATCGGGTAACCATGACACATGGGGACTGATTGTGAGTGATGTAGATGGGTTTTGTCCCTCCTAAAGGAGATTGATATCCAGGCCTCTTGATAAGAAAGATTGAGAAATGTGCGACCATACTCATATGATTCAATATGTGATATGTGAACTCACATATATCTTAGATAGTTTTCTCTAGTTCAAGAAACATAGATTGAACATTGAGAGGATGAGGATTTCGAGCCTCGAGTTCATTCCAAATATCAAAGACAAAGGAACTATAAAATTATGGTAACACAAATCACAAATTGAAGGTTGAAGTTGTTTACCAACTTTCTAGATTACTTGGGTAGCAATGATGTGTGGCTAGGCACCATTCTTTACTTGTGATGTCATAATTGGTTATGGACATTCACTGCCAACGTAATTCAGGACCTATAGGATCACACACATAATTATATTCATGAATGATGTTTATATTGATTACTAAAGGTGCTTAGGTATTCAATTAAACAACTGAGGTTCAAAATTTACTCACTAGACTCTGAAATGACTGATTCAAGTGTTGAACATATCAGTTAGAATGTCAAGTCAATTGGAATTATCATTGGCTGATCAATGGATGAACAAGGGAGTGAACTGACTGATTCACAAAGTGTATCGATTGGATCACATGTCCCAACCAAGCAGTGCCTCATCTGAGTATATCAGTTCAATGGTCAATTCGATTGGATCAAGGAGTGGTGCTCATGTCATGTTGTGCATTAATCATACATTGAATACCAATGTGATATAGAATAGGAAACTACAGTAAACCGACCGATTCACTATGTGAACCCACCAGCTCATGCACCAACCTACCAATTGGATGTGCAAACCAATCAGTTCACTGCTCGAAGTTTCCAAAAACTTCATGATTCTAGATGCTTCTACTCCCACAAAGACTGGGAACCCTGAGCCTAGCCTCCACTATAAATAGAGGGGTATTGGGGGCTTCCCAACACACACAATTGAGAATCAGTTGCTCTGACAATTCGTGTCCTCTGTGATTGTGGTTACCAATAGAGAGCCCAAGTAGGTCATACACATCAAAGGGAGGGACAACGGGGGAGAACAACTGAGATCAACTATGAGAGAGCATGTTGATGACTAGTACATTGATAGAAGGGGGACAACAATTCCATGTTTGCTCTAGTAGTGCAACGTGGAGTTCCCAGTGGCCCGCTTGGACTACTCTAGAGGCATCATTTCTTTGACTTCTGCTAGGAGAATATCATCAACCGACTAGGAGGCCGTTCATGATGATTGTCAATGCTTCTTGGAGAAGAAGCATGTTGCTACTGCAAGTGCAATGTCATTGGACTTGATCCAGGAGCAGGTATAACCTTACAAATGTTCCTTCCTAGATACATTGTTGTTGATGTGATCTTGCTATCCAGGAGAATCATACTTTCAATTTTTATTTATAGTGCCTTATATGTCACTCAGATTTACCTAGATCTATATAATTTATAATTAGAGTGGTGAATAACACAAGTACTTCTCAAAGATCATAAAAAAAGTGTTTTCATTCCTAAAAGACACTCCATCATTACTATACAACTTCTATACAAGTAACATTAACTGGAGGCAGTAAGGGGACACATCTTTCCCTGAGGAGAACCAGAAGAGGAGGGGCTACCCCCGGAAGGGGGGGGTAGGGGACATGGTAGTTAATGTGCATTTTTCCCTAGAACCTTAGGGAGGCATCTCTCATGGGAAAGTAGAGGAAGCTCAGGGAGATCATCCATGAGGTGAGTACGATGGTGGTGGTGGTAGTGGAGACGAGAATTAGAAGAGATGTTGGAGACAGGATGGCTGGCCTTTTCCCTGTGGGTTGGGGGTTTGCTTCAAACCACGAGCAAATAGAAGGAGGGAGAATTGTTGTTGGCTGGAATCCACAATTGTGGGATGTCCAGGTGATTTTTTCCATGGATCAAATGATGACGGTTAGTTGTATTAACTAGGGTGACCTTCATGTGGTGGTTTTGGCGGTGTATGGGCACAATTTTGAAATGTGCAGAAGGAGGCTATGGGAGGTTATGGCTTCAGCTAACCAGAAAGAGCTTCCACAAATTTTCATAGGCAATTTTAATCACATTAGGAAGGCTCACAAAAAGAAGGGAGGTCTGCCTGTACCAGATTCGTGTATTAAGCGATTCAACGATGCCATAGACACTGCTAATCTTATTGAGATGAGCATGAGCGGGGGTATTGTTAGATGGCAGTACAAAAGAGAAGTAAAGAGGTGTATCACGAGTCACCTTGATAGAGGGATTGTGAACAAAGCGTGGCTTGACGTTTTTCCGTTGGCCAATGTTAAGCTTGGTGGACACATTAATAGTGATCATGCCTGGCTCACCGTGAAGCTGACTTAGGAGGTACACAAAAGCAAACCATTCCATTTCTTTAATAGCTGGTTGGAGTGGCCCAACTGTGTGGAGATCGATGTGTGGAAAGGAAGGGTAGTTGGAAATCCACTTTACATTTTGATGGAGAAATTGACCAGGACAAAGGCATCTTTGAAGTTATGGCCTTCTGGGCTGCGTGACTTGAGCTTTCTGGTCCTTGAGAACAAGGACCACTACGACAAGGCTTCTGAAGCTCTTAGATGGAATCCTCTAGAAGAGGAAGCCATTCTATATGAGGCGTCCACGGCTGAAAATGTGTCTAAGTTTGAAAAAGCTGAGGAGATATGTTTTTGGCAAAGAAGTCAGATGAAATGGATCAAGGTTGGGGATAAAAACACGAAGATTTATCATGTTGCGGTGAAGAGAAATCAAATGAGGGACAATATTGATAAGTTACTTAAGAAAGATGGCTCGACTGTCAATTCACAAGCAGAAGTAGGGGAGGAAGTTGTTGAGTATTTCAATAGTCTTTATAATAAAAATATTTTGCCTCAAATACCAGATTATGTTCTACCATCTAGGAGAGTAACCATTAAGATGAATGTCATGTTATGTGGTCTTGCCACTGATGAGGAGATCAAGCATGTAGTGTTCAGCATTGGGGCGTCTAAGGCCCCAGTGCCTGATGATTTCAATGCAAAATTCTTTCAATCTATGTGGTCGTTGGTTAAAGATGATATTGCCAGAGCGGTTAGGTGGTTCCTGTTTGGTGGTAAGATGCTTAGAAGGGTCAACCATGCTTTCATTTGCCTCATACCCAAAAAGAATATGGTTGAGACCATGAATGCTCTACCCCCCATTGCCTATTGTACGGTGGTCTACAAGATTCTTTCCAAGTTACTTGCTAATAGGATAAAAAAAGTGCTGCTCAATATTATTTCCCCTGCTCAAACGACTTTCATAAAAGGCTGAAGTATATCTGATAGTGCTTTTCTTGCGGCGGAATTCCTTCTTGACTTTGGGACTAAGAACAACTCCGGAAAAGCATGTGTGAAACTTGATTTGGCCAAGGCGTATGATAATGTGAGATGGGGGTCTCTTTGGGCTTGTATGTATGCTTTGGGGTTCTATGATAGATGGATGAAGATTATCAGGGAATGTGTTACGACTACTTCCTTTTCTGTGTGGGTGAATGGCTGTCCTTTTGGCTTTTTCAATGCTTCCAATGGTCTTAGGCAAGGTGACCCTTTGTCCCCTTTGCTTCTTACCTTGGTTATGGAAATTTTGACTTGTTTGGTGGATAAAGCTCAACATGGTAAGATGATCTCAATTTTCAAGCAAGGTGGATGCATGGTCCTCTCCCATATGATATTCGCCGACGATGTCTTATTTTTCCTGGCTGGTAGTAAGAGAACGCTTAGCAACTTCCGCAGGCTTATGAAGGAGTTTGGGGATTGTACGGGGCTTTATCTCAGTATCATCAAATCTAGAGTGTTTTTGTCCAGGTCCTGCGACAACAGGAGAGGTCTGTTGAGAGAAGCGGTAGGGATGCAGGAAGGTGTGCTGCCCACAAAGTATTTGGGTATCCCTATTTGTGGTGGTAAGGCGCGTGGTAAGGACTTTCAAGGGTGTGTTGACAATCTTCATGATAAAACTGCCAAGTGGATGGGCATCAATTTATCTATTGCTGGTAGACTGGTCCTTGTGAGATCAGTCCTTGAGGGTATGGTTAGATTTTGGTGTATGAAAACCCATCTCCGTCTCTTTGTTTTGGATAAGATGCGAAGTGTTATGTCCTCATTCGTTTGGGGGGGACGAGGGCATGATGTTGCTTGGAAGATGGTTGCCAGGATTTCTGAAGAAGGAGGGCTGAACGTATGTGATCCGAAAGAGTTGGCTCATGCAACAGTTATCAAGAGGATCCACAATTGTTTGACGAATGAGTCTATTTCGAGTAAGTGGATGAGGTCTAGGTACAATCTTTGTAAGTTGACTGGTGGTTTGAATAATGCTTCCAGGACCTAGAGGGGCATGTGTAAGATGTGGCTGGAGGTGGCTCCTCTCTATATGTCCTCCACTGATGGATGGGATTTGATCGATCAGAAGGCTATCCCTTGGAAGGTTGCGTTATTGCAGGGGCCATGTGTCCCCTAGTTTCCTCTGTTATGGAGATATGGACATGTGCCGATGTGGAGCTGTTATGCCTTCATAATATTCCTAGGGAGGTTGCCAATGAGGGACTGGATGTCAAGTTGGGGGCTTGCCACAGTTGGGGCATGTCTTTTGTGTAGATTAGGGGATGAGTCCCACGCTCATCTATTCTTCAATTGAAATTACTCTTGGTACCTTTGGAGCAGGTGTTGATTGAAAATGGGATGGGGTGCGGTGGCTCCTTATACCATGTTGGATGGTATTTACAAGATGCTGGTTCAGACCAGTAGCAATACGCAGATGAGACATTTTGTTGGCCTTTGTTTCACCGGCCTTTGCTTCCTTATTTGGAAGGAGCGTAATAGTAGACTACATGGGAAAAAGGACACAGATGTCCTGGTTGTGTTTGAAAGTTTTGTCTCTTGTTTTAGGATGGCTTTCAAAGCTAATCCTTAGATGGGTAGTGGAGTTAGCAGAGAGGTGCTGGCCCGATGCGAGTTTGTATAGTAACCCACTTGTATAGTATATGATGGCTTCCACCATCTATCCTCCTTTTGTTGACATAGTAATACTTTACCTGCTCCAAAAAAAACATTAACTGTGGTCATATTAGTTTGTCACATGTGTTCTTCTTAGCAATCTAACGTGTGGTCTACTATTACTTCATTATAATTTGAAAACTTATTTATGTGTTATGCCAGTATTATGATTTTATTTCTTAATATATAAAGGTTACATAGTTTTATTCTTTATATGTACTAATCAAATGGGACTACAAATTTACGTAAATTACTATAAGCTTTTTCCATGTCTACATATCATGTGATCAATTAACATTCATCTTGATAATTTTTATCTTTCATGTGTGGCTCTAGGGATGGCATTGGTGCACATGTGGTGTAGTTTATACCAAAATCACAATCACACCATGAAAAAACAAACAAACACCATATCTACACCATATCCATTGCAGATTTTAATATGAGAAACCATACTTACATTTGCCAAAAAAAGCTACGGTTAGTTGCACCGCACCATATTACTTACAAATTTTATTAATCATAATAGAATTGTACATGAAATAAATGGATTTATACTCAATATATGGAAATACAAACATAGATAAGCTAAAACGACAATGTTCATTCTTTTTAAATAAAAAATTAAACAATACTTGGTTTATCTGAATGAACATTCTAACTAGTATAAATAAATATAATATTTTCAATTACACATATTTTCTCATTCAAAGTTTAAACATCATCCTCTGATGTAACAACTCATTAAGTATTCTTCCTTTAATATACATTCTTTCTTTTCTCAACCAACATTATTCTATTTAAAATTACTCCTCAAGTCGTTTCCTATTAGGTTGTCTCGTCATTTTCAAAAAGGTAAGCTATATTTCTTTTTTCTTTATATTTATTTTTATTGAGATATAAGCATGACAAAATTTAAAGTAAAATATAGTAGTATTATCATTAAGAGAGGGGCATACTAAAGTATTGTTACATAAGGGTGGTAGCATATTTGAATGAATTATGAAGAAAGATGATTAATAATATTGGATGTAATTACCTCGTCTTGATTCTCACTCTCACTCTCTCTATTCCATATTCCCATTTTTTCACCTTTTTATCTTGATTTTATCACCACTAGTTGATAACATCTCATTTTGTGTACTTTTTGCGTAGGATTTATGCCTCCCCTAGCATACCTTTTATGGATTTCTCTACTTATTTTAGTGCCTTACTGTCAAAGTCTTAAATTCATACATCTCTTACTCGTGTAGAGTCATGCGACGCCACAACCACGATCAATACCACGATCGGGGTTGTATAGCCCACTAATGTCCCTACCTCGGTCACTGCCTCCATTCCCGCATCTTCATACTATGACCACGACAATATAGCCCACAACTGTCCCTACCACGGTTGCTACATCCATTCTCGCTTCTTCACACCTTGACTGTAGTCCTCCTACTGAAGCAATGGCCCGCGATCGAGGCCACGCTCTAGCATATCGTGACTGAGGCTCCCCCTCGATCACGATAGATAACCATCACACCACGACCATGATGGAGGTTACGAACGACCTATATCTCGTGAACACGGCCCAAAGGTTAAGTTAGTGGGCGGTGTCTATAAATAGACCCTCACCTCGACATGTAAAATCATCAGATCATCAAGGACCACAAAGTGCGACCAAATTCTAGAGTTTCCCACATTCATACCGATCAGACTTGCATCTCTGAAGACATAAGTTGAAGGACATAGAAGATTGATCGCTCCCTTCTTCGAAGGAAGAATCTGCCACAACCACACCCACTCTAGATCTAGACTTGAACAAGTATAGTGGTGTATTTCCTTTTTCCTTCTATATCTAGAGCTATCATCTCCATCACGTTATACTCTCGCTCTTCATAGTTATTGATGTATATATCCTTTGTGATTCTGTTATGCATCTCATCAACATGTGTGGCTAAAAATCTAACTTGGGTTGGGAGTAGCCACTAAGGCTCTCCCAACATGTATATTCTTTTTCCCCGTTGAATACATATATGCTCTTATCAATATTATCTCCATACTCTTGTTTCAAATGATTCACTTGTAAGCTTCATTACCATCTTGTGATGTTTGATTGTTGGTACCTCGAAAGAATAGTATCAACCTTATCTAGTGATATGGAGTAGTATGAATGCATGAAAGTGTTGGAATAAAGCTAATTGTCATATGGTTTTCTTTGTGGTTGTTGGGCCATCATCTTAAGAAAGAGACTACCTTAAGACCTAGATCTATTCTAATCTCGAGAGAGGAGGAAAGATACATTTTTGATGATTTCTTGTAATCTTGAAAGGAGTATACGAAGGGGTGTGTTTTGCATATTGGCGAGAGGCCTTAGTAGGTGAAACCCGATCCAAGTTTCCTTCCATACCTTTGTTTCTTATTGCTTGTGTAATATTTTTCTCTTTCTTTATTTTCTTTCTTTTACCTTTCTTTATTTTGGCTAGAGCATCATCATTCTTTAAGGAACACCACCTTCATTTGGAGTGGAAGAGTGTGAGAGTCCACGAACTTTACACTCACAAACCTTGTCCCTATGGTTCAACCCCGAATACTACATCAAACCCCATATAACAGTTGTGAAGGCTTAGTGTCGAGTTAACATCTTAAAAGTTTGACTACTCTAGATCTGCTCCATTTTGGACGTGTGATTTAGGACAATAAACTTTTTGGCACCATTATCGGGGATAAGGTAAAATAGTAATGTTAAGAGCATGAGTCCACTCACTATACTCCCATCCCTCAAGCTTAGCAATAAGCTTGACTACATAAAAACTTTAAATCTGCTACCCTATGATTATGTAGAATAGTTCATTTATCACATCCAATGTTCTAAATCAATTGTATGGTCTATTTAGGGAACTCAGAGGGAAGTAAATATACTCAATTCTTCACTTTAACTTCAAGCCACCATGCCACCTCGTGTTGACAACAGTCTTACTGGGAATGATCGAAATGCAAGGGTTCAATTCAATCAACCTCCACACGAGATGAAATAAGAAAGAGAAGTTTGTCACTCCGATGGTTGTCAGTGTGAGGAAGAGTGCCGAGAGGAAGATCAAAATCACCACCATCACCATCGCTGTATCATGCGCCATAGGAAACACCAAGAATATGAACGCGAAAATGAGAGTGAACATGATGACCAGAACAGTGAGAGTGAAGATAATGAGGAACGGAAAACTCTTAGAGAGCTAGCCATAATGAGATCCAATGAGTCGAGATGCCCAATTGTCATCCCGCACTTCAATGCAACTAATTTTGAGATGAAACCTGTTGTAATCTTGATCATCCTGAACAATCCCTTCCGTGGAAACTCAAAGGACAAAACTTCGTACCATCATCTTGATGCCCTAAACATTTATGATACCATCAAGATGAGGGGAGTGCCCCAAGAAGTCATATATTGTAAGAGATTCAATTTATCTCTTGAAGATAAAGCTCTATCATGGTACCTCAACTTGCACCAGTCCATAGATGGATGGAGAGCCCTTGAAAATACTTTTGTCACTAAATTTCACCCCACTGAAAGAACTTTCTGTAATATGCAAAAGATCACTTCTTTCATGCAAAACTAGGGGAAAATCTTCATGAGGCATGTGAACATTTTCAAGAATACCAGAAAGATTGCTCCCACTATAACTACCATAAATGATTTCTGGTAACCACATTTTACAATGGGCTAACTCCCATAGAAAAAACTTCACTGAATGCAGCTGTCAGAAGTGACTTTCTTGGTAAGAAACCAAGTAGAACCATGAAGATCATCAATAACATGGTTGCATTACAATTAGGCATGGAATAACAAAAACAATAGAGGATTAGCCAACAAGGCACGGTCTGGAGGACCGTAAATCAAAGCTAAGGCTTTGGCAACCATTACAGCTCAAATTCAAAAAATCACTACCGATGTCAAAGAATTAAAAGACACTGGGGACAAGTGTAAGAAACACATAGGGAAAGTCATTAAATGGGTTATAAGAGGTGAAGGAGGGCATGGAGTTGACTATTGTATTTATACACGGACAGAAGAGAGTGAAGAAAGTGAAAGTGAAGAAGAAATAAAAAATGTCTCTTATACCAATTTCAAACAACTAGATCATCCTAGATTTAACTATGACAACAAAGAAGCTATCAAAAATGCTCATCATCTAATTCATTTAAACCACCTCAAAGATTCAAAAAAATGGATGACTGACTCAATATACTAGAACTACTAATTATCAGACAAACAAAAATAACTATCAGAGTCAAAATAAAAGTATGGGTTGACAGGGTCACGAACAAGGCCAAGGATCGAGCCAGGCCAAGGATAGCAACCAAACTGATATAATTGCTCAATTGTTTGACTTTTCAAAGAGACAAGCTTCAATAAATGACCAACTTGCCCAAAGTTCTATCACCAATTCAGGAGTGTTAACTACAATGCAAACTCAGATGGCAGACATGTGAACCCATCAAAGGCACAGTGATCAACAACTTGCCCAATTAGCAGAACGTATGAAAAACCCTTCTGGGAAGATCCCATCAAATATGAAGATGCGAAGATGGCCACTCTCCGATCAGGGAGGATGTTGGAAGACCCTGGTAAAAACAACACCAAAGAAGAAAGAAGTCATGGTGAGCAACAATCTGGTAAGGTTATTATACTAGAAGAATTTAAGAGACAAGGACCAACTGAAGACAATCGAGAAGAAGAAAATAAAAGAAGAAGAAGGATGAAGGGGTCAAGAACCCAGATCCTATAGGAGAAGTTTTTACACAGAGAAATCCTTATGCCCTAGGATCCATTTTCACTACAAACTAATAAAGAATCATTTAAAGAAGAGGTACGATAAATTATGGAAGCAGTAAAGAAGAACCACCAAGATGTTCTGTTTCTTGATGCAATTGAAGAGATGCCAACGTATGCAAAATTCTTTAAAGACTTAATAACAAAGAGAATGAGAGGAGACCATGTTGAGACCGTACAATTGGCACAAATGTTGAGTGTGTTTGTTCAAGTTGAGTTACCAACCAAAAATCGAGATCTAGGGCATTCAACATACCCTTCTGTGTCAGAGACAATGTGGAAAGGAAGGGATTAGTTGATTTGGGTGCAAACATTAGTCTTATGCCCTTGACTCTAGGTGTAACATACCAAATCTTGGACCCTACCGTAGAACTTTGAACTTTTGGGTTTGATCAAACAAGGTTGAGGTTAGAATGATCGTAATAATCTAATGCATGAATGATGTAATCTAATATGTCACATAATATAATAAGATGATAAAGAACTTAATTTAATAAGTAATTAAGTTAATGGGCCATTGGTGGGCCAAAGTCATATCTCATATAAGAAAGTTTGAAAAGTGAAAATAAACTTCAAATTCATAATCTACATAAGCCTACATGTCAATTTTCATCTAATTTGGGCAACCTTGAAATATTAGGGTAAGTTTAGGAGAGATAAAGTGAATAAAAGACATTAATGTTCAATATTGTGTTTTATAACTCCAAACACATGAAAATAAAGGCAAATTCTATTCAACACACTTAATTTAACTTGGGGATGAAGTTTCACCTATTTTAGATAATCCTAATGACATTAATGCATAAGGAAAGAGAAACTAAGATTTTCTTAATTAATGCATTTAAAGTCTTCAAGAGGAAAATCAAATTTCATAATCAGACTCTGCATGCCTTAATTGACCTCTGTGCAAAATTTTACCTAATTTGGATAATGTTTGCACCCTCATTTTAATTTAGAATAAAAGAAATAATCATTTAAATGTAACTTTAATTTGTATCTTGATTTCCTATAATAATTGGATTTATGTCTGTCACGTGTGTCTTCTGCCTTAGTTTAATGTTAGATCTAATCATGATCGTCTGTTTTGTTTTTAAATGGCTAGGATCATCTCTCCTAGCTCTTCCTGTGACTTTCCTCTTCTTCCCCACGCGATCAGGAGCCACTTTCCTCTCCAATTCCTTCTCATTTTCTATCTTCCTTCCTTTCCTTTCTTCTATGCTTTCCTCCCCCTCAGTTTCCTTATCTCCATCTAATTTTAGAGGTTATTCTTACCCCAGGGTTCTTTGCACTCATGAATTTGTATCCTCTCTTCCACCTTCCTCTGTCTTCACTCTATTCATACTTTGTACTTCTGCTTCCTTTGTAGTGTGGTGTTGCTGACTCCCTTCAAATCTCTCTGTAACAACCATGTCACCCTCAAGAGTCATGATGTACGGTGTGTGTGGCCCGATTCTCTCTGGGGTGTCTCCCTACCCTCCATTTTTAGCTGGTTCCTAAGTTGAGGGCTTTTGGAGATCGTCGGGGCATCCTCTTGCTCCTCACGACCTATTTGTTGCTCTGGGCTACTTTAGTGAGTCTTGGAAAAGCTCATAGAACTACATATTTCTCCTAGTTTGAGGTATTCTATGAATCCCCAAATTTGCGATCATTATTTCTGTTCCCATCTCGGGGCAGTGGAGTCCCTATGTTCTCCATCGAGTGAGCCTAAACAACAAAGAAGATGACAGCCGCCGATTTGAAGATGGTGCCCTCTTCTTTTCCTTATTTTGTGGTTTTTCGAATTAGGGCAATTTGGTCTTTTGACCACGATCATCTTTGATTTTAGGCGAGTCAGTTTTCGACTGACAACCTGATCTGGCAGTTTGCATTTGGTCCATGTAGGCTGGGCCAGGCCCCTCTCTCATGCTATCTTGTCTTTAATCTCTGACGTAGCTTTTCATTGGTTTCTCATTGGCTGATTAAAAAAATGCATAAATAGTCAATAAAATGAAAAAAAAGAAAACCTATCTGTTGATACTAATTTTATCATCTAATTATGTTGTTCAAATAAAAGTGGATATTAATGGATTAATGTAATTAGATTATACCTTGTAAAATTCATAACTAATTATGTATTAGTTAGATAAATATAATAAAATATGTTTTGGACTCCTAATAACAAAAACTAAAATGTGGAATAGTTTTCATAACATAATTCACCAATAATGAAAAAGGTGGTTTTTAGGGTATGAATAATGAATATGAAATTGACATAAAATCTACCTATATGTTTAATAGGTTCTATGGATACCAAGGCTTGGACCTAGAAGTGACTTTGGACTCTGAAGTTGAGGTTTGTTTGCATCCCTGATTATTCTTATTGAGCAATTATCCTATTTTCATCTTTCTCTTAGTCCTATGGACAATAGCCTACACATATATATTTTCATTTGATAATCATGGTTCATGTAAACTACGTTATTTGTTATTGATCTTGTTATCATGTTTGGACATTTGCTTACTTCTTTATTATGCTTTGCTCATGGTGGAACTCTATATGATGACATGTGATGTATTTTTCCCACTTATGAGGTGGATGTATATGTTGGTCACTTATGTGGTGACTAGTTTGTATAATCTAACTATACTTTCTACTTTCCTCTACATTAAACATGCTACATGAATCAGTAGAACTAGAGTAGTGTAATTGCGTTGGTTTTGTTTATGGCAGATGTGTTATTTCCTACCGAGCAGATGTGATATTTTCTGCTCATTTAGGATGGAAATGAACCTCATACCCAGGGCAAGATGTGTGATTCTTGGCCCATTTTATATATATTTGGGAGATTGGTAGTATTCCTTTCTCTATCAGGTTTCAAGTTTATCAGGCTTGGCCGCCATTGTTATTGTTCTAAGGCTATGCTTGTCTCACATGCATGCAGGTTGATGTAGATGATGATGGGCTATGTGCCCTCATTCCATGATATGTGCTTCATTTCCCACCATGGTAGTGGATGTATATATGGCACAATATTTTTATGTTGTTTTATGGCAAGTAGCATTCATACTGCGATTCATTTCTCTCGATACCCACTTGGGTGGTACTTACCTCTTCTATGGGGAGCTTCTTATTATTTGATGTACTTATCTCCTTATATTTCTCATTTTACTATTTAGTATGCATATACTAGCCTTTGTTGATGTCATCTATTTTTCTCTTCTTGTTGGGGTGCTTCCAACCCTAGGTAGAGGATTTGGATGACAAGGCATGTTGTCTTGGACTTAGCTTGAGAAGTTAAAGCATGGAGACAATCTTGATGTGGTTTAGATTTCCCTCTACATGGATCCTTATGATGTAAGTTTAAGATGTTCCCCTGTTTTATAATTGAATATTGTTATTGTAGCATCCCTGACCAGGGTTATGAATTAACCCTAGATGTTTTGCCTAATAAGGTTGAGTAGATGCTTAATCTTGTCTTGGGAAAAGTAATTAGGGCTCATGAGAAACTTATGTTTCAATTTTGGTCCTATTTGAACAATGTTGAAGCAATATTTGCCTATTTTGGATTAAAGAGCAAATTACCTAAGTTGAGGGGTTTAATTTCAAATTGCACATGTTAAGATGTTCCTCTGATGTTGATACATCTTAAGAATGAATATGAAGTGGTGGTATGGATTCCACAAGCTTGAGCACCAAGATATAACTTGTAGAGCAATCCTTGTGTATTGAAACCTAGTTTTGATGTAATATGCAAATTACCCAAAACCTAGGGTTCAACATGTAAAATATACCCTCTAGAGGATCTCTCATATTTCTTTCCATCAAGTAGAGAAAAGAAAATGAGAAGGGTGCCTCATTGAATGATTCAGAAGGAAAGATAATCTTGATATTAAAATAATCAAGATTTTAGCAAATGGCTCTTTAATATACAACTTACTAATATGTTTGGTTTCTTTTCCTTTAAACCTTGGATAATGGAGGATTTTGTATGAGTTTAGTAGGTGGAAACGTGGCCAAGGATGGAGCAAGCCTTGGTGGATATTTTGGGAGATAAAAACGAAATAACTATCCTTTTTCTTTTTGCTTTGAAAAGACCCATAAATATATATAGCAGTCTCTTCCAACAATACAAGGGATCGTTTCCCTTAGTTCTTTTCATTATCTTCTTTCTTTGGCCAACCAAGGAAGAGCTCTGGATCAGAGGGAGGATGATCAACCTATAGGTAAGTCTTGGTCATCATCTACCTCGGATTCTTGGGAGAAAACCCTAAAACAAGGTTGGATTCATGGTTTTCTTCACATGATTCTTCTTTCTAGCCATCTTCTTCATCCAAAAAGTGAAGAAGGAGCCTTGGACAACTCCTGGAGCTCAAACCACCATTAATGTTTCGGAGCTAGGAGCTCTGGATCAGACCTAAAGGCGGGTTTTATAACTCTAAACTTTGAGTTTTGTCAATGCATCTTCATCTCCATGAAAAATCGTTAATTATTCTTCTTCCTCTGCTACTCTTGTGTACTTGCTAGAAATTCCGTGAAGAACAGCCCCTGTTCTTGAGGTAGATGAAGATGACATTAACTTCAATGTTTATACAAGAATTTTACTTTATCAAACGGTCTCCAACCCTTGCAAAAACGGTTTCCCAAACTGTTTGGGAGCAAACGGTTTCAAACTGTTTGATTGCAAACGGTTTCAACCAAACCGCATAGAAGCAAATGGTCCAAGACCGTTTGTAGTTGTTGAACAAGAATTTAACATTTGTAGGCCTGTTGAGAATAATGTAGACTAATCACCTACCAAAAGGCATCAATTCATTCCAAGTGGTTCATCGATTGAAGGCCCATCAACCACCTAAACCCTAATCGGGTCAATTGCTGATTTCAATAATTGGATTATGTTGAAGTTTGGGTTGAGTGACCCAAACTGTTGCAAAACCGTTTGGGAATCACCCAAACGGTCTCAAGACCATTTGGTGATCACCCAAGACCATTTGGAGGTCTAGGGTTAAGCATAGTTGACCAATTGAGGATCCAATGATATCAAATTGATGAGTAATCGATTGTTGATTTTGGTGACCAATTCCAATATCCAAACCCTAAATGAATGACTTGATTTTTGATAAAATAATGGGAAAACGGTCTCACGACCATTTGGAAGATATCCAAATGATCGCAAGACCATTTGGGGGTCACCCAAGACCGTTTTAAGGTCTAGGGTTGACTATGGTCAAGTGGTTGAAGATCTAAAGGTAACAAGTTGGAGTGTAATTGATTGTTGACCTAGTGATCAATTCTATGAGTCAAACCTTAATTGGTTGAGTTAGTTTTTGATGTTGATTTGAGAAAATGGTCTCAAGACCGTTTTGAGGTCATCCAAATGATCCCAAGACCGTTTGGGGTCAGGTCATGATCAAATTCAATGATGGTTTAGTGGTTTCAAATCAATTAGACCCACATTGAAACAAGTTGAAGGGTAATCGATTCCAAACCCTAATCCAAATGATCCAAGCCCTAATTCATTATTAATTGAGGGTCAATTGAGTGTCAAATTAGTTGAGGGTTGACCTAATTGGCTCAATTAATGAGTGTTTAACAAGTGCATGGTTGATTGAGGGGTTCAACTTTGGAAACCCTAACTCAATTGAAGCGGTTGAGACACTTTTTGTTCCTTGCGGTTTTGAGGTGGTTTGGACTAAAAAATCTCAAGACCGTTTGGGACCAAACGATCCCAACCCATTTGGTCTCATGCGTTTTCAAGATCGGTTGTGTCCATGCGGTTTCAAAGTCAAACATGACCAAACGGTCTTCACCACCAAACAGTTTCAAAGTCAAACATGACCAAACGGTCTTCATCACCAAACGTTTTCAGTGGCAATCCTAGACCGTTTGGAGGTTTAGTGTGCAAGACCGTTTGAGGTCTGAGAAGGGAAAGATCGTTTGATGCTTTAGTGGTCAAGATGGTTTGGTGGTTGATAAACCTAAACCTCATAGATACTTAAAGTGATTAAAGGACCAAGTAAATAGTTGATAAATGCATGTTATAATCAGTGGTGATCATTATAAAGGTATCCTTGATGGGATAGAGTGATTCGTACTCTTTGAATGAGTAAGCCCTAATGATCACAATATTAATGACATAACCCATGATGTCAATGTTGAATTGACTTAGTCTAATCAAGGGTAATGCATATATCAACTTATAGAAAGATGAAAGAGAAGACTTCTTATATAAATGTTAATGATGTAATGGACTCCCAATATGAATGAATACCTAATTAGGGTATGGTCCATGATAGTGAGATCATGAAACCCTCAATATGATGGTTAATGAATATTAACCCTAATTTGAGGATAGTAATGGAAATATCCCTAATACATGATGAAGGTATGATCCTAAATTAGAACTAGGTTATGTGAAACCTTAATTCAAGGGTAAAGCTCAGTGAAACCATAATCTAGGTGACGATGTAACCCTAACTTAGTGTCACAATACTAGAAACCCTAATAAAGAGTGATCCTAGGTGAAATCTATATATGTTTATAAGATGCTAAGTGAATCTCAATTACTATTGCTGGAAATATTATTCCTATTAATGTAATAATGATTAATGTTTTGATAAATAAAATACCTAAAGGGGTTGATTATGAATATCCTTACATTAATAATCCCTGATTCAAGAGTGGGTCCATATTTTTGGCAATGGTTGTGTTTTCCAAAATAGATGAATCATGACCAATACATAGCATAATGAATGTGATGATCTAATGCCTAAAGTATTAGGATGGGAAATACCCTAATACAAGCTATGTGGATGAACTCAAGTAAGATAAAGATGTTGAAGGCAGTAATACATCAATATATGATAGATATCACATCCAATACCCCAAAACTAGTATACCTTGATGTGTTATAAGTCCAATATGGTTACATTGAGATGTAATGCACTCTGTTGAATGTAGGCTAACATGCTTTATGAAAAGGTTAATCCAATCAATAGACTATGATGTAATCATATTCTGACAAAGATGAGAGAGAAACTCATGTTGTGTGTTCATAATTTATTTAATGATAAATGATGAGAATAAATAAGTATGATTGAATACTTATGATATCCATATTGATTTTCTTGCTATACGAAACCTTAATACAAGTTAATGATATGTGAACCCTAATGAAGGGTAATGCTATATGAAACCCTAATAAAGGGTGGTGCTATGTGAAGATCTAATACAGAGTAATCCTATGTGAAGCACAAAAATAGACTAATGGGTTATGAATGTAATAAGATAACCCTTGTATTGTATGATACAGATATGTAATTGAATCATAATTACTAATCATGTAGATATGTAGAGATGATGAGCACAGCCAGGTATGAGCTATGATGTTAAGTATGTTGAAAATGTTCTATAGGCCTTATAAGTCTTCATATGCTTTGATGCTTAGTCAGAATAACCTACAATTAATGAGTCCTGTGTGTCACATGATGTGCTAATTATCTTAGATTGTTTATCAGCTTCATAAGCCATAATATGCCTTGTTGCCTATTAAGAGGTAATAAGAGGTGAGATGAGATTTTTGATCTATCTGCAATACTTGTGTAGCAAAAATTATAATTTCCTTGGTCAGGTAACCTAAAAGTATAAAGTTACCTAATAAGTGGTAACAAGTGTTCCATGATGAGATAAGGGTTCAAATACCTAGGTTCTATAATCATGATAATGAACTTGTTAAGAAGTAGAACTGTACTTGATGAGTTGAGGGATTAAGATCCCAATACTTCGTGAAACGAGTATGGCTACAGACTATGAAATCCCCAATGACAATCCCATGCATTAGATATATGATCAAAGCCTGAGGAGAGTTAATACTGTGGTAATGATTCTGTAGTGAATAAATGTTATACATGTTCTTCTTATTCTTTAATGAATAAATGGCATGTGACTCTTTCAAGTTATAGCTGCAATATTTTAGATAAGAATAATATTCTAATTTGTTAGATGTTGAATTAACTGCTGTCAAGCAAATAAGATTCCTCTATCCATATTCATCTTCTTAAGATGCAATAATAATGTTTCTGGCAGAGAGTCATATCTCTCGCTGGGGAAATTTATAATTGTCTCACCCTCGTGGGAATTACATTTTTAGGTGCTCGCGGATGAGGAGACAGGAATCCTCCAGTAAGAGAAAGACAACAACAACAACATGGACAACAGTGAAGTCCCAGGTGGAGACACTGGCTGTTATGCCTTGTATAGATGTAGATGAGTCCTATGTGTCGTCTCCGTACTCTCAGGTCCTCGGAGTAGTAGTTAGTGTTTTCGAGATTTTGGCTCAGTGCCTCGAGATTTTATACTGCATCTGTTTAGCTCGACAGGACAGTTAATGTTCGTAATTCTCTGAAGGAGATGATAGAGAATATGTACCTTTGAACAAGAATGTAAATATGTTATGTTGGATCCATTTGAGAAAGTTTTCCTTTGATGGATCTCTTGATAAAAAGGTTTTAATTTTTAGTGATTTTTGGTAATCCGCTGCTTAGTGGATGCTTCGGCATTAGTTAATTATGTTTTTATGAGTTGTATGCCATAATAAAGTGGTATCAGAGCTCTAGGTTCACTGAGTCTACAGAGAGATAGGACTAAGGTTGTAGAGTCTGTTCTAAGTGTTATCTAGTTTATCAAACAGTATCTTCTACTCACATAGGAGAAGAAGAACTTGAAGATGTCTGGACCACATGAAGAGCATGCTGCTGAGGGCAGCACTACTGCACTAGGAGGAGGTGCAAGCGACCAGAATAGGGAGGGGCATGTACCTGAACAACCCCATATTGACCCAGATGTGATAGAAAATCCAGCTCTCCATGCTTTATTTGGGAAATTCCTAATAGCCATAACACATATAGCAGACAGGATGCCACCACCTGCACCTAGGGCACCAGCCCATCATGAGGGATATGGAGCCGGAAAGACTTTTGAGAGACTTCATCGGGTGGGAGCCATAGACTATGCTGGTACATCTGACCCAGTAGATGCTGATCTGTGGTTGACAGAGCTGGAAAAGGCTATCAGGATCCTTGATATTTCTGAAGCTGAAAAGGTAAGACATGATGTATACCTCCTAAAAGGGAGTGTTGGTAATTGGTGGATGATAGAGGAAGATAAGAGATCAGGTGAAGAAATAGGATGGGAGGTATTCCGACGAGAATTCGTCAGTATATACTTCCCTAAGACGTATTTAGATGAGAAGATCTCTCAATTTGAGAGGATCAAACAAGGACAAATGAACATTAGCGAATATGAAGCTAAGTTCATGGAGTTGTTGTGGTTTTGTTCGCAGATGGAAGTTAGTGATGAGGAAAGAATTCAGTGTTTTGAAAAGGGATTGAACGTTGAACTAACCACTCCTATGTCTTCCTTAGAAAATAGGGAGAGGTTTTCCACCTTTGTGGAGTCGGTAAGAAGGATAGAGAGGTCTGAAACCGAGAAACGACATACTAGTGATAAGAAGGTGTGCACCCAGCCTCATGAACAAAGGTCTGAAAGTTTTAAGAAGCCGAGATTTTCTACATCGGCAGCAACATCAAGATTCCATACCCAGACACAATGGGTGTCAAGTAGGGATAGGGATCGTAGTAATATTCCAAGTAGAGCCTCCGACATAGCATCAACATCGGTAACTAGATCGCGTAGAGATTTTGCACCCAGGATCTGTTACCAATGTAGACAACCGAGACATCTGGAAAAGGATTATCCAGGTGGGAATATGAGGATGACTCAACCCCAGGGGCAGAGTCAGCAAGGCTCACAAAGGAGGAAATTTTCCAATAATAATAGAGAACGTGGACAGACGTCCCAAACAGGTTAGATGAAATAGTTTGTTTTGATACTTCATATCATGATTCTATGTGTTAAAGATGTGAAAATAGTTGTTTTTGAATTCCTTATTTAATCCTATAAGGACACAATGTTCCTTAAAATGTTTTATAATCTCCCTTATCTGTGTGTTGAAAGATGAGACATAAAAATAATGCCTGAAGTAAGTTCAAGAATGGAAAATCCTATGTGTATAATGATATGAAAAGTGAGTAAGATAGTAAATAAAGTGCATACTACCTAATCTCAATACTTGTATACCCTGGCCAGGTATATGATTATTGTAGATTAAGCAAGTATGAAACTCTTCGATTGTTATCTTTTTTATTACTCTGATCAAGGAGTCATTCTGAAACAATCTAGAGAGTATAATGAAATTAAATAAGAAGAGCTAAGTGGAACTTTTCCAAATAAACTACTTAGTGAACATGCTCAGTGAATTTTCTCAGTGAATTTTTCCAAAACAAACTACTTAGTGAACATACTTAGTGAATATACTCAATGAACTTCCTCAGTGAATACTTTCAAACAACATACTTAGTGAACATACTCAGTGAACCTACTCACTGAATACTTTCAAACAACATACTTAGTGAACATACTCAGTGAACCTCCTCAGTGAATACTTTTAAACAACATACTTAGTGAACATACTCAGTGAACTTCCTCAGTGAATACTTTCAAACAACATACTTAGTGAACATACTCAGTGAACTTTCTCAGTGAATACTTTCAAAACAACATACTTAGTGAGCATACTCAGTGAACTTCCTCAGTGAATACTTTTAAAAAAATATGCTCAGTGAACATACTCAGTGAATTGCTCAGTGAATATTTTCAAAACAATATTCTCAGTGAACATACTCGGTGAACTTGCTTAGTGAGTATTTTTCCAAAACAAATTACTCAGTGAACATGGTCAACACCTCCAAATGGTCTTGGACCATTTGCTTCTATGCGGTTTGGTTGAAACTGTTTGCAATCAAACGGTTTGAAACCGTTTGCTCCCATACGGTTTGGAAACCATTTCAGCAAGGGTTGGAGACCGTTTTATAAAATAAAATTCTTGGATAAACATTGAAGTTAAAGTCATCTTCGTCTACCTCAAGAACAGGGGCTGTTCTTCACGGAATTGCTAGCAAGTACACAAGAGTAGCAAAGGAAGAAGAGCAACTAACAATTTTTCATGGAGATGAAGATGCATTAACAAAGCTCAAGGTTTAGAGTTATAAATCCTGCCTTTAGGTCTGATCCAGAGCTCCTAGATCCGCCACTTTAATGGTGGTTTGAGCTCCAACAGTTTTCCAAGGCTCCTTCTTCACTTTTTGGATGAATAAGATGGCTAGAAAGAAGAATCGTGTGAAGAAAACCATGAATCCAACCTTGTTTTAGGGTTTTCTCCCAAGAATCCGAGGTAGATGATGACCAAGACTTAACTACAGGTTGATCGTCCTCCCTATGCTCCAGAGCTCTTCCTTAGTCGGAAAAAGCAAGAAGATAAGGAAAAGAACTAAGGGAAATGATCCCTTGTATTGTTGGAAAAGATTCCTATATATATTTATGGGTCTTTTCAAAGCCAAAAGAAAAAGGATAGTCATGTCCTTTTTATCTCCCAAAATATCCACCAAGGCTTGCTCCATCCTTGGTCACATTTCCACCTACTAACCTCATGCAAACTCTTCCATTATCCAAGGTTTAAAGGAAAAGAAACCAAGCATCTTAATAAGTTGTTATATTAAAGAGCCATTTGCTAAAATCTTGATTATTTTAATATCAAGATTATCTTTCCTTATTAATCATTAAAATGAGGCGCACTTATCATTTTATTTTCTCTAATTGATGCCAAGAAATATGATAGATCCTCTAGAGGGTATAATTTACATGTTGAACCCTAGGTTTTGGGTAATTTGCATATTACATCAAAACTAGGTTTCAATACACAAGGATTGCTCTACAAGCTATATCTTGGTGCTCATGTTTGTGGAATTCATAACACCACTTCATATTCATTATTATGATGTTTCAACATCAGAGGAACATCTTAACATGTGCAATTTGAAATTAAACCCCTCAACTTGGGTAATTTGCACTTTAGTCCAAAATAGGTAAACATTGCTTCAACATTGTTCAAACATGACCAAAATTGAAACATAAGTTTCTCATGAGCCCTAATAACTTTTCCCAAGACAAGATTAAGCATCTACTCAACCTTATTATGCAAAACATCTAGGGTTAATGCGTAACCTTGGTCATGGATGTTACAAATTATCCACCCCTTATAAGGATTTCATCCTCGAAATCCCAAGAAAAGGAGGGATAGATTATTCATTAATCATGCCCTCAAGTCTCCACATATCATCTTAATATTATGGGGATACCATGTATTTGTAATTCACACAAAGTTCCTTTCATTAATTCCACATTATCACTGTTTATGTTTATGTCGAGCATAAACCTCTAATATATGATATCCATATTATTGAAAGGAAGAAGCATAAAAGAACATTCTTCTATCATCACCCAAGAATATTTACCAAAAGAGAAACATACATATATTTAACACAGATAATTCACTCAGAAATCCTTTATTTGTTTGGAAAAGTTCACTGATAAAGCTCACTAAGCAATTAATTTAGAAATATTTACTGAGAAGGTTCACTAAGCAATTTGTCTTGAAAGAATTCACTAAGTAAGTTCACTGACCATTTGGAGGCCTATTGATAATAATGTATACTAATAACCTACCAAAAAATTATCAATTAATTCCAAGTTGTTCATAGATTGAAGGCCCATAACCACCTAAACCCTAATCGGGTCAATTGCTAATTTCAATAATTGAATTATGTTGAAGTTTGGGTTGAGTGTCCCAAACGGTTTCAAAACCATTTGGGAATCACCCAAACGGTCTCAAGACCGATTGGTGATCACCAAAGACTGTTTGGAGGTCTATGGTTAAGCATAGTTGACCAATTGAGAATCCAATGATATCAAGTTGATGAGTAATTGATTGCTGATTTTGGTGACCAATTCCAATATCCAAACCCTAAATGAATGGCTTGGTTTTTGATAAAATAATGGGCAAACGGTCTCAATACCATTTGGAGGATATCCAAATGATCCCAAGACCGTTTGAAGGTCTAGGGTTGACTATGGTCAAGTGGTTGAAGATCTAAAGGTAACAAGTTGAAGTGTAATTGATTGTTGACCTAGTGATCAATTCAATGAGTCAAACCTTAATTGGTTGAGTTAGTTTTTGATGTTGATTTGATAAAACGGTCTCAAGACCATTTGGAGGTCATCCAAACGATCCCAAGACCGTTTGGGGTCAGGTCATGATCAAATTCAATGATGGTTCAATGGTTTCAAATCAATTAGACCCACATTGAAACATGTTGAAGGGTAATCGATTCCAAACCCTAATCCAATTGATCCAAGCCCTAATTAATGATTAATTGATGGTCAATTATGTGTCAAATTAGTCGAGGGTTGACCTAATTGTCTCAATTGATGAGTGGCTAACAAGTGCATGATTGATTGAGGGGTTCAACTTTGGAAACCCTAACTCAATTGAAGTGGTTGAGACACTTTTTGGTCCTTGCGGTTTTGAGGTGGTTTGGACCAAACGGTCTCAAGACTGTTTGGGTCCAGACGGTCTCAAGACCGTTTGAGTCCAGACGGTCTCAAGACCGTTTGGGACCAAACGGTCTCAAGACCGTTTGGGACCAAACGATCCCAAACCGTTTGGTCTCACGTGTTTTCAAGATCGGTTGTGTCCATGCAGTTTCAAAGTCAAACATGACCAAACGGTCTTCACCACCAAACAGTTTCAAAGTCAAACATGACCAAACCGTCTTCATCACCAAACTGTTTCAATGGCAGTCCAAGACCGTTTGAGGTCTGAGAAGGGCAAGATCATTTGATGCTTTAGTGATCAAGATGGTTTGGTGGTTGATTCACCTAAACCTCATAGATACTTAAAGTGATGAAAGGACCAAGTAAATAGTTGATAAATGCATGTTATAATCAGTGGTGATCATTATAAAGGTATCCTTGATGGGATAGAGTGATTAGTACTCTTTTAATGAGTAAGCCCTAATGATCACAATAGTAATGACATAACCGATGATGTCGATGTTGAATTGACTTAGTCTAATCAAGGGTAATGCAGATATCAACTTATAGAAAGATGAAAGAGAAGACTTCTTATATAAATGTTAATCAAGTAATGGACTCCCAATATGAATGAATACCTAATTAGGGTATGATCCATGATAGTGAGATCATGAAACCCTCAATATGATGGTTAATAAATATTAACCCTAATTTGAGGATAGTAATGGAAGTATCCCTAATACATGATGAAGGTATGTTCCTAAATTAGAACTAGGTTATGTGAAACCTTAATTCAAGGGTAAAGCTCAGTGAAACCATAATCTAGGGTGATGATGTAATCCTAACTTAGTCTCACAATACTAGATACCCTAATAAAGAATGATTCTAGGTGAAATCTATATATGTTTATAAGATGCTAAGTGAATCTCAATTATTATTGATGGAAATCTTATTCCTATTAATGGAATAATGATTAATGTTTTGATAAATTAAATACCTAAAGGGGTTTATTATGAATATCCTTACATTAATAATCCATGATTCAAGAGTGACTCCATATCTTTGGCAATGGTTGTGTTTTCCAAAATAGATGAATCATGACCAATACATAGCATAATGAATGTGATGATCTAATGCCTAAAGTATTAGGATGGGTAATACCCTAATACAAGCTAAGTGGATGAACTCAAGTAAGATAAAGATGTTGAAGGAAGTAATACATCAAGATATCATAGATATCACATCCAACACCCCAAAATTAGTATACCTTGATGTGTTATAAGTCCAATATAATTGGATGAACGACACATGAGATGTGTCATGTCAATGGTTACATTGAGATGTAATGCACTCTGTTGAATGTAGGCTAACATGCCTTATGAAAAGGTTAATCCAATCAATAGACTATGATGTAATCATATTCTGACAAAGATGAGAGAGAAACTCAAGATGTGTGTTGATAATTCATTTAATGATGAATGATGAGAATAAATAAGTACAATTGAATACTTATGATATCCATATTGATTTTCTTGCTATACGAAACCCTCATACAAGTTAATGATATGTGAACCCTAATGCAGGGTAATGCTATATGAAACCCTAATAAAGGGTGGTGCTATGTGAAGATCTAATACAGAGTAATCCTCTATGAAGCTCAGAAACAGACTAATGGGTTATGAATGTAATAAGATAACCCTTGTATTGTACGATACTAATATGTAATTGAATCATGATTACTAATCAGGCAGATATGTAGAGATGATGAGCATAGCCAGGTATGAGCTATGATGTTCTATATATTGAAAATGTTCTATAGGCCTTATAAGTCTTCATATGCTTCGATGCTTAGTGAGAAGTAACCTACAATTAATGAGTCATGTGTGTCACATGATGTGCTAATTATCTTAGATTGTTTATGATCTTGATAAGTCATAGTATGCCTTGTTTCCTATTAAGAGGTAATAAGAGGTGAGATGAGCTTTGTGATCAGTGTGCAATACTTGTGTAGCAAAAATTATAATGTCCTTGGTCAGATAACCTAAAAGTATAAAGTTACCTAATAAGTGTAACAAGTGTTCCATGATGAGATAAGGGTTCAAATACCCAGGTTTCATAATAATGATGATGAACTTGTTAAGAAGTAGAACTGTACTTGATGAGTTGAGGGATTAAGATCCCAATAATTCGAGAAAGAGTATGGCTGCAGACTATGAAATACCCGATGATAATCCCAGGCATTAGATATATGATCTAAGCCTGAGGAGAGTTAATAATGTGGTAATGATTTTGTAGTGAATAAATATTATACATGTTCTTCTTATTCCTTAATCAATAAATGACATGTGGCTCTTTCAAGTTATAGCTGCAATATTTTAGATAAGAATAATATTCTAATATGTTAAATGTTGAATTAATTGCTATCAAACAAATAAGATTCCTCTATCCATCTTCATCTTCTAAAGCTGCAACAATAATGTTTTTGGCGTAGAGTTATGTCTCTCTCTGGGGCAATTTATAATTTCCTCACCCCCGTGGGAATTACATTTTTAGGTGGTCGCGGACGAGGAGACAGGAATCCTCCAGTAAGAGAAAGACAACAACAACAACAGCAGGGACAACAGTGAAGTCCCAGGTGGAGACACTGGTTGTTATGCCTTGTATAGATGTAGATAGAGTCCTATGTGTTGTCTCTGTACTCTCAGGTCCTCGGAGTAGTAGTTAGTGTTTTCGAGATTTTGGCTCAGTGCCTCGAGATTTTATATTGCCTGTGTTTAGCTCGACAGGATAGTTAATTCTAGTAATTCTCTGAAGGAGATGATACAGAACATGTACCTTTGAATAAGAATGTAAATATGTTACTTTGGATCCATTTGAGAAAGTTTTCCTTTGACGGATCTCTTGATAAAAAGGTTTTATTTTTTAGTGATTTTTGGTAATCTGCTGCTTAGTGAACACTTCCGCGTTAGTTAATTATGTTTTTATGAGTTGTATGCCATAGTTATATTTTTATTCCAGTGCTACACTTTAGTTGTTTTGTATACCATTAATAAATATTTTAATATTATACACCCACTCCCAGCTTACCTTTGAAGTGTGTTTGGACTGGAGGTTCTATTATTCAAATTTTTAGTAGAGTGGTGGTTTCACTTCTTTACAACATGGTATTAGAACCCATGGTAGTCAAAATTAGACTATTTCAATTTTGTCTACCGAATAGAACCCTTGTCTTGGATAGTGTCATCTAGGTGATATGTTTACCCTAGATTTGATCTATGTTGAACTTTTAATGCAATAAGGTTGATTTGAGAATGCAACAAGATAGTGATGAAGTTGTAGGGTAAGAGACTTGTTATGGAAATAGTGACTTGGTTTTTGCATTGATTTTGGATCCATATTTTGTTTCATCTCGGATATATTTCATTGACAAAATTATATTTTCAATTATATAATTATATGTACAAAAATTTTCTGAATTTCATCGAAGTTTTCTTGAACAAAGTCACAATGAAGAGAAATTGTAGTTTGAGTAGAATCTAACCCTAGTTTTGACTTTGGAGTTGTGACTAGGATTAATATAATGGTCTAGTTGACCTATCCTATGACTTTTGTATGATCATGTAGGGTTGATAGGTTAGAGAGACAAAGACCTGAAACTCAACCCTAGGTGGTGATTTAATGGTTGGATACATGAAAGGCATAAAACTCTAAAGCTTTCATAACTAAGAGATATGTGGGTAGCTCAAAACTTGATTAGTTTGACATGTTAGATTGAACCTTTTAAGGGGTGGAGAGTAGCTGGTTGTTGATGTTTGGATCAATAATCAAGGATGAAATCCTTTTAAGGATTGGAGTGTTGTAATACCAGATCATGGACCCTACCCTCGAACTTTGATCTTTTGGGTTTGACCAAACAAGGTTGAGGTTAGAATGATCCTAATAATCTAATGCATGAATAATGTAATCTAATATGTCACATATTCGTTTGGTGATAATACGATGATAAAGAACTGAATTGAATAAGTAATTAAGTTAATGGGCCATTGGTGGGCCAAAAGGCCTATCTCATATAAGAAAATCTCAAAAGAGAAAATAAATTTCAAATTCGTAATCTAAATATGAAAATAAACCTACATGTCAATTTTCATCTAATAAACCTTGAAATATTAGCGTTAGTTTAGGAGAGAGTAAGTGAATAAAAGGCATTAATGTTCATTAATGTGATTTATAACTCCAAAAGATGAAAATAAAGACAAATTCATATTCAACACACTTAATTTAACTTAGGAATGAAGTTTCACTTAATTTGGATAATCCTAATGACCTTAATATATAAGGAAAGAGAAATTAAGATTTGCTTAATAAATGGATTTAAAGTCTACAAAAGGAAAATCGAATTTCATAATCAGATTCTACATTCCTTAATTTACCTCTATACAAAATTTTACCTAATTTGGATAATGTTTGCACCCTCAATTTAAGTTGAGAATAAAAGACATAATCATTTAAATGGCACTTAATTTGTATTCCAATTTCCTATAATAATTGGATTTTTGTCTGTCACGCATGTCGTCTTCCTTAGTTTAATGTTAGATCTAATCATGGCCATTTTTTTTTCCAATGGCGAGGATCTTCTCTCCTAGATCCACCTGTGACTTTCCTCTTCTTCCCCGTACAAGCAGCAACCGCTTTCCTCTCCGATTCCTTCTCCTTTTCTGTCTTCCTCCCTTCCCTTTATTCTATGACTTCCTCTCCCTCAGTTTCCTTATATCCGTCCAATTTTGGGGGTTATTTTTACCCCAGGGTTCTTTTCCGCTCGTGAATGCGTACCCTCTCTACCACCTTCCTTTGTCTCTAATCTGTTCATACTCTGTACTTCCGCTTCCTTGGCAGTGTGGTGGTTCAGACTCCCTCAAAACCTCCCTACAACCACTATGCCACCCTCAAGAGTAATGATGTGTGGTGTGTGCGGCCCGATTTTCTCTAGGGTGTCTCCCCAAACTCCATCTCTTGCTGGTTTTTGAGTTGAGGGATTTTGGGGATTGCCGGTGCATCCTCTAGCTCCTCGTGACCTATTTGTTGTTCTGGGATGCTTCAGTGTGTCTTGGAATAGCTCATAGAACTACATGTTTCTCATTGTTTGAGGTATTATGTGAATCCCCAAATTTGTGATCATTTTTGTTGTTCTTTGATCATCAAATACCTCCTTCTCGCCCCTCTCTTCTTGTCCTCGTCGCGGATGGGTTCGAGGAGATGTCTGATCGTCTTTGAGTTTGAAACGTCCACCAAAATTGTTGGATGTATTGCTTTCGTTCTCATCTCGGGACACATGAGTCCCTGTGTTCTCTATCATGTGAGCCTAAATGACAGAGGAGATGACAGCCACCAATTTGATGATGGTGCCCTCCTCTATTCCTTATTTCTGGGTTTTCCGAATGAGAGCAATTTGGTCTTTTGACCATGATATTCTTTGTTTTTGGGTGAGTCAGTCAATGACTGGCCATTTGATCTGGCAGTTCACATTTGGGCCATGTAGGCTGGGCTAGGCCCCTCTCTCTCTCATGCTCTCTTGTCTTGAATCACTGACATAGCTTTTTTGTTGTTTCTCATTTGCCATTTTCAAAAAATGATAACTAATTACCAGTTCATCAGAAAAATATGCATAAATAGTCAATAAAATGAGAAATAGAAGATCTATCTATTGATACTAATCTTGTCACCTCTTTCTGTTGTTCAAATATAAGTGTATATTAATTGATTAATGTAAATAGATAATATATTGTAAGATTTATAACTAGTTATCTATAAGTCAGATAAATATAATAAAATATGTTTTGGACTCCTAATAACATAAACTAAAATGTGGAATAGTTTTCATAACCTAATTAATGAATAATGAAAAAGGTAATTTTTTTGGGGTTTGAATAATGAATATGAAATTGAGATAAAATATACCTATATGTTTAATAATTCTTTAAATGCCTTGTCTTGGACCTAGAAGTGACTTTGGACTTTGGAATATGAAGTTGAGGTATGTTTGCATCCCCGATTATTCTTATTGATCAATTATCATATTTTCTTCTTTCTCTTGGTCCTATGGACAATAGTCAACACATATGTCTTTTATTTTGAAAATCATGGTTCATGTGAACTACCTTATTTGTTATTGATCTTGTCTTCATGTTTGGGCATTATCTTGCTTCTTTATTATGCTTTGTTCATGGTGGTACTCTATATGATGACATGTGATGTCTTTTGTCCACTTATGAGGTGGATGTATATGTTGGTCACTTATGTGGTGACTAGTTTGTATAATCTAACTATACTTTCTACTTGCGTCTACATTAAACATGTTATGTGATTCAGTAGCACAAGAGTAGTGTAATTGCATCTGTTTTGTTTATAGAAGATGTGTAATTTCCTACCTAGTAGATGTGATATTTCCTGCTTTTTTGGGATGGAAAGGAACCTCATACCCAGGGCAAGATGTGTAACGTCCTACAATTTGAGGCCTCAGATATAATGATCTTATAAGGAATGATTGGACTACCCATATCACCAAGGTGCACCCCCTTTTTCGGGAACTAATCTCTAAAGAACTCCATAGTTAAGTGTGCTTAGCTTGGAGTAGTACTAGGATGGGTGACCAGTCGGGAAGTTGATCTTGGCTTGCGCGTCAGTGTAGACAAAGTGCGCAGTTAAGGCTAGTGGTGGTCTGTGGGGACATTCGTCATTCCTAAAACTCTACTAGAGCCTTGGGCAGTGGGCCCGAGCCTTACAAATTATGTATGTTTTCTCCTAGATCATACTCAATATGACAAGTGGAACTAAGTTCCATGTAATACACTCATGTACCTTTGACTATAGCTAACATACTTATGTATGACCCCTAACATGTTCTAGATTCATATGTTGATTGTTGGGCTCTAATCTTGTTAGATCATAATCTAATGATGTACCTAATATCTTGGCAAATTCTATCCATTGGATCATCATGAAGTAGCTCTACATCCCAACTTGTTCTACTTAATGCTTAAAAGACTTGGAAACATGACTCTATTGCATAATAGGAATCTAAGATGGCTAGTTATGAGCATCCATGGTTAAACCATGATGATAATCCAAATTCCATTCTTCCCTTACTCCTAAATAAGACTTTATATTTAAATAGATTTACTTCTAATGTGGATGTCTTACATAGACCTAGGGCTTAATGTTGATACTTGGTTTGTGATGAGTAACTGAATACATGTTTGAACCTTGGATCTAAAAAAATTAACCACTTGGGCTGTATCGTCTCTAGATCTAAATAAATGAACCTTGGACCTGGGTCTAGGGGAGCATATACATGACTTAAATGATGTTGATATTATCAAAACATATTGATCTAAGACCTCATGTTATATATTTTTCATATTAGGTTCCTTGGGTTGTATCATCTCTAGGAATCTTACTAAATTATCATAACGGTTAAGGTACACTTAATCTCATGACCCTTCTATGATCTTGGCTTATTTGTATTATGCTCATATGAATGGATAGATAAATGCTTGTTTGAGATATTGTTCCCTATGATACTACTTTCATGTTGATTATAATCGATTGGCAAACCTTTAACATAACTTTTAGAAATCCATATATACCCTCTGGACCTACCTAAAGTTTGGGGTAAGGACACCAATTACTCGATAAGCCCAACAAGTATGGTACAAGGGTTACCTCTTGGTGATGACCTTGAGGCCTCTTATGGATAGGGTATCTAATATTGAGCACCCTTACAAACTCTTCCCAAGAGAAATTATTCTAAAGGAGTACGATTGATATAACAATAAAGAAACCTAAAACATGCTTTGTGTAAAAGAAAGTCATGAAGTGTTCTCCCCTTGTTTCTAGTTCTTGGTTATTATGATGTTTCTATCCAAGAGACTTTTATACTACTCTTAAACTATAATTTACAATTTTTTTTTGGATCGGGTAAAATATTACTATAAACGAAAGCATAGGCGACCTATAATGTGCTATACAAGGGTACCTACAAAACCCCACGGGTACTATCTACAAAAGAGTCATTTCACATTGAGGTCTATAAAGCACAAGTTTAACCATACAAACAAAACGTAGTCTCTCCGTCAGCACATCAAAACCTTGGAATTTATCCAGCACCCTACCGCCATGTAACCTGGCATTTCTTTGCTGCCAAACCAGGTACACTAGAGTCGAGAAGCCTATACTCACAAGGTACCACCAAAAAAATCTCCCTTGCCATCTTGGTGCGCAGCCAATCCAGTATATCCACGAGAAAAGAGGGGGGGCCCACACCACCCACATTTGAGGGTCAAACGTATCCACATATATTTAGAATAATCACACTAAAAAAAGAGATGTCCATGGGATTCATTCAGCTGCTTGCACAAGCTGCAAACCGACTCAACCTGCAGTCCCCACCAAATCATTCTATCCACAATAGGTAGCCGGCCCAAAATACATCTGTAGAGGGTGCAACTCCACTTACACAGTGAACAAAAATCAATGCAATTATACTACTCTAGTGCTACTGAATCACACAGTAGGTAAAATGTAGAGGCAAGTAGAAGGTATGGTCAGAAGTTATACAGTGTTCCCATATCATACAAATAAACATCAACCTCAAAGTGGGCACATATTATCAAATAAAACCAACATGCACCAAGGCATAAGATAAGAGTTCAAGAGAATATCCAAGTCCACAACAAGCAAGATAGTTCACATGAACCATGATATCACGAGATAAGACATATTGTGTAGGCCAAATTCAAGAGAATGAAAAGATAGGTGAATTGCTCAATATAGAGGAGTAGAGGATACATCATACCTCAAATTCAGAGTCCAAAGCTCAAAGTTACTTCTAAATCCAAATCTAGGTCTCCAAAGCCTATAAACACAAGTGTATATTTTATGTCAATTTCATGTACATTATCCAAACCCTAAAAACCACCTTTTTATCATTATGTAAATTAGATTACGAAAATTGTTCCACATTTTATTTTATGTTATTAGGAGTCTAAAATATATTTTATTATATTTTTTGACTTATATATTTTTAGTTATGAATTTTATAAGTTATTATATATTTAAATTAATCCATTAAAAACACATGCTTCCAACATTGGACCTAGGTGAAAAAACCAACACCATTAAAAAGCTTATATTTTTCTAAATCCAACGACTATTTTTCCATATTTTTCTGATCAATGAGTGAATTATTATGAATTTGGCAAGATTTGACAAATCACAAAATTCTATGAGGAAAATCCTTTGAGAAAGAGGATGAAAGAGAGGGAGTGGGTCGCTCAATCTGAGTTGGCCCAATCAAGGCTTGCCAATTCGACCGACCCCACAGATAGATGGACAAGTTTGTATGTGTAACATCCCTGACCTGGGTTATGTTTTAACCCTAGGTGTTTTTCCTAATAAAGTTGATTATATGTTTTCTCTTCTCTTTTGAAAATGTAATTAAAGATTTAGAGGAACTTATATTTCAATTTCAGTCCTTTTTGAATAATGTTGAAACATTGTTTTGTTAATACTGGACTAAAGTGCAAATTACCCAAGATTGAGGGGTTAACTTGAAAATTGTACATGATAAATGTTACTCTGATGTTGAGACAGCATAAGAATGAATATTATGTAGTGGTATGGTTTCCACAAGCTTGGGAATCAAGATGAAGCTTGTAGAGCAACCCTTGTGCATTAAAACCTAGTTTTGGTGTAAAGTGCAATTTACCCAAAAACTAGGGTTCAATATGCAAAATACCACCTCTTGAGGGTCCCACATGTTTCTTGGCTTCAACTAGAGAAAATAAAATGAGAGGGGCGCCTCATTTGAACTATCTTGGAGGAGAGAGAATCTTGACATTGAAATAATCAAAATTTAAGCATAAATGGAACTTTAATTTAATTTAATGCAAAAAGAAATAAATTAATTAAGGAGCCCTTCAACCAAAATTTCAAGGATGTGTTTGAAATAGTGTTGGACGAGCTTGTGCCATGCTTGGGCACAAAAAGGTTTTGGTTGAGTGGAAGCCACTAACATTAATATAATAAAAAGTATTATCCTCTAAAAGTTGGATAATAATATAAAACTCTTTAAGGTGCTTAATTTCTTTTCCGTTAATCTTTGGATAATGGAGAGGTTTAGAAAGGAAATGAAGGTGGATTCATGGCCAAGGAATGGGGGGGTATTTGGTGGAAATAATTTCGGAATTTAAGGAAAATAATTCCTTTTTCTCTTTCCTTGAAAATCCCTTATGCATATACTTTTTCCAATACAATTAAGGACCTTTTCCTTAGTTTTCTTTTCCTCACTTTGCTTTTACCGACCAAGGGAGAGCTCAGGAACAGGAGAAGGATGACCATAACCTGTTGGTAAGTTTTGATCATCTTCTATCTCGGATTCATGGTGAAAACCCTAAATCAACGCTTGATTATTGATTTTCTTCACTCGATTTCCAATCCTAGCCAACTTGTTCATCCAAAAGCTCAAGGACGGAAATTGGAAAGTTGCTGAACTCCATCCACCATTAGATCCATGGATCTTGGAGATTGGGATGAGTTTTTGAGGCGGGTTTTATAACTTTAAACCTTAAACATTGATATTGCATCAAGTTCTCTATGATTTGTTTGTTATGTTCTTATTTTTATACTCTTTTGATTCCGTGATAAAGTTCCCATGAAGAACTGTTGCTGTTCTTGGATGAAAGAAGGAAGAAGATGATGACATCATCATAGATGTTTATCCAAAGAAATCCCTATCCAAACGGTTTCAATTGATGAGCTCAAATGGTTTTCCAAACCGTTTGGGAGCAAACGGTTTCAAACCATTTGAAGGGAAACAGTTTCACCAAACTGCATGAGGGCAAACAGTTTAAGACCGTTTGGTGATGTTGACCAGGGTTGACCGTTTGGGGGTTTGTTCATAATAATGTAGGTTAATGATTCACTAATTCCAATTGATTCGTTCCAAATGGTTCATGAGTTGAAGGTTCGTCAATCACCAAACCCTAATCAGGTTGAGTGTTGATTTCTATTTTGATTAAGTCGGAAACTTGGGTTGATTGACCCAAACAGTTTCAAAACCGTTTGGAGATCACCCAAACGGTCTTGTAGGTTCGTCAATCACCAAACCCTAATCAGGTTGAGTGCTGATTTCTATTTTGATTAAGTCAGAAACTTGGGTTGATTAACCCAAACGGTTTCAAAACCGTTTGGGGATCACCCAAACGGTCTCAAGACCGTTTGGGGGTCACCCAAGACTGTTTGGAGGTCTAGGGTTGAGTATGGTTATGTGTTTGAAGATCTAAAGATATCAAGTTAATTTGCAATCAATTTCTGATTTGGTGATCAATCCAATTATCCAAACCCTATTTGGATGACATGGATTTGGGTGATGAGATGGGAAAATGGTCTCAAGACCGTTTGGAGGTCATCCAAACGACCTCAAGACTGTTTGGGGTCAGGTCATGTCCAATTTGGATGGTGGTTCAATAGTTTCAAAGAAACTAGTCTCACAATGATCAACATTGAAGAATCATCGATTCCAAACCCTAATCCAATTGATTCAAACCCTAATTGATGATAAACTGAGGGTCAAATCAGTTGAAGGAAGAACTATTTAACTCAATTGAAGTATGGTGATAGATCCAATTGATGATTGGACACATAAATTCAACGGTTGAAGGAATCAACATTGGAAACCCTAATTCAATTTGGTTGATTGAGACTATTTTTGGTCAATGCGGTTTTGAGGAGATTTGGACCAAACGGTCTCAAGACCGTTTGGGTCCAAACGGTCTCAAGACCATTTGGGACCCAAACGATCCCAAACTAGTAAGTTTCATGCGGTTTCAAAATTGTACTTTACCAAACGATCTCAATGTTTCACTTTGGCAAACAGTTTCAACCTCAACTTTAGCAAATAGTTTCAACGGTCACCTTTATCAAACGGTTTCAAAGTTCACCTTTAGCAAATGGTTTCAAGTGTGCACCTTTAGCAAACGGTTTCAAGGGTCACATTTAGCAAACGGTTTCAAGTGTGCACCTTTAGCAAACGATCTCAAGGGTTCACTCTGGCAAACAGTTTCAACCTCAACTTTACTAAACGGTTTTGAGTATTCAACCAAGACCATTTGAGGTCTGATTGGTCAAGATAGTTTGAGGTCTAAGTGACCAAGATCATTTGGAAAGTAATAATCAAATTGTATGTACACTTAAAGTGGTTGAAGGTTAATTATTTATGTGATCAGTTACATGATGTAAACCAAGGGTGATTATAATAATGGTACCCTTAATGAGATAGAGTGATTGGTACCCTTTAAATAATTAAGCTTTAATGGTCATGGTGATAATGTCATAACTCATGGTGTTAATTCTTCTTCAAGTTGAGTTGACTTAGCCTAATCAAGGCTGAAGTAAGCATCATCTTTTGGAAGATGAGACAGAAGACTTCCTACATGAATAATAACCATGTTAATGGTCAAGTCTTAACATTTTCATTATGGTTGTATGTCTAATTAGGGTATGATCCTTAATAGTAAGATCATGAAACCCTAATTATGAAGGTTAATGAATCATAACCCTAAATGAGGGCATTAATAGGTGAAATCCTAATACGTGATGATGGTATGATCTTAATCCATGTGATGTGACTAGTAAACCCTAATTATGGGATGTTGATGATAAACCCTAATCTAGAGTGATGTGATGTGAATAGTAAACCCTAATTATGGGATGTTGATGATAACACCTAAACTAGGGTGATGTGATGTGAATAGTAAACCCTAATTCAGGGTATGTTGAATATAAACCGTAATCTATGGTGATGTGATGTGAATAGTAAACCCTAATTCCAAATAAGGTAATTGGAAATGTGAAACCCTAATTCTGGGTTATACTCTATAGTATGAAGCTCTAAGATTGGATAATGAAATGATGAGTCATTAATCCTATTTGAGCTTAAGGGGATGGTTAACCCTAATTGATTGAAAAGGGAAACCCTAACCCTAGGAAGGGCATAGTGGTACAACCCTTGAATAGTGATGTTATCATTGTTTTGCATTATGCTGATAGGAAATTGATGTATATGTTATCATCTGTACTAACCATGCAGGTTTTATGAGATATTGACTTAGTCAGGTATGAGCTATGATGCTTTGTTTATTGAAAGCACTTTATGAGCTTTGTAAGCAATGATATGATATGTTGCCTAGTGAAAGGTAGCAAAAGAGATTGCTAGGTTGTAAGAGCCATATGAAATACCTGCATTGCAATTATCATGTTTACACTGTCACATGACTTGATGGAATTAAGTTACCTGTTAAGTGGTAAAAAGTGTTTTGATGATCTAAGGGTTGAACACCCATATTCTCGAATCATGATGATGAGATGATAATGGACTGAGATCCCAATGTTAATAAAGCTGTGAAATGACTTGATAGAAATAGTACTCATTCTTTATAGCAATTGTTATAATGTTTTATGTTTGAAAACATGCCTGATGCTAAAAGAATGTTGTAATGTTCTTAAATAATTAAGTGAAATGATATCATGTAGAGCCCTGACCATAGATCCATCATCGTCAGTAGTTTGGTGATGGTGAAATCGGTTTTCATAAGGGAACTCATAGAGGGCATACTTTTGAGTATGTGGAGGTTAAGCGCGTGAATATCCTTACGCCCTAATGGAGGAGTTGATGTGAGATAAACATTAAATCTCTCAATCCTTCATTATATGTATATGCTGGGAAGATGTATCACTAATCTCTCGATTGCCAAGAGAGTACAACATGTCACCGTAACTCTAATAGTGAAGTTGCCAATATACCCTGGAAAGCTATTTGGCAGAGACATGAGATGTCCTACATGTTGTTCCTCACACTGAATGAGGAGGATGACGTCATAGAAATCTGGCTCTTCTAATGACTTATGTATGGTACCGATTTTGATTTCGCAATGGTCGGTAGGAGTATGAGCGGTATACCTCATCTCCTAAAGGCATAAATATGTTTGTTAAATGTAATCATCCATGTAGCATATTTGCTTAGGGTTGAATTATGAGAATCAATGGTTGATGATACATTGTTTATCATGTCTTTGTAAGATAAATGATATACATATTCCTTATTGAATAAATGACTTGCTGCTTAATCAAGTTATAACTGGAATGAACTGTAAAGAGAATACTGCTCTACATAGTTTAATCAATGAATTACCAGGTGTTGAATATCTATAATTCTACTGCTCAGTGTTATTCTATTATCAGCAATAACAATGTTTCTGGAGGAGAGTTATATCTCTCGCTGGGACAATTTTCAATTGTCTCGCCCCCGTGGCATTCAACTTTTTAGGTTGACACTGAGGAAGAGGAAGAAACCCTTAAGAGGGTGAGCAACAGCAGTAGTAGCAGTAGCAGCAATAGCAAGGACAACAGTGATCCACAGGTGGAGACACTATATGTCAAGTCATGTATATAGATAGTCTTATGTGTCATCTTTGTACTATCAGGTCCTAGGAGTCAATAGATGGTTTGATATAGATCTGAGATTTTTGGCTTGATGCCTCGAGATTTTTTGTATACTGCTTATGTACAGCTTAACAGGGCAGTCAATGTTTAAGACTCTCGAGATGAGATAATATAGATATGTACTGATGAATCAGAATGTAAATAACTTACTTTGGTTCTCTATGAAAGAGTTCTACAGATTGTGAATCTCTTTGCAAAAAGTTTTAATTTTTAGTGATTTTCAGTAATTCCGCTGCTAATGACACGCTTCCACATAGTTAATAATGTTTTATTCAAATGATGTATCACAATTTATTGGTATCAGAGCTCTAGGTTCACTGATTCTACATAGACATAGGACTAAGGTTGTTGAGTATGTTCTAGTGTCTTCCAGTCTATCTGATAGTGTCTTCTGCTCATATAGGAGGAGAAGAGAAAACTAAAGATATCTAGATCACACGAGGAACATGTTGTAGAGAGTAGTGTCGCTGCACCTGGAGGAGGTGCAAGAGACCAAGGAAGGGAGGAACCAGTTCCTGAACCACCCAGTTCAATCAAGCTGACATGGGCAACCCAGCCTTCCAAGCTATGTTTGGGCAGTTTATGGCTGCCATGACACATATGACTGATAGAATGCCCATACCAGCACCTCGGGCACCTGCCCAAGATGTAAGACAAGGAGACGGCAAGACGTTTGAACGACTATGTTGGGTTGCAGCCACATAATATGCGGGAACAGCTGACCCAGTAGATGCTGACATGTGGCTAACTGAACTAGAGAAGGTCTTTAGAATCCTTAACATCCCAGAAGCTGAGAAGGTTAGACACACAGTGTACCTTCTTAAGGGGAGTGTTGGTCACTAGTGGACCATAGAGGAGGGAAAAAGGCCAGGTGTGGAGATCGAATGGGAAGTATTTTGACGAGAATTTGTCAACAGATACTTTCCTAAGACGTTCCTAGATGAGAAAATCTCTCAGTTTGAGAGGATAAGGCAAGGACCAATGAACATTAGTGAGTACGAGGCTAAGTTCATGGAGCTTTTGTGGTTCTGTCTGCATATGGCAACTACTGATGAAGAGCAGATTCAGAGTTTTGAGAAGGGATTAAACACTGAGTTGACCACTCATGTGTCTGCTCTGGAGAACCTGGAAAGATTTGCTACTTTCGTGGAGTCTGTCAGAAGGATAGAGAGGTCTATGACAGAGAAGTGACATACCAAGAACAAGAAAGTGTACCCCCAGTTCCAAGGATCCTCATCCAAAGGTTTCAAGAAACTAAGGTGTTCTGTGCCTACACCACCACCTAAATTCAGTACCCAGACGCAGTGGAACCAAATAGGGGTAGAGGATGAAGTTTACCACCAGAAGGAGCCCACATCTCAGCATCAGTGTTAGTCACAGGACCATCCAGACCACAACAAGGGATTAGGAGTTGTTTCATATGTGGAAAGATGGTGCATCTGATGAAGGATTGTAGAGCCCGAGAGGCAAGTGTGACTCAACCTCAAAAGTAGAGTCAGCAAGGTTGTCAAAGGAGATAGTTTCCCAGTGGCGCTAGAGGAGGTGGACAAGCGTCCCAAGCTGGATCATCGGCACCCAGTCATCGAACACTGAATCAACCACAGGCAACGACGAGATTCTATGTGATAAATCCACCTGATGCAATAATCAACCCTTGGGTTGTGACAAGTCAGATGAAACTGTTTTATTATGATATGTCTACATCCTGCATCGTATCTATTTTAATTGATTCGGGTGCTACACATTCCTTTATCACTCAAAGAGTGATTCTTAACTGCAACATGACTACACGTCATAGAGCAGATAGTCTATTATTAGAAACTCCTTTAATGGGATCTACTGTGTTGTGAGAGGTGTGTTCTCCCTGCATTCTTTCCTTTTCTTAACATCGCATTCAAGTGGATCTTATACCACTTGAGATGCACGACTTCGATATAATCCTTGGTATGGATACCCTAGAAAGGTATAAGGTTGTCTTGGATTGTGAGTCCAAGCAAGCTGTGTTCATAGATGATAGTGACACATGGATCTTTCAAGGAGATATAAAGATTCTTCCAACCTGTCTTGTGACAGCTATGGTAGCTGAGAAGCAGATGAGGCAAGGATGTTATGCATTCTTGGCCCATGTGGTAGATACCACCATGGAGAGTTCTAATCCTGCTGAAGTTCCTATAGTCAGGGAATTTGAAGATGTATTTCCTGAAGAACTTCTAGGTGTACCTTTGTCCCAAGAGATTGATTTCGAGATTAACCTAATTCTGGGCACGCAACCAATAGCACAAACACTGTATAGGATGGTGCCTACTGAGATGGCAGAGCTCAAGAAACAGCTGCAAGAGTTGCTTGAAAAGGGTTTTATCCGACCAAGCATGTCACCCTGGGGTGCTCCTGTCCTCTTTGTTAAAAAAAAGGATGGGTCGATGCGGTTATGCATTGATTACATAAAATTAAATAAAGTAACAATAAAGAATA
Source organism: Alisma plantago-aquatica (assembly GCA_963693085.1). Classification (NCBI taxonomy): domain Eukaryota; kingdom Viridiplantae; phylum Streptophyta; class Magnoliopsida; order Alismatales; family Alismataceae; genus Alisma; species Alisma plantago-aquatica. The sequence continues at coordinate 1,129,392,624 of OY856409.1, read as the reverse complement.
AGTATACTTTGACAAGGATTTATGATCTCTTTGATCAGTTGCATGGTGCAACTGTCTTCTCAAAGATAGATCTGAGGTCAGGATACCATCAGCTACGTATTAAGGAGGGTGACATACCTAAGTCTACTTTTAGGACAAGGTATGGTCACTATGAGTTCACAGTTATGTCGTTTGGACTAACTAATGCACCAACTGCATTTATGGAACTGATGAATAGAATCTTTCAACCTTTTCTTGATCAATGTGTTGTCGCCTTCATAGAGGACATCCTGATCTACAGTAGAGATGCTCAGCAGCATGAGCAGCATCTCGTCAGGCTCTAACATTGCTAAGAGAGCATAAGTTGTATGCTAAGTTTAGCAAGTGTGAGTTCTGGTTACCAGAAGTTTCTTTTCTTGGGCACGTAATATCTTCTTCAGGTATTCGTTTTGACCCTAAAAAGGTAGAATCTTGTTTGCAATGGGAGAAGCCGAAGACACCGACGGAGATTCACAGTTTCTTAGGGTTGGCAGGCTATTATAGGAGGTTCATTAAGAACTTCAGTTCTATAGCCTTACCCTTGACTAAGTTGACTAGAAAGGATGTTCCTTTTTTCTGGAATGACAAGTGTCATCAATCATTCTAGCTGTTGAAGGAAAGGATGACAAGTGCACCAATGTTGGTGTTACCTGAACAAGGAAAAGGGTATATAGTTTTTTGTGATGCCTCTAAGAATGGACTAGGATGTGTGTTAATGTAGGATAAACAAGTGATTTCTTTTGCTACTCAACAAGTTAAGAAACACGAGGAGAATTATCTGACACACGATCTAGAACTAGCTGCTGTAGTCCATGCTTTGAAGATCGGGAGACATTATCTCTATGAAGAAACATTCCAGATTTTCACAGACCATAAGAACTTAAAGTACATCTTTTCTCAGCATGAGCTTAACATGAGGCAACGCCGCTGGATGGAATTAATCAAGGACTATGATTGTACAATTTATGATCATCCAGGGAAGGCCAATGTAGTTGTTGATGCTTTGAGTAGGAAATCAGAAACACCAGCCCTAGATAAAGCACAATTGAATTCTTTGGTGTGCTCTAGGAGGGATATATTTATCTCTTTAAGGCAGGATAATGTACAATTAAAAGTATCATTGTTATCTGGTTGTTAGTTGAGATGCACATAAAACCTACTCTGAGACAACAGATTAAGGAGGCACAACAGGCTAACGTTGTAGTTCAACATATTAGATTAGAGTATGGTAGTGAGAAATGAGATGGTTTCCATGATTCAGATGATCAGGTAGCCTATTAACATGGTAGAATGATAGTACCTGATGTTGATAACTTAAGGAAATTAGTCCTAGAAGAAGCTAATTCTCCAATGTATGCTATGCATCCATGGAGCACCAAGATGTATAATAACTTGAAAGATATGTATTGGTGGCCTGGATTGAAGAAGGATATTGCTGAGTTCGTTATGCGGTGTCCCATGTGTCAGCAGGTTAAAGCTGAACACCAGAAGCCTGCAGGAACAATGCATCCTTTGCCTATACCACGGTGGAAATGGGATCATGTAACCATGGATTTCATGGTTGGTTTACCCAAAAAAGCCAAAGGTCATGATTCCATTTGGGTAATAGTTGATAGGTTGACAAAGACAACACATTTCTTACCTATCAAAACAACCTATTATGCTAAGAAGCTGGCAAAGTTATATGTAGATGAGATAGTGCAGCTGCATGGGGTCCCAGTTACCATTATTTCTGACAGAGGTCCCCAGTTTACGAGTCATTTTTGGGAGCAACTTCATAAAACCTTAGGCACACAACTAAGGTTTAGTACGACCTTTCATCCTCAGACTGATGGACAATCAGAAAGGACTATACAAACCTTGGAGGACTTGCTCAGGGCATGTGTTGTCCAGTTTACAAGAAGTTATCAACAGAACATTGACATGGCACCTTATGAAGCTTTGTATGGTAGACGTTGTAGATCTCCCCTATGTTGGTATGAAACTGGTGAATATCAACTTTTGGGTCCTGATCTTGTGCAGCAGACCACCGAGAAGATTAAAATAATACAACAACAGTTAAAGACTGCACATGATAGGAAAAAATGTTATGCTGACAAGTGTCGTAGACCTTTAGAATTCCAGGTTGGAGATAGAGTATACCTCAAGGTCTCACCTTGGAAGGGAGTTGTTAGATTTGGAAGGAAAGGAAAGTTAGCTCCTAGATTTATGGGGCCTTATCCAATCATTGAACATATTGGAAAGGTAGCTTATAAGCTAGAGTTACCACCTGAGCTACAAAAGTTACACCCAGTGTTCCACATTTCCAAGCTAAGGAAATGTCATCTTGACACAGAATCAATTCTGCAGCATGTGGAAGTAGAATTAAATGATGATATATCGTATATAGAAGGACATGTGTTGATTCTTGATAGAAGGATCAATAAATTGTAAAAGAATGATATTAGTCTTGTAAAAGTCCTCTGGAATCATTGTGGCATTGAAGAAGCCAAATGGGAACTAGAGGAAGAGATGAGGAGGAAATACCCTACTCTTTTCTCTTAACATTTTTGTTAATGATTTCGGGGACGAATCCTTTTAAGGGGTGGATAATTTGTAACATCCCTGACCTGGGTTATGTTTTAACCCTAGGTGTTTTTTTTAATAAAGTTGATTAGATGTTTGCTCTTATCTTTTGAAAATGTAATTAAGGCTTTTGAGGAACTCATATTTCAATTTCAGTCCTTTTCGAATAATGTTGAAACATTGTTTTGTTAATATTGGACTAAAGTGCAAATTACCCAAGATTGAGGGGTCAACTTGAAAATTGTATATGATAAATGTTCCTCTGATGTTGAGTATGATATAGTGGTATGGTTTCCACAAGCATGGGCATCAAGATAAAGCTTGTAGAGCAATCCTTGTGCATTAAAACCTAGTTTTGGTGTAAAGTGCAATTTACCCAAAACCTAGGGTTCAATATGAAAAATACCACCTCTTGAGGGTCCCACCTGTTTCTTGGCATCAAGTAGAGCAAATAAAATGAGAGGGGCGCCTCATTTGAACTATCTTGGAGGAGAGAGAATCTTGACATTAAAATAATCAAGATTTAAGCATAAATGGAACTTTAATTTAATTTAATGCAAAAAGAAATAAATTAATTAAGGAGCACTTCAAACGAAAGTTAAAGGATGTGTTTGAAATAGTGTTGGACGAGCTTGTGCCATGCGTGGGCACAAAAAGATCTTGGTGGAGTGGAAGCCACTCACATTAATATAATAAAAAGTATTATCCACTAAAAGTTGGATAATAATATAAAACTCTTTAAGGTGCTTAATTTCTTTTCCATTAATCTTTCGATAATGGAGAGGTTTTTCCAAGAAATGAAGGTGGCTTTATGGCCAAGTAATGGAGGGGGATTTTGTGGAAATAATTTCGGAATTTAAGGGAAATAATTCCTTTTTCTCTTTCCTTGAAAATCCCTTATGCATATCCTTTTTCCAATACACTTAAGGACCTTTTCCTTAGTTTTCTTTTCCTCACTTTGTTTTGGCTGACCAAGGGAGAGCTCAGGAGCAGGAGAAGGACGACCATAACCTTTTGGTAAGTTTTGATCATCTTCTATCTCGGATTCATGGTGAAAACCTTAAATCAATGCTTGATTATTGGTTTTCTTCACTCGATTTCCGATCCTAGCCAACTTGTTCATCCAAAAGCTCAAGGACGGACCTTGGACAGTTTCTGGAACTCCATCCACCATTAGAGCCGTGGATCTTGGATCTTGGAGCTTGGGATCAGTTTTTAAGGTGGGTTTTATAACTTTAACCCTTAAACATTGATATTGCATCAAGTTCTCTATGATTTGTTGGTTATGTTCTTCTTTTTGATACTCTTTTGATTCCCTACAGAAGTTCCCATGAAGAACGGCTGTTGTTCTTGGATGAACGAAGGAATAAGATGATGACATCATCATAGATGTTTATCCAAAGAAATCCCTATCCAAACGGTTTCAATTTATGAGCTCAAACGGTTTCCCAAACCGTTTGGGAGCAAACGGTTTCAAACTGTTTGAAGGGAAACAGTTTCACCAAACCGCATGAGGGCAAACAGTTTAAGGCTGTTTGGTGATGTTGACCAGGGTTGACCATTTGGTTTTTTTTTCATAATAATGTAGGTTAATGATTCACTAATTACAATTGATTAGTTCCAAATGGTTCATGAGTTGAAGGTCCGTCAATCACCAAACCCTAATCGGGTTGAGTGCTAATTTCTATTTTGATTAAGTTGGAAACTTTGGTTGATTGTCCCAAACGGTTTCAAAACCGTTTGGTGATCACCCAAGACCGTTTGGAGGTCTAGGGTTGAGTATGGTTAGGTGTTTGAATATCTAAAGATACCAAGTTAATTTGCAATCAATTGCTGATTTGGTGATCAATCCAATGATCCAAATCCTAATTGGATGGCATGGATTTGGGTGATGAGATGGGAAAACGGTCTCAAGACCGTTTATAGGTCATCCAAACGACCTCAAGAGCGTTTGGGGTCAGGTAATGTCCAATTTGGATGGTGGTTCAATAGTTTCAAAGTAACTAGTCTCACAATGATCAACATTGAGGATCATCGATTCCAAACCCTAATCCAATTGATTCAAACCCTAATTGATGATCAATTGAGGGTCAAATCAGTTGAAGGATGACCTTTTTAACTCAATTGAAGTATGGTGATAGATCCAATTGATGATTGGATACATGAATTCAATGGTTGAAGGAATCAACATTGGAAACCCTAATTCAATTTGGTTGATTGAGACTATTTTTGGTCCATGCGGTTTTGAGGAGGTTTGGACCAAACAGTCTCAAGACCATTAGGGACAAAATGATCCCAAACCGGTTGAGTTTCATGCGGTTTAAAAATTGTACTTTAGCAAACGGTCTCAATGTTTCACTTTGGCAAACAGTTTCAACCTCATCTTTAGCAAATGGTTTCAAGGTTCACCTTTAGCAAACGGTTTCAAGTGTGCACCTTTAGCAAACAATTTCAAGGGTCACCTTTAGCAAACAGTTTCAATTGTGCACCTTAAGTAAACGATCTCAAGGGTTCACTTTGGCAAACGATTTCAACCTCAACTTTACTAAATGGTTTTGAGTATTCAACGAAGACCGTTTGAGGTCTGATTGGTCAAGACCGTTTGAGGTCTAAGTGACCAAGATCATTTGGAAAGTAATTAATCAAATTGTATGAACACTTAAAGTGGTTGAAGGTTAATTATTTAAGTGAATAGTTACATGATGTAAACCAAGGGTGATTATAATAATGGTACCCTTAATGAGATAGGGTGATTGGTACCCTTTAAATAATTATGCTTTAATGATCATGGTGATAATGTCATAACTCATGGTTTCAATTCTTCTTCAAGTTGAGTTCAATTAGCCTAATCAAGGCTGAAGTAAGCATCATATATTGGAGGATGAGAGAGAAGACTTCCTACATGAATAATAACCATGTTAATGGTCAAGTCTTAACACTTTCATTATGGTGGTATGTCTAATTAGGGTATGATCCTTAATAGTAAGATCATGAAACCCTAATTATGAAGGTTAATGAATCATAACCCTAACTGAGGACATTAATAGGTGGAATCCTAATACATGATGATGGTATGATCTTAATCCATGTGATGTGAATAGTAAACCCTAATTATGGGATGTTAATGATAAACCCTAATCTAGAGGGATGTGATGTGAATTGTAAACTCTAATTATGGGATGTTGATGATAAACCCTAATCTAGGGTGATGTGATGTGAATAGTAAATCCTAATTCAAGGTATGTTGAATATAAAACCTAATCTAGGGTGATGTGATGTGAATAGTAAACCCTAATTGCAAATAAGGTAAATGGAAATGTGAAACCCTAATTCTGGGTTACACTCTATAGCATGAAGCTCTAAGATTGGATAATGAAATGATGAGTCATTAATCCTATTTGAGCTTAAGGGGATGTTTTACCCTAATTGAATTGAAAAGGGAAACCCTAACCCTAGGAAGGTCATAGTGGTATAACCCTTGAATAGTGATGTTATCATGGTTTTGCATTATCCTGATAGGAAATTGATGTATCTGTTATCATCTATACTAACCATGCAGGTTTTATGAGATATTGACTTAGTCTGGTATGAGCTATGATGCTTTGTTTATTGAAAGTACTTTATGAGCTTTGTAAGTAATGATATGCTATGTTGCCTAGTGAAAGGTAGCAAAAGAGATTGATAGGTTGTAAGAGCTATATGAAATACCTGCATTGCAATTATCATGTTTACACTGTCAGATGACTTGATGGCATTAAGTTACTTGTTAAAGTGGTAACAAGTGTTTTGATGATCTAAGGGTTGAACACCTATATTCTCGAATCATGATGATGAGATGATAGGGGACTGAGATCCCAATGTTAATAAAGATGTGAAATGACTTGATAGAAATAGTACTCATTCTTTATAGCAATTATTATATTGTTTTATGTTTGAAAACATGCTTGATGCTAAAAGAATGTTGCATTGTACTTAAATAATTAAGTGAAATGATATCATGTAGAGCCCTGACCATAGATCCATCATCGTCAGTAGTTTGGTGATGGTGAAATATGTTTTCCTAAGGGAACTCCTGGAGGGCATACTTTTGAGTATGTGTGGGTTATGGGCGCGGATATCCTTACACCCTAATGGAGGAATTGATGTGAGATAAACATTAAATCTCTCAATCCTTCATTATATGAATATGTTGGGAAGATGTATCACTAATCTCCCGATGATAATGTTAATGCTAAATAAATGTGAGATAAATAAGAAATCTCTCCATTGCGAAGAGAGTACAACATGCCACTATAACTCTAATAGCAAAGTTGCCAGTATACCCAGGAAATCTATTTGGTAGAGACATTAGATGTCCTACATGTTGTTCCTCACACTGACTGAGGAGGATGAGGTCATAGAAATCCGGCTCTTCTAATGACCTATGTATGGTACCAATTTTGATTTTGCAATGGTCGGTTGGAGTTTGAGTGGTATACCTCATCTCCTCAAGGTACAAATATGTTTGTTAAATGTAATCAGCCATGTAGCATATTTGCATAGGGTTGAATTATGAGAATCAATGGTTGATGATACATTGTTTATCATGTCTTAGTTGGATAAATGATATACATATTCCTTATTGAATAAATGACTTGCTGCTTAATCAAGTTATAACTGGAATGAACTGTATAGAGAATACTGCTCTACTTAGTTTAATCAATGAATTACCAGCTATTGAATATCTATAATTCTACTCCTCAGTGTTATTCTATTATCATCAATAACAATGTTTCTGGAGGAGAGTTATATCTCTCTCTGGGACAATTTTCAATTGTCTCACCCCCGTAGGATTCAACTTTTTAGGTCGATGCCGAGGAAGAGGAAGAAACCCTTCAGAGGGTGAGCAGCAGAAGCAGCAACAACAACAAGGACAGTAGTGATCCATAGGTGGAGACATTGTCTGTCAAGTCATGTATATAAAGAGTCCTATGTGTCGTCTCTGTACTCTCAGGTCATAGGAGTCAGTAGATGGTTTGATATAGATCTGTGATTTTTGGCTTGATGCCTTGAGATTTATTGTATACTGCTTATGTACAGCTTAACATGGCAGTCAATATTAATGACTCTCGAGATGAGATAATACAGAGATGTACTGATGAATCAGAATGTAAATAACTTACTTTGGTTCTCTATGAAAGAGTTTTACAGTTTGTGGATCTCTTCGCAAAAAGTTTTAATTTTTAGTGGTTTTCAGTAATTATGCTGCTAATGACACGCTTCCACATAGTTAATAACGTTTTGTTGAAATGGTGTATCACAATATGTATTGAAAAGAAACCAAAATAATGGTGAAAAGACACTTTTACCCTTTATAGAAAAACTCAGTAGGAAGGGAAACAAAAGGGGAATAACCGAGAAACAACATTGGGGATTCACCCCCCTCGATGCGAGCCTACCATGGATGCAAAGAAGCTAAATAGGGAGGACGCAACTTGCTCCTCAGGTGAGCTCTGCCCCCATAGAGAGCTTCACAAGATTCATGGCACCAAACTCAAAACACCAATCCGGAAAAACATGGTCAAAACCACACCAATACCATGGGTCGACAACATGCGCGCAGTTATAGACAACTCAAGCTAAACACATGCTTGGATGCAAGAATCCAACAAAGCAAGCATCCAAATCACTACGCGCAAGGTCATCGATGTCAAACACCCCGAACTAGAACACATGTCCAAAGATGCAAAAGAAAACACGAAGGCCACTAGATCGTGGAAACCTCGATAGGTACCCTACATGACCCATCAAACCAGACCTCCACATGATCAGGATAGAAAGGAAATATAAGAGTAGGTTACAGTCATCATGTGAGCGTAAAAAATTGGATCCCGAGGCTTCCTATCAACCACAAGAACAGGCAAAAACCCAACGAAGAAGAGAGAATCCTCCGCAACAAAAGACTTAGCAAGCAAACCAATTGTGGGCAAAGGAGTAAAGAAGAAGGTCCGATGATCGATTCTGGGAACTCACACGAAGATGGAAGTTGACAACAAGGCTCCTATGAAACATGATGGATAAAACAAAATTGGACTTTTCCGATTTTAGGGAATTAGGGATCGTTCCAGGGATCATCATGTTTAGAATTGAAAGAGGAATCCATAGGCGAAAGAATCTTGTGGAATCGTGCACTGAGTAGAGAGAACGGAGGGGAGAAGGATTTGTGTAAACAACTGTTGTGATCAGTCTCCTACTTGTGGTAGGGGACGACACCCCAACTGTTATATTAAGGAATAAATCTCCCATATCATCCAAAAACCATATTAAGAAACTAAGGCATGTGACAGAGCGACAAAATCGAATTAATTAATTAAGTGACATTACATTTAATTTCCTATTTCTCTTTCTTCATTCAAGGGTTCAAATATTATTCAAATTAGGTAAAATTTTTCATAAAGGCCAATTAAATCATAAAGATTCTGATTATGTACTTAATTTATACTTTTGAAAACTTTTAATGGGTTAAATAAATAAAATCCTATTTTCTCTTTCCTCCTTCGTTAATGACATTAGGATTCTCAAAATTTGATGAAGCTTCATCCACAAGTCACATTTAATGTGTTGGATACAAAATTGCCATCAATTTTACATGTTGGAGTTGTTTGAGCATTTATTTAATATTTTGAAGGTTCTAAACACTTTCTCTCTCCTGATTACTCCTTTTGAGAAACTTTCTCCAAATTGGATGAAAATCCATTGAAAAGCTATATTTATTATATAGATTACTAATCCAAGAATATTTCTCTCTTTCGGAGTCATTTTTTATTATATTTGATATTTTGGGGAAAACATTGATCATTTCTTTCTTAATTGAATTAAATTAATTATTATTATATGAATAATGTGAAACTTGACTCCCAGGACAATTGGATCCCAAGAAACATTATTTTAACTTAGATTCCAGTTTTGAGAATTATTTATTGAGTTCTGTCATAAGGCCCATTAGTTCATTATTCATCCAATTATATTCTTATTATCACCATATGTGCCATATATGATTATTAAGCATGATTTATTATGTTATTATCTACATAATACTTGTGACACATTTATGTTACATTATTGGCCTAATTACATGCATTATCTTATAAGGTTCATCTTTGTTTGGCTAAGCCAAAAAGATCAAACTTCTAGGGTAGGATTTGATATCTAGTATGTTACACTCACAATCAAGATCAAACTAGAAAACTCAAACATGCTTCCTAGTCCTCCAATCAATCAACAAGTTGACTGACTCACTGACCCCGTCGACCAAATGGACTATCTAGTTTCCTTCTTAGTTTAATCATCTAGTTTGATTTGATTCGATCAATTTGATTCCAAATCAATTGAGTCCTTCCAATCTACTTCCTGATTTCATCAATTTCCTTACTTTACTAGCTAATCAGATGATTGTCCACTTGCCCAACCTATGATATTTTGGTCAATCAACACTCAATTGACTAGATGATCCAAACCATCAAGTCAAGGAATGACTTGTCTATTCGCCCGATTGGGTAGAAATCATCCTTTACAAGATTCAAAACCATTCCAATGATGTGTATCATTACAAAATTCAACTTCTTTAGGCATCTTGATATGTGTGACCCAATGGATTCCTTGTTACTTGGACAATGTTGTTCAAGAAATCATAAGAAAAAATTAGCATCTAAAACTATCATTTATACCAATGTATTAAAATAAGTTAGAGAATAACTTCAAATTGCATGAGGCTCCTCTCATAATCTTTTAGTCCAATTTAAAAAATGTGACACTTTTTTGTCATTTTTTATGTTTTGTATACATAATGGGCCACTTACAGACATGCACATTGAATCCCTTCAACACTACCTACCAAGGTAGTACGATTGAGATTTGACGGAACAAGGGTTCTGTTACAGTTGGTATTAATGCAAAGTTACTTGTGCTATATCTGGCCTTTATGTTACCAAAAATGGACACAAGGTTTTCTTATAACCATCTCTTGAATTTTATCCTTCATTAGGTACTACCCTCATCCACCTTAGAAAGAATTCAAATGATCTCGTGTGATTCTCATTGTTGGGTACTAGATACGTAATGAAAATGTTTTACCAAGTTTGTCCTCCCCTTTCTCAAAAAGACCACATGTACAACACAACCAGATAGAAATCACATCATTATGTTAGGGTGATCTCTAGATGTTACCAAATATGAATCGACCCCAAAAGAAAAAATACACACAGTTTCATAATTTTGACAGAATATTTGACAGATAAATCAACAGAATGTTTAGAATATTGGTCAACCATCCCTCTTAGGATATTAATACCTCTTTCCTTCTAAATCCCTATGTTTCAATACTAATAAAAAATCAATGAGGATTTCATTGTAAAGAAATCTCCATATTGACCAAGTATCAAATAAAAAGAAATTTGTTTTGATATACAAATTAATGCTCCATTACGACTTATCTCAACAAGCCAATTTCCTCAAAACATTAAGTACTGGGACTCATCTAACGAACCTCAACAAGGAACATTCTAATATTCCTTTGAAATTCCTTTGAACTTATTTCATAGCCCAAAATATAAATTTGGTAAATAATACACCAAGAAACCAATGAATCCCCAAAATACCTCACCATAATTGTTACTTAAAATTCCATAAGTCATACTATTTTTTGTAAATTTTTTAATTAGAGTGTCTCATATCATTAAAGATCATTGAAATGATGAGGGGTCTTGTAATGACCCTGACCTGGGTTATGAGGTAACCCTATTTGTTTTGGCTAAGTGAGTTTCTTAGAAATTTAATATAATCCTCTAAGGTGTTTTGTTATCATGTGACACACTTATGTTCCAAGTTTGGTCCTTATTGAATGTTGTTTGAGCAATGTTCATTTGTTTTGGACCAAAGTGCAATTTACCCATGATGGGGGGGGTTATATTGCAATATGTCTCATGTTGAATGTGCATTATGTTCTTTACTATATTAAGAGAGAGAATGATGCTAAGTGGTGGCTTGTGGAAAGCCTAAATTCCAAGTTTGAACTTGTTTGAATAATGCTAGTACCTTGTGCACCAATTTTGGTACAAATTATAATTTACCCAAAATGTAGGGTTGATATGAAAATTACCACCTCTAGAGTGTCCCTACTTTATCCTAGTATCATGTAGAGGAGACAGAAAGAAGGAGACACCATGTTTGAATCAATTATGAGTGATGTTAATCTTGGTAATGAAATGACCAAGAAAAGGTTTGAATATGAAACCTTAACTTGAGTTGTATCAAGTTGAAAAGCTTATATATGAGTGCCTATCGGCCGAGGTGCCATAGGAGGAGCCTCATATAGGTTTTTAGACTCTTGGAAAAGTCCATGACGTGAAAATAACCTCAACAAGGTGAAGGGTATCGGTTTACAACTTCCTTAGAAAAGTTGTATCGGGTTGTGAATAAAGAGGTGATTTTGTTGATATATTTTATTCAAAGAGATAAGTAATGGTCGAAATTTCATCCCTACATTATCCTCAAATGTTTTTCATGTCAAGATAAATGTTAATACATGCATGTATACATGTCACCCATGCATGGACACGTGGCACCTAGCAGCTCAAATTGATGACACCTCATTTACACACTTTTTCATGAACCTCAAGTATATATACCCTTCCTTTCACCCCTAAGTGAACATTTTCGAACCCTACTACCTCCTTGCCCTTATATATCATGAATGGAGCCTTTGTGTCGTGCATAGGTGATGTGTTATCATGCATAGGCCTTGGGAATCGGCCATAGCAAGTAATATCGACCATAACATGTTGATATCGGCCATAGCAAGTCGATATCGGCCAAGTGGAGTGTTTTTGTCCACAAGTGAGGGGGATATCGGCCACAAGTGATGTCATATCGTGCAAGGGCAGTGAGGTATTGTGCAAGGTGCTAAGGATCAATAGGGAGCTAAATACTTAACCCTAAGGTGAGGCCATGATCATCTTCAACCTTGGATTGAAGCATGATTTTAGGGTTATGATCTTCCTTTCTTTTCTTCTTCACCAATTGCTTATCCATGGTGATTCCTTGAATATGAAGGAGTTGTGAACGAGCCTTGGAATTTTGATAAGTCATATTCAACCTTAGGAACGTGGATCTTTGGATCTTGGAGCTTTGATGTTGTTCTAAAGGCGGGTTATATAACTTGAACTATATCATGTTATTATTCATCACCTGAATTGCTATACTTAATGAACTACTTTTAATTCCGAAATTTTCTGAAATAGTTGATAAAATTGTGAGTTCTAGTAGTTTCTCAGACCTGTTTCCATGAAAAATAACTGTTAGAACGAATGTAGAGCGTGAAGATGATGGTATCACCTGATAAAGTGATATCGGGTTCAAGCACACAAGCATGCACCTCTAACCTGATATGGTGATGCACCTACTCCACTAAAATAATATGGATATGATTTTATAATATCTTGCACAATATGGTGGTGTATTATACACCTTTTGCACGATAGGAGGTCAAGCATACACCTCAAAAACGATATTGGGTTAAACACGCACACCTCTTTGCCCCATATGGTGTGAAGCACACACACACCTCTCTGCCCGATATGGTGTGAAGCACACACACACACCTGCTTGCCCGATATGGTGTGAAGAACACACACACCTATTTTCCCGATATGGTGTGAAGAACACAGACACACCTATTTTCCCGATATGGTGTGAAGCACACACAACCCTCTCTGCCCGATATGGTGTGAAGCACACACACACCTCTTTGCCCGATATGGTGTGAAGCACACACACCTCAAAAGTTATATGGAAGCACACATACACCTCAAACCCGATATGGAGGCATACATACACCTCAAGGGTGATATGGTAATCACACATACACCTCAAGGTGGATATGGTAAGCACACATACACCTCTAGGTGATATGGGTTGCAAGTATACACCTTTAAACTGATATTGGGTTAAGCATACACCTTTTGGATGATATGGTGTTGAGTACATATCTCTAAAATGATATGGTGGGTAACCCAATACACTAGATGACAAGAGTGGCAAGATGGTTAGTACCCTAGTACATGTGATGGCCAATACACTAAAGTAGGGTGTGGCCAATATCTTCAAGTGAGGTGAGGATGTTACATCCATGAAGGGTGAAGTTGATACAGATTATGAATGGTAAGGTTGATACATTAATGGGTAAGGGTATGAGGGATATGATGATACCTAGATCGATATACACCTAACCCAATACATGCATTCAACTTGAAATACATGATTCAATCCTGTACACCTTGTAAAGGTGAGGGTAAGACACTCTTAGGAGTGATGAGTGTAGCACCAAGTAATGGTGTGGCTAATACCTTAATAGGTGAAACACCTATAGTGGTTGATAATGGACAACCTTATAACAACATTTCCTTAACCTAAGATGAGCCAATATCATTGAAGATGGTTGGATAATTCAAATGTGTGACTTATGACCAATACACTACATGATAAATGTGATGATTTAGTGCATAAGGTATTAGGATGGGAAATGCCCTAATACAAGATAAATTGATGAACTTACGTAAGTTAAAAGTGACGTTGGAAGTGATAGATCAAGACATGATAAATATCACATCCAACACCTCAAGGTTGATATAACTTGATACACCTTAAGTCCAATATACTTGGATTAGTAACACATGAAGTGTGTCATGTCAATTGTTACATTAATATGTAACGAGTTTAATGCACATTGATAAGTGTAGGCTAACATGCCTTGAGAAGGGTTAAGCCAAGTTAATAAAGTATGATGTAATCAATATCCTAGTCAGGATGAGAGAGAAGTTCATACTTTGTGATAATAATAATTTAATGATAAATAATGAGAATAAATAAGTATGATTGAATACTTATGATATCAATGTATGTTCCTAGATGTGTGATGCAATGAATTAGGGTTTGGATTAATAATATAAACATGAAACCCCATTCGGATATAAAAAAGGAAACCCTAACCCTAATAATGGGGAAGGATGTATTTCTCTTCTTGCATAAGCCTTATAAGGCATGTTAAATACTTTTATAACAAGTATAATGCTTAATGGCCTTGTGAGCCATGTGAATAAGTTGTTGCCTAGTGAGTGGTGATAAGATGTGTATTGGGCTTGTGAGCCATGTGAATAAGTTGTTACCTAGTGAGAGGTGACAATATGTTTAATGGCCTTCTGAGCCATGTGAATAAGTTGTTTCCTAGTGAGAAGTGACAAGATGTGCAATGGTCTTGTGAGCCATGTGAATAAGTTGTTTCCTAGTGAGAGGTGACAAGATGTGTAATGGCCTTGTAAGCCATGAGAATACTTGTACAACAAGTGAAATGAATACCTTGGTCTGAGGACCTAGAGGTATTGGTTACCTGTTACAGAGGTAACAATGATATGTGATGATCTCAGGATTTGAATACCCAGATCCAGTAATCATGAAAATGATGTGAAGGGATGAGAATTCCCGGTAATGTGATGAGGGATTCAGATCCCAAGTATCATGTGTTTTAAAGATCTGAAAAGTACTTAATAGATGTATTACAGCTTTCTTTGTTGCATTTGTTGTGATTAATGATTATAACTTGTTTGATGCTAAAAGAATGTTGTAATGCACGTAATATATCACTAGAAACCATAAAACATTGCCCAGACCATAGATCCATCACCATCAGGATTTGCTGAATGGAGGAACAGGTTCCCCACGACATAACCTGGAGTGCGTACTTTTGAGTATGTGGGGGCGTAAGTACGGATGGCCAGACGTGAGAGGATCCCCTTATGAACTCTAAATAAACGCCTCAATTAAGCATGATGAACTGGCCCGTGGCTAAGATTATGGTGCTTGTGTCACCATGACTCAGTGATTTCATAATTGGGGACAGTTGTTAGTAGATGTTCCCCTAAGAGAGTGCAATTGATGTTGTAGCTCTGAGCAAAGATGCCTCTATACCCTGGCATGCTCTGTTTGTAGATTGACACGAGATGTCACTTCCAATAATCTCGTACTGTATGAGACAGGTGAGGTCATGGCAACTGACTCTTCTAATGACCTTTTTTGGTACCGACTTATGAGAAGTTTGTGGTCGGTTGGAGCATGAATGGTATACTTCATCTCCTCAGGGCATAAGTGTGATTGTAAAATATGTTTAGCCATGTAGCATATCTTCTTAAGGATCGAATATGATAAACATTTCTTGATGCACAATTCAGTTATACATACTAGTTGATAGATGTTATTTATGTTTCTTTAAATTCCTTGCAAAGCAGATAGATGATTTATAACTCTACCATTGGTAGATGCAATGTTCTCCATAAGAAAGGAGATGATTTTATTCTGTTCATGCAATGATTAATCCTTCCTATTAATATAAAAGAACCTCTGCTCAGTTTTATAATACTTAATTTATAAAATAATATGGTCGGGGGAGAGTTATATCTCTCGCTGGGACAATTGTCTCACCCAGTGGGATCCACAATTTTTAGGTGGACGTGCACGAGGCGGTGGAGACCTTGCTGTAGAGGAGAAACAATTGCTGAGGCAGCAGTGACAACTCAGGTTGAGTGTACTATCTGTTATGTCTTGTAGATACAAGTCTTATGCATCGTCTCTCTACTCTTAGATCCTTGGAGTTGGTTCGTGATGATCTTGTGAACAATATGAGATTTTGGCTTGAATGCCTCCAGGTTTTATGTTGCTCCAGTATGTGTTTTGATAGAGCAACTATTATATGTTGACCTCAAGATGAGATGTTGCACAATATAATCATGATATATAGGAGTTTTGGATCTTTCAGTAAGAATTTCTGGAAAAGGATCTCCTTGCAAAACAATTTTAAATTTTAGTGATTTTTCTTAATCTGTTGATTATGTTTATTCTGCTTAATTAGTAACACTTTGTTTGTCGGTTTGATGACGGTCGCTACAAGTTTGGTATCAGAGCTTAAGGTTCACTGAGTCTACAGAGACATAGGACTAAGGTGTTGAGTCTATTCTAGTGTCCTCCAGTATACCCTATAGTGAGTTCTGCTTATGTAGAAGAAAGGGTGAAGTTTAAAAATGACTGGAGAACACGAGGAATACATTGCTAAAGGCAATGTTGCACTAGGAAAGGGTGCATGGGATCAGGCAAGAAAAGAATGACTCCCTTAGAATTCCCATCATGATTCAATCATGATAAAAAATCCTATGTTTATGCTCTGGATATGCAGGTTAAGACAACAGTGATACATATAGTAGATTGGATACTAGAATTACAACCTACGTTACCAGTTCTTAATGCAAAAACTTTGAGCTTTCAAAAGGGTTCCTAAATGACAGGGTCATTGTGGAATAGTGGAAATGTCTGAAGGATTAACATATGGCAAGAAAATAGACTCTGCCATAAGTTTAGATAGATAGTATATTTGTGATGGAAGTGCCCAAGAAGGGACAATAAGTTGATATTTAAGGAAATGTCATTACAATTCTAGAGACATTTGCCTAGTTGTTCTAAAAAGCCAAAGTTTTGGTACCACCAGTGCAATAAATGCCTAGTGTACCAGGGCAGTAGTCACTAAGTAAAGGAAACGGTCCTAATTTTCTACCTGTAATAGCCCATGGCTTAGTCTCTACATCGGCAGTAAGACCGATAAGACCATGGTACGAGGATAAGACATGTTATACATGTGTACATGTTGAGCATACTAAACCCTATTGTTCAAAAAGAAGGGAGGAAATGACTCAACAACCGAGGTAGACTCGGAAGGGTTTTCAAAAGTTACAACCCAATAGTGTAAAAAGGCAAGAGCAACAACATGAAATAACTAGACTCTATGTGTTGAGTCAACCTAAAGCGGTAGATGACTGTGAGGGGTAACAGTCAGATAGAGGTTTTTCATTTTGATATGCCTTATCTTGATGTTATCTAATAATCATAAGAAGGATTGCTATTATGGATTTCCGAATTGATTTCCCTATGGGGACATAGGGAAAAAATGATGAGAACTAGAATTTATATTCTGTTCAGTATTCTTTTAAATGCTCTATAATTGCTCTTATCTATGTGAAAGAGGATGAGATATAGAAGGGATGCCTGGAGAAAATTCAGGAATGTTAAATCATGTGTTTGTGATGATATGAAAAGTAAGGAATATGATAGTACACATGCATACTATCCAATCCCAGTACTTTTATAACCTGGCAAGGTATTCAACTATTGAAGATAAGGTAAGTATCGAACTCTTAGATTGTTATCTTTCTAATTACTCTGATCAAGTAGTCATTTTGAGACAATCTAGTGAGCATAATGAAACATGAAATATGGCATGGATATTTCTATCACATCCTAAGTGCAGTAAATGGAATCTTAGATGATCTCAGATCAATCTGTGTGCATGAGGAAGTAAACGAATATAATCCTCATGATAAGAGAATGAGAACAAGGGAGATAATCCCTGTCTGATAAAGCTTGTGTGAATAGTAGAGATCTTTTCCCATGATGTCGAAATGGGAAATGTGATAAAATCACAAAATGCTCATGAACATGTTAGACAATAACAAAGAAAGGAGTGATGATATGTAATCAGCCTTATAATTCCTATGTTGATGGCAAGGAACCTAGGATGAAACAAGAATAAATGAAGAGGAGATGATAATCTCTTCTCTTTGATAATCAACCCTGAGTAATGATGGGTGATAAGAGGAATATGTTTCTTTGTGTTCTTTCCTTTCAGGGACATGACAATCATGTAAGTCTTAGGACACTTGATCGACATGGGTTAAAAGTGTTCAATTGATGGATACTTTGAAAAGTATCAGTTGACCTTGGATTTTGATTCCAAGATAAAGATATGTGTAATAGGTAATGTTTCAAGATGAAAGAAAGATCCTTTTATATGTGTGGCCTTGGTAATAACAACAAAGAAATGTAAATGATGAGGATGTGATGTGTTTTCAACACATTTGACGGATACCAAGGTAAGGAATTCTGGTATCTAAGAAGTATCATGTGGTATGGGAAAGTAAAAACATAACTCTTAATTAGATGATTTATGTTAGCTACCTAGAATGGCCAACTGTGAAATCAGTCTTGTTACATAAAATAGTATGGATATCATATTTTAGGGGTTTATGTTCTGCAACATAACATCGATAAGGATGTACTAATTGAAGGAACAATTGTAGAATCACTGTGGGAAAAGCTTATCAAGCTAAAAATAATTCCTTCGAATATCCCTATCTAGATCTGTTAAGGCAACTTATACATAGCATCTAGAGATACCTCTAAGATGAGTTCTTAATTGATAAAGTAACCTCCCTCTATGACAAGAGAATGTACAACTAATGAGATAGTTGGTACAGGTAGTAAGAAAGTTTGGTGTTGTGTCACCAAATTAGATGGCACAACAGATGTATGATAAGACTTGTAGTCCCAAGTGGGTGACAAAATGCAACTCTGGTCTTTCCTTGAAAGTGAAATGCTAAATTGAATGAGGAGTATGGAAGACTCCCCATAATCAAGAATCTTGTCACAAAAAGTTGTAAGTTCTGTTACGTGAAAAATTAGTGAGGTTTAACACCTGAGTTAAATAAGGTATGTATAATGTTTCTCTAAGAAAAGTGTTACCCGACACAGAGTTGACTCTACAATCAATAATGAGAAAGACAGTGGAGTATGTGTCATGTGTGACAGATTCTATGATAACCCTATGTAGAAGAACTTTGTGTTAATCAAAGTTCTATGGTATCTCCATGAAATTATGATGTTATGTGGAGACTTAATAATATGATGGATGAATAATATATGTCTCCCTTTACCTGGGATTTTGGGGACGAAATCCTTATTAGGGGTTTATAACTTATGATGACCCTGACCTGGGTTATGAGGTAACCCTGTTTGTTTTGGGTAAGTGAGTTTGTTAGAAATTTAATATAATACTCTATGGTGTTTTGTTATCATGTGACACACTTATGTTCCAAGTTTGGTCCTTATTGAATGTTGTTTGAGCAATGTTCCTTTGTTTTGGACCAAAGTGTGATTTACCTAAGATGAGGGGTTATATTACAATATGTCACATGTTGAATGTTCTTTAAGTTCTTCAGCATAATAAGAGAGAGAATGATTCTTACTGGTGGTTTGTGAAAAGCCTAAATTCCAAGTTTGAACTTGTTTGAATAATGCTAGTACCTTGTGCACCAATCTTGGTACAAATTGTAATTTACCCAAAATGTAGGGTTGAAATGCAAATTACCACCTATAGAGTGTCCCTACTCCCTCCTAGTATCATGTAGAGGAGAGAGAAAGAAGGAAACACCATGTTTGAATCAATTATGAGTGATGGTAATCTTGGTGATGAAATGACCAAGAAAAGGGTTGAATATGAAACCTTAACTTGAGTTGTATCAAGTTTAAAAGCTTATATATGAGTGCCTATTGGCGAAGGTTCCATAGCAGGAGCCTCATATAAGTTTTTAGACTCTTGGAAAAGGACGTGATGTGAAAATCACCTCAATGAGGTGAAGGGTATCGGTTTACAACTTCCTTAGAAAAGTTGTATCAGGTTGTGAATAAAGTGGTGATTTTGTTGATATATTTTATTCAAAGAGATAAGTAATGGACGAAATTTCATCCCTAGATTATCCTCAAGTGTTTTGCATGTCAAGATAAATGTTAATTCAGTCATGTACACGTGTCACCCATGCATGGACATGTGGCACCTAGTATCTCGAATTGATGACACCTCATTTACACACTTTTTCATGAACCTCGAGTATATATACCCTTCCTTTCACCCCTAAGTGAACATTTTCTAATCCTAACTCCTCCTTGCCCTTAGATACCATGCATGTAGCTTTTGTGTCACGCATAGGTGTTGTGGTATCGTGCATATGCTTTGGGTATCGGCCATAGCAAGTAATATCGGCCATAGCATGTTGATATCAGCCATAGCATGTTGATATCGACCATAGCAAGTCGATATTGGCCAAGTGGAGTCTTTTTGGCCACAAGTGAGAGGGATATCGTCCACAAGTGATGGAATATCATGCAAGGGTAGTGAGGTATCGTGCAAGGTGCTAAGGATCAAGAAGGAGCTCAATACTTAACCCTAAGGTGAGGTCATGATCATCTTCAACCTTGGATTGAAGAATGATTTTAGGGTTATGATCTTCCTTTCTTTTCTTCTTCACTAATTGATTATCCATGGTGATTCCTTGTATATGAATGTCACACCCACATCCCACAATTTCCACTAATCATTAGATTAGGGCATGACTTTGAGGATTACACTTAATACAAAGATCACTCCCGACTTTTTCTTTTTATTTCAAACTCTTCATTTTCTTGCATTCAATCACATAAACAAAGTTTACAAGAGAATTAAACTTTTATTACTATAATATGATCTCAACATTAATGATACACATTCATATATTCATTCTATTTCTCACACTTCCATGTACATATGACATGATAATCAGATACAATCTCTCTTATCAAGGAAACAAAGATATAAAACAACATTTATAACTCTCTCACATCTATAAAAAGACCCAGAGTGATAGGGACTGACTGAACTTAACTAATCTCATACTAACTCATGTGGTAGATCTACTTTGATGCTTTGACCTTCTTCAAGTCCATGTGGTTTCCCTAAAAAATTTTTGAGTAGAGGGGTGAGCCTACTCGCTCAGTGAATTAGAACTTCAAAGAAACAATCTAAAGCACTGATATAATTACAGTTACACCTTTGAGCAACTGATATCAATTATAACAACAATGATTACTACCTTGAGCAGATCTAAAACAATACAGTTAGAATAATAGAGAATGTAAATATTGCATGTAAAGAACAACTACTACAAAACTGTATTCAAATCTTTCTTAACTCATTTTACTTATAAGAAACTCTTTAAACCTATATGATCATATTTTATCTTATGCCTTGATCATATGCAGTGTATGCCTCATATGAGGCTCGTCGTACACTACGATCACACCGTACAAGACTTAGCGGAAACACCCGAGAAATGCTAAGTCTGACTTCTCTCCTAGTTTGCAACAGGGAAATGGCTCTCTAGCCTAACTGGACTCCTCCTCTAACCCGAGTACACAGGCGGAGAGTCAAGCCATGCCACAAGGACTTCAGGTTAATGTTGGATATGCTTTTATGTACTCTAGTGCCACCAAGACTTTTGGTTAATGTTGGATACTGCAAACTGTACTCTAGTGCCACTATGACTTATGGTTAATGTTTGACACTACAAACTGTACTCTCATGCCACCAAGACTTCTGGTTGATGTTGGACACGCTTTCAATTAAACGTGTGATGTTACAACTAGAAATCCTCTATGTAATGGTATAGATATCAGACGAGATCACTTGGGCTTATGTGAGAGCACTAAAAGTCATATATGGGAGAAGTTGTAAAATGGTATCCAACTTCAATATGTACATCTATAAATAAATAAAAATGATCTAACAATCAAAACTTGCATTAAATAGTGAGGTGGGATAAGTTCTGTCCAAGCAATTTATCAAATTAGGGTTTTTATTATTAAATTGAGCAGTAAGATGAAATAATACAATAAAGGTAGCAAATTGAATAAGTATGAGAAAGAATTAAGAAAAAAGATTCATCTTGCACTTTCAACCGTTTATAAGATCAAATTTAGTGAATTGAATCCAACAACATTAAGTATGTATAATCGAGTGACATAAAGAAAAATAGGACATATTCAAGTCAAAGAGAAAAAAAATATAAGTTGTTTTTCTAATATGACTCAAGGGAGAAGCAACATACCTTAAAAATTTGTATCACAAGTCAAAGCCCCAAACCTACACCAAACCAAGGTCAAAAACTTCCTATTAAATATATGAAAAAGGGTTTATAATCCATAAACTAAACCCTAAAATGACCCCTTTTATCACTACTAATTTAGGTTATGAAAATTATATATTCAGATGGATTATAACATCAAAATTTCAAAATGTAATTATTTATTAAATAATGTCTTGTGAATCAATAGATATTAATTTTACAAACTAATGATAATTAGTAAGATCCCAAATATCATGTATTTCATTTATTTGAATTTGATCACAAAATCTATACCAAACGATAGCTCTTAATTTTTTTATCTGAAAACATACCTTACTTTAATTTTTTAACTAATAACTTCATTTATACGAATTATTTATTAGAAAAAAGAAATACAAGACCCAGGTCACATAACATTACTGCCTCTCCATCATGCATAAGATATGCGTGTATGATAGGGGGAAAATGAGGCATTAACTCGAAAGTAATATTAAATTGAATGCAAGGGGACAGAACGAAATTGCCCATAGAAATCTTGACACAATCAAATGAATTGAGGGACCTTATACAGAAAATACCATAGGTATTCTTATTCCTCATCATTCCATCTGCACAAGAATTGGGCCTCTCAATCTTTGATCAATCAAATTGAACTATTTGGAAAATCTCAAAGTAACCAAGGGATTAGTTTGTCAGGGCTTTTTGGATCCAAAAAACCCAAAAAAGGCTCAGCGAATGGTTGGAGCTACCAAAGGAACCCCCACCATGGATACAATGTGAAACTCTACATAGGAATATAGAAACAAAGGAACCATAGTTTGGCTTAATGGTTTTGAAACATTCAATACATCATGGTGATCCTTAAAACATAGAGAAATAACAACTTCATCATTGGAAACAATAAAATTCCTTTGTAAACCATGTACAAATCATAAGAATTGAAAGAGTAGAAACCAATAAGCGCCTCATCATCGTGATGGACACACAACTGAGCTTCACCAAGGTTGTCAAAGACAAATTTCACCCTCTCTAGAGTCACACCTATGAAATAGTGTCATCAGCTCCTTATTGGAAGTCATCGGAGCTAAGGGTTGTCCCCACAATGGATGCATGGCACAAAGGAATATATATCATTTTGTAAGGTTTTATTGATTCTATGGATGATGTATGGGAGACCTAGTAATGGCGGAAACATAGGAGGTAAAGAACACCAGTTTGTTGGGATAGTTAGGGAATGGAAAACATACTAGCTTTGGGAACTATGAGTTTAGGGAATTCAAAGGAATCTAAGTGAAAGGGAAATAGATGATAAGGTTGAAAGGGTGGTGTGTGAGAGAGAGAGAGAATGAAGGATGAGGTGGAGGAGACATGAGACTTTAAGTATTCCAAGACAATGTGAACCCAAGGAAGAAGAAAACTTGGGCATCACACAGTCAGAATTGGATGGCTCTCAAAGAATCTGAGATAACCCAGGAATGTGATGCATCAACTTTGGAAAATCTGGGAAAAACCATGACATAAAATTGATATTAAATAATATTGAACCATAGTCCAAATCATGTTGGGATTGCATTTTTCAAGATTATCTTCCTTTATTGATTTGGATTAGCAAACATTATTCAATTGGGTCCAAA
Source organism: Alisma plantago-aquatica (assembly GCA_963693085.1). Classification (NCBI taxonomy): domain Eukaryota; kingdom Viridiplantae; phylum Streptophyta; class Magnoliopsida; order Alismatales; family Alismataceae; genus Alisma; species Alisma plantago-aquatica. The sequence goes on along the minus strand of OY856409.1, from coordinate 1,129,368,560 downwards.
CTTGATATCTAGACCAAATACGACCCAAAGAATCCAATTTTGAGATAAAATATCACTTTTAAGATTTCCTTTAAAAGAGTTCTAAACAAATTAGGGTTTAACATAATTATCTCAATAATTATCTTTATACGTTGCAGTTATCCTCAACATTCAAGATTTAGAGTTGTAAAGCTCTAATATTATCGACACCATGGTTATCTTATATTACCTTACATAATTTAGGTTATTTTATTAAATGTCCACCTAAGTCCATTAATCTCAATATTAACTTCAATTATGGGACATTTAATCACTTCCACTTACATTAAAAATATAAGGTCTATCATGTTATATCTATTAGTCACATCTCCCCTTGTGGCTCATTCATTTTGTACCTATTCATATCAGTTTACCAAGTATGCTCATTAAGTCATCATACGTGTATTAGTGAACAAGGTGACACATGTTACACACTAATGAACAAAATTACATCTCAAAACACGATTAGGTGATTAGGTCCAATCTAAGTGTATGAATATGTGATATATGATTATGACACCTAATTTGTAATATATGGGTTACCAAACATATGTATGTTAGGGTTAGTCGGGTAGCACTTAGCATTTTTATCACCTTGCACTACACATCTCACGCACACCTCCTCAACATGTAGAGTTAGGTTCCATATGTCCAACTAATCATCACCTTAGTATTTACTTATCCTAAACACGATCAAAGTTACATGTATCCATGGTTAGGGTTTATATGCATTCATAGTTAGGGTTCTTATTTGGACTAGTCATTAACTACATTAGGGTAAAAACTTGTGATTTAGTCATTATATGCACATTATATGATCATTAGGGAAAAATCAAGCATCTATGAGTATAAATCTAACCTTATTTGTTCAAGTCTAAAGATCTACTCACTAACCTACTTAATAAGGAATTAGGGTTTCTACAGTCAATATAGATAGATATCGATATGTTATAGGCCTTGACCCCTTAAAATTGATTTCATCCCTGAAATCAGAATATCCATGTTCTACCAAGTACTACCCATCCACCCCTTACAAGGTTTTACCTAATAAATCAAGCAAAGATAGATGTACAAGGGCAAGACTAACAAAATGATGCATAGAATCCATCACCGCATCACTAACTCAGCAACATCACCATACACCAAAGTCTATATTCCAAGGGTATTTTACCCAAACATGTGGTCCTACTTTTAGTAACTCAACTGAGTACATACCTCATCATCCTTGTCGCATAATCCTAATCTCAAGTGATATCCCATATCTTCACAACAAATTCATGGATATTATACATATAACTTGGGAAAAAACACATAGTATGTAATCTCATAAGGGCTACCTTACTCAATATTCATATTGTCACCTAATAAGGTTCCATATACTTCTCTCATACTAACATGGTCAACATAGATGGATTATAGGGTAAAGCATCTTAGCTTAGAGGTTTCTATATACACTAAGGATCCAATAAGGAACTAATGGGAGAAAGTGAGAAATAAGGGAGATAAAGCTTGAAATAGTCAGATTAACTTACTACATTTGCTCTAATACCAAACTTGTAAGGAGTGCAGGCCAAGGGGGGATCCACTAATTTACTTTGAAGGTATAATAGAAAACCATCCCATGCCAAACTGGATAACAAATGTTCACAAAGGATAGAAGGCTAAAGTTCAAGTATGTAATGTATAAAATACCAAAAGTATAGTAGTGGAAGATAAAACTATAACTATTACAAAAATCATGTCTATCATAGTTTCATCACCATGTTTGGTGAATACAAAAGGAACTAAAGTAAACTAAACTATAATTAAGAGGTTATAGAGGGTAACCAGGCTACTCCAAGCAACAAAGGCTAAGCAGTTCAGGATTATCTATTGCAAGATATTCTCCACCTATGGGTTTGTAAACACTCACACAAGAAAGAACATGATGGAAGATTATCAACAAAAGTAGGTATGCGCTTATACTAGGATTGGACAATCATATAAGAAAAAAGTATATAAAACTAAAGTAATACAATTCCCAATGCAGTGGAAGGTTGAACATGCAAATGGATATCAAAATATATCTTCATATAGTAATACAAAGAGATTTATGAAGAAATAACAAAGGTAACAATAATAAATTCTTACCTTAACATTTGTAGATAACATGTATTTGGAAATGAATTTTTAAACAATTTGATTGAATTCGATTTCATAAATATTATCTTATAGACTACAATTATCGAAAAGTGGGGTCGGAACACTTCCCATCTCATGCCTAGAATGGAGGTGAGAGCACCGACAATCCTCTGTGTAATGGTATATATATCAGGTGAGAGCACATGGGACTTAGGTGAAATCACCAAAAGATACATATGGGAGAAGTAGTATAGTGGAATCCAACTCCAACATGTACTACTAAATATAAATAAAAATAGTCTAACAATCAAAACATGCATTAAATAGAGAGATAAGATAATTTTTGTCCAAGAAATTCATCAAATTAGGGATTCCATTATTAAATTGAACAATAATATGAAATATGCAATGAAGGTGTAAAATTGAATAATAATGATAAAGATTAAAGAAAATAGATTCAATTTCTAATTTTAACTATTCATAAGATCAAATTCAGTGAATCAGACCTAATCGGACCAAGTGGCATATAGAGAAATATGCCACACTCAAACCAAAGAGAGAAAAATATTCAATTGTTCAATATGCCACAATGCATAAGCAACAAATCTCAAACTTTTATATCCAATGTCAAATCCCCACACTTAGATCCAAATCAGGGTTGGAAGCTACCTATTAAATATTCAAATGAATTAGGGTTTAGTCTTCATGATAAAAACCCTAAAAATGACCCTTTTATCACTACATATTTAGGTTACCAAAACTACATATACATATAGATTATAACTTCGCAATATTAAATGCATATTTAACGATTAATTTTTGACTTATGAATTACTAGCTATGAATTTTACAAATTAAGGATAATTAGGAAAATACCAAAAACTACGAATTTCAACTATGAAAATTGGCTCACAAAATTGAAATCAAAAAGTAGGTCTTAATTTTTTTTATTCTAAAACATAACTTACTTTTATTTCTAATTGATAAATTCATTTTTGTGAATTTCCTATTAATTATTATAGGAAAAAGAAAAACAAAACCAGTCTCAAATATACACAAGGCCCCTGCATCATGCATAAAATCTAGGTGTGTGTGATGTCCCCAGATTTTCTAAAACTTAATCTGATGTGTGACGTCCAAATTAAAACCCTCACCTCAGTGAGGATCCCAATTTAAACACCACACACTAGGCTAAGAAGAAGAAAATCAGATGAAGTTAGAAGGAAACAATCAGTAGCACATGCACATGAACAATAATAAAACCATACACACATGTTCACCATTAAACATATAATTACAACATGAATCGTTACCACATTTCATATTACATATTGAACAGCAAACTTCTACATATACATGTACTACTAAAAAATACAAGATCTAAAGACAACATGTCCACTTATACATCAGCTCGCCACACAATTCTCAACTATACTAGATCTTTAAGAACACATGTCCACAACCTAAACAAAAGATTACATGTGGTACACGTCAGCACAATATTCAAGAATATTGTACTGAGTACACCTACGTGTCTTTTATATAACTCTCATCATATCTTGGCAATAAGATAAAACTAATATACTTGGAAGTAACAGAAGAATATAAGAAAAGTGTATACTTGCACAATGATATTCATTAGAAAAAGACAACACATATTTTAAGCTTATTTCCATCATATATCTCGTACATATGCCCTTAGGACTTTGATGTTTTTAGGCCTTATGATCTATCCCTGAGGAGTTTGGCATCATTGTACATGTGATCTACCCCCTAGGAGTCTGTGATCACTCTAATGCACTGTACTACCAAAGAGTTTACTGCTATCATATGATGGATCATATATTTTATGTTTCATGTATTTGTAGCAATAAGTATGGAAATTCGAGCAACATATCATACAAGACAATCATTTCAACCAATATCACATGCCAAGAATTTTACTACACATATAACACAAGCATATTGTATAATAAGACAAGTAAGAGGTAATGGTGTACCTTGATCAAGACAAACCTAATCATCAGGTATCCCTCATGTCATCTATATCTTTGTTAAACCTGATCAAGACAAGATCGTATGCTATCATCAGGTTCTCATCATCTTACATCTCGTCTTAATCCTAATTGTGTTCATTTTAGGGTTTCACTTAGTTCATTAGTATATGTACATCATTACTTGCATTATTGTCTTAGATTTATCTTACTGATGTCATTTTCCAGATTATGGTTCATTATCTGAACATTGGGTTCCAAATCCTTTTTGTGCACATATTAACCCTACGTTACATCATTAACCTAAATTAGGATTTCATAACATGTATCAAGGGTCATCTTCATATAACATGGATTTTATGCATAATCATGATCTCATAATTAAAATGAGTTTCCATATACTGATATCAGCTACTCTGTAACTTTCATCAATTATTGAGCATGTATGCATTTATTTCATATTAATTAGGGTTATTAGCCCTAATTACCCATATTAAGCAAATTACATGATTTCGTGCACTCAACATCATAATTACTAACATTATATGGATAATAAACACGATTAGCGATCTACTGGTATTTTCTCATAATTTTATACCATCATTTGGTATTTATTATCCATTAAACAAGCATTACACATCTTACATGATATCACCATTATTATTGCAACAAAATATTGATATTATGATACCATGTAGTTCTACATATTTTTCTGAACATTTTGGTACCTTGTTTGTATTTTTCTGACAACTGAGCTAATTTCTACGAATTATTGAAGATCTAAGCATTTTCTGACTATTTAGCTTTTTGGACGAATCATGTGTCACCATGTGGCCTTTAGGTATGGCACTGCACATGGCATGAGTCAGTCTAGTCTTCTTGGCTTATACTTGGTTCACATCTCTTTCGGTCGGTCAGGGCTCTCTTTTCCTCCCTTTCTTTCTCACGCGCTCGCTGAGTCCGAATGGGACTCTGTTTCACGTGGGCGCCGTCGTGCAGCTTGGCTCTGGCGTGCAAGCAGCAAAGGCATAGGGTTCCTCCACCACTACCAATGCCACGATCGACTTCGGTGACTCAGGACAAGGCTCCATGGCTACTTTTCCCCTTGATTGCTGCTCCAGATCTCCATCTCGGTGGGAGCGTCGTCGCCATCTTTGTTGTAGCAAAGAAGAAGGGGGAAAAACATCCCCGGGTCATCTTCACACTGGTCTAAGGCTTCCAAGAGGTTCAAATATCCTCCACGAACACTATGAGGCCCTTTGATTGCAATTACAAATGCCTAATGCCAGCCCTCGAGCTCCGTCTTCCTAGGCGCCTGACTTGAGTTGGTCAGCCATGGAAGCAACCCTTTGTGGCCATGTACTCAAGAGTGGATGATTCCCCATGCCTCTGTGTTGCTTCTCCCTTCTTCCTCTTCCTCGAATATGCCTTCTAGCTCCCTTCTCTACTCATGGCTACCACCTGCTCACGGCTGTGGAGAGACTGCGCCAGACTGGGGCTCGTTCTCTCTGTCTACTTCACCAAAAATGTGTTATCAAGGCCAGGACGGAAGTACTCACATAGATGAGGCCAAACACCCAGTTTCCCACCCCAATCACCCCACTATCAAAGATCGTGGACGTGTGGATGGTTGCTCGTCTCACTACTCCATGACTCCTCCAAAGCCGGAGCTAGAGATGAGCTCAGTGTCGTTCCAATCTACATCCAACAGCTACAACAGGTCCTTCATGCGACTAGATCCGTGGATCACTCAAGTCAAGGGGCACTGCCGCTAGATCAGATTTCTAGAGATAGGTTTTGGCCACACAAACCCAGATTGATTAGGAGGGGGGAATGACACCTATTTAATCAACCACCTAGGCTAATCAAACATCAATAATGCACATTATTTCACAAATTTCATACCTTCATAACTTCCTATAGGAACATCCAATTGCCACAAAATTTCAACCATAGCTTCCCTACCTCTCAAGGTACAGTATACTCCAATTTGATGACAAAAATCAACTATTATACCATTCAATTAAATTCCTCAAATAGTAATAAACTTATGGATCCTAATCATTATATAAACCTCAATCAACACTCCAACGTTACCAATACAATCAGGATTCTCAAAACAACTCAACATGCATGACTTCACATGTGTCATTGTACATTTTAGGATTCCAAAATTCCACTCCATCACATACTACACACCTTAAAATATATTTCTTCCTCGAAATTAAGCGAAAACCAGTCTTCACATCATATACATCTTAAAAGAAATTTCATCCTCAAAATTAGGCCATTCTCTTACTCCAAAGAAAAACCAAGGCCTCCACTTACATGTAGGCCACCACTTGTGCAACATATCCAAAATCAAAACTCCATTTTCATATCCAAAACACTATTATGAGGTTTTAAAACATGTAAGGTGAATCACCCTCTTAATAAAAGATTGAGACAAGAGTTCAGAAACTCCGGTTATGGCATGGCATATCTCATATGTTAGGGTTTCATCCTTACCTTTACCCATGCATTAGGGTTCCCACATCATATTACCATGTTCTAAAGGAGTTATTTAAAATGAGCCCATTATATCAAGGTGTCATCAACATTTTATTGAGCTAATTGTTAGAACATGTTCAACATTAACATATGCTTTTAGGAGGGATTCAACTATAGTTAAACCACTTTATCCATCTAGGTCATGTCAAGGTGTCATAATCATTATGTTGTGCTAGTTGTCAAACTATATTTTACCTATTTATTAAGAACTAAGGTTAACACCTCATGTAACATGTTTCTTTCATATGATCTTATTTCATTTCTCGTAATAAATTACAACATATACTAGTGATTTCATCACAAGATTAACCCACAATTTCACATTAGCATCATTATTCATGTATATGGTTGACTATTTCTACTTGATATCTATTAAACCATTTCTAGATTTCCATCATATCATATCCATATCTCAAGATTAGATCACCATCTTACATATATTTTATCATGGTTGTGCTAAACCAACTTATGTGAGTGGCTAATCAAACACATATTAAAACTTTATCTAGTCCAACTGAGGTTCTCCTAACCCATACCATGAGGGTAGTGACATTCTCAGTCTCTCTAAGCTAACACCTCTCTACGAGTGTCTCATAAACAAAAACTTATCTTCCCTCTCTTTGTCTAGGGTTCTCGGATTACCTCATTGGCACTAGAGATAGACTTATAAGAACTAGCCACACAAGCACAAACTAAAACATGCTATGACATACTCTTCATAGGTATCTACCCATGAGTTCTTCTTACTCAACACTATCTTTTACACATGCCACTAGTGTCCTACGTGGGATCAATGAAACTGAGTATGAGGCTTCACAGCAATAAGAACAAAACATAGTTACCTCCTCCAGGGTCTTGGGACTCTCTCTCGCCCTCACCTAGATGGTAGGTTCTCATATTCATTTCCCATATACAGACATAACCAACCTCTCTTTGAATTTAGGGTTTGGTCCACCCAAGGACATCAAGGGTTAAAGAAGACTAAAGGAATCACACACAAAGCAACTCAACTCAATCACTCAGGAGTATTCTAATTTAGGACATATCATATCTCATATCTCATAATTCTCATATCTTGGAGTTTAGGTTCTCTGACCTTCTCCATGTGGGTCTCACTCTCTCTGGAGTTAACCCCATAATTAGTCCTTACACTAGAGCTCCTCTTTCATAAAAGAGATTGAGGCTTTTGCTGATTCACATCCTTGTCTTAACTTAGCTTATCTTATCTCATAAAAGCCTATTTACTTGCATCATCGAAACTTATCTCAAAACCACAAAATTGAACTTTAAGTCCTCGAAAACAACATATATCATTACAACTATCTTATATCATCTATGTAAGAGTTACATCATATCATCAAAACTTATATCATCTATTCCATCTATCATATATTCCAACAAGTTTCTAAACATCTAATCTAAAACTACTCTCTCTTCTTGGATGATGGCATTCACTTTCACTTAGGTTGCATGGCCACCTCCTACTCGTACATGTATGGGGACACATTTTTTAATACATATATAATAAAATATTATATAATTTTTCTCCAATAAAACAAGCATCAGAGAAAATTATTGAGGTTTGATCTGATTGGAATCAAAAACCAAATCCACAAAACGAGTGTCCAACACATAGTAGTGAGTATAGTGCCATGAAAACTAGTGAAAATGGTGAGAACAAGGTGTAGACTAGTGTAGCTATCCTAGACAATGTGCACAATATGTCTAGGGTTTCTCTTCCCTTGATGCACATCATTTCCAAATAGTGCAACATCTCATACTGTTGCACTACAAGGAAAGAACGACATCTAAGGAATTGCTACTCAACAAGCTCCAGTCTAGATCTAGTTCTCAGACATCTAGGTGTTAACTGTAACACCCGGGCCCATAATCTATCCCCATTTCAACTATAAGGCCTCATACAAATGGTATCAGAACCAATTCCCCTCTAGTAGGTGGGACCCACATGGACATGTGCCATGCTAGTCTTGAGTCGTGTGGTCCAGGCATGTAGGAAAGGGCTGTCTATGGTGACATAGTCACCCTTGCACTGGTATTCCGTGATTGGGAGTTGGGTGTCCATGGGCCATTTGGGTGTGCACTGAAATGGGGATAGATTATGAGGCCTTATAGTTGAGCCTTGACGAGGACGTCAAGAGTCTAAGTGGGGGAGATTGTAACATACCAGGATTTGAGGCCTCGGATAAAATGATATTATAAGGAATGATTGGACTACCCATATCACTAAGGTGCACCTCCTTTTCAGGGAGCCCATCACTAAAGAACTCCATAGTTAAGCATGCTCAGCTTGGAGTAGTACTAGGAAGGGTGACCAGTCGGGAAGTTGATCCCGACTTGCACGTCAGTGTGGACAAAGTGCGCAGTTAAGGCTAGTGGTGGTTTGTGGGGCCAGTCGTCATTCCTAAAACTCTACTAGAGCCTTGGGCAGTCGGCCCAGGTGTTACACTAACCAAGAGGCTAGGTTAGATCTAGTCACTAAAAGATGATTAATCTAATCATAAAGATTATTAAGTTCAAAGTTCTTTAGTTTTAATTTGCATAATGAGCAAATGTCAGGTTTTGCTATTGTTCATACTCTGATACCACCTATGACGTCCCCGTATTTTCTAAAACTTAATCTGATGTGTGACGTCCAAATTAAAACCCTCACCTCAGTGAGAATCCCAATTTAAACACCACACACTAAGCTAAGAAGAAGAAAATCAGAGGAAGTCAGAAGGAAACAATCAGTAGCACATGCACATGAACAATAATGAAATCATACACACATGTTCACCATTCAACATATAATTACAACATGAATTGTTACAACATTTTATATTACATATTGAACAACAAACTTCTACATATACATGTACTACTACTGAACTATAGGATCTTAAGATAACAGGTCCACCTGTACATCAGCTCGCCACACAACTCTCAACTATATTGTATCTTCAAGAACACATGTCCACAACCTAAACAAAAGATTACATGTGGTACATAACAACAAAATATTCAAGAATATTGTACTGAGTACACCTACGTGTCTTTTATATACCTCTCATCATATATTGGAAATAAGATAAAACTAATATACTTGGCAGTAATAGAAGAATATAAGAAAAGTGTATACTTGCACAATGATATTCATTAGCAAAAGAGAACACATATTTTAAGCTTATTTCCATCATATATCGCGTACATGTGCCCCTAGGGCTTTGATGTTTTTAGGTCTTATGATCTACCCCGGAGGAGTTTGTGATCATTCTACATGTGATCTACCCCCTAGGAATTAGTGATCACTCTAATGCACTGTACTACCAAAGAGTTTAGTGCTATCATATGATGGATCAGATATTTTATGTTTCATGTGTTAATGGTAATAAGTATGGAAACTCAAGCAACATATCATACAAGACAATCATTTCAACCAATATCATATGCCAAGAATTTTACTAAACAAATAACACAAGCATATTGTATAATAAGACAAGTAAGAGGTAACGGCGTACCTTGATCAAGACAAACTTAATCATCAGATATCCCTCATGTCATCTATATGTTTATTAAACCTGATCAAGACAATATCATATACTATCATCCGGTTCTCATCATCTAACATCTCGTCTTAACCCTAATTGTGTTCATTTTAGGGTTTCACTTAGTTCATTAGGATATGTGCATGCATTATTTTCTTAGATTTATTTTACTGATGTCATTTTCCATATTATGGTTCATTATCTAAACATTAGGTTCCAAATCCTTTTTGTGCACATATTAACCCTAGGTTAAATCATTAACCTAAATTAGGATTTCATAACATGTATTAAGGGTCATCTTCATATAACATGGATTTTATGCATAATCATGATCTCATAATTAAAACCAAGGTTCCATATATTGATATCATCTACTCTGTAACTTTCATCAATTATTGAGCATGTATGTATCTATTGCATATTATTTAGGGTTATTAGCCCTAATTAGCCATATTAAGCAAATTACATGATTTCGTGCAGTCAACATCATAATCACAGACATCAGATGGATTATAAACACGATTTATGATCTACTGGTATTTTCTCATAATTTTATACCATCATTTGGTATTTATTATCCATTAAACAAGCATTACACGAATTACATGATATCACTATTACTAATGCAACAAAAGATTGATATTATGAATCCATGTTGTTCTACTTATTTTTTTGAACATTTTGGTACCTTGTTTGTATTTTTCTGACAACTAAGCTATTTTCTATGAATTATTGAAGATATGAGCATTTTCTGACTATTTACCTTTTCGGATGAATCACGTGTCGCCACGTGGCCTTCAAGTATGGCACTGCTCATGGCCTGAGTCGGTCCGGTCTTCTTGGCTTAGACTCAGTTTGCATCTCTTTCAGCCAATCGGGGCTCTCTTTTCCTCCCTTTCTTTCTCATGCGCTCGATGAGTCCCAGCGGGACTCTGTTTCAGCGGTGCCGCCGCACAGCTTGGCTTCAGTGGGAAAGCAACAGAGGCGCAAGGATCCTATACCACTACCAATGCCACAATCGGCTTTGGTGAGTCAAGACAAGCCTCCACGGCTACTTTTCCCCTTCATTGCTGCTCCAGATCTCCATCTAGGTGGGAGTGCCGCCGCCATCTCTGTTGTTGTAAAGCAGAAGGGGGAAAACATCCCCGGGTCATCTCTGCGCTATTCTAAGGCTTCCAAGTGGTTCAGATATCCTCCACGAACACCATGATGCCCTTTGATTGTGATTACAAATGCCTAATGCTAGCCCTTGAGCTACGTCTTCCTAGGCGCCTGACCTAAGTTGCTCAACCATGGAAGCAACCCTTTGAGGCCATGCACTCAAGAGTGGATGATTCCCCAGGCCTCCGCATTACTCCTCCCTTCTTCCTCTTCCTCCAATATGCCTTCTAGCTCCATTCTCTACTAATGGCTACCACCTTCTCACGGTTGTTGAGAGACAGCGCCAGACATGTGCTCGTTCTCTCTATCTACTTCACCAAAAGATGTGTTATCAAAGCCAGGACCGAAGTATTCGCTTAGACAAGGCCAATCACCAAGTTTCCTGCCCCAATCTCCCCACTATCAAAGATCATGCATGTGTGGATGGTTGCTCATCTCACTGGTCCATGACTCCTCCAAAGCTGGAGCTTGGAGATGAGCTCAGTGTCATCCAATCTACATCCAATAGCTACAACTTGTCCTTCATGCGACCAGATTCGCGGATCACTCAAGTCAAGGGGAACTTCCGCTACATCAGATTTCTAGGGTTAAGATCTGGCCACACATACCCAGCTTGATTAGGAGGGGGCGTGACACTTATTTAATCAACCACTTAGGCTAAATCAAACATCAATAATGCACATTATTTCACAAATTTCATACCTTCATAACTTCCTATAGGAACATCCAATTGACACAAAATTTCAACCATAGATTCCCTACCTCTCAAGGTACATTCTACTACAATTTGGTGACAAAACTAAACTATTATACCATTCAATTAAATTCCTCAAATAGGCATAAACTTATGGATCCTAATCATTATATAAACCTCAATCAACACTCCAGCATTACCAATACAGTTGGGATTCTCAAAACAACTCAACATGCATGACTTCACTTGTGTCATTGTACATTTTAGGATTCAAAAAGTCCACTCCATCACATACTACACACCTTAAAAGATATTTCTTCCTCAAAATTAAGCCAAAAACCAGCCTTTCACAACGTGTAACATGGGTAACATGAGTCGCTAACTCAAGTGCAATATTAAATTGAATTCAAGGCGATATGATAGATTTACCCATAGAAATCATGACAAAATCAAATGAATTGAGGGACCATATAGGTAAAATACCATGGCTCTTCTTATTCCTCATTATTCCATCCTACACAAGAACTAGGGCTCTCAATCACCAATTAATAATTGATATTGTTCTGAAAACCTCAAAGTAACTAAGGGACCAGTTTGCTAGGGATTTTTGGAGCCAAACAACCCAAAGGAAGGCTCAGGGGATGGTTGGAGCTGCCAAAGCTCTTCCCTCCAAGTCTATGATATGAACCTCCACACAAAAAAGTAGAATCAAGGGAACCATAGTCAATGTTAATGGTTTGAAATATTCGGTACATCATGGTGATCCCTAAAACAAGAAGAAATATCAACATCATCTTTGGGAACAAGAAGATGTCATCTTGAACCATGTATTGTTCGTACAAACAGAAAGAGGCATGTCATTGTCACAATTGGACACCACACTGAGCTTCACCAAGGTTGTTGAAGTTGAACTACATGCTGGTGTTTGAGTCACACCTATGAAATAATTCCAACAACTCCTTGTACGAAGAATGGGTGGTCTGAGCTAGGGTCTATCTACACAATGGATACAAGGCACAAAGTCAATCTATATCACTTTACAAGAGTCAATTGATGCTTTGGGGGGTATTTATGTATATTTATAGCTCCATTATGGTCAAGAGATCTGACAAAGGAAAAAATAGGGGAGTAAAAGAACCCTTGAATCATAAGGGTAGTTAGGAAAGGAAATCATAAAGGGTTTGTGACCTACAAGTTTAACTAATTGTGAGAAATCTAACTGAAAGGGATATAGAGGATAAGGGTTAAAGGTGAGAGAGGGAATAAGGGAGGAGGAAGAAGAGGCAAAACCATACTATGAGGAGTCCAGGAGGACGCAAATCCAGTCAAGAAGAAAACAAGGGCATCACGTGATCAAAGTCGGCTACCTCTTAAGGAGCGCAAGATAACATAGGTGTGTGACACATCGACTTTGGAAAATCTAAAAAAATGAACTGTGACATAAAATTGAGATTAAAATATACTAAATCATAGTCTCTATCACATTGAGGTTGCATTTTTCAAGCTTATCTTCCTTTATTAAATTGGATAGCTAACATTATTCAAGTGGTTCAAAATTGACATATTAGACTAATGAAGAACCAACAAAATGGTTTTGAGCTTCAATTTCACTTTTGAGATTTTCCTTCATAAGTTCTAGTACAATTAGGGTTTGAATCAATTATCTCAATTATTCCTTAGAATTTAGGATTTAGATTTTAATGCCCTCATATTATCACCATCATGGTTATATTTTGTTATCTTACACAATTTATGTTATTTAATTTAATTTCCCCTAAGACCATTAATGTAATGACTGACTTCAATTATGGCACATCAATCATTTCCACTTACATTAAAATCTAATTAATATCACAATATATATTAGTAACATGTTTCCACATTGATATTTCATTTACACTTATTCATATTAGTTTACCCAAAATTATCATTTAGTCATTATATGTTTATTACTGAAACAGGTGACACATATTACATATTAATGAACTAATGTACATATTAAGCAATGATTAGGGGATTAGGTCCTATCTATGTCTATTAATATGTGATATATGAATATGGCACCTAATGTTACTAATGTAACATATGGGCTACAAAACATGTACATGTTAGGGTTAGTTAGCTATTAGGATTTCGGTCACCCTGATCACCACACATCACACATACCTCCTAAACATGTAGGGTTAGGTTCCATACATCCTACTCATCATCACATTAGTCTTTACTTATCGTAAACATGATCAAGGTTGCATGTAACCATGGTTAGGGTTGATATGCATCAATACTTCGGGTTCTTAATTGGGCTAGCCTTTAATCATGCATTAAGATAAAAAGATGTAATTACTCATTATATGCATATTATATGTTCATTAGATCACAACCAATCATTGTATAACTCTAGAATTGTTTGGTCAAACTCTAAAGAAAAAGCACACTGACCTCCTAAACATGGAATTATGGTTTCTAGAGTAAAGAGAGACAAATATTAGATGTTACATGACTCCACCCCAAAAAAAGTTATTTCATCCCCGAAATTAGCATATCCATGTTGTACCAGGTACTACCCTTCATCCCTTAAAAATTTTGACCTAATAAGTCAAACAAAACTAGAGGTAGAAGGGTAATTATAAGAAAACCATGCATATAATCCATCACATCATAACTTACTCAAAAATAGCACTATACATAAAAGTCTAGGTTCCAATGGTAGTTTACCTGAACATGTGGTTCTAATTTGGGTATCTCAACTTACTACATACCTCATCATCCTTGTCACATAATCCTGCTCTTAAGTCAAATCCCATTTATTTAAGATAAAGTCATGGGTATTACACATATAATATGAGAAAAAGGCACATGGTATCTAATCTCATGAGGGCTACCTTACTCAAGATTCACTTTGTCACCTCATTAGGTTCCATATACTTTTGTAATCCTAACATGGTCAACATAGACAGATCCTAGGGTAGACCATATTGTCTTAGAGGTTTAGATATAAGCTAAGGCTCCTATAAGGAACTTATGAAGGAGAAAAAAACTAAGGGAGATAAAGGTTGAAATAATCACAGATGCCAACTACCTTAGTTTTGATACCATACTGGTAAGTAGTAGGACCCGAGAGGGGGTCCACTCTCTTACTTTGAGGGAATAACAGAAAACCATCCAATGCCAACTTGATAATAATTTTTCACAAAGGATACAAGACTAAAATTCAAGTATGTAATGTATCAAATACCAAAAGTGTTGTAGCAGAAGATAAAATTCTAACTATTACAACCATCATATCTATGATAATTTCATCACTAACCTGGGTGGATACAAAATGAACTAAAGGAAACTAAACCATAACCAAGAGCTTGTAGAGGGAAACCTGGATATTCCATTCTATCTCAAAGCAATAAAGTCTACTCATGTCTATGTTGCATCTTAGGGCCACCTATGGCAAGATCTTCTCCATATAAGGGGTTGGAAACACCCCAACAAGAAAACATGGTGGAATATTATCAACAAAAGTTGCTATGTGCTTGTAATTGGGAGTGGGCAATCATATAAAAACAAAGTATATCAATAGTAAAATAACACAGTTCCCAATTAATAGGGATGTTGAATATCCAAATGTATATCAAAAGATATCTTCATGTAGTAAGACAGAGATAATATGAAGAAATAACAAAGTTAACAATAATAAATTCTTGCCATAAGAATTATATATAACAATTATGGAAATGAATGTAAACAATTCAATTGCATGCTAATTATATTTTATAGTCTTCAATTATCTAAAAGTAGGATTGGAACACTTTCACATCTTTTACCTAGGAAGGAGGTGAGATCAGTGGCAATCCTCTATGGAACGGTACATATATCATGTGAGAGCCTTTGGCCTTAGGTTAGAGAACCAAACGCCATATATGGGAAAAGTTTTACAACAGAATCCAACTCCAAAATATATTGCTACAAATAGATTAAAATGATCTATCAATCAAAACATGCATTAATTAGAGAGTGAGATAAGTTATGTCCAAGCAATTCATCACATTAGGGTTTCCATTAAAAATTGTAACAATAAGATGAAATAATGTAATAAAGGTGGCAAATTGAATATTTATGACTAAGGCTAACAAAAATAGATTCAGTTTGCAATTTCAACTGTTAATAAGATCAAATTTTGTGAATTGGACCCAAATGGGTGGAGTATGTATAACCAAGTGACATAAAGATAATATGCCACATTCAAGTTAAAGCTAGAGAAAATATAAGTAATTGTCCAATATGACTCAGCAGAGAAGTAACATACCTCAAACTTTTCTGAAACAGGTTAAAACCCCAAACCTAGATCAAAACCAGGGTCTTAAGCTACCTATGAAATATTGAAATGAATTACGGTTTAGGATCCATAAACTAAACCCTAAAATGACCCTTTTATCACTATTGATTTAGGTTATGAAAATTATATATCAAATAGATTATCACTTAAGAATTTTAAATCATAGTTAGTTATTATTTTTGACTTATGAATCATTACATATGAATTTCACAAATTAATATTAATTAGAAAAATCCCAAAAATCACGAATTTCATTTAATAGAATTTGGTCACAAAATCTATACTAAATGATAGTCTTAATTTTTTTATTCCAATACATATCTTACTTTTATTTTTTTGCTTATAACTTTATTTATATCGACAATGAACACAGGGCATGAAGACAAATGATATCACTTTGTAAGGGTTCATTGATGCATTGAGGAGCTATTATATACATTTTGTAGCTCAGGTGATGGCAGGAAATCCAGTAGGATCGGAGATAGGGGAATAAAAGAACCCTTGGCTTGTTAGGATAGTTAAGGAAAGGAAATCATATATGATTTGGGACCTATGAGTTTTAGGTATTAAGAGGAATTTAAATGAAAGGGAAATAGAGGATAAGGGTGAAAGGTGAGAGGTAGAGGGGATGAGGGAGGAGGAAGAGGAGGTGTAACCAGACTGTGAGGAGTTTAGGAGGATGTGGACCCAAGGAAGAAGCAAACACGGGCATAGACAATCAAAATTGGACTCCTCTCATAGAGGTTGAGATAAATTAGGTGCCTGACATGACAAATTTGGAAAATCAAGAAAATGAAGCATCACATAAAATTGAGACTAAAATTATATTGAATCATAGTCCAGAAAACTTTGAGATTGCATTTTTCAAGATTATCTTCCTTTATTAAATTTGATTAGCAAACATTATTCAATTGGGTTCAAACTGAACCTTAGACTAATTAGGATCAAACATATGATTTTTAACATACTTTTCAATTTTGAGATTTCCCTATATGAGTTCTTGTATGATTAGGGTTTAACTCAATTGTCTTAATGATACCTCAAAATTCAGCACTTAGAGTTCTAATGCCCTCATATTATCAACATCATTGTTATATTAGATTATCTTACATGATTAAGGTTAGTTTATTCTATTTCCCCCTTAACTCATTAATATAAAGATTCATTTCAATTATGGAACATTAATCATTTCACTTACTTTAAACATATATTTTGTGTCACATTATAGCTATTAGTCACATCTCCCGACATGGATCTTCCATTTAAACTTATTCATATTAGTTTACCCATTGTGATCATAAGTAATTATATGTGTATTAATGAACAAGGTGACACATATTATATATTAATCAAACGGGGTTTACATATCAAGCCACGAGGTGATTTGGTCCAACTTATGTGTATTAATATGTGATATATGATTATGGCACCTAATTCCACTAATGTAACATATAGGCTACCAAACATGTACATGAAAGCGTTAGTCGGCTAGCACTTAGGGTTTTGGTCACCTTGATTTCCACACATCAACACACACCTCACCATGTAGTATTATGTTCCATACATCAAACTTATCATTACTGGTATATATGCCCAGAGAGCCAATCATGTGATGATTGTAATGGCATTAATGTAAATGATTTGGTAATTAATAAAAGGCAAGATTCCATTTTATTTTGTTTAATTTAGTTATGAGAGAATAATGTAACATAATAAATGTCTAGAGAATAAAAATACTCAATGATGTATGTATTTAAGTACATGACTTGGAAGAATGAGATCATGTGGATGTTAAGAGTACATATATATACTTATTATGTCCCTGGTTAGTTGTTGTTGTGGAAGGCTGATAGACATCAATAACACATAAAATCAGAGTGTGAGTTGGTTGATGATTGGATCTCATTAGTCATGATATGGCAATATCAAACCAAGCACACATATACATGTTAGAGAATAATGTATCAGATAGACCCACAGTGAGACTGACACATGGAAACCATTCCTTTGGTAGTCACAGTCAACTCTCATGGCAATGGTGGTGTTTGTGGTTCTTGGACATGAAATCATTTCACTCATTACATTTCGTTCAGTATGCTTTGACATCATCAAATGTAGTCATGAAACATGGGTTGTTATAACAGTGATGATTGGGTGACTGTGACACATGGGGACTAATTGTGAGTGATAGAGATGGGATTTTTCTCTACTATAGGATTATGATATCCTAGGCCTCTTGATTAGCGAGGCTGAGAAAATTAAGGCCATGTGCATGTGAGTCAAAATGTGATATTAAGCTTATTTATATATAGATAGTCTTCTATTGTTCAAGAAATAAGATTGAATGTTGAGGAGGGTGACTAGTCTATGCCTCGAGAAAAATCTAGATATCAGTGACAAACGAACTATAAAAACACTACAACACCATACACATATTGTAGGTTGAAGTTGTTCTTCAACTTTCCATTCACTTGGGTAGCACTGATGTGCGACTAGGCATCACTCTTTGCTTGTGATGTCATAAATTGTTATGGACATTCACAGCCAACATGGTATGGGACCAATAGGGTCACACACATAGGTTATGACCTAGAAGAGGGGTTTAATCTTGAATGATGATTGAATTGATTGCTAAAGTATTTAGGTATTCAATTCATGCAACAAATCAACTGAACGGATAACCAAAAAATATGTTCAAGTGTTGAGATAGACATTTGGAGTGTCTGGTTGATTGTATTGTACATTGGCTCGAATTCAATCAGACTCAGCCTGCCAGACGACCATCTTGCTTGGACAAGAAGATTGTATGGCATGGTGCGATATGCCAGTATCGTATGCACCAAACGGCCATCTCCAGGGTGCAATTTGATTGCATTAAGGATTGGTGTTTACATTATGTTATGCATTAATTAGAATTGAATTTCCAAAAATGTTTAGAGGACTGTCTGGGCAGCTGCAGGCTACAAAATTTATAGAACTGTTGTGAAAATTTGATATCATCCGGTCCCTTCCACTCTCGCACAGACTAGGAACCCTAACCATGGCCTCTAATATAAATTGAGGGGTACTTTGGGCTTCCCAAGACACAATTGAGAATCATATGCTATGACAATTGTTTTCCCTCTGGTTGTGATAACCAAGAAATCCCAAGCAAGTCCTAACGGACTAGGGAGGGGTAGTGAGGGAGAGAACAATTGAGGATCATTTTTGTGGGTGAGCATGTAAGTGTCTAGTACACCAATGGGAGAAACAACTCCTTCCTATCCGTTATAGCAGGATGATAGGAGTTCTAGGTGGTCCCTGTAGACTTCTGTGATGGAGTGGACTTTTGGAATCCTAAATGTCCAATGACATAAGTGAATTTATGCATGTTGAGTTGTTGTGAGAGTTACAAGTGCTTTGGTAAGATTTGGATGATGATTGATGTTTATATCATGACTAAGACCTTTAACTCTATGCCTTTTTGATGAATTTAATTGAGTGGTCTAACAGATGATTTTTTTGTCACCAAATTTGAGTAGAAGATAGCTTGAGTGGTAGGAAATCTATGGTTAAAATTTGGTGGCAATCGGATGCTCCTAGAGAGAGATAATTAGGTTTGAAATTTGGGAAATAATGTGCTTATTTGATGATTTGAGGACCTAAGTTGCTAATGTATATCAATGTCACGCACCCTTGGTTTGGGCTGCGTCTGCGTGGGCAAATCTAGGCCGTCCACAGCTGATCTAGCGTCTGGGACCATTAGTTTGAATGGGTCGCGGATGGGCTCAAGCGAGGGACTCACTCACACCGTTGGATTGAAGATCAAGGACCCTTGTGTTGTCCCTAACCTTGCGGTTACTCCCTTGGCTGCAAGCAGGAACCACGACTTCGTGGTGCTCGCTGATCGTGGCTTAGGAGCGGACTACGTGCGAGGATAATCGTTTGGTTAGCTGCGGGTGGAGAGGACCTCTCTCGTGAGCCTTTAACTGAGGCATGAGACCAATCCAGTAGAGAGTTAGAACCCTCCTTTGCTTTTGTCTCTCCACCGCACTGAGCAGGTAGCGGCTGGGATGAGAATACGGAGGAAGGGGGTAGATCAGAGGAAGAGGAGAAAAGGGAAATGAAGGACGAAGGTCTGAGGATAAGTTTCCTCATGGAAAGAGGACCTCGGTGATAGCTGTACCAGGCGCCGAGCTCACCCACACCAAGGAAGAAGATGAAGTCGGCGACACCTATGGAGTGCAGACCGCCGCGGATCAGGGTCGTGGACGAGTTCGTAGTAGTCTTGTGAAGCTTTCTGAAGCTTTAGAATGACACAAGGAGGAGCAGAGGCATTTTGCCCCTTTTGCTCCGCCGTAGCCAAGGAAGGCGGCGGCGCTCCCATCTCGTTGGAGAGCTAGAAGCCGTGGGGCACTACCAAGTGGCCGCGGAGGGAGGTGGATGGACGTTGATCGTTATGGAGGCATGAAGCATCGACGAGGAACACCCCAACCTGAGCCCTTGCTCACCGGAGGAGCTGCCGTGCGGCGGCGCCCTGTTCCACAGAGGAAACAGGGAACCGCGGGGCTCGCGAGAACGGGGAAAGGGTGGACCAGGTCCACAGCCCTGAACCGGGTCCAAGACCCTTTGAACCGGGTCCAAGACCCTTTGAACCGGCCAGTGAATCCAGCGTAAGCCAAGAGGAGTCGCGCCCCCACGTGGACACGTGGCGGTCTTTGATTGGCCGATCAAGGTAATTTCTTCAGAAAATTATTAGATCTTGCATAAATCGCAATAAATAGCTCGTTTATCCGAAAAATGCAAATAAGGTACCGTTTTTCTCAGAAAATTGTGTAGAACACAATGGAAGCATAATATCAGGCTTTCTACGAACTAATATCACAATAATCATGTAATATGTGAAATGGTCTTTTCATGGATAATAAATATCAAACGATGTTCTAAAATTATGAGAAAATACCTGTAAATCATATTTCATGTTTATAATCCATCTAATATCAGTGATCATGATGTTTATGCACGAAATCTTGTAATTTGCTTCATATAGCCAATTAGGGCTAATAACCCTAATTAATATGCAATAAATGCATCCATACTCAATAAATGATGAGATTTACAGAGTAAGCTCATTTCTGTATATGGAACCTCAGTATTAATTATGAGATCATAATGATGAACAGAATCCATGTTATATGAAGATGAATCGTAATACATGGTTTTAAACCCTAATCTAGGTTAATGATGTAACCTAGGGTTAAGTAATGTGTACAAATATGTATGGAAGATAATGATAAGATTTTGTATCCTAATCTGGAATATAACATCAGTAACATAAATCTCACATAAGGATGAAGATAATACAAGTAATTATGAGAATATCCTAGTGAACTAAGCTAAAGCCCTAATGAACACGATTAGGGTTAAGATGAGATATATAAGATGAGAACCTGATGATAGTATATGGTCTTGTCTCGATCAGGTTTAATCAAGATATAGATGACATCAGGAGTATATGTATGATTAGGATGTCTCTTTGGAAGGTACGCTATTACCTCTTACTTGGCTTATTATACAATATGCATGTGTTATATGTGTAGTAAAATACTTGGCATATGATATTGGTTGAAATGATTGTTCCTGTATGTTATGTTGCTTGAGTTTCTCCATACTTACTGCTATGAACACATCAAACATAATATATCAGTTCCATTATATGAAAGCACTAATTCTCTTTGGTAGCATAGTGCTTGAAAGTGATCATTCTCTTTGGTAGCAGATCACATTGTACAATGACCTAACTCTTTGGTAGTAGATCATAAGGCCTTACATCTCATTCTCTTTGGTAGCAAAGATGATGCATTATTCCCTCAGGTGGCAAATGCATGGATATATAATGGAAAATGTGCTTAAAATATGTGTTCTCTTTTGTTAATGAATATCCTGGTGCAAGTATACGCTTTTCTTATATTCTTCTGTTACTGCCAAGTATATTAGTTTTATCTTATTGCCAAGATATGATGAGAGGTAAATAAAAGACACGTAGGTGTACTCAGTACAATATTCATGAAATATTGTGCTGACGTGTACCGCATGTAATCTTTTGTTTTAGGTTGTGGTTATGCTCTTGAAGATCCAGGATGTTGAGAGTTGTATAGCGAGCTGATGTACAGGTGGACCCGTTGTCTTAAGATCCTGTTGTTTAGTTGTAGTACATGTATATGTTTTAAGTTTGCTGTTTAATATGTAATATCAAATGTTGTAACAATTAATGTTGTAATTATATGTTGAATGGTGAACATGTGTTGTGGGTTTACTTTTGTTCATGTGCATGTGCTACCGTTTGTTTCCTTATGACTTCTTCTGATTTTCTTCTTCTTAGCCTTGTGTGGGATGTTTAAATTGGGATTCTCGCTGAAGTGAGGGTTTCAATTTAGACGTCACACATCATATTAAGTTTTAGAAAATCCGGGGACGTCACAGGTGGTATCAGAGCATGAACAATAGCAAAGCCTGACATTTGCTCATTATGCAACTCAAAACTAAAGAACCTTGAACCTTAATCATCTTTAGGGTTAGATTAGTCGTCTTTTAGAGACTAGATGTCCGAGAACTAGGCCTAGACTAGTGCTTGTTGAATAGCAAGTCCTTAGATGTCGTTCTTTCCTTGTAGTGCAGCGGTATGGGACGTTGTACTATTTGGAAATGACGTACATAAAAGGAAGAGAAACCCTAGACATATTGCGCACGTTGTCTAGAGTAGCTACACTAGTCTACCCCTTGTTCTCACCCTTTTCACTAGTTTTCATGACACTGAACTCTCTACTATGTGTGGGGCACTCGTTTCTGGATTTGGTTTTTGATTCCAAACGGATCGAACCTCGATAGTTTTCTCTAACGCATGTTTTATCGGAGAAAAACTATATAATATTTTATTATGTATATGTATTACAAAAATGTGTCCCCACACATGTACGAGTAGGAGGTGGTCATGAAACCTAAGTGAAAGTGAATGACATCAGTCTAGAAGAGAGTGTAGTTCTAGATTAGATGTCTAGAGCCTTGTTGGAATATATATGATAGATAGAATAGATGAAATAAGCTATGATGTAAGTCTTATATAGAAGATATAAGATAGTTTATGATGATCAATGTTGTCTTTGAGGACTTAAGTTTAGTTTTGAAGTTTTGAGATAAGTTTTGATGATGCAAGTAAATAGGCTTTTATGTGATAAGTTATGTTAAGTTAAGACAAGGTTGTGAGTCAGCATGAGCCTCAAGCTCTTTTACAAAGGAGGACCTCTAGTGTTAGGACCAGTTTTGGGGTTAGCTCAAGAGAGAGCGAGACCCACAGGGAGAAGGTCAGAGAACCTAGACTCCATGTTATGAGAAATATGAAACATATATGATATGATATGTCCTAAACTAGACTACTCCTGAGTGATTGAGTTGAGTTGCTTTATGTATGATTCCTATAGTCTTGTTGAACCCTAGATGTCCTTGGGAAGACCAAACCCTAGAGATAGAGAGAGGCTGGTTATATGTGCATGTGAACATGAATATGAGTGCCTTCCATCTGGGTGAGGGAGAGATCCCAAGACCCTGGAGGAGGTAGCTATGTTAGTTTCTGTGAAGCCTCATGCTCGGGTTGGTGGTTTCCCACATAGGAATCTAGTGGTATATATAAGAAAGTTTTGGGTAAGATGTTTCATGAGTAAAGACCTATGAAGAGAATGTCATGTCATGTTTTTGTTTGTGCTATGTGGCTAGAGCTTGGAAGGCTATCAACTAGTGCCAATGAGGTATATCCGGGAACCCTAGATTAAAGGAGGAAAGATAAAGTTTGTGCATATGAGATACTCATAGAGTTGAGTGAGCTCAGAGAGACTGAGCATGGCACTACCCTCGTGGTATGGGTTAGATGAACCTCTTTTGGCCTAAGTAAAGTTTTGATATATGTTTGTTAAGCCACTTATATAAGTTTGTTTAGCACAATCATGACATAATGCATGTAAGGATGTGATCTAGTTTTGAGATGTATTATATAGGCATGATATGATGGGAACCTAGATATGGTTTAAAGGATATCAAAGTATAATGGTTAACCCTGTACATGAATAATGATGATAATGTGAAATTGTTGGTTAATCTTGAGATAAAAACCACTAGTAAATCTAGTATTTTACTACAAGTGATGGAATAAGATCATATGAATGAAACATGTTACATGAGGTGTTAATCTTAATGCTTAACTAAGATGAAAAATATAATTTGAAAGTTAGCACAACATAACGATTATGACACCTTGATGTGATCTAGATGGATAAAGTGGGTTAACTTTAGTTAACTCCCTCCTAAAAGGCATATGTTAATGTTGAACATGTTCTAACAAATGAGCTCAATAATATATTGACGAAACCTTGATGTATGAGTTAATCTTAGTTAACTCCTTTAGAACATGGTAACATGATGGCTAAACCCTAATGCATGAGTAAAGATAAGGATGAAAATCTAATATATGAGATATGCCATGACATAATCTAAGTTCCTAAACCTTGAGTTTAACCTTGAATGGAGTGTTTGTACACCCAAGATGGTTGTAAACCTCCTAATAGTAAGTTGGATACATGGTTCTAGGTAACCTTGTGGATATGTTACACATAGAATAGTGCCTACATGTGGATGAAGACATGGTAGTTTTCCTTGGAGTATGAGTATGGTTGACTTTCGAGGACGAAAGTTCTTTTAAGATGTATATGATGTGACAAAGTGGCTTTCTTGAGCTTAATTTCGAGGACGAAATTTCTTTTAAGGTGTGTAGGATGTGATGGAGTGGACTTTTGGAATCCTAAATGTCCAATGACATAAGTGAATTTATGCATGTTGAGTTGTTGTGAGAGTTACAAGTGCTTTGGTAAGATTTGGATGATGATTGATGTTTATATCATGACTAAGACCTTTAACTCTATGCCTTTTTGATGAATTTAATTGAGTGGTCTAACAGATGATTTTTTTGTCACCAAATTTGAGTAGAAGATAGCTTGAGTGGTAGGAAATCTATGGTTAAAATTTGGTGGCAATCGGATGCTCCTAGAGAGAGATAATTAGGTTTGAAATTTGGGAAATAATGTGCTTATTTGATGATTTGAGGACCTAAGTTGCTAATTTGGGAAAGGGTGGACCAGGTCCACAGCCCTGAACCGGGTCCAAGACCCTTTGAACCGGCCAGTGAATCCAGCGCAAGCCAAGAGGATTCGCGCCCCCACGTGGACACGTGGCGGTCTTTGATTGGCCGATCAAGGTAATTTCTTCAGAAAATTATTAGATCTTGCATAAATCGCAATAAATAGCTCATTTATCCAAAAAATGCAAATAAGGTACCGTTTTTCTCAGAAAATTGTGTAGAACACAATAGAAGCATAATATCAGGCTTTCTACGAACTAATTTCACAATAATCATGTAATATGTGAAATGGTCTTTTCATGGATAATAAATATCAAACGATGTTCTAAAATTATGAGAAAATACCTGTAAATCATATTTCATGTTTATAATCCATCTAATATCAGTGATCATGATGTTTATGCACGAAATCTTGTAATTTGCTTCATATAGCCAATTAGGGCTAATAACCCTAATTAATATGCAATAAATGCATCCATGCTCAATAAATGATGAGATTTACAGAGTAAGCTCATTTCTGTATATGGAACCTCGGTATTAATTATGAGATCATAATGATGAACAGAATCCATGTTATATGAAGATGAATCGTAATACATGGTTTTAAACCCTAATCTAGGTTAATGATGTAACCTAGGGTTAAGTAATGTGTACAAATATGTATGGAAGATAATGATAAGATTTTGTATCCTAATCTGGAATATAACATCAGTAACATAAATCTCACATAAGGATGAAGATAATACAAGTAATTATGAGAATATCCTAGTGAACTAAGCTAAAGCCCTAATGAACACGATTAGGGTTAAGATGAGATATATAAGATGAGAACCTGATGATAGTATATGGTCTTGTCTCGATCAGGTTTAATCAAGATATAGATGACATCAGGAGTATATGTATGATTAGGATGTCTCTTTGGAAGGTACGCTATTACCTCTTACTTGGCTTATTATACAATATGCATGGTTATATGTGTAGTAAAATACTTGGCATATGATATTGGTTGAAATGATTGTTCCTGTATGTTATGTTGCTTGAGTTTCTCCATACTTACTGCTATGAACACATCAAACATAATATATCAGTTCCATTATATGAAAGCACTAATTCTCTTTGGTAGCATAGTGCTTGAAAGTGATCATTCTCTTTGGTAGCAGATCACATTGTACAATGATCTAACTCTTTGGTAGTAGATCATAAGGCCTTACATCTCATTCTCTTTGGTAGCAGAGATGATGCATTATTCCCTCAGGTGGCAAATGCATG
The DNA here is from genome assembly GCA_963693085.1 of Alisma plantago-aquatica. Classification (NCBI taxonomy): domain Eukaryota; kingdom Viridiplantae; phylum Streptophyta; class Magnoliopsida; order Alismatales; family Alismataceae; genus Alisma; species Alisma plantago-aquatica. The sequence continues at coordinate 1,129,341,718 of OY856409.1, read as the reverse complement.
GATATATAATGGAAAATGTGCTTAAAATATGTGTTCTCTTTTGTTAATGAATATCCTGGTGCAAGTATACGCTTTTCTTATATTCTTCTGTTACTGCCAAGTATATTAGTTTTATCTTATTGCCAAGATATGATGAGAGGTAAATAAAAGACACGTAGGCGTACTCAGTACAATATTCATGAAATATTGTGCTGACGTGTACCGCATGTAATCTTTTGTTTTAGGTTGTGGTTATGCTCTTGAAGATCCAGGATGTTGAGAGTTGTATAGCGAGCTGATGTACAGGTGGACCTGTTGTCTTAAGATCCTGTTGTTTAGTTGTAGTACATGTATATGTTTTAAGTTTGCTATTCAATATGTAATATCAAATGTTGTAACAATTCATGTTGTAATTATATGTTGAATGGTGAACATGTGTTGTGGTTTTACTTTTGTTCATGTGCATGTGCTACCGTTTGTTTCCTTATGACTTCCTCTGATTTTCTTCTTCTTAGCCTTGTGTGGGATGTTTAAATTGGGATTCTCGCTGAAGTGAGGGTTTCAATTTAGACGTCACACATCAGATTAAGTTTTAGAAAATCCGGGGACGTCACAACTTCTCTAGGGGTGGGAGGCCGTTGTATGTGGCAAGGAGAGAAATGTCAACTTGCTGTCTGTGATGCATACCAAGAGGTGCAACACACCTACTTTCCTTGGTGCAGACAAGGAGGAGGTGTAGTAGTCCTACTGCCTATGGTGTAGATCAAAGGACACAACAGTCAAATGTGTCCCAACGCAACTAGATGATAGTTGTGCATCTACAATGATGAGGATATGTCACTAGACTTGCTTCAAGACTAGATATATCCTTGAAACCATCCTTCCCATATTATAGTTATTGACGCGATCTACTGGGTTAATGGGGAATATGGTTGCAAAATTTTTGTTTCTGCTACCTACTTTGTCACAATATTTCCCTATAGTGGTATCAGAGCCTGTGTCAATTGACTATATTTTTTTATAGTCGATATGATTGGATTTTGGTTTTGTTGTTTATTTATTGCATACAATGCAAATAAATATGTCCAATCAAATACCATGCAAAACCCCAAACTCATATATATATATGATATATATACAATTTACATGTACCCCCCTAAAAGTGGTTTTGATGATGGATGTGTAGCATGGTTATGGCCAATAACCCCTATTATCTATGCATGGTTATGTGATTGGTTAATCATGTTTATCTCAGTCTGCATACCGAGCCTCTATCTTATCTTCCCAATGTAAAGTTAATTCTTTACTAAATTTGATCCCCTTGAATGTAACTCAAGGTTTCCCTATAATCATGTAATAGTATGATAGTTTACTTTCATGTTTTGACGTAGAGGAAGGAGGATGGTCTGATGATGCCAACCAACCTCCTGGAGGTCCGAGCCGACTGGATAGTGAGCTGACAAGGAGCCTGAAGGACCAGACGAACCAACCATTTAGAGGAGCCAAATGATCGGCTACAGGATGAATAACTGGTCATTTAGAGGAGCCAAAAAACTGACTGGATGTGAAAAACTAGCCTACCAAGAGGTGAACAGACTGGTTCAAGGGTTGAACCAGTCAATTCAGATTGGCAAGCACAGATCTTCATCAACAATAGGTTTATGCATGTGATGTATTCTTAGGTTGTGGTAATTCCTTATGATTCTAAGGAATTACATTAGGATATACATAATCATCCCTTTCGCTTATTGCATGTTTTCATTATAGGATATAGCATGTATATGATATATACTATATATGAGGTGATTGGATAAAGTATATTTATTTATACAAACTCCCAAAATTAATATAATAAATCTTAGATGCTTTCCAATAGCAGAACACATGAAAAGCTTGATCGACCAAGTGTAGGATACGCTAAAGTGTAATGTGACGTCTATCTCATTGAAGTGTGATGGTAGTAATGTAGGATCCGCCAAAGCGAGATGCATTATTATCGTGTTGGATATTGGGCTAGGCTTAACAGGTGACCTTAGAGAGCCCAAGCCTAGAAGCATGCAGATGATTATGGCTAGGAGTTGCACATATCATCTATCTAAGAGTTGCATATGATGCAATCGGTATGATTGCCTACCTAAATAGTCAAGTTGTAGGAGATCAACGAAAGCTGACTCATGATTTGATGAAATATGGATCTTATCCTACTACAATATTATACGTTGCAATATTCTGAATTGATATGTGAGGGATATCAATTTGAAATCAAATATTGGGAGTGATATCTAATTAAAGAACTAATTAACATCGTTAACTTATCAAATCAAACAAATCAAAATTTTTTTTTTGCAAAATTGCAATATTTCTTTGTAGAATCTAATGTCTAAAACGAACACATTCAAATTGCGATTATTCCTTAAGAGGGACAAAATGGGATGAAGTTCCACATCTGGTTTAGGACTTTGAGAAGTGTTCTCTATCATTAGTGAAAGTTCTATGTCATTGAAATACCAGAGCTACAGGAACCCACTCCAACTGCACTTAAGGCTAAATGGATGCTTACTGGAAGCATGCCAATGATGCCATAGACATTGAGTACCTTATGATTTCCTGTATGAACTATGAATAACATGAAAACATGAACATTCTGGAGATGGTAACACATCTTAAGAATTAGGTAAAGCAAGTAAGGAACATTCTAAAGATCGTTGTTTGAGTGCAAATAGACAGTGGTAGATCCCATAGAATGTCATATGCTAATAATAATTGCACGTGTAGAGTGACTGGGATTTCTCTTATGTAAAGATTTGACCATAGATATGATTCTACAAATCATTGTGCGAATCATATAGCCGGTTTATCAGGTGTTACTACTTGAGTAACTTGGCTATAATCATGTCAGAACTGCTTGACATTTGATGTTGAAGCACATAAGAAGAAGGTTGAATCTATGATGGTGATCAGCAAAAGTGATTCCTAGGGAAAGGCAAGGACCAGAAGAGTTCTGAGGCTAAGATGGAGTTGCAGTCTTTTGCACTCAATCTAAGGAGAAGGGTAAGTATAAAAGGAATTTGTCCTTTTCACTTAATGGACAAAGGAAGAAGAGAGATATAGATATCTCGACTCCAAGACCCGATGAGAAATAAGCTATAACTATATAGTGCAAGGGTTGTTGCCTCTATAGTTGGAATTTGTCATTCATAGGCACATAATATAATTACGGAATTGCTACTATGTATCTGCCATTGATGAAAACATCATATGTATTGTATGACAAGAACATTATGTTTCATTTTAAAATTTGAGATCTTATATGGCAATGCCCTATGTCTTATAAACTATATTTGATAGTTGAAGAGACAAATTTATATGACATATATATTAAATGACTTGATGACTCAAACATTGATCACCTATTGCATTGTCATCTAAAGTTATTAAATGAGATATTCATTTATAGAATCCTTATGATGGTTATCTAGACTCTTTTCATTATTGAACCAATAGAAACGTGCAAGCCTTATTGTGTATTATGACAAAAGCATCTTCACTAGATGTAGTGGAAGAGTGACTATTCTTTTAAGATTCATACATATTGATGTACATAGACCTTTTAGAATATATGCTAAAGGTAGTTTACCAGTACTTCATTATATTTACTGATGGTATCAGTAGATATGGAAAACTTGTATTTAATGAAATACAAATATGAATCTCTTGAAGTATTCAAGGAAATTATAAATGAAGTATGTAACTAACTTGGTAAAAATATTAAGATACTTCGATGTGATCGATGTTGAAATATTTTAAACCAAGAGTTTGAGGACCTTTTGGGAGATCATGATAATGTATCATGATGAGCTCCACCTAAAACACAATGGTAATGTATCATAAGAGTGTATCAAAAAGAAGAAATCATACCTTGTTAATCTAAGGTCTGATTATCAATAAAATCTAGTTCATCTTACAATTTCTTTTAGGAACATGCTTCAAAACTAAACAATGTACCCTCAAGAATTGATTTGAAAGACACCATATGAGATACGGCATGGGAGGTGTCCCAATCTGTCTTTTACAATTATTAGTCATAAATACCTATATAGGAAAATTATTTCTTGAAAATCTTTATACACAAATCATGTAAATATTATTTTGTTAAATACTACTTGTATATCCCAATCCAACAGCAAAGGCATTTGCTACTGGGATGGATGTATTCCTAAAGGGAATTCCATTCCATAGGAATCCATGGGAGTATAAGTAGAACTCAAAATGTTTGAAACAAACAAGAAAACATTGAACCTAAGGAGTATAGTGAGAACAATGAGAATCATAAAGTTTTTTGGAATCTCAAGCTCCTTATGTAAGCATAGAACTCATAGTTCTAGTAGAAACTGCCTTGAGTTTGAAATATTATAATATCTTGTAACTCATAAAGGTGGTGAGTTGATCATAGAAGATGAGTCAGCTATCTACCTAGAAGCTACTGAGGAACCTCATGTATCTAATAGGACATGTCTTGAACATGAGAGATATAGATATCTTGTGACTCAAGAAGGCAGTTAATTGGTCACAAATGATGAGCCAATTACCTATCAAGATGTTATTGAGGGACCAAAATCTGAGAAATGGCTTGAGGCCATGGGACTAAAGATGGACTCCATGTAAGCCAACAAGGTATGACCTTCTTGGATCCACCTGAAAAGGTAATACCCATAAGGTGCATTTAGGTCTTTGTAAGAAGACCAACATGGAATGGTAAATTGGTTGCAAAGAGTTTCAAAATACTTCAAGGTGTTGAACATTATGAAGTCTTTCACCAATTACCATGGTTAAATCTATTTGGATCATGCTTGTTGTTGCAGCTTAGTATGACTATGAGATTTGGCATATGTATCTAAAAATTGCATTCCTTAACTAGAATAATTATGTGGATGTGTATGTGATATAACCAAGGTTTTATAAATACAATAATGCAAATAAAGTCTATAAGATAAAAAGATCAATCTGTATATTGAAGAAAGCATCTCAGAGATAGAACTTTCTATTTGACAAGATAGTCAAAGGGTTTGACTTGAGTCAGAATGAAGATGAGATCTATGATTACAAAAGATTTAGTGGGAGCATAATTTATATATTCCACATAAGATGGGGAATAATGTTCTTATCCTACAAATATTAAAACTTGGAAAAGAAAGTGCCTTTTATAAAGGGTTTAATTGAAGAATCATATGTGATAGGGACTAAGATCTATAGAGATAGATCTATAAACATTTTTGACCTAAGAATCATCACATCCATTTGCAAGATGTTGAAGGGTTCAACATACAAGACTCAATGAGAGAAAACTTGTCCATTTTCCATGGAGTTAGTCTCTCACGAGCCTTGTGTCCCAATTCTTGTGAAGAATAGGGACACATGGATAGATTCCATATGCATCTGCAATTGGATCTACCTTGAAAGAAATGTTATGTACTTACCTCATTATCTCATATGTATTAGACATTATGATATGATATCCAATTATCTATAAGTAATGGACATTATGAGAGGATCTATATATAACCATCTAGTAATCTCATATGTATTGGGCATGACGAGAGGGTATCTATCAGATGCCAGTGAGAGCCACTACACTACCATAAAGAACATCCATATGTGCTTTTGAATCATTAAAAGTATTTGTTCCTTGAGTATGGTAATAAGGAAGAGTTGGGTGTAAAGGGTTACACAGATGCAAGCTTCTGAAATGACAAGTAAATAATCACAGTTTAAATGTATATTTGACCATAAAAGGTAACTATAAACTGGACATGTTTCTGAGCTAATGACAGTTGTTTAAATCTACAATAAAAGCCAAGTATGTCTGTGTTATGAGAACAATAGAGGATATTGTATGGATCAAAAAGTTCATATGGGTGAACTCGTGGGAGGTTCTGACCATTGATGACACAGTAGAATATTATGACAACAATGGAGCTATTTGTATACACATGGAATCTCAAATAGCATACTACAACACTTCCATCTCATGTAAAAGCTCACACAATAAGGAGACGAGAAAATTGCAAAATATCGACTTTAAGAAAATGTTGGTAAAACTGCAATAAAATCACTTGCACGGTTGAAACCTTATAGACATGCTAAAGATCACTTGGAATAAGATGTTTGGGTGATTGGATCTAAAGGAAAGTCAGAGTTTGTTGGTATTTATGTCCAAAGAGTCAATCATGTGACGATTGTAATGGCATAAATGTAAATGATTTAATTATTAATAAAAGGCAAGCTTCCAATTTATTCTATTTAATTCAGTTATGAGATAATGACCTAACACAATAAATGCCTCGAGAAAAATATTACTCAATGATGTATGTCTTCAAGTATGTGACTTGGAAGAATGAGATCATATGGATGTTGAGAGTATATATATATATATATATATATATATATATATATAATGTATCCTCATTATGTCCATGATTGGTTGTTGTTGTGGAAGGTTGATGGACATCAATAACACATAAGATCAGAGTGTGCATTGGTTGATGACTGAATTTCATTAGTCATGATATGGCAATATCAAACCAAGCACATAGATACATGTTAAAGAATAGTGTATCAAACAAACCCATCATGAGACTTACACATGGAAACCATTACCTTGGTAGTCATACTCAGCTCTCACAGTGATGGTGGTATTTTTGTTTCTTAAACCAGAAATCACTGCACTCTTTACATGTCGTTCGGTATGCTTTGACCATCATATGCAGTCCTAAAACATGGGTTGTTATAACGGTGATGATTGGGTGATTGTGATACATGGGGACTGACTATGAGTGATAGCGATGGATTTGTCCCTCCTATAGGAGTATGATATCCTAGGCCTCTTGATAAAAGCATGGACATGCGCATGTGAGTCAATATGTGATATTGAGCTTACATATATCTCAGAAAGTCTGCTTTGGTTCAAGAAACAAGATTGAATGTTGAAGAGGGTGCTCCATGGCTCGAGTTCAATATGGATATCAATGAAAAAGGAACTATACAAACACTACAACACCATACACATATTGTAGGTTGAAGCTATTTTCCAACTTTCCAATAACTTGGGTAGCACACCATACACTGATTGTAGCTTGAAGTTGTTTTCCAACTTTCCAATCACTTGGGTAGCACTGATGTGTGACTCGGCACCACTTTGTGTTTGTTATGCCATAAGTTATTATGGACATTCACTGGAAACGTGATATGGGACCTCTAGGGTCACACACAAAGGTCTTAACCTAGAAGAGGAGTTTCATATTGAATGATGATTGAATTCATTAATAAAGTGTTTAGGTATTAAATTCACACAACAAATGAGCTGATTGGAGTGCCAAATAATTTGTTCAAGTGTTGAGATAGCCATTTGGAGTGTCAGGCTGATTGTATTGTACATTGGCTTGAATTCAGCCTGACCCAGACTATCAGAAGACAATCTAACTTGTGTGAGACAACCATCTAGCATGGTGCAAGACGCTCGTCTTGTTTGCATAAAACACTTGTCTCGAAGGTGAAATTTTGGTTACATCAAGGATTGGTGTTGACGTCATGTTATGCATTAATTAGAATTGAATTGCCGAAACATGTACAAATCTAGGAAAAGCTTACGACCTTCCGGATTGTGCCAGATGACTATATGGACTGTGCTAGATGACTGTATTGGTTGCTAGATGACCATCTGGGCAGCCATAGGATGCAAAATTTCCAAAATTATTGCAAAAATTCTTGATCTTCTGATCCCTTGCACAACGGCATAGATTGGGAACCCTGACCCTGGCCTCTACTATAAATAGAGGGGTAGTGGGGGCTTTCCAAGATACACAATTATGAATCAGTTGCTCTAACAATTATTGTCCTCTCTGGTTGTAGTAACCAATAGATCCTAAGAAAGTCCTACCTGACTAGGGAGGGACAGCGAGGGAGAGAATAATTGGGGATTATTGTTGTGGGAGAGCATGTTGGTGACTAGTACACCAACAGGAGGGATGACTCGTTTCTATCCATTCTAGAAGGACAATAGGAGTTTGAGGCTGTCTGTGTGGACTTATCTAGAGGCGTGAGGTTGTTTTCAGCTTCTAGGAGAGTAATGAAAACCTATTGTCCATGGTTCATACCAGGAGGTGGCAGTCTTGTTGTCCTTGGTGTAGACCAGGAGGAGGTCTAGTTGTCCTACTGCCTATGGTGTAGATAAAAGGGTGCATCATTCAGATGTGTCCCAATGCAACCAGATGTCACTTGCGCATGTAGAACATAGAGTAGATGTCATTGGACTTGCTCCAAGACCAAGTATACCCTTGAAACCATCCTTCCCATCTTATAGTCATTGACACGATCTACTGGTTTAATGGGGAATTTGGTTGCAAAATTTTTGTTTTCGCTGCCTACTCTATCCCCATATTACCTACAATCATCTCATTAGTCTTTACTTATTCAAAATATGATCAAGGTTACATGTATCCATAGTTTGGTTTTATATGCATTCATAGTTAGGGTTCTTATTTGGGCTAGCTATTAACTATGCATTAGGGTACAAACATGTGAATTACTCATTATATGGAAATTATATGTTCATTAGGTCACAACCAAGTGTGTCAGGGTATAACTCTAACCTAATTTGATCAAATTTTGAAAATTTAAGAATACAAACCTCCTATACATGGAATTAGGGTTTCTAGAGTCAAGATAGACAAATATCAATATGTTATAAGAATTCACCCAATAAAAAAGGATTTTGTCCCTAAAATCAACATGTCCATATTCTATTAGGTACTACCCCTCCAACCCTTAAATTGTTTGACCTAATAAGTGTTAGAAAACCGGAATCCCAGCCCCATGAACCAAACGAATACCAAAGGCGACATGTGGAAGCGTAAAGCTTAGCACAAATAAACACGTAACAAGAGAAAGGCACCAACATAGTCTCAACATTCAACAATTATAAATTATACAAAATACATTATATTCATGAATTCAAATACATATTTCCATAGTCAAGGGACAAGTCATTCATGTGCACTAAATCTGGATCTTACAACAAGTACACCTAGCATAGCTCACCGAGCCCATCAACCTTCTAGCCATCTCTGAACCTAAAAACAACATATGAGAAATGGGTCAACACACGAGGTGTTGACTATGGGGCAGAAAGATACATATATGTATAAGCTTTGCATAATTTTGAAAACATTTCAAGACTAAACGAACAAGAATAAACATGTTAATTGTTTAACAAATGTGAAACCATATTTTATGTCATTTCACTCCATTATACCAACAATATCAAGCATGTTTAAGGCCTTTGACCATCTTCCCGTCGGAAGGGTCCGTAAGGGTGGTCAAGCTTAGCTAACCCTTTTATACGAGAGGGACCTCAAGGACGTAACCAAGAGTTAACCATTTATTAACAATATTATAATTGAGTTCCATATATATGTGTGTTCAAGTTATAAAACTGACGAGGCAAACATCGAGTAAGACATAGCAATATTACATGGAAATATTTGAGAAAATACACAAACAAGAATACAATATATGTCTTTTCAAGCAAGAAAGTGATAGTCATATAACTAGATAAGGTCCATACCTAATTTAGAGATTCAAAGCCTAACTTATCCTTCACCATCTAGCCACATGCCAAACCTGATTAACAATAAGATTTCATATATGCATTAGATTCTCACCATTAACCCTAATTAGATGCATTTTAGGGTTTTGGCAAAGGTGGGTTCCAAGTTGCTTATTTCTTCATTATATGATATTGTACTGGTCTAGAGGTCGTCATGATGGTGTGGTTCAAGTTTCATGCCATTACAATGTTCCATTTATTATATATGACCATTTCAAGGTTTAAGGCATTTACATGCACATTATAGGGCTAAAGACTCATAATAGGGCAACCAAGATCAAGTATCATCAAGAAAGAAGGGTCAAGCATAAGGGATGGTTTTAGGACAGCAACACTTGGTCATTAGAAACACATAAAAAAATTTGTTGGGTGTCCATTAGAAACAATATTAGCAATCTAGCGCAAAGGCATCATTATAGTTACGACTAGTCACATGCGAGGAATCGAGTCATAAGGAAGCAAGGTTAGCATCACAAGAGCATTGTACATCATTATAGTCCAAAATGGTTGTGTATGTACAAAAAAGAATCATTTATGAGCAATAGGGAGAGTAGGACCTTCATTAGGCTACAAAGACATTATAGTTACAGGCTTGGTGCTTAGCTGGGTACATATGCATCTAAGTTCCAAAATTCATCATAAAATTGTATTAAATATGTTAAGAAGATCAAAAGGTGACTTATTTGGAAAAATAGTAGAGCTAGGATCATATTTAGGTCATGAAAGCATGCCTAAGTTGTAGATCTTTTTGAGAGGATCGATTTGATATATAAGTGTTTATGTTTTGGTCTTAGTATGAGCAAGATATCATTTTTGAGAGTTTATATCCAGAATTTTAGAGAACCAGAGGAGTGTTACCATTTCATTTATGCGCCACCTGCAACTGTAGATTCCCATCTTGCACTCCACAATCCGCACCTATTCCCATCATCACTGGGCCGCTTAAACACAGCAGCCAATGATACTGGATGTCTTCACACCAACCACCAGTCGCTCACCATCGCAGCTCCTCACCTCTGGCCCACGCTGCCCGTGAGGTCACCGCTGGATTAGGGATCAAAGGTCTTGCCCTGCCCTCCCCCGCCTATGAGCCCAAGCTTGGGAGGCCTATCTGCCCATCGCCCCACCCCCTTCCGCAATCCACACGCGACCCCCTATTCTGCATACAGGAACAGAGGAAAGACAGGGCATCCAGCCTCCGCTCATCTAGCATCGCAGCACGCACCTCCAGCCTAGAACAAGGTGGCAGATGTTGGCTAGGTCGCTCCGGCGATCCAGGAATCCCCTCGTCCTTGCCCCCGACCTTGAGTGGGCGGGACCACATTCCGCCATGAGTAGCTCCAGTGGTAAACATGGGTGAAATGGTAGCCATCCTAGGCGCTGGGGAAACATCCAGGGGGAACCAAGAAAAGAAGAAGGGGGCTAGAGTTAGACGAGGAGGGGGGTATAAAGCAGCAAAGCGGCTAGGGATTACGCTCCCTTCCTTCATCGTGGGGCGTTACTTTCCCGATCTGGTTGGGGGAGTGGATGACTCTCCAGTCAAATACTTCTTTCAATTTTGGGAAGAAGGAAAGAACCAGGTCGATGGGCTGCGCATCCAGTACTGGGCCCAAAATTTTTATTCCCACATAAATCAATTAAATCAAGGATAGATTAAGACAACCTTTGTAAACTCGTAACTCAGGCTCTCAAGGTGCAAATCATGTGATTCTTGAGTTGTTAGATTCATATTCAAAAGATCTACCACTTGGAATATAATAGGGAGAAAGTATATCACATTGAATAGGTTTAAAAATTGCTTACAAAAGGGTGATATGTTAAGAGCTAAAATCTTAGATCCATGAGAAAATTATGTCACAAAGGTGAAAATCAAGCATATAGTAATTAAAATGGGTCATCGACAAGTCGAGTCATGGAATTAAATTCATGTTCAGTGATTTGAGTTACTAATAAAGAGAGGAAATAGTATAATGAAGGAGAGAGAAAATTGAGGTTGTCACATCCTTCCCTCCTTACAAAAAAATTCGCCCTGAAATTCAACCAAGATCATAGCTAAGAGTCAAAGCCAATAGCCATCTAGTCTACGTATCCAACAATGGTTATCAAGGCATTTTGCATGATGGATGCACACTAGGTTATCCTCATCAAGGGTGTACCCATCTCAATTATATATATATATATTACTTATTGTTCCATCATAATGTGACATCATCATGGAATTAGGGTTTCCCCATCCTTTAGTATCCCTGCATTAGGGTTTTACTAAAATCTTCATATGAGAATAAGGTATATTATCAAAATCTATGTTTATGAATTTTCAAATGAACATGTTCATGGTCAAGACTTTCACACGAGACTATCATTGGGTGCGTATCTCATCTTCACTTTAAATTTCTACCAAATCTGATCAATTATGTTCACCATTTCCTATTTTTGGATCTGAAATTAAGTAATTTACCCATCTTGCTTATTCGAGTTATGTCCCCCAAGACCATAGCCATGTCAAGTTGACCAAAAAAAATTCTCCTTTTTTTGGTGCGAGATTAGGCATGTTACCCCTAACTATACAAGCTAAGATATCTAGGCATCACCGTATCGAGTTCATGCTTTCAAAACTACATCTTCATGTATGGTTTGATTTCATACTAGGTCTATCTTATGAGTGTGACTTATTGGGCATATATTAAGTTTTAAATGTAATTGATATTATTTCATGCATCAAGCATCATATGAGGGACAACATTATCATCAATATCGAGGTTTTGTAACTTTCTCACTTGTATCTAAAAAGAGCTTCAAGCCACTCAGTCTAAGACATATATGTCTCCAACAAGACATGTTAACCACAACCTTCTACCTGTAACAAAGATATCTACCCTTTTTTTTTTAGAAATAAGGGTAACCACTAGATTCCTTTATGTGCAACTACTAACCTAAGTATGAGGCTCATCATGGATATGACACATCATATACATCCTCTTGGGTCTTGAGACATCTCCCTCACCTATATATCAAGCATCAAATATTCAATTGCCTCTTTCTCTAGGGTTAGATCTTTAATAGGAAATCTATGGTTCAACATTTTCAAGGGAACCGTCCACTAGGTCACTCAACTCATATACTTAGAACTATTCTAGCTAGGGACTCATCATCATGTATTTCATCATTCATATTATTCAACATTTCAAATATTTTGGAGTTTAGGTACTCTAACCTTCTCCCAATACGGGTCAACTCATATCAACATGTCACCCTATTCATATGTCCCATGCTAGAGGTCTTCCTTTGTAAAGAGATTGAGGCCCCTGTTGGTCTCGAACCATATATCATATCTCCACACATACAAGACTAGGTACAAGCAAGCATGTCAACCCACTAGCTATGTTTAACACATCAACCAAGTGGTATGTATCATATAAGGTGCTAGGTTTAGCTAGGGTTACATGGTCAAACTCATTTCATATCATCAAACAACTTGTCCCTCTTAAGGACAAACTTGGGTCTTATCAACATCAACATCATCCTCAACATCAACATTAGGATCGCCATTAACATCATTATAATTATCATCATCATCACCATCTTAGGTTATCTATGCTACTCACTAGCCTAGCCTTTATCATAGCTCTAGACAACTCTAGATATGACAACTATCATCTCAACTCTAGAGTTGATGTTACATCTCTTTCTCTTAGGTTACATAGATACTCACTGCCTTTCTGGGTGTGGTAACATTTTTCATAGGTACATATACTAGTACTTAAAATAGATTTTCTCCAATGTTGAAACATTCAAAGAAAACCACCATACTCCATTTGAATAAAACTAAAACCAAAATGAGTTACCACACTCATTAGGCAGTCTAGTATCATGAAACCTAGAGAACTAGCAAGAACATGGTGCACACTTGTGTAGACATCCTAACCACATGTCACGAATCATGTCTAGGGAGGTAATTTACACAATTCTACACCTAGTTCTAGAACATCTAGGTTCTTACCTAGAGGCTAAGTCAACCTAATCTGCAAGGACATTTCATTAAGTTTCTAGGGTTGAGATGTATGGTGAGTTTTGTTTGTGTTTCATGTGAGCAATGTTTGGTGTAGTTATTGTTCATTCTCTGATACCATCTGTCACAAAATCAGAATCCCAGTCCCATGAACCAAACGAATACCAAAGGTGACATGCGGAAGCGTAAAGCTTAGCACACATGAACAAGTAACAAGAGAAAGGCACCAACATAGTCTCAACATTCAACAAGTATAAATTATACAAAATGCATTATATTTATGAATTCAATTACATATTTTCATAGTCAATGTACAAGTCATTCATGTGCACTAAATCTAGATCTTACAACAAGTACACGTGGCATAGCTCACCGAGCCTATCAACCTTCTAGCCATCTCTGAACCTAAAAACAACATACGAGAAATGGGTCAACACACGAGGTGTTGAGTATTGGGCAGAAAGATACATATATGTATAAGCTTTGCCTAATTTTGAAAAGATTTCAAGACTAAACGAACAAGAATAAACATGTTAATTGTTTAACAAATGTGAAACCATATTTTATGTCATTTCACTCCATTATACCAACAATATCAAGCATGTTTAAGGCTTTTGACCATCTTCTCGTCAGAAGGATCTGTAAGGGTGCTAAAGCTTAGCTAACCCTTTTATACGAGAGGGACCTCAAGGATGTAACCAAGAGTTAACCCTTTATCAACAATATTATAATGGAGTTCTATATATATGTGTGTCCAAGTTATAAACTGACGAGGCAAACATCGAGTAAGACATAGCAATATTACATGGCAATATTTGAGCAAATAGACAAACAAGCATACAATATATGTCTTTTCAAGCAAGAAAGCGATAGTCATATAACTAGATAAGGCCCATACCTGATTCGGAGATTCAAAACCTAACTTATCCTTCACCATATCGCCACATGCCAAACATGATTAACAACAAGATTACATATATGCATTAGATTCTCATCATTAACTCTAATTAGATGCATTTTAGGGTTTTGGCCAAGGTGGGTTCCAAGTTTCTTATTGGTTCATTATGTGATATTGTACTAGTCTAGAGGTCATCATGATCGTGTGGTTCAAGTTTCATTCCATTACGACGTTCCATTTATTATATATGACCATTTCAAGGTTTAAGGCATTTACATGCACATTATAGGGCTAAAGACTCATAATAGGGCAACCAAGATCAAGTATCATCAAGGAAGTAGGGCCAAGCATAAGAGATGGTTTTAGGACAGCAACACTTGGTCATTAGAAACACACAACAAGATTAGTTGGGTGTCCATTAGAAGCAATATTAGAAATCTAGGGCAAAGGCATCATTATAGTCACGACTAGTCACATGCGAGGAATCGAGTCATAAGGAAGCAAGGTTAGTATCACAAGAGCATTGTACATCATTATAGTCCAAAATGGTTGTATGTACAAAAAAGAATCATTTATGAGCAATAGGGAGAGTAGGACCTTCATTAGGCTAAAAAGACATTATAGTTACAAACTTGGTGTTTAGGTGGGTACATATACATCTAAGTTCCAAAATTCATCATAACATTGTATTAAATATGTTAAGAAGATCAAAATAAGACTTATTTGAAAAAATAGGAGAGCTAGGATCATATTCAGGTCCTGAAAGCATGCCTAAGTTCTAGATCTTTTTGAGAGGATCGATTTGATATATAAGTATGTATGTTTTGGTCTTAGTATGAGCAAGATATCATTTTTGAGAGTTTATATCCAGAAATTTAGAGAATAGAGGAGTGTTACCATTTCATTTATGTGCCACCTGCAACTGTGGATTCCCATCTTGCAGTCCACAATCCGCACCTATGACCATCATCACTGGGCCGCTTAAACACAACAACCAATGATACTGGATGTCTTCACACCAACCACCAGCCACTCACCATCGCATCTCCTCACCTCTGGCCCACGCTACCTGCGAGGTCACCGCTGGATGAGGGATCGAAGGTCCTGCCCTTCCCTACCCCGCCTATGAGCCCAAGCTTGGGAGGGTTGTTTTCCCATCGCCCCCCTTCCATAGTCCGCACGCGACCCCCTTTTCCGCATATAGGAATAGAGAAAAGACAGGGGATCCAGGCCCCGCTCATCTAGCATCGCAGCACGCATCTCCAACCTAGAACCAGGTGGCAGACGTTGGCTAGGTCGCTCCGGCGATCCAGGATTCCCCTCGTCCTCGCCCCGACCTTGAGTGGGTGGGACCATATTCCACCATGAGTAGCTCTAGCAGTAAACATGGGTTACATGGTACCCATCCTAGGCGCTGGGGAAACATCCAGGGGGAACAAAGAAAAGAAAAAGGGGGGATAGAGTTAGACGAGGAGGGGGTTATAAAGCTGCAAAGCCGCTAGGGTTTAAGCTCCCTTCTTTCATCGTGGGGCGTTACTTTCCCGATCTGGTTGGGGGAGCGGATGAATGTCCATTCAAATGCTTCTTTCCATTTTGGGAAGAAGGAAAGAACTAGGTAGATGGGTTGCGCCTCCAGTATTGGGCCCAAAATGTTTATTGCCACATAAATCAATTAAATCAAGGATAAATTAAGACAGCCTTCGTAAACTCATAACCCAGGCTCTCAAGGTCCAAATGATGTGATTCTTGAGTTGTTAGATTCGTATTTGAAAGATATACCACTTGGCATATAATAGGGAGAAAGTATATCACATCAAAAATTGCTTGCAAAAGGGTGATATGTTAAGAGATAAAAACTTAGGTCCATGAGAAAATTATGTCACAAAGGTGAAAATCAAGCATATAATAATTAAAATGGGTCATCAACAAGTTGAGTCATGGAATCAAATTCATGATGAGTTATTTGAGTTACTAATAAAGAGAGGAAATAGTATAATGAAGGAGAGAGAAAATTGAGGTTGTCACAATAAGTCTAACAAAACTAGAGGTACAAGGGTGAGTCTAACAAAACCATGCATAGAATTGATCACCTCTATTTACTCATCAACATCACCGTACATCAAAGTCTAGGTTCTAAGGGTGGTTTACCCAAACATGTGGTCCTACTTTGGGTATCTCAACTTATGACATACCTCATCGTCCTAGTCGCATAATTCTACTCTTATGTCTAGTCCCGTATCTTTATAACAAAGTCATGGGTTTTACACATATAACTTGGAAAAATGGCACACGGTAACTAATCTCATCACGGATACCTTACTCAATATTCAATTCTCTCCTCATTAGGTTCATTACTTCTCTCAACCTAACATTGTCTACATAGATGGATTCTAGGGTAAAGTGTCTTATCTTAGAGATTTCTAATGACAGCCCACACCAAAAAATGAGATTACTCAACATCAAAATGCCAATCAAACACTAATTAATCATATATATTACCAAAAAGGTACAAAAGTTAACCAAATATAATTCCCAAACATTTTAGAGAACATTTTCATGAATTCCCAACTTTCACATATATTCATGCCAGGTATCTTTACATGAGTTTTGTTGCCACACCCACAACCTATATACAAAAGATGATGTTCGCATAATTACAAAAATTACATAAATCATGAACCAAGGTTTACAAGCAAAAACTTGACTTAAAAATTACAAACATGCATGGATTTGAGAGTACAGGGACGACTCTAGGACTCTAAAAAACACAACCAACCTTCTAACTCTATTGATATTCGAATGTCTCCTCTCATCACTTTGCAACATATGGCATTGTTGAACACCTAAAAAGATGTGATGGCCCATGAGGTGAGACCCATGTCCCAACAAGGGATATAACCCCAAAAACAAATATTTCTTACTAGAGATATGCATATTAAACAACTAAAATAGATAATATTATAGGGTTGAAATATTAATATAGTTTACAAAAAAGATCAAGTAGATCTAAGATCATAAGTATGGTCGATTTCTCCTACCGCAATATAAATTGTCTACAACTTGAAATAAATTAAGCACGGATCATCATCCAATGTGAGTCACCAAGTAACTCTAATAGATATGCTACATGATTGGATTAATATTTTATTAAACCCTAGGTAGTTTGAGGCGTACCACTCTAATTACTAGCTAACCACTATAAATTTGCAATCAGCCCCCTATAAGATTTAGGATCACTGGAACCCTAACATCTCTTCCCCTCAGTCAGAATGAGTCCACTATAGTTCCATATCAGACCAACTACCAAACAGCCTAGTCCGCCCTGGGTACATAGGCCCCGCACTAGAATC
Source organism: Alisma plantago-aquatica (assembly GCA_963693085.1). Lineage (NCBI taxonomy): Eukaryota > Viridiplantae > Streptophyta > Magnoliopsida > Alismatales > Alismataceae > Alisma > Alisma plantago-aquatica. Next base: position 1,129,323,818 of record OY856409.1, on the reverse strand, counting down.
TAGGGTGTTCAATTCTCAAATCTAAGTTAGGACCGCATTCATCCTTAGTTACATTTATATCCAAGATACAACCTCAAATGCCCTCCAAAAACCTTGGGATCAAGATGACAAGGATATACCCTCCATGCACTCACATATAATCAATAGTATACGACTATGAGTTCCTTTCAGAATACCTTTTTCACTATCCAATAAGTCTTAACACTAGAATAGTTCTACAAAACTCAGGGCACTACATGACTAAGGTTTCACTTGATTAATTAAGCAAGTTGACTATTTTTGGACAACATCAAATAAGTAACATAAAAGATCCTATAGTATGCTCACAAAATAATTTAGACAATATCATATAGTAATCTCACAAAATAATTTATAGGATATACTTTTCAAAGATGTAAAGCATATGAAATTTGTTCTGTGTTATTTCATCACTAGTACAGAAATGACATATCACATCAGATTTGACAGTGTTAGTTAAAGATAAAAAATTTATGCCAATACACTACGACGTTGGTTAAAAAGGACAACTATCACCTATATGTGAAGGCTGGCCGATTTGTAAAAGACATGGGCATCGCTTTTTCTTTAACGTTGGTTCGTTGACATAAAAACCAATGTCCAAAATCACCCGTGAAATACAATTTTCCAGGGAAAAATTTTGCCTCCAAAAATTTTCAATTTGACATCCGTTGTACTATAACTGACGACATATGTTTTGTGCCAAGCCCCTACGAAATGTTTATCCCTAAGTAGTCATCACATTCTGACAAGACCCATGACTAAACATCCTTCATGAGGCAAAATTTATCCCCTCATTTGTCGTTGGTTTTGCCAAAGAACCAAAGAGGATGTGTGTTCATGTGTTGTCCCCTTGAAAATATTTTCACGCCAATTTTCCTATTCGACATCAATTTTTTGTCGGCAACTGACAATTGTAACGCCCGAGCCCACTGCCCAAGGCTCTAGTAGAGTTTCAGGAATGACGACTGTCCCCACAGACCACCACTAGCCTTAACTGCGCACTTTGTCCACACTGACGCGCAAGCCAGGATCAACTTCCCGACTGGTCACCCATCCTAGTACTACTCCAAGTTAAGCACGCTTAACTATGGAGTTCTTTAGAGATGGGCTCCCTGAAAAGGAGGTGCACCTTGGTGATATGGGTAGTCCAATCATTCCTTTTAAGATCATGTTATCCGAGGTCTCAAATCCTGGGATGTTACAATCTCCCCCACTTAGACTCTTGACGTCCTCGTCAAGGCTCAACTATATAGCCTCATAATCTGACCCCGTTTCAGTGCAGACCCACAATTGCCCATGGACACCCAGCTCCCGTCCACGGCTACCAGCGCAAGGGTGGCTCCATCTCATCTTTTACGGATAGCCCTTTCCATCTTGCCAGGACCGTACGGCTCAAGACTGGCATGCCACATGCCCATGTGGTCCCTACCTACTGGAGGGGTTATGACTCTGATACCATTTGTAACGCCTGAGCCCACTGCCCAAGGCTCTAGTAGAGTTTCAGGAATGACGACTGTCCCCACAGACCACCACTAGCCTTAACTGCGCACTTTGTCCACACTGACGTGCAAGCCAGGATCAACTTCCCGACTGGTCACCCATCCTAGTACTACTCCAAGTCACGCTTAACTATGGAGTTCTTTAGAAATGGGCTCCCTGAAAAGGAGGTGCACCTTGGTGATATGGGTAGTCCAATCATTCCTTTTAAGATCATGTTATCCGAGGTCTCAAATCCTGGGATGTTACAATTTTGTAACGCTCGGGCCCACTGCCCAAGGCTCTAGTAGAATTTCAGGAATGACGACTGGCCCCACAGACCACCACTAGCCTTAACAGCGCACTTTGTCCACACTGACGCGCAAGCCAGGATCAACTTCCCGACTGGTCACCCATCCTAGTACTACTCCAAGCTGAGCACGCTTAACTATGGAGTTCTTTAGAGATGGGCTCCCGGAAAAGGAGGTGCACCTTGGTGATATGGGTAGTCCAATCATTCCTTTTAAGATCATGTTATCCGAGGCCTCAAATCCTGGGATGTTACAATATCCCCCACTTAGACTCTTGACGTCCTCGTCAAGGCTCAACTATATGGCCTCATAATTTGACCCCATTTCAGTGCAGACCCACAATGGCCCATGGACACCCAACTCCCGTCCACGGCTACCAGCGCAAGGGCGGCTCCATCTCGTCTCTACGGATAGCCCTTTACAACTTACCTAGACCGCACGGCTCAAGACTGGCATGCCACATGCCCATGTGGGCCCCACCTACTGGAGGGGTTATGGCTCTGATACCATTTGTAACGCCCGGGCCCACTGCCCAAGGCTCTAGTAGAGTTTCAGGAATGACGACTGGCCCCACAGACCACCACTAGCCTTAACTGCGCACTTTGTCCACACTGACGCGCAAGCCAGGATCAACTTCCCGACTGGTCACCCATCCTAGTACTACTCCAAGCTGAGCACGCTTAACTATGGAGTTCTTTAGAGATGGGCTCCCGGAAAAGGAGGTGCACCTTGGTGATATGGGTAGTCCAATCATTCCTTTTAAGATCATGTTATCCGAGGCCTCAAATCCTGGGATGTTACAACAATTATGATCAAAACTCAAGAACAATTTTATTTATCAGGTTATGTGGATAGAAGTTAGTTTCTGTATCCAGAAACTGACAACAAACACCCTAACCGGGTGCCAATTGTTTGTATAAAGTTGTAGATAGGTGTCAATTTTTGTGTGAGAACGACGCCTATTGGTGTTAGGCTTCGGTGTTTCTGTATTAACCGATGTTGATAGTTAACTTATTAGCACCCATGCGAACCAGACTCATTCCCTTCTCTATTTCATTCCCGATTTTAGTCTAGGTCTCTAGCGATTCTGTTTTCCAGTCACACGTTGCCGCCTCCACTCTGCTACTCAATCTGGTCATCTATCATAAGTTGGCATTCCATGTCCGCTCTCCTGCTGCCGCGAGGAGCTTGGACCTGAGGACACCAATGAGCTATTGTGCTTACAGCCTGATCGAGGACGTCAGCAGAGCAAGCTGTTGTGCAAATAGCTTGAGGATCTGTTGTGCTCCACGCTGCCACCAAACGCTGCTCGAGCAGTTATAGTCATCTATCACTGCTCTAGTGGCCACCACCGGTCGCCCCCGTCCTCTAGCCATGACCTTCATCCATCATTTGCTTCACCTCTAGTCCTACCACCTTCACATCCATCCCAGCCACCTCCAACTCCATCCATCGCCACCACAGCCTGCTCCACCAGTGCAGTGAGTGGTTAATCAGTAGTAGATTAATAAGGGTTAATGATGCCATCATATTGATTAATATTGATTAATTAGGGTTAATGATGCCACCATAGCCTGCTCCTCCTATAATTAATTAATATTGATTAATTAGGGTTAATGTTGCATGAATGAACTTCGTTAATTAGATTTGCACTAAGTTTCTATAGGATTGTGTAGTTGATTAATATTGATTAATAAGGGTTAGTGCATGAATGAATTTAGTTAATTGATATTGCTTTCTTTCTCTCTTGTTAGTGATTGATTTAACTTATTTCAATAATTATTCTTTGAGATTGTGTAGTTTATTAATAATGATTAATTAGGGTTAATGATGAATGAATGAACTTTCCCAAATGGAAGAATGTATTTAATTAAATGATGTTACACAAAACCTAGGATATGAATGATGAAATTAGGATTGTAGGTATAGGAATGACAACATACATGTATTTTTTTGTCCTAGAAACCCGTCTGAGATTTACTCATTACGAGTAAATCTTAGATAGTCCCCATTTTGGGACTATTCTTGAACACTTAATCTCACTTAGGATGTAAGTGTATAAGTATATTCAGTTTTCATGATGTTTCGTCAGCACTTTCCCGTTTGTTCTCTAAGTACATATGTCGGTGGGCATTTGCCCATGTACATCAGTGTACTTGGAGAACTGAGGGGAAATGCTGCCAAAGTTTTCTTAAAAATCAAATATACATTATACACTTACTAGTGAGATTAGGTGATCAAGAATGGGATAGGTGGTACACATTTATTATATATAAGACCCTAAACCCTAATCTTTTAACCCTAAACCCTACTATTTTAACCCTTAACCCTAATCTTTTAACCCTAAACCCTAATATAAACTTGTTTTCTCTTTGATCATAGAAGGATAGATCATGGATGCCCATTAAAAATCACTACACCCCAGAGTTTATTTCAGGTCTTGATCAATTTATTAGATTTTTGGAGGAACATAGGAAACAACCTAGATATATGTTCTACTGTCCATGTAGGCATTGCGGTAACAACTTGAAAGTTAGCACTGGTAATGAAATCAAAAGATATGTCATGTGCAATGAGATTGTACAAGTCTATAGAGAATGGTTCTGGCATGGAGTGATTGCAAACTTGAAATCAGTAGATGTTGATAGTAGTGCTTGTGTGGAAGAAGAAATTGCCTCTGATGACGTAGATGTTAACGAACCAATTCCAGTAGACATTGTTGATGAGATGTGGGATAGCTGTGGGGTAGAGCACACCGATCCACCTCCCATGTTTAGGAACATTGTGCATGACGTTGAGAGACCGTTACACATAGGTTGTACTAAGTTTACAAAGCTTATCATTGTGTTGAGATTGTATAAGCTGAAGGCTAACAATAGATGGAGCTCCAAAAGCTTCACGTCATTGTTGTCTTTTTTGAAAGAAATTCTTCCTGAAGGAAACAAGCTGCCAATCTCAACATACGAGTTAAAAAAATTGTTGTTCCCATTGGGTATGGAGGCAAAGAAGATACATGCATGCCCAAATGATTGTGTATTATTTCAAAAGGACTATGTGGATTTGAAAATTTGTCCAAAATGTGGTGCATCAAGGTATAAAATGATGACTTCAGGGAATTCCAAAACTAGTTTTCCTTCCAAGGTGATGTGGTATCTACCTATAACACCACAGTTTCAAAATGCTTATTTTCCAATCTAATAGATGTGAAGAATTTGAGGTGGCATGCAGAGGTTAACAACAATAATGATGGGATCCTATGACATACGTCTGATTCCCCACAGTGGAAGAAGATTGATTTATTGTGCCCTAAATTTGGTGAAGTCTGAAATCTAAGACTTGGGTTTTGTATCGATGGGATGAATATGTACGGGACACTGAGCAGACAACATAGCACTTGACCAGTTATGCTTGTAACATACAATCTTTCTCCCTGGTTGTGTATGAAAATAAGTATGTTATGTTGTTGTTGTTGATCAGTCCCTAAATGACCTAGAAATGATATCGACGTTTATCTTGAACCTCTGATTGATGACTTAAAGAAACTTTGGGGTGAAGGTGTGATGACCTATGATGCTTCACGTAGAGAGACATTTCATTTGCACACTATGTTTTTTTGCACTGTTAATGACTTTCCAACATATGGGAACTTATCTGGATACAGTGTCAAAGGATCTAAAGTGTGTCCTATATGTGAAGAGAACACTGATGCAATACGACGAAAACATGGCAAAAAGACTGTATATCTTAGTCATCAAAGGTTTCTTACAAAATTTCATCCATATCAAAGGCTGCACAAAGTTCTCATCAGGAACAAAGTGTGCCTAAACCTATACCATGGGAGAAAGAGTAAACGACTTTGTCAATGAATTTGGTAAGAGATCACAATGTACCATGGCCACACGGAGTGACAAATCTTTATTCAAGAAGATGTTAATATTTTGGGATCTTCCTTATTGGAGTTCTTTGGTAGTCAGGCATTGTATCGATGTCATGTAAGTTGAGAAAAATGTATGTGATAGCATCATTGGTACTTTGTTGAATATACTAGGTAAGACTAAAGATGGGATCAAATCTAGAATGGAACTATGTGAAATGGTAATAAGGACAAAATTAACAGAAGTAGTTAGTAGTGATCGGAGAACATATTTACCTCCCGCTTGTTACACATTATTTGGAAAGGAGAAGAAAGCTATTTGTGAGTGCTTGGTTAATGTTAAGATGCCATAGGGTTACTCATCAAACATTCATAGATTGGTATCAATGAAATCTCCAAAGCTGATAGGTCTTAAATCTCATGATTTTTACTCTAATGTAGAAAATATTGCTCGTGGCAATTCGATCTATACTATCAAAGCATGTAATGTTTGTAATATCCACACTTTATTTCTTCTTCAACAGTCTCTGTAGTAAAGTTATTGATCCTGTGAATCTCAATAAGTTTGAAATAGAAGTGGTTGTTACCCTATTCCATCTTTAGATGTATTTTCCTCCTTCATTCTTTGATATCATGGTACATCTTGTTGTCCACTTGACTAGGGAAGTGAAAATGTTGGGACCAGTTTTCTTGCATTGGATGTATCCTTTTGAACAATATATGAGCATTTTTAAAGGTGATGCTCAAAATCGTCATCATCCCGAAGGGAGTATTATTCATGGTTAGGTGGTAAGAGAGGTTATGGATTTTTGCAATAACTTTCTGAGTGGTAATGACGCTTCTGTAAATGACAAGAATATTGAGGAGTATTCTGGCAAAGGGATTTTAGGATCATGGATGAAAGTAATCAGCCATGAGTTGTTGGAACGAGCTCACTTGTATATTTTACACAACATCAATAAAGTGAGTGTTCATATCATGGAACATACCAATTTCATCAAGAAACAATATCCTTGAGCCAATTCAATGTGGCTTGCTAGAGAGCATGACAATACATTAAGTGATTTGAAGATAAAGTCTTACATCAACTATTTCAAACACCAAATAATCTTGCTAAAAATATAAAATGCCTCGCCTATAAACCAAAAATGAATGTTATGTCTTCTGAAGGGTTCGACATAAAAGGGTTATCATATTACACAGAGAGTCAACATGATAAGAGCGTCGTCCAAAACAGTGGGGTCACCCTTCAAGCATCTTCATTGTTTTTTGCTAGTGAAAAGGATAAGAGTCCACATGAAGCTAAAATTTCATATTACGGTCTCATTGAAGACATATGGGAGTTTGACTACATAGATTTCAAAATTCTTCTCTTTAAATGTAATTGAATTGATAACACCAGAGGAGTTATGGTGGATGAATTGGGATTCACATTAGTGAACTTTGAACAGATTGGCAGAGAAGGGTGAACCATTCATATTGGCATCACAGGCGAAACAAGTATTTTATATCGATGATCCTAAAAATGAAAAATGGTCAGTTGTTCTTCATGGTAAAAGGTAGTTCATTGAAGATCTTATAGATGAAGAAGGGTACTTTGATAAGTATGATGACATGAGTCCATTCTGAGTTGGGTTGCCAACACCAAATATTGAAGCTAACGATGACTTATGTGTGCGCGGTGATCACACTGAAGGAATGTTAATTTATAAATGATGATAGTATTAGAGGCATGTTTTATCTTTTATACGTTTTTTATCTTCTATCTATGTTAATTGCTCTTTACAATGTTATATTATCTTCTAGTTATGTTAAATGTTAAATGCATGATTTTTTAATGACACTTTTAGATGGTTGTCCATGAGTATGATGATTTTAATGATGATTACTATGAGGGTGAGGATATCAATGAGGCGCCGCCTCACAATGTAAGTTTTAAAATATATCCTATATTTCTATCTATATGTCCATTTGTAAGTTATATCCTATAAGTTTTTTTGTCAATTTTTAGTTTGAGGATGTACCCGCTGAAAACCTTGTGACACTTGTTGAGAAGCAATAAAAACTGAAAAAGTGAGGGACATCACTATGATGAACAAGTTACTACAAAAAAGGGGCAATGGGCCACAATTGAATGTGGATTTTGATCATGCATGAAATCCAGTTGGAGCGAATCGCAACTCATTTTTTTCATATCTTGGGGTTCTTACGTGTAACCATTGTAGTCCTCATTTAGAATGTTCTTGTCATAATATTGCTAAAGGGAAGAAATACTTAATATGGAAAGAACTATATGTGATTTATTATTATTTTTATTCTATTTTGTAAAATAATAATTTTTAGGATATACTAGTCTATTAAATATATGATATTATGTAGAATATATTTGAATTGGATGAAAGAGTACATCATAAAAAGGTGATATAGAACTGTGGGAGGATCCTAAGGAACTATAGGACAAATCTCACCTAACTATACATTCGAGATGAGAACAAGAAGAAGTCAGCCACTAAGCAATGTAACTACCTAGAACTGAAGGACTGGGAGGCGTTTGTTGCCAAGAGAAACACCGATGAATTTAAGGTATTAAGTAATTTTTATGAATTCACATATTCATGATTGACCTTTAATGTTACTAACCAATTCATTGTGCTTACTAACAAGGCTATAAGTGATGCTCAAAGTGCAAGGCGTGCCCTGAATGTGCATGACCACACACTGGGTCCAAGTGGTTATGTAGGTGTTCGCCAAAAACTACTAGTTGATGCTGCTACCGAGTCTGCTTCTACTCAGGAGACTGGTGAGTCCTCTACTATTACTCCCACACCTCTGCCTCGCCATGCTGTGTGGATAGTTGGGAGGAAAAACAAGAAAGGAGATATAACCAAGCCTGCAACTACTGAGGCGACTGCAAAAATGGTAAAATTCAACTCTCAGAGCATTTGATACTGATAATTGTTATGTTTACTTACCAATCTCTATTGATGGCGATTAGTGGGAGCTTCATGAGCAGAGGAAGCAAGGCAAGTTCATCCCTGATGGCATAAGGGATGAAGTGACGGTTGCTCTTGGTAACCTAGAGCATTCTAGACATATTAGGGTTGCAGGAACTGGTGTGGGCATAAAAGCATTCATTGGGCCATCACAATACAAACATGTCCTAAAAGAAGGATTTTCATTATAATACGAATTTTCTATTAGTGTTTCTTTAAGACTTCTAATATCTTATTTAATACATTTAAGTTTTATAACTTACTTTATACTTTTAATTAATTAGAGGCATCTAGAAACTTTCCAAAAATATAAAACTTTGTCTAAAGACAATACTAATTATGGGAAATGGGATTTCACCATTGATTAATATTTAATTTATTGTTTAATATTTTTGGTCTTTAGATCATATTCTCTCTTCTGACAAAAATAAAATATTTAAGTTTGTCCAAATTGGATGAAAATCCATATATACACTAATTTTGACATGTCGGGTACGAATTTGTGGTTTATATACACTTTTGAAGCCATGTAATAATTTAATTAATAATTTGGAGTAAAACTCATATTTTCCAGTTCCATTTAATGCAAAGATAATTGTTATTTTTCTAAAATTGTGAAACTTGTCATTCAAGCAAAGCGAAACCCAAGGAAAACAAATTTGGGCTTAGAATGATCTTTTAAGTTCCCCTTTTATGTGTTTTAGCCAATTTACTTCACATTATCATCACTTATCAAATTAAATCATTTAATGCCACATTTTTCATGTTTATAGCTTTTTTTTTCTTTATTGTTCTAAACGGACATCGAAAGTTCTAGGTATAATTTATTTTATCATTATCCCACTAAAATGGATTAATTGCATTTAAGAGTCTCATTGAAACATTAACTAAGATACTTATGCATATAACCTTACATTAATATAGTTAGTGTTCAATTATCTTCCAAACAAATAATATATCCACAAATTAAACATCTAGGACAAAAAGGATATAGGGGTTATGAAAAACATAGACTAAGTCTAAACTAATAATATACCCAACTTTCGATATGTTACTGTGACACATCGTTCAAATAAAACGTTATTAACTAAGCGGAAGCGATCACTAAGCAGCGGATTACCAAAAATCACTAAAAATTAAAACCATTTTACAAAGAGATCCATTGTAACGACCCCACATCCCGGTAACCCCCAATTAAGGGAGACCCAAAGGCTAGAGCCGTTATTCAATTAATAAGATCAAAGGTTCAACAAATAATCAATAATAATTATGAAATTCTACTAACTAACTATGATATGGTATAAAATTATAACTTTACTTACCTTTGAAAACTTTGGAAATCTATCTATCCAAAGCTTGAACTATTCTATCTAATCCTCCTTGCACTTTATTTCTTATTTCCACAATGTGTCAATTTACTATTTGTTCTTTCAATTGTTGTTCCTAAAACTCCGACAAACAAAACGTCGGTCAATATATCAAAATATACTTGTATGTGGGAACAACCAAAATTTCACAGATATGGCTAACAATTTAATAATCACAATCAAATTATTTATCAAGACAGTTTACATTTTCAATGTGTCATTCTCCACCACTTTTGCTCTAAACCTGGCATACTGCTCTAGGGTTTCTCTTTTTCCATTGACTAAAGGCCACCTTCTCAATCCCGAGCTTGGTTCCTGGGAGTCACCTCTCATGGTGCTCCATAGTCCTGCATCATAGACCATCTTCTCATTCCCGAGCTTGGTGTCTGGGGTCACCTCTCATGGTGCCCATGGGTCTACCCTCCTGGGCCTGACCTTTATGGCATCTTCCAACAGGGTGGCACACACACACACACACAGATATATATATATATATATATATATATATATATATATATATATATATAATTGTGACAGCCATAGTGACTTTATAATTGCAGTATGAACATCCAAACTGTTTAGATTGCATTCAACGCGAGGAAACATTCAGAAAACCCTCGGAAAACTAATGTGATTAATCATAATTAACCACATACCTGTTAAGAAGATTTAATGCAGAAATAACTAATCAAGAATTCAAGAAAGTATGCACAAGTTGATCCTGAAAAGACATCCAATTTCTCTATCATTAATTATGTCATCTTGATCCATTAATCCTAGTTGTTTCCTAGGTTATTTGCCCATTTTAGGGTTTTGAGCATAATTAGGGTTCCACTTTATCTTTATTACTTTAAACCCTGATTTCAAAAAATCACTTACAAACCCTAACTATTTCATTTTTCTTTTACAAAAGATTCTAGATTCATCTTTTAGCAACAGGAAACCCTAATTTCAGATTATGAGCACTTTTCTTTTCTTTTCCTCTAATTTAGGGTTTCTAAACATATTAATCAATATAATGAGTTAAAAACCCTAAACCTTGTAATTCTATCATCAAGATAGGTTAAAAACCATCTTTACCTATAATCAAGTTAACTAGGCGTGAATTAACCTAATTGCAAGATTAAAACCCTCTTTGGTTAACAATTAGGGTTTTCTAATTACAAATTAACACTTTTCCCATCAAATTATACACTTTTGCAAAAATATACATATTTATATGTCCAACCAATTTTTAACATATTCCTCACATTTCTTTGATCATTTTTCATGTATTAACTTCCCCAATCTGAGGTTCCTAGCTCAAGATACGATTTTTAACAAGAAAACTCTTTTTATTGTCAATTTGCTATTTTCTAGAAAAACCAGGGCCGCCTAATCCATGGTCCACGGATCCACTGAGGATCCAACGGCCAAGGATACACGTGCCCTCAACATTGCAAACAAAAGGACCAAAGGACAGAAATGTCCTTACCTTTACTGAAGGCACATAGGGTTATTTCGATAAAAGACCAGGGCCTTCTTCTTCTTCCTCGTGTCGAGCACAGCAGGTGTGCGATGGTCAACTCAAGGGTTGACTCTCGGATCTCGGCTTCCAGTGAACAAACTACTTGGACTAGGAGCTTCGCCTCCCTCGACCGAACTCACTCGTGGGCGCAATTTCTTGCCAAAGGTGCGTCGCGATCCTCCCTTACTCACCGACACTCCGGTGAGTTCTACCGCTGACTCGGGGTGCAGGTTAGGGTGGATGGCCCAATTGATCACACAAAACTATTCCTCGTGCTCTTCCTCAGAGGTTGGGCTAGCAAAACAAGGTGTTGGTGCCCTCGGTCATCCTACCCTATATATAGGGTCAAGGCAGGCATTGCCAGTTTTGGGCGTTTCCATAAACGACAACTAAACCCAATAAAATTAGGTAGGAACCTTCGCGATTTCCCCTCCTGAATCCAATGGGACCAACACCAAGTCGGCATGTCCATTGGATTGCGAGAAAACAGGGTGGGAAAGTTCCCCTGGAACTTGCAGAGTCCTAGTTCTCTTGGCACTTAGACGATGACTGTCCATCATTGGATTAAGATCCAATGGATCTCATCGCCCACGATCAAACACAAGGGAAAAGATTTATTGCTTTAATTCATAATAATTCCCAAATTGGAGATAACTTGGAAAATTGATATCTCCAAAACCATAACTCCTATTTGTCTCAAATTTTGAGGGAACGCTCCTTTAATTATTGCCTAGCTTTGTACGAAATTTGGGAAACAAAAAGCAATGGATGAGAAAGCTTCCTTCTCTCCCAAGTTCTCTCATTAATTAATCCAAATTAATTTGTATTCCTATTTCCTTTGTGATTATGTTGTTATTTTGGGTCCCTTGGACCTCAAGAAATCCCAAAGGCATGGATTCCCATATTGGGGATTATCTATTTGAATTTATCCTCTTTTAATTATCAATTACTCATATTTCCCTTTTATTAATCAATTTCTTTTCCTTTTTAATTCTCTTTTTAAGGATTTCTCTTTATCTCTCTTCTATTTTCCTTATTGGAATTCCTTTCAATATTAGAAATCCTTTGGATACGAAAATCCACCAAGTATAACTCAATTATACCTCTTTTCACTTATTCTCCACATTTTATCATTGTTTTCAATTTCTTCGTTAATAAAGAAATATCTAATTAATCTTGTCTTTTCTTATTGCATTTTCTTTGCAACTTTGGACTCCTTGGGACCCAAGGAACCCAAGAGGCACGAAATCCATCTTTAGATCACATTCTTTTGCCTTCTAGAGATTTCCACATCTTTCTTTTCTCAAAACTCGATTATTCATTTATTAATTGAATTTTCCTTATTATTGGGCCCAATAGCCAAAAAGCCCACAAATAAATTAACAAGGCTATTTTAAATGAAATACATGCATTCAATTCAAAGATGTCATTATTTGTTCATTTATCTTTATTATGAGAAATTACATTTCTCTCCAAATGAACCCAAAAATTGGGGTTGTAACATCCTTCCCCTCTTATAAGAATTTTATCCTCAAAATTCCATCAAGCAAACAAACAATTCAAGATAAGCCTTTCTTATGTCCCTCAGGGCTCCCATGTGGCTTCACCCTTCCCATGGTTCTTCCCAAGAACCTTCATCATTTCATATTCTTCCAATTGAGTTCTTTCTTACCTTGGTATATCGTACCCTCATAGGTGACTTAGGACATTTCAACTTTTCAAATGCTGAATAGGTTCATGGTTCAACATAGGGCTTGGGTACCTCACATAGTGCTCTAGATTGGACTCATGGAACACATTACACATCATGTTATCTTGAGGGGCAAGGATAAACACAACCATCTCCACCAATCCATCTCAAATGGACCCATATATCGGGGACTCAGCTTTCTCAGATGTATCTTAGAGGGGTCGGATTTTCTCATCACATATTCTCCCACAGTGAACTGCATGTCAGTCTACATTGCATCAGCTTGCAACTCATATCACCACTGGGCTCTCACCCAGCCATTGCACGATCAAAGTGACTTCATTTGCACACACTGTGGTTCTTTTCTGACCTTCGCAAGCCCTCCTTCACCAACATCATCTTGATGAAGTGGTGACCGACACAACCTCCTTCTAGAACTTCTTTCATCCCGATAAAGGTTGTGGTGGTTAATGTCACATATTAAGAACTGTCTCCATGTATCACCCTGAATGAGCACACATGCTCCCATCAGACCCTCTGATCTAGATCATACTGTCCATTAGTATGGGATGATAAGTTGTGGTGACATGGGGTTCTTCATGTATCCACTTCCACCTCATGGAAGTGAACCTTGGTAATACTCAAGAACTTTTGAACTCGCATCATGGTGTCGTTGAACCATCTCTCTCTCTCTTATGTAGTTCAACAAAATCTATCTTATGACAGTACTCCTTCTTTCTCAGGTCATCTAGGTAAGGCGATCTTCCATAACCCATATTGCATCCTGACCTTCCTTGGTCTAGGGGAGACTCACAACATCCATAGTGATGAACTCCCATTCCCTCTCGGGAACTCTTTATACTTTATATCCATGCACTAGGTTACTGGTGTTCATCCTTCACCTCCTGGCTTGCATGGCCACATGCTACATGCAGCCTCACATCAAGAAGCCAAAGTGCTACTATCATGTACTATCTTTGTAGTATCACGGTGTTTGGTGATCATAAAACATGATATCCGATATGTCATGATTCCTCAAGATTGATACCTTGGAAACCCTAAACCACTCTCATTAGGGTTTCACCACTTTCCTTTCCAAAGGAGTACATATGCGGTTCTACAACCATCATTTCATTATTTCACAGACTAGACTGGCTAACCAAACATCTACTAATCTTGTTCAACAGATCTCCTTATATCTGAGTGTTAGCCAAACTTATCTCTTTTTCTCAACTTAAGGTTAGCCTAACAACCTCAACTTCTTCTAGCTTCCAGCTAAACTAGGCAGCTATACATCAACCAGAGCATTCATTACCACTCCTTATCCTTAGGTGTTAGGTAATGTCGAAGACATACACCTCCATGTATTATATATATCATCTCATCTCAAACTCTAATTTTGTCTTCATCAAGAAACTCTGAGCTCATCCTCATGGTGATCAAACTCAACCTTGATTAACTTGCAAATTCCACATAGCTCTTGATAAAACATCCTCATAAGATGACTACACTATTCCTCTTAGTGTTTGTAAACCATACATGTATCATTCACTCCACCAAGTTATGTTATCATCTCTGTCCTCGTTCCTTATAGCAACGTTCCAACTCACATCATCTTTACCCTTGGTGTGTGGCATGCGTACTGTCCTATCTCTCACTCCCATAACAAGAAGAAATAAGCATTCGGCGGCCGTCCAAATACAGAGTTCTTCCCATTCCAAGAGTAGAGATGGTACATCCCACCTTGACAGTACACCTTCAAATCTAAGTTGAAACGTGCAACTCATGTCTTTACATCACAAACATCATGATATCAAAATTTCCTCCATGGAAAACTAGTCTCAAACTTACTTGGATCCACACACAATCCTCTGTCATCTCCTCTAGGTGTATAGGGTGCCGACACTTTTGGGGTCATACCTCTTCCCTAATGCATCTAGAGAGTGCCCTACTCATCTACCCTTTGGGTCCCATGAGTTTATGAAGGTAACCAATCTCTGACCCATGGCCCTCAAACAATGATAGTTGTTACCTCCCGACCCTATGGTCATGTGCAACTAGGGAATTAGTGTAAAGAAGCGAAACCACTTCCTTACTAAAAATTTGAACAATAAAACCTCCAGTGCAAACACACTCATAAGGTATGTTGGAGTGGGTGTAAAATTTTCAAATGTTTGTATAATGGTAACAAAAGACCAAAGTATAGTAGCGGAAGAAAATATTTGACTATATTCAATTATAAAACAAGGGGTTATAAACTTACATCACAAGGATCCATGTAGAGGAAATCTATACCACCTCAAGATTGTCCCCAAGCTTTAACTTTGCAATCTAAGTCCGGGTCCACATGTCAAGCCATCCATGTCCTCTACCTAGGGTTGGAAGCATACCCCAGCAAAAGAGAAACAAAAGGGGACATCAACAAAGACTGGTATGTGCATACTTAAAGAAAACATTGAGAAATTAGAGGAAATAAGGATATCAAATATGAAAGGCTTCCGATAGAAAAGATAAGTACCACCCAAATGGGTATCAAGAGAAAAGAATCACATTAAAAGAGATACTTGCCATAAACAAAACAAATAACATTGTGCAAAAAAAGCACATAGATAGGTAGTAGGGCACACAGCCCACAACAAATCATCAACCTGCATGCATGTGAGATAAACATAGTCCTAGAAAAATATAAAATACAAAGGCGGCCAAGGCTTCACATACTTGAAAACCTGATAGAGACTGACTCTCCGTCAAACTCCCAATATATATAAAAGTTGAGCCAAGGCTTCACATCCTTGAAACTCGGGTATGGGGCACGACCACCATCATCCCATAAACAAAAAGGGCACACACCCAAAAACCAAAGTAATTTATATTATTCTAGTGCTACTGATTCACATTGCATGTAAATATAGAGGCAAGTAAATAGTTTAGTCAGAAGATGAATCAAAGGTTGCCATCACACAATGGACAACACAAACCATATAACATCCACTTCAAAGTAGCACATAACAATATAAGAGACCAACATGTACCACGTCACAAGATAAAATATCAAGAAATTATCCAAGTTCATAACAATCAAGATAGTTCACACGAACCATGGTATCAAAAGAATAGACATATGTGTAAGTTAAAGTCAAAAGAAAGATAAGATAGGTGAATTGCTCAACAAAGATGAATAGGGGATACAACATACATAAGAGTCAAGAATTGCTCAATATAGAAATAATAGGAGATGCAATCATACCTCAACTTCAGAGTCAAACAATCCAAAGTCACATCTAGGTCCAAGCCTAGGCGTCCAAAGAACCTATTAGAATGTATGTGAAATTAGGGTTAGGTTGTTATTACTTATTCAAAACCCTAAAAATTGCCTTTTTATTATTATGTGAATTAGGTTATTAAAACCATATAATATTTTAGTATATGTCACTAGGAGTCCAAAACATATTTTATTTTATTTTTATGACTTATAGATAATTAGTTATAATTTTTACAAGTTAATTCATTATTAATTAGGTCCATTGAAAACACATGCTTTTAACATTAGATTTAACCATCAAAACTTATACCCTTAGAAAGAACTTTTTCTGAATCCAACGAGTATCTATTTGTAATTTTTGGCTCAACAGACAAATAGTTATGATTTTTCAAAGTTAAACCAATCACCAAAATTGAAAAATCCAAATAATCAAAATGAGTTGCGCGGAGAGGAGAGAGAGATGACGGGATCCACTGACTTGGCCCAACCAGAGGTGGCCAAGTCACACGGTAAAAGCTGGTTCGACTCACGACAACTAGAGAAACAAGAAGAGTGAAAAGACTGTTATACCCCTCGGGAAATAAACACAAGGAAAAGAAAAGCGCAGGGGGTAACGAGGGGAAATCACATAGAGGATTCCTCCCCCTACCTGGATCATGCCATGGCTGGTACGAGAAGATCCTGTGCTTTGACCCGAAATTGGGGGAAAAGGGAAACTGAGGCCCGAGCAAGAACCAAATACACCCAACGAACGATAACACCGCAACGAACTCGTTGACAGGGAGCCAAGACAACCGGGGGGTCAAAACGCAGGCGATTGCACAAATTCCAAGGTCAGCGAAGAAGATGACCAGAAGAGGGAAAATGAGCTAGGTACCTGATCCTTGCAATTGATGCTATGGAAAGCATCTCGGAGGCACCGAGAACACCCTCAGGGACAAAACGGACCTCGCAAAGGTCTGCGGAAGAGAGTCGGGCAAGGACAGGCTAAGGAGGCGGCGCAGAGTAGGGGAGGCATGCCCAAAGCCTAATGGGGTCAAACCGAGGCAAGAAAGATGGAGTTGGGATCCTAACGGAGGTGAGGGAACCAATCCCTCATGGTCTGATGGTCCAAGGCGACGAGGAGATGAGAAGGTAGGGGAAAGCAGGGGAGGAAATAGAGCACAAGGTCGGCGCCAGCAGTTTGGGTAACTCGGGGTATAAATACCCAAGTATCTGGGATCAAAGGATGGGGGAAACAGAAAGGAAGGTGTGGGAGAAAGAATTGAAGAAGAAGATAGAGAGATGAGGGAGAAATCGGAGAAAGAAAATCCAGAACTGGTTTCCCAGTTCGCGTGGAACCCAGCAAAAATAGAGGTAGAAGAAAAGATAGTAACCACGCGATCTTGATCCAATGGACACAAAAGCCCCGAAATTGGAAAGGAATATCAAAACCAGCGTGACAAAATCGAGTTTATTTAATAAAGTGACATTGCATTATTATCATTTTTCTCTTTCCTCTTTTGAGGGCACAAACGAGACCCAAATTAGATGAAATTTTGCACAGAGGCTAAATTAGGCATGTAGATTTCAATGATAAAATTATATTTTCCGTTTGGTGACTTTTAATGTGTCAAATAAATTAATTTCTCTTTTCTCTTTCCTCCTTCATTAATGGCATTAGGATTATCCAAATTAGGTAAAACTTCATCCACAAGTTAACTTAAGTGTGTTGAATACGAATTTGCCATCAATTTTACATATTGGAGTTGTTTGAGTATTTAATTAATAATTTGAAGGTTCTACACACTTTCTCTCTCCTGATTTTACCTTTTAAGCAAACTTTCTCCAAATTGGATAAAAATTTACCCAAAGGCTATATTTATTATGTTGATTATGAATCTAACATTATTTTCCTGTTTTGGAGTCAATTATTATATTTTTTTATTAATTATACCTTTTAGGTAATTTCTCTCTCCTAACTTACCATATTATTTCAAGGTAGTCCAAATTAAATGAAAATTGACATGTAAACTTATTTTAATGTATAGATTACTAATTTGGAGTTTATTTACACTTTTAAGAATTTCTTACATGGGTTTTTTCTAGCCCACTAATGGACCATTAACATCATTATGCATCCAATTAAGTTATTTATCATCTTATTATCACCAAATGAATTATTTGACATATTATATTACATTATTCACGCATTAGATTATTAGGATCACTCTAACCTTAAACTTGTTTGGTCAAACCTAAAAGATCAAAGTTCTAGGGTAGGGTTCAAGATCTGGTATGTTACAACACTCCACCCCTTAAAAAGGATTTCGTCCTCGAAATCTATAGATCAGAAGATCAACAACTAACTACTCTCCACCCCTTAAAGGGTTCAACCTAACAAGTCAAACTAAACAACTTTTTAAATCTACCCACATCACTTAGTTATGAAAGTTTTTAGAGCTTAATATTTCTCATGTATCCAACTAAGTCGCCATCTAGGGCTGAGTTTTTAGGTCCTCATGTCTCTAACCTATCAACCCTACATGAACCACCAAAAAGTCATAGGGTAAGTCAACTACACCATTACATCAATCCTAGTTACCAACTAGGGTTATATTCTACTCAACTAGAGTTCTCTTGATTGTGACTTAGTTCAAGAAACATCGATAAATCTGAGAAATTTTTTGTACGTATAGTAGTATAATGAAAATAATTTTTGGAGATAAGAAACATTGCGAGGTGAAAACAAATAGTTGGCCAAAATTCAATGCGAATCCAAGTCACAATATTTTCATAAGAATATTTCCTCATAACCTAATCTTGACCTCAAACCAAACCTTATTGCACAAAAGATCAGCATTGATCAAATCTAGGGTCAACATCTCACTTAGAGGTAACTAACATAGTCAAGGGTTTTATAGGGAGACAAAATTGAAATAGTCAGATTCCAACTACCATGGGCTCTGATACCATGCTGTAAAGAAGAGAAACCACTTCCTTACTAAAAATTTGAAAAATAAAACCTCCAGTACAAACACACTCAGAAGGTATGTTGGAGTGGGTGTAAAATTTTCAAATCATTGTATAATGGTAACAAAAGACCAAAGTATAGCAGCGGAAGAAAATATTTGACTATATTCAATTATAAAACAAACGGTTATAAACTTACATCACAAGGATCCATGTAGAGGAAATCTAAACCACCTCAAGATTGTCTCCAAGCTCTAACTTTACAATCTAAGTCTGGGTCCACATGTCAAGCCATTCATGTCCTCCACCTAGGGTTGGAAGCATACCCCAGCAAAAGAGAAACAAAAGGGGTCATCAACAAAGGCTGGTATGCATACTTAAAGAAAACATTGAGAATGAGAGGAAATAAGGATATCAAATATGAAAGGCTTCCCATAGAAAAGATAAGTACCACCCAAATGGGTATCAAGAGAAAAGAATCACATTAAAGGAGATACTTGCCATAAACAAAACAAATAATATTGTGCAACAAAAGCACATAGATAGGTAGTAGGGCACACACCCCACAACCAATCATCAACCTGCATGATGTGAGATAAACATAGTCCTAGAAAAATATAAAATACAAAGGCGGACAAGGCTTCACAATCTTGAAAACATGATAGAGAATGACTCTCCGTCAAACTCCCAATATATATAAAAGTTGAGCCAAGGCTCCACATCCATGAAACTTAGGTATAGGGAACCACCACCACCATCCCATTAACAAAAAGGGCACACACTCAAAAACCAAAGTAATTTATATTATTCTAGTGCTACTGATTCACATTTCATGTAAATATAGAGGCAAGTAAATAGTTTAGTCAGAAGAAGAATCAAAGGTTGCCATCACACAATGGACAACACAAACCATATAACATCCACTTCAAAGTGGCACATAACAATATAAGAGACCAACATGCACCACGGTACAAGATAAAATATCAAGAAATTATCCAAGTTCATAACAATCAAGATAGTTCACACGAACCATGGTATCAAAAGAATAGACATATGTGTAGGCTAAAGTCAAAAGAAAGATAAGATAGGTGTGAATTGCTCAACAAAGATGAATAGGGGATACAACATACATAAGAGTCAAGAATTGCTCAATATAGAAATAATAGGAGATGCAATCATACCTCAACTTCAGAGTCAAACAATCCAAAGTCACATCTAGGTCCAAGCCTAGGCTTCCAAAGCACCTATTAGAATGTATGTGAAATTAGGGTTAGGTTTCCATTACTTATTCAAAACCCTAAAAATCACCTTTTTATTATTATGTGAATTAGGTTATTAAAACCATATAATATTTTAGTATATGTCATTTGGAGTCCAAAACATATTTTTTTGAATTTTTTTGACTTATAGATAATTAGTTATATTTTTTACAAGTTAATTCATTATTAATTAGGTCCATTGAAAACACAGCTATTAGACATTAGATTTAACCATCAAAACTTATACCATTAGAAAGACCTTCTTTTTATGAATCCAACAAGTATCTATTTGTAATTTTTGGCTCAACATACAAATAGTTATGATTTTTCAAAGTTAAACCAATCAGGATAATCGAAAAATCCAAATAATCAAAATCAGCTGCGCGGAGAGGAGAGAGAGAAGACGGGATCCACTGACTTGGCCCAACCAGAGGTGGCCAAGTCACGCGTTAAAAGCGGGTTCGATTCACGACAACTACAAAAATAAGAAGCGTGAAAAGACTGTTATACCCCTCGGGAAATAAACACAAGGAAAAGAAAGGAGCAGGGGGTAAAGAGGGGAAATCACAGAGGGGATTCCTCCCCCTACCTGGCTCATGCCATGGCTGGGACGAGAAGCTTCTGTGCTTTGACCCGAAATTGAGGGAAAAGGGAAACTGAGGCCCGAGCAAGAACCAAATACACCCAACAATCGGAAACATTGCAACGAACTCGTTGGCGGGGAGCCAAGACAACCGGGGGGTCAAAATAGAGGCAATTGCACAAAATTTCAAGGTCAGTGAAGAAGATGACCAGAAGAGGGAAAACGAGCTAGGTACCTGATCCTTGCAATTGATGCTATGGAAAGCATCTTGGAGGCACCGAGAACACCCTCAGGGACAAAACAGACCTCGCGAAGGTCTGCGGAAGAGAGTCGGGCAAGCACAGGCTAAGGAGGCGGCGTGTAGTAGGGGAGGCATGCCAAAGCCTAATGGCGCCAAACCGAAGCAAGAAAGATGGAGTTGGGATCCTAACGGAGGTGAGGGAACTGATCCCTCATGGTCTGATGGTCCAAGGCGATGAGGAGATGAGAAGGAGGGGAAAACAAGGGAGGAAACAGAGCACAAGGTCGGTGCCTGCGGTTTGGGTAACTCGGGGTATAAATACCCAAGTATTTGGGATCAAATAATGGGGGAAACAGAAAGGAAGGTGTGGGAGAAAGAATCGAAGAATCATAGAGAGATGAGGGAGAAATCAGAGAAAGAAAATCGGTCAGAACTGGTTTCGCAGTTCGCGTGGAACCCAGCAAAAACAGTGGTAGAAGAAAAGATAGTAACCACGCGATCTTGTCCTATGGACACAACAACACCCGAAATTGGAAAGGAAAATCAAAACCAGCGTGACAAAAATCGAATTTATTTAATAAAGTGACATTGCATTATTATCTGTTTTCTGTTTCCTCTTTTGAGGGCACAAACGAGACCCAAATTAGATGAAATTTTTCACAGAGGCTAAATTAGGCATTTAGATTTTGATTATAAAATTATATATTCTTTTTGGCGACTTTTAAAAGAGAAACTAGGATTTCAGAAAACCCTCGGAAAACTAATGTGATTAATCATAATTAACCACATACCTGTTAAGTAGATTGAATGCAGAAATAACCAATCAAGAATTCAAGCAAGTATGCACAGGTTAATCCTGAAAAGAAATCCAATTTCTCTACCATTAATCATGTCATCTTGATCCATTAATCCTAGTTATTTCCTAGGTTATTTTCCCTTTTTAGGGTTTTTAGCATAATTAGGGGTCCACTTCATCTTTATTACTTTAAACCCTAATTTCAAAAAATCACTTACAAAACCTAACTATTTCATTTTTCTTTTACAAAAGATTCTAGATGAATATTTTAGCAGCATGAAAACCTAATTTCAGATTATGAGCACTTTTCTTTTTTTTTTTCCTGTAATTTAGGGTTTCTAAACATATTAATCAATATATTGAGTAAAAAACCCTAAACCTTGAAATTCTATCATCAAGACAGGTTAAAAACCATCTTTATCTTTAATCAAGTTAACCATGCGTGAATTAACCTAATTACAAGATTAAAACCATCTTTGGTTAACAATTAGGGTTTTCTAATTACAAATTAACACTTTTCCCATAAAATTATACACTTTTGCAAAAATATACAGATTTATATGTCCAACCCATTTTTAACATATTCCTCACATTTTTCTAATAATTTTTCATGTATTAACTTCCCCTGTCTGAGATTCCTTTCTCAAGATACAATTTTTAACAAGAAAACTCTTTTTATTGTCTATTTGCTATTTTCTAGAAAAACCAGGGCCACCTAATACATGGTCTGCGGATCCACTGAGGATCCAACGGCCGTGGATACACGCGCCCTCAACGTTGCAAACAAAAGGACCAAAGGACAAAAATGTCCTTACCTTTACTGAAGGCGCAGAGGGTTATTTCGATAAAAGACCAGAGCCTTCTTCTTATTCCTCGCGTCGAGCACAACAGGTGTGCGATGGTCAACTCAAGGGTTGACACTCAGATCTCGGCCTCCTGCAAACGAACTACTTGGACTGGGAGCTTCGTCTCCCTTGGATGAACTCACTTGTGGGCGCAATTGCTTGCCAAAGGTGCGCCGCGATCCTCCCTTACTCGTCGACACTCCAGCGAGGTCTACCACTGACTCGGGGTGCAAGTTAGGGTGGATGGCCCAATTGATCACATAGAACTATTCCTCATGCTCTTCCTCAGAGGTTGGGCTAGCGAAACAAGGTGTTGGTGCCCTCTCTCATCCTCCCCTATATATAGGGTCGAGGAAGGCATTTCCAGTTTTGGGCATTTCCACAAACGACAACTAAACCCAATAAAATTAGGTAGGAACCTTCGCGATTTCCCCTCCTGAATCTAATGGGACCAACACCAAGTTGGCATGCCCATTGGATCGCAAGAAAACAGGGTGGGAAAGTTCCCCTGGAACTTGCAGAGTCCTAGTCCGCTTGGAACTGAGACGATGATTGTCCATCATTGGATTTAGATCCAACGGATCTCATCGCCCACGATCAAACACAAGGGAAAAGATTTATTGCTTTAATTCAGAATAATTCCCAAATTGGAGATAACTTGGAAAATTGATATCTCCCAAAGAATAACTCCTATTTGTCTCAAATTTTAAGGGAACGTTCCTTTAATAATTGCCTAGCTTTGTACGAAATTTGGGAAACAAAAAGCAATGGATGAGAAGGCTTCCTTCTCTCCCAAGTTCTCTCATTAGTTAATCCAAATTAATTTGTATTCCTAGTTCCTTTGTGATAATCTTGTTATTTTGGGCCCCTTGGACCTCAAGAAATCCCAAAGGCACGGATTCCCATATTGGGGATTATCTAT
Organism: Alisma plantago-aquatica; assembly: GCA_963693085.1. NCBI lineage: Eukaryota > Viridiplantae > Streptophyta > Magnoliopsida > Alismatales > Alismataceae > Alisma > Alisma plantago-aquatica. The sequence continues at coordinate 1,129,299,719 of OY856409.1, read as the reverse complement.
TTGACTTTATCCTCTTTTAATTGTCAATTACTCATATTTCCCTTTTATTAATCAATTTCTTTTCCTTTTTAATTCTCTTTTTAAGGATTTCTCTTTGTCTCTCTTCTATTTTCCTTATTGGAATTCCTTTCAATATTAGAAAACCTTTGGATACGAAAATCCACCAAGTATAACTCAATTATACCTCTTTTCACTTGTTCTCCACATTTTATCATTGTTTTCAATTTCTTCCTTAATAAAGAAATATCTAATTAATCTTGTCTTTTCTTATTGCATTTTCTTTACAACTTTGGACTCCTTGGGACCCAAGGAACCCAAGAGGCACGAAATCCAACTTTAGATCGCATTCTTTTGCCTTCTAGAGATTTCCACACCTTTCTTTTCTCAAAACTCGATTATTCATTAATTAGTTGAATTTTCCTTGTTATTGGGCCCAATAGCCAAAAAGCCCACAAATAAATTAACAAGGCTATTTTAAATGAAATACATGCATTCAATTAAAAGACGTCATTATTTGTTCATTTATCTTTATTATGAGAAAATACATTCCTCACCCAATGAGCCCAAAAATTGGGGTTGTAACATCAACACTAGGAAAACTCTTTCATAAAGAACCGGAGTAACTTAATTACATACCGGTTCACACGTGCATGTCCTGTATCATCTTTTACTGAGGATTATATGCGTCAACTATTCTATTAGACTAAACACAGGCAGTATCAAATCTCGAGGCACTAAGCCAAAATCTCTAAAGTACTAACTACAACTCCGAGGACATGAGAGTACAGAGACGACACATAAGACTCTATGTATATCTATACAAGACATATCAGCCAGTGTTTCCACCTGAGAATTCAATGTTGTCCCTGATGTTGTTGTTGTTGTCCTTCACCTACTAAAGGATTCATGCCTCCTCATCTGCGTCCACCTAAAAATGTGGTTTCCACGGGGATGAGACAATTGTAAAATGCCCCAGCGAGAGATATAACTCTATGCTAGAAACATTATTATTGCAGATCAACAAGATAAATCTGAATAGAGGAATCATGATTGCTTAACACCAACTAATTCATTGTTTAACAGTTAGGAACATTATTCTTATCTAAAGAATTGCAGCTATAACCTGATAGAGGAGCATGTCACTTATCCAATAAGGAATTTGAAGAACATGTATAACATTTATTCACTATAGAGTTATAACCGCAACATATACTCTCTTCATGCTTAGATCACATAGCTAATGCCTAGCATTGTCTTGTGGGGTCATGGCTTGTAGCCATATTCTATTCACAAAGTATTGGGATCTTAATCCCTCATCTCATCAAGTACATTTCCATTTCATAACAAGTTCATCATTATGATTATAGAATATGGGTATTCGAACCCTTAACTCATCACAGAATACTTGTTAGCACTTATTAGGTGACTTAATAACTTCAGGTCATTTGACCAAGGACATTATGATTCTTTCTTCACAAAGTATTCCACATAATTCACAAAGCTCATATCACCTCTTATTACCCCTTAATAGGCAACAAGGCTTATTATGTCATATGAAGCTCATAAACAATATCAATAATTAAAACATCATATGGCACACAGGGTTTATTAATAAAGTGACATTGCATTATTATCCTTTTTCTCTTTCCTCTTTTGAGGGCACAAATGAGACCCAAATTAGATGAAATTTGGCACAGAGGCTAAATTAGGCATTTAGATTTTGATTATAAAATTATATTTTTCTTTTGGTGACTTTTAAATTAGGCATTTAGATTTTGATTATAAAATTAGATTTACCTTTTAAGCAAACTTTCTCCGAAATTGGATAAAAATTTACCTAAAGGCTATATTTATTATGTAGATTATGAATCTAACATTATTTTCCTCTTTTGGAGTCAATTATTATATTTATTTATTAATTACACCTTTTAGGTAATTTCTCTCTCCTAACTTACCATATTATTTCAAGGTAGTCCAAATTAAATAAAAATTGACATGTAAACTTATTTTTATGTATAGATTACGAACTTGGAGTTTATTTCCACTTTTAAGAATTTCTTACATGGGTTTTGTCATATGGCCCACTAATGGCCCATTAATCTTATTATGCATCCAATCAAGTTATCTATCATCTTATTATCACCAAATGAATTATTTGACGTATTATATTACATTATTCACGCATTAGATTATTAGGATCACTCTAACCTTAACCTTGTTTGGTCAAACCTAAAAGATCAAAGTTCTAGGGTAGGGTTTGAGATTTGGTATGTTACAATTAGGCAACTCCTTCTTCCATCGGTCTTATCCCTACATGACCCTAGGATGGACTTAGGATTCTATTATAGTACATGTCCAACTTAGAACCTCACCCAGTCCTTCATCATTTGTCTATGCATTCTTGGGCTATCTTTCATCCTTTCTTAGGGATCATGGCGACCTACCTACCTTGGTCAGGCCCCATACCAGTTACCACCATGGTAATACATCCATACACACTTAGAGATGGTTAACTATGAGTCTACGGGTTCAATCTCATACCATGTACTTTTCACTTAGCTTTCTCAAGATCCTATAAAACCTCTTCAGGTTACCTTAACTCTAACAAGACTGGTATACACCCAACCAAAGGGTCCCTCTCCCAGGATGGGAGGAAACTACAACTCTTGATAACAAGGTCACAACTTTCCTTATGTTTAGGGTATGCATCCACATGAGCATGCTTAACCCAACAGGTACTAAAAAACAAGAAGACGACCTATTAAACCATGCTCGGTCGTACTTCTTCTCTTTCCTCAACATTATATCAACTTAGTTGTGAGGGGTTCATCAAACATACCCTTAACTTAAGGGGTTTCCTTTACCTCTACACATGAGGAGTATCATGCTCAAAACTATAGAGACTCAAATTTCATCATGAGCATCAGATACACTGCTTCCCCTCTTAGTCCTAGGAACCCTAGGCTCACCTTTGGGTGTCCAACTGCATGCTCAATCTGTTAACCACAAATTAAGCATGTCCAAGATATGCCATGTACTTCAATGGTCCTTCTACTCGAGCAACACTTCGGAGTTGAGTCCTCTTCCAAGACAACCAACTAGGTATCAAGCCTCACAACTGGTTACTTAAACCTCCTTAGGGTCTAAAGCACTCTTTATCTCATCGAGCAGGTCATCACTTGTACCATAGGTACATAGGTACCAGAAGAATCATCCTCTCTCTAGGGTTTGATTCCTCTAAAGGCAACCAAGATATCATCAGCCTCCAGGGATCATGCATGAGGCACCCACCATCATCCACTTAGGTTGCATCATTCTTGACTCCCCACTGTTCCTCACATCTCGGGGTTTTAGGTTTCCAACCTCCTTGCTTGGTTCCTTCTTTCTCTCTCTAAAGCTAACTTTACACCTAGCCATACTACTAGAGGTCATCTCCCCATGAAGGATCAAGCTCACAGGCATACCTCTACACGGGTGAAGCCTATGCTCAAACTTATGTTTGATCATGATTATCCATAACCCCATCCATCCTGCCTTCTGGTTTTGGTTTTAACTTGTTGCTTGTGCTACTTATATACTCCGGGTGAAAGCTATATCCTACTGGCAACAACCCATAAGGTTTCTATTGGTTCTTCTCTAACCTCATCCATGAAAGAGCTATCCTTTGCTCAAACATGCACGACCCTCTCCAGGGTTGGGTTGCCAAAGATACTAGGCCATCTAAAGTCTCATCCAAGGCATGTCTATCCAAACACCTAGTCAACCATGACATCTAACTCATCATGTCATCTCCCTCTCTAACCTCCACTTAGGGTTAGGGTTAACATCATCTTCAAAGGATGTGCTAGGTCTCTACTTTTAATGGAGATCTCTACCTCCAAGACTAACTCTCTCTACTCATCCTTCTACCAAGGGGTCTATCCTCAGGTCTTTCCTGAGGGTAATGACAACTTTTGTCATACGGCCTAAGCATGTATCTATTCCTTTGCTCTTACTCTATTAAGCTTATGTCCATGACATCTTATTTACATGTTCTTATTAATTTGGTGGAGGATTCCTTAATCCTTATCAGCCTTACCCATACCTCAAGAGGGTGAGGAGAAGAGAGGAAACCTTAATCTTTAAGGTCCCTAACAGAATTTGAGTTGAGAAGGAATGAACAAGATGAGAGATTCCTAAAGGTATCTTATTTCAAATCATACCCTAAGACTTTGGCCAGGCAGTCACACGGATCCTAGAGTCCTCGTATTCCAACTAGCGGTGCGGAGGAAAATATTGCCAGCCCCCGATCGTGATCCTTTCTAGACACCTTTTTCTTGAGATAATCCTCTAATAACTCCCTTGGGTTCAACAAAATTTGTAAAATTTAATAATTATTAATGATTAGATGAGGAACCTACGCTCTGATACCAATTGTAACGACCCCACCTCCCGGTAACCCCCAATTAAGAGAGACCCGAAGGTCAAAGTCGTTGTTCAAGTAACAGGATCAAAGGTTCGACTAATAATCAATAATAATTATCAAATTCTACTAACTAACTGGAATATGGTATAAAATTAAAACTTTACTTACCTTTGAAAACTTTGGAAATTTTTCTGTCCAGAGCTTGAACTATTCTATCTAATCCTCCTTGCACTTTATTTCTTATTTCCACAATGTGTCACTTTACTGTTTGTTATTTCAATTATTGTTCCTAAAACACCGACAAACAAAACTTCAGTCAGTATATCAAAATATACTGGTATGTGGGAACAACCAAAATTTCACAGATATGGCTAACTATTTAACAATCACAATCAAATTATTTATCAAGACAATTTATATTTTCAATGGGTTATTCTATACTACTTTTGCCCTAACACTGGCATACCCCTCTAGCATTTCTCTTTTGCCATTGACTTAAGGCCACCTTCTCAATCCCGAGTTTGTGCTTGGGAGTCACCTCTCATGGTGCTCCATAGTCATGCATCATAGACCATCTTCTCATTCTCAAGCTTGGTGTCTGGGGTCACCTCTCATGGTTCCCATGGGTCTACCCTCCTGGGCCTGACCTTTATGGCATCTTCCAACAGGGTGGCATGTAGGTGTGAGAATTCACATATATATATTATTGTGATAGCCATAGTGACTTTATAATTGCAGTATGAACATCCAAACAGTTTATATTGCATTCGACGTGAGGAAACATTCGAAAAACCCTCCGAAAACTAATGTGATTAATCATAATTAACCACATACCTGTTAAGCAGATTGAATGCAAAAATAACCAATGAAGAATTCAAGCAAGTATGCACAGGTTGATCCTGAAAAGACATCCAATTTCTCTATCATTAAGCATGTCATCTTGATCCATTAATCCTAGTTGTTTCCTAGGTCATTTTCCCTTTTTAGGGTTTTGAGAATAATTAGGGTTCCACTTCATCTTTATTACTTTAAACCCTAATTTCAAAAAATCACATAAAAACCCTAACTATTTCATTTTTCTTTTACAAAAGATTCTAGATTCATCTTTTAGCAATATGAAACCCTAATTTCAGATTATGAGCACTTTTCTTTTCTTTTCCTCTAATTTAGGGTTTCTAAACATATTAATCAATATATTGAGTAAAAAACCCTAAACCTTGTAATTCTATCATCAAGACAGGTTAAAAACCATCTTTATCTTTAATCAAGTTAACCATGCGTGAATTAACCTAATTGCAAGATTAAAACCATCTTTGGTTAACAATTAGGGTTTTCTAATTACAAATTAACACTTTTCCCATCAAATTATACACGTTTGCACAAATATACATATTTATATGTCCAACCCATTTTTAACATATTCGTCACAATTTTCTGACTATTTTTCATGTATTAACTTCCCCCATCTGAGGTTCCTAGGTCAAGATACAATTTTCAACAAGAAAACTCTTTTTATTGTCTATTTGCTATTTTCTAGAAAAACCAAGGTCGCCTGATCCATGGTCCACGGATCCACTGAGGATCCAATGGCCATGGATACACACGCCCTCAACGTTGCAAACAAAAGGACAAAAGGACGGAAATGTCCTTACCTTTATTGAAGGCGCGGAGGGTTATTTCGGTAAAAGACCAGAGCCTTCATCTTCTTCCTCGCGTCGAGCACAACAGGTGTGCGATGGTCAACTCAAGGGTTGACTCTCAGATCTCGGCCTCCTGCAAATGAACTACTTGGACTGGGAGCTTCATCTCCCTCGGGCGAACTCAATTGTGGGCACAATTTCTTGCCAAAGGTGCGTCGCGATCCTCCCTTACTCACCGACACTCCAGCGAGGTCCACCACTGACTCGGGGTGCAAGTTAGGGTGGATGGGCCAATTGATCACATAGAACTGTTCCTCATGCTCTTCCTCAGAGGTTGGGCTAGCGAAACAAGGTGTTGGTGCCCTCTCTCATCCTCCCCTATATATAGGGTCGAGGCAGGCATTGCCAGTTTTGGGCGTTTCCACAAACGACAACTAAACCCAATAAAATTAGGTAGGAACCTTTGCGATTTCCCCTCATGAATCCAATGGGACCATCACCAAGTTGGCATGTTCATTGGATCGTTAGAAAATAGGGTGGGAAAGATCCCCTAGAGCTTGCAAAGTCCTAGTCCACTTGGGACTTAGACGATGACTGTCCATCGTTGGATTTAGATCCAACGGATCTCATCGCCCACGATCAAACACAAGGGAAAAGATTTATTGCTTTAATTCAGAATAATTCCCAAATTGGAGATAATTTGGAAAATTGATATGTCCCAAACCATAACTCCTATTTGTCTCAAATTTTTAAGGGAACGTTCCTTTAATAATTGCCTAGCTTTGTACGAAATTTGGGAAACAAAAAGCAATGGATGAGAAGGCTTCCTTCTCTCCCAAGTTCTCTCATTAGTTAATCTAAATTAATTTGTATTCCTAATTCCTTTGTGATTATCTTGTTATTTTGGGCCCCTTGGACCTCAAGAAATCCCAAAGGCACGGATTCCCATATTGGGGATTATCTATTTGCCTTTATCCTCTTTTAATTGTCAATTACTCATATTTCCCTTTTATTAATCAATTTCTTTTCCTTTTTAATTCTCTTTTTAAGGATTTCTCTTTGTCTCTCTTCTATTTTCCTTATTGGAATTCCTTTCAATATTAGAAAACCTTTGGATATGAAAATCCACCAAGTATAACTCAATTATACCTCTTTTCACTTATTCTGCACATTTTATCATTGTTTTCAATTTCTTCCTTAATAAAGAAATATCTAATTAATCTTGTCTTTTCTTATTGCATTTTCTTTGCAACTTTGGACTCCTTGGGACCCAAGGAACCCAAGAGGCACAAAATCCAACTTTCGATCACATTCTTTTGCCTTCTAGATATTTCCACATCTTTCTTTTCTCAAAAATCGATTATTCATTAGTTAGTTGAATTTTCCTTATTATTGGGCCGAATAGCCAAAAAGCCCACAAATAAATTATCAAGGCTATTTTAAATGAAATACATGCATTCAATCAAAAGACGTCATTATTTGTTCATTTATCTTTATTATGAGAAATTACCTTTCTCACCCAATGAGCCCAAAAATTGGGGTTGTAACATCCACACATAGGAAAACTCTTTCATAAAGAAACGGAGTAACACATATCATGTATCATCTTTTACTAAGGATTATATGCGTCAACTGCTCTATTAGACTAAACACAGGCAGTATGAAATCTCGAGGCACTAAGCCAAAATCTCAAAAGTACTAACTACAACACCGAGGACCTGAGAGTACAAAGACGACACATAGGACTCTATGTATATCTATACAAGACATATCAGCCAGTGTTTCCATCAGAGAATTCAATGTTTTCCCTGCTATTGCTATTGTTGTCCTTCACCTACTAAAGGATTCCTGCCTCCTCGTCCGCGTCCACCTAAAAATGTGGTTTCTACGGGGATGAGACAATTGTAAAATGCCCCAGCTAGAGATATAACTATATGCTAGAAACATTATTATTGCAGATCAATAAGATAAATCTGAATAGAGGAATCATGATTGCTTAACACTAGTTAATTCATTGTTTAACAGTTTAGAAAATTATTCTTATCTAAAGCATTGCAGCTATAACCTGATAGAGGAGCATGTCACTTATCCAATAAGGAATTTGAAGAACATGTATAACATTTATTCGCCATAGAGTTCTAACCGCAACATATACTCTTTTCATGCTTAGATCAGATAGTTAATGCCTAGCATTGTCTTTGTGGGGTCATGGCCTATAGCCATATTCTTTTCACAAAGTATTGGGATCTTAATCCCTCATCTCATCAAGTACATTTCCATTTCATTACAAGTTCATCATTATGATTATAGAATATGGGTATTCGAACCCTTAACTCATCATAGAATACTTGTTAGCACTTATTAGGTGACTTAATAACTTCAGGTCATTTGACCAAGGACATTATGATTCTTGCTTCACAAAGTATTCCACATAGTTCACAAAGCTCATATCACCTCTTATTACCCCTTAATAGGCAACAAGGCTTATTATGGCTTATGAAGCTCATAAACAATTTCAATAATTAAAACATCATATGGCACACAAGGCTTATTAATTCCAGGTTACCTCTCACTAAGCATCAAGGCATATGAAGGCTTATAAAGCCTATAAAACAATTTCAGTATAGAGAGCATCATAGCCCATACCTGGCTATGCTCATTATCTCAACATTCCTTCATGATTAATACTCATGATAACAAATATATCCATTATATATCAGTGCCATGCAATACAAGGGTTTTCTTATTAAAGTCATAACTCATCACTCTGTATTTGAGATTCACATAGGATCACTCAGTGTTAGGACTTCACAGAGAATCACCCTATATTAGGGTTTGTCATAGCATTATGTTGTGTTAGGGTATCACATAGCATTACCTGTATTAGGATTTCACAAGCATTACCCTATATTAGGATTTCACCAAGCATTACTCTGTATTAGGGTTTATTATATCCTATTGCCCAATTTCGGGTTAGGATTTACTATTCACATCAGATTGTGGTTTATCATGTCCTTTTACCCAAATTAGGGTTTACTGTAACATTACATAGCATCACCGCATATTAGGGTTTTGTATCACATTCATCACCCTGTATTAGGGTTTTCCATAAATATCCATTTAGGTTCTCAAGATCATATTATTAATGATCGAGTCCTATTTCATTGCTTCACACAGCTAGGAACCAATATTGATAACATAAGTATTCAATCATACTTATTTATTCTCATCATTTATCATTAAATGAATTGTCAACACAAAGTATGAATTTCTCTCTTATCATTACCAGAATATGATCGCATCATAGTTTATTGATTTGGATCAACCTTTTCATAAGGCATATTAGCCTACACTTATCAAAGTGCATTACATCTCAAGGAAATAACATGACACACTTCATGTGTCACTCATCCAAATATATTGTATTTAAAACACATCAAGGTATATCAATATTGAGGTGTTTGATGTGATATCTATCATACTTTGATGTATCACTTCCCTCATCACCTTTAACTTACTTGAGTTAATCCACTTAGCTTGTATTATGGTATTTCCTATCCTAATACCAGTTCATCACATTTATCATGTAATGTTTGTTCACAAGCCACAGTATTTAGAAAATACAATCATTATTAATGATATGGACTCATCTTCGAGTAAGTAGCTATTCATATAAAGATATCCACTATCAAACTCTTTAGATGTTACACTTGTCAATATATTAATCACTATTCCATTTTTAGGAATAGGATTTTCCATTTTTATAAATTAAGGTTCACATAGCATCTCCCAAAAATATGTATTTCACCGAATATCAATCTTCATTAGAGTTCCAAATATCATCATACTTTATTAGGTTTCACTGAGTATTACCTGAAATTAGGATTTCACTTGACATCTCCCTCAATTAGGGTTTCACCTAACTTTTCCCTAATTTAGGGTTTCACATAGCTTTGCTCTAATTTAGGGTTTCACATAGCTTTGGCCTAATTTAGGGTCAAGGCTCATTAATCTTTTCGATAAGGGTTTCACGATCTCATTATTATGGATCAACCCTAATTATATATTTATTCATAATAAGAGAATTAGGGCTTAATTATATAAGCATTCCTCTCTCTCTCTCTTATCCTCTCTAGGATGTCAAGTACTCCAAGATTGATCTAGGTCATCTCTTCATTTAAGTACACACAGTTAGGGTTAACCATTATGATTACCTTTAGTCTACATCATTATCAATCAAGTAGCTAACTGACCTTTAATCAAATTAGGTCTCCAATTGGTTTAAGCAATTTTAACTTCAAAAGTCTTGGTCACTTAGACCCCAAACGGTCTTGGTCCCTTAGACCTCAAACAGTCTTGACCAATTAAGTTCAAATGGTTTGAAACCGTTTAGCAAGGTTGGTGCTTGAAACCGTTTAGATAAAACATATTGAAACCAAATGAACTTGGGTCTCCAAACGGTATGAGACCTTTTGGTCTCAAACGGTCTTGAGACCGTTTGGACTCAAATGGTCTTAAGACCGTTTGGTCCAACCCTCTCAAAACCGAATGGATCAAAAAGGGTCTCCCATCACTTAATAAATTTAGGGTTTCAATCATTGAACCATCTATAAATTGGACCACTGATTTATTCTTCAATTGAACCATTGAATCACCCTTCAATTGGACCTTCAATTAGGGTTTTGAACCCAATTGAACTAGATTTTATAATTAAGAAACCATCACTTAGGGTTTTGAAATTGAGGAACCATCAATGGTTGACATTGTGGAATGAATTCAATTGCAATCATTGAATAACCACTTAGCTATATCATGACCTGACCTCAAAAGGTCTTGAGATCGTTTGGATGACCACCAAATGGTCTTGAGACCGTTTTCCCAATCCATCATTAAAATCTATGAAATTCAATTAGGGATTGCATCATTGAATTAGTCATCAATTGAACTATTGATTATATTTCAATGTAATATCATTGGATCTTCAACCATCCAATCATACTTCATCATAAGCTTCCAAACGGTCTTGTTTGACCTCCAAGCGGTCTTGAGACTGTTTGGGCTAGTCAACCCAAAAATTAAATCAATCAATGAAGAATTTCAGCACTCAACCCGATTAGGGTTTTTAATTGGAGGATTGTACATATATTGAATCATTCAATTGGATCCATTGGATCATCATCCAAGGTGTACTAGGGTCTTGACCTCAAACGTTCAACCCATCCAAATAGTCAACTCCTCTAAATGGTTGGGGATCCAAACCTCCAAACAATTTGCAAATTGTTTGGTCACCAAACGGTTTGGTGAAACCGTTTGGACCAAAAGTTGAAACTATTTGCAATAGAAATATGTCGAGGTGTGTGCTTATCATGATCTCATCATCATCAAGCTATAAACCCACGAATATTTCTGTGATTTTCATGGTGATTGCATCAATCAACCAAATAAAATTCTGAGAATGAAGAAAGAATCAACAATTGATAAGGAATTGAATGCAATAACAATATTTAGAGTTCAAGTTATAAAACCCGTCTCCAAATAAGCTCCAAAGCTTCAAGCTCACATAAACAATGGTGGAAGAAGCTTTCTCAACCCACAAGGTTCGTTCCTCAAGCTTTTTAGTGAAAAGGATTGGCTAGAGTTGAAGATTGATTGAAGAAAGTAAGAAATCAAGCATTGATTTTCGATTTCCACTATGGAATCAAGGTGAAAGAAGGCCACGAAGCTTACCAACAGGTTGGGGGTCATCCTCCTGTTGCTCGAAGCTCCCTTGGTAGTTTTTGCAAGCAATAAGTGAAAGGGGTTTCGAAATTATCCCTTCACCTCAAAGATAAAGGAGCTTATATATGAATTTTATTGAAAATTCACTTAAGAGAGAGAAAGTAGGACTTATCTCCTCAACTTTCTTTCCATATGCCCCCTTTTCATCCTTAGGGACGAGGCTATATTCTTTGCCTTAATATTCCTCTCAACTATCCAGGTTTTAAAGGAAAACAAACTAAGCACCTTAAATCATATAATAATAATATCCATAAGTGAGTGGATATTACTTTTTCTTATAATAATGTGAGTGAGTTATCCACTTCCTTTGGATATCTTCACTCTTTTGCAAGGCACATGGTCGTCCACACATAACCAAACTCAACCATTATAGTTTTGGTTGAAGGGAAATCCAACTAATATAATTATTTTCACATTAAATTGGATTAGGGTTTCGATTATGCTTAAATCTTGAGTATTTTAATATCAAGATTCTCTCTCCTTTAAAATGATTCAAAAGAGGTGCCCCTCTCAAATTATTTTTTCTACCTGATGCCAAGGATCATGAGGGACCCTTCTGAAGTGGTAGTTTTCATATTGAACCCTAGATTTTAGGTAAATTGCACATTACACCAAAACTAGGTTTTAATGCACAAACATTGCTCCACAGGCTCTTTCTTGTTATTCAGGCTTGTAGAAGCCGTACTACTGCATCATACTCATTCCCATGATGCTTCAACACATGAGTAACATTGTATCATGTACAATTTGCAAGTTAACCCCTCAACTTGGGTAATTTGCACTTTAGTCCAAAACTTAACAAAACATTGTTTCAACATTATTCACAAAGGACTAAAATTGAAATATAAGTTCCTCTTGAGCCTTAATTACTTTTAGAGAGATAAGAGAGAGCATATAATCAACTTCATTAAGAAAAACATCTAGGGTTAAGCATAACCCAGGTCAGGGATGTTACAAATTATAAACCCCTAACAAGGATTTCGTCCCCAAAATCCCAGTTAACAGAAGATAGTTGTTACTCATGTCATCAAGTCCCTAATTATCATCTCAATGTCATGAAGATACCATAGATATTTAATCCACACAAAGTTCTTCTACAGAGGATTATTCTTAAGAAAATATTTTCAACTTGATAAACTTTTCCACCATAATTACACTTGTTCCTTCCATTAGTTCAACTTTATCAAGGTTTATGTTTATGCAGAGCATAAACCCCTAACATATGATGTTCATGTTATTTTGTATAACTAAATTGATTTCTCAGTTGGCCAATATAGGTAACCAACATAAATACCTTACTTTGGTATTCATCATATGTATTGAGAACACATCTCATCGTTATCATATTCGATTCCATGTTGTAACCACCAAGGGTACACATGCACAAAGTATTTCTTTTACTTGAGGACATTGCTTGTTCCATATATCATTATCTTGGAACCAAAGTCCAAAGCAAACTGATACTTATCTAAGTATCCATCAACAGATTATTTCTAATCCAAATACATCAATTGTCATTATACTTACCTGATTGTCATGTAAATGAAAGGAGAAATATAAAGTATTATTCTCCTATCATTACCCAAGGTTATTCATCAATGGGAAAACATATATATTTAACAGAGGTAATCCACTTAGCAATCCTTTATTTGTTTGGGAAAGTGCACTTAGCACTTCCTATGTAATTAGGAATGTTCACTTTAGCACTTCCTCATTAATTGGGAATGTTCACTTAGATCTTCCTCATTGATTGAATATGTTCAATTAGCTCTTCCTCATTAGTTGGGAAAGTTCACTTAGAACTTCCTCATTAGTTGGGAATGTTCACTTAGCTGTTCGTCATTGGTTGGGAATTTTCACTTAGCTCTTCCTCATTAGTTGGGAATGTTCACTTAGCTCTTCCTCATTAGTTGGGAATGTTCACTTAGCTCTTCCTCATTAGTTGAATGTTCACTTAGCTCTTCCTCATTAGTTGGGAATGTTCGCTTAGCTCTTACTCATTAGTTTTATTATACTCACTAGATTGTTTCAAAATGACTACTTGATCAGAGTAATCAAGCCGATAACAATCTAAGAGTTTCATACTTTCCTTTCGTCAAATAATCTTATACCTGGCCAGGTTATACAAGTATTGAGATTAGGTAGTATGCACTTTATTTTCTATCATATTCCTCACTTTTCATATAATTATACACACAAGATTTTTAATTCTTTAATTATCTTCAGGCATCACTTCTATATCTCATCTTTTAACACACAGATAAGGGAGATTATAAAGCATTTTAAGGAACACTGAGTAAGATGTATGTTCTCATCTCCCTTGTGTCCCTATAGGACTAGTCAGAGGGAGTTCAAAAACAACTACTTTCTTATTTTTAACATATAGAATCATGAAATGAAATTTTAGAATGAATCTATTTCATCTGACCTATCACAACCCGAGGGTTGAATATTGCATCAGATTGATTCATTGCATAGAACCTCACAGTTGCTTGTTGTTGCTTTTGCCTTTACTTAGTGGCTATTGCCCTAGTGCATTAGGCATTTATTGCACTGATGGCACCAAAAAATTTGGCTTTTCAGAACAACTAGGCAAATGTCTCTAAACTTAGAGAGATCTTACCTTAAATCTCAGCTTATTACCCCTCCTTGGGCACTACCATCACAGATATACTATCTGTCTAAACTTATGGCAGAGTCTACTTTGTCGCCATATATTAATCTTTCTCACATTTCCATTATTCCAACATGACTATGTCATTCAGGAACCCTTTCAAAGCCCAATGTTTCTGCATTAAAGACTGGTAACCTAGGTTGTAATGCTAGTATCCAATCTTCTATATGCATTATTATTGTCCTAACCTACCCTTAAAGAGCATAAAAATAGGATTCTCTATCCTGATCGGGTCAAGATGGGAATTCTCAAGCACTTGTTCTTCTCTTGCCTGATCCCTTGCACCCTCTCCTGGTGCAACATCATTTCCCTTAGCAATGTGTTCCTCATGTTCCCTAGTCATTTATAAACTTTACCCTTTACTCTGCATAAGCAAAAGTCACTGTAGGGTATACTGGAGAACACTAACATAGACTCAACACCTTAGTCGTATGTCTCTGTAGACTTAGCAAACCTAGAGGTCTGATACCACTAAATTGTGACACATCATTTGAATAAAACGTCATTAACTAAGTGGAAGCGATCACTACGCAACCGATTACCAAAAACCACTAAAAATTAAAACCATTTTACAAAGAGGTTCACACATAGGAAAACTCTTTCATAAAGAACCGAGGTAACTTAATTACATACTGGTTCACAAGTACATGGCATGTATCATCTTTTACTGAGGATTACATGCATCAACTGCTCTGTTAGAATAAACACAGGCAGTATGAAATCTTGAGGCACTAAACTAAAATCTTGAAAGCACTAACTACAACTCCGAGGACCTGAGAGTACAGAGATGACACATAGGACTCTATGTATATCTATACTAGACATATCAGCCAGTGTCTCCACCAGAGAATTCAATATTGTCCCTGTTGCTGTTGTTGTTGTCCTTCACCTACTGAAGGATTCCTGCCTCCTCGTCCGTGTCCACCTAAAAATGTGGTTTCCATGGGGGTGAGACAATTGTAAATTGCCCCAGCAAGAGATATAAGTCTCCGCCAGAAACATTATTATTGTAGATTAATAAGATAAATCTGAACAGAGGAATCATGATTGCTTTACAGTAGTTAATTCATTGTTTAACAGTTTAGAACATTACTCTTATCTAAAGCATTGCAGCTATAACCTGATAGAGTAGCATGTCACTTATCCAATAAGGAATTTGAAGAACATGTATAACAATAATTCACTATAGAGTTATAACTGCAGCATATACTCTCTTCATGCTTAGATCACATCGCTAATGCCTGACATTGTCTTTGTGGGGTCATGCCCTATAGCCATATTCTTTTCACAAAGTATTGGGATCTTAATCCCTCATATCATCAAGTACATTTCCATTTCATAACAAGTTCATCATCATGATTATAGAATATGGGTATTTGAACACTTAACTCATCATAGAATACTTGTTACCACTTATTAGGTGACTTAATAACTTCAGGTCATCTGACCAAGGACATTATGATTCTTGCTTCACAAAGTATTCCACATAGTTCACAAAGCTCATATCACCTCTTATTACTACTTAATAAGCAACAAGGCATCTTATGGCTTATGAAGCTCATAAACAATTTCAATAATTAAAACATCATATGGCACACAAGGCTTATTAACTTCAGGTTACCTCTCACTAAGCATCAAGGCATATGAAGTCTTATAAAGCCAATAAAACATTTTTAGTATACAGAGCAACATAGCCCATACCTGGCTATGCTCATTATCTCAACATTCCTTCATGATTAATACTCATGATAACAACTATATCCATTATATAGCAGTGTCATGCAATACAAGGGTTTTCTTATTACATTCATAACTCATCACTCTGTATTTGAGCTTCACATAGGATCACTCTGTGTTAGGACTTCACATAGCATCACCCTTTATTAGGGTTTCTCATAGCATTATCTTGTGTTAGGGTATCACATAGCATTACACTATATTGGGATTTTACAAGCATTACCCTATATTAGGGTTTCACCAAGCATAGCATTACCCTGTATTAGGGTTTATTATATCCTATTGCCCAATTTAGGGTTAGGATGTACTATTCACATCAGATTGTGGTTTATCATGCCATTTTACCCAAACTAGGGTTTACTGTAACATTACATAACATCACCCCAGATTAGGGTTTTGTATCACATTCATCACCATGAATTAAAATTTTCCATAAATATCCATTTAGGTTCTCAGGATCATATTATTAATGATTAAGTCCTATTTCAATGCTTCACACAGCTAGGAACCAATATTGATAACATAAGTATTCAATCATACTTATTTATTCTCATCATTTATCATTAAATGAATTGTCAACACAAAGTATGAATTTCTCTCTTATCTTTACCATAATATGAT
Source organism: Alisma plantago-aquatica (assembly GCA_963693085.1). Classification (NCBI taxonomy): domain Eukaryota; kingdom Viridiplantae; phylum Streptophyta; class Magnoliopsida; order Alismatales; family Alismataceae; genus Alisma; species Alisma plantago-aquatica. The sequence goes on along the minus strand of OY856409.1, from coordinate 1,129,282,864 downwards.
CACATCATAGTTTATTGGTTTGGATCAACCTTTTCATAAGGCATATTAGCCTACACTTATCAAAGTGCATTACATCTCAAGGAATCAACTAACATGACAGACTTCATGTGTCACTCATCCAAATATATTGGATTTAAAACACATCAAGGTATATCAATATTGAGGTGATGGATGTGATATCTATCATACTTTGATGTATCACTTCCCTCATCACCTTTAACTTACTTGAGTTCATACATTTAGCTTGTATTAGGGTATTTCCCATCCTAATACCTTATACACCAGTTCATCACATTTATCATGTAATGTGCTGGTCACAAGCCACTATATTTAGAAAATACAATCATTGTTAATGATATGGACTCATCTTTGAGTAAGAAACTATTGATATAAAGATATCCACTATCAACCTCTTTAGATGTTACACTTGTCAATATATTAATCACTATTCCATTATTAGGAATAGGATTTTCCATGTTTATAAATTAAGGTTCACATAGCATCTCCCATAAATATGTATTTCACCTAATATCACTCTTCATTAGGGTTTCACATAACATCCTCCTTTATCAGGTTTCACTTAGTATTACCTGAAATTAGGATTTCACTTGACATATCCCTCAATAAGGGTATCACCTAGCTTTGCCCTAATATAGGGTTTCACATAGCTTTCCCTAATTTAGGGTTTCACATAGTTTGCCCTAATTTAGGGTCAAGGCTCATTAATCTTTTCAATAAGGGTTTCATTATCTCATTATTATGGATCAACCCTAATTACATATTTATTCATAATGAGAGAATTAGGGCTTAATTATATAAACATTCCTCTATCTCTCTTATCCTCTCTAGAATGTCAAGTACTCCCAGATTTATCTAGGTCAGCTCTTCATTTAAGTACACACTTTGGGGTTAACCATTATGATTACCTTTAGTCTACATCATTCTCAATCAACTAGGAAACTGACCTTTAATCATATTAGGTGTCCAATTGGTTTAACCAATTTGAACATCAAAAGTCTTGGTCACTTAGACCCCAAATGGTCTTGGTCACTTAGACCTCAAACGGTCTTGACTAATTAAGTTCAAATGGTTTGAAACTGTTTAGCAAGGTTGGTGCTTGAAACCGTTTGGACAAAACACATTGAAACCGAATGAATTTGGGTCTCCAAATGGTTTGAGACCATTTGGTCCAACCCTCTCAAAATCGAATGGACCAAAAAGTATCTTCCGTCACTTAGTCAATTTAGGGTTTCAATCATTGAACCATCTATTAATTGGACAACTGATTTATTCTTCAATTGAACCATTGAACCACCCTTCAATTGGACCTTCAATTAGGGTTTTGAACCCAATTGAACTAGGGTTTATAATTAAGAATCCATCACTTAGGGTTTTGAATTCGAGGAACCATCAATGGTTGACATTATGGAACTAATTCAATTGCAATCATTGAATAACCACTTAGTTATGTCATGACCTGACCTAAAACGGTCTTTAGGTCGTTTGGATGACCTCCAAACGGTCTTGAGACCGTTTTCCCAATCCATCATTAAAATATATGGAATTCAATTAGCGTTTGCATCATTGAATCAGTCATCAATTGAGCTATTGATTGTATTTCAATGTAATAACATTGGATCTTCAACCATCCAATCATACTTCATCATAAGATTCCAAACGGTCTTGGTTGACCTCCAAACTCTCTTGAGACCATTTGGGTGACCTCCAAATGTTCTTGAGATTATTTGGGCTAGTCAACCCAAAAATTAAATCAATCAATGGAGAATTACAGCACTCAACCCGATTAGGGTTTTTAATTGGAGGATTGTACATATATTGAATAATTCAATTGATCCATTGGATCATCATACAAGTTTTACTAGGGTCTTGAACTAAAATGGTCAACCCATAAAAACGGTAAACTCCACTAAATGGTTTCGGATCCAAACCTCCAAACGGTTTGCAAACCGTTTGGTCACCAAATGGTTTGGCGAAACTGTTTGGACCAAAAGTTGAAACCGTTTGCAATAGATATTTGTGGAGGTGTGTGCTTATGATGATGTCATCCTCATCAAGAAATAAACCCACGAAGCTTTCTTTGATTTTTATGGTGATTGTATCAATCAACCAAATAAAATTTCGAGAATGAAGAAAGAATCAACAATTGATAAGGAATTGAATGCAATAACAATATTAAGGGTTCAAGTTATAAAACTCACCTCCAAATGAGCTACAAAGCTTCAAGATCACGTCAAAAATCGTGGAAGAATCTTTCTCAACCAACAAGGTTCGTTCCTCAAGCTTTTGAGTGAAAAGGATAGGGAAGAGTTGAAGATTGATTGAAGAAAGTAAGAAATCAAGCATTGATTTTCGATTTCCAGCATGGAATCAAGGTGAAAGAAGGTGAAGAAGCTTACCAAAAGGTTGGGGCGTCCTCCTGTTTCTCCAAGATCCCTTGGTACTTTTTGCAAGAAAGAAGTGAAAGGGGTTTCGAAATTATCCGTTCACCTCAAAGAGAAAGGGGCTTATATATGAATTTTATTGAAAATTCATTTAAGAAAGAGAAAGTAGGAATTATCTCCTGAACTTTTTTCCATATGCCCCCTTTTCATCCGTAGGGACGAGGATATCTTATTTTCTTCTTATTATTCTCAACTATACATGTTTTAATGGAAAACAAACTAAGCACCTTAAATAATATAATAATAATATCCATAAGTGAGTGGATATTACTTTTTCTTATAATAATGTGAGTGAGTTATCCACTTCCTTTGGATATCTTCGTGCCTTTGAAAGGCACATGGTCGTCCAAACATAACCAAACTAAACCATTATAGTTTTGGTTTAAGGGAAATCCAATTAATATAATTATTTTTGCATTAAATTGGATTAGGGTTTCAATTATGCTTAAATCTTGATTATTTAATATCAAGATTCTCTCTCCTTCAAAATGATTCAAATGAGGCGCCCATCTCAAATTATTTTGTCTACCTGATGACAAGGATCACGAGGGACCCTCTTGAAGTGGTATTTTGCATATTGAACCCTAGATTTTGGGTAAATTGCACATTACACCAAAACTAGGTTTTAATGCACAAACATTGCTCCACATGCTCTTTCTTGTCATTTCGCCTTGTCGAAGCCATACTACTGCATCATACTCATTTCCAAGATGCTTAAACACATGAGGAACATTGTATCATGTAAAATTTACAAGTTAACCCCTCAACTTGGGTAATTTGCACTTTAGTCCAAAACATAACAAAACATTGTTTCAACATTATTCACAAATGACTAAAATTGAAATATAAGTTCCTATTGAGCCTTAATTACTTTTAGAGCGATAAGAGAGAGGATATAATCAACTTCATTAAGCAAAACATCTAGGGTTAAGCATAATCCAGGTCAGGGATGTTACAGTTACAATGTTCACTTCAAGGCTACATATGAAGGACTTCAGTGATAGCTCTGCGCACAAACCCAAGGTTGTTGGTTCAATATTTTGAGATTTCACATTGTTCAAATGTCTAATATGTCTCTAGGAGTCCATGAAATATAGTCTATTGAATAACTATAACCATCCTAAATGACAAATTACAACTAACATGAATCATGCAATATGTAGAGAAGAAGAAGAAACATGAATCAATGCCCTATGTGACTATAAGCTGATGAAACTAATACATAAAATTATTAATGAATAAATGACGTCCAAGTTTTTAGATAAAAAAGATCAATAATAATACTCCAAAAACCTAAAGTGCAACATCTCTAAACTATATTTGTCTGTGAGATTTGCAATATGTGTTTGAAAAATTTGTCAAGTAAGGAAAAATCACACTCCAAGAACTCCCAAATGACAACTCAACAACTAAATGCCCTATGTGAAAACAAGCTAATGAATCCAAAATGGGAAAAATAAATGAGGTTCAGGTTTTTAGATAAAATAATATCAAAAAAGGGTACTTGAAGAATATGAATCACTATCAGTCTCAATTATATTGGTCCATGAAATTTGCAATCTATGCTCGATAAATTTGGCAAGAAAGGAACAAGCACACCTTTAGAACTTGCAAATGACAACTCAACAACTCATTTTTATCATATGGTTCCATGTGTAAACATGTTTAAGATATTATTAAAGCCATAAAGAGAATGAACCTCTACAGATGACATGAGCTAATTGCGTGCTTCCTCAATTTTTTCAGCTTAAGTGAAACTTCAATGACTCCATAGTGTTATGAATGAACAATATAGTTGTGGCCATCATCATGGGTGACCAAAATGGCATATAGATTAAATGGAATTTGAAGAAGATCCCACATTTTATAGTTGTCCTTAAAGTAAATATAGATGTGATTAAACATGTCCAAAAATAATCTAGGGAGTAGAAGGAACGATATTCGTGTATCAACAACATTGGGGTGAAAAAAGATTGTGAAGAAGCATAATACATTGTTAAGAAGTTACAAAGAGCTATGCAACATGATATGCAAGTTGGAGGAGGCATAGAAATGGTTTTTAATTAATTTTAGTAGAAGAGTTTCCAATAAGCTAGTTGATGTCTTAGAAAAATGGGTCAAAAAATAGAAGAATGAGGGAGAGTGGGGCTTGTACCTATTGTTCATATCTACCACATATGGTCACAAAATGGTTGTTATTTTATTTTAGTAGAAGTGTTCACAAATATTTTCTTTTGGTACCCTAGGAGTGTTCAGCTTGTAGAGATGGACCAAAATCTCTGCAAAGTTGTCTTCAAAGCTTCTCAACCATCAATTAAACACAAGGTAAGTATATTGTATTTATTCTCTTTTTAATGGTGCATGTACCCCATAGTTAGTTCTCAAGAAATTATATACAATTTTTAATTTTTTCTTCACCAAAATCTTCTTCTTTTAATGGAAAGTCAAGTTTAATACCTCTTTCTTGTATTAGTCAAGTGACATTTTCTGACCTTCACCTCTCTTGTTTTCATGGTGGCAGGCCTTGATTCCTCCTTCAATCAACTCAAATGTCATGTAGTTGCGATTGAGTTTGGAAAGATCGGGGAACCCAAACTAAGGTTTCCTTGTTGAGATATCCATGTTGGATCAGGTTGATGATTTGTGTCCATGTTGATGGTACCCATTTCATGATATTATTTTGTGCAATCATGGACTGAAATACCATAAGCACCCTTATGTGTTATTTTAAATCACCATATGTCTTGTGGGTAACTTGGTCTGTCAACATGAACATTCTATTATGAGATGCATGAGGTTTATCTTGACAAGACTAAAACTTTGGTCTACCACACTTCAAAATATGATGTGTGATGTACTTATACCTTAGCCATAAACTTAAAATTATATAAATGTATTAACTTAAATAATGCATAAATAGTGATTTACTCATCATAAAAATGTTCCAAAATATGTATTGGAATCCTAAAATTAGGAAAAAAATATCTAGCAAGGTAATATATATATATATATAAATGAAATTGGTTCAAAAGTCAATTTTAGTGTTTGATTATTTAATTAAATATTAGTAATAATCTAACGTGAATATGTTGCAATGTGTAATAATACCCTATTGTGGACCTTGGATTTGACCCAAGATGTTTGAGACAAGAAAATAAGGTACGTCTAACCTCCCTATTCTTATGTGGACATCTATAAAATAAAACCCAAAATTTGTATACTGAGACATAAGATTGCTAATAATATCTTATTGGAATTTTCTTTAGAGATTCTTTGAATTATAACTTGTAATAGTATGCTTCTCTTGTGACTACCAACATTTCTTATATTGTCTGGGTCCTTGACCTCACCTTCTATGATTTAATTTGTATGTTTTATTTACTCTTGAAATTAATAAAAAATTGAACCATGAAGCTTTTTAAATATTTGCATGTAAGATAATTATACTAATATTATTAGGGTAGTGTTTTTCTACATGACCATACATAGGGGTATGTTATTTATTCATAGGGTGCGCTAAGTCCACCCACTTGTATAATGGGGTGCTCTACTTCCACCTTTGGTTTTCTATGGATTCTTTGGTGTCCATACTCCTAAATTTTTGTCTATATTTAATCAACATTATTTGTACTTGTTGTGATTGTGAAATGATTTTTAAAGACAAATAACCTCATATTCATTGACTGATTAAGATAAAAAGTCTCATGCTCATCTCCTTAATTCTCTTGGCTTATATTGCCTACGTGTTTAGTATCACTAAGGGAACAACCTTCTACTTGTACTTTACTCTTTCATGCATAAATAAGTCATTCAATGCACTTATACCATTTTCTTGACCTATAACTTTTCTATTGGTTCCCCTTTTTTTGGATCTTACTCCTGAACAACCTTTATGTTGGTTAATTAGAGAAGGATGCCTCGAGATGAACATGTACTAGGATATTGGACTTCATTGGTATTTTGAAATTGCCAAATTTCACGCTACAACTAGTACATTGTATACATCTAGATTGTACCTTTACTTATGTTTTAAACAAGTTTGTTAAGAAATAGTGTAAAATGTGATAATAGAATAATTATATTTTCTATAATGAAATGCACATATAACCTTTTGTGTCATGCTTTTGAGTAATTCAAATAAAAAAATGTCTTCTTCAATGCTCCTATTATGTTTGGATCTAGATGGGTCTTATTCCTCAATAGGTAATAAGAAGATCCCTTCTTGGGTCCCACCAGTTACAAGTATGGTATCCAATCTATAGCAGTGGGTTAGTATGACTAATTCAACTTATCCTATATTATTCCCTTACATATGCTTTAGGTAGGTAGTTTAATTACTGATATGGGTTGTCATGGGCTCAACCTTGAGTTGCAAGATGCTCGTAAAGACTTCAATCCCTACATAAAAAGGTCTTCCCCGCAACCTAATCCACTTATGTGGTTTAGATTAATGCTTTGGTAACCCTAACTTCCCTTCATCTATTACTAGTAGTTGAAATTTCCCCAAAGTAAATTCTAAATCCTTTCGCGATAGATTCTATCTTCTTCCATACTGGGAATGTTGGAAAACCACTATAGGTTGTATACCATATTGAATACTCTTAAAAAGGTTAATACATGGTTAATATCTTTAGACTGTCCTTATTTTTCTCATGTATGCTCTCATAAATGTTATCCTTGAGATTGTAAATCAATAATGTTAAACTGCCAACATAAGTTTTAGATTAATTAAACCCATTCATGCTAAGTATATACTAAGACTAACTTCATAATGCTGAGAAACACCTTGCATTCATCTTAAAGTTTCTTCGATGTAGTTTTTCCTAAGAACTTATGTGTTAGGAACTAGATACCATTTTCTCTTAGTTTTGGATTTATAATATATTAGGATTGATCGAAGAATGTGATAGATTATCCAGTAGAAACCCTTAGGAATCGACAAATCTCCTCTTCATACTAAGAGTCAGATCACTAGGTAATCCCCCATTATGCCATATGAAGACATGATTACCTAGTTGTACCAAGTGTTGGATTGTCATGTAGTTCCCTTATGTTGTATAAAAACACTGGGGTAAACACTATTTAGAATGAATAATCCTAACCTCTTTCTATGATGGTTGCGTGACCATACAACTCTATGTTGTCCCATGATTAGGTTTTATGCTCACTCATATGATACATTATGATTATGATGAAGTGGTAAATAGTGATGTAACCTATAAGTACCTAGTAGAAGTTGACATCATGTGATAGGAAGCCCTATCCTTCTTTGTTATCCAATGGGCTTGGTAATGTTTCAATATTCCCTTCTCGATGCTTGAAAGATTTGACTCTCATGGTGGAACAAAGTGTTGGTAAAACAATTGGAAATGTGTTGTTTACTTGGTTCTAATATTTCTTTTGGTTCCATTTTCCAATACATCACAAATTTTTGTAACGACCCCACTTCCCAGTAACCCCCAATTAAGGAAGACCAAGAAGTCAGAGGCGTTGTCCCAAAAAAAAAATCAATGGTTTTGCAATTAATAAAAAATAATTAGTAAATTATACCAAAGACTAAACTGTAAACTAGAAATAAAAATTACTTTTCGCATACCTTTCAATATAGGAAATTGGAGCTTCTACCTTCAGTAGAATTCTCACTATCTAAATCATCCTTTATGAATTAACTTTAATCTTTAAAATTTCCACTTTACTGTTTGTCCAATTTTCGATAATCCTAAAACACCAACAAACAAATTGTCTGTCAATATAAATGAATATACCATTATGTGGTGACAACAAAACATTGCACATATATTCTAACAACATAAACACATCAAATAGTTGTTAACAATGCAAGTTTACGTTTTTCAATATGACTTCCCAACCTCTATTACTCATACTCTAGGATACCCTCTCTAGAGTTAAGTCATTGCAAGTGACTTTAAGCCTACCTTCTCCAACCTAAGCCTGGTACCTGTGGTCACCTCTCTATGTGCCCAGTGGTCTTCCATCTGGGGCTTGACCACCTAGACCTTCCCTCCAGGGCTTGGTCTCTTATCTTACATCCAGAGATGGTATGTTGGTTCGAGCAAGCCATATATATAATGAAATTGTGATAATCATATTCACTTTAAAGATTGCAGAAAAATAATCATCCAAGTAGTTTATTCCCATTGCAATCGATAAAACACCGAGAAAACATCAGGAAACTAAAGTGTGTACTCATAATTAACCACATACCTGATTTGCAGATTTCATCAGAAATAAGCACAGTCCAATCAAAACAACCAATAAAGCCAATCACACAAAAGAATAGATTCTTGAAAAACATGTACAACATATTTACTACATACTCATCAATCACTTACTTTATTGACTTGGAATTACTTTTTGGAGTTTCTAATCCAAATTAGGGTTTCATTAGTGTTCTTTTAGATTTATTTACAAATTTCCTTTTTATGCCCATAAAACCCTAAAATTGCGATTCTAGGCGCAATACCCTAATCCAACTTAATCATATTAACATCTTCCTATCACCTAATAGGCTCTTGATCATCCCGGTATTACTTTCATTAATTTCAAAATATTTCACATTAGAAACAATAAACACCTATATTAGGGTTTCTAAGCCCATTAAAGCTCATTAAAATATCAAAAACCTAAATTAGGTTATCAAACATATGCATCATATACTTAGACATCAAAATGTCCTTTAATTAATAATAAGTTAACATGTCCATAGATTATCCACATTACTCATCTCAATTTCATAGAATCATCAAGTTAGGGTTTTCCTCATTATAAAGCTTTGAGATTAGCAACTTTAACCACTTTTCAAATAATGACCAAATTCAGGCTCTAAAACTGTTTTTATTGAATTCTGTGGATTTTTCTGATCAAAAACTATACATCACTTATCTTGATTTGAGCTACCAATAATTACTTATGATTATTCTTAAATACATACCTTTAGGTGAATAGGAACATGCCACGTCAATGCTTTGGTCCTCACATCCTTTCGAGAGGTCCACTCAGCTCGCGGTTCCCCTACTGGTTGCATTTACCTGGAAGCCTGAACCCACTATCTGACTCATCCCCTTCAATAGACTCGCCCACAAGGACATACTCTGTTCCGTCGGGAAAACAAATCCCTACATATGGTTGATCAACACCATCTTTTTGGCCTTCCTTCTCTTCCTCATACCTCCTCACGAGTACACCAGAAGCTTCACCCCTCTTCAAAAACCACATTGCCATTTAGCCGCACCCTTCCGGTGTATAGGGTGGTGCTGTTCCTCAAGCCGTCCCAGGTTAGGGAGCTGGCAGAACCAGGAAACTAGGGCCCCCTTCTTCGCTCACCAATCTCTCTAGCAAAGACCCACTCTCGTAGACAGAGTTATCTGAGACCGTAAGGGCATCGAGACCCCCCCCCTTTTTATAGCCAGGGCTAACCAAGACATTGGTCCTCCATGCAACTATAGTTCCTATAGGAATTGGGATTTGAGGAAACCCCAAACCCACCCGGAAATGGTGCAATATTAGGTTAGCTAAGTTCGGTTTCACATCCTGATTGCAATGGAATGAGTCGCAGATCCATAAGTTTATCGTATGGGAGAAAATCAAGTGGGAAATCTCCCTCAACTATTCCTCTTTCCCAATCTAACTCGAAAAGTAGCTACTGTTGGGTCAAAGATCCAACAGTTATCAAGTGTCGTATTAGTATAAAGTTAGAATTGAATTGTGACATCTAATATGATCCTTCTCACTTTAGGAATGTTTAAAAAATTCATATCTCCCACTTCGTCTCTCCTTTTAATCCTAAATTTGAGAGGAAATAACATAATGACTTAAGTTACTTCTGTGCCAATCTTGGTATTTAAAATCAAAAATATGAGAGACTTTTGTTCATATGGAAGTTATCCCTTATTAAGACATGTTTTATACATATTTTTTCTCTCCTATTATTTTATATTCCTTATTTGGATTCCTTATACCATTAGAAACCTTATGGATTTGAAATCTCCATGATGAGTCAATCACACATCTTTCCACATATTTCTCATATTTTCATCATTATCTCAAATTTACTTCTTAATAATGCATTATTTGATTTCTACTTTTTCTTTTAATCATATTGGACTCATTATTGTATTATGATCCACAAAATCACATGCACAAAGGAAATATTGCAAAGGGAATCCATTCAATACATATAATTCATACAATTTCCATAATCCTACATTTATTGGGGAAATTGCATTTCCAACCATATGAATCCAAAATTTGGGGTTGTAACATCCTTTCCCTCTTATAAGAATTTTGCCCTCAAAATTCCACCAAACATACAAACAATCAGGATAAGATTTTTCTATGTCCATCATTGGCTCCTAAGTGGCATCATCCTCTTCATGGTGCTTCCAAAGAACCTTTAGCATCTTATATTCTTACATCTGAGTTCATTAACCTTGGTATCTAGAATCCTCACAGGTGACTCAGGATATTTCAGACTCCCTTGAAGCTCAATAGGTTCATGGCTCAGCACATGTCTCTGGTAAATCACATAGTGCTCTAGATCAGACTCACGGAACACATCATACATCATGTTATTCTGAGGGGTAAGGCTAAACATAAGTAACTCCACCAATCCATCCCAAATGGAACCATGTATTGGGGACTCAACTTTCTCACATATACTCAGATGGGTTGGGTTTTCATAACATATGTTCATCTACAATGCTCTACATGTCAGTTTTCTTCACATCATCTCACAACTCCTGTCGAGCATGGGCTTACTCAACCATTGCTCGATCAAAGCGACTTCATGTGCATACACTATGGTCTCTCTGACCTTCACAAGGTTCTCTCACTAACATCATCCTAATGAAGCAGTGACTGATAAGGCCTCCCTTACAAAGAACTTTACATCCTGATCATGGTTGTGGTGGGTATTATAATAAGCAAACTCTGTTGGGGCTGTAAATTCTCCCATGAATCACCCTGAACGAGTACACATGCTCTCATCATACCCTCTGAAGTCTCAGTTATACTCTCTTGACTTTCTATTAGTCAGGGGTGATATGGTGCACTAAACTTCAATCTAGTATCGAGTTCTTCATGTACTTACTTCCACAACATGGAAGAGAACTTAAGACCAAGCTCAAGAATATTTGAATTAGTATCATTATATAGTTGAACTATCTTTCTCTCATATATAGTTCAACTAGATCTATCAAACTGACAATGCTATCTCCTAGGAAAGGGATTAGGTCAACTTTATATGGCCTCATGACCTCTGTTGATCCAGGGGAGTCCAATCACACTGTCCATGGTGATCTACTCCCATTCCCTCTTAGGGACTCCTCATTATCTATAGCAACTCACTGGGTTACTGGTGTTCAACCTTCACCCCCTAGTATGTATGGCAACTGGCCACATGCAACTCTATATCCTTCTTCATCCTAGGAAATCAAGGTATCACTACAGACCATAACCATCTTGGTAATACCACAGTGTATGGTGTACTTAAAATTGTGAGCTTCTTGCATGACATGATTCCTCAAGGATGACTCCTGAGAAGCTCGAAAACACTCTAGTAGTGTGTTTCACCACCTTATTCCCCTGAGAGGTGTATCTGAGGTTCTTATAACAACCTTTTTATTTCATCAAGTCTGGAGCTCGCTAACTAAGCAACCACCAACTTGACCAACGGTCCCGATTGTATCTGAAAGTTATCCACATAGGCCTAGTCTTCTAACAACCATATGGTTCACCTAGAAACCTCTTCGAGTCTCTCTACTGGCTATAACAGACAACTGTATACCTGATTTGTATCTTGGTTGAGTATTTGTTAGCACATAAGCTTCTTTATGTGCTAGGTGATGGTGAAGACTTAGAACCACATATACTCCACTCATCTTCCTCATCTCGGGTTTATGTCTAACTAAGTCAAGAAAACTTCTAGCTCATCATCTCAGTTATCAAACCCAAACTTATGACTCATAGATTCCAAACTACTTCCGAAGAGGTACGCCCTCATATTTCCTCTGTTCCCTTCATGTATTCAACCACATATCCCACTTACTTTCAAAAAGTGAGGTACAACTTCCATCCTCGACCATCATAGAAGGGTTTCAACTCATATCACCTTTATCCTTAGTATATGACATGCTTTCTGTCCTATCTCTCACACCCATAACAAGATGAAGTAATTAGTTGGTTGTAGTCCAAATACAAAGTTCATCACCTTCCAGGAGTAGAGATGGTGCATCACACATCGCCGTCACTCTTTCCAATGTAAGTAGAAACATACTTCACATAACTCCTCACCATGAACATCTTGATTATGGGTCTACACCCATGGGAAGACTTTTCCCATCACCTCTGGATCTTAACATCTCTCTTATGTACAATCCTTAGTCATTACCTCGAGGTCCCTAGGGTGCTGGTACTTTTGGGGTGATCTGACCCTTATGCATCTAAGGACTACCTCTCACTTTTACCCCTTAGGCCTCATGAACTCATGAAGGTGGACAACCTCATAACCCATGGGCCTCGGGAAAAGGTAGTTGTTACCTCTAGACCCTATGGTCTTGTGCAATTAGGGAATAGACAACTCCTACTCCCATTGGTCTTATCCCTACTCGACCTTAGTATTGACTTAGGATTCTACTATAGCTCGTGGTTTCTGTGTTGATACTCAAGCACATATCATCCTTGAATCCTCACTCAAAACTCCATCCTCTCTCCGGGCATTTAGGGCTAACTTTGCATCCCTCGTAGGTATCATGGTGACCTACCTACCTCGGCCTGGCTCCATACAGGTTACATCCACGGCAACATATCTTCCTACCCCTTAGAGATGGTCACACAAGGGTATATAGATTCATGATCGTACTATGTGCTCTCCACTTAGCTCATCAAAATCTTATAAGAGACCTCTTTATGTCACCACAAACCTTAAAAAAAGTTGGTACTCACCCTACAGAAGGGTCCCTTCCCGAGATGGGAGAAACTATCTCTTAATAGTAATAAAGGTCATAGACGTCCTTATTTCCAAGGTTTACATCATCATGTGCATGCTTAGCCCTATCATGCAACTTATACACGTATCTATCAAGAAAGCATTCTACTAAACAATGCTACGTTCCTTGGTATGTCATACATATTCATCATTCCTCAAGGTTGGCACAATATCATATATACATATGTCACCAACTTGTGTGAGTGGTTCCTCAAACATATATATCAGTTCAAGTGGGGTTTCCTTTTGTTGTAACACATGAGGGGGTTCCATACTCAAATACTATGAACTCAATCAGCCTCATGAGCATCATGTGCACCAGGTACTACTACTTCCCCTCTTTGGTCTAGGAATCCCAGGTTCACCTCTTATGCACCATCTGTCTAACTGGATGCTTAGCTATTTAACCATGAACCAAACCTATACCAGATAGGGCATATACATCCTCAAACTCTTCCATTTGAACAACCTTTAGTGTTCTACCCTAGCACAACCAATAGGGTATAAGGCTTCACAATTTGTTACCATACCTCTTCAAGGTCTAAGGAACTCTCCTTCCTACACCTAATAGGTAGGTTCCTATAACATCTGTACATCAGTTCAAGAAGCCTCTTTCTCATTCTAGGGTTTGGTTCCTCTAAAGGCATCCAAGGTACAACAAGCCTCTAAGGATCATGCATGAGGCACCCACAACTATCTACTCAGGGTTGTCTAAACTAGTTCATATCATACCGAACTTCACATGATTCCTCATGTCTCAGAGTCAAGGTTTCCAACCTTCTTCCTCAGGGCCTTTATCTCCCTCTAGAGCTAACCCTACAAGTGATCTTACCACTGGAGGTTATATTTTTGAAGATGGGTCAAGCTCTTAAGGATACATGTCTACACCTACCTAGGTGAAACGTATGATCCAAAACCTATGTTCAACTAAGATTATCCAAAGTTCTGCATGCTCATCTCATAACCATCAGTCATAACCTATCTGGCTTAGGTCTAACACCTACTGCCAGTATTACTACCACTCTCTTCCATGCATGTACGTGCCTTTTTCTTACTCATATATATATATATATATATATATATATATATATAGACACACACACACAGATATATATATATATATATATATATATATATGTGTGTGTGTGTGTGTGTGTGTGTTAGGGATCCTATATGGTCACCACTAACCCCCTCAATGAGGGAGGTATCCCTCACCCTAACATGCATGACCACCCAAGGTCGGGTTTCCGAAAGGTACTAGGTCAAACAACCACACATAGTTCATGCTCCTCATGTGTACTCAAAACCTTTACGTAAAGAATGTATGTCTCACCCACATACTTGAAGGTATAGAAGACAAATGTATTAAACTCATCATGCCATCTTTTTCTCTAACTATCGCTTAGGGTTTGGGTTGAGCATCATCCTTAGAGGATGCATCTAATGTCTACCTCTTCCTAGAGGCTTCTCCTCCAAGGCTAACTCGCTCCTCATCCTCCTACAAGAAGGTCTAACCTCAAAGCTCTTCTGAGGGGAGGACAACACATGCCATGCAACCTAAGCATGCAACTAATCTTTAGTTTATGCTTAAACTATTAAAACTTATGTCCATGACATCTTATTTATATGTTTTTCATTATTTGGTGGAGGATTCCTTAATCCTTATTAATATTATCCCAAGCAAAAGAGGGTGTGGAGAAAGGGAAACCCTAAGCACTTATAGTTATACTTGAATTAGGGTTGCGAAAGGAAGAAAATAGACAAGAGAGGCCTAAAGGTATCTAACTTCGAGTCAAATCCTCCGATTTTGGTCAGGAAGTCATGTAGAATATGGGTGTCCTCATAGATCGACTAGCATGGTAGAGGAAAATCTTGCCAACCCCCGAATCGTGATACTTTTATGGACACCTCCATCATTGGAAAATCCTCGAATAACTCCCTTGGATTCTAAAGAGTTTGTAAAATTTAATAATTATTAGAGATTAAATGGAAAACCATCGCTCTAATACCAATTGTAACAACCCTGCTTCTCAGTAAGCCACAATTAAGGAATACCAATAAGTCAGAGGTGTTATTCCAAAAATAGTATTAATGGTTTTACAATTAATAAAAATAATTAATAAATTATACAAAAGACTAAACTGTAAACTGGAATAAATATTACTTTTCAAATACCTTTCAATATAGGAAACTTGAACTTATACCCTCGGTAAAATCTAACTATCTAAATCCTCCTTTATGAATTAATTTTAATCTTCACAAGTTCCACTTTTCTATTTGTCGAATTTCATATAATCCTAAAATGCTGACAAACAAAATGTTGGCCAGTATAAATGAATATACCGGTATGTGTTGACAACCAAAACATTGCACATATATTCTAACGACATAGGAACATCAAATAGTTGTTAACAATGCAAGTTTACATTTTTCAATATGACTTCCCAACCTCTTTTACTCATACACTGGGATACCCTCTCTACGGTTAAGTCCTAGCAAGTGACTTTAAGGCTGGCTTCTCCATCCTGAGCTTGGTACCATGGGTCACCTCTCTGGGTGCCCTGTGGTCTTCCCTCCGGGGCTTGACCACCTAGACCTTCCCTCTAGGGCTTGGTCTGTTTTCTTACATCTAGAGATGGTATGTAGGTTTGAGAAAGTCATATATACACTAAAATTGTGATAATCATATTCACTTTGAAGATTGCAAAAATAAAATCATCCAAGTAGTTTATTTCCATTGCAATCGATAAAACATCGGGAAAATGTTGAGAAACTAAAGCATGTACTCATAATTAACCACATACCAGATTTGCAAATTTCACATGAAATTAGAACAACCCAATTCAAATAAGAAATCAATCCAATCACACAAAAGAAAAAAATCCTGAAAAGCATGTACAACTCATCGATAACTTACTTTATTGACTTGGAATCATTTTCTGGTGTTTCTAATATGAATTAGGGTTTCATTAGGTTTCCTTGAGATCTATTTACAACTTTCCTCTTTTATTTCCATAAAACCCTAAAACAATAGTCCTACGTGCAAAACCCTAATTATCTAACTTAATCATATTAACATCTTCCTATCACCTAATAAGCTCTAGATCATCCCAGTATTACTTTCAAGAATTTTGAAATATTTCACATTAGAAACCATTAACACCTATATTATGGTTTTTAAGCCCATTAAAGCTCATTAACATATCAAAACTCTAAATTAGGTGATCAAGCACATGGATCATCTACTTAGACATCAAAACATACTTTTATTAACAATAGGTTAATATGTTCATAGATTATCCATATTACTCATCTCAATTGCATAGAATCATCAAGTTAGGGTTTTTCCTCATTATAAAGCATTAAGGTTAGAAACTTTAACTAGTTTTTGAATTAATATCAGATTCAAGCTCTAAAACTATTTTTATTGAATTCTATGAGTTCTTTTGATCAAAACCCATATATCACTTATCTTGATCTGAGCTACCAACAATTACTTATGATTATTATTAAATACATACCTTTAGATGAATAGGAACACACCACATCAGCGCTTTGGTCCTCACATCCTTTCCAGCGGTCAACTCGGCTCGTAGATCCCCTACTGGGTCTGACTACTTGGAAGCTCGGACCCACTATTTGACTCATCCCCTTCATGAGACTTATCCATGCGGACATACTCTGTTCCACTGAGAAAATAGAGTCCCCGCCTATGGTTGATCAACACCATCTTGTTAGCCTTCCTTCTCTACCATGAACCTCCATGCGAGTATACCAGGGGCTTCGCACCTCTCGGAAAACCCCATTACCATCTAGCCATGCCCCACTAGTGTGCAAGGTAGTGTTATTTCTTGATCCATCCTAGGTCAGGGAGCTCGCAGAACTAGGAGACCATACCCCCCTTCTTCGCTCACCGGTCTCTTTAGCAAAGACTCGCTCTGGTGGACAGAGTTATCTAAGATAGTAAGGGAGTCGAGACCCCCCTCTTATATCCTAGGCTCTCTAAGACATTGGCCCTTCACAGAACTCTAGTTTGTGTTGGAATTGGGATTTGAGGAAACCCCAAACTCGTAGGAAAACAACACAAGATTAGGTTAGCTTAGTTCATTTTCACATCCTGAATCCAATGGAACGAGTTCTGGATCTGTATGTTGATCATATGGGGAGAGAATCGAGTGTGAAATCTCCCTCTAGTGTTCCTCTTTCCCAATCTAACTTGGAAAGTAGCTACCATTGGATCAAAGATCCAATGGTTATCAAGCCTCGTATTAGAGCAAAGTCAGAATTGAATTGTGACATTTAATATGATCCTCCTCACTTTAGGAAATCTTACAAAATTCATATATACTACTCTATTTATCCTTTTAATACCAAATTTTATAGGAAAGTCCATAATGACTTAAACTACTTGTGTGCAATGTTTGGGACACAAACTCAAAAGTATGAGAGACTTTTCATGATAAGTAATTTATCACTTATTAAGCCATATTTTATGCATATTTTCTCTCTTCTATTCTTTTATATTCCTTATTTGTATTCCTTTCACCAATTGAAACCTTGTGGATTCGAAATATCCTCCTTGATGAGTCAATCACACACATTTCCACATATTTCTCATATTTTCAATCTCAAATTTCCTTCTTAATAATACATTGTTTGATTTCTACATTTTTTTAATCATATTAGACTCAATATCATATTATGATCCACGAAATCACATGAAAAAAAGGAAATATTGCAAAGGGAATCCATTCAATACATATAATTCATACAATTTCTGTAATCCTACATTTTTTGGGGAAATTGCATTTCCAACCATATGAACCCAAAATTTGGGGTTGTAACAATTTTTCTCATTAAACCTTATTCCCATTATTACACCATATATACAAGAAAACCTTTTCTTTTATTGTAACAATGGTTTTCCCAACCAATTCATTACCTGAGAAAGTATGGAATAGTAGAGAAACTCCTTTGATAAGAAATGTCTGAATACTAAGATGAAACTCTTAAACCCTAGACTTGGATATGGAGTAATTTGATATGAAGCAGTCGGATATGTATCTATATGACTTGGTTGGCTTACCCTGTTGCTACCTCTTCAAGTGGTGGTGCATTGTACAATAATACTTTTTGAGTGGTTGATTCTTGTACCCTTTAGTTTCAATAGGTATAAAATGTTATAATTTCCCAAGTATATTAAGAATACTCTAGTAGATCATAGATAACAATTGTTACATTTGGTATTAGGTTCATGTTAATACCTCATAGTAATAGTAGATGGTTGACCTTTATTAGGGCACCACAACTAATATCTATTATAAACATTAAATACGTTGGAATAATGAAAATTTCACATATCTTGGATGGTGATCCCTCTTGTAGTGAGTGTTTATAATCGATAACATTGATTAATTAACTTAAAAAAAATCATGGAATAATGGTTATGAACAAGATATATGTGTATACCTTTGTATTAGTAAACCCATGAACCCAGATATTTCTAATAAACCTTTTGGAGTTTCACATTATGCTTAGGATCACATCTATATGGACCCATATGGAATTTATTCTAGGAAGATTAATAGCTCATACATTTATAGATAAAAATATGAGGCATAAATAGGACAAGGGAACCCCATGTCTATAATTTCTATCCACTTGATTTAATCTAATATAAGTGGGACCAACAATATAAGGATTATAAAGAAGATACCACCTTAGTTATTGGTGTCCCTTACCAGTGTATTGGTAACGAGAATATCTGAGGTCTTATCCACATCCTAGCTCAATATCTAGTCATAGAAGAATAATCAAGATATGATGTTTGAGGTGAGATAGTTTTATATTGACATTGGTATTATCGCACAAGCTATGACACTCAATTAACCTTCAAAGTTAGAACCATACAAGTAGGACAGAGAATGTACAATTACATGTTATTCATACATGCACGTCCAATGAGTATACATACCCTAGGATTAGCGTCGATATTCAAACACATAGACAATTAGGATTTTATCTCATGATTATATCACTAAACTCTAATTACACCATCTCCCACTTTCTTGGAACTAATTTAGGTTTCAACATCATTAGTTGGACATTATTAGATCATTATGTCATCAACACTAGGTATCATCATCACTTACATGTGCATGTGTATTGTCCCATTATGTTTATCATGTGTTACAATCATGTATCATAGAAGTGTATGAATCATGCATCAATGTGGTGTTGCGACCCACCATCAAGAAGGTGTCTGGACCAACTATCAAACAAGGTCATGCTGTCATGACCAAAATAAAGCCAAGGTGTCTCGGCCTAATCAAGACAAGATGTTTTGACCACATCACAAACTGTCTCGACCCAAACTAACACAAGAGTGTCTCGACCCCAAAAACACAAGGGTTTCTCGACCCATTACATGGTGTCTTGACCCCAAACAACATATAGGTGTCTCGACCAAGGCAACTCAAGATGTTTAGACCCAAAGAAACACATGGGTGTCTCATCCAAAACCATAATGGTTATCATCAAAGACTTTATGGAGGTATTTGTGTCTTGACCACAATATCAAGGGTGAGATATATGTATTGATCGAAACAAGGTTAACGTCATCGAAAACCAAGTGTCAAAAAGCTCAAAACTCATGGGTTATTGATCATCAATCCTTAGAACAACCACCATAAAGATCATAAAGTAAAACCACTTAGGAGAGAGAAGCCAAACCTCAACACATGTGAGAACTCATCCAAACTCTAATAAAACACATGATGGTTGAAACTTAGAACATGGTGATAAAACCAATGCTTATGATGCATGTAAGATTATTATCTCAAGAACACTTTAGGAATTCAGCACATGGATTTAGGGTTTATGAAATAGAGTAATCTACATGAGAATACTACAAAGTCAAAAACCTAAAAATTATAAGAATCTAATTTACCATTTTAATATTGTGATAGTAAAATCAAGTATTGTAATACTTGTATGATCATCACCTCCATCTCCACTTAACAAGACATGGATGTTGATTACCAACAAAACAAATATTTTGTCCAAGACTAAAACAAAGTTTTAGTGACCACCAAAGTCAAAGCATGACAAGGACAAATATCCATTCTCAAATCAGGGATGAACCTCGATCAAAATAGAAAGTTAGCCTCAAGGAAAACTCATCAAAATTAAAGGGTACGACTCCATACAAAGGTGATTACCAAAATCCTTTTAGCCTATATTATAGAATCTCCATAAAAGAACCGTATTAAGAGAGGTAAGTTCTCATGTTCAACATGTTCCAAACAACATCAAAACCCCATGTTACCCTAAGGTACTCAAACTCCATACATGATGAAGAAATCAGGTATAATGAAATTAGGGTTTAAGATTAATATCAAAATCGGATGTAACGAAATTAGGGTTTAGGATTTGAAGACATTCTCATAGGGATATCATCATGGATCAAACCATAATTCATGATATTACTTTTTAGCATGTTAATGGCACATTTCAAAGATAGAAACAACAATGTACAAGCAAAATTATAGTGCCAAAATAAAATTGGATGAAGTTATATAAGCCGCTTGATTTGTAGAGAATCAAGATCTAAAACACAAGCTCCATGAGAAGGAAATAAGCTCCAACTTGATTAGTACTTCATCCATAAGATCACCTCCATAAATAAGAACACCATGGTCAAAGGTAGCTCAAGAAATAGGGAAAGAAAACCCTAGGCCAAACCAAAGAAGAAAGGGAAAAGAGAAGAAAACATTCCTCACTTGTAACCACCTTGGTAAAACCATAGTCTAAGGCCCTTGTGATGAGGAGTTTCTCTCAAGATGACCACCAGGGTAGAACACTAGTCTATGGCCAAAAAATAAGGTATAAGAATATGGAGTTTCAAGAGAAAATTGTGATTCAAGAGGGTAGAACCAATTACCAAGAAAGGACTCACCAATAATAACCATCAAAGGGTTTATTTGACAAAATATCCTCCACAATAAAGGTTGATCAGACACCATAACTTCAAGATCAAACCTCCTTTTCTCCCAAATCTCCAAGGTCATTAAGAAGAGAAAGAGGGTGGAGAGTAGGTTCAAAAAATATGATTTCTATTGAAGAGAAGGGGATATACCCAAAGGAGGAGGGAAGTAACATATGTATGAGGTTTCAACACAATAGGGAACCAAAGGAACACTTTTCCATCAATGAAACAACCATGTACCGGCTAAACACTTACATGCAACTCATGGTTATACAATCTAGGTGGTATCTCGTCCACATGGGTCACCACAACCTTTATGGTATAGACAAACATCATAGCAACATGTCTCGACCAAAATAGTATGATTTCCAACACACTAGGTCGAGACACATCTGAAGAAGCCAAACCATCTCGACCAAAACCTCACCGAAACCCTCAAGGTAGAAACAACAACACCAAGGGAAGGTGTCTCAGTTGACACACACCCAAGACACTCCAACAAGGTCAAGACATATGTCGTTACACAAAGGCAAGCTCAACATGGTCGATCCCATGCACCACCATGCAAACCCTAGAACCCTAGCATCACCAAATGATGCCCCCTCATCAATCAAGGTTTGAATAAGGTGCTCCTATGAATCTTTACCTCTGTTAAGATGCCAAAGCTCAAAGGGCACACTCTGCATGTGACAAATTTCAAGATAAATACTCAACTTGGGTAAACTATAACTGAGTCCAAAATAAGAAAACATAGTTCAAACAACATCCAAATATTTTCAAACTAAAAACATGAACTTGTCACACATTAACAAAACATCTCAAAGGATTAGAGCAAGATTCTAAGCATCTCATTAAGCATAGTAAGCACAATTTAACATTAATCTAGGTCAGGGGCCTTACAACCATAAACCCTTAACTAGGATTTTGCCCCCTAAATCCCACATAAAAGGAGATGAGCACTTCCTAGGAATCACGTCCTTAAACTCTCACGTTGATTCCTCTATACCTTGATGATGCCATAAAACTTTAACCAACATGATATTGTTTTGTCTAGAATCATCACATGATCTTCCATACAGGACACATCCTCAACTCACTTCACCTCTATTAGTTATAGAGTTGACTCCGTGTCAAGGTGACACTTCCTCAACGTATAAATACTATATGTTCCCTATACAACTCAGGTGGTAATTATAACTTGTAAGACACCTTCCCATCTAGAAAATTGTACTGCCCTCTGACTTATGGTTGCCATCACGTTTTCAATTGCACTACTTTGATCTACTGACTCAACACCAGCTTCACTTGTAACTATGCTAACTAGCCTGCCATAACATACACCCCCAGTTGTACATTCATATGTTGTAAAAGGGAGCACATGTCTCTCTTAGGGCACACTAAAGAATACAATTGTGCATACTCAGTAGATGATAATAGGAAAGTGTATGCAATCCAAACCATTCCTTGAAGCATCATAGAATAATCTATAACCCTTTCCTTGGCAACTATGTTAAGGGTAACATCTATGTACTAGAGTTCTTGATAAATCTCATGTATATTTCGTGAGATGTCTCCACTTTAATATTAAACCAATTAAAAGATGTCATGTGTCCAAGGAAAACTAACTCTAAGGCAGATCTAGATGTTATGTACAAATATCACCACAAATTGATCTAGATGAGGATTGAAAACCTTATTCATCCAATTTATAAAAAATTCACAATCTCATGAATCCATTCTTATTAGAAAATCTAATAGGAGAAGCCCAAAAAGACATACTCAATTTAATGAACTTTTCCCAATTAGATCTTGCAACTGGCTCTTCAATTCTTGCATCTCCACTGACGTCCTCCTTTATGGTGCATAAACCCATTACATATGAAGAACATGTATAGTTGTCATAAACTAAACAATACATAATCAAGGCAAGGGAGTCAACCAATGTTATATGCATTTGACCCTACACAAAATATGCTACATGGATGTATTACTTATTGTCACAGAACTGTTCTTACCCCAATCCCAATCCCACTGCCTTTAGAAAAGGGATTGAAGCACCCGTCCCTGAGTGGTCCAATAGGATCTAACACACTGGCATATACAATAAGAAATAAATAACTCAAAAACTGGATAATTAAAGAACAACTAACCCAATATGGAGATATATCTGATTATATTTGTCATCAGAGTGTATAGTGTGGAAGCGATCATTTTCAGTATTCCATTTGTATTGCCTAAAATCAAGAAAATCAAGGCACAATCATGCAATTGCACGGTACGTTATCAAAATCAAGCAAAGCAATTCATAACAAAATATGTATACTTGGCAGGACTTATATTCAAAAGAAATAACAAGCAATTTGCAAAACTAACATCTATTCGACAAGTTTTTCAAGCAATGAAGAATACCCACGTCGGGATTAGAAAAACCCGTTCTTCCTAAGTTATACCCTTCAACCATGGTGATCCAACTTTTTGATCTATATTTGGATAGATATGGCAACGATTACACATCTAATGAATTGAGCGCATGCACCCCAACCAAGGGCACCTATTCCAAATGTTGAATCTCAGGGTTCAAGTAAGATCTTTGAGAGGCTTAAGTGTGTGGGAGCGATAGAGTATGTGAGTACTAAAGACCTGATAGATGTTGACATGTGGTTGATGTAGCTCAATAAAGAAATAAGGATTCTAAACATCTGTGAGGAAGACAAGGTAAAACACACGATCTAGCTTCTAACGGGTAGTGCTGGACACTGGTGGGTCACAGAGGATGAGAAGAGACCAGGTGATGTGGTTGGTTGACAGGAGTTTCGATGGGAGTTTGTGAGTAATTACTTACCTAGAGGTATCTAGAAGAGAATATGGATAGATATGAGTGATTGTGCTAAGGACCGTGGTCTGTGAATGACTACAAGCTGAAGTTCATGGAGTTGTTGAGGTTCTGTCCTCACATGATAGCTACTGAGAAGGGGAGGATTACAAGGTTTGAGAAGGGCTTTAACATATAGTTGGTATGACTACATCTACTTTGGAGAATGAAGACAAGTGTTACACCTTTGTGGAGTCCAGGAGGAGGATAGAGAGGAAATCTATGGATAAGTGATAAGCTAATGCATGGAAGAGGTCAACCCAGTTACAAGGGCAATTGTCTGTTAGCTTCAAGAAGTCAAGGTTTTCTACACCGCGGTACCAACAGTCACAACAAAGGTCAACCTTTTTTGAGCCAAGGACACAAGTGCAATCACAGTGGTCTCCTAGAAAGGGAAGAGGTTACTATTTTCCACTAGTTGGTGGGAATATTTCTCGATCAGTCTCTATGACAAGGCCTTTTAGGCTGTAGTATGACACAAGGGCATGCTTTAAGTGTGTTCAAGTTGGACATGTGAGAAGGTCTTGCCCGATGAAGAATCATAAGGTTACCGAACATCCAAGGATGAGCTAGCACAACTCACAACAACAACAACAACAATTCAGTATTGGAGGTAGTAGAGGTTGTGGACAAACATTGTAGGCAAGGTCTTCAGGACCAGCTTGTAGGGACCGAGGATAGCAACAAGCGACAACTAGGTTCTATGCTATAAGATATCCCAAAGGAGTGGTCAACCCGCAAGTCTTAAGATGGAACTTTTTCATTCTGACTTTCTACATCTACATATGTATCTATTTTTGTTGACCCAGGTGCGACACATTGATTTATTACTAGAGAGGTAATAAACTATTGTTACTTTCCTATTTGTAGTAGAGATAATAGCCTTCTATTAGAAACCCCTTTGGTTGGTTCCACTTTGTTGAGGGAAGTGTGTCCATATTGTGTTCTTTCTTTCTCAAGATGTTACATTCAACTACATATTATGTCACTTGATATGCATGGATTTGATGTGATCCTAGTGATGTATAATTGTGAAGTTCTATGATAGTGATCCCTCTTAGACTTTCCAAGGAGATATCATGTTTCTTCCTACTATCTATAGTCAGATGTGATAGTAGAGAAATTGATGATACAAGGGTGTGAATCTTTCTTGGCACACATGGTGAATACCAAGGTGAGGAGTCCTAGTATCTAGGATGTACTGGTCATATGTGAGTTAAAGGATGTTTTCCGCAATGAGTTTCCAAGTGTTCCACCCCCTAGAGAGATTGATTTTGAAATCAATCTAGTTCCTAGTATGCAACCCATAACACAATCACCTTATAGGATGACTTAGTTGAGATGAAGGATTTGAATAAATAGTTAAAGGAGTTGTTGGTTAAGGGTTTCATACAATTAATGAATTCCCCTTGGGGTGCTACAATGTTGTTTGTGAAGAAGGAAGGATGGTACTATGAGGCTTTGCATAGATTATTGGGATTTGAACAAGGTTATAGTGAAGAACAATTACCCATTTTCAAGAATAGATGATCTGTTTGATCAGTTGAGAGGTGCTATACTATTTTTTAAGAAAGATATGAGATCAAGATATCATAAATTTAGGATCAAGGTAAATGGAATACTTAGAGTGATCTTAAGACTAGGTATGGTCATTCTGAGTTTGTGGTTATTCCGTTTGGGCTAACGAATGCACTGACAACTCTCATGGACTTGATGAACAAATTATTCAGACCGTACCTAGACCAATATGTGGTGGTGCTCATGGACGACATCTTGATATTCTCCAGATATAGTCAACATCATGAGAAACATCTTGATTAGGAGTTAGAGTTGTTGAGGTAGCATAGGATTTATAGCAAGTTTAGCAAGTGTGAGTTTTGATTGACCAAGATGTCCTTTTTTGGACATGTCATCTCTATAAAGGGTGTTTGTGTAGACCCTAAGAAGACAGGGTCAGTGTTGGAATATCAGTAGCCCAAGACACAAACTAAGGTTTGAAGGTTCCTAGGTTGTGCTTGTTACTATAGGAGGTTCATCAAGAACTTTAGTACAATAGATTTACCTTTGACCAAGATACATTCCTTTTGTTTGGGATGACAATTGTCATCATTCTTTCCGGATGTTTAAGGTGAAGTTGATAAGTGATCCAATGTTGGTGTTGCTAGAGCCTAGAAAAGCTACATCATTTTTTGTGATGCTTAGAAAAATGGGTTGGATGCGTATTGATGCAAGATGAGAATGTGATGTCTTTCATCTCTCGACAACTAAAGAAACACAAGGAGAACTATCCAATTCATTACTTGAGTTATCTACTATGGTTCTCAGCTTGAAAATTTGGAGACACTATCTATACAAAGATAAGTGTCAAATCTTCACAGATTACAAGAATCTACAATACACCTTTTCAAAGAAGAGCATCAAAATAATACAAGGACATTACAACCCTTGCTAATTCCTTAGTGGAAATGGGATCACATAACTATGGACTTTGTGGTTGGTCATCCAAGGATAGCCAAAGGTCATGATTCCATTTGGGTGATCATTGATCAGTTGATAAAGCCAACCCAATTTGTTTTGGTCAAGACCACCTTCATAGAAGAGAAGTTGGCACAAATCTACATGGATGAGATAGTTCATTTGAATGACATAGCAGTTTCCATAGTGTCTGACAGAGGTCCTCATTTTACAAGTAGATTTTGGGAGCGTCTGCATACAACTTTTGGGACAAAGTTAAGGTTCCGTACAACCTTTCACCCACAGACATATGGCCAGCCAAAGAGGACCATACAGACTTTAGAGGATCTTTTGAGAACTTGTGTTCTTTAGTTTCATAGCATTTGGGATATTCACCTGAGCATGATTGATTTTTCCTACAACAATAGTCACCAGAGGAGTATAGACATGGCACTGTTTCAGGCTTCATACGGTAGGCATTGTAGGTAGCCTCTTTGTTGGTCTGAAGTAGGTGAGTATCAACTTTTTGGTCCTAAGCTAGTACAACAGACTAGAGAGAAGATCAAAGTGATCCAACAACATCTAAAGATATCTCAAGAAAGACAAAAGTCATATGCAGATAATCGTCGTGCACCTTTGGAGTTTCAAGTTGGAGACCTTGTGTGCCTAAAAGTTTCCCTTAGAAAAGTATTTTGAGATATGGGAATAAGGGTGAGTTGGATCCTAGATTTATGGGACCTTACTCTATCATAGCTTGTATTTGGAAGGTGGCATATAGGTTGGAGTTTTTGCCAGAGTTGCATTGGTTGAACAATGTGTTTCATGTTTCAATGTTGAGGAAGTGCCATCCTAGCACAAAGCAGACAACACAACCAATATAGGTAGAGTTGTAGGAAGACATTACATATGTTGTGGGCCCTGTGTTGATCTTAGATTCGTGCGTGCAAAAGCTTAGGAAGAAGGATATAGTCTTAGTGAAGGTGTTGTATCATCATTGTGGTGTATATGAATCCATTTGGGAGTTAGAGGATGAGATGCATAAGAAGCAGCCATCCTTATTTGCTTAGGATTTTGGGGACAAAATCCTTATTAGTGGTTTATAGTTGTAAGGCCCCTAACCTTGGTTAAACTTTAAATGTAATTTGTTTTCCCTAATTGGAAGATTAGTTTTAAAAAAAATGGATTGTGCTATTATATCATTTAATAAATCTTTGTCTAATATTTTGTTAAATTTTGACTTTGTAAGCTCAAGTTATGCAATTTTATACATTTTTGGACTTATATGTAATTACCCATTTCAGGGGTGTAAATATAATTTTTGAAACTTGTTTTAACAA
Source organism: Alisma plantago-aquatica (assembly GCA_963693085.1). Lineage (NCBI taxonomy): Eukaryota > Viridiplantae > Streptophyta > Magnoliopsida > Alismatales > Alismataceae > Alisma > Alisma plantago-aquatica. The sequence goes on along the minus strand of OY856409.1, from coordinate 1,129,254,747 downwards.
CCTTAAAATTTTCTTAATGATATTGAAAATTTACATACCCTTTGAATGCTTTTGAGAATTGCTTTCTTGGGGTTTACATGAGCTTTATGAAATAGTATAATAGTGTTTCCATTGGTGGTCACCTGGAATTTCAGCGGTTGCTTAGATTTTTGGATCCTTGGTGGCCGCCTAGAATTTCTCTTAGATTTTTGGATCCTTAGTGGTCTCATAGAATTTTGGAGATCGCTTGGATTTTTAGATCCTTAGTGGACACCTAGAATTTCTACAGTTGCTTGGATTTTTGGATCCTCGGTGGTCACCTAGAATATTGACGGACACTTGGATTTTTTCATCCTCGGTGGTCGTATGGAATTTTAGAGGTCGCTTGGATTTTTGAATCCTTGGTGGTCGCCTAAAATTTTGGAAGTCACTTGGATTTTTAGATCCTTGGTAGTCACATGGAATTTCAGCATTGAATTGCGCTTTTGGATTCTCAGTGGTCGCCTAGATTTTCAATGGTCACCTAGATTCTTGGTGGTCACTTGAAATTTTGGTGGTCCCTTGGATTTCAAAATAGACTTCCACCCACCTATAAATATGCCTCTCTTTCTCTCTCTTCCTATCTTCTCATCCTTGGTGATCTTAGTGCTACTTTCTGAAGGTCGACGAGAACTCATCCAGGTCAGTGATCATGGACTTTTCATAGATGCATGTGCAAAAAACCAAGGTTCCATAGAATAATATAGAGGCATTGATCATATCCTTGCTTATTCATGTAAGATCCCTACTCTTTCGCTCATTTTCTTATTTCTCTTCATCCTCCCTCCTTCTATGGCTGCGTCTCTTACTGTTCTTGCTGGAACCCTACACATGTGGGCTTGAGAACTCTCTTCCTCTCTCTCTACTAGCTCTAATTCTCCTCTGTTCGTGGAAGGAGGAAGCGTTTTTGTAGATTTGGTGGACCGAGACTAACATTTTGTTTCAGATTTAAAAGATTTGCATCTTAGATTTTGGAGTTGTTCTTTTATATCTTTAGTTCTCTCTCTAACCAAGTGAGTTTTATAACTTTGAATGCATTTCTTGCCTACCTCCTAAGTGCATGTCTTTAATCTTACTTTAGAACTCATAAGAAAAGATGGCCTTTTGTGTACCGTTTGACATAAAATAATGATACAAATGGGTTCTCAGTCCTTCCACATACCTTATGAACATTTTTCTTCTATAAAATAAGATTTTCTTAAAACATTCAAGGTCTAAAATTCTAAATACAGATGTAATGACTCTTATAAATTTCATATACGTGCTGGTTTGGTACCCAATGCTTAGAGTTGAGACCCACACTTCAAATCTTAAAATATGGTGATTAATGTTGGTGATTTTATTCTTTTAGTTATTTTTTTGGGTGCTTCAATGATTGTTAGATGAAGTCATAATGTTGAAAGTACCTCATCCATGCTAGTTTTTGGTCAAATAAATACTTAGTTCTTGAAAAACATCATAACTCTTACATCTAATGGACTTTTATGCTAAAATTTCGGGTGATATCTTGATTTTAACTAGTTAAATTTCTAAGGCAAATGATACCCCTAAAAGAAGTTATTGATATTTTGATCAAAATGAGTTTTTGGACTATTTTGCGCCCTAGTTGGAGGTTTAGTCCTCTTTATTGATAACAATGAAGAAGTATGCCATGATGCACTAGTACATATATAACCTTTTGACGTCGATTAAATAAGTCTTTTGGCGTCACACTTTCCAAGCAACACCCACGTATGTGACACTAAAGGTAGATGCCTTAAGCGTCAGTTACAAAGTTGATGACGTAGAGACGTCCCCGATTGCAACTAAAAAAGAACCGCTAGCAGTGGGACTATAAGCGTCGATTATTCATACAAAACTGACGCCATTCTTCATCTCAAACAAAAAAAAATTGGCCCCAAATTAGACCATAGTTGTCGGTTGTCTATAAATAACCAACTCTGTTGACCTCATTTATTAACAATTTTTTGATAACCAAAAAATAACTGACACCATTAGAATAACATGCATCGGTTTACTATAATTAACCGATGAGTTGGACATTCATTGTCGACTTTTTTCATTTAACCAACGACTATGGTTTTTTTTTATTAGCTTGCAGGCTTGTTGTCCGACTGGTCAGCAGGATGCAAAACCTGTAGTTTTGAACTACATGTTTACAACATCCTCTGATTTCAGCCAACAACAGACCGCAAACCTACAATATTAACAAGATAGACAATATTATATACAGATCATGTGATTCACACACATGTATAAGCACATTTAATTCATTCATATGATTCACACACATGTAGAAATCTATAGTTCCATTCATTCCTCCATTTCATATTCACATACATGTAGCAACCTACAGTTCCATTCATTTATCTCTTTTCACATTCACACACATGTAGAAGCACACTCACACTCAATTATATAGAGAAGACAATTCAAAATTCATTCAGACATGTATATATAAGTGTGTCTTTCAAATTTTATCATGCGATCAAATATTGAAAAATATTATGGCATCAAAGTTTAGAAATGTCATTCTTTATCATCATCATCATCGTTGTCATCAGTACTCCAGCGATAATCAAAATTCCCAGTGCTTCTAAGACGTTTTCCCATTGTTCCCTTATATCATCTAATTGTTCCATCGTATAGGGACTATGTACATCTAATAAATTTTCACCTATAATGAAGTCACTAGTTTTAAGCACCTGCAAAGAGAATGACATATATATATAATTAATAAGATTGATATATAATATCTGTTGTGTGTTATCGATATCCAGTGCATCAAATCTGACAATTAGGTCCATATATCACATCACGTAGTATGCATGCCCAGCCATAGTCTTGTTTAGAACACTATAAATTTCAACATACAAAATGTTAATAAATAAAAACAAGCATAGTTCACATAAATAATATATACATTGGAGTCGGGAAACTACATTCACATTCTCCCAAACTAATGACTTATTCTTTGTCTTGCACACGTTTCCTCCAGCTTTTTTGAAACTTTTAAAGCCCTACATGTTACTAAATAGTAATGTAATAATAGATGTTAATGGATATAAATATGAAAAATTTCTCACATGAATATGACCTTTTCATTACGTGTCCATGTATGTCTAATTGCTTCCCCTCAGGATCTAGATAATAAACAGTGAATGTCTTGGGGACAATAACCAGTAACTCCCAATGCTTACCACTAGAGATAAGAATGTTAAAAATATATAACTCAAAATCCACAATAAAATGTAATTTTCTTAAGACTAAATTATAAACAAAGTTAACTTACTTAACATTGAATGGAGATATAATCATACTCTTCCTTTTTTTACCAAAATATTTAAAAGTGACAAATAAGTATAAGATAACTGATGCAGGGTCTTTATCCGTAAGACTGATCAAAGATGAAATTAGAAATCCCACATGGTTAAACAAAAATTCTTTACAGATCTTGTGTAGGTGGCTGCAAAACATATATTAAGTATGCATTAATATTTAAGAAACCAGATCATCATATATAAAACAAGGTATATATATATATAAATAAAATCTCACCATATCCATAGCTCTATCATAGATGTATTCAACCAATCACACCTAAACAACTCCAAAATATCTTGTGTAAATATAGTGTTATTGTATGATTAGCCTACAACATCCTTCAGAATGTAAACATTTATAGGACATTGTTTTTTATGATCGCCTATCCATATTTCCATACCCCTACAATTAGGACCTATCGATTTGTATAGGTCCTTTAGAAGCCAACTAGGTACTATAGGAGGAGGTGGAGGTGGATGCAGAGCTGCAACGAGTTTCTTCCTTTTCTCTTGTATATATAATTTCATATCAATTGACTTGTATATACACGCTAACAAATTAACGTAATGTAAATTTACCATGCATGATCAGTATAGATGACATCAATTTTGGGCCACAATATCACTCCGCCTTCTGCTTCACCAAGCGTGTCAGCATCTGGGTGGGCATATGGCAATGGATTCTGCCTCCAATGAGGGAACACATGCCTCGGGCTCACACGAACATAACCATTAGGTACTAGAGTTCAATGAATCGTGTGCCCTAGAAGGCGTGGGTAAGCCTCAACCTCTGCAATGCTGAATTCTTTGAATTTTAGATGACACGGCCTCAACCCCTACAAATTTACATAGTATGTTGTATACATATATACATAAACATATCATCTTGAAAAGACTAGCTACTATGTCATAAAAATACTTACAACGGACGTGCTATGTTGTGGATCTACATGATTACTCCCGACCACCTCTATCATAGGGAAAGAGCGACATAAGATAGTTACAGTCTGAGTGGCATCCTGAGACGCCTGCCACTTGCTCATTACTTCTTGGACTCTCCTATCAATTAACTCATCTACCTATACATAGACAAAAGAAATGCTAGCTTTTGAATATTGAATTCCCTTAGAAATTACATTCTAAAAAAAGAATAAGTAAGGCCTTTGGGTGGATTTTCACTCAATCTAGAAATCATTAGATAAAAAGGTGAATTTAGAAAAGAGAAAGTATGTAAAACCTCCAAAACATTAATTAAAATAATAAAACAATCATGTGGAAAAAATGACAAATTCGTATCCAACACACTTAATATGACTTGTGGATGAAGTTTCACCAATGGAGTACCCTAAAGTAATTAATGCATGTAGAAAGAGAAAATAAGGTCTTCTTAATTAATAAATTAAAAGTGTTCAAAAGGTAAATCTAATTGTATTTTCATATTCTAAATACTTAAATTAGGTTAGTTATCAATTTTGTGGAGTTCGTTTGCACCCTCAAATGAAGAGAGAGACAAAGCTAAATGATCAAATAAAGAACTTTAGCCTGAGTTGGAATTGGAAACTGATTGACGTGCGATCCTGACCTTTAGATTGTGATCCAACTATCTGTGAGTTGTCCTCTATCTCACAATGATTTGAATAGTGCACCACTGGGTTTTTGTGATTTTTAGATGGTCATATCTCCCTTGTTTTTTTTCTCTTTTTCCATTATTATTTCATCATTAGTTTCTAAATTTTATTGCACATCATTTAAGCCATTATTTGTGAGAATTAGTTACGACTTCAAAAAATGCCCAATTCCTTCACTGAAGTTCCTTGCAGGCCATCTTCCTCTTCTCTATTCCTCACATCCCCATCTATAAAAACCATACCACGTTCATCCTTGGCCTCTTTGAACCTCCACTCATTCTAATTTCACCATTGCTCATACGTTTGGATGTCGATGAGCTCTAGTTTCTCTAGGACTTGTGGCATCCATAGCTCTCTCTCCTCACATCCTCCCATCGATTCTTCTTGGTTGTAAGTTCCTTGGATCTTCGCCTTTCTTTTCTAGCTCTTGATTTTGTGTTTGGTCATGTCTTGCAAGAATGTCCAAAACTCTCCTTGCAAGTAACAAGCTTACCCACGACCATGGAGTCAGGTTGTAGGGAGAAGATAATCCCTTGCTCTTTACCGTTATGCCCCTCGTCATTTCTCTTTCTCTACTTTCTCATGCAAGGGCACATATGTCTTTTGATTTTGATTTTGTTTTTGTTGGCCTTTGATGAGAGTGATTGGTCAGTGACCCTGACTTGGCAGCTTGTGGTTGGGACAAGCCATGGCTCACCCCTCTCCCTCTCTCTCCCTCGCTTGTAATGGATTGGATGACGTAGCTTTTTCTGATTGGTCAATACTGAAAATTCATAAATTTTAAACCACTTATCTGAAATTAACAAAAAATATGTTTCTGAATCAGAAAAATATTCTCTACCTATAAAAATACTTTCAGAGCCTGATTTCAATATCTTTTGAAGGATCATTTTTGGAGAATAAATTATATGTAAAACTCATTAGAAATGTAACATAATCATAATAACTCAAAATTGAACATAAAAAATGTTTTCTTGATCAAGAGAATTAAATAAGTTGACTAGTACAATTTTTAGAGTTAAGATATGAGTTTGGGTAGAAAGGTCTAGTTTTAGAATTCTTTACACATACATTATAAAACCCTAATACATGTGAATATATTGTAATTAGAAAAATGTGGCCTTCGAAACAACTACATTGGTGAACAGTTTTTTAGATACTCAGGTTTACAATATGTTTGAAACCCCTATTATTCCTTCCGAGAAATAACTTATTTTCATCTTTCTCTTGGTCTAATGGACACTAGCCTACACATTATCTCTTTTTCTTTGAAAATTATGGTTCATGTGAACTAATTTACTTGTTATTGATTGTATGATCATATTATCGTGTTTGGACATCCTTTTGGACTCTTCCTTATACATTACTCATGGTGGATCATTCTTTGGTGATATATTCTCTTTTGCCCACTTTTAAGGTGGATGTTGACTAGGATCATGTGATCCCACTCTATGTACTTGCTGAATGTTCTCATCTCTCTTATTTGGTTCATTCTTTTTATTAATTTATTAGGCATCATCTGGTGACTACTAGTATAATGTACAAGTTCTTTTTATGTGGATGTGAAAATTCCCAAATATTTATGTATATGCGAAAATTCCTTCATATGAAAATATTTAAGGTAGACGTGTTTTTTCTACCCATGCAAATGTTGACAGACCTACCACTTCATATTTTAGAGCATATGCATACAAGACCCTTCTCACCCTCACAATTTTGGTAGATGTGTTATTTCCTACCTACATGTCTATATTGTCTATTATTGTCACAAGTGAAACACATGGATGTGTTGTTCTTATATTTTGCTCTTATTTACCTCTCTTATTGTGATTCATTTATTTTATGTCTGATTGCATAGTCCTTATATTTTCTAAGAGAAGCCTTTTATTTTAACATAATTTATTTCAAATATTGCTCCATTTTATTTTTAGTATGCACATACCACCCTTTTTTCTGATGTCATATATTTTTTCTCCTCTTGCTGGGGTATGCTTCAAACCCCAGGTGTAGGTCAAGGAGAACATGGCAGTTAATATGGACTTAGCTTAAGGAGTTGAAGCTTGGGGACAAACATGATATGGTTTATATTTCCCTCTACTAGATCCTTATGATGTAATATCCATGTATACCCTATTTGGGAGATTATGATGTACTTTTGTAATGTTTGATAAATTGAATATAGTCATTACTTTTATTCCGTTGTTATACTCTTTGGTCTTTTTGTATACTATTGTTTGAAATTTGAAAATTTTACACTTGTTCCAGCATACCTTTTGAGTGTGTTTGGAAGGGATGTTTTATTCTTCAAATGGATCCCCTCTGGATCCCACTCCTTACAGTATGGTATCAGATCCCATGGTTGTCCAAATCTGACTATTTCAATTTTGTCTCCTTAATTAAAAGTCTTACCTTACATAGTCACCTTTTAAGTGAGATGTTTACCCTTGAATTTCCCTTTGATATTCATAAGATGTTGAAAGGTTAGTATGAGTTTCACAATGATACCATGTTTAGTATACCCTAATGTGTTAAGGTTCTAGGTGATCTTATCCTATCATATAGGTTAATGGTGACATATATCTTTGGATGTTATAAGGTATCAGATTGAGGATAGACTCATATTATAAGGATGAGGTACTGGTAGGATAAGGGGATATTATAATGGAAAAAATTGACTTGGTTTTCACAATTGATTTTGGATCCATCTTTTATCATATGTCAAATAGAATTCATCACCAAAAATTATTTCCATTATACTATTATATGTATAAAAGAAATTTTTCTAGATTCTATTGATGTTCTCTTAAACAAAGTCACAATGAAGATGCATGTGAAGTTTTAGCATTGAAACCCTAAAAGAAGTTGGAATAGAATCTTAACCTTAGTTTTATCTATGAAGAAGTGACTAGGAAAAAGAGGAATAATATAAAGTTGAAGTAGACCTACCCTTTGTATCCTATGAATTTCGTTTGATGTGAACCATAGGGTTGTTAGGTGTTATAACCTCAAATTTCTGAAAATATAATGTAAAAGGCATTTCTCTTTAAATGACTAAATGAGATCTTTTTCTTTGAATTGTAATGATTTTCGTATGAGATGGCTTTGATTGATTGATTGTGGGCCTTGTAGGCCATTAAGCCCAATTGAAAAGAAAAAGGAATTAATAAGGAAAAGAAATTGACTAATAAAAGGGAAATATGAGAAATTGTTAATTAAAAGAAGATAAAGGTAAACTAATATTCCCCAATATGGGAATCCGTGCCTTTGGGTTTCCTTGAGGTCCAAGGGACCCAAAATAATGAGATAAAGGCAAAAGAAATAAGGATAAGAATTAATTGGGAGTAATTAATAAGAAAACTTGGGAGAGAAGAAATCCTTTTCATACATTGCTTTTTTCTCCCCAGTTTTCATACAAAGATAGGGAATATTTAAAGGAACATTCCTTTAAAATTTGAGATAAATCAGAGTTATGGTGTGAGAGATATTAATTTTGCAAGATATAGTCAATTTGGGAATTTCCCTGAATTAAATAATAAATGAATTTGCTTTCCTTTGAACGCGAGCAATCCAGCCCATTGGATCATGATCCAACGGCGATCGCTCATCGTCTAAGTCCCGCTGGGACTAGGACTCTGAGGTTTACAGGTTGATTTTGCGATCCATTTTTCTCGCGATCCTTTGATTATGCCAGCTGGATGATGGTTCCAATGAACTCAGGAGATGGAATCGCGAAGATTCCATCCTAATATCTCTGGGTTTCATTGCTAAACGAGGAAACGCCCAACTGGGCAGGTCCCTGCCTTGACCCTATATATAGGGGAGGGCAATTGAGGGCACCATCATCCCTAAAAGATAGACAAAGCTCTGTGGCAGAGTTCCAGGAACTTTCTCGTGGCTTCAATTGCACCAACGGACTTGACCTTGACCCTCATCAGCATCGCAAGCCCTGCCGGAGTCCAGCGAGTTGGGGGCGACGTCGGTGCATGATCAGCAAGGAATTGGACCTCTAGTTGACTTCGGCCGAGGGAGACGAAGCTCCCTGTGCAATCGGATTGCTCGCAGGCGGGCTAGGGCTTGAAGTCAACCCTCGAGTTGACTGCGTGGATCCACTGCTCGCGCGAGGACGAGGAAGAAGACGAAGGGGTAAATTACTCAATTGCCCTCCACGTCCCCTTAAACCGGTAAGGACACTCCTGTCCTTTTCCTATTTTGAGCGCTGTTTAGCGGAGCGCGCGATCATGGCCGCTGGATCCTGAGTGGACCACCGGACTATTGATCGTGCGGTCCTCGTTTTTCCTAATTTAGTTAATAATTGGATAAAAACGATTTTTCTTAGAAAATTTATAACTGGAGCTAGGAAGATCAGATGGAAAAACTCATTACATGAAAAATGATCAGAAAAATATGAGGGATTTAATAAAAATAGTTTGAGACCCTTAATCTGATTCGTTTTGTAAAAGTATAATTCTAGAATACAAAAAGGGTTAATTTGTGGATAAAAACCCTAATTGTTAATAAAAAAAGTGTATTTAGTCTTACAATTAAGTTAATTAGAGTATGGTTAACTTATTTTCTGTTTCAGATAATTATTAACCTGTTAAGTGCAAAAAGTACATTATGTTCAAAAAGGAAGAACTTTGCACATGATTAGTCTAATTTAGAGTTTATGTGCTTAAATATGCTGGAATTGGAAAAGTGTATAAAGTATCATATTTACTGGTTTAATTAGTGAAAAACCCTTCGAATTGATGATAATTGTATAGAGTGATGTTCTCTGAATGTTTAGAACGAATATTAACCTGTTGATAATACAAAGATGGTAATTGTACACAATTGGCTTAAATTAGGGTTTCATATACCTAAGTGTGCATTAATGGGCTTAGGAACCCTAATTTAGGAGGATATGTATTTTAATGATTTTAATTGTGCAAACCCATGAATAAGACAATGTTATGTTGTTTTTTTTGGTCGGTCTAAAAAGCGTGTTACTAATAACCAAAACTTGAGGTACATAAGTGCCCCTAAAGGAATCTAATCCCTGATACACCAAACAACTGGTTATCAAGGTACTTAGACCATCACTCGGGGCAAAACAAGAAAAATAAACGTCCAAACAGCCCTTACAAACAAACACAAGAGATCAAGAAGTATAGCCCTAAGACATTAGGAACACCCACAAATATAAGGGCCACACCCCATCAGCCTATATCTGTAAGCAAGAGAGGAGTAGAGATCATCTTTCTTAATAAAGAAACCAAGAAGATGGACCAATCCAGATACCACATCTGGCTAAAGCTGACTTGAGAAGCCTAAGCAGACCAAGCAGACCCATCTTGCCTCTAATCAGCCAAGAAAGAAGCTGAAAATGGAACCGGTCTTCTCCACTGCAATAGCAACACCCACAAAGATGGGAGGGACACAAGCTCCCTTTTTCAACAGCTTCCCTGACTCCTCCTGCAAGAAAGGCCAAGCAAGTGGCCATGGGATAGCTCTGCCACAACCATCCGGCTAGGAGGAAGCTCCCACCCCACCTCCCTTGCCTAAGACTTCTTCACCTTAGACTTCTTATCCCATGTCGAACAAGAAGCAGGGAAACCTAGTTCACCTGTCCAAAAAGCACCCATACAAGGGCACGAAGCCCCTATTTGCTCAAAGACATAGCATCGAGCACCTAGGAGGCGCCCAGAGACCAGCAGCAGCCTATTAACTAACAAGAACCTTACTGCTTGCAGGCAACACCTTAGCATATCCTTGAGTATGGCGCAGCCTATGAGGGTGACCCAACCGCCTGCAGAGAAGCAATAGTCGATCACCACGTCCAGCCGCAAAAACCTGTCGGAAGAGGTCGTCGCCAAACGAGCAGGGAAAACTCGGGCAAGTCACCCTACAATATCTGGACGCCAAGAGAGAAGGGGCAGCCGCTTCACCCACGACGCCATACCAGGGCTCAAAATAGGGAGAATCATCAAATCAGGGCAGTCGAAGATGAAGGGGCGACGAAGCCCTGGGCATCCAGATCTCAGCAGCGGAAGAGTTGGTGCAGAGGACTGCGATGATGGAGCAGCACACACAAGCATCAGGACCGGGATGGCATCGCTCCTCTCCATCTTCCACTCCTGGGCGAGATGGAGTCGACTAGGTCGACTATGCCAAGTCGCAAGCCCGGCCATTGCTCTAGCGACGCTCCCGTCTCTACTCATCCGCTAACGTGGAGAGCCCAAATACGTGCCATCCTATCAACCTAAGACCGCACCAAGAAGACGCCTCCGAACTTTGAGGCCAGGGGGAGGAAAGCGCCGAGAAGCGCCCCCTCCCCCCAGCGGTGGCCGTCGGGGAAACTAGAGAGAGGCGGGAGCGTAACCCTAGAGAGAGAGACCCCTACCGCTCCTCCAAAATGATCTCTGACAATGTTATGTTGTTATAAATCCAATTTGAGTACCATAGATCTTTAATGTGAATTATTTGGATAATTAGTGTTTCCTAGTGCATAAAAGTGGAAATAGTAATAAATAAGGTTCATATATGTGAGTTGAACTATAATGAAATATGATTTGTCAATTTGAAAGAAACCGAAGATGATAATTAGACTTAATGTTTTGGATATGACCTAAAAGGATAAAGATAATTGTTTTAGTGTAAAAGAAACATATTAGACTTAATTGACATTCGCTTGTGCCTATGATGTAGAAATTAGGGTTTGTGAACTAAAAGAGCATAAAAAGTGATAAATGCATAATGAAGGCTAAAACCCTAATAAAACCCTAAAGTTGGCCTAGAAATTATAAGGTGGAATCCAAGTTGATCTTGAGGATGTTTGAATAAAACAATGACACTTGAATGTTATGCATTATTTTTAGGATATTGTTGATTGCTTGTTAATTGTGTTGAATGTTAATGCATGGACATCAAGTTACTATGGATCAGGTATGTGGTTACGATTATGAATAACCGCTTTAGTTTCCCGGTGGATTCCCGAATGTTTAATCGCATTGAATGCAACTAAACCGTTGAATGTTTATTTATTTCTTGCAACTATAAAGTGAATACGATTATCACATAAGATATGTGTCTACTAGCTCAGATCCCGGTCCCCTCTATGTCGTAATGGCTGACCTAGTACATGGCTGCCTAGAGGGTAGGTCCATCAGGTCATGAAAGACTTTGGCTGCCTAGAGGGTAGGTCCATCAAGTCACCTTTATAGAGGTACCATATAAGTCCTTACTGGGACAACACAGAGTTGAGGATAGGTATGGATTGAGTAGATTGGCTTAAAACGTAATCTTGGTTGTTAAATGATTAATTGAATGATTACATGGTTATCATAGTTGCATGATTATCTGTTTCCCCCACATACCAGCTTCGGCTGACCGACGCTTTGTTTGTCGGCGTTTTAGGTAAAATGAAAAGAACAAATAGTAAAGTGATACCTTGTGAATTCAAGAATTAAATAACAAGGAGGAACTAGTTAGAATAGTTCAACTGAGGTTAGATGTTCCAAACTTTTCAAAGGTATGCAAAGAAAAATTTTATTACAATTTTCAGTTTAGTCTGTAGCATTTAATAATTGTTTATGGTTATATGTCGAACCTTTGATCCGGGATTAATGGGTGCGGCTTCAACCTCTTTGTCTCCCTTAATTGGGGGTTATCGGGAGGTGGGGTCGTAACATTTGGTATCAGAGCTTCGGTTCCTCATTTAACCATTAGTAATTATTAAATTTTACAAACTCCATAGAACCCAAGGGAGTTATTAGAGGAGTATCCGAAAGACGGAGGTGTCTAGAAAGGGATCACGACTGGGGGCTGGCAAGATTTTCCTCCACACTGCTAGTCAGAATACGAGGACTCCCAGACCCGTGTGACCGCCTGGACAAAGTCTTAGGGTATGAATCGAAATAAGATACCTTTAGGACTTCTCATCTTATTCATCCCTTCTCATCACAAAATTCTGATAAGGACATAAAGGATTAGGGTTTCCTTTCTTCTCCTCACCCTTTTGAGGTATGGGTAAGGTTAATAAGGTTTAAGGAATCCTCCACTAAATTAATGAAAGGCATGTAAATAAGATGTCATGGACATAAGCTTAATAGATTAAGTGGAAAATAAATAATAGATACATGATTAGGCCGTATGACATAAGATGTCATGTCCTCAGAAGAGACCTGAGGCTAGACCTTCGGGTCAGGAGGATAAGTTAGTCTTGGAGATAGAGATCTCCATTTCAAGTAGAGACCTGGCACATCCTCGGAGGATGATGCTAACCCTAACCCTAAGTGAAGGTTAGAGAGAGATGAGTTGGACTAGGTGTTTAAAAGGACATGCCTTGGGATGCCATATGATCCATGGGTGACCTAGCACCTTTCGCAACCCAACCCTGGGAAGGGTCGTGCATGTTAGGGTAAAGGATAGATCCTTAGATGACGATGTTAGTGAAGGACCATAGAAACCTAGGGGCTTGTGCAAGTAGGGCATAGCTGGCACCTAGGGCACGTCATAGTGCTGACGGTAGAATGAAACCCTAGATAAGGAATTATAATGGAGCATCAAGGGTTATGGATGATCTTGAGCAACCATGAGTGTGAACCTAGGATTCACCCATGTAGAGAATGCTTTGGAGGTTGATCTTTCATGAAGAGAGGACCTCTAATGGTGAGGTTGGATGTAGGGTTAGCTCTAGAGAGAGCAGGAAACCCAGCAAGAAGGTTGGAAGCCTAAAACCCTGAACAATGGATGACAGTGGTTGCCTCATAAGTTGATGATATCTTGGTTGCCTTTAGAGGGACCAAACCCTTAAGAAAAGATGAAGCTTCGGGTACCTACGTGCCTATGGTAGAGATGTTTACCTTCCGAGGTAGGAAGAAGAGTTCCTTAGACTTAGAAAGGTTTAGTAGCAGGTTATGAGGTCTTGTACCTTGTTGGTTGTCCTTAGGGAGGACCCAACTCTAAGTGTTGCTTGAGTTGAAGGATGACAAGGAGTGTGTGTCATGCCTTTTTTATGCTTGGTTTGTAGTTAAGAGACAGAGCATGCAGTGAACCTAGGGTTCCTAGGCCTAAGAGGGGAAGTGGTATACCTAATGCTCATGATGATAATTAAGTTTCTATAGTTTCAAGCATGGTACGCCTCATGAATAAAGGAAAAGGGAAGCCCTTAAGTTTAAGGTATGTTTGGTGAACCCCTTACAGCTAGGTTGATGATAAAGGGGAAAGTTTTATCTTGATCCAACATCGAGGAAAGAAGGATAAGTATGACCTGGCATGGTACAGTGAGTGGGCTGCTTATTCCTTAATGGTTTGCTAGGGTTAAGTAGGCTCGTGTGGATCTAAACCCTAGACCTAAGAGCTTTTGTGACCTCAGAGATAGTTTTCCTCCCATCCTGGGAGAGGGACCCCTTTGGAAGGGTGTATATCAGTTTTGGTTAGTTTAAGGTAACCTAAAAAGGTCTCTTAGAATCTTGAAAAGCTAAGAGGAAGGTACATAGTATGAGAATGAACCTGCAGACCCATAAATATCCATCTCTATTGCGTGTGAATGTGTTACCATGGAGGTAACCAGTATGGGGCTTGACCAAGGTAGGCAGGTTGCCATAATGCCTATGAACGGATGAGAGTCAGGCCATGAATGCAGAAAGAGAGATGATGAAGAGATGGGTAAGGTTCTAAGTGAACATGCACTATAATGGTGAGTCCTAAGTTGATCCTAGGGTCAGGTAGGGATAAGACTGATAAAGGTAGGAGTTGCCTAATTCCCCAGTTGCACATGACCATAGGGTCGAGAGGTAACAACTATCTTTGTCTGAGGGCCATGGGTTAGGAGATTGATCACCTTCATGAACTCATGGGACCCAAAGGGCAGATGAGTAGGGCACTCTCTTGATGCATGCAGGAAGAGGGACGACCCCAAAAGAGTCAGTACCCTATAGACCTAGAGGAGATGACCAAGGATATAAACCTCAGTAGGTTCAAGACTAGTTTGATATCAGGAAGAGACATATGTGGCACGTTGCAACTTAGATTTAAAGGTGTATTGGTAAGGTGGGATGTACCATCTCTACTCTTGGAACAGGAAGAACTCTGTATTTGGACTGCAGCCAAATGCTTATTTCCTCTTGTTATGGGAGTGAGAGATAGGACATTACGCAGGTCATACACCAAGGATAAGAGATGATGTAGGTTGGAACATTGCCACGAGAAATGGGGATAGAGAAGATAACCTACCCTGGTAAAGTGAATGACACATGGATGGTTTACTAGCACTAAGAGGAATGTGGTAGTCACCTTATGAGGATGATTGTATCATGAGCTATGTGGAACTTATAAGTTATACCAAGTTGAGTTTGGTCACCATGATGATGAAATTGGAGAGTGTTCTTAATGGATATAGACATGGAATGGGAGGTAATATGATAAGTAAAATACATGGAAGTGTATGTCTTCAATGTTACCTAGTACCCAAGGATGACAGGTGGTAATGAATGCTCTGGTTAAGACTTGTTTGACCAGAAGCTAGAAAGGGTTGATTGGCTAACCTTAAGTTCGAAAAGGAGAGGTGTTTGGATAACACTCAGATGTAACAAGATACATTGAAAATGTTGTGGTTGTTTGGGTAGCTAGTCTAGTCCTGGATGCAATGAAAGGATGGTAGTAGAACCTCAAGTACACTTCTTTAGAAAAGAAGGTGATAAAACCCTGGCAAGAGTGGTTTAGGGTTTCAGAGGAATCAATCTTGGAAGAATCATGACATACAGGAAATCATGATTGAAGATCACCATACACCATGGAAAATGGAAATAGCACGTTAGATGCTTAAGATGAGGTTGCATGTGGTTTATGGCCATGCAAGCCAGGAGGTAAAGGACGAACCCCAGTAACCCAGTGTATCGATATAGAGGAAAAAAGAGTCCCTGAGAGAGAATGGGAGCTCAACACTATGGATGTTGTGATAGGTCTTCCCTGGACCGAGGAAGGTCGAGATGCAATATGGGTTATGGTAGATTGCCTTACCTAGATGACATAAGAAGGAAATAGCTCTGTTAAGGGACAAATCTAGTTGAACTACCCATGAGAGAGATGGTTCAACTACACCATGAAGCATCTGAGTTTGACCTAAAGGTTCACTTCCATAAAGTGGAAGTAGGTACATGAAGAACTCAATGTTAGTATAGTTTATCACCCCTAACTATGGTTATTATGATCCAGACTAAAGGGTCTGATGAGGGCATGTGTGCTTGTTCAGGGTGATATCTAGAGACAATTCTTGTCCTATGAAAGATGTGACAGTGACCACCATAGCCAGTATCGGGTTTTATATGAAGCTCTGTAAGGGAGGTTGTGTCGGTCACCACTTCAGTAAGGTGACGTTGGTGAAAGGACCACATGATGGTTAGAAAAGGACCACAGTGCGTGTAAATGAAGTCACTTTGATTGTGCAAGGGCTGAAAGGAGCCTAGAGACGATAAGAGTTGTGAGCAGATGCAAAGTAGACTGACATGCAGTTCACTGTGGGAGAAAATGTGACATGAAAATCCGACCCCTCTAAGTTATATCTAAGAGAGCTGAGTCCCCGATACATGGGTCCATTAGAGATGGATGGGTGGAGAAGGTTAGGTTCGACCCTACCCCTCAGGATAGAGTAATGTGAAATGAGTTCCATGTGTTCAATTTAGAGCACTATGTGAGGTACCCAACCATGTGCTGAGAAATGAACCTAGTGAGCCCCAAGGGAGGCTGAAAATGGCCTGAGTCACCTGTGTAGTTTATAGACGCCAGGATGAAAGAACTCAGAGAAAAGAATATGTGATGATAAAGGTTCTTTGGAAACGCCATGAGTACGGAAAAGCCACATAGGGGCCAATGATGGACATGGAAAAATTTCATCCTGAGTTGTTTGTTTGCTTGTTTGAATTTTGAGGGCAAAATTCCTATAAGGAGGGAAGGATGTTATAACCTCAAATTTCTGAAAATATAATGTAAAAGGCATTTCTCTTTTAATGACTAAATGAGATCTTTTTCTTTGAATTGTAATGATTTTCGTATGAGATGGCTTTGATTGATTGATTGTGGGCCTTGTAGGCCATTAAGCCCAATTGAAAAGAAAAAGGAATTAATAAGGAAAAGAAATTGACTAATAAAAGGGGAATATGAGAAATTGATAATTAAAAGAAGATCAAGGTAAAATAATATTCCCCAATATGGGAATCTGTGCCTTTAGGTTTCCTTGAGGTCCAAGGGACCAAAAATAATGAGATAAAGGCAAAAGAAATAAGGATAAGAATTAATTGGGAGTAATTAATAAGAAAATTTGGTAGAGAAGAAATCTTCATACATTTCTTTTTGCTTCCCAGTTTTCGTACAAAGATAGGGAATATTAAAAGGAACATTCCTTTAAAATTCGAGATAAATCAGAGTTATGGTGTGAGAGATATTAATTTTGCAAGATATAGTCAATTTGGGAATTTCCCTGAATTAAATAATAAATGAATTTGCTTTCCTTTGAACGCGAGCAATCCAGCCCATTGGATCATGATCCAACGGCGATCCCTCATAGTCTAAGTCTCGCTGGGACTAGGACTCTGAGGTTTACAGGTTGATTTTGCGACCCATTTTTCTCGCGATCCTTTGATTATGCCAGCTGGATGATGGTTCCAATGAACTCAGGAGATGGAATCGCGAAGATTCCATCCTAATATCTCTGGGTTTCATTGCTAAACGAGGAAACGCCCAACTGGGCATGTCCCTGCCTCGACCCTATATATAGGGGAGGGCGATTGAGGGCACCAACATCCCTAAAAGCTAGACAAAGCTCTGCGGCAGACTTCCAGGAACTTGCTCGTGGCTTCAATTGCACCAACGGACTTGACCTTGACCCTCATCAGCATCGCAAGCCCTGCCAGAGTCCGGCGAGTTGGGGGCGACGTCGGCACGTGATTAGCAAGGAATTGGACCTCTAGTTGACTTCGGCCGAGGGAGACGAAGCTCCCTGTGCAATCAGATCGCTCGTAGGCGGGCTAGGGCTTGAAGTCAACCCTCGAGTTGACTGCATGGATCCACTGCTCGTGCGAGGACGAGGAAGAAGACGAAGGGGTAAATTACTCAATTGCCCTCCACGTCCCCTTAAACCGGTAAGGACACTCCTGTCCTTTTCCTATTTTGAGCGTTGTTTAGCGGAGCGCACGATCATGGCCGTTGGATCCTGAGTGGACCACCGGACTATTGATCGTGCGGTCCTCGTTTTTCCTAATTTAGTTAATAATTGGATAAAAACAATTTTTCTTAGAAAAATTATAACTGGATCTAGGAAGCTCAAATGGAAAAACTCAGTCATGAAAAATGATCAGAAAAATATGAGAGATTTAATAAAAATAGTTTGAGACCCTTAATCAGACTCGTTTTGTAAAAGTATAATTCTAGAATAGAAAAAGGGTTAATTTGTGGATAAAAACCCTAATTGTTGATAAAAAAGTGTAATTAGTCTTGCAATTAAGTTAATTAGAGTATGGTTAACTTATTTTCTATTTTAGATAATTATTAACCTGTTAAGTGCAAAAAGTACATTATGTTCAAAAGGAAGAACTTTGCACATAATTCGTCTAATTTAGAGTTTATGTGCTTAAATATGCTGGAATTGGAAAAGTGTATAAAGTATCATATTTACTGGTTTAATTAGTGAAAAACCCTTGGAATTGATGATAATTGTATAGAGTGATGTTCTCTGAATGTTTAGAATGAATATTAACCTGTTGATAATACAAGGATGGTAATTGTACACAATTGGCTTAAATTAGGGTTTCATATACCTAAGTGTGCATTAATGGGCTTAGGAACCCTAACTTAGGAGGATATGTCTTTTAATGATTTTAATTGTGCAAACCCATGAATAAGACAATGTTATGTTCTTATAAATCCAATTTGAGTACCAAAGATCTTTAATGTGAATTATTTGGATAATTAGTGTTTCCTAGTGCATAAAAGTGGAAATAGTAATAAATAAGGTTCATATATGTGAGTTGAACTATAATGAAATATGATTTGTCAATTTGAAAGAAACCAAAGATGATAATTAGCCTCAATGTTTTGGATATGACCTAAAAGGATAAAGATAATTGTTTTAGTGTAAAAGAAACATATTAGACTAATTGACATTCAATTGTGCCTATGATGTAGAAATTAGGGTTTGTGAACTAAAAGAGCATAAAAAGTGATAAATGCATAATGAAGGCTAAAACCCTAATAAAACCCTAAAGTTGGACTAGAAATTATAAGGTGGAATCCAAGTTGATCTTGAGGATGTTTGAATAAAACAATGACACTTGAATGTTATGCATTATTTTCAGGATATTGTTGATTGCTTGTTAATTGTGTTGAATGTTAATGCATGGACATCAAGTTACTATGGATCAGGTATATGGTTACGATTATGAATAACCACTTTAGTTTCCCGATGGATTCCCGAATGTTTAATCGCATTGAATACAACTAAACCGTTGAATGTTTATTTATTTCTTGCAACTATAAAGTGAATATGATTATCACATAAGATATGTGTCTACTAGCTCAGATCCCGGTCCCTTCTGTGTCGTAATGGCTGACCTAGTACATGGCTACCTAGAGGGTAGGTCCATCAGGTCATGAAAGACTTTGGCTGCCTAGAGGGTAGGTCCATCAAGTCACCTTTATAGAGGTACCATATAAGTCCTTACAGGGACAACACAGAGTTGAAGATAGGTATGGATTGAGTAGTTTGGCTTAAAACGTAAACTTGGTTGTTAAATGATTAATTGAATTATTACATGGTTATCATAGTTGCATGATTATCTGTTTCCCCCACATACCAGCTTCGGCTGACCGACGTTTTGTTTGTCGGCATTTTAGGTACAATGAAAAGAACAAATAGTAAAGTGATACCTTGTGAATTCAAGAATTAAAGAACAAGGAGGAACTAGTTAAAATAGTTCAGCTGAGGTTAGATGTTCCAAACTTTTCAAAGGTATGCAAAGAAAAATTTTATTACCATTTTTAGTTTAGTCTGTTAGAATTTAATAATTGTTTATGGTTATATGTCAAACCTTTGATCCGTGATTAATGGGTGCGGCTTCAACCTCTTGGTCTCCCTTAATTGGGGATTATCGGGAGGTGGGGTCGTAACATTAGGTTAGAGACACAAGGACCTAAAGATCGACCCTAGTTGCTTATTACTTTTTAGTTGGATGCATGTACAACATAAACCCCTAAAATATTCATAATTAAATGATGCAAAGTAATCAGAGTACCTTGATGTTGTGTAGCTTGGCTTGTTAAGATAAACTTTTTAGGGGTGGACAGTAGTTGCTTGATGATGTATGGATGATTAAATTTCGAGGATGAAATCCTCTTTAAGGAGTGGAGTGTTGTAACATACTGAAACTTGGGTATATTCTTAGTTTAGCCTTAGTCTAAGTTTTTTATAACCCTTATATCATTTTTGACCTTAATGTTTAATTTGTTGAAATATTAATGGTTTGGAATATAATTGAACACTAATTATATTCATGTAAGGTTATATGCATAAATATCATAGTTTATGTTTCAATGAGGGTCTGAAATGCAATTTAAACATTGAAGTGGGATTCTGATAAAATAAATTCTACCTAGAACTTTCTATGACCTTTTGTAACAAGAAAGAAAAAAGGTGGAAAAGTTATAAACATGAAAAATGTGGCATTAAATGATTTAATTTGATAAGTGATGATAATGTGATGTAAATAGCCTAAAATTAATCAAAGGGAAACTCAAAAGATAATTCTAAGACCAAATTCATTTTCCATGGGTTTCAGTTTGCTTGAATGATAAGTTTCACAATTTTTGAAAATTAATAATTATCTTTGCATTAAATGGAATTGGAAAATATGTGTTTTTCCCCAAATTATTAAATCACTTCAAAAGTGGAAACAAACCATAAATTCGTAACCTACATGTCAAAAGTATTTTAAGTGTGAATTTTAATCTAATTTGGACAATCTAAAATATTTTATTTTATTTAGGAGAGAGAATATGATTTAAAGACCAAAAATATCAATGAATATCTTAAAAAATAATAAATGATGAAATCCTATTTCCCATACTTAGCATTTCCTGTCAAGCAAGTTTTATATTTTTGGAAAGTCTCTAGATGCCTATAATTAATTAAAAGGATAAAATAGGTTATAAATTAAAATTTATTAAATAAAATATTAGAAGGACTTCAAAAAAATAAACTAATGTGAAATCCGTGTTCTACACGCTAAAATAGCCCTTTGGGTGAATTTTCACTCAATCTGGAAATTATTTGATAAAAGGTGAATTTTGGAAAGAGAAAGTTTGTAGAACCTTCAAAACCTCAATTAAAAAAATAAAATGCATCAACATGTGGAAGATATGGAAATTTGTATCCAACACACTTAATATGACTTGTGGGTGAAGTTTCATCAGTTTAGAGTATCATAGATTCATTATTGTATGAGAAAATAGAAAACAAGATTTTCTTAACTAATAAATTAAATGTGTTCAAAAGGAAAATCTGATTGCATATTCAGATTTTACATACTTAAATTAGGCTCGGTATCATTTTTAATAAATTTGGAGTTCATTTTCACCCTCAAATGAAGAGCGGTAGAAAGTTAAATGATTAAAATAAGAACTTTAGTATGTCGTGGATTTGACAACTGATTAAATGTCACTGATTGGCGTGCAATCCTTATTGTTGGATTATGATGCAACAGCCACGAGTCATCCTCTATCTCATGATAATGTGAATAGTATGATGCTAGTTTTTTTATTTTTAGATGGTCATATCTTCCTCGTTTCTTGTTCTTTTTACACGATTATTTTGCCATTAGTGTCTAAATTTGATTGCGCATCTTTTAAGCAATTATTTATGAGAATTCATCACAATTTTGGAAAACACTCAATTCCTTCTTTACAGTGCCTTTTGGCTAGCTTCCTCTTCTCTATTACTCACATCCCCATCTATGAAAGACCATCCCACATTCATCTTTCGCACTTTGCGTACCTCCTCTCGTTCCAATTTCATCATTTCTCATCCAAATGTTTGGATGTCAGAGAGCTATGATTTCTCCAGGACTTGTGACGGTCATAGATCTCTCTCCTCTCATACTACGGTCGATTCTTCTTGGTTGTAAGTTCCTTGGATCTTTTCCTTTCTTTTCTCACTCTCGATTTTGTGTTTGGTCGTGTCCTACAAGAATGCCCACAACTCTCCTTGCGAGCTGCAAGCTTACCCGTGGCCATGGAGTTGGGTTGTGCGGAGAAGATACTCCCTTGATCGTTTACCGTTACGCCCCTCTTCGTTTCTCTTACTCTATTTTCTCACGCGCAAGGGCATGGATGTAATTTGGTTTTGTTTTTGTTGGCCTTTGACGAGGGTAAGTGGGCAGTGATCATGACTTTATAGCTCGCATTGGGCCAAGTCACAGGACACCCCCTCTCCCTCTCTCTTCCTCCCTTGTACTAGATTTGATGACGTGACTTTTTCTAATTGGTAGAAAATCAAAAAATCATAACTATTAAACCACTTATCCAAAATTAACGAAAAAATTATATTGGAATCAAAAAATATTATCTACCTAATAAAAATACTTTCAAGGCCTGATTTCACTATTTTTGAAATATAATTATTGGAGAATAAATTATATGTATAAGACACATAATAAATGCAACTTAATCATCATAACTCCCAATTGAACATAAAAATATATTTTCTTAATCAGGAGAATCTAATAAGTCGATTGGTAATATTTTCAGAATTAAAATATGAGGTTTGATAGAAAGGTCTAGATTTAGGATTCTTTACACATTATACATTATAAAACCCTAATGCATGTGAATATATTGTATTTAGAAAAAGGTGGCCTTGGAAACAACTAGATTGGTGAATAATGTTTCTGGGACTCAGGTTTACGGTATGTTTACATCCCCTATTATTCCTTTTGAGCAATAACCTATTTTCATCTTTATCTTGGTCCCATGGATACTAGCCTACACATTATCTCTTTTTCTTTAAAAATTATGGTTCATGTGAACTACTTTATTTGTTTTTGATCTTGTGATCATATTATCCTATTTGGACAACCTTTTGGACTCTACCTTATACAATACTCATGGTGGAACATTCTTCAGTGATATATTCTCTTTTGCCCACTTTTAAGGTGGATGTTGACTAGGATCATGTGATCCCACTTTAATTATTTGTTGAATTTTTGCATTTCTCTTATTTTGTTCACTCATGTTTATTATTTTATTATGCATCATGTGGTGACTACTAGGATAATGTATGAGTTCTTTTTCTGTGGATGTGAAAATTCCCACACATGAATGCATATGTAAAAATTCATGCATATGAAAATATTTAGGGCAGACGTGTTTTTCTTTCAACAGACCATGCCACTCCATTTTTCTAAGAAGATGTATACAATACCCTGCTCACCCCACATTTTTGATAGATGTGTTATTTCCTACGTACATATTTGTATTGTCTAGTATTTTCATAGGTAAAACACATGGATGTGTTGTTCTTATATTTGCTATGAAATGTCTCTCTTATTGTAAATTTCTTTTATGTCCAATTGGGTAGTCCTTATCTTTTCTATGAGAAGCCTTTTATTTTAACATCTTTTATTTCAAATATTACTCAATTTCATTTTAGTATGCACATACCAGCCTTCTTGCTGATGTCATCTATTTTTCTCCTATTGTTAGGGTATGCTTCCAACCCCAGGTGTAGGTCAAGGAGAACATGGCAGTTAACATGGACTTAGCTTAAGAAGTTGAATCTTAGAGACAAAAATGATATGGTTTAGATTTCCCTCTACTAGATCTTTATGATGTAATATTCATGTAAACCCTATGTGGGAGATTATGATGCACTTTTGTAATCTTTTGATAGATAAAATATAGTCATTACTTTTATTCCGCTGTTATACTCTTTGGTCCTTGTATACCACTATTTGAAATTTGAAAATTTTACACCTGTTCCAGCATACCTTTTGAGTGTGTTCGGAATGGATGTTTTATTCTTCAAATTTTTAATAGGGAGTAGATCCCCTCTGGGTCCCACTCCTTACAAACATAAAAGTAGATCATGTGTATAGATACATTCATACATCCTCACATGTGGGTTAGGGGAGAAATACTTAGGATAGTTTCTTTTGTATTTTGGTTAAGTTCTAATACTCTTGGTCATTAAGGTTCTTCATGGAGATGAGCTTAAGGTCCTCGAGATCCGTAGGGATGTTGTAATGAACTTCTAGGGTTAAGACTCGACTTTTATAAGGCAACCATCTCTATTCCATGTTCAAACCCTTCACAATTAAGAACTATAATGCATGTCTTTTGGCGAAAACACCTTTGTTCCCTTCTATAGACTTTATAATCGTGTGGGGATAGTCAATTCCTTATTTGGTAGACGACTATATTTCATCACCATGAGTATTTTCCACTAAGTTGAATGTTTGGAAATGAAATTCCAAAGTATTCATCAATAGCGCCTTGTTTTCTACTCAATATTTTTAGATTACAATGACATTATTCTCATCTACAATGATATTAATCCAAGGTACCATATGGAAGTAATGTATATTGCTCTTTCTGATCTGTTATGTTGCACATTGATATGGGTACTTTATCCATATGCATGAGATATATGGGTGTGGATTTCATCACATATTTGATTAAAGTCAACTTCCCTACAAAGGAATGCTTCAAGTTCATCAAGGAAGAGATAAGACCTTCAATATTATTGATAGTGTTTGAGATATGTTTCATTGTTGGCTTGTCAATGCAAGTTCTACCCAAGGTTATTCGTTACACTATTTCTGTCTTGCCGACTTATCCTTATTCTGGTGAAGTTGTCTACTATTTTGGAGAAAAACAACACCAATTTCTCATTTTTTAGCCTTTGTTTGAATTGTGTCTGAAGGCTCAAAAGCATTAAAGTGTAGTATTCATCTTCTGTATGGAGTCTTTTCAAAATAATATGAGATCATATGTGAAGCATTTTTATAAAATCGGTGCCCCTTCTGGTAAGGTATATAGGTTTCCATATCCCATCCTATTCTTATTTGGTTGTGGCTTGACTCAGTATATCAAGGCATGAAATGAAGATATATGGGGCAAGAAGTCTAGCTATCAAAGGGTCTTGTTGGTAGGAAAGTCAGCAGAGTGTTATTGTTCCAAGTAATACAATATCACTAGTAGTAATATTGTTCATAATCAACATTATCATATTTTTTAAAAGCACACTTCTTTGGAGGGTATCTTGAATAAATGCCCAATTCATCCTATACAAGTAATACAATATCACTAGTAGTAATATTGTTCATAATCAACATTATCATATTTTTTAAAAGCACACTTCTTTAGAGGGTATCTTGAATAAATGCCCAATTCATCCTATCATAAGCCTTTGATGGGCCAATTTTTGTTGTCATGATATACTTACAAGCATTCCTAGATCTCATGTGATGCATGCTTTCTCAAACAAGAATTACATTATCCATGATTTGTCTTCAAGGATGAAGCTTTCTTGCAGGGGCGAGACACAATTTTGGTTTGAATGGTTTTATGCATTCCACCCATGTTCTAGACATAAGCTTCAATATTATATTATTTACTAATGTTGGTGTTAGATTGTTGCAACTTATGGTGTAATCAATTTCACTATAAGTATAAAAGTAGAAGTAGTTATTTGATAACCTACAAAACAAGTATTAATCATTGAAAATATATTTTTTGATATATGGTCGATTCTCTTGCAAGAACCATACATTAGCTTTGTCATGGCGCATAGCTTTTAGTTTACTCATCTTTTTGAGTGCCTCCCAAATTTCATCATATGAATGTGTGTGATTGTAGTTTAGTTGGGTTTCGATTTGCTGGTCCTGATTCTAAATGGGATAATGTTGTTCCTTTTTGTTCGAATGCCACATGTATGTCGACTCAGATGTTTATGGCGTCGTTAATTTCCTATCTGAACTAGCACATCCTGTCCGATTCACCATCTAAATCCTAGTAGTAGGCAACATTAATAAGACTTTCTTTGATATGGCGAGCGAGGAGAAAAATAGCATCTGTCTGATTAGAACACAAGGCTGATTTTTCGAGCAAGGAGAAAACCAATATGTACCCAGAACAAGCCTTGTTAGTCAAATAAGAACCTAGGTCTTAGTATTTGATTTTTTTCCACAAATTTGATATTGGCTGGCCTGGAAATATAATTAATTTTTGTTTTTAGTTTCAAAAACATGTTTCAATTTTGGGTTTAGGTATACTATTCAAAATTCAAGTTTGGTCCAGTTCCAGCATCTAGTTTTCACAGTTTCGGCTGGTTAGCAGTGTAGAAAAATCCAACTGGGTTTTGAAAATGTATAATAACTGATATTGAGGTCAAGATTTTGACACATGTTGCTTAAAAGTTTCTAAGTTTTACATGTTTGGTTAGTTCCTTATAGAATAAAATTTACACTTGGGTCTAGCTAAACTCCGAGTTCTTATTTGAAAGTCGTTGTCAATTTTAGGTTTGAAAAAGACTAACTGAAATTTGAGTTCCAACCTAGACTAACTGAAAATGCGTTCCGGTTGTTCCCAAACTGAAGCGGTACAAAATTTTAATTGCCCGATTTGATTTGGTTTAGCTCTATGATTTGGTTCATTTTTTGTGAAGCATTAACAAGAGTGTTAATTCATATCTCACTTGACGAACATTCAATTAATGTTGCAACAAATAAAGGTACGTATATGTTCTCTAGCTCAACAAATCAGGGAGCATCTAATTCATACAGGAAACTAAATAAGCACCAGGTGGCATGCTTACTTTTCATGTGGGGAAAACTAAAAACTAGGATAACAGAGTGCGTGTTAATTTGTTGTGCATTTTTACATTGTGAACTCACACAACTGCAACCTACTGTAGCCAACCAAACTAGCCTTTTAGTAGAAACCACTCGTCTCCTTTAGAAACGTTCGGTGACAAGGAACGATAATAGATTACCAGCCAAGCTACGGAAGTTTGTAAATCTAGAACTCTGCATTCATTCCATGAACTAATTGGCGCGGGTGCCGAAAAGGCCGTTGCCGCAACCGTTGGTAGGGTCAACCGCAGAGTGCGCCAGATTTTTCCCATTGATCAATAGTAGCGCTACACACAGTAAGCTCTAAACCCGTCTACACAACCGTTTTTTCGGAAGTCCGCACAAGTCTGCACAAGTCTGGTCTCATTCTTTTTTTATATGAATTAACTCACACTAATTAACTTCATGCAGAAATCAAAAAAATCTCGAATTAACTTCTCCCTCCTGTCCCATTCTATCCCACCAGCGTTTCCCGCACTAGTACAGTGCGTCTGAGACAACCTCATTTCATTCCACCAACGTTCCCGCACTAATACAATATGTTCGATTCTCAACTCTCCTCAATCCTTCTGGTTCGCTTCATTTGTGTCAAAACTGAGCTTCATTATTCTTTATAAATTGCAGAATGTCAGTACAATATGTCTTGTATTGTACTTCACATATTTCTTATACTATATATTTTCTATTTTAATGACATGTGAAAAAAGTTGTATTCGATACCGTAAGTCAAATAAGAATGATGGGACTCCTATATATAGGAGCCAGGGTGTACATGGATTAAATAGAGAAAGGAAAAAATACAATACAACGGGCATATGCCCAACTAGTCAAGTATACTAACACGCCCCTCAAATTGGATAGTAATGATAGTGAAGTCCCAACTTGATGTCCATATACTTGAATAAAGTAAGAGGAAGAGATTTGGTAAGGATGCCTCCAACTTGATCACCTATCCTAATATGAGGAGTGATGATCTACTTAGCTTTGACCAGGTCCCGGACAAAATGATAGTCAACTTCAATGTTGTGTGCGCTCGTGGAAGATTGGATTATTAGCTATGCGTATAGTCGCTTGGTTGTCACAATATAGAGTAGCGGGAGTTTGAAAAGGAATTCCAAACTCAGTCAGGATGGACCAGACTCATTGTTGATCACAACATGCATGAGCCATGGCCCAATATTCTGCCTCGATGCTGGAGTGAGCTACCACAGTCTGATTTTTATTTCACCATGAAACTGGGTGAGTCCCAATCATGACACAATAGTCAGAAGTGAACCGTCGGTCTTTAGAATCACCAGCCCAATCTGCATCTGCATATTCAGAGATGGAAATTACCTTGGACTTAGGATGTTTGTAGAGCAATCCTCGTCCTGGAGCAATCTTTATATAGCAAAGAATGTGTTTTACATTGGACCAGTGGACCTGGAGTAGTGCACTCATGTGTTGGTTAACTACCCCAACAATGTTGCTAAAATTTGGTCGGGTAATAGTTAAGTAAATTAGCTTCCCAACTATACGAAGATACTTCTTAGGATCAGAAAAGAGTTCTCCTTCATGCATAGGCTTTGTATGATAGTCCATCGAGGTAGAAATTGGTTTGGCTTCTGCCATGTTGGCCTCTTGAAGCAAGTCCAAGACATAGCGTCCTTGTCACAAACTTATCCTAAGGATGAGCAGAGGGCTTCGATTCTGAGAAAGTACTACAGGGTGCCCAAGTATTTTGTATGGAAATGTGCATACAGGGACTTCTTATGGGATATCCCCATCATATCATCGTTAGTGATGACAATGCCATCAACATAGACAGCAACAAGAACATGGCCTTTGGAGGACTTGGAGAAGAACAATGAGTGATATGTGGTTGATCTCTGAAAGTGAAGTTGAGCTAGGACATCACTTAACTTGTTGAATCAGGCCCTTGGAGACTGCTTGACTTCGTAGAGAGATTGTCCGAGATGACATACTTTGTGAGAAGATGCCCCCTCAACAAAAAACATGGGTGGTTGCTGCATGTAGACTTCATCTAGGAGATCTCCATGAAGAAATGCATTCTTGATGTCAAGCTGGTAGAGAGGCCATTCAAGGTGAGATGCAAGGGAGATAAGGATGCCGACAGATGCAATCCTAGTCACTAGAGAGAATGTCTTAAAATAATCCACGTCAAAAGTTTGAGTGAATGTTATGAAAACCTGGTGCGTCGTTCAACAGAACCATCTGACTTATGCTTTACAGAGAAAATCCATCAGTATCCTACAATATTTTTGCCTGCAGGTGGGGTCACAAGATCCCATGCCTTGTTTACATAGAGAGTGTGTGTTTCTTCCATCATGGCAGTTTCCATACAGGATGGCGCAGAGCATCTGTCGGACACTTAGGAATATATGGTGTGTCCAAGACAGTAGCAAAGGATGAGGAAGAAGAAGAAAGACTTGCTAGACAACATGTGTTGGAAATAGGATGCTTGATAGTGCAAGAGTGTATACCTTTGCATAGTGTCAATAGTAGATTGGATTAGTCTAGAACCGACGATGAAGAAGCAGGTGTAGCTAGTAACTCATCTTTCATATGTCAATTTTGTGTTGTGGACGGGAAGACGGTGGTGGTGTCAGTGGGATGAATGGATCAGGCAACGAGATCATAGTATCAGTATCATCAATGGGTGATGAACTAGACAAAAAGAACATTTCATCCTCATAAAAGGTGACATATGTAGAGATATAGATTCTTTCATAGTTAGGCTCAAGACATTTGTATCCTTTTTGAGAATAAGGATAAATGAGAAATAGTGTTTGAATAGCTCAGGGGAAAGCTTGTCAGATTTAGGATCAAAATTATGAACAAATGTGACACAATCGAAAATCCAAGGTGGTAGATAGAATAGTGTGGATTGACATTAAACAATGGAAAGTGGAGTGCGCAACTTGAGAACAGAGGAAAGTTAACAATTAATAAGAAAGCATGCGGTGAGGACTACATCAGACCAGAAAGACTTAGGTGAGTTGGCATGAATTATAAGAGAGCAAGTAATGTCATGTAAATGACAATTTTTATGCTCAAAAATTCTATTTTTTTAGGAGAATATGCACACGAGCGTTGATAAATCATACCTACATCATGATAAAAGGAGGCGAAAACCTTTTGGATATTTTCAAGGGCGTTGTCACTTCAAAGAATCTTAATGGACGTTGAAAATTGAACCAAAACCAACTTGTAAAACTCACAAATCAATGTAAAGACTTCATCACGAGTGCGAAGTAAGTAAATCCATGTCATTCTAAAAAATCATCCACAAATGTAAGAAAATAGCTATAGCCATCGTGACTAGTAGTCCTAAATGGACCACAAACATCAGTATGAACTAAGTCAAACATACAAGATGATTGTTTACAAATAAGGGTTGGGAAGGACACACAATGATGTTTCCCTAGATGACATGCTTTACACTGAATGGAAGTATAAGATAAAGAACTATCTAATAGTTCAAGCTTGTCTAAAGGTAAATGGCCATGGCGTATAGATGCAACTGAAGTGGCGTGGTGGCAAGAAGGGCTTGTGGTCTGATTGAGGGTGGGGAATAGAAGTAGTAGAGATCACCACAGCGTATTCTGTGCCCAATCATTGCCAAATTCTTCCAATCTTGTAAAATAAAATCAGATGGACAAAAAGTTACAAAACATTTGAGAGAATCAATAGTTTTTTCTACAAACAACAAATTGTATGGAAAGTTTGGAACAAAGTGGACAACAGTCAACTTGACTTTAGAAGAAATAGGAACATTGCCACACCGAGTTACTCGTTTAACTAATCCATCTACAATGGTGACAAGAGGAATGAGGGATAAATGAACCAAATGTGGTTGAAAGATCAGGCATACCAGTCATATGTTGAGTCACACCTGCATCCATAATCCAGTTAGAATTTGCAGCAAGTGTGGATGCCCCAAAGTTACTTTGAGCAGCGGTGGTAAGATGTGCTGAAGAACCGGTAGTAGGTAAATCCCTGACTTGCCCATCTGATGAGGTGGATGTTGTAATATTGTTGTGGAGAGGAGAATCCCCATAATATTGGACAGTTTCGCGAAGGTGTTCATATTCCTCATGAGATAATTAGACATGAGAAGCTTGAGAAGATGCTTGTAGTGGAGGAGTTGCACGACCAATTGTCGAGGTAGATGGTTGACCAATGTGGGCAGGTGCTTGAGCAACTTAGACAGAGCCTCTGCCACGTCCTCTTCCATAGTGTGATGGATATCTATACTTCGAGTGACAGACATCCTAAGTGTGGCCCAATTTGCCAAAATAAGTGTACTTTAGGCGTTGGCCTCATCCACGGCCATGACCTTTGGCTGTCGCAACAATTGCTGATGGAACTTTAGACTTAGTAGTAGGAGAAATTTGAGGACCAATCATTTCAGACTGAACTAGGTGTGCATATGCATGGTCTACGGATTGAAGGGTCGCACCAACTAGGAGTAGTTGTCGAACAACAGCAAATTGAGGATGTCACCCATTGAAGAAGCACCCAATGAGGAGAGTCTCACGTTCCTTGGTGACTTCAATAGACTTTGTTAGAGAGAAGTAGTTGAGATGGTTTTCTAGGGCCTTCATGGCGTCAAAGTACTTGAACAAGGTTCACTTTCCTTGTTGTTCAGAGAAGATCTTGTCCACAATATTGTACATGTGTAGACAGTTGTCCTCCTGAGTGAAGAACTGCTTATCTCTTCCCACATAAATTTGGCATTTCGGTGCCACATGTACTTGACAGCCACATGTGGCTCCATGCATGCCCAGAGCCATGAGAGCACTTGACTTTTTCCTATCACACATGCATTGTCAAGAATCACAGGTGAATCATCAGTGATAAATTTGAGTTTACCACGAGACTCAAGAAATGTTTTGTAACATCCCCAGATTCTACCACCTTTGAGACTTAGAAGGATCGAGAGGAAAAATCCTAAAATGTTAGACAGTCATTTCAGAGAGCGATGCGGAAGCACAATATGCATACATGAACATGCAACCATAACATTTCTCAACAATAACATGTATAATTACAACATGAATTATTGCATCTTGGATTACATTTACATATTGAAAAATAGAAAATTACACACTCTAAACATGTATGCTAACAAGGATCCTAGACAATAGGTATCCTGAACAACTTGCTCACACCATGTCTTTTTCTCCCATGCTATCTCTGAACCTAAAATATACGTGAAATAAATGAATCAACAAAAGTTGGTACATGGTAAAAGATACACCAGTAAGGTTGCATAAAGGAAAATACTTGAAGAAAGAAGAAAGAGAGAAAAACCATTTCTTAAGGTCAAAATCAGGTAAACATCCTTTTTATTACATTTATTTGATGTGGTTGTACTATACTTATCTGCACTTGACTTACATCCAATATGGGAAAAAATTATATCATCATAAATCTAACATGGGCCAAAGCATCATACATCCATGTTAGGCAACATACAGCCATACCGGGCTAGGTGCACTAGTATCTACAACTCATCCATATCCTTTTATGTTATATTAGATTTTGGCGAAGTATAACTTAAAATAGTTTAACCAAGCAATGAATATCCAAATAATAGCATTCATGATATTACATATCATAAGCAACCAAGAAATCTAGTCTTATACTTATAAGACCACGTACCCGAGTTCAAAGATTCCTATATAAATATATCTATGATCATCTAGATAATTTGGTCATCACCTGATTAACAAAAAGATTACATACATGCATTAGATTCTCATCATTAATCCTAATTAGAAGCATTTTAGGGTTTTGGCCACGATACGTTCCAAGTTGCTTATAAGTTCATTAAATGATCTTATACTGCTCTAGGGGTCATCATGAAGGTGTGGTTCAAGTTTCAAATCATTATGACGTTCCATGCACTTTCTATGATCATATCAATGTTTAAGGCATTTACATGCATTTTAGGGTCAAAAGATTCACAATAGAGAAACCGAGATCAAGTATCATCAAGGAAGAAGAGTCAAGCATAAGGGATGGTTTTAGTCAGCAACAAAATAACATAGGAAACACATTCAAAGTAGGGTGATGTCCACTAGGGTCTAGACATCAAAACTACCAACATGAAGCACCGACATTCACTCATACATGCAGTTATCATAATAGCACACTTATATCATCGAGAGTACCAAGAATGTTTTAAGGTTTCCCAAAGGCTCCAGGAGCATAGCATATTGATTTCATGATTGGTTAAGCATTTAGAGTCATTAGGAAGCAAGGTTAGGATTATAAGAGCAATGTACATCATTATAGCCCAATATGGTCACATATGTACAAAAAGGAGTCATTTATGAGAAAATAGGGAGAATAAGACCTTCAATAGGGATACAAGGACATGAGAGTTACTGATTTGATACTTATGTGGGTATATATGCATAAAAGTTCCAAAATTCATCATAACATTGAATTAAATATATTAAGAAGATCAAAAGGTAGCATTTTTGAAAAAATAGAGAACAAACGAAGGAATTAGGAGACCATCAAAATGATATATAGATTTACCCTATTTGGCCATGGGAATTGGGAGTTATCATTTTTTTAAGATCAACATTTAAAACTATAGTTGAGGGAGTTTTTACCATTGTTGTTATTTATGCCTTGAGGTCGGTTGTCGATCCTAGATCTGACGACCAGGGATGACCTGTGCCTTCACAGATGCTCTAGGCTATGCAACAGTCTGCGATTAGGTCGCCCCCCTCCGTGTGCGGTGGCCGGAGACTCCCAGCGTCTACTAATCGCTGGTTGGGTCTTCAAACGTGGTCGCGCGTGACTCTAGGTCTACTGTACCCTCCTCCAACCGCGAGCGTCCAGTGAAGCGTCGTTCCCCACCGCCCGTCGACCTCCCTTACGGGATTCCCCTGTTTCCGCACCAAAAATAGGGGGCCGAACAGAGAGCATCCCGTCAATCTCCCGACGACGTCAGTTGCATCCAAGGACAGGGCAAAGGGAGAGGAAGAGCACTTGGATCCCAATGGAGGCCATGGTGGCCCTCCCTTGTTGTGCGAAGGCGAGCTGTTAACTGGGCGGTCCCTGCCCTAGCGCCGCCGAGGCTCCCAGCCTATAGGAGAACGCCACGACCAGCAAAGAAGGTAGCGTCCTCCAGGTTGCTTCGGTGGGTGAGGGCAACGATGGATGAGACGTTCTCTTTCCTCTTGACTGAGGTTGGTCTCATGGAGGTAGGGCTGATCCGTCCCTTGTCTCTACAGCTGGCTGCTACTCGCCGCAATGGAGGAAGAAGGAGATGAAGATTGGTCTCCCTGTACTATGGGTCTCCGACGTCAAAGTGAAGGGTCCATCCGTTCGAGTGTTGTGTAGGTCATGGGTTTACTAACAAGATTTCCTCAGCCTACCCCCACCTTCATCGGATCACATGGGCACCTCTATCATTTTGTTCCTCCCTTTACGGGGGTTAGGGATGACTGGTTCCCTTAGTGCCTCACTGTAAAAAGGCAGTGTGACATCAATATGTCTCATATCTAAAGACCAAAGTCTGATCAAGAAAAATATCATCAATGTCCCAAATTTCAAATAATTCAATCTCTTTGTAGCAATCTCCAAAAATTCTGAAATTTTAGACATAGACTCACAAAATCCTAATCTATCTTCTATTGAAGTTTGAGACTCAAAGACGATTATTTATCCATGCCAATATTTTAATTAACCTTATAAATAAGTGTATTAACATTAAATACAAGTCGATTCATCATCAACTCTTGATCAAAAGGTGCAACTTTCATTATAAAATATTTTACCCCAACATGATTTCAAATATTATATTGAGCATCAGAATCCTAAATTCTGGGTCATCACATGTTTGCACAACATTCATCCATAAAAAAAATTGTCATCATTAAGTTTAACGACAAATATGTGTGTCATATAATTGTAAATGATTGTTGGCTTAGCATCATCACCCATGACGAGGTGATTAAAGTATTAGATATAGTGGCACGATACAAATAGAAAGTGAAGTACCGGAATTAGCACAGTACAAATAGAAATAAAAGTATCATAATGTAGCACGATACAAATAGAAGTAAGGTACCGTAATTTAGCACGGTACAAAGAACAGATTAGAACAAAAATACTATCGGAATGAAACTGGGTAGAAAGATGATTGGCACTACCGGAATAGTACTCGATAGGAAGAATGAAAAATGGTACCAGATTAATTGCACAATAGGATACATGAAATTAAAATCCCTAATTTTTAATAAAAGCACTCAAACATATGGATTAAGGGAGTCACATGAAGAGGAAGAATATGAAAAGTTGTGCCTCCTTTTTTTGTGCTTTATAATTCAGCACATGATCTTTTGTTTTGACTCTTTTATTTGCTTTTTTTTTACTCTAAAACCAACAATTGGAATTTGGAATTCAAAAAGAAAAAAAAATAGGCTGCCGCTGCTTGAGAAGGAGCGACCAGCAGCAAAATCAGTAGAACTTACTTTTGAAATAACACCTCTTATTAGAACATGTGTTGATTGCAATTAGGAGAACCAGTTCTTTGCATCCATTATGACTGCGAGCACTACTCCACGAAAGAGTGACCAGCGGCAACAAAATTACAAACAAAGAACTAATCTCTTATATCTACTTTCGTCGTACACTCCGTATAAGAATTCTCAGAACCCGCGAGCAATCAACACCTCTTCACGATTCCCAAAGGATCCTCGTGATTTGAACTCACAAGCCAGCCGCCGCAAACACTGGGAAAAGAGAAAGATAGGAGGACAGGAAACAATAGGGAGGATTTAGGGTTAACACATTGCTCTCATATTATGAAAAAAGTTATATTCAATACCATAAGTCAAATAAGAGTATTGGGACTTCTATATATAGGAGTCGGGTACATGGGTTAAATAAAAAAAGGGAAAATACAATGGGTTTAAGCCCAACTAATCAAGTATACTAACAACATGTAAAATAAAATATGTGCAATATGTGAGGTACTGTAATGTGTGTATGTATTGTACCGAAAAATAGGTTAGTAACATGTGCATTTCTTTTAGTAAAATGTGAATAGTTCATGTAGGTACTGTCCGTAGCTATAAACATTCTTTTGTACATGATTTTTTGAGTTAGTGCATGTAGTTTATGAAAGTATTTTATGTGGTTAGTACTATACTTTTTCTACAATGTGTCGATTAGTAATATACTTTTGTTACGCAATGATGTAGTTTATGAAGGTATTTGATGTGGTTAGTACTATACTTTTTCTACAATGTGTCTGTTAGTAATATGCTTTTGTTACGCAATTTTAACGAATGATGTCATTGTCATATGTCTCAACTGTATGCCTAATATAGTATTGCACATCATGTATTATACATCATGCACTGTATTGATGGAGTTTTCATTCAGATTTGAAAGGAGTTGTTTAGCATTGTATGTATAAGGATGATTAGTACAAGATTTTTGTATGTATAAGGAAGATTATCAGAAGATGTTAAGATTATATGTTTCATACTGTACATCTTGTAGTGTACGTAAAAATTAAATAAAAAATGATAATAACTATGCATGAGCAAAATGGCATGAATCATGTTTTACATCTTGAGCAAAATGACATTCTGACCCTAAAAGCAGAATGACCTTCATTCAATATTGTATGTCTCGTACTACGTCTTGTACTGTACGTAAAAATAGTATCAACGATTGCAATTTGTAATATAAAGTAAAAAAAATGGTCAATGTGTCATTGGAGTAAACATATAGATATAAAATTTAATATAAATGGTAAATGTACATTGCTTATAGATTTGTGAAGGAATATGGAGTGGGAAGAAGCAAAGAGGCAATTAATATTGTACATCAAGTGCAAATTTGAATACTTTTAAAAAATAGAATGAACTAGTAATGAATGAAAACTTGAATTTAAATATTTTTCTATATTTGTGATGGAATTAGATATCACAACTAATATCTGTAGGGGGTATGTATTATTAGCAGTTTGTATAGCATTTGTATGGCTTTTGCATGAGTTGTAATATAAAATTCGGCTGCAAGAAAAATAATCTTTCGGAAGCGCTGCAGGACACTTTTTTTTTTAGTAGGGCAGTAGGTGGGAATCTACCTATGATTAGAATTTTCCTTGATCAATAACACCAACAATGAACGAGAACTACTATAAGTTTCTTCTCCACAAGCTTAACAAAAGGAGTAGTTACGTTATCCACACCACTCATATCCTGCTAGGCGCTAGTCTACTCGGCTATACAAATTTACACGTCAACAACATGCAGAAGTGATAGGAGTAATTATGGACAGAAAGGGAAATAAAAAGTTAAAAATGACGGAAGTAAAACAAAAGAATAGTAAAAGAAGAAAGGAGGAAACTATAAAAAGAGGAGAAAAGTAAGAAAAAATGTAAGAAGTAGAAAAATTAGAAAAATGGAGTAAAAGAAGGGAAGTAGAAAAAAGAGAGAAGTACGCATCATTTAGTACTGCTTGTTGGTACGATATTAAACTTAGTATAAGACCAACAAATTTTTTTAAAAGAAAGAGAGAATAAAACTTAAAATAAAATACATAATTTTCTGAATAAACGTCATTGTAGAGGCCAAAGCTATAATTAACAAAGAGCTGACAGTTATTATAATTGAAAATATTGATAAAGAATTGTAACAATACTAAAAATTGGATAATAAAGACAAAATAATACCAGTGTATACCTGGGTCACATGAAGCCATGACCTCACCTGCAGCCGGAACTGTCCGTGTAATCAGAAAAGCAAATTGGACTGGCCTCACCCAATTTTCTTGTTTAGAAACGATAATTAACGTAGTGGTTCCTGCAGTGATTTGATATCCAAGTTGCAATTATGGTGTTTGAGTCACATAGAAGGAAAGACCAAAATATACAGAGCAAGGCAGGAGCCGGGGAGATGGGAAGGTGAAATAAATGAGGCGGTCAAACAAAAAGTAACAAAAACTAAATAATAGGAAGCAATGACGGAGAGAGAGACAACGAGCAAGACAGTGACAGAGTCGGGTAAGAGATGGTCAAAGAAAAAAAGTAACGAAATTGTATGAGATAGTAGAAAGGTAATTGTTCGAGATATTAGAAAAGTGGGTTTGAAGAAAGAGAGAGCGAGCGAGAAGAGGCCCAGAAAGGACCTTTATTTGGATATGGCCAACGTGTTTAATTAAGAAAGAGGAAGAACAAATTGAGAAAAACAGATGTTAAGGAAATACATAGTCTAGAAAAGAAAAGTCATTAAAACTTGGAAATCCTACGTGTGTAATTAAAGAGGGGCACATAATGTACTGAGAAAACGAGAAGTTAGGAAAAGTGAGACTGAAAGAGACTCTGAAAGGGTGGAAATCTGATTTGTTTGATGCACTTCTTTGATATAAGGAAGAGAGGAGTGTCGGTCGGTATCCGTTTCTTAATAAATATTTTTTTCTTTATGGAGTCCTTTTTTTTATTTGGATGTACATGGTCCCATGGTTCATATGCAAGGCAATCTTATACATCACAAAATTGAATATTCGATGGCCTCTTTTTGCAATTAATCATTGACGTCAGGTGTTGTCAATCAAGAAAAATGAAGAGGGTTATATTCACATAAAAACATGACGTATACTAATTATGAATAAAATTATAATTAGGAAAGAACATACTCTCAAGTCATTAACTGTTGTAAAAATAAGTGAACCAGACACTGATGTAAGTGATAATCATGTGTGAGAATCTGCAAATATACATGCCCAAACAAGAATATTATTACTCACACTAGTACATAACCGGTCTTTAGTGTCGGTTATTTAAGGCCTTTAGTGTCGGTTTTAATACGACACCTATGTAGGCGCTGCTAAAAGGCCAACCGTTAGGCGTGGTTCTCAAACCGACGCCACAACCCTTCGCGTGCCACCGAAAACGCGCCAGCAGGGGGTATTGGCGTCGGTTATTAGCTTTGAAACTGACATTGTGACGTCCCCGGATTTTGATTTCTCCAAACCCTATTGGGAATGAGATGTCAGAATCTGAAAAACATCATCCAATCATATCAGAAAGCGATGCGGAAGCATAATACGCATACATGAACAAATAACGATAACATACACCATAACATTCTCAATATTTAACACATTTATAATACAACATGAATTACATTTACATTTTAAAAGAAGATTTACAAGTCTATGAACATGTATGCTAATCAGGATCTACACAATAGGTACAACCTGAACAACTTCTCACTCCCATCTTTTTCCTCCCATGCTATCTTTGAACCTAAAATATACGTGAAACAACGAATCAACACACAAGGTGTTGTGCAAGTGGGTAGAAAGATACATCCTAATATGTTTGCATAATTGAAATAACTTGAGAAAGAAAGATTAAAGGAAAACATTGTTTAAAGCAATAAATAGGTAAACATTTATTTTATTGCATTCACTTTGATGCGGTTGTACTACACATACTTGCACTTGACTTACATCTAGTGTGGGCAATATAGTATCATCATACATCTAACATGGGCAAGGAATCATACATCCATGTTAGGAAACATACATCCACACCAGGCTATGTGCTTTAGTAGCTACAACCCATCATACTCATTTATGTTCTATTAGATTTGGCGAAGTATAACTCATACTAGTTCAACCAAGCAATCATATCCAAATACGAGCATTCAAGATATCACATATCATAGGCAACCAGAAAACTAGTCTTATACTTAATAAAAACCCACGTACCTGAGTTCAGATATTTCTCACATATCCATGATCATCTAGATAATCTGGTCATCACCTGATTAATAACAAATATTCATCATTAATACAAGGTTCATCATTATTAATGGTATTTTAGGTCCATATTAGGGTTTTGGTCAAATCTAGATCAATCTTATGTAAGAGAGGGTTTCTAATATTTTTAGTCTGATATATATGTCATTATTAAGGTCTGGTATGAATTTCATAATTTTCTGGTACTTTTCCTATTTCTACAATTAATATAAGGATTAAACATGTAATTAGGTAATAATGAGAAAAGCCTTAAATTTCTCAATAATATCAAGATAGGAGTCCACATTTAGTTTCTAGATTATATCAGGGTTCAGATTTATTTTTATCAAATTTAATCTCAACCATTTTCTAATTATACCATTTAAATGAAACATTCTCATCTAAATTAAATATCATAGATATTACTATCTCAAAAGACTGATATAAGGATCCTATAATAAAGTAGGCATTTTTCTGAGTACGTGTATATTTTTAGGGTATTTATAGGCCAAGGGAGCTATTTATAATGCAATTTCTAAGATTTATATATATACTGGATTTTCGAGTGAATTATTACCTTTAGGTGAATCAGGCGCTGCCACGTGGCTCGTTTGGACTCCTTGAGCCTGCTTTGGATGACCGGTTCAGTCGAATTGGACCCGGTTCAGTCTGGGTTGACGGTCAAGAGGGACCGGTCTTCTTTGTCCCTCTCGCTCACGCCCTGGAACCCAATGCGGGACTCCGCTCTCTGCCCGAGGTGCGCCGCCGTGAGGGATGGAAGTGGTGAGGAAACCACCCGTGACCTTGCTCCCTCCTAATCCAAAACTAGGGCCGTTAGACTCCAACCTCTCCTTCGTGAACGTCTAGGATCCTAGTTCTCTTCGACGAGATCTCCCTATGGCTTCCTGGCTCCTTCTCCTCCTATTCCTCTGGGCGCTGCTTGAAGTCAAGCTCCAAGGTATCTAAAGGAATCAACCTCACCTTCTCCATGTCGTAGTTTGGAACAAGAACTCATGCTAGTTGCAGGTCTGCAACATCATATAGACCTGCGATCCCTTTCTACTCCAGCAGCTACGAAGGGGTGACAACACGGAATCACGACTGCCCTATGCCTCTGTATGGAGTTCTAAAGAGTCCCTTATGTAGGTAGATGTAAGACAAAGCCCACTGGCTCAGTGCTGAGATGATGGGAGGCATGTTTCTCGACTGTGAAGAAGGGTCACTTAGATTCTTGGGTTAAAAATCACCAAGCCGCTCGTAGCACTCGGTCTTTTTCTTTCCCTCACTTGTGACTTTGTTGCTTATGCTCTGATCTGGGCCTGAAGCAGCCGCCGCCATCAGCCTTCTCTCTGGCGAGCAAGGAACCTAGGTCAGGGTCTCCTCCTTTTAGAGGCTCTTCTAACAAGAGATCCGTCTTGTTCTAGCAACTTTCCCTAGTTCTAGACATTCACGTGGCTCATGATGAACATGCCTCCGTGGATGGAGGAAGCAAATCTGAATCCATCGGTCTCCCTACCCTCTTTTTGTTCGATGATGGCACCACCAGATCCTGCCGATCTTCTATTCCAATGCCATTGCGTGGAACATCCACGGAAAGCACTGTCTAAGGATCCAAGTCCTCTGTAGCTATCAGCCTCAAAGTTAAAATGCCATCCTCAAGAGCAAGATTTATTGCTTGTTGTAGCATTGTCGAACACTGGATCTCTGGTCACGGATGCGAGAGGGGTAGCCTCCTATCTAAACCGTGTTACAGGAGTTAGACACCTCAGGAAGGAATCCCTCCAATCTCGATCTAGGAGGTGAAACTTTGGGGATCTGTGAGTTCATTGGCGTTCTGCACACTGGGTCTTCCCATGCCCCTCCTTGCTTGACGACCAAGGCAAACTCTCAAGTCTCAAGAACATGTTGTATCTCCTTCTGACAACGCCGGGTCTGGAGAAAATGGCTGGTTCACTATAAAGGGCAGTGGGGGAGGACGAAATGGAAAAGGGGAGTTGAGAATGCATCACGGATCTGTGAAAACCTAACATGTGGGGAGATGGAATTGATTTTGCGAGATATTAGTTAGCTGGTGCGAGAAGCTTGCAACCTATTATGCGGTCAGTTCCAACTTATTCGGAAGTTGAAGACCAAGTATCTCCTCTTTGTGAGGTCATCACCACATGACTATGAAGCTAACTCCCATGCGGCCATCACTTCCAACCATATTTGTGTAACACTTATTTAACAACCAACTTAGGTCAAAAATTAACTCAAACCTTATCTAATAATTCCAATGACATTTTTCTAACACTTAGATCACTCAAATTCCATGAAAAAGTAATCATGCCTCCATAATCAAATTCTTTTGTTCTACACTTAGTTTGGTTCACATACGATGGTATTTGATCACCTAAATAAATTCCTCAAGGGATCATTTCACTAGTCATCAAGATCACTAAATGGATGTTTACCCTCATAAATCCTCAATTCTCTTTACAGAACCAACTCTTCATAGATGCACTATGATGATCGTGAAATGTGTCTATAATTGCACTTTTTGGGTGGAAAGAGTAAATAATTAAATAACAAATTCCTCTATTTGGTATCAACATCTACATGACGATCATGGTCTTCAAATACTATATTGGGTATCATAATCATAAAATTGCGATCATCACATTCACCCGACCTTATATGGAATTTCGTCCTCAAAATTCAGTCGATCTTCTAATCAAGGTGATATTAAGAAGTCCATATTCTTATAGTCACCACTCCTAGGTACCAAAACCATCATAATTCTGGATGTATCCTAAGTTTTCATCTTTAGTTCATAGTATCTTGGGTGTACTCACCCCACCTTAAATAAGAGGAACCATCATTTAATGACTTATTCATATTCTTTTATGTTAGGACTTACATCTCGTAATACCTTAAGATATAGGTATTTTCTATTCCTTTGCAATCTTTGGGGTTGACAGGGTATTACTCAAGGTTT
Source organism: Alisma plantago-aquatica (assembly GCA_963693085.1). Lineage (NCBI taxonomy): Eukaryota > Viridiplantae > Streptophyta > Magnoliopsida > Alismatales > Alismataceae > Alisma > Alisma plantago-aquatica. Next base: position 1,129,212,137 of record OY856409.1, on the reverse strand, counting down.
CATCCTTCACACTAGTAAATAACACAAGGTGATGTCAAGATTTCATGCCATTATTGTCTAGAATTTCCAAACTTAACCCTATTAATATTGTTTTAGATCAACATCATACTAGATTTTCATCATTGAAGAGAATTGATCTTCATTTTATATATTAGGGTCTCACCCTATTGTGTGATATTCATACTCAACTTAGAACCATACATTGAGAAGGATCAAAGTTACGAACTATATTTCTGATCATATATCCTATGATCCAAAAATATCTTTATATCAAGTTGATGAGTTCAACTTTTTATGTCTTGCATGTATTATGTGAAGGGAAAGAGATAATATACTAAGTTTATCCCATGATCTCAGCATCATATCTTTCATGTTTCATATGAAGGGGAAGAGAATATTTTAAATTCAAACTTATCGTGATTTCAATCTTGGGTGCTACATGTATGATATAGGTGGGAAATATAGAATAGGTCAAGCTTATACGAGTGACTCCTCAGATATAAACCTTATATATAGCTCCAGTGAGGTTTCTATTATCATGTATTAAGAAAGAGAAGAAGAAGGGAGAACATGTATGTTGAGTATCTTTTGCACAGAGCATCATACTCTCATAACTAGGGTTCATATATTACCTCACTTGCAACTAATGATGAGATTTACAAAATATGTCACTCCAGCTAGGACCTAACTCAACCAAAGGATTTATTTTATCATATGGCTCATCTTCCCATCCTTTTCTTTTACCCAATTATCACATATAGATTTGAATCATGCATAAGAACTCAACTCAACACTCAAGAGTAATCTAGTGTAGGGCACTTTTTTTTTGTTAACATGTATCTCATATGTTGGAGGCTTGGTCCTATGACCTTATCCCTGTGGGTCTTTCTCTCTCTAGAGTTCACCACATATCTCATCCTACCACTAGACATCCTCTTTGTATAAGAGATTGAGGCTCATGCACACTCATCTCTATCTTAATTTATCTTATCTTAAGTAGGAAAAGGGAATGTACTTTCATCATTATAACTTAGCATAGATCCTCTAAGCGTGGATTCAACTCATATACAACTCAAATCTTAAATAAGGAAACTTATACCATCATAGTTCAAAGTTAGATACGATTCTATATGCTTATTTCCTTCATCTTTCTTTCATCTATCTATCAATCACATAATCTTATGAGGCTCTAGACTTCTAATCTATATCTATTCTCTCTTCTAGACTGATGTCAATCCCTTTCACTTAGATTGCATGAACACCCACTACTCTCCTGTGTGAGGGACACATTTTTATAATTACATATATCTAATGAAATATTATATAGTTTTTCTCCGAGAAAGAAGGTGTCAGAGAAAACTATCGAGGTGCGAGCCGATTGGGAAACAAAATCAAACCAGTAAACTCGAGTGTCCAACACACAGTAGATAGTCTGGTGCCATGTAATCTAATGAAATGGTGAGAGCATGGTGTAGAATAGTGTCGCTACCCAATACATATGAGCTCTATATGGAAAGGGGTTCAGATACTTGTCTAAATGTAGTTCTTGAACATCTAGGTTCTAACCTAGAGACTAAGTCAAACCTTATTCCTATATAACAACTTACTAAGTTTCTAAGGTTTCAAGTTAAAGGTTCAATTTAGTTTTATGTTTCATGGTGAGCAATTGTTAGGTGTAGCTATTATTCATGCTCTGATACCTACTGTGACGTCCTCGGATTTTGATTTCTCCAAACCCTATTGGGAATGAGATGTCAGAATCTGAAAACATCATCCAATCATATCAGAAAGCGATGCGGAAGCATAATACGCATACATGAACAAATAACCATAACATTCTCAATATTTAACACATTTATATTACAACATGAATTACATTTACATATCAAAAGAAGATTTACAAGTCTATGAACATGTATGCTAATCAGGATCTGCACAATAGGTACAACCTGAACAACTTCTCACTCCCATCTTTTTCCTCCCATGCTATCTCTGAACCTAAAACATACGTGAAACAGTGAATCAACAAACAAGGTGTTGTGCACGTGGATAGACAGATACATACTAATATGTTTGCATAATTGAAATAACTTGAGAAAGAAAGATTAAAGGAAAACATTGTTTAAAGCGAGAAACATGTAAACATTCATTTTATTACATTCACTTTGATGCGGTTGTACTACACATACTTGCACTTGACTTACATCTAGTGTGGGCAATATAGTATCATCATACATCTAACATGGGCCAAGGAATCATACATCCATGTTAGGAAACATACATCCACACCAGGCTATGAGCTTTAGTAGCTACAACCCATCATACTCATTTATGTTCTATTAGATTTGGTGAAGTATAACTCATACTAGTTCAACCAAGCAATCATATCCAAATACGAGCATTCAAGATATCACATATCATAGGCAACCAGAAAACTAGTCTTATACTTAATAAAAACCCACGTACCTAAGTTCAAATACTTCTCACATATCCATGATCATCTAGATAATTTGGTCAACACCTGATTAATAACAAATATTCATCATTAACACAAGGTTCATCATTATTAATGGTATTTTAGGTCCATATTAGGTTTTGGTCAAATCTAGATCAATCTGATGTAAGAGAGGGTTTCTAATATTTTTAGTCTGATATATATATGTCCTTATTAAGGTCTGGTATGAATTTCATAATTTTATGGTACTTTCCCTATTTTCTACAATTAATATAAGGACTAAACATGCAATCAGGTAATAATGAGAAAAGGCCTTAAATTTCTCAATAACATCAAGATAGGAGTCCACATTTAGTTTCTAGATTATATCAAGGTTCAAATTTATTTTTATTAGATTTAATCTCAACCATTTTCTAATTATACCATTTAAATGAAGCATTCTCATCTAAATTAAATATCATAGATATTACTATTTCAAAAGACTGATATAAGGATCCTATAATAAAGTAGGCATTTTTCTGAGTACGTGTATATTTTTAGGGTATTTATAGGCCAAGGGAGCTATTTATAATGCAATTTCTAAGATTTGTACATATACTGGATTTTCGAGTGCATTATTACCTTTAGGCGAATTAGCGCTGCCACGTGGCTCGTTTGGACTCCTTGAGCCCGTTTTGGCCGACCGGTTCATTCGAATTGGACCTGGTTCAGTCTGGGTTGACGGTCAAGAGGGACCGGTCTTCTTTGTCCCTCTCGCTCACGCCCTGGAACCCGATGCGGGACTCCGCTCTCTGCCCTGAGTGCGCCGACGTGAGGTATGGAAGTGGTGAGGAAACCACCTGTGACCTTGCTCCCTCCTAATCCAAAACTAGGGCGGGTAGACTCCAGCCTCTCCTCCGTGAAGGTCTGGGATCCTAGTTCTCTTCGACGAGATCTCCCTATGGCTTCCTGGCTCCTTCTCCTCCTGTTCCTCTGGGCGCTGCTTGAAGTCAAGCTCCAAGGTATCTAAAGGAATCAACCTCACCTTCTCCATGTCATATTCTGCATCAAGAACTCATGCTAGTTGCAGGTCTGCAACATCATATAGACCTGTCATCCCTTTCTACTCCAGCAACTACGTAGGGGTGACAACACGTAATCACGACTGCCCTATGCCTCTGTGTGGAGTTCTAAAGAGTCCCTTATGTAGGTAGATGTAAGGCAAAGCCCACTGGCTCGGTGCTGAGATGATGGGAGGCATGTTTCTCAACTGTGAAGAAGGGTGACTTAAATTTTTGGGTTAAAAATCACCAAGCCGCTTGTAGCACTCGGTCTTTTTCTTTCCCTCACTCGTGACTTTGTTGCTTATTCTCTGATCTGGGCTTGAAGAAGCCTCCGCCATCAACCTTCTCTTCGGTGAGCAAGGAACCTAGGTCATGGTCTCCTCCTTTTAGAGGCTCTGCTACTAAGAGATCCGTCTTGTTCTAGAAACTTTCCCTAGTTCTAGACATTCACGTGGCTCATGATGAACATGTCTCCGTGGATGGAGGAAGCAAATCTGAATCCATCGGTCTCCCTACCCTGTTTCCGTTCGATGATGGCACCACCAGATCCTTCTGATCTTCTGTTCCAATGCCACTACGTGGAACATCCACGGAAAGCACTGTCTAAGTATCCAAGTCCTCTGTAGCTATCAACCTCAAAGTTACAATGTCATCCTCAAGAGCAAGTTTTATTGCTTGTTGTAGCATTACCAAACACTGGATCTATGGTCACAGATGCGAGAGGGGTAGCTTCCTATCTAAACTGTGTTACAGGAGTTAGACACCTTAGGCAGGCGTCCCTCCAATCTCGATCTAGGAGGTGAAACTTTGGGGATCTGTGAGTTCATTGGCGTTCTGCACACTGGGTCTTCCCATGCCCCTCCTTGCTCAATGACCAAGGCAGACTCTCAAGTCTCAAGAACATGTTGTATCTCCTTCTGACAACGCCGGGTCTGGAGAAAATGGTTGGTTCACTGTAAAGGGCAGTGGGGGACGATGGAATGGAAAAGGGGAGTTGAGAACGCATCACCGATCTGTGAAACCTAACATGTGGGGAGATGGAATTGATTTTGCGAGATGTTAGTTAGCTGGTGTGAGAAGCTTGCAACCTATTATGCGGTCAGTTCCAACTTATTCATAAGTGGAAGACGAAGTATCTCCTCTTTGTGAGGTCATCACCACATGACTATGAAGCTAACTCCCATGCAACCATCACTTCCAACCATATTTGTGTGACACTTATTTAACAACCAACTTAGGTCAAAAATTAACTCAAACCTTATCTAATAATTCCAATGACATTTTTCTAACACTTAGATCACTCAAATTCCATGAAAAAGTAATCATGCCTCCATAATCAAATTCTTTTGTTATACACTTAGTTTGGTTCACATACAATGGTCTTTGATCACCTAAATAAATTCCTCAAGGGATCATTTCACTAGTCATCAAGATCACTAAATGGATGTTTACCCTCATAAATCCTCAATTCTCTTTAAAGAACCAACTCTTCATAGATGCACTATGATGATCGTGAAATGTGTCTATAATTGCACTTTTTGGGTGGAAAGAGTAAATAATTAAATAACCAATTCCTCTATTTGGTATCAAGATCTACATGACGATCATGGTCTTCATATACTATATTGGGTATCATAATCGAAAAATTGCGGTCATCACAGACACCATAAACCTTCGTGCCACAGAAAGGGCACCATCTGGGCACTATCAACATCGGTTTATTAGTGATAACCAACGCCATCTAGGTATAGGCGTCAGTTATTAACTTTGAAACTGACGCCATAAACCTTCGTGCCACAGAAAGGGTGCCATCTGGGACAGTATCAGCGTCGGTTTATTAGTGATAACCGACGCCATTCATCCGCTGCCATGGTCCCATCAGCGTCGGTTATTATTGATAACCGACGCCATATAACATGCATTAGGCATCGGTTATAATTATTTATCTGACGCTGTAAGTATTTGTCGTCGATTTTTTAAAATAACCGACGCCTATTGTAAGTTTTTTTTCTTATCAGTCTGCAGGCCTACTGTGGCTGGTCACAGGATGAGAAACCTGCAGTTCAGTTATGAACTGTAGGTTTTACGACATCCATTGATATCAGCCAACAACATGCCACAAACCTGTAAAATTAACAACATTAATTTTCACACATTTAGCAACCAGCAGTTCCCTTCGATTTTCACACATGTAGAAACATTCATGTAGCAATCTGTAGTTCCATTCATTTTCACATTCACACATGCAGAAACATTCATATAGCAGCCAGCAGTTTCATTCATTTTCACATTCACACATGTATAAACATTCAGACACATGTAGAAACATTCACACATATTATAATTCAGAAATTCATTTACAAAATATCATTCTATAGTCATTATTCGCTATCAACATCCCAATTATATGTTAAAACCCCCACTACTTGTATGACTGCTGCCCATTCTTCTCTTACATCATTTATTCTCCCATCGTATAGAGAGAATGCACATCTAGTATGACCTTTCCTGTAGTGTGGTCAGTTTTGAATACCTGCAAAGAGAATGATGTATATATATAATTAATAATATATAAATAAGTTTGATATCTTTCATATTATCTAATGAGACAATATATAATACCTCAGGAATGGTATCTGTGGGATACAACTTATCAAACACAAGATAAACTAAGCAGAAGCGATTAACTAGCAGCGGAATTATTGAAAATCACTAAAAGTTAAAACTTTTTGTAAAGAAATCTACAAACGGTAAAACTTTTCTATAAGAAAACATGATAAGTTATTTACAAACTGATCCATCATTACATCTTTATAACAAACACATCTCGAGGATGATAAAGATCAACTACCCTGTTAACTGTTCAAGGAAAGATACAAAAATCTCGAGGCATTACGCCAAAATGTCATATCTATATTAAACATCTACGAACTCCTAGGACCTGAGAGTACATAGACGACACATAGGACATTCTATCTACAAGACTTGACAGTTAGTGTCTCCACTTGAGGATCACTGTTGTCCCTGATGTTGCTACTGTTGCTGTTGCTGCTGCTTACCCACTGATGGGTTCCTTCTCCCTCAACGTCTACCTTAAAAGTCGAATCCCACGGGGGTGAGACAATTGAATAATTTTCCTAGCGAGAGCTATAACTCTCTGCCAGAAGCATTGTTATTGTGATAAAGAGCAAAAGAACTATTAACAATCAACAACAGGTAAAATAGTATATAAGCTAAGTAGAATAGTATTTTATACGCAATCATTTTAATTATAATCTTTATTGAATGACAAGACTTATATCAATAAGGAATATGAAGAACAAGTAGACAAGTTATTCAATTGGAGCACTATAAACAATGTATCATCAATCATTGTTTATCGTAGTTCAACCTAAGCAATTATACTACACGGCTGATTACATGTTTCAAACATATTTATGCCCTAAGGAGATGAGTTACACCTCTCATACTCCAACTGACCATTACGAAATCACAATCGGTACCATACATAGGTCATTAGAAGAGCTGGATTCCTATGACCTCATCCTCCTCAGTCAGTATGAGGAACAACATGCAGGACATCTTGTGTCTCTGCCATAATAGCTTTCTAGGGTATCTTGGCAACTTTGCTATTAGAGTTACAGTGGCGTTCTGTACTCTCTTCGCCATCGAGGGATTTCTTGTTTATCTCACATCGATGCAGCATTAATAACATCATAGGGAGATTAGTGATGCATCATCTCGGCGTAAACATATAATGAAGGATTCAGAGATTAATGTACATCTCACATCAATTCCTACATTAGGATGTAAGGATATTCACGTCCATAACCCCCACATACTCAGAAGTATGCTCTCCAGGAGTTCCCTTAGGAAAACCTGTTTCACCATCATTTAACTTTTCATAATAATGGATCTATGGTCAAGGCTCTACATGATATCATTATACTTGATTATTTACGTACATTATGGCATTCTTTTAGCATCAGGCATGTCTTCAAACATAAATAAATAAGACAACTGCTATAGAGAAAGAGTATTAATCATATCAAGTTTATGTCACATATTGTTAACACTGGGATACCAATCCCTAATCATCTCATCATTGTGATTCAAGAATATGGGTGTTCAAACCCTTAGATCAACAACACATTTGTTATCAAGTAACATATTACCATCAAGTCATTTAACAGTATGACCTTGCTTGTAACAAGGCAGATATTTCTCATGGCTATCACAACCTGTCAATCTCATATGTTACCTCTTAATAAGCAACATAGCATGTTATTACTTTCAATCTTATAAGGAGATTTCAATAACTACGAAATCATAACCCTTACCTGGCTATGCTCACTTCTTTATAAAGACATGCATGATTAACACAACTGATAACATGCATAATATGTCTATATCAGCACAATATAAATTATTTCCACATTATGTATAGCACACCACGTCCGTGCTATCTTGCACGGTCGTGTAAGAGTAAGACACCACGACCGTGTCACATTACCACGGCTGGTTTCTAGGGTTAGGGTTTCTCTATTCAATTCAATTAGGGTTATTTAACCTATTTAACTTTCAAAGGCATAATAATTCCTTATTTCATATTCAAGTATAGAGTTTCATGCTAAAAAGCATAACCCAAAATTAGGGTTTATTGTTCACATCATCACACTACCTTAGATTAGGGTTTAATATTCACATTACATCACATTACCCTAGATTAGGGTTTACTATTCACTTTACATCACATTACCCTAGATTAGGGTTTACTATTCATTTTGCATCACATTACCCTAGATTAGGGTTTACTATTCACTTTACTTCACATTACCCTAATTATAATGGTTTATTATACATTTTACAATGAATTAAGATCATGTCATCATCATGTATGAGGATTACTTCCATTAATGCCTTCAATTTAGGTTAAGATTCATTAACCATTATAATTAGGGTTTCCATGATCTCACTATGAAGGATCATACCCTAATTAGGTATATTCATACATATTGGAGTTTAGTACTTGATTCTCATTCATATAAGGAGTCTCCTCTCTCCTCTTTCTATTAGATGATGTTTACATCATCCTTGATTAGGTTAAGTCAAAATCAATATTGACACCATGGGTTGTGTTATTACTATAGTGGCCATTAAGGCTCAATTGATCAAAGGGCATTGGTCACTCTATCCCATCAAGGGTACCTTGGTAATGTTCATCACTTGATTATAACATGCATTAATCAACTAAGTACTTGATCCCTTAATCACTTTTAGGTATCTATAATGTTTAGGTTAATCAACCACTAAACCATCTTGACCACTAAGGCATCAAACGTTCTTAACCTTTTTAGACCTCAAACGGTCTTGCACACAAACTCCCGACACGATCTTGAATAGATCTTGAAACCATTTGGTGTTGTTGACCGTTTGGTCTAGTTTGACTTTTGAAACCGTTTGGTAAAGTGCACACTCAAGACCGTTTGCCCAAGATGAGGTGAAGACCGTTTGGTCATGAAGACCGTTTGGCCAAGTTTGACTTTGAAACCGCATGGGAAAAACCAATCTTGAAACCGCATGAGATCAAACGGTTTGGGATCGTTTGGTTCCAAACAGTCTTGAGACCGTTTGGACCCAAACGGTCTTGAGACCGTTTGGTCCAAACTACCTCAAAACCACATGGACCAAAAAGTGTCTCAACCACTTCAATTGAGTTAGGGTTTCCAATGTTGAACCCCTCAATCGTTCATGCACTTGTTAGCCACTTATCAATTGAGTCAATTAGGTCAACCCTATACTAATTTGATACTCAGTTGACCCTCAATTGATCATCAATTAGGTCTTGGATCAATTGAATTAGGGTTTGGAATCGATTACCCTTTAACACTCCTCAACATGAGTCTAATTGATTTGAAACCATTGAACCATCAATCAATTTGGTCATGACCAGACCCCAAACGGACTTGGGATCATTTGGATGACCTACAAACTGTCTTGAGACCGTTTTCTCAAGTCAACACCAAAAACTAACTCAACCCATGAAGGTTTGATTCATAGAATTGATCATTAGGTCACTAATCCATTACACTTCAACTTGTTACCTTTAAATTTACAATCACTTGACCATAGTCAACCCTAGACCTCCAAACGGTCTTGGGTGACCCCCAAACGGTTTTGGGATCGTTTGGATATCCTCCAAACGGCCTTGAGACCATTTTTCCATCATTTTATCAAAAATCAAGTCATTCACTCAAGGGTTGAACCCTAGGTTTAGTCACAAAATCAGCAATTAATTGTTTATCAACTTGTTATCATTGAACCCTCAATTGGTCAACCCCACTTAACCCTAGACCTCCAAATAGTCTTGGGTTATCACCGAACGGTATTGAGACCATTTGGGTGATCCCCAAATGGTTCTGAAACCGTTTGGGCCACTCAACCCAAACTTCAACTTGATTCAATTATTAAAATCAGTAAATAACCCGATTAGGGTTTAGGTGATTGATGTGCCTTCAATTGGTGATTTATATGGAATTAGATGATGATGTTTGGTAGGTGATTAATCCACATCATTTACAACAGACTTCCAAACGGTCAATGCCTGGTCAACACATCCAAACGGTCTTAAACCGTTTGCTTCTATGCGGTTTGTGAAAACGTTTGCATTTAAACATTTTGAAACCGTTTGCTCCCAAACGGTTTGGGAAACCATTTGCAAAAGTTGGGAGACTATTTGCTAAAGAAATATTTAAGATAAAAATAGATATTAATGTCATCATATTCTACCTCAAGAACAGGGGCGGTTCTTCATGAAACTAAGAACAAGAACACTCAAAGGTGTCTAAAGAAGAAGAATAAGCATATATACTAGGAGAAGAGATGCATTAACAAAGCTTAAGGGTTAGAATTATAAAACCCACCTTAAGATCTGATCTAGAGCTCCAAGATTCGTAGCTTTAATGGTGGATGACGCTCCAAAGGTTGTCCAAGGTCCGTTCTCCATGTTTTGGATGGAGAAGACGGCTAGAAAGAAGAGTTGTGTAAAGAAAACTAACAAACCAACCTTGTATTAGGGTTTTCCTCATGAATTCGGGATATATGATGATCCAAACTTACCAAACCAACTTGGTCGTCCTTCCTATACTCCCGAGATCCTCCTTAGTCGGCCAAAGCAAGAAGACGAGAAAAGAAACTAAGGGAAACGTTCCCTTGCTTTGTTTTTAAGACTGCTATATATATTTTTGGATATTTTCAAGGCAAAGAAGATTATTTCCTTTAACTCTCAAACATATCCATTAAGTCCTTCTCAACTTCTTGGCCACGTTTCCTCCTTCTTTCCTTATGCAAAACTCCTCCCTTATCCAAGGTAAAAAGGAAAAGAAACCAAACACCTTACTAAGTTATATGTATATTTAAAGGGCCATTTGCTTAAATCTTGCATATTTAAATATCAAGGTTATCTTTCCATCTTGATCATTCAAATGAGGCGCCCCTATCATTTTCTTTGCTCTACTTGATGCCAAGAAACACGAGAGATACTCTAGAGAGTATACTTTACATGTTTCTCCCTAAGTTTTGGGTAAATTGCACTTTACACCAAAACTAGGTTTTAAAGCACCAGGATTGCTCTACAAGCTATATCTTGATGCTGAAGCTTGTGGAATCTATATCACCACATCATATTCATACTTATGATGTTTCAACATCAGAGGAACATCTTAACATGTGCAATTTGCAAGTTAACCCGTCCAGTTGGGTAATTTGCACATTAGTCCAAAATTAACAAAACAATATTGCAACATTGTTCAAAAAGGACTGAAATGGAAATATAAGTTCCTCAAAAGCTTTAATTACACTTCATAAGATAATCACAAGCATCTAATCACATATTTAAACAAAACACCTAGGGTTAGTTCATAACCCAGGTCAGGGATGTTACAATTATCCACCCCTTACAAGGATTTCGTCCCCGAAATCAACAAAACATATTAAGAGAAAAGAGCAGGGTATTTCCTTCTCATCTCTTCCTCTAGTTCCCATGTGGCTTCTTCAACACCACGGTGATTCGAGAAGACTTTCACAAGACTTATGTCTTTCTTTTTCAACTTTTTAATTCTTTTGTCAAGGATCGATACAGGTCCTTCTTCATAAGACACATCATCATTCAGTTCTACTTCCATAGGTTGCAGAACTGATTCTGTATCAGGGTGACATTTCCTAAGCATGGAAATGTGGAACATAGGGTGTAACTTCTGTAACTCTGGTGGTAACTCTATCTTATAGGCTACTCTTCCAATTCATTCTATGATTGGATAAGGTCCCATTAAACTAGGAGCTAACTTTCCTTTCCTCCCAAATCTAAGAACTCCTTTCCAAGGTGAGACTTTGAGGTACACTTTGTCTCCAACCTGGAATTCTAAAGGTCTATGACGCTTCTCAGCGTAAGACTTCTGCCTATCCTGTGTAGTCTTTATCTGTTGTTGTATTACTTTAATCTTCTGGGTGGTCTGCTGCACAAGATTAGGACCTAAAAGTTGATATTCACCAGTTTCATACCAACATAGTGGTGATCTACAACGTCTACCATACAAAGCTTCATAAGGTGCCATGTCAATGCTATGTTGATAGCTATTGTTGTAGGCAAACTCTATCAAGCTTTGGTGCAGATCCCAACTCCCCGTAAACTGAAGAACACATGCTCTAAGCAAGTCTTCTAAGGTCTGTATAGTCCTTTCTGACTGTCCATTAGTCTGAGGATGAAAGGTTGTACTAAACCTTAACTGTGTGCCTAAGGCTTTATGAAGTCGCTCCCAAAAACTACTCATAAACTGGGGACCTCTCTCCGAAACGATGGTAACTGGGACTCCATGCAGTCGCACTATCTCATCAACATATAACTGTGCCAGCTTCTCAGCAGAATAGGTTGTTTTGATAAGCAAATGTGTTGTCTTTGTCAACCTATCAACTATTACCCATATGGAATCATATCCTTTGGCTGTCCTGGGTAGACCAACCACAAAGTCCATCGTTACATGATCCCACTTCCACTGTGGTATGGGCAAAGTTTGCATTGTCCCTGCAGGCTTCTGATGTTCATCTTTAACTTGCTGACATACAAAACACCGCATAACGAACTCAGCAACGTCTTTCTTCATTCCAGGCCACCAATACTTATCTTTCAAGTTTCAATACATCTTGGTGCTTCCTGGATGCATAGCATACATCGAAGAATGAGCTTCTTCTAGGACTAACTTCCTTAAGTTGTCCACACCAGGCACTATCATTCTGCCCTGATAATAGGATACTTGATCATCAGAGTCATGGAAACCATCTCATTTCTCACTACCATACTCCAATCTAATCAGTTGAACTATAGCATCAACTTGTTGTGCCTCCTTGATCTGCTGTCTCAGAGTAGGTTTTATGTGCATCTCAGCTAACAACCCGGCTAACAATGGCACTTTCAACTGTACATTGTCTTGCCTTAAGGAGATAAGCATATTTCTCCTTGAGCATACTAAGGAATTCAGATGTGCTTTATCTAGAGCTGGTGTTGCAGATTTCCTACTCAAAGTATCAGCAACTACATTGGCCTTCCCTGGATGGTAATCAATTGTACAATCGTAGTCCTTGATTAACTCCATCTAGCAGCGTTGCCTCATGTTAACCTCATGCTGAGAAAAGATATACTTAAGGTCCTTATGATCAGTGAAAATCTGGAATGTCTCTCCATAAAGATAATGTCTCCAGATCTTCAAGGCATGAACCACAACAGCTAGTTCTAGATCGTGTGTCGGATAATTCTCCTCATGTTTTTTAAGCTTTCGAGAAGCAAAAGAAATCACTTGTTTATCCTGCATCAACACACATCCTAGTCCATTCTTAGAAGCATCACAGAAAACTATATATCCCTTTCTTTGTTCAGGTAACACAAGCACTAGTGCACTTGTCAACCTCTCTTTCAACAACTGAAAAGATTGTTGACACTTGTCACTCTAGGTAAAAGGAACATCCTTCCTGGTCAACTTAGTCAAGGGTAAAGCTATAGAACTGAAGTTCTTGATGAACCTCCGGTAATAGCCTGCTAACCCTAAGAAACTACAGATCTCTGTCGGTGTCTTCAGCTGCTCCCATAGAAGAACAAATTCCACCTTTCTAGGGTCAACACGAATACCCGAGACAGATATTACGTGTCCAAGGAAAGAAACTTCTGGTAACCAGAACTCACACTTGCTAAACTTAGCATATAACTTGTGTTCTAGAAAAGTTAGAGTCTGACGAAGATGTTGTTTGTGCTGCTGAGCATCTCTACTATAGATCAGGATGTCATCTATGAAGACAACAACCCAGTGATCGAGAAAAGGTCGGAAGATTCTATTCATGAGTTCCATAAATGTAGCTGGTGCATTAGTTAGTCCAAACGACATAAGTGTGAACTCATAGTAACCATACCTTGTCCTAAAGGCAGACTTTGGTATGTCACCATCCTTAATACGCAGTTGGTGATATCCTGACCTCAAATCTATCTTTGAGAAGACAGTCACACCACACAACTGGTCAAAGAGATCATCAATCCTCGGCAGAGGATACTTATTCTTTATTGTTACTTTATTTAACTGTCTATAATCAATCTACAACCGCATTGATCCATCTTTCTTTTTAACAAAGAGGACCGGAGCACCCCAAGGTGAAGTACTCGGACGGATGAAACCCTTCTCGAGCAACTCTTACAGTTGTTCTTGAGTACATCCATCTCAGCAGGCGCCATTCTATACGGTGTTTGTGCTATAGGCTGAATATCCAGGATTAGATTGATCTCAAAATCAATTTCCTGAGGCGGTGGTACACCTAGAAGTTCTTCAGGAAACACATCTACAAATTCCCTGACTATCGGAACTTTAGCAGGGTTAGGACTATCCATGGTAGTATCTATCACATGGGCCAAGAATGCATAACATCCTTGCCTCATCAGCTTCTCAGCAACCATAGCTGACACAAGACAGGTGGGTAGAATCTTTCTCTCTCCTTGAAAGATCCATGTGTCACTATCATCACCGAACACAGCTTGCTTGGATTCACAATCCAAGACAACCTTATACTTTTCTAAGGTATCCATCCCAAGGATTATATCAAATCCATGCATATCAAGTAGTATAAGATCCACTTGAATGCGATGTTTAGAAAAGAAGAGGATGCTGGGAGAACATACCTCCTGCAAAACAGCAGATCCCATCAACGGAGTTTCTAGCAACAAACTATCTGCTCTATGACTTATAGTCAAATTGCAGTCAAGAATCACTCTCTGAGTGATTAAGGAGTGTGTAGTACCTGGATCAATTAAAATGGATACAACGCAAGATGTAGACATATTAGAATATAACAATTCCATATGACCTGCCACAACCTGAGGGTTTATCACTGCATCAGGTGGATTCATCGCGTAGAATCTTGTCATTGCCTGTGGTTGATTCGGTGCTCGATGACTGGGTGCCGATGATCCAACATGGGACGCTTGTCACACTCACTTCTCTAGCTCTACAATCTTTCATCAGATGTCCCACATTTCCACATATGTAACAACTCCTGTTCAGTTGTTGTGGTCTGGGTGGTCCTGTAATCGACATAGATGCTGAGCTACGAGCTCCTTCTAAAGGTAAGCTTCATCCTCTACCCCTATTTGACGTCAACTGCGTCTGGGTATTGGATCTAGGTGGTGGTGTAGGTACGGAAAACCTAGGTTTCTTGTAACCTTTAGATGAGGATCCTTGGAATTGGGGATACATCCTATTGTTCTGGGTTTGTCTCTTCTCTGCTATAGACCTCTCTACCCTCCTGACAGATTCCACAAAGGTAGTAAACCTTTCCCTGTTCTCTAGAGCAGACACAGGGGTGGTCAACTCAGTGTTTAATCCTTTCTCAAAATACCTAATCCTTTCTTCATCTGTGGTTGCCATGTGCAGACATAACTGCAACAGCTCCATGAACTTAGCCTCGTACTCGCTAATGTTCATAGGTCCCTGTCTTAACCTCTCAAACTGAGAGATTTTCTCATCCAGAAACATCTTAGGGAAATATCTGTTGACAAATTCCCGTCGGAAAACTTCCCATGCAACCTCCACACCTGGCCTCTTCTGTTCTTCCATGGTCCACCAGTGTCCAACACTCCCCTTGAGAAGATACACAACATGTCTAACCTTCTCACCTTCTGAGATGTTCAGGATTCTAAAGGCCTTCTCTAGTTCAGTTAACCACAAGTCAACATCTGCTGGGTCAGTTGTTCCAGCATACTCTGTGGCTCCAACTCGGGGAAGTCATTCAAACGTCTTGCCGATTCCTTGTCCTTCAGGATGGGTAGGTGTCCTAGGTGAAGGTATAGGCATCCTATCAGTCATATGTGTCATGGCAGTCATGAACTGCCCAAACATGGCTTGGACGGCTAGGTTCCCCATATCCATTGGATTGAACTGGGGTGGTTCAGGCACATGTTCTTCTCTATCTGGGTCTCTTGCACCTTCTCGGGGTGCAACAACACTACTCTCGGCAACGTGTTCCTCGTGTGCTCCATACATCCTTAGTCTTATCTTCTCCTCCTGATGAGCAGAAGACACTATCAGATATACTGGAAGACACTAGAACAGACTCAACAACCTAAGTCCTATGTCTCTGTAGACTCAGCGAACCTAGAGCTCTGATACCACTAAATTTGTGATGATACTTCTTATAAAACACGAGATAAACTAAGCGGAAGCAATTAACTAGCAGCGGAATTATTGAAAATCACTAAAAATTAAAACTTTTTGTAAAGAGATCTACAAACGGTAAAACTTTTCTATAAGAAAACATGATAAGTTATTTACAAACTGATCCATCATTACATCTCTGTAACAAACACATCTCGAGGATGATAAACATCAACTGCCCTGTTGACTGTTCAAGGCAAGATACAAAAATCTCGAGGCATAATCTCATATCTATATTAAACATCTACTAACTCCTAGGACCTGAGAGTACAGAGACGACACATAGGACATTCTATCTACAAGACTTGACAGTCAGTGTCTCCACCTGAGGATCACTGTTGTCCCTGATGTTGCTACTGCTGATGTTGCTGCTGCTCACTCACTAATGGGTTCCTTCACCCTCGGCGTCTACCTAAAAAGTCAAATCCCATGGGGGCGAGACAATTGAATAATTGTCCCAGCGAGAGCTATAACTCTCTGCCAGAAGCATTGTTATTGCAATAAAGAGCAGAAGAACTATAAACAATCAACAGCAGGTAAAATAGTATATAAGCTAAGTAGAACAGTATTTATACACAATCATTTCAATTATAATCTTGATTGAATGACAAGACTTATATCGATGAGGAATATGAAGAACATGTATACTAGTTATTCAACTAGAGCACTATAAACAATGTATCATCCATCATTGTTTCTCGTACTTCAACCTAAGAAATTATATTACACGACTGATTACATGTTTCAAACATATTTATGCCCATAGGAGATGAGTTACACCTCTCATACTCCAACCGACCATTACGAAATCACAATCGGTACCATACATAGGTCATTAGAAGAGCCAGATTCCTATGACCTCATCATCCTCAGTCAGTATGAGGAACCACATGCAGGAAATCTTGTGTCTCTGCCATAATAGCTTTCTAGGGTATTTTGGCAACTTCTCTATTAGAGTTACAGTGACGTTCTGCCATCGAGGGATTTCTTGTTTATCTTACACCAATGCGGAATTAATAACATCATCGGGAGATTAGTGATACATCATCCCGGCATAAACATATAATGAAGGATTGAGAGATTAATGTACATCTCACATCAATTCCTACATTAGGATGTAAGGATATTCGCGTCCATAACCCCCACATACTCAAAAGTATGTTCTCCAGGAGTTCCCTTAGGAAAACCTATTTCACCATCATTTAACTTATGACAGTGATGGATCTATGGTCAGGGCTCTACATGATATTATTATACTTGAATATTTAAGTACATTATGGCATTCTTTTAGCATCAGGCATGTTTTCAAAAATAAACAAATAAGACAACTGCTATAAAGATAGAGTGTTAATCATATCAAGTTTATGTCACATATTGTTAACACTGGGATACCAATCCCTAATCATCTCATAATTGTGATTCAAGAATATGGGTGTTCAAACACATAGATCAACAACACATTTGTTACCAAGTAAAATATTGCCATCAAGTCATTTAACAATATAACCTTGATTGTAACAAGGCAGATATTTCTCATGGCTATCACAACCTGTCAATCTCATATGTTACCTCTTACTAAGAAACATAGCATGTTATTACTTTCAAGCTTATAAGGAGCTTTCAATAACTATGACATCATAACCCTTAGCTGGCTATGCTCACTTCTTTATAAAGACCTGCATGATTAACACAACTGATGACATGCATAATATGTCTATATGAGCACAATATAAATTATTTCCACATTAAATATAGCACACCACGGCCGTGCTATCTTGCACGGTCATGCAAGAGTAAGTCACCACGACCCTGTCACATTACCACGGCTGGTTTCTAGGGTTAGAGTTTCTCTATTCAATTCAATCTGGGTTATTTAACCTCTTTAACTTTCAAAGGCATAATGATTCCTTATTTCATATTCAAGTATAGAGTTTCATGCTAAAAAGCATAACCCAAAATTAGGGTTTACTGTTCACATCATCACACTACCCTAGATTAGGGTTTACTATTCACATTAATCACATTACCCTAAATTAGGGTTTACTATTCACTTTAAATCACATTACCCTACATTAGGGTTTAGTATTCATTTTGCATCACATTACCCTACATTAGGGTTTAGTATTCATTTTGCATCACATTACCCTAGATTAGGGTTTACTATTCACTTTACTTCACATTACCCTAATTATAATGGTTTACTATACATTTTACAATGAATTAAGATCATGTCATCATCATGAATGAGGATTACTTCCATTAATGCCTTCAATTTAGGTTAAGATTCATTAACCATTATAATCAGGGTTTCCATGATCTCACTATGAAGGATCATACCCTAATTAGGTATATTCATACATATTGGAGTTTATTACTTGATTCTCATTCATATAAGGAGTCCCCTCTCTCCTCTTTCTATTAGATGATGTTTACATCATCCTTGATTAGGTTAAGTCAAATCAATATTGACAACATGGGTTGTGTTATTACTATAGTGGTCATTAAGGCTCACTTGATCAAAGGGCATTCGTCACTCTATCCCATCAAGGGTACCTTGGTAATGTTCATCACTTGATTATAACATGCATTAATCAACTAAGTACTTGATCCCTTAATCACTTTAGGTATCTATAAATTTTAGGTTAATCAACCACTAAACCATCTTGACCACTAAGGCATTAAACATTCTTAACCTTTTTAGTCCTCAAACGGTCTTGCACACAAACTCCCCAAACGCTCTTGAATAGACCTTGAAACCGTTTGGTGTTGTTGACCATTTGGTCTAGTTTGACTTTTGAAACGATTTGGTAAAGTGCACACTCAAGACCTTTTTCCCAAGATGAGGTGAAGACCGTTTGGTCATGAAGACCGTTTGGCCAAGTTTGACTTTGAAACCGCATGGGAAAAACCGATCTTAAAACTGCATGAGATCAAACGGTTTGGGATCGTTTGGTTCCAAACGGTCTTGAGACCGTTTGGTCCCAAACGTTCTTGAGACCGTTTGGTCCAAACTACCTCAAAACCGCATGGACCAAAAAGTGTCTCAACCACTTCAATTGAGTTAGGGTTTCCAATGTTGAACCCCTCAATCGTTCATGCACTTGTTAGCCACTTATCAATTGAGTCAATTAGGTCAACCCTCTACTGATTTGATACTCAATTGACGCTCAATTGATCATCAATTAGGGCTTGGATCAATTGAATTAGGGTTTGGAATCAATTACCCTTCAACACTCCTCAACATGAGTCTAATTGATTTGAAACCATTGAACCATCAATCAATTTGGTCATGACCTGACCCCAAACGGTCTTGGGATCATTTGAATGACGTACAAACTGTCTTGAGACCATTTTCTCAAGTCAACACCAAAAACTAACTCAACCCATGAAGGTTTGATTCATAGAATTGATCATTAGGTCACTAATCCATTACACTTCAACTTGTTACCTTTAAATTTACAATCACTTGACCATAGTCAACCCTAGACCTCCAAACGGTCTTGGGTGACCCCCAAACGGTGTTGGGATGGTTTGGATATCCTCCAAACGGTCTTGAGACCGTTTTTCCATCATTTTATCAAAAATCAAGTCATTCACTCAAGGGTTGAACCCTAGGTTTAGTCACAAAATCAGCAATTAATTGTTTATCAACTTGTTATCATTGGACCCTCAATTGGTCAACCCCACTTAACCCTAAACCTCCAAACGGTCTTGGGTTATCACCAAACGGTCTTGAGACCGTTTGGGTGATCCCCAAACAGTTTTGAAACCCTTTGGGCCACTCAACCCAAACTTCAACTTGATTCAATTATTAAAATCAGCAAATAACCCGATTAGGGTTTAGGTGATTGATGTGCCTTCAATTGGTGATTTACTTGGAATTAGATGATGACTTTTGGTAGGTGATTAATCCACATCATTTAAAACAGACCTCCAAATGGTCAACGCCTTGTCAACACATCCAAACGGTCTTAAACTGTTTGCTTCTATGCGGTTTGTGAAACCGTTTGCATTCAAACGGTTTGAAACCGTTTGCTCCCAAACGGTTTGGGAAACCATTTGCAAAAGTTGGGAGACCGTTTTCTAAAGCACGATTTAGGATAAACATAGATATTAACGTCATCATCTTCTACCTCAAGAACAGGGGTGGTTCTTCATGGAACTAAGAACAAGAACACTCAAAGGTGTCTAAAGAAGAAGAATAAGCATATATACTAGGAGAAGAGGATGCATTAACAAAGCTTAAGGGTTAAAATTATAAAACCCACCTTAAGATATGATCTAGAGCTCAAAGATTCGTAGCTTTAATGGTGGATGAAGCTCCAAAGGTTGTCCAAGGTCCGTTCTCCATGTTTTGGATGGAGAAGATGGCTAGAAAGAAGAGTTGTGTAAAGAAAACTAACAAACCAACCTTGTATTAGGGTTTTCCTCATGAATTCGGGATAGATGATGATCCAAACTTACCAAACCAACTTGGTCATCCTTCCTCTGCTCCTGAGATCCTCCTTAGTCGGCCAAAGCAAGAAGATGAGAAAAGAAACTAAGGGAAACGTTCCCTTGCTTTGTTGTTAAGATTGCTATATATATTTTTGGATATTTTCAAGGCAAAGAAGATTATTTCCTTTAATTCTCAAACATATCCATCAAGTCCTTCTCCACTTCTTGGCCACGTTTCCTCCTTATTTCCTTATGAAAAACTCCTCCCTTATCCAAGGTAAAAAGGAAAAGAAACCAAACACCTTACTAAGTTATATGTATATTTAAAGGGCCATTTGCTTAAATCTTGCTTATTGAAATATCAAGGTTATCTTTCCTTCTTGATCATTCAAATGAGGCGCTCCTCTTGTTTTCTTTTATCTACTTGATTCCAAGAAACATGAGAGATACTCTAGAGAGTATATTTTACATGTTGCACCCTGGGTTTTGGGTAAATTGCACTTTACACCAAAATTACGTTTTAAAGCACAAGGATTGCTCTACAAGCTAAATCTTGATGCTCAAGCTTGTGGAATCCATATCACAACATCATATTCATACTTATGATGTGTCAACATCAGAGGAACATATTAACATGTGAAATTTGCAAGTTAACCCCTCTACTTGGGTAATTTGCACATTAGTCCAAAATTAACAAAACAATATTGCAACATTGTTCAAAAAGGACTAAAATGGAAATATAAGTTCCTCAAAAGCTTTAATTACACTTAATAATATAATAACAAGCATCTAATCACATATTTAAACAAAACACCTAGGGTTAGTTCATAACCCAGGTCAGGGATGTTACAGTATCGATGCCCACTGCTGTAGCGACCGTCTCGCGAAAATAAGATTAACTAATGCGGAAGCGAATTATTTGCAGAGGATTTTTGAAAATCACTGAAAATTAAAACTTTTTGCAAAGAGATCCTCACTTAGAAAATATTTTCCAACAAGAACCATTGCATAACATTTACATTCTGGTTCAAACGTACATAACCTGTACCATCTCTTTTTAGAGATTACATCATCAACTGTCTTATAAACATTATATACAGACAATATACGAATCTCAAGGCATCAAGCCAAAACCTTAGATTGATTCATAAAACACTGACTAAAAACTCCGAGGACCTGAGAGTACAGAGACGACACATAGGACTTTCTAACTTCATAACATGACATGTAGTATCTCCACCTGAGATAATACTATTGTCCTCGCTGTCACTGTGGGTTTTGGGGAAGGTAGAGAAGCAGCGGAAACAAAAATTTTACTCCCCAAACCCGGAACAAAAGGAATCGCGTCAACATCTATAGGAAATAAGGTTTGTGAATCATACCTTGTCCCGAGGCTTGCTCGGCGACAATGCCACGCGCCTTGCGCGGTCTTCACCTCCGGTCTTGGACGATGTCTGTGCAGCTCCTGGTCGCACAGGGACTGAAGACTCCTCCTCCTACCGGAGTGTCGGATGACAGTTGTCCTCCTGAGCGGCAGTGACCTCCCGCCTCTGAAGTAGTCCACACGGACCACCCGGAACTCCACTCTCCTTGTCCCACAAGGAAGTGGAAGGAGTCGCACCCTCCTGTTGACGTACTAGTCTCCAACACACTCTCCTGCTGTCGACTGCAACTGCAGTTGTCCTTCCCTTGCTGCACCTCCCTTTGCGGGAAGCACTTGCTCGGGCTCTCTCTCGGTTACCAAAACCAGAGAGAATGACAACTTTGCAGAGCAATCAACTTGCACTGAGTTGTACTTTGAGAAGCCCCCAATACCCCTATATATATAGGCGGGTCATGGGACAGGGTTCTCTGTGCCCGGCAATACGGGACTAAAGCAGGAGTAGAAGGGTTCGGGATTTTCCACAAAAAGCAACTGTCTCGCAACCTGAACCGACCGGTTCACAAGTGAATCGGTCGGTTGGGGACCTGAACCGATCGGTTCACTCATGAACTGATCGTTTGGGACCCTTGAACCGATCGGTTCACTCATGAACCGGTCGGTTGGGGTTCCAGGTTGGTTCCCGATTGACTTTCCTTGTTTCTTTCCCAATTGGTATCGAATACCAATATTATTCCCAATCGAATTGGGTAATTGAAACGAAACGAAAATTCTCACCAATCCTACTTTCCCAAGTTGCTCGATTGCACCAGTTGAACCGATCGGTTCAACACTTGAACCGGTCATTTCACCCTGTGCATGAGCCGATTGGTTCAACAATTGAACCGACCGGTTCAGCAACCTCAGCCGACCGGTTCATCACATGAACCGATCGGTTGGGAATGCAGATTGTGCAGAATCAGTCAAATGCGATTTCAATCAATCCGATACTCCAATCAATGCGTCCAACACCTTGAACCATATGATATTGAGCTATCGATTAATTGAGTGTTTAATTGAACTACTAAACTCCTTTAGTAATCAATCTAAACATTGCTTTGTTGATAAAACTCCTCTTCCAGGTTAGATCCTATGTGTGTGACCCTGCAGGTCCATTTCACGTTGGCAGTGACAGTCCATAACATTTATGACTTCACAAGCAATGAGCGGTGCCTAGTCACACATCATTGCTACCCAAGTGAAAGTAGAAAGTTGGAGAACAACTTTCATCCTACAATCCGTGAATGGTGTTACAGTGAATGTATAATTCCTTTGTCACTGATATCCAGAATGAACTCGAGGCATGGAACAGTCATCCTGTCAACGTTCATTCTTTTCCTTGATCTCAGAGTAGACCGAGTGAGATGTGTATGACATCAATATCACATATTGATTCACACGTGCATGCGCATGCCTTTCTCAATCCTACTCATCAAGTGGCCAAGGATATCAAACTCCCTCAGGAGGGACAAATCCCATATCTATCACTCACCCCTCAAAAGCCCCATGTGTCAAAGCCACCCAATCATCACCTTTATAACAACCCATGTTTCAGGATTGCGTTTGATGATGTCAAAGTGTACCCAACGACATGTGTTGAGTGCAGTGATTTCAGGTCTAAGAATCACACTCACCACCATCACTGTGAGAGCTGATTGTGACTACCAAGTCATGGTTCCATGTGTCACTCTCACGGTGGGTCTGTCCGGTACCTTGTTCTCTAACAAGTACCTATGTGCTTGGTTTGATATCACTATATCATGACTAATGAGATTCTGTCATCAACCAACACACAATCTAGTCTTTAGTGTTATTGATGTCTATGGTTATTTCCACAATAACAACCGACTAGGGACTAAACAAGAAAGAATACTCTTAGCATCCGTATGATCTCATCGTTTAGGTCCTCAACCCAAAAGCATATGCCATTGAGTAAAACATTCTTTAGTCATCTATCATGTTACACCATCATCTCAGAAACAGTTTAAACATATAGATTGGAAATTGCCTTTATTATTATTCAAATCAATTACAAAGTATCCCATTACAATCATCATATGACTTGCTCTATGGGCATACATACCAATAGACTCCCACTTGCACTTAGAGCCAGTCACCAAGGAAACGCAGTCCTTGTGACCTAGCATGACCATCATGCTTCTGCTGAGAAAGGGCCTTAGTTAGTGGATCAGCTATGTTGTCTTCAGTTGGTACTTTGCAAATCTTCACATCTCCTCGCTGTACGATCTCTCGTGTGAGATGGAAGCGCCGCAGTATGTGTTTGGACCGCTGATGTGATCTGGGCTCCTTAGCTTGTGCAATAGCTCCATTATTGTCACAATAAAGCTCAATTGCATCACAGCTACTGGGAACTACACCAAGTTCAAAAATGAACTTCCTGATCCACACAGCCTCCTTTGCTGCATGCGAAGTAGCAATATACTCGGCCTCTGTAGTAGAATCGGCAACTGTTTCTTGCTTGGAACTCTTCCAGCTCACAGCTCCATTATTAAGGCAAAACACAAATCCTGACTGCGATCTGTAATCATCTTTATCGGTTTGGAAGCTTGCATCGGTGTAACCCTTTACAACCAGCTCTTCCTCGCCGTCGTACACAAGAAACTGATCCTTAGTCCTTCGCAAGTACTTGAGGATGTTCTTCACAGCTGTCCAGTGAGCATCCCCAGGATCTGACTGGTACCTGCTCATCATGCTAAGAGCATACGAGACATCTGGGCGTGTGCACAACATAGCGTACATGATGGATCCAATGGCTGATGCATATGGGATCCCATTCATACGCTCCCTCTCTTCACAAGATTGGGGACATTTAGCTCTAGAGACGGTAACTCCATGTAGCATAGGAACGTTTCCTCTCTTTGAGTTCTCCATGCTGAACCGCTTCAACACCTTGTCAATGTACGTGCTCTGACTTAGTCCGAGAAGCCCTCTAGATCTATCTCTATATATCTTAATTCCTAGAATATAGGATGCTTCTCCTAAGTCCTTCATTGAGAAAGTTTTCCCAAGCCAAGTCTTTACCTTCTCTAAGGCTAAGACATCATTCCCCATTAAAAGTATGTCATCCACATACAATATGAGGAATGTGGTCGAGCTCCCACTAACCTTCTTGTACACACAAGGTTCATCTTCATTTTGAATAAAGTCAAACACTTTGACTTCCTCATCAAATCGAAGATTCCAACTCCGAGATGCTTGCTTCAATCCATAGATTGACCTTTGCAGTTTACAGACTTTATTGGCATTCTTTGGATCTACAAAACCTTCAGGCTGTGTCATATACACATCCTCATGAATATTCCCGTTAAGGAATGCGGTTTTAACATCCATCTGCCAAATCTCATAGTCATAGTAAGCTGCAATAGCAAGCATGATCCTGATGGACTTAATCATGGCAACTGGAGAAAAGGTTTCGTCATAGTCAACACCTTGAATTTGTCGAAAACCCTTTGCAACCAATCTGCCTTTATAAGTTTGCACATTGCCATCCATGTCGATCTTTTTCTTGAAGACCCACTTGCACCCTATGGGTTTTACCCCTTCGGGTGGTTCCACCAAAGTCCATATTTTGTTGGAGTACATGGATTCCATCTCGGATCTCATGGCTTCAAGCCATTTCTCAGAATCTGGTCCCTCCATAGCCTCTACATAGGTAGTTGGATCATCATCTATGATCAACTCTCCACCTTCCTGAGTTACAAGGTATCCAAACCTCTCAGGTTCAAGGCGAGTCCTACTATATCTACGAGGTCTTTGTGTTACTTGAGGAGACTGAGATTCCACAACACCTTGTGAATCTCCATTTTCCTCTCGTACATCTACCGGTTCAATGTTTTCTTGTTGGGCTTGAACCTCTTCAAGCTCTATTTTCCTCCCACTGTTTCCTTTGGAAATAAATTCCCTTTCTAGGAATACAGCATCCCTGGCAACAAACACTTTGTTGTCAGTAGGGTGGTATAAGTAATATCCCCTCGTTTCCTTGGGGTATCCAACAAAATAACACTTATCGGATTTGGGTCCAAGCTTATCAGGAAACATTTTCCTAACGTAAGCCTCACAACCCCAAATCTTCATAAAAGACAAAACGGGACGCTTCCCATACCATATCTCATATGGTGTCTTTTGAACCGATTTAGATGGCACACGGTTAAGTGTAAACACGGCGGTTTCAAGAGCATGACCCCAAAAGGAAATCGGAAGATCAGCAAAACTCATCATTGATCACACCATATCTAACAATGTGCGATTCCTTCTTTCAGACACACCATTATGTTGTGGTGTTCCAGGCGGAGTCCATTGTGATACAATACCACGGGCTCGCAGAAGGTCCTCAAACTCCTGGCTCAAGTATTCTCCACCTCGATCAGAACGAAGTGCCTTAATACTTTTACCAAGCTGGTTCTGTACTTCATTCATGAAATCCTTGAACCTTTCAAGGGTTTCTGACTTATGCTTCATCAGGTACACATAGCCATACCTACTGAAATCATCAGTGAAGGTAATGAAGTACTGATACCCATTTCTGGCATTAGTTCTAAAAGGCCCACATACATCAGTATGTATGAGTCCTAATAGATCACTAGCTCTCTCACCTTTACCTGAAAAGGGAGTCTTGGTCATCTTGCCCAACAAACAAGATTCACATGTCTCTATTGATTCATAATCAAAAGAGTCTAGATAACCATCTTTATGGAGTCTAGAAATGCGCTTCCATTTATGTGCCCTAGACGACAATGCCAGAGATATGTTTTCTTTGAGTCGTTGAGTTTTTGCTTTTTTGGTGTTTACGTTGTATACACTTGTCTCCAAGTCTATCAAGTATAGACCATAAGACATAGGGGCACTGCCATAAAAGATCCCATCTTTAGAAATGGAACACTTTCCATTCTTAATAAGAAATTCAAATCCATCTTTGTCCAAACAAGAGACGGAAATGATATTCCTATTTATGGCAGGTACATAATAGCAGTTCTTCAACTCTATTATTAGCCCACTTGGTAGAGTTAACTCATAGGTTCCTACGGCACTGGCGGAAACCCTTGCCCCATTAGCAACACGTAGTTCAACCTCGCCTTTCCCCAAAGGCCTACTTCTCTTAAGATCCTTCACATTTGAACAAATGTGAGATCCGCATCCGGTATCAAGTACCCATGACGAAGAAGTAGTAAAGTTAATCTCTATCGCGTATACACCAGAAGTAGAGATCTCTATCTCTGACTTCTTCTTCCATTGTTCCTTCCATCCTCTCCATGTAGAAGAAATTGGTTTGGCGAGAGAACACTTCTCTCCCTTACCTACTTTCTTCTTCACCAACGCATTAAGCGTATATAGAGTGGATTCTAAGGCTCCTGGTATATCTGGATTGTGCAGAACACTTCTCACAATCCTCAACCAGTTATGGAATTTATTCTCAATTAATTTGCCCATTTTAAAAGATGATTCTTTTGCCATTCTACAAGAGAAAATTTGCATTTGTCAAAACCTTTTTGATTTGATTTGAATAAAATTTTGACGATAGTTAATTAGGCCTTTAATTAATTACCGCTCCCACTATTTTGACTCAAATTGATAGCCCTCACCATCAATTCGGAAGATTGCAGTGTACAATCTTCTAGTGGGTCAAGATCTTGAAATCCTCTGAGCCATGGACCAACTTGGGCTGTCACCCACAACTTAGATCTTCCAGGTAGGCAACTCTTGCCAATTGCATCATATGCAACTCTTGAAAGATGTCATCTGCAACTCCTTGCAATGAACATCTCCATGCCTCAAGGCGCTAGATCCTATCTAGGTCACCTTGTTAAGTCCGACCCAAAGCCAACACGATGAACATGCACCCTGCTTGGGCAGACCCACACATTCATCCTTCACGCTTCCACGAGATAGACGGTGCACCACGCTTGGGCGTGCCCACACTTGGTCGATCTAGTTTTTCATGTGTGTCGCATCTGGAAGGCATCTAAAACTTAATATTTAATGAGGGATTTGGTTTTTATATACATATACATATCCAATCACCACAATATATAGTACGTATCATATACATGCTATATCCCACAGAAAACATGCATAAACGATAAAAAGCAATGATTATGGCCATCCTATTTGTGATTCCTCGAGCCAAGAGGAATCACGGTCATCTAGGTCTACATCACATGCAACCTATACAAGATGAAATCTGTGCCTGCCTTTCTGGGTTTGATCAGCTCATCTCCATGACTGATCGGTTCGCCATCAGGTTGGTTGCTCGGGTGCCACCAGCCGATCGACTGGCGCCTCCAGCCGATCGGTTCACTGGTCATCGTGCATCTCCTCAGGTCGCCATCCGCTCATCTTGTTCCTCGAACCGGCCGTCTGGATCACCAACCGATCGGTTCACTCCTTGAACCGATCGTCTTCAGATTGTCCGCCGTTCTTCGACATAACAGGAAATAAAATCTATCCTATTTACATTTGAATTGTGAAACACCGAGTTACATTCGGGGGGAGCAAAGGTAGGAAAAGAATTCTCGAATTATTTCGAGTTACATCAGGAATATAAGAAAGAGAATCGGTGCGCAGACCGAGATGCAAGCAACCAAACAACCACACACAGATATAGGGGTTTATAGGCCATAATCATGCTACACATCCACCACAAAACTCGTTTAAGGGTGACGCGTATCGAGTGCATTAATATTACATATCATATATGTATATTAGGGATTTGTGGATTGGACATGTATAAAGCCGATATTATTCGCATCGCATGCAATAAATAAAGGCGACAAACCAAAATCGATCACATCGATAATCCTAAAATATAGAGAGGTCGACCTGGCTCTGATACCACTTGTGGGTTTTGGGGAAGGCAGAGAAGCAGCGGAAACAAAAATTTTACTCCCCAAACCCAGAACAAAAGGAATCGCGTCGACATCTATATGATAGGAAATAAGGTTTGTGAATCATACCTTGTCCCGAGGCTTGCTCGGCGACAATGCCACGCGCCTTGCGCGGTCTTCACCTCTGGTCTTGGATGGTGTCTGTGCAGCTCCTGGTCGCACCGGGATTGAAGACTCCTCCTCCTACCGGACTGTCGGATGACAGTTGTCCTCCTGAGCGGCAGTGACCTCCCGCCTCTGAAGTAGTCCACACGGACCACCCGGAACTCCACTCTCCTTGTCCCACAAGGAAGTGGAAGGAGTCGCACCCTCCTGTTGACGTACTAGTCGCCAACACACTCTCCTGCTGTCGACTGCAACTGCAGTTGTCCTTCCCTTGCTGCACCTCCCTTTGCGGGAAGCACTTGCTCGGGCTCTCTCTCGGTTACCAAAACCAGAGAGAATGACAACTTTGCAGAGCAATCAACTTGCACTGAGTTGTACTTTGAGAAGCCCCCAATACCCCTATATATATAGGCGGGTCATGGGACAGGGTTCTCTGTGCCCGGCAATACGGGACTAAAGCAGGAGTAGAAGGGTTCGGGATTTTCCACAAAAAGCAACTGTCTCGCAACCTGAACCGATCGGTTCACAAGTGAACTGGTCGGTTGGGGACCTGAACCGATCGGTTCACTCATGAACTGATCGTTTGGGACCCTTGAACCGATCAGTTCACTCATGAACCGGTCGGTTGGGGTTCCAGGTTGGTTCCCGATTGACTTTCCTTGTTTCTTTCCCAATTGGTATCGAATACCAATATTATTCCCAATTGAATTGGGCAATTGAAACGAAAGGAAAATTCTCACCAATCCTACTTTCCCAAGTTGCTCGATTGCACCAGTTGAACCGATCGGTTCAACACTTGAACCGGTCATTTCACCCTGTGCATGAGCCGATCGGTTCAACAATTGAACCGACCGGTTCAGCAACCTCAGTCGACCGGTTCATCACATGAACCGATCGGTTGGGAATGCATATTGTGCAGAATCAGTCAAATGCGATTTCAATCAATCTGATACTCCAATCAATGCGTCCAACACCTTGAACCATATGATATTGAGATATCGATTAATTGAGTGTTTAATTGAACTACTAAACTCCTTTAGTAATCAATCTAAACATTGCTTTGTGGATAAAACTCCTCTTCCAGGTTAGATCCTATGTGTGTGACCCTGCAGGTCCATTTCACATTGGCAGTGACAGTCCATAACATTTATGACTTCACAAGCAATGAGCGGTGCCTAGTCACACATCATTGCTACCCAAGTGAAAGTAGAAAGTTGGAGAACAACTTTCATCCTACAGTCCGTGAATGGTGTTACAGTGAATGTATAATTCCTTTGTCACTGATATCCAGAATGAACTCGAGGCATGGAACAGTCATACTGTCAATGTTCATTCTTTTCCTTGATCTCAGAGTAGACCGAGTGAGATGTGTATGACATCAATATCACATATTGATTCACACGTGCATGCGCATGCCTTTCTCAATCCTACTCATCAAGTGGCCAAGGATATCAAACTCCCTCAGGAGGGACAAATCCCATATCTATCACTCACCCCTCAAAAGCCCCATGTGTCAAAGCCACCCAATCATCACCTTTATAACAACCCATGTTTCAGGATTGCGTTTGATGATGTCAAAGTGTACCCAACGACATGTGTTGAGTGCAGTGATTTCAGGTCTAAGAATCACACTCACCACCATCACTGTGAGAGCTGACTGTGACTACCAAGTCATGGTTCCATGTGTCACTCTCACGGTGGGTCTGTCCGGTACCTTGTTCTCTAACAAGTACCTATGTGCTTGGTTTGATATCACTATATCATGACTAATGAGATTCTGTCATCAACCAACACACAATCTAGTCTTTAGTGTTATTGATGTCTATGGTTATTTCCACAATAACAACCGACTAGGGACTAAACAAGAAAGAATACTCTTAGCATCCGTATGATCTCATCGTTTAGGTCCTCAACCCAAAAGCATACGTCATTGAGTAAAACATTCTTTAGACATCTATCATGTTACACCATCATCTCAGAAACAGTTTAAACATATAGATTGGAAATTGCCTTTATTATTATTCAAATCAATTACAAAGTATCCCATTACAATCATCATATGACTTGCTCTATGGGCATACATACCAACAGTCACTACTATTGTCTATTCACTGTAATGAGATTCTACTTCTTTATCCGCATCCACCTAAAAAGTTGGATCCCACGGGGGTGACACAATTGTAAATTGCCCCAGTGGGAGATATAACTCTCCGCCAAAATATTGTTATAGAAGTTTATTAAAATAAACTAAGCAGAAGGATATATATATATAATTAACAACAGGTAAATCATTTGTATGAACAAAGTGAAGTAATCTCCTTTTTCAAGGATAACGTTGCATCTACTCATGGTAGACTCATAATTCATCCATATACTTGTAAGGAATACAACATATATGAAAAACATTAATGAACTATAGATATATAACAGAAATGTAACATCAACCAATGAATTTTCGTATTCAATCCTTAAGCAAACATGCTATACGGCTGATTTCATTTTACAAACAAACTTATGCCCTGAGGAGATGAGATATACCGCTCATGCTCCAACCGACCACTGCGAAGTCGAAATCAGTACCATACAAGGTCAATGGAAGAGCCGGATTCCCATGACCTCCCACATCTCGGTCAGCGCGAGATCACATGCAGGACATCTTGTGTCTCTGCTAAATATAGCTTTCCAGAGTATATTGGTGACTTCACTATCAGAGTTACAGTGACGTGCTACACTCTCTTCGCAATCGTGAGATTTCATGTTTATCTCCACCGATCTGGCATGAACATTATTGGGAGATGTGTACGACATCTATCCCAATCATCAGGAGATTCATGATACATCCATCCCGATACATATAATGAAGGAATGAGAGATTAAAGTACATTTCACATCAATTCCTACATTAGGACATAAGGATATTCACGTCCATAACCCCCACATACTCAAAAGTATGCTCTCCAGGAGTTCCCTTAGGAAAACCTGTTTCACCATCATTTAACTACTGACAATGATGGATCTATGGTCAGGGCTCTACATGATATGATTTCACTTGATTAAATTAAGTACATTAGCATATTCTTTTAGCATAAGTCAAGTTCTCAACATAAATTATTACAACAATGCTATAAAGAGACATGTACTACTTTCATCAGATATTTGTCAGTCTTTCAAAAGCCTTGGGAACTCAGTCCCTCATTTCAAAATTGGGAATTCTCATCCCTTCACATTCTCATCACCATAATCATATGGTTCTGGGTATTTAAACCCTTAACTCATCATTGAGCATTATTATACTTTTTTTCAGGTAACTATCACCTTAAGGTCATCTGACCTAGGTATTCATGACACTTGTCACACAAGCATCACACCTGGCTCACGAGGCCATGAAATATCTTGTCACCTCTTTCTAGGCAACAACTTACTCATATGACTCATATAATCCTTACACATTGTTACTTTTACTAAGCAACAACAACATTAAGGCTCATAATGCCAATTAACATTTATTATATAAACGTCATAGCTCAAATCTAGCTATGTTCATTATCTCATCATACATGTATGGTTATTAGGGATGATAATAGTCATACAAGATATTCGTCACATCATGTGATACAATAGTAACACAATTATTCCTTTTCCAGGAATTAGGGTTTAGTATCAAACAGGGCTTATCATTCCCTTTACCCAAGTCAGGGTTAGGGTTCCCCTTTTCTCATTAATTAGGGTTTCATGATTATATAATCTATCCAACCCTTAATTCATTAATCCATACCTCTGGGGCATTCAAAGGCATCATATTTAATTATTCAAGAACATTACTTTCATTATATAGAATTAGTGATCATCAATTCAAGGTATGAGTTCATTCCTCATCCTCATCATGGTATGATTATATCATACACATCATTTGGGCTTAACCCCATTCTCAAGGTACATTAATTAACACTCATCAAGTGCAACAACTCATTAAATAGTTGCACAACACACTTCATATGTTTCTTACCCAACTATATTGGATTTGGAGTGAATCAAGGTATATAAACCCTGAAGTGCTGAATAGGATAAGTATCATATCTAGATATATCACTTACTCATTATATCAGATTCTCTTGAGTTAACCAACTTATCTTGTATTAAGTTATTTCCCTCTTAATACATTCCATCTCTAAACTCTCACCTTTAGCATATAATGCATAGGCCACACATTAGAATTGTCAATCTATCTTTAATGATATGGACTTGTCTAATGCTAAAGAAATTGTTTACAATTAGGTTACATATAATCAACCACATGAAATGTTTCACCTTTATAAGGTCATTTCTTTTATCTCATCATTAGGATTTCCTTGCATCCTTATTTAAAGTTAGAATTGTGATCCAATGTGATATTTCCCAGGATTAGGGCTTTATGTATAAAGACTTACATTAGAGTATCATATTCCTTCACCCTTCTTAGGGCCTCTCATCACAACATAACATCAGAACATTATGTGATGTTAGTTCTTAATCAGGGTTTCTCATAGAATCACCCTCAACTAGGGTTTCACATGGATTCACCCTCAACTAGGGTTTCTCATGGATTCACCCTCAATTAGGGTTTCACATGGAATCACCCTCAATTAGGGTTTCTCATGGATTCACCCTCAATTAGGGTTTCACATAGAATCATCCTTAATTAAGATTTCCACTATAGTCACCCACAATTTGGGTCTACAATCCATCTCCATTAGGATTTCATTCAGTTATTCATAATTAGATATTCACTATTCATCCCAATTAGGGTTTTACATCTCATTTCCTTAAATTGGAGTTTCACACATCACTACCCTTGATTAGGGATATATCCTCACCTTGGATTAGGGTTACATTTAGAATTTCCCTCAAATTAGGGTTAGAATTCAATAACCCTGTCAATTAGGGTATATATTCATGATTAGGGTTTCATGATCTCTCTACTTAAGAATCATACCCTTCATCACCACATGAATTATATTCATGTTATGAATTCATGCTAACATCATCTCAACTTGATAAGGTCATATCATCCCTTCAATGAAGTACATACTACTATGTATGACATAGTGTACCAAGTCATTGATCCTATAGGTAATTAGGGTTCATCCCTTAATTGGCACTAATCACTTAGGTACTATTAGGGTTTCAACCTTTGTACCTTCAATGATCATCATTACTAATCATCATTGGATCGATGAATCATTCATCATCTCTATTCTCAAGAGATTCAATCACCTTGGACCTCCAATACATAAGGTATCCAATTGAATTGATCAATTGAGTCTTCAATTACAACAAGTGTCTAAGTGGATTAACCAATTGAGTCCTCAATCAACTTTGACTACTTGAGCCCCAAACGGTCTTGGTCCTTCAAGGTTCAAACGGTTTGAAACTGTTTGGTAAAGGTGGTGCTTGAGATCGTTTGCCTAAGCAAGTAGGTGAAGACCGTTTGCCCAAGTTTGACTTTTGAAATCGCATGGGCACAAACGGTTTGGGATCATTTGGTCCCAAACGGTCTTGAGACAGTTTGGTCCAAATCTCCTCAAAACCGCATGGACCAAAGATGGTCTCAACTACACCAATCGGTTTAGGGTTCTCAATATTGCTTCCTTCAATCATTGAATTCATGGAATCAATCATCAATTGGACCTATCTTCATACTTCAATTGAGTTAAATAGATCAACCTTCAACTGATTTGACCCTCAATTGACCCTCAATTAGTCCTCAATTAGGGTTTGAATCAATTGAATTAGGGTTTGGAATCGATGATCCTTCAACACTAATCATTACAAGATTAGTTACTTTGAAACCATTGAACCTTCATCCAAATTAAACATGACCTGACCCCAAACAGTCTTGAGGTCATTTGGATGACCAGAAAATGGTCTTGGGACCGTTTTCCCATCACATCATAAAAATCCAAGTCAACCAATTAGGGTTTGGATCATTGGATTGATCACCAAATCAGCAATTGATTACACTTAAACTTAGTATCATTGGATCATCAATTGCTTAACCATACTCACCTCTAGACCTCCAAATGGTCTTGGGTGACCTCCAAACGGTTTTGAGACCGTTTGGATGAGCTCCAAACAGTCTTGAGACCGTTTGGCTCATCCAACCTTTGGATTCTAGTGAAAAATCATTAGGGTTTGAGCTATTGAGTTGATCATCAAATCATCACTTAATTGCAAAGTGATTTGGTACCTTTAGACCTTCAATTGGTCAACCATACTTAACACTAGACCTCCAAACGGTCTTGGGTAATCCCCAAATGGTATTGAGACCGTTTGGGTGATTCCCAAACGGTCTTGAAACCGTTTGGGTCAATCAACCCAAAACATCAACTCATTCCAATGCAAAATCAACACTTCGCCGATTAGGGTTAACACCATATCTTTTGTCCTTAAATCACTTAACTATATCCAAACCTAGACCTCCAAACGGTCTTGGGTGACCCCCAAACGGTTTTGAAACCATTTGGGCTAATCCACCCCAAATCTCAAAACAACTCATTGGAATTTCAGCACAAATTTCAATTAGGGTTTGCCCAATTGATTAGCCTTCAACTCATGATTCCTTGGGAATTAATCCATAAAATTTGGTGGGTTATCAACCAACATAATTAGGAACAGGATTCGCAAACGGTCAACCCTTGGTCAACTCCTCCAAACGGTTTTGAAACCATTTGGTGAAACCGTTTTCTTCTAAACGGTTTGAAACCGTTTGCTCCCAAATGGTTTGGGAAACCGTTTGAGCAACTCAATGAAACCGTTTTGGCTTTGATATTTGGTGAGGTGCTTGGTTATTATGATGTAATCATCATCAAGCTATAAACCCACAAAACCTGCTGTGATTTCCATGGAGATTGCATCAATCAGCCGAATCAATTATTGTAAAAGTAGAAATGATCATTATTAGATATGGAATTCAATGCAATAGCAAAGTTAGGGTTTCAAGTTATAAAACCCGCCTCCAATTGAGCTCCAAAGCTCCATGTCCACGACAACAATGGTGGATTCAACTCCTTTCACCATTCCAAGGCTTGTCCTCAAGGTTTGAGTGAAAAGGAATGGTTAGAATTGAAGAGGAGATCGAAATAGGAAGAAATCCATAATATTTTTTCATTTTCCACCATGGAATCAAGGTGAAATGGATAAAGAACCTTACCAACAATTTGGGGGTCGTCCTCCTGATCCTCCAAAGCTCCCTTGGTCGTTTCCCAAGCAAGGAGAAGAAGTGGGGTCGAAAAAGCCTTCCATTTGGCTTGTAAAGGGTCTTTTATAAGAAATTCAAGGAGAGAGAAAGTGCCTTATAAAAAATCATTTAATCCCAAAAATGTAGCCGCCTCTTCCCCCTTATCTTCCTTAGGGACAAGGCTATCTTGTTTGCCTTTTATCCCTCTCACTTATCCATGATTTAAAGAAAAGCAAATCAAGCACCTTAAATCATATTATATTAATATCCATATGTGAGTGGATATTTCTTTTTCTTATAAAATTGTGTGTGAGTTATCCACTCCCTTGGATATTTTCGTGGTCCTTGCAAAGCTCAAGGACGTCACACATACACATGAATCCAACCATTTTAAATTTTGGTTGAAGGCCCTTTAATTAATACATTTGTTTTTGCCCTAAATCGAATTAGGGTTTCAATTAGGATTAAATCTTGATTATTTTAATATCACGATTCTCTCTCCTCCAACTTAATTCAAATGAGGTGAACCTCTCATTTTATTTTCTCTACTTGATGACAAGAAATATTAGGGACCTTACTGAAGTGGTAATTTACATATTGAACCCTAGGTTTTGGGTAAATTGCACTTTACACCAAAACTAGGTTTTAATGCACAAACCTTGCTTTATCAGCTCTTTCTTGGTACTCAGGCTACCATAAGCCATACCTTTGCATCATCTTCATTCTCATGATGCTTCAACACATGAAGAACATATTATCATGCACAATTTGCACTTAAACCCGTGAACTTGGGTAATTTGCACTTTAGTCCAAAACAAACAAAACATTGATTTCAAGAATGTTCAAAAAGGACTAGAATTGCAACGTAAGTTCCTCTTGAGTCCTAATTACTTTTCATAAGATGAGATTAAGCATTTAATCACATTTTTGAATCAAAACACCTAGGGTTAGAGTATAACCCAGGTCAGGGATGTTACAAATTATAAACCCCTAATAAGGATTTCGTCCTCGAAATCCAGATAAAGGAAGATATATGATTTCATTCTTCATACTATCTAGTCTTCACATAACATCTCCTTATTATGGAGACACCATAAAACTTTGATCAGCACAAAGTGTTTCCATACAAGATTCTCATAGAATCAACACACTAGGTGTATGCTCCATTGTTCCTCATCATTGACTATAGAGTCAACTTTGTGTCAAACAACACTTTTTTTGTTCAGAGAAACATCATACATTCTTTATTCATATCATGTTTATGCAGAGCATAAACCCCTAACATATGATGTTCATATTGTTTTATATATCCAGACTAATTTCACAGTTGACCACCCCAGGTAGCCAAGCTATCCCATCTGATAACTCTCAGATACCAAAATATTTCACCTTGGTATCTATCACATGTGTTGGAAACACATCATATATATCTCTTCCTTTCATCTTGGAACATTAATTGTTTCATATGTCCTCATCTTGGGACCAAATTCCAAGATAACTGATACTTTTCTAAGTATCCATTACATGAACATCTTTATCTTATGCATATCAAGTGTGCTAAGACCCACTTGATTGCCATATCCCTGAAAGGAAAGAAAACAACGATTCATATTCCTCTTATTAATTCATTTATTTTTAACTATTCTTGAACCATTTACTTTTTATCTCATCCTAGGTTCCTTGCCTTTAGCATTGGAATTTGTAAGGATGATTGCATGTCATTATCCCTTTCTTTATTATTATCTAGCATGTTTAGGACCATCTCATGATCTCATCACATTTCCCATTTCCTCATTATGGGAAATACCTTTATTATGCGGGCAGCATTATTGAACAAGGTTCATCTCCCTCATTCTTACTCTTATTTTATGAGGAGTACATTTTTAGTTCCTCATACAACATGCTCATATGAGATTATCTCAGACTTCTCTTTCTTATGCATGGGATATGACACATTTATTCATTCCAGATTTCTGATTTCATGATACTCATTAGATTGTCTCAGAATGACTACTTGATCAGGGCAATCCAAAAGACAACAATCTAAGAGTTTCCATACCCACCTTATTATCAATAGTTGTATACCTGGCCAGGGTATATAAATACTGAGATTAAGTGGTATGCACTTTGTATACTATCATATTCCTCCTTTTCATATTATCACAAGCATAAGACTTATCATCCCTGAATTTCATTTAGGTACCACTTTTGTACCTCATCATTTCTCAAGGAGGTAAGAACAACATAAAACATTTGTAATGTTATATTATGCAAAACATAAGTCCTCATAGGACTAATAAAGGAAAGTTCAATCATTTCCTTTCTTAGTTAATCCAGGAATTCATAAATTAACATATTTTCATGACATTATCTTGTCTCACTTGTCATAATTCATGAATTATTCATTGCCTCAGGCTAACTCTTCCTTAAAGGTTGATTCAATAGGCTGTGGTTGAACACAGACTCAATTTAAGTCCAGAAATTCATCATTTCCTTTTGCTTCAACCTGCTGATGCTAATTACAAATCCTGTTGATATCTATAACATCATCATTGGGACTGGTAGTCTAGGTTACACTGCCAAAACTTGATCCAATATATACAATATTGTTGCCCTAAGTTCTCCAATAGTAATACTTAAAGAAGGATTTTCTTATTATTCTCAGGCAATTGTCTCTCTCTTGCCTGTTCCCATGCACCTATTCTTGGTGCAACATTGCTGCTCTCAGCAGCAATCTCCTCATGTGACCCAGTCATCTTTAAGTTCTTCTTCTCTTATATGAGTAGAAGACTCTATCAGATACACTGGATGACACCAGATTAGACTCTAATACCTTAGTCCTATGTCTCTGTAGACTCAACGAACCTAGAGCTCTGAAACCACTAATTGTAGAGACCGTCTCGTGAAAATAGGATTAACTAATGTGGAAGCGAATTATTTGCAGCGGATTTCGGAAAATCACTGAAAATTTAAACTTTTTGCAAAGAGATCCTCACATAGGAAATCTTTTCCAACAAGAACCATTGCATAAAATTTACATTCTGGTTCAAACGTATATAACATGTACCATCACTTTTCAGAGATTACATCATCAACTGTCTTATAAACATTATATACAGATATTATACGAATCTCGAGGCATCAAGCCAAAACCTCAGATTGATTCATAAAACACTGACTAAAAACTCCGAGGACCTGAGAGTACAGAGACGACACATAGGACTTTCTAACTTCATAACTTGACATGTAGTATCTCCACCTAAGATATTACTGTTGTCCTCGTTGTCACTGCTGTTGTCTATTCCTTGTAATGAGATTCTGCTTCTTTGTCCGCGTCCACCTAAAAAGTTGGATCCCACGGGGGTGAGACAATTGTAAATTGCCCCAACGGGAGATATAACTCTCCGCCAAAACATTGTTATAGCAGTTTATTAAAATAAACTAACCAGAAGGATTTATATATATATATATAATTAACAACAGGTAAATCGCTTGTATGAACAAAGTGAAGTAATCTCCTTTTTCAAGGATAACGTTGCATCTACTCATGGTAGACTCATAATTCATCGATATACTTGTAATGAATACAATAAATATGAACAACATTAATGAACTATAGATATATAATAGAAATGTAACATCAACCAATGAATTTCTGTATTCAATCCTTAAGCAAACATGCTATACGGCTGATTTCATTTTACAAACACACTTATGCCCTGAGGAGATGAGATATACCGCTCAAGCTCCAACCGACCACTGCGAAGTCGAAATCGGTACCATACAAGGTCAATGAAAGAGTCGGATTCCCATGACCTCCCACATCTCGATCAGCGCGAGATCACATGCAGGACATCTTCTGTCTCTGCTAAATATAACTTTCCAGAGTATACTGGCAACTTTGCTATCAGAGTTACAGTGGCGTGATGCACTCTCTTTGCGATCGTGAAATTTCGTGTTTATCTCCACCGATCCGACATTAACATTATTGGGAGATGTGTACGACATCTATCCTAATCATCGGGAGATTCGTGATACATCCATCCCGGTACATATAATGAAGGAATGAGAGATTAAAGTACATCGCACATCAATTCCTACATTAGGACGTAAGGATATTTGCGTCCATAACCCCCACATACTCAAAAGTATGTTCTCCAGGAGTTCCCTTAGGAAAACCTGTTTCACCATCATTTATCTACTGACAATGATGGATCTATTGTCAGGGCTCTACATGATACTCAAAAGTATGTGGTTACGCTTATGACTACCCGAGTTAGTTTTCCGATGGATTCCCGAATGTTTAATCGCAATGAATGCAACTAAACTGTTGGATGTTTATTTATTTCATGCAACATATAAAGTGACTATGATTATCACTATAAAGGTGCATAATATAACTGACTAGATCCGGGTCTACCTCTGTTATTTTGAAAAGGCTAAAAAGGGATAATCCTAGAGTAAGGTCTAGGTTATCGTGAGTTAGAGACTCTTTAGCATATCCCGAGTTAAGGAGTGGGCTACTTACGAGTAGTGCCATGTGACTCAACCCTAGAAATTGGTTCACTTATGGGTGGATCATGAGGGGTCTAATGGGGACAACACAGAGGATAGGGTATTCTTGGATCGCGGAGTTATATCGAAAATGTAATATTGGTTTTTAAACAAGTAATTGAATGATTACATTGTTATCATAGTTGCATGTTTATTGTTTTCCCCCACATACCAGCTACGGCTGACCGACGTTTTGTTTGTCGGCGTTTTAGGTACAATGAAAAGAACAAACAGTAATGTGGCACATGTGATGGTAAATGAGAATTACAGTGCAAATGAGGATTAGATAGATTAGTATCGGTGTGGATAGAAGAATAGATATCCAAAATTTTAAAAAAGGTATGCAAAGTTTATTTTCTTACAGCTTTTCAGTTTAGTATGTTAAAATTTGATAATTATTCTTGGTTAATTGCCGAACCTTTGATCCGGGATTAATGGGTACGGCTCAACCTCTCGGTTTCCCTTAATTTGGGGTTATCGGGAGGTGGGGTCGTAACACTTGATTAAATTTCACTTGATTAAATTAAGTACATTAGCATATTCTTTTAGCATCAGTCAAGTTCTCAACATAACTTATTACAACAATGCTATAAAGAGACATGCACTACTTTCATTAGATATTTATCAGTCTTTCAAAAACCTTGGGAACTCAGTCCCTCATTTCAAAACTGGGAATTCTCATCCCTTCACATTCTCATCACCATAATCATATGGTTCTGGGTATTTAAACCCTTAACTCATCATTGAGCATTATTATACTTTTTTTCAGGTAACTATCACCTTAAGGTCATCTAACCAAGGTATTCATGATACTTGTTACACAAGCATCACACCTGGCCCACAAGGCCATGAAATATCTTGTCACCTCTTTCTAGGCAACAACTTGATCATATGACTCATAGAATCCTTACACATTGTTACTTTTTTTAAGCAACAACAACATTAAGGCTCATAATGCCAATTAACATTTATTATATAAATGTAATAGCTCAAATCTAGCTATGTTCATTATCCCATCATACTTGCATGGTTATTAGGCATGATAATAGTCATATAAGATATTCTTCACATCATGTGATACAATAGTAACACCATTATTCCTTTTCCAGGAATTAGGGTTTACTATCAAACAGGGCTTATCATTCCCTTTACCCAAGTCAGGGTTAGGGTTCCCCTTTTCTCATTAATTAGGGTTTCATGATTATATAATCTATCCAACCCTTAATTCATTAATCCATACCTCTGGGGCATTCAAAGGTATCATATTTAATTATTCAAGAACATTACTTTCATCATATAGCATTAGTGATCATCAATTCAAGGTATGAGTTCATTCCTCATCCTCATCATGGTATGATTATATCATACACATCATTTGGGCTTAACCCCATTCTCAAGGTACATTAATTAACACTCATCAAGTGCAACAACTCATTACATTACATTGTAATAGTTGCATAACACACTTCATATGTTTCTTACCCAATTATATTGGATTTGGAGTACATCAAGGTATATAAACCCTGATGTGCTGAATGGAATAACTATCATATCTAGATATATCACTTACCCATTATATCAGATTCTCTTGAGTTAACCAACTTATGTTGTATTAAGTTATTTCCCTCTTAATACATTCCATCACTAAACTCTCACCTTTAGCATATAATGCATAGGCCACACATTAGAATTGTCAATCTATCTTTAATGATATGGACTTGTCTAATGCTAAAGACATTGTTTACAATTAGGTTACATATAATCAACCACATGAAATGTTTCACCTTTATAAGGTCATTTCTTTTATCACATCATTAGGATTTCCTTGCATCCTTATTTAAAATCAGAATTGTGATCCAATGTCATATTGCCCAGGATTAGGGCTTTATGTATAAAGACTTACATTAGAGTCTCATTTTCCTTCACCCTTCTTAGGGCCTCTCATCACAATATAACATCTAAACATTATGTGATGTTAGTTCTTAATCAGGGTTTCTCATAGAATCACCCTCAACTAGGGTTTCACATGGATTCATCCTCAACTAGGGTTTCTCATGGATTCACCCTCAATTAGGGTTTCACATGGAATCACCCTCAATTAGGGTTTCTCATGGATTCACCCTCAATTAGGGTTTCACATAGAATCATCCTTAATTAAGATTTCCACTGTAGTCACCCACAACTTGGGTCTACAATCCATCTCCATTAGGATTTCATTCAGTTATTCATAATTAGAGATTCACTATTCATCCCAATTAGGGTTTTACATCTCATTTCCCTAAATTGGAGTTTCACACATCACTACCCTAGATTAGGGTTATATCCTCACCCTGGATTAGGGTTACATTTAGAATTGCCCTCAATTAGGGTTAGAATTCAATAACCCTGTCAATTAGGGTAGATATTCATGATTAGGGTTTCATGATCTCTCTACTTAAGGATCATACCCTTAATCACCACATGAATTATATTCATGTTATGAATTCATGCTAACATCATCTCAACATGATAAGGTCATATCATCCCTTCAATCAAGTACATACAACTATGAAAGACATAGTGTACCAAGTCATTGATCCTATAGGTAATTAGGGTTCATCCCTTAATTGGCACTAATCACTTAGGTTCTATTAGGGTTTCAACCTTTGTACCATCAATGATCATCATTACTAATCATCATTGGATCAATGAATCATTCATCATATCTATTCTCAAGAGATTCAATCACCTTGGACCTCCATTACATAAGGTATCCAATTGAATTGATCAATTGAATCCTCAATTACAACAAGTGTCTAAGTGGATTAACCAATTGAGTCCTCAATAAACTTTGACTACTTGAGCCCCAAACTTTCTTGGTCCTTCAAGGTTCAAACAGTTTGAAACCGTTTGGTAAATGTGGTGCTTGAGACCGTTTGCCCAAGCAAGTAGGTGAAGACCGTTTGCCCAAGTTTGACTTTTGAAACCGCATGGGCACAAATGGTTTGGGATCATTTGTTCCCAAACGGTCTTGAGACCGTTTGGTCCAAACCTCCTTAAAACCGCATGGACCAAAGATGGTCTCAACTACACCAATCGGTTTGGGGTTCTCAATATTGATTCCTTCAATCATTGAATTCATGGAATCAATCATCAATTGGACCTATCCTCATACTTCAATTGAGTTAAATAGGTCAACCTTAAACTGATTTGACCCTCAATTGACCCTCAATTATTCCTCAATTAGGGTTTGAATCAATTGAATTAGGGTTTGGAATCGATGATCCTTCAACACTAATCAATGCAAGATTAGTTACTTTGAAACCATTGAACCATCATCCAAATTGAACATGATCTGACCCCAAACGGTCTTGAGGTCGTTTGGATGACCACCAAACGGTCTTGGGACCGTTTTCC
The DNA here is from genome assembly GCA_963693085.1 of Alisma plantago-aquatica. Classification (NCBI taxonomy): domain Eukaryota; kingdom Viridiplantae; phylum Streptophyta; class Magnoliopsida; order Alismatales; family Alismataceae; genus Alisma; species Alisma plantago-aquatica. The sequence continues at coordinate 1,129,167,866 of OY856409.1, read as the reverse complement.
CATCACATCATAAAAATCCAAGTCAACCAATTAGGGTTTGGATCATTGGATTGATCACCAAATCAGCAATTGATTACACTTTAACATAGTATCATTGGATCATCAATTGCTTAACCATACTCACCCCTAGACCTCCAAAAGGTCTTGAGTGACCTCCAAACGGTATTGAGACCGTTTGGCTCATCCAACCCTTGGATTCTAGTGAAAAATCATTAGGGTTTGAGCTATTGAATTGATCATCAAATCAGGACTTAATTGCAAAGTGATTTGGTATCTTTAGACCTTCAATTGGTCAACCATACTTAACCCTAGACCTCCAAACGGTATTGGGTAATCCCCAAACGCTATTGAGACCATTTGGGTGATTCCCAAACGGTCTTGAAACCGTTTTGGTCAATAAACCCAAAACATCAACTCATTCCAATGCAAAATCAGCACTTAGCCGATTAGGGTTAACACCATATCTTTTGTCCTTCAATCACTTAACCATTTCAAAACCTAGACATCAAAACGGTATTGGGTGACCCCCAAATGGTATTGAGACCATTTGGGTGATCCCCAAACGATTTTGAAACCGTTTGGGCTAATCCACCCAAAATCTCAAAACAACTCATTGGAATTTCAACACAAATTTGAATTAGGGTTTGCCCAATTGATTAGCCTTCAACTCATGATTCCTCGGGAATCAATCCATAAAATTTCGTGGGTTATCAAACAACATAATTAGGAACAGTATTCTCAAATGGTCAACCCTTGGTCAACTCCCCCAAACGGTTTTGAAACTGTTTGGTGAAACCGTTTGCTTCTAAACGGTTTGAAACCGTTTGCTCCCAAATGGTTTGGGAAACCGTTTGAGCAACTCAATGAAACCATTTGGCTTTGATATTTGGTGAGGTGCTTTCTTATGATGATGAAATCATCATCAAGCTCTAAACCCACTAAACCTTCTGTGATTTTCATGGAGATTGCATCAATCAGCCGAATCAATTATTGTAAAAGTAGAAATGATCATTATTAGATATGTAATTTAATGCAATAGCAAAGTTAGGGTTTCAAGTTATAAAACCCGCCTCCAATTGAGCTCCAAATCTCCATGTCCACGACAAAAATGGTGGATGCAACTCCTTTCACCATTCCAAGGCTTGTCCTCAAGGTTTGAGTGAAAAGGAATGGTCAGAATTGAAGAGGAGATCGAAATAGGAAGAAATCCATAATTTATTTTCGATTTCCACCATGGAATCAAGGTGAAATGGATCAAGAACCTTAACAACAGGTTGGGGGTCGTTCTAATGATCCTCCCAAGCTCCTTTGGTCGTTTCCCAATCAAGGAGAAGAAGTGGGGTCGAAAAAGCCTTCCATTTGGCTTGTAAAGGGTCTTTTTATAAGAAATTCAAGGAGAGAGAAAGTGCCTTATAAAAATTCATTTAATCCCAAACATGTGGCCGCATCTTACCCCTTATATTCCTTAGGGACGAGTATATCTTGTTTGACTTTTATCCCTCTCAATTATCCATGATTTAAAGAAAAGCAAATCAAGCACCTTAAATCATATTATATTAATATCTATATGTGAGTGGATATTTCTTTTTCTTATAAAATTGTGTGTGAGTTATCCACTTCCTTGGATATTTTCATGGTCCTTGCAAAGATCAAGGACGTCAGACATACATATGAATCCAACCATTTTAAATTTTGGTTGAAGGCCCTTTAATTAATACATTTATTTTTTCCCTAAATCGAATTAGGGTTTCAATTAGGATTAAATCTTGATTATTTTAATATCAAGATTCTCTCTCCTCCAACTTATTTCAAATGAGGCGTCCCTCTCATTTTCTTTGCTCTACTTTGTAACAAGAAACATTAGGGACCTTATTGAAGTGGTAATTTACGTATTGAACCCTAGGTTTTCGGTAAATTGCACTTTATCCAAAACTAGGTTTTAATGCACAAACCTTGCTTAATCATCTCTTTCTTGGTACTCAGGCTACCATAAGCCATACATTTGCATCATCTTCATTCTCATGATGATTCAACACATGAGGAACATATTATCATGCACAATTTGCACTTAAACCCCTCAACTTGGGTAATTTGCACTTTAGTCCAAAACAAACAAAACATTGATTTCAACAATGTTCAAAAAGGACTAGAATTGCAACGTAAGTTCCTCTTGAGGCATTACTTTTCATAAGATGAGATTAAGCATTTAATCACATTTCTTAATCAAAACACCTAGGGTTAGAGTATAACCCAGGTCAGGGATGTTACAACTGCGGCATATTGGATAATCATGTGCATAAATCACATCACATAGTATGCACATGCCCATCCGTTGTCTTGTATAGCACACTATAAATTGAAACATACAATATTAAAAAAAACAACTAATTATGCATTGTTCACACAAATAATATATACATTGCAGTCGGGAACTTACTTCCACGTTCTTCCAAATTATTTGCTGGTTCTTTTTCCTGGGGACCTTTCCTCTAGGCTTTTTGAACTCATCTAAACCCCTACATGTTAATGTAACATAGTACATTAAATAATTAAATAGTAATGTAATAACATATGTTAACGGATATGAAAATAAAATATTTCTCACCGGAATAATGCCATTTTCATTTTGTGTCCATATTTTGAATTCAATTTAGTCCCCTTAGGATCTAGATAATAGACAGTGAACGTCTCGGGGATAATATCTAGTAACTCCCAATGTGTACCACTAGAGGTAAAAAGGTTAAAAATTAATAACTCAAAATCCACAATAAAAATGTAATTTTCGTAAGTCCAAATTATAAGCAAAGTAAACTTACTCCACATTGAATGGAGCTATTATCACCATCTTCTTATTTGGAGAAAAATTTGTAAAAGCATCACAACAGTATTGTTGAACTGACAGGGTCTTTAGCTACTAGACTAATCAAAGATGGAATAAAAAATCCTACATGTTCGAATGAAAAATCTGCACATATCTGGTCTAAGTATCTGCAAAACATGTATTACATATGCATTAATAAATAAGAAACCAGATCACCAGATCCTACACAAGGTATATGGATGTATAAAGAAGATCTCACCTTATCCATAGCTCTATCACAGATGTATTCAGCATATCGAAACAACTCCAAAATATCTTGTATAAATAGTTTGCTTTCGTATGATTGACCTGCAGCATCCGCATCTATAGAAATAGTTATAGGGCAATTTATATCATGTTCACCTAACCATATTGCAATACCCCTACAATTTGGACATAACGGAATAGGTAGGTCCTGTGGAACCCAAATTGGTAATGTAGGAGGTGGAGGTGGAGGCCTAGATGCTCTGGGTGTCTTCTTTTTAACCTGTATATATATAATTTCAGATCAATTGAAATCATATACACACACTAAAAATTTAACGTAATGTAAATTTATCATACAGTTTCAATATAGAGGACATCCGCTTTTGGCCACAATATCACTCCACCTTCTGCCTCACCAAGCGTTTCACAATTTGGATGGGCATATGGCAATGGGAGATCCATCCAATTGGGGAATATACATATCGGGCTCACACGGACCCAGCCAGCTGGTAGTGGAGACCCGTGAAACATTTCCCCTGGTAGGGATGGGTAAGCCGACGCCTATGCAACAAAAAATATTTACTTTTCAGATGAAATGGCTTCAACCCCTTCAAATTTTTGTGTAAAGAATGTTATATACATATCATCTTGAAAACATATCATCTTGAAAAGACTAGTTACTATGTCATAAACATACTTATAGCGGATGTGCTAGGTGGTGGGTCTACAAGATTACTCCCAACCTCTACAGTACGAGTAGAGTAGAATGCCATATGTACTATCTGCTGAGTGGCAGTCAGAGATGCCTTCCACTTTCTCATTGCTTCTTTGAGTTTCCTATCAACTATCTTATCTACCTATACATGGATAAAAGAAACGTTAGCTTCTGATTATTGTATTCTCTTTTATAGTAACATTATAAAGAAAGAATAGGATACCTCTTCTTGTGTAAGTCTCCCTTTTGGGACTTGTTTGCGCTGGGATGGCCCGAAGAATGCTTTGATGCCCACACCAGCGCCTGCAACCCTAACACGTCCAGGATGCTCTGGGTTACCCAAAGCAACTATGAATTCATCCCTTGTGCCCTCAGCTAACAAGTCTTGAGAAGGCTTTCTGGATCCTTGACATCCCCAAAGTAGACAAGGTAAAGCATGATGTCTACCTTTTGAAGGGTAGCGCTGGTCACTGGTGGACCATCGAGGAAGAGAAGCGGCCTGGTGAGGTGATCCGTTGGGAAGTGTTTCGATGCGAGTTCGTCAGTAGATACTTTCCGAAGACGTATCTGGATGAGAAGATCAGTCAGTTTGAGAGTTTGCGACAAGGAATGATGAACATCATCGAGTATGAAGCCAAGTTTATGGATCTGTTGAGGTTTTATCCTCATATGGCAGCAACAGATGAGGAACATATCAGACGTTTCGAGAAGGGTTTGAGTTCTGAGCTGACAACACCTGTGTCTGCGTTGGAAAATCAAGAACGGTTTGCTATGTTCGTGGAATCTTTTCGAAGGATTGGGAGGTCAGTAAGGGAGAAAAGAGAATCCAGGTCTCACAAAAGACCTGCTCAGTTCCAGGGATAAAGGTTTGGTGGCTTCAAGAAGCCAAGGTTTGGGGTACCGTCAGCAATGAAAAGTTATGGTGTACCGTCTCAGTGGTCTCCAAGTAAGGGGAGAGGTTATGTTTCTTCCCCATCTAAGGCGCATAGTATAGCTTCTGTGGCAGTGATAGGGCCATCTAGGCTACGGGTTGACGATAGAGCATGCCATATGTGTGGTCAGGTCGGGCATTGGAGGTTCAATTGCCCGAATAGAGGTGTCGAAGTGATGCAGCAGCTGAGACAGAATCTTCAAGGGTCAGAGAGACCATAGCCCAGTGGTAGCAGAGGACGAGGACGTGGTCAAGCGTCTCAAGCTGGATCATCTTCTCAAGGAAGCATAGGTCGTGGCCAACAAGCAACGACTCGATTCAATGCCATGAGTCATCCGGAGGCGATAGTCAACCCATGAGTAGTGACATGTTAGATGGAGTTATTTCATTCTGATATGTCTTCTTCTTGCTTTATATCTGTTCTGGTTGATCCGGGTGCTACACACTCTTTTATCGCCAATAGTATGCTTGAAAACTGTCATTTACTTGTTAGTCGTAAGAAGGATAGTTTGTTATTAGAAACCCCTCTTGATGGTTCCTCTTTGCTTCGAGAAGAATGTCCATCTTGTGTCTTATCTTTTTCGGGACACCGCATCCAAGTGGATCTTATGCCACTTGATATGCATTGTTTCGATGTTATCCTTGGGATGGATACCTTAGAGAAGTATAAGGTTGTTTTGGACTGTGGTTCCAAACAGGCAGTGTTTGATGATGCTGGAGAGAAGTGGATCTTCCAGGGAGAGAGGAAGATTCTTCCAATGTGTATGGTATCAGCCAAGGTGGCAGATAAGTTGCTACGGCACGGATGTGAGGCATTCTTAGCTCATGTGGTAGATATTGTTGTGGCTACCAAGGCGAAAGGTCCTAGTCTTGAGGAGGTGACCATTGTCCGAGAGTTTGCTGATGTGTTTCCTGAGGAGTTTCCTGGTGTTCCTCCACCCCGAGAGATTGATTTCGAGATCAATCTGGTACCAGGAACACAGCCAGTTGCACAGACACCGTATAGGATGGCTCAAGTGGAGATGGCAGAGTTGAAGAAGCAGTTGCAAGAGTTGCTGGATAAAGGTTTTATCCGACCGAGTACGTCGCCTTGGGGTGCTCCCGTGTTGTTCGTTAAGAAGAAGGATGGTTCGATGCGGTTGTGCATAGATTACTGGCAGTTGAACAAAGTCACGACCAAGAACAAGTACCCATTACCGAGGATAGATGATCTGTTTGATCAGTTGCGGGGTGCTATAGTGTTTTCAAAGATCGATCTACGGTCTGGATAACTTCAGTTGAGGATTAAGGCGGATGACATACCAAAGTCAACTTTAAGGACGAGGTATGGTCACTTCGAGTTTGTGGTTATGCTGTTTGGGCTAACCAATGCACCTGTTGCTTTCATTGACCTGATGAACAGAGTGTTCTGTACGTTCTTAGATCAGTTTGTTGTAGTCTTTATAGATGACATTTTGATCTACAGTCAGAACAGGCAAGAGCATGAGCAACATCTTCGACGAGCGTTGACTCTTCTTTGTCAACGTCAGTTGTATGCCAAGTTCAGTAAGTGTGAGTTGTGGTTGGAAGAGGTGACTTTCTTGGGTCACGTGATATCTGCTGAAGGAGTCAAAGTAGATCCGAAGAAGGTGGAATCCGTTGCGGATTGGGAACAACCGAAGACGCCGACAGAAGTTCGTAGTTTCCTGGGTTTAGCAGGATACTACCGGAGGTTTATCAAGGACTTCCGTACGATCGCGTTGCCAATGACAAAGTTGACCAGGAAGGATGTACGTTTTGTTTGGGATGATCGATGTCAGCAAGATTTCCAGAGGTTGAAGGAGAAGCTAACCAGTGCTCCAGTGTTAATCTTGCCAGAGCCTGGAAAGGGCTATGTTGTTTTCTGTGATGCTTCCAAGAAAGGTTTAGGTTGTGTGTTGATGCAGGAAGATCATGTGGTTTCTTTTGCCTCGCGACAGCTTAAGAAACACGAGGAGAATTATCTGACTCATGACTTGGAGCTAGCAGAAGTGGTTCATGCGTTAAAGATTTGGAGACACTATCTGTATGGGGAAGTGTGCCAGATCTTTACGGATCATAAGAATCTGAAGTACATCTTTACGCAGCAAGAGTTGAACATTCGACATCGAAGATGGATGGAGTTGATCAATGATTACGACTGCACTATCGAGTATCATCCTGGTAAGAAAAAAGTGGTAGCTGATGCGCTTAGCAGAAAGTGTTCTTCTCTTTCTTCCAAGAAGGCACAACTGAGCTCTCTGGTATGCCCTAGGCGGGATATGTTTGTCTCTTTACGACAGATGAATGTGCAGATGGAGGTTTCCTTGTTAGCTAGACTCTTAGCATAGATGCAAGTCAAGCCTACATTGAGACAGTAGATCAAAGATGCACAACAAACAGATGATGCGGTACAGTTGATCAGATCAGAGTTCGGTAGTGAAAAGCGTGAAGGGTTCCATGAGTCCGAGGATGGGCTAGTTTGCTATCATGATAGGATGGTGGTTCCAGATGCCGATGATCTAAGGAAGTTGGTGCTTGAGGAAGAACATATGTCGATGTATGCTATGCATCTAGGTGTCACCAAGATGTATCATAGTCTGAAGGACTTGTATTGGTGGCCGAGTTTGAAGAAAGATGTAGCTGAGTTCGTGGCGAGATGTGCGGTTTGTCAGCAAGTGAAGGTTGAGCATCAGAATCCGGCAGGTACGTTGCAACCTTTGCCGATACCACAGTGGAAATGGGATCACATAACCATGGATTTCGTAGTTGGTCTACCCCGGACAACTAGGAATCATGATTCCATTTGGGTAATAGTGGACAGATTGACGAAGTCTTCCCATTTCCTAACAGTGAAGATGACGTATACAGTCGAGGAACACGCTCGAGTATATGTTGATGACATAGTACGTTTGCATGGTGTGCCAGTAACGATAGTTTTGGACAGAGGTCCTCAGTTTACGAGTCACTTTTGGGAACAGTTGCACAGAGCGTTGGGAACGCAGTTGAGGTTCAATACATCCTTTCACCCGCAGACAGATGGACAATCTGAAAGGACTATTTAGACTTTGGAAGATCTCCTTTGAGCTTGTGCTTTACAGTTTCTAGGCATCTGGGATGTACATCTTAGCTTGATAGAGTTTTCCTACAACAAAAGTTATTAGCAGAGCATTGACATGGCTCCTTACAAGGCTTTGTATGGAAGGAAGTGCAGATATCCTTTGTGTTGGTATGAGTCTGGTGAGTATCAGCTTTTGGGTCCTCAGTTAGTACAGCAGACAACAGAAAAGATCAAAGTGATACAGCAATAGTTGAAAGTGGCACAGGATAGGAAGAAGTCTTATGCAGACAATTGTCGACGACCTTTGGAGTTCCAGGTAGGAGACAAAGTGTATCTTAAAGGTTCGCCATGGAAGGGTGTGCTAAGGTTTGGATGGAAGGGGTAAGTTAGCACCCAGGCATATGGGGCCTTACCTAGTCATATCACGTGTTGGCAAGGTAGCTTACGAGTTAGAGTTGCCTCCAGAGTTGCACAGGTTGCATCCAGTGTTCCATGTCAGTATGCTGAAGAAAAGTCATCCGAATTCAGGAACAGTGATACAGCCAGTTGAGGTTGATCTTGATGAAGATGTGACCTACAAGGAAGGTCATGTGGCAATCCTTGATAGAAGGATCAAGAAGCTGAAGAGGACGGACCTGGTTTTTGTGAAGGTTCTTTGGCAGCGTCGTGGCATTGAGGAAGCCACGTGGGAGCTTGAGGAAGAGATGATGAGGAAGTATCCCTTGCTTTTCTCTTCGGATTTCGGGGACGAAATCCCTTAAAGGGGGTTAGCTTGTAAGGACCCTAACCTTTTTTTAGGGTTTACCCTGTTTGCTTTGCTTAACCTTGGTGCTTTGATGCTTTCTAATCACCTTTAGTGGTGATTAGGGTTTGGTTGTGCCTTGTCGAGAGTTGTAGGGGCTACTTGCAAATAACCCAAGTCTAGGGTTTTCTGAGCAAGTTTGCCACCTTGTGAGGTGTTCCTCTCTCTCTCTCTTTGCTGCCTCTAGGGTTGAGAGGAAGGCTTGTGCTTGTTGCTTGAGTTCTTTTGGGTCTGGTTGAGCTTGTTTGGACCTTGAGGTGCCTTGTTTGGGCTTGGTTGAGCTTTCTGTTGCCCAAGAGAGGTATGTGTTGACCTAGAGGTGAGTGTGTCGGCCAAGATGGGGATGAGGTGTGTCGCCCTAGGTGCAAGCTTGTTGCGTCGCCCATGGTGCAAGTGTTGTGTCACCCATGGTGTATGACCCAGCTTTGACCTCATTTGTGTCACCTCTAGTGGACACTTGGAGCTTGATGCATGCATGTGGAAAGGACCTTGGACAAGTGTATAAGGCTTGCTAGAGTGGTGGCTTGAGCTCTAGGACAAGTGTCCTTTGGGTGGGCGACACCTTGCTTGGATCTACCTTGTTTTCTCCTCCCTTTCCTTCTATATAGGTGGTTCCTTTCCTTTGCTAGGAGTTCCTTTGATCCTTTAGTTTCCTTCTACACCTTGAGTGCACGACACTCCTGCCTTTCCTTTCTTGTGTCGGCCGACACCCCCTTGGAGGAGCAAGTGGTGGTCGACATCCCTTGAAGCTTGGAGCTCTTCTTCTTCTTTGGAGCTTGGAGCTTAAGGCGGGTTGCATAACTTCTAACCCTAACTACATTATCTCTTGCTATAATCTTGTTTACATGTTAGTAGCTTAGTTTCTTGCTTAGCTTTCATGTTGGCCGATCCTTGTGATCTAGGGTTTGTAGGTGAGAAATACTCCTTTCTTTCCTTGGTCTAGAGGAGTGAGTTTAAGTCTCTAGTATCATGAGCAACACCCCTCTTTCTTGGTCGATTGAGGTGAGCTTGTGTTCTACTTGCTTGAGCAACACTCTCCTCTCACCATGGACTAGAAGGGTGAGCTTGGTTGTAGTGGACCTTGTTTAGGGTTGGTGTTTGTGTTGGCCGATGAGTGATAGGTGGTGTGCAAGACCCCTCTTTCTTGGTTGATTGAGGTGAACCATCTCCTTGATCCTCTAGGGTTTTGGGTATCTTTTCTTGAGGTAGAAGACAACTTTGTGAGTTGTATCTTGGTCGAGATGAGGATGATGAGGTGCTGTCCGACAACCCTCAAGTCTAGTTTTTCTCGACATGAGTATGTGTGTGTTGGGCGACACGTTTGCTTTGTGTTGGTTGATGTGGTGGTGTCAGGCGACACCCCTTGTGCTTGTGACGAGCGTCACGCCCATTCCTTTTCCTTGTGTCGGCCGTTAGGCCTTGGTTAAGTTGTTGCACGTTTTGTGGATGTGTTCTCTCTTTCTCTCTCTCTCTCTTTTGGTTGTTATCCTCTTGTGATGACATGGCCAACGACCCTTGTATCAGGCATTGTTGAGTGGAGTGTGTCGGGCGTCACATGCCCTTGTGTGTCGGTTGATAACGCCTGGGCGAGACGGGTGTTGCCTGATAACACAAGTGCCCAACACCCCTCTCCTGTCGCGCGTTACCCTCTCCTTGAGATGTTGTGTCGCGCGCGCTGGTTTCCTTGGTGGCAACGCAACGTTGCTGCCTGCTCTCTTATCTGCCGTTATGAGTTGAGTTTGGGTGAGGGCAGGTGGCCCTTACACCCACCCCCCCCTTTAGTGAGGGTTGTGGTGATCTATAGTGAGAGCCCTTGTTATCCTTGTTGACAGTTCCTTGTATCATGGAAATAACTAGTTGTGCACATATATACCCTTGCCTAAACGTTGGTGACTCCTTGCTCACTTAATGATAATGATGATAATGATAATGGTAGTGGTAATGATAACGCTTGTTCTGTATATCCAACATGACTATATGCATGAAGTAATCATCTTGATTAATCGTATAATACTGAGATGAGGATAAGCATAGATATGGTTTGCTTAATGATGTGCTTTATGCACTTGATCACCAGATAATGTAAGATTGATAAATATAGCATCCTAAATGTCATCTCATGATAGTAAGCATAGTCCTTATGTTGAAACTATGATTATTGTATACCCGAACCATGTAGGTGATGATTAGCCATGAAAAGGCTATGAGAAATATGTAACATCACTTTGATAATTACTCTTGTTGAAGAGGTTGCATGTATGATGTGTTTGTCCCATGATGATGATGTAAGCCTTGAGAGGCAGTGGCAATACATGATGATTTGAGATCCCATGGTATGTGATGATCCTTAAGATGGATCTGGATGGTTGGAAAGAGGCCAAGTGATAACATGTGATGCTGGATCCTTGAGATGGATTAGGTTGATATGATTACTATAAATGCATACTGTTGAGTTTTATGTTGTTTATTCTGTTATAGTTTACATGTTATACGACTTGGTTGAATCTTGCAATCCATCTAAAAGATACTAAATAATTACAGTGGAATACATCATGTAGTTGCCCTGGCCATAGATCCATCATTGTTAGGAAATTGGTGATGGTGAAACAGGTTCTCCTACGGGTTAACCCGGAGTGCATATTGTTGAATATGTGAGGTTGCTCCTAGCCTAAAGTGAGGAGGTAAGAGTGGAACTTCAGTTATAGACTCCAGGGTGCAGATTCAGGCCCGTAGCCCAATTGTGATGAAGAGCACGGTGAACAGGCCCATGGCTCAGGATATGTGATATGAGGAGCATGAATGCGTTCATGGCTCAGAGCACGGTGGACATGCCTGTGGCTCAGTTTGACTAGCGCCGAGACCTGTACCGAGGCGGGCTAGGCAGAGGGTAGCCTGACCCTGTGGGTAAGACCACTTCAGCATGAGAGTCCGGTCCTGCTTGTGTTGTACTTGTGCACTGACCACGAGGGGAGAGGTCGTGGAGTCCGGCTCTTCCATTGACCTTGTATGGCACCGGCTTGGGTTTCATAACCGAAGGTTGGATTTGAGCGGTACAGCTCACTTCCTCAGGGTATAATAATACGTAATTCAGTCGTTTAGTATTTACTACTTAAGACAAACACGAAACATTAGTTGAGGCCTTGTTTGTGTAGTCAACTCTGTTATACCTTGCAGTTACTTAAATGTTCTGCATGTTACATAGCAATATATCTTATCTTGTCAATCATGTTCCATAAAGATATACTTGGTTATATGCCTTTTGTATAGCTGGTAAGCTTGTCGGTAAGAATAGCTTTGCTTTATATAGACTTCTCTTGTTATACCTGTTCTCAGTTATCTGCTGTTATAGCTTATCTTTCTGAGGTTCTGTATTTGCGGTGGGGAAGTTATGTTTCCTGCTGGGACAATGTTCAATTCTCTCACTCTGCTGGTTTACACCCTTTTTAGGTGGTCGAGCTAGACGTGGTGGTGGTCGTGGTGTTGCGGCCGAGCAGCTAGATGTGCAGTAGAAGGCAAGCAATGGATATGCTACTATTTTGGATGTTTTGTAGTAGAGTCTAGAGTCATCCCTGTACTCTCAGGTCCTTGGCAGTGTTTTGACGATTGTTTCACGATGTATGATCGTTGATGTTTTGTATATCCTACTGTTGGCCGGATGTGGGCATTTATGTATGTGAACAGGTGGTGAACTCATGTGGTGGATAGACAGCTGTTCCTGTAAGCTGTAGACACGCATCAGATCTCGTGTATGTATATGACCTATTTTCATGCAGGATGAGGACCGGAATGTAATAATTTCTCAGTTTATCAGCTTTCCACAAATGGTTTTATTTAACCTGTGTTTTTGGTAATCTGTGGTTATGGTGATTTCCACACGTTTTCACGTAACACCTCGTTGTTTGTGTGATAGTGGGATGTGTTGCCACAAGTTTTTGGTATCAGAGCTCTAGGTTTGCTGAGTCTAGAGGGATTTAGGACTAGGTTGAGTATTTTCTTGTGAGTTTTCTAGTTTTCTTACAATATCTTCTACCCTCAGCGGAAGAAAAGCCAAGATGTCTGGAAACCATGAAGAACATGCTGATGAGCACAACGATGTTGCATCTGTTGATGGAGGTGTAGGTCAGGCACATGAAGATCGGGTGCATGAGGTCCCCCAACCTAACCCAACCATTCTTGAACATCCTGCTTACCAACAGCTTATGGGGCAGATGATGGCTACGATGAATCTCATGGTTGAGCGATTACGAGTGCCTCCTCCGTGAGCATAGGTTCCCCATAGAGAAGCATCGGGTATTGGGAAGACCTTCGAGTGGCTTCGCCGAGTCAGAGCTTCGGAGTATGCTGGAACGGCTGATCCAGCGGATGCAGATCTGTGGATGACAAGTCTTGAGAAGGCTTTTCGGATCCTTCACATCCCCGAAGTAGATAAGGTAAAGCATGATGTCTACCTTCTGAAGGGTAGCGCTGGTCACTGGTGGACCATCGAGGAAGAGAAGCGGCCTGGTGAGGTGATCTGTTGGGAAGTGTTTCGACGTGAATTCGTCAGCAGATACTTTCTGAAGACGTATCTGGATGAGAAGATCAGTCAGTTTGAGAGTTTGCAACAAGGAATGATGAACATCATCGAGTATGAAGCCATGTTTATGGATCTGTTGAGGTTTATCCTCACATGGCAGCAACAGATGAGGAACAGATCAGACATTTCGAGAAGGGTTTGAGTTCTGAGCTGACAACACTTGTGTCTGTGTTGGAAAATCGAGAACGATTTTCTACATTCATGGAATCTATTCGAAGAATTGAGAGGTCAGTAAGGGAGAAAAGATAATCCATGTCTCACAAAAGACCTTCTCAGTTCCAGGGACAAAGGTTTGGTGGCTTCAAGAAGCCAAGGTTTGGGGTGCCGTCAGCAATGACAAGTTTTGGTGTACCGTCTCAGTGGTCTCTAAGTAAGGGGAGAGGTTATGTTTCTTTACCATCTAAGGCGCATAGTACAACTTATGTGGTAGTGACATGGCCATCTAGGCCACAGGTTGATGATAGAGCACGCCATTTGTGTGGTCAGGTTGGGCATTGGAGGTTCAATTGCCCGAATAGAGGCGTCAAACTGACGCAGTGGCCGAGACAGAATTTTCAAGGGTCAGAGAGACCACAACCCAGTGGTAGCAGAGGACAAGGACACGGTCAAGCGTCTCAAGCTGGATCATCTGCTCAAGGAAGCATAGGTCGTGGACAGTAAGCAAAGACTTGATTCTATGACATGAGTCAGCCAGAGGCGATAGTCAACCCGCGAGTAGTGACAGGTCAGATGGAGTTATTTCATTCTGATATGTCTTCTTCTTGCTTTATATCTATTCTGGTTGACCCAAGTGCTACACACTCTTTTATCGCCTATAGTAAGCTTGAAAATTGTTGTTTACCTGTTAGTCGTAAGAAGGATAGTTTGTTGTAAGAAACCCCTCTTGATGGTTCCTCTTTGCTTCGAGAAGAGTGTCCATCTTGTGTCTTGTCTTTTTCGGGACACCGCATCCAAGTGGATCTTATACCACTTGATATGCATGGTTTCGATGTTATCCTTGGGATGGATACCTTAGAGAAGTATAAGGTTGTTTTGGACTGTGGTTCCAAACAGGTAGTGTTTGATGATGCTGGAGAGAAGTGGATCTTCTAGGGAGAGAGGAAGATTCTTCCGACGTGTTTGGTATCAACAATGGTGGCAGATAAGTTGCTACGACAAGGATGTGAGGCGTTCTTAGATCATGTGGTGGATACCGTTATGGCTACCAAGGTGAAAGGTCCTAGTCTCGAGGAGGTGACTGTTGTCCGAGAGTTTGTTGATGTGTTTCCTGAGGAGTTTCTGGTGTTCCTCCACCCCGAGAGATTGATTTTGAGATCAATCTGGTACCAGGAACATAGCCAGTTGCACAGACACCGTATAGGATGGCTCCAGTGGAGATGGAAGAGTTGAAGAAGTAGTTGCAAGAGTTTCTGGATAAAGGTTTTATCTGACCGAGTACGTCTCCTTGGGGTTCTCCCGTGTTATTCGTTAAGAAGAAGGACGGTTCGATGCGGTTGTGCATAGATTACCGGAAGTTGAACAAAGTCACGATCAAGAACAAGTACCCATTACCGAGGATAGATGATCTGTTTGATCAGTTGCGGGGTGTTACAGTGTTTTCAAAGATCGATCTACGGTCCGGATATCAACAGTTGAGGATTAAGGCGGATGACATACCAAAGTCAGCTTTTAGGATGAGGTATGGTCACTTCGAGTTTGTGGTTATGTCGTTTGGGCTAACCAATGCACCTGCTGCTTTCATGGACCTGATGAACAGAGTGTTCCGTCCGTTCTTAGATCAGTTTGTTGTAGTCTTTATAGATGACATTTTGATCTACAGTCGGAACAGGCAAGAGCATGAGCAACATCTTCGACGAGCGTTGACTCTTCTCTGTCAACATCAGTTGTATGCCAATTTCAGTAAGTGTGAGTTCTGGTTGGAAGAGGTGACTTTCTTGGGTCACATGATATCTGCTGAAGGAGTCAAAGTAGATCCGAAGAAGGTGGAATCTGTTGTGGATTGGGAACAACCGAAGACGCCGACATAAGTTCATAGTTTCCTGGGTTTAGCAGGATACTACCAGAGGTTTAGCAAGGACTTCAGTGCGATCACGTTGCCGATGACAAAGTTGACCATGAAGGATGTACCTTTTGTTTGGGATGATCGATGTCAGCAAGCTTTCCAGAGGTTGAAGGCGAAGCTAACCAGTGCTTCAGTGTTAATCTTGCCAGAGCCTGGAAAGGGCTATGTTTTTTCTGTGATGCTTCCAAGAAAGGTTTAGGTTGTGTGTTGATGCAGGAAGATCATGTGGTTTCTTTTGCCTAGCGACAACTTAAGAAACATGAGGAGAATTATCCGACTCATGACTTGGAGCTGGCAGCAGTGGTTCATGCGTTAAAGATTTGGAGACACTATTTGTATGGGGAAGTGTGCCAGATCTTTACGGATCATAAGAATCTGAAGTACATCTTTCTGCAGCAAGAGTTGAACATGCGACAACGACGATGGAAGGAGTTGATCAATGATTACGACTGCACCATCGAGTATCGTCCTGGTAAGGCGAACGTGGTAGCTGATGCGCTTAGCAGAAAGTCTTCTTCTCTTTCTTCCAAGAAGGCACAACTGAGCTCTCTGGTATTCCCTAGGCGGGATATGTTTGTCTCTTTACGACAGATGAATGTGTAGATGGAGGTTTCCTTGTTAGCTGGACTATTAGCACAAATGCAAGTGAAGCCTACGTTGAGACAACAGATTAAAGATGCACATCAGACATGTTATGCGGTACAGTTGATCAGATCAGAGTTCGATAGTGAAAAGTGTGAAGGGTTCCATGAGCCCGAGGATGGGCTAGTTTGTTATCATGATAGGATGCTGGTTCCAGATGCTGATGATCTGAGGAAGTTGGTGCTTAAGGAAGCACATATGTCAATGTATGCTATGCATCCATGTGTCACCAAGATGTATCATAGTTTGAAGGACTTGTATTGGTGGCCCAGTTTGAAGAAAGATGTAGCTGAGTTCTTGGCGAGATGTGCGGTTTGTCAGCAAGTGAAGGTTGAGCATCAGAAGCCGGTAGGTACGTTGCAACCTTTGCCGATACCGCAGTGGAAATGGGATCACATAACCATGGATTTTGTAGTTGGTATACCCTAGACAACTAGGAATCATGATTTCATTTGGGTAATAGTGGACAGATTGATGAAGTCTTCCCATTTCCTACCAGTGAAGACAACGTATACAGCTGAGAAACTCACTCGAGTATATGTTGATGAGATAGTACGTTTGCATGGTGTGCCAGTAACGATAGTTTTGGACAGAGGTCCTCAGTTTACGAGTCACTTTTGGGAACAGTTGCACAGAGCGTTGGGAACGCAGTTGAGGTTCAGTACAACCTTTCACCCGCAGATAGATGGACAGTCTGAAAGAACTATTCAGACTTTAGAAGATCTCCTTCGAGCTTGTGCTTTATAGTTTCTAGGCAACTGGGATGTACATCTTAGCTTGATAGAGTTTGCCTACAACAACAGTTATCAGCAGAGCATTGACATGGCTCCTTACGAGGCTTTGTATGGAAGGAAGTGCAGATCTCCTTTGTGTTGGTATGAGTCTGGTGAGTATCACATTTTGGGTCTTGAGTTAGTATAGCAGACAACAGAAAAGATCAAAGTGATACAGCAACAGTTGAAAGTGGCACAGGACAGGCAGAAGTCTTATGTAGACAATCGCCAATGACCTTTGGAGTTCCAGGTAGGAGACAAAGTGTATCTTAAAGTCTCACCATGGAAGGGTGTTCTAAGGTTTGGATGGAAGGGTAAGTTAGTACCCAGGTATTTGGGGCCTTACCTAGTCATAGCACGTGTTGGCAAGGTATCTTACGTGTTAGAGTTGCCTCCAGAGTTGCAAAAGTTGCATCCAGTGTTCCATGTCAGTATGCTGAAGAAAAGTCATTTGGATTCTGGAACAGTGATACAGCCAGTTGAGGTTGAGCTTGATGAAGATGTGACCTACAAGGAAGGTCCTGTGGCGATCCATGATAGAAGGATCAAGAAGCTGAAGAGGAAGGACCTGGTTCTTGTGAAGGTTCTTTGGCAGCGTCATGGCATTGAGGAAGCCACGTGGGAGCTTGAGGAAGAGATGAGGAGGAAGTATCCCTCACTTTTCTCTTCGGATTTCGGGGACAAAATCCCTTAAAGAGGGTTAGCTTGTAAGGACCATGACCTTCGTTTAGGGTTTACCCTATTTGCTTTGCATAACCTTGGTGCTTTGATGCTTGCTAATCACCTTTAGTGGTGATTAGGGTTTGGTTGTGCCTTGTTGAGAGTTGGAGGGGCTACTTGCAAATAACCCAAGTCTAGGGTTTTGTGAGCAAGTTTGCCACCTTGTGAGGTGTTCCTCTCTCTCTTTGGTTCCTCTAGGGTTGAGAGGAAGGCTTGGGCTCATTGCTTGAGTTCTTTTGGGCCTGGTTGAGCTTGTTTGGGCCTTGAGGTGCCTTGTTTGGGCTTGGTTGAGCTTTGTGTCGCCCAAGCGAGGTGTGTGTCGACCTAGAGGTGAGTGTGTCGGCCAAGATGGGGATGAGGTGTGTCGCCCTAGGTGCAAGCTTGTTGTGTCGCCCATGGTGCAAGTGTTGTGTCGCCCATGGTGTTTGACCCAACTTTGACCTCATTTGTGTCACCTCTAGTGGACACTTGGAGCTTGATGCATGCATGTGGCAAGGACCTTGGACAAGTGTATAAGGCTTTCTAGAGTGGTGGCTTGAGCTCTAGTACAAGTGTCCTTTGGGTGGGCGACACCTTGCTTGGATCTACCTTATTTTCTCCTCCCTTTCCTTCTATATAGGTGGTTCCTTTCCTTTGCTAGGAGTTCCTTTGATCCTTTAGTTTCCTTGTCCACCTTGAGTGCACGACACTACTTCCTTTCCTTGCTTGTGTCGGCTGACACCCCCTTGGAGGAGCAAGTGGTGGTCAACATCCCTTGAAGCTTGGAGCTCTTCTTCTTCTTTGGAGCTTGGAGCTTAAGGCGGGTTGCATAACTTCTAACCCTAACTACATTATCTCTTGGTATGATCTTGTTTACATGTTAGTAGCTTAGTTTCTTGCTTAGCTTTCATGTTGGCCAATCCTTGCGATCTAGGGTTTGTAGGTGAGCAATACTCCTTTCTATCCTTGGTCTAGAGGAGTGAGTTTAAGTCTCTAGTATCATGAGCAACACCCCTCTTTCTTGGTCGATTGAGGTGAGCTTGTGTTCTAGTTGCTTGAGCAACACTCTCCTCTCACCATGGACTAGAAGGGTGAGCTTGGTTGTAGTGGACCTTGTTTAGGGTTGGTGTTTGTGTTGCCTGATGAATGATAGGTGGTGTGCAAGACCCCTCTTTCTTGGTTGATTGAGGTGAGCCATCTCCTTGATCCTCTAGGGTTTTGGGTATCTTTTTCTTGAGGTAGAAGATGACTTTGTCAGTTGTATCTTGGTCGAGATGAGGATGATGAGGTGCTGCCCGAAAACCCTCTAGTCTAGTTTTGCTCGACATGAGTATGTGTGTGTTGGGCGACACGTTTGCCTTGTGTTGGGTGATGTGGTGGTGTCGGGCGACACCCCTTGTGCTTGTGACGGGAGTCACACCCATTCCTTTTCCTTGTGTCGGCCGTTAGGCCTTGGTTAAGTTGTTGCACGTTTTGTGGATGTGTTCTCTCTCTCTCTCTCTCTCTCTCTCTCTCTCTTGGTTGTTATCCTCTTTTGATGACCTAGCTGACGGCCCTTGTATCAAGCGTTGTTGAGTGGAGTGTGTCGGGCGTCACATGCCCTTGTGTGTCGACCGATAACGCTTGGGTGAGACGGGCGTTTCCCAATAACATAAGTGCCCGACACCGCTCTCCTGTCGCGCGTTACCCTCTCCTTGAGACGTTGTGTCGCACGCGCTGGTTGCCTTGGTGGCAACGCAGCGTTGCTGCTTGCTCTCTTATCTGTCGTTATGAGTTGAGTTTGGGTGAGGGCAGGTGGCCGTTACACCCCCCCCCTTTAGTGAGGGTTGTGGTGATCTATAGTGAGAGCCCTTGTTATCCTTGTTGACGGTTCCTTGTATCATGGAAATAACTAGTTGTGTACATATATACCCTTGCCTAAATGTTGGTGACTCCTTGCTCACTTAATGATAATGATGATGATAATGATGATAATGATAATGGTAGTGGTAATGATAATGCTTGTTCTGTATATCCAACATGACTATATGCATGAAGTAATCATCTTGATTATTCGTATAATACTGAGATGAGGATAAGCATAGATATGGTTTGCTTAATGATGTGCTTTATGCACTTGATCACTAGATAATGTAAGATTGATAAGTATAGCATCCTGAATGTCATCTCATGATAGTAAGCATAGTCCTTATGTTGAAACTATGATGATTGTATACCCTGACAATGTAGGTGATGATTAGCCATGAAAAGGATATGAGAAATATGTATCATCACTTTGATAATTACTCTTGTTGAAGAGGTTGAATCTATGATGTGTCTATCCCATGATGATGATGTAAGCCTTGAGAGGCAGTGGCAATACATGATGAGGGATTGAGATCCCATGGTATGTGATGATCCTTAAGATGGATCTAGATTGTTGGCAAGAGGCCAAGTGATAACATGTGATGTTGGATCCTTGAGATGGATCAGGTTGATATGATTACAATAAAAGCATAATGTTGGGTTTTATGTTGTTTATTCTGTTATAGTTTACATGTTACACAACTTGGTTGAATCTTGCAATCCATCTAAAAGATACTAAATAATTACAGTGGAATACATCATGTAGTTGCCATGGCCATAGATCCATCATCGTCAGGAAATTGGTGATGGTGAAATGGGTTCTCCTACGGGTTAACCCGGAGCGCATATTGTTGAATATGCGAGGTTGCTCCTAGCCTAAAGTGAGGAGGTAAGAGTGAAACTTTGGTTGTAGACTCCAGGGTGCGGATTCAGGCCCATAGACCAATTGTGATGAAGAGCATGGTGAACAGGCCCATGGCTCAGGTTATGTGATATGAGGAGCATGAATGCGTTCATGGCTCAGAGCATGGTGAATAGGCCCGTGGCTCAGTTTCACTAGCGCCGAGACCTGTACCAAGGCGGGCTAGGCAGAGGGTAGCCTGACCCTATGGCTAAGACCACTTTAGCATGAGACTGCGGTCCTGCTTGTGTTGTACTCGTGCACTGACCACGAGGGGCGAGGTCGTGGAGTCTGGCTCTTCCATTGACCTTGTATAGCACCGACTTGGGTTTCGTAACCGAAGGTTGGATTTGAGCGGTACGACTCACTTCCTTAGGCCATAATAATACGTAATTCAACCATTTAGTATTACTGCTTAAGACAAACACGAAACATTGGTTGAGGCCTTGTTTGTGTATTCAACTCTGTTATACCTTGCAGTTACTAATATGTTCCACATGTTACATAGAAATATATCTTATCTTGTCAATCATGTTCCATAAAGATCTACTTGGTTATATGCCTTTTGTACAGCTGGTAAGCTTGTTGGTAAGAATAGCTTTGCTTTATACCTTGCAGTTACTAATAGATTGCTCTTGTTATACCTGTTATCAGTTATCTGCTGTTATAGCTTATCTTTCTGAGGTTCTGTAGTTGTGGTGGGGAAGTTATGTTTCCCGCTGGGACAATGTTCAATTGTCTCACTCCGCTGGTTTACACCCTTTTTAGGTGGTCGAGCTAGACGTGGTGGTGGTCGTGGTGTTGCAGCCGAGTAGCTAGATGAGCAGTAGAAGGCAAGCGATGGATATGCTGCTGTTTTGGATGTTTTGTAGTAGAGTCTAGAGTCATCCCTGTACTCTCAGGTCCTTGGTAGTGTTTTGACGATTGTTTCACGATGTATGATCGATGATGTTTTGTATATCCTGCTGTTGGCCGGATGTGGGCCTTTATGTATGTGAACAGGTGGTGAAATCATGTGGTGGATAGACAGTTGTTCCTGTAAGCTGTAGACACACATCAGATCTCGTGTATGTATATATATGACATGTTTTCTTGCAGGATGAGGACTGGAAAGTAATAGTTTCTCAGTTTATCATCTTTCCGCAAATGGTTTTATTTAACCCGTGTTTTTGGTAATCTGTGGTTGTGGTGATTTCCGCACGTTTTCCCGTAACACCTCGCTGTCTGTGTGATAGTGGGATGTGTTGCCACACTTATCATCTTGGCTCTTTGTGTAATATGTGAATCCATTAGTGTCATACCCTTCATAAGACATAACATTCAATTTTGGTTTCAAGGCGAGGCATTTGATAGTTTCAGTAATATCATTTGGTGTTTGAGATAGTTGATGTAAGACTTTATCCTCAAACCACTTAATAAATGTTTTGTTATGCTCTTTAGCAAGCCACATTGTATTGGCTCGAGGATATTGTCTCTTGATGAAATTGGTATGTTCCTCGATATAAACACTCACTTCGTCCATGTTGTGTAAAATATACAAGTGACCTTGTTCCAACTGCTCACGACTGATTACTTTCACCCGTGATCCCAAAATTCCTTTGCCAAATTGCTCCTCAATATTCTTGTCATTACCAGGAGTGTCATTACCACTGACAAAGCCATTGCAAAAATCCATAACCTCTCTCGCTACATAACCCTCGATAATACTCCCTTCAGGCCGATAACAGTTTCGAACATCACTTTTAAAAATGCTCATGTATCGTTCAAAGGGATACATCTAGTGCAAGAAAACTGGTCCCAACATTTTCACTTCCCTAGTCAAGTGGACAACAAGATGTACCATGATATCAAAGAACGACGGAGGAAAATACATCTCAAGCTGACATAGGGTAACAACCACTTCACTTTGCAAATTATCAAGATTATCAGGGTCAATAACTTTGTTGCACAGTGTTGAAAAAGAAACAAAGTCTGGTGATTGCAAACCTTACATGCTTCGGCAGTATAGATCGAATTGCCACAGACAATATTTGTTGCATTAGAGTGTGACAATCATGAGATTTAAGACCTATCAACTTCATATCTTTCATTGATACCAATCTACGGATGTTGGATGAGTAACCCTGTGACACCTTAACATTTACCAAACATTCACAAAAAGCTTTGTTCTCCTTTCTAGACAATGTATAATAAGCGAGAGGTAAGTATGTTCTCTGATTTCCCATTTCACATAATTTTGTTAATTCTGACCTTATTCCCATTTCACGTAGGTCCAGTCTGGATTTTATCCCAACTTTATTCTTACCTGGTATATTGACCAAAGTACCAATGACACTATCACAGATATTTTTCTCAACGCGCATGACATCGATACAATGCCTGACTATCAAAGAACTTCAATAAGGAAGATCCCAAAATATTGTCTTCATCTTGAATAAAGATTTGTCACTCCGTGTAGCCATAGTACATTGTGATCTCTTACCAAATTCATTAACAAAGTCTTTTACTCTTTCATAAACAACCTCCCCTCGTATAGGTTTAGGTGCACTCCATTCCTCATTCAATCCATTGAATGTTTTGCGCTTCCTACGATACATATGGGATTTTGTAAGAAACCTTTGATGACCGAGATATACAGTAATACCACCATGTTTTAGTCTTGTTGAATCAATGTTCTCTTCACATATAGGACACACTTTATGTGATGACCGCCTCGCGAAAACAAGATTAACTAATGCGGAAGCGTTCATTAAGAAGCGGATTACCAAAAATCACTAAAAATTAAAACTTTTTTATCAAGAGATCCATCGAATGAAAACTTTCTCTCATAGAACCAAAGTAACACATTTACATTCTTGTTCGAAGGTACATATTATGTATCATCTCTTTCTGAGAATTACAAGCATTAACTATCCTGTTAGGCTAAATATAGGCAATATAAAATCTCGAGGCATTGAGCCAAAATCTCGAAAGCACTAACTACTACTCCGAGGACCTGAGAGTACAGAGACGACACATAGGACTCTATATATAACTATACATGTCATGAGCCAATGTCTCCACCTGAGACTTCACTGCTGTCCCTGCTGCTACTGTTGTTCTTCACCTACTGAAGTAATCCTGTCTCCTCGTCCGCGTCCACCTAAAAATGTGGTTCCCACGGGGGTGAGACAATTATAAAAATTGCCCCAGCGAGAGTTATAACTCTCCGCCATAAACATTATTATTTCATCTTAAGAAGATAACTATGTACAAGGTAATCATATTTATTTGATATTAGATATTTTCATGTCTAACAGATTAGAACATTATTCTATATCAGAAGCATTGCAACTATAACTTGATAGAATCAACATGTCACTTATTCTTTAATGAGTATGAAGAACATGTATAACATCTATTCAAACTACAGAATCATTACCACTGCATTAACTCTTTTCCGTCTTAGCTCATATATCTAAAGCCTGGCATTATCATTGTGAGTCATGGCCCGTAGCCATACTCTTTTCATAGAGTGTTGGGATCTTAATCCCTCATTTCAACACTGGGAATTCTCATCCCTTCACAATTTCAATACCATAACCATGAAATCTTGGGTATTCAAACCCTTAGCTCATCACCTGAGCATTGTTATCACTTTCTCAGGTAACTAACACCTTCAGGTCATCTGACCGAGGTAAATATGATACTTGCTACACAAGTATCCATCATGGCACTTGAGGCCCATCAACTCTCTAGCCACCTCTTACCAGGCACAAGGTATATTATGGCACACAAGGCCCAATAAACAAATTCAAACTAATAACACATCATAGCCCATACCTGACTATGCTCATCATCTCATGATACTTGCATGGTTAGCACATATGATAGTAGTACATTAATTATCTATCAATACCATGCAAAACAAATGTATCATTATTTCAAGAGTATCACCCTTATTCCTTTATCAGGATTAGGGTTTTTCATCACATATCTCATGTATCCTTCATCCATTTATATGGGACTTATAACACATAAAGGTATATGACCATATTAGGTCACTATCAATCATCTCCAAGTCCATCATGGAGCACCACGGCTGTGCAACCAGGAACGGCCGTGCAAAGAAAGTCACCACGACTGTGCTACCTTGCACGGTCGTGCAAAGTGAATCCACCACGGCCGTGCTACCTTGCACGGTCGTGCTACAGGAGTTCACCTCATGAATCATATTTAAGTATGAATTCTATTCTCTCATTAGGGATTTGGGTTTCACATACCATCTCCCTTCTTTAGAATAGGTATTGCATATAGCATCACCCTTCATTAGGGTTTCATATCACATTGCCCATAATTAGGGTTTACTAATCATTCTGAATTAGGGTTTCTCATGAAATCACCCTCAATTAGGGTTTCACATACATACACCCTCAGTTAGGGTTTCACGTGGATACACCCTCAACTAGGATTTCACATGGATGCACCCTCAACTAGGGTTTACTATTCATCCTAATTAGTGATTCCACATATATACAACCTCTTATTAGGGTTATACCTGGAATCAGCCTCAATTAGGGTTTACATCATGTATTGGATCCATGCATTTGTTATGCATTATTGATTAGTACCATTAAGGGTATCTTTCACCTAATTACATTAGGTTTCCAAAAAGATTTGATCAATTGGACCTTCAATAACATGAGGTATCCAATTGAATTAGGGTTTTCAATGTTGATTCCTTCAATCATTGAATTCATGGAACCA
The DNA here is from genome assembly GCA_963693085.1 of Alisma plantago-aquatica. Taxonomy (NCBI): domain Eukaryota; kingdom Viridiplantae; phylum Streptophyta; class Magnoliopsida; order Alismatales; family Alismataceae; genus Alisma; species Alisma plantago-aquatica. The sequence continues at coordinate 1,129,143,049 of OY856409.1, read as the reverse complement.
ATCATCAATTGGACCTATTCTCGTACTTCAATTGAGTTTAATAGGTCAATCTTCAACTGATTTTACCCTCAATTGACCCTCAATTGATCATTAATTAGGGTTCGAATCAATTGAAATAGGGTTTGGAATCGATGATCCTTCAATACTAATCAATGTAAGACTAGTTACATTGAAACCATTGAATCATCATACAAATTGGGTACAACCTGATTCCAAACGGTCATTAGGTCGTTTGGATGACCTCCAAACGGTCTTGAGACCGTTTTCCCATGTCCACATTATAATCCAAGTCAACCAATTGAAATTTGGATCATTGGATTGATCACCAAATCAGCAATTGATTACACTTTAACTTAGTAACATTGGCTCATAAATTGCATAACCATACTCACCCCTAGACCTCCAAACGGTCTTGGGTGACCTCTAAACGGTCTTGAGACCGTTTGGATGAGCTCCAAACGGTCGTGAGACCGTTTGGCTCATCCAAGCCTTGGATTCTAGTGAAATTTCATCAAGGTTTGGTCTATTGAGTTGATCAACAAATCAGCACTTAACTGCAAAGTGATTTGATACCTTTGGACCTTCAATTGGTCAACTATACTTAACACCAGACCTCCAAACAGTCTTGGGTGATTCCCAAATGGTCTTGAAACCGTTTGGGTGATCCCCAAACGGTTTTGAAACCGTTTGGGCCAATCAACCCAAAACATCATCTCAATCACTTGCAAAATCATCACTTAGCCGATTAGGGTTCATACCACATCTTTGGATCTTCAAACACATATCCATACTTGACCCTAGACCTCCAAACGGTCTTGGGTGACCCCCAAACGGTAGTGAGACCGTTTGGGTGATCCCCAAACGGTTTTGAAACCGTTTGGGCTAATCTACCCAAAATCTCAAATTAAATCATTGGAATTTCAGCACTAATTTCAATTAGGGTTTTCCCAATTGATTAGCCTTCAACTCATGATTCCTTGGGAATTAACCCATAAAATTTGGTGAGTCATTAACCAAAATCATTAGGAATAATAATCCCAAACGGTAAACCCTTGGTGAACACACTCAAACGGTTTTAAAACCGTTTGCCCAAAAAGGTCAAGTTAATCAGATTGAAAATCAGCACTTAATCCAATTAGGTTTACCTAATTGATTAGCCTTAAAATCACGATTCCTTGGGAGTTAACCCATAACATTTGGTGCGTCATTAACCAACATCATTAGGAACAATAATACCAAACGGTAAACCCTTGGTCAACGCACTCAAACGGTTTTGAAACCGTTTGCCCAAAAAGTTCAATTAATCAAGCTGAAAAATCAGCACTTAATCCAATTAGGTTTGCCTAATTGATTAGCCTTCAACTCACGATTCCTTTGGAATTAATCCCTAAAATTTGGAGGGTTATCAACCAACATAATTATGAACAGGAATCCCAAACGGTCAACACTTGGTCAACTCCCTCAAACGGTTTTGAAACCGTTTTCTCCTAAACGGTTTTGAAACCATTTTCTCCTAAACGGTTTGCAAACCGTTTGGTGAAACCGTTTGGTCCCAACTTCCAAACCGTTTTCCCAAGATATTTGGGGAGTTGTGTGCTTATGATGATGTCATCATCATCAAGATTCGTCCCTGAAGTTCTAACAACTTCTGATTTGATGAATTAACCATTTTCAACCAGCAATTATTCAAGATAATGAAGGAATCATTGAAATTGCAAGATTAATGGTTGAATAACAATGTAAAAGGGTTCAAGTTATAAAACATGCCTCCAATTGAGCTACAAAACTCCAAGATCACGCCAACAATGGTGGATGAATCTCTTGCAACTCCCCCTAGGCTCATCCTCAAGCTTATGGTTGAAAAGATTGGCTAGGGTTGAAGAGGAGATCGAAGAATAAGAAATCAATGATTTATTTTCGATTTCCACCATGGAGAAGGTCAAGGACTTACCAACAGGTAGTTAGTCATCCTCCTGCTCCTCCCTAGCTCCTTGGTCAGTTTTGCAAGCAAGGGAAAGAAAAAAAAATCCGAAAAAGCCTTTGTTTTGGCTTGGAAAGGGTACTTTTATAAGAAAATTGATGAGAGAGAAAATGTCTTTATAAAAATCAATTCATTCCAAAAATAGAACCACCTCTTCCTCCTTGGTTTTCTTGTGTACAAAAGAAAATCAAAGCCACCTAACTCCATTCCATTATCCATGGATTAAGGGAAAAGAAAATAAGCACCTTAATCCATTATAATATTAATATATCTTTTTGAGTGGAAATTCTTTTCCTTATAATAAGGTGAGTGAAATTTCACCTACTTAGGATATTTTCGTTCCTTATCTTGGAAAAAGAACGTCCATACTTATTAAAAATCAACCAATAACATTTTGGTTGAAGTCCATTTAATTAATACATTCATTTTTGCCCTAAATTGAATTAGGGTTTCACTTAAGATTAAATCTTGATTATTTTAATATCAAGATTCTCTCTCCTCCAACTTAATTCAAATGAGATGCCCCTATCATTTTATTTGATCTAAATGATGCCAAGAAACATTAAGGACCTTATTGAAGTGGTAATTTGCATATCAAACCCTAGGTTTTGGGTAAATTGCACATTACACCAAAACTAGGTTTTAATGCACAACATTGCTTTACAAGCTTAATCTTGGTGCCCGAGCTTGTGAGAACCATACCACTACATCATATTCATTCTTATGATGTATCAACATCAAAGGAACATCTTATCATGAAACATTTGCAATTTAACCCCTCAACTTGGGTAATTTGCACTTTAGTCCAAAATAAGCAATCAATGCTTCAACATTGTTCAAACAGGACCAAAATTGGAACATAAGTTTCTCATGAGCTCTAATTACTTTTCCCAAGATAAGATTAAGCATCTACTCAACCTTATTAGAAAAAACATCTAGGGTTAGCACATAACCCAGGTCAGGGATGCTACAAATTATAAACCCCTAACAAGGATTTCGTCCTCGAAATCCCAAACAAGAAGAGGAACAAATTATTCATTAATCATGCTCTCAAGTCTCCACACCTCATCTTAATGTTGTGGAGATACCATGGGTCTGTAGCTCACACAAAGTTCCTTCCATTAATTCAACCTTATCATTGTTTATGTTAATGCAGAGCATAAACCCCTAACATATGATATCCATATTATTGAAAGGAAGAAGCATAAAAGAACATACATCTATCATCACCTAAGAACATTTATCAAAGGGGAAAACATATATATCTAACAAAGATAATTTACTCAGTAATGCTTTATTCATAACGTTTATTTAGCAAACTCTATGTATTTGGGAATGTTCCCATAGTTCTTCCTATTAGTTGGGGATGTCACATAGCTTTCCCCTATAAGTTGGGAGTGTCACATAGCTTTTCCCTTTTTGTTGGGGATGCCACATAGCTTTCCCCTTTTGGTTTGGAATGTCACATAGCTTTTCCCTTTTTTTTGGGGATGCCACATAGCTTTCCCCTTTTGGTTGGGAATGTCACATAGCTTTTCCCTTTTTGTTGGGGATGCCACATAGCTTTCCCCTTTTGGTTGGGAATGTCACATAGCTTTTCCCTTTTTGTTGGGGATTCCACATAGCTTTCCCCTTTTGGTTGGGAATGTCACATAGCTCTTCCCTTTTTGTTGGGGATGCCACATAGCTTTCCCCTTTTCGTTGGGAATGTCACATAGCTCTTCCCTTTTTGTTGGGGATGTCACATAGCTTTCCCCTTTGGTTGGGAATGTCACATAGCTTTTCCCTTTTTGTTGGGGATGCCACATAGCTTTCCCCTTTTGGTTGGGAATGTCACATAGCTCTTCCCTTTTTGTTGGTGATGTCACATATCTTTCCCCTTTTGGTTGGGAATGTCACATAGCTTTTCGCTTTTTGTTGGGGATGCCACATAGCTTTCCCCTTTTGGTTGGGAATGTCAAATAGATCTTCCCTTTTTATTGGGGATGTTACATATCTTTCCCCTTTTTAGTTGGGAATGTCACATAGCTTTTCCCTTTTTGTTGGGGATGCCACATAGCTTTCCCCTTTTGGTTGGGAATGTCACATAGCTCTTCCCTTTTTGTTGGGGATGTCACATAGCTTTCCCCTTTTGGTTGGGAATGTCACATAGTTTTTCCCTTTTTGTTGGGGATGCCACATAGCTTTCCCCTTTTTGTCTCTTTATACTCTCTAGATTGTTTCAAAATGACTACTTGATCAGAGTAATAAAAAAGATAACAATCTAAGAGTTTCCATACTCACTTTATCATCAATAGTTGTATACCTGGCCAGGGTTTACAAATACTGAGATCAAGTAGTGGGCACTTACATGGTATCATATTCCTTGCTTTTCATATCATTATACACACATGATTTTCCCTTGTTCCAACATGACTAAGTCATTTAGGAACTCTTTTAAAGATCAAACTTTCTGTATTAAGGACAGATAACCTAGATTGTAAGGCTAGTATCCAGTCCACTATATGCATTACTATTGCCCTAATCTTCCAAACAAGAGCATGATCATAGGTTCTCTATCCTGATCAGGTCTTAATGGGGATTCTCAGGCACTTGTTCTCCTATTGCCTGGTCCCATGCACCCTCTCCTGGTGCAACAACATTGCCCTTAGCAATGTGTTCCTCATGTTCTCCAGTCATTTTCAAGTTTTTCTTCTCCTATGTGAGCAGAAGATACTATCAGATAAATTGGAAGACACTTAGAACAGACTCTAAAACCTTAGTCCTATGTCTCTGTAGATTCAGCGAACCTAGAGCTCTGATACCACTAAATTGTGATGACCGTCTCGCGAAAATAAGATTAACTAATGCAGAAACGTTCATTAAGCAGCGGATTACAAAAAATCACTAATAATTAAAACTTTTTATCAAGAGATCCATACATTGAAATCTTTCTCACATAGAACCAAAGTAACACATTTACATTCTTGTTCGAAGGTACATATTCTGTATCATCTCTTTCTGAGAATTACAAGCATTAACTGTCCTGTCAGGCTAAACACATGCAATATAAAATATCGAGATATTGAGCCAAAATCTCGAAAGCACTAACTACTACTCCGAGGACCTGAGAGTACAGAGACGACACATAGGACTCTATATACAACTATACATGTCATGACAGCCAATGTCTCCACCTGAGACTTCACTGCTCTCCCTGCTGCTACTGCTGTTCTTCACCTACTGAAGGATTCCTATCTCCTCGTCTACGTCCACCTAAAAATGTGGCTCCCACGGGGGTGAGACAATTATAAAAATTGCCCCAGCGAGAGTTATAACTCTCCACCAGAAACATTATTATTGCATCTTAAGAAGATAAATATGAATAGGGTAATAATATTTATTTGACAGCAGATATCTTATTGTCTAACAGATTAGAACATTATTCTATATCAGAAGCATTACAACTATAACTTGATAGAATCAACATGTCACTTATTCTTTAATGAGTATGAAGAACATGTATAACATCTATTCAAACTACAAAATCATTACCACTGCATTAACTCTTTTCAGGCTTAGATCATATATCTAAATCCTAACATTATCATTGTGAGTCATGGCCCGTAGCCATACTCTTTTCATAAAGTGTTGGGATCTTAATCCCTCATTTCAATACTGGGAATTCTCATCCCTTCACAATTTCAATACCATAACCATGAAATGCTGGGTATTCAAACCCTTAGCTCATCGCCTGAGCATTGTTATCACTTTCTCAGGTAACTAACACCTTTAGGTCATCTGACCAAGGTAAATATGATACTTGCTACACAAGCATCCATCATGGCACTTGAGGCCCATTAACTCTCTTGCCACCTCTTACCAGGCACAAGGTATATTATGGCACACAAGGCCCAATAAATAAATTCAAACTAATAACACATCATAGCCCATACCTGGCTATGCTCATCATCTCATGATACTTGCATGGTTAGCACATATGATAGAAGTACATTAATTATCTATCAATACCATGCAAAACAAATGTATCATTATTTCAAGAGTATCACCCTTATTCCTTTATGAGGATTAGGGTTTTCCATCACATATCTCATGTATCCTTCATCCAATTATATTGGACTTATAACACATCAAGGTATATGACCATATTAGGTCACTATCAATCATCTCCAAGTCCATCATGGAGCACCATGGTCGTGCAACCAGGAATGGTCATGCAAAGAAAGTCACCGCGACCGTGCTACCTTGCACGGTCGTGCAAAGTGAATCCACCACAGCCGTGCTACCTTGCACGGTGGTGCTACAGAAGTTCACCTCATGAATCATATTCAAGTATGAATTCTATTCTCTCATCAGGGATTAGGGTTTCACATACCATCTCCCTTCTTTAGAAAAGGATTGCATATAGCATCACCCTTCATTAGGGTTTCATATCACATTGCCCATAATTAGGGTTTACTAATCATTCTGAATTAGGGTTTCTCATGAAATCACCCTCAATTAGGGTTTCACATGGATACACACTCAGTTAGGGTTTCAGATGGATACACCCTCAACTAGGGTTTCACATGGATGCACCCTCAACTAGGGTTTACTATTCATCCTAATTAGTGATTTCACATATAGACAACCTCTTATTAGGGTTATACATGGAATCGGCCTCAATTAGGGTTTACATCATGTATTGGATCCATGCATTTGTTATGCATTATTGATAAGTACCATTAAGGGTATCTTTCACCTAATTACATTAGGTTTCCAAAAAGATTTGATCAATTGGACCTTGAATAACATGAGGTATCCAATTGAATTAGGGTTTCCAATGTTGATTCATTCAATCATTGAATTCATGGAATCAATCATCAATTGGACCTATACTCATACTTCAATTGAGTTTAATAGGTCAACCTTCAACTGATTTGACCCTCAATTGAACCTCAATTGATCATCAATTAGAGTTTGAATCAATTGAAATAGGGTTTGGAATCGATGATCCTTCAATACTAATCAATGTACGACTAGTTACATTGAAACCATTGAACCATCATCCAAATTGGGTACAACCTGACCCCAGACGGTCTTGAGGTCGTTTGGATGACCTCCAAACGGTCTTGAGACCATTTGCCCATGTCCACATCATAATCAAAGTCAACCAATCAAAATTTGGATCATTGGATTGATTACCAAATCAGCAATTGATTACACTTTAACTTAGTAACATTGGATCATCAATTGCTTAACCATACTCATCCCTAGACCTCCAAACGGTCTTAGGTGACCTTCAAACGGTCTTGAGACCGTTTGGCTCATCCAAGCCTTGGATTCTAGTGAAATTTCATCAAGGTTTGGTCTATTGAGTTGATCAACAAATCATCACTTAACTGCAAAGTGATTTGATACCTTTGGACCTTCAATTGGTCAACTATACTTAACCCCAGACCTCCAAACGGTCTTTTCTGATCCCCAAACGGTCTTGAAACCGTTTGGGTGATCCCCAAACGGTTTTAAAACCGTTTGGGCCAATCAACACAAAACATCATCTCAATCACTTGCAAAATCAGCACTTAGCCGATTAGGGTTCATACCACATCTTTGGATCTTCAAACACATATCCATACTTGACCGTAGACCTACAAACGGTCTTGGGTGACCCCCAAATGGTCTTGAGACCGTTTGGGTGATCCCCAAACGGTTTTGAAACCGTTTGTGCTAATCAACCCAAAATCTCAAATTAACTCATTGGAATTTCAGCACTATTTTCAATTAGGGTTTGCCCAATTGATTAGCCTTCAACTCATGATTCCTTGGTAATTAACCCCTCAAATTTGGTGAGTCATAAACCAACATCATTAGGAACAATTATCCCAAATGGTCAACCCTTGGTCAACGCACTCAAATGGTTTTGAAACCGTTTGCCCAAAAAGGTCCAGTTAATCAGATTGAAAATCAGCACTTAATCCAATTAGGTTTACCTAATTGATTAGCCCTTGGTCAACACACTCAAACGGTTTTGAAACTATTTGCCCAAAAAGGTCAAGTTAATCAGATTGAAAATCAGCACTTAATCCAATTAGGTTTACCTAATTGATTAGCCTTCAAATCACGGTTCCTTGGGAGTTAACCCATCAAATTTGGTGAGTAATTAACCAACATCATTAGGAACAATAATCCCAAACGGTCAACCCTTGGTCAACACACTCAAACGGTTTTGAAACCGTTTGCCCAAAAAGTTCAATTAATCAAGCTGAAAAATCAGCACTTAATCCAATTAGGTTTGCCTAATTGATTAGCCTTCAACTCACGATTCCTTTCGAGTTAATCCCTCAAATTTAGAGGGTTATCAACCAACATAATTATGAATAGGAATCCCAAACGGTCAACCCTTGGTCAACTCCCTCAAACAGTTTTGAAACCATTTTCTCCTAAACGGTTTGTAAACCGTTTGGTCACCAAACGGTTTGGTGAAACCGTTTGATCCCAACTTCCAAACCGTTTGCCCAAGATATTTGGGGAGGTGTGTGCTTATGATGATGTCATCATCATCAAGCTTTGTCCCTGAAGTTCTAACAACTTCTGATTTCATGAATTAACCATTTTCAACCAGCAATTAATTAAGATAATGAAGGAATCATTGAAATTGCAAGATTAATGGTTGAATAACAATATAAAAGGGTTCAAGTTATAAAACCCTCCTCCAATTGAGCTCCAAAACTCCAAGATAACGCCAACAATGGTGGATGAAACTTTTTCAACTCCCCCTAGGCGCGTCCTCAAGCTTTTGGTTGATTAGATTGGCTAGGGTTGAAGAGGAGATCGAAATAATAAGAAATCAATGATTTATTTTCGATTTCCACCATGGAATCTAGGAGAACGAAGATCAAGGACTTACCAACAGGTAGGGAGTCGTCCTCCTGCTCCTCCCTAGCTCCTTGGTCGGTTTTGCAAGCAAGGGAAAGAAAGAAATTCGAAAAAGCCTTTGTTTTGGCGTGGAAAGGGTACTTTTATAAGAAAAATGATGAGAGAGAAAATGTCTTTATAAAAATCAATTAATTCCAAAAATAGCACCAACTCTTCCTCCTTGGTTTTCTTGTGTACAAAAGCAACTCAAAGCCACCGAACTCCCTTCCATTATCCATGGATTAAGAGAAAAGAAAATAAGCACCTTAATCCATTATAATATTAATATATCTTTTTGAGTGGAAATTCTTTTCCTTATAATATGGTGAGTGGAATTTCACCTACTTAGGATATTTTCGTTCCTTATCTTGGCAAAAGAACGTCCATCCTTATTGAAAATCAACCAATAACATTTTGGTTGAAGTCCCTTTAATTAATACATTCATTTTTGCCCTAAATTGAATTAGGGTTTCACTTAAGATTAAATCTTGATTATTTTAATATCAAGATTCTCTCTCCTCCAACTTAATTCAAATGAGATGCCCCTCTCATTTTCTTTGCTCTACATGATGCCAAGAAACATTAAGGACCTTATTGAAGTGGTAATTTGCATATCAAACCCTAGGTTTTGGGTAAATTGCACATTACACCAAAACTAGGTTTTAATGCACAACATTGCTTTACAATCTTAATCTTGGTGCCCGAGCTTGTGAGAACCATAACACTACATTATATTCATTCTTATGATGTCTCAACATCAAAGGAACATCTTATCATGAAACATTTGCAATTTAACCCCTCAACTTGGGTAATTTGCACTTTAGTCCAAAATATGCAATCAATGCTTCAACATTGTTCAAACAGGACCAAAATTGAAAAATAAGTTTCTCATGAGCTCTAATTACTTTTCCCAAGATAAGATTTAACATCTGCTCAACCTTATGAGGCAAAACATCTAGGTTTAGCACATAACCCAGGTCAGGGATGTTACACTTTAGCTGCTTTGACACTATATCCAGACAAATTCCCATATGCTGGAAAGTCATTAATAGTGCAAAATAATATAGCGTGCAAACGAAATGTATCTCTTAGTGAAGCATCATAGGTCATCACACCTTCAATCTAGAGCTTCTTTAGGTCATCAATCAGAGGTTCAAGATAAACATCGATATCATTTTCAGGTTGTTTAGGGCCCGATATCAACAACGACAACATTACATACTTATTTTTCATACACAACCAGGGAGGAAGATTGTATATAACAAGCATGACTGGCCAAGTCTTATGTTGGTTGCTCAATGTCCCGTATGGATTCATCCCATCTGTACAAAGCCCAAGTCTTAGATTCCTGACTTCTTCACCAAATTCAGGGTACAATAGATCAATCTTCTTCCACTGTGGGGAATCAGACGCATGTCGTAGGATCCCATCATTATTTTTCTTAACATCTGCATGCCACATCAAATTCTTCGCATCTATCAGATTGGCAAAAAAGCGTTGAAACCGTGATATTATAGGTAGATACCACATCACCTTGCAAGGAGAACTAATTTTGGACTCCCCTGAAGTCGTCAATTTATACCGTGACGCACCATATTTTGGACAATCTTTTAAATCCACGTAGTCCTTTTGAAATAACACACAATCATTCGGGCATGCATGTATCTTCTTGGCATCCATTCCCATCGGGCACAATAATTTCTTTACCTGATATGTTGAGATTGGCAGCTCATTTCCTTCAGGAAACATTTCTTTCAACAAAGACAACAATGACGTGAAGCTTTTGTCGCTTCATCTATTGTTAGCTTTCAGCTTATACAATCTCAACACAATGCTAAGCTTCATAAACTTAGTACAACATGTGTATAATGATATCTCAGCATCATACACAATGTTTCTAAAAATGGGAGGTGGATCGGGGTTCTCTACCCCTCAACTATCCAGCATCGCATCAACGATGTCTACTGGAACTGGTTCATTCACATCTACGTCATCGGAGGCAAATTCTATTTCCACACAAGCACTGCTATCGACATCCACTGGTTTTAGGTTTGAAATCTCTCCATGCCAGTGCCATTCTGTATAGCCTTGTACAATCCCGTTGCACATGACATGGCTTTTGATTTTGTCACCAGTGCTGACTTTCAAGTTGCCGCAATGCCTACATGGACAGTAGAACCTATCTCCAGGTTGTTTCATATGTTCCTCGACAAATCTAATAAACTGGTCAAGACCAGATATAAACTATGGGGTGCAGCGATTGCGAATGGACATCCATGATCTATCCATTCTATGATCAAAGAGAAAACAAGCTATATATTACAACAAGATTAGGGTCTAGGGTTAACATATTAGAGTTTATGCATGGTTAAAACTTTAGGCAAACAAATACATGTGTTTTCATTCTTATATATAATAAATGTGTACCACCTATCCCATTCTTGAACACCTAATCTCACTAGTAAGTGTATAATGTGTATTGGGTTTTCAAGAAAATTTTGACAGCATTTCCCCGCTGTTCTCTAAGTACATATGTACTGTAACGACCGATTCGTGAAAACATGATTAACTAATGCGGAAGCGTTCATCAAGAAGCAGATTAGCAAAAATCACTAAAAATTAAAACTTTTTGCAAAGAGATCCACACATAGTAAATCTTTTTCTTCAATAGCCAAAGTATAACACATTTACTTTTTAGATCAAAGGTACATATCATGCATCATCTCTTTCTGAGAATTACAAGCATCATCTGTCCTGTTAAGCTAAACACAAGTAGTATAAAATCTTGAGACACTGATCCAAAATCTCAAAAGCACTAACTACTACTCCGAGGACCTGAGACTACAAAGACGACACATAGGACTCTATATATAACTATACATGTCATGACAGCCAATGTCTCCACTTGAGACTTCACTGCTATCCCTGCTGCTACTGCTTTCCTTCACCTACTGAAGGATTCTTGTCTCCTCGTCCACATCCACCTAAAAATGTGGTTCCCACGGGGGTGAAACAATTATAAAAATTGTCCCAGCGAGAGTTATAACTCTCCGCCAGAAATATTATTATTGCATCTTAAGAAGATAACTATGTACAGGGTAATCATATTTATTTGACAGTAGATATTTTAATGTCTAACAGATTAGAACATTATTCTATATCAGAATCATTGCAACTATAACTCGATTGAATCAACATGTCACTTATTCTTTAATGAGTATGAAGAACATGTATAACATCTATTCAAACTACAGAATCATTACCACTGCATTAACTCTTTTCAGGCATAGATCATATATCTCAAGCCTGGCATTATCATTGTGGAGTCATGGCTTGTAGACATACTCTTTTCATAAAGTGTTGGGATCTTAATCCCTCATTTCAACACTGGGAATTCTCATCCCTTCACAATTTCAATACCATAACCATGAAATCCTGGGTATTCAAACCCTTAGCTCATCACCTGAGCATTGTTATCACTTTCTCAGGTAACTAACACCTTTACGTAATCCGATCAAGGTAAATATGATACTTGCTACACAAGCATCCATCAATGCACTTAAGGCCCATTAACTCTCTTGCCACCTCTTACCAGGCACAAGGTATATTATGGCACACAAGACCCAATAAACAAACTCAAACTAATAACACATCATAGTCCATACCTGGATATGCTCATCATCTCATGATACCTGCATGGTTAGCACATATAATAGCAGTACATTAATTATCTATCAATACCATGCAAAACAAATGTATCATTATTTCAAGAGTATCACCCTTATTCCTTTATCAGGATTAGGTTTTTCCATCACATATCTCATGTATCCTTCATCCAATTATACTGGACTTATAACACATCAAAGTATATGACCATATTAGGTCACTATCAATCATCTCCAAGTCCATCATGGAGCACCACCACCGTGCAACTAGGATCGACCATGCAAAGAAAGTCACCACAACCGTGCTACCTTGCACGGTCGTGCAAAATGAATCCACCACGGCCGTGCTAGCTTGCACGGTCGTGCAAAGGGAAGTTACCACGGTCGTTCTACCTTGCATGGTCGTTCTACAGGAGTTCATCTCATGAATCATATTCAAGTATGAATTCTATTCTCTCATTAGGGATTAGGGTTTCACATACCATCTCACTTCTTTAGAATAGGGATTGCATATAGCATCACCCTTCATTAGGGTTTCATATCACATTGCCCATAATTTGGGTTTACTAATCATTCCCAATTAGAGTTTCTCATAAAATCACCCTCAATTAGGGTTTCACATGGTTACACCCTCAACTAGGGTTTCACTTGGATACACCCTCAACTAGGGTTTCATTTGGATACACCCTCAACTAGGGTTTTACTTGGATACACCCTCAACTAGGGTTTACTATTCATCTTGAATAGTAATTTTATATGTAGACAACCCCTTATTAGGGTTATACATGGAATAAGCCACAATTAGGGTTTACAATCACCAATTAGAGCTTTGAAGTTGATCATTAGTCAAACTACTAATTGTGTTTCCATTGATAGCATTGGACCTTCAACCATTGAATTCAGGGAACCAATCATCAATGGGACCTATGCTCACACTTCAATTGAGTTGAATAGGTCAACCTTCAAATGATTTGACCCTCGATTGACCCTCAGTTTATTATCAAATAGGGTTTGAATCAATTGAATTAGGGTTTGGAATCGATGATCCTTCAATACTAATCAATGTAAGACTAGTTACTTTGAAATCATTGAACCATAATCCAAATTGGGTATGACTTGACCCCAAATGGTCTTGAGGTCGTTTGGATGACCTACAAACGGTCTTGAGACCATTTTCCCATCATATCATCAAAATCCAAGTCAACCAATTAAGGTTTGGATCATTGGATTGATCACCAAATCAGCAATTGATTACACTTTAACTTAGTAACATTGGATCATCAATTGCTTAACCATACTCACTCCTAGACCTCCAAACGGTATTGGGTGACCTCCAAACGGTCTTGAGACCGTTTGGATGAGCTCCAAACGGTATTGAGACCGTTTGACTCATCCAACTCTTGGATTCTAGTGAAATTCATCAAGGTTTGGTCTATTGAGTCGATCAACAAATCAACAATTGATTGCTTAGTAACTTGATAACTTTGGACCTTCGTATAGGCAACTATACTTAACCCTAGACCTCCAAACGGTCTTGGGTAATCCTCAAACGGTTTTGAGACTATTTGGATGAGCTCCAAACGGTCTTGAGACCGTTTGGCTCATCCAACCTTTGGATTCTAGTGAAATTCCATCAAGGATTGGTCTATCGAGTTGATCAACAAATCAGCAATTAATTGCAATATGATTTGGTACCTTTGGACCTTCAATTGGTCAAATATACTTAACCCCATACCTCAAAACGGTCTTGAAACCGTTTGGGCCAATCAACCCAAAACATCATCTCAATCACTTGCAAAATCAGCACTTAGCCGATTAGGATTAACACCATATCTTTTGTCCTTCAAAAACTTAACCATATCCAACCCTAGACCTCCAAATGGTCTTGGGTGACCACCAAACGGTCTTGAGACCATTTGGGTCATTCTCAAACGGTCTTGAAACCGTTTGGGATAATCAACCCAAAATCTCAAATCAACTCATTGGAATTTCAACACTAATTCCAATTAGCGTTTGCCTAATTGATTAGCCTTTAACTCATGATTCCTTGGGAATTAACCCCTAAAATTTGGTGAGTCATTAACCAACATAATTAGGAACAGTAATCTCAAACGGTCAACCCTTGGTCAACGCACTCAAATGGTTTTGAAACCGTTTTCCCAAAAAGGTCAAGTTAATCAAGTTGAAAATCAGCACTTAATCCAATTAGGTTTACCTAATTAATTAGCCTTCAACTCACGACTCCTTCGGAGTTAACCCATCAAATTTGGTGAGTCATCAACCAACATAATTATGAACAGGAATCCGAAACAGTCAACCTTTGGTCAACCATATCAGACGGTTGTGAAATCGTTTGCTCCCAAACGGTTTGCAAACCGTTTGGTCACCAAACGGTTTGGTGAAACTGTTTGGTCACCAAACGGTTTGGTGAAACCGTTTGGTCACCAAATGGTTTGGTGAAACCGTTTGGTCCAACCAATCTTTGAAACCATTTGCCCAAGATATTTGGGGAGGTGTGTGCTTATGATGATTTCATCATCATCAAGCTCCAAACTCACGAAATCTACTGTGATTTCCATGGAAATTGCATCAATCAACCAAAGTTAATTTCAGAAATGTAGAAATGTTCACCAATTGATAAAGAATTGATTGCAATAATAAGATTAAGGGTTCAAGTTATAAAATCCACCTCCAATTGAGCTCCAAAGCTCCAATATCACGGCAACAATGGTGAATGAAGCTCCCTTCACTATTCCAAGGGTCGTCCTCAAGCTTTGAGTGAAAAGAATTGGTTAGGATTGAAGAGGAGATCGAAATAGGAAGGAATCCATTATTTATTTTCGATTTCCACCTTGGAATCAAGGTGAAATGGATCAAGAACCTTACCAACAGGTTGGAGGTCATCCTCCTGATCCTCTCAAGCTCCCTGGTCGGTTTTGCAAGCAAGGGGAAGAAAGAAATCCGAAAAAGGCCTTGGTTTGGGCTTAGAAATGGCACTTTTATAAGGAAATTGATGAGAGAGAAGATACTTTATAAAAGTCTTTTAATTCCAAAATTGTTGCCACCATTTCCCCCTTGGTTTCTTGCATGCAAGGGCATATCTATCCCCACCGAACTCCCTTCCATTATCCATGGATTAAGGGAAAAGGAAATAAGCACATTAATCCATTATAATATTAATATATCTTTTTGAGTGGAAATTCTTTTCCTTATAATAAGGTGAGTGGAATTTCACCTACTTAGGATATTTTCGTTCCTTATCTTGAAAAAAGAACGTCCATCCTTATTCAAAATCAACCAATAATATTTTGGTTGAAGGCCCTTTAATAATACATTCATTTTTGCCCTAAATTGAATTAGGGTTTCAATTAGGATTAAATATTGATTATTTTAATATCAAGATTCTCTCTCCTCCAACTTAATTCAAATGAGGCTCCCCTCTCATTTTCATTGCTCTACATGATGCCAAAAAGAATTAAGGACCTTATTGAAGTGGAAGTTTGCATATTGAACCCTAGGTTTTGGGTAAATTGCACTTTACACCAAAACTAAGTTTTAATGCACAAACATTGCTCTATCAGCTCTTTCTTGGTATTCAGGCTTCCATAAGCCACACCTCAGCATCATCTTCACTCTGATGATGCTTCAACACATGAGGAACATAGTATCATGCACAATTTGCACTTAAACCCCTCAACTTGGGTAATTTGCACTTTAGTCCAAAATAAGCAATCAATGCTTCAACATTGTTCAAACAGGACCAATTAAAACATAAGTTTCTCATGAGCCCTATTTACTTTTCCCAAGATAAGATTAAGAATCTACTCAACCTTATTAGGCAAAACCTCTAGGGTTAATTCATAACCCAGGTTAGGGATGTTACAAATTATAAACCCCTAACAAGGATTTCGTCCCCGAAATCCCAGGAAAAAGGAGGGACAAATTATTCATTAATTATGCCCTCAAGTCTCCACATATTATATTAATATTATGGAGATGCCATGGATTTGTAATTCACACAAAGTTCCTTTCGTTAATTCTACCTTATCACTGTTTATGTTTATGTAGAGCATAAACCCCTCACATGTGATGTCCATATTATTGAAAGGAAGAAGCATAAAAGAACATACTTCTATCATCATCCAAGAATATTCACCAAAAAAGAAACATATATATATAACATAGATAATTCATTCAGAAATCCTTTATTCGTAGCGTTTATTTAGCAAACTCTATGTAATTGGGAATGTTCACATAATTTTTCCTATTAGTTGGGAATGTCTCATAGCTTTTCCCTTATTGGTTGGGAATGTCACATAGCTCTTCCCTTTTAGTTGGGGATGTCACATAGCTTTCCCCTATTGGTTGGGAATGTCACATAGCTTTTCCCTTTTTTTTGGGGATGTCACATAGCTTTCCCCTATTGGTTGGGAATGTCACATAGCTTTTTCCTTTTTGTTGGGGATGTCACATAGCTTTCTCCTATTGTTTGGGAATGTCACATAGCTTTTCCCTTTTTGTTGGGGATGTCACATAGCTTTCCCCTATTGGTTGGGAATGTCACATAGCTTTTCCCTTTTTGTTGGGGATGTCACATAGCTTTCCCCTATTGGTTGGGAATGTCACATAGCTTTTCCCTTTTTATTGGGGATGTCACATAGATTTCCCCTATTGGTTGGGAATGTCACATATTGATGCGATGATTTTGAGTCGCATTTATAGACCTATTTCATATGTGTTTTGTGCCTTAATTACTCATTTTCATGGATAATATCGCATAATGCACGTAATTTGGTCTTTGCCATCATTTTATATCAAATCCCCTTTGTTTCACTATTTTAAGCATCATTGATCATCTTATCATAAATCGTGTGGATTTACTTGGTCTTGTTGTGAAATTTGAGGAAAAACAAGTATCTGCTTCCGTCGATACCATCGACGGAAGTCGATACCATCGACCAAGCCACAGGTTGTCAGCCGAGAAAAGCAATACAGAGTCGATACCATCGACACCCACGTCGATGGCATCGAGATTACTCCAGGATGCTGGCGAGGATGAAGTCGATACCATCGACGCAAGTCGATGCCATCGACACGAGGAAAGCTACAGTGTCGCTAAAAGACAAAACCGACACTACAGGAGTCGATACCATCGACACCCCAGTCGATGGTATCGAGATCACCACAGGCGCTCAGAATAAAAGAAAGGAAAGCTGCCGCTAATCTGCTGGGTCGATACCATCGACCGGCGTCGATGGTATCGACGCCGGCAGATATGCGTTGGATCTGTTTTGATCTCGATCGGACGGCTGTTGTTATTTGACGACCTAATTAGGGACTTATACCTAATGACGGCCGCCCAGACGGGGGATCATCTCGTTTTTGGATTGCACGAGTGCCGAGGAGGAGAGAAAGGAGAACGGAGGCCGAGAAGCTCATCCCAGGTGATTCGGACGCTGCCGGAGACGATTTCCACCACCGCGAGGCGGGGAAGCTCGTGTTCTACGCCGAGGATCCACCGGTTCTTCTCCGTTCAGGGGTTTTCCCATTTATTTCCCGTTTTTCTTATGAATTCCCCAATTTCTACCATGTATTCGTGTGAGATGAACATGAGAGGCTAAAACCCTTAATCTTTAGGACCGGGAGTAGCCCGGGGATACATTGTATGATGATTTTATATTGATAATTCATATTTTTCTCTCACATCCGTGGTATAAATTCGTTTTCTCCATTGCTATTGTTATGCTTGATCACCATAATAATAAATTAATGCCCTTAATCACTTCGACATAAGGATTAACGGTTGAACAGAGACGAATTCTACATTAATTAATAAAACCCTTGACAAAGGAGTTGTACAATTAATGGTGGGAACTGAGGGACCATTCTTAATGCGCTTAGTTTAGGGGAATGATTACTACGACGGTGGAATCAACCTAAATCTAACTAGTGGATTACACCACGACAGTGGGTAATTCTTATTATAGGCCACTACCCAGATAGAGAGAGAAGTGTGAGGAATTATATGAAATCTAATACAATGTTGACCCGCGGTGAAACCGCCATCCTAAAGATATCTCTTTAAATTGATTAAATTAACCCTTAATCGATTGTTTTCTTTGTTTGTTTTTTATTTTATTTTTAATTTGAACAACAAAACCCTACTTTGTTAATCGGTCTAGCTGATTGCGATTAGTTAGTAAAAGTCTCCAATAATTCACGTATCCCTGAGTTCGACTCGGGCCTCACAAGGCCTATATTACTCGACGCGTATACTTGCGTTTAAGCGCGTAATAAAATACACGTCAAGTTTTTGGCGCCGTTGCTGGGGATACGGCGAATTGTTGGCACTTTGAGTGCTAAGAGCGGCCACTATAGGCCACCACTTTTAATTTTATTTTAAAACAATTTCAGAATTCCCTTATTGCTCTATAATTGTGTTGACTCGTTCAAAGCATTGTACTGAACCCCTATTTCCTTATTTCAGGTACTTTGCATGGTGCACACACGTAGTCGAGACTACGTGAATCGCACACTGGAGGTTCCATCTGCGGGACCAGAGGACGAGGACAACTATGAAGAGGAACACCTAAGTGATATAAATTCTGAATCTGAGCAAGAATAAGAAGAAGAAATAGCTGAAGCACAGACAATTTAGGAGAAGATCAAGGTGTCTTCTTCCTCAGCATCAAAGGGGCCTATAAAGAAAAAGGGGCTAGACATTCCAACTTACAAGATCGATCCAGCATTGATTAACCTGGTTAAATCAAACGCATTTCACGGACTGAAAAATGAAGATCCAGTGACACACATTAGTCAGTTTGTGGAAAATTGTGATATGGTGAAGATTGATCGATTTCCGCAGGATGTTCTTTACCTCAAGTTATTCCCAAGTTCCTTGGCGGGAGTAGCAAGAGAGTGGCTCCATAACCTCGACGACGAGTTTGTTGAATCATGGGATCACATGGTAGAGGTTTTCTTCGAGAGGTTCTTCCCTCCTGAGAAGACCAATGATATGATCCGAAAGATCCACAATTTCACCCAACAGGCGGGTGAGACTTATTCTGAGACTTGGGAGCGATTCCAAGTCATGTTGAGGAGATGTCCACATCATGGATTGGACAAGGAAACCCAAGTGAAGATCTTCTACTTTTCTCTCTCCGAGCATGATAGAAGCAACTTGGACTCGGCCGGTTCTGGATTCTTTCTAAATAACACTGATACAAGATGCTGGGAAATACTGAAGAATATGGCACAAAAGCAATCTTGGGGAGAGAGAGAGCGAGGCCCAGTTGAGCAAGCGAGAGTTGCCAGTGAGTCAAAGGCAATGAGAGAGCTGAATGAGAAGATGGATCTTCTCGCTAAGAAGCTGCTACAGAAAGAAGACAGCGAGTCCGAGGACGAGGCTCAAGTCAAGTACATAAGGCAACAGCAGGGGTACAGGAACAACGATTATTCATGGCGGAAGGATAAGAAATTTTCATGGAAGGATCCAAACAACTTCCTGCAAGATCCAGACGCCAAGCCTGCACCGGCCACGGAGGATAAGAGCACGGAGTTTCTCAATCAAGTCATAAAGCAAAATCAAGAGTTGATGAACACTTTTGGGCAGCAAATAAAGCAACAAGGTGAATACATGAACCAGTTTGGGCAGACGTTGCAGAGCCACGGGGCTCAAATGAGGACTATAGAGACTTCCATGGCACAGATGGCAGCGGAGATTGCAAGCTTGAAGAAGCCGGCACATCCGGGTTTTCCGGGGAACACCAATGTTCCCGGGGGAAACCAACAAGCCAAGGCTATCTTGTTGAGGAGCGGTAAGAAGGTGCTAAATCCAAGGGCGGATGTCACAAGCACACCGCAGGACAAAGTCGAAGAAGCAACCGCCAAGGAGCAGCCCGCACCAGTCATAGAGCAAATTAATGACACAACAGAAGACGGTAAGGAAGGACAAGCCACTGAGGAAGAACCACAGAAATTAACTCCCTATGTGCCACCTCATCAAAGGGCACATACTGTTCCGGTTCCATATCCTAATAGTGCAAAGGCAAGAAAGGTGGATGCACAGTTTAAGAAATTTCTCGACAGCTTTAGGAAGTTATCCGTGAATATTCCCTTGCTAGAGGCAATTGAACAAATTCCGTCTTATGGGAAGTTTCTTAAAGATGTAATCACCAAGAAGAGGAAGATACCCGACACTGAGGTCGTGGTATTGAAGGAGCAAGTGAGTGCTTTTATTATGGGCACTTTGCCGCCAAAGAGACAGGATCCCGGTTGTTTCAATATTTCGTGCTTTATCGGGAAGTTCAAATTTGGCGAGGCACTTTGTGATTCCGGGGCAAGCATCAATCTGATGCCCCTTTCTACATTCAAGAAACTTGGATTGAAGGAGTCAAGGCCAAGCAACATGACTATCCAATTGGCCGATAATTCTGTGGTGAAACCATATGGAATCTGTGAGGATGTTTTGGTAAAGGTAGACCGCTTTGTTTTTCCTGCTGATTTCGTTGTGATGGAAATGCAGGACGAACACGGCAATGAGTTACTTCTTGGTCGGCCATTCCAAGCTACAGCTGATATGATCTTGGAAATGGGGAGAGGTCGCTTGACCTTAGGCATTGCGGATGATCGCTTTGAGATGGTCATGCCCAATAGCAATACATCTACCAAAGCAAAGGCACAGTGCAACATGGTGAAGCATGTGGAAAACAATATCTCACTTTGTCTCGGGAAGCCATTTTTATATATGGCCCATGTGATGAGCAGGATAGATAATGGGACCTTGGCGGTGGACCTTATGGAGCAAACGAAAGTTGTTTATTTATGCAAGGCTGTCGGGTTTCCAAATGATGAGAATGAGGACATTCCACCTTCGTGGGAGGATGATGTGATCATTACCTCTGTCTGTGATGCATATCCGGAATTTCCGCTGGAGGCGTGCTTGCTTAATGTCACTTATGATTGGATGTGGAGTACTTCACTCAAGGAGTGCGCCAAGATGCTTCAAATGCTTCCATGTTTCTACACGAGGCACTATGAAGATTTGGGTACACTGCCCCCACCGCTACAATCATCTCTTATCTGCCCACCTGATCTGGAGTTAAAGCCATTGCCCCCGCATATGAAGTACGTCTTTCTAGCTGAGGAGGACAAGTTGCCAGTGATTGTCTCTGCATACTTGAGTGCGGATGAGGAGGAGCAGCTACTGATAGTGCTCAAGAACCACCGTGGAGCCTTTGGGTGGTCTGTGGCGGACATCAAGGGGATCTCCCCTACGCTTTGTCAACATAAGATTCGGCTTGAGGAGGGAGCCAAGTCAGTCATACAGCCTCAAAGACGTCTAAATCCAAGCATGATGGAGGTTGTCAAAAAGGAAGTCATTAAGTTGCTTGCTGTAGGGATTATTTATGCCATATCCGATTCGACGTGGGTGAGTCCCACACAGGTAGTCCCTAAAAAGGGGGGATCACTGTCACTACAAATCTTTTAAATGAACCTGTCACCACCCGATTGGTAACCGGGTGGCGTGTATGCATTGATTACCGCCGATTGAACGCCGCAACTCTTAAAGATCATTTTCCATTGCCATTCATTGATCAGATTTTGGAACGCTTAGCCGGTCGGTCACATTTTTGTTTTCTAGATGGTTATTCGGGGTACAACCAGATATCTATTGATCCTTTGGATCAAGAGAAGTCTACGTTTACATGTCCCTATGGGACTTTCGCCTACCGCCGTATGCCGTTTGGTTTATGCAATGCGCCGGCGACTTTTCAACGCTGCATGCTCGCCATATTCTCTGACATGGTGGAGCGGTGTCTTGAAGTCTTCATGGACGACTTCTCGGTGTATGGAGCGTCTTTTGATGAATGCCTTTATAATTTAGATAAGGTATTGCAGCGGTGCGAGGACACACACTTGGTCCTCAATTGGGAGAAATGTCACATGATGGTGACGGAAGGAATTGTGCTAGGACACAAGGTGTCTAGCAAGGGTCTAGAGGTAGACCCCATAAAGATTGAGGTGATTTCTAAGCTACCCCCACCAAATTCTGTAAAAGGGGTGAGAAGCTTTTTAGGACACGCTGGGTTTTATCGGCGCTTTATCAAGGATTTTTCAAAAATCGCAAAGCCATTATCGGAATTGTTGGAAAAAGACGCAGTTTTTGATTTCAATGAGAAATGTCTTCACGCATTCGAGGTTTTGAAGGAAAAGCTGATTTCGGCTCCGGTTGTTCAAACGCCGGATTGGACAAAGCCTTTCGAGTTGATGTGTGATGCGTCCGATTATGCTGTGGGAGCTGTTTTGGGGCAAAGGGTAGATAACAAGCTTGCTGTGATTTTCTACGCCTCAAAAACACTTAATGATGCTCAATTAAATTACACAACCACGGAAAAGGAGTTACTTGCCGTTGTATTTGCTTTTGAGAAATTTCGGCAATACTTAGTGGGTTCTAAGGTGGTTGTGTGGACGGATCACGCCGCAATAAAATATTTGATGGAGAAAAAGGATGCGAAGCCTAGACTAATTAGGTGGATTCTGCTCCTACAAGAATTCGATATTGAAATCAAGGACAAGTCGGGAATTGAAAACGTGGTGGCTGACCACTTGTCTAGGTTAGAGAGGGTTGATGAACAAGGTTTGCACATACCCATTACCGAGACCTTTCCCGATGAACAACTTTTAAAAATTGATTCTAAAGAACCATGGTTTGCGGAAATTGTGAATTATTTGGCTTGCGGGATCATCCCGGAAGATTGGTCTTATCAAGAGAAGAAGAAATTCTTCCATTCATTGAGATATTATTTTTGGGATGACCCAATTTTGTTGAAGCAATGCAGGGATGGTATTCTTCGCAGGTGCGTGCCGGAGGTAGAGTACGAAAGTGTTCTACATCATTGTCATGCGTCACCTACGGGAGGACATCATGCTAGCTCACGGACAGCAGCCAAGGTGTTGGAGAGCGGCCTTTATTGGCCCACTTTGTTCCGGGATGCCTATGATTTTGTTAGGCAGTGTGACCCGTGCCAGCGTGCAGGTAATATCTCAAGGAGACAAGAAATGCCCCTGAATGTGTTTTAGGAAGTTGAGGTATTTGATTTATGGGACATTGACTTCATGGGACCCTTTGTGTTCTCAAATTCAAATCTTTATATTTTACTTGCTGTAGATTATGTGTCGAAGTGGGTGGAGGCAATCCCCACAAGGACTAATGATTCGAATGTAGTGTGCAGGTTCGTCAAAGAGAACATTTTCTGCAGGTTCGGGATTCCTCGAATGATCATTAGTGACGGAGGCACACATTTCCGAAATCAGAAATTTGCTTCACTTTTGAAGAAATATGGGGTGAAGCACAACATTGGCACCCCATATCATCCACAGACGCAAGGACAAGTGGAGGTATCAAATAGGGAAATCAAGAAGATTTTAGAAAGGACCGTAGCGTCTACAAGGAAGAATTGGAGTGCATTGCTACCGGATGTGCTTTGGGCTTATCGAACGGCGTACAAAACACCTATAGGCACTACGCCTTTTAGGTTGGCGTATGGCCGGGCGTGCCATCTTCCGGTAGAATTGGAGCACAAGGCCCATTGGGCGCTAAGAAGGCTGAACTTGCACTATGACGAGGCCAGGAGGAAAAGGATGTTTGAATTGAATGAATTGGATGAGCTACGCATGACGGCATATGAGAATGCCCGTATCTACAAAGAGCGCACAAAGCTGATCCACGATCGCCACATTGAGATGCGCACGTTCAAGAAAGGAGATAGTGTCCTATTGTTCAACTCTCGTCTCAAACTGCATCCTGGGAAACTGAAATCCCGGTGGAGTGGACCCTTCGAGGTGGAAGAAGTGAGACCGCACGGAGCGATTCTCGTGCGTGATGGAGAGGCCACGTTCTTGGTGAACGGGCAACTCTTGATGTTGTACTTTGGTGAGAACTACAAGAGGAAAGTGAATGAGGTTAAACTCATTTCACTTGTACATGAATGAGAAGAAGGAACGACGTCTAGCCTAAGACACTAAAGAAGGGCGCTTGTTGGGAGGCAACCCAACCATTGGTACATTAGGATAGTTTGATGTTAGGTGTAGTTTTCTTTTATTTCGTTTACATTTTAGCTTAAAAATGATACCTTGATCCGTTTGTTAAATGTGCAGGAACAGGCAGGGTCGATACCATCGACACACCAGTCGATGGTATCGACATGGGTTCAGGTTGACACCAGCAGAAATCGCACTGCGTCGATACTATCGACGGCCAAGTCGATGGTATCGACATGGTCACAGGCAGGTTGCAATAAAAGTGTCGATGGTATCGACACCCCAGTCGATACCATCGAGATCTCTGGAGATATTCAGACGAATTTTGCTCAGTCAACTCGATACCATCGACGGCCTCGTCGATGGTATCAACATCATCACAGGTTGAATGCAATAAACGGCGGTGTCGCAATGAAAGCAAGTCGATACCATCGACACCAGTCGATGGTATCGACAGACATGTCACCGATCCGCACACAGACATGGACGATGATCGCAACAGCCACGTCAGCGATCTGGGTGTTGCGTCGATACCATCGACTTTCGTCGATGGTATCGACACGTCAGCAATCCGGGTTTTCTCGATCCAGCAAACGTCAGCTGTCGATACTCGCGAGGGAGGCGGCTACCCGCGAGACGTGTCGATACCATCGACCCGCGTCGATGGTATCGACGGGTCAACAGGGGCGCCGATCAAGCCTATTTAAGGGGACTTTCAACGTCATTTGACGTCACACCCTCAGAGCAAGTATCCTCCATTGCGCCGAGCACTCTCCCGAGCTTTCCAAGACTGCCGAGAAGCATCATCGAGCAAAGATCTTCACCGAGCGGAGATTTTCTCTCCATCTTCACCGAGCTCTTTTCTCCTAATCCCATCTTCTCGCAATCATGGTCCATGTGGGCGGAGCATCTTCATCAAGCGCGCACCCCATGGAGATCGAGGAGTTTGTTCCTCCCCCACCTGGTTCCATCCCTCGTCCACGCCTTATTCATGCCAACATGGAGGCAAGGAAGGTGTACGAGGAGATAATGAAGCGGAAGTTCGAGCCCACCCGGTATGTGGACCGGGGAATGATCCTAGAGCTGGGATTCGAGGCCAACTTGGCCTATGTGCTTCACGGACAAGCACGACTCACCCACAGAAGTCTACGCCCTGACGAACTGCAGTTCCATGCGGATGGGCAGCCGTTCTTCGGCGAATGGCCCACTTACAAGGAACTAGTGGCGGAGTTCATGGCGTCTCTGGACGTCTGCGTCGTACCAAACGACGTGGTACCATCGGACCGGGAATGGATCAAGGGAAGGGTGTCCTTCAGACTCTTCAACAACAACTACAACCTCACACTGGTCCAGTTCAACCAAATTTTCAACTGGTATCACTCTCAACATGATCACCGAAGGCCAGACGGCCGCACCGACTATGCAAAGATCATCTCCGAGCTAGTGACAGTCCCGGCAGGGAAGACGGTGAGCTACCACAATGCCGCAGTTGCGGATTTTGATCACCCGTTCGTCCGGGTCTTGCATAGGATGTTGAGTTTGACCTTCTTCGCTCGAAGCGATCTTGCTTTGAGCAAGTTCCAGGAGAGTGACCTGTTCTTCCTCTATGCACTCTTGAAGCGTCAACCATGCAACTGGGGGGCGTTCTGGCTACAGCGCGTCCTGGCGGTGAAGCAGAGCACAAGGAAGGCTCCAATCCATTTTGGTGGTCTTGTCACCAAGCTGGCGCTCTACTTGGGGCTGAACGTTCAGTCCATGACTCCGATTTCTACGCGGAGTAAGGTGAATGTGCAACACTTGCACCGTTCAAACCTCATTCTTCTCCGGGACGGGTTGGCGTACGCTCATTGCCACATCAACCAAGCTTATCAGGAGGCATCCCTGCCGGACGACGTCTTCGACATTGAGGGCAAGAAGCACTTCCGGTGGCCCATCATAGCCATCAAGTCCTCCGAAGAAGAAGAAGAAGGTGAAGACCAAGAAGGCGAGGCCGGGGAAGACGAGGAGGCTTTCACACCTCTTCGAGCACGTGTGGCACCACGGAAGCATCCTAGGATGCATCCGGGTGCATCTTCATCATCTCAGCCCCCGCCGCCATCACCACAGCAAGAGCAGCCATCTGCGGATCCCTACTCCATGCAAGGGATGTATACCATGCTGCAGGACATCCAGCAGACTCAGCAGCAGCACATGGCTTTGGATACCGACATCCATGAGACAACGGGCCGGTTGCTTGATAATCAACGGGCTATGTTCGAGAACGAGCGGCTCATCCTCGCCAACCAAGAGCAAATGCACAACCGGTTGCAGCGGATAGAGACGCAGCAGGAGCCCTTCTTCGACCACTACTGGAGTCGAGACTACTTTGGAGGTTATCCACAGCCTCCGCCGAGGACCCAATATGATCCAAGCTTCCAGGGGGAGTACCCGTCTTGGGATCCTACGGCACCACACTACCCACCACCGCCTCCGCAGGACTGATCAGGGTATCACTGTTCCACCCTTAAGTTGGTTTTTGACTATGAGGCCATAGTCGAATTCATGCTTAGGGGGGTGGCTGGAACAGCTCTATCTTTTATCTTTCTTTTGTTGTTTTAGTTTTGCTTTGTTATTTGTTTTTGCAATTTTAGTTTATATTTAGGATCCACATCTATCTAGTGTAATCGTGGATGTCTTAATTAAAAAATTGTCATCTTGCTGTTTTCATGGGAAATTAAGGGAATTTGAAATTTTTCTGTGTCATTTGGATAGCTTCACTTGGTTGTCCTTGGGGAACTTGTCCTATGAAAATGATTGATTATGTCAACTTTGAAGCAATATGTCACACCCACACCCCCTTTGACTCATGGAAAGTGGATAGTAACGGTTGTTTGAGCCTAACCTAATCAAATGGTAATGAGACCTTAATCAGATGTAAGAAAAAGAACCCTTTGAACTACTACAAATGTCAGTAAGGAGGGACACATAATTTTCTTCTAAGGTTCAGTCACTTAATCTTGTGATCTTTCCACCTCATTTTCCATAATCCACCCAAGAATTGGAAGTAATGTACAGTTTTAATTTCTTTTGCGTGCATAGCATGTAGATAGGGTTTGCATTGTTATTTTCATGTTTTTTTTTGCATAAAACGAAAAAATATATAGTGATACATGCACATTACCCTTAGGTGCATGTCATGTAGTTGCACTCATAATTTCATGATTTTCATGCATAAGCACACCATGTATCTCAGTTTTCCTAAATAGGTGATCTAATTGGTTCCATGCCCTCGAAGTAAAGCAAAGATCTCCAATTGGGAAGAAATTGGCCTTATACATGTATCTCTAAGCAATCATGGATATGTGGTCAAGAAATTTTTTTTGAAAATATGAAAAAAAAATTTAGAAAAGAAAAAAAAAGAGAGATGTTGGAAGGAAAAGGAATAAGAGGGAGAAAGGAACATGATATCACTTGCATAACAACAAAATTGAGTACATGATGTGGCTTGAGTAGATTTCTATCTCATTTTGAGGTAGAAGGTTAGTGCATACATCATTCCACCCGATTTTAGGCATTAGGGCATTCTTAATGTGCATTTGCATCATTTAGGGAATTTTGTTATATGCATACTGAAACTGTGTAATACTTCCATATTCTTCCATGAACCACCCATTCCATCCACCCGTTGCTCGGATTGGTAGGCCACTGTGATTTTCTCCTCACTCATGATTATAAGGAGGACTGCTTCCATGTAGATGGTAGTTAGGGCGAGCAACGTAGTGTAGGCGATCACAAGATGCATCATGGCTGAATCGGCAAACTTTATTATGTTAACTGCCTTATGTGATAGTGTTCCTCGGTTTAAAGGATAATTTCTTTTATTTATGATTATTGTCGCCTATAGGGTAATTACTGTTCTGTGATTAGGAAAGGCCGGTTTGAGAACGTCCAGTGGGAGTCATGGGTGATGGGGGTTTGTATGTTGATTGTTAGTTGACATTTGCAATTCTATTCTAAGGATTAGTTGCTCGAGGGCGAGCAATGTTTAAGCTTAGGTGAGTTTGATGCGATGATTTTGAGTCGCATTTATAGACCTATTTCATATGTGTTTTGTGCCTTAATTACTCATTTTCATGGATAATATCGCATAATGCACGTAATTTGGTCTTTGCCATCATTTTATATCAAATCCCCTTTGTTTCACTATTTTAAGCATCATTGATCATCTTATCATAAATTGTGTGGATTTATTTGGACTTGTTGTGAAATTTCAGGAAAAACAAGTATCTGCTTCCGTCGATACCATCGACGGAAGTCGATACCATCGACCAAGCCACAGGTTGTCAGCCGAGAAAAGCAATACAGAGTCGATACCATCGACACCCACGTCGATGGCATCGAGATTACTCCAGGATGCTGGCGAGGATGAAGTCGATACCATCGACGCAAGTTGATGCCATCAACACGAGGAAAGCTACAGTGTCGCTAAAAGACAAAACCGACACTACAGGAGTCGATACCATCGACACCCCAGTCGATGGTATCGAGATCACCACAGGCGCTCAGAATAAAAGAAAGGAAAGTTGCCGCTAATCTGCTGGGTCGATACCATCGACCCGCGTCGATGGTATCGACGCCGACAGATATGCGTTGGATCTGTTTTGATCTCGATCGGACGGCTGTTGTTATTTGACGACCTAATTAGGGACTTATACCTAATGACGGCCGCCCAGACGGGGGATCATCTCGTTTTTGGATTGCACGAGTGCCGAGGAGGAGAGAAAGGAGAACGGAGGCCGAGAAGCTCATCCCGGGTGATTCGGACGCTTCCGGAGATGATTTCCACCACCGCGAAGCGGGGAAGCTCGTGTTCTACGCCGAGGATCCACCGGTTCTTCTCCGTTCAGGGGTTTTCCCATTTATTTCCCGTTTTTCTTATGAATTCCCCAATTTCTACCATGTATTCGTGTGAGATGAACATGAGAGGCTAAAACCCTTAATCTTTAGGACCGGGAGTAGCCCGGGGATACATTGTATGATGATTTTATATTGATAATTCATATTTTTCTCTCACATTCGTGGTATAAATTCGTTTTCTCCATTGCTATTGTTATGCTTGATCACCATAATAATAAATTAATGCCCTTAATCACTTCGACAGAAGGATTAACGGTTGAACAGAGACGAATTCTACATTAATTAATAAAACCCTTGACAAAGGAGTTGTACAATTAATGGTGGGAACTGAGGGACCGTTCTTAATGCGCTTAGTTTAGGGGAATGATTACTACGACGGTGGAATCAACCTAAATCTAAGTAGTGGATTACACCACGACAGTGGGTAATTCTTATTACAGGCCACTACCCGGATAGAGAGAGAAGTGTGAGGAATTATATGAAATCTAATACAATGTTGACCCGCGGTGAAACCGCCATCCTAAAGATATCTCTTTAAATTGATTAAATTAACCCTTAATCGATTGTTTTCTTTGTTTGTTTTTTATTTTCTTTTTAATTTGAACAACAAAACCCTACTTTGTTAATCGGTCTAGCTGATTGCGATTAGTTAGTAAAAGTCTCCAATAATTCATGTATCCCTGAGTTCGACTCGGGCCTCACAAGGCCTATATTACTCGACGCGTATACTTGCGTTTAAGCGCGTAATAAAATACACGTCACATATCTTTTCCCTTTTTGTTGGGAATGTCACATAGATTTTCCCTATTGGTTGGGAATGTCACATAGCTTTTCCCTTTTTGTTGGGGATGTCACATAGCTTTCCCCTATTGGTTGGGAAAGTCACATAGCTTTTCCCTTTTTGTTGGGGATGTCACATAGCTTTCCCCTATTGGTTTAGCTTTTCCCTTTTTGTTGGGGATGTCACATAGCTTTCCCCTATTGGTTTCATTATACTCTCTAGATTGTTTCAAAATGACTACTTGATCAGAGTAATCAGAAAGATAACAATCTAAGAGTTCCATACTTGCCTTATCTTCAATAACCATATACCTAGCCAGGGTATACAAGTATTGAAATTAGGTAGTATGCACTTTATTTACTATCATATTCCTCACTTTTCATATCATTATACACACATGATTTTCCATTTCTAGATTTTCTCCAAGCATCACTTCTATATTTCATCTTTTGACATATAGATAAGGGAGATTATAAAACATTTTAAGGAACACTGAGTAAGATATAAGTTCTCATCTCTCTTGTGTCCTTATAGGACTAGTCAAAGGAAGTTCAAAAACAACTACTTTCATATCTTTAGAATCATGAAATGAAGTATCAGGCTGAATATATTTTATTTAAGTATTACCCTTCAAGGTCACCTACCACATTAGGTTGATTTCAACCCATAGTGTCCAATTATCTAATGTTGCTGCTTTTGCCTTTACTTAGTGGCTACTGCCCTGGCGTACTAGGCATTTAGTGCACTAGTAACACCAAAAACTTTGGCTTTTCAGAATATCCAGGAAAATGTCTCTAAAATTGTAAAGACCTTACATTAATTCATAGCTTATGGCCCCTCCTTGGGCACTACCATCATAAATGTACTGTTTGTCTAAACTTATGGCAGAGTCTACTTTCTTGCCATATGTTAATCTTTTCCACATTTCCACTGTTCTAACATGATCATATCACTCAGGAATCCTTTCAAAGCCCAAAGTTTATGCATGAAAGACTAGTAACTTAGGTTATGATACCAGTATCCAGTCTTCTATATGCATTACAGTTGTCTTATTCTTCTCTTCAAGAGCATACCATAGGATTCTCTATCCTGATTAGGTCAAGGTGGCAATTCTCACGCACTCATTCTATTCTTTTCTGATCCCTTGCCCCTCTTCTTGGTGCAACAACATTGCCCTTAGCAATGTATTCCTTGTGCTCTCCAGTCATTTTCAAGTTCTTATTCTCCTATGTGAGCAGACGATACTATCACATAAACTGGAAGACACTTAGAATAGACTCTACAACCTTAGTCCTATGTCTCTGTAGACTCAGCGAACCTAGAGCTCTAATACCACTATTGTAATGACCGATTCGCAAAAACATGATTAACTAATGCGAAAGCGTTCATCAAGCAGCAGATCAGAGAAAATCACTAAAAATAAAAACTTTTTGCTATGAGATCCACACATTGTAAATCTTATTCTTCAAGAGCCAAAGTATAACACATTCACTTTTTGGATCAAAGGTACATATCATGCATCATAGCTTTCTGAGAATTACAAGCATCAACTGTCCTATTAAGCTAAACACATGTAGTATAATATCTCGAGACACTGATCCAAAATCTCGAAAGCACTAACTACTACTCCGAGGACCTGAGAGTACAGAGACAACACATAGGACTCTATATATAACTATACATGTCATGACAGCCAATGTCTCCACTTGAGACATCACTGTTGTCCCTGCTGCTACTGCTATCCTTCACCTACTGAAGGATTCTTGTCTCCTCATCCGCGTCCACCTAAAATGTGGTTCCCACGGGGGTGAGACAATTATAAAAATTGCCCCAGCGAGAGTTATAACTCTCCTCCAGAAACATTATTATTGCATCTTAAGAAGATAACTATGTATAGGGTAATCATATTTATTTGACAGTAGATATTTTAATGTCTAACAGATTAGAACATTATTCTATATCAGAAGCATTGCAACTATAATTCGATTGAATCAACATGTCACTTATTCTTTAATGAGTATGAAGAACATGTATAACATCTATTCAAACTACAGAATCATTACCATTGTATTAACTCTTTTCAGGCTTAGATCATATATCTAAAGCTTGGCATTATCATTTAGGAGTCATGGCCCGTAGCCATACTTTTTTCATAAAGTGTTGGGATCTTAATCCCTCATTTTAACATTGGGAATTATCATCCCTTCACAATTTCAATACCATAACCATGAAATCTTGGGTATTCAAACCCTTAGCTCATCACCTGAGCATTGTTATCACTTTCTCAGGTAACTAACACCTTTACATAATTCGATCAAGGTAAATATGATAGTTGCTACACAAGCATCCATCATGGCACTTAAGGCCCATTAACTCTCTTGCCACCTCTTACTAGGCACAAGGCATATTATGGCACACAAGCCCCAATAAACAAACTCAAACTAATAACACATCATAGCACATACCTGGCTATGCTCATCATCTCATGATACCTGCATGGTTAGCACATATAATAGTAGTACATTAATTATCTATCAATACCATGCAAAACAAATGTATCATTATTTCAAGAGAATCACCCTTATTCCTTTATCAGGATTAGGTTTTCCATCACATATCTCATGTATCCTTCATCCAATTATATTGGACTTATAACACATCAAAGTATATGACCATATTAGGTCACTATCAATCATCTCCAAGTCCATCATGGAGCACCACAGGCGTGCAACAAGGAACGACCATGCAAAGAAAGTCACCACGGTCGTGTTACCTTGCACGGTCGTACGAAATGAATCCACCACGGTCGTGCTACCTTGCACGGTCGTGCAAAGGGAAGTTACCACAGTCGTGCTACCTTGCATGGTCATGCTACATGAGTTCATCTTATGAATCATATTCAAGTATGAATTCTATTCTCTCATTAGGGATTAGGGTTTCACATACCATCTCCCTTCTTTAGAATAGGGATTGCATATAGCATCACCCTTCATTAGGGTTTCATATCACATTTCCCATAATTAGGGTTTACTAATCATTCCCAATTAGAGTTTCTCATGAAATCACCCTCAATTAGGTTTTCACATGGATACACCCTCAACTAGGGTTTCACTTGGATAAACCCTCAACTAGGGTTTCACTTGGATACACCCTCAACTAGAGTTTCATTTGGATACACCCTCAATTAGGGTTTCACTTGGATACACCCTCAACTACGGTTTACTATTCATCTTGAATAGTAATTTTATATGTAGACAAACCCTTATTAGGGTTATACATGTAATCAGCCCCAATTAGGGTTTACAATCACCAATTAGAGATTTCAAGTTGATCATTAGTCAAACTACTAATTGTGTTTCCATTGATAGCATTGGACCTTTAACCATTGAATTCATGGAACCAATCATCAATGGGACCTATGCTCACACTTCAATTGAGTTTAATAGGTCAATCTTCAAATGATTTAACCCTCAATTGACCCTCAATTGAATATCAAATAGGGTTTGAATCTTTGAATCAATTGAATTAGGGTTTGGAATCGATGATCCTTCAATACTAATCAATGTAAGACTAGTTACTTTGAAACCATTGAACCATCATCCAAATTGGGTATGACCTGACCCTAAACGGTCTTGAGGTCTTTTGGATGACCTCCAAACGGTCTTGAGACCGTTTTCCCATTATATCATCAAAATCCAAGTCAACCAATTAAGGTTTAGATCATTGGATTGATCACCAAATCAGCAATTGATTACACTTTAACTTAGTAACATTGGATCATCAATTGCTTAACCATAGTCACCCCTAGACCTCCAAACGGTCTTGGGTGACATCCAAACGATCTTGAGACCGTTTGACTCATCCAACTCTTGGATTCTAGTGAAATTCATCAAGGTTTGGTCTATTGAGTCGATCAACAAATCAGCAATTGATTGCTTAGTAACTTGATAACTTTGGACCTTCGTATAGGCAACAATACTTAACCCTAGACCTCCAAACGGTCTTGGGTAATCCTCAAACGGTCTTGAGACCGTTTGGATAAGCTCCAAATGGTCTTGAGACCGTTTAGCTCATCAACCTTTGGATTCTAGTGAAATTCCATCAAGGATTGGTCTATCGGGTTGATCAACAAATCAGCAATTAATTGCAATATGATTTGGTACATTTGGACCTTCAATTGGTCAAATATACTTAACCCCAGACCTCCAAACGGTCTTCGGTGATCCCCAAATGGTCTTGAAACCGTTTGGGTGATCCCCAAACGGTCCTGAAACCGTTTGGGCCAATCAACCCAAAACATTATCTCAATCACTTGCACAATCAGCACTTAGCCGATTAGGATTAACACCATATCTTTTGTCCTTCAAACACTTAACCATATCCAAACCTAGACCTCCAAACGGTCTTGGGTGACCCCCAAACGGTCTTGAGACCGTTTGGGTCATTCCCAAATGGTCTTGAAACCGTTTGGGCTAATCAACCCAAAATCTCAAATCAACTCATTGGAATTTCAGCACTAATTCCAATTAGGGTTTGCCTAATTGATTAGCCTTTAACTCATGATTCGTTAGGAATTAACCCCTAAAATATGGTGAGTCATTAACCAACATAATTTGGAACAGTAATCTCAAACGGTTAACCCTTCGTCAACGCACTCAAACAGTTTTGAAACTTTTTTCCCAAAAAGGTCAAGTTAATTAAGTTGAAAATCAGCACTTAATCCAATTAGGTTTACCTAATTGATTAGCCTTCAAGTGACGATTCCTTGGGAGTTAACCCATCAAATTTGGTGAGTCATCAACCAACATAATTTTGAACAGTAATCCCAAACGGTCAACCCTTGGTCAACCATATCAAATGGTTTTGAAACCGTTTGCTCCCAAATGGTTTGCAAATCGTTTGGTCACCAAACGGTTTGGTGAAACCGTTTGGTCCAACCAAACTTTGAAACCGTTTGCCCAAGATATTTTGGGAGGTGTGTGATTATGATGATTTAATAAACATCAAGCTCCAAACTCACGAAATCTACTGTGATTTCCATAGAAATTGCATCAATCAACCAAAGTTAATTTTGGAAATGTAGAAATGTTCACCAATTGATAAAGAATTGATTGCAATAATAAGATTAAGCGTTCAAGTTATAAAACCCGCCTCCAATTGAACTACAAAGCTCCAATATCACGGAAATAATGGTGAATGAAGCTCCCTTCACTATTCCAAGGGTCGTCCTCAAGCTTTGAGTGAAAAGAATTGGTTAGGATTGAAGAGGAGATCGAAATAGGAAGGAATCCATAATTTATTTTCAATTTCCACCATGGAATCAAGGTGAAATGGATCAAGAACCTTACCAACAGGTTGGAGGTCGTCCTCCTGATCCTCCCAAGCTCCCTGGTCGGTTTTGCAAGCAAGGGGAAGAAAGAAATCCGAAAAAGGCCTTGGTTTGGGCTTAGAAATGGCACTTTTATAAGGAAATTGATGAGAGAGAAGATACTTTATAAAAGTCTTTTAATTCCAAAATTATTGCCACCACTTCCCCCTTGGTTTTTTGCATGCAAGGGCATCTCTATCCCCACCGAACTCCCTTCCATTATCCATGGATTAAGGGAAAAGGAAATAAGCACCTTAATCCATTATAATATTAATATATCTTTTTGAGTGGAAATTCTTTTCCTTATAATATGGTGAGTGGAATTTCACCTACTTAGGATATTTTCGTTCGTTATCTTGACAAAAGAACGTCTTTCCTTATTCAAAATAAACCAATAATATTTTGGTTGAAGGCCCTTTAAATTAATACATTCATTTTTGCCCTAAATTAAATTAGGGTTTCAAGTAGGATTAAATATTGATTATTTTAATATCAAGATTCTCTCTCCTCCAAATTAATTCAAATGAGGTGCCCCTCTCATTTTATTTTCTCTACATGATGCACAAGAAGCATTAAGGACCTTATTGAAGTGACATTTTGCATATTGAACCCTAGGTTTTGGGTAAATTGCACTTTACACCTAAACTAGGTTTTAATGCACAAACATTGCTCTATCGCTCTTTCTTGGTATTCAGGCTTCCATAAGCCACACCTCAGCATCATCTTCACTCTCATGATGCTTCAACACATGAGGAACATATTATCATGCACAATTTTCACTTAAACCCCTCAACTTGAGTAATTTGCACTTTAGTCCAAAATAAGCAATCAATGCTTCAACATTGTTCAAACATGACCAAAATTGAAACATAAGTTTCTCATGATCCCTATTTACTTTTCCCTAGATATGATTAAGAATCTACTCAACCTTATTAGGCAAAACCTCTAGGGTTAATTCATAACCCAGGTCAGGGATGTTACATGTACTTAGTGAACAAACAGGGAAATGCTGACGAAATTTTCTTGAAAACCCAATACATATTTTACACTTACATCCTAAGTGAGATTAGGTGTTCAAGAACAGTCCCAAACTGGGGACTATCCAATTTTACTCCAGATGAGTAAATCTTGGACGAGTTTCTAGGCCAACAAAATATAACACCAATCCTTTGATCACAACCCCATTCAACACACAATTTTCTTATAAAAACACTTGTGGACAGCCATAACAACATATCAATGCTTCTCTCCAAGTAACACATTAATCGCTTATGAATGTTTAGATGCATTTATACTATCAATTCCTAGGGTTTACTTTTTTAAAGTAGCAAAATATAATAGGGGTTATTTTGATCATTTTGTTACTAAAAATTGCATGTCTCTATGTAACTTCCATAAATAACTATTATATATTAATATGATACTTTAATTGGATGATGTTCACAGAGTCCACTTTAGGGTCTGGACAAAGGTTGACAGTTCTACCAAATAGATCTTCTATTTTAGAGGCAATACATACAGTATAAAGGTAAAAAAAGCAAATTGAAGATATAATTTTGGAACAATTTCAGAACATGAAAATTTAGAACTATGAGACAATACATCATTAGGGCACAACTCAACAGAAATAATAATATATTTCATAGACATGGATGTGTATCCAGTTGTTATTTTTAATCATATAGAACAGTAAAAATGTCCTCTTGGGACGTATAAATAGAAATCGAGTTTTTAACCAAGATTCCACAAGAATACTAGAGAGTAAACTATTAAAAAATACTAGACACAAACTAACGATGAGAAAAGGGAAAGGGGAGGAAGGACCTTCGATCCTCAAGGTCCTGGGTGGAGAATAAACAAATAAAGTACCCAAAATCAGTGAGAAACCAACTATCAAATTAATTTTAAACCCAATTCACCGGACGCATAGAATTAGAAGTAGGAGAATAGTCGCCTATACTAGAGTGGGACTCCAGGTGGCGGAAAAAGCAAAGCATAGTCATCCACCTCCTCATGCTGCTTCCAGGCAGATGATCGGGCAGCAGAAATCCAAGGATAGAATGGAGAGACTAGTCAGCGGCCAACCTTTTCCCGAGCAAGCAAAAGAGACGGAGCAAGCAAAGAGGGTACCTCTCTCGAGCGGAGGCGGCGGCGGCGAGCAGGTGTCGAGTGGCAGCAGCAAGAAGTGAGGCCGATCGTCGGGTGTCGCGTGGTGACGGCGAGCAGCAGGTGTCCAGCAGAGGCGGCGGCATGGCGGCAGCAGAGGCGGCGACCTGAGTGCAGGAGAGCAGGTGACAGGAAAGAAGGCCGCCGGAGCAGGAGAGTAGGCGGCCAGAGCTGGAGCAGGAGAGCGGCGCGGGAGCTGGAGCAGAGAGCAGGCCAACAGAGCAGCGAGCTGGGGGCAGAGGGCAAGGAACAACGGCGGAACGACGGCGGCTGGGGGCCCAGAGCAACGAATGGCGGCGGAGGCGGCGATTAGAGGAGCAAAAGAACGACGACAGAGGCGACAACTAGAGGTGAAATTCGGCGGACCAAACCCTGAGATTGAATGAAATAGAGAAAGGGGAAGAGTCGGGATCGCGCGAGTACTATTAAGTTAACAATAAGTGTCGATTCTTAAATAAAACTGACACATAAACCTTAATCATCAGTTATCCAAACACAACCGACGTCAATTGGACATTCCTTTACCCTAATTTTTTTGGTGGGGTCAGCGGGCACACCCTTATCGCGTCAATTATGCTAAGAAAAGTGATGCCCATATTGGAACTTTTGGCGTAAATTTTATCTTCATTAAGTGTCGGTTATTAGGTAAAACACCGACGTTGTATCTGATACTGTGGTGCAATTTTTTTTGCTCAAAAAAATTAGATTTTGCGGGCTACTTTAGGCGTCAGTTTCTTTTCTTCAACCGACACTGAATGAAAAGCGATACCCGAGTATGGATGGTCTTCAAATATAGACGTCAGATGTCCTTATTAACCGACGTTAATATTAACAACGTCGGTTTGACTAAACAACCGACACCTCTAAAAGTGATGTTGAACGTTGTTTCTGTAGTAGTGTCAAGTAATACTAGGATACAACTTAGAGGATAGAATAGTAGATCCTGGACTATGACATCCTGTCTTTCATTTGATCTCGATGTTCAAGACATAGTGAGAAGAGCCCACTGGAAAAGGGAACTTTGTTAACCTAGAGAACATATGTTCCGTGGACATAATATGGATCTAGGAGACACCATTTAAAAAAAAATCCGATTTTACAAACACTCAAATTGGTTAGATTATAGCGTAGCTAAACATGCAATATTTTGCTTTAGCTATATTTGTCCATCGCGTCATATAAAACAAATATTTATTACATAAATAATTGGATATTGGAAGAATAAAAAAAGATTGGATAACCACATTGTACTTTCATGTAGCATTATAATATTGCGAAAGGACAATGTCGGGAGTGGAAGAATGATAGTCACCATATAACAATTTGTTATGGCTCCACAATCAGAGCAACAAAAGAGTCAATAGCATTTGTTTCTGCAGTTGACAATTGATTGTATACATTTTCTCTTAAATCAAGGACTAGATTTTTGTGGACATGATGAATATGTAATTTCAACAAATTAATGTAATTTTCTTGAGCTTGTAAACTCACTTAATCTTTTTCAAGACTTTCTCCACAGTGTTGATTTTTTTTCTAATATTTAAATTGGTCTTTTATTCAATGTGCAACCATAGTAATAATTGTATGTTGTTTTTATTTTTGTTAGGATGATGTGTGGCTTAAAATTTTCCTACTATATAATTTTTTGCGGCTTAAAATTTTTCTACTATAATATTCGTTTATGGCCTCACCCAACCAAACCTTATGGATCCTCCACTGAATAGTAAAACTAAAATAGGACATTACTAACTACTAAACAATATCATTCTATTGTGTTTAAAATGTTGATAAATAGTTAAACTAATTTTAGAATATAGAGCACCACCAACAAAATAGTACAGTACTAAAATAATTTAGTATTCACTAGTCGTGATCAAAATTTTCCAATCCAAGATCCAGTTGCGGGACCTTGTTGTGCCTAACAACACAAATTATGAAACAATACTCGTATATACTTGTAAATATTGATCAAATAATTAAAAAATTTTGAATTTAATTATTTTAATATTGTACTAATGGGCCGCAATTAAGTTTTTACAATATGAATAGAAGACTCATTATTTTAATTAGTACTTAACAATAAGAATTTTACTATTGTAACACTAAAATAACACGTTATTGTATTTGCAAAGTTGATATGTAATTATAAAAATATGAAAAGTTAGTACAATATCAAAAAAATATAGTAAAATAGTATCGTACTAATTGTTTGCAATCAAATTTGTGTACAATAATAGAACGAAATTCTATAGTGGGATTTCATTGTACTTAGGAAAATTGAATGTACTATGGTACTACAGAGTTATCATGACTTTTTTATATTTAGATATGTTGATAAATAATTATGCTAATTTTCAAATTTGGTATAGTACCAATAGAAATATATTCCAAGATAATTTAATATTGCATGAATATAGTATGATTAGATATTAGTACTGTTGAATTGTGGAATATATAGGAAAAAGATATCTGTATATGAGATAGTAACTTCAAAAATGATAAATAATAAATTGAAAAGAACAAATATATTTTTCTATATCTATATAAGGAAAAAACTTCAAATATATGATTAAAATCCGCAGTTTATATGGATAGCGACTCAGACAATATGCTCCTGTATTAATTTGCAGTTGGAAGCATACGTCCCGTGTTAATCCCCAAGACTGGATGGGGAAACAAAAATGTCTGGTTAAGATTTTTTTCATAAAAAAAGAGGATATATGTTTATTTGTTATTTTGAATACTAAGGGATTTGCTATGCAAAGACAAAGCGAGAAACTTTAGGATGAATTTTAGACTCAACCCGCTAACTAACAAAACAAGGAATTTGCTTCCTTTTTTGTTTTATTATTTACCAGGTTAGAGTCTGAAAATTGTCCTAAAGTACGTATGGTTTGACCTCAGTGTAGCATTATTCTAATTACAACTAGTCATATCACATCAGGCATCTCTTGAAAGCTTGAACATCTCTATACATGCATGAGGTCTGTTATACGTAGTAGAATTGGGATAAGAAATGGGACCAATCTGTTATGAGCCACAAATTCAAAGAACAAATAAATAAAATAACATAATTTATTTATCATATCTTTTGTTTTATGTATAAAATGACAAAATTACTTTCATTTCTGATTTAAAAATTATGTCCACCTAGCATTTTTCCTTCATGCAAATAATGGTCCACCACGTCATTGACTGATGGAAACTGGTCTGTATTTCACACCGATGCAGACTTTATGTTTGCATTAGCATTAACAGACAACCAATCTTTCTCCTAACGCTCGCCTCAATAGTTACTTGAGAGCGACATGACAGCCACAAATGCAAAGATATCTTGAATACAAAGTCGCCAAAATGGTGCCATACGTCTCCGTAGAATTTCATTAGTTGATTTTTCCCGACCACGCCTAACAGCCACACCTCTTGGGAGGCTGGCCCAGGTTGTTCATTGCCACGATGCCGACCACGTCTAACAGCCACAGCTCGCCACTATTGCCACGATGCCAACCACCTCTAACAGCCACAGCTCTCGCGGCGGCTACCGGGAAAGTCAATGCCATGCCGACAGCCAACCTCTTTCTGGCCCAAGTTGTTGAGGTGAGTGACACGAAGTTAAATATTATACATACAAAAACAATTAAATCCAATTGTCAATATATGTTTTGACAATGAATAATTCATCTCGGGACCGGTCACTATTAGACTCCATCCAGTTAAGGGTAAACTCCGGAACCAGCCGCGTACATGGAGCACCGCGACACACTCAATAACGTGGGCCTTGTTGCACCCTGAAGGTTAGGTCGAATCTGAGTCCCTTCATTGGAGATTGCCGAGCTGCACCGCTGGACTACTCCCTCGCCCCCGCCCCCTCCAATTGTCAATATTCACACACACACACACACACACACACACACACACACACACACACACACACACACACACACACATATATATATATATATATATATATATATATATATATATATATATATATATATATATATATAACAAGTCATTTGGGATTAGTCATGTAATTTTTTCCAATTTTTTTGTAAATTACAAATGCATCTTTTGTACTTAAGAAAACCCCACACAGGGAGTTGAAGCAATTTTTTCTATTATTTTTTGAAATTACGTATTGGTTCCTTTGTGTTTACACCACATTTTATCTTTAATTTTTTAAATTTCATATTATATTAGGAGACTCACATATATTAATATGTGGATGTAATTTTCTCAGTTATTTTTAAAAATTACATATCGGTCTCTATTGTATACACCACACTTTAATCTTTAATTTTACTATTGTGGATTAGTCATGTAATTTTTTTTGACATTTTTTTAATTTACAACCTATGTATCTAAGAAAACCCCACAAAGCGGGTTGGATGCAATTTTCTCCATTATTTTGTGAAATTACATATTGGTCCCTTTGTGTTTACACCACACTTTTGTTTTTTTTAAATTAATATTCTATTAGGAGACTCATATATACTGATATGTGGATGCATCCTTCATTGTTTTTTGAAATTACATATTGGTCCCCATTTGTATATATCAGACTTTTGTCTTTAATTTTTAAATTATATATTGTATTAAAAGATTCATCTATACTATATAAGAAAGCTCACGGAGGGGGTTGGTTGTAATTTTTCTCTATTATTTTTTGAAATTACATATTGCTCTCGTGTGTATATCATACTTTTGTCTTTGATTTTTGAATTATATATTATATTAGGAGACTCATCTATACTATATAAGAAACTCTATGGAAGGAGTTGGATGCAATTTTCACTAATATTTTTTAAAATTACATAATAGTCCCTATGTGTACACCACACTTTTATCTTTATTTTTTAAAAATTATTAACTATATTAGGATGCACCTGTACCATACAAGAAAGTATGTGGAAGGAGTGAATGAAATTTCTCCATTATTTTTTGAAATTACAAATTGGTCCATGTGTGTACATCACACTTTTGTCTTTAATTTTTGAATTATAAATTATAGTAATAGGCAGATCTATACTATATATGAAAGCCAATAGTGGGGGTTGGATCAATTTTTCCCCAATATTTTTTGAAATGACATATTGGTCCATGTGTGTCTACATCCCACTTTTGTCTGTCATTTTTTAAATTATATATTGTAGTACGAGGCTCAACTATACTATATAACCTGGATGGGGTTGGATCTGATTTTCTTCATTTTTTTTAAATTACAAACTGGTCTCGTGCGTGCACACCACACTTTTGTCTTTAATTTTTTAAATTATATATTTTATTAGGAGGCTCATCTATATAGTATAAGAAATCCTGCAGAGTGGGTTAAATGCAAATTTTTCTATTATTTTTTTAGATTACATACTGGTCCTTGTATGTGTACATCACACTTTTTTTTAATTGTAAATTATATTAAGAGACTCATCTATACTATATAAAAAAGTCCCCAGAGGGGATTGGATGCAATTTTCTTCATTATTTCTGAAATCACATACCAGCCCTTGTGTGTGCAAATCACACTATTGTCTTTAATTTTTGAAATTATATATTGTAGTTAGGAGGTTCATCTATACTATATAAGAAAGCCCCTGAGGGGTTGGATGCAATTTTCTTAATTATTTTTTGACATTATTTATTGGTCCATGTGTGTGTACACCAGACTTTTGTCTTTATATTTTTAAATATATGTTATATTAGGAGGCTCATTTATCTTTCTATATTATATAAAAAGCAATTTTGGATTAGTCGTACAATTTTTTGCAACACTTCTATAAATTGCAAAAACATTGTTTGTATCAAAAAAAGTCTGTCAAAAGAACAAATGAGTGCAATTTTCTCCATTATTTTTAAAATTACATAATGATCCCTTTGTGTATACACCACACATTTCGTTTGTTTGTCGCTCAGGCACCCAATGCTAGGGTTAACTAAAGGTCGATGGTCATTTTGTGGGCATGGAAAGTAGGTGATAGCCTATTATTATCTATGTATTTTAACTCATTTGTTGTGTATGCTCATTGTTGTTAAGTGTGTGTTTTGTTCATGTTGCATGAGAAGCTGAATCTGGAGCGGTACCGATGGTGATAGGGGCGGAACCGTAAATTGTGAGTAGGGGGGCTGAATTTGGAGGTCTAAGTATTAACTATGGTAGGGGGGCTGAGTAAAATGAGTGGGAGAAAAATATGCTATAGATGATTGGAACTTGGATCAATTCTCTACAAACCACATCCTATAACCAACTCAGATACCAAAATTATTTGTGTTTACATTAGAAAATGTCCATCTATAATACTTGTATAGACTATAGATGTATAAAAGCATACATATTGATTGGAGGGGGCTTCAGTCCTAGTTTCCCCTCCTCTAGATCCGCCCCTAGATGGTGACTCCTTTTCTCTTTATATTGGCATCGAAATGTCTTCTTTCGGTTAGGTTAGGTGGAGGTAGTGTTGGTGTTTCTTCCTAAAGTGAACCGTTGCGAGCATCTCAAATCCATCATTACCAGATGAGATTGTGAGCCGCTGAAAGCTGTCGTTTGGACACTCCATGTCAGCGTCAAGATACGGATAGAGGAGGTAGTGTTTGACCCAACAACGTCAATTTTATGCCCCCATACCCACCACTCCTTTGGTCCCCTTGTCATACTCACTTCAGGCTTAGATGGATCTCTTCGTTTCTCTTTTTGTGTCTGTTTCCCATCTCCAGTGCTCTTCTGTGATATTATTCATTTGCCATACTCAAAGAAGGAACCAAACTGATTTTATACAATGGAGTTGACCACTGAATATGATTCTTATATGACAGTTGTGTTACTTCTTCTTCTACGTCCCAGAGGACTCTCACTAGTACACATACCACTTTTAGCGTCGATCAAAATGGGCTTTTAATGTAAGTTTTCAAGCAACACCCATGTGGGTGTCACTAAACATAGAATCATACAGCGTTGGTTCTAGTATCGACAACATAGATCCGACTTCGATTGCAACTAAAAAAGGAAACACACCATAAGGACCATAGATGTCAGTTATGTCTTAGAAAATTGACGCCTATCATCATATTGCAAAAAAATCTGGTATAGT
Organism: Alisma plantago-aquatica; assembly: GCA_963693085.1. Lineage (NCBI taxonomy): Eukaryota > Viridiplantae > Streptophyta > Magnoliopsida > Alismatales > Alismataceae > Alisma > Alisma plantago-aquatica. The sequence continues at coordinate 1,129,098,171 of OY856409.1, read as the reverse complement.
CGTCAGTTTTGTATTATGTAACTGATGCTTAGAACAAAAAATTGACATAGGTTCGAGCATACATGTCGATTTCCTATACTTAACCGACGTCATAGATATTGGGTGATAGTTTTTTTTTAAATAATCGACGACTATGTATTGGTTTTTTTAATTATCAATTTGCAAGCCTACTGTCTGACTGGTCAGTAGGATGCAGGTCATGCAGTTTAGTTCTGAATGGTAGGTTTACAACATCTTTTGATTTCAAAAAAACAACATGCCATAAACATGCATTAATACAAGATGATAAACATTATATACATCATGTGATTCACACACATGTAGAAACACAATTACTTCATTCACATGATTCACACATAAGTAGAAATCTACAATACCATTCATTCAACTATTTTCACATTCACATAGATGTACAAACCTGTAGTTCCATTCATTAAACTATTTTCACATTCACAAACATGTAGAAGAACATTCATTCATTCATCTTCACATTCAAACACATGTATATAATCAAATTTAATAAGACAATTTAAAAAAAAGTCATTCACACATGTACATATAAGCTTGTCTTTCAAAGTTTAGTAATGTCATCAAATACTTAAATAATTATGACATCAAAGTTTAAAAATGTCATTCTTTATCACCATCAATTATAATAAAAAATTGCCTCCCTTTCGAAGGCTTTTGCCCATTGTTCTCTTATGTCATGTAATTGTTCAATCGTATAGGGATCATGCACATCTAATAATTTTCCCTGTAGTGAAGTTTTTAGTTTTAAACACCTGCAAAGAGAATGACGTATATATATAGCTAATAAGTTTGATATTTTCATATTATCTAATGAGACTATACTATACATGATGATCAAGAATATATAATACATGTTGTATGTTTGTTATTTCTTCTGGAGCATATCTAACAATTAGGTCCATATACCACATCATGTAGTATGTACATGCCCAATTGTTTTCTTGTACACCACACTACAAATTTCATCATGCAAAATGTTAATAAATAAAAATAAGCGTCGTTCACATAAATAACGTATGCATTCGAGTCAGGAAACTACTTTCACATTCTCCCAAACTAACAATTTCTTTTTCTTGCCCATGTCTCCTCCAGCTTTTTAAAAATCTTTTAAAGCCTTACAAGTTAGTGTAACACATTAAATTGGATTACTAAATAGTAATTTTATAATAGATGTTAATGGATATAAATATAAAATATTTCTCATGTGAATAATGGTCTTTTCATTGTGTGACTTAAACTGTCTAATTTCTTCCCCTCATGGTGTAGATATTAAACAGCCAATGTCCTGGGGATAACAACCAGTAACTCCCAATGCTTACCAATAAGAATATTAAAAATATACAACTCAAAATCTACAATAAAATATAATTTTCTTAAGTCCAAATATTAGTAAAGTGAACTTACTCAACATTGAATGGAGCTATTATCACTCTCTTCTTTGCTTTAACAAAATATTTAAAAGTGATAGAGCAATATAAGGTAATTGACGAAGGGTCTTTATGTACACGACTGATTAAGGATGGAATTAGAAATTCCATATGGGTTGAAAATTCTGTACATACCTTATGTAAGTGGCTGTAAAACATAAATTATGTATGCATTACTATATAAGAAAAACAGATCATTGTATATAAAACAAGGTATATAGATATATGAATAAGATATCACCATATCCATAGTTTTACCATAGATGTATTCAGCCAAGCATAAGTAAACAACTGTAAAATATCTTATGTAAATATATTATTATCATATGCTTGGCCTATAGCCTCCTTCTTAATAGAAACAATCATAGGAAATTTTTGAGATGCTCGCCTATCCATATTGCCATACCCCTGCATTGAAGACCTAACGAGTCATATAGATCCTTTGTAAGCCAACCAGGTACTTCAGGAAGAGGTGGAGGTGGAGGAGGACGAACTGTAGCAGGTTTCTTCCCTTTGTCCTATATATATAATTTCATATCAATTGCCATGTGTATACATATATACTTTCTTAATGTAATGTAAATTTACCATACATGATCAATATACATGACATCCATTTTGGGCCACAAGATCACTCCGCCTTCTGCTTCACCAAGTGTTTCAGCATCTGGGTGGCCATATGGCAGTGGATGTTGCCTCCAAGTAGCGAACATAAGACTCAAGCTCACACGAACCTCACCATCGGGTACTGGAGTGCGATGAATCATGTGCCCTGGAAAGCGTGCGTAAGCCTCGCCCTCTGTAATGACAAATTCTTTCAATTTTATAAGGCATTGGCTTCAACCCCTACAAATTTACATAGAGTATATTATATACATAAATAAACATATAATCTTGAAAAGACTAGCTACTATGTTACTAAAATACTTACAACGGACATCCTAGGTAGTGGGTCTATATGATTACTCCCAACCACCTCTATAGGATCACTGCCAACCACCCCTATCATAGGGGAAGTGCAACAAGCCACATGTATTGTTGGAGTGGCAGACTGAGATGCCTTACACTTGCTCAATGCTTCCTAGACTCTCTTATCAACTATCTCATCTACCTATACATGGCCAAAAGAAACTCTTTTTGAGTCATGAATTCCCTTTCCAATAACATTCTAAAAAAATAATAGGTTACCTCAGCTTTGAAATTCCCTCTTTTTGGACATGTTGTACTATGATGGCCCAAAGAACGCTCTTAGGCCCACTCCAACCCCTGCAACCCTAACACATCCAGAATGCTCTAGGTTACTGAGAGCAACTGTTAGTTCATCCCTTATGCCCTCAAGGATGAATGAGCCTTTCTTCCTCTACTCGTGAAGACCCCTCTAATCATCATCAATAGAAATTGGTATGTCAACATAACAATCATCTATACTAATTTCTTTGAGAGTTGAATTTTACCATTTTTACAGCCACCTCAGCAGTTGCAAGATTGGGTATATCTCCTTTTTTATTTTGTCTCCCAACCATCAACATATCATGGCGATGCATAGGTGCAGGAGTATAGTAGAGGACTCACCAGTCTTAGTATTAGGAGCAGTAGGCAACTGTATAGAGGATGTTTGTGGTTTTTGGCAAAGAGTTGCATAGCCACCTAGACCCATAGTGTGTTCATGCACATTCAGTGCACAGCTTTCTCTTTGAGCATCGCTCATAGCCTTGTTAGTAATCACATTGAATTGGTTAGTAATAGTCAATGTCAATCGTGAATAGGTGAATTCATAAGAATGTATATTAATTTAAGTTGGGAGTGACACTTAATACCTTGAATTCATCAATATTTCTCCTGACAACAAACACCTTCCACTCAGTTGGTTCTAGGTAGGTCCATTAATCAAGGGTTGACTTATTCCTACTATCGGCATATCGTATGTATTGTTGGTTGAGAGTTGTCCTATAGTTCCTTAGGACCCTCCCACAGGAATGCATCACCGTTTCACGATGTAGGCTTTCATCCAGTTCAAATATACTCTGCAAATTTTTATATATTTTATAGAGTATTCTAAAAAATACTATTGTAAATAACTATACTATTAGAATTAGAAATGATAATATCTCACACATAGTTGTTTCAATACTAAGTTTTTCTTAGCTTTAGAAACTATATGCCAAGATCCTGCATTTACACTACAATGGTTGTGAGTAAGAATCCCAAGATATGAAACAAATGAGTTGCGGTTGACCCCAACTGGATTTATTGCATGATCAAAATCCACAACTAATTTTGGTCCATTTCCCCTTTGTTGAAGTAACTTGTTCATTATAGTGATGCCCTTGATTTTATATAATAAATGTACACCACCTATCCCATTCTTAAATACCTAATCTTACTAGTAAGTGTATAACATGTATTGAGTTTTCAAGAAAATTTTGACAACATTTCCCCGCTATTCTCCAAGTACACCGAGGTGCATGGGAAAATTCCCACCATCATATGTACTTAGAGAACAAATGGGGAAGTTCTGGTGAAATGTCATGAAAACCAAATATACATTATACACTTACATCCTAAGTGAGATTAAGTGTTCAAGAACAGTCCCAAATCAGGGACTATCCAAGATTTACTCCTAATGAGTAAATCTCAGACGGGTTTTAAAACAACAAAATACATGTGTTGTCATTCATTTACCAACGATCCTAGTTTTATCATTCATATCCTAGGTTGATTTACAATAGCAACATCTTGTAGTCTTAATCATACCCTAGTCTATATACCATATTCTATAACATTGATATCTACATCTCAAATATACATGCATGTTCAACATCAAGATAATCACTACAAATAAATGTAGTTATCCTATCATTCATAACTAATTTCAATATTTCAAACTAGATCATGCATTATCATCATCAATCTACATCATACAATATGGATTCATGTAGATGTCAGGGTGACGCATCACTACCAAATCAGAGGTCGAACATTAGGGTTTTAATATTTTAGATGGATTGAGAATAAAATTTGATCAATATAGTGAATACAAGTATATATCATCACAAGATTAGGTCTCAAATACAGTTCAAGATATGTAACTTACCTTGCAGTAGGGGAAGCAGAGGCTCTGGAAACCTCAGGCTCGAGCTCCGACGGTGCAACAGCTCCTCAATGCAGCTCATCAGGCAATCTTCACAGCTGCCATGTCCTTCATAGGGGCGGCGGTTGGCAGTTGGAGGAAGAGGCCTGGATAGCGGCTGGAGGAAGAGGACCGGTGGCGGTGGATGGAAGTAGAGGACCGACGGCAGCAGAGAAGGCAGACCGGTGGTGGCGGAGAAGGCAGAGTGGTTGGACCAGGTGGAGCTAAGCAAATGGATGACAACGGAAGAGAAGACAGCAACAAGGGTGGCTCCAGCTGGAGGTAGAGAAGAAACAATGGTGACGTTCATTCGGCTGGAGCTAAGCAACAACGTAGGAAGAGCAGCGACAGAGGAAGAGCAGCTCATTCGACAGACCTAGCTAAATCGCGATGAGATAGAGAAGAGTAAGAGTTTGTTTTGCACGGGTTATATTAAGTTCACTTTGGTCATGGTTGTTTGTAAAAACCAACGCCTAATACCAATACACATCGATCACACGTGAAAAACCAACGACTAAGTGTAATTTTAAACAAAAAATTTACACCCGATTAGGGTTTTAATCATTGATTTCTAGGTACACAATCGATGTCTATTAACAAATCCCGACAAAATAGTTTGTTACTATAGTTTTCGGTTGCCTAACAAAAACCAAAACTAAAGAAGCATATGGGGAGGAAAATATTTTTACGGGGACAATGCACAAAAACACCCATTCGTCGGTTCATCGAGAAAAATCGACGATTAATAAGGGAATAATTTTTTTTCATGAAGGGTGATTAGTATTCAGTTGCTGACGAAGAACCAATGACTAATAAGGGATAAATTTTTTTGTGGGACCATGACGTGAAACCTTTGTCGTCAGTTTCTACAGAACCGACGTCATATTGAAAATTTTGGAGGCAAATTTTTTCCTTAGAAAATTGTATTTTGTGGGTAATTTTAGACGTCTATTTTTGGCAAACAAACCGATATAACAGTAAAAGAGGTACCCATGTCTTTTATAAATCGCCCGGACTTCACATTTTGGTGACAGTTGTAGTATTTAGCCGATGTCGTTGGTTTATGGCATCAGTTTTTGATGTGTAACTTATGCCATCAAATTTGATGTTATATATCATTTTTGTACTAGTGTCTATTTCCAAATCTTGGTCCAAATTTTAATTTTTACTCCATATTTAATGATGTTAACTATATGTAGATTTTCAGTAAGTCCATTCCAACAAGCATCTCCCTTCCCTCATCAGTCCTTTTTCTCCTTTTAGAATTTTGCCATTGCCCAAACTACTTCTTGCTCACACCACGCCCATGAGTGGAATTGAGTTGTGCTCTTCTGATCTAATTGAAAGCACCTATAGTTTGGTTAAGATAAGCCCAGACGAGGTAACAAAGGGCATTAAGAAATTGGGGGATCTGGATTCCTCTCTGCTTCTACCAGCTCGCCGCCTAATCAGAAAAAGTTCTTTCCTTTTTCTTGTTTGTCGACTGCTTTCCTTTTCTTACCTACTTTTTAAATCTCTAGCTTTTAAGAACAATTGTGTGACGCTACAAAGAGCCACAAATGAGATAACTCAAGCTAAAGTATGAAATTAACACTAAGTAAACACATTATCAGAAAATACTAGAAATTAAAATTGATTTGTAAAAATACCAAATGTCTGAAACTTATAAGTCGACAAACATGTTGCCTTCATATACATATTAAATCATAAGGTTCTTACATTATGGTTCTTAAACATTAATGTCACCATCTTGCTATATGAGATACTTGTTCCACATACATGTACATGTACATCTGCCATATCTATACAACCATGGCACGGGGGCCAAAAACCCTCACATCGATAACATAACTACAAAACACTTCAAAATACCCCAAGGACCTGATTGTACAAGGACGACTCTAACACCCAAAAGACTAGAAGCACATCCAACCTTATCAACTATTGTTCTTGTTGCTGCTCTTCCTCAGTTGCACAACCGCTACATCTTCGTGCATGGTCTCCTAAAAGATACGGAAACCCATTGGGTGAGACCAAATGTCCTAGAAAGAGATAGAACTCTCCGCCAATGCTATTAAAGTGTGGATAAAGATAATGAAGAGTATGATGGTTGATCTACATGTCAACAACCAATTTTTTTTTTACTTACTCACAAACCAAAGGAAGTTTGGGATATTTATAGTAAAGGTTTTCATGGATGGATGCAAATTGATGGAGGTTTTGGTTGCATAAATAAAAGGGAGACCTAGCCTTTGATTGATGGAAGCACAATTTTGACCTTTGGCCTCCTTTCTCTTTCATCCAAGCTATAAAAACCTCCTATCTCCTTAAAATGAACCTTATTTCTATGCTCTTCATACTGGAGACCATCAGAAGCCATTAGTTAACGAGGGGGAGAGTTCTCGAGGTCAAAACCTTGCTAGATCATAGTTGCATGTTGATGCAAGACTTGGATCTAGCTCTTCTAGGACGGATCGAAATCTTCTTATCAAATTTCTTTCATTGTGCATGTAAGATCTTTTCTCCTCACCTTCCTTTCTTCTTCTTTTTTCTGTCTTTTACCTTCTTGTATGGATGAAATACATGGTGTTCCTAGCTAAAACCTCAGGCACATGGGTGAACAACCCTCTTTTCTTCATTTGTTTACTCTAGATACACTCTGTTCTTGAATATAGGAGCTTGTTAGATCTTTAGGCGGAAAACTTTGGTTTTTCCTTATCTTCATTGTGACTACTAGTTATTTGGACGTTTTTTCACTCTTCAGGTGAGTGATATAAAATTTAATCTATTTCTTGCCTACTTAATGCATGCACAACCTCCATCTTCCTCTAAAAACTATGTAATATGGAAAAATATGGTTGTTTAGGAATTTGTTTGCATGTGTATAATGAAAATATGAATCCTTAAACACTCATTAGTTCATTCATAGCTTTTTTGTTGTTAGGAGAATACTACTCTTGATATTACAAGAATGAAAATTCATAATAGAAGTACCATGTCCCATAAATATGTCTTTTTTCATTGTTATTTAGTACAAAATGAAATGGGAACTTGACATGCATATTGGTCCTTGCCATATGCTGATCATTCTATTAGAATTTTAGGTCTTTTCATTTTATAGTATTGTACTTACTGTTGGACAAAATATACAAAGATTAGAATGATCACATATGCTAGGTTTTGGGCATATGATAGCTTCATCCTTAAAAATTTCATATCTTTTAAACTTGATGGATATTTAAGTTGAAATTTTGGGTGCTATTTCTTTCATGTCTCTATGAGATCTCTGCAAAATGTGGGATGTCATTTATTCACATACAAGAATTTATTGTTGTTTTTCTCTACATGATATTTTGGATTGTTACACGCCCTAGTTTAGAGTTTAAGATTTTCAATAGGAAAGGATGTATAAATATAGTATGGTAGGATAACATAGAATTATTATGTACACTATATCTTCTGAAGTTGCAAGCCATGATTTATTTTATAAGTTTACTTTTGTTTCTTAATTGTAACTTGGTTGATGCAATCAAACTATTTAGCTGGTATAATTATTCAAGTGTAACCTTAATCATGTAGTACCTAGAAACTGTAGAACTATCTCACTGTTAGAACTTGTTGGATGGTGAAACTGAGTAATTTTAAGGGAGCTTGGAGACATATATTGTTGAGTAGATGTGGGTGCAAGAAGGGTATATCCCTATCATCACCATCATAAGATTTTTGAGAGAGGTTGAGGCCATATCTTAGATTTGAGGTGATTGAGAGTGGTTGCAGTAGTAAATTTTTATACACAAGTTTTTGGTATCGTGGCTTATGTCGCAAGGACAAACTAGGTTGCTTTTGGTTGCTTGGTAGATGTGCCACTATTGTTGCTACTCTTACTGATCGAGGGGAAGAGATCTTTGGGATTCTAGTAATCCTAGATCTTATACAAATTTAATTGTGATTTTCTAGTGATCAGCTAGTAGTTTGCGTGGTACACCTCAAATTACCCATGGATCAAAAATGTTTAATTCAGCTGTGTAGTATCCCGATAGGGATCTTTGACGAATCACATTGGATAATAACCATTGCTTTGTTTTCTTTACAACATTATAAATGATTTATATCTTCTCATGTTTAACCACCTATACATGTCACTTTGACTATGCTTGTCCATTTTTATACATTATTCAACCTTTCTATTTTGTTAAACTATCTTTATTAATATCTTTAATCATATAGTTTTCTTTTAAGTAGTAACTGTAATTACAGGTTGCATCATAGCATTGGTACACGAGTCCCACCTCATGGATTTCCATGCATGCTAGGTGATTTGTGTCACAATTAGACCTACAACCGTGAGGAGGCTTAGTTTGGGGATATGCGAAGCTGAGAGGTTGGTGTGGTTAGTATGGTGTCCTAGAGTCCTCCCTATACTCTTAGGTCCAGGCAGGGGGTTTTATATATGATGTATATCGACTCAATATTTTAATTTTATGTCGTGAGAAATGTAAATGTTGTTAATATTTAGACAACACCTTTTGCATACAAGTTGTTGCTGAGGCCACTGATCTCATGTAAAGTTAGATGGTAAGAAAACATATGTATCTTTGGGCCTTTATGCAATTTTTTTTGAAATGTTTGAAAAAAATATTTTAATTTTATTTCACACCATTTTATAATGGTTAATTAGTGTTGAACCACTATTTTGGTTTTGATAATCTCATTTAGCATGACATGTTGTGAATACATGATGGTGGGGCTCCTGTATGGAGAACGAACCATGGAGAGAGAGATAGCCAAACCTTGGTCCGAAGTTAAGGAGACAAAGCCTCAGTAACTTGGAGTCTCCTGGTGAAGAAGAGAGAGAGGAATATCAAGAAATAGAAGATGGGGAGAGAGTAGTATAGAAGAGAGATATACAACATAGAGAAAATTGGAGTCACTATCCACGCCAAATAGGAAAGTAAGTCAATGGTAGAAGAAAGTTAGGCACCCATACGATGAAGATCTGATGGCCATAAATAAGTATGAAATACAAACAAAATTCAAAAGTATGTAAACATAGCATGACCATTTTACCATAAGATATATTTGCGAAATTAGGTAATTGACTTATTTAAACCTTTTGGGGTATTTTTAATACCCTCTATTTCCTATTTAAGTGGGTTATCTACCAATCATCAATTAAGATGAAAATGTACACATATGCTGACTAGAGCATGTAGAGTCTAAATTTCCTTTAAGTTTCCATTTTTAGGGTAACTCATTATCTTAATGATTATGTAGAAATTTACATGTATATCCATTCCTAATTGAATTGAAGGCATTGAGGATCATTCATTGAATGTGAAACTTGGCCCTTATGGAAACTAAATGTGAATATTCTGAATATGGGCTCAATTTCTTCTTTTAAGCCAATTTACTCTAGGTTTGGAGTTAAAAGGTATCATTTCCAAATTTATTTACCAAATAATTATTTGTGGATAATATGTTTTCATCTGATTTTGTTTAGGATTTTCTTCACATGACCCCATTTCCTTATCCATTATATGAAACAACATCCCAAGTATTAATTCTATGAAATTTAGTGGTATAATATCTCCAATGAAGAAAAAAAAACTCTTCATTATCCTTTATTCAAAAGTATGACTTATCCATGCATTTCCCAACAAATCATTAATATGTATATTTGTGCAATTTCAAATCCATCATTATCAAATATATTTATTAGATTAACTTTTTTATTGAGGGTTGGAAACACATTTATATCATGCATATAATTTTTTAATAAAACTTGCTATATATTTTTGCATGGATTTGTGAATTATAATTATGTATATGAGATATTAACATCCTAAAAAAATTGGCAATCCATTCATCACTTTGGCAAGGTTTTTGAACTTCTGACGTCTTAATCATACAACATCAATTTTTACCACCTAAGTGCCCCTACATTGACATATATTAACATTCTAAGGTCTACATTTTTTATTAGGACAGTTCAAATATTTTTTATTATTCAATATTAATTATTTTAGTAACAATTACTTCGTATTTCCATCCTACTAATGATACAGGACCTGTCTTGCATAGTATATGACTCACAATATCTATTTAAACATGCTCCCAAATTAACTAAATCATTTATCTATATTTCATCTAACCTGTACATATTAAACATATTTAGGTCTAGAAGAGTACAACTTATACCATGTTTGGGATTTTATTTCTAGAATAGGCCTAGGGCCATCCAATCCTTATGGTTAGGGTTTTTGTAACATCCCTGAGCTAGGTTATAAACTAACCCGAGGTGTTTTGCCTAATAAAGTTGATTAGATGCTTGCTTATATTTCTTGAAAAATAATTAAAGCTTTTGAGGAACTTATATTTCCATTTCAGTCCTTTTTGAATAATGTTGAAACATTGTTTTGTTAATAATGGACTAAAGTGCAAATTACCCAAGTAGAGGAGTTAACTTGCAAATTGCACATGTTAAGATGTTCCTCTGATGTTGAGACATCATAAGAATGTATATGATATAGTGGCATGGTTTCCACAAGCTTGAGCACCAAGATATAACTTGTAGAGAAATCCTTGTGCCTTAAAACCTAGTTTTGGTGTAATGTGCAAATTAAAACCTAGGGACAAACATGTAAAATAACACCTCTAGAGGGTCTCTCATGTTTCTTGGCATCAAGTAGATCAAATAAAATGAGAGGGGCACCTCATTTGAGTTATCTTGGAAGAAAGAGAGAATCTTGATATTAAAACAATCAATATTTAAGCATAAATGGCTCTTTAATATAACTAAATGCAAAAGAAAATAAAGTAATTATGGAGCCCTTCAATCAAAAGTTGGAGGATGAGTTTGCAATAGTTTGGAAGAACATGTGTCATTTTTGGACACCAAAGAGATCATGGTAGAAGTGGAAACTACTCACACTAATAATATATTAAAGCAATATCCAATAAGGGTGGATATTAAAGTACATCTCTTTAAGGTGTTTAGTTCTTTTCCATTTAACCTTGGGTAATGGAGAAGTTTTGCATGAGATTAGAAGGTGGAAACGTGGACAAGGATGAAGGAAGCCTTGGTGGATATATTTGGTAGATAAAAGGAAATAACTCTCTTTTTCCATTTTTCTTGAAAAACCCATATATATATATATATTGGTATCTTTTCCAACAAACACAAAGGATCGTTTCCTTAGCTTCTTTCTCTCATCACTTTGCTTTGGCCGACCAAGGGAAAGCTCTGGATCATAGGAAGGACGACCACACTCACTTGGTAATTTTTGATCATCATCTACCTCGAATTCATGGTGGAAACCACTATGTAAGGTTAAATTCATGGTGTTCTTCACATGATTTCTTTTTCTAGCCATCTTGCTCATCCAAAAAGTAGAGGAAAGTCCTTGGACAAATACTGGAGCTTCATCCACCATTAAAGCTACAAAGCTTGGAGCTCTGGATCAGTCCTAGAGGCGGGTTTTATAACTCTAACCCTTAAGCTTTGCTTATGCATCCTTCTCCCCTAAAATCGTTGGTTAAATCTTCTTCTTTTACTACTCTTGTGTTCTTGATATCATTTCCATGAAGAACAACCCCTGTTCTTGGTTGAACAGAGGTAGAAGATAAAGACGTTAATTTCTTTGTTTATCCAAGAATCTACTTTAGCAAACGGTCTCCATTTCTTGCTCAAACGGTTTACCAAACCGTTTGGAACAAAGGTTTCAAACCGTTTGATTGCAGCCGGTTACAACAAAAAATGCATAGAAGCAAACGGTCCAAGACCGTATGGAGGCACTGACTAGGCGTTGATCGTTTGGAGGTATGTTGAGAAAAATGTAGACTAATCACCTACCAATAATCATCAATTAATTCCAAGTGGTTCAACAATTGAAGGTCCATCAACGGGTCATTTCTGATTTCAATAATTGAATTATGTTGAAGTTTGGGTTGAGTGACCAAAACGGTTTCAAAACTATTTGGGGATCACCCAAACGGTCTCAAGACCGTTTGGTGATCACCCAAGACTGTTTGGAGGTCTAGGGCTAAGCATGGCTGACCAATTGAGGATCAAATGATATCAAGTTGATGAGTAATCGATTGCTGATTTGGTGACCAATTATAGTATCCAAACCCTAAATGATGACTTGGTTATTGATGAAATAATGGGCAAACGGTCTCAAGACCATTTGGAGGATATCCAAACGTTCCCAAGACCGTTTGGGGGTTATCCAAGACCGTTTGGAGGTCTAGGGTTGACTATGATTAAGTGGTTGAAGATCTAAAGGTAATTAGTTGAAGTGCGATCGATTGTTGACCTAGTGATCAATCCAATGAGCCAAACCTTAATTGGTTGAGTTGGTTTTTGATGTTGACTTGAGAAAATGGTCTCAAGACCGTTTGGAGGTCATCCAAACGATCCCAAGACCGTTTGGGGTCAGGTCATGATCAAATTGAATTATGGTTCAATGGTTTCAAATCAATTACACTCACATTGAAGTATGTTGAAGGGTCATCAATGCCAAACCCTAATCCAATTGATTCAAGCCCTAATTGATGATCAATTGAGGGTCAATTGAGGGTCAAACCAGTTGAAGGTTGACCTAATTAACTCAATTGATGATTGGCTAAAATGTACATGATCAATTGAGGGGTTCAACATTGGAAACCCTAATTCAATTGAAGTGGTTGAAACACTTTTTGATCCTTGCGGTTTTGAGATGGTTTGGACCAAACGGTCTCCAGACCGTTTGGGTCCAAATGGTCTCAAGACTGTTTGAGTCCAAACGGTCTCAAGACCATTTTTGGGACCAAACGATCCCAAACCATTTAGTCTCATGCGGTTTCAAGGTCGGTTGTGTCCATGCGGTTTCAAAGTCAAACATGACCAAACGGTCTTCACCACCAAACAGTTTCAAAGTCAAACATGACCAAACGGTCTTCACCACCAAACGGTTTCAAAGTCAAACATGACCAAACAGTTTTCACCACCAAACGGTTTCAAGGGCAGTCCAAGACCATTTGGAGGTTTAGTGTAAAAGACCGTTTGAGGTCTAAAAAGGTCAAGATTTGATACCTTAGTGGTCAAGATGGTTTGGTGGTTGATTAACCTAAACCTCATGGATACTTAAAGTGGTTAAAGGACCAAGTAGTTAGTTGAGTAAGACATGATGTAATCAATGATGATTATAATAAAGGTATCCTTGATGGGATAGAGTGATTAGTACTCTTTGAATGAGTAAGCCTTAATGATCACAATAGTACTAACATAACCCATGATGTCAATATTGAATTGACTTAGCCTAATCAAGGGTGATGCAAACATCAACTTATAGAAAGAGGAGAAAGAAGACTTCTTATATGAATGTTAATCAAGTAATGAACTCCTAATATGAATGGATATCTAATTAGGGTATGATCCATGATTAGTGAGGTCATGAAACCCTAGTTATGAAAGCTAATGAATTATAACCCTATTAAGGGCATTGATGGAAGTAATCCTAATACATGATGATGGTATGATCTTAATTCGATGTAATGTGAATAGTAAACCCTAATCTAGGGTAATGTGATGTAAGGTCAATAGTAAACCCTAATCTAGGGTAACGATATGTGATATAAATAGTAAACCCTAATCTAGGGTAATGTGATGTAATATGAATAGTAAACCCTAATCTAGGGTAATGTGATGATGTGAATAGTAAACCCTAATTTTGGGTTATGCTTTTAAGCATGAAGCTCTATGATTGGATAATGAAATAATGAGGAAACACTATTCCTAATTAAGCTAAAGGGGTTGGTTACCCCTAATTGAATTAAAAAGGGAAACCCCGACCCTAGTAAGGGCATAGTGGTGCAACCATTGAATAGTAAAGTTATCTTTGTTTTGCAATGTGCTGATATAGAGATAATGTGCTTGTTATCATTTGTTTTAATCATGCATGTTTTTATGAAATAGTGAGCATAGCCAGGTAAGAGCTATGATGCCATATTCACTGAAAGCACTTTATTAGCTTTGAAAGTAATGATATGCTATGTTGCCTAGTGACAGGTAACAAATGAGACTGATAGTCTGTATGAGCCATGAGGAATATCTACATTGCTACTATCATGTTCATACTATTAAATGACTTGATGGCAATATGTTACTTGGTAACAAGTGTTTTGATGATCTAAGGGTTTGAACACCCATATTCCTGAATCATAATGATGAGATGGTTAGGTATTGATATTAAAATGTTAACTAGATGAGAAATGAACTTGATATAATTAGTACTCTTTCTTTATAGCAATTGTTTTATTGGTTTATGTTTGAAAACATGCCTGATGCTAAAAGAATGCCATAATGTACTTAAATAATTAAGTATAATGATATCATGTAGAGCCCTGACCATAGGTCCATCATTGTCAGAAGCTAAATGATGGTGAAACAGGTTTTCCTAAGGGAACTCCTGGAGAGCATACTTTTGAGTATGTGGGGGTTATGGATGTGAATATCCTTACGTCCTAATGGAGGAATTGATGTGAGATGAACATTTAATCTCTCAATCCTTTATTATATGTATATGTCGGGATGATGTATCACTAATCTCCCGATAATGTTGTTAATGCTGCATCGATGTGAGATAAACAAGAAATCCCTTGATGGCAAAGAGAGTACGGCATGTCACTGTAACTCTAATAGCAAAGTTGCCAGAATACCCTGGAAAGCTATTATGGCAGAGACACAAGATGTCCTACATGTTGTACCTCACACTGACTGAGGAAGATGAGGTCATAGGAATCTGTCTATTCTAATGACCTATGTATGGTACCGATTACGATTTTGTAATGTTCGATTGGCGTATGAGCGGTGTAACTCATCTCCTCCGGGCATAATATGTTTGTAAAGTGTAATCAGCCCTATAGCATAATTGCTTAGGTTGAACTACGAGAAACAATGATTGATGATACATTGTTTATTAAGTCCTAGTTGGACAAATAATATACATGTTCTTAATATTTCTTATTGATTAAATGTCTTGTCATTCAATCAAGTTATAATTGAAATGATTGCATAGAAATTACTGCTATACTTAGATTATTCAATGAATTGCCTGTTGTTGAATAATTATAGTTAATCTGCTCATTGTTATTTTAATATTTGCAATAACAATGCTTCTGGCGGAGAGTTATAACTCTCGCTGGGACAATTTTCAATTGTCTCACCCCCGTGGGATTCAACTTTTTAGGTAGACGCCGAGGACGAAGGAACCCTTCAGTGGGTGAGCAGCAACAGCAACAACAGCAACATCCAGGACAATAGTGATCCTCAAGTGGATATACTGTCTGTTAGGTCTTGTATATAGAAAGTCATATGTGTCTTCTCTGTACTCTCAGGTCCTAGGAGTCAGTAGATGGTTTAATATAGATATGAGATTTTTGGCGTAATGTCTCAAAATTTTTGTACATTGCCTTGTACAGTTTAACAGGGCAGTTGATGCTTGTGACTCTCGAGATGAGAAATTACAGAGATGTAATGATGGACCAATTTGTAAATAGCTTACCTTGTTTCTTTATGAAAGAGTTTTACTGTTTGTGGATCTCCTTATAAAAAGTTTTAAAAATTAGTGATTTTCAGTAATTCCGCTGCTAATTGATCACTTCCGCATCGTTAATAACGTTTTCTCTGAGACGTGTCCCACAGTTTTAAAGGCTAAAAGGTCCAACTTCGATATGTTACACTAACCATACATTAAATAATTCAAATGAACAAGTTTCTTTACTTTGTCCCATTTGGAATTTCACCAAATTCGTACCATGGAGTAAATATTTGAAGTAAAAAGTCGACATAAAGACCTAATAACATTTGATTGAATTTAGATAAAGTGATGTCAACTAAGAGGCACAACATTTTGTTTGCATTAAGTATGATCCGAAAAAATGAACATGTCTTTATATATATAAAATGTTTAACCTAAGGTAAAAAAATTATTAGTATAAAGTTTATGTTGAGTTGATATTTACCAGTGAGAGTCACTCACAATAACTGACTGATCATGTTTTGTGCTACATCTTTCCAAGATAAATGCAACAACTAATATTGATTCATAAAATAGAAATAAATAAACTAGACATTAAAATCCACTTCAATATTTACTATGATTTTAGTGTATGTTTTCTCTCTATTATTACTCCTATTGTTACTTCTTCATTCTTTACATGGTGAGAAAATTATTCTAACTTTTAAGTGTTCAAATTTTGATTAATGGAAACAAAAGGTGATATATACATTAGAGTGTTTGTACTTAGACTTAGATTTTCAGGTGGAAAATCCACAATCACTGATAGAGGAGAGTAAGACTGTTGAAAATGCCATTTATGAGAAGTGGATCATTCTAATAGGCTTTGATTGTTGCTTATATAAGAACATGTAGGAAAGTATATTAGGCGGCCCATTCCCACTTCTGAGTTCAAAAGCATTTTTGGAAAGGCATTGAATGAAGAATATGTTTCCTTTAGTAAGTCTAGGGGTAAAACCTTAACAACTAAGATTCTCTCTATCAAGTAAAATTGTTCTGGTGGGATCCAAAACATATCATGTAAATGAGAATATTACTACACAATCAACTATAGATAGATTTATGCATCTAAGTTGGATTTCTTGTTCAAATCATTTTAACATATTTACCTAGCTAGTATGAATCTTTCAAAGTCTCTTATATGCAAAATGAAAAATAGTCATTAAATTATTTACTTACAAATGAAGGGGTCTCTACTGCGTTTCCGAGCACCCATGACAAACGTAAACATAAAGAAAAAATGAAGATAACTGCTCCTATCTAAGGTGTAGTGCCCAATCTAGGTGATGCATGGAAGTAAGTGAAATGCTTTTTCTTCCACAAGAAAGTACACGCTAAAAATGAGTGCCTAAAGTACAAGAAAAAGTTGGAAAATAAAAATACAATTTCTATTGTTTCATATCAATGTCATCTTTTAAATGTTCCATTATACAGTTGGTAATTTGACTTTGCTGCCATCATGCACATTGACAATATATTGTAGGGAACTCTGAATCAAAGGAAAAACCAATTAAGCACAAAAGTGTCCTCCATTCAAGAGAAAAACTAGGCTCTAAAATAAAGATTATTGGCACATTTGGATTAACCCTTGACACTAGAAACTTGATGGACTTGGAAAAATACACCTTATGTACCAAACTATAGTATAAATTTAGTTTATCTTTCTATATTAAATACATTGGAATATACTTTCTCTCTCTAAGGTGGACAATTATCATTGTGTAAAAAATCTTATATAACTAATATTTGTGTTTTAATAAATGATCTCTATCAAGTTAAACTATAACCTTATTTTGAATTGCCTTTACAGCCCATCATGAGTTGATTGGTAATGACCACACAATATTTGATGAAAAATCTTTAATTATTTGACAAAGAACATTGGGGCATGTCTTCAAATAAAAGAATCCAAGGATTAGTAAAGGAAGGCATTATAAGGTCTTTAGATTTCATTACTTTTGGAACATGTGGTGAATGAATAAAGGATAAGAAGACAAACACTTCCAAAAACGGTTCTAAAAGGAGTAAAAAGCATTCAAAACATTTTCCCCCAATACATGTGGACCATTCCCACCTTGTTTTATATGGGAAAAGTATCATTTGACCTTTATCAACAATTGTACACAATATATGTTCTTCTAGATGTTAGAACATAGAATAGAGGTTATACAAGCCTTTAAAGATATTAATGTTGTCAGTAGAGAAACAATTAGATAAATTGATTAAGATGGTTAGGATATATAGATGTGGTGAATAAGATGAATGGTTATCTAACATTGGATAAAGAAAAAGACCATTTACATATATCCTACATTAAGAATGTATTGTACCTCAATATGTAATGCCAAGAATATCAAGTCAAAATAGTATAACTAGTAGAAGAAATGATTTTTAACATTGTGAGATTTGTTAATGATAGAGATGGTAAACGATTTGCTAGGGTTATGAGAGGTGGCGGCTATGGGTGATCGAGAAGTAGGGGAGGCCTAGGAGGTTTCAACCATGCTCGACCTCTTCCATATGACTACATGGAAGGCCCTGAGGAGGAGATCCCCATTGATACTGAAGAAACAGCCACTGACATGGCATTAGGAAATGAAGAGCGCATGGCGCATGAGTCAGAGCATGCTGTCAAGTCCGTGGACAAACCTAATTCACAGGGTGCAAAAAAGGCCTACAAAGATTTAGTCACAGGACCAGGGGTTAGGGATGGTTATCCTATCATCTCTCCTGATCTTCTGAAAGCATCAGATGTGGTTATTGATCGCAATGGAGACATACTGACAATCTGCATCAGGGAAGAAGTCATCCCCCCACTGCTAGAGCTGTGGAAATTTGTAATAGTCATCAAAGCTAATTGGCATGAACATCAGGTTCCACGCCTTGGTTAATGAAATTCCATCCTCTAGGGAATCCATGATATCTTAAGTATCATTGATCTAGACAATGGATACTACATGGTACAACTATTTACCAACTACGACTATATTAAAATCCTTACTGGGGGACTGTGGACACTATTTAGGAATTATTTATCTGTGCGGACGTGGTTGCCGCACTTTCTCCACTCGAACTCTATCACACTCATGCTAGTTGTGTGGATCAGAATCCCAAACTTACCAGCTCATCTATACCAGACACAACTTGTCATAGGAATTGGCAACCTTATTTGGAAGATGATCAAGATTGATTCTACAACAACACAGGACAACCGGGGTAACTTCGCCAGGATTGCCATGGAAATTGACACCCGCAATCCACTACTACTAGTTGTCTTCATCAATGGTGAGATCTTCAAGATCAAGTATGAAAATCTACCAACCCTATGTGTTCGTTGTGGTCGCATAGCACATGAAAAAGTGAGGTGTCCTCAAAAAGCCATCTCGGCAACTGATACTCCCCCGACTTCAAGCCTAGTCATTTTGTACTCAGTTACTATGCACATTAAAAAACAAGAAAGGCTCCTGCCCCGTCAACATTAGGAGGAAGCATGTCACAAAATGTCTGACAAAGGGCCACTGCAGGAGCAAAATGCACCTCCGCCGTAGGATCAGAATGCACCTCCGTCGTAGACTGGAACTGGGGAGGGGGAAGAAGGTGAATGGCAAATAGTGACTAACAGGAGGAACTACAAAAAGAACCAAGGGGATAAACAAGTTAGCACATCCAATAAAAAGAAATATGCAGGGGGTAGCACCCAGGCCATTGACACGGCTATAAATCTCTTTGGTAATGAAACCTCCATTGGGAGATCACAAGGCAGTAGTGAGGTCCATCCTTTTCAGTTCAACTATGAATTTGGTGCCTCGACCGTGTAGGATTAAGGAGACGGAACAATGAGGCAAGGTGTTTAGTTGAGGAATAGACGTATCATCTATTAGGCTGCTCCTAGTAGCCCGGATAGAATACGAAAGATGGGGAAGGCTAGTGAAGCACCTGATTGTGCCATGGTTTCTGAGGCCCGTCGTCTCTTCAGCACCACAAAACCAAAATAACTGGGTAATGAGGCTCAATCGATTGAAGTGGATGATCTTGGGCCAGTACTTGGATTGCAAACTATGATCTGACTTACACCTTAACATAATGAATTACGTGTGTTGGAACATTCAGGGTGCCTGCTTTGACAAAAAAAAATCTACATTATTTGACATGAATGTTTAAGTTAAACCTACTAGCTGTTGTTGAACCAAGGTGTAGTGGGGCATGGATGAGAGCATCATCAAATCTATTTGGTTATCCTCCTAACATAGGGTGGAGGTGATTGGGTTATCTAGTGGTATCTAGATCCTCTGGGAACAAGAGATCACATCGATTGAAGTTCTTATGAATTACAGACAATTCATTCATTGTCAGGTTAACGATAGATCTCTGGTCTCTTTTGTTTATGGGAGCCCAATCCCACCATGTGTAAATGGCTCTGGAATCATCTCTCAAGGATTGTGGATGGAGTCATTAGTGATTGGGAGGTCATAGGGGATTTTAATTCCATGCTATCTCCATCTAAAAATGAAGGCAATCATTACTTTGATCATGCGTCTAGCACAACATTCAATGAAGTCTACTGTCGTATGGACTTATTGAAGTTCCTTTTGTTGGCCAATGGTTTACCTTCCACAGAGGCCATATTTTTTAGCATCTAGATTGGCTACTAGCCAATGGTGCCTGGCTGGATAACAACTCATCTACCACATTGACTATCCTTCAACGCCAATTTTTAGATTACAATGCACTACTAGTGTCTCGTCGACCGACAGCTGAACGCTATAAGCTATCTGTAGAACTCGAGCAAGTTGAAATCTTCATGATGACTTCACCAATCAAGTCCCTGCTCACTAGGACTCTTCTCTTCCTTTCACGGAGGCGCTGAATAAATTAAATCCGACTATATCTAAGTGGGAGGACAACTCTATGGACACACAACATTGCCAGAAGAACCGCTTCATCCAACAACTATACAACCTACAGATATCCCTTCCTTCCTTTCCCTCTGTTGCTAATGAATTCAAGTGTATTGACCTACAGTAGCAACTACAAAATATTCTCTTACGTGAGGAAGCTGATTGGAGGCAAAAATCCCATATAGATTGGTTGCAGCTGGGGGTTAGTAATACTAAATTCTTCCAATCCTATGCGAAAGCCAGGCGTCACCATAATATTATTAGCAAACTAAAATGTCCGAGAGGTATTTGGGTTATAGAAGATGAAAATCTAAAGTATCATGTCTAGTTACAGTTCAAAAATTTGTTGGCACCGCCTCCCTCATGAGAAAGCCAGTGTGCCTCGTACGTGGGTTCTATCCCGGGGAACACAATGTAGAACCTCACCAAGCTAGCAACTATATGTGCAGATGAAGAGATCATATCAATCTTATTCAATATGAACCCTTCCAAGGAAGCTGGCCCATAAAGTGTGCATATAGATTTCCTCCAAGTCAAATGGAAGCTAATCGACCCCTTTGTCATCAACATAATGTGTATGGCCTTCATCACAACATCTATACAACCTGAATTAGCAAACTCGCACATAGTCCTTCATTCTAAAATCCAATAATGTCAAGTCGTGTAGTGACCTACGACCAATCTCCCTCACGAATACATGCATGAAGTTGATATCTAAAGTGGCAGTGGAAAGGATCAAAGCACTATTGAATGACTGCATTTTGCCTATGCAATCTAGTTTCATACCGTGAAGAAGAATCACGAACAACATTCTTCTTGTGCAAGAGGTCATTCACACCATGCATGTCCTTAAAAGGGAAGAAGAGATGTATGGCGGTGAAGCTTGACTTTTCTAAGGCATTCGATAGAATGAGCTGGATGTTGATTTAGGATACACTTGCAAAGGTTTCCCTCCCTAGATCTATCTCTAAATTGATCTAGAACGACATCACCTCCAGTCATGCTTCTATCCTTTAGAACGACAACCCCCTACACCCCATCAAAGCCAACCAAGGTGTTTGACAGGGGGACCCTTTGAGCCCCTACATATTTGTTCTCTGTATGGAACGTCTACATCAAGTCATTAATGCAGCTGTGAGCAAAGAGGAGTGGAAACCTATGATCATGTCAAAGAATGGGACACCTATCTCACATTTCATGTTCGTAGACAATATCATACTACTTGTTAATGCCTCCACTAGGTAGGCAACGTGCATCAACCGCATCCTACAAGATTTCTCAGCAGCGTCCAGGCAATAAGTCTCGGCTAGTGAATCCAAATGCTTTTTATCTACAAACACCCCCTTGGAAGACAAGAATCATATAATTAGATGTTTAGGCATCCCTCTTACTGAAGACCTAGGCAGCACCGTGGTGTGCCTATGCTTCATAAGCGGGTTTCCCGCAGCATGCACACCTCACTAGTGGACTCCATCAAGGCAAAGATGAATGGGTGGACTCATCAGCATATTTCTCTGGCTGGAAGAATTACACTTTCCATGTCATCTCTACAATCTATTCCCTCATATACTACACAATCGATGTGCCTGCCTCAAGATGTGTGTGATGACACAAACCAGCACATCAACCATTTCATTTGGCAAGGAACTAGTGAGCAGCGAAAAATATCCCTTGTATCCTGGAACAAGATTACGTGCTCCAAGAAGAATGGAGGCCTCACCATTAAAGATGTTGCCAACCAAAATACTTCTCTTATGTTAAAAAACGCCTGGACTTTTCTGACGTGACGTGGGAAACCATGGGTACAGGTCATGAATAGCAAGTACTGCTCGAAGGGCACAATTAAGAAGGGGCCCTGCTCTCCAGCTTGGTCATTCATTCGCTCCTCGATCCAACTTGTGTAGGGCAACTGTAGAAGAATTACTAATGATGGCACCTATTGTTAATAATAGTTTGTTGTCGTTCATGCAACAACGTCAGGTGCAATTTAATTAACAGTGTAGGCAGATCCAAAATAAGATTCGAAGAACAAGCAATGCAGGAGAACGAAATTAAGGGTTAGATTCGCAAACCAGATCGTTCGTTGAGAAACGAACGTGTTACTTAAAGAAACTAGTGCCCGACAATCCTTGCGGATAGGCACCGTTCTCCCAGTCTCGATCTGGCACGAACCTGAAAGTTGTAGCACGTCTTGCTCGCGCACGTCGCACTGCTACCAGTGCAGCACAACCACCGCAGGTACCACCGCCTGACAGCTGCGTCTGAAGGGGAGGACGAGTTTTGCTTCGCACAGGAGGACAACTCCGCAAAGCAACTCCGGGGATGACGACTCTCGCACTCGGGATTAGGGTTCGCAAAACACACGGCGGCAGAAACTATTTTCGGTGTGCTTAACCCTAATGACCGGAGTCATATATATAGTCACGCACGTCCCTAATCCTATTCCCAGTTAGACGCAACACTCGGTTGCACTTGTACACAATACGGGAATAATCCGTAAAAGAGAAACACTTTCTAATTAGGATTTAAGAAATCCGAATAAGAAAGCAACAAATAATTACACGAGTAATTAATTACGTAGGCGAGGCGTGGCGTGGCGCGCGCGCGTGCGTGCGTGCGTGCGTGCGTTGTGATGTGGTAACCCCACCCACCAAGGAGGTGAGCATACCTCCTTCCTAGGACTCCTTTAGACACTAGTTCCCCATGTGATCCTACATATGAGGACCACAAAAGTTCTAGGTGTGAGCAATATGGGATAATAATTCTTTGCCATTTGCACTAGAAACAACACTACATTCTCACATGTACTTGCTGCACTACATTGGGCTTAACCCATGCTAAATAAATGATTACCACAATAGTCTAGCTACATAAATGAGCTGCTACAGTAACTAACTAATAGTTACAGCAGTTACGTAACTAATAACTAACGTAACCATTTATCTAACAATCCCCCACAAAGTCCAATGTGTAGTGTGCCCTACCATTCAGTCCTCCATATTGTGCTTTCAGCAGATACCTTTCGGTTTGAATCTACCTGAGTTATCCAACTGTGACCCTCGTAGGAACTAGGTGAACAAAAGTCTTGAACCTGAACCTTGGGCAGAAGAGTATAGGTTGGTAACAACACAATAAAGACATGGTAGAAAAGAAAAACAATGCATTAAGGCCATGCATACAAAATATAAATCATGATTGATAACAGAGAACAACCCAATTCTCCTGTTGCGGCCTACACAACATCAATCACTTAGCTGGAGTCTCCAAGGATGTACTGCTAACATCCTGTCCTAAGACTTGACACCATTAAGAGACTACTCTCTTACTAACTTGCAGTCATGACACTAACATGTTTCCCAGGGAAGAGGCACACAGATGCAAGAAGCATCAAACAAGAATACATAGTGTCATCTGATTTACCCGACAGCTTGTTATTACCACATTGAACCCAATTTGTGGGATCTCCACTCTTTTGGGTTGGGTTGCTACTGCCTGCAAATCTATAGGGGTTTCAGTCCCATTCCCAACCTGGATTTTTCCACTAAAGCCAAAGTAAGACCTTTAGTGAAAAGATCAGCTGTATTATCTTTGGTACCGACGTAGTCCACAGCCACGACCCCATTAGACACTAACTCCCTTACAGATTTCAATCTGACTTGGATGTGTCTACGCTGTTTTTGATTGTACTTGGAACTCTTTATCTTAGCAATAGTTGTAGTGTTGTCACAGTGAACTGAAATTGCAGGAAGCGGCTTCATTACCATAGGTAAACTAGACATAAGTCCATGTAGCCATTCAGCTTCCAATCCAGTTTCATCTAAAGCACACAACTCTGCCTCAAAAGTGGACCGAGACAATATGGTCTGTTTCTTAGACCTCCAGGAAACAGCTCCTCCTCCCAACAGGAATACATATCCTGAGACACCATTACTCCCAGAATTCACGGCAATCCAGCTTGCATCACTATATCCTTCGACTACGGAAGGATGTTTACCATAATGCAGCCCAAGGGAACGTGTTCCCTTGATATACCTCAGAACTCTATCAAGAGCTTCCCAATGGGTCTTGTCGGGACAACTGGTGTATCTACTTAACTTGTTCACGGCAAACGCAATGTCTGGACGTGTACAGTTCATAAGATACATCAAACTTCCGATAATCTGAGAGTATCGTAATTGAGACACTGGAACCCCAGTCTCATTCTTGAACAAGGGTTTGGATGAATCATATGGAGTCTTAACAGGTTTACGTGATGTGTACTCAAACCTCTCCAGTATCTTCTCAACATAGTGAGACTGAGAGAGAGTTATACCATCAGTAGACCTTATGATTTTAAGCCCTAAAATCACATCAGCGACACCCATATCCTTCATCTCAAACTTGCTACACAAGAATGACTTTGTCTCTTTTACTACTTTCATATCGGAACCAAAAAGCAGGATATCATCGACGTATAAGCATAACAAAATGAATCCATTATCGACAACCTTGCAGTAGAGACACTTATCAAATTCATTAGAAATAAAGCCAAATGATGATATCACAGAATCAAACTTCTCATGCCATTGCTTAGGGGCTTGTTTCAAGCCATATAAAGACTTAACAAGTTTACCCACTTTGGACTCATTCCCACGACCCACAAATCCCTCAGGTTGTTCCATATATATCTCTTCTTGAAGATCACCGTGTAAGAACGCGGTCTTCACATCCATCTGATGGACATAGAGATTATAAATGGAAGCCAATGCTATAAGCACTCGGATTGTGGTCATACGGGAAACAGGTGAATAGGTATCAAAATAGTCTATTCCTTCCCTTTGTGTGTAACCCTTAGCAACTAACCTAGCCTTATACTTATTAATTGTCCCGTCCGCATTAAGTTTCTTCTTAAAAATCCATTTGCAACCAACTGTAGAACAACCAAGAGGCAAATCCACCAATTCCCAAGTTCCATTCGAGAGAATTGATTGGATTTCATCATTAACGGCTTCTTTCCAAAACTTAGCTTCTGGAGATTCCATAGCTTGTTTGAAAGTAACAGGATCATCCTCAACATTGTAAGTGAGAAACTCACTTCCAAAGTCCTTTGATGTCCTAGGCCGTTTACTTCTCCTTGGTTCAACTATTTCTTCAGAATCATCAGATTCAGAAATAGCTTGTTCTGAGTCGCCCCCCACATTTGTCATCCTTTCCACGTGCTCGGGAATGGAACCTGTGGTAAATGAATCTTCTTGAGAAACTTCATTGGGAACACCAATTTTCATAGGAAACACATCCTCAAAGAATGTTGCATCACGTAATTCCACAATTGTATTGACTTCAATGCCAGAGATATCTGATTTTACAATCAGGAATCTATAAGCATAACTTGTCTCTACATAACCTAAGAATATGGCAACAACCGTTTTCGGTCCTAATTTCTTCCTTTTGTGTTCAGGGACAAGTACCTTAGCAAGGCACCCCCACACTCGAAGATATTTAAGACTCGGTTTCCTTCCTCTCCATAACTCAAACGGACTACTTCCTGAATGTTTATGGGGAACTCTATTCAGAATATGGCAAGCCGTATTCAAAGCTTCCCCCCACATAAAGTTGGGTAATCCAGATGTTTGGAGTAAGGTATTTACCATATCTATTAAGGTTCGGTTTTTACGTTCAGCTATTCCATTTGATTGTGGTGAATAAGGAGCAGTTACCTCATGAACTATACCATGTAATTGGCAAAATTCCAAAAACAAATTCGAGGTATACTCTCCTCCCCTATCAGACCTTAATCGCTTAAGTACTTTACCAGTTTGAGTTTCAGCTTCTTTCTTATAAATTTGAAATTTATCCAATGCCTCATCTTTACTTCTAAGTAAATAGACATAACAATATCTACTCGCATCGTCAATACAAGTTATAAAATAACGCTTTTGATCTCTCGTAGCAACACCATTAAATTCACAGATATCTGTATGAACTAAATCCAAAATTTCCGAATTCCTATTCACAGAATGAAAAGGCTTCCTAGGCAATTTAGCTTGTACACAGATTTCACATTTATTGTTGCTAACTTCAGATTTAGGGATCAAATCTAGATTCATCATACGCTTCATTGAGGCAACATTAACATGTCCCAAACGTGAATGCCATACATCGAATGAAACAAGATTCATGCAAACAGAACTATAATCATTCAAATTTAAAACGGAATTTGAAACAGGTTCAACATGAATCTTAAACAAGTTCTCCACGTCACATAAGTACCCCTTGCCAAAAAACAAAGAATCACGAAGGCGTGTAATAATAGCCTTATTACATTTGCAGTCTACTCTATAACCTTCTCTAACTAATATGACGCCACTAAGGATATTGCGTCGAATGGTTGGAACATGTCTGACCCTGTTAAGAGTCAAAACCTTCCCCGAAGGGAACTTCAAGTCCACCCGTCCTTCGCCTTTGACTTCTGCAGAGCTGGAATCGCCCAAAGTCACGGACCGACCTCGAGAGGCCTGATAAGACACAAACAGGGATTTATCAGCACATACATGTACATTAGCCCCAGTGTCAATTATCCAGTAAAGTGGTTCAAATATAGAGAGAATTTCAGGTTTAATTAACCACATAACTGGTTTCTTTAAGACTGTTGTTAATAATAGTTTGTTGTCGTTCATGCAACAGTGTCAGGTGCAATTTAATTAACAGTGCAGGCAGATCCAAAATAAGATTCGCAAACCAGATCGTTCGTTGAGAAACAAACGTGTTACTTAAAGAAACCAGTGCCCGACAATCCTCGCGGATAGGCACCGTTCTCCCAGTCTCGATCCGGCACGAACCTGAAAGTTGTAGCACGTCTTGCTCGCGCACGTCGCACTGCTACCAGTGTAGCACAGCCACCGCAGGTACCACCGCCTGACAGCTGCGTCTGAAGGGGAGGACGAGTTTTGCTTCGCAAAGGAGGACAACTCCGCAAAGCAACTCCGGGGACGACGACTCTCGCACTCGGGATTAGGGTTCGTAAAACACACGGCGACAGAAATTGTTTTTGGTATGCTTAACCCTAATGACCGGAGTCATATATATAGTCACGCACGTCCCTAATCCTATTCCCAGTTAGACGCAACACTACGAGAATAATCCGTAAAAGAGCCACAAGCCCGAGCCCGAGCCCGAGCCCGTGCGTTGTGATGTGGTAACCCCACCCACCAAGGAGGTGAGCATACCTCCTTCCTAGGACTCCTTTGGACACTAGTGCCCCATGTGATCCTACATATGAGGACCACAAAAGTTCTAGGTGTGAGCAATATGGGATAAAATTTCTTTGCCATTTGCACTAGAAACAACACTACATTCTCACATGTACTTGCTACACTACATTGGGCTTAACCCATGCTAAATAAATGATTACCACAATAGTCTAGCTACATAAATGAGCTGCTACAGTAACTAACTAATAGTCACAGCAGTTACGTAACTAATAACTAACGTAACCATTTATCTAACAGCACCAACACAACACGTCGACTGATCCGTGGTTCTCAAACAACAGTCTTACTTCTACCCATCCTACTTTTGTCATCCCCGATGGTCTTCAGGATCTCATGCTCGCATCTATGGTTTCTGGTGATGGGTCTTGGAACTGGAGCTTTATTCATAATTACCCCCCTTCAGATACTTGGTCTCAAATCCATGACATCCCTCCACCATCCCACGATCTTGGGCCTGATGGGTGGGCATGGATGGGGGACTCCCTCGGCAAGTTCACTTTGTCCTCATCTTATAGCTATATTAGGCAGCAAAAAGAACTAGTTTGCTAAACTATCATATGGAAACTTTGGAAAGCCATATGGAAACTTAAGCTTCCTAATCATATCTGAACTTTCTTATGGTTGCTTGTTCACAAATCTTTACTCATGAATCTAGAGAAGTCCAGGCGGAACATGGACATATCAAGGATCTGTCCACGATGCAAGAATGAAGATGAAACCCTCCTACACTACCTCCTAGATTGCACATATCGGAAGGCAGACTGGTATGGTTTGGGAGTTCCACAGAACTTCTTCAGTATGGACCTGGATACATGGTGTTCATCCATAATATCAGCTGCTAGTTTGACTCCCCTTTAGGCTATTGCATGCTGGCATTTCTGGAGGGTCAGAAATGAATATGTTCATACTCGAAAATCTTCCCTGACTCAAGTGCAGACCAAATTTATAAAGGAGCGATTGTGTTCAATCGTTGATCTTCTGAGGCATATATTCAAGCATAATCAAGAAGGCCAACAGGCATACCACTCAAAGACAAAGACTTTCTTGTTTTTGTAGATGCGACTTTCAACAATTAATCCAGTCTTTGTTCCTTAGGCGTTTATATCACAACCACTTCTGGCGAGCTCGTGCATGGCTTGGGTAATCCAGGTTATGCATCCAGTGTTGTTGAAGCATAAGTCAAATCCATCTCTTATGCTATTAGCATCTATCAAGAGGATGATCTCACGAGACCTCTCATCCTATCCGACTCAAAAATGGGCATCAAATTTATTCAATAACATGGAGGAGGCACCACCCAACCTAAAAACTTTCATTAGGCGATGGTCATAAGAGCAATTATCTATGTGTGTCTTTCACTAGCTATCTACCTAGGGAATTCACTTTGGTAGATGATGTTGTAGCTAGGCACGTGTTGCACAATGCCTCAACAGTAGATTTCACATTCAAACCTCCATGGCACACGCCAGTAGTCCAGCTATGTAATTTGACTACGCACAATTAATAAAATGTTTCTTTTGTTTCAAAAAAAAGTAGAAGAAATGATAGATTGAATGCAATGGTTTGTGAAATATTTTTTAATTCATCCCTTCCTTATATAACATGGAGTGAGGGTTTAAAGATGGCAGTGCGTGTAATAAACAAGGTTCCTTACAAATCTATCCATAAAACCCCATATGAAATATGGACAAGAAGGAAATCATCCTCAAGCTATATGCACATATGGGGATGTCGAATAGAAGTTATAATCTACATTCCACGTGAGAATGAAATTGACATAACAAACCACAAGTGGTTTCTTCATTTGTTATTCCAAAATATTATGGGGATATAGATTGTACTGTCCATATCATCCATGTAAGATAGTTGAGACAAATGAGCTAGATTCTTGTATGATCATAAAATCAGTAGAAATGATCTTGCTCCAAAATATTTGGTTTGATGAAATGCATGGTAGGTATCCTACACCTGCACCTATAAAAGCCACATGGACTATCCAGGTATAGTTTCCTCAAATAATTTTCATGTGGATGAGCCATTACAAGTAGATTAGGCTCGTAGACAACTTTAAATTGAACAAATTGAACATGCTCATAATGAAGAAAAACTAGAGCAACATGAGCAAAATGAAGATAGATATCCTAAAATAAGAAGATCCAAAAGATCATGGAGGTTAGCCATCCCATCTGACTTTGTTGTATACCTTCAACAACCAAATGTATACATTGAAGATATTGATCCTTGTCTTTCATAAGTATTGGATTGTAAATGTGATGACCCGACACCAAATCAGACTATCACTTCGTAATTAATTGCGGAATTAACCATAATCAATGGAATAACAAATAATCATTAAAAATTTAAACATTTTTGCAAAGAGATACAATTCCAAGAAACTCTTATAAAGAGGACCAAGGTACTGTATATACATTCTGGTCCACAAACTACATACCATGTACCATCTCTTCTCAAGGAATATATTTACAACATTTGCTTTGCCAAAACTATACATAAGCAACATATATAAAACCTTGAGGCATTCAATCTAAAATCTCAGATCAATCATAACAACACTAAGTACTGAATCCAAGGACCTGAGAGTACAGAGACGACACATAGGACTCTTATCTACAAGACACGACAGTCAGTATCTCCACCTGAGATGTTACTTCTATCCCTGATACTATTGTCCTTCCCCTACTATATGGTTTCTACCCCCTCGTCCACCTAAAAAGGTTGGATCCCACGGGGGTGAGACAATTGAAATTGTCCCAGTGAGAGATATAAATATCTGCCAGAAACATTATTATTGCAGATAAATAGTGATAAACTGAGTAGAGGAATCTCTATTGATAAGCAGGATTTAATCATTATTAAGTAGAATAGAGTAATATCATCTTTTAAAGCATTACAACTATAAATGATAAAGCGGTAAATAATTTATTCTTTTTAATAAGGAATATGAAGAACATGTATCACATCTATCCATTTAGGATATAGTAACCAATGTAACATCAACCAATGATTTCTGTATTTCATCCTTAAGCAAATATTCTACATGGTTGATTACATCTTACAATCACACTTATGCCCTGAGGAGATGAAGTATACCGTTCATGCTCCAACCGACCACGATTACGTAAGCATCGGTACCACACAAGGTCAATGGAAGTGTAACATCCCTGACCTGGGTTATGGACTAACCCTAGGTATTTTTCTTTAAAATGTGATTATATGCTTGTGGTTGTCTTTTGATATGTAAATTAGAGCTTCTGAGGAACTTATATTTCCATTTTTGTCCTTTTTGAACAATGTTGTAATATTATTTTGTTAAATATGGACTAATGTGAAAATTACCCAATTAGAGGGGTTAACTTGCAAATTGCACATGTTAAGATGTTCCTCTGATGATGAGACATCATAAGAATGAATATTATGTAGTGATATGGATTCTCCAAGCTTGGGCACCAAGATATAGCTTGTAGAGCAATCCTTGTGCTTTAAAACCTAGTTTTGGTGTAAAGTGCAATTTACCCAAAACATAGGGAGCAACATGTAAAATATACCCTCTAGAGTATCTTTCATGACTATTGACATAAAGTAGAGCAAAGATAATGAGGAGGGAGCCTCATTTGAGTAACCAAATAAGAAAGATAATCCTTATATCTAAATGACCAAGTTTTAAGCAAAATGGCCTTTTATACATCTATAACTTAGTAAGGTGTTTGGTTCCTTTTTCCTTAACCTTGGTTGAGAGAGGGGTTTGCATGTGATAAGAAAGGAGAAATGTGGAAAAGGAGGGGAGAAGGACCTATTTGAGAAATAAAGGAAATAACGTTCCTTGCCTTGAAAATATACCCAAAATATATAAGCAAACTCCTTTCCACAAGCAAGGGATCGTTTCCCTTCATTCCTTCACTTATGTCTTTTCTTTGGCCGACTAAGGAGAAACTCGGGAGCAGAGGAGAACGATCAAGTTGATTTAGGTAAGCTTTGACGATCACCTAGCTCGAATTCATGGAGGAAATCCTACTACAAGGTTGGTTTGTTAGTTTTCCTTACACAACTCTTCTTTCTAGCCATCTTCTCCATCCAAATATTGAAGAACGGACCTTGGGCAACCTTTGGAGCTTCATCCACCATTAAAGCTACGGATCTTGGAGCTCTAGATCAGATCCTAAGGTGGGTTTTATAACTCTAACCCTTAAGTTTTTCTTATGCATCTTCCTTTCATGAAAACGTTGCTTAATCTAGTTCTTTAGACACTTCTATGTGTTCTTGCTAGAAAATATGTGAAGAACAGTCCATGTTCTTGAGGTAGAAGAAGATGGCATTATTTCCAAAGTTCATCCTAATCTTACTTTAGTAAACGGTCCTCCACCTCTTGCCCAAACGGTTTGCAAAACCGTTTGGAAGCAAACGGTTTTTAAACCGTTTGAGAGCAAACGGTTTCACAAGAACGGTTGGGAGCAAACGGTCCCAAGACCGTTTGGATGTGTTGACCAAGTGTTGACCATTTGGAGGTCTGTTGTACATATTATGGACTAATCACCCACCAAAAATTGTCATCTAATTCCAAGAGAATCACTAATTGAAGGCACTTTTGTCACCTAAACCCTAATCGGGTTAAGTGTTGATTTCAATGAGTTATTATGTTGAAGTTTGGGTTGAGTGGCCCAAACGGTTTCAAAACCGTTTGGGGATCACCCAAACGGTCTCAAGACCGTTTGTTTATAACCCAAAACCGTTTGGAGGTCTATGGTCAATTGGGTTGACCAATTAAGGGTCCAATGATAACAAGTTGTTGAACAATTAAGTGATGATTTGGTAACTAAACCTAGGGTTCAACCCTTAAGTGAATGACTTGGTTTTTGATGACATGATGGGCAAACGGTCTCAAGACCATTTGGAGGATGTCCAAACGATCTCAAGACCGTTTGGGGGTCACCCAAGACCGTTTGGAGGTCTAGGGTTGACCATGGTTAAGTGGTTGAAGATTGAAAGGCAACAAGTTGAAGTATAATCGATTAGTGACCTAATGATCAAATCTATGGTTCAAACCATAATAGGTTGAGTTATTTATTGATGTGGATTTGAGAAAACGGTCTCATGACCATTTGTAGGTTGTCCAAACGATCCCAAGACCGTTTGGGGTCAGGTCATGACCCAATTGAATGATGGTTCAATGGTCTCATGGTCAATTAGACTCATGTTGATACATGTTGAAGGATGATCATTTCCAAAACCTAATCCAAGTGAACCAAGCTTAATTGGTAATCAATTAAGGGTCAATTGAGTGTCAAATCAGTAGAGGGTTGACCTAATTAACCCAATTGATAAGTGGTTAACAAATGCATGGTTGATTGAGGGGTCCAACATTAAAAACCCTAACACAATTGGAAGAGTTGATACACTTTTTGGTCCATGCGTTTTGAGGGTGTTTGGACCAAATGGTCTCAAGACCGTTTGGGACCAAACGATCCCAAACCGTTTGGTGGCCATGCGGTTTTCAAGATCGATTTGTCCATGCAGTTTCAAAAGTCAAAGTTGGCCAAACGGTCAACGAGACCAAACAGTCTTCACCTCACCAAGGGTAAACGGTCTTGAGTGTGTACTTGGCCATGTGGTATTGAAAGTCAAAGGGACCAAATGGTCAACAACTCCATGTGGTTTCAAAACCGTTTGGAGGTTGAAAGTGCAAAACCGTTTGGGGTCTATTAAGGTCAAGAATGTTTGATGCCTTAAAGGTCAAGATGGTTTAGTAATTGATTAACCTAAACCCTAAAGTTACCTAAAGTGATTAAGGGAACAAGTAATTAGTTGATTGATGCATGTTATGGTCAATGGTGAACATTACAAACGTACCCTTAGTAAGTTAGTGTGACTAGTACCCCTTGATCAAGCAAACCCTAATGACCATAATGGTGATGACACGACATATGTTATCAAAGTTGATTTGACTTAGTCTAACCAAGAGTGATGTAAACATTATCTATTAGTAAGAGGAGAGTGAAGACTCCCTATATATAAGAGAATCAAGTAATATACTTTCAACATGTATGAATACACATAATTAGGGTATGATCCTTCATAGTGAGATCATGGAAACCCTAATTATAATGATTAATGAATCTTAACCCAATTTGAGGGCATTAATGAAAGTAATCTTCATTCATGATGATGGTGTGATCTCAATTTATTATAATGTGAATAGTAAACCCTAATCTAGGGTAATGTGATGTGACGTCCCCGGATTTTCTAAAACTTAATCTGATGTGTGACGTCCAAATTGAAACCCTCACCTCAGCGAGAATCCCAATTTAAACATTCCACATGAGGCTAAGAAGAAGAAAATCAGAAAAAGTCAAAAGGAAACAATCAGTAGCACATGTACATGAACAATAATAAAACCATACACACATGGTCACCATTCAACATATAATTACAACAGGAATTGTTACAACATTTGATATTACACATTGAACAACAAACTTATACATATACATGTACTACTATTAAACAACAGGATCTTAAGACAACAGGTCCACCTGTACATCAGCTCGCCACACAACTCTCAACTATCCTGGATCTTCAAAAGCATAACCACAACCTAAAACAAAAGATTTCATGCGGTACACGTCAGCACAATATTCAAGAATATTGTACTGAGTACGCCTACGTGTCTTTTATTTACCTCTCATCATATCTTGGCAATAAGATAAAACTAATACTTGGTAGTAACAGAAGAATATAATAAAGATGTATACTTGCACAAAGGTATTCATTAACAAAAGAGAACACATATTTTAAACTCATTTTCCATTATATACTTGTGCATCTGCCTACCAATGGGATAGATGCATCCAAGCCTCATGATCTGCTTACCAAAGAGATAGATCATTGTACATGTGCTTACCAAAGAGATAGATCACTCACTAGCACTATGCTTACCAAAGAGATATAGTGCTTTCATATAATGGAACATATATATTATGTTTGATATGTGCATAACAATAAGTATGGAAAATCATGCAACATATCATACAAGAACAATCATTTCATCCAATATCATATGCCAAGTATTTTACTACACATGTAACACAAGCACATTGTATAATAAGACAAGTAAGAGGTAATGGCGTACCTTCCAAAGAGATAGATCATTCTAATCACATGTTCCTCATGTCATCTATTTCTTTGTTAAACCTGATTAAGACAAGATCATATACTACCATCAGATTCTCATCATCTTACATCTCATCTTAACCCTAATTGTGTTCATATTAGGGTTTGCTTACTCATTTGGATATGTGCACCATTACTTGTATTCTTGTCTTATAATTATCTCACTGATGTCATTTTCAAGATTACATCTCATTATCAAAGTTCCAGATTAGCTTCCAGTTACTTATATGAGGGTATTCGATAAATTTCATCATTTAATGAGCATGTATGCATTAATTGCATTTTATTTAGGGTTATTAGCCCTAGATAGCCATATGAAGAAAATTACATAACTCCATGCATCAGCATGAACATATCTGACATCATATGCATTATAAACATAGTTATGGACTTACTGACATTTTTCCATAATTTTATATCTTCATTTGATATTTATTACTCATCAATGAAGCATTTCACAACTAACAAGATATCACTAATATTCATGCATTAAAATCCTGATATTATCATTCAAATATGTTCTACTCATTTTTCTGAGAATTTCGGTACCTTACTTGTATTTTTGTGAGCATCGAGCTAATTATTGCGATTTATTGAAGATCTGTGAGATTATTGGATTTTTACGTCTTCAGACCGTAACACGGCTGTCGCCCAAAGCCTCTTGCTCAAACTCCGCCCATGGCTCCGTCTCCAGCTTCTGTCCTCTCCGCACAAAATCGCCGCTGCCTGTTCTGAAAAAAGCTCGTCGCAGTGATGCTACAATCTCCAGTATACTCAGGCTCGCCACTGTCTCTCTCTCACGCCGAGTCCGCAATGGGACTCCCTGTTTCCACGACACAACCACCACTGCCATCACTGTCGTGGTAGAGCATGAAGGGGAAAAGCATCCCTCTCGATCCCGCTCAGTGCTGCTGCGATCCGTGAGAACTCGGTTGTTCTCTACGTGTGCTCTGCCTTCTGTCCTCTGCATGAAACCATCGCGTTAGCGTAGCATGGACTCCCAACGATGCCCTCACAAGGGTAATCAGAAACGGGTTGATCATCCATCATGCTCCATTCCACGTACGAGTTCATGAGGCTCTAATCTCATAGATGTCGGTGTGTGTGAGTGCCACGGTGCTTGGACCCCATGGCAAGCAAGTAGGCATCACCAACCCTTACTGCTTCTTGGGAGTCTAGGTGTGCCTCCGGAGCTCCATCACTCCTGATTTCTTAAGGTGAAGATGAAAGATTCTGGACTCTGCCTCCATCTGCATTCTCAAGCGTCGTTGTGGCATGAGCAAGGAGCAACAGAGATTGCTAGAGCTAGGTCTTGGTGGTGCTCCTATGCGCCTTCCGCTACCCTCTCTCTCTCCTTGCCCGACGCTCGCCCTGTGCTTCAAGCGTCATTGAGGGGAGACTCCGGTGAGGTCTGGGTGCTGCCTAATACTTGGACATTCATGCGGCTAGGCTGGGTAACAACTTCTCCTCCTCGTGACGCTACCTCTCGATCACCCTCTACCTTTCTTCTGCACCACTTGCAAGAAGAACCGGAGGAAGTTGCAGAATGGGGGAGGTGAAGCCCCTCATTTCTCTAGTCCATCCGCCCCTGTAGTATGTGAAGGAACCACTCCCACGAGGCCACAACATGCACGTCTCCACCCACGTTTAATGATCTCTGTGGACTGATCCCATCACCACGTAACCAACAGGGCAGCATGAAGATTGAACACCCACTAGCCATCCAACGATTAACATAATGCCACCCAATGAATCCGTAGTTTTCAAGTCCACAACTTCTACAATTCTGGGAAGGCATATCTAGTTGACTAAAAGATATCAGTTTTAGTTTATTTCCCATTGTTATCAAGACTCACTACATGACTAATCCATTACTTTAAACACACACATACTTAAGGTATTAATCATAATATTCTCAATTGAATTTCAACCTTTGCCAAAACAATTCGAGTACCTTTTGATGATCAAAAAGCAATTAAAAGACTATCATTGTGTCATTAGACATTCAAAAGGTTCTAAAAGTTCACTTCATCACATCCTACAGACCTTAAAACAAATTCCGTCCTCGGAATTAAGCCAGAGAAACCACTTTGTCACATGTGATGTAATGTGAATAGTAAACCCTAATATGGGGTAATGTGATGTAATGTGAATAGTAAACCCTAATCTAGGGTAATATGATGTAATGTGAATAGTAAACCCTAATCTAGGGTAATGCGATGAAATGTGAATAGTAAACCCTAAACTACGGTGATGTGATGATATGAACAAGTAAACCTTAATTCTGGATTATGCTTTTAAGCATGATACTCCATGATTAAAATATGAGATAAGGAATCACTATTCCTAATCAAGCTAAGGGGTTGAATAACTCCAATTGGATTGAATGAGAATCCTAACCCTCAAAACCAACCGTGGTAATATGACACGATCATGGTGAATCCTTTGTTGCACGATAGTGTAATGAAGCACGACCATGGTGGCTTACTATTACACGACCGTGCAAGATAGCACAATCATGGTATCCTATATTCAAATTGAAAAGAACTTGTATTGTGATGATATAGTTACAATGTGCATGTTATCAATAAATGTTAACCGTGCATGTTTTCATAAAGAGGTGATCATATCCAGGTAAGGGTTATGATGTCATATGCATTGAAAACACTTTATATGCTTTAAGAGTAATGATATGTTATGTTACCTGGTGAGTGGTAACATATGAGCTTGATAGGCTGAATGAGCCATGAGAAATATATGCATTGTTATAATCAAAGGTCATACTGTTAAAATGACTGGATGATAAGATGTTACTTGGTAACAAGTGTTATGATGATTCAAGGGTTTGAACACCCATATTCCTGAATCACATTGATCAGATGGTTAGGGATTGATATCCCATTGTTAAAAATATGTGATGTGAACTTGATACAAACAATACTCTTTCTTTATAGCAATTGTCTTATTGGTTTATGTTTGC
Organism: Alisma plantago-aquatica; assembly: GCA_963693085.1. Lineage (NCBI taxonomy): Eukaryota > Viridiplantae > Streptophyta > Magnoliopsida > Alismatales > Alismataceae > Alisma > Alisma plantago-aquatica. The sequence continues at coordinate 1,129,059,713 of OY856409.1, read as the reverse complement.
AAACATGCCTGATGCTAAAGAATGTCATAATGTACTTAAATAATCAACTATAATGATATCATGTAGAGCCCTGACCATAGATCCATCATTGTCAAAAATTAAATGATGGTGAAACAGGTTTTCCTAAGGGAACTCCTGGAGAGCATACTTTTGAGTATGTGGGGGTTATGGATGCGAATATCCTTATGTCCTAATGTTGGATTCGATAGGATATGTATCATTAATCTCTCAATCCTTCATTATATGTTTATGCCGGAAAGATGTATCACTAATCTCCCAATGATGTTGTTAATGCCGCATCGATGAGAGATAAATAAGAAATCCCTCGATGGAGAAGAGAGTACAGAACGCCACTGTAACTCTAAATAGAGAAGTTGCCAGAATACCCTGTAAAGCTATTATAGCAGAGACACAAGATGTCCTGCATGTTGATCCTCATACTGACTGAGGAGTGATGAGGTCATAGGAATCCGGCTCTCCTGATGACCTATGTATGGTATCGATTGCGATTTAGTAATGGTTGGTTGGAGTATTAGAGGTGTAACTCATCTCCTGTGATAACTTAGATTTTTTAGTTTTAATAACTAATACAATAATTGAGAGACAAGCATTCTATGTAAGATGTCCAAATACCAAATTGAGGAATTATTTATACAATCATGGATTCCTTCACCCAAAATAGATGGTTGGAAATATGATGGAGGACTATGATGCCTAATTGAATTCAATTGTGAAATTTTGATTAATTAAGTCCTCATGAGACCAATCATACCTTTAGTGATCCAGTGAGTAGTGGACTAATTTTCTTGGAGGAATTGTGTATATATGAACCAATGTTAGAGTTTGATGTCAACCTTGATTATTTTGGCTTATCAATTTCTCTTATTACCACCCCTAGTATCTTATAAAGTCAAATTACATGAAATATGACATATAGTCAATTGACATGGCCAACATTTGAATTTCGCTCCCAAAATGTATGCCACATTTACATCATGACATTATAAAACTACACCTAAAATTCCATTGCTATTGGACCACCCAATTAGGAGATATAAGCATTTGAATTATGTGTATAATTGCCTTGTTCTCAACCTTAGGACCTAAGATTTCGGTTTAATGGGGCAAATATGTGTCACGCGGCCCATGTTCTGGCTGGGCGTGGACCGTTTGATGGAGGGCCAACCCCTAGCCGTCCGATCCTAGGCCACAGCTTCCCGCCCTGATCCAAGGGTTGGGAATGCGTCTTCAACCTCCCGCAAAGGGCAGGGAGGTGAGAACCAGTCCGTTCATCAGCAAGGCGCCACCTCACACCAAATCTTGGATATTCATCCCTCTTGATGACCTCGTCTCCCCAAACCGAACCTAGCTAGCCCTCACTCAAACCCCCTCGCCCTCGGTTCAGGGAGGATGAGCCCTCCGTTGCCGGCGCCTCTCCACCGCAGAGAGTAGGTGGTGGCCGAGGAGATAGAACCGAGCAATAGTATTCACGGAGGAGAACCGAGAAGGGAAAGCGAAGATCGGCGTCAGGGGAGTTCAACCAAGATTCTTTCGCAGACCCTCATGGTGGTCGTGAAGGTGGACGAAGCCAACTTGGCTGGAGGAGAAGGAGTAAGCCTGCACGGCTCCTCAGACCTTTCCACTTCAAAGAGAGGTGGCAGGTGAGTTTGTGGAGGCCTAGGGAAGCTTGCTAGAAGCTTTTGTGGAGTTTCAAAGCACGAGGGAGTTTTTCCCCTTTCCCCTCCGCCGCACCATCCGTTGTTGCCGGCGAGCCTGCCCAGATCGCGAGTAGAAGACGAAGGCACTGAATTTCATGGACGGCGGCGTGGAGGAGGAGTCACCGGATCTGATGGCAGTCTTGGAGTTGGACGGAGGCCACAGTGCTGCTGGCATCACCTCGCCGGAGCCTCACTCTCACGGTGGCGCCCTGCTAGATCAGAGTCCCGCTTGGGACTGATCGTGTGGACCAGGTTAGACCAAGATGAACCGGGTCCAATCCCCTGAACCACCCGACTCACAGATCCAACTCAACCAAATTAGACGGTTCAAGGCAAGGCAGGGAGTGTGGTGTGCTATCCTTAGGAGCTACGTGGCGTCCATCTAAGGTGTCATCCATATAATCCGACGACATATGAATTTCCAGAAAGGTAAATCTTCAATAATTTACCAAATCTTGCAAAAGTCATAGTAATTAGTATGATTATCAGAAAAATATGTATAATATACCAAAATTCTCAAAAAAATGAGTAGAACTCAATGAAAGCATAATATTAGGTTTTTGACGAACTAGGATCAGTGATATCATGTAATATGTGTAACACTTAGTTCTTGAATAATAAATAGCAAATAATGACATAAAATCATAGAAAAATGTATTTAAGTCTATAATCATGTTTATAGTGCACCTGATGTCAGTAATGATCATGTTGATGCACGAAATTGTGTAATTTTCTGTATATGTCTAATTAGGGCTAATAAGGCTAAATAAAATGTAATAAACGCATACATGATCAATAAACGATGAAATTCACAGAGTAAGGTCATATCAGTATATGTAACTTCAGTTTTAATTATGAGATCATAATGATGAAGAGAATCCATGTTATATGAAGATGAATCTTAATACATGCTATAAAACCCTAATCTGGGTTAATGATGTAACCTAGGGTTATTATGTGCACCAAAAAGAATATGGAACCTAATATTCAGATAATGGATCATAACCTGGAAAATGACGTCAGTAAGATAAATATAAGACAATAATGCAAGTAAACGTTGGAATATCCTAATGAGATAATATAAACCCTAATGAACACGACTAGGGTTAAGATGATCAGAATCTGATGCTAGTATGTGGTCTTGTCTTAGTAAGGTGATGACCAGAGATGTAGATGATCCAGAATATAAGTATGAATCTCTGAACTCAGGTACGTGGGTTTTATTAAGTATAAGACTAGTTTTCATGAATGCATAATGATATGATGTATTTTGGATGCTTGTGTTTGCATATAAATTCTTGGATGTGTATTAGTAGTATATGCTCCGCAAAACATTACACAACATAAAAGAATATGGATGGTTTGTAGCTACTGAGTGGATATATGCTCTCTCTCTCCCTCAATCATCTCTCTCTCTTCCTCTAAATATAAGGTCGGCACTCGGTCCCCATAGGCCAAGGGGCGGAGAAAAATGAAGTGTGACATCTCTCTCTCTCCCCTCTGAATATAAGGTCGACACTCGGTCCCCATAGCCCAAGGGGCGGGGAAAAATGAAGTGTGACACCACTTAGTAGTACAAACGCATCAAAAAGGCATCTAAAAATGTGTTTACCTGATTATCGCTTTAAATAATGTTTTCTTTTACTCTTTCTTTCTCAAGATTATTTCAATTATGCAAGCATATTAGTATGTATCTTTCTAGCCACGTGCACAACACCTTGTGTGTTGATTCGTTGTCTCACGTATGTTTTAGGTTCAGAGCTAGCTTGGGATAAAAGACGTGAAGTGAGCAGTGTTCAGGTTGTACCTATTGTCTAAGATCTAGTTTAGCATACATGTTCAGACTTGTAGAATTTTCATTCAATATGTAACTGTAAATCATGTTGTAATAATTCATTTGTATAAATATACATGTTGAATGTTGAGAATGTTATGGTTGTATGTTCATGTATGCGTATTTCGCTTCCGCATCACTTTCTGATATGATTGCTGATGTCTTCGGATTATGGGCTCTCATTCCCAATAGGGTTTGGAGAAGTCGAAATTTGGGGACGTCACAGTTGGTATCAGAGCATGAACAATAGCTACACCTAACGATTGCTCATCATGAAACATTAAACCTAAATCTCACCTTTCACTTTAAACCTTAGAAACTTAGTAAGTTGTTCTATAGGAATAAGGTTTGACTTGGCCTCTAGGTTAGAACCTAGATGTTCGAGAACTAGGTTTAGACAAGTGTGTGAAACCCTTTCCATATAGAGCTCATATGTATTGGGTAGCTACACTAGTCTACATCTCGTTCTCACCATTTCACTAGGTTACATGTCACTAGACTATCTACTGTGTGTTGGACACTCGGTTTTGCTGATTTGGTTTTGTTTTCCAATCGGCTCGAGCCTCGACAGTTTTCTCTGACGCCTTCTTTCTCGGAGAAAAACTATATAATATTTTATTACCTATACGTAAATATAAAAATGTGTCCCTCACACTGGAGAGTAGTTAGTGTTCATGCAACCTAAGTGAAAGGGAGTGACATCAGTCTAGAAGAGAGAGTAGTCTATATTAGATGTCTAGAGCCTTATCAAGATATGTGATACATAGAGTGGATGATAGAATGATAGTTGAAATAAACATGTGTAATCTTATCAAAGTTTGATCTCTGATAGTATAAGTTTCCTTATAAAGGTTTAAGTTGTATACTTGTTGAATCCAAATTTGTAGAATTCATGCAAAATCTTGATGATGAAAGTACATTCCCTTTTCCTACTTAAGATAAGTTAAGTTAAGATAGAGATGAGTGTGCATGAGCCTCAAGCTCTTTTACAAATGAGGACCTCTAGTGTTAGGACAAGATATGTGGTGAACTCTAGAGAGAGTGAGACCCACAAGGAGAGGGTCAATGGACCTACCCTACAATATATAAAAATATGTGAAATGATGTGTCATAAGCTGGGTTACTCCTAAGTAGATGAGTTGATTCATGTTGCATGATTCAAATCTATATGCGAGAATTGGGTAAAAGAAAAGGATGGGTAGATGACCCATATGATAAAGTCAAACCTTTGGCTGAGTTAGGTTCTAGCTGGAGTGACATATTTTGTGAATCTCATCATTAGTTGTAAGTGAGGTAATATATGAACTCTAGTTATGAGAGTATGATGCTTTGTGCAAAAGATACTCAAAATACATGTTCTCCCTTCTTCTTCTCTTTCTTAAGATATGATGATAGAAACCTCACTTGAGCTATATGGATGATTTATATATAAGGAGTCACTCGTATAAGCATGACCTATTCTATATTCCCCCCCTATAACATACATGTAGTACCCAAGATTGAAATCATGATAAGTTTGACTTTAAAATATTCTCTTCCCCTCCATATGAAACATGAAAGATGTGATGCTGAGATCATGGGATAAACTTAGTATATTCTCTTTTTCCTTTCACATAATGCATGCAAGACATAAAAAGTTGAGCTCATGAACTTGATATAAAGATATTTTTGGATCATAGGATATATGATCAAAACTATAGTTCGTAACTTTGATCCTTCTTAATGTATGCTTCTATGTTGAGTATGAATATCACACCATAGGGTGAAACCCTAATGGTCAAGTATATTACGTTATCCCTTCTTATGTAGAAAAATCCTAATATCAAGGATGAAGATAAATCTCCTCTAATGCTGAAATCATTGTAAGATGTTGATCATAAAACATATTAATGATGCAGATTTGAATAATCGGAATATCATAGCATATAAACGAATTCCTCTTGAACTTTAAAATTATGTACAAAACCCGTATCCTTAGGAGTGTTGTAATCCTAAGATATCATAATGTCATGTTACGGATAAGACATTAAGTGATGCTTCCACATAATAAGGTGGGGTGGACACACCCAAGAAACTTTAAGACCCTAAGTTGACAACTTAGAGTGCATGCAACTAAGGTGGTCTTAGAATCTAAGTAATGATGAAGTATATGAAGTTGAACTCCTAAATAGCCTCTTAAGGATGAGGTTAGTTGAATTTCGAGGACGAAATTCCAAATAAGGTGGGGTGAATGTCATAACCTAGATTTTTGAGTTTTAATAACTAATACAATAATTGAGACACAAGCATTCTATGTAAGATGCCAAATACCAAATTGAGGAATTATTTATACAATCATGGATTCCTTCACCCAAAATAGATGATTGGAAATATGATGGAGGACTATGATGCCTAATTGAATTCAATTGTGAAATTTTGATTAATTAAGTCCTCATGAGACCAATCATACCTTTAGTGATCCAGTGAGTAGTGGACTAATTTTCTTGGAGGAATTGTGTATATATGAACCAATGTTAGAGTTTGATGTCAACCTTGATTATTTTGGCTTATCAATTTCTCTTATTACCACCCCTAGTATCTTATAAAGTCAAATTACATGAAATATGACATATAGTCAATTGACATGGCCAACATTTGAATTTCGATCCCAAATTTATGCCACATTTACATCATGACATTATAAAACTACACCTAAAATTCCATTTCTATTGGACCACCCAATTAGGAGATATAAACATTTGATTTATGTGTATATTTGCCTTGTTCTCAACCTTAGGACCTAAGATTTCGGTTTAATGGGGCAAATATGTGTCACGCGGCCCATGTTCTGGCTGGGCGCGGACCGTTTGATGGAGGGCCAACCCCCAGCCATCCGATCCTAGGCCACAGCTTCCCGCCCTGATCCAAGGGTTGGGAATGCGTCTTCAACCTCCCGCAAAGGGTGGGGAGGTGAGAACCAATCCGTTCATCAGTGAGGCGCCACCTCACACCAAATCTCGGAGATTCATCCCTCTAGATGACCTCGTCTCCCCAAACCGAACCTAGCTAGCCCTCACTCAAACCCCCTCGCCCTCGGTTCAGGGAGGATGAGACCTCCGTTGCCAGCGCCTCTCCACCGTAGAGAGCAGGTGGTGGCCGAGGAGATAGAACCGAGCAATAGTATTCACGGAGGAGAACCGAGAAGGGAAAGCGAAGATCGGTGTCAGGGGAGTTCAACCAAGATTCTTTCGTAGACCCTCATGGTGGTCGTGAAGGTGGACGAAGCCAACTTGGCTGGAGGAGAAGGAGTAAGCCTGTACGGCTCCTCAGACCTTTCCACTTCAAAGAGAGGTGGCAGGTGAGTTCGTGGAGGCCTAGGGAAGCTTGCTAGAAGCTTTTGTGGAGTTTCAAAGCACGAGGGAGTTTTTCCCCTTTCCCCTCCGCCGCACCATCCGCTATTGCCAGCGAGCCTGCCCAGATCGCGAGTAGAAGACGAAGGCACTGAATTTCATGGACGGCGGTGTGGAGGAGCAGTCACCGGATTTGATGGCAGTCTTGGAGTTGGACGGAGGCCACAGTGCTGCTGGCATCACCTCGCTGGAGCCTCGCTCTCACGGCGGCGCCCTGCTAGATCAGAGTCCCGCTTGGGACTGATCGTGTGGACCATGTCAGACCAAGATGAACCGGGTCCAATCCCCTGAACCACCCGGCTCACAGATCCAACTCAACCAAATTAGCCGGTTCAAGGCAAGGCAGGGAGTGTGGTATGCTTTCCTTAGGAGCTACGTGGCGTCCATCTAAGGTGTCATCCATATAATCTGACGACATATGAATTTCCAGAAAGTTAAATCTTCAATAATTTACCAAATCTTGCAAAAGTCATAGTAATTAGTATGATTATCAGAAAAATATGTATAATATACCGAAATTCTCAGAAAAATGAGTAGAACTCAATGAAAGCATAATATCAGGTTTTTGACGAACTAGGACCATTGATATCATGTAATATGTGTAACAATTAGTTCTTGAATAATAAATAGCAAATAATGACATAAAATCATAGAAAAATGTATTTAAGTCTATAATCATGTTTATAGTGCACCTGATGTCACGACTAGGGTTAAGATGATCAGAATCTGATGATAGTATGTGGTCTTGTCTTAATCAGGTGATGACCAGAGATGTAGATGATCCAGAATATAAGTATGAATCTCTGAACTCAGGTATGTGGGTTTTACTAGAAGTATGAATGAAAATTCTACAAGTCTGAACATGTATGCTAAACTAGATCTTAGACAATAGGTACAACCTGAACACTGCTCACTTCACGTCTTTTATCCCAAGCTAGCTCTGAACCTAAAACATACGTGAAACAACGAATCAACACACAAGGTGTTGTGCACGTGGCTAGAAAGATACATACAAATATGCTTGCATAATTGAAATATTCTTGAGAAAGAAGGAGTAAAAGAAAACATTATTTAAAGTGATAATCAGGTAAACACATTTTTAGATGCCTTTTTGATGAGTTTGTACTACTAAGTGGTGTCACACTTCATTTTTCCCCGCCCCTTGGGCTATGGGGACCGAGTGTCGACCTTATATTCAGAGGGGAGAGAGAGATGTCACATCTCCTCAGCGCATAAATATGTTTGTAAAATGTAATCAGCCGTGTTGCATATTTGCTTAGGTTGAACTACAAGAAACAATGATTGATGATACATTGTTTATAGTGCTCTAGTTAGTATGCATGTTCTTCATATTCCTTATTGTTATATGTCTTGTCATTCAGTTAAGTTATAACTGAAATCATTTCTTAAGAGAATGTTATCCCATTTAGTTTACACAATGTTAAATCTACTGTTGAATGTTTATAATTATACTACTTTATGTTATTCCATTATTGCAATAACAAAGATTCTGGCAGAGAGTTATAACTCTCGCTGGGACAATTATTCAATTGTCTCACCCCCGTGGGATTCGACTTTTTAGGTAGACACCGAGGACGAAGGAACCCATCAGTGGGTGAGCAACAACAGCAACAATCTGAGGGACAGCAGTGATCCTCAGGTGGAGACACTGACTGTCGAGTCTTGTAGATAGTATGTCCTATGTGTCATCTCTGTACTCTCAGGTCCTAGGAGTCAGTGAATCTGAGATTTTGGCATGATGCCTCGAGATTTTGTATCTTACCTGTACAGTTAACAAGGCAGTTGATGTTGTAATTCTCGTGATGTGTTTGTTACATAGATGTAATGATGGATCAGTTTGTAAATAACTTATCATGTTTCTTTATGAAAGAGTTTTTATCGTTTGAATATCTCTTTACAAAAAGTTTTAATTTTTAGTGATTTTTGATAATTTTGCTGCTAATCTCTTCCGCATTTGTTGATCTTGTTTTCGTGATTCGATCGTCTCAATTTAGTGGTATCAGAGATCTAGGTTCGATGAGTCTACAGAGACATAGGATTTAGGATGTTGAGTCTGTTCTAGTGCTTTCCAGTATATCTGATAGTGTCTTCTACTCCTCAGGAGAAGAAGATAAGACTAAGGATGTCTGGACCACACGAGGAATATGTTGCAGAGAGTAGTGTTGTTGCACCCAGAGAAGGTGCAAGAAACCCAGAGATAGAGCAACCTTTTCCTGAACCACCCCAGTTCAATCCAACTGACATTTGAAACCCAACCATCCAGACCATGTTTGGGTAGTTTATGACTGCCATGACACATATAACTGATAGGATGCCTATACCTGCACCTAGGGCACCTACCCAACCTGAAGGACAAAGAATCGGAAAGACATTTGAACGACTTCGCCGAGTTGGAGCCACAGAGTATTTTGGAACAGCTGATCCCGCAGATGCCGACTTGTGATTAACTGAACTAGAGAAGGCCTTTAGAATCTTGAACATCCCAGAAGCTGAGAAGGTTAGACATGCTTTGTACCTTCTCAAGGGGATTGTTGGTCATTGGTGGACCATGGAAGAACAGAAGAGGCCTGGTGTGGAGGTTGCATGGGAAGTTTTTTTATGAGAATTTATTAACAGATACTTCCCTAAGACGTTTCTGGATGAGAAAATCTCTCAGTTCTAGAGGATAAGACCAGGTCCAATGAACATTAGCGAGTACAAGGCTAAGTTCATGGAGCTCTTGCGGTTCAGTCCGCACATGGCAACTATAGATGAAGAAAGGATTAGACGTTTTGAGAAGGGGTAAAATGCTGAGTTGACTACTCTCGTGTCTGCTCTGGAAAATAGGGAAAGGTTTGATACCTTCGTGGAGTCTGTCAGAAGGGTAGAAAGGTCTGTAGCACAGAAGAGACAGACCCAGAACAAGAAAATGTATCCCCAGTTCCAAGGATCTTTATCTAAAGGTTTCAAGAAACCTAGGTTTTTTGCACCTGCACCACCACCTAGATCCAATACCCAGACGCAGTGGACGTCAAATAGGGGTAGACGACGAAGCCTATGTTGGGTTTTAAGGGAGGCTAATAAGGCAGCGGAAACAAAAAAAAATTTCTCCCCAAACCCATACCGAGGAAACGCGTCAACGTCTATATATTAGGAAAGGATGGTTTGTGGAATCATACCTTGTCGCGAAGCTTTCTCGGCGACAATACCTCACACCTTGCGCAGTCTTCAACTCCAGTCTTGGACGGCATCTGTGCAGCTCCTGGTCGCACCGGGACTGACTCCTCCTCCTCCTCCTACCGGACTGTCGGATGACAGTTGTCCTACTGAGCGGCAATGACCTCCCGCCTTTGTAGTAGTCCACACGTTGCACCTAGAACTCCACACTCCTTGTCCCACAAGGAAGTGGAAGGAGTACACCCTCCTGTTAACGTATTAGTCGCTAACACACTCTCCTGCCTCCAGTTGCAATGGCAGTTGTCCTTCCCTTGCTGCACCTCCCTTTGCGGGAAGCACTTGCTCGGGCTCTCTCTTAGTTACCAAAACCAGAGAGAACGACAACTTTCCAGAGAAACTGGTTGCACTGAGTTGTTGTCTGAGAAGCCCCAACTACCCCTATATATAGGAGGGTCATGGGACAGGGTTCTCTATCCCGGTCAATACGGGACTAAAAGAAGGAGTATAAGGGTTCGAGATTTTCCACAAAAAGTAACTGGTTCGCAACCTGAAACGATCGTTTCACCACTGAAATGGTCGTTTCGGCCCTTGAGCTGATCGGTTGGACCTGAGCCGATAATTTGGGACACCCCAAACGATTGGTTGGTGCCCTGAACCGATCGGTTCACGGTCCTGATCCAACTCAAAAAGACTTTCCTTGTTTCGTTTCTAATTGGTATCGAATACCAATGTTATTCCCAATCGAATTGGTCAATTTGAAATGAAAGGAAAATTCTTGCCGACCTGACTTTCCAACTCGCTCGGTTGCACCAGTTGAACCTATCAGTTTAACACTTGAACTGCTAGTTTCACCCTGGGCATGAGCCGATCGGTTGGACACATCCAGCCGACCGGTTCAGCAACCTCAGCCGACTGGTTCAACACTTGAGCCGATCGGTTGGGAATACATGTTATGCAGAATCAGTCAATTGTGATTTCAATCAATCCGATACTCCAATCAATGCGTCCAACACCTTGAACAATATGATATTGAGCTATGAACTGATTGAGTGTTTAATTGAACTACTAAACTCCTTTAGTAATCAATCTAAACATTGCTTTGTGGACAAAACTCCTGTTCCAGGTTAAATCCTATGTGTGTGACCCTGCAGATCCATTTCACGTTGGCAGTGAGAGTCCATAACATTTATGACTTCACAAGCAAAGAGTGGTGACTAGTCACACATCAGTGCTACCGAAATGAAAGTAGAAAGTTGGAGAACAAATTTCATCCTACAATCCGTTAATGGTGTTACATCGAATGTATAATTCCTTTTTCACTGATATCCCGAATGAACTCGAGGCATGGAACAATCATCATGTCAACGTTCATTCACTTTCTTGATCTTAGAGTAGATTGAAGGAGACATGTATGACATCAATATCACATACTGATTCACACATGCGTGCACACGCCTATCTCAATCCTACTCATCAAGTGGCCTTGGATATCAAACTCCCTTAGGAGGGACAAATCCCATATCTATCACTCACCCCTCAAAAGCCCCATGTGTCAAAGCCACCCAATCATCACCTTTATAACAACCCATGTTTCAGGACTGCGTTTGATGATGTCAAAGTGTGCCCAACGACATGTGTTGAGTGTAGTGATTTCATGTCAAAGAATCACACTCACCACCATCACTGTGAGTACTGAATGTGACTACCATCTCATGGTTCCATGTGTCAAACTCACGGTGGGTCTGTCCGGTACACTTGTTCTCTAACAAGTACCTATGTGTTTGGTTTGATATCTCTATATCATGACTAATGAGATTTTGTCATCAACCAACACCACAATCTAGTCTTGTGTGTCATTTTTGTCTATCTACCTTCCACAATGACATCCGACTAGGGACAAAACAAGAATGTACAAACTCTTAGCATCCATATGATCTCATCGTTCAGGTCCTCAACCTGAAAGCATACGTCATTGAGTACTGCATTCTCTAGACATTTAATCTGTTCTGTCACTATCTCATATGACTGAACCGGAAAGAATTGGAAGCTTGCCTTTGATGTTTATCAAATCAATCTTAATGTATCCCACCAATCATCCCATGATTGGCTCTCAGGGCATACATACCAACAGACTCGCACTTGCACTGCGAGCCAATCACCCTTGAATCATATTCATAGTGATCTTCAAACATGTCCCACATGTCACTCTGCTCTAGTGCCAACATAGTGAGTAATGGCAACACCTTGCCAAAGTCAGTTTTAATTGCATGTCTCTAATCTCTTCGTTGTACATCACACGTATGAGATGGAGTTGCCGTAATATGCGATCTAGTATTCCTTTGCTAACCTTTAGCCTCATTGCATGATCAAGGATTCCAGACTTGTCATCAATGAGCGGAATGTAAGTTCATCTCATGAACTTTCAGATCCATATAGTATCCTCTGTTGTTCACTAACACATATATACTCGACATTTCCTTTTTAAATGGTTTTATTGGAACATTTCCAATTATCAACAAACTTTCACTTTTATATATCCTATACATATATTTTGCGATTAAATTTTCTGTCCTTTCGGAAGTTTGCATCAATGTAACTCTTTACAATGAACTCTTCCTTATCTCCATAGAACTAGTACTTCATAAGTACTTATCAAGTTCTCATGGTATTCCAGTAACCCTTACTGGAAGTAGAAAAACATCCACTCGTCATGTCCCACATATGAGTTATCAGGATGAGCACATCATATTGCCATGTCATACATACAAAATGATGAATGCATTTTATTCTTGCCATGTCATACATGCAAGATAATGGGATGATTACATACATGATAGATCCATATCTATTCTTAGTGTTCCTATTCTTCATAAGAATTGGACACTTGGACTTGGGATACTAACTCCATGTAACATGGACAAGTTTTCTCCCACTGAATCTGTGCATACTGAACACTTCAGTATAGATTGCCAATATATGCTTTCTCTTTTCAGGTCAAGAGGTTTTTCGAGAACTATCTTTATTGATCTCTATTCCTATCACATAAGAAAAATCTCTATCTTCCTTAAAGATAATTTCCACTTTTGGATTTCCAATCTAGAACATTTCCATTTCACATCAATATGTGGAATGTGAATACACTCCCACTAATTCACAGATCCCTTCTTTATCTTTGATGTATCAGTCAAACCCTTTGACTATATCATCAGAGTAAAGATCCAATTCTGAGTTTCTTGTAATAAATCACATTGATTAGTCCATTGTAACTTATAGACTTCATTTGCATTAGTGGATTCATAAACCTTATAGGTTGTGTCACGTACACATCCTTGTTTTATTCCTCATAGGAATGCGGTTTTAGTATCCATATGCCAAATATCTTAGTCATTAAGTTGCAATCAATAAGCATCATCCTTCTCAAAATGTTATCCATGTGTCTTAACACTTAAGACATATTTGCACTTATGGATTTCATCCAATGAGTGCTACCATCAAGGTCATACCTTATGGTTCATATGGATGTCATTTAGGATGTAATGGCTATAAACCATAACTCAAAATTTTGGTTCCTCATATTCATCTAGATAGTTGACTCATCATATGAACAACTCATCACCTAGATAATTGAGGTGTACCTGTCAAGGATATACGAACTCACAACTCCTTGTGATTCTTAATGTCCTTTATTAGTGTGGGGTATTCTTTTATTAAGAAGAATTTAGTTATTTTGATAATCATTCTCTAACTTCTTAGAGTATGATTCCTTCTTGATTTAGACGTCACCATGCCTTAATCATGAGTTCACTATGATACACTATCATAATCACTCATAAGGATCTCAAACAATTGGTCCAAGTATTTCATTCATTGATCTCATCAAGAATTAACACTTTACCAAATTTATACTTCACCTATGATAATCTTGAACACTTCAAGATATTCATATTGGTATTTCTCTAAACACCATTTGAAGTATTAGCATTCGTTCCAATAGGTATGTAAATACATCACATGTATCATACCTAATAGGATAATCACTCTCCCACTACATTAGTGAAGATAGAATAATCATGTCCAAGATATTCATGTCTCTTACTGGTTGTCTAACCAAAAGAGTCTAGATTTATCCATCACATGGAAACTAGAAATGAATTTCTAATGATTGATGCTAATTTGATTGTTTGAGTTATCTATAACTTTCAGGTATCATTTTATCTTATGTATATCAAATACCACAAGATAAACAAGGCATTGCCACAAAGATCATATCTTTTAAGATTGAAAACTCAACTTTATTAATTGCCATCATTGTCATATAATATGAAAAAATAAAGTGTTTCTATCTATTGGCAAATATGAAATAGCAGTTCATAACTGTATTACATGCCTTGTAGGCTAAAAATAAACTAAAGGAATCCTATCTATGGCGGCAACACTTGCCCCAAATATGAGTGCTTTACACTTTACATCTTGGTATCATATACCTCAAAAAGTGTTACAAGTTTACTTTCATGACACCTTTAAGTAGAGGCTTCAGTCGCCTCCTTCTTCTTTTGTTATTCCAGATGGAGAGGACAATTCCTTTTCCAATGTCCTGGCTTTTGACAATGGTGGAAATTTCCTTTCTTGGTCACGCCTCCCTTGACCTTGAGAGTTGAAGACGTCTTAGGCTCCTGGCTAGCATCAGAACCTTTCTTAGCTTTGCCCTTGCCCTTGCGCTTGGACTTGCCTTTCTTTCCCATGATCACCATCACAAACTTGGGCTTGTCCTTCTTCATCTGTATCTCGGTTGTCCTCAACATGCCCAACAACTTTGACAGTGTCCTATCAAAGTTGTTCATGTTGTAGTTCATCACAAACTGACTGTAAGATTCTGGCAATGATTGCAGTATCACATCAGTAGCCAACTCTTGGCTTTGTGGAATTCCCAGTCTCTGTAGGTTCTCCACATACCCAATCATCGTGAGTGTGCGAGGACCAACTGGATCTCCTTCTATCATGACGCACTTGAACAATGCCCTAGAAACATTGTATCTCTCTTGCCGTGCATGATCTTCATACATGTTCCTGAGATGTTGAATCATCTCAATGACACCCATGTTCTCATGCTGTCTCTGCAACTCATGGTTCATTGAACATAGCATCAAGCACTTTGCATCAATGGCATCATCAGAATGCTTCTTGTAAGCATCCCTTTCTGTCTTTGGTGCATTAGGAGCGGGTTCCTCTAGAATTGGAGTATCCAGGACATAGAGCTTACGCTCTTGAGTGAGAACAATTCTCAATGTCCAATACCAGTCGTGGAAGTTTGTCCCATTTAGCTTGTCCTTGTCAAGGACCGATCGCAAAGTAAAGTTGTTGTTGTTTGTTGCCATTTGAACTACAAAAGGAAAAATATGCAATTTTAGTCCAAAAACTCATTTTTGACTTATTTGATTGATTTGAAAGTTTTGACGATATAATTAGGCATTTAATTAATTATCGCTCCCACTATTTTAATTCAAATTGATAGCCCTCACCATCAATTCGGAAGATTGCTGCGTACAACCTTCTAGTGGGCAAGATCCTGAAATCCTCTAAGTCATGAGTCAACTTGGGCTGATCGCCCACAACTTAGAACTCTCAGGTAGGCAACTCTTGCCAATTGCATCATAAGCAACTCTTGATAAGATGTCATATGCAATTCCTTGCAATGATCATCTCCATGCCTCAAGGTACTAGATCCCATCTAGATCACCTTGTTAAGTCTGACCCAAAGCAAACACGATGAATATGCACCCTGCTTTGGCAGACCCACACATTCATCCTTCATGCTTCCACGAGATAGACGGTGCACCATGCTTTGGCATGCCCACACTTGGTCGATCAAGCTTTTCACGTGTATCGCATTTGGAAGGCATCTAAAACTTAATATTTTAAGGAGGGATTTGGTTTTATATACATATACATATCCAATCACCACAGTACATAGTACGTATCATATACATGCTATATCCCACAGAAAACATGCGTAAAACGATAAAAAGCGATGATTATGGCCATCCTAATGTGATTCCTCGAGCCAAGAGGAATCACGGTCATCTAGGTCCACATCACATGCAACCTGTACAAGATGAACTCTGTGCTTTTCCATCCGAGTTGATCAACTCATCACATGAATGATCTATTCTCTCCAACCGGTCGTCTGGGTGCCACCAGCCGATCGGTTGGCTCCTCCAACCGATCGGTTTGCCTGGTCGTCATGCATCTCTTCATGGCTGCCACCCGCTCGTCTTTCTCCTCGAACTGGTCATCACCCGATCGGTTCACTCCTTGAACCGATCGTCTGGAACGTCAACCGATCAGTTCACGCCTTGAATCGATCGTTTCAGCTGTCGTCTTGATGTCTACCGATCTTCGACATAACAGGAAATAAAATCTATCCTAATTATACATTGCTTAAAAGGAGAAACCCTGAGTTACATTTGGGGGGAGCAAAGGTAGGAAGAATCTCGAATTATTTCGAGTTACATTAGGAATAAGAGAGGGAAGATCGGTGCACAGACCGAGATGCAAGCAACACAAACAACCACACACAGATAGGGGTTTATAGGACATAATCATGCTACACATCCACCATAAAACTCGTTTAAGGGTGACGCGTATCGAGTGCATTAATAATACATATCATATATGTAGTTTTGGGATTTGTGGATTTAGGATTGGACATGCATAAAGCCGATATTATTCACGTCGTATGCAATAAACAAAGGCGAAAAACCAAAATCGATCATATGGATATTCCTAAAATATAGAGCAGTTGACCTGGCTCTGATACCACTGTTGGGTTTTAGGGGAGACAGATAAGGCAGCGGAAACAAAAAAAAATTTCTCCCCAAACCCATACCGTGGAAACGTGTCAACGTCTATATATTAGGAAAGGATGGTTTGTGGAATCATACCTTGTCCCGAGGCTTGCTCGGCGACAATACCTCGCACCTTGCGCGGTCTTCAACTCCGGTCTTGGATGGAGTTTGTGCAGCTCTTGGTCGCACTGGGACTGACGACTTCTCCTCCTACCGGACTGTCAGATGACAGTTGTCCTCCTGAGCGGCAGTGACCTCCCGCCTCTGTAGTAGTCCACACGGACCACCTGGAACTCCACACTCCTTGTCCCACAAGGAAGTGGAAGGAGTCAGACCCTCCTGTTGATGTACTAGTCGCCAACACACTCTCCTGCCTCCAGTTGCAACTGCAGTTGTCATTCCCTTGTTGCACCTCCCTTTGCGGGAAGCACTTGCTCGGGCTCTCTCTTGGTTACCAAAACCAGAGAGAACGACAACTTTCCAGAGCAACTGGTTGCACTGAGTTGTTGTTTGAGAAGCCCCCACTACCCCTATATATAGGAGGGTCATGTGAGAGGGTTCTCTATCCCGGGCAATACGGGACTAAAAGCAGGAGTAGACGGGTTCGAGATTTTCCACAAAAAGCAACTAGTTCGCAACCTGAAACGATCGTTTCACCACTGAAACAGTTGTTTCGGCCCTTGAGCCGATCGGTTGGACCTGAGCCGATCGTTTGGGACACCCCAACCGATCGGTTGGTGCCCTGAATAGATCGGTTCATGGTCTTGATCCAACTCAAAAAGACTTTACTTGTTTCATTTCTAATTGGTATCGAATACCAATTTTATTTCCAATCGAATTGGGCAATTTGAAATGAAAGGAAAATTCTTTCCGACCTGACTTGTCAACTCACTAGGTTGCACCAATTGAACCGATCGGTTTAACACTTGAACCACTCGTTTCACCCTGGGCATGAGCCGATCGGTTGGAAACATCCATCTGACCGGTTCAGCAACCTCAGCCGACCGGTTCAACACTTGAGCAGATCGGTTGGGAGTGCAGGTTGTGCAGAATCGTCAATTGTGATTTCAATCAATCCGATACTCCAATCAATGCGTCCAACACCTTGAACAATATGATATTGAGCTATCAACTGATTGAGTGTTTAATTGAACTACTAAACTCCTTTAGTAATCAATCTAAACATTGCTTTGTGGACAAAACTCCTCTTCCGGGTTAAATCCTATGTGTGTGACCCTGCAGGTCCATTTCACGTTGGCAGTGAGAGTCCATAACATTTATGACTTCACAATCAAAGAGCGGTGCCTAGTCACACATCAGTGCTACCCAAGTGAAAGTAGAAAGTTGGAGAACAACTTTCATCCTACAATCCGTGAATGGTGTTACATCGAATGTATAATTCCTTTGTCACTGATATCCCGAATGAACTCGAGGCATGGAACAGTCATCCTGTCAACGTTCATTCACTTTCTTGATCTCAGAGTAGATTGAAGGAGACATGTATGACATCAATATCACATACTGATTCACACATGCGTGCGCACGCCTATCTCAATCCTACTCATCAAGTGGCCTTGGATATCAAAATCCCTTAGGAGGGACAAATCCCATATCTATCACTCACCCCTCAAAAGCCCCATGTGTCAAAGCCACCCAATCATCACCTTTATAACAACCCATGTTTCAGGACTGCGTTTGATGATGTCAAAGTGTGCCCAACGACATGTGTTGAGTGTAGTGATTTCAGGTCAAAGAATCACACTCACCACCATCACTGTGAGTACTGACTGTGCCTACCATCTCATGGTTCCATGTGTCAAACTCACGGTGGGTCTGTCCGGTACACTTGTTCTCTAACAAGTACCTATGTGTTTGGTTTGATATCTCTATATCATGACTAATGAAATTTTGTCATCAACCAACACCACAATCTAGTCTTGTGTGTCATTGTTGTCTATCTACCTTCCACAATGACATCCGACTAGGGACAAAACAAGAATGTACAAACTCTTAGCATCTGTAAGATCTGTTCAGGTCCTCAACCTGAAAGCATACGTCATTGAGTACTTTCATTCTCTAGACATTCAATCTGTTCTATCACTATCTCATATGACTGAACCAGAAAGAATTCGAAGCTTGCCTTTGATGTTTATCAAATCAATCTTAATGTATCCCACCAATCATCCCATGATTGGCTCTCAAGGCATACATACCAACAGCCTACCATTAGGAGGAGCTCGCAGTTCAACATCTACATCGGTTATAGGACCACCCAGACCACAACAACTGAACAGAAGTTGTTATGTGGAAAGATGGGACATCTGATGAAGGACTACAGAGCCAGAGAGGTGAGTGTGACTCAACCTCAGAGGTAGAATCAACAAGGATCTCAAAGGCGACAGTTTTCAGGAGGAGCTAGAGGACGTGGACAAGCGTCCCAAGCTGGATCATTGGCATCTAGTCATCAAGCACCTAATCAACCACATGCGACGATGAGATTCTACGCGATGAATCCACCTGATGCAGTTATCAACCCTCGGGTTGTGGCAGGTCAGATGGAGTTGTTATATTCTGATATGTCTGCATCTTACATTGTATCCATTTTAATTGATCCAGGTGCTACACACTCCTTTATCACTCGAAGAGTGATTCTTGACTGCAATCTGACTATAAGTCATAGAGCAGATAGTTTGTTGTTAGAAACTTTATTGATGGGGTCTGTTGTGTTGTAGGAGGTATGTTCTCCCTGCATCCTATTCTTTTCTGAATATCGCATTCAGGTGGATCTCATACCACTTGAGATGCAAGGATTTTATATAATCCTTGGGATGGATACCTTAGAAAGGTATAAGGTTGACTTGGATTGTGAGTCCAAGCAAGCTATGTTCGCTGATGATAGTGACACATGGATCTTTGAAGGAGAGAGAAAGATTCTACCCACGTGTCTTGTGTCAGCTATGGTTGCTGAGAAGCTGATGAGGCAAGGATGTTATGCATTCTTGGCCCATGTGGTATATTCTACCATGGATAGTCCTAACCCTACTAAAGTTCTTGTAGTCAGGGAATTTGAAGATGTATTTCATGAAGAACTTCCAGGTGTGCCACCGCCTCGGGAAATTGATTTTGAAATCAATTTGATTCCAGATGCAACCTATAGCACAAACACCGTATAGCATGGCGCCTGCTGAGATGGCAGAACTCGAGAAATAGCTGCAAGAGTTGCTTGAGAAGGGTTTCATCCGGCCGAGTACTTCACCTTGGGGTGTTCCGGTGCTCTTTGTTAAGAAAAAAGACGGATCAATGCGGTTGTGCATTGATTATAGACAGTTAAATAAAGTAACAATAATGAATAAGTATCCTCTGTCGAGGATTGATGATCTCTTTGACCAGTTGCGTGGTGCAACCATCTTCTCAAAGATAGATTTGAGATCAGGATATCACCAACTACGTATTAAGGATAGTGACATACCAAAGTCTGCATTTAGGACGAGGTATGGTCACTATGAGTTCAAAGTTATGTCGTTTGGACTAACTAATGCACCGGCTGCATTCATGGAACTCATGAATAGAATCTTCCGACCTTTTCTAGATCAGTGTGTTGTTGTCTTCATAGATGACATTCTGATCTATAGTAGATATGCTCAGCAGCACGAACATTGTCTTCATCAGGCTCTAACTTTGCTAAGAGAACACAAGCTATATGCTAAGTTTAGCAAGTGTGAGTTCTGGTTACCAGAAGTATCTTTCCTTAGACATGTGAAATCTGCCTCGGGTATTCGTGTTGACCCTAAAAAGGTAGAATTTGTTCTACAATGGGAGCAACCAAAGACACCGACGGAGATTCGTAGTTTCTTAGGGTTGGCTGGTTATTACCGAAGGTTCATTAAGAACTTCAGTTCTATAGCCTTACCCTTGACTAAGTTGACCAAGAAGGGTGTTCCTTTTACCTAGATTGATAAGTGTCAACAATCTTTTCAGTTGTTGAAAGAGAGGTTGACAAGTGCACCAATGCTTGTGTTACCTGAGCAAGGGAAAGGATATATAGTTTTCTGTGATGCCTCCAAGAATGGACTTGGATGTGTGTTGATGCAGGATAAACAAGTGATTTATTTTGCTTCTCGACAGCTCAAGAAATACAAGGAGAATTATCTGACACACGACCTAGAGCTAACTGCTGTGGTTCATGCCTTGAAAATCTGGAGACATTATCTTTATGGAGAAACATTCCAGATTTTCACTGATCATAAGAACCTTAAGTACATATTTTCTCAGCATGAGCTTAACATGAGGCAACGCCGCTGGATGGAGTCAATCATGTACTACGATTGTACAATTGATTACCATCCAGGGAAGGCCAATATAGTTGTTGATGCTTTGAGTAGGAAATCAGCAACACCAGCCTTAGATAGAACACAACTGAATTCCTTAGTGTGCTCAAGAAGAGATATGCTTATCTCCTTAAGACAAAACAATGTATAGTTAAAAGTATCATTGTTAGGTGGGTTGTTAGCTGAGATGCATATAAAACCTACTCTGAGAGAGCAGATCAAGGAGGCACATCAAGTTGATGGTACAGTTCAACAGATTAGATCGGAGTACGGTAGTGAGAAACGAGATGGTTTCCATGACTCTAATGATCAAGTAGCATGTTATCATGGTAGGATGATAGTGCCGGATGTGGATAACTTGAGAAAGTTAGTCATGGAAGAAGATCATTCTTCGATGTATGTTATGCATCAAGGAAACACCAAGATGTATCAAAATTTGAAATATATGTATTGGTGGCCTGGAATGAAGAAGGACGTTGTTGAGTTTGTTATGTGGTGTCCTGTTATTCATCAAGTTAAAGCTGAACACCAGAAGCCTACAGGAACAATATAACCTTTACCCATACCACAGTGGAAGTGGGATCATGTAACCATGGACTTTGTTGTTGGCCTACCCAGGACAAACAAAGGGCATGATTCCATTTGGGTAATAGTTGATAGGTTGACAAAGACATCACATTTCTTGCCTATCAAAACAACATATTCTACTGAGAAACTAGCACAATTATATGTTGAAGAGATAGTACGACTGCATGGAGTTCCAGTTACCATCGTTTTTGACAGAGGTCCTTAGTTTATGAGTCATTTTTGGGAGAGACTTCATAAAGCCTTAGGCACACAGTTAAGATTTAGTACAGCCTTACATCCTCAGACTGATGGACAGTCAGAAAGGACTATACAGACCTTGGAATACTTGCTTAGAGCATGTGTTCTTCAGTTTACAGGGAGTTGGGATCTGCACCTAAGCTTGATAGAGTTTGCCTACAACAATAGCTATCAACATAGCATTGACATGGCACCTTATGAATCTTTGTATGGTAGACGTTGTAGATCACCCCTATGTTGGTATGAAACTGGTGAATACCAACTGTTAGGTCCTGATCTTGTGCAGCAAACCACAGAGAAGATTAAAATATTACAACAACAGATAAAGACTGTAGAGGATAGGAAGAAATCTTACGTTGACAAACTCCGTAGACCTTTAGAATTCCAGGTTGGAGACAGAGTGTATCTCAAAGTCTCACCTTGGAAAGGAGTGCTTCGATTTGGAAGGAAAGGGAAGTTAGCACCGAGGTTTATGGGGCCTTATCCAATCATTGAACATATTGGAAGAGTATCTTATAAGCTAGAGTTACCACCAGAGTTACAGAGGTTACACCCTGTGTTTCACATTTCCATGCTGAGGAAATGTCACCCTAATACAGAATCAGTTCTGCAACCTATGGAGGTAGAATTGAATAATGATATATCTTATGAGGAAGGACCTGTATCGATCCTTGATAAAAGAATTAAAAAGCTGAAAAAGAAAGACATAAGTCTTGTGAAAGTCCTCTGGAATCATCTTGGAGTTGAAGAAGCCACATGGGAACTAAAGGAATACATGAGAAGGAAATACCCTACTCTTTTCTCTTAATATGTTTTGTTGATATATTTTGTTGATTTGGGGACGAAATCCTTGTAAGGGGTGGATAATTTGTTACATCCCTGACCTGGTTTATGGACTATCCCTAGATATTTTGCTTTAAAATGTGATTAGATGCTTGTTGTTATCTTTTGATATGTAATTAGAGCTTCTGAGGAACTTATCTTTCCATTTCTGTCCTTTTTGAACAATGTTGTAATATTGTTTTGTTAAATATGGACTAATGTACAAATTAGAGGGGTTAACTTGCAAATTGCACATGTTAAGATGTTCCTCTAATGATGAGACATCTTAAGAATGAATATGATGTAGTTATATGGATTCTCCAAGCTTGGGCACCAAGATATAGCTTGTAGAGCAATCCTTGTGCTTTAAAACCTAGTTTTGGTGTAAAGTGCAATTTACCCACAACATAGGGTGCAACATGTAAAATATACCCTCTAGAGTATCTTTCATGACTCTTGACATAAAGTAGAGCAAAGATAATGAGGAGGCAGCCTCATTTGAGTAATCAAATAAGAATGATAATCCTTATATCTAAATGACCAAGTTTTAAGCAAAATGGCCTTTTATACATGTATAACTTTGTAAGGTGTTTGGTTCCTTTTTCCTTAACCTTGGTTGAGAGAGGGGTTTTCATGTGATAAGAAGGGATAAACGTGGCAAAGGAGGGGAGAAGGTCCTATTTGAGAAATAAAGGAAATAACCTTCCTTGCCTTGAAAACATACCCAAAATATATAAGCAAACTCCTTTCCACAAGCAAGGGATCGTTTCCCTTCATTCCTTCACTTATATCTTTGCTTTGGCCGACTAAGGAGAAGCTCAGGAGCAGAGGAGAATGACCAAGTTGATTTAGGTAAGATTTGACCATCACCTAGCTCGAATTCATGGAAGAAATCCTACTACAAGGTTGGTTTGTTAGTTTTCCTTACATAACTCTTCTTTCCAGCCATATTCTCCATCCAAATCTTGAAGAATGGACCTTGGGAAACCTTTGGATCTTCATCCACCATTAAAGCTACGGAGCTTGGAGCTCTAGATCAAATCCTAAGGCAGGTTTTATAACTCTAACCCTTAAGTTTTTCTTATGCATCTTCCTTTCATGAAAATGTTGCTTAATCTCCTTCTTTAGACACTTCTATGTGTTCTTGCTAGAAAATCCGTGAAGAACAGTCCATGTTCTTGAGGTAGAAGAAGATGGCATTATTTACAAAGTTCATCCTGATCTTACTTTAGCAAACATTCCTCCACCCCTTGCCCAAACGGTTTGCAAAACCATTTGGAAGCAAATGGTTTCAAAATCATTTGCGTGCAAACAGTTTCACAAGAACGGTTGGGAGAAAACGGTCCCTAGACCATTTGGATGTGTTGACCAAGCGTTGACCATTTGAAGGGATGTTTAACATATTATGGAATAATCACCCACCAAAAATCATCATTTAATTCTAAGAGAATCACTAATTGAAGGCACTTTAGTCACCTAAACCCTAATCAGGTTAAGTGCTGATTTCAATCAGTTAATCATGTTGAAGTTTGGTTGAGTGGCCCAAACGGTTTCAAAACCATTTGGGGATCACCCAAATGGTCTCAAGACCGTTTGTTTATAACCCAAAACCGTTTGGAAGTCTAGGGTCAAGTGGGGTTGACCAATTAAAGGTCCAATTATAACAAGTTGTTGAACAACTAAGTGTTGATTTGGTAACTAAACCTAGGGTTCAACCCTTAAGTGAATGATTTGGTTTTGATGACATGATGGGCAAACGGTCTCAGGATCGTTTGGAGGATGTCCAAAAGATCTCAAGAACGTTTGGGGTCACCCAAGACCGTTTGGAGGATGTCCAAAAGATCTCAAGACCGTTTGGGGGTCACCCAAGACCATTTGGAGGTCTAGGGTTGACCATGGTTAAGTGGTTGAAGATTGAAAGGCAACAATTTGAAGTATAATCGATTAGTGACCTAATGATCAAAAGTAGGGTTCAGACCTTAATAGGTTGAGTTAGTTTTTGATGTGGATTTGAGCAAACGGTCTCTAGACCGTTTGGAGGATGTCCAAACGATCCCAAGACCATTTGGGGTCAGGTCATGACCCAGTTGAATGATGGTTCAATGGTCTCATGGTCAATTAGACTCATGTTGATACATGTTGAAGGATGATCATTTCCAAACCCTAATCCAAGTGAACCAAGCTTAATTGATAATCAATTGAGGGTCAAATGAGTGTCAAATCAGTAGAGGGTTGACCTAATTAACCCAATTGATAAGTGGTTAACAAGTGCATGGTTGATTGAGGGGTTCAACATTAAAAACCCTAACCCAATTGGAAGAGTTGATACACTTTTTGGTCCATCCGGTTTTGAGGGTGTTTGGACCAAACGGTATCAAGACCGTTTGGGTCCAAATGGTCTCAAGACCATTTGAGTCCAAACGGTTTCAAAACCGTTTGGGACCAAACGGTCTCAAGACCGTTTGGGACCAAACGATCCCAAACCGTTTAGTGGCCATGCGGTTTTCAAGATCGATTTGTTCATGCAGTTTCAAAGGTCAAAGTTGTCCAAACGGTCAACGAGACCAAATGGTCTTCACCTCACCAAGGGCAAACGGTCTCGAGTGTGTACTTGGCCATGCGGCCTTGAAAGTCAAAGGGACCAAACGGTCAACAACTCTGTGCGGTTTCAAAACAGTTTGGAGGTTAAAAGTGCAAAATCGTTTGGGGTCTATTAAGTTCAAGAACGTTTGATGCCTTAAATGTCAAGATGGTTTAGTATTTGATTAACCTAAACCCTAAAGGTACCTAAAGTGATTAAGGGAACAAGTAATTAGTTGATTGATGCATGTTATGGTCAATGGTGAACATTACAAAAGTACCCTTAGTGGGTTAGTGTGACTAGTACCCCTTGATCAAGCAAACCCTAATGACCATAATGGTGATTACATGACGTATGTTATCAAAGTTGATTTGACTTAGTCTAACCAAGAGTGATGTAAACATCATCTATTAGTAAGAGGAGAGAGAAGACTCCCTATATATAAGAGAATGAAGTAATATACTTTCAACATGTATGAATACACATAATTAGGGTATGATCCTTCATAGTGAGATCATGGAAACCCTAATTATAATGATTAATGAATCTTAACCCAATTTGAGGGCATTAATGAAAGTAATCTTCATACATGATGATGGTGTGATCTCAATTCATTGTAATGTGAATAGTAAACCCTAATCTAGGGTAATGTGATGTAATGTGAATAGTAAACCCTAATATAGGGTAATGTGATGTAATGTGAATAGTAAACCCTAATCTAGGGTAATATGATGTAATGTGAATAGTAAACCCTAATCTAGGGTAATGTGATGAAATGTGAATAGTAAACCCTAAACTAGGGTGATGTGATGATATGAACAAGTAAACCTTAATTTTGGATTATGCTTTTAAGCATGAAACTCCATGATTAAAGTATGAGATAAGGAATCACTATTCCTAATCAATCTAATGGGTTGAATAACTCTAATTGGATTGAATAAGAATCCTAACCCTAGAAACCAACCATGGTAATCTGACACGGTCATGGTGAATCCTTTGTTGCATGACCGTGTAATGAAGCACGACCGTGGTGGCTTACTATTACACGACCGTGCACGATAGCACGGCCGTGGTATCCTATATTCAAATTGAAAAGAACTTGTACTGTGATGATATAGTTATAATGTGCATGTTATAAATAAATGTTAACCATGCAGGTTTTCATAAAGAGGTAATCATATCCAGGTTAGGGTTATGATGTCATATGCATTGAAAACACTTTATATGCTTTAAGAGTAATGATATGTTATGTTACCTGGTGAGTGGTAACATATGCGATTGATAGGATGAATGAGCCATGAGAAATGTATGCATTGTTATAATCAAAGGTCATACTGTTAAAATGACTGGATGATAAGATGTTACTTGGTAATAAGTGTTATGATGATTCAAGGGTTTGAACACCCATATTCCTAAATCACAATGATGAGATGGTTAGGGATTGATATCCCATTGTTAAAAATATGTGATGTGAACTTAATACAAATAGTACTCTTTATTTATAACAATTGTCTTATTGGTTTATGTTTTAAAACATGCCTGATGCTAAAGAATGCCATAATGTACTTAAATAATCAAGTATAATGGTATCGTGTAGAGCCTTGACCATAGATCCATCATTGTCAGAAATTAAATGATGGTGAAACATGTTTTCCAAAGGGAACTCCTGGAGAGCATACTTTTGAGTATGTGAGGGTTATGGATGCGAATATCCTTACGTCCTAATGTTGGATTTGATAGGAGATGTATCATTAATCTCTCAATCCTTCATTATATGTTTATGTCGGAAAGATGTATCACTAATCCCCCGATGATGTTGTTAATTCCGCATCGATGAGAGATAAACAAGAAATCCCTCGATGGCGAAGAGAGTACATAACGCCACTATAACTCTAAATATCAAAGTTTCCAGAATACCCTGGAAAGCTATTATAGCAGAGACATAAGATGTCCTGCATGTTGATCCACATACTTACTGAGGAGTGATGAGGTCATAGGAATCCGACTCTCCTGATGACCTATGTATGATACCGATTGCGATTTAGTAATGGTCGGTTGGAGTATGAGAGGTGTAACTCATCTCCTCAGGGCATAAATATGTTTGTAAAATGTAATCAGCCGTGTAGCATATTTGCATAGGTTGAACTACGAGAAACAATGATTGATGATAAACTGTTTATAGTGTTGTAGTTAGTATACATGTTCTTCATATTGCTTATTGTTATATGTCTTGTAATTCAGTTAAGTTATAATTGAAATCATTGCTTAAGAGAATTTTGTCCCATTTAGTTTACACAATGTTAAATCTGCTGTTGAATGTTTATAATTCTACTACTTTATGTTATTCCATTATTGCAATAACAAAGCTTCTGGCGGAGAATTATAACTCTCGCTAGGACAATTATTCAACTGTCTCACCCCCGTGGGATTCGACTTTTGAGGTAGACGCTGAGGAGGAAGGAACCCATCAGTGGGTGAGCAGCAGCAGCAGCAATCTCAGGGACAACAATGATCCTCAGGTGGAGACACTGACTGTCAAGTCTTGTAGATAGTATGTCCTATGTGTCGTCTATGTACTCTCAGGTCCTAGGAGTCAGTGAATCTGAGATTTTGGCATGATGCATCTAGATTTTGTATCTTACCTTGTACAGTTAACAAGGTAGTTGATGTTGTAATTCTCGAGATGTGTTTGTTACAGAGATGTAATGATGGATCAGTTTGTAAATAACTTATCATGTTTCTTTATGAAAGAGTTTTTATCGTTTGAAGATTTATTTAAAAAAAGTTTTAATTTTTAGTGATTTTTGATAATTCTGATGCTAATTGCTTCTGCATTCGTTGATCTTGTTTTCGAATTCTATCATCTCAGGAAGAGTCAAGATCCATCACCTCATATGTGCGAGACCACATGCAGGACATCTCATGTCTCTTGCTAAATAGCTTTTCAGGGTATACTGGCAACTTTGCTATAGAGTTATAGCCCATAGCATATACTCTCTTCAGGATATGGCCCGCAGCCAATGCCTGGTATTGTGGAGTACTGGCCCATAACCATACTCTTATTGGGATATGGTCCATAACCATTCCTATGCATAGGATATGGCCCACAGTCATTCCTATGAGGCGTAAGGATAATTCGCCCATTACCCCCACATATTCAAAAATATGCATTCCAGGATTTCCCATAGGAAAACTTGTTTCACCTTCACCAACTACTGACCATGATGGATCTATGGACAAGGCTCTACATGATAAGATTCCACTTGATTATTTAAGTACATTACCATATTCTTTTAGCATCAGTCAAGCTTTTAAATATGAATTATTATGACAAATGCTACAAAGAAACATGTAATATTTTTATCAAGTACTCTTCAGAAACTTTATAGAACATTGGGATCTCAATCCTTTATCTCATTACTAGGAATTCATATCCCTCAACAATATCATCATCATGTTTACTAAATCTGGGTATTCAAACCCTCAATTCATCATTGAACAAGGTTATCACTAATAAGGTAACTAATACCTCCAGGACATCTGACCAAGGTATTCATGATACTTGTTACACAAGCATCTCACATAGTTCACCAGGCATATTCAACTTCTTGTCACCTCTCACTAGGAAATAAATAAAATAATGGCTCACAAGGCCCATTAACATCATAGCTCATACCTGGTTATGCTCAACATCTCATGATACTTGCATGGTTAGTATACTTGATAAAAATCGTATCAATTACATATCAACATTATGCAATACAAAGATAACATCACTATTCCCTCATTAGGGTTAGGGTTTCTCATCTTTATCAATTAGGGTTTCACATAACATCACCCTATCTTAGGGTTTTACATAACATCACCCTATTTTAGGGTTCCACATAACATCACCCTATCTTAGGGTTTCACATAACATCACCATATATTAGCGTTTTACATAACATCACCCTATATTAGGGTTAGGGTTTCCCATCTTTATCAATTAGGGTTTAATATATCATCAATTATGTATTAAATTATACTTATCATTGTTCCATGTACTTAGGAACACACATCATCATCATACCTTATTAGGTTGACTTAACCTGTTACTAAAATATATGCAACTATGTTTATCATAGTATATTGAATTTATTACTTTCATAGGCATCGAGTGATAATCACTCTAATTATACTAATCACCTAAGTACTTTAGAGGTACTTCCACTGCCTTAAGATACTCTTCAACCACTTATGGGGTTATTAGTACTTACATGGTTTGAAAAAATTGGACCTTCAAACGGTTTGGACCAATTGAACCTTCAAACAATTCGGCCCTAAAAATTCAAACGGTTTGAAACCGTTTATACCTTCAAACGGTCTTGGTCTAAACCTTCAAACGGTTTGAGACTGTTTAGACCTTCAAATGGTCTTGGTCTAAACCTTCAAACGATGTGAGACCGTTTAGACCTTCAAACGGTCTTGGTCTAAAGCTTCAAAGCGTTTGAGACCGTTTAGACCTTCAAACGGTCTTGGTCTAAACCTTCAAACAGTTTAAGACCATTTAGACCTTCAAACGGTCTTGGTCTAAACCTTCAAATGGTTTGATACCGTTTAGACCATAAAACGGTCTTGAAGTTCATTTAACCCTAATCCCTCAAATGGTTTGAAAACCGTTAGACCTTAAACGGTCTTGGTCTCTAATCCCTCAAACGGTTTGAAGACCGTTAGACCTTAAACGGTCTTGGTCTCTAATCCCTCAAATGGTTTGAAGACCATTAGACCTTAAACGGTCTTGGTCTCAAATCCCTCAAATGGTTTGAAGACCGTTAGACCTTAAATGGTCTTGGTATCAAATCCCTAAAACAGTTTGAGGACCATTAGACCTTAAACGGTCTTGAAGATTCCTTTGAAATTGTTTGGTCATTCAATTGAGTTGAAACCTTTCAACCCTGAAACGGTTTGAAAACCGTTTGGTCATTAAACGGTTTGAAACCGTTTGGTCAACTATTTTGCAAACCGTTTGATATTGCTGGTTTTAGAAATGTGTGCTAAGATGATGTCATCATCATCAAGCTTCATACCTCTGAATTCTATTGTCATATATATGATAAATTCATCAATTATTCAAGAAGACAATAAAAGATCAACATATGATGAGAAATTGAAATCCATAATAACATTGATGGGTTCAAGTTATATAACCCGCCTTCAAAGTATCTTCAAAGATTCAATCTTCTCGTCTCTAATGGTGAAAGAATCTCCTTCAACTATCCAAGGTTCATTTCCAACTCTTTGGATGCAAAAGATAGCCAAGGTTGAGCATTGGATGGAAGAGAAAAGAAAATGAGTGTTGAAATGCAATTTCAACCATCAATCCAAGGTTGAAGATGATCATGGAGCTTAACGTCAGCTTGGGGAACGTTTTCCTCCTACTCCTAAGCTCCTTGGTCGTCGGCCAAAGCAAGGGAAGAAAGTGGTTTGCAAAAATAGTCTTTCAAGTAAGGAGAAAATCGAGTACATATAATTGATTTTCTAGGAGAGAGAAAGTAGGAGAAAATTCATCCACTTTCTTGCCACATGTCCCCTCCCTTCCTTGCCATGGAAGCCAACTTTATTTTTCCATAATTTCCTTTAATTTATCCTTGAATTAAAAGAAACCACTTAAGCACCTTAATCATTATAATACTATTATCCATTTTTAGTGGACATTACTTTTTAATTAACAAATGTGAGTGGATTTCTTCACCTACTTAGGATATTTCGGTGCCACTCAAGGCGTTTGTACGTCCTACCACTATAGGATTTTGACCACAGCCTTTTTAGTTGATGGACACTTCAATTAATATATTTATTTTTGCTACAAAATAAATTAGGGTTTCAATTATGCTTAAATCTTGATTATTTTATTATCAATATTATATCTCCTCAAAAGTAGTTCAAACAAGACGCCCCATTCTTTTTATTTTCTTTAAATGATACCAACAAACAGTAGGGACATTCTTGAAGTGGTATTTTACATATTCAACCCTAGATTTTGGGTAATTTGCAAATTACACCAAAACAAGCATTCAATACACAAGCATTACTGAAACAAGCTCCTTCTTGGAACCTAGGCTTCCACAAGCAATACATCAGCATCATTCTCATTCTTATGATGATATAACACTTTAGGAACATTTATCATGTAACATTTGCAAGGTAACCCCTTAAATTGGGTAAATTGCACCTTAGTCCAAGATAGGTAAAATATTGTTTCAACATTATTCAAATAGGACCAAAATTGAAACATAAGCTCTCCTTTAGTCTTAATTACTTTTAAAAAGATAAAGACAAGAATCTTAATAACTTACTTAAGCAAAACATCTAGGGTTAAGGCATAACCCAGGTCAGGGATGTTATAGTGAAAGTTCTTCTAAATGGTTTGATGCCAAAAAAGAATAATTGGCATCCATGGATAAGAATTAAGTTTGGGACCTTGTACCTTTTCCAAGAGTACTAAGCCTATGGTTGCACATGGATCATTAAGACAAAAGGAAACCCAAATGGTGAATTTGAGAGGTATTAGGCTAGATTTGTTGTCGAGGGTTCACAAAAGGAAGGCATTGGTTACAAAGAGACGTGGATAACATTCTCATCAAAGGACCCCTTTAGAGTAATCATGTATGTAGTGACTCAATTTTTATCTTGAGCTACATCAAATGGATGTGACAATAGCTTTATTGAATGGAGGTTTATTTGAAGAAGTCTATATGGAACAAAAAGAAGATTTCATTGATGAAAGTAGAAGTCATACAGTTTGTAAATTTAAGAAATAAATATATAGAATTAAACAAGCATATTTAGAATGGTATGTAAAATATAACTCCATCATATCACCTTTAATATTTGAACCTAAAATTTGTTGATTGATGTACACACTTAAAGGTCAGTGGGAGTAAGTTCATAGACTTATTCTTTATGTAGATGAAATTCTACTTGCAAGTAATAACTTAAACATATTACAAAAAAATATGGATTCTTTTACTTCTAATTTTGAGATGAATGGTATGGGTGAAGATGTATATGTACTCGGCATGGAGGTTGATTAAGTCAGAGATAAGGGCATACTTGGAATATCCAAGAAGGCCTATATATCTCAAGTAATGAGGAAATATGGCACGACAATTTGTTTTCCTGGGATTTCACCTGTAACGACCCCGCCTCCCGGTAACCCCCAATTAAGGGAGACCTGAAGGTCAGAGCCGTTATTCAATTAACAGGATCAAAGGTTCGACAAATAATCAGTAATAATTAATAAATTTTACCAACTAAACTGAAAACTGGTATAAAATATAACTTTTCTTACCTTGGAAAAACTAGGATTTCTAAACTTCTATCCATGAAGATGTTAATCTAACTAATCCTCCTGTGCATGTTATTTCTCATTCAATTCCACATATGTCACTGTACTATTTGTTCTTTCATTTGTACCTAAAACGCCGACAAACAAAACGTCTGTCAGCCGAAGCTGGTAAGTGGGGAAAACAATAATTGTGCAACTATGTTAACAATATAATCAACCAAATATCATTTAACAACCAAGATTACGTTTTAAGCAATACTACTCAATCCTTGCATATCCCCTTTCTCTGTAACGTCCCTGTAGTGAACATGGATACCACCTCCCTCATATGGTAGATCCTTACCCCCATGGCCCTACCACAAAGGTAGCCAATACCTAGGATTATGGAGTCGCATGGTCCTACCCAAAGGTAGACCAATCCCTGACTCATGATGACTTGATGGACCTACCCCATTGGTAGCCATTTACTAAGTCATTTAATGACCTGATGGACCTACCCTCATTGGTAGCCATTTACTAGGTCAATCTATAAAGCTATAGAGGGGACTAGGATCTGAGCTAGTAGGCATATTTCTTATGTGATAGTCATATTCACATTATACTTTGCATGAATTAAATACATCCAACAGTTTAATTCAAGCCACGATGGAAACATCGATAAAATCCCGGAAAACTAATTCGGGTAGTCATAAGCGTAACCACATACCTTCAATTGCAGTTTTCAAGATAGATTCAAGTTATGAAGAGTAACTTCAATCAACAAGCAATGAGGAAGAGAAATCCTGAAATAGAAGTACCAATTCCTTTTATTAATAATTATCCAATTTCATTATAGCATTTAGGATTTCAATTCCAACATTAGGGTATCTTTTGGAAATTAGGGTTTTACTTCTTCTTTCATCATTATCATCCTTAATTTATTAAACTACATGAAACCCCTAATTTCTCATTGAATTTCCTTTATTAGGCATCTAATTTCCTTATTTCATAAAAATATGATTTTTATCTCCTTTTACCCCAAATTAGGGTTTCCATGTAAATTAACCTTCATTTTTAATATTATAACTCTCAGTTAAATACTTTTGCAATCAAACAATAAATCAAACCACCTTTATCATTATCAGAGTCAAACTTAGCAATTTGACCTATTGATTTACTAAATTACACTCTTAACATGAAATTAGGGTTTCTCATCAATATTTAATATACTTTATTAGCCAAATAAGACACTTTTGCAAAACGGACTGGAATTAGGTTCTGGAAATATTTTTATCTTATTCCTTGAATTTTTCTATACAACTTTCATATATAAAGTTTTTCCATTAGACAAACCTTGTAATTTCTATCATTTTCGCAAGAAAAGCCCTTTTTCTAATTATTCGTTTAGAGAGGTGAATTACCAGAAAATTCCCGGCCACTTGATCGGTGCGCCTATGGTCCGCACTCTGATCTAACGCTCAGCGTTGTGCGTCTCCACTCAACCTTCAACTTAAGCGCCACGAAGCCCAGGTCGTTGGATCCCGCGAGTCCACGGTGGACTTAAGATCCAAGGGTCTCCGCCTACTTTGACCCGGCCGCTAGATCCTGATCAAACGGAGGCTACTCTTCACCTTCTTCATCTCTGGTTCTTCTTAACGCGGCGGTGCCGCGGCGGCGCTCTTGCCAGAACCAACACAATCGAGAGGGAGAGCGAGCAACAGGGCTTAGCAAGCAACCGTTTGAGTTCGATAGGTCGCAAGGACCCGAGGGGTCCCCTTTTATAGGCCATGGGAGGTCCCTTTTAGGGTTCCCAATCCCAACCATAAACACAGTCCTAGCCCAATTGGGCGTTTCTTGGATTCACGTCGAAACCTCATCGAACTAGGGTTAGAATTCAACCTCTTGCTCTCACGGACTCAGAGGAAGAGTTTCCAAAGATGCACATGCATCAGGGCTCACGAAAACAAGGGATTAAAAATCCCTCTCGCGCGGCCACAGTCCCTGTCCCTTTGGGACTTGGACGATGAGTTGTGTCCCTTGTATTAAGATCCAAGGGCTCTCATCACACGCACAAGAACAAAGGGAAACTAATTCCCATTTATAAAAATTGGATTTTATTCTTATTCCAATTGAATTTTGGAAAATTCATATCTCCCAATTGGTTACTCTTTTCTTTCCCAAATTTTGAGGGAATCTCGATTTCAGTCTTAACTTTCGTCCTGCAAAAGTTGGTGTCATTATAATAAGGATTCGGTTCCTTTTCTTAATATGTAAGTTATCATCATATTAATCATATTTCCTATCTCTTCATTATTTCTTTTATCATTATTTCTTGATTCTTAGTTCCTTGAACCACAGGGAATCTATTATCTCGAAATCCTATTTCCCTTTAATAGTAATTTATTTCTTTTTAGCAATACCATGTAATACATTAATTGTATATCCACATTATCTTCTTATTTTGCTATTTTGGTATTTTCTCTTTCTTTCCTGTTTATTGGGACTCCTTGGATCCCAAGACACTCTATTATTTCGAAATTCATTTTATTGGAATACTCAGTATCCTTCTTAATGCACCTATATGCATTATTTTGCATTATCATGTTTATTTCCACCTATTGTTAGAGGAGATAATTTGGCTTCAAGTAGTGTCCGAACAATGGAATGACAAGAAATAAAAGGAGGAAGCTATTGTACACATCTGTAGTTGGAAGCTTATAATATCTTTAGATATGCATCCAATTTAACATTTGGTTTTTTGTTAATACTTGGTCGTTACCAAAAAGAACACAATCATTGACCAAATGAAGTTCCTTGAATAAGCTGAGGCTCTACCTGCAAGGAAAAAATGAATATATGCTTAGAAATAAAGGAAAAATGACCTTGAGATTATAGGATATCAAATGTAGATTCATCTCGGCATCTAGAAAGTAAGAAGTCCACAACATGATATATCTTTCTTCTAACTGACAGTGTATTGTCAAGGAGGATCGTCAAGAAAAAGACTAGAACGTCATCTACCATGAAAGTTGAGCATATATTTTGTCATGAAACATCATCATAGGAGATATGACTTAAGAGTATGATACATGATCTTAATAGTGTCGATTCAAATCATAAGAAAACACAGATACATTGTGACAATGGAGCTGTAGTCTCTAATAATTCTAAAAGAACCACCGCATGTAGAGACCTAGACATAAATCTCTATGTTTTCAATGAGGGAGTTGACAATAAGATGATAATGATTTATCACATTGGTACACAAAACATTATTTCAATACCCATGACGAAAAGGCTAGCTCCAAAATTACATAAAACTCATGCCAAGAATATGGGTTTGTGAAGGTCATTTGATGTGTAATGGTTAATGTAATTTGATAATATGGTATTTATTATGTGATAACATATTCTACTCCTATCTTTATGTTGATACTAGTTATAATAAAATATCAGTTTTGACATAAAGTTGGACCAAGGAATGGGTTTGATGTCGATCTGTTCATGGATTTTATAGCACTACATGTGATATTTTTAGATATCATAGTGCATAGATAGAATACTCATATATTTGGTGACAATTTTTATGACTCATATCTTGTTCTAATATAAGGAATTGTTTATGTTAAGCATCATTTAAAATATATTCAATGCAGAGAGCTGATTTGGGACCAATGGCCAAGCATTTCTTGATTAAATACCTTATGGACGTCCACACTTTTCTACAAACTGTGGGATAAAGGAAAGGAAACGTTTCTATGTAAATCCCAAGTATATGGTATCCCCCATACAACTTCTAATATTTGAGTCTTATTTTTTCTCTCTCTTGACATATGTAAATGACAACTGTTCATGACTCTATTCGTTGTGACCCATGCAGACAACCTGCACCAGCCACAAACACTACAAAATAGGATATATTTTATGCAACTAAGGATTTTCTCGTGCAAGATCCATCAATAATCCATTTATTCTCTTAAATATAATTTTCCCCTCATTTTCTAAGGTCGTTGTCATGCATGAAAACATAGGCGAGCCAAGTAGGAAAAAGATATGAGGGAATTAGAAAAAAGAGGATGGAAGTAGATATAAGAGTGAATAGAAGTAGAAAAACATATGAGTCAAGTATAAAAATATAAAAAAGGCGGATGTATAAAAGAGATGAGGAAAGTAGACCAGAGAGAAGAGAGAAATAGGATAATAGGACAGAAGTATAAATATGGAAAATTGTGGAGACAAAAGAGAGTATGAAAGTGTACAAAGGAGAGGTTGGAAGAGCATTGTGCTAAATTGTACTTATTAGCATTGTTGTGAAAAAAGGAGGCTAGTATAAAAAGAGAGGAGGAAAAAGATGAGAAAGGAGAAAAGTAAACATTAGTACAATATAAAACCATATTAGTAAAATGCCAAAAAAGGGGGAGAGAAGTTGAATAAGAGAGGAGAGTAGTGTATAAGAGAGATGAGAGATGTAACATCTATAAAATACAACAAAAACATTGGTACATTAATTATAAAAGAAGGGAAACAAAAGGAGAGTGGACTGACATGCCTCAACTATGTGTGAAAAATGCAAGTGTACACATAGGCCTTTTAGGCCTAAATGTCAAACTCAAAAAAACATTAATCCCGCAACTACTACTAATTGTAACCTAATCATATATGCCTAAGGGGAAATTGATAAGTTGGTTAATTACAGGTCATTGTAAGAATGGGAATCAAAATTGAATGGATTACAATCAAAGTTGGAGGGATTCCTTAGGATTACAATTTCACCATGATGTAAATTGCAATTAACTCCATTTCATTAGTAAGTACTCAACCTTAACCCTAGATTAAGAGACCTTTAGCAAGTATAACCCACTCCCATAACACAATACACTACCTACACTTAGACAAATCCCTCCACTATAGAGATTTAGGAATTAGCTAGGAACTTTAATGAAACCTTTGTGGTATTCCCATCACAGTCGTAAGCCCTATCTAAAAGCAAGATATGGGCTATGTAAACTGTACCATCCCTGACATGGGTTATGAACTAACCCTAGGTGTTTTGCTTAATACATGTGATTATATGCTTGTGGTTATCCTTTGATATGTAATTAAAGCTCCTGAGGAACATATATTTCCATTTCTGTCCTTTTTGAACTAGTAATATTATTTTGTTAAAAATGGACTAATGTGCAAATTACCCAATTAAAGGGGTTAACTTGCAAATTTCACATGTTAAGATGTTCCTCCGATGTTGAGACATCATAAGAATGAATATGATGTAGTGATATGGATTCTCCAAGCTTGGGCACCAAGATATAGCTTGTAGAGCAATCCTTGTGCTTTAAAACCTAGTTTTGGTGTAAAGTGCAATTTACCCAAAACATAGGGTGCAACATGTAAAATATACCCTCTAGAGTATCTCTCATGACTCTTGGCATCAATAAGATCAAAGATAATGAGGGGGTGCCTCATTTGAGTAATCAAATAAGAAGGATAACCGTTATAATTAAATAATCAAGATGTACGCAAAAATGACCCCTTTTATGGATACAACTTAGTAAGGTGTTTGGTTCCTTTTTCCTTAACCATGGTTGAGAGAGGGGGGTTTCATGTGATGAGAAGGGAGGAACGTGGAAAAGAATTGGAGAGGGGCGTGGAGGATATTGATGTAAAATAGAAGAAATAGTTACCATTGCCTTGAAAATATGCCCAAAATATATAAGCACATCTCTTTTACAAGGCAAGGGATCGTTTCCCTTCATTTCCTCTTCTTATCTTCTTTCTTGGCCGACTTAGGAGAAGATTAGGAGCAGAGGACAACGACCAAGCCGGTTTAGGTAAGTTTTGATCACCATCTAGCTCGGATTCATGGAGGAAATCTTGCTACAAGGTTGGTTTAGTAGTTTTTCTTACACAACTCTTCTTTCTAGCCATCTTCTCCATCCAATTCCTGAGGAAAGGACTTTGGAAGACCTATGGAGCTCCATCCACCATTAAAGCTACGGAGCTTGGAGCTCCAGATAAGATTCTAAGGCGGGTTTTATAACTCTAAACCTTAAAGCTTTGTTTATGCATCTTCTTCCTATGAAAATGTTGCTTGTTCTCCTTTCTTTCACACTTCTAAGTGTTCTTGCAACCAAAACCGTGAAGAACAGTCCATGTTCTTGAGGTAGAAGAAGATGGCATTAATTCCAAAGTTTCATCCTGATCCAAATTTATCGAAAGGTCCTCCACCTCTTGCCCAAACGGTTTGCAAAACCGTTTGGAAGCAAACAGTTTCAAAACTGTTTGGAGGGCAAACGGTTTCACAAGACCGTTTGGAGGAAACTATCTCAAAGACCGTTTGGATGTGTTGACCAGGCGTTGACCATTTGGAGGGCTGTTGTACATATTATGGACTAATCACCCACCAAGAATCATCAACTAATTCCGAGTAAATCACCAAATGAAGGCACTTTAATCACCTAAACGCTAATCAGGTCTATTGCTGATTTCAATGATGCAATCATGTTGAAGTTTGGGTTGAGTGGCCCAAACGGTTTCAAAACCATTTGGGGATCACCCATACGGTCTCAAGACTGTTTGGTTATCACCCAAGACCGTTTTGATGTCTAGGGTTAATGGGGTTGACCAATTGAAGGTCCAATCATATCAAGTTATTGAGTAACTAAGTGCTGATTTGGTGACCAAACCTAGGGTTCAACCCTTAAGTAATTGACTTGGTTTTTGATGACATCATGGGCTAACGGTCTCAAGACCGTTTGGAGGACGTCCAAACGGTTTCAAAACCGTTTGGAGATCACCCAAGACCGTTTGGAGGTCTAGGGTTGACTATGGTTAAGTGGTTGAAGATTGAAAGGCAATAAGTTGAAATATAATCGATTAGTGACCTAATGATCAAATCTATGGTTCAAACCTTAATAGGTTGACTTAGTTTTTGATGTTGACTTGAGAAAAGGGTCTCAAGACCGTTTAAAGGATGTCCAAACGATCCCAAGACCGTTTGGGATCAGGTCATGACCCAATTGAGTGATGGTTCAATGGGTTCAACATCAATTAGGCTCATGTTGATGTATGTTGAAGGGTGATCATTTCCAAACCCTAATTCACTTGACCCAAGCCCTAATTGGTAATCAATTGAGGGTCAATTGAGTGTCAAATCAGTAGATAGTTGACCTAATTAACCTAATTGATAAGTGGTTAACATGTGCATGGTTAATTGAAGGGTCGAACATTGAAAACCCTAACTCAATTACAAGAGTAGATACACTTTTTGGTCCATGCGGTTTTGAGGAGTTTGGACCAAATGGTCTCAAGACCGTTTGAGTCCAAACGGTCTCAAGACCGTTTGGGGCCAAACGATCTCAAGACCGTTTGGGGCCAAAGGGTCTCAAGACCGTTTGGGGCCAAACTGTCTCAAGACCGTTTGGGACCAAACAATTTCAAAACCGTTTGGTGGTCATTCGGTTTCAAAACCGTTTGGTGTCATGCGGTTTCAAGGTTGATTTGCCCATGTGGTTTCAAAGTCAAAGTTGGCCAAATGGTCAACGGGACCAAACGGTCTTCACCTCTCCTAGGGAAAACGGTCTTGAGCGTGTACTTGTCCATGCGGCCTTGAAAGTCAAAGGTACCAAACGGTCAACAACTCCATGCGGTTTCAAAACCGTTTGGAGGTTGAAAGTGCAAAACCGTTTGGGGTCTTTTAAGGTCAAGAATGTTTAATGCCTTAAAGGCTAAAATGGTTTAATGGTTGATTAACCTAGACCCTAAAGATACCTAAAGTGATTAAGGGAACAAGTAATTAGTTGGTTGATGCATGTTATGATCAATGATGAACTTTACAAAAGTACCCTTAGTGGGTTAGTGAGACTAGTACCCCTTGATCAAGCAAACCCTAATGACCATAGTGGTGATGACATGACTTATGTTATCAAAGATGATTTAACTTGACCTAATCAAGAGTGATGTAAACATCATCTAATAGAAAGAGGAGAGAGAAGATTCCTAATATGAATGAGAATCAAGTAATATACTTTCAACATGTATGAATACACACAATTAGGGTATGATCCTTCATTGTGAGATCATGGAAACCCTAATCATGATGATTAGTGAATCTTAACCTTATTAAGGGCATGAATGAAAGTAATCTTCATATATGATAATGAAATGACCTCAATTCACTGTAATGTGAATATTAAACCCTAATCTAGGGTATTGTGATGTAATGTGAATAGTAAACCCTAATCTAGGGTATTGTGATGTAATGTGAATAGTAAACCCTAATCTAGGGTAATGTGATGTAAAGCGAATAGTAAACCCTAATCTAAGGTAATGTGATGTAAAGTGAATAGTAAACCCTAATCTAGGGTAATGTGATGTAATGTGAATAGTAAACCCTAATCTAGGGTAATGTGATGTAAAGTGAATAGTAAACCCTAATCTAGGGTAATGTGATGTAATGTGAATAGTAAACCCTAATCTAGGGTAATGTGATGTAATGTGAATAGTAAACCCTAATCTAGGGTAATGTGATGTAATGTGAATAGTAAACCCTAATCTAGGGTAATGTGATGTAATGTGAATAGTAAACCCTAATCTAGGTAATGTGATGTAATGTGAATAGTAAAACCTAATCTAGGGTAATGTGTTGTGATATGAATAGTAAACCCTAATCTAGGGTGATGTGATGATATGGACAAGTAAACCCTAATTCTGAGTTCTGCTTTTAAGCATGAAACTCCATAATTAAAGTATGAGATAAGGAATCACTATTCCTAATAAAGATAAGGAGTTAAATAACTCTAAATGGATTGAATAAGAATCCTAACCCTAGAAACCAGTCGTGGTATTATGACACGATCGTGGTGAATCCTTTGTTGCATGACCATGTAATGAAGAACGACCATGGTGACTTACACTTGCACGACCGTGCAAGATAGCACAGTCATGGTATCATATATATATACTTTGAAAAGAACTTATATTGTGCTGATATAGTTACAATGTGCATGTTATTAGTAAATGTTAACCACGCAGGTTTTCATAAAGAGGTGATCATATCCAGGTAAAGGTTATGATGTTATATGCATTGAAAACACTTTACATGCTTCAAGTATAATGATATGCTATGTTACCTGGTGAGTGGTAACATATGAGCTTGATAGGCTGAATGAGCCATGAGAAATATATGCATTGTTATAATCAAAGGTCATACTGATAAAATGACTGAATGATAAGATGTTACTTGGTAACAAGTGTTATGGTTATTCAAGGGTTTGAACACCCACTTTCCTAAATCACAATGATGAGATGGTTAGGGATTGATATCCCAATGTTAAAAGTATGTGATGAGAGCTTGATACAAATAGTACTCTTTCTTTATAGCATTTGTTTTATTGATTTATGTTTGAAATCATGCTTGATGCTAAAGAATGCCATAATGTACTTAAATAGTAAAGTATAATGATATCATGAAGAGCCCTGACCATAGATCCATCATTGTCAGAAACTAAATGATGGTGAAATAGGTTTTCCTAAGGGAACTCCTGGAGCACATACTTTTGAGTATGTGGGGGTTATGGACGTGGATATCCTTACGTCCTAATGTTGGATTTCGTAGGAGATGTACCATTAATCTCTCAATCCTTCATTATATGTTTTTGTCGGGATGATGTATCACTAATCTCCAGATGATATTGTTAATGCCGCATCGATGAGAGATAAACAAGAAATCCCTCGATGGCGAAGAGAGTACAAAATGCCACTATAACTCTAAATAGCGAAGTTGCCAGAATACCCTGGAAAGCTATTATAGCAGAGACACGAGATGTCCTGCATGTTGATCCTCACACTGACTGAGGAGTGATGAGGTCATAG
This sequence comes from Alisma plantago-aquatica, assembly GCA_963693085.1. Classification (NCBI taxonomy): domain Eukaryota; kingdom Viridiplantae; phylum Streptophyta; class Magnoliopsida; order Alismatales; family Alismataceae; genus Alisma; species Alisma plantago-aquatica. The sequence goes on along the minus strand of OY856409.1, from coordinate 1,129,017,018 downwards.
GAATCCGGCTCTCCTGATGACCTAGGTATGGTACCGATTGCGATCTAGTGATGGTCGATTGGAGTATGAGAGGTGTAACTCATCTCCTCAGGTCATAGATATGTTTGTAAAATGTAATCAGCCGCATAGCATATGTGCTTAGGTTGAACTACAAGAAACAATGATTGATGATACATTGTTTATAGTGCTCTAGTTAAGTAACTAGTATACATGTTCTTCATATTCCTTATTGTTATATGTCTTGTCATTCAATGAAGTTATAATTGAAATGATTACTTATAAGAGTGCTGCTTTACTTAGTTTATACAATGATAACTTGCTGTTGAATAATTATAATTCTACTGCTTTATGTTATTCCTTTAATGCAATAACAAAGCTTCTGGCGGAGTGTTATAACTCTCGCTGGGACAATTATTCAATTGTCTCACCCCCGTGGGATTTTACTTTTTAGGTAGACGCCGAGGACGAAGGAACCCATCAGTCGGTGAGTATCAGCCGCAACAATCTCAGGGACAACAGTGATCCTCAGGTGGAGACACTGTTATGTCAAGTTGTGTAGATAGTATGTCCTATATGTTGTCTCTGTACTCTCAGGTCCTAGGAGTCAGTATATCTGAGATTTTGGCATGATGCCTCGAGATTTTGTATCTTACCTTGTACAGATAACAAGGTAGTTGATGTTGTAACTCTTGAGATGTGTTTGTTTACAGAGATGTAATGTTGGATCAGTTTGTAAATAACTTATCATGTTTCTTTATGAAAGAGTTTTATCATTTGATGATATCTTCACAAAAAGTTTTAATTTTTAGTGATTTTTGATAATTCCGCTACTAATCGCTTCCGCATTCGTTGATCTTATTTTTGTGATTCGATCGTCTCAATTTAGTGGTATCAGAACCCTAGGTTCGCTGATACTACAGAGACATAGGACTTAGGATGTTGAGTATGTTCTAGTGCTTTCCAGTATGTCTGATAGTGTCTTCTGCTCCTCAGGAGAAGAAGATAAGACTAAGGATGTCTGGACCACACGAGGAATATGTTGCAGGGAGTAGTGTTGCTGCACCCAGAGAAGGTGCAAGAAACCTAGGGATAGAGCAACCTGTTCCTGAACCACCCCAGTTCAATCCAACTGACATAGGGAACCCAACCGTACAGACTATGTTTGGGCAGTTTATGACTGCCATGACATATAACTGATAGGATACTTATGCCTGCACCTAGGGCACCTACCCATCCTGAAGGACAAGGAATCGGAAAGACGTTTGAACGACTTCGCCGAGTTGGAGCCACAGAGTACTTTAGAACAACTGATCCCACAGATGTCGACTTGTGGTTAACTGAACTAGAGAAGGCCTTTAGAATCGTGAACATCCCAGAAGCTGAGAAGGTTAGACATGCTGTGTACCTTCTCAAGGGGAGAGTTGGTCATTGGTGGACCATGGAAGAACGGAAAAGGCCTGGTGTGGAGGTTGCATGGGAAGATTTTCGACGGGAATTTATCAATAGATATTTCCCTAAGACGTTTCTAGATGAGAAAATCTCTCAGTTTAGAGATTAAGGCAAGGTCCAATGAACACTAGCGAGTACGAGGCTAAGTTCATGGAGTTGTTGCGGTTCTGTCCGCACATGGCAACCATAGATGAAGAAAGGATTAGGCGTTTTGAGAAAGGGTTAAACGTCGAGTTGACTACTCCCGTGTCTACCCTAGAGAATAGAGAAAGGTTTTCTATCTTTATGGAGTCTTTCAGAAGGGTAGAGAGATTTGTAGCAGAGGAGAGACAGACCCAGAACAAGATGATGTATCCCCAGTTCCAAGGATCTTCATCTAAAGGTTTCAAGAAACCTAGGTTTTCTGCACCTATGGCACCACATAGGTCCAATACCCGGACACAGTGAACGTCAAATAGGGGTAGAGGATGAAGCCTACCACCAGGAGGGGATCACAGTTCAACATCTATGTCGGTTACAGGACCACCCAGACCACAACAACTGAACAGAAGTTGTTATATATGTGGAAAGATGGGACATTTGATGAAGGACTGCAGAGCCAGAGAGGTGAGTGTGACTCAACCTCAGAGGCAGAACCAGCAAGGATCTCAAAGGAGACAGTTTCCAAGAGGAGCTAGAGGACGTGGACAAGCGTCCCAAGCTGGATCATCGACATCTAGTCATCAAGCACCGAATCAACCACAGGCGACGGCAAGATTCTACACGATGAATCCACCTGATGCAGTTATCAACCCTCAAGTTGTAGCGGGTCAGATGGAGTTGTTATATTCTCATATATCTACATATTGCGTTGTATCTGTTTTGATTGATCCGGGTGCTAAGAACACCTTTATCACTCGAAGAGTGATTCTTGACTGCAATTTGACTATAAGTTGTAGAGCAGATAGTTTGTTGTTAGAAACTCCCTTGATGGGGTCTGTTGTGTTGCAGGAGGTATGTTCTCCCTGCATCCTTTTCTTTTTTGAACATTGCATTCAAGTGGATCTTATACCACTTGAGATGCATGGATTTGATATAATCCTTGGGATGGATACCTTAGAAATGTATAAGGTTGTCTTGGATTGTGAATCCAAGCAAGCTGTCTTCGCTGATGATATTGACACATGGATCTTTCAAGGAGAGAGAAAGATTCTACCCACCTATCTTGTTACAGCTATGGTTTCTAAGAAGCTGATGAGGCAAGGATGTTATGCATTCTTGGCCCATGTGGTAGATACTACCATGGATAGACCTAACCCTGCTGAAGTTCTTGTAGTCAGGGAATTTGTAGATGTATTTCCTGAAGAACTTCTAGATGTGCCACCGCCTCGAGAAATTGATTTTGAGATCAATTTAATCCCAGACACACAACCTATAGCACAAACACCGTACCGGATGGCACCTGCTGAGATGGCAGAACTCAAGAAACAATTGCAAGAGTTGCTTGAGAAGGGTTTCATCTGACCAAGTACTTCACATTGGGGTGCTCTAGTGCTCTTTGTTAAAAAGAAAGATGGATCAATGTGGTTGTGCTTTGATTACAAACAGTTAAATAAACTAACAATAAAGAATAAGTATCCTCTGCCGAGGATTGATGATCTCTTTGACCAGCTGTGTGGTGCAACCGTCTTCTCAAAGATAGATTTGAGGTCGGGATATCACCAACTACGTATTAAGTATAGTGACATACGAAAGTCTACCTTCAGGATGAGGTATGGTCACTATGAGTTCACAGTTATGTTGTTTGGACTAACTAATGCACCAGCTGCATTCATGGAACTCATGAATAGAATGTTCCAACCTTTTCTCGATCAGTGTGTTGTTGTCGTTATAGATGACATCTTGATCTATAGTAAAGATGCTCAGCAACATGAACAACATCTTCGACAGGCTCTAACTTTGCTAAGAGAAAACAAGCTATATGCTAAGTTTAGCAAGTGTGAGTTTTCTGGTTACCGGAAGTATCTTTCCCTGGACACGTGATATCTGCCTCGGGTATTCATGTTGACCCTAAAAAGGTAGAATCTGTGCTACAATGGGAACAGCCGAAGACACCGACATAGATCAGTAGTTTCTTAGGGTTGGCTGGCTACTACCGGAGGTTCATTCAGAACTTCAGTTCCATAGCCTTACCTTTGACTAAGTTGACCAGGAAGAATGTTCCTTTTACCTGGAGTGATAAGTGTCAACAATCTTTTAAGTTGCTGAAGGAGAGGTTGACAAGTGCACCAGTGCTTGTGTTACCTGAGCAAGGGAAAGGATACATAGTTTTCTGTGATGCCTCCAAGAATGGACTTGGATGTGTGTTGATGCGAGATAAACAAGTGATTTCTTTTGCTTCCCGACAGCTTAAACAACACGAGGAGAATTATCCGACACATGATCTGGAGTTAGCTGTTGTGGTTCATGCCTTGAAGATCTGGAGACACTATCTCTATGGAGAGAAATTCCAGATTTTCACTGATCATAAGAACCTTAAATATATCTTTTCTCAGCATGAGCTTAACATGAGGCAATGTCACTGGAGGGAGTTAATCAAAGACTATGATTGTACAATTAATTACCATCCAGGGAAGGCCAATGTGGTTGTTGATGCCTTGAGTAGGAAATTGGCAACACCAGCTTTAGATAGAGAACAACTGAATTCCTTAGTGTGCTCAAGGAGAGATATGCTTATCTCCTTAAGACAAGACAATTACAGTTGAAAGTATCATTGTTAGTTGGGTTGGTAGCTGAGATGCATATAAAACCTACTCTGAGGGAGCATATCAAGGAGGCACAGCAAGTTGATGTTGCAGTTCAACATATCAGATCGGAGTATGGTAATGAGAAACGATATGGTTTCCATGGCTCTGATGATCAAGTAGCCTGTTATCATGGTAGGATGATAGTGTCGGATGTGGGTAACTTGAGAAAGTTAGTCCTGGAAGAAGCTCATTCTTCAATGTATGCTATGCATCCAGGAAGCACCAAGATGTATCGAAACTTGAAAGATATGTATTGGTGGCCTGGGATCATGTAACCATGGACTATGTTGTTGGCCTACCCAGGACAAACAAAGGGCATGATTCCATTTGGGTAATACTTGATAGGTTGACGAAGACAACACTTTTCATGCCTGTCAAAACGACCTATTAAGCCGAGAAGCTAGCACAGTTGTATGTTGAAGAGATAGTATGGCTGCATGGAGTCCCAGTTAGCATCGTTTCTGATAGAGGTCCCCAATTTACGAGTCATTTTTGGGAGAGACTTCATAAAGCTTTAGGCACCTAGTTAAGGTTTAGTACAACCTTTCATCCTCATACTGATGGACAGTCAGAAAGGACTATACAAACCTTGGAATACTTGCTTAGAGCATGTGTTCTTCAGTTTACAAGAAGTTGGGATCTGCACCTAAGCTTGATAGAGTTTGCCTACAACAATAGCTATCAACATAGCATTGGCATGGCACCTTATGAAGCTTTGTATGGTAGACTTTATAGATCACCCCTATGTTGGTATGAAACTGGTGAATATCAACTGTTAGGTCTTGATCTTGTGCAGCAAACCACAGAAAAGATTAAAATAATACAAAAACAGATAAAGACTGCACAGGATAGGCAGAATTCTTATGCTGATAAGCGTCGTAGACCTTTAGAATTCCAGGTTCGAGACAGAGTGTATCTCAAAGTCTCACCTTGGAAAGGAGTCCTTCATTTTAGAAGGAAAGGGAAGTTAGCTCCGAGGTTTATGGGGCCTTATCCAATCATTGAACGGATTGGAAGAGTAGCATATAAACTAGAGTTACCGCCAGAGTTACAGAGGTTACACCCTGTGTTTCACATTTCCATGCTGAGGAAATGTCACCCTGATACAGAATCAATTCTGCAACCTATGGAGGTAGAATTGAATGATGATACATCTTATGTAGAATAACCTATATCAATCATTGATAAAAGAATTAAGAAGCAGAAAAAGAAAGACATAAGTCTTATGAAAGTCCTATGGAATCATCATGGTGTGGAAGAAGCCACATGGGAACTAGATGAAGAGATGAGAAGGAAATACCCTTCTCATTTCTCTTAATATGTTTTGTTAATATGTTTTGTTGATTTCGGGGACGAAATCCTTGTAAGGGGTGGATAATTTGTAACATCCCTGACCTGGGTTATGAACTAACCCTAGGTGTTTTGCTTAAGACATGTGATTATATGCTTGTGGTTATCCTTCTATATGTAATTAAAGCTCCTGAGGAACATATATATCCATTTCTGTCCTTTTTGAACTATGTTGTAATATTGTTTTGTTAAAAATGGACTAATGTGCAAATTACCCAATTAAAGGGGTTAAATTGCAAATTGCACATGTTAAGATGTTCCTCTGATGTTGATACATCAAAAGAATGAATATGATGTAGTGATATGAATTCTCCAAGCTTGGGCACCAAGATATAGCTTGTAGAGCAATTCTTGTGCTCTAAAACCTAGTTTTGGTGTAAAGTGCAATTTACCCAAAACTTAGGGTTCAACATGTGAAATATACCCTCTAGAGTATCTCTCATGACTCTTGACATCAAGTAGAGCAATGATAATGAGGGGTGCGCCTCATTTGATTAATCAAATAAGAAGGATAACCATTATAATTAAATAATCAAGATGTATGCAAAATGACCCCTTTTATGTATACAACTTAGTAAGGTGTTTGGTTCCTTTTTCCTTAACCGTGATTGAGAGAGGGGGGGTTTCATGTGATGAGAAGGGAGGAACGTGGAAAAGAAGTGGAGAGGGGCGTGGAGGATATAGATGTAAAATACAAGAAATAGTTGTCATTGCCTTGAAAATATGCCCAAAATATATAAGCACATCTCTTTTACAAGGCAAGGGATCGTTTCCCTTCATTTCCTCTTCTTATCTTCTTGCTTGACCGACTTAGGAGAAGCTTAGGAGCAGAGGAGAACGACCAAGCTGGTTTAGGTATGTTTTGATCACCATCTAGCTCGGATTCATGGAGGAAATCTTGCTACAAGGTTGGTTTAGTAGTTTTTCTTACACAACTCTTCTTTCTAGCCATCTTCTCCATCCAATTCTTGAGGAAAGGACCTTGGACGACATGTGGAGCTCAAGCCACCATTAAAGCTACAGAGCTTGGAGCTCTAGATTAGATTCTAAGGCGGGTTTTATAACTCTAAACCTTAAAGCTTTGTTTATGCATCTTCTTCCTACAAAAACGTTGCTTGTTCTCATTTCTTTCACACTTTTAAGTGTTCTTGCAATCAAAACCGTGAAGAATAGTCCATGTTCTTGAGGTAGAAAAAGATGGCGTTAATTCCAAAGTTTCATCCTGATCCAACTTTATCAAACGATCCTCCACCTCTTGCCCAAACGGTTTGCAAAACCATTTGGAAGCAAACTGTTTCAAAACCGTTTGGAGGGCAAACGGTTTCAAAATCGTTTGGAGGGCAAACGGTTTCACAAGACCGTTCGGAGGAAACGGTCTCAAAGACCGTTTGGATGTGTTGAACAGGCGTTGACCGTTTGGAGGGCTGTTGTACATATTATGTACTAATCACCCACCAAGAATCATCAACTAATTCCATGTAAATCACCAAATGATGGCACTTTAATCACCTAAACCCTAATCGGGTCTATTGTTGATTTCAATGATGCAATCATGTTGAAGTTTGGGTTGAGTGGCCCAAACGGTTTCAAAATCGTTTGGTGATCACCCAAACAGTCTCAAGACCATTTGGTGATCACCAAAGACCGTTTGGAGGTCTAGGGTTAAGTGGGTTTGACCAATTGAGGGTCCAATCATATCAAGTTGTTGAGTAACTAAGTGCTGATTTGGTGACCAAACCTAGGGTTCAACCCTTAAGTAATTGACTTGGTTTTTGATGAAATCATGGGCAAACGGTCTGAAGACCGTTTGGAGGATGTCCAAACAGTTTCAAAACCGTTTGGAGGTCACCTAAGACCGTTTGGAGGTCTAGGGTTGACTATGGTTAAGTGGTCGAAGATTGAAAGGCAATAAGTTGAAATATAATCGATTAGTGACCTAATGATCAAATCTATTGCTCAAACCTTAATAGGTTGACTTAGTTTTTGATGTTGACTTGAGAAAACGGTCTCAAGACCGTTTGGAGGATGTCCAAACGATCCCAAGACTGTTTGAGGTCAGGTCATGACCCAATTGAGTGATGGTTCAATGGGTTCAACATCAATTAGGCTCATGTTGATGTATGTTGAAGGGTGATCGATTCCAAACCCTAATTCACTTGACCCAAGCCCTAATTGGTAATTAATTGAGGGTCAATTGAGTGTCAAATCAGTAAAGAGTTGACCTAATTAACCTAATTGATAAGTGGTTAACATGTGCATGGTTAATTGAGGGGTTCAACATTGAAAACCCTAACTCAATTAGAAGAGTAGATAGACTTTTTGGTCCAAGCCGTTTTGAGGAGTTTGGACCAAACAGTCTCAAGACCGTTTGAGTCCAAACGGTATCAAGACCGTTTGGGGCCAGACGGTCTCAAGACCGTGTGGGGCCAAACGGTCTCAAGACCGTTTGGTGGTCATGCGGTTTCAAAACCGTTTGGTGTCAAAGTCAAAGGATGTCCAAACGATCCCAAGACCATTTGGGATCAGGTCATGACCCAATTGAGTGATGGTTCAATGGGTTCAACATCAATTAGGCTCATGTTGATGTATGTTGAAGGGTGATCAATTCCAAACCCTAATTCACTTGACCCAAGCCTTAATTGGTAATCAATTGAGGGTCAATTGAGTGTCAAATCAGTAGAGAGTTGACCTAATTAACCTAATTGATAAGTGGTTAACATGTGCATGGTTAATTGAAGGGTTCAACATTGAAAACCCTAACTCAATTAGAAGAGTAGATACACTTTTTGGTCCATGCGGTTTTGAGGAGTTTGGACCAAACGGTCTTAAGACCGTTTGAGTCCAAACGGTATCAAGACCGTTTGGGGACAAACGGTCTCAAGACCGTTTGGGGCCAAAGGGTCTCAAGACCGTTTGGGGCCAAACGGTCTCAAGACCGTTTGGGACCAAACAGTTTCGAAACTGTTTGGTGGTCCTGCGGTTTCAAAACCATTTGGTGTCATGCGGTTTCAAGGTTGATTTGCCCATGTGGTTTCAAAGTCAAAGTTGGCCAAATGGTCAACGGGACTAAACGGTCTTTACCTCTCCTAGGGAAAACGGTCTTGAGTGTGTACTTCTCCATGTGGCCTTGAAAGTCAAAGATACCAAACGGTCAACAACTCCATGCGGTTTCAAAACCGTTTGGAGGTTGAAAGTGCAAAACCGTTTGGGGTCTTTTAAGGTCAAGAATGTTTAATGCCTTAAAGGCTAAAATGGTCTAATGGTTGATTAACCTAGACCCTAAAGATACCTAAAGTGATTAAGGGAACAAGTAATTAGTTGGTTGATGCATGTTATGATCAATGATGAACTTTATAAAAGTACCCTTAGTGGGTTAGTGAGACTAGTACCCCTTGATCAAGAAAACCCTAATGACCATAGTGGTGATGACACGACTTATGTTATCAAAGATGATTTAACTTGACCTAATCAAGAGTGATGTAAACATCATCTAATAGTAAGAGGAGAGAGAAGATTCCTAATATGAATGAGAATCAAGTAATATACTTTCAACATGTATAAATACACACAATTAGGGTATGATCCTTCATTGTGAGATCATGGAAACCCTACTCATGACGATTAATGAATCTTAACCTTATTGAGGGCATGAATGAAAGTAATCTTCATATATGATAATGAAATGACCTCAATTCACTGTAATGTGAATAGTAAACCCTAATCTAGGGTATTGTGATGTAGTGTGAATAGTAAACCCTAATATAGGGTATTGTGATGTAATGTGAATAGTAAACCCTAATCTAGGGTAATTTGATGTAATGTGAATAGTAAACCCTAATATAGGGTAATGTGATGTAAAGTGAATAGTAAACCCTAATCTAGGGTAATGTGAATAGTAAACCCTAATCTAGGGTAATGTGATGCAAAGTGAATAGTAAACCCTAACCTAGGGTAATGTGATGCAATGTGAATAGTAAACCCTAATCTAGGGTAATGTGATGTAATGTGAATAGCAAACCCTAATCTAGGGTAATGTGATGTAATGTGAATAGTAAATCCTAATCTAGGCTAATGTGATGTAATGTGAATAGTAAACCCTAATCTAGGGTAATGTGATGTAATGTGAATAGTAAACCCTAATCTAGGGTAATGTGATGTAATGTGAATAGTAAACCCTAATCTAGGGTAATGTGATGTAATGTGAATAGTAAACCCTAATCTAGGATAATGTGTTGTGATATGAATAGTAAACCCTAATCTTGGGTGATGTGATGATATGAACAAGTAAACCCTAATTCTGAGTTATGCTTTTAAGTATGAAACACCATGATTAAAGTATGAGATAAGGAATTACTATTCCTAATAAAGCTAAGGAGTTAAATAACTCTAAATGGATTGAATAAGAATCCTAACCCTAGAAACCAGTCGTGGTATTATGACACAGTAATGGTGAATCCTTTGTTGCACGACCGTGTAATGAAGCATGCCCGTGGTGACTTACTCTTGCACGACCGTGCAAGATAGCACAGCCATGGTATCATATATATACTTCGAAAAGAACTTGTATTGTGTTGATATAGTTACAATGTGCATGTTATTAGTAAATGTTAACCATGCAGGTTTTCATATAGAGGTGATCATATCCAGGTAAAGGTTATGATGTTATATGCATTGAAAACACTTTACATGTTTCAAGTATAATGATATGCTATGTTACTTGGTGAGTGGTAACATATGAGCTTGATAGGCTGAATGAGCCATGAGAAATATATGCATTGTTATAATCAAAGGTCATACTGATAAAATGACTGAATGATAAGATGTTACTTGGTAACAAGTGTTATGATGATTCAAGGGTTTGAATACCGACTTTCCAGAATCACAATGATGAGATAGTCAGGGATTGATATCCCAATGTTAAATTATGTGATGAGATCTTGATATAAGTAATACTCTTTCTTTATAGCATTTGTTTTATGTATTTATGTATGAAATCATGCTTGATGCCAAAGAATGCCATAATGTACTTAAATAATCAAGTATAATGATATCATGAAGAGCCCTGACCATAGATCCATCATTGTCAGAAATTAAATGATGGTGAAATAGGTTTTCCTAAGGGAACTCCTAGAGCACATACTTTTGAGTATGTGGGGGTTATGGACGTGAATATTCTTACGTCCTAATGTTGGATTTATAGGAGATGTACCATTAATCTCTCAATCCTTCATTATATGTTTATGCCGAGATGATGTATCACTAATCTCCCAATGATGTTGTTAATGCCGCATCGATGAGAGATAAATAAGAAATCCATCGATGGCGAAGAGAGTACAGAATGCCACTGTAACTCTAAATAGCAAAGTTGCCAGAATACCCTGGAAAGCTATTATAGCAGAGACACGAGATGTCCTGCATGTTGATCCTCACACTAACTGAGGAGTGATGAGGTCATAGGAATCCGACTCTCCTGATGACCTAGGTATGGTACCGATTGCGAACTAGTGATGGTCGGTTAGAGTATGAGAGGTGTAACTCATCTCCTCAGGGCATAAATATGTTTGTAAAATGTAATCAGCCGCATAGCATATTTTTCTTAGATTGAACTACAAGAAACAATGATTGATGATACATTATTTATAGTGCTCTAATTAAGTAACTAGTATACATGTTCTTCATATTCCTTATTGTTATATGTCTTGTCATTCAATTAATTTATAATTGAAATGATTACTTATAAGAATGCTGCTTCACTTAGTTTACACAATGATAACCTGTTGTTGAATAATTATAATTCTATTGCTTTATGTTATTCCTTTAATGCAATAACAAAGCTTCTGGCGGAGAGTTATAACTCTCGCTGGGACAATTATTCAATTGTCTCACCCCCTTGGGATTTGACTTTTTAGGTAGATGCCGAGGACGAAGGAACCCATCAGTGTGTGAGTAGCAGCAACAACAATCTCAGGGACAACAGTGATCCTCAGGTGGAGACACTATTCTGTCAAGTTGTGTAGATAGTATGTCCTATATGTCGTCTCTGTACTCTCAGGTCCTAGGAGTCAGTATATCTGAAATGTTGGCATGATGCCTCGAGATTTTGTATCTTACCTTGTACTAGATAACCAGGTAGTTGATATTGTAACTCTCGAGATGTGTTTGTTTATAGAGATGTAATGAAGTATTAGTTTGTAAATAACTTATCATGTTTCTTTATGAAAGAGTTTTATTATTTTATGATCTCTTCACAAAAAGTTTTAATTTTTAGTGATTTTTGATAATTCCACTACTAATCGCTTCCACATTCGTTGATCTTATTTTCGTGATTCGATCGTCTCATAAACTTACAACATTTTCAACCCTTAATCCCTCTCCCAAAGAAAATAATAGTCTGATTAATGAACTTTGGTGCTCATGAATAGGTTATTCATTAGGAAATTAAAGATTTAAGTTCAGAATTAAAAGAAATAATTATGTTAAATCATAGAAGTCAACTAAAATGCATTATCGACTACTCCCAGATCCTAAGGAACAAGGGGATTAGACATACATTATTTCTATGAACAAAAACATAGAATAAGATATTGAAAAAGAGCTAAACATAAGGAAATCTATTGAAAAAACCTAGAGAAACTACTTTGTAAGATGCACTCTAGATAACATCTCGACCTACATCATTCTAGCAACAAATATGTTCTCTAGAGGTGCATGAATTGTCTAGGACGTAGTTGTCTATTCCCTCTCCTCCTCTCTTTGCTTTGTTCTTTATATAAATTGAATAGAATGTGATGATTTTTGTCTAGAAAAACTCCTCTCAGGTCATAATTGGGACTCATGCCATCATTGAGTCTTAGTCGTCATATCAGTCATGATCTGAAATATGCATTGATCCCATCAAGTCGACACCACCAACAAGAAATCAATGGCTCCCAGTCTTAATCTAACTTGGAAACCTCGCGGAATGTCAGTACTACCAACCGGTGAGTCGATAGCATCGAGTTATTATTCTTTGGGTTCTAACTTCTCCTGTTGATAAATTTTTGACTACTGACAAGAGGGAATGTTGCACCGAGTTGTTGATCAAGGTTCCATTTCTCTATGGACCATAAGTCGATTTTAGTGACTTGCCACTTTGGTGGTCTTGAAAATTGACTCTATAGCACCAAGTCACAATCTCGTCAGCACTGAGCTTTCTTTAATCTCCCTATTCGATTTTCGAATAAAGTCAGTAGCACCGACTATGTTGACGGTAGAACCTACCTCATAAATGCTCCAATTTCCTTAAATATGAAAAATCAACATAAGCCCAAATAAAATACGATAAATAATAATTTAATAAAACTACTAATTATTTGATGCAATAGTATTTCATAGGATAATAACGATAAATGTTACATAAATATTGTCAAAATGAATAATCATATACATGAAATACATGGAAAAATAGTGTGTTAAAAGGTAATAATGCTCAATGCATCAAGATCCCCTAACCTTAATTGTTGCTCTCCCTCTACCAACACTGTCCTTAAATATATTTGAGATATGTTAGGAAGAGGAAAAACAATATAAACTACATTTTTCAAATACCCCCTCCTAGCGGTCCTAAACCGACCCTCACCAACCACTAAACAAAATTATTCTACAGTGACCAAAATGTTTATTAAAATTGTGTACCCTTAGTTCAATGAAACACTATCAATAGAGTAGTTAATATCATAGTCAATAGGCCATTTTCTTGATGCAACATGTGATTCCCTATCTACATTGTTGTTGTTTACCTACCATCTATGTTGGAAGAAGCTCCTTGTTTATAAGTGAACGAGGGGATCAATCATATATGTGGCCTACCATAGAGAGCAATTGGTGACAAGAAGTAGGAGGTTGTCAATCATAATCAAAAATAACATCCAAATCGTCTATCAAAAAACAATATATGATGAACCTATAACATGAAGGAAATGAGAAATTCATGAATTCTAATGCCTACTATTTTGATGGAAGATGCATGCCGTGATGATCTCATATGATTGATAAGTGTGGGATAAAATAATGCATACATGTAACTATTTTCACTTCTCTTAGAAGAATGTTTTTTATATTAGAGTTCTAGGCATCATTTCCTCTATTTATTTGATTTTCTTTGTTCTCCTTTTTGATTCCCTCTTATTTTGGCATGATTAATAATTTATTCTAGGGATCTTCTTCAATATAGCATTTCCTTTTTTTACTTTTTTGTTTTAAAGAGAGGTATGGATGTGTATCCTTTCACTTTCTTTTTGCAAAGAAAGAAACATGGATACATAATAAAAATGATGCAAAAAGAACATGCAATCTACATGTTTTGCAAATAATATATATGCATATATTTGTTTTTATTTTTCTAATTAATGCAATCATAAATAAAAAACTAACCACCATGCTAATTATCATGCTATGTAATGTAATAAAGATGAAACCGTTGAAGACACTTGGTCATCTTAAGGTGGGGAATGAAATGTCATGAATGGCGGGTGGAATCACATGATTAAGAGATAATTCCAATCTTAAACTATCATATGTCCCTCTCCTATCAACCTGTGCAGAGGGTAACCTTAGAATTTCTTTCTAAAAATCCCATTTAAGGTCTCCTTACTCGTTTGGCCGGTTTGGGATCAAACCCCATCATCATCCACAAATATTAGATAGATTAAGATTTTCATTCATATTAATTGTCCTTAAGCTGACTAACCCATACACTTCTTGTAGTTGGTGTTGTCATAGACTTTTCAAATTCAACTTAATAAGAAATGATCAAATCTGTAAAATATAAGATTGTATTGAACGTAATGGGATTAGATGAGTACAAGACCGGACACCCCTGTCCTATATATAGGAGCAAGGGAGAAACCCTAAAACTTGTGTCCCAAGTAATCTAAATGCGTTGAGACACTAAAGGCCCACTAACTAATTAACCTATTAACTAAATAGGCTAATATAGACTCTTTACCACTACCCCTCAAGCTGGAGAATGGGTGAAAGACACGTCCAAAGCTGGGGGGTTACAAGACTCAATAAAAGAAAATATAGAAATGATAAAAGGTAAACATCACTCCCCATACAAAATTTAATACTCCCTCTTAATTCATACTCACCCTAAATCATATAATGGCACCTCTTTTTGTTGAAACTGTATTCTGGAGGTTGGAGATCCTCGAGCTTTGATGAAGGTCTTTTTGGAGTGCATCTAGAATGAAGAGTATCTGAAATGGAACCTAAATACTGCAGCAGTAATTCGCTACTTGGAGTAGATGATCATCAATACCACGACTATGACAACTTCTCTCGAATACGTACTTAACGTGACACAAACGCGGATCTTCAATGATTATGTAGCAGTAGTGGTGTCTTCAATGCTTCTGAGAAGACGTGCATAATGTGGCATGAACACAGACGGACGATATGTTGGTGATACAATGCATGTATCATAACTATGTAGCGTGAACCTTGGGGGCTTGACAGGAAAGGAGATATCATCCATCAAGGAAAGTCCAAAGAAGATTAGCAATAGGTGATGCCGAAACAGCAGATGCAGCTCAGAGAAGATGTGATGAAGCAGCTCGGTGAAGATAAATTCTGAGCTTTTGAAAATTTGAAGAAGCACCCATTTGTCTCATATGAATGTAGCTGAAGAAATACACCATCAACACCTAACGAACATAATGCGGTACAGATGCAGATATGGTGTTGACACTGAATGAAGCTGGCTGGAGGTGGAGAATAGACCTACTGAAGAATGTGAAGCTCCATGAAGATAATAGCTTGGAGCATATATAACATGAATACATATATCATCATCTCAGCTCATACTCTCTATCTCTCATACATTCTCTCTTATATTCTCTCATGCTCACTCTCTCTTATCATCTCTTCCTCTCCTCTCTATCCCCCCGCATACCAAATACGATAAGAGTGAGTGTTTGGTGTGGAGAAATGGATACATGACCCCCCTCACTGTGGAAAGGGATACACACAAGATATGGGTGGGTGGGAAAGGAATTGGTGGATTTGAGAGGATTTTGTGATATGGAGATGGGAAACATGTGGAGAATGGAAACAGATAACCAGACAAAAGATGCTAAATGGGTCAAAGTAAGATCTAAGTAGAAAATTAAATGGATCTAATCCTGAAAAAATCCGATTAGGGTAAAAATGGGATTCGATTAGCAAAAAATAGGACCGATTAAGGATCCGAATAGAGACAGGGATAATGCATATGGGGGCAGTAAACATGGTTGTCTGGTAGCAGTGGAGAGTTATGGTATGATGAAGATAGCCAAGAAGGTGATGAAGACGTTGGGGTAGTAGCAATGAGAACTCAACGGTGATAGAAATGGATAATGGATGTCAGCAGTAGCAGGATGGAGTGGAAGCCAGGGGGCCTAGATAATGGCAACGGTGACTGAAGAGTGCGATCATCGGCTGGGGATATAGTTTCTGCTAAATGAGGCGAATGGACCCACGATGATGGCAATGATTGTAGTAGTTGGTGGCGATGTGATTGGGAACAACATGATGGCTGAACTGGCTGCGGTTGTCACTATTGATTGGCGGCGGTGGCACAGTTGCTGTGCGCTGACGGCGTCAGGCGTATGATCAGCGAGCATGGGAAACACATTGTTAGGCAGTAGCGACAACTGTCCTGGTTGACAACGAGTGTGACTCCACCGATGGTTGTGGCCAATGGCGGCAATAGTATTTCTGTTGGGAACCAACAACTCTGTTGCTAGCTATGACACTTGTACCAGATGTAGTGGCGGCATGATGGTGATGTTGACTGCTTCTGTTGATGGCAGCTTGATGATGGCTTGACGACGTCTTGATACAACGGCTTGATGTGGCAGCGGAATAACACATGCATATAGAAATAAAATCAAATCTTAAGAACGAGGAGGAGAAGCCATGGAGGCCGGGATGCGCGTGGCGGGTGGCCGTCCTAGCCATGGGTACAACAGCTGCCTGTAGGCTGGGATTCTTCCCCTCGGTTACTCTCTGGAAAAGACGAGGGACGGTGGCTAGGATTCCCTCAGGAGTGAACATGCTCTGTTCACGTAGAAATTATTGTTCACTCCGTCGTACTGTTCACGCTGGAGTACCATTCATGTGTATTGTTCACCACAGAGACACTATTCACCATGAGAAGCACTATCACCACTGGAATTACTATTTACGTGGGCGACCGTCGGCGGCCCTAGGTTGACTTAGGTTAGGAACCTTGCTATGATACCATGTAAAATATAAGATTGTATTGAACGTAATGGGATTAGATGAGTACAAGACTGGACACCCCAATCCTATATATAGGAGCAAGGGAGAAACCCTGAAACTTGTGTCCCATGTAATCTAGACGGGCCGAGACACTAAAGGCCCACTAACTAATTAACCTATTATAAATAGGCTAATATAGACTCTTTAACAATTTCAATGAAATTCAAATTTCATTACAATTGAACAAAATACATTTCTCTTTGATGATAGGTGAAATCATGACAATTAAGCTCTACAATTACACTAGATATATGTAGATCCTACACTTGCAAAAGCAAAATAACTAACAAAAAATGAAAGAAAAGATAAAACCATTCCAACACCCCCTAAGCTTAAATTTGACTATTCGTCATAGTTAGATATCAATTAAACATGTAGAATGGGGGTACTATGACACCAAAATGATGGTGGTGGTGGCTAAAATGTCCATGGCTACATATCTAAATTAAAGTCAGGAAATGTGTCAGCAAATGCGGGTGGATCTGATGGCATAGGAGGTTGATAAGGGCAGCTAGAAAAATGGCCTTGTCTCCAGTAATGGTCATAGAGAGACTACTTGTAGTGCTTGATGCGCTGCATGTGTGTATGTGTGTTCTCCTAGTTAGCTGGGAGAAGGCGCTCATTTTCATATTTCCCATTACTGGTACAAAAGCTACTCGTAGACCCTGGGAATTTGGGCCATACTAAATGTATGTTGACATTGTCCCTCTTGGATGGACTATGACATCCCATGCATGCCCTTCATTGAGAAGGAATCTCTAGGACGTGGAGGTGGTAGAGTTGTAGAGCTGGATGTTCTGTACCTTCGTGGAATCCTATGTAGACGTTGCCTCTGTGTGAAAGCGAGGGAGTCCACCTCTACATTGTCTTCTTCTTCTTCTTCTTCTTATTCTTCCTCAACCTTGGGCTCCTATATCTACTCACCTTCTAGGATTGATAGTGTTTCATTGATGGGACATATGAGGAACCACTCCCTCAGAGGTGGAAGAAGGGGTCGGGGAGAATCCTTTATTCGAATTTCCCATCAATGGTGCAATAGGTGTACACCCTGCTTTTGTACTTAGAGATGAGGTGAGGCTACTTGAAATCGAGTGACAACTGTATGTTCATGGTGGTGGACTTGTAGAGGTCTAGGTGAAGGTGGAGTGCAACGTCAATGAGTAAACCCCCAAAGTGAATGGAAGGCTTCCTTTACGCCTACCTCTTCACCGCAAGCATGTTTTGCAAGAAGAATGAGCCATGATCAATCTTCTCCCTACCCAATGTGAGAAGTGCACAAAATATGTACATATTCACCTTCTGTGGTTTCCCTTGTCCTTGGGTGGACCTAGTGAATATCATATTTCTTTGGTAGTGGTACAGAATCAAGATAAAGGGATGCAAAATGTCCATCACTGAGGCATGGTGCTATTCGACAGTGAACCCCTTTAGCTGGGTTGTCATGTTCCCGTAAGAGAAGGCGTAGTCAAAGTCATTAGGGATGAAACATACTCCACCAACTAGCCAGTTGTATATTGCATTGAATTATGCTATTGTGAGGTGGAGGGTGGCGTTGTAGAGTCTAAAGTGGATCTGTCCTTCTTTCCAACCTTACCCATGATCGAGGATCCAACAAACCTCCAGTGACGTCAGAAACTCACACACTATCTCTTGGTAGGTGGGCCAATAACCAAAATAGGGGTGATCACCCACCATACCATATGATTGGCAGACCTGGTGGAGGCTCTAAGAAAAATCAGTTTTGTTGAGGAAGTTACGGTCACGATAATGTGTGGGTATGAACTCCCTCTTCATAAGGATGGTAATGTAAGACCCTTAACCTTGATTTTCATTTCAAAATGGTTGGTTATCATAATTATATTCTTAAAACCTTTACTAAACCGTAATATGTTCTTTGATATCATGTGAAAATATTTAGTTTCAGGTTTGGTCCAATTTGGACACTATTTGTGCATGTTATGTAATTTTGTGCAAATTTTGGGCTTTCATACAATTTACCCATAACTAGGGTTTTCTCTTACAACTTGTCACATTCTTGTTTTTCCTCACATGTTATCACATAATGTTTTCTATTGTTGTGCTTTCTTTCTCCCTGCCACACCTTGGTTAGAGTGGTGACACCTTGTGTTGAAATTAGGGTTTGCACGGATGCCCTAACTCATGCTTGACCTTGGGGTTGGGCCATCTAATTTTGGCAACATACAAGTTTTCCTTTGACCCTAAGTTTTGATGGTCGATGATGTTTCTTCTGAGAAACCTACATTTGGTATTCGATGAGATCCTCCACACCAGGATCCCAAGTGTTACCGACCGTTTGGAGCCCTTGATTAGTTTGTCACCAAAAATTTCTTGGCAGTCGTTTGCTTTTCTTGGACCAATTTGTCATTTAGTTTTCTTGGTGGAGTCAAATGTTTTCTGATAGACTTAGTTTCATGGTTGATGTCTTTGCATGGACGAGGTCTTTTGCACACATGGCATGTTGATCTTGACACCTAACCCTATTTCTCTTTCTCCAACCCTAAGCTTTATAAACCCCTCTCTTTGCATGTAAGTAATCTATTTACAGACCTAGATTGATATCTCTTCTCTCTTCAACTCTTGGATCTCATCCCCACTTGTTTGGATGTGAAGGAGGAGCTTAGGGTTGAAGAAGAAAGCCAATCTTCCTTGCATGCTGATCTAGGGTTTTAATCTACCCTTCTTGTGATCGTTTGATGCTTCCTTGCTCTTCTTCTTGGTCTTGGTAAGTGATATATCTCTCTACACCTTCATTTTCCTTGGTTCCCTACCTTCTTCTTTCACTTCTTGTTTGAACGTATGGTGTTCCATGGTAGTGCTTGAGTTAGAGCTTCAATACATCTCTTTCCTTGCTTCCTTGACATGGGGTTTTCTCTCTTTACGAGAAGTGACTAGCTTGGCCTAATTCAACTCATCTTGATAAATATAACCCTAATTAAAGTAAGTGATGATCATGCTTACTTTCTTGAGTGATAAGTATTATGATGGAGTACTTTCTCTCTCTATGTGTTGTAACCCTAATTTGCTTTCATATGAACGTCATAGCTCTTAAATGTAATATTGTATCAAGTTTATGTTGATCTTATGTAGCACGTGTATGGCGATGGTATGATGAGCCTTGATGAGGTATGAGAAGATAATAATGTTCTTGTAGGGAACAATGTGAATCGTCCTATGAACATGGACATGGCTTTGTGCCCTAATTGAGGTGCTAATCTCTTTATGATGTGATGAGGATTTGTATCCTATGGTGTAAATGTGATGAGTTTTTTTAAAATTATGGCAATGAATGGTACCTTGTGGTTTGTGATCAAAGTTATATCTTGAACGTTGATATCTTCTAAATTTGTGATCTATCCATGTTATTGTAGTACTCGTGTAGGGTTTGTAAGTAACTTTATTGTTGCATACTTAACTCACCTAATTGGGATTAACTAACCAAGTGAAACCCAAATCATGTAGTGTCAAAACTTGTTGGATGGTGAAATGAGTATTCCTTTAAAGGAAACTCAGAGTCATATATTGTTGAGTATATGCAATTCACAAGGATGGTTGTGGTCATACATTGGTAGGGTCATGGTCGAGGCCATATATTAGATGATTATGATTCAGTATATGTGATGTGAACGAGGACAACTGTGGTTGTACCCCAGCTGATGGGGTTTTGCATATCATGGTTTCACTAGTACCTTGACCTTTATAAGGGAGGACTATGTTTTCCACTTGTATTGTGGCCTGTATACCAATGGCGGACTAGGCTAATTTGTAGCTTGACCTTATTTGTCATTGTAGTGGAATCGTACTAACCATGGGAGAATGAGATCTTAGGATTGTGTCTCTCCTAGATCTTTTACAGATCTAATTTTGACATAGAACTGGTTAGCTATAGTTTGAGTGGTATACCTTAAACTCTCCAAGGCGTAATAAAAGATGTAATCCAGTCATGTAGTATATCTATTTAGGGTTAAAAGCGACTCACATTGGTATTAACCCTTGCCTTGCTTATTATTCTGTATAATTGTTATATAATGCAGTTAGAGGGATATGCTATTATGAGAATATGAACTATATTTGTTTCTTTTAGATTATCATGTTAATCATGTCTCATATGATATTGCCAACTTAGCTTGTTTCTCATACTTATCCTACTAAAAGTGCTATAATTGTTTAATTAACCAACATGTTGTAATCAATAAGCATTGTTGAGAGTTATATCTCTATCTGGGACATGGGTGTGACGACCTCCATCAAATCAAGCCAAATCACCACCAGTAATAATTGTGGAATAATCATAAGCAGTAGATTAACAAAATCACTAAAAATTAAAACCATTTTGCAAAGAGATCCATTTCCAGGAAACTCTTAAAGAAAGAACCAAAACATTATATACATCATGGTTCACATTGTACATATATTCTACCATCTCATCTCGAAGATATCATATAACAATTTCTTTACCCAAAATATATACATAAGAAACTTAAAACCTCAAGGCATACAAGCCAAAATCTTAAATTGTTTATAAAACTATCATGTACAAAATCCAAGGACCTGAGAGTACATAGATGACACATAGGACTTTTATCTACAAGACACGATAGACAGTACACTCAACCTGAGCTATTACTGTTGTCCCTGTTGTTGTTGTACTTCCTCTGCTAAATGGTCTCTGCCTCCTCGTGCACGTCCACCTAAAAATTGTGGATCCCACGGGGTGAGACAATTGTCCTAGCGAGAGATATAACTCTCCACCAACTATTTTATTAACACAGGTAAATAGTATAAAATTGAGTAGAGGTTCTTATATATTAATAAGCAAGGTTAATCTTTGTGGATAAGAAGATTAGAACATTCTCATTTTTTAAAGCATTGTAACTGTCTATGATAGAGCAGTAAATCATCTATTCACTTTATAAGGAATATGAAGAACATGTGTATCATTTACCCATAATACTATACCAACATATCAAGCTTATCTTGTAATAATATTATCATGGTATGATATCCATGAATCATTCTTATTTCTAGTGGTTGGCCTATCCAATCTACTATCTAGGTATTGGTTTATACAAAGGATGTGAATATGTTCGAGCTATGTGTAACATCCCTGACCTGGGTTATTGGTTAACCCTAGATGTTTTGCCTAATAAAGTCGAGTAAATGCTTAATCTTATCTTGGGAAAAGTAATTATGGCTCATAAGAAACTTAGGTTTCAATTCTGGTTCTGTTTGTTCAATGTTGAAACAATGTTTGCTTATTTTGGACTAAAGTACAAATTTCCCAAGTAGAGGGGTTAACCTGCAAATTGCACATGTTAAGATGTTCGTATGATGTCAATACATCATAAGAATGAATATGATGTAGTGGTATGGATTCCACAAGCTTGAGCATCAAGATATATCTTGTAGAGCAATTCTTGTGCTTTAAAACCTAGTTTTGGTGTAAAGTGCAATTTACCCAAAACCAAGGGTGCAACATGTAAAATATACCGTCTAGAATATCTCTCATTTTTCTTGGCATCAAGTAGAGCAAAGAAAATGAGAGGGGTGCCTCATTTGAATGGTCAAGTAAGAAGGATAATTTTGATATTTAAATAACTAAGTTTTAAGCAAAATGGCCCCTTTCATATATATGCAACTTATTAAGATATATGGTTTCTTTTTCTTTAACCTTGGATAAGAGAGAGGTTTTGCATGTGAAAAGGAGGAAAAAACGTGGCCAAGGGTGGAGCAAGCATGATTGTATGGGTTTAAGAAATAAAACAAATAGCTATCTTATTCTTTGCCTTGATAATACCCAAAAATATATATAAGCACCCTTTTTCCTCAAAGCAAGGGAACGTTTTCATTAGTCTCTTTTCTCATCTCCTTGCTTTGGACCGACCAAGAAGAAGCTCAGGAGCAGAGGAGGACGAACAAGCTGGTTTGGGTAAGCTTTGATCATCACCTAGCTCGAATCCATGGAGGAAACCCTAACTACAAGGTTGGTTTGTTAATTTTCCTTACACAACTCTTCTTTCTAGCCATCTTCTCCATCCAAATCTTGAGAAACGGACCTTGGATGACCTTTGGAGGAACCATTAAAGCCACGAAGCTTGGAGCTCTTGATCTGATCCTAAGGCGGGTTTTATAACTCTAACCCTTAAGTTTTGCTTATGCATCTTCCTTTCATGAAAATGTTTCTTAAATCTCCTTCTTTAGACACTTCTATGTGTTTTGCTAGTAAATCCGTGAAGAACAGTCCCTATTCTTGAGGTAGAAGAAGATGGTGTTATTTTCAAAGTTCATCCTAATCTTTCTTTAGCAAATGGTCTCCCACCTCTTACTCAAATGGTTTGCAAAACCGTTTGAAAGCACACGGTTTCAAAACCGTTTGAAGAGCAAACAATTTCACAAGAACGTTTGGGAGCAAATTGTCCCAAGACCGTTTGAATGTGTTTACCAAGTGTTGACCATTTGGATGAATGTTGTACATATTGTGGACTAATCACCTAACAAAAATCATCATCTAATTCCAATAAAATCACCAATTGAAGGCTCATTAGTCACCTAAACCCAAATCGGGTTTATTGCTGATTTCAATGAGGCAATCTGGTTGAAGTTTGGGTTGAGTGGCCTAAACGGTTTCAAAACCGTTTGGGGATCACCCAAACGGTCTCCAAACCATTTGGTGATCATCAAAGACTGTTTGGAGGTCTAGGGTTAAGTGGGGTTGACCAATTGAGGGTCCAATCATATCAAGTTGGTGAGCAATTAAGTGCTGATTTGGTGACTAAACCTAGGGTTCAACCCTTAGGTGAATGACTTGGTTTTTGATGAAATGATGAGAAAACGGTCTCAAGACCGTTTGGAGGATGTCCAAACGATCCCAAGACCGTTTGGGGATCACCCAAGACCATTTGGAGGTCTAGGGTTGACCATGGCAAAGTGATTGAAGATTGAAAGGCAACAAGTTGAAGTATAATCGATTAGTGACCTAATGATCAAATCTATGGTCCAAACCTTAATAGGTTGAGCTAGTTTTTGATGTTGACTTGAGAAAACGGTCTCAAGACTATTTGGAGAATGGCCGAACAATCCCAAGACCGTTTGGGGTCAGGACATGACCCAATTGAATGATGGTTCAATGGTCTCAAGGTCAATTAGACTCATGTTGATACATGTTGAAGGATGATCTTTTCCAAACCCTAATTCAAACGATCCAAGCCCTAACTGGTGATCAATTGAGGATCAATTCAGGGTCAAATCAGTTGAGGGTTGACCTGATTGACTCAATTAGTGAGTGGTTAAAACTTTGCATAAACGTTTGAGGGGTTCAACATTGAAAACTCTAACTCAATTGGAAGAGTTGACAAATTTTTGGTCCATGCGGTTTTGAGGGTGTTTGGACCAAACGGTCTCAAGACCGTTTGGGTCCAAACAGTTTGGGATCATTTGGTCCCAAACGGTCTTCACCTCAACGAGGGCAAATGGTCTTGAGTGTGTACTTGGCCATGCGGTCTTGAAAGTCAAAGGGACCAAACGGTCAACAACTCCATGCGGTTTCAAAACCATTTGGAGGTTGAAAGTGCAAAACCGTTTGAGGTCTATTAAGGTCAAGAACGTTTGATGCTTTAGTGGTCAAGATGGTTTAGTAGTTGATTAACCTAAACCCTAAAGGTACCTAAAGTGATTAAGGGAACAAGTAATTAGTTGATTGATGCATGTTATGGTCAATGGTGAACATTACAAAAGTACCCTCAGTGGGTTAGTGTGACTAGTACCCCTTGATCAAGCAAACCCTAATGACCATAATGGTGATGACATGACTTACGTTATCAAGGTTGATTTGACTAAACTTAATCAAGAGAGATGTAAACATCATCTAATAGTAAGAGGAGAGAGAAGACTCCCTATATGTATGAGAATCAAGTAATATACTTCCAACATGTATGAATACACTTACTTAGGGTATGATCCATCGTAGTGAGATCATAGAAACCCTAATTATGATGGTTAATGAATCTTAACATAGTTTGAGGGTTTTATTGGAAGTAATCCTCATACATAGTGATAGTATCACTACAACAAACATACTCATTAGCGGCCTTTCAGAAAAAGCCACTAAAAAAAAACAAAAGCCAGTAAATAGGTTTAGCGGCATTTGTTGACATTAAAAAAATGTCTCTAGCGCCAATGCCACTAGGAAGATAGTGGATTAAGTTCTAAAAGCCACTAAAGGTTTGTCTTTAGTGGCTTCGAATAAATGCCACATAAATCCCACTAAACCATCATTTGGAATTTATAAAAAAGCCATTATTCATCAATTGGCTTTTATACAAATGCCACTATTTTGTGTTATGTTGGTGTATGAAAATGTTCTTATTGAGTTAAATGGCATATAAAAAAAGCCACTAAAGACTACTAGTTATGTATTACTACATTTTCATGGCTTTTAGTCATTCAGTTTTCAACTCGTTATCAAGTTTTCTAATTGAATGCCAATTGCAACCAAACTCAGTTTTTTGAAATTATGAATATTTTTATTTATAAACAAATGACAATTATATGGGGGACATTTTACCTTGCCCCTTATATTGAATACAACACCAATGACATACTTTCTTTTTTATTCATCATGTTCTCTAGAATAGGCCAAAAAGCAGAGAAATTCACATCTAGTTCATACTCTAGCTAAGTCGGCTTATTACAGAAAGAAGAAAAGGAACTACATAATTTAGCTGTGTCTACATATATTGGATGCAGTGACCCCATCCATGAACTCAGCTTGTAGAGGTGAGGTGGCATGCACATGAACACCTTAAGTCTACAGAATTTTCCATGGTTGTTGACGGCATGGATGCCTATGCCGGCCTCCCCAGTTTGGGCCTGATATGCTACATTAGTGAAGATAGTAAGATCAACTCCAGGGGAGTTACTGAAGCTTGCATTTGTAGCTGGCTCGACCACCTTGCTTACCTCCATAGCGTGAATGATGGTCCTCGTACATTCTTGGATGAACCTGCTTTGGACTTGTGCATTTGGGATTTTCTGTTCATGGATGAAGGAGTTCCTGGACTTCCAGAGGTGCCAACATGCCACAAGGTGGAGGATTCCATCTTTGTGATTGAAGGAACTTGTCTTCAATAGAACAAACAGAATATGCCACCATACTTGCAGCCTACATGACATCTTCCACGTCTTCCAGATTAAGTACACATACCAAATGACTGAATCAAGTTTCTCAATGGCCTCCCTTCATAATGCACCTCTACAAAATACAAAGCGAGCATTAACAAAAAGAAGTATCAACCACTTCATTTTACCATCAAAATAACACCATACATGCTATGGTGCCTATGATAAGCACACTGAAGCCCATGAAAAACTTTCCTTCAGGATCTATCCGGCTAAAGGTCACTGAAGAGTGGAAATTATAAGCATCAGCTGGAACATTCAAATCTGAATAACAAATCGATCAATGTATAGCCACTTGACTTAGAAAAAGAAATAACAAATCAGCTGTAAACCAGCATCTAGAATAACAAATCAGCTGGAAACCAACATCTAGAATAACAAATAAACTGGAAAACCAGCAACTAGAAATGAAGCAAAAAAGAAGGGATGTAGCACATGAAGATACCTCTGCTGATCAGAATGACTTTTGCCTATCAGGGTGCTCTATAGTAGTTATCCCCCCAGATTTCATTCTTACATGGCAGCAAAGGGTATATTACAGATAAACAAGCAGCCATTCTCAAGTACTAGCTCATTTTCATCCTACAAATCCATTAGAGCCTACAACATCAAACCACCACTATCAATTTCAAGATTATCACCTTTAGCACCATGTATAGGAAATAAACAAAAAAAATCCATACCTATAGATCAAACTATTGGGCTTGGCCATCCCCCATTCTCATTCTTGAGCTTCATTCACATCATCAAGAGGTATTTGCACTCGCTACAACCATCCTTGAACAATACAAATCTGTTGATTATCACACCACTAACACAGAAATATACCACATATGCTCAATTAATAGATGTGTAGAAACAAATGTGATGATCCTTGTAGAAGCAAATAATTTACCTGCTGACTCATCTCAACAATGCCACCTGCATTATCAACAATAGGTCCAAACATATCCATAGTCAATACATATGCAGAAGTACTCAACATCCAGGTTGAATCCACGAAGTGTCCTAATACAGAGCAACTTTTGGCTGTATTTGGTTTAAGTAGATGCAAAACAGAGCATGCACAATTCATATTATATACAGAGGAAGCCTTGTCACCCCTAATTGTGCAAGCCTCATAGACAGATGGACCTCCAACAAAATCTAGCATATGCAAAAACACATGTGATTGTTCAACTATCACAACAGCTCGAGTGGTCACTTGAAGGCAATTTATAAAAATTTACAATTACACTTACAAAGTGACATGTTGAATAACCTTCCCTCTTCTGCTCATCCTTCTCTTCTAATTGAGCACTCAACACATTTTTCTCCACTCTAAGATTCTCCAGTGGAAACTGAAATGATATGTAAATAAGTTTGGTATCTTTACAAAATCAAATGATGGGCATAGAAGCACTAAAGCATGGGTAGAAATAATGATGGTAACTTCTGGTTCACTTGTATGATATGTATCATTATAAGTTAGTAGCATACCATCTTTGTGCACACTTAGCATCAATAGAATGTCTGTCATGCCCATGGAAAGCTTCAGACATGCATTCAACAAAAGGATTCTTTGAAAACAACATTTGTTAAAAAAACATTTGTATATTTGTCTTAGTAATGTTAGTTCCTCCTTGTTCCCTTTATTGTTAAAACAACATTTGTATATTTGTCTTTTTTCCTTTACCCCCTCCATCTAAAATAATACCCTTTCTTTAACATGTGGTTGTGATGCAGGCCCTAAAAGCCAATAACTATGGTAATAATCCTCTGCTAACTGCAGCTCTGTACTTGGAGATTAATTAAAGGCCAGTCTCGAGAGCTGACAACCTCTGTATTGATGTCTGGTCCGACTGCCCAGGGCTCCCATGGGACACATCCATTCCTAATATAATAGTTGGCTCTTAGGAGATCTTTGGCATGGATGGAGGATGCTCAGTTGTATTGAACTTCTCTGCAGGCTTATTCAGGATCTCATTCATTGTGGAAACATTAAGTGCGTTTTCAGTAAAAAAAATTTATGTATTTCGTTTAACTTATTTAAATGAAATACATTAAAAAATTTTACTTACAATGTCCTTCATGTTTCCACAGCGAATGAGATCTTGAATTGCGCTGAGAAGTTCACCGCAGCTGAGCATCCTCCATCCATGCCAAAGAACTCCAAAGTGCCAACTATTATATTAGGAATGGATGTGTCCCATGGGAGCCCTGGGCAGTCGGCCTTTAATTAATCTCCAAGTACAGAGCTGCAGTTAGCATAGGATCATTACCATAGTTATTGGCTTTTAGGGCCTGCATCACAACCACATGTTACAGAAAGGATATTATTTTAGATGGAGGGGGTAAAGGAAAAAAGACATATATACAAATGTTGTTTTAACAATTAAGGGAACAAGGAGGAACCCACATTACTAAGAACACCCATTCTTTCTTGAGGCTTCTTCATAGACTTCTCAACCAGAGCAGACCTCTAAAATGTTGACAATGACTTAGTGTGCCTCTGCAAAATGCAAAAACACCAGGCTATATTATACATAGTACCAAAAACAAAACATTAAAAAACAACGCAGTGAGAAAACAGAATAACACTCGTACAAGTAACGCACCTCATCCGTACCCACAAACAAGAATCTAAAACACTGCTCGTAGCTAAAAACCACAAACCAATCATAATGTGTGTATCATCCATAATACTAAGATTCTCCATAACAAAATTAAAAGTAGGACAAAACAAAATAGGATTGTTATTTGGAAACATTGTCTACGACAATGGACATGAAACACCATTACTTTGGATCGACATGTAAAAATACCAAAGTGAACTACTTAAAAACAATTATAGCTCTCCTCTATTTAGATTGTGTCCAAGAATGCAATTCAATTTAAACTTCATGTCCTGCAAGAAATGGAAACGACTTTAGATACTACTTTAGTTTTCAATTATGTAACAGTATAAGCAATACTTTATGCTCACCTTGGCAACAGATGTGTTTTTGGCCATGTAATGACGTTGCCAACAGCATCATCAACAGATTGATATTGATCATAAGGTCTTACTAGAGGATCATTGCCCAACAAAGCAACCACTACATAAACAGCAACAAATGATGAGCCTAAAATTGCACCTCCCACCCTTTTCATGGGGTCAACCTCAGAGACTCGACCGAATGCAACTCTAGCATCTGGATATGTAAAACTCAACAGATACAAATCCTACAAAAAAATACAGTTGACATAACAAATTTATATAAACGTAAAATGAAGTGCAATTCACAGTAATACAAACATACTTGTCCCATCTGAAATGATGAATGTCTTATATGGAGTGGAGTTTGCATTGATAAGTTTGTCTGCACAATTATTTTGTTTTGGTCATAAGTCCAAAAAAGTCAACATGGAAAATAATTGATAGAACACATCTTGTATAAAAAGTATTCATACTTGGCCAGTGACAACATGTTGTGCTTGACTGTTTCCTGCTCTAGTTACGGAAAGTAACTCCTCTAATTTTTGGTTGAATTCATCCTTTTGTTGTTGAAGTTTTGCATCAAATTCCAACCGTTGTTCTTCAAGCTTATCCTGGAAATGCTTTCTTTGTGCTTCTTCAACTTCTTGGGATTTACGGTTCTTTCCCCAGATATCAGAAGGTGATGGTCCAAGTCCATAACCACGAACATATCCTGGTCTCTCTTCTCCCATAACATTCCTATAAATTTCATCTGAAGTAACATCAGGTTGTTTTCTTCGCAACTCTTCTCCTATCTCAGAAAATGTTTCCTACATACAACAAATCATACGAGATGCAATTTATACCAAATATATACCTCTATCAAATTAGTAAATGTAACATAATACTATAGGATATTAGGTGTTGTACCAAAATTTTGGCTTATTCAACATCAACTATGCTCCCATCTTTTTTACGATGAGTTTTCTCAAAAAAGATTATGGGATCCACTTCTCCGCCTATTTCCTTCTCCATATTTATCATTCAAACAAGGTTATTGTAAACATCAAATTAACGGATGCCATCAAATTATCTAAATGGATCACAAAAATTACTAACTTACTTCATATTTCAGACATGCAAACGACTTGGTTCCTGTTGTGTGGCTAACCTTTTGAAATTTTCTGCTTGTCTTGTTAGTTATAGACTTCCTTTGTGGAAAAAATTGCAGTATTGTGCATAGTAATTATCTGTGCGGTACTGTAAGTATCAGCAAATAGAAAAAATCATATTACCTTTCCTTTATTACTCCTCCAATAATCGACAAGAGATTTCAAATGCGACTTGTCCATGCGGAAAACAACTTGTTCAAGCTGTTGTTCGTATGGACTATCTTCTATGAAGTATAGTCTCCTTAACTCAGACTTGTGGTCCTTCCATTTCTTTCCTAGTCTCTTCATTGTCCACTCCTTCAGATCTGAATCCATTGTGAATTTACTCTACCGACATAAAGGATATCAATTAGATGCTTCATTTAACCATTTAAAAATAAAATTTAATAATATACCTTCACAAAATTCCATATAGAATCTTTTTTATTGGCTGGAAATTGTCTCCAATCCTCATAGTTTAGTGGACAAAGATTGGGATCTCTTGCAATGGTTGTCAGAAAACTTGATA
The DNA here is from genome assembly GCA_963693085.1 of Alisma plantago-aquatica. Classification (NCBI taxonomy): domain Eukaryota; kingdom Viridiplantae; phylum Streptophyta; class Magnoliopsida; order Alismatales; family Alismataceae; genus Alisma; species Alisma plantago-aquatica. The sequence continues at coordinate 1,128,986,316 of OY856409.1, read as the reverse complement.
AGTGACTTTGGTTTTCACCTACTGGTTGTCGAAATTGATTTTTCTCAATGGGAATTGGATCGTCGGGCTTTCTTTTCCAAACTTTCAAACATTGTGTTCGGCCACATGCTCGATGTTTTTGACCTAAGCATTCATTCATAAAGGATAAAATATATATATGCATAATTATATATGATTAAATGCAGCACTATAAATACAATGACATGAATGAAATGATTACCTAGCCCATCAGAAGGTGTTGTTGTAACATTCAATGACTCAATATGGTTATCAAAGATGTTATTTTGGTCCATGTTATCAGCAAATACATTGCTATTATGGTTACTGGCAGCTCTATTCTCTACAATTCTTGAATGAATAGACACAGAAGCATTGACATTAGGCACACGGGGTAGCTGTGAAATTCTTGATCTTGTAACTTTATCGCCACATTCTTTATTTTTCTGATTTTGGAACCTTGTTCCCATCTCCTTTTCAGTTGTGCATGTTTGAGAGTCTTGGGGAGACGTGGCTGATTGGGCATTTTTGGCAGAGCTAGCAGCAGTTTTATTGAATTTGTTTGCTTGATGTTTTTGACCTAAGCATTCATTCATAAAGGATAAAATAAATATATGCATAATTATATATGATTAAATACAGCACTATAAATACAATGATATGAATGAAATGATTACCTAGCCCATCAGAAGGTTGGGCAATTTTTGCCATATTAGAGTCTTGGGGAGACATGGCTGATTGGGCATTTTTTGCAGAGCAAGCAGCAATTTTATTGAATTTGTTTTCTCTATCATTACGAATTTCAGTTGGAAGGGAAGCCAAAAATTTTTTAGAGCGATTTGAGGTTGACATGTTCAAAGATTGCCAACAAGCATGTCGAGTAATGCTAGGCAAATGAGTCGCCGTACAGGAGTCATTGTTGTTGTTCTTATCATTGCTTGCGGCTGTCATGTTATGGCTGTTGTCACTGTACTGTTCTCTCATCTTGAGTATATCAAGTCACACGCATAATGGTCACATTTAGAAAAATATTGAACAACATAATAACAATTTTATTATTAATATTTGAAAATGAAACTCAGATATTTAAAAAATATAATTATTAACAACAGTAGAGACAAGGATAAATATGAATAAGAATAATGTCAGACATGCAAAATTGATACACCTAGCTCGAGCACAATATGAGATAGAAAATTAAAGAGATACATTGAGCCAAAAAAGGCTTATTTAAGTCAATTATTAATGACAAACAAAAAGAAACATTGGCTGCTATTTTGTAATCTTCTCATTCATAACAGTCATCATCATCACTTTGAGATACACTTTCATCATCCTGCTGAATTCGGGATTGGTCTTTTTCAGTTGTTGAACTAGCAATAGTAATTCCTTCCATATCCAATCTAACTATGTCACAACAGTATCTCCATCCTCTGATGTCATTGATGGCCCATCTCCAGTTTCACCTTGCACATAAGCTTCAACATTCTCAATACAAGATTGTTCTTCCATGTTGAACATATCCCGTGGGGCAATCTTTACAGCAAAATCCCACCCTTTTGCAGTGACATATTCTACATAAAATACTTGTCCAACTTGAGATGCCACTACAAATGGTTCTCCTGTAGTTTGAAGGTGTCTCAAATTAACAAGAGTCAACCCATGTTCATCATGCTTTATTCCCCTCGTTGAGTAGATGTCCACCCAATCACACTTAAATAATGTCACCTTAAAGTGTTCATAATAATTGAGCACAATAACATCCTTCAAAACACCATAGTAGGTTACATCTCTAGTAATTGGATTGCAGTCAGTGGTTTTAGAATAACAATCAATATTAGCTACCAGAAAGACCACTATTTTGTGTTGTTCGATTTGCATCTTTTTCCTTGGTATGAAATCTGTGACCATTGACAACATAACTCTTGTACTTAATGGCCAGTTGATGTGGACCTTGAGAAAGAAACTTGATTTTATCATCTACAATATTTGTTCTTAGGAGTGTCTCAATCTAACAAATAAAAAGTTTGTTAGACTTTATTCATGAAGCATAACTAATTTAATTACCACAACTAAACTTACATGTTCCTTAAACCATCCGTCAAATGAGTTACTATGTATTCTCTGAACCTCCTTTAAGGACTTTTGAGGATTTTTTTGCCTAATGATATCATAGTGCATCCTGAATACAAAATATGTGCAATATGTTATTAGAATATGTTATAGCATTTTATTAATAGAAGACAGTTGACACTAACTTACTTAATGTAGGGTTCAATTGCTTCACAATTGAATAGTACATACTTATGGGCTTGTTTCAATGTATGTTCGTCCAAGACACATGTTACCATTTTACCAATACCATGACCTACTGTCGAGAAAATAGACCAATCAGCACTGTCAAATGTTGGCTCATTTTCCGAATTTGCTTCGTCAGTATCGTTTCTATTTGGCCGATTTAACTTTGTTTCAACTCCATCCAAGTATCTTGAACAAAAAGTTAGACACTCTTCAGCTATATATCCTTCTGATATTGACCCTTCTGGATATCTTTTATTACAAACATATCCTTTTAGGGTCATCATATACCTGAAAACAAAGTTGAGGAAAATATTATGATAAATTACATTCCAATAGGTAAAGTCATCACAACGTGTGAAATGTTACCTTTCAATTGGATACATCCGACGATACTGAACATGGCCAGCTATCTTAGCTTCATAAGAGAGATGGACTGATAGATGCACCATTATGTCAAAAAAACATGGAGGGAATATCTTCTCCATCTCACAAAGTGTAATAGCTATTGCATTTTCCAATGCAGAAAAGTCAATTGGATCTATGACTTTAGTGCACAACCTTTGAAAATAGCGACAAAGATTAATAATACATGACTTAGCATTCTTACTGGGCAAGGACATAGTGACAACTAATGGCAAAAGTTGTTGCATCAGAACGTGATAATCGTGACTTTTCATTGGTAGCATCTTCTAATCCTTCGGCCGTGCACATCTAGATATATTAGACGCATACCCGTCTGGAACTTTGACAGATTTTAGGAGGTTGCAAAATAATATTTTTTCATCTTTTTTCATTGTATAGCAAGCTGGAGGTAGGATGGTATATTTACCAACAGTTTTTGGATGAAGCGGAAATTTGATTCCCATATCCTCCAAATCCTTCCTTGCATTCAAGTTGTCCTTACTTTTATCCTTCAAACCTAGCAATGTTCCAACAATACTCTCACATATATTCTTCTCAATGTGCATGACATCGAGATTGTGCCTTACAATGTTAGTTTTCCAATATGGTAGCTCAAAAAATATGTTTTTCCTTTCCCAATTGTGTGTTGAATCCTTACCTCTTGGCCTTTTCTTACCAATTACAATTGTTCCGTCCTCCAATTGTGACAAGATTTGAGCTCCAGAAGGAGGTTTAGGTGGACACCTAAATTCTTACTCACTGTCAAATGCCTTTGCTTCTTTTCGGAATCTGTGGCTAGTTGGCAAAAACCTACGATGTCCTCTGTAGCAAACTTTACGGCCATGTGGAAACCAATGTGAGACAGTATCTTTATTACAATAGGGACATGCTTTGTAGCTTTTAGTACTCCAACCAGATAGATGTGCATATCCTGGAAAATCACTAATTGTCCATAATAAAGAAGCACACATCTGAAAGAATTCTTTGGTTCCAGCGTCATATGTATGTACACCAGTATCCCATAGTTCTTTCAACTCATCAATCAATGGAGGCAAGTACACATCTATATTTTCAGGTGAAGCTGGTCCAGGAATGAGTAGGAACAACATAAAATATGGCTGCTTCATGCACAACCAAGGAGGTAAATTATATGGAATAATCACAACAGACCATGTACTGTAAGAAGTACTCATTGTCCCAAAAGGATCAAATCCGTCAGTTGCAAGTCCCAATCGAAGGTTTCTAGCATCTGCAGCAAATTCAGGATGCATCACATCAAATGTTTTCCATGCAGGTGAATCAACCGGGTGTCTTAACGTGTCATCTTTTTCATATTCTTCTACATGCCACCTCATTAAGGATGAGGTTTTTGATGACATGAATAACTGCATTAGGCGGGGTATAAGTGGAAAGTGTCTGAGCACTTTGATAGGTATTCTCTTGGGTTTTTTTGCAAGCTCGTCATCATCATCTAGGATTGTAATCAGTTTCCATCTTGATGCACCACATGTATCACAGACGTCTTTATCAGCAGAATCCTTCCAAAACAACATGCAACCATTTAGACAAACATGAATCTTCACATAATCTAAGACCAACCCCGTAATCGTCTGTTTTAGCTCATAAAATGAATTAGGTAATTGTTCTCCTTCTGGTAGCATCTTCTTAAAGAATGTAAGAAACATAGATGATGCTTTCTTACTCAAGCCATTAAGACAAACCAGGTGATAGAATTCTAGGATGCAAGCAAGTTTGCTATATTTCTTACACCCTGGATATAATTATGTCTTAGAATCCTTTAAAAAGATATAAAATTTATCAGTATTGAAATGTTGATCACTAGATGGCTCCACTCCTTCTGTATTTCCATCTTCACTGAAACTCGGAGAAGTATCATGCAACATATCTTGTAAATTTTTAGCATTAAGGAAATCTCCCTGATCAGTAGGAGCATCCATTTGAACATTGGCATCTTCACCATGAAAAGCCCAAGAAATATAGCTTGGTAAGAAGCCATGCCATAGTAGATGTCTCAATGCAGTCTTTCTGGTGACCTGGTATACATTAGCACACTTTCTACATGGGCATACAATCTTGTCTCCAATCGATGAATGTTCAAAAGCAAAATCCAAAAATTAAGATACTCCACATAAGTATTTAGTTCTGGTTCGGTCATCCTCTGCTATCCAAGACTTATCCATTCTATAAAATTAGTAAAACATATAACATATGAGAAAGTATGTCATATTAAAATAGACTATACAATATGAGAAAATACTAGTGTAATCATGGAAATGGGAACATTCATGGGAACACACACTTCAGTTATAAGCATTCATGTAGAAACTTTCAGTTCCATTCATTAATCTTTTTTTACATCCACACACAGGGGTGTACCCCTAAACAGTAACTAAACAAAGGGGTCGGTGTACCCCTAAACATGCGCATAATTCAAAAAACTATCAATACAGATAAGTCTAGATAGATAGACAACTAAATACTACACCAACATGGTCCCGCATCAGAAACTTTGAGGACTTATCATTGTGGCAATCTTCTCCTGAAGTTCATAATAGAATGCAGCTATGAGTACTGATTGCTTTCAGACAAAAAGTGTAAACACAAATTTTTTGTCTTGACAATTATATTTATTAATTGGACTTACCGTGGTCTTTTTGATGATGAAGCTGTGTCACGAAGCTCCTCACTGTATTTAGACGAATTTGAACTGACAGGGGCCTCAGATTCAGACTCATAGATGATATCCGACGCCGTGCGCTCATACCACAGTAGATGATCGGGGGTCTCACAGTTGCTGTTGGTTATCCAAACTTTGATGGAATTAGACGGAGAAAAAGCTTGTTGCCATGAACCACATGCATCTCTCCAATCCAATCACGCCAACCGGATTTTGATACAAGATTTTCCACCAAATCATACTCAACCTCGATAACATGTGAATAATTGCCAAAAGTTAGGGTCACTTTACCAGGCATGTAGTGTCTTCCTTTTAGAAAACGCCAATGTTTGGGTATGACCAATTGGTTTAAGGAACGATCATCTAGGATGATGTCCAATTGTTCTTCAATAGGGGATGTTAACATTGACATCGAGGACCATCTCATAGTGACTGTTGTGGGTGGACAGAGACTGCATAATATTAGTATTAACAAAGTGTAAGTACATATAACGATGTTATATATTTTCAGAAAAAGTTGTATAACATTAGTTAACCTTTTATTACTTGTCATAACCAACTTTATTGTGGTAGACATGATAGCTTGAAAAGAAGTCTAATAGAGGAGATCATGTCATATATCTTTGCAATTGTTCCAATGTTCACTAATCCTTCTTTGAGAATTTCAAGGAAGTAACTAGTATTTTCTATAATTTGATGTATCTTTTTTTTTGCTGAACCATGCGTGCCTCCTCCTTTATTAAAAACAACACCAAAACAGAGTTTAACTCTTTACAAGCTAAGAAGCTAACAAATGTACAGAAAGGAAAACTATAACTATCTATTTATGCTATTGACATCATGTATACACAGGATCCAAACCCCTTTGGGATCACATACATGAAGGAGCACGACCATACTTAAGCTTGAAGAAGGACCAAATCTCAGTGCAATAGAAATAGTCAAAGAAGAGGTGTTGTCCATCTTCTTCATGCTTCCAACATAGATAGCAAACAAAAGGGAGCTGGAAGTAAAAATTCTATAAAGTGTCCTGAGAAGGTAAGTGCTGAAGGTAACATTTCCAAAAGAAAAGGGAGATATGCCTAGGAATCAAGGACGCCCACACATCAGTAGTCCAGTTCAGAACTTGAGCCTTGGACCTGCATAAGTCCCAACACTCTTTCAGCGACAAGGACACCTTACCATTAACAAGAATACAATCTTCAAGTATTTGCATTGGGAACAGCCAGATTTTGAAGGATCCGGAGAACATCATCTCCTCCACGAATATTACCAGGGATTGCCCAATTACCATTACTCCAACCTAAGTTAATGATTCTAGAAACTCATGATAACTAGTGAATCAAATGATTTATTGAACATGTAGGCTATAGACAAATGAAAACAAAAGATGGATATAGACATAATGGGGAATAATGAGGAAACAAAACAAAATTGTAGTCGCGGGGTACTGAATATTATTGTAGGCCTCATCTTCACTCTACATGGTGGTGATGGTGGCAAGGAAGGATAATACAACTTTCCTTGTCACAATGACATGATTTAGACACCTTTAAGGAATCACACCAGTGGATTTGGACTGTTATCATCACAACTGGTGAAGAGTGATGATGAGTTTGGCAACACTTCATGGAAGAAGATGGGGCCTTTTTTGAAGGCTTGGGGTCCCTATTTATAGGAATTGGTGTGTGATCAAGGCACATGAGCATATGAGCATTTTTCTTGCACTCCAAGTATCATGAGAGGTTCCTTGGGCAAACACTTAACTAATTAGGTAGGCATAGGGGTTAAAAGGATCTTTGTCACTGGACGAGAGCTTGTTAGGTCTCCATTAATAACTGGAGTCTGTCCTCCACTACTGGATGTGTTTCTTCATTTGGTAATGAATACAATGTTCTCATTAGTGGGAGATAGAAAGAATTACATAGGTAGGTGAGGTATGTGATCCCATCAATGGACTCTTGTCTACAAGTATGTAGGAGGATTAAGGAAGCTTTTTCATTATTTGGTGACCTACTCTTGTCATCGGTCTATGGATACTTATGAAAATGCATAGTCTTTGAAGTCTAAGGTTTCTGGAGCATGAGGACCATCAATTTATGGATACCAATGAAAATGTAAATAATACATCATTAGTTGGTTAATGAATAAAGTTCCAAGTCTTCAAGTTGGTCACCCACCTGACCATCAGTTGATGTGCTTAGCACTTTTTGTAGATTTCTATAGATGAGAAAGTATTGAGGTTTTCCATCGATTGATGAACCAATGGTTTTTATAATATTGATTATGAGTGTCCTTTTATCGACTAAGAGGTCATTGGTTGAAGAATAATCTCAACTAATGAAATTTCTTCTGCTCCAAGACTCAGTAATTTTCTACAAAATGATTGAAAGTTATTACTAAATGGTGGAAATATCATTTAATGCAGGTAAATACAAGACTTATATTTTAAAGAATAGAATAAAAAAGAAATACAGGGTAAAATATGCAATAACACCAAAATCGGATTTTATCCAACCTTACATGTGGTATGACATATGTGTTACCAAAATATTAGGTGTTGGACTATGTATGTACATTGTGTTCATGCACCACCCAAAATACTGTCTATTAACTATGAAGCCCCTAAAACAAAGAGTGTCACTCTCAAATACACACACAAAATCTATCCCTCAAGTGTATGAGTTCAGACATCAATCTGGGTCATAGAGAGATCGATTGAGTCTGGGTTCTCACTATGTGAACGATGTTCTTTCCTAAAAGGCTCGAGGTAGAAGAGAAATTGGTATCCATTGATCATCAATCCGGGTCATAGAGAGCGTGACACATCAATGGTTGTTGCTAATCCGGAGCCAAAGTTGGATCATTCAATTGATCTCCAGATATGGAATTAAAAGTATTATTTGCAATTAAAACCCATTTTCTTCTCTAGAGTGTGACACATCAATGGGGAGGAGAGGGGAAGCGCCAACATACCTCTTGAGAAAGTTACAAAGCTTGGGATGATTGGAGTCCCTCGAGCTCGCCGACGCCTGAGGCGGTGCTTCAGGTTGGCTAGGTCCAAATATCCTCGATGCGCCGGTTCCAGGGACTATGTCGACGGCAGCTTCTCTGCGCTGGCTGCTAGGGCTCTTCGCGAAGGAGAGAGTGGAGAGGGAGAGGAAGTCGATCGATCGCAAGCGAGAGAGCGCGTGACACGAGCTGATGGCTTCCTAGGGCTCGTCGTGCGAAGGAGAGAGTGGAGAGGGAGAGGGAGTCGATCGATCGCAAGCGCGAGAGCGTCGCGGCAGGGAGTGAATGAAACAGATAAATTGGAGCACGAGTGAGTGAAACAGGGAAATTTGGAGCGGGAGTGGGTGAAATTTGGAGCGGTAAAGGCAATATTTCCTTAGCAAATTTGGGTATGGCAATTTAGGATTGTCGCTAATTAAAAATACAAATGCTTTTAATGTTAAGTGCTTTTTAGAAACTCTGTAATAGGAGGTTTAGTGGCATTTTAATTAAAAATGCTTGTATATTAAAAAGATAGTGGCTTTTTTTATAAATGCCACTAGAATAAATGTCACTAATGGGCAATTTTTCTGTAGTGTATGATCGTAATCTATTTTAATAGTAAACCCTAATTTAGGGTAATGTGATGTATTGCAAATAGTAAACCCTAATCTAGGGAAATGTGATGATATGAACAGTAAACCCTAATTCTGGGTTATGCTTTTAAGCATGAAACTTTATGATTTGAATTATGAAATGAGGAATCATTATGCCTTTGTAAGTTAAAAGGGATTAATAACCCTAATTGAATTGAATAAGAAACCCTAACCATAGAAACCAGTCATGGTGATGTAACATGGTCGTGGTAGGCCTTATAAAGCACGATCGTGCAAGATAGCACATCTGTGGTGACTTACCTTTGCACGACCATTTTGGGCTACACGGCCATGGTGTTCTATGATTGAATTGGAGTTGATTTGTATGTGACCTAGCATGGATCTTTTGTTAGTTCCTAATTCAAGGATGAGTCCATAGGATTGGCAGTAGTTGTATATCCTAAGTGAGTGATTAATGATCATTACTTTACATGATAATTGTAATGATCTGGTGCTTAAAGTATTAGGATGAGGAATACCCTATTACAAATTAAGTGTAAGAATTCAAGTAAGATAAAGGTGTTGAGGGAAATGATACATCCAGATGATAGATATCACATCCAACACCCCAAATACTGGTATACCTTGATATGTTATAAATCCAATAAAATTGGATGAATGATACTTGAGATGTGTCATATCAACGGTTACATTGATATGTAATATACTTTGTTGAATGTATGTTAACATGCCTTATGAAAAGGTTAGTCCAAACTTATAAACTATGATGTAATCATGTTTTGGCAAAGAAGAGAGAGAAACTTAAGCTATATGTTGATAATTCATTTAATAATGAATTTTGAGGATAAAGAATATGATTGAATACTTATGATTATTTATATTGATTCCTTACTATGTGAACCCTGATACAGAGTAATGCTATGTGAAATTTTAATACAAGTCGATGTAATATGATCCTAATACAGAGTATTACTATGTGAAATTCTATTACCGGATAATCCTATGTGAAGCTCAAATACAGACTAATGGGTTATGAATGTAATTAACCCTTGTATTGCCTAATGTTGATAGGTAATGGCATCATGATTACTAATCATGCAAATATGTTGATATGATGAGCTTAGCCAGGTATGAGCTATGATGTTCTGTATACTGAAAATGTTCTGTGGGCCTTATCAATCTTCATATGCTCTGTTTCTTAGTAAAAAGTAATCTACAATTAATAGACCTATGTGTGACATGATGTGAAAATTATCTTAGATCATTTTTGAGCTTGTGAACTATATGCAACGCTTTATGTAACAAGAATTATAATGCTATTGGGTCAGATGATATGAAGATATGGAATTACCTAATAAATGGAAGTAATTGTTCTATGGTGAGTTTAGTTCAAATACCTTGATTCTATAATCATGATAATGAACTTATTATAAAGTATAAATGTACTTGATAAGATGAGGGACTAAGATCCTAATACCTTGTGAAAAGAGTATTGCTACAGGCCATGACTCCCCAGTGATAATGCCAAGCATTAGATATATGATCTAAGCCTGAAGAGAGTTAATGTTGTGGTAATGATTTTATAGTAAATAAATGTTATACATGTTCTTCATTTTCCTTAAACGATAAGTGACATGTTGTTTTATCAAATTATAGTTGTATTGCTTTAATAGGAAGGATGGTCTAATCTGTTAGACATAGAATTAACTACTACCAAATAAATATAATTTCCTTGTGTATATTTAATTTCTTAAGCTGCAATAATAATGTTTCTGGAGAAGAGTTATATCTCTCGCAGGGACAATTTACAATTGTCTCACCCCGTGGGAATCATAATTTTAGGTGGACGTGGACGAGGAGGCAAGATTCCTTCAGTAGGTGAAGGGCAACATCAACAGTACCAGGGACAGCAATGAAGTTTCAGGTGGAGACACTGGCTGTTACACCACGTATATATGTAGTTAGAAGTCCTATGTTTCGTCTTTGTACTCTCAGGTCCTCGGAGTAGTAGTTAGTGCTTTCGAGATTTTGGCTCAGTGCCTCGTGATTTTTGTATCTTTCCTTAGATAGTTAACAGGGCAGTTGATGGTTGTAACCTCGAGATATGACATTATAGAGATGTATTGGTGGATCATTTTGTAAATAACTTATCATGTTTCTTTATGAAAATTTTACCGTTTGAAGATCTCTTTACAAAAAGTTTTACATTTTTCGTGATTTTTGGTAATCTGCTGCTTAGTGAACGCTTCCGCATTAGTTAATCTTGTTTTCGCGAGATAGACGTTACAATTAGTGGTATCAGAGCTCTAGGTTTGCTAAGTCTACAGAGACATAGGACTAGGGTTGTAGAGTCTGTTCTAAGTGTTTTCCAGTTTATCTTATAGTATCTTCTGCTCGCATAGGAGAAGAAGAACTTGAAGATGTCTGGACCACATGAAGAGCATGCTGCTGAGGACATCACTGCTGCACCAGGAGGAGGTGCAAGAGACCAGAATAGGGAGGGGCATGTACCTGAACAGCCCCAGATTGACCCAGCTGAGATAGAAAATCCAGCTCTCCATGCTTTATTTGAGAAATTCCTGATAGCCATAACATACATAGCAGACATGGTGCCACCACCTGCACCTAGGGCACCAGCCCATCATGAAGGTTATGGAGCCGGCAAGACTTTTGAGAGACTTTTCCAGGTGGGAGCCATAGACTATGTTGGTACATCTGGCCCATCAGATGTTGATTTGTGGTTGACAGAGCTAGAAAAGGCTTTCAGGATCCTTGATATTCCTGAAGCTGAAAAGGTAAGACATGCGGTATACCTCCTAAAAGGGAGTGCTGGTAATTGGTGGATGATAGAGGAAGATAAGAGACCAGGCGAAGAAATAGGATGGGAGATATTCCGACGAGAATTCGTCAGTAGATACTTCCCTAAGACGTATCTAGATGAGAAGATCTCTTAATTTGAGAGGGTCAAACAAGGACATTTTGAAAAGGGAGTTGGTAAGTCCATGGAGTTGTTGCGGTTTTGTCCGCAGATGGCATTTAGTGATGAGGAAAGAATTCGGCATTTTGAAAAGGGATTGAATGCTGAACTAACCACTCTTGTGTCTGCCTTAGAGAATGGAGATAGGTTTGCCACCTTTGTGGAGTCGGTAAGAAGGATAAAGAGGTCAAAAACTGAGAAACGACAGACCAATAACAAGAAGATGTGCACCCAGCCTCAAGATCAAAGGTCTGAAAATTTTAAGAAGCCAAGATTTTCTGCATCGACAACAACATCAGGAGTTCATACCCAGACACAATGGGTGTCAAGTAGGGATAGGGATCATAGTAGTATTCCAAGTAGATCCTTCGACATAGCATCAACATCGGTAACTGGATCACATAGACATTTTGCACCCAGGATCTGTTACTAATGTAGACAACCGGGACATCTGGCAAAGGATTGTCCAGACGGGAATACGATGATGACTCAACCTCAGGGACAGAGTCAGCAAGGCTCACAAAGAAGGCAATTTTCTAATAATAATAGAGGATGTGGACAGACGTCCCAGACAGGTCAGATGAAACCGTTTTGTTTTGATACTTCATATCATGATTCTATGTGTTAAAGATATGAAAATAGTTGTTTTTGAATTTCTTTGACTAGTACTATAAGGACACAAGGGAGATAAGAACTTATATCTTATTCAGTGTTTCTTAAAATATTTTATAATCTCCCTTATTTGTGTATTGAAAGATGAGATATAGATGTGATGCCTGAAGAATATTCAAGTATGGAAAAATCTTGTGTGTATAATGATATGAAAAGTGAGGAATATGATAGTAAGTAAAATACATACTACCTAATCTCAATACTTATATATCCTGGCCAGGTATATGGTTACTGTAGATAAGGCAAGTATGAAATTCTTAGATTGTTATCTTTTTGATTACTCTGATCAAGTAGTCATTCTGAAACAATCTAGAGAGTATAAGGAAATTAAATATGAAGAGCTAAGTGAAACTTTCCAAATAAACATACTCAGTGAACTTCCTCAGTGAATATTTTCAAAACATACTTAGTGAACATACTCAATGAATATTTCAAAACATACTTAGTGAATATACTCAGTGAACTTCCTCACTGAATACTTTTAAAACATACTTAGGGAACATACTCAGTGAACTTCCTCAGTGAATATTTCAAAACATACTTAGTGATTATACTCAGTGAACTTCCTCAGTGAATATTTTCAAAACATACTTAGTGAAAATACTTAGTGAACTTCCTCAGTGAATACTTTTAAAACATACTTAGTGAACACACTCAGTGAACTTCCTCAGTGAATACTTTTAAAACAACATACTTAGTAAAATTACTTAGTAAATTCTTCCAAGACAAACTGCTCAGTGAACCTTCTCAGTGAATATTTCTAAATTAATTGCTTAGCGAGCTTTCTCAGTGAACTATTTCAATAAATAAAGGATTGCTGAGTGAATTATCTGTGTTAGGTAATTCAACATTGTTACTCTTTTATACTTCTTTCTTTCAATAATATGGACATCATATGTTAGGGGTTTATGATTTGCATAAACATAAACGGTGATAAGGAGGAATTAATGAAAAGTGACTTTTGTGAATTACAATTACATGATATCTTCATAACATTGAGATAATATGTGGAGGCTTGAGGTCATAATTAATGAATAATTTGTTCCTCCCTTTTCTGGGATTTTGGAGACGAAATCCTTGTTAGGGGTTTATAATTTGTAACATCCCTGACCTGGGTTATTGGTTAACCCTAGATGTTTTGCCTAATAAGGTCGAGGAAATGCTTAATCTTATCTTGGGGAAAGTAATTAGGGCTCATAAGAAACTTAGGTTCAATTATGGTTCTGTTCGAACAATGTTGAAACAATGTTTTCTTATTTTGGACTAAAGTACAAATTTCCCAAGTAGAGGGGTTAACCTAAAAATTGCACATGTTAAGATGTTCCTCTGATGTCAAGACATCATAAGAATGAATATGATGTATTGTTATGGATTCCACAAGCTTGAGCACCAAGATATAGCTTGTAGAGCAATGCTTGCGCTTTAAAACCTAGTTTGGTGTAAAGTGCGATTTACCCAAAACCAAGGGTGCAACATGTAAAACATACCCTCTAGAATATCTCTCATGTTTCTTGGCATCAAGTAGAGCAAAGAAAATGAGAGGGGCACCTCAATTGAATGGTCAAGTAAGAAGATAATTTTGATATTTAAATAACTAAGTTTTAAGCAAAATGGCCCCTTTCATATATATGCAACTTATTAAGATATACGGTTTCTTTTTCTTTAACCTTGGATAAGAGAGAGGTTTTTCATGTGAAAAGGAGGAAGAAACGTAGCCAAGGGTGGATCAAGCATGAATGGATGGGTTTAAGAAATAAAAGAAATAGCTATCTTATTCTTTGCCTTGATAATACCCAAAAATATATATAAGCACCCTTTTTCCTCAAAGCAAGGGAACGTTTTCCTTAGTCTCTTTTCTCATCTCCTTGCTTTGGACCGACCAAGAAGAAGCTCAGGAGCATAGGAGGACGACCAAGCTGGTTTGGGTAAGCTTTGATCATCACCTAGCTCAAATCCATGGAGGAAACCCTAACTACAAGGTTGGTTTGTTAATTTTCCTTACACAACTCTTCTTTCTAGCCATCTTCTCCATCCAAATCTTGAGAAACGGACCTTGGAAGACCTGTAGAGATCAAGCCACCATTAAAATAACGAATCTTGGAGCTCTAGATCTGATCCTAAGGTGGGTTTTATAACTCTAACCCTCAAGTTTTGCTTATGCATCTTCCTTTCATGAAAACGTTGCTTAAATCTCCTTCTTTAGACATTTCTATGTGTTTTGCTAGTAAATCCATGAAGAACAGTCCCTGTTATTGAGGTAAACGGTCTCCTAATCTTTCTTTAGCAAACGTTCTCCCACCTCTTGCTCAAACGGTTTGCAAAACCGTTTGAAAGAAAATGGTTTCAAAACCGTTTGAAGAGCAAATGGTTTCACAAGAACATTTGGGAGCAAATGGTCCCAAGACCATTTGGATGTGTTGACCAAGCATTGACCTTTTGGAGGACTGTTTTAAATATTGTGGACTAATCACCTACCAAAAATCATCATCTAATTCCAAGCAAATCACCAATTGAAGGCTCATTAGTCACCTAAACCCTAATCGGGTTTATTGCTGATTTCAATGATGCAATCTTATTGAAGTTTGGGTTGAGTGGCCCAAACGGTTTCAAAACCGTTTGGGGATCACCCAAACGGTCTCAAAACCATTTGGTGATCAACCAATACCGTTGTAGGTCTAGGGTTAAGTTAGGTTGACCAATTGAGGGTCCAATCATATCAAGTTGTTGAGCAATTAAGTGCTGATTTGGTGACTAAACTAGGGTTCAACCCTTAAGTGAATGACTTGGTTTTTGATGAAATGATGAGAAAATGGTCTCAAGACCGTTTGAAGGATGTCCAAACGATCCCAAGACCGTTTGGGGGTCACCCAAGACCATTTGTAGGTCTAGGGTTGACCATGGCTAAGTGATTGAAGATTTAAAGGCAACAAGTTGAAGTATAATAAATTAGTGACCTAATGATCAAATCTATGGTCCAAACCTTAATAGGTTGAGCTAGTTTAGATGTTGACTTGAGCAAACGGTCTCAAGACTGTTAGGAGAATGTCCAAATGATCCCAAGACCGTTTGGGGTAAGGACATGACCCAATTGAATGATGGTTCAATGGTCTCAAGTTCAATTAGACTCATGTTGATACATGTTGAAGTATGATCATTTCCAAACCCTAATTCAAACGATCCAAGACCTAACTAGTGATCAATTGAGGATCAATTGAGGGTCAAATCAGTTGAGGTTTGACCTAATTGACTCAATTGATGAGTGGTTAAACTTTGCATAAATGTTTGAGGGGTTCAACATTGAAAACCCTAACTCAATTGGAAGAGTTGACACACTTTTTGGTCCATGCGGTTTTGAGGGTGTTTGGACCAAATGGTCTCAAGACTATTTGGGACCAAACAGTTTCAAGATCGTTTGAGTCCAAACGGTCTCAAGACCATTTGGGACCAAACGATCCCAAACCGTTTGGTGGCCATGCAGTTTCAAGATCGATTTGTCCATGCGGTTTTAAAAGTCAAAGTTGGCCAAACGGTCAATGAGAACAAATGGTCTTCACCTCACCTAGGGCAAACGGTCTTGAGTGTGTACTTGGCCATGCGGTCTTGAAAGTGAAAGGAACCAAACGGTCAACAACTCCATGCGATTTCAAAACCGTTTGGAGGTTGAAAGTGCAAAACCATTCGAGGTCTATTAAGGTCAAGAACGTTTGATGCCTTAGTGGTCAGGATGGTTTAGTAGTTGATTAACCTAAACCCCAAAGGTGCCTAAAGTTATTAAGGGAACAAGTAATTAGTTGATTGATGCATGTTATGGTCAATGGTGAACATTACAAAAGTACCCTTAGTGGGTTAGTGTGACTAGTACCCCTTGATCAAGCAAACCCTAATGAACATAATGGTGATGACATGACTTATGTTATCAAGGTTGATATGACTAAAATTAATCAAGAGAGATGTAAATATCATCTAATAGTAAGAGGAGAGAGAAGACTCCCTATATGTATGAGAATCAAGTAATATACTTCCAACATGTATGAATACAAATACTTAGGGTATGATCCATCGTAGTGAGATCATAGAAACCCTAATTATGATGGTTAATGAATCTTAACCTAGCTTGAGGGTTTTATTGGAAGTAATCCTCATACATAGTGATAGTATGATCGTCATCTATTGTAATAGTAAACCCTAATTTAGGGTAATGTGATGTAATGTGAATAGTGAATCCTAATCTAGGGAAATGTGATGATATGAACAGTAAACCCTAATTCTAGGTTATGCTTTTAAGCATGAAACTTTATGATTTGAATTATGAAATGAGGAATAATTATGCCTTTGTAAGTTAAAAGGGTTTAATAACCCTAATCGAATTGAATAAGAAACCCTAACCATAGAAACCAGCCGTGGTGATGTAACATGGTTGTGGTAAGCCTTATAAAGCACGACCGTGCAAGATAGCACGATCGTGGTGACTTACCTTTGCACGGCTGTTTTGGGCTACACGGCCATTGTGTTCTATGATTGAATTGGAGTTGATTTGTAAGTGACCTAGAATGGATGTTTTGTTAGTTACTAATTCAAGCATGAGTCCATAGGATTGGTAGTAGTTGTATATCCTAAGTGAGTGATTAATGATCATTACTTTACATGATAATTGTAATGATCTGGTGCTTAAAGTATTAGGATGAGGAATACCCTATTACAAATTAAGTGTATGAATTCAAGTAAGATAAAGGTGTTGAGGGAAATGATACATCCAGATGATAGATATCACATTCAACACCCCAAATACTGGTATACCTTGATATGTTATAAATCCAATATAATTGGATGAATGATACTTGAGATGTGTCATATCAACGGTTACATTGATATGTAATATACTTTGTTGAATGTATGTTAACATGCCTTATGAAAAGGTTAGTCCAAACTTATAAACTATGATGTAATCATGTTTTGGCAAAGAAGAGAGAGAAACTTAAGCTATGTGTTGATAATTCATTTAATAATGAATTTTGAGGATAAAGAAGATGATTGAATAATTATGATTATTTATATTGATTCCTTACTATGTGAACCCTGATACAGAGTAATGCTATGTGAAATTTTAATACAAGTCAATGTAATGTGATCCTAATACAGAGTATTACTATGTGAAATTCTATTACCGGATAATCCTATGTGAAGCTCAAATACAAACTAATGGGTTATGAATGTAATTAACCCTTGTATTGCGTAGTACTGATAGGTAATGGTATCATGATTACTAATCATGCAGATATGTTGAGATGATGAGCTTAGCCAGGTATGAGCTATGATATTTTGTATACTGAAAATTTTCTGTAGGCCTTATCAATCTTCATGTGCCCTGTTTCTTAGTAAAAAGTAATCTACAATTAATAGTCCTATGTGTGACATGATGTGCAAATTATCTTAGATCATTTGTGAGCTTGTGAACTATGTGCAGCGCTTTATGTAACAAGAATTATAATGCTATTGGGTCAGATGATATGAAGATATGAAATTACCTAATAAATGGAAGTAACTGTTCTATGGTGAGTTATGAGTTCAAATACCTTGATTCTATAATCATGATAATGAACTTCATAAGATGAGGGACTAAGATCATAATACCTTGTGAAAAGAGTATCGATAATGCCAGGCATTAGATATATGATCTAAGCCTGAAGAGAGTTAATGTTGTGGTAATGATTTTATAGTAAATGAATGTTATACATGTTCTTCATTTTCCTTAAACGATAAGTGACATGTTGTTTTATCAAATTATAGTTGTATTTCTTTTAATAGGAAGGATGGTCTAATCTGTTAGACATCGAATTTACTACTACAAAAAAATATAATTTACTTGTGTACATTTAATTTCTTAAGCTGCGATAATAATGTTTCTGGCGAAGAGTTATATCTCTCGCAGGGACAATTTACAATTGTCTCACCCAGTGGGAATCATAATTTTAGGTGGACGTGGTCGAGGAGGCAGGAATCCTTCAGTAGGTGAAGGGCAACATCAACAGTACCAGGGACAGCAGTGAAGTTTTAGGTGGAGACACTGGCTGTTACGCCACATATAGATGTAGTTAGAAGTCCTATGTGTCATCTCTGTACTCTCTGGTCCTCGGAGTAGTAGTTAGTGCTTTCGAGATTTTGGCTCAGTGCCTCGATATTTTTGTATCTTGCCTTGTATAGTTAACATGGCAGTTGATGGTTGTAACCTCGAGATATGACATTACAGAGATGTACTGATGGATTAGTTTGTAAATAACTTATCATGTTTCTTTATGAAAAAGTTTTACCGTTTGAAGATCTCTTTTCAAAAAGTTTAAATTTTTAGTGATTTTGGGTAATCCGCTGCTTAGTGAACACGTCCGCATTAGTTAATCTTGTTTTCGCGAGATAGACGTTACACTAGGTAAACATTATAGCTAGGTATTGGACTGTACCAATCTTGTGAGATCAAATCTAGGTATTGGATTATACCAATCTTGTGAGATTATAGATAAGTATTGGATTGTACCAATCCTATGAGATTATAGCCATGTATTGGATTGTACCAATCCTATGAGATCATATCCAGGTATTAGATTGTACTGATCTTGTGAGATTATAGCTAGGTATTGGATTGTACCAATCCTATGAGATCATAGCCAGGTATTGGATTATACCAATCCTATGAGATTATAGCTAGGTATTGGATTGTACCAATCCTATGGGATTACAACCAGATATTTGATTGTACCAATCATGTGAGATCATAACCAGGTATTGGATTGTACCAGTCATGTTAGATTATAGCTAGGTATCTGATTGCACCAATCCTATGATATCATAGTCAGGTATCATATTGTACCAATCCTGTGAGAGTATAGTCGGGTATAGGATTGTACCAATCATGTGAGGATTATAGGCATGTATTGGATTGTACCAATCCTTTGAGATCATAGCCAGGTATTGGATTGTACCAATCCTATAAGATCATGGCCAGGTATTGGATTGTACCAATCCTGCGAGATTAAAGCCATATTGCTTAGTATTCCATAGTAGTTTGGATACCCATATGTTTCCCATTCACTTTCATTATGGTATATCAATCCCTTAAACTCATCATTGAATACTACATCACTTTTACTAGGCATTATGCCTCGGTCAAGCCATCATACCCATTCACATCCTTTATGTTCCTCATATCTTATTTTAGAATATTCAAAACACTATAGCCCTTATTTGGCTATAACCATAAAGCGTGTATGACTAAGATTTTTTTATTATTATAACCATTTATTATAATTTATATGTTACGAGGTTCCCATTTCCCTAGTTCATTTTGAACATTGCCATCCCTTACATCAATCTCTAGATCATGACACTTTTATAAGCATCTTATCACCTCTAAGTAGACAACATCCATCTCTAGGTCATAAGACCTATATTTACATTATACTTGTTAAACAAGTATTTTACATGGCTTACAAGACCCATTTAATTTGTATTATATGAAAAATCATAGCTCATACCTTGCTATGCTCATTATCTCATGATCCCAGCATGGTTAGTATTTCATGATAACAACAATATCAAATACATATCATTACCATGCAATATAAGAGAAATACAACATTCCCATCATTAGGGTTAGGGTTTCCCTTTCTTTCTAGATTAGGGTTTCCAGCATGTTCATCAAGAATAAAATCCCAAAATCATACTCCACACATATTAGGAGTATCAATGTATACCCATTATATGAGTATTATACATATATAAGTTTCTCTTTCACCCTCACTCAGATGTTGATTACATCATACTCAATTAGGTTGGCTCAATCCTTCTCTCAAGGTACATTGGCCCATATTTATCAAAATGCATTAAACTCTTTATGTGTTAATGTATCATTTGACATAACACACTACATGTGTCACTTTATCAAGTGTATTAGATTGAGGTGCTTCCTCCATATCGGGTATAGAGGTGTAGGTATGCTTCCATATCAGGTGTAGGTGCTTCAACCCAATATCTGGTTAAACCATGATGATGTCATCATTATCAACTTCTATAATTTTCTCCTTACTGTTCTAGTTTATGGAAAACAGTCCTAAGTCACTAATAGAACTCATGGATTCATCAATTATGCAAGAAAATTTGAATTGAAAGTAAATCATCAACTATGGCAAGATTGATAGTAAATAAGAACATAATTGAGTTCAAGTTATATAAATCACCTCAAGAACAACTTCAAAGATCCGAGATCCAAATATTCACGTTCCCAAGGTTGAAGATGAGCTTATCAAAGGTCCAAGACTTGAGCTCCTCAACACTATGCAAGATACCTCACCACTTGTGACCGATATCCCTCACTTGTGACTGATATCCCTACACTTGGCCGATATCACATTGCTATGGCCGATAAAAAGCTCTATGCACGATACCCCTCTTCTTATGCATGATACCAAGACAATATGAATGATATCTAAGAGTAAGTGGGTGATAAATTTCGAAAATTTTGCTTATAGGTGAAAGGAATCGTATATATAGTTGAAGCTCTTGAAAGAGAGTGTATATGAGGTGTCTTCTTTTTAAAGATACTAGGTGTCATGTATCCATGCATGGTTGACACGTGTACTTTCATGAAATCTTATTTATCTTGACATGCAAAACACTTGAGGATAATCTAGAGATTATATTTCATCCATCACTTATCTTGTTGGATAAGATATCTTAACCTAATCACCACTTAATTAACAACCCGATATATTTTTTTCCAAGGAAGTTGTATACTGATACACTTCACCTCCTTGAGGTTATTAGCCCATCATGGACAAGGACAAGAGTTCACAAACCAATATGAGATTCCCTCTATGGCTATTTGGCTGATCGACACTCTCATATGGACTCTACAACTTGATACAAATCAAATTAGGGTTTCACATTCAACCCTTTCTTGGTCTTTTCATCACCAAGAGTACCATCACTCAAATATGATTCAAACATGGTGTCTTCTTATTTATTTCTCCTCTAAATGATACATAGAGGAAGTAGGGACACTTTAGAGTTTTGTAATTTGCATATAAACCCTACATTTTGGGTAAATTACAAATCGTACCAAAATTGGTACACAAGGCACTAACAGTATTCAAACAAGTTCAAACTTGGAGTTTAGGCTTTCCATAAGCCACCACCTAGTAGCATTCTCTCTCTTATGATTCTAAAACACATGAGGTATGTTTAACATATTTCAATATAACCCCTCATCTTGGGTAAATTGCATTTTGTTCCACAACATGAGAACATTGCTCAAACATCATTCAAATAGGACCGAACTTGAAACATAAGTTTGTCACCTAATTAAAAAACACTTTACAGAATTATATTAACGTTATAAGAAACTTTTTTAAGCTAAACAAGTATGGTTATACCTAAACCCAGTTCAGGGATGTTACAAGTTATAAACCACTAACACGGATTTCATCCCCAAAATCTCAGATGAAGGAAGACAATTGTTATTCATGCATCATGTCATAAAGCCTCCACATAACATCTTGATGTCATGGAGATGTCATAGAACATTGACCAGCACAAAGTCCATCCATAAAGGGTCATCATAGAATCTGTCATACATTCACATACTCAATGGTCCTTCCGATTAATGATTACAGTGCCAATCCTATATCAGGTAACACCTTCTAAGTCATAGAAGTACTATTCATACTTCGAATAATTTGGTTGTCAAACCTCATCACTTTGTCACCTTTCTCAACTTACATCCTTTATATAATAAGATTCTTGACCTTGGGAGTCTTACATACTCCTCACTTAGTTTAGCATTTCACCTCCAAGGAAAGACTAGAGTTACATTCTGTCATCCATTTTGGGACTACAAGTCTTATCATACTTATGTTGTGTCACTCACAACCTTAAAATTACTTATGACTAGAACCAAATGTCTCGTTAGCTGTTTATTTTCTTGTCATAAGGAGAGGCTACTTATCAAGAAGAACCATCTCAGAGGTGACTCTAGATGTTATATGTATAAGATTCCTTAACAGATCTAGTTAGCGATATTCTAAGAAGTTATCTTAGCTTGATAAACTTTTCCCAAGACGATTCTACAATTGTTCCTCCAATTAATACATCCTTATCAATGTTATGATTATGCAGAACATAAACCCCTAACATATGATGTCCATATTATTGTATGTAACTAAACTAAATTCAGAGTTGTCCAGTCTAGGTAACCAAGCATTAATCGTCTTATTAGGAGTCATGTCCTCACCAATTCATACCTTTAAAACTTCTTGGACACTAGAATTCCTTACATTGGTATTAATTACATGTGCCAAAAACACGTCCCATCCTTATCATTTCCATCCTCTGTTGTTATTACCAAAACCAGACATATAATAGGACCTTTATTTCATCTTGGTACATTACTATATACTTTGTCTTGGAACCAAAATCTAGGACTAGTTGATACTTTTCAAAGTATTCTTCTATAGATTACTTCAAATTCTTGCTCATCAAGTGTCATAAGACTTACTTGATCGTCATGTTCCTGAAAGGAAAGAACACAAAGAAACATAGTCCTTTTTATCACCCCATCATTATCCAGGGTTATTTTTCAAAGAAAAGAGATTATCATCTCCTTTGATTATTGCATGGACTTTCAACTATTCATGTAATCTTGTTTCCTCTTAGGTTCCTTGCCCTCAACATAGGAATTATATAGATGATAATATGTCATCATATCTTAGCATTATCATCATAATGATTACTAGATATGGGTATTCAAACCCTTAGTTCATCACTGAACATTGTCACCTCTCGTTATGTAACTGTTTCCTCTAAGTCCTCAGACCACAATATACATTATACTAAACATCTTCTTTTTTTTATATGTTGATCTGTGATTAAATCAGATTCCTGCATATAACAATTAGGATGTGGTAGCAATATCCGTGCCACATCTTCAACTTCATTATGATCTTTAGATTGTCTCCAAATGACTACTTGATCAGAGTAATAAAAAAGATACCAATCTAAGAGTATCATACTTACCTTGCCTTCAATAGATGAATACCTAGCCAGAGTATTCAAGAACTGAAATTAGGTAGTATGCATTTTTTTTATATTATGTTTCTTCTTTTAACATCTCTTTAAATTTTACTACTTAGTATTTCTTATTTTCTCTGGGTATTTCTTTTACATTTCTTCCCTTTCTACATCAAGAGAGAAATTTCAAAACATATAAGAGAATATTGGATTGAATATAGGTTCTCATCCTTCTTATCTCTTCCTCATGTCCTCATAGGACTAACTAAAGGAAGTTCAATAACAAATACCTTTCTTGTAATTAGTAGATAGAGAGAAGAAAAGAAAAGATAATTCAGAATGAAAAGTTTTATCTGACATGTTACCTGTTACAGTTTATCTAGTATCTTGGCTGAGTCAACGTATGGAGTCTAGTTGTCATCTAATGTTGCCTTTGTCCTCTACTACCTGAGTAGATGGACCGATCTACAACACTTGTCTTCATCCTCATCCTCATCCTAGTGCTCCACTAAATGATGGTCCTTGTGAGCCTTGCAGATTATACCTTGTCTGTTGGGCCACCTCAATATTTCTTCTTGAACACTACCACCTCATGTGTCCTATCTATCCACATTTATGGCATGCTCGGTCCCTAGTAGGTGACCAGTGCATTGGTGTACTAAATTGTTGTTGAACCGGTGTTATCAAAATCTTTGGTTGTTTAGTACCACCAATCCAATGTTCATGTGACTGTGTAGACCTCCTTCTGAGGTTTGCCTCATGTTTGTTTATCACAGACCTTTCTATCCTCTGCACAGATTCTACAAATGTGGCAAATCTCTCTCTACTTTTTTATCACGACTGTCGAGATAGACACATCAACATTCAGTCCTTTGTCAAAATGTCAGATCCTCTCCTACTCAGAGGTAGCCATTTGAGGACAAAACTGCAAAAGTTCCATAAATCTAGCCTCATACTCATTAATTGACATGGTTCCTTGCCGAACCTTCTCAAATTGTGAGATCTTTTCATCTAAGTATGTTTGTGGAAAATACTTATTAAAGAATTCTCGATGAAATTCCTCCCAACTAACCTCTTTATCATTCCTTTTTACCTGTTCAATGGCCCATCAGTGGCCAGCACTACCTTTCAAAAGGTAAACATCATGTTTGACATTGTCAACATCTGGGATACAAAGTGTGAGAACCTGATACACTACACGAGATTATTCAAAACATAAAACACAATCGATCACTAATTAATCACATACCCAAAAATATGGGTAAATTAAAATCGATTTCAACATGAGCACCCACTCAAGAACATTTGCATAAGAGCCCAACATCTTTCTTATATCCATACTATGCCAAGAATTTGATACAAATTGTTCTATTGCCTTAGCCACAACATATATATACAGGAGAACAATATTTCTATTTGCCATACAACAAACATTAACATGCTAACAAAATCTTGATTCGTTTCAAACACCATATACAGACTTTTCCTGCCCAGACCTGAAACTACAGGCATGACTCTAGGACACACTAGACATATAATCAACTTTCTCAAATATTTATTACTATAGCCCCTCTTTGATGCCACATGTTTATTTTTGTCACTTTCGATTACCTAAAAAAATGTGGCAAACCACAAGGATGAGACCCATGTCCCAGAAAGAGATATAACCTCCAACAACATTTATTGATTCCAACATTTTTAGGTAATGAGGCAGTTTAAGCAGTTTAATCATATATAAAAAATAAGCTCAAAAATAGTGATGATTAACTAAATGCATAAAGTAGTAGATAATAACTATCTTTATTACCCATATTATTCTCATACCCCTATAATAGTATAAGGAGTTTAGTAGCATGAGCATCTCTACATCATGAACAAGTCTAGTATCATAAGCATAGCTAAGAACATCAAAATGTCTATCAAGTTCATCATATCAACATCATAAGTAGAGATAACAATAAAATCACAACTATCTAGATAAGCATGATTATAAGTATAGGAATCTCTAGTTATAATGTCATAGCTAGCAATATAAGCATAGTGAACAATATGTAATAACAAATGCCATAATCATAGCCAACAATAACAATATCTTTATCAACTTAAACATGACTATTGTATGAACACATTTATAACTTGAGAATATCCACAACATAAGAATATCTATTATCTCTTATTGTACTATACATGATCTCAATGAAAAGAAAGAAACAAGGGTTATCATCCAATATGAAGAATTATGTGTAACCCTAAAAAAATATGCTACACACATATTTTACATCTTTTATTATGCCCTGAGGAAATTGAGGATACCACTCAAAATCCAAATGACCATTGCTAAGTCGAAATCAGTGCCATACAAGATTTAGGAAGAGCCAGACTCCTAAGATCTTCTCCTCCCCCAGTCAATACAGGTCCGCCATAGAGACAGATAAGGTCAAGCTACTAATAACCTAGTCCGTTCTTGGTACAGGTTACAAGACTAGTGAAAGGAGGTGGGTACACATACCCTACCATTCGAGGTACAATTGGAGTTGTCCTCCATTCTCATTATGTTTATAATCACTGAGACCCGACCACATCTTTTTTCAAACTGAGGGCTAGGTATGACCACAATCATCCTCCCTAAACACTTGAATTTAGGATGACAAGCACCAATCATACTCATCAGTATGCGCTCTGAGTTTCCCTTAGGAAAACTCGTTTCACCATCTAGCAATTTCTGACACAAATGGATCTATGGTACATGACACTACATGATTAAAGTTTCACTTGATTAGTTATGCCAATTTGGTGATTTAAGGCTGCATCAAACAAGTGGACATACAAACCCTAATTCATTTCTAGCAATCATATAAATATCACAAATTTTAAATGATATAAAACATGTGAAACATAATTTCTCATCTCATCATCACATGGTACTATTCACTTGTCATTCATGAGACCACACTAATCATCATACTATTACAAGATATAATTTTTTTTCACAATATCACAAGGTATCAACCCTTATAACCACAAGAGGATTACACCTCATTCAGGGCTTAACCATGCCCAAAGGTAATTAAGACCATCATACAATCACAAGATATAAATCCTTTTCACAATATCACAGGGTATCAACCCTTGTCAACACAAGAGGATTACACCTCATTTAGGGCTCCACCATGCCCAAAGGTCATTAAGACCATCATACTATTCCATGCAAGATCATCATTATCTTTTCATGCCTTATAACAAGGCTCGACAACATCACTTACATAAAATACACTGGATCAACACAATATTGCATTAATGAGCTAGGATATATTCATAAAAAATCATAGTAGGGTTATATTAACATTAAGAATATTCCTTTATTACATCAACATGCAAGGAATCTAGATCTTATTAACCCTCATCGTATTCATAATTGACATGTTTAGCATAAGAAATTATCAACAATGCGGCTATGATAACCACCAATTAACATATTAAGGTTATGATCATATTTAGGATGATATTCTACCATCATTACATCATATAAGAATGTTAAAAATGAATTACTCATCTTTACAGTTAGGTTCAACATGATAAATTATATCAATGTTACTAATCAACACTTATACCCAAACCCTAACATACGACATCCCCATTGGATCATGGATGCATAAGGTGAAGCATCACCATCACATTCCATACTATTCTCAAGTATGAACCCACACATAAATCAAGGTGTAACCATTGGTTATAGCATACTAGGGTTTTAACAACAATAAGAGAGTACTCCATGATTGTATTAATCATTTAAGGACTATTCATACCCAATTACCATCATTTAGCTATATTAAAGCTAGGTATAACAAGATATACCTCATTAAGGTTACATATCAACACAATATGGTTATCATCCCTTATATTCTTATGAGTGAATAGGTAAGAATACCTTATTAAGGGTAACCCTCCATTTGTTCCATCATCATTCAACCCATATCACCATACCGCAATGTCACCCAGAACCATTGGATGTTTAAAAGGAAAGACCATTAGTTGTTTACATAAGTAAACACCTTGGATAAACCACCTATGAAGTCTTTGATTTGTGATCTAGAAAGAATCACCATATAACCCTATACATCCCTTGATTAACAATAGAAAAAGTTCCATTGAGAGTAGGGTGAAACCCACAATTGACTATTCATTTAAAACAATCCATCCATTGTCAACAAGTAAGCTCCTTAAGTTGATCATATATCGAAAACCATCTAAATCAAATTATTAGGACCAACATATTACATTAGACATCATTCCACTTTATTGGAGGAATAAACATTAAATCCTGACCATTGGGTCAAGTTCATATGTTAAAACCATCAATTACAATATAGGTCAGACCATTGAATCAAGTGACCAAAGAAACCATTGGTCTACGGCTTAATTGATGCTACAACCACAATGATTAACTCACCATAGGTTGTAGAGACCTGATCCACCATCATTAGTGACGATTAAGTCACCATAGGTTGTTAGATAAACACTATATTCATTCACCAACATCAAATTTTAATCTATTGTCATCCTTGATTGATAACATTAGTAGGGTACTTAATGGTTAATCATTAAACTTCTAATTGATCCAAAACCTGACCTTAGGGGGTGTCCATAGGTTGTCACCATCATCTGACACCTTTGATCCCAACCATCAATTGTCAAGAAGACGACACCATAGCATTGTTGCAATGGTACCACCATTAGTCACGTGTTTATAGAAGAAATCAACTTTAAACCCTAAAATTGACCATTGGTTGATAGGTGTTTGGCACCATTGGTTGTCAAACCAACCTGATCTAAGTCATATTATACCTTAGGAATAACATACACATGAATATAGGTCCATCTAGAATTGAAATGAGAATAAAGAACATTATAAAAATCCAAATCCAAGTCAAGCATAGCTTTTTAGTGCATGGATCATCATTTTCAATCAAGAACATGAGCTAGAAAGCTTATGGTAAGCAATAAACGTGGAGTAAGGTATAAAAATTTCCTCTAATTAGAAGATGAAATCCCAAACAGAAGAAAACTCGAGCAGGTAGGGTGGACAATCCAAGCATAAGGTATGAACTCGTCCATCTAGCACCTTTCTTCATCAAATGAGCAAACCCTAAGCATAAGGAGCAAGAAAGGTATGGTTTTAGAGCTTCAGAGCAATTTCTACCATGGAACAGCAAGGTTCTGACATGGAGGAAGGTCTAAATAAGTAGAAGAGCAAGAGAAATAGAGAAGGAAGGAGGAAATTAACTTTCCTTGGTCGAAATCCCTAGACGATGACCTTGGAAACTCTAGGTAGGGCTAAATGGAGCTCTAGGAGACCTTCTTCTTTAAAAATAGGTTGTCTTCTACCTTAGAGCACTTGGTTCCACAGAAAAACAGAGTAGAGTCATTTCTCCAGGTTATGGGAAAGAGAAAGAAAGCAAAGTTTCGTACTTGGGCAAGGAAGAGGTAAATATAGCCCATGGATACGGATGGAAGAAAGCATGAGGTGTAAAATTAGCTTCTCCATGTGTCTATGGACTTAAACTATTAAAAATATACAAGAACACACACAATAATCTCCCCTTCCATCCATATAGACCTAATTATCTTTCGTTTGTCAAATTTCCCAGCCAATCACATAATTCATTAGTTGATAGCTATTAACGGTAGCTCATCCGTGAAGGGGTAAACACTAAAATACCCTTCAGAAAAACACCTTCAAACCATGGCTCAACTAGGAGCCCCATGGCTCAAAACACTCAAGAATGATAATATAACATCTAACGAACATAATGTATGTGAAAAATGGTAAACAATACCCCTCAGTTGGGTAAATTGTAGAAAAGTCCAAAATGTTTACTGAAAATTGCGTAACTTGCTCAAATAGTGTCCAAATTGGACCAAATTTGAAAAAACAGCTTGTCTTATGATTTCAAAACATATAAAACGGTTATATTAGGGTTATAATCATTCAGTTATGATAATTAAGCTTATTCAACTCATTAAGCAAGTTCAGGGGCCTTACAGCTATAAACCCCTAATAGGGATTTCACCCCTGAAATCCAAGGTAAACAACGATGGGTACTTAATTTGAACATTATCCTATTACATTCACATGACTACTTTTATATCATGATGATTTCATATCATTCATACATAACTCATCTTCGGTCTGCACAAAAACCCCAACCCAAGAAGACATTCTCAATATGGAATGTAGAAACTTGTTGTGTCATCTCTACAAATCTAGTAGTAATGTTCAACTTTAAATTCTAGATATCATCCTAAAATTATATCTATTGTACCAACACATTACTCAAAATTCATACTTGATAGATTTTTACAAATCATGGCATTTGTCCCATACCATTCCTTGAAGCATAAAAAAAGGTGATGTAGCCATCCTTTTTTTACTTTTCGCTCTAGATACACTAACACTGGAACACTTGTCAGTTCATTTTCAACATCAAAAGAAATGATGATGCTGGCACCTATCATTCCATACAAGAAAACATCATTCCTAGTGAACTTTGTTAGGGGTGAAACAACAACACTATCTTCACCTTAATAGGATTTACACAACCTACTTAGAAGACATATCCTGATCCCATAAAGACATTTACTCAAACCCATCTCACTCTTGTTCAACTTGTCTAATAGCTATTGCTGCTTCAGAAACCCTATGGTTTTCAAAGAAACATTGATCTTATATTTGACCATATTTGAAATACTTTGACATTTCATCATTCAATTCTTGATATAGCTTGTATGACATGACTGGAACACTCTAGTCCTCCTATTCATAAATTCTATTGGTACATTGGTTAGTCTAAAGGGCATAACCATAAAATCATCACAATCATGAAACTTATGCCATCCACTCTAACTCTTATGTATTGATATTTGATCCTAGTTTTATCTTAAAGGAACACGGTAGCACATGTCTACTGATCAACAAACCATCTATCCTTGATAGTGGTTTTTCCCAGCTCTCATTGAACCATATACAACATTTTAGAGTCACTTTTGTTCTTCCTTCCAAACAACATTTATAGGATCATCATCAACTCTCTATCTCTCTCTAAGGGAGAGGAACACTTGGAATTTTGATTTAATAAACATGTTCAATCTTCACATACTTCCATACTATTGACACATCTTGGATAGTAAGATTCATTACCTTGATATCCACCTCATGCACTATAAGGAACTCACGTCCTTATCTCACTACTTTTACAAACATAAAAAATCTCAAGACATATAAGAGGAGTCTTCCAAATTATTATAAGGCTCAAAAGCAAACTCATCACAAAATTTATGATCTTGGAACCATAGTCCAAGCAACCTTCAGCTATAATAATCCAACCAACCTCATGTTTACAATGAATCCACACATACCAAGTGGCAATGATGCACTTGAAAGATGTTCCATAGAAAGGAAAGGCACAAAGAGAAACACATTTCCCACATCATAGTAGCATTGTTCAAGGGTCACTAGAAAAAAGGTAACAAATTCTATTTTCATTATGCAGGTTACAACTTCTTATGTATCATTTTACCTTTTTCATTTCAGGTTCCTTGCCATTAGCATAGGAATCATCATGATTTACATATCTCATTACTCCTTCCTGGATGACTATTTATCTCACTAGGGTATGTTCTCTTATTTTATTATGTTTTTCAACCACTTATCAACAGGTAAATCATCCTATTCCACATCTTCTTCATTAAACAAGGATCAAGGATCATCTACCTTAATTTCTTTCAAAATCCATGCTTATTTTACATTAACACATTCTTATACAGATATGTTGGTATGAGATTAACTCAGTTTCTACCTTATTCCTTTGTCATTATTCTCATTTATCTTCTCATTTTATACTTATCATTGGAGTTCTCTCCATCTTATGTGGATTTCATACCTTGAATCACTTTATAAGCATAGACTTATATGTCTTTTACTTTATTATCTTCTTGAATCACATCTTCAAGAACTCCTCTTTTCCTTATTTGTATACAGATTTTGATTTCATGGTGTTGTATCTTTCTCTTATAGTTACCACATATTCATGTTTTGATAGATAATGATGCAATTCTCATCTTCTTTAAGGTAGGATTGAGATATTCACACCATGATTTCTTATACATTATGCTCTTTCGAATGTCTCAAAATGACTGCTTGATCAGAGTAATCAGAAAGATAAAAATCTTAGAGTTCCATACTTACCTTTTCTTCAATAATTGAATACCTGGCCAGGGTACCCAAATACTGAGATTAGGCAATATGCACCATATTTTTATATCATATTCCGAATTTTAACCTTGTGATGTCCCCGGATTTTGATTTCTCCAAACCCTATTGGGAATGAGATGTCGATATCCGAAAACATCATCCAATCATACCAGAGAGCAATGCGGAAGCATAATACGCATACATGAACATACAACCATAACATTCTCAACATTCAACATGTAAATTTGTACCACATGAATTATTACACATGATTGACAATTACATATTGAATGAAAAT
This sequence comes from Alisma plantago-aquatica, assembly GCA_963693085.1. Taxonomy (NCBI): domain Eukaryota; kingdom Viridiplantae; phylum Streptophyta; class Magnoliopsida; order Alismatales; family Alismataceae; genus Alisma; species Alisma plantago-aquatica. The sequence goes on along the minus strand of OY856409.1, from coordinate 1,128,954,057 downwards.
TCTACAATCTAAGAACATGTATGCTAAACTAGGATCTACACAATAGGTACAACCTGTACAACTTGCTCACATCATGTACTTTTTCTCCCATGCTATCTTTGAACCTAAAACATACGTGAAACAATAAATCAACACACAAGGTGTTGTGTACGTGGGTAGAAAGATACATATATTTATGGCTTTCATAATTTTAGAAAAAGATTTACAGAAGGAAAGAAAATCATAGAAAACACTTCTTTATTAAGCGAAATACGCCAATTTAAGTCATTTTCCTAGATGAATTGCATTATCAAGGTGGACTAGTACCAAAACATAAATATTGGGCCCATCCCCATGTACCAAGTACTCTAGGGAAACTCCTCGTACACCGTGTGCTCTAGGGAGGTGTACTAGCCAACATTAATCCAATTGCCTCGTAAGGGGGATATAGAACACCTTAAATAACTACAAAACATCTACTCATAATTTATGTTTTCAAGTGACAAAACAACGAGTACTACATAGCAATACTACATCCAATATTAGCAAATAGAAGAGAGCATACATACATATCATGATTGCAAGCAAGAAAACCATAGTCATATACACGTACCTGAGTTCAAAGATTTCTAACTTATCCTTGATCATCTAGAAGTCTGGTCATCACCTGATTAAGACAAGACAACATACTATCATCAGATTCTCATCGTCTTAACCCTTGTCGTGTTCATTAGGGTTTATATTATCTCATTAGGATATTCCAATGTTTACTTGCATTATTGTCTTATATTTATCTTACTGATGTCATTTTCCAGATTATGATTCATTATCTGAATATTAGGTTCCATATCCTTTTTGTGCACATATTAACCCTAGTTATATACATTATTCAGTTTAGGATTACAACCCATGTATTAAGGGTCATCTTCATATAACATGAATTCTATGTATATAACTGATCTAAGATTTATATATTATATTCCAGTTACAGATATGAGGGTTTTCTGTAAATCTCATCATTTATTGAGCATGTATGCATTTAATACATTATCTTTAGTGTTATTAGTCCTACTTAGCCATATTAATCAAATTATATGGTTTTGAACATCAAAATGACCATAATTGACATCACGTGCATTATAAACATGATTATAGAATAACTAACATTTTTCAATAATTTAATATCATCATTTGATATTTATTACTCCTGAACTAAGCATTTTACAACTAATAAGATATCACTGATATTAGTGCATCAAAAGCCTGATATTATGATTTCTTATTGTTCTACACATTTTTCTGAGAATTTCGGTACCTTATTTGCATTTTTCTGACATTCATACTATTTTCTATGGATTATATAAGATCTGTGAATTTACAACAATAATTACCTTTTTGTGGCCAATTGTGCGCTGCCACGTGGCCTTAATGACTGGCGCACATCCTTTGCTTGCAGGGTCGGTTCATGTCCTGGTTTTGGGTAACTAAACCGGGGTTCACCGCCGTTCTTTCTCCTTTCTCTCCTCGCTCTCGTGCTCTACACGATCCGCGAGTCCGCGGGAGTCGACTTCACAGCCGCCGCCGCACCCTGGATCAATGGAGAAGGCTCTGGCAATCGTGTCATCACCTCCTCCGACCAATGCAAGGGAGATCGACACCTCCAGATCTCCACCCTTGCGGCTATGCTGATTTGCTCCTTTGGGCAAGAGTCGCCGTCGTGACCACGGGCTACGGTGCCGAGGTCCATCTCTAAAGCCTGCTCTGGTTGGTAGCCTTGGCATGACCACAAAGAAGCAGAATAAGGGCAAGGGTTCCAACACCAGGATGCTTGGAATTATTTCAGGTTATGGCTGGCCTGGTCGCAGGTTATGCCGCCACAAGAGTGGATCTTCGGCGAGCAAGGAATGGCTCCTACCATCATCTTAGATCGGTCTCGTCATGTTCTCGACGCTGTCGTGTCCTGGATTAGGCCATGGAATCCGACTAGGCTCAGGCCAGATGCCTCTCTTTCCCTCTTTCTCTATTCTGTCGTGTGCACACTTTGATCTGGGCGACCAGACACCGCCACCGTGAGCGAGCAAGGAGTGATTCATGTCATCGTCTCACACCCATCTCGCCATTCCTCTTCTCCATGTTCTTCTAATCTTCCGCAAGGTCTGGACCATTGGGACGAAAAGCTCGCCATCCCCGCGCCTCTGATTCACACCATCACCACCTCAAGTGCAAACTCAGGCAAGAAAAAGTTGTAGAGGCCTTAAAGGCTAGATCTTGCTTTACGAACAGATATGTGTTGAAAGGTTCCTACTCGCAATCACCAGAGGAATCATAGGAACCCCCGGGTGGATGCAGGAAAGTCCAAGGAACCCATGGTCAGACTTTACCTCCCCAGATGTGAAGCCTCGACGGATAACAGACTTGAAAAGTGTGCATGATCTATGGGTTAAGGACGATATCTGTGGGTTCAGATTGTGTAAGGGGTGTGAGGGGTCTAAGGAGTTATGTGGGGTCTAAGGAGTTCTGTTATTTGGCAATCAACCCCTTGATCTGATGTTTGCGTTGGAGTCGTTTCGCTGGGTTGAGGATGCCTCCTCCGCAGAAATAGGAGAAGGGAGACGAAGTCTCCATGTTCAAATTAGTAGAAGGGTAACTTAGATTTGTCCACATACATTATCCTCAATGTCAATTAAAAACTAAGCTGCATGACGTATACTTTTGTAATACACCTAGATGAGACTTCTCCCAAGAACAAGCTTTTACTTATTTAGACCAATAGATCACATCTCCTAATCCTAATGAACTCCAACAAGGACCTCAAAACATTACAATTTTTTTTTAACATAGATCCCCTATCACATAATCTCTCATCCAACAATGTTTGAGACCAAAATTTTATAACATGATCATGTAAACAGTAACCATTGACCAAAGTCTATAAATTAATTGAATCTTGATCAAACAAGTCCAACAATATCTTTTATGGTTGTAATAAACCTTAGAGTTCATCAATTGGCCACATGATACCTCAAGTTCCATCACTACTTCATATTACTCAAGGTACTTCTTCAATTACTATATCGAATATCACACTCCTAAAATCAGGGTCATCACATTCACCCCATCTTATATAGAATTTCGTCCTCGAAATTCAGCCCAATGTCATGTTAATCGTGATATCAAGGAGTTCAACCTCATATAGGCCTCTATTTCTAGGTGATAGGGAAATGTAGTTTTGTATATACCCTAAGTTGTCATTTGAGGATATAAAAGCACCTTGGGTGTAACCACCCCACCTTATATATAGTGAGTCATCATTTAATGGCTTAGTCATAACTTGACATTCTATTATTCTAGGATTTACATCACTTATTACCTGAATATACTTATATAGAGTTGAAAAGGTATTACTAAGTGTTTCATGTTTCACCCTACTCCCTATGTAAGGTGATATCAAGATTTCTTCTCGTTTAATAATAGAACTTTCGAACTTAACATCTTAGTGTGGATTACGATCAACATCATACTAGTATTTCATCATTAGAGGGAATTATTTTTCACACTTACATATTAGGGTTCTCACCCTATCGTGTGATCATTATCATTAATATAGAAGCTTAGATTTGAGGTCAAGAACATTATTGGTGATCGTTTTATCAATGATTTAAGGATATCTACATTTCAGCTCATAATTTCAAACTTATATCATTCATGCATAACATAGAGGGAAGGAAGACATACTAAGCCAACATTAATCCATTCCCTCGTAAGGGGGATAATGAACACCTTAAATAACTACAAAACATCTACTCATAATTTATGTTTTCAAGTGACAAAACAACGAGTACTACATAGCAATACTACATCCAATATTTGCAAATAGAAGAGAGCATACATACATATCATGATTGCAAGCAAGAAAACCATAGTCACATAATTAAATAAACCCACGTACCTAAGTTCAGAGATTTCTAACTTATCCTTGATCATCTAGAAGTCTGGTCATCACTTGATTAAGACAAGACCACATACTATCATCAAATTCTCATCGTCTTATCCCTAGTCGTGTTCATTAGGGTTTATATTATCTCATTAGGATATTCCAACATTTACTTGCATTATTGTCTTATATTTATCTTACTGATGTCATTTTCAAGATTATGATTCATTACCTGAGTATTAGGTTTCATATCCTTTTTGTGCACATATTAACCCTAGTTATATACATTATTCAATTTAGGGTTACAACCCATGTATTAAGGGTCATCTTCATATAACATGAATTCTATGCATATAACTGATCTAAGATTTATATATTATATTCCAGTTACAAATATGAGGGTTTTCTGTAAATCTCATCATTTATTGAGCATGTATGCATTTAATACATTATCTTTAGTGTTATTAATCCTAATTAGCCATATTAATCAAATTATATGGTTTTGAACATCAAAATGACCATATTTGACATCACAGGCATTATAAACATGATTATAGACTAACTTACATTTTTCCATAATTTAATATCATCATTTGATATTTATTACTCCTGAACTAAGCATTTTACAACTAATAAGATATCACTGATATTAGTGCATCAAAAGATTGATATTATGATTTCATATTGTTCTACACATTTTTCTAAGAATTTCGATACCTTATTTGCATTTTTATGACATTCATACTATTTTCTATGGATTATACAAGATCTGTGAATTAACTGCAATAATTACCTTTTTGTGGCCAATTGTGCGCTGTCACGTGGCCTTAATGACTGGCGCACATGCTTTGCTTGCTGGGTCGGTTCATCTCCTTGTTTTGGGTAACTAAATCAGGGTTCACCCCCGTTCTTTCTCCTTTCTCTCCTCGCTCTCATGCTCTACACGATCCGCGAGTCCGCGGGACTCGACTTCACAGCCGCCGCCGCACCCTAGATTAATGGAGAAGGCTCTGGCTATCGTGTCATCACCTCCTCCGACCACTGCAAGGGAGCTCGACGCCTCCAGATCTCCACCCTCGCGGCTCTGCTGATTTTCTCCTTTGGGCGAGATTCGCCGTCGTGACCACGGGCTACGACGCCAAGGTCCAACTCTAAAGCCTGCTCTGGTTGGCGGCCTTGGCATGACCACAAAGAAGCATAATAAGGGCAAGGGTTCCAACACCAGGATGCTTGGAACTATTTCAGGTTATGGCTGGTCTGGTCATAGGTTATGCCACCACAAGAGTGGATCTTCGGCGATCAAGGAATGTCTCCTACCATCATCTCAGATCGGTCTCGTCATGTTCTCGACGTTGTCGTGTCCTGGATAAGGCCATGGAATCCAACTAGGCTCAGGTCGGATGCCTCGCTTTCCCTCTTTCTCTATTCTGCCGTGTGCACACTCTGATCTGGGCGACCAGACACCACCACCGTGAGCGAGCAAGGAGTGATTCCTATCATCATCTCACACCCATCTCGCCATTCCTCTTCTCCATGTTCTTCTAATCTTCCGCAAGGTCTGGACCATTGGGACGACAAGCTCGCCATCCCCCGCACCTCTGATTCACACCATCACCACCTCAAGCACAAACTTAGGCAAGAAAAGGTTGTAGAGGCCTTAAAGGCTAGATCTTGCTTTACGAACAGATACGTGTTGAAAGGTTCCTACTCGCAATCACCATAGGAATCATAAGAACCCCCAGGTGGATGCAGGGAAGTCCAAGGAACCCATGGTCAGACTTTACCTCCCCAGATATGAAGCCTCGACGGCGGGTGTTGGACGGACTTGAAAAGTGTGCATGATCTATGGGTTAAGGACAATATCTGTGGGTTCATATTGTGTAAGGGGTGTGAGGGGTCTAAGGATTTCTGTGGAGTCTAAGGAGTTCTGTTATTTGGCAATCAACCCCTTGATATGATGTTTGCGTTGGAGTCGTTTCGCTGGGTTGAGGATGCCTCCTCCGCAGAAATAGGAGAAGGGAGACGAAGTATCCATGTTCAAATTAGTAGAAGGGTAACTTAGATTTGTCCACATACATTATCCTCAATGTCAATTAAAAACTAAGCTGCATGACGTATACTTTTGTAATAGACCTAGATGAGACTTCTCCCAAGAACAAGCTTTTACTTATTTAGACCAATAGATCACATCTCCTAATCTTAATGAACTCCAACAAGGACCTCAAAACATTACAAATTTTTTTTTAACATAGATCCCCTATCACATAATCTCTCATCCAACAATGTTTGAGACCAAAATTTTATAACATGATCATGTAAACAGTAACCATTGACCAAAGTCTATAAATTAATTGAATATTGATCAAACAAGTCCAACAATATCTTTTATGGTTGTAATACACCTTAGAGTTCATCAATTGGCCACATGATACCTCAAGTTCCATCACTACTTCATATTACTCAAGGTACTTCTTCAATTACTATATCGAATATCACACTCCTAAAATCAGGGTCATCACAGACCTCATCCTTGTCCTAAGTCCTAGTGTCCCTATAGACTCAGTGAACCTAAAGCTATGATACCAACTTGTGAGAACCAATTACACTAAATGATATTACTAAAAATATAAAACACAATTGACCACTAATTAATCGCATACCCAAAAATATGGGTAAATTAAAATCCAATTTCAACATCAGCACCCATTCAAAAACATTTGCATAAGAGCCCAACATTTTTCTTATATCCATAGTATGCCACGAATTTGATATGAATTATTCTATCTCCTTAGCCACAACATATATACATAGGAGAACAATACTTGTATAAGTCACACAACAAACATTAACATGCTAACAAAACTCCGATTTGTTTGAAACACCATGTACAAACTTTTCCTTTTCGAACTTGAGAGTACAGGCATGACTCTAGGACACACTAGACATCTAATCAACTTTCTCAAAGATTCATTACTATAGCTCCTCTTTGATTACAAATGTTTGTTTTCATCACTTCCGATTACCTAAAAAAATGTGGCGAACCATAAGGGTGAGACCCATGTCCCAGCAAAAGATATAATCTCCAACAACGTTTATTGATTTCAACATTTTTAGGTAATGAGTCAGTTTAAGAAGTTTAATCATATATAAAAAAATAAGCTCATCAACACTGATGATTAACAAAATACATGAAGGAGTAGATCTTCTCCGCCCCCGGTTAGTACGGGTCCACCACATTGACACATAAGGTCAAGCTGCTAACAACCCAATCCGTCCTTGGTACAGGTCACAACATTAGTGAAAGGAGGTGGGTACGCATACCCTACCATCTGAGATACAACCACCATTGTCCTCCAATCTCATCACATATATAATCACCGAGACACGACCACATCTGTTCTCAAACTAAGGGCTAGGTATGACCACAATCATCCTCCCTAAACATTGAATTCAGGATGACAAGAACCCCACATACTCATCAGTATGCACTCTGAGTTTCCCTTAGGAATACTCATTTCACCATCTGGCAAGTTCAAACACTCAAATGGATCTATGGCATGCATTACTGCATGATTAGAGTTTCACGTTATTAGTTATGCTAATTGGGTGAATTAAGGTTGTATCAAACAAGTGGACATACAAACCCTAATTCACTTCTGGCATGCATATAAATATCACAACTTTTAAATGATATAAAATGTGTGAAACATGATTTCTCATCTCATCATCACATGGTACTATTCACTTGCCATTCATGAGACCACACTAATCATCATACTATCACAAGATAAAAATCCTTTTCATAATATCACAAGGTATCAAATCTAATCAACACTTGAGGATTACACCTCATTCAAGGCTTAACCATGCGTAAAGGTCATCAAACCATCATACTATTGCAGGATGTAAATCCTTTTTACAATATCATAGTGTAACACAAGAGGATTACACCTCATTTAGGGCTCAACCATGCCAAAAGGTCATTACGACCATCATACTATTCCTTGCAAGATCATCATTATCTTTGCATGCCTTCTAACAAGGCACAACAACATCACTTATAATACACCAGATCAACACAATATTGCATTAATGAGATAGGATATATTCATAAACAATCATAGCAGGGTTATATTAATGTTAAGAACATTCCTTTATTATATCAACATGCAAGAAATCTAGATATGATTAACCCTCATAATATTCAGAATGCACATGTTTAGTATAAGAATGTATCAACCATGTAGCAATGATAACCACCAATTAACATCTTAAGGTTATGATCATATTAAGGAGGTTATTCCATAATAATTCCATAATATAAGAATGTTAAACATGAATAATCATCTTTATCAATTTGCATTAGAGTTAGGTTCAACATTATAAATTATATCAATGTTACTAATCAACACTTATACCCAAATCGTAACTTACAACATCCCCATTGGATCATGGATGCATAAGGTGAAGCATCACCATCACATTCCATACTATTTTCAAGTATGAACCCACACATAAATCAAGGTGTAAACATCGGTTATAGCATACTAGGGTTTCAACAATAATAAGAGAGTACTCCATGACTGTATTAATAATTTAAGGACTATTCATACCCAATTACCATCATTTAGTTATACTAAAGCTAGGTATAACAAGCTATACCTCATTAGGGTTACATATCAGCACAATATGGTTATCATCCCTTCTATTCATAGGAGTGAATAGGTAAGACTACCTTATTAAGGGTATACCTCCATTTGTTCCATCATCATTCTACCCATATCACCATACCGCAATGTCACCCAGAACCATTGGATGTTTCAAAGGTAAGACCATTGGTTGTTTACATAAGTAAAAACCATGGATAAACCACCTATGAAGTCTTTGATTTGTTATCTAGAAGGAGTCACCATATAACCCTATACATCCCTTGATTAACAACACAAAAATTTCCATTGAGAGTAGGGTAAAACCCACAATCGACTATTCATTTAAAACAATCCATCCATTGTCAACAAGTAAGCTCCTTAAGTTGATCATATAAAGGAAACCATATAAATCAAATTATTAGGACCAACATATTACATTAGACATCATTCCACTTTATTGGAGGAATAAACATTAGATCTTGATCATTGGGTCAAGTTCATATGTTAAAACCATCAATTACAGTATAGATCTGACAATTGCATCAAGTGACCCACGAAACCATTGGTCTAAGGCTTAATTGATTCTACAACTACAATGCTTAACTTACCATAGGTTGTAGAGACCTAATACACTATCGTTAGTGACCACTAAGTCACCATAGGTTGTTAGATCAACACCATATTCATTAGTCAGCATCAAATATTAAGCTAATGTCATCATTGATTGATAACATCAGTGGGGTACTTAATGGTTGATCATTAAACTTCTAATTGATCCAAAACCTAACTTAAGGGGGTGGCCATAGGTTGTCACCATCATCTCACACCTTTGATACCGACCATCAGTTGTCATGAAGACAACACCATAGCATTGTTGCAATGGTACCACCATTATTCATGTGTTTATAGAAACAATCAACTTTAAACCCTAAAATTGACCATTGGTTGATAGGTGTTTGGCACCATTGGTTGTCAAAACAACATGATACAAGTCATTAAATACCTTAGGAATAACGTACACATGAATATAGGTTCATATAGAACTGAAATCAGAACAAGGAACACTATAAAAATTGAAATCCAAGTCAAGCATAGCTTTTTAGTTCATGGATCATCATTTTCAAGCAAGAACATTAGCTAGAAAGCTTATGGTAAGAAATAAACGTGGAGTAAGGTATGCAAATTGCCTCTAATTAGAAGATGAAATCCCAAACAGAAGAAAACTCGAGCAGGTAGGGTTGAAAATTCAAGCATAAGCTATGAACTCGTCCATCTAGCACCTTTCTTCATCAAATGAGCAAACCCTAAGCATAAGGAGCAAGAAAGGTATGGTTTTAGAGCTTTAGAGCAATTGCTACCATGGAACAGAAAGGTCATAACATGGAGGAAGGTCTAAATAAGGAGAAGAGCAAGAGAAATAGAGAAGGAAGGAAGAAATGAACTTGCCTTGGTCGAAATCCCTAGAAGATGACCTTGGAAACCCTAGGTAGGGCTAAATGCAGCTCTAGGAGACCTTCTTCTTTAAAAATAGGTTGTCTTATACCTTAGAGCACTTGGTTTCGTGCAAAAATAGAGTGGAGTCGTTTCTCCAGCTTAGAGGAAAGAGAAACCAAGAAAATTTTCGTACTTGGGCAAGGAAGAGGTAAATATAGCCCATGGATAAGGATGGAAGCAAGCATGAGGTGTAAAAGTACCTTCCCCATGTGTCTATGGTCTTAAAATATAAAGAATATACAAGAACACACACAAGAAGATCCCCCACCATACCTATAGACCTTCTCAGCTTTCCTTTGTCGAATTTCCCAGCCAATCACATAATTCATTATTTGATAGCTACTAAAGGTAGCTCATCCGTGAAGGGGTAAACCCTAAAATACCCTTAAGGAAAACACCTTCAAACCATGGCTCAACTAGGAGCCCCATGGATCAAACACTCAAAAATGATAATATAATATCTAAGAAACATAATGTATGTGACAAATTGCATAACAAAACCCCTAAATTGGGTAATTTGTAGAAAAGTCCATAATGTATAGAAAATTGCATAACTTTCTCAAACAGTGTCTAAATTGGACCAAATTTGAAACTTAAGCTTGTCTTATGATTTCAAAACATAAAAAAAATGTTATATTATGGTTATAATCATTCAGTTATGGTGATTAAGATCATTCAACTCATTAATCAAGTTCATGGGCCTTACACTTAGGATTTTAAAAGCCTTTCTAACTCAGTGAGCCATAAATCAACATCTGTTGGGTCAGTTGTTCCAGCATATTCTATAGCTCCTAAATGGTGTAACCATTAAAAGTATTACCAGACCCATGTCCCTTATTGGGAACTGGTGCCCTAGGTACTGGTGCTTGCATCCAGTCTGTCATATGCATTATTGTGGTCATGATTTGCACAAAAGAGCATGGGAGGTTGGGTTTTCTAGCATAGCTTTATCAAAATACAGTTTCGCAGGCACTGATTCCTCTCTTTCTTTATCCCTTACACCTTCTACTAGGGCAAAAACATTTATCTTAGCAACGTATTCCTCATGTTCCCGAGACATCTTTAAGCTATATCCCTCCTTCTACATAAGCAGAAGTCACTATAAGATATATTGGAGGACACTAGAACAGACGCAACACCTAAGTCCTATGTCTCTATAGACTCAGCGAACCTTAAGCTCTTATATCAAACTTTGTGATGACCCGACATCAAATCCAGCCAAATCACCACCAGTAATAATTGCAGAATAATTGTAAGCAGTGGATTAACAAAATCACTAAAAATTAAAACCATTTTGTAAAGAGATCCATTTCTAGGAATCTCTTAAAGGATGAACCAAAAATTTATATCCATCATGGTTCACGTGGTACATACATTGTACCATCTCATCTCAAGGATAATATATAATAGTTTCTTTTCCCAAAACATATACATAAGCAACTTAAACCTGGAGGCATACAAGCCAAAATCTCAGATCATTTATAAAACAATCACGTACTAAATCCAAGTACCTGAGAGTATAGAGACAACACATAGGACTTATGTCTACAAGACACGACAGACAATACACTCAACCTGAGCTGTTACTTTTGTCCCTGTTGTTGTAGTCCTTCCTCTATAGAATAGTCTCTACCTCCTCATGCACGTCCACCTAAAAATTGTGGATCCCATGGGGTGAGGAAATTGTCCCAGTGAGAGATATAACTCTCCACCAACAATGTTATTATCACATGTAAATAGTATAAAACTGAGCAAAGGTTCTTTTATATTAATTAGCAAGGTTAATCATTGTAGATAAGTAGATTAGAACATTATCATCTTTTAAAGCATTGTAATTGTCTATGATAGAGCAGTAAATCATCTATTGACTTTATAAGGAATCATAAGAACATGCGTGCCATTTACGCATCATACTATACCAATATCTCAAGATTATCTTGTGATAATATGACCATGTTAAGATATCCATGAATCATTCTCATTTCTAGTTGTTGGCCTCAGCCAATCTGTTAGCCAGGTATTTGATTATACCAATCATGTGAGTATGTTTGAGCCATGTATTAGTTTATACCAATCCTGTGAAATTATTGCCAGGTATTGGATTGTACCAATCCTGTGAGATCATAGCCAAGTATTGGATTGTACCAATCTTGTGAGATCGTAGCCATGTATTGGATTGTACCAATCATGTGAGATTATTGTCAGGTATTCAATTGTACCAATCCTATGAGATTATAGCCAGGTATTGGATTGTACCAATCCTGTGAGATCATAGCCATGTATTAGATTGTACTAATCTTGTAAGATTATAGCCAGGTATTGGATTGTACCAATCTTGTGAGATCATAGCCAGGTATTGGATTGTACCAATCCTGTGAGATTACAACCATGTATTGGATTGTACCAACCCTATGAGATCATAGCTAGGTATTGGATTGTACCAATCCTGTGAGATTATATCCAGGTATTGGATTGTACCAATCGTGTGAGAGTATAGCCAGGTATTAGATTGTACTAATTTTGTGAGATTACAGCTAGGTATTGGATTGTACCAATCCTATAAGATAATAGCCAGGTATTGGATTGTACCAATCCTATGAGATCATACCAAGGTATTGGATTGTACCAATCCTATGAGATTATAGCCATATTTCTAAGGATACCATATTAGTTTGTATGCCTTTATGTTTCCCTTTCACTTTCATTATGGGATATCAATCGCTTAAACTCATCATTGAATACCACATCACCTTTACTAGGCATTGTTCCTCGGTCAAGCCATCATACCCATTCACATCCTTTATGTGATACAAGTATTCCTCATATCTTATTTTAGTATATTCAAAACACTATAGCCCTTATTTGTCTATAACCATAAAACATGTATGACTAAGATTTCATTATTATTATTATTATTACCATTTATTATTATTAATATGTTACAGGGTTCCCATTTCCCTAGCTCATTTTGAACATTGCCATATCTTACATCAATCTTTAGATCATGAGACTTTTATAAAAATCTTGTCACCTCTCACTGGGAAACATCCATCTCTAGGCCATAAGACCTATATAGACATTATACTTATTATACAAGTAGTTCACATGGCTTACATGACCCATTTAATTTGTATTATATGAAACATCATAGCTCATACCGAGCTATGTTGATTATTTCATGATACCAGCATGGTTAGTATTTCATGATAAAAACAATATCAAATACATATCATTACCAAGAAATACAAGAAAAATATAACCTTTCCATCATTAGGGTTAGAGTTTCCCTTTCTTTACAAATTAGGGTTTCTAGTATGTTCACCAAAAATCAAATCCCTAAATCATACTCCACACATATTTAGAGTATCAATGTATACCCATTATATGAGTATTATAAAAGTATAAGTTTCTCTTTCACCCTCACTCAGAGGTTGATTACATCATACTCCATTAGGTTGGCTCAATCCTTATCTCAAGGTACATTGGCCCATATTAATCAAAATGCATTAAACTCTTTATGTGTTAATGTATCTTTTGACATAACACACTACATGTGTCACTCGATCACAAGTGTATTAGATTGAGATTATTCCTCCATATTGAGTATATAGGTGTAGTTATGCTTCCATATCGGGTATAGAGGTGTATCCTCATCACCATATTGTGCATCGATATCGGGTTACTCAACCTGTAGGGTTTGCATATCGGGTTTGACCCCTATGCTAATATCCCATCACAACCTTCATGGTATCTTCCTACCCTTCATAATGTGATGAGTAATAGGTTAGACAACTGATTAGATCAAGTATACAAACTGATAGGGGTGTGGGGTTCCAATGCATATCATATTTCACAATACCATGTTGGGTTTCAATACCATCTCGGGTTAGGGTGTATACTGAACACCATATTGTATATAAGATGTGTGCTTGACCCCATACCATGCACAAGGTGTGTGTATGTGTCACTCATATCATCCATGAGGTATAAATTCATCACTATATCATGCTAGTGGTGTATTCATATCACCATATAAGGTTACTCATCATCTAGGGTTTTTCATATCGGGTTTGAGTATATATGCGACTCCATGTCATGCATAGGTGTATACTTGACCTCATACCGTGAACATGGTGTATTATTGACACCATATCGTGCACAAGATGTAGACTTCATCATCATAACATGTATAATGTATATGCATCATCATTATATCGTGATGGTGGTATTTTTACCTCACCATATCGGGTTAGAGGTGCTTCAACCCAATATTGGGCTAAACCATGATGATGTCATCATCATAAACATCTAGACTCTTGTCCGTACTATTATAGTTCATGGACAACATCCCTAGGTCACTAATAGAACTCATGGATTCATCAATTATGCATGAATATTCGAATTGAAAGTAAATCATCAACTATGGCAAGATTGATGGTAAATAATAACAAAATTGAGTTCAAGTTATATAAACTGCCTATAGAACAACTTCAAAGCTCCAAGCTCCAAATATTCATGTTCCCAAGGTTGAAGATGAGCTTATAAAAGGTCTAAGACTTGAGCTCCTCAGCACTATGCATGATACCTCACCACTTGTGGTTGATATCCCTCACTTGTGGCCGATATCCCTTCACTTGGACGATATCACTTTGCTATGGCCGATATCACTTTGCTATGGACGATACAAATCTCTTTCATTGATACCCGTATTCCTTTGAACGATACCAAGACACTATTCCTGATATCTAAGAGCAAGAGGGTGATAAAGTTTGAAAATTTCACTTATAGGTGAAAGGAATGGTATATATAGTTGAACCTCATGTAAGAGAGTGTAATGAGGTGTCATCATTTTAAAGCTACTAGGTTCCACGTGTCCATGCATGGTTGACACATGTACTTGAATGAAGTCATATTTATCTTTACATGCAAATCACTTGAGGATAATCTATAGATGATATTTCGGCCATCACTTATCTTGTTCGATAAGATATCTCAACTCAATCACCACTTTATTCACAACCCGATACAATTTTTTTCCAAGGAAGTTATAAACTGATACACTTCACCTCCTTGAGGTGATTATCCCATCATGGGAAAGTCCAAGAGTTAAAAAATTGATATGAGACTCTCTCTATGGCTCCTTGGCCGATAGGCACTCTCATATGGACTCTACAACTCAATACAACTCAAATTAGGGTTTCACATACAACCCTTTCTTGGTCTTTTCATCACCAAGAGTACCATTACTCAAATATGATTCAAACATGATGTATACTTCTTTATTTCTCCTCTAAATGATACATAGAGGCATTAGGGACACTCAGGAGGTGGTAATTTGCATATCAGCCCTACATTTTGGGTAAATTACAACTTGTACCAAAATTGGTACACAAGGCACTACAATTATTCAAACAAGTTCAAACTTGGAGTTTAGGCTTTCCATAAGCCACCACCTAGAATCATTATATCTCTAATGATGCTAAAACACATGTGGCATGTTTAGCATGTGACATATTTCAATCTAACCCCTCATCTTGGGTAAATTGCATTTTGGTCCAGAACATGAGAACATTGCTTAAACATCATTCAGACAGGACCAAACTTGAAACTTAAGTTTTTCACATGGTAACAAAACACTTTAGAGAATTATATTAAAGTTCTAAGAAACTTATTTAAGCCAAACAAATAGGATTAGCCCTAAAACTAGGTCAGGGATGTTACAATGGGTCTCACTCTCATGCGTCATCACATCTTTTTAGGTGATTTTCATCTGCGAGGTCAGGTTTGTGGTGGTGTGGAAGAGGATCTTGAAGAGTAGAAGAGGAAGAAGGTTGGTTGTTCATACCCTTAGGTCTGGGAAGGGCATGTTTTATAGATGTTAGTGTAACGGCTTGAGGTTTTTGGCATTGTACAAATTTTTGTATATGGAATGTATATGTGAAACAAAATCTTTTGTGTACAGGTCGTGGCTGAAACCACTAGATATATATGGAAATACCTGGTATATTATATGTTGATATGTAATATGTAGACCTTTAGGCAAATCTTTTCAGACATGACGGTGATGCTTGAATTGGTTTTAATTTACCCACTTTTATGGTTATGTGGTTAATTAATTGTTAATCATATGTTTTGTTTTGAGTAATCCTATTTAGTGTGATGGGGTTGTCACACATTTGTGGCATCAGAGCTTTAGACTCATAGAGTCTACATGGACATAGGACTAAGGTTTGTATATGTTCTTATGTCATCCAACATATCTGATAATAGCATATGCTTAAGTAGATATGTTAGGAGAACATTAAAAACATGCGTAGGTAGCTACTTTGCTCTAGGAGGTGGTGGTAGGAGGAAGGCACATAATGATAGAGTGTCAGATACAGGACCTAAGCAGCCCATGATGCCTCACTTTGACCCAGCGGACATGGAAAATACAATGTTTCAGTCCTTGTTTGGACAACTCATGGTCATAATTATGCATCTAGAGGATAGGGCGCCCATATCTCAATCTAAAGAAGTCATCCCTAATGCGGAATATCAGTGTTCTGGGAAGACATTCAAGAAGTCAAAGCATGTTGGAGCCATCAAGTATGCGGGTACAATAGACCTAGATGGTGAAAATATGTGGTTGATGGAGCTTGAGAAGGCTTTCAAGATCCTCAACATCCTGGAAGAGGATAAGGTGAAGCACATTGTTTATCTATTGAAGGGAAGTGTTGGCCAATGATGGCCCCTAGAAGAGGAGAAGAAGCCTAGAGTGATGACAGGTTGGGGAGATTTTTAGTGAGAATTTGTAAGTCGTTACTTCCCCAAGACGTACCTGGATGAGAAGATAGTGTAGTTTGAGAAGGTACAATAAGTTTTGATGACCATCAACAAGTATGAGGCCAAGTTTATGGAGCTCTTGAGGTTCTCTCCCCATATGGTAGTGATAGAGAAGGAGATGATCCCCATATTTGAGAAGGTTCTGAATATTGAGTTGTCCACAACATCATCTGCTTTGGAAAATAGAGAGAGAATCTCAACCTCTGTGGAATTTGTGAGGAGGATAGAGAGGTCTTCTCTTGAGAAGCATGACACCAATGCTGAGAAGAGGTCATCTCAATTTTACAGATAGTTGTATGATTGTTTTAATAGGACAAGGTTTTCTTCACCACAGTCACCGTCGAGATCAACTTTTTCTAAACCAAGATCAGTAGTGTCGTCATAGTGGTCCCCAATCAATGGTAGAGGTCGTAGCTTTCTACCAACAGGTATGCATAGTGTTGCATATGTGTAAGTGACATGGACATCGAGGCCACTATATGATACTTGGACTTGTCACAAGTGTGGAAAAGTAAGGGATATCAGGTGGTTTTGTCCTGTGAAGCTTTTTGCCAGCATGAATGGATAGTGTTGCATCTGTGTAAGTGGCATGGACAACGAGGCCACTATATGATACTTGGACTTGTCACAAGTGTGGAAAAGTCAGGGATATCAGGTGGTTTTGTCTTGTGAAGGATGAAGAAGTGACACAACAGTCGAGGCAGAGTCAACAAGGGTCCCAACATCAATAGTTCAATCGTGGTCGTAGTAGAGGACGTGGTCAGGTGTCATAGGAGGAATCATCTGGACTAGTCGGTAGAGGGTGTTGATGACAATAGGAGACAACTCAATTGTATGCTATGAGTTAGTTAGAGGGATTGGTCAATCCACAGTTCGTGAGAGGTTAGATGGAACCTTTTCATTATGACTTATCTGCTTCTTCATTTGTATCTATTTTGGTTGACCCCAATGTGACACACTCATTTATCACCAGAGAGGTGATATGTAGTTTTTATCATGTTGTTTGTTGTAAATCTAATTGTCTTCAGTTAGAAGCCCCTCTTGTTGGTTCTGCCGAGTCGTGGGAGGTATGTCCCTCTTGGATTCTTTCTTTTTTAGGATGAAACATTCAAGTGGACCTTATGCCACATGACATGCATGTATTTGATGTGATCCTAGGGATTGATACCTTGGAGCAGTATAAGGTTATTTTAGAATGTAGTTCCAAGGTGGAAACATTTTGTGATAGAGATGTTTCATGGATCTTCCAAGGAGATAGGAAGATTCTTCCTATGTGTTTGGTGTTGTCTATCACAACAGAGAAATTGATGAAACATAGATGTGAGGGTTTTCTTGCACATGTTGTGGATACCAAGGTGAGGAGTCCTAATTTCTAGGAGGTACTTGTAGTTCAAGAGTATGATGATGTCTTTCCTGAATAGTTTCTTGGTGTTCACCCTCCTAGAGAGATTGATTTTGAGATCAATGTTGTTCCTGGAACACAACTCATAGCACAGTCACCCTACAAGATGGCACCAACAGAGATTGATGACTTGAAGAAGAAGTTGTAGGAGCTGTTAGAAAGGATTTCATCATATTGCACACTTCCCCTTGGGGCACTCCCATGATATTTATGAAGAATAAGGATGGTTCCATGAGGCTTTGTATAGAATGATGATAGTTGAACATGGTCACAATAAAGAACAAGCATATGTTTCCAAGGATTGATGATCTATTTGATCAGTTGAGTGGTGCCACAATGTTTTCCAAGGTACACCTCAGGTCAGGATATTACCAGCTGAGGATCAAGGCAGATGACATACCTAAGACTACTTTTAGGACTAAGTATGGTTATTATGAGTTTGTGGCTATGCCATTTAGGATGACCAATGCAGGGACAAAATTCATGGATTTGATGAAAAGGGTGTTCCAACCATACCTTGATTAGTTTTTGGTTGTGTTTATTGATGATATCATGATATACTCTAGAAATAGTCAGCATCATGAACAACACCTTTGTCGAGAATTGACATTGTTGAGGCAGCAGATGTTGTATGCCAAGTTTCATAAGTGTGAGTTCCGGTTGACAGAGGTAGCTTTTCTTGGTCACATCATGTCTGATAAAGGTGTTTGTGTGGACCCTAAGAAGTTATAGTCAATGACGGAGTGGGAACAACTCAAGAAACTTATGGGGATTTGGAGTTTTCTAGGCTTGATAGACTACTACTAGAAATTCATTAAATTTTAAGTGTTGTGGCATTTCCCCTAAAAAAGTTGACCAAGAAAGGTGCTTCTTCTATGTGGGATGATAAGTGTCAGCATTATCTTTAGTTATTGAAAGAGAAGTTGACCAGTATCCAAGTGTTAGTGCTACTAGAGCAAGGAAAGGGATACATCATCTTTTGTGATGCTTCAAAGAATGACTTGGGATGCATGCTCATGCAAGACAAGAATGTGATTTCTTTGGCTTTGTGAGAACTTAAGAAACACAAGGAGAACTATCTAATACATGATCTGGATATAGAAGCAATGTTCCATGCTTTGAAGATTTGGAGGGCCTATTTGTATTCATAGAAGTGTCAGATGTTCACCGAACACAAGAACATTTAGTATATCTTCTCAAAGTAGGAGTTGAACATATGGCAAAGAAGATGGATGGAGCTGATTAAGGACTATGGTTGAATGATAGATTACCATCCAGGGAATGAGAATGTGGTGGTCGATACGTTGAGAAGGAAGTCATATTCATCATCATTTGTATACAAGGCACATTTACGCTCCATGGTGTTCCACAAGAGAGACATGTTGGTGTCTTGTCTCTTTGTTAGAAGAATGTGAAGATGGAGGTGTCCTTATTATTAGGCTTGTTGGAACAATTGTAGGTGAAGCCTACATTGATACAACATATCAGAGAGCATGGATAAATGATACTGTGATACAAGGAATGAGGTCAGAGATTTGCAGTAAGAAGTATGATGTCTTTCATGAGTCAGAGGATGGGACAATTTCTTTTCATAATAGGACAATGTTTCCATATGTTGAGGGCTTTTGGAAGATGGTACTTGAGGATGATCATTCCTTGATGTATGTGATGCACCCTAGTAGTAACAATATGTACCATAACCTGAAGGACCTATATTAGTGGTCTAGTTTGAAGTGGGATGTGGCAGAGTTAGTTTCCAAGTGTCCAGTCTATCAGCAGGTCAAGGTAAAGCATTAGAAACATGTAGTAACATTACAACCTTTTTTGATACCACAGTGGAAATGGAGTCATATTATAAATGGACTTTGTGGTTGGTCTTCCTAATACAACCAAGGGTAATGAATCCATATGGGTGATAGTTGAAAGTCTGACCAAATCAGCTCACATTCTGCCACTAAAGTTGATGTATACAACAAAGATTGGTACAGATATATGTTGATGAGATAGTTCGCCTGCATGGTTTTCTAGTTACCAAAGTATCTAATAGTGGTCCACAATTTATGAGTCATTTTTGGGAACGTATGCACATAGGTTTGGAGAGACGGTTGAAGTTCAGTACAACTTTTCAACCACATATGTATGGTCAGTCAGAGAGGGCCATCTAGACATTGGAAGATCTTTTGAGGGCATGTGTCTTGAAGTTTCTTGGCAGTTGGAATGTACACTTGAGTTTGATAGAGTTCACATATAACAACAGTTATTAGAGGAGTATAGACATGGAACCGTATGAAACTTTCTATAGGAGGCATTGTGGGTCACCTATGTGTTGGTATGAGACAGGGGAGTAACAACTTTTGGGTCCTGAGCTAGTACAATTGACTACAGCAAATACCATATTGATACAACAGTAGCTAAAGGCAGCTCGAGATAGACATAAGTCTTATATTGATAACCACTACAAACCATTGGAGTTCCAACTTGGGAATAGGGTGTACCTTACGGTTTCCCCTTGGAAAGGTGTGTTGAGGTTTAGAAAGAAGGGTAAGTTGGATCCTAGGTTTATGGGACCATATACTATCTTGGAACGTGTTGGAAATGTAGCTTACATGTTGGATTTACTGCCAGAGTTGCACTTGTTGCACCATTTCTTCCATGTTTCCATGTTGAGGAAGTGTCATCTTGATATAGATCAAAAGTTGCAACCAGTAGAGGTTGAGTTGGATCAGGATGTGTCTTATATGGAGGGTTCTATGTAGATCTTGGATATAAGAATGCAGAAGAGGAAGAATAAAGTCATTTCCTTAGTGAAGGTTTCAAGGCATCATTTTGGTGTGGAGGAAGCTACATGGGATCTAGAGTATGAGATGCATAAGAAGTACCCGTCTTTATTTGTGTAGGATTTCGGGGGAAAAATCCTTGTTAGGGGTTTATGGTTGTAATACATGTTACCTTGATTTTTGGTAGAACATGATTTATTATCATAATTATATGCTTCAAACCTTAACCAAACCTTAATATGTACTTTGATATCATGTGACAAGATTTAGTTAAGTTTGGTCCAGTTTGGACATTGTTTGTGCAAGTTATGTAATTTTGTGCACATTTTGGGCTTATATGAAATTTACCCATATCTAGGGTTTTTCTTGCAATTTGTGTCATCATTTTTGTGCCTCACATGTTATCACATTATGTTTTATATGGTTCTATTTTGTGTCTCCTTTTGAAACCTAGGTTAGAGTGGTGACACCTTGTGTTAAGAGTAGGGTTTGCATGGATGGCCTAACTCATGCTTGACCTTGGGTGTTAAGCCATCTAGTTTTGGTGATCGCCATCTTTTCCTATGGCCCTAAGTTTTCACAGTCAATGAAGTTTCTTATGGGAAAAGTAATGTTGGTAGTCAATGGGATCTTTCACTCATCTTGTTCTCCAAGATGTCTAGGGTCAGTGACCGTTTGGATCCCTTGATTAGTTGGTCGCCAAAAGTTTCTTGGCAGTCGTTTGCTTTTCCTTAACCAATTGGTCATTTGGTTTTCTTGGTGGGGTCACATGTTTTGCATTAAATTTGTTGCATGGTTGAGGTGCTTGCTTGGACGACATCCTTTGGACACATGGCATGTTTGGCTTGACACCTAACCCTTTTTCTCTCTCTCTAACCCTAATCTTTACAAACTCATATCTTTGCCTGAAAGTAACCTCTTTTCACACCTATCTTCCTCTCTCTTTTCTCTTCTTACTATTGGATCTCATCCTCACTTCATTGGGGTGAAGGAGGAGCTCAAGGTTGAAGAAGAAGGCCAGTCTTACTTGCATGGTTATCTAGGGTTTGAATCTACCCTTGTTGTGATCGTTTGGTTCTTCCTTGCTCTTCTTCTTGGTCTTGGTAAGTGATATATTTCTCTATACCTTGTTTGCCTTTCTTCCCTACCTTTTTCTTTCTCTACTTGGATGAACCCATGGTGTTCCATGGTAGCGCTTGAGTTAGAGCTTGAAGAAAATCTCTTTCCTTGCTTCCATGACGAAGGGTTTTCTCTCTTTTTGGTGAAGGGAATAGGTTGGCCGAGAGGAGTGCTCAATCTAGGTTCCTACCCACTTTTCTTCAAGGTACCTTGTTGTTTGGAGTTTCTACATCATTTGCAAGGAATATTATATACCTTTCTCCATGATTATTGCTTACTTATCTCTTCCATGTACATAACTTGGCCTAAAATGTTGTTTCATGTAGAAATATTGTATCTTTTATCTAGGGTTAATGTTTGTATAGTGATTTTGAATAAAAAAATCTTCTTGGTTGAACCCAAAATCCTTGTGCGCACACCTTCTTGGTGATGGAAATTTTGGTCCTTGCATGCTTCTAGAAACTATGTTTTGTCTTCTCAAATGATGGTTTCTAAATTAGGGTTTTGAACTAATCTCTCTCCTTGTGATGAAACTTGATGACCCTTCAAACTCATGATGATGAACAACCTGTCTGGATCCTTGTGACCAAGGAAATTTTGGTATCTTACTGGTTTCCAAGGTTTTGGTACATTTTTGGTCGATGAGTTTCGAACCATGTTTTTTTTGCCCAGTGTTTCTCTAGGTTTGGTTGCTAATGTTTTGATCTAAAAAGTGGCCGCTAAGATTTAAACCTATGTGGTCGATGAGATTTGTGTCATTGTGATCATCTCTAAGATTAGTATCTTTCAGTGGTCACTAAGATTGATTTCTTCATTAGTCACCCATGCTTTATATTTTCAGTTGTTGCCTATGTTACTTAACTATAGTGGTTGTTGGGATGACCTAAGCCTAGTTATTGTTGATATCTTTGACCCTAGTGGTCACTAATATGTCTGACCCTAGTGGTTGATGAAGTGGATATCTTCACCGGTCACCAAAAGGATGAACCCAAATTTCAGAGATCACCAAAGTGGTTTCCACCCTAGTGGTCGATAAAAATTTCTGACGTCATGATCACCATGATTTCCTGGCTCTACAATCAATGGTGATGTTTGACCTAATTATTTTATGATTAATGACCATAATAAGAATTAGAGATTAAATTAATTGTTGTTTTGAATCCTAAGTTCCACTCATGTTGCTAAATCTAACCCTATTAAAGTAAGTTATGATCAGGCTTAGTTTCTTGAGAGATTAGTATGATGTACTATGTGTTATAACCCTAATTTGATATAATATGAATTTCATAGCTCTTAAATGTAATAATATATCACGTTTATGTTGATCTTATGTAGCACATGTATGGCGATGGTATGATGTGCCTTGATCAGGTATTGAAAGATAATGATGTTTTTGTAGGGAAAAATGTGAATGGTCCCATGACCCTGGACAAGGCATTGTGTCCTAATTGAGGTGCTAATCTCTTTATGATGTGATGAGGATTTGTATCCTATTGTGTTATAATGATGAGTATGGTTTCATGTATGGAAATGAATAGTACCATGTGTTTTGTGATCAATGTTATATCTCATGCATTTCATATCTTCTAAAGTTACAATCTACTCATTTTTTGTAGTAATCTTTTAGGGTTTGTATGTAACTTGATTGATGTAGCATTAAATCACCTAATTGGAATTAACAAACCAAGTCAAACCCTATTCATGTAGTGCCATGTGCCATACATCCATTCTAGTGTCAGAATTTGTTGGATGGTGAAACGAGTATTCCTTTAATGGAAGCTTAGAGTCATATACTGTTGAGTATATGCATTGCAAAAGGATGGTTGCTGCCATACCTTGGTAGGGGAACGATTAAGGCCGTATCTCAGATGATTATGATTCAGTATATGTGATGTGAATGAGGACATATGTGATTTTACCTTGGATGATGGGGTTTTGTATAACCTAGTTTCACTAGCACAATGACCATTACAAGGGAGGACTAGGTTGTTTACTAGTGTTGTGACATGTATACCAAGGATGGACTAGGATTATTTACAACTTGGCCTTATGTGTTGTTCTGGTAGGTTCGTATTAACTGAGGGCGGATGAGCTCTTAGGATTTTAGCTCTCCTACATCCTGTACAGAACTAATTTCAACTTAGCAATGGGCAGTTGGTGTTTGAGTGGTATACTGCAAACTCTCAAGGACTTAATAAAATATGTAATCCACCATGTAGTATAGTTGTTTAGGGTTAAAGATGACTCACACTGGATATTAAACCTTTCCTTGCACATTATTATGTATAGTTGTTACATAATGTAGTAAGAGGGATCTCCTATCTGAGAATATTAACTACATCCATTTATTTTAGATTATCTTTTTAATAATGCTTGCTATGATACTTCCTGCATAGCCTATTTATCATACTTATCCTGCTTAAACTACTATATCTATTTAATTTAACAACCTGCTATAATAAATAAGAACTTTTTGAGAGTGATATCTCTACTGGGACATGGGCCTCACTCTCGTGGGTCACCACATCTTTTTAGGTGATCATCCACAATGTGGTTAGGTTCGTGGTGGTGTGGAAGAGTATCTTTAATAGACATAGAGAAAGAAGGTTGGTTGTGGATAGAGTGTCCTAGAGTCATCCATGTACTCTTAGGTTTGGGCAGGGGGTGTTTTGTAGATTCTATGTGTAATGTCTGAAGATTTTTGGTAGTATGTCGATGTTGTATATGGCATGTATATGTTAAACAATATCTTTTGTATATAGGTAGTGGCTAAGACTATTGGCATACATGTAAATACCTGGTATGGTATATGTTGATATGTAAGATGTGGACCTCTATGTAAATGTTTCAGGACATGAAGGTGATGTTTGAATTGGTTTTAATTTACCCACTTTTCTAGTCATGTGGTTAATTAACTGTTAATCTCTTGTTTTGTTTTGTTTTGAGTAATATCAACTAGCGTGATAGAGTTTTCATATGTAAAAAGTTCCTTTTGGTCTTCATTTGTAACAGCCATCCTAGATGGCTTCACTACCTCTGCTCAAATTCTCTTGTTGGTGATGCTTATCTTCTGGGAGCCATAGATGTCAGAGAGAGAAATGGGACTGAGAAAGAGATCTTGATGAAGACTAAGGGATGTCAGGTTCTCTAGATGACTTTTTGATTAAAGGGGATGCCCTCAATGTGGATCAATGTATCCCATTACATCCCTTTATATAGGCAACAAACAACCTTGTCGCTCCGCGTTAGTGCCACCAACCTAGGTGTAGGTGGTACCGACTTGTCTCTCAATCCATGTGCTAGTCAGTGTCATATGTTGATCTCAAAGGCCTAGATCCGTCGATGTACCAACCCATGTATCACTTTGTCTGGGTGGTATCGACAAGCATTGATGGTACTGACTTCTCAAGTGTTACTTTGGATCGGTTCTAATGACCATAGATGTGGCTGATCTTAATCATTGATGTAGGACCCATAGATACTATTCTTCCTACATAGGTGCAGTTGATTATTTCATGGTCTTGTGAGTTTAGTTGGTGCAGCCAACCATGCAATTGGTGGTGCCAAAATGAATTGAGCTTGCAATTAGAATAATGTGTTGGTGCCACTAATCATGCAGTTTGTGATACTGAGTAGTGTCATTTTTTTCATACTTCTTCAGTGAGTCATCCCCTCGATATATAAAAACTAGAGCTTCTCCTTCTCTCGATGCTTCCATTGATATTGTTAGTACTATATAAATTTTGTTCTGCTATGTTTATGAAGGAGTCGGTGTCACTGACCCACCTATTAGTGGTACCTAAATGTTTACGACATCCCTATTGATTTGTATATATACACACCAAACAAGAATCATCAAGGCTCCATTTTACATCTAAAGAGAAATAAAAAAACCAAATACAAAAAATACTCTTAAACAACTTTAGATGAAAAAAATGATAGGGAATTAAACTATGTGTTGCCTCCCATGAGCACCCTTTTTTTTCCTAGGCTTGACAATCTTTTGTTACTCAAATTCTTAAGGAAGCTCAATGGTCTTCAACTCTTCCTCCTCATGGTCTATCTCTCCCCCATAGTAACATTTGAGGTGTTATCCATTTGTCAAAAATGACTTAGCACCAACGCTAATTTCAACTGCTCCATGAGAAAATGCCTTGACAACCACATGAGGTCCACTCCACCGGGACCTCAACTTCCCAGGATGTAGTTTCATGTTAGAACTAAACAATAAAACACTTTGTCCCAGTAGAAACATACTATGATGAATATGGAGGTCATGTATTTTCTTAGTCCTATCCTTGTTGATTCTAGAGCTTTCATTGTCATCTAGCCTAATCTCATCTAATTCATTGAGCTCTAATCTCGTCTTCTTTCATGCACTATAAAAAGGAAAATTTAGCTCCTCAAAGCTCACTTGCCTTTGTGCTCTAGATCCACAGGAAAATGGCATGCCCACCGGTAGAATAGTTGATAGGGGGTTGAGCCTATTGTGTCTTGAAAGTTGTCCTACAAGCCCATAGAGAATTATTCAAGTGCATGATCTGATTAGCCCTATTGGTGGAGATAGTCTTTTCTAGTATCATCTTAATTTCTCTATTAGACACCTCTACTTGGCCATGAGTTTTGCGATGGTCTGGGGTCCCTACTATGTACTTCACTCTGTAGTTACTCAAGAAAGCACCAAAATATCTATTTGCATAGTCAAATCACCTGTCACTAATAATCATTCTAGCACCCCAAACCCACAACAAATATTGTCCTTCACAACACTACATTCAACATGCACATCATTGGTCTGGGCTAGAATCAGATTCACCCATTTAGACGCATAGTTCATTTCAAGAAAGACATACAAATTAGAACCCAAAGACACAAGGGTCCCATGAAATCAGTTCCCCACAAATCAAAGGCCTCTACCTCCTGAAATATATCAAAAGGCATTTTGTGCCGCCTAGATATGTTACATGCTTACTGACATGCATCACACCTCCATACATAGTTGTAAGCATCTTTAAATAAAGATGGCTAGTAAAAACTACTTTTTAAAACTTTGTTCTCTATCATGGAACTAGCATGATGTCCCCCTATGGGTAAGGAATGACAATGAGAAAGTATTCTCTCAAACTCACATTTTGGCACACACTTGAGAATGCCATCCCTGCACTATTTAAGCAAAGCAGGGACACCCCATATACAAAATCCCAAAGAATGGAAAATTCTTTTCTTTTCTTGAAAACTCCAATCCTACTATATCTCTCCACTTGCCAAATAAAAAACTAGGGATACTTGTTCCTCATGGAAAAAGGTTGTTCATTAGGGAACTCCTCAATAATGGGTACCTCAAACCCAGATACATCCACTCTTTCCCAACTAGACAAGTGATACGGTACTATATTTTCTTCTCCAACCTTGTCCTTGATCTCTATATCAAACTCCTATTTTATAAAAATCCGTCTTATCATTGTTGGTTGGGCATCCTCTTTTTGCAAAATATACTTAATAGATGCATGATCAGTCCAAACAATCATTATTTCCCCTACCACATATTGTCAAAATTTATCAAAGGCTATGACCAAAGGTAAAAGTTCTTTTCTAGTGGTGGTATGTTTTAGTTTTGCATCATTAAGTATTATAGATGCATAGTAAATGACCGAAAGTTCTTGATCCTTATGCTGGCTTATAGAAGGTCCTACTACAAAATCAGATGCATCATAATTCAACTCAAACAGTTGACTCCAATTTGGAGCTACCATCACGAGTGAAACAACCAATTTCTATTTTGAAACCTGAAATGCTTTGAGGCAAAAATCATCAACCTTGAACTCTACATCCTTCTCTAACAATTCAAAAGAGGTTTGGTTATTTTTCAAAAATCGTTTATAACACATTGATAAAATATGGAATGTCCTAAAAATCTCCTAACTCCCTTCATAGATGACGGTGAAGGTAGTTTACAAATCACCTTTAGTTTTATTGGGTTGACTTACAACCCTTTGTTGGACACCTTGTGTCCCATCACAACATCTCAACACAATTCTTTCACTCACCATCATATGAAATTTGTCCCAATTAAACACAAGATGAGTGCCCTCACATATTTGTAAAACTCTATCTAGACTAGTAAGACAATCCTCGAAATAGTCACCATACACTGAAAAATCATCTATAAAATCTTGTGACAACGTTCCACCATGTTAGAATATATTGCAAGCATGCATCTTTGAAATTTTTTCGATGCATAACAAAGATCAAAAGGCATTTAGAAGTTGCAAAAGTACCATAGGGGTAAGTGAAGGTAGACTTCTCTTGATCCCATGGCTCGATAGAAATCTATTTGTAAATAAAATACTCATCAAGAAAACTAAAATATGAGTGGTTGGAGAGCCTCTCAAAAATTTCATTTATGAATGGGAGAAGGAAATGATCTTTTAAAGTACCAATGTTCAAATGACGAT
This sequence comes from Alisma plantago-aquatica, assembly GCA_963693085.1. Taxonomy (NCBI): domain Eukaryota; kingdom Viridiplantae; phylum Streptophyta; class Magnoliopsida; order Alismatales; family Alismataceae; genus Alisma; species Alisma plantago-aquatica. The sequence goes on along the minus strand of OY856409.1, from coordinate 1,128,925,423 downwards.
AGTTAATGCAAAAATGCCACCCGATCACTAGCCTAGTCTAAGCTAATTCACTAGTAGAATTGATAGTGGTCGTGATTCTCCCTTTCTTAGGAACAACCTGGATAGGACTAACCCATTTGGAACCAATGATAGAATAAATTATACCTTCCAATAAAATTTTCACTACCTCTTTTTTCCCATGTGCATCATGATTGGATTTATATGCCTTTGAGGTTGTGCTACAAGTTTTTCTCCTTCTTCAATCTGGGTCTTGTGTTGACTAGGGGAAATCCCCTTTATGTCTGCAATGGACCACCCAAATTTTGCCCAGTAATTCTTCAAAACATGAGAATCTACTCCTCTTCTTTCACACTCAATGTTGTTTAAATGATCATTGATAGATTATTATCAAAGCACAAGAATGCATACTTCATATGCGGTGGTAGTAGCTTCAATTCTAGCTCCGGAGGACATTGTAGAGATGGGATTAATGGTGGTTGTGGGGGTCCTAGGCCTTCATACTGTCTCTTATAGAAGCATGGTAAGGTCCTTAGAAATAGTGCACACTGCTCCATTGAACGATAGAAAGTAGAGTCATCAACCAAATTGATGTGACAAGCCTCTAAAGGTAGTTGCAGATAAGCCTACATCATTGTAGAGGACACCACGTCTGCAATTGTCATCAGATGCTCCTCTTCCTCTGGATATTTAGAATACTTCATAGCTTTTTCCATAGAAATCTACTTTGTATGCTTTGTTATGTCAACAACAAGATTACATGTGTCCACCTTCATCATGACATTATCCATATCTAGAAATGATTTTCCAAATAATAGTGACACTAGATTTCCCAATTGTTGCATCGTGTGGCATTGTTTGTGTTCCCTATCTAGTGGTTTTATAGTCGGGTAACTTGATCTCAAATCGGTCATCATGGGTTCGTAATGTCAATATTCATCTTCTCATCTCTAACATGACATATGTTGTGGCTTGGAATGGCCAACCTGTAAGTAGTTCATTACCATAGGCATTGTACATCTCCATGACAACATAATCTGTTGGAAAAACAAATTTGTCAACTTCTACAAGAACATCTTATAGGTACTAATCCGTCTCACCACAGAGTTGTATGCCATATGAATGGTCATATTACTCTTCCTAGATTCTTTGATTTCCTATTTTTTAATCTAGTCAACGACATCAAATTAATGATTTCCCCAAAATCATAAAGTGCTTCTCCAAATTTGACCATTCTGATAGAGCGTGTTATGTTGAAACACTTGGGATCATGTCTCTTTTGTGGAAATTTCCTTTGTAAAAGTGTGTTGACCTTCTCCTTTAAGACAACGACATCAGAATCAGCGATCCTCCTCTTCTTGTTGATAATATCCTTCAAGAAATTTCCATAGGAGGGAATTTGCTCAAGAGCATCTAATAGAGGTAGGATGATCTGGAGTTTCCTAAATGTGTCTAGAAATTTTTTAAACTGCTAATCAACCTTCTAGCCTTTAAGCTATAATGAAATGGCACTAGAGACACAATTTTTTGTTGATGGGTGGAATGTAGGACTCCTTCTTGTTCTCCTTTTATGCAGTTGACTCCTCATTTGGGATCTCCACCTGTGTTGTGGTGTCCTTTGCTTTCTCTAGATCAATAGTCCATGTCACCATCCCGATGTCCACTGTGGTGGTGTTCATCTCTAGAGCCACATTTTGTTCTTTCATCAACACTTTACCACTATGAAGAAGCACTACTTTCACTTATTGATTATCGAATGGAACATCTGTATTTCTTTGAAATCCTTGGTGGTTAGGCTTCTTAAGGGATGAAAATTTTTTTATTAGTTGAGAAAACTAATTTTTTATCTATGGATTTGTGACCCTTGATTCAACTTCTCTCTCTTTGTTTGGTCTAAATGTGCCTCATTCTGATTCACCAAGATGTCCAACATATATTCTATCTATTCTATCTTCCTAGGAACCCTATCATGCTGATATTGTTGAGACATATTTGCATGTGACTTCTTAGATTGTTACACCTATGATGGATCTTGCTGAAAATTTTTACGATCTTTGTATGAGAACTTAGGATCCTTCTTCCATGCGTATTCATTTTCACCTCGGTTGTTCTATGGCCACATAGACATGAACTCTTCCTATTCACCCCCAGATGAGGTTTCAAACTTGTTCTCAAATCTCCTTGTGAGGTTGTCCATCTTCTCCTTCAACATAACGATCTCTTGTGATTCCACATCACTTTTGAGGATTGTTTGTAAGTCACACTTTTCTCCCAAGATTGATTCTTTTCCTTATCCTTTAAGATCTCATGACACCTTGTGGCTTTATTTTTTAAAAGAAAAAAAACATGCTCCAGCGTTGCAAAGAGTTGTTCTCTCCCCATTGTGTAACTCATAATAAAATGTCATTGCTTTGCCATAAAGATCAATCCTATGATGGGGAAACCTTTCTCAGCATATTCTGAAATTTCTCTCAGACCTCTGAATAAGTTCCACCAGCATGTTGTTTGAAGTTATAGATTCACTCAACCAAATCATGTGTCTTCTATGGTGGGAAGTATGTCTCACATAAACCATCTATCATCTCATCCCATGTCTCTGTGGATTCAGAAGGAAGAATAAAAAACCACGCTTTAGCCTTCTCTAACAATGAATGATTACTTATATTTGAGTCGAGTTGAGCATGAGTGATCAAACAAGAAATGACATTAACATTCCTTCTTTCAAACATGTCTTTCGGAGACAATAAACAATACGTTTTCAAATTTTCTACAATACAGTTACGAGAATTACCATTATCCTTTTGACAAATTTTATTTTTCAAATATTTAATATAAAATAAATATGTTCAATGGGGTACATATGTATGCACATGTGTGTTAACTAGTATGACTGCAGAGTGCGGATCATCACGCGTCCCGCCTCCCGCATTTCACCCGTCCCCATCTTTCATCTTCGGTTGTTATGCTGCCTAACTAAGACGTTGGCCTTTCTCTTCCCTTGATTACAATGATCATCCCTCTCCTATTCGGAATCTCCTGCATATTGCAAACTCTGTGAACGACACACATCCCGCTTCCCACGTTTCTCCCGTCTCCTTTTTTATTTTCTGTGTTTTCTGGAGCTTAAATCACTGACCGCTCTCCTGCTTCCAATGTCTATATCTCTCTCAAGGAAACATATCTAGTTATCGTATCATTCAAACAAACGATCATCCCTCTCCGACCCAGAATCTCCGTAACCTCACTGGAAACATATATAGTTTATGTTAGTTGCTTTAACTTAGATGGTCATCTTGACAATTTTGTCGATGACACATGGTTACATTCCTAGAAGTTTCTCCTGCACAGATTACGGTCACTGCAGTTCATCCACAAGTTTACATGGCCACGATGAAATCATCTCTGAACGAGACTCCCGTGGCAAGGTTGGCTCATGGAAAATTACCTATAGAGGGAAATCCACTGCACTGTGCAATTCACGTTGGTTCCTAGATCAAACTAGAATTCTTAGATCAAAAGAGAATTAAACCCGAAAGAAGAGAACTTACAAGTTCGTTATCAGTGTTGCGGCTGGGATATATCTCAATTGTTATAAAGAATACTGACGTGCGGACGTTATCATTTGAGAAGAATTGGTATAGGGAGAGAAGAACGTCGAAGAAAAGAAGAAGATGATCTATGTGTGGAAGTTAAGGAGGGGATCTATGCCCATGGTCAACATTTAATTAAATTTGGTGGTACAGACAGAATTGAAAATAATGCATTTAAAACATGGAGCATATCAAATTAGTTTACTGATAGATGAATAAGACTCGAATATAATTCTCATCCAGTAAAGCCCAAGTATAATTCTCAGCCTAACAAAAGAAAAACTTCTTGCTAAGTATGCTTCACACAGTCCTTCAAGTAATTCAGTGACAATTTTAATATTAATGATGAAATCATCATCTTTGGAAACTCTTATATTACAAAACTTGCGACGTTTTTTTTTATAAGATGCATCCTATAAAAACATGGTAGTATCTAATAGGATTGTGTTATAGTGTATAGTTGGCGTTTCTATTCTTATTTTTTTTAGGGGTTGGGTTTTAAAGATAAGAAAGAAGGAGATGATACATTCTGATTGGTTGTCCTACATAGTAAGTATAGGACACCGTCCCATACTACCGGCTACCCAAAACTTGCCGGCCTAAGACGTACTTGTTTGTACCTTTGAAGTCCTCCTAACTCATAACCAAACTGAGAACAAGGTACATGACGTCCCTCCTTATCCCTGCAACCATGTAGTCATTCGTATGGAAGATAGTTGCGTCGTATCTACTAGGCAATACATGCAAAAGCATACAACTTCAATAGTCAAATGTCATCAATTGCACCCGTCGTCTCTGTGTTGTTTAGGCTATAGAATCAACACTTTGCCCCTGTCAGCGTCTGGCTGATTGGTGGGCCGGGAGTTAAATATTGCGTACATTGTGAATTTTGACCATGAATCTGATGAGAATGTTGCGTGGAGTACTTTGAAGCATTGACCGAATAGGACGGGCCGGGACGGGTACGGCTACAAAGTTGGATCAAGCATAAACTGGAACTTGGGACGGTTCACGTTGTCTGCTACGTGCAGTAGATCGTTATGCGTATTCCGAGCAGGAGAGGGATGATCATTAGATTCTAGGGAAGTGAAAGGCCAGCGTCTTAGCTAGGCGGCTGAACAACCAGGAGATGAAAGAAGGGGAAAGAAGGGGACGGGTGAAATGCGAGAGGCGGGACGCGTGATAGTCTGCACCATCTGCAGTCCGCAATAGATCACTCCTATATATATATATATATATATATATATATATATATATATATATATATATATATATATATATATATATATATATATATATATATATATATATAAGTGAACGCACACATACATATATAAGTGACATATAAAATTTGTTGGAATTATAATAGAAAATGCTATAATATTAATATTATTAAATTAAAAAAAGGATTTATAAATGTATATTATGTAAAGATAATTTTTTTGAATATAATGAAAATCTATTTTTATTTTGTAACTGAAATTTCATTATTTGAAAATAATCTGCAGGTGAAGTGAGATGTTTGTTTTCCCATCTAATATTGAAGTTTAATGAGCTCATCCACATATGATGTATCAAAGTGGGGTAGATACCTGATTGAAGAATAAAATATCAATTTAATAATGCACTAACAATCATGAAATAAATATATAACAAGTAAAATACAATAATATCTCACTTTTTATAAATGCATATGCTCACATTTTGGTGGTTTAATCCTAAATATTTTATAATTTGATTTTGAATCTTACACACAAAAAAAATAATTAGCGTGAATATTCAGAAAATTAATAATATAATTATAGTTTGAGTCCAATTACTTACTGTTCTAGTGACTATTTTGGCAAAATGTTGTGGTTCAATTGTAATGATTGATAAATTTGTATTTTTTGCCACATGAAGCTTTGAAATGACTTTTGCTGTAATATATAAAATTATCAATCATAAAAAGATGGTATCATAAAACATGCATGAATATTATTAAAAGGAAAACAAAAGTACCAATTCAAAATTTAGGATAGTTTTAAAAAAATATCAAAAAGTAATTTTGTTGTCGATATCAAATAAAATACTCTTACATTCTTGCTTAATATCTAAAGGAACTACATCTAAGGCTTTGGTCATTTGCTTCATTGTTGTTGGCGTCCCTTGTGCGTCAAGTACAAATGGTTGGGCATCTTGTACTTTGACATGAAAAATCATCTGATTCGATTTCACCTTAGATAGCATGACATCCACCATTTCTTCACCATTTTTCTATAGTATTAGACTAATTTAAGTTTATTTATTTCAATCAAATATAAAGACCATGAATTTTTTATATACTTGTAAAACGAATGAAGTACATGTGTGTAGATATTGTTTAGCACTACTACAGTATAACCCAGGAGATGGTGTGGAGCTATGTCAAATAATGTTAATTGGATGGAATAAAAAACGTCCATGACTTAAACTTTCATAATGTACATATAATCAACAAAATGTAATATCAAATTACAAGAAATTATAAAATATAGATGTATTAAATAGTAAAATAAGGTAAAATTGCCTGAGAATACTATCTTTTGCTCCACATTTGGTGCAGACTTTTCCCTGACCATTTTCATCATATACTTTCTCGCTACACTTCACACAAGCATTATACCAAAGCGTTAGGACATGAAAAATCCGTACAATTGTTGCCTTAATTTCATAAACATGGTCCTAAAAAAATTCACATATTATTCTGATAATATATATTTAAGTATTTATATAAGTTACAAACTACCATTACTTATGTTGTGTAATATCCCACTTTGTAATGATTCATGCAACATGGCAAGAGTGATCCTTATTGGCTCTATATTCTCTTTATGCATAGACACATTCATAGATGATGAAAAACTATTACCGTTTCCAGACAACCTATTCAAATTATAGATGTCAGTTTGAAAAAAGTATATATGAACTACCATTTGAATGTCTACTTTATGTAAATGACTACCTAGTCTTCATTTCCTCAGCTCATGCCAACGGGGGTTAAAGATAAGTCTAGTTGTGTAAGTACTTGAAAGGTACAAACCTATAATTAAAATAATAAATAACTCTATCAAAAACAAAAATAAAACTGTTAATAATGTCTTACCCTGGGAGGATCAAAATTATAATCCAATAATTACAACTATATTCCTCCTTTGATAGTTTTATTTTAAGTTGTCATATGACATGACAACTATTTCACCCCACAATGCACACTTAGCCATAGTATGCCTAAATACCAAGGATAAATATAAGTGTTAGAAAATAAATAATTTTTTAAGTCATGGAGTAACTAAAATTATCTTTATTAATTATATTTCATTTTGCAATGTGATGTCACACTTTACAACATGTTGACCTGATTTTTTCGTAATGATTTGAATCTCATCAACATTAATAATCATTCCAAAGATATCTGTAATTAAATAAAAAATAAAATGAAAATTTTCAAAATGATAATATAAAAAGAAAATAAAATAGAATAACCTATAAGAAATGTATACTTATCTTGAAGTCCTTGAAAGTCATCAAACTCTGTAAACTGGAATGAATACATAGGTATTTTTTCACAATCTTCAGATTTTTCAGCAACCACACATTTTTTGTTGATTATGCACTCTTCATTCCTCTTTGCATTTCTATAGTCATTGTAGAATTCTTAGACACAGACATTATCCAATATATAACACTTTCCTTCTTTGAAAGTATTACTGAATTGGTTTTCCGTATCATCGACTAAACTGGCTTTCATCCTCTCTCCCTTAGAAGAAAAAATCAATATTGAAGCATTACATAAATGCACAAACACATGGGAACATAAATATATTTTAGGTAAGAACCAATTAACAATTATAATTTAATATACCTCTTCATTGTAAACAACAATTTATGCTTCTTTATTCCCCTTTATATTTCATGTGCTTTCCATTTAAATGCCAAGTGAACCTTTAATTTCTAGTTTCTTTGAAACGGATTTACATATGAAAAGGGGGGATAATTATCTTTTGTCATCTTGTTATCACATTTAACAAAGTTAGTTTAGAAAAGTAGCGTAAGGACCCTGACCTTCGTTTTGGGCTTACCTTGAATGTTTTGCCTAAACCTTGTGCTTGGTTGCTTGCTAATCACCTTTAGTGGTGATTAGGGTTTGCTTGTGCTTTGTTGAGAGTTGATGGTGCTACTTGCAAAATAACTTGAGTTAGGGTTGAAGAGCAAGTTTGTCACCTTGAGAGATGTCTTTCTCTCTCTTTGCTTCCTCTAGAGTTGAGAGCAAGGTTTGGGCTCTTGCCTTGAGTTGTCTTGGGCTTGGTTGAGCTCTTGTGGGCCTTGTTTTCCCTTATTTGGGCCTTGCCTTGCTTGGTTGAGCCCTGTATCAGGCAAGGATGCTTTGTGTCACCCATGGGGGTGTCGGCCAAGGTGGTGGTGGTGTGTAGGCCTTTGACCTTTGTTGACTTCGTTGCTTTGGTTGTGTCACCCTAGATTGGACATGTGGCCGAACCTTGGTTGAGTGGTGGCATGGCATGTGCATGTGTTTTGCAAGGTCATAAAACGTGTGGACAAGTGTCCCTTGGTAAGGTGACACCTTGCCTTGGTTTAACCTTGACCCTCATCTATATATGCCTTGCCTTTATCTTCCTTAGGAACCCTTTAGCTCTTTGTTGCTCCTCTCTTCCTTGTGTGCACGATACACCTCTTCCTTGCAACCTTGGTGGCTGATACCCTTGGAGGAGCTAAGGTGGTGGCCGATCCCCTTGAAGAAGTTCCCTTCTTCTTCCTCTAGCTTGGTGTTTGAACCCTAGGTGGCAGAAGGTGGTGTGCTTGGAGCTTGGAGCTAGAAGCTTGGAGCTTTGGAGCTTGAGGAGTTTGCTTAAGGCGGGTTACATAACTTCTAACCCTAGCTATACTACCTTCTCTATGTTGCATGTTCTTATATGTTGATAATCGGCCATGCATGTTTGGTGTCTTGCTCTAGTGCATGTCGTTGACCTTATGGATATAGTGATCATGATGTTGTTGATGTTTATATGCCTTTGCATCTTATTGGCCGAACCATGGTTTAGGGTTTCCTTCCTTGTTGAGCAATACCCCTTTTTTTCTCTCCTTGGTCTAGAGAAGTGAGTTTGAGCTCTAGTAATGTGGGCAATACCCCTCTCTCGTTTAAGTTGAGAGGTGAGCTTATATTCTAGTTGGTTGGGCAACACCCACCTCTCACCATGGATTTGAGAGGTGAACTTTTAGATAGATGATGGCCAATGTTGAGGTGGATCCTTGTGATTGCTCGATTTGTGATAGAGGTTGTGCAAAACTCCTCTCTCTTGGTTGTTGAGAGTTGAGCTGATCTTCTTAATCAATTAGGGTTTGGTGCCCTTGTGCTTGAAGTTGAAGATGACCTTGTGGGGTTGTGCCTTGCACGATATGACCTTGGAGTAGTGATTCCCGATAGCCTTGTCTTGGGTTGTACCCTTGACCATTACACCTAGTTGAGATGGTTGGTTTGACGCCCAATATGGTTATCTTGGCTTGAGATAGAGCTTGGGCGACACACCTTATACCTTGTGCTCTGAACAATACATCTTGTGATGATCTTAGCCGATATTCTATGATGAGATTGGTGGCTTGGTGACCGATATGATGGTTGTATAGAACCCTAGACGATGCCTTAGTGGTGGCCAATATAAGACGCTTGACCTAGTTGGGTGATAGGCCTTCTTATGGTGCCAAGGTCTTGTTTGTTATGAGTGGGCGACACCCTAGCCTCCCTTGAACGTTATGGGTAAGATGGGTAACCCTATGTCAGGCTTGGGGTTTGTGTTTGCACGACACACCCTCGGTTGAGTTAGCCGATATAAATCCTTAGTCGCTCTACCCTTGGATGTTGTGGTTTGGTGGTTGGGCATCACGACCTTGGTAGTTGCCAAACCCTGAGTGGGCGATAGGGTCTTGGGTGATACCACCCTGTAGGGGCGTGCACAATATAGCACTAGCCCTGGTTGCACAAAGCATTGTCGCTCGCCTAAGGATGCTGAGCATCACGGTTTGCGTGTTTCCCGGGTAGGTGTTGCACGACGCAGCATTACGCTGAGGCGTTGCAGGTGGTAAGGGTTGGCCGTTGTGCTTTGCTGATAGGCTTGGGTGAGGGTAGTCACCCTTACCGATGCTACCCATCGTGAGGGTTGCAGGAGTTTTGGTGAGGGTTCTGATAACTCGGATTGTATATGGCTTATAATGATAATACAAGTGATATGATGTAATCATCTTGAATCCTGCTTATATGATAATGAGTTGAGATGATAGGTTATGAACCAGGAAGCTTGGAAGCATAAGATGTTGCTTCACATGATGTTGTAGCTCAGGATTATGATCACCAGTATGGGGCATGATATATGCTTATGATTGATACTAAAACTATGCTTTCTACAACTTGTGTGTAATCTACTCATGGATGTTGTTTTATACTTGATAGTATAGTAATCCTGTTAATCCAAGATGGCTTCAGTTATCTCTTTGGATGTGTAGACTAACCATGCAGGTATTTCATGTGGACTCATAGCCTGGTAAGAGTTGTGAGATATATGTGCTTGAATAAGAACCATGTGGAAATGAGATAACAAGTGGATAGGTCTGAGGACTTGATATAAGGTTGAGTGCCTGGTTGAGGTGTTATTCTCTGATGATGAGATAAGGGATGTGTTCCCAGAATGTTGTTGCATGATTATGATGCCTTAGAGGCAGTGGTTGATATCATGAGGGATTGAGGTACCATGACAGTATGATGATGGCAATAATATAAGGCTATGTTTATACTTTGGTTGCCTCAACAATTGGCTTAAAATATACTAATTAATGATAGATGAATATATCATGTAGTTGCCCTGGCCATAGATCCATCATCGTCAGTATTTGGTGATGGTGAAATAGGTTTATCCTGTGGGATTACCTGGAGCGCATATTGTTGAATATGTGAGGTTTCCCCTAACCTAAAATAGGACTGTTGAGTGCAGTTGTAGTTGCAAACTCAGGGTATATGGAGCATGGTGAACAAACCCATGGCTCAGGATATGTGATGATGAGCATGATGCGTTCATGGCTTGGATGTATATACTAGCACCTATGATGAGGTGAGCTAGAGATATGAGTAGCTTGCGGAGCTGACCCAGAGGTTGAGGCCTATAAGCATAAGATTGTGGTCTTGCTTGATGATTTGTGTACTGACCATGAGAATGTGAGGTCATTGAGTCCAGACCTCCTTAGACCTTTTATGGCACCGGATTGGGATTCGCAACCAATGGTTGGATTTGAGCATGGAAGGCTCACTTCCTCAAGGAATAATAAAACGTAATCCAACCGAATAAGTATATCTTGCTTAGAACAAAATACAGAACATTGATTGAGGCCTTGCTTATATAATTTGTCTATTTACATCTTGCAGATATGTGTGCGATCCTTATATCTTGTGATAAGTTCTTATAAAGCTTATCTTGTCATTTCATGTTCCATAGAGAAATACTTGGTTATATGCCTCCCGAATATCTTGATAAGCTTGATGGTTATAATAGCCTTACTCAATATGATGCTCTTGTTATAAGCTTTATCACTTATCTGCTTTAACCTTTTGAGGTTTTATAGTTTTCGGTGGGGAGTTATGTTTCTCATTGGGACTCTGTGTCTCACCCCGCTGGTTTACACCCTTTTTAGGTGATCGCTCTAGACGTGGTGGTAGTCGTGAGGTTGCGGCCGAGCAGTAAGAAGAGCAGTAGAAGGCAAGAGATGAACATGCTGCTATTTTGGTGGTTTTGTAGTAGAGTCCTAGTGTCATCCCTGTACTCTTAGGTCCTCGGAGGTGTTTGACGATGTTTCCCAATGTTTAGCTATTGTAATTGTTGTATATCCTGCTGCTGGCCGTACGTGGCCCGTTGTGTATGTATAAATAGGTGTTGAACTCTAGTGCTGATGGTACAGCTAGTTCCGATAAACTGTGTACCTATAACAAGGCTTGTGAATGTTTATTAACATGTTTCTCTGCAGGATGTGGATGCAAAAGTTCTCTTATGTATGCTTTCCGCAATAAGTTTTAATTAACCCGTGTTTTCGATAATATATGGTTTCACACATTTTCGCGTGTCATCTCGTTGTCTGTGTGATGGCGGGGTGTCACAGTTGGTTTGGTATCAGAGTCCTAGGTTCACTGAGTCTACAGGGATCTAGGATTAGGTTTGCATCTATTCTTGTGAGTTTTCCAGATTCCCTTACAATAACCTTCTTCCCTCAGTAGAAGATAGAGCTTAAAAATGTCTAGAAACCATAAAGAACATGTTGCCGAGAGCAGTAATGATGCATCAGTTAATGGAGCAGGAGGGCAGGCACATGAAGATCGGGTGCCTGAGGTCCCCCATCTTGACCCAGCCATTCTTGAAAACCATGCCTACCAGCAGCTTATGGGGCAGTTGATGGCTATGATGAATCACATGGTGGAAAGGTTTCCATTGCCTCATCCAAGAGCACAAGCTCCCCATGGTGAAACATCGGGCATTGGGAAGACCTTTGAGCGGCTTCGCCGAGTTGGAGCTTCAGATTATGCTAGAACGGTTGATCCAGTGGATGTAGATCTGTGGCTAACATGTCTTGAGAAGGCCTTCCGGATCCTCGACATCCCTGAAGCGGGCAAAGTCAATTACGATGTCTACATTCTGATGGGTAGTGTTGGCCACTGGTGGGCCATCGAGGAGAAGAAGCAACCCAGTGAGGAGATCGGTTGGGAGATCTTCCAGTGAGAGTTCGTCAGCAGATACTTTCTGAAGACGTATCTGGACGAGAAGATCAACCATTTTGAGTGTCTATCCCAAGGAACGATGACCATCACTGAGTATGAAGCCAAGTTCATGGACTTGCTGAGGTTTTGTCCTCACATGGCGGCGACAGATAATGAGCGGATCAAGTAGTTTGAGAAAGGTTTGAGTGTTGAGTTGTCGACACCTACTGCTGCTTTAGAGAATTGGGAGCGGTTTGCCACATTCGTGGAGTTCGTCCACAGTATTGAACGGTCTGACTGGGAGAAAAGGGAGTCCATGACCAGGAAAAGGCTTGCTCAGTTCTAGGGACAGAGATCTGGTGGCTTTAAGAAGCCAAGGTTTTCATCACCTTCCATGATGAGAGGTTCTAGTACACCGTCAAAATGGTCCCCGAGTAAGGGAAAAGGTTATGTTTCTTCATCGTCGAAGGTGCATAGTATAGCTTATGTGGCATTGATAGGGCCATCTGGGTTGTAGAAAGAAGGCAGTTCATGTTACCACTATGGACAGACTGGGCACTTGAGGTCAAATTGCCCAAAGAGAGATGTTGAGGTAACACAACAGCTGAGGCAGAATCAACAAGGGTCAGACCAACAACAACCCAGTGGTAGTAGAGGGCGAGGACGTGGTCAAGCGTCGCAAGCGGGATCGTCTGCTCAAGGAAGCAGAGGACGTGGACAACAAGCAACGACTCAATTCTAGGCTATGAGTCAGCCGGAGGCGATAGTCAACCCGCGAGTGGTGACAAGTCAGATGGAGTTATTTCATTCTGATTTGTCTTCTTCTTGCTTTATATCTATTTTGGTTGACCCAAGTGCTACACACTCTTTTATCGCTAATAGTCTGCTTGATAGCTGTACTTTACATGTTAGTTGTAAGAAAGATAGCCTATTGTTAGAAACCCCTCTTGATGGTTCCTCGATGCTTCGAGAGGAGTGTCCATCTTGTGTCTTATCTTTTTCGGGACACAGTATACAAGTGGATCTTATACCACTTGATATGCATGGATTCGATGTGATTCTTGGGATGGATACCTTAGAGAAGTATAAGGGTGTGTTATACTGTGGTTCTAAGCAGGCAGTGTTTGATGACAATGGGGAGAAGTGGATCTTCCAAGGAGATAGGAAGATTCTTTCGACATGTCTAGTGTCAGCTTTAGTAGTAGAGAAGTTGTTGTGGCAAGGTTGTAAAGCTTTGTTATTTCACATTGTGGATACCAAGGCAAAAGGTCCTAGCCTTGAGGAGGTAACGATTGTCCGAGAGTTTGCGGATGTGTTTCCTGATGAGTTCCCCGGTGTTCCCCCACCTTGAGAGATTGATTTTGAGATCAATCTGGCACCAGGAACATAGCATGTTGCACAAACACCGTATAGGATGGCTTCAGCAGATATGGCAGAGTTGAAGAAGCATTTACAGAAGTTGTTGGAGAAAGGTTTCATTCGACTGAGCGTGTTGCCTTGGGGTGCTCCAGTGTTGTTTGTTAAGAAGAAGGACGGATCGATGCGGTTATGTATAGATTACCGGCAGTTGAACAAAGTCACGATCAAGAATAAGTACCCGTGGCCAAGGATTGACGATCTCTTCGATCAATTGTGTGGCGCTACAGTATTCTCAAAGATCAATCTACGGTCGGGATCTCATCAGTTGAGGATTAAGGCGGATGACATACCAAAGTCAGTGTTTAGGATGAGGTATGGTCACTTTGAGTTTGTGGTTATGCTGTTTGGGCTAACTAATGCACATGCTGCTTTTATGGATCTGATGAACTGAGTGTTCCATCCATTACTAGATCAGTTTGTTGTAGTCTTTATAGACGACATCTTGATATATATTTAGGACAGTCAAGAGCATGAACATCATCTTCAACAAGCGTTGACTCTTCTTCGCCAACATCAGTTATACGCCGAGTTCAGCAAATGTGAGTTCTGGTTGAAGGAAGTGACATTCTTGGGACACGTGATATCTGCAGAAGGAGTCAGAGTGGACCCTAAGAAGGTGGAGTTAGTTGCAGATTGGGAGCAACCAAAGACGCCGACGGAAGTTTGTAGTTTTTTGGGTTTGCCAAGATACTACTGGCGGTTTATCAAGGACTTCAGTGTGATCGCGTTGCCGATGACAAAGTTGACCAGGAAGGATGTACCTTTTTTCTGGTATGATCGTTGTCAGCGAGCTTTTCAAAGTTTGAAGGAGAAGCTGACTAGTGCTCCAGTGCTAGTGTTGCCAGATCCTGGGAAGGGCTATGTTGTTTTCTGTGATGCTTCCAAGAAAGGCTTAGGTTGCGTGTTGATGCAAGAGGATCATGTGGTTTCTTTTGCTTCGCGACAGCTTAAGAAACATGAGGAGAACTATCTGAACCATTATTGGAGTTGGCTGTAGTGATCATTGTGTTAAAGATTTGGAGACACTATCTTTATGGGGAAGTGGGTCAGATCTTTACAGATCATAAGAACTTGAAGTACATCTTTTTGCAAAGTGAGCTGAATATGCGACAATGTCGTTGGATGGAGCTAATCAATGATTATGATTGCACCATTGATTATCATCCTGGTAAGGCAAATGTGGTAGTTGATGCACTTAGTAGAAAGCCTTCTTCTCTCCCCATGAAGAAAGCACAGTTGAGTTCCTTGGTATGCCATATGCGAGATATGTTTGTCTCCTTGCGGCAGATGAATGTGCAGTTGGAAGTTTGCTTGTTGGCAGGACTTTTGGCACAAATGCAAGTCAATCCTACACTGAGACAGCGGATCAAAGACGCACAGTAGGCAGATGATACAGTACAGTTAATCAAATCAGAGCTTGGCAGCAAAAAGCGTGATGGGTTCCACGAGTCTGAGGATGGACTAGTTTGCTATCATGGTAGGATGGTGGTCCCCGATGGTGATAATCTAAGAAAGCTAGTTCTTGAGGAATCACACACGTCGATGTATGCTATGCATCCAGGAGTCACCCAGATGTATCATAATTTGAAGGACATGTATTGGTGGTCTGGCATGAAGAGGGATGTGGTCAAGTTTGTGGCTAAGTGTGCAGTATGTCAGCAAGTTAAAGTTGAGCATCAAAAGCCGGCAGGTACGTTGCAACCCATGTCGATACCGTAGTGGGAATGGGATCACATAACCATGGATTTCGTAGTTGGTCTACCAAAGACAGCTAGGAATCATGATTCCATTTGGGTAATAGTGGATAGGCTGACAAAATCTACTCATTTCATACCTGTAAAGATGACTTATACAGCAAAGAAGCTTGCTCAGGCGTATGTAGATGAGATAATGTGTTTGCACGGTATACCAGCAATGATAGTCTCTGACAGAGGTCCTCAATTCACAAGTCATTTCTGGGAACAGTTGCACAAAGCATTAGAAACGTAGTTAAGGTTCAGTACTGCTTTCCACCCACAGACAGATGGGCAGTCTGAAAGGACTATTCAGACTTTGAAGGATCTTCTCCGAGCTTGTGTCTTGCAGTTCCTAGGCAGTTGGGACATGCATCTCAGTTTGATAGAGTTTGCTTATAACAATAGTTATCAGCAGAGCATTGGCATCCCTCCTTATGAGGCTCTATATGGAAGGAAGTGCAGATCCCCTTTATGCTGGTATGAGTCTGGTGAGTATCAGCTTTTGGGTAATGAGTTAGTCCAGCAGACAACAGAGAAGATCAGAGTGATACGATAATAGCTGAAGGCTGCACAGGACAGACAAAATTCTTATGTAGACAATTGTCGATGACCTTTAGAGTTCCATGTGGGAGATAAAGTGTATCTCAAGGTCTCACCTTGGAAAAGCGTGCTAAGGTTTGGCCGGAAAGGCAAGTTGGCACCCAGGTATATGGGGTCATACCCGGTAATAGCACATGTTGGCAAGGTAGCATACAAGTTAGAGTTGCCTCTAGAGTTGCACAGGTTACATTCGGTGTTCCATGTCAACATGTTGAAGAAAAGTCATCCAGATATAGGGATAGTGATACAGCCAGTTGAGGTTGAGCTTGATGAAGATGTGACCTACGAGGAGGGTCCAGTGGCGATCCTTGACAGAAGAGTAAAGAAGCTGAAGAGGAAGGACTTGGTTCTTGTGAAGGTTCTTTGGCATCACTGTGGCGTTGAGGAAGACACGTGGGAGCTTGAGGAAGAGATGAGACAGAAGTATCCCTCGCTTTTCTCTTCGGATTTCAGGGACGAAATCCCTTTGTAGAGGTTTATGGCTTGTAAGGACCCTGACCTTCATTTTAGGCTTACCCTATTTATTTTTCTTAAACCTTGTGCTTGGTTTCTTGCTAATCACCTTTAGTGGTGATTAGGGTTTTCTTGTGCTTTGTAGTGAGTTGGAGGTGCTACTTGCAAAATAACCTGAGTTAGGGTTGAAGAGCAAGTTTGTCACCTTGAGAGATGTCTTTCTCTCTCTTTGCTTCCTCTAGAGTTGAGTTGTCTTGGGCTTGGTTGATCTCTTTTGGGCCTTGTTTTCCCTTGTTTGGGCCTTGACTTGGTTGGTTGAGCCCTGTATTAGGAAAGGATGCTTTGTGTCACCCATGGGGGTGTCGGCCAAGGTGGTGGTGGTGTGTCGGCCTTTGACCTTTGTTGATCTCCTTACTTTGGTTGTATCACCCTAGCTTGGACATGTGTCTGAACCTTGGTTGAGTGGTGGCATGGCATGTGCATGTATTTTGCAAGGTGGTAAAACGTGTGGACAAGTGTCCCTTGGTAAGGTGACACCTTGCCTTGGTTTAACCTTGACCCTCATCTATATATGCATTGCCTTTCTCTTCCTTAGGAACCCTTTAGCTCTTTGTTGCTCCTCTCTTCCTTGTGTGCACGATACACCTCTTCCTTGCAACCTTGGTGGTCGATACCCTTGGAGGAGCTAAGGTGGTGGTCGATCCCCTTGAAGAAGTTCCCTTCTTCTTCCTCTATCTTGGTGGTCGAACCCTAGGTGACCGAAGGTGGTGTTCTTGGAACTAGGAGCTAGAAGCTTGGAGCTTTGGAGCTTGAGGAGTTTGCTTAAGGCGGGTTACATAACTTCCAACCCTAGCTATACTACCTTATCTACGTTGCATGTTCCTTTATGTTGATAATCGGCCATGCATGTTAGGTATCTTTCTCTAGTACATGTCGTTGACCTTATGGATATAGTGAGCATGATGTTGTTGATGTTTATATGCCTTTGGATCTTGTTGGCCAAACCATGGTTTAGGGTTTCCTTCCTTGTTGAGAAATACCCCTTTTTCTCTCCTTGGTCTAGATAAGTGAGTTTGAGCTCTAGTAATGTGGGCAATACCCCTCTCTCGTTTAAGTTGAGAGGTGAGCTTATATTCCAGTTGCTTAAGCAACACCCTCCTCTCACCATGGATTTGAGAGGTGAGCTTTTGGATAGATGGTTACCTATGTTGCAGTGGATCCTTGTGGTTTCCCGGTTTGTGATAGAGGTTGTGTGAAACCCCTCTCTCTTGTTTGTTGAGAGGTGAGCCGATCTTCTTGATCAATTAGGGTTTGGTACCCTTATGCTTGAGGTTGAAGATGACCTTGTGGGGTTGTGCCTTGCACAATATGACCATAGAGTAGTGCTTCCGAATAGCCTTGTCTTGGGTTGTATCCTTGACTGTTACACCTAGTTGAGATGGTTGGTTTGACGCCCAGTATGGTTCTCTTTGCTTGAGATAGAGCATGGGTGAAACACCTTATATCTTGTGCTCTGAACAATACATCTTGTGATGATCTTGGCCGATATGCTATGATGAGATTGGTGGCTTGGTGCCCGATATGATGGTTGTATAAGAACCCTAGACGATGCCTTAGTGGTGGATAATATAAGATACTTGACCTAGTTGGGTGATAGGCCTTCTTGTGGTGCCTAGGTCTTGTTTTGTTATGAGTGGGCGACACCCTAGCCTCCCTTGAACCTTATGGGTAAGATGGGTAACCCTATGTCGGGCTTGGGGTTTTTGTTTGCACGACACACCCTCAGTTGAGTTAGCTGATATGAATCCTTAGTCTCTCTGCCCTTGGACGTTGTGGTTTGGTGGTTGGGCGCCACGACCTTGGTAGTTGCCTAACCCTAAGTGGGCGATAGGGTCTTGGGCGATACCACCATTTAGGGGCGTGCATGATATATCACTAGCCCTAGTTGCACAACGCATCGTCGCTCGCCTAAGGTCGCTGAGCATCACGGTTTGTGTGTTGCCCGGGTAGGTGATGCATGACGCAGTGTTATGCTGAGGCATTGCAGGTGGTAAGGGTTGGTCGTTGTGCTTGGCCGATAGGCTTGGGTAAGGGTAGTGACCCCGCCTGATGCTACCTATTGTGAGAGTTACAGGAGTTTTGGTGAGGGTTATGATAACTCGGAATGTATATGGCTTATAATGATAATACAAGTGATATGATGTAATCAACTTGAATCCTGCTTATATGATAATGAGTTGAGATGATAGGTTGTGAACCAGGAAGTTTGGAAGCATAAGATGTTGCTTCACATGATGTTTTGTCTCATGATTATGATCACCAGTATGGCGCATGATATATGCTTATGATTGGTATTAAAACTATGCTTTCTACACCTTGTGTGTAATCTACTCATGGATGTTGTTTTATACTTGATAGTATAGTAATCCTGTTAATCCAAGATGGCTTCAGTTATCTCTTTGGATGTGTATACTAATCATGCAGGTATTTCATGTGGACTCATACCCGATAAGAGTTGTGAGATATATGTGCTTGAATAAGCACCATGTGGAAATGAGATAACAAGTGGATAGGTCTGAGGACCTGATATAAGGCTGAGTGCCTGGTTGAGGTGTTATTCTCTGATGATGAGATAAGGGATGTGTTCCCAGAATGTTGTTGCATGATTATGATGCCTTGAGAGGCAGTGGCTGATATCATGAGGGATTGAGGTCCCAGGTCAGTATGATGATGGGAATAATATAAGGCTATGTTTATACTTTGGTTGCGTCAACAATTGGCTTAAAATATACTAATTAATGATAGATGAATATATCATGTAGTTGCCCTGGCCATAGATCCATCATTGTTAGTATTTGGTGATGGTGAAACAGGTTTATCCTGCGGGATTACCTGGACCGCATATTGTTGAATATGCAAGGTTACACCTAGCCTAAAATAGGAGGGTTGAGTGCAGCTATGGTTGCAGACTCAGGGTATATGGAGCATGGTGAACAAACCCATGGCTCAGTATATGTGATGATGAGCATGATGCGTTCATGGCTCGGATGTATATACCATCACCTATGATGAGGTGAGCTAGAGATATGGGTAGCTTGCGGAGGTGACCTAGAGGCTGAGGCCTATAAGCATAAGACTGCGGTCTTGCTTGATGATTCGTGTACTAGCCACGAGAAGGTGAGTTCATGGAGTCCAGACCTCCTTAGACCATTATGGCACCGGATTGGGCTTTGCAGCCAATGGTTGGATTTGAGCAGGGAAGGCTCACTTCCTCATGGCATAATAAAATGTAATTCAGACGAATAAGTATATCTTTCTTAGAACAAAATACGGAACATTGATTGAGGCCTTTCTTATATAATTGGTCTAGTTACATCTTGCAGATTTGTGTACAATCCTTTTATCTTGTGATAATTTTTTATAAAGCTTATCTTGTCAATCATGTTCCATAAAGAAATATTTGGTTATATACCTCACGAATATCTTGATAAGCTTGATGGTAATAATAGCATTGCTCAGTATGTTGCTCTTCTTATACACTTCATCAATTATCTGATGTTATCTACTTTAACCTTTTGAGGTTTTATAGTTTTCAGCGGGGAGTTATCATTCTCGTTGGGACTATGTGTCTCACCCCGCTGGTTTACACCCTTCTTAGGTGATCGCTCTAGATGTAGTGGTAGTAGTGAGGTTGCGGCCGATCAGTAAGAAGAGAAGTAGAAGGCAAGAGATGGACGTGCTGCTATTTTGTTGGTTTTGTAGTAGAGTCCTAGAGTCATCCCTATACTCTCATGTCCTCGGAGGTGTTTGACGATGTTTCATGATGTTTAGCTATTGTAATTGTTGTATATCCTGCTATTGGTCGTACGTGGCCCATTATGTATGTATAAATAGGTGTTGAACTCTGGTGCTGATGGTACAGCTGGTTCTGATAAGCTGTGTACCTATAACAAGGCTTGAGAATGTTTATATAACATGCTTCTCTACAGGATCTGCATGCAAAAGTTCTCTTTTGTATGCTTTCTGCAATATGTTTTAATTAACCCGTGTTTTCGGTAATATATGGTTCCGCACGTTTTCGTGTGACATCTTGTTGTCTGTGTGATGGTGGGGTGTCACAAATAGTATCTACAAATAATCAACATGAAATACTAACGATAGAAGGATACCATCAATAAAGGTTAATACTTCTTTGTATACAATATTTTTTTGTAAATGTTCCACCATTGAACTTCTTCTCTCTCAGTTTAACCAGGACCTTCATTGTATTTTCAGATGTCCCCCTTGATAGTCCTACATACAACTGTCCATGAGAGAATACATGGTGGGGCAAATAAATTGTGACATTGGGAATAGTTTGACCCTGTGACTTATTTATTGTCATTGCAAAACTCAAAAACACTGGAAATTGTTTCCATTTAATAGAAAATGGAAGACCATCATTGTCAGGCATGATATGAGGTATTCTAGGTATGAATACTATTTCTCCCCATGCTTGACTAACTGTACCCTCTGTGTCAATTATATTTTTCTAAAACCCTTTACAAACCAGTCGTGTACCATTGCATAACCCATTTGCCAAATCAATATTGCGCAACAACATTATAGGACAATTTTTTTGCAGACGCAATACATGAGGGGGAAAACTTTTGGGAACCAGTGAATTAAGGAATTCTTCAGGGTAGTTATGATTTTAATCATCAAAAACACTATCAAAACTATAATAGGTGATCTCCTCCCTAGGAAATTGTTGTATGAGATCATTATTCATTTCATCAACATGCTCATTCTTTGATCACAATATTGCATGACTCATCATGTAGTTATTCGATGTTGCATTATCTCCAAGAGATGGGTAGACATGTTGTATAAGCTTTTTCTTAGATGTCACATCATCTATATACTCAAGAACCATTTTGTGTGCGAGGTGAACGTAGTAAAAAGTTTGAGAAGGATGAATCTGAAAAATCTCTCATATTTTGCTTTCAATTTGTGCATTTTCTGCCAAAGAAATGTCTTTATTAGACTTGCATCAACTTTATCACCTCTAGTTGTACGTCGAACAACATGCAAAACTTTTCTAAAATCACCACCAAAAACTACCACTTCCCCCCTGAATAGTAGGCTTGATCCCATGATATCTTGCAAAGTGCGATCTAAGGCTTTGAAGGCTTGTCTCCTTGTCATGGATGCTTCGTCCCATATAATTAATTTTGATGATCTAAGAAGTTCTACTAGACTACTCTATTTGCTTACGTTACAAGTTGAATTGTTTTCAACTTTAATAGAAATTTTGAATCTACTATGAGTAGTTCTCCCCCCCAGGTAAGTGTGATGCTGCAACACCAGATGTTGTTGTTGCAATTGCTATGCAACCCATTGACCTTACTTTTGCTAACAATGCCTTGTATATAAATGTCTTTCTAGTTCCACCAGGACCATCAACAAAGAATACACCAGGTTTATTTCCCATTATACAACTGAATATCTCACTGAATACATATTTTTGGTCATTGTTTAGTGATGAAATAAGCAATAGATCCTATTCACTTACTTGTATATTCATCTCTTCAGCAATTTCATGTTACATGTTTTCTCCAGTATTTATTGAAAATTCTTCATCATCCATTGGCAAGTCATAATCCTCTATTTTGTTCCCCATGCTCTCAAGAAATGATTTAATAATTTGTAGCACTCACTGCTCCAACTAATGCTCATCATTAGTTCCATTCCTACATAAATCTTCTACCATATCATTGAGGTTTGCATCCCACAAAGATCTTACATTTGTTGGTTCACGATACACTAATATTGTAGCAAATAATCTCTGTAGAGAAACTGGGAATTCAAACTATGTTGCTTCACTTAAACATTCAAAAATTGTATCGTCACTTTCAATTAGACCTAGATGTCCAACTAAAAGTTTGAATTTTGGTCAGATAACACCATTAACGGTCCTCAAACTCTCAATGAAGTTGAACCTTTTACATGATTTAGTAATATCCTCAAATAATACCTCTCACCTTCAGCAGGATTACAATAACAATATGGCTGATAACCTCTCTTTTCTTTCTTTTCTTCCAAAATTTACCATAGTTATTCCAAACATAATGCTTACGAAATTGTTTGTACAAATATTGATGAGATTCTTCATCATGTGAGTTTGTCAAAAAATACTCAGTGAACATTGTCCTACAAACACCATCTCATTCCACAATATTGAGTAAGTTATCAACTTCTAAGAATGTGATACTATGCATGTTACATAGATGTACTTGTAAGGACACTAGTGATAGTTGTATCTCACTAAGTTTGAACTCAAATATCCTCCACATTGCCTCCAGTGGAGATATCCACCAAGCCTCTCAAAATTGATTCACCTCATTGACCAACTGGTCTGTACTATCCGGAGCTATGTTGACTGAAGCCTTATCATGCCCCTTATATATATATATACTTAAAGTGGTATTTGACTGCTTTGATGCTCGAATAGACCTCTACATTGATATGACACCTATATCTCTGTAACAAATATGGATTATATGGTTCCACCCACCTATTATCTAGTGTGGCTCCTCTTACATCAACAGTGACTCCATTGTCTCTTCTCCTATAAATTGGATATGAATCTTTTTCTTGCATGGTTTTGGAACAAAAGTTCCTTAGATATCAGAAGAGGCACTCCTTGTTTACCATGCAAGCATTTTTAGGGTTAAGGACACCACACGATCCATGCAACATGTGTTTGACAACCAATGCATGTAGTATGGGGCATCATTCAGGATCTGGGATTTTAGCAAAAACTATGCAATCATACTCATCTGGATTGATGATCTTATAGTCGTGTTTCATTACGATAAGAATTTGGGCATGCGGAAATCCTCTTTTCTGAAATTTGATAACATGAGCATGTGATGCTATGTTGCCAAATACATTTTTCTTAAATAGTTGATCCTTTGTACCCTTCAATTTTGCTCTAAAAATCCTAGTTGTCAAATCAGGTCTATTTTGAGCAAGTTGTCTAGGGAATAACTCTGATTTTATTTCATCCCAATCTGGATTACATGTCATTTTCAAAAAGATATCAGGTTTACCATATCTTTGTACTAATGCCATGGCATCCATGTATCTACGACACATATCACGTGGTCCTCCAATAAAAGATGAAGGTGACACAATTCTTTTACCTACCATGCTACTATGGACTTCCGCTGACCTAATGCTATCAGTTATTCCTTGATACAAATCAACATGTATTCTCTTTTGCTCCTTTGTGATATAGTTTAAACATGTTGATTTTATCTTGATGTACATGTTGACAACATATTATTGAAGGACATGACTTGCATGCAATAAGATTGATTTGTCAAGCACATGAATTTGTAACTTATAACAATAGTATTCTCTCACACATATCTTATTTCTACTGCCACCATCTAAAAATAATAAAAAAATTGATGTTAAATACAATTTACCTGATATTGGTACATAATTTATATGAATATATATTCCACTAAGTTCGAGCCCATCACATCTTCAACAAAATGTAGTGAGTTCTGTAGCATGGAAACCCATGGAACACCAATATTGGGGAGGTGTGGATGCCAACCGAATTCACCATTAGGAAATAACAAGGGATATTATAGAGGATCATAACATTCTAAATATGACTACACTATACATGGTTCACCTGAATTGGCATAAACAACTATGCTTTGTTGTTGTGCACCTGTGACATCGTTGCCTTCAATCCATATACCCACAACTTGTGAAGCAGTTGGAGAATTATATGTCCTCTAATCTAGACGGACATCTTTATAGATGACAATACTAAAGTTATCTGACATTGGAATATCCTTGAGGCTTTGAAAAAATTGGACATATGGATTTATTGACAATGCGTGCATCAGTTTAGTAACTAATTCACTATTTAGTGAAGGAGATACCTTCATTCTATTATGTACCTCACACTCTGTGTCATATAAATAGAGTTGTAGGTATTTAGGTCCATCACTCCCAGGTAGAAATCTATTTATGAAATGATACACTTGACCCTACACTCAAAAAGTATATATGCCATTCCACATACTACACATATTTTCATCCAGATGGATACCGTGTGATGTGAATGCAAAGTGACTATTGTAACTTCGAATGGACCTTAGAAACTCCAAAGATTCCAATGTTTGCAATGTATACAAATCATATAGTTGTGTTGGAACATGATTGGTAACTAAACGTACTTTTCCCTTCACGCAACAAAAACATGGTGGTTCAAATTGGAAGCTTTTGGCGCCACAATATTTGCACAAACTACATGTGGATAACTTATGTGGTTCATTGAGAAGATTGTCAAAAATAGGATTAGAGATATCATCACTGGAAGGATCTATTACATTTTGATTCGTGCTTGATATATAGAAATCATTTGTCTTCTCCATAATACCTACATCTATATGGTTATAACAGAAGATGAGAAAAGAAAGTCAACTCGTATAATAATGCATGAGGTTTTGTAACCATTACCTTCACTACACGGGACTATCAAATCATTAACCATAGAAGGATTGTGGCACTCATCAAAGGTACTATGATAAATTGTAGGGTTCGACCCAACATGCATATCAACAGTATCTCCACCATGCACAATGTTAGTCCCAGTAAGATAGGAAGTGCATGGTGGTTCCAATGAACTTCTTGCAACATCGTTCAACTATGATGCACATCATTTTAGGAATTGGATCAAGTATCTTTGTTGCCTTGTTTGCCTATGAATTTTGCTGACAACATTATCCCCATGATATTAGAAGTTGCCATAGTTTGAGATAAAAGGCTGAAACAATGCTCTTTGACCAAGTGCTGAGTGTATGCCTTCATTCAAAATCCTTCAAAATATGGGTGCATATCAATCCTTATCTTCATATAGGGTGGCGAACTATTATAAATTTCATAATATCTTGTAATAAGTTCTCCACCTCCTTCAGATCTGGCACGCCTATGCACATGTCTACTTCTAATAACCATTCGACAATGGTATCTACGCATCCATTGAGTGGATCTCAAATTATCATGGAAAGTACAACTTTGAATTTGTTGAGATCTACGTGACTCTATTGAAGTAAGACACGATGCATGTGTGTTGCAAATTTGAGATGTTTGGTAGAAGATAAGCATATTTCCTCCATAGTTTGCACGAATCCTTCAATTAAATAAGTAAAATCGAAAGAATGAGAGAGATTCTATATGTAGTGGTATGAATCCTATAATCTATATGAAATACATTATTTGTAGTAGTTTTAAGTTTGATAAGATTGACCAAAATAGAAATCCAACTATGTTTCAGGTGGACAGTTGAAAATTTATCAATCTTTCATGACATCTGAGCATTTGGAAAAATGATAAGGATTATGGTCCAACTATATTTATTCACAGCGACGATCAATCTACAACCATTGATACTGAACCCCAATATGGTCCCGATATCGTATTCCTTTTTCTAATATCGGACACCACCCAATCCGCTATCTTGTTTGAGCCTTTTGATATTGGTTGTTGGATCCAGTCTAAACCTAATGGGACTGTTTGGTTCGAGATGGAGATTATGAAATCTAGACTGGATTAGACCAGGTTAGTGCATGTATCAAGATACTCCAGAATGGAGTTAATCCTTATTCTATTTGGAAAACCAATCCCGTCATTAAATTGGATAGGCCTAGTAACTTTTATTTTTCAGTCTGGCATATTAAACAAAATACCCAAAAAATAGAGAAAAATCTGGATTGGGTTCCCAAAATCCTACTGCTAGCAGGACTGAGTTAATTTGGATATCAGGACAATTGAACCCGAAATGGAGCCATTTCAAGATATTCCACCAAACACGTATCTCGCCAATCTGAACTGGATGGTGTTGACGTAGCACTGATGTGGCACAAGAAGACTAGCCAAAATCTAGATGGGATCCTAAACCAAATAGGAGCAATAAGAAGTAGGAGGACCGACAACCTCCATTTCTCACTCCCCGACCCCAGACCTCCTATTCCTCATTCCTCGACCCTTCAAAACCCTCACTCCCCGACCCCCTCTCTTCTTCGTGCCCTAAGTACAACAACGGCGATTCCTTCTGCTCTGATGCCCTAATTTGAAAGCAGATTCCTTCCTTCTGGCAGCGCTTCATCCCTCTGGCTCCATTTCCTATTTCTGACAACCGATCCCAAGATCTTCGCACTCCCCGACCCCCAAGCTTCTTTTTGCCCTAATTGCAGCAGGGGCGATTTGGATTGCTTCAGTGCCCTAACCCTAGAGCATAGTCCTCCATTTCCTCCCTCTATTTCATTTTTCATTTCTGACAATTGATTTTGTCATTTTAGCACTCTGTGACCCTCAAGCTTCTTCGTGCCCTAATCGCATTAGTGACAATTTGGACTGCTCCGGTGCCCTAACCCGACAGTAAAGTCCTCCCTTTCCTCCCTCTGGTTCCATTTGTGTTTCCGACAACTAATTTCTTCATTTTAGCACTCCCTAACCCCAAGCCTCTTTGTTCCCTAATCACAGAAATGACGATTTGTACTGCTCCGGTGACCTAACCTGAGAGCAGAGGCCTCCCATTCCTCCCTCTTATTCAATTTATTTTTCAACAACCAATTTCTTCATGGTTTCTATTTTTGACAGACATGCATCACGATCCTAGACCAATTTCTCTGTGCCCTAATTTTATATGCCTGGATTTGTGGTTCTAAGAGTAGATCTCATCAAATCTACTACATGCACAATGCGTGTCTCACTCCTTCTCATTCCCCAACCTAGCCCTAATTATTTGGTCTTCTGGTCAGTTGGTGCTCACGTATCTAAGGCTCTGTCTGCCTTTCTGATTGGATGATGCTCTTGGGTATGAAGATATCTTCAATGGTGCTCCTTATTTGGCTTGAAATGAGCTATTTCTTTTTATGTGAATGCTAGATTTCTTAGTATGATTTCGATACAAAGAAGATAAGTCATTTTAGGTGAGGTATATTTACAATCTGGTTTATGTCAATCTGAGGTATTGCATGTCTAATTTAGGTCTATTTGAGCTATAGAAAATATATCGGATTTAGGTCAATCTAAGCTATTGAATGTGGTGTTGATTAACATGCTCATGCTTGTGTTATACCTACCCTATAATATGAAAGGTGATTAGAAATAATTTTAGTAATTTTATTAAGCATATGAAAATATTGTTTGCTTGAACTTGGTGAGGTATATTTTGATTGAATGAGAGATCTTATTTTGAGCTTTATATTGTTCTATCCCAAAAAACCATCTAAACTATGAAGCTGAGTGTCTTAATTTTGTATGAATCTGCTTGTGTGGTGGAAATGTCATCTATTAAATTTTTATGCATGTGATATAAATTTCTTTATGTGAATGTGGCCATCATTTATGTCCTTAGTTATTGTGTAGAGTTAATTTTAACATGATCAAAATGTTGTACATGTCTTTTTGATTAACGTGCTCATGCTTATGGTATACCTACCCTATAATAAGCAAGGTGATTAGAAATAATTGTAGTAATGTTATTAAGCATCTAAAAATATTGTTTGCTTGAAATTGGTGTGGTGTATATTTGATTGAATGGGAAATCATATGTGAGTGTATATTGTTCTATCCCAGACCACCATCTAAACTATGAAGTCGAGTGTCTTAATTTGGTATGAATCTGGTTGTGTGGGCAATGACGTACTGTTCTAGGGCTTATTTATGTTTGCACTTAATCTGTTGTATGACAATATGTATTGTTATGCTTTGTTTGTAATCTCAAAAATAGTCTTTGACATTAAATTTTATGAAGGTAACAACTTGGTGATTATAAGCCTTTAATAATATTTTTGATAAATGTGCCTATTGATATATTCCATGAGGTATGCATCATTCGTAGGAGTTCTTTATATGTTGTGTTTACTTTTTAAGGTTATAATTTCTAATTGGTTGCTGATTACATTTGGTAATTGTGGCCTTATCTTGTTGCATACATATGTATGCTATGTTAGATCTAGCTTCAATGACTTGATCTAGGATTGTCTATAGTTTTCTTGATCGAAATATCAACACATTGATGAAGGTAACAACTTGGTGATTAAGTGTTTACTAAGAATTTCGATGACCACTTTCTACGATACATAAGTAGTGCATATGTAACATCCCTGACCTGGGTTATGTGCTAACCCTAGGTATTTTGCCTAAATTAAGTATTTATATGCTTTCTTGTAATTCTTGAAAAGTAATTAAGACTTCTGAGGAACTTATATTTCTATTTCAGTACTTTTTGTATAATGTTGAAACATTGTTTTGTTAATAACGGACTAGAGTGCAAATTACCCAAGTAGAGGGGTTAACTTGCAGATTGCACATATTAAGATGTTCCTATGATGTTGAGACATCATGAGAATTTATATGATGAAGTGGTAAGGTTTCCATAAGTTTGAGCACCAAGATATAGCTTGTAGAGCAATCCTTGAGCTTTAAAACCTAGTTTTGGTGTAATGTGTAATTTACCCAAAACCTAGGGTTCAAAATGTAAAATATCACTTCTTGGGGATCTCTCATGTTTCTTAGCATCAAGTAGAAAAAAGAAAACGAGAGGGGCGCCTCATTTGAGTTATCTTGGAAGAGAGAGAATCTTGATATTTGAAATAATCAAGATTCAAGCACAAATGGCTCTTTAATATAACTTAATGCAAAAAGGAATAAAGTAATTATGGAGCCCTTCAACCAAAAGTTGGAGGATGTGTTTGTAATAGTATGGAAGAGCTTGTGTCATGCTTGGGCACCAAAACGATCATGGTATAAGTGGAAACTACTCACACTAATAATATATTAAGCAATATCCAATAAGGGTGGATATTAATATACCTCTCTTTAAGATGTTTAGTTTATTTTCCATTAAACCTTGAATAATGGAGGAGTATTGCATGAGATTGGAAGGTGGAAACGTGGCCAAGGATGCAGGAAGCCTTGGTGGATATATTTGGGAGATAAAAGGAAATAACTCGCTTTTTTCATTTTCCTTGAAAATCCTTAAATATATATAAGCATCCTTGTTTTTCCAAACACCAAAGGATCGTTTCCTTAGCTTCTTTTCTTCATCACCTTGCTTTGACTAACCAAGGAGGAGCTCTGGACCAGAGGAAGGACGACCACACTAACTTGGTAAGTTTTGGTCATCATCCACCTCGAATCCATGGTGGAAACCCTAAATCAATGGTTAGGAATTGGTTTTCTTCACACGATTTTCCATTCTAGCCATCTTGTTCATCCAAAAAGTGAAGAAAGATACTTGGACAACTGCTGGAGCTCAATCTACCATTAAAGCTATGGAGCTTGGAGCTCTAGATCAGTCCTAGAGGTGGGTTTTATAACTCTAACCCTTAATCTTTGTTAATGCATCCTTCTCTCCTAAATTCATTGGTTAAATATTCTTCTATTGCTACTCTTGTGTTCTTGCTATAAATTCGGTGAAGAACAACCCCTGTTCTTGGTTGAACAGAGGAAGATGAAGGTGATGTTAAATTCAATGTTTATCCAAGAAAATATATTTAGCAAACGGTCTGCAACCTAGCTCAAACAGTTTTCCAAACCGTTTGGGAGCAAACGGTTTCAAACCGTTTGATGGCAAACAGTTTCAACCAAACCACATAGAAGCAAACGGTCCAAGACTGTTTGGAGGCGTTGACCAAGCATTGACCATTTGGAGGTCTGTTGAGATTAATTTAGACTAATCACCTATCAATAATTATCAATTAACTTCAAGTGGTTCACTAATTAAAGGCCCATCAATCATTAAAACCCTAATCGGGTTGAAGTGTTGATTTCATGAGTATATTAAGTTGAAGTTTGGGTTGAGTGGCCCAAACGGTTTCAAAACCGTTTAGGTATCACCCAAACGGTCTCAAGACCGTTTGGTGATCACCCAAGACCGTTTGGAGGTCTAGGGTTAAGCATGGTTGAGCAATTGAGGATCCAATGGTATTAAGTTGAAGAGTAATCGATTGCTGATTTGGTGACTAATTCTAGGATCCAAACCCTAAATGAATGACTTGGTTATTGATAAAATAATGGTAAAATGGTCTCAAGACCGTTTGGAGGATATCCAAACGATCCCAAGACCGTTTGGGGGTCACCCAAGACCATTTTGAGGTCTAGGGTTGACTATGGCTAAGTGGTTGAAGATCTAAAGGTAACAAGTTGAAGTGCAGGTGATTGTTCACCTAGTGATCAATCCAATAAGCCAAACCTTAATTGGTTGAGTTGGTTTTTGGTGTTTCATGGGCAAAAAGTCCTAACACCGTTTGGAGGTTATCCAAACGATCCCAAGACCGTTTGGGGTCAGGTCATGACCAAATTGGATGATGGTTCAATAGTTTCAAATCAATTAGACTCACATTGAAATATGTTGTAGGGTCATCGATTCCAAACCCTAAACCAATCGATTCAAGCCCTAATTATGATCAATTGAGGGTCAATTGAGGGTCAAATCAGTTGAAGGTTGACCTAATTAACTCAATGGATGATTGGCTAACATGTACATGATCGATTGAGGAGTACAACATTGGAAACCCTAATTCTTTTGAAGTGGTTGAGACATGTTTTGGTCCTTGTGGTTTTGAGGTGGTTTGGGACCAAACGGTCTCAAGACCGTTTGGGACCAAAAGATCCCAAACCGTTTAGGCTCATGCGGTTTCAAGTTCGGTTGTGTCCATACGCTTTCAAAGTCAAACTTGACCAAACGGTCTTCACCCCAACCTGCGCCAAACGGTCTATACTCCTACTTTAGCAAACGGTCTTGGAGGTCTACTTTACCAAACGGTCTCAAGGGCATACCAAGACCGCATGAAGGTCCAAACGGTCTTAGATCGTTTGGAGGTTTAGTGTGCAAGACTGTTTGAAGTCTCAGAAAGTCAAGATCATTTGATGCCTTAGTGGTCAAGATGGTTTGGTGGTTGATTAACCTAAACCTCATGGATACTTAAAGTGGTTAAAGGACCAAGTAATTAGTTGATTAAGACATGATGTAATCACTGGTGATTATTATAAAGGTACCCTTGATAGGATAGAGTGATTAGTACCCTTTGAATGAGTAAGCCTTAATGATCAAAATAGTAATGACATAACCCATGATGTCAATATTGAGTTGACTTAGCCTAATCAAGGGTGATGCAAACATCAACTTATAGAAAGATGAGAGAGAAGACTTCTTATATGAATCATAATCAAGTAATGGACTTCCAATATGATTGAATATCTAATTAGGGTATGATCCTTCATAGTGAGATCATGAAAACCCTAATTATGATGGCGAATGAATCTTAACCCTATATTGAGGGTAACAATGGAAGTATCCCTAATACATGATGATGATGTAATCGTAATTCATAGTGATGACATGGTAAACCCTAAATCGAGGTATGTGTATAGTAAACCCTAATCAAGGTATGTGAATAGTAGACCCTAAATCAAGGGTTGTGAATAGTAAACCCCAACCGAGGGTGATATGAAATGAAAGTGTGAAACCCTAATGCTAGGTTATGCTTTATAACATGAAGCTCTTTTGATTAGATGATGAAGTGAGGAATCATTATTTCTAATTAAGTTAATGGGGTTGAATGATGGCAGTCGTGGTAGTGTAAAACGGTCGTGGTGATCTTCTGTAGAACGACCGTGCAAGGTAGCATGGCCGTGGTGGCTTCCCCTTGCACGGCCGTTCTTGGCTGCATGGACGTGGTGCTCTATGCTTGACTTGGAGTTGATTTGCAAGTAAACCGTAACCCTAGTAAGGGCATAGTAGTACAACCTTTGAAATAGTGATGCTATCATTATTGTGCAATGTGATGATATAGAAATAATGTGCCTATTATCATTTGTATTAATCATGCAGGTTTTATGAAATAGTGAGCATAGACAGGTAAGAGCTATGATGCAATATCCAATGAAAGCACTTTATAAGCTTTGAAAGCAATGATATGCTATGTTTCCTAGTGAGAGGTAACAAATGAGACGGATAGGTTGTATGAGCCTTGAGAAATATATGCATTGCTACTATCATGTTCATACTGTCAAATCACTTGTTGGCAATATGTTACTTGGTAACAAGTGTTTTGATGATCTAAGGGTTCGAACACCCATGTTCTTGAATAATAATGATGAGATGGTTAGGGATTGATATCCCAATGTTAACAAGATGTGAAATGAACTTGATATAATTAGTACTCTTTCTTTATAGAAATTGTTTTAATGGATTATGTTTGAAAACATGCCTGATGCTAAAAGAATGCCATAATGTACTTAAATAATCAAGTATAATGATATCATGTAGAGACCTGACCATAGATCCATCATTGTCAGAAGCTAGATGATGGTGAAATAGGTTTCTTAAGGGAACTTCTGGAGAGCATACTTTTGAGTATGTGGGGGTTATGGATGCGAATATCCTTATGTCCTAATTGGGGAATTGATGTGAGATGAACATTTAATCTCTCACTCCTTCATTATATGTATATGCCGGGATGATGTATCACTAATCTCCCGTTGATGATGTTGTTAATCCGCATCGATGTGGGATAAACAAGAAATCCCTCGATGGAGAAGAGAGTATAGCAGGCCACTATAACTCTAATAGTGAAGTTTCCAGAATACCCTAGAAAGCTAATTATGGCAAAGACACAAGATGTCCTGCATGTTGTTCCTCACACTGACTGAGGAAGATGAGGTCATAGGAATCCGTCTCTTCTAATGACCTATGTATGGTACCGATTGCGATTTCGTAATGGTCGGTTGGAGTATGAGCGGTGTAACTCATCTCCTCAGGGCATAAGAATGTTTGTAAAATGTAATAAGCCGTATAGCATAATTACTTAGGTTGAACTACGAGAAACAATGATTGATGATACATTGTTTATTAAGTCCTATTTGGACAAATAATATGCATGTTCTTCATATTCCTTATTGATTAAATGACTTGTTATTCAATCAAGTTATAATTGAAATGATTGCATAGAGAATACTGTTCCACTTAGCTTATTCAATGAATTGTCTGTTGTTGAATAATTATAGTCCTACTGCTCATTGTTATTTTAACATTTG
Source organism: Alisma plantago-aquatica (assembly GCA_963693085.1). Taxonomy (NCBI): domain Eukaryota; kingdom Viridiplantae; phylum Streptophyta; class Magnoliopsida; order Alismatales; family Alismataceae; genus Alisma; species Alisma plantago-aquatica. The sequence goes on along the minus strand of OY856409.1, from coordinate 1,128,891,746 downwards.
CAATAAAAATTCTTCTGGCGGAGAGTTATAACTCTCGTTGGGACAATTTATAATTGTCTCACCCCCGTGGGATTCAACTTTTTAGGTAGACGTCGAGGACGAAGGAACCCTTCAGTGGGTGAGCAGCAACAACATCAAGGACAGCAGTGATCCTCAGGTGGAGACATTGTCTGTTAAGTCTTGTATATAGAGAGTCCTAGGTGTCGTCTCTATACTTTCAGGTCCTAGGAGTCAGTAGGTAACTATATATATCTGAGATTTTGGCTTAATACCTCGAGATTTTGTATGATGCTTTGTATAGTTTAGCAGAGCAGTCAATGTTATGACTCTCGAGATGAGAAATTACAGAGATGTAATGATGGATTATCTTGTAAATAACTTATCTTGTTCTTTTATGAAAGATTCCTATAGTTTGTGGACCTTTGTGTAAAATTTTTTAATTTTTACTGATTTTCAATAATTCCGCTGCTAATTAATCGCTTCCGCATCGTCAACATCGTTTCGTGAGACGGTGTGCCACAATTAGAAAAAAAGTTGAATCCCACAGGGGTGAGACAATTATAAATTGTCCTAGCGAGAGTTATAACTCTCCTCTAGAAGCATTGTTATTGCAAATATTAAAATAACAATGAGCAGTGGAACTATAATTATTCAACAACAGGCCATTCATTGAATAAGCTAAGTAGAGCAGTATTCTCTATGCAATCATTTCAATTATAACTTCGTTGAATAACAAGTCATTTAATCAATAATGAATATGAAGAACATGTATATTATTTGTCCAACTAGGACTTAATAAACAATGTATCATCAATCATTGTTTATGTTCAACCTAAGCAATTATGCTATACAACTGATTACATTTTACAAACATTCTTATGCCCTGAGGAGATGAGTTACACCGCTCATACTCCAACCGACCATTATGAAATCGCAGTCGGTACCATACATAGGTCATTAGAAGAGTCGGATTCCTATGACCTCATCTTCCTCAGTTATTGTGAGGAACAACATGCAGGACATCTTGTGTCTCTGCCATAATAGTTTTCTAAGGTATTCTGGCAACTTTTCTATTAGAGTTACAGTGGTGTGATGTACTCTTCGCCATCGAGGGATTTCTTGTTTATCCCACATCGATATGGCATTAACATCATCAACAGGAGATTAGTGATACATCATCCCGACATATACATATAATGAAGGATTGAGAGATTAAATGTTCATCTCACATCAATTCCCCCATTAGGACGTAAGGATATTCACGTCCATAACACCCACATACTCAAAAGTATGCTCTCTAGGAGTTCCCTTAGGAAAACCTGTTTGACCATCTTCTAGCTTCTTTACAATGATGGATCTATGGTCAGGGCTCTACATGATATCATTATACTTGATTATTTAAGTATATTATGGCATTCTTTTAGCATTAGGCATGTTTTCAAGCATAATCCATTAAAACAATTGCTATAAAGAAAGAGTACTAATTATATCAGGTTCATTTCACATCTTGTTAACATTGGGATATAAATCCCTAACCATCTCATCATTATGATTCAAGAACATGGGTGGTCAAACCCTTAGATCATCAAAACACTTGTTACCAAGTAACATATTGCCATCAAGTCATTTGACAGTATGAACATGATAGTAGCAATGCAGATATTTCTCAAGGCTCATATAGCCTATTAGTCTCATTTGTTACCTCTCACTAGGCAACATAGCATATCATTGCTTTCAAAGCTTATAAATATTGCATCATAGATCTTACCTAGCTGTGCTCACTATTTCATAAAACCTACATGATTAATACAAATGATAAGAGGCACATTATTTTTATATCAGCACAATGCACAATAATGATAGCATCACTATTTCAAAGGTTGCAATACTATGCCCTTACTAGGGTTAAGGTTTACTTGCAAATCAACTCCAAGCATAGAGCACCACGGCCGTGCAGCCAAGAACGGTTGTGCAAGGGGAAGCCACCACGGCCGTGCTACCTTGCACGGTCGTGCCAAGGAAGATCACCACGATCGTTTTACACTACCACGGCTTCCATCATTCAAACCCTTTAACTTAATTAGGAATAGTGATTCCTCATTTCATCATCTAATCAAAAGAGCTTCATGTTATAAAGCATAACCTAGAATTAGGGTTTCACACTTTCATTTCATATCACCCTCGGTTGGGGTTTACTACTGACAACCCTTGATTTAGGGTTTACTATTCACATACCTTGATTAGGGTTTACTATTCACATACCTTGATTTAGGGTTTACCATGTCATCACTATGAATTAAGATTACATCATCATGATGTATTAGGGATACTTCCATTATTACCCTCAATATAGGGTTAAGATTCATTAACCATCATAATTAGGGTTTTCATGATCTCACTATGAAGGATCATACCCTAATTAGATATTCATTCATATTGGAAGTCCATTACTTGATTAGCATTCATATAAGAAGTCTTCTCTCTCATCTTTCTATAAGTTGATGTTTGCATCACCCTTGATTAGGCTAACTCAACTCAATATTGACATCATGGGTTATGTCATTACTATTGTGATCATTAAGGCTTACTCATTCAAAGAGTACTAATCACTCTATCCCGTCAAGGGTACCTTTATAATAATCACCAATGATTAGATCATGTCTTAATCAACTAATTACTTGGTCCTTTAACCACTTTAAGTATCCATGAGGTTTAGGTTAATCAACCACCAAACCATCTTGACCACTAAAGCATCAAACGATCTTGACCTTCTCAGACCTCAAACGGTCTTGCACACTAAACCTAAGACCGTTTGGACCTTCATGCAGTCTTAGTCTGCCCTTGAGACCGTTTGGTAAAGTAGACCTCCAAGACCGTTTGCTAAAGTAGGAGTGAAAACCGTTTGATCAGGTTGGGGTGAAGACCATTTGGTCAAGTTTGACTTTGAAACCGCATGGACACAACCGACCATGAAACCGCATGAGCCTAAACGGTTTGGGATCATTTGGTCCCAAACGTTCTTGAGACCGTTTGGTCCCAAACCACCTTTAAACCGCAAGGACCAAAAAGTGTCTCAACCACTTCAAAAGAATTAGGGTTTCCAATGTTGAACCCCTCAATTGATCATGTACATGTAAGCCAATCATCAATTGAGTTAATTAGGCCAACCTTCAACTGATTTGATCCTCAATTGACCCTCAATTGATCATCAATTAGGGCTTGAATCGATTGGATTAGGGTTTGGAATCGATGACCCTACAACATATTTCAATGTGAGTCTAATTGATTTGAAACTATTGAACCATCATCCAATTTGGTCATGACCTGACCCCAAACGGTCTTGGGATCATTTAGATGACCTCCAAACGGTCTTGAGACCGTTTGCCCAAGTCAACGCCAAAAACCAACTCAACCAACTACGGTTTGGCTTATTGGATTGATCACTAGGTCAACAGTCACTTGCACTTCAACTTGTTACCTTTAGATCTTCAACCACTTTGTCATAGTCAACCATAGACCTACAAATGGTCTTGGGTGACCTCCAAACGGTCTTGGGATCATTTGGATATCCTCCAAATGGTCTTGAGACCGTTTTCCCATTATTTCATCAATAACCAAGTCATTCATTTAGGGTTTGGCTCCTAGGATTAGTCACCAAATCAGCAATCGATTACTCTTCAACTTAATACCATTGGATCATTAATTGGTCAACCATGCTTAACCCTAGACCTCCAAATGGTCTTGGGTGATCACCAAACGGTTTTGAGACCGTTTGGGTGATCCCCAAACTATTTTGAAACCGTTTGGGTCAATCAACCCAAACTCCAACTTAATATACTCATGAAATCAACACTTCAAACCGATTAGGGTTTTGATGATTGATGGGCCTTTAATTAGTGAACCACTTGAAGTTAATTGATAATTATTGATAGGTGATTAGTCTACAATAATGTCAACAGACCTCCAAATGGTCAATGCTTGGTCAACGCCTCCAAATGGTCTAGGACCGTTTCCTTCTATGTGGTTTGGTTGAAACTGTTTTCCATCAAACGGTATGAAACCGTTTGCTCTCAAACAGTTTGGGAAACCGTTTGAGCAAGGTTGGAGACCGTTTGCTAAAGATATTTTCTTGGATAAACATTGAATTTAACATCACCTTCGTCTACCTATGTTCAACCAAGAACAAGGGTTGTTCTTCACAGAATTTATAGCAAGAACACAAGAGTAGCAATAGAAGAACATTTAACCAACGGATTTAGGAGAGAAGGATGCATTAACAAAGAATAAGGGTTAGAGTTATAAAACCCACCTCTAGGACTGATCCAGAGCTCGAATCTCCATATCTTTAATGGTGGATTGAGCTCCAACAGTTGTCCAAGGTTCTTTCTTCACATTTTGTATGAACAAGATGGCTAGAAAGGAAAATCGTGTGAAGAAAACCAATTACTAACCATTGATTTAGGGTTTCCACCATGGATTCGAGGTGGATGATGACCAAAACTTACCAAGTTAGTGTGGTCGTCCTTCCTCTGGTCCAGAGATCCTCCTTGGTCAGTTAAAGCAAGGTGATGAAGAAAAGAAGCTAAGGAAATGATCCTTTGGTGTTTGGAAAAAAAAGGATGCTTATATATACTTATGGATTTTCAAGGAAAATGGAAAAAAGAGAGTTATTTCCTTTTATCTCCCAAATATATCCACCAAGGCTTCCTCCATCCTTAGAGACGTTTCCACCTTCTAATCTCATGCAATACTCCTCCATTATCCAAGGTTTAAAGGAAAAGAAACTAAACATCTTAAAGAGAGGTATATTAATATCCACCCTTATTGGATATTGCTTAATATATTATTAGTGTGAGTAGTTTCCACTTCTACCATGATCTTTTTGGTGCCCAAGCATGACACAAGCTCGTCCATTCTATTACAAAAACATCCTCCAATTTTTGAGTGAAGGGCTCCATAATTACTTTATTCCTTTTTGAATTAAGTTATATTAAAGAGCCATTTGTGCTTAAATCTTGATTATTTCAATATCAAGATTCTCTCTCTTCCAAGATAACTCAAATGAGGCACCCCTCTCATTTTATTTGTTCTACTTGATGCCAAGAAAATGAGAGATCCCCAAGAGGTGATATTTTACATGTTGAATCATAGGTTTAGGGTAAAGTACACATTACACCAAAACTAGGTTTTAAAGCACAAGGATTGCTCTACAAGCTATATCTTGGTGCTCAAACTTGTGGAAACCTTACCACTTCATCATATACATTCTCATGATGTATAAACATCAGAGGAACATCTTAATATGTGCAATTTTCAAGTTAACCCCTCTACTTGGGTAATTTGCACTTTAGTCCGTTATTAACAAAACAATGTTTCAACATTATACAAAAAGGACTGAAATAGAAATATAAGTACCTCAGAAGTCATAATTACTTTTCAAGAATTACAAGCAAGCATCTAATTACTTAATTTAGGGAAAACACCTAGGGTTAGTACATAACCCAGGTCAGGGATGTTACAACATACATCTGATTAGTGTGAATCCTTATTGATGCATGTACCGGTGCCCTAATCTATATAACCACAAGGTAGCCTTTGGGTCTATATTGAAGCAGGTAGAGGTCCCTTCATGCAAGGTAGCTAGTTGTTACTTCATAGATCCAACATACTAAATGCAAAAATGGTAAATTCTCCAATTGGCAAAGAAATATAAGGTAAATAACTTTGTGATTTCAAGACATTAATAATAATTTAGATGACCACTTTCTATGTTTAATAAGTAGTGTATAAATTTGATTAGTGTGGACTTCCTATTAACGTAGGTATGGTACCTTCATATATATAATCATAGGCCAGCCTTAGGGTCTCTATTGGTCCCTAAATGATTTGGCCTTTACAATCCTTTATATTATGTATTTACCATTTAAGGATTTAATGTTTACTTGGTTACCAATCTTGTTGTAGGTATATGTCTCTTCATGTAGGGCAGCACATGTATGTTATGTGAGATCTGGGTTCAATGACTTGATCTCCGATTATGAACTGTGTTCTAATTTTCATATCAACAAATTTATAAAGGTAACAAACTTGGTGATGTCAAGGAATTAATAAAATATAGATGGTCGCATTCTAATATAGATAAGTAGTGTATACATCTGATTAGTGTGGACTCTCTATTGATGTAGGTAATGGGTCCATTCATATATATAATGCCAGGGCGGCCTTTGGGTCTCTATTGATAGATTCCATGAGGTATGATTCTGCTTAGGGGTCCTTTACATGGTGTGTTTACTTTTCAAGGTTTAGGTTCTACTTAGTTTTTTATTACATTTGGTACTTGTGGCTTCTATCTTGTAGTAGGTATAGGTCCCTTCATGTAGGGCATCACATGTATGTTATGTGAGATCTGGCTTCAATGACTAGATCTTGGATTATCAACTATGTTCTTATTGGCACATCAACAAATTTATGAAGGTAAATGATGCAAGGGTTTTGAGTCGCTTTTATAGGCTAGTTTTATAATCATTTTGTGTGTGTATTGGTCAAATTTGTGGTTAATATCGCATGATTCATTTCCTTTAGCCTACAATCTCATTATGCATCAAATTTGTCTTATTTCGTCTTATTTTGTATAAAAGATCATATTTCTAGTATCTGATTGGTGTTCGTCTCTTTATTTCAGGGAATTTGCATATCTAAGGCTGTCGATACCATCGACATGGCCACAACAACAAGCCGGAGAAAAGAGCAGAACAAGTCGATACCATCGATAGGACGGTCGATGGTATCGAGATAGCGTCAGCGTGCTAAAGATCAATAGGTCGATACCATCGACATGTCTGGTCGATGGTATCAAGCTTCCATCAGAGAGAAGCTAGAAATTAAGGAGTGCTGATAGCCTACACAGGTCGATACCATCGACCCACTGTCGATGGTATCGACGTCGTCGGATCAGGAAACAGCCTAAATCGATCCAAATCGAACGGTCGTGATATTTTGTCAGTCGTAAGTGATCCCTATATCTATAAAGACGGTCCAAGCCGTACTATCACATCATTAGCCACCGCACAAGTCTCCGAAGAGGAGAGGATGAAGAACAGAGACCAGAGCTATGCCCCGGATGTTTCCAGAGCTGCAGACAGAGTTTTCTACCGCCAGAAGGCAGCAGAATGCCCATCCCACGTCGAGGATTGTCCGATTCTCCTTCGTTTAAGGGTTACACCATCTCCATCCACGTTTACCCTACGTTTTCTTCTCCTTTCATCGTGTTTCTCATTGAGATGAACCTGTGGGGCTAATCCCCTTTGTCTTTAGGATCGGGAGTATCCCGAATAATCGTTGTATGACACTTTTTACATAATTAACCATAATTCTCTCAAATATGTGGTATGATATTATTTTTTCAATTCTATCATTGTACTTGATCAGCATAATGGTAATTTAATACCTTTGATTGCTTTTGACGAAGAATTAACAGTTGAAAATACGCAATAATCACATTAACTTATAAATCCTTTGGAAAAGGCGATGTACGGTTAATGGTGGAAACCTGGAGATATGTTTTTCATACACCTAATTTAGGGTATAGTGTACTACTAACGTGGAACTGATATAAATTAAGGTTGTAAATTGTATCGCGGAAGTGAAAAATTTTATTCACAGGCCACTACCCGGGATAGGAGACAAGTTGTGATAATTATATAAAAATTAGTACAATGAGAATCCATGGTGAAATCGGAATCTTAAAGAGTCCATTTTAATTGATTAAACCAACCATTTAATTGATTGCTTTGCTTTCTTTCATTTTTATTTTCTTTTTCAAAACAATTCTCAAAGTTTTATAATCGGTCTAGTTGATTGCAAGTGGTTAGTAGTAGTCTACCAAAATTACGTTCTCTGAGTTTGACTCAGGCCTCACAAAGGCCTATATTACATTGATGTGTGCACTTGCGTTTTACGCACATTTCATTATGTCATGTTTTTGGCGTTGTTGTCGGGGAACGACAATTTTTGGCACTACGAGTGATGTGAGCTGCAACACTAGGCCACTTTTTCATATAATTCTTAAAATTTTAAATTTAATTTCACATCTTTTAATTACTGATTCCTTTTTAGCACTGTACTAAAATAATTTCTATCTTTTCAGGTGCTAGTTGATGGTAAAGACATGTAGCATAGATTACATAGAATTACCAGTAATTCCGCCAGTCGGTGAAGAAGTTGAGTTGACAAATCCACCACTTGAAGAATTTGAACAAGAACCTGAAGAAATGGCTGAAGAAAAGACAATATGGGAGAAGAACAAGGCTTCTTCCTCATCAGCATCAAAGGGGCTGATCAAAAGGCAGGCAATCAACATTCCCACATACAAGATGGATCCGACATTGATAAACCTAGTCAAGTCTCAAGCATTTCACGGGTTGAAGAATGAAGATCCTATTGCCCACATCAACACTTTTATGGAAAATTGTGATATAATCAAGATTGATAGGTTTCCACAGGAGGCACTTTACTTGAAGCTATTTCCCAGCTCTCTGGTAGGAAATGCACAAGAATGGCTGCACAACCTTGATGATGAAATCATTGAGACTTGGGATCAAATGATTGAGGTCTTTTTCGAGCGATTTTTCCCACCTGAGAAGACCAATGACCTAGTGAGGAAAAATCACAATTTCAGTCAAAGGGCCAAAGAAACCTATTCTGAGACATGGAAGCGCTTCCAGATCATGTTGAGGAAGTGCCCACATCATGGGATGGATAAGGAAAAACAAGTCAAAATCTTCTACTTTTCTCTCAATGAGCATGACAGAAGCAACCTCGATTCAGCAGGCTCGGGTTTCTTCTTAAACAACACATGCACAAGGTGTTGGGAGATCTTGAAGAACATAGCCAAGAAACAGTCATGGGGTGATAGAGATTCACCAGAACAAGTTAGAGCTATAGGGGAATCAAAGGCAATTAAGAGTTAAATGAGAAGATGGACCTACTAGCTAAGAAGCTCTTACAGAAGGAGAGCAATGGGTCTGATGAGGAAGAATATGTAAAGTTTATTTAGCAACAGGGCTATATGAGCAATGACTATGCTTGGAGGAAGGACAATAAATTTTCATGGAAGGATCCAAGCAACTTCCTCCAAGACCCAGATGCAAAGCCACAACCCACTGCGGATGACAAAACCACCGAATTGCTCACCCAAGTGGTGAAACAAAATCAAGAGTTGATGAATATGTTCGGCAAGCAGTTACAGTCCCAGGGCGAGATTTTGAATAAATTTGGGCAGATATTGCAAAGTCATGGAGTGCAGATGAGGGCACTAGAGACGACTGTGACCCAAATTGCCAATGAAGTGGCGGCAATGAAGCATGAAAATCAACAAAGACTGGCTGGTAATGCAGAGACTACTTAATCACATCATCAAGTTAAGTATATATCTGTGATTAAGGAGACATAGCCCCTAGCGGTGGAGGTCCAAGAAAAGGGAAAAATGCATTTTGACACGGAGGCTAGACCCAGTGTGCCATACCCCCATAGTTTATATGGACTACCAGGAGGATGTCACCCATTCAGCAAATCCCACCAAGCCACCATCACAACTGTGCCCACATCTAGGCAAGAGGAGTAGGTGAAAGCCATATTTTGTAGTGGAGCCACTACCACCAAGAAGGATGGGCAACCACGAGCCTCACAAATCGAGAATGATGTGTCAAAGCCTACGCAAAAGGGTGACATTGAAGCGAGCTTAGGGGAGGTGTCACGCCTCAATTTCGCATTTAACCACAAACCACGAAATTAGGGCACGACAGGTGGGATTTACACATAAGCCAACCACTCTTCACTAGTTATAACTTTTTAAAGAGTTTAATAGGATAATCTGATTTATGCTGTAAAATGAAACTAAACAGACTGCGGAAACATCTTTATTAAACTGACTAGCAATATAAACAGAGTCTACAACATATTACATTGTTCGACATAAAATAAAGCATAACAGTTAATTTACATCTTTATACACATTCTCTCTCTCACTCACACCTTGTCCCAAAGATCGAGGGGAAAGGACTAAGAGACCTCTAACTACTAACTACATATTCTTTCTACAGTCTAGGCGTTAGGATGAAACGATCCTTCAGATTCCCTGCCGCTGATGATAACCTGAAAATGTTTTGAGTAGAGGTATGAGCCTACTCGCTCAGTGAATAGCATTTCACTTAGCTACCACTAAACAACTCATCAGGTTTATAAATTGAAATTAAACATAAATGCAGAACTAAGCAAGGCAGTTCTAGTAACATAACAGATTTGTAGAATATAATCACATTTCCATGCAATAGTACATAATTTGAACAGATTATCAGATATAAAGAAATAGCACACAAGTTCGAATACTTTAATTTACTGTGATCCTATATGATTACATACTTATTTTATTATTCCCTAATTATATGCAGTGTACTCTGCATATAAAGATCCGTAGCAAGTTCATGCTACGACCCCACCGTACAAGACTTAGAGACACACCCGGGAAATGCTAAGTCTGACTACTCGTCCTGGTCTGCACAGGACTCCCAGGCACTCAAGGGCCTCACTGTACTCTCAGGCGCTCAAGGGCCTCATCGCAGTTCCTAGGCACTCAGGGGCCTCTCTACAGTATTCTAGTACTCTAGACTCCTCCTCTAACCTGAGTACACAGGCGGAGAGCCTCACCGGGTTACCTTCGTGACACAAGCACGAATGGTGTTAGATAACCCGCATTTCTTTTCCCAGTGCCATCGTGACACAAGCACGATTTTTGTTGGACACTGTCTCTCATTCCTCATTTGTCCGTAACACAAGAACGGATGATGTTGCAACACGAGTTTCACCCCTAAGAAGCAGACCTCTCTAAGGGGTTCTACGGTGTTAGGGCACCTAAGTCTATTAACTGATTAACAAATAAACATTTAAACAGGAATATCACATTTCATGCATATTGCACAATCTGAATAACACATGAAGCAAATATATATTCTTAATCATCATTAAACATGATTCAGTATCATTTATCCACTTTCGATGCTAAACATCTATTTTTAAATCAGCAAATACATTGCAACTATAATACAGGAAATTTCATCATTTTCACTAAGCATATTAAGTATTTCAAGTTCCAATGAAACTAACATACTCTATTGTATGTACTACACTGTTTAGAAGTTATACTAACTGATACAGAAGCAATTAAACATTTAAATTGAGTTAAATAATGATTACTGAATGAACTACTACTCACCCACTTCGGTGTGTTTGTATACACCGAAAACACCCACAAACACGCCTAATTCTGCTTTTCTGCAACTTTGCACCCCGTGCAACTGATCTGCACCCCGTGCACTGATCTTCACCCCGTGCACTGATCTGCACGCCGTGCAAACCTGTGCAGAAATGGAAAACTCAATGAAGATGAACTCGATTAAAGCCGAATCAAGGACTAGGGTAGCAGATTTGTACCTAGGCCTCAAGGCCGGGGTCAAAGCTTTCTTTCTTTCTTTGGTGTCTCGTACGCCCAGCTTCTCCTGGTTTAGAACCTGCTTCCTGAAGAACTAGCTGGGCCAAACAGCTTTTCCCTGGTCGTGCATCGTGCATCCATTGCTGCTGCTACGTAGGGCGTCGCCCCTGCTGCTAGGTGGGCACACAGAGGAGGAAGGAAGGGGGAAGAGTAAAGGAAGTTGGGGCGTCACAAAAGCCACCCAAACAAATCCTAAACGGCCGCCAATCGCAGCTGCTACCCTTCCGTCGTCGCTGCTGAACGTAGTTGACGCTGCTGCTGTTTGGGTGATCTAATGGCACCTCTAGGGCATGGAAGGGGAAGGAAACTGGAAGAGAAAGGAGGGAAGGATGGCGGAGGTGGGGCGTCTGCGGGCCGGCGGTGAGGAGATCAAAACGGCCCCCGATTTCCTCCCCCAAGCTGCTGGTTGGGCGCTGCTACAGTGCGCCGCAGCTCCTTGCTAGGGCAGATGGTGATGGGTGCGGCTAGGGTGTGCCATAGGAAGATGAAGGGTAGAGGAAGGGTGGAGAAGGTGGCATCGCTGTTGGATCTGAGCTATGGGCGCCCAGATTGGCAACGTGATTCCCCCCCCCCTACTGCTGTTGTTCAGGCGCTGGGTGTCGTTTCAGTGCTTCCTCTTTTATCGGGTAAGAAAAGGAAGAAGAGGGGTAACCGACCCTCAAGGGAAAAACAATAAAAATAAAAGTTCAATTAATAGAAAAATTGCACCGAGGTCCAAAACCCTTAAAACTGTCATAATTTCTGCCTCGAATGTCCGATTCGAGTGATTTCTCTTGCAAACATTCAAGTACGAAAACCACTACAATCTCGAAGCATGAAATTATGATTATTAGCTAGTCACTACTGGTCAACAAATTAAATGCATCTGGAGTACTTTATTCAACTTGATTAAATTTATTATTAACACTGCAATTATCATTAATTGCCTCAGGTGATTCAAACTCAATTATTGATTCACATATTAACTTATTTTGATTAACCATGATATTTAATAAAATTCTTAGCACTAATCAAAGTATTTACTAGTTAATCGTGGAGTGGGTCATAACAACCTTTTTGTTGGATAAATTGGACATTATGATAAATCCCTTTGTTTCGATGATGACAAACATTTCATTCTTGTTGATCTAACGAGCTACTTGAGTGTGCAGGATTAAGGTGGATGACAAAGAAACTAGGGAAAATCCAAAGAGCTTACATATTTATATTTCCATGCAATGTAATCACTGTTGTAAAAACTTGTACAAATATATAATGTACAAGTACTTAGATTGCATGTAAATCAAGCGTTGGATCTTCCTAGCCAATCACCACACTTAGATAGGTCATCCCCTTCAAATAGGATCACATATGCACACTCATACACATGCTTAGTGGTTTAATTAAAAGATTGAAAACAGAGTCAATCTCGGTCGACCACACTCCTCGACCGAGACACTCTCGGTCGACAAACTTCTCGACCGAGATTGACCCAAGTAGCCGTTAGACACAGCTGACAAAGTAGTTGGCAGTTGCAAATGAACGTTGATCCAGAGAGCCTGTCGGTCGACAAAACTTCGACCGAGTAGGTATCTCGGTCGACAAATTGTCGACCGAGATGGTCTCTGACAGCAACTGCAGAATAAAGTAACTAGCCGTTACTAATGCACCTAACTTATATCTAACGTCTAGTTAAGCACTTAGAAGCCCCTAGAAGTTGTCTAGAACGTCCTTAAGTATCCATAGGCCACTCCTATAAATAGGACATGCCTTAGGACACCAAAATACACCTAAGCTATACTTGTGCTATACTTGAGCTTGAATACACACTTGCAATCTGTTTTAGAGCAATAGAGCAATTCCTACACTTGCCATTCATTCCTATTGCTCCCATTTCGTGTCCTATAGGCTAGTATCTCCTATCCACTACAATCACATTGTCATACACATTGGTTAGGAGATCTATACGCTTGATATAGGCAAATCAAGCCTTGTGCTTACAACGGTATTGTAATTTCTATTTTCCTTCTTGTTCCTTTTATCCTTTGTACTCTCCTTGCTACTACTAGGGTTGGAGGCTGCGGATCGGAGAGGGTTGACTTCTCATGTGGAGAAGGGGACTTCAAGCTACTTCAAGAAGGCTATCGCACGGGAAGCTACTTCAGAAGGCTGGTGCAACGGGAGTTGGTGCACCTACTTCAAGGGAAGGCTGCTTCAAGGTTGGGCGATTACTTCTAGGTGAAGGCTGCTTGAAGGGTTTGGGAAAAGAAATTGTATTTTATGTAAAGTCCTTGAGAGGTAATAAAATAAATTTCTTTTCAAATCCCGGTTGGGTAAGCAACCGGGTAGTGGACTGACTTCCTTAGTATTTGCTAAGGTTGGAACCACTCTAAACCCTGTGTCTCCTTGTCCAATATTTTTCATTGTGGTTGTTTGAGTTTAATTATTATTAAAATCTTTATAAAACTCTATTCACCCCCCTCTAGTAGTTTTCAGTTGGTATCAGAGCAGGCTTCAAGGAACCCTAACCAGGTCTTGAAGAATGAAGGGTGGAGGTGACTACAACCGCAGGCAAAGGAGCAACTTGGACCAACCTTCAACAAGCTGCAATTGGTGTTTAGGAACGAACCATACAACAATTGGCTGTCCATGGAAAGAAAAGAAGAAAGAGGTCCATAAGAATTGTTTCATTGCTACAACCAATGAGGAAGAAGAAGAAGAGGTAAGCCTTCTTGATTTATCAAAAGAAGAGCTAATTTCTAGTATTGAAGAAACTCACAATAAGTATATTGAGTGCAAGAAGAAGTTAAAGAAATCTAGTAAAATAATCGATGAGTTAAATGCTAGACTTCTTGCTCTTACTTCTGAAAATGACGATTTATATGCTAAATTGAATACTCTTGGTTTTGAAAAAGATAGCATTGTTTCAGAAAATCGTACTTTGAAATCATCTCTAAGTAGTAGTGATGTGAAGATTTTTACTCTAGAATCAAATTATGATCTTCTATATCAAGAAAAGGTTGAATTACTTGCAAAGTTAAATGATTTTCAAAAACAACCTATTTTTTGTACACATCTAGATTATGATAATATAGTGAAAGAAAGAAATTCTTTATCATCCAATCTAGATCAAGCAAAACTAGACATTAAGAAAAGAATGGATGAGATCGTTAAGTTGCAACAAGAAGTTAGTAGGTTAAGCAACAATGGAATCCTTGATAGAATATTGGATAATTCCTGTCATCAAATAGGGAGAAGAGGACTAGGTTATAAGCCCAAAGGGAAATCTCATCAACAACCTAGTTGGAGAAAGACACGAGCACATCAAGCCACATTTGTACCAAAGAACAACCTAGAACAAAACCATAGAAAAAGACTTGAGGTTGATTCTATATGTTGTCATTACTGCTCACGTCTTGGACATTACTCTTTTTCATGCCCATACAAGAAAAAGAATGTTGAGTTAGTATGGGTTCCGAAACCCCCAAATTGAATTGATTAGACTAAGTTGAGATATGACCGAAGACTTTAAATTGCACATCCTTATGTCTATCTCAACTTAACATAAAGGGATAACAAAATGATTCAAGTAACTAAAATCTCTAACTTGAAAACTTATCTCAATTAAGGTCCTCAAAACCTAAAATTTTGAATATGATTAGTTGAGATTTGATCTAAATGTTACTTTGATATTCATATATTTTATCTCAACTGATTCTTAACCTGCATAATTGAATTAGACATAGTCTACATTTCACTTGAAATAAATAAATAGTTCTGTAGATAAAACAGACACCTTGTCGGTCGAGAAATCTTCGACCGAACAGTCAGTCGGTCGAGAAATCGTCGACCGAACTGGTCACTGATTTCAGTTTGCAGTACAAATTACTGAATAATTTGATCAAAAGGTTATCTGCTGATTAATGACTGTTTTACATGCAAATCTAGATGATGATCACTTTTGAATATAAATGATATCATTTTGATTGATTCTCTAAATAAGGTAAAACTGAAAATCATGTTTAGAAATCACTATTTTATAATGTTTTACATGATTTTCTTTAAAGCATCTATCTAGATAGAAATCATGTGTTATGACATTTAGTTTAAATGATTACAATCACTGTATTTCATGAAATTATCATTCTATTGTTCTATCATTACATCATGGACATGCTTTCACTATTTCATCATTAAGCATGATGTTGTGTTAACACAAATAGATAATGATAATTGCATGCATGATTCTTGATGATAAGCAAGCAAAATAATTCATTAGTGACATGACTATTAAAAATGCTTGCAAAGAACACAATGTTACAAAATTTCTCAAATTGATATCTTTAAAAAGACTTGAGATATTAATCATGCTTTCATTGTTAAGAAAATGTTTTCATATTGAATATCACTTGATATGCTTCATCTTGATCATTATGTTTCATTGGTTTAAAATAAGTTTTGATTCATATATACAAACCATGAATGATCATTATGATTCAGATAATTGCAAATATCATTAGCATAAGAGAATCTTGATAGATAATGATTGTGGACACAGCTTGTGATGATGATGTTGCTATGACAAGCCAAACGGTGTCTCTTAGAACAAAATATTAATGTTTTATCTATTTGCTTATCCTAATAAATCAAAAGCATATGAAACATTATTTACAAATGAATGTAAAACATGCATTCTAGAAAAATCAAGGTCAAAGACTTCACTATGATGCTCATATTAAATCTTCAAGTCTAAGTATATCTTAATGAGCTTTAAATTGATATTTATAACTATCTGCAGAAATTATACTTCACATATGAATGATTATCTTGGAAATCTGCAGAGTTTGCCTCTTGGTTAAAATTAATATTGACCAAGGGGCACTATGGTCGTAGTCAAGGGCGACCTAAAATAAGCCTTGACAAAATGCTTATTTGGACATCAATTTATTGAACTTAATCTTAGTATACTTTTGATAAAGGTCAAAATCAAAATTTAAAATCATTTGTGACCTTAAAAGCCTTAAATTGCTTAAATTGTAAGATTAAGGGGGAGCTTATAAAAACAAATTTGATTGTTTGATTATGAAGCTTACAAAAACATTGTTAACATCATTTGGAGTTTGTTATGACCTTCGGATTCTTAAAAGTAATTTGTATGAAAAAGAATTTCATCAAAATGATATATCTTGCTCTTAAAGGAACTCTCTAAACAAATCAGGGCTTAACATCCCTTGTATTTGGTTGGAGACATTTTTTTATGTACTCTAAAGAATTAAAGGATTCTCATTTAATTTAGGGCTTAACATCCCTTGATAGATGAGAATTCAATATACATTCATCATAAGCGTAAAAGGAATCTCATATCATTTCAAAGCTTAACATCCTTTGCAAATGATTGAGACACAAATTGTGGATAAAATTAGACAAAAATGATATTAAATCCATGTTCCTCATAGGATATCTATTTAAGGGGGAGCTTAATATAAAATTAAGGGGGAGAAGAAATAAAATGTTCAAACTGGATATCTTTTTGAAATGACAAAGGGGGAGAAAGAATATAAAATCAAAAATATAAATGAGTTTCATCTTGATGGCCAGCACTCACTTGTAAAACAAGAATGGCTACAAAAGGTAATCCTCAGGTATGAAACTCACATGCTTTATATTTCCTTATTTCATATTTTAGGAAATGTTTGTCATCTTCAAAAAGGGGGAGATTGTTGGATAAATTGGACATTATGATAAATCCCTTTGTTTCGATGATGACAAACATTTCATTCTTGTTGATCTAACGAGCTACTTGAGTGTGCAGGATTAAGGTGGATGACAAAGAAACTAGGGAAAATCCAAAGAGCTTACATATTTATATTTCCATGCAATGTAATCACTGTTGTAAAAACTTGTACAAATATATAATGTACAAGTACTTAGATTGCATGTAAATCAAGCGTTGGATCTTCCTAGCCAATCACCACACTTATATAGGTCATCCCCTTCAAATAGGATCACATATGCACACTCATACACATGCTTAGTGGTTTAATTAAAAGATTGAAAACAGAGTCAATCTCGGTCGACCACACTCCTCGACCGAGACACTCTCGGTCGACAAACTTCTCGACCGAGATTGACCCAAGTAGCCGTTAGACACAGCTGACAAAGTAGTTGGCAGTTGCAAATGAACGTTGATCCAGAGAGCCTGCGGTCGACAAAACTTCGACCGAGTAGGTATCTCGGTCGACAAATTGTCGACCGAGATGGTCTCTGACAGCAACTGCAGAATAAAGTAACTAGCCATTACTAATGCACCTAACTTATATCTAACGGCTAGTTAAGCACTTAGAAGCCCCTAGAAGTTGTCTAGAACGTCCTTAAGTATCCATAGGCCACTCCTATAAATAGGACATGCCTTAGGACACCAAAATACACCTAAGCTATACTTGTGCTATACTTGAGCTTGAATACACACTTGCAATCTGTTTTAGAGCAATAGAGCAATTCCTACACTTGCCATTCATTCCTATTGCTCCCATTTCGTGTCCTATAGGCTAGTATCTCCTATCCACTACAATCACATTGTCATACACATTGGTTAGGAGATCTATACGCTTGATATAGGCAAATCAAGCCTTGTGCTTACAACGGTATTGTAATTTCTATTTTCCTTCTTGTTCCTTTTATCCTTTGTACTCTCCTTGCTACTCCTAGGGTTGGAGGCTGCGGATCGGAGAGGGTTGACTTCTCAGGTGGAGAAGGGGACTTCAAGCTACTTCAAGAAGGCTATCGCACGGGAAGCTACTTCAGAAGGCTGGTGCAACGGGAGTTGGTGCACCTACTTCAAGGGAAGGCTGCTTCAAGGTTGGGCGATTACTTCTAGGTGAAGGCTTCTTGAAGGGTTTGGGAAAAGAAATTGTATTTTATGTAAAGTCCTTGCGAGGTAATAAAATAAATTTCTTTTCAAATCCCGGTTAGGTAAGCAACCGGGTAGTGGACTGACTTCCTTAGTATTTGCTAAGGTTGGAACCACTCTAAACCCTGTGTCTCCTTGTCCAATATTTTTCATTGTGGTTGTTTGAGTTTAATTATTATTAAAATCTTTATAAAACTCTATTCACCCCCCTCTAGTAGTTTTCACTTTTCCCCTTAAAAGAATTTCGTCCCGAAATTCCTAAAAGAGAAAGGAAACTTGTTATGCATCTCAAACTCAAGTTCCCACGTGGCTTCTTCTAAGTTATAGTTCCTTCATAAAACCCTCACTAATGGTATCTCACAATTCATGAGTTTCTTGATCCTCTGATCAACCATATGTATAGGTCCCTTAACCTAGGACACATCTGATCTAATTCCAGATCAACCCACAAAATATTGTCTTTCTAGAACTGTTATAACAGTATCTCAATTTATGGTAATTATCGAGAAATTATTATACTATACATGCAGACAAACTAAAATTCTTAAATAAACAGAATGTATGTCAATTTGGTACTTAAAATAAAATCATGCAATTTAACTGTTAAACATCATCACATCTCATAATGAAAATTGATATCAAAATACTTGATTCATCGTACACCCTATCCTTAGGGTTTCATTTGCCTTGTTCATTCATCACATGCCAACACCCTACTCTTAGAGTTATCTCATTCACTAATCACATGGCAACACCCTACTCTTAGGGTTTTCGTTATCTCATTTGTTTGATTGCAGTTCAAATCACAATATGGTATTATTCTAGAACTGGCAGAACAGTACATTTCAAAATCATTGTAATTACTGAGTAATGTTTATATCATGCATGCAGATTAAAAATTCATGAATATTCCAAACTCAAATCAATTTTGGCACATACATACTGAATTTATGTAATTGAACATCTTATTACACCAATAACTGTAATTTACTTCACCTACTTCACCTATAAGAAACCATCTGTAATATTTATCAATTATCTGAAATTTCTCGAAGTACGTGCATATTAACCAAATTCCTGGTTTATGCATCACATAACTCAATTAAGAGTTATTTACGTATAATATCACAAATAATTATTAGTACTTGAGAATTTCTAATGATATCTCAGAGAAAAGTGCCAATTCATGTAAATGTTAAGTCACACATATTAACATAACAGGAAGTATGCAACTAGATTTATTTACACATTTTAATACTATCTTACTATCTTGAAATCATGCATCTAATGGTTTACCAAGTCTGTGTTTTTTCTGGGTTCATACTCAAACCGTACCATTATCAGTTGTGTGTTTCTAAACTCAATATGATATGATTGAAACTGGATTACCAGGCAACTTAATTATTTTATCCATGTATATCTTAGTCAAGTTTCGAGACATCAAAGATCGACTTAATATGAAGAAAGTGAGAGGACTAAATTAGTCTATTCACAATCATTCATATCGAGTCACAACCTTTAGGTGTCCTGGGTAATCTTACCACAAAATCCATTGTGATAAATTCCCATTCCCATTCAGGCATAGAAAAAGATTACAAGGTAGCTATAGATTTCTAGGGTTCAGCCTTAACCTACTGGCACACACTACTTCTAACCATGTACTCAGCTACATCCTTCTGCATATCTGACCATTCATTTCAACTTCTTGAGATTCATATACATCTTAGTGTTTCCTAAAAGCATATCATACATCAATACATACACTTCCATAAGAATCTTTTCTTTCAGCCTTTTCCCCTTAAAAAAAATTTACACTATCTCGAGGTACACACAACATGTCATGTTAATACAACACCTTATTATCTTAAAATCTTAGACTCTAGTCTCTTTTCCTCCTATCATGTCATGCATGGTATGATTTAACTCACTATCACCCTATTGTAGTTCCTTGATCTGATCATAAGAAGTAGGCTTAACTTACATATGTACAATCAAATCACTCTGTGTTGTTACCCCTAAGTCTAAGTCCAACTTCCGCATTTCTACTAACAGGTCTCTATTGAAACCTGCCATAGAGAATGCATTAACTGTTGAACTTGACTTTCTGCTGAAAGCATCAGCCACCACATTCTCTTTACCAGGGTGACAATCTATTGTCACATCATAAAGATAGCGACGCCATGTCTTAAAAACATGAACTTCATCAGCTATCTTCATATCATATATCGGATAATACTCCGCTTTCTATGCTACTTTCTTATAATTACATTTTAGGTTTATGTTTTACTCTTTTCTCTAAGTCATTTCATGTTGTTCATGTACTGTTTAGATTAACTACCTTAAAACCCTAGATCACTATCACTACCAGATTACTTTACATAGAACAAATCTCAAGGTCTTATTTTACAAAGTTACTAGTATTCAAGGTTACATCACTAATGATATCCCTTAAACTACTACAACTTTAATCATTCTAAGGTTTTGGTCCATATCAGTAACATAGCATTATTGTGTGTATGTGTGATCGATCATATAGATCAATTTGAGTTGCTTGGGTCAATAGCATATTAACCCAACACTCAACTTTAATTACATTAGCTGAAAATTCAGTTTTCACAATAGTTTCTGTAATTCATTTATTAAATGGCTAATAGAAGCTCCAAAATTCTGGAAATTGTATATGTTATACCTAATGAATTTTCAGACCTCCAGTAAAAATTTCAGATCATTTCAAGTTACCAATAATTAATTAAAAATCAAACAATGCACTGCTATATTGCAGTCTGCAGCAGATTCGGCCGAGTTATAAACTCGACCGACACCCTCACTATAGAGGTTAAAAGTCATCAAAAATTACGCCAATTTAACAGAGTATCTAAAATTGTGTTTTTCAAGCACAGTTAAAATTTTAGATCAATTGGATATACCAATAAAAAGATAAAATTCAATTACCACACTGCTATATCAATCTAAAAATGTGATCGGTCGAGTTTGAAACTCGGCCGATAAACAAGTCAGAACATTTTTCAAAAATTTAGATATTCTCCAATGTTGTTTATATTTCATATATCCAAATCATATCCAAAATTGAGCTAAATCAGAGTTACACATAAAATACTAAAAATCATTTAGTGAGACATTCTATTTATCAAATTCTGTATTCATATGTCATTAAAATCCTAATTTGGGCCAATTAGGGTCTATGCTTCTCAAACCCTAATTCTCAAGACAAAAGAATATTTAGACTTCTTATCGTAGTTAAAACATCCTAGTGTATATACATTCTCACTATGTTACGGGTCTAAATCATCCAGAGTCTATTCTTATTTTACTGTTAATAGGAGTCATTAGATCCTAGTAACGCATCTTGCCAGCCGGACCAGGCCGAACCTGTAGTCCTGAAGCCAAGAGCTACTCGGGATTAATCAACCCCTATTAATATTAAACATGTGGAAAGAATATCCACTTAGGGCAAACTCAATTAAACATAATTTCGGGTCTACTTTAATACAAAGAAAACAAACATTAAACAATTCACTTCATGACACAACAATATAAAAGAATCATGTTTACTTTACAAACTGAAAATTTCATTTCATGCATATAAAAGCATTTCTAGTGATCTTTAAATCAAATAAACAATGATAAACAAGAGTTGAATCACATCTTATATGTAATCTCTTATTCCTTTATTAATTTCTGATCTCTTAACCCTAAGATTTCTAGGGTTTTCTCTCTAGCCTATCCTTCCTCTGCATACCTGGTCAGGGCATCCAGAGAAGAACAGACAGAGTAGCTTGATACTGGTCAATCTAAGTATTCAGACACCTGGCCAGGGTATCTAAACACTCAGACCTCCCAGAGCTAGAAACACATTACTTCATATTTGCCTCATTTATAACTTTATCTTTTGACCTTAATGATTCTTAACGACTCAACTTAAGATCATTACTTGGTTCTCGTGACCACGTCCTCTTCCTGCTATCTGCAATAGTATAACAGAACACTTCCTGTTAGAAAATTACAGATAGAAGAAAGACTCCTAAACCTTAATCCTATTGGTCTCTTATCGTCCCCTGACCTTGAGTAACTATGTACTCAAACCAAAGCTTTGCTACCAAAATTGTCACGCCCCAATTTCGCATTTAACCACAAACCACGAAATTAGGGCACGACAGGTGGCATTTACACATAAGCCAACCACTCTTCACTAGTTATAACTTTTTAAAGAGTTTAATAGGATAATCTGATTTATGCTGTAAAATGAAACTAAACAGACTGCGGAAACATCTTTATTAAACTGACTAGCAATATAAACAGAGTCTACAGCATATTACATTGTTCGACATAAAATAAAGCATAACAGTTAATTTACATCTTTATACACATTCTCTCTCTCACTCACACCTTGTCCCAAAGATCGAGGGGAAAGGACTAAGAGACCTCTAACTACTAACTACATATTCTTTCTACAGTCTAGGCGTTAGGATGAAACGATCCTTCAGATTCCCTGCCGCTGATGATAACCTAAAAATGTTTTGAGTAGAGGTATGAGCCTACTCGCTCAGTGAATAGCATTTCACTTAGCTATCACTAAACAACTCATCAGGTTTATAAATTGAAATTAAACATAAATACAGAACTAAGCAAGGCAGTTCTAGTAACATAACAGATTTGCAGAATATAATCACATTTCCATGCAATAGCACATAATTTGAACAGATAATCAGATATAAAGAAATAGCACACAAGTTTGAATACTTTAATTTACTGTGATCCTATATGATTACATACTTATTTTATTATGCCCTAATTATATGCAGTGTACTCTGCATATAAAGATCCGTAGCAAGTTCATGCTACGACCCCACCGTACAAGACTTAGCGACACACCCGGGAAATCCTAAGTCTGACTACTCGTCCTGGTCTGCACAGGACTCTCAGGCACTCAAGGGCCTCAGGCACTCAAGGGCCTCACTGTACTCTCAGGCGCTCAAGGGCCTCACCGCAGGTCCTAGGCACTCAGGGGCCTCTCTACAGTATTCTAGTACTCTAGACTCCTCCTCTAACCTGAGTACACAGGCGGAGAGCCTCACCGGGTTACCTTCGTGACACAAGCACGAATGGTGTTAGATAACCCGCATTTCTTTTCCCAGTGCCATCGTGACACAAGCACGATTGTTGTTGGACACTGTCTCTCATTCCTCATTTGTCCATGACACAAGCACGGATGATGTTGCAACACGAGTTTCACCCCTAAGAAGCAGACCTCTCTAAGGGGTTCTACGGTGTTAGGGCACCTAAGTCTATTAACTGATTAACAAATAAACATTTAAACAGGAATATCATTTCATGCATATTGCACAATCTGAATAACACATGAAGCAAATATATATTCTTAATCATCATTAAACATGATTCAGTATCATTTATCCACTTTCGATGCTAAATATCTATTTTTAAATCAGCAAATACATTGCAACTATAATACAGGAAATTTCATCATTTTCACTAAGCATATTAAGTATTTCAAGTTCCAATGAAACTAACATACTCTATTGTATGTACTACACTGTTTAGAAGTTATACTAACTGATACAGAAGCAATTAAACATTTAAATTGAGTTAAATAATGATTACTGAATGAACTACTACTCACCCACTTCGGTGTGTTCGTATACACCGAAAACACCCACAAACACGCCTAATTCTGCTTTTCTGCAACTTTGCACCCCGTGCACTGATCTGCACGCCGTGCAAACCTGTGCAGAAACAGAAAACTCAATGAAGATGAACTCGATTAAAGCCGAATTAAGGACTAGGGCTGCAGATTTGTACCTAGGCCTCAAGGCCGGGGTCAAAGCTTTCTTTCTTTCTTTGGTGTCTCGTACGCCCAGCTTCTCCTGGTTTAGAACCTGCTTCCTGAAGAACTAGCTGGGGCAAACAACTTTTCCCTGGTCGTGCATCGTGCAGCCATTGCTGCTGCTACGTAGGGCATCGCCCCTGCTGCTAGGTGGGCGCACAGAGGAGGAAGGAAGGGGGAAGAGTAAAGGAAGTTGGGGCGTCACAAAAGCCACCCAAACAAATCCTAAATAGCCGCCAATCGCAGTTGCTACCCTTCCATCGTTGCTGCTGAATGTAGTTGACGTTGCTACTATTTGGGTGATCTAATGGCACCTCTAGGGCATGGAAGGGGAAGGAAACTGGAAGAGAAAGGAGGGAAGGATGGCGGAGGTGGGGCGTCTGCGGGCCGGCGGTGAGGAGATCAAAACGGCCCCCGATTTCCTCCCCCAAGCTGCTGGTTGGGCGCTGCTACAGTGCGCCGCAGCTCCTTGCTAGGGCAGATGGTGATGGGTGCGGCTAGGGTGTGCCATAGGAAGATGAAGGGTAGAGGAAGGGTGGAGAAGGTGGCATCGCTGTTGGATCTGAGCTATGGGCGCCCAGATTGGCAACGCGATTCCCCCCCTACTGCTGTTGTTCAGGCGCTGGGTGCCGTTTCTGTGCTTCCTCTTTTATCGGGTAAGAAAAGGAAGAAGAGGGGTAACCGACCCTCAAGGGAAAAACAATAAAAATAAAAGTTCAATTAATAGAAAAATTGCACCCAGGTCCAAAACCCTTAAAACTGTCATAACTTCTGCCTCGAATGTCCGATTCGAGTGATTTCTCTTGCAAACATTCAAGTACGAAAACCACTACAATCTCAAAGCATGAAATTATGATTATTAGCTAGTCACTACTGGTCAACAAATTAAATGCATCTGGATTACTTTATTCAACTTGATTAAATTTATTATTAACACTACAATTATCATTAATTGCCTCAGGTGATTCAAACTCAATTATTGATTCACATATTAACTTATTTTGATTAACCATGATATTTAATAAAATTCTTAGCACTAATCAAAGTATTTACTAGTTAATCGTGGAGTGGGTCATAACAGGAGAAGACCCCAAATAGCCCATATGCGCCACCATACAAGCGAGTGAAGGAGCCAAATGTGCTTTTTCCGAATAGTCTGAGGCCAAAGAAAGAGCATAGGCACTACAAGAAGTTCTTGGATATTTTTAGGAAGCTTCACATTAACATTCTGCTAGTGGAGGCGATAGAACATATTCTTGCATATGGAAGATTTATCAAGGACATCATCACTAAGAAAAGGCGGATAAAAGACACTAATGTTTGCTTTATGAATGAGACGGTGAGCTCAATAATCCACGGGAGTCTACCAAAGAAGAAGAAAGATCTTGGGAGTTTCTACATACCATGCTCAATTAGCGGCTGTCACATTCCGCACGCGCAGTTTTGGGTTTTGGAGGAGGCAGAGAAGCAGCGGAAATAAAAAAATTTCTCCCCAAACCCGGAACAAAAGGAATCGCATCAACATCTATATAATAGGAAAGATGGTTTGTGAATCATACCTTGTCCCGAGGCTTTCTCGGCGACAGTACCACGCGCCTTGTGTGGTCTTCACCTCCGGTCTTGGACGGTGTCTGAGCAGCTCCTGGTCGCACCGGGACTGACGACTCCTCCTCCTACCGGACTGTCGGATGACAGTTGTCCTCGTGAGCGGCAGTGACCTCCCGCCTCTGAAGTAGTCCACACGGACCACCCGGAACTCCACTCTCCTTGTCCCACAAGGAAGTGGAAGGAGTCGCACCCTCCTGTTGATGTACTAGTCGCCAACACACTCTCCTGCTGTCGACTGCAACTGCAGTTGTCCTTCCCTTGCTGCACCTCCCTTTGCGGGAAGCACTTGCTCGGGCTCTCTCTCGGTTACCAAAACCAGAGAGAACGACAACTTTGCAGAGCAATCAACTTGCACTGAGTTGTCCTCTGAGAAGCCCCCAATACCCCTATATATATAGGCGGGTCATGGGACAGGGTTCTCTATGCCCGGTAATACGGGACTAAAGCAGGAGTAGAAGGGTTCAGGATTTTCCACAAAAAGCAACCATCTCGCAACCTGAACTGATCGGTTCACAAGTGAACCGGTCGGTTAGGGACCTGAACCGATCGGTTCACCACTGAACCGATCGTTTGGGACCCTTGAACCGATCGGTTCACTCATGAACCGGTCAGTTGGGGTTCCAAGTTGGTTCCCGATTGACTTTCCTTGTTTCTTTCCCAATTGGTATCGAATACCAATATTATTCCCAATCGAATTGGGCAATTGAAACGAAAGGAAAATTCTCACCAATCCTACTTTCCCAAGTTGCTCGATTGCACCTGTTGAACCGATCGGTTCAACACTTGAATCGGTCGTTTCACTTTGTGCATGAGCCGATCGGTTCAACAATTGAGCCAACCGGTTCAGCAACCTCAGTCGACCGGTTCATAACATGAACCGATCGGTTGGCAGTGCAGATTGTGCAGAATCAGTCAAATGTGATTTCAATCAATCTGATACTCCAATCAATGCATCCAACACCTTGAACATTATGATATTGAGCTATCGATTAATCGAGTGTTTAATTGAACTACTAAACTCCTTTAGTAATCAATCTAAACATTGCTTTGTGGACAAAACTCCTCTTCCAGGTTAAATCCTATGTGTGTGACCCTACAGGTCCATTTCACGTTGGCAGTGAAAGTCCATAACACTTATGACTTCACAAGCAAAGAGCGGTGCCTAGTCACACATCAGTGCTACCCAAGTGAAAGTAGAAAGTTGGAGAACAACTTTCATCCTACAATCCGTGAATGGTGTTACAGTGAATGTATAATTCCTTTGTCACTGATATCCAAAATGAACTCGAGGCATGGAACAGTCATCCTGTCAATGTTCATTCATTTCCTTGATCTCAGAGTAGACCGAGTGAGATGTGTATGACATCAATATCACATATTGATTCACACGTGCATGCGCATGCCTTTCTCAATCCTACTCATCAAGTGGCCAAGGATATCAAACTCCCTTAGGAGGGACAAATCCCATATCTATCACTCACCCCTCAATAGCCCCATGTGTCAAAGCCACCCAATCATCACCTTTATAACAACCCATGTTTCAGGACTGCGTTTGATGATGTCAAAGTGTACCCAACGACATGCGTTGAGTGTAGTGATTTCAGGTCTAAGAATCACATTCACCACCATCACTGTGAGAGCCGACTGTGACTACCAAGTCATGGTTCCATGTTTCACTCTCACGGTGGGTCTGTCCGGTACCTTGTTCTCTAACAAGTACCTATGTGCTTGGTTTGATATCACCATATCATGACTAATGAGATTCTGTCATCAACAAACACACAATCTAGTCTTTAGTGTTATTGATGTCTATGGTTATTTCCACAATAACAACCAACTAGGGACTATACAAGAATGTATACTCTTAACATCCGTATGATCTCATCGTTTAGGTCCTTAACCTAAAAGGATACGTCATTGAGTAAAACAATCTTTAGACATCTATCATGTTACACCATCATCTCAGAAACAGTTTAAACATATAGATTGGAAATTGCCTTTATTATTATTATTCAAATCAATTACAAAGTATCCCATTACAATCATCATATGACTTGCTCTATGGGCATACATACCAACAGACTCCCACTTGCACTTAGAGCCAGTCACCAAGGAAACGCAGTCCTTGTGACCTAGCATGACCATCATGCTTCTGCTGAGAAAGGGCCTTAGTTAGTGGATCAGCTATGTTGTCTTCAGTTGGTACTTTGCAAATCTTCACATCTCCTCGCTGTACGATCTCTCGTATGAGATGGAAGTGCCGCAGTATGTGCTTGGACCGCTGATGTGATCTGGGCTCCTTAGCTTGTGCAATAGCTCCATTATTATCACAATAAATCTCAATTACATCACAGCTACTGGGAACTACACCAAGTTCAGAGATGAACTTCCTGATCCACACAGCCTCCTTTGCTGCATGCGAAGCAGCAATATACTCGGCCTCTGTAGTAGAATCGACAACTGTTTCTTGCTTGGAACTCTTCCAACTCACAACTCCATTATTAAGGCAAAACACAAATCCTGACTACAATCTGTAATCATCTTTATCGGTTTGGAAGCTTGCATCGGTGTAACCCTTTACAACCAACTCTTCCTCACCGCCGAACACAAGAAACTGATCCTTAGTCCTTCGCAAGTACTTGAGGATGTTCTTCACGGCTGTCAAGTGAGCATCCCCGAGATCTGACTGGTACCTGCTCGTCATGCTGAGAGCATACGAGACATCTGGGCGTGTGCACAACATAGCGTACATGATGGATCCGATGGCTGATGCATATGGGATTCCATTCATCCGCTCCCTCTCTTCACAAGATTGGGGACATTGAGCTCTAGAGACGGTAACTCCATGTAGCATAGGGACGTTGCCTCTCTTTGAGTTCTCCATGTTGAACCGCTTCAGCACCTTGTCAATGTACGTGCTCTGACTTAGTCTGAGAAGCCTTCTAGATCTATCTCTATAGATCTTAATTCCTATAATATAGGATGCTTCTCCTAAGTCCTTCATTGAGAAAGTTTTCCCAAGCCAAGTCTTTACCTTCTCTAAGGCTAAGACATCATTCCCCATCAAAAGTATGTCATCCACATACAATATGAGGAATGTGGTCGAGCTCCCACTAACCTTCTTGTACACACAAGGTTCATCTTCATTTTGAATAAAGCCAAACACTTTGACTTCCTCATCAAATCGAAGATTCCAACTCCGAGATGCTTGCTTCAATCCATAGATTGACCTTTGCAGTTTACAGACTTTATTGGCATTCTTTGGATCTACAAAACCTTCAGGTTGTGTCATATACACATCCTCATGAATATTCCCGTTAAGGAATGCGGTTTTAACATCCATCTGCCAAATCTCATAGTCATAGTAAGCTGCAATAGCAAGCATGATCCTGATGGACTTAATCATGGCAACTGGAGAAAAGGTTTCGTCATAGTCAACACCTTGAATTTGTCGAAAGCCCTTTGCAACCAATCTGCCTTTATAAGTTTGCACATTGCCATCCATGTCGGTCTTTTTCTTGAAGACCCACTTGCACCCTATGGGTTTTACCCCTTCGGGTGGTTCCACCAAAGTCCATACTTTGTTGGAGTACATGGATTCCATCTCGGATCTCATGGCTTCAAGCCATTTCTCAGAATCTGGTCCCTCCATAGCCTCTACGTAGGTAGTTGGATCATCATCTATGATCAACTCTCCACCTTCCTGAGTCACAGGTATCCAAACCTCTCAGGTTCAAGGCGAGTCCTACTATATCTACGAGGTCTTTGTGTTACTTGAGGAGACTGAGATTCCACAACACCTTGTGAATCTCCATTTTCCTCTTGTACATCTACCGGTTCAATGTTTTCTTGTTGGGCTTGAACCTCTTCAAGATCAACTTTCCTCCCACTGTTTCCTTTGGAAATAAATTCCCTCTCTAGGAATACAACATCCCTGCCAACAAACACTTTGTTGTCAGTAGGGTGGTATAAGTAATATCCCCTCGTTTCCTTGGGGTATCCAACAAAATAACACTTATCGGATTTGGGTCCAAGCTTATCAGGAAACATTTTCCTAACGTAAGCCTCACAACCCCAAATCTTCATAAAAGACAAAATGGGACGCTTCCCATACCATATCTCATATGGTGTCTTTTGAACCGATTTAGATGGCACACGGTTAAGTGTAAACGCGGCGGTTTCAAGAGCATGACCCCAGAAGGAAATCGGAAGATCAGCAAAACTCATCATTGATCGCACCATATCTAACAATGTGTGATTCCTTCTTTCAGACACACCATTATGCTGTGGTGTTCCAGGCGGAGTCCATTGTGATACAATACCACGGGCTCGCAGAAGGTCCTCAAACTCCTGGCTCAAGTATTCTCCACCTCGATCAGAACGAAGTGCCTTAATACTTTTAACAAGTTGGTTTTGTACTTCATTCATGAAATCCTTGAACCTTTCAAGGGTTTCTGACTTATGCTTCATCAGGTACACATAGCCATACTTACTGAAATCATCAGTGAAGGTAATGAAGTACTGATACCCATTTCTGGCATTAGTTCTAAAAGGCCCACATACATCAGTATGTATGAGTCGTAATAGATCACTAGCTCTCTCACCTTTACCTGGAAAGGGAGTCTTGGTCATCTTGCCCAACAAACAAGATTCACATGTCTCTATTGATTCATAATCAAAAGAGTCTAGATAACTGTGGGCTCCGATCTCCAAACCACGATATAATCACGAATTAAACTTAGCGGAAGCAATCGATAAACAGCGGAAGACAAAAATCACGGGAAATTAAAACTTTTCGAGACAAGAGCTTGAAACCACAAACCTTTTCCATTGAAAAAGGATTTAAACTGTATACATCACTGTCAAATTACTTCTTGAGTAATTATATACAACAAGATACAAAATCTCAAGGAGTCACAACTAAAGACTCCAAGACCTGAGTGTACAAAGGACACATAGGACAAACTCTAACTACAACACTTGGCAGGCTGAATCTCCACCTGAGATTGATTACTGCTCCTGGTGCTGCTGCTGCTGGGATTGGTCACCTGTAGACCTGTTCCTCCGTCCTCGACGTCCACCTAAAAAGTTGAAGTCTACGGGGTGAGACAATTTTACATAATTGTCCCAGCGAGAGTTATAACTCTCCGCCAGAAGCTTTATTAGAACATTTAAGGAAATCATAGACAAGATAACAATAATCCTACAACAGCATGTTTAATAACAAGTGAAACAACTTCTACTTGGGCAATCATATCTTTAAGCATACAAAGGACATGTATACAAAATGTCTGAACAGATCATTAATGTAAACAATGTAACAACAACATTCTTCCTCGTAGATAAACCTAAGCAGATATACTACAGAGTTGTTTATGTTTTACAAACATGATTATGCCCTGTGGAGATGAGGCATACCACTCATACTCCAACTGATCGCTAAGAAGTCACATCAGTATCATACATAGGTCATTAAAAGAGTCGGATTCTTATGACCTCATCATCCTCAGTCAGTTAGAGGATTGTTTGCTAGACATCTGGCAGGACGTCTCTTATTATAGCTCTCCAGGGTAAACTGGACCTTCTCTATTTTAGAGTTACAGTGGCGTTCTGTACTCTCTTCGTCATCGGAAGATTTCTTGTTTATCTTTCACCGATACGGTGTTTGTGTTTTCTTTGGGAGATTTGAGGTACATCTCACCATTTGGTTCTGTAGTGGAGGATTGACGGTATCAATTCCTATACTAGGATGTAAGGATTTACGCATCCATTTCCCCCACATACTCAAGAGTATGTGATCCAGGAGTTCCCTTGGGAAAACCTGTTTCACCATCATTTAGACTCTGACAATGATGGATCTATGATCAGGGCTCTACATTAAACTTGATTATTTAGGTGCATTCAGTATTCTTTTACATCATACATTGTTCTTCAAACAATAACAGTAGCATAACAACTATAACAGTAGAATACTAAATGTAACAAACCTAACTCACATCAATCATCATTTTTCAGTATACTCATCACAAGTCATCTCTAAAGCATGACTTTGATGGTATTCATGGCTCTTTCAGCCCATTTAGAACATAGGATGCCACTGACAAGGCATCAAGATAATTCACTATTCATAAAGCTAACAACATGCTTTCAATGAATATAGTATCATCATCCATACCTGGATATGATCACCTTCATATCAGGACCTGCATGATTAATTCAACTGATAAAGGTAATTCAAAATAAGAATATACTTTCTACTCTTGTCATAAGAGTCAAGTCCTCCGATTCTCATCAATTAGAGTTTACTACTCATATTGCATGTAATCACCCTGAAATTAGGGTTTACTATTCACATATTATGTCATCACCCTAGAATTAGGGTTTACTATTCACATTATGGTGAATTGAGCTTATAATATCACCATGTATGAGTAACATCATCATTGATGCTCTCAGATTTGTCTAAGATCCATCAATTATCATAATTAGGGTTTCTATGATCTCACATAAGTGGATCATACTCTAATCATGCATATTCATGTGTGTTGAAGGTACTTTACTTGAGATTTCATCATAAAAGGGGTACTTTCTCTCTCCTAAGATACTTTCTCTCTCCTCATATTGGTAGATGGTGATAACACCAATCTAGATCAAGTTGGGTTAAGTCCCCTTTGATTAACATAGATCAAATCACCACTATTGAGTGATTAGGGTTTGATTAGAACAAGGTTTCACTCAATTGAACCTTTCAAGGGTATTATGGTAAATTACACATTTGATCATCATCATGGGTTAATTTACTAACCACTTGACTCCTAATATCTCTTGGTATCATTAGGGTTTAGGTTGAGCAACTATTAAACCATTTAAGCCCTCAAGGCATTAAGCAAACTTATCCATATAAGTCTTCACTAGGTTTCACACCTTCAACCTTCATACACTTTGAAACCGAATGGCCTTATACGGTTTTGAAACCGAATGCCCTCATACAGTTTTGAAACCGAATGCCCTTATACGGTTTTGAAACCGAAAGAGCTCATACGGTTTGCAACTCAATTGACCCTATACGATCTTGAAGTAGAATTGGTCCATACGGTTTGAGATCGTATAGATCCATACGGTCTCAAGGTCGTATAGATCCATACGGTCTTGAGGTCGTATGGATCCATACGGTCTTGAGGTCGTATGGATCCATACGGTCTTGAGGTCGTATGGATTCATACGGTTTGAAACCGAATGCCCCAAAAAGGTTCAAGACCGTATAGACCTTCAAGGTGGATCAAAGGGTCAACTCAATTAGGGTTTCCTTTGTTTAAGCCATCAATAGGCCTTAAGCTTGCTAACCACTTACCAATTGATGCAATTAGGGTTAGCCTTAACCTATTGGTCACTCAATTGACCCCTTATTGATATCCAATTAGGGTTGGAGTTGGTTCAATTAAGGTCTATCAACGTTCAACCATCAACACTCAACAATGTGGAATCAAATCAAAGTTGAACCCCTCAATTGACCTCCAATTGGGCTCAAACTTGGCCCATACGGTCTTGAGGTAGTATGGACATCATCCATACGGTCTTGAGACCGTTTCCCAAAGTTTGACCAAAAACTAAGTGGATTAGATTAGGGTTGAACTCCAATTAGGGTTAAAATCAGTAATTTTCATCAATTCTTCAACTTAGTTGCAATTGGACCCTTAACCTATCAATTACCTCAACTTTAGACCTGCATACGGTCTTGGGTTGTGCCCAAACGGTCTTGAGACCGTTTGGTGGAACCCCAAACGGTTTTGAGACCGTTTGGGCCCTTCAACCCAAAACTCAACAAGATCTATGATTAAAACAGTAATTTCAACCCAATTAGGGTTAGGGTGTTGAAGTGGCTTCAACTCTCAATCCGTTTGGAATTAGTCCATCAAATTTGGAGGGATGTTAATTGACATCTTTATGAACATTAATCTCATACGGTCAACGTTTAGTCAACCATCTTATACGGTTTTGAAACCATTTACTCAAAAAGGTCAAATTAAGTAGAAAGAAAAACAGAACTAAATTCAATTAAACTTGCTACTTGTTTTGCCTATATCGCACGATTCCTTTGGAGTAAACCTCTAAAATTTTGGGGGTGATTAGCCTACATAATTGTGAACAGAATTCTTATACAGTCCACGCTTGGTCAATGCAGCCATACGGTTTTGAAACCGTATGCCTCCATACGACCTTGAAACCGTATGCCTACATACGGTTTGCAAACCGTATGGGCAAAGTGGTGGAGGTCGTATGGCAAATGGAAAACCATGGATAAACATTGGAAATAACGCCCTTATATTATTCCTCAAGAAAAGCAACAGTTCCTCACGATTTGGCTTGCAAGGAAGCAAGGGAAGGTAGGGTAGAAGATGATCTAGCAACTAAAAGCATAGAAAAGATGCATATAACAAAGCATAGGTTTAGAGTTATAAAACCCTCCTAAAGCTTGCTCCTTGAGCTCCAAGCTTTAGAAATCCAAGCCTTTAATGGCGTCCAAGAAGCTCCACTGGTCGGCCAAGGTGATTTCCTCCAAGGTGAGTTGAGAAGAGATGGCTAGAAAGGTAAAACTAAGTGAGCTAGCCATGAATTTGCCCTTGAATTCGAGTTCTAACCATAGAATTTAGGCAAGAAGAGGAATCCAGACCTACCTTGCACCCTTGGTCGTTTCTCCTGAGCTCCAAGGCTGTCCTTAGTCGGTTGAGCAAGGGGAAGAAGTGAAGGAAACGTGAGAAGTGTTTCCTTGCAAAGAGGGAAAAAGGGCTATATACTTAGGTGTATTTCTCAACATAAACTCATAAGTTCTCCCTATTTCCAACTAAGTCCCTCCATCTTTACTTGCTCGTCCCTTCCTCTTATTTCTAAGGACAAACCTCCTCTTAAGGTCAAGAAAATGAGGGCAAGGAAGATCAACCTATTACTAAAGCACACACATAAAAGGGCTATAGTACTTACACCTTGTTTAATGATCACAAAGGTGTTTTTCATTATATGTTTATTCAATTGAAGTGACTTCTTCATCATTTCTTCTCTAAATGATGACAAGAGTCCTACAAGATATTTTAGATGGTTTATTTTACAAGTTGCATCCCTCAAATTGGGTAAATTGCACTTTACCCCAATTTAGGGTTTTCAAGCATAGGGATTGCTTCCACAGCTGCACCTTGGTGCTTAAGCTTGGGAAATCCTTCAAACTTCATCATAAACATCCTCATGATGTCTCAACATCAGAGGAACATCTTATCCTGTGAATATTGCAAGTTAACCCCTTTAACTGGGTAATTTTCACATAGGTCCCTACATTACAAAATAATGCTACAACTTTATATATAAAGGAGAAAAATTGAAAGTAAATGTTCCTGAGGAACTTAATTACATGCCAGGGACTGTTCACAAGTATTTAATTACATATTTAGGCAAAACTTCCAGGGTTAGGTTATAACCCAGGTCAGGGATGTTACAAATTATCCACCCCTTCACAAGGATTTCGTCCCCGAAATCGATAAAACGTATTAAGAGAAAAGAGCAGGGTATTTCCTTCTCATCTCATCCTCTAGTTCCCAAGTGGCTTCTTCAACACCACGATGGTTCCAGAGGACTTTCACAAGGCTTATATCCTTCTTCTTTAGCTTTTTAGTTCTGTTATCTAAGATTGATACTGGTCCCTCCTCGTATGTTATATCTTCATTCAATTCTACTTCCATAGGTTGTAGAACTGACTCGGTGTCGGGGTGACATTTCCTCAACATGGAAATGTGAAAAATAGGATGTAACTTCTGCAACTCCTGGGGTAACTCTAGTCTATAGGCCACCTTTCCAATTCTTTCAACAATTGGATAAGGTCCCATAAATCTAGGAGCTAACTTCCCTTTCCTTCCAAAACGAAGGACTCCTTTCCAAGGTGAGACTTTGAGATAGACTCTGTCTCCAACCTGGAATTCTAGGGGTCTACGACATTTGTCAGCATATGACTTCTGCCTATCCTGTGCAGTCTTAAGCTGTTGCTGTATAACTTTAATCTTTTCTGTAGTTTGATGCACAAGATCAGGACCTAACAACTGGTGCTCACCAGTCTCATACCAACACAAAGGTGATCTACAACGTCTACCATACAAAGCTTCATAGGGTGCCATATCAATACTATGCTGATAGCTATTGTTATAGGCAAACTCTATCAATCTCAGATATAGATCCCAACTCCCGGTAAACTGGAGAACACATGCTCTCAATAGATCTTCCAAGGTCTGTATAGTCCTTTCTGACTGTCCATCAGTCTGTGGATGAAAGGCTGTACTAAACCTTAACTTGGTACCTAGGGCTCTGTGTAACTGTTCCCAAAAGCGACTTTTAAACTGGGGACCTCTGTCAGAAACTATTGTGACAGGGACCCCGTGCAAACGCACTATCTCTTGCACATACAACTGGGATAACCTTTCAGCAGAATAGGTTGTTTTGACAGGTAGGAAATGTGTTGTCTTAGTCAACCTATCAACAACTACCCAAATGGAATCATGTCCTTTGCTTGTCATGGGTAGGCCAACAACAAAGTCCATGGTCACATGGTCCCACTTCCACTTTGGTATGGGTAAGGGTTGCATTGTTCCTGCAGGTTTCTGGTGCTCAGCCTTGACCTGCTGACACACCGGACACCTCAGAACAAACTCAGCTACATCCTTCTTCATCCCAGGCCACCAATACATATCTTTCAAATTTCGATACATTTTGGTGCTCCCTGGATGCATAGCATACATCGAAGAATGAGCTTCCTCCAGAACTAACTTCCTCAGATTATCTACATCTGGCACTATCATCCTCCCATGATAGCATGCCACTTGGTCATCTGACTCATAAAAACCATCTTGCTTCTCACTACTATACTCAGATCTAATCTGCTGAACAGCAGTATCAACTTGTTGTGCCTCCTTTATCTGTTCTCTGAGAGTAGGTTTAATCTGCATCTCAGCTAACAAACCGGCTAACAATGACACCTTCAGCTACACATTGTCTTGCCTTAAAGAGATAAGAATATCTCTCCTAGAGCATACTAAGGAACTTAGTTGTGCTCTATCTATGGTTGATGTTGCTGATTTCCTACTCAAGGCATCTGCAACCACATTGGCCTTGCCCGGATGGTAATCAATTGTACAGTCGTAGTCCTTGATTAACTCCATCCAGCGACGTTGCCTCATGTTAAGTTCATGCTGAGAGAAGATATACTTAAGGTTCTTGTGGTCTGTGAAAATCTGGAAGGTTTCTCCGTAGAGATAATGTCTCCAGATCTTCAAAGCATGAACCACAGCAGCTAACTCTAGATCGTGTGTAGGATAATTCTCCTCGTGTTTCTTAAGCTATCGGGAAGGAAAAGAAATCACTTGTTTATCCTGCATCAACACACATCCAAGTCCATTCATGGAGGCATCACAGAAGACTACATATCCTTTTCCTTGTTCAGGTAGCACAAGTATAGGCGCACTTGTCAACCTCTCCTTCAACAGTTGAAAAGACTGTTGACACTTATCACTCCAGGAAAAAGGAACATCTTTCCGGGTTAACTTGGTCAAAGGTAAGGCTATAGAACTGAAATTCTTAATAAACCTTCGATAATAACCAGCTAACCCTAAGAAACTTCTAACCTCCGTCGGTGTCTTCAGTTGTTCCCACTGTAGAACAGATTCCACTTTCGCAGGGTCAACACGAATGCCCGACGCAAATATCACATGTCCAAGAAAAGACACTTCAGGTAACCAAAACTCGCACTTGCTAAATTTAGCATATAGCTTATGTTCTCTTAGCAAGGTCAAAGTTTGGCGAAGATGCTGCTCATGATGTTGAGCATCCTTACTATAAATCAGTATGTCATCTATGAAGACGACAACACACTAATCAAGGAAAGGTCAAAAGACTCTATTCATAATTTCCATGAATGCAGCTGGTGCATTGGTTAGTCCAAACGACATAACCGTGAACTCATAGTGACCATATCTTGTCCTAAAGGCAGACTTGGATATGTCACTGTTCTTAATGCGGAGTTGATGATACCCAGACCTCAAGTCTATCTTTGAGAAGACTGTTGCACCACGCAACTGGTCAAAAAGATCATCAATCCTCGACAACGGGTACTTGTTCTTTATTATTACTTTATTGAGTTGTCTATAGTCAATGCACAACCGCATTGACCCATCTTTCTTTTTAACAAACAAGACCGGAGCACCCCAAGGTGAGGTACTCGGTCGAATGAAACCCTTCTCAAGTAACTCTTGAAGTTGTTTCTTGAGTTCTGCCATCTCGGAAGGCGCCATACTATAAGGAGTCTGGGCTATGGGTTTTGTATCTGGGACCAGATTGATCTCAAAATCAATCTCCCAAGGTGGTGGTATACCAGGAAGTTCTTCAGGAAACACATCCTCGAATTCCCTGACAATAGGAACTTCAGCAGGATCGGGACTCTCCTTGGTAACATCTACCACATGGGCTAAGAATGCATAACATCCTTGCCTCATCAGCTTATCAGCAACCATAGCTGATACAAGACAGGTGGGCAGAATCTTTCTTTCTCCTTGAAAGATCCATGTGTTGCTTTCATCAGCAAACACTGCCAACTTGGACTCACAATCCAAGACAACTCGATACCTTTCCAAGGTATCCATCCCTAGGATTACATCAAATCCTTGCATATCAAGTGGTATAAGGTCCACTTGAATGCGATGCTTAGAAAAGAAGAGGATGCAGGGGGAGCATACCTCCTGCAGAACGACAGACCCACTCAATGGAGTCTCCAACAACAAACTACCTGCCCTATGACTAACTGTCATATTGCAGTTGCGAATCACTCTTCGAGTGATGAAAGAGTGCGTAGCACCCAGATCAATCAGAACAGATACTACACAAGATTTAGACATATCAGAATATAAAAGTTCCATCTGACCTGCCACTACCCGTGGATCAACCAATGCTTCTGGTGGGTTCATAGCATAGAACCTTGTTGTAGCCTGTTGTTGAGGTGGTGCTGATGATCCAGCTTGAGACGCTTGCCCGCGTCCTCGAGCTGCTCCTCGAGATTGCCCTCTCTGTGATCCCTGTTGACCTTGTCTCGAAGGCTGTGTCACACTGACAGGCTTAGATCGACAGTCCTTCATCAAATGTCCCACCTTACCACAGTTGTAGCAGCTTCTCTCCTGTTGTTGTGGTCTTGGTGGTCTAGTCACTGACACCGATGCAAAACTCTGAGTCTCCCGAGGTGGTTGTCCTCGTCCTCTACCTCTACTTGGAGACCACTGAGTCTGAGAACTAGATCTAGGTGGTGGAGGGTTAGGTGCAGAGGATCTAGGCTGCTTAGAGTCCCTAGATGAAGAACCCTGGAACTGTGGATATCTTTTCTGAGTTTGCCTTTTCTCAACCACAGATCTCTCTATCCTTCGGACTGACTCAACGAAGGTAGAGAATCTCTCTCGGTTTTCTAAGGCAGACACTGGGGTAGTCATGTCAGCATTCAGGCCCTTCTCGAATCTTCTGATTCTTTCCTCTTCTGTGGCAGCCATGTGCGGACAAAACCGCAACAATTCCATGAACTTAGCCTCATACTCGCTAATGTTCATCATGCCTTGCCTCAGTCTCTCAAACTGAGAGATCTTCTTGTCTAGGAAGGTATTTGGGAAATAACTCTGAAAAAATTCCCGCCGAAAGTCTTCCCACGAGATCTCCATTCCAGGTCTCTTCTGCTCTTCCATTGTCCATCAATGACCAGCGCTTCCTTTGAGAAGATAGACAGCGTGTCTGACCTTCTCAACATCAGGGATATTGAGAATCCTGAAGGCCTTTTCCAACTCCGTCAACCAAAGATCAGCATCTGCGGGGTCGACAGTCCCGTAGTACTCGGTAGCTCTGACACGACGTAGTCGCTCGAACGTCTTCCTGATACCTTGACCTTCTGGTTGGACAGGTGCCCTGGGTGCAGGCATGGGCATCCTGTCGGTTATGTGTGTCATGGTAGTCATAAACTGCTCGAACATCGTCTGCACAGCTGGGTTACTCATGTCGACTGGGTCGAATTGAGGTGGCTCCCTGGGTGGCTCAGGTACAGGCTGTTCTACTTCTGGAACCCCTGCACCACCTTGAGGTGCAGCTATGCTACTTTCTGCCACGTGCTCCTCATGTGGCTCAGACATTCTTATGTATCTTCTTCTCCTGAGGAGCAGAAGATTCTATTAGATAAGGAAGGAATACTAAAGATAGACTCGACTTCCTAAGTCTTATGCCTCTGTAGACTCGGTGAACCTAGAGCTCTGATAGCACTTAATTGTGGGCTCTGATCTCCAAACCACGATATAATCACGAATTAAACTTAGCAGAAGCAATCGATAAACAACGGAAGACAAAACTCACGGGAAATTAAAACTTTTCGAGACAAGAGCTTGAAACCACAAACCTTTTCCATTGAAAAAGGATTTAAACTGTATACATCACTGTCAAATTACTTCTTGAGTAATTATATACAACAAGATACAAAATCTCAAGAAGTCACAACAAAAGACTCCAAGACCTGAGTGTACAGAGGACGCATAGGACAGACTCTAACTACAACACTTGGCAGGCTGAATCTCCACCTGAGATTGATTAGTGCTCCTGGTGCTGCTGCTGCTGGGATTGGTTACCTGTAGACCTGTTCCTCCGTCCTCGACGTCCACCTAAAAAGTTGAAGTCTACGGGGTGAGACAATTTTACATAATTGTCCCAGCGAGAGTTATAACTCTCCGCCAGAAGCTTTATTATAACATTTCAGGAAATCATAGACAAGATAACAATAATCCTACAACAGCAGGTTTAATAACAAGTGAAACAACTTCTACTTGGGCAATCATATCTTTAAGCATACAAAGGACATGTATACAAAATGTCTGAACAGATCATTAATGTAAACAATGTAACAACAACATTCTTCCTCGTAGATAAACCTAAGCAGATATACTACGGAGTTGTTTATGTTTTACAAACATGATTATGCCCTGTGGAGATGAGGCATACCACTCATACTCCAACTGATCGCTAAGAAGTCACATCAGTATCATACATAGGTCATTAAAAGAACTGGATTCTTATGACCTCATCATCCTTAGTCAGTTAGAGGATTGTTTGCTAGACATCTGGCAGGACGTCTCTTATTATAGCTCTCCAGGGTAAACTGGACCTTCTCTATTTTAGAGTTACAGTGGCGTTCTGTACTCTCTTCGTCATCGGAAGATTTCTTGTTTATCTTTCACCGATACGGTGTTTGTGTTTTCTTTGGGAGATTTTAGGTACATCTCACCATTTGGTTCTGTAGTGGAGGATTGACGGTATCAATTCCTACACTAGGATGTAAGGATTTACGCATCCATTTCCCCCACATACTCAAGAGTATGTGATCCAGGAGTTCCCTTGGGAAAACCTGTTTCACCATCATTTAGACTCTGACAATGATGGATCTATGATCAGGGCTCTACATTAAACTTGATTAGTTAGGTGCATTCAGTATTCTTTTACATCATACATTGTTCTTCAAACAATAATAGTAGCATAACAACTATAACAGTAGAATACTAAATGTAACAAACCTAACTCACATCAATCATCATTTTTCAGTATACTCATCACAAGTCATCTCTAAAGCATGACTTTGATGGTATTCATGGCTCTTTCAGCCCATTTAGAACATAGGATGCCACTGACAAGGCATCAAGATAATTCACTATTCATAAAGCTAACAACATGCTTTCAATGAATATAGTATCATCATCCATACCTGGATATGATCACCTTCATATCAGGACCTGCATGATTAATTCAACTGATAAAGGTAATTCAAAATAAGAATATACTTTCTACTCTTGTCATAAGAGTCAAGTCCTCCGATTCTCATCAATTAGAGTTTACTACTCATATTGCATGTAATCACCCTGAAATTAGGGTTTACTATTCACATATTATGTCATCACCCTAGAATTAGGGTTTACTATTCACATTATGGTGAATTGAGCTTATAATATCACCATGTATGAGTAACATCATCATTGATGCTCTCAGATTAGTCTAAGATCCATCAATTATCATAATTAGGGTTTCTATGATCTCACATAAGTGGATCATACTCTAATCATGCATATTCATGTGTGTTGAAGGTACTTTCCTTGAGATTTCATCATAAAAGGGGTACTTTCTCTCTCCTAAGATACTTTCTCTCTCCTCATATTGGTAGATGGTGATAACACCAATCTAGATCAAGTTGGGTTAAGTCCCCTTTGATTAACATAGATCAAATCACCACTATTGAGTGATTAGGGTTTGATTAGAACAAGGTTTCACTCAATTGAACCTTTCAAGGGTATTATGGTAAATTACACATTTGATCATCATCATGGGTTAATTTACTAACCACTTGACTCCTAATATCTCTTGGTATCATTAGGGTTTAGGTTGAGCAACTATTAAACCATTTAAGCCCTCAAGGCATTAAGCAAACATATCCATATAAGTCTTCACTAGGTTTCACACCTTCAACCTTCATACACTTTGAAACCAAATGGACTTATACGGTTTTGAAACCAAATGCCCTCATATGATTTTGAAACTGAATGCCCTTATACAGTTTTGAAACCAAATTCCCTTATACGGTTTTGAAACCGAAAGAGCTCATACGGTTTGCAACTCACTTGAGCCTATACGATCTTGAAGTAGAATTGGTCCATACGGTTTGAGATCGTATAGATCCATACGGTCTCAAGGTCGTATAGATCCATACAGTCTTGAGGTCGTATGGATCCATACGGTCTTGAGGTCATATGGATTCATACGGTTTGAAACCGAATGCCCCAAAAAGGTTCAAGACCGTATAGACCTTCAAGGTGGTTCAAAGGGTCAACTCAATTAGGGTTTCCTTTGTTGAAGCCATCAATTGGCCTTAAGCTTGCTAACCACTTACCAATTGATGCAATTAGGGTTAGCCTTAACCTATTGGTCACTCAATTGAACCCTTATTGATATCCAATTAGGGTTGGAGTTGGTTCAATTAAGGTCTATCAACGTTCAACCATCAACACTCAACAATGTGGAATCAAATCGAAGTTGAACCCCTCAATTGACCTCCAATTGGGCTCAAACTTGGCCCATACGGTCTTGAGGTCGTATGGACGTTATTTATACGGTCTTGAGACCGTTTGCCCAAAGTTTGACCACAAACTGAGTGGATTAGATTAGGGTTGAACTCCAATTAGGGTTAAAATCAGTAATTTTCATCAATTCCTCAACTTAGTTGCAATTGAACCCTTAACCTATCAATTACCTCAACTTTAGACCTTCATACGGTCTTGGGTTGTGCACAAACGGTCTTGAGACTGTTTGGTGGAACCCCAAACAGTTTTGAGACCGTTTGGGCCCTTCAACCCAAAACTCAACAAGATCTATGATTAAAACAGTAATTTCAACCCAATTAGGGTTAGGGTGTTGAAGTGGCTTCAACTCTCAATCTGTTTGGAATTAGTCCATCAAATTTGGAGGGCTGTTAATTGACATCTGTATGAACAGTAATTTCATATGGTCAATGTTTAGTCAACCATCTTATACGGTTTTGAAACCGTTTACTCAAAAAGGTCAAATTAAGTAGAAAGAAAAACAGAACTAAATTGAATTAAACTTGCTACTTGTTTTGACTATATCTCACGATTCCTTTGGAGTTAACCTCTCAAATATTGGGGGTGATTAGCCTACATAATTGTGAACAGAATTTTTATACGGTCCACGCTTGGTCAACGCATCCATACGGTTTTGAAACCGTATGCCTCCATACGACCTTGAAACCGTATGCCTCCATACGGTTTGCAAACCGTATGGGCAAAGTGGTGGAGGTCGTATGGCAAACTGGAAAACCATGGATAAACATTGGAAATAACGCCCTTATCTTCTTCCTCAAGAACAGCAACAGTTCCTCACGATTTTGCATGCAAGGAAGCAAGGGAAGGTAGGGAAGAAGAAGATCTAGCAACTAAAAGCATAGAAAAGATGCATATAACAAAGCATAGGTTTAGAGTTATAAAACCCGCCTAAAGCTTGCTCCTTGAGCTCCAAGCTTTCGAGATCCAAGCCTTTAATGGCGTCCAAGAAGCTCCACTGGTCGGCCAAGGTGATTTCCTCCAAGGTGAGTTGAGAAGAGATGGCTAAAAAGGCAAAACTAAGTGAGCTAGCCATGAATTTGCCCTTGAATTCGAGTTCTAACCATAGAATTTAGGCAAGAAGAGGAATCCAAACCTACCTTGCACCCTTGGTAGTTTCTCCTGAGCTCCAAGGCTGTCCTTAGTCGGTTGAGCAAGGGGAAGAAGTGAAGGAAACGTGAGAAGTGTTTCCTTGCAAAGAGGGAAAAAGGGCTATATACTTAGGTGTATTTCTCAACATAAACTCATAAGTTCTCCCTATTTCCAACTAAGTCCCTCCATCTTTACTTGCTCGTCCCTTCCTCTTATTTCTAAGGACAAACATACTCTTAAGGTCAAGAAAATGAGGGCAAGGAAGATCAACCTATTACTAAAGCACACACATAAAAGGGCTATAGTACTTACACCTTGTTTAATGATCACAAAGGTGTTTTTCATTATATGTTTATTCAATTGAAGTGACTTCTTCATCATTTCTTCTCTAAATGATGACAAGAGTCCTAAAAGATA
Source organism: Alisma plantago-aquatica (assembly GCA_963693085.1). Taxonomy (NCBI): domain Eukaryota; kingdom Viridiplantae; phylum Streptophyta; class Magnoliopsida; order Alismatales; family Alismataceae; genus Alisma; species Alisma plantago-aquatica. Next base: position 1,128,847,128 of record OY856409.1, on the reverse strand, counting down.
TTTTAGATGGTTTATTTTACAAGTTGCATCCCTCAAATTGGGTAAATTGCACTTTACCCCAATTTAGGGTTTTCAAGCATAAGGATTGCTTCCACAGCTGCACCTTGGTGCTTAAGCTTGGGAAATCCTTCAAACTTCATCATAAACATCCTCATGATGTCTCAACATCAGAGGTCCTGTGAATATTGCAAGTTAACCCCTTTAACTGGGTAATTTTCACATAGGTCCCTGCATTACAAAATAATGCTACAACTTTATATATAAAGGAGAAAAATTGAAAGTAAATGTTCATGAGGAACTTAATTACATGCCAGGGAGTGTTCACAAGTATTTAATTACATATTTAGGCAAAATTTCCAGGGTTAGGTTATAACCCAGGTCAGGGATGTTACAATAACCATCTTTATGGAGTCTAGAAATGCGCTTCTCATTTATGTGCCCTAGACGACAATGCCAGAGATATGTTTTGTTTGAGTCGTTGAGTTTTTGCTTTTTGGTGTTTACGTTGTATACACTTGTCTCCAAGTCTGTCAAGTATAGACCACAAGACATAGGGGCACTTCCATAAAAGATCCCATCTTTAGAAATGGAACCCTTTCCATTCTTAATAAGAAATTCAAATCCATCCTTGTCCAAACAAGAGACGGAAATGATATTCCTATTTATGGCAGGTACATAATTGCAGTTCTTCAACTCTATTATTAGCCCACTAGGTAGAGTTAACTCATAGGTTCCTACGGCACTGGCGGCAACTCTTGCCCCATTAGCAACACGTAGTTCAACCTCACCTTTCCCCAAAGGCCTACTTCTCTTAAGATCCTTCACATTTGAACAAATGTGAGATACGCATCCGGTATCAAGTACCCATGACGAAGAAGTAGTAAAGTTAATCTCTATCACGTATACACCAGAAGTAGAGATCTCTATCTCTGACTTCTTCTTCCATTGTTCCTTCCATCCTCTCCATGTAGAAGAAATTGGTTTGGCGAGAGAACACTTCTCTCCCTTACCTACCTTCTTCTTCACCAACGCATTAAGCGTACATAGAGTGGATTCTAAGGCTCCTGGTATATCTAGATTGTGCAGAACACTTCCCACAGTCCTCAACCAGTTATTGAATTTATTCTCAATTAATTTGCCCATTTTAAAAGATGATTCTTTTGCCATTCTACAAGAGAAAATTTGCATTTGTCAAAACCTTTTGATTTGATTTGAATAAAATTTGACGATAGTTAATTAGGCCTTTAATTAATTACCGCTCCCACTATTTTGACTCAAATTGATAGCCCTCACCATCAATTTGGAAGATTGCAGCGTACAATCTTCTAGTGGGTCAAGATCCTGAAATCCTCTGAGCCATGGACCAGCTAGGGCTGTCACCCACAACTCAGATCTCTCAGGTAGGCAACTCTTGCCAATTGCATCATATGCAACTCTTGAAAGATGTCATTTGCAACTCTTTGCAATGATCATCTCCATGCCTCAAGGTACTAGATCCCATCTAGATCACCTTGTTAAGTCCGACCCAAAGCCAACACGATGAACATGCACCCTGCTAGGGCAGGCCCACACATTCATCCTTCACGCTTCCACGAGATAGACGGTGCACCATGCTAGGGCGTGCCCACACTTGGTCGATCAAGCTTTTCACGTGTGTCACATTTGGAAGGCATCTAAAACTTAATATTTAATGAGGGATTTGGTTTTTATATACATATACATATCCAATCACCACAATATATAGTATGTATCATATACATGCTATATCCCACAGAAAACATGCATAAACGATAAAAAGCAATGATTATGGCCATCCTATTTGTGATTCCTCGAACCAAGAGGAATCACGGTCATCTAGGTCTACATCACATGCAACCTGTACAAGATGAAATCTGTGCCTGCCTATCTGGGTTTGATCATCTCATCTCCATGACTGATCGGCTCGCCATCAGGTTGGTTGCTCGGGTGCCACCAGCCGATCGACTGGCACCTCCAGCCTATCGGTTCACCGGTCATCGTGCATCTCTTTAGGTCGCCTCCCGCTCACCTCATTCCTCGAACCGGCCATCCGGATCACCAACCACTCGGTTCACTCCTTGAATCAATCGTCTTCAGGTTGTCCGCCGTTCTTTCACATAACAGGAAATAAAATCTATCCTATTTACAATTGAATTGTGAAACCCCGAGTTACATTCGGGGGGAGCAAAGGTAGGAAAAGAATTCTCGAATTATTTCGAGTTACATCAGGAATATGAGAAAAGGGAATCGGTGCGCAGACCGAGATGTAAGCAACCACACAAACAAACACACACAGATATAGGGGTTTATAGGCCATAATCATGCTACACATCCACCACAAAACTCGTTTAAGGGCGACGCGTATTGAGTGCATTAATATTACATATCATATATGTATATTAGGGATTTGTGGATTGGACATGTATAAAGCCGATATTATTCGCATCGCATGCAATAAATAAAGGCGACAAACCAAAATCGATCATATCGATAATCCTAAAATATAGAGAGGTTGACGTGGCTCTGATACCACTGTTGGGTTTTGGAGGAGGCAGAGAAGCAGTGGAAACAAAAAAATTTCTCCCCAAACCCGGAACAAAAGGAATCGCGTCAACATCTATATAATAGGAAAGATGGTTTGTGAATCATACCTTGTCCCGAGGCTTGCTCGGAGACAGTGCCATGCGCCTTGCGCGGTCTTCACCTCCAGTCTTGGACGGTGTCTGAGCAGCTCCTGGTCGCACCGGGACTGACGACTCCTCCTCCTACCGGACTGTCGTATGACAGTTGTCCTCCTGAGCGGCAGTGACCTCCCGCCTCTGAAGTAGTCCACACGGACCACCCGGAACTCCACTCTCCTTGTCCCACAAGGAAGTGGAAGGAGTCGCACCCTCCTGTTGACGGACTAGTCGCCAACACACTCTCCTGCTGTCGACTGCAACTGCAGTTGTCCTTCCCTTGCTGCACCTCCCTTTGCGGGAAGCACTTGCTTGGGCTCTCTCTCGGTTACCAAAACCAGAGAGAATGACAACTTTGCAGAGCAATCAACTTGCACTGAGTTGTCCTCTGAGAAGCCCCCAATACCCCTATATATAGGCGGGTCATGGGACAGGGTTCTCTGTGCCCGGCAATACGGAACTAAAGCAGGAGTAGAAGGGTTCGGGATTTTCCACAAAAAGCAACCATCTCGCAACCTTAACCGATCGGTTCACAAGTGAACCGGTCGGTTGGGGACCTGAACCGATCGGTTCACCACTGACGTGGAGTCCTTGATTATCCAATGACGTAAGTGAAATCATAAGGTTGAATAATATTGAGAGTTCTAAACTTTTGACAAAAATAGGAGTGTTGATGTGAGGTTGACATGGTGATTAAGACATCTCTTTTAATGCCTTTTGAGGAATTTATTTGAGTGATCTAACATTTGAGTTTTGGAACCAAATTTGTGTACAAGGTACCTTCCGTAGTGAGGAATCTATGGCTCAAATTTGGTGGCAATTTGATGTTCCTAGAGGAAGTGAAGGAGGTTTGATTTTGGAGAAATAATGTGGATTATTAGTGTTTAATGGACCTAAGTGTTAAGTTTCTAAGCCTAAGCTAGGCTGTCACGCACCCCTTATTTGTGGGTGGGATGCATGGAGGCTTTATAGCCTTGGATCTCAGATCCAGCGGCTGTGGGATTTAAGAAGGAAGTGTCGCGGATCCTGCTTTGCATGGCCCCTTCATAGCCGTTGGATGCATCTTGACGGTCAGATCATCACCCCCTACCTCCGACCGATCTGGCGATCGTGGGGTTACAGCGAGTGAGAAGCCTAGCCTCGCCCCACGTCGTGGTCGTGGCCTAAGAAGGGACGATGTGTGGGTCGTTCTCTTTGCCCCTCCACGACCTATCAGATGACCCCTCTTTTTGGGTGAACGATCATCTGAGGAGGGAGTTTGAACTCCCGCTCATTTCCACCTCTCAGCTGTGCGAGCAGATCAAGACCAAAGGAAGGAAATGGAGATAGAGGGGGGTGATAGCTGTAGTTGAGGATGAATGAAGCTAGGCCGTAGCCAAGAGAGAGGTATGTGATCCTTTTTCCGTAGTTCAGGTGGAGGTTCCATGGCGGATGGACCTAACCTGACCGGAAGTGATGGCAAAGCTCGGGGAGCTGTGGGGAGAGGTTCTCGTCACAAGAGAAGGTTGCAAACGGACTTGTGGAGGAGGTGTGAAGCTCTTGGAAGCCTCATCTTGGCGCGAGGATGACCTGAGGTGTGATGCCCCTTTTGCTCCACCGCAACAACACTGTCGGCGGTGAGCTTGCGGACACGGTGGCTCGGAGGCGCCAGGGAGAAGCTGAGAAGCCGAGGAGGTTTTAGGAGGACAACCGAAGCCAATGGAGCGTTTAGTGGCTGACGAGGAGGCCAGGGCAGCGAGGTTGTGCTCACCGGAGGAGAGCCCGTACGGCGGAGCTCTGTTTCACAGAGGAAACAGAGACCACGGGCTGGATCGCGAGAACGAAAAGGGAAGTTTTGTCCCGGGTAAACGGATCAGAGCGCCGGCGGATCCTACACAAGATCCGACTCATGTAGGGTTAGCCAAGGAAGGAGCGCGCCCCTCCTCTTTGCCACGTGGCAACGCCTGATTGGTCAGAAGGTAAGAAAAATTCCAAATTATGCAGATCTTACAAAATTCACAGTAAATAGCTCGATGATCAGAAAAATACATATAATATACCAAAATTCTCAAAAAAATGCGTAGAACAACCTGGAACTATAATATCAGGTTTTTGATTCACTAATCTCAGTGATATCATGAAAGATGTGTAATGCTTGTTTAGTGGATAATAAATAGCAAATGATGACATAAAATTCTGGGAAAATGTCAGTAACTCCATAATAATGTTTTTAACCCATATGATGTCTATAATCATGATGTTGATGCACGAAATCATGTAATTTGCTCCATATGGCTAGTTAGGGCTAATAACCCTAAATAATATGTAATTAATACATATATGATCAATAAATGATGAAATTTACAGTGTAATCTCATATCAGTATCTGGAACCTCAGAATTAAATATGAGATCAGGATGATATCATTAATCCATGTTATATGAAGGTGAATATTAATACATGTTATAAAACCCTAATCTAGGTTAATGATGTAACCTAGGGTTAATTAATGTGCACAAAAATGCTATGGAAGATAATATTCAGATAATGGACCATAATCTATAAAATGACATCAGTAAGATAATTCTAAGTCAAGAAGACAAGTAATAATGTATATAACCTAATGAGATAAGAGAAACCCTAATGGACATAATTAGGGTTAAGATGAGACGTAAGATGATGAGAACCTGATGATCGTATGTGATCTTGTTTTGATCAGGTTTGACCAAGCTTATAGTTGACATTAGTGATATGTGTTTAGTGTGATCTATCTCTTTGGAATGTACGCCATTACCTCTTACTTGGCTTATTATACAATATGCTTGTGTTATATGGTAGTAAAGACTTGGCATATGGTATTGATTGAAATGATTGTTCTTGCATGATATGTTGCTTGATTTTCAATACTTATGGCTATGAACACCTGCAAACATAATATAGATGTTCCATCATAAGATAGCTCATAAACCACTAGGTGGTAGAGCACATGCATAATGATCACAAGCCACTAGGTGGCAGATCATATGATGTTTGTATAATGATCACAAGCCACTAGGTGGCAGATCATAAGGCCTAAAGACGTCAAAGCCACTTGGTGGCAGACGCACGAGATGTATGATGGAAATGTGCTTAAAATATGTGTTCTCTTTTGTTAATGAATATGATTTTTCTTATATTTCTTTACAACTGCCAAGTATTAGTTTTATCTTATTGCCAAGATATGATGAGAGGTATATAAAAAGACACGTAGGCGTACTCAGTACAATATTCATGAAATATTGTGCTGACGTGTACCGCATGTAATCTTTTGTTCAGGTTATGGTTATGCTCTTGAAGATCTAGGATAGATAGAGTTGTGTGGCGAGCTAATGTACAGGTGGACCTGTTGTCTTAAGATCCTGTAGTTTAGATGTAGTACATGTATATGTATAGTTTGTTGTTCAATATGTAATATCAAATGTTGTAACAATTCATGTTGTAATTATATGTTGAATGGTGAACATGTGTGTACGGTTTTATTATTATTCATGTACATGTGCTACTAATGTATTGTTTCCTTATGACTTCCTATGATTTTCTTCTTCTTAGCCTAGTGTGGGGCGTTTAAATTGGGATTCTCGCTGAGGTGAGGGTTTCAATTTGGACGTCTCACATCAGATTAAGTTTTAGAAAATCCGGGGACGTCACAGGTGGTATCAGAGCATGAACAATAGCAAAGCCTGACATTTGCTCATTATGCAACTCAAAACCAGAAAACCTTGAACTTAATAATAATCTTTAGGGTTAGATTAGTCGTCTCTTAGAGACTAGATCTGACCTAACCTCTAGGTTAGCACCTAGATGTCCGAGAACTAGGTCTAGACTGGTTCTTGTTGAGTAGCAAGTCCATAGATGTCGTTCTTTCCTTGTAGTGCAGCGGTATGGGACGTTGCACTATTTGGAAATGGCGTGCATAAAAGGAAGAGAAACCCTAGACATATTGCGCACGTTGTCTAGAGTAGCTACACTAGTCTACCCCTTGTTCTCACCCTTTTCACTAGTTTTCATGACACTGGACTCTCTACTATGTGTGGGACACTCGTTTTCAGGATTTGGTTTTTGATTCCAAACGAATCGAACCTCGATAGTTTTCTCTGACGCTTGTTTTATCGGAGAAAAACTATATAATATTTTATTATGTATATGTATTACAAAAATGTGTCCCCACACATGTACGAGTAGGAGGTCGTCATGCAACCTAAGTGAAAGTGAATGACATCAGTCTAGAAGAGAGTGTAGTTCTAGATTAGATGTCTAGAGCCTTGTTGGAATATATGTGATAGATGGAATAGATAGAATAAGTTTGATGATACGATCTAAGTCTTATATAGATGATATAAGTTTTGATGATGTGATGTAAGTCTTATATAGATGATATAAGATGGTTATGATGGTTTATGTTGTCTGTGAGGATCTAAGTTCTGTTTGAGGATTTGAGATAAGTTTTGATGACGCAAGTATGAGTTCTTTTATGAGATGAGATATGTTAAGTTAATACGAGGTTGTGAGCCAGCATGAGCCTCAAGCTCTTTTACGAAGGAGGACCTCTAGTGTTAGGACCAGTTTTGGGGTTAACTCAAGAGAGAGCGAGACCCACAGGGAGAAGGTCACAGAACCTAGACTCCACAATATGAGATATGTTATGTCCTAAACTAGAATACTCCTGAGTGAATGAGTTTTGTTGCTTGATGCATGATTCATATAGCCTTGTTGAACCCTAGATGTCCTTGGGAGGACCAAACCCTAGATTCAGAGAGAGGCTGGTTTTATATGCATATGTGAATATGAATTTGAGTGCCTACCATCTGGGTGAGGGAGAGAGCCCAAGATCCTGGAGGAGGTAGCTATGTTAGTTTATGTGAAGCCTCATGCTCGGATTGGTGGTTTCCCACATAGGAATATAGTGGTGTACATAAGAAAGTTTTGGGTAAGATGTGTCATGGGTAGGGACCTATGAAGAGTATGCCATAACATGTTTTGGTTTGTGCATATGTGGCTAGAGCTTGTAAAGCTATCGCTAGTGCCAATGAGGTAATCCGAGAACCTTAGACCGAGAGGGAAGTTATAGTTTGTACATATGAGAAAATCATAGAGTTGAGTTAGCTCAGAGAGACTGAGCATGGCACTACCCTCGTGGTATGGTTTAGAGGAACCTCTTTTGGACTATATAAAGTTTTGATACATGTTTCATCAGCCACTTGTATAAGTTTGTTAGCACAACCATGATATAATGTATGTAAGTATGTAATCTAATCTTGAGATATGATAGTGGATATGACATGATGAAAAACCTAGAGATGGTTTATTAGATGCTAATGCATAAATGGTTAACCATATGCTTTAATAATGATGATGCTAATGTGGTCTTGTTGGTTAATCTTGTGATGAAATCACTAGTAAATCTTGTAATTTACTATAAGAATTGGAATAAGATCATATGAATGAAACATGTTACATGAGGTGTTAATCATAATGCTTACTAAAGATGAAAAATATAGTTTGAAAATTAGCACAACATAATGATGATGGCACCTTAATATGATCCAGATGGATAAAGTGGGTTGACTTTAGTTAACTCCCTCCTAAAAGGCATATGTTAATGTTGAACATGTTCTAACAAATTATCTCAATAAAATGTTGATGACACCATGATGTATGAGTTAATCTTAGTTAACTCATTTAGAACATGGTAATATGATGTGGGAACCCTAATGCACGGGTTAAGATAAGGATGCATCCCTAATATATGAAATATGTCATGATATAATCTGAGTTTCTAAAACCTTGCTTCAATCCCGATGAAGTGTTTGTGCACCAAGATGGTTGTAAAACCCCTTAATAGTGCTTTGGATACATGGTTCTAGGTAACCTTTGTGGATATGATACACATAGAATAGTGCCCACATGTGGATGAATACATGTTAGTTTTCCTTGGAGTACAAGTTTGGTTGACTTTCGAGGACGAAAGTTCTTTTAAGATGTATATGATGTGAAAAAGTGGGTTTTTCTGGCTTAATTCCGAGGACGGAATATCTTTTAAGGTGTGTAGGATGTGATGGAGTGGACTTTTGGAGTCCTTGATTATCCAATGACGTAAGTGAAATCATAAGGTTGAATAATATTGAGAGTTCTAAACTTTTGACAAAAATAGGAGTGTTGATGTGAGGTTGACATGGTGATTAAGACATCTCTTTTAATGCCTTTTGAGGAATTTATTTGAGTGACCTAACATTTGAGTTTTGGAACCAAATTTGTGTACAAGGTACCTTCCGTAGTGAGGAAGCTATGGCTCAAATTTGGTGGCAATTTGATGTTCCTAGAGGAAGTTAAGGAGGTTTGATTTTGGAGAAATAATGTGGATTATTAGTCTTTAATGGACCTAAGTGTTAAGTTTCTAAGCCTAAGCTAGGCTGTCACGCACCCCTTATTTGTGGGTGGGACGCATGGAGGCTTTATAGCCTTGGATCTCAGATCCAGCGGCTGTGGGATTTAAGAAGGAAGTGTCGCGGATCCTGCTTTGCATGGCCCCTTCATAGTCGTTGGATGCATCTTGACGGTCAGATCATCACCCCCTACCTCCGACCGATCTGGCGATCGTGGGGTTACAGTGAGTGAGAAGCCTAGCCTCGCCCCACGTCGTGGTCGTGGCCTAAGAAGGGACGATGTGTGGGTCGTTCTCTTTGCCCCTCCACGACCTATCAGATGACCCCTCTTTTTGGGTGAACGATCATCTGAGGAGGGAGTTTGAACTCCCGCTCCTTTCCACCTATCAGCTGTGCGAGCAGATCAAGACCAAAGGAAGGAAATGGAGATAGAGGGGGGGTGATAGCTGTAGTTGAGGATGAATGAAGCTAGGCCGTAGCCAAGAGAGAGGTATGTGAGCCTTTTTTTGTAGTTCAGGTGGAGGTTCCATGCCAGATGGACCTAACCTGACCGGAAGTGATGGAAAAGCTCGGGGAGCTGTGGGGAGAGGTTCTCGTCATAAGAGAAGGTTGCAAACGGACTTGTGGAGGAGGTGTGAAGCTCTTGGAAGTCTCATCTTGGCGCGAGGATGACCTGAGGTGTGATGCCCCTTTTGCTCCACCGCAACAACACTGTCGGCGGCGAGCTTGCGGAAACGGTGGCTCGGAGGCGCCAGGGAGAAGCTGAGAAGCCGAGGAGGTTTTAGGAGGACAACCGAAGCCAATGGAGTGTTTAGTGGCTGACGAGGAGGCCAGGGCAGCGAGGTTGTGCTCACCGGAGGAGAGCCCGTACGGCGGAGCTCTGTTTCACAGAGGAAACAAAGACCACGGGCTGGATCGCGAGAACGAAAAGGGCAGTTTTGTCCCGGGTAAACGGATCAGAGCGTCGGCGGATCCTACACAAGATCCGACTCATGTAGGGTTAGCCAAGGAAGGAGCGCGCCCCTCCTCTTTGCCACATGGCAACGCCTGATTGGTCAGAAGGTAAGAAAAATTCCAAATTATGCAGATCTTACAAAATTCACAGTAAATAGCTCGATGATCAGAAAAATACATATAATATACCAAAATTCTCAAAAAAATGCATAGAACAACCTGGAACTATAATATCAGGTTTTTGATTCACTAATCTCAGTGATATCATGAAAGATGTGTAATTCTTGTTTAGTGGATAATAAATAGCAAATGATGACATAAAATTCTGGGAAAATGTCAGTAACTCCATAATAATGTTTTTAACCCATATGATGTCTGTAATCATGATGTTGATGCACAAAATCATGTAATTTGCTCCATATGGCTAGTTAGGGCTAATAACCCTAAATAATATGTAATTAATACATATATGATCAATAAATGATGAAATTTACAGTGTAATCTCATATCAGTATCTGGAACCTCAGAATTAAATATGAGATCAGGATGATATCATTAATCCATGTTATATGAAGGTGAATATTAATACATGTTATAAAACCCTAATCTAGGTTAATGATGTAACCTAGGGTTAATTAATGTGCACAAAAATGCTATGGAAGATAATGTTCAGATAATGGACCATAATCTATAAAATGACATCAGTAAGATAATTCTAAGTCAAGAAGACAAGTAATAATGTATATAACCTAATGAGATAAGAGAAACCCTAATGGACATAATTAGGGTTAAGATGAGATGTAAGATGATGAGAACCTAATGATCGTATGTGATCTTGTTTTGATCAGGTTTGACCAAGCTTATAGTTGACATCAGTGATATGTGTTTAGTGTGATCTATCTCTTTGGAAGGTACGCCATTACCTCTTACTTGGCTTATTATACAATATGCTTGTGTTATATGGTAGTAAAGACTTGGCATATGGTATTGATTGAAATGATTGTTCTTGCATGATATGTTGCTTGATTTTCAATATTTATGGCTATGAACACCTGCAAACATAATATAGATGTTCCATCATAAGATAGCTCATAAACCACTAGGTGGTAGAGCACATGCATAATGATCACAAGCCACTAGGTGGCAGATCATATGATGTTTGTATAATGATCACAAGCCACTAGGTGGCAGATCATAAGGCCTAAAGACGTCAAAGCCACTTGGTGGCAGACGCACGAGATGTATGATGGAAATGTGCTTAAAATATGTGTTCTCTTTTGTTAATGAACATCTTTGTGCAAGTATATGATTTTTCTTATATTTCTTTACAACTGCCAAGTATTAGTTTTATCTTATTGCCAAGATATGATGAGAGGTATATAAAAAGACACGTAGGCGTACTCAGTACAATATTCATGAAATATTGTGCTGACATGTACCGCATGTAATCTTTTGTTCAGGTTATGGTTATGCTCTTGAAGATCTAGGATAGATAGAGTTGTGTGGCGAGCTAATGTACAGGTGGACCTGTTGTCTTAAGACCCTGTAGCTTAGATGTAGTACATGTATATGTATAGTTTGCTGTTCAATGTGTAATATCAAATGTTGTAACAATTCATGTTGTAATTATATGTTGAATGGTGAACATGTGTGTACGGTTTTATTATTGTTCATGTACATGTGCTACTAATGTATTGTTTCCTTATGACTTCCTCTGATTTTCTTCTTCTTAGCCTAGTCTGGGGCGTTTAAATTGGGATTCCCACTGAGGTGAGGGTTTCAATTTGGATGTCTCACATCAGATTAAGTTTTAGAAAATCCGGGGACGTCACACTTTCCTTGTTTCTTTCCCAATTGGTATCGAATACCAATATTATTCCCAATCGAATTGGGCAATTGAAACGAAAGGAAAATTCTCACCAATCCTACTTTCCCAAGTTGCTCGATTGCACCAGTTGAACCGATCGGTTCAACAATTGAACCGGTCGTTTCACTTTGTGCATGAGCCGATCGGTTCAACAATTGAGCCAACCGGTTCAGCAACCTCAGCCGACCGGTTCATCACATGAACCGATCGGTTGGGAGTGCAGATTGTGCAGAATCAGTCAAATGCGATTTCAATCAATCTGATACTCCAATCAATGCGTCCAACACCTTGAACATTATGATATTGAGCTATCGATTAATCGAGTGTTTAATTGAACTACTAAACTCCTTTAGTAATCAATCTAAACATTGCTTTGTGGACAAAACTCCTCTTCCAGGTTAAATCCTATGTGTGTGACCCTGCAGGTCCATTTCACGTTGGCAGTGAAAGTCCATAACACTTATGACTTCACAAGCAAAGAGCGGTGCCTAGTCAGACATCAGTGCTACCCAAGTGAAAGTAGAAAGTTGCAGAACAACTTTCATCCTACAATCCGTGAATGGTGTTACAGTGAATGTATAATTCCTTTGTCACTGATATCCAGAATGAACTCGAGGCATGGAACAGTCATCCTGTCAATGTTCCTTCATTTCCTTGATCTCAGAGTAGACCGAGTGAGATGTGTATGACATCAATATCACATATTGATTCACACGTGCATGCGCATTCCTTTCTCAATCCTACTCATCAAGTGGCCAAGGATATCAAACTCCCTTAGGAGGGACAAATCCCATATCTATCACTCACCCCTCAAAAGCCCCATGTGTCAAAGCCACCCAATCATCACCTTTATAACAACCCATGTTTCAGGACTGCGTTTGATGATGTCAAAGTGTACCCAACGACATGCGTTGAGTGTAGTGATTTCAGGTCTAAGAATCACATTCACCACCATCACTGTGAGAGCCGACTGTGACTACCAAGTCATGGTTCCATGTGTCACTCTCACGGTGGGTCTGTCCGGTACCTTGTTCTCTAACAAGTACCTATGTGCTTGGTTTGATATCACCATATCATGACTAATGAGATTCTTTCATCAACCAACACACAATCTAGTCTTTAGTGTTATTGATGTCTATGGTTATTTCCACAATAACAATCGACTAGGGACTATACAAGAATGTATACTCTTAACATCTGTATGATCTCATCGTTTAGGTCCTTAACCTAAAAGCATACGTCATTGAGTAAAACAATCTTTAGACATCTATCATGTTACACCATCATCTCAAAAACAGTTTAAACATATAGATTGGAAATTGCCTTTATTATTATTATTCAAATCAATTACAAAGTATCCCATTACAATCATCATATGACTTGCTCTATGGGCATACATACCAATAGCAGTGCCATTCGGGAGCTATCATAAACCTTATACTGTTAACCACATTTCAAAAGCTGGGATTGAAGTCACCAAAGAAATCTTCCATGTCTATTGAGTTAGCGGATGGATCTATAGTGAAGTCACACAGAGTGTGTGAGGATGTACTTGTCAAAGTTGATAGATTTATCTTCCCCATAGATTTCATAGTCATGGACATGCCGCAACTTAATGGTTGTGAGATGCTACTAGGGAGGTCATTTCAAGCTACAACTGATGTTATCACTGCTATCGGGAGAGGTACCTTGACATTAGGGATCGTCAAAGAAAGAGTTGAGTTCAAATTTCTGAGTGATTCCTTAGGGACACTCCCCGATGCCCCAATTTGATGAGCATTATTGCGTCTATCCTTAGACGTTAAAGTAGGGTGCTTGTTGGGAGGCAACCCAGCCATTGGTAGACTTCATTTCCATTTACTTCAGTAGTTTTGGTTAATTTCATTTTTAGTGTAAAAAGATACCCTAATACAGTTGCTAAGTGTGCAGGTTTGTGTGGATGTCGATACCATCGACCGCTGAGTCGAGGGTAGCGACGAGGGTGCAGTGCAACAGCTATAGAAAATTTGCTCTATTGATACTATCGACAACCTCGCTGATAATATCGACCACCCAACAGGAGAATTGACTCAAATTCTGGAGCAAGTCTCTAGTGTCGACTCCCTGGTCGATGCTCATGATATCTTTGGAGATATTCAGATGAATCTTTTCCAGCGAAGTTGATGCCATCGACTCCAATGTTGATGGTATCGACACAGTTTTAGGGGAATCCACTGCCAAGGCCTTGTAAGGATAATGGATGCATATAGAAGTTGATAACATCGATGCCATGTCGATGGTATCAACGGGCCACATCAGCGAGCAGCGGGACGCCATCAACAATGCGTGCCAAAATGGGAGGTCGATCTGTAGGATGGGTCGATACCATCGACCCCCATCGATGGTATCTACGAGGTACCAGGGGCGCCGACCTCGGTTATAAAAGGAGGGACTGTATTTCATTTCTCTTCACACCTTCAGAGATGGAGATGCAGAAACAACCATTCTACGACCACTACTAGAGTACGGACCACTTTGGAGGCTACCCACATCCATCGTCGATGCCCCCATCTGATCCTTCATTTCAGGGGCAATATCCTACATGGGATCCCAGTGGTCAGCAATACTCGTAGTGCCCGCCACCTGAGCAATAGAGGGTATCACTGTTCCACCTTTTGAGGTTGTTTTTGACTATGCGGCCATAGTCGAATTCAAACTTAGGGGAGTATGGGGAGATGGAACAATTTCTATCTTAGTTTTTATTTTTATTTTCTTTTCTTTTAGTATTTTTCTTAGCTTTTTGTAGTTTTTTTAGTGTTTCTTATTGTTTACAGCTTTCTAGGATCTACAGTCTATCTAGTGTAATCTGTGGATGTCAAATATAAATGTATGTCATCTCTATGTTTTTCATATGGGGAAAATTTGAAATTTGCGCATTAATTTAAAAGAATTTTTAAGAAATTGTAAGCTTGTCGTGTTTGAAATTGAGCACCTAACTTAGGAAAATAATTGGGTAGGTCAACTTTGAAACATATCATCATAACTGTACATCCTTATGGTTCAAGAAATGTTGACGGATTTGGATGTTGAGCCTAAACTGATCAAACGGTAACGGGACTTTAATCAAAAGTAAGAGAGAGAAACCCATTGATTGATTGGTACACATGTTAGTAAGGAGGGACATATAATCTTTTCCAATGGTTTTGTCAATTAGTCTTGTGATCTATCCACCTCAATTCATTCAAACATCACCATAAAAAATGGAATCACATTAAAGATTTCATCTTTTAATTGCATGCCATTTAGATAGGATTGCATTATAGATAGATTTTGCATACTCTTGAGCATATAGGACATTATGTGCCTTACTTATTCTGAAAAATAAGAAATGCTTGGAACTTGTTCTATACTCTTTGAGAAGTGAATTGTAATGCATTAATCGTAGTAGCTATGTGAAAATAAGTCCGAAAAAAGAAAAAAACGTAAAGTATTATAAATGTTTTCTTAGTCAGATTGAAAAGAAAGAAAAAAACAAGGACTTGAAAAAAAGGAAGAAAAAATAATAAAGTGAAATCAGAGGGAGAAAAGAGCTTGTTTCACCTGCATAAAAGGAAGAATAAGAACATGATGTAGTTCTATAGACATTCTATCTCACATTGAGATGGAATAGTAGAGCATGCATCATTCCACCTAAAATGTAGGCATTAGGTCATTTTCATATGCATATGCATCATTTAGGTCTTTTTTTATGTTTTGCATGTTAAATTGTATTGTGGTTCTTTTTCTTCCACATCCATCCATTTCAACCACTCGTTGCTCAATACGGTAGGCCACTCATGATTATCTCATCATTCTTGTATATCAGGAGACCTGCTTCCATGTAGATGGTAGTTAGGATATGAGCAACATAGATAGGAAATCACAAGATGCACCAAGCCTGAACCAAAGGAATTTATTGTATCAACTACCTTATTTGATAGTGTTTGTTGGTCTTGAGGTGGGTATCACTCACGGATGATTATTGTCACCTTCAGGGTAGTTACCGTTTCGTGGTTAGTGAGGGTCGATATGTGCCTTACGGGAGGGAATCATTCTGAGATGTCTTTTATGCTAATATTTTCTTTAGTCGACCCTCACAATTATATTTTGTATTTTTGTTGCTCGAGGACGAGAAAAGTTCAAGCTTAGCGGAGTTGATGCAAGGGTTTTGAGTCCCTTTTATAGGCTAGTTTTATAATCGTTTTGTGCGTGTATTGGTCATATTTGTGGTTAGTATCGCACGATTCATTTCCTTTAGCCTACAATCTCATTATGCATCAAATTTGTCATATTTCATCTTATTTTGTATAAAAGATCACATTTCTCGTATGTGATTGGAGTTCTTCTCTTTATTTTAGGGAATTTGCATATCTGAGGTTGTCGATACCATCGACGGCCATCGATGCCATCGACATGGCCACAACAACAAGCCAGAGAAAAGAGCAGAAGTAGTTGATACCATCGATAGGATGGCCGATGGTATCGAGATAGTGTCAGTATGCTAAAGATCAACAGGTCGATACCATCGACATGTTTGGTCGATTGTATCAAGCTGCCATCAGAGAGAATGCTAGAAATAAAGGAGTGCTAAAACCCTACATGGGTCGATACCATTGACCCAACGTTGATGGTATCGACACCGTCAGATCAGGAAATACCCTACATCGATCGAAATCGAACGGTCGTGATATTTTGTCGGCCGTAAGTGATCCCTATACCTAAAAAGATGGCCCAAGTTGTACTATCACATCATTAGTCACCGCACAAGTCTCGGAAGAGGAGAGGATGAAGAATGGAGACCATGTTTCCCCTATGTTTTCTTCTCCTTTCATTGTGTTTCTCATTGAGATGAACATGTAGGGCTAATCCCCTTTGTCTTTAGGACCAGGAGTAGCCCGGATAATCATTGTATGACACTTTTTACATAATTAACGATAATTTGTCTCTCAAATCCATGGTATGATATTGTTTTCTCAATTCTATCATTGTGCTTAATCACCATAATGGTAATTTAATACCTTTAATTGCTTTTGACGAATAATTAATGGTTGAAAAGACGCAATAATCACATTAACTTATAAATCCTTTCGAAAAGGTGATGTACGATTAATGGTGGAAATCTAGAGATATCTTTTTCATACACCTAAAATAGGGTATATGTTATTACTGATGTGGAACCGATCTAAATTAAGGTAGTGAATTGTATTTTGGAAGCGAACAATTCTATTCACAGGACACTACCCGGGATAGGAGACAAGTTGTGATAATTATATAGAAATTAGTACAATGAGAATCTGTGTGAAATCACAATCCTAAAGATTCCATTTTAATTGATCAAACCAACCATTTAATCGCTTTCTTTGATTTCTTTCATTTTTATTTTCTTTTTCAAAACAACTCTCAAACTTTTATAATCTGTCTAGCTGATTGCAAGTGGATAGTAGTAGTCTACCAAAATTATGTTCCCTGAGTTTGACTCAGGCCTCACAAAGGCCTATATTACATTGACGCGTGCACTTGCATTTTACGCATGGTTTAATCGTGTCAGTAAATAAATTTGTAATTTCAAGGCGTTAATAATAATTTCTATGACCACTTTCTAAGATACATAAGTAGTGGATACATCTGATTATTGTGGCCTCTATCTTGTTGCAGGTCCCTTCATGTAGGGTAGGACATGTAAGCTATGTGAGATATGGCTTCAATGACTTGATCTTGGCTTATCAATGGTGTTCTAATGGGCATCTCAACAAATTTATGAAGGTAACAAATTTGTGATTCAAGGCACGAATTTTAATTTAGATGACCACTTTCTAAGATTAATAAGTAGTGCATAAATTTGATTAGTGTGGACTTCCTATTAATGTAGGTATGGTTCCCTTCGTTTATATAATCACATGGAAGCCTTAGGGTATCTATTGGTTACTAAATAATTTGGCCTTTACGATCCTTTATATTATGTATTTACCTTCTAAGGATTTAATGTTTACTTGGTTACCAATCTTATTGCAGGTACAAGTCTCTTCATGTAGGGAAACACATGTATGTTATGTGAGATTTGGCTTCAATGACTTGATCTCAGATTATGAATTGTGTTATGATTGGCATATCAACAAATTTATAAAGGTATCAAACTTTGTGATTTCAAGGTGTTAATAATAATTTAGATGACCATTTTCATAGATACATAAGTAGTGGGTACATCTGATTATTGTGGCCTCTATATTCTTGCAGGTCCCTTCATGTAGGGCAGGATATGTAAGCTATGTGAGATCTTGCTTCAATGACTTGATCTCGGCTTGTCAACTGTGTTCTGATGGGCATATCAACAAATTTATGAAGGTAAAAAATTTGTCATTTCAAGGCATTAATATAAATTTTGATGACCACTTTCTAAGATCAATAAGTAGTGTATAAATTTAATTAGTGTGGACTTTGTATTAATGTAGGTATGGCTCCCTTCATTTATATAATCACAGGGAAGCCTTAGGGTCTCTGTTGGTCCCTAAATGATTTGTCCTTTATGATCCTTTATATTATGTGTTTACCCTTTAAGGATTTAATGTTTACTTGGTTACCAATCTTGTTGCAGGTACATTTCCCTTCATGTAGGGCAACACATGTATGTTATGTGAGATTCAGCTTCAATGACTTGAACTCGGATTATGAACTATGTTCTGATTGGCATATCAACAAATTTATAAAGGTAAAAAACTTGGTGATTTCAATGCATTAATAACAATTTAGTTGACCACATTCTAATATAGATAAGTAGTGTATACATCTGATTAGTGTGGACTCCCTATTGAAGTAGGTAATGTGTCCATTCATATATATAATTTCTGGGCGGCCTTTGGGTCTCTATTGATAGGTTCCATGAGGTATGATTCTGCTTAGGGTTCCTTTACATGGTGTGTTTACTTTTCAAGGTTTAGGTTCTACTTGTCCGTTGATTACATTTGGTACTTGTGGCCTCTATCTTGTTGCAGGTCAGGTCCCATCATGTAGGGAAGAACATGTATGTTATGTTAGATCTAGCTTTAGTGACTTGATCTAAGATTATCAACTATGCTCGGATTGGCATATCAACAAATTTATGAAGGTAAATAACATTGTGATTTCAAGCCGATAATTATAATTTAGATGACCACTTTCTGAGATACATAAGTAGTGGATACATCTAAGTATTGTGGCCTCTATCTTGTTGCAGGTCCCTTCATGTAGGGCAAGACATGTTAGCTATGTGAGATCTGGCTTCAATGATTTGATCTCAGCTTATCAACTGTGTTCTAGTGGACATCTCAACAAATTCATGAAGGTAACAAATTTGTTATTTCAAGGCATTAATGTTAATTTAGATGACCATTTTCTAAGATTAATAAGTAGAGTATAAATTTAATTAGTGTGGACTCCCTATTAATGTAGGTATGGTTTCCTTGATATTTATAATCACAGGGCAGCCTTAGCATCTCTATTGGTCCCTAAATGAGGTATGATTTGGCCTTTACGATCCTTTATATTATGTATATACCCTTTAATGATTTAATGTTTACTTGGTTACCAATACTGTTGTAGGTACAAGTCCTTTCATGTAGGGCAGTACATGTATGTTATGTGAGATCTGGCTTCAATGACTATATCTCATATTATCAACTGTGTTCTAATTGGCATATCAACAAATTTATAAAGGTAACCAACTCGGTGATTTCAAGGTATTAAAAATAAATTAGATGACCGCATTCTAATATAGATAAGTAGTGTATACATCTGATTAGTGTGGACTCCCTATTGATCTAGGTAATGGGTCCATTCATATATATAACCACAAGGCGACCTTTGTGTCTCTATTGGAAATTGCATGAGGTATGATTCAGCCTTAAGAGTCCTTGATATGGTGTATTTACTTTTTAAGGTTTTTGTAACATACTAAATCTCAGGGTCTTTCCTGCAAATTACCCACTTTTGAGCTTTTCTTTTCCTTCTAGTCCATTTGGACTTTTTTCATAAATTTCCCTTCTTTTATATTCTTTTTGGACTCCTTGTGCAATTTGAGCACAATTCAAGGTTGAAATTACCTTTTTCCCTCATTTATATAAATGAAGGGGTGTTTGCACAAATAACCCACTTAAGGTAATAATTAAGGTCTAATTATGCAAAATGGAGTTTTATGAGAGGTAATAAGTATATAATATTAATTTGGAGCTTTTTGGATAAATATATTAGTAATAATGTGTATTTGAATTAATTAATGAGAATATTAACCTTAATTGTTTCTCTCTCCTAAAAATATGATTTTAATTCATGAAAATATGTTATTTAATTGAGAACTGATTATTGAAATCTTAATGTGCTTAATATCTCGACATTTACTCACATGTTTCATAAAAAGAAGTCTTTTCATATAATTCATTCATTTTAATATATTAATATACACATTAATGAGCAATATATTTATTAAAGTCCATATTATGAGTAAAACGAAAATATATTTGCATAGGATTGTTCTAGACTTTAATATGAGCATGTGGTTAAAATTTGATGGCTTTTGGAGTTGGTTTGACCCCTCAAAACAATTTAATACTCTTTTAATAGTGTGAATTAAAATGGTGAATAATAACCCACCTACATACCTCACTCTTCATATGGGCTAATAAAATTTGTAAATACATGATATTAGTGAGTGGAGGACTCTTGGACTCCATATCTCGGATTTGGGAACCAAGGTTTTCTTATAAAAGCAACACATAATTATTTGCCCAAGCATTATATTAATATATGCTTTACTAATCAAAATATTTTTTTGGAAGCCAAAGGTTGGGTGAAACGACAATTTAATTATATAGAATGAATCTAGACGTCATTAGCAACTTGGGGTTAAAATTTGAAGTCATTTGGAGTTCTTTTGACCTCCCAAATGCATTAATCAATTTCCTAATAAAGTGTGACATTATAACATTAAGATATCAATGTTACATGCACATTTAAGCTAAGGTTCAGCTTTATTTGATCTGTCACGCGTGCGGCCCATCGTAGATCACGATCCTATGGTCCAGGATGGACGCGGACCTCATCTGATGGCCGACACTTTGTCTTCCACCATCTGACAACGGAAACAGGAACTGAGCAGCCGTCGCTCGCTTCCTCTCCACCTTTCTCCCTCGTCTCTTCACCGTTTCTAGAGATTTCTTCGCCTACAAGTTTGTGGAGACCACCTGCATAGAACGAGCCAAACCTCGTCACCTCCCGTGCACTGTAGACAAAATGCCATTCTTATCCGGCCATGGCTCCTCACCTCCACCTTCGCATCGGCTCCACGGACATCCCCACCTATAAATAACACCCCCCACAGCTTCGTCGTCCCCCTAGCAACCTTTCTATCCACTCAATTTTGTCCGAGAACGTGTGTGTAGCCGGCGACGAGGAGCTTTTCTAACTGTGCTTGTGGCACCTCTCCCTGGAGCTAGAGTGCTCGTGCATCGAAATAAATTGGCTAGGTGAATTCGTCTTTCGATTCTCTTCGTTTAGAGTACCTGCACGACCGATTTGGTTGAGAAACGCAAAAACGCCCAAGTTCCCAAGATGCACCTCGGCGCCATGGCAAAGCCCGAGCTTGAAGAAGCTTGGGTGGATTTTTACCGTTTTGCCCCCGCGCGCCCTATTTTCCCGATCCTCTCTCCGGGGGCGGTTTCGTCATCCAAAACCTTGTTTTTTTGACCCATTTGGCAATTAATTGGTCAGTTTTGTTTCATTAATAGAAAATCACTATGTTTAAAAAAAATCATTGGAAAGGATATTTTGTGTAAGATCTGAATTTTCAAGTTTTGAACCCTGTTTTCCATTAAAAACATGTTAATTAATTCAAACTCTAATTTAAATATATAAAGTGATATAAAATGATTATAATAGTGTTTTAACTCTGTTTTTGGTAAATAAATATGTTTTCTCGAATAGAAAAATATTAGGAATCATTTGACCCTGTTTCCAGACCCAAAATCCAAAGTTTTAATCCATGGTTTATAAATATGGACATTTTACATAAAGTACCTTTAAGTAACCTAATACATGTGTAATGTTTGTAACTAGGGGAATATGGAATGGTGATACAATCAGATTGGTGAATGTGATGGTAATTAATTAAAACAGGTATATGAAGCCTATTTTAGTATGTGAATCATATTTATGTGAACATATACGATGAATGTGAAATCTATGTGGAATGTATATTGTGCAATCAACCTACTCTTCAGTTGGGATCTCATCCAACCCTACCCTAAAGATGTGCTAGCCTTGTTATACTTCAATATTCCTTTATTTGGCTCTTTACTTATTTGATGCTTTTGTTTCCATTATGACTCGTCTATTTGAATTATGTGAATCTTGCTATTGCCTATGTTGGCTCATCTTTTTGAAATACTTGGAAACATTGTATATTGTTGTTGCTTGTGTTGGCTCCTTTATCTCTTGGGTATTATTCCCAATGCTATGTTGCAATCTTGTTATATTTCTCAATACTGCCAAGTGACTATTTAAGCATGATGTATTTAGGCCAAATGACAATGTAGTGTACATGAGTACAAACCACCCATAGGGCACTGAGGTTTTAGTCCTCCTGTCGGGCACTGGGGTTTTAGTCCCCCTGCCATTTTATATATATTAGGCACTGGGGTTTTAGTCCCGCTGCCACTTTTTAGGCACTGGGGTTTTAGTCCCCCTGCCACTCGTGAGGTCCGGTAGGTGCCTCACCCTACATTGAGATGACTTTGTGTCTTAATATATTCATGCTATGTGATTATTATTGTGGTGATTTATTATGGCAGTTCTCTTATTCTTATTTGAATATCTATCCCATTCTCTTAAAGTCTTATATCATGGAGAATCTTTTATTATGTAATGTTGTTGACTATTAGTTGTCCTATTTCTCTTGAATAACACATACTTTTATCTTTCTCTTGCTGGATGACCCCAACCATCCAAGCTAGGATCAGAATGCACAAGGAAGCTTAGTGAACCTAAGGCTAAGGATAGGATAAGAAGAAAAGAAACATATAGCTTGCATGGACATAGTTGCCTTTATATATTAAGTTGTTTTGTTTGGAGACAATATTGGCTTAGTCTAAGTCTTCCTCTACCTAGATCCTTGTTCTTGTATAAAGATGTACCCCATTTGGGATAAATTTTGTAATGTACTCTTTATACATTTTGAATAAAGTCAAGTTTTATTTCTTCCGCTGCCACACATTTGGTGTTTTTTTTATTTATCTTGTTTTATAGTAGAGACTTGGTCTTTACAGCATGGTATCAGAGCATCAAGGTAGTCAGATTCTTGACTAATTCAAATTGTCTCCTAGATAGAACCTCTCTCCTCATACAACTTCTTTAGAAGGTTTTCACCTTAGAGTTGACCAACATTGAATTAGAGTTATAATTTCATAATTAAAAATAAAATTTGTCAACTTTTTGGTGAATTATCTATTGAGAAGCTACTAGAGCAATAAGTTGAAGTGATGGTGTCTAGAAAGGGTCAGATCTTGGGGGCTGGCAATATTTTCCTCCGCCCCACTAGCTTGGTAACGAGCACTCCTGAGCTCATATGACCTGGCCTGGCCTGATCTGATACAAACAGCTCGAAATAGTCTATCTTTGGGCATGTTGCCTAATTGTTGAATACCTTAGGAAAGCCATAAGTGATGATTTGATCTCTTACACAAAAATCATCCTTAAATACCTTATACTCCTATGTTTAGGGTTTAGTGTACCCAATTTTACACCTTGAAGCTTGGTTAGTAAATCCTTTTAGTTTTGAGTTTTATGTACCCTTTTACCCTTAGCTTAGTTTGACTTAGTTTGACCCTTTTAAGGGGTGGAATGAGGGTAATGGTGTTTGTACCCTATTTGGTTTTGCAAATCTGATTTCATGGATGAAATCCCTTTTTAGGGGGATGGAATCCCAACTAAAAGAAAAATCAAATATCTTTAGAGTTAGAAACCATACCTATGTGGACATATGTACATAATAACTTATGTGAACAAGAATTTACCAAACACATTTTACTTGTAATTCAACTAGTTTGTTTATACACACATGAATACGTATTAAGTCATATAGAGATAATTCATATGCTTGGACCTTAATATAAGCTTGATGCACATAATAATGAGTTACTTATTACTAATTGTGAATACATATAGCGTTGACTATGCCACCCTAATGGTAAAATGCACCCTAAGGATGCTTTAACATGTAATGATCATGGTGACCTTAACCCTAATATGTAATCATCTATCCTTGACAACATA
Organism: Alisma plantago-aquatica; assembly: GCA_963693085.1. NCBI lineage: Eukaryota > Viridiplantae > Streptophyta > Magnoliopsida > Alismatales > Alismataceae > Alisma > Alisma plantago-aquatica. The sequence goes on along the minus strand of OY856409.1, from coordinate 1,128,822,895 downwards.
TACATATATATACCCTTAATGCCTTTCGTGATACATTAGTGACATTAGGTGTCATCATCACATAATATACCTTAATGCATATAAATGGATTATAGTCACAAAGTTATCAAGATATGTAAGGTATATCAACTTGTTCACTAATGAACACCTCATCATAACTTGATATATGAAATAATTTATTAATATTTAATGGGTTACATCCTATTCACTAAAATACATATAATGACTCAAACATGATAATGAATAATTGGATTCACATAAATATTCATAAATGCCTAATGTGTATTAAAATATGGATAATCTATAATATGAAGTGTAATGGACGAAAATGATTAGTGATGCCACTAATATGAGTATGAAAGATGATATGACAATGTGCAATATGAACATTATTTGGAATTATTATAGGCTTATAACTTGTTGGATAATATTAACTTTTTCTAAAAAATAATTTGTGATAATTTTACATGATAGTTTTAATAGGATAATGGAAATGAATTCATGTTATTAAGGTTTTTGACCTAATACATTAATTAATGTTGAAATGGCTTAGTAAACCCTAATTATGCTTAAAACGCTTGATGAGGGAAATACACATGATATAATATTGAGATATAATTGTTTTGAATAAAATGTGGCACACGTGATAGTATAATAAATATGATACCTCTTCATGATGGAGATTATGTTAATTAGGCAAAAATGTTAATTAGGTTGAGTTTGATAAAAGGCTATAGGTTTTGTGGAAACCTTAGTAAGACTTGACTTATGTGTAGGGCTTTTTAATACTCAACTAGTGTTTAAGGTTGGAATGTTACACACTCACCCTCTCTTTCCTTTGTTGTGATTTTGGGGACGAAATCCTCTTTAAGGGGTGGCATGTTGTAACATACTAAATCTCAGGGTCTTTCCTACAAATTACCCACTTTTTAGCTTTTCTTTGCCTCCTAGTCCATTGGGACCTTTTTCATAATTTTCCCTTCTTTTATATTCTTTTTAGACTCCTTGTGCAATTTGAGCACAATTCAAGGTAGAAATTACCTTTTTCCCTCATTTATATAAATGAAAGGGTGTTTGCACAAATAACCCACTTAAGGTAATAATTAAGGACTAATAATGCAAAATGGATTTTTATGAGAGGTAATAAGTAGATAATATCAATTTGGAGCTTTTTGGATAAATATATTAGTAATAATGTGTATTTGAATTAATTAATGAGAATATTAACCTTAATTGTTTCTCTATCCTCAAAATATGATTTTAATTCATGAAAATATGTTATTTAATTGAGAAATGATTATTTAAATCTTAATGTGCTTAATATCTGGACATTTACTCACATGTTTCATAAAAAGAAGTCTTTTCATATAATTCATTCATTTTAATATATTAATATACACATTAATGAGAAATATATTTATTATGGGCCATATTATGAGTAAAACGAGAATATAATTGCATAGGATTGTTCTAGACTTTAATATGAGCATGTGGTTAAAATTTTGTGGCTTTTGGAGTTGGTTTGACCCTTCAAAACTATTTAATACGCTTTTAATATAGTGTAAATTAAAATGGTGAATAATAACCCACCTACATACCTCACTCTTCATATGGGCTAATAAAATTTGTAAATATATGATATTAGTGAGTGGAGGACTCTTGGACTCCATATCTCGGATTTGGGAACCAATGGTTTCTTATAAAAGAAACACATAATTATTTGCCCAAGAATTATATTAATATATGCTTTAATAATCAAAATAATTTTTTTGGAGGCCAAAGGTTGGGTGAAACGAAAATTTAATTATATAGCATGAATCTAGACGTCATTAGAAACTTGGGGTTAAATTTTGAAGTCATTTGGAGTTCTTTTGACCTCCCAAATGCATTAATCAATTTCCTAATAAAGTGTGACATTATAACATTAAGATATCAATGTTACATGCACATTTAAGCTAAGGTTCAGCTTTATTTGATCGGTCACGCGTGTGGCCCATTGTATATCACGATCCAATGGTCCAGGATGGACGTGGACCTCATCCGACGGCCGATGCCTTGTCTTCCACCTCCGGACAACGGAAACAGGAACTGAGCAGCCGCCGCTCGCTTCCTCTCCACCTTTCTCCCTCGTCTCTTCACCGTTTCTAGAGATTTCTTCACCTACAAGTTTGTGGAGACCACCCGCATTGAAAGAGCCAAACCTCATTGCCTCCCGTGCACTGTAGCCAAAATGCCATTCTTATCCAGCCATGGCTCCTCACCTCCACCTTCGCTTCGGCTCCACGGACATCCCCACCTATAAATAACACCCCCCACAGCTTCGTCGTCCCCCTAGCAACCTTTCTATCCACTTAATTTTGTCCGAGAAAGTGTGTGTAGCTGGAAACGAGGAGCTTTTCTAGATGTACTTGCGGCGCCTCTCCCCGGAGCTAGAGTGCTCGTGCATCGAAATAAATCGGCTACGTGAGTTCGTCTTTCGATTCTCTTCATTTCGAGTACCTGCACGACCGATTTGGTTGAGAAACGCAAAAATGCCCAAGTTCCCAAGATGCACCTCGGCGCCATGGCAAAGCCCGAGCTTGAAGAAGCTCGGGTGGCATTTTACCGTTTTGCCCCCGCGCGCCCTCTTTTCCTGATCCTCTCGCCGGGGGTGGTTTCGTCATCCGAAACCTTGTTTTTTTGACCCATTTGGCAATTAATTGGTCAGTTTTGTTTAATTCGTAGAAAATCGCTCGGTTATCAAAAAAATACAAAAAATAGTCGTTGGAAAGAATATTTCATGTAGAATCCGAATTTTCAAGTTTTGAACCCTATTTTCTGTTACAAACCTGTTAATTAATTCAAACTCTAATTTAAATATATAAAGTGATATAAAATAACTAAAATAGTGTTTTAACTCCATTTTTGGTAATAAATATGTTTTTTCGAATAAAAAAATATTAGGAATCGTTTGGCCCTATTTCCAGATCCAAAATCCAAAGTTTTAATCTGTGGTTTATAAATATGGACATTTTACACTTAAAGTACCTTTAAGTAACCTAATACATGTGTAATGTTTGTAACTAGGGGAATATGGAATGGTGCTACAATCAAATTGGTGAATGTGATGGTAATTAATTAAATCCGGTATGTGAAGCTTATTTTTGTATGTGAATCATATTTATTTGAACATATATGATGAATGTGAAATCTATGTGGAATGTATATTGTGCAATCAACCTATCCTAAAGATGTGCTAGCCTTGTTATCCTTCAATATTTCTTTATTTGGCTCTTTACTTATTTGATGCTTTTGTTGCCATAATGACTCATCTATTTGAATTATGTGAATCTTGCTATTGCCTATGTTGGCTCATCTTTTTGAAATACTTGGAAACATTGTATATTGTTGTTGCTTATGTTGGCTCCTTTATATCTTGGGTTTTATTCCCAATGCTATGTTGTAATCTTGTTATATTTCTCAATTCTACCAAGTGACTATTTAAGAATGATGTATTTAGGCCAAATGACAATGTAGTGTACATGAGTACAAACCACCCATAGGGCAGTGAGGTTTTAGTCCTCCTGCCGGGCACTGGGGTTTTAGTCCCCCTGCCATTTTATATATATTAGGCACTGGGGTTTTAGTCCCCCTGTCACTTTTTAGGCACTGGGGTTTTAGTCCCCCTGCCACTGGTGAGGTCCGGTAGGTGCCTCACCCTACATTGAGCTGACTTTGTGACTTAATATATTCATGCTATGTGATTATTATTGTGGTGATTTATTATGGCAGTTATCTTATTCTTATTTTAATATCTATCCCATTCTCTTAAAATCTTGTAGCATAGAGAATCTTTTATTATATAATGTTGTTGACTATTACTTGTCCTGTTTCTCTTGAATAACACATACTTTTATCTTTCTCTTGCTGGATGACCCCAACCATCCAGGCTAGGATCAGAGTGCGCAAGAAAGCTTGGTGAACCTAAGGCTAAGGATAGGACAAGAAGAAAAGGAACATATAGCTTGCATGGACATAGTTGCCTTTATATATTAAGTTGTTTTGTTTGGAGACAATATTGGCTTAGTCTAAGTCTTCCTATACCTAGATCCTTGTTCTTGTATAAAGATGTACCCCATTTGGGAGAAATTTTGTAATGTACTCTTTATACATTTTGAATAAAGTCAAGTTTTATTTTTCCGCCGCCACACATTTGGTGTTTTTTGTTTGTCATGTTTTATAGTAGAGACTTGGCCTTTACAACATGGTATCAGAGCACAAAGGTAGTCAGATTCTTGACTAATTCAAATTGTCTCCTAGATAGAACCTCTCTCCTCATACAACTTCTTTATAAGGTTTTCACCTTGGAGTTGACCAACAGTGAATTAGAGTTATAATTTCATAATTAAAATAAAAATTTTCAACTTTTTGGTGAATCGTCTATTGAGAAGCTACTAGAGCAATAAGTTGAAGTGATGGTGTCTAGAAAGGGTCTGAGCTTGGGGCTGGCAATATTTTCCTCCGCCCCACTATCTTGGTAACGAGGACTCCTAAGCTCATATGACCTGGACTGGCCTGATCTGATACAAACAACTCGAAATAGTCTATCTTTGGGCATGTTGCCTAATGGTTGAATACCTTTAGAAAGCCATAAGTGATGATTTGATCTTTTACACAAAAATCATCCTTAAATACCTTATACTCCTATGTTTAGGGTTTAGTGTACCCAATGTTACACCTTGAAGCTTGGTTAGTAAATCCTTTTAGTTTTGAGTTTTATGTACCCTTTTACCCTTAGCTTAGTTTGACTTAGTTTGACCCTTTTAAGAGGTGGAATGAGGGTAATGGTGTTTGTACCCTATTTGGTTTTGGAAATCTGATTTCGAGGATGAAATCCCTTTTTAGGGGGATGGAATCCCAACTAAAAGCAAAATCAAATATCTTTAGAGTTAGAAACCCTACCTATGTGGACATATGTACATAATAACTTATGTGAACAAGAATTTACCAAACACATTTTACTTGTAATTCAAATTGTTTGTTTATACACACATGAATACGTTGTAAGTCATATAGAGATAATTCATATTCTTGGACCTTAATATAGGCTTGATGCACATAATAATGAGTTACTTATTACTCATTGTGAATACATATAACGTTGACTATGCCGCACTAATGGTAAAATGCACCATAAGGATGCTTTAACATGTAATGATCATGTTGACGTAAACCCTAATATGTAATCATCTAGCCTTGACAACATATACATATATATATACCCTTAATGCCTTTCATGATACATTAGTGACATTATGTGTCATCATCACATAATATACCTTAATGCATATAAATGGATTATAGTCACAAAGTTATCAATATATGTAAGGTATATCACCTTGTTCTCTAATGAACACCTCATCATAACTTGATATATGAAATAATTCATTAATATTTAATGGGTTACATCCTATTCACTAAAATGCATATAATGACTCTAACATGATAATGAATAATTGGATTCACATAAATATTCATAAATGCCTAATGTGTATTAAAATATGGATAGTTTATAATATGAAGTGTAATGGACGAAAATGATTAATGATGCCAATAGTATGAGTATGAAAGATGATATGACAAGCTGCAATATGAACATTATTTGGAATTATTATAGGCTTATAACTTGTTGGATAATATTAACTTTTTCTAAAAAATAATTTGTGATAATTTTACATGATAGTTTTAAGAGGATAATGTAAATGAATTCATGTTATTAAGCTTTTTGACCTAATACATTAATTAATGCTGAAATGGCTTAGTAAACCCTAATTGTGCTTAAAACCCTTGATGAGGGAAATACACATGATATAATATTGAGATATAATTGTTTTGAATAAAATGTGGCGCAAGGGATAGTATAATAAATATGATACATCTTCATGATGTAGATTATGTTAATAAGGCAAAAATGTTAATTAGGTTGAGTTTGAAAAAAGGCTATAGTTTTGTGGAAACCTTAGTAAGACTTGACTTATGTGTAGGGCTTTTTAATACTCACCTAGTGTTTAAGGTTGGGATGTTACATACTCACCCTCTCTTTCCTTTTGTTGTGATTTCGGGGACGAAATCCTCTTTAAAGGGTGGTGTGTTGTAACATACTAAATCTCAGGGTCTTTCCTGCAAATTACCCACTTTTGAGCTTTTCTTTACCTTCTAGTCCATTTGGACCTTTTTCATAAATTTCCCTTTTTTATATTTCTTTTTGGACTCCTTGTGCAATTTGAGCACAATTCAAGGTTGAAATTACCTTTTTCCCTCATTTATATAAATGAAGGGGTGTTTGCACAAATAACCCACTTAAGGTAATAATTAAGGACTAATAATACAAAATGGAGTTTTATGAGAGGTAATAAGTAGATAATATAAATTTGGAGCTTTTTGGATAATTATATTAGTAATAATGTGTATTTGAATTAATTAATGAGAATATTAACCTTAATTATTTCTCTCTCCTCAAAATATGATTTTAATTCATGAAAATATGTTATTTAATTTAGAATGATTATTGAAATCTTAATGTACTTAATATCTCGACATTTACTCACATGTTTCATAAAAAGTAGTCTTTTCATATAATTCATTAATTTTAATATATTAATATACATATTAATGAGCAATATATTTATTAAGGGCCATATTATGAGTAAAACGAGAATATAATTGCATAGGACTTTTCTAGACTTTAATATGAGCATGTGCTTAAAATTTGGTGGCTTTTGGAGTTGGTTTGACCCCTCAAAACTATTTAATACACTTTTAATATAGTGTAGATTAAAATGGTGAATAATAACCCAGCTACATACCTCACTCTTCATATGGGCTAATAAAATTTGTAAATACATGATATTAGCGAGTGGAGGACTCTTGGACTCCATATCTCAGATTTGGAAACCAAGGGTTGCTTATAAAAGCAACACAAAATTATTTGCCCAAGCATTATATTAATATATGCTTTAATAATCAAAATAATTTTTTGAAGGACAAAGGTTGGGTGAAACGAAAATCTAATTATATATCATGAATCTAGACTTCATTAGAAACCTGGGGTTAAACTTTGAAGTCATTTGGAGTTTGTTTGACCTCCCAAATGCATTAATCAATTTCCTAATAAAGTGTGACATTATAACATTAAGATATCAATGTTACATGCACATTTAAGCTAAGGTTCATCTTTATCTGATCTGTCACGCGTGCGGCCCATCGTGGATCACGATCCAATGGTCCAAGATGGATGCAGACCTCATCCGATGGCCGACGCCTTGTCTTCCACCTCCGTACAATGGAAACAGGAACTGAGCAGCCGTCGTTCGCTTCCTCTCCACCTTTCTCCCTCCTCGTCTCTTCACCATTTCTAGAGATTTCTTAGCCTACAAGTTTGTGGAGACCACTCGAATTGAACGAGTCAAACTTTGTCGCCTCCCGTGCAATGTATCTGAAACGCCATTCTTAGCCGGCCATGGCTCCTCACCTCCACCTTCGTTTCGGCTCCACGGACATCCCCACCTATAAATAACACCCCCCCACAGCTTCGTCGTCCCCCTAGCAACCTTTCTATCCACTCAATTTTGTCCTAGAATGTGTGTGTAGCCGGTGACGTGAAGCTTTTCCAGCTGTGCTTGCGACACCTCTCCCCGGAGCTAGAGTGATCGTGCGTCAAAATAGATTGGCTAGGTGAGTTCGTATTTCGATTCTCTTCGTTTTGAGTACCTGCACGACCGATTTGGTTGAGAAACGCAAAAACACCCAAGCTCCCAAGATGCACCTCGGCGCCATGGCTGTGCCCGAGCTTGAAGAAGCTCCGGTGGCTTTTTACCATTTTGCCCCCCCTCGCGCCCTCTTTTCCTCTCGCCAGGGGCGGTTTCGTCATCCGAAACCTTGTTTTTTTGGACCCATTTGGCAATTAATTGGTCAGTTTTGTTTAATTCGTAGAAAATCGCTCAGTTATCGGAAAAATACAAATAAATAGTCGTTGGAAAGGATTTTTCGTATAGAATCCGAATCATCAAGTTTTGAATCCTGTTTTCCAATACAAATCTGTTAAATAATTCAAAATCCAATTTAAATATATAAAGTGATATAAAATTATTATAATAGTGATTTAACTCTGTTTTTGGTAAATAAATATGTTTTCTCGAGTAGAAAAATATTAGGAATCGTTTGTCCCTGTTTCCAAACCCAAAATCCAAAGTTTTAATACATGGTTTATAAATATGGACATTTTACACTTAAAGTACCTTTAAGTAACCTAATACATGTGTATTGTTTGTAACTAGGGGAATATGGAACGGTGATACAATCAGATTGGTGAATGTGATGGTAATTAATTAAAACAAGTATGTGAAGCCTATTTTAGTTTGTGAATCATATTTATGTGAACATCTATGATGAATGTGAAATCTATGTGGAATGTATATTGTGCAATCAACCTACTCTTCAGTTGGGATCTCATCCAACCCTACCCTAAAGATGTGCTAGCCTTGTTATCCTTCAATATTCCTTTATTTGGCTATTTACTTATTTGATGCTTTTTTTGACATTATGACTCATCTATTTGAATTATGTGAATCTTGCTATTGCCTATGTTGTCTCATCTTTTTGAAATACTTAGAAACATTGTATATTGTTGTTGCTTATGTTGGCTCCTTTATTTCTTGGGTGTTATTCCCAATGCTATGTTGCAATCTTGTTATATTTCTCAATACTTCCAAGTGACTATTTAAGCATGATGTATATTAGGCCAAATGACAATGTAGTGTACATGAGTACAAACCACCCATAGGGCACTGAGGTTTTAGTCCTCCTGCCGGGCACTGGGGTTTTAGTCCCCCTGTCATTTTATATATACTAGGCACTGGGGTTTTAGTCCCCCTGCCACTTTTTAGGCACTGGAGTTTTAGTCCCCCTTCCACTGGTGAGGTCCGGTAGGTGTCTCACCCTACATTGAGATGACTTTGTGTCTTAATATATTCATGCTATGTGATTATTATTGTAGTGATTTTATGTCAGTTATCTTATTCTTATTTGAATATCTATCCTATTCTCTTAAAATCTTGTAGCATAGAGAGCCTTTTATTATGTAATGTTGTTGACTATTACTTGTCCTATTTCTCTTGAATAACACATACTTATATCTTTCTCTTGTTGGATGACCCCAACCATCTAGGCTAGGATCAGAGTGCGCAAGGAAGCTCGGTGAACCTAAGGCTAAGGATAGGACAAGAAGAAAAGGAACATATAGCTTGGATGGACATAGTTCCCTTTATATATTAAGTTGTTTTGTTTGGAGACAATATTGGCTTAGTCTAAGTCTTCCTCTACCTAGATCCTTGTTCTTGTATAAAGATGTACCCCATTTGGGAGAAATTTTGTAATGTACTCTTTATACATTTTGAATAAAGTCATGTTTTATTTCTTCCGCTGCCACACATTTGGTGTTTTTCGTTTATCATGTTTTATAGTAGAGACTTGGTCTTTACAGTTTTAATTTTTACTTGGTTATTTAGTACATTTTTTAACTGTGGCCTATACGTTGTTGCAGGTAGAAGTCCCTTCCTGCAATTGTTACGACCCCATTTGAGCTTAATTGGTAAACTAGGGTTTACCTAGACAATTGTAAAGATTAATTGGAATAATCATTCTTGAAATCTAATTAATGAAGATAACACAATTAGGATGTTTTAACTATGATAATATGTCTAAATGTTCTTTTGTCTTGAGAATTAGGGTTTGAGAAGCATAAACCCTAATCGGCCCAAAATAGGGTTTTGATGATGCATGAATACAGAATTTGATATGTAGAATGTCTCACTAAATGATTTTTAGTATTTTATGCGTAACTCTGATTTACTTCAAATTTGGATATGATTTAGATATATAAAATGTGAACAACATTGGAAAATATCAGAATTTTTGAAGAATGCTCTGACCTTTTTATCGGCCGAGTTTCAAACTCGACCGATCACAATTTCAGATTTATATAGCAGTGTGGTAATTGAATTTTATCTTTTTATTGGTATATCCAATTGATCTCAAATTTTAACAGTATTTGATAAATACAATTTTAGACACTCTGTTAAATTGGCGTAATTTTTGGATGACTTTTGAATCCCTACAGTAAGGGTGTCGGTCGAGTTTGTGCAGGACAAACTCGGCCGAATATTCTACAGACTGCAATATAGCAGTGCACTGTTCGATTTTTAATTATTTATTGGTAACTCCAAATGATCTCAAATTTTAACTGAAGCCTTATAGATCAATTATAAACAACGTGCTAAATTCCCATAATTGTTGGCGAAGGTTTGATCTCTAAAATAAACGAATTACAGTAACTTTTGTATAACTGAATATTCAGCCAATATAATTAAAGTTGAGTGTAGGGTCAATTTGCAATTGACCCAAGCATCTCAAATTAGCTTATATGATCGACCACACACACACAAAGCTCTCATTCTTCATAATTTCATTCCAGAGAAACGAGCTCCTAGAGAGAGAGGGAGAATTAGGGCTTGAGTGGAGAAAGTGGGGGAAATTGCTGAATTAGGGTTTTGCGATTCCAGGAAGGGTGAAATCAAGTAAGTTGGATCCTTTGCATAGACTTTTATGGTGAATCTTCTCTTTCATGTCAAGATTCCGTCCATACTCTGATTTGATCCAAGAGGATGTCGAAATTCCCTCTTTTCTCACCCTTTCTTCATAATCCCTCATTTTCAAGGTTTCCGAGTTGAATGGAAGAAGAATTGGGAGTTTTGCTAGGAAGTTGATATGAATTCGAGATTTCCCTGAGTTGAGCTGCAGTTTTAAGGTGTTTTCACACCTTAGGGTGAGTGGGTTCTTCCTTCAAACATTCTAATGCACGAATTTGATTATAACATCCAAATCCCTAAATGCTTAGCATGTGAATTCTAAATCCTGAAATGTCCATTTGATTTAAGTTATTGTAAATTGATATGATATGGATTCCTTTTCTATTTTAATGACTCCTAAATGGTAGATTCATATCAGATACGTATACAACACTTCCTAGTGAGGATGCTTTTAGATTTATATCAAATGATGTAATTAGGGTTTGACCTAATTGAGATATCGCTAGAGTTTCAACCTTATTGAAAAGGACTAGTAATCCTATAAGTGGTTAGGATGTACCTCGTGGGTTATCTTAATTGAATCTTATTCTGGATACATGATATCGCAGTGATGATATGGAAAACCTAAATTTAGTTAAATTTCCATGGTTTCATGTCTATATTGATTGCATACGATTTGTTGGAAACAATCTTTATTTAGTGAATGCTTATATCCTATGAAATCCTTATGAGAGCCATGTGACAAGTGAATGAGGTAAATGAAAAGGTGAATGAGGTAAATGCAACCCTAAGAGTAGGGTGTTGGCATGTGATGAATGAATAAGACAAATGAAACCCTAAGGATAGGGTGTTCAATGAATCATGCTATGGTAATATGAAAGGTCTCGATATGAGATGTGGTGATGCTTAATTGTTAAATTGTATGTTTCTAGTGCATTTAACTTTATATGCTTGTTCTCCCTGAAATGATATTTACATACTGTAGGGCTTCTTATATTTCAATACATATCTCGTAAATTGCAGGTGTTGAGACATGTCATGCCCTAGAAAGGGATGTTACTGAGTCATGTTTAAAGATGACAAATGATGTATATGTGTTTTCAAGTAATGTTAAGAATGTGAAATAAGTATGAAATGTGTTTTTCCTGTTTAATTGTTTACCTGATAATCAGTTAATAGACTTAGATGCCCTAACGTCGTAGAACCCCTCGTGAGGTCTGCACCTTGGGGTGAAACGACCTACTAGCGTGTGTCTAGATGGTCGGTGACTCGTGTTCAACAATAATCCGTGCGTGTGTCACGGTGGCACGAGGGCAGAAAAGCAGTGTTTAACAATAATCTGTGCGTGTGTCACGGTGGCACTGGGAAAAAGAAAGAAAACTTGGTTATCTAACACAATTCGTGAAGCGTCACGAAGGTAACCCTGTGACTCTCCGCCCGTGTGCTCAGGTTTAAGGAGGAGTCTAGAGTACACTCTTTGAGAGTGCAGTGAGGCCGTGAGAGCCTGAGAGTCCTGACGCAGACTAGGACAGCAGTCAGACTTAGCATTTCCCGGGTGTGTCGCTAAGTCTTGTACGGTGGGACCGTAGCATGAACTTGCTGCGGATCTTTATATGCAGAGTACACTGCATATATTTAGGGCATAATCTAAAATATGATCATATAGGTTCACAGAGTTCCTTATAAATGAAAGAGTTAAGAAAGACTAGAGCATAGTTTTCTAGTAGTTATTCTTTGGATGCAATATTTATATTCTTTGCTATTTCAATTATATTGTTTTAGAACTGCTCAGTGTAGTATTTATTGTTGTTAAATTTCATATTGTTTACTCTAATTATATCTTTGATCACATTAGTGCATTAGTATGTTTCCATGAAGTACTCATTCACTGAGCGAGTAGGCTCACCCCTCTACTCAAACATTTTAGGGTTAACCGCGTGGACTTGAAGATGGTCAGAGCATCAGTGTAGACCTGCCACATGAGTCAAGTACGAGATTAGTTGAGTCAGTCGGTCCTTGTCACTCTAGGTCCTCAGTAAGAGATAAGAGAGAGAGTTGTAATTACGATGTGTAATATTGTTCCTCTTTGATATGTATGCTAATTAACAAGTTTTATGTGCACAAGTTGTGAAAGACATCATGAATGTTTATATATGTATCTTTTCTATTAAAGTCTGATTAGTAAAAGAAATGTTCGGATTCCTTTGTTAAGATGTTATGTGGTTCAATGCGGGGAAACAAGAGTTTTAAAGAAAAGAAAAAGTTAAGGGTGTTCTTTGTGTTACATATAAGTCCTATCTTATGCCCTAATCTCATGATTTGAGGAAATTGTGAGATCGGGGTGTAACAGCTTGGTATCAGAGCTTAGGGTGAGTTGTCAAGGACCATTAAGTTAGTAAGTTAGAGTCCTATGTGTGGCAGATAGGAGATGTTTGATGTTAGCTTTGGGGATTTGAGTATTTGGATATCCTGGCCCGATATCTGAGTACTTGGATCAACCAGTACAAGCTACTCTGTCTATTCTCTCACGTATACCCTGGCCAGGTATACAGTGGAAGAATGGGCTAGAGAGGAACCCTAGAAATATTAGGGTTAGAAAACGAGAAAAGTAACAAGAATTAAGAGCATAAATGTAAAATGAGATAGAACTTACATTTCATAATGTTGTTTTTGTTGGAAATGTATAGAAATGCTCTTATATGTTTGAATTGAAATATTCAATACTTTGAAATATGGGTCTTTAATATCTGTTGTACACTATGCAATTGTAGCATTTATTAATTTCATTCTTTGTAACAAGAAGACTAGAATTGACCTTTGAATGAGCTTTTGTTTCTATAGTCTTGCCCGCTGATTCGAGTGAAATTGACATCAGCAGGTCTGTTTAGATTTTCAGTCTGTACACGATTCGGCCGAGTTGTATGTGATTCGGCCGAGTTTCCTTAATAGGCAATCGAACAGCAAACTGATCGGCCGAGTTGTATGTAATTCGGCCGAGTTTCCTTTTTCAGGAAATCAAACGGCAAGTTGATCAGCCAAGTTTCAAGCGGATCGGCCGAGTTGTGAAGCAATCGGCCGAGTTTCTGACCAATCGGCCGAGTTTCTGAGCTGTAAGTGGCAGTTCAGGAAGTATGTGATCCTTTGTAATTCTTGGCTTCAGGACTTCAGGTTTGGCCTGGTCCGGTTGGCAGGATGCGTTATTAGGATCTAATGAATCCTGTCAATAGCATAATAAGAATAGAATTGGAATAATTAGACCCACATCAGAGTAAGAATGTACATACAGTAAGATGTTGAAACAGATGGGCAAGATCAGAACAACTAAGAATTAGTTGAAACTGATATCTGAGGTTCAACTTTGGGGTCTCAAATGTGAAACCCTTAATTGGGAATAAAGGAACATGATATAAGGTTCATAATCAGTTTATTGATTAATATTATATGAACTATACATATGAAATATAGAAAATATATGTGAAATGTATGTATGGTTTAAGATAACAAGAATCAATCATGAAGAATGAATCATATAATAGCGTATAATGCTTTTATGAACTCTAAAGCAAAGGCTAAGTAGAAGAATAGAGTGAGCTTTCAATAGGTCCATAAAAGTAAAAAGGATCGTATGAACATGTAATTCATAAGACTAGAACAACAAACTAGTTTCTAAGCAAAGAACATAGGTGTAGTTTAATGAATGAATAAGTCATACCAAGGTGGACTGTATTCAGAAAAGAAAAACTTGAAATGATAAGAGAAAATGAATCATATATGATACATAACTACCTTGGTGGGGTCATCTAGTGAAGGTAATAGTGACATTCAATATGATGAAGTGCGATAAGAAATAAATTCTTGTGTGATAGCAAGAATGATGAATAATCTATTCCTATCTTAATTGATTCAATGCTAATGATGTTTATTTTATATAATCATATGAAAAGGATAGGTAGCAAAAAGTAAAGAAGTAATGAATGAGCAAAGAGATATGAGAAAACACTAGCTTTGTGTAATATGTGAATTTGTTTTTACATGCATGATTTGTTGAAGGCATATTAAGGTATGAAAGTTGGTTCTACAAATGATTTCAGGGTATTTGTGCAAGCTATATGTTAAATAAAGGCGTATGATAGTTGAAGTAATTCATACCTGATATACATCTTACTATTGTGTATTTGTGATATGGTGATACGGTTGGATGATGTCAGAACATATGGAGAGATACCCTGAACAAGGTAGTCATACTTATTCACTCATATTAATAGAAAAGGATGATAATCTGATTGTCTGGACAAGTAACCCTAATGAGGTGTAGCTTGTTATACCTAGCTCTAATATAACTAAGTGATGGTAATTGAGTATGATTAATGTTTGAATGACTAATACAATTGTGGATTACCTTATTACTGTTGTTGAAATCCTAAAATGATATAATGCGATGGTTACACTTTGAATTGTGTGTGGGCCCATAACCCACAGATCCCAGGATCGAAACAGGATAGTATAGAATGAGGTGGTAATACTTCACCTCATGCATCCATGACCCAATGGGGATGCCAAGAGTAGTATTGTGCAATTGATTGTTGAATTTAGTCTTTTAATTCAAGACTGTTTTGCTATCTGAGCAGCATAAGTTGAGATAGTTGTATCAGAGTATCAGAGTTGTGCAGTAAAAGCGTGGTGGTTTATCTTTGCATTCTATGTTTGACTGTGGCATGAAGAATTTTCTTGATATCATCGAGAACTATTTGAAATATGTTGTGATTTAGTAAAGAATTAAAAGGTCTAATGTTGAAAACTACATTCAGGTATGAAACACAAGAATATAATGACATGGAAGGATTTAGAAGCTTAGAATAACCTTGAATGTATTTTTCTTGTAGGTTTATGTTTCGAGGACGAAACATTTTAAAGGGGGAAGGAGTTGTTACGACCCCATTTGAGCTTAATTGGTAAACTAGGGTTTACCTAGACAATTGCAAAGATTAATTGGAATAATCATTCTTGAAATCTAATTAATGACGATAACACAATTAGGATGTTTTAACTATGATAAGATGTCTAAATGTTCTTTTGTCTTGAGAATTAGGGTTTGAGAAGCATAAACCCTAATCGGCCCAAAATAGGGTTTTGATGATGCATGAATACAGAATTTGATAAGTAGAATGTCTCACTAAATGATTTTTAGTATTTTATGTGTAACTCTGATTTACTTCAAATTTGGATATGATTTAGATATATAAAATGTGAACAACATTGGAAAATATCAGAATTTTTGAAGAATGCTCTGACCTGTTTATCGGCCGAGTTTCAAACTCGACCGATCACAATTTCAGATTTATATAGCAGTGTGGTAATTGAATTTTATCTTTTTATTGGTATATCCAATTGATCTCAAATTTTAAAAGTATTTGATAAATACAATTTTAGACACTCTGTTAAATTGGCGTAATTTTTGGATGACTTTTGAATCCCTACAGTAAGGGTGTCGGTCGAGTTTGTGCAGGACAAACTCGGCCGAATATTCTGCAGACTGCAATATAGCAGTGCACTGTTCGATTTTTAATTATTTATTGGTAACTCCAAATGATCTCAAATTTTATCTGAAGCCTTATAGATCAATTATAAACAACGTGATAAATTACCATAATTGTTGGAGAAGGTTTGGTCTCTGAAATAAACGAATTACAGTAACTTTTGTATAACTGAATAATCAGCCAATATAATTAAAGTTGAGTGTAGGGTCAATTTGCAATTGACCCAAACAGCTCAAATTAGCTTATATGATCGACCACACACACACACACAGCTCTCATTCTTTGTCATTTCATTCCAGAGAAACGAGCTCCTAGAGAGAGAGGGAGAATTAGGGCTTGAGTGGAGAAAGTGGGGGAAATTGCTGAATTAGGGTTTTGCGATTCCAGGAAGGGTGAAATCAAGTAAGTTGGATCCTTTACATAGACTTTTATGGTGAATCTTCTCTTTCATGTCAAGATTCCGTCCATACTCTGATTTGATCCAAGAGGATGTCGAAATTCCCTCTTTTCTCACCCTTTCTTCATAATCCCTCATTTTCAAGGTTTCCGAGTTGAATGGAAGAAGAATTGGGAGTTTTGCTAGGAAGTTGATATGAATTCGAGATTTCCCTGAGTTGAGCTGCAGTTTTAAGGTGTTTTCACACCTTAGGGTGAGTGGGTTCTTCCTTCAAACATTCTAATGCACGAATTTGATTATAACATCCAAATCCCTAAATGCTTAGCATGTGAATTCTAAATCCTGAAATGTCCATTTGATTTAAGTTATTGTAAATTGATATGATATGGATTCCTTCTCTGTTTGAATGACTCCTAAATGGTAGATTCATATCAGATACGTATACAACACTTCCTAGTGAGGATGCTTTTAGATTTATATCAAATGATGTAATTAGGGTTTGACCTAATTGAGATATCGCTAGAGTTTCAACCTTATTGAAAAGGACTAGTAATCCTATAAGTGGTTAGGATGTACCTCGTGGGTTATCTTAATTGAATTTTATTCTGGATACATGATATCGCAGTGATGATATGAAAAACCTAAATTTAGTTAAATTTCCATGGTTTCATGTCTATATTGATTGCATACGATTTGTTGGAAACAATCTTTATTTAGTGAATGCTTATATCCTATGAAATCCTTATGAGAGCCATGTGACAAGTGAATGAGGTAAATGAAAAGGTGAATGAGGTAAATGCAACCCTAAGAGTAGGGTGTTGGCATGTGATGAATGAATAAGGCAAATGAAACCCTAAGGATAGGGTGTTCAATGAATCATGCTATGGTAATATGAAAGGTCTCGATATGAGATGTGGTGATGCTTAATTGTTAAATTGTATGTTTCTAGTGCATTTAACTTTATATGCTTGTTCTCCCTGAAATAATATTTACATATTGCAGGGCTTCTTATATTTCAATACATATCTCGTAAATTACAGGTGTTGAGACATGTCATGCCCTAGAAAGGGATGTTACTGAGTCATGTTTAAAGATGACAAATGATGTATATGTTTTTTCAAGTAATGTTAAGAATGTGAAATAAGTATGAAATGTGTTTTTCCTGTTTAATTGTTTACCTGATAATCAGTTAATAGACTTAGATGCCCTAACGCCGTAGAACCCCTCGTGAGGTCTGCACCTTGGGGTGAAACGACCTACTAGCGTGTGTCTAGATGGTCGGTGACTCGTGTTCAACAATAATCCGTGCGTATGTCACAGTGGCACGAGGGCAGAAAAGCAGTGTTTAACAATAATCCGTGCGTGTGTCACGGTGGCACTGGGAAAAAGAATGAAAACTTGGTTATCTAACACAATTCGTGCAGCGTCACGAAGGTAACCCTGTGACTCTCTGCCTGTGTGCTCAGGTTTAAGGAGGAGTCTAGAGTACACTCTTTGAGAGTGTAGTGAGGCCGTGAGAGCCTGAGAGTCCTGATGCAGACCAGGACAGCAGTCAGACTTAGCATTTCCCGGGTGTGTCGCTAAGTCTTGTAGGGTGGGACCGTAGCATGAACTTGCTGCGGATCTTTATATGCAAAGTACACTGCATATATTTATGGCATAATCTAAAATATGATCATATAGGTTCACAGAGTTCCTTATAAATGAAAGAGTTAAGAAAGACTAGAGCATAGTTTTCTAGTAGTTATTCTTTGGATGCAATATTTATATTCTTTGCTATTTCAATTATATTGTTTTAGAACTGCTCATTGTAGTATTTATTTTTGTTAAATTTCATATCGTTTACTCTAATTATATCTTTGATCACATTAGTGCATTAGTATATTTCCATGAAGTACTCATTCACTGAGCGAGTAGGCTCACCCCTCTACTCAAACATTTTAGGGTTAACCGCGTGGACTTGAAGATGGTCAGAGCATCAATGTAGACCTGCCACAGGAGTCATGTACGAGATTAGTTGAGTCAGTCGGTCCTTGTCACTCTAGGTCCTCAGTAAGAGATAAGAGAGAGAGTTGTAATTACGATGTGTAATATTGTTCCTCTTTGATATGTATGCTAATTAACAAGTTTTATGTGCACAAGTTGTGAAAGACATCATGAATGTTTATATATGTATCTTTTCTATTAAAGTCTGATTAGTAAAAGAAATGTTCGGATTCCTTTGTTAAGATGTTATGTGGTTCAATGCGGGGAAACAAGAGTTTTAAAGAAAATAAAAAGTTAAGGGTGTTCTTTGTGTTACATATAAGTCCTATCTTATGCCCTAATCTCATGATTTGAGGAAATTGTGAGATCGGGGTGTAACAGCAATGCAGTTAGTTTCTTCTTCAGGAATGGTGAATTCTCCAATTTGCAAAGAAAGATAAGTCCTATTTCAACCAACTCATATAGATAATTTGGTTTATTGGTATTTTGAATTTGCTATATCATCAACTACTTATTTGATCTACTCGTTACTGTTTTAGATTAATTTCTTTCTAGAATGAATATTACAGTCCTTTCAATTCAAAAAGGGTGTTAGTGGAATATTATATGCAACCCTCATAGACTCAATATCAGATCTACATGCATATATTAGATGCTATCAGATGCTTGAATGAATAATGGGGTATCTTATATATTAGATACTACTAGATTCCATGTTCTTCTTAGCATGTGTGGGATCTTTTCAAGCTTTGGAAATCATTTTGGGTTTAGAAATCATTTTTGGGTTGCACTTGACCAATTCCTTATAATATTTGGTGCATTAAAATATGGGTTGCTTTAACATAGACCATATATTAGTAATAGTAAATTGTTTTTTTTCTAGACCTATGCCATGGTTTGCAAGTCTATCTTCATCGAAAATCCCTATGAACATGTGTCTGTAGATTATGCTTCTATTCAATGTTCTTCTTAGCTTGTGTGGGATCTTGTTAAGGTTTGGAAATCATTTTTGTGTTTGGAAATCATTTATTGGGTTGCACTTGACAAATCCTTTATAATATTTGGTTCATTTAAATCCGGGTTGCTCTAACATAGATCATATATTAGTAATAGTAAATTGATTTTTTTTCTAGACCCATGCCATGGTTTGCAAGTCTATCACCATTGAAAATACCTATGAACATGTGTTTGTAGATTATGCTTCTATTCCATGTTCTTCTTAGCATGTGTGGGATCTTTTCAAGCTTTGGGAATCATTTTTGGGGTTGCACTTGACCAATCCTTTATAATATTTGGTGCATTTAAATCTGGGTTTTTCTCTAACATAGACCATATATTAGTAATAGTAAGTTGATTTGTTTTCTAGACCCATGCCATGGTTTGCAAGTTTATCTTCATTTAAGATCCCTATGAACATATGTTTGTAGCTTATGCTTCTATTCCATATTGTTCTTAGCATGTGTGGGATCTTTTCAAGCTTTGGAAATCGTTTTTGGGTTTGGGAATCATTTTTGGGTTGCACTTGACCAATCCTTTATAATATTCGGTGCATTGCATTTGTTCTTATTTACAGAATGCCAAGTAAAATGACTCTTGACTTGCTTTTGCACCTACTTAGAGAATTTCAAACAGATGGTAAGCAACTATAGGAGCAAACTAATTTGCTCATTGTAGGAAAAATCTGGGTTTCTCTAACATAGACCCTATATTAAGTCAAATTTAAAATGCATGTCCAATTTGGGTAAGTAGGTATGATTTATACTAGTACAATAATAGTAAATTATTTTTTTCTAGACCCATGCCATGGTTTGCAAGTCTATCTTCATCTAAAATACCTATGAACATGTGTCTGTAGATTATGCTTCTATTCCATGTTCTTCTTAGCATGTGTGGGATCTTTTCAAGCACTGGATATCGTTTTTGGGGTGCACTTGACGAATCCTTTATAATACTTGGTGTTCAAAACTAATTATTAAAGTGATTAAAAATGTAATGCATGATTAACATGGAATAATTGTTGCTAAATAAAGTCTCAATGATGATTAGACTCCGGTACTTAGGTGACTGCATACTTTGAATACTCATGTCAGATTTAAACATGTGATAGTGATCACTTTGAAGATAAAAAATATTTTAATTTCAAAAGGTCTAAAAATATGTATTGTGCATTCCCCAATCTAGTTGAATTATATTATACTTTCTTGTGTGCCACGTAGAGGCTATTATATGCAAAATGTTGATTAGGTTTTACTTCTTAAAAAATAGGAATATTAAATGCATATTGCACATATTAAAATAATACCAGCTGAGCATCATAAATATACTTCTTTATGTTCTATGATTAAAATATTTCATACAACTTATAACTGATGCATGCCAAAATTTCATGACTTACTTGGAGGTTTGTTGGAACTTATGTTGCCGACTTTTGAGTAATTGTCTTCCTACACAGTCTTTTGATGTTTAGCAGTGAGATAGAATTGAGAGGCTTAACTTATTAGCTTCCTGCATTAGGTGTTAAGAGTGTGAGAGAAATGATACTTAATATTTCAATTTGTATAAAACTAACCTATAATTTTCTTATTTGAGGAGTACCTAGACTTGCCATTGGAGTGACACGTGCAGAGGTCTAGCCGACAACAACACCAAAGCAAAGCTCCAGGAACATACTTCTTGGATGGATGAATAGAATGGGTGGACAAGAGGTAAGTCTGGTTTTAATTCTTTGAATGTTAAACATCCAAACAAATCTAAGTCACCTTATTTTATCTTGGGACTGTTTCAAAAGTCAAAATTTGTGATTTCAACAGCATCAACGACGTCCATATGCTGTGCTCAACCCTTGAAGCTTGGTGTTAGACAGGCTTGGAGTTGTTCTGGCCGATAACAACAACAAATAAAAGCTCTAGCAACACACTTCTCAGGTGGAATAATAGGATGATGGGTGCACAAGCTTGTTGGTTGGAGTTTTGTGTGTGGTTTAAAGGAGGTAACAGATGGTTAACTCACCACCAACAACGTCAGATGATGTGATCAACACTTGAAGCATGGTGTCGAGAAGGCCCAGACTTTGTCTTCTCTACCCAACGGGATAAGCAACCTTTTGGGGTGAACAAATTTCTTTCAAATGATTTTCTATGGAGGAAGTGGTGCGTGGCAAGTGGACAACTTTCTTGTGGATGGTTTTCTGTAAAGGAAGTGGTGGGTTGAATGGGGGATTGAATGGGTGGGCTATGATTTTTGTGGGGGTAGTGAGGGTAGTGAACGACAGATGTGGGATTTATCCTAATTGACACGTTTTTTTAATTAATTAGTAGATAGATTATAGTTGTTTAGTTTTAAATGTCGAACTGATAATATCTTTTATCTATGTTGTGATTAATTGTAACTGACACATTCTTTTTTGAATTATCCTTTTCTGAAATAGTGGAGAGATTACAATTGTTCAGTTTTGAACGTGACTGGATTGTCAAAAATTCATTTATGGCACATTCTTTTTTTAGTTATCCTTTTCTGAAAGAGTGAAGAGATTACAACTATTCAGTTTTGAATGAGGACCTGATAATGTTTGTTGACTTTTTAATCGACGTGAGTGGTTTGTTGGAAATTCATTTTACGGAGACAATTACTTCCGTCCAAAAAGGGTGGAGTACAAAAAGAGGGGTATGAGAGTGGAGTCAGGAGATAGGTGAAAGTTTACCACGTCTCCACGTTGTAGGGTGAGGAAGACACAGTTCGTCGGTTACCAAGAAAATAAATGATTTAAATAAAATGCAAAAAGTGTTGAAAATGATGTGAGAAGAGAGTGAATGCAGGAAGAAACAACGTGAGAAGAGAGTGAACGCAGGAGGAAGCAGCATTTTGAATTCCTGTGTTCTGATTGGTTGTTGAGGGCTAACATGGTAGTGTTGTAATTTTTTTAATACTTTCTCTTTTTATAGTAGTTAATCAACATGAGTGGTTTGTTGGAAATTCGTTTTACAGAGACCACTACTTCCACCCAAAAAGGGTGGAGTACAAAAAGAGGAGTATGAGGGTGAAGTCAGGAGAGAGGTGAGAGTTTACCACACGGTTAGGAGGAAAAAGTTCGTTGGTTACCAAGAAAATAAATGATTCAAATAAAGTGCAAAAAGTGTTGAAAACGACGTGAGAAAAGAGTCAATGCAGGAGGAAATGATGTGAGAAGAGAGTGAACGTCGGAGGAAGCATTTTGAATTCCTGTGTTCTGAATTCCTGTGTTCTGATTGATTGTTGAGGGCTAATATGGCAGTGTTGTAATTTTTTTGAAAAACTCTCTCTTTTATAGTATATATATATATATATATATATATATACATATATATATATATATATATATATATATATATATATCAACACACACATGCATCTGCACGTGCCCCATTAAGCATGTTTATTTTCAATATTTTAAAAATAAACTTATCAAAAGGATAATGGTAATAGTGTCTCATTGAACATGTTTATCATAAATTAAACATTTGAACAATAGATCTTCCCAAGAAGATAATGATAATCCTCATAACTGCCCCAAAGGATAATGATAATCCTTGTAAATATTTTGTAGAAAATTTAAAAACATTTTGTTTACTGACTCATCAATGCACGTTCGAAGGGATGTGGCAATTGATTTTGAAAATATACAATTAAATAAATATAAAAAATTGAAAAGAAAGAGAATCAAGAAAAGTGCATCCTGAACTCATTCTTTATATATATATATATATATATATATATATATAGAGAGAGAGAGAGAGAGAGAGAGAGAGAGAGAATCAGATAAGGTGCGATCTGTACACTACAATGTATTCTAACATATATATATATATATATATATATATATATATATATATATATATATATATATATATATATATATATATATATATACACACGTTAATCAAGTTTATAAAAAGATTTGTTTGTATTACTGCCCATGACCCGAACAGAAGAAATCGACATTAGATTATTTTTCTTAAAGTTTCATATGATCAAAGGACCCACGCGGTGTTAGCATCATAAGTTGCAATTGACAACAGGTACAGACTCGTCGTTTGCCATTACCATCCAGCGGTTTTGGTTGGATGCAAGGGGCCAGAATCGGTGGATAGTAGCCTTATTATCGGCACAAGTGGAGATGGTTGCTGGCCATGCGAATTTAAGTGATCAGCATCCAGCCTGTCCTTATCGGCCATATGAAACCGTTCTTTGGTGCCCCACACGCCGGTTCTCCGGTCTCAGTCATTGTGGGATCGGCGACTAGTCTCCCAAAACCCCGCCTGCGTTACTTTCAAAGTAAGCCTGCGTTTGGTTCCGGATATCAGTTGGATTTCGGCTTGTCTTATTATGCCACGTCTGCGCCACGTCTGCACGATCCAGTCTGATTTGCAGCCTACGCGTTTGGTTCGAAATCCTAAAATGGTCCCGTTTCAGGTTCCGTTATCCTGAAATCTGGGTTGGCCCAGTCACATTAGCAGAGAGATTTCGTAACCCAGTCCTGATTTGGCTCTGTCTTTTTGTGTATTTTGTTTTTATCAAGTAGACTGAAAAGCACAAGTTACGATGTCAGTCCAATATAATGATGGGATCAGTGTGCCAAACAGAAATAAGATTTGCTACAGTCCGCTAATCTTCGATGACTGGACATATCTGGTCTAGCTCAGTCCGGGTTTCGTAATCCATATCTCAAACCAAACGGAGGCAAAGGCTTTCCGGCTGGAAGATCAGGATACCGTTTGCTAAAGCGTTTACGGCAAGTTTGATTGGATTAGAAATTCAACGTGATACGTTGGTTTTCCATCACGACAAAGGAAATTTGCAAATTATGTTATCAAATTATGTTAGGATTTTACAATAGAATTTGTCCATATTCTGGTTTTAATTCTTTGAATGTTAAACATCAAAACAAATCTAAGTCACCTTATTTTATCTTGGGACTGTTTCAACAATCAAAAGTTGTGATTTTAACCGCATCAACGACGTCCATATGCTGTGCTCAAGCCTTGAAGCTTGGTGTTAGAGAGGCTTGGAGTTGTTCTGGCGATAACAACAGCAAAATAAAGCTCTAGCAACACACTTCTCAGATGGAATAATAGGATGATGGGTGCACAAGCTTGCTGGTTGGAGTTTTGCGTGTGGTTTAAAGGAGGTAAGAGATGGTTAACTCACCAACAACAGATAATGTGATCAACCCTTGAAGCCTAGTGTCGAGAAGGCCCGGACTTTGTCTTCTCTACCCAACGGGATAAGCAACCTTTTGGGGTGAATAACTTTCTCGTGAATGATTTTTTGTGGAGGAAGTGGTGCGTGGCGAGTGAACAACTTTTTTGTGGATGGTTTTCTGTAGAGGAAGTGGTGGGTTGAATGGGGGATTGAATGGGTGGGCAATGATTTTTGTAGGGGTAGTGAGGTGAGGGTAGTGAACGACGGACGTGGGATTTATCCTAATTGACACATTTTTTTTATTAATTGGTACACATATTATAGTTGTTTAGTTTTAAATGTCAAACTGATAATATCTATTATCTATGCTGGGATTAATTGTATCTGACACATTCTTTTTTAAATTATCCTTTTCTGAAATAGTGGAGAGATTACAGGTGTTCAGTTTTGAACGTGAGTGGATTGTTGGAAATTCATTCATGATGCATTCTTTTTTGAGTTATCCTTTTTGAAAGAGTGAAGAAATTGCAGATGTTCAGTTTTGAATGAGGAACTGATAATGTTTGTTAACTTTTTCATCGACGTGAGTGGTTTGTTGGAAATTCATTTTACGGAGACCACTACTTCCGCCCAAAAAGGATGGAGTACAAAAAGAGGGTATGAGGGTGGAGTCAGGAGAGAGGTGAAAGTTTACCATGTCTCCACATTATAGGGTGAGGAAGACACAGTTTGTCGGTTACTAAGAAAATAAATGATTTAAATAAAATAAAAAAAGTGTTGAAAACGATGTGAGAAGAGAGTGAATGCAGGAGGAAACGACGTGAGAAGAGAGTGAACGCAGAGGAAGCAGCATTTTGAATTCCTGTGTTCTGATTGGTTGTTGAGGGCTAACATGGCAGTGTTGTAATTTTTTAAAAAAACTCCCTTTTTTATAGTAGTTAATCCTCGTGAGTGGTTTGCTGGAAATTCATTTTACGAAGAGCACTACTTCCTCCCAAAAAGGGTGGAGTACAAAAAGAGGGGTATGAGAGTAGAGTCAGGAGAGAGGTGAAAGTTTACCACATCTCCACGTTGTAGGGTGAGGAAGAAAAAGTTCGTTGGTTACCAAGAAAATAAATGATTTAAATAAAATGCAAAAAGTGTTGAAAACGACGCGAGAAGAGAGTGAATGCATGAAGAAATAATGTGAGAAGAGAGTGAACGCCGGAGGAAGCATTTTGAATTCTTGTGTTCTGATTGGTTGTTGAGGGCTAATATGGCAGTGTTGTAATTGTTTTTGAAAAACTCTCTCTTTATATATATATATATATATATATATATATATATATATATATATATATATATATATATATATATATATATATATATATATATAGCAACACACATGTGCATATGCACGTGTCCCATTAACATGTTTATTTTCAATATTTTAAAAATACACTTCTCAAAAGGATAACGGTAATAGTGTCTCATTGTACATGTTTATCATAAATTAAATATTTGAAAAATAAATCTTCCCAAGAAGATAATGATAATCCTCATAACTGCCCCAAAGGATAATGATAATCCTCATAAATATTTTGTAAAAAATTTAAAAATGTGTTGTTTACTGACTCATCAACGCACGTTTGAAGGGATGTGGCAACTGATTTAGAAAATATACAATTAAATAAATAAATAAAAATTTGAGAAGAGAGAGAATCAAGGAGAGCGCATCGTGAACTCGTTCTTTATACAATTATATATATATATATATATATATATATATATATATATATATATATATATATATTGAGAGAGAGAGAGAATCAGATATGGTGCGATCTGTACACTCGAGTGTATTCTAGTATATATATATATATATATATATATATATATATATATATATATATATATATATATATATATATATATATATATATATGGGCGTTCATTCGTTGCCCGTGCGGGTAACTTGGATTTTCGCTACCCTGCAGCTAAAAAAGTACCTCTCCTAGCAAAAAAAAAGTAAGTCTTCCGTCAAAAAAGTAACTATAGTGGCCAAAAAAGTAACTCTGCTGGCCAAAAAAGTAACTATGTACAAAATATACAGCAGATATATATAAGGACGAGTTTTTTGATTTTGGAGGGGCAAATGATATTATTTTTGGCCAAAAAATTTTGGAGAGCTAGACAAAATAGTCCTCTACAACAACGAATTTTTTTTTTTGAAAAAAAGTGGTCGGAAGGGTGGGCGGGTAGCTACCCGTGCGGGAAATAAAGATGGGCCATATATATATATATATATATATATATATATATATATATATATATATATATATATATATATATATATATATATATATAGGGCCCATCTTTATTGCCCGTGCGGGTAGCTACCCGCCCACCATTTCGGTTACTTTTTTTCAAGTTGGTTATTTTGACATATAAATGGTTACCTTACCTTGCAAACTGCTAAGTTTCGTGCATAGATAGTTACGTTTGCAACAACAGATTTCAAAACACGGATACATATATATCTGCTGTATATTTTGTATTGAGTTACTTTTTTAGTCGCATAGTTACTTTTTGATCAATATAGTTACTTTTTTTGCTAGGAGAGGTATTTTTTTGGCTGCAGGGTAGCGAAAATTCAAGTTACCCGCACGGGCAACGAATGAACGCCCATATATATATATATATATATATATATATATATATATATATATATATATAGGCCGTTCATTCGTTGCTCGTGCGGGTAGCCTGAATTTTGCTACCCTGCAGCCAAAAAAGTAACTATTCTGGCCAGAAAAATAACCCTCCTATAAAAAAAGTAACTATATTGATCAAAAAGTAACTATGCGACTAAAAAAGTAACTCAATACAAAATATACAGCAGATATATATGTATCCGTATTTTGAAATTTACTGTTGCAAACGTAACTATCTATGCACGAAACTTAGCAGTTTGCAAAGTAAAGTAACCATCTACATGTCAAAAATAACCAACTTGAAAAAAAATAACCGAAATGGTGGGCGGATAGCTATCCGCGCGGGCAATAAAGATGGGCCCATATATATATATATATATATATATATATATATATATATATATATATATACACGTTAATCAAGTTTATAAAAAAATATGTTTGTATTGCTGCCCATGACCCGAACAGAAGAAATCGACATTAGATTTTTTTCTTAAAGTTTCACATGATCAAAGGACCCACGCGGTGTTAGCATCATGAATTGCAATTGCCAACAGGTACGGACTCCTCGTTTGCCATTACCATCCAGCGGTTTTGGTTGGATGCAAGGGGCCAGAATCAGTGGATAGTCGCCATATTATCGGCACAAGTGGAGATGGTTGGATGCTGGCCATTAAGTGATCAGCATCCAGCCTGTCCTTATCGGCCATATGAAACCGTTCTTTGGTGCCCCACACGCTGGTTCTCCGGTCTCAGTCATTGTGCCCCTGTTTGGAAAAGGCTTAGGTTTATGTCAAACCTGAGGTCTATATCAAACCTGTTTGGATTAGTCTAGCCATCAAACCGGATTGGGATTACTTGATCATGTTTGGCAAAACAATCTGGCTTGCCTCGTAAGTTGCGCTTTTCGGTCTGCTTTATAAAACAAAATACATAAAAGTCAGAGCCTAAACCAGCTTGGAATTCCTAAACCTGCTGCTGGCAGTACTGGGCCAAGCCTGCTTTTGGGTGTAACGGAAACCAAAACGGGGCCGTTTCAGGATTTCAAGCTAAACACGCAACTGGAAAACATGACTGGCTCGGACTGGCTTGGTACTGGATTTGTAAATGTGGCGCAAACGTGGCTAATAAGACAAACATTAATCCTGGTCCAAGCCAATCCCAAGCCGTTTCCAAACAGGGGCACAGGAATCGGTGACTAGTCTCCCAGAACCCCGCCTGCGTTACTTTCAAGAAAGGCTTTCCGGCTCGAAGACCAGGATACGGTTTGCTAAAGGGTTTACGGAAGTTTGATTGCATTGAAATTCAACGTGATACGTTGGTTTTCCATCACGACAAAGGAAATTTGCAAATTCTGTTGGATTTTAATGAGTCGTTACAAGCAATAGTAGATATCTAAAACCAACGTATGTACTTCTGAAAGCCTTTGGTAGATATATAAAAACAATTCATTTATTTATAGTACTTCTGAACCTCATCATATTCCTAATCTGACGAGTTCACACAATCACTCTTATATATCTAAAAGGAATACAATGAGCTTTTTCCAATTCAGAAAGAAAATGAGGAGTCCCTTCCCAATTAAGAAAGAACATAAGGAGTCCCTTTCCAATTCTTAAGAAATAAAAGTAGTCCATTTCCAATTCAAAAAATATTAATTTAATAATTGATTGTTAATTAACTAATTAATTAATTAATTAATTATCGTGATATAAAAAAGGAAAGGAATATGGAAGAGAAATTTTCAGTCCTATTCTTATTTTGTACAAAAGACAAAAACCATTTTTCGCTCCACATTCCATATGTACTAGTTACACCTACATGGGGCTTAACCAATGCCAACGATAGAAATAGTTAATATAGCTAACTATTCACCATAAAGTCCAATGTGTATGTGTAGTATGGTATGCTACTCAGCCGTCCATATTGTTCTTTCAACAAATACATTTTAATTTCCGCAGGAACTAGGCGAACTGACATCTTGAACATGAACCTCGTGTATAAGAGTATTAGTTGACAACAACACAATAAAGACAATGATAAAAAAGAAAAATGATGCATTAAAAGCCATGCATATAAATCACAAATCTTTATTGATAGTAGGAACAACCATATTCTCATGTTGCGGCCTACCCAACATCAATCATTGAGTTGGAGTCTCAAGCATATGATGCTAGCATCTTGTATAAGAACTCGACACCATTTAGAGAAAAATCTCTTACTGATTTGCAGTCATGACACTACTAGATTTTTCAGGAGAAAAACACAAAGACATTAAAAAACATCATGAAAATTGTAGGGTCAACCAATTGACCTAACAAGTTTCTTCTATTACCACATTGGACCCAATTTCTGGGATCTCAACTCTTTTGGGTTGGGTTACTACTACATGCAAATCATAAGGGGTTTTAGTATCATCCCCAACCTAAATTTCCCAACTAAGGCCAAAGAAAGACCTTTACTTAAAAGATGAATTGCATTATAGTTTGTAGCTACATAGTCCACATCCACGACCCCATTGTCCATAACTTCTTTACAAATTTTAGTGTGACTTGGATGTGTCTACGCTATTTTTTATTGTACTTGGAATTCCTTATCTCAGCAATAGTTGTTGTGCAATCACAATGAACTAAGGAAGTGACTTCTTTATTAATTGGTAAGATGGATATGAGTCAATGTAGCCATTCAACTTCTAATCCAATTTTATCTAAAGCACACAACTCAACTTGATAGGTAGACTGAGACAATATGGTCATTTTCTTAGACCACCAAGCAACAACACCTTGTCCTAACAACAATACATGTCCTAAGACACCATTACTCCTAGAGTTCATGACAATCTAGCTTGCATCAGTATATGTCGACCACAAAAGAATATCTACCATAATACATCCTAAGGGAACTAGTTCCCTCATTGTACGTCCACACTCTGTCAAGAGCTTCCCAATGGCTCTTATCGGGATAACTATTGTATCTGAAAAACCACTAGAGGGGGGTGAATAGGGTTTTATGGATATTTTAATATAATTCAACTCAAATAATTTATCACAAAAATATTGGACAAGGGGACAAGGATTTAGAGTGGTTCCAACCTTAGCAAATACTAAAGCAGTCAATCCACTACCCGGTTGCTTACCCAACTGGGATTTTGAAGGTATTTAATTTTATTACCTCGCAAGGATGTTACATAAAATTACAACACTTTCACTAAACCCTTTGGACAACCTTCACCTAGAAGTAGTCTCACCAACCTCGAAGCAGCCTTCCTTGAAGTAACCTCAAGCTCCCCCTTGAAGTAGCCTTCCTCTTGAAGTAGCTTCCCGTTGAGACAACCTTCTTGAAGTTGTCCAAAGTCCACCTTCTCCATCGAGAAGACCCTTCTCCACCGGAGAAGTCAAACCCTCTCCAATCCACAACCTCCAACCCTAGGAGTAGCAAGGAGAGTACAATTGATATAAAAGAACAAGAAGGAAAAATTCAAATTACAATACTATTGTAGCACAAGGCTTGATTTCCTATATCAAGCGTTTTGATCTCCTACCAAATATATATGAAAGTGTTGGTATAGTGGGTAGGAGATTCTAGCCTATAGGATACAAAATTAGAGCAATGGGAATGAATAGCCAATGTTGGAATTGCACTATTGCTTACAAGAATGAATAGCCAATTGCAAGTATTTTGCTCAAGTGTAGCACAAGTGTATATTGGGCGTCCTATGGCTTGTCATATTTATAGGAATGGCCTATAGATGCTTAAGGACGTTCTAGACACTTTCTAGGGGGTTCTTAGTGCTTAACTAGCTGTCAGGTAACCATTAGTTGCTTTAACAATGGGTAGTTAATTAATTCTGAAAAGTGCAGACAGAGACATTCTCGGTCGAAGATTTGTCGACAGAGAGTCCTAGTCGGTCGATGACTTGTCGACCGAGGGACTGTCTGTAGCAACGTTCTGGTCCAATTCCCAACTACTTTGTTTGTTGTGTCTAACAACTATTTGGGTCATTCTCAGTCGAAGAGTTTGTCGACCGAGAGTGTCTCGGTCGAGAAGTTTGTCGACCGAGAATAACTCTGTTTCAATGTTTTGAACTAGGCACGAAGTGTGTATATGAGTGTGAAGTTGTGACGCTTTTGTAGGGGATGACCTATCTAAGTGTTGTGATTGACTAGGGAAGATCTAAATGCATGATTTACATGATATCTAAGTACTTGTACATTATATACTTGTACAAGTTTTTACATTTGATTACAATCATGAATTAGAGCAATTCGAGCATATAGATCTTCCAAGTTGTGACATCCACCTAGTTTCTGCAACACTCAAGTAGCACATTAGTTTCACAAGAATGAAATATTTATCATCATCGAAACAAAGGGATTATAATAATGTCCAATTTAGCCAACAATCTCCCCCTTTTTGAAGATGATAAAAATTTCCAAAATATAAAATAAGGAAGTATAAATCATATGAGTTTCATACCTGAAGTTTACCTTTTGTAGCCATTCTTGTTTTGCAAGTGTGTGTTGGCCAAGATATTATGAAACTCATTTTATTTTATGTTTTTGATTTTATATTATTTCTCCCCCTTTGTCATTTCAAAAAGATATCTAAGATAATCATTTAGTATGAATTTTTATTTCTCCCCCTTAATTTTATGTTATGCTCCCCCTTAAAGAGATATTCAATTGAAAAGCAAGGGATTAATGCAAACCAATTATTGTTAAATTTAGCCACAATTTATTTCTCAATCATTTGCAAAGGATGCTAAGCCTTGAAATGATATGAGTTCCTTTTAAGTTCATGGCATATGTGTATTGATTTCTCATCCATTTTACAAGGGATGTTAAGCCCTAAAAATGAAATGAGATTCCCTTAAGCTCATGATGAATACATATATTGATTTCTCATCCATTTTGCAAGGGATGTTAAGCCCTGAAAATGATATGAGATTTTTTAAGCTTATAGTAAAATGTATCTTTAATAAAATACACGACATGTTAAGCCCTAATTTGTTTAGAGAATTCCATCAGGAACAAGATATATGTCATATTCATGAATAATGTAGATTTCTTTGTTTCGTTACCAAAATTACTTTTAAGTATGCTAAGGTCATAACAAGCTTCAAATGATGTTACAGAGTTTAATAAGCTTATTAATCAAAATAGTTTTTGTGTGAGCTCCCCCTTAATCTTATAGTCAAGATAATTTAAGGATTCTAAGGTCACAATCAATATTAGATCATAATAAGTTGACCTTTTATGAGAGTTATGCACTAAAATTATGTTTTCAATATGATAAACACATTTTGAATCAAGATACTAAGATTTAGTGCAGTAAAATGATGTACAAATAAGCATTTTGTCAAGCTTATTTTAGGTCGACCTCGACTTCGACCATAGAGCCCCTTGGTCAAACTTGATTTCAACCAAGAGGCAATTTTTGCAGATTTCCAATTTGAACACTTATATGTGAAGTATAATTTCTGCAGATTTTCTATTTAAAATACATATGAACCATGAAGTTTTACTATTCATGCAAAATGGCATTTTCATATGAGCTGAATCACAATGATAAAAAACAATATCCATTCATAGTTTGTATATATGGATCAAAGATTATAGTAGACAAACCAATGAAACACAATGATTATGGCACAATAATTATGATAGAACAGTAGAAGTATATCCACAATACAATGATCAAGATGGAAGCATGTAACTTCATGAAATAAAATGATTTTGATCATTTAAATTTTAGTACACATGGTTCCTACATAGACAGACCAAGAAATACTTAGGATAAACCATGTGGACTATGATAAAATAGTAATTTCCTTGATTATACCAACATGGTTCATAATTTTTAGTTTTAAACCATGTAGTGGATAAACCAAAATAATCTCATTCATGATTCATGGATTTTAAGATAAACCTTGTAAATTAACATGCTTAATCAAACTTTTTCAATCAATGAAGAAAGTATGTTCAATGTCAGTCTTCATATAGCACTTTTGCAAATATGTTTAAGGATTTCATATACATAATGTTATACCTTCATTCAACAATTCATGAAAGATCAATATGTCTTGATTAAAAGATGATCTCCAAGATTCATTATTGATTTGCATATTAAATCAATCATTAACAATAAATTGATAGCAAAGCTTGATTAATTAAAATAGGTTCAGCAGAACTTGGTTCGTTCGAATTTTTTGTCAACTGAATTTTATCTCGGTCGACGTTTTTCTCGACCGAGAATGCTTCTGTTTGTACGGATTTTATCAAATTTGTTGTAGACTTCAAAAAGTAACCTACTCGGTCGACTATTTCTTGACCGACCGTGTTCTCGGTCGAACAGTTTCTCGACCGAGAATGTTTCTGTACTGTTTTTCAGTAATTGTTTACAAGTAAATCATAGGTCATTTTTAATTCAATTATGCAATTTGAAAACTCAGTTTAGTTGAGATAAAACATATGAATATCAAAGTAACATTTAGATCAATTCTCAACTAATAATATCCAAATCTTTATGTTTTGAGGACCCTAATTAAGACAAATTTTCAAAGATGTGTCTCTACAGATTTGTTTAAAATGTATATTTTCAAGTTAGAAATTTTAATTACTTGAATCAGTTTGTTATCTCATTATGTTAAGTTGAGATAGACATAGAGATATACAACTTCGAGTCTTTGGTCATATCTCAACTTAATTTTGTTCATTTAGTTTGGGGGTTTTGGAACCCATACTAACTCAACATCCTTTTTCTTGTAAGGACATGAGAAAGAATAATGTCCAAGACGCAAACAATAATGGCAACATATAGAATCAACCTCATATCTCTTTCTATGATTTTGTTCTAGGTTGTTCTTGGGTACATATGTATATTTGCCTCTAGATACATTCGTAGATTGATTCTCTAGCACTTGTGTCTTTCTCCAACTAGGTTTTTGGTAAGATTTTCCTTTAGGCTTATAACCTAGTCCTCTCCTTCCAATTTGACAATAAGAATCATTTAAGATTTTATCAAGGATATCATTGTTACTCAAACTACTAACTTCTTGTTGCAGCTTAACAATCTCATCCATTCTCTTCTTGATATCTAACTTTGCTTGATCTAGATTAGATAACGAAGAATCTCTTTCTTTCACAATAATATCATAATCTAGATGTGTACACAACACAAGTTGTTTTTGAAGATCATTTACTTGAGTTTTCAAGTTTAACTTTTCTCAGGAAAGAAGATTGCAATTTTCTTCTACAGACTTCATCTTAATATCATGATCTTCAATAACCTTTTTGAGATCTTCATTTTCAGATGTGAGAGCAAGAAGTTTAGCATGTAACTCATCATTTGCTTTATTAGATTTCTTTAATTTCTTCTTGCACTCAATATACTTATTATGTGTCTCTTTAAGACTAGCAATTAGCTCTTCTTTAGGTAAATAAAAAAGGCTTACCTCTTCTTCTTCTTCTTTTTCACTTATTGTAGCAATAAGGAATTCTTTATGCACATCTTCCTTCTTTGACCTCCATGGACAACTAGGTGTTGTGTGCCTTGTTCCTAAGCACCAATTGCAGCTTGTTGAAGATTGGTCCATGCTTTTCCTTTGCTTGCAGTTGTAGACACCACCACCCTTCATTCTTCAAGACTCGATTAGAGCTCCTTGAAGCTTGCTCTGATACCAATTGAAAAACCACTAGAGGGGGGTGAATAGGGTTTTATGTATATTTTAATATAATTCAACTCAAAAAATTTACCACTAAAATATTGGACAAGGGGACAAGGATTTAGAGTGGTTCCAACCTTAAAAAATACTAAGGCAATCAATCCACTACCCGGTTTCTTACCCAAATGGGATTTTGAAAGTATTTAATTTTATTACCTCACAAGGATGTTACATAAAATTACAACACTTTCACCAAACCCTTCGGACAACCTTCACCTAGAAGTAGTTTCACCAACCTCGAAGCAGCCTACCTTGAAGTAACCTCAAGCTCCCCCTTGAAGTAGCCTTCCTCTTGAAGTAGCTTCCCATAGAGACAACCTTCTTGAAGTAGTCCAAAGTCCACCTTCTCCACCGAGAAGACCCTTCTCCACCCGAGAAGTCAAACCCTCTCCAATCCGCAGCCTCCAACCCTAGGAGTAGCAAGGAGAGTATAAAGGATATAAAAGAACAAGAAGGAAAAATAGAAATTACAATACTGTTGTAGCACAAGGCTTGATTTCCTATATCAAGCGTTTTGACCTCCTAACCAATGTATATGGAAGTGTTGGTATAGTGGGTAGGAGATGCTAGCCTATAGGACACGAAATTGGAGCAATGGGAATGAATAGCCAATGTTGGAATTGCTCTATTGCTTACAAGAATGAATAGCCAATTGCAAGTATTTTGCTCAAGTGTAGCACAAGTGTATATTGGGCGTCCTATGGCTTGTCCTATTTATAGGAATGGCCTATAGATGCTTAAGGACGTTCTAGACACTTTCTAGGGGTTCTTAGTGCTCAACTAGTCGTTAGGTAACCAATAGTTGCTTTAACAACAACTAGTTAATTAATTCTGAAAAGTGCAGACACAGACATTCTCGGCCGAAGATTTGTCGACCGAGAGTCCTAGTCGGTCGAGGACTTGTTGACCGAGGGACTGTCTGTAGCAACATTCTGATCCAACTCCCAACTACTTTGTCTGTTGTGTCTAACGGCTATTTGGGTCATTCTCGGTCAAAGAGTTTGTCAACCGAGAGTGTCTCGGTCGAGAAGTTTATCGATCGAGAATAACCCTATTTCAATGTTTTGAACTAGGCACTAAGTGTGTATATGAGTGTGCAGTTGTGACACTTTTGTAGGGGATGACCTATCTAAGTGTTGTGATTGACTAGGGAAGATCTAAACGCTTGATTTACATGATATCTAAGTACTTGTACATTATATACTTGTACAAGTTTTTACATTTGATTACAATCATGAATTAGATCAATTCGAGCATATAGATCTTCCAAGTTGTAACATCCACATAGTTCCTGCAACACTCAAGTAGCACGTTAGATTCACAAGAATGAAATGTTTGTCATCATTGAAACGAAGAGATTATAATAATATCCAATTTAGCCAACAGTATATACTCAACTTACTCACAACAAATACAATGTGTGGACATGTATAGTTCATAAGATACATCAAACTCCCAAAAATCAAAGAGTGTCGTAATTGAGACGGAGGAATACTAGAATCATTCTTGAACAAGGGATTGGATGAAACATATGGAGTCTTAATAGGTTTACATGATTTGTATTCAAACCTCTCAAGTGTCTTCTCAACATAGAGAGTTTGTGAGAGTGTAATACCATTAGTATACCTTCTAATCTTGATCCCTAAAATCACATCACAAAAATCCATATCTTCCATCTCAAGTTTGCTACACAACAAAATTTTTAACTCATTTACTACTTTCAAATTGGAACCAAAAAGAAGGATATTTTCTACATATAAGCATAAAATTATGAATCTATCATTAATCATCTTGTAGTAAGCACATTTGTTAAAATTTGTTATAAATGAAGCCAAAAAATGGCATCGCAGAACCAATCTTTAATGCCACTATTTAGGAGCTTGTTTCAGGTCATACTAACACTTAACAAGTTTACAACTTTGGACTCATTGTCGTGTCCTACAAAACCCTTAGTGTTGCTACATGTACATCACATCTTGAAGATCACTGTGTAAGCAAGTGGTATTCACATACATCTGATGGATAGGGAGATTATAAATGGAAGCCATTTTTATGAGAACATGAATTGTGATCTTGAGAGAAACAGGAGGATAAGTATCAAAATAGTTTATTCCCTCCTTATGTCTATGCCCCATATAAGCCAATCAAGGTTTATACTTATTGATTGTCCTATCTGCATTAACTTACTTCTTAGAGATCCATTTACATCCAACGTTTGAACTACCATGAAGCAAATCCAAAAATTCCCAAGTTCCATTTGACATCTTCTATTATAACTTGGATTTTTGCATGTATTTATACATATATTTGAATGTAAATGATGGATTGATAAGGACATATAAGAAAATTTTGATACATTCTGTGTCTTGTTTTAAAAGTGTGGATTTAGAATGCAATTTCTTATCTGAAAAGAGATTTCATTTGTTTTACTATTTTCAATAATCAATTGATAATTATTGCTCAAAGAGAGTGGAAAATTCAATAGTAAAGGAATTTCTAAAAGTAATGGACAATGGGTAATTAAATAAACAAATGTTTGGGAAATTCTAGAAAAGGGTGTGTTTAACACAAATAATAGGCATATTTTGATCCTAACTTCCACCTAAATAAAGAATATACTAGAATAAGAATTCTTTCCAAGTTTGGGTGAGAAAAGGGATTATTTGATGCCTTAAATAATTCAGCTAAAGGGAATACTTAGATACAAAGAAATGTACTTTTAATATTCGCATTTTGACACCAAACCTTGCCCAAATTGAGTTTTGATTGTTAAACACCTTCCATTAAAATTTGGGATAATTTGTGTAAAGGAGGACAAATATATTATTTTGTTAAGATTTCTTACCGTTAATGGATTAATTGATCAATGCATTAAATTTCACAATCATTTTTAATATAGGGGTGGCCCTTTTAGTTTTCACGAGAACCCATGGCCTCCCAATCCACCAATGGTCTTCCCTCCATCTCCTACCTCGTGACGGATTAGGAAAGTCTAGGGAACAAGGTCCCAAATTTCTTACACCCTCTCTCTCTTCTCTCCAACTCTCCCCTCGATTCTTTATCCATTTGGTTTAGGAAAGGAAAGCAGACACGAAGACCCCTAACATAACTTCTCTCATTCCCTATTGAGGAAATACCCAAATCCTAGTTTCTCTGGAATCTAGGGCTTTGAGGATTCACCCTCCAAACCACCACCTGATCCTATAAATAGGATACCTTTAGCATCCTCGACCCCTCACACAACTTGAGCATCCTTGAATTGCTTGCAAAACTATACCCTAGTTCTGGACCTGTTCTTACCCATCTTCAGCACTCCACCACCATCTCTCTGGATCCCCCAACCATCTCAAGAGAATTTCTTTGTCCAAAAGTGTAACATCCCTGACCTGGGTTATGCCATAACCCTAGATGTTTTTCTTAATTAAGTTATTTATAAACTTATTTTAATTTTTTGAAAAGTAATTAAGACTTAAGGACAGTTTAATTTTCAAGTTTGAGCTTATTTGCAAACTATTTATGCATTATATGATAGTTTGGGTGTAAATTGTAATTTACCTAAGATGAGGGGTTATATTGCAATATGCTACATTTTAAATGTGACTCATTTGATATATAATCATAAGAGAGAGATAATAATGCTAAGGTGTTTCTTGTGGAAAACCTAAGTTTCAAGTTGGAGCCTTTTTGAATAATGCTTGTGCCTTGTGTACCAATTTTGGTGCATATTGCAAATTACCCAAAATGTAGGCTTGATATGCAAATTATCACCTCTAGAGCGTCCCTAATATCTCTTAGAATCATCTAAATGAGAGAGAAATAAAGATGCACCATGTTTGAATCATATTTGAGTGATCGTATTCTTGGTGATGAAAAGACCAAGAAGAGTTGTATAGTTGAAACCCTAAAATGAGTTGTATTGAGTTCTAGAGCTTATATGGGAGTGCCTATCAGCCAAAAAGCCATAGAGGGGGTCCCATATCATTTTTTCAACTCTTGACAAAGGCCATGATGAGTTAAGCACCTCAAGAAGGTGATGGATATCCATTTACAACCTTCCTTGGAAAAGTTGTATGGGCTTGTGAATAAAGTGATGTTGGGATGAAATATCTTGTTCAGCAAGATAACTAATGCCAAAATATTATCCCTAGATTATCCCCAAGAGTTTTTCATGTCAAGATAAATATATGTGCATTCATGGACACGTGTCAAACCATGCATGGACATGTGTCACCTAGTAGTATAAGGTGATGACACCTCTTATACGCTCTCTCTCATGAGCCTCAATTATATATACCACTCCTTTCACCTACTAGTGAAACTTTTCAAATCCTACAATTCTCTTTCTCTTAGATATCATGCATAGTAGTTGAGGAGCAAGGAGGATCTCAAACCTTAATCTTAAGGTGAAGCCATGGTCATCCTCAACCTTGGTTGAAGCATGAATCTTGGGGTGTGATTCTTCCTTTCTTTTCTTCTTCACCATGCTCTTATCGATGGTGATTCTTTGCATATAGAGGATTTGTGAACAAGTCATAAATATTTGATAAGTTCATCTTCAACCTTGGGAATGTGAAGCTATGGATCTTGGATCTTTGCAGTTGTTCTTGAGGTTGGTTATATAACTTGAACACAATCATGTTAGTATTCACCTTCAATCTTGCTATACTTGTTGATTGACTTCCAATTTTGATTTTTTTGAATGATTGATGATTTTGTGAGTTGTAATAGTTGTATAGGATTGTTGTCCATGAACTAGAATAGTAAGGGATGAAAGTCTAGATCTTGAAGATGATGACATCACCATGGCTCAAATTGATATCGGGTTGAAGGACCTCTAACCCGATATGGTAATGAAACCCCATATGGTGATATGAAATCCATTATACCTTGGAAACACACACCCATATCGTTTTGTACATTTGGTTTGGTTGAAAAAGGACTAACCAGTTTTCTAGGATGTCACTCAACACCTGGTAGTTTTTTTACTTTTAATGTTTGAAAAGGTATGAGCACAAGGGTCTAACCCGATACGCAAAACCCTACACTTGAGTAACCCGATAGAAGTGACACACACACACACACCTCTTGAACGATATGGTGATAAGCACACACCTATTGGACAATATGTTGATAAGCACACACCTCTTGAATGATATGGTGATAAGCACACACCTCTTGGATGATATGGTGATAAGCACACACCTCTTGGATGATATGGTGATAAGCACACACCTCTTAGATGATATGGTGGTAAGCACACACCTCTTGGACGATATGGTGGTAAGCACACACCTCTTGGATGATATGGTAGTAAGCATACATCTCTAGCCCGATATGGTGGAAGCACCTCAAAACCAATATGGAGGTAAGCACCTCAAATCCCATATACTTGATTGAGTAACACATGAAGTGTGTTATGTCAAATGATACATTAAGATGTAAAGAGTTTATTGAATTTTGATAAGTGTAGGCCAATGTACCTTGAGAAAAGGGTTGAGCCAACTTAATAAAGTATGATGTATTCACTATCCTAGTAAGGATGAGAGAGAAAATCATACTTTGTGTAATGATAAATGATGAGAATAAACAAGTATGATTGAATACATATGATATCAATGTATGCTCCTAATATGTGTGGAGCTATGAATTAGGATTTTGCTTCTTGATAATATGAACTTGAAACCCTAATCAGCTAAAAAGGGAAACCCTAACCCTAATAATGGGAAAGTTGTATTTCTCTTGTATTGCATGGTGATGATATGTACTTGATATTGTTTTTATCATTAAATACTAACCTTGTAGGTATCATGAGATGATGATCATACTCAGTTATGAGCTATGATGTTTCATATGATACAAATTAAATGGGCCTTGTGAGCCATGTGACATACTTGTACAACAAGTATAATGTATACCTGGGTTTGAGGATCTAGAGGTAATAGTTACCTGATACGAGTTGACAATGTTTAGTGATGAACTAAGGGTTTGAGTACCCAGATCTACCAATCATAATTATGATTATGTTAAGGGATGAGAATTCCTAGTAATGATAAGGGACTGAGATCCCGAGTGTTATGCATTCAATGTGTTCCAAAGATTATGAAAGTACTTGAAAAATGTATTACATCTTTCTTTGTAGCATCTGTTACAATTCATGATTGTAACTAGGTTGATGCTAAAAGATTCTGTAATGCACCTAATTAATCAAGTGGAACCTTATCATGTAGTTGCCCTTGCCATAGATCCATTTAGTGTCAAAATTTGCTGAATGGTGAAATGACTTTAACTCAGAGAGCATATCTTTGAATATGCGGAGTGATGGGTGAAAATATCCTTACGTCCACATAAGGGTTGTTGTGTGATCTCCCTTATTATCATAAGAGTATGGGTATATGCCATGAATCAATATCGATATACCGGGGTTTCTGTGTGATCTCCCCGAAGAGAATATATTGGGGTTGCTGTGTGATCTCCCCGAAGAGAGTGCATGTTGTAGCTGTAACTCTATAGCGAAGATGCCACCATACCCTAACAAGATAATTGTAGTTTGACATGTGATGTCACAACCAGTGGTCTCGTTCTAATCGAGACATTTAAGGTCTTGGAATTTGTCTCTTCCTTTGACATTGTATGCTACCGATGCTTACGTAGTCATGGTTGGTTGGATCATGAGCGGTATACCTCATCTCCTTAGGGCATAATTGTGATTGTAAATATGTAATCAGCCATGTAGTGTATTTTCTTAAGGATTGAATATGGAAATATTGGTTGATGTTACATTACTTTTATACATCTTAAATGGATGATGTTATATGTGTTCTTCGTATTCCTTATAAAGTGAATATATGATTTATTGCTCTATCATAGATAGCTGCATTGATTTAAAAGATGATATTGTTCTGTTCAGCTTATAAACAGTGATTAATCTTGATTATTAATATAAAAGATCCTCTACTTAGTTTTATACTATTTACTCATGATAATAATATTGTTGGAGGAGAGTTATATCTCTCAAAGGGACTTTTGTCTCACCCGTTGGTCCCAACTTTTTTAGGTGAGTGCAGATGAGGAGGTAGAGGCCGTACTGTAGAGGGAGGACAAGAGCAATAGGGACAACAATAACAACATAGGTTGAGTGTGTTGTCTGTCGTATCTTGTAGATAGAAGTCCTATATGTTGTCTCTATACTCGCAGGTCCTTAGGAGTTAATACGTAATAGTTTTATAAACGATCTGAGATTTTGGCTTGTATGCCTCGAGGTTTTATGTTGCTTATGTATATGTTTGGGAAAAGCAACTGGTATATGATATCCTCGATGAGATGGAACAATGTATGTACAATGTGAACCACGATGTATATATTACTTTGGTTCTTCCCTTAAGAGTTTCCTGGAAATGGATCTCTTTCCAAAATGGTTTTAATTTAGTGATTTTTGGTAATCCACTGCTAATGGTTATTCCACGCAATTATTGTGCGATTTAGTTGTCAGTTTGATAGCATTCATCATAAGTTTTTGGTATTAGAACTTAAGTGTGGCAACACATCCCACTATCACACAGACAGCGAGGTGTTACGCAAAAACGTGCGGAAATCACCATAACCACAGATTACCAAAAACACGGGTTAATTAAAAACGATTGCGGAAAGCTGAGAAACTATTACATTCAAGTCCTCATCCTGCAAGGAAATAGGTTATATATACATATACAATATCTGATACGTGTCCAAAGCTTAGAGGAACAGCTGTCTATCCATCACATGAGTTCACCACCTGTTCATATACATAAAGGCCCACATCCGGCCAACAACAGGATATACAAAACATCAACGATCATACATCGTGAAACAACTTCAAAACACCTCCAAGGACCTGAGAGTACAGGGATGACTCTAGACTCTACTACAAACTCCAAAACAACAACATATCCATCAATCACCTTCTACTGCTCGTCTTGTTGCTCGGCCACAACTCTACGACCAACACCACGTCTAGCTCAACCACATGAAAACTAGTGGGGTGAGACAATTGAATCATTGTCCCAGCGAGAAACATAACTCCCCGCCGAAACTACAGAACCTCATAAAGATAAAGCTATAACGGTAGGTAACTGATAACATGTATAACAAGAGAAGTTTATGTAAAGCAAAGCTATTCTTACCGACAAGCTTACCAGCTGTACTGGAGGCATATAACCAATATTTCTCAATGGAACATGATTGACAAGATAAGATATATTGTCACATAATCTGAGGAATATATAAGTAACCGCAAGATATAACAGATTAACTACACAAACAAGGCCTCAACCAATGTTCCATGTTTTGCCTTAGTAATTACTATACGGCTGACTTACGTATTTCATTATGCTCTGAGGAAGGGAACTGTACCGTTCAAATCCAACCTTCAGCTGCGAATCCTAGTGCCATACAAGGTCAATGAAAGAGCCGGACTTCACGACCTCTCACTTCGTGGTCAGTGCACGAAACAAAAGCAGGACTGTAGTCTCATGCTTGAGTGGCCTTAGCCACAGGGTCAGCTCCATAGGCTACCCTTTCTAGCCCACCTCAGTACAGGTCTCGGCGCTAGTATAATTGAGCCATGAACGTCTTCATGCTCATCACATTGAGCCATGGGCTTACTCACCATGCTCTTCATATATATATATATATATATATATATATATATATATATATATATATATATATATATATATATATATATATATATATATATATATATATATATATATATCCGAGTTTGCAACCGTAGCTGCACTCGATTCCCTCTCTATTTCAGGCTAGGAGTAACCACACATATTCAACAATATGCGCTTCCAGGTTAACCCGTAGGAGAACTCGTTTCACCATCACTAGCTGCTGACTATGATGGATCTATGGCCAGGGCAAACTACATGATATATTCTGCTGTAATTATTTAGTATCTTTTAGATGGATTGCAAGATTCAACCAAGTTGTATAACATGCAAACTATAACAGAATAAACAACATAAAACTCAACATTATGCTTTTATTGTAATCACATCAACCTGATTCATCTGAAGGATCCAACATCACATGTTATCACTTGGCCTCTTGCCAACCATCTAGATCCATCTCGAGGATCATCACATACCATGGGATCTCAATCCCTCATCTTGTACTGCCACTGCCTCTCAAGGCTTACATCATCATCATGGGACAAACACATCATACATGCAATCTCATTAACAAGAGTGATTATCAAAGTGATGTTACTCATCACATATTTCTCATAGCCCTTTTCTTGGCTAATCATCACCTGCATGGTTAGGGTATACAATAATCATAGTTTCAAAACAAGGAATATGCTTACCATCATGAGATGACATTCAAGATTCTATACTTATCAAATATACATCAACTGATGATCATGTGCATAAAGCACATCATTAAGCAAACCATATCTATGCTTATCCTT
The DNA here is from genome assembly GCA_963693085.1 of Alisma plantago-aquatica. Taxonomy (NCBI): domain Eukaryota; kingdom Viridiplantae; phylum Streptophyta; class Magnoliopsida; order Alismatales; family Alismataceae; genus Alisma; species Alisma plantago-aquatica. The sequence goes on along the minus strand of OY856409.1, from coordinate 1,128,778,300 downwards.
ATTTCAGTATTATGCAAATAATCAAGATGATCACTTCATGCATATAGTCATGTTGAATATAAGAGACAAGCGTTATCATTACCACTACAATTACCATTACCATTAATTATTTAAACCACTTACCATTACTCTCCTTAGCATTAACAGATAATCACTTTCATATGTGCAGCCAGGCTAAGATAAATGAACAAGCTTATGATAACGAGCATTATTATCTATACCAGGAGTTACTAACGTTTTAAGCAAGGATATATACCACTAGACAGTTTTCCATGAAACGAGGAACCCTCACAAAAGATATCAAGAACCCTCACCAAAAAAGGGGGGGGGTGTATCGGGCAACCTGCCCTCACCCAAGACTCAACCCACCACAGCCCGTAACACTGCGTTGCCACTAAGGCAACCAAGCGCGCGACGTGGCATTACAGGGGGAGTATCGCGCGTCAGGGGTGTCGACCACTAACGGTGTGTCGGGAACAAGCACTATCGGGCAACTCCCGTCACAACAGTGCGTTATCGGCCGACACCAAGGCAACATGACGCCCGTCACAAGGAAACCCAGCAATGCCCATTACAGAGCCTATATCGGCCAGGTCAACCCACTAGAGATAACAACCAAGAGAGAGAGAACCCAACCCTATTCTCGTGCAACCACAGATCAAGGCCTAACGGTCATCACAAGGCAAGGAAAAAGGGTCGTGACACCCATCACAGGAGAAAACATATCGCCCGTCACAAGGCCTATCGCCCGACACTCACTCACTCACTTGTATCGTGCAAGGCTAGGAAAACGGGTTGTCGGGCAGCACCTCCCCAAACCTATATCGTCCAAGGTTCACTCACACAAGGTCGTCTTCTTCCTCAAATACAAGGTACTCAAAACCCTAGAGGGTCAAGAACACAAGCTCACCAAGGAACCCTAAACCATAAAGACGATCAGCCAACAAGGATACTAAAAAAAGATGTAAAACTAACAACAACATATAAGCAAGATCATAGAAAAGGAGATAGTGTAGTTAGGGTTAGAAGTTATGCAACCCGCCTTAAGCAAGCTCCAAGCTCCTATCTCCAAGCACCACCAAGGAAAGAAGAAGAAGCTCCAAGGGATATCGGCCACCACTTTCTCCTTCAAGGGGAAATCGGTCACCACAAGAAAAGAGAGAGTTGTGTCGTGCACACCAAGATGGAGAAGAGACTAAGGGACCCAAAGCAAGGAAAGGAACCACTTATATAGGAGGAAAGGGAGGAGAAAACAAGGTAGAGAAAGGTAAGGCCTCATCCACCTAAGGACACTTGTCCTAGAGCACATGCCACCACTCTAGCAAGCCCTAAACACATGTCCAAGGTCATTGCCACATGCAAGCATCATGCACCAAGTGTCCACTAGTGGTGACACAAACGAGGTCAAAGCTAGGTCAAACACCATGGGTGAAACAACAAGGCACCATGGGTGACACACTCCACACTCCTTGGCTGACAAAAACACTCCCTTGGCTGATACACACCTATCTTGGGCGATACACACATCCCTTGGCCGATACAAGGCTCAACCAAGGCAAAGCAAGGCACCTCAAGGCCCAACAAGCTCAACCAAGGCCCAAAAGAACTCAAGCAACGAGCCCAAGCCTTCCCCTCCACACAAGAGGAAGAAAAGAGAGAGAGGAACACCTCACAAGGTGGCAAACTTGCCCACAAAACCCTAGACTTGGGTTATTTGCAAGTAGCCCCTCCAACTCTCAACAAAGCACAACCAAACCCTAATCACCACTAAAGGTGATTAGCAAGCACCAAAGCATCAAGGTTAAGAGAAAGAAACAGGGTAAACCCTAAACGAAGGTCAGGGTCCTTACAATCTAACCCCCTTCAAAGGATTTCGTCCCCGAAATCTGAAGAGAAAAGTGAGGGATACTTCCTGCTTATCTCTTCCTCAAGCTCCCATGTGGCTTCCTCAACGCCACGATGCTGCCAAAGAACCTTCAAAAGAACCAGGTCCTTCCTCTTCAGCTTCTTGACCCTTCTGTCAAGGATCGCCACATGACCATCCTCGTAGGTCACATCTTCATCAAGCTCAACCTCAACTGGCTGTATCACTGTTCCTGAATCTGGATGACTTTTCTTTAGCATACTGACATGGAACACTAGATGTAACATGTGCAACTCTGGAGGCAACTCTAACTCGTAAGCTACTTTGCCAACACGTGCTATGGCTGAGTAAGGCCCCATATACCTGGGTGCTAACTTACCCTTTCGACCAAACCTTAGCACACCCTTCCACGGCGAGACCTTAAGATACACTTTGTCTCCTACCTGGGACTCCAAAGGTCGTCGACGATTGTCTGCATAAGACTTCTGCCTGTCTTGTGCCACTTTCAACTGTTGATGTATCACTTTGATCTTCTCTGTTGTCTGCTGTACTAACTCAGGACCCAAAAGCTGATACTCACTAGACTCATACCAGCACAAGGGAGATCTGCACTTCCTTCCATACAAAGCCTCATAAGGAGCCATGTCAATGCTTCACTGATAACTTTTGTTGTAGGCAAACTCTATAAAACTAAGATTTACATCCCAGTTGCCTAGAAACTGCAAAGCACAAGCTCGAAGAAGATCTTCCAAAGTCTGAATAGTCCTCTCAGACTGTCCATCTATCTGTGGGTGAAAAGATGTACTGAACCTCAACTGCGTTCCCAACGCTTTGTGCAACTGTTCCCAGAAACGACTCGTGAACTGAGGACCTCTGTTAGAAACTATCGTCGCTGGCACACCATGCAGACGTACTAGCTCATCTACATATACTCGAGCAAGTTTCTCAATTGTATACATTGTCTTCACTGGTAGGAAATGGGCAGACTTCGTCAATCTGTCCACTATTACCAAAATGGAGTCATGATTCCTAGTTGTCCATGGTAGACCAACTACGAAATCCATGGTTATATGATCCCATTTCCATTGTGGTATCGGCAAAGGTTGCAACGTACTTGCCGGCTTCTGATGCTCAACCTTCACTTACTGACAAACCGCACATCTTTCCACTAACTCAGCTACATCTTTCTTCAGGCTGGGCCACTAATACAAGTCTTTCAGACTATGATACATCTTGGTGACACCTGGATGCATAGCATACATCGACATGTGTGCTTCCTCGAGCACCAACTTCCTCAGATCATCAACATCTGGAACCACCATCCTATCATGATAGCAAACTAGCCCATCCTCGGACTCATGGAACCCATCACGCTTTTCACTACCGAACTCTGATCGGATCAACTGTACTGCATTATCTATCTGTTGTGCATCTTTGATCTGCTATCTCAACATAGGCTTGACTTGCATCTATGCTAAAAGACCAGTCAACAAAGAAACTTCCATCTGCACATTCATCTGTCGCAGAGAAACAAACATATCTCACCTATGGCATATCAGAGAACTCAACTGTGCCTTCTTTGAAGAAAAAGAAGAAGACTTTCTGCTAAGTGCATCAGCTACCACATTCGCCTTACCAGGATGATACTCGATAGTGCAGTCATAATCATTGATCAACTCCATCCACCGACGTTTTTGCATGTTCAACTCATGCTGCGAAAATATATACTTCAGATTCTTGTGATCCGTAAAGATTTGACACACTTCCCCATACAGATAGTGTCTCCAAATCTTTAACACATGAACCACTGCTGCCAACTCCAAGTCATGAGTCGGATAGTTCTCCTCATGTTTCTTGAGCTGTCACGAGGAAAAAGAAACCACATGATCTTCCTGCATCAGCAGACAACCTAAACCTTTCTTGGAAGCATCAAAGAAAACAACATAGCCTTTCCCAGGCTCTGGCAGGATTAACACTGGAGCACTGGTCAGCTTCTCCTTCAAACTCTAGAAAGCTTGCTGACATCAATCATCCCAAACAAAAGGTGCATCCTTTCTAGTCAACTTCGTCATCGGCAACGCGATCGCACTAAAGTCCTTGATAAACCTCCGATAGTATCCTGCTAAACCAAGGAAACTACGAACTTCTTTTGGCATCTTCAGTTGCTCCCAATATGCAACGGATTCCACCTTCTTCGGATCTACTTTGATTCCTTCAGCAGATATCACATGACCTAAGAAAGTCACTTCTTCTAACCAGAACTCACACTTACTGAACTTGGCATACAACTAATGTTGGCGAAGAAGAGTCAACGCTAGACGAAGATGTCACTCATGCTCTAGCCTGTCCTGACTATAGATCAAGATGTCATCTATAAATACTACAACAAACTGATCTACGAACGGATGGAACACTCTATTCATCAAACCCATGAAAGCAGCAGATGCATTGGTTAACCCAAACAGCATAACGACAAACTCAAAGTGACCATACCTCGTCCTAAAAGCTGACTTTGGTATGTCATCCACCTTAATCCTCAACTGATGATATCCAGACCGCAGATCGATCTTCAAAAATGCTGTAGCACCACGCAACTGATCGAACAGATCCTCTATCCTCGACAACGGGTACTTGTTCTTGATTGTGACCTTGTTCAACTACCGGTAATCTATACACAACCGCATCGATCCATCCTTCTTCTTAACAAACAATAGTGGAGCACCCCAAGGCGACGTACTCGGTCGGATGAAACCTTTCTCCAACAACTCTTACAACTGCTTCTTCAACTCTGCCATCTCTACTGGAGCCATCCTATATGGTGTCTGTGCAACTGGCTGTGTTCTTGGAACCAGATTGATCTCGAGATCAATCTCTCGAGGTGGAGGAACACCAGGAAACTATTCAGAGAACACATCCGCAAACTCTCGAACAACTAACACCTCCTCGAGACTAGGACCTTTCACCTTGGTAGCCACAACGGTATCCGCCACGTGAGCTAAGAACGCCTCACATCCTTGCCGTAGCAACTTCTCTGCCACCATAGATGATACTAAACACGTCAGAAGAATCTTCCTATCTCCCTGGAAGATCCACTTCTCTCCATCATCATCAAACACCGTCTGCTTAGAACCATAGTCCAAAACAACCTTATACTTCTCTAAGGTATCCATCCCAAGTATAACATCGAAACCATGCATATCAAGTGGTATAAGATCCACTTGTATACAGTGTCCCAAAAAAGACAAGACACAAGATGGACATTCTTCTCAAAGTAACGAGAAACCATCAAGAGGGGTTTCTAACAACAAGCTATCCTTCTTACGACTAACTGGTAAATGACCGTTTTCAAGCATACTATAGGCGATAAAAGGGTGTGTAGCACCCGGGTCAACCAGAACAGATATAAAGAAAGAAGAAGACATATCAGAATGAAATAACTCCATCTGACCTGTCACTACTCTCGGGTTGACTATCGCCTCCGGCTGACTCATAGCATAGAATCAAGTCCTTGCTTGCTGTCCACATCCTCTGCTTCCTTGAGCAGACAATCCATCTTGAGATGCTTGACCGCGTCCTCGACCTCTGCTACCACTGGGCTGCAGCCTCTCTGACCCTTGTTGATTCTGCCTCGGCTGCTGCGTCACTTCATCATCTCTTTAGGGACAACTCGACTTGAAATGCCTCGTCTGACTGTAGATATAACATGTCTTAACTTCAAACCGTGGCCTAGATGGCCCTGTCACTGCCACCGATGCTGTACTATGCGTCTTAGACGGCGAAGAAACATAACCTCTTCCCTTACTCGGAGACCACTGCGACGGTACACCAGAACCTCTCATCACTGATGATGATGAAAACTTGGGCTTCTTGAAGCCACCAAACCTCTTTCCCTGAAACTGAGCAGGTCTTTTGTGAGACATGGATTCTCTTTTCTCCTGTACTGACCTCTCAATCCTTCGAACAGATTCCAAAAACGTAGCAAACCGTTCTTGGTTCTCCAACGCAGACACATGTGTTGTCAACTCAGCACTCAGACCTTTCTCAAAGCGTCTGATCCGCTCCTCATCTGTCGCTGCCATATGAGGACAAAACCTCATCAGGTCCATGAACTTGGCTTCATACTCGGTGATGTTCATCGTTCCTTGTCGCAAACTCTCAAACTGACTGATCTAGATACGTCTTCAGAAAGTATCTTTTGACGAACTCGTGTCGAAACACTTCCCAACAGATCACCTCACCAGGTCGCTTCTCTTCCTCGATGGTCCATCACTGACCAACACTACCCTTCAGAAGGCAGACAACATGCTTTACTTTGTCTGCTTCGAGGATGTCAAGTATCCGAAAAGCCTTCTCAAGACTTGTCAGCCACAGATCTGCATCCGTTGGATCAGCCGTTCCAGCATAATCTGAAGCTCCGACTCGGCGAAGCCGCTCGAAGGTATTCCCAATACCAGATGCTTCTCCATGGGGAACCTGTACTCGCGGAGGAGGCACTGGTAATCACTCAACCATGAGATTCATCGTAGCCATCATCTACCCCATAAGCTGTTGCTAAGCAGGATGTTCTAGTATGGCTAGGTTAGGTTGGGGAACCTCAGGCACCCGATCTTCATGTGCCTATCCTGCAACTCCATCAACTGATGCAACATCACTATGCTCAGGAGCATGTTCTTCATTATTTCCAGACATCTTGGCTTCTCTTCCGCTGAGGGCAGAAGATATTGTAAGAAAACCTGGAAAACTCACAAGAACAGACTCACCCTAGTCCTAAATCCCTGTAGACTCAGCGAACCTAGGGCTCTGATACCAAAACTTGTGGCAACACATCCCACTATCACACAGATAGCGAGGTGTTACGCGAAAACGTGCGGAAATCACCATAACCACAAATTACCAAAAACATGGGTTAATTAAAACTGATTGCAGAAAGCTGATACACTGAGAAACTATTACATTCAAGTCCTCATCCTGCAAGGAAACTTGTTATATATACATATACAAGATCTGATACGTGTCCACAGTTTAGAGGAACAACTGTCTATCCATCACATGAGTTCACCACCTGTTCATATACATAAAGGCCCACATCCGACCAATAGTAGGATATACAAAACATCAACGATCATACATCGTGAAACAACGTCAAAACACCTCCAAGGACCTGAGAGTATAGGGATGACTCTAAACTCTACTACAAACTCCAAAACAGCAGCATATCCATCAATTGCCTTCTACTGCTCGTCTAGCTGCTCGACCACAACTCCACGACCAACACCACATCTAGCTCGACCACCTGAAAACCAATGGGGTGAGACAATCGAATCATTGTCCCAGCGAGAAACATAACTCCCCGCCGAAACTATAGAACCTCAGAAAGATAAAGCTATAACAGCAGGTAACTGATAATAGGTATAACAAGAGAAGTTTATGTAAAGCAAAGCTATTCTTACCGACAAGCTTACCAGCTGTACAGGAGGTATATAACCAATATTTCTCAATGGAACATGATTGACAAGATAAGATATATTGTCCCATAACCTGAGGAATATAGAAGTAACCGCAAGATATAACAAATTAACTACACAAACAAGGCCTCAACCAATGTTCCGTGTTTTTCCTTAGTAATTACTATACGGATGAGTTACGTATTTCATTATGCCCTGAGGAAGTGAAGCGTACCGTTCAAATCCAACCTTCAGCTGCGAAGCCTAGTGCCATACAAGGTCAATGAAAGAGCCAGACTTCACGACCTCTCACTTCGTGGTCAGTGCACGAAACAAAAGCAGGACCGTAGTCTCATGCTTGAGTGGCCTTAGCCACAGGGTCAGCTCCATAGGCTACCCTTTCTAGCCTGCCTCGGTACAGGTCTCGGCGCTTGTATAATTGAGCCATGAACGTCTTCATGCTCATCACATTGAGCCATGGGCTTACTAACCATGTTCTTCATAAATATATATATATATCCAAGTCTGCAACCGTAGCTGCACTTGATTCCCTCTCTATTTCAGGCTAGGAGTAACCACACATATTCAACAATATGCGCATCCAGGTTAACCCGTAGGAGAACCCGTTTCACCATCACCATCTGCTGACGATGATGGATCTATGGCCAGGGCAAACTACATGATATATTCCACTGTAATTATTTAGTATCTTTTAGATGGATTGCAAGATTCAACCAAGTTGTATAACATGCAAACTATAACAGAATAAACAACATAAAACTCAACATTATGCTTTTATTGTAATCACATCAACCTGATCCATCTCAAGGATCCAACATCACATGCTATCACTTGGCCTCTTGCCAACCATCCAGATCCATCTCGAGGATCATCACATACCATGGGATCTCAATCCCTCATCTTGTACTGCCACTGCCTCTCAAGGCTTACATCATCATCATGGGACAAACACATCATACATGCAATCTCATTAATAAGAGTGATTATCAAAGTGATGTTACTCATCACATGTTTCTCATATCCCTTTTCTTGGCTAATCATCACCTGCATGGTTAGGGTATACAATAATCATTGTTTCAACATAAGGACTATGCTTACCATCATGAGATGACATTCAAGATTCTATACTTATCAATTATACATCAACTGATGATCATGTGAATAAAGCACATCATTAAGCAAACCATATCTATGCTTATCCTTATTTCAGTATTATGCAAATAATCAAGGTGATCACTTCATGCATATAGTCATGTTGAATATAAGAGACAAGCGTTATCATTACCATTACCAGTACCATTACCATTCATTATGTAAACCACTTACCATTATTCTCCTTAGCATTAACAGATAATCACTTTCATATGTGTAGCCAGGCTAAGATAAATGAACAAGCTTATGATAACGAGCATTATTATCTATACCAGGAGTTACTAACATTTTAAGCAAGGATATATACCACTAGACAGTTTTCCATGAAACGAGGAACCCTCACAAAGGATATCAAGAACCCTCACCAAAAATGGGGGGGGGGGTTGTATCAGGAAACCTGCCCTCACCCAAGACTCAACCCACCACAGCCCGCAACGCTGCGTTGCCACTAATGCAACCAAGCTTGCGACGCTGCGTTACAGGGGGAGTATCGCACGTCAGGGGTGTCGACCACTAAAGGTGTGTCGGGCACAAGCACTATCGGGAAACACCCGTCACATCAGTGTGTTATCGGACGAAACCAAGGCAACGTGACGCCCATTACAAGGAAACCCAGCAACACCTGTTACAGATCCTATATCGTCCAGGTCAGCCCACTAGAGATAACAACCAAGAGAGAGAGAACCCAACCCTATTCTTGTGCAACCACAGATGAAGGCCTAACGACTGTCACAAGGCAAGGAAAAAGGGTCGTGACACCCGTCACAGGAGCAAACATATCACCCGTCACAAGGCCTATCGCTCGACACTCACTCACTCACTTGTATCGTGCAAGGCTAGGAAAAAGGGTTGTCGGACAGCACCTCCCCAAACCTATATCGTCCAAGGTTCACTCACACAAGGTCGTCTTCTTCCTCAAACACAAGGTACTCAAAACCCTAGAGGGTCAAGAACACAAGCTCACCAAGGAACCCTAAACCATAAAGAGGATCAGCCAACAAGGATACTAAAGCAAGATGTAAAACTAACAACAACATATAAGTAAGATCATAGAAAAGGAGATAGTGTAGTTAGGGTTAGAAGTTATGCAACCCACCTTAAGCAAGCTCCAAGCTCCTAGCTCCAAGCACCACCAAGCAAAGAAGAAGAAGCTCCAAGGGATATCGGCCACCACAAGCAAAGAGAGAGTTGTGTCGTGCACACCAAGATGGAGAAGAGACTAAGGGACCAAAGGGGCCCAAAGCAAGGAAAGGAACCACTTATATAGGAGGAAAAGGAGGAGAAAACAAGGTAGAGAAAGGCAAGGTGTCGTCCACCTAAGGACACTTGTCCTAGAGCACATGCCACCACTCTAGCAAGCCCTAAACACATGTCCAAGGTCATTGCCACATGCAAGTATCATGCACCAAGTGTCCACTAGTGGAGACACAAACGAGGTCAAAGCTAGGTCAAACACCATGGGCGACACAACAAGGCACCATGGGCGACACACTCCACACTCCTTGGCCGACACAAACACTCCCTTGGCCGATACACACCTATCTTGGGCGATACACACATCCCTTGGATGATACAAGGCTCAACCAAGGCAAAGCAAGGCACCTCAAGTCCCAACAAGCTCAACCAAGGCCCAAAAGAACTCAAGCAACGAGCCCAAGCCTTCCCCTCCACACAAGAGGAAGAAAAGAGAGAGAGGAACACCTCACAAGGTGGCAAACTTGCCCACAAAACCCTAGACTTGGGTTATTTGCAAGTAGCCCCATCAACTCTCAACAAATCACAACCAAACCCTATTCACCACTAAAGGTGATTAGCAAGCACCAAAGCATCAAGGTTAAGCGGAACAAACAGGGTAAACCCTAAACGAAGGTCAGGGTCCTTAGACTATGGTTCACTGAGTCTACAAAGACATAGGATTAAGGTTGTTGAGTCTGTTCTAGTGTCCTCCAATTTATCTTATAGTGACTTCTGCTCATATAAGGGAGGAAGTAAAGCTGAAAGATGGCTGGAGCACACAATGAACATGCTGTTGAGAGCAGTGTTGCTGCACCAGGAAGAGGTGCAAGGGATCATACAAGATAGGAATTATTGCCTGAGAATCTCCATCTTGATCAAGCCATGCTAGAAATCCCTACCTTTCATGCCCTTTTTGGGCAGTTCATGACCATAATAATGCATATGGTAGACTAGATGCTAGCAGAACCACCTAGGGCACCGGTTCCCAATGAGGGACATAGGTCTAGTAAGACCTTTGAGCGGTTACGTCAGGTAGGAGCCACCGAATATGCCAGTACAACTTACCCATCAGATGTAGATTTATGGCTTATTGAGCTGGAAAAATACTTTAGAATCCTTAGCATTCTAGAAACTGATAAAGTGAGGCATGTTGTGTACCTTTCTAGAAAATCCATTGGTGGGACATTGAAGAAGGGAAAAGACTGGGTGTTGAAGTCAGATGGGAGGAGTTCTGAAGTGAGTTTGTCAATAGATACTTTCCCAGGACTTATCTGGATGAGAAAATCTCACAGTTTGAGCATATTAAGCAAGGGCCAATGAAGATTAGTGAGTATGAAGCTAAGTTCATGGAGCTTCTGTGGTTTTGTCCACATATGGCTACTATAGAGGAGGAGAGGATTCAGTGTTTTGATAAGGGTATGAACGCTAAGTTATCCACAGATGTAGCTGCTCTAGAGAATAGAGAGAGGTTTGCCACCTTTGTGGAGTCAATTAGGTAGATAGAGAGGTTCATGACTAAGAAACATGAGGCTAACAGTAGGAGAGGACTTGCCCAGTTCTAGGGACAGAGGTCTGAATGTTTCAAGAAATCGAGATTTACTACACCATTAGCACCATAGAGGTTCAATGCACAAACACAGTGGACGTCAATCAAGGGTAAAGGCTATTGTTTTATGCCAAATGGAGCCCATAGTATGACATCAATGTCATTAACAAGACCATCTTGACCATAGAAGGACAAAAACTGCTTCAAGTGTGGGCAGGAAGGATACATGATAAGGGATTGTCCAGTTAGAGACATGGAGATAACCCAACCACCGAGGTAGAGTCAACAAGGATCTCAGAGGAAATAGTTTAGTAGTGGCACATGAGGATGTGGACAGGCATCCCAAGTAGGTTCATCTGCACTAAACAACAGAGCACGAAGTCGACAATAGGCAACAACGAGATTCTATGCTATGAATCAGCCAGAGGCAGTAGTCAATCTATGAGTCGTGATAGGTTAGATGGAATTGTTTCAATCTAATATGTATTCATCCTGCTTTGTATATATTTTGATTGATTTAGGTGCTACACATTCCTTTATCACTTGAGAAGTGATTCATGACTGCAATATGAATGTCAGTCGTAGAGCAGATAAAATGTTATTAGAAACTCTGTTAGTCATATCTGAACTGTTGCTAAAGGTATGTTCTCCCTATGTTCTTTCTTTTTTAGAACACATCATTCAGGTGGATCTTATACCACTTGAGATGCATGGGTTTGATGTAATTCTTGGGATGGATACACTAGAAAAGTATAAGGTTGTCTTGGATTGGGATTCCAAGCAAGTTGTGTTTGCAGATAGTAATGAGACACATATCTTTTAGGGGGACAAAAAGATTCTTTCAAGTTGTCTAGTATCAGCAATGGTAGATGAGATATTGATGCCACAAGGATGTGAAGCATTCTTGGCACATGGTGGATACAAAAGCAGAAAGTCCTAGTCTTCCTGAAGTTCCAGTTGTTATGGAATTCAAGTATGTGTTTCATTAAGAATTTATAGATATTCCACCACCTCAAGAGATTGATTTTGAGATTAATCTAATTTCAGGTACGCAACCCATAGCCCAAACACCTTATAGGATGGCCCCTGCTAAGATGGTAGAACTCAAGAAACAGTTACATGAGTTGCTTGATAAAGGGTTTCATTCGATCGAGTACTTTGCCATGGGTGCTCCAGATCTTTTTGTTAAAATGAAGGTTGGGTCTATGAGATTATACATAGACTATAGACTGCTTAACAAGGTGACTATAAAGAGCAAATATCCTCTGCCAAGGATAGATGATCTGTTTGACCAGTTGCATGGTGCAACAATGTTCTCTAAGATAGATCTAAGGTCAGGATATCATCAGTTACGTATCAAGGAGAGTGACATACCTAAGTCCAACTTTAGGACAAGGTACAATCATTATGAGTTTGTAGTTATGTCATTCGGACTAACTAATGCACCAGCTGCATTCATGGAGCTGATGAATAGAATTTTCCAGCCATTCCTTGACCAGTTCATAGTGGTCATCATAGATGACATCTTGATATGTAGTAGACATGGTCAACAATATGAACAACACCTTCTCAAGCCTTGACTTTGCTAAGACAGCACAAGTTATATGCTAAGTTTAGCAAGTGTGAGTTCTGGTTGTCAGAAGTGTCTTTTCTAGGACACGTTATATCTACTTCAGGAATTTGTGTTGATCCACAAAAAGTGGAGTCTATTTTAGAGTGGGAGCAACCCAAGACACCAACTGAGATTTGCAGTTTCTTAGGTAAGGCAGGTTACTACAAAAGGTTTATTAAAGACTTCAGTTCTATAGCATTACCCCTAACTAGGTTGACCAGGAAGGAGGTTCCTTTAGTCTAGAATGACAAGTGTCAGTGTTCCTTCTAGTTGTTGAAAGAAAGGTTGACTAGTGCACCTGTGTTGGTTTTACCTGACCACGGAAATGGATACATTGTTTTCTGTGATGCCTCTAAGAATGATCTAGGATGTGTGCTGATGTAGAGTGATCATGTAGTTTCTTTTGCTTCCCGACAGATTAAGAAACATGAGGAGAATTATCTGACGCATGATCTAGAGTTACTATAGCGGTCCACACGTTGGATATTTGGAGGCATTATCTATATGGAGAAACGTGTCAGATTTTCATAGACCATAAAAACTCAAAGTATATCTTCTCACAACATGTGTTGAACATGAGACAATGCCGTTGGATGGAATTAATCAACGACTACGATTGTAAAATTGATTATCATCCAGCAAAAACTAATGTAGTGACAGATGCACTAAGTAGAAAATCTTCATCTCCACCCATAGATAAAGCACGTTTGAATTCTTTAATGTGCTTTAAATGGGACATTTTTGTCTCTTAGAGACAAATAAATGTACAGTTAAAAGTATGTTTGTTAGCAGGATTTCTAGCTGAGATGCATGTGAAACCTACTCTGAGACAACAGATTAAAGAGGCACAACAAGCTGATATTGTGATTCAACAAATCATGTCAGAGTATGGTAGTGAAAAACAGAATGGTTTCCATGAGTCAGAGGATGAGGTAGTCTGTTACCATGGTAGGATGGTAGTACCTAATGCCAATGGATTAAGAAAGATAGTTATGGAGGAAGCTCATTCATCCATGTATGCAATGCATCTAGGGAGTACTCAATTGTATCATAACTTAAAAGATATGTATTGGTGGCCTGGTTTGAAGAAGGATGTAGTTGAGTTTGTTATGCGATGTCTAGTGTGTCAACAAGTTAAAGAAGAACACCCAAAGCTTGCAGGAACATTGTAACTCTTACCTATACCACAATAGAAATGGGATCACGTGACAATGGACTTTGTGGTTGGTCTACCTAGAACAACCAAAAGTCATGATTCCATTTGGGTGATAGTTGATAGGTTGACTAAGTCAACACATTTTCATCCTGTTAAAACAATTTATACTGTTGAAAAACTTACATAGATCAACATAGATGAGATAGTGCAGTTACACAGAGTTCTAGACACAATTGTGTATGATAGAGGTCCCCAATTTACAAGTCATTTTTTGGAATGACTACATAAAGCCTTGGGTACGCAATTAAAGTTTAGCACAACTTTTCACCCTCAGACAGATGGACAATCTGAAAGGACTATATTGACTTTGGAGGACATATTTAGGGCATGTGTTCTTAATTTGTAGGAAGTTGGGACTTACACTTGAGCTTAATAGAGTTTTCCTACAAAAATAGTTATCAGACTAGTATTGATATGGCACCATATGAAGCCTTATATGGTAGACATTGTAGATCTCTATTATGCTGGTATGAGACAGGACAATACCAACTTTGGGTCCTAAATTAGTGCAACAGACAATTGAAAAGATTAAAGTAATACAACAATAATTGAAGGTTGCACAGGATAGACAGATGTCATATGCCGATAAACATTGTAGACCTTTAGAATTCCAAGTTGGAGACAGAGTGTATCTCAAGGTCTCTCCTTGGAAAGGTGTTCTCAGATTTGGGAAAAAGGGTAAGTTAGCTCCTAGATTTATGGGACCTTACCCAGTGACAACACAAATTGGAAAGGTAGCCTATAGGTTGGAGTTGATACCTGAGCTACATAGACTACATATAGCATTTCATATATCTATGCTAAGAAAGTGTCATCCTTATACAGAGTTGGTGTTGCAACCTGTAGAGGTAGAATTGAATGAAGATATATCCTATGTGGAAGGTCCAATGATGATTCCTGATAGAAGAATCAAGAAGTTGAAAAAGAAAGACATAGTTCTCGTAAAATTTCTCTGGAATCACCGTGGCGTTGAAGAAGCCACATGGGAGCTGGAGGAAGAAATGAGGAGGATGTACCCTTCTCTTTTCTCTTGAGAATTTGGGGACGAAATCCCTGTTAGGGGATGATAATTGTAACATCCCTGACCTGGGCTATGCCATAACCCTGAAAGTTTTTCTTAAGTAAGTTATTTAAAAACTTTTTTAATCTTTTGAAAAGAAATTAAGACTCAAGGAGAGTTTAATTTTCAAGTTTGAGCTTATTTGCAAATAGTTTCTGCATTATATGATAATTTGGGTGTAAATTGCAATTTACCAAAGATGAGGGGTTATATTGCAATATGTCACATTTTTAGCATTCCTCAAGTGCTTTATCATCATAAGAGAGAGAATGATGCTATGGGGTGGCTTGTGGAAAGCCTAAGTTCCAAGTCGGAACTTGTTTGAGTAATGTTTGTGCCTTGTGTACCAATTTTGGTGCAAATTGCAAATTACCCAAAATGTATGGTTTATATGCAAATTATCACTTCTCAAGTGTCCGTACTCTCTCTTAGAATCATCTAGAGGAGAGAGAAAGGAAGAGGAACCATGTTTGATTTATATTTGAGTGATGGTATTCTTGGTGATGAAAAGACCAAGAAGAGTTGTATAGTTGAAACCCTAAAATGAGTTATATTGAGTTGTATAGCTTATATGGGAGTGCCTATCAGCCAAAAATCCATATAGGAGGTCCCATATCGTTTTTTCAACTATTTGCAAAGGCCATGATGAGTTAAGCACCTCAAGTAGGTGATGGTTATCGGTTTACAACTTTCCTTGGAAAAGTTGTATCAGTTTGTGAATAAAGTGTTGTTGGGTTGAAATATCTTATTCAACAAGATCACTAATGGCCGAAATCTTATCCCTAGATTATCCCTAAGAGTTTTGAATGTCAATATAAATATGTGTGCATGCATGGACATGTGTCAACCCATGCATGGACATGTGTCACCTAGTAGAATAAGATCACACCTCTTATACACTCTCTCTAATGAGCCTCAATTATGTATACCACTCCTTTCACCTACTAGTGAAACTTTTTGAATCCTACAATTCTCTTTCTCTTATATATCATGCATAGTAGTTGAGGATCAAGGAGGAGCTCGAGACTTAAGGTTAAGGTGAAGCCATGGTCATCTTCAACCTTGGTTGAAGCATGAACTCGGGTTGAGATTCTTCCTTTCTTTTCTTCTTCACCAAGTTCTTATCTATGAAGATTCTTTGCATATTGAGGAGTTGTGAACAAGTCTTGGATATTTGATAAGTTCATCTTCAACCTTGGGAATGTGAATCTTTGGAGGTTACATATTGAAGTTGTTCTTCAGGTGGGTTATATAACTTGAACCCAATCATGTTATTATACACCTTCAATCTTTCTATACTTGTTGATCTACTTTAAATTTCGATTTTTCTTGAATGACTGATGTTTCTATGAGTTCTAATAGTTGCATAGGATTGTTGTCCATCGACCAGAATAGTAAGGGATGAAAGTCTAGAGCTTTATGATGATGACATCATCATGGCACAAACCGATATCGGGTTGAAGCACCTCTAACTGATATGGTAATGAAACCCAATATGGTTATATGAAATCTATTATACCTTGGAACCCCATAACACTATCGTTTTGTACATTTGGGTTGGTTGAAAAAGGATTAACCAGTTGTCTAGGTTGTCACTCAACACATGGTAGATTGATACTTGAAAGGTTTGAAAATGTATGAGCATAAGGGTCTAACCCGATATGCAAAACCCTACACTTAAGTAACCTGATATAAGAGACACACACACCTCTAGAACAATATGGTGATAAGAACACACCTCTTGAATAATATGGTGATAAGCACACACCTCTTGAACGATATGGTGATAAGCACATACCTCTTAGATAATATGGTGACAAGAACACACCTCTTGGATGATATGGTGATAAGCACACACATCTTGGATGATATGGTGGTAAGAACACACCTCTTAGACGATATGGTGGTAAGCACACACATGTTGGACGATATGGTGGTAAGCACACACCTGTTGGATGATATGGTGGTAAGCACACACCTCTTGTATGATATGGTGGTAAGCACAAACCGCTTGGATGATATGGTGGTAAGCATACACCTCTATCCTGAAATGGTGGAAGCACCTCAAAACCAATATGGAGGTAAGCACCTCAAATCCAATATACTTGATTGAGTAGCACTTGAAGTGTGTTATGTCAAATGATATATTAAGAAGTAAAGATTTTAATGCATTTTATAAGTGTAGGCAGATGTACCTTGAGAAAAGGGTTGAGATAACTTAATCAAGTATGATGTAATCAATATCATACTGAGGATGAGAGAGAACCTCATACTTTTTGTAATGATAAATGATGAGAATAAACATGTATGATTGAATACTTACGATATCAATGTATGCTCCTAATATGTGTGGAGCTATGAATTAGGGTTTTGATTCTTGATAATATAAACTTGAAACCCTAATCAGATAAAAAGGGAAACCCTAATCCTAATAATGAGAAGGCTGTATTTCTCTTATATTGCATGGTAATGATATGTACTTGGTATTGTTTTTATCATGAAATACTAACCATGCAGGTATCATGAGATGATGAGCATAGACAAGTATGAGCTATGATGTTTCATATGATACTAATAAAATGGGCCTTGTGAGCCATGTGAAATACTTGTTCAACAAGTATAATGTATACCTGGGTCTGAGGACCTAGATGTAATAGTTACCTGGTAAGAGGTGACAATGTTCAGTGATGAACTAAGGGTTTGAATACCCAGATCTAGAAATCATAATGATGATAATGTTAAGGGATGAGAATTCCCAGTAATGTGATAAGGGACTGAGATCCTGAGTGTTATGCATTCTATGTGTTCCAAAGATTATGAAAGTACTTGATAAATTTATTACACCTTTCTTTGTAGCATTTGTTATAATTCATGCTTGTAACTAAGTTGATTCTAAATGATACTGTAATGCACCTAATTAATCAAGTGGAACCTTATCATGTAGTTTCCCTAGCCATAGATCCATTGAGTGTCATAATTTGTTGAATGGTGAAACGAGTTTAACTCAGAGAGCATATTTTTGAAAATGTGGGGGTGATGGGTGAAAATATCCTTACATCCAAATAAGGGTTGTTGTGTGATCTCCCTTATCATCATAAGAGTATGGCTATATGCCATGACTCAATATTAATATACTAGGGTTTCTATGTGATCTCCCCGAAGAGAATATACCAGGGTTACTGTGTGATCTCCCCGAAGAGAGTGCATGTTGCAGCGTAATTCTATAGCAAATATGCCACTATATCCTGGCAAGCTAATTGTAGTTTGACACGTGATGTCACTACTGGTGGTCTCATACTAACCGAGATATGTGAGGTGTTGGAAGACTTCTCTTCCTTTGACCTTGTATGGTACCGATGCTTACATAGTTGTGATCAGTTCGAGCATGAGCGATATACCTCATCTCCTCAGGGCATAAGTGTGATTTTAAATATGTAATCAGTCGTGTCACGTATTTGCTTAAGGATTGAATACAGAAACATTGGTTGATGTTACCTTACATTTACACATCTTAAATGGATAGATGTTATATGTGTTCTTCGTATTCCTTATAAAGTAAATAAATGATTTATTTCTCTATCATAGATAAATGCATTGCTTTAAAGATGATATTTCTTTATTCTGCTTAAAATAATGATTAATCTTGATTATTAATATAAAAGATCCTCTGCTCAGTTTTATACTATTTACCTATGATAATAATATTGTTGGCGGAGAGTTATATCTCTCGCTGGGACTTTTGTCTCACCCCATTGGTCCCAACATTTTTAGGTGGACGCGGACAAGGAGGTAGAGATCATACTGTAGAGGGAGGACAACGTCAATAAGGACAATAGTAACATCTCAGATTGAGTGTGTTGTTTGTCGTTTCTTGTAAATAGAAGTCATATGTGTCGTCTCTGTACTCTCAGGTCCTTGGGTGTTAGTACGTAATGGTTTTATAAACGATATGAGATTTTGGCTTTTATGCCTCGAGGTTTTATGTTGCTTATGTATATGTTTGGGCAAAGCAACTGGTATATGATATCCTCGACATGAGATGGTACAATGTATGTACAATGTGAACCATGATTTATATATTGCTTTGGTTCTTCCCTTAAGAGTTTCATGGAAATGGATCTCTTTGCAAAATGGTTTTAATTTTAGTTATTTTGTTAATCCACTGCTAATGGTTATTCTGCGTAATTAATGTGCGATTTGGCTGTCGGTTTGATAGCGGTCATCACAAAAAGCATCACAAGGACTTCCTGAGGGTTTTCAACATGTCACCAGGAAATGAGAAGGGCCAATCCACCCTTCCCTTGGACACAGTGCCTAAAGTTTGAAAATCATAACTATAGTCACATCTGGAGAAAATGCAGCACGTGGCCAGAGCCAAAAGAACATTGGCAAGCCTCTAGGAATCTCCTCGTGAGATTAGGTTGATCCTTTGGTGGGTAATTGCCAACTTCCCTTCTACACTGTGTTCTTCTTTTTCTAGGTACATCACCCCATTCACGAAACCCTCAACAACTGTGCAACGGCCACTTGGATTTGGCAAGAATTGAAAAAGTTTGTTGGACCCTTGGGTGGGGCTTTCATGCCTTTGATAGAGAAATCCATGGCTGATGAATTGCTTTCGGGTGCGAGTGAAGAACAATCTTTGTAAGGGATGGACCATCGCGCCCTCATCCGAGTGACATAAATGTCATAGTGTAATGGGAAAATGTGTCATTTCTTGGGATTCAAATCAGGAAAATATCGCACGCTAGTGTATATATATACATATATATACATACATAAATACATACATATATATATATATCCAACTAATATGGCAATTCCCTATTGACTAGAAAACAAACAACTTTACAAAACTACAGTATTTAACTGATCGGTCCAAACCTAGCATACGTGTATGATTAAGATCAGAAGAATGCGTAAATTTCAATAAAATAGGTTTCATGACCAAATTCTACCTCCAATTTGAAAAGTACATACAGAGTCTTACTTTAATGTAATTTAACACATATAAACCCTAATCTTATAAGATGGATGAAATTTTTGAGTATATTTCTTGATTATATAGTAAATACTCTAATCCTTTTGGATAGAAAGAGCATCATGGATATAATGTAGGATAAATAATTCACATTTTCACAAAAATTAGGGTTTCCCAAGATGAGAAGCCTCAAAAGTAATAATTACAATATATGAATGTAGAAGAGTGAAATCAGCCCTTTACTAAAAATTTTAAAAATAAAACATCCATCCCAAATATACTGAAAGGTATGTTGAAATAGGTGTTAAATTTTCAAATTTATATATATATGGTATACAAAAAACCTAAAAATATTGCAGCAAAATATAATTTCATGACCATAATCAATTTTATAAAAGTGTGCATCATCATTCTCCCATATAAGGTTTACATGAAAGGTACAACATAAGGATATAGATAGATGGGAATATAAACTGCACCAACTTTGTCTCCAAGCAACAATTTCATGAGATAGGTCAATGATGAAAGCCATGTACTCCTTAACCTATTCCTAAGCTATTCCTCCATGCACCTATTGCAGACTCTGATCCTAGGCCTTGCTCAACACATTGATAAAACCCTGGGTGGTTGGGAAAACACCCATCAAAACAAAGAAATAAGGTAGGTGTCAGAGATAATGCACAAGGACAAAAGAGAAAAAAATACGTGGAAATAAAGGCTAAGATTTCATTATAAGATGAAGATGGTCAAAAGTATGAGGCATAATCAAGTAGATGCTTGCCATTACAAGAAAAATAATAAAAAGGCTTGCATGCATGATTTATATTGACTACCTTAACTAAGTAGGGTCAATGCACCTACCAGACCTCAACCAAATAGGTGAGGGAGACTAACACATTCCAGTCACCTATCAACTAATTTATATAGGGGAGAGTAACATATTCCCCTAGGCAAAATAACACATGCCCTGTCTATGGGTGGTGGCATAAAAGTACAACTACACTAGTTAAATAGTATAATAAAATCAACATGCTAAAGAACTATGGAAAGTATAGGCATCAAATAGTAGAAACATGGCAGTGGGGTACAAGACCTAAGAAAAATATTATCAATACTGATCTGAGCCAAATATAGTAAAGAAATGCCAAAAGAGAAATTAGGGTTCAATAAGTGCCTCATAAGGGAAACTAGGTTAGGTTTGTAAATATTCCAAACTGAAGGTGTAAAGATGCACATAACTCTCTTCATGAATTTAGTTACTCACTTTCTCCACTTTAATTGAGTCTAAGATCCACTTTTCCTATTTTCAATGTATAATCATGTAGTAGGAATTTTCATATGCATTAATTTAAGAAAACCCTAGTTTTAGACTTTTTGTACAAAACCATGATTTAGACTCTAAAAACATCACCATTAATCTTATTAGGTTCTCCTGATTAAGAAAACATATAATTTTTTCTATTTTGGAGTTATGACGATTAAAGTGTATTTTTGGTGATTTTTATGTATTAAGATTATTTTTAGGAAAAACCTTTCCACAATACTCATAACAAAACCTCAAAAGTATTTTATTGGAAATGTCACATTTTTCCGAATCTAATATATATATATATATATATATATATATTAATTTTGGACAAACAAATTAAAATATATGAATTTTGCAATATCAGCCAATCAGAATTTGTCACGTTATCAAAACATGCGAGAGAGAGAAAGAAAGAGAGAACATGCATGCTGAGTTGGCCCAATAATCACTGTCCAACTCATCCGGTCCCACAACCACCTCAATAGATCGCTTCATAATGGATAAGAGAGTCAAAAGAAGCAAAGGGACAGTCTTTCCCTTAACAAAAAAAAGAAAAGAAATGAGCAAGTAGGGTGAAATTGAGAAAATAGTAGGATCGTCCCCTACTTACTTCACGAGACATAGTCGGTAGAGACAAGGAGCAGGTCGACTGAGAAATTGGGTAAAACCATGAGAGCACACAATTTTGAGATTTCCATTTCCCAAAATGAAAAGAAGGCATGACAAAATTATAACTTAGATCCAATTGAGTGGGCACAAAGTGAGGATGAAGCTATGGTCACCGTCACAGTGGATAGATCCTCGAAGTTATACAATCACTAGGAGAAATCTCAAACCAAATTGGCATGAGAGAAAGATAGCAATGAGACTAGCGGAGACCAGGGCACAAGTATTTATAGATGCAACCTTGTGGTAGGGTTTTGAGCAGAAACGGTTTGAGAGAGGTGAGATGAAAAATAGACATTTCATGATTTTTTGGAGTTAGGGTGCAAGTAAGGCGTTGTTGGGTGCATATCTGGATGGGGAATCCATAGACGAAGAAATCTAGGGAAGAGATCAGTTGTGGTGAGGGAGAACTAGAATTTATAGAGCCACATTTCACATTGCTGGTTTCCGATTTGGGGTCGGGTTAAAAGATGACCATCAGGTATGTGATATTGATCCAATGGTCAGGATTCACACATGCATCACCTAAAGTCGGTGACAGGATGTCATTTATGCCAAATCCTAGTCAAAATTAACTAAAGGGTTAATATAAAAATTTCCTTTTTCTCTTTCTACTTTTGTGGGTGCAAAGCAACTCAAAATTAAATAAAGTCTGACACACAACCTATTTTGAACATGAGGAACCTGAATATGCAATTAGATTTGCCTTTTGAGAACTTTTGACGTGTTAAATAAACCAAATCTTATTTTCTCTTTCTTCCAGATTCTAAAAATTTGATGAAACTTCACCCACAAGTCACATTAAGTGTCTTGGATATGAATTTTCCATCAATGTTAGATGTTGAAGTTGTTTGTACATTTATTTAATATTTTGAAGGTTCTACACACTATCCCTCTCCCAACATCACATGTATATTAAAGATCATCCAAACTACATCAAAATTCACCCAAAGTCTATTTTTAAGGTGTAGATTACAAATCTAAGATTATTTTCCACTTTTTGAGTCATTAAGTATTTTATTTTATATTTTGAGGACAATCACCATTTCTTTTCTAAATAAATTGATATACTTTTTATTATCCCAAAATTATGAAACTTGGCCTCCTAGCCAAACCAAACCAAAAGAAACGTATCTCAACTTATCTTTAATCCTTTAGTCTTCCTTTTATGATTTTTATCCCATTATCTAATATTACCACTATTATTAAATAATTCAATATCACATTAACATGTTTAAAGCATTATTATTCATTCCTTTTTCTCTTCCTTGCCCCATAAGGCTTAGGAATGACCTATAACGAATTCCTTTTATTGATATGTCACACAAGGGGTAAATTTTGCATATTAGACCCTTATTAAAAATATTTATTGAGGTATATGTGCATAAACCCATATGTTGGCATAAAAGGTGATCAAAATCACCCCAAACCATTATTTATTCCATAAATGGAACATAAAGGCCAACGAAGATAGAAAAGAAAGGAAAAGCTTAGAAAGAGGGTCAAAAAGAGAAAATGTCTAAGTTTCTATTTGTTACAAAGCCTAAACCTAATGGAACCCTAATTTGATCCCAAAACCCTAACTTAGAGCCCAAGTCAGTCTTAATGAATATGTTGTGAACACAATAGTAATACTTGGGCGATTATTCATTCATTATAGGGTGATTGCTCGATTGACTACGTCTTGTCTTATTTGCTTGGATTTTAAATTGTCCCTGAGTAAAGGTACGTGGTTATGCCTATCAATACTTGCAATCTATAAGGTGCATAATATTATCACTTTATATGAACATAACTTACCCAACCAAGGATTCTATCTCTAGTGGATTGAATGTACATATAGGATATAAGGAATTCATTATGATGAAGGGTGATTAAGCCCGGTGTAATGTCCCCGATCTGACCACCTTGATTTTCTTTCTTTGAAAATCAAGTAGATGAATCTGAGTCATTAAGATGGCACTAAGAATCAAAGAATAAGAAAAAGATAAGTATTATTTTATTCAAATTTTACACACTTACTGTAACATCTCAGGATTTGAGGCCTCAGATAATGATCTTAAAAGGAATGATTGGACTACCCATATCACCAAGGTGCACCTCGTTTTCCGGGAGCCCATCTCTAAAGAACTCCATAGTTAAGCGTGCTCATCTTGGAGTAGTACTAGGATGGGTGACCAGTCGGGAAGTTGATCCTGGTTTGCGCGTCAGTGTGGACAAAGTGCGCAGTTAAGGCTAGTGGTGGTCTGTGGGGCCAGCCGTCATTCCTGAAACTCTACTAGAGCCATGCGTAGTGGGCCCGGGCATTACAAATGGTATCAGAGCCAATTCCCCTCCAGTAGGTGGGGCCCACATGTGAATGGCATGCCAGTCTTGAGCCGTGCGGTCCAGGCATGTAGGAAAGGGCTGTCCATGGTTGATGTAGCCACCCTTGCGCTGGTATTCCGTGATCGGGAGCTGGGTGTCCATGGGCCATTGTGGGTCTGCATTGAAACGGGGAAGAGATTATGAGGCCTTATAGTTGAGCCTTGACGAGGACGTCAAGAGTCTAAGTGGGGGAGATTGTAACATCTCAGGATTTGAGGCCTCGGATAATGATCTTAAAAGGAATGATTGGACTACCCATATCACCAAGGTGCACCTCCTTTTCTGGGAGCCCATCTCTAAAGAACTCCATAGTTAAGCGTGCTCAGCTTGGAGTAGTACTAGGATGGGTGACCAGTCGGGAAGTTGATCCTGGTTTGCGCGTCAGTGTGGACAAAGTGCGCAGTTAAGGCTAGTGGTGTTTTGTGGGGCCAGTCGTCATTCCTGAAACTCTAGTAGAGCCATGGGCAGTGGGCCCGGGCATTACACTTACAAAGGTATTTTTACATTATATTGTACAACACTTACAATTAAACATGAATAGAAAATAAGTTCAATATGTCTTTAGTTCTTGATTCCCTTCAAGATCTTTTCAAGATGAGTCTTCCACAAGGAGAGGTCCTACAATTAATAATCTACAACATGGAAGAATATGTCATATCCCAAGTGGGAGAGTATGAACTATACAATTGTCTAAGTATGGAAAACAAAGCTTAGCATGAAGACACTATTAACATAACTATATTCTTAAAATATTATTGGGATTAATAAAATATCAAAAGTCCATACCAATATTATAGACCACATACTGACAACATTGGTATTTCAACATGATGTTTAAAGAATGTGTATGTGAAGATATTCATAAACTATTTAATCAGATGACAACTCTATCAATATGTTGGAACAACACTGAGGAGTATAAAGTAGGTATTTCTCAAATAATTCTTACAAAGTGGGAGACTTATTCCATAAATGAGATTAACAACAACTCTTATTGTAGATGTCAATTCACCTTGGGAAATTAGCCTACAATCACATGTACTTTCTTAGCCAAAACTTTACTCCATTAGGGTTACCAAAACACATGTAAGTACCCTGGAACACCCCCAACCACACTTTCACACTACATGCTCTATAAACTGAATCAGATTACCAAATGCAGACATTGATCACCTTTCTAAGATTGTAAGAGGCTGCTACTTGCACAAAATTCCACTTGGAGTATTATTATTTAGCATGCTTAATCATTGCATGAGATTATTCTCCATTACTAACATGATCATGCTTGAATCTACGTGACCAACCCAAGCATTGGCCTGACTATGGCAAAGAATTATACTCATCCATGCTTGACTCCAATGGACTTAAATCTGGATCCCAAATGTATCAATATCTGGCCAAGACAAGCAAACTCTATTACCAACACATCTCCCCATATGAAATTTTCAATCAAAAGAACATAATCAAAGATATACAACTAAATTTGGTGGATATTCATAGTTAAAGAGCTCAAAAGGTAGTCACGTATAAATGCATACTTGTTATTATTTCATTATGACACCTAAATGTAAATATCTAGGTTTATGGTTTTGAATCAGACAAATCTATGTCCAAGAGCATACAAGAGGTTAAGGAGTCCCCCATTGTAAACATGAAACTATTTAAGTAATCTTTCCTCTTTACTGGCTACAAGAATTAGTGAAACAGACTCGTAGTTACCATAGAAATGTTTGATAGAATTCAAATTTCCAACAATATGACACAATTCAATTCATAGAGAGAACTAACAAAAAGTAAATCAAAGAGAATTAGAAGTAGAATGCACAAAGGCGTTCTTAATTATCATCTAGAATTTTAACTCACTTTTGAAGGATAATAGGGACAAATATATGGACAACCTTAGGGTAATGAAAGAAAATACATAAATAGTCATATCTAACTTATCCATAATAAGTTGTATATTGTTGATAATTTATTCCTTGTTTACAAAGCATATGGAGTATGCCTATACTCTTTCAAAATATAATACCATACCATTTTAAACCATACTTTTCTTTGATGTTGATATAACACATTAAGATAAGAATTGAGTACCATAATCAAAAATATCAAACCTTTATATACTATATATTTCTTTAATGTTTGTAAAACACTATTATAACACTACTACATAAAATCCTTTTAGCGTCGGTTATTTAAGCTCTTTAGTGTCGGTTTCAAAGCGACACCCAAGTGGGCACCGCTAAAGTGAGACACCTTCGGTGTCGGATCCCAACCGACACCAAAATCTTTTTTTCCACCGAAAATGCGACAGCAAAGGGACTATATGCGTCGGTTGTTTAGTCAAAACCGACGCCCAAACTCTTCCTGCCACCGAAAACACGCCAGCAAAGGGACTATAGGCGTCAGTTGTTTACTAAACAACCACCGCCAAAACTCTTCCAGTCACCAAAACACGCCAGCAAAGGGATTATAGGCGTCGGTTTTGTGATAATAACTGATGCCCTATCCACTGTCTGCCACCACGCCAGGTCGTATAGACTTCGGTTTTAAGTGGAAAACCGCCGTCGTATAACATAGGTGTTCAAATAACCGACGCCTATGTTTTGATTTTTTTTCTTCTGTCAGTCTGCAGACCTGCTGTGGCTTGTCGCAGGATGAGAAACCTGCAGTTTAGTTATGAACTGCAGGTTTTATGACATCCATTGATATCATCCAACAACAGGCCACAAACCTACAAAATTAACATGATGGACAATATTATATATATGTGATTCATACTCATGCATAGGAACATTTAATTCATATTATTTTTTTTCATCTCACGCATGTAAAAACCAGTATAGCAACCTGCAGTTCTATTTATTTCATCTTTTTTCACATTCAGACACATGTAGAAACATTCATGTATTGATGATTTTCACACACATATGACAATTCATAAAAATTCATTTACATTCACACAAAATTAATTAAGAGAATAAAGTTATTCTTTATTCATCATTATCATCATTGTCATCAAAATCATATTGAAAAATTCCCACTCTTTGCAGGGCTTTTGCCCAATCTTCTCTTACAACATCTAATTCATCTCTCGTATAGGGAGCATGTACATCGAAACACTTTGCACTTGTGTTGAAGTCCTCAGTTTTAAAGACCTACAAAGAGAATGACATACATAATTATAATAATATATAATAAGATTCATATATTTCATATTATCTAACGAGACTATGTATAATACCTGTTGTATGTTATCGATTTCCAATATGGCATGTTTGATGATTAGGTCCATAAATCACATCACATAGTAGGCACATGCCCAGCCGTTGTCTTGTGTAGCACACTATAAATTGAAACATACAAAATATTCAAAAATACAAATAAGTATAGTTCACATAAATAATATATACATTGGAGTCAGGAAATTATTTTCACATTCTCCCAAATGAGTGTCAGAATTTTTTTCCCGGGGACCTTTCCTTCAGCTTTTTTTTACTCTTGTAAAGCCATATATATGTTAGTGTAACACATTAAATTGCATAATTAAATAGTAATGCAGTAACAGATGTTAACAAATATAAAAACATAAAATATTTCTTAGGAGAATAATGGCCTTTTAATTGCATGTCCATATAATACATCCAACTCACTCCCCGCAGGATCTAGATAATAGACGGTGAATGTCTTGGGGACAATAACTAATAACTCCCAATGCTTAGAAATATAGGTAAGAAAGTAGAAAATTAATAACTCAATATCCGCAATAAAAATGTAATTTGCTTAAGTCCAAATTACAAGCAAAGTAAACGTACTCGACATTGAATGGAGCTATTATCACCGTCTTATTATTTTTACCAAAATATTCAAAAGCATCACAACAGTATGAAGTAACTAAAGAAGAGTCTGTAAGTACAAGACTAATCAAAGATGGAACCAAAAATCCCACATGGGAAAACCCAAAATATGTACATAGCTTGTATAAGTGGCTGCAAAACATGTATTACATATGTATTAATATATAAGAAACCAGATTGATGTATATAAAATAAGGTATATGGATGTATAAACTAGATTGTCGTATGCATTAATATCACCATATCCACAGCTCTATCCTAGATGTGTTCAGCCATTCATAACTAAACAACTCCAAAATATCTTGTATAAATATGTTGTTTCCGAATGTTTGACCTGCATAAATACGTATCCGAAACTTCTATTACATATGCATTAATATGTATTCTAAACTTGTATAAATAGATTATTATCGTATGATTTACCTGTAGGATTCTTCAGAACAGTAACATTTATAGGAAAATTTGGATTATGTTCGCTGATCCATACTGCCACACTCCTACAATTAGGACCTATCGAGGCGTGTAGGTTCCCTGGAAGCCAACTTGGTAGTCGAGGAGGTAGAGGCTGAGATGTAGCGGGTCTCGTCTTTTTGACCTATATATTTAATTTCATATCAATTGAATCATATATATATACACACTAACAAATTAAAGTAATGAAAATTTATCATACAATATCAGTATAGAGGACATCCGCTTCGGGCCACAGTATCACTCCGCCTACTGCCTCACCAAGTATTTCAGCATCTGGGTGTGCATGAGGCAGTGCAATATTCATCCAACCAGCGAGTATATGTATGGGGCTCACACGTACTATGCCATATGGTACTGGACTCCCATGAAACATGCACCCTCAAAGGGGTGGGTAAGCCGATGCATCTGCAACGATATATCCTTCACTTTGTAGTCGACATGGCTTCAACCCCTACAAATTTACGTAAAGAATGTTATATGCATATATACACAAACATATCACCTTGAACAGACTAGCTATTATATATTCCATAAAAATACTTACAGAGGACATGCTAGGTGGGTCTATAGGATTACTCCCAACCTCTGTAGTATGAGGAGTAGGAGAAGAGAGGTTTGCCACAGGTACTGTCTGAGTGACAGTCTGAGACGCCTGCCATTTGTTAAATGCTTCCTGGAGTCTTTCATCAACTACTTCCTTGACTCTCCTATCAATTAAGGAATCTACCTATACATGGATAAAAGAAATGCTAGTTTCTGATTATTGAATTCCCTTTCACAATAACGTTCTAAAATAAGAATAAGTTACCTCAGCTTGTGAAAGTCCCGCTTTTAGGATAGGTTTACGTTGGGATGGCCCAAAGAACGCTTTGATGCCCACACTAGCGCCTATACCCCTTACACGTCCAGGATACTCTGGGTTACCCAGAGCAACTGTCAGTTCATCTCTTGTGCCCTGAGGGATGAACTTGCCTTCCTTCCTCTGCTCGTACAGCTCCCGCTAAGCACCATCAACAAAAATTTGTAAGTAAACATAACAATAATCAATATCGATAGATTGCTCTAAGAGTTTGATTTTTACCAGGGCTTTGGTATCTCTCCCTTCTTGTTTTACCTCCTAGCTATCCACATAACATGACGAGGCAGAGGTGCGGGAGCAGCAGTAGAGGACTCTGCAGTCTCCTGAGTAGCAGTAAGCTGAGTAGACTCAGCATGTAGTCTTTGGCGAATGCCTGCATATCCTCTTGGACCCATTGTGTGGTCGTGCACATTCAGTGCACACCTTGCTTGTTGAGCATCACTGATAGCCTAGTTAGTTAGCACATTGATTTGGTTAGTAACACTAAAGGTTAATCTTGAATAGGTGAATACATAAAAATGTATATTAATTAAATTGGGAGTGGCGCTTAATACCTTGAATTCATCTATTTTTCTTTGGGTAACAAACTCCTCCCATTCTTTGGGGTCCAAGTAGTTCCATTACTGTGTGGCTTCCTTCTTCCTATATTTATTTTTCAAAGAGAATACAAACAAAAATTATTAGTGTAGAGTTAGTGAAATACTGATCAATGTCTAGAATTGGAATCAATCAAGAACCCATTCTCAACATCACGTATGTAATCTCGGGTGAGATTGGTCCTATAGTTCCTTAGGACCCTCCCACAATGTTGCATCACACATTTACGATGCAGCTTTTCATCCAGATCAAATATGCTCTGCAAATTAAATAGAATTGCTATTAACTTGTATCCTAAAAATTAGTAATCTACACAAATAGAATTACAAATAATAATAACTCACGCATAGTTCCTTCCATATGTGGTCTTTCTTCCCCTTAGGAACTTTATTCCATGATTCTAGGATAGGACTGCAATGGCTGCGAGTAAGAACCCCAAGATATGAAACAAATGAGTTGCGGTTCACTCGATATGGATTTCCTTCCTGATCGAAATCCACAACCAATTTGGGTCCATTTCCCCTTTTCTATATTCACTTGTTCATCATTGTGATGCCCCTCACTTTCTCAATTTTCTTTTGCTGCTCATCAAGTTCTCTAATTTCTTCAGGGGGTACATCAACAACCTAACATTTGATAACAAACACACTTACATAATATAATTATAAATGAACATATAGATAGAAACCTCAGGGATATATTCTTAAAACTTACATTGTCAGGCGGTGCAAGCACGTCCTCACCCTCACAGTGATCATTAGCACGATCCTCAGCCATCCTAAAGTTCACATTGTAAAGTTCACATTCACATTGTAAATTAATTCACATTGTAAAGTCCACATTCACATTGTAAAGTTCACATTCATAAAAATAAAACATAATAAAACTATAAACATCCATGCCTCTAATATTGTGATCTTTTATCAGTTAACAATCCTTCGTTATGATCCCCACAAACATACAAGTCATTGTGATCCCCAGCTTCAATGTTTTGTGATGTTGGCAACCCAACTGAGAATGGACTGGAGTTGTCATACTTATCATAATAAATGTGTACCACCTATCTTATTCTTGAACACCTAATCTCACTAGTATGTGTATAATGTGTTGGATTTTGAAGAAAATTTCAGAAGCATTTCCCCGTTGTTCTCCAAGTACATATGCACTTAGAGAACAAACGGGGAAATGCTACCAAAATTTCCTTGAAACCCAATACACATTATACACTTACATCCTAAGTGAGATTAGGTATTCAAGAACAGTCCCAAACCAAGGACTATACAAGATTTACTCCTAATGAGTAAATCTTGGATGGGTTTCTAGGCCAACAAAATCATATCATTAAGAGCATGGTTTCATGTTAGGTCATCATAGGTCATAATAATCCACTAGAATGAGCAAAAAAGGTCTCATGGTGTTAAAATAGCATAAGAGTATTAGATCTTGATTCTAGAGTGTACAAGACATAATAGTGACTACTGATTTTGTGGGGTGATATCATTTCATAGGATTTTTAGATTCAAATTTAACAAGTGTACAAGTTGCATCATTTTAATACTCTAAAGGTGACTAGTGGGTCATAGCACATAAAAGATGGCATTACAAGGAAAGTAAGCAAGCTAGATCAATTAACACTCATCTCAAGGGAACATTAGTTACTGAGGGGACCAGGAAAGAGTGCTTTTAATCACTAGGATCATACAAGTAGCAATGTTGATTAAGTCTATGTGATTAAAGATCAAGCAGTGTAATAAAATAGGGTTTTGGAGGATGTTAATTACCTCTGTTTGAGCCCAGTCAGGTGTCAGTAGGGAGAGAGGGTGAGTCGGAGGGTAGGCGAGTAGGCAGGTGAGCAGTCGACGGGAAGGGAGACGGTGGGCAGCAACAAATGATCAATTAGTTCCTGAAATAGTACATAAATAAATACAAACATTAGATAAATAAATACAGATCAATTGACAAAATAAAGTAATATAAAGAAGTAGCCCATAGATGATATATATACACTAGTGGTACATACTACATTGTATATGAATATATAGTAGCAGGCAGTACATGATATATGTAATATGTTATGCTTTAGAGGTACATGCTACATATTATAGAATATGCATTATATAGTAGTAGGCAATACATGATATGTACATTATACCGTTATATGTATTGCAAACTACAAAGTACATATACATAGATAATACATTAGTTGAACACATAACAATACAAGAAAACTAAGGTATGAATGTATGTATAGGTACAAGTATAATGTATCAGTAAATATTAGTGGTTGAGTTCATAGCAGAGCAATAATGTATGTACAAATGATAAATATGTATTGTAGGTGCAGCAGTTCATACATAAAGATGTAAATGGGTGCAACAGTACATAAATATAGAGCTTATATGAAGTACGAACGATTTTGATGCATGTAAAACACAATTAAAAATGAGAAGAGGAGGAAGAAGTAGGAAGAAGGGTAGGGGGCCAGGAGCAGGAGCAAGGAGCAAGCCGAAGAAACCCTATTGTCTAAGCAGGAAGAGGAGGAAGAAGGGTACCAGGTGTAGTGATCTGGTGGCCGGAGCTGCAAGCCGGAGAAAGGATGGTGGCATCGAGCGGGCGGGGACGATGAGCGGGTGACCCGGCCGGAGGCGGTGAGCAGGTGACTAGGAGCAAAGCGTCGGCCGACGAGGTGAGAGCAACGACGGTGAGGAGAGGAGTGTCGGCGATGAGCGGGCGACTAGGAGAGGAGCGTAAGCGGTGGCGGCGCGAGGGCAACGGCCGCTGGGGCAACGACGGCGGGAGCAATGGTGGTGGGTAGCGCACCGGCAATCACCAGACCTAGCAGGTTTGCAATGAAACAGAGACAATGGGGAAAAGTTCTTTGTTTCGCAGGGCTATTAACTGCACAATAGGTGTCGGTTAGTCAAAATTCTAACACATAAAACTAAAGGTGTCGGTTCTACAAACACACTGACACCTATTCTCAATCATATTCGTCAGTGTTTACAAGAAAAAAATCGACGTCTATCTACATATGTCAATTAAATTTTTTTTCTCAATTTATGATCATAGTCGTCGGTTTCTTTCTAAAAATGACGCTCAAAGAGTGTGAAAAATTTCCCAGGAACAATGCGGGAAAACCCATAAGCGTCAGTTATTGTAGTAACACCGACAACCAAAATGTGCCCAGGTTTTGACTCGCAAATAACCTTGCGTCGTCAGTTTAGTAGATAATAACTGACACTATATGTTAAATTTTGGAGGTAATTTTTTTCAGAGGAAATTTTGGATTTGGCTGTTAATTTTAGGCGTCGATGTATTATTAGGGAACCAACACTGAATAAAAGAGATACCCGTGTCTGGTCACCCTTCATAGATAGATGTCAGTTTTGTAGTTAAACCGACGTTGTAGGTTTTAGGTGTTGGTGTATTTATAGAACTGACACCTTTAAAAGTGACGTTATAAGCCATTTCTGTAGTAGTGTAAGGAATGAGAAACATACTTAACTATAATAAACCATATTCGACCCTACTTTTCATTAATGCTAATACAAAATATTTAGTCATGAAATGAAACCATAGTAAACCACATTATACCCTACTTCTCTAATGACATAAGAGATTATCGAAAAATGTGAAGAACGTACCATAATATGTATATTAATGTCAATGATAACTAGCATTCCACATAAAGACATATGATCATTAAATATATACAGTCTTGTTATGTTTGGGAAACATTCTGTCACATTTTCCATCACCTCAATTGTGACGAAGTGAGTTTTCTGGCTTAATTTCGAGGACGAAATATCTTTTAAGGTGTGTAGGATGTGATGAAGTGGATTTTTGAAACCCATAAATCTCCAATAACATATTAGAATCCATATATTGAGTTATAATGAGAGTTCCAAGTATTTTAGTAAAGTCGGAATGTTGAATTGAGATTTATATTATGATTAAGATCCTTAACTTTATGACTCTTTGAGGAATTTAATTGAATGGTCGAATAGCTAAGTTTTGTCACCAAATTTGAGTAGAAGGTAGCTCGAGAGGTAAGGGATCTATGGTTAAAATTTGGTGGCAATCGGAGGATCCTAGAGGGAGTTAGTAAGCTTTGATATTTGAGAAATAATGTGCTTTTTTTATGGTTTAGAGACCTAAGTTAGGACTTTATCATGTGTCACATACCCCTTTGGTTGAGGGTGAGCAGCGTGGACAGATCCTGGCCATTTATGTCTAATCCAGTGGTTGAGGCCTTTGAAGAGTCAGTGCCACAACTACAGTTAAGTGAAGGGGCTTTTCTCAGCCTTTGGATGAGGATCGACGGTCGACATACTCTCTCCTACCTTGCGGTTATGGTCTTGCCACTGGGTGACATCCACGATGTCATTGTACTCGCTGATCGTGGGCTGAGGAACACTTCCGAGCGGCTATGCGTGTGCGGTTTGGCATGAGGGTCAGACCGACCCCTCACTTGAGGGCAGTGGGTGAGAAACTAAGGAGAGTGACCCCCCCACATCCATCTCTTCTCCACTGCTATGCGGAGGTAGTGCGGGCAGGAAGAAAACAGTGGTAGAAAGGGGAGGTGTTTCATGTTGTTCCAATGCAATGGGTAAGTGCTCCCTGGTATGTGGAGGATTCCCGGAGATACTTAAAGTGGATATGATCCGAGGGACAGATCAGGAGGCAAGATCCCTCTTTTTCTCTACCATAGTGGGAGCAAGGGTAGGCGTGCTTGCGGTTGGTGAGGTATGGGGCCGCGGATGAGGAAGTGAGGAGCCGTGGGAGTTGGGAGGTCGTGGACGAAGCTAATGGAGGGCTAAGAAGATGATGAGGATCACTCCTGCGCAAAAAGGGAAGGTGTTTCAGGCTGTTCCAATGCAATGGGTAAGTGCTCCCTAGTCTGTAGAGGATTCCCAGAGATACTTAAAGTGGATATGAGATGAGGGACAAATCAAGAGGCAAGATCCCTCTTTTGCTCTACCACAGTGGGAGCAAGGGTCGGCGTGCTTGCGGTTGGTGAGGCCGGGGGCCACGGATGAGGAAGTGAGGAGCCGTGGGAGTCACGAGGTCGTGGACAAAGCTAATGGAGGGCTAAGAAGATGATGAGGATCACTCCTGCGCAGCCGATCGCTCACCGAAGCTGGGCAGCGCGGCGGCACCCTGCCAAAACAAGAGAGGCTGCCCGTAGACCTGACTATCTGGCGACACATGGTCCCGGTGGCTTCAGCGAGGAGGAGATCTGGGACTTGTCTAGACAGTTGAGAAGCCGCCAATGCAGTAGGAGGAGATGCACAATCGAGGCACAGCATGCTGCTCATCGGAGGATCTAGCCGCGGCGGCGGCGAACCTCGCGTAGTAGAAGAACGAAGTCCCATTTGGGACATGGACGAGAACGCGATGAGGAAAAGAAATGAACCAGACCGGGTCCAGACCCTGAACCGGCCACAGCACTAAGGGATGCGCGCAGCCCTAGTGGCCACGTGGAGACACGCCATTTGTCCAAAAAAGGTAAATAATCAGAAAATGCTCAGAACTTAGATAAATCACATAAATTAGCTCGATGATCAGAAAAATACATATAATATACTAAAATTCTCAAAAAAATGCATAGAACAAGATGGAAGCATAATATCCTACTTTTAATGCACTAATCTCAGTGATATCATGTAAGATGTAGAATGGTCTTTTTAAGTATAATAAATAATAAACGAAGACCTAAAATTATGGAAAAATGTCAGTAAGTATATAATAATGTTTAGAATGCATATGATGTTAGAAATTATGATATTGATGCACAAAATTATGTAATTTGCTTAATGTTGCCATATAGGGCTTTTAACACTAAATGAAATGTAATAAATGCATGCATGCTCAATAAATGATAAGATTTACTGAGAACCCTCATATCAGTATCTGGAAGATATTATGTAAATATGAGATCAGTTTCATACACGAAATTCAAGTTATATGAAGATGGCCATTAATACATGTTATGAAACCATAATCTTGGTTAATGATGCAACCTAGGGCTAATATGTGCACATTAAGGATATGGAACCTAATGTTCAGATAATGAACCATAATTTAAAATATGAAACCAATAAGATAATCGCAAGAAGATAATACAAGTAACAATGAAAATATCCTAATGAGTTAAGCTAAACCCTGATGAACACAATTAGGGTTAAGATGAGATATAAGAAGATGAGAATCTGATGATAGTACATGGTCTTGTCTTGATCAGGGTTGACCAAGCTTATAGTTGACATCAGTGATATGTGATTAGGATGCTCTTGATCAAGGTACAACATTACCTCTTACTTGCCTTATTATACATTATGCTTGTGTTATATGTAGTAAAATACTTGGCATATGGTATTGGATGAAATGATTGTTCTTGTATGATATCCTGCTTGATTTTCAATACTTATGGCTATGAACACATGAACCATAAGATATCTGATCCATCATATGATAGCACTAAACTCTTTGGTAGTACAATGCATTGAAATGATCTCAAACTCTTTGGTAGTAGATCACATGTGTTAGATCTCAAACGCTTTGGTAGTAGATCACACGTAATATGATCTCAAACTCTTTGGTAGTAGATCATAAGGCCTAAAAACATCAAAGCCCTTGGGGGCAGATGTACGAGATATATGATGGAAATGTGCTTAAATATATGTGTTCTCTTTTGTTAATGAATATCTTTTTGCCAGTATATGCTTTTCTTATATTCTTCTATTGCTGCCAAGTATTAGTTTTATCTTATTGCCAAGATATGATGAGAGGTATATAAAAGACATGTAGGCGTACTCAGTACAATATTCTTGAATATTGTGCTGACGTGTACCGCATGTAATCTTTTGTTTAGGTTTTGGTTATGCTCTTGAAGATCCAGGATAGTTGTGAGTTGTGTGGGGAGCTGA
This sequence comes from Alisma plantago-aquatica, assembly GCA_963693085.1. Taxonomy (NCBI): domain Eukaryota; kingdom Viridiplantae; phylum Streptophyta; class Magnoliopsida; order Alismatales; family Alismataceae; genus Alisma; species Alisma plantago-aquatica. The sequence continues at coordinate 1,128,741,110 of OY856409.1, read as the reverse complement.
TGTACAGGTGGACCTGTTGTCTTAAGATCCTGTAGTTTAGTTGTAGTACATGTATATGTTAGAAGTTTGCTGTTCAATATGTAATATGAAATGTTGTAACAATTCCTTTTGTAATTATATGTTGAATGGTGAACATGTGTGTATGGTTTTATTATTGTTCATGTACATGTGCTACTGTGTCTTCTTTTGACTCCCTTGATTTTCTTCTTCTTATCCTAGTGTGGGATGTTTAAATTGGGATTCTCGCTGAGGTGAGGGTTTCAATTTGGACGTGACATATCAGATTAAGTTTTAGAAAATCTGGGGATGTCATAGGTGGTGTCAGAGAATGAACAATAGAAAAGCCTGACATTTGCTCATTATGCAACTTAAAACTAAAGAACCTTGAACCTTGATAATCTTTAGGGTTAGATTAGTCATCTTTTAGAGACTAGATCTGACCTAGCCTCTAGGTTAGCACCTAGATGTCCGAGAACTAGGCCTAGACTGGTGCTTGTTGTATAGCAAGTCCTCAGATGCCGTTCTTTCCTTGTAGTGCAGCGGTAAGGGATGTTGCACTATTTAGAAATGACGTGCATCAAGGGAAGAGAAACACTAGACATATGGCACTTTTTATCTAGAGTAGATACACTAGTCTACCCCTTGTTCTCACCCTTTTCACTTGTTTTCATGACACTGTACTCTCTTCTATGTGTGGGACACTCATTTTCAGGATTTGGTTTTTGATTCCAAACGGATCAAACCTCGATAGTTTTCTCTGACGCTTGTTTTATCGGAGAAAAACTATATAATTTTTTATTATGTATATGTATTACAATAAGGTGTCCCCACACAAGTATGAGTAGGAGGTGACCATGCAAGCGAAGTGAAAGTGAATGACATCAGTCTAGAAGAGAGTGTAGTTCTAGATTAGATGTCTAGAGCCTTGTTGGAATATTTATGATAGATGGAATAGATGAAATAAGTTTTGATGATATAGTATAAGTCTTATCTAGATAATATAATATGGTTTATGATGATCTATGTTTGTCTTTGAGGACTTAAGTTTAGTTTTGAGGTATTGAGATAAGTTTTGGTGATGCAAGTATGTGTTCTTCTATGAGATGAGATAAGTTAAGTTAAGACAAGGTTGTGAGTCAGCATGAGCCTCAAGCTCTTTTACAAAGGAGGACCTCTAGTGTCAGGACTAGTTTTGGGGATATCTCAAGAGAGAGCGAGACCCACATGGAGAAGGTCAGAGAACCTAGACTCCACGATATGAGAAATATGAGATATGTGATATGATATGTCCTAAACTAGACTACTCCTGAGTGATTGAGTTGAGTTTCTTTATGTATGATTCCTATAGTTTTCTTGAATCCTAGATGTCCTTGGGAGGACCAAACCCTAGAGATAGAGAGAGGCTGGTTATATGTGTATATGTGAACATGGATATGAGTATCTACCATCTGGGTGAGGGAGAGAGAGTCCCAAGACCTTGGAGGAGGTAGCTATGTTAGTTTTTGTACAACCTCATGCTCGGGTTGGTGGTTTCCCGCATAGGAATCTAGTGGTTGCATGTATAAGAGAGTTGAGAAATAGTGTGTTTCATGGGTAGAGATATATGATGAGAATATCATAGCATGTTTTGGTTTGTGCTTACGTGGCTAGAGCTATGAAGTTATCACTAGTGCCAATGAGGTAATCCGATAACCCTAGATCACAGAGGAAAGATAAAGTATATGCATATGAGATACTCATTGAGTTTAGTTGGCTCAGAGAGACTGAGCATGGTATTACTCTCATGACAAGGGTTAGGACCTCATTTGGACTAGATGAAGTTTTGATATATGTTTAAAGAGCAACTCACATAAGTTTTTTTAGCACAACCATGCTATAGTATATGTAAGAACGTGATCTAATCTCTAGACATGATATGATGGAAACCTAGAGATGGTTTAATAGATGGAAATGCATAAATGATTAACCATGTAAATGAATAATGATGATATATTAAAGATGGTTAACCATGTACACGAATCAAGATGATAATGTGATACTGTCAGTTAATCTTGTGACAAAATCACCAATAACAGTTTCAATTTACTATGAGCAATGAAATAAGATCATATGAATGAAGCATGTTAAATGATGTGTTAATCTTAATGATTAAGAAAGATGAAAAATATAGTGTGATAGTAAGAACAACATAATTATTATGACACCTTGATACGATCTAGAGGGATAAAGTGGGTTAACTTTAGTTAACTCCCTCCTAAAAGGCATATGTTAATGTTGAACATGTTCTAAGAACTATCTCAATAAAATGTTGTTGACACCTTGATAATGAGTTAATGTTAGTTTACTCCTTTAGAACATGGTAATATGATGTGGGAACCCTAATGCATGGCTAAAGATAAAGAAGTGACTTTGACATATGAGATATGTCATGACATAACCTAAGTTTCTAAACCCTGAGTTTAACCGTGAATGGAGTGTTTGTGCACCAAGATGGTTGTAAAACCCCCTAATAGTGGTTTGGATACATGGTTCTAGGTAACCTTTGTGGATATGTTACACATAGAATAGTGCCTACATATGGATGAAGGAAAGATAATTTTTCCCTGGAAGTGTGAGTATGGTTTACTTTCGAGGACGAAAGTTCTTCTAAGATGTATATGATGTGACGAAGTGAGTTTTCTGGCTTAATTTCGAGGATGAAATATCTTTTAAGGTGTGTAGGATGTGATGGAGTGGATGTTTGAAACCCATAAATCTCCAATAACATATTAGAATCCATATCTTGAGTTATAATGAGAGTTCCAAGTATTTTAGTGAAGTTGGAATGTTGAATTGAGATTTATATTATGATTAAGATCCTTAACTTTATGCCTCTTTGAGGAATTTAATTGAGTGGTCTAATAGCTAAGTTTTGTCACCAAATTTGAGTAGAAGATATCTCGAGAGGTAAGGGAGCTATGGTTAAAATTTGGTGGCAATCAGAGGATCCTAGAGGGAGCTAGTAAGGTTTGATATTTGAGAAATAATGTGCTTTTTTTGATGGGTTAGAGACCTAAGTTAGGACTTTATCATGTGTCACGTACCCCTTTGGTTGAGGCCGAGCAGCGTGGATAGATCCTGGCCATTTATGTCTAATCTAGTGGTTGAGGCCTTTGAAGAGTCAGTGCCACGGCTCCAGTTAAGTGAAGGGGCTTTTCTCAGCCTTTGAATGAGGATCGACGGTCGACATACTCTCTCCTACCTTGCGGTTATGGTCTTGCCGCTGGGTGACATCTACGATGTCGTTGTACTCGCTGATCATGGGCTGAGGAACACTTCCAAGCGGCTATGCGTGTGGAGTTTGGCATGAGGGTCAGACCTACCCCTCACTTGAGGGCAGTGGGTGAGAAACTAAGGAGATTGACCCCCCCCACATCCATCGCTTCTCCACTGCTGTGCGGAGGTAGTGCGGGCAGGAAGAAAACAGTGGTAGAAAGGGGAGGTGTTTCAGGCTGTTCCAATGCAATGGGTAAGTGCTCCCTGGTCTGTGGAGGATTCCCAGAGATACTTAAAGTGGATATGATCCGAGGGACAGATTAGGAGGCAAGATCCCTCTTTTTGCTCTACCACGGTGGGAGCAAGGGTCGGCGTGCTTGCGGTTGGTGAGGCCTGGGGCCGCGGATGAGGAAGCGAGGAGCCGTGGGAGTCGGGAGGTCGTGGACGAAGCTAATGGAGGGCTAAGAAGATGATGTGGATCACTCCTGCGCAGCCGATCACTCACCAGAGCTGGGCAGCGCGGCGGCGCCCTGCCAAAACAGGAGAGGCTGCCCGTAGACCTGACTATCTGGCGGTGCCTGGTCCCGGTGGCTTTAGCGAGGAGGAGATATGTGCCTTGTCTGGATAGCTGAGAAGCCACCGATGCAGTAGGAGGAGATGCAAAGTCGAGGCTGAGCATGCTGCTCATCGGAGGAGCTAGCCGCGGCGACGGCGACCCTCACGTAGTAAAACAACGAAGTCCCATTTGGGACTTGGATGAGAACGCGATGAGGAAAAGAAATGAACCAGACCGGGTCCAGACCCTGAACCGACCACAACACTAAGGGATGTGCGCATCCCTAGTGGCCACGTGGCAATACACCATTCGTCCAAAAAAGGTAAATAATCAGAAAATGCTCAGATCTTAGATAAATCACAAAAATTATCTCGATGATAAGAAAAATACTTATAATATACTAAAATTCTCAAAAAAATGCATAGAACAAGATGGAAGCATAATATTCTACTTTTAATGCACTAATCTCAGTGATATCATGTAAGATGTAGAATGGTCTTTTTAAGTATAATAAATAATAAACGAAGACCTAAAATTATGGAAAAATGTCAGTAAGTATATAATAATGTTTAGAATGCATATGATGTCAGAAATTATGATGTTGATGCACAAAATTATGTAATTTGCTTAATCTTGCCATTTAGGGCTTTTAACACTAAATGAAATGTAATAAATGCATGCATGCTCAATAAATGATAAGATTTACTGAAAACCCTCTTATCAATATCTGGAAGATATTATGTAAATATGAGATCAGTTTTATACACGAAATTAAAGTTATATGAAGATGGCCATTAATACATGTTATGAAACCATAATCTTGGTTAATGATGCAACCTAGGGCTAATATGTGCACGTTAAGGATATGGAACCTAATGTTCAGATAATGAACCATAATTTGGAATATGATATCAGTAAGATAATCCCAAGAAGATAATACAAGTAATAACGAAAATATCCTAATGAGTTAAGCTAAACCCTAATGAACACAATTAGGGTTAAGATGAGATATAAGAAGATGCAAATCTGATGATAGTACATGGTCTTGTCTTGATCAGGGTTGACCAAGCTTATAGTTGACATCAGTGATATGTGATTAGGATGCTCTTGATCAAGGTATGCCATTACCTCTTACTTGGCTTATTATACATTATGCTTGTGTTATATGTAGTAAAATACTTGGCATATGGTATTGGATGAAACGATTGTTCTTGTATGATATCCTGCTTGATTTTCCATACTTATGGCTATGAAAACATGAAACATAAGATATCTGATCCATCAGATGATAGAACTAAACTCTTTGGTAGTATAGTGCATTGAAGTGATCTCAAACTCTTTGGTAGTAGATCACATGTGTTAGATATCAAACTCTTTGGTAGCAGATCACACGTAATATGATCTCAAACTCTTTGGTAGTAGATCATAAGGCCTAAAAACATCAAAGCCCTTGGGGGCATATGTACGAGATATATGATTGAAATGTGCTTAAATATATGTGTTCTCTTTTGTTAATGAATATCTTTTTGCCAGTTTACGCTTTTCTTATATTCTTCTATTTTTGCCAAGTATTAGTTTTATCTTATTGCCAAGATATGATGAGAGGTATATAAAAGACACATAGACGTACTCAGTACAATATTCTTGAATATTGTGCTGACGTGTACCGCATGTAATCTTTTGTTTAGGTTTTGGTTATGCTCTTGAAGATCCAGGATAGTTGAGAGTTGTGTGGCGAGCTGATGTACAGGTGGGCCTGTTGTCTTAAGATCCTATAGTTTAGTTGTAGTACATGTATATGTTAGAAGTTTGCTGTTCAATATGTAATATCAAATTTTGTAACAATTCATGTTGTAATTACATGTTGAATGGTGAACATGTGTGTATAGTTTTATTATTGTTCATGTACATGTGCTACTGTGTTTCCTTTTGACTCCCTTGATTTTCTTCTTCTTAGCCTAGTGTGGGATGTTTAAATTGGGATTCTCGCTGAGGTGCGGGTTTTGATTTGGACGTCACATATCAGATTAAGTTTTCGAAAATCTGGGGACGTCACAGGTGGTATCAGAGCATGAACAATAGAAAAGCCTGACATTTGCTCATTATGCAACTTAAAACTAAAGAACCTTGAACCTTAATAATCTTTAGGGTTAGATTAGTCATCTTTTAGAGACTAGATCTGACCTAGCCTCTAGGTTAGCACCTAGATGTCTGAGAACTAGGCCTAGACTGATGCTTGTTGTATAGCAAGTCCTTAGATGTCGTTCTTTCCTTGTAGTGCAGCGGTATGGGACGTTGCACTATTTGGAAATGACGTGCATCAAGGGAAGAGAAACCCTAGACATATGGCGCTTGTTGTCTAGTGTAGCTACACTAGTATACCCCTTGATCTCACCCTTTTCACTAGTTTTCATGACACTGTACTCTCTACTATGTGTGGGACACTCGTTTTTAGGATTTGGTTTTTGATTCCAAATGGATCGAACCTCGATAGTTTTCTCTAACGCTTGTTTTATCGGAGAAAAACTATATAATATTTTATTATGTATATGTATTACAAAAATGTGTCCCCACACATGTATGAGTAGGAGGTGACCATGCAACCTAAGTGAAAGTGAATGACATCAGTCTAGAAGAGAGTGTAGTTCTAGATTAAATGTCTAGAGCCTTGTTGGAATATTTATGATAGATGGAATAGATGAAATAAGTTTTGATGATATAGTATAAGTCTTATCTAGATAATATAAGATGGTTTATGATGATCTATGTTTGTCTTTGAGGAATTAAGTTTAGTTTTGAGGTATTGAGATAAGTTTTGGTGATGCAAGTATGTGTTCTTCTATGAGATGAGATAAGTTAAGTTAAGACAAGGTTGTGAGTCAGTATGAGCCTCAAGCTCTTTTACAAAGGAGGACCTCTAGTGTTAGGACTAGTTTTAGGGTTAGCTCAAGAGAGAGCGAGACCCATAGGGAGAAGGTCAGAGAACCTAGACTCCACGATATGAGAAATATGAGATATGTGATATGATATGTCCTAAACTAGACTACTCCTGAGTGATTGAGTTGAGTTTCTTTATGTATGATTCCTATAGTTTTCTTGAACCCTAGATGTCCTTGGGAGGACCAAACCCTAGAGATAGAGAGAGGCTGGTTATATGTGTATATGTGAACATGGATAGGAGTATCTACCATCTGGGTGAGGGAGAGAGAGTCCCAAGACCTTAGAGGAGGTAGCTATGTTTGTTTTTGTACAACCTCATGCTCGGGTTGGTGGTTTCCCGCATAGGAATCTAGTGGTTGCATGTATAAGAGAGTTGAGAAATAGTGTGTTTCATGGGTAGAGATCTATGATGAGAATATCATAGCATGTTTTGGTTTGTGCTTACGTGGCTAGAGCTATGAAGCTATCACTAGTGCCAATGAGGTAATCTGATAACCCTAGGTCACAGAGGAAAGATAAAGTATATGCATATGAGATACTTATTGAGTTGAGTTGGCTCAGAGAGACTGAGCATGGTATTACTCTCATGACAAGGGTTAGGACCTCAGTTGGACTAGATGAAGTTTTGATATATGTTTAAAGAGAAACTCACATAAGTTTGTTTAGCACAATCATGATATAGTATATGTAAGAACGTGATCTAATCTCTAGACATGATATGATGGAAACCTAGAGATGGTTTAATAGATGGAAATGCATAAATGATTAACCATGTAAATGAATAATGATGATATATTGAAGATGGTTAACCATGTACATGAATCAAGATGATATTGTGATATTGTCAGTTAATCTTGTGACAAAATCACCAATAACTGTTTCAATTTACTATGAGCAATGAAATAAGATCATATGAATGAAGCATGTTAAATGATGTGTTAATCTTAATGATTAATAAAGATGAAAAATATAGTGTGATAGTAAGCACAACATAATGATTATGACACCTTGATACGATCTAGAGGGATAAAGTGGGTTAACTTTATTTAACTCCCTCCTTAAAGGCATATGTTAATGTTGAACATGTTCTAAGAACTATCTCAATAAAATGTTGTTGACACCTTGATAATGAGTTAATCTTAGTTAGCTCCTATAGAACATGGTAATATGATGTGGTAACCCTAATGCATGGCTAAAGATAAAGAAGTGACTTTTATATTTGAGATATGTCATGACATAACCTAAGTTTCTAAACCCTGAGTTTAACCGTGAATGGAGTGTTTGTGCACCAAGATGGTTAAAACCCCACTAATAGTGCTTTGGATACATGGTTCTAGGTAACCTGTATGGATATGTTACACATAGAATAGTGCCTAAATATGGATGAAGGCAAGATAAGTTTTCCCTGGAAGCGTGAGTATGGTTTACTTTCGAGGACGAAAGTTCTTCTAAGATGTATATGATGTGATGAAGTGAGTTTTCTGTCTTAATTTCGAGGATGAAATATCTTTTAAGGTGTGTAGGATGTGATGGAGTGGATTTTTGAAACCCATAAATATTTAATAACATATTAGAATCCATATCTTGAGTTATAATGAGAGTTCCAAGTATTTTAGTAAAGTTGGAATGTTTAATTGAGATTTAAATTATGATTAAGATCCTTAACTTTATGCCTCTTTGAGGAATTTAATTGAATGGTCTAATAGCTAAGTTTTGTCACCAAATTTGAGTAGAAGGTAGCTCGAGAGGTATGGGAGCTATGGTTAAAATTTGGTGGCAATCGGAGGATCCTAGAGGGAGTTAGTAAGGTTTGATATTTGATAAATAATGTGCTTTTTTGATGGTTTAGAGACCTAACTTAGGACTTTATCATGTGTCACGTACCCCTTTGGTTGAGGGCGAGTAGCATGGACAACTCCTGGCCATTTATGTCTAATCCAGTGGTTGAGGCCTTTGAAGAGTCAGTGCCATGGCTCCAGTTAAGTGAAGGGGCTTTTCTCAGCCTTTGGATGATGATCGACGGTCGACATACTCTCTCCTACCTTGCGGTTATGGTCTTGCCACTGGGTGACATCCACGATGTCGTTGTACTCGCTGATTGTGGGCAGAGGAACACTTACGAGCGGTTATGCGTGTGCGGTTTGGCATGAGGGTCAGACCGACCCCTCACTTGAGGGCAGTGGGTGAGAAACTAAGGAGAGTGACCCCTCACATCCATCGCTTCTCCACTGCTATGCAGAGGTAGTGCGGGCAGGAAGAAAACAGTGGTAGAAAGGGGAGGTGTTTTAGGTTGTTCCAATGCAATGGGTAAGTGCTCCCTGGTCTGTGGAGGATTCCCGGAGATACTTAAAGTGGATATGAGCCGTGGGACAGATCAGGAGGCAAGATCCCTCTTTTGCTCTGCCATGGTGGGAGCAAGGGTCGGCGTGCTTGCGGTTGGTGATGCCTGGGGCCACAGATGAGGAAGTGAGGAGTCGTGGGAGTCGGGAGGTCGTGGACGAAGCTAATGGAGGGATAAGAAGATGATGAGGATCACTCCTGCGCAGCCGATCGCTCACCAGAGCTGGGCAGCGCGGCGGCGCCCTGCCAAAACATGAGAGGCTTCCCGTAGACCTGACTATCTGGAGGCGCCTGGTCCCCGTGGCTTCAGTGAGGAGGAGATCTGGACCTTGTCTGGATAGCTGAGAAGCCGCCGATGCAGTAGGATGAGATGTACAGTCGAGGCAGAGCATGCTGCTCATCGGAGGAGCTAGCCGCGGCGGCGGCGACCCTCACGTATTAGAAGAACGTAGTCCCATTTGGGACTTGGACGAGAACGCGATGAGGAAAAGAAATGAGCTAGACCGGGTCCAGACCCTGAACCGACCATAACAGCAAGGGATGCACGCAGCCCTAGTGGCCACATGGCGGCACGCCATTCGTCCAAAAAAGGTAAATAATCAGAAAATGCTCAGATCTTAGATAAATCACAGAAATTAGCTCGATGATCAGAAAAATACATATAATATACTAAAATTCTCAGAAAAATGCATAGAACAAGATGGAAGCATAATATCCTACTTTTAATGCACTAATCTCAGTGATATCATGTAAGATGTAGAATGGTCTTTTTAAGTATAATAAATAATAAACAAAGACCTAAAATTATGGAAAAATGTCACTAAGTATATAATAATGTTTAGAATGCATATGATGTCAGAAATTATGATGTTGATGCACAAAATTATGTAATTTGCTTAATGTTGCCATTTAGGGCTTTTAACACTAAATGAAATGTAATAAAAGCATGTATGCTCAATAAATGATAAGATTTACTGAAAACCCTCATATCAGTATCTGGAAGATATTATGTAAATATGAGATCAGTTTCATACAAGAAATTCAAGTTATATGAAGATGGACACTAATACATGTTATAAAACCATAATCTTGGTTAATGATGCAACCTAGGGCATATATGTGCACATTAAGGATATGGAACCTAGTGTTCAGATCATGAACCATAATTTGGAATATGATATCAGTAAGATAATCCCAAGAAGATAATACAAGTAACAATGAAAATATCCTAATGAGTTAAGCTAAACCCTAATGAACACATTTAGGGTTAAGATGAGATATAAGAAGATGAGAATCTGATGATAGTACATGGTCTTGTCTTGATCAGGGTTGACCAAGCTTATAGTTGACATCAGTGATATGTGATTAGGATGCTCTTGATCAAGGTACGCCCTTACCTCTTACTTGGCTTATTATACATTATGCTTGTGTTATATGTAGTAAAATACTTGGCATATGGTATTGGATGAAATGATTGTTCTTGTATGATATCTTGCTTGATTTTCCATACTTACAGCTATGAACACATGAAACATAAGATATCTGATCCATCATATGATAGCACTAAACTCTTTGGTAGTACAGTGTATTGAAGTGATCTTAAACTCTTTGGTAGTAGATCACATGTGTTAGATCTCAAACTCTTTGGTAGTAGATCACACGTAATATGATCTCAAACTCTTTGGTAGTAGATCATAAGGCCTAAAAACATAAAATCCCTTGGGGGCAGATGTACGAGATATATGATGGAAATGTACTTAAATATATGTGTTCTCTTTTGTTAATGAATATCTTTTTTCTAGTATACGCTTTTCTTATATTCTTCTATTGCTGCCAAGTATTAGTTTTATCTTATTTCCAAGATATGATGAGAGGTATATAAAAGAGACGTAGGCATACTCAGTACAATATTCTTGAATATTGTACTGACGTGTACCGCATGTAATCTTTTTTTTAGGTTTTGGTTATGCTCTTGAAGATCCAGGATAGTTGAGAGTTGTGTGACGAGCTGATGTACATGTGGACCTGTTGTCTTAAGATCCTGTAGTTTTGTTGTAGTACATGTACATGTTAGAAGTTTGTTGTTCAATATGTAATATCAAATGTTGTAACAATTCATGTTGTAATTATATGTTTAATGGTGAACGTGTGTGTATGGTTTTATTATTGTTCATGTACATGGGATACTGTGTTTCCTTTTGACTCCCTTGATTTTCTTCTTCTTAGCCTAGTGTGGGATGTTTAAATTGGGATTCTCGCTGAGGTGAGGGTTTCAATTTGGACGTCACATATCAGATTAAGTTTTAGAAAATACGGGGACGTCACATCAATCCTCCTTCCCCATTAGAACACCAACTACTATTTTTCTCTTTAGAGTAGAAGAGACATGGCTTAATGTTTCTAGGGACATGCTATTTTGGAATAGATAGTAATTTATTTCTATTACTATGGTGAATGATGGAGGTTGTTGGTTGCTATAGAGAGAGTGTTTGTTGGGATATGGTTCCATTCACATGTATAGAGAAAGAGAGAGTGCTTTCCTAATATAGAGAAAGATGAGAGGTTTATGGTGAAGGAGATGGGGAAGGAATAAGAAGGGACGTCCACCTTTCTTTTGAGATGAAGAGTAGAAAATTTGTGATGATGGTAGGGTGGATGAGGTCTCCTTTTATAGGGAAGGTTGAGGGTAGCATGGTTTTAAACTAAATTAATATGTAGATGACACATGGGTTTAAGGTGTCAACTTTAGGTGGATGTTTAGTAGTTACGTTACACATGGATGGCTAGGTGTCATCTCAAGGGTTTCTAGATGACACATGGAAGAAAATGTGTCATTTCAAGATAGATATGAAAGGTTTCTAGATACATGGAACCAAATGTGTCAATTCAATATATCTATCAAAGGATAGTTGACACATGGTAGGGCATGTGTCAAAAATTAGGATGTGGTAGGTGTCAAAGATGGAGCATGACACTAACCTACTTGCTTCACCAATTAACATGCTTGCACAAGGTACCAACTTGCCTCCATAAGCATCTTTCTTTCCATCAAGATACATTCTTGTCTCCATAAATATTTTATATTTACAATAGATAAAAGCTTTTAAATCGGTCATAATAGATTATTTTAATATTGAATTTATTTTTCTAATAAATTCCCAAGGAAATGTTTTTTATAAGTAATCCTAAATAAGGAGTTTTAACTTGGGGGGGGGGAGATCAGGATGTTACATAAACAACCCCTTCAAAGAATGGTTGTCCTAAAAAATTATAAGATTGAGGTTATGCTTACCTTAGTCTATTCTACTGAGTTTATACTAAATATTGATTTGAGTTCATAATTTTACAATTTTCCGTATGTAGGGTCTCATCTTGTTGCTTTGATACCATCTCTATACCGTCCCAGATCCAACCAACTTAAATTTTCTTACTTTACAATCAAGCATCTATATCTTATTTGTTAATATGGCACCAAGAATCAAAGCACAAGAAAATGAAAGTAATATTTCATTCAAAATATTACACCCTTACAAAGGTATTTTTACATTATATTGTACATCAGTTACAATTAAACATGAATACAAAAGAAGCTCAATCTATGTTTAGTTCTTGATGCCCCTAGTGATCTTTTAAGGATGAGTCTTCCACAAGGAAAGGTCCTACAAATAATGATATGCAACATGGAAGAATATGTGACATCCCAAATGGGAGAGTATGGATTAGACAAATGTCCAAGTATGGGAACTAGAGATTAGAATCATGACACTATTAACGTATCTAGGGGAGAGTATGGATTAGAAAAATTTCCAAGTATGGGATATATAGATTAGCATCAAGATACTATTAACATAACTGCATTATTAAAATATTACTTAGATAACTAAAGTACCAAAAGCTCATACAAATATTATAGACCATATACTGACAACATTGGTATTTTGACATGATGTGTAAAGAATGTGTATTTGAAGATAATCATAAACTATTTAATTAGATGAATGCACTATCAAAATGTAAAACTAATAATGAGGAGCATAAACTAGATATTTCTCAAATAATGCTAACAAAGGGAGAGACCTCATTTTATTAACGAGGTTAACTACAACTCTCAGAGAAGGTGTCGTATCACCTTGGGAAACTAGCCCTCAACCACAGAAACTTTCTTAGCTAAGACTTTTGTCCATTAGGGTTACAAAAAACCTATAAGTACCCTGGCACACTCACATCCACTCGTACACACTGCATGCTTTATACAACCAATCAGATGACAACATGCTGCCATTGATCGCCTTTCCAAGGCCGGAAGAGGGTTCTCCTTGCAAAAAGTGCCACTTGGAGTATCATTAGTTAGCATGATTAATCTTTTCAGGATAATATTCCTCATTACTAAGGTAATCATGTCTAAATCTACATGACTAATCCAAGTGTGGGCTGAGTATGGTAGAGCATAATACTAATCTACCCATGACTCCAAAGGACTTAGATCCGGATCCCAAATGTATCAATTTTTGGCCAAGACATTTCGACTATGTTACTAACACATCTCCCAATTTGAAGCTTAGAATCAAAAGGACATCAACAAAGATATACAACTCAATCTGGTGGATATTCATAGTTAAAGATATTAAAATCTAGTCATGAATAAATGAATCACTTGTTATCATTTCACTATGACACGTAAAATAGAAACATATGGGATTATGGTTTTGAATCAGACAAACCAATGGCCTGGAGCATGCAAGAGGTTCTGGAGTCCCCCTTGTGTAAACACTAAACCTATTAAATAATGTTTCCTCTTTAATCCATACAAGCATCAATGAAATAGGCTCATAGTCATCTTAGAAATGTATGATAGAATCTCACTTCCCAACAATATTACATGATTCAATTTATAGAGAGAACTAAATGAAAAGTAAATCAAAAGAGAATATAAATGGAATACACAAAGGTATGCTTAATTATCATCTAGAATCTAAACTCACTTTTGAAGGACAATAGGGGAATATATATGGAAAACCTTAGGGTAACGAAAGGAAATACATAAATAGTCATATCTAACTCATCAATAAGAAGTTGTATATTGTTAATCATTTATTCCTTTTTTACAAAGCGTACATAGTATGCCTATACTCTTTCTAAATATAGTACCATACCATTTAAACCATACTTTTTGTTGATGTTTATATAATACAATAAGATAAGAATTGAGTAATATATCAAACAATACTAAACCTTTATAAATTATAAATTTCTTTGATGTTTATAATATACTATTATAACGAGTGAGGACCATAGTTAGATATACTCAACCATGTTAAACCATACTTTTCATTAGTGGTGATACAAGATATTAAGTCAAGACGTGAAAACCATAGTACACCTTACTTTTTTTATTACATAAGAGACTACGACAAAGAATGAAGTGCATACCTTTATATGTACTTGAAGATCAATGATATCTCATAATTCCACATAAAGTCATATTATCATTAAATATGTACAATCTTGATATGCTTGGGCAGCATTCTATTGCATTTTCCATCACCTCGATCCTCCTTCCCAACTAGAACAGTTGCTAATGTTTCTCTCACTAGACTAAAAGAGAGATGGTTTAAAATTTCTAGGAAAATGATATTTTGGAAGAGATATTATTGGATTTGTCTTACTATGGCGGAGGATGGAGCTAGTATGTTTCTATAGAGATAATGTTTGTTAGGATATGGTTCCATGTACCAACATATAAAAAGAGAGAGTGCTTTGCTAATATAGAGAGTGATGGGAGGTTTATGGTGAAGCAGATGGGAAAGGAGTAAGAAGGGATGTCACCTTTGCTTTGGGATGAAGAATATCCAAATAGGATAGTATGATCACAAGATTAGTAACAAATAAAGTAGTTCAAATGAACCATAACTTTCAAAGACAGAGATATTGTGTAGGGTAGTGTCCATAGGATCAAGAGGAAGAATAAAATAGATTATTTCTTAAAAGGAATAGTAGTGGATGCAAACATACCTTAAACCTGAGTCCTAGAAATACTTTTCAAAAATGTTGTTCTCTCCAAGATGAACTTTGCCTAGTTACAAATTATTCACATGTATTAGAGTTTTGATAGTCATACAAATGTAATGGAACCCTAATTCTAGACCTTTTTAGAAAAAAACATAGATTTTGAACTAAAACCTAGACCAAATGATTCCTTATGTTTTCTTGATCAAGATAACATATTTATTTACCAAGCATGACATTTATAAGATAAAGTTATAATTTTTATGGATTGAAAGCATTAAATTCATTCTCCAAAAATCATTCTTCAAAAAACATAGAAATTAGGCATTGAAACTATTTTTATTAGAAAGAACACATTTTTTTATTCCATAACATATTTATACTTAATATTTGGACAAACGAATCAAAAGATATGGTTTTTATAGATAAGAAAGAAAAACAAACCAAAGGACCAAATCGATCATGCACGAAATAGAGAAGAAATAAGAGAGAAATAGAGGGAAAAAATGTAAAAGAACGAGGGACAAAGTCCCCCCTCCTATCCATTTCCTTGGACAACGAGAAGGAGTAGCTTGATCTAGACAAATTGGACATTTCTTCAATACTCGATCAAACGAGAAACTAAAAGAAGAGAAATGAAGAAAAGAAGGTGACAAACTCGCCTAGGCCAAAAATTTGTTTGCTGAGACCACCAAGAACTGGAGAGAAGATCCAAATGGTTAGAGTGAAGTTTGGCTTGGTGTCGGAACAAAACACTATGAATGGAATAATTGAGGCCAGTGGAAGATCACATATGATGAGGTGAAGCTCTAGAATAGGTTATATATATAGCATTGGGTCCTATGTTGTATGGAGTCGGATCTTTGGGATAGTTTTGGGAAAAGATTGCATTTTTCGTGAATATTCAATAAAAACATAAGTTCTTATTCTATTTAGATGTGGAATTGAATTTATAATCAAATTCAACTTGTTTTGTGAAGTTTAGTTGAGAAACAAGGGAGTTATGCCCAAAAAATCGAACCCTTTGGTCCACATTTACTGTTCATGGGGGTATCTCCTAGTCAAAGTAGGAGACAACTCACTAGCCGTCCAATCTACATTAAATGGTTGACGCAGATCTGCAATGAATTGCATTTAATACAACCTTCCAACTTTGATATTTTGATGCATTAAATGTACAAAACTTTATTTTTATTTGAGGGTGTAAACGAAGTCCAAATAAACCCAAATTTTGTAGGTTAGTTAATTTTGGGGTGTGGAATCTGATTCTAGAATTATTTTTTTTTGAAAAACTTGTAATATTTTCTTTACTATATTTACATCATATCACTTATTTTATCCTTTTAATGAATTAGAGGCAACTAAAAACTTTATAAAAATATGAAACTTCACCTATAAGTAATAGTAGACGTGAGGAACATGATTTTATAATTATTATTTTCAACATATTATTAAATAGTTTTGTTTTTTCAAATTATATTCTCTCTCCTAAATTCAATAAAATATTTAATATTGTCCAAATTAGATGAAACTTCATATGTAGGATAAATTTGGCATTTAGATTTTGAGTATAAAGTTAATTTCATCTTTTGGAGTAATTTATATTTTTATTTGATATTTAGGGGAAAAACTCATATCTTCTTTTCAAAAATGAATTAAATTAAATTATTATCATGTAAATATGTGAAACTTGACTCCCAAGGAAAGTAGGACCCAAGGAATTCAAATTTCACATTAGATATCACATATTAGATATTTTTCAATGAATTAACATTTTTGGCATGTTATCATTGTATTTATTTTATAATCTTTACTATTTATTTAATTGTGTCACTTTGCCTTCTCTGTTATTACCAAAAGAGTTGTATTTCATTAATATGCGTGAGAGTTTATATATGTATTTATATTTTATCTCATTATGGTATTATTCAATATTTATTTTAATATTGTAACATTATTCTTTATCATGGGCACTTTAATTCTTATATGCATATTATTTTTGACATCATACTTTGATCAACATTATCACATGTGAAACATTTTATTTGTCTAAAGATTAATTATGAAAGCTTTAGATCATATTTTTTATATCTCTAGATTTTAGGGTTTCAATTAAGATACTAATGTCTATATGTTTATCCTTTTTCTCTAACCCCAAAGAACCGAGTAGACAATCCCCCAACACATATGATTAGGGTCAAGAGGCTAGGTTTCGATTTGTTACACTGCTTTTCTATGCATCGTCACGATTTCCATATATACATATACTAATAATTGAAATAGGTTTTCTCCAACATTGAAACAGGCGATGAAAACAAACATACTCCATTTGAATAAAAGCAAAACCAAAATGAGTTATCATATTCATTAGGTAGCCTAGTACCATGACACCTAGAGAACTAGCAAGAACATGGTGCACACCTATGTAGCTACCCTAAGAATATGCTTAGAAAATATGTCTAGGTTTCCAATAAGATTTCCCTTTTCTCTCCTTCATAAATCTATAGCCCATATTATAGGACAGAAGGAGGAGAAAAAAAGGCTCTAATGATTACACAAGTCCACACCTAGTTCTAGAACATCTAGTTCTAACCTAGAGGAGAAGTCAACTTATTCCACAAAGGGAAACTTATTATGTTTCTATTTTTGAGATGTAAGGTGAGTTAAGTTTGTTTTTCATGTGAATCATGTATGTGTAGATATTGTTCATGCTCTAATACCATAATTATGAAATCATTTATTACCCAAATCCTAACTCCAAATGACTATAAAGTCAATGGAGATAGGACCTAGGCATCCGTCCCTAGCATGGTATTAATAAAGCATGAATGTGGAAGTGTAAAGATTAGAATACATGAACATATAACAATATAAGAGATATAATCTCAACATTCAACAAGTATAATAAGAAACACTGTTTATTACAAGCTTCAATTGCAAAATAAAGAGTTAAATTTTACAATGCTACTCACGTACACTAGGGATCTTATAACAAGTACACCAGACATAGCTCACCAAACCCATCAATTTCTAGCCATCTCTAAACTTATAAAATAAGTGAAACAAGGCGAGTCAAGGACACGAGGTGCCAAGTACAGGGCTTGAAAGATACATATATATAAGAGTTGCACAATTGAAAGGATTTGTAGAAGTGACAAACAAGAATAAACAAGTTAAGTATTTAGCCAAATGAGAGCCTGTGTTTTATGTTATTTCACACAAATTATACCATGATTTCGTGCTTTCATCAATATCATGTATTCATAAGGCCTTTTGGGACAACTTCTCACTTGAAGAGTCTATGAGGGTGCACAAGATTAGACTATCAATTATCCGCCCTATTTTTATAACTCAAGTAGGGCTCCCATTCTTGAGTCCTTACCCCAAAAATTCAAGCAATTGCATGAGGTTTGTATAATGGAGTTTCTATACTATGTTTGCAAGTTCTAAAAACTACGATACGAGACAAACATCAAGTATAATAATAGAATACTACATAACGATATTTGAGCAAGTAAACTAGCATATATAAATATCACATTTCAAGCAAGAAAGCCAAAGTCATATAATTATTAAAGCACGTACCTGATTTAGAAATTTCATATCCTATACTTGACCATCTAGATCTCAAGCAACACATGATTAAGTATAAGATTGCATACATGTATTATATTCTCCTCATTAACCCAAACTAGGTTCATTTTAGGGTGTTTGGACAAGATAGTAATCAAGTTTATTATTAGCACAGTTGACAATCTTTTACTAACATAGACATCATCATTAAGGTGTGGTTCTAATTTCAAGTAATTACGATGTTCTATTCATTCTATATGGGCATTACATTATTTAAATCACTTACTTGGCATTTTATGGGTCAAAAGACTCATAATATGGATACAAGGATAAGTGTCATCAAGATATGAGAACCAAGTATTATAGATGGTTTAGATCAGTAAGATGTGGACATATGGGTCACAACCCAAGGTTAGGTGGATGTCCCTAAGTTTGAGCATCATATCAAGCATTGACACTAAAAAACAACCATTCAACTATAAACATGGTTTACATATGCAATTATGGTTCAACACATGACTCATGTGAAACATTCACATCCAAGATGTCATGAAGGATATATTATAGCCTAATTTGAGAGAGTAAGACAAGGAAAATGGATTAATATCATGATTGGGGCACATGAAAGTTAAACAAGTCATTTTTACCATACTAGGTTATCACTAATAGACTTTGAGTCACAAATAGCACCACAGTCTAAAAAGGGCAGATCATTAGAATTTGGAGTCTTAAATCATCACAGAGCTACTAATTTCAAGGATCTAGGAGAGGTAGATGCATCAAAGAGATCGAGTTCATCATGAAACTAAGTTGAAACCATTAAATGCCATACATATGTCACATTCATGTTTTGGGTGTGAAAGGAATCCAACATATCAAGAGGGATATAATGGATAGATATTAAGGTCAAAGGAGAGACATGGATTACTAATTTTATGTTGACTAGGTATTAATTAATAATAAGTTGCAGGATTAGCATGGTAGTGTAAGGTACATAAAACGTGGTTAGGGCCCTCAAAACATCAAAGAGTGACCAAAAGCCACTAATTTGATGATTATAAGTGTAGGCTAGACATATAGATCCATTTTATATCATAAAAATGCATTACTTACTTTAAAGTTAGCTTGTTTTCAGTAGAGCAAGGAACAATGAAGGGGATCAGGTGGATGTCCCCAAGTCTAGACATCATGTCAAGCATTGAAACTAAACAACAACCATTTAACTATACAACAACCATTCAACTATAAACATGGTTTACATATCCAATTATGTTCAATACATGACTCATGTGAAACACCCACATCGAAGACATCATGATGGATAGAATATTATAGCCTATTTTGAGAGAATTAGACAAGTGAAATGGATTGCACATGAAAGTACAACAAGTTATTTGTACCATACTAGGTTATCACTAGTAGACTTAGGGTCACAAACACCACCATGGTCTAAAAAGGGTAGATCATTAGAATTTAGGGTATCAAATCATTATAGAGCTACTAAGTCTAGGATCTAGGGGAGGTAGATGCATCAAAGAGATCAAGTTCATCATGCAACTAAGTTACAACCATTCAATACCATACATATGTCACATTCATATGAATCCAACATAGAAAGAGAAATATATGGGATAGATATTAAGGTCAAATGAGTGACATGGATTACTAATTTTAGGTTGACTAGGCATTAGTTATTTTTTTTTATACAAGATTACATTGTAGTGCAAAGTACATCATTAGCATGCGCAATAGTCACATAAGTGCAATTTATCCTCTAGAGTACATAAAATGTGGTTACGGCCCACAAAACATCCAAGAGTGATAAAAAACTACTGATTTGATGATTATAAGTGTAGGCTCGCCATAATAATCCATGTTATATCATAAAAACGCATTACTCCCATTAAAGTTAGCATATTATATGGAAAATATGGAATGAGAATGGGAATTAGGATCTGAATGTGGGCGTCATAAAATCAATTGATTTCACATATTAGGTCACTTATATTGGTGAAGGGATGTGCAACTTATGATTTTTTGAAGGTTAGAAAGAAAAACCATATAGTTATCAAGGAGACTTCCTCTCCCCGACCCCTCATAAACCTGCGATAACTTCCCATTTTGCGATGGTATCTTATTGGTTTTTCTCAGTTTTCCATACTATTTCTTAGAAAAATTAGATAAAAACTTTAACTTTCCACTTTATTGCAAACATACCAATAAAATAACTTCTCTTCTTTTATTTCTTACAGAAAAGCACAAAAAAAATTTACAAAAAGCACCAAACGGTCCCAAGACCGAATGGGCACCAAATGGTCCCAAGACCGAATGGACACCAAATGATCCCAAGACCGAATGGACACCAAACGGTCCCAAGACTGAATGGAGATCAACCAGTCCCAAGACCGCTTAAAGACAAATTGTCCCAAGACTGAATGGAGATCAACCGGTCCCAACACCGCATAAAGTTACACGTTCCCAAGACCGAATGAAGGCAAAACAGTTTATAATTTGTAACATCCCTGACCTGGGTTATACTCTAACCCTATGTGTTTTGATTAAGAAAGGTGATTAATTCTTAATCTCATCTTGTGAAATGTAATTAGGCCTCAAGAGGAACCTATGTTGCAATTCTAGTCCTTCTTGAACATTGTTGAAATCAATGTTTTGTTTGTTTTGGACTAAAGTGCAAATTACCCCAGTTGAGGGGTTTAAGTGCAAATTGTGCATGATTATATGTTCCGCATGTGTTGAAGCATCATGAAAATGAATATGATGCAAAGGTATGGCTTATGGTAGCCTGAGTACCAAGAAAGAGATGATAAAGCAAGGTTTGTGCATTAAAATCTAGTTTTGGTGTAAAGTGCAATTTACCCAAAACCTAGGGTTCAATATGTAAATTACCACTTCAATAAGGTCCCTAATGTTTCTTGTCATCAAGTAGATCAAATAAAATGAGAGGGGCACCTCATTTGAATTAAGTTGGAGGAGAGAGAATCTTGATATTAAAATAATCAAGATTTAATCCTAATTGAAACCCTAATTTGATTTAGGGCAAAAATAAATGTATTAATTAAAGGGCCTTCAACCAAAACCAAAATGGTTGTATTCATATGTGTGTGTGACGTCCTTGAGCCTTGCAAGGACCACGAAAATATCCAAGGGAGTGGATAACTCACACACAAATTTATAAGAAAAAGAAATATCCACTCACATATGGGTATTAATATAATATGATTTAAGGTGCTCAATTTGCTTTTCTTTAAATCATGGATAATTGATAGGAATAATAGGAAAACAAGATAGACTCGTACCTAAGGAATATAAGGGGAAAGAGGCGGCCACATTTTTGGGATTAATTGGATTTTTGCAAAGTACATTCTCTCTCATTGAATTTTTATAAAAGAACCTTTTACAAGCCAAATGCAAGGCTTTTTTTACCCCACTTCTTCTCCTTGCTTGGGAAACGACCAAGGGAATTGGGAGGATCAGGAGGACGACCCCCAACCTGTTGGTAAGGTTCTTGATCAATTTCACCTTGATTCCATGGTGGAAATCGAAAATAAATTATGGATTTCTTCCTATTTCGATCTCCTCTTCAATTCTAACCATTCCTTTTCACTCAAACCTTGAGGACGAGCCTTGGAATGGTGAAAGGAGTTTCATCCACAATTCTTTCCGTGGACATGGAGCTTTGCAGCTCAAGTGGAGGCGGGTTTTATAACTTGAAACCCTAACTTTGCTATTGCATTCAATTCCCTATCAAATAATGATCATTTCTACTTTTACAATAATTGATTCGGTTGATTGATGCAATCCCCATGGAAATCACAGAAGGTTTCGTGGTTTTAGAGCTTGATGATAATTACATCATTATAAGCAAGCACCTCACCAAATATGAAAGCCAAACGGTTTCATTGAGTTGCTCAAACGGTTTCCCAAACCGTTTGGGAGCAAACAGTTTCAAACCGTTTAGAAGCAAACGGTTTCACCAAACGGTTTCGGAACCATTTGGGGGAGTTGACCAAGGGTTGACCGTTTGAGAATCCTGTTCCTAATTATGTTGGTTGATAACTCACCAAATTTTATGGATTAATTCCAAAGGAATCATGAGTTGAAGCTAATCAATTAGGCAAACCTAATTGGATTAAGTCCAGATTTTCAACTTGAGTATTTTAAGTTTTTGGGAAAATGGTTTCAAAACCGTTTGAGAGGGTTGACCAAGGGTTTACCGTTTTAGATTCTTGTTCTATTCATGTTGTTTAATGAATCACCAAATTTTATGGATTAATTCCAAAGGAATCATGAGTTGAAGGCTAATCAATTAGGCAAACCCTAATTGGATTAAGTGCTGATTTTCAAACTGATTGATTTGACTTTTTGGGTTATTTAGCCCAAACGGTTTCAAAACCGTTTGAGGATCACCCAAACGGTCTCAAGACCGTTTGGGGGTCACCTAAGACCCTTTTTAGGTCTAGGGTTGGATATGTTAAGTGTTTGAAGGACAAAAGATATGGTGTTAACCCTAATCGGCTAAGTGCTGATTTTGCATTGAAATGAGTTGATGTTTTGGGTTGATTGACCCAAACGGTTTCAAAACCATTTGGCGATCACCCAAACAGTCTCAAGACAGTTTGTGGATCACCCAAGACCATTTGTAGGTCTAGGGTTAAGCATTGTTGATCAATTGAAGGTCTAAAGGTACAAAATCACTTTGCAATTAAGTGCTGATTTGATGATCAACTCAATAGCTCAAACCCTAATGATTTTTCACTAGAATCCAAGGGTTGGATGATACAAACGGTCTCAAGACCGTTTGGAGGTCACCCAAGACCGATTGGAGGTCTAGGGATGAGTATGGTTAAGCGACTGATGATCCAATGCTACTAAGTTAAAGTGTAATAATTGCTGATTTGGTGATCAATCCAATGATCCAAACCCTGATTGGTTGACATAGATTTTGATGATGTGATGGGAAAACGGTCCCAAAACCGTTTGGTGGTCATCCAAACGACCTCAAGACCGTTTGGGATCAGGTCACGTTCAATTTGGATGATGGTTCAATGGTTTCAAAGTAACTAATCTTGCATTGATTAGTGTTGAAGGATCATCAATTCCAAACCCTAATTCAATTGATTCAAACCCTAATTGAGGACTAATTGAGGGTCAATTGAGGATAAAATCAGTTGAAGGTTGACCTATTTAACTCAATTGAAGTATGAGGATAGGTCCAATTGATGATTGGTTCCATGAATTCAATGATTGAAGGAATCAATATTGAGAACCCTAAACCGATTGGTGTAGTTGAGACCATCTTTGGTCCATGCAGTTTTGAGGAGGTTTGGACCAAACGGTCTCAAGACCGTTTGAGTCCAAACGGTCTCAAGACCATTTTGGACCAAACGATACCCAACCGTTTGTGCCCATGCGGTTTCAAAAGTCAAACTTGGGCAAACGATCTTTACCTACTTGCTTGGGCAAACAGTCTCAAGCACCACCTTTACCAAACGGTTTCAAACCATTTGAACATTGAAGGACCAAGACCGTTTGGGGCTCAAGTAGTCAAAGTTGATTGAGGACTCAATTGGTTAATACACTTAGACACTTGTTGTAATTAAGGACTCAATTGATCAATTCAATTGGATACCTTATGTAATGGAGGTCCAAGGTGATTGAATCTCTTGAGAATAGAGATGATGAATGATTTATTGATCCAATGATGATTAGTAATGATGATCATTGAAGGTACAAAGGTTGAAACCCTATTAGTACCTAAGTGATTAGTGCCAATTAAGGGATGAACCCTAATTGCCTATAGGATCAATGACTTGGTACACTATGTCATTCATAGTTGTATGTATTTGATTGAAGGGATGATATGACCTTATCAAGTTGAGATGATGTTAGCATGAATTCATAACATGAATATAATTCATGTGGTGATTAAGGGTATGATCCTTAAGTAGAGAGATCATGAAACCCTAATCATGAATTTATACCCTAATTGATAGGGTTATTGAATAACCCTAATTGAGAGAAATTCTAAATGTAACCCTAATCCAGGGTGAGGATATAACCCTAATCTTGGGTAGTTATGTGTGAAACTCCAATTTAGGGAAAAGAGATGTAAAACCCTAATTGGGATGAATAGTGAATCTCTAAATATGAATAACTGAATGAAATCCTAATGGAGATGGATTGTAAACCCAAATTATGGGTGACTATAGTGGAAATCTTAATTAAGGATGATTCCATGCCAGATCCTATTCTATGGTTATGTTATGAGAAACCCTAAGTTAGAATGAGGTATATGGAATATTGATGTGGTGATGTGATATGAGAATCAAACTTAAGGTGATGTCATGTAATGACATGTAAAACCCTAGTTGAGGGTGATTCCATGTGAAACCCTAATTGAGGGTGAATCCATGAGAAACCCTAATTGAGGGTGAATCAATGAACCCTAGTTGAGGGTGATTCTATGAGAAACCCTGATTAAGAACTAACATCACATAATGTTCTGATGTTATCTTGTGATAAGAGGCCCTAAGAAGGGTGAACGAATATGAAACTCTAATGTAAGTCATTACACATAAAGCCCTAATTCTGGGCAATATGACAATGGATCATAATTCTAATTTTAAATAACGATGCAGGGAAATCCTAATGATGAGATAAAAGAAATGAATTTATAAATGTGAAACATTTCATGTGGTTGATTATATGTAACTTAATTGTAAATAATGTCTTTAACATTAGACAAGTCCATGTATTAAGAGGGAAATACCTTAATACAAGATAAGTTGGTTAACTCAAGAGAATCTGATATAATGAGTAAGTGATATATATAGATATGATAGTTATCACATTCAGCACTTCAGGGTTTATATACCTTGATGTACTCCAAATCCAATATAATTGGGTAAGAAACATATGAAGTGTATTATGCAACTATTACAATGTAATGTAATGAGTTGTTGCACTTGATGAGTGTTAATTAATGTACCTTGAGAATGGGGTCAAGCCCAAATGATGTGTATGATATAATCATACCATGAAGAGGATGAGGAATGAACTCATACCTTGAATTGATGATCATTAATGCTATATGATGAAAGTAATGCTCTTGAATAATTAAATATGATACCTTTGAATGCTCTAGAGGTATGGATTAATGAATTAAGGGTTGGAGAGATTATATAATCATGAAACCCTAATTAATGAGAAAAGGGGAACCCTAAACCTGACTTGGGTAAAGGGAATGATAAGCCATGTTTGATAGTAAACCCTAATTCCTGGAAAAGGAATAATGGTGTTACTATTGTATCACATGATGTGATGAATATCTTGTATGTCTGTTATCATGCCTTATAACCATGCATGTATGATGAGATAATGAACATAGCTAGATTTGAGCTATGACATTTATATAATAAATGTTGATTGACATTATGAGCCTTAATGTTGTTGTTGCTCAGTAAAAGTAATAATGTGTAAGGATTCTATGAGTCATATGAGCAAGTTGTTGCCTAGAAAGAGTTGACAAGATATTTCATGGCCTTGTGAGCCAGGTGTGATGCTTGTGTAACAAGCATCATGAATGCCTTGGTCAGATGACCTGAAGGTGATAGTTACCTGAAAAATGTATAATAATGCTCAATGACGGGTTAAGGGTTTGAATACCCAAAACCATATGATTATGGTGATGAGAATGTGAAGGGATGAGAATTCCCAGTTTTGAAATGAGGGACTGAGTTCCCCAGGTCTTTGAAAGACTGATAAATATATAATGAAAGTAGTACATGTCTCTTTATAGCATTGTTGTAATAAGTTATGTTGAGAACTTGACTAATGATAAAAGAATATGATAATGTACTTAATTAAATCAAGTGAAATCATATCATGTAGAGCCCTGACCATAGATCCATCATTGTCAGAAGTTAAATGATGGTGAAATAGGTTATCCTAAGGGAACTCCTGGAGAGCATACTTTTGAGTATGTGGGGGTTATAGGCGCGAATATCCTTCCGCCCTAACGGAGGAATTGATGTGAGATAAACATTAAATCTCTCAATCCTTCATTATATGTACCTGGATGGATGTATCACGAATCTCCCGATGATTGGGTTAGATGTCGTACACATCTCCCAATAATGTTAATGTCATATCGGTGGAGATAAACATGAAATCTCACGATTGTGAAGAGAGTGCATCATGCTACTGTAACTCTGATAGAGAAGTTGCCAGTATACTCTGGAAAGCTATATTTAGCAGAGACACAAGATGTCCTGCATGTGATCTCGCACTGACTGAGATGTGGGAGGTCATGGGAATCCGACTCTTCCATTGACCTTGTGTGGTACCGATTTCAACTTCATAGTGGTCGGTTGGATCATGAGCGGTATATCTCATCTCCTCAGGGCATAAGTGTGTTTGTAAAATGAAATCAGCCGTATAGCATGTTTGCTTAAGGATTGAATATGAAAATTCATTGGCTGATGTTACATTTCTATTATATATCTATAGTTCATTGATGTTGTTCATATCT
The DNA here is from genome assembly GCA_963693085.1 of Alisma plantago-aquatica. Lineage (NCBI taxonomy): Eukaryota > Viridiplantae > Streptophyta > Magnoliopsida > Alismatales > Alismataceae > Alisma > Alisma plantago-aquatica. Next base: position 1,128,713,892 of record OY856409.1, on the reverse strand, counting down.
GTTGTATTAATTACAAGTAGATGGATGAACTATGAGTCTACCATAAGGAGATGCAACATTATCCTTGAAAAAGGAGATTACTTCACTTTGTTCATACAAGTGATTTACCTGCTGTTAATTATATATATAAATCCTTCTACTTAGTTTATTTTAATAAACTGCTATAACAATGTTTTGGCGGAGGGTTATATCTCTCGCTGGGGCAATTTAAAATTGTCTTACCCCCGTGGGATCCAACTTTTTAGGTGGACATGGACAAAGAAGCAGAAATCCTATTGTAGGGAATGGACAACAACAGTAACAGCAAGGAAAGAAATAATATCTCAGGTGGAGATACTGCCTGACAAGTTATGTAGTTAGAAAGTCTTATGTGCCGTCTCTGCACTCTCAGGTCCTCAGAGTTTTTAGCTAGTGTTTCTGATAAATCGATATGAGGTTTTGGCTTGATGCCTTGAGATTGTGTACTGTCTATATATGATATTTATAAGGCAACTGATGATGTAGTCTCTGAAAAGAGATGCTACATGTTATGTACATTTGAACCAGAATGTAAATGTTATGCAATGGTTCTTGTTGGAAAAGATTTCCTATGTGAGGATCTCTTTGCAAGAAGTTTTAATTTTCAATGATTTTCAGTAATCCGCTGCAAATAATTCACTTCCGCATTAGTTAATCATGTTTTCGCGAGACAGTCGCTACAATTAGTGGTATCAGAGCTCTAGGTTCACTGAGTCTACAGAGACATAGGACTAAGATAGTAGAGTCTGTTCTGGTGTCATCCAGTGTATCTGATAGTGTCTTCTGCTCGTATAAGAGGAGAAGAACTTAAAGATGACTAGGTCACACGAGGAGGTTGCTGCTGAGAACAGCAATGTTGCACCAAGAAGAGGTGCATGGGAACAGGCAAGAGAGAGACAATTTCCTGAGAATCCCCTAGCTGATCCAACTATTATAAGAAAATACTTTTTTAAATATTACTGTTGGAGAACTTAGGGAAATAGTATTGTATATAGTGGATCAAGTTCTGGCAGTGTAACCTAGATTACCAGTCCTAATGATGATGTATTAGATGTCAACATGATTTGTAATTAGCATTAGCAGGTTGAAGCAAAAGGAAATGATGAATTTCTGGACTTAAAATTGAGTCTGTGCTCAACCATAGCCTGTTGAATCAACCTTTGAGGCAGCGTTAGCCTGAGACAGTGAATAATTCATGAATTATGACAAGTTATACAAGATAATGTCATTTAAACATGTCATCTTATGAATTCCTGGATTAACTGAGAAAGGAATTGATTGAACTTTCCTTGCTTAGTCCTATGAGGACTTATGTTTTGCATAGTAAAACATTACAAATGTTTTATGTTGTTCTTACCTCTATGAGAGAAAAAGAGGTAGAGAAGAGATGCCTGGATAAAATTCAGGTATGCTAAGCTTTATGCTTGTGATAATATGAAAAGAAGTATGATAGCATACAAAGTGCATACCACTTGATCTCTGTATTTATATACACTGGCCAGGTATACAACTATTGATGATAAAGTGGGTATGGAAACTCTTTGATTGTTGTCTTTTTGATTGCTCTGATCAAGTAGTCATTCTGAGACAATCTAATGAATATCATGAATTAGGAATATGGAATGAATAAATGTGTCATATCCTATGCATAAGAAAGAGAAGTCTGAGATAATCTCAGATGAGCATGTTGTATGAGGAACTAAAAGTGTACTCCTCATAAGATAAGAATTAGAATAAGGGAGATGAACCTTGTTCAACAATGCTGCAAGCATAATAAAGATATTTCCCATAATGAGGAATGGGAATTGTTATGAGATCATGAGATGATCAAAAACATGCTAGATAATAATAAAGAAAGGGATAATGACATGTAACCATCCTTACAAATTCCAATGCCAAAGGCAAGGAACCTAGGATGAGATAAAGAGTAAATGGTTCATGAATATTTGAAAATACATGAATTAATAAGAGGGATATGAATCCTTGTTTTCTTTCCTTTTAGGGACACGGCAATCAAGCGGGTCTTAGGACACTTGATGTGCATAAGATGAATGTGTTCATGTGATGGATACTTAGAAAAGTATCAGTTATCTTGGACATTAGTCCCAAGATGAGGACATACGAAACAATTAATGTTCCAAGATAAAAGGAAGATATATATATGATGTGTTTCCAACACATGTGGTAGATACCAAGGTGAAAGATTCTGATATCTGAGATTTATCAGATGGGTTAGGTTGGCTACCTGGAGTGATCAATTGTGAAATTAGTCTGATCATAATAATATAAACATCATATGTTAGGGGTTTATGCTCTGCATAAACATGATATTAATAAAGAATGCATGATGTTTCTCTGAACAAAAAAAGGTGTTATTTGACACAAAGTTGACCTTATAGTCAATGATGAGGAATAATGGAGCATGTGCCTTATGTGTTTATTCTATGAGAATCTTGTATAGAAACACGTTGTGCTGATCAAAGTTTGATGGTGTCACATTATAAGGAGATGATATGTGAAGACTAGATAGTATGATGAATGAAATACATCTGTCTTCCTTTATCTGGATTTTGAGGACGAAATCCTTGTAGGGGTTTATAGTTTGTAACATCCCTGACCTGGGTTATACTCTAACCCTAGGTGTTTTGACTAAGAAAGGTGATTAAATGCTTAATCTCATCTTGTGAAAAGTAATTAGGCCTCAAGAGGAACCTATGTTGCAATTCTAGTCCTTCTTGAACATTGTTGAAATCAATGTTTTGTTTGTTTTGGACTATAGTGCAAATTATCCAAGTTGAGGGGTTTAAGTGCAAATTGTGCATGATTATATGTTCCTCATGTGTTGAAGCATCATGAGAGTGAAGATGATGCAAAGGTATGGCTTATGGTAGCCTGAATACCAAGAAAAAGATGATAAAGCAAGGTTTGTGCATTAAAATCTAGTTTTGGTGTAAAGTGCAATTTACCCAAAACCTAGGGTTAAATATGTAAATTACCACTTCAATAAGGTCCCTAATGTTTCTTGTCATCAAGTAGAGCAAATAAAATGATAGGGGCGCCTCATTTGAATTCAGTTGGAGGATAGAGAATCTTGGTATTAAAATAATCAAGATTTAATCCTAATTGAAACCCTAATTTGATTTAGGAAAAAAAAAATGTATTAAATAAAGGGTCTTCAACCAAAACCAAAATGGTTGGATTCAGATGTGTGTGTGACGTCCTTGATCCTTGCAAGGACCATGAAAATATCCAAGGGAGTGGATAACTCACACACAAATTTATAAGAAAAAGAAATATCAACTCACATATGGATATTAATATAATATGATTTAAGGTGCTTAATTTGCTTTTCTTTAAATCATGGATAATTGAGAGGAATAAGAGGAAAAGAAGATAGAATCGTCCCTAAGGAAGATAAGGGGGAAGAGGCGGCCTCATTTTTGGGACTAATTGGATTTTTGCAAAGAACATTCTCTCTCATTGAATTTTTATAAAAGAACCTTTTACAAGACAAATGGAAGGCTTTTTCGACCCCACTTCTTCTCCTTGCTTGGGAAACGACCAAGGGATCTTGGTAGGATCAGGAGGACGACCAAAAACTGTTGGTAAGGTTCTTGATCCATTTCACCTTGATTCCATGGTGGAAATCAAAAATAAATTATGGATTTCTTCCTATTTCGATCTCTTCTTCAATTCTAACCATTCCTTTTCACTCAAACGTTGAGGACGAGCCTTGGAATGGTGAAAGGAGTTGCATCCACCATTTTTTCCGTGGAAATGGAGCTTTGGAGATCAATTGGAGGTGGGTTTTATAACTTGAAACCCTAACTTTGCTATTGCATTCAATTCCATATCAAATAATGATCATTTCTACTTTTACAATAATTATTTCGGTTGATCGATGCAATCTCCATGGAAATCACATCAGGTTTCGTGGGTTTAGAGCTTGATGATGATGACATCATCATAAGAAAGCACCTTACCAAATATCAAAGCCAAACGGTTTCATTGAGTTGCTCAAACGGTTTCCCAAACCGTTTGGGAGCAAATGGTTTCAAACCGTTAAGAAGCAAGCAGTTTCTCCAAACGGTTTCAAAACCATTTCGGGGAGTTTACCAAGGGTTGACCGTTTAAGAATCCTGTTATTAATTATGTTGGTTTATAACTCAGCAAATTTGATGGATTAATTCCAAAGGAATCATGAGTTGAAGGCTATCCAATTAGGCAAACCTAATTGGATTAAGTCCTGATTTTCAACTTGAGTATGTTAACTTTTTGGGCAAGCAGTTTCAAAACCGTTTGAGAGGGTTGACCATTTGAGATTTCTGTTCTATTCATGTTGGTTAATGACTCACCAAATTTTATGGATTAATTCCAAAGGAATCATGAGTTGAAGGCTAATCAATTAGGCAAACCCTAATTGGATTAAGTGTTGATTTTCAAATTGATTGCTTTGACTTTTTGGGTTATTTAGCCCAAACGGTTTCAAAACCGTTTAGGGATCACCCAAAAGGTCTCAAGACCATTTGGGGGTCGCCTAAGACCCTTTGGAGTTCTAGGGTTGGATATGGTTAAGTGTTTGAAGGACAAAAGATATGGTGTTAACCCTAATCGGCTAAGTGCTGATTTTGCATTGAAATGAGTTGATGTTTTGGGTTGATTGACCCAAACGGTTTCAAAACCGTTTGGGGATCACCTAAACGGTCTCAAGACCGTTTGGGGATCACCCAAGACCGTTTGGAGGTCTAGGGTTAAGCATGGTTGATCAATTGAAGGTCTAAAGGTACCAAATCACTTTGCAATTAAGTGTTGATTTGATGATCAACTCAATAGCTCAAACCCTAATGATTTTTCACTAGAATCCAAGGGTTGGATGATCCAAACGGTCTCAAGACCGTTTTGAGTTCATCCAAAAAGTCTCAAGACCGTTTGGAGGTCACCCAAGACCGTTTGGAGGTCTAGGGGTGAGTATGGTTAAGTAATTGATGATCCAATGATACTAAGTTAAAGTGTAATCAATTGCTGATTTGGTGATCAATCCAATGATCCAAACCCTAATTGGTTGACTTGGATTTTGATGATGTGATGGGAAAACGGTCCCAAGACCATTTGGTGGTCATCCAAACGACCTCAAGACCGTTTGGGGTCAGGTCATGTTCAATTTGGATGATGATTCAATGGTTTCAAAGTAACTAATCTTGCATTGATTAGTGTTGAAGGATCATCGATTCCAAACCCTAATTCAATTGATTCAAACCCTAATTGAGGACTAATTTAGGGTCAAATCAGTTGAATGTTGACCTATTTAACTCAATTGAAGTATGAGGATAGGTCCAATTGATGATTGGTTCCATGAGTTCAATGATTGAAGGAATCAATATTGAGAACCCTAAACCGATTGGTGTAGTTGAGACCATCTTTGGTCCATGCGGTGTTGAGGAGGTTTGGACCAAACGGTCTCAAGATCGTTTGAGTACAAAATTTCTCAATACCATTTGGGACCAAACGATCCCAAACCATTTGTGCCCATGCGGTTTCAAAAGTCAAACTTGGGAAAACGGTCTTCACCTACTTGCTTGGGCAAACAGTCTCAAGCACCACCTCTACCAAACGGTTTCAAAACGTTTGAACCTTGAAGGACCAAGACCGTGTGGGGCTCAAGTAGTCAAAGTTGATTGAGGACTCAATTGGTTAATCCACTTAGACACTTGTTGTAATTAAGGACTCAATTGATCAATTCAATTGGATACCTTCTGTAATGGAGGTCCAAGGTGATTGAATCTCTTGAGAATAGAGATGATGAATGATTTATTGATCCAATGATGATTAGTAATGATGATCATTGAAGGTAAAAAGGTTGAAACCCTAATAGTACCTAAGTGATTAGTGCCAATTCATATGAACCCTAATTGCCTATAGGATCAATGACTTGGTACACTATGTCATTCATAGCTGTATGTACTTGATTGAAGGGATGATATGACCTTATCAAGTTGAGATGATGTTAGCACGAATTCATTACATGAATATAATTCATGTGGTGATTAAGGGTATGATCCTTAAGTAGAGAGATCATGAAACCCTAATCATGAGTTTATACCCTAATTTACAGGGTTATTGAATTCTAACCCTAATTGAGAGCAATTCTAAATGTAACCCTAATCCAGGGTGAGGATATAACCCTAATCTAGGGTAGTTATGTGTGAAACTCCAATTTAGGGAAAAGAGATGTAAAACCCTAATTGGGATGAATAGTGAATCTCTAATTATAGAATAACTGAATGAAATCCTAATGGAGATGGATTATAAATCCAAATTGTTGGTGACTATAGTGGAAATCTTAATTAAGGATGATTCCATACGAAATCCTATTCTAGGGTTATGTTATGAGAAAACCCTAAGTTAGAATGAGGTATATGCAATATTGATGTGGTGATGTGATATGAGAATCAAACTTAAGGTGATGTCATGTAATGACATGTAAAACCCTAGTTGAGGGTGATTTCATGTGAAACCCTAATTGAGGGTGAATCCATGAGAAACCCTAATTGAGGGTGAATATATGTGAAACCCTAGTTGAGGGTGATTCTATGAGAAACCCTGATTAAGAACTCACATCACATAATGTTCTGATGTTATGTTGTGATAAGAGGCCCTAAGAAGGGTGAAGGAATATGAGACTCTAATGTAAGTCATTATACATAAAGCCCTAATTCTGGGCAATATGACAATGGATCATAATTCTAATTTTAAATAAGGATGCAAGGAAATCCTAATGATGAGATAAAAGAAATGACCTTATAAATGTGAAACATTTCATGTGGTTGATTATATGTAAATTAATTGTAAACAATGTCTTTATTTTTTTTTATTTTTGTAAACAATGCCTTTAGCATTAGACAAGTCCATATCATTAAAGATAGATGGACAATTCTAATTTGTGGCCTATTCATTATATGCTAAAGGTGAGAGTTTAGTGATGGAATTTATTAAGAGGGAAATACCTTAATACAAGATAAGTTGGTTAACTCAAGAGAATCTGATATAATGAGTAAGTGATATATCTAGATATGATAGTTATCACATTCATCACTTCAGGGTTTATATACCTTGATGTACTCCAAATCCAATATAATTGGGTAAGAAACATATGAAGTGTATTATGCAACTATTACAATGTAATGTAATGAGTTGTTGCACTTCATGACTGTTAACTAATGTACCTTGAGAATGGGGTCAAGCCCAAATGATGTGTATGATATAATCATACCATGATGAGGATGAGGAATGAACTCATACCTTGAATTGATGATCATTAATTCTATATGATGAAAGTAATGCTCTTGAATAATTAAATATGATACCTTTGAATGCCCTAGAGGTATGGATTAACGAATTAAGGGTTGGATAGATTATATAATCATGAAACCCTAATTAATGAGAAAAGGGGAACCCTAACCCTGACTTGGGTAAAGGGAATGATAAGCCCTGTTTGATAGTAAACCCTAATTCCTGGAAATGGAATAATGGTGTTACTATTGTATCACATGATGTGATGAATATCTTGTATGACTATTATCATGCCTTATAACCATGCATGTATGATGAGATAATGAACATAGCTAGATTTGAGCTATGACATTTATGTAATAAATGTGGATTGACATTATGAGCCTTAATGTTGTTGTTGCTTAGTAAAAGTAATAATGTGTAAGGATTCTATGAGTCATATGAGCAAGTTGTTGCCTAGAAAGAGGTGACAAGATATTTCATGGCCTTGTGAGCCAGGTGTGATGCTTGTGTAACAAGTATCATGAATGCCTTGGTCAGATGACCTGAAGGTCATAGTTACATGAAAAAGGTATAATAATGCTCAATGACGAGTTAAGAGTTTGAATACCCAAAACCATATGATTATGGTGATGAGAATGTGAAGGGATGAGAATTCCCAATTTTGAAATGAGGGACTGAGTTCCCAAGGTCTTTGAAAGACTGATAAATATCTGATGAAAGTAGTACATGTCTCTTTATAGCATTGTTGTAATAAGTTACGTTGAGAACTTGACTGATGCTAAAAGAATATGATAATGTACTTAATTTAATCAAGTGAAATCATATCATGTAGAGCCCTGACCATAGATCCATCATTATCAGAAGTTAAATGATGGTGAAATAGGTTTTCCTAAGGGAACTCGTGGAGAGCTTACTTTTGAGTATGTGGGGGTTATGGGCGTGAATATCCTTACGCTCTAATAGAGGAATTGATGTGAGATAAACATTAAATCTCTCAATCCTTCATTATATGTACTGGGATGGATGTATCACAAATCTCCCGATGATTGGGTTAGATGCCGTACACATCTCCCAATAATGTTAATGCCTGATCGGTGGAGATAAACACGAAATCTCACGATCGCGAAGAGAGTGCAGCACGCCACTGTAACTCTGATAGAGAAGTTGCCAGTATACTCTGGAAAGCTATATTTAGCAGAGACACAAGATGTCCTGCTTGTGATCTCACACTGACCGAGATGTGGGAGGTCATGGGAATTTGGCTCTTCCATTGACCTTGTATGGTACCGATTTCGAGTTCGCAGTGGTCGGTTGGAGCATGAGTGGTATATCTCATCTCCTCAGGGTATAAGTGTGTTTGTAAAATGAAATCAGCCGTATTGCATGTTTGCTTAAGGATTGAATACGGAATATTGGCTGATGTTACATTTCTGTTATATATATGTAGTTCATTGATGTTGTTCATATCTGTTGTATTCATTACAAGTAGATGGATGAACTATGAGTCTACCATGAGGAGATGCAACATTATCCTTGAAAAAGGAGATTACTTCACTTTGTTTATAAAAGTGATTAATCCTTCTGCTTAGTTTATTTTAATAAACTGCTATAACAATGTTTTGGCGGAGGGTTATATCTCCCGCTGGTGCAATTTACAATTGTCTCACCCCCGTGGGATCCAACTTTTTAGGTGGACATGGACAAAGAAGCAGAAATCCTATTGTAGGGAATGGACAACAACAATAACAACAAGGATAGCAATAATATCTCAGGTGGAGATACTACCTGACAAGTTATGTAGTTAGAAAGTCCTATGTGTCGTCTTTGTACTCTCAGGTCCTCGGAGTTTTTAGCCAGTGTTTCTGATAAATTGATCTGAGATTTTGGCTTGATGCCTTGAGATTGTGTACTGTCTGTATATGATATTTATAAGGCAGCTGATGATGTAGTCTCTGAAACGAGATGGTACAGGTTATGTACGTTTGAACCAGAATGCAAATGTTATGCAATGGTTCTAGTTGGAAAAGATTTCCTATGTGAGTATCTCTTTGCAAAAAGTTTTAATTTTTAGTGATTAGCAAATAATTCACTTCCGCATTAGTTAATCATGTTTTCGCGAGACGGTCGGTACAGATTCTCCCCTGATCCAGAGTATGACTCTAAAATAGAGAGAAGTTTCCACCGCTGCGTCAGAATTAACCGCCAAAGAGCCAGACAAATGGTTGAAGATCAACACCAAGCTGCACTAGTAATGGATAGGGTCAACGCCGCCATAGCCGCTCATAGAGCACCACTCATTGCTGACACTCGTGCTGAGGTCCAAGCGGAAATCTGAGCTGAAGAACAGACCCACATCCGAGCAGAAAATGAAGCAGCTAATGAAGCTGCCTAGTTAGAGCTAAGAAACAAGCAACTGCGGGACTATGTCATCCCCAAGAACTATGAACACAATCATCCAGTCCGACCACCAATCATCAACATACCTAATTTTGAAATCCGGACACAATGGATTCAAATCATGCAGGGTATCTCATTCTCTGGTAGTTCTAGAGATGACTGCATGGATCATTTGAAGATATTCAAGGCACTTTGCCGACTTGTCCCACAAGCTGAAGTTGTCTTTGACACAATAATGCTACATCTTTTTCACTTCACTCTATCCGGAAGGGATTTGAGTTGGTACAATTGACTTGATGGGGAGCCAATCATCACCACTTGGGCTCCCTTGGAAGAAAAGTTCCTAGAAAAGTTTTTCCCTCCTTCATTAACCTACGAAATTAGGGGGCAGATCAACCACTTCGCCCAACTTCCTGGAGAAACACTTGCAGAAGCATGGGAAAGATTCAAGGAGCTTCTAAGGAAGTTCCCTCATCACGGTATCTCTCAAAATCAATTAGTAGAGATGTTCTATAGGGGGGTGAGTGATGATATCAAGCAATTTCTGGATTCCTCATCTGGAGGAAATTTTATGAGGAAGAACTACGAGGATGCCTGGAATATCGTCACACTTGGAGCTGAGAACCAATCCAATTGGGGACGATCATCCACTAAGGGAGTCCTAAAAGTTTATAAGGCTGAGGAATCAATGGAAATGAAAGCTATTGCTGAAGCTTTAAAGACTATAGCTCACAAATAGCAGACACTTGAAACTTCATTTGGAGAATATGATAAGAAGAAAAACCCCCAAGTCCAACAAGTTAAAGCTGCCACAGGGACTTGTGAATCCCGTCACACATCTGATCACCCTACAGTCATGTGTGTTACTTTAAAATGTGATGATGGATATGAAACCACCACAACAACAGTACAAACCGATCATCGAACACCCTGAAGATCAGATACCCGAACAAGTCAATTCCATTCATTCCATACCAGGACAAGCTTACTATAATCCAAATCAACCAAGAAACCACCCCGGGTTTCAATATGGGAATCCGGAGGGGACTGCTAACCCACAACATCAAACACAAGGTGGGTCTTCCAATATATTTCCACCTGGATTTCAAAGTAACTATAACCAAAATCAAGGGAATCTCAGAAATAATTTCCCAAGATCCAACTACCCAAGAAATCCCTCCACCTACTATCAATATACCCATCCTCCTCTGCACCCACAATTACATCCTCAACTGCAACAATTGCAACAACCTTAGTTAACACCACCTCCGCAACAACCACCTCAAGGGCAACAACAACTCACTCAGTTTCAATTGAAAAATGCTCCTTCCCAGTCAACAGACGAGATGACTATGATTAGGCAAATGTTACAGTCGCAACAAACCATGCTTGCCAATCAGCAAGCTCAACAGAAGGTTGTGGAGGCTTAACTAGCACAAATTGTTGCCCAGTTGAAGCCACCAGCAGGTACTTTTGCTGGTCAACCAAAGTCAAACCCAAGACACGATCAAAATAGACCAAAGCAATTGAATGTCTTCATTACAATATCTGGTCGTGTCTTTCACGAAGCTACAAGAATCGCTCATGATGATGATGATATACCTATTTTTACTCCAAACACAAGCCCGAATTTAGGAATTGAGAAATCTGTGGAGACTGCAGAAGGTAAAGAAAAGGAACAAGCTCCCAAAGAACCAAAAGTTCTGCAATATAAACCTAGGATACCATATCTTGGAAGATTGAGAGAGACTAAAAGGGACAATAGATTCTAAAAATTCAAGGAGGCAATGAAGAAACTTTATATTGATATCCTGCTCCTCAATGCCCTCTCTGAAGTACCAGCTTGGGCTAAATATCTGAAAACCTTGCTATCAAGGAAATATATCTTAATAAAATGCCAAAGAAAAAGAAGGACCTCAGTTCCTTTGGTATTCAATGTTGTATTGGAAATGCTTCGAGCAAAAAGCGATTAGCTGACTTAGGGGCTACCATATCTATTATACCCTACTCCATGTGTAAAAGATTGGGTTTTACTGACTTGTTACCCACAACGATGACAATTCAGTTAGCTGATTCCACTATCACTACACCCCTAGGAATTATTGAAGACATTCCAGTCAGGATAGGTAAGGATTCTTATGTCGCATGTGATTATGTTATTATGGATATCAAGGAGGATCTAAGATACCCAATAATATTTGACAGACCCTTCCTTGCCACAGCCAGGGCGCTCATTGATGTCGAAGCTGGCATGATCATTCTGAGACTGGGAAAAGAAGTAATTCAGTTTCGGGTCCTCAATAGCATGAAAGGCCCCAACATTCAAGAGGATTTTTTTCTCTTAGATGCAATACATCAAATTTCCCAGTTGGAAATATCTGAACCATATAATGATTTAGATAATTTCTTAATAAATCCAAAAGTTGAATTCTCAACCAACAAATTAGTTCAACAATTCTTGCAACACTTAGAGAAAGTTGAAGAAGCACCAACAACCACTTTTGAGGAGCTCAAATCTGTCACTATTTTAGAAACAACAGAAGCACCTAAGGCTCCTGAGATGAAAACCCTACCAAAGGGACTTAAGGATGTCTTCCTGGATGAAGAAGAACTATGTCCAGTAATCATCATTTCCACTCTGATGAAAGACCAGGAAGAAAGGCTTCTCGTTGAGTTAAAGAAACATAAGAAATCCACTGGGTACAAAATAACTAACCTGACAGGTATAAACCCAACCCTATGCATGCATAGACTGCCCATGGTAGAAGAATTCAAACCTTCAAGAGAGCACCAGAGAAAGCTAAACCCCAATCTTAAAGAGGTGGTTTGCCTCGAGGTCCTCAAACTTCTGAAAACCTGTATTATCTACCCAATTTTAGATTCCCAATGGGTTAGCCTTGTCCAAGTGGTCCCCAAAAAGGGAGGAACCACTGTCCTGCTAAATGATCAAAATGAGCTAGTGCCCACAAGGATTGTCACGGGGTGGAGAATGTGTATTGACTATAGTTAACTAAACAAAGTAACAAGAAAAGATCACTACCCTCTACCTTTTGTTGACGAAGTCCTCGAACACCTAGCCCATCAAAAGTTCTTCTGATACCTTGATGGTTATTTAGGGTTCTATCAAATCCCTATACACCCACAAGACCAAGAAAAAACAACTTTTACTTCTCCCTTTGGAACCTACTCTTTCAGAAGAATGCCCTTTGGGCTATGCAACACACCTGCTACCTTCCAAAGATGCATGTCTGCTATTTGTGCAGGGTTAACCGAGTCCATAATGGAAGTATTCATGGACGACTTTTCAGTCTACGGAGATTCTTTTGACAACTATCTACTCAACCTTAGACAAGTCTTACAATGATGCCAGGAAACGAACCTTATCCTAAATTGGGAAAAATGCCACTTTATGGTAACCGAAGGTGTCATCCTTAGACATAGAGTGAGTGAAAGAGGAATTGAGGTAGACAAGGCAAAAACTGATGTCATCTCAAAATTGTTTCCACCAAAGGACATAAAAGGAGTACGAGCATTCTTGGGTCATGTTGGGTTTTATCGATGATTCATTAAAGATTTCTCAAAAGTAGCGAAACCTATGACCCACTTATTGACCAAGGACATCGATTTCAATTTTGACCAAGAATGCTTACAAAGCTTCACAACCTTAAAGAACACTCTAGTCTCTGCACCCATTCTGAGAGCACCTGACTAGTCACAACCGTTTGAAATGATGTGTGACGCTAGCGACTATGCTATAGGAGCGGTGTTAGGGCAAATAATTGACAAAAAACCTTATGTAATATACTATGCATCCAAGATACTTGATGAAGCACAAAAGAACTACACTACTACAGAAAAGGAGTTCTAAGTTGTCATCTATGCATTTGAGAAATTCCACTCCTACCTGATCGCATCAAAGTTCATAGTCTACACTGACCACTCCGCCATACGATATCTAATTCAGAAGCAAGACGCGAAACCCAGACTTATCCGCTGGGTGTTGATGCTTGAGGAATTTGATTTGGAAATCAAAGACAAAAGCGGAGTGGAAAATGTTTTCGCTGATCATCTCAACCACATTTAAGTTGAGGATGATGATATAGTACCTATCCGCGGGCTCCCTCCCTGACGACCAGCTTATGAAAATTACCATCGGATTCCCCTAGTATGCCAACATAGTTAACTATCTGGCCACAGGAATCATTCACCCCTCCACCTCTCACCACGAAAAAAAGAAATCCCTCCATGATGTTAAGAAATACTACTGGGATGAACCTTATCTCTTTCGTCTATGTGCAGATGGACTTTTCCGACGCTGCATACCAGAAGAGAAAATTACTCCTATCTTAAAACATTGTCATTTCGGCCACACTGGGGGACACATGAGTTTGAGAAAGACCGCTCTGAAAGTTCTACAATCGGGTTTCTCTTGGCCAACAATAGAAAGAGATTCCCATGATTTTGTAAGATCATGCAATAAATGGCAACTCTCTGGCGGTATAACTAAAAGGAATGAAATGCCTCTCACTATGTGGAAAGAAATCTAACTTTTCGATGTTTGGGGAATATACTACATGGGTCCCTTCCCCTCTTCATATGGATTTTCTTACATACTGGTCGCTGTGGATTATGTCTTGAAATGGGTAGAAGCTATACCCACCATTTCCAGCAATTCAAAACCAGTCATTAAGATGTTTAAGATATCATTTTCTCCAGATTCGGAGTCCCCCGAACTGTCATATCCGACGGAGGGACACATTTTCTAGAACGAAGTTTTGAAGATCTCCTAAAGAAATATGGAGTCAACTATAAGTTCTCCACACCTTACCATCCACAAACTAGTGGCCAAGTCAAAGTTTCAAACAGTCAACTAATAGAAATTTTGGAGAAAACAGTCAAAAGACATCCTACCGATTGGTCCACCAAGCTTCCCGTTCCCTTTGGGCTTACCGCATAACATATAAAACACCGATTGTAACTACCCTGTTCTGATTAGTATATGGGAAATCATGCCATCTTCCAGTTGAAATGGAACATAAGGCCTGATGGGCCATTAAACAACTGAATTTTGATTTTAAAAGCGCTGGCGAATACAGAAAACTCCAGTTACAAGAACTTGAGGAGCTTCAAATGATAGCCTATCATAGTGCCAGAATCTATAGAGAAACAACCAAGATGTGGCACGATGGCCACCTCAAGAGAAAAGACATTTCTATCAGAGATAAGGTACTCCTCTTCAATTCCAGACTTCGGATGTTTCCTGGAAAGCTCCGCACGAAGTGGTCTGGACCATTCAAAGTTAAACACATTTACCCCACTGGAGCAGTCATCATCCTTGACAATAATGGGGGAGAACGGACTGTTAACGGCCACAAATTGAAGATATACTACACACCAGTATACAAAATACCAAGACAGACTATTGAGATCCACGATCCCTCAACATCGACATAACCAAACTGGATTCTCGTCGGGCCAGCGACGTAAAACCCAGGCGCTACTTGGGAGGCAACCCAAGATCTGAGTATCACCATTTTTTTTCTTCTTCGTTTGATTTAGGTTTATCATCTTTAATCTAAAAATATAAAAATTCACACAAATCACCAAAGCAAACATAAAAATATAAAAATCAAAAACCTAAACCATCTTATCCTAAACAGTCTTCAAACCGTTTGGAGCGCAAACAGTCTCGAAACCATTTGGAGCCCAAACAGTCTCAAAACCATTTGGAGCCCAAACGGTCTCGAAACTGTTTGACCCTGGGAATTTGTAACGTCACCCCCAAATCCTATAAATATAACCCCACCCCTCCCCTTTTTCTTTCTTTAGAATCTCGAACTCTCTAAACCCTCGCGCGAGCACTGTTTCATTTCCTCCGTTTCTCGCTCCCGCGCAACTCGCGATGCTGGTTTGTTCTGTCACCATCACTGACGTCATCTTAGCTTTCATGTGTCTTCATGACTTCCGCACCATCGTTACCACCGTTCGTTGCTTCACCATCATCAATAACACCTACACACACCAAGGTAGTCCATTACAGTCACCAGCATCTCCGACACGCCAAGGCGTTTCACATCCGCCTTGTTTTCACTATTGTCACCGCCGCTATCACTATTGTCACTTCTATCTTTATCACCGCCGCTAACACTTTTCCACCACTGACCGCTACACCCTCGACGTTCCACCTTGCTCGTGGTTTCAAACATTTGAGGCCAAACGGTTCCGAATCCGTTTGGCCTTACAAACCACTTCGATTCCACTAAAAACTAAAAACATTAACACATACATAATTTAAACTTTTCTTTTAATAAACTTGTTATCTGTGTAAAATCCAAATCATTTTAACACACGACTTTCAGTTATGGCATCACATGCAAAAGAAGCCATCGGAATTGCTGATGCTCCGTTCTAGACAACGAAGCAATTGATGGAGGACCGCACCAATCTCCAGAAAATTGTAGACATCTATGACACGACTGGAATGATCCCACCTAAAGTCAACCTGCTCGCGGTCATGCATGAAATTGACCGCCTCAATAGGTGTTTATCTGAGGAGCCGGAGAAAGAAGTAGAAGAAATTTATTCCAGTGATGAAGGCTCAGAATACAAGCCAACCCCCGAGTAAGAATCCCCAACTAAAAATTCCAATGGGAAAAGGAAAGCCCAACAAGCTTCCAAAGAACAACCTACGAAGAAACGAGCAAGGAAGCATGTCCACCCCGCCACTGCTAGGGAACAAACCCTGACAGGATACGTCCAATCAACTGCTACCACCGCCCCCACTACCATTCTCGCTACCACCAGTGCTCCTTTCTTCCCCGCCATAACCACTACCGCACCACCACCAGAAAACCTATTCATCCACACTCTTCCTTCCATAGACAAAACTTTAAAGCCAACAAAGTACGTCTGATCCAGCGTACTAAAAAGATGGGGATATACGATAGAATCCTCACCCTTCTCGATAACACAAATCTCTCAAGACTGTGTTTTGCCCCCTATATCTCATATGTCGAGCCCACAACAGAATTCTTTACACATCTCAACAAAGAATCTGTGGACATTATGGATAGAGCAAGGGACGGAGGTGACCGCAGGCTGGTCACCAAACTTTTTGGTAACAAATTTGTCATAAAAGAAACTTTATTGAATGGAATCTTCATAGACAACTAGGAGTAGCTAAAAAAGGCCAAAGCCGTTAGCAAAGAGAGCTCCCAATTCAACAGACAAAACTTCTGGAAATCCCTAATAGGGACCCCTAATTATGAGGCGAAGACCTGCAAGGCCTCCATATTCATTCTGGGTTAGTGTGCACGCTTCACAAAATTCTCACCGGTGCACTCCTCACCAAAACAGAGGGCAAGAATGTTATCACCTCTGATCTTTTTATTCTCTCGTCCATCCTACATGGGATGTTGGTCAACATTGGACGACACATGATACAAAAGTTTTTAGCATACACCCTAGGGAAAGAAATCTTCATGGGAGGACACATAACTTCCATTCTTAAATATCTAAAGATGGAAAGATTACTCCCCACGTGCACACAGATCAAGGGCGACATCCTTACCAATGAGCAAACCTTGAAGAACTCTTACATTATCAAAGAAAAGGATGCAAAATTGCACTACATTTTCTGCCCTACAGTAAAATCTTCCAGAACTCTGCTACCGCTTTAAGAGCTTGCAGATTATGACAAGGAAAAGATACTCTTTACTGACGAAGAGCTTACCAAGTTCCTAGCTTCGGTCAAAGTACAAGAGAATAAAACCAAAGCGGGCCAGACAAAACTTAGTATCACTCCCCGACAGCTAGGGTAACAAAAATACCAGTAAACGACCATCTAAGGCACGTTTACAATCACAACAACTGTCGGGGACGCTGAAATCAAAGCTAAATACTGAGACAGAACACCCTCATCCTGAGGTACACATCAGTACCTCATCATTAAACTCATTCATCATGAGCCTAAATGTTGAGCTCGCCACCACCACCACCCCCACCACACTACCATCCACTACTATCCCACCATCTACCACCCTCCCACCTTTCGCCACAACAATCCCAACAACAATTCCTTTCCCCACATTCCCACCTCCACCCACATCTTCCACCTCAACCTTTTTCTCTTCGTGCATCCCATTCCCCACTCCAACACCTGACTTCACCTCCTCTACTCCCATCTCCACCCTTTCCCCTCAACATTCTCAGTCCCACCATCCTCACCAGGAATGTCACTATTTGTTTCATCTGCCACCACCCCGACACCACTGGTGACTCCATCTACTGTCACCATGTAGTTTGCGGGACCATCAACAATGTCTCTTTCACAAGGCACTACCACCCTTCCACCCCGACCCCAACCACCCCACCCTTCCCCATCAGGGGTCCCTTTTACAAACGTCGGTGAGGAATTCGGACGTCAATTTGACACTATCCGAAACCTCCTCACCGACCCTTATAATATATTACAATCTATTTTTTCTTGTGTGCAGGGTCTCACTACACAGGTCGCCAAGATTGACGAGAAAAATCGTGCCTTGCCAGGCATCATCTCAAGCATCCACCAACCACAGGAAGCAGCGGCCATGAAAGTCGAACGCATCGACGACCGCCTCCAACAACAGCCACAATTGGTGCTTGGGGTGAAAATCCAGCAAGGTGATCTGGCCAAGCATTTCGACAAGATTTCTGCGCAAAATCAACCATTTCCAGAAACCCTACGTGAGCTTAAGTAGAAACAAACTGCTTTAAGCACGAACTTGGATGACATCAACACCGCCGTCACACAACTCAATAACAGCCAAGAGGAGTCCTCCAACACTGAAATCAACCAATTAAGAGCTCAAGTGACGGACCTCTCTTCATGACTCCTCTCAGCCGAGGCTCGTTATTTAGATCTCAAAGAAACCCACGACGCACTGTTTGAAACACATGAGCATGTGCAAGTGGCTTTCGAAGAACTACAAGCACTCCACCGGCAGTGCAAGAAGCCTCCACAAAAGAAGACCACAAACAAGGTAGCAGATGAAGAAGATGATGATGAAAAAGATGAAGATGATGATTCTGACTCCTCGGCTGTCTCCAACAATAACACCTCCTCAGACGATAAATCTGATGACCCAGACAATGCTGGGGAGGGCCCCAGCCGTGGAGCTGCACCAGAACAACAGAAAAATCACCAATAAGGTGATAAAGATCCCAAATCCCCTACTCACAATGACAACATTAACATGTCATATGGGGATCAATTTCTTGACTATTCTACAGTGGGATCTCTGGGGGAAACTGCCAAAGAAGCAGCTTTTGCTGAGTTCCAACAATGTTTATTCGGGAACCAACACGAGTCAACCACAAGCAGACCTTCCACAAAACTCCACCCCGGAGCAATCTTCACCCCTTCCCCCAAAACAAGAAGAATTAGAAAGTGTCAGTTTAGATACAGATGAAGATCTCGAATCTACTTCTGATGCAGATAAATACAAAGATCTGCAACACTACATAGACGATTTGGAGTAAACTTCTTCCCACCCTCAACAAGAGCTTCCCCCACCACCACCTCTACCTCACAAGATGCACGATTTAGACATGGCGGCCATCTCTACCCTAGATTCTCAAGATATCTTCATCCTAAACACTATTGTAGATGATGCCAAAGAAGGGGGAGATGTTATCTACCATAATACAAAGACTCAGCGCAAGTTGACACGTGAAGATTTCCTTACTATCCTTCGACCACAGTCAACAGTGAAGATGGAAATCTTCCGTGTCCTCCTTCCCAATTCTATCGAAATCTACAGAAGCTCTAAACGGCCGCAACCAGTACTTAGCGCTTCACCTGCTCTGGCCATGGGTCTATTATATAAAGATTTACAAAACGAATCTATCGAGTAGTTGTCGAGCGGGATTTCCAGAAAGGCACACTATATTAACGTGCCCTTTCAAGTTTCTGGCCACTAGCTGCTAATGATTGTGGATACCGCGGCTTGAGACGCCAAGGTGTACAATTTTTGCGCCAGTGAACTAAAGGCCGGAATAATTAATTTCGCTGGTCTAGGATCTGGGGAGGCAAGATGCATCCCTTTCCGGCTTCTGAAACTAATATGGGCTGCATGCCCATCCCTCTGAAATGGTTGGAACCAACCCTGGTTCCAAATCATAAACCTACAAGCCCAAACACAAGAAGGATATGTAGATTGTGCTTTCTACACTATACACCACATCGAAGCACTGAATCAACAAATCCCTTTCACTGTGCTGGCCACAGAGGATTGTCATTCTCTACGAGGCCGTTACGCCATTAAGCTAATATCTGACAGAAGCTTCTTCAAGGAACCAACTATTGAAAAACCACTAGAGGGGGGGTGAATAGGGTTTTATAATATTTAATAATAATTCAACTCTAAACAAACCCAATTGAGATAATAAAAAGGAGACAAGGTGTTTAGAGTGGTTCCAACCTTAGCAAATATTAAGGTAGTCAATCCACTACCCAGTTGCTTACCCAACTGGGATTTAAAAAGTATTTAATTTTATTACCTTGCAAGGATGTTACATAAAATTACAACACTCTCAACACCCTTTGGACAACCTTCACCTTGAAGTAGTCTCACAACCCTTGAAGTAGCTTTCCTTGAAGTAACTTCAAGCTCCCCCTAGAAGTAGCCTTCCTCTTAAAGTAGCTTCCCGTTGAGACAGCCTTCTTAAAGTAGTCCAAATACCTCCTTCTCCACCAAGAAGATCAAACCCTCTCCAATCCGCAACCTCCAATCCTAGGAGTAGCAAGGAGAGTACAAGCAATAAGAAAGAACAAGAAGGGAAATAGAAATTAAATTACCACTTGTAGCACAAGGCTTGATTTCCTATATCAAGCGTATTGATCTCCTAACCAATGAGTATGGAAGTGTTGGTTTATTGGGTAGGAGATGCTAGCCTATAGGACACGAATTTGGAGCAAAGTAAATAAGTAGCAAGTACTAGAGTTGCTCAATTGCTCAAAACAGATTGCTAATTTGAAGTGTGTATGATCAAGTATTTCACAAGTGTGCTTTGGGTGTCCTATGGCTTGTCCTATTTATAGGAATGACCTATGGATTCTTAAGGACGTTCTAGACACTTTCTAGGGGGTCCTTAGTGCTGAACTAGCCGTTAGGTATCCATTAGTTGGTTTAACAATGACTAGTTAATTAATTATGAAAAGTGCAGACAGAGACATTCTCGGTCGAAGATTTGTCAACTGAGAGTCCTTCTCGGTCGAGGATTTTTTGACCGAGGGACTGTCTGGAGCAAGTGTATATAACATTATGATCCAACTCCCAACTACTTTGTATGTTGTGCCTAATATCTACTTGGGTCATTTTCGGTCAAGGAAATTGTCGACCGAGAGTGTCTCGGTCGAGGAGTTTTTCGATCGAGAATAACCCTGTTTCAACATTTTAAACTAAGTACTAAGTGTGTGTATAAGTGTGCAGTTTGTGACACTAGTGTAGGGGATGACCTATCTAAGTGTTGTGATTGGCTAGGGAAGATCTAAACTCTTGACTTACATGATATCTAAGTACTTGTACATTATATATTTGTACAAGTTTTTACATTTGATTTACAATCATGAAATTGAAACATTTCAAGCATATAGATCTCCAAAGAGTTTGTCATCCACCTAATTCCTGCAACACTCAAGTAGCACGTTAGGTTCACAAGAATGAAATGTTTGTCAATTATCAAAACAAAGGGATTTACATGATGTCCATTTAGCCAACAACTATGGCGCCTAACGACATTCCTCGCTACCTCTACTCGGCCATCCAACATCCTCAAAAATAGCCATTCCGGAAAATAATAAAGGAGTTGGAGGAACAACAAACCGCCAAGGTCCCCGAGAAGAATCAATGGGACCCTTACTCTTTTGATTTGGCGGATGATAAAGGGAACACCGAGTTGCTAACTGGGGCTACCATCAACATACCATATTTAAAAAAGGTGCCCCTGTCTTCCATTAAACCGACGTTCCCTAATTTTGACCTTGCAGCTTGCAAGAATCTTTCCGAAAATGAACTCTGGCTCATCATGTCTAGGCTATATTCTGAGAAAGATGACCTTGTTTTTCTAGCCGGAGATATTCTTGTTATGGCAAATACCCTCCGTGAAACCGTGCAATTCAAAGGGTCTCTATCCGTGAGTCTGATGTCTGCCTATCAGTATATACTCGGACGAAATCTCCCTACTGTTTATATGGCATCAACATATATGAAGGATGATCTCCTAAACCTCAAGAACTTCGGAACCACGAAGGCACTCATTACCTACCTCCAACATACGACTCCAAAGTTCATTATGCTTCCTTTCCTTCACTCAGAGCACTGGATGCTATTGGCAACAAACCTTCACGATGGAACAACTATCATCTACAATAGTTCTGACAGCCTGTTTGATGCAAACCAGAGGTAGTATGTTGTGACAGCTAACACGCCAACGGAGGAGGTGGCAAAGGAGTGTGCTGACAAACTACACGATATCTTAAGCAAGCACACAAGGGCGTACGATAAAGATCACTTTCATCACCTAGCCTTCTGCCACAGGTGTCCCCAGCAGCTCTGAGAGTCAAACGACTTTGGTTTCCACATCCTCTACTTGATATACACTATCATGGTCCTTGGAAGACCAATAGAGGACATGACAGATGTGGACTACCATGCTCTACGTGGAAAGTTCACAACTAATATTCTCCAAACGCATGGAGCTAACAAAGGACTAATAGAATCCTAATGCCCTTGTCCTTGTACTTCTCAAGCTATCACTTTGACACTGTGAGGACATAGTGAGTGATAAGTTAGAGGGGGAGTACACTGGACAAGGACGAGGTATCTTTTTAAAAAAAACCCTTCCTTCTCTACCTCCTCTTTGAATTCTGTGCAAAATATTTAGCTTTCTTTGCACATTTAGATTTTGTTTTAAGTAATTCCTTGTTAAAATATAACCTGCACATAAGAATAACACCCATCTTGGAAAAGGTCACCCCAGCTAAATTTAGAATCCAGTTAGTCCTCAAAAGCAATAACAAGAATAGCATATAGGCATGTAATGAAGAACTAATAAATTACCTTCACACTAGATTTTCATGCCTTTGCTTCAATTCTACATTTGACTCTCTATAGGTTAACATCAGGGCCAAAACAAGCCAAACACTCTGAAGGACGGGAGGGATATCAGGTGACATCCAAGTCAAGAAACCTCACAAGTGGACCACCAAGTAGAAACCAAATAAGTGCATGTCGAGAAACTATAAGAACAACTTTCTTCTCTTCAATAAAAGAGGCTTGGCTGCCAAATCAAAACCCCTAAAATCCCTTTTCCTAAGCCTGTGAGTTTATGAATAAAATCCAGAGTGTTGAATAAAAATATGAGAGTTGTTCCACACATAAGGATCTATATGAATAGCCAATAAATGTCTCGCCCGGACAGTACATTCAGCTGCCCTCACGAAGGCAGATGTGTCGTGCCCGGTAGTGAGACCCTAAGGTATCCAAATATATGAAAAGGCTGATAAAGGACTCGCCCGGCCAGTACATTCAACTACCCTCACAAAGGTAGATGTATCATGTCCGGTAGTGAGATCCTAAATGCATAGACAACCCCTCCCCTACTTGAAGGGGGAGTTACACACCAACCTTTAGCCAACCTTCATACCCACTCTAGTTTCCGGCAGGATTTTCAGAGAAGTATAAAACTGATTAGAGTCGACGACATGCATAGAATAAAATTAAGAAAAAAAGGTGGTCCCAATGCAAGCTACATGATATGGAAGAAACCTGAGATCCAAGAAACTCTCAAAACCTAAAAGAGTTAGGGCAATAAAAAGCTCTGATATGACCTTAGGAGATCTCTGGTTTTGAATTGAAGCAAGAGTATGGAAGTCTTAACTAAATAAAATCACATCGCCACTACGTGCCTTAGAGTATCCAACTTGAGGACAAGCTAGACTCTAAGTTGGGGGGGGACGGTGATAACCTCCCATTTTGCGATGTTATCTTATTGTTTTTTTAGTTTTCCATACTCTTTCTTAGATAAATTAGATAAAAACTTTAGTTTTCCACTTTATTGCAAACATACCATTAAAATAACTTTTCTTCTTTTATTTCTTATAGAAAAGAACAAAAAAAATTATAAAAGCACCAACGGTCCCAAGACTGAATGGACACAAAACGGTCCCAAGACCGAATGGAAACCAAACAGTCCCAAGACCGAATGGACACCAAACGGTCCCAAGACCGAATGGAGATCAACCAGTCCAAAGAAAGCATAAATCCAAACGGTCCCAAGACTAAATGGAGATGAACCGGTCCCAAGACCGCATAAAGTTACACGGTCCCAAGACCGAATAAAGGCAAAACGGTTTCAAGACCGCATGGACTCAAACAATTTCCGAACCAGGAGAGTCCAAATGGTTCCGAAACCGAGAGAGTCAAAACGGTCTCAGAACCCAAACAGTTTTCAAGACTGTTTGGGCCCAAAACCACCCAAACCGTTTGAGCTTCACTCAAAGCCTATAAATAAGACCCAAAGGGTCCTCACAAGGAATCATGTTTTTAGACGCCCAAAGACTACCTCTGTTTCTCCAGAGCTGTTTCATCTTTCATCCACCACCCCGAGGCTACCGGTCTGAGATCCATACTCCATCCACAAGCTACTTTATCTCTCATCGCCAAAGAAGGTGGGAAGAGGAGGATTCATCATCAAGCAACCTATGAAATGTGAAGATCATTTCTCTCTCTCTCCAAGGGGTCGACCTTCTTCCCTCCTTCATGGAGATGACATTCTCTCTCTCTCTCTCTTATCGCCTCCTTCTTTGTCCTTTCCATGAGTGAGTAGTCTCTTACACTAGGGTGCGGGGAGTAGCCCTACTACCCATGTTTTCATTTCATGCTATGTAATTAATAAGTTTGCAATAGAGATATAACTTCTTTTTAGTTCGACATAAATTTTTTAATGAATGCTTTTTGTTTGATCACCAACTTGTGTTACCTATTATCTTTTAGTATGAATTGTCTATGTTTGAACTATCAGATTCAAATCTCGATTGAATGTTGGTTCTTGATGCATGTAGCCACCATGCATCTGTTTCGGTATCTAGGAGTGTTTTTCAAGAAGTGGAGTAAACTCACTTCCATAGTTGTACTTTCATACTCTAAAATGGAATCAGTTGACATATGAAAGTACAACCTTGATAAGTCGAGGAACACACTTTGTGAAGGAAGAGATGCAAAGTAAGTGACCATTCATTTGGGATGGCTGACATTGCAACATTTGTACACTTCTCGTAGTTATTTCTCCGAAAGGAAACTAGATCTACAAAGATACTAGCTGTTTAGACTCTTATTGCAGGTTATGTTACTATGTTGTATGTTTTGATCCATGTGTAGTGGTGGTGAAAGCCGATAACACCCTAGTGGTTCCTTAATATTTTTTACAACACAAAATTTACCTTCCTGCTTACTTTCTAGCTTTTACTTTAATTGTACTTAGCTTAAACTACCAAACCAACTCTTTGATCTAAATACCAATTGTTGAGGAGCTAAGTGAAATTCTAATGTTTTCTATCTTGTTGATCTCAACAAGACCATTTTCCTGTGGATTCAACCCTTAACTATACTACGATAAGACTTGCATGTATCCTAGCATACGTGGGTGGAGTTTTTAATCTAGTATAAGCAAGGCTAAACCTAAAGATTTATTATCTTTGGGATTTTTAGTGTTGCACGCTATTCCACGCAAGTGGAAGCTCCATCAACCTGTGGAGGCCCGACACAGGAGGAGTATGGTAAACCAAGTGTGCAACACATTAGTTCTGACACAAACCATGTCAGACATAAATCCCAATTTATTCTTCTCCGTAAGGATTCGAACCTGAGACCTCTGCCAGCGTTCACGGTCCGATCACCAGTGAGCCACACCCTTGCGAAAAAAAAACCATATAGTTGAGAGAAGGGTATACATACATTTATATAGTGGGGGATCCTTCCCTTTGGATCGTTATTAGACAGCCTACCCATTCTATCTCACCACCCACCTATGTGGTTTACAATCACTCTCTATCACTCCAAATTCTATGAGAGTAGTGGCGATAATGTTCACGTGGCTCCATCTTTGTATGTTGCCCATAAATCAAATAGTTGCCACACACCCTTCTCTCCAATGTCTCTCATTTACACAAATACTCAATTACATCCCTAGAACATGGGAAGAATTGGGGATTTCATCCCTACTCCAATCGTCACCATTGATGCTTCCATTGCTAGCCTGGATCTCGACAGCTTTGGGTCAGTGAGAGCCCATGGCACCGGCCGCCATCCTGTTGCTCATGTCCTCTGCGGTGTACGCATGGCTGGTAGCACACACAGGCGATAGTGATGATACATGTTGAGTGAATATGAGAGCCTGAGGAGAAAGGTAAAGGGCTAACGAAGGAAGAGAAGGAGAAGGGAAAGAAGCAAGGGTGGTAGGGATGGCTTATAAAGAAACATGGGGCCTAGGGTTGGCCTCCAATCTTTTATTAATTACCGACTTGGGGTAGAGGAAGAAGGGTATCTCCCTCTCTTAGATGCTTTCCTAAAGGAGAAAGGAGGAGGGGGTGCACAGATGGCTTTGCATCAGTTGGGCCATGGGTGGGCCAGCCCAACAAGCAACTAGGGTTTCAAAATTAGATCCAAAGTAATTTAAAAGACATTCAAAAACTCATGACTTGGGATGTGATGGTTAGATCAAGGAGATTTTTCTTTCGTTGGATTTGTAATTGAATACTATATCTCATGAAACAATGGGGCATCTATGAATTAATTCGATTCATATTGCCAATTTGGTTCAAAAAAGGAAACTGCATGAGACAACTGTCTCGCTCACAAAACGACCGTCTCGCAGTGCAAGATGACCATTTTCTAGTTCACAGGTTCAAGAACATTCAATTGTCTAGACCTTTCTACTCCCGCATCAACTGGGAACCCTAACCCTAGACTCTATTACAAATAGAGGGGCAATGAGGGCTTCCCAAGACACACAATTGAGAATCAGTTACTCTAAAAATTGTTGTCCTCTCTGATTGTGGTAGACAACAAAGAGCTCAAGAAACTCCTCCCCGTGAAAGGGAGGGACAGTGAGGGGGAGAATAATTGAGATCAATTATTGTGGGAAGCATGTCAGCAACTAGTACATCAACATGAGTGGACAACTCCTTCCCGTTGGCTCTAGTAGGAGAATTTGGAGTTCTTAGTGGTCCATGTGGACTACTCAAGAGGCGGGAGGCTGTCATCTACCATTATCGGTGGTGCTTCGCCAGGAGATTGGTTGAGATGATTGTTCAAGTGTTATTACATTTGAAGGAGCGTGATGCTTCATGAGGAAGAAGAATCATGATTTTACTATAACGATGATGTCGTTGGACTTACTATAGGACCAAGTATAACCATATAAACCTTCCTTCCTAGATACATTGTTCTTGACATGATCTTGCTATTCTTGTGAAACATGCAATTAAATTTTTTCTTCTGCTGCCTATACCTATGCCTGATCTCCCTATAGTTCTATCAGAGACATGTCAATTTACAATGTATATAGGATCTAAATCAGCATGATCGGATTTAGTTTTCAATATTTTATTGCATTAATGCAAATATCAAAATGATTAATGTCCATATCCGATTAAATCCAATAGACGACTCCAGAAACTAAAATATATATGATATGACATACATGAAATTTACATGTGTCACCATATAATCAATTTTGATGGTGGATGAATCTTTGTGTGCATGGTTGTTCATTCCTATTATTATTCAGTATGCATACCGATCCTCTCTCTCTCATTTCTAAATGTAAATTAATGCACTTCTTCCTATTTCCCCTCGAATGTAACTCGAGGTTTTCCCTTATACAATGTAATAAGAAATATGATAGTTTTAATTTATGCATCATCGTGAGAAGATGTTCTACACCAGACGAACTGACCGCCCCATGAGACAAACTGACCATTCGGAGGACCGAGAAGGTCAGATGATAGGAGAATGAACCAATCGACTAGTGTCCCAACTGATCAACTATAGGTGTCCAGATGTCATTGAACCTAACTACCATACAACCATTTCAAGAACCTAATCGAGCAACCAAGAGGCGAGCTGACCGGTTCAAGAGTTGAACTGATCAAACCGGATAGGTTCGCTCATGGATCTTCACCAAAAAAGGATGCATATGATGTGGACCTTAGGTAGTAGTAATTCCTTGTTGCTCAAAGGAATTACATTTGTATGGACATAACCATCACTTATGTGTTTAATTTATTGCATTTTCCTGTTTGTGGTTATAGCATGTATATGATACGTACTAAGTATGTGGTGGTTAGATATGTATATGTACCTATATATAAATCCCTCAACTAAATGTTAAGCCATAGTTGCTTCCCAAAAGAGGCACATTTGAAAACCTTGATCAACCAAGCATAGTTTATGCCAAAGCGTGGTGCACCGTCTATCTCTTAGAAGTGTGATGGTAGAAATGTAGGTGTCACCAAAGTGGGGTGCATTATTATCGTGTTGGCTTTTGGGTCAGCCTTAACTAGTGATTCTTAGAGCATCTAGGTCTAGATGGATGTAGATGATTACGACAAAGAAATTTGCATATAGTCTTTCCAAGAGTTGCATTATTTGCAATTGAAAAATGTTGTCTACCTAAATAGTCAAGTTGTAGGTGATGAGCCAAAGATGACATAATATTTGATGAAATATGGGTCTTGGTATGGTTATCCTGGAGAAAAACCAGGATAACTCCGTATGTGGTGATGCAGTTCAAACACCCTTGAAGGTCTCTCTTTAGGCTAGGGAGCTTCTTTGGGTCTATTTTGAGGGGTGTTTGTGTGCTCTTAGGTGAAACATGTTATGTGCTTGGGTTTGTGTGTTGTTTTGGCTTGTGGGGTGGATAGACCTGCTTTTTTCAGCAGGAGTTGTATTTGAGTTTTTTATGCTCACACGAGGAGGGTGAGATGAATAGATAACCTCCTGGCTTAACCAAAAAAATATATGGGTCTTGGCTCACTAGAAGATTGTACACTGCAATCTTCCAAATTGATACATGAGGTTTATCAATTTGAACAAAATAGGGGGAACATTAGTTAATTAAAAACCTAATTATTATCATCAAAATTATCAAATCAAACAAATCAAAACTTGTTTCGCAAATGTTGCAATATTTCTATGTAGAATCTAAGTAGATGTCAAACATAAAAACATTAAAATTGTGATCAATCCTTGAGAAGGACAAAATGGGATAAAGTTCCTTAACTAGTATAGGACTTTGAGAAGTGTTCTCAATCATGAGTGAAAGCTCTATGTACTTGATTGACCATATCCATAGTAACCCCCTCCAAATGCACCTAAGAATGAAATGGATGCTTATTGGAAGCATGCCAATGATGTCATAGACATTTGAGTACCTTATTCTATGATGTATGAACTATGACTTGTAGAAGAAACATGAAAACATGAATAATCTTGACATGGTGACACATTTTAAGAATCATGTAAAGAAAGTAAGGAACAAAGTCTTCAAAGGCATTTTTTGAGTGTAGAATGACAGTGGAAAATGTAGTAGAACATCATATTCTAAATATGATTGGGCATTTGGAGTGACTCGAATTTCTTTGACGTCAAGAATTGACCATGGATATGATTCTACAAATTATTGAGTGAATTGTACAACTGGGTTATCAAGTGTTACTACTTGAGTAACTTGGCTAAACCACTATTAAAACTACTTGTCATGTTGACTCCCAAGTCAGAATGATGAAGGACAAATTTGTGATGGTGATCAACAGAAGTGAGTCCAAGGGAAAATTAAGACCATGAAATTTTCTAAGGCGAAGTTAAAGTCAAAGTATTCAGCACTCAATATAAGGAGAAGGGTAAGTGAATGAGGAATTTGTCCTTTCACTTAAAGTAACAAAGGAAGAAGAAAGAGATAGAGATATCTACTTCATGACCCAAAAAGAAATAAGTTATAAATATAAGGAGCAAGAGTTGTTGCCACTACATTTGGAAGCTATCATTCATGGGTAAATAATAGAATTAGTGAATTGCAATTATGAACTTTCCATTGGTGAAAAAATCATAAATCTTGTGTGAAAAGAGCATTATGTTTCATTTTAAAATATATAATCTTTTATGGCACCACCCTGTGTCTCGCAAACTATACTTGATAGTTGTAGAAACAAATGTGTATGACACATATATTGAATAACTTGATGACTCAACCGTTGAATACCTATAGCATTGTCACCTAAAGTACATAAATGACAAATTGCATTTCTAGAATCCATATGATGGTTATCTAGACTCTTTTAGTTAATGAACCAATAAATACATGCAAGTCTTATTTACTAGGCAATATGACCTTAAAATCTTCACTAGATGTAGTGGGAGATCGACTATTCCATTAGGACTAGTAAATACTGATGTACATAGACCTTTTAGAATAAATGCTTAAGATAGTGACTAGTACCTCATTATATTTACTGATGTAATCATTACATATGGAAATTTGTATTTAATGAAATACAAATATGAATCTATTGATATGTTCAAGGACAATATGAATGAGGTACGTAACTAACTTAGTAAAAGTATTAGGATACTTCGGCATGATCGATGTTGACATATTTTGAACCAAGAGTTTGAAGACCTTATGGGCAGATAATGATAATGTATCATGAAGAGATCTACCTGAAAGACAATGATAGTGTATCATAGAGAAGGAATCATACCGTATTAAGTCATGGTACCATTATCAAATAGAATCTAGTTGATCTTCCACTTTCTTTTGGGCACATTTTTAAACACTACACAATGTATTGTCTAAAATTGGTTCAATAGACACCATATGAGATATGGCATGGGAGGTTTCCTGAAATGTCTTTTTACATTGATTAGGATTGAAAGCTTATGTAAGAAAATAATATCTTAAAAAGCTTTATCCATAAATCACATAAATTTTTTTGAATGCTACCTTTTCTATATCAATCCTGTTGGGTTTTAGCGGAGGCAGAGAAGCAGCGGAAACAAAATTTTCTCCCCAAAACCTAGAACAAAAGGAATCGCGGCAATGTCTATACAATAGGAAAGATGGTTTGCGGATGCATACCTTGTCCCGAGGCTTGCTCGGTGACAGTTTCTCGTGCCTTGCGCGGTCTTCACCTCCGGTCTTGGACATTGTCTGTGCATCTCCTGGTCGCACTAGGACTGAAAACTCCTGGTCTCACCGGGACTGTCGGGATTGACAGTTGTCCTCCGAGCGACAGAGGTCTCCCGCCTATGCAGTCGTCCACATGGACTGCCTGGAACTCCGATCTCCTGGTCGCACAAGGAACCGGAAGGAGTCGCACCCTCCTGGCGGCGTACTAGTGACCAACACACTCTCCTTCTACTAGTTGCAACTGTAGTTGTCTTTCCTTTGCTATGCCTCCCTTTTCGGGTAGAACTTGCTTGGGCTCTCTCGGTTACCAAAACCAGAGAGAACGACAACTTTACAGAGCAACTGGCTTGCACTGAGTTGTACCTTGAGAAGCCCCTAATACCTCTATATATATAGGAGGGTCATGGGACAGGGTTCCTCATCCCGGGCAATGCGGGACTAAAGCAGGAGTAGAAGGGTTCGAGATTTTTCACAAAACAACCAACTCGCAACCTGAACCGATCGTTTCACAACCGAAACGGTCAGTTAGGGACCTATACTGGTCGGTTGACACCTCAACCGATTGGTTGGGACCCATGAGCTGGTCGGTTCAATTCTGAACCGGTCGGTTCGTGGTCCTGATCAGTTCCTAATTGACTTTCCATCTTTTGTTTCTAATTGGTATCGAATACCAATCCTTGTTCCAATCAAATTGGGTAAGTGAAACGAAAGGAAAAATTCTCACCAATCTTACTTTCCCAACTTGCTCGGTTGCACCAGTTGAATCGATCGTTTCAAAACTTGAAGCAATCGTTTCACCCTGACCATGAGCTGATCGACTCAACACTTGAGCCGACCGGTTCACCAAGCTCAGCTGATCGGTTCATCACATGAGTCGATCGGTTGGGAGTGCAGACTGTGTAGAATCAGTCAATTGTGATTTCAATCAATCCGATACTCCAATCAATGTGTCCAACACATTGAACATTATGACATTGAGATATCAATTGATTGAGTGTTTAATTGAATTACTAAACTCCTTTAGTAATCAATCTAAACATTCTTTGTGGACAAAACTCCACTTCCAGGTTAAATCCTATGTGTGTGACCCTGCAGGTCCATTTCACGTTGGCAGTGAAAGTCCATAACACTTTTGACTTCACAAGCAAAGAGCGGTGCCTAGTCACACATCAGTGCTACCCAAGTGAAATAGAAAGTTGGAGAACAACTTTCAATCCTACAATCCGTGAATGGTTCTACAATGAATGTATAATTCCTTGTCACTGATATCCTGAATAAACTCGAGGCATGGAACAATCATCCTGTCAACATTCATTCATTTCCTTGATCTCAGAGCAGACTAGGTGAGATGTGTGTGACATCAATATCACATATTGATTCACACGTGCATGTGCATGCCTTTCTCAATCCTACTCATCAAGTGGCCAAGGATACCAAACTCCCTCAGGAGGGACAAATCCCATAGCTATCACTCACCCCTCAAAAGATCCATGTGTCAAAGCCACCCAATCATCACCTTTATAACAACCCATGTTTTAGGACTGCGTTTGATGATGTCAAAGTGTACCCAACGACATGTGTTGAGTGTAGTGATTTCAGGTCTAAGAATCACACTCACCACCATGACTATGGGAGCTGACTGTGACTACCAAGTCATGGTTCCATGTGTCACTCTCACGGTGGGTCTGTCCGGTACCTTGTTCTCTAACAAGTACCTATGTGCTTGGTTTGATATCACTATATCATGACTAATGAGATTCTGTCATCAACCAACACACAATCTAGTCTTCAGTGTTATTGATGTCTATGGTTATTTCCACAATAACAACCGACTAGGGACTAAACAAGAATGCATACTCTTAACATCCGTATGATCTCATCATTTAGGTCATGAACCTAAAAGCATACATCATTAACTAAAACCATTCTTTAGACATCTATCATGTTACACCATCATCTCAGAAATAGTTTAAACATATAGATCAGAAATTGCCTTTATTATTATTCAAATAATTTACAAAGTATCCCATTACAATCATCATATGACTTGCTCTATGGGCATACATACCAACAGTCTCCCACTTGCACTTAGAGCCAGTCATCAAGGAACCTCAATCCTTGTGACCTAGCATGGCCATCATGCTTCTGCTGAGAAAGGACATTAGTTAGTGGATCAGCTATGTTGTCTTCAGTTGGTACTTTGCAAATCTTCACATCTCCTCACTGTACGATCTCTCGTATGAGATGGAAGCGCCGCGGTATGTGCTTGGACCGCTGATGTGATCTGGGTTCCTTAGCTTGTGCAATAGCTTCATTATTGTCACAATAAAGCTCAATCGAATCACAGCTACTGGGAACTACCAAGTTCAGAAATGAACTTCCTGATCCACACAGCCTCCTTTGCTACATGTGAAGTAGAAATATACTCAGCCTATGTAGTAGAACCGGCAATTGTTTCTTGCTTGGAACTCTTCCAGCTAATAGCTCCATAATTAAGGCAAAACACAAATCCTGACTGTGATCTGTAATCATCTTTATCGGTTTGGAATCTTGCATCGGTGTAACCCTTTACAACCAGCTCTTCCTCACCGCCGTACACAAGAAACTGATCCTTAGTCCTTTGCAAGTACTTGAGGATGTTCTTCACGGCTGTCCAGTGAGCATCCCCGGGATCTGACTGGTACCTGCTCATCATGATGAGAGCATACGAGACATCTGGGCGTGTGCACAACATAGCGTACATGATGGATCCGATGGCTGATGCATATGGGATCCCATTCATACGCTCCCTCTCTTCACAAGATTGGGGACATTGAGCTCTAGAGACGGTGACTCCATGTAGCATGGGGATGTTGCCTCACTTTGAGTTCTCCATGCTGAACCGCTTCAACACTTTGTCAATGTACGTGCTCTGACTTAGTCTGAGAAGCCTTCTAGATCTATCTCTATAGATCTTAATTCCTAGGATGTAGGATGCTTCTCCTAAGTCCTTCATTGAGAAAGTATTCCCAAGCCAAGTCTTTACCTTCTCTAAGGCTAAGACATCATTCCCCATCAAAAGTATGTCATCCACATACAATATGAGGAATGTGGTCGAGCTCCCACTAACCTTCTTGTCCACACAAGGTTCATCTTAATTTTGAGCAAAGCCAAACACTTTGACTTCCTCATCAAATTGAAGATTCCAACTCCGAGATGCTTACTTCAATCCATAGATTGACCTTTGCATCTTACAGACTTTATTGGCATTCTTTGGATCTACAAAACCTTCAAGTTGTGTCATGTAGACATCCTCATTTATATTCCCAATAAGGAATGTGGTTTTAACATCCATCTGCCAAATCTCATAGCCATAATAAGCTGCAATAGCAAGCATGATCCTGATGGACTTAATCATGGCAACTGGAGAAAAGGTTTCATCATAGTCAACACCTTGAACTTGTCGAAATCCCTTCGCAACCAATTTTCCTTTATAAGTTTGCACATTGTCATCCATGTCGGTCTTATTCTTGAAGACCCACTTGCACCCTATGGGTTTTACTCCTTCGGGTGGTTCCACCAAAGTCCATACTTTGTTGGAGTACATGGATTCCATCTCGGATCTCATGGCTTCAAGCCATTTCTCATAATCTGGTCCCTTCATAGCCTCTACGTAGGTAGTTGGATCATCATCTATGATCAACTCACCACCTTCCTAAGTCACAAGGTATCCAAACCTCTCAGGTTCAAGGCGGGTCCTACTAGATCTACGAGGTCCTTGTGTTACCTGAGGAGACTGAGATTCCATAACACCTTCTGAATTTGCGTTTTCCTCTGGTACATCTACCGGTTCAATGTTTTCTTGTTGGGATTGAACCTCTTCAAGCTCTATTTTCCTCCCACTGCTTCCTTTGGAAATAAATTCCTTCTCTAGGAACACAGATGTCCTGGCAAAAACACTTTGTTGTCAGTAGGGTGGTATAGATAATATCCCCTCGTTTCCTTGGGGTATCCAACAAAATAACATTTATCGGATTTGGGTCCAAGCTTATCAGGAAACATTTTCCTAACATAAGCCTCACAACCCCAAATCTTCAGAAAAGACAAATCGCGACGCTAAACGTACAATATCTCATATGGTGTCTTTTGAACCGATTTAGATGGTACACGGTTAAGTGTAAACGTGGAGGTTTCAAGAGCATGACCCCAGAAGGAAATCGGAAGATCAGCAAAACTCATCATTGATCACACCATATCCAACAATGTGCGATTCCTTCTTTCAGACACACCGTTATGCTGTGGTGTTCCAGGCGGAGTCCATTGTGATACAATACCACGGGCTCGCAGAAGGTCCTCAAACTCCTGGCTTAAGTATTCTCCACCTCGATCGGATCGAAGTGCCTTAATACTCTTACCAAGTTGGTTTTGTACTTCATTCATGAAATCCTTGAACCTTTCAAGGGCTTCTGACTTATGCTTCATCAGGTACTCATAGCCATACCTATTGAAATCATCAATGAAGGTAACGAAGTACTGACACCCATTTCTGGCATTAGATCTAAAAGGCCCACATACATCAATATGTATGAGTCCTAATAAATCACTAGCTCTCTCACCTTTACCTGAAAAGGGAGTCTTGGTCATCTTGCCCAACAAACAAGATTCACATGTCTCTATTGATTCATAATCAAAAGAGTCTAGATAACCATCTTTATGGAGTCTAGAAATGCGCTTCTCATTTATGTGCCCTAGACGATAATGCCAACTATATGTTTTGTTTGAGTCGTTGAGTTTTTGCCTTTTGGTGTTTTCATTGTATACACTGGTCTCCAAATCTATCAAGTATAGACCATAAGACATTGGGCCACTGCCATAAAAGATCCCATCTTTAGAAATGGAACAATTTCCATTCTTAATAAGAAATTCAAATCCATCTTTGTCCAAATAAGAGACGGAAATGATATTTCTATTTATGTAAGGTATATAATAGTAGTTCTTCAACTCTATTATTATCCCACTTGGTAGAGTTAACTCATGTGTTCCTACGGCACTGGCAGCAACTCTTGCCCCATTGGCAACACGTAGTTCAACCTCACCTTTCCCCAAAGGCCTACTTCTCTTAAGATCCTTCACATTTCAACAAATGTGAGATCCGCATCCGGTATCAAGTACCCATGACGAAGAAGTAGTAAAGTTAATCTCTATCACGTATACACCAGAAGTAGAGATCTCTATCTCCAACTTCTTCTTCCATCCTTCCTTCCATCCTCTCCATGTAGAACAAATTGGTTTGGCGAGAGAACCCTTCTCTCCCTCACCTTTTGTTCCATTGATCTCTATCAATGAACTTTCTTTCTTCTTCACCAACGCATTAAGCGTACATAGAGTGGATTTAAAGGCTCCTGGTATATCTGGATTGTGCAGAAAACTTCTCACAGTCCTCAACTAGTTATGGAATTTGTTCTCAATTAATTTGCCCATTTTAAAAGATGATTCCTTTGCCATTCTACAAGAGAAAATTGCATTTTGTCAAAACCTTTTTGATTTGATTTACATAAAATTTGACGATAGTTAATTAGGCCTTTAATTAATTACTGCTCCCACTATTTTGACTCAAATTGATAGCCTTCACCATCAATTCGGAAGATTGCAGCTTACAATCTTCTAGTGGGTCAAGATCCTGAAATCCTCTGAGCCATGGACCAGCTAGGGCTGTCACCCACAACTCAGATCTCCTAGGTAGGCAACTCTTGCCAATTGCATCATATGCAACTCTTGAAAGATGTCACATGCAACTCCTTGTCATGATCATCTCCATGCCTCAAGGTGCTAGATCTTATCTAGGTCACCTTGTTAAGTCTGACCCAAAGCCAACACGATGAATATGCACCCTGCTAGGGAAGACCCACACATTCATCCTTCATGCTTCCACGAGATAGACGGTGCACCACGCTAGGCCGTGCCCACACTTGGTCGATCAAGCTTTTCACATGTGTCGCATTTGGAAGGCATCTAAAACTTAATATTGAATGAGGGATTTGGTTTTTATATACATATACATATCCAATCACCACAATATATAGTAAGTACCATATGCATGCTATATCCCATTAAAAACATGCAAAACGATAAAAGCAATGATTATGGTCATCTTATTGTGATTTCTCGAGCCAAGAGGAATCACAGTTATCTAGGTCTACATCACATGCAACCTGTACAAGATGAAACATGTGTCTTCCTTTCTGGGTTTGATCAATTCATCTCCATGACTGATAGGCTCGCCATCAGGTTGGTCGTTCGGGTGCCACCATCCGATCGACTGGCGCCTCCAGCCGATCGGTTCACTGGTCGTCGTGCATCTCCTCAGATCACCACCCGCTCATCTCGCTCCTCAAACCAGTCGTCTGGAACACCAACTGATCGGTTCACGCCTTGAATCGATCGTCTTAGGTCGTCCGCCATTCTTTGACATAACAAGAAATGAAATCTATCCTATTTACAATTGAATAGTGAAACCCCGAATTACATTCGGGGGGAGCAAAGATATGAAAATAAATTTTGAATTATTTCGAGTTACATTAGGAATAGGAGAAAGGGAATCGGTGCACAGACCAAGATGCAAGAAACCACGTACAACCACACACAGATATAGGGTTTATAGGCCATAACCATGCTACACATCTACCACAAAACTCATTTAAGGGGGACGCACATGGAGTGCATTAATATTACATATCATATATGTATATTTTGGATTTGTGGATTGGACATGCATAAAGCCAATTTTATTCACATTGTATGCAATAAATAAAGGTGACAAACCAAAATTGATCATATCTATAATCCTAAAATATAGAACAGTTGACGTGGCTTTGATACCACTATTGGGTTTTAGAGGAGGCAGAGAAGCAGCGGAAACAAAAATTTTCTCCCCAAAACACAGAACAAAAGGAATCACGTCAATGTCTATACAATAGGAAATATGGTTTGTGGATGCATACCTTGTCCCGAGGCTTGCTCGGAGACAGTACCTCGCGCCTTGCGCGGTCTTCACCTCCGGTCTTGGACGGTCTCTGTGCAACTCCTGGTCACACTGGGACTGAAGACTCCTGGTCTCACCGGGTTTGTCGGGATTGACAGTGTCCTCTGTGCGATAGAGGTCTCCCACCTCTACAGTCATACACACGGACTGCCTGGAACTCCGATCTCCTTGTCGTACAAGGAACTAGAAGGAGTCGCACCCTCCTGTCAGCGTACTAGTCACCAACACACTCTCCTGCTACCAATTGCAACTGTAGTTGTCTTTCCCTTGCTGTGCCTCCCTTTTCGGGTAGCACTTGCTTGGGCTCTCTCGGTTACCAAAACCAGAGAGAACGACAACTTTGCAGAGCAACCGGCTTGCACTGAGTTGTACCTTAAGAAGCCCCTAATACCCCTATATATAGGAGGGTCATGGGACATGGTTCTCCATTCCGAGAAATGCAGGACTAAAGCAGGAGTAGAAGGGTTCGAGATTTTCCACAAAACAACCAACTCGCAACCTAAACCGATCGTTTCACAACTGAAACAGTCATTTGGGGACCTGAACTAGTCGGTTGACACCTCAACCGATTGGTTGGGACCCATGAGCTGGTCGGTTCAATTCTGAACAGGTCGGTTTGTGGTCCTGATCAGTTCCCAATTGACTTTCCTTCTTTTATTTCTAATTGGTATCGAATACCAATCCTTGTTCCAATGAAATTGGGTAAGTGAAATGAAAGGAAAATTCTCACCAATCTTACTTTCCCAACTTGCTCGGTTGCACCAGTTGAATCGATCGTTTCAACACTTGAAGCAATCGTTTCACCCTGACCATGAGCCGATCGACTCAACACTTGAGCCGACCACTTCACCAAGCTCAGCTGATCAGTTCATCACATGAGCCGATCGGTTGGGAGTGCAGATTGTGCAGAATCAGTCAATTGCGATTTCAATCAATCCGATACTCCAATCAATGTGTCCAACACCTTGAACATTATGACATTGAGCTATCAATTGATTGAGTGTTTAATTGAATTACTAAACTCCTTTAGTAATCAATCTAAACATTGTTTTTGGACAAAACTCCTCTTCCAGGTTAAATCCTATGTGTGTGACCCTGCATGTCCATTTCACGTTGGAAGTGAAAGTCCACAACACTTTTGACTTCACAAGCAAAGAGCGGTGCCTAGTCACACATCAGTGCTACCCAAGTGAAATAGAAAGTTGGAGAATTGATAACCTCCTATTTTAGTCGTTTATCTTAGTCTTTTTCTTTAGTTTTCCATACTCTTTTAACGTTTATACTATACATAATCCTAATTTTATCCCTTTTTGTATATACACCATCAGACTAACGTTTTCCTTTTATACTTGCAGAAAAAGCACAAAAAAATCATAAAAGAATAACCCAGCCTCAAGACCAAGTGGATTCAAACGGTCCCAAGACCGCATGAAGCCAAACGGTCCCGAGACCGAGTGGAGTTCAAACGGTCCCAAGACCGCATGAAGCCAAACGGTCCCGAGACCGCATGAAGTTCAAACGGTCCCAAGACCTCATTAAGCCAAACGGTCCTGAGACCGCATGGAGTTCAAACGGTCCCAAGACCGCATGAACCCAAACGGTCCCGAGACCGCATGGAGTTCAAACGGTCCCAAGACTGCATGAAGCCAAATGGTCCCGAGACCGCATGGAGTTCAAACGGTCCCAATACCGCATGAAGCCAAACGGTCCCGAGACCGCATGGAGTTCAAACGGTCCCAAGACCGCATGAAGCCAAACGGTCCTGAGACCGCATGGAGTTCAAACGGTCCCAAGACCGCATGAAGCCAAATGGTCCCGAGACCGCATAGAGTTCAAACGGTCCCAAGACCGCATGAAGCCAAACGGTCCCAAGACCGCATGGAGTTCAAACGGTCCCAAGACCACATGAAGCCAAACGGTCCCGAAACCACATGGAGTTCAAACGGTCCCAAGACCGCATGAAGCCAAACGGTCCCAAGACCGCATGGAGTTCAAACGGTCCCAAGACCGCATGAAGCCAAACGGTCCCGAGACCACATGGAGTTCAAACGGTCCCGAGACCGCATGGAGTTCAAACGGTCTCAAGACCATTTGACGCCAAACGATCTCAAGACCGTTTGAAGCCAAACGGTCTCAAGACCGTTTGACGCCAAACGGTCTCAAGACCGTTTGACGCCAAACGGTCTCAAGACCGTTTGAAGCCAAACGGTCTCAAGATCGATTGAACCCAAACGGTCTCACAAGTCCAAATGGTCTCGAGGCCCCAAACGGTCTTGAGGTCCAAACGGTCTTGAGGTCGAAACGGTCTCCAAACCGTTTGGACTTCACTCAAGGCCTATAAATAAGACCCCAAGGGTCCTCCCAGGGGGGATATCGCAGACGTCCAAAGGCTGCCTCTCCAGTTCCAGAGCAAATCCATCCATCGCCCCAAGGCTGCCAGTTTGAGATCCATGTTCCGTCATCAAGCTACCTTCTCTCTCATCAACAAAGAAGGTGGGAGGAGAAGGTCCATCGTCAAGCAAGCCACAAAGGGTGAAGATCGTTGCTCTCTCCACCAAGGGTTCAACCTTCTCTCCTCCATGGAGATGTTGTTCTTCCTTTCTCTTCTCGCCTCCTCCTTTGTTGCTCCCTCTATGAGGAGCGAGTAGTTTCATTCACTGGGGCACGGGGACTAGCCCCGCTGCCCATGTTTTGTATATTGTACTAAAAAGATGTTATCATTTCGTTTTAATACTAAATCGTTTCATACATGCTTGGATGTTGGCCACCTTCTTGTACGCATCTATTGTCTTTCGTTGTGGTTTGTCTACGACCTCTCTTGAGACTCGGATACCGATTTAGTGTTGGTTTCTGGTGTGTGTATCCACCGCGCACCTGTTTCGGTATCTAGGGACGCTTTCCAAGGAGTGGAGTAAACTCACCTCCATCGTTGTACTTTTGCACTATGAAATGGAATCAGTTGACGTGCAAAAGTGCAACCTTGACAGGTAAAGGAACACACTCCGAGGAGAGAGTGGTGCAAAGTATTTGACCATTCGTTTGGGGATGGATGACATTGCAACACTCTCACATTTCTCATAGCTATATCCTCGAAAGAGGGATAGTCTATAAGGATACTAATCGATTTGGTAATTATCACTCACTTGTTGGTTTTTCGATGCACGTTTCACGAGGTTGAGTAAGATTTTCTCTTTGGAGACTACATATCTTCATTGACACGTAGATACATACCGAATGAGAGTTACTCAATCTATGAAGGATGTATGCATTACTCTTGTCCTATAAGACATCGGTATTGCACAACATCCATGTATCTTGCTTACAAGTCTTGCTATGTTTGGTACAAGTACAATTCATGCGTAGTGGTGGTGATTACCCGCATCACCCCAGTGATCCATCATCATTTGCTAATCTTAGTTTTTACTTTCTTGCTTTTTACTTTCCTTGCATCTAGATTAAACAACCAAATCAAACTTTCGGTCTAAATATCAATCTTTAAGTAGTTAAGTAAGGCTAAAAGGTTTTCCATCTTGTTTAAACTCTAAACAAGACCGTTGTCCTGTGGATTCGACCCTTAAACTATATTACGATAAGACTTCCGCGTGTCTTTGCACACACGAGTGGAGATCTTACCATAATACAAGCAAGGCTAAACTTAGAGACTCATCATCTCTAGGATTTTTAGTGGCGTTGCAAAACTCCATCAAAAATTGGCGCCGTTGTCGGGGACAACAGAACGTTTTAGCCTCTACTTAATAACTTTTTGGTTGATTAGGATTTTACACTTTTTCTTGATAACTACTCCAAATCTTCTTGATTTCTTCATCATCTTAACGTGTGCCTTTCTTTCTACTCAGGTAGAAAACGTGTATGCAAACCCCGCATCACATCAGATTCTCCCCTGAGCCAGAGTACGACTCTGAGGTAGAAAGAAGTTTTCACCGAAGGATCAGACTTAGTCGCCAACGAGCCAGGCAGATGGCTGATGAGCAACGCCTCATTGCGGAAAGGGTTAACGCTGCCTTAGCAGCCC
Source organism: Alisma plantago-aquatica (assembly GCA_963693085.1). NCBI lineage: Eukaryota > Viridiplantae > Streptophyta > Magnoliopsida > Alismatales > Alismataceae > Alisma > Alisma plantago-aquatica. The sequence continues at coordinate 1,128,671,902 of OY856409.1, read as the reverse complement.
AAAGAGCACAACTAATCGCTGACACCCGTGCTCAAGTGCAAGCTGAGATTCGAGTTGAGGAGCAAGCTCGCATCCAAGCCGAGAATGATGCTGCTCAGTTAGCTTTAAGAAGTAAGCAACTTCGAGACTACGCAGTCTCGAAGAATTATGAAGACGACCACCCAGTCCGCCCGCCAATTATCAACATCCCAAACTTTGAAATCCGGACGCAATGGATCCAGATAATGCAGGGCATTTCTTTTTCGGGAGGACCGGGTGACGACTGCATGGATCATCTTAAGAGGTTCAAGTCACTCTGCCGACTTGTACCTCAAGCAGGAGTTGCCCTTGAAGCTATAATGCTACACCTCTTCCACTTTACCTTGTCTGGGAGGGCTTTAAGCTGGTATAATGCTCTAGATAGGCATCCTATCATTACAACCTGGACTCCTTTAGAAGAAAAATTTCTTGAGAAATTCTTCCCACCTTCGCTAACCTATGAGATTAGGGGCCAAATAAATCACTTTACCCAACTGCCTGGAGAAACATTAGCGGAATCTTGGGAAAGATTCAAGGAACTCTTGAGGAAGTGCCCTCACCATGGCATATCTCAAAACCAACTAATTGAAACATTCTACAGAGGAGTAAGTGATGATATTAAGCAATTTTTAGATTCCTCATCTGGAGGAAACTTTATGAGAAAGAATTATGAAGATGCTTGGAACATAGTTACGATAGGGGCCGAGAACCAATCTAATTGGGGAAGGTCAGCTAATCACACCAAGGGAGTTCTTAAAGTTTATAAGGCTGAAGAATCCATGGAACTCAAGGCTATTGCTAAAGCCTTGAAGACTATTGCCAACAAACAACAAGCTCTCGAAACTTCTTTCGGAGAGTACGACAAGAAGAAAAGCTCTCAAGTTCAACAAGTGAAAGCTGCTACTGGAACTTGTGAAGCCTGTCATGCATCTGATCATCCCACACTATCATGTGGCATGTTATACAATGTTATGATGGATTTACAACCACCAGTGCCGCAATATGAACCAACTATTGAACATCCCGAAGATCAAATGCCGGAGCAAGTTAACTCCATTCACTCGATACCCGGCCAAGTGTATTACAATCCAGATAAACCGAGAAATCGCCCGAGTTTCCAATATGGAAATCTTGCAGGAACAGCCAATCCTCAACAACAGACGCAAGGTGGATCTTTCAACAAACAACCACCTGGGTTTCAGAATAATTTCACCCAAAATCAAGGAAATATAGGAATGGGCCTCAAAGATCCAGTTATCCTAGGAATCCCTCCTATCAATATTCAGGACTACACCCACAGCTGCAACAACCTCAGTTGCAGCAGCCACAATCGCAGCTGACGGCACCTCCACAACAACCACAAGGACAGCAAGTCACTCAGTATCAACAAAGGGGTGCTCCTTCCCAGTCATCTGATGAAATATCCTTGATTATACAAATGCTTCAATATCAACAGACTATGCTTGCAAACCAGCAAGCTCAACAAAAGGCCGTAGAAACCCAACTGGCACAGATTGCCTCTCAGTTGAAGACACAAGCCGACACTTTTGTTGGGCAACCAGAGGCATACCCGAGACATAACCAAGACAGACCAGAACAACTGAATGCCGTCACCACACGATCTGGACGTGTCCTGCCTGATGTCACCAGAATCATCCATGATGATGATATAGCCATTCTTTCCCCAACGAGAAACTCAAGCATAGAAACAGAAAACTCTACTGAGAAAGAAAAGGAAAAGGAACCAATGCCCCCAGAGTGCCTTATCCGGACAGGCTAAAAGGGACCAAAATGGATACTAGGTTCCAAAAATTCAAAGAAGCTATGAAAAAATTATACATTGATATTCCTTTCCTCGATGCTCTTTCCGAGGTGCCCACTTGGGCCAAATACCTTAAAACCCTCTTGTCGAGAAAGTACATGACAGAAGAGCATGAAACGGTGAAACTTGCTCAGACCACTTTAGACATTTTGCTAAATAAGATGCCAAAGAAAAAGAAGGATCTGGGTTCCTTCGGTATCCAGTGCTCTATTGGAAATGGTTCCAACAAGAAAGGTTTGGTAGACTTAGGAGCAAGTATATCTATTATGCCCTATTCGATGTGTAAAAGATTAGGCTTCAATGAATTGTTACCTACTACAATGACAATTCAGTTAGCTGATTCTACCATAACTGCCCCTCTTAGAATCATCGAGGATATTCCCGTCCGAATAGGAAAGAATTCTTATGTCCCGTGCGATTTCATTATTATGGACATCAAAGAAGACCTGAGATACCCGATAATCTTTGGCAGACCTTTCCTAGCTACTGCCCGAGCACTTATCGATGTTGAAGCAGGAACTATAATCTTGAGACTTGGGAAGGAAGCTTTCCAGTTCAGAGTTCTTGACAGCATGAAAGGTCCAAGCATTCAAGAGGAAGCTTTTCTCCTGGATGTTGTATATCAAATGTCACAATTAGAAATGTCTGAATCAACCAATGAATTGGAAAATATCCTTACAAATCCGGATGTAGAATTCTCGGCAAGTGAACTTGTGCAACAATGCTTGGAAAAGGCTGAAGAAGCCCCGACAGACATATTCGAAGAACTTAAGGTCGTCACAATTATAGAAGCTACCGACCCACCTAAGGCTCCAGAAATGAAAGCCCTACCTGAGGGGCTCAAACATGTTTTTCTTGATGAAGAGAAGCTCTGTCCAGTAATCATCAGCTCCACTCTAGAGGATGATCAAGAAAACAGACTCCTCAATGAACTGAAGAAGCATAAGAAAGCCATTGGGTATAAAATGACTGATTTGACGGGTATAAATCCCGCTTTATGCATGCACAAACTGCCCATGGTTGAAGAGTTTAAACCATCAAGAGAACACCAGAGAAAGTTAAACCCCAACCTCAAGGAGGTGGTTCGCCTTGAGGTCCTCAAACTTCTAAAGGCTAGTATCATCTACCCCATCTCATATTCTCAGTGGGTTAGCCCAGTGCAGGTGGTCCCAAAAAAGGGGGGACCACTGTTGTCCTTAATGATAAAAATGAACTAGTACCCACTAGAACCGTGACTGGATGGAGAATGTGTGTTGACTATAGAAAACATAATAAAGCCACGCGAAAAGATCACTACCCCCTGCCTTTCCTAGATGAGGTCCTCGAGTGCTTAGCTCATCAGAAATTCTTCTGTTACCTTGATGGTTATTCTGGGTTTTACCAAATCCCTATACACCCGGAGGATCAAGAGAAAACTACTTTCATCTGTCCTTTTGGGACATATGCTTTCAGAAGAATGCCATTCGGGCTTTGTAACGCACCAGCCACTTTTCAGAGATGCATGTCTGCTATCTTTGCAGGATTAACATAATCTATAATGGAGATATTCATGGATGATTTCTCAGTATATGGAAACTCTTTCGACAACTGTCTGCTCAACCTGGTTCAAGTCTTACAAAGATGTGAGGACACAAACCTCATCTTAAATTGGGAAAAATGCCATTTTATGGTAACGGAAGGTGTTGTCCTCGGACACAGAGTGAGTGCCAGAGGGATCGAGGTGGATCAAGCGAAAATTTACGTCATCTCAAAATTGATGCCACCAAAAGACATAAAAAGGGTACGTGCTTTCTTAGGTCATGCTGGGTTTTACAGGAGATTTATCAAAGACTTCTCGAAAATTGCAAAACCCATGACACAACTGCTGACCAAGGACACAGAATTCAACTTTAACCAAGAATGTTTGCAAAGTTTTACAACCTTGAAAATGCCTTGATTTCCGCACCCATTCTAAGAGCTCCAGATTGGTCACAACCATTCGAAATCATGTGCGACGCGAGCGATTATGCCATAGGGGTCGTATTTGGGCAATGAATCGACAAGAAACCCTATGTTATATACTACGCATCTAAGACGCTGGATGAGCACAAAAAAATTACACCACTACTGAAAAGGAATTCTTAGCTGTCATCTACGCGTTCGAGAAATTCCGCTCATACCTGATTGGAGCTAAAGTTATTGTCTACACTGACCACTCCGCTATACGATACCTAATTCAAAAGCAAGATGCAAAACCAAGACTGATCCGCTGGGTATTAATGCTTCAAGAATTCGATTTGGAAATCAAAGACAAAAGTGGGGTGGAAAATGTCGTCGCTGACCATCTCAGCCGTATTAGAGTCGAGGATGAAGACAAAGTACCTATCCGAGACTCCCTCCCAGACGAACAACTAATGAAAGTCACTAATGGATTCCCCTGGTATGCCGATATTGTTAATTATTTGGCAACAGGAATCATTCACCCGTCCGCATCCTATCACGACAAAAAGAAGTTCATTCACGACTCTAAGCAATATTTCTGGGACGAGCCCTATCTTTTTCACTTATGTGCAGACAGACTCTTTCGTAGATGCATTCCAGAGACGGAGATCACTTCGGTTCTTGAGCACTGTCACTCAGGCCCCACAGGGGGCCACATGAGTTCTAAAAAGACATCTCTTAAAGTCCTACAATCAGGCTTTTATTGGCCTACCATCGCAAAAGACACACATGAATACGTGCGATCATGCGACAAGTGCCAACTATCTGGGGGAATTACCAGAAGAAATGAAATGCCATTGAACATGTGGCAAGAAATCGAACTCTTCGATGTATGGGGAATAGATTACATGGGCCCTTTCCCCTCATCCTACAGATTCATGTACATCTTAGTTGATGTGGATTACGTGTCCAAATGGGTAGAAGCTCTACCAACCACCTCTTGTGATTCAAAACCGGTAATCAAGATGTTTAAAGAGATAATTTTCCCCAGATTCGGCGTCCCAAGAACGATAATATCTGACGGCGGATCATATTTCTTGGAATGGAGCTTTGAAGCCCTATTAAGAAAATATGGAGTCAACCATAAAGTTTCTACACCATATCATCCACAGACATGTGGACAGGTTGAAGTTTCCAATAGGCAAATTAAAGCTATCTTAGAAAAAACTGTCAATCGGCACCGCACCGATTGGTCCACCAAACTATCTGACGCTCTATGGGCCTACCGCACAGCTTTCAAAACACCAATCGGAACAACACCGTTTCGATTAGTGTATGGGAAGTCTTGCCATTTGCCAGTTGAATTAGAGCATAAAGCCTGGTGGGCCATTAAGCAACTAAACTTCGATCTCAAAGGCGCTGGCGAATTCAGACAACTTCAACTCCAAGAACTAGAAGAATTACGAATGACAGCCTATCACAATGCAAGAATCTACAAAGAACAAACCAAGATGTGGCACGATGGCCACATAAAAAGAAAGGATATAAACGTCGGGGACAAAGTCCTCCTGTTCAATTCCAGACCAAAAATGTTTCCAGGAAAACTGCGTACTAAATGGTCGGGGCCTTTTACAATCAAACATATATACCCGACAGGAGCTGTCATTATTTTCGATGATAATGGAGGAGAAAGGACCGTCAATGGTCACAGATTAAAAAGATATTACACTCAGGAAGACAAAATGCATCGACAAACCATCAACATCAGAGATGCTACGCCAACAACATAACAACCTTACAAAGTTCATCGAGCCAGCGACATTAAACCAAGGCGCTTCTTGGGAGGCAACCCAAGACCTGAGTATCACCTTTTCTATTTTTCTAGTCTTTTCTTTTCCTTTAAACTTTATTTACTTTCTTTAAGTTATTTCATCATTAATCTAAAAATGCAAAAAAATCTACATAATCAAAAACTACAAAAAAATAATCAAAAGCAAACAACATAAAAATACATAAACCAAAAACAACATAAAAATACAAAAAAATCTATATAACTAAAACTATCAAAAAATATAAAAATACATAAATAAAAAAAAACATAAAAATATAAAAACCTTTTTTGCCTTTGCCCGTCCAAGCGGTCCTGAAACCGTTTGGACTCCAAACGGTCTCCAAACCGTTTGGAGCCAAACGGTCCTCAAACCGTTTGGGACCAAACGGTCTCGAATCCGTTTGGGCTCCAAATGGTCTTGAAACCGTTTGGGACCAAACGGTCTTGAAACCGCTTGGGACCAAACAGTCTTCAAACCGTTTGGACTCCAAACAGTCTTGAAACCGTTTGGAGCCAGACGGCCTTGAAACCGCTTGGAATACAAAGGGTCACCAACCAATCCCTATAAATATTAACCCTACCCCTTCATCTTTCTCTCTTCGAACTTTTGAATTCTCCAGAGCTTTTGTGTGAAGATCCTCCTTGTTTCTCCTATTACATCCGCGCGGTTGCTCTCCCGTCCGTCCACCATCTGCAAGGTAGTCCGGCGACTTCTACGAACGCCGTTTCTATTCCTTGATGCCTCCGTCGTCAACAACTGCTCCGACATCACCTTCTTTATCGCCGTTTTCACCGCCATCGCCGTCTTTATCGATGGCTTAACCGACTGTTCCATCACCACTGTCTTTGCCATCACTGTCGCTATCAATGGGTTCACCGTCGCCGTTGCCATCGCCGTTTTATCGCCGGTTTCACCGTTGTTTTCACCGCGGTTTTTATTGCCGGTTTCACCGTTGTTTTCACCGAAGTTTTTATCGCTGGTTTCACCTTCGTCGCCGTCGCCGTTTTTATCATTGTTTTCGCCGTCGCCGAAGTCACCTGTGCGTTCTTCACCTTCGCGTCACTTCATCTTCACCCGTGCCGGTGACCCTGTGGCTCTTCGTTTTCCAAACGGTCTTGAAACCGTTTGGGACCAAACGGTCTTGAAACCGTTTGGGACCAAACGGTCCTCAAATCGTTTGGGACCAATCGATCTTGAAACCGTTTGGGACCAAACGGTCTTGAAACCGTTTGGAACCAAACGATCCTCAAAACGTTTGGAACCAAACGGTCTTGAAACCGTTTGGAACCAAACGGTCCTCAAACCGTTTGGGACCAAACGGTCCTCAAACCGTTTGGAACCAAACGGTCTTGAAACCGTTTGGAACCAAACGGTCCTCAAACCGTTTGGAACCAAACGGTCTCAAAACTGTTTGGTCTCCACTTCCTCTCTCTTTTACAAAAATACAAAAAGATATAACTACAAACAAAATCTAATTTGTTTCAAATCTTTTTCTCTAACTCATAAACTCTTATTTTTTAGAAATGGTGTCACTAGAAAACAAGACCACTGGCTCAGGAGTTTCTCCCACTCAGACAAGGGAGCAGATGATCGAGGAGCTGGACAGGCTCACAAAAATCAGAGATACCTTCAACACCACCAGAGCAGTCCCACCAAAGACCAAAATGATGGATGTGCTGTGTGAGATTGCCCGCCTCACCAAATGTCTAGGTGAGGCATCTGAAGAAGAAATCGAACAAATCTCCTCTGATGACGATGAAGGTTCGGATTACACACTGAATCCTAATGAGGAATCCTCTGCCAAAGAGACAGAGGGGAAGCGCAACGCTTTAAAGGCTGCATCTGAGCAGCCCCCCAAGCGGGCAAGGAAACAAGTTTCCGCTTCTTGCAAGGGTCTTAACGACCTCGAAATGCGCATCATCATGGCGAACCTCTCCGCAGACAAAGATGGCCTAGTATTCATGTCTCAAGACATTCTTGTGATGGCCGATTCACTGCGAGAGACTCTACAGGATAAGGGGCAACTTTCTGTCAGCCTCATGGCCGCTTACCAGTTTCAGCTTGGCCAAAATAATCCAAATACATACATGGCATCTCCATATATGAAAGATGATCTCCTAAAGCTCAAAAACTTCAGCACAACTGACGCGCTGATCGCATATCTCCAGCATACAACGCCGAAGTTCATTATGTTACCAATCCTGTATCATGAGCACTGGATTCTTCTGGAAACAAACCTCCCAGACGGAACAACCACAATATACAACAGTTCCGACAGCCAGTTCAACGCTCGACAACGACACTACGTCGTGACGCCAAAGACGCCAACAGAAGTAGTGGCAAAAGAGTTTGCCGAGAAATTAATTGATCTTCTGAGTCAGCACACAAAGGCGTACGGCAAAGAACATTTCAATCGCCCCGCCTTCTGCCACAAATGCCCCCAGCAAATACGACAATCCAACGACTGCGGCTTCCACGTCCTCTGCTGGATGTACACCATCATTGTTCCCCAAAGACCAGTAGAAGAGATGACTGACGTGGAATACCACGCTTTACGAGGACAGTTCGCATCCACTCTACTCCGTTCTCCAGGGGCAAACGAAGATCTACCTTAACCTGCAACCCATGTTCTAATGACTTCTCAACCTATCACTTTGCCACTCTGGGGACAGAGTGTGTGATAAGTTGGGGGGGGTACATTAGACAAGGGCGAGGTATCAATTTCTATACTTCCTTTTCCTTTAACACTTTCCATACAATATTCTTAAAATTCTTTTTACAATTCTTTATTCTTAAAATTCTTTTTACAATTCTTTTTCAAAAATAGTTACCTCAACTAACTCTAGAATCATGTTAGTCTCTACAAGTAAATAGCACTTAGGCATCAAATGGTGATTTATCGATTTCCACCCACTATTGATCCCATATTTTTGCTTCAATTCTTTATCTGACTCTCCACAGGTCAAAATCAAGGCAGAAATAAGCCGAGATCTCGAGGATGAGAGGGAAATTAGGAAACTTCCAAATCAAAAAGTTCTGCAAGTTAACCACAAACCAAATAAGTGCATGTTGAAAAACTTTAAGAACAACTTTCCTCTCTTCAAAATAAAAGAGGCTTGGCCGCCCAAAATAAATTCTAAAAAATTCCAAAACCCAAGCCTGTGAGTTATTGAATAAAAGCCAGAGAGACGAATAAAATTATGAGAGTTGTGCCACGCATAAGGATCTATATGAAGAACTGACGAAGGTCTCACCCGGCCGGCACATTCCGCTTCCCTCACAAAGGCAGATGTGTCGCGCCCGGTAGTGAAACCCTAAAGTTTCCAAGTATATGAAAAGGCTTATAAAGGACTCGCCCGGCTGGTACATTCAGCTGCCCTCATAAAGGCAAATGTGTCGTGCCCGGTAGTGAGATCCTAAAAAGCATAGACAGCCCCTCCCCCACTTGAAGGGGGAGCTACACTTCAAAGCCTTTAGCCAACCCTCATACCCTCTCTAGCTTCCAGTAGGTGTTTCAGAGAGGTATAAAGCTGATTAGAGTCAACAGCATGCACAAAATAAATGTGGTCCCAAGGCAAACTTTGAGATACGGAAAGAACCTGAGATCCAAGCAACTCTCGAAATCCAAAAGAATCAAGGCATGCAATAAGCCTCGATATGACCCCTGGGGAACTCAGGTCAAGAATTGAAGCAAGAGTATGGAGATCATAAATAAGATCGCCTCGCCATTACATGTCTCAGCTCTATCTAACTTGAGGACAAGCTAGACTCTAAGTTAGGGGGGGTGATAACCTCCTATTTTAGTCGTTTATCTTAGTCTTTTTCTTTAGTTTTCCATACTCTTTTTACATTTATACTATACATAATCCTAATTTTATCCCTTTTTGTAAATACACCATCAGACTAACTTTTTCCTTTTATACTTGCAGAAAAAGCACAAAAAAATCATAAAAGAATAACCCAGCCTCAAGACCAAGTGGATTCAAACGGTCCCAAGACCGCATGAAGCCAAACGGTCCCGAGACCGAGTGGAGTTCAAACGGTCCCAAGATCGCATGAAGCCAAACGGTCCCGAGACCACATGGAGTTCAAACGGTCCCAAGACCGCATTAAGCCAAACGGTCCTGAGACCGCATGGAGTTCAAACGGTCCCAAGACCGCATGAAGCCAAATGGTCCCGAGACCGCATGGAGTTCAAACGGTCCCAAGACCGCATGAAGCCAAACGGTCCCAAGACCGCATGGAGTTCAAACGGTCCTAAGACCGCATGAAGCCAAACGGTCCCGAGACCACATGGAGTTCAAACGGTCCCAAGACCGCATGAAGCCAAACGGTCCCCAGACCGCATGGAGTTCAAACGGTCTCAAGACCGTTTGACGCCAAACGGTCTCAAGACCGTTTGACGCCAAACGGTCTCAAGACCGTTTGGCTTCAAACGGTCTCAAGACCGATTGAACCCAAACAGTCTCACAAGTCCAAACGGTCTCGAGGCCCCAAACGGTCTTGAGGTCCAAACGGTCTCCAACCCATTTGGACTTCACTCAAGGCCTATAAATAAGACCCCAAGGGTCCTCCCAGGGGGGATATCGCAGACGTCCAAAGGCTGCCTCTCCAGTTCCAGAGCAAATCCATCCATCGCCCCAAGGCTGCCGGTTTGAGATCCACGTTCCGTCATCAAGCTACCTTCTCTCTCATCAACAAAGAAGGTGGGAGGAGAAGGTCCATCGTCAAGCAAGCCAAAAAGGGTGAAGATCGTTGCTCTCTCCACCAAGGGTTCAACCTTCTCTCCTGCGTGGAGATGTTGTTCTTCCTTTCTCTTCTCGCCTCCTCCTTTGTTGCTCCCTCTATGAGGAGCGAGTAGTTTCATTCACTGGGGCGCAGGGACTAGCCCCGCTGCCCATGTTTTGTATATTGTACTAAAAAGATGTTATCATTTCGTTTTAATACTAAATCATTTCATACATGCTTGGATGTTGGCCACATTCTTGTATGCATCTATTGTCTTTCGTTGTGGTTTGTCTACGACCGCTCTTGAGACTCAAATACCGATTTAGTGTTGGTTTCTGGTGTGTGTATCCACCGCGCACCCGTTTCGGTATCTAGGGATTCTTTCCAAGGAGTGGAGTAAACTCACCTCCATCGTTGTACTTTTGCACTATGAAATGGAATCAGTTGACGTGCAAAAGTGCAACCTTGACGGGTCAAGCAACACACTCCGAGGAGAGAGTGGTGCAAAGTATTTGACCATTCATTCGGGGATGGCTGACGTTGCAACACTCTCACGTTTCTCGTAGCTATATCCTTGAAAGAGGGATAGTCTATAAGGATACTAATCGATTTGGTAATTATCGCTCTCTTGTTGGTTTTTCGATGCACGTTTCATGAGGTTGAGTAAGATTTTCTCTTCGGAGACTACATATGTTCATTGACACGTAGATACGTACCGAATGAGAGTTACTCAATCTATGAAGGATGTATGCATTACTCTTGTCCTATAAGACATCGGTATTGCACAACATCCATGTATCTTGCTTACAAGTCTTGCTATGTTTGGTACAAGTACAATTCATGCGTAGTGGTGGTGATTACCCGCATCACCCCAGTGATCCATCATCATTTGCTAATCTTAGTTTTTACTTTCTTGCTTTTTACTTTCCTTGCATCTAGATTAAACAACCAAATCAAACTTTCGGTCTAAATATCAATATTTAAGTAGTTAAGTAAGGCTAAAAGGTTTTCCATCTTGTTTAAACTCTAAACAAGACCGTTGTCCTGTGGATTCGACCCTTAAACTATATTACGATAAGACTTCCGCGTGTCTTTGCACACGCGGGTGGAGATCTTACCATAATACAAGCAAGGCTAAACTTAGAGACTCATCATCTCTAGGATTTTTAGTGGCGTTGCAAAACTCCATCAAGAACAACTTTCAATCCTACAATCCGTGAATGGTGTTACAGTGAATGTATAATTCCTTTGTCACTGATATCCTGAATGAACTCGAGGCATGGAACAGTCATCCTGTCAACACTCACTCATTTCCTTGATCTCAGAGCAGACTGGGTGAGATGTGTGTGACATCAATATCACATATTGATTCACACTTGCATGTGCATGCTTTTCTCAATCCTACTCATCAAGTGGCCAAGGATATCAAACTCCCTCAGGAGGGACAAATCCCATATCTATCACTCACCCCTCAAAAGCCCCATGTGTCAAAGCCACCCAATCATCACCTTTATAACAACCCATGTTTCAGGACTGTGTTTGATGATGTTAAAGTGTACCCAATGACATGTGTTGAGTGTAGTGATTTCAGGTCTAAGAATCACACTCACCACCATGACTATGAAAGTTGACTGTGACTACCAAGTCATGTTTCCATGTATCACTCTCACGGTGGGTCTGTCCGGTACCTTGTTCTCTAACAAGTACCTATGTGCTTGGTTTGATATCACTATATCATGACTAATGAGATTCTATCATCAACCAACACACAATCTAGTCTTCATTGTTATTGATGTCTATGGTTATTTCCACAATAACAACTGACTAGGGACTAAACAAGAATGCATACTCTTAACATCTGTATGATCTCATCGTTTAGGTCAGGAACCTAAAAGCATACGTCATTGAGTGAAACCATTCTTTAGACATCTATCATGTTACACCATCATCTCAGAAACAGTTTAAACATATAGATCGGAAATTGCATTTATTATTATTCAAATCATTTAACCCATTACAATCATCATATGACTTTCTCTATGGACATACATACCAACAAATCCAACAACAAAGTGTTTGCTGCCATGATAGTTGTATTCCTAAAGAGGATTTCAGTTCCAAATGAAACAGTGGGAGTAAAATAGAGCTCAAAATGTTCGAGACAAACAAGAAAACATTGAACCTAAATATATAAAGAAGGAACAAAGAGAATCACAAGTTGTTGTGGAAACTCAAGATCCTTATGTAACATGTTGCACTCGTAGTTCTAGTAAAACATACCTAGATCTTGAAAGATTATGATATCTTATACCACAGTAAGGTAGTGAGTTGATCATAGATGATCAGTCATCAACCTAACTTAAAGCTATTGAGTAACCAAAATCTAAGAAATGGCTTCAGGCCTTGAGATCCAAGATGGACTCCATATAAATCAACAAGGTATGACCTTGGTGGATCCACCTAAAGGGGTAAAACGCATAAGGTGCATTTGGATCTCTATAAGAAGACCAACATGAAAGGGTAAATTGGTTGTGAAGAGTTTCAAACTAGTCCAAGGTGTTGAACATGATGAAGTCTTTCACCAATTACCACAGTTAAATCCATTTGGATCGTGCTTGTTGTTGTAGCCTAGTATGACTATGAGATTTGGCATATGGATGTAAAATATGCATTCCTTAATAGGAATATTAATAAGGATGTGTATGTGGCACACCATAAAGGTTTTATAATTCCAATAATGAAAAAAATTCTATAAGCTACAAAGGTAAATTTGTGGATTGAATCAAGCATCTTAGAGCTGGAATCTCCTATTTTACAAGATAGTCAAAGAGTTTGACTTGAGCCACAATGAAGATGAAATTTTTTATAACAAAAGATTTAGTGGGAGCATATTAATATTCCACATAATGATGGGGAATAACATCCTTATTCTACAAATATTAAGACAACACAAGGAAAGTACCATTTATATGAAGGGTTTAAGAGAACAATCCTATGCGATAGGATTGAAATCTATTGATATAGATATGTCATGTTTCTTGACCTAAGTAAGAGAACATACATTGGCAACCTGCGGAAGGGTTCAACATGGACTCAATGAGACAAAACTTCTTCATATTCGATGGAGTTAATCTATCAAGACCTAGTGTCCCAGTTATTGTGAAGAATAGGAACACATGGATAGATGCCATATGCATCCCTAATTAAATATATTTTGAATGCAATGTTTTGTACTTATTCCGTTATCTTGTATGTACTAGTTGTGATGAAATAATTATCAGATATTTATTGTACATGATCAGAGGATATCTAGTTATCTCATATGGAATGGACACGATGAGAGGATATATATATATACTCATCTAGTAATCTTGTATGTATTGGACATGACAAGAGGACATTTGTCAGATGCATGTGAGAGTCATTGAACTACCATAACGAACATCTTTATGTGATTGTAAAGCACTAAAGGGATCCATTCCTTGTGTAACGACCCCGCTTCTGAGTAACCCCCAATTAAGGAAGACTAAGAAGTCAGAGGTGTTATCCCAAAATAGGATCAATGATTTTGCAAATAATAAGAAATAATTAATAAATTCTACTAAAGACTAAACTAAAAACTAGAATAAATTTTTCTTTTAACACACCTTCAAAATTAGGTAACTGGGTCTTCTACCCGTAGTAGGATTCTATCTACCTAAATCCTCCTTTATTATTTTAACTTTAACCTTCACAGGTGTCACTTTACTATTTGTCCAATTTTAGATATTGCCTAAAATGCCGGCAAACAAAACGACGGTTAGTATAACGAATTATACTGTATGTGGGGGAACCAATAAATTTGCATTTAATTTTAACAACATATTGCATGAAATTATGATTTAACAAAAAACTTTACGTTTTAAACATGACTACTCAATCCTTACATATCCTAGCCTGTATTGAGTCCCTATAGTGGACATGGATACTACCTCTGATATTGTAGATTTCAACTAACCCCCATGATCCTAAATTACAAGTAGATCAATACAAAAATTCGTGGAGTCGTCTGGTCCTACCCAAGGGTAGACCAACACATGGACTCATGATAACTTGATGATCCTACCTCGCGGGTAGACTATGTACTAGGTCATCTATCTCATCATCATCAGAGCTATAAAGGAGGACCATCATCTGATCTAGTCATGCACATATAATTATGGTGATAGTCATAGTCACTTTATAGTTTCATTAAATAAATGTCAACAAATCAGTTAATTTCATGCTACTGATAAAACCAAAAAAATCACCATGAAACTAAAGCGATTTAACCATATGAGTAACCACATACTTGTTTTGGAGATCTCAAAGAAGCAATATATCCAAATTCAACTAGATGTCCAATCAAGCAAACCAACCAATCAATCAAGCAAACATTGATTATGAAAACATGTATGACACCTAGTTGTTACCATCTCATCCCAAACAACTCTTCATTGACTTGGGATACCTTTCTAAGGTTTCTAAGTCTCACTAGGATTTGTTAGGGTTTCTTAGATCAATTTCTCAAACTTTATCCTTTTTAGGTCAACAAACCCTAAAATAGCTTTTCTACTCATAAATACCCCTAATTACTCAAACTATTCATATTAAGGGTCTTTTATACTCAAATTGGCTTTGGACAACATATCTCTATCTTATTCATTAATTTGTGCAATTAAAACCATTAAAAGTCATAATTAACAAAATTAGGGTTTCTGGCCCCATTAATGCATATTCATGCACATGGAACCCTAAAATAAACATATTATCATCTTAATCAGATTTAATTCTTCTTCTTATTCTCAATAGGTTACTATATCTCAAAATAACCTAATCAAGACATTAAATCTAATTTTCCATCACAAGTAGGGTTTAATCATGGTTTAATACATAAACATGGGTATCTTAGTGCACTTTTAGAATTAAAAACAATATCCGGCTTCAATATTATTTTTATTCTATTCATTACATTTTTGTGATCAATTTTTATATATTATTTGTCTTAATCAGAGTTACCAAGAACTACTTATGATTTTAACTTAAAACATACGTTCCAGCCAATCATTGGCTGCCACGTCAGCCTCTTTCTTTTCTTTTTTACGATCCATCTTCAGGCTCATGGATCACTGCTTGGGTCTGTTTAATCGTTTACCCAGTCCGACCTACCCTTCGTCGTCTTCGCAGGAGTGGACGAAGCCCTGCTCCTCTATTTCCTCTACAGAGTAGGGGATCCCGAACCGGTTGGACGTCGATCTCCTTGCCAACCCCGACGCCTTCCTTCTCTACCTCAAAACCCTGCGCAAGCATACCAAGGCTTCGCCCCTCTTGGCCAGCCCTGTCGCCCTCTAGCAATGCTCTACCAAGCCCTATTCTCCTCCACATAATGTCCCCTATTCCTCCACAGAAACAGAGTAGGGCACTAGTGTGCCCCCTCTCTATGCCCAGGACACCTTCCGAGGCAACAAGATCTACACGAGGTTGGGGAAAAAAGGATACAAACCTCTCATTGGCCTCATATCTGGGATTAGGATGCCTTATATATGCATAGCTCTCAACAATCCAAGGTTCTTGATACATGGATGTCCTATTACAATTGGTATTTGGGGAAAACTTGTTCCCAAATGAAAACATGGAGAAGTTGGGATGCGTAGGTCAGATTTTCCTCCTCAGTCTAAAGGAACAACTTCTAGATTCGCACATAGATCGTATGGGGAGATAATCGAGTGGGAAATATCCCTATACTATTCCTCTTTCCCAATCTAGCTCAGAAAGTAGCTAACATTGGATCAAGATCCAATGGCTAAGGGGCGACATATTAGAACATAAGTCACAATTGAATTGTGACATTTAATGTTATCCTTTACACTTTAGGAAACCTTACAAAATTTATATCTCCCAACACATTTGTCCTTTTAATCTCAAATTTTAGAGTAAAGACCATAATGACTTATATATCATGTGTGCAAAATTTGGGACTCAAAATTGAAAGTATCATATAAATTTCTTCATATGCAAGTTATCTCTTAATAAGGCATATTTTATGCATATTTTCTCTCTCTTACTCTTTTATTCTATTTATTTAGATTCCTTTTACCATTAGAAACCATGTGGATTTGAAATATCATCCATTATGAGCAATCATCCATATTTCCACATATTTCTCATATTTTTATTATATTCTCAAATTTCCTTCTTAATAATGCATTAATTGATTTCTTTTTTTTTCTTTTAATCACATTGGACTCATAAACATTTTATGATCCACAAAATCACATTCACAAAGGAAATACTACAAAGGGAATCCATTCAATACATATAGTTCATACAATTCCCATAATTATACATTTATTGGGGAAATTACATTTCCGACCATATGAACCCAAAAATTTGGGTTATAACATCATTCCCCTCTTATAGGAATTTTTTCCTTAAAATTCCACCAAACATGCAAACAATTCAGGATAAGACGCTTCCATGTCCATCATTGGCTCCCATGTGGCTTCATCCTCTCCATGGTGCTTCCAAAGAGCCTTTATCATCTGACATTCTTACATCTGAGTTCTCTCTCACCTTGGTATCTCATACCCTCATAGGTGACTTAGGACATGTCAGCCTCCCTTGAAGCTCAATAGGTTCAGTGCTCAACACATGGCTCAGGTACATCACATAGTGCTCTAGATCGACCACATGGAACACATCATTCATCATATTATCCTGAGGGGTAAGGCTAAATATAAACAACTCCACCAATGCATCTCACATGGACCCATGTATTGGGTACTCAACTTTCTCAACTATATCTCAGAGGGGTCAGGTTTCGTAACATATATTCACCCATAGTGAACTGCATGTTAGTCTGCTTCACATTAGCTTACAACTCATGTCGATCTTGGGCTTCCTTAGCCATTTCTTGATCAAAGTGACATCATCTACATACACTTGTGGTTTCCCTGAACTTCAAAAGGTCCTCTCACCGACATCATCCAAGTGAAGCGGTGACCGACACAACCTCCCTTATAGAGCTTCATACATCCCGATACTAGCTATGGTGGCTATCCTGACAAGCAAACTCTACTAGGGGCAGCTGCTCCCACAAATCATTCTCAATGAAAACACATGCTCTCATCAGACCCTCTAAAGTCTGGATCATACTCTCTTAAATGTCCAATAGTCAGGGGTGATATGTTGTACTCAACTTCAATCTAGCATCAAGTTACTCATGTACCTACTTCCACAACATGGAAGTGGACTGAAGGTCATGTTCAAGATATGAAACTTAGATTACTGTGTAGTTGAACTATCCCTCTCTCTCTCATATATATGTGCATAGTTCACCCAGATCTGTCACACTGACAGTGCTCCCTTTCTTACGCAAAGGATTAGGTCAAATTGGTAAGGTGATCTACCATAACCCACATTGCATCATGACCACCCTTGGTCCATGGGAGACTCACCACAATGTCCATGGTACTCTGCTCCCATTCCCTCTCGGGGACTCCTCATTATCGGTAGCAACTCACTGGGTTACTGGTGTTCAGCCTTCACCCTCTGGCATGTATGGTACTTGGCCACATGCACCTCTATATCCTTCCTCCAAGTACCACCACAAACCTTAACCATATTGGTAGTACCACGGTGTATGGTGTATGCAAAATCATGAACTTCTGCATGTCATGATATCTCAAGATTGACTCCTCAGAAACCCTAAAACACTCTAGTGGGTTTCACCACTTTCTTTTCTTGAGAGGTGTATCTGAAGTTATTACAATAGTCCTTCTATCTCATCAAGCTATGGGCTAGCTCACTGGGCAACTACCAACTTGACCAATGGGTCTGGTTGCTTTTGAGTATTAGCCACATAGGTCTAGTCTTCTAACAATCATAGGGTTCACCTAGAAACCTCTTTCAGCTCTTCTATCGGCTAGACAAGGTAACTGTACACCTGAGCTATATCTCCACAAAGAGTATCAGTTACCACATCAATTTCCTTATGTGATAGGTGATGGTGAAAACATAAATCTTCATATACTCCACTCATCACCCTCATCTTGGGTTTAAGTATAACTAAGTCAAGAAAACTTTGAGCTCATCATCTCGATTACCATACCCAAGATGCAACTCTTAGGATCCAAACTGCTCTTGGCAAGAACGTCCTCATATGATGATTACCTTTGCTCTGTTCGTGTTTCCAAACCACATATCCAATGTACTCTCAAAAGGTATGGTACTTCATCTATCCTCAAACATAATAGAAGGGTTTCAACTCATATTACCTTTATCCTCAATATGGCACACATTTTGTCTAGTCTCTCAAACCCATAAAAAGATGAAATAAGCATTTTATTTCAGTCTAAATGCATAGTTCAACCTATTCTAAGAATAGAGATGGTGCATCACGCATCGCCATCTCACTTTCCAATCTAAGTTGAAACATACATCACATGACTCATCATCATGAACACCTCCATTATGGGTCTACACCCATGGGAAGACTTTTCCCATCACCTCTAGATCTTAACATATCTTTTTTATGACCAAGAGAACCCACCCCAGGTGAAACTGACATGGTAAACTCTCGAGGCATGAGAGGGTGTGGTCCGATCACCCCCCTCCCATGCCTAATCAGCGTGGATTGTCGTTCGTGAAGCGCCTTCAGTGAGGATCTTAACATATCTATTATGTACAATCCTTAGTCATTACCTCAAGGCCTCTAGGGTGCATACACTTTTGAAGTGATATGACCATTATGCATCTAGGGAGTGCCTCTCACTTTTACCACTTAGGCCCCATGAAATCATGAAGGTGTCCAACCTCATAACCCATTGGCCTCGGGCAAATGTAGCTGTTACCTCCCAACCCTATGGTCTTGTGCATTTAGAGAACAGACAAGTCCTACTTCCATCAGTCTTATCCCTTCCAGAACTTGGTATCAACTTAGGATTCTACTGTAGATCATAGTTTCTGTGTTGATACTCAAGCACATCTCATCCTTGAATCTTCACCCAAACCTCCATCCTTTTTCTGGGCATTCATGGTTATCCCTCATAGGAATCATGGCGACCTACCTATCTCGGTCTGGCCCATACGTGTTACCTCCATGGAAACATATCCTCATGACCTTTAGAAATGGTCACACATGGGTCCAAGATTCATGCTCACATGATATGCTCTTACACATAGCTCATCTAGCTC
This sequence comes from Alisma plantago-aquatica, assembly GCA_963693085.1. Taxonomy (NCBI): domain Eukaryota; kingdom Viridiplantae; phylum Streptophyta; class Magnoliopsida; order Alismatales; family Alismataceae; genus Alisma; species Alisma plantago-aquatica. Next base: position 1,128,652,369 of record OY856409.1, on the reverse strand, counting down.
GTATAAGAGACCTCTTTAGGTTATCATGAACCTAAACTAAAAGTTGGTACTCACCCTATAGAAGGGTTCCTTCCCAGGATGGGAGAAAACTATCCCCTGATAGTAACAAAGGCCATCAAACGTTCTTTTCTCCAAGGTTTACCTCATCATGTATATTCTTAGCCCTATCATGCTACTTAGGCACGTAGCTAGCAAGGAGATAACCTACTAAACCATGCTAAGTTCCTTGGTATGTCATGTGTATTCATCATTCATCAAGGTTGGACTAATATCATATACCACCAACTTGTGTGAGTGGTTCATCAACATATATCTCAGTTTGAGTGGGGTTTCCTTTTTCTCTAACACATGAGGGGTGCCATACTCAAATACTATAAACTCAATCATCCTCATGAGCATCATGTGCATCAGGTACTACTACTTCCCCTCTTTGGTCTAGGAACCCCAGTTTCACTTCTTATGCATAAGCTAGCTAACTGCATGCTCAGCTATTCAACCATGAACCGAACCTATATTAGATAGGGCATATATTTCCTAACACTCTTCCCTTTGAACAACCCTTACAACCCTACACAAGGACAAGCACCTGGGTGTGAAACCTCACAACTTGTTATCATACCCCTTCAGGGTCTATGGAACTCTCCTCCCTACACCTAAAAGGTAGGCACTTTCACAAAGCCTCTCTCTCTCTTCTAGGGTTTGGTTCCTCTAAGGCATCTAAGGTACGAAAAGCCTCCAAGGATCATGTATGAGGCAACCACATACATCTACTCAGAGTCATCCATTCTAGGTCATATAATACCCAACTTCTCATGATTCCTCATGTCTTAGAGTCAAGGTCACCAACCTTCTTCATCGGGTCTCTCTCTTTCTCTCTATAGCTAACCCTACAAATGGTCCTACCACTAGAGGCTCTTTCACTAAATATGGGTCAAGCTCATAAGGGTACATGTCTATCCCTACTTTGATGAAGCGTACTATCAAAGCTTATATCCAGACAAGATCATCCAAATCTCTTTTCATGCCCATCTCATAAACTACTAGGCACAACCTATCTGGCTTAGGTCTAAAACCAACTTCCAGCCTTAATACCACTCTCTTCTATGTAGGTACATACCTCTTTTCTTCACATATAGCCCTATCAGGGTTGCTATATGGTAACTACTAACCTTCTCAATGAGGGAGCGATCTCTCATCCTCAATAGGCATGACCGCCCAAGGTCGGGTCACAAAAAGGAACCAGGGTCAAACAACCATACATGGTTCACGATTATAATGGATAATAATGCATGTATAAACCATGTACGTGCATGCATGGTCAACTATGATATCCAACTCATGATGTCTTCTCTTTCTCCATCCACCGCTTAGGATTTGGGTTAGCATTGTCCTTAGAGGATGCATCATGGCTCTTCCTCTTCCGGGAGGCCTCTTCCTCCAAGGTTAACTCCCTCCTCATCCTCCTACTAATACCAAATTATAAAAGGGGTGTGGAGAGAGAGAAACCCTAAGATCTTAAATTTTATTCAATGAACGGGGTAGAGAAGGGATGAAGACAGATGGGAGAATACCTAGAGGTGTCTTTTTTTGAGTCCAATCCTTCGATTTTGACCAGACAGTCACACAGATCTGGGAGTCCTTGTAGACCAACTAGCTAGGTAGAGGAAAATATTGCCATCCCCCAAATCATGATCCTTTTCTTGACACCTCCATCATTGCAAAATCCTCTAATAACTCCCTTGGGTTGTAAAGAGTTTGTGAAATTTAATAATTATTAGAGATTATATGGAAAACCATGACTCTGATACCAAATGTAACGACCCCTCTTCCTGGTAACCCCCAATTAAGGTAGACCAAGAAGTAGATGCCTTATCCCAAAACATAATCAATGGTTTTGCAAATAATAAACAAAAGTAATAATTCTACTAAAGACTAAACTGAAAACTGGAATAAAATTTTCTTTTAACATACCTTCAAAATTAGATAAGTGGGTCTTTTACCTGTAGTAGGATTCTATCTACCTAAATCCTTCTTCATTATTTTAACTTTAATCTTTGCAAGTGTCACTTTACTATTTGTCCAATTTTACATATTGCCTAAAATGCCAACAAACAAAACTGTTGTCAATATAACAAATTATACTAGTATGTGGGGGAACCAATAATCTTGCATTTAACTGTAACAACATATTGCAAGAAATTATAATTTAACAAAATAAAATTTACATTTTAAACATGAATACTCAATCCTTACATACCTTAGCCTCTGTGTTGTCCCTATAGTGGACATGGATACTACCTCTCATATGGTAGATTTCAACTAACCCCCATGATCCTACCTTATAGGTAGATCAATACATAGGGTCGTGGAGTCGTATGGTCCTACCCAAGGGTAGACCAACACATCGAATCATGACAACCTGATGATCCAACCTAGGTAGACCATGTACTAAGTCATTTATCTCATCATCATTAGAGATATAGAGGAGGACCAGGATCTAAGCTAGTCATGCACATATAATAATGGTGATAGTCATAGTCACTTTATAGTTTGATGAAATAAATGTCAACCAATCAGTTAATTTCAAGAAACCTATAAAACCACGAAAATCACCATGAAACTAAAGTGATTTAACCATAATCATAACCAATTACCTATTTTGGAGATCTCAAAGAAGTAATATATCCAAATCCAACTAGATGTGTAATCAAGAAAACCAATCAATCAATCAAGCAAACATTGATCCTAAAAACATGTATAACATCTAGTTGTTACCATCTCATCCCAAACAACTCTTTATTGACTTGGGATAACTTTCTAAGGTTTCTAAGTCTCATTAGGATTCATTAGGGTTTCTAAGATCAATTTCTCAAACTTTATCCTGTTTAGGTCAACAAACCCTAAAATAGCTTGTCTACTCATAAATACCCCTAATTACTCAAATTATTCATATTAAGGTTCTTTTACACTCAAATTGGCTTTGGACAGCATATCTCTATCTTATTCATGGATTTGTGCAATTAAAACCATTAAAAGTCATAATTATCAAAATTAGGGTTTCTGAGCCCATTAATGCATATTCATGCACATGGAACCATAAAACAAACATAATATCATCTTAATCAGATTTAATTCTTCATCTTGTTCTCAATAGGTTAGTATCTAAAAAACCTAATCAAGACATTAAATCTTATTTTCCATCACAATTAGGGTTTTATCATGGTTTAATACATAAACATGGCTATCTTAGTGCACTTTTAGAAATAAAAATGATATCTAGCTTCAATATTATTTTTATTGGATTCTACATTTTTATGATAAAGTTTTATATATTATTTGTTTTAATTAGAGTTACCAATAATTACTTGTGATTTTCACACAAAATATACGTTCCATCCAATCAATGGCTACCATGTCATCCTCTTTCGTTTCTTTTATTACGATTCATATTCTGGCTCGCGGATCCCTGCTTGGGTCTGTTTCACTGATTACCTAGTCTGTCCCACCCTTCGTCATCTTTCCAGGAGCAGACGGAGCCCTACTCCTCTATTTCCTCTACAGAACAGGGGATCCCGAACTAACTGGGCGGCGTTCTCTTTGCCCACCCCAACGCCTTCCTTCTCTACCTCGAAACCCATGCAAGCAAACCATGGCTTCGCCCCTCTTGGCTAGCTCCATCACCCTCTAGACATGCTCTGCCAAGCCTTGTACTCCTCCATGTCGCGTCCCCTATTCCTCTATGGAAACAGAGTAGGGCACTAGTGTGTGCCCTCTCTACGCCCAGGACACATCCTAAGGCAACACGATCTCTGTGAGGCTGGGGGGAAAAAGGATATGAACCTCTCATTGGCCTCACGTCTGGGATTAGCATGCCTCATATAGGCATAGCTCTCAACAATCCAGGGTTCCTGATACCTAGATGTCCTATTCCAATTGGAATTTGGGGAAAACTTGTTCCCAGACGAAAACATGGAAAAGTTGGGATGCGTAGGTGTGGATTTTCCTCCCGAGTCTAAAGGAACAACTTCCAGATTCACACAAAGATTGTATGGGGAGAGAATCAAGTGGGAAATCTCCCTCTACTATTCCTTTTTCCCAATCTAGCTCAGAAAGAATTTACCGTTGGATCAAGATCCAATGGCTAATGGGCCACATATTAGAACATAAGTCACAATTGAATTGTGACATTTAATGTTATCCTTTACACTTTAGGAAAACTTACAAAATTCATATCTCCCAATCCGTTTATCCTTTTAATCTGAAATTTGAAAGAAAACTGCATAATGAATTAAACTTCATGTGTGCAAAGTTGGGACTCAAATTCAAAAGTATGTGAGACTTTTCTTCATATGAAAGTTATCTCTTAATAAGGAATTTTTAATGCATGTTTTCTCTCTCTTACTCTTTTATTCTATTTATTAAGATTTCTTTTACCATTAGAAACCATGTGGATTTGAAATCTCATCATGATGAGTCAATCACCCATCTTTCAACATATTTCTCATATTTTTATTATATTCTCAAATTTCCTTCTTAATAATGCATTAATTGATTTCTTTTTTTTCTTTTAATCACATTGGACTCATTAACATATTATGTTCCATGAAATCAATATGACAAAGGAAATTTTGCAAATGGAATCCATTAAATACATATAATTCATACAATTCCCATAATTATACATTTATTGGGGAAATTGCATTTCCAACCATATGAACCCAAAAATTAGGGTTGTAACGTCTTGAGTATGGTAATAATGAAGAGTGGAGGTGTAAACACTAGTACATAACTGACATGTAGTGTCGGTTATTTAAGGCCTTTAGTGTCGGTTTCTAAGCGACACCTATGTGGGCGACGCTAAAAGCCCAACCATTACGCATCGGTTCAAAAACCGACGCTAAAACCCTTCACGCACCACCAAAAACACGCCAGCAGGGGACTATAAGCGTCGGTTATTAGATATGAAACCGACACCATATACCTTCACGCCACTAAAAAGGCGCCATCTCGGGCACTATCAACGTCGGTTTATTAGTAACAACTGACGCCATCTCACCCGCTACCACGGTCGTGCTGGCCAGCACGTCCGTGTTGTCTGGCCCGTTGCCACGGTCGTGCTGGCCAGTACAGCCGTGTTGTCTGGCCCGCTGCCACGGTCGTGCTGTTCAGCACGGCCGTGGTGTCTGGCCAGCTGCCACGACTGTGGTGTTAAGGAAATAGACGTCGGTTACGAGTAGGGAAACTGACACTGTAACTATGGGGCGTCGGTTTTATACAAATAACCGACGCCTATTGTATTTTTTCTATAGTCTGCAGACCTGGTGTGGCTGGTCGCAGGATGAGAAACCTGTTCAGTTATGAACTGCATGTTTTACGACATCTATTGATATCAGCCAACAACATGCCACAAACCTGCAAAATTAACAACAAAAATATTCACACATTTAGCAACCTGTAGTTCCATTTGATTTTCACACATTTAGAAACATTCATGTAGCTAGCAATCTGTAGTTCCATTCATTTTTCACATTCACACATGCAGAAACATTCATATAGCAACCAACAGTTTCATTCATTTTCACTCAGACACATGTAAAAACATCCAGACATGTAGAAACATTCACACATATATTATAATTCAGAAATTGATTTTCAAAAAATCATTCTTTAGTCATTATTCGCTATCAACTTCCCAATTATATGTTAAAACACCCACTACTTGTATGGTTGTTGCCCATTCTTCTCTTACTTCATTTAATTCTCCCGTCGTATAGGGAACATGTACATCTGGTAAAGCCTTTCCTGTAGTGTGGTCAGTTTTAAACACCTGCAAAGAGAATGATGTATATATATAATTAATGAGCTATAAATAAGATTCATATATTTCATATTATCTAATGAGACTATATAATACCTCAGGAATAGTATCGATGTCCACTGCGGCATATTTGATAATCATGTGCATAGATCACATCACATAGTATGCACATGCCCATCCGTTGTCTTGTGTAGCACACTATAAATTGAAACATACAAAATATTAAAAAATACAACTAATTAAGCATTGTTCACATAAATAATATATACATTGCAGTCGGGAACTTACTTGCACGTTCTTCCAAGTTATTTGCTAGTTCTTTTTCTTGGGGACATTTCCTCCCGCCTTTTTGAACTCATCTAAACCCCTACATGTTAATGTAACACAGTACATTGCATAATTAAATAGTAATGTAATAACATATGTTAACAGATATGAAAATGAAATATTTCTCACCGGAATAATGCCATTTTCATTTTGTGTCCATATCTTGAATTCAATTTACTCCCCTTAGGATCTAGATAATAGACATTGAACGTCTCAGGGACAATAACTAGTAACTCCCAATGCATACCACTAGCGGTAAAAAAGTTAAAAATTAATAACTCAAAATCCACAATAAAAATGTAATTTTCTTAAGTCCAAATTATAATAAGCAAAGTAAACTTACTCTACATTGAATGGAACTATTATCACCGTCTTCTTATTTTGAGCAAAATTTGTAAAAGCCTCACAGCAGTATTGTTGAACTGACGGAGGGTCTTTAGCTACTAGACTAATCAAAGATGGAATCAAAAATCATACATGTTCAAATGCAAAATATGCACATATCTTGTCTAAGTAGCTGCAAAACATGTATTAATTACGCATGCATTAATAAATAAGAAACCAGATCACCAGATCCTACACAAGGTATATGGATGTATAAAGAAGATAACCGATGTTGTATGTGTAAGGCTTTGGTTATTTATATACAACCGACGACAGTGAATGTGACGTTATAAGCCATTTATGTAGTAGTGAAAGGGTTACAATGATGCAAGATTCTGAAATGATAAATAAATGATTGCAATCTAAATTTGTGTTTGACCCAAAATGATAAGTGTAAGATGGAAAGGTTTAGAGATTATAATAATTTTTTAAATCTACAATTGAAGTCGAGTATCTCTATGTTATGAGAATAGTGGAAGATATTGTATGGATCAAGAAGTTCATAGGGGTAAACTTATTGAAGGTTCCAACCATTAATGACATAGTAGAAATATTGTGACAACAATTGAGCTATTGGATAGGAAATGAATATTAGGTAGCATACTATGACACTACCATCTCATATGAGTAATCGTACAATGAAAAGATGTGAAAGTTGCAATATACCAACCTGAAGCAAACATTACTAAGCCCTCTATAAAAGTGCTTGTGCAGTAGAAACATGATTGACCTGTTAAGGTCACTTGGAATATGATTCATGGGTGATTGTCTCTAAGAAAAAATGGGACTATGTTGGTATATATGCCTAGAGATCCAATCATATGATGATTGGGATGTGGCATCAGATACATGATTTGATAATAGTAAAGATAAGTCCCTATATTATGTTTGCCTCAATCATGAAATGATGACACAAATGTAAGTAGATGTCTAATGAATAATATTACTCAATGAAGTATGTTTTCAAGTATGTCACATGAACAATGAGATCATACAAATGACAAGAGCGTACATATACATTCTTGTTCTATCCCTAGTCAGATATTACTATGGAAGAAAAACAGACAATAGTAATACATAAGACTAGAGTGTGTGTTGACTGATGATATAATCTCAATAGTCATGATATATGATGCCAAGTCACTCACAAAGATGCATGTTATATAACAGTGTATCAGACAGACCCACCATGCGAGTGTTACATGGAGACCATGGGATGGTAGTCAGAATCATCTCTTATAGTGATAGTGGTGATTGTGGTACTTATACCTGATGGCACTACACTCATCACATGTCGTTGAGTATACTTTGACATCAGCAAACGTAATCCTAAAATACGGGTTGTCATAAAGGTCATGATTGGGTATCTTTGACACATGGGGACCGAGTCTGAGTGATGTTGATGGGATATGTCCCTCCTACATGATATCGATATCCATGCCTCTTGATAAGTGAGACAGAGTAATGTACGACCTTACGGATGTGATTCAATATGTGATATGTGATCTCACATACATCTCAGACAGTCTGTTCTGGTTCAAGAAACATGGATTGAACATTGAGAGGGTGATGATTCCATGCCTCAAGTTCAATCCGAATATTAGAGACAAAGGAACTATACACTCGTTGTAACACTAATAAGGAATTATAGGTTGAATTTTTTCTCCAACTTTTTGATCTACTTGGGTACGAATGATGTGTTACTAGGCACCGCTATTTTCTTGTGATTTCATAAGTTTGTTATGTACATTCACTGCCAACTAAATTCTAGACCTATAGGTTCACACACATCGGATACACTAGGATTAAAGGAGTATATTCATGAAAGATGTTTAAATTGAATGCTACAAGTGTTTAGGCATTCAATTAAATGATAGATAAATTGATTGGATCCAGAATCATCAAGTTCAATTAATGGACTAATAGTTTGGAGTGTCAGGTTGATTGTAAATTGAATTAGTTGAGTTTTGTCAGAACTCGGGCATGGGACAACTGGCTCGCGTGAGTGAGATGACTGACTCGCATGACTGAGACGATTGGTTCATGGCCACCAGAAGACCGGATCGCATGAGAGAGACGTCTAGTTAATGGGGAAATTTGATTACTAATGTGTGTCTCTGTAACACAAAACAATCACTAAGACAAGTTATCCCAGAGTTTAACCTTCAAGTATAGAAATATATTGATCCCTAGAGACGGCGATGAAGATGGTTGAGTTTAAAATCTGATTCCTAGAATAAGAATGTAAATTTGTTTTGAGAGTTTGTTAAAACTAAAACAAAAAATTAAAGATATTGAATTAAAGATGAACTAATCAAAAGAAAGAAATACCGAAGATAAGTGATTTCACCACCCTATCCAATGTAAAATGAAAGTGAAGAAATTACATGATAAGAAAGAGAAATAAAGGTACGTCAAACATTCATAAATGATTTACAAAATATGAACTCCCCGTGAACCCATTGGTCCTGCCGTTCACAGATACTAATTCAATCATCCTAATTGGGGACTTTTGTGAGGTCTCATCCAAATCCCCATCTAATTGCTTTGGTTGTTCTAAATCTTGGGTTTCATGGTTGCATCTGCCAAGATTAAAAAACGATGAAAATGAGAGATAATTTTGTTAAAATTGTCAATATTCAAACCAAAAATCATTTGTCTAAAAATTCATGTAAAACATAAATATAATCATCACATGGCTTGGGGGGATGCTCCCCTCGCCTCGGTAAGAAAACTACTCACTCATGATAGTGGAGTAGAGGGAGATGGAGGAAGAAAGGATACTAGCCATAGTCTAGACATAAAAAGGAAATGAATCCTTATGCTAAAGACTATCAAATGGTTGTACCCTTAATCCCTAGCTTTAGTATTATAGAAAGGGGAAGAAGAATGAGATCTATATCTAAACAAACAACGTAAGTAATAAGAGATTTGAAGAGAAATCTAAAGGGAAAACTTAACTTCAATAAAAAAAACTTTATTACTGTAATCTGAATGCATATACAAGAATGAAAAACTGCTCAGAGTTTTTTCTATTCAAAATATGATGATGAAAGATGGAGAACCCCCCCCCCCTTTTATAGGAGAATGAGGAGGTTGGCTTCAGTCAAAAGTGGGGGAAAAGGTGTGGGGGGTTTGAATTTTTTTGGATCTACTCAATTGACTCTTGATTGTCTTTAATTATCTTGACCATGTAACTCTCTTTAATGCAAATTCTCACCACAGCGATTTCAAGCAAATTCCCTCTGTCCAGAGAATTTAAAATACACCCGAAAGTATTATTTTCCTGTAGGCCTTTGAATTTCTTTTCCAAATCATATTTGACATTAAATTAAAGCTTAGGATATAAGAGTTATACCAAATTTAGTGTAGGATATATAATTAAATTAGTATTGTGGGGAAATTGAAATGCATCCCACCTACATCTCTTCTTATCTTCAACAATTCCTGAAAATTGAGAGAAATCTCATAAGAATTCATAAAGGAATATTGAGAGGATGAAAGTGCAATTGATTTCTGAATTAAACTAAAATTATCAAAAAAATCTTAATTAATTATCTATATGATGCACAAATAAATGATGAATATGCATTCATCAAAATACCCCACACTTGAATCTTTACTTGTCCTCAAGAAAATTCAATTACAAATAAAGTCCAATTTATAAACCCAATATGTCATTCCTCACCCTTGTAACATCACTATATTCCTTACCTCCAATTAGCCAAGTGACCCAATCTCCTAGAACCACATAGTATAGAGTTCTATATTCCCTATCAAAACAATTATCACATCTTGCTTCAAAAATGAGATTTTATAGAAAAATAGGCTTCATCTTTCTTTCACTTTGACACTTCCATTTTTTTTATTTTTGTAAGTTGTTGCACAAGAACAAGATGAAATTAGGGGGGAGGGTGTCAAAATAGAGAAAGAAGTGATGAAAAAATATTGATCCCTCCTCTATTTGACTAGGGAAATGAATTTGTGGAGTTGTGGCTACATTGGTCACAATTTTTTTCATGTGCACTTTTGACATAATTTGATGGTACGCCCCTTTGTGGGGCACGAAGTTTTTATTTTGGAAAGCATGCCACCCCGGACTTGTGTTTTGTCCGGTGATGATTCTTTGCTTCTCTTTTTTAGAAGAAAAATAAAGGGAAGGAATAGATGTTCTTGTTCTTATAATTTCAACATTTTTCCCTTTTTTAATTTTTTGAGAGAGTATCACTACTTCAGTTAGAATATTCTAATAAATAACATCATACAAGTTTTATAACAAGATAATCCATTATTTAAATACAGGGAAAAATTATACTTGGTTCTGATTAATTCCTTATGACTTGCCAACTATTCCAAGGAGTGATGTTATTTAGGGGTCTGAGGTGAGAAAATGGGTTCAGACATGGCAATTTGTAATAGATTTTGCAAAATATTTTAGTAAATTCCTGGGGGTAAAATGGTAAACATCTATTCAAACTGGCTGACTAGATAAAGGCCAAACTAAAAAATTTAATTTTTTTGCAATTTTTGAGAAATTAAAATTGAACTAGATAACATGATGAAAATTTTCAAAAAAGTTATATTGAGTGGGTGGAAGGAGTATGTACCACCCACCTCCACCCCAAACTTCAAATTTTACTCATCTCGAACAAAACTAAAATCCAAGATGGAGGGAAGAAGAGGGCGTCCAGGTGGCCCTGGTAGCTCAAAAAATGTCCAGCTGAAGGGGATGTGTATGTGAACTTGGACCTTGACTGTTGGAGTTTTATAGTGTACCCTATGATAGGGTAGTTGTGGAAACTGAATGGGTCGTTCATATTTTCTTTCACCTCGTAGTTCCTCTAATAGGATCCATAGATCTTCCATCGATAGCAAAGGAAGTGTTGAAGATGGATGTGGATTGGGGAGGTTGGTGGGTACCAGACTGGTAACACATGTAGTGCCAGATGTGCAAAGTCAGGTGGAGGATCTGGCTCGGGTTTACCCCTGTCATATTGACCTACATATAGGAGAATTGGTGGTGATATGAAAGGGACAACTACATTTAAATAAGCATGATAAGCATTTTCGCTCTACTCAAAATTCATACAATCAACCTTGGGATAGATGGGATTCATGGTTGATATAGCATATAACTCTAGTTCCTCTATGCAAGGAGTTCCCAAGGGTTCATGAGGGATGCAAATGGGGACATATTCCCTGCATCTAGTGGAAGGGGGTATGCATACTTCTTCTAAGGGTTGTGTCTCTTCTTCTAAATCAGTTGTGCATGGAATGGGAATTGGTTGTGGTAGATTGTGAGGAATCATTTTTTTAAGGGGTTGGATGCTTATTATCCAAAATAGACTCAAAATAAGGGTATTGGTCTTCAATGTCAATTAGATTGTAGTAAGTGGTGGAGGGATTTGTTCTATTTTTAGATTGACTCTCCTACTTTGACTTTTCATATTCAAGTAGTAAAGTCTATAAAGGAAAGATAGGGATACCCACGTCCTCACCGCATGCAAAGTAAGGATCCATTGTTTGTGCTATTTGTTCAGGATCTGACATATATCACACAAAATTAGGATCATCATCGTCGTTGTCAGGAAGAACCATCTTAGGTTGCTCACGTTCTACAGGGGGAGTCTATGCTTGTACTTCTAGTAAGGTAGCTAATAGGGCTTGTTTGGTTTCTAGTTTTTCTTGTCCTTCTTCTACTATCTTTTCTAGGGCACAAAGTCTCTCTTTAAATTTGGTTTCATAATTAGAGTCATACGTCCCAAAATTTTGGCAATCCTCTTCACACTCCCCATAGTGTCCTTGGCCATAGTACCCCTCATATCATTTTGGGTGGAATTTCTCCTAATAATAATCTCCAGAAGATGGTGGATTATAATTTCCATTGCGTCCATTTTGGTAGGAAGATTCAATATTACAAGGTGATACCAAATCATGAGGAAATATATTTGAACAACCTATATTTTGGGTTTGGGCTTCTAGCAGGGCGGTTAAGAAGGCTTGGATGGTTTCTAGTTTTCTTTATCCTTCTACTGCTATATTCTCAAGGGCCTGAACTCTTTCTTCATGTTGAGGATTACATTTGGTTTTATAAACATGTTCATAACTCCCAAGGTTTTGTTGGTTACACCCCACAAAATTTTTTTGATCACATCCCCCATTAGAATATGGATATCAAGGTTCCCCATAATGGTTCTTAGAAAAATGTGGATTCAGATTGTACCCACCAGGATGAAAGGACTCACATTTAAAAGGTGTGTTATCATAAGAAAGGGGTAGAGTTTGGCAGGTAGGAGATGCAAGGTGGTAAAGACCACAATAATAACATTGTCGGAGATATTGGGATGCACACTCCATTTGAAAAGAAAAGTTCCAGAAAGATTTGCCAATCAAAGAATGAGAGAAGAAAGATCATGAGATAAGAGGATAGTCAAAAATTACAAAGAGAACAAAAAATTATAAATCTAAAAAATTATGGAATAAACTACAATTACAAAAAAAATTAACTAGAAAGTAATACTACTGGAATGAAAACTCAACAGAAAGAGGAGATACACTTCTGAAATTGTGCTCGGAAGGCAAAATAAATTACAAAAATTAAAAAGAAATTATAAAAAAATACTAAATTTATGAAAGTTAGAGATTATGAACAAGCATTATACAAGATATACAGGCAAACATATTTGAAAAATAACTATGACATCCCCAGCAACGACTCCAAATTGATGTGCATTGTTGAAACACACAACAATCACTAGGACAAGTTATCCTAGAGTTTAACCCTTGTAATAGAGAAAGGTATCAATCCCTAGAGATGGCGATGAAGATGGTTGAGTTTAAAATCTGAGTGCTAGAACCAGAATGTAAGATCTGTTTTGAGAGTTTTTTAAGACTAAAACAAAAAATAAAGATATTGAATTAAAGATGAACTAATCAAAATAAAGAAATATTGGAGCTAAGGGATTTCACCACCCTAGCCAATGTAAAATGAAAGTGAAGAAATTACATGATAAGAAAGATAAATGAAGGTAGGTGAAACATTCATAAATGATTCACAAAAGATGAACTCCTCATGAACCCATTTGTTCTACCATTCACAGATCCTAATTCAATCATCCTAATGGGGATTTTTTCGAGGTCTCATCCAAATCCCCATATAATTGATTTGGTTGTTCTTAATCTCAGGTTCCACAGTGACATCCACCTAGATTAGCAAGCGATGAAAATGGAAGATCATTTCGTAAAATCGTCAATATTCAAACCAATAACCATTTTTCTAAAAAGTTGTGTAAAGCTTCAATCTAATCATCACATGGATAGGGGGATACTCCCTTCACCTCAGTAAGAAAACTACTCACTCATTACAGTAGAGTAGAGGTAGACAGAGGAAGAAAGGATACTAGCCATAGTCTATACTTAAAAAGGAAATGAATCCTTATGCTAAAAACTATCAAATGGTTGTACCCTTAATCACTTGCTCCAGAATTATATAAAGGGGGGATAAGAATGAGATATAGATCTAAACAAGAAATGGAAATATAAAGAGATTTGAAGAGAAATCTAAAGGGAAAACTTAACTTCAAGAACATAAAGCTTTATTACTGAAATCTGAATGCATATACAAGAAAGAACAACCGCTTAGAGTTTTCTCTATACAAAATCTGATGATGAAGGGTGGAGAACCCCCCCCCTCCTTTTATAGGAGAATGAGGGGGTAGGATTCCCTCAAAAGAGGGGGGAAAAGCATGGGGGAAACCGGAGTTTGAGTTTTTTTGGATCTAGTCAATAGATTGTTGATTGTCTTTAATTATCTTGACCATGTAACTCTCTTTAATGCAGATTCTTGCAGCAGCTATTTCGATAGAATTCCCCCTATCCAGAGAATTTAAAGTACAACCTAAAGTATAATTTTTCTATATGCCTTCGAATTTCCTTTCCAAATCATATTTGAACATTAAATTCTAACTTAGGATATGAGAGTTATTCCAATTTTGGTACCAGATATATATTTAAATCAACACTTCGGGAAAATTGAAATGCATCCTACCTACAACTCTTCTTATCTTCAACAATTCCTGAAAATTGAGAGAAATCTCATAAGAATTCATAAAAGGAATATTATGAGGAAGAAAGTTCAATTGATTTCTAAATTAAACTAAAATTACCAAAAAAGTTTTAATTAATTATCTAAATGATAAACAAATAAATGATGAATATGCATTCATCAATTACATCAAGGATTAATATTTACGTCATGTTCTGCATTAAATAGATTTTCCAATTTAGCTCATAATAGGAAACTGCACAAGATGACAGTTTTGCAGTTTGCAGTTTGTAGAACATTCATGATTCTTGACCCTTCTACTCTTGCATCAACTGGGAACCCAAACTCTAGCCTGTACTATAAACTTAGGGGCATTGGGGGTTTCTCAAGATACACAACTGAGATCAGTTGCTCTGAAAATTGTTGTCCTCTCTAGTTATGGTAACCAATTGAGGGTCCAAGCAAGTCCTAGCGGTCAAAGGGAGAGATAATGAGGGAGAGAACAACTGAGATCAGTAGTTGTGGGAGAGAATGTTGGTGACAACGTCTATAGGAGGGGAAAACTCCTTATTGTTGGCTCTGGTAGTGCAATGTGGAGTTCTCAGTGGTCCACGTGGACTACTCTAGAGGTGGGAGGCCGTCGTCTACTTCTAGGAGGACATCGTCAGCCACTGTCTATGGTGCTACACCATGAGGTCGGTGGAGACGATTGGTTGAGTGTTGTTGCTGCTGAAGAGGCGTGCTACTACCTACAAGCACGATGCTACTACAAGGGTAATGTCCCTAGACTTGCTCCAGGACCAGTATAATGTAGTAACTCTTCCTTCCAAGATACACTGTTTTTTACGTGATCTTTCTATTCTTAGGAAACAGACAACTAAATTTTAGTTTCCACTTCCTATACATGTGCCTGATCTCCCTATAGCACCATCATCACAATTTCTCATGCCATGATGATGTCATAATATGATGGAACAATAAGTAAAAGATTATACAATTAATATGAATACACCCTTGATGATGATAACACAAGTGTGCATTACATTGTGGGGAATGCCTTGACAACCATGGTTGAACACCTAGACCCAACAGATTGTGAATTTGAATCAGAACTATGATCTTGGACGACTTTTGAGGCTGAAATTTCATTTGAGGGAAGGATGTAACAACCTCACTTTTCTCTCTCATGTAATGTGCTCTTTTCCCTCTCTTTTATTATGTTGTTTCTCACTCTATGATGCCCCATTGTCTAGTTTGTATATCAAGTTCATAAGTTTGTGTGATATGACACTCCAATTTGGTTATACCAATGCTCAATTTCACTATGTGTGCCCATCATTTGCTCTTCCTATATAAGTATCATCTCTTAAGTAGTCACCACTTTGCAACTGAAATTGAACCTGGTTTGGTGATCTTCTTGCTCTATAATATGTTTCATGAGATTGAGGATTTAATTAGAAATCTATAGACACAAGAAGCACCTCGATCCGACCTTTGTAGCCCTAGTCATGAGTTTTTGAAAGTCACTTAAATTACTTTGAATTTACATTCAAAACCCCTTGTTGCTTTTTGGGCTTGCCCATCTATGGGCCAAGCCAATGAAAATACATCCATGCACCCCTTCCCCTTTCTCCTTCAAGAAAGCATCTAAGGATGGAGCTACTCTTCTTCCTCTACCCAGAAGTCTGGTAATGAATGGAAGATTGGAGGCCAATACTAGCCCCCATGGTTTTTTATAAGCCGCCCCCTACTACCCTTGCTTCTTTCCCTTCTCCTTCCTCTTCCTTTGTTACCCCTTTACCTTGTGCCAGATGCTCTCTGGTTCCCTCAACAGCTCTCATCACTATCACCTTTATGGGCTACCAGCCATGCCTACATCGTAGAGGAGGAGGTGAGCAGCATGATGGTGGTCGGTGCCATGGGCTCTCACCACCCCAAAGTTGTCGAGCTCCATGCTGGCAGTGGGAGAATGGGCAGTGAGGATTGGGTTGGGGACTAAATCCCCTATTCTTCCCCTATTCTAGGGATAAAGTAGAGGATTTGCATAACTGGGTCGTCCTAGAGAGAATTGTGCTAGGAAACCATTTTAAATTATGGGCGACAAAACGAGACGAAGCCACACAAACGCTATTGCCATTTCCCTCACGGTATTTGGAGTGACATGGAGAGACCATCAACCTCACATGAGTGGGTGGCGAGATATCCTGTAGTAGTCGTCTGATCGTGATCCAAAGGGATAGATCCCTCACCAAATAAATGTATGTATAACCTTGTCTGAACTATATGGTTTTTCTTTCTAACCTTAAAAAAACAATAACTTGCACATCCCTTCACCAAATAAATGATCCAATATATCAAATTGATAAACTTGATGACACCTATACAATGGTCTTTGAATAAGATGATGATTCCCTTTATTGTTCCCTATTTTCCTTAAAATAATCTAACTTTAATGTGAGTAATGCATTTTTATGATATAACATGG
Source organism: Alisma plantago-aquatica (assembly GCA_963693085.1). NCBI lineage: Eukaryota > Viridiplantae > Streptophyta > Magnoliopsida > Alismatales > Alismataceae > Alisma > Alisma plantago-aquatica. The sequence continues at coordinate 1,128,635,311 of OY856409.1, read as the reverse complement.
ATCTTTTTGGATAGATTACACTTATAATAATCAAATCAGTAACTTTTGATAACTCTTAGTTGTTTTGATGGCCCTAAACACGTTTTATGTACTCTCAAGGACTAATTGTAGTTATGTCACTATTGGGCGTGCTTATGATGTGCTTTGCAATACCATGCTAATCTTGCATCTTATAATTAATTGATGCCAAATCAACCTCAAATCAATAATCTGTGTCTCTCCTTTGACCTTAATATCTATCCCTTATACCCATCTTGTGATGTTTGATCCATTTGACACCTAATACATGAATGTGACATATGTATCGCATTGAATGGTTGTAACTTAGTTGCATGATGAACTTGATCTCTTTGATGCATCTACCTCTCCTAGATCCGTGAAATTAGTAGCTCCATGATGACTTAAGACTCTATATTCTAATAATATGCCCTTTTTAGACTGTGGTGGTGTTTGTGACTCTAAGTCCATATTATGAGTCTTTTGACGCCAAAATGCAAGTAAGTGACTTAAATCATGTAATGTCCATATAAAATGAATGGAACACCGTAATGACTTGAAACTTGAATCACACCTTAACTATGATGTCTATGTTAGTAAAAAATCATCAACTGTGCTAATAAGAAACTTGAATCCTAACTTGTCCAAAAATCCTAAAATGAGACTAGTTGGGGTTAATGACGAGTATCTAATATAGGTATGCAATCTTATGCTTAACCATGTGGGTCTTGAGATCTACATGGTCAAGGAAATCTCTGAATCAAGTACGGGCTTTAATAATTATATGACTATGTCTTTCTTGTTTGAAATGTGATACATATGTATGCTTGTTTACTTGCTCAAATATTGTGATGTAGTATTCTAGTATTGTACTTGATATTTGTCTCGTATCGTTGTTTTAGAACTTACAAACATAGTATATAAACTCCATTATACAAACCTCATGCACCTGCCTAAAGTTTTGGGGGTGAGGACACGAGAATGGGAGTCCTACTTGAGTTATCAAGAAACGGAGGATTGTTGATAGAAGAGTTAGATAATCTTGAGCATCCTCATAGACTCTTCTAGTGAGAAGTTGTTCATAAAGGCCTTATGAATACACGATATTGATGAATGCACAAAATGATGGTATAATTGGAGTGAAATGACATAAAACACGAGATATCATTTTTCTAAATACTTAACTTGTTTATTCTTATTCACCACTTCTACAAATCTTTTCAAATTTTGTAAAGCTTATAAATATGTATCTTTCAAGCCATGTACTTGGAACCTCGTGTTCTTGACTTTCCTTGTTTCACTTATTTTATAAGTTCAGAGATGGCTAGAAGTTTATGGGTTTGGTGAGCTATGTTTGGTGTACTTGTTGTAAGATCCCTAGTGTATGTGAGCTGACTTGTAAAATTGTACTCTTTATTTTGTAGTGGAAAGCTTGTAATAAACAATTTTGCTTATTATACTTGTCGAATGTTGAGATTATGATCGGTGATATTTTCTTGTTATATGTTCATGTATGCTCAACATTATGCTTCTGCATTCATGCTTTGGTAATACCATGCTATGGACAGATGCCTAGGTCCTATCACCATTGACTTTATAGTCATTTGGAGTCAAGATTTGGGTAATAAACAATTCACTAATAGATTATGAGTCCACATCAGTTGATCTATCATTTAGTTGAATACCTAAATGCCTTTAATTCAAGTGTATCCTATGTGTGTGACCCTATAGGTCTAGAATTACATTGGTAGTCAATGTCCATAATAAATTTATGACATCAGAAGAAATAGGTGGTTCCTAGTCACACATCATTGCTACCCAAGTAATTCAGAATGTTGGAGAACAACTTCAACCTATAATCCATGATTAGTGTTGCATTGATCATATAGCTCCTTTGTCTCTGATATCCAGATTGATCTTGAGGCATGGAATTGTAATACTCTCAACGTTCAATCCATGTTCCTTGAACCTAAGATGTTTGTATGAGATGGATGTGAGTTCACATATCACATATTGAATCACACGAGTATGGTCGTACATTACTCAGTCTCTCTTATCAAGAGGCCTAGGTATCCATCTCCTGTAGGAGGGACAAATCCCATCTACATCTCTCACACTCGGTCCCCTTGTGTCAAAACTACCCAATCATTACCTTTATGGCAACCCGTATTTTAGGATTATGTTTGATGATGTCAAAGTATGCCCAACGACGTGTGATGAGTGTAGTGACTTCAGCTCTAAGAACCACAATAAACACTATCAATGTGAGAGTTGACTCTGACTACCATTTCATGGTCTTCATTTATCACTCTCATGGTGGGTTTGTCCAATATACCATTCTCTAACATGTATCTATGTGAGTGACTTGATATCATACATAATGACTAATAAGATTTTGTCATCAGTCAACACACACACTAGTCTTATGTATTACTATTGTCTATTTTGTTGCCACAATAATATCTGACTAGGGACATAACAAGAATGTACATGCATACTCTTATCATCCATATGATCTCATTGTTCAAGTCATGTACTTGAAAACATACATCATTGAGTAATAATATTCTTTTTCCATCTACTTACGTTTGTATCATCATATCATGACTGAGACAAACATAATAGATTGAATTACCTTTACTATTATCAAATCATGTATCTAATGCCACATTCCAATCATCATATGACTGGCTCTCTGGGTATATATACCAACAATTGAGGTGTATGTGGGATCCTTTTATAGGAATGGTGGAGGGTAGCATGGTCTTAAATGAAATTAATGTGTAAATGACACATGGGCTTAATGTGTCAACTTTAGGTGGACGTTTAGTAGTTAAGTTACAAATGGAAGTCTAGGTGTCTTCTCAAGGGTTTATAGATGACATATAGAAGCATGTGTCATCTCAAGATATCTATTAAAGGTTGGTTGACACATGAAACGATATGTGTCAATTCAAGATATCAATCATACGATAGTTGACACATGGCTAGACATGTAAAAAAATTAGGATGTGCTAGGTGTCAAATAGAGGAGTATGACAGTCATCTACTTTCTTCACCAACTAGCATGTTTGCAAAAGGTACCTACTTGCCTCCATAAGCATCTTGCTTTCCATAAAGCTACATGCTTCTCTCCATAAGCATCGTTATTGCCACACAACTACCTACTTGTGTGTTCCCCAACAAAATTTTTATTTTCCAAAAATTGACAAAAAAGATTGCATTTAGATTTATAATAGATAAAAGATTTTGAACCACTCATAATAGTTTATTTCAATATTAAATTTGATTTTAATAAATTCCCAAAGTAACTTTTTTTTACATAAGTAGCCGTAAATAAGGAGTTTTAACTTGGTTGGGAGATCATGACGTTGCATATACCACCCCTTCAAAGAATTGTTTCCTCAAAAAAATGTAACATTTAGGTTATGACTCATCTTATTCTATTCTAGTGAGGTTACATTGAATCTTTATCAAAGTTCATATTTTTACAATTTTCCTTTTGTGGGGTCTTATCTTGTTGCTCTGATACCATCTCTAAAATGTCCCAAATCTAACCACCTTAATGTTTCCTACTTAAAAGTCAAGCTACTAGATTTGATCTATTAATATATGTCAAAGTTCCAAAGCACAAGAAACAAAAAGTAATATTTCATTCAAAATATTACACCCTTACAAAGTTATTTTTACATTATATTGTACATTAGTTACAATTAAACATCAATATAAAGAATTTTGATCTCTTTTTACTTCTTGATTCCTCTCAGGATCTTTTCAAGATGAGTCTTCTACAAGGAAGTCCTACAAATAATAATCTACAACATGGAAGAATATGTGACAGCCAAACTAGGAGAGTACAAGTCAGACAAATGTCCAAGTATGGAAAATAGAGACTAGCATCAAGACAATATTAAGACAGCTATGTTCTTAAAATATTACTGAGATAATGAAAGTATCATAAGTCCGTACTAGTTGTAGACCATATATTGACAACATTGGTATTTTAGCATGACGTGTAATGAATATGTATGTGGAAATATTCATAAACTATTTAATCAGATGACAACGCTATAAAAAATGAGACCAATGTTGAGGATAATAAAATAGGTATTTCTTAAATAATGCTTATAAAGTGAGAGACCTTATTCCATAAGAGAGCTTAACTACCAACTCTCAAAGAAGGTGTCAATTCACCTTGGGCAAATGACCTGCAACCGCAGAGACATTCTTAGCTAAGACTTTAGCCCATTGGGGTTACCAAAGCACCTGTAAGTACCCTGGCACACCTCCAACCACTTGTGCACACTACATGCTCTATACAATGAATCATATTACCACATGCATCCATCGATCAACTTTTTGCTTAAATGGGGATAATAGGGGAGGGAGTCATTACATTTGGTACAAGAGCCTAGGTTTACCATTTAACATATAAAAATTAGTAAATTCTAAAGAGTTCTATAGAGCCCAAGGTAATTATTATCAAATTTTTCAAGACAATGGTGTCTAGAAGGGATCACATCCTCGAGGGCTGGTAAAAGTTTCCTGTGCTCCACTAGTCATCTTATGAGGAATCTGGGGTTTTCATGCATCCAACCTAGCCAAAATCAGAAGATTTTTCCTTAAATACAGAACCTTTAAATTTTCTTCTCGACTTAATTCATCCCTTCTCTACTCCCCTATTTTCCTGACAAAAACCCTAGGGACCCAATAACTACTTCGTTCTACCCTTCTGAGAAACTAATGCTATGAGAATTAGGGTCAAGGCATCCTCTAGAAAACCAAAATTAATGCATGTAACCAAGATGTCATGGACATAAATTTATGACGTTTTAAATATCCTAAACATAAAGATGAGACTAATTTATTATGTGAAGTAGTATTGTGAAGACCATTGCCACACTAAGTGAGATTACTCATAACAAATCACAGAATTATCACTAATGTCAATATTACCACAAAATAGGGTAAGTTAAAACCCATCTTATAATAGGATTTCTAGTTCAACAATTTACAATTGAAGCAAGAAACTATAGCCACTTGTATTTCATTCATATCAAAAGCATTACACAACATTGTTCAGTAGCTATCTAGCCACCACCTGTTAGATATGATCATCTTCTCATGTATACAAAGCTTGTTTGTACCTCTATGTCATAAAGCAAGAAACTCAAAATGATTTAAAATATATACAAAACAACCCCAAGGACCCGAGTGTACGGGGACAACACATATGACTCTATTACTAGACACTAGTTGCATATCCATGATTCAATAGTTACATATCCACTCGTTATCAATCTCAGCCACAAAATCTCTATCTCATCATGCAAATCTATGTAAAAAGATGTGGAACCCACGGGGTGAGACCAGACGTCCCAGCGAGAGATATAACTCTTTGCCAACATCTGTTATAAGAACAAATAATTGAAACATGAGATTATACTATTAACATATAAACAAATTCATCTAAATGATTTAAGCAAGGCAATTATCTTTGTTTAATAAGTTCACATATCTAAAACTGAGCAATGGAATATTTCCTTCTATTAGGTGAAATATAAAGAACATGTACTACTATTAGACAATGAACGATATAAGAAACACAACATGGGGGTCATCGAATGTTATTTGTATATGACCCTAAGTAATAACACTGCACAGTTGTGTTACATATTTAGTTATTATTCCATAAGGATTTGAGGCATACCACTCAAATCCAACAGACCACTACTAAGTCAAAATTAGTACCATACAAGATCAATGGAAGAGCCAGACTCGATGATCATCATCAACACTACTTAGTTAGATCGAGTCTACAATGTGGTGACATACAGTCATACTGCAAAGACAAGAACTTATAGTCAAAGCTATAGTCCTGTAAAGACAACATCTCATAGTCAAAACTATGGTCCTATAAAACAACTAGCCTGCATTGGTACATGGTATAACGCTAGAGAACAGGCTCACACATGGCCGTTCTATAATAAAACATCATATCACCATTTTAACAATTTAAGGATACATGGAGTTACCTCCATGAATACCCTACATATTCAACAACATGCGCTCTGAGTATCTTGGAGGAGTTACTCATTTCACCATCTATATAGATACCGATGTTAAAGATGGATCTATGATATAGGGAAACTACATGATTAATATTTCACTATATTAATTATGCCAATTGAGTGAATTAAGGCTCCATCATACAAGTGGACATGCAAACCCTAATTCAATCTAGCAAGCATAACTATGAAATAACTTCAGAAGATATACACATATAAACTGTGAACTTGTCACATCATCTTAGGGAAACACTGTCTCACTACCTTAAACAAGGCCATCAATATCACAAAGATTAAAACTACCATATTCGTCTGATCACTATTATCACATTACGAGGGATAATAATCTCTTATCACATCACTGGAGGATATAACCTCACACTAGGCATCAAGGCTTCACTAGGTTATAAGACCAATCACTTTATTCTTGTAACTCATTATTTTCTCATCATGCCTCCTCATGCATGTAAGCATCACCTGTATCACATCACGTATACACTATAACAACCATTAATTATGACAACCATCACCTCATGCCTCATCAGTCATATATATACATCATTTATATCATATTTCATAAACATCATAGTAATTATTAGATATGATAATCATATCACATACAACATTAATGTTATGCAAATTAGGAGAAGATACACATTGTTATCTCATTAATTTAAACAATTTAGGCTATATAAACAATGCATCATATGTCCTCTCAGTTTAGGGTTAAGGTTTCACACTTAACCTCATATGGTTCCATGACACTATTTAATTACCCACCTCTAATTTCATTACCTTCCACAAGTTTGGAGTGTATTAGATTAAGCACTAATTTATTACTAAGTGTGCACATTCACATATTAACAATTCCATCAAGGCTCAAGGCCATCATTTAATAATATTCATAGCATGTACAAGCTATGAAACTCAAATAGCCTACAAGGTTAGAGCCATACCAGTAAGAGAGAGAAAGTATATCATATGATATTCATCTACACATGTTTAACAAGTATATCGTACCCTAGGATTAGGGTTAGGATTCACTCATATAACCCACTAGAGTTTACATCATGATTTTATGCCAAACCCTAATTCAATCACTTCCCACCTACTTGAAACATATTAGGGTTAAAGGAAATGATTAGGGTTTAACTTCATTAGTCGATCATGATTTGGTCATGATGTCTACAACACTATGTATCATCATTATTTACATATGTAATTATACCATCTCATTATGCCATGCACATGTCACAACCATGCTTCATATAAATATATAAACCATGGACCAACATGGTATTGAGACCCACTGTACAGAGTGGGAATAAACCACCCTCTACTAATTATGATTATCAAAACTCATTTGGAAAGCAGCGGAATAATTTTTTTTTCTGACTATATTCAATTTCATAAAAGATTGTACAAAGATACATCAAATTCTCCCTTTTAGGGTTACATCATCATACACAACTAGGATCTAGATAGAGGGAAGTCTATACTACTCCACTTTTGTCTCCAAGCAACATATCCATCAGCTAAGTCCAAGCCAAGCTAAGATCTTCAAGCCATAACCATCACCTTGTTGCACATCTGGGTGGTTGGGAAAGCACCCAGCAAGAGGGAAGGAAAAAAAAATTTATGTGTCACTAAACTATACTAAAGGTGACAAGATAAATATAGCAAGTAAATCAGGCTAGGGATTCATTAAAAGATGAGACATCAAGAGAATGAGGCCATATATATAAAAGAATATTTCAATAGATGCTTTCCATAAACAATATATAACCAAGGCGATTGCATGTATGATTAATATTGACTATCTTAACTATGTAGGGTTGAGGCACCTATCGGACATCAACCAAAAGGGTGAGGGGAGAGTAACACATTCCCAGTCACCTGCACATATTTCATGTGCAGGGGAGAATAACATGTTCCCCAGGGGAGAAATAACACATTCCCCAACTATGGGTGGTTTTACATACAAGTACCACTACACTAGTTAATTAGTCTAATAAAATCAACATCCTAGAAAAAGAGTTATGGCAAGATTTATCAAAAGATTTATACAACATGGCAGTGGGGTATAAAACCCCAAATAAGATAATACTATAACTAATTTTGAGGCATAAACAACTTAAGTTTAAAGAACAATGGATTAGGTCAAATTAAGCCTCATTAAGGAACATGGGTAATGGTATAATAAATTTCCCAACTGAAGGGGTAGATGTACATACCTTATTCTTTAAAACCCTAGAACCACTTTTCATAACTTCTACACGAGATCAGATCCACTTTCCCTAATATGATCATCATATTTATGTATTAGATATATATATATATATATATATATATATATATTCATTAAAGGCTTAAAACCTCAAAGCCATAGACTTTTCCACAAACGATCGAATTTGATTCTGAAAACCTCATTAATGTCCTAGTTAGATTCTCCTGATCAAAATAACATATAGGTTTGTATATTTTCGAGATACTGACTTTTTAGGTTATTTTCCATATTTTTAAGTAATTTAAATCATCCTTAAAAATACATATTCGAAAACATCAGAATCAAACAACAAAAATATTTTTATTAGATAGAGTACGTTCTCCTGATTCCAAAACATATTTTAGTTTTAAATTTGGATAATCGAGTAAAAAGATATGATTTTTCAAAAATAAACTAATTAGAAATTACCAGGTACGCACTTCATATCCAAGAGACATAGCGAGAGGTCGGGCCCGCCTACTGACTTGGCCCAATGAGGGGCGGCCAAGTCTGTGGTCAATGCTCGGGTTTGACTCGTCTGAAACAAAACAAAATTATATGAAAGACGGTTATACACTCACGCAAAAACAAAACGAAGAAGAAAGGAACTGAGGGCAAAATGGTAAAACGAGGTTGGGTTATTCCCTTCCTCTCACCCGCACGCCATTGATGCGGCCTCGAGCAGCTAGCTTGGGGGAAACTTGGGCCAAACCGAGATACTAGACCAAACTTGATGTTTAGATATGTGAAAGAAATCTCTAAGCAAGACGAACTCGATGGTACCTTTGATTGCGTCGATTATGGAGAGAGAAGGGAGAGAAGAGCGCTGCAAGGTCAAGCTCCAATAAAGGTTCCCGACGTCCAAGTACGAGAGCAATGGAGAAATTGACTTGAGAAAAAGGTTTCTTATGTAGGGGGAAAACCCTAGATGGGTATATATATATATATATATATATATATATATATATATATATGATTGGGTGCTATGGTGTAGGGAGTTGGAGCTCTGGGATAGACTTCGGAAAAAGATTGGGCGTTTCACAAATACTCGATTTGTGCTAGTTGGATGCGGAATTGAATTTGCAATCTAATGCAACTTGTTTCGTGAAGTTTCGTCGAGAAACGAGGGAGATATGGCTAAATAACCGAACCTTCTTTGTCTACATTTACTGTTCACACGGGTGTCTCCTACTCAAGGTAGGAGACAACTCGGTAGCCATCTGATATGCATTGGAGGGCCGTCGCTGATCCGCAAGTAAGGCATCTAATACAACCTTCCAACTTAGCTCTTTTGATGCATTAAATGTATAAATCTTTCTAAAATTATTTGAGGATACAAACAAAGTCCAAGTAAACTCAAATTTGATAAGTTAACTGAATTTGGGGTGAGAAATCCGAATATAAAATTATATTTGCATTTTGAGAAAGTTAAATTAATTAATTAAGCCAATTACGATTTTCTCTTTCCTCTATCATTAATGACTATTAGATTCTCCAAAAATAATAAAACTTCACTCGTAAATCATATTAAGTATTTTGGATACGAATTTATCATTATTTCCATTTTTTGGTATTGTTTATTATTTTAATTAATGATTTTAATATTTATACACTTTCTCTCTCCTAAATTCACCTTCTTATCAAATATTTTCCAAATTGATTCAAAATCCATCCAAAGGTCTATTTTAAGATATAAAACACGAATTTGGAATCATTTTATTTTTTTGAAGACTTTTATTATTTTATTTAATTCATTTACATTTTACCACTTATTTATCCTTTTAATTTATTAGAGGTATCTAGAAACTTTATAAAAATATAAAACTTGGTCTACAAGTAATAATAAACGTTAGGAACACGTTTTTGAGATTAATTAATTTTATCAATTTATAATTAATATTTTTGGTCTATAAATCATTTTCACTCTCCTAAATCGAGATTTGCTTTCTTTTTCATATTCTAAAACGCACTAGAATGTTCTAGGACAAAATATTTTATTATATTTATTACTTAAGTGGACATTTTACATATTAAGCCCATTTCTAAACTTCCACTGAGGTATTTGTGCATAAACCCAAATATTGGAATAAAAGGTGAAAAATGTTCATTAAACCATTATATTCTCCACAAAATAAATAGAACAAACAAAGAGGATATAAATGAGAGGAAAAGATGCAAAAGATGACCAAAAGGCAAAATGCCCAAAACTCAGTATGTTACAACACTCCACCCCTTAAAAAGGATTTCGTCTCCGAAATCACTAGCAAGAAGGGAAGGGCTAGTGTGCAACCTCTCATCACTAAACATCAGGTTGTTCCTCCAACCATAAAAATGCCACCAAAACTTATACATCAACTACTTAACTTGAGGGTTCAGAAACTTCACATACAGCTCAACATAGGTTGGGTTCTCATGGAATACTAATGGTTCCACTTATATGACATTATTTTAGGAGATTTTACATTATTTACATTTTGTCTTATTAACATTATAGCACATTATCATCATTATATTAATTACATCATGTCATATTCACTTTATTTCCAAAAGGGTTATATTTTATTATTATAAACAATTAGAGGTTACTCAATTGTCTCAATACATTTTATCATTAATAACTTCAATTTACACTTCATTGTCCTCATATTATCACTTTATTGAGTTATAACAAATTATTTTACAAGAAATAAGACACTTTATCCAATTTTTGGTTACTCGTAAATTTTTTCCAATTAATGAGACATTGGTTACTTTTATCCATATTAAACATTATCTCTTTGCTACATTATCTTTATTTCTCATATTGATGTCATCATTAATCATTTCTCATATTCATTCATTTATATTATTGATTTTACACATTTATGTGAATCCCATCACTTCATATTCACATTGAAGCCATTACATGTATTTTAATGATCAAGGTGAGACATATTACTTATCAACAAATTGATTCACATTAAGTGACTAATCACATGTGTATTAGATAACAAGGTAACTTGTCTTTTATATTAATGACTTGATTAATATGTGATTAGATGATTATATATATATATATATAGATATATATATATCATTTATGTGTATCAATGTAGGTTAACTGATTATGGCACTTAACATCATTAATGTATCATGAAAGGCATTAAAGATGTATAGATTAGGGTTAGATTATTGCAAGTTAGGGTTTAGGTCAACCAGACCCTTATTTTCACTTATCCATACTTAGCATGCATTAGGTTACAATTATCTTTCGTTTTGTTAGGGTTTAACAACTTTCATATTGACAATTAGCATTGATATTCATATTATGTGCATTGGATGTACATTAGGGTTCAAGCACATGCATTATTCCTTAGATGATAATTATAAGTTCATTACATATTAACAAGCATGTTAGGGTTACCATTATTACATGTTTGGTCATGACCATAGATCCAATCATACTGTCCTCCTATTCATGGGGTTAGGGTTTCTAAATATAGAGTAGATAGATTTCAAGATATCATAGGGTTCCATCCCCCTAAAGAGGATTTCGCCCACAAAATCTAACCACTCAAGCATCATAAACTAACCATACTCCACCTCTTAAAGGGTTCGACCCATCAAGTCAAACTACATTAGCGTTAAAGGATGAGTCTAAATGAACCATACTCAAGATTCATCATCCTTCCACTGTGCACTCTGATATCTTTCCAAACACCCAAACTCTAAGGTCTAGGTTCTAGGGACATAAGAAACTATCTTGGTATCCATCCTCAAACAAATCAAATTAGGATTCCCAAAGATATACAGCATAGAAGTCTAAGGTTACTATTGCCTAAAAGAAAACTATTTTGGGCAATTCGTATTAGCTCAGTCCAGGATGGTATCATATGGGCACGGGAGTCCTCGTCAACCAAGCTAGTGGCACGAAGGATAATATTGCCAACCCCCGAAACCCTGATCCTTTCTAGACACCTTTGCTTCAACTTCATGTCCTAATAGTTGCCTAAAGGCAAACCTAAACAACATCAAGTTATGCATATTTTAATTATGAGCATATTAGAGTTTTATTCATCAAGACTCTAAGGTGAAAGTATAGGATTCTAAGTCAACCTTTCAACGTAGATCAAATCTAGGGAAAACATGTAACTTAAGGGAAGCTATGGAAATCTAGGGTTTTAACTAGGGAGACAAAACTAAAATAGTCAGATTTCTGACTACCATGGGCTCTGATACCATATTGTAAAGAGTGGGAATAAACCACCCTCTACTAATTATGATAATCACAACTCATTTGGAAAGCAGCAGAATAATTTTTTTTTCTGACTATATTCAATTTCATAAAAGATTGTACAAAAATACATCAAATTCTCCCTTTTAGGGTTACATCATCATACAAAACTAGGATCTAGATAGAGGGAAGTCTAGACTACTCCACTTTTGTCTCCAAGCAACATATCCATCAGCTAAGTCCAAGCCAAGCTAAGATCTTCAAGCCATAACCATCACCTTGCTCCACATCTGGATGGTTGGGAAAGCAGCCAACAAGAGGGAAGGAAAAACAAAAGTATGTGTCACTAAACTATACTAAAGGTGACAAGATAAATATAACAAGTAGATCAAGCTAGGGATTCATTAAAAGATGAGACATCAAGAGAATGAGGCCATACATATAAAAGAATATTTCAATAGATGCTTGCCAGAAACAATATATAACCAAGGATTGCATGTATGCTTAATATTGACTATCTTAACTATGTAGGGTTGAGGCACGTGTCGGACCTTCAACCAAAAGGGTGAGGGGATAGTAACACATTCCCAGTCACCTGCACATAGTGCAGGGGAGAATAACACGTTCCCAGGGGAGAAATAACACATTCCCCAGCTATGGGTGGTTGTACATACAAGTACCACTACACTAGTTAATTAGTCTAATAAAATCAACATGCTAGAAAAAGAGTTATGGCAAGATTAATCAAAATATTTATACAACATGGAAGTGGGGTATAAAAACCCAAACAAGATAATACTACAACTAATTTTGAGGCATAAACAAATGAAGTTTAAACAACAATGGATTCATTCAAATTAAGCCTCATTAGGGAACATGGGTAATGGTATAATAAATTTCCCAACTGAAGGGGGTAGATGCACATACCTTATTCTTTAGAATCCTTGAACCACTTTTCATAACTTTTACACGAGATCAGATCCAATTTCCCTAATATGGTCATCATATTTATGTATTAGATATATGTATATTCATTAAAGTCTTATAACCTCAAAACCATCAAATTTTCTAGAAACGATCGAATTTGATTCTGAAAACCTCACTAATGTCCTAGTTAAATTCTCCTGAACAAAATAACATATAGGTTTGTATATTTTTGAGATACTGACTGTTTAGGTATTTTCCATATTTTTAAGTAATTTAAATCATCCTTAAAAATACATATTCGAAAACATCAGATTCAAACCACAAAAATCTTTTTATTAGAAAGATTACATTCTCCCGATTCCAAAACATATTTTAGTTTTAAATTTGGATAATCGAGTAAAAGGATATGATTTTTCAAAAACAAACAAATTAGAAATTGTCGCGTAGGCACTTCATATCCAACAGGCATAGCGAGAGGTCGGGCCCGCCTACTGACTTGGCCCAATGAGGGGCGGCCAAGTCATGCGGTCAATGCCTGGGTTTGACTCATCTGACACAAAACAAAACTAGATTGAAAGACAGTTATACCGTCGCACGAAAACAAAATAAAGAAGAAAGGAATTGAGGGCAAAACGGTAAAACGAGGTTGGGTTGTCCCCTTCCTCGCCATTGCAAGTCCCTCGAGCTGCTAGCTTCGGGGAAACTTGGGCGAAACTGGGATACTAAACCAAACTTGACGTTTAGATATGCGAAAGAAAGCTCAGAGCAAGCGGAACTCAATGGTACCTTTGATTGCGCTGATGAAGGAGAGAGAAGGGAGAGAAGAGCGCCGCAAGGTCAAGCTCCAATCAAGGTTCCCGACGTCCGAGTACGAGAGCAATGGAGAAATTGACTTGAGAAAAAGGTTTCTTATGTAGGGGGAAACCCTATATGGGTATTTATATATATAGGATTGGGTGTTATGGTGTAGGGAGTCGGAGTTCCGGGATAGACTTGGGAAAAGATTGGGTGTTTCATGAATATACAATTAAAACATGAGATCTTATGCTAGTTGGATGCAGAATTGAATTTGCAATCCAATGCAACTTGTTTCGCGAAGTTTCGTCGAGATACGAGGGAGATATGGCTAAATAACTGAACCTTCTTTGTCTACATTTACTGTTCACGCGGGTGTCTCCTACTCAGGTAGGAGACAACTCGGCAGCCATCTGATCTACATCGGAGGGCCAACGCTGATCCGCAAGGAAGACATTTAATACAACCTTCCAACTTAGCTCTTTTGATGTATTAAATATATAAATCTTTCTACAATTATTTGAGGATACAAATAAAGTCCAAATAAACTCAAATTTTATAAATTAACTGATTTTGGGGTGAGAAATCCGAATATAAAATTACATTTGCCTTTTGAGAAAGTTACATTAATTAATTAAGCCAATCACTATTTTCTCTTTCCTCTCTAAATAATGACTATTCGATTCTCCAAACATAATAAAACTTCACTCATAAATCATATTAAGTATTTTGGATACAAATTTATCATTATTCTCATTTTTTGGTGTTGTTTATTATTTTAATTAATGATTTTAATATTTTATACACTTTCTCTCTCCTAAATTCACCTTCTTTTCAAATATTTTCCAAATTGATTCAAAATTTATCCAAAGGTCTATTTTGACATGTAGAAAACGAATTTGACATCACTTTATGTTTTTGAAGACTTTAATTATTTTATTTAATTCATTTACATTTTACTACTTATTCATCCTTTTAATTTATTAGAGGTATCTAGAAACTTTCTAAAAATATAAACCTTGGTCTACAAGTAATAATAAATGTTAGGAACACGATTTTGAGATTAATTAATTTTTATCTACATATATTTAATTTTTTTGGTCTTTAAATCATTTTCTCTCTCATGAATAAGATAAAATATTTAGCATTGACCATATTAAATAAAATTTTTCGTAAAGGCTTATTTTTATATTTATATTACGAATATGGAGTTAGTTTTCTAATTTGAGGGCAGTCAATATTTTATCTCTCTTTCTTGGCTTATTTCCCATTATCTTGTTTTAAAGGCATTATATATTTATTTAATATCCAAATTAGATGATACTTGGCCATTAAGTTTTTTTAAGTCAAGAAAACGAAATTAATATCCAAATTATCTTCTTGGGTTTCTATTTATGATTTTTTTGAAACAACATATTCCTCATTATCCTCTTTTATCCAATATATTCCATATTATCTCCAATTATTACATTTATCATCTCCTTTATATATTTCGAGATTTCCTTTCTTTTTCATACTCTAAAAATCACTAGAAAGTTCTATGATGAAATATTTATTGTATTTATTACTTAAGTGGACATTTTACATATTAAGCCCATTTCTAAACTTTCACTGAGGTATTTGTGCACAAACCCAAATATTGAAATAAAAGGTGAACAAATGTTCATTAAACCATTATATTCTCCACAAAATAAATAGAACAGACAAAGAGGATAGAAATGAGAGGAAAAGATGGAAAAGAGGACCAAAAGGAAAAATGCCCAGAACTCAATATGTTACACCCACTATCAACAAGGTGTCTCTGTGACACATATATCAATGCCTCTCACAAGGTCATTAACCCTATCACATTACATTTACTATGGGGTATCAATCCCTTAATCAGATCTCAAGAGGATTTCACCTCATATTGCTCTCAAGCCATTTACTAAGTTTTATTAGGCCTATTCATATAATTCCTACACCATTGATAAGTTTACTAAGTTTTATTAGGCATATACATATAATTCCTACACAAGAGGATTTCACCTCATATTGTTCTCAAGGCATTTACTAAGTTTTATTAGGCCTATTCATATAAATCTCTTAGTAATCATGATCACACACTATATTATACAAGGTTCATTATAGCATTCACATGTCTATGCCATTCACCTCACTTACAAATTTAGGTTTACATAAATATGAGAGAGATAAAACACTATTCTGGGATACAATCTTCAAGTAGAGCAAGGAAATGTATCATATGGTCACATGATTAGGGTTAGGGTTTGTACTTGCTCAATTTAGGATTTCATAACATCATTCAACCTCTAAACCCAAAGTTCATCATCTCCCACATAATTGGAGAGAACTAGGGTTAAACATTGTTATTAATGGTTAGCTAAATATTAATGCAACATTTTCATAAACCATTAGACTATGTATCATCATCCTTACTCACTCACACAAGCGGTGTATTCAACTGCAATGTGTGCAGCATGTGACACTACCTACAATGCATATAGGGTCTATGTCGCAACTCGTGATCCGTGCAAACAACCTTGCCCATGACAGTCAACATTGCTCACATGCCCACAATGTGCACAACACATCGCGCCCACGACGTGCACATTGTATGTCGCACCTGTGACACTTGGCTTGCTCACTCACCCAAAGTTGTTCACATTGATCACAATGTGCAAAACACATATGTCGCATCTGCTACGCACATAGGACGTCGCTCGCCAATGACGCGTGCAGTGCAACCTTGCTTGTGACCATCACAGCCCCTGTCACTTTCAATAGTATAATGGACGCATAACCATCCTAACAAAATGTCTTGATCACTCCTTTACCTATTCACGAGCGAGAAGCCACCTCCAGCACAACAATGAGTCCACGATGCTGCAAAAGAACATCTCAAGCACCAGCACTTCTTAACCAACAAAATGTAATGGTCGTCTCTTAGGGTTAGGAATGTGTTTTAGTTGAAACCACCCCTTCGGTAGGTGTTCTTTAAACTCTAAAACATGTAGCATAGAAGGTCAATTAAATGACCTAATTAAGAAGATAGATTCTAGGTTTATCATACTTGTCAATATACTCATAACTCTCTATTGTTCAAGATGGTCAGGTCATAATATGGATAGAACAGTTCTATAAGAAAGAAAAACTATAATGATTTAGGGTTAAGGAAAGAGTAATACTTCTTGGGACAATACACAGATTAAACCCTAAACATAATCATCTCTTACACCACGAAGAACACAATTTTGATATTCAATAGAACAATATATAATAAAGCCTAAGATGCTAATAAAATATGGGAAAATAGCTATAAAACATGCATGTTCTTTGAAGAGAAGCTATCTCATTAGATCTCAAGCTCCAAAAGCTTCAACCAAGCTTCAATTTTGACTAAATGATCATCTTAAGAAGAGAATGGAAGCATGGTCACAAACAAGTTCCAAAAAAGGGAAAATAGATCTAGATCAAACCAAAAGAGAAAGAAGGAAGAGATGAAATCATTTTCTCACTCAGGCTCTACCTTGTCAAAACATGATCTATGGCCCTTGTGAAGAAGGGATCTCCAAGAAAACCCAATATAGATGATCCAAGGCCAAGGAGGAAGAAGAAGATGAAGTGTTTAAAAAATAAATGTGATCTATAAGGGAGGATAACTTACTAAGAGATGATTCACAAAGATTCACCACCAAAAGCTAACCCTAGCACAAGATCTTCAATCATGCACCAAGAATTGTCCACCCAAGGATCAAGTTCTGATTCCTCTTGCTCCTAAATATCCAAAAACAATTATAAGGTAAATTAAGGTGTGTAGAGAAGAAAATATTATCTTGCAAGGAAAGGAAGGGATTATATATCTAAAGGAGGAGAGAAGTAGGGATCTTTGAGGTGTCAACACCATAGAGCACCAAGGGACACTTGATCTTTAAAGGATCAACCTTATTTCCCTTGCTTAAAAAATATGAAATGTCCATGTTTATCTAAAAAAGTGTCACAACCTATAGAGTCAATTAGTCCCCTTGTTGCGATTAAGACAATTCATTCATCTTTGTCTCGGTTAAGACACTTTAGTGTTGAAACCCTAGGTCTCATATGTGCATAGGTCGAAACACTAGAAGAGAAGGTGTTTCGACCCATCTTCACGAAGTTGTCTCGGTCATGACCATGAATCTCAAGCATGTGTCTCGGTCGCGATCCTCACCAAAAGGTGTAGTGGTCACCACATGAAACCTTAGCATAGTCATTATATTAAATAAGAAAACCCTAGAAACCCTAGAGTCACCATAAGATGTCACATTATCTATCATGATACAAACAATGTCCCCCATTGCATCATATTCTCTCTCATGATGCTAAAGAATAGGAAACATTCTCAACATCTAACAATTGTAGGATAACCCCTCATCTTGGGTAAATTCTAATTTTGCTCCAAAACAAGCATATATAGTTCAATCTTCATTTATGAAGGACCAAACTTGAAGCATAAACATATCACATGATACTAAAACACCTCAAAGGATTGGATTAAAGGTCTAAGAATCTTATTAAACAAGGTAAGCACAAATTAGAATTTAAGCTAAGTCAGGGGCCTTACAAGTATGGCCCACATCAAGACAATAGCCATCCCCGACAACACCCCTTAGGACCACCCAGACAAGAAAGTCTCTCACAAGTAGAAGGTCTCCTTAGTGAAGAGGAGGAGATCCATGGAAGGCGAGTCTTCTAAGAAGCTGATGAGGCTAGAGGAGGCCTCCACTGAGAGAGGTCCAAACACGAAGCCATCCCCTTAGAGATATGTTTCCAAAAGATGGTGTTGAACCGATGGCAGAAGATGAACCCAAGGGTGTAGGTAACTCAGATGCTAGTGGCCCCACTTCTATTGGACAGTTGGTGATCCCAACCCCTGTGGTGCTTTGGCTAGAACATCTAAAGAAGTACACTGAGGCCATAATGCCCTGGCTCTCAGATACATCACCAGAGATGAGAATGGTTAACCCATACATGTCTGCCCTCATTTTGGAGCCACCGTCCTCAATTTCATCAAGACAAACATAGAGAGCTTTTGGGGAGAAAATAAGACTGAGGCCATCAAAGAAATGTATGCCTAGCTTCTACTTTGGAGAATGGCTTCCACATCCTAGAAGTGTAACTCAACAAGAAGTTCCTCATCACCAATCACCTTCTTAAAGGAGAAATAAAGCTATGGTGCAACAACTACATCATCGAGCGAACTGAGTAGTCAATGCCTTGGGTGGACTTCAACACCATCTTCCTCAAAAGATTATCCCCAACTTGGCCATGAAGGAAAAGAAGAAGTAGTTCATGCTCCTTTGTCAGGGCAACTTGTTGGTGGAATCTTACGCTTGGAAATTCTACCTCCTGGAGTGCTTTGCCTACATGTTGACCGAGGAACGAGGAGTTGAGCACTTTGTCGAGCATCTACACCCCAACTGAAATCCCCTTGGGATGGCTAGTAAACCTTTGAACTTCACCAAGGCCCTTCACTTTGCCTTAGATATGGAAAGGATTGTCATGCCTACTCAGATTCTTCCCAAAGGATATCTAAGGTTCATTGAAGGTATTTATTACCCAAGGAATGATAATCAAAAGGCACAAGTTAGTAAAAATGACAAGGGTATAAATAGATGAAAGGGAAAGCCTAGTCACAGAACCACAACCACATTTGTTACACATGTGGGAGGAAACCTTGGAAAATGTCACTATAAGAAGAGAGTGTGTTTTTGTTGTCAGATAGAGGGATACTTCATAGCCAATTGCCCACTCCCTAACCATTGAGATCCAGTGACCCAACTGGTGGTTGCAGAATGAAAGGGATCATTCCCAAATGTTGGATAGAGTTAATAGGGCTAAGTCTTCAACATTGATAATTATGAATTTGAGGCCAATGCCAATCGACTCCTAGAAGGTATCCATCCCTAGATTCCCTATTCTCTATCCATCACCATGAAATGCTCAATAGTTTTGACTACCATAAATACAATGTTGGACTACCTTATATCATGGAACATGCCATAAAGCTTTATTTGAATCTAGTTTTACCAATAATTTTATTTCAAAAAATGTCTCAATTATGCTTTGTTTGATTTTCAAGGACATAGCAAATATTCTATAAGTTACCCCCCCTAGTGGTCATATTTTCTCATCCCTCTTAAAGATACTAGTTATCCTTATTAAGTATATGAATAATGAACTTATTATCAACATTATCTTGCTTGATATGAATGATTTTGATGTCATTATAGGAATGGATTGTCTTTGTAACTGTAATGCAAAGATAGGCTATAGGGAAAAGAAAACAGGGATAGAGAATCCAATTCATCCACCCTTTATGATTAGAGGATGGAAAGATGATACCAACATCTTGTATGTGTCAGTCAGAAAAGCAAAATGGATGGTGGCTGAAGGTTGTCTAGCATTCCTAACTATTGGGATCAATCCAAAGCAGAAGGTGCAACCCTTATAGGTTGTCTGGGGCTATGTTTCTGTGTTCTCAGATAATTTTCTGGCATACCTCTAGAGAGATAATTGGATTTCTCAATAGAGATAGATCTTGGGACAAACCCAATTTCTAAGGCACCTT
The DNA here is from genome assembly GCA_963693085.1 of Alisma plantago-aquatica. NCBI lineage: Eukaryota > Viridiplantae > Streptophyta > Magnoliopsida > Alismatales > Alismataceae > Alisma > Alisma plantago-aquatica. The sequence goes on along the minus strand of OY856409.1, from coordinate 1,128,614,438 downwards.
ACAGGATGGCTCCCACAAAGTTTCTTGAGTTAAAGATGCAACTACATGATCTCCTAGACAAGGGATTCATCCTACCCAACACTTCCTTGTGGAGAGAATTGGTCTTCTTTGTGAAGAAGAAGGATGGATAGCTCCGCATGTGCATAGACCACATAATGATACACCAGGATACAAATAAAGAATAAGTATCTCTTACTCTACATAGATCACTTGTTTGACTAGCTCAACACCTTTGCCATAGTGTTCATATATGACATCCTAATCTACTTTGATGACCTAGAAAAACACTATAACCACATATCTAAGGTCCTTGATATCCTAAACAAGCAGAAGTTCCATGGGGAATTATGGAGATGTGAGTTTTGATAGACTGAGTTATGTTCCCCGGGCACATTATATCTAGAGGAACCATATCGGTAGACCCTACCAAAGTAGGGTCCGTTTGAGAATCACAAACACCAAAGACCCGTCTGAGATTTATAGTTTCCTAAGATTGGTTGGGTATTACCGATGGTTCATCAAAGATTTCTCAATGGCTACTTTGCCCCTTACCAAGCTCACTAAGAAGAATGAGAAGCTTGTTTGGTCTGACCTATGTTAAGTACAATTCCAGGAGATGAATGTGATGCTTACCTCGACCCCTGTTTTGACCATACCTTGGGGCAATGATGGTTTGGTCATCTTCATTGACGCATCAAAGATCAGCTTAGTATGCGTGTTAGAGAAAAACAAGCATGTTGTCACTTTTCCTCCAGACAACTCAAGCCCAATGAGTTGAATTATCTGACCCATAATTTGGAAATTGTAGCAATTGTCTATGCCTTGAAGGTTTGGTGACATTATCTATATGGGACAACCTTTGACATCTTCACCAACCATAAGAGACTAAAGTACCTATTGATGGGCCTGAACATGCAACAATGGCATTGGATGGAATATCTAAAGGATTTTGATATCACCATAGCCTACCATGCCGGTAATGCCAATGTGGTCGCCGATTCCCTTCGTCAAAAACATCTCAGTTGTGCAACTAGTTTTCCTCACCCAGTGAAAGAGACTGGAAGACTTCTCTACATGGACTCCGGATCCCTTGGAAGACATAATTTGTCTATTCAATATCCAAAACATGTCTGACCTGTTGATCAAGCTTATAGAAACCAGTTAGTCAGTACAGAGCTAGAAAAGATGATGGGTTTGATGGTGATGCCTCAAAACATCTCTCGGTGGATGTGGATGGTGGAATATAATATAAGAATCATACTTGGGTTCTTGAGGATTCAAATTTGACAGATCACATTCTATAAAAGCTCGTGGATCGAAGTACATTGTACACCCAACACCACTAGGATGTTCAAAGACTTTACAACATATCTTCTAGTGGCCAAGAATGAAGCAAGACATAGCTTCATATGTTGCAAGTTATCTTATGTGCCAAATGGTGACGGATGAGCACCAGTCACCCGGTGGGTTATTGCAATCTATAGAGATACCTGAACATATGGGACCAGATCACTATGGATTTTGTGGTGGGTCTCCTAGAGACAAGAACAAGACATGATGCTATATGGGTCGTGGTGGACACCTAAACAAATCAATAACTTCCTTTCCCTAATGACCACTGCCAATGTCTCAAATCTATCAAAGATTTACATTTGAGAGATAGTCCATTTGCATGATTTTCTAAGCTTGATTGTCTATGACTTTGACCCTAAGTTGACATCCAAGTTGTGGAAACAAGTCCAAGAGGAACTCGATACAAGGTTGAAGTTCATCACAACCTATCATCCCCAAAGATATGTTCAATCAGGACATATGATCTATACCTAGAATATTTGTTAATAAAATGTTCCATAGATTGACATGGATCATACAACAAAATACCTACCCTTAGTTGAGTTAGCTTACAACAATAGTTACCGAGCCAGTATTAGGATTCCTCCATATGAAGCTCTTTATGGGAGGTTGTGTTAGTCACCACTTCGCTGGGATGGTGTTCGTGGGAGGACCTTGCTCAGGTATGATGAACTACAATTATATGACAAAAGGGTCACTTTGATCAAGAAAAGTCTAAATAGATCCCATTATCGACAAAAGTCATATCCTGATGCCAAATAGATAGATTTGCACTTCACTGTAGGAGGTCATGTTTTCTAAACATCTGACCCCTACATACTATAGCTAAAAACATACGAAAATTGAGTCACCTATATGTGGGTATGTTCAAGGTTCAAGAATGGATTTTGAGAATGCTTATCAATGTTTTAGCGCCACAATAGACCATGATGAATGATGTATATCATGTGTCCAATCTTATGTGCTACGTGAAGGATCTTGCCCATGTGTTTAATATTGAACCTATTGATATGCAAGGAAGATTTTCATACCCGACGTTGCCTGTGAGGATCTTGGATTCCAAGGTTAAAGACCTCATAAATAAAAAGATTGATATGGTAAAGGTTATTTGGAAGCACTAGGGTGAGGATGAAGCCACATGGGAGCTAAAGATGGACATGAAAAAGTCTCATCCCCAACGTTTTGAGTGACTGTTCGAATTTTGAGGTCAAAATCCTTGTAAGAGGAAAAGGATGTTAAAACCTAGATTTTTGCATGCATGTGTGCATATATTTGAATGCAAATAATATATTGATAAGGACATATTAGAAAATTTTGATATTTTCTATGTCTTGTTTTAAAAGGGTGTATTTATACGTGATTTGTCCTTTGAGAAAGATTTCATGTGTTTTACTATTTTCAATAATCCATTGATAATTATTGCCTAAATAGAGAGTGGAAAATACAATAATAAAGAAATGTGTAGAAGTAATGTACAATGGGTAATGAAATGAAGAATTGTTTGGAAAATTCTAGAAAAGGGTATGTTGAACACAACCAACATGCACATTTCAATCCTAACATTCACCCAAAGAAAGAATATAATAAAATAAGAATTTTTGCTAAGTTTAAATGAGAAGAGGATGTATTTTATGCCTCAAATTTTTAAAATAAAGCAAATAATTAGAGGCAAATAAAAGTACTTTTTAGTATTTGTATTTTAGCACCAAATTTTGCCCAAACTGAGATTTAATTATTAAAAGTCTTCCTTTGAAATTTTGCATCATTCTGGTCAAGTACGAGAGAGATATGATTTTATAAAGATTTCCTAAAGTACATGGATTAATTGATCAATGCAGTAAATGCCACGATTATTTTGAATATAGGGGAATCCCTTTTAGGTGTCATAGAAATATGTAGCCACCCTATCATGATCCAATTCTCTTTCCTCTATCTCCTACGTCATGATCAACTAGGAAAGTCCAAGAAACAAGTAGTGAATCTCTCACACCTCTCTATACCTCTCCACCTCTCCCCTCAGTTCATTCTCCATTGGATTTGGGAGAGGTAAGAAGACACGAATACCCCTTGCGTAACTAAGAAAGTACCCATATCCTAGTTAATCTGGGATCTAGAGCTTCAAGGATTTGAGTCCTAGAGCAACCAGAGCATCCCCAATTGCTTGCCAACCTTTATCCTAGTTCCTGACCATTTCTAAACCAATACCAGTGCTCCACCGTCATCTCCCTACAACCCCAACCATTTCAGGGAAATTTGTAAACTAGAATTTCCTTAAGGACTTACTGAGGGTGCCCGACACATCACCAGGAAACAAAGACCTACCACCCTTCCCTTGGACATGGTGCCTGAAGGTAGAAAAGCTTCACCGTGATTGCATCTAGTGCCACCACATCACGTAGCATGAGGCATAAGATCATCAAGGGCCTCTAGGAATCTGGTCGTGAGCTTAGGTTGATGTTTTGGCATAACTGTCTACTTCCCTTCTTCACCTTGTTGTTTTGTTCTTAGGTACATCACCCCTACTATCGAACCCTTAAACCATTGTGCATTATCCAGTTCGATTCAGAGGGACCTATTAAGGTTCTTGGACCCTTGGTCGGGGCTCTGATTCCTCTAATAGCCAAGTCAACCATCGGTTGACTCCATGGATAATAACTTTCTATCGGGCGCGAGGGAATAATAATCCCTAGAAGGGATCAGCCATCGTTTTCTCATCTGTATGAAATAAAATTTCATAGCATAATGGAAATATTCTTCATTTTTTGGGATCCAATTTGAGAAAATGTCACACACTAGTATATATACATACATACATACATTTGTACATACATACATACATACATCTGATGCAAAGGACATGATCTTGAAATTAGGAAAGAACACGGGAAAACAGAAGAGGAAGATGCTTCTCATACTATCGACAACTTACTTCTATATCTAGAAAGAGAGAAATCAAAGAAGACATAGTGATAGAAATAGAGATATACAGAGTATTGTTAAGAAAATATGTAAAGCTGTCTTAGGTAGACTACTTAGTTAGTCTCTTTCTTTTTATTTTGTGGACTACATTGTACTTTGACCCTCGATCTTTTTTGAAAGAGGAGAACTTCAGAATAAGACTTACCACATTCTGATACATACATACATACATACATATATATATATATATATATATATATATATATATATATATATATATATATATATATATATATATATATATATATGTCAGCAAGGGAATAGCCTGGTTGGTGAATTCCGGTGGTCCCCAATGAAGGGACCCGGGTTCGAAACCACACTGAGAAGCATATCTTGATTTATCACCCTCCCGGGAGTCCGGCCTTCGCCACAGGTTATGGGAGGGGGGGGGGATAAATCTTTCTCTCTTAATCCCATATATATATATATATATATATATATATATATATATATATATATATATATATATATATATAACTGACATGACATTTTCCAATTATCTACAAAACAATTTACTTTACAAAATTCTAGTAATTAATTGGTAACTCGAAATCTAGCATATATATATATTATTTGGATTATAAAAATCCATTGACTTCAAAAAATAAGTTTCATGAACTAATTCTGCCTCGAACCCCAAAGGTGCACTAAGATGCTTACTATAATGTAATTTAACACATACAAACTTTTCATTTCATAAAATTGATGGAATTGATGAGTATATGTTGATTATTTTGTAATGTGTAATCCTTTTGGATGCAAAGATAATCTTGGATCTAATATAGAATAAAAAATTCACATGTTGTAAGAAATTAGGGTTTCCTTAGATGAAAAGCCTTAAAAGTGATAACTAGGGTTTGGAAAGCCTAAACCTAATGAAACCCTAACTTAGAGCCAAATCAGTCTTAATGAATATTTTGTGAACACAATAGTAATACGTGTGTGTTATGCATTAATTACAAGGTGATTGCTTGATTGGCTGCATCTGCTCTTGTTTTCTAGGACATTAAGTCATCCCCGAGGGAAGGTATGTGTCTAAACCTATGAATATTGGCATTATTGACTCATGTGGTTTTTCAGAGCTACCCAAATCATTGCAATTAAACTATTGGTTGTTTATTTATTCCCCACAATATATAAGGCACATATGACTATCACTTTATATGAAGTTAAATTACTTAACCAAGGATGTTATATCTAGTGGATTCAATGCACATGTAGGATGTAAGGAAGTTAGTATGATGATGGTGATCAAGGCGGGAAAGGAAGATCACCAATAGACAAGATGGGAAAGGAAGGTCATTATGGGCTAAGTCAGGAATGAGAGTATAGTGTAAAACCAAGCCTGGGAAAGGGAAGGTTGTGAGAAGTCCACTACAACAACAAAACTCTAATGAGAGGTTCCCTATAAAGCATTCCTTCAACGAGTTGGCATACAATAGAGATTGATAAATTAAGGGTTGGAAAGTTTTAATAGAAAAAGCAAGTTCGATTATGTAATACTATTTGTTTATAAGGATTACTATGTTGTTACATCCACATGTGAATATTAATTTTCCCCCACGTACTCAGTATATTTTGATATATTGACCACATTTTTGTTTCACATTGTTTTTGGTTAAGCTACAAATAATATGACAAGATGGATATCCATAGAAGAAGAAACCAAAAAAAGATTCTTAAAATTTATTGGAGTATTGTAGATAGTTAGATTTATTTCATGTTGCAAAATTTATTTTCTCTACCAATGTAACACCCTATAGGAGATTCTATCTTTTCATTGAATCTAAATTTTAATTATTATTTCTTAATTGCTAAATCATGATCCTAAAATTAAGATAATGGCCCTTGCCCTCTCGGTTTTCCTTAAATAATGATAACATGGGGAGGGGGTCATTACAACTTCCTTAAAAAATTTAGCGTATGAGGAATCCATAGCTAGTGTGAAGGTTGCGCGATCATCCTGAACATCATAAGTAAGAAACTCACTTCCAAAAGTCCTTGGATGTCCTTGGTCGTTGACTTCTCCTTGGTTAAAGAAATTCTTCAGAATCGTCAGTTTAGAAATGACATGTTCTGGTTCGTCTCCCACATTTTTCATACCTTATATGTGCTTGAGAAAGGAACCTATGGTAATGGATCCTCTTGAGAGATCTCCATGAGTACACCACATTCACGGGAAACACGTTTTTAGAAAATGTTACACCACAAGGTTCCACAATTGTATTGACATCAATGCTCAATATTTCAGATGCTCTAATCAAGAATTTGTAGGTGTAACATATTGAAGCCTATAATCTTACCCTATCCCATGATAAGGAGGTTAGTAAATTTGGTTCCTTAGATTTGACCAAATAAGGACAAAGTTATATCAGAACATATATTTTTAATGCATAACATGGAATAAGTCAATGGTAACCCTTAATGCAATAGGATTAAAAACAAATATAACATATTAAGCGAAATTGGGTTCTATAATCAACATCTTATATCATAATACACTAATATTAACATATTGACATACATGTGTGCTGACATGAATGGCGTTCATGTAATATGTCACATATGCTTATTTTTCTAACTAATATTCACCATGTCTAATAAGAGGTATAATGTTCATAATACATGAATTAGAATAACAACTAGAGTTTTCATGCCCAAAAATATGAATAATGTGCCAACATCAAACTAAATATCGAATTAATGGACTAAATATGTTAAATACGTTCGATGTGGAAATTCATGCATAATAATATAAGGAAACTTGTTTAGTAACAATGTGACAATAATGAGACTCCAAATGATAAATGAAGATGGTAATGATGTTGTGTTATAATAATATAATGTTGATGAGCCTAACTCTTTAATTGTATTAGAACTCATAAAAGAGATCTTAAAAATACAAATTCATCTTCAAAATTGTGTTCTTTTGGTCCCAAATATCTTGGATGCCACGTTTGAGGCCCTATGAGAATACATAGGTACCTTAATTTTATTTATGAAATCATATATAAGTTAAAATCTAAAATATCAAATAATATATTAAATGACCTCAGAAGTGGAAAATAATAGCAAGATCAGATTTACTTGTCTTAACTAGCTGGCATCTCAAATTGGTATTATTGGAGATTTGTCTGAGCCCTCAGAGAACATGGAAAGAAGAAGAAATTTTTAAATGCCTCATAATCATGTATTTAATATATTCATTTCCTTTTCTATAATTTCTCGGTTAATACCACTGTCACACATGTTTCTTTGATTAAGAAAACTAGGTTTTGCATCTAGCCTTTGGATCAGGATCTATCGGGTGAAAAGTCTTCTACTACCTTACGTTTCATATGTCGTTCCTAGAAATTCTCATGATGTTATATCCCCGATGTCCTCTCCCAATTTCTCAACTACTTCCCTTTTCTCTCCTTTAGTTTCATCTCCTTATACTACACTGTCCGAACCAAATTTGAACAAGGTTTCAACGTCTATAAACCCTATCATTATGCCTCCTTTCCTCCCTTGCAACTCCCCTATTCCTACTTCATATTCTTTACCATTGCATCCTTTGTTCTCTGGACCCATAAAAATCACTCAAAAATTATCTTGAAACCCCCACAAGCCTTTCCCCTACTGTGTGTTTCATTCATTCGTCGCTAAATAACTTTTCACCTATTTTCTTCTCTATTGATACCCCACATTTTGCATTGCTTCTTCATCCACTTGTACCAATTTGAAACTCATTGAGATGCCTTGAAGTGTAGTTCCCAAGTTCTACTTTTGTCTATGTGTCTTAAGGGATGCTCTTCCTACTCGTTGTACCCATTGAGGCCTTCATTGTGGGGGGAGATCTCAAACCTTTTAATGCTTAACTGAAGCCATAATATTTTTCCTTAGGATCATGGGAAGATAAATACCAATCTAATTTTGATTGTAAGATACCTTACTTGTTTTCCCTAATTTGGCTGAAACTTGCATACCATATACAAATCTCAAGCACCTTTGCAAACACTTTACTATTTTCTTCACCTAAAGCTTCTTCTCAATTATTTAGATTAATCACAATGTTGTTTTGTTTGTCTTTTCTTTAGGTCATGATTCAAGCCTTCTTTGCCTTGCTTCCAATGGTGGTCAGGCTCCATATGAGCTTCGAGTTGCCTCTGGGCCCAACATGGATCTCATTGAGTTTATAGGGTTTCAAGGAAGATGTTGGTACTATTGGTTTCTTATATGGATTTCAACTCCTCAATTCAGATTAGAGCCTTGATACTTAAAGTTGACAATTAGGATTTCCCATCTTTGATACTAATTGAATACACAATCTTGACGATGAGCAATCTTATGTATGATTTCCCATTTTTGCCCAGCACCTTAGTTTCTTTTTATTCTCTCTCAAGCAGTATTCATGTAAGTACATACGTACTATTTTGGATAATCCACATTGGTTATAGAATTTTGCAGATTCACTTTCTTGCCCATGTCACACATAATGGTTCTCAAACCATATGTGAGGGCGTCAAGGTCATTTGACATAAGTTTTCTTTTATAATTCAATAAATATACATTCAATAATTGATAACTAATTATACAAACATTCGACAAATGAAAGAAAATATGTTTTGAAATCAATGGTTTATTCTCTATCCAATGGTATGTGCCATTTCCCAAGTCTAATTTTATAAAGATGTGATGCTAAGGACTTTCCTAATTGTGTGCAATTTCTAAAGTTGATAACTAATAATCTATAAGTAAAAAAAAAGTAAAATACGTTATGAACTCAGTAAAATATAGTAAAAGTAACATGGTTTTTATAACTTGAATCAATAATGGCAAAAAGCTAAATTATAGGTTTTTTGTAATTAATGTGGAATCAACCCTAATTCTACATATATGTTTAATCAGTGTTTTTATGAGCCTGGCCTAGACCTAAGTTGACTTTGTAAATATGTAGAATTGATCTAAATTATGTTGCAATATACTATCCATACTGATAAAGAAACCTAATGTTACTCTCTTTTTATGTATGTTGCGTCCAATGGATCAAATTGAGAAGTTGATTCTATTTTCTCCCTCTTTGGCCTCTTTAAGGTAATTGGTGATGAATAATATCTTTCTTCACTTGTTTACCTATTTGGGTCTAATGTTTAATGACTTTGAATCCTTAGTCTATTTGGACTCTAAAATTATACTTTGCTTCAAGATACAACAACAATTGTGGAATTGAAACAAGTTGTTTCTTAATGTGAGATGGAACCCTAGTTTGCTCGCTTCTATGTTGGATGTCTTTATGGTCCATTTATATGAGGTAAAACTCATTAGTAATATTTTGTGACTATACTTTCACCTGTCTCTACATTTATTTCATGCATATTGATTCGGTAGTCCTAGAATTCTGTAAGTGGTATGGTTTTGGGGTTATGTGCCCTTTATGTTTTGGTATGGGGGTTATGTGCCCCATATTCATGTTATGTGCCCATGTTCTAATTTGGGATGGAGGTTATGTACCCCATACCCCATTTTTGTGCCCACATTATATATTGAGGTGTTTGGTCATGTTCTTTGCAATATCAGATTATGGGTTATTTACCCTAACAACCATTGTTTATTTAAAATTCGCTAGTGTTATGTTTATCTCAGGTGTATGCAGATTGATTATTATTGTTGATGGGTTAGGTACCCTGAAACCTCTATGTGTGCTTTTCTGTGATACATTGTTTTAAGGGAAAGTGTTATTCTTGATTATCATCTTATTGAAATTCATATTGTTTTGATACCCACTTGGATGATACTTTTCTCTTCTATGGGAAGCCTTGTTATATTTTTGGTCCTTTTTCCTAAAGTTGATCTATCCCTAATAATATGCTCATACCTACTTGTATTCTCTTGTGGGGTATGCTTCGAACCCCATAGGTGAAATAACATATAAGACTCAGATGTTTACCTTGAACCTGGCTTAGTGGAGTTGTCTCTTGGGAGATAGACTAGAAATAAGTTGGATATTCCTCTACTTAGATCCTAAAATTGTTTCTTTCATGTAAATTTTGAGTGGGAGAATATTATGTAATCTTGTATAAATTGAATATAGTCATCACTTATATTCCATTCCTATATTGGGACAATTTTTGTATACCATTATTTCAGAAATGAATATTTTACACTTGTTCCAACCTTATTGTTAGTGTGTTTGGATTTGATGAATTATTCCTTAAATTAAGTGAGGAGAAGGTCCCCTTTGAGGTCCCACTCCTTACAAGTTGGTATCAGAACCAAGGTGATCAGATTCTACTTATTTTAATTTTGTCTCCCTAATTAGAACCATTGCCTTACATAGTCACTCTCCAAGTGAGACATACACCATACAATTGACATATGTTATTCATGAGATTAGGAGAGGTCAATAGAATCATTTGAGGTACACATAAGAATCATGGTCAGTAAACCCTAATGTAATGATTATTTTGTTGCTCTTCTCCTAAAATATATTTTGTGACATATCTCTTGGGATATTAAGATTTAAATTTAAGATGGATTTTGGCATGACAATGAGAAAGGAGTTGTTAAGGAGGTCATATATGGTAATTTTGACTTGGTTATTGCATTTATTTTGAGCTCATCTTAATTATGTTTCACATGATTTCTCAAAGAAAAACTTGTTTTCTTTTATACTACTATATGTACAAAAAAATCTCTGATTTTATTGAGGTTTTCATGAACTGTCATAATGAAGAGATGTGTGATGTCTTGATAGAGAAAATTGGAATTAGTTAGAAAAGAAACCTCATCCTTAGTGTTGACTATGAAGTGGTAACTAAGAATGTGTGGCATTATATATATATGTGTTGTGGGCTTACCCTTTTTATCCATCTAAGGTGTGGGAAGATGTACTACATGAATCATTACTTTTGTGATGTGAACCTTAGGGTTGGTACGCTAGAAACCCAGGGACCTGAAATTCAACCCTAATGGATTTTACCTATTAGTTGATGTGTGACCTATGAAATACATTAATACCTAAAGTATTCACCAACTAAAAGATGTATATCTAAGCCCTAGTATCTTCAAGAGTTGATTAGTTTGAATTAATAGGTTAAACATTATAATATGTGGATAGTAGTTGGTTGATAGTATAAGGATGATTAGATTTTGAGGACAAAATCGTTCCAAGGTGTTAGGTGTTGTAACATACTAAAACCTAGAATATTAATCTATTACATAGTTAGGAGATTGGCAGTCTTGGTTCCTTAGATGTGACTAATCAAGAATAAAGTTATACCTGAATGTATATTGTTAATGCATATAACAAGAAATAACTCAAAGGTAACACATAACATATTTACTAGTCACTTCGCGTGCTTTGCACATGGCTCCTGCTTTTCAATCAATAAAAATACTTTTTCAAGACTTTTGTTATCTTAGTCTTCTCATTCATTTTTTTATTTAGGGATGTAGTTACTTTTCTATTCAGTGCAACATAGTATGTGTTCGTGATCATGTGATTTGCATGACTATTAATTTTCTTGTTCATAGGATTGGAAGAATGAGAAAATCCCCCAAAAAAGTATAGAAAAACAAGATCTTTGATAACTTATTTTTTTTGGATTACAAGGAACTAAGATAATTATATAAATTTAGAGAAGTACTTGCAAAATACATAAAAAAACTTGACGTGCAAATGTAATCAAAGACATGGTTGAATTTTTTATTTATCTTAGTGCATGTAATTAATAGTGTACTAATAGAGTGATTATTTAGTATTATAATAAATTTGTACCACAAATTCTACTTCGAATTAAAATCATAATTGTTATGGTGCCAATAAATATATACCTGAATTGGATTTTCTTGATATTAATTATTGAGTATATTGACAATTATTACGTTAATTTTTCTTTTAGTTATCACTACATGTGAAGACCTTTTATATCCAATCCATCATCTAATATTTTTTGAAGGTGATAACTCTTTTCCATTTTAAGCACTACATCACAGAAATTTGTAGAGACAAATATACTAAGGAATCCAGAAATATATATTAAACACAGTCTACATTGAAAATGAACTTATAGTTTTTCAAAATGAATAATTTATTAATTAAGTCTCATATTTTCGTAAGGTTTCCAATTGAAAATTGTCAATTGTGACTCTACATTATCATTTAATGATTTTCCTAAAATGTCTCCTACCATCTATGTGGAGTTTCTTATACTTTATCTATTCATTTTGATAGACCTCATCAAAATCACTTACTTTTGCTCTTGTCGCGTACTTACCTTTCTATCAAATAGCACACTCTATTCTTGACTTCTTTACATTCTTAAGATTTGATTTCCTGTGTAAACTTTGAGTTCTAATGTGATCTTGGATTCCATGCATGATGATATTGTACAAATTTCTATTTTCAAGCATATATAATTTATCATGTTTGTTTTTTTGTTTATTGTTCATAAATGTTTCTCACACATGAATACACAGTTCTTAGTATCATCAACCTAACATTTTGAAAATGAGTTGCACAATTATAAAGTGTAATTTTTCAAACACATTATAGAGAATGTTTATTATTCATTCTTTAGAATATGATCAACATGATATATGACCTATATCGTCCATTTTGAAGAAAGGGATCCATATCTTTTTACTTTCATGATGCATCTTTAACCAGATATAATAGCATCCATAGTATAAAATCGTATGGACAAAATTAATATAAAATTGAAATATGTGGCTCTAATGTCATCATCATAATGTTATTTAAAGATAAACTTCTTCAACCAAACGATACGTAACAGAAATATGTTGTTTGTTGACTTACATTTTCTTACAATGTTATGATTATACATTAAATTATTGATTTTTATCAAATACAACAACACTAACTCAAATTTTTTTTAAAATAGTATAATGAGATGTGACAATCTTCACTCATATATGATAGCATAATATGCATATGTAGTTGGTTGTGACATATAATGACCATACTACATCTTATCTTTGATTTAGGGAGAAATATTGCCCTTAGGGACCACAAACCTCACAAAAGTCTATGTAAAGGGGATTGATAAAATTGTGGGTTAGTACAATGGAACAAGAATAAGATCTTTATAAAGATATTAATTTCTAATGTTAATCCAACCATCAAGTGAGATGAACCTGATACCTACTCACTAATGCCATGGTTAGATCACAACTAACCCACACCCATTGTGAGTCCAAATACATGCTTTTACTCTTCACAAGCAAAACAAATAGATGATATGGTGAAAAAATATGAAGTAGTGGCCTATATCTTTTCTTGTATATGATTCACATTTTTATATTACAATTTATGCATATTTATTTTTACATGAAACTAAACATTCCACAACAAGAAATAGCATTTTAGTTAGAAACTAATTACAACACAATGATAGTTTAAGAAATCATTTAGAACTATATAATCAAACAAATTTAGAAAATGAGAAACCTTAAAATTATATAATATCAATAGGTGTTAGCATATGAAAATTAATTTCATAATTAATTTAATATGTGTTTTGATTTAGATAATTCAATATTCACATTATTATTAATAGCATTTCTATAAAATATTCCTAAAATTTAATAAAAATATAAAAATACCATATTTTTAATCATTTTCTTCAATAACAAGTAAATGTTTAATAGTTTTGAAGATTAAATGTCTCATTTTGATATATCTATATCTTGGTTTATATAATTTCAAATCTCTTACTAAGAAAATCAAGATTCATTATTCATGTGAATTTATCAATTTTGTATTGTTGTAGTAGTTATAGTAGTGGAATATTTCCGCATAGAGTGCTTTATTTTAATATAGAAGAATATTGACAACATGACCTCTCAGACCATTTATGATATGTGTAGATCCTAAATAGCATTGGTATTATTTTTGGGTTGACAAAAGTATTATTAGTCTATCAAACAACCCCACAAGTTCTCCAAGCAAGCTAACACAAAGTAGGAACAACCCCTACTTCCATAGATCCTTTGAGAGGGAGCATCCCAGGTTTCAATCATTCTCTAGGATGTGACATCTTATGTCATCAATGGTACTTGGAACCATGACTCCTTTTAACCAGATTATAGAGTTGAACGGTCCTATTGAATTGATCATGTTCAACAAAGACGATAAATGACATGAACATAATTATTAAAATAGTTCCAAACTTATAATTAATCTTATATAATTGATAAGTATATCTACAAATTATGAGACGTTCTAAATCCTTTGTAATATAGTTTAATCTATTGTGATTGTGTGGTTTTGTATTAGATTGCCTACATATATATAATACCAAATAATTACTGTACTTTTCATATTGTCTTGCTTCAAGGGACACATCTTCCTAAACTATAAAGACCAAAATATAAATAATTACATTTTAAATGTCGGATTCTTTGATTGCATGTAGAGAATATTTAGATATCGAGAATCCATTATAAAGATATGTCGGGTAAAATTATGGGTTTCTAAACAATTGTTGAATTGAAAATATTATGGTGATGCTATTTTTGTCAAAGTTCTTTAGAAATTACATTATGTATCATAAACCAAGTGAGTGCTTTTTAATTTCTTAAATGGAATGATGACTTTGTTACCGAATCAATTTAGTGTAATTATTGTGACATAATAAAAAAACTTAAAAGATGTATAAAACCCAAATGATAAAGCAAAGAATCCTATTGCTGAGATCACAATCATACAACCAACAAAACCTTATGGTCCTTGAATATTGACCATATCACTATATCAATTTATAACTTAAGCATGACATCTATTAAGCAATTCAAAGTTCATTTGTAGATGATATAGAGGTAACTGAAGTAATATGTCAAAAATGTCAGTGCAGGTGTTTAGACAATAAGCTTCACGTAATACTATCTTGGTACACATTTATTAGATTGATTATGTCGTTGCTTAAGCATAATGTTTTTATATTGTATTATATAATATTCAAGAAAAGTCATCAATGTGCATAATGCACATATGACCAGTTCTCTATTAGTGAATAGTAAGATTATTTTTTCCTAAGCATATTATTTATATGATAATATTTGTAATATGCAGCTTCGAATTAAGAGTCAATTACGTTAAGATAAATGTCAAAAGCTTTTGGTACATACTTCCCGTCTAATGGTATAAGACTATATAGATATCCAAGTCTGTTTATAAATATATAAATCAATATAACAATTTAATCAGTGAAAACCGACAACTATGATCTTATCATTGTGTGAGTTGATTCTCTAGTAGTACTTTTGGTACTTGTCAATAATATTTAAGTGCGGTCTTCTGCCACCGAGTTGAATAGTGCATGTTATATCATATAACATCGATTAACGGAATACCCCGCACATGATATTCGGTGGACAATACGGTCATGCCTCGTCTCAGAATGGCAAGACAACTGGTGGAATAGCTCAATTAAAAGGAGATGATGACAGTGATTTAATAATGGTTCTCACAATTTGGGGTATATTGTTATCCACGTTTTTGAACAAAAAAATACTAGCTACTAATATAGTGCTGAAGCAATAGGAGCAAGTGGAACTACCTTTTTGAGAATAAGGAAACATGAATAGGGGATACCTTTGATAAAGATATACAAACAGAAACAACAATGCAAGTGCAAAAACAGCAAGATCAATATCATGGCCCAGTAAATGGAGAAAAGATGCAACGGGCTCAGTATATCGGTTCTCATCTTCTGGTTAAAAAAGAGATTTTGGTTCGAATATAACAAGTAAACAAAGGTAACAAACCTTGGAGGCACGGCACAAGATCGTGGAAATCAAAATAGCATTCAGGTCCAACTCCCTCTACCTTTTGCAGTGTTGGCATGGCACCTAAGGTTGTTTATGTGCACGGCTGTGACCACTTAACCAAATGCTTCTTCCTGTTGTACCTCATACGTCCTTGCTCTCTTATTGATAATAGCTTCGACATTCTGTAAAGAACATATAGAATGAAAAGACCAACATTAGAGACCATGAATTCCTACTGCTGAACCAGCTTGAAACTTGCCAAAGGGTGATGGTGATTTTGATGCCACCTGCGTGAGGTTTCCAGGAGGAATATAAAGTTAGTGGCGAGATATGGAAAAACTCGCTAGGTCAGGCATTGTCAACCATAATTTTACCACATGATGAACCGTTGTTACGGAAGCAGAAGAGGGCGGGCATGGTTGGATAGCATCCTTGACATCATGTCCAGATAACGCCACCAAACTTTGCTCGGAACAGAAATTCGACTGACGAGATTGGTGGGGCGATGGATATGGATTCATGTTGGCTGGTAGCATAATTCGTGCCGTCATAGAAGGCAGATCTCGTCACCATGATCACCTATTGCGAGCCCCTAATGGCACGTACGGCACCGATAGAACTGTCAGCGTATAGGAACCCCAGGGATTTTCTTAGTGCAGCGGTCAGATTTAGTTCTTTGTATTACTACCACAGACTAATTATCAAGTGGCAACTTAGTGCCAATCTTCTACCGTCCACTCTATTTAGCAACAGAGGTTGGATCTGCAGCAGTTGCACAACAATATCAATTGCACGTAGCTTCTTCAGACTTTCTTTATAGACGCCTGCGTCAAATATCTCCTAGCCCTAGTCCCATACTCATCGGATTCAAAGGAGAATCCTATCCCTTTGGCTACTGCGAATATGATAGGGACATGGACTGAGCAAAGGTGAACGAAAGCAGAGGTTCTCTGGGGCATATAAGCATGTTGCAGTTCGGCTGGACGTAAATCAACAGCGGCTATTGTGGCGTTTTATTTGCCGTCTATCTGCCTCCGCTTCTACGTTGTGGGTTATACTGGTGGAGGTTTCCCGAACGGCATGGAGAGTCACTACTAAAAAAAGCACAAAGCTCTAGCATGAAGCCCATAGAAAATACTTTGTGGCCTACGCGCTTGATAGTAAAGTATAATACAACCATAGGGCAAAACTGTGGATAATGCAGTCATAGGGAATCGAGTATGATCTACTTTTTTTTTTATAGGCAAACAAATAACCGTAGAGGCATCAACTTCCATGAATATTTAAACAAAGATTTCATACTTTACTGTAACAATGGTAGAGCACTGTCCGATCCACTTAATCAATCAAAATATATTCCAATTCAATGAGTCTTGTACATGTCCATTATATCTATAAATTCCTGCAAATCAGTTCACCACAAAAAGCTTCCAAAATGTGAGGATCGTCCCCACAAACAGAGAACTGCTATGCTGAATTTATATTAAACCAGTACAATGTCAGACTCCTCTCGCTGCTGAAGTTGAAGAGTCAAACCCCTCACGTGAGGGTCATGTACGTGCACATCCAAAATCGTTAATCAATTAATTATGAGTGTTAAAATTTTCACGTGTGAGCAGAAAATGCAGCAATCACCGACACAAAAATTGTGACTGTTAAGCAGAAAATGCAGCAATCACCGACACAAAAATTGTGACTGTTAAGCAAACAACACTGATGAAATTTTGAGCACACTAATTGGAAAATGAAGTTGTTCTACACAGTGGTCCTGAATGAAGAACATCATCCCGGTCAATAAACTGAAATACTAGATTCACTTACATAGGGGAGGTCATACCCTTTGCCCCTTTATATTTTCTTAAACTATTCTCCTGAACATCAGTCATACAGAATTGAGCTTCCTCTTAACTTTCACACAGTTCTCCTTTATAGGACACTGAGTAATTACTCCTCCACAGCATGTTGATCTCCAGGAAGTACTACGTAGCAGTAAACTAAGTTGGTACCACATGGACGGCAAGAGTCTGGAGGATGCCAGAACAGCAACAACCCTGGACACACTGTGATGAAGATAATTTTGTGGGTCAGTGACGTTTTGTTGTGTTATAGTAAGCACTAATCAATGCAAGCTAAGGGAGAACTTTGTGATGGCAGGGCGGTGACATTCGGTCCATAAGATTCTAGTTAAGTGAGTTTAAGTGGGCCTTTGAAAGGACAAAATGCGTCTTTAGAAGAATAATATTGCAAAATAGAATATTCACTCCACATATATCTATATTGTTGAAAAAAGGTACCTGAACGAATTTTGTTGGACAAGAGGCTGTTCTGAATGCCAAATCACCACCTGAATAGCTTAGCTAACTTCTCATTAATAGAAGCGGACAAGTGAGTTCAAGTCCTCAAGCTTGCTAGAATTGCATAAGTCAGGTGACTAGACTCCATGACCAGGATACTGAGTTTCTTCGTGAGTCACACCTGGTTGGGTATGTTTGCTATTATTTGGTTATACTACAACTGCAAAATTGTGCACAATAGTTCAGAATGTCAGAAAGGAGCCAAAAGGCATACAATCTTGGAGTAATAATAGAACTTTTTGTATGAACATAATGTCGAGTGGGTACATCAACATTTTTAATAAGAGCC
The DNA here is from genome assembly GCA_963693085.1 of Alisma plantago-aquatica. NCBI lineage: Eukaryota > Viridiplantae > Streptophyta > Magnoliopsida > Alismatales > Alismataceae > Alisma > Alisma plantago-aquatica. Next base: position 1,128,595,691 of record OY856409.1, on the reverse strand, counting down.
ATCTTAATAGACTAAAAAGTAAACAACTTGCTAGAGTTATGGAACACCATTCCAATATGATTAGTCCAAAATGCACATGGGCCTGAAAACTAAACCCAATCTTAGATTTGAACAAGCCTGGACACATGAAGAAACATTTGACGCAGTCCTGCATAACTGAAGTAACTGTACATCACTACCATATAGGGACAAGTAGAAAAATCATTCTCCTAGTTATGACTACACCCTTGAACATTAGTAAAAGCTGGCCCTGAAAGTGATATTGTATAAATGATTGCTTACATATTTTCTCAACAAAACATATGCCTTCTCCTAAACATTGTCTAGTATCTTTGTTTAAATGATGCATTTCAGAGATATCTTCCTGCAATAACAATATAATACTTATACTGGGTCACTATTTTTATTCCTAAAGTTTCATACATACTAGATTCAAATCATGTGTTATCCCCCTTAAAATACAACAAAATTTGCATCTCTGGTTAACCATGCATCACAAGATTGTTGCTGTATAAAAGTGGAGAGGAAAGTGAGATGAGAGAAATGGAGAAGAATTTCACTCGGTGTCAATTGATTACATAATGTCGCTTGATTGTGATACTAAAATCTGGATTCTACAATAACTACAAGAATATCTCTCGCAAGGCCACTCCAAAAGAATGAGGGAGAATTTGTTTGGAAAAGTTTTGTGTAGGATACAAGATGGGGTAATTGGGTATGGAGAGCATATAGGCAGAAGATGAAGGAGAAGTTAGGAAGGAAGGACATGGTGATTGCTATTTTTGCAACTTTTAATTATTCAAAGTTACGGTTTGGATCATAGGTTCATGATAGAGATCAATCATAGACCTAAATTTGAGAGACCAATGATGGATAGGGTGGAGTGTCTAGAACCTAACCCTAGATTTTAGCTTTGGGATGTCATAGCAACTAACTGGGATCCAATTTGCCAAACACCAAAATTCAATGATTGAAAACCTAGCCTAGAAAAACACCCTGAGGTTGAACATAATTCATGTGGTAGTAAGATCTACATACCAACATTAATCAAAAGTTGAAATAACATCTAACTCACCTAAATGGGCTCTCATGGGAGCTCCTATCTAACATCAAGGCCTCATGAATGGTCTAACATATTTGTCCACTTAGGGTGTTTATCTTGGCATATCCTTATTCCAATTTAGTTTTTCAAAGTTCATAGTTTCTTATCTTCTATTTGCATATTGCAACTAGGTGGGAATCCAAGACATGTAGAATGACCCTTGTGCTTGGTATCTTCCTATTTCGTGAAATATACAACCTATTGTTCACAAATCAGAATTGTTTAGCACAGATTATACCTATTTTTTTTATAATTAAGCTTGATTTTGCTCAAATTAGACCCATTCATTTTGTACCTTAAAATGACCTAAATAGATCTTATTTGACCAATTTCAGATCCAATCCATGTGAATTTGGTCTTTTATTGATTTCATGTTGTTCTAAATCTCTTAGGCTCTTACTTCATTTACCTAAGGGCTTAAGCACCTAGTCGAACATGGCTTAGCAAGAACCTAGGTGGTAATCCAAGACGTGGAGATTGACCCTTGTGTTCGGTAGTTTTTGCTATTTCTTGCAATCTACTTGCCTACTGTTTTCTTAGCCAACAAAGCTGATAAAATTGAGCATTATGGTATGGAACAAATCAAAATTTTGTATTTTTGTAATATAAGAATGCAAAATATATATTATATCCTCATCAGTTCAAGTAAAATTATAGATATTATGGTAGTAAACCAACAAATATGCAAACTTGAAATTTTTACAATATGTGGGCGCAGTTTTAGATGTTTAATCATCTACATAGGTTCAACAGTAGGATAAATCAATCAGACATACATAATCTTATGTTTTCTTTATGATACATATAAGAAAAATGAACATCATACCTAATAGGAAGGTGGCATCTGAAAGCCAATGTAGATGTTGAATCTTGCATAATCATCCTTCTTCCCCCAAAATGGCCATGCCCTCCACAAACCCTCAACTTCATGCCCCAAAAAAAAGTAGTGATCCATATTTCAATGCAGATGTCAACTTTTGCATAATCATCCTTCTTCTCCAAAAAGTGAATATTCCCTCCGCAAACCATGAACTTCAAGCCAAACCCCATTCACCATCACGCCTTCTGAATATAGGAAAATAAAATACTCTAAAATTCATTACTTTTAAGACTAAGGAAGTGTCTTTAACTTCTATAAAAATTCTTAGAAAATAAAAAGTTGGTAATAGTGGTTATGACGTAGTTTATTAACATAAACAGATCCCATCAAACATATAGAAAAGGTTGCATACCCAAAAAAAGATGAACACCAATAAGATAATGTAGTGTTGTGTTAGTTCCCCACATTGGGGCCTAACACTCTTTTCCTTGTCCCTGATGCTTGCAACTATAAGAAATGCACAAATTTGTTGATAAGTCATTGGTATCATGTTGATATCGTATCATAAACATAGACATACTTACGTGTGTAGACAAGCTCTGAGCTTGAGAAAATGTTAACGGGTCGCTTTCCTCAACCTAATCAAACAAACACATTTCAAATTTTATCTTTTTTTACATTTTAGAAATATTTATTTTACTTACCCTATCAAAATATGTGTGCTCATTTGTTTGAGAATCATAATGCCTTCCTTCCTAAAATTGACATTTCAAAATTGTACATTAGTTTATAAGACATGATAATATCACAATAAGCATGCAAAACAGTCAACATACCAATGTTTGTGGTGTCACATGACAACTAGTTCCCAATGACTTTACCTGCAATGCATTAGCATAATATTTTCACTGAGCCCAAACATAACTATTTCATTATTGATATGTAAAAGAAAAACACTACTTGGGATTGAAGTAATCTCATTTCAGCACGTAAATCTTCAAGTTCACGTTCTTTTTCTTTAAGCTGATGGTCTTTTTCTTTAATTTGATGATCTTTTTCTTGAATTTGATGGTCTCTTTCTTGTAACTGTGATGTCCAAGCTATTGCTGCAATCTTATTCGATTCCGCAGCTAGTTTCTTCCTCTTCAAAGTTCTTCTTGTAATGCCTCCACTAATTCCTCTTTCATATCCTCCATGGTGGGATCCATGAGCATCGTCAATGATTGAAACAAACTGCAATGGGTCTTTTTCTATGTCACCATCCCATTCTATACTCCTTTGTTCTACCTTTTCCTGAGATATAAGATATTCTGTCAAGGTACTTCTGTGATTTAGCAACACAATGTTATGAAAAAATGCTTACACAGATCTCTTTCATCTTTTCACTGAGATACTCTCCATTTTTCCTTTTGTGGCAAATTACATATGTAGCTATAGCTGGGAGCGGTACACCATCTTTCATCTAATAAAAGTTACACAATTGATATTAAAAGGTCATGTTACTTTGAAGATTATATAAGACATAAATGCTCATACCGCCTTAAGTTGTTTTTCAGCAAATGATGTCGATCCAGACGTATGTGTTGCTTGTATAACACTACGATTTCTTTTATTTCTACTAGCTTCCAACTGCATATTATATAATTTATTATTTACTTGATACACTTAACTATTATTTTGAAAAATAAAAAAATATAATTAAAATTTCACATTAGCTTACCAGCTTTTCTTCTTTACTCCAAAGTTCTATCAATGACAACCAGAAATCTGGAGGGACTCGACTGTCTAAGGTTTGTACTTGTTCAATAATTGGGATATCAGGATCTAGTTTACTTTTCAGCATCGCACGAAAATCTCGCAATTGTTGGTTGATAGTTTTCTTGACAAAAGAGGTTACATCATCATATGAAATCAATCTTGTCCCATCCAAATTAAAAAAGTCAAAGTCACGCTGCATGAAACAAGAAATCAATCTATGAGTGCAACTAATCCGAAATAAAAATAGGTAAAAATTGAGGATAGATTATGCACATACCATAATTAACATATTAAAAGTAAATAAGAAACAAAACTTACATGAACATCAACCTTAGGGCTAGTACAAGCAATTGTTGCATAAGGACATGATGATCATGACTCTTTAGACCCACAAATTTCTTCTCATCAAGTTGAACAAGTCGAGATAGATTAGAAGAATATCCATATGGAACTTTCAAATCCTTTAAGACTGTAAAAAATGTCTCCTTCTCCTCACAAGTCATACAATATGATGAAGGCGGAATAACAACATTTTTTCCATTTCTTGACTTCTTTATCCATAATGATTTTCAAATTTTAAATTTACTCATGTCTAGACGTGCATTAATGTTCTCCTGACTTTTTCCATCCTTATTTAACAACCAGCTCAATATGTTAGCACATATATTCTTCTCAATATGCATTACATCCAAGCTATGACGAATTAACAATGTACTCCAGTATGGTAACTTAAAAAAGATACTCATCTTGTTCCAACCAGGAGGAAAACGTTGTTTAGATTTTAATGCCCTAGATGTCTCCTTTCCAAAAATAACATTATCATAATCTTTCCATAGTTCTATTATTTCGTGACCAGTCATAGATTTTGGGGCAGGATCAAGCTCAATAGTCCCATCAAAGTGATGTTCATCATAACGCCATGGATGGTCAATTGGAAGAAATCTACGATGCCTCATATACGCCATTTTATGACTGTATGGTAAGTGAAGAGAAGCAGTATTAATATGACATTCAGGACAACCATATGTTCCACTTGTTTTTTGACCAGACAACATTCTATATGCTAGAAAATCACTAATAGTGCCTAATAAAGCAGCCCGCATCATGAATATTTCACCCTTTTCTGCATCATATGTTGGCACACCTTCTGTCCATAACAACATTAATTCCTCAATCAATGGCTCCAAGTAGACATCAATGTTATTTCCTGGAGATTTTGGTCCATTTATAACAAGAGGCATCATGAAGTATGATTGTTTCATTATCAACCAAGGAGGCAGATTATAGTTTAAGATAATAACAGGCCAGATGCTGTAGTTAACACCATACCCCATATTAAAAGGACTAAATCCATCACTAGAAAGTGCAAGCCTTAGATTTCGTGGCTCAATACTAAACTCTGGATGTTTTCTATCAAAATCCATCCAAAGTTCTGAATCTTTAGGATGATTTATTTTTCCATTATGAGACTTTAAGCTCGTATGATGGTATGTCATTAAGCTAGCTGTTTTGGTTGAGTTGAACATTCTTTTCAGCCTTGGTATGATTGAAAGATAATGACATACTTTTGATGGTTTTTTTGAATTCTTTCTCATATTATGATGTGTAGGCTTCCATCTAGATGTCTTGCACCGCAAACACTCATCCAGATTAGCTTTATCACCTCTATATAACATGCAATCATTTGGACATGCGTGTATCACTTCCTTGGTTAACCCTAAAGAAGACATCAATTTCCTAATTTCATACCATGTTTTTGGAACATTATTTCCCTTTGGAAAAATCTTGCAGAGTAACTTAAGAAGATCAGTCATTGATTTATTGGTCCAATGGTTGTCACACTTCACATCAAAAAGGACAGAAATAAAGTAGAAAGTTGAGTATGGACACCCTTCATACAATGGTGTATTAGCTTTCTTTAAAACTTCTTCAAATTTCTTATCTTCCTGATCAAGATTTGAGAAATCATCAACATGTGTGTAGTCTACAACGTTGTTGTCATCTCTCATCATTGCATCATGAACCATTTCATCTACTTCATTATTTAAAGAAAATGTTGAAACTTTAACATGCTTAACACTAGTAGTTGATTCTCCATGATATGTCCATGTTTTATATCGCGGAAAGAACCCATAACATATCAAGTGCTCCCTAATAGATTTGGGGTCCTCAATAAATTTATTTTCACACTTCATGCATGGACACAACATCTCTGTTTCCTTAACATTGTTCCTAGAAAATTCAAGAAAATATTCAATCCCCTGGAGAAAGGTTTCATCCCGACGACGATCAAATCTATTCTTTGGCATGTACATCCAATTTCTATCCATGAAATAATGATTCTCCATAGATATGTTGCCTTTAAAAGAAAAAGAAAGATCAGTTGTAAGGAAACTTAATTATTCAATACTTATACATACATTATATATAACACTGAGGATTGTTTCTTGTCACAAGTGTGAAAATTATATTGATATTAATGTGACAATTCTATGTTTTAACAATTTTATTTGCAATAACTTGTAGGAAACAAAATATAGCTTGCCAATCAGTTCGTGTAATTTTTCTTTTTGATGGGTTTTCCAATATTGGATATAAACAACATCAAGTCATTGACTCAATGACAACCCCCATCTTTTGAGAGCTTTGTTACATTATCACCATAAAAAAACAAGGACAGAAAATATGACAAATTTGTTTGGGATAATCCAACAAAAGTATGTGTTGCAATTAAGATACATATGAAAATAAAGGATATTGTACATTAGACAAACAAAGCATATCTGAAAGGAACACATATTAAAAGAAAGATAGAGATTGCATACAACAGGAGTAGATCATTGAATGTTTCATTCTATAATGTCAAGATGTGCATACCTCTCTTTTCAATTACTGGTTTATGAACCAAGTTCCCAAAGTATTGTATGTGCCTCCTTGAGAGATGCTTGTGTTGTCTTGAGATGGTTTTGCTATGAAAACATACACGATGGCATTTCACAAGGATAGCTTCTACCTACACTTGCAAATGATATAAAAAATATGTGGCACACCTTAAAACATAAATGGTATATGTTTGAAAAAATATATAGTTGTATGACTAAGGTAAAATTTAATAGGGTTAATGAACAATGTTAAGATACCATTCAAGAGAACAAAACTAAAGTCAAATATATACATTTACTTAACATTTACAAGTATTCTAATCCAATACCACACTTTGAAGAGAAGAGGATGACATCACACCTCCGACATACATATCTTGTTCTTTTCAGAACAAATAGTTAAGTCATGATTTAAATATTATTTTTTATAATAAAGTTCAGGTGAAATTGTTCCGGTATGGGTGGTAAAGGTGTGTGCCTTACTGCATTCTTGTGAGAAATCTAAGGCAACCACAGAAAAAAGGGTATTCACATGCCCAACATTCCACTGAGTTTTTTCTATGTTCCTCAACGGCTCCTACTAGTCATTGGAGATAGAAGGTTTCCTCCGACATCAAGAGAGCATAAAACCATTGACATCAATTAAGGATATTGTTATCCATGTTTGCTTTAATGGACAAACTAGCTAGTATAGAGTCAGAAACCTAGAATCAATGTAGCCTTTGTGATAATAAAGGTCATAGCATATCCAACTGTCACATTCTATAAGTAATTACGATTCCAATAAAACTACAGACCAAGAAGGCTTTATGTTAAACAAAATATCCCACTAAGACAGATATGAATGTTGTCATCCCATGAACAACTATTAAAAATCCTCTTCTAATATGTTACTTCCCGTCAACTATATATTTACAATTACCTAATACATACCGCATCAGTTGCATATAACCTGTATGGAATCATTGTGTAAGTCTTAAAACAAGGGACAGTAATCTCACAAATATATAAATATCATGCAAATCTGAAAATAGTGAGAAAAATCTCACAGCTATAAAAAGATTTTGTAAAATTCTGAAATAGGGAGTGTTAAACGTGTAGCACTATCTCACAGCTGTGAATGTAGACTTGTTAGTTAATAGTGACATTTTGGGTGAGATATAGGTCTCATACAATTACAATATAACTCAAAATAAGATCACAGAAGGGAAGGGGGTTCATAAGAAAGAAATAAAATATGAGAAAAAGATTTAACAGGATAGCAAAAGTAGAATTTTTGTAAAACAGAGTTTGACATCCGTGAGGTCTATGTTTGGATTGTAGGACAGAAAAGATGTGAATCTTGATGGTTTATTAGATTGGATAGGATATGAGTAAAATAAAAAAAAGTTTCCTTTATTTATTAGAGTTGGGATAGGAATTTATTTCCCTGTACCCGTCTCCGTCTCTGATTTGATAGGGTCATTATCTAGCCTAGCTATGACTTTATACAACAAATTCCCGGTGGTTTTGACTCTTGACCGTACGCTGTCTGAGAAAGATGATAGATTGGGGTGGGGGCAGGATGCTACGATTCTGCAAAGTCCGCCGGTTCTTGTGGAACTTTTACAGTGGAAACGATAGTGGGCATATTAGTGAAGCGTGTAGGGGAGATGACAGAGTGCGTGGACTATCAGATTATTAAAACTCAGGAAGAGACCTTCTTAATATTGTATTCTCTAAAATTACTTCCCGACAGAGATTATTTCACATCTGGAGTTTATCCAAATATGGGAAAGGAATGACAACAGGTTGTACTACCCTATGCAGAACCCAATCCCTCTATAAATGTATAAGGAGAAGACATACCTGCTCTGGTCGGAGATGGGAGCATGTGCGGCCAGACTGAGAAATGAGGGGGGACAACAGTCGATTCTATTCTGGGCGCAACACTGAGAACGTCAGGGCAAACCGGCGAAGGAACCTCGGAATACACCTCTGAGAAGATATCCCTGTTCTGGTCTGACACAGGAGCGAGTGCGGCGCGGAGATGGGAGACAAATGAGGGAAACAGATGAGAAGGGGGAGCACCCAACGCACGACGAGGAACAGTCTGGAAGCCGCTCCTTTGCGCGCTAGGGATTTGAGAATGATACACGCCCAATGTTCGCAAATGCTTTACGCACGGACAGATGGGAGGGAAAAATACCCGCGCATTATTTCACGTCAGAATGGGCCAAAAATTGGAAACGCCGGTAGTGATATGGGCCGTAATCAGAACTGTAGTCCGTTTATACTGAATAACAGTAGGGACAAATCCTGACCGTAGGTTTCAACCAATTATATGGTAGTGAGTCTTGAGAGTCAGGGAAGTCCCATCTAGGGCATGGCATGGAGTGTCTTGAGAGTCGGGAGTGTGTAGCGAGATACATGATCAGCACGTGAATAACACATGGGGATAATGACGGAGACGAGTTCTCATGTTTAGAAGAGTAGAATAGTAGATGATTAAAAACAAATGTAACATATTTAGTGGAATTAGGTTCTATAACCAACATCTTATATCATGATACACTAGTATTACCATAATGACCTATATGTGTGCTAACATATATGGAGTTCATGTAATATGTCACACATGCTTCCTATTCTAACTAATATTCACATAATGGCTAAGAAGAGGTATATTATGCTTAATAAATGCATTAGAATAACAATTGGAGTTTTCATGTTGGCAAATAGGAATAATGTTCTAATATCTAAATAAATAATGAATTAACTGACTTAATAGTTAAATAAGTAAAACATGGAAATTCATGCATATTAATACAAGGAAACTCTTACGGTAATAATGTGAAGATAATGAGACTACAAATGATAAATAATGATAGTGATGGTAATGGTGTGATGTTATAATAATAGAATTTTTATGAGCCTAAAATTCTAATTGTATTAGAACACATACAAGAAAACTTTAGAATACAAGTACATATACAAAATTATGTTCCTTAGGTCCCGAATAGCTTGGGTGCCAAATTTGAGGTCAAATGAGCAAAACCCTAGATGCCTGAATTTCATTTAGGAAAGCCAACATAAGTCAAAATCTAAAATGTCAAATAATACATTATATGACTTCAAAAGTGGAAAATAATAGAAAATTTAGATTTTGCATGACTTAATTAGCTTGGGTCTCAAATTTAGTTTTATTTGATCTTGTTTGATCCCTCAGGTAACAAGGAAAGAAGAATAGATTTTTAAATACCTCATATCAATGTATTTAATAGATACATTTCCTTTTCTATAGTTTCTCAATTAGTACCACTATCACACATGTTTCTTTGATATAGAAAAACTAGGTTTTGTTTCTGGCCGTTGCAAGAGGATCTAGGCGGAGCGAAGTCTTCTCCTATCCTCCGTTTTAGATGACTTTCCTAGAAATTCTCGTGTTGTTGTATCCCCAAACACCTCTCTTAGTTATCTCTCTTTGATTTCTCACCCACTTCCCTTTTCTCTCCTTCAGATTCCTCCCCTTATTTTGCACCATTTGAACCCAATCAGTAAGGTTTTGTCGGCAATAACCCTAGCAGTTCTGCCTCCATTCCTCCTCTGAATATTCCCTATTCCTACTTCTTATTCTTCTTTCCCCTTGAATCCTTGGGTTTTAGGACCCCTAAACAATCACGTAACAACCTTCACAAAACCACCACTATCCTTTCACCCAGTTGTCTACATTTTTTGTTCATCATAGAATACCTATTCACATATTTTCTTATTTTGCCTTTCTTCTTCATCCACTTGTACCAACTTGATCTCGACAGAGACACCTTGAAGTATAGTTCCCAAGTTTTGGTTTTTCTGTGTCTTCAAAGGGATGTTCTTCCTACTCTTCTAGCCACTGAATTCTCTTGGTTATGGAAGAGGACACTTCCTCAGGATAATAGGAAGATAAATACTAATCCAACATTGATTGTAAGATACCTTATTTGCTTCCCCTAATTTAGAAAACACCTATACAAATATTGAGCATCTTCACATCCATTCTACTATTTTTATTGCCCAAAGATTCTTCTCACCTATTTAGGTTAATCATGATGTTGATCCGTACTTATTTTCTTTTGGTTCACAAATCAGACCTTCTTTCTCTTGTTGCCAATGGTGTGTATGCATCAAGTGAGCTTCAAGTTGCCTCTGGGCCCAACATGGAGCTCACTAAGTCTACTAGGTTTCAAGGAAGATGCTGGTACTATTGGTTTCTCATATGGATTTGAGCTTCTCAATTTAGATTAGAGCCTTACATTTCAACTACATAGGGTTTCAAGCTTTACTATGAGCAACATTGCTTATTATTTCCCTTTTTCCATCACCCGGGTTTCTTTTTATTTTTCTATCAAGGGGTATTACTATCAGTACACAGATTATATTTTAGCTAAGCCATAATGATTTCAAGAAAATTATTCATTCACCTTCTTGCATGTGTCACACATAATGGTTCCAGAATCATATGCAAGGACATCAACGTAACAATACTCAAGCATTGATAAGTAATTATCCAAACATAAGAAAAATGAAAGAAAATAATTTTGGAATCAATGATTTATTCTCTATCAATGTTATGTGTTTCATTGCCCAAGTATAATACTATAAAGATGTGATTTTACATATTTTTCTAGTTGGATGAAATTTTGAAAATTAATAGTTAATAATCTATAAGTCAGAAAAATAAAGTAAAATATGTTATGAACTCAATAAAATATAATATAAAATAATTTAGTTTTGATAACCTAACTCAGTAATAAGAAATAGGCCACTTTGTGGTTCATGTATTTAATGTTAAAATAACCCTATTCTACATATATGTTTAATAGATGTTTTAGAGCCTCTATCCTAGACCGAAGGTTGATTTTGGACATATGTAGACTCGACCTGAGGTATGTTGTAGTATAATATCCAGATTGAGTAAATAACCTAATTTTTCTCTCTCTTGATGTATGGTGCATCCCCTTGATCGTATTATGCAATTGATTGTATTTTCTCTCTCTTGGGTCTCTTTGAGGTATTTTGGTGGAGAATGTTCACTTTCTTGACATGATTACCTATTTGGGTCTAATATAAATGACTTTTTGGATGAATGATCTATGTTGGACTCTAAAATTATACTTTTCTCATGATGAAACACTAATTGTGGAATTGAAAAAAGATCTTCGTCAATGTTAGATGGAACCTAATTTGCTTATTTTTGTGGTGGATATTCTATGTGGTCCATTTATGTGATGGAAATATCATTAATTCTATTTTATGACTATACTTTCACTTGCCTCCAAATTTAGTGCATGTTTTGTGATTAGTGGCCCTAGAGTTGTATAAGTCCTTTGGATTTGGGGTTATGTGCCCTTTATGTTTTGGGATGAAGGTTATGCGACCCATATCCATTTTCCCATGTTGTATTTTGAAATGGAGGTTATGTGCCTCATACCCATCCTTTTTTCCCAGCTTATATATTGAGGAGTTTGGTTATGTGCCTTACTCTATTACGTTATGGGCTATGTTCCCTGACTACCATTGTTTATTAATATTTCACTAGTTCTACATTTATCTCAAGTGCATGGAGGTTGATTATAATTGTTGATGGGTTATTTTCCCTAAAAATTTCATGTGTGCTTTTGTGGCGTACCTTATTTTATTTTATTGGAAAGTGTAATTCTTAGTTATCATCTTATTTAAATTCATACTTATGATATCCAATTGTATGATAGTTTTATCTTCTATGGGACCCTTGTTATATTTATGGTGCTTTTGATGAATGGATATTCATCTACTTTAAGTCCCCATCTTTGGCCTTGTTTTTCACTGAAAGCTCTCATGTACCCCTTGAATCTACTCATATACAATTTTCCTCAATTTTAGATGATTAGTTAGAGTTTTGATCAAATCCATTCATCTCCATTGTAGGATTAAGCATGGAGCTATGTGCACCAGTGTCGGAGGTAGGCCCAAGATAACTTGGACCCTTTTTTGATGGCCAATTCCTTCATCAGAAAGAATCCTCAACTGTTAGAGGTTTCATTGACGTAGATCCATCGACCGATAGAAATACCCCCTGCTGGGGTGGGTTTGTTCCATGATGTTGTGACTGAGGCCAAGAATACAATGCCATAACAGCGGCCAAGAAGATAATGCCGCAACCAGGACCAAGATGTTGTGTCCATCGACACTCGGCACATCCAAGCCCACCTCGACACGGTCAGGATGAGGCAATGACCTCAACCACGGTGTAGACACCTCATCCGTAGTGTAGACATCTTGACCACGACCAAGAAGCACACGACCATGACTATGGCATAGATCTCAATCGATATAAAATGACCTCGACCACATCCACCTCAGCATTGTTGGGCGCACGCCTAGCAGGCTCGTGCCGAGGAGTACCACGACCGATACCAAAGTCCACAACTATGGTAGTTAAGTTAGTGTTCCACGGACCTACACCTATAAATAGACAAACCCCTCCTTCATTTGAGGCATCTATTCCGCTCCACAATGCCGACAGGCTGCCGCTCTGTGCCCAAACTTGGAAGATGCTTTCCACCACCAAAGACTACCTATGTGGTGTCCTTGCTACTTTGCCATTTATGCCTCATCAAGTTCTATCTCCTATCCCTAAAAGTGGTTTGATTTTAGATCTGTAGCATCTTCATCCTTCAGCCATCAACCACTCCATCTCCTGCAAGAAAGAGCACGAGAAGAGAAGGAAGAAGGAGAGAGAAGATCATCCTTGTTTTCCTTGGTGTTCTTTTCCTCCTCGTCTAGATCTACCCCGCCATCATGTAGAAGACCATCTCTCCACCGAGCTGCAATCATATTCTTCACCACGACCATGGTGAAATCTTCCCTCTCCCTTGTTTCTTTTGTTTCTATCATGAGGAGTGTTACAAGTCCATTTTATAACATTACATGGCTTGTATATAACTTTCCATTTCATTGTTAATCATTTAATGCATGCTTTGTGGATTGATCACTTGCCTTGCATGATCTATTATATTCCTTTATTGTGATAACTTCAATACTTAGGATTTGAATATCAATTAACATGGTTGATGCCTAGACGAGAACTTCTAAAGGGATATCTCTAGAGTAGTAAGTGTGTGGCCTGTGTGTAACGAGACATCGAGCACATGGAGATGCTTAGACAAACTCTATTTCCTAATGGATGGTTTGCTACTCCATTTTAATAGTAGTATCTTGCTTAGATGTGTTTTGGATGTGTTTTCATGTGTAGTGGCGGTGAAACCTGGTTCCACCCCAATGATTCCCGTCATTAATCTTAACTCTATTTTAATCTCTCTCTTTTACTTTCTTTACAATTAGTTTAACTAAACCCAAGTGAACTCTTATTCTAAATATTAATCTTGAATTCAATTATATTCGATTAGCAAGATTCTTAAAAAAGTTGTGCTTGGGATTTGATCCTTAACTATACTGTGATAAGACCCGTCCTCTTGCGGGAGGTAATATTGCACAAGGTTTTGGTAAAAACTTACGGATTTCAGCCCTAGGTGGATTTGTTAGTGCAGTAAAACCCACGTCAGCTTTTCCATGAAGTTACTCAATTTATTATATGCACGTACTGATATTTTTGTTTTGGAAATTTCCACCTTTTCTTCACTTATGGGGTATGCTTCAAAACCTTTAGGTGAAAAAACATGGAAGGTTGAGATGTTGACCTTGAACCTAGCTTAGTGGAGTTGTCTGTTGGGAGATAGAATTTGAATAGGTTGGATATCCCTCTATTTAGATCCTAAAGTTGTTACTTTTATGTAAACCCCGAGTGAGAGAATATTATATAATTATGTATACATTGAATATAGTCATGACTTTTTGTTTCGATACTATACTTGGATCATTTTTGTATACAATTATCTTAGAAGTGAAAATTTACACCTATTCCAGTATGCTTGTTGGTGTGTCTGGAATGGATGGATTTATTCCAAATATTAAGTCTCGGGTCCCACTCCTTATAGTAGCATAACTTATCTCTAAATTACCCAAGAAAATAACAAGTACTATTTTTGGTCTCAATTTCTTCCTTTTGTGTTCAGGGACAAGTACATTTGTGAGGCACCCCCACAATTGAAGATATTTGAGACTTGCCTCTGGGCCTCTTCATTACTCAAAATGAAATACATTTTATGCTTTTAGGGAACTCTATTCAGAATATGCCAAATCGTATTCAAAGCTTCCCATCACATAAACTTGGGCAATCCTAAAGTTTGGAGTAATGTATTTTCCATATTTATCGGGGTTCATGTGACAATATATATTTTTCTCTCTCCTATGTTGTACTCACTATCTTCCATCTAGTACAATTCTTACTCATGTTGATATCTATTCATAGTTAGAGTCTGGTAATATTCCAATTTGGTAATGTTGATACTTAATTTTAATTAAATATAACATTAATTTCCAAATTTCAACCATGTTCCATTTTTTTACATGTCACCCACTTTCAAGATTAAATGAACCTTATTAAGGTGACCATCTTACTACATATATATTTTATGTTGTAGAGTATTTAATTATATTTTTAAAAACACAACAATTAGCTCAATTGGGCCATTATAGCTCATGTTGCGGCCTTTCAAATTTTGCTTAAATTTGTTTATGGTTTAAGGGTTTAAACCTAAATTTTGTTCTTAATGGGCCAAATCAATGGGGCTTCCCAACAACAACCACCCATTGTTGGAAAAACCTAATGTGCTAGTTTTGTGACTTTTAGATATAATATCGATGATCCAACGACTATGGGGTTCTCTCCTAGCTTGGTCTATACAATAGCTATTTCTATTGTAGATCCCCTTTTGTGATGGATAATAGGCATCTATCTCGACTATTATAGAACAACAGAAACCTTGTTTGTGTCTGTCCCAACACCTCTTTTCCTTCCCACTCTTTTTCCCTATTTACATAGCCCTAAAACCCTACTTTGCTCCCAGTCTTCCTTCTCGGATAACCCTAGCCTCCACCTAGACGAGGGTTCAACATTACAAACCTGCAGTAGCTTGACACCACCTATGGGGTGTGGTGGCACCTTTGGGCTTGGTTTTTCTTGGATGGCACCATTATTGGCTTCCCTAATGCCAAGGAGTCCTTGTGTGAGTTGGTCTGGCGAGTTGTGATCGACAGTGTTGCCACAGTCTCTGCCCGACTCGTATAGGCTCTCCGGGACAAAAGGGACGAACCCGAAGTCACGAGATTAAAATTCAATGGCAATCATGAGAGGTTTCTATGTTGTTCTGGTCAAGAGACTTTAACCATGACCCATAGCTAGTAGACCAGGCATCCAAATGGCCCAAGGGAGAGTGAAGCAGTGGCAGGAGGCTAAAAGTGCAACCTAACCACTATGTGGCATGGCTAGTGACCCCAAGAAACACATGACCGTTGGGTGATGGTGGTGTGCAACTGCAAGGAAGGGGAGGAGCCCGCATCATTGTTGGTGGTAGATGTCGAACTAACTATCCTAATGGACCTTGAAATGATTTCTGCTAACGCCTTTGTCCAAAAATTATTCTTTTGATACAAATATTTAAAAATGATTACTCCCCCTCTCTTATCCAAATATAGAAAACTTATATATCAAATTGATGAGTTTGAGGAGCCCTACATAATGAACATATTTGTAGGACCTAAATCTTATTGTAATCAACCCTTTTAACTAAATGTGTAAGTTTAGTCTATATTGACCACATTAAGTGCACTATTATGGTAAATATTGAGAGTTCAATACCCAATCCATTTCCTGCACCTAAATTGTATGAACATGGTACAATATTGTAATCCTAACCACCTCTATTGCTCCTAGTGACTTAAATGCACTTATGTGACATGTTTTAGATAATAACAATGCACTTTTCCCATATTAGTGATGATTTTATTTCCTAATGACACCAAATGCTTGATCACCTAGAAATTAGTAACTTACATCTCTCCATGACTTGAATATCAGTCTGTAAAGCCTTGGATTGCTATGTTTGCCACTAAGACTTTCATGCATGTTAGTGACACCTTATGATGATGACCTAGCCCTTGAATCACATAATGTACTTTTTCTAACTTATGCACCCAACTACTCTAAACACTTCAAATCAATAATTTTATGAAGTCATGTGACTAATTGGATAAGGCCTATGTAATGACCTCACTGTTTAGCATCTCCAGTTAAGAAAAGAATTGAAAAGATGAGAGCCATTACCGAAAATTTCTAATGATCCATATTTAGAAAATATCAAATAATAGTAAATAATTTCCATTAAATCAGATATTGTTTGAAAGATTCTTTTCTAACTAGTTACACGAATTTCTTTCATTAGATTGTACATAGGAAATAAGTATCTATATATTCCTCCTTTACTTCACTTTAATGCCTTCAACTAATTTCATACAATTTATGATGGCTTGATATCTTGGTATTTTGCATGTACTAAAAATGGCATGAAACAAAGAACAGATCAAAATATTGAAATATATTATGCACATGGGATGCATACAAAAGTGTGCAAGTACATAACAACATATAATCAATCAATTACATGCAAATAAGAACTAGCATATTATTTTCATATTCTAACCTAGGTCTCATATGTTATCTCGGGTGTGACCATTGTCCCTCTAGTGCTCGTATGCATCACCCCTCAATGCATGCCATCCTAGGGTTTAGAACATGATATCTTTACTTATTTGATACTCATACTGGCATTATAATTGAACAAAATCTAAACAAATACTCAACAATTTATTTAGTCAATTCTCAAAATTCCTTAACAAACACTGGGAAACTATATTATGAGTAGACATAATGGTAACCACGTACATTTTATAGGCCCATGTAGATCTTGCAGTCATACTTTAAGCATATTATCCTATCAAGAAACCAAACTAGTCAATCAACATTTACTATGCATGTATATAAATCTACAAGTGTCACTATCACATTAAACATATTAAACCCTACTCGGGTCCTAATATCAAGTTTAGGGTTCTCAAGTTCAGATAAGGAATAAGGGCATAAATTTTAGTTCCATTACTTATGAAACCTTAGGTGAAACCCTAATTACTAGATCCATAATATCTTTTCATTATGTTCAATAATGACATATCAATTTATGACCTTAAATACTAATTCTTCATATGCATGATTATTCACTTTCAAAACACTAATTATCACCCTTATGGTTATGAGCGTGCTAGATTAGCATTCTATTAAGAAATAATACATAACATATTAAAATAATAGATAACATATTAAAATAATTAGACGGATGGCTCGTGGGAGGAGCGAAAGAGGGAGCACTACTACAGAAATAGCATTCAGTGTCGCTTTTCTGGGCGTCGGTTATTAAGGAACACGGACGCCTTATATTAAAGGCGTCGGTTATTTAGAAGAACCGACGTCTATATTCAAAGACCAGCCAAACACGGGTACCGCTTTGTATACAGCGTCGGTTGTTTATACAAAACCGACGCATCATGTCATCCAATTTTCGAGTGAAAAAAATAATGTCACTTTCGGCGTCGAGTCTGTAGTTAAAACACCGACGCTTATGTGCGATGGAAATTTGCGCGAAAAGTGTCCTTTTCCGCGTCGGTCGTCCTTTAATCACCGACGCTGAATGTGGTTCCCGCCAAACATTTTCACGAAAATATCGTCCAAATGGACGTCGGATGTTGCGAACGACCGACGGTAAAGATGTTTAGGCGTCGGTTGTTGTAAACAACCGACGCTATTGGGGAACTTCATAACCTTCGATCGCCCGACTCTTCCCCTTTCTTATGTTTCATTGCTACCCTATTTCCCTATTGCGGCGATTTCTCCGGCGATTTCTCTGCTGCTGGTACTAGTTTTTCTCCGGCGCTTCTCTCCGGTGCCCCATCTCCGGCGTCCCCTCTCCGGCGCCCCTCTCCGACGCGTTTCTTCTCTGGCACCCCTGCTGCCCGCCCTGCTGCTCCAACCGCCTGCGCCGCCGCCACGCCTGACAACCGGCACCGCCGCAACGCCTGGTGCCCACCTGCCTGCCACGCCTGAGAACCGGCGCCGCCGTACCCCCTTCTCCTTCTCCTCCGCCTGGCCGCTGCCTGCCTGCCGCCGCCTGGCCGCCTGCCTGCCTGCTGCGGCTGACGCTCCTGCTCGTCGGAGTCACTGCCGCTGGTTCTGGAGCTCGTCGGCCGCCACCCACGTACTCAACCAGCTCGACCTCACCCTACTCTTCTTGCCCAGGTACCTGCAGACCTACCCAGGCGCGAAATTGGTTCTTTATGTGCTGACCTAATCTGTTGCCTAATCTGCTTGCACGAAATTGGCTCCCTACTCTGCTTGCTTAATGTGCCTAATCTGCTTTAAGTGGTCCTAATATCATAACATGATAGTTTTATTATATGATTTGTGGCACTTTAGGGTGTATATACATGCAAATTATATAAGTGATAGATGTTGGATGTTTGTCAAGGTTTCTTGAAGATTGAATAAGTGATAGATGCTGGATGTTTATTTATTTCATCTATCCATGTTGCCTATAGTTTATAACATTGCATTGTGAATTATTGCATGTTTGAAACTATGAAATTCTTGATTTATTAGATGATATTCAAGAAAACCCTAGTTTGATGAGCATGTTGTTAATCATGTTAATTATGATTCTTCTATATATTCTGATGTCATTATATAATTATGTGATCCCAACATATTAAATTGAATTAGAATGATTTCATGAATTATAGGGTTTATATAAGAATGACAACACATGTATTTGTTGGCCTAGAAACCCGTCCAAGATTTACTCAGTAGGAGTAAATCTTGGATAGTCCCCAGTTTGGGACTGTTCTTGAACACCTAATCTCACTTAGGATGTAAGTGTATAATGTGTATTGGGTTTTCGAGAAAATTTCGATAGCATTTCCCCGTTTGTTCTCTAAGTACATATGTACTTAGAGAACAACGGGGAAATGCTGCCGAAATTTTCTCGAAAACCAAATACACATTATACACTTACATCCTAAGTGAGATTAGGTGTTCAAGGATGGGATAGGTGGTACACATTTATTATATATAAGATTGACATCAAATGTGTTTGTTGGCCTAGAAACCCGTCCAAGATTGACTAATATATACTTGTTTCCTAATATATACTTGTTTAAAAGGTTAACTGATGTTATACAACTTTTTCTGAAAATATATAACATCGTTATATGTACTTACACTTTGTTAATACTAATATTGTGCAGTCTCTGTCTTCCCATAACAATGACTATGAATTGGGCCTCTATGTCAATGTTAACGTTCCCTATTGAAGAACAATTGGACATCATCCTAGATGATCGTTCCTTAAACCAATTGGTCATACCCAAACATTGGCGTTTTCTAAAAGGAAGACACTACATGCCTGGTAAAGTGACCCTAACTTTTGGAAATTATTCACATGTAATCGAGGTTGAGTATGATTTGGCGGGAAATCTTGTATCAAAATCCGGTTGGCATGATTGGATTGGAGAGCTGCATGTGGTCCGTTGGAATAGGCTTTTTCTCCGTCCAGTTGGCGATAATTCCATCAAAGTTTGGATAACCAACAACAACTGCGAGACCCCCGATCATCTTCTGCGGTATGAGCGCACGGCGTCGCATATCAGCTCAGACAAATCTGAATCTGAGGCCCCTATCAGTTCAGATTCGTCTAAATACAGTGAGGAGCTTCGTGACACAGCTTCATCATCAAAAAGAAGTTACTGATGCATGCGGGACCATGTTGGTGTAGTATTTAGTTGTCTATCTATCTAGACTTGTCTGTAGTAATAGTTTTTTTAATTATGCGCATGTTTAGGGGTACACCAACCCCTTTGTTTAGTTATTGTTATAACTAAAGTGTGTGTTCCCATGAATGGAACTGTAAGTTGCTACATGAATGCTTATAACTGAAGTGTGTGTTCCCATGAATGTTCCCATTTACATGATTACACTACTATTTTCTCATATTGTCTTGCCTCAAAAAAAAATTCTTTTATTGTTTAGTCTATTTTAATATGACATACTTGCTTATATCTTTCTTAATGATGAACTATAATACGACATACTTGCTTATATACTTGTTTCCTAATATATACTTGCTTTCCTAATATATACTTGCTTTCTCTGATCATAGAATGGATAGATCATGGATGTCCATTCGTAATCGTTGCACCCCAGAGTTTATATCTGGTCTTGATCAGTTTATTAGATTTGCCGAGGAACATAGGAAAAAACCTACAGATAGGTTCTACTGTCCATGTAGGCATTGCGGTAACAACTTGAAACTCAACACTGGTGAGGAAATCAAAAGTCATGTCATGTGCAACGGGATTGTACAAGGCTATACAGAATGGCACTGGCATGGAGAGATTTCAAAATCGAATCCAGTAGATGTCAATAGCAGTGCTTGGGTGGAAGAAGAAATTGCCTCCGATGACGTAAATGTGAACGAACCAGTTCCAGCAGACATTGTTGATGCGATGCTGGATAGTTGTAGGGTAGAGCACACCGATCCACCTCCTATCTTTACAAACATTGTGCATGATGATGAGATACCGTTATACACAGGCTGTGCTAAGTTTACGAAGCTTAGCGCTGTGCTGAGATTGTATAAGTTGAAAGCTAACAATAGATGGAGCGACAAAAGCTTCACTGAATTGTTGACTTTGTTGAAAGAAATTCTTCCTGAAGGAAACGAGCTGCCAATCTCAACATACCAGGTAAAGAAAATGTTGTGCCCAATGGGAATGGAGGCCAAAAAGATACACGCATGCCCGAATGATTGTGTATTATTTCAAAAGGACTATGTAGATTTGAAAGATTGTCCAAAATGTGGTGCGTCACGATATAAATTGACGACTTCGGGGGAGTCCAAAACTGGTTCTCCTGCCAAGGTGTTGTGGTATCTACCTATAACATCACGGTTTCAACGCTTGTTTGCAAATCCGAAAGATGCGAAGAATTTGAGGTGGCATGCAGATGTTAAGAAAAATAATGATGGGATCCTACGACATGCGTCTGATTCCCCACGGTGGAAGAAGATTGATGTATTGTTCCCTGAATTTGGTGAAGAAGTCAGGAATCTAAGACACTGGCTTTGTACAGACGGGATGAATCCGTACGGGACATTGAGCAGCCAACATAGCACTTGGCCAGTCATGCTTGTTATATACAATCTTCCTCCCTGGCTGTGTATGAAAAATAAGTACGTTATGTTGTCATTGTTGATATCGGGCCCTAAACAACCCGGAAATAATATCGATGTTTATCTTGAACCTTTGATTGATGACTTAAAGAAACTTTGGGCTGAAGGTGTGATGACCTATGATGCTTCTGCAAGAGAGACATTTCGTTTGCATGCTATGTTGTTTTGCACTATTAATGACTTTCCGGCATATGGGAATTTGTCTGGATATAGTGTCAAAGGAGCTAAAGCGTGTCCTATATGTGAAGAAAACACTGATTCAATAAGACTAAAATATGGCGGCAAGACTGTATATCTTGGTCATCGAAGGTTTCTTTCAAAATTCCATCCGTATCGTAGGAAGCGCAAAGCATTCAATGGATGGAATGATGAACGAAGTGCACCTAAACCTATACCAGGGGATGTTGTTTATGAAAGAGTAAAAGACATTGTCAATGAATTTGGTAAGAAATCACAATGTAGTATGGCCACACGGAGTGACAATTCTTCATTCAAAAAGAAGTCAATATTTTGGGATCTTCCTTATTGGAGTTCTTTGTCAGTCAGGCATTGTATCAATGTAATGCACGTTGAGAAAAATGTCTGTGATAGCATCATTGGTACTCTATTAAATATACCAGGTAAGACTAAAGATGGGATAAAATCCAGACTGGACCTACGTGAAATGGGAATAAGGTCAGAATTAACAGAATTACGTGAAATGGGTAATAAAAGAACATACTTACCTCCCGCTTGTTACACGTTGTCTAGAAAGGAGAAGAAAACTTTTTGTGAATGCTTGGTAAATGTTAAGGTGCCACATGGTTACTCATCCAACATCCGTAGATTGGTATCAATGAAAGATCTGAAGTTGATAGGTCTTAAATCTCATGATTGTCACACTCTAATGCAACAAATATTGCCCGTGGCAATTCGATCTATATTGCCGAAGCATGTAAGGTTTGCAATTACCAGACTTTGTTTCTTTTTCAACAGTCTATGCAGCAAAGTTATTGACCCTGATACTCTCGATAATTTGCAAAGAGAAGTGGTTGTTACCCTATGTCAGCTTGAGATGTATTTCCCTCCTTCGTTCTTTGATATCATGGTACATCTTGTTGTCCACTTGACTAGGGAAGTGAAAATCTTGGGACCGGTTTTCTTGCATTGGATGTATCCCTTTGAACGATACATGAGCGTTTTTAAAGGTGATGTTCGAAACCGTTATCGTCCTGAAGGGAGTATTATTGAAGGTTATGTGGCGAGAGAGGTTATGGATTTCTGCAATGACTTTCTCAGTGGTAATGACACTCCTGATAATGACACGAATATTGAGGAGGGCAAAGGAATTTTGGGATCACGGGTGAAAGTAATCAGCCGTGAGCAGTTGGAACAAGCTCACTTGTATATTTTACATAATATGGACGAAGTGAGTGTTTATATCGAGGAACATACCAATTTCATAAAGAGACAACATCCTCGAGCAAGTTCAATGTGGCTTGCTAGAGAGCATAATAAGACTTTTACTAAGTGGTTTGAAGATAAAGTCTTACATCAACTATCTCAAACACCAAATGATATTACAGAAACTATCAAATGTCTCGCCTTTAAACCAAAACCGAATGTTATGTCTTATGAAGGGTTTGACATTAATGGATTCACATATTACACAAAGCGCCAAGATGATAAGAGTGTCGTCCAAAATAGTGGGGTCACTCTTCAAGCATCAACTATGTACTTTGCAAGTGCAAAGGATAAGAGTCCACGTGAAGCTAAAATGTCATATTACGGTGTCATTGAAGACATTTGGGAGTTTGACTACATAGATTTCAATATTCCGCTCTTTAAATGTAATTGGGTTGATAACACCAAAGGAGTTATAGTGGATGAATTGGGTTTCACTTTGGTGAACTTTGAAATGATTGGCGAGAAGGCTGAACCATTCATATTGGCATCACAGGCAAAACAAATATTCTATATCGATGATCCTGCAAATGATAAATGGTCGGTTGTTCTTCATGGTAAAAGACAGTTCATTGAAGATCCTATAGATGAAGAAGAGTACTATGATAAGTATGATGACTCCAGTCCATTCTCAGTTGGGTTGCCAACTCCACAAAATATTGAAGCTAATGATGACTTATATGTGCGCGGAGATCACAATGAAGGATTGTTAATTGATAAAAGATCACAATGTTAGAGACATGTATGTTTATACAAATGGTAAATGTTTTCCTTTTTCTAATTTATACAAATGCTAAATGTTTTCCTTTTTCTAGTTGATACAAATGCTAAATGTTTGCCTTTTTTATGACATTTTCAGATGGCTGACCATGATGAGAATGATGTTCATGATGAGCATGAAGTCCATGATGAGCATGTTGTCCATGACGAGCATGGCGAGGATACCAATGTAAGTTCTAAAAACATATCCTGTATTTCTATAAAATTCATTATCTTCTAGTTATGTCATATATCCTATATTTCTATATTGGCCTAATTCAGTGTGTTTATTTTTGTCAAATTTTAGGTTGATGATGCACATGTACCCACTGAAGCACTGGAGCAACTTGATGCGCGGAGAGGACATTCCAACTCGAGATATCGTCTACCGTTTCCTCCTCCTCCGCAGTAATATCCTCATCTCTAAACGTTTCTCGTAGGATTCTGAACCCCTCCCTTCCCTCTACTACATCGAAGCCATGCCGCAGTTGAACCCTTTCGCCGAGCCCTACCCGGCCAAGCAGGCGTCGCCTGAAGCACCACCGTCGTCGTCTCCACCTCCATCGCAACTTGCTGTGCTAGTCCTGACAGTTTATCACCCCACATGCCTTCCTCCTCAGTTCGTGCCACTAGACGACCACACAATGGATCCAAGAGGATTGCAGGCGTTCGCCAAAGACTATAGGCTGAGTTAACTCAATAGTTAACTCAGCCTATAGTCTTTGGCAAACGCCTGCATATCCTCTTGGATCCATTGTGTGGTTGTCTAGCGGCATGAACTGGGGAGGAAGGCATGTGGGGTCATAAACTGTTAGATATAATTGGGATGTTGATAGTGATGATGAATGATACTTTGTAAATGAATGTTTCTGAATGTTAAAACATGTATTTGAATGATTCTATATGTGTGAACGTGACAATTGAATTGATGTCTGAATGTATCTACTTGTGTGAATCTTTTTATGTTAATTTTGCAGGTTTGTGGCCTGTTTGTAGGCTGATATCAATGGATGTCGTAAACCTGCAGTTCAGAAAACTAAACTGCAGGTTCTCATCCTGCTGACCAGCCACAGCAGGCCTGCAAACAGATTTATAAAAAAAAAAATAGATATAGGCGTCGGTTATTTACCGATAACCGTCAGCACAGACTTACAGCGTCGGTTTTTTGTTGAACACCGACGCCAAAAGTGTTCGCGCTACAGGAAATGGGAGTCATCTAGGACACTTTTCTGCGTCGGTTTTTTAGTATATAACCGACGCAGAAAGCGTCCTAGATGACGCTGTTTTCTGTGGCGCGAACCCTTTTGGCGTCGGTGTTTTATAATAAACCGACGCCTTTATATTAAATAGGCGTCGGTTTTTTAACCGACGCTGAAGTGTCCAACCTTTTAGCGGCGCCCACATAGGCGTCGTTCAGAAACCGACGCCAAAGGGGGTTAAACAACCGACACTAAAAGGCACTTCTATAGTAGTGGAGAGGGTGCGGCGGCCGTGGCAACCCTAGTGGTTGGGGCGGAATTGGGGAGATAGTGGTTGATGGCTCATCGTCGACCCCTCCAGGAGGCTCAAGGGCGGCCGAAGGAGAAGGATTCCCTAACATCCCCCACACCGAGGGCTCGGCGGACCTCACAGGCGCATCTACCTTGACGATTCCGGACCACCCGCAAGCCAAAGCATCGACGAGCAAAGCTTCCGGTGATGAGTGTGCTTCATTCGCGGACTGGCTCTGCGTGAGTCGCCTTGGACGGATGGTTGCATACATCTCAATGGTGAAGTTCGTCGAGCCGACCATCAGAGACGAAGCCAAGTGCGGCTCGATCTCAGGCCAAGAAGGAGCTATTCGCGACTGGAATCAGTACCTTTTGGTCCGCCTCGTGAGTAGAAAACCGTTCCGAAGCCAGCTTGGCAGATGGATTAGGAGGGAATGGAAACCGATTGGAAGCTTTGAGATCATCGCTGAAGAGAAGGAAGGATTCATCATGATGATGCCAACCGTCAAAGAGAAGGAGAGGATTCTTGATGAGGCCCCATGGACAATGGATGGTTCACTGGTTATTGCTCTGGCGTGGAAACTAGGGTCTCCTCTCCAACCCCTCTCATTCTCGCGGATCCCTGTCTGGCTGAAGGTGGAGAATCCAGGAGTTCCATGGACATTCGAGGGTATAGCCAGCGTCGCTAGCACCTTATGACGACCTCTGGACTTCGTGGAAACCTCCCTTTCAGCCGGATGTATGAACCCTGCTCCTGTGTGCGTGGAAATCGCTTCTTCTGACAAAATCCCCAATGTTACGTTGGTGGAGGTGGATGGGAAACCGATGCAGTTGAAGGTCATTGCTTTGGCGAAGCCCCTATTCTGTTCAGGTTGCAAGAATTTCAGACACAAGCAGGGGTCGTGCCCTGCTATCAGCAGAAGCAAGGCTCACTTCAAACAAGTACAGTTCCGGTGTGGGAAGCAGAGACCAAGTGCTCGACGCTTTGCTGGTGTCAGCCATACTTCTCAACCCGAGCAAAGAATAGCAGATCAAGTTGGTCAGGATTATGCTGCAGTTGAGGAAGCTATCACACGCCAAGTGACAGATACCGTCCTCTACTCCACATAAGTAAACAACACTTTGATCGCCTCTTCCTCCTCAAAGGAGCCAGGCATGCTTGGCTCTCCTCCTGCTATCAACCCGGGTGGTTTAATCCTCGATTGTGAGCTGGAGGTTAGGAGAAAGGGTGATAAAGAACCGAAATCCTGGAAGATCAATAAAGTCTTGGGAAGCTACGGCTTATCTGTTGATTAAAAATAGAGAATAACAAACATGTTTGAGGATGAAGAAACGCTTATGAGTGACTCAAAATCTGATGTTGAATCCGATCATTGGGGTTCTGACTCATTGATCATTGGCCAACGAAGTTCTCGGAAAAAGAAAAAACCAGGGAGGAAAAAAAGGGTGCCCTAGTTCGTCTAGCCGCTTGCTTGTTTACATATGCCTAAAATGAAGACTTCGGTACACAAGTTCTTGAAGCTACTATTCCTGTTATCATTCTGGTTTCACTCCACTCTTTCAGGAGTTGCGGATATTGCAAGTGGTTGGGAAGCTAGTTCAGTTAACAGGGTTTGCCGGCTCCATTTTCTTGATCAACGGGTTTTGTTTTTGGCAGCAGAGTTTGTAAGTCATGTCTGCAATTGAGTGGTTTCTTTTTAGAAGACATTCTAACCAGGTCAGAAGCTGGATGTTGTGTGATCTCAGACAGGGAAGTGTAAAGACAACCGGATACCTAATGCTGCCATGAATACTCTAGCCTGCCTGCCAACTCTCATACTTTTTAGATGAGGTTAATGCAATTGAGGCGGTGTCAAGTAGAATAGAGTAGGACTTAAAGCATTGGGGTTTTCCTTTTTGTTTCCTTTACTTTCTTTTCTATTTGGCAAGGGGTTCCTGCGAGAAGCAACATAGTTTTGGTTTTCAGTGCTTTGAAGCACTAGGATGAGGGGGCACATTTTATATTTGTACCCAAAGTTTTGGAAATATAGCAACACACATTTTTGACCGACCAAAAAAAACATATTAAAATAATTGAATTTATTGTGTTACACATCATAATAACCAAAACTAGGGTTTTTATACCTTAATCACTTATTAATCATGCATTGGTCCTACTTTTGAACTAGGATCAGAGTTAGGTATCAATTATCTTCTCTCATTTTCTAAAACAATTTGTTATATAATATCATCATATTTTGAGTTTTAATTAATTATCTACAATTATTTCAAGACTACCCCTTTTTAGATCAATCAATAACTGTAATGTCATCTAATAATACATTATCCTCTTGGTGCTACGCGGGCCAGCTTTGACCAATGGTCTTTCACAAAATTGGCACATGACGCCATGTGGCTGAGTTCGTGAGCATGTTAAAGGGCATCATTACCCTTCCATAGTGATAAGGGTTGACCACACGGACCAGGGTGCAATGGCAAATACCGCAAGAAAATCCTCATTTTCTATTGTGTGATGGCTTGCTTGACTAGGAGCTTCATGAGTCAACCATTATCTATCTGTACTGAGACCTAAGGTTTGTAGTATACTTATCTTCAGATAGACAATACAAATCGAACAAGACATTCGACGCCTACTGTAGTGGTAGGATATGGTGGTTCCATTAGAGTCTTATAGTGTTATGATCGGAGATACAAGTCAAGGATTATACCTAATTGGTCCATGAGTTGAATGTCGTCGAAGGTCACAACATTGTCCTAGAGACTTTCACGCTATCTGTGAGGCATCACAGTGCTCTGGAGTATGTTCCTCGATGAGCATCTTGGCTCAGTAAGCCTCAAGGTTAGAGGATGGTATCAAGCTCCTTTACTCCCCTTCGGTGGTTGGGATCTTCTTCTGGCATCCCGGTGATGCTCCAGACCAGAGCAATTATCCGTCCATGTCTGGGAACAGGGGCAAGAATTCATGAACCTTAGGGAAGATGGTCGGCAAGATGGATAGGTACCAGGGTGATAGGAGGGGAACTAAGTGAGGTGGAGTGCTCCTAGGATCAAGATCAAGTTCATGTCACCTTATATTGGTAGCAACAATAGAGATAAAGGGGTTCATCAAAGCCCTACAAACCCAACAGATCTGAGATTTGGGCATTACATAAATGCTTCATAGAATTCACTCCTTAAGGGCTTGTTCAGTTCATTAAAATATCCCAAATTTGAATGTTCTTATTTTGAGAAAAAAAAGGTTTAGGGGTGAGAGAGAATGAGATGGCGGTTTTCCCTCATTAGTATCTCTTTCTTGAATTGTCTTAGGTGAAAGACAACTTCAGGGTCGTTGATCTTTGATCAAAGGGTCATGCCCGCAGTACACCAATCAAGGTGGGTGGTGTGCGTTATATATAAATTCGGATGGTATTAGGTCAATTTTCACTATTAGAAACTTATGTAATTATTACTAATGGGTCCCTCTCTCTTCTCCCATTTGTATAGACTATTAGGAGCATCTATTTGCTATAAACTTTATGGGAAACAAATTAATGTCGTTCCCAAACTTTATCTATATTGTGGGAATTATTGGAATATTTTTTTATGTATGAAACTTTATCTTTTAATATATCCTTAAATTATTTACCCACACCTCATGGAAAGTCCTTTTCCTTTTAGAATTCTCACTTTTCCATATTATTTTCAAATGTACCAAAGGGCAGATTAAGATAACACTTTTGAAGCCTCAAATCTCATGTTGCCACGCATGACTGGATAATTACTATTTGAGTTATCTAAAACACCATATAACTTATTTTGTTTTGGAAACTTGTACATTATCTCATATTTCTATTATTCAACAATTTATAAAGACATTACTATTTACTTATGCATGAAATCTCTTGTTTCTTTAACTAGTTCAACATGAACCTATTTGCAAAGAAAATAGTCCATGGGTATTTATAATGGTCATGGGTTACACCCATGCTACAAATGTGACATATTTATGCCACCAATAGTACCATTGGGGAATTTACTTATCAATTCATGTAATATATTAATATAATTCAATTTCACCATAATTGAGGATATTACATTCACTCCACCATAAAAGGAACTTTTTCCTCGAAATTCTAACTTAGTAAGGTTCAGGGAAATGATAACTCCTATTAGCTTCAAACCTCAGGGTTAGAAACCCTTCCCATATTATCTTTAAAATCTCTTTTGATATGCAAAATTCCCCACATTATTACTAAAATTTGTACATGAATTCAATCCAAGGTATATCCACATCCTTAGTATTTACATGACATCATCTCTTGGTGATTTCATGTTCATTTGTGCAAAAGTAAACTCCTTGGTGATTACCTTTTTGACCTAGGTTTCTGACTTATTGCTCATTTATTTTCACATAAGGGTTAGGTAGCACCTCAAATCCTAGATCATGTCATTAAATTCCACTAGGATATTCATTCTCATGCGTAAAGTTTCAAGCATAAAATGTTCCTATCCAATCTCTCTCGGTCAGCATAAGATGAAATAAATATTTCACTGCAGCCCAAATACAAAGTTCATCTAATTCCAAGAGTGTAGATGGTATATCCACACATTATTTCAATATTTCACATTTTTTTTGATCAATTTCAAAAATGACTCAAAACCATATCTACTTTTAAGCCCACTAGACTCTAATATTTCATGAAGTCAAGTTTCTTTACCACTCTTAAGTTTGTGCATAACTTCCTTTAAGATTTTTGTTATTACTTGGCTTCTTGTATCTTTTACATGTATACTGCGTGTCCCATTAGCCTTAGTCATTTCTTCAATGTCTATAGGGGTACAAGAAACTTTGCAGTGATCCCTTCCTGGCCTTGTGGGCCTTATACACTTAGGGAGTTCCTCTCAAATTTACCCTTTGGGCGTCAATAACTAATGAAGGTGTCCAATCTCTTGACCCATGGGCCTTAGGCAAACATGGATGGCTAACTCCTGAACCATTGGACTCGTGCATCTAGGGCACAATCACCTCCTACTCTCATTGGTATTACGTACCTTCAATCCTCCCTATTTGACCTTAGGATTGACTTAGGGATGTACCCTAACAAGGGTTTATTAAGATATCACAACTTAGCACATTGTTTTCTTATGTAATTCTTTAACCCAAATTTCCTTCATCTTTTAGGGTACACAATTTTCACTTTATACCCCTACATTGGGCTCATGGCAACCTTCCTTTCCTGATCTTGGTCTTTTATAGAGTTCTTCCTTTCCCGACTTGACGTATTAGTGACCTTCCTTTCCTAGCTTGCTCACTAGCCATTGCAATGACTTCTTCTCATATTGGCCTTGTTGGGAAATAGGGGCACAAAGAAGGCTACAAAACCAAAAAAAATTATATATCCATATTTCCCAAAATAGCAAGATCGTGTCAATAACTATGAAATGGAAAGCATAGTTTAACGACTTCATACCAAGACCTAGAGAAAATCTGGAAACTATAACTTGTTACAGTAGTGCATGACTCCTTGTTGAACTGGGACTCGTCTGTGGCAAATGTTGGCCTCCACCACTGACATAAGATTGGGATGACGTCTTTTGTAGCTCCTCTACAGACCACAGGCTGACATTATCCTCCTAGTAGTATCCAAAGGACTCCTACCTCTATAGTAGTCCACACAGACCACCTACAACCCCTGTCATTCTTGTAGAACAGATAGAGAGGATTTGTCACCTCCTGTTGGTGTACTAGTCACCAACATACTCTCCTACACCAACTTGCCTTACAATTGTTGCCTTTCCCGTGTTGTCCCTCCCTACTCGGGTACGACTTGCTTGGGTTCTCTCTATTACCACAAACAGATAGGACAACAACTTATCAGATCAACTAATGTTCTGAGTTATGTGTTTTCAGAAGCCCCAGTGCCCCTATATTTATGGGAGGGGTTTGGGTCTGGGTTCCCAGTCTGTGAGGGAGTAGAAGGGTTCATGCTTTACATGAATTAATCACCATGTGGTAGATGAACCGATCAGTTCACTGATGAACTGGTCATATGGGAAGTGAGATGATCAGTTCCCTTAGTGAACTAGTTGTTTCACATGTTTCCCAATTTGAAATTGAATTAGTAACTTGTTTCCAATTAATTGCTACATTTGTTCCTTGTACCAATTGAATTTCACAAGTGAAACAATCAATATTCTCATGAATTAGGAAAATCACTAGAATCTTTGGTTGGTCTGACCGAGCTGATGGGTTCACCAGGTGAACTGGTTGTCTCACTTGTCCTGAGCCAATTGGTTCACCCAATGAGCCGATCGGTTGGTGCCCTCACTCATGTAGAATTTTTCTCATTCAAAATCCAATACTTCTGACACACTAGCTAGTTAATTCAACACCTGAACTTGAGGTTTTGAGTCTAGTCAGTTAATTGGTTGTTTAATTGAGTACCTAAACACATTTAGTAATCAATTTAAACATTATTCATGGATAAATTCCTATTATAGGTGAGTTCCTATGTGTGGGACCCAGTAGGCTTACAATGGCAGTGTACGTCCATAACAAATTATGATATCACAAGTAAAGAGAAGTTCTGAGTCACACATCATTGCTACCCATGTCAATGGAAAGTTGGAAAACAACTTCAACCTACAATATGTGATAGGTGTTGCAATGATTGTATAATTCCTTTGTCGCTAATATCTGAATTGAACTTGAGGCATGGAATCTTCACCCATTCAATGTTCAATCCATGTTCCTTGAACTAGAGCAGACTGACTGAGATATATGTGAGCTCGATATCATATATTAATTCACATGTGCATGTGCATGCTTTTCTCAATCTTGCTTATCAAGTGGCTAGGATCTCATAGTCCTGTAGGAGGGAAAAATCCCATCTACGTCACTCACAGTCATCCCAATGTGTCATAGTGCATTCGATCATCACTTTTATGGCAACCCTTATTCAAAATTATAGTGGATAATGTCAAATCACACTGAAAGACATGTGAGAATTGTAGTGACTTTAGGTCTAAGAACCATACTCACCACCTTCTCTATGAGAGATGACTATGACTACCAAGTGTGGTTTGCATCTGTCACTCTCAAGGTGAGTCTATCTGGTACACTATTCCCTAACAAGTATCTTCATGTTTGGTTTGATATACAATATCAAGACTAATGAGATTCTGTCATCAACCAACATACAATATAGTCTTTAGTGTTATTGTTGTCTATCTACCTTCTACAACAATACCCGACTAGGGACATAATAAGAATGTACATACTCTTAACATCCATATGAGCTCATTGTTCAAGTCACGCACTTGAAGACATACATCATTGAGTGATTGTCATTCATTAGATATTCATTGTGTTTCCTCATTATCTTATAATTGAGTGAAATATAATGAATTGGAAGCTTGCATGTATTATTATTAATAAAATCCTTTATCTGATATGCCATCACAATCATCATATGATTGGATCTCTGGGAATGCACACCAACTAACTCCCACTTGCACTTAGAGACAATTACCCACAAATCTTATCATTAGTGGTATAATCATGTCCATCATGTTTTTGCTGTGCAAGTGCTAATTCAGCAAGTTAGTAGCATTTTCCATGGTTAGTATATTGTATGTTCCTTATAGCCTTATTCTACGATTTCTCTATGAGAGGGAAATGTTGTAATATGTTATCTGGTATTCCTTGCCTAACAAGTAGCTCCATCATTATCACAATATCACTACTATAACATCAATGGTTGGAACATTTTTAAGTTCATCCATACGAACTTCTAGATCCATATGGTATCCATTCCTGTGCTCATACCAATGGGATACTTTTCTTTTATTGTAGAATTGAATTAACTTTTTCATTGAGAAAAGAAGTTAGTGTCTCGGTATGCAAACTAAGATATAATTGGAATAAAAGAACCATCCAACCACACACAGAGATTTGGGTTATTGGCCATAACCACACTACACATCCACCATAGAAACCTCTTTTAAGGCAACAAGTTTAAATTGCATAACATATATATATATATATATATATATATATATATATAAGTTTGGGATCATATTAAGATTTTGATCAGATATGCACATTAAGCAAGATAAGTATTCATGTCATAAGCAATAAGTAAATGATAAAACCAAAAATATGATCATATTGATTATCCCAAATAATAGTAGATTGACGTGGCTCTAATACCACTCATGGGAAATAGGGGCATAGACTAGGCTGTAGAAACAAAAATATTATCGATCCATATTTATCAGAACAAAAAGATCACATCAATAACTGTGCAATAGAAAGGATGGTTTAACAAGTTCATACCTGATCCTGGAGCAAGTGCAATAACTATAACTCGTTGCAGTAGTGCAACACTCCTTGTTGCTCTGGGAATCATCTGTGACAACTCTTGGTTTCCACCACAGACACCATATCTGGATGGTGTTTTTTGTAGCTCCTCCACAGACTATAGGCTGACATTGTTGTCCTAGTAGCAGCCAAGTGACTCCTACTTCTATAGTAGTCCACACGGACCACCTAGAACTCATGTCGTTCTTGTACAATAGATAGAGAGGAGCCATCCCCTCCTATTGGTGTACTAGTCACCAACTTAATCTCCTACACCAACTTGCTTTCCAACAGTTGTCTTTCCCTCTCTATACCTCCCTGGTCAGGTAGGACTTGCTTGGTTTCTCTCGGTTACCACAACCCGAGAGGATAAAAAATTATAAGATCAACTAATGTTCTGAGTTGTGTGTTCTAAGAATCCCTCAGTACCCCTCTATTTATAGGAGGGTTTAGGGTCAAGGTTCCCAGTTGGTGCAGGAGTAGAAGGGTCTGAAATTTCCATGAATTAATCATCTAGCAACTGGTTTACTAGTTGGTTTAACTAGTGAATTGGTTGGTTTACTGGTAAATTGGTTGTCTGGGCAGTAAGTCGATCGATTCACTCAGTGAACTGATCATTTCACATGTTTCCCAAATTATAATTGAATTATGAATTCATTTCCAACTAATGTCCTACATTAAATCCTTGTACCAATCGAATAGCACAAGTGAAACGATCAATATTCTCATTAATTAAGAAAATCACCAGAACCTTTGGTTGGTCTGACTGAGCAGATTGGTTCACTAGGTGAACCAGTCATCTCACTAATCATGAGTCGATTGTTTCACCCAATGAGCTGATCGGTTGGTGCCTTGACTCATGCATAATTTAGCTAATTCAATATCCAATCAACCTGACAGTCTCACCTATTGGTTTAACACATGAATTTGATGGTTATCAGTCTAGTATGTTAATTGGTTGTTTAATTGAGTACCTAAACATCTTTGGTAATCAATTTAAACAACATTCATGGATAAACTCCTATTCTAGGTGAATTCCTATGTGTGTGACCCTATAAGTCCCATATTATGTTAGTAGTGTATGTCCATAACAAATTATGACAGCGCAAGAAAAGAGTAGTGCCTAGTCACACATCATTGCTACAAGTAAATGGAAAGTTGGAGAACACCTTCAGCCTACAATCCGTGATAGGTGTTGCAGTGATTGTTGAATTCCTTTGTCATTGATATCTAAAATGAACTCGAGGAATAGAATTGTCATCCTTTCAATGTTCAATCCATGTTCCTTGAAATAGAGCAGACTGTCAGAGATATATGTGACCTCAATATCATATATTGATTCACATCTGCATGTACATGTGAATCTTAGTCTCTCTTATCAAGTGTCCAGTATATCACACTCATGTAGGATGGACAAATGCCTTCTACATCACTGAAAGTCATCCCCGTGTGTAATAGTGCATTTGATCGTCACCTTTATGGCAACCCTTATTCATGATTATGATGTGTGATGTCCAAGCAAACTGAATGACATGTGATAAGTGTAGTGACTTCAGGTCTAAGAACCACAATCAACACTTTCACTATGAGAGATAACTATGACTATCAAGTGTTGTTTCCATGTTTCACTCTCAAGATCGGTCTGTCTGATACACTATTCTCTAACAATTATCTTTGTGCTTGGTTTGATATACCATATCCTAACTAATGAGATTCTTTCATCAACCAACCCACACTCTAGTCATTAGTGTTGTTGTTGTCTATCTCAATTCCACAACAACATCTGACTAGGAACATAATAAGAATGTACATACTCTTAAAATTCATAAGATGTTATTGTTCAAGTCACATACTTGAAGACATACATCATTGAATTATTATCATTCTTTAAATATTCATTATGTTTCCTCATTATCTCATAATTGAGTGAAACAAAATGAATTGGAATATTGCCTTTATTATTATTAATCAAAACCTTTATATGATATGCCACCACAATCATCATATGATTGACACTCTAGGCATAAATACCAATAGGTCTTCCTTTCCTGGTTTGGCCTATTGGTGACGTTTCTATCCTCGCTTGATCACCAGTCATTGTAATGACTTCCTCTTATATCAACATACCTATCCTGAGTTTACCTATGGGTGATCTTCCTATCTCAATTTGATCACCGATCATTACAATGAACTTCCTTTTTATATCGTCCTTCCTATCCAGGCTTGGTAGATTAGTGGCCTTCTTATCCCAGTTTGGTGACCTACTTTCAGCCACTTCCTTAGTGACTTTCTTATGTCCCTTAGAGACAACATATTTGGGTTAAAGAATGCACGTGCCTTCTTATTTTCTTTTCTCAATTCTACACACTTTAGGTGACATTCAAGGTTACCTCAATCCTTAAATTAATTGTTCAAATCACCTAGGGTAACTCATACGAGGAGTCTAGGCTCTCTATCCACCAACCTAACCCTACAGGGTTTAGGGTTTTGCCTCCCACCATAGGTCTTTCTCCCACCCTTGGGTTGACCCACCCAGGTCGAGACACCAACCCTAAAAGTTGAATCAAGGTTTCATATATTCATTCTTATCCATTGGTTGTTTATGTTTAGCAAAACCCTTTACATGAAATCCTTGCTCCACATACATGCATGCATGGGAGACTAGGTCACCTAAACTAACTTATTCTTTTTTTCTTACCCTAATTAGGGTTCCTATTGGTAGGGTTTCTTTCTCACCGAAACCACTCTAATTACCCATGATTAGTTGTTTAGGTTTACGTTAGAGACTTAACAGTCCACACCTTGCATCTTAAGGTTTTATGATTCCCTTGACCCACAAAGGGTTTTCCAACCAACCCTAGCTCCATGTAGAGTTTATCCTTGCAGGGAAAACCATTAAACATTCTTCTTTTCCATTATTTCTACACTATATGTACATTTTATTGAAAGAGGATTCCTTAATCCTACTTCATCTCAAAAACTCTATCTTGGGATGGGGAAGGAAGTAAATATTAGGGTTTACTAAGAAAGAGGACGAGAAGTGGATGAAATTAAAGATGAGGAGACTTAGAGGAAATATTACATTAGGCAAACCCTAGGTTCTGGTTAGGTAGTATCACTGTGGCTAAGGGATTTCTCATATACCAACCTAATGGTGTAGAGGAAAATATTGATATCCCCTAAACCCATGACCCCTTCTAGACACCATTACCATCAGGTAATACCTTAATAAGTTTCCCAATATTTACATATTACTTGAAATTATAAACTTAAAGATATTATTTGAAAAATTGGGGGCTCTGTAACCAAATGTGACAACCTCACATTTCAGAATCCCCAATTAAGGAAAGACCCACATATGAAGAGCAATTACCTAAAATTCCCAGATCCATATATTGCAAATAACATATAATAGTAAATAATTTCCATTAATTCAAATATTGTATACGCGATGCTCCTTTGAGCACCTACATGCATTTTTATCATCAAAACTATACATATGATAAAAAGTATCCATCTAATACCCCTTTACTTAGATTAAATGCCATCATGTAATTTCATCTAGTTTATCATGTCTTGATATCTTGATGTTTAGCATGTACCTAAAATGGCATGAAATAAAGCACAAACATATCAAAATATATTGTATATGTGGGGTGCATGCATAAGTACGCAAGTACATAACAACATATAATCAATCAATTACAAATAATAACTTGCATATTATTTGCATATTCTAACCCATGTCTCATATGCTATCTTGGGTGTGACCATTGTCCCTCTAAGGCCTGTGTGCATCACCTCTCAATGCATGTTGTACTAGGATTCATAATATGATATCATTCTTTATGTGATACACATAGTGGCATTATAAGTGAACATAACATAAATAAATACTCAATAATTTATCTAGTCAAGCCTCAAAAAATCCTCAACAAATACCAGCAAACTGTGTTGTTGGTAGTCATAATCATAACCATGTACCTTATGTATAACCATGCATATCTTGTAATACTACTTTAAGCCTGTTATCCAAACAAGAAATCAAGCCAAATAATCCACAGTCTCAGCATGTATATAAATCCTGAAGTGTCACCATCATATTAAATAAATTAAACCCTACTCGAGTCCTAATCTAGGGTATAGGGTTTCTCAGGTTTTAATAAGGAATAAGGGCACTAATCCTAGTTCCATCTCTTATTAACCCTTATGTGAAACCCTAATTACTAGATTCACTGTATCTTTTAATTATGTTCATTGATGACATATCGTGTCCTTACATTTAACCCTAATTCTTAATATGCATGATTATTCACTTTAGAAACCCAAATTATGACCATTATGATTATGATCATGTTGGTTTAGCATTATATTGAGAAATAAAAAATAACATCTCAAAATAACCAAATTTACTGTATTAAGAATCATAATCACCAAAACTATGTTTTTCATACCTTAATCACTTATAAATCATGCACTGGGCCTAATTTTAGAACCAAGATTAGAATTAGGTTTTTGGTATATTTTATTTGTATTCCTCTCACTTTCCTGATCATTTTGATATATAATATCATCATATTCTGAGTTACCATTAATTATCTACAATTGGTTCAAGATTACCCCTTTTAGACCAATCAACAAGCACCATGTTAGCTAATAATACATTATCCTCTTATAGCCACACAGGATAGATCTTGCAATGGGATTTCATTAAATCAACACCTGACACCGTGTGGTCTGGGCTCTTGAGCAAGTTAAAGGACATCACTATCCTTTTGTAATGGTGAGTTATGACCACGCGGTCCAAGGTGCAATGGTAAATCCTGCAAGGGGATTCTCACTTTCTGTTGTGCCATAGCCTACTTGGCTAGAAGCTCCACAAGTCAACAATGTAGTTGACTATGGGATGCCTTTGTTGATACCCAAAGTTTGGAGTAGACTTATAATTGGTCAAACAAGACAAATTTGAACGAGCCTTTTGGGGCCTGCGATGGTGGCCGAAGATGGTGGTTTCATGGCAACTTATAATTGTGACATCCTGCCATCACAAAGATAGCAAAATTCCATGCGAAAATGTGTGGAACCGTCATAAACATCATATTACCAAAAATAGGGGTTAATTAAAACTAGTTACGGAAAGTAGATAAGAAAGGAACTATTACAACCAGATCCACATCCTTCAAAGAAACATGTTATATAAACATATATAAACTTGATATATGTCTGTAGCTCATAGGATCTAGTTGTTCCATAAGCACAATGAGTTCACCACCTGTTTATGTACATATCAGACCTAGACAAGTCAACAACAGGATAAGAAAGCCATATCAACTGTACACCGTGAAACTTCACCAAAACACCTCCGAGGACCTGCTAGTACAGGGATGACTTTAGTATTCTACTACAAAACACCCAAAAATAGCAGCATATCCATCTCTTGCCTTCTACTGTTCTTCTTGTTTTTTTTTATGACTGAGAGAACCCTTCCCGGGCAAAGCTGACATGGTAAACTCTCGAGGCATGAGAAGGTGTGGTCCGGTCACCTCCCTCTCGTGCCTTCTACTGTTCTTCTTGTTGCTCAGCTATAACACCATGACCACCTCCACGTCTAGCATGTCCACCTAAAAAGGATTTAAACCAACGTGGTGAGACACACAGTCCTAGTGAGAAATATAACTCCCGCTGAAACTATAACACCTCAAAAGAGAAACTAGAACTGATAAAGCATGTAACTCATATAAGTAGATTATATGTGCAACATATTGAGTAGAACTAATTTTTTGTAACATCTTACTAGGATACTTAGGAAGCATATGAATAGGTAGTAATATGGAACATGATTGACAAGACAAGTCAAATAAGAACTTATCATAATATCAAAGGAACATGTGAATAACTGCAACATATAACTAGG
Source organism: Alisma plantago-aquatica (assembly GCA_963693085.1). Taxonomy (NCBI): domain Eukaryota; kingdom Viridiplantae; phylum Streptophyta; class Magnoliopsida; order Alismatales; family Alismataceae; genus Alisma; species Alisma plantago-aquatica. Next base: position 1,128,555,949 of record OY856409.1, on the reverse strand, counting down.
ACAACATACAAACAAGGCCTCAACCAATGTTCTGTATTTGTCCTAAACAAATATACTGCATGGCTAGATTACGATTTATTATGCCTTGTGGTAGTGAGTCGTACCACTCAGATCCAAACCGACCACCACTTGGTCGAAATCGATTGCCATACAAGGTTAATGGAAGAGCCGGACTCCACAACCTCTACCCTTGTGGTCACTGCACAAGAACAAACAAGCGGGACCGCAGTCTCATGCTTAAGTGACCTCAGCCACACAGGGTTGGATACCCTCTGCCTAGCTCAACTTGGTACAGGTATCAGTGCTAGAAAACAGAGCCACGTGATTGTTTCACCGTGCTCCATCATCACTAAGCCATGGGCCTATTCACCATGCTCTATCAAAATTACTAATTCATGGGCATGTTGACTATGGTCTAACAACACAGAGCCACGTACCTGAAACCATGCTCTAATCATCCTATTTTTGGCTAGGAGCAACCCCGCATATTCAACAATATGCACTCTGGGTTAACCCGTAGGAGAACCCGTTTCACCATCACCAAATTCCTGACAATGATGGATCTATGGCCAGGGCAAACTAAATGAAAGGTTCATATATAATTAATTAACATATTTTAAGTGGATTGCAAGATTCAACCAAGTTATGTAACATGCAAACTATAACAAGAAAACAAATAAATCTCAATATCATGTATAACAATATCACTAATGCTTTCAATGCCGTCAATATCATCTTGATCCATCACAAGGATCCAACATTACATGTTACCACTGGCCTCTTATCAATCATCAAAATCCATATCAAGGATCAACATTACAGGGGCTCAATCCCCTCACCAAGGCACAAATTGTCATTTCATGGGTAACACCCAACATATATTACTGGGTTCATTATAACCCTTGATGTTCCACATCATATTATCCACATGCCATCTACATGGCTATTACCTGATTATGTATCCATACCCATCGAACCTGCATGGCCAGCATAATCATACTAGTGTAAGGAACATCTATAACTCATTACTTTATTATGAGAGATAACCATGCAACATGAGCGTAACAAGTCAAAGCATTTCATGTAACAAATAATAAATCATTTGGGTTACCAACCGAACACAAGGTACAACCCTCACTATAGGTGACATAACCCTCATGGGAGGTAGATCGGGTAAGGAACAACCCTCACCAAAGGCACAACTATCATCTCCAAGGTATCGTCCACAACCAAACCCTAAGTACCACCCATCATATCAGTCAACCTTCATATCAGTCAACATCCATATTGGCCATCATCCATCTCGGTCAGCATTAGTCGTGTAGGTGCAAGAGGGTATCGAGCTTGAAGGGTAAGCCCCATAATTCCCAAAGCATCAAAACCTAACGCCCAAGATTCATATTTCCCAAGCCAACTTAGCCATTAGAGCACCATGTCGGGCAGCACAACTAAGGGAGTGTTGTGCAAGGTACTAGCATGCCATATCGCCCAACACATGGACCAACTTACCATACCCATATCAGTCAAGGAAGCAACAAGCTACTATATCGGTTAAACAACCTATTGGCCCACCAAGCCTACCGGGCAAAGTACCCAGTATCAAGGGTTCATATCGGTCAAAGAGGTTAATAAGACACCCATCTAGCATATCGTCCAAGCTCAACCCTAGGACAGGGGTATCAGTTTGGCAAGGGGGGATAGGTTACACCTCATCTTCAACCTCGAGACAACCACCCAACCCTAAAAGATCAAGAGTTGGCTCACCTCTCAACAACTAAGTGAGAGGGGTCATGCACAACCTCTATCACATACTAAGTAGCAAGGTGGATCATCCCATATCAGTGGACCCACCAAACCACATCTAGGTCAACATCAAACCCTAGGCTCACCTTTCAAATCCATGGTAAGAGAGGGGTGTTGCTCAAGCAACTAGAGTGTGGACTCACCTCTCAACAACTAAGGAAGAGAGGGGTTTTGCCCACACAACTATATCTTAAACTCACCTGTCAAGGCCAAGGAAAGAATAGGGGTTTTTTCCAAGGAATGCTCATCTAAAGGTTCGGCCAACATAAGGATAACCATCTCAACATATCCAACAAGGTCTAAGATACAAAATAGAGCAAGAACATTGCTAACAAGGTATGCATGGCCGATCTACATATAACAAAGCAACATAGAAAGAAGGTAGTATAGCTAGGGTTAGGAGTTATGTAACCCGCCTCAAGCACACTCTTCTATCTCCAAAGCACCATGCTCCAAGCACCACCAACAGGGGGGGATATCGTCCACCAAAGGAAGAAGGGAAACAACAACTAAGGAGATAAAGGGATCCCAAGCTAGCAAAGAAGGTGTTATATATACAAGTGGATTAAGTGGGCATCCACAAGAGGGTTGCACCACATGTGCTCACCCAAACCCCCACTTGTCCAACCTATGCCACCTTGCTAGCAAAGATCACCAAGTGTCACCAAGGTGACACAAACGAATCTAGGTCAAAAAAAGGTCACCTGGCCGATACACCTCATGGGAAACACACCACCCTGGTCGATACACCAAGAAAGGAGGTGCCATCAAGCTCAAATAAGGCCCAAGAAAGCCCAACAACAAGCCTAAACTTCAACAAGATCAAACGGTGCCCAAAAGCAACTCAAGCAAGATGCCCAACTCATCCTCTCAACCCTAGAGGATGCATGGAGAGAGAAATACATCTCCCAAGGTGACAAACTTGCACACTAACCCTAAGACTTGGGTAATTTGCAAGTTGCACCTAAATCACAACCAAAACCCTAATAACAACTCAAGTGATTAGAAAACATCTAAACACAAGGTTTAGGTGAAGCAAACAGGGTAAGCCAAAAATGGAGGTCAGGGTCCTTACAAGCCATAAACCTCTACGAAAGGATTTCTCCCCCAAAATACAAAGAGAAAAGTGTGGGATACTTCCTCCTCATCTCTTCCTCAAGCTCCCACTTGGCTTCCTCAACGCTATGGTGATGCCAAAGAACCTTCAGTAGAACTAGGTCCTTACTCTTCAGCTTCTTCACTCTTCTGTCAAGGATCAACACTAGACCTTCCTCATAGGTCACATCTACATCAAGCTCAACCTCAACCGGATGTATTACTATCTCTGTGCCTGGATGAATTTTCTTTAGCATATGACATGGAACACTGGATGCAACCTGTACAACTCTAGCGGTAGATCTAACTTGTAAGCCACTTTGCCAACACGTGCTATCACCGGATATGGTCCCATATACCTGGGAGCCAATTTCCCTTTTCGGACAAACCTCATCATGCCTTTCCATGGAGAGACCTTGAGATACACCTTGTCTCCCACCTTGAACTCTAGAGGTCGTCGATGATTATCTGCATACAACTTGTGTCTGTCGTATGCCTCTTTTAACTATTGTTGTATCACCTTGATCTTCTCTGTCATCTGTTGTACTAACTCTGGACCCAAAAGCTGATACTCGCCAAACTCATACCCACATAAAGGAGATCTACACTTCCTACTATATAGAGCCTCATAAGGTGCCATGTCGATACTCCGTTGGTAGCCGTTATTGTAGGCAAACTCTATCAAACTAAGATGCATGTTCCTACTATGTAGGAACTGCAACACATAAGCTCTGAGAAGATCTTCCAAAGTCTAAACAGTCCTTTCAGATTGTCCATCTGTCTACCAAGGTGGAAAGCGTTATTGAACCTCAACTACATTCCCAACACTCTGTGCAACTGTTCCCAAAAATGACTCATTAACGGAGGACCTCTGTCAGACACTATCATTGCAGGCACACCGTGCAAACGCACTATCTCATCCACATAAACCTGGGCAAGCTTCTCTGTTGTATATGTCATCTTCATAGGTATGAAATGGGCAGACTTCGTCAATCTGTCCACTATCACCCAAATGGAATCATGATTTCTAGTTGTCCTCAAAAGACCAACTATGAAATCCATGGTTACATGATCCCATTTTTACTGTGGTATCAACATAGGTTGCAACGTACCTGCAGGCTTCTAATGCTCATCCTTAACCTGTTGTCATACCACACACCTAGCCACAAACTTGGCTACATCTCTCTTTAGGCCAGGCCACCAATATAGGTCATTCAGATTATGATACATCTTGGTGACAAAGGATGCATACCATTCATCGATGTGTGTGCTTCCTCGAGCACTAACTTCCTCAGATCATCAACATCAGGGACCATCATCCTATCATGATAACATACTAGGTCATCCTCAAACTCATGGAAGTCGTCACGCTTCTTGCTGCCAAACTCTGTCCTGATCAACAAAATTGTAGCATCTTCCTGCTGCGCTTCTTTGATTTGCTATCTCAACATAGGCTTCACTTGCATCCATGCCAAAAGTCCTACCAACAAGGAGACTTCTAAACTATACATTCATATGTCACAAAGAGACAAACATGTCCCGCCTATGACACATCAAAGAACTCAATTGTGCCTTCTTTGTAGGAAGATAAGAAGACTTTCGACTAAGCACATCAGCTACCATGTTCTCCTTACCAGGATGATACTCAATGGTGCATTCGTAATCCCTGATTAGCTCCATCCAGCGACACTAACACATGTTCATCTCACTCTACAAGAAGATATACTTCAGGTTCTTATGATTCGTAAAGATCTGGCACACTTCCCCATAGAGATCGTGTCTCCAAATCTTTAACGCATGGACCACCACTGCCAGCTCCAAATCATGTGTCAGATTACTCTCCTCATGTTTCTTAAGCTGTCGTGAAGCAAAATAGCCACATGATCTTCCTGCATCAGTACACAACCTAAACCTTTCTTGGAAGCATCACAAAAAACAACATAGCCTTTCCCAGGCTCTAGCAGCACCAACACTAGAGCACTAGTCAGTTTCTCCATCAAGCTTTGAAATGCTTGCTGACAACGATCATCCCAAATAAAAGGTACATCCTTCCTGGTCAGCTTCTTCAAGGGCATTGCGATCACATTGAAATTTCTTATAAACCTCTGGTAGTATCCTGCTAAACCCAGAAAACTACAAACTTCCATCGGCATCTTCAGTTGCTCCCACTCTACAACTGACTCCACCTTCTTGGGGTCCACTCTGACTCCTTCTGTAGATATCACATGACCTAAGAAAGTCACTTCCTTCAAGTAGAACTCGCATTTACTAAACTTGGCATACAACTTGTGCTGGCAAAGGAGAGTCAATGCTTGTCAAAGATGTTGTTCATGTTGTTGACTATCTCGATTATAGATTAAGATGTCATCTATGAAGACCACAACAAACTGATCTAGAAACGGGTGGAACACCCTATTCATCAGATCCATCAAAGCAGCAGGTGCATTGGTTATGCCGAACGACATAACAACAAACTCATGAAGCCCATACCTTGTTCTGAATGTTGGATTTGGTATGTTGTCATCCTTAATCCTCAACTGGTGATATCCTGACCATAGATCAATCTTTGAGAACACTATAGCACTATTCAACTGATCAAACAGATCATCTATCCTTAGCAAGAGATACTTATTCTTGATCGTAACTTTATTCAACTGTCGGTAATCTATGCACAAACGCATCGATCTGTCCTTCTTCCTCATGAAGAGAACAAGAGAACCCCACGACGATGACCTCGGGCTAATGAAACCTTTATCCAACAACTCCTGTAACTACTTCTTTGGCTATGCCATCTCATGTGGAGCCATCCAGTTGTACGATGTTTGAGCAACTGGTTGTGTCCCTGGTACTAGATTGATCTCAAAATCAATCTCTCTAGGTGGGGGAATACTTGGAAACTCATAAGGAAACACGTCCTCAAACTCTCTGACCACTGTCACATCCTGAAGACTCAGTCCTTTTGCTCCGGTATCCACAACATGAGCCAAAAACACTCTGCAACCTTGTCGTAACAACTTCTCTTCCACCATAGCTTACACTAGACACGTCAGAAGAATCTTTCTATCTCCCTGGAAGATCCACTTATCACCATCCTCACCAAACACCGCTTGCTTGAAACTGCAGTCCATCACAACCTTATACCTCTCTAAGGTATCCATCCCAGAGATTACATCGAATCCATCCATATCAAGTGGTATGAGATCTACTTGTATGATGTGTCCCAAAAAGGATAGAACACAAGATGGACACTCCTCTTGAAGCATCAAGGAACCATCAAGAGGGGCTTCGAACAACAAGCTATCCTTCTTACAACTAATAGGTAAAAGACAACCATCAAGCATACTACAAGTAATAAAAGAGTAGGTAGCACCCGGGTCAACCAAAACAGATATAAAGCAAGAAGAAGACAAATTAGAATGAAATAGCTCCATCTGACCTACCACCACTCGCGGGTTGACTATCGCCATTGGCTGACTCATAGCATAGAATCGAGTCATTTCTTGATGTCAACCACCCCCTCGGCTTCCTTGAGCAGATGATCTAGCTTGTGATGCCTGACCGCGTCCTTGCCCCTTGGCGCCACCCATCTACTGACTCTGCCTCAAATGTTGTGATACTTCAACACCTCTACTTGGGCAATTCGACCTAAAATTCATGTCCTGACCACAAACAAAGCATGACTAGTCTCTCAGTTGTGGCCTAGACGGCCCTGTCACTGCCATTGAAGCTAAGTTGTACACCTTCGATGATGAAAAACCATGTCCTCTTCCCTTACTCGGGGACCACTGCAACGGTGTGTTGGAACCTTGCACAACAGACAGTGCAAAAAACCTCGACTTCTTGGATCCATCATACCTTTTCCTATGAAACTGGCCAGACTTCCACTTGGTCATCACCTCTTTCTTTTCTCCAGTCGATCGCTCGATCCTATGAACTAATGTAACAAACGTAGCAAAGCTCTCTCTATTCTCTAACGTAGCAACTGTCGTTGATAACTCATCACTCAGAACCTTCTCAAAATGTCTAATTCTCTCATCATCTGTCATCGCCATGTGAGGACAAAACCTCAACAGCTCCATAAACATAGCCTCATACTCGGTGATGCTCATTGATCCTTGGCACAAGCACTCAAACTGACTGTTCTTCTCATCCAAATACGTCTTTCGGAAGTATCGACTCATGAACACCCTCCGGAAGACATCCCAACAGATCACCTCACCAGGTCGCTTCTCTTCTTCGATGGCCCACCAGTGGCCAACACTACCTTTTAGAAGGTAGACAACATGCTTGACTTTGTTTGCTTTGGGGATGTTGAGGATCCGGAAGGCCTTCTCAAGACCTGTGAGCCACAAATCTACATCCACTGGATCAGCTATTCTAGCATAATCCGAAGCTCTGACTCGGCGAAGCCGCTCAAAGGTCTTCCCAATACCCAAAGATTCACCATGGGGAACCAGTGCTCTTTGTAGAGGCACTGACAATCTCTCCACCATGAGGTTCACCGTTGCCATTACCTGTCCCATGAGGTGCTGGTAGATAAGATTCTCAAGAATGGCTGGGTCGATCTAGGGGACCTCAGGCACTCGATCTTCATGTGCCTGCATACTTGCTCCATCAACTTATGCAGCGACACTACTCTCGGCGGCATGTTCTTTGTGATTTCTAGACATATTTTAGCTTTGTCTTCAGGTGGGGGCAGAAGGTTATTATGAGAAAATCTGGAAAAATCACAAGAACCGACACAAACCCAGTCCTAGATCCCTGTAGACTCAGTGAACCTAGAGCTCTAATACCAACCCTAACATGTGACATCCCGCCATCACAAAGATAGCAAAACGCTACGTGAAAATGTGTGGAACTGTCATAAACATCATATTACCAAAAACACAAGTTAATTAAAACTGATTACAGAAAGCAGATAAGAAAGGAACTATTACAACCAGATCCACATTCTGCAAAGAAACATGTTATATAAACATATATAAACTTGATACATGTCCGTAGCTCATAGGATCTAGTTGTCCCATAAGCACAAACAGTTAACCACATGTTTATGTACATATCATACCTAGCCAGGTCAAAAACAGGATAAGAAAACCATATCAACTATACATTGTGAAACTTCGCCAAAACACCTCCGAGGACCTGAGAGTACAAGGATGACTCTAGGACTCTACTACAAAACACCCAAAAACAGCGACATATCCATCTCTTACCTTCTACTGTTCTTCTTGTTGCTCAGCTGCAACACCACGATCACCTCCATGACTAGCACATCTACCTAAAAAGGATTCAAACCAACGGAGTGAGACACACAGTCCCAGCGAGAAACATAACCCATGCCAAAACTATAAAACCTCAAAAGAGAAACTAGAACATATAAAGCGTGTAACTGATAGAAGAAGATTAGATGTGCAACATACTGAGCATAACTAATTTGATGTAACATCTTACCAGGATACTTAGGAAGAATATGAACAGATAGTAATATGGAACATGATGGACAAGACAACTCAAATAAGACTTATCATAATATCACAGGAACATGTGAATAACTACAAGATATAACTAGGACAACTATGCAAACAAGGCATCAACCAATGTTCTGTATTTGTCTTAAACAAATATACTACATGGCTGGATTATGATTTATTATGCACTGAGGAAGTGAGTCATACCACTCAGATCCAAACCGACTATTGCTTGGTTGAAATCGATTGCCATACAAGGTCAATGGAAGATCTGGACTCCAGGACCTCTACCCTTGTGGTCAGTGCACAAGACCCAACAAGCAGGACCGCAGTCTCATGGTTAAGTGACCTGAGCCACACACCCTCTGCCTAGCCCACCTTGGTATAGGTATCGACGCTAGAAAACCGAGCCATGGGACTGTTTCACTGTGCTCCATCATCACTGAGTCATGGGCCTGTTCACCATGCTCTATCAAAATTCCTGAGCCATGGGCCTGTTCACCATGATCTAACTACACTGAGCCACAGGCCTGAAACCGTTCTCTAATCATCTTATTTTTAGCTAGGAGCACCCCGCATATTCAACAATATGCACTCTAGGTTAACCCGCAGGAGAACATGTTTCACCATCACCAAATTCCTAACGATGATGGATATATGGCCAGGGCAAGCTACGTGAAATATTCATCTGTAATTAATTAACATATTTTAAGTGGATTGCAAGATTCAACCAAGTTATGTAACTTGCAAACTATAACAAGAATAAACAAATATAAATCTCAACATCTTCTATTACAATGTCACTAATGCTTTCAATGCCATCCATATCATCATGATCCATCACAAGGATCCTACATTACATGCTACCACTTGGCCTCTTGCCAATCATCAAGATCCATATCAAGGATCAACATTATAGGGGCTCAATCCCCTCACCACGGCACACATTGACATTTCATGGGTAACATCCAACATATATTATTGGGTTCATTATAACCCTTGATGTTCGACATCATATTGTCTGCATGCCATCAATATGGCTACTACCTGATTTGGTATCCATATCCATGAAACTTGCATGGTTAGCATAATCATACTGGTACAAGGAACATCTATAACTCATTACTTTATTATGAGAGACAACCATGCAACTTGAGCATATCAAGTCAAAGCATTTCATGTAACAAATAAGAAATCATTAGGGTTACCCATTGAACACAAGGTACAACCCTCATAATAGGTGTCATAACCCTCATGGGAGGTAGATCGGATAAGGAACAACCCTCACCAAAGGCACAACTATCATCTCCAAGGTATCGGCCACAACCAAACCCTAAGTACCACCCATCATATCAGTCAACCTTCATATCGTTCAACATCCATATCGGCCTCATTCATCTCGGTCAGCATTAGTCGTCTAGGTGCAAGAGGGTACCGGGCATGAAGGGTAAGCCCCATAACGCCCAAAGCATCAAACCCTAACGCCCAAGCTTCATATCACCCAAGCCAACTTAGCCATTAGAGCACCATGTCGGGCAGCACAACTAAGGGAGTGTTGTGCAAGGTACTAGCATGCCATATCGCCCAACGCATGGACCATCTTACCATACCCGTATCAGTTAAGGAAGAAACAAGCTACGATAGTTAAACAACCTATCGGCCAACCAAGTCTACCGAGCAAAGCACCCACTATCAAGGGTTCATATCGGTCAAAGGGGTCAAGAAGACACCCATCTAGCATATCTTCCAAGCTCAACCCTAGGACAAGGGTATTGGATTAGCAAGAGGGGTCGGGTTACACCTCATCTCGGGTTGGTCATCTTCAACCTCAAGACAACCACCCAAACCCTAAAAGATAAAGAGTTGGCTCACCTCTCAACAACTAAGTGAGAGGGGTCTTGCACAACCTCTATCACATAATGGGTAGCAAGGTGGATCATCCCATATCAGTGAACCCACCAAACCACATCTAGGTCAACATCAAACCCTAGGCTCACCTTTCAAATCCATTGTAAGAGAGGGGTGTTGCTCAAGTAACTAGAGTGTAGACTCACTTCTCAACAACTAAGGAAGAGAGGGGTTTTTCCCACACAACTAGATCTTAATCTCACCTCTTGAGGCAAAGGAAAGAATAGGGGTTTTGCCCAAGGAATTCTCATCTAAAGGTTCGAACAACATAAGGATAGCCATCTCAACATATACAATAAGGTCTAAGATACAAACTAGAGCAAGAACATGACTAACAAGGTATGAATTACCAATCTAGATATAACAAAGAAACATAGAAAGAAGGTACTATAGCTAGGGTTAGGAGTTATGTAACCCGCCTCAAGCACACTCTTCTAGCTCTGAAGCTTCAAGAACCAAGCTTTAAGCTCCAAGCTCCAAGCTCCGCCAGGGGGGTATCATCCACCAAAGGAAGAATGGAAGCAACTAAGGAGCTAAAGGGATCCCAAGCTAAAAAAGAAGGGGATATATATACAAGGGGGTTAAGTGGGCATCCACTAGAGGGCTTCTCCACATGTGCTCACCCAAATCGCCACTTGTCCAAGCTATGCCACCTTACTAGCAAAGATCACCAAGTGTCACCAAGGTGTCACAAACGAAGCTAGGTCAAAGAAGGTCACCTAGCCGATACACCTCATGGGCGACACACGACCCTGGCCGATACACCCTTGCCTGATACACCAAGCAAGGAGGTGCCATCAAGATCAAACAAGGCCCAAGAAAGCCCAACAACAAGCCTAAACTTCAACAAGCTCAAACGGAGCCCAATAGCAACTCAAGAAAGATGCCCAACTCATCCTCTCAACCCTAGAGGATGCAAGGAGAGAGAAAGACATCTCCCAAGGTGACAAACTTGCACACTAATCCTAAGACTTGGGTAGTTAGCGAGTTGCACCTAAAGTACAAAAAAAACCCTAATCACCACTCAGGTGATTAGAAAACATCTAAACACAAGGTTTAGGCCAAGAAAATAGGGTAAGTCCAAAATGGAGGTCAGGATCCTTATAATAATGTTATCATCAGAGACATGGGTCATGGATTATAGCTAACTAGATGATGAGTTGAATGTCATCAACCATCATAGTAGTGTCCAAGAGGCTTTCATGCTATCTATGAGGCATCACAATATATGGAGTATGTTCTCCAATGAGTAGATTGGATCAGTAGAGCCTCAGGGTCAGGATCCTTGCCTCCCGTTTAGTGGTTGAGACCTTCTTGTGGCATCTCGACAAAGTTCTAGACCAGCGCAACTGTCCTACTATGCCCAGGAAGTGGGGCAGGAATTCATCAATCGTAAGGAAGATGGTAAAAAAGACAACTAGGTACAAGGTAGATAGGAGGTAAAATGAGTGAGGATGACAATTCCTAGATCAAGCATCAACTTCCTATGGCCTTATATTGGCAGAAGCAATAGAGATCTATGCATTTTGGAAAAGCCCTAGAAACCCATCCAGTTGGAGATTTGGACATTACTTGAATGCTCCATAGAAATTTCTCTTCAAGGGCTCATTGAGTTAGTTAAGATTTCCCATATCTGACTATTCATATTTTGAGAAAAAAGGTTTAGGGGTGAGAGAGAACAGGATGTTGCGTTTTCCAGTGTGAACCATGTCTCTTTCTCTAAATGGCTCGGGTGGAAGAAGACATTGGGGTTGTCAATCTTCAATCGGAGGGTCACGCTCCAGATTATACATGAAGGGGGAGGTGTGAGTTAGATCTGCCAAAGTCAGATGTTATTAAGTCAACTCCCATAATTAGAAACTTATGTAATTATTGTTGATGGGTCCCCTCTCTTCTAAAATTTCTGTAGACTACTAGGAGCATCTATTTTCTATTTAACAAAGGGAAACTTATTAATGTCTTTCCCAACCTTTCTATATTTTGTGGAATTTAATTAGATAACTTTTATGCACGAAAATTTTCTCTTTTAATATATCCTTAAATTAAGTACCCACATTTCATGGAAAGTCCATTTTCTTTCAAATTTTAGAATTATCTTCTTTTCCTTATTATTTCAAATGTACCAAAAGGCAGATTGAGATAACTTTTTGAAGCCTCAAATATAATGTTGTCATTCATGACTAGATAATAACTATTTTATTTAACTAAAACACCATATAACTTATTCTCTTTTGGAAACTTGCACATTATCTCATATTTCTATTATTGAATATTTCATAAAGGCATTACTATTTATTTATTCACAAAATCTCTTTTTCTTTAACTTGTGTGACAAGAACCTATTTTCAAAGAAAATAGTCTCATGGGCCTTTATATGGGCCATGAGCAAAGCGTGGGCTTTGTTATTCCATGAACAATAAATTGGGAATTTACTTACCAATTCATGCCTTATATTAATAATATTAAATTTTCCAAAATTGAGGATACTACAACCAATGTGCTTTTTGTTATATTGGTGTATGAGACTCTAAATCCCCTAGCAATTGTCTCACGTGACATTCATGGGTTGGATTGTGTTCCTATGCTCTAGATTTGTTACGATTCCTTTTCTTATGTTGTCCCCTCTCAAATAATGTTTGATTCTAGTATCATTGAGTCCTTGATGTGGATGTCCCACTTTGGTGGTATGATGGACCCTAATGATGTAAGTCATATATGTCAGATATTGAATGTATTTTAATATGATGATAGCAAGTTTGGAAAATGACATGTAGATCCTAGGGGACATTCACATAACTTTGGATATGCTTCTTATGTCCTAATATTATTGACCCAAACCATCTTTTTTTATCTTAGATGTCACACTCAAGTGTTCCTCATTTATTATGATATTTAGCATAAGTTCACTAATGGTCTGTCACACTTCTTGTGCTTTATATTCAGACCAAAAGCTTCCCAAGACATAGGGATATTTTCAATGACAGACTTCACAATTAATTTATCAGGTAATTTCATTTCTTATTTAGATAGGTTTGACACAAGATTTGAAAATAATGTACTTGATCAGAAACTGATTTACCTTCTACCATCGAAATTTAAGAAATTTAGAGATAGAATTCTTTTCAATACCTGATTTTCTATTTTATATTCCTTTTATAAAAAATCCCAAAAGGATTTTCTAGTTGTGACAGGAGGCTTTAAGAAAAAGCATACAACTTATTGGTCATTGCTAAGAAGATACATCCTCTTCACAATTGATATGCCTCCTTAGCGCACACTGGATTATTTTCAATGGGTTTAGGTTCATCATTGACAATATAGTCATAAAACTCTATCATCCTAAGATAAATACCGATACGACTCTGCCAACCTGTAAAATTGAAGTCGTCAAATTTTTTCGACACATAGGTTACGTCAATCTTATGATGATAAAATTGAATGTCGACCATGATAATTAACTAAAAATAATGATTTCTTTAAGATTGTTACATTTTTAATGTGTCCTTACAAGCAATAACAAACATTTGCTAAATGATATAAAGATTTTGATGCCAAGTTTTAGATTCAAATCAGAAATATAAGAATAAAAAGAGTAGGAGTAACAAATAAACTAAGTTAGGAAACTCAAACCAGACCGTTCTTTGTCGATGAAGAGAGACATTTACTTACCGAAATCAGCGCTTGACTATCTTTTATATGCACGATATTCTTTCAGTTGATCCTATCATGAACACATATTAGACGATCATCTTGTTCACACAAATATTACAAACAACAACACTATCAGTGCATCGTAGCTGTTGTTAGGTACCACCAACCAACATATCGTGCCAAGGAAAGTTGGGACGCTGAAGAGATCTCTCGTTTAGGAGAAGAACTCCACGAGAGAAGCCCGCGGGAGTGACTACAACGTATGGGGGTAACAAAACACGAACTAGAAGGCAGAAAGTTTGCGTCTTAGATCTGTAAGATTTGAGATTTGAGAGATGTGTGCTTCACCCTGAACCTGGAGTTTTATTTATAGCACCTCCGAACCCAGGTCATGTTGCCAGTTTGATACAATCACACAACCACTCTTGTACACATAAAAGGAATACATGGGGTTCTTTTCCAATTTAGAAAGAAAACAAGGAGCCCTTTCAAATTAAGAAAGATTAAGAAGAGTCTCTTTTAAATTTAGAATGAATACACTGAGTCCCTTTTCAATTTGAAAAGTACTAATTTAATGATTAATTAATTAATTAATTAATTAATTAATTATGTAATTAATTGAGTAGTTATCCTGTTGTAAAAATGAAAAAGATTATGGAACACAATTTCCCATCTCATTCTAAATGTACGAAAACAAAAATCACTTTTCTTCCACATCGCATACGTACAAGCTACACCTACATTGAGTTTAACCCATGCCAATTTAATTAGCAGTTGTGTGCGGTTATGGTTTGTAACAAACTTGATTTAGTGCTTGTTTGATTTTGTGTAGTTACAACACCACTAACGAAATCCAAATCAGGAACTGAAAAACAAAAGTTCCGCTTCACGTTCATTTATTTGGTTGAGCGTCGTTACAAAGCACTATATTCATTTGATTCTATCTAGTTGGAGGTGGTTCAACAGCTGCATCTATAGAAATTCACTTTGTATGCATAAATCAAGTTTGCTACAAATCATCCTGATCAGGAAAAGGAACTACGCACAAAAGGAGTGCAGTTGTTTTTCCGTGTCCTGCTATATGGCCACTGCTATAGGTCCATTTTCCATCGGTCATTCACAGCCAAATGCAACCAAATGTAATATTTTGGAAAAACCAACGTGTCACGTTAGATTTAGCCGCAACGAAACGTGCACTTATGCATACAAAGTGAATTTCTACAGATGCGGCTACTAAACCGCCTCCAACCAGACAAAATCAGATGAATACAGTGATTTCTAGCAACGCCCAACCAAATTATGCACATATTAATTGGAATAAATGTATATAAAAGTGTGTAGTTGTGTATCGTAGAGAAGAAAAGTCTAGATATATCTTATTTAGACAAGAATATTCCAGAAATATGCTTTATGAAACTCATATATAATAAAGAGATGATAACAGTCCTAGGGAGATGTGAATTTATTTCCCATGTGGAATCAAAGGCCTATATAGTCTAACATCCGTTGTCAACCCCCTCCTTCAAGGTAGGGTACACAACCAACCCCTCCACTCATCTCCTCATTTCTATCAATGACAGGTGACACTATCTCCCCTTTTCCATTTTAAAATGTTGCACCCTACCTTCACCTTTTTCATCATTCGAAATCATGTTGAGATCATCCTAGAATCCGACTAAATTATCTATTCTTTGTGGTGTTCCCTCTTCAGATTAACTGTATGCTGCCATATACAAGGTGCAAGACCATCTCAATAGGTCTTCTTCACCTGAAGGCGTTGATGTAAATATATTGAAGTAGCTCCATGCCCTCGTTCTCCAATGGATTTATGCATCCATATCAGATGGCATTGTGCTTGAAATCCATGAACGATTCCACAGACCGTGGTGCATGGTCTCTTATTGCAAATAAGTTCCACGACAACAAAGGTGCCCGAGCCACTCAACTTGAAAATGAGTTCACCAAGCTTGCCAATTGTCCCTCCCTCAATGATTATCGTAAATGATTAAAGCTTACTGCATACCAACTTTGAGATGTCGATAGCAGAGTTAGAAAGCAACGGTTTAAATTGCAACTTAGTAACGGTCTCCCCGTTGAATTTGACATTGTAACATCAATTGTTCAGAAAAGCACACCGCTCTCTACATTTTCTATTGCACCTTCTATATTACACCTTGACCATCAACGTTATGCCAACATCACTACTACACCTTCTTCCACTATTTTGCTTGCGCCCCAAGCAAGGAATATTCCTATCTCCTCCATTAGCCCAACCAACAACAACAGACTCTTAACAATCTTCTTAGAACAATGCATCCTGAGGACAAGGGCATCACAATGGTTGTCATGGAGGCCACAATAACTATTGGGGTTTTCCACCATATGGGCCACCAAGATACCCAAAACAACAACAACAACTATAGTTTTGCACACCATGAGAAGTCCCACCTTGTCACTATCTGACAACTCTATGGTATGTCAATCCAGTTCATTCTCCTCTCATGCCAGACATATCGGGCCCATCTCCACGAGTGATGGCAGCACAAAGCAACCACTACTACCTGAAAATATTGAAAGTGCTTTCGACACTATGACTCTTCAAGAACCTGATGAAAATTGGTATATGGACATCGACACCACCTCTAACTTGATATAGAATTGAGGCATTGTTACTAAATATGTTAATTCTCACACCCTCATCACATTTTAGTCAGAAATGGTAGTCACATTCCAATTTTAGAAACTTTTCACCAACAATTACAAACACCAACCAAGCCTCTTACCTTAAGAACATCCTCCTTGTCCCTCAAATAACTAAAAACATTAATTCTATGTGAAAATTTACCATTGATAACAATGTTTATGTGGAATTTGAGCTAGTATGTTTTTCCATGAAGGATCTAGGTACGGGGACGCCTATTATGAAATGCAATAGCTTAGGGGATATTTATCTAGTGACCTCTTCTCAATCCACGTTCTCCAAGCATGCCACTTTCGTCGCCATCATCCTGTTTGCTGCTCCATCCTAAATCTAGCCTAACCGTCTTGGTCATTCTAATGGACATGTCATAGAATCACAATCGATCTGACCACCATATTTTTTTAATAAGTAGCTTCAATTTCATTTATGTCATTCAAGTCAAGTTGGCAAACATGTTCGCTTACCCTCTTATTACCCTCACTCCGTGACAAACTGTGACAAAGTGGATTTTAGCATAAGAATGAATTAATTACTCTTTTGACCACTTTATACTCACTCATGGTCCAAAATCATTTTTCTTGTCTTCATAATCAATGTTGAGACTCAAATTCGAAATATGGTGATCAATGTGGATTTTATACACATTATAACACCTTAAATTGATTAATTGATCACTTTGTCTAAAGAAGAAAATTGGTCAATCAAACTTCACCTTTTTGTTCTAAAACTTTTTCAGAAGGTTCTCCATTATTTTGTGAAGTAATCCAAAGCTCATCTCAATTGGACATTCCTATGATTTTCTATGAATTATTTAAGTTAATATGTGGAAAATCCTTTTGTTTGCCTTTTTAATTGGTCTTTTCCATGTCAGAAATCTGTGGGATGTCTATGGCGTGAGTTAGGGCCCTTGGATCTGCCTCTCATGGATCACGACCCAACCTGACGGCCAAGTGATTGTCTCCTACCTCCCGCAATCAGCGGGGAGGATTTATGGGGGGACCAAAACTTGCAACTCACTTGAATAAGACCCAATTTGAAATTTTAACCGTGCAAATCTCTTAGTCTCGTGTTTTCACGCTCAACATGTAACATCCCTAACCTGGGTTATGTACTAACCCTAGGTGTTTTGCCTAATAATGTTTATTAGATGCTTTTTTGTAATTCTTGAAAAGTAATTAATACTTTTGAGGAACTTCTTTTTCTATTTCAGTCCTTTTTGTATAATGTTGAAACATTGTTTTGTAAATAACAGAATAAAGTGCAAATTACCCAAGTAGAGGGGTTAACTTGCAAATTGCACATATTAAGATGTTACTCTGATGTTGAGACATCATGAGAATGTATATGATGAAGTCGTAAGGTTTCCACAAGTTTGAGCACCAAGATATAGCTTGTAGAGCAATCCTTGTGCTTTAAAACCTAGTTTTGGTGTAATGTGTAATTTACCCAAAACCTAGGGTTCGACATGTAAGATATCACCTCTTGGGGATCTATCATGTTTCTTTGCATCAAGTAGAACAAATAAAATTAGAGGGGCGCCTCATTTGAGTTATCTTGGAAGAGAGAGAATCTTGATATTGAAATAATCAAGATTTAAGCACAAATGGATCTTTATTATAACTTAATGCAAAAAGGAATAAAGTAATTATGGATCCCTTCAACCAAAAGTTGGAGGATGTGTTTGCAGTAGTATTGACGAGCTTGTGTCATGCTTGGGCACCAAAAAGATCATGGTATAAGTGGAAACTACTCACAATAATAATATATTATGCAATATCCAATAAGGGTAGATATTAATATACCTCTCTTTAAGATGTTTAGTTTCTTTTCCTTTAAACCATGGATAATGGAGGAGTATTGCATGAGATTAGAATTTGGAAACGTGGCCAAGGATGGAGGAATCCTTGGTGGATATATTTGGGAGATAAAAGGAAACAACTCTCTTTTTCCATTTTCTTTGAAAATCCATAAATATATATGAGCATCTTTTTTTTTCCAAACACCAAAGGATCGTTTCCTTAGCTTCTTTTCTTCATCACCTTGCTTTGACCGACCAAGGAGGAGCTCTGGACCAGAGGAAGGACGACCACACTAACTTGTTATGTTTTGGTCATCATCCACCTCGAATCCATGGTGGAAACCCTAAATCAATTGTTAGTAATTGGTTTTCTTCACACGATTTTCCTTTCTAGCCATCTTGTTCATCCAAAAAGTGAAGAAAGAACCTTGGACAACTACTGGAGCTCAATCCACCATTAAAGCTACGGAGCTTGGAGCTCTGGATCAGTCCTAGAGTCAGGTTTTATAACTCTAACCCTTAAGCTTTGTTAATGCATCCTTCTCTCCTAAATCCGTTGGTTAATTCTTCTTCTTTTGATACTCTTGTGTTCTTTCTAAAACTTCCATGAAGAACGGCCCCTGTTCTTGGTTAAACATAGGAAGAAGTTGATGACTTTAATCTTGAGGTTTATCCAAAGAAAATATCTTTAGCAAACGGTCTCCAACCTTGCTCAAACGGTTTCCCAAACCGTTTGGGAGCACACAGTTTCAAACCGTCTGATGGCAAATAGTTTCAACCAAACCGCATAGAAGAAAACGGTCCAAGACCGTTTGGAGGCGTTGACCAAGTGTTGACCATTTGGAGGTCTGTTGACATTAATGTAGACTAATCACCTATCAACAATTATCAATTAACTTCAAGTGGTTCACTAATTAAAGGCCCATCAATCATCAAAACCATAATCGGGTTGAAGTGTTGATTTCATGAGTATATTAAGTTGAAGTTTGGGTTGAGTGACCAAAACGGTTTCAAAACTGCTTGGGGATCACCCAAACGGTCTCAATATCGTTTGGTGATCAGCCAAGACTGTTTGGAGGTCTAGGGTTAAGCATGGTTGACCAATTGAGGATCCAATGGTATTAAGTTGAAGAGTAATCGATTGCTGATTTGGTTACTAATTCTAGGATCCAAACCCTAAATGAATGATTTGGTTATTGATGAAATAATGGGCAAACGGTTTCAATACCATTTGGAGGATATCCAAACGATCCCAAGACCATTTGGGGGTCACCCGAGACGATTTAGAGGTCTAGGGTTGACTATGGATAAGTGGTTGAAGATCTAAAGGTAACAAGTTGAAGTGCAAGTGATTGTTGACCTGGTGATCAATCCAATAAGCCAAACCTTTATTGGTTGAGTTGGTTTTTGGTGTTGACTTGGGAAAACGGTCTCAAGACTGTTTTGAGGTCATCCAAATGATCCCAAGACCGTTTGGGGTCAGGTCATGACCAAATTGGATGATGGTTCAATAGTTTCAGTTCAATTAGACTCACATTGAAATATGTTGTAGGGTCATCGATTCCAAACACTAATCCAATCGATTCAAGCCCTAATTGATGATCAATTGAGGTTCAATTGAGGGTCAAATCAGTTGAAGGTTGACCTAATTAACTCAATTGATGATAAAGATTTGTCTTTGAAATTCTTCTCCTCGTATGAGGTTTTTCCTCCGCTTACTCTCGCTCTCACGCTCTAATTCAACATTGGAAACCCAAATTTTTTGAAGTGGTTGAGACAGTTTTAGGTCCTTGTGGTTATGAGGTGGTTTGGACCAAACGGTATCAAGACCGTTTGGGTCCAAATGGTCACAAGACCGTTTGAGTCCAAACGGTCTCAAGACCGTTTGGGACCACACGATCCCAAACCGTTTCGGCTCATGCGGTTTCAAGGTCAGTTGTGTCCATGCAGTTTCAAAGTCAAACTTGACCAAACGGTCTTCACCCCAACCTGACCAAACAGTCTTCACTCCTACTTTACCAAACGGTCTCAAGGGCAGACCAAGACCGCATGAAGGTCCAAACGGTCTTAGATCGTTTGGAGGTTTAGTGTGCAAGACCGTTTGAGGTCTGAGTAGGTCAAGATCGTTTGATGCCTTAGTGGTCAAGATGGTTTGGTGGTTGATTAACCTAAACCTCATGGATACTTAAAGTGATTAAAGGACCAAGTGATTAGTAAACTAATACATGATGCAATCAAACGTGATCATGGGACTTGTACCTTAATGGGATAATGAGATTGAGACCCATGAAGTAATTAAGCCATAATGATTACAATGGTAATGATATAAACCATGGAGTCAATTCTCTTTCTTGATTGAGTTGACTTAACCTAATCAAGGTTGAATCTAATATCATCCAATAGAGGATGAGAGATAAAAGGCTTCTTATAGGAATATTAATCAAGTAATGGACTTCCAATATGAATGAATATCTAATTAGGGTATGATCCTTCATAGTGAGATCATGAAAACCCTAAATATGATGGTTAATGAATCTTAACCCTATATTGAGGGTAATAATGGAAGTATCCCTAATACATGATGATGATGTAATCTTAATTCATAATTATGACATGGTAAACCCTAAATCAAGGTATGTGAATAGTAAACCCTAATCAAGGTATGTGAATAGTAAACCCTAATCAAGGAATGTGATTAGTAAACCCTAATTCTAATTAAGGTAAATGAAAGTGTGAAACCCTTATTCTAGGTTATGCTTTATAACATGAATCTCTTTTGATTAGATAATGAAATGAGGAATCACTATTCCTAATTAAGTTAAAGGGGTTGAATGACGGCAGTCGTGGTAGTGTAAAACGGTCGTGTTGATCTTCTGTAGCACGACCGTGCAAGGTAGCACGGTCATGGTGGCTTCCCCTTGCACAGTCGTTCTTGGATGCACGGTCGTGGTGCTCTATGCTTGACTTGGAGTTGATTTGCAAGTAAAACTTAACCCTAGTAAGGGCATAGTAGTGCAACCTTTGAAATAGTGATGCTATCATTACTGTGCATTGTGTTGATATAGAAATAATGTGCTCTCTATCATTTGTATTAATCATGCATGTTTTATGAAATAGTGAGCATAGCCAGGTAAGAGCTATGATGCAATATCCATTGAAAGCACTTTATAAGCTTTGAAAGCAATGATATGCTATGTTGCCTAGTGAGAGGTAACAAATGAGACTGATGGGATGTATGAGCCTTGAGAAATATCTGCATTGCTACTATCATGTTCATATTGTCAAATGACTTGATGGCAATATGTTACTTGGTAATAAATGTTTGGATGATCTAAGGGTTTGAACACCCATGTTCTTGAATCATAATGATGAGATGGTTAGGGATTGATATCCCAATGTTAACAAGATGTGAAATGAACTTGATATAATTAGTACTCTTTCTTTATAGCAATTGTTTTAATGGATTATGTTTGAAAACATGCCTAATGCTAAAAGAATGCCATTATGTACTTAAATAATCAAGTATGATGATATCATGTAGAGCCCTGACCATAGATCCATCATTTTCAGAAGCTAGATGATGGTGAAACATGGTTTCCTAAGGGAACTCCTGGAGAGAATACTTTTGAGTATGTGGGGGTTATGGATGTGAATATCCTTACGTCCTAATGGGGGAATTGATGTGAGACGAACATTTAATCTCTCAATCCTTCATTATATGTATATGCCGGGATGATGTATCACTAATCTCTCGTTTATGATGTTGTTAATGCCGCATTGATGTGGGATAAACAAGAAATCCCTCGATAGCGAAGAGAGTACAACACACCACTATAACTCTAATAGCAAAGTTGCCAGAATACCCTGGAAAGCTATTATGGTAGAGACACAAGATGTCCTGCATGTTGTTCCTCACACTGACTGAACAAGATGAGGTCATAGGAATCCGACTCTTCTAATGACCTATGTATGGTACCGATTGCGATTTCGTAATGGTCGGTTGGAGTATGAGAAGTGTAACTCATCTCCTCAGGGCATACGAATGTTTGTAAAATGTAATCAGCCGTATAGCATAATTTCTTAGGTTGAACTATGAGAAACAATGATTGATGATACATTGTTTATTAAGTCCTAGTTGGACATATATATACATGTTCTTCATATTAATTATTGATTAAATGACTTGTTATTCAATCAAGTTATAATTGAAATGATTGCATAGAGAATATTGCTCTACTTAGCTTATTCAATGAATTGCCTGCTGTTGAATAATTATAGTTCTAATGCTCATTGTTATTTTAATATTTGTAATAACAGTGCTTCTGGCGGAGAATTATAACTCTCACTGGGACAATTTATAATTGTCTCACCCCCGTGGGATTTAACTTATTAGGTAGATGCTGAGGACGAAGGAACCCTTCAGTGGGTGAGCAGCAACAACAACAGCAGCAACATCAAGGACATCAGTGATCATCAGGTGGAGACATTGTTTGTTAAGTCTTGTATATAGAGAGTCCTATGTGTCGTCTCTTTACTTTCAGGTCCTAGGAGTCAGTAGATAACTATATAGATCTGAGATTTTGGCTTAATGCCTCGAGATTTTGTATGCTGCTTTGTATAGTTTAGCAGAGCAGTCAATGTTATGACTCTTGAGATGAGAAATTACAGAGATGTAATGATGGATTAGCTTGTAAATAACTTATCTTGTTCTTTTATGGAAGAGTCCTACAGTTTGTGGACCTTTGTGTAAAAATTTTTAATTTTTAGTGATTTTCAATAATTCCACTCCTAATTAATCACTTCCGCATCGTTAACATCATTTTCGTGAGACGGTGTGCCACAATTAGTGGTATTAGATCTCTAGGTTCGCTGAGTCTATAGAGATATAGGACTAGGGTTGTTGTAATATCCCAAGATTTGAGTCCTCAGATAACATGATATTAAAAGGAATGATTGAACTACCCATATCACCAAGGTGCACCTCCTTTTTCGGGAACCCATCACTAAGAACTCCATAGTTAAGCGTGCTTAGCTTGGAGTAGTACTGGGATGGGTGACCAGTCGGGAAGTTGATCCTGGCATGCGCGTGAATGAGGACAAAGCGCACAGTTAAGGCTAGTGGTGGTCTGTGGGGATAGTCGTCATTCCTGAAACGCTACTAGAGCCTTGGGCAGTGGGCCCGAGTGTTACAAATGGGATCAGAGCCATAACCCCTCTAGTAGGTGGGGCCCACATGGGCATGTGACATGCCAGTCTTGAGCCGTGCGGTCCAGGCATGTAGGAAAGGGTTGTACATGGTTGACGTAGCCACCCTTGCACTGGTATTCTGTGATCGGGAGCTGGGCGTCCATGGGCCATTGTGGGTTTGCACTGAAATAGGGTTAGATTATGAGGCCATATAGTTGAGCCTTGACGAGGACGTCAAGAGTCTAAGTGGGGGAGATTGTAACATCCCAGGATTTGAGGTCTCAGATAATATGATCTTAAAAGGAATGATTGGACTACCCATATCACCAAGAACTCCATAGTTAAGCGTGCTCAGCTTGGAATAGTACTGGGATGGGTGACCTGTCGGGAAGTTGATCCTGGCATGCACATGAGTGAGGACAAAGCGCATAGTGTCTTCTGCTCGTATAGGAGAAGAAGAGAAACTAAAGATGTCTGGGTTACACGAGGAACATGTTGTTGAGAGTAGTGTCGCTACACCCAGAGGAGGTGAAAGAGACCAAGAAAGGGAAGAACATGTACCTGAACCACCCCAGTTCAATCCAACTGACATGGGGAACCCAACCGTCCAAGCCATGTTTGGGTAGTTTATGGCTTCCATGACACACATGACTGATAGGATGCATATACCTGTACCTAGGGCACCTACCCATCTAGAAGGACAAGGATCCAACAAGACGTTTGAACGACTTCGCCGAGTTGGAGCCACGGAGTATGCTGGAACAGCTGACCCAACAAATGCTGACTTGTGGTTAACTGAACTAGAGAAGGCCTTTAGAATCTTGAACATCCCAGAAGCAGAGAAGGTCAGACATGTTGTGTATCTTTTCAAGGGGAGTGTTGGTCACTGGTGGACCATGGAGGAGGTGAAAAGGCTAGGTGTGGAGATCATTAATGAGAGGTTAAGACAAGGACTAATGAACATTAATGAGTACGAGGCTAAGTTCATAGAGCTTTTGCGGTTCTGTCAGCACATGGGAACTACAGACGAAGAGCAGATTAGGCGTTTCAAGAAGGCGTTAAACGTTGAGTTGACCACCCCTGTGTCTTCTCTGGAGAACAGGAAAAGGTTTGCTACCTTTGTGGAGTCTGTCAGAAGGGTAGAGTGGTTTGTGTCAGAGAAGAGATAGACCAAGAACAAGAATATGTATCCCCAGTTCCAAGGATCCTCATCTAAAGGTTTTAAGAAACCGAGGTTTTCTGCACTAATGGCACCACCTAGATTCAGTACCCAGACGCAGTGGACGTCAAATAGGGGTAGAGGAGGAAGTTTACCACCAGAAGGATCTCATAGCTTAGCATCTATGTCGGTTACAGGACCATCCAAACCACAGCAAGGGAACAGAAGTTGTTATATATGTGGAAAGGTGGGGCATCTGATGAAGGATTGCAGAGCCAGAGAAGTGAGTGTGACTCAACCTCAAAGGCAGAGTCAGCAAGGATCTTAAAGGTGACAGTTTACAGGTAATGCTAGAGGACATGGACAAGCATCCCAAGATGGATCATCGGCACCTAGTCATCGAGCATCGAATCAAACACAGGCAATAGAGAGATTCTACGCGATGAATCCACCTGATGCAGTGATCAAACCTCAGGTTGTGGCAGGTCAGATGGAGTTA
Organism: Alisma plantago-aquatica; assembly: GCA_963693085.1. Lineage (NCBI taxonomy): Eukaryota > Viridiplantae > Streptophyta > Magnoliopsida > Alismatales > Alismataceae > Alisma > Alisma plantago-aquatica. The sequence goes on along the minus strand of OY856409.1, from coordinate 1,128,530,677 downwards.
TTTTATTCTAATATGTCTACATCTTGTGTTGTATCTGTTTTAATTGACCCGGGTGCTATGCATTCCTTTATCACTCGAAGAGTGATTCTTGACTGCAACTTGACTACAAGTCATAGGGCAGATAGTCTATTGTTAGAAACTCCTTTGATGGGATCTGCTATGTTGTAGGAGGTATGTTCTCCCTGCATCCTCTTCTTTTATGAACATCGCATTCAAGTGGATCTTATACCACTTGAAATGCACGGATTCGATGTAATCCTTGGGATGGATACCTTAGAAAGGTATAAGGTTGTCTTCGATTGTGAATCCAAGCAAGCTGTGTTCGCTGATGATAGTGAAACATGGATCTTTCAAGGAGATAGAAAGATTCTACCCACCTGTCTTGTGTCAAATATGGTTGCTGAGAAGCTGATGAGGCAAGGATGTTATGCATTCTTGGCCCATGTAATACATACTACCATGGAGAGTCTTAACCCTGCTGAAGTTCCAATAGTCAGGGAATTTGAAGATGTATCTCCTGAAGAACTTCCAGGTATACCACTGCCTCGAGAGATTGATTTTGAGATTCATTTAATCCCGAACATGCAGCCAATAGCACAAACATCGTATAGGATGGCGCCTACTGAGATGGCAGAACTCAAGAAACAACTGCAAGAGTTGCTTGAGAAGGGTTTCATCTGATCGAGTACTTCTCCTTGGGGTGCTCCGATCCTCTTTGTTAAAAAGAAAGATGGGTCAATGCGGCTGTGCATTGATTGACAACTAAATAAAAGTAACAATAAAGAATAAGTATCCTTTGCCTAGGATTGATGACCTCTTTGACCAGTTGTGTGGTGCAACCATCTTCTCAAAGATAGATTTGAGGTCAGGATATCACCAACTGCGTATTAAGGAGGGTGACATACCTAAGTCTACCTTTAGAACAAGGTATGGTCACTATGAGTTCACAGTTATGTCGTTTGGACTAACTAATGCACTAGCTGCATTTATGGAACTCATGAATATAATCTTTTGACCTTTTCCCGATCAGTGTTTTGTCTTCATAGATGACATCCTGATCTACAGTAGAGATGATCAACAACATGAGCAACATCTTTGTCAGACTCTAACTTTGCTAAGAGAACATAAGATATATGCTAAGTTTAGCAAGTGTGAGTTCTGGTTACCAGAAGTTTCTTTTCTTGGACACGTAATATTTGCCTCAGGTATTTGTGTTGACCCTAAAAAGGTAGAATTTGTCCTGCAATGGGAGCAACCGAAGACACCGACGGAGATTCAAAGTTTCTTAGGATTGGCAGGCTATTACCGAAGGTTCATTAAGAACTTTAGTTCTATAGCTTTACCCTTGACTAAGTTGACCAGGAAGATGTTCTTTTTACTTGGAGTGACAAGTGTCAGCAATCGTTTCAGTTGTTGAAGGAGAGGTTAACAAGGGCACCTATGCTTGTGTTACCCGAGCAAGGGAAAGGATATATGGTTTTTTGTGATGCCTCTAAGAATGGACTATGATGTGTGTTGATGCAGGATAAACAAGTGATTTCTTTTGCTTCTCGACAGCTTAAGAAACACAAAGAGAATTATCCGACACACGACTTACAACTAGCTGTTGTAGTTCATGCCTTGAAGATTTGGAGACATTATCTTTATGGAGAGACATTCCAGATTTTCATAGATCATAAAAACCTTAAGTATATCTTTTCTCAGCATGAGCTTAATATGAGGCAATGCTTCTAGATGGAGTTAATCAAGGACTACGATTGTACAATTGATTATCATCCAGGGAAGGCCAATGTAGTTGTGGATGCTTTGAGTAGGAAATCAGCGACACCTGTGATAGATAGAGCACAGTTGAATTCTTTGGTGTGCTCTAGAGGGATATGCTTATCTCTTTAAGACAAGACAATATACAGTTAAGAGTATCGTTGTTATTTGGATTGTTAGCTGAGATGCACATAAAACCTACCTTGAGATAACATATTAAGGAGGCACAACAAGTTGATGCTGCAGTTCAGCAGATTAGGTCATAGTATGGTAATGAGAAACGAGAAGGTTTCCATGATTCAGATGATCAAGTAGCTTGTTGTCATGGTAGAATGATAGTACCAGATGTGGATAATTTGAGGAAGTTAGTCCTGGAAGAAGCTCATTCTTTTATGTATGGCATGCATCCAGGAAGCACCAAGATGTATCATAACTTGAAAGATATATATTGGTGGTCTCATTTGAAGAAGGATGTTGCCAAGTTTGTTATGCAGTGTCCGATGTGTCAGCAAGTTAAAGCTGAACACTAGATGCCTGCAAGAGAAATGCAACCTTTGCCCATACCACAATGGAAATGGGGTCATGTAACAATGGACTTTGTGGTTGGTTTACCCAGAACCACCAAAGTACATGATTCCATTTGGGTAATAGTTGATAGGTTGACAAAGACAGCACATTTCTTACCTATCAAAATAGCCTATTCTGCTGAGAAGTTGGCACAGTTATATGTAGATGAGATAGTGCGGTTACATGGGGTCCCCGTAACCATTGTTTCTGACAGAGGTCCCCAATTTATGAGTCATTTTTGGGAGTGACTTCATAAGGCTTTAGGCACAAAGTTAAGGTTTAGTATAGCCTTTCATCCTCAGGCTGTTGGATAGTCAGAAAGGACTATACAAACCTTGGAAGACTTGCTTAGAGCATGTGTTCTTCAGTTTGCAAGAAGTTGGAATCTGCACCTAAGTTTGATAGAGTTTGCCTACAACAATAGCTATCAACATAGCATTGACATGGAACCTTATGAAGCTTTGTATGGTAGACGTTGTAGATCACCCCTATGTTGGTATGAAACTGGTGAGTATCAACTTTTAGGTCCTGAACTTGTGCAGCAGACTACTGAGAAGATTAAAATAATACAACAATAGATGAAGACTGCACATGATAGGCAGAAATCTTACACTGATATGCGTCGTAGACCTTTAGAATTCCAGGTTGGAGATAGAGTGTACCTCAAGGTCTCACCTTGGAAAGGAGTTCTTAGATTTGGAAGGAAAGGAAAGTTAGCTCCTAGGTTTATAGGGCCTTATCCAATCATTGAACGAATTGGAAAGGTAGCTTGTAAGCTAGAGTTACCACCAGAGTTACAAAAGTTACACCCAGTGTTCCACATTTCCATGCTTAGGAAATGTCATCCTGGCACGGAATCAGTTCTGCAACCTGTGGAAGTAGAATTGAATGATGATATATCTTATGTTGAAGGACCTGTGTCGATCCTTGACAAAAGAATTAAAAAGTTGAAAAAGAAAGATTTAAGTCCTGTAAAAGTCCTCTAAAATCATTGTGGCATTGAAGAATCTACGTGGGAACTAGAGGAAGAGATGAGGAGGAAATACCCTGATCTTTTCTCTTCATATGTTTTGAAGATGATTTCGGGGATGAAATCCTTGTAAGGGGTGGATAACTTGTAACATCCTTGACCTGGGTTATGTACTAGCCCAAGGTGTTTTGCCTAATAAAGTTGATTATATGCTTGCTTTTAATTCTTGAAAAGTAATTAAGACTTCTGAGGAACTTATATTTCTATTTCAGTCCTTTTTGTATAATGTTGAAACATTGTTTTGTTAATAACAGACTAAAGTGCAAATTACCCAAGTAGAGGGGTTAACTTGCAAATTGCACATATTAAGTTGTTCCTCTAATGTTGAGACAACATGAGAATGTATATGATGAAGTGGTAAGGTTTCCACAAGTTTGAGCACCAAGATATAGCTTGTAGAGCAATCCTTGTGCTTTAAAACCAAGTTTTGGTGTAATGTATAATTTACCCAAAACCTAGGGTTCGACTTTTGGGTTTTTGGGGAGACAGAGAAGGCAGCGGAAACAAAAATTTTCTCCCCCAAACTCGGAACAAGGAAACGCGTCAACGTCTATATAATAGGAAAGGATGGTTTGTAGAATCATACCTTGTCCCGAGGCTTGCTCGGCGACAATACTTCGCGGCTTGCGCGGTCTTCACCTCCGGTCTTGGATGGTGTTTGTGCAGCTCCTGGTTGCACCGGGACTGAAGACTCCTCCTCTCACCGGGACTGTCGGGATTGACAGTTGTCCTCCTGAGCGGCATAAACCTCCCGCCTCTGAAGTAGTCCACACGGACCACCTGGAACTCCACACTTCTTGTCCCACAAGGAAGTGGAAGGAGTCGCACCCTCCTGTTGACGTACTAGTCGCCAACACACACTCCTGCCTCCAGTTGCAACTGCAGTTGTCCTTCCCTTGCTGCACCTCCCTTTGCGGGAAGCACTTGCTCGGGCTCTCTCTCGGTTACCAAAACTAGAGAGAACGACAACTTTGTAGAGCAACTGGTTGCACTGAGTTGTACTTTGAGAAGCCCCTAATACCCCTATATATAGGCGGGTCATGGGACAGGGTTCTCTGTCCCTGGCAATATGGGACAAAAAGCAGGATTAGAAGGGTTCGAGATTTTCCACAAAAAGCAACCAACTCGCAACCTGAACCGATCGGTTCACAAGTGAACCGGTTGGTTGGGGACCTGAACCGGTCGGTTGACACCTCAACCGATCGGTTGGGACCCATGAACCGATCGGTTCACTTCTGAACCGGTCAGTTCATGGTCCTGATCAGTTCCTGATTGACTTTCCTTCTTTTGTTTCTAATTGGTATCGAATACCAATCCTATTCCCAATCAAATTGGGCAATTGAAACGAAAGGAAAATTCTCACCGACCTGACTTTCCCAACTTGCTCGGTTGCACCAGTTGAACCGATCGGTTCAACACTTGAACCACTCGTTTCACTCGGTACATGAGCCGATCAGTTCAACACTTGAGCCGACCGGTTCAGCAACCTCAGCCGACCGGTTCAACACTTGAGCCGATCCGTTGGGAGTGCAGGTTGTGCAGAATCAATCAATTGCGATTTCAATCAATCTAATACTCCAATCAATATGTCCAACACCTTGAACCGTATGATATTGAGCTATTAATCAATTGAGTGTTTAATTGAACTACTAAACTCCTTTAGTAATCAATCTAAACATTGCTTGTGGGCAGAACTCCTCTTCCAGGTTAAATCCTATGTTTGTGACCCTGCAGGTCCATTTCACGTTGGCAGTGCAAGTTCATAACACTTATGACTTCACAAGCAAAGAGCGGTGCCTAATCACACATCAGTGCTACCCAAGTGAAAGTAGAAAGTTGGAGAACAACTTTCAATCCTACAATCCTTGAATGGTGTTATAGTGAATGTATAATTCCTTTGTCACTGATATCCCGAATGAACTCGAGGCATGGAACAGTCATCCTGTCAACGTTCATTCACTTTCTTGATCTCAGAGTAGATTGAACGAGATATATATGACACCAATATCGCATACTGATTCACACATGCGTGCGCACACCTATCTCAATCCTACTCATCAAGTGGCCTTGGATATCAAACTCCCTTAGGAGGGACAAATCCCATATCTATCACTCATACCTCAAAAGCCCCATGTGTCAAAGCCACCCAATCATCACCTTTATAACAACCCATGTTTCAGGACTGCGTTTGATGATGTCAAAGTGTGCCCAACGACATGTGTTGAGTGTAGTAATTTCAGGTCAAAGAATCACACTCACCACCATCACTGTGGGTACTGATTGTGACTACCATGTCATGGTTCCATGTGTCAAACTCACGGTGGGTCTGTCCGGTACACTTGTTCTCTAACAAGTACCTATGTGTTTGGTTTGATATCTCTATATCATGACTAATGAGATTCTATCATCAACCAACACCACAATCTAGTCTTGTGTGTCATTGTTGTCTATCTACCTTCCACAATGACATCTGACTAGGGACACAACAAGAATGTACAAACTCTTAGCATCTGTATGATCTCATCGTTCATGTCATGAACCTGAAGGCATACGTTATTGAGTACTGTCATTCTCTAGACATTCAATCTGTTCTATCACTATCTCATATGACTAAACCAGAAAGAATTGGAAGCTTGCCTTTGATGTTTATCAAATCAATCTTAATGTATCCCACCAATCATCCCATGATTGGCTCTCAGGGCATACATACCAACAGACTCCCACTTGCACTGTGAGCCAATCACCCTTGAATCATATTCATGGTGATCTTCAAACATGTCCCACATGTCACTCTGCTCTAGTGCCAACATAGTGAGTAATGCCAACACCTTGCTAAAGTCAGTATCAATTGCATGTCTCTCATCTCTTCGTTGTACGTCATACGTATGAGATGGAGTTGTCGTAATATGTGATCTAGTATCCCTTTGCTAACCTTTAGCCACATTGCATGATCACGGATTCAAGACTTGTCATCAATGAGCGGAATATAAGCTCATCTCATGAACTTGCAGATCCATATAGTATCTACTGTTGTTCTCTAACACATAGATACTCGACATTTCCTTTCAAATGGTTTTATTGGAACACTTCCAATTATCAACAAACTTTCGCTTTTATATATTCTATATATATTTTGCGATTAATTTTTGGTCCTTTCCGAAGTTCGCATCAATGTAACTCTTTACATTGAACTCTTCCTTATCTCCATAGAACTAGTACTTCTCATGTACTTATCAAGTTCTCATGGTATTCCAGTAACCCTTACTGGAAGCAGACAGACATCCACTCGTCATGTCCCACATACGAGCTTTCAGGATGAGCACATCATATTGCCATGTCATACATACAATATGATGAATGCTGGGATGATTACATACATGATAGATCCATATCTATTCTTAGTGTTCCCATTCTTCATAAGAATTGGACACTTGGCCTTGGGATACTAACTCCATGTAACATGGACAAGTTTTCTCCCACTGAATCTGTGCATATTGAACCCTTCAGTACAGATTGCCAATGCATGCTTTCTTTTTTCAGGTCAAGAGGTTTTCGAGAACTATCTCTATAGATCTCTATTCCTATCACACAGGAAACATCTCTATCTTCCTTAAAGATATTTTCCACTTTTGGATTTCCATTTTAGAACATTTCCATTTCACATCAACATGTGGAATGTGAACACGCTCCCACTAAATCACAGATCCCTTCTTTGTCTTTGACATATCAGTCAAACCCTTTGATTATATCATCAAAGTAAAGATCCAATTCTGAGTTGCTTGTACTCAATCAATCACATTGATTAGTCCATTGTAACTTATAGACTTCATTTGCATTAGTGGATTCATAAACCTTATAGGTTGTGTCATGTACACATCCTTGTTTTATTCCTCATAGGAATGTGGTTTTAGTATCCATATGCCAAATGTCTTAGTCATTAAGTTGCAATCAACAAGCATCATCCTTCTCAAAATGTTATCCATGTGTCTTAACACTTAAGACTTATTTGCACTTATGGATTTGATCCAATGAGTTCTACCATCAAGGTCATACCTTATGGTTCACATGGATGTCATTTAGGATGTAATGGTCATAAACCATAACTCAAAATTTGGTTCCTCATATTCATCTTGATAGTTGACTCATCACATGAACAACTCATCACATAGATAATTGAGGTGTATCTGTTAAGGATATAAGAACTCACAACCCTTGTGATTCTTAATTTCCTTTATTAGTGTGGGGTATTCTTTTATTAAGAAGAATTCAGTTATTCGATAATCATTCTCTAACTCTTTAGAGTATGACTCCTTCTTGATTTAGACATCACCATGCCTTAATCATGAGTTCACTATGATACACTATCATAATCACTCATAAGGATCTCAAATATTTGGTCCAAGTATTTCATTCATTGATCTCATCAAGAATTAACACTTTACCAAATTTGTACTTCATCTATGATAATCTTGAACACTTCAAGATATTCATATTGGTATTTCTCTAAACACCATTTGAAGTATTAGCATTTGTTCCAATAGGTATGTAAATACATCACATGTATTATACCTAATAGGATACTCATTCTCCCACTACCATTAGTGAAGATTGATTAATCATGTCCAAGATATTCATGTCTCTTACTGGTTCTCTAACCAAAAGAGTCTAGATTTATCCATAACATGGAAACTAGAAATGAATTTCTCATGATTGATTGTAATTTGATTGTTTGAGTTATCAATAACTTTAGATATCATTTTATCTTATGCATACCATGTATCACAAGATAAACAAGGCATTGCCACAAAGATCATATCTTTAAGATTGAAACATCAGCTTTATTAATTACCATCATTGTCATACAATATGCAAAAATAAAGTTTTTCTATCTATTGGAAATATATGAAATAGAAGTTCTCAACTCTATTTCGTGCCCTTTAGGCTGAAATAAACCGAAAGATACTCCTATCTATGGCAGCAACACTTGCTCCAATGATGGGTACTCCTTTCTTGGTCCTTTCACAAAGGTCATCACTTCTTTGTGGATATTGCATATCATATATGACATATCCATATCTTGGTATCATATACCTCACATAAATAAGCGCTTTATTTCATGACACCTTAGGTGGAGATTTCTATCCCCTCCTGCATCTTCTTTTTTTCTTCTAGATATAGAGGTCAATCCCTCATACACCCTTTCCCCATGTGCCTTGAGGCTGAAGACGGCTTGGATTGCTGGCTAGCATCAGAACACTTCTTTGCTTTGCCCTTTTCCTTGCCCTTAAGAATTACCTTCTCTTTGATCACATCAAAGATTATGGTTTGTCTTTCTTCATATTTGCCTCTACTATCCTCAACATGTCCAACAACTCTATCAACGCTTGTCAAAGTTGTTCATGTTGTAGCTTATCATGAATTGTATGATTCTCGCAACATTTGCAGTATCATACCAATAGGCAACCCTTGGCTCAGAGGAAATCCTTCTTAGTCAGGTTTTCCACATACCCAACCACATTTAGTGTGTGAACACCTTACTGGATTTCCTTCTGTCATGACATACTAGGACAATGTCTTAGAGACATCATATGTCTCATGTTGTCTCTGCAACTCACAGTTCAGAGAACACAACATCAAGCACTCCTCATCAATGTCATCCTCGGTATGCTTCCATAAGCATACTTTCAGTCATTGATGTGGTGGGATCGAGTTCATCTGGTTCTGGTATAACTAGGACTTAGAGCTCTCGCTCTTTGAGAACACTTGTCATCATCCTAACTAGTTGTGGAATTATTCCCATTTAATTTGTTGGTCTCAAAGACCGATCGCGAACGAAGTGATTTGTTGATTAACCATTTATTTTTAATAAAAGGAAATATATGCAATTTTAGTCCAAAACTCTTTTTGACTTATTTAATTGATTTGAAAGTTGACGATAAAAATTAGGCCTTTAATTAATTATCGCTCCCACTATTTTACTTCAAATTGATAGCCCTCACCATCAATTCGGAAGATTGCAGCGCAAAACCTTCTAGTGGGCAAGATCCTAAAATCCTCTAAGCCATGGACCAGCTAGGGCTGTCACCCACAACATAGATCTCTCAGGTAGGCAACTCTTGCCAATTGCATCATATGCAACTCTTGATAAGATGTCATATGCAACTCCTTGCCATGAACATCTCCATGCCTCAAGGTGCTAGATCCTATCTAGGTCACCTTGTTAGGTCTGACCCAAAGCAAACACGATGAATATGCACCTGCTAGAGCAGACCCACACATTCATCCTTCACACTTCCACCAGATAGACGGTGCACCACGCTAGGGCGTGCCCACACTTGGTCGATCAAGCTTTTCACATGTGTCTCATTTGAAAGGCATCTAAAACTTAATATTTAATGAGGGATTTGGTTTTTATATACATATACATATCCAATCACCACAATACATAGTACATATCATATACATGCTATTTCCCACAGAAAACATGCACAAATGATAAAAAGCAATGATTATGGCCATCCTAATGTGATTCCTCAAGCTAAGAGGAATCACTGTCATCTAGGTCTACATCACATGCAACCTGTACAAGATGAACATATGTGCCTTGCCATCCGAGTGGATCAACTCATCATATGAATGATCTGCTCTCTCTGGCCGGTCGTCTGGGTGGCACCAGCCGATCAGTTGGCTCCTCCAACCGATCGGTTCGCCTAGACGTCATGCATCTCTTCATGGCCGCCACCCGCTCGTCTCGCTCCTCCAACCGGTCATCAACCGATCGGTTCACTCCTTGAACCGATCGTATGGAACGTCAACCGATCAATTCACACCTTGAACCGATCGTCTCAGCTGTCGTCTCGATGTCCTCCGGTCTTCGACATAACAGGAAATAAAAATCTATTCTAATATTACATTGCTTAAAAAAAAGGGAAACCCCGAGTTACATTCGGGGGGAGCAAAGGTAGGAAAGAATCTCAAATTATTTCGAGTTACATCAGGAATAGGAGAGGGAAGATCGGTGCGCAGACCGAGATGCAAGCAACCACACACAACCAATCACAGATAGGGTTTATTGGCCATAATCACGCTATACATCCACCACAAAACTCGTTTAAGGGCGACGCATATCATGTGCATTAATAATACATATCATTCATGTAATTGGGATTTATGGATTTAGGATTTGACATGCATAAAGCCAATATTATTTGCATCATATGCAATAAATAAAGACGGCGAACCTAAAATCGATCATATCGATATTCCTAAAATATAGAGCAGTTGACGTGGCTCTGATACCACTTTTATCTTTTAGGGGAGTCAGACAAGGCAGCGGAAACAAAAAATTTTCTCCCCCAAACCCGGAACAAGGAAACGCGTCAACGTCTATATAATAGGAAAGTATGGTTTGTGGAATCATACCTTGTCCCGAGGCTTGCTCGGCGACAATACTTCGCGGCTTGCGTGGTCTTCACCTCCGGTCTTGGACAGTGTCTGTGCAGCTCCTGGTCGCACCAGGACTGAAGACTCCTCCTCTCACCGGGACTGTCGGGATTGACAGTTGTCCTCCTGAGCGGCAGAAACCTCCCACCTCTAAAGTAGTCCACACAGACCACCTGGAACTCCACACTCCTTGTCCCACAAGGAAGTGGAAGGAGTCACACCCTCCTGTTGATGTACTAGTCACCAACACACTCTCCTGCCTCCAGTTGCAACTGTAGTTGTCCTTCCCTTGCTGCACCTCCCTTTGCGGGAAGCACTTGCTCGGGCTCTCTCTCGGTTACCAAAATCAGAGAGAACGACAACTTTGCAGAGCAACTGGTTGCACTGAGTTGTACTTTGAGAAGCCCCCAATACCCCTATATATATAGGCTGGTCATGGGACAACGTTCTCTGTCCCCTGCAATATGGGACAAAAAGCAGGAGTAGAAGGGTTCGAGATTTTCCACAAAAAGCAACCAACTCGCAACCTGAACCAGTCGGTTGGGGACCTGAACCGGTCGGTTGACACCTCAACTGATCGGTTGGGACCCATGAGCCGACCGGTTCAGTCCTGATCAGTTCCCAATTGACTTTCCTTCTTTTGTTTCTAATTGGTATCGAATACCAATCCTATTCCCAATCAAATTGGGCAATTGAAATGAAAGGAAAATTCTCACCGACCTGTCTTTCCCAACTTGCTCGGTGGCACCATTTGAACCAATAGGTTCATCACTTGAACCTCTCGTTTCACTCTGTACATGAGCTGATCAGCTCAACACTTCAGCCGACTGGTTCAGCAACCTCAGCTGACCGGTTCAACACTTGAGCCGATCGGTTGGGAGTGCAGGTTGTGCAGAATCAGTCAATTGCGATTTCAATCAATCTAATACTCCAATCAATATGTCCAACACCTTGAACATTATGATATTGAGCTGTTAATCAATTGAGTGTTTAATTGAACTACTAAACTCCTTTAGTAATCAATCTAAACATTTCTTGTGGACAAAACTCCTCTTCCAGGTTAAATCCTATCTGTGTGACCCTGCAGGTCCAATTTACGTTGGTAGTGAAAGTCCATAACACTTATGACTTCACAAGCAAAGAGCGGTGCCTAGTCACACATCAGTGATACCCAAGTGAAAGTAGAAAGTTGGAGAACAACTTTCAATCCTACAATCCGTGAATGGTGTTATAATGAATGTATAATTCCTTTGTCACTGATATCCCGAATGAACTTGAGGCACGGAACAGTCATCCTGTCAACGTTCATTCACTTTCTTGATCTCATAGTAGATTGAAGGAGATATGTATGACATCAATATCACATACTGATTCACACATGTGTGTGCACACCTATCTCAATCCTACTCATCAAGTGGCCTTAGATATCAAACTCCCTCAGGAGGGACAAATCCCATATCTATCACTCACCCCTCAAAAGCCCCATGTGTCAAAGCCACCCAATCATCACCTTTATAACAACCCATGATTCAGGACTGCGTTTGATGATGTCAAAGTTTGCCCAACGACATGTGTTGAGTGTAGTGATTTTAGGTCAAAGAATCACACTCACCACCATCACAGTGAGTACTGACTATGACTACCATGTCATGGTTCCATGTGTCAAACTCACGGTGGGTCTGTCCGGTACACTTGTTCTCTAACAAGTACCTATGTGTTTGGTTTGATATCTCTATATCATGACTAATGAGATTTTGTCATCAACCAACACCACAATCTAGTCTTGTGTGTCATTGTTGTCTATCTACCTTCTATAATGACATCTGACTAGGGACATAACAACAATGTACAAACTCTTAGCATCTGTATGATGTCATCGTTCAGGTCATGAACCTGACGGAATACGTTATTGAGTACTATCATTCTCTAGACATTCAATATGTTCTATCACTATCTCATATGACTGAACCAGAAAGAATTGGAAGCTTGCCTTTGATGTTTATCAAATCAATCTTAATGTATCCCACCAATCATCCCATGATTGTCTCTCAGGGCATACATACCAACATCGACATGTAAAATATCACCTCTTGGGGGTCTCTCATGTTTCTTGGCATCAAGTAGAACAAAGAAAATGAGAGGGGCGCCTGATTTGAGTTATCTTGGAAGAGAGAGAAGCTTGATATTGAAATAATCAAGATTAAAGCACAAATGGCTCTTTAATATAACTTAATGCAAAAAGGAATAAAGTAATTATGGATCCCATCGACAAAAAGTTGGAGGATGTGTTTGTAATAGTATGGACGAACTTGTGTCATGCTTGGGAACCAAAAAGATCATGGCAGAAGTGGAAACTACTCACACTAATAATATATTAAGCAATATCCAATAAGGGTTGATATTAATATACCTCTCTTTAAGATGTTTAGTTTCTTTTCCTTTAAACCTTGGATAATGGAGGAGTATTGCATGAGATTAGAAGGTGGAAACGTGGTCAAGGATGGAGGAAGCCTTGGTGGATATATTTGGGAGATAAAAGGAAATAACTCTCTTTTTCCACTTTCTTTGAAAATCCATAAATACATATAAGCATCTTTTTTTCCAAACACCAAAGGATCGTTTCCTTAGCTTCTTTTCTTCATCACCTTGTTTTGACATACCAAGGAGGAGCTCTGGACCATAGGAAGGACGACCACACTAACTTGGTAAGTTTTGGTCATCTCCACCTCGAATTCATGGTGGAAACCCTAAATCAATGGTTTGTAATTGGTTTTCTTCACACGATTTTCCTTTCTAGCCATCTTATTCATCCATAAAGTGAAGAAAGAACCTTAGACAACTGTTGGAGCTCAATCCAACATTAAAGCTACGGAGCTTGGAGCTCTGGATCAGTCCTAGAGGTGGGTTTTATAACTGCAACCCTTAATCTTTGTTAATGCATCCTTCTCTCCTAAATTCGTTGGTTAATTCTTCTTCTTTTGCTACTCTTGTGTTCTTGCTAAAACATCTGTGAAGAACGGAGCTTGTTCTTGGTTAAACAGAGGAAGAAGATGATGACGATAATTTTGAGGTTTATCCAAAGAAAATATCTTTAGCAAACGGTCTCCAACCTTTCTCAAACGGTTTCCCAAACCGTTTGGGAGCAAACGGTTTCAAATTGATGGCAAACAGTTTCAACCAAACTGCATAGAAGCAAACGGTCCAAGACCATTTGGAGGTCTGTTGAGATTAATGTAGACTAATCACCTATCAATAATGATCAATTAACTTCAAGTGGTTCACTAATTAAAGGCCCATCAATCATCAAAACCCTAATCGGGTTGAAGTGTTGATTTCATGAGTATATTAAGTTGAAGTTTGGGTTGAGTGACTCAAATGGTTTCAAAACCATTTCGGGATCACCCAAATGGTCTCAAGACCGTTTGGTGATCACCTAAGACCGTTTGGAGGTCTAGGGTTAAGCATGGTTGACCAATTGAGGATCTAATGGTATTAAGTTGAATAGTAATCGATTGTTGATTTGGTGACTAATTCTAGGATCCAAACCCTAAATGAATGACTTGGTTATTGATGAAATAATGGGAAAACGGTCTCAAGACCGTTTGGAGGATATCCAAACGATCCCAAGACCGTTTGGGGGTCACCCAAGATAGTTTGGAGGTCTAGGGTTGACTATGGCTAAGTGGTTGAAGATCTAAAGGTGACAAGTTGAAGTGCAAGTGATTGTTGACCTAGTGATCAATCCAATAAGCCAAACCTTAATTGGTTGAGTTGATTGTTGGTGTTGACTTGGGAAAACTGTCTCATGACCATTTGGAGGTCATCCAAACGATTCCAAAACCGTTTGGGGTCAGGTCATGACCAAATTGGATGATGGTTCAATAGTTTCAAATCAATTAGACTCACATTCAAATATGTTGTAGGGTCATCGATTCCAAACCCTAATCCAATCGATTCAAGCCCTAATTGATGATCAATTGAGGGTCAATTGATGGTCAAATCAGTTTAAGGTTGACCTAATTAACTCAATTGCTGATTTGCTAACATGTACATGATCGATTGAGGGGTTCAACATTGGAAACTCTAATTATTTTGAAGTGGTTGAGACACTTTTTGGTCCTCGCGGTTTTGAGGTGGTTTGGACCATTGGGGACCAAATGGTCCCAAACCGTTTAGGCTCATGCGGTTTTAAGGTCGGTTGTGTCCATGCGGTTTCAAAGTCAAACTTGACCAAATGGTCTTCACCCCAACCTTACCAAACGGTCTTCACTCCTACTTTACCAAATAGTCTCAAGGGTAGACCAAGACCGCATTAAGGTCCAAACGGTCTTAGACCGTTTGGAGGTTTAGTGTGCAAGACCGTTTGAGGTCTGAGTAGGTCAAGATCATTTGATGCCTTAGTGTTCAAGATGGTTTGGTGGTTGATTAACCTAAACCTCATGGACACTTAAAGTGATTAAAGGACCAAGTGATTAGTTAATTAATACATGATGCAATCAAAGGTTATCATGGTACTTGTACCTTAATGGGATAGTGAGATTGAGACCCATGAAGTAATTAAGCCCTAATGATTACAATGGTAATGATATAAACCATGAAGTCAATTCTCTTTCTTGATTGAGTTGACTTAACCTAATCAAGGCTGAAGCTAATATTATCCAATAGAGGATGAGAGAGAAAAGGCTTCTTATAGAAATGGTAATCAAGTAATGGACTTCCAATATGAATGAATATCTAATTAGGGTATTATCCTTCATAGTGAGATCATGAAAACCCTAATTATGATGGTTAATGAATCTTAACCCTATATTGAGGGTAATAATGGAAGTATCCCTAATACATGATGATGATGTAATCTTAATTCATAATCATGACATGGTAAACCCTAAATCAAGGTACACTACGAAAAATATGGTCTTTAACTACAAAAAAATTTGTAGAGAAAACCCCAAAATTTGTAGCTAAAAGCTTTGGCTACATTTATCCTTACATTTATATTATATAGCTAATACCCGTGTAGCTAATTGTTTAGGCTACATTTTTTAAAGTTGTAGTTAGTTATTCCTCTGGCTACAAATTTATATGTAACCCTAATTGTAGGTAAAAATGTCCTTACACATAAACATGTAGTTTCAATTGTAGCCAAATATATGACTACAATTCAATTTGTACCTATGATATGTAGGGAAAGATGACATTAGTTACAATTTGTATTTGTAGTTCATGTATAACAAAAATTAGCACTTGCTATACATGTAATTATAGCTAGTGTGTAGTGAAAGACACCATGTACTATACATACATATGTAGTGAGAGACATTATGTATCCAGTCAGTCGCTTGCCAATATAGAGGGGTTTTCAATAAGAAAAAAGATGAATGTTAATCAAGATCGAGTTGTGCTTACACTGTCAACAATGATACTTTTATTTATATTTGAACAATGGGTACACATGGGGAGGACATTAACCTGGCCCCTATTTTACAATATGCATGGAAAAAAGACACAAGTATACAATATCTTCTTCTGACTACATCTATCCACTGCAGACTACAAAGCACAATATAAAGAGGGCTAATCTCCCTTAGTTCCTTCACCTAATTCACAATGAGTTCAACAACCCTATGAATCTCAGCTTTAGTGGTGAATCTTCCAATCCTAAACAAGGTATGTGACATGTCCTCATCAACTCCCAGAGCTCTCAACACGTAGGACTAAGCACAAGAGTTGTAGCCTTTCCTGTTGGCAATGTCATGTAGAGGTTCATGTATGTAGTTTTGGCTGGTGAATCCCCTAGATCAGAACATATTGACATTTCTTCTCATAATCCATACGTTCTGTACTTTCATATGTTATGGATTTCAAGCGCCATCAAGTTGATAGTAGCATCCACTTTGTGCGAATCACCATGGATACCTACAAAGAAACATACAAGTTTTGGGATATAGCTCACGAAAGAAACAAGCAAACATAGTTTTTCCTACTCATAACTTACCTATTACATAAGCCGTCTTCTCCTAGTGAATGGGAAGTATGAAGTGAATGAGAAGTATCAATGGGCTTCATGCCTTCAGTTTTCTACAATTCAATGTATAGTCTAGTTGCCCTGACGACAATTTGTGAACTGCAAGAATTTAAATGGATACTAACTGGTCAGTAAAAGAAGATACGAATCGAATCAAGTAAATTATTCAAATCAAAAGATAAAAGTCTTAAAATTGCTTCTATACAGATGGAGGATGATATTTGTAGTGCTTTGTAGAAATCATAATCATACTAAATTACAATAATTAGCATAATATAAACAAATAACTAACAATAACTTCAGAAAATGACCCAGAAGGCCAGCAGGCCCGTGCTAGCTAGAGCCCAGCACACCCATGGTAGCCAGAGCCCAGCATGGTCGTGCTAGCCAGAATGCCCGTGGTAGCCAGAGCCCAGCACGCCATGGTAACCAGCATGCTCGTGCTAGCCAGCACGCCTGTGCTACCCACTGCCCACCACGGTCGTGTAGCCCAGCACAGCCGTGCTACACACAATTTTACCTGTCACAATTTTCAATTGGTTCAAACATGTAAATGAATGGTTTTCAACCTGTAAATTAATCATAAAGACATGTCGATAAGAAGAAGATACTTGATAGGAAATTTAATTAACTTCCACAGAATCAGAGGGAGGGAGGGAGGGAGGGAGAGAGTAAAGCATAATATTTGCAACAAGTAATACCAACACCCTATCCAGACAGACAATAAAATGACATTGCACATAAGCATTGTTGGTTTGGATATGTCCTGAAGAGGAATCTAATAGGACCCAATAATCCTCTGATCAAGGTTTTCCTGCCTACGAAATGTGTATAAAAAGGAGGAAACATGTGATTCATTCGAATACAGATAAACACATTGTAATTTTAAAATGATTCTTAACCACGTGCCAAACACCTGAAATCCAGAACATGGAGGACAAGAAGATAGTGGCGGCACCCTTTACTGGAGAAGGATCATAATGGAGAAGTACCCTGTGATAGAGGAGGGTCGTCACTATTTTTTTTGTAGTTAAAGACCATAAAGGATCATAATGGTACTTCTCCATTATGGCCAAAATCCAGTCCCTACTAGAAGCATGTAGAAACAAGGGAAAATTTGAAATCTGAAATCTACAATGAACAAATTGAACCCTACAATAACTATTAGTAAATTTAGAATGGGAAACAGTCAATATTATAATTAGACTAAAGAAATTTCAGTTGGCTTCAGCTCCATACCCCAGGTAGCGTAGTGGGCTAATGGATGATGGAACTGTTTGGGATCCCTTGTCTTCCTTCCAGACCTTTGTTGTCTGGTTGAGAAACTTTGGTATGAAAGTGGCCTATAAATGATATGCTTGCAATGAGTTGTATATGTTGTTGTTGTAATATTATATATTCCATCTAGTCGCATTTTCAACACAGATTAAAGCATTACAATGTTGTATATTACAGTGCAACCTAGATAAGAAAATCAGAGTGTGGCTAGTCACTGATCAATCACAAATCAAATTCTCACTGAGAAAATGAACAACTCTCATTTTTGTACTCTATTGCAGTGCCCTTTTGTATATGAAATATGTGAAACCAAATTAGATGAGTGATTGGGACTTTACGGTTTGACCTTGACCCATGACCGAACATATTTTACCTCAATGCTTGACTGTCAATTCAGAATACATTTTTCAAACTCATTTAAATGATCTCAAACCTGCTTTCTGTTGTTGGGTGAGGGTGTGTTCAGTGTAGGGTTGGAAAGGATTCAAAAAAGACTTCAGAATTACCCCTGATTTCCAAAAAACGTCAGTCTGATTGGATGATTTTCAAGCAGCAATTATCCCAGCAATTATATAGAGGTAAGTATAGATATAGAGGTTTTCCTTCGTTGTTTAATCTTATGCCTATGCAAATGTATGTAAATGCCAATTTTTCTGTCATTTTCTTCTCGTACTTTTCACATCATTTCCATAGGAGTCATCTTCATAGATGAAGCAGATATGAAATATCCATCAAATCGTCAATGTGGTATTGTTTGATTTTATTTTAAGTGGTCTGACTCCTAAATATATCCTTATTCCGGTCTCTTGGTCTCTGTCTTCTTAGTTTTCATTTGTTGTATTTCACACGTCCTTGAAAATTTATCTATTGTATGTCCTCATTGACATTTGAGTCTACCATAAAACAGAGAATCCAATAAATTCTGAGAAATAAATTAAACGTGAGGACCAAGAATAAAATGTTGCCTCCCATCTATCCTAGTTGGTGTGGAAATCAGTTTTTTACAGCTATGTAGAGATCGTGCTTTACAAAATGTAACACAAAAAAGACTTGGTGTGACTGGTGAAGGACTTTCCACTGATATATAAGGAAAGAAGCACCGGATTATCATTCTGAATAGCAAGAAATATAAAGGCAGACAAAGAAAATTGATCAGTGATACAGTAAGACACATAAGCATCAGAAATACTGACAATAAAAACAACGATGCCACTACAAAGTAGAGCAAATAGCTTACGGGATACAAAGTATAAAATATTATAGAGCAGATAGCTTACAGGATACCAAACATAAAATATTGTAGGAAAAAATACACGTGGGAGTCTATTTCTCAAGGGGCCAAATAAATATTACAAGAATCCTTGGTTGTTCCACAAGAGATGTGTATGAGTCCACGTTCACATATTTATTAAATTAGGAGGAGATTTTATCAGTTAAAGTATCAATATAGGAAGTCAATCAAGATCGAAATAGAAGATTCCATAACCCACAGTTTGTATACATGATTTGATAAACAAGTATTTAACCAATAATACAATGTACCTTTTAATTAGTCCAAAAGCTCCCCAGTTCTACCGAGCCGAGGGAATGGCTACTTCTTTTAGACATGATTACAACTCTACTCCATAGCTAGTATCTGAACCAAGCCCCGTTGTTGAGAAGTTGTTGGGGAAACCTGGTAGGTCTTGTTGTGAAAATTAGATATAGATCACTGAACTTGTATTAAAGACGAAAGTATATCACATTCATAACTGGAGAATGCATGCTACATAAAGTATCAAATGTAAGACAGAAAATTTTGGGCAAGAGTGGATAAATTGCAAACTTAGAGTACTGAATCCTTCGAATTCATTTGAAATATATTTTTCGAACTGGTATGATTTCGACTGAATGAATACTTGCTAGGAGGAAACTTGCTGCAGAGTGTATTCAATTCCTTTCACCAAGTCCTTAATCATGAAGGACTCATACTATTCTACCACTATGGAGCAGTCTGATGACTGTGAAGATGGTACAACAACAGCTATAGGGCACGAGGGCTCTTGGTCCATGGAATTGGAACCACACTAGTCCCAAGAATTTTGGTCCCCCTTGTTCCTACAACAGCAATAAGAGAACAACATCACAAACGAGAATAGTGATCTGCAAAGTCAATATCATGAAGTCCACACCGATGCGGTGTTCTGTGATGTGCAAAGTCAATATCACCAACGGGAATAGTGATCTGCAAAGTCAATTTTTATATCATGGAGTCCACACTAATGCGGTGTTCTATGATGTGCTCCTTGTATCTTAGTACATCTGATTTCGGGTTGACCATGGCAGTATGGCCATTGAGCACAACACGACAGCTTTGCAGCACAGACTCATTCCATATTCTTGGTGATCTCTTCTGTAAGCGTTCTCAGTCGGTCAACACATTGTGGCATGCTCTACTACACATGGCCCATGCGGCAACCTTGACTTGCATTTTTGAATGACCACCACACTAGCCAAGGCTTGTCTATCTCAAGAGGGGGAGTTCACGTAAGATAGCTTGCATATCCAGCTCACTATTTGGTTCCATCCCTCGTGAGAACTTAATTCAGGTGATTAGTGGTAGATTAGTATGTTTTGGTGCGTTAAGTTAATTCCAGAGACCTATTACATTATGTTTTTCATGGACTTAGTTGTAAGTTCCATGTTTTATTAATTCATTTGAGTTTGTTATATGAATTGGTTATTAGTCAGAGCATTTGTTATGATTTCCGATCATACGGGTTTCGATCATGTAAGCTTGATTTCTAAATTTGATTATTTTAGGATTGGTTTCCTCTAACTATGCACTGCCTTCTACTATAAGTGTTAATAATGCCTACCTTGTCAAGGTATTTTTAAATTTCAGCGAGAAACACAATAATAAGAAAATGTATGTAAATTATAACCTTTTTACCACGTGTTAGTGTAAGTCTGATATGTGCATTGCCAAACAGCCCATTCACAGAGAGGGTAGTTAATATTGCTTTCTTACCCTGAAACATTCTACAACAAAATATGAAGCATGAGAATAGTTGTATGAGAAATATAGCATATGCCTGAATATAATATCACCTCATCACATTTAGGGATATTGTTAAAAGCTATAGAGCTTTTGAAGAATCACATAATCTGGTACCAAAAGGTAAATAATGTTATAATTATCATAAAAAATTAAAAACAAGGTAACTATTAAGGAAAAGTTGGACGTATCACACTTTCTCACTTCAAAAGAAGTGTGTAGTAGGACAATATTTAGTTCTGAAAACATACCTATCAAGATGTTCATTTAGCTTGTAAACTTTTCAGCTATAGACACAAAGGCCCTCCCATACAGCATCACCACCTTGTACAACTGAATCAACCACTGAGACCTTTGAAAGTGAAGGATCAGATTCCAAGCATAGGCAAACAGAATTCTGGAAGCTTTTCAGATCAACTGACATGTTCTTAGCTCTTCACGCCCTTTCTCATTACTTTATCAACACTCTTATAATTTATTTAGTTTTATGATGAGTTTTGTGAACATACTACCCACCCTTCTAATAGTTTTATGAAAAAAATAGCTGAAGCCATATTGTTTTCTGACTGGTATCTAACTTAGTGATAAGCAGATAACCAACTACGGCTGAATATGAGACTTGAGACTTAAAGAGTATAATCTTTCTTTCTTACCATTACTTCTTTTAAAACCATCTAGTTCAACAAAAAGCTGACTGAAGAAAATCTTACAGGAGTTGATATGCAATGGAATTGCTTTCTTAATACATGGATTTTACAGTATGAACTGGTCACAAACGTATTAGGTATATGGAGGAGAAATTCCTGATGGTCTTCACCTAATAACCTAATTGACTGCATATAAATTTAGTAATTGTGATTCCATAGCAAGTTATAATTAACAAGTACCTTTGCAAAGTCACGAGGTACAAGTTCTTCCGCAACCCAAACAAGTATCTTCTCATTCTTTGGGACAGGAAGAGGTGGCATTGGAAAAGAAGATTTTAGAAACTTTGTAAGTCAGACATATATGTTAGTCTTAAATAGTTGAATATTAAAATACAATTAATAATCTTCAAAGTTCATTTTTAGCTTTTATTTTATCAAAGACAACTCAAGTACACGAGAACTGGCCACTAGAGGAAACATATATATTAGTAAATTAGATGATCCTCTCATTAGAATCTTCCAGACATTCAGTGTTCCCTATTCTGTGTAAATCAAAATTTGATTTGAACCAAATTAAAATGATTGAGAGGTTGTCTTAGTTAACGTACCAGATGCCTATCACCCTGTATACTCAAAAAAGTTGTTATCAGGAGAGTATAAACATGAATGTAGAGAGGCATAATGCAGGAAGATAATGAGCACAAGAGAAAAAATACGTGATCGGAACCAGAGGATCAGTCTGTACGTAGCATTGAGGTGGCCATAGACTATCCGTCGGGAGCAACAACAGTCAAGGCGATGTGATCCTTCAAGAGTCTTGATCTGCATTAGTACTATGCTTAACGAAGCTACCCTTGACGTTGGGCCGGGTCACCATGTAGCCTTGATGAAGACGTCCATGAACCTGCTATTCTTTTGCTTGTTGTCATACAGTATGACGCAAGCTCCACAGTCCTTGTCATATAGTTGCTTCCGTCTCTATTCCCTTGAAGGTATCCATCATCCACCACCTCCGCTCTGATAGTCCGTGAGGTCAATTGCAAACTGACAGAATGGGATTTGGGTTTGGGGTGATTGATTGGAAGTATGGATGAGGCAGATGGAAGATGAGAGGGGAACCATTGAGGGCATGACCGGACAGGAGGGAAAGAATGAGGTAAGGGAGGGGGGAGTGGGAAGACGAGCGAAAGGGGGACACCATCGGGGGCATGAGCAGGTGGGACGAACTGAACAAGGTGAGAATGTGGGGGTGGGAGTGTTAGGGAGGAGAGCGCATACCTATCGTGCTGATTGGAAAGCGGCGGAGGATAGGGCCTCATCACGCCAATTGAAAAGAAATGGGAGTCAGACGGGGAATTTGTATTTTTAAGCATTGTTAGTTTTAAGTGTGAAATAAGGAGAACGGATTAAGTCGAGTAGAGTTTTGAATTTGTAGCATGCTAGGATATGTAGTCATTTTGTAGTTACTAAAATTAACTATATTATTTTGTTTACATTATTAGAATTTGTAAAGAAAAATATCTTTTGGCTACAAATTAAATATATGTAGCTTGAAAAATTGTAGCGAAATCATCTTTTTTTTGTAGTGGTATGTGAATAGTAAACCCTAATCAAGGTATGTGAATAGTAAACCCTAATCAAGGAATGTGATTAGTAAACTCTAATTCTAATTAAGGTAAATGAAAGTGTGAAACCCAAATTCTAGGTTATTTTTATAACATGAAGCTCTTTTGATTAGATGATGAAATGAGGAATCACT
The DNA here is from genome assembly GCA_963693085.1 of Alisma plantago-aquatica. Classification (NCBI taxonomy): domain Eukaryota; kingdom Viridiplantae; phylum Streptophyta; class Magnoliopsida; order Alismatales; family Alismataceae; genus Alisma; species Alisma plantago-aquatica. Next base: position 1,128,507,130 of record OY856409.1, on the reverse strand, counting down.
ATTCCTAATTAAGTTAAAGGGGTTGAATGATGGCAGTCGTGGTAGTGTAAAACGATCGTGGTGATCTTCTGTTGCATAATTGTGCAAGGTATCATGGCCGTGGTGGCTTCCCCTTGCACGGCCATTCTTGGCTGCACGGTCGTGGTGCTCTATGCTTGACTTGGAGTTGATTTGCAAGTAAACCTTAACCCTAGTAAGGGCATAGTAGTGCATCCTTTGAAACAGTGATGCTATCATTATTGTGCATTGTGCTGATATAGAAATAACGTGCATGTTACCATTTGTATTAATAATGCATGTTTTATGAAATAGTGAGCATAGCCAGGTAAGATCTATGATGCAATATCCATTGAAAGCACTTTATAAGCTTTGAAAGCAATGTATGTGCCTTGAGAAATATCTGCATTTATACTATCATGTTCATACTGTCAAATGACTTGATGGCAATATGTTACTTGGTAACAAGTGTTTTGATGATCTAAGGGTTTGAACACCCATGTTCTTGAATCATAATGATGAGATGGTTAGGGATTGATATCCCAATGTTAACAAGATGTGAAATGAACTTGATATAATTAGTACTCTTTCTTTATAGAAATAGTTATAATGGATTATGCTTGAAAACATGCCTAATGCTAAAAGAATGCCATAATGTACTTAAATAATCAAGTATAATGATATCATGTAGAGCCCTGACCATAGATCCATCATTGTCAGAAGCTAGATGATGGTGATACAAGTTTTCCTAAGGGAACTCCTAGAGAGCATACTTTTGAGTATGTGGGGGTTATAGACGCGAATATCCTTACATCCTAATGGGGGAATTGATGTGAGATGAACATTTAATCTCTCAATACATCATTATATGTATATGCCGGGATGATATATCACTAATCTCCCATTGATGATGTTGTTAATGTCACATCGATGTGAGATAAATAAGAAATCCCTCGATGGCAAAGAGAGTACAGCACGCCACTGTAACTCTAATAGCAAAGTTGCTAGAATACCCTAGAAAGCTATTATAGCAGAGACACAAGATGTCCTACATGTTGTTCCTCACACTGACTGTAGACGAGGTCATAGGAATATGTCTCTTCTAATGACCTATGTATGGTACCGATTGCGATTTTGTAATGGTCGGTTGGAGTATGAGCGGTGTAACTCATCTCCTCAGGGCATAAGAATGTTTGTAAAATGTAATCATATGTATAGCTTAATTGCTTAGGTTGAACTACGAGAAACAATGATTGATGATACATTGTTTATTAAGTCCTAGTTGGACAAATAATATACATGTTCTTCATATTCCTTATTGATTAAATGACTTGTTATTCGATCAAGGTATAATTGAAATAATTGCCTAGAGAATACTGCTCTTCTTAGCTTATTCAATGAATTGCCTGCTGTTGAATAAATATAGTTTTATTACTCATTGTTATTTTAATATTTGCAATAACAATGCTTCTGGCAGAGAGTTATAACTCACGCTGGGACAATTTATAATTGTCTCACCCCCATGGGATTCAACTTTTTAGGTATACGCCGAGGACGAAGGAACCCTTCATTGGGTGAGCAGAAACAATAGCAACAGCAACATCAAGGTCATCAGTGATCCTCAAGTGGAGACACTGTCTGTTAAGTCTTATAAATAGAGAGTCCTATGTGTCACTCTGTACTTTCAGGTCCTAGGACTCAGTAGATAACTATATAGATCCGAGATTTTAGCTTAATGCCTCGAGATTTTATATGCTACTTTGTATAGTTTAGCAGAGCAGTCAATGTTATGACTCTCGAGATGAGAAACTACAGAGATGTAATGATGGATTAGCTTGTAAATAACTTATCTTTTTCTTTTATGAAAGAGTCCTACAGTTTGTGGACCTTTGTGTAAATTTTTTTAATTTTTTGTGATTTTCAATAATTCCGCTGCTAATTAATCACTTCTGCATCATTCACATCATTTTCGTGAGACGGTGTGCCACACAACATGCCCTACTTTGACCACCTTTATTGCTCTATCCAGCCACCAAAATGAGCTCTTTGCTCTCCCCTCTCACTCCGAAGACCATGGCATTTTTAAATCTCACTCTATCCCTAAACCCCACAACAATGGTATAAAAAGTGCCCCTTAGGTTTTCCATCACCTCACCATACTAAGACCATGCCCTTGCTCACTCCCTCAGCCCCAAATGCCACGATTTGATCCTCGACCTTCCTACTGATGTGTGACACCACCGAGAATCCCAGTTCGGGCGTCCTCCCTTCTCGACTACTCTCCCCATATCAACACCCCCTTTTACTTCGTGAGAGAAAACAAAGCACATGCGACACCTTTCCTACTCATGTAGATGCCTCCTTCCCCAGGAACACACACTCCAGTGAGCCTCCCTCCACCTAGTTCCCTGGCTTGGGAGGGAGTGTCGGGCGAGGGAGAAATAAAGTCCCGAACTGCCCAGTCCATGTGAAATTGGACGATTTGAACCGCTCAATCATGACTTGAACCAGCCGATCAAAAGCCTGATCCTAATCATAAACCATGTGAGCCACCCCACCTGTGCGGTTCCATCTCAGCCATTACTGGTGCATCCACCGGCCATCCTTTTTCCAATATAAGGTATTTTAACTTCCTCTCTACTCAAAAATCAAATATATGGATGAATCTTTCAAAAGTTATATCTAATGCATCTTAGCTCCAAAAATTACAACTAAATAGTCGATTTTGATCAGAAAAATCGAAGGAATTTATTAAAAATACTTTTGGAACTTAATTCGTTATGGATCTTTCTAATATCCCTATATTTGTCTTACTTATTTAGTTTATCAAATGGCTCAATAGTGGTGTTTAATCCTTGGAAAACCAAATATCTGACTCTAATGATAATCTTGAAATACAAATCTAGATATAATCTAGTTGACTCTTAAAAATGAGTCATTAGTTATCTAGATCTATTTACTTCATTCAACCTTGATTACAATCTTTATGAATAATGAGTAAATCTTGATATTGATCAAAATCTTACAAAACCCTTGATGTACTTTTGACACATCACGCTGATCTAGAATTACAGTTATACAGTGTATAATGGTGATGATCTATAAATCTTATGATGACTTGGATAATGATTATAAAGTTAGGGTTAACACATATGATCTTCGGAAACCTAAGTAGGTCATCCACACTTGAAATATCATTGACACTTGAATAATGTTGGACATACTGAAACATGATTATTTATAAGTGGATGACCTAACCCTAAGGTTGACATGAGAAAAGTGTAACCCTAATCTCAAATATTGAAACCTAATTTTCAAATATCATGATCTTGACCCTTGATCCAAACATTGCGACTTAGGATCTGACTCGAAGGGTCGACCTATTACTTGTTGATTGGATTTTTATTATACTCTAAGTCTTCAGTGAAAGGTACACTATTATACCTTCTCTTTGGTTGTAATGAAGATACTTTTTATGTATCTCTTGATTGTGTACTTGGCTATATACTTGGTTGAGCTATTGTTCCCTATTGATTAGGATTTTGTATTTCTTATATTATATTTTGAGACAAATTGGATAACATAATTGGCATGCCCATTATGACTGTTCGTAAATTGATAATGATGATGATGATGATGATGTTGGTAATGTTGATATTGAGTGTAAGCAACCCCTTATTCTGAGGTGGACTTGAACATTGACCTCCTATCTCCTATGGTGAGATGGAGCCTGGTGACCTCCCCATCACGTTGGGATAATAGAGTCACACAAAATATATAAGCATGCTTATTGATTATAGAATAATGGGAACTCATAATAAAAATTGAATCATTTGAAAAACTTGTGGAATAATTTTTGGTTTTTGCAAATTTCTCATTACAAACCATTTTACTTGTTTTTATATAGCATACCATGCTATTGCATTTACTTTTTGTCTTGATTTTCTTGATTTTAGGAAAAATATTGGAACCTTGACTATATCGTTTCCACACTCATATACTCTGATGACAAGGATAAATCGGCTATATCTCCATATTGGGTTAGTTGTTCTTTAAATATCTAGTTTTTGAGTTATCATTTCTTATTGTATATGCCAGTGTGTTAGATCCGACCAGGTCACTAAGGCATGGGTGATTCAATCCTTTTTCTACTATCTAGGTAGTGGGATCAGGATTGGGGTAAGAACGGGTCCATGACAGATGGTATTAGAGCTTACACACCCATATACTTGAAGTAAATAAGTTCTCAAGTATCTTAAACCCAAGAAACCCTAAAGTCCATACTGGTGAAAATTAAGGTGTCTAGGCACGGGGTCCTAACATAATTTCTCATATCTGTCTTCATGGTGGCTAAGATCCCCCGCTCACCCTGGCCTTAATTGATCCAAAACGAGACTAAAGGTTCTCTTGTGAAACCCTAGAGAGTCTTCTAGCATCTCATCTCTTCATTAAGGACTATCCTAAGCCACCCATGTAGATGAAGATTAGGTTGTCATCACATCTCCTCATGTTGTCCTTTCTTGTGACCTTTTGCCACATGATGTCTCGATTATGGGTAGCTTATGCATGAGAAAAATGAATATCGCTAAACTTTGAAAGTTGATACCATGATCTGACCTTAATGTGAAAACTCAATTTTTCATCAATGAAAATAAATCATGAAATCAAACAATCATACTTGACTTTTCATGCAAACTCATTTTAGCTAAAACTTGACTACCTACTTCCTATGTTTGAGGTAAATGAAAATAATCTTGTTTTGGTTGAAATAAGGACTTATACCTTATACCTCATTGTTGATGAGGTCCCTATTTTATTAATATCCATGTTGCCCTATAATTGATTAAACCTCAAACATAGTTAAGCAAACTCTTATCCTATTTGATACACATCATGACTATGCTATCGAGTGACTAAGTATAGGACTCACAAAACCATGCGTAAGACTAAGATGCAAAAAACATTTTTCCTATTGACTATTGATGCATTTTGCAATCTTGATTTTGATATGATGATCACGGGCCTATATTTTACATTATTATGCTATAATTCCTCGAATGCCAAATTCAAATCCTTGATTTCCAAATATATCACTACCTTGATCATGAAAGAAAGATAATACAATTATGACCTTGGTCCTTAAAAATATTGACATTATTTCCATATTATGATCTTGAATTTTTATCTTGTGACTTTTTAGAATATGATTTGATCATTTCTACTCTCCCTATTTGAATAAGCTCAATAGATAATGACTAGTGTTAGTAATGTGCTAGATTAGTGTGGCAATTGTCTCATGACTCCCCTAACCTAGGTCACAACCATATTACAACTACCGCTAAATTTTTTTATTATTGATTATTTAGAGTTTGGGAAGGTATAACCTTTCACTCGATTTGGAATTGGTTGATGTAAGCCTAATAGGATAAACCCATGGTTGATACTTGATCTTGAATATTGATTTGATAATGACCTTGATATATGAAAATGTTGACTATAGCTTTTGGTTGACATTCTAAATAGACCTAGGTCTAGATCATTCATCAAACTTGGATATAGTGATAATGAAATATTGATATATTACTCAAATATTTCTTGAATATTGTTGCTCGAAATTGAATATAGATGAGTGATCTCCCCCAAGGTCTATATAGGAATCTAAACCTAGCTTTGGAATATTTATACATATGATCAAATTTAGGATCTATGACTTTTGGTGTCTAAAATCTCGACTCTTGATGACGATTAATAGAATTGTGACTCAGGATTATCAAATCTCAATAAAGACACAAATCCTATGATCACACTATTTGGATATTGAGATATGTGACTTATGACTTTCATAATCCCAAATTTTGAAAATTTAAAATGATGACTATTTTGACTCCCTCGATTTATGACTTAGGGTTTAGCTCTCATTAGGACTAGGGTGGGACCTCCCATTGATTTGGAGATCAAAAATCATGATGTTGAATGTATGATGTTGTCTCGAAATGTTGAAATATGAAATCTCAAATCATGTATGTATAGCCCCACCTAGGCCAATGTAGAAGCTAGGACCCTGACATATTGGGATTGAAAGTCACCTTGTACACTTGATTCAAGAACTCTATTTGTTTGACCAAAAATATGATCTCTCCAAATTTGCGATCAATAGATGTTTTCCATATTTGTGACTCATATCATGACTTTGAACAATATATGCATTGACCTTGATACTCTATTGCTCGATCATGAAATGATGCTAATACCAAGTTGATTATGATATGGAACATGGAATCCTAATTATAATGGTTATACTACTTGATATTGAGGACATGATTTTGATTATATAGTTGAGGATGTTCTAGTAATTGAGGATATGATCTAGATTTGGATAATCCCAATTTGGAGGATGTTTTTGTATTTTGGGGATAAAATACCTTTTTAAGGAGGGAAGGATGTGACAATGTGGATTTAGCATAAAAATGAATTAATTACTCTTTTGACCTCTTTATACTCACTCATGGTCCCAAATCATTTTTCTTGTCGTCATAATCAATGTTGGGACTTAAATTCAAATATGGTGATTCATGTGGATTTTGTACACATTATAACACCTTAAATTGATTAATTGATCACTTTGTCCAAAAATCAGTCAATAAAACTTCACCTTTTTGTATCAAACTTTTTCTAAAGGTTATCCACTATTTCTTGAAGCTATGATCCAAAAATCATCTCAATATGAACATTTCTATGATTTTCTATGAATAATTGAAGTTAATGTGTTGAAAATCCTTTTGTTTGCCTTTTTAATTGGTCTTTTTAGTGTCAGCAATCTGTGGGATGTTTAGGGTGCAAGTCAGGGACCTTGAATCTACCTCTCATGGATCACGACCCAATCTAAAAGCCAAGTGATTGTCTCCTACCTCTCGCAATCAGTGGGGAGGAGTTATGGAGGACCAAAACTTGCAACTCACTTGAATAAGACCCAATTTGAAATTTTAACCGTGCAAATCTCTTAGTTTTGTGTTTTCACACTCAAAAAGCCCTACTTTGACCACCTTTATTTCTCTCTCTGGACACCAAAATGAGCTCTTTGTTCTCTCCTCTCACTTTGGCGGCCATGGCCATTTTTAAATTCGATCTATCCCTAAACCCCACCCTAACGGTATAAAAAGGGCCCCTTAGGTTTGCCATCACCTCACCATACTCAGAGCCACGACCTTGCTCACTCCCTCATCCCTGAATGCCCTGATTTGATCCTCGACCTTCCTGCTACTGTGTGGCACCGCCTAGTAGCCCAATTTGGGTGTCCTCCCTTTTCGACCACTCTCCCCATATCAACACCCCCTTGTTGCTTCGCAAGAGAGAAATGAGCACGGGTGACACCTTTCTTGCCAGTGTGGACGCCTCCTTTGCCAGGAACCCACACACCAGTGAGCCTCCCTCTTCCTAATTTACTGGCTCATTAGGGATTGTTGAGCGAGGGAGAAACAAAGTCTCAGACTGCCCAGTCCATGTGACATCGAACCATATGAACTGCTCAATTAGGATTTGCATTGACTGATCAAAGGCCTGATCCTAATCCTAAACCAAGTGAGCCACCATGCCTGTATGGTTCCATCTCAGCCATTTCTGGTGCATTCAAAGACCATCTTTTTTCCAATATAAGGTATTTTAACTTCCTCTCTACTCAAAAATCAAATAAATGTATGAATCTTGCAAAATTCGTATCTATTGCATCTTAGCTCCAAAAATTACAATTAAATAGTCGAATTTGATTAGAAAAACCCATGGGATTTATTAAAAATACTTTTGGAACCTAATTCATTATGGATCTTTTCGATATCCCTATATTTGAACTCTTACTTAGTTTATCAAATGGCTCAATAGTGGTGTTTAATCCTTGGAAAACTTAATATCTGACTCTAATGATTATCTTGAAATACAAATCTAGATCTAATCTAGTTGAATCTTGAAAATGAAGAATTAGATATCTAGATCTATTTACTTGATTCAATCTTGATTATAATCTGTATGAATAATGAGTAAATTTTGATATTGATAAAAATCTTGCAAAACCCTTGATGTACTTTTGACCCATCAATCTGATTTTGAATTACAATTATACTGAGTATAATGATGAGGATCTATAAATCTAATGATGACTTAGTTAATGATTATAAAGTTAGAGTTAACACATACTATCCTAGGAAACCTAAGTAGGTCATCTACACTTGAAATATCCTTGATACTTGAATAATGTTGGACATACTGAAACATGATTGATTATAAGTGGATGACCTAACCCTAAGGTTGACATGAGACAAGTGTAACCCTAACCTCAAATATTGAAACATGATTTTCAAATAGCATGATCTTGACCCTTGATCCAAACATTGTGACTTAGGATTTGACTCAAAGGGTCGAACTATTACGTGTTGATTGGATTTTGATTATACTCTAAGTCTTCGGTGAAATATATGTTATTATACCTTCTCTTTGGTTGTAATGAATATACTGTTTATGTATTTGTTTATTGTGTACTTGACTATATACTTGCTTGAGATATTGTTTCCTATTGATTAGGATTCTATATTTCTTATATTATAGGTTGAGACAAACTAGAAAACATAAATGACATGCCTGTTATGATTGCACGTATATTGATAATGATGATGATGATGTTGATAATGTTGATATTGAGTTCAAGCAACCCCTCATTCGGAGGTGTACTTGTGCATTGACCTCCTATCTCCTATGGTGAGAAGGAGCATGGTGACCTCCCCATCGCATTGGGGTAATAGAGTCATAGAAAATATATAAGCATGCTTATTGATTACGATATAATGTGAACTCATAATAAAAATCGAATGATTTGAAAAACTTGTCGAATAACCTTTGATTTTTGCAAAATGCTTGTTATACTTTTAAAATATAAGTCCTGCCAAGTTCAATAATTTTGTTATAAACCATTTGACTTATTTTTATATACTGTATCGTGCAATTGTATTGACTTTGTGTCTTGATTTTTTTGATTTTAGGCAAAACATTGGAACCTTGACTATATCGCTTCCGCACTCATATACTCTGATGACTAGGATAAATCAGCTATATCTCCCTATTGGGTTAGTTGTTCTTTGAATATCCAGTTTTTGAGTTGTTATTTCTTATTATATATGTCAGTGTGTTAGATCCTATCAGGCCTCTCAGGGATGGGCGCTTCAATCCTTTTTCTACTATCGAGGCAGATGGATTGAGATTGGGATAAGAACGGTTCCGTGACACAAACTCTCCTTTTAATATTATTCATAGTGACTTGTGGACCTTCCGTATTGAAAGTAAATCAACTTATTGATATTATCTTTTTCTTTTAAATGATTACACTCACTTTTTATGGTTGTTTTCATTAAAATATAAATTTGAAGTTTTCTCCAAGTTTCGTTGATTTTATTCCTTTATTGTAGCCCAATTTGGATGTAAATTAAAATGATTTCAATTTGATATGGGAATTGAATTTGATAATTCTCCATTTTATAACTTTGTTGCTATTCATGGCCGTTTTTTCATTTCTCTTGCTCCCAATCATCCCCCCAAATTGGATAAATTGAACATCAAATATGTTGTATCAACAATTTTGTCCACACACTCCTTCCTCATACCTCCCTCCCTCATACCTATTGGTTTATTGCCCTTCACATGGCCTGCTACCTTCACAACATTCTTCCTTCTAAAGTATTAGTTATTCGTACACACACTTTTGCACTCTATCTCAAGCAACCAACTTACTACCGTCTTCGTGTCTTCAGTTGTTTTTGCTATCCTAATTTTGTGTTATGTCTCCACATAAGTTAGCTCCCTGCTCAACTCAATGTGTCTTTGTTGGTTAACCGACCAACAATCATGGAACCGCTTCTTAAAAATAGCCACAAACAAAGTTATCATCTCACACCATGATAGATTCGATGAGAACATCTTTCCTTTTGTTGATCCTTCTACATCCATCACATCCACATATAATTTCCTTGAGTCTGATTTTATTCCTAAACCCATTCTCCACCACTTGCTACAACCACTAAAATTATCAAATCCTCCAACCACTAACGTTGCAATCCCACCAACCAACTCCCGTTGCCACTAGTAGATTCACTATCTCCACCCACACCATAACCCTTCTCTCTTCCATCCAATCCCCCATACATTCTACGAAAACCCACTCCCAACATGTGATTTACAAATCCCGCACTCCTATAAACCTTCATACCAAACCATCCCTGCATTGCTATGATTTTTGCTATTTCAAAATCTCCCAAGATTGCTCTTTGTAATCCTAATTGGAATGCATCTATACATGATGACTGTCATGTCTTATATATTACATAACAATGCATGGACCTTGGTTCTTCGTCCTGCCAGTGTTAATATTACTCGATGGATGTGGCTTTTTGTCACACTTTTAATTTAAATGGTTCTTTGCAACGCTATAAAGCACGTTTGGTTGTCAACTGAAATTTTCAATATGTTAGCCATGTTGTCAAGCTTGCTACCATTTAGAATTTCTTAAGTATCGTTATTTCTCATTCTTTGCCTATCATCAACTTGATGTCAAGAATGCATTCCTACATGATGACTTAAATTAGACAGTCTACATGCACCAACCGCCTAAATTTACAGATCCATCCAATCCTCAACATGTCTACTTATTACACAAAATTGCTATATGGTCTTAAACAAGAACCTCGTACATGGTATAAACGACTTGTAACTTATATTACATGGTTGGGATTTTGATGTAGTACTTGTTATTCATGCCTCTTCATTTATCGGAAAGGTGAGGATACAACTTATATATTCTTATATGTGGATGACATTGTTTTAACAACTTCTTCAGATTTCCTCTTGTGTCGTACCATAGACCTTCTACAAGAGTTTAGTATGATAGATTTGGGTACTTTATATCATTTTTTGGGTATTTCTGATGCTCATGGTCTTGTTTTGTTTCAAGGGAATTATGTCCAACATTTTCTAACGCGTGCTTCTATGTATTCATGTAATCCAATTGCTACTCCTATTGATACCCAGTCCGAGCATAGTGCCACTTCTGGACCATCTATATCTGATCATATTTTATATTACAGTTTTGCAGGTCCCCTTCAATATCTTACATTCACTGGGTCAGATATTTCTTATGATGTCGAACAAGGGTCCCTTTTTATGAATGATCTGCGTGAGCCATTTTCATCCTCTTAAGAATATCCTATCCTACCTTCAGGGAACCATGGATCATGGTCATCGTCTCTCTACTACTCCTATCAATGGTCTTATTGTTTATTCTGACGCCGATTGGTGTGGTTGTCCTGATTCTCGCCGCTCTACTTCTGATTATTGTGTCTTTCTAGACGATTATCTAGTCTTATGGTCCTCTAAACACCTGGCTATTGTAATCCGCTATAGCGCTGATTAATATATGTATTTACAACACTCTTATACAAATAAATAAATGTGCAGCTGAATTTCTTATTTTTTAGTTCCTTGATTTGGATTTCGTTAGTATTGCTACACCTGCACAAAACCAAACAAGCTTTTAGTAAAGATTAAATTCTGTCGGGATATCAAACGTAAACCGTGCATTGCTAAAATTTTGCTTTCTAAAGCAAATAATTGGCGATCTATGATTATTGAATTATTTTTTTCCTTTTTCTAATCATCTGCGATATATAATATCTGATTTCCTACCGGATAGATTTGACATGGTGACTGATGAGAGATGCATGATCTTTTTTGTCCGAAACACGTTATAAAACGAAGCCTAGATATGTTAGCGTCAACTGCGGTGTTACTCTTATCGTGAACATACGACGGATTCTAGGCTAAGAAATTCAGATTATTTCTTAACAATAATAATAATCAGATACTACGGTATATCAACTATCAAGCATTGTGCAGTTCGAGAATATCAGATTAGTTCATATACCATATATACAGAATACAGTACTATATTTTTTTATAAATAAAAGAAAAAAAATGAGATTAGAACTAATAGCTAATTACATTGTGTTAGAAAAAACGCAACAAATATATGTTTTAAAATTTGTTTCGTAAATATCATATCGGATATCGTGTTAATAAAGTAGAGAAAGATTAGAGAAGCAAAAGATACAAGTAATAACAAAATACTTTTGGTTGCACTAGAACAGAAATGGGTTATAAGGTCACTACACGTAGGGTCGGTTTTACCAAATAACCGACTTTATATGTCTAAAAAAAATGCGGACACCACTTAAGACCTCTTAAGTCGGTTTTTTTTAAATAAACCGACATTGTAGTGTAACTCTATAGGGTCAGTTTTCTAAATAACCGACCTTATATGTCTATAAAAATGCGGGCACCACTTAAGACCTTTTGGGTCGCTTTTCTTAAAATAACCGACCTTGTAGAGTATCTCTATAGGGTCAGTTTTTCAAATAACTGACCTTATATGTCTATAAAAAATACGGGCACCACTTAAGACCTTTTGAGTCGCTTTTCTTAAAATAACCGACCTTGTAGTACATCTCTATAGGGTCGGTTTTTCTAAAATAAGCGACCTTAGAGACAATTTTTCCCGCGGCAAAAATTTTCTTGATTTTAATTTCGCTCCTTGATCGATAGCGTCAGTTTTACCTTATAACCGACCCTAAAGGGATCCTCGGTCGACAAATTCGTCGACCGAATAAGAGCTGAATTTCACGTATACAAGCACATATAGGGTCGGTTTTTTCTTTATAACCGAGCATACAGTCCTCTTCGGTTCAGCACCTCTAAGGTCGGTTATTCCTATAAAAACCGACCTTAAAGGCCTCCTCGGTCGACAGATATCGGTCGCACCGATATCTATTCTGGATCCAGATAATTCACGCATGTATAAGCACATCTAGCGTCGGATTTTCATTTATAACTGACCTTACGGCCTTCCTCAGTCGACCAATATTTCGACTTAACCTCTCGGTCGACAAATTCGTCGACCGATAAGTATCTCTAAGGTCGGTTTTTTCCTTAAAACCGACCCTAGAGGTACTTATGCGAAGGAAATTTGGCTCTTTCTCGATCGACAAATTCGTCGACCGATATCTATTTTGGATCCAGATAGCACGCATGTATAAGCACCTCTAGCGTCAGATTTACACTTATAACCGACCTTAATGGATTTCTCGGTCGACAAATTTGCCGACCGATTAGGAGTCAGTTTTCAAGTGTATAAGCAACTTTTAGGGTCGGTATTTTCTTAATAACCGACCTTAGAAGTCCATTCGGTCGACAATATTGTCGACCGAAACATATCGGTCGACGAATTTGTCGACCGAGGAACGACTAGAAAAACCAACCGTCGTAACGGCTAAAAAAATCAACCGTCGTAATGGCTAGAATTTCAACCGTCGTAACGGCTATAAATACGATCGTTGGCCGACCAGGAAAGGGTCTAGAAAACGACCGTTGCGGGCGTCGGTCGACAATTTGTCGACTGAAATTGGCTCTGTTTTGCTATAAATAGCACCCAAAACGATCCATTTCTTCACACCTTCACATTCTCACTTCTCTAGCTCCTCTCTAGTGTATTCTTGTGAAAATCTTCAGCTTCTCTACATCCAATTCTTGCTTGCTATTTCTCCATTTCAAAGCAATGAAATGACTTCATCATCTACGCGTGGAAAGAAGCAAGTTGCAGGTAGGAAAGGAAGGACGGGCTTTTCACCGCTGCCGTTCATCAACGACGTCCCTTTCAACGACGCAGCTGCAGGCGACCGCTATCTCAGGCTCTCTTAAAAAACTCCTCTTCCACGATGGCCAGTCGACGTCATGGACGTCCACAGCATTGTCGATTTGGAGGAACTTTTTGAGGTGCAACATTTGACTGATTTTCTAAATCCCTCCTTCCATTCCTACTCCTCCAAAGTAGTTAATGAATTCTATGCCAATTTAGCCGAACATCCTGAACATGATTCCTTCTCCTCTATAATTGGTGGGTATGGATCCCATTTTACTGAGAAGGGTATTCTTGAAATGCTTGACATAGATATAGAAGAATATAAAAATTTTATTGATCTCACCAGAGGAACTCCACTCAACAAACTCTCCCAAGATGACACTACAATTAGCCTTAGTGATGTCAAAAGAGCCATCTTTCAATCAAATACGACTTGTCATGAAGATAGGGGTACCTATTATGCCATAAATTTAAAACTTGAAGCTAGGATCAAAAATCTCATTGTTGCCACCAATATCCATCCTAGAGCAAACAAATCTGAAGTACCTACCTTTCGTATGTACCTTATCTATGCCATTCTCAAAAGTATTCCCATAAACTTTATTCGTATCATCCTTAAGAATATGTTTGAGTTTTCTGGCAATCCACCTTATGCTGACTTTGTATGCCAAATCACTCAACATTTTCTTAAGAAGAATATTGAGGACGACTTAGGTTACATATGGGATAGAAAACCCCAAAAAATAAGTAAAAATACGGTGGAAAAGATGGGAATTGACTTTGGCCACAAAAGGGCTAGGACTGAAGGGGAGACATCCACCCAAGACATACCTCCACTACCTCCTCCTACCAACCTACCCCATGATCCTATTACAAATACCTTGACATACATTGTTGGCTCCCAATATCACCTAAGTAGGCAATTTGATTATAATCACCATGCCATGACTTATTTAAACCAAAGGATGCAAACTCACTCTCCTAACCAACCTGATGAATATCCCTATTCCCTTAATCCTGGCATGATAAATCCCTACAATCCTCCCTACAACTACTATCAAATTCCACCTCCACCATCTCCTGATCTCACACATACTCAGTTTTCCCCAATTCAACTTCAAGACATTGCTACCCACTTTCTCTTTGATCGTTTTCCCACCTTCTTGGAGGCTTATGCCTTAACCATGACAGGTGCCTTGGAGTGGCAGACACTGGTCAAATATTATGGAGCTGAGCCCTTTCTTGGAAAAGACCCAGACATTGATGTAATCCTTCGGTCTTTCCAGTGAGATTATGAGATATCTTTGTAATGATGTAATGTATATCTTTTTATAAAGGAAGTATGTCATGTTTCATCTTATAAAGTGTATGGGCAATAAATTGTTATGAATAAAAGTGTTTTCCATGGCTTCATTTGGACATATACATGTTATATAAGAATATTGTTATTTCAAATGATTGAAAAATAAATTATGGCTAAATTTGACAAAGCATCACTTGGTTAATCTCATACACACACACTTGGTACTTAATTTAAAACATTGAAACAGGGTTAATCTCGGTCGAAAATATTATCAACTGAGACAAATTCGGTCGACAATATTGTCGATCGAGGATGACTTTAGGGTCATTTTTTTCCTTATAACCGACCCTAGAGCTCTTTCATTCGACAAATAGTCGACCGACAGAATTTTTGAATAGAGTTTAGTACTTTTCAAAACGTTATAAAGCATTGGGATCTCAATGTTTTGTCTCATTGTTGGGAATTCACATCCCTCAATACCACCATCATCACATTTGCTGATCCTGGGTATTCAAACCCTTAGTTCATCCTTAAACATGGTTATTACTTATCAGGTAACTATTACCTTCAGGTCATCTGAACAAGGTATTCAGGATATTTGTTACACAATCATCTCAATTTCATATCAACCATATCAATTTCATTTCAACATCATGCAATACAAAAATAACATCTCTATTCCCTCATTAGGGTTAGAGTTTCCCATTTTTATCAATTCTGGTTTCACATATCATCATCCCATATTGAAATTTCACATAACATTATCCCATATTAGGGTTTTTACACAACACCACCCTATATTAAGGTTTCACATAACATTTCCATATTAGGGTTTCACATAACATCATTCCATATAAGGGTTTCACATAACATTATCCCATATTAGGGTTTCATACGACATCACCATATATTAAAGTTTCACATAACATCATTATTAGGGTTGTGGAAGCACTTTAGAGCTCCTCGGTCGACGAATTTGTCGGCCGAATGAAGCCAGATTTTTTTCTTAGAAGCACCTCTAGGGTCGGTTTTTCAAATAACCGACCCTATAGGGGGTCTCGATCGACAATATTGTCGACCGACAATATCCAGTTTAGTTTTTCATACAAGTATAAGCACCTCTAAGGTCGGTTATACGAAAAAACCGACCCTAGAGGTTCTTGTACAAAGGAAATCTTACTCCTTCTCGGTCGACAAAATCGTAGACCGAAACGAGCCAGATTTCTTCGTATTAGCACTTGTAGCGTCGGATTTACCTAATAACCGACCCTATAGGTCTTTTCGGTCGACAAATTCATCGACCGAGTTTGCGTTTGATTGTTATTAAACAACCCGACATGGGCACCGTTTATCTGTAGAGTCGGTTTTTGATTGTTAACCGACGCTACAGTTTTATTCGCTCCGTGCAAAAAGCCAAAATTTTAGTCTTTCTTTCCTCCCGCAAAACCCTTTTCTCTTTTCTATTCTCTCTCCCGCGAGCCCGCGAAACCCTTTTTGACATTGTCATTCCGCCGTTGTCGCAAATGCTTCTCTCCGTGAAGTCGTTGCCGCCTCTCCACGCCGCCAAAAGGATTGTGAAGCTCGTCGTCGCCGCGAAAAGGATCATGAAGCTCGTCGTCACCGCCTTCCACTCTTCCTCCACGAAGCTCGTCGTTGTCGTGAAGCTCTTCGTTGTCGTGAAGCTCTTCGTTGCCGTGAAGCTCGTCGTCGCCGCCTTCCACTCTTCCACGAAGGTCGCCGCCTCTCCGTGAAGTTCGTCTCTTCATCCACGAAGGTCGCTGCCATTTCCAAGTAAGTTTGACGCTTCCTTTGTTCCTTGTTCCCCCTTCATTCCTGCCCGCCGCCATTGCTGCTTCTAGGTCCATCTCGGTCGACAATTAGTCGACGGAGAGCCCACCTGCGCGCAGCGTCCAGGTCCACTCTCGGTCGACAATTTGTCGACCGAGAGTGGACCTGGACGCTGCGCGCAGGTGGGCTCTCGGTTGACTAATTGTCGACCGAGATGGACCTGGAACTTATTTATGTTGGAGCTATAAATGTTTTAATCATATTTGCTGTAATGTTCACAAATAGTTCTGAATATTATAATGATTTCAATATTTGGACTTTTGGAAACGTCCTTACTTTGCTAATTTGTACAAGTATTTTCCATTTTATATGATTTGATAACCCAATAATAAAAACATGCATGTCTTTTTTCATATGTAATCATTATATAAATTTTAGAAATTAATACTAGATTAGACATGTGTACTTCTAGATTGACACTTTAGGGTTGATGCATGATGTTTAACTTAATATATAAATATGAAAATAATGCATTTATATATTAACTTAGAAACCCATTCAAAATTTACTCATTAGGAGTAAACTTTGGATAGTCCCCGGTTTGATACTGTTTTTGGATATTTTAATCTCACTTAGGATGTACCTGTATAATGTATGTTTAGTTTTTTAGATAATTTCACTTAGGATGTACCTGTATAATGTTTAGTTTTAAAGGTGATGTTCGGAATCATTATCGTCCTGACGGGAGTATTGTTGAGGGTTACGTGACTAGGGAGGTGATGGACTTTTGTAATGATTTTTTGAATTGCATGAAACTTGTAGCGATCAAAAAAATTCCCATCACACTAGATCTTATTGTGGCAAAGGAACTCTGGGAGGACGAGTGAAAGGAATCAGTCGTGAGTTGTGGGAACAAGCGCATTTGTATATTTTACACAACATCGATGAAGTTAGTAGCTACATCACAGAACACAATGATCTTATCAAGAGAAATCATCCGCGATCCAGTTCAATGTGGCTTGCAAGAGAGCATAATCGAACATTTATTAGGTGGTTTGAAGAGAAAGTATTTAATCAACTATTTGAATCACCAAATAATGTTGTTGAGAACATAAAATGGCTCGCCTTTAAGCCAAAAATGGATGTCATGTCATATGAAGGTAATGACATTAATAGATTTTCATACTACACAAATCATCAAGATGAAAGTAGTGTAGTTCAAAATAGTGGGGTCACTATTAAAGCTTGTTCATTGTATTTTTCTAGTGCCAAAGATAAAAGACCAAGCGAAGCTGAGATGTCATATTACGGTGTCATTGAGGACATATGGGAAATGGACTATACAAATTTTTGAGTTCCTATATTTAGGTGTGATTGCGTTGACAACAATAAAGGAGTTTTAGTGGATGAGTTGGGTTTCAAATTGGTGAATTTTGACAAGATTGGTTTCAAAGATGAGCCATTCATTATGGAAAACCAAGCAAAACAAGTATTCTATATTGATGACCTGACAAATAAAAATTGGTCTGTCGTTCTTAATGGAAAAAGACAGTTTACTGTAGATCCTATAAATGAAGAAGAATACTACGAAAAGTATGATGATTCCAGTCCATTCTCAGTTGGTTTGCCAAGTGTAAATGTTAAAGATAACACCGATGAATATTATAAACGTCAAGACCATGCTGAAGGAATTTTCCTTGACTAACAACTCAACCAATACTAAAGGTATGTATTCTTTGAATTATTTATTTTATTATCATGTATACCTTATCACTTGTGCTTTTATTATCACTTATTTTTTTATCATGTATACTTGCAGGTTCTAAAATGGTGAGTGAAGATGAACATTTTGAGAATGACCACCATGAAGATGAACATTCTGAGCATGAGCACCATGAGGATGGTAGTGGTGATGCTAAGAACAGTAGAGGTCCTACATTGATGCATAGGCTGCAGGAGCTCAGGGCTAAAGGAGATAAATTACCAGTCCAGTTTGATATGACAGGAGCACCTGTTAGGGAACATGGTAGTACTTTCAAGCATTACGTAGGGGCGACCGCGCGCACTAAGGTGCCAATAGATATAGAAAATTGGCATGATGTTCCTAATGCCAAAAAAGACCTCATATGGAAAGATATATCTGTGAGTGGAAGTGATATGTTTTTTATCTATTGATTCTAATTTAGTTTGCTTGGAATTGATTCCTTTTCAAAACAACATTATTAATTGCTTCTTTTGTATGTATAGGATGTTTTTCATCTAAATGAAAAAGATCACAAGAAAAGAGTGCTACAACGTTGTGGTGTACGATGGAGGGGTTTTAAGACATATCTTGTAAGGGAATTTATAAATAATCCTAAACAAAAGAAGAAAGCTACAGATGTATATATTTTTATTGATCCTGAGGTGTGGGGAAGATTTGTTGCAGCTAGGAGATCGGAAGAGTTTCAGGTAATAAAGATTGTGATGTATTGTATGAATATTTAATTTTATACAATTAAGGAGGTGAATCTTTTTATATATCTTTGCCAAGTCTAAATTGCAATACCTCGTTTTAAATGATCAGGCTATTCACCAGGCTCAAAAGGAAAGACGGGCTAAAAATGTGCATGACCATCACTTGGGGCCCGGTGGTTATGCCTTTCGCCGCCAACTATAAGAGAAGCAATCATCTTCTCGAGAAGAATCTAGTATAACTCAAGTTGAGGGACCACCCCGACACATGACATGGATTGATCCTAGAAAGAATCGAGCCTGTGAAATTGTCAACCCTGCAACTAAGGAGGTGGCATAAAAGATGGTAGGTTTATCCCAACTAAGTAAAGAGTAACTTCCACAAACTTAGATTTATTTATATCTAATTGATATTTTGATTTAATATTTTTATTATATATGAATAGATTGATCTCCATGATCAAAGGAAGGAAGGAAAGTTCATCCCAACTGGCTACATGGATGAACTAGCAGTTGCTCTTGGTACGAAGGAGCATCCTGGCCGTGTTAGGGGATTAGGAGCTGGCATAGTATTCAAGTCTTATTTTGGCCCTTCGCAATCTAAAAGAGGTCGTGTAGGAGGTCTTACATAAGAGGATCTTGAAGCATTAGTAGCGCAGAAAGTAAAAAAAATAATATCTTCATTTCAGCCTACTCAACCTTCTCAACCTATTCATACTGCACGTCTCTCAAGTGATGAGGTACAAGCCCATGCTACAATTGTAGAAGGTCATGGGAGCACTCCCGATGAACCACCACAACTATCTGCAGTAAGTTTTTGTTCTATATGTTGTGTTATTAGTATGATAAATATATGATAATATATATATAGTTGTAACATGTATATGTTCTACTGTTTCTTACATAACTTATATTATTTCAATCTCGGCTGGTATGAATTGTAAACTTGCAGTGGAAGTTCCAGAATATAATGTTGTGGCAGCGGGCAAAGTGTACAACCTTGGTGGTACATTACATTGCCAACAAATTACTGATGACATATGTCGTGTGTCCATCCATCTTGTGTATGATGGATTGGGGGACAAACCACTACCCATACCTAATCCTGAATATAGTACAGTTGAAGAAGATGAGGGTGCTATGGTGGGTTGGCCTAGACACTTGGTTATCAATGACAAGGTATACCTTATTTCTACCATATTTTTCATATTTGACTGCATATATGAACTCATGTATTATAAGTATGTAATTTAATTAACATGTTTGTAAACCAAAAAGTAAAACTTCTGCTAGTCGTCCTCCTATGGCCAAGCCATCTTTCATTCCCGAAACTACATTCGACGAATTGGGAAGCAAATCTAAATGTTTGTGTCGATACTTAGCTAACCAAAGATCGGGATCACATATGATGGTCAAGTTAACAGAAGATGCAGTTGGGAGGGACTTTGAGAATTTTATTTTTCTTGATGATATTATAGAGTTGTTCCAGTATGATTGGTTGAACACTTCGATAATAGAAGTATGGATAAGGTAAGGATCTATCAATACATATAGAAAATTCTAATACACATTTTTAGCTTATTTCTACATATGAAAATAATTACAAATGTTTAACAACCATTTATATATCGAGGTCACCAACTTTGATATAAAGAATATTGCATTCTTAGTTCCTTCGGTCACTAGTCAGGTGGAGACAAATATTGAGGATGTGAATGAGTACTTCTCTGATGCATTCAAATATTTTGCTAGTGAGAGGAAGGAAATTATCCTAATTCCTTTTAACGTCCAGTAAGTATTATTATTCAATATAATTTTAATAATGAATGAAACTATTTATTTTAATGTTTGTTTTATTCTTACTCAGAGCTAGACATTGGGAATTACTGGTAATTGTCCCAAAATTGATGACTCTTTATTGTCTTGACCCAATGGGTAAAACAACAAGGAGTCACAAACTGAAATTGTCGACTATGGAGTAAGCATAAATTTAATCAGTTACTTCAACATGATATTTCTATTTAGAATTCTATTTTACCAACTATCATTTAATTGATAGGGGTATAAAGGCTTTTCTTGAAGCTGGAGGACAAATACCCACAAAATTAAAGACATTGACTTTGAAAAATGTCAAGGTAGCTACTTTGACAACTGCTTACTCTTTATGTATTAATTTTCAACTGTAATATGTCAACTCTTATACTCTTATCTTAATTGTTGTTTATAGTAGTTTACTAACATTAAGTATAATTTGTTATTTGTAGTGTCCTATGCAAAATAATGACTGGGCTTGTGGCTACTATGTAATGAAATATATGCAAACTATTTTCAAACAAGCATCACATGACATTCAGACTATAAGTTAGGTAATAAAGAATAACATCATAAATTTACAAGTGATTGTAGTCATTTTTATAAAATAGTAACATGTGCATTTTCTGTTACAGATCTTTACAACTCAGCCTTACACACATGTGGGCTTGAATGAATTCTGAGAAGAGTGGTCAGAGTGTTTTATAAGTGAAGTCGAAATAGCATTGGATTAAATATGTCGGCTCCATTTATGTATGTGGTTTGAGTACGTACTCTTTCATATTTTTACTTTTGTAATATGTCATCTCAGACTTGCACTCTATCATTTTGTAAATTATGACATTATTATCATTTTTGTTATGAATGTGTGGTTTTTATTGGTGACGGTTGAGCATCAATGCTCCCCTCTCCCAGAATATATGAATCTTCTTGTTCTTCTGTTCTATATCAATTTCTGCATAAATTTTTTAAAAAAAATAATAACTTCTAGCGTCGGCTTTTTAAATAACCGACCCTAAAGATTGAATTCAGTGTACACTCTTCGGTCGAGAAAATTTTCGTCCGAAATATAACTTCTAGCGTCGGTTTTTGTAAAAAACCGAGTCTAAATGTCCTCTAAAAGGTCAGTTTTTTGAAATAACCGACCCTAAAGATTGAATAAAACATTTCAGTGTAAGACTCGGTCGACAAACTTCTCGACTGAATTACTATCGATCGAGAAGTTTGTCGACTGAGTCTTACACTGAAATGTTTTATTCAATCTTTAGGGTCGGTTATTTCACAAAACCGACCTTATAGAGAGTTCTCGGTCGAGACCGAAATATTTTCGATCGACAATTTTCTCGACCGAGTGTTACCACTGAAATGTTATTCAATCTTTAGGGTCGGTTATTTCATAAAAACCGACCCTGTAAACATTCTCGGTCGACAGGTTTCTCGACCGAGAACGTTTACAGGGTCAGTTTTTATGAAATAACTGACCTTACAGGCTCCTTTTTTCTCGCCTAGGTCAGAAGTTTTACAACCTTTTGCGTCGGTGTTTACTCTGTAAGGTCAGTTTTATTTGGTTAAATAATCTGACGCTATAGACCAAATTCTGTAGCGACGGCCACCTAGGCGTCAGTTAAAAAGTGACGTTGCATGCTTTAAAAAACCGACGCTACAAGCCATTCCTATACAAGTGTTGCCACCGCACTACCGTGCAAACTTTTCTCGATGTCATGTTATAGTAGCTACATCATCCATCGAAGACTCATCACATCTTCTTTGATTTCGGTCGCACTATACTTTCAACTTTATCAATCACCAAAAAATGAGGGTACATACAACTTAAGTTTAATATTTTAAATTAATTAGTCATTCAGAAGATAAAGCATGCGACCTTCCCATGGCCTTTCATATATAGTAAGATAAAGATGAATTTGTATATAAAGATTCAATTGCATTTTGGAAAGTTAAAGAAAAAAGGCTAAGTTATAACTAATAATACATAAAACTTACATACTATACATCCTATTCTCATTGTTATATTTATTATAGGATTGATTACAAGGACTACTTCAAAATTTACAAAAATATAAAAAAAAAGTCCAAATAGACTTTCTCGTAAAGTATAGATAAATTAGTGGAGCGTATGTTGTACAATTGAAATAATATATTTTAAAAGTTAACAAAAAAAATACATACAACTCATGCCACACCCTTTCATATACGATACAACTACTAGTATCATCTTTGTTAGTCTAAACTTTTTTTTCACTAGGTAGTGATAAAGAAAGCCAACTATACTAGAAACTCCCACACAGTTTGTTTTAGATAGGACTGTCAAAGGGAGGGTATAGGGAGGGTAAGGTCTTGCTCTTATCCTTACCCACCAAGAATGATGGATAAGAGTATGGATAATTACCTACACCACCAATATCATTACCCTCCCTTTACCCTTACCTTCTTATCCACAGGGTAAACGGGTAGGGTAAGGGTGAAGCTGGGAATCTATATGTCTTTTTCAAATTTGTGTTTATATTAAAAATAATGACCTAGATAATACGTTTATATATTTGTGTGAAATATCAGGATGCTTCAAAATGATTTTTAAATAATGATTCTAATTAATCTTCTACAACATTATATAAATAATTTGTGTACTATTGCATATATATACAAATAGTAGTACTCTAAGATAATTATGTGAATAAATACATTGTCCTAAAATATAAATATTGCTGCACTAAAACAAAATTAAATATCAATATGTCATAAAGAGTTATTGTTGGAAACATACATATCTTACACCCTCGAAAATATTGTTGCATCTGAAAACATAAAGTAGAAATAAAGTAGATATCACTACCCACATCTATCTCAACTGGTACATTGAAGATTAAATCTTGTTATAATATACATATTTTCCTTACACCAACACAAGTATTCCATGAAACATACACTATTTTAATACATGTGTCTTGCACTTCCAGAATGGTGTTGCATACACAACCAAGTTAACTACATACCAATTAGGTAAGAATATCATGCGTTGTATAAAATGATGAGTACATAGTATTAAATGTTCCATTGACTCAAACAACACAATGACTATACACTGAATATATTATATATAAACATTGGGGGTAGAGGATTAGAAGATATGGGTAATGTCTTAACCTTACCCTTACTTACTAATGTAGCGGGTCATAGGGTAGTGGGTAGATGGATAAAGGGTAAGAAAATCCTTTACCCTTATGGTAAGGCCCCTAGCCTAGATCAAATGTTAAATTGTTCTTACCTTGATTAATGAGGTATTTATAACTTTAATATAATCTTGTGAGGTGTTTTGTTATCCTGTGACATGCCTATGTTTCAAGTTTGGTCCTATTTGAAAGTTGTTTGAGCTATGTTTGCTTGTTTTGGACCAAAATGCAATTTACCCAAGTTGAGGGGTTATCTTGCAATTTTTCACATGTTAGGAATGTTTCTTTTTCTTTGTCATCACGAGAGAGAATATTATGCAATATTGCACCATGTTTAAATCATTGTTGATGATTTGACACCTCATGGTGATTCTAGGGTTTCTAGGGTTTGCTTGGTGTGAACCTTGTTGAGCTTGCCTAAGTGTAGTGACCCCATGGTGTATTTTGGGAGTATCTCGACCAAGACACCCTCCCTTGATGTTTTTGGCTTGACCTAGATGGTCTTGGATGTGTGGTCTCAACCCAGATGACCTAGAGATGGAGGTTGAGACGGTTTGTCCTCTATTGTCTCGACCATGTACATATGTGATCTAGGGTTTCAACCTAGACATGAATGAGATGTGTTTTGACTGAAACAAGGGGGTAACCGACCTAATAGGCTATGAAAATTTTCTAGATAAAACAAACATTTCATATTTTTGCATGTAAGGGTAGAAAATGCTATTACCTTGAAGGGCATGTGTCCCTTGGTGATCTATTGTGTTGACACCTCAAAATCTTTTACTGTGCTCCTCATTTGGTACATAACCCCTTCTCTTCACATATGAGAAACCTTTTCATCTCTACACTCTTCTTTCTTCCATGTAAATGATCTTAGAGCTTTGGGAGCAAGGAAGAGCAGATCTTGAAGCTTGTTGCCCGACTCATCTTGCTTGTTGAAGATCTTGTGCTCGATAAACGTTTTGGTGGTGATTTCCTAGAGATTATTTTATTGGTATGTAATCTTCTTCTTTGGATCTAGTTTTCTCTCTAGAATCCCCATCATGTTCTACTTCCTCGTTCTTGGTCAATGGATCATCCATGATGGTTGTTTTAAAGGAACCCCTCCTCATAAAGGGTGAAATGCGATGATTGGCATGGTGATCCTGATTGAAATTAAGGATAAATCATTCTTTACTTTTTTTTCTTGCTTTGATGTATGGATTGTTTTCCCTCTTTCTTGAGCTTCTTTGTGACCATGGTTTTATTTTATTTTGAGGTAATCCCTTGGTCTAGTTTAAATATTAGTTGAAGTTCTTGGAGCTTAAGATCTTGGGAGTTTGACTCTCTCAAAAACA
Source organism: Alisma plantago-aquatica (assembly GCA_963693085.1). Classification (NCBI taxonomy): domain Eukaryota; kingdom Viridiplantae; phylum Streptophyta; class Magnoliopsida; order Alismatales; family Alismataceae; genus Alisma; species Alisma plantago-aquatica. Next base: position 1,128,481,525 of record OY856409.1, on the reverse strand, counting down.
GGCAGGTTATATAACTTTTCCCACCTCTATTATGTGCATCTAAAACCTAATCATCTACTGTTGTATTCATATTTTAAAATGTGTTATTCATAGTAGGAAGAATGACGAAGTATAGGGTTTAAACTTGTAGTATTCTTGAAAGTATTATCCTTGCCATAAACCCTAAAATTGTAGTACCCGATTTTGTAGTAAATGGAAGACTTGTGTATCTCTTTGGATAATTATTAATGGAATAGTAGTACCTTGTATGTTTTTCATTTAAAATAAATAACAATAGGTTTTGTGTAAGATTAATAAGCATAAAAATCTTGGTTTTCTCTCTATATACATCACACTCTAGATGATGTCCCATGAATGAGTTTTAGGGTTGGTGCACACCATGGTTTAGGGTGTTACCCACCCTATTGACTTTTGGCATTCCCTGTTGTTAAACCCTTTTTTGACTTGGTTTAAACCTATTATGATGTGGGGAAAATAGTTAACCTATGGTAGAGACAACCCTTGGTCTCATTTCGATCAAAACCATGCATAAAGGGGTCATTAGATCTTAATAACACTAAGGGATGGGTGTTGCACCCTTGTCTGATCGCAACACAACGTCATGGGTGAGATAGCCCTGCTCACATTGAGGTCGAGTCATGCTACACATGTCACGGTCCAGACTGTGCATGAGTTGAGGGCAAGATGAGCCATCTGTGTCATGGACGGGATGACCTTTCACGCGTTGTAAGTCAAGGTGTTGTTGCACGCGTTGTAGGTCATGACACCATGTAGTGTGAGCAAGGTTGATGCACCTAGTTATGTACATGGATATTACCTAGTGTAATGGTTGATATAAATGAAACGATTATGAATGACTAGTCATTAATGACACTGCTTAATCCTTGTGCTCTCCAGATATGTGGGAGATGATGGGATAAGGTTTTAGAGGGTGAATGATGTTATAAAACCTTAATTGGCTAAGTATGAACCCTAACCCTTAATCATGTAATAATATGATACATGTGCTCACTCCACTTGAAAATTGTATTCGATGGTAATGTTTTCTCTCTCCTACTTAAGTAATGTTAACCTAGCAAGTGAGTTGAATGACATAGCCTTGTGAGTGCTATGGTGAACCTTGAACAATGCAAGGTGGTGATTATGAGCATTATTGTGATATAGTGTGTTATCATTTGTGTAAGAATTATATGAATGAGTCTAATGACCTAATAAGTACCTTATATATAATTTGAAGTGAAATGCTCTAGAGATGTGATTGACGGATTGGAATCCCATAATGATGTGATATTGTTAATGACCTTGTGAGAGGCAATAATACATGTGTCATGTCATGATGAGACACCTTGTTGATAGTGGGTCTCAATACTATGTCGGTTCCTGGTTGGTATACTTATATAATGCATGGTTGTGAAAAATGCATCAAATAATAAGATGGTACACTTACATATGTAAATAATAATGATACTTAGTGTTGTAGATATCATGACCAACTCTTGTTTAACTAATGATGTTAAATCCTAATCATCTCTTTTAATCCTAAAATGCTCTAAGGAAATGGGTAGTGACTCAATTAGGGTTTGGTGCAATAATCATGACGTAAACTCTAAATGGCTATATGAGTGAACTCTATCCCTAATCCTAGGGTATGATATATTTGTTAAATGGGAATAAATGAATAGAATGTGATTGTACTTTCACTATCCTTCTAGTTTGGCTCTAACCTTATAGGTCAACTGAGTTTCATAGCATGTGAGTGTTATGAAGATGATTAAACAATACTTTATGATGGCCACAAGACTTAATAATGTGCACTACAATTATAAATAAGTGAATGTGCACACTTAGTTATAATTTATAGTGCTTATTCTTAATACACTCCAAACTTATGGTAGTTAATTAAATTTGAGATTGGTAATTAAATAGTGTCATGTAACCCTATGTGGTTAATCATGAAATCCCTAACCCTAAATTGAAGGGACATATGATGCATTGCTTACATTGATTAAAGTATTTAATATGATGATATAACAATGAGTATTCTCTCTCTACTTGTAGGCCGTTGATTTTGCAGGTGAGATGATTGTCATAGATAATGATTCCTATGGTGTATATGTGATGTGATACAAGTAATGTTTATATGTTTGAGAAGGCATGATGTGATGGTTATCATAGTTCATTATAGAAATGGTGTATATTTGATGTCATACATGTAATGCTTATGTGCTTGATAAGGCATGATGTGATGGTTTCATAGCTAATGATTGTTATGGTGTATATGGGATGTGACACAGGTGATGCCTATATGCCTGAGGAGGCATGATGAGATAATAATGAGTTACATGAATAATATGATTGGTCATATGACATGGTGAAGGATTTATTGCTAGTGTGAGATTATATTTTCCATTTATGTGATAAGGGATCATTATTCCCCATGATATGATAATAATGCTCAGCCTAATATGGAAGTGCTAACAAGTGGTGATTTTGATGCACTTGTTTAAGGCAGTGAGATAGTGTTGCCCTGAGATGATGTGACAAGTCCACTCCTTATACATTTTATATCTTCTGAAGTTGTTTCATAGTTATGTGTTCTAGATGGAATTAGGGTTTTGTATGTCCACTTGTATCACAAAGCCTTAATTCACCCAATTGGCATAACTAATTAAGTGAAACCTTAATCATGTAGTTGTCATGTACCATAGATCCATCGTTATCATTAGTATCTAGATGGATGGTGAAACGAGTAACTCCTACGGGAAACTCAGAGTGCACATTGTTGAATATGTGGGGTACCACTGCAGGTAACTCTGTGTATCCTTAAATTGTTGAAATAGTGGTATGATGTTTCATTATAGAACGGCCATGCATGGGCCTATTCTCTAATGTTGTGCCATGTACCAAGGTAGGCTAATTGTTTTACAAGACCATAGATTTGACTATGAGTTTCTATCTACCAGTCTATAGCTATGACTATAAGTTGTAGTTTTTGTAGTATGACTATGTGTCACTAAACTATAGACTCAAGCTGACCAAGTAGTGTTGGTGATGATCATGGACTCTGGGTGTTCCATTGATGTTGAATGGTATTGATTTCGACTTAGCAGTGGTCAGCTGGATTTGAGTGGTACACCTCAAACCCTGAGGGCATAATAATTAAGGATGTAACACAGTCATGTAGTGTTATTCCTTAGGGTCATGTATTGTGTTTCTTATACTGTTTATTTTATAATAGTTGAATGTTTTCTTCATATTCCTGATTGAAGTATAAGATGATCTACTACTCAATTCTAGATCCTTGAACTGCTTAAATAGTAACAATTGTTGTGCTTATATCATTTAGTTAAATCTGCTTATCTGCTAATTGTATATGTTGTTGTTTAGTTTATCGGTCCTTATAATAGATGTTGGAAAAGGGGTATATCTCTTATTGGGACATTGGTTTCACCCAGTGGGATCCACATTTTTCTTAGGTGGATAGACATGCTGAGATAGAGATGATGTGGTTGCAACTGATAGTAAGAGGAGTTTTGTCTATAGGATCATGGATGTGAAACTAGTTTCTAGTAAGAGAGTCATATTGTCGTCCCTGTACACTCAGTTCCTTGGGGGTATTTTGTGAATGTTGTACATCATTTTGAGATTTTTGCCTTATGCCATAGTAGTGTAGCCATGGTTTGTATACATGAACTGATGATTATATGTAACAGGTGGTGGCTAGTTAGCCAGTGAACAATGATGTGTAATACTATTGAAATGAATGAAATATAAGTGGCACAAGTTTTTGGCTACAATTGTGAGTTTCTCATCTCAAGAGCCAGTCATGAAATCAGTTTTATTTATCCTATTTTCTGGTAGTATCATTGTTAGTGATAATTCCACACTTTATTCTGATTAATCTCTCTTTGTGTGACAAAGGGTGTCACATTTGGTGGTATCAGAGATATAGGTTCACTGAGTCTACAGGGACATTAGGACTAGGATGACTTATAAAATGAGAACATGATATAAAATATAGTGCATACTACCTAACCTCAGTACTTGATGCCCCGGGATGATATCTAAATGTTGAAGGAAAGAGAGTATGGAACTCCTAGATTGTTATCTTTCTAATTACTCTGATCAGGTAGTCATTTTGAATAATCTAAAGAGCATAACAGATCACGAATCATGGAACTAATACCTCCATCTTACCCTAAAGAAGATGAGAAATACGTCATAATCTACCTAAACATTAAACATTTCATGATTAAAAGAGTGATAAATGACACCATGAAATGTAAACCTAAGCACAAGTAAACTATGAGAGGTTTTTGAAGTTGTAATTTCAAGAAATTTATGAAGCAAGAGATAGATAAATATGTGCTAATATGGTAAGTCAAGGTTTAAAATCCATATATGATGAAGAGAACTTATGAGAAAAGAATGAAATGAGGAGACAAATAGTAACAAATAATAAATGAACAAACTGGAACTTGTGTTAATCTCAGACCAACCTATGTGTATAAGAAAGTGTAAGGTGCAATCTTGATGATATGTGAGATAAAATAAGGCAGATGGTCCCTGTTCAATATGGAACATGTGAGAAACAATGATCTATTTCTTGATGTGAAGTTGTAAAATATGGTAACTCCTTGGGATGTACATGAAAATGTTGAACAAATAATAAAGAAGAGTAATGATGTATGTGCATCTTTAAAAATTCCTATGTTAATGGAAAGGAAACCCATATGAAACATGCTAAAATGACACATGAGCAGTTGTAGACCAATGAAATAACAAAATATATTTGGGTAACCCCTTTCCCTTGTTATTAATCCCTAAGTAATTATGTGGAAATAAAGGAAGTATGTTTCCTTTGTGTTCTTTCTTTTCAGGGATGTGACATTCAAGTGAGTCTTATATCACCTAATGTATATGGTTTTGATGTGACCTTGAGTTGGATACTCTAAAAAGTATAAGTTTATCTTGGACTTTAGTTCCAAGATAGTGACATCTATGAGTGATGTTGTTTTGTGGATGTTCCAAAATGTTGGGAAGATTCTTCCAACGTGTTTGGTATGAGTAATAACAATCAAGAGGTTGACGGGATAGGGATGAGATGTGTTTTTGTCACATGTGGTGGATACCAAGGCGAGGATTCCTAGTATTTGAAAGGTTCCAGTTGTATGTAAGTTTAAAGGTATGATTCCTGATAAGATATTAAGTGCTTTGCTTTCTTGAAAGTTTGACTTTGAGACTAATCTGGTCATAGGTACCAATATATAGTATGGATATCATTTGTTAGGGGTTTATGTACCGTATAAGATGACATCAACAAAGATGCAACAATTGAAGAGACAGTTGTAAGATCTGGTTAGGAAAAGAATTTAATCAGACAAAGCACACCTCCTCGAGTTGCTCATGTCGTGTTTGTAGGAGGAGTGAGGATCCATGAGAATGACCATTGGTTACAGATAGATGAGAAAGTTGTTCAATACCCATCTAGATCAGTTTATGGTGATATTTAAATATATTTACAACATCTCAATGTACTCTAGATATAGTTTTTCTTAGACTTGTGATATCATCTAGTGGGGGACATCTTATTACATCAACAAGAAGTCATATTTTTTACCATCTATTGAGTAGAAATCATTGTTTTCTATAGTGTGCCATAAGAGAGACATGTTGTCTTTTTATGATAAGTGGATGCATAACTGAAGGTATACATGATAACAAGCTTGTTAGCACAAGTTATAAGTGAAACTGGTGTTTAATCGGTAGATCAAAGTAGTTCAACGGAAGCGTAGTAGGCCTTGTAGTCCCAAGTGGGAGACAAGATGTATCTCTAGGTCCCACCTTTGAAGAGACATACTAAGGTTTAAGGAGGATATGTTTACTCTAAGATCTGTGCATTTTTCTTATAATATTACAAGTTGAGAAGATTCCATATAAGTATAGATGCCACCTGAGTTGTACAAGGTACAGATAGTTTTTCTATTACAATGAAGTGTTACTTGACATAGAGTTGACTCTACAGCCAATAGTGGCAGAGATAGTTGAGGGGGTGTCCTAATGTGGCAAATCATATGTTAATTTTGGACGAAGGACATCGTTTTCATTGAAGCTTTATGATATTGTTGTTGCATAGAGGAGGATATATGGGAGTTTGAAGTTATGATTCTTGGGAAGTATCCATCTCTTTTTGGATGGGATTTTGGGGACAAAATCCTTGTTGGATGTTTATGGTTGTAAGGCCCCTGACCTAGCTCAAATGATAAATTGTGCTTACCTAGATTAGTAAGATGCTCATAACTTTAAATATAATCCATTGAGGTGGCTTTTTATCATGTGACACACCTATGTTTCATGTTTGGTCCTAGTTGTTGTTTGAGCTATGTTTTCTTATTTTGGACCAAAATACAATTTACCCAAGTTGAGGGGTTATCTTGCAATTCGGCAAATGTTGAGAATGTTTCTTGTGATGTGGCATCATGATAGAGAAGATGATGCAATGGGGAGCCTTGTTTGAATCATGGTTGACGATGTGAGACCTCATGGTGATTCTAGGGTTTCTAGGGTGTGCTTGGTGTCAACCTTGTTGAGCTTGCCTAAGTGTAGCGACCCTATGTCTCGAGCCCATGGTGTGTGTCACATCCCAAACTTTCATATATATTTTAAAAGAAATAATGGGACTTTTCCCAAATAATAATTAGTTGAGGGGTTTGATACAAAAAGGCCATGGAAATATTCCTTTAGAAAAATAAAGTGGGAAAAACGAAAATAAGACTATACATATCCATATTTTCTCTCATATGCATGCTATAAATGAATTTCAATGTTGAGTATATGTTTTCCCTTTTCACCTTTTCTCTCTCCTACTAAATAGCCATAAATCTTAGAGAAAGGCTATTAGGTGACTAGTTAATATTAATCTTGGAGTTATGACTCAAGAATTCAACAATAGGATTCTTTTCAAATTATATTACCTTTAAATGAATTTTAATTGAGATATGGGAGTTATGGACTGTAATATGTACAAAAACGAAATATAGCTTCACAAGAATATTCTAGAACTTCTTATTGGCCTATGGTTCAAATTTGAGCTCATTTGACCCTTGTTTGACCATCCAAATCGAATTTGAAATATTTGTATATGGTTTGACTAAGGAATTATTGAGAATTTCATTAATTGTCTTTATTTTCCGTAAGTTTCTGGTTCTATTGAATGTCACGCGCTACTTTTGCTTTTTTTTCTCACGTGGGTACACAACCATCGTTGGATCACGATCCAACGATGCGCCTATCTTCTTCTTCCTCCGATTTTCTCGCGATGAGCAGCCGTTTCACAGGTTGTTACTCTCACAATCCCAATCTCCCTCGTCACTGCACCAAATCACACGATTCTTCCTCCACCTTGCTCGTCTCTCTCTCCCGTTTCTAATGAGCCATTACTCACCTTCCATCTCTCTCTGTTGACGAAACGCCCAACTAGGGCTTTACCTCCTCGCGAACCAGAGACTTGCAGCGGCTGAGGTAGCCATCCTCATGCCTATATAACCACTCCTAAAGCACCGACAACTCCCATAGATCATTTCTCCTCCTTCAATTTCACCTTTCATACCCTCAGAATCCCCGACCTACTCCATTCTACCTTCTGCCGACCTTGGCTCTGCCCAAGCCTGCTCCGGTACCGCGGGTCAAATTGGAAGTCAAGTAAGCTTCCCTGACCCCCATCGATCACCTTTCAATTGCTAGGTAACCCCGTGATTGGCCCAGTCACCACGCCCTATAGGCCAGTGATCATCCTCACCGGCAACTCACCGTATCGCCTCTGTTATGCTTCTCAGACTAGGAAATGATGCCTCAACCTTCTCCTGTCCACCGTGAAGATTTTCTGACTCTTAGCAGTTCACTGGTGCCTCGGCTTTGATGGTTTTCAACATCCGACTTCTTCCCCTGTTTTCCGTTGTTTTCTGACAACCCAGTACAACACTGGTGTGTTTGGTTTCGCGAGAAGGTGTCCGGCTTCAGTTGTGGATGATGAACTATTTCGCTTCGCCCCTCGTTGTCATTGCAGTGTGCTTCGTCCCCCTGCTGCTCGATCCCAACCTGTGCCCGCCATGGCTGGAGCAGGTTCCTGAGCTCCACTACCCCCCAGCACCTGAGCCTTGGCTCATTGGGTGCGGTTTCCCTTCAGGAACGCAATGGGCATGGTGACTCACTCAGTTGAGCACTGAAGTTGGCCCAAGATCGGAGCTTGCCAAGCTCCTGTCAATCGTTTTCTCGCCATGGTTTGGGCAGGAACAAACCAGGTCAGGAAATGACCTTGGTATCCCTACCCACCTATTTTGATGCATTTCACTGTCGAGGGTGTTTTAGGGATTTTGCCTTTTTCCCTTGGTTTAGCCGCGAACCTCAGAAGGCGATCTTCGTAGATGAGTTGGCCGAGCCCGGTTGGTCCAGCTCAGACCCGGCCCACTGGCTTGGGTCAAGTTTTATCCACGTGGCTTTTCCCTATTTTCTCATTGGCCAGAATTTCAAAAATTCATAGTAATTCAACCGTTTGTCGGAAAATTATGAATAAATAGTCATTGGATTTGGTTTTTCGAGTAGAATACGATTTTAAGGTTTCTAGAACATGTTTTGATCTCCTGTTCTGATGTTTTGTTAGAAACCATGTTTGGACTCTTGAAACCCTAATCATGCATCAACATGATTAATGTGACCTTGGTCAACCTAGTTTTTCTTAAATATAATAATGTTGATTCATGAGACTGATCCGGGTACACTCAAGTCCTAAGTCACCTAAGATCAATACTATGTATTGATTAACTATGTTTAATGATTATGGACAGGTTTGTAGAGCTAAGTCAAGGGAAGGTTAGACCTAGATCTGACTCAAGGATCATCCTTGCTCCAAGGTAAACGGGCCATGCTGCTGAGCACAAATAATTATGATTGCTTGCATGTTAGATATAAAATAACATTATTGTTTCAAGTCTAATGTCATAATCATGTTCAATATATCATTGCTTGTTGCTTGTCACATACTATGTCTTATGTTATAATGCTCATCATGATTATTGTTACCATGAAAGATTCATGAAAATCATGTTAGTAATCAAGTGGGGAGTAATCCCTTCATGTTATGATTTAAAGAATCATGATTTATGTTAATGTCAACATCATGTTAATGGTCAAGTAATTGGAATTGAAATGGTCTTATTATGCTCCCGATTATGGACCTCAAAAGGGTCATTAAGGGCTTTCCTAGCATCAAGGGCTTTCCTAGCAATCATGTGCTCCTAAGGGGGCGTCACAGAGGGATGCATAAGATTTCTTTTCAATTCTTTATGTTAATAATGATGATTCAAGAATGCTTAAAGTTAATTCATGTCAATTTTCCTTACATGTCAAGTATATTTACTTTGTTTATCTTATAAAGTGCCAGTACCGTTTACTGATGTGTTGTTTTTCCCTTTGCATGGCTGGGGACGTGATGTCCCCAGGATTTGGAGCAAGCAAGGACTCAAGAAGGGCAAGACAAGACTAGAAGACATCCAGGAGCTTTCTGGTGGGGTGCCATCCATTTTAGGCGATCCAATTATATAGAGTTACTTATTATCATGTTTAGTGTCCCATGTTGAGGAATGATTAAAATTCTAGACTTGTTATTGTAATATGAATCTAAATGGTGAATTATTTGTTTACTTGCAATGATTACTCTTTTGTGACAACCCTCCCCAAATTGCCAAGTACCCCACATTATGGATAATGTTGGGGATTAGGCTGTGCTTCCGCTGGTTATGTATGTAACCCTAGGGAGGGGTGTTACATTAATGGTATCAGAGCGAGGTTAAATGGATGGCCACCAAAGCTACAATTTGATTCATATGTTCTAACCCTAGGTTTATGTGACCCTTTTTCCAGATGGCCCCTAAGAGAGCAGACAAGGGAAAGGGTAATGATGATGGTGCTAGCTCTGCTAGTGGGGAAGGTGGATCAAGAGAGAACAATAGGCCAACTATAGAAGATCTTGTCCAAGCACTCACCAATGTCCTAGCACAAGGCCAACCTCAACCTAGGCATCATGAGCTCACTCTAGTAGACTTCTTAAAGATAAGGCCCGACTCCTTTTCGGGTGAAGAAGAAATTGATGTAGTCACCAAAGCTGAGGACTGGATAAGAGGCATGGAGCATTGCTTTCGAGACATGGACTGCCCTCAACACTCTAGGGTTCGTTTTGCAACCCACATGCTCAAAGGGGCAGCCCGCACATGGTGGGAAAACCTCCTCAACTCAAGGGCAGGTGATGCACCTCCACTCACATGGGAAGGGTTCGTTGAAGCCTTCCAAGGGCATTATGTATCTGAAGCAATGATTGAGAAGAAGGAGCTAGAGTTTGCCAATCTAGCTCAAGTGGGTGACATGACTGTTACCCAATATGCCATGAAGTTCAGAGTCCTCCAAAAGTATGGCCATGATCATGATGAAACACGTAGAACAAAGAAATTCATCCGAGGACTCAAGCCCGACTTGAGTTTTGCTTTGTCAGGAAGAGGCCATAGGACCCTTCAAGCAGCCCTAGATGCAGCCCTAGAGCTTGAAGATCACCCTGGATGATCCTACAAGAAAGAAGTTCCCCAAAAGAACAACCAATACCAGCCTCCCAACAACCCTAAAAGAAAGGTACCTGAACCTACAGTTGAAGCTGAAAAGCCCCAATGTCCTACATGCAAGAAAAACCATGCAGGCCCATGCAGGTATGGTACGGGTGCATGCTACTATTGTGGAGAAATCGGGCACCTCAAGTCAAACTGTCCTAAGCTCACAAAGAAGGACCATGACCAGAACAAGGGCCACCCTCCACCTACCAAAAGACAAGCTAGGGTCTTCTCTATGGAAGTAGAGAAGGAAGATGAAGAGTGATGTAATAATTAGCTTACGTTCATTTGAACCTTTTTATGAAATGAATTCACTTTTGATGCGAATTTTATTCATGTCTTAATTATATGAAGAAGTAACAAGAATTCTAAGGTAGGTAGTATCCTAGGAAATTTCGAGGACGAAATTTATTTTAAGGTGGGTAGAATTGTCACATCCCAAACTTTCATATATATTTTAAAAGAAATAATGGGACTTTTCCCAAATAATAATTAGTTGAGGGGTTTGATACAAAAAGGCCATGGAAATATTCCTTTAGAAAAATAAAGTGGGAAAAACGAAAATAAGACTATACATATCCATATTTTCTCTCATATGCATGCTATAAATGAATTTCAATGTTGAGTATATGTTTTCCCTTTCCACCTTTTCTCTCTCCTACTAAATAGCCATAAATCTTAGAGAAAGGCTATTAGGTGACTAGTTAATATTAATCTTGGAGTTATGACTCAAGAATTCAACAATAGGATTCTTTTCAAATTATATTACCTTTAAATGAATTTTAATTGAGATATGGGAGTTATGGACTGTAATATGTACAAAAACGAAATATAGCTTCACAAGAATATTCTAGAACTTCTTATTGGCCTATGGTTCAAATTTGAGCTCATTTGACCCTTGTTTGACCATCCAAATCGAATTTGAAATATTTGTATATGGTTTGACTAAGGAATTATTGAGAATTTCATTAATTGTCTTTATTTTCCGTAAGTTTCTGGTTCTATTGAATGTCACGCGCTACTTTTGCTTTTTTTTCTCACGTGGGTACACAACCATCGTTGGATCACGATCCAACGATGCGCCTATCTTCTTCTTCCTCCGATTTTCTCGCGATGAGCAGCCGTTTCACAGGTTGTTACTCTCACAATCCCAATCTCCCTCGTCACTGCACCAAATCACACGATTCTTCCTCCACCTTGCTCGTCTCTCTCTCCCGTTTCTAATGAGCCATTACTCACCTTCCATCTCTCTCTGTTGACGAAACGCCCAACTAGGGCTTTACCTCCTCGCGAACCAGAGACTTGCAGCGGCTGAGGTAGCCATCCTCATGCCTATATAACCACTCCTAAAGCACCGACAACTCCCATAGATCATTTCTCCTCCTTCAATTTCACCTTTCATACCCTCAGAATCCCCGACCTACTCCATTCTACCTTCTGCCGACCTTGGCTCTGCCCAAGCCTGCTCCGGTACCGCGGGTCAAATTGGAAGTCAAGTAAGCTTCCCTGACCCCCATCGATCACCTTTCAATTGCTAGGTAACCCCGTGATTGGCCCAGTCACCACGCCCTATAGGCCAGTGATCATCCTCACCGGCAACTCACCGTATCGCCTCTGTTATGCTTCTCAGACTAGGAAATGATGCCTCAACCTTCTCCTGTCCACCGTGAAGATTTTCTGACTCTTAGCAGTTCACTGGTGCCTCGGCTTTGATGGTTTTCAACATCCGACTTCTTCCCCTATTTTCCGTTGTTTTCTGACAACCCAGTACAACACTGGTGTGTTTGGTTTCGCGAGAAGGTGTCCGGCTTCAGTTGTGGATGATGAACTATTTCGCTTCGCCCCTCGTTGTCATTGCAGTGTGCTTCGTCCCCCTGCTGCTCGATCCCAACCTGTGCCCGCCATGGCTGGAGCAGGTTCCTGAGCTCCACTACCCCCCAGCACCTGAGCCTTGGCTCATTGGGTGCGGTTTCCCTTCAGGAACGCAATGGGCATGGTGACTCACTCAGTTGAGCACTGAAGTTGGCCCAAGATCGGAGCTTGCCAAGCTCCTGTCAATCGTTTTCTCGCCATGGTTTGGGCAGGAACAAACCAGGTCAGGAAATGACCTTGGTATCCCTACCCACCTATTTTGATGCATTTCACTGTCGAGGGTGTTTTAGGGATTTTGCCTTTTTCCCTTGGTTTAGCCGCGAACCTCAGAAGGCGATCTTCGTAGCTGAGTTGGCCGAGCCCGGTTGGTCCAGCTCAGACCCGGCCCACTGGCTTGGGTCAAGTTTTATCCACGTGGCTTTTCCCTATTTTCTCATTGGCCAGAATTTCAAAAATTCATAGTAATTCAACCGTTTGTCGGAAAATTATGAATAAATAGTCATTGGATTTGGTTTTTCGAGTAGAATACGATTTTAAGGTTTCTAGAACATGTTTTGATCTCCTGTTCTGATGTTTTGTTAGAAACCATGTTTGGACTCTTGAAACCCTAATCATGCATCAACATGATTAATGTGACCTTGGTCAACCTAGTTTTTCTTAAATATAATAATGTTGATTCATGAGACTGATCCGGGTACACTCAAGTCCTAAGTCACCTAAGATCAATACTATGTATTGATTAACTATGTTTAATGATTATGGACAGGTTTGTAGAGCTAAGTCAAGGGAAGGTTAGACCTAGATCTGACTCAAGGATCATCCTTGCTCCAAGGTAAACGGGCCATGCTGCTGAGCACAAATAATTATGATTGCTTGCATGTTAGATATAAAATAACATTATTGTTTCAAGTCTAATGTCATAATCATGTTCAATATATCATTGCTTGTTGCTTGTCACATACTATGTCTTATGTTATAATGCTCATCATGATTATTGTTACCATGAAAGATTCATGAAAATCATGTTAGTAATCAAGTGGGGAGTAATCCCTTCATGTTATGATTTAAAGAATCATGATTTATGTTAATGTCAACATCATGTTAATGGTCAAGTAATTGGAATTGAAATGGTCTTATTATGCTCCCGATTATGGACCTCAAAAGGGTCATTAAGGGCTTTCCTAGCATCAAGGGCTTTCCTAGCAATCATGTGCTCCTAAGGGGGCGTCACAGAGGGATGCATAAGATTTCTTTTCAATTCTTTATGTTAATAATGATGATTCAAGAATGCTTAAAGTTAATTCATGTCAATTTTCCTTACATGTCAAGTATATTTACTTTGTTTATCTTATAAAGTGCCAGTACCGTTTACTGATGTGTTGTTTTTCCCTTTGCATGGCTGGGGACGTGATGTCCCCAGGATTTGGAGCAAGCAAGGACTCAAGAAGGGCAAGACAAGACTAGAAGACATCCAGGAGCTTTCTGGTGGGGTGTCATCCATTTTAGGCGATCCAATTATATAGAGTTACTTATTATCATGTTTAGTGTCCCATGTTGAGGAATGATTAAAATTCTAGACTTGTTATTGTAATATGAATCTAAATGGTGAATTATTTGTTTACTTGCAATGATTACTCTTTTGTGACAACCCTCCCCAAATTGCCAAGTACCCCACATTATGGATAATGTTGGGGATTAGGCTGTGCTTCCGCTGGTTATGTATGTAACCCTAGGGAGGGGTGTTACATTAATGGTATCAGAGCGAGGTTAAATGGATGGCCACCAAAGCTACAATTTGATTCATATGTTCTAACCCTAGGTTTATGTGACCCTTTTTCCAGATGGCCCCTAAGAGAGCAGACAAGGGAAAGGGTAATGATGATGGTGCTAGCTCTGCTAGTGGGGAAGGTGGATCAAGAGAGAACAATAGGCCAACTATAGAAGATCTTGTCCAAGCACTCACCAATGTCCTAGCACAAGGCCAACCTCAACCTAGGCATCATGAGCTCACTCTAGTAGACTTCTTAAAGATAAGGCCCGACTCCTTTTCGGGTGAAGAAGAAATTGATGTAGTCACCAAAGCTGAGGACTGGATAAGAGGCATGGAGCATTGCTTTCGAGACATGGACTGCCCTCAACACTCTAGGGTTCGTTTTGCAACCCACATGCTCAAAGGGGCAGCCCGCACATGGTGGGAAAACCTCCTCAACTCAAGGGCAGGTGATGCACCTCCACTCACATGGGAAGGGTTCGTTGAAGCCTTCCAAGGGCATTATGTATCTGAAGCAATGATTGAGAAGAAGGAGCTAGAGTTTGCCAATCTAGCTCAAGTGGGTGACATGACTGTTACCCAATATGCCATGAAGTTCAGAGTCCTCCAAAAGTATGGCCATGATCATGATGAAACACGTAGAACAAAGAAATTCATCCGAGGACTCAAGCCCGACTTGAGTTTTGCTTTGTCAGGAAGAGGCCATAGGACCCTTCAAGCAGCCCTAGATGCAGCCCTAGAGCTTGAAGATCACCCTGGATGATCCTACAAGAAAGAAGTTCCCCAAAAGAACAACCAATACCAGCCTCCCAACAACCCTAAAAGAAAGGTACCTGAACCTACAGTTGAAGCTGAAAAGCCCCAATGTCCTACATGCAAGAAAAACCATGCAGGCCCATGCAGGTATGGTACGGGTGCATGCTACTATTGTGGAGAAATCGGGCACCTCAAGTCAAACTGCCCTAAGCTCACAAAGAAGGACCATGACCAGAACAAGGGCCACCCTCCACCTACCAAAAGACAAGCTAGGGTCTTCTCTATGGAAGTAGAGAAGGAAGATGAAGAGTGATGTAATAATTAGCTTACGTTCATTTGAACCTTTTTATGAAATGAATTCACTTTTGATGCGAATTTTATTCATGTCTTAATTATATGAAGAAGTAACAAGAATTCTAAGGTAGGTAGTATCCTAGGAAATTTCGAGGACGAAATTTATTTTAAGGTGGGTAGAATTGTCACATCCCAAACTTTCATATATATTTTAAAAGAAATAATGGGACTTTTCCCAAATAATAATTAGTTGAGGGGTTTGATACAAAAAGGCCATGGAAATATTCCTTTAGAAAAATAAAGTGGGAAAAACGAAAATAAGACTATACATATCCATATTTTCTCTCATATGCATGCTATAAATGAATTTCAATGTTGAGTATATGTTTTCCCTTTTCACCTTTTCTCTCTCCTACTAAATAGCCATAAATCTTAGAGAAAGGCTATTAGGTGACTAGTTAATATTAATCTTGGAGTTATGACTCAAGAATTCAACAATAGGATTCTTTTCAAATTATATTACCTTTAAATGAATTTTAATTGAGATATGGGAGTTATGGACTGTAATATGTACAAAAACGAAATATAGCTTCACAAGAATATTCTAGAACTTCTTATTGGCCTATGGTTCAAATTTGAGCTCATTTGACCCTTGTTTGACCATCCAAATCGAATTTGAAATATTTGTATATGGTTTGACTAAGGAATTATTGAGAATTTCATTAATTGTCTTTATTTTCCGTAAGTTTCTGGTTCTATTGAATGTCACGCGCTACTTTTGCTTTTTTTTCTCACGTGGGTACACAACCATCGTTGGATCACGATCCAACGATGCGCCTATCTTCTTCTTCCTCCGATTTTCTCGCGATGAGCAGCCGTTTCACAGGTTGTTACTCTCACAATCCCAATCTCCCTCGTCACTGCACCAAATCACACGATTCTTCCTCCACCTTGCTCGTCTCTCTCTCCCGTTTCTAATGAGCCATTACTCACCTTCCATCTCTCTCTGTTGACGAAACGCCCAACTAGGGCTTTACCTCCTCGCGAACCAGAGACTTGCAGCGGCTGAGGTAGCCATCCTCATGCCTATATAACCACTCCTAAAGCACCGACAACTCCCATAGATCATTTCTCCTCCTTCAATTTCACCTTTCATACCCTCAGAATCCCCGACCTACTCCATTCTACCTTCTGCCGACCTTGGCTCTGCCCAAGCCTGCTCCGGTACCGCGGGTCAAATTGGAAGTCAAGTAAGCTTCCCTGACCCCCATCGATCACCTTTCAATTGCTAGGTAACCCCGTGATTGGCCCAGTCACCACGCCCTATAGGCCAGTGATCATCCTCACCGGAAACTCACCGTATCGCCTCTGTTATGCTTCTCAGACTAGGAAATGATGCCTCAACCTTCTCCTGTCCACCGTGAAGATTTTCTGACTCTTAGCAGTTCACTGGTGCCTCGGCTTTGATGGTTTTCAACATCCGACTTCTTCCCCTGTTTTCCGTTGTTTTCTGACAACCCAGTACAACACTGGTGTGTTTGGTTTCGCGAGAAGGTGTCCGGCTTCAGTTGTGGATGATGAACTATTTCGCTTCGCCCCTCGTTGTCATTGCAGTGTGCTTCGTCCCCCTGCTGCTCGATCCCAACCTGTGCCCGCCATGGCTGGAGCAGGTTCCTGAGCTCCACTACCCCCCAGCACCTGAGCCTTGGCTCGTTGGGTGCGGTTTCCCTTCAGGAACGCAATGGGCATGGTGACTCACTCAGTTGAGCACTGAAGTTGGCCCAAGATCGGAGCTTGCCAAGCTCCTGTCAATCGTTTTCTCGCCATGGTTTGGGCAGGAACAAACCAGGTCAGGAAATGACCTTGGTATCCCTACCCACCTATTTTGATGCATTTCACTGTCGAGGGTGTTTTAGGGATTTTGCCTTTTTCCCCTGGTTTAGCCGCGAACCTCAGAAGGCGATCTTCGTAGCTGAGTTGGCCGAGCCCGGTTGGTCCAGCTCAGACCCGGCCCACTGGCTTGGGTCAAGTTTTATCCACGTGGCTTTTCCCTATTTTCTCATTGGCCAGAATTTCAAAAATTCATAGTAATTCAACCGTTTGTCGGAAAATTATGAATAAATAGTCATTGGATTTGGTTTTTCGAGTAGAATACGATTTTAAGGTTTCTAGAACATGTTTTGATCTCCTGTTCTGATGTTTTGTTAGAAACCATGTTTGGACTCTTGAAACCCTAATCATGCATCAACATGATTAATGTGACCTTGGTCAACCTAGTTTTTCTTAAATATAATAATGTTGATTCATGAGACTGATCCGGGTACACTCAAGTCCTAAGTCACCTAAGATCAATACTATGTATTGATTAACTATGTTTAATGATTATGGACAGGTTTGTAGAGCTAAGTCAAGGGAAGGTTAGACCTAGATCTGACTCAAGGATCATCCTTGCTCCAAGGTAAACGGGCCATGCTGCTGAGCACAAATAATTATGATTGCTTGCATGTTAGATATAAAATAACATTATTGTTTCAAGTCTAATGTCATAATCATGTTCAATATATCATTGCTTGTTGCTTGTCACATACTATGTCTTATGTTATAATGCTCATCATGATTATTGTTACCATGAAAGATTCATGAAAATCATGTTAGTAATCAAGTGGGGAGTAATCCCTTCATGTTATGATTTAAAGAATCATGATTTATGTTAATGTCAACATCATGTTAATGGTCAAGTAATTGGAATTGAAATGGTCTTATTATGCTCCCGATTATGGACCTCAAAAGGGTCATTAAGGGCTTTCCTAGCATCAAGGGCTTTCCTAGCAATCATGTGCTCCTAAGGGGGCGTCACAGAGGGATGCATAAGATTTCTTTTCAATTCTTTATGTTAATAATGATGATTCAAGAATGCTTAAAGTTAATTCATGTCAATTTTCCTTACATGTCAAGTATATTTACTTTGTTTATCTTATAAAGTGCCAGTACCGTTTACTGATGTGTTGTTTTTCCCTTTGCATGGCTGGGGACGTGATGTCCCCAGGATTTGGAGCAAGCAAGGACTCAAGAAGGGCAAGACAAGACTAGAAGACATCCAGGAGCTTTCTGGTGGGGTGCCATCCATTTTAGGCGATCCAATTATATAGAGTTACTTATTATCATGTTTAGTGTCCCATGTTGAGGAATGATTAAAATTCTAGACTTGTTATTGTAATATGAATCTAAATGGTGAATTATTTGTTTACTTGCAATGATTACTCTTTTGTGACAACCCTCCCCAAATTGCCAAGTACCCCACATTATGGATAATGTTGGGGATTAGGCTGTGCTTCCGCTGGTTATGTATGTAACCCTAGGGAGGGGTGTTACAGTGTGTTTCGAGAGTGTCTTGTCCAAGACACCCTCCCTTGATGTTTTTGTCTCCACCTAGATGGTCTTGTATGTGTGGTCTTGACTAAGATGACCTAGAGATGGAGGGTCGAGACATTTTTTCTCTATGTCTCGACCATGTGCATATGTGATCTAGGGTTTCGACCTAGACATGCATGAGATGTGTCCCGATCATGACAAGGGGGTAACTGACCTATTAGGTCACAATACTTTGCTGGATAATCACAAGCATTTTGTACTTTTGGATGCAAGTGTAGGAAAGGTTATTTCTTTGAAGGGCATGTGTCTCTTGGTGATCTATTGTGTTGACACCTCAAAATATATTACTTCCCTCTTACTTTCAGTTTGTAACCCCTTCTCTTCAAACATGAGAAACCTTTTCATCCCTGCACTCTTTTCTTTTTCCTTGTAAATGATTTTGGAGCTTTGGGAAAAATTAAGATGAGATGTTGAAGCTTGGGTGGCCGATTCATCTTGCATGTTGAAGATCTTGTTCTAGATCAACTTGTTGGTGGTGATTTCCTAGATATTCTTTTCTTTGTAAGTAATCTTCTTCCTGGGATCACATTTTTTGTTTGGAATCCCCGTCATCTTCTTCTTCCTAAATATTGTTATGTGGATTATCCATGAAGACTATTTGAAAGGAACCCCTCCTCATAAGGGGTCATAGACCATGATTCGCATTGTGAACCTGTTACAACCGCAATTTTTGGATTCAATTGGTGAGAAATGTAATTTCTCATATTAAATATATTTGAACAAATAATGATATACTTTGCTTTTAATAAATGGATTTTGTTTACAATAGCCTTGTTGGTTGTTTTGTGGGCTTGATTGGCTATTGGGCCCAATAACAAGGAAAATACAAAAGAAACTCCATTATAAATAAGAATTGGAGAAAAGAAAATTGTAGAAACCTCTAGAAGGCAAAAGAATTTAATCGAAAGGTGGATTTCGTCCCTTTGGGTTCCTTGGGTCCCAAGGAGTCCAAAGTTACAAAGATTATGCAAAAAGAAAAGAAAAGATCAATTAAGTATTTCTTTATTATGAAAGAAATTAAAAACAATGATAAAATGCAGAAAATAAGTGGAAAAGGTATGTTTGAGTTATCTTTGATGGATTTTCATATCCATGAGGTTTCTTATGTTAAAAGGATTTCCAATAAGGAAAATAAAAAGAGAGATAAAGAGAAATCCTTAGAAGGAGATATTTTAATAAATAATATAATGAGAAATAATGGACATAGATGCATAATGAGTATCCATAAAAAGGATTTTGAAATATTTGAGTTTATTGGGTCCAACGATCCCCAATGGTGAGAAAGAAAGAGAAAATATAAATAAGTGGATAACGTGATACATAATTAATAAATTATGTGGAAATATTATGATGATGCCTCTCGTAGCTTTTTGAGATAAAAGCAGGAAGTTTAAATAAAAAGAATATTTTCTTCTGAGTTGGGAGTTACGGGGAGTCTTGCCACTTTTGATTGCTTGAGCCCCAAGATGAGATAAGAAGGGAAAGGAAGTGATATGGAATAATGTATAGGTATATATATATACACTGGGAGATCCACATACAAGTGAACCTTTCAACTCTCTCTCTCTCTCGTGACTCTTCCTCTACGCAGATTAACATCCAACTCGACCCATTAGCGTCCCTCATCCCATCTAGGGTGGGTAGTGCACCAATGAGAAGGAGTTGTGTGTGCGTTGGTCATGGACCTGATCAACAATGACTACAATGGATAGCTCGCCATCACCATGGATAGAGTCTGAGGAGTGTAGCACCCTCCCTCTCATGCACTTGGAGGCTCGGTGTAGAGGCACATGTATCTCCCCCCCCCCAAGTGTCGACAGGAGGCGCCAATCTACAGAGAAACAAAGGGATGGTTGCACATGGGCAACGGGGTGTGATCCAAACGTCCACCCAGTAGGGAGCCCTCGACGCCGGCGGTCTAAGGAAGAAGAAGCGACCCTATCACATATACCCAAGGGGCATATGACCCATCTTCCCCCTCGTCTAGTTCGTGGTATGCCTGCAATCTCTAGCGAACCCTAAGTTGCAGCATCCCTGAACTTCTGTCGCTTAGGAGCAAGCTCTAGGCCTAGTTACGTCCTTCGGAATTAGTGGGAGAATGCTCCAACTTCTTCCGACCTCCCCGAGGTCAGGGGCAGGTCTGGGTGTGTCGTCGTGAAGGTTCGTCTGCGGCAGACCGAGCGGACGGGAGGTTGAAGACGGCTTCCTGCCGTTGGATGAGATTTCCCTGGGCGCGCAATGAGATATTTCAAAGAGGGAGGGGCAGAATAGTCATTTAATTATGTTTCCATATCGGGCAAGTGGGAGCGGTGACGTGGCAGCCCCTGATTGGTCCAAGTAAGATGTTATTGCAAAATTAATATTTAAATATCGGTAGCTCAGATGGATACATATAATATATGCATTTTGCTCAGAAAAATGTGAGGAATCCATTAAAAATGGTTTTAGATGTTAGTTCCTCTTTATATTCGATAATTAATGTAATTTATCAACTTTAATGAATTAAAGATTAAGAAACCCTATTTTGAGATGATTAATGTGTTTAGTAGGGTTTAATGGATGATTAAAGTTGATATTAACCTGTTAATTGTAAAAGGTACATTAATAATAAAAGGATGAACTTTGCACGTAATTAGTTAATTTAGAGTTTCATGTGTGTAAATATGCTTTAATAGGCCTTGAAACACTAATATTAGTAAATGTGACGCATAATGGTTTTAATTATTCAAAATTGTGAATAAAGCAAAGATATGATGATTTTAAGCTATTTCGAGTATAAAAGTTCCTAATTGTGGATAAATACCCTTAATGTAGTAATTAGGGTTTTCTAATGAATAAAAGATAGAATTAATGGCAAATCGAGTTCATATGTGAATTGGATCATAATGAACTTTGAATTGATGATAAATGAAGCATAATGATCTAGTCATAGATTAAAAGGATAAATTTGGCAGCTTTAATGTAAAAGAGGCCTAATGTACTTTTTAATTGTGCCTTAAATTGAAATTAGGGTTATCTGTTGTTAAAAGTTAACCTTAATATTTTTTTGAAGGATAGATGAGATAAATAGGGTTTGAAAGCAATCGTATACAATTAGGGTTTAAATTAGTAAAAATAAAATGGAATCGTAATTGCAAAGGAAACCCTAAAAGTGGGCTAGAAACCCTAGGAAGTGAGCTAGGTTTAATAGATCTCGATGACATGAGTAATAAAAGGAAATTGCATGATTATTTTAGGATCTTGTTGTATGTGCTTGCTTGCTTGGATTTCTTGCTTGCATGGATTATTCTGTCTCCAAAACTACAATAACAGGTATGCGGTTACGCTTATGAATAATCTCTTTAGTTTCACGGTGATTCTCGAACGTTTTATCGGTTGCTTGGAAATAACTATTGAATGCCTATTTATTTCATGCAACTATATAGTAACTATGATTATCACTATAAATGTGCATACATGACTAACTCAGATCCTGGTCCACCTTTGTGGCTTTGTAAAGGCTAAAAGGGGTAACCTAGAGAAAGGTCTAGTTATTGTGAGTTAGAAATTGGGCTACCCACATGTAGTACCATGAGACTCTTTAGCATGCCATGAGTTAAGGAGTGGGCTACCTACGGGTAGTGCCATGTGACTCAACCCTATAAACGGGTTCACGTGTTAGGTGGGATCATGAGGGGTTTAATGGGGATCTACCATAAGGAAGGTAGCATCCATGTCCACTGTAGGGACAGCGCAAAGGCTAGGGTATGTAGGGATTGAGCAGTTATGCAGAAAATGTAAAGTTGGTTGTTTAAATCATAATTGACTGATTACATTGTTATCATAGTTGCGTGATTATTTTTTCCCCACATACCAGCTTTATGTTGACTGATGTTTTGTTTGTCAGCGTTTTAGTTACAAGCGAAAAGGACAAACAGTAAATCCTCATATTGTGAAATACATGAATTAAAATACAAGGAGGATTAGTTAGAGTATAATTCATATGTGGATAGAAGTTTAGAGATTCAAGTTTTCAAAATGTATGAAATGTTTTTATTTTTACCATATTTCAGTAAAGATGGTAGAATTTAATCATTGTTATTGATTATTTGTCGAACCCTTGATCCTGTTAATTTGGATAGTGGCTCTGACCTTCTGGTCTCCCTTAATTGGGGGTTACCGGGAGGCAGGGTCGTTACATTTGGTATCTATGCATAAGTTCCTCACTTAATCTTTAATAATTGTTAAATTTTACAAATTCTATAGAACTGAAGGGAGTTATTAGAGGATTTTCTGAAAGTCAGAGGTGTCTAGAAAAGGATCATGCCTGGGGACTGGTAATATTTTCCTCCACACCGCAAGTTGGAATATGAGGACTCTCGGATCCGTGTGATTGCCTGGCCAATGTCTTAGGATTTGACTCAAGATAAGATACCTTTAGGACTCTCTCATCTTGTTCATCCCTTCTCAACTCAAATGTTGCTAAGGACCTTAAGGATTAGGGTTTTCTCTCTTTTCCTCACCCTCTCAAGGTATGGTAAATGTTGATAAGGTTTATGGAATCCTCCACCAAATTAATAAAAAGCATGTAAATAAGATGTCATGGACATAAGCTTAATATATTAAGCGCTAACTAAAGAATAGATACATGCTTAGGTCGAATGACATAAGTTTTCATACCCTCAGGAGAGATCTGAGGATAGACCTTCTTGTCAGGAGGATAAGTAAAGAGAGTTAGTCATGGAGGTAGAGATCTCCATTATAGGTAGAGACATGGCACATCCTTTGAGGATGATGTTAACCCAAACCCTAAGTGAAGGTTAGAGAGAGAGAGATTACATGATGGGTTAGATGTCTTGGTAGACCGGATGTTTGGATAAACATGCCTTGGATGACGTATGAGCCATGAGAAGTTGGATGACTAAGTACCTTTGGCGACTTAACCCTGGGAAGGGTCGTGTATGTTAGAGCGAAGGATAGCTCCTTCTTTGATGAGGTTAGAGAAGAACCTATGGAAACCTTATGAGCTTATATGAGCCTAGAACTGTAGGCCCCTATAGTACGTCAATCGTGCTGAAACCCTGGCCAAGGGCGTATATCAAAAAGATGATAAGATAAGCATGCGTATATCAAAAAGCTGATAAGATAAGCATAAAGGGCTAGGGATAACCTTGAGAAAACATAAGTTGGAGCATAGGCTTCACCATGTAAGGGTATGCTTGTGAGCTTGATCCATCTTCATGGAGAGAGGACCTTTCGCATAAGGTTAGAAGGACCCAAGCAAGAAAGTTGGAAGCCTACACTCTGAGATATGAGGATAAGTGGGGAGTTGAGGATGATGCGACCTAAGTGGATGGTTGCGGTTGCCTCATGCACGATCCTTGGAGGCTGATGATATCTTGGTTGCCTTTAGAGGAACCAAACCTTAGAGAGAGGATGAGGCTTCTGGTACCTAAGTGCCTATGGTATAGGTGGTTACCTTCTGAGATAGGAAGAAGAGTTCTTTAGACCTGGAGAAGGTTTAGTAACAGGTTGTGAGGCCTTGTACCTTGTTGGTTGTCCTTGAGGAGGACTCAACTCTAAAGTGTTGCTTGAGTTGAAGGATGACATGAAGTGCATGGCATTCCTTACACATTCTTGATTCGTAGTTAAGAGGTTGAGCATGCACTTTGACACTGAAAAGTGAACCTAGGGTTCCTAGGCCTAAGAGGGGAAGTGGTGTACCCGATGCTCATGACGAGATTTGAGTTTCTATATATTCGATCATGGTACACGTCATGGTTAGAAGCGAGGGAACCTCCTTAAGTTTAAAGGTATGTTTGATGAACCCCTCATGACTAAGTGGATGACATGGGAAGGTATGATCATGATCCAGTGTTCAAGATGAGAACCAGTATGACCCAGCATGGTTTAGTAGGTGGTCGGCTTGTTCCTTAGTAGCTTGCTAGGGATAAGCATGTTCATGTGCATGTAAACCTGAGACATAAGGGTGTTTGTGATCTTTGTTATCAAGAGGTGTAGTTTCCTCCCATCCTGGGAGAAGGACCTTTTGTAGGGTGTATACCAACTTTGTGGGTTTTGAGGAAACCTAGAGAGGTCTCATAAGATGGTGAGAAGCTAAGTGAAAAGTACATGGTATGAGAATGGACCTGTAGACCCATAGATAACCTTCTATATGTGCATGTGGATGTGTTACCATGGAGGTAACCGGTATGGGGCCTGACCAAGGTACGGAGGTTACCAATACCCTATGAAAGGATGGAAGTCAGCCCATGAATGCAGAGAGAGAGAGAGATGATGAAGGAATGGGTAAGGTTCTAAGATGGACATGTACTATAACAGAATCCTAAGTCTATCCTAGGGTCAGGTAGGGATAAGAACGATGGAAGTAGGAGTTGCCTAATTCCCTAGTTGCACATGACCATAGGGTTGGGAGGTAACAACTATCATTGTCTGAGGGCCATGGGTTAGGAGATTGATCACCTTCATGAACGCATGGCACCCAAAGGGCAGATGAGTAGGGCACTCTCTGGATGCATAAGGTAAGAGAAATGACCCCAAAAGTGTCAGCGCCCTATAGACCTTGAGGAGATGACTAAGGATTGTGTGGTGACCCAAGTAGGTTCGAAACCAATTTTCTATGGAAGTAACGATGATATCGAGAATGATGTTGAGGCATAAGATGCACGTTTCAACTATGATTTAAAGGTGTACTGGCAAGGTGGGATGTACCATCCCTACTCTTGGAACAAGAAGAACTCTGTATTTGGACTGCAGCCAAATGCTTATTTCCTCTTGATATGGGAGTGAGGGATAGGACAATACGCCTGCCATACACCAAGGATAAAAGATGATGCGAGCTGGAACGTTGCTATGAGGTATGAGGACAGAGATGATAACCTGCCCTAGTGGAGTTAATGATACATGGATGGTTTACAAACATTAAGAGAAATAAGGTAGTCATCCTATGAGGATGTTGTTGTCATGAGCTATGAGTTATACATGGTTGAGTTTGAAAAACCAAGAGAATAAGCTCAGAGTTTTCTTGATGAAGATAGACTTAGAGGTTGAGATGAGGTAATAAATGAAATACATGGAGGTGTATGCCTTCAACTTTACCTAACATCTAAGGATGTGCAGTGGTAATGGATGCTCTGGATGAGATACAACTGCCTAGTTTAGATGGAGGCTAGAGGAGGTTGATAGGATAACCCCTAGTTGGAAAAAGAGATAAGTCTTACTAACACTTAGAGGTGACAAGATTGGTCTAACAAGTTAATGGTTGGCCAACCAAGGGCTTATCATGATAAAATGATGGTTGTAGAACCTCAGATGCACTTCTTTGGAAGGTGATGAAACCCTGACTAGAGTGGTTTAGGGTTTCTAAGGAATCGATCTTAAGGAATAATGACAATACATGACATCATGATTTAAGATCACCATATACTGTGGTACTATATAGATAATAAGTGATAGTGGTACTTTGGATACCTAAGATGAAGTTGCATGTGGCATGTGGCCATGCAAGCCAGGAGGTGAAGGACTAACATCAGTAACCCAGTGCATTAATATAAAGTATAAAGAGTTCCAGAGAGGGAATGTGAGTTCATCACTATGAATGTTGTGGAAAGTCTCCCCTAGTCCAAGGAATGTTATGATGCAATATGGGTTATGGTAGATAGCCTTACCTAGATGACATGAGAAAGGAAGAGTTCTGTCAAGGGATAGATCTGGTTGAACTATACATGTGAGAGATGGTTCAACTACACCATGATGCGAGTTCAAAAGTTCTTGAGTATAACCTATAGATTCACTTTTAGGAGGTGGAAGTAGATACATGAAGAACTCGATGATAGTACAGTTTATCACCCCTAACTAATGGTTAGTGTGATCCAGACTAGAGGGTCTGATGAGAGCATGTGTGCTCGTTCAGGGTGATACATAGAGACAATTTTTGTCCTTTGTAAGATGTGATGATAACCACCATAGCTAGTATCAGGTTGTAGAGAAGCTCTGTAAGGGAGGTTGTGTCGGTCACCACTTCATTAAGATGATGTTGGTGAAGGGACCTTGCGAAGGTCAAGAAAGGACCACAGTGTGTGTAGATGAAGTCGCTTTGATCGTGCAATGGCTGAAAGGAGCCTAGAGATGACATGAGTCATGAGCTGATGTAGTTCACTGTGGGAAAATATGTGACATGAAAACCCGACCCCTCTAAGTTATAGCTAAGAGAGCTGAGTCCCTGATGCATGGGTTCTTTTGACATGGTTTAGTGGAGAAGGTGAAGTTTCCCTTACCCCTCAGGATAATGTGATGTGTGATGAGTTCCATGTGTCCAATTTAGACCACTATGTGAGGAACCTAGACCATGTGCGGAGCAATGAACCTAGTGACCCCAAGGGAGGCTGAAATGACATGAGTCACCTGCGAGGTTTATAGATGCCAAGGTGAAAGAACTCAGAGAAAGGAATATGTGATGATAAAGATTCTTTGGAAGCGTCATGGATAATCTAAAGCCACATAGGGGCCAATGATGGACATGGAAAAGTCTTATCCTGAATTGTTTGTTTGCTTGATGGGATTTTGAGGGCAAAATTCCTATAAGAGGGGAAGGATGTTATAACCCCAACTTTTGGGTTCAATTGGTGGGAGATGTAATTTCTCATATTAAAGATATTTGAACAAATAATGATATAATTTGTTTTGAATAAATTGATTTTGTTTACAATAGCCTTGTTGGTTGTTTTGTGGGCTTTATTGGCTATTGGGCCCAATAACAAGGAAAATACAAAAGAAACTCCATTATAAATAAGAAATGGAGAAAAGAAAAATGTAGAAACCTCTAGAAGGCAAACGAATTTAATCCAAAGGTGGATATTGTGCCTTTTGGGTTACTTGGGTCCCAAGGGGTCCAAAGTTGCAAAGATTATGCAAAAAGAAAAGAAAATATCAATTAAGTATTTCTTTATTATGAAAGAAATTGAAAACAATGATAAGAAGGTAAAGGAAGTGATAAGGAATAATGTATAGGTGTGTATATATATATATAAACATTGGGAGATCCACATACAAGTGAACCTTTCCACTCTCTCTCTCTCATGACTCTTCCTCTACACAGATTGACATCCAACTCAACCCATGAGCGTCTCTCATCCCATCTAGGGTGGGTAGTGCACCAATGAGAAGGAGGTGTGTGTGCGTTGGTCATGGACCTGACCAACAACGACTACAATGGATAGCTCGTCGTCACCATGAATAGAGTCTGAGGAGTGTAGTGCTATCCCTCTCATGCACTTGGAGGCTCGGTGCAGAGGCACACACAGCTCCCCCCTACTACCGACAGGAGGCGCCAATCTACAGAGAAACAGAGGGATGGTCGCACATGGGCAACCGGGTGTGAGCCAAATGTCCACCTAGCAGGGAGCCCTCGACATCGACGGTCTAAGGAAGAAGAAGAAACCCTATCACATATAGACAAGGGGCATACGACCCATCTTCCCCCTCGTCTAGTTCGTGGTACGCCTGCAATCTCTAGCAAACCCTAAGTTGCATCATCCCTAAACTCCAACCACATAGGAGAAAGCTCTGGGCCTAGTTAGGTCTGTTAGAAGTAGTGGGAGACTGCTCAGACTTCCTCCGACCTCCCCGAGGTCAGGGGAAGGTCTGGGTGCATCGTCGTGAAGGTTCGTCCGCGGCAGACCGAGCAGACGGGAGGTTGAAGACGACTTGCAGCCGTTGGATGAGATTGCCCTGGGAGTGCAATGGGCTGTTTCAAAGAGGGAGGGGCAGAACAGTCATTTAATTATGTTTCCAAATCGGGCGAGTGGGAGAGGTGACGTGGCAGCCCCTGATTGGTCCAAGTAAGATGTTATTGCAAAATTCATATTTAAATATAGGTAGCTCGGATGGATACATATAATATATGCATTTTGCTCAGAAAAATGTGAGGAATCCATTAAAAATGGTTTTAAATGTTGATTCCACTTTCTATTCGAAAAGTAGTGTAAGTTATCAACTTTAATGAATTAAAGATTAAGAAACCCTATTTTGAGATGATTAATGTGTTTAGTAGGGTTTAGTGGATGATTAAAGTTGATATTAACATGTTAATCGTAAAAAGGTACATTAAGAATAAAAAGGATCAACTTTGCACGTGATTAGTTAATTTAGAGTTTCATGTGTGTAAATATGCTTTAATGGGCCTTGAAATCCTAATATTACTAAATGTGACACATAATGGTTTTAATTATTCAAAATCGTGAATAAAGCTAAGATATGTTGATTTAAGATATTTTGAGTATAAAAGTTCCTAATTGTGGATAAATACCCTTAATGTAGTAACTAGGATTTTCTAATGAATAAAAGAAATAATTAATGGCAAATCAAGTTCATATGTGAATTGGATCATAATGAACTTTGAATTGATGATAAATGAAGAATAATGATCTAGTCATGGATTAAAAGGGTAAAATTGGTATCTTTAATGTAAAAGAGGCCTAATGGACTTTTAATTGTGCCTTAAACCGAACTTAGGGTTATATGTCATTAAAAGATAACCTTAATATTTTTTGTGAAGGATAGATGAGATAAATAGGGTTTGAAAGAAATCATATACAATTAGGGTTTAAAATAGTAAAAATAAAATGGAACCCTAATTGCAAAGGAAACCCTAAAAGTGGACTAGAAACCCTAGGAAGCAAGCTAGGTTTAATAGATCTTGATGACATGAGTAATAAAAGGAAATTGCATGATTATTTCATGATCTTGTTGTATGTGCTTTCTTGCTTAGATTTCTTACTTGCATGGATTATTCAGTCTCCAAAACTACAACAACATGTATGTGGTTAAGCTTATGAATAATTGCTTTAGTTTCACGAAGATTCCCGAACGTTTATCGGTTGCTTGGAAATAACTGTTGGATGCCTATTTATTTCATGCAACTATAAAGTGACTATGATTATCACTGTTAATGTGCATACATGACTGATTCAGATCCTGGTCCACCTCTATGGCTTTGTAGATGCTAAAAGGGGTAACCTAGAGCCAGGTCTAGGTTATCGTGAGTTAGAAATTGGGCTACCCACGTGTAGTGCCATGAGACCCTTTAGCATGCCATGAGTTAAGGAGTGGACTACCTATGGGTAGTTCCATGTGACTCAACCCTAGAAACTGGTTCACCTGTTAGGTGGGATCATGAGGGGTTTAATGGGGATCTACCATAAGGAAGGTAGCATCCAGGTCCACTGTAGGGATAGCACAAAGGCTAGGGTATGTAGGGATTGAGCAGTTACGTGGAAAACGTAAAGTTGTTTGTTTAAATCATTATTGACTGATTACATTGTTATCATAGTTGCATGATTATTGTTTCCCCACATACCAGCTTTATGCTGACCGACGTTTTGTTTTTTAGCATTTTAGGTACAAGCCAAAAGGACAAACAGTAAATCGTCATATTGGGAAATATATGAATTAAAATACAAGGAGGACTAGTTAGAGTAGAATTCATATGTGGATAGAAGTTTAGATATCCAAGTTTTCAAAAGGTATGCAAAGGTCTTTTTTACCATATTTTAGTATAGTTGGTAGAATTTAATAATTGTTATTGATTATTTGTCGAACCTTTGATCCTGTTAATTTGGATAATGGCTCTGACCTTTTGGTCTCCCTTAATTGGGTTTATCGGGAGTTGGGTCGTTACAGTACCCGAGTGAAAGGATGAATCTTACTTTTCTCTTTTTTTGTCTTCATTTGATCTATGGACTATTTTCCCTTTTTATCAAACTTCTTTGTAACCATGATTTTCTTTTCTTTTGTGGTAATCGGTTGGTTAAGTTTGAAGCTTGGTTGAAGATCTTGGAGCTTGAGATCTTGGGAGTTTGACTATTTCCAAAACAGACGAGTTATATAACTTTTCTAACATCTAATATGAGCATCTAAAACCTGATCATCTAATGTTGTATTCAAATCTTAAATTGTGTTCATCATGGTTGCACACATTATAAAGTTTAATTTTTAATCTTGTAGTATTCTCAAAAGGATTATCCTTACTATAAACCCTAAAACCATAGTACCCAATTTTGTAGTAAATGGAAGATTTGTGTGTCTATTTGGATTATTATTAATGGAATAGTAATACCTTGTATATGGTTCATTACCGTAAATAACAGTTGGTTTTATGTATTATTAATAAGCATAAATAATCTTTGTTTTCTCTCTCTATACATAACACTCCCAATGATGTACCATGAATGGGTTTTAGGGTTGATGCACACCATGGTTTAGGGTGTTACCCACCCTATTGATGTTTGGTATGCCATGTTGTTAAACACCATTTTGACCTAGTTCAAGCCTATTATGATGTAAGGAAAACGTCAACCCTATGTTTGATACAACCCTTGGTCATTATATGGGTCAAAACCAAGCATGAAGGGGTGATTAGATCTCCATATCACTAAGGAATGGGTGATGCATGCTTGTTTGATCACAACACAGTGTCGCGGGTGAGACAACCTTGCTCGCATTGTGGTCGAATCAAGTTGCATGCATCACGGGTTGAGACTGTGCACGTGTTGTGGGTGAGATGAGCCTTGCTACCATCACAGGCGAGACAAACGCTACACACGTCACGAGGGAGACAACCCTGCACAAATCATGGGCGAGACAACACTGCACTCGTTATTAGTGAGATGACCTTGCACGCATAGTAGGAAAGGTGTTGTTGTAGGCGTTTCACGTCATGACACCATGTTGTGTGAGCAAGGTTGATGCACTTAGTTATGTATATGGACATTACCTAGTGTAATGGTGGATATAAATGAGATGATTATGAATGACTAATCACCAATGATGATGCATAATCCTAGTACTCCCCCGATAAGTGTTAAATGATGGGATTAGGGTTTAGAGGGTGAATGATGTTATGAAACCCTAATTGACTAAGTATCAATCCTAACCCTAATCATGTAATAATGTGATACATTTACTCACTCTACTTGAAAATTGTATTCCATGATAGTGTTTTCTCTCTCCTATTTATGTATTCTTAACCTTGCAAGTGAGATAAATGACATAGCCATGTGAGTGCTATGGTGAACCTTGAAAAATACAAGGTAGTAATTATGAGCACTGTTGTGATATAGTTTGTTATCGTTTGTGTAAGAATTATATGCATGAATCTAATGACCTAATAAGTGCCTGATATGTATAATTTAAAGTGAAATCTTCTAGACATGTGATTGAGGGATTGACATCCCGTAATGATTTGATATTGTTAATGACATTATAAGATGAAGTATTACAAGTGTCATATAATGACGAGACACCTCGTTGATAGTGGGTCTCAATACTATGTTGGTGCATTGTTGGTATATATCTATGTTGCATGGTCGTGAAACATGCATGGCATAATAAAATGGTACAATTAGATATGTAAATAATAATGATACTTAGTGTTGTAGATATCATGACCAACTTATGTTTAACTAATGGTGCTAAATCCTAATCATGTCCTTCAATCCTAAAATTCTCAAAGGAAGTGGGAAGTGATTCAAGTAGGGTTTCGTGCAATAATCATGATGTAAACCCTAAAGGGCTATATGAGTGAACTCTAACCTTAATCCTAGGGTATTATATACTTGTTAAACATGCTTGAATGAATAGAATTTGATTGTACTTTCTCTCTCCTACTAGTATATCTCTAACATTACATGTTAATTGAATGTCATAGCATGTGAATTCTATGAAGATGATTAAATGATACTAGGTGATGGCCATGAGCCTTGATGAAGTGGACTAGAATTATAAATAAGTGAATGTGCACACTTAGTTCTAATTTATAGTGTTATCCCTAATACACTCCACATTTGTGGGAGTTAATGAAATTGTAGATTGGTAATTAAATAGTTTCATGGAACCCTATGTGGTTAATCATGAATCCCTAACCCTGAATTCAAGGGACATATGATGCATTTCTTACATTTCCTAAAGTGTTTAATATGATGAGATAACAATGAGTATTCTCGTTCTACTTGTATAATGTTGATTATGTAGGTGAGATGATTATCATTGATATTGATTGCTATGATGTATATGTGATTTGATACATGTAATGCTTATATGCCTGATAAGGCATGATGTGATGGTTATCATAGCTAATGATTGATATGGTGTATATGTGATGTGATATAGGTAATGCTTGTATGCCTAATAAGGCATGATGTGATGGTTATCACATATAATTATTGTTATGGTGTATATGTGATGTGACACATGTGATCCATATATGAATGGGGAGGCATGATGAGACAATAATGAGTTACACGAATAATATTTTTAGTGTTATGACCTAGTGAAGGCTTGATGCCTAGTGTGATTTTATATTTTCTAGTGATGGGATAAGGGATTAATATTCCCAATGATATGATAGTAATGATCAGCCTAATATGGCAATGTTAACAAGTGGTGATGTTGATGGTCTTTTTAAGGCAGTGAGACAGTGTTGCCCTGAGATGATGTGGCAAGTTTACAACTTATACATTTTATATCTTTTGCAGTTGTTTCAAAGTTATGCGTGCTAGATTGAATTAGGGTTTTGTATGTCCACTTGTACCATGGAGCCTTAATTCACCCAATTAACATAACTAAATAAGTGAAACCTTAACCATGTAGTTTTCGTATACCATAGACCATCTTTAGCGTCAATATCTAGCTGGATGGTGAAACGAGTAACTCCTATAGAAAATGTGGGGCACATATTATTGAATAAGTTGGGTACCAGTGGAGGTAACTCCATGTATACTTAAGTTGTTTATAAAGTGGTATGATGTTTGATTATAGAACATCCATGCAATCATGCATGAGCCTATTATGTAGAATTGTACCATGTACCAAGGTAGGCTAGTTGTTTTACAGGATCATAGCTTTGACTACGAGTTCTTATCTACATGACTATATCTATGACCATAAGTTGTTGTTTTTGTAGTATGACTATGTGTCAATACATTGCAGACTTGAGCTAACTGAGTAATGTTGGTGATGATCATGGAGTCTGACTCTTCCATTGATATTGTATGGTATTGATTTTGAGTTAGCAGTGGTTAGTTGGATTTGAGTGGTACGCCTCAAATCCTCAGGGCATAATAATCAAAGATGTAGCACAGTCGTGTAGTATTATAGCTTAGGGTCATATAGGAGTAACATTGAATGACCCCTTGTGTTGTTTCTTATACTATTTATTTTATAACAATTGTACATGTTCTTCATATTCCTTCTTGAAGTATAATATGATCTGATAGTCATTATAGATCCTTGAATTGCTTAAACAATAATAATTTCCTTGCTTATATCATTTAATTGAATCTACTTATCTGCTAATAGTACAAGTGGTTTTTTAGCTTATTAGTTTTTATAATAGATCTTGGTGAAGAGTTATATATCTTGTTGGGACGTTGGTCTCACCCCATGGGATCTACTTTTTTTAGGTGGACGAAAAGGCTGAGACAGAGATCGTGCAGTTGAAACTGATAGTAAGAGTAGTTGTATCTGTTAGATCATGGATGTGTTCCTAGTGTCTAGTAATATAGTTCTATGTGTCGTCCCTGCACACTCAGGTCCTTGGGGGTATTTCGTGAATGTTGTACATCATTTCAAGATTTTGGCCTTATGCCATAGTAGTGTAGCAAATGGTTTGTATACATGAATAGATGATTATATGTAACAAGTGGTGGCTAGAGAGCCAGTGAATAATGATGTGTAATGCTTATGATATTAATAGAATATAAGTGGCACAAGTATATGGCTACAATTGTGAGTTTTTCATCTTGAGATCCAGTCATGGAATCACTCTAATTTACCCTATTTTGTGGTAATATTATGGTTAATGATAATTCCGCACTTTGTTTTGAGTAATCTCTCTTTGTGTGGTAAAGGGTGTCACACTTTCCCTTTACCTACATAGTATGGGTAAAGGGAAAATGAGTTTACCCTTACCCATTGATAGCCCTAGTTTTAGACCACTTACTTTGTTCTCTTTGGAACACATTGTACCCTTGTCGACATTGGCATTCTTTAGAACAAAATTGTCTTTAAAAGTCAAAGGTCAAGCTAGATATTGCTTCAGGGGCTTGGCCGCTTGGGTAGCATGATGAGTCAACTACATTTAGTTTTCTAATTTTATTCACTCTACACTAACATAAGCGATGAATCTGAGTTCGGTGTTTGTATGTTAAGGCGGCAATTGTTGTTTGCTCAGTTTGATATGCACCATGGAGAACCATGGATTCATTTATTGTTGGGATGAGCCCATGCCTCTTCTACTAGAATAAATGAAATTCTAGTCCTAGACAAAGATAAATGAAGCAATGTACCAATATGTACTTCTAAGAATTATTATATTTTATAGTTTTTTATATCGAATGTAATTGTATATATGGAATATGGTGTAGTTATTCATGTCAGTGTCCTTATCTAGAATTTAGCTACTTGAGGTGGGTGGTGGGTGATGTTTGATGCATAGTAGTGTGCTTAATGTTAGGCCCTCTGTGGTTGGTTTTTCAACTTTGTTTAATTTGACATCTTTTAACTAAGAATTTTCTTTCTCAACCCTATTTGTTCGTGTTGCAATGATTATTATTGTTGTTGTTGCTATTTCTATTGTTGTTGTTGTTGTTGTTTCCTGCTCATTCCAATTGTGTCATAAATGGAATAGTTAATTATCATTGTTGAGTGTGGTAAATGCTCCTTCAATTTGCTTTTTCCTTAAGGAATTTATGCTTTTTATTGTATTTGATCAATATTACAGTACATCTTATTTTTTATTTAATTTTTCTAGCCAATGGTTAAAGAATTAGTTTGTTTCAAATTACCAACTTGTTGGTTTTCTTTATTTTAAATCTCACTATAAAATAATGTCTTATATGCAAAAAAGTTCAAACAACACCCCTTCATGTTTCTTCAAAATAAGTATTTTATATGAAATGCACTTATGGATGTTATTTTGCATGATTTAGGTACCTTGACCACTACTGGATGGAGAGGAGAGAAGGGGGTTGAATCTAGGGCTTTTCTAAGATTTGAGGAATCCAAAATGATTCAAGATCACTCCTAACCTACCCCAAGTGATAAAAAATTACATTGAAGAAAAAATCCCCATGAATGACCTTGTTCAAAACCAAAGTGCTACAACAAGCCCCAAAATAGTGGTACCCAAAATTGTCATAAAACCAAGGCAAAACTATTAGTCTCGGATCAAATGAGTCTACCAAAGGACACTCAACCATGATGGTCATTCTCACCAAAACTGTCATGGTTCCCGATGACTAGAATAACTCTATTCAAAAGCATGACTTTTCCTCAATTAATCCACTAGGCTTGTCCCACCACAGTCGTGCTAGCTGAAGACCACTAAGGTCATTATGTCCACCATGACCATGATACCTTGAGTCCAAAACCCAAATTTCATATGACCACTTTGCATCCACATCACAACCGATTTCCATTGTCATTCCCATTCCTCACACTCACCCACCACAATCATCTTGGCAAGAATGGACGTGCTACCTAACAAACCCAACTACTTCCCCTATATCATTTTACCATCTTTCCTCTACTAAACCCTATGCTTAGCCGACCACTATAAAAACATTAGTGGAGGATGGGAGCACGTGGTTAGCTCCCTTGGGCATTAATTTCACCTATCATTCTTCACTTTGATTTCATAATTTTCCACCTTAAAACCCTAACATTTAGGGTTTTCTTCCACTATCCATTTCGTTTACATTCCATCTACCTTGGAGGATGGAAGTTCTAAATCTTGTAGTTTTAGAGGAAGTTTATGCCACTACTTCAGCTCCATTTCTTCTTCTGGCTCTTTATTCTCCATTTTTGTGTTTTCAATTATCATGAGTATCTAAGAACCCTTGTTGGGCAGTTTGGAGAAATAGATGGCACTTTGATATCATGATGGGGAATTATTAAAGTAAACACTATAATTTCAGTTGGAACTATTGTCTTTATGCTTCAATCTAATTTTCCACTCTACTTTGTTATTGATGTTTGAAACCACCTAAGTCTAGGAGAGTGGTGATATGTGGACTTCCAGGGAAGATCTACATATTCCAACTAGTGCATCGTTATTTAGATAAGTGTCTTCCAACATATACTTATACTCTCCTACAATTAGATGTGAGATCTATGTATCTAGTTATTTGTCACTTAACATTCTTAGCAAAGATCACATTTATAGGTTGTATGGAATGTAAAGGGAGGCGAAATACCCGTCTACTCCTCAATGACACCATTTACAACTAATTACATTAGGAGGATCACTCCTGGAGACCAAAGATAGTGTGATTGTGATTGAATCATACTTATACATAATCAATTGAACCATATAAGGTTGAATATATGAGGCAATATACAAGGACAGGTAAGGCCATTTTTGGTGGAGTGACACACTAGCCTAGACATGAAGATAGCAATATGCAATTCTAAGCTTTGAGAAAAGATAACATATAATATATTTTCTCGTGTGTGTCCTATGTGTTTATAGGTACTCCTACATATAGGAAACACTTAGGAATGGTTAATATATCTTTTAGGAGTATATTGACCAATTGAAACTCAAAATAGTCATTGGGATATATAAATGAACGAGTTGCAACCAATATAAAATTAATGTTGCAGAATGCATCTAGTCAAAAAAGAGATTGACCAAAATTATGTATGTCCAAAAAGATTTCGATTGGATGTCAGCCTCTTCGCAAAAATTGCAATGGCTATTTTCTACAACGAATCTTTTTGTACAATGTTTAAATCTCAATTCAAGAAAATTTTGACCGAAATGAATTTGATCCAAGAAGAATTTAACCAAAAAGAGTCTGTAAAGTCAATTATAAAGTTTGGAAAATGTAATAAATGAATAATCTAATGGCACCTAGATATCCTAAAGACTTGATGTGAGTATTCAAAAGGGTTTAGGATAGGATAGGTCTAATCATCACTTGTCCTTATATTATTCCTAGCAGGTTGTGCAAAGATTATTAATATAAGGTACTTTCGATGTACAACTCGATGTGGAATCTTGTATAAGTTCCTTGATCACCTGAAATACTAGATTCACATTGTTAGTAACGTAAATGGGAAATAGTTACATCATCAAAATTAGAGCGTGGCATATCCAAAATGCCCAAAATCTCCCCCTTTTTGATGATGACAAATGTTTCCGTAAGATAATATGAAAGTAGAGCAGTTTAAGTCATCATACCTTTAAATAGTTAAAATTATCTTATGGGATCATTGTCCCCATTTCTTGAAGTCAATCAAGGATTTATTATTACCAATGCTCCTCTTAAGGAGGCACTCCCCCCAAACAAAATAATCATTTATGAGAGGGAATATATATAGAAAAGAATTGATGCATTTCATAAAATAGTGTATACACAAAAGGCTATATTTGATCAATGAACATTAAAAAGTTGTCAACTTACTAATGAAAAGAATGGTAAGTCCTTCATTATAAGATCCCATTAAGAACAAATTATTACAAGAATACTCTAAACCAATGGTAAGGAATGTTAACTCCACCATGATACAAAATGCAACGAAAATCACCATTTTCTAAAGAATATCTCAATATCGATGCAAGGAATGTTAAGTCATCCATGTAGAGATTTTCCATAAAAATCAAAGACAAAACCAAATCCTTATTATCAATCATTATGAAGGGATGTTAATCTCAATATTCCATTAAGCACAAAATGAGATTAGAAAAATATGTAGACCAAATATAAGGGATGCTAAGCCCATATTGATATAGAAAAGACAATAAGAACATAACAAGGTCAATAAAGAATATCTAGAATAAAGAGAAGTTAAGAATATAATTGATATAGAGAATAGCCATAAAAATGAAATAGATATGCAAGTTATCTTATAACTTTGAGCTCCCCATTAATCTCATACTCTTGAAAATTCAGCTCAAACTAAGAATTGAACAATTAAGATAGAGATACCGACTAAAATAAACACTACATTTATATCATGTGAAGCCAATCATTTTAGAATTTAAGAATCCAAATGAACATGTAGTAAACTATCTCTAGTTACTAATTTGAAGATCGCCAAATTAAAACTTACAGTCAGTATTCCAATCAAATTGTATTTCAACCAATCTACCCCTAGATTGAATTGTTCTTCGATTGAGTGTAAGTTTGTCATTAATTATATCAATTTTCTACCAAATTAAAGTAGATAAATAGAACAAGATATTCATCATTTATATATTATTTACTTCTATATTTAAGGAATTAACATTAGAAATCAATTTCATTTTCTTCTGTGTTTCAACTTTACCTAACTAAAATTCAACATGGTCATTTTTAGAAAAAGTTGGGGAAGATACATTATTATCATCACTTAGTATATTAATTTTGATGATTAGACATTAGCTGCATGATGGAAGTTTTCTTCACTCTCACATTCTTCAATATTATTTCCAAAAGAGTTAATGAGATTTATAGTAAACACAAATGTAGAATTCATTTCCAAATAGTTTCATGTTTTTTTCATTTGAAATAATTTGATATTATGAATAAGGATATTAATTTTAGAATCATTCACTTGCTCGTTTCCTTCATGAATAATAGATAATTCTTTGCAAATATCATAATCAAGTCTACAACTCTAGCATTAATAGTAGAATTTGTTTTCGTATTTGGATCTCATTCCTCCATCTTCATTGGAGGCACATATGGGTGGATGATCACATTCCAAAGACCAAGGGCAAGACCTTGAATGTAGAATTAAAATTCCTAATTCCAATAATTCTCAAAGATAGTCGACCGATTGACATGTGATCCTTCAATGTTGAGCTAGGTGACCACTTTTTCCCTCATCATTCAAGACTTGTAACGACTCCTTGAAGACATGCACTGATACCATTTGCAGGATCTTTAAAGGGGGGATGAATAGTGATAATGTAAAACTTATGAAATTTCAAACACAAAGAGGTTAATTGCAACTTCCTTCAAAAGATAACTGCCAAATTGGATGAAATTGCAATGCATATACTCAGTTTTGCTCCTACTAATCATCAATCCATTTCATTCTAGTGCCTTTCTCCAAAGTTCAACTTTATCATTCAAACCATCTTTAGTTTTGTCAATCAATACAATATCATCAGCAATTAACATATACCAAGGAACATCATCCTGAACATTGTTTGTCAACTCATCCATAACAAGAATGAACAAATATGGGCGGAGTGTGGATCCTTGGTGTACCCCAACTGTGATGGGAAATGTTGGTGTCTCTCCTCTAGGAGTCTTTACAATTGTAGTAGTGCTACCATAAATGTATTTAATCAAGTTCATGTATTGGATTGGCACACCCTTTTCCCTCAAAACCATCCACCACACTTCTTTGGGTACTCAGTCATAAGCCTTTTCAAAATCAATAAAAACCATGTGAAGATCTCTTTTTCTTTCCCTATACTTCTCCATAAGCCTCCTTATCAGAAAAATAGCATCTGTTGTTGATATACCATGCATGAAACCAAATTAGTTGTTTGATATCTACGTTATAGAGTTACCCGCCGCACAATAATCCTTTCCCAAAGTTTCATTGTGTGACTCATCAACTTGATACCTCAGTAGTTTGAGCAGCTCTGAACATCACCTTTGTTCTAGTAGATGAGGGCTATAGTACTATTTCTCCACTCATCCATCATCTTCTTTGTCTC
The DNA here is from genome assembly GCA_963693085.1 of Alisma plantago-aquatica. Taxonomy (NCBI): domain Eukaryota; kingdom Viridiplantae; phylum Streptophyta; class Magnoliopsida; order Alismatales; family Alismataceae; genus Alisma; species Alisma plantago-aquatica. The sequence goes on along the minus strand of OY856409.1, from coordinate 1,128,441,033 downwards.
CACGATCTTGTTAAATAGACCACATAACTCCCTTATCCCCCATACTCTTCCATACATAAATGGGAATATCGTCTGGTCCACATGCCTTCCTCATTTTATCCTTTTCAAGGCATTCTTGACCTTAAAATGTGAAACTCATCGTGCATAAATGATATCTCTTGTATCCCTATTATACGAGTCTCTAACATTATTTACAGTATCTCCATTGAAAAGTTTATGGAAGTAATTCTCCATTGATTCTTAACATCATCGTCCTTTACCAGCTCTCTACCATCTTCATTCTTGTTGCATTTTACATGACTCGATTGTCTTCCTTTTCTTTCTCTTATATGATCCATTTAATATATACATATCTTTTTCCCTTCTAGCGTCCAACTTCTTACAAATATCATCAAAGTAGATGTCCCCATGTGATGATATACATTATTCAATTGTACCCCTAGCATAAAAATGTTAGTTTAACATGTAGTGTCGTAGACTTAGTTAAAATATTGAGAAACACTCCAACCGAACTTGACCTTTTTATTATGTACAAGACCAAACTTTAAATCAAATTCAGTAGACTAAGGTGTATAATTTATAGCATATCACTTCACCAATTTACTACATATTACATATTGTTTATTTAATGCCATGTGTTTGTATGACTTCCACTATTATTCCTCTACAATACTTACCTTTAAATATGTGTAAATTATATATGATGTTTAATGTACTTATAACATACATATTTCAATTAAACAAAAAATAATAAATGAACGGTTGAAAAACTCAAATGAGGCATATTTGTTTGGGAAATCATATTTTTTAGCTTAATGGTATACATTTACTATTAATCACCATGTCATTTTTAAAACCAATTCCAATGAACCCTCATGCTATAACAAATATAGTTAAACTCGATGCATCTAGATTTGGTTCATATCATGCATGTAGGGTGAGAAAGGACCCAATTGGGAGACAATGATGTTGAATTTTCCAGTGAATCTCCAAAGGTTCATTACCTTCAAATTTGGAACATGACATATGTAACATGTTACAAAAATAGATAGACAAGAGTTGTAGGGTGATTAGTAAAGTCAAATATATACTTATATATGCAAGTCTTTTGAGTGCATTCTTCTCTCTCGGGTTCAGAACAAAAACAAGTCACAAGATTAGTTAGTCTCTTTGTTTGCTTTAGAAAAGGATCTCATTAAGATTGTTATTCCTCAAATATGAGTTGTTAAATCACTCCAAAATGAGCCAATGAGTCCCCTAGAGAGATTCATGGAGACCAACACATCTTTTTTGGGCAACCTGTCTCCCACTAAGTTGCATTGATCTCATCGAGGGCATAAGGACACATTGCCTCTACTTGTGAAATGCTCTAGGAGAGCACTACATTACTCTACCACATCAATGTGGCCTATTTCAAGATTACATTGACTCTAAAATATGTTATTTTTATCTATGTCACTGAATGTCACTACATTTATTATATCAAAAAATTGTTTTAAATTATGCATTCAAGAAACTCCACATGCCATTGGGCTAGATGAGAGGAACTTTAGGCAAACTAGGGTGACATCCAACAGTAGCCAGACAAGTTCTGGAGCACACAAGGATGAAAATTATGGATATACCCTATGACAAAAGAGCTTCATCTCCCTTGGTTATACATGAATGCATCTGATTTATAGCAACAAAACTATCAACACCCAATAGATAAAAAAATAAACAGAAGCAAACAACCAGGAAATGGAAGTCAGTCTTGGAGATAATAGCACAAATCAATTCCTAAAATTACATGGAAACATACAGATCCCCAATGCTTAAGAGATCCAATCACAAATACAAACTCAAAGAATCATACATGAATAAACTCAGTTGAAAACATGATGATAGTTACTGATGCATTTAAAATCTATCTAGAAGATTGTCACATCTTTCTTCAACTAGAAGATATCATTGTCTCATCAGAAAATGGGTATCCAGAAGGATGACTCAAACCCTGTTAGTACACAATATTAGTCAAATATTATCCACAAAAGTCAACTTCCTAACCCTAAGACATAAATTCAAATATTATGAAGACCAATAGGTTGCTTCAACTTGATCTATATATATAATGACTAATTTATCATACAACTTCAAAGGGAAGATCAACACTCTAATTGGAGGCCCTTGGTCTATCTTTGTATCATATCTCACCATTTAGAGATGGGATACAAACTTCTCACTAGAACCAAAACACCCCTAAAACTAATTGCATGGGTAAGAATTCCAAACCTCTCTATTCACTTATACCAAGAGGTCTTGTTGGAAGAAATTGGAGATTGTCAGAGAAGATGATAAATGTTGATCTCAACACAAATCTATAAATAAGAGGCATATTTTCATAAATTACTATGGAATTAGACATTGCCAAACCATTTATTCTCATTATCACAATTTCAAGGATATAGGGTGGAGTGAAAAAATATATCGTTAGTATGCATGCACTATGGTATATCTAGTCCTCTAGAAAAATATTTTAGGAAGAGAATCATTGATGAAAATGCTACTAGACAAGCAAATCTCTAGGAAGGTAGAATCATCACAGACAAACCACAAAGAAAGGAGAGCTTCTCTGAAGACATTCATGCTCAACCTATACCAAGGAAACAAAGGAAAACACATGGAATACACATGGAACAAAGTTTGTAACTTGCTCAAATAGGTTTCAATAACTTAAAAATCTAATGAACATGCAAATAAAGCAAAGTAGCATCATTGTTGAATAGTTTATAGACGTAGGACCTTCGATCAAAGAAAAAAGATTTGATTAGGAAAAGCAAATCCCTTGATCCAGTCCTTATCCATGAAGGACTTGATAGAGTTTGTGGCAACCAATTATGGATTGATAATGCCTCAGGGAACTTCATTTAGGTGCTAGAACACATGCATTTTGACCATGGGCCCCTTGTGATTACTTGTGCAAATTCAACATCACTCAAACCAAATAAGATTAGATGCACATACCTTGACTTGAGTATTAAGCCAACGATAGAGATCTATTATAAACACCTGGATCCACTGCCCTAGGCTCTAGTAGAGTTTCAGGAATGATGAATGGCCCCACAGACCACCACTAGCCTTAACTGCACACTTTTTCCATACTCATGCGCAAGCCAGGGTCAACTTCTCGACTGGTCACCCATCCTAGTACTACTCCAAGCTGAGTACTCTTAACTATGGAGTTCTTTAGTGATGGGCTCCCAGAAAAGGAGATGCACCTTGGTGATATGGGTAGTCCAATCATTCCTTTTAATATCATTTTATCTGAGGCCTCAAATTCTAGGACGTTACAATGTCCCCACTTGGACTCTTGACGTCATCATCAAAGCTCAACTATATGGCCTCATAATATTTCCCCATTTCAGTACAGACCCAACATGACCTATGGACACCCAGCTCCCGATCACAGAATACCAATGCAAGGGTGGCTACGTCAACCATGGACAGCCCTTTCCAACATGTCGGGACCGCACGGCTCAAGACCGGCATGCCACATGCCCGTGTGGGTCCCACCTACTAGAGGGGTTATGACTCTGATACCATTTGTAAACACCTGGGCCCACTTCCCTAGGCTCTAGTAGAGTTTCAGGAATGATGAATGGCCCCACAGACCACCACTAGCCTTAACTATGTGCTTTTTCCACACTCATGCGCAAGCCGGGGTCAACTTCCCGACTGGTCACCAATCCTAGTACTACTCCAAAATGAGCACACTTAACTATGGAGTTCTTTAGTGATGGGCTCCGGAAAAAGGAGACGCACCTTGGTGATATGGGTAGTCCAATCATTCCTTTTAAGATCATTTTATCCGAGGCCTCAAATCCTACAACGTTACATCTACCCTTCAAGTCTAAAGTCACCTCAGACCCAGACATAACATTTTGGCACATAGATTAGAGTTCAAATATGTTTCATATGATGAAACCCTAGAAATCCAAACCTTTAGTAAAACCCTAGATTAACTCTTGATATTAATCTAACAAGAGGGTTTAGGGTTATTGATTATAAGTCTACTCCAATTTTCTAATTTTTATAATTATAATGTTACTTCAATCATTAGTAAGAGAATAAGAGAGAAAAATATCCTAAAAATCACATCTTTCAAACTTTCAAATTTGGTAACAGAAACTATACCGAGAGATAGACAAAATCTCACGATTCTAGAACATATTTTTCATAATTTTTGGAGCTTCCAGTAAAAAGTTATGATTATCACAAATTAGTGGGTTTTACTGATTTAGTTGGGAAAATAATGTGCAAAGGAAAATAATAGCCTTGTATTATTAGTTTTAGACTATGGATCATAGATGGGAGATATGTTCACACTAATACAATAGAAAACTTACAACTTTTCCATGCATGAAATCATCCCTAGAGAGAAACATGAAGGGCAAAAATGACAATTTGGGCTTCCCTTCTCTGCCTAACCCACTCCTTGGAAGTAGCTTGACGTAGAGAAAGTCTTGACCGAGTTTTGAGGGAAATTTGGTCATTCCACATTTGTCAAATTTAACAAAAAAACATGAAGAAGGGAGGACGAGAATGCTTACCCAGAAGGAATTCTATCTAGGTGAAGGGAAGAGTTTCTCATGACAATGGAAGCTTCAGACTCGAGACTGAGTTGGTGCTGGAAAAAGACGTGACTCTAGGTGATATTGGCATAAGAAAACAAGTCCACAAGATGCAGTCAAGAACAATGTAGGGTTAGGTATTTTAGGGCAGTTTCTTAGGGTTTATACATGTAGTACCTTCGAGAATCTTGGGAGAATATTTGGGCAAATAGTGGATACATAAAAATAGGGTTAGATATAGGGTTCTTTAGATTTGGAATTCCAATTACAATCTAATACAAGTTATTTTCTGAATTTTGTTGAAATTTAGGGAGAAAGATTTGACAAACCCACACCATACCCGATGACACTTTTCATAGACCAGTGTTGTCTCCTACTCGAGGTAGGAGACGAGCCACTGGTTGTATGATCCAAATATAGTGATCCAGATAGTGGTTGGGCTCCCAAAGGGGACAGTCTATGTGACAACCAAATAAATGACTAAAACATTGGTCTTTGGGGAAAATAAAATATATTTTCTTTCTTTTTTCTTAATTGAGGGTGCATATATTATCATATTAAGCCCAAATTTGGTAGGTTAGCTAATTGAGGGATGAGGAATCCGATTTTGCAATTATTTTTAGCATTTGACAATTCTAAAACCATAAAAACCTGACTTGATTCCTATGTAATTATATTTTTGACATATTTTTTATTTCTCTTACCATTAAATACTCATATTTCATATGAGACTCTCTATTACCCATAGCTATCCATGAGAAAAATCTAAAATATTTTTTAAACTTAGATCCTTCAATGTGATGAAATTACTCAATTAGTCTAGAATTAGTATATTATTCCTATTTCTTGTAGCAAAGACTCAATTAATTATTTTATTGTTTAAAACTCTTATAATTGAAAATCTTTAACATCCTAGTTCAATCCAAATTAAGAATAGGGTTCTAAGATAAAATATAATATGGTAAAGGGGAAGCAGTATTATTTATTTAAGTTTGGATTCGTTACAACACTCCACCCCTAAAGAGGATTTCATCCCTAAAATTCAAACGACCCAAATTAAGAGTCCATAAAATATTTCTATATTGTGATTATAATTTTATTGTATACATTGACACATGTTTGCAAGTATGTCTCTACTTGAGTATCCTAGGTAGAATGTAGTTATATCCAGATGTTATTGGTTTGAGAAATATCTCAAGAGTTAGCTAATGTGTTATATTTCAAACATCCTTAGCTAGTTCTCTACTTCTTAAAGACTAAGGGTTTGGGACCCTACCTAGAATAAGACCATTCTAAAACCTAACTATTTTTTATATATGTATAACATAAGGCATGCAAATTTTGTCTTGAACTACTTATCTATCATAGTCTACTCCAGGTCAAGGGTATTAGGTCGACCCAGTAGGTTAGGGATTTTGTCTTAAAGGATGTTTATCCATCCAAAATCGTACATGTTGGGGACTTGATTTTTGAAAACATCAAAAAAATTCAAAACATTTCTTTTATACTCATAATATAAACATATTTTGTTGTTGAAAAATCTATGAGGAGAATATGAATAGCGCCAAAATCACTACAAAGACATGTCACCAACTACAACCTCTTAATTGATTATTTTACTTTGGTTAGGTTCAAGGAGTTGTCGAAACCTATAAATGTCCGAGATGCTCTATAACCATACTTCTGACTCAGAAAAAACCTATTCTCTACTTATATCTGTTGAGACATGCACTATCGTATACTAATTTTCATGTAATCCTTATACATGTTGGCTTTCGTTCTATATTCTAATGTGAACGATCATAAACTAGTTTGAGATAAAGGTACTTGCATAGGAAAAGAGTATAGGTGCATGTTACCATCTTATGTTTCTTGGGCATCCCTAGCATCTATAGCTTCAAGTGCAAAAACTCGACATGTGTGTCTCTCTATAGGCGGTCACCTTCGATTATCAAAGTTTTTTTTCTAGAGGGTGATGTGCTGGTTGTAATGGCATTAGGCGTTGTTGAAGTTGTGGGCATTTTGGCTGGATATGTCTGGACTGACTGTAGTGGTGGCAAGTAGGATTCTAGTTTCCATTCTTGGATGTACACTTTCTTGGAGGATGGTGTTAATGGCGGCGGTTGAACCTAGAAGATCTTTGTTCATCACTAGAATGCTTGCACTTGTTGATGTTCTCACTGTGTGTTGGGGCCTAAGATCCTAGGTAAGATTCAATGGCTAAGGCCTTGTCAACCATCTACTGGAAGGTGAGGAGGAGATGTGAAACTAGAGGATGACCCACATGGTGGTTGAATCCTTACAAGAACATGTTAGTCCTACAATCCTCACTCAACCCAATAGCATAACATTGAAGCAGTAGGAATTTTTGCACTTATGCAGGAACAGACATGAAACCTTGCTTCAGACTATAGAATTTTGCTTTCTTCTTCCTAAAGGTAGTAGTGCAGATGTACTTCTCACATAATAGTGCAAAGATTTGTTTCCAGGACAAAGTAGAAGTGTCACAAGTTCAAGATATCATGTTGCATCAAACTCATACTGCTCCATCTAACACATAAGAGTCAAATCTAACCTTTCAGTTAGGAGCCCATAAAAGTTAACTCTATAGATAAAACCTAGTCATCATATTTATCGATCATCTCTATTTATCCTTCACCCTTGAAGTAGGGTGGTTGCATCTTCATGAAATAAGTCAGCAAGTACTCCTTAAGATTATCAGACATATGAGGGGTGTTCAACTTTCCCACCATAGCTGTGGTGAGAAGTTATCACAGAAAAGCTAACTCCTTCTTAAGGGTGAGGGTAGTTGAAGAAGTGGTGGTGGTTTTTCCAACCCCATGAGTAGAGTTTGAGTTATTCCTAGGAGGGGAATCCATGCCAAAATGAGGGTTTCTCGAAGTAGTGTACCTGTTTGAAAATCCAGATTCAAGGGTAGTTTTGATGTTGTCAAGCAGGATGATTCTCCTAAAACATAGGTATAACTTATAAGGTGAGATAGTCAGACTACCAAGAACAAACATGATCTGATACCATCTTGTAAGGTGTAGGTTCAGGAGGGGTCCACTCCTACCTTTCAGTTACAAAAATAATTGCATGATACCCCAATCATTGACATCCACAAAATAAGAGCATTAAAATAAATGGGGTGCACAATATTTCTTAAATAGAATGATAAGAGGAACCTAGTTTTGTTACCATAGAAAGTAAATCTAACTATTACAAAAGAAATCTTATTTGAGTTCAAAAAAGGATATATGAATGGCATCTTAACAAAATTTAAAACCTAAACTAGTAGGATCAATTTGCGGTGAAAAATATGTCCATCTCAAAAGTCTCCAATATCTAGATCCGAATGACACCCCATATCTCCTTGTCCTCAGTTCTACCTCTGGTTGGGATAAAGGAAACATCCAAGAGGGATAAAATAAAAGGAAGGATGTCAACGAACATTGTGTGCAAATTAAATAATTGATCATTAATTAAAATGGGAGAAGATTTGAATAAAGAGTCAATAATAAGATATCCAAAATAGAAGGATTTTTCAAAATATTTAACATGTACAAAATATGAGGTTATTATTGACAAGGATATGATTAATAAAAAGTTTCTTTCCATTCCCATGCACATCAACCATACTCATAAATATAAACAGTTGCACGGTGATAAAAATACTAACTAGCTTATACTAAAAAGTAGGATAGGAACCCATATATGTATGTATGTATGTCTCTCTCTCTCTCTCTCTCTCTCTCTATATATATATATATATATATATATATATATATATATATATATATTCCACTCCAAAGGAATGAAGGACTAAAACCTCAGTGTCAAATAAATATAGATTTTGTAGAGGAATAGAACCCAGTGCATGGTAGGGTAATAAAACCTAGTTTCAAATATCATACTTGATAGGAGAATAAACCCAATGTTTTCCAAGAAAATAAGACCCAATCCCTAAATATCAAACATGACAGGGAAATAAACCTAGTGCATATTTGGTGTCACTACTTCTAGTTATGACTAGTCATCCATGCATGCAAGTAGGGTAGGTATGAACAAAGTAAAGTTATTTTCAAGACAAGGAGGATAATATTGAGTATTCATCAAGTGTGGTCAGATGACCCAAATCATTAACAAGATTAGGACAAAAGTCCATTAATGTGGTATTCACATATCAATGTTAACAAATTAGGAAGATATTCACAAGAAAGAGTACTTTCACAAGGTGATATGGATGTCAACAATTTTAGTCAATGCCTCATATGGGAAAAGGATACATAGTCATGATATTATGACCAACTTAAATAAATTAGATGCACACACCTTGACTTGAGTATTAAATCAAAAATACAAATTGACCCTTTAAGACTAAAATCACCTTTGACCTACATATAATATTGTGCTACATAGATTAGGGTTCAACTATGTTACATATCATGGAACTCTGGAAATCCAAACCTTTGGTAAAACCCTACATTAACTCTTGACATTAATCTAACAAGAGGGTTCCAGGTTGCTAATTACAAGTCTGGTGAAATTTATTAATTTTGTTAAGAAATTGGACTTACAAGTCTGATCCAATTTCTTAGCAAGAGGGTTCCAAGTTATTGATTATAATTTGACCCATTTCTTAATTTTGTTGATTATGATGTTTCCTCAATTATTAATAAAAAATAAGAGAGAACAAAATCCTAAAATCACGTCTTGAAAACTTTAGAATTAGGTGATCAAAACTAAACTAAGAGATAGAGAAAAATCTCATGACTCTAGAACATTACTTTTTATAATTCTTGGAGCTTCCAATAAAAAATTATGATTTTTATAAATTTCTAGCTTTTACTAATTTTGTTGGATAAATAGCGTACAAATGACATTACTAGCCTTATATTATGTTTTTAAACTATGAAGCATAGAAGGGTGACATGGTCAAACTAACGTAATAGAAAAACTTACAACAAAAAGGGAAGCAGTGTAATGACCTATTTGTCCTTGTGTGAAATCAGCCCTAAAAGTAAACCTAAAAGGGGAAAAGGGATAATTTGTAGGCTCCTCTCCGACTAACCTGCGCCATGGAAGTAGCTCGGCACACAGCAAATCTTTCCTGAGTTTTGGTGGAATTTTGTCCAAGTCACGATTATCAAATTTAACAAGAAAAACACAAAGAAGGGTGGTCGAGAATTCTCACCCCAGAAGGAATTCCACTGAGGTCAAGGGAAGATCTACTCACCAAAATGAAAGTCTCAAACCTGAGATTGAGCGGCCACAGAGAAAGATACCACTTTGGGAAAAATTGGCACAAGAAAATGAGTCCACAAGATGGGCAGAGACCAATGTAGGGTTAGGTACTGATAGGGTAGGGTGTCAGGGTTTATACATGTAGTACCTTTGAGAAGCTTGGGATAAGATTTTGGCATATCCCAGATACAAAAAAATATAGTTATAGGGTTAGTTAGAGTGGAATTCAAATGAGAATCTAATGCAAGTCATTTGGTGAATTTTCATTGAAATCTGAGGGAGAAAGACCTAAATAACCAACAACATGCCTGACGACATAGTTGATAGACCAATGTTGCCTCCTACCCGAGGTAAGAGACAATCCATTGGTTGTTTGATTTGGGTTTGACGATCTAGAACGGTCTAGCTTCCAAAGGGGAAGCCTACGTGACTACCAAATAAATGACAAGAAATTTGGTCATTGGGGAAAATAAAATATATATCTTTTTTTTTAATTGAGGTTGCATCTATTTTCCAATTAAGCCTAAATTTGATAGGTTAGCCAATTGAGGGATGATGGATCCGATTTAGCCTTTATTTTTAGCATTTCACAAGTCTAAACCCATCAAAACCTAACATGATTTCTATATAAATTTTTGACATATTTATTTATTCCTTTTATTATACAACTCAAATTTTGCATTAGCCACTTTATTACCCACACCTATCCACATAAAATCTAGAAGATTTATTTTGAATTTAGATCCTTCAATGTGACAATTTACACAACTAGGCTAGAATTAGTATATTATTCATATTTCTTGTATTAAACCCTCAAATAATTATTTTATCAGCTAAAACTCTTATAATGCAAGATTGTTAACATCCTAATTTAATCCAAATTAAGAAGAGGATTCTAAGATAAAATATCATATGGTAAAGGGGAATCAATATTATTTACTTAAATTTGTGTTCATCGCTATCCATTTCACCCAATTACCCATTAGTATATGTTTGATTTAATAATTTCAAATTCTAATATATCTATTAATGTCTACTAGAAACCCCAAAAAGAAACACCCCCTACATTCTTAATTTGTACTATTATGAATCCTAAAACTTCAGTAAATGACAATTAGTGTGTATTACCTTTTACATTCATCTATTAGAGAGAAAAAAATATTTATCAATAAGAACTAATATATTAAAAAGGTTATACATTTTTTTAGAAAAAAATGTGTTGAATATAATTATTTGTGTAATTTACCAAAAATATAATTATTACAATATAAACTAGTCTTAAGAGTGTCTTGTGTTTAGTATAGGGAATATCATATGAAATTGTTGTTGAAAATATTATATATGTATCATTATATTTTTTTATCCATTTCATTTGTTACCCTACCCATTTATCTTGCAGGTAAAAAGATGCAGGTATGATAAGGTAAAGATTTTTTGAAAAAGACTGATTACCCTACCCTCTACCTGTACCTTTGACGTGCACTAGTATAGATAACACCTTTAGTGTCGGCTAAGTAAGACTTTTGTCGTCGGTGTAAAAGTGACACCCAAGCGGGTGACACTAAAAGTAGACTCATTCAGCGTCAGTTACATAATCGATGAAAGAAAGCAGTTCCTGGTTACAATTTAATCCAAAAGTGCCAGCAATCAGACCATAGCCATCGGTTAATAGTAAACAACCGGCACGATTAATCATTCGTTGTTGATTTTTGTTAATTAACTGATGTCGATGTTTTTTTTTCTTATCAGTTCCAGGCCTACTGTCTGGATGGTCAGCAGGATACAGAACCTACAGTTCAATTCTAAACTGCATGTTTACAACACCCTTTGATTTCATCCAACAACATGCCACAAATTAATCTGCAAATATTGACAAGATAAAAAAATTATTATATGGATCATGTGATTCACACATATATGTATAATCAGCACATTTAATTTTCAAATATGATTCATCACACACATGCATGTAGAAACCTATAGTTCCATTTCAATCCTCCATTCATATTCACACACATTTAGCAACCACATGCAGTTTGATCCATTTCATTTTTCTTTTGACATTCACACACACAGAAAAATTTCATTCATTAATCCATCTTCACAAACACATGTATATAGATAAGACAATTCAAAAAAAAATCATTCAAACATCATCTTTCAAAGTTGAACATGTTATCAAAATACTAATTATGACAAAGTTTAGAAAATAACGTGGCATAATAGCTAATTAAACAAGGGGGGCTTGATGTACCCCTAAACATGTACATATACGGGAAAGTAAATTTGTTGCTAGCTTGGACCTACTTTGTTGATGTTGTAGTGTCGCAGAGATCATCGTTGATAGACAATTCTGAACTGCTGGTGATAGGCAAATGGACGGTACCAATGGTACGAATAGAAGGGAAATCGAGTATGCTCTCCTCATCGAATGAGTCCAAATATGCGCTATCCCCTGTCAAGTACTCAAATCAGACCAGATGATCGGGCATCTCATTGTTGATGTTGGTTATTCAAACCTTGATGGTATTATGGCCAACCGGTCAAAGAAAAATCTTGTCACTACGTCCCAATAGCATTTTCCCAACCCACTCGCACCAACTGGATGTGGATACAAGATTCCCATCAACATCATACTTAACATCGATAATAGATGTTGAAGTTCTAAAATTTAGGGTCACTTCACCAGCCATGTAGCTTCTTCCATTTAGATAATGCCAATGTTTACGTACAGTGAGTTGTGCTAATGAACGATCATCTAGAATGATGTCCAACTGTTCTTCAGTAGGGAATAATAACATTAAGGTAGAGGCCTAAGCCATTAGCCTACAACAATGTAAAATATTGAGAAAAAGTAATATAAATGTAAGTACTAACAACACACAACAACATGGGTTATTTCATATTCATGACAGAGAAATAATTCATGATGATGATGATTGGTGATGATGATGATGATGATGATGATGATGATGATGATGATGATGATGATGATGATGATGATGATGATGATGATGATGATGATGATGATGATGATGATGATGATGATGATGATGATGATGATGATGATGATGATGATGATGATGATGATGATGATGATGATGATGATGATGATGATGATGATGATGATGATGATGATGATGATGATGATGATGATGATGATGATGATGATGATGATGATGATGATGATGATGATGATGATGATGATGATGATGATGATGATGATGATGATGATGATGATGATGATGATGATGATGATGATCATGATGATGATGATGATGATGATGATGATGATCATGATCATGATCATGATGATGATGATGATGATGATCATGATGATCATGATGATGATGATGATGATGATGATGATGATGATGATGATGATGATGATGATGATGATGATGATGATGATGATGATGATGATGATGATGATGATGATGATGATGATGATGGTGATGATGATGATGATGATGATGATGATGATGGGGATGATGATGACGGATGATGATGAAGATGAGGATGATGATGACGATTGATGATGAGGATCATTATCGTCGTCGTCATCATCATCCTCAACATCATGGTCATCATCATCATCATCATCATCATAATCATTATGATGGTGATGATTATGATGATCATGATGTAGGATGATGACGATGACGATGATGACAATGATGATGATGACGATGATGATGATGACGATGATGACGACGACGACGATGATGATGATGATGATGATGATGATGATGATGATGATGATGATGATGATGATGATGATGATGATGATGATGATGATGATGATGATGATGATGATGATGATGATGATGATGATGATGATGATGATGATGATGATGATGATGATGATGATGATCATGATGATCATGATCCTCATCATCATTTTCATCATCAACATCATTATCAACGCCATCCCCATCATCATTGTCATTATCATCATCGTCATCATCATCCTCATCATCATCATCCCACATCATCATCATTCACATGATGGTGATGATGACGACGATAATGATGATCACGATGATAATGATGTGATGATGATCATCATTGTCGTCGTCATCATCATCATCATCATCCTCAACATCATCGCCATCGTTATCATCGTCATCATCATCATCATGGGATGATGACGATGAGGATAATGATGACGATGTTGATGATGATGACGATGATGAGGATGATGACGATAGTAGTGATGATGATGATGATGATGAGGATGATGGTGATCGTGATTGTTATAACCCCACTTTCTAAAGCATGTAATGAGATTTGTAATCTCTTTTTTAAAAGTATAAATGAAATCAATGATTGATTTGATGAGTTGATTTGAATGAATTTCGTAGCCTTGTATGCTTTCTTGATGGGCCTTATTTGCCATTGAGCCCAATTGAAAGAAAAAGAAAAAGAAATGAAAAAGGAATTCCATGGGATAATGGGATATATAAGAAAATGAATAAAGGATGATTAAAAAGCTAAAAGATATTTTCCCAAGAATAGAATTTCGATTTATAAAGGTTCCTTGGAGTTCAAGGAACTCAGGATAAATATACAATAGCAAAGGAAATAAAGAATATATGGAAAATATGAATAAAAGGGTGTTTTCTTGCAACTAAAGAAAAGGAACTGTTTAATTGAGATAATGATCCCAATTTTTGCAAGTTGAACGATAAAAACATAAACGAGTTTCACTTCAAATTTGAGGCAAAAAGGAGTTAAGAGTTGAGAGTTATCGAAATTTCAAGATTATCCTCAAAATAGGATTTTCCTTGCAATTTGGGAAATCTTTCCCTTTTTGTTTGAGCGTGGATGATAGGGGACGTTGGATCTTGATCTAGCTGACCCGGCTCATCGTCTAGAGTCCCAGAGGGACATGGACTGTAGCACGAACACAGGAGGATTTTCCCCCTTCGTTTTCTCGCGATCTAATGAATGTGCCAACTTGGAAACTCTCCCACTGAGATCAGGAGGGGACCCCGAACCATCGCAACCCCAGTTTTGTGGTCGTTGGAAGCTTCTAGGCTAAAAGCCCAATTGGGCCAAAATCTTGGGCAGAGGCAGGTATTGAAACCCTAGGGGAGCCCCCCCTAGTCCTATATAAAGACCATCGCTCGGGTACTAGAACCCTAGCGATCTCGAGCGGCTAGCTATTAGGTTCCAAATCTTCCTCTCTCTCTCAATCCAACTTTCTTCGGCAAGAGCTCTGTCTTGCTCTGCCGCAGCTCGAGCAGTAAGAAAAGGAGGAAGACGTCATATAGACGTCGTTCGATTCAGGATCATTGTCATCCTAGGCGGGGATCTAACGACGTTAGGGAGCGGCCGGTTAAGTGGAGTCGCTCGTGACTCTGAGCGTTAGATCGAGATCCGACGACCACAGTGAGGAGCAACACCCGCTTGCGGGTTAGTGGGGGTGATAGACGAAGAGCATCGGATCAAGATGCGGACCAGCGGCACATTGATCGTGCGGTCGACAAATTTCGGTAATTAGTCCTCTTTAATCGAATAATTAAGCAAATTGCTTTTCCTTGCTAAAATCATAGTAATACCTAGGAATCTCATATGAAGAAACTTTATATATGAAAGTTGTGTATAAAAATGCAAGGAACGTGATATTTGAGAACCTGGTTATAGTTTGTTTTGCAAAAGTGCCTTGATTTGTTAGAAAAATGCATTACAAGTTAATTAGAAACCCTAATTGTACATAAAGGATGATTCTTTGTAACTTAATAGGTTAAATTGAGGATTATCAACCTGTTAATTGATAACAAGGAGTTTTCATCTGTTTTGAGTGCAAAGATGGTTAATTTAGGGTTTATGTCTATAAATGAAAGATAATGTACATGAAAATCCTAATTTAGGGTAAAAGAAGAAGAAAACCTTGTTATTTTGATAAATTACTAAATAATGATCCTAAGACTGTTAGGAATATTAAAAGGAGAGAATTTAAAGGTTTTAAGTGATTTTGAGGAATTAGGGTTCATGATAACTAAGAATGAAGGCAAAACCCTAGTTTCCAAGAAACCCTAAAATTGGAATAGAAACCCTAAGGGATAAGATGGAATTGGATAGATTTTGATAAAATGAAGTTGGAATGTTTATTCCAGGGTTTCTGTGCAATTTTCTTGATTGTTTGGATTTTCTCTCT
This sequence comes from Alisma plantago-aquatica, assembly GCA_963693085.1. Lineage (NCBI taxonomy): Eukaryota > Viridiplantae > Streptophyta > Magnoliopsida > Alismatales > Alismataceae > Alisma > Alisma plantago-aquatica. Next base: position 1,128,425,016 of record OY856409.1, on the reverse strand, counting down.
CTACAAAGTTAATTCTGTATCAGAATCTTCAATAAGAGGTATGTGGTTACGCTTATGAATATCTCGAGTAGTTTTCTGAGGCTTTCCGAAGTTTTCATCGATGACATGAATTAACTATTGGATGAATTTAATTCATGCAAACTATAATGTGGATATGACTATCATATAAGATATGTGTCTACTAGCTCAAATCCTGGTCCCCTCTGTGGCTTAATAGTTGACCTAGTACATGGCTACAGATGGGTTAGGTCCATCGATCAGGTCATTGGATGACTTAGTACATGGCTACCAATGGGTAGGTCCATCAAGTCACATTGAGTTAGATATTGGGCTACCTTCGTGACTGTTATAACCCCATTTTCTAAAGCATGTAATGAGATTTGTAATCTCTTTTTAAAAGTATAAATGAAATCAATTATTGATTTTATGAGTTGATTTGAATGAAATTTGTAGCCTTGTATGCTTTCTTGATGGGCCTTATTGGCCATTGAGCCCAATTGAAAGAAAAAGAAAAAGAAATGAAAAAGGAATTCCATGGGATAATGGGATATATAAGAAAATGAATAAAGGATGATTAAAAGGCTAAAAGATATTTTCCCAAAAATAGAATTTCGAGTTATAAAGGTTCCTTGGAGTTCAAAGAACTCAGGATAATTATATAATAGCAAAAGAAATAAAGAATATATGGAAAATATGAATAAAAGGGTGTTTTCTTGCAACTAAAGAAAAGGAATTGTTTATTTGAGATAATGATCCCAATTTTTGCAGGATGAAAGATAAAGACATAAAAGAGTTTCCCTTAAAATTTGAGGCAAAAAGGAGTTAAGAGTTGAGATTTATCGATTTTTCAAGATTATCCTCAAAATACGATTTTCCTTGCAATTTGGGAAATCTTTCCCTTTTTGTTTGAGTGTGGATGATAGGGGTCGTTGGATCTTGATCCACTGACCCGTCTCATCGTCTAGAGTCCCATAGGGACACGGACTACAGCACGACCACATGGGGATTTTCCCCCCATCGTTTTCTCGCGATCTAATGAATGTGCCAACTTGGAAACTCTCCCATTGAGATCAGGAGGGGACCCCAAACCATCACAACCCCAGTTTTGTGGTCGTTGGAAGCTTCTAGGCTAAACGTCCATTGGGCCAAAAGCTTGGGCGGCGGCAGGCATTGAAACCCTAGGGGGCCGTTTGGGTGGAGTAATTGTAGGAGGTATTGTATTCTGTTTTGGTATTCCAACTACAACATTTGTAATTAAACCGTTTGGATGTTGTTGGGTGGTTTTATACATTACGATAGTCTAAATATGGTATTCTCGCCCTTTTTATTTGACGACCTTCTAGAAAGACATCGAAAACAGTAAGATTTGGAATCCCTCCATCAGTCCTCTTTCTCGCTCGACACGGGTTCTGCCCCGTGAGGCCGTGACAGCCTCGCTTCTTTCCTGATACCGATGTCCTCCCCCCTGGATCGTCTCCTACAGATCCCTTTGCTTCTCCTCCCCCGACCTTTCCTCCACCGCCAGTCTCCTTCGTGTCTATCTCTCCACCATCCCTACTACCCAAACTTTCCTCTTCCGCCCCACCATCCTCTTCTCCATTGATGGCGCCGTCGCCGCTGTGCATTGGGTTCCTGACGACTTGATGTCGTTGATCCTTCCTCGACGCGTTGTTGAGACATCGCTGCTTGACGTGTTCGCCCACAACTGCGGTTGCTGATCCATCATAGGGTTCACCCAAACCTCAAGTCCAGTTGCCCAGATCTCTGTCACCGGGTTCACCTGAATCTCCAGTCGTCGATTGGTGGATACGCGAGAAAGCTTTGGGAAAAAAGTGTGCGGCTCTTTGTTCCCACATGGTCTGCTGGTCGTGGCCTTCAGTCTGTGCTCTCCAAGCTCTTCCTAAGGTGTATGAAGAGGACGTACGGCGGGGGCTCTACCACCTACCTTGCCGCCCACCAGTCTTTGTATTACCAATAGCAACAGCAACTTCGGACTGCCATCTTGCTACCTAATCTGCCCGGCATAGATTGTAGGAACAATGGGATACACAAAGATTAGAAAATTACTGATTGTTGTATTTCCAAGTTCACAGTCATCCGAACAAGGCAATTAACAATTACTGACTTCATTATTTCTGTAATCAAAATCCCAGAATTCATGAATTACTACAGTAGTTACGATGAGTCTACCCAAACGGCCCCTAGGGGAGCCCCCCTAGTCCTATATAAAGATCATCGCTCAGTTCCTAGAACCCTAGCGATCTTGAGTGGCTAGCTATTAGGTCCCAGATATTCCTCGCTCTCTCTCAATCCAAATTTCTCTGGCAAGAGCTCTGCCTCGGCTCGAGCAGTAAGAAAAGGAGGAAGACGATGTACAGACGTCGTTCGATTCAGGATCATCGTGATCCTAGGCGTGGATCTAACGATGTTAGGGAGCAACCAATTAAGTGGAGTCTCTCGCAACTCTGAGCGTTAGATCGAGATCCGATGACCACATCGAGGAGCAACACCTGCTTGCGGGGTTAGTGGGGGTGATAGACAAAGAGTGTCAGATCAAGACGCGGACCAGCGGCGCGTTGATTGTGCGGTTGACAAATTTCAGTAATTAGTCCTCTTTAATCAAATAATTAATAAAATTTCTTTACCTTACTAAAATCATAGTAATATCTAGGAATCTCATATGAAGAAACTTTATATATGAAAGTTGTGAAGAAAAATGAAAGGAAACTGATAAAAATGATTTGAGAACCTAGTTATAGTTCGTTTTGCAAAGGTGCCTTGATTTGTTAGAAAAATGCATTACAAGTTAATTAGAAACACTAATTGCACATAAAGGATGATTCTTTGTAACTTAATAGGTTAAATTGAGGATTATCAACCTGTTAATTGATAACATGGAGTTTTCATCTGTTTTGAGTGCAAAGATGGTTAATTTAGGGTTTATGTCTATAAATGAAAGATAGTGTACATGAAAACCCTAATTTAGGGTAAAAGAAGAAGAAAACCTTGTTATTTTGATAAATTATTAAATAATGATCCTAAGACTGTTAGGAATATTAAAAGGAGAAAATTTAAAGGTTTTAAGTGATTTTGAGGAATTACGGTTCATGATAACTAAGAATGAAGGCAAACCCCTAGTTTCCAAGAAACCCTAAAATTGGAATAGAAACCCTAAGGGATAAGATAGAATTTGATAAATTTTGATAAAATGAAGTTGGAATGTTTATTTCAGGGTTTCTGTGCAATTTTCTTAATTGTTTGGATTTTCTCTCTCTACAAAGTTAATTTTGTATCTGAATCTGCAATAAGAGGTATGTGGTTACGCTTATGAATATCTCGAGTTAGTTTTCCGAGGTTTTCCAAAGTTTTCATCGATGACATGAATTAACTGTTGGATGAATTTAATTCATGCAAACTATAATGTGGATATGACTATCACATAAGATATGTGTCTACTAGCTCAGATCATGATCCCCTCTGTGGCTTAATAGTTGACCTAGTACATGGTTACCTATGGGGTAGGTCCATCAGGTCATTGGATGACTTAGTACATGGCTACCAATGGGGTAGGTCCATCAAGTCACATTGAGTTAGATATTGGGCTACCTTCGGGTAGTGCCATGCGACTCTATTACCCTATGTATTGGCTACCTGTAAGGTAGGACCATGGGGGTAAGAATTTACCTAAAGAGAGGTAGTATGCAAGTCCACTGTAGGGACAACAGAGAGTTGGGGGAGAGGTAAGGATTGAGTAGTATGACTTAAAACATAATCTTGCTTGCTAAATTATTAACTGCATGATTACATTGTTAACATATTTACATGATTATTGTTTCCCCCACATACCAGCTTCGGCTGAACGACGTTTTGTTTGTCGGCGTTTTAGGTACAAGACAAAAGGACAAACAGTAAATCGTCATATTGTGAAATACATGAAGTAAAATACAAGGAGGATTAGTTAGAATAGAATCCATAAGTGGATAGAAGTTTAGAGATCCAAGTTTTCAAAAAGGTATGCAAAAGTTTTATTTTATACCAGTTTTCAGTTTAGTTGGTAAAGTTTATTAATTGTTAATGATTATTTGTCGAACCTTTGATCATGTTAATTGAATAACGGCTCTATCCTTTGGGTCTCCCTTAATTGGGGGTTACCGATAGGTGGGGTCGTTACAGTGATCCTCATCATCATTGTCATCATCATCATCATCAGCCCCATCATCATCGTCATCCTCATCCTCATCATCATCATCCCACATCATCATCATCATGACAACGATAATGATGATGACGATGATGATTATGATGACAATGATGTGATGATGATGATGATGACGATGATGATGATCATCAACGTTGTCATCATCAACATCATCATCATCATCCTCAACATCATCATCATCATTATCATTGTCATTGTCATCGTCATCATGGGATGATGATAATGAGAATGATGATGAAAATCACGATGATGACGACGATGATGAGGATGACAATGATAGTGACGATGATGATGATGATGATAATTGTGATCCTCATCATTGTCATCATCATCATCATCATCATCATCATTATCATCATCATCCCCATCATCATTGTCATTATCATAATCGTCATCCTCATCCTCATCATCATAATTGTCATCCTCATCCTCATCATTATCATTATCATCATCATCATCATCCCACATCATCATCATCATCATCATCAGCATCATCATCATGACGATGATAATTATGATGAAGATGATGATGATGATCATGATGTGATGATGATGATAATGATCACGATCATCATCATCATCATCATCCTCAACATCATCGTCATCATTATCATCATTGTCATCATCATCATCATCATGGGAGGATGACGATGAGAATGATGATGACAATGACAATGATGATGACGATGATGAAGATGACGACAATAGTGATGATGATGATGATGAGGATGAGGATGAGGAGGAGGAGGATGATCGTGATCCTCATCCTCATCATTATCGTCATCATCATCATCAACATCATCATCATCATCATCATCATCATCATCATAATCATCATCATCATCATTATCATCGTCGTCCCCATCATCATCATCATCATCACCATCATCATCATCATCATCATCATCATCATCATCATCCCCATCATCATTGTCATTATCATCATCGTCATCCTCATCCTCATCATCATCATCCCACATCATCATCATCATCATGACGACGATAAAGATGATGACGATTATGATGATGACAATGATGTGATGATGATGGTGATGACCATGATGATGATGACAATGATGATGATCATAAACGTCGTCGTCGTCGTCATCATCATCATCCTCAACATCATCGTCATCATTAGCATCGTCGTCATCATCATCATGGGATGATGACGATGAGAATGATGATGACAATGATGATGATGACGACGATGATGAGGATGACGACAATAGTGATGATGATGATGATGATGATGATGATGATGATGATGATGATGATGATGATGATGATGATGATGATGATGATGATGATGATGATGATGATGATGATGATGATGATGATGATGATGATGATGATGATGATGATGATGATGATGATGATGATGATGATGATGATGATGATGATGATGATGATGATGATGATGATGATGATGATGATGATGATGATGATGATGATGATGATGATGATGATGATGATGATGATGATGATGATGATGATGATGATGATGATGATGATGATGATGATGATGATGATGATGATGATGATGATGATGATGATGATGATGATGATGATGATGATGATGATGATGATGATGATGATGATGATGATGATGATGACGATGATGATGATGATGATGATGATGATGATGATGACGACGATGATCGTGATTTTCATCATCCTCGTCGTCATCATCATCATCATCATCATCATCATCATTATCATCATCATCCCCATCATCATTGTCATTATCATCATCGTCATCCTTATCCTCATCATCATCGTCATCCTTATCCTCATCATCATCATCCCACATCATCATTATCATCATGATGACGACGATAATGATAATGACGACGACGATGATGATAATGATGCGATGATGATGATGACGACGAGGATGACCATCATCGTCATCGTCATCATCATCACCATCATCATCCTCAACAACATCATCATCATTATCATTGTCATCATCATCATCATCATGGGATGATGATGATGAGAATGATGATGACAATGATGATGATGATGACGATCATGAAGATGACGACGATGATGAGGATGACGATGATAGTGATGATGATGATGATGATGATGATGATCGTGTTCCTCATCATCATCATCACCATCATCATCATCATTATGATCGTCATCCCCATCATCATTGTCATTATCATCATCCTCATCCTCATCCTCATCCTTATCATCATCCCACATCATCATCATCGTGATGACAATGATAATGATGACGAAGATGATGATGATAATGATGTGATGATGATGATGATGACGATGATGATGATCATCGTCGTCGTCATCATCATCATCTTCGTCATCATTATCATCGTCATCATGATGGACGATGATGATCATCGTCGTCGTCATCATCATCATGATCATCATCATCCTCAACATCATCCTTATCATTATCGTTGTCATCATCATCATAATCATTATCATGATGATGATGTGCGATGATGACGATGAGGATGAGGATGACGATGATTGATGATGACGATGAGGATGATAACGATGACGAATCATCATTGACACCATCATCATCATCATCATCAACATCATCGTGATCATCATCGTTGTCATCATCATCATCCTCATCCATCATCCCACATCATCATCATCACATGATGATGATGATGATGAAGATGATGATGACAATGATGATTATTATGAGGAGGAGGATTATGGTAATGATGATCATCATCTCCATCATCATCATCACCATCATCATCATCCTCCTCCTCAATATCATCGTCGTCATCATCATCCTAATCATTCATCATATCCTAATCAATTAATTCAATTCATTCTTCCATTTTGTGTTTATTCATTCATTATTAAACCCTAATTTAATATTAATCAACTATACAATGGTGGCATTATTAACCCTAGTACTGATTTAAAAACTCACCGCACTGGTCAAACTACAGGTTGTGGTGGCGTCGCCCGGAGGTGGAGGAGGCTGGCTGGGCTGGAGGTGAAGGTGGCCGGCGCTGGAGGTGCAGGCGGTGGATGGTGGCGGTGAGTGGAGAAGATGAAGGCGGCTAGAAGAAGGCTCCTCGCTCCACCTGGAGCAGGTGTTGGCGGCGGCGGGAGCATGTAGTGGCACCGATGACTGGGTATAGCTGCAGCTCCAGACAACAGCAAAAACTCTGGCATGAGCAGCTTCAACCTCTTCGGGGCGGCATGCGGAGGCGGCGAGCAGCTTTAATGTCGTTGTGGCCACGCGCGAAAGCAGTGAGCAGAGAAGGGAGGCGGCAGAAAAATCGCCAGACCTAGCTATGGGGGGAGAAGATAAGGAACTGAATAGCGAAGGGGAAGAGCCTGGCTCGCGTGTTGCTCATAAGTTAACTATCAGCGTCGGTTATTCCTCTAAAACCGATGGTAAATAAGGCAATGAATTTTTGCCTTGTGAAGTGTATCTGATCGTCCGTTCTATAGCCAAAATCGAAGACATAGGAGGGGACGAAAAGTTTCGCAGGGTTTGGTGCAGAACATGTATCGTCGGATTTTCCACAACCGATGCTGAATGTAACATTTTTCGAAGCAAATTTTTTCCGCTGCAAATTTGTATTCCACGGGTGATTTAGGACGTCGGTTTGGATTATTAACAACGGACGTTAAAGAAAAGTGATACACGTATCTTTTGTAGATCAACCGATGTTCACATATAGGTGGTGTCAGTTGAGCTTATACACCGACGCCGTAGGCTGTGGTCATCGGTTTATTGAGACAACTGACGACATAAAATGTGATGTTATACGTCATTTCTGTACTAGTGGTGGATAAGCGTAAGGATAAGGGTAAGTCTTTACCTACCCTACCCTATCCACTTACGGTCCTACCTGTAGGCCAGGAAACCTTTGTCAAATTTGTACTTCTCTGATAGCATAGATTGCATTGCCAACTTGCACAATGCATTTCATGTTGCTACCTATTTTTGTATGCGATAGGGTCGAACAATTGGTGAGAAATTTCATACGGAATGGCACTGACCCTAATCGGCACATTAACCTAGTTGTGTGGAAACACTTGGCGAAACTAATAACCTCGGGGGCATAGGAATAAGGCTCACACGAGAATTCAATAGAGCTTTATCTATGAAGAGGATGGGATTTTCTACGAACATCCCCTGGATCATACTCATGAAGGAAAAGTACTCGGGTACGAATGGTTTCCATATCTCAAACTCTCGCACATGGAGGAATTCACTGTGCCCTGCCTCGACACTGTTTAAGCAAACTCAAGGAAGACCATCCTGTTAGGCACTGACACTATAGTATGGACATATGAGTCGGTTGGGAAGGGTGTGCTTCCCACGCTCAAACCTGGAATGTTCATCCCTGATGATATTGAAGATCTTCAAGTTTCTAGCATAGTCAATGGTAACGGTGCATGGGATACGAGCTTCTTGCAAGATTGGTTCACAGAAAAAACAGTAAGGAACATCTTAAGGATGCCTACACCAAAATTTACTTTGACCTCAGACAGCTATGTGTGGAAGTATTCTGCTGATGGATCCTTCTCAACCAAATCTTACAAAATTACAGACACAGCAGTCCAGCAGCGATGTTGGTTGCTTCAAGAACGTTTGGAATATGTCGCTCCCCTCTGGCTGGTTCATCACGACAGAATAATGACCCTCTGAGGTTCTCTAAGCATGTGACAGTATTACTATTGACGCACAATGTCCCTGATGTGGAGTACAAGAGGAAACAACAATGCATGCTCTTGAACATTGCGCGCCACACTTTGGCAACACCTTATCTCCAAGCAACCTCTTTCTTTGTTCATATATATCACTGTCTGAATGGCTTCTTTACAACCTGAAGACTTTGACGAAGATGCCTAATTTGGAGAGCCTTTTCTCAACGATCTGTTGGTTACACTGGAAAAAACAGGAATGCTTATGTCTTCAAGGAAAACCCCGTGTCCACCAATCAAATGTTCTTCACTTGTAGATCTGAATCTGCAACAATCTAACTAGCTCTAAATACTGCATCAACGAGAAACTTTAGCACTGAACTAGTTTCATTTAGCCAGTGGGAACCATTACCTCAAAATGAACTACTCTTTACTGTGGATACAGCTCTTAACTCTACCAGAAACACTATCTGCACTAGCAGTATAATCCGGCACCACTGTGGCAATTGGATTTCAGGAAACACAGTTTTGATGGAAGGCACTGACCCCATTAATGCGGAATTCTATGCTATTTTAGGCCGACTAATTACTAATTCATGCAAGGCTGCCAGTTTTATCAAAAGTCCCACAACATATCCAAGTAAACGCAGGTTGGCTGTTGAAGAGAATATACAGAACTGCAGACAAACTAATTTTCAAAGCATATATCACAAGAAAGGAATCAGAACCACTTGGCCAGGGTTCATGTTCACACTGTCCAGATTTTCTCACAGAAATCTACTTGAGGGAAAGAATGAATCAGCGTGGGCTCTAGCTGAGCAATTCACTAGTGCAATGCAATGGGCCATATGTAGCCAATTATTTTCTAATTGAAATGTTAAAAAAAAAAATGCCGCGCCATTGTAGCTTGGATTGTATGTACTCTAACCGAGTTTGGAAAAGATTACCTAATACGGGAAACAGGAAAATGGTTACATAGCCTGCCTTATGTAACAACTAGCTTTTGTTAAGGTAATGTAATAACTAGCTTATAACATGAGGAAAGGAAATGTATGCAAGCGCACATATAGTATTTTTTTAACTACATTGCTTAAATTATTTAGTGTAGCCTTGCTCTTTCTAATTCCCTGTCTGTTGTGGAAAGCGGAAACAGTTTTATTTCAGGGGCTCCCCAAAAAATTAATAGAAGTAGTGGTTATTATATATAGATCGCGTGTAAATAAATACATTAACTGTGTAATAGTTAACAAAAAATTGTTCTAGTTGGAGTGGTAAAAGACTGGTTTCAAAAACTAGAGACTCAAGTTCCATTCTCAATGTTTGTATTTTTTTGATTCAGCCCCCCCTTTTTGTTAAAATGTACACGTATATGATTTCAGCCCCCCTCCATGTAATTTTCTGGTTCCGCCACTGTTTTATTTGTTGTCGTTATCCCCGAGTGGCAGGCAAACAATTCACATTATCATCGCTCCTGATTTATTGAAAGAAAATGGGTGATGCATTTATGCTCCGTCTATTGCTCTTTCTGTGAACCTCATGGAAACAAATCCTGAAACCATCTTAACAAGAAAGAAACTTTGATATATAGAATATATACCACATGTGAATTTATGACTGGGACCCAAAATCGGAAGTAACATTATCTCACATAGATTTGGAAAGCTAAATAAAATGGTAGGACAAAGAATATAGAAGAACGGAAAATAAAGATTTTACTGGCACTGCAGGACTTTTGCCACATTGTGCTCCAGACAAAATGGCTAAACAATGAGAAATGATTCCAAATAAGTTGCCTATATCTGAAATTGGACTTTCAAAGTAAGCTTTTATGACATCCGATTCCTGAGTCTTTAATACTTCTGTATCTACCACATCAGATTGACCAAACCATTATTGGCAATGTGACAGTAATGCAAAAAAAAGAGAGAACAGGAAACATTTACACCTGCGCTGAGATGGAATATTCATGAGATCGGCCAAACCAGAGAACATGATTCTCCCGTGTTATTTGTTGATATATGGTAAATGCTAGCCTTTTTTAGTACTAGTACAATATCACGTATATTAAACAGCAGCAACTGTTAATTCAGAAGCAACTGCAACGGGTAGAAGGGCAGATTCTGAAGCCACCGTGGAGGATGGTCCGTTCTCCCTCGCTCCATTAAACTTGCTTGCGAAATCAACAGTTTCCTCAGAATCAACACTGCTTACCGTTAAATGCGAGCCATGAAAGAGTAAAATAATAAGAACATAAATAGCAGGAGGAACCGTTGTATCTGAGCCCATTAAAATAAATAAAAATATAAAGCAGACTGCCGTATCATTACGCAGCCTGCTTGTTTTTTTTTTAATATAAAAACTCATGCTCTTTTGTTCTGAAGAATACATTCATAACTATTTCATTTTACATACAGATTCAACACTTCTAAAATACATTTATATTTGTTCTGGGATAACGTGACAGATGCTAGAAGAAAAAGAATAGTGTTTGAAGATGTTCCTACTGGAGTTGCAACTGTTAGTAACATCTGAATGTAAGCACTGTTGGATTTCCTTCTTTCAAAGATCATACAATGTACTGCATAGATGCAAAAATAAGAACCGAAAAGCATATTTATAGCTATGCAATTACAGAAAGTTTCTCCTTATGAGTTATGGTCCCCCTTATGAATTACAATAGAATCAAGTACCTCCAACTATTCATGCAGCCTCCTTTGCAATTCCATCTACATCTAAAGAACTTCTGCAATGTGGTAATTCCTGTTAAAGATTTGCAGAAGACATTTATTTCGATTAGAAAAAACCAATTTTGACCAAGTCTTGTCCAATAGATTAACAGTAAGTTGTAGCTTTCCAATTGATATGAAAACTCATATTTAGATAGCAAAGGTTCAAATTGGCAGGAAACTACAACACTTTTTCATGTGCTTCTTTTTCCAATACTTACTCAGGTGTGTTTCTAGCCATGGCCCCTAAAGATGAGGCAACACTCTTTGAAAATCCAATACTATTGCAAATAATAAAGTAGAAAAATGAACATAAAAATTACCAAGGACATCTTTTGTATGCACATGTACAAGTAGAACATCCTGACATAATAACCTACCCCTCTATTGATCACCATCCTTTGAGGGAGTGGTCTTGGGTTGTTTCTCGAGCCCAAATTTCTATTAAATGATTCAGAGTAAGTATGAGATTCATAAGAAATTTAGCAAATAATTGTTGCATATGTATATATACAAGCGAAACCCAAGTTTTCCAGAAGCATAGCGTCATGTATGCAACAAATCATATTTTTAGAATCAGTAACACAAATTCAGAAGCAGAAGGAAACTAGCAGCATTTATTGCATAGGAAGAAAGGACTTAAAACCTAAATATCTAAAGATGACTCTTAATATGGTACAAACTGAGGCCCTTGATATCCATAGCCCTCATGATGGCCTTTGGTGTAGCCTCTGCATGACAAAACCCAATCCTTAGACGGGATACTTTTATCTAAATATATCTTCTTCCTATTTTCCTTCTAGGCATGCATGCACGAATTGAAAAAGAAAACAAAGGTAATTGAATCCTATTACAAAGATCTAATTAACCAACAGTGGAAGACCATGATACAAAACTGAGACAAAAAGAAAAGAATTAGTTAAGGGGGAGAAAGTGTGTGAGAGAGAGAGAAGGAATCCATGTTATCACAAATATCTATTTTTTCTTTCTTGCACTTCACATGTTACTTATGCAGGTATATGTACACCAAACTGAAGTAGTAGGAGAGGTATCAATTTTTAGGAGGTTGAAGACAAAGTAGAGGTATTCATCTAGAAATATATAATTCGTCTCACTTGTATTTATCATATTATTATGATCAATTATGTGTACACCAACTCTGATCACATTCATCAATGAAAAGAGGGGATTTGTTGCATTTCAAGAAAGTAGCTAACGACTCTATTACTCTATATCCTTGGATGAATCTTTGTCCTCTCTATCTCTCTAGGTATTTTGGTAAGAGTATTAAGACTGATTGAGAGTGAGACCGAGTTTGGATATATGAATGATAGATATAGTGGAAATAGTATCTATTTTACTGACTCCACTCCTTCCCCCACTTTATCCTCCACATGCATGTTTCACCAAGCAATTGGAAATGAGCGGTGAACCAGGCTTGCCCCGATTTAATGTATTTGGGACAAAGAGGAAAAGGTTTATATAATGAGGCATAATTACATATGTAGAGGGTATATGTATATGTATGTTTTTTATCACGTAACGAAAATGACAAATGAATAGTGAATTAAAAACAAAAAATAAAAATCCAACTACATGACTTACTCATGTATAGATGCATTAGAACTTGATCTTGAATAAATCATGTATAATGCACATTGTGTGTGTTCCTGCACTCATGCATATTGGTAAACAACCTTAAATGTAGTACTATTTCGATAAAAACAACTACATGATAATACTTTTCTTGTTCTTAAGAAGAATATTAAAATAAAGAATATGCTAGATTGAAAACATTAAAAGCAAGTCCATGTAAGATGCATTCATCATTCATTTAGTACTTGTAGGCATGACAAAAAATTGTACTCGTTCTAACTCGACTTGGCCCGATTGGCCCAACCCAAAGTTGGTGGGTTAAATTGGGTATGTGATCATGTTTGGGTGGAACCAAGGGGAACTTAGACGAGGCCAAGAAAAAAAGCAAGCAGAATACGCACTTTTTTAGGCATGTTTGTCGCTCGAACGTACTGCTGGCTTTTCCTATATAAATATGGAGGGTGCAGTCAGAATGCAAAACCCAATTACAATAGTCGTCATCCTCCCTCTCTCTATCTCTCCATTCATTGTCAATCACTATGGCAAAATCTTCATGTCAATCACATTGCTGCCAATCTCCATGGGTTGTTTCTTCCTACGTCTCCCACAAATACCATCATTGCCTACTTCTCTACCCAATGTTGCCAGAATAGCAGCTAGCCCCTCTGCCACTTTTGTCATCACAACAAACCCTTGCCATCGCAACTTGTCCCCATGCCCACTGATGCCTTCCTGTGTGCCGCCGCCAAGTAGCTTTGGTTCCCCCCTTCTTGTCGTCGTTGCCTCTATGTCTTCCACCGGCCCTGCACCCTTGAGTTTGAAGGGTATAATAATCCACAAGGTGGGAATAAATAGTTCTTGGAATATATTGTGATAGAGATGTCAGGAATGGCAACAAATTATGATATGATGATTCCCAATCTCCAAATATTTTACAGACAACCTTCCTCCTCACTAGAAATGTCTTCTTGTATGATATTTTAAGGTTTACTTTAGCATTCACCTTGTCATAAATTTTTTGTGTGGACATATTCAATCGTGACACTAGGATTGGCATTATTATACGAGCAATATAAGATGATGTGCATTGGTGATGGTCCTGATTCAGAACAGTTAGTTGACAATTATGGCTCCCACTATAACGTTTTGCCTTCCTCATGCCACTCGCTCTTTTGGACTGGCAAGCAAACATACTCCAAGGACATTGTTGGTCATGGATACAAACAAATTTTATAAATCAATTGTTTGAGCATTGTGTACGATATTGGACATTGTTTTGTACCGACCATTTTTTAATCATCTCAATCATAACAGCTTTGGATGCATATAAATCACCCTCATAAATTTCAGTGATGGAAGGGTTGTAATTGAGATGAACTTCCTGACAAAAATCATCCACCCATTCGTCATCTTGAAAAGATTCATAGTTTGTATCAATATGGTTGTGTCTGGGCCATTCTCTATCAAATATGGATGGGACGGAACTCAATGCTATTATAGAGTCAGGGAATGGTTGTTGATACCCATCATCAGTTTTACTCAATGAGTCACCATTCTTATCACTATTATCATCACCTTCCAGATCACTATTATCATCACCTTCTTGTTCAAAATTTTGTTCTCCCTCCTCAACCTCAACATGAATATTCTCAATAGTAGGATTTTGAGTGAATTTAGGTGCTGGATTTTGGTGAAATTGATTCAATAGACTCATGTAACTAGAATGTTGGTGGAAAGATGTTTTTTCATGAAACACATCAATATCGACATCAGATGAAAGTGAGAACAAAGTTCTACATGCATCATCATCGTCAACTTGTATGAGCATATGATCTTCTCTAGGAAAAAGATGGGATATATTGATGGAGAACTGGCTGGGATTGATGTCAAGTGTTGTATGGATATATGATTTTATTTTGGATAGGGTATTGATAAGTGAAATATTTATGAGTCTAACAGATCGACTAGAATAAGACCCATCAGAGAAAAAATGCCCATCATATCGAAGTTTAACAATTCGTGAATGTGAACTAGATGCCATGTTTCTATAATTGTAAAATAAATAAACTTAATTGAAGTAATAATTCTTATTTTAGAAAAATAAATTAACTTAATTGCAACAATAATGTCTTTTTTAGAAAAATAATTATTATTTTAGAACAATAACGTCATTTTTAGAATATTAATTAAGATTGTAGAACAACAATTTGGAATTTGGAGTTAAATACTAAGAATAACATTACTTGGAATTAAATGGTAAGAATGTCATTTTCGTTGATAACATTTACTTCACTTGTCATTTTATATAACATTAGTTTAATAATTTGGAATTAAAAAATAGCAATATAATTATTTCATTTTTAATTTTGCTTTGCAGCTTAGGTTCTAAATTTGGAATTAAACAGTAGTAATACAATTTTTTCAATTTTAATATTGCATAGTAGTTTTAGTTTCAAAATTTAGATTTAAACAGTAGCAATACAATTATTTTATTTTTAATATTACATAATAGTTTTAGGTTCAAAATTTTGAATATAAGAATGTAGCAGAGAAAATACCTTAAGTGGCAAGATCTCCCTTGTGAATCAGAATACCAAACTAGAGAAAGAAGAGAAGTAGAATCTCAGCCAGAGAGAGAAAGAAAATGAGAAGAATAGCGCCATAATTTAGCTCTGGCTGAAATCTGCTTCAACTAGAATCCCGATGAGAGAGCTCTAGAGCAATGGAAAGCAATCAAAAAGTGAAGAAATGGAGGAAATGTGTATGTTTGGGGGTTGATTTCAGCTCATATATATATGAGAGCAATATGTCCCCATTGGAGATGTATTACCCTCACCGGGCACCTGCCGCGCGGGAAAAGGTCGGATGATGTGTGGCAGCAATACGCCCCCAAGGGAGACGTGTGCCCCGACTAGCCTTTGGGGCGTCTCGACGCTTGATGCATTGGTCCCACAGCAGGGCAATACGTCCTGGAACGAGATGTATTGCTCTACGGTGGGACCAATGCGTCCGGCTCAGAGACACATTGCTCTCTCGCAGAGCAATACGTCCCGCTTCAGGACGTATTGGCCTCACCGCAGGGCAATGCATCCTGAGCCAGGACGTATTGTTCTGTAGCGGGGCAATGCATCACCCGCCTGGACATATTACCCTCTGACAAAGCAAAACGTCTCTATTGGTGACGTATTACCCTGCAAATGTGCTATTTTGGGAATTAAGATGAAGAACGTCATCTAAAAAAATATGAATGGCTCATTTACACCTTCTCATGAGACAACCAATGAAGCATATGTGCAATCATATTGCAAGGCAAAAGTTTGGTCATTATAAGCCCAATTTCATGATCTATCTTATATGAGTTGTGCATTTGATGAGTTGTGATAGGATCCGATAGAATTTTAATATACTATATAGTGTACATTTTTCTCTCCTTATTTTTTTAGGGGGTGGGGTTTTGAGGAGGAGAGATAAAGAAATGTTGTATTGTGATTGGTGGTCCTATAAAAAAAACTATAGGACCAGTCCTATAATAAGTTTTTTGTGCCTGGTATCTTGTTTCAATTAAAACTGCTCAAAAATTAACCACGGTTCCAAGTTATTCACAAAATTTTGATATCTACTGGCCACTTTTGCTGCTTCAATATATGTGGAAACTGTTACCTTCATACCACAAAATGAAATCGAACTTTAAAGCTAGCATTTATCACATCCAAGTCCCAGAGTGCTAAAAAAGAACTGTATTTACAACAGATCATGACCTTTACTGGAAGATAAAAAGTAATCATTCACACCAACAGAGATGAGTATATCAGACCTGCGAACAGAGAACATGATTCTACCTTGTTATTTGTTGATATTTGGTAACTGCTATCACATGCTAGCACTGGCATTGTGCTGTCCAAAGCGTGCCCGTCTTGAGTACTAGGAAAACTTGCTGACATAGGGAGATAGGAGGGAGCGACCGTAAAGGAAAGGGGAAGGGCAAAACCCTAGCAGATCCAGCTACCTTCTGAGAGACAAATAAAGTTGGTCGGACTATCCTGCAGCTATCCTTTGTTCATCTATCCTTCTGAATCTAATGTCCTCGATCCCTTACTCGTTCCGTCACCGATTCATGTCGGACAGAGCAGAGCTCGGTGCAGTTGCTCCACCAGCCCAACACGGCCCTTTCACTTCGCGATGACCGCTGGTGCGAGGCAGACACCTTGACGCTCATCGATGCCTGGGCTGAACGCTGCGTCAAGCACAACCGCGGCTTCCTTCGGGGGAAGTACTGGCAGGAGGTGGTCGACATCGTTTACTCCAGCAGAGGCAATCGGCGCCCGTGGACCTCCAACCAGTGCAGGAACTGCATCAGCACCCTTAAGAAGATGTACAAGGTCGAGAAGGCACGCATGACACGATCACGCCGGGAGTTTGAGAGCCGGTGGAAGCTCTTCTCTCGACAGGACGCCCTCATAGGGCCGGAAGCGAGGACTAAGGGAGCTACAGTGCTAGGGCAACGGAACAAAAGGCAGCAGCCGGTGGCTAACCATTCTACGCCCTCGCCGCTAACTCCGCCGAGGAAGTCCGCTGCTGCGGCCGCCGCTACATTAAGGCGGAAGGGGGTGACGGGTTGGATCCAGACTCTTCCAGGTCAAGGGCAGAAACGGGCGCAGTAGGAGGCATGCGGAAAGGAAATAATGGCGAAGATAATGGGACTACTGACTCCAGCAAAAATGGGATTGGTGAGCTGGCTCGTACGGTTCTGAAGTTCGGGGAGATTTATGAAAAGGTTGAGATGTTCAAGTATAGCGAGATGATTGACATAGAAAGAGAGAAATTGAAGCTTGCCGAGATGTTGGTCGACACCCTTCTGCAAATGGCTAAGAACTAATAAACAGGTTATTCGCCATCTGTGATTGGATACGTTTGGCCATTTTAATGTCCACAATAGCATGTTCTTCATTTTAATTTACAAAATGACACATTTACGGGTCAAAACATCCCATAGCAGACGTATTGCTATGTGCTAGGACAATACGTCCAGGCGGGTGACGCATTGCCCAGCTGCAGAGCAATACATCCCGACTCAGGACGCATTGCCTTGCATTGGGGACAATACATCCTGAAACGAGATGTATTGCTCTGTGAGAGAGCAATGCATATCTGAGTCGGACATATTGGTCCCACTGCAGAGCAATACGTCCCACTTCAGGACGTACATATTGTCCTACGGTGAGATCAATGTGTCCATCTCGAAGACGCATTGCTCTCTCGCAGAGCAATACGTATCCATGCAAAATGTATTGTTTGTAAAGCAACCAATACGTCCCCATACATGATGTATTTCTTTTTATTCTATATTTTGGGTATTCATAATTATTATGTAATGCTTATTGATTTATATTGACGCTATTGATTATATTTGTACATTTATAATTATATCATTTGTATTTGAATATCTATAATATTTTCAATTATTATAAATTTGTTAATTTGAATAGCTCTAAACATACGTACGGATTATAGAAGTGTTATTGCAACCAACAATAGTTGATTGCTAATTGATTAGATAAGAAGAAATTAATCCAAAAAATGAGATATCAATTTAAATTAAAGCTACAACATGAACCAACTTGAAGATTAAATAATACATAACAGTACAACATTATAGATCCAAATACAACATGAATGAATAGATGATATCATATTATGATAGATCCAAATAATACATAACAGTACGTGAACCAATAGAAATGAACAGATGACATCATTATATGATAGATCCAAATACAAGCTAAATAAATGCCTTCACAAAGGCATATATTCAAAACAGTACAACATGCAATAAACTAAGCACGTCCTCCACGCTCATGACGTCCTCCAAGCCCACGACGTCCTCGCCCACCTCCATGTACATCTGATTACAGAGTAGCGAACTCATCTGGAGACGCCTCAATGGGGGACAACTGTGTAGCAGTAGGCTGGTGAGGACCAGGGAAGTAATGAAAAGCTAGAGGTGGGTGAGGGGTCTCTAAATACTAGGGTGTGGGGCATCAGGTGGGGTGCATCGTGAGAAATCAAATGGATTCGGTGAGTATTTGACATAATATGGTCGACTCTCATGAATAACTAGTGGTGGGAGTGGAGTGTATGGAATTAAAGAAGAACATGCTCCATAATAGGATGCTGGTGGAGGTGCGGTGATTTATGAAGAAAATGAACCAACTCCTAAAAAGTATGGCCATGTCGGTCCCCATCACATGAAATGAGAAGTGGGAGTGAGCTCAGGGGCAGTGGGAATATGTGCTCAAACTGAGTGGTGCATGTATGAGGACTAGGAGTAGGAGTGGGTGTGGGTTCAGGACCAGTGATATGAGTAGGAGTGGGTATGGGATCATATGGGCGAGCACAGTCAGGAAGACTCACAAAGTAGCTCCCTTGGATGCCATAAAAATCATCTCCGATTTGTGTAGGGGCCTATTGTAAAGTCGCTCAGATCCGTACATGTGATTCTAACTGTTCAAACAAAGTATGTACAAATAATAAAGATTAATTACATATATTACAAATAATAAAGATCAATAATAATAATTTGCACAAGAGATAATAATGATACTCACAAATTGTTGTTGTCGATAATTGATTGGGTAGTATGTGGTTAGAGGCTGAGCTGGAGGGGGCACTACATATTGTGGATGATACCATGCATAGTGCAGCTATGGACTGAAGACTGTGTCTTCTGGTGGAGGGGGAAATAAGCTCTTACGTCTATTGTTCCACAATTGCACTTCCTCCCTATAGCGATGCAACCAATCCTCAGCAGCATAACCCCTCCCACCTATCCTACCAAGGTGTGGCAAGGCAAGAGCAGGTTGTCCTTGAACAAAGCGTAATTGTCCAATTAAATTCTATATGGGAGGTGCCACTCTACTACTATTTAACACACTAAAGGCACTCAGACCAACCAAATATCACGACCCTCTCGACACACTGTTGGAAGTCTCTCTAGAATATCCTCAGTGTAAGGAGTTAACAATATATGTTTTTCAAAACGTACAACATGTATCATGTAAAAAGGAGTAAACTGCATAACAAATACATACAAAAATATGGTCAAATGCAGAATCATAAAACTAGACCGATTCTCTCATAATATCACTCCTTCGAAGAAAAGTTGGCCACATATTAAATAAATTGACAACCTAAATTTAGATAAACATTACAAAATATTCAGACAAATGTATTAAGAAGTTGTGTAAATTTACACATGTAATGAGATGATCGAATCACGAAAACAAGAATAATGAATGTGGAAGTGATTAGCAGCAGAATTTTCAAATATCACTAAAAATTAAAACATTTCTGTAAAGAGATCACCAAACGGTAAAACTCTTTCATAAAGAAGCATGATAAGTTATTTACAAACTGATCCATCATTACATCTCTATAAAGAAACACATCTCGAGAGTTACAACATCAATTACCTTGTTAAATGTACAAGGTAAGATACAAAATCTCGAGGCATTATGCCAAAATCTCAGATATACTGACTCCTAGGACCTGAGAGTACAGAGAGGACATATAGGACATACTATCTACACAACTTGACAGAACAGTGTCTCCACCTGAGGATCACTGTTGTCCTTGAGATTGCTGCTGTTGTTGCCCACCCACTGATGGGTTCCTTCATCCTCGGCGTCTACCTAAAAAGTCAAATCCCATGGGAGTGAGACAATTGAATAATTTTCCCAGCGAGAGATATAACTCTCCGCCAGAAGCTTTGTTATTGCAATAATGGAATAACATAAAGTAGTGAAATTATAAACATTCAACAGTAGGTAACATTGTATAAACTATGTGAAGTAGCATCCTTATAAGTAATCATTTTAATTATAACCTAATTGAATGACAAGACATATAACAATAAGGAATATGAAGAACATGTATACTAGTTACTTAACTAGAGTACTATAAACAATGTATCATCAATCATTGTTTCTAGTAGTTCAACCTAAGAAAATATGCTATGCGGCTGATTACATTTTACAAACATATTTATGCCCTGAGGAGATGAGTTACACCTCTCATACTCCAACCGACCATCATTAGATCGCAATCGGTGCCATACTTAGGTCATCAGGAGAGTCGGATTCCTATGACCTCATCACTCCTCAGTCAGTATGAGGATCAACATGCAGTTAATCTCGTGTCTCTATTATAATAGCTTTCCAGGGTATTCTGGCAACTTCACTATTTAGAGTTACAATGGCGTTCTGTACTCTCTTCGCCATCGAAGGATTTCTTGTTTATCTCTCATTGATGTGGCTTTAACAACATCATCGGGAGATTACTGATACATCTTCCCGACATAAACAAATAATGAAGGATTGAGAGATTAGTGGTACATCTCCTATCAAATCCAACATTAGGACGTAAGGATATTCGCGTCTATAACCCCCACATACTCAAAAGTATGTGCTCCAGGAGTTTCCTTAGGAAAACCTGTTTCACCATCATGTATTTTCTAACAATGATGGATCTATGGTCAGGGCTCTGCATGATATCATTATACTTGTTTAGTTAAGTACATTATGGCATTCTTTAGCATCAAACATGAGTTCAAACATAAATCAATAAAACAAATGCCATAAAGAAAGAGTACTATTTGTATCAAGTTCACATCACATACTTTTAACATTGGGATATCAATCCCTAACCATCTCATCATTGTAATTCAGGAATGTGGGTGTTCAAACCCTTGAATCATCATAACACTTGTTACCAAGTAACATCTTATCATTCAGTCATTTTAACAGTATGACTGTTGATTATAACAATGCATATATCTTTCATGGCTCATTCAGCCTATCAAGCTCATATGTTACCACTCACCAGGTAACATAACATATCATTATACTTGAAGCATCTGAAGTGTTTTCAATGCATATAACATCATAATCCTTACTTAGATATGATCATCTCTTTATGAAAACCTGCATGGTTAACATTTACTAATAACATGTACTTTGTAACTATATCAGCACAATACAAGTTCTTTTCAATTTATACATATGATACCACGGTCGTGCTATCTTGCACGGTCGTGCAAGAGTAAGCCACCACCGTCGTGCTTCATTGCATGGTCGTGCAAAAAAGGATTCACCGCGACCGTGTCATATTACCACGGCTGGTTTCTAGGGTTAGGATTCTCTTTCAATCCAATTAGAGTTATTCAACCCCTTAGTTGATTAGTAATAGTAATTCCTTATCTCTTACTTTAATCATGGAGTTTCATGCTTAAAAGCATAACTCAGAATTAGGGTTTACTTGTTCATACCATCACATCACCTTGGATTAGGGTTTACTATTCACATTACATCACATTACCCTAGATTAGGGTTTACTATACACATTACATCACTTTACCCTAGATTAGGGTTTACTATTCAAATTACATCATATTACCCCAGATTAGGGTTTACTATTTATCTTACATCACATTACCCGAGATTAGGGTTTACTATTCACATTACATCATATTACCCTAGTTTAGGGTTTACTATTCACATTACAATGAATTGAGATCATATCATCATCATGTATGAAGATTACTTCCATTAATGCCCTCAAATTAGATTAGATTCATTAATCATCATAATTAGGGTTTACATGATCTCACTATGAAGAATCATACCCTAATTAGGTGTATTCATATATGTTGGAAGTATATTACTTGATTCTCAAACATATAGGGAGTCTTCTCTCTCCTCTTACTAATATATGATGTTTACATCACTCTTGATTAGATTAAGACAAAGCATCTTTGATAACATAAGTCATGTCATCACCATTATGGCCATTAGAGTTTGCTTGATCAAGGGGTACTAGTCTCATTAACCCACTAAGGGTACGTTGGTAATGTTCACCATTAATCATCGATCTCATCCATCACTTAACAAAGTACTTGTCCCCTTCATCACTTTAGGTACCTTTAGGGTTTGGGTTAAACAACTACTAAACCATCTAAGCCTTATAAGCATTAAGCATTCTTGACCTTAAAAGACCCAAAACGGTTTTGCACTTTCAACCTCCAAACGGTTTTGAAACCGCATGGAGTTGTTGACTGTTTGGTCACTTTGACTTTCAAGACCGCATGGCCAAGTGCACACTCAAGACCGTTTTCCCTAGGTGAGGTGAAGACCGTTTGGTCACGTTGACCGTTTGGCCAAGTTTGACTTTTGAAACCGCATGGTCACCAATCGGTCTTGAAACCGCATGGTCACCAATCGGTCTTGAAACCGCATGACACCAAACAGTCTTGAGACCATTTGGTCCAAACACCTCAAAATCGCATGGACCAAAAAGTGTGTCAACTCTTCCAATTGAGTTAGGGTTTTCAATGTTGAACCCCTCATTCATTCATGCCATGGTTAACCACTTATCAATTGAGTAAATTAGGTCAACCCTCTACTGATTTATCACTCAATTGACCCTCAATTTATCATTAATTAGGGATTTGATCAAGTGAATTAGGGTTTGGAATCGATCACCCTTCAACATGCATCAACATGAGCCTAATTGATGTTGAACCCATTGAACCATCACTCAATTGGGTCATGACCTGACCCCAAACGGTCTTGGGATCGTTTTGACATCCTCCAAACGGTCTTGAGACCGTTTTCTCAAGTCCACATCAAAAACTAAGTCAACCTATTAGGGTTTGAACTATAGACTTGATCATTAGGTCACTAATCGATTATATTTCAACTTGTTACCTTTCAATCTTCAACCACTTAACCATAGTCAACCCTAGACCTCCAAACGGTCTTGGGTGATCACCAAACGGTTTTGAAACCATTTGGACATCCTCCAAATGGTCTTGAGACCGTTTTCCCATGATGTCATCAAAAACCAAGTCAATCACTTAAGGGTTAAACCCTAGGTTTGGTCACCAAATCAGCACTTGATTATTCAACAACTTGATATGATTGGACCCTCAATTGGTCAACCCCACTTAACCCTATACCTCCAAATGGTCTTGGGTTGTCACCAAACGGTCTTGAGACCGTTTGAGTGATTCCGAAATGGTTTTGAAACCGTTTGGGCCACTCAACCCAAACTTCAACATGATTGCATCATTGAAATCAGCAATAGACCCGATTAGGGATTAGGTGACTAAAGTGCCTTCAATTGGTGATTTACTTGAAATTAGTTAATGATTATTGGTGAGTGATTAGTCCATAATATCTAAAGAAAATCTCCAAATGGTCAACGCATGGTCAACTCATCCAAACGGTCTTGTGAAACCGTTTGCCCTCCAAACGGTTTTGAAACTGTTTGCTTCCAAACGGTTTTGCAAACCGTTTCGGCAAGAGGTGGAGACCGTTTGATAAAGTGGATTAGGATGAAACTTTGGAATTAACGCCACCTTCTTCTACCTCAAGAACATGGTCTGTTCTTCACGGTTTTGGTTGCAAGAACACTTAGAAGTATGAAAGAAAGGAGAACAAGCAACGTTTTCATAGGAAGAAGATATATAAACAAAGCTTTAAGGTTTAGAGTTATAAAATCCGTTTTAGAATCTGATCTAGAGATCCAAGCTCCGTAGCTTTAATGGTGGCTTGATCTCCACAGGTCGTCCAAGGTTCTTTCTTCAAGAATTGGATGGAGAAGATGGCTAGAAAGAAGAGTTGTGTAAGGAAAACTAGCAAACCAACCTTGTAATGGGATTTCCTCCATGAATTCGAGCTAGAAGATGACCAAAACTTACCCAAACCAACTTGGTCGTCCTTCCCTGCTCCTGATCTCCTCCTTAGTCGGTCCAAGCAAGAAGATAAGAAGAGGAATGAAGGAAACGATCCCTTTCTTGTGGAAAGGAGATGTGCTTATATGCTTTGGTATATTTTCAAGGCAATAATAATTATCTCTTCTACTTTACATCTATATCCTCCACGCCCTTCTCCACTTCTTTGCCACGTTCCCCCCTTCTTATGACATGCAACCCCTCTCTCAACCAAGGTTAAGGAAAAAGGAATTAAACACCTTACTAAGTTGCACATATAAAAGGGTCATTTTGCTTAAAACTTGGTCATTTAGATATAAGGAATTTCTTTCTTATTTGATTATTCAAATGAGGCGCCCCCCTCATTTTCTTTACTGTACTTGATGCCAAAATACATGAGAGATACTCTAGAGGGTATATTTTACATGTTGCACCCTATGTTTTGGGTAAATTGCACTTTACACCAAAACTAGGTTTTAAAGCACAAGGATTGCTCTACAAGCTATATATTGGCGCCCAAGCTTGGAGAATCTCTATCACTACATCATATTCATTCTTATGATGTCTCAACATCAGAAAAACATCTTAACATGTGCACTTTGCAATTTAACCCCTCTAATTGGGTAATTTGCACATTAGTACATATTAACAAAACAATATTACAACATTGTTCAAAAAGGATAGAAATGGAAATATAAATTCCTCAGGAGCTTTAATTACATATCAAAGGATAACCACAAGCATCTAATCACATGTCTCAAGCAAAACACCTAGGGTTAGCTCATAACCCAGGTCAGGGATGTTATAAATTATCCACCCCTTACAAGGATTTCGTCCCCGAAATCAACAAAACATATCAACAAAACATATTAAGAGAAAAGAGCAGGGTATTTCCTTCTCATCTCTTCCTCTAGTTCCCATGTGGCTTCTGCAACACCAGGATGATTCCAGAGAACTTTCACAAGACTTATGTCTTTCTTTTTCAGCTTTTTAATTCTTTTATCAAGGATTGATATAGGTCCTTCTTCATAAGATATATCATCATTAAATTCTACCTCGATAGGTTGCAGAACTGATTCTGTATCAGGGTGACATTTCCTCAACATGGAAATGTGAAATACAGGGTGTAACCTCTGTAACTCTGGTGGTAACTCTAGCTTATAGGCTACTCTTCCAATCCGTTCAATGATTGGATAAGGCCCCATAAACCTCGGAGCTAACTTCCCTTTCCTTCCAAAATGAAGGACTCCTTTCCAAGGTGAGACTTTAAGATACACTCTGTCTCCAACCTGGAATTCTAAGGGTGTACGACGTTTATTAGCGTAAGTTTTATGCCTATCATGTGCAGTCTTTATCTATTGATGTATTATTTTAATCTTTTCTGTGGTCTGCTGTACAAGATCAGGACCTAAAAGTTGGTATTCACCAGTTTCATACCAACATAGGTGTGATCTACAACGTCTACCATACAAAGCTTCATAAGGTGTCATGTCAATGCTATGTTGATAGCTATTATTGTAAGCAAACTCTATCAAGCTTAGGTGCAGATCCCAACTCCCTGTAAACTGAAGAACACATGCTCTAAGCAAGTCTTCCAAGGTCTGTAAAGTCCATTCTGACTGTCTATCAGTCTGAGGATGAAAGGTTGTACTAAACCTTAACTGTGTGCCTAAGGCTTTGTGAAGTTGCTCCCAAAAACGACTCGTAAACTGGGGACCTCTTTCAGAAACGATGGTGACTGGGACTCCATGCAATCTTACTATCTCTTCAACATAAAATTGTGCTAGCCTCTCTGCAGAATAGGTCGTTTTGACAGGCAAGAAATGTGTTGTCTTTGTCAACCTATCAACTATTACCCAAATGGAATCATGCCCTTTGCTTGTCCTGGGTAGGCCAACAACAAAGTCCATGGTTACATGATCCCACTTCCACTGTGGTATGGGTAAAGGTTGCATTGTTCCTGCAGGCTTCTGGTGTTCAGCTTTAACTTGCTGACACACGGGACACCACATAACAAACTCAGCAAAATCTTTCTTCATTCCAGACCACCACTCTAT
This sequence comes from Alisma plantago-aquatica, assembly GCA_963693085.1. Lineage (NCBI taxonomy): Eukaryota > Viridiplantae > Streptophyta > Magnoliopsida > Alismatales > Alismataceae > Alisma > Alisma plantago-aquatica. The sequence continues at coordinate 1,128,397,989 of OY856409.1, read as the reverse complement.
ATCTTTCAAAGTTCCGATACATCTTGGTGCTTCCTGGATGCATAGCATACATTGAAGAATGAGCTTCTTCCAGGACTAACTTCCTCAAGTTATCCACATCCGACACTATCATACTACTATGATAATAGGCTACTTGATCATCAGAGTCATGGAAACCATCTTGTTTCTCATCACCATACTCCGATCTGATCTGTTGAACTGCAGCATCCAGTTGTTGTGCCTCCTTGATTTGTTCTCTCAGAGTAGGTTTCATATGCATCTCAGCTAACAACCCAGCTAACAATGATACTTTCAACTATACATTGTCTTGTCTTAAGGAGATAAGCATATCTCTCCATGAGCACACTAAGGAATTCAGTTGTGCTCTATCTAAAGCCGGTGTTGCTGATTTCCTACTCAAAGCATCAGCAACCACATTGGCCTTCCCTGGATGGTAATCAATTGTACAATCGTAATCTTTGATTAACTCCATCCAGTGACGTTGCCTCATGTTGAGTTCTTGCTGAGAAAAGATGTACTTAAGGATCTTATGATCAGTGAAAATCTGGAATGTCTCTCCATAGAGATAGTGTCTCCAGATCTTCAAGGCATGAACCACAGTAGCTAACTCCAGATCATGTGTCGGATAATTCTCCTCGTGTTTCTTAAGCTGTCGAGAAGCAAAAGAAATCACTTGTTTATCCTGCATCAACACACATCCAAGTCCATTCTTGGAGGCATCATAGAAAACCATGTATCCTTTCCCTTGCTCAGGCAATACAAGCACATGTGTACTTGTCAACCTCTCCTTCAGCAACTGAAAAGATTGTTGACACTTATCACTCCAGGTAAAAGGAACATCCTTCCGGGTCAACTTGGTCAGGGGTAAGGCTACGGAACTGAAGTTCTTAATGAACCTCCGGTAATAGCCAGCCAACCCTAAGAAACTACGGATTTTTGTCGGTGTCTTCGGCTGCTCCCATTGTAGATCAGATTCTACCTTTTTAGGGTCAACACGAATACCCAAGGCAGATACCACATGCCCAAGGAAAGATACTTCTGGTAACCAGAACTCACACTTGCTAAACTTAGCATATAGCTTGTGTTCTCTTAGCAAAATTAGAGTCTGGCGAAGATGTTGTTTGTGCTGTTGAGCATCTTTACTATAGATCAGAATTTCATCTATAAAGACAACAACACACTGATCGAGGAAAGGTCGGAAGATTCTATTCATGAGTTCCATGAATGCAGTTGGTGCATTAGTTAGTCCAAACGACATAACTGTGAACTCATAGTGACCATACCTTGTTCTAAAGGCAGACTTGGGTATGTCACTATCCTTAATACGAAGTTGGTGATATCCTGACCTCAATCTATCTTTGAAAAGACGATTGCACCATGCAACTGGTCAAAGAGATCATCAATCCTCGGTAGAGGATACTTGTTCTTTATGGTTACTTTATTTAACTATCTATAATCAATGTACAACCGCATTGATCCGTCTTTCTTTTTAACAAAGAGCACTGGAGCACCCCCAAGGTGAAGTACTCGGCCGGATGAAACCCTTCTCAAGCAACTCTTGCAACTGTTTGTTGAGTTCTGCCATCTCAGCATGCGCCATCCTATACGATGTTTGTGCTATAGGTTGTGTGTATGGGACTAAAATTGATCTCAAAATCAATTTCCCGAGGCGGTGGCACACCTGGAAGTTCTTCAGGAAATACATCTTCAAATTCCCTAACTACAGGAACTTCAGTAGGGTTAGGGATATCCATGGTAGTATCTACTACATGGGCCAAGAATGCATAACATCCTTGCCTCATCTGCTTCTCGGCAACCATAGCTGACACAAGACAGGTGGGTAGAATCTTTTTCTCTCCTTGAAAGATCCATGTGTCACTATCATCAACGAACACAGCTTGTTTGAACTCACAATCCAAGACAACCTTATACCTTTCTAAGGTATCCATCCCAAGAATTATATCAAATCCATGCATCTCAAGTAGTATAAGATCCACTTGAATGCGATGTTCAGAAAAGAAGAGAATGCAGGGAGAACATACCTCATGCAACACAGCACACCCCCTCAACGGAGTTTCTAACAACAAACTATCTGCTCTATGACTTGTAATCAAGTTGCAGTCAAGAATCACTCTTCGAGTGATAAAGGAGTGCGTAGCACCCGGATCAATCAAAATAGATACAACGCAAGATATAGACATATCAGAATATAACAGCTCCATCTGACCTGCTACAACCCAAGGGTTGATAACTGCATCAGGTGAATTCATCACGTAGAATCTCGCCGTCGCCTGTGGTTGATTTGGTGCTTGATGACTAGATGTCGATGATCCAGCTTGGGACGCTTGTCCACGTCCTCTATCTCCTCCTAGAAACTGTCGCCTTTGAGATCCTTTCTGATTCTGCCTCTCAGGTTGAGTCACACTCACTTCTCTAGCTCTGCAGTCCTTCATCAGATGTCCCATCTTTCCACATATATAACAACTTCTATTCAGTTGTTGTGGTTTGGGTGTTCCTGTAACCGACATAGATGTTGAACTGTGAGCTCCTTCTGGTGGTAGGCTTCGTCCTCTACCCCTATTCGACGTGCACTGCGTCCAGGTATTGGACCTAGGTGGTGGCATAGGTGCAGAAAACCTAGGTTTCTTGAAACCTTTGGATGAAGATCCTTGGAATTGGGGATACATTCTCTTATTCTGGGTCTGTCTCTTCTCCTCTAAAGACCTCTCTACCCTTCTGACAGACTCCATGAAGGTAGCAAACCTTTCTCTATTCTCTAGGGTAGACATGGGAGTAGTCAACTCAGCATTTAATCCTTTCTCAAAATGCCTTATCCTTTCTTCATCTGTGGTTGCCATGTGCAGACAAAACCGCAACAACTCCATGAACTTAGCCTCGTACTCGCTAATGTTCATTGGACCTTGCCTTAACCTCTCGAACTGAGAGATTTTCTCATCCAGAAACGTCTTAGGGAAATATCTATTGATAAATTCTCGTTGGAAGTCTTCCCAGACAACCTCCACACCAGGCCTCTTCTGCTCTTCCATGGTCCACCAATGACCAGCACTCCTCTTAAGAAGATAGACAGCATGTCTAACCTTCTCAGCTTCTGGGATGTTCAGGATTCTAAAGGCCTTCTCTAGTTCAGTTAACCACAAGTCGGCATCTGCGGGATCAGTTGTTCCAAAATATTTTGTGGCTCCAACTCGGCGAAGTCGTTCAAATGTCTTGTCGATTCCTTGGCCTTCAGGTTGGGTTGGTACCCTAGGTGCAGGCATAGGTATCCTATCAGTTATATGTGTCATGGCAGTCATAAACTGTCCAAACATGGTCTGAACGATTGGGTTCCCCATGTCAGCTGGATTGAACTGGGGTGGTTCAGGCACAGGTTGCTCTATCTCTGGGTTTCTTGCACCTTCTCTGGGTGCAGTAACACTACTCTCTGTGACATATTCCTCGTGTGGTCCAGACATCCTTAGTCTTATCTTCTTCTTCTGAGGAGAAGAAGACACCATCATACATACTGAAAAGCACTAGAACAAACTTCAACATCCTAAGTCCTATGTCACTGTAGACTCAACGAACCTAGAGCTCTGATACCACTAAATTGAGACGATCAAATGACGAAAACAAGATTAACGAATGCGGAAGCAATTAGCAGCAGAATTATCAAATATCACTAAAAATTAAAACGTTTCTGTGAAGAGATCACCAACGATAAAACTCTTTCATAAAAAAGCATGATAAGTTATTTACAAACTGATCCATCATTACATATATGTAAACAAACACATCTTGAGAGTTACAACATCAATTACCTTGTTAACTGTACAAGGTAAGATACAAAATCTCGAGGCATTATGCCAAAATCTCAAATATACTGACTCCTACGACCTGAGAGTACAGAGACGACATATAGGACATACTATCTACACAACTTAACAGAACAGTGTCTCCACCTAGTGTTATTTGCATCGTTTTTTTAAATAACCGGCGCGGATGGTTAACTTAAAAGCACCCGCGTGAGCCAGAGGGTTCCCCTTTCTCTATTTCATTCCCGATTGAGGTTAGGTCTGGCGATTTCCTGCTCATCGACACTTGATGCTCCTCTGCTCACCGTCGCTCGCTGCTCCTCTGTTCATTGCCACCTCCGACGTCGTTGCTTGTTGCTCCTCTCATCGTCGCCACTCACTACTCCAGCCGCCTGCTAGCTCTCGTGCTTGCTGCTCTGGAAACCGCTCCTTGCTCCTACTCCTGGTCGCCCGCTCACCGCCGCCGCCCGCTCATTGTTGCCGCCCGCTCTCCTACTTGCTGCTTCGGCCACCTACTCACTGCTCCTGGTACCCTTCTTCCTCCTCTTCTTGCTCCTTGCTCCTACACCTAGCCCCCTACCCTCAGGGTGCGGTAAATGGGTTGGATCTTATACATATTTGAGTACATTAGGGTTCTAATCTACCCTTTTGTCCTATCTTTGATGCTAATTGTGCATATATGCTGAGTTTGGGACTTTAGTGATGCACTTTGTCCTAAGTTACTAATTTCAATCAACTGATTATATTTACTTATCTATTGATTTGTATTTGTTTATCAACTGAGTTGTACTTTTTTATCTATTGTTTTGTATTTGTTTATCTATTGATTAAATTTATTTATCTAATGCTTTGAGTTTACTTATTTAGATGTTGCTATTGTAAATCAACCTAGGATATGAACAAATCTTGTGCTTGCATATATTTGGGCTTCTAATCCTTATGCTTGACATAATTCAGTAAACTTTGATGCATGTTGAAATAAGATTCAAACTTTTCCATTCTAGTGTAACACCCCTGACCTGGGTTATGAACTAACCCTAGGTGTTTTGCTTAAAATTATTATTAGAGGCTTGTGTTTAACCTTTGATATGTCATTAAATCTTAAAAAGAATCTATATTTTCATTTCTGTTTCTTTTAAACAATGTTGTAGTATTGTTTTGTAATATAGGGACCTATGTGCAATTTACCCAATTAGAGGGGGTTGACTTGCAAATATCACATGTTAATATGTTACTTTGGTGTTGAGACATCATAAGAATGAATATGATGAAGTATGATGGATTTCCCAAGCTTGGGCATCAAGAGGCAGCTTGTGGAGCAATCCTTGTGCTTAAAACCCTATTTTTGGTGTAAAATGCAGTTTACCCAAAGTATGGGGTGCAACTTGTAAAATACACCTTCAGTATCTTGTTTGACTCTAAACATCATTTAGAGTAAAAATTATGAAGGGGGCGCTTCAATTGAATAACTAAATAAGATTGATAACCCTTGTATCTAGATTACCAAGTTATAAGTAATATGACCCTTTTTATATGAGCAACTTAGTAAGAAGTTGGCTTTCTCTACCTTTAGACCTTTGGTCTAAAATGAGTTTTGCTTAAGTATGAAAAGGAGAAACGTGCCTTAGAAGGAAGGAAGGACCTAGATGTAAAAAGAAGGAAGTTAGATGTCCTTAAGATGAAAATGACCCTAAGATATATAAGCTTGTTTCCTTTACAACCAAAGGCAACATTTCCTTTCCCCTTCACTTATCACCTTGCTTGGACCGACTAAGGCAGAGCTTAGGAACAGAGGAGAACGACCAAGGAGGATCTAGGTAAGCTTGGGTCACCTTTTTGCTCGAATTCATGGAGGAAAGTGGATTACAAGGTTGGTTTCATGGTTATCTTACTTAGTTCTTTCTTTCTAGCCGATCTTTCCCAACCTTTTCTTGGAGAATCACCTTTGGCCGACTTGTAGAGATCAAGACGCCATTAAAGGCTTGGATCTTGGGATCTTGGAGCTCTAGGAACGACCTTAAGGCAGGTTTTATAACTCTAAACCTTTGCTTTGTTATGCATACCTTTATTCTTGCAAATAATAGTTAGTTCTTCATCTTCCCCATCTTTCCTTGCACTCTTGCAAGCAATTCCGTGAAGAACCAACCTTTGTCTCAAGGTAGATGATGATGGGCGTCAATACCCATTTTGGTCCTTATCCAACTTTACCAAATGACCTTGGACCATTTGGTCTAAACGGTTTGCAAACCGTTTGAAATCAAACGGTCTCAAGACTATTTGATCTCATGCGGTCTTGCAAGACCGTTTGGAATCAAACGGTCTCAAGACCGTTTGGTAGGTTTGACCAAGGGAAGACCGTTTAGAGGTCTGTTGTGTGCATGTTGAATTAAACATCTACAAATAATTGCAACCTAATTCCAAACCGATCACAAGTTGAAGGCACTTCAACCCCCTAAACCCTAATCGGGTTGAATTGCTTATTTCAAGGATAGATTTTGGTGAACTTTGGGTTGACGGGCCCAAACAGTCTCAAGACCGTTTGGGGGTTCACTCAAACGGTTGGTGACAACCCAAGACCGTTTGGAGGTCTAGGGTTAAGGTAATTTGATCAATTGAGGGTCCAATCACAATAGGTTGATGAATTGATGAAAAGTGTTGATTTGTAATCTAATTAGGGTTCAACCCTTATCAAATCGACTTAGATTTTGATGAATATTTGGGAAAACGGTCTCAAGACAGTTTGGAGGGTGTCTAAATGGTCTCAAGACCGTTTGGACCAAGTTTGGGCCCAATTGAGTGCCAATTGATTGGTTCAACTTCAATTTGATTCACATTGATGAACGTTGATGGTTGAGTGATTACAAACCCTAATTAAACCAGTTTCAACCCTAATTGATTAGCAATTAAAGGTCAATTGAGTGTCCAAATGATTAAGGATGACCCTAATGGACTCAATTGATAAGTGATTAGCAAGGATGTGGCCAATTGAAGGCTTCAACTTAGAAAACCCTAATCGATTACAACCTTTGGATCACCTTTGAGGTCCATGCGGTTTTGAGCCCATTTCGTCCAAACGGTCTCAAGACCGTTTGGGTCCAAACGGTCTCAAGACCGTTTGGGTCCAAACGGTCTCAAGACCTTTTGGGCTCAAACGATCTCAAGGTCGTTTGGATTCAATCGATCTCAAGGTCGTTTCATTTCAAACGGTTTCAAAGTCAACACATCCAAACGGTCAACGCATCCATGCAGTCTTGGTGACCATGCGGTCTTGGTGGCCATGCGGTCTTGGAGGTCAAAGTGTCCAAACGGTCAACGCCCCCAAACGGTTTCAAGACCATTTGGAGGTTGAGGGGTGAAACCGTTTGGGGACTTTTAGGGCTGTTTTTACTTAATCATTTGAAGGTGTAATTGGTCCAATGGTGGTCTAATCTAAACCCTAATGGTACCCTAAGTCACTAAGGGGCTAAGTGATTATTAGTTTGAACCATGTTGGGAATCAATGGTGTACTTTACTAATATACCCTTGAAGGGTTCAAATAGATGATACCCTTGTTTAATCAAACCCTAATGATCACAATGGTGGTGACTTAGCTTATAATGATCAAAGGTGATTTGACCTAACCTAATCTAGAGTGATGTGATCACCATCTAGCAATGAGAGGAGAGAGAAGGCTCCTAATATGAATGGGAATCAAGTAACACATCTTCAATATGAAAGAATGTACATGATTAGGGTATGATCCATCAAGGTGAGATCATGAAACCCTAATTATGATGATGAATGAATTTTAACCTAATTAGAGAGCATCAATGATGATAATTTCATACATGATGATGCTATGAGCTCAATACACTATGAAGTGAATAGTACACCCTAATTCTAGGGTAATAACATGTAATGTGAATAGTAAACCCTAATTTAGGGTGATGTTATAAATGGAGTAACTCTAGGTTATGCCTATGAGTGTGAAACCCTAATTACAAGTTGTAGCATGAAATCTTTATGCCTTGTAAGCTAAGAGGTTCAATAATCCCATATTAAGGTGAATGAGTCCAAACCCTAAAATTCAATGGTGATATGTTAAGTCTAGCACACCCGTGCTAAAGAGCACGGCCGTGGTATCTTTCCTTTGCACGATCGTACAAGGAAGCACGGTCGTGGTGTTTTATAAAGAAAATTGAAAAGCTTTAGTATTGTGCTAATACTATGATAAATGCATTTCTTCAATTATATTAAACATGCAGGTTCCTATCAAGAGGTAATCATAACCAGGTGAGGGTTATGATGTTATATTCCTTGAAAAAATTTATGATATGTGAAGGATACATATATATATATATATATATATATCAAAGTCATGTATTAGATGACTTGATGCTTATATACATCACTTGATAACAAGTATTATGATGATCTAAGGGTGTAACCACCCATGTTCTTGAATCATAGTGATAAGATGATTAAGAATTAATATCCATCCAATAACTTATGAGAGTTAAGCTTGACAGGTTTTTATTAAAGAGGTAACCAGATCCAGGTAAGGATTATAATGCTATTTGCATTAAAAACACTTTATATCTATACTTCATGTATAACTATATGTTATGTTATCTCGTAAGTGGTAACATATGAGCTTGATAGGTTGAATGAACCATGAGTAATTTGCATTGTCGATAATTAAAGGTCATGTCATTATGATGACCAGATAAAATGAGATGTTACTTGGCAACAAATGTTTATGATTGGTTCAGGGGTTTGAACTCCCACCTTCCTGAATCATAATGATAAGATGGTTAGTGATTGATATCCCAATATTAAAATATGAGATGTGATCTTAATAACAGAGTGTTACTAAGTAAAATTCTATTACAGGATAATCCTATGGAAGGCTTAACTGCAGACTAATGGGTTATGAATGTAATTAACCCTTGTACTACATGAGTATTGTTAGGTATAGTATCATGTGTACAAATCATGCAGATATGTTGTGGAGTTGAAATCCTAACACTTTGTGAGAAAGAGTATGGCTACATGCCATGATTTCCCCAGTAATAATGCCAGGCAATGGATATATGACCTAAGTCTGAAGAGAGTTAGTGTTGTGATAATGGTTTTATTATAAATAGATGTCATACACGTTCTTTTATTTCTTTAAAGATAAGTGACATGTGGATTTATCAATTTGTAGCTACATTGCTTCTAATAGGAAGAAAAGTTTAATCTGTTAAACATTAGTTTAACTACTCCCAAACATATATAACTTCTTTGTGTACATTTATTCTCTTAAGCTGCAATAATTATGTTTCTGGCGAAGAGATATATCTCTCGTTGGGACAATTTTTATAATTGTCTCACCCCGTAGATTTCAACCTTTAGGTGGACGTGGGCGAGGAGGCAGAAATCCTTCAATAGGTGAAGGGCAGCATCAACAGTACCAGGGACATCAGTGAAGATTCAGGTGGAGACACTGGCTGTTGTGCCATGTGTAGATGGAGTTAGAGTCATATGTGTCGTCTCTGTACTCTCAGGTCCTCGGAGTAATAGTTAGTGCTTCCGAGTTTTTCGTCCAGACCCTCAAGATTTTGTATCTTGTCTTACATAGTTAACATGGTAGTTGATGATTGTATTTCTCCAGATACGACCTTACAGAGATACACTGATGGTTCAGTTGTAAATAACTTATCATGTTTCTTTATGAAAAATCTTTACCTTTAAAAGATCTCTTTGCAAAAAGTTTTAAATTTTTAAGTGATTGGTAATCCGCTGCTTAGTGAATGCTTCCGCATTAGTTAATCTTGTTTTCTCGAAATAGACGTTACATCTAGCATCCTAATTTGAGTTGATTATGTGCTTTGAACCTTGTAACATGTGTACTAAAGATACATTGATGTCTCAAACTTAACTCACATGTGGGTCTTGTATTTCTAAAATGATTCTATCTTCAATCTGCTTTTTTCACCTTTATACTATATGTATTACCTCTAAAATAGAAGATCTATTTGGTAGAACTGTCAACCTTTGTCCAGACCCTAAAGTGGATTCTATGAACACAGCCAATTAAAGTATCATATTAATATATAATAGTTTATTTATGGAAGTTACATAGAGACATGCAATTTTTAGTAACAAAATGATCAAAATAACCCTTATTATATTTTGCTACTATAAAAAAGTAAACCCTAGGAATTGATAGTATAAATGCATCTAAACATTCATAAGCTATTAATGTGTCACTTGGAGAGAAATGGGCATATTCCTATTTAAGTAAAAATTACATAAGACATAATATGAAGTAATGATTAGTAATATAATGTGGTGGTTATCTATATGAAATTGATTATATATGCAATTCAAGTAGAAATACTAGAGAGAAAGATAATGAAACAAGTATGAAATTGCAAATAACCTTAGATGGGAAAGAAAAATTCAAAACAATGCAAGGTGTTTCATGGTCTCTCTTCCTAATGAGTTATGTTACAAATATCTGTATATTAGGTTAAAGACATGTTTCTGTTGTAACATGTTGAGTTTTTTGCTATGTTATACCCACCAGATTTGTGTTATATATAAAATAATACATTGATTAATTTAGGAAGCATTGATATGTTGTTATGGCTGTCCACAAGTGTTTTTATAAGAAAATTTTGTGTTGAATGGGGTTGTGAACAAGGGACTGGTGTTGTATTTGTTGGCCTAGAAACTCATCCAAGATATACTCATTAGGAGTAAATCTTCGATAGTCCCCAGTTTGATACTGTTCTTGAACACCTAATTTCACTTAGGATGTAATTGTATAATGTGTATTGGGTTTCCAAGAAAATTTCAGTAACATTTCCCCGTTTGTTCTCTAAGTACATATGTACTTGGAGAGCAGTAGGGAAATGCTGCCGAAATTTTTTTGATAACCCAATACACATTATACACTTACTAGTGAGATTAGGTGTTCAAGAATGGGATAGGAGGTACACATTTATTATATATAAGAATGACAAAACATGTATTTGTTGGCCTAGAAACCCGTCCAAGATTTACTCATTAGGAGTAAATCTTAGATAGTCCCCGGTTTGGGACTGTTCTTGAACACCTAATCTCACTTAGGATGTTTTAACCATTAATTATATATAAGACCTTAAACCCTGAAGTTTTAACCATAAACTTTAATATGTTAACCCTAGACCCTAATATTGTTATAATATATAATTGTTTTCTCTTTGATCATAGAATGGATAGATCATGGATGTCCATTCCAAATCACTGCACCCCAGAGTTTATTTCTAGTCTTGATCAGTTTATTAGATTTGCCAAGGAACATAGGAAACAACATGTAGATAGGTTCTACTGTCCATGTAGGCACTGCGGTAACAACTTGAAAGTCAGTACTAGTGACGAAATCAAAAGTCAAGTCATGTGCAACGGGATTGTACAAGGCTATACAGAATGGCACTGGCATGGAGAAATTTCAAACTTGAAATCAGTGGATGTCAATAGCAGTGCTTGTTTGGAAGAAGAAATTGTCTTTGATGATGTAGATGTGAACGAACCAGTTCCAGTAGACATCATTGATGCGATGCTGCATAGTTGTTGGGTAGAGCGCACCGATCCACCTCCCATGTTTAGAAACATTGTGCATGATGTTGAGATACCGTTATACATAGGTTGTAAGTTGATGAAGCTTAGCGCTGTGTTGAGATTGTATAAGCTAAAAGCTAACAATGATGAAGCAACAAAATCTTCACATCATTATTGTCTTTGTTGAAAGAAATTATTCCTGAAGGAAATGAGCTGCCAATCTCAACATACCGGTTAAAGAAATTGTTGTGCCCAATGGGAATGGAGGCCAAGAAGATACACGCATGACCGAATGATTGTGTATTATTTCAAAAGGACTATGTGGATTTCAAAGATTGTCCCAAATGTAGTGCGTCAAGGTATAAATTGACGACTTCGGGGGAGTCCAAAACTGGTTCTCCGGCCAAGGTGATGTAGTATCTACCTATAATAATATGGTTTCAACTCTTGTTTTCCAATCCGATAGATGCGAAGAATTTGAGGTGGCATGCAGATGCTAAGAAAAATAATGATGGGATCCTACGACATGCGTTTGATTCCCCTCAGTGGAATAAGATTGATTTATTGTACCCTAAATTTTGTGAAGAAGTCAGGAATCTAAGACTTGGGCTTTGTACAGATGGACGGGACATTGAGCAGCCAACATAGCACTTGGCCAGTTATGCTTGTTATATACAATCTACCTCCCTGGTTGTGTATGAAAAATAAGTACGTTATGCAATCGTTGTTGATATTGGGCCCTAAACAACCTAGAAATGATATTGATATTTATCTTGAACCTCTGATTGATTATTTGAAGAAACTATCGGGTGAAGGTGTGATGACCTATGATGCTTCACAAAGAGAGACATTTCGTTTGCATGCTATGTTGTTTTGCACTGTGAATGACTTTCCAGCATATGAGAATTTGTCTGGATATAGTGTCAAATGATCCAAAGCATGTCCTATATGTGAAGAGAACACAGATTCAATATGACTCAAACATGGCGGTTAGACTGTATATCTTGCTCATCGAAGGTTTCTTCCAAAAATCCATCTGTATTGTAGGTTACGCAAAGCATTCAATGGACAGAATGAGGAATGGAGTGCACCTAAACGTATACTAGGAGAGGATGTTTATGAAAGAGTAAAAGACTTTGCCAATTAATTTGGTAAGAGATCACAATGAATGATGGCCACATAGAGTGACAAATCTTTATTCAAGAAGAATTCAATATCTTGGGAACTTCCTTATTGGATTTTTTTAGCAGTAAGGCATTGTATCGATGTCATGCACGTTGAGAAAAATATATGTGATAGCATCATCGGTACCCTGTTGAATATACCAGATACGACTAAAGATGGGATAAAATCCAGAATGGACCTACATGAAATGGGAATAAGGACGGAATTAATATAAGTAGTTAGTAGTGATCGGAGAACATACTTACCTCCCACTTGTTACACGTTGTCGAGAAAGGAGAAGAAAGCTTTTTGTGAATGCTTGGTAAATGTTAAGGTGCCATAGGGTTACTCATCCAACATCCATGCATTGGTATCAATGAAAGATCTGAAGTTGATAGGTCTTAAATCTCATGATTGTCACACTCTAATGCAATGAATATTGCACGTGGCAATTCGATCTATATTGCCGAAGCATGTAAGGTTTGCAATCACCAGACTTTGTTTCTTTTTCAATAGTTTGTGTAGCAAAGTTATTGACCCTGATACTCTCGATAAATTACAAAGAGAAGTGGTTGTTACCCTATGTCATCTTGAGATGTATTTTCCTCCTTCGTTCTTTGATATCATGGTACATCTTGTTGTCCGCTTGACTAGGGAAGTGAAAATGTTGGGACCAATTTTCTTACATTGGATGTATCCCTTTGAACAAAACATGAGCATTTTTAAAGGTGATGTTTGAAACCGTTATCGGCCTGAAGGGAGTATTATTGAGGGTTATGTGGTGAGAGAGGTTATAGATTTTTGCAAGGACTTTCTGAGTGGTAATGACGCTCCTGTTAATGACAAGAATATTGAGGAGCATTTTGGCAAAGGAATTTTGGGATCACAAATCAAAGTAATCAGTCGTGAGCAGTTGGAACAAGGTCACTTGTATATTTTACACAACATTGACAAAGTGAGTGTTTATATAGAGTAACATACCAATTTCATCAAGAGACAATATCCTCGAGCCAATTCAATGTGGCTTACTAGAGAGCATAACAAGACATTTATTAAGTGGTTTGAAGATAAAGTCTTACATCAACTATCCCAAACACCAGATAATCTTACTGAAACTATCAAATGCCTCGCCTTTAAACCAAAATTGAATCTTATGTCTTATGAAGGGTTTGACATACATGGATTCTCATATTACACAAAGCGTCAAGATGATAAGAGTGTCGTCCAAAATAGTGGGGTCAACCTTCAAGTGTCTTCATTGTTTTTTGCAAGTGCAAAGGATAAGAGTCCACGTGAAGCTAAAATGTCATATTACGATGTCATTGAAGACATATGGGAGTTTGACTACGTAGATTTCATAATTCCACTCTATAAATGTAATTCGGTTGATAACACCAAAGGAGTTATAGTGGATGAATTGGGTTTCACATTAGTGAACTTTGAAAATATTGGCTAGAAGGGTGAACCATTCATATTGGCATTACAGGAAAAACAAGTATTTTATGTCGATGATCCTACAAATGATAAATGGTTGGTTGTTCTTCATGGTAAAAGACAGTTCATTGAAGATCTTATAGATGAAGAATAGTACTATGATAAGTATGATGACTCCAGTCCGTTCTCAGTTGGGTTGTCAACACCACCAAATATTGAAGCTAATGATGACTTATATGTGCGCGGAGATCACAACGAAGGATTGTTAATTGATAAAAGATCGCAATATTAGAGGCATGTATGTTTATATTTTTTTATATGTTTTATTTTTCTGAATGTGAACTTTACAATGTGAATTACTTTACAATGTGAATGTGAACTTTACAATGTGAATGTGAACTTTCAGATGGCTGAGCATTCTCCTGATGACCATGTTGATGATTACCATGAAGGTGAGGATGTCAATGCGCTGCCTCACAATGTAAGTTTTAAAAATATATCCCTCAGGTTTCTATATTTATGTTCATTTACAGTTATATCATGTAAGTTTTTGTCAAATTTTAGGTTGGTGATGTACCCCCTGAACAAATTAGGGCACTTGATGAGAAGCAAAAAAAATTAGAAAGTGAGGGGCATCACAATGATGAACAAGTTACTACAGCAAAGGGGCAATGGACCCAAACTAGTTGTGGATTTCGATCATGTAGAAAATCTAGTTGGAGTGAACCACAACTCATTTATTTCATATCTTGGGGTTCTTACTCGCATCCATTGTAGTCTTATTTTTGAATCATGGCATGAAGTTCCTAAGGGGAAGAAATACTTAGTATGGAAGGAACTATGTGTGAGTTATTATTATTTGCAATTCTATTTTTGCATATTACTAATTTTTAGGATACTACTTAATAGAGATTCTATTTTGCAGAGTATATTTGATATGGATGAAAATTTGCATCGTAAATGTGTGATGCAACGTTGTGGGACGGTCCTAAGGAACTATAGGACAAATCTCACAGGAGATTACATACGCGATGATAAGAAGAGGTTCTTGATTGATTTCCAATTCTAGATATTGATCACTTTTTGACTAACTCTACACTAATAATTTTTGTTTGTATTCTCTTTAAAAAATAAATTTAGGAAGAAGGCAACCACTGAACAATGGAACTACCTGGACCCCAAAGTCTGGGAGGAGTTTGTTACCCAAAGAAAAATAGATAAATTCAAGGTATTAAGTGCCACTCCCAATTTATTTAATATACGTTCTTATGTATTCACCTATTCAAGATTAACCTTTAGTGTTACTAACCAAATTAATGTGCTTACTAGCAAGGCTATCAGCGATGCTCAAAGAGCAAGGCGTGCAGTGAATGTGCATGACCACACAATGGGTCCAAGAGGCTATGCAGGCATTCGCCAAAGACTACAGGCTGAGTCTACTGCTCAGTCTACTGCTACTCAGGAATCCTCTACTATTGGTCCCGCACCTCTGCCTCACCATGCTATATGGATACCTAGGAGGCAAAATATGAAGGGATATATAATGAAGCCCTCAACTATTGAGGCGGCTATAAAAATGGTAAAATTCAACTCTTAGAGCAATCAATCGATATTGATTATTGTTATGTTTACTTACCAATTTCTGTTGATGGCAATTAGCGGGAGTTGCACGAGCAGAGGAAGGAAGGAAAGTTCATCGCTGAGGGCACAAGGCATGAATTGACAGTTGCTCTGGGTAGCCCAGAGCATCCTGGATGTGTTAGGGGTGCAGGCGCTGGTGTGGGCATCAAAGCGTTGTTTGGTCCATCTCAGCGCAAACCTATACCAAAAGCGGGAATTTTCACAAGTTGAGGTAACCTATTCTTTTTTTAGAATGTTATTGTGAAAGGGAATTCAATAATCGATAGCTATGTTTCTTTTATCCATGTATAGGTAGATGAATTAATTGAGAGGAAAGTCTAAGAAGAAATGGTGAAGTGGCAAGTGTCTCAGACGACCACTCAGATGGTACTTGTGATGTGCCACACTTATGTTACTCAACTGCATAGGTTGGGAGTAATCATGTAGACCCACCACCTAGCACGTTTGCTGTAAGTTTTTTTTTGACATATATATTAGATATTCTTTTTAAGATGATATGTTTATGTATATATGTATATAACATTCTTTACGTAAATTTGTAGGGGTTGAAGCCATTCCATCTAAAAAGTTAAGAATATGTCGTTGCATAGGCGTCGGCTTACCCAGCCCTTCCAGGGGAGATATTGTATGGGATTCCAGTACTAGATGGTGTGGTTCGTGTGAGCCTGATAAGTGTAGTCCCTAAATGGACGGATATTACATTACCATATGCCCACCCAGACATTGAAACGCTTGGTGATTCAGAAGGTAGAGTGATATTGTGGCCCAAAGCGGTTGTCATCTATACTAATATTATATGGTAAATTTACATTACGTTAATTTGTTAGTGTGTATGTATATATGAGTCAATTGATCTGAAATAATATATATAGGTCAAAAGGAAGACACCATCGCTACATCTCGGCTTCCACCTCCACCTCCTGAAAGTACCAAGTTGGCTTCCAAGGGACCTACATGCCTCGTTACATCCTAATTGTAGGGGTATGGCAGATTGGATAGGCAAACATGTTCCAAATTACCCTATAAATGTTACTATTTCAGAGGAAGCTGCAAGTCAATCATACGATAACAAGCTATTTATACAATATATTTTGGATATGTTTCGTTATGCTTGGCTGAATACATCTGTGATAGAGCTATGGATATGGTGAGATCTTGTTTATACATCCATATACCTTTTATATACGATCTGGTTTCCTATATATTACTGCATACGTAATACATGTTTTGCAGCCACTTACACACGATATGTACAGATTTTTTATTTCTCTATGTGGGATTTTTGGTTCCATCTTTGATTAGTCCTGTAGGTAAAAACCCTAGGTCAGTTACTTCATACTGATGTGATGTGTTTAAATATTTTGGTAAAAACAAGAAGACAGTGATAATAGCTCCATTCAATGTCGGGTATGTTTACTTTGCTTATAATTTGGACTTAAGAAAATTACATTTTTATTGTGACTTTTGAGTTATTAATTTATTACTTTCTTACCTCTAGTGGTAAGCATTCAAAGTTACTAGTTATTATCCCTGAGATGTTCACTGTCTATTATCTAGATCATGTAGGGAAGGAATTGAGTATATATGAACACCCAATGAAAAAGGTCATTATTCACGTGAGAAATATTTCATATTATATATCCATTAACATTTGTTATTACATTACTATTTTATTATGCAATTTAATGTGTTACATTAACACGTAGGGCTTTAGAAGAGTACGCCAAAGCTGGAGGAAAGATCCCCAAGAAAAAGAACCAGCCACTAACTTAGCAGAATGTGAAAGTAATATCCCGACTCCAATGTATACATTATTTATGTGAACTGTGTTTATTTGTAGTTTTGAATATTTTGTATGTTTCAATTTATAGTGTGCTATACAAGACAACGGTTGGGCATGTGGATACTATGTGATGTGATTTATGAGCATAATTATCCAACATGCCGCAATGGAAATCGATACCATACATCAGGTATTATATGTAGTCTCATTAGGTAATATGAAATATATCAATCTTATTATATATTATTAATTATATATATACATCATTCTCTTTGCAGGTGTTTACAACTGACTTCACTACAGGTGAAAAGTTATTAGATGTACATACTCCCTATACGATGGATGAGTTAAATGATATAAGAGAACAATGGGCAGAAGCCCTACAAGTAGTGGGAATTTTTAAATATAATTGGGATAATAACGATGATGAATAAAGAATGATATTTCTAAACTTTGTTCTCATAATTATATTTGTGTGAATGTGAATGAATTTTTCTGAATTGTCATATGTGTGAATGTGAAGATGATCAATACATGAATGTTTCTACATGTGTCTGAATGTGAAAAGAGGTGAAATGAATGGAATTGCAGGTTGCTACTGGTTTCTACATGTGTGTGATGAAAAATAATATGAATTAAATGTGCTTATACATGTGTGTGAATCACACACATATAATATTGTCCATCTTGTTAATTTTGCAAGTTTGTGGCCTGTTGTTGGCCGATATCAATGGATGCAATAAACCCGCAGTTCAGAACTAAACTACAGGTTCTGCATCCTACTGACCAGCCATACAACAGGCCTACAAACTGCCTGCAAAAAAAATCAATTAATAGGTGTTGGTTATTTGTCTATAACTGACAAAAAAACACATTGGCGTCGGTTGTTAGTGTAAAACTGACATCTCTATCATATTTTGACATCGGTCGGTTATCCATAAAATTGACGCCTATCTCGTGGTGCCAGGGGAATATGGCGTCGGTTATATATATAAAACTGACGCCAATAGTCCCATTTGCTGGCGCATTTTTGTTGGCGGGAAGGTTTGATGGTGTCAGTTGTTGATTAATAACCGACATCTTTAATCAAGTTATGATGTCGATTTTCTTAAAGAAACGACATCAATAGTCCCCGTGCTGGCGCATTTTTGGTGGCGGGAAGGTTTATAGCATCGGTCGGGGGACTGACGCTAAAGGTGTCAACTTTTAGCAGCGCCCACTTGGGTGTCACTTGGAAACCGATGTCGCAGGCCTTAAATAACTAACACCAAAGTTTGTTTCAGTAGTAGTGATTGCCTCTCATTTGTTCCTAAAGGATATGCGATTATGACCGGTGGGCCATCAATCCTAAGACCTAAAAGAATTGCAACATCTTATAGTGTGATACTCGTCTCAAAATAGAGAAACCTATAAGTGTTGCTAGATCTGTCCCACCAGTTATCTAGGGTAGTGATTAAATTGGGATCAAGGTGGATAGGATGTAGCTTATGAACAAGCCCAAAACCAGCCAAAGAAATATTTTGCAAAACACCTGCTCAGTAATAGGCCAAAGTGACAACATAAACTGGTACTAGGAGAGTGTGAATGATAATTCTCGAGGAGGCATATCTATGAAAAATGTAAATATTTACATTAAATGAAAAATGCAAGCAAGAGATTAAATGAAAAGTGCAAGCATTACATAACTTGAACAAATTGAAATACAAACATTACATAACTTGAACAAACTAAAATACAAACATTACAAGACTTGAATAAACTAAAATGCAAACATTACATGACTTGAACAAACTTAAATACGAACTTTAAATGATTTTAACAAACTAAAATGCAAACATTATATGACTTGAACAAACAGAAATAAGAACATTACATAACTTCACATTACATTAGGACAAGTGCATATATTATGGTCCCTTCTGCCGCACATATGACAATGATATGTATATTGATTTGGATCAACAACCATAGTTAAAGGCCTTCTATTTTATTTGGTCTTCCAGTGTGCCTTCATTTCCTAGGGAGTAATAAGGGATAAATACCAATGCTTTCATCAAATGGAGGCCAATACCACAAAATTCAGTTTTGTATGCGTTCATATAAGAATCACTTGTTAAATATGGGCTCACAAGTACGTCACAATCGTAATTGACAGTTGTCGTAGCTACCCAAACATGACAACATGGAAAATGCCATTGTTAGGGAAAACCACAATTGCATTCACTGGCACCATTGGACGCATTATGACTTGAAATGTATATATGTCTATGTCATCAACAAACCATTCATCATTGTTCACGCGATGTGATATTCTAATTTTTTTTCACATCCTGTTATGCATTATAAATCTTGTTATGAAGCCTCAGGTGCCATTTTTGTCCCGTAATCTGACGACCATATGCTTCATTATGCCTCTCCAACCACATTGTAACAGAGCGATAATATGTGCCAACAATTAGTGCATGTATTGGTAAACCCCTAACATCTTTTAAGACTCCAATTAACCCTTCAACATGATTGCTAGATACTGACCCATACCTGTAACCTCTATCATATGTGTGAGACCACTGTATTGGATTTTGGCCTATCAAATACTCCTTAGCAACTGGTTCTATGGTTTCTATATCATCCAATAGACGATCAAATTCAAGTTTACCAGTTATGGATCCCACCTTCCACAAAAGTTCCTTGAACTCCTGTGACTTGAACTT
Source organism: Alisma plantago-aquatica (assembly GCA_963693085.1). Lineage (NCBI taxonomy): Eukaryota > Viridiplantae > Streptophyta > Magnoliopsida > Alismatales > Alismataceae > Alisma > Alisma plantago-aquatica. Next base: position 1,128,377,874 of record OY856409.1, on the reverse strand, counting down.
TAATGGAAGTTCTCACAAAGATGTCAAAGACAATAACAATGTTGAGCCCAGTCAAATTTTGACTTGAGAACTGAAAAATTCCGCTCATTCGATCAAAAATAATACATAAGTCTATACAACGTGGAATGATTGGAATACAAGTTTGTAGAGAACCAAAGAACCACTCCCATGAGTCCTTATTTTCTGCCTCGACAATAGCAAAAGTTAGTGGAAATAGACCATTATCAACATCTATGTCGCATGCAATGAGAAGTGTGCCATAATATTTTTTGGTTAGAAATGTGCCATCAACCAGGAGAACATGCCTGCAATAGACCCAACCTCTTACAGCTGTGTTGAAAGCCCAAAACACCTGCTTGAATCTACGAGTGCCTTGAGTTTGAAGGTAATCATCCATAAGGTGGGAATATATAGTTATTGGAAAATATTGTGATAGAGATATCATGAATGGCAACAAATTATGATATGGTGATTACCAATCTCCAAATATTTTACAGACAACCTTCCTCCTCGCTAGAAATGCCTTCTTGTATGATATTTTAAGGTTTAGTTCAGCATTCGCCTTGTCACACATTTCTCATGTGGACATATTGGCATTATCATACGAGCAATATAAGATGATTTGCATTGGCGATGGTCTTGATTCAAAACAGTTAGTTGACAATTGTGGCTCCCACTATAATGTTTTACCTTCTACATTCCACCTATTCTTTTGGACTGGCAAGCGGCCAAACTCCAAGGACATCATTGGTCATGGATACCAAAAAATTTGATAAATCAATTATTTGAGCGTTGTGTACAATATTAGACATTATTTTGTACTGACCATTTTTTAATCGACTCAATCATAACAACTTTAGATACATATAAAGCACCCTCATAAATTTCAGTGCTGGAAGGGCTGTAATTGAGACAAACTTCCTGAAAAAAATCTTCCACCCATTTGTCATCTTGAAAAGATTCATAGTTAGTATCAATGTGGTTGTGTCTGGTCCATTCTCTATCAAATATGGATGGGACAAAACTCAATGTTGTTATAGAGTCAGGAAATTGATGTTGATACCCATCATCAGTTTCAGTCAATGAGTCACCATCCTGATCACTATTATCATCAACTTCCTGATCACTATTATCATCACCTTCTTGTTCAAAATTGTGTTCTCCCTCCTCAACATCAAAACCAATATTCTCAATAGTAGGATTTGAGAGAATTTAGGTGTTGGATTTTGGTGAAATTTATTCAATAGACTCATGTAACTAGAATGTTGGTGGAAAGATGTTTTTTCAAGAAACACATCAATATAGGCATCATATGAAAGTGAGAACAAAGTTCTATATGCATCATCATCGTCAACTTGTATGAGCATATGATCTTCTCCAGGAAAAAGATAGTATATATTGATCGAGAATTGGTTGGGATTGATGTCAAGTGTTGTATGGATATATGATTTTATTTCGGATAAGGTATTGATAAGTGAAATATTTATGGGTCTAACAGATCGACTAGAATAAGACCATCAGAGAGAAAATGCCCATCATATCGAAGCTTGACAATTCATGAACGTGAACTAGATGCCATGTTCATATAATTGTAAAACAAATAAACTTATTTGGAGAAGTAATTCTTATTTTAGAACAATAAATTATTAATTGGAACAATAATTATTAATTTAGAACAATAACGTCATTTTTGAACAATAATTAAGATTGTAGAACAAAATTTGGAATTTGGAAATAAATATTAAGAATAACATTACTTGGAACTAAATGGTAAGAATGTCATTTTCGTTGATAACATTTACTTCACTTATCATTTCTATAACATTATTTTAATCATTTGAAATTAAACAGTAGCAATATAATTATTTCATTTTTAATATTGCATAGTAGCTTAGGTTCTAAATTTGGAATTAAACAGTAGCGATACAATTTTTTCAGTTTTAATATTGCATAGTAGTTCTGGGTTTATAATTTAGATTCGAACAGTAGCAATACAATTCTTTTATTTTTAATATTACAAAATACTTTTAGGTTCAAATTTTTGAATATAAGATTGTAGTAGAGAAAATACCTCTAGTAGCAAGATCTCCCTAGTGAATCAGAATACTAGACCAGAGAAAGAAGAGAAGCAGAATCTCGGCCAGAGAGAGAAAGAAGATGAGAAGACTAGCGCCAGAAATTAGCTCTGCCTGAAATCAGCTTCAACTAGAATCCCGATCAGAGAGCTCCGGAGTAATGGAAAGCAATCAAAAAAGTGAGAATTGTAGGAAATGTGTGTGTTTAGGGGGTTGATTTCAGCTCATATATATATGAGAGCAATATGTCCCCATTGGGGACGTATTTCCCTTACTTGGCACCTGTCACGCCCCCAACAGATAGATAGTCGTTGGGGCAAAGGTTGAGTGATGCATGGCAGCAATACGTCCCCAAGGGAGACACATTGTCCCGACTAGCCATTGGGGCATCTCAACGCCTAACACATTGGTCTCACATTAGGGTAATACGTCCTGGAGCGGGATGTATTGCTCTGGAGTGGGACCAATGTGTCTGGCTCAGAGAAGCATTTCTCTCTCATAGAGCAATACATCCCTCTTCAGGACGTATTGGTCCCACCGTAGGGCAATGCATCCTGAACCAGGACGTATTGTTCTGTAGTGGGGAAATGTGTCACACGCCTGGACGTATGGCCCTCTGGAAAAACAATATGTCTCTATTGGGGACGTATTGCCCTACAAATGTGTCATTTTGGGAATTAAGATGAAGAACAACATCTAAAGAAATATGAATGGCTCATTTACACCTTCTCATGAGACAACCAATGAAGCATATGTGTAATCATATTGTAAGGCAAAAGTTTGGTCATTATAAGCCCAATTTCATGATCTATCTTATATGAGTTTTGCATTTGATGAGATTCTAGTATTGTAAGACAATGTCAATTAGGAGGTATTATATAATCATCATTTATATTTTCATATAAAATTTCACAAATGAATTTAAAAGACATGCAATGTGTTCGTGATTTTCAAGAAAGAGTCAATAGTTTAGAAAGTCTCACTATAATTTTGATTGTTTATATTCTGAAATGTGAAAATTGTTAGCATTTCCTCCTATATTGTAATAGTTTAAGAGGAAAGGAAATGCATGTTATACATTATCAATCAATTAAGTGCTAATGATTGTTGTGTTAACTAAATCATTTAATGGTACTATTTCGATAAATTCTCTTTCATAAATGAGAATATTCAATATTTTTCATTGGCAAGAAAACGCGTGCACACTTTTCTCTCCTAGTTTATTGAATGCAAATGGGAAGCACCCGTTCAGTTACTCTCTTCACAGGGAAACATCGTTACAACATGTTTTCATTAATATTTCATCATTGAGTTTCAATTGCTTCAAGACATATATACGACATGAAAATTTACAAAAAGGCTATCATGGAAACACAAGATTCAAATTGGGTTGCCATACCTTTCAACATGACGAAGCTTATAAATTTCAACTCTAAACACAAAGTTGTTGGATCACATGTTAAAGACAAAAAGGCCAAGTGAGGTCAACGGAAAGAAGCCTAAAAATGTAAATGGAAAAAGGAAAAGAATGATGAAAGTAATTAACATTAGGTCATAAATACCAAATGTGACTATAACTGATACCCCATGCTGGAGCTAACATTGAATGATGTTGATAAAAAGTCTAGAAGAAATGGTAGAAATGAGAATATATCGAACAAATCTGCCTTTTACTAGCACTCTTTTATATATGTACACATGCCTGGAAGGAAAAACTTATTATAGGACCAGTCCTATAATAACTTGATAGGATCCAATCGAATTTTATTATACTACATAGTGTACATTTTGTTGACTCAAGGTCAATTAGGTCAATGTTGACTCATGTATAAATTGACTAAACCCGTATTTTGATGATGACTAACCATTCCACATATTGGTGTCTAATGTCTCTACTTGAGTGATTTCAAATTAGGAATAGACACACTCCAAATGCCCTAACTTGCGCATCTCAATTTGGAGAAAAGACAAGTCAAAATCCATACACGTGCACGTTTTTGTAATATGATGTAAATCCATTATAATTATGTTGTAAATAACTTGTAATGATTGTATGACTTGTATTTAAGCTTAGAAAACATCAGGAACACTTAGATCGAATGTTAGATCACTTTAGATGCAACTTTGAAAATTGATTACAGGCACTTTGTCGGTCGAGTTTCCCAGCCTGAAAACTCGACCGATCATCTTGGATCAATTTTCTGAAGATTGCGTCAGTTGAGTTGTGTTTACACAGAACTCGACCGATCAAGTATCTGACCATTTTGATTCCTAATAGTCGGTCGAGTTTTGTCAGGACAAACTCGATCGATCATTTGAGTATCGGCCTTGTCGTTTACTTGATCGGTTGAGTTACCTTTATAGAAACTCGACCGATTGCACTGTACGGAAAAGTGCAGAAAAGTGCTTCTAGTCATTTTGGAGTTGCAACAAGTGAAAATATATTCGTTGCAAGCCACAAAATGGCTTGTTTTCGATCTCAAGTGTTCCCAAAGGCTAAGAGGCATCCTCATCTATAAATAGGACCCCTGGTCTTCATTCCAAGGTTGAGCATTCATTGCAAAACTCTATGTGAGGTTCCTATTCTATAGTTGAGTGCTTCCTACAGCCTCCTCTCTCTCTAAGCTTAATCACTTGCTACATCCATTAGAGTGAGTAGGAAATCTGTAAGAGAGCTAGTCCTACATGTATATCTTGTGAGGCTCTCACTTCCACCACCTCCCTATCTCTCATTTCAATCATGAAGATGAAGGTTCTCTCTCTTAGCTAGGAGAGGTGAAGAAGAACAAGGGAAGGCGTCCCTTGGTGAAGATCAAGGTTGAAGACTTGGAGCTAGAGTGGGTAAGCTATTGGTGAACGAAGAAGACTCCTTGCTCAAGTGGGTAAGTCCTTGGTGGAAGCTTCTCCGAGTGAAGGTGAAGTCAAAAGCGGAAGATCCAAGAAGAATGGGTAATTCCTACAAGGCTGAAGACTTGTGCAAGAGTAGGTAAGTCCTTGGAAGAAGGTGGAAGACTCCTTGAAAAGTGGGTAAGTCCTTGGTAAGGTTGAAGAATCTTTGTATTGGATAGGTAAGTCCTTTGTTTGGTCATGTATTGTAAGTCTTATGAATGAATATAAGAATGCAATGGTTAGGAAATCCTAGATTTGACCTCTCTAGGTAAGTGGACTGACATACTTCTAGTTTGAAGTGTGGAACCACTCTAAATAGCTTGTCTACATGTGTTTGCTCAATCTCTCTCATCCTTGCTATGCATGTTTTAGTTGCACTCAACTTACCTATTTAGCAACCTTATCTTGTGATATATCTTGAAGGTTTAATGAATTTTGTTTAAGTACTTTCAGCTCTATTCACCCCCCCTCTAGCGCATCTAATCACCCATCTAGGATCCAACAATTGGTATCAGAGTGGGTCTTCTCCAAGCATACTTTAACAAGTAGGAGAAGATGGGTGACAACCGAGGAGGGAGATACTTGGCCTACCTTCCAATCTTTTATGGGAGTAATTTCCTCTATTGGAGAAGAAGGCTTCAATTCTACATACATACTACCAAAGACAAAGATTGAAGAATGGGATGAAGCTACCTTGAATGCTAGAGCCATGCACATCCTATATGCCTCCATGACCCCCCACCGAGTTCAACCGGATTTCTTCATGTGAAACAGCCTATGAGGTATGGAGAAAGCTTTGCATCACTTATGATGGGACAGATCAAGTGAAGGAAACCAAAGTCTACATGCTCAAAGGTCTGCTTGAGAACTTCAAGATGGGAAAGGAGGAGAGCATAGCCAACATGTACTCAAGGCTCAACACCATTGTGAATGGTATTGCTGTTCTAGGACATCCTATGTCTAGTGGAGAGATCAACTCAAAGATCCTTATAACTCTCCTTAAGAGGTGGGAACCCAAGGTGACTTCTATTGAAGAAGCAAGGTCTCTTAAGGATATTCCTATTGAAGAGCTCATTGGAAATCTACAAGCACATGAAGCCACACTTGACAAGAGGGAGGAAGTAGAAAGAAAAGAGAAGAAAAAGCTAAAGAGAATGAAAAAGGCTGAAATGAATGGTCAAATTGAAGTTATCATGGAACAAGTCTCTCCATCCTCTCAAGCTAAAGAAGATGTCATGTACTCCAAAGGTAAATTCTACAAAGGCAAGTCTTCCTCCATCCGGTGCTTCACATGTGGAAAGAAGGGTCACTACAAGAAAGATTTCCCACAAGGAAAAAAGACCCATCTTCACAAGAAGAAGGAGAAATGACACTCAAGCTCAAGTGGCTCCTCCAACTCAAGCTCAAGTGAAGATTCAAGTGAAGGATCAAGCTCAAGCTCTAGTGATGAAGGAGAATGCCATTTTGCTCGTATAGCATCAACAAGCAAGGACTCAAGTGAGGTAAATCTAAACTCTTTAGATAAAGAATCTTTGATCGCTATTATTCATTATACTTGTGCCTCTCTTAAGTCTTCTAAAAGGAAAAAGAAAAAGCTTGTTAGAATTGTTGATAATTTGCATATAGAAGTAGATGATCTTGAATATGCTAATTCTTGCTTGCTTGATAATAAAAATGATTGTCTTAGTCAAGTAGACTCTCTTAAACTTGAAAATGCTAATTTTCTTGATAAGATTAGATTTCTAAAAGCTCAACCTCTCATGCCTATTTCTAATGAAGAGCATACTTTAATTGTTGATTCTCTCATGCATGACATTGATGTTCTTAAATCTGAAAACAAGGACAAAGACTTTATTTTGCAAGAATTAGAAACAGAAAATGCCTCCTTGCTTGCTAAAATCAATGTGCATGAATCTTATTCTTGTTCTACTAATAGAGAGAATTATGTTGCTGCTCTTCATATTGATAGTGATTCTTATTTAACTAAAGATCTTTGCTTAGAAAATGATCTTCTGCATGCTATAGATAATATAAATCATTTGTCTTCTACTATTGCTTCTCTTAAGCATGATAATGATAGTTTGAGATCTTCTTTGCAAAGATTCTTAGTTGGTAAGAAGAGCCTTAATGATATCCTACACCATACTACCAATCAAATTGGTAGACTTGGTTTGGGGTATGATAGTAGTCAAAGGAACAACAATGGTAAAGTACCTCCAATATTCCATGGAGAATCCTCTAGTTCCAAGACTATGGGCACATGCAACTATTGCAATGAAACTGGTCATTATTCTACTTGTTGTCCTTTTAGGAAAGCACCCAAGAGAAATATGACTTGGGTTGCTAAGCTAACCCCTTCGGACCCAAAAACATGATTGGGGACCATTTCATCTTTCTTCTTGTGGGTACTTGCAAATGGATTGTCTTAAGCCATTAGATTGCAAATTGACTTCTCAATCCACATGAAATAAGAAAGGTGAGATGTGTAGAGGGTGACAACAAGTGGAAAAAGGAATGGTAAGAACAAAGGTAATGTTTTCTTGCTTATAACCATTTCTAACTTGTTTTTGTCAAGTTAGTGTGCACTATACATATGATTTTTGAGTCAAAAGTGGTATTTTGTGTTTCTCTTTACACTCTTGCTCAAAAACTATTTCTAATGTTTCCATAGTGCATTACTAACTTTCTTAGACATGTTTGGATATGGTTTGTATTTTCAACATGCCTTTAAATATGTTTTTATGAAATATATGTGCTTTTTGACAGCTGCTCTGTCGTTCGAGTTTGCCCTGTTTGAAACTCGACTGATAGGCACCAATGGGTGTTGCCAACAGTTGTCATCGGTTGAGTTGTCAATGCACAGAACTCAACCGATAACATTGAGCACAGAATACATAGTTGGCTTATTGAATGAGAATTTCCCTCTCAACTAGATTTTATCAACCAATAGCCTTATTCTTTGACACTCTCATTTGATACTTTTATATATACATATTTCGTTGTTCTAAATTTCCTATCTTTCTTACAAATATATCTCTCTAATTTACTCTAAATTTGTATATCTATATCTTGCAATTACTTTCTTTGAGTTGTTTTGTAGGTTTTGATGATGATCTCTTTTGATCTCTTGGTTGTGTCTAAAAATTGCTTCCATTGTACTCTAACTTGCTACATCTATCTAGGTGTATATCTTGTTTTGATACAACCTTGAGGTTCTTAGGGGTAATAATCTTATGGTAATGATGCATATTTGTAAGTGATTTATATCCTTTATGCTTCTAAAATTGCATATCTTTTTGTTTGGATACATCTTTACATCTACTCATAGCTTGCTTTATCTTGTGTATCTTTTGGTATCTCTTTCTATGATCTAAATCCTACTAGTAGTCCTAACTTGTGATATCATCTACTAGTAGTTCATATACATGTAGTTCTAACCTTGTTTATAATTGGCATCTTTGCTCATCTATATGCTATGCTTCTATCTTGTCTCATACATGCTCAAGATTATTCCTTGAATTGCATATATACTATCTTGAGTTGCTTGCATAACATTGTGATGCAGGGTACATAGATCTACATTATATGTAGAAATTGGAGTATTTTTGGATTCTATGCAGATTTTTCTCCAGTTTCAGTTTTTGGTGCAAGGCTAGTCTTTTTCATGCAGAAACAACCTTCTGAGCAAGACTCATGCTTCGCGATGAGCTCTGATGGTTTTTGGTCAAATTTCGTCATCTTGATGGTCAAAATTATGTTTTATTGTTTTTCTACAGCGCTTTATCTTGCATTTTGGGTTGTTCAAGTATATGCTTTAACTTGCTTTTCTTTCTGTGCTTGGACAAGCCCCTATCTGTGCTCTTCTACTCTCCTTATATATATTTGTGTAATCTCCTTTCTCTTTATATGTTTCTTACTTCTTCATAACCCCACTTTTTGAAATGACAAAGGGGGAGAAAGGTATGTCTTCTTTTAAAAGAGGAAGAAGGTATGTCTTACATGAAGAGGAGAAGTATGTCCATGTAAGGTAAATGGGAGAAGACATATATGTGTAGAACATATATAAGTAGAAGACATAGTTTCTATAAATGTAATGAAAGCTAACCATGCAGGAGAAATAGCATCAGTTGAGGGGGAGTATGAGAACTCCATGCACATCAGTTGAGGGGGAGCATATGAGCTCAATCCTATTGAAACCCCTAGGTTTCTCCAAAGGTATGACTTTACTTAAATTCTTTCAATACATTTATGGAATGGTTTGTCATATTCAAAAACGGGGAGAATGTTGACTCAAAGTCAATTAGGTCAATGTTGACTCACGTCTAAATTGACTAAACTCGTATTTTGATGATGACTAACCGTTCCACATATTGGTGTCTAATGTCTCTACGTGAGTGATTTCAGATTAGGTATAGACACACTCCAAATGCCCTAACTTGCGCATCTCAATTTAGAGAATAGACAAGTCAAAATCCATACAAGTGCATGTTTTTGTAATATGATGTAAATCCATTAGAATCATGTTGTAAATCACTTGTAATGATTGCATGACTTGTAATTAAGTTTAGAAAACATCAGGAGCACTTAGATCGAATGTTAGATCACTTTAGATGCATCTTTGAAAATTGATTACAAGCACTTTGTCGGTTGAGTTTCCCAGCCTGAAAACTCGACCGATCATCCTTGATCAATTTTCTGGAGATTGCATCAGTCGAGTTGTGTTTACGAAGAACTCGACCGATCAAGTAACTGACCATTTCAATTCCTAATGGTCGGTTGAGTTTTGTCAGGAAAAACTCGACTGATCATTTAAGTATCGGCCTTGTCGTTTACTTGATCGGTCGAGTTACCTTTATAGAAACTCGACCGATTGCACTGTACAGAAAAGTGCAGAAATGTGCTTCTAGCTGTTGTATAGTTGCAACCAGTGAAAATATATTCGTTGCAAGCCACAAAACGGCTAGGTTTCATTCTCAAGTGTTCCCAAAGGCTAAGAGGCATCCCCAGCTATAAATAGGACCCCTTGGGCTTCATTCCAAGGTTGAGCATTCATTGCAAAACTCTATGTGAGGTTCCTATTCTATAGTTGTGTGCTTCCTCCAGCCTCCTATCTTTCTCTAAGCTTAATCACTTGTTACATCCATTAGAGTGAGTAGGAAATTTGTAAGAGAGCTAGTCCTACATGTATATCTTGTAAGGCTCTCACTTCCACCACCTCCATATCTCTCATTTCAATCATGAAGATGAAGGTTCTCTCTCTTAGCTAGGAGAGGTGAAGAAGAACAAGGGAAGGTGTCCCTTGGTGAAGATCAAGGCTGAAGACTTGGAGCTAGAGTGGGTAAGCCCATGGTGAAGGCAGAAGACTCCTTACTCAAGTGGGTAAGTCCTTGGTGGAAGCTTCTCCGAGTGAAGGTGAAGTCAAAGGCGGAAGATCCAAGAAAAGTGGGTAGTTCCTACAAGGCTGAAGACTTGTGCAAGAGTAGGTAAGTCCTTGGAAGAAGGTGGAAGACTCCTTGCAAAGTGGGTAAGTCTTTGGTAAGGTTGAAGACTCTTTGTATTGGATTGGTAAGTCCTTTATTTGGTCATGTATTGTAAGTCTTATGAATGAATATAAGAATGCAATGGTTAGGAAATCCTAGAGGTTGACCTCTCTAGGTAAGTGGACTGACATACTTCTAGTTTGAAGTGTGGAACCACTCTAAATAGCTTGTCTACTTGTGTTTGCTCAATCTCTCTCATCCTTGCTACACATGTTTTAGTTGCACTCAAATTACCTATTTAGCAACCTTATCTTGTGATATATCTTGAAGGTTTAATGAATTTTGTTTAAGTGCTTTCAGCTCTATTCACCCCCCTCTAGAGCATCTAATCACCCATCTAGGATCCAACAATTGGTATCAGAGTGAGTCTTCTCCAAGCATACTTCAACAAGTAGGAGAAGATGGATGACTACCAAGAAGGGAGATACTTGACCTGCCTTCCAATCTTTGATGGGAGCAATTTCCTCTATTGGAGAAGAAGACTTCAATTCTACATACATACTACCAAAGAAAAAGATTGAAGAATGGGATGAAGCTACCTTGAAGAAAGCAACCTTGAATGCTAGAGACATGTGCATCCTATATGCCTACATCACCCCCCACCGAGTTCAACCGGATTTCTTCATGTGAAACAGCCTATGAGGTATGGAGAAAGCTTTGCATCACTTATGAAGGGACAGATCAGGTGAAGGAAAGCAAAGTCTACATGCTTAAAGGGCTGCTTGAGAACTTCAAGATGGGAAAGGAGGAGAGCATAGCCAACATGAACTCAAGGCTCAACACCGTCGTGAATGGTCTTTCTGTTCTAGGACATCCTATGTCTAGTGGAGAGATCAACTCAAAGATCCTTATAACTCTCCCCAAGAGGTGGGAACCCAACGTGACTTCTATTGAAGAAGCAAGGTCTCTTAAGGATATTCCTATTTAGGAGCTCATTGGAAATATACAAGCACATGAAGCCACACTTGACAAGAGGGAGGAAGTAGAAAGATAAGAGAAGAAAGAGCTAAAGAGAATGAAAAAGGCTGAAATGAAGGCTCAAATTGAAGCTATCATGGAACAAGTCTCTCCATCCTCTCAAGCTAAAGAAGATGCCATGTACTCCAAGGGTAAATTCTACAAAGGCAAGTCCTCCTCCATTCGGTGCTTCACATGTGGAAAGAAGGGTCACTAAAAGGAAGATTTCCCACAAGGCAAAAAGACCCATCTTCACAAGAAAAAGGAGAAATGGCACTCAAGCTCAAGTGACTCTTCCAACTCAAGCTCAAGTGAAGATTCAAGTGAAGGATCAAGCTCAAGCTCTAGTGATGACAGAGAATGCCATTTTTCTCTTATAGCATCAACAAGCAAGGACTCAAGTGAGGTAAATCTAAACTCTTTAGATAAAGAATCTTTGATCACTATTATTCATGATACTTGTGCCTCTCTTAAGTCTTCTAAAAGGAAAAAGAAAAAGCTTGTTAGAATTGTTGATAATTTGCATATAGAAGTAGATGATCTTAAATATGCTAATTCTTGCTTGCTTGATGATAAAAATGATTGTCTTGGTCAAGTAGACTCTCTTAAGCTTGAAAATGCTAATTTTCTTGATAAGATTAGATTTCTAGAAGCTCAACCTCTCATGCCTAGTTCTAATGAAGAGCATACTTTAATTGTTGATTCTCTCATGCATGACATTGATGTTCTTAAAACTGAAAACAAGGACAAAGACTTTGTTTTGCAAGAATTAGAAACAGAAAATGCCTCCTTGCTTGTTAATATCAATGTGCATGAATCTTATTCTAGTTCAACTAATAGAGAGAATGATGTTGCTGCTCTTCATATGGATAGTGATTCTTATTTAACTAAAGATCTTTGCTTAGAAAATGATCTTATGCATGCTAGAGATAATATAAATCATTTGTCTTCTACTATTGCTTCTCTTAAGCATGATAATGATAGTTTGAGATCTTCTTTGCAAAGATTCTTAGTTGGTAAGAAGAGCCTTAATGATATCCTACACATACTACCAAACAAATTGGTAGACTTTGTTTGGGGTATGATAGTAGTCAAAGGAACAACAAAAGTAAAGGACCTCCAATATTCCATGGAGAATCCTCTAGTTCCAAGACTATGGGGACATGCAACTATTACAATGAAATTGGTCATTATTCTACTTGTTGTCCGTTAGGAAAGCACCCAAGAGAAATAGGACTTGGGTTGCTAAGCTAACCCCTCCGGACCCAAAAATATGATTGGGGACCATTTCATCTATCTTCTTGTAGGTACTTGCAAATGGATTGTCTTGAGCCATTAAATTACAAATTGACTTCTCAATCCACATGAAAGAAGGAAGGTAAGATGTGTAGAGGGTGACAACAAGTGGAAAAAGGAATGGTTAGAACAAAGGTAATGTTTTCTTAGTTATAAACATTTCTAACTTGTTTTTGTCAAGTTAGTGTGCACTATACATATGATTTTTGAGTCAAAAGTGGTATTTTGTGTTTCTCTTTACACTCTTTCTCAAAAATTATTTCTAATTTTTCTATAGTGTATTACTAACTTTCTTAGACATGTTTGGATATGGGTCGTATTTTTAACATGCCTTTAAATATGTTTTTATGAAATATATGTGCTTTTTGACAACTGCTATGTCGTTCGAGTTTGCCCTATTTGAAACTCGACCGATAGGCACTAATGGGTGTTGCAAACAGTGGTCATCGGTCGAGTTGTCAATGCACAGAACTTGACCGATAACACTGTGCACAGAATATACAGTTGGCTTATTGAATGAGAATTTCCCTCTCAACTAGATTTTCTCAACCAATATCCTTATTCTTTGGCACTCTCATTGGGTACCTTTATATATGCATATTGCCTTGTTCTAAACTTCCTATCATGCTTACAACTCTATCTCTCTAATTGCTCTAAATTTGTATATCTATATCTTGCAATTACTTGCTTTGAGTTGTTTTGTAGGTTTTGATGATGATCTCTTTGGATCTCTTGGTTGTGTCTAAAAATTGCTTCCGTTGTACTCTAACTTGCTACATCTATCTAGGTGTATATCTTGTTTTGATACAATCTTGAGGTTATTAGGGGTAATCATCTTATGGTAATGATGCATATTTGTATGTGAGTTATATCCTTTCATGCTTCTAAAATTGCATATCTTTTTGTTTGGATATATCTTTACATCTACTCATAGCTTGCTTTATCTTGTGTATCTTTTGATATCTCTTGTGTTGGGTTTTAGGGGAGACGGAGAAGGCAGCGGAAACAAAAAATTTTCTCCCCCAACCCATACCGAGGAAACCCGTCAACGTCTATATAATAGGAAAGGATGGTTTGTGGAATCATACCTTGTCCCGAGGCTTTCTCGGCGACAATACCTCGCGCAATGCGCGGTCTTCAACTCCGGTCTTGGACGGCGTCTGTGCAGCTCCTGGTCGCACCGGGACTGACGACTCCTCCTCCTACCGGACTGTCGGATGACAGTTGTCCTCCTGAGCGGCAGTATCCTCCCGCCTCTGTAGTAGTCCACACGGACCACCTGGAACTCCACTCTCGTTGTCCCACAAGGAAGTGGAAGGAGTCACACCCTCATGTTGACGTACTAGTCGCCAACACACTCTCCTGCTACCAGTTGCAACTGCAGTTGTCCTTCCCTTGTTGCACCTCCCTTTTGCGGGAAGCACTTGCTCGGGATCTCTCACGGTTACCAAAACCAGAGAGAACAACAACTTCGCAAAGCAACCGGCTTGCATTGAGTTGTACTCTGAGAAGCCCCCAATACCCCTATATATATAGGCGGGTCATGGGACAGGGTTCTCTGTGCCCGGCAATATGGGACTAAAGCAGGAGTAGAAGGGTTCGAGATTTTCCACAAAAGGCAACCAACTCGCAACCTGAACCGATCAGTTCACAAGTGAACCGATCGGTTGGGGACCTGAACCGGTCGGTTGGAGCACCAACCGATCGGTTGGGACCCATGAGCCGATCGGTTCACTTCTGAACCGGTCGGTTCTTGGTCTTGGTCAATTCCCGATTGACTTTCCAACTTTCATTTCTAATTGGTATCCAATACCAATCCTTGTTCCAATCAAATTGGGCAAGTGAAACGCAAGGAAAATTCTCACCGACCGGACTTTCCCAACTTGCTCAGTTGCACCAGTTGAACCGATCGGTTCAACACCTGAACCGCTCGTTTCACCCTGGGCTTGAGCCGATCGACTCAACACTTGAGCCGACCGGTTCAGCAACCTCAGCCGACCGGTTCAACACTTGAATCGATCAGTTGGGAGTACAGGTTGTGCAGAATCAGTCAAATGTGATTTCAATCAATCTGATACTCCAATCAATGCGTCCAACACCTTGAACCATATTATATTGAGCTATCAACTGATTGAGTGTTTAATTGAACTACTAAACTCCTTTAGTAATCAATCTAAACATTGCTTTGTGGACAAAACTCATCTTCCAGGTTAAATCCTATGTGTGTGACCCTGCAGGTCCATTTCACGTTGGCAGTGAAAGTCCATAACACTTATGACTTCACAAGCAAAGAGTGGTGCCTAGTCACACATCAGTGCTACCCAAGTGAAAGTAGAAAGTTGGAGAACAACTTTCATCCTACAATCTGTGAATGGTGTTACAATTAATGTATAATTCCTTTGTCACTGATATCCCGAATGAACTCAAGGCATGGAACAGTCATCCTGTCAACATTCATTCACTTTCTTGATCTCAGAGTAGATTGAAGGAGATATGTATGACATCAATATCACATACTGATTCACACATGCGTGCGCACGCCTATCTCAATCCTACTCATCAAGTGGCCTTGGATATCAAACTCCCTCAGGAGGGACAAATCCCATATCTATCACTCACCCCTCAAAAGCCCCATGTGTCAAAGCCACCCAATCATCACCTTTATAACAACCCATGTTTCAGGACTGCGTTTGATGATGTCAAAGTGTGCCCAACGACATGTGTTGAGTGCAGTGATTTTAGGTCTAAGAATCATACTCACCACCATCACTGTGAGTACTGACTATGACTACTATCTCATGGTTCCATGTGTCAAACTCACGGTGGGTCTTTCCGGTACACTTGTTCTCTAACAAGTACCTATGTGTTTGGTTTGATATCTCTATATCATGACTAATGAGATTCTGTCATCAACCAACACCACAATCTAGTCTTGTGTGTCATTGTTGTCTATCTACCTTCCACAATGACATCGACTAGGGACATAACAAGAATGTACAAACTCTTAGCATCCGTATGATCTCATCGTTCAGGTCCTCAACCTGAAAGAATACGTCATTGAGTATTGTCATTCTCTAGACATTCAATCTATTCTATCACTATCTCATATGACTGAACCAGAAAGAATTGGAAGCTTGCCTTTGATGTTTATCAAATCAATCTTAATGTATCCCACCAATCATCCCATGATTGGCTATCAGGGCATACATACCAACAGACTCCCACTTGCACTGCGAGCCAATCACTCTTGAATCATATACATAGTGATATTCAAACATGTCCCACATGTTACTGTGCTCTAGTGCCAACATAGTGAGTAATGGCAACACCTTGCCAAAGTCAGTATAAATTGCATGTCTCTCATCTCTTCGTTGTACGTCGCACGTATGAGATGGAGTTGCCATAATAAGCGATCTAGTATTCCTTGCTAACCTTTAGCCACATTGCATGATCAAGGATTCCAGACTTGTCATCAATCATGAGTGGAATATAAGTTCATCTTATGAACTTTCAGATCCATATAGTATCCACTGTTGTTCACTAACACACAGATACTCGGCATTTCCCTTTTAAATGGTTTTATTGGAACACTTCCAATTATTAACAAACTTTCACTTTTATACATCCTTTGTATATTTTGCGATTAATTTTTTGTCCTTTCGGAAGTTCGCATCAATGTAACTCTTTACATCGAACTCTTCCTTTTCTCCATAGAACTAGTACTTCACAAGTACTTATCAAGTTCTCATGGTTTTCTAGTAACCCTTACTGGAAGTAGACAGACATCCACTCGTCATGTCCCACATACGAGTTATTAGGATGAGCACATCATATTGTCATGTCCCACATACAAGATGATGAATGCATTTTATTCTTGCCATGTCATACATGCAAGATAATGGTATGATTACATACATGATAGATCCATGTCTATTCTTAGTGTTCCCATTCTTCATAAGAATTGGACACTTGGCCTTGGGATACTGACTCCATGTAACATGGACAAGTTTTCTCCCACTGAATCTGTGCATACTGAACCCTTCAGTACATATTGCCAATGTATGCTTTCTCTTTTCAGGTCAAGAGGTTTTCGAGAACTATCTCTATAGGTCTCTATTCTTATCACATAGGAAGCATCTCTATCTTCCTTAAAGATAATTTCCACTTTTGCATTTCCATTCTAGAACATTTTCATTTCACATCAACATGTGGAATGTGAATATGCTCCCACTAAATCACAGATCCCTTCTTTATCTTTGACATATCAATCAAACCCTTTGACTATATCATCAAGGTAAAGATCCAATTTTGAGTTGCTTATACTCAATCAATCATATTGATTAGTCCATTGTAACTTATAGACTTCATTTGCATTAGTGGATTCATAAACCTTATAGGTTGAGTCACGTACACATCCTTGTTTATTCCTCATAGGAATGCGGTTTTAGTATCCATATGCCAAATGTTTCAGTCATTAAGTTGCAATCAAAAAGCATCATCCTTCTCAAAATGTTATCCATGTGTCTTAACACTTAAGACTCATTTGCACTTATGGATTTCATCCAATGAGTGCTACCATCAAGGTCATACCTTATTGGTCACATGGAAATCATTTAGGATGTAATGATCATAAATTATAACTCAAAATTCGGTTCCTCATATTCATCTAGATAGTTGACTCATCACATGAACAACTCATCATATAGATAATTGAGGTGTATCTGTTAAGGATATAAGAACTCACAACCCTTGTGATTCTTAATTTCCTTTATTAGTGTGGGGTATTCTTTTATTAAGAAGAATTCAGTTATTTGATAATCATTCTCTAACTCCTTAGAGTACGATTCCTTCTTGATTTAGACATCACCATGCCTTAATCATGAGTTCACTATGATACATTATCATAATCACTCGTAAGGATCTCAAACATTTGGTTCAAGTGTTTCATTCATTGATCTCATCAAGAATTAACACTTTACCAAATTTGCACTTCATCTATGAAGATCTTGAACACTTCAAGATATTCATATTGGTATTTCTCTAAACACCATTAGAAGTATTAGCATTTGTTCCAATAGGTATGTAAATACATCACATGTATAATACCTAATAGGATAATCATTCTCCCACTACCATTAGTGAAGATTGATTAATCATGTCCAAGATATTCATGTCTCTTACTGGTTCTCTAACCAAAAGAGTCTAGATTTATCCATCATATGGAAACTAGAAATGAATTTCTTATGATATATGCTAATTTAATTGTTTGAGTTATCAATAACTTTAGGTATCATTTTATCTTATGCATAGCATGTATCACAAGATAAACAAGGCATTGCCATGAAGATCATATCTTTAAGATTGAAACATCAACTTTATTAATTGCCATCCTTGTCATACAATATGCAAAAATAAAGAGTTTATATCTATTGGCAATATATGAAATAGCAATTCTCAACTCTATTTCGTGCCCTTAAGGCTGAAATAAACTGAAAGATACTCCTATCTATGGCAGCAACACTTGCTCCAATGATGGGTACTTCTTTCTTGGTCCTTTCACAAAAGGCCATCACTTCTTTGCGGATATTGCATATCATATATGACATATCCATATCATGGTATCATATACCTAAGATAAAGAAGCGGTTCATTTCATGATACCTTAGGTGGAGATCTCCATCCCCTCCTTCATCTTCTTTTGTTCTTCCAGATATAGAGGGCAATCCCTCATACACCCTTTCCCCATGTGCCTTGAGGCTGAAGACGGCTTGGATTGCTGGCTAGCATCAGAACACTTCTTTGCTTTGCCCTTGTCCTTGCCCTTAAGACTTACCTTTCCTTTGATCACATCAAAGATTATGGTTTGTCTTTCTTCATCTTTGCCTCTACTATCCTCAACATGTCTAACAACTCTGTCAACGCTTGTCAAAGTTGTTCATGTTGTAGCTTATCATGAATTGTATGATTCTCGCAACATTTGCAGTATCATACCAATAGCCAACCCTTGGCTCAGAGGGAATCCTTCTCAGTCAGGTTTTCCACATACCCAATCACATTGAGTGTGTGAATCCCTTACTGGATCTCCTTCTGTCATGACATACTAGGACAGTGTCTTAGAGACATCATATGTCTCATGTTGTCTCTGCAACTCACAGTTCAGAGAACACAACATCAAACACTCCTCATCAATGTCTTTCTCAGTATGCTTCCATAAGCATACTTTCAGCCATTGATGTGGTGGGATCGAGTTCATCTGGTTCTGGTATAACTTGGACTTGGAGCTTTCGCTCTTTGAGAACACTTCTCACCATCCTAACCAGTCGTGGAATTATTCCCATTTAATTTGTTGGTCTCAAAGACAGATCACAAATAAAGTGATTTGTTGATTAACCATTTATTTTAACAAAAGGAAATATATATGCAATTTTAGTTCAAAACTCTTTTGACTTGTTTGATTGATTTGAAAGGTTGACGATAAAATTAGGCCTTTAATTAATTATCGCTCCCACTATTTTAGTTCAAATTGATAGCCCTCACCATCAATTCAGAAGATTGCAGCGTACAACCTTCTAGTGGGCAAGATCCTGAAATCCTCTAAGTCATGAGTCAACTTTGGCTGATCGCCCACAACTTAGATCTCTCAGGTAGGCAACTCTTGCCAATTGCATCATATGCAACTCTTGTTGAATGAACATGCACAACACCTTTCCATGAACATTCCTTGCCTCTGGGCTTAGACGCTCTAAGAATCACTAGTTAAGTCTAACCCAAAAGCCGACACGGTAAACATGCACCCTGCTTTGGCAGAACCTACATGTCTACCCTTCACACTTCCACAAGATAGATGGTGCACCATGCTTTGGCGTAACCTACGCTTGGTCGATCGAGCTTTTCATGTGTGCCGCTAATGGAAGGCATGTAAGACTTAATATTTAATGAGGGATTTGGTTTTAATATACATATACATATCCAATCACCACAATACATAGTACGTATCATATACATGCTATATCCCACAGAAAACATGCACAAACGATAAAAAGCGATGATTATGGCCATCCTAATGTGATTCCTCGAGCCAAGAGGAATCACGGTCATCTAGGTCTACATCACATGCAACCTGTATAAGATGAACTCTGTGCCTTGCCTTCCGCGTTGATCAACTCATCTCATGAATGATCTGTACTCTCCAGCCGGTCGTCTGGGTGCCACCAGCCGATCGGTTGGCTCCTCCAACCGATCGGTTCGCCTGGACGTCGTGCATCTCGTCATGTCCGCCACCCGGTCGTCTCGCTCCTCGAACCGGTCATCAACCGATCAGTTCACTCCTTGAACCGACCGTCTGGAATGTCAACCGATCAGTTCACTCCTTGAACCGATTGTTTCAGCTGTCGTCTTGATGTCCGCCGGTCTTTGACATAATAGGAAATAAAATCTATCCTAATTATTACATTGCTTTAAAAAGGGAAACCCCGAGTTACATTCGGGGGGAGCAAAGGTAGGAAAGAATATCGAATAATTTCGAGTTACATCAGGAATATGAGAGGGAAGATCGGTGCGCAGACCGAGATGCAAGAAACCACAAACAACCACACACAGATAGGGGTTTATAGGCCATAATCATGCTACACACATCCACCACAAAACTCGTTTAAGGGCGACGCGTATCGAGTGCATTAATAATACATATCATATATGTAATTTGGGATTTGTGGATTTAGGATTGGACATGCATAAAGCCGATATTATTCGCATCGTATGCAATAAATAAAGGCAACAAACCAAATTCGATCATATCGATATTCCTAAAATATAGAGCAGTTGATGTGGCTCTGATACCACTGTTGGGTTTTAGGGGAGACGGAGAAGACAGCGGAAACAAAAAATTTTCTCCCCCAACCCATACTGAGGAAACGCGTCAACGTCTATATAATAGGAAAGGATGGTTTGTGGAATCATACCTTGTCCCGAGGCTTGCTCGGCGACAATACCTCGCACAATGCGCGGTCTTCAACTCTGGTCTTGGACGGCGTCTGTGCAGCTCCTGGTCACACCGGGACTGACGACTCCATCTCCTACCGGACTGTCGGATGACAGTTGTCCTCCTGAGCGGCAGTGTCCTCCCGCCTCTGTAGTAGTCCACACGGACCACCAGGAACTCCACTCTCCTTGTCCCACAAGGAAGTGGAAGGAGTCGCACCCTCCTGTTGACGTACTAGTCACCAACGCACTCTCCTGCTTCCAGTTGCAACTGCAGTTGTCCTTCCCTTGCTGCACCTCCCTTTTACGGGAAGCACTTGCTCGGGATCTCTCACGGTTACCAAAACCAGAGAGAACGACAACTTCGCAAAGCAACCGGCTTGCATTGAGTTGTACTCTGAGAAGCCCCCAATACCCCTATATATATAGGCGGGTCATGGGACAGGGTTCTCTGTGCCCGGCAATATGGGACTAAAGCAGGAGTAGAAGGGTTCGAGATTTTCCACAAAAGGCAACCAACTCACAACCGGAACCGATCGGTTCACAAGTGAACCGGTCGGTTGGGGACCTGAACCGGTCGGTTGGAGCACCAACTGATCGGTTGGGACCCATGAGCCGATCGGTTCACTTCTGAACCGGTCAGTTCGTGGTCCTGGTCAGTTCCCGATTGACTTTCCAACTTTCGTTTCTAATTGGTATCGAATACCAATCCTTGTTCCAATCAAATTGGGCAAGTGAAACGCAAGGAAAATTCTCACCGACCTGACTTTCCCAACTTGCTCGGTTGCACCAGTTGAACCGATCGGTTCAACACTTGAGCCGACCGGTTCAGCAACCTCAGCCGACCGGTTCAACACTTGAATCGATCGGTTGGGAGTACAGGTTGTGCAGAATCAGTAAAATGTGATTTCAATCAATCCGATACTCCAATGAATGCGTCCAACACCTTGAACCATATGATATTGAGCTATCAACTGATTGAGTGTTTAATTGAACTACTAAACTCCTTTAGTAATCAATCTAAACATTGCTTTGTGGACAAAACTCCTCTTCCAGGTTAAATCCTATGTGTGTGACCCTGCAAGTCCATTTCACGTTGGCAGTGAAAGTCCATAACACTTATGACTTCACAAGCAAAGAGCGGTGCCTAGTCACACATCAGTGCTACCCAAGTGAAAGTAGAAAGTTGGAGAACAACTTTCATCCTACAATCCGTGAATGGTGTTACAGTGAATGTATAATTCCTTTGTCACTGATATCCCGAATGAACTCAAGGCATGGAACAGTCATCCTGTCAACGTTCATTCACTTTCTTGATCTCAGAGTAGATTGAAGGAAATATGTATGACATCAATATCACATATTGATTCACACATGCGTGCGCACACCTATCTCAATCCTACTCATCAAGTGGCCGTGGATATCAAACTCCCTCAGGAGGAAAAAATCCCATATCTATCTCTCACCCCTCAAAAGTCCCATGTGTCAAAGCCACCCAATCATCACCTTTATAAAAACTCATGTTTCAGGACTGCGTTTGATGATGTCAAAGTGTGCCCAACGACATGTGTTGAGTGTAGTGATTTCAGGTCTAAGAATCACACTCACCACCATCACTGTGAGTACTGACTGTGACTACCATCTCATGGTTCCATGTGTCAAACTCACGGTGGGTCTGTCCGGTACACTTGTTCTCTAACAAGTACCTATGTGTTTGGTTTGATATCTCTATATCATGACTAATGAGATTCTGTCATCAACAAACACCACAATCTAGTCTTGTGTATCATTGTTGTCTATCTACCTTCCACAATGACATCCGACTAGGGACATAACAACAATGTACAAACTCTTAGCATCCGTATGATCTCATCGTTCAGGTCCTCAACCTGAAAGCATACGTCATTGAGTACTGTCATTCTCTAGACATTCAATCTGTTCTATCACTATCTCATATGACTGAACCAGAAAGAATTGGAAGCTTTCCTTTGATGTTTATCAAATCAATCTTAATGTATCCCACCAATCATCCCATGATTGGCTCTCAGGGCATACATACCAACATCTTGCTATGATCTAAATCCTACTAGTAGACTTAACTTGTGATATCATCTACTAGTAGTTCATATACATGTAGTTCTAACCTTGTTTATAATTGGCATCTTTGCTCATCTATATGCTATGCTTGTAACTTGTATCATACATGCTCAAGATAGTTCCTTGAATTACATATCTACTATCTTGAGTTGCTTGCATTACATTGTGATGCAGGGTACATAGATCTACATTATATGTAAAAATTGGAGTATTTTTGGATTTTATGCAGATTTTTCTCCATTTTCAGTTTTTGGTGCAAGACTAGTTTTTTCATGCAGAAACAACCTTCTGAGCAAGACTCATGCTTCGCGATGAGCTCTGATGGTTTTTGGTCAAATTCCGTCATCTTGAGGGTCAAAATTATGTTTTATTGTTTTTCTATAGCGTTTTATCTTGCATTTTGGGTTGTTCAAGTATATGCTTTAACTTGCTTTTCTTTCTATGCTTGGACAAGCCCCTATCTCTGCTCTTCTACTCTCCTTATATATATTTGTGTTATCTCCTTTCTCTTTATATGTTTCTTACTTCTTAATAACCCCACTTTTTGAAATGACAAAGGGGGAGAAAGGTATGTCTTCTTTTAAAAGAGGAAGAAGGCATGTCTTACATGAAGAGGAGAAGTATGTCCATGTAAGGTAAATGGGAGAAGACATATATGTGTAGAACATATATAAGTAGAAGACATAGTTTCTATAAATGTAATGAAAGCTAACCATGCAAGAGAAATAGCATCATTTGAGGGGGAGTATGAGAACTCCATGCATATCAGTTGAGGGGGAGCATATGATCTCAATCCTATTGAAACCCCTAGGTTTCTCCAAAGGTATGACTTTACTTAAATGCTTTCAATACATTTATGGAATGGTTTGTCATCTTCAAAAAGGGGGAGAATGTTGACTCAAGGTCAATTAGGTCAATGTTGACTCACGTCTAAATTGACTAAACCCGTGTTTTGATGATGACTAACCATTCCACATATTGGTGTCTAATGTCTCTACTTGAGTGATTTCAGATTAGGTATAGACACACTCCAAATGCCCTAACTTGCGCATCTCAATTTGGAGATAAGACAAGTCAAAATCCATACAAGTGCATGTTTTTGTAATATGATGTAAATACATTAGAATCATGCTGTAAATCACTTGTAATGATTGTATGACCTGTAATTAAGCTTAGAAAACATCAGGAGCACTTAGATTGAATGTTAGATCACTTTAGATGCAACTTTGAAAATTGATTACAGTCACTTTGTCGGTCAAGTTTCCCAGCCTGAAAACTCGACCGATCATCCTTGATCAATTTTCTAGAGATTGCATCGGTCGAGTTGTGTTTACACAGAACTCGACCGATCAATTAACTGACCATTTCAATTCCTAATGGTCGGTCAAGTTTTATCAGGACAAACTTGACC
Source organism: Alisma plantago-aquatica (assembly GCA_963693085.1). Lineage (NCBI taxonomy): Eukaryota > Viridiplantae > Streptophyta > Magnoliopsida > Alismatales > Alismataceae > Alisma > Alisma plantago-aquatica. Next base: position 1,128,353,629 of record OY856409.1, on the reverse strand, counting down.
GATCGTTTGAGTATTTGCCTTGTCATTTACTTGATCGGTCGAGTTACCTTTATAGAAACTCGACCGATTGCACTGTACAGAAAAGTGCAGAAAAGTGCTTCTAGCCGTTGTGGAGTTGCAAAAAATGAAAATATATCATTTGCAAGCCAAAAAAATGGCTAGTTTTCATTCTCAAGTGTTCCCAAAGGCTAAGAGGCATCCCCAGCTATAAATAGGACCCCTTGGGCTTCATTCCAAGGTTGAGCATTCTTTTCAAAACACTATGTGAGGTTCCTATTCTATAGCTGAGTGCTTCCTACAGCCTCCTATCTCTCTCTAAGCTTAATCACTTGCTACATCTATTAGAGTGAGTAGGAAATCTGTAAGAGAGCTAGTCTTACATGTATATCTTGTGAGGCTCTCACTTCCAACACCTCCCTATCTCTCATTTCAATCATGAAGATGAAGGTTCTCTCTCTCAGATAGGAGAGGTGAATAAGAACAAGGGAAGGTGTCCCTTGGTGAAGATCAAGGCTGAAGACTTGGAGCTAGAGTGGGTAAGCCCTTGGTAAAGGCAGAAGACTCCTTTCTCAAGTGGGTAAGTCCTTGGTGGAAGCTTCTCCGAGTGAAAGTGAAGTCAAAGGCGGAAGATCCAAGAAGAGTGGGTAATTCATACAAGGCTGAAGACTTGTGCAAGAGTAGGTAAGTCCTTGGAAGAAGGCGGAAGACTCCTTACAAAGTGGGTAAGTCCTTGGTAAGGTTGAAGACTCTTTGTATTGGATAGGTAAGTCCTTTGTTTGGTCATGTATTGTAAGTCTTATGAATGAATATAAGAATGCAATGGTTAGGAAATCCTAGAGGTTGACCTTTCTAGATAAGTGGACTGACATACTTCTAGTTTGAAGTGTGGAACCACTCTAAATAGCTTGTCGACTTGTGTTTGCTCAATCTCTCTCATCCTTGCTACGCATATTTTAGTTGCACTCAAATTACCTATTTAGAAACCTTATCTTGTGATATATTTTGAAGGTTTGATGAATTTTGTTTAAGTACTTTCAGCTCTATTCACCCCCTCTAGAGCATCTAATCACCTATCTAGGATCCAACACATTTTTCTCTCCTTATTTTTTTAAGGGGTGGCGTTTTGAGGAGGAGAGATGAAGAAATGTTGCATTGTGATTGGTTCCTATAAAAACTATAGGACGAGTCCTATAATAAGTTTATTGTGCCTGGTATCTTGTTTCAATTAAAACTGCTCAAAAATTAACCACATTTCCAAGTCATTCAGTAAATTTTGATATCTACTGGCCTCTTTTGCTGCTTCAATATATGTGAAAACTGTTACCTTCATACCACAAAATGAAATCAGACTTTAAAGCTAGCATTTATCACATCCAAGTCCAAGATTGCTCAAAAAGAATTGTATTTACAACAGATCATGACCTTTACAAAAAGGACATATACCAACAGAGATGGGTATATCAGACCTGTGAATAGAGAACATGATTCTCCCTTGTTATTTGTTGATATTTGGTAACTGCTATAACATGCTAGCACTGGCACTGTGCTGTCCAGAGCATGCCCGTCTTGAGTACTAGGAAAACTTGCTGACATTGGGAGATAGGAGGGAGCGACCATTAAGGAAAGGGGAAGGGCAAAACCCTAGCAGATCCAGCTACCTTCTGAGAGACAAATAAAGTTGGCCGGACTATCCAGCTATCCTTTGTTCATATGTCCTTCTGAATCTAATGTCCTCGATCCCTTACTCGCGTTCCGTCACCGATTCATGTCGGACAGGGAGAAGAGCTCGGTGTAATTGCTCCACCAGCCCAACACGGCCCTTTTCATTTCGCGATGACCGCTGGTGCGAGGCTGCAGACACCTTGAAACTCATCGATTCCTGGGTTGAACGTTGCGTCAAGCACAACCGCAGCTTCCCTTCGGGGGAACAGAGGCAATCGGCGCCCGTGGACCTCCAACCAGTGCATGAACCGCATCAGCACCCTTAAGAAGATGTACAAGGTCGAGAAGGCACACATGACACGTACGATCACGCCGGGAGTTTGAGAGCCGGTGGAAGCTCTTCTCTCGACTGGACGCCCTCATAGGGCCGGAAGCAAGGACTAAAGGAGCTACAGTGCTATTGCAATGGAACAAAAGGCAGCAGTTGGTGGCTAACCATTCTACACCCTCGCCGTTAACTCCACCAAAGAAGTCCGCTGATGCGGCCGCTGTTACAGTAAAGGTGGAAGGGGGTGACGGGTTGGAACCAGACTCTTCCATGTCAAGATCAGAAATGGGCATAGTAGGAGGCATGCGGAAAGGAAATAATAGAGAAGATGTGAGGCTGCTGACTCCAGCAAAAATGGGATTGTGGAGCTGGCTCGTACGGTTCTGAAGTTCGGGGAGATTTATGAAAAGGTTGAGATGTTCAAGTATAGCGAGATGATTGACCTAGAAAGAGAGAAATTGAAGCTTGCCGAGATGTTCATCGACGCCCTTCTGCGAATGGCTAAGCACTAATAAACAGGTTATTCGCTATATGTAATTGGATACTCAAAAGAAGTAAAGCGTCAGCTCACATCTGGGATACATCATGGCCAACAAACTAAAATGGCAAGTTTGGCCATTTTATTGTTCAGAATGGCACTCTTCATTTTAATTCCCAAAATGACATATTTATAGGACAATACGTCCTCATAGGAGACGTATTGTTATGTGCGAGGGCAATACATCCAGGCGAGTGACACATTGGCCCACTGCAGAGCAATACATCCGGATCAAGACGCATTGCCTTGCGTTAGGGCCAATATGTCCTGAAACGAGACATATTGCTCTGTGAAAGAGCAATACATCTCCGAGTCGGACGCATTGGTCCCACCGCAGAGCAATACTTCCCGCTCCTGGACGTATTGTCCTACTGTGTGATCAATGCGTCCAGCTCAAAGATGCATTGCTCTCTAGTGTCGAAATATGTCTCCATACAAAACGTATTGTCTGTAAAGAAAGCAATATGTCCCCATGCATGATGTATTGCTTTTTTCTATATTTTGCGTATTCATAATTATTATTTACTACTTATTGATTTGTATTAACACTATTGATTATATTTATATATTTATAATTATTTCATTTGTATTTGAATATTAATAATATAATCAATTATTATAAATTCATGAATTTGAATAGCTCAAAACATACATATGGATGATCAAAGTGTTATTGCAACCAACAATAGTTGATTGCTAATTGATTAGATAAGAAGAAATTAATCCAAAAAATGAGATATCAATTTAAATCAAGGTTACAACATGAACCAACTTGAAGAGAAAATAATACATAACAATACAATAATAAAGATCCAAATACAACATGAACGAACAGATAATATCATAATATGATAGATCCAAATAATACATAACAGTACATGAACCAACATGAATGAACAGATGATATCATAATATGATAGATCCAAATACAAGCTAAATAAATGCCATCACAAAGACATATATACAAAACAGTACAATATGTAATAAACTAAGCCCGTCCTCCACACCCACGACATCCTCGCACACTTCCATGTACATCTGACTCCAGAGTAGTGAACTCATCTAGAGACACCTCAATGGGGGACAACTGTGTAGCAGTAGGCTGATGAGGATTAGGGAAGTAATGAAAAGCTGGAGGTGGGGTGAGGGGTCTCTGAATACTAGGATGTGGGGCATCAGGTTGGGTGCATCTTGAGAAATTAAATAGAGTCGGTGAGTATGTGACATAAGATGGTCGACTCTCATGAATAACTAGTGGTGGGAGTGAAGTGTATAGAACAAAAGAAGAACCTGCTCCATAGTAGGATGTTGGTGGAGGTGGGGTGATGTGTGAAGAAAATGAACCAACTCCTAAAAAGTATGGCCATGTCAGTCCCCATCCCATGAAATGAGAAGAGGTAGTGAGCTCAGGAGCAGTGGGAATGGTCTCAACCTGAGTGGTGCATGTATGAGGAGTAGGAGTTGGAGTGGGTGTGGGTTCAGGACCAGTGGTATGAGTAGGAGTGGGTATGGAATCATATGGGCGAGCATAGTTAGAAAGACTCACAAAGTAGCTCCCCTGGATGATGTAGATATCATCTCTGATCTGTGCAGGAGCCTACTGTAAAGTCGCTTGGATCCACACATGTGATTCTACCTATTAAAACAAAATATGTACAAAATAATAAAGACTAATTGTATATATTACAAATAATAAAGATCAATAATAACAGTTTGTAAAAATAAATAATAATGATACTCACAAATTGTTGTGTCGATAACTGGTTGGGTAGTATGTGGCCGGAGGCTGAGCTGGAGGGGGCACTACATATTGTGGATGATACCATACATAGTGCAGCTATGGACTGAAGACTGTGTCTTCTGGTGGAGGGGGAAATAAGCTCTCACGTCTATTGTTCCACAATTGCACCTCCGCCCTATAGCGATGCAACCAATCCTCAGCAGCATGACCCCTCACATCTAACCTACTAAGGTGTGATAGGGCAAGAGTAGGTTTTACTTGAACAAAGCATTTCCTAAGTATTCTATCAGGGAGGTGTCACTCTACTACTGTATAGCACGCTAAAGGCATTCGTACCAACCAAATATCATGACCCTCTCGACACAATGTTGGAAGTCTCTCTAGAATATCCTCAGTGTAAGGAGTTAACTGTATCTGTTATTCAAAAAATACAACATGTATCACATACAAAGGAGTAAACTTCATAAAAAATACAACATATATCATACAAAATGTTAGTAGAAGTAACTTATACCTGAGATGGAAAAATCTGGTCAACTGCAGAATCATAAAATTGGACCAATCCTCTAATAATATCATTCCTTTGAAGAAAAATAGGCCACCTTTTAAATAAATTGACAACCTAATTTTAGATAAAAATTACAAAATATTCAGACAAATGTATTCAGAAGTTGTGTAAATTTACCCCCTAGTTCATAACAAGTGAACATGGCAACCAAATCCTAACATCTCCCAACACCACATTTGCAGTAGACATACACAACCAGACAAGTGGGCAGTTTTCTTAGAACGGGTGGTAGCCTTGTACAACTCCCTATACAAGTATACTAGTGTTGCAGCACCCCAAGATAGAGTGCTACAACTTGCAAAGTCAGCCATAAGTGGGAGGTATCGTACATGAACTCTGTCCCTAGTACTATCTGGATTAAGGTAACTACCTAAAAAGTATAGGAGATAAGATCTAGTATACCTTATCCTCATTTCTCTTTGTTCTTCTTCATCTCCCAAGGTGAAATCCATCCCACTAAAGGTCTCACGCAGTCACCCAAGATGAAATGCCCCTTAGACATCCCATCTGGTGCATCTCCCAAGAAACTCTCACGAAGGTGAGGCGATGAAGAAAATTGCCCCTCATTTGTGCCTAAAGGATATGCATGTATGATCGGTGGGCCATCTATCCTAAGACTTAAAAGAATTGCAACATTTTGTAGCATGACACTCATCTCAAAATAGGGAAACCTAAAAGTGTTGCAAGATTTATCCCATCGATTAACTAGGGAAGTGATTAAATTGGGATCAAGGTGGATAGGATGTAGCTTATGAACAAGCCCAAAACCAGACAAAGAAATATTTTGCAAAACACCCGTGTCAGTAATAGGCTAAAGTGAAAACATAAAGTGGTGTTGGGAGAGTCTAAATGATAATTCTCTAGGAGCCATATCTATGAAAAATGAAAATATAACATTAAATGAAAAGTGCAAGCAATAGATTAAATGAAAAGTGCAAGCATTACATAACTTGAACAAACTGAAATACAAACATTATATAACTTGAACAAACTGAAAAAGAAACATTACATGACTTGAATAAATTGAAATGCAAACATTACATGATTGGAACAAACTGAAATAAGAACATTACATGACTTGAACAAATTGAAATGCAAACATCACATGACTTGAACAAACTGAAATAAGAACATTACATAACTTCAAAATACACTAGGACAACTGTGTCTATTATGGCCCCATCTACCGCACTTATGACAAGGATATGTATATTGATTTGGATCAACATCCATAGTTGAAGGCCGTGTGTTTTTCTTTGGTCTTCCAACGTTTCTTCATTTCCTAGGGGGCATAAGGGATAATTACCTCTACATTCATCAAATGGAGGCCAATACCTCTTGTCAGAAATACCACAAAATTTAGTATTGTATGCGTTCAAATAAGAATCATTTGTTAAATATGGGCGCACAAGTACATCACAATCGTAATTGACAGTTGTCGCAGCTACCCAAACATGACAACATGGAAATGTCATTGTTGTGGAAAACCACAATTGCATTCACCAGCACCATTTGGACGTACTATGACTTGAAATTTATATCAAACCATGTCATCAACAAGACATTTATCATTGTTCACTCGATGTGAAATTCTATTTTTCTTTTTCATCTTGTTGTACATTAAAAAGCTTGTTATGAAGCCTCGAGTACCATTTTTCCCCTTAATTTGATGACCATATGCTTCATTATGCCTCTCCAACCACATTGTAATAGAGCGATAATATGTGCTAACAATTAGTGCCTGTATTGGTAAACACCTAACACCTTTTAAGACTCCATTTAACCCTTGAACATGATTCCTAGACAATGACCACATACCTACAACCTCTATCATATGTGAGAGACCATTGTACTGGATTTTGGCCTACCAAATACTCCTTAGCAGCTGGTTCTATGGTTTCTATATCCGCTGTTATATGATCAAATTCAATTTTATCAGTTATGGATCCCACCTTCCACAAAAGTTCCTTTAACTCCTGTGACTTAAACTTTTACTGGAAGTTCTCACAAAGATGTCGAAGACAATAATGATGTTGAGCCCAGTCAAATTTTGACTTAAGTGTTGGAATAATGCCACTCATTCTATCAAAATAATACATACGTATGTACGACATGGAATGATTGAAATACAAGTCTGAGAATCAAAGAACCACTCACATGAGTCCTTATTTTGCCTCGACAATAGCAAAAGTCAGTGGAAATAGACCATTATCAGCATATATGCCACATGTAATTAGAAGTGGACCATAATATTTTTTGGTTATAAATGTGCCATCAACTAAGATAACAGGACTACAATGAGCATATGATCTTCTCTAGGAAAAAGATAGGATATATTGATGGAGAACTAGCTGGGATTGATGTCAAGCGTTGTATGGATATATGATTTTATTTCAGATAGGGTATTGATAAGTGAAATATTTATGGTTCTAACAGATTTACTAGAATAAGACCCATCAGAGAGAAAATGCCCATCATATTGAAGCTTGACAATTTGTGAACATGAACTAGATGCCATGTTCTTATAATTGTAAAACAAATAAACTTAATTCGAGCAATAATTCTTAATTTTGAACAATAAATTAACTTAATTGAACAATAACATCTTTTTTAGAACAATAATTATTATTTAAGAACAATAATGTTATAACCTCATTTTTCTAAACCATGTAATGAGATCTGCTTTTAATTGATAAATGAAATCAACGGTTGAATTATTTATTTGTATTGAATGATTTTCGTGCATAATAGCCTTGTTTGTTTTCTAAGTGGGCTTTATTGTCTATTGAGCCCAATTGAGAGAAAGAGAAAAAGGAATTTAATTGGATAAAGGAATAAATAAGAAAATGGATGAAAGATGGGTAACCATGCTAAGGAATATTCCAAAGATGGGATTTGGAACCATTAAGGTTCCTTGAGGTTCAAGAAACTCAGGATAATAATTTAATGGCAAGGGAAAGAGAAACTATATGCAAAATGTATATAATTAAGTGATTACTTGCAACTAAAGAAAAGGACCCGATTTCTTTTGATAATAAGCCCAAATTTGGTATAATGAAAGATTAAATAATTAATGAGATTCCCTTAAAATTTGAGATAAAAAAGAGTTACAGATGAAGAGTTGTGACTTTTTCAAATTATCCTCAAATATATGAATTATCTTGCAAATAGGAATATGTTTTCCTTTTTGGTTGATCGTGTGAGATGAGAGCAGTTGGATCTTGATCCAACGATAGCCGCTCATCGTCCAGTTCCACAAAAACTCGTACTCTAGCCTAGTTACAGAGGGATTTTCCCCCTCATTTCCTCACAATCTCGAGCATGTGTTAACCTGGTTTCAGTTCCATTAAATCCAGGAGAGGATTTCGAACCCTCTCGACCCTGGTTTGCTGACCTCTCAAAGCATCTACGTGAAACGCCCAATTCACCCGATCGTGAGGGTGGCGGCCAATTGGGAAACCCTAAAGGGACCCTTCTTAACCCAATAAATAGATCCCCACTCATCTCTCCATCTCACCCCGACCCTGACCGACTACTTCACAAGCTCTGCAACCCTCCCTACCTCTGGATTGCTTTTAGCTCCGACAAAGACTCCATCGTGGTGTCGCCTCGATCCCAAGAGGAGGAAGGAGCAGGGACCGTTAGATAACATCCCACGATAGTCCCCGTGCCGATCCAATGCTCCAACGGACGAGCCGGCTAACTTAGTCACGCGTAGTGTGAGTAGGGTTGTCAATGGGTAAGGGTAAACTCGTTTACCCTTTACCCATACCCTGTAGGGGAAGGGTAAGGGTAAAGGATTTTCTTACCCTTTACCCGCCTACCCGCTACCCTCTAACCCGGTACCTTAGTGGGTAAGGGTAAGGGTAAGCCATTACCCATACCCTCTAACCCGCTACCCACCAATATTTATTTATAATATATTGAATGTATGGTCATATTTTGTTTGAATCTATGTAATATTTAATTTTATTGGGAAATAATTTTAAATAATACATGATATTCTTTTTTACTTCTTATATAGTTAACTTGGTTGTGTATGCAACACAGTTTTGGAGGTACAAGACACATGTATATATGTATTCTATGTTCCATTAAATTATTTGTGGAGTAAGGCAAACATGTATATAATAACAAGATATAATCTTTAATGTATCATTTAATACATATGTGAGGTAGTGTTATCTATTTTATTTGTGCTTTATTTTTTTTTTACGCTACAACATTTTAGAGTGTAAAAGATATGCATGTTTCTAAGAATAACTCTCTATGACATATTGTCCTTTTATATCATTTTAATGTAGAAGTCTTAATCTACTAGGAATAATTTATTTTTTCACACAGCAATGTTAGGTTACTACCATTTGTGCATGCCTTCAATACAACAATTGTAGAATATTACTTAGAAACATTTTGGATATTTAAAATCCATTATTGAACACCTTGATATTTCACTCAAATAAATGAATGTACTATCTAGACCATTATTGTTAATATTACCACAAATTTGAAGATGACATATAAATTCCCCACTTAACCCTTACCCTCCCATTTACCCTATGGGTAAGAGGGTAAGAGTAAGGGGAGGGTAAGGATATTGGTGGAGTGGGGAATTACCCATACCCTTACCCGCCAGACTTGGTGGGTAAGGGTAAGGGTAAGACATTACCCTCCCCATACCCTCCCCATTGACAGCCCTAAGCGTAAGACGTCAGATCTTAGAGGCGGAACATCGGACCATTGATCGAATGGCCGATCAATTTTGGTAAATTCCTATCTCTGACCGATGTTTCAGAAAAATGGGTTTTCTTGCGAAATTCATAGAAATCGCTAGGAATCTCGGATTAACAAACTTTATATATGAAAGTTGATCGGGAAAATACAAGGGATAAGATAAAAATGGTTTGGTAACCTAGTTCTGTCTCGTTTTGCAAAAGTGTATTAATTTGATAAGAAAGGTATTAAAAGTTAATTAGAAACCCTAATTGAGTATAAAGGATGAATCTTTGTGGTTTAATAGGTTAATTTGAGAAGTATTAACCTGTTGAATATTAAAATAGAGTTTCAATCCGTTTTACATGAAAAGTTGACTAATTTAGGGTTTTAATCTATGTATGAAGGATAATACATATAGAAATCCTAATTTAGGGTAAAAGAAGAGAAAAACTTTGTTTAAATCAAATTATGGAAATATGTTACAACATAATGATCTTAAGTCTGCTAGGAGTATTAAAATGAGAAATTGAAGGTGTTTATGTAGTTTTGTTGAATTAGGGTTCATAATACTAAAAGTGGAGGCAAAACCCTAATTGCAAAGGAAACCCTAAAATTGAATAGAAATCCTAAGAAACAAGATGGGTTTGGATAAATCTTGATAAAAGGAAATTTGGATGTTTATTTTAGGATTTATGTGCATACTTTCTTTCTTGGTTGGGTTTTCTCTACTTAATTGATTCTGTCTCAAAATTTGCAATCACAGGTATGTGGTTACGCTTATGAATATCCCGAATTAGTTTTCCGAGGATTTCTGAAGTTTCCATCAGTGGCTTGAATTAAATTGTTGGATGAATTTAATTCATGTGTACTATAATGTGGATATGACTATCACCTAAGATAAATGCCTACTAGCTCAGATCCCAGTCCCCTCTGTAACTTGATAGATTGACCTAGTACATGGCTACCCATGGGGTAGGTCCATCAAGTCATTGGATGACTTAGTATGTGGCTACCTATGGGGTAGGACCATCAAGTCACCATGAGTCAAGAATTGGGCTACCTTTACCTTTAGGTAAGGCCATGGGACTCTACAACCCTAAGTAATGGCTACCTATGAGGTAGGAACATAGGGGTAAGGATCTACCATATGAGAGAGGTAGTATCCAAGTCCACTGGAGGGACATCACAGAGATAGGGGATAGGTACGGATTGAGTAGTATTGCTTAAGATGTAACCTTGGTTGTTAAATGATATTTGATTGATTACATTGTTACAATAGTTGTACAATTTTTTCTATTCCCCCACACACCATTATAATCCGTACTGATCGATGTTTTGTTTGTCGGCGATTTAGGTACAAAATCACAAAAGGACAAATAGTAAATTGGCATATTGTGAATATATGAATTAAAGTGCAAGGAGGATTAGTTAGAATAGTTTTTGTATGTGGATAAAAGTTTAGAATCCAATTTTTTGAAAAGGTATGCAAAATTTTATTTTATTACAGCTTTTCAGTATAGTCTGGTAGAATTTGACAATTATTATTGATTACTTTCCGAACCTTTGATCTGGAAATTGGGATAATATCTCTTCCCTCTTGGTCTCCCTTAATTGGGGGTTAAGTGGAGGTGGGGTCGTTACAAATAACGTCATTTTTAGAACAGTAATTAAGATTGTAGAACAACAATTTGGAATTTGGAATTAAATACTAAGAATAACATTACTTGGAACTAAATGGCAAGAATGTCATTTTCATTGATAACATTTACTACACTTGTCATTTTCTATAACATTATTTTAATAATTTGGAATCAAACAGTAGAAATATAATATTATTTCATTTTTAATATTGCATAGCAACTTATGTTCTAATTTTGGAATTAAACAGTAACAATACAATTTTTTCAGTTTTAATTTGCATAGTAGTTTTAAGTTCAAAATTTAGATTTAATTAGTAGCAATACAATTATTTTATTTTTAATATTACATAATAGTTATAGGTTCAAATTTTTGAATATAAGAATGTAGTAGAGAAAATTTCTCAAGTGGCAAGGTCTCCCTTGTGAATCAGAATACCAGACCAGAGAAAGAAGAGAAGCAGAATCCCGTCTAGGTTATTTTTTCCATGAATGATTTAATTAGTGGGTGACAATTTCCTTGCAGTTAATTGATCACATCCTCCACCTTGGGTGATAATAGAAGGTGGAGTTGGGAGAGTGCTGCAATATGATCACATCTCCACATCACTCTGTGGTTTGGGGGGGGGGGTTAACGGAGTGACATGCTTGATAAAAGAAACACGTGGTGCAAAAACAATTCTATAGAAAAATAGTATTAAAATATTGAGAAAATGTGAGAACAATGTGACAACATGAGAACGCAACATTCCAAATTTATGCTTTTTGATTAGTTGGTCTTGCCTGAAATGGCAGAGTTGTAATTTTTTTAAAAACTCCCTCTTTTTATAATAGTCTAGATATTAGTCACATTTGGGTATATATGGTCCATTAGATAGGCCATTAGATAGGCAAGATGAATCGATATTCCTCAATTTTGATTAAACAAGGTTATAAGTCATAATCTAAAATGTACATCCTTAGATCATGGCATTTTCCCGAACAACATAACAACAAAATATCCAACGCACACCTCTCTTAGTTCCTACCTCAGCGAATTGGTGAAAGTTATAGAAAAAAAATAGTTTTGCATCCACGTGTGCAAGCAATCTAACAATCAATCAAACAAAATGAATGCTCATGATATATCTTACACAAACATGCATAATTAAAAGTAGTCATACGTAGCCTACTGAAACATTTGATACCAAATGGAAATGATCTATGCCCACATCATCTGTGCAACCTAGGAAACTGGACAATAGTGACATAGAAAAATGGGCAATAGTATGTCCCCATAGACATTCTTTACAATGACTTAAGCTATCCACCTAACCCAACTACCTATTACCATGCCAAACGAGCCCTTAGTTTAAAGAAAATGAACTCCAACCAAACTGGAGGTAGAGTTTGAAACAAAGTACCCATGAAGCAGCTCATCTGAGAAAATGATGTATGACCAAAAAATCAAAATGGCACGTTTGGCCATTTTAATGCCCAAAATGACACGTTGTTCATCTTAATTCCCAAAATGACACATTTGTAGGGCAATACATCCCCAATAGAGACGTATTGCTTCGCTAGAGGGCAATATGTCCAGGCAGGTGATGCATTGCCCTGCTACAGAACAATACGTCCTGGCTCGGGACGCATTGCCCTACGGTGGGGCCAATACATCTTGAAGCGGGACATATTACTCGGCGACAGAGTAATGTGTCTCTGAGCCAGACGCATTGGTCCCACCACAGAGCAATACATCCTACTCCAGGACGTATTGCCCTACTGTGGGACCAATGCATCAGGTGTCAAGACGCCCCAATGGCTAGCCGGGGCAATGTGTCTCCCTTGGGGACGTATTGCTGCCACACAACACCCGACCTTTGCTCCTAACGGCTAGATAGCCATCAGAGGGTGCGGTGGGTGCCAGGTGAGGGCAATACGTCCCCAATGGGGACATATTGCTCTCATATATATGAGCCAAAATAAACCCCCAAACACACACATTTCCTCCATTTATTCACTTTTTGATTGCTTTCCATTGCTCCAGAGCACTCTGATCGGGATTCTAGTTGAAGCTGATTTCAGGCAGAGCTAATTTCTGGTGTTATTCTTCTCATCTTATTTCTCTCTCTGGACGGGTTCTGCTTCTCTTCTTTCTCTAGTATGGTATTCTGATTCACAAGGGAGACCTTGCCACTTGAGGATTTTTCTATGCTACATTCTTATATTAAAAAATTTGAACCTAAAACTATTATGTAATACTAAAAATTAAATAATTGTATTACTACTGCTTAAAATCTAAATTCCAAACCTAAAACTACTATGCAATATTAAAACTGAAAAAATTGTAATGCTACTATTTAATTCAAAATTTAGACCTAAGCTGCTATGCAATATTAAAAATGAAATAATTATATTGCTACTGTTTAATTACAAATTATAAAAATAATGTAATAGAAAATGACAAGTGAATTAAATGTTATGAACAAAAATGACATTCTTACCATTTAGTTCCAAGTAATGTTATTCTTAGTATTTAATTCCAAATTCCAAATTGTTGTTCTACAATATTAATTGCTGTTCTAAAAATGACATTATTGTTCTAAAATAAAGATTATTGTTCTAAAAAAGGCATTATTGTTCCAATTAAGTTAATTTATTGTACTAAATTAAGAATTATTGCTCCAATTAAGTTTATTTATTTTACAATTATAGGAACATGGCATCTAGCTCATGTTCAAAAATTGTCAAGCTTCAATATGATGGGCATTTCTCTCTGATGGGTCTTATTCTATCCGATCTGCTAGAACCATATATATTTCACTTATCAATACCCTATCTGAAATAAAATCATATATCCATACAACACTTGACATCAATGCCAACCAGTTCTCCATCAATATATGCTATCTTTTTCCAGGAGAAGATCATATGCTCATACAAGTTGACAATGATGATGCATATAGAACTTTGTTTTCACTTTCATCTGATGCCTATATTGATGTATTTTTTGAAAAAAACATCTTTCCACCAACATTCTAGTTACATGAGTCTATTGAATCAATTTCACCAAAATCCAGCACTTGAAGTCTCTCAAAATCCTACTATTGAGAATATTGGTGTTGAGGTTGAGGAGGGAGAACAAAATTATAAACAAGAAGGTGATGATAATAGTGATCAGGAAGGTGATGATAATAGTGATCATGATGGTGACTCATTGACCAAAACCGATGATGGGTATCAACATCCATCCCTTGACTCTATAACAACATTGAGTTCCGTCCCATCCATATTTGATAGATAATGGCCCAAACACAACCACATTGATACTAACTATGATTCCTTTCAAGATGATGAATGGGTGGAAGATTCTTGTCAGGAAGTTCGTCTCAACTACAACCCTTCCATCAACAAAATTTATGAGGGTGCTTTATGTAACATCCCTGACTTGGGTTAAGCCTTAACCCTAGATGTTTTGCTTAATAAGGTTGATTATATGCTTGCTCTTATCTCTTGAAAAGTAATTAAGGCTCAAGAGGGAATTATATCTCAGTTTCAATCCTTTTTGAATAATGTTGAAACAATTTTTTACTTGTTTTGGACTAAAGTGCAATTTACCCAAGTTGAGGGGCTAATTTACAAATGTTGCATGATAAAATGTTCCTCATATGATGAATCATAATTGGAATGACTATGATACAGTGGTATGGCTTTCACAAGCCTGAGCACCAAGAAAGAGCTACTTGAGTAATGTTTGTTCATTAAAACCTAGTTTTGGTGTAATGTGCAATTTACCATAAACCTAGGGTTCAATATGCAAAATATCACTTCAAGAGGGTCCCTCATGATTATTGGCATCATATAGAGAAAAGAAAATGATAGGGGCGCCTCATTTGAAACATTTTGGAAGAAAGAGAATCTTGATATTAAATAATCAAGATTTAAGCATAATTGGAACTTTACTTCAATTTTATGCACAAATAAATATATTAATTGAAGAGCCCTTCAACCAAAAGGTGAGGGATGATTTTGCAAAAGGTTGGAAGAGCTTGTGCCTTGCAAAGGAACGAAAATATCTTAAGTGAGTGGAGAGCCCACTCACATTAAGTTAATGAAAAGTAATATCCACTAAAAATGGGATATTAGTATAATATGATTAAGGTGCTTAATTTGCTTTTCTTTTAAATTGAGGATAATGAAGGGGAATTAAAGGCAAGGTAAGGTGAATTAGTGAACAAGGGAAAGAGGGGAGTGTGTGGCATGACTTGGATAATTGAAGGATTTCTCTTATACTTTCTCTCTCCTAGAAATTCCTCTATATATACCTCATTTCCCACTCAACCAAAGATCTTTTTTCGGATTTTCTTTCTTGCTTGCCTTGGATGAGCTCAAGGGGACTAAGGAGCAACAGAAGGACGAGTTACAACCTGTAGGTAAGCTTCTTGATCACTTTCAACCATGATTTCATGGTGAAAATCGAAAATAAATGATGGATTTGTTCTTTTCTTCCATCTATCTTCCTTTCTAGCCAATCCTTTTCACTCAAAAGCTTGAGGAACGAACCTTGTGGAGTGAGAAATCTTCTTTCACCATTAGGAACGTGAAGTTGGAGCTTAGAAGCTTCATTGAATGTGGGTTATATAACTTGAACCCTTATTCATTGTTATTGAATTCAATTCCTCAATTCAATATGTTCAATTGTTCTTCTTGAAATTTCTTTGCTTATTTGATGAAACTACCATGGAAATGGCAGTAGAATTAGAGGGGTTGAAGCTTGATGATGATGAAATCATCTTAAGCACACATTTTAATAAGATTTAGTTGCAAACAGTTTCAACAATATGGTCCAATTAGTTTCACCAAACCATTTGGTGACCAAACGGTTTGCAAACCGTTTGGAGGTTTGGGTTCCAAACTGTTTGTAGTGGTTGACCGAATGGAGGGGGTTGACCATTTGAGGAGGGTTGCTGACATGTTGAGTAATGATTTAATATATTTAATTGATTGGTTTCTAAAGGTTCCATGAGTGGATAATCTAACAATTGCAAACCCTAATCGGATTGACGCATTAAAACCCTAATTGATTTGATTCAATTTCATGTTGGTTGAGTAAACGGTTTCACCAAACCGTTTAATGCTCAAATAGTTTCAAACCGTTTGAGGATCAAGGATTGACTGTTTGAGAAAGGTTGACCATTTGAAAGAAAACGATTTCAAGATCGTTTGATAGGGTTGATCGTTTGGTGATGGTTGACCGTTTAAGATAAAACGGTTTCAAACCGTTTAAGAAGGAAAAGGTCTTGAAGACCGTTTGAAAGGAAATGGTTTCAAAACCGTTTAAGGGGCTAAGGGCCAAGACCGTTTAAAGGTATGTACCCAAGATCATTTGAAGGTCTAACCCCAAGACCGTTTGAGGGTGTGACCTCAAGACCGTTTGAAGGTCATGATCAAACTGAATGGAGGTCTAAAGTGATTAAACCTTTTGGAGATTTAAGGTGATGATTGATCCATTGATCCAATGGTTGATAATGATGATTATCAATGTTAGGTACAAAGGTTGAAACCCTAAAGTACCTAGATGATCAATACCTTTAGATTAATTAACCCTAAAAGCTTATGAAAGCAATGTCTCAACACACTATGTCAACCTTTCATTTATGATGATGTAACCTAATCATGATTGAGAGGATGATAGAAAGGAATACATACATGAGTATTAATCATGGAAAATATCTGATTAGGGTATGATCCTTAGTATAGAGATCATGAAACCCTAATCGAGTAGGATAATGATGCAACCCTAATCAAGGGTAATGTCATATGAAACTCTAATAAGGGTGATGTCATATGAAACCCAAATTAAGGGTGATGTCATATGAAACCCGAATTAAGGGTGATGTCATATGAAACCTAAATAAGGATGATGATATGTGAAACTTAACTGAGGGTGATGTCAAGAGAAACCCTATTCAAGGGTTTTATTAAGTAAAACCCTAATGCAATGATGTGATATGAATCTCTAATCTAAGGCGACGCTATGTAATGTTATATGAAATTTTAGCATAAAATCCTAACCCTAATATAGGGTAAAGGAATGTGAAGCCCTAATTTTGGGTTATAGAGTATGAAACCCTAATCTTGGGCAATATGATGATAAATCATAACCCTAACTTTGGGTTGAGTTGAGAAAGCCTAATTTCAGATAATGCTATGGGAAACCCATGTATGGGGAGATGTTATGTGAACCCTAATTTGTAAAGATGGAAAACCCTATTCCTAATAATGGAATAGTGACATATATATTGATAAATGAAACACCTAAAGAGGTTGATAAAGGATATATTTATATCAATAGTTCCTTAACTCAATATGAGTCTATATCATTGGCAATGGTTGCATATTCTAAATAAGTGACTAATGCCCAATACATTACATGAAAAATATGATGAATTAGTGTATAGACTATTAGGATGGGAAATACCCTAATACAAGATAAGTTGATGAACTCAAGTAAGATAAAGGTGATAAGGGAAGTGATACATCAAGACATGATAGATATCACTCCCAACACCTCAAGAGTAATACACCTTGAAGTATTATAAATCCAATATACTTGGATGAGTAACATATGAAGTGGGTCATGTTAATTGTTATGTTACATTGAGATGTAATGCACTTTGATAAGTATAGGCTAATATGCCCTATGAAAAGGTTAAGCCAAATCAATAAAGCATGATGTAATCATATTCTGACGAAGTGAGAAAGGAACTTATATCTTGTGATGATGATTCATTTAATGATTAGTGATGAGAATAAATGAGTATGATTAAATACTTATGTTATCAATGTTGGCACCTAGATGTATGGAGCAATGACTTAGGGTTTGATAATTAATAATATGATCTTGAGAACCTAAATGGTTAATTATGGAAAACCCTAAGTCTAATGAATGGTGATGATATGTAAGATAAATCCTAACCCTAAATAAGGGAATAGGGATGCTACTCTTACATTGCATAGTGCTGATATGTAATTGATATGACTGTTATCATATAATGATCATGCAGGCAATCATGAGACGATGAGCATAGCCAGGTATGAGCTATGATGTGTTAATTATTTAAATGCTTTATGGCATTGTGAATAAGTTGTTACCTAGTGAGAGGTGACAAGATGTAATGGTCTTGTGATCCATGTGATGCTTTGTTACCTAGTAAGAGGTAACAAGGGACTTAATGGGCTTTGAGAGCCATGTGAGATATGTGTATAGCAAGTATCATGTTTACCTTGGTCAGATGACCTGAAGGTATTAGTTATCTGATAAGTGATGACAAGTGTTCTTTGATGAACTAAGGGTTTGAATACCCATATTACATAATCGTGATGATGAGATGTTAATGGATAAGAACACTCATAATATGGCAAGGGATTGAGATCCCAATGTTTTATAAAGGTTTGAAAAGCACTTGATAAATGTATTATACTTTTCTTGTAGAATTTGTCATAATAATTCATGTTTGGAAACTTGACTGATGCTAAAAGAATATAGTAATGTACTTAATTAATCAAGTGAAATCTCATCATGTAGTGCCCTGACCATATAACCATCAGTGTCAGAACTTGCTGGATGGTGAAACCAGTTGCTCCGCGGCATAACTCGGAATGCATATTTTTGAATATGTGGGGTGATGAATGTGAATACCTTACACCCTAATGGAGGAATTGATGCGAGATAAACATTAAATCTCTCTTCCTTCATTATATATATGTTGGGGTGGATGTATCACTAATCCCCCGATAACGGGATGGATGCATCATGAATCTCCCAATAATATTAATGTCGGATCGATGTGAGATAAACATGAATCTCTCGATTGTGAAGAGAGTACAACACGCCACTGTAACTCTATAGTGAAGTTGCCAGTATACCTTGGAAATATATTTAGCAAAGACACAAGGTGTCCTACATTTGATCTCATACTGATCGAGATAAGAGAGGTCATGGTAGCTGGCTCTACCATTGACCTTGTATGGCACCGATTTCGACTTTGTAATGGTCGGTTGGAGTATGAGCGATATACCTCATCCCCTCAGGGCATAAGTGTGATTGTAAAATGTAATCAGCAGTATAGCGTGTTTGCTTAAGGATTGAATACAATAATCATTGGCTGATGATACATTTCTTTATGCATCCTTAGTTGATAGATGATATATTAATGATTCCTTACAATCCTTGCAAAGAAGATAGATGATGTATAATTCTACTATGGGTAGATGCAATGTTTTCCTTAAGAAAGGATATTATCCTATTATGTTCATATAATGATTAATACTGTTGTTAATATAAAAGAACTCCTGCTCAGTTTTATTATGCTAATCTACAATAATAATGTTTCTAGAGAAGAGTTATATCTCTTGCTGGGACAATTTACAATTGTCTCACCCAGTGGGATCCAACTTTTTAGGTAGACGTAGAGGAAGAGGCAGAAACTCTACAGCAAGGAAAGACCAACAACAGTAGCAAGGACAACAATGAATCCTCAAGTGGAGACACTGGCTGTCATGTCTTGTATATGTGTACATAGAGTCCTGTGTGTCGTCTCTGTACTCCCAGGTCCTCAAAGTCAGTAGATAGTGCTTTTATCATCGATCTGAGATTTTGGCTTGAACACTTCGAGGTTTTATGTTGCTTATGTATAGTTTGCTAAAGCAATTGTTGTACGTAATCCTCAAGAAGAGATGGTACATGGAATGTACTTGTTTACCAAAATGTATATGTAATATTTTGGTTCTTGTTAAAAGAGTGTTCTGGAATTAGATCTCCTTGCAAAAAATTTTTATTTTTCAGTGATTTTCAGTAACTCTGCTTATAATGATTGCTTCCGCTTAAGTAAATCATGTTTTTATAAGTTGGATGCCACAATTTAGTGGTATCAGAGCTCTAGGTTCGCTGAGTCTACAGAGACATAGGATTAAGGTTGTTGAGTCTATTCTAGTGTCTTCTAGTGTATCTGATAGTGTCTTCTGCTCATATAGGAGAAGAAGAACCTAAAGATGTCTGGATTACACGACGAACATGTTGTTGAAAGCAACATTTATACACCAGGAAGTGGTGCAAGGGACTAGACTAGGAAGGAACCAGTATCTGAATACCCTCAGTTGAACCAAGAAATGATAGAGAGCCCAGCTTTCCAAGCTTTGTATGGGCAATTTAGAGCAGCTGTGATGCATGTAGTGGACCATGCATTAGCAATGCAACCCAGATTACCAACCCCCAATGATGAAATTATGGGCTCCAACAGGATTCCTAATCAACATAAACATGATGAAGCAATAGAAAATGTGGAAAGGAATAGGTTACAACCTAAAAGTAGAATTTTCTATAGGTGTAGGAAGCCTGGACATATCATAAAGAATTGTCCAACAAACAATAAGGAAGAGATAATCAAGAAGAGGCCTGACCAAATCCAGGAACAGAGGCCTAGTAATTCCAAAAAGGGAAAGTTTTTGGTACTACCAGTACAACCAATGACTAATACACCAAGGAAATGGCTTTACAGAAAGGGTAAAGAACCATCTAGGCCACAGGAGGATAACATAATTTGTTATATATGTAGGGAGAAGGGACATATGATGAGAGAATGTAGGGCTAGAAATGTGAATATAACCCAGCTGCCAAGGCAGAGTCAGCAAGATTTTCATAGTCAGTGGCAGCCTGAGACAATGACCCATCCACGAATCCAAATAGGTCAGATGAAATAATATCATTTTATGATTTTATGAGTTGAAGTAGTTATTACTAAGCTTCCCTGAATAAGTCCTATGAGGACACAAGGAAGGGGAGGATCTATATTTTGTTCAGTATTCTTTTAACTGCTTTATAATTTCTCTTATCTGTGTAAAGAAGGAAGAAGTATACATATATGTGGTGCCTGGAGGAATTCTAGGGATGTTAAATCATGGGATGATAATGATATGAAAAGGAACATAATAATACATAAAGTGCATACTACCTAATCTCAGTACTTGTATACCCTGGCCAGGTATATAATTATTGGGGATAAGGTGAGCATAGATCTCTTAGATTGTTATCTTTCTGATTACTCTGATCAAGTAGTCATTCTAAGACAATCTAATGAATATAATGAAACTGGAGATATGAAATGAATATTTGTATCACATCCTAAGTATAATAAAATGGAATATGAGATGATCTTAGATCAATCTGTGTATATGGGAAAATGAAGAATATAATCCTCATAAGATGAGAATGAGAACAAGGGAGATGATCCCTGTTTGATAAAGTATGTGTGAATAATAAATGTCTTTTTCCATGATGTGAAAATGGGAAATGTGATGAAATCAAAAAATGTTCATGAACATGTTAGGCAATAACTCATGAACAGCTGAAAGTTCATATGATAATGAAGGAATGTATTTCCTTGTGCCCTTTCCTTTTTGGGACATGACAATCAAGTGAGTTTTATCACACTTGATATGCATAAGTTAAAAATGTATGAAGCAGTAGTTAGTCTTGGACTTTGGTTCCAAGATAAAGATATGTGTAACAAGTAAGTCCCAAGAAGAAAGAAAAATAGGGATGTGATGTGTTCTCAACATATATGTGATAGATACCAAGGTAAGAGATTCTGGTATCTAAGAAATATCAGGTGATATGAGGGATTAAAAGCATAACTCCTAATCAAATGGTTTACATTGATTACCTAAAATGGTCAACTAAGAAATTAGCTTAGTTACATAAAATAGTACATACAACATATGTTAGGGGTTTATACTCTGCATAAACATAACATTAATAAGGTATGTATAATATTTCTCTGAATAAGAAAAGTGTTACCTGACACAGAGTTGACTCTACAGTCAATAATGAAAAGACAACAGTAAGATATGTATCATGTGTGATGGTATATCCATGACATTAAGATGTTATGTGGAGACTTGATGGTATGGTAAAATGAATAATATTTGTCTCCCTTTACCTAGGATTTTGGGGACGAAATCCTTGTTAGGGGTTTATAATTTGTAACATCCTTGACCTGGGTTAAGCCTTAACCCTAGATGTTTTGCTTAATAAGGTTGATTATATGCTTACTCTTATCTCTTTAAAAGTAATTAAGGCTCAAGATGGACTTATATCTCAATTTCAATCCTTTTTGAATAATGTTGAAACAATGTTTTACTTGTTTTGGACAAAAGTGCAATTTACCCAAGTTGAGGGGCTAATTTACAAATGTTGCATGGTAAAATGTTCCTTCATATGATGAAGAATCATAGGAATGAGTATGATACAGTGATATGGCTTTCACAAGCCTGACCACCAAGAAAGAGCTAGTTGAGTAATGTGTGTGCATTAAAACCTAGTTTTGGTGTAATGTGCAATTTACCCAAAACCTAGGGCTCAATATGCAAAATATCACTTCAAGAGGGTCCCTCATTATTCTTGGAATCATATAGAGAAAAAAAAATGAGAGGGGCACCTCATTTGAAACATTTTGGAAGAAAGATAATCTTGATATTAAAATAATCAAGATTTAAGCATAATTGGAACTTTACTTCAATTTTATGCAAAAATACATATATTAATTGAAGAGCCCTTCAACCAAAAGGTGAGGGATGATTTTTCAAAAGTTATTAAGATCTTGTGCTTTGAAAAGGCACGAAAATATCTTAAGTGAGTGGAGAGCCCACTCACATTAAGTTAATGAAAAGTAATATCCACTAAAAATGGGATATTAGTATAATATGATTAAGGTGCTTAATTTGCTTTTCTTTTAAATTGAGGATAATGAAGGGGAATTAAAGGCAAGGTAAGGTGCCTTAGTGAACAAGAGAAAAAGGGCAGTGTGTGGCGTGACTTGGATAATTGAAGTATTTCTCTTATACTTTCTCTCTCCTGAAATTCCTTTATATATACCTCATTTCCCACTCAACCAAGGATCTTTTTTCGGATTTTCTTTCTTTCTTGCCTTGTACGAGCTCAAGGGGACTAAGGAGAAACAGGAAGACAAGTTACAACCTGTAGGTAAGCTTCTTTATCACTTTCAACCATGATTTCATGGTGAAAATCGAAAATAAATGATGGATTTCTTCTTTTCTTCCATCAATCTTCCTTTCTAGACAATCCTTTTCACTCAAAAGCGTGAGGAACGAACCTTGTGGAGTGAGAAAGCTTCTTTCACCATTAGAAACGTAAAGTTGGAGCTTTGAAGCTTCATTGAAGGCGGGTTATATAACTTGAACCCTTATGCATTGTTATTGAATACAATTCCTCAATTCAATATGTTCAATTGTTCTTCTTCAAACTCTTTTCTTATTTGATGAAACTACCATGGAAATGGCAGTACAATTCGAGGGTTTGAAGCTTGATGATGATGACATCATCTTAAGCACACATTTTAATAATATTTAGTTGCAAACAGTGTCAACAATATGGTCCAATTGGTTTCACCAAACCATTTGGTGACCAAACGGTTTGCAAACTGTTTGGAGGTTTGGGTTCCAAACTGTTTGGAGTGGTTGAACGAATGGAAGGGGTTGACCATTTGAGGAAGGTTTCTGACATGTTGAATAATTATTTAATATATTTAATTGATTGGTTTCTAAAGGTTCCATGAGTGGATAATCTACCAATTGCAAACCCTAATCGGATTGACGCATTAAAACCCTAATTGATTTGATTCAATTTCATGTTGAATGAGTAAACGGTTTCACCAAACCATTTGGTGCTCAAACGGTTTCAAACCGTTTGAGGATCAAGGGTTGACTTTTTGAGAAAGGTTGACCGTTTGAAAGGAAACGGTTTCAAGATCGTTTCATAGGGTTGACCGTTTGGTGAAGGTTGACAGTTTGAGATAAAACAGTTTCAAACCGTTTAAGAAGGAAAAGGTCATCAAGACCGTTTGAAAGGAAACAGTTTCAAAACCGTTTAAGGGGCTAAGGGCCAAGACCGTTTAAGGTCTGAACCCAAGATCATTTGAAGGTCTAATCCCAAGACCGTTTGAGGGTGTGACCTGAAGACCGTTTGAAGGTCATGATCAAACCGAATGGAGGTCTAAAGTGATCAAACCTTTTAGAGATTTAAGGTGATGATTGATCCATTGATCCAATGGTTGATAATGATGATTATCAATGTTAGGTACAAAGGTTGAAACCCTAAAGTACCCATATGATCAATACCTTTATATTAATTAACCCTAAAAACTTTTGAAAGCAATGTCTCAACACACTATGTCAACCTTTCATTTATGATGATGTAACCTAATAATGATTGAGAGGATGATTGAAAGGAATTCATACATGAGTATTAATCATGAAAAATATGTGATTAGGGAATGATCCTTAGTAAAGAGATCATGAAACCCTAATCGAGTAGGATAATGATGCAACCCTAATCAAGGGTAATGTCATATGAAACCCTAATTAAGGGTGATGTCATATGAAACCCTAATTAAGGGTGATGTCATATGAAACCTAAATAAGGATGATGATATGTGAAACTTAACTAAGGGTGATGTCAGGAGAAACCCTATTCAAGGGGTATATTAAGTAAAACCTTAATGCAATGATGTGATATGAATCTCTAACCTAAGTGATGCTTTGCAATGTTATATGAAATCTTAGCATAAAAGGGTAAAGGAATGTGAAGCTCTAATTTTGGGTTATAGAGCATGAAACCCTAATCTTGGGCAAAATGATGATAAATCATAACCCTAACTTTGGGTTGAGTTGAGAAACCCTAATTTCAGATAATGCTATGGGAAACCCATGTATGGGGATATGTTATGTGAACCCTAATTTATAAAGATGGAAAACCCTATTCCTAATAATGGAATAGTGACTTATATATTGATAAATGAAACACCTAAAGTGGTTGATAAAGGATATATTTATATCAATAGTTCATTAACTCAAGATGAGTCTATATCATTGGCAATGGTTGCATATTCTAAATAAGTGACTTATGCCCAACACATTACATGATCAATATGATGAATTATTGTATAAAATATTAGTATGGGAAATACCCTAATACAAGATAAGTTGATGAACTCAAGTAAGATAAAGGTGATAAGGAAGTGATACATCAAGACATGATAGATATCACTCCCAACACCTCAAGATTAATACACCTTGAAGTATTCTAAATCCAATATACTTGGATGAGTAACATATGAAGTGTGTCATGTTAGTTGTTATGTTACATTGATATGTAATGCACTTTGATAAGTATAGGCTAATATGCCCTATGAAAAGGTTAAGCCAAATCAATAAAACATGATGTAATCATATTTTGACGATGTCGAGAAAGGAACTTATATCTTGTGATGATAATTCATTTAATAATAAGTGATGAGAATAAATGAGTATGATTAAATACTTATGTTATAGATGTTGGCTCCTAGATGTATGGAGCAATGACTTAGGGTTTGATCATTAATAATATGATCTTGAGAACCTAAATGGTTAATTATGGAAAACCCTAAGTCTAATGAATGGTGATGATATGTAAGAGAAATCCTAACCCTAAATAAGGGAATAGGGATGCTACTCTTACATTGCATAGTGATGATATGTAATTGATATAAGTGTTATTATATAATGATCATGCAGACAATCATGAGATGATGAGCATAGCCAGGTATGAGCTATGATGTGTTAATTATTTAAATGCTTTATGGCCTTGTGAATAAGTTGTTACCTAGTGAGAGGTGACAAGATGTGATGGCCTTGTGAGCCATGTGATGCTTTGTTACCTAGTAAGAGGTAACAAGATACTTAATGGGCTTTGAGAGCCATGTGAGATACTTGTATAGCAAGTATCATGTTTACATTGGTCAGATGACCTGAAGGTATTAGTAATCTAATAAGTGATGACAAGTGTTCTTTGATGAACTGAGGGTTTGAATACCCATATTACATAATCGTGATGATGAGATGTTAAGGGATAAGAGTACTCATAATGTGACAAGGGATTGAGATCCCAATGTTTTATAAAGCTTTGAAAAACACTTGATATACTTTTCTTGTAGAATTTGTCATAATAATTCTTGTTTGGAAACTTAACTGATGCTAAAAGAATACAGTAATGTACTTAATTAATCAAGTGAAATCTCATCATGTAGTGCCCTGACCATATAAGCATCAGTGTCAGAACTTACTAGATGGTGAAACGGGTTGCTCCGCGGCATAACTCAGAACGCATATTTTTGAATATGTGGGGGTGATGGGCGCGAATACCTTACGCCCTAATGGAGGAATTGATGTGAGATAAACATTAAATCTCTCTTCCTTCATTATATATATGTCAGGTTGGATGTATCACTAATTCCCCAATAACGGGATGGATGCATCACGAATCTACTAATAACATTAATGTCGGATCGATGTGAGATAAATATGAAATCTCTCAATTGCGAAGAGAGTACAACATGCCATTATAACTCTATAGCAAAGTTGCCAGTATACCCTGGAAAGCTATTTAGCAGAGACACAAGATGTCCTAAATTTGATCTCGTACTGACTGAGATAAGGGAGGTCATGGTAGTCGGCTCTAACATTGACCTTGTATGGTACTGATTTCGACTTCACAATGGTCAGTTGGAGTATGAGTGGTATACCTCATCCCCTCAGGGCATAAGTGTGATTGTAAAATGTAATAAGCCGTATAACATGTTTGCTTAAGGATTGAATATGATAATCATTGGATGATGATACATTTCTTTATGCATCCTTAGTTGATAGATGATATATTTATGATTCCTTGCATTCCTTGAAATGTAGATAGATGATGTATAATTCTACCATGGGTAGATGCAATGTTTTCCTTAAGAAACGAGATTATCCTATTCTGTTCATGTAATGATTAATATTGTTGTTAATATAAAAGAACTCCTGCTCAGTTTTATTCTGCTAATCTACAATAATAATGTTTCTGGCGGAGAGTTATATCTCTCACTGGGACAATTTACAATTGTCTCACCCCCGTGGGATCCAACTTTTTAGGTAGACGCGGAGGAAGAGGTAGAAACCCTACAACAAGGAAAGACCAATAGTTGCAACAAGGACATTAGTGAATCCTCAGGTGGAGACACTGTCTGTCATGTCTTGTATATGTGTACATAGAGTCATATGTGTCGTCTCTGTACTCTCAGGTCTTCGGAGTCAGTAGATAGTGCTTTTATCATCGATATGAGATTTTGGCTTGAACGCTTCGAGGTTTTATCTTTCTTATGTATAGTTTGGTAAAGCAACTGTTGTATCTTTCTTATGTTGTGTTGTTGGGGTTCTTGTGGGGGTTTGACCTGCGTTTTATCAGCAGGAGCTGTATTTGGTTTCCTTTTTATGCTCACACGAGGAGGGTGAGATGAATAGATGACCTCCTGAATTAAACCAAAAAAAGTATGTAATCCTCAAGAAGAGATGGTACATGGAATGTAATTGTGAACCAGAATGTATATGTAATATTTTGGTTCTTGTTAAAAGAGTTTTCTGGAATTAGATCTCCTTGCAAAAAGTTTTTAATTTTTAGTGATTTTCTATAACTCTGCTGATAATGATCGCTTCCGCTTAAGTAAATCATGTTTTTATAAGTTGGATGCCACACTTTATATGCATCCAAATATCTTATGATTGAGATGATTCAAAAATGATCGCCACAAAAAATGTCCAATATCGTGCACAACACTCAAATAATTGATTTATCAAATTTGTTTGTATCCATGACCAATGATGTCCTTGGAGTTTGGCTGCTTGCCAGTCCAGAAGAGAAGGTGTCATGTGGACGATAAAACATTATAGTGGGAACCACAATTGTCAACTAACTGTTCTGAATCAGGACCATCACCAATGCACATCATCTTTTATTGCTCGTATGATAATGCCAATCCTAGTGTCATGATTGTATATGTCCAAATGAGAAATTCGTGACAAGGTGAATGCTGAACTAAACCTTAAAATATCATACAAGAAGACATTTCTAGAGGGAAGGAAGGTTGTCTGTAAAATATTTGGAGATTGGGAATCATCATATCATCATTTGTTTCCATTCCTGATATCTCTATCACAATATATTCCAAGAACTATATATTCCCACCTTGTGGATGATAATACCCTTCAAACTCAAGGCATTTGTAGATTCAAGCGGGCGTTTTGGGAATTCATCCCAATTGTGAGGGGTTGGGTCTATTAGAGGCCTATTCTCCTGGTTGATGGCAAATTCTAACAAGAAAATATTATGGCACACTTCTCATTTCATGTGGCATAGATGCTGATAATGGTCTATTTCCACTCACTTTTGCTATTGTCGAGGCAGAAAACAAGGACTCATGGGAGTGGTTATTTGGCTCTCAAACTTGTATTCCAACCATTCCACGTCGTACAGACCTATGTATTATTTTTGATCGAGTGAGTGGCATTTTTCTAGCACTTAAGTCAAAATTTGACTGGGCTCAACATCGTCTTTGATATATTCGTGAGAACTTCCATTAAAAGTTTAAGTCACAGGAGTTAAAGGAACTTTTGTGGAAGGTGGGATCCACAACTAATAAACTTGAATTTGATCATCTAATGGCTGATATAGAAACCATAGAACCAGCTTCTAAGGAGTATTTGATAGGCCAAAATCTAGTACAATGGTCTCTTACATATGATAGAGGTTACAGGTATGGGTCATTGTCTAGCAATCATGTTCAAGGGTTAAATGGAGTCTTAAAAGGTGTTAGAGGTTTACATTAAACATAATATATAATTTACACATATTTAAAGATAAGTATTTTAGAGGAATAACAATGGAAGTCATACAAACACATGGCATTAAATAAACAATATGTAATATGTAGTACATTGGTGAAGTGATATGCAATAAATAGTACACCTTAGTCTACTGAATGTGATTTAAAGTTTGGTCTTGTACATAATAAAAAGGTCAAGTTTTGTGGGAGTGTTTCTCAATATTTTAACTAAGTCTACTACACTACATGTTAAAATAACACTTTAATGCTAAGGGTACAATTGAATAATGTATATCATCGCATGGGGACATCTAATTTGATGATATTTATAAGAAGTTGGACACTAGAGAAGTGAAAAAGATATATATTAAATGGATCGTATAAGAGAAAGGAAAGGAAGAGACTCGAGTCATGTAAAATGCATCAAGAATGAAGATGCTAGAGAGCTGGTAAATGACGATGCTATTAAGAATCAACGGAGAAATTATTTCCATAAACTTTTCAATGGAGATACTGTATATAATGTTAGAGACCCGTGTAATAGGGATACAAGAGATATCATTTACACATGATGAGTTTCACATTTTAAGGTCAAGAATGCCTTGAAAATGATGAAAATGAGGAAGGCATGTGGACCAGACAATATTCCCATTGAAGTATGGAAGAGTATGTGGGATGAAGGAGTTATGTGGTTAACAAATTTAGTTAACAAGATCATGGAGACAAAGAAGATGATGGATGAGTGGAGAAATAGTACTATAGTCCTCATCTACAAGAACAAAGGTGATGTTCAGAGCATCTCATACTATAGAGGTATCGATTTGATTAGTCACACAATGAAGCTTTGGGAGAGGATTATTATGTAGAGGCTAAGATCTATAACGTAGATATCAAACAACCAATTTGGTTTCATGCATGGTAGATCAACAATATATGCTATTTTTCTGATAAGGAGGCTAATGAAGAAGTATAGGGAAAGAAAAAGAGATCTTCACATGATTTTTATCGATTTAGAAAAGGCTTATGACCGAGTACCCAAAGAAGTGTGGTGGATGGTTTTGAGGGAAAAGGGTGTGCCAATCCAATACATTGACTTGATTAAAGACATGTATGGTAGCTCTACTGCAAGTGTGAAGACTCCTGGAGGAGAGACACCAACATTTCCCATCACAGTTGGGGTACACCAACGATCCACACTCAGCCCATATTTGTTTGTTCTTGTTATGGATGAGTTGATAAACAATGTTCAGGATGATGTTCCTTGGTGTATGTTAATTGCTGATGATATTGTATTGATTGACAAAACTATAGATGGTTTGATTGATAAAGTTGAAATTTCGATAAAGGCACTAGAATGAAATGGATTGATGATTAGTTGGAGAAAAACTGAGTATATGCATTGCAGTTTCAGCCAATCTCGCAGTGTGAATGGTGGAGCCAAGTTGGACGGAGTAGATATAGCAAAATGTGACAAATTTTGTTACTTGGGCTCTATCATTCAAATTGATGGGGATGTCCGAAATGATGTTTGTCATAGGATCACTACAGGATGGTTGAAATTAAGTAGTGCCCTAGTGAGCGTGAAGCCAACTACTCCAAGGGCAAGCACTTCAAGGCAAAGCAGTCCTCCTCCTCTTCTCCAAGATGCTACAAGTGCGGCCAAAAGGGACACTACAAGAGTGAATGTCCTAAATCAATAAATTCACACCACAAGAGCAGCTCCAAGAAGGAGGAAGAGTATAAGAAGGAGAGCAAGTACAAGAGGAAGAAAAAGAAGGATAGAAGACACAAGAATGTAGCTCATGTAGCTTGCGAAGCATCATACTCAAGTGGCTATATCTTAGATGAAGATGGAGAGTGCCACCTTGCACTCATGGCCTCTACAAGTGAAGAAATTAGCGAGGTAAGTGAGGTAAGTAAGGTAAGGTTGCATGAGTTAGCTAAAGAAACTCGTATTGATATGCTTGTTTCTACCCGTTCCTCTTTTGCTAAACATAAATATAAAAGGAAGAGGTTAGAAAAAATTATTGACGATTTGTATGCTAAACTTGAGATTCTAGAGCAAAATGAGAAAAATCATCTTGAGAACATTGATAACTTGCAAGACCAATTTATTGATCTTGAGCTCCAATTGAACATAGTTGCAGTAGAGAATGGTGTTTACCTTAAGAACATTCAAACTCTTAAGGAAGATAACCAAAAGTGCCTAAATGAGCTAGAAGCTCTTAGAACTAAAAATGCTGAATTAAAGTTTATTGTTGATGCTTGTAGAGATGAGAGGGTTATTTATCTCAAGGGAATTCAATTTCTTAAATCTGAACAAGCTAGGTTGCTTGGTCAAGTTAATGATTTATCTTCTAGACCTATCTTGCCTAGTAATGATGTTGCTTCTATCTCTCTTGATTAAGATTCTTATTTAACTAAAGCCCTCTATTTAGAGGCCAACCTTGTTCATGCTTGAGATGATCTTGTTAGTTTGTCTTCTACTATCATATCTCTTAATGATGACAATCATAGACTTAGATCCTCTATGTAGAAATTCCTCAATGGGGAAAAAATCCCTAAATGAAATCCTTGACATTCTACAAAACAAAGTGGTTCTATTGGTTTGGGATTTGTAGGGGGAGCACCTAAGGGCAAGAACAAAGACAAAGGTAATTAAAAGAGTAAGGAAACCTCCTTTTTCATTGAAGAGTCTTATGGCACTAAGAACCCTATGATTTGTTCTGATTGTAAATGTGATGATAATTATTCTATTTATTGTCCTTACAAGCCTAAGGGGACCAACCCAAATATGAAATGGGTCCACAAGATAACTAGAGATCCCAAAGCTTGAGTTGGTAATTGACACTCTCCTTTCTTGTAGGAAAAAGGAAGATGGATTGTTGATTGTGTCTGCACTAAGAACATGATAGGTGATATAATACATTTAACCAACTTCACTAAGAAGAAAGGAGGTTCAATTACCTTTGTTGACAACAAGAATGGTAAGGTAAAAGGTGAGGGTGATGTATGTCAATCCTTGTGTATCAAGAATGTTCTCTTCGTGGTGCAAGTGCAAGTCAATTTTGTGATTATGGGTACCTTGTTCTATTTACTTCTTTTGAATGCTTGATTCTAGATTCCCTCACCAATCAAGTCATATATAAGGGAACTAGAAGTGGTAATCTTTATTTAATTGTGCTTGACTCTATTAAGACTATTGTTGGTAGATTCCTAGTAGTCAATTTGGATGATATTTCTCTTTGGCATCATCGGCTTGGTCATGTAAATATGCGTCAGTTGAAGAAGTTGAGCAAAAAGGACTTGGTCAAGGGACTTCCAAAATTGGATTTTGAAAAGGATAAGGAATGCCAACCTTGTACCGAAGGAAAGCAAACTAAGTCCTCCTTAAAATCCAAAGGAGTCCTTAGTACCAAGAGAGCTCTTGAACTTCTTCATATTGATCTATATGGTCCAATGTGAACTCAATCGCTTCGTCGTTCCAAGTATTGTCTTGTTATTATCGATGATTTCTCTAGATATACTTGGACCTTCTTTATCATTTCCAAAAGTGATATGCTTGACATTTTCTCTAGTTTTTGTAAACAAGTCAAGAATGAAGATTCTTTCCAGATTGTTTTGATCCATAGTGATCATGAGGGAGAATTTGAAAATGATCTTTTTGAACATTTTTGTGAAGAATATGGATATGCACATAACTTCTCTTCACCTCAAATACCTAACAAAATGGGGTTGTAGGGAGGAATAATAGGTCATTATAGGAGATGGCTAGGACCATGCTTTTAGAGTATGACACTCCAAAGAAGTTTTGGGTTGAAGTCGTAGTACCTCATGTTTTATGCAAAATTGGGATTTTACACATCCTTCTTTGAAGAAAACCCCCTATGAGTTATGGCATAGTAGGAAGACTTCTATCGAGTATTTTCATGTTTCTAGATGTCCTTGTTTTGTTTTGAATATGAAAGATTCTCTTGACAAGTTTGATCTGAAATTTTACAAGGCTTTCTTTCTTGTCTATAACACTACTAGAAAGTCTTATAGAGATTTTATGTTGATCTTGCTAAAGTAGAAGAATACATTAATGTTAAGTTTATTGAGACTAACCCCTATATTCCCAAAGATATTGTTCCAAATGATGATGTTGCAGATGAGGTGATACCCATCCTAAAATAACTCACCATCACCCAAAAGGAAAAAGAGGTGGCCATTCAAGAAGAAGAGAAAGATGAAGAGAAGAAGGATCCAACCCCCAATTTGCAAAGAATCATCTAAATGTGCTAATTTTAAGTGACCCATTTTAAAGAGTGAAGACGTAGGCTTCCTTTAGCAAAGAACAAGGCAAAAACGCCTTCATCTCACCACTCAAGCCAAAGAACATCAAAGAAGCTCTCTGGGATGATGAATGGATCCTAGCCATGCAAGAAGAATTGAAGCAATTTGAAAAGAACAAAGTGTGGACCCTAGTTCCAAGACCAAGTGATAGAAATATCATTGGCACCAAGTGGGTCCATTGCAAAAAGCTAGATGAAAATGGCAAAGTGGTAAGGAAAAAAGCAAGGTTAGTGGCTCAAGGCTACAATCAATAGGAAGGTATAGATTTTAATGAAACATATGCAGCTGTATCTAGACTTGAGTCCATTCGTATGTTGATTGTTTTTGCTAGTTAAAAAACTTTCTTCTTTATCAAATGGATATTAAAATTGCATTTTTGAATGGTACAATTGAGGAGAAAGTGTATGTTGCACAACCCCCTGGCTTTGAACATGATAGTTTATCTAACCATGTTTATTTGTTGGAAAAAGCTCTCTATGGACTCAAACAAGCACCTCAAGCTTGGTATGAGAAATTAAATAACTTTTTGTTAGATCATGGGTATATCATGGGCAAAGTAAATTCTACCTTGTTTCTCAAACACATTTCTAACAACTTTCTTATCATTATGTTGATGAATAAAAGTATATAACATCTCTCTCTTCAAACTGCTCTGCCTTCTCTCTAGGTCAGGCAATCCATGGTGGGTGGGGCAATCGACCCCCTCCTGCTGCTACTCTAGCTTCTTCCGGGTCCCGGGGGGTCGACAAGAATGGATGGTTCTCCCCCAACATTGATGTTACAGTGGCGGGAGAATGGGTTTTGTAGTGGTTGGGCCTCCTCCCATGCTGAAGGGCACTGATGTAGAGGATACCAAAACTCCCTTCTATAGAGAGGGAGATCAAAGGCTACAGACGAAAATGATGGAACCCATCCTTGAGGAGATGGAGGACTACCACCAACATTCGATGATCATTCAGATTCTGGGCAAGAAATGTCACCCTTTGCAACTCATAGGGTGGATGCAATGATTCTGGAGGCCAAGAGGAGTGTTGGAGCTTTTCACACTTGACAGCGGTCTGTACCTGGCCCGTTTCTCTAATGAAGCTGATCTCAAGAAATTTACCGACGATGGTCTGTGGTTTTTTGATGATGAACTGGTCCTGGTGAGAAAATGGACTAGGGAGGTGGACACCCGCAAGGAAGCATTCACCACTGCACCTGTCTGGGTCTCTCTCCCGGACGTGGGATGACACTGGACTCCTCGTGCCATCGCAGTTATTGCCCACACTATAGGGGTTCCTAGAGCGATGGATAGGAGGTCAGATGGATCCACCATTGGCTGCACACAGTTTTGTGTTGACATCTCAGCGAATACTAAACCACCACCTGAAGTTAAGTTGGAGCTATCTAATGGTGATGAATGGGAAGTCAATGTCAGATATGAAGCCCTACCTAATCGTTGCGATGATTGCAAGGTGTTTGGACATGAAACGAGATAGTGTCCAGTTGCCATAAGAACTATTAAATAACAAGCCACCTATTGTTCCTGAGCCTATTAGGGGAAGGCAAAGAAAGGCTGGTAAATCGAGACCACCTAAATCTAGAAATAAGGGCAAGGAGAAGATCCTTGGTGTGTTTGATGCAGCACCTGAGGGTGATGGTGCAGACACATCTGAGGGACTGGCGCCAGAGAAGCTTTCTTGAGTTGTCAATGTAGATATGGTCGTTGTAGACGAGGTGACTGAGGTTGTGTTTGTGATAGGTACTGAAGTCTTCGACATCTCTAGGAGGTCTGATCCGGGGGGTGGCACAGGGGATGCAACTGCTAGCCAAGCGGATAAGAATTTGTTTGCTACCATGGATAACATCACCGACGATGCTTCCTTGGAGGGGCACACGAGAAGTCAAAGCCCACAACAAATTCAGAACATTGCGAAGAAGAAGAAAGGGAGTTTCTCTAGGGAAGGGAGCATCTCTGCCCAGAACACAAAGAAAGCTCAGAGGTATTCTGAGAGAGTTGAAGGCTGATCCAATTTTTTGCTTTGAAACGAAGATCCAATGAGTTAATAGTTGCAGGACCAAGGCCATTTTCCTTGAGAACCGGCATTTTTTAGACAATATGAATAAAGTAGAAATAGGTAGGATTGTGATAGGTTGGAATCCTCTGGTTTGGAGGATCGAACTGATCTAGATCTTTGACCAAGCCACAACGATCAGCTGCTTCAGAGCGGGTGGCTTATAGGGCATCATCATTGGTGTCTATGGTGAGAACTTAGAGAGTAATCGTAGGTCCCTGTGGGAGGACATCAAAGGTGTGGCATAGAATGAGGTCGCTTGGCTTGTTTTGGGGGACTTCAATAAAGTGCTTAGAGCCAGAGAGAAAAAAGGCAGGATGTCGATCCCTGAGAGAGTCATGGTGGCCTTCAACAACACCATGGATGATGCAAAGCTCTTGGAGCTTCCATCCATCAATGGCATCACCTCCTGGTCTAATAAGCAGAACTTCAACAGAAGGATTTCTAGCCATCTCGATAGAGGCCTAGTGAATGAGCAGTGGTTGAACACCTTCCCACACGCTGTCATTAGACTGGGGTCTCACCCTTTCAGTGACCACGTGTGGATGAAGATGGAGCTGAAAAACTCCCCCTAGGGCTTGAAGGCTTTCAGATTGCTGAACCTGTGGTGCGATTGGTCAGGGTTCAAAGACACAGTGGAACATTGCTAGGATATTGTGGTGGAGGGTAACCCGCTCTTTTTGGTTCTTAAGAAGATGCAACATACGAAGAAGGCCTTAAAGGAATGGTCAAAAGAGAAAGTGAACCTCCCTAATCTAACTAGAGGAGCCTTATCTACTTACAACAAGGCTAATCTGGAAGTTAGATTACACCCAATGGATAGCCTAGCCATCAAGGAGGAAAGTAGAGCAGAGGAGAGACTTAGGCAGCTGGAAAAAGCTAAGGAGTTGTTCTTATGGCAAAGAAGCTGGATGAGATGGGTGGCTAATGGTGATCGTAACTCCAGAGTTTACCACAATGTTGTGACAAGAAGAAAATGCTGAAAACTATTCACGGGCTCATCAATGAGGAGGGGCATATGGTTGGGGGGAAGAAGAGGTTGCGTGTGAGGCTGTGGAGTTCTTCAATAAACTCTGCAATCAACATAGCGCTTTCTCCAACCTGAAAGAAGCTCAACTGCCAAGTTTGAGAGTTAATGTCACCATGAATGCTGACTTGTGTAGAAATTCTACTGATGATGACATCGAAAATGGAATGTTCTTGATCCTTTACTCAAAGGCACCTAGGCCATATGGCTTTAATAGCCTATTCTTCCCGAACATGTGGTATCTCATAGGGGCGGATGTTTATAAAGCCATCAACTGGTTCCTGAATGGTGGGCAGATGGTCAGAGATGTTAAACATGATTTCATTAAGCTAATACCAAAATCTAAGCATGGCTACTCTATTACTAACTACAAGCCCATAGCTTGCTGTTCAGTCCTCTACACAATTATTTCCAAGCTTCTTGCTGGTAGGATGAAGGTCATCCTCCCTAGTATCATATTGACCAAGCAAAATGCTTTTATCAAAGGTAGGAACATAGAAGATTGCGCGTTGCTTGCTACTGAATTCCTGGTGGACTTCAATAAACAAAGATTGACCTCAAAAACATGTGTCAAGATTGACATCATGTAGGCATATGACTCTGTGGTTTGGAATGCTCTTTGGAGAATCATGGAGGCAATGGGCTTTGCTGAAACCTAGATTGGGTGGATGAGAGAATGTACTAAAATGACCTCTTTTTCTATCTTGGTAAATGGTACACCTGCAGGGCTGTTCCGTGCTTCTAATGGTATAAGATAGTGTGATCCCTTGTCACCTCTCCTCTTCACCATCTTGATGGAGGGACTTACTAATGCTATAAAGATTGCAGAACATCAGGGCAAGATCAAAAGCTTCAAAATAAAAGGTTGCAAAGCTATGACACACCTCATTTTTTCTGATGATGTGTTGTTGTTCTCGGAGAGACATGTCAATAGATTGAAAGAATACAAGAAAGTAGTTATCAACTTTGGTCATGCTACTGGTCTTTACAACAATGCAATTAAATCCCAGATCTTCAAATCCAAATCCTGCGATTCTAGAAGAGGCAGACTAAAAACCGCCATGGGAGTGAAAAGCGGTTGATGGCCCACTAGATACTTGGGCATACTCATCGTGGGTTGTAGAGGCTCCATGAAAGATTTTAGTATGCTGGTTGACAAGATTAAAGACAAGGTGGACAAATGGTCGGGTATTAATATACTGATGGTGGGGCGTATGGTGCTAATCAGAATGGTCATTCAAAGTATGCTGAGATATTGGGGGGATCTCTATGATGTACCTTGTGCCTGTCTGAATAGAATCAAAGCTATGTCTATTGCATTCCTGTAGGGTGCGTGTGGACATGGGGTAGCCTGGGACAAGCTTACTAAACCGTATAAGAAAGGTGGTCTTCAACTTACTAAGGGGAATAAAATCTTGGAGAAATGCACTATGAAGAGGATAGAGAAATTTTGTAACCTGCGTGATAATGTTTGGGTGTCGTGGATGAGGAAAAAATATGGACCCATCATCACACTGGAGGGTTGCTCCAATCTTTCCAAGATCTGGAGAAGTATGTGTAAGATATATGAGGAAAAATATGGAGTGCCTTCTGTTGATCCTTTGGGTCATGTAGGTGTCATACCTACATTACCCAGCATCAACAATAGTGACAAACCTGATGTGTCGTGGTTCCATGTTGTTTGGGGAAAATTTCATTGCCCTAAGTGGAGCACTCTCTTGTATAGAGC
Source organism: Alisma plantago-aquatica (assembly GCA_963693085.1). Taxonomy (NCBI): domain Eukaryota; kingdom Viridiplantae; phylum Streptophyta; class Magnoliopsida; order Alismatales; family Alismataceae; genus Alisma; species Alisma plantago-aquatica. The sequence continues at coordinate 1,128,315,562 of OY856409.1, read as the reverse complement.
CATGCTTAATAGACTGCCCACAAAAGATAGAATGGATGGATGGGGTATTCAGATCGATACAAGTTGCTCTCTTTGTAACTCAGATACGGAAACAAATGAACACTTGTTTTTTGGTTGCAAGTATTCTAAGAACATTTGGCAGATTGCTTGCATACGGAATGAATGGGGAAATCAGGTGCCTAATAACCTTTCTGGAGTTATCAACTGGATATCGAGAAGGTTTGAAAAAAAGGAATGGGGCTAGTATTCATGGGTTGTTCCTGGCTTGTGTCTATTATCACTTATGTAGGGAAAGGAATAGAATAATCCATATTCGTGGTTCAGTGGATGAAAAAGGCCTGTTAAAAATGATCATCTCTGACATGTGTTGGGTATTTGCTGCTAAACCCAACCTAACTACTAACCTCAGCTCAAATACTAATTTGTTTTGGGGATTTTATAGATAACACTCTTGGATAGCTTTAGTGGCTGGGTGCCTTTTGAAATGGGTGGCCTAGTGCCTTTTATACTTGTATAGCTTGCTATACCACTTTTTGGCAATACTATTTACCTATTTCCAAAAAAACATATGTTGATGATATCATTTTTGGTGGAACTAATCTTGATCTTTGCAAGGAGTTTAGTGATCTTATGCAGAGTGAGTTTGAGATGAGCATGATGGGTGAGCTTACATTCTTCCTCAGATTTCAAATCAAGCAAACTAAAGATCTGAACTTCATCAACCAAAGTACACAAGTGAGCTACTTAAGCGCTTAGGGATGGAGAACACCAAGCCGATGGACACACCCATGTCAAGCACCACCAAACTTGATAAAGATGAAGAAGGTGACAAGGTTAAGGAGAAGCTCTATAGAGGTATGATTGGAATTTTTCTTTATTTAACTTCCTCTAGACCTAATATAATGTTTAGTGTTGGCTTTTGTGCTCGCTTTCAATCAATTCCCAAGAAATCACATCTTATAGCTGTTAAGATGATTTCAAGGTACTTAGCCAAAAGTCCAAATTTTGGACTATGGTATCCCAAGTCAAGGGACTTTACTCTTACATCTTATAGTGATGGAGATTATGCATGATGCTTGATTTATAGAAAGTGCGCAAGTGGAACTTTATTTTTCCTAGGACCATACTTGGTGTTTTGGTTCTCCAAGAAATAGAGCACAATTGCATTATGAACTACTGAGGCTAAATACATTACAGCTGGGAGTTGTTGTGACTAGGTCCTGTGGATGAAGTAAATGCTCCAAGACTATAACATTCATTTTGATTCTTATCCTAACTATTGTGACAATACTAGTGCAATTAATATAATGCTATATGACATAGTAGATCCTAGAATATAGAGGTGCATCATAATTTTGTTTGTGATCATATTGCCAAACAAGGATATCTATATCACGCATCTGGACATGAAAAATTAGTTGGTGGACATTTTCACTAAACCTCTAGCTAGAGATAACTTAAATTTTATTGATCTGAATTGCTCATAACTACTTTGAATGAATTTGATATGCCTTCTAGCTAGTTTTCATCTATCCTATATGCTTTGCTTATGTCTTGATCACCCTTGTGTGCTAAAATGCTTAGTTTTCATGTTCAATTGCCTTATTTTTTGCTTGTTTTGGGTATTTATCGCAAACACTTGTTTTATCACAAAATAATACCCAATGATGAGTGATATGTGTCTAAGTATGTTTAAAATACAAATTGGACTAGAAAAATAAATTTACGTAGCACTCTAATGGGTAGAAATTAAATTTTCTAAGGTTGGTTCAAATGATCATCAGTTGTGTTGCCAACTCAACCGATCTGTGTTCGAGGGCTTTTGTAAAGAGTCATTTAGTCGATTTCCCAATCACAGAACTCAATCGATGGTCGGGTTGGAGCAAACATAAGTATGGTTTGGCTGAATTTTCTCCCTCTCAACGAGAGAAAATTTGACTGATCCACTCTCCAACTCCCTCAAGCTCTCAGTCGTTGCCTTGACCATCCTCTCCTCAGTGCTAGTTTGACCTAGCTTGACCTCCCTTGACCACTCGCTTATCAACCCTAGGTGTTGGTCAGTTTATGGTGGTGTTTCCTACATTTTTGATCTCTCTATCCTCTTATCTTATCTCCATGGCTTCCAATAGGAGAAAGAGAGCTTCCCCATCCAGAGCACCATCCTCTTACTCCAAATCACACTTTATACCCTTTGATGATACCTTCTTTATCTCCAATGATGCTCTAAATAGGTACAAGGAGATCCTCCCTAGGAACCCCTTTCCTTTTCGTGCCCTTTTTGACCTAAGACCTCATAGACAAAAGTTTATTGATCAAGTAACCAAGTTTTTGTACGATCACCACCTCTATGCCTTGAGTGTTGAACATGTGTGCTACAACAATTACATCACAAGAACCAAATCTATTCATGAATTCTATGCAAATTTGTAATGAATTATGACACTCTCGTACCCCTGCCTAATGCTCAAGCAGTCCTTACTTCCATTATAGATGAGAAGAAATTCCAAGTCTCTGAGGAAACTTTGAATATTGTTTTCTCAATTACTTAGGTGACGGATACATGGAGGAAGGATTAACCTCAGTATTTTGACCTATTAAACCCTGAGGCCTTCTAAAATAAATATGTTGTAACTCTCCCTAACATTTAAAAATTATTCAATTAAGTAAAACATCCACCCTTGATGTATATGTTTAGATGACCTAAGTCTTGTGATGTTAATCTAGTCACACTTGCTTGTAATATCAACATCTCTTTGATGGACTCTTTTCAAAGATCTAACCATGTTGTATAATGATAGTTTGCTCATATCAAGGTATGCTTTATCCTCCTACTTGCCAGACTAGTGGTATCGAAATGCATGTATGTATGTAGTATAGATGCTTGGCTTAAAATACTTTTTGGAGATATTATTCCCTATGACTACAATGTTTTTCTCTTGATTACATATGTTGAACAAACATGAAAACATAACGATAGATGTGAATTATACAACCTTGTGTACCTGCTTATATTCTTAGGGTAAGGACACAAGTCTGGGTGTCCTACTTGAGTTTTCATGTTACGGCAGACCATGTTGATACAAGGGTTAGGTCTTGGCAATGGCCTTGAGGTCCCTTACATATATAGTTAACTCTTGATGTTTAGTCTTATAGTCCCACATGTTGAAATAGGGTCGCTAATCTTGAGCACCCTCATGGACCCCTTCCATTGAGAAGTTGGTCAAAGGCCTTATGATATTGTTGGTATAATGGAAATGAACATAAAACACACTTTCATGTTAATAATAAAGTCTTCATATGTTGTTTATTCATTCTTGTTATCTAATTTATGTTTTGGCCAACCAATATAAGTTCTTAAACTTGTGATTTTTATGTTTTCCAACGTACTAAGAATAGTTGTGCTGATGTGTACCCATTTTATGATTTTTAGTAACAAGGACACTATGGATCTCTAATGATGATCAATGCTTCTGCACTCATGATAATCTGCTCGTACTCTGATGATATACAATGACATACAAATGGCATACACATGGTTGATATATGGGGCTTATCAGGTATTAGTTTAGCATTCTTTTATGCTTTCTTGTCTCATACCTTAGTTGTTGTTTGTGGATTTATTCAACATATGTTGTGTGATCTATCCTACATATGGATGTTGGGTCCTCTCACCTTTGGCTTTCTAGCTATTAGGAGTGACGATTTGGGTAACAAATGGTTCTATGACATATGGCATCTGAGAAATCACATATCCTCTATGCGTATTTAATAAACAAATCTCATATGAACTTTGGGAGAACCTAAGTCAATAATGGTGAAGCCGAGGTGTCTAGGAAGGTCCTACATGGGGGCTGATGCACCTCCTATCTGCCTAGCTACGGTGGTTGAGGTCTCCCTTGTATACCTACTTGGCCGAACTGAATCCAAGACTAGATTAAGGATTTTCCCTAAAAAACTAGAGAGTCTTCTACATCTCATTATTCATTAAGGACTATCGTAAGCCACCCATTAGATGATGCCTAGTTAGTTTCTCATCTCCTCATGTGATCTTTCTTGTGATAATTATCACATGACCTCTCGATTATGGATAGCTTATGTATGGGGAAATAAAAATTTGAATGAATTGGTAAAAGTTGATTAATATGATGATGATTCCATGATCTGACCTTAATTTGAAATACTCAATTATGATTAATGAAATTACTCTTGAAGTTAAGTACTCATGTATAATGTCTCCGATCATGCAAACTTGATTTTATCAAATATGACTCCTGTGCTTCCTATGTTTGAGGTAAATGATATCCTTCATATGATAAAATAAGGATAACTCATGTGTTATACCTCATTGTTGATGAGGTCCCTATTGACTAAGTACATGTTGCCCCTATTGTAGATTAAACCTCAAACATGATTATCTAAACATTTCCCCTATTTGTTGGCATGTATCATGATCATGCCTTGCAATGACTTTGACTTTGAACTCTCGAAATCATGATGAAAACTTTGATACAAGAGGCAAAATCCCCTATTCGTTATAATGCCTCATTGTTAAACTTGATTTAGAATAATATGACAAATGTGAGATCTCGATCATACTTGATAATGCTCAAATTGTTGCAAGATCCTATATTGACTCTCTATTTTCTTGTATCCCTTTATATTAATTATGAAGAAAAGGGAATGGTATTATGACCTCAAATATATTGAATCTCAAACCATGGTTTCTCTATTATGATAAATGACCTTTGATCTCATGACCTTGTGAAATACAAATTGTCAAATGATTCTCTTCCTATTTGATAAACTTGATACTTCATGACTAATGAGGATATATGTGATATCTTAGGGTGGTAGTTTGTTTCATAACTCCCCTAACATAGGTCACATCCCTATCATGATTGTCTCTAAATTTTCATCTTGTTGATTATTTAGATTTTGGAAAGGTAACCCCTTCCAGATGATTGTGATCTCTTGACCTGTGTCTATAATAGGTCTAGTATTATGATGATATTGAAACTCGATACTAGATCTCAATTTTATGATGATCTTGAAATATGATGATGTTGACTATAGCTTGTGGTGAAGTTTCCTAGAAGGACTTAGGTCTAGATCATTCAATAACCTTGAATACCATGATAATGACATTGATGTTGATATCACAAAATGTTGCTCGATTCTTACTTATGGATGAATGATCCCACGTATGGTCTAATTAGGAATCTTGTACCCTGGTTTGCAATTTTTGGACTTGTGACTCTTTTTGTCCAAATCATGACTCTCGATACTGATTTTCAAAGTCTTAACTAATGATCACTCGTCTTGATATTGATTTGACTTCTATGATCACCATATTTAGATCTTGAGATCACCCTCGATTATGATTGATGACTTTCATGTTCCCCAATCTCAAATATTTTGAAATGATGATTATGTTGATTCTCTCATTTTATGACTTAGGGATAAGCTCTAATGTGAACTAGGGTGGGACTTTCCTTTGATTTTGATATGAAATCATGATGTTCAAATATGATGTTTGTCTCGAATTGTTGAAATACAAGATTTCAATCAAGGATGTCTAACCCCACCTAGGGCTAATGTAGAAGCTAAAACCCTAACTGACGGGATTGAAATTCATGCTATACTCTTCAATCAAAGAGTCCTATTCATTTGACCTAAATGTTGATCTCTACAAATTGGTGATCTTTTAATGATCTTTTGTATTAGAGTGGTGCAGTGGAAGCGTCACTATGTTTTGACTTTGATGTATGGTATCTTTATATTGTAATAATGTTGATTATTGAATGATGGTTATGTGGAGTATTATGATCAATATGATAAGGAATGTGGATTCCCAATATATTTTGAGGGTTTGCTTTAATTTTGGGGACAAAATTCCTTTCAAGAAGGGGAGGATGTAACAACATGGTTTTCTCTCTCCTCTAACTATACACATATTGACTCATGATATACTCGATTTAACTCAGAGACCTTCCTAGTCATCAATTGGATCTTTTGAAATCATGTGTTGCTCAATCCATGAGATGTTATCGATGAAATGCAATTTGAGTCCTATTATGCTATGTTGAGTACCTTAGTAACATTGATGATCTCTTATATTTTGTGAGACCAGTAAACGTGATGATATTTATTTGTGATGACATAATTTGTGATACGATGGAGAAGATTTCACTCAAATACGATAATAGAGGAGGAATATATGGTCATTTCGATTTCCCTCTTTTCTACCCCTTTTCATCTCAATTTTGCCCCTTTTTCCCCTTTGCTTTCTTGGGCCTCGACCTTTCTTCTCTAACCTAGTCGCAGCCCATGTGGCTTGCCAAGGTAGAGTTGGCCCTCGTGAGGCTGGGAGCCCTCCCTAGCCACCCGATCGTGTGCTACAGATTGAGCATGATCGAACGGTTGGGGAGTTGTCCCCAAGCTTGAGCAAAAGCCAAGCAGCTAGCTAGTCTAGCCATGTCCACGACCCCATGATTCTTGGTATTTTTGAACACCTTTGTGCCTTAAGTCATCACTGAAGTCTCCCAAATGTTCTCTCGACCTTTCCCCTACTCCATTTAGCGAGATGGGTTATACGTGGGGCATGGAACACCCCTTGAAACCATGCTTGATGACCATGGATACAACTATCATGGGGGGGTCCATCCATCCATCCTCACACTTTATAGTTAATCCGATTGACTCTACCTTTGTTTGAAATTTCTTTCCCCCCTTCATCCACACCCAATTGTGCTCTACAACTCCCTCCTTGTCACCTTCTTCTCCCCTATAGTTCATGACGAAGCCGTCCACAATAATTTTAGGCATTTCTCCTCTAGTTGTTCTCCGTGCTTTTGGAGGATGGCTCCTCCTTTGCAGTGTTGAGGCGATGTTTGGAGGCACCTTCCTGAACCCACATCACCTCTTATGCCCCTTCTTGTCCTAGTCTACAGAGAGCTACATGAAGGGCACCGCCGCACAATCATTGACCTACTTCGGTTCCGCACAGACGTTGAGGGACGATTGGCGGTGACCCCAGGCGATGGCAGATCGCTTGTGGTTGATAGTAGGGTGGCCAGGGGCACCCGTAGAACACTGGTCAACCATGGACTCCACACTCTCTGAACCATGGAACCACACCCAGTTACTTGCACTGACCCATGCTGAGCGCCCTCTCCCAGGATGCCACGTCATCCCCCATCTGGTAATTAATTGCCCCCTCTCTTCCATGCTTGAAATACCCTAAACCATGTAAAATTCGTATTAAATGATTCCTTGGCTAGAAATTGACATATTATATATAAAAATTGATTTACTCAATGAGATATATGAAAACTACTAGAGGGGGGGTGAATAGAGTTTTATAGATAATTTTAACAATTATTGAACTCAAGCAATCAACCACAAGAATATTGGACAAGGGGACAAGGATTTAGAGTGGTTCCAACTTTAGCAAATACTAAAGTTGTCAGTCCACTACCCGGTTGCTTATCCAACCGGGATTTGGAAAGAAATTAATTTTATTACCTCGCAAGGACTTTACATAAAATTACAATTTCTCTCCCTAAACCCTTCAAGCAGCCTTCACCTAGAAGTAATCGCCCAACCTTGAAGCAGCCTTCACCTAGAAGTAATTGCACCACCTTGAAGCAGCCTTCCTCCTGAAGTAGCTTCCCGTTGCAATAGCCTTCTTGAAGTAGCTTCCCGTGCGATAGCCTTATTGAAGTAGCTTGAAGTCCACCTTCTCCTCCGAGAAGAACCTTCTCCAATCCGCAGCCTCCAACCCTAGGAGTAGCAAGGAGAATACAAAGGATAAAAAGGAACAAGAAGGAAAATAGAAATTACAACTTATCCTTTTAAGCACAAGGCTTGATTTGCTTATATCAAGCGTATTGATCTCCTAACCAATGAGTGTAGAAGTGTAAATACTTGTGGTAAGGAGATTCTAGCCTATAGGACACGAAATGGGAGCAATAGGAATGAATGGCCAATGTAGGACTTTGCTCTATTGCTTCAAAACAGATTGCCAATGTGTATTCACTCTCAAGTGTAGCACAAGTGTAAAGAGTTGTGTTTTAGTGTCCTATGGCTTGTCCTATTTATAGGAATGGCCTATGGATGCTTAAGGACGTTCTAGACAACTTCTAGGGGTTTCTAAGTGCTTAACTAGCCGTTAGATATAAGTTAGGTGCATTAGTAATGGCTAGTTACTTTATTCTGCAGTTGCTGTCAGAGACCATCTCGGTCGACAATTTGTCGACCGAGATACCTACTCGGTCGAAGTTTTGTCGACCGACAGGCTCTCTGGATCAACGTTCATTTGCAACTGCCAACTACCTTGTCAGCTGTGTCTAACGGCTACTTGGGTCAATCTCGGTCGAGAAGTTTGTCGACCAAGAGTGTCTCGGTCGAGGAGTTTGTCGACCGAGATTGACTCTGTTTCAATCTTTCAATTAAGGCACTAAGTGTGTGTATGAGTGTGCATATGTGATCCTATTTGAAGGAGATGACCTAACTAAGTGTGGTGTTTAGCTAGGGAGATCTAACACTTGATTTACATGAAGTCTAAGTACGTGTGCATTATATATTTGTACAAGTTTACAATTGATTACATTGCATGACATTTACAATCATTCAAGCGTATGGATTCCCTAGAGCTTTGTCATCTACCTCATTCCTGCAACACTCAAGTAGCACGTTATATCAACAAGAATGAAATGTTTGTCATCATCGAAACAAAGGGATTTATCATAATGTCCAATTTATCCAACAATCTCCCCCTTTTTGAAGATGACAAACATTTCCTAAATATGAAATAAGGAAATATAAAGCATGTGAGTTTCATACCTGAAAATTACCTTTTGTAGCCATTCTTGTTTTTGCAAGTGAATGCTAGCCATCGAGATGAAACTCATTTATATTTTTGATTTTATATTCTTTCTCCCCCTTTGTCATTTCAAAAAGATATCCAAGTTGAATATTTTATTTTTCTTCTCCCCCTTAATTTTATATTATGCTCCCCGTTAATTAGATATTATATTGGGAACATGGATTTAATATCATTTTTGTCTAATTTATCCACAATTTGTTTCTCAATCATTTGCAAAGGATGTTAAGCCTAGAAATGATATGAGATTCCCTTAAGCTTATGATGAATGTATATTGATTTCTCATCTATCGAGGGATGTTAAGCCCTAAATAAAATGAGAATCCTTTAATCTTAGATTACATAAAATGTCTCCCTCCAAATGCAAGGGATGTTAAGCCCTGATTTGTTTAGAGAGTTCCTTTAAGTACAAGATATCATTTTCATGAAATTCATAAATTTCTTTATAATCAAGTAAAAATACTAAGGTCGTATCAAGCTTCAAATGATGTTTACAATGTTTTTGTAAGCTTCTTAATCAAATAGTCAAATTTGTTTTTTATGAGCTCCCCCTTAATCTTACAATTTAAAGCAATTTAAGGCTTCTAAGGTCACAAAAGATTTTAAATTTTGATTTTGACCTTTATCAAAAGTATACTAAGATTAAGTTCAATAAATTGATATCTGAATAAGCATTTTGTCAAAGCTTATTTTAGGTCGCCCTTGACTACGACCATAGCGCCCCTTGGTCAATTTTAATTTTAACCAAGAGGCAAATTCTGCAGATTTCCAAGATAAACATTCATATGTGAAGTGTAAATTCTGCAGATAGCTATAAATATCAATTTGAAGCATATTAAGATATACGTATTATGAAGACTTCATATGAGCATCATAATGAAGTCTTTGACCTTGATTTTTCTAGAATGCATGTTTTACATTCATTGTGAATGATGTTTCATATGCTTTGCTATGGGTACATAAATATCAAATCCCATTTCTTCTTATACCCTTATCATAAGATTCTTTAGAAACATATATTTTGAAAGCAAGATTAATATCTTAAAGTCAAGATTTTTGCTTTTGATTTCTTAGAACAAGCAAATAGATAAAAACATTAATATTTTGTACTAAGAGGCACCGTTTGGCTTGTCATAGAAACATCATCATCACAAGCTGTGTCCACAAGCATTATCTATTATGTCAAGATGCTTTTATGCTAATGACATTTGCAATTATCTGAATCACAATGATCATTCATGGTTTGCATATATGAATCAAAGCTTATTTTAAACCAATGAAACATAATGATCATGATGAAGCATATCTATGATAGAACAATTGAAGCATGAAATTTAACCCATGGTTTTTATGTAACTAGATCAAGGAATACTTAGAATGGACCTAGATGATTCAAGTGAAGGCATGTTGCAAATATCAATGTGTGATTTGTCTTAAAGATTCATTCATAATTCCAATTAAATTTATAGCAGACTGAGCTAGTCGGTTTCCAAAAACTTATTCGGTCGAACTCTTCTCAACCGAAATATTTTCGGTCGAAGTATTTCTCGACCGGGAATGTTTCTGCAAATTTCATTCAGCAATTTGTATGTTTTATGTATAAGTTATGTTACAGGTGTCAAATCCTATTTACTCTTGTTTTCTTAGAACAAATAGATGGATAAAACATAAAAAAATTTGTTCTAAAGAAACATAGTTATTGAAATATAATAATCATGATGCTATAGAGAGGTAGAAGCATATCCATAGTGCAATAATTTAAATTGCAACACATACATGGTTCATGTATAGATATTCCAAGGATTACTTAGGAAAACCATGTAAATTATGATAAAACAGTAATTTCCTTGGTTAAGCTAATCATGATTTTTCAGATTTAAATCCAACCATTGAGAGTAAACCAAAATAGTCTCATATAAGTTTTCAATTTTTAAAACAAACTTTTATAACTGATCATGCCGAAGAAACTTTTCAAACAATGAATAAGGTTTGTTCAAGATTAGTCTTCTCACAACACTTTTAAGGATTTTCTACTCATAATGTTATATAATGTAAACGATCAATATGTCTTGCTACAAAAATTGTCTTCCAAGATTTTATTCTTGATTTGCATGTTAATTCAATCATCAATAACAATTTGATAGCAAACTAGGTTGATTGAAAAACAATTTCAGAAGATTTATGTCAGACTTGACAACAGAAGCCTGCTCGGTCGACCATTTCTCGACCGACAGATCCCTCGGTCGACAGTGTCTCGACCGAGAAAGGTTCTGTGTTGTTTCAAACCTGTTTTCAAATATTGTTTATAATTAAAAGCAAAAGTATGAAAGTTAAAGCTCGATTTTGTTGAGATATTTAAATATCAAAGAAACATTTAGTTTAAGTCTCAACTAATCATATACATTTTGTGAATCCAAACTAAACAAGTAGTTTAAGATGTATATTTGGAAATTTAATTTGGATTAATTTGGTGTCCTATTATGTTAAGTTGAGATAGACATAGAGATATACAACTTAGAGTCTTTGGTCATATCTCAACTTAATTTTATCCATTTAGTTTGGGAGTTTTGGAACCCATACTAACTCAACATTCTTTTTCTTGTATGGGCATGAAAAAGAGTAATGTCCAAGACGTGAGCAATAATGGAAACATATAAAATCAACCTCAAGTCTTTTTCTATGGTTTTGTTCTAGGTTGTTCTTTGGTACAAATGTGGCTTGATGTGCTCGTGTCTTTCTCCAACTAGGTTGTTGATGAGATTTCCCTTTGGGCTTATAACCTAGTCCTCTTCTCCCAATTTGATGATAGGAATCATCCAATATTCTATCAAGGATTCCATTGTTGCTTAACCTACTAACTTCTTGTTGCAACTTAGCGATCTCATCCATTCTTTTCTTAATATCTAGTTTTGCTTGATCTAGATTAGATGATAAAGAATTCCTTTCTTTCACTATATTATCATAATCTAGATGTGTACACAAAACAGGTTGTTTTTGAAGATTATTTAACTTTGCAAGCAATTCAACCTTTTCTTGACATAGAAGATCATAATTTGTTTCTAGAGTAAAAATCTTCACATCACTACTACTTAGAGATGATTTCAAAGTACGATTTTCAGAAACAATGCTATCTTTTTCAAAACCAAGATTATTCAATTTAGCATATAAATCTTCATTTTCGGATGTAAGAGCAAGAAGTCTAGCATTTAACTCATCGTTTGTTTTATTAGACTTCTTTAATTTCTTCTTGCACTCAATATACTTATTGTGTGTTTCTTCAAGACTAGAAATTAGCTCTTCTTTTGATAAATCAAGAAGACTTACCTCCTCTTCTTCTTCTTCATTGGTTGTAGCAATGAGACAATTTTTGTGGACCACTTTCTTCTTTTCTCTCCATGGACAACCGATTGTTGTATGGTTCATTCCTAAACACCAATTGCAGCTTGTTGAAGGTTGGTCCAAGTTGCTCCTTTCCCTGCGGTTGTAATCACCTCCACCCTTCATTCTTCAAGACCTGGTTAGGGTTCCTTGAAGCCTGCTCTGATACCAACTGAAAACTACTAGAGGGGGGGTGAATAGAGTTTTATAGATAATTTTAACAATTATTGAACTCAAGCAATCAACCACAAGAATATTGGACAAGGGGACAAGGATTTAGAGTGGTTCCAACTTTAGCAAATACTAAAGTTGTCAGTCCACTACCCGGTTGCTTACCCAACCGGGATTTGGAAAGAAATTAATTTTATTACCTCGCAAGGACTTTACATAAAATTACAATTTCTCTCCCTAAACCCTTCAAGCAGCCTTCACCTAGAAGTAATCACCCAACCTTGAAGCAGCCTTCACCTAGAAGTAATTGCACCACCTTGAAGCAGCCTTCCTCCTGAAGTAGCTTCCCGTTGCAATAGCCTTCTTGAAGTAGCTTCCCGTGCGATAGCCTTCTTGAAGTAGCTTGAAGTCCACCTTCTCCTCCGAGAAGAACCTTCTCCAATCCGCAGCCTCCAACCCTAGGAGTAGCAAGGAGAATACAAAGGATAAAAAGGAACAAGAAGGAAAATAGAAATTACAACTTATCCTTTTAAGCACAAGGCTTGATTTGCCTATATCAAGCGTATTGATCTCCTAACCAATGAGTGTAGAAGTGTAAATACTTGTGGTAAGGAGATGCTAGCCTATAGGACACGAAATGGGAGCAATAGGAATGAATGGCCAATGTAGGACTTTGCTCTATTGCTTCAAAACAGATTGCCAATGTGTATTCACTCTCAAGTGTAGTACAAGTGTAAAGAGTTGTGTTTTAGTGTCCTATGGCTTGTCCTATTTATAGGAATGGCCTATGGATGCTTAAGGACGTTCTAGACAACTTCTAGGGGTTTCTAAGTGCTTAACTAGACGTTAGATATAAGTTAGGTGCATTAGTAACGGCTAGTTACTTTATTCTGCAGTTGCTGTCAGAGACCATCTCGGTCGACAATTTGTCGACCGAGATACCTACTCGGTCGAAGTTTTGTCGACCGATAGGCTCTCTGGATCAACGTTCATTTGCAACTGCCAACTACCTTGTCAGCTGTGTCTAACGGCTACTTGGGTCAATCTCGGTCGAGAAGTTTGTCGACCGAGAGTGTCTCGGTCGAGGAGTTTGTCGACCGAGATTGACTCTGTTTCAATCTTTCAATTAAGACACTAAGTGTGTGTATGAGTGTGCATATGTGATCCTATTTGAAGGAGATGACCTAACTAAGTGTGGTGTTTAGCTAGGGAGATCTAACGCTTGATTTACATGAAGTCTAAGTACTTGTACATTATATATTTGTACAAGTTTACAATTGATTACATTGCATGACATTTACAATCATTCAAGCGTATGGATTCCCTAGAGCTTTGTCATCTACCTCATTCCTGCAACACTCAAGTATCACGTTAGATCAACAAGAATGAAATGTTTGTCATCATCGAAACAAAGGGATTTATCATAATGTCCAATTTATCCAACAATATATTCAATTAACTTTGTTTCAGAGTCTAATTCTGCTCGTAGTGCCTTTTATGTTGAAAGTGACATCGAATGATCCCTTTTACGTGAATAATGGTGATTAATGCTCAACCTTGATCATATTATGACCCTTCTGTCTTTGATAACCCTAATTAGTGAAATATGCTATCTTGTAACCTTTGAAGCGAAATTGATCATGATTGTCCCTTTTAATGACCTAATGTTATGAAATGTTCCTCTAATGACTCTTAATACGATCTTTTGTGCTAAAATGATGAACTATGTTAATCAATATGTTCTTATGACCCTTGAATGTTCATCATAACTCCAGATCAATAAGTTTTGATACATGATTGATCCAAGAGTCTAATTGGTATTACTTTAACCATATTGCAAATATTTATGGACTTTGATGATGATCTTTAAACCTTATGGATAAAATGTGATCAAAAATTATATTTTAGCCTTTAAATCAGACCCTATGATGACTTGTGACATGAAAATATAATGTTCTGCACTCTTGTTCACTATTATGATTAAGTGATCTAAACATGCTATTTAAATATGACCTTAATGGGCATGTTGCTAATTTGAGATCTTTCCCTCTATAAACTCACCCTAATAGTCACCCATGCTATTTAATGCTTCAAATAAATAGCTTGTTGATATGTATGACACTAAATCAGTCTTGATTGCTCATGTACTCTAATAATGACCATCTTGCATGATAATGACTCAAAATGACTAGTTTGACAATGTTGACACTCAAGTTGATTTATATTGCTCGAAACTCATGTTTGCTCTATTTAGATGATGGAAACCTAACTTTAAAATCCCTGATCTTGATAAAGGTGTTTCACCTTAAGTCTAAATGATATATGATGTAGCATGTAGCTTGATGATGATATTTCATGAATGTTGGAGATGCCAAAATCAATGATTAAAAAATAAGGAACTTAGATTAAGTGAAACATCCACCCTTGATGAAGATTTTTAGATGACCTAAGTCTTGTGATGTTAATCTAGTCACATTTTCTTCTGATATCATGATCTCTTTGATGGACTCTTTTCAAAGATATAACTATGTTTTATAATGCTCGTTTTCTCATATCAAGGTCTATTTTATCCCCCTATTGGCCATGCTAGTGGTATTGAAATGCATGTATGTATGTAGCATAGATGCTTGGCTTATAATACTTGTTTGAGCTATTATTCCCTGTGACTACTATGTTCTGGTCTTTATTACATATGTTGAACAAACTTGAAAACATAACGATAGATGTCCATTATACAACCTTGTGGACATGCCTATATTCTTGGGGTATAGACACAAGTTTGGGTGTCCTACTTGAGTTTTCATGTTAGGGAAGACCATGTTGATACAAGGGTCCTATCTTGGAAATGGCCTTGATGTCCCTTACGAATAGGGTTAACTCTTGACATTTAGTCTTGTAGTCCCACATGTTGAAATAGGGCAGCTAATCTTGAGCACCCTCATGGACCCCTTCCTTTGAGAAGCTGGTCAAAGGCCTTATGATATTGTTGGTATAATGGAAATGAACATAAAACCCACTTGCATGTTAATAAGAAAGTCTTTATATGTTGTTGCTTCGTTCTTATTATGTACTTTATGCTTTTGCCATGCAATATATGTTCTTAAACATGTGATTTTATATGTTTTCCAACATACTCAGCACAGTTGTGATGATGTGTAGCCATTTTATGATTTTAGGTAATGGGTACACTATGAATCTCTAATGACAATCAATGCTTCTTCGATCATGATAATTTGCTTGTACTTTGATGATATACAATGACATACAAATGACATACAAATGACATACACATGGTTGATATATGGGACCTAAGATCTTTTCAGGTATTAGTTTATCATTCTTTTATGCTTTCTTGTCTCATACCTTAGTTGTTGTTTGTGGTTTTATTCATGCATATGTTATGTGATCTATCCTATGTACGGATACTCGGGTCCTGTAACCTTTGGCTTTCTAACCATTAGGAGTGGGGATTTGGGCAACAAATAGTTCCATGACATCATGTTATACCAAATTGGGTTTAATGTAGGTTAAATGAGTCAAACTACATTGAATTGGGTCCAATTTCAACCATTTTAGTTCAAATGAGGGTTTATGAGGTGTATCAAAATTCATGGTAGGTTTGATATTGGTGAAGTTATCATTTTTTCAACTCAAGGATAACCATACAAAATCAATAGTTATGTGTGTATTTGAATATATATATATATATATATATATATATATATATAATCAAATATATAAATATAAATATAAGTAAATAAAATACACCTATATAAAAATTCCTAGGCTCACACCTTGGTGCTCCTTAGTTGGGAAGGACCTCCTAGACAAGCATGTGCTCGATGTAAGTTTCCTTCTTAAGGATTATTTGTTTATAGTTTTATAGTAGGTTTCTTCGTTTTCACTTTGTTACTCTTCCAAAGTTGGTCTTATTATAATTGGATTCATAGTGTATGTTTATACTATCAACATAATCATATGTTCATGTATGGGAAATACATGATGTCTCTTAGAGTACACTTAAACAAAGATTCTATATTAATCTATGCTTTATTAGCAATATTTTATATTAAAAACTATTTTTAAATTAATTGATATTTCTATTATTTAGGTTTTGGTGCTTCTTGTTACAATAATATGGTTTTGAGAAAGTTCCCTTTTATATACTTATCTTATTAAAGTTTCATTGTACTTTCTTGCTAATTTCAAATTAAAGAAAGAGCACTTGTTTGCTCTTTCTACTATTCCCTACTTATGGTTTGAAAGGAACTCTCGGGTCCACATGCTCCTTTCTACTGACAACATTGTTCTTTGGAACAAGATCATTTCTTCATGCAACTGACCTGAATGCTTGGGGTTTTTTTTTCAGTTGCTTATCCTCCCTTGGAGATGTATATAGCTTTTCTTCTTCTTTTTTGATATTACTGTACAGTGTTATGCTCACCCTTTGGTGTAGCCTTCTTAGTTCATAGAGTTTTCCTCGACTCTTTGGTGAATTTTTTTGTACTTACAAAAAAAAAGTAATAGAAAGGCTGATTCACCCAAAAAAAAGTTTCATAATACTTTTCTTTTCTATACTCATTTGTCTCCCTAATATACTATTAACTTAGTTTAATTGGATGAGTTTGGATGCATACTTCATTTCTCTCAATCTACTTCACCATACCCTCTCAATTTATTTATATGCCAAAATAGTCTACTTATGATGTAAGGTACTTTACCATTATAATTATCAATGCATGTGATCTTTGGTCATGCCTCATGTTTTATTTTTGGGTTTGACCCTACGCTTGAATGGATGAGATGATAGATGTACCTTGTTGTAATCTTTTTAAGTATATAAAACCCTTCAATGGTTGAGCTTGACACATTATCATGTTTTTGTCTTTATCTTTAACCCTCATTTATAGACTGTATAAAAATCCTAAGAAGCTTCTACCTAAGTATTACTGGAACAAATTACTACATACATGTAAGATTCCGTTCATCTGACACCGAGGCATGTTCTTTTATATGATCTTAACTGGATTGTTAGGTTATCTTAACACATGAAGAACTGATTATATGCAAGTGTGACTTCGTTATTTTTTATGAGAAATTAGGTTTAACATAGTCCATATTAGGTTAAACTAAATCAATTATACTCCAATTTAAATCATGCAAGGTCAAATGGTGGTGGATTAGGTCTAGATGTTATGTCAATGGGAAATGAAAATAAATAAATATTTGTCACCTTAGGAGTGAAATGAATTTGATTTAGTTCAATTCAGGTCCAATTTGGGAGAAATCAAGTTTGATTAAGGAAACAATGTCTTGTTTAGACAGGAAATAGGTCTGGTTTACACAAAATTAGGTTTATTATTGGGAAAATAGGTAGAAAACAATTTTTTTAGGGAAGAAATAGGTCTGATTTAGAGAAAATTAGGGTCTAGATTGATCTATAGACTTACAGATCATCTACGTTAATGTCGGCCAAATTAGGGGAACACATTTTTCATGTCATGTTATGCCATATTAGGTTTAATATAGGCCATAATAGGGTAAACTAAATCAAATCAAGTGCATTTTAAGCCAGGATGAATCAAATTATGGTGGATTAGGTCTTACATTAATTGATAATAAGCGTGATGTAGATGGAGAATGAAAATAAATTAAGATTAGTCACTTAGGGGTGAAATGAACCTGATTTAGGGTCCGGTTTGATTTTTCCAATGTAGGGATCATTTAGGTTCGGCCAGATTAGGATGAATCCACATTTTTTCATGCTAATCCAAATTAGGATTAACATAAGCCTTATTAGGGTTAACTAAATAAAATCAGGTGAAATTTAAAATCAAGATGGATCAAATTATTGTGGATTAGGTCTTAGTTAGGTCATGATAATTGTGATGTAGATGAGGAATGATAATAAATGATGATTAGTCACTTTAGGGTTGGAATGAATCTGATTTAGGTAAATTCATATGTAATTTGACCGAAACCAATTCTGGTTGAGGTAAACATGTCTTGTTTAGGAAAGAAATAGGTCTCGTATAAACCAAATTAGGGTTTATTTAGATCAATGTTGGGCAAATAGGTACAAATTGGTCTTCTTCACAGAAGAAATAGGTCTGGTCCAGAGCAACTTAGGGTTCCATCAATTTTATGTTGGGAAAATAGGGACAAATTAGGTTTGGTTTATGGAATAAATAGGTCTAATTTATGCAAATTCGTTCTGTTTTTGGCAAAACGAATTCTAATTGGTAAGAATGCCCGATGTAGGTCATTTCAGGGTCAAATTTAGGCAAAACCAAGTCTAATTTAGGAAAACATGTCTTCTTTAGGTAAAACCAAGTCTGATTGAGGAAAACATATCTTCTTTAGGAAAAAATAGATCTAGTTGGGTTCGTTTAGATCAATGTTGGAAAAATAGGTAGAAATATGTCTTGTTTAGGGAAGAAATAGATGTGATTTAAACCAAATTAGGGTTTGGTTTGATTTGGCCAATTTTGGGATCATTTAGGTCAATGTTTCTTAAATCAAGGGTTCACATTTTTTGATGTCATGTTATGCCATTTAGGTTTAACATACACCATATTAGGATAAACCAAATAAAATCAAGTAAAACTTAAATCAGACTACATCCAATTTTGATGAATTAGGTCTACATTAAGACATGTTAAGTCTGATGTAGGCGAGGAATGAAAATAAATCAGGAGTAGTTACTTTAGGGATGAAATGAATCTGATTTAGGCCAGATCAGGTCTAATCTGGGCGAAACCAAGTCTTAATGAGCAAAACATGTCTTATTTTAGTTAGAAATAGATCTATTTTAGACCAAATTAGGTTTCATTTAGATCAATGTTGGGCATATAGGTAGAAGTAGGTATTCTTTGTAGAAGAAATAACTTAGCTTTATACCAAGTTATGATTCAATTTGTTTGAAGTTGTGGAGATACGAAAAATTAGGTCTAGTTTATGGGGAAAATATGTCTAATGTGGGTGAAGCCAATTCTGGTTGGGGAAAATGGCTGATTTTGGAATTTTATATGATTTTTCCAAATTATTAGGGTTGATTTAGATTAGTGTAGAGGAAATATGGAATAAATAAATTTTGAAGTATAATTTTATTGGATCATGATATTCCAAATTATGTTATAGGAAATATTAAGGCAAAGTAGGACCAAGTTAGACTAGGTTTCATAAAAAGGGGTTACTTTGGTGAAATTGAGTCTGATTTGAGAAACATACATGACTTTCAAATTTTATGTCTGATTTTGCCAAATTTGAGTTTAATTGGATCAATGTTGGGCAATATATCGGAAGTCAGGTTTGATTAGGTCATGTATTCTAGTTACATCTAATACATGCCACATTAGGGAAAACTCAGGTAAGTTAGGATCAAGTTAGTCCAAGTTCAGTTAACTTAGGGTTGATCAGGTGTAGCTCAGGTCAAGATAAGTGTTGTTCTTCCCAAGTTATTTTTTATTATAATTAAGAATAGAAAATAGAAATGTACTTCAATTTTATACAATTAAGCCTGAGTAATTAATCATCTAAATACACAATAGCTAGTGTGACAAATATTCATTGTATTGACAGTCATGTTACTTTGTCGGCTCCATGTCCATTTCTAGAAGTGGGGATATTTATATTACATGCATTGAATATTGTGAATGATGTATTACCTGGAGTGTTGTCTGCTAGATAGTGAAGCACAACCTAGACAATAAGGCTCCTTGATAGCATCAATAGAAAATGGGTGTGTACTTGTTCTTTATGATTGTGTGATGTAATACACATAGATCGAAGATAATAAAGATAACAAATTTGCTAAAATATTTACCTTTGTGGCCTAAAAAAGTGGTATTTAAATGCATAAAACATGCGTTTGTATGATATATGTTTCCTACTAAATTATTTTTTTCAGAAATATTGAAGCAAAGGCCATTAGCCAAGCTTCATGGATAGCATCAATAGCAACTGTACATAAAAAGGTAATTAATGTGATAATACTTTATTTATTTGCATATAACATGAGTTTATTACGAGTTGAAAAATACAGATGTTGTATTACCTAGAGCAGAGTATCACATTGAAGCACTACTCAGACTCTATATAGGAGCACTGTCACACATGAATGTTTACTTCTTATTTATGGTCATGTGATTTGATACTCAAGAGTCTCAATATAATGATATTGCATGAGGCGTGAATAGGATAGAAGTGTGGTTGAGTAATGTCATATTATAGATTTATTATTCTGAATGTTTTATTAGATGAGGTGTTGTCTTTTTCATAGAAGCATCAGACTGGCTCCTTGATAGTAGCAAAATCCCTGACTCCTTGATAGTAGCAGCCCTGACTCCTTGATGATTGTGTGACATGTGATACTGAGAGACACAATATGTTCAAGCATTCTATGTGACACTTGTAGATGTAGTAACCTAAACTCCTTGATAGCAACATCATCCCGGACTACTTGATGGTCGTGTGGGTGACAATGATACTCAAGGTTGAAGATGAGAAAATAAAAGCATGTGGAAAAAGCCTCTCAGATAGCTAAGATAACAACTGGGTGTTTACGAGCAGGTTGGTGGTGTGTGGTGGAGTGGTGGTAGATAGATGAGTCGCAAGTTTGTAGGCTATCAGAATGAGTCTCCTAACTGATACTTTAAACGTCCAAGTCCTTTGAACGTGGAGGTGAAAGATAATTTCAGTTGTTTCCTTATCTGATGATTTTGAACTTGGAGGTCCTTTGAATGCAGAGTTGTGAGATAATTTTTTTTTAAAGTGATGATAATGAAAAGATTTTAGATATACATTTTTGTTGTAACAAATTGATTAGTTCAATTTTGATTGAATTGAATCAATAATTTTCAGGCTGTGATATCTTGCTTTAGGTTATTTTTTCCATGGTGTGGTTTAATTAGTGGGTCACAGTTTCCTTGTAATTAATTGACTGCATCCTCCACCTTGGGTGATAATAGAAGGTGGAGTTGGGAGAGTGGTGCAATATGACCACGTATCCACATCACTCGGTGGGGGGGGAGGGGTTTAATGGAGTGACATGCTTGAGAAAAGAAACACATGGTGCTAAAACATTTCTGTAGAAAAATTGTATAAAAATTAATATTGAGATAATGTGAGAACAACGTGAAAACAGGAGAACGCAACATTCCCAATTTATGCTTTTTGATTGGTTGGTCTGGCCTGAAATGGTAGAGTTGTACTTAAAAAAAACTCCCTCTCTTTATAATAGTCTAGATATTAGTCACATTTGGGTATATATGGTCCATTAGATAGGCAAGATGAATCGATATTCCTCAATTTTAATTGGAAAAGGTTATAAGTCATAGTCTAAAATGTACATCCTTACATCATGGTATTTTCTCGAACAACATAACAACAAAATATCCAAAACACACCTCTCTTAGTTCCTACCTCAGCAAATTGGTGAAAGTTGTAGAAACAAAGTAGTTTTGCATCCACGCGTGCAAGCAATCTAAAAATCAATCACACAAAATGAATGCTCATGATTAAGCTTACACAAACATGCATAATTAAAAGTAGTCATACGTAGCCCACTGAAACATTTGATACCAAATGGAAATGATCTATGCCCGCATCAGCTATGCAACATAGGAAACTGGACAATAGTGTCATAGAAAACTAGACAATAGTAACTATGTCCCCATAGAACTTCCTTGCAATGACTTAAGCCATCCACCTAGCCCAGCTACCTATTACCATGCCAAACAAGCCCTTAGTTCAAGGAAAACGAACTCCAACCAAAGCGGAGGTAGATTTTGAAACAAAGTACCCATGATGTATGGCCAAAAAACCAAAATGGCACATTTGGCCATTTTAATGCCCATAATGGCACATTCTTCATCTTAATTCCCAAAATGACACATTTGAAGGGCAATACGTCCCCATTAGAGACATATTGCTTTGCCAGAGGGAAATACATCCAAGCAGGTGACACATTGCCCCGCTATAGAACAATACGTCCTGGCTCGGAACGCATTGCCCTACGGTGGGGCCAATACGTCCTGAAGCAGGACGTATTGCTCTACGAGAGAGCAATGCATCTACGAGTCGGACGCATTGGTTCCACCACGGAGCAATACATCCCACTCCAGGATGTATTGCCCTACTGTAAGACCAATGTGTCAGGCGTCGAGATGCCCCAATGGGGACATATTGCTCTCATATATATATGAACCAAAATCAACCCCCCAAACACACACATTTCCTCCATCTCTTCACTTTTTGATTGCTTTCCATTGCTCTAGAGCACTCTGGTCGGGATTCTAGTTGAAGCCGATTTCAGGCAGAGCTATTTTCTGGTGCTACTATTCTCATCTTATTTCTCAAGATATCACAACCTGGAAATTATTGATTCATTTCAATAAAAACTGAACTAATCAGTTTGTTACAACAAAAATGTATATTTAAAATCTTTTCAAAAGCATCACTTCAAAAAAAAGAAAAACAACAGAATTATCTCACAACTCCGCGTTCAAAGGACCTCCAAGTTCAAAATCATCAGATAAGGAAACAACAAAATTATCTTTCACCTCCACGTTCAAAGGACCTACATGTTTAAAATATCAGTTAGGAGACTCATTCTGATAGCCTAAAAACTTGTGGCTCATCTATCTACCACCACTCCACCACACAACCTGCTCACAAACACCCAGTTGTTATCTTAGCTATCTGAGATGCTTTTTCCACATGCTTTTGTTTTCTCATCTTCAACCTTGAGTATCATAGTCACCCGCATGACCATCAAGCAGTCTGGGATGTTGTTGCTATCAAGGAGTCTAGGTTGCTGCAGCTACAAGAGTCACATAGAATGCTTCAACATATTGTGTCTCTCGGTATCACACATCACACAACCATCAAGGAGTCAGGGTTGTTTCTATCAAGCAGTTAGGGATATTGCTGCTATCAAGGAGTAAGGCTGACGATTCTATGAAAAACACAATACATCATCTAATAAACATTCAGAATAATAAATCTATAATATGACATTATTCAACCACACTTCTATCCTATTCACACCTCATGCAATATCAATATATTGAGACTCTTGAGTATCAAATCACATGACCATAAAGAATAAGTAAACATCCATGTGTGATAGTGCTCCTATCAAGAGTCTGGGTAGTGCTTTAATGTAATACTCTGCTCCAGGTAATACAACATTCATAATGTTAAACGCATAGCAAACTCATGTCTTATTCAAATCCATAAAGTATTACCACATTAATTACCTTTTTATGTACAATTTCTACTGATGCTATCCATGAAGCTTGGCTAATGGCCTTTGCTTCAATATTTCTGAAAAAATAATTTAGTAGGAAAGATATATCATACAAATGCATGTTTTATGCAAAAAATACCACTTTTACAGACCACAAAAGTAAATATTTTAGCAAATTTGTTATCTTCATCATCTACGATCTATGTGTATTACATCACACAATCATAAAGCACAAGCACACACCCATGTGATATTGATGCTATCAAGGCGCCTTATTGTTTAGGTTGTGCTTCACTATCTAGCAAACAACACTCCAGGTAATACATCATTCACAATATTCAATGCATGTAATATCGATATTCCCACTTCTAGAAATGGACATGGAGCAGACTAAGTAACTTGACTCTCAATATAATGAATATATATCACACTAGATATTATGTATTTATATGATCAATTACATAGGCTTAAGTATAAAATTTAAGTACATTTCTATTTGTTATTCTTAATTATAATAAAAAAATAACTTGGGAACAATAATACTTATCTTTACCTGAGATACACCAGATCAACCCTAAGTTAACTGAACTTGGTCTAACTTGATCCTAACTTGCCTGAGTTTTCCCTAATGTGGCATGTATTAGATGTAACTTAGAATACATGACCTAATCAAACCTAACTTCTGATATATTGCACAACATTGATCTAACTGAACTCAAATTTGGAAAATTTAGACATAAAATTTAAAAGTCATGCATATTTCTCAAATGAGACTCAATTTCACCAAAATAACCCCTTTTACCAAACCTAGTCTAACTTGGTCCTACTTTGCCTTAATATTTTCTATAACATAATTTCAATATCATGATCTAATCACATTATACTTCGAAATTTATTTATTCCATATTTCCTCGACATTAATCTAACTCAACCCTACTAATTTGGAAAAATCATATAAAATTCCAAAATCAGCCATTTTCCCCAACCAGGATTGGCTTCACCCAATTAGACCTATTTTCCCCATAAACTAGACCTAAATTTCCCTATTTCCCCAACATCAAACCAATTGAACCATAACTTGGTATAAAGCTAAAATATTTCTTCTATAGATAAGACCTACTTCTACCTATATGCCCAAAATTGATCTAAATGAAACCCAATTTGGTCTAAAATAGATCTATTTCTAACTAAAATAAGACATGTTTTACTCGATAAGACTTGGTTTCACCAGACCTGATCTAGCCTAAATCAGATTCATTTCATCCCTAAAGTAACTACTCCTGATTTATTTTCATTCCTCACCTACATCAGACTTAACATGTACTAATGTAGACCTAATTCGTCAAAATTTGTTGTAATCTGATTTAAGTTTTACTTGATTTTATTTGGTTTATCCTAATATGGTGTATGTTAAACCTTATTTGGCATAACATGACATCAAAAAATGTGAATTCCCCTAATTTTAGCAACATTGACCTAAACGATCCCTTAATTGGCAAAATCAAATGAAACCCTAATTTGGACTCAATTACATCTATTTCTTCCATAAACAAGACATATTTCTACCTATTTTCCCAACGTTGATCTACATGAACCCAACTAAACCTATTTTTTTCCTAAAGAAGATATGTTTTCCTCAATCAGACTTAATTTTTCCTAAAGAAGACATGTTTTCCTCAATTAGACTTGGTTTTGCCTAAATTTGACCCTAAAATGACCTACATCGGGCATTCTTACCAATTAGAATTGGTTTTGCCCAAAACAGAACGAATTTGCATAAATTAGACCTATTTCTTCCATAAACCAAACTTGATTTGTCCCTATTTTCCCAACATAAGATTGATGGAACCCTAAGTTGCTTGGACCAGGCTTATTTCTTCTGTGAAGAAAACCAATTTGTACCTATTTTCCCAACATTGATCTAAATAAACCCTAATTTGGTTTATACGAGACATATTTCTTGCCTAAACAAGACATGTTTATCTCAACCAGAATTGGTTCGATCAAATTAGACATGAATTGACCTAAATCAGATTCATTTCACTCCTAAAGTGACTAATCGTCATTTATTCTCATTCCTCATCTACATCACAACTATCATGACCTAACTAAGACCTAATCCACAATAATTTGATCCATCTTGATTTTAATTTCACCTAATTTTATTTAGTTAACCGTAATAAGGCTTATGTTAATCCTAATTTGGATTAACATGAAAAAATGTGGATTCATCCTAATCTGGTCGACATTGACCTAAATGATCCCTATGTTGGCAAAATCAAACCAGACCCTAAATTAGGTTCATTTCACCCCTAAAGTGACTAATCTTAATTTATTTTTATTCTGCATCTACATCTCACTTATCATCACCTAATGTAAGACCTAATCCACCATAATTTGATTCATCCTGGCTTAAAATGCACTTGATTTCATTCAGTTTACCCTACTATGGCCTATATTAAACCTAATTTGGCATAGCATGACATGAAAAACGTGTTCCCCTAATTTGGATGACATTGACCTAGATGATCTCTAAGTCTACAGATCAATCTAGACCCTTATTTGCTCTAAATCAGACCTATTTCTTCCCTAAAAAAATTGTTTTCTACCTATTTTCCCAATAATAAACCTAATTTTGTGTAAGTCGGACCAATTTCCTATCTAAACAAGACATTGTTTCCTTAATCGAACTTGATTTCTCCCAAATTGGACCTGAATTGAACTAAATAAGATTCATTTCACTCCTAAGGGGACAAATATTTATTTATTTTCATTTCCCATTGACATAACATCTAGACCTAACCCACCACCATTTGACCTAGCCTGGTTTAAATTGGAGCATAATTCATTTAGTTTAACCTAATATGGACTATGTTAAACCTAATTTCTCATAAAAAATAACTAAGTCACACTTGCATATAATTGGTTATTCATGTGTTAAGATAACTTAATAAGCTAGTTAAGATCATACAAAAGAACATGCCATGGTGTCAGATGAAAGGATTTTACATGTATGTAGTAATTTGTTCCAATAATACTTAGGTAGAAGCTTCTTAGGATTTTTATATTGTCTATAATTGAGGGTTAATGATAAAGGCAAAAACATGATAATGTGTCAAGCTCAGCCATTCAAGGGTTTTATATACTTAAAAATATTACAACAAATTACATCTATCATCTCATCCATTCAAGCGTAGGGTCAAACCCAAAAATAAAACATGAGGAATAACCACAGATCACATGCATTGATAATTATAATGGTAAAGTACCTTACATCGTAAGTAGACTATTTTGGCATATAAATAAATTGAGAGGGTATGGTGAAGTAGATTGAGAGAAATGAAGTATGCATTCAAACTCATCCAATTAGACTAATTTTACAATATATTAGGGAGACAAATGGGTAAAGAAAAGAAAAGTATTATGAAACTTTTTTTTGGGTGAATCAGACCTTTCTATTACTTTTTTTGTTTTTTTTGTAAGTACTGAATAATGCACTATAGAGTCGAGGAAAACTCAATGAGCTAAGAAGTCTCAACCGAAGGGTGAGCATAACACTTTACAATCAGATCAAAAAAGAAGAAGAAAAGCTATATACATCTCCAAATGAGGATAAGCAACTGAAAAAACCACCAAGCATTCAGGTCAATTGCATGAAGAAATGATCTTGTTCCAAAGAACACTACTATCAACAGAAAAGGGGCCTATGGACCCGAGAGTTCCTTTCAATCCATAAGTAGTGAATAGTAGAAATACAAAACAAGTACTCTTTATTGAATTTGAAATTAGCAAGAAAGTACAATGAAACTTTAATAAGATAAGTCTATAAAAGTGAACTTGCTCAAAACCATATTATTGTAGCAAAAGCACTAAAACATAAATAGTAGAATTGTTAATTAATTTAAAAATAGTTTTAATATAAAATATTTCTAATAAAGCATAAATTAATATAGAATCTTTGTTTAAGTGTACTCTAAGAGATATCATGTATTTCCTATACATGAACAAATGATTGTGTTGATAGTATAAACATACATTATGAATCCAATTGTAATAATACCTACTTTGGAAGAGTAATAAAGTGAAAACGAAGAAACCTACTATAAAACTATAAACAAATAATACTTAAGAAGGAAACTTACATCGAGGATATGTAATCAAGACCAAAACATAGTAGTCATAGGGAAAAATAGCTGAAACAAGTATTATAAGCCAAGCATTTATGCTACATACATACATGCATTTTAATACCACTTGCCTGGCTAATAGGTGGATAAAGTGTACCTTGATACGAGCAAACTAGCATTGTAAAACATAGTTATATCTTTGAAAAGAGTCCATCGAAGAGATCATGATATCATAAGAAAGTGTGACTAGATTAACATCATAAGGCTTAGGTCATCTAAAAATCTTCATCAAGGGTGGATGTTTCACTTAATCTAAGTTCCATATTTTTTAATGATTGATTTTGACATCTCCAACATTCATGAAATATCATCATCAAGCTACATGCTACATCATATATCATTTAGACTTAAGGTGAAACACCTTTATCAAGATCAGGGATTTCAAAGTTAGGCTTCCATCATCTAAATAGATCAAACATGAGTTTCGAGCAAGAAAAATCAACTTGAGTGTCAACAATGTCAAACTAGTCATTTTGAGTCATTATCATGCAAGATGGTCATTATTAAGAGGACATGAGCGATCAAGATTGATTTAGTGTCAAACATATCAACAAGCCATTGATTTGAAGCATCAAATAGCATGGGTGACTATTAGGGTGAGATTTATATAAGGAAAGATCTCAAATTAGCTAGGCAGATAGGAGGTGCATCAACCCCTATGTAGGGCCTTCCTGAACACCTCAGCTTCACCATTATTGACTTAGGTTTTCCCAAGGTTCATATGAGATTGGTTTATTAAATACGCATAGAGGATATGTGATTGCTCAGATGCCATCTGTCAAAAAACCATTTGTTACCCAAATCCTCACTCCTAATAGCTAGGAAGCCAAAGTTGAGAGGACCCAACGTCCATATGTAGGATAGATCACATAACATATGCTAAATAAAACCACAAACAACAACTAAGGCATGAAACAAGAAAGCATAAAAGAATGCTAAACTAATACCTCATAAACTCCATATATCAACCATGTGTAGTCCATTTGTATGTCATTGTATATCATCAGAGTACGAGCATATTATCATGAGTGCGGAAGCATTGATCATCATTAGAGATTCATAGTGTACTTGTTACTCAAAATCATAAAATGGGTACACATCCGCACGACTATGCTTAGTACGTTGGAAAACATATAAAATCACAAGTTTAAGAACTTATATTTCTTGACCAAATAATAAATTAGATAACAAGAATGAATAAACAACATATGAAGACTTTCTTATTGACATGAAAGTGTGTTTTATGTTCATTTCCATTATACCAACAATATCATAAGGCCTTTGACCAGCTTCTCAAAGGAAGGGGTCCATGAGGGTGCTCAATATTAGGTACCCTATTTCAACATGTGGGACTATAAGACTAAACATTAAGAGATAACCCTATATGTAAGGGACCTCAAGGCCATTGCCAATAGCAAACCCTTGTATCAACATGGTCTGTTGTAACATGAAAACTCAAGTAGGACACCCAGACTTGTGTCCTTACCCTGAGAATACAAGCAGGTACACAAGGTTGTATAATTGACATCTATCATTATGTATTCAAGTTTGTTCAACATATGTAATCAAGAGAAAACATAGTAGTCATAGGGAACAATAACTCAAACAAGTATTATAAGCCAAGCATATATACTACATACATACATGCATTTCAATACCACTAGTCTGGCCAGGAGGAGGATAAAGCATACCTTGATATGAGCAAACTATCATTATACAACATGATTAGATCTTTGAAAAGAGTCCATCAAATAGATCTTGATATTACAAGAAAGTGTGACTAGATTAACATCACAAGACTTATGTCATCTAAACATATACATCAAGGGTGGATGTTTCACTTAATCTAAGTTCCATATTTTTCAATGATTGATTTTGACATCTCCAACATTCATGCAATATCATCATCAAGCTACATGCTACATCATATATCATTTAGACCTAAGGTGAGACATATTTATCAATATAAAGGATTTCAAAGTTTGGTTTACATCGTCTAAATTGATCATACATGAGTTTCAAACAAGATAAATCAACATGAGTATCAACATTGTAAACCTAGTCATTTTGAGTCATTATCTTGCAAGATGCTAATCATTAGAGTACATGAGTGATCAAGATTGATTTAGAGTGATACATATCAACAATCTACTGATTTGAAGCATCAAATCACATGGGTGACAATTAGGGTGAGATCTATATAAGGAAACATCTCAAATTCGCAACATGCACATTAAGGTCCTATTTAAATAGTATGTTTAGATCACTTAGTCATAATAGTGAACTAGAGTGAAGAACATAATATTTTCGTGTCTGAAGTCATCATAGGATCTAATTTAAAGGCTAACATATAATGTTGATCACATTTTATCCATAAGGTTTAAAGATCATCATCAAAGCCCATAAATATCACCTTTAATGGCACTTTTCACGTCAATAAGTTGCAATAGGGTTCAAGTAAGTACCAATTAGATTCTTGGATCAATCATGTATCAGATATTACTTATCTATTGTTATGATGAACATTGAATGGTCATAAGAACATATTAATTTACATAGTTCATCATTTTAGCACAAAAGATCATATTAAGAGTCATTAGAGGCACATTTCATAACATTTGGTCATTAATAGGGCCAATCATGATCAAGTTCGATTCAAAGGTCACAAGATAGCATATTTCACTAATTAGGGTCATCAAAGATGGGAAGGGTCATAATATGATCAAGGTTGAGCATTAATCACCATTAATCATGTAAAAGGGATCATTTGATGTTATTTTCAACATAACAGGCTCTACAAACAGAACTAAACTCTCCAACAAAGTGCATTGAATAGATCTCGTCTAGTAGATCAATTTTCATATATAATATGTCAAGTTTTTGGGACACAGAATCATTTAATACAAAATTTGCAAGGTTTGGGGTTTTTCAAGCATGCAAGAGAGAGAGAGAGAGTAATTAATTACCAATTGGGGGACAATGTGGGACCCTACGATAAGCTTCTCTGAGTGGGTCAATGCAAGTAAGCGGGTGTGGTTCCATGGTTCATAGGTTGCAGCGTCTATGGTTTACTAGCAGTCTACGGGTGCCCCAGGCCACCCTTCTAGCAACCTCTAGTGATCTGCTATTGCATGGGGTTGCCGCCAATCGCCCCTCAGTGTCTGTGCGGAAACGAAGGAGGTCAGTGATTGTGTGGCGGTTCCCTTCAAGTAGCTCACCAAAGAATGGGATGATAAGGGGTATAGGAGGTGTTGTGGGCTTGAGAAGGTGCCACCCAACATCACCTCAGAAGGTGGAGGCAATCTCTAAAAGCACCGAGAACAGCTAGAGGAGAAACACCTAAAACTATTGTGGGCGTCGTCGCCATGAACTAGAGGGGGGAAGAAGGTGACAAGGAGGAATTTTTGGAGCAAAATTGGGCATGGATGAAGGGGAAAATGAAAGGGAAAACCAAGGTAGAGTCAAACAGCTTAAATAGAGTGCACAAGGAGAGTTGGATGGACCCACCCATGATAGTCATAGACATGCCCGTTAGGCATGATTGCAAGGAGTGTTACATGCCCCTCGTATAGCCCATCTTGCTCAATGGAGTAGGGGAAAGGTCAAGAGAACATGTGGGAGACTTCATCGATGAATTTAGGAGCAAAGGTGGTTAGAAATCCCAAGAATCATGGGGTCGTGGATATGGCTAGAGCAGCTAGTTGCTTGACTTTTTCTCAAGCTTGGGGACAACTCCCCAACCGTTTCCTCAATCAATGGCACACGATCAGGTGGACAAGGAGGGCTCCTGGCCTCACGAGGACCAAATCTACCTTGGAAAGACATGTGGGCCACTACCAGGTTAGAGGAAAAAGGCTAAGGCCCAAGAAAGAAAGGGTAAAAGGCGCCAAAATCGAGGTAAAAAGGGTTAGCAAAGAGGGAAATTCAAATGGCCATATCTTCCTCCTCGATTATCGGATTTGAGGGAAATCTTCACCATTGGATCAAAAATTTTGTCATATATTCAATAGTCATGGATTCAAATCAAGATCATCACGTTTGGTATTTCTCAAAAAAATACAAAAGATCCTCAATGTTACTAATATGCTCAACATAGCATATTAGGACTCAAAATTGCAATTCATTAATCACATCCCATCAATTGAGAAACAAATGATTCAAAAAGATCCAATTGATGTCTAGGAAGGTCTTTGAGTTAAACTGAGTTATCATGAGTCAATATGTGCATAGTCGGAGGAGAGAGAAAACCAAGTTGTTACACATGACCTAATCAAAACTACCTTCTTAGAATTTGTCCTATATTGAACTAAATGAGCACTAATTTGAAAAAATTGACTTAATTTCCCTCTAAAAAGACCTATCCCTTCCCAAACCAAAATTTTTCCCACCAAATAAAACCTAGTTTGCACAAATAAGATCCATTTTGGCTTAAATCATACCTACTTTTACCTAAAGTGACTAAACTTTACCTAATATATCCAAACAAATATATAAATTACTGGGTAACTCCATATTTTCTATCTTCAAGTAGAATCAATCATAACTTGATCTACATCACCATTTTCATGACACCAAATTGACCGTGGTTAAACCCGATATTTTTAATCTGCAAACACTTATTAATTGATCTAGCAATATAAATATGTATGCAATCATTTTAACTGTCATCCAAGAAGCATTAATTAAAATGTGCCAATTTTCAAAAGAAATAATAGTCTCCATATTAGAAAAAAAAAGGTGATAAATGTGACGATAAAAAATGGTCTCACATTATTAACTTTGAATTTAGTTGATATGCTTATAAATGTGGTAGCAAAAAACTTTATTTATAATCATTTAGGAAAGGTACTTATTTTCTAACATAGTAACTATGACACATATAGAAAGAAGGCATTGTTATTTATGAATTCTACTTTCATTAACAAAGATATTGAAGTTGTTAATATTTGTACTATAGGAACATGTAAGATCCTATAGTGTTCCTTGAAATAATAATGTATTCTACACTAGGAATTCCATGTTAATAAATGAACACTGACATATCTTGTCTTGCATAAATATCATGGAGAGCTATTCAATTCCTCAGTTGATTTTGTAGATTACCACTATGTGTTGGATCTAGGGATCTAGAGGGGGGTGAATAGAGCTTCAAATTCTCACAATAAAAGTTAGACCTTCAAATTATATCAATCAAAACAAATAGCTTAACAACAATTTGAAGTCATATCTAAGCAAGCAAAGAAATGATGAGAGTGATTGAAACTTCCACTTGGACAAGGTGGTTTAGAGTGGTTCAAATCTCAAACTAGGAGATAGTCAATCCACTACCTAGAGAGGTTAACCTCTATGACTTTGCAATCCGTGTATACTTATATTCCATCATAATAGATACAAGGAGACCACCATACATCCAGGGACTTATCTACTCAAGACAAGAGTCTATCACGTACTCAAGGACTTACCCACTTGATCAAGATGTCTTCAGCCTTGAACAAGGACTTACCCACACTTGCATCAAGTCTTTGGCCATGAATGAATTACCCACTCTTTGTGAATTTGTCATTATCGTTCTCCTTCACATGGAGAAGATCTTAACCTCTTCTTTAACCTTGAAGAAGACCAGCAACAACTTCACCTTCACTCGAAATAGCTTGCTTCAACCTTTGCTCTTTGAGGAATGGAGTTGGGAAGATGGAAGGAATGAGAGATTCATAATCACATGGAGATAGCTCTCTTACAATATACGTAACTCACTCATAATCACAAAATTCTTTGCAAGTGAGAGAGACAAAGGGACTCAAAGGGTTGCAACACACTCAACTATAGCAAGGACTTAGAATAGCATTAATGAGCAAACTTGGAATGAACTCCAAGGGGTCCTATTTATAGCTAGGGGTGTTCCTTTGAGTGTGGGATCACTTAAGAATGAAAAATAGCCATTTTACAACTTGCAACGGATCAATTTTTTTCTCACAACAACTCTCCAACAGTTATAATCACTTTTTCTACATTTTTGGTATAGCACATTCGGTAGAGTTTCAATAAAGATAACTTGACCGATCCACTAAAGGACAAAGCCAATTTTCAAACTATTTGTCGAGTTTGTCCTAGGAAACTCGACCAATGAGTCAAAATTAGTTGTGCTTAGTTGATCGATCGATTGAGTTATGTGTGTGTGCAACTCGACTGATTGGTCATTTTAGAAAATCCATCAATGGATTGGTTGAGTTTCCAACTCGGCTGACAAAGTGCCTATGAAAAATTTTCCCAAATGAATTTTGACTGACCAAACATTGGAATTAAGTGTCCCTGATTTTTTTTCATCTTAGTTACAAGTTATATCATCAATGCAAGTGATTACAAAATTAATCTAAGGTGATTTGGAGTGATTTCCCAAAAAGCACACTTGCATTGCTTTTGACTTGAACTTGGACAAGCTAGGGCTTGTGTAATTTAACCTTTTCAAGTACCTAAATCATATAATCAATATTAAACAAACATATTTGATACATAGGAATGGAATGGTTATGTTATTATCAAAATATGGACAATGTATAACACTCAAGTCAACATTCTCCCACTTTTTGACAATGACAAATCATTCCTCAATCATATTGAAAAGGATCTGTAAAGTCATAGCTCTGCCTTTTGAATTGCAGGGGGTTCATGATTTTAAAAATGTGAATTGCTCCCCCTCTAATCTTACACTTACCTGCATAGTTGGTCTTTCTACAGAAAACTATATAACATGTACAATATATGGTCCTTTAGCAAGTCACATGATAAAGCATATAATGAACAAGAAAAGGATCACAGAGACAATAAAATCAATATCATTGAGATTCAAAACATTAAACTTCTCTCCCCCTTTTTACATTATCAAAAAGAAAGGGGGTAGAAGAGCACAAAAACATGTCTTCTCCCAATACAACTAAAACATACATCCACAAAACAAGACATGCAATCTCAAAGCATACACCAAACAGAGACGAGATAGAAACAAGCAATCTAAGGCATAATCAAAATATGGGAAACATGACACCAACTCATGAGTATATTAAATCAAATAGTAAGTGTACATATGATTAAGATTACAACATAGAAAGGATGTTCTCAGAAACACCTACAAACTAAAACGATGAAAACAACATGATGATGAAAAATAGTACATCTCAGATAATATGCCTAAATGTTTTAATAAATAATAGTATAGAAAGATATATATCATAAGTATCTACATACTATAAATAAAACATCTAAAGTTCTAGGATATCTATGTCCACAACATCATCATCGTCATCAACATCATCAACTGAGGCTTATGGCTCATAGTCATCATCTTCGTCTGAAGGTGTAGTAGAGGAAGCAACAACACCTTCATCACCAGAGTCACCAAAAAATCCATTAGGACCATCAGTACTATACTTACCATTGTCCTAAGATGCCTCCTAATCATCAGCAACAACTTCCTCATCAGCCTGATCTCTCCTCACTGACAGAGGAATCGAAACCACGACCGAGCCACCTGGCATTCTGCTTAGCCCAAGACATACCAAGGTCATGTAGTTCTTGAGCATGAGGGTAAGATGGACAAGAAGTAACAAGTTCTCAAAATAAGGTATCTATAGGACCAGTAAGGAGAGGTAGCACATCACAGGTAGATCCACTAATAGCAGAGAGTGTAGAAGCAGAAGCAATAGGTGGATAGGCAAGGTAAAAGTGATCATATTCATAGGATACATAATTACCTCCCGGGTAGGCATGGTAGGCAGGGTAAGGATGAGCATAGGATTCATAGTAGACATGATAGAGTAAAGATCTTGATGCATGTGCTCCTGAACCTAAAGGTCATACGCCCGTTGATGCATCATGTAACCCATGAGGGTTTCATTTGACACATGGAGAGAGGCGCAAGTAGGTCTGGATGGCTGAGGTGGTAGAGGTGCACGGGTGGAGGTAGAGGCTCCAGGTGTGGTAGAAGAAGGAGTAGGCACACTCTTATGAAGTGTGGTCTCACTAAAGCAAACTCCTTTTTGGGCAAGTTGGTAATGAAGGTCATGAAAAAGAGATTTTACCATGGCAGTCTGAAAGAGACTACAAATCAGGGTTGGGTAGTGTGGGTGGGTGTCACAGGTGTTCTTACTGGAGTCAAAGAAGGTCATGTGGTGGAGGAAATATCTAGCCCTCTTGACTCCAATGTTCTTCAAGATACAGAACATAATCACCGTAGTATTATCTACAATTTCATTTTGGTTTTTCTTTGGATGAATATTGTAGTTGACTATTAGGGCGAGTATGCGGTTCTTGAGGTCTAAGGCTGAGGAGGGAAGGGTAGACTTCTTCTTATAGGGAAACTGAGGCTTATTTAAGAATTTATAAATGTTAGGGAGAGTTACATCATATTTCTTGTATGAGGCCTCAGGGTCTAATAGGTCAAAATACTCAGGGTAATCCTTCCTCCATGTATCTGTCACCTCAGTACCTGAGAAAAAGATATTCAAAGTGTTCTCAAATACTTGGAATTTCTTCCCGACTATCATAGAAATAAGGACTGCTTGAGCATTAGGTGGGGGTATGAGAGTGTCGTAATTCATTACAAATTTGCATAGAATTCATGAACAGCTTTGG
This sequence comes from Alisma plantago-aquatica, assembly GCA_963693085.1. Lineage (NCBI taxonomy): Eukaryota > Viridiplantae > Streptophyta > Magnoliopsida > Alismatales > Alismataceae > Alisma > Alisma plantago-aquatica. The sequence continues at coordinate 1,128,279,063 of OY856409.1, read as the reverse complement.
TTCTTGTGATGGAATTGTGGCAGCGCACACCATCAACACTCAAGGCGTAGAGGTGGTGATCGTCATACAACTTGGTTACTTGATCAATAACCTTTTATCTAAGAGGTCTTAGACCAAAAAGGGCACAAAAAGAAAAGGGGTTCCTAGGTAGGAGCTCCTTTTATCTATTTAGAGAATCAATAGAGACAAAGAAGGTATCATCAAAGGGTACAAAGCGTGAGTTGGAGTAGGAGGATGGTGCTCTGGATGGGGCATCTCTCTTTCTCCTATTGAAGCCATGGAGACAAGATAAGAGTATAGAGAGATCCAAAATGTATGAAACATCACCACAAACTGACCAAAACCTAGGGTTGATAAGCAAGAGGTCAAGGGAGGTCGATCTAGGTCAAACTAGGGTTAGGGAGAGGATAGTTGTTATAACACCAATTTTTGGGTTCAAGTGGTGAGAAATATAATTTTCCATATTAAAAATGTTTGAACAAATAATCATATATTGGGTTGAGAATATTGGATTTCGTTTAAAGTAGCCTTGTTTTTTGATTTGTGGGCTTTATTGTCTATTGGGCCCAATAACAAGGAAATAACAAAGAAAATTCAATTAGTGAATGAATAAATGAATAATTGATAAAAGAAATAGGTAGAAACCTCTAGAAGGCAAATCCAAAGAGGATTTCGTGCCTCTTGGGTTCCTTGGGTTCCAAGGAGTACAAAGTTGCATAAAGAAAGCAATAAGAAAAGAAAAGATTAATTAAGTATTTCTTTATTAAGAAAGCAATTTGAAAAAATGTTAATATGTGGAAAACAAGTGAAAAGAGATATAATTGAGTGATCCTTTGTGAATTTTCGTATCCCAAGGATTACTAATGATAAAAGGAATAACAATGAGGAAAATAGAAGAGAAATAAAAAGAAATCCTCAAAAAGAGATATTTTGATCAGAAATATACATAATAATGAAGAATAATGCATATTGATGCATTTAAGGATAATGAGTGTTCCTTAAAAAGGAATTTTGAAGTATTTGAGTGTCTTGGGATCCAAGGAGTCCCAATGAAGAAAGAGGAAAGAGAAAATAGCAAATGTGCAAAATAAAAGGATAATGTGATTTTTGATATATTAATAAAAAGGAAGTATTTTCTGTAAGAAAAACTTAATTTCGAGGCCAAAGGATTAAAATCCAAGGGCAAGGATATTAAAAGTGATAATTCTCGAATTTACTAATAACCAAAGAATAAGGAATATCAAGGGGATAAAGAAGAGAGAGAAGGTTGTTTCTCATTGAAGGATTTGGTTTCCTAGTTGGAAAGGAACTCTTTGATTCACAAATAGCCGACCTGGGGGCCTCATGACCTCCCCTATTTAAGGGGTAGACCATCTGGGTCGAGTTCTAGAGATCCCACGGCTCCCACCCTCTTCCTCATCTTCTTCTTTTTCCTTGCATATTGAAACCTTAAACAAGAACACCTAGGGTTCTCTTGGGGCAACTAGCTTTGGTAGAAGGATCTCGGAGGAAGCACGAAGCAACTCCAATGTTATAAGGTGGTTTTTCACCTTTCTCTAACCGCCACCACCCCGCCGCACCTGCAGCGCGGCTTCCAGGCCGGCCGCGGGTTGCAGGCCCAGGTAGCATAGGCCAGCGGCCCTGGCTGCAAGAGGAAGGCACTGTCTGGTGCGTAGGTGTACGGCGGAGGGAAGAGTACCCTCCCTAGCGACCTTCAGGGTCAGGGAGGAGGTAGGGAGGCCGCGCTGTGTGCGGCAAGGGTTGCAGGTCGACGCCCTGGCAAGCTCGCGAGGATGAAGAAGGAACTTGGGTGCATCGGACGATTCTACCCCTCCGAGGAAAGAAGAAGAAGAAACAACTTACGCAGGGGTAGTTCGGTAATTTAATTATGTTTCCCAAATTGCGTGAGGCGCTGCATGGACTGAGATGACGTGGTGCGATCTCATTGGATGTGGTAAGTGATTTATTGCAAAAATCGTATCTCATGATTCGTAACTCGGATTAAAACAAGTTATATATGAATTTTGATCAGGAGAACACAAGGAATCTAATAAAAATAGTTTCATAGCCTGAATCTGATCACAGTTAGAAATAGAGTGTAAATTATCATCTTTAATGAATTAAAGATTAAGAAATCCTATTTTGATATGATTAATGTGTTTAATAGGGTTTAATGGATCTTTAGAGTTGATATTAATCTGTTAAATGTAAAAAGAAACATTGAGTTCAAAAAGGAAGAACTTTGCTCATGATTAGTATAATTTAGAGTTTATATGCTTGAAATTGGAAAAGTACATAAAGTTATCAAGCTTAGTGTTTTAGTTAAGGGAAAATCCTTAGATTTGATGATAGATGGGCTTAATGAAGTTATTTAGATAATTCAAGTTTATATTAACATGTTGCTAATAAAAGTGAAAGTAGGATCTAAAAATATGATCTTTTTATATAATTGGTTTAATTTAGGGTTTCGTGCATGATTATGCATTATTGAGCTTGAAAACCCTAATTTTGATGAATATGTCTTTTAATTGGTTTAATTGTGTAAATTCACAAATAAAATAGAGATGTGACGATCCTAAGCCAATTTGAGCAATTAGGGTTTTTATGAGTGGAAAAGTTGTTTTAGGATTTGTTGACCTAAAAAGGATAAAGTTTGAGAAATTCATCTAAGAAACCCTAATGCATCCTAATGAGACTTAGAAACCTTAGAAAGGTGTCCCAAGTCAATAAGGAATTGTTTGGGATATGCTTGTAACAATTAGACATTATACATGTTTTTAGGATCAATGTTTGCTTGATTGATTGATTGGCTTGCTTGATTAGACATCTAGTTGGATTTGGATAAATTGTTGCTTGAGATCTCCAAGACAGGTATGTGGTTACGATTATGACTAATCGCTTTAGTTTTCCGATGGATTCTTGGATGTTTAATCATATTGAATGCAACTAAACTATTTGGATGTTCATATTGCAAACTATAATGTGGCTATGACTATCACAAAGAATATATGCCTACAAACTCAGATCCTGGTTCTCTCTGTGGCATTATAGCTAACCTAGTACATGGCTGCCTATGGGTAGGTCCATCAGGTTAGAGAAAGGCCTAGTACATGGCTACCTATTGGGTAGGTCCATCAGGTCTATGGATGACCTAGTACATGGCTACCTATTGGGTAGGTCCATCAGGTCTATGGTTGACTTAGTACATGGCTACCATTGAGGTAGGACCATCAAGTCACAATGAGTTAGATATTGGGCTATCTTCAGATAGTGCCATGCGACTCTATTACTTAAAAGAGAGGTGATATCCATGTCCACTGCAGGTACAACCCAGAGTGCGAGAATATGTATGGATTGAATTGTATGGTTTAAAATGTAATATTGATTGTTAAATGATTAATTGAATGATTATGTTGTTAACATAGTTGAACATTATCTGTTTCCTCCACATACCAGCTTCGGCTGACCGACGTTTTGTTTGTCGGCGTTTTAGGTACAATGAAAAGAACCAACAGTAAAGTTACACCCTGTGAATTCAAGAATTAAAGAACAAGGAGGAACTAGTTAGAATAGTTCAGCTGAGGTTAGAAGTTTAGTTTGTTCCAAACTTTTCAAAGGTATGCAAAGAAAAATTTTATTACCATTTTCAATATAGTCTATTAGAATTTAATAATTGTTTATGGTTATATGTCGAACCTTTGATCAGGGATTAATGGGTGTGGCTTCAACCTCTTGGTCTCCCTTAATTGGGGGTTATCGAGAGGTGGGGTCGTCACATTTGGTATCAGAGCCTAGGTTCCTCAATTAACCATTAATAATTATTAAATTTTACAAACTCCATAGAACCCAAGGGAGCTATTAGAGGACTATTCGAAAGACGGAGGTGTCTAGAAAAGGATCAGGACCGGGGGCTGGCAAGATTTTCCTCCACACCGCTAGTCAGAATATGAGGACTCCTGGACCCGTGTGACCGCCTGGCCAAAGTCTTAGGGTATGAATCGAAATAAGATACCTTTAGGAATTCTCATCTTATTCATCCCTTCTCATCACAAAATTCTGATAAGGACCTAAAGGATTAGGGTTTTCTTTCTTCTCCTCGCCCTCTTGAGGTATGGGTAAGGTTAATAAGGTTTAAGGAATCCTCCACCAAATTAATGAAAAGCATGTAAATAAGATGCCATGGACATAAGCTTAATAGATTAAGCGTAAATTAAAGAATAGATACATGCTTAGGTCGTATGACATAAGTTGTCATGTCCTCAGAAGAAACATGAGGCTAGACCTTCTTGTCAGGAGGATATGTTAGTCTTAGAGATAGAGATCTCCATTGCAAGTAGAGACCCAGCACATCCTCTGAGGATGATGCTAACCCTAACCCTAAGTGAAGGATAGAGAGAGATGTGTTGGACCAGGTGTTTGAAAGGACATGCCTTTGGGATGCCATATGATCCATGGGTGACCTAACACCTTTGGCAACCCAACCCTGGGAAGGATCGTGTATGTTAGGGTAAAGGATAGTTCCTTAGATGATGATGATAGTGAAGGACCTTAGAAACCCTATGGGCTTGTGCAAGTAGGGCATAGCTAGCACCTAGGGCACGTCATAGTGCTGACAGTAGGATGAAACCCTGGATAAGGAATTATGATGGAGCATAAAGGGTTATGGATGATCTTGAGCAACCATAAGTTCGAACCTAGGCTTCACCCACGTAGAGCATGATTTTGAGGTTGATCCTTCATGAAGAAAGGACCTCTAATGTGAGGTTGGATGTGGGGTTATCTCTAGGGAGAGCAGGAAACCCAACAAGAAGGTCGGAAGCCTAAGACCCTGAACAATGGATGATAATGGTTGCCTCATGATCAGTCCCTGAAAGTTGATGATACCTTGGTTGTCTTTAGAGGGACCAACCCTTGAGAGAAGATGAAGCTTCTGGTACCTACGTGCCCATGGTAGGGATGTTTACCTTCTGAGGTAGGAAGAAGAGTTCCTTAGACCTAGAAAGGTTTAGTAGCAGGTTATGAGGCCCTGTACCTTGTTGGTTGTCCTTAAGGAGGACCCAACCCTAAGTGTTGCTCGAGTTGAAGGATGACCAGAAGTGCATGTCATGCCTTTTCATGCTTGGTTCGTAGTTAAGAGATGGAGCATGCAGTTGGACAGCTACAAGTGAACCTAGGGTTCCTAGGCCTAAGAGGGGAAGTGGTGTACCTAATGCTCATGATGAGAAGTTGAGTTCCTATAGAAGTGAGCATGGTACTCCTCATGTATAGAGGAAAAGAGGAAGCCCCTTAAGTTTAAGGTGTGTTTGATGGATCCCTCACAGCTAGATTGATGATAAAGAAAGTATGATCTTGATCCAGCAAAGAGAACAAGTATGACCTAGCATAGTACAGTAGGTGATCTGCTTGTGCCTTAATAGCTTGCTAGGGTTGAGTAGGCTCGTGTGGATGTAAACCCTAGAGCTTTTGTGACCTTGTTGTAAAGAGATAGTTTTCTTCCCATCCTGGGAGAGCGACCCCTTTGGTAAGGTGTATATCAGTCTTGTTGGTTAAGGTAACCTGAAGAGGTCTCACAGGATCTTGAGAAGTTAAGTGAAAAGTACATGGTGTGAGAATGAACGTGTAGACCCATAGATATCCATCTCAATTGTATATGAATGTGTTACCATGGAGGTAACCAGTATGGGGCTTGACCAAGGTAGGAAGGTTGCCATGATGCCTATGAATGGATGAGAGCCAGCCCATGAATGCAGAAAGAGAGATGATGAAGACTTGGGTAAGGTTCTAAGTGAACATGTACTGTTATGGAGAATCCTAAGTCTATCCTAGGGTCAGATAGGGATAAGACCGATGAAAGTAGGAGTTGCCTAATTCTCCAGTTGCACATGACCATAGGGTCGGGAGGTAACAGCTATCGTTGTCTAAGGGCCATGGGTTAGGAGATTGATCACCTTCATGAACTCATGGGACCCAAAGGGCAGATGAGTAGGGCACTCTCTTGATGCATGAGGGAAGAGGGATGACCCCAAAAGAGTCGGTACCCTATAGACCTAGAGGAGATGACCAAGGATATAAACCTTAGTAGGTTCAAGACTAGTTTGATATCAAAATGGTTGTGATATAGAGACATATGTGGCACGTTGCAACTTAGATTTAAAGGTGTACTGGCAAGGTGGGATGTACCATCTCTACTCTTGGAACAGGAAGAACTCTGTATTTGGACTGCAGCCAAATGCTTATTTCCTCTTGTTATGGGGGTGAGAGATAGGACATTACGCATGCCATACACCAAGGATAAGAGATGATGTAGGTTGGAACGTTGCCACGAGAGATGGGGATAGAGAAGATAACCTATCATGGTAAAGTGAATGATACATGGATGGCTTGCAAACACTAAGAGGAATGAGGTAGTCACCTTGCGAGGATGTTTTTATCATGAGCTATGTGGAACTTACGAGTTATACCAAGTTGAGTTTGAGCACCATGATGATGAAATCAGAGAGTGTTCTTAATTGAAGATAGACATAGAGTTTGAGGTGAGATGATAAGTGAAATACATGGAAGTGTATGTCTTCAACGTTACCTAATACCTAAGGATGTGAAGTGGTAATGGATACTCTGGTGGAGATACATCTGACTTGTTTGACTAGAAGATAGAAGAGGTTGTTTGGCTAACCCTAAGTTCAAAAAGGAGAGGTGTTGGGATAACACTCAGATGTAACAAGATACATTGAAAGGTTAATGGTTGTTTGGTTAGCCAGTCTAGTCTTTGAGGCAATGAAAGAATGGTGGTAGAACCTCAAGTGCACTTCTTTGGAAAAGAAGGTGATGAAACCCTGACTAGAGTGGTTTAGGGTTTTAGAGGAATCGATCTTGAGGAATCATGACATACAGGAAATCATGATTGAAGATCACCATACACCGTGGAAAATGGCAATAGCACTTTGGATGCTTAAGATGAAGTTGCATGTGGCTTATGACCATGCAAGCCGGGAGGTAAAGGACGAACCCCAGTAACCCAGTGTATCGATATAGAGGACAAAAGAATCCCTGAGAGGGAATGATAGCTCAACACTATGGATATTGTGATAGGTCTTCCCTAGACCGATGAAGGTCGAGATGCAATATGGGTTATGGAAGATCGCCTTACCTAGATGACATAAGAAAGAAAGAGTTCTGTCAATGGACAGATCTAGTTGAACTACCCATGAGAGAGATGGTTCAACTACACCATGAAGCGAGTTCAAAGGTTCTTGAGTTTGACCTAAAGGTTCACTTCCATAAAGTGGAAGTAGGTACATGAAGAACTCAATGTTAGTATAGTTATCACCCCTAACTATGGTTAGTATGATCCAGACTAAAGGGTCTGATGAGGGCATGTGTGCTCGTTCAGGGTGATATCTAGAGACAGTTATTGTCCTATGAAAGATGTGCCAATGACCACCATAGCCAGTATCGGGTTTTATATGATGCTCTGTAAGGGAGCTTGTGTTGGTCACCACTTTAGTAAGGTGATGTTGGTGAAAGGACCACTTGATGGTTAGAAAAGGGACCACAGTGCGTGCAGATGAAGTCACTTTGACTGTGCAAGGGCTGAAAGGAGCCTAGAGACGATGAGAGTCATGAACAGATGCAAAGTTGACTGACTTACAAGTTACTGTGGAAGAATATGTGAGAATCCGACCCCTCTGAGCTGTAGCTGACAAAGTTGAGTCCCCGATACATGTTTCCATTAGAGATGGATGGGTGGAGATGGTTAGGTTTTGACTTTACCCCTCAGGATAAAGTAATATGTGACGAGTTCCATGTGTCCAATTTAGAGCACTATGTGAGGTACCTGACCATGTGCTGAGCAATGAACCTAGTGAGCCCCAAGGGAGGCTGAAATGACCTGAGTCACCTGTGCAGTTTATAAACGCCAGAGTGAAAGAACTCAGGGAAAAGAATAAGTGATGATAAAGGTTCTGTGGAAGCGCCATGAGTACGGTAAAGCCACATAGGGTCCAATGATGGACATGGGAAGTCTTATCCTAAATTGTTTGTTTGTTTGTTTGTTTGTTTGATTCATAGAATTTTGAGGACAAAATTCCTATAAGAGGGGAAGGATGTTATAACCCAATTTTTGGGTTCAAGTGGTGAGAAATATAATTTCTCATATTAAAAATGTTTGAACAAATAATCATATATTGGGTTGAGGATATTGGATTTCGTTTAAAATAGCCTTGTTGTTTGATTTGTGGGATTTATTGTCTATTGGGCCCAATAACAAGGAAATAACAAAGAAAATTCAATTAGTGAATGAATAATTGAATAATTGATAAAAGAAATAGGTGGAAACCTCTAGAAGGCAAATACAAAGAGGATTTCGTGCCTCTTGGGTTCCTTGGGTTCCAAGGAGTACAAAGTTGCATAAAGAAATCAATAAGAAAAGAAAAGATTAATTAAGTATTTCTTTATTAAGAAAGAAATTGGAAATAATGTTAATATGTGGAAAACAAGTGAAAAGAGATATAATTGAGTGATCCTTTGTGAATTTTCGTATCCCAAGGATTACTAATGATAAAAGGAATACCAATGAGGAAAATAGAAGAGAAATAAAAAGAAATCCTCAAAAAGAGATATTTTGATAAGAATTATACATAATAATGAAGAATAATGCATATTGATGCATTTAAGGATAATGAGTATTCCTTAAAAAGGAATTTCGAAGTTATTGAGTGTCTTGGGATCCAAGGAGTCCCAATGAAGAAAGAGGAGAGAGAAAATAGCAAATTTGCAAAATAAAAGGATAATGTGATTTTTGAGATATAAATAAAAAGGAAGTATTTTCTGTAAGGAAAACTTAATTTCGAGGCCAAAGGATTAAAATCCAAGGGCAAGGATATTAAAAGTGATAATTCTTGAATTTAATAATAACCAAAGCATAAGGAATATCAAGGGGATAACGAAGAGAGAGAAGGCTATTTCTCATTGAAGGATTTGGTTTCCTAGTTGGAAAGGAACTCTTTGATTCACAAATAGCTGACCTGGGGGCCTCATGACCTCCCCTATTTAAGGAGTAGACCATCTGGGTCGAGTTCCAGAGATCCCACGGCTCCCACCCTCTTCCTCATCTTCTTCTTTTTCCTTGCATATTGAAACCTTAAACAAGAACACCTAGGGTTCTCTTGGGGCAACTAGCTTTGGTAGAAGGATCTCAGAGGAAGCACGAAGCAACTCCAATGTTATAAGGTGGTTTTTCACCTTTCTCTGACCGCCACCACCCCGCCGCACCTGCAGCGTGGCTTCCAGGCTGGCCGCGGGTTGCAGACCCAGGTAGCATAGGCCAGCGGCCCTGGCTGCGAGAGGACGGCACTGTTTGGTGCGTAGGTGTACGGCAGAGGGAAGAGTACCCTCCCTAGCGACCTTCGTGGTCGGGGAGGAAGTAGGGAGACCGCGCTGTGTGCGGCTAGGGTTGCAGGTCGGCGCCCTGGCAAGCTCGCGAGGATGAATAAGGAACTTGGGCGCATCGGACGATTCTACCCCTCTGAGGAAAGAAGAAGAAACAACTTACGCAGGGGCAGTTCGGTAATTTAATTATGTTTCCCAAATCGTGTGAGGCGCTGCATGGACTGAGATGACGTGGCGCGATCTCATTGGTTGTGGTAAGTGATTTATTGCAAAAATCGTATCTCATGATTCGTAACTCGGATTAAAACAAGTTATATATGAATTTTGATCAGGAGAACACAAGGAATCTAATAAAAATAGTTTCATAGCCGGAATCTGATCATAGTTCGAAATATAGTGTAAATTATCATCTTTAATGAATTAAAGATTAAGAAATCCTATTTTGATATGATTAATGTGTTTAATAGGGTTTAATGGATCTTTAGAGTTGATATTAATCTGTTAAATGTAAAAAGGAACATTGAGTTCAAAAAGGAAGAACTTTGCTCATGATTAGTCTAATTTAGAGTTTATATGCTTGAAAATGGAAAAGTACATAAAGTTATCATCTTTAGTGTTTTAATTAAGGGAAAATCCTTAGATTTGATGATAGATGGACTTAATGAAGTTATTTGGATAATTCAAGTTTATATTAACATGTTGTTAATAAAAGTGAAAGTAGGATCTAAAAATATGATCTTTTTATATAATTGGTTTAATTTAGGGTTTCGTGCATGATTATTCATGAATGAGCTTGAAAACCCTAATTTTGATGAATATGTCTTTTAATTTATTTAATTGTGTAAATTCACAAATAAAATAGGGATGTGACGATCCTAAGCCAATTTGAGTAATTAGGGTTTTTATGAGTGGAAAAGTTGTTTTAGGGTTTGTTGACCTAAAAAGGATAAGGTTTGAGAAATCTATCTAAGAAACCCTAATGCATCCTAATGAGACTTAGAAACCTTAGAAAGGTGTCCCAAGTCAATAAGGAATTGTTTGGGATATGCTTGTGACAATTATACATTATACATGTTTTCAGGATCAATGTTTGTTTGATTGATTGATTAGCTTGCTTGATTAGACATCTAGTTGGATTTGGATAAATTGTTGCTTGAGATCTCCAAGACAGGTATGTGGTTACGATTATGACTAACCGCTTTAGTTTTCTGATGGATTCTCAGATGTTTAATCATATTGAATGAAACTAAACTGTTTGGATGTTCATATTGCAAACAATAATGTGTCTATGACTATCACAAAGAATATATGCCTACAAAATCAGATCTTGGTTCTCTCTGTGGCATTATAGCTAACCTAGTACATGGCTGCCTATGGGTAGGTCCATCAGGTTAGAGAAAGGCCTAGTACATGGCTACCTATTGGGTAGGTCCATCAGGTCTATGGTTGACCTAGTACATGGCTACCTATTGGGTAGGTCCATCAGGTCTATGGTTGACTTAGTACATGGCTACCATTGAGGTAGGACGATCAAGTCACAATGAGTTAGATATTGGGCTATCTTCGGATAGTCCCATGCGACTCTATTACCTAAAAGAGAGGTGATATCCATGTCCACTGCAGGGACAGCCCAGAGTTCGAGAATATGTATGGATTTAGTTGTATGGTTTAAAATGTAATCTTAATTGTTAAATGATTAATTGAAAGATTATATTGTTAATATAGTTGAACATTATATGTTTCCTCCACATACCAGCTTCGGCTGACCGACGTTTTGTTTGTCGACATTTTAGGTACAATGAAAAGAACCAACAATAAAGTTACACCCTGTGAATTCAAGAATTAAAGAACAAGGAGGAACTAGTTAGAATAGTTCAGCTGAGGTTAGAAGTTTAGTTTGTTCCAAACTTTTCAAAGGTATGCAAAGAAAAATTTTATTACCATTTTCAGTATGTCTGTTAGAATTTAATAATTGTTTATGGTTATATGTCGAACCTTTGATATGGGATTAATGGGTGCGGCTTCAACCTCTTGGTCTCCCCAAATTGGGGGTTATCGGGAGGTGGGGTCATCACAATAGTTGAGGCTACCGCTGAGAGCTTGAGGGAGATGTAGAGTGGATTGGTCAATTTTTCTCTCATTGAGAGGGAGAAAATTCAGCCAAACCATACTTATGTTTGCTCCAGCCCATCCATCAATTGAGTTCTACGACTGGGAAACTCGACTAAATGACTCTTTACAAAAGCCCACGGCCACAGATCGGTCTAGTTGGCAACTCGACTGATGGTCATTTGAACCAACCTTAGAAATTTTAATTTCTAGCCATTAGAGTGCTACTTAAATTTATTTTTCTAGTTCATTTTGTATTTTAAACATACTTAGACACTTATCACTCATCATTGGGTACTATTTTGTGATAAAATAAGTGATTGTGATAAATACCCAAAACAAGCAAAAAAACAAGGCAATTGAACATAAAAACTAAGCATTTTAGCATGCAAGGGTGATCAAGACATAAGAAAATCATATAGGATAGATGAAAACTAGCTAGAAGGCATATCAGATTCATTCAAAGTAGTTGTGAGCAATTTAGATCTAATAAATTAAAGTTATATCTAGCTAGAGGTTTAGTGAAAATGTCCGCCAATTGATTTTCCAGGTCCAGATGTGTGATATAGATTTCCTTTTTTGGCAATGTGATCACGAAGAAAATTATGATGAACCTCTATATTCTAGGCTCTACTATGAAATATAGGATTAGCTTAATTGCACTAGTATTATTGCAATAGTTTGGATAAGAATCCAAATGAATGTTAAAGTCTTGGAGCATTTTCTTCATCCATATGACCTGGTCACAACAACTCCCAGTTGTAATGTATTCAGCCTCAATAGTTGATAATGCAGTTGTGCTCTATTTCTTGGAGAACCAAAACACCAAGCATGGTCCTAGGAGAAATCAAGTGCCACTTGTGCACTTTCTATCAATCAAGAATCATGCATAATCAGCATCACTATAAGATGTAAGAGTAAAGTCCCTTGACTTGGGATACCATAGTCCAAAATTTTGACTTTTGGCTAAGTACCTTAAAATCCTCTTAACATCTATAAGATGTGATTTCTTGGGATTTGATTGAAAGCGATCACACAAGCCAACACTAAACATTATATTAGGTCTAGAGGAAGTTAAATAAAGTAAAATTCCAATCATACCTCTATAGTGCTTCTCATCTACCTTCTCACCTTATTCATCTTTATCTAGTTTTGTGGTGCTTGACATGGGTGTGTCCATCGGCTTGGTGTTTTCCATCCCAAAGTGCTAAGGTAGCTCACTTGTGTACTTTGGTTGATGAAGTTCCCATCTTTAGTTTGCTTGATTTGAAATCCGAGGAAGAGTGTAAGCTCACCCATCATGCTCAACTCAAACTCACTCTGTATAAGATCACTAAACTCCTTGCAAAGATCAATATTAGTTCCACCAAAAAATATATCATCAACATATATTTGATTGATAAGAAAATTGTTAGAAATATGTTTGAGAAATAAGGTAGAATTTACTTTGCCCATGATATACTCATGATCTAACAAAAAGTTATTTTATTTCTCATACCAATCTTGAGGTTCTTGTTTGAGTCCATAGAGAGATTTTTGCAATAAATAAACATGGTTAGATAAACTATCATGTTCAAAGCATGGGGTTGTGCAACATACACTTTCTCCTGAATTGTACCATTCAAAAATGCACTTTTAACATACATTTGATAAAGAAGAAAGTTTTTAGAACTAGAAAAATCAATCAGCGTACGAATGGACTCAAGTCTAGATATAGGTGCATATGTTTCATTAAAATCTATACCTTCATGTTGATTGTAGCCGTGGGCCACTAATCTTGCTTTGTTCCTTACCACTTTGCCTCTTTCATCTAGCTTTTTGCAGTAGACCCACTTGGTGCCAATGATCTTTCTTTCACTTGTTCTTGGAACTAGGGTCCACACTTTGTTCTTTTCAAATTTCTTCAACTCTTCTTGCATGGCTAGGATCCATTCATCATCCCCAAGAGCTTCTTTTATGTTCTTTGGCTTGAGTGGTGAGATGAAGGCATTGTTGGCTTGTTCTTTATTAAAGGAAGCCAGCGTCTTCACTCTTTCAAATGGGTCACTTAAAATTAGCACTTTAGATGATTCTTTACAAATTGGGGGTTTGGACCCTTCTTCTCTTCATTTTTCTTTTCTTCTTGAATTACCATCTCTTTTCCCTTTTGGGTGATGTTGAGTTCTTTTAGGATGGGTATCACCTCATCTGCAACATCATCATTTAGAACAATATCTTTGGGAATAGAGGGGTTAGTCTCAATAAACTTAACATTAATGTATTCTTCTACTTTAGAAAGATCAACAATAAATACTCTATAAGATTGGTAGTAGTGTTATAGCCAAGAAAGAAAGCCTTGTAAAATTTCAGATCAAACTTGTCAAGAGAATCTTTCATATTCAAAACAAAACAAGGACATCTGAAAACATGAAAATACTCGATAGAAGTCTTCCTACCACGCCATAGCTCATAGGGGGTTTTCTTCAAAGAAGGATGTGTAAAAACCTGATTTTTCACAAAACATGAGGTACTACGGCTTCAGCCCAAAACTTCTTTGGAGTGTCATACTCTAAAAGCATGGTCCTAGCCATCTTCTATAATGACCTATTATTCCTCCCTACAACCCCATTTTGTTAGGTATTTGAGGTGAAGAGAAGTTATGTGCATATCCATATTCTTTACAAAAATGTTCAAAAAGATCATTTTCAAATTCTCCCTCATGATCACTACGGATGGAAACAATCTAGCAAGAATCTTCATTCTCGACTTGTTTACAAAAACTAGAGAAAACGTCAAGCATATCACTTTTGGAAACGATAAAGAAGGTCCAAGTATATCTAGAGAAATCATCGACAATAACAAGACAATACTTAGAACCACAAAGCTATTGAGTTTGTATTTGTCCATATACATATATGAAGAAGTTCAAGAGCTCTCTTGTTACTAAGGACTCCTTTGGATTTTAAGGAGGACTTGGTTTGCTTTCCTTCGGTACAAAGTCGGTATTCCTCATCCTTTTCAATATCCAATTTTAGACGTCCCTTGACCAAGTCCTTTTTTCTCAACTTCTTCAACTGACACATATTTATATGACCTAGCTGATGATGCCAAAGACAAATATCATCCGAATTGACTACTAGATATCTACCAACAATAGGCTTAATAGAGTCAAGCACAATTAAATAAAGATTACCACTTCTAGTTCCCTTATATATGACTTGATTGGTGAGAGAATCTAGAATCAAGCATTCAAAAGAAGTAAATATCACAAGGTACCCATTATCACATAATTGACTTACACTACCACCACAAAGAGAACATTCTTGATACACAAGGATTGACATACATCACCCTCACCTTTTACCTTACCTTTCTTGTTGTCAACAAAGGTAATCGAATCTACTTTCTTCTTAGTGAAGTTGTTGAAATGGCTTATATCACCTATCTTGTGCTTAGTGCAGCCGCAATCAACAATCCGTCTTCCTTTTTCCTACAATAAAGGAGAGTGTTGATTACCAACTCAAACTTTGGGATCTCTAGTTAGCTTGGGGGCCCATTTCATCGTTGGTTTGGTCCCCTTAGGCTTGTAAGGACAATAAATAGAATACTTGTCATCACATTTACAATGACAACAAATCATAGGGTTATTAGTGACATAAGACTCTCCAATGAAAAAGGAGGTTTCCTTACTCTTTTTATTACCTTTGGCTTTTTTCTTTCCCTTAGGTGCACCCCCTATAAATCCCAAACCAATAGTGTCACATCCGCATCCCACAATTACCACTAATCATGATATTAGGGCATAAGTTTGAGTATTATACTTAACAAAAAGTTCACTCCCTTACTTTTTTCCTTTATTTCATTTCAAACTCTTTGGTTTCTCGCATCCAATCACATAAACAAACTTTATAAGAGAATTAAACTTTTATTACTCTAATATGATCTCAACATTAATGATACGCATCCATACACTCATTCTATTTCTCACAATTCCATGTACATATGACATGATAATTAGATACATACTCTCTTGTCAATTAAACAAAGATACAAATCTTCATTTACAACTCTCTCATATCTATACAAGGATCTACAGTGATAGAGACTGAATGAACTTAACTAATGTCATACTTCACTCTTGTGACAGATCTACTCTGATGTATTGACAACTTCAATCCATGAGTTATCCCTAAAAATTGTGAGTAGAGGGGTGATCCTACTCGCTCAGTGAATGAGTACTTCATAGAAACAGTATAAAGCACTTATATAATTACAGATATATTGTTGAGAAATTGATATCCAGTATAACAATAGTAATCTTTAAAGAGTCTAATTATTGATATGGTAGGATACTCTATATATCTACAAGAGTGAATCAATATATGAACATGCTTGATTGATCATAATGAAAAATAATAACTCAGAAACATACAAAGAATAATTGAATAACTACACACACTTGTTTTACCTCTCATTCATCTTATTATGCCCTGAACCCACATAAGGTACCACAACATGTGAAAGAATCACAACAAGCTACGATCTCATTGTACAAGGCTTAGAAGCATGCTTGGGTTCCTAAGCCTATCTCTTGAGTAGGAACGCATCTATAGCGGGCCTCAGCACGTCTGCCTCTCAGAGGCTAATAGGAGTGGTCAGATATCTCAAACTCCACCTCTCAACTTGGGTACTCAGGTGGTGAGTCAAAGCCCTCAAGCTTATTGTGCATCAGTGGACCTACTGACCACTGATCACTCAACAAGTAACACAGGTACCGCCGGAATCCCCGGTTGTTGTTGGGTACCACACAATTGTAAGGAGCCTGCCCTACTGGTCAAGACCCCCGCACCCTACTGGTGCGCTCCAGCTTACCTCGATCTGGACTACCTCCAGTCGAGAAATCATTTCCTCCATACAGTGCAGGCCTCATCCTGTAAGGATTCTTTAGTGTTCATGGCATCTAAATGTCTAATTTACTCTTTACATCTACAATTCAATCATCACATCAACATATCTTAGTTTTCTCTATTAATCATTCTTTTCATAGACCATCTAATAACATTTACTACAACTCAACTGTTAGGCATCACCACATCTCATACTGAGAACATTGATATCACAATACTTGATTCATTGAACACCCTATTCTTAGGGTTTCATTTACCTCATTCACTTATCACATGGATTTCATAAGGATTTCATGTGACATAAACATTCACTGAATAAAGACTACTTCCAACAAATCATATACAATCAATATATGTATGAAACCTTGGAAATAAGTTGAATTTGGATTTGCATGCCATTCACTAATATATCATGCATCAAGAATAACATTGAATAAATAAATTATATGATATCAAGATAAACACTTCAAATGGATTTCATAATATCTGTTCGCAAATTTCCAACTTTCCACTCATCTAGGGTTTCAACCCTCTCTACTGAGATATCAAGAAAACACTATTCACATCACACAAAATCCAAGATAGTATCTAACATGTATGTACTACACATCAGATAAACAATCATTCATAATCAATGAGATTCAGATTGACAAATTTCTCTATTTAATTATACAGCAATTTCAATCATAGCCAAAAATCCTAAATTTTAGTTTATTCTTATAACCTCGGTAAATACTTAGGGAATTCTCATTAATATGGATTGTATCCATTTCTTATATAATTTTATCATCTAAAATTCATCAAAATAGAAGAAGAATCTATTTCATATCATTTTACAAAAAGTAGATCAAAGGAGAATTTAGGGTTTGTTTTTCGCATACTAAGCAATTGAAGATTATTGATGATTTAACTACTTTTCCTGCAATCTACTATTTAAAGGAAGTTCCCACTCACCCTAAGGTGTGAAAACACCTTAAAATGCATCTCATCCCTAAAAATCTCGATCTCATGTCAAATCCCTAGCAATTCACCCGATTCTTCTTCCTTTCAACCATTTCGGATCATATCAGATGAGGGATAGAATCTTGACATGTGAGAGAAGATTCACCATTAAATTCTATGTAAAGAAGCTAAACTTACTTGATTTCATCATATCTCAGATATAGAAACCCTAAATCACAATTCCACCACTTTCTCCTCTCAAACCCTAACTTTCACTCTCTCTCTAGGATTTTGTTTCTCTAGATTGAATCATGAATTATGAGAGCTACTAGTGTGTTAGGTTGACCATATAGAGCAATTGATCTGCTTGGGTGAATTGCACATTGACCCCTCACTAAACTTTTTCTTATTTCAGCAGATTTATCCATCATAAACAATTTACTGTAATTTGTGTATTTCATAGATCAAACCTTCTCCAAAAATTATTAAATTTAGCATCTTGTTTTTAATTCAGTTATCAATCTTCAACTAAAATTTTAGATCATTCCGAGCTATCACTCTATAATTAAAAATTCATAGTGCAATGCTATCTAGAAATCTGCAGAACAGTTGGTTGATGAGAAAATGCCCCAGAACGGCCATGCTAGCTGACACGGCCATTCTAAGATGGACCCAAAATGGTTGTGTTACCTACCACGGCCATGGTGTATTGGTTTCATCAGATTTGAGTACAAAGGTTGGTCAACATATCATGTCTTTCAAAACGGTCGTGTGGACTAGCATGCCCATGCCACTAACGACCTAACACGGCCGTGCTACCCACCACGGTCATGCTATCCAAGCCTCCAACTATCATTTTCATTATCATATGCTTAAATCTATCATTCCTTCCAGACATAAGCCTGATTGGTGAAAACCCTAATTTCAATCGACTAGGGTTTATATTTTCTCAAACCCTAATTATACAAAGTGATAGCATACTTGGTGTTCTCATTAAGTTTATCACATCATAATTGAGCTATCATCCTTAATAATGTTTAATAATGACCAATATAAATAAGCATGTAATCATCCACATAAACTCTAACTTGCTGATTAAGTTCAGATACGGTCATAACAATTTTTCCCCCCTTAAAAATGTTTCTCCCCTGAAACATAAATATGCAAGCAAAGTACATTCAAGGTTTATTTTAAGCTTCTGAAATCTTACATGTCATTATATTCTTGTATTCATACTTGAATGCAGTTTTCAACATTAGGTCCTTTATTTCTTTTCTAATCACAACATTTTTGAAACATTTCTCAATGATAACAAACAAATTCTCTATGCCACAATCAATCATAGGTTAGAGAGAGAAACAATCATTTAAATATTTTCATACTCTTGAGGTGTTCCCTCAACATTGATAATCTAATCCAACTATCTCAATTCATATGGCTCAATATGTACTATTGTTTTGTATTACCTCTAAGTCACAAAAGAAAGTTCACCATGTTGTTTTGAATTTTACTATTGAGCTACTCAAATAGTAAAAAAATCTTGAGTTGGAAGACTAGATTCAACAACAATTGTACAATACTACTCACGACATCCCCATTGGATCATGGATGCATAAGGTGACGCATCACCATCACATTCCATACTATTCTCAAGTATGAGCCCACACATAATTCAAGGTGTAACCATCGGGGTTATAGCATACTAGGGTTTCAACAACTGTAACATAGTACTCCATGATTATATTAGTCATTCAAGGACTATTCATACCTAATTACCATCACTTAGTTATATTAAAGCTAGGTATAGGTATAACAAGCTATACCTAATTAGCGTTACATATCAATATAATATGGTTATCATCCCTTCTATTCATATGAGTGAATAGGTAAGAATACCTTATTCAGGGTAACCCTCCATTTGTTCCATCATCATTCAACCCATATCACCATACCACATTTGTACAATACTAAGACGGGTTACTAGTATGAATGACTACAATTATCACACTCCTTTAATTAACATATTGCTTGCACATGTGCACTGAAATCATATGTAGAACCAATTTACATCCCTCATTAACAAATTACACTTCTAAAACAAATTCACGTATTAGTAAAAGCCATTATTTTCTCTTATCTCGTCATTCATTACTACTTACTTCTTGTTACTTATCCTTCTCATTTTGATCATATAGAATAAACATCCCTAAAATTGAAACATGTAAGGTAAGAATAGATTATTCATCATTCTTGATATCACTGTAAGAATTTATTTTAGATTACACTTTGCTCATGTTGCACTTCTCCTTTTGTTCAAGTCACACCTCTTGTATTTCAAATCTATTTCTTATCCTTTGCTCTGAATCATTTCCATATTGTTAATCTATCTTTCAGTCTTGCTACCTTTTAACCCTAGATTACTATCAGAGCTAGTTTACTTCTCATAGTGCCAATATCATGATCTTGTTTTATAGAGATGCTAGCATTCAAGGTCAAATCACTAGTGACATCCCTTAAACTACTAAAACTTCAAACATTCTAGGGTTTGGTCCTTATCAGTAACATGATGTTATTGTGATGTGACTTTACACCTTGAATTTGAAATTCAAACATTGGATCTCACAAGTTTCACTAAGGTCTTCCTTATCTTATCAACTTAATTTCCTTTCTCTTACTTGGCCATTCAGATAGATTACATTCTCAATTTACCCATCTAGGATTTCATCATCATATTGTGTGTCATTATTCTAGATGTCTCTACCATGATCGTTATGCATCATATATGATTCATTTTCTTATCACTTCATTCCCACATTTCTCTCATTAAGGAAGATATGAGAGAGAAGATAAATTAAGACTTATAATTCTTATCCTCAAACATTCCCTTAATACATTTCTTATATGCAGGTTTAATTAGTTATCAACAAGGATACTTGACTAATTAGCACTTGCTTGTATCTCCTAACCTCTTTCTTCTATAATCTATATTACTCAATCATGTTTCAAACTCTTCCTTACTTTCCATAATCCTCTTACGACATACTACTCTTCCACATGTCATCTTTAATTTATAATTTTTCTCTGATGATCATGTATACCATGTTGCACATATTTCTTTTTATCCTTCTACTAATGTGAAGTTGAAATTCTAAATCAATATTCACACTACTAGTTTTGTCTCATGTTTAATACAGAACATATCCTTCATTTTGAATCAAACAGCTCATGCATGGGTCAAACTTACTTTCTCTTTCAATCAAGTTTTTCCTTCCTAAATATAGTCTACCTTTGTATGACTTATTCATTTGTTAAGCTACACTTTTATTCTTCTAGAAACTAGTTTTTTGTTCTATAGAGAGTTAGAATCCAAAGATAGTAAGGATGGATGTATTAAACTACATAATAAAGGTATGCATTTCATGCTCTCAATTATATAATAACCCTCATTCCTTAATCAAGCTCATCATTTCTAACATTTCTCTTTGTTTCAACTAAGTTTATTATTCTAATGATTTGCATGTTCATCCAATTCTCTTTAGTTTAACTCTTTTGAAGACTCTTCACTTCTATGTACTTATTGTATGCTCAACTCTTTTCTTCTATTTTCCCTATGCTTTGGAGTACATAAAAGCATTGTACTCGATCATATGATCCATTCCTCATGATTGATTCTTACTATCTTGGCTCTTAAATACTTTTCTCATATCTTTTCCATATTTCATATTTAACATTTATATTATACTAATCATTAAACTTAATATGAACCTTATTTCGTGTTTCTTTATTCCCAGTTAAGGGTTTCTTATATGAGGCCCCAACGTTGGATCTCAGATATCAGTTCCAAGTGATTCTTAGCTATTCTAATCTTTCCCATATGTTTCAACATCTTAGTGTGTGTACATTCTCCCTATTATGTGGGTCTAATTTATCCATAGTCTACTCTTATTATACTTTCAATAGGAGTCATTAAATCCTAGTAACACACCCTTCCATCCAGACCAAGTCGAACCTATAGTCCTAAAGACAAGATCTACTCAAGATTAACCAATTTCTATTAATCTCAAACATGTGGAAAGAATATCCACTTAGGGAAAACTCATTTAAACATAACTTGGGTCTACTTGACACAAAGAATATAAACAATAATTGAATCACTTCATGATACACAACAATATAAAATAACCATATATATTCTATAAACTGATAATCTGAATTCATATATATAAGAGCAATTCTATTGATCTTCTGTCAAAGAAGAAATATAAAGTAAGAGTTGGATCACATTCAAGGTTTAATCTCTTGCTCCTTCATTACTTTTTGGTCTCCTAACTCTAAGATTTCTAGGGTTTCTCTCTAGCCCATCCTTCCTCTGCATACCTGGTCAGGGCATCTAGAGAAGAATAGTTAGAGTAGCTTGATACTAGTCAATCTAAGTATTCAGATATCAGGCCAGGGTATCTAAATACTCAGACCTCCCAGAGCTATTCACACATCACCTCTAAACGGGCACACGTATAACTCTGACTTTCTATCCTAATGGTCCCTGATGACTAAGCCTAAGCTCTAATCCAAAGTTGTCACACCTACATTGAGATTAGGGCATAAGTTTGAGAATTATACTTAACAAAAAGTTCACTCCCTTACTTTTTTCCTTTATTTCATTTTAAACTCTTTGTTTTCTCGCATCCAATCACATAAACAAACTTTATAAGAGAATTAAACTTTTATTACTCTAATATTATCTCAACATTAATGATACACATCCATACATTCATTCTATTTCTCACACTTTCATGTACATACGACATGACAATCAGATACATACTCAAGGAAACAAAGATACAAAACATCATTTACAACTCTCTCACATCTATACAAGGGCCTAGAGTGACAGGGACTGACTGAACTTAACTAATCTCATACTTAACTCCTGTGACAGATCTACTCTGATGTATTGACATCTTCAGTCCATGATTTATCCCTAAAAATTATGAGTAGAGGGGTGAGCCTACTCGCTCAGTGAATGAGTACTTCATCGAAATAGTATAAAGCACTTATATAATTACAAATATATTGTTGAGCAAGTGATATCTATTATAAAAGCAGTAAGCTTTAAAGAGTCTAATCATTAGAAATCATAAATATGGCAGGATACTCTATATATCTACAAGAGTGAATCAATATATGAACATGCTTGATTGATCATAAAGAAAACTAATAACTCAAAAACATATAAAGAATAATTGAATGATTGCACACACTTGTTTTACCTCTCATTCATCTTATTATTCCCTGAACCCACATGAGGTGTACCACAAGATGTGAAAGAATCACAGCAAGCTACAATCTCACTATACAAGTCTTAGAAGCATGCACGGGTTCCTAAGCCTGTCTCTTGAGTAAGACCCTGTCTGCAGCGGGCCTCAGCACATCTGCCTCTTGGCAGCTAATAGGAGTGGTCGGATATCTCAGACTCCACCTCTCAACTTGGGTACTTAAGAGGTGAGTCAAAACCCTCAAACTTATTGTGCATCAGTGG
Organism: Alisma plantago-aquatica; assembly: GCA_963693085.1. Taxonomy (NCBI): domain Eukaryota; kingdom Viridiplantae; phylum Streptophyta; class Magnoliopsida; order Alismatales; family Alismataceae; genus Alisma; species Alisma plantago-aquatica. The sequence continues at coordinate 1,128,256,200 of OY856409.1, read as the reverse complement.
ACCTACTGACCACTTATCACTCAACAAGTAACACAGGTACCACTGGCATCCCTAGTTGGTGTTGGGTACCACACAATTGTAAGGAGCCTGCCCTACTGGTCAAGACTCCCGCACCATACTAGTGCTCTTAGGCTTACCTCGATCTGGACTACCTCCAGTCGGGAAATTGTTTCATCCCCATAGTGCAGGCTTCATCCTGTGAGGATTCTACAGTGTTCAGGGCATCAAAATGTCTAATTTACTCTTTACATTCACAATTCAATCACCATATCAACATATCTTAGTTTAGCTCTATAAATCATTCTTTTCATAGACCATCTGATAACATTCACCACAACTCAACTTTTAAGCATCACCGCATCTCATACTGAGAACATTGATATCACAATACTTGATTCATTGAACACCCTATTCTTAGGTTTTTATTTACATCATTCACTTATCACATGGATCTCATAAGGATTTCATGCGACATAAACATTCACTAAATAAAGACTGCTTTCAACAAATCATATACAATCGATATATGTATGAAACCTTAAAACTGAGCTGAATTTGGATTTTCAAGCCATTCAGTAAGATATCATGCATCAAGGACAACATTGAATAAATAAATTATATGATATCAAGATAAACACTTCAAATGGATTTCACAATATCTATTCGTAAATTTCCAACTTTCCACTCGTCTAGGGTTTCAACCCTCTCTACTGAGATATCAAGAAAACACTATTCACATCATACGAAATCCAAGATAGTATTCGACATGTATGTACTACACATTCAGATAAACAATCATTCATAATCAATGAGATTCAGATAGAAAAATTTCTCTAATTAATTATACATCAATTTCAATCAAAGCTGAAAATTCTAAATTTCAATTTATTTTTATAACCTCGGTAAATACTTGGGGAATTCTCATTAAGATGGATTGTATCCATTTATCATATGACTTTATCATATGAAATTCATCAAAATAGAAGAAGAATCCATTGCATATCATTTTACAAAAAGTAGATCAAAGGAGAATTTAGGGTTTGTTTGTCGCATACTAAGCAATTGAAGATTATTGATGATTTAACTACTTTTCCTGCAATCTACTATTTAAAAGAAGTTCTCACTCACCCTAAGGTGTGAAAACACATTAAAAATGCAGCTCATCCCTGAAAATCTTGATCTCATATCAAATCCCTAGAAATTCACCTAATTCTTCTTTCTTTCAACTCAGAAACCTTAAAAATGTGGGATTATGAAGAAAGATAGAGAAAAGGGAAAGTTTTGGTACCATTTTAGATCAAATCAGAGGAGTGACGGAATCTTGACATGCGAGAGAAGATTCACCATTAAAGTCTATGCAAAGAAGCTAAACTTACTTGATTTCATCATATCTCGGATAGAGAAACCCTAGATCACAATTCCACCACTTTCTCCTCTCAAACCCTAACTTTCCCTCTCTCTCTCTCTCTCTCTAGGATTTCATTTTTCTGGAATGAATCATGAATTATGAGAGGTACTAGTGTGTTAAGTTGACCATATAAAGCAATTGAGTTGCTTGGGTGAATTTCACATTGACCCCTCACTAAACTTTTTCTTATTTCAGCAGATTTTTCTTTCATAAAAATTTACTATAATTCATGTATTTCAAAGATCAAACCTTCTCCAAAAATTAAGAAAAGTTATTATGTTGTTTGTAATTGATTAATAAAGCTTCAGTTGAAATTTTAGATCATTAAGAGATACCGTTAAATATTAAAAAATATAAAAGTGTAGTGCTATCTAGAAATTTGTAGAACAGTCAGTTGAAGAGAAATGCCCCAGAACGGCCATGCTAGCTGACACGGCCATTCAAAGATGGACCCATCACAACCCTGCTGCCAACCACGACTGTGGTGCATTGGTTTTGTAACGCCCGGGCCCACTTCCCAAGGCTCTAGTAGAATTTCAAGAATGACGACTATCCCCACAGACCACCACTAGCCTTAACTTCGCGCTTTATCCTCACTCATGTGCATGTCAGGATCAACTTCCCGACAAGTCACTCATCCCAGTACTACTCCAAGATGAGCACGCTTAACTATGGAGTTCTTAGTGATGGGCTCCCGGAAAAGGAGTTGCACCTTGGTGATATGGGCAGTCCAATCGTTCCTCTTAAGAACATGTTATCCTAGGCCTCAAATCGTGGGATCTTACAATCTCCCCACTTAGAATCTTAACGTCCTCATCAAGGCTCAACTATATGGCCTCAAAATCTGAACCCATTTCAGTGCAGACCCACAATGGCCCATGGACACCCAGCTCCCGTCCACGGCTACCAGCACAAGGGCGTCTCCTTCTCATCTCTACGGATAGCCCTTTCCAACTAGCCTGGACCGCACGGCTCAAGACTGGCATGCAACATGCCCATGTGGGCCCCACCTACTGGAGGGGTTATGCTCTGATACCATTTGAAAGGCCCGGGCCCACTGCCCAAGGCTCTAGTAGAATTTCAAGAATGACGACTGTCCCCATAGACCACCACTAGCCTTAACTGCGCGCTTTGTCCTCACTCACGTGCATGATAGGATCAATTTCCCGACAGGTCATCCATCCCAGTACTACTCCAAGCTGAGCATGCTTAACTATGGAGTTCTTAGTGATGGGCTCCCGGAAAAGGAGGTGCACCTTGGTGATATGGGTAGTTCAATCATTCCTTTTAAGATCATGTTATCCTAGGCCTCAAATTGTGGGATGTTACAGGTTTCATCATATTTGAGTACAAAAGTTGGTTAACAGTTCAATTCTTTCAAAACGGTCATGTGGACTAGTATGTCTATGCCACCAACGACCTAACACGGTCGTGCTACCCACCACAGACATGCTATCCAAGCCTCCAAATACCATTTTCATTATCCTATACCTAAATCTCTCATTCCTTCCCGACATAACCCTGTTTGGTGAAAACCCTAATTACAATCGATTAGGGTTTATATTTTCTCAAACCCTAATTATACAAAGTGATAGCATACTTAGAGTTCTCATTAAGTTTAACACATCATAATTGAAATACCATCCTTAATAATGTTTAATAATGACCAATATAACTAAGCATGTAATCATCTACATCAACCCTAACTTGCCAATTAAGCTCAGATACGGTCATAACAAATGGAACCACTTTGTTTTGTAGAATGGTCAAGGATTTCATTTAGGTTGTTTTTCCCTTTGAGGAATTTCTACATAGAGGATCTAAGTCTATGATTGTCATTATTAGGAGATATGATAGTAGAAAACAAGCTAACAAGATCATCTCTAGCATGAACAAAGTCGGCCTCTAAACAGAGGGATTTAGTTAAATAAGAATCGTTCTCAAGAGAGATAGAAGCAACATCATTACTAGGCAAGACAGGTCTAGAAGATAAATCATTAACTTGACTAAGCAACCTAGATTGTTCATATTTAATCAATTGAATTTCCTTGAGATAAACATCCCTCTCATCTCTACAAGCATCAACAATAAACTTGAATTCAACATTTTTAGTTTATAAGTTTCTAGCTCATTTAGGCACTTTTAGTTATCTTCCTTAAGAGTTTCAATGCTCTTAAGGTAAGCACCATTCTCTACCGCAACTACATTCTATTGGAGCTCAAGATCAAGAAATTGGTCTTGCAATTTATCAATGTTCTTAAGATGTGTTTTCTCATTTTGCTCAAGAATCTCAAGTTTAGCATACAAATCATCAATAATTTTTCCTAACCTCTTCCTTTTAGATTTACATTTGGTAAAAGAAGAACGGGTAGAAACAAGTATATCAATACGAGTTTCTTTAGCTAACTCATGCTACCTTACCTTAATTACCTCACTTACCTTGCCAATTTATTCACTTGTAGAGGTCATGAGTGCAAGGTGTCTTTCTCCATCTTCATCAGAGATAGAGCCACTTGAGGATGATGCTTCCCAAGCTACATGATTTGCATTCTTGTGTCTTCTATCCTTCTTTTCCTTCCTATTGTACTTACTCTCCTTCGTGTACTCTTCCTCCTTCTTGGAGCTGCTCTTGTGGTGTGACTTAATTGATTTAGGACATTCACTCTTGTAGTGTCTCTTTTGGACACACTTGTAGCATCGTGGAGTACAGGAGGAGGACTGCTTTCCCTTGAAGTGCTTGCCCATTGAGTAGTTGGCTTTATGCTCACTAGGGCACTCGTTCATTTCAACCATCATGTAGTGATCCTATGACAAACGTCGTTTTGGACATCCCCATCAATTTGAATGATAGAGCCCAAGTAACAAAACTTGTCACATTTTGTTATATCTACTCCATCCAACTTGGCTCCACCATTCACACTGTGAGATTGGCTGAAATTGCAATGCATATACTCAGTTTTGCTCCTACTAATCATCAATCCATTTCATTCCAGTGCCTTTCTCCAAAGTTCAACTTTATCATTCAAACCATCTTTAGTTTTGTGAATCAATACAACATCATCAGCAATTAACATACACCAAGAAACATCATCATGAACATTGTTTATCAACTCATCCATAATAAGAACGAACAAATATGGGTTGTCTGGATCCTTGGTGTACCCCAACTATGATGGGAAATGTTGGTGTCTCCCTCTAGGAGTCTTCACACTTGCAGTAGAGCTACCATACATGTCTTTAATCAAGTCAATGTATTGGATTGGCACACCCTTTTTCCTCAAAATCATCCATCACACTTATTTGGGTACTCAGACATAAGCCTTTCCCAAATCGATAAAACCATGTGAAGATCTCTTTTTCTTTCCCTATATTTCTCCACCAGCCTCCTTATCAGAAAAATAGCATCTGTTGTTGATATACCATGCATGAAACCAAATTGGTTGTTTGATATCTGCGTTATAGATCTTTGCCTCTTCTCAATAATCCTCTCCCAAAGCTTCATTGTGTGACTCATCAACTTGATACTTCTATAGTTTGAGCAGCTCTGAACATCACCTTTATTCTTGTAGATGAGGACTATAGTACTATTTCTCCACTCATCCATCATCTTCTTTGTCTCCACGATCTTGTTAAATAAATTTGTTAACCACATAACTCCTTCATCCTCCATACTCTTCCATACATCAATGGGAATACTGTCTGGTCCACATGCCTTCCTCATTTTCATCTTTTTCAGGGCATTCTTGACCTTAAAATGTGAAACTCATCGCGTGTAAATGACATCTCTTGTATCCCTATCACACGAGTCTCTAACATTATTTACAGTATCACCATTAAAAAGTTTATGGAAGCAATTTCTCCATTGATTCTTAATATCATCATCCTTTACCAGCTCTCTACCATCTTCATTCTTGATGCATTTTACATGACTTGAGTCTCTTCCTTTCCTTTCTCTTATATGATCCATTTAATATATATCTTTTTCCCTTCTCTAGTGTCCAACTTCTTATATCATCAAATTATATGTCCCCATGCGATGATATACATTATTCAATTGTACCCCTAGCATAAAAGTGTTAGTTTAACATGTGTAGTAGACTTAGTTAAAATATTGAGAAACACTCCCACCAAACTTGACCTTTTTATTATGTACAAGACCAAACTTTAAATCACATTCAGTAGACTAAGGTGTGTTATTTATTGCATATCACTTCACCAATTTACTACATATTACATATTGTTTATTTAATGCCATGTGTTTGTATGACTTCCACTGTTATTCCTCTAAAATAATTACCTTTAAATATGTGTACATTATATATGATGTTTAATGTAAACCTCTAACACCTTTTAAGACTCCATTTAACCCTTCAACATGATTGCTAGACAACGACCCATACGCGTAACCTCTGTCATATGTGAGAGACCATTGTACTGGATTTTGGCCTATCAAATACTCCTTAGCAACTGGTTCTATTGTTTATATATCAACCATTAGATGATCAAATTCAAGTTTATCCGTTGTGGATACCACCTTCCGCAAAATTTCCTTTAACTCATGTGCCTTGAACTTTTAATGGAAGTTCTCACAAAGATGTCAAAGACAATAACGATGTTGAGCCCAGTCAAATTTTGACTAAAGTGCTGGAAACATGCCACTCATTCGATCAAAAATAATACATATGTATGTACGATGAGGAATGATAGGAATACAAGTTTGAGAACCAAAGAACCATTCCCATGAGTCCTTGTTTTCTGCCTCGACAATAGCAAAAGTGAGTGGAAATAGACCATTATCAGCATTTATGCCACATGTAATGAGAAGTGTGCCATAATATTTTCTTGCTAGAAATGTGCCATCAACCAGGAGAACAAGCTTGCAATAGATCCAACCCCTCACAGCTGGGTTCAATGCCTAAAACGCCCGCTTGAATCTACAAATGCCTTGAGTTTGAAGGGTATTATCATCCACAAGGTGGGAATATAAAGTTCTTGGAATATATTGTGACAGAGATATCAAGAATCAAAACAAATTATGATATGTTAATTCCGAATCTCCAAATATTTTATAGACAACCTTCCTTCTCGCTAGAAATGCCTTCTTGTATGATATTTTAAGGTTTAGTTCAGCATTCACCTTGTCACAAATTTATCATGTCGACATATCCAATCGTGACACTAGGATTTGCATTATCATATGAGCAATATAAGATGATGTGCATTGGCATGGTCCTGATTCAGAACAATTAGCTGACAATTGTGGCTCCCACTATAATGTTTTATCTTCCACATGCCACCTACTCTTTTGGACTGGCAAGTGGCAAAATGCCAAGGACATCGTTGGTCATGGATACAAACAAACATGATAAATCAATTATTTGAGTGTGGTGTATGATATTGGACATTGTTTTGTACCGACTGTTTTTGAATCGTCTCAACCATAACAGGTTTGGATGCATATAAAGCACCCTCATAAATTTTAGTGATGGAAGGGTTGTAATTGAGACAAACTTCCTGACAAAAATCTTCTACCCATTCGTCATCTTGAAAAGATTCATAGTTAGCATCAATGTGGTTGTGTCTGGGCCATTCTCTATCAAATATGGATGGGACACAACTCAATGTTGTTATATAGTTAGGGAATGGATGTTGATACCCATCATCAGTTTCAGTCAATGAGTCACCATCCTGATCATTATTATCATCACCTTCCTAATCACTATTATCATCACCTTCTTGTTTAAAATTTTGTTATCCCTCCTCAACCTCAACACCAATATTCTCAATAGTAGGATTTTGAGAGAATTCACGTGCTAGATTTTGGTGAAATTGTTTCAATAGACTCATGTAACTAGAATGTTGGTGGAAAGATGTTTTTTCAAGAAACACATCAATATAGGCATCAGATGAAAGTGAAAACAAAGTTTTGTATGCATCATCATCGTCAACTTGTATGAGTATATGATCTTCTCCAGGAAAAAGATAGGATATATTAATGGAAAATTGGCTGGGATTGATGTCAAGTGTTGTATGGGTATATGATTTTATTTTGAATAGGGTATTGATAAGTGAAATATTTATGGTTCTAACAGATTGACTAGAATAAGACCCATCAGAGAGAAAATGCCCATCATATCGAAGCTTAACAATTTGTGAACGTGAACTAGATGCCATGTTCCTATAATTGTAAAACAAATAAACTTAATTGGAGCAATAATTCTTAATTTAGAACAATAAATTTACTTAATTGGAACAATAATGTCTTTTTAGAATAATAATTATTATTTTAGAAAATAACGTCATTTTTAGAATAGAAATAAAGATTGTAGAACAACAATTTGGAATTTGGAATTAAATACTAAGAATAACATTACTTGGAATTAAATGGTAAGAATGTCATTTTTGTTGATAACATTTACTTTAGTTGTCATTTTCTATAACATTATTTTAATAATTTGGAATTAAACGGTAGCAATATAATTATTTCATTTTTAATATTTCATAGCAGCTTAGGTTCTAAATTTAGAATTAAATAGTAGCAATATAATTTCTTCAGTTTTAATATTGCATAGTAATTTTAGGTTCAAAATTTAGATTTAAACAGTAGCAATACAATTATTTTATTTTTTATATTACATAATAGTTTTAGGTTCAAATTTTTTAATATAAGAATGTAGTAGAGAAAATTCCTCAAGTGGCAAGGTCTCCCTTGTGAATTAGAATACCAGACCAGAGAAAGAAGAGAAGCAGAATTCCGTCCAGAGAGAGAAATAAGATGAGAACCAGAAATTAGCTCTGCCTGAAATCAGCTTCAACTAGAATCTTGACCAGAGTGCTCTAGAGCAATGGAAAGTAATCAAAAAGTGAAGAAATGGAGGAAATGTATGTGTTTGGGGGTTGATTTTGGTTCATATATATGAGAGAAATATGTCCCCATTGGGGAAGTATTGCCCTCACTTGGCACCCGTCGCGCCCCCAGACGGCTATCTAGCCATTTGGGGGAAAGGTCGGGTGTTGTGTGGCAGCAATACATCCCTAAGGGTGACACATTGCCCAGACTTAGCCATTGGGGTGTCTCGATGCCTCATGCATTGGTCCCACATCAAGGCAATACATCCTAGAGCGGGATGTATTGCTCTATGGTGGGACCAATGTGTCCAGCTTAGAGACGCGTTGCTCTCTCGTAGAGAAATACGTCCTGCTTCAGGACGTATTGACCCCACCGTAAGGCAATGCGTCCTGAACCAGGATGTATTGTTCTGTAGTGGGGCAATGTGTCACTTGCTTGGACGTATTGCCCTCTGGCAAAGCAATACGTCTCTATTGGGGACGTATTGTCCTGCGAATGTGTCATTTCGGGAATTAAGATGAAGAACGTGCCATTCCGGGCATTAAAATCGACAAACGTGCCATTTTAGTTTTTTGGCCATGCATCATTTTCTCGGATGAGCTGCTTCATGGGTACTTTGTTTCAAACTCTACCTCCGCTTTGGCTGGAGTTCTTTTTCCATGAACTAAGGGCTCGTTTGGCATGGTAATAGGTAGTTGGGTTAGGTGGATGGCTTAAGTCATTGCAAGGAAGGTCTATGGGGACATAGTTACTATTGTTCAATTTTCTATGTCGCTATTGTCCAGTTTCCTATGTTGCACAGCTGATGCAGGCATAGATCATTTCCATTTGGTATCAAATGTTTCAACAGGCTACGTATGACTACTTTTAATTCTGCATGTTTTTGTAAGCTTAATCATGAGAATTCATTTTGTGTGATTGATTGTTAGATTGCTTGCACGCGTGGATGCAAAACTACTTTGTTTCTACAACTTTCACCAATTTGCTGAGGTAGGAACTAAGAGAGGTGTGTGTTGGATATTTTGTTGTTATGTTGTTCAGGAAAATACCATGATCTAAGGATGTACATTTTAGACTATGACTTATAACCTTGTTTAATTAAAATTGAGGAATATCGATTCATCTTGCCTATCTAATGGCCTATCTAATGGACCATATATACCCATATGTGACTAATATCTAGACTATTATAAAAAGAGGGAGTTTTTTAAAAAATTACAACTCTACCATTTCAGGCCAGACCAACCAATTAAAAAGCATAAATTTGGAATGTTGCGTTCTCCTGTTTTCACATTGTTCTCACATTTTCTCAATATTATTATACTAATTTTCTAAAGACTTTTTTTGCGCCATGTGTTTGTTTTCTCAACCATGTCACTCCGTTAACCCCCCCACCCCCCCACCACCACCACCACCACCACCGAGTGATGTGGAGACGTGGTCATATTGCACAAGGTGGAGGATGTGGTCAATTAACTGAAAGGAAATTGTGACTCACTAATTAAACCACTCATGGAAAAAATAACCTAAAACAAGATATCACAACCCGAAATTTTTTTATTCATTTCAATTAAAACTGAACTAATCCGTTTGTTACAACAAAAATGTATATCTAAAATCGTTTCATTATCATCACTTCAAAAAAAAGAAAAACAACAGAATTATCTCACAACTCCGCGTTCAAAGGACCTCCAAGTTCAAAATCATCAGATAAGGAAACAATAGAAATTATCTTTCACTTCCACGTTCAAAGGACCTGCACATTTAAAGTATCAGTTAGGAGACTCATTCTGATAGCCTACAAACTTGCGACTCATCTGTCTACCACCACTCCACCACACACCACCAACCTGCTCGCAAACACCCAGTTGTTATCTTAGCTATCTGAGAGGCTTTTTCTGCATGCTTCTGTTTTCTCATCTTCAACCTTGAGTATCATTGTCCCCCACACGACCATCAAGCAGTCTGGGACGCTGCTGCTATCAAGGAGTATGGGTTGCTGCAGCTACAAGCGTCACATAGAATGCTTCAACATGTTATGTCTCTCGGTATCACACATCACACAACCATCAAGGAGTCAGGGCTGCTACTATCAAGGAGTCAGCGATGTTGCTGCTATCAAGGAGTCAGGCTGATGCTTCTATGAAAAAGACAACACCTCATCTAATAAAACATTCAGAATAATAAATCTATAATATGGCATTACTCAACCACACTTCTATCCTATTCACGCCTCATGCAATATCATTATATTGAGACTCTTGAGTATCAAATCACATGACCATAAAGAAGAAGTAAACATCCATGTGTGATAGTGCTCCTATCAAGAGTCTGAATAGTGCTTCAATGTGATACTTTGTTCCAGGTAATACAACATTCGTAATGTTAAACTCATAACAAACTCATGTCTTATGCAAATCTATAAAGTATTACCACATTAATTACCTTTTTATGTACAGTTGCTACTGATGCTATCCATGAAGCTTGGCTAATGGCCTTTGCTTCAATATTTCTGAAAAAATAATTTAGTAGGAAAGATATATCATACAAACGCATGTTTTATGCATTTAAATACCACCTTTTTAGACCACAAAAGTAAATATTTTAGCAAATTTGTTATCGTCATCATCTCCGATCTATGTGTATTACATCACACAATCATAAAGCACAAGCACACACCCATTTGGTACTGATGTTATCAAGGAGCCTTATTGTCTAGGTTGTGCTTCACTATCTAGCAAACAACACTCCACGTAATACATCATTCGCAATATTCAATGCATGTAATATCGATATTCCCACTTCTAGAAATGGACATGGAGCAAACTAAGTAACATGATGGTCAATACAATGAATATGTGTCACACTAGCTATTGTGTATTTATATGATCAATTACTCAGACTTAGTTGTATACAATTTAAGTACATTTCTATTTGTTATTCTTAATTATAATAAAAAATAACTTGGGAACAACAACACTTATCTTGACCTGAGCTACTGTAACATCCCTGTTTTTAGGAATAAAATAAAATCTTTTATGTAGTTTTCTTTAAATAATACTTTGTTAAGAGCCTTATGCAATTTGTCCAAATTAGTTTTATTTCTAGGATTTTAGTGCAAAGAGAAATAAGAAATGGCTCCAAATAAGTTTCTTTTATATTAATGTGTTGCAAATAGGTGTAATAAGGATAATATGTCTTCCCCTTTTCTTTTATTAAATAAATCTAAAAGTAATGGGAGAGAAAGAGAAAGAGAAAGAAAAAGATAAAGAAGCAAGAAATTTGAAATTCAAATCACTTGGGCAATAAGTATGATTTTCCTTTTTATAGATTTCAAGATAAATCCTTTAATGTTCATTTTTCTCTCTCCTCCAAATAAAGTACACAAGAAGGCAATAAAGAGGTGTGGAATGATTTTGAAAGAGACAAATATTGTTTATCTCGTAATTTGGAGCAAGAACTCACAAAGGAAACCTTTATATTAATTATTTTGTAAACTTAAATTAAGATAAGAAATGAAAATAGAAAATGTGGACCAAACGTTGAGGAAACTTAAATTTGATTGACTAGGAATATTCTAGACCCTTTAGTTAGACAATGTTACAAATTTGCACTCATTTGGAGTATGTTTGACCCTCCAATTAATTGGAGAGAGATTTGAATGTAATTTGACCTAGATTTGAATCCAATTTCATTAATTGAATCGTTTTGCCTAAAGTCTGGGATTTATTAGGTGTCACGCGTTACTTTTCTCACGTGCATGCACCGAGACCGTTGGATCAAGATCCAATGACGCGCTTGTTTTCTTCTTCCTCCGTTCTGTCCGCAAAACTCAGCCATTTCCAGCGCTTTGAATGCTCGCTTTGATCTCGTCCGTTTCACAACAGTTTCTCCTCATTCCTTCGCCAATAGTTTCGGCTCGTCTCCCCGATCTGAGCGAGTCCCAACTCATGTCCTCTCATACTCTGTCGAGCAAACGCCCATTTAGGGCTCGCCGCCTCTCCCTGCCATGGAGGGCAGATGCCTCTTTCACCTTTGTCGTACCCATCTTAAGGGTTCGAGAGCACCGTCGGCCCCTGAGCTGCGCCCCTCCGCACCCAATTTCCCCTCCAGTACCCCGAACCTCCCGGACCTAGTCCGTTCTCTTTTCTGGCCTTTGCCGCAATACCATGGCTCTCAGAAGCTACTTATGTGCAATTGAGGGCATAGAAAGTATATATCCGCTGTTCTTTTTACATTGTTGGTTTGTCGGGAAGGACCCCTGAGCGTCGTGTCCTATAAACCGGCTAGTAATCCCTCGTCGGTGCTTGCCACCAAGGCATCCTGAGGGGCTCTGTGCCTCAGAAAGGCTTCGTGAACGGTCTATGGATGTCAAGGAATGTTTTCCTGTGCACATATTCGTCTTCGTTGTCCTTGAATCTTTCTTTTCGGTCATGGATTTCATCCCCTGTTTTGTCGTGTGTTCCGTCCAACCATTGCACGACTGACCTTCTTCCTTCATACGGTGAGTACATCACCTTCGGTTTTGCCTTACGACTCTGATCGTCTGGTTTCTAATCTATCCGTGAGAGTTTTCCCTAAATTTGTTCCCTCCAACAGCACCTTAGGGCTGGTCGGAGCTAGACTCCTATTCCAGCGCACCCTCCGCCCTCAACCCTGAGCCTTGGCTCTATGGCTTTGGGATCGTGCGAGAAACTCGGCTGCACTCTCAGGTGTCCGTTCAAGGCCGCCCTCAGTGAGACCTGATCGGAGGTTTAGGCTCAGGCGCCTATCCTTGACGCCATGGTCGGGGGAAGAAATCAGCTCAGTAAATGACTGTAATAACCCCCACCATGTGTAGCCACGTGTTTTAGTCGCAAGGACATTCCCGGACTTTCACATATTTTCCTGTTTCTTTGGCAACTAATCCTGCTGGGAGAGACCCGTGTTGAGATGGCGGGCTCTCATTGGCCCAACTCACCCGGGCCCAGGATCCCAGTGAATAAAAGGTTGCCTACGTGGCATTTCTTTGATTTCTGATTGGTTGTCCTTCATAAATTCGTAGTAAATCGCTCGATGCTCAGAAAAATGAGAAAAAATATGTTTTGGAAATGGTTTTTCACGAGGAATCCGAATATATGGTTTTTAGAGTCTGATTCTAAATCGACATCACTTGATTTTGTAGAAATGAATCTAGGGTTTAATATTATGAATAATATATATATTTGATGTGACATATCTTATGAACAGGGAAATTAGGGTTCTTTAGACCTACAGAGTGGTTAGGACTCACTCAACCTAGGAAGAGAGAGAATTCACTCTCCAAGTGAAAAAGTAAGTGGTCCATGCAATTGAACATAGTTAAATTGGTTGATTTAATTATGCATATATGAATTTTGCAATGAATGCCATGTTTATGTTATTTACTGTTCCTAATTGCTAAAGTCAGTAAAGTTATGATGAATTGAATTGCATAGTATGTTTGGTATCATCTTCATGAATCTTAATGATAAAGTTACAAATGAAGTAAATGTAAAGTTAAGAGCTTTAAGAGAAAGAAGAAAATATTAATGTGAAGCTTATATAAGTACCTCATAAGAGAAGAGGCACTTCGGTGCAACCTAAGAGGCACTTCGGTGCATAAGAGAAGAGGCACACCTGTGCAACCCGAGGTTACTTATATAGGTTAAGATCAAAGAAATTGATCTAAATGAAAATGCATGTCTTTTCAATGTTCAATGTTAATGTTAATGCTTATTTTCAGTTTTCAAGTTTTCTTATTTTATAAAATATGTTCAATCCACCTACCATTTGTTTGATGCATGGCTGGGGGCGTGATGCCCACAGGTTGGAAGCTAGCTAAGGAGGGAAGTCCATCTAAGGAGGAAACACTAGCTCATGGACCTACAAGGAGAAGAGATTTTGGTGGGGTGCCAACCATACCCAGTTTATAGATCTTTTTTTTCTTTTTTCCATATGTATGCACATGTAAACTTTGTTAAGGTTTGAGAATGAGAAATTGTAATCTTGATCCTGTGATGGTTTATTTAAACTCTATTTTTTGCAATGAATATCATGGTTGTGATAATCCCTCCCTGAAATTCCAAGTACCCCACATTATGGATAATGTTGGGGATTAGGCTGTGCTTCTGCTGGTTATGTATGTAACCCTAGGGAGGGGTGTTACAATAATGGTATCAGAGCCAAAATATGGTTGGCCACCAGGCTTTTCTCATGATCTCATATAGTTTATGTCTTTTTCACAGTGATGGCTCCTAAGAAGAAAGGTGACAACGGAAAGGTAGCCATGGATGGAGTGAAGGTGTAAAATTAGGATTTAGTAATAGATTCCCAAGAAAATATGTCACGCCCTAGAATGACTAGAAGAAGAATAGAAGTGATAAGGATAGATGGTTTTCTAGTGTCCACCTAAACCTAGCTAATGATATGACCTCTCCACTCTCATTGGTTATGGACACCCAACTGAGACTTAAAGAGGAAATGTCATGAGCATAAGACTTATCTTGCATTTCTCCTTTCTTACTGGTGCATGTGGTATGGGACATGTGCATTAGTAGGCGAGTGAGAGGTAGCATAGTAAGATCCCACATCTCTGGGTATGTGCCTGATCACCACATATCTAGGAATGTAGGAGTAACCTAAATGACCTAAGATTAGATAGGCATCTGCACCTAGTGATGGGTAGTCATGACAAGGTTGAGTCAAATGCCTCAAATATGATTATGGGTTGGTTTAATAAAGCCTAAGTATCGGTTGAGAGGAAGACCAAAGTAAAAGTTAATCCATGTCACATGAATGTCATACATACATATATATATATATATATATATATATATATATATATATATATATATATATATACTTTTACAATGCAAAATATTGAGCATAATTGAACCTTGACTAGTAATTTGTCAATGAATGAAAAGGTTAGGTAAACCTTAAGGTGGGTAGTACCCTAGAAAATTTTGAGGACGAAATTTAATTAAGGTGGGTAGTAATGTAACATCCCTATTTTTAGGAATAAAATAAAATCTTTTATGTAGTTTTCTTTAAATAATATTTTGTTAAGAGCCTTAATGCAATTTGTCCAAATTAGTTTTATTTCTAGGTTTTAATGCAAAGAGAAATAAGAAATGGCTCCAAATAAGTTTCTTTTATATTAATGTGTTGCAAATAGGAGTAATAATGATAATATGTCTTCCCCTTTTCTTTTATTAAATAAATCTAAAAGTAATGGGAGAGAAAGAGAAAGAGAAAGAAAAAGATAAAGAAGCAAGAAATTCGAAATTCAAATCACTTGGGCAATAAGTATGCTTTTCCTTTTTATAGATTTCAAGATAAATCCTTTAATGTTCATTTTTCTCTCTCCTACAAATAAAGTACACAAGAAGGCAATAAAGAGGTGTGGAATGATTTTGAAAGAGACAAAAATTGTTTATCTCATAATTTGGAGCAAGAGCTCACAAAGGAAACCTTTATATTAATTATTTTGTAAACTTAAATTAAGATAAGAAATGAAAATAGAAAATGTGGACCAAACATTGAGGAAACTTAAATCTGATTGACTAGGAATATTCTAGACCCTTTAATTAGCCAATGTTCCAAATTTAGACTCATTTGGAGTATGTTTGACCCTCCAATTAATTGGAGAGAGATTTGAATGTAATTTAACCTAGATTTGAATCCAATTTCATTAATTGAATTGTTTTGCCTAAAGTCTGGGATTTATTAGGTGTCACGCGTTACTTTTCTCGTGTGCATGCACAGAGACCGTTGGATCAAGATCCAACGGCACGCTTGTTTTCTTCTTCCTCCGTTCTGTCCACAAAACTCAGCCGTTTCCAGCGCTTTGAATGCTCGCTTTGATCTCGTCTGTTTCACAACAGTTTCTCCTCATTCCTTCGCCAATAGTTTTGGCTCGTCTCCCCGATCCGAGTGAGCCCCAACTCATGTCCTCTCGTACTCTGTCGAGCAAACGCCCATTTAGGGCTCGCCGCCTCTCCCTGCCGTGGAGGGTAGATGCCTCTTTCACCTTTGTCGTACCCATCTTAAGGGTTCGAGATCACCGTCGACCCCTGAGCTGCGCCCCTCCGCACCCAATTTCCCCTCCAGTACCCCGAACCTCCCGGACCTAGTTTGTTCTCTTTTCTGGCCTCTGCCGCAATACCATGGCTCTCAGAAGCTACTTATGTGCAATTGAGGGCATAGAAAGTATCTATGAACCTCCGCCGTTCTTTTTACACTGTTGGTTTGTCGGGAAGGACCCCTGAGCGTCGTGTCCTATAAACCGGCTAGAAATCCCTCGTCGGCGCTTGCCACCAAGGCATCCTGAGGGGCTCTTTGCCTCAGAAAGGCTTTGTGAACGGTCTATGGATGTCAAGGAATGTTTTCCTATGCACATATTCGTCTTCGTTGTCCTTGAATCTTGCTTTTCAGTCATGGATTTCTTCCCCTGTTTTGTCGTGTGTTCCGTCCAACCATTGCACGACTGACCTTCTTCCTTCATACGGTGAGTACATCACCTTCGGTTTTGCCTTACGACTCTGATCGTCTGGTTTCTAATCTATCCCTGAGATTTTTCCCTAAAGTTGTTCCCTCGAATAGCACCTTAGGGCTGGTCGGAGCTAGACTCCTGTTCCGGCGCACCCTCCGCCCTCAACCCTGAGCCTTGGCTCTATGGCTTTGGGATCGTGCGAGAAACTCGGCTGCACTCTCAGGTGTCCGTTCAAGGCCACCCTCAATGAGACCTGATCGGAGGTTTAGGCTCAGGCGCCTATCCTTGACGCCATGGTCGGGGGAAGAAACCAGCTCAGTAAATGACTGTAATAACCCCCGCCATGTGTAGCCACGTGTTTTAGTCGCAAGGACATTCCCGGACTTTCACATATTTTCCCGTTTCTTTGGCAACTAATCCGGCTGGGAGAGACCCGTGTTGAGATGGCGGGCTCTCATTGGCCCAACTCACCCGGGCCCAGGATCCCAGTGAATAAAAGGTTGCCTACGTGGCATTTCTTTGATTTCTGATTGGTTGTCCTTCATAAATTCGTAGTAAATCGCTCGATGCTCAAAAAAATGAGCAAAAATATGTTTTGGAAATGGTTTTTCACGAGGAATCCGAATATATGGTTTTTAGAGTCTGACTCTAAATCGACATCACTTGATTTTGTAGAAATGAAACTAAGGTTTAATATTATGAATAATATATATATTTGATGTGACATATCTTATGAACAGGAAAATTAGGGTTCTTTAGACCCACAGAGTGGTTAGGACTCACTCAACCTAGGAAGAGAGAGAATTCACTCTCCAAGTGAAAAAGTAAGTGGTCCATGCAATTGAACATAGTTAAATTGGTTGATTTAATTATGCATATATGAATTTTGCAATGAATGCCATGTTTATGTTATTTACTGTTCCTAATTGCTAAAGTCAGTAAAGTTATGATGAATTGAATTGCATAGTATGTTTGGTATCATCTTCATGAATCTTAATGATAAAGTTACAAATGAAGTAAATGTAAAGTTAAGAGCTTTAAGAGAAAACAGAAAATATTAATGTGAAGCTTATATAAGTATCTCATAAGAGAAGAGGCACTTCGGTGCAACCTAAGAGGCACTTCGGTGCATAAGAGAAGAGGCACATATGTGCAACCCGAGGTTACTTATATAGGTTAAGATAAAAGAAATTGATCTAAAAGAAAATGCATGTCTTTTCAATGTTCAATGTTAATGTTAATGCTTATTTTCAGTTTTCAAGTTTTCTTATTTTATAATATGTTCAATCCACTTACCATATGTTTGATGCATGGCTGGGGGTGTGATGCCCACACGTTGGAAGCTAGCTAAGGAGGGAAGTCCATCTAAGGAGGAAACCCTAGCTCATGGACCTACAAGAAGAAGAGCTTTGGTGGGGTGCCAACCATACCCAGTTTATAGATCTTTTTTTTCTTTTTTCCATATGTATGCACATGTAAACTTTGTTAAGGTTTGAGAATGAGAAATTGTAATCTTGATCATGTGATGGTTTATTTAAACTCTATTTTGTGCAATGAATATCATGGTTGTGATAATCCCTCCCTGAAATGCCAAGTACCCCACATTATGGATAATGTTGGGGATTAGGTTGTGCTTCCGCTGGTTATGTATGTAACCCCTAGGGAGGGGTGTTACAGCTACACCTGATCAACCATAAGTTAACTGAACTTGGTCTAACTTGATTCTAACTTGCCTGAGTTTTCCCTAAAGTGGCATGTGTTATATATAATTAGAATGCATGACCTAATCAAACCTAACTTCCGATATATTGCCCGACATTGATCTAATTGAACTAGAATTTGGCAAAATCAGACATAAAATTCGAAAGTCATGCATGTTTCTCAAATCAGACTCGATTTCACCAAAATATCCCCTTTTTATCAAACCTAGTCTAACTTGGTCCCACTTTGCCTTAATATTTCCTATAACATAATTTGGAATATCATGATCCAATCAAATTATACTTCAAAATTTATTTATTCCATATTTCCTCGACATTTATCTAAATCAATGCTAATAATTTGGAAAAATCATATAAAATTCCAAAATCAGCCATTTTCCCCAACCAGGATTGGCTTCACCCACATTAGACCTATTTTCCCCATAAAATAGACCTAATTTTCCCAATTTCCCCAACTTCAAACTAATTGAACATAACTTGGTATAAAGCTAAACTATTTCTTCCACAAAGAAGACCTACTTCTACCTATATGCCCAACATTGATCTAAATCAAACCTAATTTGGTATAAAACATATCTATTTCTAACTAAAATAAGACATATTTTGCTCAATAAGACTTGGTTTCGCCCAATTAGACCTGATCTGGCCTAAATCGGATTCATTTCATCCCTAAAGTAACTATTCTAGATTTATTTTCATTCCTCACCTACATCAGACTTAACATGTCCTAATGTAGACCTAATTCATTAAATTTGATGCAGTCTGATTTAAGTTTTATTTGATTTTATTTGGTTTATCCTAATATGGTGTATGTTAAACCTTATTTGGCATAACATGACATCAAAAAATGTGAGTTCCCCTGATTTAAGCAATATTGACCTAAATGATCCCTAAATTGTCAAAATCAAACCAAACCCTGATTTGGTCTAAATCACACTTATTTCTTCCCTAAATAAGACATATATCTACCTATTTTCCCAACGTTGATCTACATGAACCCAACTAGACCTATTTCTTTCCTAAAGAAGATATGTTTTCCTAAACCAGACTTGGTTTTACCTAAAGAAGACATGTTTTCCTCAATTAGACTTAGTTTTTCCGAAATTCGACCCTAAAATGACTTAGTTTTGCATAAATTAAACATATTTCTTCCATAAACCAAACCTGATTTGTCCCTATTTACCCAACATAAAATTGATGGAACCCTAAGTTTCTCTGGACTAGATCTATTTCTTTTGTGAAGAAGACCAATTTGTACCTATTTTGCCAACATTGATCTAAATAAACCTTAATTTGGTTTATACAAGGCCTATTTCTTGCCTAAACAAGACATGTTTACCTCAACCAAAATTGGTTTCAGTCAACTTAGACATGAATTGACCTAAATCAGATTCATTTCACCTTAAAGTGACTAATCATCATTTATTCTCATTCCTCGTCTACATCACAACTATCATGACCTAACTAAGACCTAATCCACAATAATATGATCCATCTTGATTTTAAATTTCACCTGATTTAATTTAGTTAACCCTAATAAGGCTTATGTTAATCCTAATTTGGATTAACATGAAAAAATGTGGATTCATCCTAATCTGGTCAACATTGACCTAAATGATCCCTACGTTGGCAAAATCAAACCAGACCCTAAATCAGGTTCATTTCACCCCTAAAGTGACTAATCTTAATTTATTTTCATTTTGCATCTACATCACACTTACCATCACCTAATGTAAGACCTAATCCACTATAATTTGATTCATCCTGTCTTAAAATGCACTTGATTTGATTTAGTTTACCCTACTATGGCCTACATTAAACCTAATTTGGAATAACATGACATGAAAAATGTGTTCCCCTAATTTGGCTGACATTGACCTAGATGATCTCTAAGTCTATAGATCAATCTAAACCCTAATTTGCTCGAAATCAGGCCTATTTCTTCCCTTAAAAAAGTGTTTTCTACCTATTTTCCCAAAAATAAACCTAATTTTGTGTAAACCCGACCTATTTCCTGTCTAAACAAGACATTGTTTCCTTAATCGAACTTGATTTCTCCCAAATTGGACCTGAATTGAACTAAATCAAATTCATTTCACTCCTAAGGTGAAAAATATTTGTTTATTTTCATTTCGCATTGACATAACGTCTAGACCTAATCCACCACCATTTGACCTAGCCTGATTTAAATTTGAGCATAATTGATTTAGCTTAACCTAATATGGACTATGTTAAACCTAATTTCTCATAACAAATAACTAAGTCACACTTGCATATAATCGGTTATTCATGTGTTAAGATAACCTAATAATCCAGTTAAGATCATATAAAAGAACATGCCATGGTGTCAGATGAACGGAATCTTACATGTGTGTAGTAATTTGTTCCAATAATACTTAGGTAGAAGCTTCTTAGGATTTTTATACAGTCTATAAATGAGGGTTAAAGATAAAGACAAAAACATGATAATTTGTCAAGCTCAACCATTCAAGGGTTTTATTTACTTAAAAATAGTACAACAAATTACATCTATCATCTCATCCATTCCAGCGTAGGGTTAAACCCAAAAATAAAACATGAGGAATGACCATAGATCACACGCATTGATAATTATAATGGTAAAGTACCTTGCATCGTAAATAGACTATTTTGGCATATAAATAAATTGAGAGGGTATGGTGAAGTAGATCAAGAGAAATGAAGTATGCATCCAAACTCATCCAATTAGACTAAGTTTATAGTATATTCGGGAGAGAAATGGGTAAAGAAAAGAAAAGTATTATGAAAAAAATTTTGGGTGAATCAGACAGTTCTATTATTTTTTTGTTTTTTTTTGTAAGTACAGAAAAATGCACCATAGAGTCGAGAAAAACTCTATGAGCTAAGAAGGCTCCAGCAAAGGGTGAGCATAACACTATACAGTCAGATCAAAAAAGAAGAAGAAAAGCTATATACATCTCTAAGGGAGGATAAGCAACTAAAAAAAACCCAAGCATTTAGGTCAGTTGCATGAAGAAATCATCATGTTCCAAAGAACACTGCTATCAGCAAAAAGGGGCATGTGGACTCGAGAGTTCCTTTCAAACCATAAGTAGTGAATAGTAGAAAGAGCAAACAAGTGCTCTTTCTTGAATTTGAAATTAGCAAGAAATTACAATGAAACTTTAATAAGATAAGTCTATAAAAGTGAACTTGCTCAAAACCATATTATTGTAGCAAGAAGCACAAAAACCTAAATCGTAGAATTTTCAATTAATTTAAAACCTAAATAGCACAGCACAATTAATATAAAATATTTCTAATAAAGCATAAATTAAAATAGAATCTTTGTTTAAGTGTACTTTAAGAGATATCATGTATTTCCCATACATGAACATATGATTATGTTAATAGTATAAACATACATTATGAATCCAATTATACTAATACCAACTTTGGAAGAGTAATAAAGTGAAAACAAAGAAACCTACTATAGAACTATAAACAAATAATCCTTAAGAAGTAAACTTACATCGAGCACATGCTTGTCTAGGAGGTCCTTCCCAACTAAGGAGAACCAAGGTGTGATCCTAGGAATTTTCATATAGGTGTATTTTATTTACTTATATTTATATATTTGAGTTTATATATATATATATATATATATATTCATATGCATTCATAACTATTGATGTTTTTATGGTTATCTTTGAGTTGAAAAAAATGATAAATTCACCTATATCAAACCTACCATGACTTGAGATACACCTCATCAACCCTCATTTGAACTAAAATGGTTGAAATTGGACCCAATTCAACGTAGTTTGCACTCATTTAACCTAGACCCAATTTGGTATAACATGATGTCATGGAACCGTTTGTTACCCAAATCCTCACTCCTAATGGTTAGAAAGCCAAAGGCTACAGGACCCGAGCGTCCGTACATAGGATAAATCACATAACATATGCATGAATAAAACCACAAACAACAACTAAGGTATGAGACAAGAAAGCATAAAAGAATGATAAACTAAAACTTGATAAGATCTTAGGTCCCAGATATCAACCATGTGTATGCCATTTGTATGTCATTGTATATCATCAAAGTACAAGAAGATTATCATGATTGAAGAAGCATTGATTGTCATTACATATTCATAGTGTACCCATTACCAAAAACATAAAATGGGTACACATCATCACAATTGTGCTGAGTATGTTAGAAAACATATAAAATTGTAGGTTTAAGAACATATGTTTCTTGGAAAAAGCATAAAGTAGATAATAAGAATGAAGCAACAACATATAAATACTTTATTATTAACATGCAAGTGTGTTTTATGTTCATTCCCATTATACCAACAATATCATAAGGCCTTTGACCAGCTTCCCAAAGGAAGGGGTCCATGAGGGTGATCAAGATTAGCTACCCTATTTCAACATGAGGGACTACGAGACTAAATGTCAAGAGTTAACCCTATTCGTAAGGGACATCAAGGCCATTGCCAAGATAGGACCCTTGTATCGAAATGGTCTATTGTAACATGAAAACTCAAGTAGGACACCCAACCTTGTGTCCTTACCCCAAGAATATAGGGAGGTACACAAGGTTGTATAATGGACATCTATCATTATGTTTTCAAGTTTGTTCAACATATGGAATCAAGACCAAAACATAGTAGTCACAGGGAACAATAGCTCAAACAATTAGTATAATCCAAGCATCTATGCTACATACATACATGTATTTCAATACCACTAGCCTGGCCAATAGGAGGGTAAAGCATACCTTGAGACGAGCAAACTAGCATTATAAAACATGGTTATATCTTTGAAAAGAGTCCATCAAAGAGATCTTGATATCACAAGAAAGTGTGACTAGATTAACATCACAAGACTTAGGTCATCTAAAAATCTTCATCATGGGTGGATGTTTCACTAAATCCAAGTTCCATATTTTTTAATGATTGATTTTGACATCCCCAACATTCATGAAATATCATCATCAAGCTACATGCTACATCATATATCATTTAGACTTAAGGTGAAACACATTTATCAAGATAAGGGATTTCAAATTTAGGTTTCCATCATCTAAATAGAGCAAACATGAGTTTCGAGAAAGATAAATCAACTTGACTATCAACATTGTCAAACTAGTCATTTTGAGTCATTATCATGCAAGATGGTCATTATTAGAGTACATGAGCGATCAAGATTGATTTAGTGTCATACATATCAACAAGCAATTGATTTGAAGCATCAAATGGCATGGGTGACTATTAGGGTGAGATTTATACAAGGAAAAATCTCAAATTAGCAACATGCACATTAAGGTTATATTTAAATAGCATGTTTAGATCACTTAGTCATAATAGTGAACAAGAGAGAAGAACATTATATTTTCATGCTACAAGTCATCATAGGGTCGGATTTAAAGGATAAAATATAATTTTGATCACATTTTATCCATAAGGTTTAAAGATCATCATCAAAGTCCATAAATATTTGCAATAGGGTTAAACTAAGTACCAATTAGACTCTTAGATCAATCATGTGTCAAAACTTACTGATCTAGAGTTATGATGGACATTCAAGGGTCATAAGAACATATTGATTTACATAGTTCATCATTTTAGAACAAAACATCATACTAAGAGTCATTAGAGGCACGTTTCATAACATTAGGTCATTAATGTTGGTATGTATGCCCTGAGAGCCAATCATGGGATGATTGGTGGTATACATTAAGATTGATTTGATAAACATCGAAGGCAAGCTTTCGATTCTTTCTGGTTCAGTCATATGAGATAATGATAGAACAGATTGAATGTCTAGAGAATGACAGTATTCAATGACATATGCTTTCAGGTTCAGGACCTGAACGATGACATCATACGGATGCTAAGAGTTTGTACATTATTATCATGTCCCTAGTCGGATGTCATTGTGGAAGGTAGATAGATAACAATGACACACAAGACTAGATTGTGGTGTTGGTTGATGACAGAATCTCATTAGTCATGATATGGAGATATCAAACCAAACACATAGGTACTTGTTAGAGAACAAGTGTACCGGAAAGACCCACTGTGAGTTTGACACATGGAACCATGACATGGTAGTCATAGTCAGTTCTCACAGTGATGGTGGTGAGTGTGATTCTTTGACCTAAAATCACTACACTCAACACATGTCATTGGGTACACTTTGACATCATCAAATGCAGTCCTAAAACATGGGTTGTTATAAAGGTGATGATTGGGTGGCTTTGACACATGGGGCTTTTGAGGGGTGAGTGATAGATATGGGATTTGTCCCTCCTAAGGGAGTTTGATATTCATGGCCACTTGATGAGTAGGATTGAGATAGGTGTGTGCACGCATGTGTGAATCAGTATGTGATATTGATGTCATACATATCTCCTCCAATCTACTCTGAGATCAAGAAAGTGAATGAACGTTGACAGGATGATTGTTCCATGCCTTGAGTTCTCTTAGTGACAAAGGAATTATACATTCAATGTAACACCATTCACAGATTATAGGATTGAAAGTTGTTCTCCAACTTTCTATTTCACTTGGGTAGCACGGATGTGTGACTAGGCACCGCTCTTTGCTTGTGAAGTCATAAGTTTTATGGACTTTCACTACCAACGTGAAATGGACATGCAAGGTCACACACATAGGATTTAACCTGGAAGAGGAGTTTATCCACAAACAATGTTTATATTGATTACTAAAGGATTTTAGTAGTTAAATTAAACACTCAATTAATTGATATCTCAAAATCATAGTGTTCAAGGTGTTGGACCGGTTGATTAGAGTATCAGATTAATTGAAATTGTAATTGACTGATTTTGCATAGTCTACTGCACCAATCGATTGGCTCATGGGATGAACCGATCGGCTCAGGTTGGTGAACCGATCGACTCAACTGGTGAGATGATCAGATCATGTATCATGAAATGATCGGTTCAATTGTTGAACCGGCCGATTCATATGACCAACCGAGATCGTTGTAAAGTCAGAAGACTATTTTGCAAATATAATTTGTTCACTTGTACAAATTTGATTTGGACAAGGATTAATATTTGATTAATAGCAAACAAATTTGAAAGTCAATTTGAATTGGATCAGGACCACGAACCAATCGACTTAGAAGTGAACCAATCAGCTCAGGTGCCCCAACTGATCGGTTGAGGTGTGAACTGATTGTCTCAACTCCCCAACCGACCGTTTCATGTATGAAACGATCGATTCAGGTGGCACAGTTGGTTGTTTTTGTGTAAAACCTTGAACCCTTCTACTCCTGCATTAATCATGCATTGCCTTGGATAGAGAACCATGTCTTGTGACCCTCCTATATATAGGGGTAGTGGGGGCTTCTCAGGAACACAACTCAGTGCACCAGTTGCTCTGTAAAGTTGTTGCTCTCTCTGGTTTTGGTAACTGAAACAGAGACTGAGCAAGTGCTACCCGATAAGGGAGGCACGGCAAGGGAAAGACAACTGTAGAAAAGCTACTGGTGGCAGGAGAGTGTGTCGGTGACTAGTACACCGACAGGAGGGTGCGACTCCTTCTGATTCTTTGTGGGACAAGGAGATTAGAGTTCCAGGTAGTCTGTGTGGACTACTTCAGAGGTGGGAGACTTCTGCTGCTCGAAGGACAGCTGTCAATCCTGACAGTCCCGGTGAGACCAGGAGTTGCACAGACACTATCCAAGACCGGAGGTGAAGACCGTGCAAGCCGCAAGGTAAAGTCACCAAGAAAGCCTCGGGATAAGGCATGCCTATACAAACCATCCTTCCTATTGTATAGACGTTGACGCGTTTCCTTTATTCTGGGTTTGGGAGAAGAATTTTATTTGTATTTCCGCTACCTTCTCTATCTCCCCTAAAACCCTACAGTGGTATCAGAGCCACGTCAACTGCTCTATACTTTAGGATTATTGATGTGATCGATTTTGGTTTGTCTCCTTTATTTATTGCATACGATGCAAATAAAATTGGCTTTATGCATGTCCAATCCTAAATCCACAAATCCCAATATACATATATGATATGTAATATAAATGCACTCGATACGCGTCGCCCTTAAATGAGTTTTATGGTGGATATATAGTGTGGTTATGGCCAATAAACCCTATATGTGTGCTTGGTTGTATGTGGTTACTTGCATCTCAGTATGTGCATTGATTCCCTACCTCCTTTTCTTGATGTAACTCGAGATAACTCAAGATTTCTTTCCTACCTTTGCTCCCCCCGAATGTAACTCGGGATTTCCTTTTTCAAATGTAAAATAGGATAGATCTTTTATTTCCTATTATATCAAAGAATGGAGGACAATCTGATGACAAATGAGACGATCGGTTCAAGGTGTGAACTGATCGGTTGGCGATCCAGACGACCGGTTCGAGGAGCGAGACGGTCGGGTCGTGGCCATGAGGAGATGTACGATGACCAGGCGAACTGATCGGTTGGAGGAGCCAACCGATCAGCTGGTGGCACCCAGACGACCAGCCCAGATGAGCAGGTCATTCATGTGATAAGTTGATCAACTTGGACGGCTATAGCACTTCATCATGGACAAGTTGCATGTGATGTGGACCTAGATGACCGTGATTCCTCTTGGCTCGAGGAATTACATTAGGATGGGCATAATCATTGCTTTTATCATTTTGCATCTTTTCTGTGGGATATAGCATATATATGATACGTACTATATATTGTGGTGACTGGATATGTATATGTACCTATAAAAACCAAATCCCTCATTAAATATTAAAGTTTTAGATGCCTTACAAATTCAACACACGTGAAAAGCTTGATCGGCCAAGTGTGGGCACGCCCTAGCGTGGTGCACCGTCTATCTCGTGGAAGTGTGAAGGATGGATATGTGGGTCTTCCCTAGCAGGGTGCATATTCATCGTGTTGGCTTTGGGTAGGACTTAACAAGGTGACCTAGATAGGATCTAGCACCTTGAGGCATGGAGGTGATCATGGCTAAGAGTTGCATATGACATCTTTCAAGAGTTGCATGTGATGCAATTGGCAAAAGTTGTCTAATATAAGATCTAAGTTGTGGGTGACATCCCTAGATGGTCCATGACTTGGAGGATTTCAGGATCTTGACCCACTAGAGG
This sequence comes from Alisma plantago-aquatica, assembly GCA_963693085.1. Taxonomy (NCBI): domain Eukaryota; kingdom Viridiplantae; phylum Streptophyta; class Magnoliopsida; order Alismatales; family Alismataceae; genus Alisma; species Alisma plantago-aquatica. Next base: position 1,128,228,604 of record OY856409.1, on the reverse strand, counting down.
ATTGTACATTGCAATCTTCTGAATTGATGATGAGGTCTATCAATTTGAACAAAAATAGTGGGAGCGATAATTAATTAAAGTCCTAATTATATCGTTAACTTTTCAAATCAATCAAAATAAGTCAAAATTGAGTTTTGGACTAAATTGCATATGTTTCCTTTTGTAGTTCAAATGACAACAAACAACAATCACTTTTTGTTGCGATCGGTCCTTGAAAAGGACAAGTTGAATGGGACTAACTTCCACGACTGGTTTAGGACATTGAGAATTGTTCTCACTCAAGAGTGAAAGCTCTATGTCTTGGATACTCCAATTCCAGAGGAACCTGCTCCTACCGCACCAAAGGCATAAAGGGATGCTTATAAGAAGCATTCTGATGATGCCATTGATGCAAAGTGCTTGATGTTGTGCTCTATGAACCATGAGTTTCAGAGAGAACATGAGAACATGGGTGTCATTGAGATGATTCACCATCTTAAGAACATGTATGAAGATCAAGAACGGCAATATAGATATGATGTCTCCAGGGCACTGTTCAAGTGTGTCATGATAGAAGGAGATCCAGTTGGTCCTCACACGCTCAAGATGATTGGGTATGTGGAGAACCTGACAAGACTGGGATTTCCCCTGAGCCAAGAGTTGGCTACTGACGTGATACTGCAATCGTTGCCAGAATCTTACAGTCAGTTTGTGATGAACTACAACATGAACAACTTTGACACATCGTTGATAGAGTTGTTAGGCATGTTGAGGACAGCCGAGACACAGATGAAGAAGGACAAGCCTAAGTCTGTGATGATGATCAGCAGCAAGAAAGGCAAGTCCAAGCGCAAGTGCAAGGGAAAAACTAAGAAGGGTTCAGATGCTAGCCAGCAGCCCAAGTCGTCTTTAGATCTCAAGGCCAAGGGAGGCATGACCAAGAGAGGCAATCGCCACCATTGTCAAAATCCAGGACATTGGAAAAGGAATTGTCCACTCTATCTGGAAAAACTAAAGAAGAAGGAGGCGACGGACGTCTCCACCTAAAGGTGCCATGAAATAAACTTGTAACATTTTTGAGGTATATGATACCAAGATATTAAATGTAAAGCACTCAATAAATGGGGCAAGTGTTGCCGCCATAGATAGGAGTACTTTAGTTTATTTTCAGTCCTAAAGGCATGTAATAGAGTTATGAACTGCTATTTCATATTTGCCAATGGATAGAAACACTTTAATTTTTGCATATTGTATGACAATGATAGCAATTAATAAAGTTGATGTTTCTATTTCAAAGATATGATCTTTATGGCAATGCCGTGTTTATCCTGTGGTACTTGGTATGCATAAGATAAAATGATACCTTAAGGTTATTGATAACTCAAACAATCAAATTAGCATAAATCATGAGAAATTCATTTCTAGTTTCCATATGATGGATAAATCTAGACTCTTTTGGTTAGAGAACCAGTAAGAGACATTAATCTCTTAGACATGATTAATCAATCTTCACTATTGGTAGTGGGAGATTGATTATCCAATTAGGTATAATACATGTGATGTATTTACATACCTATTGGAATAAATTCTAATACTTCAAATGGTGTTTAAAGAAATACCAATATGAATATCTTGAAGTGTTCAAGAATATCATAGATGAAGTACGAATTTGGTAAGTGTTAATTCTTGACAAAATCAATGAATGAAGTACTTGAACCAAATGTTTGAGATCCTTATGAGTGATTATGATAGTGTATCATAGTGAACTCATGATTAAGGCATGGCGATGTCTAAATCAACAAGGATTCATACTCTAAGGAGTTAGAGGATGATTATCAAATAACTAATTTCTTCTTAAATAAAGAATACTCCACACTAATAAAGGACATTAAGAATCACAAGGAGTTGTGAGTTCTTGTATCCTTAACAGATACACCTCAAATATCTATATGATGAGTTGGTCATGTGATGAATCAACTATCTAGATGAATATGTGGAACCAGATTTTGAGCTATGGTTTAGGACCATTACATCCTAAATGACTTCCATGTGAACCATAATGTATGATCTAAATGGTAGCACCCATTGGAATGAAATCCAGAAGTGTGAATGAGTCTTAAACGTTAAGACACATGGATAACATTTTGAGAAGGATGACGCTTGTTAATTGAAACTTAATGACTAAGAAGTTTGGCATACGGATACTAAAACCGCATTCCTATAAGGAATAAAACAAGGATGTGTACGTGACACAACCTATAAGGTTTATGAATCCAATAATGCAAATGAAGTCTATAAGTCACAATGGACTAAGTACAAGCAACTCAAAACTGTGATCTTTACTTTGATGATATAGTCAAAGGGTTTGACTGATATGTCAAAGATAAAGAAGGGATCTGTGATTTAGTGGGAGGGCATTCACATTCCACGTGTTGATGTGAAATGAAAAATGTTCTAGAATGGAAATCCAAAGTGGAAATTATCTTTAAGGAAGATAGAGACATTTCCTATGTGATAGTAATAGAGATCTATAGAGATAGTCCTCAAAAACCTATTGACCTGAAAACAAAGAGCATACATTGGCAATCTATACTGAAGGGTTCACTGTACATAGATTTAGTGGGAGAAAACTTGTCCATGTTACATGGAGTTGGTATCCCAAGGCCAAGTTCCAATTCTTATGAAGAATGGGAACACTCATGTATGTAATCATCCCATTATCTTGCATGTATGGACATAGAAAAATAAAGTGCATTCATCATCTTGTTTGTAGGACATGACAATATGATGTGTTCATATTGATAACTCGTATGTGGGACATGACGAATGGTTTTCTGTCTAGTTCCAGTAAGGGTTACTAGAATACCATGAGAACTTGATGAGTACTTGAGAAGTACTAGTTCTATGGAAATAAGGAAGGGTTCACTGTAAAGAGTTACGCTGATGCAAACTTCCGAAAAGGATAGAAAATTAATCACAAAATATATATGGGATATATAAAAGTGAATGTTTTTTGATAAATGGAAACGTTCCAATAAAGTTGTTTTAAAAGGAAATGCCAAGTATCCGTGTGTTAGAGAACAATAGCGGATACTATATGGATCTAGAAGTTCATGAGATGAACTTATAAATATTTCGGTCATTGATGACAAGTAAGGAGTACTTAGTCATGCAATGTGGCTAAAGGATAGCAAAGTAATACTAGATCACATATTATGGCAACTCCATCTCATACGTGTGACGTACAGCGAAGAGATGAGAGATATGCAGTTAATATCGACTTTGGCAAGTTGTTGCCATAACTCACTATGTTAGCACTAGTGCACAGTAACATGTGGGACATGTTTGAAGATCACTATGAATATGATTCAAGGGTGATTGGATCGCAGTGCAAGTGGGAGTCTGTTGGTATGTATGCCCTGAGAGACAATCATGGGATGATTGGTGGGATACATTAAGATTGATTTGATAAAAATCAAAGGCAAGCTTCCAATTCTTTCTGGTTCAGTCATATGAGATAATTATAGAACAGTTTGAATGTCTAGAGAATGACAGTACTCAATGACGTATGCTTTTAGGTACAGGACCTGAACGATGAGATCATATGAATGCTAAGAGTTTGTGATCAGATGTCATTGTGGAAGGTATATATACAACAATGACACACAAGACTAGATTGTGGTGTTGGTTGATGATAGAATCTCATTAGTCATGATATGGAGATATCAAACCAAACACATAGGTACTTGTTAGAGAACAAGTGTATCGGACAGACCCACCGTGAGTTTGACACATGGAACCATGACATGGTAGTCATAGTCAGTTCTCACAATGATGGTGTGAGTGTGATTCTCTGACCTGAAATCACTACACTCAACACATGTCGTTGGGTACACTTTGACATCAAACGCAGTCCTGAAACATGGGTTGTTATAAAGGTGATGATTAGACGGCTTTGACACATGGGGCTTTTGAGGGGTGAGTGATAGATATGGGATTTGTCCCTCCTGTGGGAGTTTGATATCCATGGCCACTTGATGAGTAGGATTGAGATAGGCGTGTACATGCATGTGTGAATCAGTATGTGATATTGATGTCATACATATCTCCTCCAATCTACTCTGAGATCAAGAAAGTGAATGAACGTTGACAGGATGACTGCTCCATGCCTTGAGTTCATTTGGGATATCAATGACAAAGGAATTATACATTCAATGTAACACCATTCACAGGTTGTAGGATTGAAAGTTGGTCTCCAACTTTCTATTTCACTTGGGTAGCACTGATGTGTGACTAGGCACCGCTCTTTGCTTGTGAAGTCATAAGTGTTATGGACTTTCACTACCAACGTGAAATGGAGATGCAGGGTCACACACATAGGATTTAACCTGGAAGAGGAGTTTATCCACAAACAATGTTTAGATTGATTACTAAAGGAGTTTAGTAGTTCAATTAAATACTCAATTAATTGATAGCTCAAAATTATAGTGTTCAAGGTGTTGGACTAATTGATTAGAGTATCGGATTGCTTGAAACTACAATTGACTGATTTTGCATAGTCTACTGCACCAATTGATCATCTCAGGGGATGAATTGATCGTCTCAGGTTGGTGAACTGATCGGCTCAACTGGTGAGACGATCAGCTCATGTGTCATGAAACGATCAGTTCAATTGTTGAATCGGTCAAGTCATATGACCAACTGGGATTGTTTGGAAAGTCAGAAGACTATTTTGCAAATACAATTTGTTTCACTTGTACAAATTCGATTTGGATAAGGATTAATATTTGATTAATTGGAAACAAATTTGAAAGTCAATTTGAGTTGGATCAGGACCACAAAGCGATCGGCTAAGAAGTGAACCGATCGGCTCAGGTGCCCCAACCGATTGGTTGAGGTGTGAATCGATCGGCTCAACTCCCCAACCGACGTTTCATGTATGAAATGATCGGTCCAGGTAGCGCAGTTTGTTGTTTTTGTGGAAAACCTCGAACCCTTCTACTCCTACATTAATCCTGCATTGCTCGGGATAGAGAACCCTATCCCATGACCCTCTTATATATAGGGGTAGTGGGGGATTCTCAGGAACACAACTCAGTGCACCCGTTGCTCTGCAAAGTTGTCGTTTTCTCTGGTTTTGGTAACCGAGAGAGAGTCTGAGCAAGTTCTACCTGATAAGGGAGGCACAGCAAGGGAAAGACAATTGCAGAAAAGCGAGTGGTGGCAGGAGAGTGTGTCGGTGACTAGTACGCCGATAGGAGGGTGCGACTCCTTCTGATTCCTTGTGAGACAAGGAGATTGGAGTTCCAGGTGGTCTGTGTGGACTACTTCAGAGGCAGGAGACTTCTGCCGCTCAGAGGATAGTTGTCAATCCCGACAGTCCCGGTGAGACCAAGAGCCGACAGTACCGGTGAGACCAGGAGCTGCACAGACACCGTCTAATACTGGAGGTTAAGACCATGCAAGCCACAAGGTAAAGTCACCGAGCAAGCCTCGGGACAAGGTACGCCTCTACAAACCATCCTTCCAATTGTATAGACGTTTACGTGTTTCCTTTATTCTGGGTTTGGGAGAAGAATTTTTTTTGTGTTTCCGCTGCCTTCTCTATCTCCCCTAAAACTCTACAATTAAAAGGGCCAATCATGATAAATTTAACTTCAAAGGTCACAATATAGCATATTTCACTAATTAGGGTCATCAAAGATAGAAAGAGTCATAAAATGATCAAGGTTGAGCATTAATCCCCATTACTCATGTAAAAGGGATCATTTGATGTCATTTTCAACATAAAAGGCACGATGAATAGAATTAGACTCCAAAACAAAGTTCATTCAATATATCTCATCGAGTAGATCAATTTTCATATATAATATGTCAATTTCTGGCCAGGGAATCATTTAATACAAATTTTGTAAGGTTCAGGGTATTCAAGCATGCAAGACAGAGGCGGCAATTAATTACCAAATGGGGGATGACATGGCACCTTGGTATAGGCCGCTCAGCACGGGTCAATGCAAGTAAGTGGGTGTGGTTCCATGGTTCAGAGAGTGTGGATTCCATGGTTGACCAGTGTTCTATGGATGCCCCTGGCCACCCTACTAGCAACCACCAGTGATCCGCTATCACCTGGGGTCACCGGCAATCGCCCTTCAGCGTCTGTGCGGAACCGAAGGAGGTCACTGATTGTGCGGAAGTGCCCTACATGTAGCTCTCTAGAGACTAGGACACGAAGGGGTATAAGAGGTGATGTGGGATCGGGAAGGTGCCTCTAGACATTGCCTCAACACCATAAAGGAGGAGCCATCCTCCACAAGCACCGAGAATAGCTAGAGGAGAAACGCCTAAAACTATTGTGGGCGTTGTCATCATGAACTGTAGGGGAGAAGAAGGTGACAAGGAGGCTGTTGTAGAGCACAATTGGGCATGGATGAAGGGGGGAAAGAAAGTTCAAACAAAGGTAGAGTCAAACGGCTTAAATAGAGAGTGTGAGGAGGGATGGATGGACCCCCCCCCCCCCCCGTGATAGTCGTAGCCATGGCTGGCAGGCATAGTTGCAAGGGGTGTTCCATGCCCCATGTATAACCCATCTAGCTAAATGGAGTAGGGGCAAGGTCGAGAGAATATTTGGGAGAGTTCGGTGATGACTTTAGGCACAAAGAAGTTTGAAAATCCCAAGAATCATGGGGTCCTGGACATGGATAGAGTAGCTAGCTACTTGACTTTTTCTCAAGCTTGGGGACAACTCCCCAACTGTTCGATCATGCTCAATCAGTAGCATACGATCGGATGGCTAGGGAGGGCTCCCACCCTCATGAGGGCCAACTCTACCTTGGCAAGCCACATGGGCCATGACTAGGTTAGATAAGAAAGGCTGAGGCCCAAGAAAGTAGAGGGGAAAAGGGGGCAAAATCGAGGTGAAAAGGGTTAGAAAAGAGGGAAATTGAAATGACCATATCTTCCTCCTCTATTATCGAACTTGAGTGAAATCTTCACCATCATATCACAAATTATGTCATATATTGTAGGATTGAAATCATGATCATCATGTCTACTGGTCTCAAAAAATACAATAGATCCTCAATGTTACTAAGGTGCTCAACATAGCATAATAGGGCTCCAATTGCAATTCATTGATCACATCTCATGAATTGAGAAACACATGATTTCAAAAGATCCAATTGATGACTAGGAAGGTCTTTGAGTTAAATCAAGTATATCATGAGTCAATATGTGCATAGTGTGAGGAGAGAGAAAACTAGGTTGTTACATCCTCCCCTTCTTAAAATGAATTTTGTCCCCAAAATTAAAGCAAACCCACAAAATATATTGGGAATCCACATTCCTTATCATATTGATCATAATACTCCACATAATCATCATTATATTGTCACCATTATTACAATATAAAGATACCATACATTAAAGTCAAAACATAGAGACGCTTCCACTACGCCACTCTAATACAAAAGATCATCAAAAGAACACCAATTTGGAGAGATCACCATTTAGGTCAAATGAATAGGGCTCTTTGATTGAAGAGTATAGCACAAATTTCAATCCTAGAATTTAGGGTTTTATCTTCTACATTAGCCCTAGGTGGGGTTATACATCCTTGATTAAGATCTTGTATTTCTACAATTCGAGACAAACATCATATTTCAACATCATGATTTCATATCAAAATCAAAGGAAACTCCCACCCTAGTCCACATTAGAGCTTATCCCTAAGTCATAAATTGAGAGAAACAACATAATCATCATTTCAAAATATTTGAGATTGGGGAATATGAAATTCATCAGTCATAAATTGAGGGTGATCTCAAGATCCAAATAGGGTGATCATAGAAGTCAAATCAATATCGAGATGAGTTATCATTGGTCGAGATTTTGAAAATTAATATCGAGAGTCTTGATTTGGAAAAAAAGAGTCACAAGTATAAAAATTTCAAACTAGGGTACAAGATTCCTAATTAGACCATAGGTGGGATCATTCATCCATAAGCAAGAATTGAGCAACATTTTGTGATATCAACATCAATGTCATTATCATGGTATTCAAGGTTGTTGAATGATCTAGACCTAAGTCCTTACAGGAAACTTAACCACAAGCTATAGTCAACATCATCATATTTCAAGATCATCATAAAATTGAGATTTAGTATCGAGTTTCAATATCATCATAATACTAGACCTATTATAGACTTAGGTCAAGAGATCAAAATCGTCTGGAAGGGGTTACCTTTCCATAATCTAAATAATCAAGAAGATGAAAATTTAGAGACAATTATGATAGGGATGTGACCTATGATAGGGGATTTATGAAACAAACTACCACCCTAATATATGACATGTATCCTCATTAGTCATGAAATATCAAGTCTATCAAATAGGAAGAGCATCATTTGTCAATTTGTATTTCACAAGGTCATGAGATCAAAGGTCATTTATCATAATAGAGAAACCATGGTTTGAGATTCAATATATTTGACGTCATAATATCATTCCCTTCTCTTCATAATTAATATAAAGGGGTATACAAGAAAATAGAGAGTCAATATAGGATCTTGCAACAATTTGAGCATTATTGAGTATGATCGAGATCTCACATTTGTCATATTATTCTAAATCAAGTTTAACAATGAGGCATTATAATGAATAGGGGATTTGCCTCTTGTATCAAAGTTTTCATCATGACTTCGAGAGTCCAAAGTCATAGTCATTTCAAGGCATGATCACGATACATGCCAACAAACAGGGGAATTGTTTGGATAATCATGTTTGAGGTTTAACCTAAAATAGGGGCAACATGTACTTAGTCAATAGGGACCTCATCAACAATGAGGTATAACACATGAGTTCTCTTTATTTTATCATATGAAGGACATCATTTACCTCAAACATAGAAAGCACAGGAGTCATATTTGGTAAAATCAAGTTTGCATGATTGGAGACATTATACATGAGTACTTAACTTCAAGAGTAATTTCATTAAATAATTGAGTTTTTCAAATTAAGATCTGATCATGGAATCATCATCATATTAATCAATTTTTACCAATTCATTCAAATTTTTATTTCCCCATACATAAGCTACCCATAACCGAGAGGTCATGTGATTAATTGTCACAAGAAAGATCACATAAGGACATGAGAAACTAACTAAGCATCATCTAATGGGAGGCTTAGGGTAGTCCTTAATGAAGAATGAGATGCCAGAAGACTCTCTAAGTTTTTTTGGGAAAATCCTTAATCCAGTCTTGGATTCAGTTCGGCCAAGTAGGTATACAAGGGAGACCTTAGCCACCGTAGCTAGGCAGATTGGAGGTGCATCGGCCCCCATGTAGGACCTTCCTAGACACCTCAGCTTCACCATTGTTGACCTAGGTTTTCCCAAGGTTCATATGAGATTGGTTTATTAAACACGCATAGAGGATATGTGATTGCTCAGATTCCATCTGTCAAAAAACCATTTGTTACCCAAATCCTCACTCCTAATAGCTAGAAAGCCAAAGGTGAGAGGACCCGGCGTCCATATGTAGGATAGATCACATAGCATATGCTGAATAAAACCACAAACAACAACTAAGGTATGAGACAAGAAAGCATAAAAGAATGATAAACTAATACCTGATAAGATCTTAGGCCGCATATATCAACCATGTGTATGCCATTTTTATGTCATTGTATATCATCAGAGTACGAGCAGATTATCATGAGTTTGGAAGCATTGATCATCATTAGAGATTCATAGTATACTTGTTACTTAAAATCATAAAATGGGTGCACATCAGCACAACTATGCTTAGTATGTTGGCAAACATATAAAATCACAGGTTTAAGAACTTATATTGCTTGGCTAAAACATAAAGTAGATAACAAGAATGAATAAACAACATATGAAGTCTTTCTTATTAATATGAAAGCATGTTTTATGTTCATTTCCATCATACCAACAATATCATAAGGCCTTTGACCAGCTTCTCAAAGGAAGGGGTCCATGAGGGTGCTCAAGATTAGCTACACTATTTAACATGTGGGACTATAAGACCAAACATCAAGATTTAAACCTATACGTAAGGGACCTCAAGGCCATTTCCAAGAGCTAACCCTTGTATCAACATGGTCTTTCGTAACATGAAAACTCAAGTAGGACACCCAGACTTGTATCCTTAGCCTGAGAATACAAGTAGGTACACAAGGTTATATAACTGACATTTGACGTTATGTTTTCAAGTTTGTTCAACATATGTAATAAAGAGAAAAACATAGTGGTAATAGGGAACAATAGCTCAAACAACTATTATAAGACAAGCATTTATACTACATACATACATGCATTTCAATACCACTAGTCTGACCAGTAGGAGGATAAAGCATACCTTGATATGAGAAAACTATCATTATACAACATGATTAGATCTTTGAAAAGAGTCCATCAAAGAGATCTTGATATTACAAGCAAGTGTGACTAGATTAACATCACAAGACTTAGGTCATCTAAACATATACATCAAGGGTGGATGTTTCACTTAATCTAAGTTCCATATTTTTCAATGACTGATTTCAACATCTCCAACATTCATGCAATATCATTATCAAGCTACATGCTACATCATATATCATGTAGACCTAAGGTGAGCATATTTATCAAGATCAAGGATTTCAAAGTTAGGTTTACATCATCTAAATCGAGCAAACATGAGTTTCGAACAAGATAAATCAACATGAGTATCAACATTGTCAACCTAGTCATTTTGAGTCATTATCTTGCAAGATGGTCATCATTAGAGTACATGAGTGATCAAGATTGATTTAGTGGCATACATATCAACAAGTTACTGACTTGAAGCATCAAATCGCATGGGTGACAATTAGGGTGAGATTTATACAAGGAAAGATCTCAAATTCCCAACATGCACATTAAGGTCATATTTAAATAGTATGTTTAGATCACTTGGTCATAATAGTGAACTAGAGTGAAGAACATAATATTTTCGTGTCATAAGTCATCATAAGGTTTGATTCAAAGGCTAACATATAATTTTGATCACATTTTATCCATAAGGTTTAAAGATCATCATCAAAGCCCATAAATATCACCGTTCATGGCACTTTTCACATCAAGAAGTTGCAATAGGGTTCAAATAAGTACCAATTAGATTTTTGGATCAATCATGTATCAAATATTACTGATATAGAGTTATGATGAAAATTCAATGGTCATAAGAACATATTAATTTACATAGTTCATCATTTTAGCACAAAAGATCATATTAAGAGTCATTAGAGGAACATTTCATAACATTTGGTCATTAAAAGGGCCAATCACGATCAAGTTCGATTCAAAGGTCACAAAATAGCATATTTCACTAATTAGGGTCATAAAAGATAGGAAGGGTCATAATTTGATCATGGTTGAGCATTAATCACCATTAATCGTGTAAAAGGGATCATTTAATGTTATTTTCAACATAGCATGCTCTACGAACAGAACAAAACTCTGCAACAAAGTGCATTGGATAGATCTCATCAAGTAGATCAATTTTTATATATAATATGTCAAGTTTTTGGGCCACATAATCACTTAATACAAAATTTTCAAGGTTTGGGGCATTTCAAGCATGCAAGAGAGAGAGAGAGAGTAATTAATTACCAATTGGGAGACATCATGGGACCCTAGGATAGGCTGCTCACAGTGGGTCGGTGCAAGTAAACAGGTGTGGTTCCATGGTTCATAGGGTGCAACGTCCATGGTTTACTAGTGGTCTACAGGTTCCCCTAGCCACCCTACTAGCAACCGCCAGTGATCCTCTATCGCCTGGGGTCACCGCCAATCGCCCCTCAGCATCTGTGGGGAACTGAAGGAGGTCACTGATTGTGTGGTGGTGCCCTTTAGGTGGCTCATCGGAGACTGGGGTGAGAAGGTGTATAGGAGGTGTTGTGGGCTTGAGAAGGTGCCACCCGACATCACCTTAGAAGGTGGAGGCATCCTCCAAAAGCACCGAGAACATCTAGAGAAGAAACACCTAAAACTATTGTGGGCGTCGTCGCCATGAACTGGAGAGGAGAAGAAGGTGATGAGGAGGGTGTTGTGGAGCAAAATTGGGCATGGATGAAGGGGAAAATGAAAGGCCAAACCAAGGTAGAGTCAAATGGATTAAATAGAGAGTGCAAGGAGGGTTGGATGGACCCGCCCATGATATTCATAGCCATGCCCGTCAGGCATGGTTGCAAGGAGTATTCCATGCCCCTCGTAAATCCCATCTTGCTAGATGGAGTAGGGGCATGGTCAAGAGAACATGTGTGAGACTTCAGCGATGACTTTAGGTGCAAAGGTGGTCAAAAAGCCCAAGAATCATGGGGTTGTGGACATGGCTAGAGAAGCTAGTTGCTTGACTTTTGCTCAAGCTTGGGGACAACTCCCCAATTGTTTCCTCAATCTATGGTACATGATCGGGTGGTCAAGGAGGGCTCCTATCCTCACAAGGACCAACTTTGCCTTGGCAAGACATGTGGGCCACGACTAGGTTAGAGGAAAAAGGTCGAGGCCCAAGAAAGAAAGGGGAAAAAGGGCCAAAATCGAGGTAAAAAGGGTTAGCAAAGAGGGAAATTCAAATGGCCATATCTTCTTCCTCGATTATCGGATTTGAGGGGAATCTTCACAATCGGATCAAAAAATTTGTCATATATTCAATAGTCATGGATTGAAATCAAGATCATCATGTTTAGTGGTCCCAAAAAAATACAAAAGATCCTCAATGTTACTAAGGTGCTCAACATAGCATATTAGGACTCAAAATTGCAATTCATTAATCACATCCCATCAATTGAACAACACATGCTTTGAAAAGATCCAATTGATGACTACGAAGTTCTTTGAGTTAAACTAAGTGTATCATGAGTCGATATGTGCATAGTCATAGGAGATAGAAAACCAAGTTGTTACACATGACCTAATCAAAACTACCTTCTTAGAATATGTCCTATATTGAACTAAATGAGCACTAATTTGAAGAATTCGTCTTAATTTCCCTCTGAAAATACCTATCCCTTCCCAAACCAAAAAATTTCCCACCAAATAAAACCTAGTTTGCACAAATAAGATCCAGTTTGGCCTAAATAACACCTACTTTTACCTAAAGTGACTAAAATTTATCTAATATATCCAAAAATATATATAAATTACTGGGTAACTCCATATTTTTCGATCTTCAACTAGAGTCAATCATAACTTCAACTACATCAAAATTTTCATGACACCTAATTGACCGTGGTTAAACCCAATATTTTCAAACTACAAACACTTGTTAATTGAGCTACCAATATAAATATGTATGTAATCATTTTAATTGACATACAAGAAGCACTAATGAAAATGTGCCAATTTTCAAAAAAAATTAATAGTCTCCATATTAGCAAAAAAAAGGTCATTAATGTGACGATATAAAATGGTCTCACATTATTAACTTTGAATTTAGTTGATATGCTTATAAATGTGGTAGAAAAAAACTTTATTTATAATCATTTTGGAAAGTTATTTATTTTCTAACATCATACCTATGACACATATAGAAAGAATGCATTGTTCTTTATGATTTATACTTTCATTAACAAAGATATTGAAGTGGTTAATATTTGTATCGTAGGAACATTTAAAATCCTATAGTGTTCCTTGAAATAATAATGTATTCAACATTAAGAATTCCATGTTAATAAATGAACACTGACATATCTTGTCATGCATGAATATCATGGAGAGTTATTCAATTCCTTAGTTGATTTTGTAGCTTACCACTACGTGTTGGATCTAGGGCTCTAGAGGGGGGTGAATAGAGCTTCAAAATTCTCACAAGAATAGTTATACCTTAAAATTATATCAATCAAAACCAATAGCTTAACAACAATTTGAAGTCCTATCTCAGCAAGCAAATCAATGATGAGAGAGATTGAAACATCCACTTGGACAAGGTGGTTTAGAGTGGTTCAAATATCAAACTAGGAGATTGTCAATCCACTACCTATAGAGGTCGACCTCTAGGACTTTGCAATCTGTGTATACTTATATTCCATCATAATAGATACAAGGAGACCACCATACATCCAAGGGCTTATCTACTCAATACAAGAGTCTTTCACCTACACAAGGACTTACCCACTTGATCAAGATGTCTTCAACCTTGAAAAAGGACTTACCCACACTTGCATTAAGTCTTTGTCCTTGAAGGAATTACCCACTCTTCATGAATTTGGCATTGTCATTCTCCTTCACATGGAGAAGATCTTAACCTCCTCTTCAACCTTGAAGAAGACCAGCAACAACTTCACCTTCACTCGAAGTATGCTTGATTCAACTTTTGCTCTTTGAGAAAGGGAGTTGGGAAGATGGAAGGAATGAGAGCTTTATAAGAACATGGAGATAGCTCTCTTACAACATACGTAACTCACTCATAATCATGAAATTCTTTGTAAGTGAGAGAGACAAAGGGACTCAAAGGGTTGCAACACACTCAACTATAGAAAGGACTTAGAATAGCATGAATGAGCAAACTTGGAATGAACTCCAAGGGGTACTATTTATATCTAGGGGTGTTCCTTTGAGTGTGGGATCACTTAAGAATGAAAAATATCCATTTTACAACTTGAAACGGATCTATTTTTTTCTCACAAAAACTTTCCAACAGTTATAATCACTTTTTCTACATTTTTGGTATAGCACATTCCGTAGAATTTCAACAAAGATAACTCGACTGATCCACTAAAGGACAAAGCCAATTTTCAAAATATTTGTTGAGTTTGTTCTAGGAAACTTGACCAATGAGTCAAAATTAGTTTTTCTTAGTTGATTGATCGATTGAGTTCTGTGAGTGTGCAACTTGACCAATTGGTCATTTCAAAAAATCCATCACTGGATCAGTTGAGTTTCCAACTCGACTGACAAAGTGCCTATGAAAAATTTTCCCAAATGAATTTTGAGTGACCAAACATTGGAATTAAGTGTTCCTAATTTTTTTTCATCTTATTTACAAATCATATCATCCATACAAGTGATTAAAAAATTAATCTAAGGTGATTGGGAGTGATCGACTGCTATAGAAATAGCGTTCAACGTCACTTTTTGGGGCGTCAGTTTTTTAAAGAAACTGACACTGATGAACATTACATGTCAGCTATTAAGGAAAACTAAAGTCCATATTTGAAGACCATACAGACACGGGTATCACTTTTTATTCAGCTTCGGCTGAAGAAAAGAAATCGATGCCTAAAATAGCCCGTGAAAATCCAATTTTTTTCGAGCGAAAAAAATTGCTCCCAAAGTGTAACATACAGCGTTGGTGTTTTACCTAATAACCGACGCCTAAAGAAGATAAAAATTGGGCGCAATTTTTACCATATGGGAGTCAGTTGTCGTGGGATAACCGACACTGATAAGGGTTCGCGTGCCCTCCCCGCCAAAAAATTTAGGGTAAAGGATTGTCCAATTGGCATTGGTTGTTATATTCAGTCGACGCTTATTCTGTTTAGGTGTCGGTTGTTAAGATAACTGATGCCTTTTATTAAATTAATAGCCCCCGCGAGAATCAGACTCTTCCCCCTTCTTCTATTTCATCGTGAAAACAGACTATGCCTTTCTCCTCCCGACGATGCCGCCACCGCGCCTCCTTCCTGCTGTGTCGCCGCCGTCGCTGCCTGCTACTACTGCTGCTTCTCTGTCACCGCCGCCGCATGTTGCTGTTGTTGTGTCTCTGCTCACCGCCGTCGTCGCCTCCTTCTCCCGTTGCTTCTCTTCTCAGTGTCACTGCTCCTCACACCACCTCCGCCGCTGACAGGAATGAAGCTTGTCTCCACGCTGCTAGCTGCTTGACGAGTAGGCCCTCCTCTTCTTCCTCCATGCCTCTCTTCTTCTTCCTTCTTTCTCCTTACCAACAGCAAGCATGGTCGTGTGGGCTGGCCACGGCCGTGGCTGTGTTGGCCAACCACAGTCGTGCTACCTAGCACGACCGTGCTCAGCCAACACAGCCACTATCATGCTTGTTGTTGGTAAGGAGGGAGAAGGAAGAAAAGAGGGTATATATTCAAATGAAATTAATTATGAAATTGTGATGAAATCAATTATGTTCAAATTAATTATGTTCAATTATATGATGAAATCAATTATGTTCAAATTAATTATGTTCAATTATATGATGAAATCAATTATGTTCAATTATATGATGAAATCAATTATGTTCAAATCTTGTGGTGAAATCTATTATGATGAAATCAATTGTGATGAAACCCTAACATCTACATGAATCCCTATTGCATGATGAAACCCTAAAATCTATATACTCTATATGATACCTAAAATTGTGATGAAACCCTAACATCAATTGTGATGAAACCCTAACATCTACATATCTATCCAAGATGATGAACATGCATGGACACTCAAAATGTTGAAATCAATGTTATAGAATATGATACCTAGATTAAATGATGTTACATGAAACCTAGGATATGAATGATGAAACTAGGATTGTAGGTATTGGAATGACAACATATATGTATTTGTTGGCCTAGAAACCCATCCAAGATTTACTCATTAGGAGTAAATCTTGGATAGTCCCCGGTTTGGGAATGTTTTTGAACACCAAATCTCACTTAGGATGTAATTGTATAATGTGTATTGGGTTTTCAATAAAATTTCGGTAGCATTTTCCCGTTTGTTCTCCAAGAACATATGTACTTGGAGAACAGTGGGGAAATGCTGCCGAAATTTTCTTGAAAATCTAATACACATTATACACTTACTAGTGAGATTAGGTGTTCAAGGATGGGATAGGTTGTATATGTACATTTATTAAATATAAGAATGACATCAAATGTATTTGTTAACCCTAGACCCTAATCTTATCCTAATATATACTTGTTTTCTCTTTGATCATAGAATGGATAGATCATGGATGTCCATTCGCAATCGCTGCACCCCAAAGTTTATATCTGGTCTTGATTAGTTTATTAGATTTGCCGACGAACATAGGAAACAACCTAGAGATAGGTTCTATTGTCCATGTAGGCATTGCGGTAACAACTTGAAAGTCAGCACTGGTGACGAAATCAGAAGTCATGTCATGTGCAACGGGATTGTACAAGGCTATACAGAATGGCACTGGCATGGAGAGATTTCAAACCCGAAACCAGTGGATGTCGATAGCAGTGCTTGGGTGGAAGAAGAAATTGTCTCCGATGATGTAGATGTGAACGAACCAGTTCCAATAGACATCATTGATGTGAAGCTGGATAGTTGTGGGGTAGTGTGCTCCAATAGACATCATTGATGTGAAGCTGGATAGTTGTGGGGTAGAGCACACTGATCCACCTCCCATCTTTAGAAACATTGTGCATGATGTTGAGATACCATTAAACACAGGTTGTACTAAGTTTACAAAGCTTAGCGTTGTGTTGAGATTGTATAAGTTGAAAGCTAAAAATAGATGGAGTGACAAAAGCTTCACTTCATTGTTGACTTTTTTGAAAGAAATGCTTCCTGAAGGAAACGAGCTGCCAATCTCAACATACTGGTTAAAGAAATCATTGTGACCAATGGAAATGGAGGCCAAGAAGATACACACATGCCCGAATGATTGTGTATTATTTCAAAAAGACTATGTGGATTTGAAAGATTGTCCAAAATGTGATGTGCCACGGTATAAATTTATGACTTTGGGGGAGTCCAAAACTAGTTCTCCTGCCAAGGTGATGTGGTATCTACCTATAATATCATAGTTTCAATGCTTGTTTGCAAATCAGATAGATGCGAAGAATTTGAGGTGGCATACAGATGTTAAGAAAAATAATGATGGGATCCTATGACATGCGTCTGATTCCCCACAGTGGAAGAAGATTGATCTATTAAATCAGATAGATGCGAAGAATTTGAGGTGGCATACAGATGTTAAGAAAAATAATGACGGGATCCTATGACATGCGTCTGATTCCCCACAGTGGAAGAAGATTGATCTATTGTACCCCAAATTTGGTGAAGAAGACAGGAATCTAAGACTTGGGATTTGTACATATGGGATGAATCCATACGGGACATTGAGCAGCCAGCATAGCACTTGGCCAGTCATGCTTGATATATACAATCTTCCTCCATGGTTGTACAAGAAAAATAAGTATGTTATGTTGTCGTTGTTGATACGGGGCCCTAAACAACCTGGAAATGATATCAATGTTTATCTTGAACCTATGATTGATGACTTAAAGAAACTATGGGGTGAAGGTGGCATGACCTATGATGCTTCATGAAGAGAGACATTTTGTTTGCACATTATGTTGTTGTGCACTATTACTGACTTTCCCAGCATACGGGAATTTGTCTGGATATAGTGTCAAAGGAGATAAAGTGTGTCCTATATGCGAAGAGAACATTGATTTAATAAGACTAAAACATGGCGGCAAAATTGTATATCTTGGTCATCAAAGGATTCTTTCAAAATTCCATCTGTATCGTAGGAAGCGCAAAGCATTCAATGGATGGAATGAGGAACGGAGTGCACCAAAACCTATACCAGGGGATGTTGTTTATGAAAGAGTAAAAGACATTGTCAATGAATTTGGTAAGAGATCACAATGTACTATGGCCACACGGAGGGACAATTCTTCATTCAAGAAGAAGTCAATATTTTGGGATCTTCGTTATTGGATTTCTTTGACAGTCAGGCATTGTATCGATGTCATGCACGTTGTGAAAAATGTTTGTGATAGCATCATTGGTACTCTGTTGAATGTACCAGGTAAGACTAAAGATGGGATAAAATCTAGATTGGACCTACATGAAATGGGAATAAGGTCAGAATTAATAGAATTACATGAAATGGGTAATAAAAGAACATACTTAACTCCCGCTTATTACACGTTGTCTAGAAAGGAGAAGAAAGCTTTTTGTGAATGTTTGGCAAATGTTAAGGTGCCACAGTGTTACTCATCCAACATCTGTAGATTGGTATCAATGAAAGATCTAAAGTTGATAGGTCTTAAATCTCATGATTGTCACACTCTAATGCAACAATTATTGCCTGTGGCAATGTGATCTATATTGTCTAAGCATGTAATATTTGCAATCACCATACTTTGTTTATTTTTCAATAGTCTCTGCAGCAAAGTTATTGACCCTGGTACTCTTGATAATTTTCAAAGAGAAGTGGTTGTTACCCTATGTCAGCTTGAGATGTATTTCCCTCCTTCGTTCTTTGATACCATGGTATATCTTGTTGTCCACTTGACTAGGGAAGTGAAAATGTTGGGACCAGTTTTCTTGCATTGGATGTATCCCTTTAAACAATACATGGGCATTTTTAAATGTGATGTTCGAAATCATTATCGGCCTAAATGGAGTATTATTAAGGGTTATGTGGCGAGAGAGGTTATGGATTTTTGCAATGACATTCTAAGTGGTAATGACACTCCCGTTAATGACAAGAATATTGAGGAGGGCAAAGGAATTTTGGGATCACGGGTGAAAGTAATCAGCCGTGAGCAGTTGGAACAAGGTCACTTGTATATTTTACACAACATGGACGAAGTTAGTGTTTATATTGAGGAACATACCAATTTAATCAAGAGACAACATCCTCAAGCCAGTTTAATGTGGCTTGCTAGAGAGCATAACAAGACTTTTACTAAGTGGTTTGAAGATAAAGTCTTACATCAACTATCTCAAACACCAGATGGTATTATGGAAACTATCAAATGCCTCGCCTTTAAACCAAAATCAAATGTTATGTCTTATGAAGGGTTTGACATTAATGGGTTCACATATTACACAAAGCGCCAAGATGATAAGAGTGTCGTCCAAAACAGTGGGGGCACCCTTCAAGCGTCTACTATGTATTTTGCAAGTGCAAAGGATAAGAGTCAACGTGAAGCTAAAATGTCATATTATGGTGTCATTGCAGACATATGGGAGTTTGACTACATAGATTTCAGAATTCCGCTCTTCAAATGTAATTGGGTTGATAACACCAAAGGAGTTATAGTGGATGAATTGGGTTTCACTTTAGTGAACTTTGAAAAGATTGGTGAGAAGGGTGAACCATTCATATTGGCATCACAGGTGAAACAAGTATTTTATATCGATGATCCTGCAAATGATAAATGGTCGGTTGTTCTTCATGGTAAAAGACAATTCGTTGAAGATCATATAGATGAAGAAGACTACTACGATTGATGACTCCAGTCCATTCTCAGTTGGGTTGCCAACTCCACAAAATATTGAAGCTAATGATGACTTATATGTGCGTGGAGAACACAATGAAGGATTGTTAGTTGATAAAAGATCGCAATTTTAGAGGCATGCATATTTATAGTTTTTTATATATTTCATTTTTCAGTGTTCCATTTTTATATGTGAACTATATAAAATGCTAAATGTTTGCTTTTTTAATATCAATATCATTTTCAGATATAATGTTTCATTATCTTCTAGTTAATACAAATGCTAAATGTTTTCCTTTTTAATGACATTTTCAGATGGCTAACCATGGGCATGATGATCGTGATGTCCATGATGAGCATGATGTCCATGATGAGGATGATGTCCATGATGAGCATGGTGAGGATACCAATGTAAGTTTTAAAAACATATCCTAAATTTCTATAGAAATTCATTATCTTCTAGTTATGTCATATATCCTATATTTCTATATTGGGCTAATTCAGTGTGTTTATTTTGTCAAATTTTAGGTTCATGATGCACATGTACCCACTGAAGCACTGGAGGCACTTGATGCGCATCATCAAAAAGTTAACAAGAAAAGGGGCATCACTCTGTTGAAGAAGTTAAAGCGATAAGGGGCAGTGGATCCAGATTGGTTGAGGAGTTTGATAATGCAGGAAATGCAATTGGAGTGAACCGCAATAATTTTGTAAACTATCTTGGGTTTGTCACTCGAAGCCATTGTGGTGTTAAGTATGATAATTGGCATAAAGCTCCTCAGGCGAAGAAAGACTTGATATGTAAGGATTTATGTGTGAGTTGTTATTATTTGCAATTCTATTTTGTAGATTACAAATTCTATTATTTGTGATTCTATTTTTGGATACTAGTTAATAGAAATTTTATTTTACAGAATTTGTTTGCATTGGACGATAAGCTGCATCATAAAAGTGTGATGCAACGTGTTGGAAAGATGCTAAGGAACTATAGGACAAATCTCAATAGAGAATACATAAAAGATGGTGATAAGAAGAAGAAGTCAGCCCTTGAATAGTGGAACTTCCTGGACAAAGCAGATTGGGAGACGTTTTTTGCTTCAAGACAAACTAAAGAATTCAAGGTATTAAGCATCACTCCCAATTTAATTAATATATGTTGTATTCACCGATTCAAGATTAACCTTTAGTGTTACTAACCAAATCAATGTGCATACTAACTAGGCGTTCAGTGAGGCGCAAAGAGCAAGGCGTGCATTGAATGTGCATGACCACACAATGGGGCTATGCAGGCGTTCGCCAAAGACTACAGGAAGAGTCTGCTACTATACATGAGTCCTCTACTACATGTACCACACCCATGCCTCGCCATGATGTCTGGATAGCTGGGAGGCAAAACAAGAAGGGTGAAATAATGAAGCCCGTAACTACTGAGGCGGCTGCAAAAATGGTAAAATACAACTTTTAGAGCAATCGTTTGAATATTGATTATTTGTGGTGTTTACTTACCAATTTCTGTTGATGGTGATTACCGGGAGCTGCACGAGCAGAGGAAACAGGGCACGTTCAACCCTCAGGGCACAAGGGATGAATTGATCATTGCTTTGGGTAACCTAGAGCATCCTGGATGTGTTAGTGGTGTAGGCGCTGGTGTGGGCATCAAAGCGTTCTTTGGGCCATTCCATCACAAACCTATCGCAAGAGCGGGACTTTCACAAGAAGAGGTAACCTATTCTTTTTTTAGAATGTTACTGCAAAAGGGAATTCAATAATAAGAAGCTAATGTTTATTTTATCCATGTATAGGATAATAAGAGAGTCGAGGATTTAGTTTCTAAGAAGGTCAAGGAAGAAATGTTGTGGTGGTAGGCATCTCAGGCTTCCAATCAGCCTATGGTGACCCACTCTTCTCCTTATGCACATGCTGAGAGTAATCTTGTAGACCCACCACCTAGCACGTCTTCTGTAAGTATTGTTTATGACATAGTATCTAGTCTTTTCAAGATGATATGTTTTCAAGATGATATGTATATATGTATAACATTCTTTACGTAAATTTGTAGGCGTTGAAGCCATGCCACTTAAAAAAGAAGATTATATTGTTGCAGAGGCATAGGCTTATCCATCCCTTCCTGGGGCAACAATTCACGGGACTCCAATACCACAGGGTTACGTTTGTGTGAGTCTGATATGTGTATTCCCTGATTGGAGGGAAGTTGCATTGCCATATGCCCACCCAGATATTGATACACTTGCTGAGGCAAAAGGCGGGGTGATATTGTGGCCCAAAGCGGATATCGTCTACACTACTAAAATTGTAAGATAAATTTACATTATGTTAAATTATTAATGTGTATATATGAGGTCAATTGATCTGAAATTATATATACAGGTTAACCCCGGAGCATCTAAGCCTCCACCTCCACTTCCTGCATTACCAAGTTGGGTTCCAACTGGCCTAAAATTCCCGCTAGGTCCTGCTTGTAAGGGAATGGAAGTATGGCTATGCACACATAATATACATTGCCCTATAGTTGTTTCTTTAGAAGCAGATTATGCAGGTCAATCATATGAAAGCTCTCTATTTATATAAGATATTATTGAGTTGTTTATCTATGATTGGTTGAATACATCAATGATAGAGGCATGGATAAGGTGAGATCTTGTTTATGCATCCATATACCTTGTGTAGGATCCGGTGATCTGATTTCTTATATATTAGTGCATACGTAATTCATGTTTTGTAGCTACTTAGTCGAAATTCAATGTAAACAATTCAGATTTGAACATGTGGTATTTTTTATTCCATCATTGATTAGTCTGGTAACTAAAGACCCTGATAGCATTCAACAATACTATTGTGATGCTTTTACAATTTTTGGTCAAAAAAAGAAGATGATAATAATAGCTCCATTCAATGTGAAGTAAGTTTACTTTGCTTATAATGTGGACTTACGAAAATTACATTTTTTTGTGGATTTTGAGTTATTAATTTTTAACTTTTTTACCTCTAGCGCTAAGCATTGGGAGTTACTAGTTATTCTCCCCGGGACGTTCACTGTCTATTATCTAGATCCTGCGGAGAGTACATTGAATCCAAAATTGGACACGTAATGAGAATGGCATTATTCTGGTGAGAAATATTTCATTTTTATATACGTTAACATATAACCTTACTATTTAATTATGCAATTTACTATGTTACATTAACATGTAGGGGTTTATATGCATTCAAAAAGGATGGAGGAAAGGTCCCCAGTAAAAAGAACCAGCCAATAATTTGAGAGAATGTGAAAGTAAGTTCCCGACTCCAATGTATATGTTATTTATGTGAACTATGCTTATTTGTATTTTTTAATATTTTGTATCCATTTTATAGTGTGCTACACAAGATAATGGTTGGGCATGTGCATACTATGTGATGCGGTTTATAGACATGATTATCAAACATGCAAATGAAATCAATGGCATACCTAAGGTATTATATATAGTCTCATTAGATAGTATGAAATATATCAATCTTATTTATATATTATTACTTATATATATACATCATTCTATTTGCAGGTGTTTAAAACTGACCCCACTACAGGTAAAGCCTTAAAAGATGTACATGCTCCATATACGATGGAAGTATTAAATGACGTAAGAGAAGAATGGGCAAGAGCCATACAAGCAGTGGGGACTGTAAGATATAATTGGGATCCTGATAGCAATGATAAATGATATTTTGTAAATAAATGTTTATACATGTATTTCTACATGTTTGAATGTTTCTACATGTATTTGAATGTTTCTACATGTGTGAATGTGAAAATTGAATTGATTTCTGAATGTATCTACCTATGTGTGAATGTGTAAAAAGAATATGTGTTGATTTTGCAGGTTTGTGGCCTGTTTGTTGGCTGATATCAATGGATGTCATAAACCTGCAGTTCAGAATTGAACTGTAGGTTTCTACATCCTGCTGACCAACCACAGCAGGCCTGCAAATAGATACAAAAAAAAAATCAAACCATAGGTGTCGGTTATTTGTCTAAAACCAACAACAAAGGCTTACATCGTCGGTTAATAACAAAAAACCGCCACCTAATGTTGCCAAACAGCACGGCCGTGCTGGCCAGTACAGTCGTGGCGGCAGGTGATATGGTGTCGATTACAGTGTCGGTCAATAGCAAAAAAATGGCTGCCTAATGTTTCCAGACAGCACGGCCGTGGCGGCAGGTGATATGGCATCGGTTATTAGTAGAAAACTTACGTCGATAGTGTCCTCGATGGTGCCCTTTTTGTGGCGTGGATGATTATAGCATCGGTTTAGTTATATATAACTGACGTCGATGGGGGCCCTGCTGGCGTGTTTCCGGTGGTGCGAAGCATTTTGGTGTCGGTTGGAAAACCGACGCCGAAAGGGTTTGACTTTTAGCGGCGTCCACATAGGCTTCGCTTGGAAACCGTCGCAAAAAGGCTTAAATCATAATTTTCCCAAAAAAGCACACTTGCATTGCTTCCGACTTGAACTTGGACATGCTAGGGCTTGTGTAATTTGATCATTTTCATATACCTAAATCCTATAATCAATCTTGAACAAACATATTAGATATTATCAAAATATGGACAATGTATAACACTCAAGTCAACATTCTCCCACTTTTTGACAATGACAAATCATTCCTAAATTATATTGAAAAGGATATGTAAAGTTATAGCTTTGCCTTGTGAATTGTAGGGGGATTAATGATTTTAAAAATGTGAATTGCTCCCCCTCAATCTATTCTTACTCTTACATGCATAGTTGGTCTTTCTACACAAAACAATATAACATGTATACTATATGGTCCTTTAGAAAGTCACATGATAAAGCATATAATGAACAAGAAAATGATCATAGAGACAATAAAAGCAATATTGTTGAGATTCAAAACATTGAACTTCTATACCCCTTTTTATATTATCAAAAGAAAGGGGGTAGAAGAGCACAAAAATAGGTCTTCTCCCAACACAACTAAAATATACATCCACAACATAAGACATGCAATCTCAAAGAATACACCAAACAGAGATGACACAGAAACAAGTAATCTAAGGCATAATCAAAATATGGGAAACATGACACCAACTCATGAGTATATTAAATCAAAGAGTAAGTGTACATATGATTAAGATTACAACACAGAAAGGATGTCCTCAGAAACAACTACAAATCAAAACGATGAAAACAACATGATGATGAAAAATAGTACATCTCAGATAATATGCCTAAATGTTTTTAGTATATAATAGTCTAGAAAGATATATCAGAAGCATCTACATACTATAAATAAAACATCTAAATGTCTAGACTATCTATGTCCGCAACATCATCATTGTCATCAACATCATCAACCGAGGCTTATGGCTCATAGTCATCATCTCTAAAGGTGTAGCAGAGGAAGCAACATCACCTTCATCACTAGAGTCACCAGAAAATCCATTAGAACCATTAGAACTATCCTCACCATTGTCCTAAGGTGCCTCCTCATCATCAACAACAACTTCCTCATCAGCCTGATCTGGCATCTCCTCATTGACAGAGGAACTGAAACCACGACCGAGCCACCTGGCATTCTGCTTAGCCCAAAAACATACCAAGGACATGTAGTTCTTGAGATTGAGGGTAAGGAGAAGAAGTGTCAAGTCCTTGAAATAGGGTATCTATAGGACCAGTAAGGAGAGGTAGCACAGTAGAGGTAGATCCACCAATAGTAGAGGGTGTCGAAGTAGAAGCAGTAGGTGGATAGGCAAGGTAAAAGTGATCATATGCATAGGATGCATAATCACCTCTCGGGTAGGCATGGTAGGTAGGGTAAGGATGAGCACAGGATTCATAGTAGACATGATAGCATAGAGATCCTGATGCATGTGATCCTGAACCTAAAGGTTATATGCCTATTGATGCATCATGTAACCCATGAGCGTTTCATTTAACACATGGAAAGATGTGTGGGAAGGTCTGGATGGATGAGGTGGTGAAGGTGCATGGGTGGAGGTAGAGGCTCTAGGTGTGGTAGAGGAAGGGGTAGGCACACTCTTATGAAGTGTAGTCTCACTGAAGCAAACTCCTTTTTGGGCAAGTTGGTAATGAAGGTCATGAAAAAGAGATTTGCCCATGACAGTCTGAAAGAGACCACAAATCAGTGTTGGGTAGTGTGGGTGGGTGTCACAGGTCTTACTGGAGTCAAAGCAGGTCATGTGGTGTAGGACATATCTAGCCCTCTTGACTCCGATGTTCTTAAAGATATAGAACATAATCACCACAATATTCTCTGTAATTTTAGTTTGGTTTTTCTTTGGATGAATATTGCAGTTGACTATTAGGGAAAGTATGTAGTTCTTGAGGTCTAAGGATGAGGAGAGAAGGGTAGACTTCTTCATATAGGGAAATTGAGGCTTCTTCAAGAATTTATAAATGTTAGGGAGAGTTACAGCATATTTCTTGTAGAAGGCCTCAGGGTCTAATAGGTAAAAATACTTAGGGTAATCCTTCCTCTATGTATTTGTCACCTCAGTACCTGAGAAAAAGATATTCAAAGTATCCTCAGAGACTTGGAATTTCTTCTCGGCTATCATGGAAGTAAGGATTGCTTGAGCATTAGGAGGGGGTACGAGGGTGTCGTAATTCATTGCAAATTTGCATAGAATTCATGAATAGTTTTGGTTCTTGTGATGGAATTGTGGTAGTACACATGTTCAACACTCAAGGCATAGAGGTGGTTATCGTACAACAACTTGGTTACTTGATCAATAACCTTTTGTCTATGAGGTCTTAGATCAAAAAGGGCACGAAAAGGAAAGGGGTTCCTAGGGAGGAGCTCCTTGTACCTAATTAGAGCATCATTGGAGACAAAGAAGGTATCATCAAAGGGTATAAAGTGCAAGTTGGAGTAGGAGGATTGTGCTTTGGATAGGGCAGCTCTCGTTCTCCTATTGGAAGCCATGGCAACAAGATAAGAGGATAGAGAGATCAAAAATGTAGGAAACACCATGACAAACCGACCAACACCTAAGATTGATAAGAAAGAGTTCAAGGGAGGTCGAGCTAGGTCAAACTAGGGCTCGGAAGAGGATGGTCGAGACTACGGTTGAGAGCTTGAGGGAGCTGGAGAGTGGATCGGTCAATTTTTCTCTCGTTGAGAGGGTGAAAATTCAGCCAAACCATACTTATGTTTGCTCCAGCCCGGCCATCGATTGAGTTTTGTGATTGGGAAACTTGACTAAATGACTCTTTACAAAAGCCCTCAGCCACAGATCGGTCGAGTTGGCAACTCGAATAATGGTCATTTGAACCAACCTTAGAAATTTTAATTTCTAGCCATTAGAGTGCTACTTAAATTTATTTTTCTAGTCCATTTTGGATTGTAAACGTACTTAGACACATATCACTCATCATTGGGTATTATTTTGTGATAAAACAAGTGTTTCCAATAAATACCCAAAACAAGTGAAAAATAAGGCAATTGAACATGAAAACTAAGTGTTTTAGCACGCAAGGGTGATCAAGACATAAGAAAAGCATATAGAATAGATGAAAACTAGCTAGAAGGCATATAAGATTCATTCAAAGAAGTTATGAGCAATTTATATCTAATAAATTAAAGTTAGCTCTAGCTAGAGGTTTAGTGAAAATGTCTGCCAACAGATTTACCATGTCTGGATGTGTGATATAGATATCCGTTTTTGGCAATGTGATCACAAAGAAAATTATGATGAACCACTATATTCTAGGCTCTACTATGCAATACAGTATTAGATTAATTGCACCAATATTATCACAATAGTTAGGATAAAAATCAAAATGAATGTTAAAGTCTTATAGCATTTGCTTGATCCATAGAACCTGGTCACAACAGCTCCCAGTTGCAATGTATTTAGTCTTAGTAGTTGATAATGCAACTGTGCTCTATTTCTTGGAGAACCAAAACACCAAGCATGGTCCTAGGAGAAATCAATTGCCACTTGTGCACTTTCTATCAATCAAGCATCATGCATTATCTGCATCACTATAAGACGTAATATTAAAGTCCCTTCACTTGGGATACCATAGTCCAAAATTTGTACTTTTGGCTAAGTACCTGAAAATCCTCTTAATAACTATATGATGTGATTTCTTGGGATTTGATTGAAAGCAAGCACACAAGCCAACACTAAACATTATATTAGGTCTAGAGGAAGTTAAATAAAGTAAAATTCCAATCATACCTCTATAGAGCTTCTCATCTACCTTCTCACATTGTTCATCTTTATCAATTTGGTGGTGCTTGACATGGGTGTGTCCATCGTCTTGGTTTTCTCCATCCCAAAGTGCTTAAGTAGCTCACTTGTGTACTTTGGTTGATAAAGTTCCCATCTTTAGTTTGCTTGATTTGAAATCTGAGGAAGAATGTAAGCTCACCCATCATGCTCATCTTAAACTCACTCTGTATAAGATCACTAAACTCCTTGCAAAGATCAAGATTAGTTCCACCAAAAATGATATCATCAACATATATTTGAATGATAAGAAAATTGTTAGAAATGTGTTTGAGAAACAAGGTAGAATTTACTTTGCCCATGATATACCCATGATCTTAGAAAAAATTATTTAATTTCTCATACCAAGCTTGAGGTGCTTGTTTGAGTCCATAGAGAGCTTTTTACAACAAATAAACATGGTTAGATAAACTATCATGTTCAAAGCCTGGGGGATGTGCAACATACACTTTCTCCTCAATTGTACCATTCAAAAATGCACTTTTAACATCCATTTGATAAAGAAGAAAGTTTTTATAACTAGCAAATGTAATCAACATACGAATGGACTCAAGTCTAGATACATGTGCATATGTTTCATTAAAATCTATACCTTCTTGTTGATTGTAGCCTTGAACCACGAAATTTGCTTTGTTCCTTACCATTTTGCCACTTTCATCTAGCTTTTTGCAGTAGACCCACTCCGTGCCAATGATCTTTCTATCACTTGGTCTTGGCACTATGGTCCACACTTTGTTCTTTTCAAATTGATTCAATTCATCTTGCATGCCTAGGATCCATTCATCATCCCCAAGAGCTTCTTTGATGTTCTTTGGCTTGAGTGGTGAGATGAAGGCGTTGTTGGCTTGTTCTTTGTTAAAGGAAGCCGGTGTCTTCACTCTTTCAAATGGGTCACTAAAAATCAGCACTTTTAGATGATTCTTTGCAAATTGGGGGTTGGATCCTTCTTCTCTTCATCTTTCTATTCTTCTTGAATGACCACCTCTATACCCTTTCGGATGATGTTGAGTTCTTTTAGGGTGGGTATCACCTCTTCTACAACATCACCATTTGGAACAATATCTTTGGGAATAGAGGTGTTAGTCTCAATAAACTTAACATTAATTTATTCTTCTATTTTAGCAAGATCAACATTAAATACTCTATAAGCCTTGCTAGTAGTGTTATAGCCAAGAAAGAAGGCCTTGTAAAATTTTAGATCAAACTTGTCAAGAGAATCTTTCATATTCAAAACAAAACAAAGACATCTGAAAACATGAAAATACTCTATAGAAGTCTTTCTACCACGCCATAGCTCATAGGGGGTTTTCTTCAAAGAAGGATGTGTAAAAACCCGATTTTTCACAAAACATGAGGTACTACAGCTTCAGCCCAAAACTTCTTTCGGGTGTCATACCTAAAAGAATGTCCTAGCCATCTCCTATAATGACCTATTATTCCTCCCTACAACCCCATTTTGCTAGGTATTTGAGGTGAAGAGAAGTTGTGTGCATATCCATATTCTTCACAAAAATGTTCAAAAATATCATTTTCAAATTCTCCTTCATGATCACTACAGATGGAAACAGTCTGACAAGAATCTTTGTTCTCGACTTGTTTACAAAAACTAGAGAAAATGTCAAGCATATCACTTTTGGAAATGAAAAAGAAGGTCCAAGTATATCTACAGAAATAATTGGCAGTAACAAGACAATACTTGGAACCAAGAAGTGATTGAGTTCGCATTGGTCCATATAAATCAATATGATGAAGTTCAAGAGCTCTCTTGGTACTAAGGACTCCTTTGGATTTTAAGGAGTACTAGGTTTGCTTTCCTTCAGTACAAGGTTGGCATTCCTCATCCTTTTCAAAATCCAATTTTGTAAGTCCCTTGACCAAGTCCTTTTTGCTCAACTTCTTCAACTGATGCATATTTACATGACCAAGCCGGTGATGCCAAAGAGAAATATCATATGAATTGACTACTAGGAATCTAACAACAATAGGCTTAATAGAGTCAAGTGCAAATAAATAAAGATTACTAATTCTAGTTCTCTTATATATGACTTGATTGGTGAGGGAATCTAGAATCAAGCATTCAAAATAAGTAAATAGCACAAGGTACCCATTATCACATAATTGACTTTCACTACCACCACAAAGAGAACATTCTTGATACACAAGGATTGACATACATCACCCTCACCTTTTACCTTACCTTTCTTGTTGTCAACAAACGTAATCGAACCTCCTTTCTTCTTAGTAAATTTGTTTAAATGGCTTATATCACCTATCATGTGCTTAGTGTAGCCACAATCAACAATTCATCTTCCTTTTTCCTACAAGAAAGGAGAGTTTTGATTACCGACTCAAACTTTGGGATCTCTAGTTAGCTTGGGGACCCATTTCATCTTTGGGTTGGTCCCCTTAGGCTTGTAAGGACAATAAATAGAATAATTATCATCACATTTACTCCTTACTCTCTTTATTACCTTTGGCTTTATTCTTTCCCTTAGGTGCTCCCCCTAAAAATCTCAAACCAATAGAACCACTTTGTTTTGTAGAATGGTCAAGGATTTCATTTAGGGAGTTTTTCCCTTTGAGAAATTTCTACATAGAGGATCTAAGCCCTATGATTGTCATCATTAAGAGATATGATAGTAGAAGACAAACTAACAAGATCATCTCTATCATGAACAAGGTCGGTCTCCAAATAGTGGTTTTAGTTAAATAAGAATTTTTCTCAATAGAGATAGAAGCAACATCATTACTAGGCAAGACAGGTCTATAAAATAAATCATTAACTTGACCAAGAAACCTAGCTTGTTCAGATTTAAGCAATTGAATTTCCCTGAGATAAACATCCCTCTCATTTCTACAAGCTTCAACAATAAACTTGAATTCAAAAATTTTAGTTTTAAGAGTTTCTAGCTCATTTAGGCACTTTTGATTATCTTCCTTATGAGTTTCAATGTTCTTAAGGTAAACACCATTCACTGTCGCAACTACATTCTATTGGAGCTCAAGATCAAGAAATTGGTCTTGCAAGTTATCAATGTTCTCAAGATGAGATTTCTCATTTTGCTCAAGAATCTCAAGTTTAGCATACAAATCGTCAATAATTTTTGCTAACCTCTTACTTTTAGATTTACATTTAGCAAAAGAAGAATGGGTAGAAACAACCATATCAATAAGAGTTTCTTTAGCTAACTCATGCTACCTTACCTTACTTACCTCACTTATCTGGCAAAACTCTTCACTTGTAGAGGCCATGAGTGCAAGGTGGCACTCTCCATCTTCATCAAAGATAGAGCCACTTGAGGATGAAGCTTTGCAAACTACATGAGTAGCATTCTTGTGTCTTCTATCCTTCTTTTCCTTCCTCTTGTACTTGCTCTCCTTCTTGTACTCTTCCTCCTTCTTGGAGATACTCTTTTGGTGTGACTTTCTTGATTTAGGAGTGTCCCTTTTGGCCACTTGTAGCATCTTGGAGTAGAGGAGGAGGACTGCTTTCCCTTGAAGTGCTTGCCCTTGGAGTAGTTGGCTTCATGCTCACTAGGGCACTCCTTCATTTCAACCATCCTGTAGTGATCCTATGACAAACGTCATTTCGGACATCCCCATCAATTTGAATAATAGAGCCCAAGTAACTAAATTTATCACATTTTGCTATATCTACTCCGTCCAACTTGGCTCCACCACTCACACTGTGAGATCACTTGAAATTGTAATGCATATACTCAATTTTTCTCCTACTAATCATCAATCCATTTCATTCTAGTGCCTTTCTCCAAAGTTCAACTTTATCATTCAAACCATCTTTTGTTTTGTCAATCAATACAATTTCATCAGCAATTAACATACACCAAGGAACATCATCCTGAACATTATTTATCAACTCATCCATAACAAGAACGAACAAAGATGGGCTGAGTTTGGATCCTTTGTGTACCCCAACTATGATGGGAATGTTGTTGTCTCTCCTCCAGGAGTCTTCACACTTGCAGTAGAGCTACCATACATGTCTTTAATCAAGTAAATGTATTGGATTGGCACACCCTTTTCCCTCAAAACCTTCCACCACACTTCTTTGGGTACTCGGTCATAAGCCTTTTCTAAATCGATAAAAACCATGTGGAGATCTCTTTTTCTTTCCCTATACTTCTCTATAAGCCTCCTTACCTAAAAAATAGCATCTGTTGTTGATATACCATGCATGAAACCAAATTGGTTGTTTGATATCTGCGTTATAGATCTTAGCCTCTATTCAATAATCCTCTCCCAAAGTTTCATTGTGTGACTCATCAACTTGATACCTCTATAGTTTGAGCAGCTCTGGACATCACATTTGTTCTTGTAGATGAGGACTATAGTACTATTTTCCACTCATCCATCATCTTCTTTGTCTCCACGATCTTGTTAAATGAATTTGTTAACCACATAACTCCTTCATCTCCCATACTCTTCCATACATCAATGGGAATATTGTCTGGTCCACATGCCTTCCTCGTTTTCATCTTTTTCAAGGCATTCTTGACCTTAAAATGTGAAACTCATCGTGTGTAAATAATATCTCTTGTATCCATATTACACAAGTATCTAACATTATTTATAGTATCTCGATTTAAATGTTTATGGAAGTAATTTTTCCATTGATTCTTAATATCATCGTCCTTGACCAGCTCTCTACCATCTCCATTCTTGATGCATTTTACATGAATCGAGTCTCTTCCTTTCCTTTCTCTTATACGATCCATTTAATATATATCTTTTCCCTTCTCTAGTGTCCAGCTTTTTATAAATATCATCAAAGTAGATGTCCCCATGTGATGATATACATTATTCAATTGTACCCCTAGCATAAAAGTGTTAGTTTAACATGTAGTGTAGTAGACTTAGTTAAAATATTGAGAAACACTCCCACCCAACTTGAGCTTTTTATTATGTACAAGACCAAACTTTAAATCACATTTAGAAGACTAAGGTGCATTATTCATTGCATATCACTTCACCAATTTACTACATATTGCATATTGTTTATTTAATGTCATGTGTTTGTACGACTTCCACTGTTATTCCTCTAAAATATTTACATTTAAATATATGTAAATTATATATGATGTTTAATGTACTTATAACATACATATTTCAATCAAATGAAAAATAATAAGTGAATGGTTGAAAAACTCAATTGAGGCATATTTGTTTGGGAATATATATTTTTTAGCTTAATGTTATACATTTACTATTAATCACCATGGTGTTTTAAAAACCAATGCCAGTGAACCCTCATGCTATAACAAATATAGTTAAACTTGATGCATCCTGAATTGGTTCATATCATGCATGTAGGGTGAGAAATGACCCAATTGGGATACAATTATGTTGAATTTTCCAGTGAATCTCCATAGGGTTCATACCTTCAAATTTGGAACATGGAATATGTAACATGTTACAAAAATAGATAGACAAGAGTTGTAACGATATGACTAGTAAAGTCAACTATATACTTATAGATGCAAGTCTTTTGTGTGCATTATTCTCTCTCAGGTCTGGAACAAAAACAAGTCACAAGAGTAGTTAGTCTCTTTGTTTGCTTTAGAAAAGGAAATCATTAAGATTGTTATTCCTCAAATACGAGTTGTCAAATCACTCCAACATGAGCCAATGAGTCCCCTAGAGAGATGCATGGAGACCAACACATCTTTGTTGAGCAACGTGTCTCCCACTAAGTTGCATTGATCTCATCGAGGGCATAAGGACACATTGCCCCTACTTGTGAAATGCTCTAGGAGAGCACTAAATTACTCTACCCCATTAATGTGGCCTGGTTCACGATCACATTGACTCTAAAATATGTTATTTTTATCTATATCACTAAATGTCACTATATTTATTATATTAAAAAATTGTTTTAATTTATGCATTCAAGAAACCCCACATGCCATTGGGCTAGATGAGAGGAACTTTAGGAAAACTAAGGTGGCATCCAACAGTAGCCAGACAAGTTCTGGAGCACACAAGGAAGAAAATGATGGAAATCCCTTATGACAAAAGAGCTTCATCTCCCTTGGTTATACATGAATACATCTGATTTATAGAAACACAAAAACTATCAACACCCAATAGAAGGTGCAATAAAAAGAATCAAACAACCAGGAAATAGAAGTCAATCTTGGAGATAATAGCACAAATAAACTCCTATATTACAAGGAAACATACAGATCCCCAATTCTTAAGAGATCCAATCACAAATCCAGACTCAAAGAAATCATACAAGAATAAACTCAGCTGAAAACATGATGACAGTTACCGATGCATTAAATATCTATCTAGAATATTGTCACATCTTTCTTCAACTAGAAGATATCATTGTCTCATCAGAAAATGGGTATCCAGACTTTGATCTTAGAAGAGAGGCCCTCAAAGGATGACTCAAACCTGGAAGTACACAATAGTAGTCAAATGCTATCCACAAAAGTCAACTTCCTAACCCTAAGACATAAATTCAAATATTATGAATACATATAGGTGGCTTCAACTTGATCTATATAGCTAATGACTATTTTATTGTCCAACTTCAAAGGGAAGATCAACACTCTAATTGGAGGCCCCTAGTCTATCTTCATATCATATCTCACCATATAGAGATGGGATCCAAACTTCTCACCATAATCAAAAACACCCCTAAAACTAATTGCATGGGTACGAATTCCAAATCTCCCTATTCACTTATACCAAGAGGTCTTGTTGGAATACATTGGAGATTGTCTGGAGAAGACGATAAATGTTGATCTCAACACAAGGCTATAAATAAGAGGTATATTTGCATAAATTACTGTGGAATTAGACATTGCCAAACCACTTATTCCCATTATCACAGTCTCAAGGAAACCCTATAGGGTGGAGTGAAAAAATATATCGTTAGTTTGCATGCACTATGGTATATCTAATCCTCTAGGAAGAGAATCATTGAAGCAAATGCTACTCTCTAGGACGGAGAATCATCATAGACAAACCACAAAGAAAGGAGAGCTTCTCTCAGGACATTCATGCTCAACCTATACTAAGGAAACAAAGGAAAACACATGGAATACACATGGAACAAATCTTGTAACTTGCTCAAACAGGTTTTAAGAACTTCAAAATCCAATGAACCAGAAGAGACCCCTGAAATAATAGAGGTGGTGAAAGTGGCAGATAGGGTAATAAGCATACTAGATTGGATCCATGGAAAGAAGAAAAATAAGAACACAAAAGAAGGAAGAAACACCAATATCAATAAACAATAGCATAATAGAATCGCAAGATAACAACAAAAAGTCCCTTAGGTTTCCCCTACAAATCGGCACAAATGCTACTACCTAGAAGATGCAAGCTGAACACTTTGTGGTGCAGCCTACGAGAGAGAGCAATACTTGGCTGAGATATGGCAAAAGACCCTTTCTTAGCCTCGATATACAGCATATGTTCGGCAGTTGTAGGGGGACTCAGCCTCTACAAACTAGACATGGGAACAGTACAATTGACATTCACCAAAGCAACTGCAAAATACTTCATACAGGGGAATATAGTAGATCTTCTACTAGGTAGAGGTGAAAACCTTGATTTCTTCAAGACCTGTAGAATGAAGCACAAGCAATGGGATCATCTACTATCCTTGAAATCCATAAATGATATATATGAGTTAGAATATATAGGGTACTGTGAAAAGGATATTTAGAATACTATCAAAGAGTTAGTAAACATTTACCATGTATTAGTTATAAGTATCTATGAACCAAGATGCATTGGTTCTAAAAATAATAACATTATCAACAAATGTGGTTTCTAAAAATCACATCATGTTGAGGCTCTAGTATTATTAGTGGCATTTGGGTGTTTTGGAAAGGTAACACTATGGTTGAAATCCTAGATTCTCATAAGCAATTTATGCACTATAGGATTAACAAGAAGCATCTTTAGACTAATTTTAGTGCAAGCCAGACAAAAGTAGGAAGACATCTATTTTGGAAGCACTTACAAGACCTAGCTACCAACATCAATGAACCATGGATTATAGTAGGATAGTTCGAAGTGGTTATGTTCCCATCAGAGAATATAGGAAGCTATAACTTCAATGTAGCCAGTAGTAGAGAATTCATTCACGCTCTGGACAAATATGGACTGGTAGATCTTGGTGCTAATATATTAAAAATGACCTTTCAAATAGTCCTTATCCATGAAGGACTTGATAGAGTTTGTGGCAACAAATTATGGATTGATAACGCCTCAGGGAACTTCATTTAGGTGGTAAAACACATGCATTTTGACCATGGGCCCCTTGTGATTACTTGTGCAAATTCAACATCACTCAAACCAGAAAATACCTTAAGCGTCGATAGTCTGGGAAACTTGTTCATCCTTCAAAAACTTTCTAAAATACAACTGGAAGATAAATCTAGACTTCAACCAAGCTGCTTCAACATTCCTAAACAAATCCATGAAATTGGACACTACATTGAAGAAGAAAGAATCAATGACAAAGACTGCTTGAAGAATAAGATCAAATGATATCAATTCCAACTCTCACTCTCTTATGATGTATAGTAGACCAAAGCATGACAAAACTACAATTGTATTTGGATAGGATCCTAGGAAAGGAAGAGATTGATTGGAAGAAACAAGCTCATTATGACTGGATAAAGCCTAGTGATTCAGACACAAAATACTTTCACTCCTGAGTGATGACTAGACAGTGGAGAAACAAGATTATAAGACTACAAGATTTGGATGGAATCTTGATTGAAGATGTTTCTCAAATCAACTATATAATTTGTTACTCCTTTTCTAATCACTATCAATATAAAGATACCTCTAACGAGCACAATGCATGTTGTTCCTTCATTGGAACTTTCTCTAATCTGGAAACATCTTTGGTATCTATTTTATCTCATGTCCCTAATGAATCAAGAAATATGGAGTTCTCTCAACTCCATAGCTTCTCTTAAGGATCCAGGGATGGATGAGGTAGATGATTCCTTCTTATAAAAGAACTCTGCTTTGGTTCAAGACCAACTCTACAACTTTATTTCTAGGGCTTTACAAGGGACCCACATTGACATGCGTGCAACAAACTCCTCCCTAATTCTAATTCTAAAAACTCATAAAACTAAAAGTTGCACCCAACTTTTCTTCATTTCACTAAACGACATGTGCACTAAACTCCTATTAATAGTCATTGCAACTAGAATCATACCCTTCTTAGAACATTGGGTATCACTGTTACAATCAAGATTCATCCCCTAGTCATAAGATTGGGGATAATAGCCCTAGTATAGGAGATAGTTCATTATGTGGAGATGAAATCAAGCAAAAATAATTTCATTGACATAAATTTAGATCCCATCAAATCTTTTGACAAGATGAGTTGGTGTTTCATTCATAATTCCTTCTTGAAGACATCATTACCAATAAATATCATCTAGATTATAATGAGAATCATCACTTTGGATAACACCTCTATTCTTTGGAATGGGGAAAACATAGGAAGATTCAAGCCTTCATGTGGGGTAAAATAGGGATACCCACTCTCCACATACCACTTTGTCCTTTGTCTTGGAAGATTCACCCAATTGATCATCCATGAAGAAAATAAGGACATTTGGAAACCCATGACAAAACAAAAACCCTCATGTTCTCATGTTAACTTCATAGATGACATTATTTTGTTAGTAGAGGCTTTGTATAATCAAATGAAGGTGATTCTAAAGTGTCTACAAAAATTCACATCAGCTTTGGTTCAATCCTTATCACTAGAAAAATCGAATATTCAAATTTATTTTAACAGTTCAATATCTCTAAAAATCTGTATATGTAGGTTGAGAAAAATCAACAAGACTAATAAATTTGGATCAGGATCATGTTGTCCCTATTATACACATGAGGAAATGAAAAGAACAGTTCAACTACATAATGATCAAAATTCAGCAACAAATTCTAACTTGGAAAAATTGCACTCTCTCTCTTGTAGGTGGGATGGTAAATAGGTAAGGCAGTACCCATTTACCCACCACTAATACTCTATAGGGTTGGGTAAGGACAAGTATATTCCTTACCCACCACATGTTTACCCTTTACCTGATTTACTCGCATCTAAAGAGGGTAGGGTAAGGCAGAAACTTTACCCTACTTGTAAGGAGTGGGGCTTGGGAGGGGTTCACTCCTTAATATAAAAGATAATTGCACGATACCCGAATCATTCACATCCATAAAATAGATCATTCATATAAATGGAGTGCATAATATTTTCTTAAATATAATGATAAAAGAAAAATAGTTTTGTTGCAATAGAAAGTAAATCTAACTATTAGAAAAAATATTCTTGTTTGAGTTCAACAAAGGGGCCATGAATGACATCTTAACAAGATTTAAAACCTATACTAGTAGGATCAGTTTGTGTTGACCAACTTGTCCATCTCATAATGTTATGACCACATTTGTGCTTAATTGGTAAATTAGGGTTTATCTGAATGATTACATGCTTGATTAGATTAAACATCATTTAGACTTAATTAATGATAGTGGATCACTTGTTATGTTTCAAACCTAAGAAGAAACTCTAACTATGATTTTAGTTTTAAGTATTAGGGTTTGAGAAATGTAAACCCCAATCGGAAAAAATTAGGGTTTACTTGGATGATTGTATGCTTAAATTAGTTGATCATTTTTTGAACCTTGATTAATGATGGTAGTTAAGTATTTATGTTTTAAATCAACAAGAAGGTTTAATCATACTTTGATCCACATAATTAGGGTTAACATTTGGAAACCCTAATCGGCCCAAATTAGGGTTTTGATAGTACATGAATATGGAATTTGATCAGGATAGCAGTCTGGTAAATGATTTTTCACATTTTCTACAAATTTTTTGTTTAATTGAATTTATATATGATATGGATATCTCAATCATGCATATTGGAGAAAAATTTCAGAATATTTGGGTGTTCTTTGAATGTGATTCTCGGTCAAACTATACTTCAACCAAAATGTTGACAGGGTGATTTTCAGCAGTATAGTGTTTTATTTTTACTTATTTATTGGTAACTCCAAATGATCTGAAATTTTAACTAGAGATTTGAAACTCAATAATAAACAAAAAGATAAATTTAATAATTTTTGGATGCGTTTAGACCTTATTAGTAGACAAATTATAGTAACTGACATTTATGTAGAGTTCTGGATAGCAGTGATCTATTCGATTTTATTTATTTAATGGGAGATTGGAATGATCTCAAATTTTAACTGAAGCTTAATAACTTAATTATACACAACATTATAAATTATCATAATTTTTGGAAATAGTTTGATCTCTAAAATACACGAATTACAGAAACTTTTTTATGTCAGAAAAATCTATTGAAATAAGAAAAAGTTAAGTGAGGGGTTAAAGTGCAATTGACCCAAGCAGCTCAATTTCTCTATATGGTCAACCTAACACCCTATAGGCTCTCATTATTTGTAATTCATTCCAGAGAAACGAAATCTTAGAGAGAGAGGGAGATTTAGGGCTTGAGAGGAGAAAGTGGTGGAATTGTTGAATTAGGGTTTCTCTCTGAGATATGATGAAATCAAGTAAGTTTAGCTTCTTTGCATAGCCTTTAATGGTGAATCTTCTCTCACATGTCAAGATTTCGTCCCTCCTCTGATTTGATCCGAAATGGTATCAAAATTTCCCCTTTTCTCACTCTTTCTTCATAATTCCTCATTTTTGGGGTTTATGAGTTGAAAGGAAGAAGAATTGGGTGAATTGATGGGGATTTGATATGGATTCGAGATTTTTAGATATGGGATACGTTTTTAAGGTGTTTTAACACCTTAGGGTGAGTGTTAACTTCATTTAAATAGTATATTGCACGAAATTTGGTTAGTTCATCCATAATCTTCAATTGCTCAATATGCGATAAACAAACCCTAAATTCTTCTTTTGTACTTTTTGTAAAATGATATGAATGGATTCTTCTTCTGTTTTGATGAATTTCAGATGATAAAATCATATAAAAAATGGATACAAACTATCTTAATGAGAATTCCTTAAGTAATTACAGAGGTTATAAGAGTAAATTGAAATTTAGGATTTTTGTCTATGATTGAAATTGTTGTACAATTAAATAGAGAAATTTGTCTATGTGAATCTCATTGATTATGAATGATTGTTTATATGAATGTGTAGTACATACATGTAAGATACTATCTTGGATTTTGTGTGATGTGAATAGTGTTTTCTTGATATCTCAATGGAAAGGGTTGAAACCCTAGATGAGTGAAAAGTTGGAAATTTGTGAATAGATATTATGAATCCATTTGAAGTGTTTATCTTGACATCTTAGAATTTAATTATACAATGTTATTCTTGATGCATGATATCTCAGTGAATGGCATGGAAACCTAAATTCAGCTCAGTTCTAAGGTTTCATACACTTATTGATTGTATATGATTTGTTGAAAGCAGTCTTTATTCAGTGAATGTTTATGTTGTATGAAATCCTTATGAGAGCCATGTGATAAGTGAATGAGGCAAATGAAACCCTAAGGATGGAGTGTTTCCATGTGATAAGTGAATGAGGCAAATGAAACCCTAAGGATAGGGTGTTGCCCTGTGATAAGTGAATGAGGTAAATGAAACCCTAAGGATAGGGTGTTCAATGAATCAAGTAGTTGTGATATCTAAGTTCTTAGTATGAGATGTGGGGATGCTTAACAGTTTAATTACATGATTTTAGTGTATACATGATTTTAGTGTATAAAGTGCCAAGTTGACATGTATTCTGTTTATTTAAGAATTTTAGCCTTCTTGTATGTATAGTATGATGATTACTCAGAATATTATAGTGT
The DNA here is from genome assembly GCA_963693085.1 of Alisma plantago-aquatica. NCBI lineage: Eukaryota > Viridiplantae > Streptophyta > Magnoliopsida > Alismatales > Alismataceae > Alisma > Alisma plantago-aquatica. Next base: position 1,128,187,292 of record OY856409.1, on the reverse strand, counting down.
TTTGAATATACTATTCTACCAAGCTAAGTAAGAAAGTACATATCATATTTATAAGCTTCAGATGAATAGACTCGGTACCATAAAGATACCAGAGTCCAGAATAAGTAAGTGAGAGATAAAATATAGTAAGATCTTTCCAATAATAATAAAATAATAGACATAGGTGCCCTGAACACCGCATAATCCCTATGAGAGGTCTGCACCTTAGGGATGAAACGACCTACCTTGGCGGTGCATCCAGTATACGGGGGTTGGAACGCACCCACAGAGCATGCATGGGGACGAAGCCCTTCAGGAAGTCTCCTAAGAAAAGAAATAGGTTACCCAACATGAACCGGACATCCCAGTGGTAACCCAGAGGTACCCACAGAGTGTACCAAGTTGAGGCCCACGGAGCGTCTCAAACCCTCCGCCTGTGTACTCAGCCTAGAAGAGGAGTCCAGTTTATGGCACCATAAGAGTGTCAAGGCCCGTGAGCTAGTTTTCGTGTAGCAGACCAGGACAGCTGTCAGACTTAGCTATCATGGGGTTTTGGCTAAGTCTTGTACGATGTGATTGTAGTGTACTACGAGTCTCATATGTAGAGTACACTGCATATGATTAGGGAATAAGCTAAAATATGATCATATAGGTTTAAAGAGTTTCTTATAAGTAAAAAGAGTTAAGCATGATTTGAATATAGTTTCATAGTAGTTGTTCTTTAAATGCAATATGTACATTTTATGTTATTTTAACTGTATTGTTTTGGATCTGCTTAATGTAGTAATTACTATTGTTATAATTGATATCAGTTGCTCAAAGGTATAACCGTAATTATATCAGTGCTTTAGAGTGTTTCTTTGAAGTTCTCATTCACTGAGTGAGTAGGCTCACCCCTCTACTCAAAATTTTTAGGGAAACCACATGGACTTGAAGAAGGTCAGAGCATCAGAGTAGATCTACCGCATGAGTTAAGTATGAGATTAGTTAAGTTCAGTCGGTCCCTGTCACTCTAGGTCCATGTATAGATGTGAAAGGGTTATAAATGATGTTTTGTATCTTTGTTTCCTTGATAAGAGAGAATGTATCTGATTATCATGTTGTATGTACATGGAAGTCTGAGAAATAGAATGAATATATGAATGTGTATCATTAATGTTGAGATCATATTAGAGTAATAATAGTTTGATTCTTTTCTAAATTTTGTTTATGAGAATGAATGCGAGAAAACAAAGAGTTTGAAATAAAAAGGAAACAATTGGGAGTAAACTTTCTATTAAGTGTAATCTTCATAGTCATGCCCTAATCTCATGATTAGTAGAAATCGTGGGATGTGTGTGTGACACATAAGCTTTGTCAATAGCTAGATCTGAGTGACACCTCCTATCTCCTAGTCCTCATGCTATGTTACCTCTAGGTGGGTTGAAGGCAACACCTAGGAGAAAGAAAACAAAAGCAAGGACATCAGTGAATGTTGAGTATGTGCATGGTAAAATAATTTGGCATTAATTAAGTGAGAGAAGATTTGAATAAAGAGATGTCAATAATGAGATATCCAAAAGAGAACAGTTTGTCAATAGATTTAACATGTAAAAAACATGAGGTAATTATCAACATGGATATGATTCATAAAAAGTTTCTTGTCATACACATTAAAATAAATCATACTCACAAAGATAAATAGTTTCATGGTGATAAAAATATTGGCTGGAATATACTAAAAAAAGGGTAGGAACCCATATATATATATATACACACACACACCACACCAAAGCGCAGGAGGACTAAAACCTTAGTGCCAAATAAATGTAGATTTTGTAGGAGAATAGAACCCAGTGCATGGCAAGGGAATAAAACTCAGTACCTAATATCATACATGGCAGGAGAATAAAACCCAGTTCCTGGAAGGGGAATAAGACCCAGTGCCTAAATATCAAATGTGATGGAAGGATAATACCTAGTTTCTATGTGGTGTCAATACTTCTAGTTATGACTAGTCATATACATATGCAAGTAGGACAGGCAAGAACAAAGTATGGTTATCTTTATGCAAAGTAGGAGAATATTAAGTTTTCATCAAGTGGGTCAGAGGAACTAAATCATTTACAAGATTAGGTTTGAAGACCATCAATGTGGTATCCACATTTGAATGTTAAAAAATCCAAAATATATTCACAAGGAAGAGTACTTTCACAAGGTGGTATGAATGTCCACTATTTTAGTCAATGCCTCATATGTGAAAAGGATATTTCATCATGATATTATGCCCAATTTGAATAGATTAGATGCACATACCTTGACTTGAGTATTAAACCAAAGACAGAGATCTACCCTTCAAGTCTAAAGTCACCTTAGACCTACACATAATATTTTGGCACATAGATTAGAGTTCAAATATGTTGCATATGATGAAACCTAGAAATCTAAACCTTCAGTAAAACCCTAGATTAACTCTTGATATTAATCTAGCAAGAGGGTTTAGGGTTATTGATTATAAGTCTACTCCAATTTTCTAATTTTGTTAATTATAATGTTACTTCAATTATTAATAAGAGAATAAGAGAGAAAAATATCCTAAAAATCACATCTTTAAAACTTTTGTATTTGGTAATGGAAATTATACCAAGAGAAGACAAAATCTCATGATTCTAGAACATATTTTTTATAATTTTTGGAGCTTCCAGTAAAAAGTTATGATTTTCACAAATTAGCGGGTTTTACTGATTTAGTTGGGAAAATAATGTGCAAACAAAAATAATAGCCTTGTATTATTGGTTTTAGACTATGGATCATAGATGGGAGATATGGTCATACTAACACAATAGAAAACTTACAAATTTTACATGCATGGAATCAGCCCTAAATAGAAACATTAAGGGCAAAAAGGACAATTTGGTGGCTTCCCCTCTCTGTCTAACCCGCTCCTTGGAAGTATCTTGATGTAGAGAAAGTCTTGACTGATTTTGAGAGAAATTTTCTCATTCCACATTTGTCAAATTTAACCAAAAAACATGAAGAAGGGAGGATGAGAATGCTTACCTAGAAGGAATTCTATCTAGGTGAAGGGAAGAGTTGATCATGACAATGGAAGCTTCAGAGTCGAGACTGAGTTGGCGGTGGAAAAAGATGTGACTCTAGCTAAAATTGGCATAAGAAAATAAGTCCACAAGATGCGGTGGAAAAAGACGTGACTCTAGCTAAAATTGGCATAAGAAAATAAGTCCACAAGTTGCCATTCTGGGATGTACAGTTTCTTGGAGGATGGTGTTAATGGAAGCAGTTGAACCTGGAAGGTCTTTGTTCATCACTAGAATGCTTGCACTTGTTGATGTTCTCGTTGTGTGTTGGAGCCTAAAAACCTGGGTACGATTCAAAGGCTAAGGCCTTGTCAACCATCTACTGGAAGGTGAGGAGGAGCTATGAAACTAGAGGATGACCCACATGGTGGTTTAGTCCTTACAAAAACATGTTAGCCCTACAATCATCACTCAACCCAGTAGCATAACATTGAAGCAGTAGGAATTTTTGCACATATGCAGGAACATACATGAAACCTTGCTTCAGACTGTGGAATTCTGCCTCCTTCTTAAAGGTAGTAGTGCAGATGTACTTCTCACATAATTGTGTTGAGATTTGTTCCCAGGAAAAAGTATAAGTGTCACAAGTTCAAGATATCATGTTTCACCAAACTCGTACTGCTCCATCTAACACATAAGAGTCAAATATAACCTTTTAATGAGGAGGGCATTCCATACCCTAAAAAGTTAACTCTATAGCTAAAACCCAGTCGTTAGCTTTATCGATCATCTCTAGTTCTCCTTCATCTTTGAAGTAGGTGGTTGCATCTTCTTGAAATCAGTCAGTGAGTACTCCTTAAGATTATCTGAAACATGAGGGGTGTTAAACTTTCCCACCATAGCTGTGGTGAGACGTTATCAAAGAAAAGCTAACTCCTACTTAAGGGTGAGGGTAGTTGAAGAAATTTTGGTGGTTTCGCCAATCCCATGAGTAGAGTTTGAGTTATTTCTAGGAAGGGGGATCCATGCCAAAATGAGTGTTTCTCGAAGTAGTGTACATGTCTAAAAATCAGGATTCAAGGGTAGTTTTGATGTTGTCAAGAAGGATCGTTCTCCTAAAACATAGGTATAACTTATAAGGTGAGATAGTCAGACTACCAAGCACAAACATGCTCTGATACCATCTTGAAGGAGTGGGTTCAGGAGGGGTCCACTCCTTCCTTTGAGTTACAAAATAATTCCAAGATACCCCTGTTACGACCCGCGTCGAGCTTATCACGTAAGTAACCTATTCAGCATGTGTTTAGCTGCTTTGCTAAGATATAAGCCTGTTTTCGTTAATTATGTTTTGAGTTAGAGCAAGTGTTAATGTATCATTAGTTTGTTATCTTGTCCTGAGATTGAGGACAAGTTTATGCTTGATCCGTTGCCAGAGAAATCACGCGAAACTGACCTACGAGTAAAAAGATATGGACTTTTTGGTGTTCGGGGACCTATAAGTAATTTCAGAAAGTTCTTGGGTAATTTGCATCCGGCCCCCTGGGCGCCCTTCCTTATCCTTTCTTTACCTTTTCCCTTATTAGCTCCGTTAGCCGACTCTGAATGAACGATAGTTCATTCTCCTGTTGCCCGTTCAAGAGAGAGCAGAACGAGAGGAAAAAGGGAGAGTGAGAGAGAGAGAGAGAGGAGAAAGTTGGGCGATCTTGAGCTCCCCAACTGCGTTCTTCTTCGATTCCTCATCTTCTCCAGCCGAATCAGCCAGCCACTTCATCTTCTTCCCCTTCCCCTTCTTCTTTCCCGTTCCTGCTGCCCGTCCAAGATAGGAGCCGGCCAAGGAGGAGCTAGGAGCGGCCAAAGGCGTAAAAAGCAACGTCTACGGGTTGCTGCTAGGTCGCCTTGAAGTTCCCAAGGTATTTCGTGCAAAGATTTCCCGCAAATCGACCCCGAATCCACCTTCTTCCTCGGGGATTTCTGTTTCTGCGCATGTTGCACGGCGTGCAAATCAGTTTGCACGGCGTGCAAAGTTACAGAAAGCTGATTTCTGTTTCTGCACAGGTTTGCACGGCGTGCAGATCAGTTGCACGGGGTGCAAATTAGTGCACGGGGTGCAAATCAGTTGCACGGGGTGCAAAGTTGCAGAAAAATAGAATAGAAGTGTTTCTGCCCAGATTGCACGGGGTGCAAATCAGTGCACCGGGTGCAGATCAGTGCACGGGGTGCAAATCAATTGCACGGGGTGCAAAGTTGCAGAAAAGCAGAATTAGGTGTGTTTGTGGACGTTTTTCGGTGTATACGAACACACCGAAGTGGGTGAGTGGCAGTTCATTTAGAAAATCATTATTAAACTCATTTAAAATGCTTATTTGCTTCAGTATCAGTTGATATGACTTTTAAACAGTGTAGCAAGTACTTTTGTAGTATGATAAGTTCATTGGAACTTGAAATGCGTGATAAGAATGATGAGAAAGAGGAAATTCTGTGTTTTACAGTTGTAATGCGATATTTCTTTAAATTGTTTATCTGTTAATCAGTTAATAGACCTAGATGCCCTAACACCGTAGAACCCCTAAGAGGTATCTGCAACTTAGGGGTGAAACTCGTGTTGCAACATCATCCGTGCTTGTGTCACAGACAAACGAGGAAAGAGAAAATGCAGTGTCTAACAACAATTGTGCTTGTGTCACGATGGCACTGGGCAAAAAGGAAAACACGGTTATCTAACACCATTCGTGCTTGTGTCACGAAGGTAACCCTGTGACTCTCCGCCGGTGTACTCAGGTTTAAGGAGGAGTCTGGTGCACTCAGAGTAGTGCCTTAAGCCCGTAGAGCCTATGTTTCTAGCCGGTGAGCCAGTGACCCTGTGGCAGAGCAGGGCTGGCGTCAGACTTAGCATTTCTCGGGTGTGTTGCTAAGTCTTGTACGGTGGGACCGTAGCATGGACTTGTTGCGGATCTTTATATGCAGAGTACACTGCATATATTTAGGGCATAATAATAAAATGAATAAATAATCATGTAGGATCACAGTAAATTTATATAACTGCATATCTACCTGAGATACCTGTTGATGTTTTGAAATGTGATTACTATTTGTATATCTGCTATGTCAATTGAACTGCCCTTCCTGAACTGTATATCTGTTTATTTTCAGTTAATAAACCTGACGAGTTGTTTAGTGATAGCTAAGTGAAATGCTATTCACTGAGCGAGTAGGCTCATCCCTCTACTCAAACATTTTCAGGTCAGCATCAGCATCAAGAATCGGAAGGATCGTTCCATCCTAACGCATAGTCGATAGAAGGTTTGTAGTTAGTCCAGTTAGAGGTCTCTTAGTCCATTCCCCTCGATCTTCGGGACAAGGAGTGAGTAAGAGAGAGAATGTATACAAAGATGTAAATTAACTGTTATGCTTTATTTTATGTTGAACAATGCAGTATGCTGTAGACTTTGTTTATATCTCTAGTCAGTTTAATAGAAATGCTTCTGCAGTTTGTAAATTTTTGTTTACAGCTTATACTTGGTTATCATTTAAATGTCTTAAATTTTTTTTAAAAAGTGAAAAGTGGTTGGCTTATGTGTAAATCCCATCATGTCGCGTCCTAATCTCATGGTTTTTGGTTAATGTGAAATTGGGACGCGACAATTTTGGTATCAGAGCTTAGGTTTGAGTACTTAGTTACTCAAGGTCAGGGGACGATAAGAGACCAATAGGATTAAGGTTTAGGTGTCTTTCTTCTATCTGTAGTTATCTAATAGGAAATATTCTATTATATCATTGCAGATGGCAGGAAGAGGCTTTGATCGTGATGATCAAGCTGAGAGCCATGTTGGCCCTGATCCGCGGTACTTGGGTCCAGGTGGTGGTGACCACGTGGATGAAGCATCCCAGATGTACAGGATGTTTTTGGAGACCAAGGAGAAGTACAAGGCTGATAGGCGAGATTCTTCTTCTACCAGCAGTAAAGATCTGATGCGATCTTATGAGCTTGTGAAGAAGCTTGGTGGCACAGAGTTCAGTGGCACCATAGATCCCGCCGAAGCTGATGAATGGTTTAGACAGATAGAGAAGGTCTTTCGTCTGATGGAGCTTCCAGAAGATAAGAAGATTAATCATGCAGTCTATCTTTTAACAGGCGATGCAGAGTTGTGGTGGCGTGGTGTGGAAGAAAAGAGGAGAGGTGCAGAGCTTTCCTGGCAGGATTTCTCTGAGGAGTTTCATCTCAAATTCTATCCACCCACTTTTCTTAGTGAGAAAATCAGGCAGTTACAGAATATCAAGCAGGGGAACATGACAGTTACAGAGTATGAAGCGCTTTTCACACGGTTGGCGAACTTCTATCCGCAGCTTGTTCCTGACAACATAGAAAGATGCAGAAGGTTTCAGGAAGGGCTAAGGCCAGAGATTCGACATACAGTTTCTGCTACTAGCAGGAGGAACAGAGAGAATTTTGGTGAGTTTGTTGAGGCTGCCAGACAGGTTGAAGAATCTGTGAATGCTGACAGGGTGCCCGAGTCTAAGAAAAGATCTGCAGATTTCAGTAGAGGGCAGTCCAGTAGTGGATACAGAGGTGGAGGTAGAGGCTTCTTCTCTAAGCTTGGGCGTGGCTTTGGTTGTTTCGGTAGGCAGAGATCTGAGGATGTCACTACTTCTAGAGGCAGAGGAGGATACAACTCAGGAAAATGGGGTAGTGCCGATAGTGGACAGTCTTCTGGATCGTCAATGTCAGTGACAGGTCCCCAAGGACAGGGAATACCGCCATGCGACAAATGTGGAAAATCACATTCTGGACAGTGTCGGGTTCTAAGTTGTTTTGTCTGTGGACAGGCAGGACATATAAAAAGGTTTTGCCCTCAGCTTCAACAAGCAGCATCACAAGCTTTCCAGCCTCAATACCATGATGTTCCAAGTTCTTCTGTGGCTTCTGGTTCTAGAGGTGGTGGAGTGTCTAGTGGAAGGAGTGGTCAGAGAGGACAGCGTGGCAGAGGAAGAGCTTCAGCACGTTTCTTTTCTTTGACACCCCAGGAAGGTATAATCTCTTCACAAGTTGTTACAGGAGAGATGCTTTTGTTTAATAGTATACCAGTTTCAGTTTTGATAGATCCGGGAGCTACCCATTCTTTTATACGACGTTCCTTAGTGGGTGAACTTAATCTGTTAACTCAAGAGTTGGCATATGAGTTAGTGTTAAGGGTTCCACTAGGTGGACCAACAGTTTTGTCCGAGTTTTGTCCCGGATGCTTGTTATCTTTTGGAGGTTTCACCTTTGCTGCTAATCTCATACCCTTGGATGTAAATACCTTTCAAGTCATCCTGGGTATGGATTGTCTTGAGACATATCGAGTGCAACTTGATTGTTGGAAGAATGAAGCTATCTTTCAACTAGGGGAATTTTCTTGTGTCTTTACTGGAGACAGGAAAGTTCTGCCTACGTGCATAATATCAGCTGTTGTAGCTGATAAGATGTTACAGAAAGGATGTGAAGCGTTTCTTGCTCATGTGATTAACACTAGAGCAGAAAAGAGCACTGCCAGTGTTTATGATGTGCCTGTGGTTCGAGAGTTCTCTGATGTTTTTCCAGAAGAGTTATCAGGCTTACCTCCGGTTAGAGATATTGATTTTGAAATTCAAATATATCCAGGTAGTCATCCAGTAGCACTGCCAGCCTACAGTATGGCACCTGCAGAGTTGAAGGAACTCAAGGTGCAGTTACAGGAGTTGTTAGATAAGGGTTTCATTAGACCCAGTTCTTCACCGTGGGGTGCTCCAGTCCTGTTTGTTAAGAAAAAGGATGGTACCATGCGTCTCTGTATAGATTACAGGCAACTGAACAAGATCACAATAAAGAATAAGTATCCTTTGCCGAGAATAGATGATCTGTTTGATCAGTTGCGTGGAGCGACGATCTTTTCTAAAATTGATTTGAGATCTGGATATCATCAGCTCAGGATAAAGGCTTCTGATATTCCCAAGACAGCTTTCAGAACCAGGTATGGGCATTATGAGTTTTTGGTCATGTCGTTTGGGCTGACCAATGCCCCAGCGGCCTTTATGGATATGATGAATCGGATTTTCAAACCATTTCTAGATCAGTTTATTGTAGTCTTTATAGATGATATTCTGATCTATTCCAGAGACGATGAACAGCATGAGCAACACTTGAGAGTAGTGTTGGAGTTGTTGAGACAACACCAGTTGTTTGCTAAATGTAGCAAGTGCGAGTTCTGGTTGGCCGAGGTAGCATTTCTTGGACATGTTATCTCGAGAGATGGAGTTAGCGTGGATCCTAAGAAAGTTGAATCTGTGCTTCAATGGGAACAACCTACGACTCCTACTGAGATCAGAAGTTTCTTGGGTTTGGCAGGTTATTATAGAAGGTTTATAAAGAACTTCAGTGAGATAGCATCACCTTTGACACGCTTGACGAGGAAAGATGTACCATTTGTTTGGTCTGATAACTGTGAGAGAAGTTTTCAGATTTTGAAGAAAAGGTTGACTTCAGCACCAGTGTTGGTCTTGCCTGAAGCAGAAAAAGGCTATACAGTGTTCTGTGATGCTTCTAGGAGAGGTTTGGGCTGTGTACTGATGCAAGAGGGTAAAGTTGTTGCTTACGCATCTAGACAGCTTAAGAAGAATGAAGAAAATTACCCTATTCATGATTTGGAATTAGCTGCTATAGTTCATGCTCTTAAGACATGGCGTCACTACCTATATGGTGAGACATGTCAGGTGTTTACAGACCATAAGAGCTTGAAATATATCTTCACTCAGAAAGATTTGAATATGAGACAGCGCAGATGGCTTGAGCTGATCAAAGACTATGATGTGACAATCGATTACCATCCTGGAAAGGCGAACGTTGTAGCTGATGCCTTGAGTAGAAAGTCAAGTTCAACAGCCAATGCATTTTCTATGGCATGTTTCAAGAGAGACTTGCTTGTAGATATGCGAAAAATGAACTTGGACTTGGAAGTGACAGGACAGAGTGGGTTGATTGCTCAGATGCAAGTTAGACCTACTTTTTATAATCAGATTAAAGAATTACAGCAGAGTGATGATGAGTTGTGGCAAATCATGCAGGAAATGTCAGAAGGTAAGAGAACAGAGTTCAGGTTTTCTGATGAAGGCATGTTGTATCTTCATGATAGGTTATGTGTACCTGGGAACAGTGAGTTGAAAGAGCAGATTCTTGAAGAAGCGCATACTTCTATGTATGCTATGCATCCAGGTAACACAAAGATGTACAGGAACCTCAAAGAGTTGTACTGGTGGCCCGGCATGAAAAAGGATGTGGCTGAATACGTGGCTAGGTGTGGGGTGTGTCAGCAGGTTAAGGCCGAGCATCAGAAACCTGCGGGTATTCTACAGTCGCTTCCTATACCAGAATGGAAATGGGAACACATCACGATGGACTTTGTGGTAGGATTACCCAGGACGCCTAAGGGTTCGGACTCGATATGGGTGATTGTGGATAGACTAACTAAGTCTGCTCACTTTCTTCCTGTCAAGTCAACCTTTGACGTTTCAAAGCTGGCTAAAGTTTATGTGGATGAGGTAATCAGGTTGCATGGGATTCCAGTTTCTATTATTTCTGACAGAGATCCAAAGTTTACATCTAGATTCTGGAATCAGTTACATCGTGCGTTGGGCACAAGGCTGAAGTTCAGTACAGCGTTTCACCCACAGACAGATGGTCAATCTGAGAGGACCATTCAGACCCTTGAAGACATGCTGAGAGCATGTGTGCTACAGTTTAGAGGCAACTGGGAAGAACACTTAAGCCTAATGGAGTTTGCATATAATAATAGCTACCATTCAAGTCTTGGAATGGCCCCATATGAAGCTCTTTATGGCAGGAAGTGTAGATCGCCAGTTTGTTGGTACGAGGTGGGTGAGAAGGAAATTCTTGGACCTGAGCTAGTTGATGTAACTACAGAAAAGATATCAGTGATCAGGGATCAGTTAAAAGCTGCTCAGGACAGACAGAAAAGTTATGCAGAAAGACGTCGTCGACCTCTTGAGTTTGAGGTTGGTGACGAGGTTTACTTGAAAGTTTCACCGTGGAAGGGAGTGCTGAGGTTTGGCAAGAGGGGTAAGTTGACCCCTAGGTATATGGGTCCATATCCTATTGTTGAGAGGATTGGACCTGTAGCTTACAGGTTGGATTTGCCGTCTGAGTTGGCAAATCTTCATGATGTCTTCCACGTATCTATGCTGAAAAAGTGTCATCCCGGTACGGAAAAGATTCTAGATTCAGAACCGGTGCAGCTTAGGACAGATGTGTCCTATGTTGAAGGACCTGTGCAGATAGTTGATTACCGGATCAAAAAGCTTAAGAACCGCGAGATTCCTTTAGTGAAGGTTTTGTGGAAAAACCATAATCTTGAAGAAGCTACGTGGGAGCTAGAGTCTGAGATGCGTGGCAAGTTCCCTTTTCTCTTCTAGGAATTTTGAGGACGAAATTCTTATAAGGGTAAGAGGAATTGTTACGACCCGCGTCGAGCTTATCACGTAAGTAAGTTGTTCAGCATGTGTTTAGCTGCTTTGCTAAGATATAAGCCTGTTTTCGTTAATTATGTTTTGAGTTAGAGCAAGTGTTAATGTATCATTAGTTTGTTCTCTTGTCCTGAGGTTGAGGACAAGTTTATGCTTGATCCGTTGCCAGAGAAATCACGCGAAACTGACCTACGAGTAAAAAGATATGGACTTTTTGGTGTTCAGGGACCTATAAGTAATTTCAGAAAGTTCTTGGGTAATTTGCATCCGGACCCCTGGGCGCCCTTCCTTATCCTTTCTTTACCTTTTCCCTTATTAGCTCCGTTAGCCGACTCTGAATGAACGATAGTTCATTCTCCTGTTGCCCGTTCAAGAGAGAGCAGAACGAGAGGAAAAAGGGAGAGTGTGAGAGAGAGAGAGAGGAGAAAGTTGGGCGATCTTGAGCTCCCCAACTGCGTTCTTCTTCGATTTCTCATCTTCTCCAGCCGAATCAGCCAGCCACTTCATCTTCTTCCCCTTCCCCTTCCCCTTCTTCTTTCCCGTTCCTGCTGCCTGGCCAAGATAGGAGCCGGCCAAGGAGGAGCTAGGAGCGGCCAAAGGCGTGAAAAGCAACGTCTACGGGTTGCTGCTAGGTCGCCTTGAAGTTCCCAAGGTATTTCGTGCAAAGATTTCCCGCAAATCGACCCCAAATCCACCTTCTTCCTCGGGGATTTCCATTTCTGCGCAGGTTGCACGGCGTGCAAATCAGTTTGCACGGCGTGCAAAGTTACAGAAAGCTGATTTCTGTTTCTGCACAGCTTTGCACGGCGTGCAGATCAGTTGCACGGGGTGCAGATCAGTGCACGGGGTGCAAAGTTGCAGAAAAATAGAATAGAAGTGTTTCTGCCCAGATTGCACGGGGTGTAAATCAGTGCACGGGGTGCAGATCAGTGCACGGGGTGCAAATCAGTTGCACGGGGTGCAAAGTTGCAGAAAAGCAGAATTAGGTGTGTTTGTGGATGCTTTTCGGTGTATACAAACACACCGAAGTGGGTGAGTGGCAGTTCATTTAGAAAATCATTATTAAACTCATTTAAAATGCTTATTTGCTTCAGTATCAGTTGATATGACTTTTAAGCAGTGTAGCAAGTACTTTTGTAGTATGATAAGTTCATTGGAACTTGAAATGCGTGATAAGAATGATGAGAAAGAGGAAATTCTGTGTTTTACAGTTGTAATGCGATATTTCTTTAAATTGTTTATCTGTTAATCAATTAATAGACCTAGATGCCCTAACACCGTAGAACCCCTAAGAGGTATCTGCAACTTAGGGGTGAAACTCGTGTTGCAACATCATCCGTGCTTGTGACACGGACAAACGAGGAAAGAGAAAATGCAGTGTCTAACAACAATCGTGCTTGTGTCACGATGGCACTGGGCAAAAAGGAAAACACGGTTATCTAACACCATTTGTGCTTGTGTCACGAAGGTAACCCTGTGACTCTCCGCCGGTGTACTCAGGTTTAAGGAGGAGTCTGGTGCACTCAGAGTAGTGCCTTAAGGCCGTAGAGCCTATGTTTCTAGCCGGCGAGCCAGTGACCCTATGGCAGAGCAGGGCTGGCGTCAGACTTAGCATTTCCCGGGTGTGTCGCTAAGTCTTGTACGGTGGGACCGTAGCATGGACTTGTTGCGGATCTTTATATGCAGAGTACACTGCATATATTTAGGGCATAATAATAAAATGAATAAATAATCATGTAGGATCACAGTAAATTTATATAACTGCATATCTACCTGAGATACATGTTGATGTTTTGAAATGTGATTACTATTTGTATATCTGCTATGTCAATTGAACTGCCCTTCCTGAACTGTATATCTGTTTATTTTCAGTTAATAAACCTGACGAGTTGTTTAGTGATAGCTAAGTGAAATGTTATTCACTGAGCGAGTAGGCTCATCCCTCTACTCAAACATTTTCAGGTCAGCATCAGCATCAAGAATCGGAAGGATCGTTCCATCCTAACGCATAGTCGATAGAAGGTTTGTAGTTAGTCCAGTTAGAGGTCTCTTAGTCCATTCCCCTCGATCTTCGGGACAAGGAGTGAGTAAGAGAGAGAATGTGTACAAAGATGTAAATTAACTGTTATGCTTTATTTTATGTTGAACAATGCAGTATGCTGTAGACTTTGTTTATATTTCTAGTCAGTTTAATAGAAATGCTTCTGCAGTTTGTAAATTTTTGTTTACAGCTTATACTTGGTTATCATTTAAATGTCTTAAATTTTTTTTAAAAAGTGAAAAGTGGTTGGCTTATGTGTAAATCCCAACCTGTCACGTCCTAATCTCGTGGTTTTTGGTTAATGTGAAATTGGGACGCGACAACCCCAATCATTGACATCCATAAAATAAGAGCATTCAAATAAATGGGGTGCGCAATATTTTCTTAAATAGAATGATAAGAGGAACCTAGTTTTGTTATGACCGAAAGTAAATCTAACTATTACAAAAGAAATCTTATTTGAGTTCAACAAAGGATTCATGAATGCAGCTTAACAAAATTTAAAACCTAAACTAGTAGGATCAATTTGTAGTGAAAAACATGTCCATCTCAAAAGTCTCCAATATCTAGATCCAAGCGACACTCGATATCTCCTAGTCCTCAGTTCTACCTCTAGTGGGATGAAGGAAACATCTAAGAGGGATAAAATAAAAGGAAGGACGCAACGAGCACTAAGTATGTGCAAATTAAATAATTGAGCATTAATTAAAATGGAAGAAGATTTGAATAAAGAGTCAATAATAAGATATCCAAAAGAGAAGAATTTGTCAAAAGATTAACATGTACAAAAGATGAGGTAATTATTGACAAGGATATGATTAATAAAAAGTTTCTTGCCATGCACATGCACATCAACCATACTCATACATATAAATAGTTGCATGGTGATAAAAATACTAACTAGCATATACTAAAAAGCAGGATAGGAACCCATATATGTATGTATATGTATGTATATATATATATATATATAGAGAGAGAGAGAGAGAGAGAGTCAGGCTAGAATACGCTCGAGTGTACACTAGCATGACTCTCTCTCTCTCTCTCTCTCTCTCTATATATATATATATATATATATATATATATATATATATATTCCACCCCAAAGGGTTGGAGGACGAAAACCTTAGTGTCAAATAAATATAGATTTTATAGAGGAATAGAACCCAGTGCGTGGTAGGGGAATAAAATCTAGTCTCAAATATCGGACTTGGTAGGAGAATAAAACTCTGTGTTTTTTAAGAAAATAAGACGCAATCCCTAAATATCAAACGTGATAGGGAAATAAACCCAGTGCATATATTGTGTCACTACTTCTAGTTATGACTACTCATCCACGCATGCAAGTAGGGCAAGCAAGAACAAAGGAAAGTTATTGTCAAGACAAGGAGGAGAATATCGAGTATTCATCAAGTGTGGTCAGATGACCCAAATCATTAACAAGATTAAGTCAGAAGACCATCAATGTGGTATTCACATATCAATGTTAACAAATTAGGAAGATATTCACAAGAAAGAGTACTTTTACAAGGTTATATGGATGTCAACAATTTTAGTCAATGCCTCATATGGGAAAAGGATACATAGACGTGATATTATGACCAACTTAAATAAAGTAGATGCACATACCTTGACTTGAGTATTAAATCAGAGATCCAAATTTACCCTTTATAACTAAAATCACCTCAGAACTACATATAATATTTTGCTACATAGATTAGGGTACAACTATGTTACATATGATGAAACTCTAGAAATCCAAACCTTCAGTAAAACCCTACATTAAATCTTGACATTAATCTAACAAGAGGGTTCCAGGTTTCTAATTACAAGTCTGGTCAAATTTCTTAATTTTGTTAAGAAATTGGATATATAAGTTTGTCCCAATTTCTTTGCAAGAGGGTTCCAAGTTACTGATTATAAGTTGATCGACTTCTTAATTTTGTTGATAATGATGTTTCTTCAATTATTAAAAAAAGAATAAGAGAGAACAAAATCCTAAAAATCACATCTTGAAAACTTTAGAATCAGGGATCGAAACTATACTAAGAGATAGAGAAAAATCTCATGACTCAAGAACGTTACTTTTTATAATTCTTGGAGCTTCCAATAAAAAATTCTGATTATTATAAATTTATAGATTTTACTAAATTTGTTGGGTAAATAACATACAAATGACATTATTAGCCTTATATTAATGTTTTTGAACTATGAAGCATAGAAAGGCGATATGGTCAAACTAACATAATAGAAAACTTGCAACAAAAAGGGAAGCAGTGTAGTGACATATTTGTCTGTGTGTGAAATCAGCCCTAAAAATAAACCTAAAAGGGAAAGGGACAATTCAGAGGCTCCTCCTCTCTGACTAACCCGCACCATGGAAGTAGCTTAGCACACAGTGAATCTTGCCTGAGTTTCAGTGGAATTTTTTTCAGGTCACGATTATCAAATTTAATAAGGAAAACACAAAGAAGGAATGTCGAGAATTCTCACCCCAGAAGGAATTCCACCGAGGTGAAGGGAAGATCTACTCACGACAATGAAAGTCTCAAACCTGAGATTGATTGGCGATGGAGAAAGACGCGACTCTGGGAAAAATTGGCACAAGAAAATGAGTCCACAAGATGGGCAGAGACCAATGTAGGGTTAGGTATTGATAGGGTAGGGTGTTAGGGTTTATACGTGTAGCACCTTTGAGAAGCTTGGGATAAGATTTGGGCATATCTAGGATACAAAAAAAATGTAGTTACATATAGGGTTAATTAGAGTGGAATTCAAATTAGAATCTAATGCAAGTTATTTGGTGGATTTTTATTGAAATCTGAGGGAGAAAGACCTAAATAACTAACACCATGCCTGGTGACATTGTTGATGGACCAATGTTGCCTCCTACCCGAGGTAGGAGACGATCCACTAGTTGTTTGATCTGGGTTTGACGATCCAGAACGTTCGAGCTTCCAAAGGGGAAAGCCTACATGACAACCAAATGAATGACAAGAACTTTGGTCTTTGGGGCAAATAAAATATATTTTCTTTCTTTTTTTAATTACAATTGCATCTGTTTTCCAATTAAGTCTAAATTTGATAGGTTAGCCAATTGAGGGATGATGGATCTGATTTAGCCTTTATTTTAGCATTTGACAAGTCTAAACCCATCAAAACCTAACACGATTCCAATATAAATTTTTGACATATGTAGTTATTCCTTTTATAGATAAAAGATCATATGGTAAAGGGGATTAAATATTATTTACTTAAATTTGTGTTTGTCACTATCCACTTCACCCAATTACCCATTAGTATATGTTTGATTTAATAATTTCAAATTCTAATATATATATTAACGTCTACTAGAAACCCCAAAAAACACCACTACTTTCTTAATTTGTACTATTATGAAACGAATTCAGAATTCAAAAAAAAATGTACTATTATGAATCCTAAAACTTCAGTAAATGACAAATAGTGTGTATTACCTTTTACAGTCATCTATTAGAGAGAAAAATATATTTATTAATAAGAACTGATATATTAAAAAGGTTACACATTGTTTTTAGAAAAAAATTGTGTTGAATATAATTATTTGTGTAATTTACCGAAAATATAATTATTACAATATAAACTAGTTTTAGGAGTGTCTTGTGTTTAGTGTATGGAATATCATAAGAAATTGTTGCTAAAAATATCATATATGTATCTTTATATTGTTTTATCCGTTTCATCTGTTACTGTACCCATTTATCTTGCAGGTAAAAAGATGCAGGTATGATAAGGTAAAGATTTTTAGAAAAAGATTAATTACCCTACCCTCTACCTACAGCTTTGACATGGATAAGCGTAAGGGTAAGGGTAAGCCTTTACCTACCCTACCCTATCCACTTACGGTCCTACTTGTAGGCCAGGAAACCCTTGTTAAATTTGTACTTCTCTCATAGCATAGATTACATTGCCAACTTGCACAATGCATTTCATGTTGGTACCTATTTTTGTATGTGATAGGGTGGATCAATTGGTGAGAAATTTCATATGGAATGCCACTAATGCTAATCCTCACATTAACCTAGTTGTGTGGAAACACTTGGCAAAACAAATAACCTAGGGGGCCTAGGAATAAGGCTCACACGAGAATTCAATAGAGATTTATCTTTGAAGAGGATGGGATTTTCTACGAACAACCCCTGGATCACACTCATGAAGGAAAAGCACTCGGGTATGAATGGTTTCCATATCTCAAGCTCTCGTACATGGAGGAATTCATTGTACCCTGCCTCGACACTATTTAAGAAAACTCAAGGAAGACCATCCTGTTAGGCACTAACACTATAGTAGGGACAGATGAGTCGATTGGGAAGGGTGTGCTTCCCATGCTCAAACCTAGTATTTTCATCCCTGAAGATATTAAAGATCTCCAAGTTTCTAGCATAGTCAATGGTAACGGTGCATGGGATACGAGCTTCTTGCAAGAGTGGTTCACAGAAAAAAATAGTAAGGAACATCTTAAGGATGACTACACCAAAATTTACTTTGACCTCAGACAGGTATGTGTGGAAGTATTCTTTTGATGGATCCTTCTCAACCAAATCTAACAAATTACAGACACAACAGTCCAACAGCGCAAGCGATGTTGGTTGCTTCAAGAACGTTTGGAATATGTCGCTCCCCTCTGGTTGGTTCATCATGAAAGAATAATGACCCTCTGAGAATCTCTAAGCATGTGACAGTATGACTATTGACACAATTTCCATGATGTGGAGTACAAGAGGAAACAACAATGCATGCTCTTAAACATTGCCACACTAGCAACACACTTTCGCAACACCTTATCTCCAAGCAACCTCTTTCTTTGTTCATATCACTGTCTGAATGGCTTCTTTACAACCAGAAGACTTTGACGAAGATGCCTAATTTGGAGAGCCTTTTCTCAACGATCTATTGGTTACAATGGAAAAAATAGGAATGCTTATGTCTTCAAGGAAAACCCCATGTCCACCAATCAAATGTTCTTCACTTGTAGATCTAAATCTGCAACAATCCAACTAGTTCTATGTTACACCCCGATCTCACAATTACCACTAATCATGAGATGAGGGTATAAATTTTTAATGTAATACAAAGATCACCCTTAACCTTTTTTTTCTTTCCTCATTTTGTTTCTCTCATGCAATCACATACTAACTTTACAAGAAAATCTCAACATTGATTTCTCTAATCTGATTTCAATAGTAAAAATACATGTATAAACATGCATTATGTTTCTCATACCTTTAAACACATAAGACTTGCTGATTCACATATATTGCTAAAAGAGGAATAATGTTATACATCATCATTTACAACTCTCTCTCTTATTTCTTTACAAGGACCTAGAGTGAAAAGGACCGACTGAACTTAACTATACTCAGACTTAACTCTTGTGGCAGATCTACTCTGATGCAATGATATTTTCAATCTCCACAGTTTACCTAAAAATTTTGAGTAGAGGGGTGAGCCTACTCGCTCAATGAATGAGTAAAACAATAATGCAGTCTAAATTATTGAATCAAACATTTATCATTCTTAGATAATTGAAATAAACAAGATAGAAATTTTAAATTTAAAAGACTAGATATTCAAAAACTTACTAATAACATTGAAGCCTACATCATTAGAAATAAACAAGTATGGAAATATAATCCTCGCTATAATCAATATTACATTTCAAGAATAACTGCTACAAAACTAAAATCAAATCTTTCTTAACTCTTCTTACTTATAAGAAACTCTTTAAACTTATATTATCATATTTTAACTTATGCCCTGATCATATGCAGTGTACTCTACATATGAAGACTCGTAGCGAACTACGATCTCACCATACAAGACTTAGCTTAAAACCTGGGAAGCTAAGCCTAGAACTGAATATAGGTCTGCCTGACTCAAATCGTCACGTCTGACTAAGGCGGCTAAATAGCTGGCCTTTAATTGGACCTCTCCTTCTAGGCTGAGTACACAGGCAGAGGGCCTGAGATGCTTTGTGGGCCTCATCTTGGTACGCTTTGTGGGTACCTCTAGGTTACCACCGGGATCTCCGGTTCATGTTGGGTAACCTATCTTCTCTTAGGAGACTTCCTTAAGGGCTTCGTCTCCCCGCACGTGCGTTCCGATCCCCGTATACTAGTCGTTGCCAGGGTGGATCGTTTCCTCCCTATAGTGCAAACATCCATAGGGAATTTATGGTGTTTAGGGCACCTACGTCTATTATTTTATTATTCTTGGAAAGCTCTTACTACATTGTATCTCTCTATTACTTATTCTTGACTCTGGTGTCTCTATGGTACTGAGTCTATTCATATGAAGCTTATAAATGCGGCATGTACTTTCTTACTTAACTTGTCAAAGAATTATATTTAACAACACTGTAATATACTAAAAATTCAACTGGTTATGCAGGCAGGAAGACTAAAATACTAAAACATACGGAGTGCATGTCAACTGGCACTGATATTTACTCAAATCATGCAATAAAACTACTCATTATATTGATCAGGACTATTGAATTGAAATCATTGATGATACTGAACTAAATGATTAACATATTGTTTACCCCTTTCTTAGGGTTTCTCCTTACTCATGCACATATAGCACTTCTCATGTATTCAAACATATATCATGTCTACTAATATAAATATTCTCATTCAACATTTCTCACATTTATGCATGGCGTCGATAACATACCTATCTAGGGCATGTCATATCTCTCCACTTGCAATAGCATAACAACATATGCATTTCATGACAAGTATTTGAGTTAGAAAATCTGAATCTCAGAAACAAAGCATATATGCATATAAGACAATATTCAGCAAAAATTCCACAATATCACATGAATCATTTCAATCAGCCATTTACTACTAAATTAGAGATGTATACTTGTAAAAGCATACTAGATTGGGTTTCCATCCTTGATTACTTACTATTCACAAGATATGTATTGTGAAAATTAGAAACTTTGTTTGTCCATATATCAAATCAAAGAGGTCAAACATGTAGAATTATATGCACTAGGAACATAAGTAAGATCATATAAGCATAAATCCAAATTTCGTCTATAATGTTGTTCAAGCACCCGAATAACTTAAAAATTTAGATCTTCAGAAGATTCTCAATAAACTTCTTAATTCTTTAGTATTCAAGATACATGGCTATATATATCCATGTCATCGTATAAACATTTTCATATTATAGTTGGAACATGAATTGAAGTATTCTATAAACGGAATTCAAGAACATATCTTTTCATTTATTGTCATCTAGGGAGAAATCGAGAATATAAATTAAAATCATCTAATTGAGTACAATTGACTGAAATATTCTTTTACCCACTCACCCTAAGCTGTAAAATAGCTTACAAAACGTATCCCATATCTAAAAATCTCGAATCCATATCAAAACCCTAGCAATCACCACTTTCTTCTTCCCTTCAACTCGGAAACCCTAGAATTGAATATTAGGAGAGAAAGAGTGAGAAAAGGACTTGATTTGATATGATTTTGAATCCAATCATGGGAGAGATGGAATATTTTGACATCTGAGAGAAGATATACCATGAAACTATATCCAAAGAAGCTAAGCTTACATGATTTCATCATTCCTTGGACTGCAAAACCCTAGATCAGCATCTCCATCACTTTCTCCTCTCAAACCCTAATTCTCTTTCTCTCTCTAGGATTTCATTTCTTTGGATTGAATCACGAATATGAGAGCTCCTTGTGTGTTAGGTTGACTATATAGAGCAATTGAGTTGCTTGGTTCAATTTCACATTGACCCCTCACTATACTTTCTCTTATTTCAGCTGAATTTTCTGTCATACAAATGTTATTGTAATTCATCTACTGAATAGCTAACAGATCCTCCAAAAAATATGAAAATTTTACATGTTGCTTACGATTGAGTTTCAGATGTCTAGTATACCATCACTTAATTATATTAAATCTAGGTATAACAATCTATACCTCATTACGGTTACATATCAATACAATATGGTTATCATCCCTTCAATTCATATGAGTGAATAGGTAAGACTACCTTATTCAGGGTAACCCTTCATTTGTTCCATCATTATTCAACCCATATCACCATACCACAATTGTACAATACTAAGATGGATTACTGGTATGAATGACTTAAACTATCAGACACCTTTAATTAACATATTTCTTGCACATGTATAACTGAAATCATATGTAAAACAAATTTACATCCCTTAGTATACCTTCAACAGATTATACTTCTAAAAATAAAATCACATATTACTAAAAGCCATTGTTTTCTCTTATCTCTCTCCTCATTCATTACTACTTACTTTTTGCTACTTATCCTTCTCATTTTAATCATGTAGATTAAACATCCCTAAAATTGAAACAAACAAGGTACGAATAGATTATTCATCATTATTGCTATCACTACAAGAATTTATTTCATATCGCACTTCACTCATATTGTATTTCTCCTTTTTTTCAAAACACACCTCTTATATTTCAAATCTATTTCTTATCCTTTGCTCTGAATCATTTTCATATTGTTCATCAACCTTTCAGATTAGCTAGGATTATTATCAGTGCTAGTTTACTTCTCATAGTGCAAATCGCATGATCTTGTTTTATAGAGATGCTAGTATTCAAGGTCAAATCACTAATGACAACCCTTGAACCACTACAACTCTAAACATTCTAGGGTTTGGTCTTTATCAGTAGCATGAAGTTATTGTGGTGTGACTTTGCTCACTTAATTTGAAAGTCAAACTTTGAACCTCACAAGTTTTACTAAAGTCTTCCTTATTTTATCAATTGAATTTCCTTTCTCTTACTTGACCATTCAGATAGGTTACATTCTCAATTTACCCTACTAGGGTTTCATCATAATATTATAATTTTCTTTCTCTTACTTGATCATTCAGATAGATTACATTCTCAATTTACCCTGCTAGGGTTTCATCATCATATTGTGTGTCATTATTACATCCACTAGATGTCTCTACCATGGTGGTTATGCATCATATATGATTCATTTTCTTATCACTTCATTCCCGCATTGCTCTCATTAAGGAAGAAATGAAAGAGAAGATGATTCTGAGACTTAGAATTCTTATCTTCAATCATTCCCTTAATACATTTGTCGTATGTAGGTTTAATTAGTTATCAACAAGGATACTTGACTAACTAGCACTTGATTGAATCTCATAACCTCTTTCTTTTATAATCTATATTACTCCATCATGTTTCAAACCCTTCCTTACTTTCCATAATCCTCTTACCATATACTACTCTTCCACTTGTCATCTTTAACTTCTAATTTTTTCTTAAGTTTGTGTTGCTTATTCATGTGTATGATCATGTATACCATGTTGCACATATTTCTTTTTATCATTATACTAATGTGAAGTTGAAATTATAAATCAATAATCTCTCTACTAGTTTCAACTCATGTTTAATACATTACATATCCTTCATTTTAAATCAAACGGCTCATGCATGGGTCAAACTTAGTATCTCTTTCAATCAAGATTTTTCCTCTTGAATATAGTCTACCTTTGTATGACTTATTCATTGGTTAAGCTACACTTTTGTTCTTCTTTTAGAAACTAGTTTGTTGTTCTATAGAGACTCAGAATCCAAAGTTAGTAAGGATAAATATATTAAACTTCATAATAAAGGTATACATTCCATGCTCTCAATTATGTCATGTAATCCTCATTCCTTAATCAGACTGATCATTTCCAACATTTCTCTTTGTTTCAACTAAGTTTCTTATCCTAGTCTTATGATTTACATGCTCATCTAATTCTCTTTACTTTAACTCTTCTGAATATTCTTCATTTCTATGTACTTATTATATACTTAACTCTTTTCTTGTATTTTCCCTTTGATTTGGAGTACATAAAAGTATTTCACTCGATTATATGATCCATTCATCATGATTGATTCTTACTATCTTGGCCCTTACATACTTTTCTCATATCTTTTCCATATTTCATATTTAGAGTTCATATAATTCTAATCATTAAACTTAATATGAACCTTATGTTGTGTTCCTTTATTTCCGATTAAGGGTTTCTCATAAGAGACCTCAAAGTTGGATCTCATATATCAGTTCCAACTGATTCTTAGTTATTCTAATCTTTCCCATTTGTTTCAACATCTTAGTGTATGTACATTCTCACTATGATGTGGGTCTAATTTATCCAGAGTCTACTCTTATCATATTGTTAATAGGAGTCATTAGATCTTAGTAACGCACCCTGCCAGACGGACCACGCCAAACCTGCAGTCCCGAAGCCAAGAGCTACTCAGGATTAACTAACTCCTATTAATCACAAACATGTGGAAAAAAAATATCCACTTAGGAAAGCTCATTCAAAGATCATTTCTAGTCTACTTGATACAAAGAATGAAATCAATAAATGCTACAACTGCATAGTGTACAACAAATCTTAAAGACCCATATATATTTCAAAATAGTGAATATCTGAATTCAGACATATAAGAGCATTTCTATTCATCTCCAATAAAATAACAATATGAAATGAAAGTTCTATCTCATTTTATATTTATGCTTTTAATTCATGTTACTTATCTTGTTTCTAACCCTAATGTTTCTAGGGTTCCTCTCTAGTCCATCCTTCCACTGTATACCTGGCCAGGGTATACATGAAAGAATAAACAGAGTAGCTTGATATTGGTCAATCTAAGTATCCAGATATCGGGCTAGGGTATCCAAATACCCAAACTTCCACGAACTATTAACACATCAACTCCTATCTGCCACACTTATAACTCTAACTTTCTGTCCTAATGGTCCCTAACAGCTCAGCCTAAGCTCTGATACCAAATTGTTACACCCTGATCTCACAATTACCACTAATCATGAGATTAGGGCATAAATTTAGGATTTAACTTAATACAAAGATCACCCTTAACTTTTTATTCTTTCTTCATTTTGTTTCTCTCATGCAATCACATAAACTAACTTAGAAGAGAATCTAAACATTGATTTCTCTAATCTGATTTCAACAGTAAAAATGTGTGTATAAACATTCATTATGTTTCTCATGCCTTTAAACACATAAGACTTGCTGATTCGCATATATTGCTAAAAGAGAAATAATGTTATACATCATCATTTACAACTCTCTCTTATTTCTTTACAAGGATCTAGAGTGACAAGGACCGAATGAACTTAACTATACTCAGACTTAACTCGTGTGGCAGATCTACTCTGATGCAATGATATCTTCAATCCTCGCGGTTTCCGTAAAAATTTTGAGTAGAGGGGTGAGCCTACTCGCTCAGTGAATGAGTAAAACAATAATGCAGTCTAAAGTATTGAATCAGACGTTTATCATTCTTGGATAATTAAAATAAACAAGATAGAAATTTCAAATTTAAAATACTAGATATTCAAAAACTTACTAATAATATTGAAGCCTACATCATTAGAAATAAACAAGTATGAAAATATAATCCTCACTATAATCAATATTACATTTAAAGAACAACTACTGCGAAACTAAAATAATCAAATCTTTCTTAACTCTTCTTACTTATAAGAAACTCTTTAAACTTATATTATCATATTTTAACTTATGCCCTGATCATATGCAGTGTACTCTACATATGAAGACTCGTGGCAAACTACGATCTCATCGTGCAAGACTTAGCTTAAAACCTGGGAAGCTAAGCCTAGAACTGAATATGGGTCTGCTTGACTCGAACCGTCACATCTGACTAAGGTGGTTAAACAGCTGGCCTTTAACTGGACCTCTCCTTCTAGGCTGAGTACACAGGCGGAGGGTCTAAGACGCTTTGTGGGCCTCATCTTGGTACACTCTATGGGTACCTATGGGTTACCACCGGGATCTCCGATTCATGTTGGGTAACCTATCTTCTCTTAGGAGACTTCCTCAAGGGCTTCGTCTCCCTGCACGCTCTATGGGTGCGTTCCGATCCCCGTATACTAGGCACTGCCAGGGTGGATCGTTTCATCCCTATAGTGTAGATATCCGTAGGGAATCTACGGTGTTCAGGGCACCTATGTCTATTATTTTATTATTCTTGGAAAGCTCTTACTATATTGTATCTCTCTATTACTTATTCTTAACTCTGGTATCTCTATGGTATTGAGTCTATTCATCTGAAGCTTATAAATATGGCATGTACTTTCTTACTTAACTTGGCAGAGCAGTATATTTAACAACACTGTAATATACTGAAAATTCAACTGGTTATGTAGGCAGACAGACTGAAATACTTAAACATACATAGTACATGTCAATTGGCACTGATATTTACTCGAATCGTGCAATAAAACTACTCATTATACTGATCAGGACTATTGAATTGAAATCACTGATGATATTGAACTTAATGTTTAACATTTTTTTACCTCTTTCTTAGGGTTTCTCCTTACTCATGCACATATAGCACTTCTCATGTATTCAAACATATATCATGTCTACTAATATAAATATTCTCATTCCATATTTCTCACATTTATGCATGGCATTGATAAGATACCTATCTAGGGCATGTCATATCTCTCCACTTGCAATAGCATAACAACATATGCATTTCATGACAAGTATTTGAGTTAGAAAATCTGAATCTCATAAACAAAGCATATATGCATATAAGATAATATTCAGCTAAATTCCCACAATATCACATGAATCATTTCAATCAGTCATTTACTACTAAATTAGATATGTATACTTGTAATACTAGATTGGGTTTCCATCCTTGATTACTTGCTATTCACATGATATGTATTGTGAAAATCAGAAACTTTGTTTATCCATATATCAAATCAAAGAGGTCAAACATGTAGAATTATATGCACTAGGAACATAAGTAAGTTCATATAAGCATAAATCCAAATTTCATCTATAATGTTGTTCAAGCACCCGAATAACTTAAAATTTTAGATCTTCAAAAGATTCTCAATAAACTTCTTAATTCTGTAGTATTCAAGATACATGGATATCTATATCCATGTCATCATATAAATGTTTTCAGATCATAGTTGGAACATGAATTGAAGTATTCTATAAACTGAATTCAAGAACAGTTCTTTTCATTTATTGTCATCTAGGGAGAAATCGAGAATATAAATTAAAATCATCTAATTGAGTACAACTGATTGAAATATTCTTTTACACACTCACCCTAACTTGTAAAACAGCTTAAAAATGTATCCCATATCTGAAAATCTGGAATCCATATCAAAACCCTAGCAATCACCACTTTCTTCTTCCCTTCAACTTGGAAACCCTAGAATTGAAGATTAGGAGAGAAAGAGTGAGAAAAGGACTTGATTTGATATGATTTCGAAATCAATCAGGGGAGGGACGGAATCTTGATAGCTAAGAAAAGATTCACCATGAAACTATATCCAAAGAAGCTAAACTTACATGATTTCATCATTCCTCGAACCGCAAAACCCTAGATAAGCATCTCCATCACTTTCTCCTCTCAAACCCTAACTCACTCTCTCTAGGATTTCATTTCTCTGGATTGAATCGCTAATTATGAGATGTCCTTGTGTGTTAGGTTGACCATATAGGGCAATTGAGCTACTTGGGTCAATTGCACATTGACCCCTCACTATACTTTCTCTTATTTCAGCTGAATTTTCTGTCATACAAATGTTACTGTAATTCATCTACTAAATAGCTAACAGATCCTCCAAAAAATATGAAAATTTTACATGTTGTTTACGATTGAGTTTCAGATGTCTAGTAAAAATATCAGATCATTTGGAGTACCAATAAACAACTTAAAATCAAATAGTTCACTGCTATATCAATCTGGAAATATGATCGGTTGAGTTTGAAACTCGACCGACAAACATGTCAGGATATTCTTCAAAAATTCTCATATTTTTTTAATAGTGTTCACATTTGAGATATCCAAATCCTATGCAAATTTGAATTCAATCAGAGTTACGCATAAAATACTAAAAATTAATTAGTGAGACACTATACTTATCAAATTCTGTATTCATATGTCATCAAAACCCTAATTTGGGCCGATTAGGGTTTCCAAATCTTGAACCCTAATTATGTGAATCAAAGTATGATTAAATTTCTCATTATATTTAAAACATCAAAACTTAACAACCATCACTAATCAAGCTTTAAACAATGATCAACTTAGTTAAGCATACAATCATCCAAGTAAACCCTAATTTACCAATTAAGCTCGGATGCGGTCAGAACACTCTAAATACTGCATCAACGAGAAACTTTAGCACCAAACTAGTTTCATTTAGCCAGTAGGAACCATTACCTCAAAATGAACTACTCTTTACTGTGGATACAACTCTTAACTCTAACAGAAACACTATCTGCACTAGCAGTATAATCCGGCACCACTGTGGCAATTGGATTTCAGGAAACACAGTTTTGATGGAAGGCACTGACCCCATTAATGTGGAATTATATGTTATTTTAGGCCGACTAATTACTAATTCATGCAAGGCTGCCAGTTTTATCAATAGTCCCACAACATATCTAAGTAAATGCAGGTTGGCTGTTGAAGAGATTATACAGAACTGCAAACAAACTAATTTTCAAAGCATATCTCACAAGAAAGGAATCAGAACCACTTGGCCAGGGTTCATGTTCACACTGTCCAGATTTTCTCACAGAAATCTACTTGAGGGAAAGAGTGAATCAACGTGGGCTCTAGCTGAGTAATTCACTAGCTAGTGGAATGCAATGGGCCATATGTAGCCAATTATTTTCTAATTGGAGTGTTAAAAAAAATGTCGCGCCATTGTAGCTTGGATTGTATGTACCCTAACCGAGTTTGGAAAAGATTACCTAATACGGGAAACAGGAAAATGGTTACATTGCCTGCCTTATGTAACAACTAGCTTTTGTTAAGGTAATGTAATAACTAGCTTATAACATGATGAGAAAAGGAAATGTATGCAAGCGCACATATAGTATTTTTTTACGACATTGCTTAAATTATTTAGTGTAGCCTTGCTCTTTCTAATTCCCTTTCTGTTATGAAAAGCGGAAACAGTTTTATTTGTTGTCGTTTTCCCCGAGTGGCAGGTAAACAATTCACATTATCATCGCTCCTGATTTATTGAAAGAAAATGGGTGATGCATTTATGCTCCGTCTATTGCTCTTTCGGTGAACCTCATGGAAACAAATCCTGAAACCATCTTAACAAGAAAGAAACTTTGATATATAGAACATATACCACATGTGAAGTTATGACTGGGGCACAAAATCGGAAGTAACACTAACTTACATAGATTTGGAAAGCTAAATAAAATGGTAGGACAAAGAATATAGAACAGAAAATAAAATATTTTACTGGCACTGCAGGATTTTTGCCACATTGTGCTCCAGACAAAATGGCTAAACAATGAGAAATGATTCCAAATAAGTTGCCTATATCTGAAATGTACAGACATACTTGCCACAAACGAAATTGAACTTTCAAAGTTAGCTTTTATGAAATCTGATTCCTGAGTCTTTAAGACTTCTGTATCTACCACATCAGATTGACCAGACCATTATTGGCAATGTGACGGTAATGCTAAAAAAGAGAGAACAGGAAACATTTACACCTGCGCTAAGATGGAATAATCATGAGATCGACCAAACCAGAGAGCATGATTCTCCCATGTTATTTGTTGATATATGGTAAATGCTAGCCTTTTTTAGTCTAGTACAATATCACGTATATTAAACAGCAGCAACTGTTAATTCAGCACCAAGTACAACTGGTAGAAGGGCAGATTTTGAAGCCACCGTGGAGGATGGTCCATTCTCCCTAGCTCCATTAAACTGGCTTGCGAAATCAATGGTTTCCTCGGAATCAACAGTGCTTACCGTTAAATGCGAGCCATGGAAGAATAAAATAATAAGAACATAAATAGCAGGCGGAACCGTTGAATCTGAGACCATTAAAATAAATAAAAATGTCAAGCAGACTGTCGTATCATTACGCAGCCTGCTTGTTCTCTTTTTCTAATATAAAAACTCATGCTCTTTTGATAACGTAACCGATGCTAGAAGAAAAAGAATAGTATTTGAAGATGTTCCTGCTGGAGTTACAACTGCTAGTAACATCTGAATGTAAGCACTATTAGATTTCCCTCTTTCAAAGATCATACAATGTACTGCATAGATGCAGAAACAAGAATCAAAAAGCATATTTATAGTATGCAATTACAGAAAGTTTTTCCTTATGAGTTATGGTTCTCCTTATGAATTACAATAGAATCAAGTTCCTCCAACTATTCTTGCAGCCTCCTTTGCAATTCCATCTACATCAGAAGAACTTCTGCAATGCGGTAGTTCCTATTAAAGATTAGCAAAAGGCATTTATTTCGATTAGAAAAAATCAATTTTGACCAAGTCTAGTCTTATAGATTAACAATAAGTTGTAGCTTTCCAGTTGATATGAAAACTCATATTTAGATAGCAAAGGTTCAAATTGACAGGAAACTACAACACTTTTTCATGTGCTTCTTTTTCCAATACTAACTCAGGTGTGTTTCTAGCCATGGCCCCTAAAGATGAGACAACATTTTTTGAAAATCCAACACTATTGCAAATAATAAAGTAGAAAAATGAACATAAAAATTACCAAGGAAATCTTTTGTATGCACATGTACAAGTAGAACATCCTGACATAATAGCCTACCTCTCTATTGATCACCATCCTTTAAGGGAGTGGTTGTGGGTTGTTTCCCAAGTCCAAATTTCTATTAAAGGATTCAGAGTAAGTATGAGATTCATAAGAAATTTAGCAAACAATTGTTGCATATGTATATATACAAGTGAAACCCAAGTTTTCCAGAAGCAT
This sequence comes from Alisma plantago-aquatica, assembly GCA_963693085.1. NCBI lineage: Eukaryota > Viridiplantae > Streptophyta > Magnoliopsida > Alismatales > Alismataceae > Alisma > Alisma plantago-aquatica. The sequence goes on along the minus strand of OY856409.1, from coordinate 1,128,156,895 downwards.
AGCCCCATGTATGCAACAAATCATGTTTCTAGAATTAGTAAGACAAATTCAGAAGCAGAAGGAAACTAGCAGCATTTATTGCATGGGAAGAAAGGACTTAAAACCTAAATACATGAAGATGACTCTTAATATGGTACAAACTGAGGACCTTGACACCCATAGCCCACATGATGGCCTTTGGTGTAGCCTCTGCATGACAAAAATCAATCCTTAGATGGGATACTTTTATCTAAATATATCTTCTTCCTATTTTCCTTCTAGGCATGCATGCACGAATTGATAAAGAAAACAAAGGTAACTAAATCCTATTAAAAAGATCTAATTAACCAACAGTGGAAGACCATGATACAAAATCGAGACAAAAAGAAAAGATTTAGTTAAGGGGAGAAAGAGAGAGAGAGAGAGAGAAGGAATCTATCTTATCACAAATATCTAGTTTCTCTTTCTTGCACTTCACATGTTACTTATGCAGGTATACGTACACCAAACTGAAGTAGTAGGAGAGGTATCAATTTTTTAGGAGGTTGAAGACAAAGTAGAAGTATTCATCTAGAAATACACAATTTGTCTCACTTGTATTTATCATATTATTATGGTCAGTTATGCGACACCAACTTTGATCACATTCATCAATGAAAAGAGGGGGTTTGTTGCAATTCAAGAAAGTAGCTAACGGCTCTATTACTTTATCTCCTTGGATGAATCATTGTCCTTTGTGCCTCTCCAGGTATTTTGGTAAGAGTATTAAGACTGATTGAGACTGGGACCGGATTTGGATATATGAATGATAGATATAGTGGAAATAGTATCCATTTTACTAACTCCACTCCTCCCCCCCACTTTAGCCTCCTCATGCATGTTGCACCAAGTAATTGGAAATGAGCGAGGAACCAGGCTTGCGCCAATTTAATGTCTTTGGGACAAAGAGGAAAAGGTTTATATAGTGCGGCATAATTACATATGCAGAGGGTAGATGTATATGTATGTTGTTTTATCACGCAATGAAAATGACAAATGAATAGTGAATTAAAAATAAAAACTAAAAATCCAACTACATGACTTACACCTGTATAGATGCATTAGAACTTGATCTTGAATAAATCATGTATAATGCACATTGTGTGTGTGCATGCGCTCATACACATTGGTAAAGAACCTTAAATGTAGTACTATTTTGATAAAAACAACTACATGATAATCTTTTTCTTGTTCTTAAGAAGAATATTACAATAAAGAATGTGCTAGATTCAAAACATTAAAAGCAAGTCCATGTAAGATGCATTCATCGTTCATTTAGTACCTGTAGGCATGACAAAAAATCGGACCGGTTATGACCTGACTTGGCCCGATCGACAACCCAAAGTTGGTGGGTTAAATTGGGTATGCAAGCATGTTTGGGTGGAACCAAGGGGCACTTACACAAGGCCAAGAAAAAAGCAAGCAGAATACGTGCTTTTTCAGGCATGTCCGCCGCCCGCATGTACCGCTGGCTTTTCTTATATAAATGTGGAGGGTGCAGTCAGAATGCAAAACCCTATTACAATAGTTGTCACCCTCCCTCTCTCTGTCTCTCCATTTGTTGTCAATCACTATGGAAAAATCTCTATGTCAATCACATTATTGCCAACATCTCCCTATGTTGTTTCTTCCTACTTCTCCCACAGATACTATCATTGCCTACTTCTCTACCCAATGTTGTCAGAATAGCAACTAGCCCCTCTGCCACTTTTTCCATCATAGCAAACCCTTTCCATCGCCATTTGTCCCCATGCCTGTTGATGCCTGCCTGTGTGCTGCCGCCAAGTAGCTTTGGTTCCCCCCTTCTTGCCGTCGTTGCATCTATGTCTTCCACCGACCCTGCACCGTGCGCCATCATCATTTTGCCGCCATCAATCATCACCCAATCGACCTCTACACCTTCGACATATATCTCATTGATCTTCACCCTCCCATCGACCAACCATTCATTTTCCACCCACAGACCTCCACCAATCAACCTATCCTTCATCTACCATTTTTTATCAACACGTCAACCACCCACTGTCGATCAACACTTGACGACCATAACATGTCGACCATCCTGTCGACTACCATCTGTCGACCACCACCTTTCGACTACCACCCATCTACTCTCCTTTTCGCAACATGTCACTGCTCCCCACATGGTGAAAAATGGAAAAAATGATCAGGGAATGTTGTGGTTTTAAACTAAAGGTGGCCCGACCGTGGTAACCACCACAACCGTGGTGGTCACCACAACCGTTGTATTGCATGGGTAGCATGGTCATGGTGGGCAACCCAGTCGTGATGGCTGTGATGTCACTTCGCATTCTTCACCACAGTTGTGGTGGTCACCATGATTGTGGTATTGCATGGGTAGCATGGTCGTAGTGGGCAACACAGTCATGGTGGTTGGGATGTCACTTTATGTTCTTGTGAAAATGATTGTTTTGCTCTGCTTGTCACACGGCAGTGTTGTGTGGTAGTGTTGAACCTTATGCCATGGTCATGCTATGCAGCACGAGCGTGTTGTTGAATGTGATCTTTAAAGCTTCTCCCTATGACTTGAACATGGGCCCTGGAAGTAGAGTTGGCAATCGAGTCTGTCTTGAGTGGGTCCTATTTCGGATCAATTCAGGTCAGATCAAATACACTCAACCCGAACCCGACCAGAAATAATTTTGGGCAAACTTGCTTGACCCAAACCCGAAATTCTTGTTTGCAAGTCTGACCCGATAGACCTGAAAATACCACGTCATATACAAATCTGAAAAACCCGAAAATGCAAACCCGAAAATACAATCCAAAAAACCCCAAATTACTATTAGAGAGTATATATTAGCCAATTTAGTTAATAGGTTAATTAGTTAGTGGGCCTTTATTGTCTCGGCCCATTTCGATTACTTGTGTCCTAAGTCTTAGGGTTTTTCATTTGCACGATTATATAGGATATGGTTGTACATCTTTTTATTGATTGAATCATTTAATATTATTTTCTACATGGTATCAGAGTGTGTTTTGTCCTAGGGAACATTAACCTAGTCGTCACCCCTCTTCCCTCTTCTCTTTGGTGCCCCCCTCCAACCATAGTAGCCACCACCTCTCTCTCTCCTAGAGAGAGAAACAAGGGGAGCACCCCAGCCTGCCAGTGGCCACCGCCTCTTCCATGGCTTAGGTCGGCTGCCCGCAAGGCACATCCCCGCCTCCATGGTCACATCTTCTTTCACATAGATTAACATCTTTCTGTATGTCGACGCTATCCTTTCCGACTATTTCCTATTAATCCATCAGTCGTCGATGACGATCAACAACAACAGTGCAGGCCATCAACAGCCTACAACAACTATTGTCGACAGTAGCAATCCATGCTGCCCTCACTCCCGTCGCCGCAACACACCACCGCCACATCACGCTGCCACCACTTCCCGACATAATCCACTGCCATCATCAAGATGTTGTCGGCTTCTAGCCGCAACCACTGCTGGCCAGGACCACAATCGATCGACAGTAGCAACAACCACTCCAGCCAACAACAAGTAGTGCCACTGTCACCTACTTCCATCATTCCTAGAGAAATTGTTGTCGTAGCCATCCCGTCGCACAATAGATGCCGCCAATTAGTAGCGACAACCACAGCCAACGACAGTCATCAACGTCGTTTCCGCATCATGTTTCCACCAGCTACAACCACCACCAATCCCAGGAGCAGCAATCAGTATCGTTGCAATCACAGCCATCACCTCTACCATTGAATCGCCTTAACGTCCTCAGCACCACCAGCCTTCACCACCTCTAATAAAGAGACTCTGCACTTGACTCTGCATGCAGCCTCATGGCATGCAATATCTCTGGAGCCGTGCAGGAGACAATCATCTCCTTCGTTGCAGTCAAGTGCTACATCAGATGCACTCTAGAAGACCATCTCCAAAGCTTGAGGATCTCTATCCTGTAGAATGCAATTCCAAATAAGAGAGAGGCATCGTCATATATCAGGGGGAGTTTTGTTTAAGGGGGAGTATCCATCTCTTGTATGGGGAGTGATATTTATCTTTTATCAGTTCTATCTTTTCTTTCATCGAGTCATGTAACCCCAAGTTTGGACATGTGTTTCACCCATGATCCAATTCGAGGGGGAGTGTTAGAGAGTATCATGGTAATAAAAAAAAACCGCCTTGAGGCTCTCAAGGCTTACGCCTCTTAGCGAGGCTATCCCAAATGCGCCTCGAGGCTTATGCCTCAATGTCCTGGATTGAGGCTTACACCTCACAATTTCTGAGGCCCGCCTCAAAGCACTGAGGCTGTGAGGGTTAGTAGAGGCGCACGCCTCAATTCTAGATGATAACGTCTTATGTTAACCACCAAATTGTCTACTTTTAAGATTAATATAAATACTTTCTTAAAAAATCAAGGTTCTTGTATTTAATATATATTTTTCATTAATAAACATTTATCATCATTTCTCAAGTGACATCTTTAAATCTTCATTGTTAAATTTCTCTGTTTGGTACCTTCTTATTCACTATGTTGGTAAATTTCATATCATTGTTAACTAATTCTGGTTCCTCGTTCCTACTAATTTGAAATCCTATCTCCTTTAGTTTTTCTTTATACATCTCTTATTCTAGTAGTATAAAGAATTGATATCTCGTTATTTTTGTACATATATATTTTTGTATTATGGTGGGTCTTTAGTCTCTATTATCATTATGAAGTTTCAAAATTAATTTCTATTTCATATTTCAGTACTTGTATATAATTATTTTTGTTAGACACACATTCATATACATAACACATGAATATATGTGTAAATACATGTATAAATTTATTTTTTATGACCGCGTCACACATATTTTGAAGCTTACGCCTCATCTCACTGAGACAAAAATGCCTCGTTATGCCTTACGCATTTTACAACCTTGGAGAGTAGATGAAAATGAGAAAGGCATGCGAACCAGACAATATTCCCATTGATGTATGGAAGAGTATGGGGGATGAGGGAGTTACTTGGTTAACAAAATTCTTTAACAAGATCATGAAGACCAAGAAGATGTTGGATGAGTGGAGAAATAGTATTATAGTCCCAATCTACAAGAACAAAGGTGACGTTCAGAGCTGTACAAACTATAGAGGTATCAAGCTGATGAGTCACACGATGAAGTTTTGGGAGAGGATTATTGAGCAGAGGTTAAGATCTATAACGTAGGTATCAAACAACCAATTTGGTTTCATGCCTGGAAGATCAACAACAGATGCTATTTTTCTGCTAAGGAGGCTTATGGAGAAGTATAGACAAAGCAAAAGTGATCTTCATATGGTGTTTATCGATCTAGAGAAGGCTTATGATCGAGTACCCAGAGAAGTGTTATGGATGGTTTTGAAGAAAAAGGGTGTGCCTATCCAATACATTGACTTGATCAAAGACATGTATGATGGCTCTACTGCAAGTGTCAAGACTCCTGGAGGAGAGACACCAAGACACCAACTTTTCCTATTACAGTTGGGGTACACCAAGGATCCACACTCAGCCCATATATATTCGTTCTGGTTATGAATGAGTTAACAAAGAATGTTCAGGATGATATTCCTTGGTGTATGTTATTTGCTGATGATATTGTTTTGATTGACGAAACAAAAGATGGATTGAATGATAAAGTTGAATGTTGGAGAAAGACATTGGAATCAAATGGATTGATGATTAGCAGGAGCAAAACTGAGTATATGCATTGCAATTTCAGCCAATCTCGCAGTGTGAATGATGGAGCCAAGTTGGACGGAGTAGATATACCAAAATGTGACAAATTTTGTTACTTAGGTTCTATTATTCAAATAGACGTGGATGTCCAAAATGATGTTTGTCACCGGATCAATGCAGGATGGTTGAAATGGAGGAGTGCAACTGGAGTTTTATGTGATCAGAAGATCCCTCTCAGGTTAAAAAGTAAGTTTTATAGAACAGCTATACGACCAGCCATGCTCTATGGGAGTGAATGTTGGGCGGTGAAGAAACAAGGTCTCAACAAGATGAACGTGGCTGAAATGCGTATGCTGAGATGGATGTGTGAGAAGACAAGAAAAGATCGTTTGAGAAATGACTATATCAGGAATAAAGTGGGGGTGGCGAGCATTGAGGACAAGTTGCGTGAGGGCCGACTCAGATGGTACGGACATGTGCAACGCAGACCTACTAGTGCGCCTATACGAAACAATGCTATTGAGCCAAACACTATAAATAGAAGAAGAGGAAGGCCTAAATTAACATGGGATGAGCTTATAAAGAGAGATTTTGAATCTCTACATCTCAATCAGAATATGGCCCATGATAGAGCTGAATGGAAACGAAGGATCCATGTAGCCGACCCCAACATAGTTGGGATTGAGGCTTAGATGGTGATGATGATGATGATGATGGAGAGTATATATTAGCCTATTTAGTTAATAGGTTAATTAGTTAGTGGGCCTTTAGTGTCTCAGCTCGTTTAGATTACTTGTGCCCTACAAAAGTTCCTAAGCATTTCCAAAAGCTTTAAAAGTTTGTATAATTAGTTAAAACCATACACAAGCATACAGCGTTTTAAAAAGCGTATGGTGCGGCCGCTAAAGCGGCCGCTTTAGCGTGAACAGGGGTTGTCCGAGGAATTTTGCTCCAAGCGCTGCTTTAAGCGTTTCTACGTAAGGCGTCCGCTTCAATCCGCTGAATAACGCTCCAGTCCGCTTCATTGGGCCCGCCTAAGCGGCCCATATAACCCGCTTTAAGAATTAAAACCCACGGCTGTCTTTATTAATTACAACGAAGTACCCAGAAACAACCGGTCGTCTTCTGGTTACGAGCCGGAAGCCGCGACGACAATGATTCCTCAAGCGATCAGGTATTTCGGCCTCTTCCTTTCCGATTTGAAGTGAGATCAACAACAACTTTCGTGGGGTCTCATCCAGTCTATAAAAGGCATAGCAACATCTGCAGACACAATACAAAGAAACCTGGGTTTGCAATGCCGCCAACCTACAGTTTAACGTCTGTGAGAGATGTTAGTTCTTTTGGTCTATATTTGTGGATACCAGGACGGAAATTGGTAAGCATGAGCCGCCATTATCTGGAGAAGCTTTGGGAGTTTGATGCTTGCACTGGAATCCCCTTAGAAGACCACGATCAAGCAGCCGGAAGAGCAGCAGGTATGTATTCCTTGCTCTATTCTTTGTTTCTACGTTCCTGCCTCCTCTCTTCCCATTTTTTCCCTTTTTTGTCATACCCAACGTCTATATGTCACCCAACCCAACTCTATATTTTTTATTTGATCATTCCTACCCTCTTAATCTCAAATTCAGGACTTTGCATACTGCACCTTGTAAGCGTTCAGTATGCATTGTTATTTGCGTGTCCAATAGTGCAACATTGAGTTTAATATCTTGTTTTGGGACAATACCATGCTGATCCCATGGCATGCTGTAGATTGTAAATGTAATACCAATTTCCCCTCTTCCAGTAAAGAACCTTATTGTCCCTTCCACAATTTTTTTTCTGTACAATAAACTAAATAATAATCTAGGCTTCTAGCCCTTATTCCATAAGTTTCTCTTTTCTTAAATCTCAAAATGTTTGGTGTGAACTTGTATTGTTCTTTGCAATTCTAGCAATACGAAATAAGTTCTTGCAATATGTATATGTGCAGCATTATGAACTTAGGCCAATAAGGATGCTTACATTGCAAATAAGTAGGCTTATAGAGCTAATAATTGTTGTACATATTACCATTGATCTGTTGATAGCAGTCTTTACATATTCCTTGTTTTGAGTAGTTAAGTATACATTTTCTTTGTATGCTATATGACTCATTTATTTTTATGTTCTCTATACTTCGAAGTTGGATGCAAAGAAAAAAGCAAAGTGGAGTATGATGATGTTGAATCTAATGACGATGATGACAATAATAAGATAAACGACTAAGATCTCGAGGACCTTGAGGCATCTTTACAAGATGGTTTTGTTTTCACTAGTTTTAGGAGAGTCGAGTATGGATTTTGATGTTTAAGCATTTTCCTTATCTTGTAACCATTTACTTTTGTATATAGGACTCTATGAAAAGCATTTTGATGCAATAAAATCATTCAAATGCTTTATTGTTGAGTAGAATTTCTTTATTTTAGTAGTATGACAATCACTATTTTTTCTATTATTTTTAAAACAATGTGGTCCGCTTTTTCAAAAAGTGTCCGCTTTAGTCCGCTTCGAAACCCGCTTTCCGCTTCCCGCTTCAAGTGGATCAATCCGCACGCTTCGCGCTTTCTAAAACCTTGCAAGCATATATATGATGTTTTTCATAACCTCCAATTTTGTGGATATTTGAGTGCTGATATTATCCTCATTTTGTCATGTCTTCTATGTTTTATCTAGATAACTTTAATCATTTTTATGGGTTTTGATATGGCTACATAAGGCCACTCTTCATCCTATTTTTGCACAGAGTACACCTCTTGGCGGTCGCTAGAACCTAAAGTCAAGAGGTCGCTGAAATTCTAACACTTTGGCGAGCGATGAAGATTACCACAAGTCGAAGGTCGCTAATGATCTTTGGCAACCACTGAACCTCCTCATGATTGGAAGTCAAAGGTCACTAATGATCTTTGGCCACTAAACCTCCGCGTGATTGGAAGTCGAAGGAAGATTTGGTTTGGCAGTCGATAAAGTTCACCTCTTCAGTGGTTAACCTCATCGGCTGTCCTCTGCGACCGTTGAAGCTTCACCACAACTAGCGACCGATATGCCTTGTGCACATCTGTGATCGATGACTTTGATGCCTCAGTGCCCGATGAAGGTCACTTCTTCAGCGGCCATTCTCAACGATCGCAATGACCGAGCATCCTCAGCGGTCATCATAGTTTTGGCGACCAATGAAGAGTGCATCACCATAGTGAACGTTGAAGATCTTAAGTCGGTTACCAACGCCTATAAATAGAGGCTCACTTCATCCATGGATGCAGGAGGATCATCGAAGAGACAACAAAGTGTTGCCACTTCCTAGAGCCACTACATTCACATGCATTGGTCTTCAACCTCCAAAGACAAAAGTCCCAAGGAGAGAGCAGATTACCACTACCACTCCACTAGACATCTTTGAGAGAGGAGTTGTCATCTCCAACGCCTACGTCGAATCCAGATCTAAAGGAACTTGCATCAACCTTACTCTTCCCGAGTGTTGTTGGCATATCGCTCTCCCTCTCCTCTAGATCTACTATTCCCATACATCTTGTTCATCCATTATGTCATCTATCTTGATGTATCACTATATTTGTAATCCCAAAATGCTACTTACCACCATGAGTGGTTAAACTCATTACTTGGGTTGGGAGTAGCCACTAAGGCTCTCCCAACATGTAAATACTTATGTCCATTGAATATATATATGATCTTAGTCATGGTTATCTCAATACTTGCATTTATAAAAAAATATATAAATACCCAAATAAGCCTTACTTAGTATGCAAGATAAAAAAACAACCATTACGTATCGCCATACTTGCATTTATCAAAAAACAACCATTGGTTGTTAGTAGTAGAAAAACATTTTAGATAATATTGAGAAGTTATCCCTTCAAGAGCTAGGGAGGAGTGACTATTATGATTTTCCAAATATGAAGATAATAGTTTTCTACATCATATCATTTCCATGTAATCAATTTTCCGTACTTAGTATGCAAGATAAAAATTAACTACTATGAGCTTCATGGAGCATATAATTTGAGACACGATAGATAGCATCTCAAATGAACTTACACATATAGATGCATAAAAATAATTAGGAGGGAATATTGTGAGTTCCTATGTGAAAATTAACATCTCCACATTTTTATGACTGTAATTACTAAAACAACATCGAATCATTTAAAGAACTTTTGGCAAACAAACATTTATGTGATGGAAGTCAGGAAAGTGATCTTGAGGAACTGTTTGAACCCATGTCATCAAAATATGTCACTATCACAAGTAAAAGCACCATCCTTGGATGCATGTTCTCCACAATATAGTCATTATTGTATCCATCTAAACTGAACAGGGGCACATATCAGGTCAACCATTTACGTAGCATTCATCATAAATAAATAAGAGGTGAGCATACACATTGAATACTTTTACATATGAGTATCTTGGCATTCAAGGAAGGTGGTGTGAATTAAACAAAGAAATGGAATCAAATTTCAGATGTAGTATGAGTTAATACAACAACAAATGAGTATAGTCAATTGAGTAGATGCCACATAACAATTCTAAATCTTGAGGGCATTCTAAATCTTGGGGGAAAAAGGTGAAGTAGGATTGAAATCATTATCAAAATACATAAAATCAAAGGTAAGTATATATATTTTGTGTCATTATCATCCTTCACTACAGACTTTTGTCCCTGCCTTCGGGAAACTCGATTACAGTTGGCCTTATGTTGTTGCGGCCCTTCCATAGGGTGTTGCTTCTGATGTCCAAGCTATTGTTGGGGAATGAAGGCACAACTGCTCCTTGGGTTAGCTCAAGAGCTCTGTCGGCTATGAAACGTGACGACTACATATAGTGAGAAAGAAGTTATATTGGACTGCACGACATACTACATTGACTCATGTTGGAGGATATTCTTGAGTTGCCTTTATATGCTTATGTATATTAACGGTTGTTGACAACTACATATATGCACATGGATGAGTTTTTGCTGATGTGAGGAAATGCATAAAGAAAGACATCAAAGATGATGTATTGGACATAGAGAAAGGACAAGAAGAAAGGCCTCAAAGAAGGAGACGAGCTGGTAGCATGAATGTTTTTTGTTTTTTTAGACATTGATAGTTGTTAATTGTTATCATATACTTAGTGCTACCTATATGTGTTCATTTAAAGTGGGAAAGAACATATTTTTGAGAAGAGCAGATAGAGACTATTGATGATGAAGGAGTTGGGGTGATGCTGAGATTTCTTACATGGATTATTCTTTTGATGATCCAATTAGTAAAGATCCACCTAGCCGTAAAAGATGTAAAGATTTTAGTTTACATTAAAAAAAAATTCACCTAGCTGTATCTAGATCAATATTTAAAAATTAAATTAATCCACAAACAAAAAAGTTGTTTACACTTTTCTAGTATGGAAGTAGGATGACACATTAAAATGAAATTTCCTTAAGACGAAACATTGACAAGCAACATAAATTACTTTAGCATGCTAAAAGCTGATCCGTATTTATGGTATTGTTCTTGGTTAGCTCCTTGGGCTGGTAAGAATTATGTAAAGCTACCAATAAAGCAAGCACCCTCATTTATGGTTATTTGGCAATGAGCCTATGGTCATGACTTCCCTTACGGAAGCACAAAGAATTAATGGAAGCACAAAGAATTAAGAACAACTGCAATCTTTACTACAGTAAGATGACAACATATTCCTCCTGACACAAGTCATGTTGTCATTTTGGAGAAGCTACCACTACTTATTAGTTTTGCACGTCATGATATCAAGGCAGTAGGGGATGTGTTTTTTTAGTTACTAGTATACTACGATGATCACAAGTGTCTATATGATGGTGCAAAATGGGTAGGAGACGATGGATTAATTTGTAGTTGTCATGATAATAACCTATATTTGGCATGCTAACATCCTTATTTGTGACTACACTTCAGCAGACTCATCAATTCCGGGTATCAATGTTTTTGGGAATTTAATCAAACACGCCACGAGCAACTAGGGTGGAGGTATTCAAATATTAGTGTGTTAATAGTAACGGTAAAAGTCCTACCAGCATCCTTCTATTGCATACAAATATATGATTTTCGTGCACGAAATACCACTGACAAACAGAATGAACTACTAGAATGCTCTTAGCCGGACAACATAAAAGCAAACTACTATAGTATAGCAAGGAACAAAATACGGATATCAAAACCTGATCGAATAATGACTTTACAGTAGAAATCTTACCCGTTCTATGCATGTATGCAGTTATGATCTTCGTCATAATGGCCTTCAGGGCTGCGCCGTCATGATATGCCAACAAATACAGGAAACGCGAAGTCAGGGGATAATGATAAAAAAAATCAGAGGGGTCTGGTTTGCGGCACTCCCTAGTCTGGGACATAAAATCGTACCTAGCCCCGGAGTTCGCTTTTGCGGAGGACTTCGACGAGGATTGGGATCGTGCCACTGTGATAGTCGTCCATCATGCCTCGTGTTGTACTAGGCGGAGGAGCAGGCGCGGCACTGGATTTGGCACTGGTAGTGGCATGTGGGAGCGGACCGCGGTGATCGCCTAGGATGAGCACGCCGGATGAGGAGATGAGCGGGAGGTTGCCGTTAGAGTAAAAAGCTGCAGCATTGGAGAGGGATCTGGACAAGTACGAGGCGGAGGAGGTAAGGGGGTCGTGGAAAGATGAGAGAGCGAGGATTTGAGAAAGAAAGAACAGTCGTGGTTTTCCCTCGTTTAGGGCCAGCACCAGTGCGTTTGAGGGGGAAATGAAAATTGGAGCGGCACCGGCAGGGATCAAATTTTGAAGTCACAGGCGAGTGAGAGTCACGTGGGGGGCGCATGGGGGTTTGGAGTAAGAATAAGCCAGTTGTGGGGCCAGAGAGGATATGGATCGATGAAGGTACCCGTTCATTCTGGCCGGCCGTTGAATATAACGTTTTTGGACCCGTCAGATGCCCTGCTTTGCAGTAGTGTTGCTCATTTTTCATGAAACACGGACATCAGTAGTGCTAACGGAGCTTGCTCAAGAATCACGGACATCGGAAGAGAAGGGTCCGGTAGAAGAAGAAGCTTGGTCAAGAAAACAAAATAAAGTTGGTCTTACCATCTCTCCATCCTTTCTTTATCTGACCCCCTCCATCTCTTACTCGTCCCTTCACAAATCCATGCTGGACAGAGAGAAGCGCTCCGGGCAGGGAGGCAACACGGCCCTTCCCCTTCATGAATACCTTGACGCTCATCGATGCGTGGACTGAACGCAGCGTCAAACTCAGCTGTGGCCACCATCGTGAGAAGGACTGGCAGGATGTGGCCAACATCGTCAACTCCCGCAGAACTCCATATCCTACTTCCAGTGCAAGTACAAAATCAACAAACTTAAGATGATGTACAAGGCCAAAAGGGAACGCATGGCATCATGCTGCAGAGAGTTTCAGGGCCAGTGGAAGTTCTCCACTCGACTGGACGCGCTCGTAGGGCCGGAAGCGAGGAGTAAAGGGGCGACAGTGCTAGCACAGCAGAACAAAAGGCAGAAGTCCGTGCCCAACCATTTTAAGCCCTCGCCCCCAATGCTCGCGGCCGTCTCTCTACCTTACCAGCAGAAACACTCCGACAAACACAAGCTCCCCAGGACGCTAAAAAAATGGTAGGAAAATGAATAAAAATGGTAGAAAAATGAATATAGAAGAAGGAAAAAATAAAGTCGGTCTTACCACATGTCCATCCTTTCTTTATCTGACTCCCTCCATCTCTTACTCGTCCCTTCACAAATCCATGTTGGACAGAGAGAAGCGCTCCGGGCAGGGAGGCAACACGGCCCTTCCCCTTCATGAATACCTTGACGCTCATCGATGTGTGGACTGAACGCAGCGTCAAACTCAGTTGTGGCCACCATCGTGAGAAGGACTGGCAGGATGTGGCCAACATCGTCAACTCCCGCAGAACTCCATATCCTACTTCCAGTGCAAGTACAAAATCAACAAACTTAAGATGATGTACAAGGCCAACAGGAACGCATGGCATCATGCTGCAGAGAGTTTCAGGGCCAGTGGAAGTTCTCCACTCGACTGGACGCGCTCGTAGGGCCGGAAGCGAGGAGTAAAGGGGCGACAGTGCTAGCACAGCAGAACAAAAGGCAGAAGTCCGTGCCCAACCATTTTAAGACCTCACCCCCAATGCTCGCGGCCGTCTCTCTACCTTACCAGCAGAAACACTCCGACAAACACAAGCTCCCCAGGATGCTAAAAAAATGGTAGGAAAATGAATAAAAATGGTAGAAAAATGAATATAGAAGAAGGAAAAAATAAAGTCGGTCTTACCACATGTCCATCCTTTCTTTATCTGACCCCCTCCATCTCTTACTCGTCCCTTCACAAATCCATGCTGGACAGAGAGAAGCGCTCCGGGCAGGGAGGCAACACGGCCCTTCCCCTTCATGAATACCTTGACGCTCATCGATGCGTGGACTGAACGCAGCGTCAAACTCAGCTGTGGCCACCATCGTGAGAAGGACTGGCAGGATGTGGCCAACATCGTCAACTCCCGCAGAACTCCATATCCTACTTCCAGTGCAAGTACAAAATCAACAAACTTAAGATGATGTACAAGGCCAAGAGGGAACGCATGGCATCATGCTGCAGAGAGTTTCAGGGCTAGTGGAAGTTCTCCACTCGACTGGACGCGCTCGTAGGGCCGGAAGCGAGGAGTAAAGGGGCGACAGTGCTAGCACAGCAGAACAAAAGGCAGAAGTCCGTGCCCAACCATTTTAAGCCCTCGCCCCCAATGCTCGCGGCCGTCTCTCTACCTTACCAGCAGAAACACTCCGACAAACACAAGCTCCCCAGGACGCTAAAAAAATGGTAGGAAAATGAATAAAAATGGTAGAAAAATGAATATAGAAGAAGGAAAAAATAAAGTCGGTCTTACCACATGTCCATCCTTTCTTTATCTGACTCCCTCCATCTCTTACTCGTCCCTTTCACAAATCCATGCTGGACAGAGAGAAGCGCTCCGGGCAGGGAGGCAACACGGCCCTTCCCCTTCATGAATACCTTGACGCTCATCGATGCGTGGACTGAACGCAGCGTCAAACTCATCTGTGGCCACCATCGTGAGAAGGACTGGCAGGATGTGGCCAACATCGTCAACTCCCGCAGAACTCCATATCCTACTTCCAGTGCAAGTACAAAATCAACAAACTTAAGATGATGTACAAGGCCAAGAGGGAACACATGGCATCATGCTGCAGAGAGTTTCAGGGCCAGTGGAAGTTCTCCACTCGACTGGACGCGCTCGTAGGGCCGGAAGCGAGGAGTAAAGGGGCGACAGTGCTAGCACAGCAGAACAAAAGGCAGAAGTCCGTGCCCAACCATTTTAAGCCCTCGCCCCCAATGCTCGCGGCCGTCTCTCTACCTTACCAGCAGAAACACTCCGACAAACACAAGCTCCCCAGGACGCTAAAAAAATGGTAGGAAAATGAATAAAAATGGTAGAAAAATGAATATAGAAGAAGGAAAAAATAAAGTCGGTCTTACCACATGTCCATCCTTTCTTTATCTGACTCCCTCCATCTCTTACTCGTCCCTTCACAAATCCATGCTGGACAGAGAGAAACGCTCCGGGCAGGGAGGCAACACGGCCCTTCCCCTTCATGAATACCTTGACGCTCATCGATGCGTGGACTGAACGCAGCGTCAAACTCAGCTGTGGCCACCATCGTGAGAAGGACTGGCAGGATGTGGCCAACATCGTCAACTCCCGCAGAACTCCATATCCTACTTTCAGTGCAAGTACAAAATCAACAAACTTAAGATGATGTACAAGGCCAAGAGGGAACGCATGGCATCATGCTGCAGAGAGTTTCAGGGCCAGTGGAAGTTCTCCACTCGACTGGACGCGCTCGTAGGGCCGGAAGCGAGGAGTAAAGGGGCGACAGTGCTAGCACAGCAGAACAAAAGGCAGAAGTCCGTGCCCAACCATTTTAAGCCCTCGCCCCCAATGCTCGCGGCCGTCTCTCTACCTTACCAGCAGAAACACTCCGACAAACACAAGCTCCCCAGGACGCCAAAAAAATGGTAGGAAAATGAATAAAAATGGTAGAAAAATGAATATAGAAGAAGGAAAAAATAAAGTCGGTCTTACCACATGTCCATCCTTTCTTTATAAGACTCCCTCCATCTCTTACTCGTCCCTTCACAAATCCATGCTGGACAGAGAGAAGCGCTCCGGGCAGGGAGGCAACACGGCCCTTCCCCTTCATGAATACCTTGACGCTCATCGATGCGTGGACTGAACGCAGCGTCAAACTCAGCTGTGGCCACCATCGTGAGAAGGACTGGCAGGATGTGGCCAACATCGTCAACTCCCGCAGAACTCCATATCCTACTTCCAGTGCAAGTACAAAATCAACAAACTTAAGATGATGTACAAGGCCAAGAGGGAACGCATGGCATCATGCTGCAGAGAGTTTCAGGGCCAGTGGAAGTTCTCCACTCGACTGGACACGCTCGTAGGGCCGGAAGCGAAGAGTAAAGGGGCGACAGTGCTAGCACAGCAGAACAGCAGGCACAGTCCGTGCCCAACCATTTTAAGCCCTCGCCCCCAATGCTCGCGGTCGTCTCTCTACCTTACCAGCAGAAACACTCCGACAAACACAAGCTCCCCAGGACGCTAAAAAAATGGTAGGAAAATGAATAAAAATGGTAGAAAAATGAATATAGAAGAAGGAAAAAATAAATTCGGTCTTACCACATGTCCATCCTTTCTTTATCTGACTCCCTCCATCTCTTACTCGTCCCTTCACAAATCCATGCTGGACAGAGAGAAGCGCTCCGGGCAGGGAGGCAACACGGCCCTTCCCCTTCATGAATACCTTGACGCTCATCGATGCGTGGACTGAACGCAGCGTCAAACTCAGCTGTGGCCACCATCGTGAGAAGGACTGGCAGGATGTGGCCAACATCGTCAACTCCCGCAGAACTCCATATCCTACTTCCAGTGCAAGTACAAAATCAACAAACTTAAGATGATGTACAAGGCCAAGAGGGAACGCATGGCATCATGTTGCAGAGAGTTTCAGGGCCAGTGGAAGTTCTCCACTCGACTGGACGCGCTCGTAGGGCCGGAAGCGAGGAGTAAAGGGGCGACAGTGCTAGCACAGCAGAACAAAAGGCAGAAGTCCGTGCCCAACCATTTTAAGCCCTCGCCCCCAATGCTCGCGGCCGTCTCTCTACCTTACCAGCAGAAACACTACGACAAACACAAGCTCCCCAGGACGCTAAAAAAATGGTAGGAAAATGAATAAAAATGGTAGAAAAATGAATATAGAAGAAGGAAAAAATAAAGTCGGTCTTGCCACATGTCCATCCTTTCTTTATCTGACTCCCTCCATCTCTTACTCGTCCTTTCACAAATCCATGCTGGACAGAGAGAAGCGCTCCGGACAGGGAGGCAACACGGCCCTTCCCCTTCATGAATACCTTGACGCTCATCGATGCGTGGACTGAACGCAGCGTCAAACTCAGCTGTGGCCACCATCGTGAGAAGGACTGGCAGGATGTGGCCAACATCGTCAACTCCCGCAGAACTCCATATCCTACTTCCAGTACAAGTACAAAATCAACAAACTTAAGATGATGTACAAGGCCAAGAGGGAACGCATGGCATCATGCTGCAGAGAGTTTCAGGGCCAGTGGAAGTTCTCCACTCGACTGGACGCGCTCGTAGGGCCGGAAGCGAGGAGTAAAGGGACGACAGTGCTAGCACAGCAGAACAAAAGGCAGAAGTTCGTGCCCAACCATTTTAAGCCCTCGCCCCCAATGCTCGTGGCCGTCTCTCTACCTTACCAGCAGAAACACTCCGACAAACACAAGCTCCCCAGGACGCTAAAAAAATGGTAGGAAAATGAACAAAAATGGTAGAAAAATGAATATAGAAGAAGGAAAAAATAAAGTCGGTCTTACCACATGTCCATCCTTTCTTTATCTGATTCCCTCCATCTCTTACTCGTCCCTTCACAAATCCATGCTGGACAGAGAGAAGCGCTCCGGGCAGGGAGGCAACACGGCCCTTCCCCTTCATGAATACCTTGACGCTCATCGATGCGTGGACTGAACGCAGCGTCAAACTCAGCTGTGGCCACCATCGTGAGAAGGACTGGCAGGATGTGGCCAACATCGTCAACTCCCGCAGAACTCCATATCCTACTTCCAGTGCAAGTACAAAATCAACAAACTTAAGATGATGTACAAGGCCAAGAGGGAACGCATGGCATCATGCTGCAGAGAGTTTCAGGGCCAGTGGAAGTTCTCCACTCGACTGGACGCGCTCGTAGGGCCGGAAGCGAGGAGTAAAGGGGCGACAGTGCTAGCACAGCAGAACAAAAGGCAGAAGTCCGTGCCCAACCATTTTAAGCCCTCGCCCCCAATGCTCGCGGCCGTCTCTCTACCTTACCAGTAGAAACACTCCGACAAACACAAGCTCCCCAGGACGCTAAAAAAATGGTAGGAAAATGAATAAAAATGGTAGAAAAATGAATATAGAAGAAGGAAAAAATAAAGTCGGTCTTACCACATGTCCATCCTTTCTTTATCTGACTCCCTCCATCTCTTACTCGTCCCTTCACAAATCCATGCTGGACAGAGAGAAGCGCTCCGGGCAGGGAGGCAACACGGCCCTTCCCCTTCATGAATACCTTGACGCTCATCGATGCATGGACTGAACGCAGCGTCAAACTCAGCTGTGGCCACCATCGTGAGAAGGACTGGCAGGATGTGGCCAACATCGTCAACTCCCGCAGAACTCCATATCCTACTTCCAGTGCAAGTACAAAATCAACAAACTTAAGATGATGTACAAGGCCAAGAGGGAACGCATGGCATCATGCTGCAGAGAGTTTCAGGGCCAGTGGAAGTTCTCCACTCGACTGGACGCGCTCGTAGGGCCGGAAGCGAGGAGTAAAGGGGCGACAGTGCTAGCACAGCAGAACAAAAGGCAGAAGTCCGTGCCCAACCATTTTAAGCCCTCGCCCCCAATGCTCGCGGCCGTCTCTCTACCTTACCAGCAGAAACACTCTGACAAACACAAGCTCCCCAGGACGCTAAAAAATGGTAGGAAAATGAATAAAAATGGTAGAAAAATGAATATAGAAGAAGGAAAAAATAAAGTGGGTCTTACCACATGTCCATCCTTTCTTTATCTGACTCCCTCCATCTCTTACTCGTCCCTTCACAAATCCATGCTGGACAGAGAGAAGCGCTCCGGGCAGGGAGGCAACACGGCCCTTCCCCTTCATGAATACCTTGACGCTCATCGATGCGTGGACTGAACGCAGCGTCAAACTCAGCTGTGGCCACCATCGTGAGAAGGACTGGCAGGATGTGGCCAACATCGTCAACTCCCGCAGAACTCCATATCCTACTTCCAGTGCAAGTACAAAATCAACAAACTTAAGATGATGTACAAGGCCAAGAGGGAACGCATGGCATCATGCTGCAGAGAGTTTCAGGGCCAGTGGAAGTTCTCCACTCGACTGGACGCGCTCGTAGGGCCGAAGCGAGGAGTAAAGGGGCGACAGTGCTAGCACAGCAGAACAAAAGGCAGAAGTCTGTGTCCAACCATTTTAAGCCCTCGCCCCCAATGCTCGCGGCCGTCTCTCTACCTTACCAGCAGAAACACTCCGAAAAACACAAGCTCCCCAGGACGCTAAAAAAATGGTAGGAAAATGAATAAAAATGGTAGAAAAATGAATATAGAAGAAGGAAAAAATAAAGTCGGTCTTACCACATATCCATCCTTTCTTTATCTGACTCCCTCCATCTCTTACTCGTCCCTTCACAAATCCATGCTGGACAGAGAAAAGCGCTCCGGGCAGGGAGGCAACACGGCCCTTCCCCTTCATGAATACCTTGACGCTCATCGATGCGTGGACTGAACGCAGCGTCAAACTCAGCTGTGGCCACCATCGTGAGAAGGACTGGCAGGATGTGGCCAACATCGTCAACTCCCGCAGAACTCCATATCCTACTTCCAGTGCAAGTACAAAATCAACAAACTTAAGATGATGTACAAGGCCAAGAGGGAACGCATGCCATCATGCTGCAGAGAGTTTGAGGGCCAGTGGAAGTTCTCCACTCGACTGGACGCGCTCGTAGGGCCGGAAGCGAGGAGTAAAGGGGCGACAGTGCTAGCACAGCAGAACAAAAGGCAGAAGTCCGTGCCCAACCATTTTAAGCCCTCGCCCCCAATGCTCGCGGCTGTCTCTCTACCTTACCAGTAGAAACACTCCGACTAACACAAGCTCCCCAGGACGCTAAAAAAATGGTAGGAAAATGAATAAAAATGGTAGAAAAATGAATATAGAAGAAGGAAAAAATATATCTGAGCATTGATTCCAAATAAGTTTGGCTATTTCTGATATCTACAGATTTACGTGCCATAAATAAAATTGGATTTTCAAAGTTAGCTTTTATGACGTCCGAGTCCAGAGTCTTTAAGAGCTCTGTATCTACATCAGATTGACCTAATTAACCATTATTGGCAATGTCACGGTAATGGGAAAAGAGAGAGAACAGGAAACATTTACACCTGTGCCGAGATGGATGAGTAAAGAGACCTGCCAAAACAGAGAGCATGAGTCTCCGGTGTTATTTGTTGATATTTGGTAAACACTAGCCACTGGTGACTGGTCCCGTGGTGTCGAAATCATGCCCGCCTTTGAGTACTAGGAACTTGCTCATTGCTCATGAAACACGGACATCGGGAGAAAAGGGGGGAGCGACCATAAAGGGAAGAGCCAAACCCTAGAAGATGCAGCAACCCGAGGGAGACGGCTAAAGTCCGTGCGACCATCTGTCATTTGTTTACCTGACGGCCCTCCATCCCTTACTAGCTCGTTCCATCACCAATCCATATATGTTGGACAGGGAGAAACCTTTTAGGCAGGGAGCCAACCCGGCCCTTCTCTTTCGCGAGGATTGCTGGTGCGAGAGGGAACCACCTTCACGCTCATCGACGCATGGGCTGATCGCTGTCTCGAGCTCAACCGCGGCTATCTTCACCCGAAGGACTGGCAGGAGGTGGCCGACATCGTCAACTCTCCAAGAATCGCAGGTAATCGACGCCCATGGACCTACATCCAGTGCAGGTACAAAATCAACAGCCTTAAGAAGATGTACAAGGTTGAGAGGGCACGCATGGCACGTTCATGCTGCAGAGAGTTCCAGAGCCAGTGGAAGTTCTTCACCCGACTGGACGCGCTTATAGGGCCGGAAGCGAGGAGTAAAGGGGTTGCAGTACTGCCAGCGCGACGGAAAGAAAGGCAGCAGCCGGTGACTAACCATTCTACGCCCTCGCACTCTACTTCGGTCCCTGCGGCCTTCCCTCCACCTTACCAGCAGAAACACAAACTCCCCAGGACGGGCGGCTGCGCCAGCAACTCTGATGCTGCGGCCGCTGCTGCAGTGAAGGCCGGCGAGGTGTTCCAGATTCTTCCAAAATTAAGTATGACGGACGGAAACAGTAATGAAGATTATCGGAATGCTGACTCCGGTAATGAAGGGTTCGTGGAGCTGACTCGTGCCGCTCTGAGGTTTGGGGAGATTTACGAGAAGGTTGAGATGGCCAAGCACAGACACATGATAGACACAGAGAGAGAGAGAGAGAAATTGCAGCTCGCCGAGATGTTTGTGGACGCCCTTGTGGAGATCAGCAAAATTAAGCACTAATAAACAGGTTAGCGGCTACGTTTGGCATGATCGGTAGTGGGTGAGGCAGATGGCTCATGTCAGTGTAAGGAAGGTCTATGAGGACAACAGCCTGGCGTGGCAGCCTCAAGATTTTGTACATTTCTTTCATTTAGATATGAGGACGTGGATCGTAAGTTGTCTCCTTTGTTCGGAATTAGCATATAGCTTTTTCATTTGTCATGCCTTTATAACTTTTGGAGGTGATAGTGAAATCGTTTTAATATGTACAAAAGACCAATGTTATTCAGTTTTATTTGACTTGGTTCGTGGCCTAATTTGTTGATACAAGGTAAGCCATGAACGACACCGCAATTGATTCCGCTCTCCTTTACTACAGTATGTATGTCTTTGTCATGTCTCATAGCAAGGCTGCTAACCACATTTTTGTGTGAATGATCACATGGACCGTCTTAGGGCTTGTTTCAGGATGCCCCACACCTTATGGCTCTACTATATTTTTTTTTCTCTAAAGGCACTCCGCTTGAGTAAACCGGCGTTAGAGAATGATCTTTGCTGACCAAAATGAGTGAGCATCCATCTCCTTCTTGGAAGAATCATGTCTGAATCACATGATGAGTCTTCATCCTAGCCTCCTTAATTAGGATGAGTGAAGAGATGCTTTGTAAATTTTGTGACGATTGTAAATTTGATGATGTTTTGGGAGTTTGAGAAAGGTACTAGGCCTATGGAAATAGTCACGGTAATTCTCTTGTAGAGCTAATGTCTTTATTTCTTCAAGCCTTGTCTTCTCTAAAGTCCACACACGTGGCTTCAGGCTTCATCATTGTTAAAAATGGATTGTTAGTGTCGGATAGATAGCCTAAAGGGAGAGAAAATACTTTCAAAATTTATTCTATACAAATAAAACATCAGTATTAGTGAAATAATGTAAATCAAAAGTTAATCAGAATTTGATCAATCAATAACTCAAAATATATAGTAGTTCACACATCTATAGAAATTTGGTTCAGACTAAGTCCACCACATGGTTTTGCCCATTTAGGATTTTCTAACACGTTCTTTTATTGTCATTGTGTGCATAGATACAATGAGTTGTGCCTTCACCCTCATTACAATTTTCCCACAAATGGAACTCCTCCCTGGAGCCTAGCCCTATTCTTCAAACGAGTAGACCTCAACCCTAGAATAAAACAATATAGAAACCTTCTCAAAAGTAGATACCTTCCTCTGCAACACATGGATCTCCATCACATATTATGAATACAAGGCAAGTGTTGAAATGGAATGAAGTCACGTGCTAGTTTTGTTGTGTTTTTGGATTCATTTTAGAACCTCTCTATCATAAAAGTCGCACATGTAGGTTTTTTTTCCACGCAATTGCATTTGTGATATGCATTCTCCTCTTTTAGCAAGGATCTATTGTTGAGGATTTGAGGAAGAAGATGATGTTGGTAGAAAGTCATATGATGGACCAGACATTAACATCATGTATATGACTTACAAGATTTCAACAAGATATAACATCAATAAAAGTGTTCTCACTTACAATTCTCTTAAATAAAGAAATAAAATTCACCTTTCAAAATATAGGCAAAATTGAGACTTGGATTTTTTATAATCCATCCCTTAACAATTTTATGATAAATTTAATATATAACTATATTTGTTATATTCATACTTGTCGAATCGGCCGACTAGTCGCCGTCTAATCGGTTGGACGTTGGTGGGGGTCTGACTAGCATACCGCCCAAATTTGGACCTTAGTTTAGCGTCCGCCCAGGATGACTGGTCGGCTAGTCGGCCGACTCGCCCGACTGATCGGCCCAAACCAAGTCGGGCGGCCGCATAGTTAGGCTAGAGTGAAGAATGGTAAGGTTTTTTTGCTATTTTAATTTCCCCCACTCCTATCTTGAATGCTTGTGTTGGTCTTTAGCAAAGATTAGATGTGAACATTAATTTTATTCAGACTACACTAGTTTAATTAATAACGTTAGTTACAACAATCCAACAAGCACTAAAAGTCTAAAATTTTAATAACGGCATATCACTTTTCTCTATCTAATTATATTTGTTTAATTTGAATGCACTGAATAGTGTTCATTCAAAAAATTTGAAATGTCTTATGACATTATTTACCAAATCTAACTTATTATATGCTTGGATACATGCTTACATTAGTGGATTTATATAATTATTGTATATAATTATATGTAGATGATCAATATGTGTAAATATCATACCTACGAATGGGCGACCGACTAGTCAATTGGACAACGACTAGTCGACTAGTCATCCAAGCTGGAAAGGTGACCGGCTGGCCACCTTGACAAGTATGCTTATATTTAAACATATGGATTGATTTCTATTATTTTTTAACTAAAACCATATTTCTCATCCTATCCGTCACATCACCCATTATATGTATATACTATGTGAGAGTGTAAGGACCTTTAAATTAGGGGTAAAACACCATATAACTCCATCCCCGATGACATGTTTGGTCATGGGGATTAGGGGTATCAGGGTAAAATTTCAAAAAGGATTCTTGTCCCTACTAATCCAAACACTATCAGCCATGGAGTCAACTAGAGATTTTCTCTAGGCTATGCATGTTGGGAACCACATCTAGTTGTGAAATCATCTTTGGTCGACCTCTACAAAGTTGGAGCCTCTCAGCTTTCCATTAGGCTCCTATTGGTTTGGTGTAAGTCATGAGTTCTGTGGAACTCATTTTCTGGGAACTCTAGTTCAGATCTGGAACTTAAGTTTCAATGACTTCGATGTGATTGGTTTGTTGTAAGTGTAAAGATAGAAATTATTAAAATATTATTAATTTTTATTGTATAATATAAATAAGTGAGGATGGAAACGACATAAAAAAATCATGTCCGTAAAAAATCATTGCATTCTTAAATCATAATAACCACAACAAGTGGTTATGGTGCAGATGTTGCTCTTTTAGAAATATTTTATTATGGTACAATTATAATCCTAATAAAAATATTATTTTAAAATCACATCACAATATTTTTATTTCACTTTGTGTATACAAAATATTGTATTAATATCCTCATTTTTGTGCTTGTAAATATAAGTTTTGGAGCATAATTGTTTAACAAAATATAGAATATTAATTTTTATATTACTTTTATAGGGAACTTATGCTATATTATTCGTGCATGGTTACACTTAATTATCTTTTTTCACATCATATTGTTAACATGAAAAATAAAAATATATTACATAAAGCACATTGTTTTCACATGGTGCGGTGTGTTTCTTTTTCATGATGTTTGTATTTTTTAGTTTTGTAGATCGTATTAATAATGGTGGCTATAACATAAAATATTTTACATAGTGAGATTATTGTGTATGATATTTTGTCATATTATATTGTGAGTTTAGCAATGAACTATATTTGTGTCGCTAATATTTTTAGTCATAAATATTACACTTGTGTTGCTTATAACAAATAAAGAATATAATTGTATAAGAAATGTTATTAGTTGTCCCAGAACTCATTTTCTGCTCTTTTTAAGAGGAAACTCAGGAATTATATTTTGTATGTAAGGTTGTAACTCATCGGAAGTCACAGATTTCAAGTTCCAACACTTACTTTAAATAAATCATGAAAAACTACTCAAGGGACTCTAGTTCATATGTTTTCCAGACCAGTTACGGCAAACCAATCAGAGCCTTAGGTGGCTAGCAGTTGGAATTGAACTGATTATCATATGAGGGTAAATTGCCTACTAGGCTGGTGACTTGGGGCGCTTTGGAGTTCCAGGAGGCTAGAGGGATCTTTACAACCAATGTGAAGTGTTGGAGACGGTAATAGAAGGTGATTTGTTGTTTAACCTCAAGGTAGCATGTGCTAGAGATTGAAGTAGGAATCGAGGCTTTATTCGTG
The DNA here is from genome assembly GCA_963693085.1 of Alisma plantago-aquatica. NCBI lineage: Eukaryota > Viridiplantae > Streptophyta > Magnoliopsida > Alismatales > Alismataceae > Alisma > Alisma plantago-aquatica. The sequence goes on along the minus strand of OY856409.1, from coordinate 1,128,131,570 downwards.
TCGTTTGGAAGGTTAAGGAACCTTCACTGGTCCCTTGTAATTCTCTAGGCTAAATTAACAGGATGGAGGTGCTCTTTCTTGGGAAAAAATTGGTAGTGGTTGCTACATATGAAGATGCTTTGTTGCTTGACCTCAAGGTAGTAGGTCCTAGATATTGGAGTAGGAATTGGGTCTTTCTTTATGTCATTCTGAAGGTTAAGGAACCTTCACCAGTCCCTTGTAATGCTCTAGGATAAAGGAAATGGCTGGAGGTGCTCTTTTTGGGAAATTTTTGGTAGTGGTTGCTACATATGAAGAATGATTTAGGATTTAACTATCTAGGTTATCCACACAATTAATTTTATATGTGTTGAGGGAGTCATGATGGTTCTTTTGATGGCCTAATATAGGCATAGGGGTGTGGGGAGAAGTGGCAGTTATCAACCTTGGTTGTTATGATAATCTGCAAGTTGAGCATTATCTAAAAATGTGGAGATAATGGAAATAAAAGGGTTAATTGAGTTTGGCAGGACATTCCAAAGGTAATGGTTCAAGAATCATAGGAAGTGATGGGCTAGGGAGAGAGACATCAAGGGTGATCTAGGTGTTTGCATGATGGAAGGGAGGACTAGGGTCCATGTGAGAGAGGAGAATGAGTCTAAGTCCATGCGAGACTCCTCACAGCAAACATTTTTATTTTATGTTACTTATAAAGCTTAAACCAATAACTAATTACCTAACCCATGTCATAACTCATATTTTATCCAAATTTTATGATTATTTTATTTATATATAATTTGGTGGTAGGAAAAAGATCAAGTCAAAACCAATTTATGAGCTTCCTCAAACTCAGATTTCAAGCAACAAGTAGATAATTCCTTAATTAATTATTTAGGTTGCTAACATATTCAAAATCTTCTAGATTTTCATCTATGCACTAAAATGCATTTATTATCTGATAGAAAAATTATTTTTTGTTAATTAGGAACAAAATACTAAAGGCAAAATTGCATTACATGGAATCAATTGTAAGCTAAATATATTATGATTCACCATATCTAATTCTTTAATAAGTCGATGCATTAATTATTTTATATAGTCAGTTAATTCTATCTTACCAATATCTCAAAATATCATACAGTCACATTGGGCTTCTATATAATTTCATAAGGACCCACACAGAGCAAACAATATTATATTAAATACATAGATTATAGTGCATATACTAAAAATTTTGATCCACACATTTGTAATTGTTCAAGCACGTGTGAGCTTTTACCTTTGTCCCTAAAAATATGATGCGAATAATATTTACTCCACTTGCATAATAAGAGGTCAGTGATTGTGATACATAATGAGGCTACATATATTATTGTACACACTCCAAGAGGTAAAATGTTCATGACGTTAGAGAAAGGGGTATCAACTTTTCCCCTTGTGTTACAAGGGGGGTCATGAAAATAATTCCCCTTACATTATAAGGTGGATGATCATGGACACATGTTGTATACTCCAATGATAGGGGTTTTGTAGATGTGATCTTGCATGAGAGATCATTATGAGTAGATATCCAATATCGTAGTGGTGTATGCAAGTGAAGGTGATTTAAGTTGACAGGTCCACTATGTCAATGGTGGTCTTCTAAGTCCCCTCTTTTTTCATAGGCATGACAAGATGAAAGTGAAAACAAGTGTGAGGTTGTTCCTTTCACTTTTTACCCCTCTCCCAACTTTGTGGCCAACATATCCCAAAAGTGTAGTATATGTGCAGGGGAATGAGGGTCCTTTTAATGCTTTTTTCCTATTATCTGATGTTATCATGCTACATACTAGTCCTACTTATTTAAGAATAAGACACTCTAATGTGGTACCAATACATGACATATGAACTACATCCCAAAAATAATTACCTATATATAAATTATTATTGATCATGTTTCCAAAATATTTGCCTTCTTTACAAGTTTCTAAGCCATATAGAATGCTTTTGCTTTTGGTGTAATTGTCCATCAAGTTTTCCCCCTTTTGTGGACCATCCATGGTGCAGTAGTATTGTCTCCTTGCCCTTTCACCCAAAGGTTTTGAACCAGGGGTCCTACAACTGCATTAACTCGACAGAGATGATTCTGCGATCATCTTGAACTACCATCGACCAATTTTGATCGTCGATACCAAGTTTATTTAGGAACCAAACTGCACAAAGTGCATATTCATCATTGTTTCTCTTCCAACAGTGAAGATGGTCGTCGATAAGTTGACGAGTTTTCCCCTAAACTTTTAGTATGATTGTCGCATGCCCATGGGCAATTATGTTTTTTTAGCCTCTATTCTTTCAGAGAGTGTGCATGGACCATGGATTGTGTAGGTTTCTTGTGGTTGGTCCACATAAGCTATGAATTGTGTTTTTGGATAATATCTTGCCAACGTGGATTTGTCATGCGTTGTGATTGGTCGATTTTCAGAAATTCACAGTAATTAAATCAGTAGTTAGAAAATTATTTGCAAGGAGTCATTGGAAATGATTTTTGAGTAGAATATAATTCCAATATTTTCAAACCCTAAATCTATCATCCTAGACCATGTTTTCTTATAAGAGTCAAAATTAGGGTTTAGGTGAATATCAAGATACTAATTGTTGGAAATAAGTAAATTTTTGGACTTTAGGGTTTCTACAGAACCTTAAGAGACCTAAGTGAACTTCTTATTTAATCACTAGGTGGATTCATTCACTTTGATTTAACAAGTATGGGTCAAGGGTTTTTATTATATTATGATTATGAGAATCAGTTATAATGATATCAAATATATAATTCTAATGAATTCTTACAAGAAAGATTATTATGAATCAGATTATATTTTTCATTAATATTCTTGTATATGATTATGAAAATGACATGTACATCCTTCTTAAGTAAGATTTAATGTTTCAAGTTGTTATGCCTTGTTCCATCCTAAGTTATTCATCTTTTGGGCACATATCAAGCTCTTGAGAGTAATGTCAATTCAAGATCTTAAGAGCAATGTTATAGATTCAAGCTCACGAGAGCAATGTTATTCATCAAGCTCTTGAGAGAAATGTCAAAGATCAAACTCATGAGAGCAATGTTATTTATCAAGCTCCTTAGAGCAATGAGTACTTTAGTGCATGTATATTCAAGCTCCTAAGAGCAAGGTTATGGAAGAAATCTAGTATAGTCAAACCAGATGATAATGTCAATGACAAAGATATATATATATATATATATATATATATATATATATATATATATATATATATATATATATATATATATATAAAGAGAGAGAGAGAGAGAGAGTTGAGCTGCTATACACTCGAGTGTACCATCCTTCTTATACACCTCAGTTTTGCCCTTGGATCTCTATCCTGATCAAACCAGAAAATAGCACTTTACCAGCCACAAACGGTCGGCAATGCACTTTTCATCTTCCTGCATCAATCTCTGACCTCGATATATCTCTCTCTGTCACGACCACACACATGCCCACCATCCTCCTTGTTTGTTTTTTATGCAATCGATAACTCTCTCTCTCCAGTTTCATATCCTCTCTCTTCTATTCTTCTTGACAAAATGCTAATTAGGATTTTGCATCCCTTTCCTTCTTTTTTCCAATTCGATTTCTTCCTTATTCTTCTGTTCTCGTTTCCCATTTCCTTCCGTCATTTCTCCATTTCTCCTTTCTTCGCCATCCTTCCTCATTTATCATTTCTTATTGCTCCTCTGAATATGCATCTCCTCTTGTTTTCCGTTCGATTCCTTCTATTCCCCTTTACAACCTTCCATATTGCCCCATATGAATAAATGCTTACGCCAGATTTATCTTTCTTTCCATTGCAGCCAACAAGCACCGGAGTAGCAGGGAGTCACCGGCTACAAGACCTCAAGGCTAGGCTGATCTGAGTGGCTTTAATCAGAAGGCAGGGAGTTACGTCTACAAGACCTCAAGTCCAGGCAGATTTGAACAGCTTTGATCAAAAGGCAGGGAGTCACGGCTACAAAACCTCAAGTCCAGCCAGATCTGGGTGGCTTTGATCAAAAGGATGTCTCTTTACTCCATTTCAACCAGTTCTCAGTAGCTTGGGTCAATAATACAAAGAAGGATGCTTGTTTGATCCAACATCCAAAGGTGCAGCGTTAGAGGCACAAAAGCATATGGAGTTCGTCCTATACAAAAATCCAAAAATCGGTGTCACTTCCATCAATGAGTAGGGATCCAGAGTAACAATCCGCAACAGTAAGGGCTTGACTATAGAAGGGATCTACTAGAGTAACAATTTGTGCCTTTCATAGGACTTTTTCATAATCAGTGTCTCCTTGGACTGGTGAAATGTCGCAGACAAGTGAAGGCAAATCAACTTTTAGGGCATGGAGTAAAGGCCCCTTCAATTAGGAAACTACCACTGACTTGATTAGATGCTATTGTGGGAGGACGGTTGATACCAAAATAGCTTGGCAGATTTGAACAGCTTTGATCAAAAGGCAGGGAGTCACGACTACAAAACCTCAAGTCCAGCCAGATCTGGGTGGCTTTGATCAAAAGGATGTCTCTTTACTCCATTTCAACCAGTTCTCAGTAGCTTGGGTCAATAATACAAAGAAGGATGCTTGTTTGATCCAGCATCCAAAGGTGCAGCGTTAGAGGCACAAAAGCATATGGAGTTCGTCCTATACAAAAATCCAAAAATCTGTGTCACTTCCATCAATGAGTAGGGATCCAGAGTAATAATCCGCAACAATAAGGGCTCGACTATAGAAGGGATCTACTAGAGTAACAATTTTTGCCTTTCATAGGACTTTTTCAGAATCGGTGTCTCCTTGGACTGGTGAAATGTCGCAGACAAGTGAAGGCAAATCAACTTTTAGGGCCTGGAGTAAAGGCCCCTTCAATTAGGAAACTACCACTGACTTGATTAGATGCTATTCTGGGAGGACGGTTGATACCAAAATAGCTTGGACACAAAAGAATTTTGGAAGGAAGTTCTTGAGTTGTCTGAATTACAATAAACAAGGCCAACCATATTGTGATTTCTTTCAATGGCTTGACAACCAATGCAATTATGTAGATGAATGGACAAAAAAGTTTGTTGAGCTTGAGGTTGAAGTGAAGCTGGCTAAGGAGAACAGACAAAGAGCAATGAGGATTACAAAGTTTTGTGTTTTTCTTATTTTCTTATGTGTTGTGTATTGTATTTTCTATGTTTAATTTGTAAGAGATTAGATGGTCATGTACATATATGGCATTGTATGGTGTTGTACAATATGGAATGAATGATTTGAATGTGTTTCTGTGTTAATCTTGAATGAATGAACAAATGTCGTGTCTTTGTGATTAGTTGAATGCATGGTGGTTAACAGGTATAACAAAATGACACATGTGGAGCCACAGTCTGAAACATGAAACCAAAGATCCATAATATATAACATGAAATCAAAAAGATAGAATTTGTAACATGAAACCAAAAAGAAGCAATCTTTAACATGAAATGTAAAAGCCACAATATATAACCACAAAATTACAGAGTGAACCAAGACAATAATTAAACAATTAACGTTACTATATAGAATATGTACCAGGTTAGCAGTGAGGATGTCTCTAAGGCATACACATACATAGGATGTTCAGACCACCATTCAACAACTATTTTAGAGCAACAATATCTCAAAATGTATTAGGGCTAATCTTCAAACTTCATATTATAAGTGCAAGAACGCAGCAGGCATGGAGCAAGTTAATGACAAGATACAATGGGACTTGTCTACAAGAAAGATACCAACCATGTAAGCACACCCAAATGAAGATATGAAATTCATCACCTCAATATTACCAACTAAGAAAGATACTAAATCAGCCACACATATTGGATCAACCACTGAATATTTAATCAACCATTGATCTGAATTTAGACAACAAACTGAATTCCAACAACCATAACAGTGGGGCAAATGATACCAAACGAACCAAAAAAATTCATATCAAAAGTTGTTACATGAATCAACCACGAAAATTGTATCAGCCACTAAAATATTGAATCAACCATTGATCCATTGATCTGAGTTCAGCCAACAAATTGAATTCCAACAACCATAACAATGATACCAAACGAAGCAATAAAATTATATCAAAAGTTGTTACATGAATCAACAAAAAAAATTGGATCAGCCACTGAAATATTCAATCAACCACTGACCTGAGTTCAACCAACAAACTGAATTCCAACAACCATACAGAATCTGGACAAATGATGCCAATGAACCAATATATTGATATCAAAAGTTGTTACATGAATTTGGATTAGCCACTATAATATTTAATCAACCATGGATCTGAGTTCCAAACATACAAAATCTGGGAAAATGATACCAAACGAGCCAATAAGTTGTTGACACCCAAAAAATAGAAGTTTCTATAAACATACAAAACAGAAACATTTGTTACATGGCCATGATTTTGGCATTTTTTAACACACACAAAAACAGAAGTTTGTGTTACATATCCATGATTTCAACAACACTAGTCTTCGGTTGTCTCTTCAATTTGTTCTCCCATATGAGTTAGATGCATCCTTAGTTCCATGTCCAGTAAGTAAGTATGGATTAGAAATTAAAAAAGCATTGATGCGATGATTTTGAGTCGTATTTATAGACCTATTTCATATGTGTTTTGTGCCTTAATTACTCATTTTCATGGATAATATCGCATAATGCACGTAATTTGGTCTTTGCCATCATTTTATATCAAATCCCCTTTGTTTCACTATTTTAAGCATCATTGATCATCTTATCATAAATAGTGTGGATTTACTTGGTCTTGTTGTGAAATTTCAGGAAAAACAAGTATCTGCTTACGTCGATACCATCGACGGAAGTCGATACCATCGACCAAGCCACAGGTTGTCAGCCGAGCAGAGCAATATAGAGTCGATACCATCGACACCCACGTCGATGGCATCGAGATTACTCCAGGATGCTGGCGAGGATGAAGTCGATACCATCGACGCAAGTCGATGCCATCGACACGAGGAGAGCTACAGTGTCGCTAAAAGACAAAACCGACGCTACAGGAGTCGATACCATCGACACCCCAGTCGATGGTATCGAGATCACCACAGGCGCTCAGAATAAAAGAAAGGAAAGATGCCGCTAATCTGCTGGGTCGATACCATCGACCCGCGTCGATGGTATCGACGCCGGCAGATATGCGTTGGATCTGTTTTGATCTCGATCGGACGGCTGTTGTTATTTGACGACCTAATTAGGGACTTATACCTAATGACGGCCGCCTAGACGGATGATCATCTCGTTTTTGGATTGCACGAGTGCCGAGGAGGAGAGAAAGGAGAACGGAGGCCGAGAAGCTCATCCCGGGTGATTCGGACGCTGCCGGAGACGATTTCCACCACCGCGAGGCGGGGAAGCTCGTGTTCTACGACAAGTATCCACCGGTTCTTCTCCGTTCAGGGGTTTTCCCATTTATTTCCCATTTTTCTTATGAATTCCCCAATTTCTACCATGTATTCGTGTGAGATGAACATGAGAGGCTAAAACCCTTAATCTTTAGGACCGGGAGTAGCCCGGGGATACATTGTATGATGATTTTATATTGATAATTCATATTTTTCTCTCACATCCGTGGTATAAATTCGTTTTCTCCATTGCTATTGTTATGCTTGATCACCATAATAATAAATTAATGCCCTTAATCACTTCAACAGAAGGATTAACGGTTGAAAAGAGACGAATTCTACATTAATTAATAAAACCCTTGACAAAGGAGTTGTACAATTAATGGTGGGAACTGAGGGACCGTTCTTAATGCGCTTAGTTTAGGGGAATGATTACTACGCCGGTGGAATCAACCTAAATCTAAGTAGTGGATTACACCACGACAGTGGGTAATTCTTATTACAGGCCACTACCTGGATAGAGAGAGAAGTGTGAGGAATCATATGAAATCTAATACAATGTTGACCCGCGGTGAAACCGCCATCCTAAAGATATCTCTTTAAATTGATTAAATTAACCCTTAATCGATTGTTTTCTTTGTTTGTTTTTTATTTTCTTTTTAATTTGAACAACAAAACCCTACTTTGTTAATCGGTCTAGCTGATTGCGATTAGTTAGTAAAAGTCTCCAATAATTCACGTATCCCTGAGTTCGACTCGGGCCTCACAAGGCCTATATTACTCGACGCGTATACTTGCGTTTAAGCGCATAATAAAATACACGTCAAGTTTTTTGGCGCCGTTGCCGGGGATACGGCGAATTGTTGGCACTTTGAGTGCTAAGAGCGGCCACTCTAGGCCACCACTTTTAATTTTATTTTAAAACAATTTCAGAATTCCCTTATTGCTCTATAATTGTGTTGACTCGTTCAAAGCATTGTACTGAACCCCTATTTCCTTATTTCAGGTACATTGCATGGTGCACACACATAGTCGAGACTACGTGAATCGCACACTGGAGGTTCCATCTGCGGGACCAGAGGACGAAGACAACTACGAAGAGGAACACCTAAGTGATATACATTCTGAATCTGAGCAAGAACAAGAAGAAGAAATGGCTGAAGCACAGACAATTTGGGAGAAGATCAAGGCGTCTTCTTCCTCAGCATCAAAGGGGCCTATTAAGAAAAAGGGGCTAGACATTCCAACTTACAAGATCGATCCAGCATTGATTAACCTGGTTAAATCAAACGCATTTCACGGACTGAAAAATGAAGATCCAGTGGCACACATTAGTCAGTTTGTGGAAAATTGTGATATGGTGAAGATTGATCGATTTCCGCAGGATGTTCTTTACCTCAAGTTATTCCCAAGTTCCTTGGCGGGAGTAGCAAGAGAGTGGCTCCATAACCTCGACGACGAGTTTGTTGAATCATGGGATCACATGGTAGAGGTTTTCTTCGAGAGGTTCTTCCCTCCTGAGAAGACCAATGATATGATCCGAAAGATCCACAATTTCACCCAACAGGCGGGTGAGACTTATTCTGAGACTTGGGAACGATTCCAAGTCATGTTGAGGAGATGTCCACATCATGGATTGGACAAGGAAACCCAAGTGAAGATCTTCTACTTTGCTCTCTCCGAGCATGATAGAAGCAACTTGGACTCGGCCGGTTCTAGATTCTTTCTAAATAACACTGATACAAGATGCTGGGAAATACTGAAGAATATGGCACGAAAGCAATCTTGGGGAGAGAGAGAGCGAGGCCCAGTTGAGCAAGCGAGAGTTGCCAGTGAGTCAAAGGCAATGAGAGAGCTGAATGAGAAGATGGATCTTCTCGCTAAGAAGCTGCTACAGAAAGACGACAGTGAGTCCGAGGATGAGGCTCAGGTCAAGTACATAAGGCAACAGTAGGGGTACAGGAACAACGATTATTCATGGCGGAAGGACAAGAAATTTTCATGGAAGGATCCGAACAACTTCCTACAAGATCCAGACGCCAAGCCTGCACCGGCCACGGAGGATAAGAGCACGGAGTTGCTCAATCAAGTCATAAAGCAAAATCAAGAGTTGATGAACACTTTTGGGCAGCAAATAAAGCAACAAGGTGAATACATGAACCAGTTTGGGCAGACGTTGCAGAGCCACGGGGCTCAAATGAGGACTATAGAGACTTCCATGGCACAGATGGCAGCGGAGATTGCAAGCTTGAAGAAGCCGGCACATCCGGGTTTTCCGGGGAACACCAATGTTCCCGGGGGAAACCAACAAGCCAAGGCTATCTTGTTGAGGAGCGGTAAGAAGGTGTTAAATCCAAGGGCGGATGACACAAGCACACCGCAGGACAAAGTCGAAGAAGCAACCGCCAAGGAGCAGCCCGCACCAGTCATAGAGCAAATTAATGACACAACCGAAGACGGTAAGGAAGGACAAGCCACTGAGGAAGAACCGCAGAAATTAACTCCCTATGTGCCACCTCATCAAAGGGCACATACTGTTCCGGTTCCATATCCTAATAGTGCAAAGGCAAGAAAGGTGGACGCACAGTTTAAGAAATTTCTGGACAGCTTTAGGAAGTTATCCGTGAATATTCCCTTGCTAGAGGCAATTGAACAAATTCTGTCTTATGGGAAGTTTCTTAAAGATGTAATCACCAAGAAGAGGAAGATACCCGACACTGAGGTCGTGGTATTTAAGGAGCAAGTGAGTGCTTTTATTATGGGCACTTTTCCGCCAAAGAGATAGGATCCCGGTTGTTTCAATATTTCGTGCTTTATCGGGAAGTTCAAATTTGGCGAGGCACTTTGTGATTCCGGGGCAAGCATCAATCTGATGCCCCTTTCTACATTCAAGAAACTTGGATTGAAGGAGTCAAGGCCAAGCAACATGACTATCCAATTGGCCGATAATTCTGTGGTGAAACCATATGGAATCTGTGAGGATGTTTTGGTAAAGGTAGACCGCTTTGTTTTTCCCGCTGATTTCGTTGTGATGGAAATGCAGGACGAACACGACAATGAGTTACTTCTTGGTCGCCCATTCCAAGCTACAGCTGATATGATCTTGGAAATGGGGAGAGGTCGCTTGACCTTAGGCATTGTGGATGATCGCTTTGAGATGGTCATGCCCAATAGCAATACATCTACCAAAGCAAAGGCACAGTGCAACATGGTGAAGCATGTGGAAAACAATATCTCACTTTGTCTCGGGAAGCCATTTTTAGATATGGCCCATGTGATGAGCAGGATAGATAATGGGACCTTGGCGGTGGACCTTATGGAGCAAACGAAAGTTGTCTCTTTATGCAAGGCTGTCGGGTTTCCAAATGATGAGAATGAGGACATTCCACCTTCGTGGGAGGATGATGTGATCATTACTTCTGTCTGTGATGCATATCTGGAATTGCCTCTGGAGGCGTGCTTGCTTAATGTCACTTATGATTGGATGCGGAGTACTTCACTCAAGGAGTGCACCAAGATGCTTCAAATGCTTCCATGTTTCTACACGAGGCACTATGAAGATTTGGGTACACTGCCCCCACCGCTACAATCATCTCTTATATGCCCACCTGATCTGGAGTTAAAGCCATTGCCCCCGCATCTGAAGTACGTCTTTCTAGCTGAGGAGGACAAGTTGCCAGTGATTGTCTCTGCATACTTGAGTGCGGATGAGGAGGATCAGCTACTGATAGTGCTCAAGAACCACCGTGGAGCCTTTGGGTGGTCTGTGGCGGACATCAAGGGGATCTCCCCTACGCTTTGTCAACATAAGATTCGGCTTGAGGAGGGAGCCAAGTCAGTCATACAGCCTCAAAGACGTCTAAATCCAAGCATGATGGAGGTTGTCAAAAAGGAAGTCATTAAGTTGCTTGCTGCAGGGATTATTTATGCCATATCCGATTCAACGTGGGTGAGTCCCACACAGGTAGTCCCTAAAAAGGGGGGAATCACTGTCACTACAAATCTTTTAAATGAACCTGTCACCACCCGATTGGTAACCGGGTGGCGTGTATGCATTGATTACCGCCGATTGAACGCCACAACTCTTAAAGATCATTTTCCATTGCCATTCATTGATCAGATTTTGGAACGCTTAGCTGGTCGATCGCATTTTTGTTTTCTAGATGGTTATTCGGGGTACAACCAGATTTCTATTGATCCTTTGGATCAAGAGAAGTCTACGTTTACATGTCCCTATGGGACTTTCGCCTACCGCCGTATGCCGTTTGGTTTATGCAATGCGCCGGCGACTTTTCAACGCTGCATGCTCGCCATATTCTCTGACATGGTGGAGCGGTGTCTTGAAGTCTTCATGGATGACTTATCGGTGCATGGAGCGTCTTTTGATGAATGCCTTTATAATTTAGATAAGGTATTGCAGCGGTGCGAGGACACACACTTGGTCCTCAATTGGGAGAAATGTCACATGATGGTGACGGAAGGAATTGTGCTAGGACACAAGGTGTCTAGCAAGAGTCTAGAGGTAGACCCCGTAAAGATTGAGGTGATTTCTAAGCTACCCCCACCAAATTCTGTAAAAGGGGTGAGAAGCTTTTTAGGACACGCTGGGTTTTATCGGCGCTTTATCAAGGATTTTTCAAAAATCGCAAAGCCATTATCGGAATTGTTGGAAAAAGACGCAGTTTTTGATTTCAATGAGAAATGTCTTCACGCATTCGAGGTTTTGAAGGAAAAGCTGATTTCGGCTCCGGTTGTTCAAACGCCGGATTGGACAAAGCCTTTCGAGTTGATGTGTGATGCGTCCGATTATGCTGTGGGAGCTGTTTTGGGGCAAAGGGTAGATAACAAGCCTGCTGTGATTTTCTACGCCTCAAAAACACTTAATGATGCTCAATTAAATTACACAACCACGGAAAAGGAGTTACTTGCCGTTGTATTTTGCTTTTGAGAAATTTCGGCAATACTTAGTGGGTTCTAAGGTGGTTGTGTGGACGGATCACGCCGCAATAAAATATTTAATGGAGAAAAAGGATGCGAAGCCTAGACTAATTAGGTGGATTCTGCTCCTACAAGAATTCGATATTGAAATCAAGGACAAGTCGGGAATTGAAAACGTGGTGGCTGACCACTTGTCTAGGTTAGAGAGGGTTGATGAACAAGGTTTGCACATACCCATTACCGAGACCTTTCCCGATGAACAACTTTTAAAAATTGATTCTAAAGAACCATGGTTTGCGGAAATTGTGAATTATTTGGCTTGCGGGATCATCCCGGAAGATTGGTCTTATCAAGAGAAGAAGAAATTCTTCCATTCATTGAGATATTATTTTTGGGATGACCCAATTTTGTTGAAGCAATGCAGGGATGGTATTCTTCACAGGTGCGTGCCGGAGGTAGAGTACGAAAGTGTTCTACATCACTGTCATGCGTCGCCCACGGGAGGACATCATGCTAGCTCACGGACAGCAGCCAAGGTGTTGGAGAGCGGCCTTTATTGGCCCACTTTGTTCCGGGATGCCTATGATTTTGTTAGGCAGTGTGACCCGTGCGAGTGTGCAGGTAATATCTCAAGGAGACAAGAAATGCCCCTGAATGTGTTTCAGGAAGTTGAGGTATTTGATTTATGGGGCATTGACTTCATGGGACCCTTTGTGTCCTCAAATTCAAATCTTTATATTTTACTTGCTGTAGATTATGTGTCGAAGTGGGTGGAGGCAATCCCCACAAGGACTAATGATTCGAATGTAGTGTGCAGGTTCGTCAAAGAGAACATTTTCTGCAGGTTCGGGATTCCTCGAATGATCATTAGTGACGGAGGCACACATTTCCGAAATCAGAAATTTGCTTCACTTTTGAATAAATATGGGGTGAAGCACAACATTGGCACCCCATATCATCCACAGACGCAAGGACAAGTGGAGGTATCAAATAGGGAAATCAAGAAGATTTTAGAAAGGACCGTAGCATCTACACGGAAGAATTGGAGTGCATTGCTACCGGATGCGCTTTGGGCTTATCGAACGGCGTACAAAACACATATAGGCACTACGCCTTTTAGGTTGGCGTATGGCTGGGTGTGCCATCTTCCGGTAGAATTGGAGCACAAGGCCCATTGGGCGCTAAGAAGGCTGAACTTGTGCTATGACGAGGCCGGGAGGAAAAGGATGTTTGAATTGAATGAATTGGATGAGCTACGCATGAAGGCATATGAGAATGCCCGTATCTACAAGGAGCGCACAAAGCTGATCCAAGATCGCCACATTGAGATGCGCACGTTCAAGAAAGGAGACAGTGTCCTATTGTTTAACTCTCGTCTCAAACTGCATCCCGGGAAACTGAAATCCCGGTGGAGTGGACCCTTCGAGGTGGAAGAAGTGCGACCGCACGGAGCGATTCTCGTGCGTGATGGAGAGGCCACGTTCTTGGTGAACGGGCAACGCTTGAAGTTGTACTTTGGTGAGAACTACAAGAGGAAAGTGAATGAGGTTAAACTCATTTCACTTGTACATGAATGAGAAGAAGGAACGACGTCTAGCCTAAGACGCTAAAGAAGGGCGCTTGTTGGGAGGCAACCCAACCATTGGTACATTAGGATAGTTTTCTTTTATTTCGTTTACATTTTAGTTTAAAAATGATACCTTGATCCGTTTGTTAAATGTGCAGGAACAGGCAGGGTCGATACCATCGACACACCAGTCGATGGTATCGACATGGGTTCAGGTTGACACCAGCAGAAATCGCACTGCGTCGATACCATCGACGGACAAGTCGATGGTATCGACATGGTCACAGGCAGGTCGCAATAAAAGTTTCGATGGTATCGACACCCCAGTCGATACCATCGAGATCTCTGGAGATATTCAGACGAATTTTGCTCAGTCAACTCGATACCATCGACGGCCTCGTCGATGGTATCGACTTCATCACAGGTTGAATGCAATAAACGGCGGTGTCGCAATGAAAGCAAGTCGATACCATCGACACCAGTCGATGGTATCGACGGACATGTCACCGATCCGCACACAGACATCGACGACGATCGCAACAGCCACGTCAGCGATCCGGGTGCTGCGTCGATACCATCGACTTCCGTCGATGGTATTGACACGTCAGCAATCCGGGTTTCTCAATCCAGCAAACGTCAGCCGTCGATACTCGCGAGGGAGGCGGCTACCCGCGAGACGTGTCGATACCATCGACCCGCGTCGATGGTATCGACGGGTCAACAGGGGCGCCGATCAAGCCTATTTAAGGGGACTTGCAATGTCATTTGACGTCACACCCTCAGAGCAAGTATTCTCCATTGCGCCGAGCACTCTCCCGAGCCTTCCAAGACTGCCGAGAAGCATCATCGAGCAAAGATCTTCACCGAGTGGAGATTTTCTCTCCATCTTCACCGAGCTCTTTTCTCCCAATCCCATCTTCTCGCAATTATGGTGCATGTGGGCGGAGCATCTTCATCAAGCGCGCACCCAATGGAGATCGAGGAGTTTGTTCCTCCTCCAACCGCTTCCATCCCTCGTCCACGCCTTATTCACGCCAACATGGAGGCAAGGAAGGTATACGAGGAGATAATGAAGCGAAAGTTCGAGCCCACCCGGTATGTAGACCGGGGAATGATCCTGGAGCTGGGGTTCGAGGCCAACTTGGCCTACGTATTGGCTGGGCAAGCACGGCACACCGGTCGACGCCACGATCAGATGGAGTATCATGCGGATGGGCAGCCGTTCTTCGGCGAATGGCCCACTTACAAAGAACTGGTGGCGGAGTTCATGGCGTCTCTCGACGTCTGCGTCGTACCGAACGACGTGATAGCAACGGACCGGGAGTGGATCAAGGGAAGGGTGTCCTTCCGACTCTTCAACAACAATTACAACATCACGTTGGAGCAGTTCAACGACATCTTCAACTGGAACCACGGCCGCAACGATCACTGACGCCCCGACGCCCGCACCGACTACGAAAAAATCTTCGCCGAGCTAGTTACAGTGCCGGCAGGGAAGACCGTGAGCTACCACAATGCCGCGGTAGCAGATTTTGAGCACCCGTTCGTCCGGGTCTTGCATAGGATGCTGAGCTTGACTTTCTTCGCTCGAAGCGATCTTGCTTTGAGCAAGTTTTAGGAGAGTGACTTGTTCTTTCTCTACGCACTCCTGAAACGTCAAGAGTGCAACTGGGGGGCGTTCTGGCTACAGCGCGTCCTGGCGGTGAAGCGGAGCACAAGGAAGGCTCCAATCCATTTTGGTGGTCTTGTCACCAAGTTGGCGCTCTACTTGGGGCTGAACTTTCAGTCCATGACTCCGATTTCTACGCGGAGTAAGGTGAACGTGCAACACTTGCACCGTTCAAACCTCATTCTTCTCCGGGATGGGTTGGCGTACGCTCATTTCCACGTCAACCAAGCTTATCAGGAGGCATCCCTGCCGGATGACGTCTTCAACATTGAGGGCAAGCAGCACTTCCGATGGCCAATCATAGCCATCGAGTCCTCCGAAGAAGAAGGCGGAGGTGAAGACCAGGAAGGCGAGGCCGAGGAAGACGAGGAGGCTTTCACACCTCTTTGAGCACGTGTGGCACCACGGAAGCGTCCTAGGATGCATCCGGGTGCGTCTTCATCATCTCAACCCCCGCCGCCATCACCACAGCAAGAGCAGCCATCTGCGGATCCGTACTCCATGCAAGGGATGTATACCATGCTGCAGGACATCCAGCAGACTCAGCAGCAGCACATGGCTTTGTATACCGGCATCCATGAGACAACGGGCCGGTTGCTTGATAATCAACAGGCTATGTTTGAGAACGAGCGGCTCATCCTCGCCAACCAAGAGCAAATGCACAACCGGTTGCAGCGGATAGAGACGCAGCAGGAGCCCTTCTTCGACCACTACTAGAGTCGAGACTACTTTGGAGGTTATCCACAGCCTCCGCCGAGGACCCAATATGATCCAAGCTTCTAGGGGGAGTACCCGTCTTGGGATCCTACGGCACCACACTACCCACCACCGCCTCCGCAGGACTGATCAGGGTATCACTGTTCCACCCTTAAGTTGGTTTTTGACTATGAGGCCATAGTCAAATTCAAGCTTAGGGGGGTGGCTGGAACAACTCTATCTTTTATCTTTCTTTTATTGTTTTAGTTTTGCTTTGTTATTTGTTTTTGCAATTTTAGTTTATATTTAGGATCCACATCTATCTAGTGTAATCGTGGATGTCTTAATTAAAAATTGTCATCTTGCTGTTTTCATGGGAAATTAAGGGAATTTAAAATTTTTCTGTGTCATTTGGATAGCTTCACTTGGTTTTCCTTGGGGAACTTGTCCTATGAAAATGATTGATTATGTCAACTTTGAAGCAATATGTCACACCCACACCCCCTTTGACTCATGGAAAGTGGATAGTAACGGTTGTTTGAGCCTAACCTAATCAAATGGTAATGAGACCTTAATCAGATGTAAGAGAAAGAACCCTTTGACCTACTACACATGTCAGTAAGGAGGGACACATAATTTTCTTCTAAGGTTCAGTCACTTAATCTTGTGATCTTTCCACCTCATTTTCCATAATCCACCCAAGAATTGGAAGTAAAGTACAGTTTTAAATTCTTTTGCGTGCATAGCATGTAGATAGGGTTTGCATTGTTATTTTCATGCTTTTTGCATAAAATGAAAAAAAATATATAGTGATACATGCACATTACCCTTAGGTGCATGTCATGTAGTTGCACTCATAATTTCATGATTTTCATGCATAAGTACATCATGTACCTTAGTTTTCCTAAAAAGTGATTTAAACTCTTCCATACCTTCGAAATAATGCAAAGATTTTCAATCATGAAGAAATAGCCTAACACATGTATCTCTAAGCAATCATGGATATATGGGCTAGGAGAAAAAGAAAAAAAAATTCCCTTAAAATATGAAAAAAAAATTTGAAAAAAGAAAAAAAAGAGATTTTGGAAGAAAAAGGAATAAGAGGGAGAAAGGAACATGATATCACTTGCATAACAAGGAAATTGAGTACATGATGTGGCTTGAGTAGATTTCTATCTCATTTTGAGGTAGAAGGTTAGTGCATACATCATTCCACCCAATTTTAGGCATTAGGGCATTCTTAATGTGCATTTGCATCATTTAGGGCATTTTGTTATATGCATACTGAAACTGTGTAATACTTCCAAATTCTTCCATGAACCACCCATTCCATCCACCCGTTGCTCGGATTGGTAGGCCACCGTGATTTTCTCCTCACTCATGATTATAAGGAGGACTGCTTCCATGTAGATGGTAGTTAGGGCGAGCAACGTAGTGTAGGCGATCACAAGATGCATCATGACTGAATCGGCGAACTTTATTATGTTAACTGCCTTATGTGATAGTGTTCCTCGGTTTGAAGGATAATTTCTTTTATTTATGATTATTGTCGCCTATAGGGTAATTACTGTTCTGTGATTAGGAAAGGCCGGTTTGAGAACGTCCAGTGGGAGTCATGGGTGATGGGGGTTTGTATGTTGATTGTTAGTTGACATTTGCAATTCTATTCTAAGGATTAGTTGCTCGAGGGCGAGCAATGTTTAAGCTTAGGGGAGTTTGATGCGATGATTTTGAGTCGCATTTATAGACCTATTTCATATGTGTTTTGTGCCTTAATTACTCATTTTCATGGATAATATCGCATAATGCACGTAATTTGGTCTTTGCCATCATTTTATATCAAATCCCCTTTGTTTCACTATTTTAAGCATCATTGATCATCTTATCATAAATCGTGTGGATTTACTTGGTCTTGTTGTGAAATTTCAGGAAAAACAAGTATCTGCTTCCGTCGATACCATCGACGGAAGTCGATACCATCGACCAAGCCACAGGTTGTCAGCCGAGCAGAGCAATATAGAGTCGATACCATCGACACCCACGTCGATGGCATCGAGATTACTCCAGGATGCTGGCGAGGATGAAGTCGATACCATCGACGCAAGTCGATGCCATCGACACGAGGAGAGCTACAGTGTCGCTAAAAGACAAAACCGACGCTACAGGAGTCGATACCATCGACACCCCAGTCGATGGTATCGAGATCACCACAGGCGCTCAGAATAAAAGAAAGGAAAGCTGCCGCTAATCTGCTGGGTCGATACCATCGACCCGCGTCGATGGTATCGACGCCGGCAGATATGCGTTGGATATGTTTTGATCTCGATCGGATGGCTGTTGTTATTTGACGACCTAATTAGGGACTTATACCTAATGACAGCCGCCCAGATGGAGGATCATCTCGTTTTTGGATTGCACGAGTGCCGAGGAGGAGAGAAAGGAGAACGGAGGCCGAGAAGCTCATCCCGGGTGATTCGGACGCTGCCGGAGACGATTTCCACCACCGCGAGGCGGGGAAGCTCGTGTTCTACGACAAGGATCCACCGGTTCTTCTCCGTTCAGGGGTTTTCCCATTTATTTCCCGTTTTTCTTATGAATTCCCCAATTTCTACCATGTATTCGTGTGAGATGAACATGAGAGGCTAAAACCCTTAATCTTTAGGACCGGGAGTAGCCCGGGGATACATTGTATGATGATTTTATATTGATAATTCATATTTTTCTCTCACATCTGTGGTATAAATTCGTTTTCTCCATTGCTATTGTTATGCTTGATCACCATAATAATAAATTAATGCCCTTAATCACTTCGACAGAAGGATTAACGGTTGAAAAGAGACGAATTCTACATTAATTAATAAAACCCTTGACAAAGGAGTTGTACAATTAATGGTGGGAACTGAGGGACCGTTCTTAATGCGCTTAGTTTAGGGGAATGATTACTACGACGGTGGAATCAACCTAAATCTAAGTAGTGGATTACACCACGACAGTGGGTAATTCTTATTACAGGCCACTACCCGGATAGAGAGAGAAGTGTGAGGAATCATATGAAATCTAATACAATGTTGACCCGCGGTGAAACCGCCATCCTAAAGATATCTCTTTAAATTGATTAAATTAACCCTTAATCGATTGTTTTCTTTGTTTGTTTTTTATTTTCTTTTTAATTTGAACAACAAAACCCTACTTTGTTAATCGGTCTAGCTGATTGCGATTAGTTAGTAAAAGTCTCCAATAATTCACGTATCCCTGAGTTCGACTCGGGCCTCACAAGGCCTATATTACTCGACGCGTATACTTGCGTTTAAGCGCGTAATAAAATACACGTCAAGCATATAAATTTATAAAAAAAATGAATTCAGCTATATACCTCATGTGTGCATGTCCGACTATTGTGACCTTTTGCATTGCATGTACTACATGTTCTTTGCTTCTTTGCATTCATTTCAGCTAGTGGTTTGAACCTTTGAGGTTTTCTTGTTCCTTTATATTGTGAAGTAATAGGATCTCTTGCTTCTATGTGCTCTTGTCCATCTATAATCAAAGGCACATATTGACTCCCTTGAGTTGGAATATAACTCTGAGATGTGGGCAGTTGTTCTTCTGTACAAACTTGATCCACCCTTGGTTGTGATTCCAACAATTTATCATATGAATTTTGTAGAATTTCTTGCACCATAATGTAGGTTCCCTTGTCTTTAGAAGCTAGACCAACTAATTTCATAGCTGATCTACACAAGGAGTTATACCTACTCAACATCGTATGATCTCCCAGATCCACTTGGCATTCTTCAACATGAACAACTTTCTTATTTGTGTTTGCATTCAATGTCCAACGCCCCAACACATAGAATGGTGGAATTTTATGAAATTTTAGAAAAGTTAATATCTTAAGTGCATGAGAACATAGAATTCCACTGAATTGAAAATGTTTACAATCACAAGTAGTTTCTTCTCCTTCTTTTTTAAACGTCACTTTGTAGTGCTTGTTTGTGATGAATAGATCTTCCTCTCTAGAAATATGTGTAATGTGATATAAGGAGTCCTTGTTGATCTCCTCTAGATCATAGCAAGATGTCAACTCTAGTTGCTCGCAAAAGTCTTTAAAAATTGTTCTTGTGTATACATCTCTTGCATATGACTCAATAGGTGCAAATGACCAAAGATTAGGTTTTCCAAGCTTAGATCTGAAGTCCTCTTCGTCTTCTTTATCATATCTACTCTTAAAAACCTTTTCAAATGCTTCAAAAAACTTGAAAAGAGGCAAATGATTGTTGACATGGTCTTTAAATATAGCATTCATGCTCTCACTCTGTTGTGTGGTTGACATATTAGCAAAAAAAGTATCCCTAAAGTAAATTGGAATCCATTGATCTCTAATGTTCCATAGTAAACATAAATGTGCATTATCACTTAGGTTAAATTTGCATATCATTCTTTGCCATCTATCCTCAAACTCATCAATAGTGATAGACTTATTTATGCAACAATGAAACTCTTCACTAAACCCAACAACTGTCCCATATATCACACCAAGGTGCTCACGTGCTTTCCTCATTATATGGAGTTGACAACAATGATGAATTGCATTAGGAAACACTATGTGAATAGACTTCCTCATTGCCAGATCTTGATCAGTTAATATTGCTTTAGGATGATTTCCATACATGGCCTCTAAAAGTGTTTGGAATACCCAAACAAAAGAATCTATAGTCTCATCACAAAGCAAAGCACCCCAAATAAGGTTGATTGTTTGTGGTGGTTCATGCCAATAGATGGTGCAAAAGGCATGCTATACTTGTTGATCATATGTGTGGTATCAAAAGTAATTACATCACCAAATGTCTGGCATGTCATCCTTGACTTAGCATCCACCCAGAATATACTATGTGTACATCCATCCTCATCAATTTGTATAGAATAATAAAATGATGGGTTGATTGCTTGCAATTTTCTGAAATGCTCTAATGTGGAGGAAACATTAATGCCTATATACTTCCTCCTCAAGGATACAAGCTCATTGCTTAAGTCCTTTCTGTTGAAACTCACATTATGAATACCACCACGTTGGCTAGCAATGAGAGACATGATTTGAGCACTTGAAATATTTTGGTCATGCATAACATTTACTAAATCACGGACCTCTACTGACATATGTCGATGTGACTGGTGAATTCGCTTCTTAGATGGACTCTGAGTGAGTTCATGATTGTTCTCTGTTTAAAAACTTGTGACAACCCACTTTGTGTCCTCTTCTTGCTTCACTCTCATGCGAGCCTTACAACCGGTGCGTATAGAAGTCATATCTTTTTTGGAGTACCTTTATCACCATTTGCAGCTTTGTTTTTTATTTTTTGCAAGCCTCCCATTGAATAAACAAATACTCTACCAGTGACCAATTTTGTTTTGGCAGAAATATATTGACTCCCCTTGTGTATATTGAATCCAAATGCGTAAGCATGTTGGTTATAAAATTCTCCTGCCTTTTCAAGAGTATCAAACTGTAGGCCAACATATGGTTTCGGATTGGATTCCACTTCAACTGTTTCATCATCTATGTCGAGTGGTGCATCATCCTGAAGCAACATAGGCAAATTAACATATGAGAAACCACACACAAATTTAATAACATAAACATATTTTTAAATATAGAATTTGGTTACCATTTACGACAAGTCATCATTTCCTTTAATTGATTTATCATTTCCAAACAAACCATCATCATATCTTAGCCAATCTATTCTAGTCATGCCATCAACATCATTAGAGAAATCCATACCTAATGAAAAAATAGATTTATTAAAATAAAATTGCAAGTGTTACCATCAACATTAGTAGGGTGTACATACCAATAAAAAATATAGAGAAATTCAATGCAAACAAGTTGAATAATACTTTTTTGTCAAAATATTGAAAAAATACAGAGGAATTCAAGGCTCAACACTGATCAGTGGTTGAAAATATTTCAGTCCTTGATACAATTTTCGTGGTTGATTCAATTTAGTAGTTTTCTTAGTTAATAATATGAGGTGCTTAATTTAGTATATTTCTTGGTTGATAAAATATTAGTGCTTACATGGTCTATTTATGATCAGTAGCAAGGTGATCGTTGACTGGAAAGCATAAATTGAATTGAATACTATGAAACTCATGTTGGAATGAGGAGAAATAACTGAAAGGAAGGCAACATAGTTTCAAGGAGAGATCAATGGAGAAAAAATGGAAGGTCAGAGATAGTAGGGTGTGAATACCACTATATTCGTTAATTATATATTTTATCAGGAATTTATGTGCAACCATTTTTCAACCAGATTCCTTTATTATTATATACCCGATTTTTAATCAGTACATCTTGTATTATACATACTGTTTTGACTGATGAACGAAAAAATATAGAAGAATTCAATGCAAACCAGTTGAATAATATTTTTTTGACAAACAATTGAAAAAATGCAGAGGAATTCAAAGCTTGTCACTGATCAGTAGTCAAATAACTATTTCAGTCCTTGATACAATTTTCATGGTTGATTCATTTTAGTAGTTTTCTTAGTTGATAACATTGAGGTGCTTAATTTGATATTTTGCTTGGTTGATAAAATATCAGTGCTTACATGGTCTATTTATGATCAGTAACATGGTCATCGTTGAGTGAAAAGAACAAATTGAATTGAATGCTATGAAACTCACATTGGAATGAGGAGAAAAAAGGAGAAAAGAAGAAGGCAACATAGTTTTTGTCAGTCTACATAAATGCCTTGAGTTGCTATTACTCTCTCTATCACAGCCACACAACAGACGTTATCTCTGACCTTCCTGAATGAATGTGATCTGATTAAATGCTAACAAATTAGAGTTGGAATGAGAAGCACAATTGCAAGGAGAGATCAACGAACAAAATGGTAGAAAAAAGACAAAAGAATTACCTGCAAGTAATTAATCACTCACGTGTGAGGAACTTGGGCATTTAATGATCAAAAATTTTGTGGAGATGATTGCGTCAAACAAGAGACAGTGCCCAATTGAATTGAATGCCCCGTCTGCCTGGTTTTGTCTGGCAGCATTAACGTCCGGATCTTCTATTCAACAACCAGGCACATACCAATGCATCTCTCAGCTCCTTCAATCAATGCAAACAATTGAATGCAAAATAACAAAAATGGAAAAGAAGAAGGACAGTCGCATGGAGGGATCAATATACAAAAAGGATGAATAAATGAAATGGAAAGGACTACCGGAAAGGAAATGTTATTAATGTGCGTGGAAGATTTTCTATTCATTGCCAAATATTTCTTGGAGCTAATCGTGTCGAAGCAAAAGAACGTGTGTGGAAGATTTTCAATTCATTGCCAAACATTTTCCTGGAGCTGATCGTGTGGAAGCAAAAGAAATTAGGGATGGTGCCTGCTACAACGAAATTCACGAGAGAGATACAATGGGACTAGTCTACAAGGAAGAAAGGTTAGAAACAGGAGAGCATTAATGGCGGATTGAGGGAGGGAAGAGACATAGGGAGGGGAGAGACACGGGACTGTGCATGGCATGACAGAGAGAGAAATAGTATGTCAGGCAGTTAATGCAGGCAGATAGAATAGCGCACTTGACGCCGTTTGTGGCTAGTAAAGTGATATTTTCTAGTTTGATCAGGATAGGGATCCAAGGGCAGAAAATTGAAGTGTATAAGAAGGTTGGTACACTCGATTGTATAGCAGCTCAACTATATATATACATATATATATAATGTTTACAAATGTTCAACTCGTGTTTTTTTAAAATTAGTATATTTCAGTTCACATAATGTTACTTAGTGCCACTTACTCTAACGTATTTTTCCATGTTGCTTTGCATGGATGAAGACGTGATGTCCACATGAGAGAATGATTAGGAAGAATAGGTGAGGAGCTTATACCTCAAGAAGAAAGTTAGGAGTCTAAACCTGGTGGGGTTCCAACTATGTCATAATAATTAGATTAGTTTTACTTTTGAGTTAAGAGAGCCATGTATTAATTTTAAGTGCGAGTTTTTTGTTAGGGACCTTGAGAATGAGAACTGTTATTTAATCCTGTGTTGGTTCAATAAATTATATTTTTTGCAATGATCATCATGTCTGTGGCATCCCCAATAAGAGTTATGCTTCTGCTAGTAATGTACATATTTTTGAAAATTGGGATGTTACAATCATTAAGAGATGATCCTAAGAAATAAATTCTAAATCAAAGAATTATTATATCATGAAGAAGTAAATATGTTCCATTTAAGGTTTGTAATTTATAAATGGTATCTTAGAGTACATCATATAAGGTTAACAATCGGAAGAAATCACCTAGGACTAGTGATACTGACTCGAAGGAGGATCGAACTTTAAATTTATAACCTGAAACCTTCAAGGACCCCTGCAACTTTGTTACGGGGTCCAAGTAGATATATGGGATCGAACAGGGATGTGGGTATGATTAGGAGGCCTAAGATCTTGCTCTTAAGTTAGTTATGCCAATCTGATATTTGATAAAAGTATGGAACTAAAACTAGTCTAGAAAAATGTCACAAAATAAAACAAAATGAAGTAAAGAAAACAAAACATAGTCCGTAGGATTCTACTAATAAGAAAGAAGGAGTTCCTAGCTATGTAACCACAAATTGGGTAGTCTATGCACCTATTCTTGGGCATAGACAACCCTCGAACACCTTAGTAAGCAACCTACATCCAAACATAGTACGTACTATGGTGCATGAATATAGCCCATCAATGATATGAGACCTCGTCAAGGATGAAAAATCAACACCCTAGAATATTCTAGATACCCTCCCAAGTCTAGAATATTCAGAGATGCTAGGGACAGGTTTGATCTGGAAAGAACCTGGTAGTTGGCTCGACCGTGCCTGGTTGGGCCCAGCCATGCCTAGGTCTACGGTTCTGCATAGATCACCTTAAACCATCCTCTATTTAGATTCTGATCCAAACTACCTTCTATTATCCATTTCTACAACAAATCTCTCAAATTAGATAGAAATAGAAGTTCAAGCAAGAAAGAGATCAACCAAACTAGCAATCATAGCCAGAATGAGAAGATAGAACAGAAAACATATTAGATCTAAAATAAGACTGCTTGCTAAGGTAAATGTACATAAACATGCCCAAAACAGGCTACATAGCTAAGAAAGAGCTCAACTAGCCACGGATAAGTATAAATGGCACCGAACAAATATAAAAGAACACCATTTGTACAAAAAAGGAGAACAATAGAAGAAAGGAGAAGAAGAAGAGATTCAGCCTATAGAGGAGAGGTGGATCTCTCTCCTTAGCCTCCGTATGGGTTGAATCTCATCTTTGAGTCGTCCTCCTTGATCTTTAGAACTCTTTGTCCTCTTTTCTCTTTAGTTTCTCCCTAAAAGTAGCTTGGTGGGTGTATGGAGGTGGGAAATGACTAGAAATGATAGGAAATGGGTCAATGGTGGTGAGAAATGATGGTAGATGGAAGCAAATTAAAGGGACGGATGTAGGATGAGCACTTTAGCTTTTTCATACCTTGGAACTCTCCCACGAGGCTCTGGGAACCGAAAAATCTTAGAACCAAAATGTAGAATTTCTAAATGTTCATAACCCCTCTCCAGGTAGAAAGGGGTGTGTATTTATAGGTGAAAGGTGGAGTGTGTGTGACAAATGGTCACGAAACCTGTCTCGGTCGCTACCCTGGTCTTGGCTTGATCATGCCCGATATAGTGGTTGAGATATGTCGAGGTCAATATGGATGTTCCAAGCATAGAGCTTGTAGCTATCGAGACAGTCATCGCGGTTGAGATGGTGGACTCGATCGAGAAGGTTGTTGGCCCTTGTCCTCGACCTGACTATGTTGGGTGCAAGACTGTGTCGGGTGTATCAGTTGTGTCAGATGAGATTCGGCAGCAGTTGCTTCATGTTATGGTTGAAACAAGTAGCGCTCTTATGACGAGTGTAACAGTCACAGCAATGTAGCAGTTGCGACTGTGTAGCAGTCATGAATTCACCTTCTCGATCTGACTGTATTGGGTTGAGCTCGAACGTGCCGAGTGTCGTGGTCGCTACAGTTGGAAGCCTAGTTGTCGCAAAAACCATGTGTTGGGGAGAAATCTTGGAGAATAGATGTCTTTTTAGGTACGTTGTATGCATGTCCCAAAATTGGCTAGTTGAACAACTCTATCTTTAAAATGATACAAATTACTAAAAGATAAGAATGTAGGGTTATTTTGGGCATATTAAGGTCGTAATGACACAAAACCATAAATAAATACTTAGCATAAATACCTAAATTTGGGTGTTATAAACCACCCCATTCTTAAACCCTTGCTTGTCTTGAGGCATGACAGTGCTCAAAGAATAAAAATATAACATCTAAATTAAGCTTGGCGATAAATGCTAAGGTTAAGAAAAATAGTTTAAAACAATAATTCTCTTGATCCATTTTGTTTCAGAACAAACCCCCACCAATTGAGCACAATCCTACTAAAGTATGATCAAAGAGCATCCAAGCAAGATTAAGTGAATTCACTACAACTTGTTAGTATTCATAAGGGTTTGAATCATAATGATATAGTATTGAATCATTGTCACATAGGAGATAACGCGGGTGATGAGCAGCGAGCCATTATCAAATATTCATGTAGACCAATCAGGAACAACACACTTATTCAGGTCCTAAGAAGAACAAAAATAAGAAGACTCTAACGACTTTTGAGGATCTCGATCTATGTCAGGTGGGTCCATGTAATGAGCAACTGTCCCTGCAGTCTGAGCCATTGGCCCAGAGCAGTGAGACGAACTCCTCGTACTGCACTTGAACCAACCCTTCTACGGGGATGGTCTCATAGGTCTCCTATGGGTTCTTAGTGACTCTCTAATGAGCCTTTGGGGTGGTACTACCCGGCACGACATACCTACGTTCATGAGCGCAGTCATACACCGGCAAGGAACCATCCTCAACTCTCCTAAAAGAGAAAACAAACACTCTTATTTTTATTCACACTCAGGCTTTTATTCTCTGCATTCTATTGTGTAGGTCTGGGTGGAACTATTTTGATATTTTTGGGGAATCTGGGCGGACAAGCCTCTTTTGTATATTTTTTTCATCTTTTTGACTCAATCTAAGGTGAGAGGGCGCGTATACCATCAAGGAAAAATAATCCTACTTGACTATAGCTCAAAACTCATCATTATCTGCTTGGTACCTATGTGAAAATGAAAATTATGATTCAAGGATCCTTAGAGTATAATGAGACTGTGAATTCCATAGCTTGGAGTTTTTATCAAACTCTAGATCTTTCCAATGATTCCAAGTCTTGGATTTGTCTTTCGCAACATAGATCAAGTGAATAATGTTTTAAGCTATAAAAAAGCCACATAACCTTAGATAGATTGCCAAACTTAAGGAAAGAGTCAAAGAGCTAGTCAAGTAAAAGATTCAGCAATTTTAAGATGGAAAGAGTGCATTTAGGCATAAATATAAGCATTTAACTATAAGATTCAGATCATATAAGCCTTAATTTCAAAGCTACAAATTAAAAAACAAAGTACTACAAAATAGTAAAGCTAGTATAATTTGTTGATTTTTTTTCTAAATTTACGCCTAAATGCAGAAAGAAAATATGCAATCTTGAAGAATGAAGACATAGAAGGGCAAATAGCCCTACCACCCCAAGCTTACAACTTTGCTCATCCTCGAGCAAGCCTTGAACTGGAGTTGGTAGGGAAAGGATTGCATGGATGTAAGGGGAAGAATCTTATTAAAGTCCTAGTATGATGCATGTATGCAAGAATATATAAAAGAAATTAGAGGAAAGAAATAATCTAAGCAAGAACATAAAAAAAACAAAATTTATTCTAACAAAAAGAGAAAAGAAAGGGGTAAGAGAAAAGGGGGTGGTTGCCCCATGATACCAACACTGGGATCCCAAATCCTAAGTTTTGGGACCATTGTCACCTGTGTCTTGCCAATTGGATCTGGCATGAATGAGAATAAGAGGTGGAGATCTGGGCCGTTCTGAGTCTGAAATAGATAGAATCTGATGACACAATGAATTCATCCTTGTGCTAGAGTTCTCTTGAACTACACTGAAATGAATTCTTAGGCATATCATCCTCAAGGTACCCATCAAGGTATGAATCTGAATAGGAAGGCCCTACGATGTCATCATAGGATGACATGGAGGGGAGAGGCTAAAAGTTTTCTAGAGGACTCTTTTCTTCTCACTCCACCTCTGAACTTGAGGTTGGATGCTTAGATAAATTTTCATGTACAGACCGAGTCATCCAATCATCTTTTGAACGAGGAGTACCCCCGAGTGAATCTATTTGTGGTTATACCACCCCAAGCTTATCACATTCTATGGGATCTTGGGTATCTTCATGCTTAGCATCCATGTTGTTACAACCCCAATTTTTGGGTTCATATGGTTTGAGATGCAATTTCTCCCATGATATGTATGATTAAGAAATTATATGAATTATGTGTAATGAGTGGATTTCTTTGAAATATTTCCTTTAAATATATGATTTCGTGGACCCTATTAAGTTAGTGAGTCCAAGACGATAAAAAGAGAAAGAAAATTGAAGGAAATCAAATAATGCATAAATAAGAAAGGAAATTTGAGATAATGGTGAAAATAAAAGAAATATGTGGAAATATGTATGATTGAGTCATCAAGGATGAGATTTC
This sequence comes from Alisma plantago-aquatica, assembly GCA_963693085.1. Classification (NCBI taxonomy): domain Eukaryota; kingdom Viridiplantae; phylum Streptophyta; class Magnoliopsida; order Alismatales; family Alismataceae; genus Alisma; species Alisma plantago-aquatica. The sequence continues at coordinate 1,128,102,610 of OY856409.1, read as the reverse complement.
AAATCCACAAGGTTGCTAATGGTAAAAGAAATCCAAATAAAGAGAATAAAAGAGTAAGAGAGAGAAAATATGCATAAAATATGCCTTAATAAGTGATAACTTTCTTATGAAGAAATGTCTCATACTTTTGATTTTGAGTCCCAAACTTGGCACACAAGTAGTTTAAGTCATTATGGACTTTCCTCTAAAATTTGGTATCAAACGGATAAGTGGTTTAGGAGATGTGATTTTTATAATATTTCCTAAAGTGAAGAGGATTGATTTAAATGTCACAATTTTCCAATTAATAAGAAAAAAATGTTCTTGGTGCGTGGCTGATAGCTCTTGGATCTAGGATCCAACAGTGGCTGCTTTCTGAGTAAGATCAGGATATGGGAACAGTGGATGGAGATTTCCTAGTCAATTTTCTCGAGACATGAGCCATGAGCGGGTCTGGGGATTTTTCCATTAGTTTTGGGAGAAGAAATTGAGCCTGATGATCCCTGGTTTCCCCTGGTTATGTGTGAGAATGGGATTTTCCCAAATTGATCTAATCTGGTCGAACTCCCTCAACACACCAATGGGACATCTTCCTTGCTACCTACTACCTATATAAAGGCAAGGAACACCCACGAGTTCGGGGAGCATTTTCCAACGATCCTAGATAATAGGGGGGATCACCTTGTGACCCCTCCTGGTCTGGAACTTCCCCTATTTTGCTACCTCAGTTGACGCCACTGGTCGACTACCCAGCTACGCCGTCTAATAGATCTGAGGTGCTGCCAGGTTCGGGAGGATCCCGCGAATGACCCTGCATCGTCCTGAGGTTCGGGTGGATTGAGGCGCAAAGTCAACCTCTCGGTTGACCAGGCTATATGCGAGCACGGGCGATGTCGCAAGGAAGAAGAAGACTCTGGTTAATTGACCATTTTGCCCCTGAGTGTGACTTAATCCACATCCATTGGAGTGAGGGTAGCGTTGGTCTCTCACACAAGACTTGGGTCCTGCCTGCAAGGAGTGCAATGCTGGCGTGGCCAAGGCCCATTGTCTAGACCTAGTCCACGTGGAAAAGGAATAGTGGGCCGCATTGTTGACGTGGTGGCACTCCATTGGCCCAAAGGTAATTATTTTGCAAAATTCGTAGAAAATAATTGAAAACTCAGTTTGGGACATATAATATATGAATTTTGATCAGAAAAATGTAAGGAACTCAATAAAAATAATTTTAGAGCCTAAGTCTGATCATAGTTCGAAAAGTACCTAAAGTTACTATCTTTAATGCTTTCATGAGTAAGAAACCCTAATTTGATGTTCTATGAAATTGAGAAGATTCATATGGATGATCTATAAGTATATTAACCTATTGTTAATAAAAAGACGTTTTGATGTCTAAATTGATGATCCATGTGCTAAATAGCTTAATTTAGGGTTTTGATGTGTTAATATACATTAATGGGATTAGAAACCCTAATCGAGGTGTTATTGGTTTCTAATGGGATGAACTTTGAAATTTTTTGTATAAAAGTGATAATAAGTTAATCCTAAGCCTAATAGATGATGAGAAGGTGTTAATGTGATTAAGTGAGTAATTAGGGTTTTACACCTAGAACTACTATTTTAGGGTTTGTGGATATAAAAGAGGAAAGTTGTAAATAGATCAAAAGGTACCCTAATGAAACCCTAATTCAGATTAGAAACCCTAAAAAGTGATTCCAATTCAATAAAGTAAATTCTTGATGAGTGTGTAGTAAATAGGATGCACATACTTTTCAGGTTTCTATCCTTTTATGTGATTGGCTTGCTTTCTTGTTTGGATTGCCTGATTGGGATGGATTGTGCTAATTTATTGTGGAATCTCCAAATCATGTATGTAGTTAATTATGAGTACATGCTTTAAGTTTCTCGGTGTTTTTCTGATGTTTTATCGATGCAATGGAAATAAACTATTTGGATGCTTTTATTTCTGCAATCTTTAAAGTGAATATGACTATCACAATTTAAATATACATATGACTTGCCCAAACCTGCATACCATCTCTAAATGTATGATGCCAGACCAAGCCCCAAAGGGAAGGTCTCAAGTGGTCAAGCCCCAGAGGGAAGACCACTGGTAACCCAGAGAGGTGACCCCAAGTACCAAGCTCAGTATGGATAAGGTAGCCTTAAAGTCACTTGCAAGGACTTAACCCTAGAGAGGGTATCCCAGAGGATGAGTAAAAGCGATTGGGAAGTCATATGAAAAAAATGTAATCGTGCATTGTTAACAACTATTTGATGTGATTATGTTGTTAGAAGATATGTGCAATATTTTGGTTGTCACCACATAACGGTATATTCATTTATATTGACCGACGTTTTATTTTTCGGTGTTTTAGGATTATCTAAAATTGGACAAACAGTAAAGTAGAACTTGTGAAGATTAAAGTTAATTTATAAAGGAGGATTTAGATACATAGAATTCTACTGAGGGTAGAAGTTCTAGTTCTTTACTTTTAAAAGGTATGTGATAAGCAAAAAAATTGTTCCAATTTTAAGTTTAGTCTTTCATAGAATTTTTTAATTATTTTATATTATTTGCAAAACAATTCATCTTTTTTTTGGGATAATGCCTATGACTTATTTGGTCTTCCTTAATTGGGGGTTACCGGGAAGAGGGGTCATTACAATTGGTATCAGAGCATGATTTTACATTTAATCTCTAATAATTACTAAATTTTACAAACTCTTTAGAACCAAAGGGAGTTATTAGAGGAATTTCCAAAGATGGAGGTGTCTAGAAAAGGATCACAATCCCAGGGCTGGCAAGATTTTCCTCCACCACGCTAGTCAGTCTACGAGGACTCCCAGATTCTATGTGACTGCCTGGCCAAAATCAAAGGATTTGACTCAAAGTAAAATACCTCTAGGACTCTCTCATTTGTCTTCTTCATTTATCAACCCTAATTCAAGTATAACTCTAAGTTCTTAGGGTTTCTCTCTCTCCACCACCCTCCTGTGTTTGGGATAAGAGTAATAAGGATTAAGGAATCCTCCACCAAATAATGAAAAGCATGTAAACAAGATGTCATGGACATAAGTTTTAATAGATTAAGCGTAAACTACAGATTTGTTACATGCTTAGGTTGCATGATGTGTGTTGTTGTGCCCCCAGAAGAGCTATGAGGTTAGACCTTCTTGTAGGAGGATGAGGAGAGAGTTAGCCTTGGAGGAAGAAGCCTCTAGGAAGAGGAAGAGACCTGAAGCATCCTCTGAGGATGATGCTAACCCTAAACCTAAGTGGTAGTTAGAGAAAGAGATGACATGATGAGTTGAATACCTTAGTCTTCTATATCGTCATGTACGTGGGTTATACATACATGCTTTACATAAATATTTTGGGTACAGATGTGGAGCATGAGCTATGTGTGATTGTTTGACCTAGTGCCTTTTGGCAACCCAACCTTTGGAGGGTCGTGCTTGTTAGGGTGAGGAATAGCTCAATCATTGAGGAGGTTAGTTGTGGCCATATAGGAACCCTAACATATATATATATATATATGTTTATTTGTTTATATTTATATATATATATATTTGTTTATTTATTTATATTTATATATATATGAGTTAGAAAGAGGCATGTACCTACATAGAAGAGAGTGGAAGTAAGGCTGGAAGTAGGTGTTAGACCTAAGCCATATAGGTTATGACTGATGGTTATGAGATGAGCATGCAGGGCTTTGGATAATCTTGGTTGGACATAGGTTTTGGATCATGTGTTTCACCTAGGTAGGCTTAGACATGTTTCCTTAAGAGCTCGACCCATCTTCTAAGAGAGAACCTCAAGTTGTAGGACTAGTTGTAGGGTTAGATCCAGAGAGAAAGAGTGAGACCCATAGAGGAAGGTTGGATACCTTAACTCCAAGACATAAAGAAGCATGAGAAGTTGGGTATAATATGACCTGGTTTAGACGACCCTAGGTAGATAGATGTGGCTGCCTCATGCGTGATCCTTCAAGGCTTGTTGCACCTTGGTTTCCTATAGAGGAACCAAACCCTAGAATGAGAAAGAGGCTTCGTGAATGAACGTACAGATAATATATGTTCCTACCTTTCAGGTGTAGGAAGGAGAGTTCTAAATACCCTAAAGAGGTATGGTGTGATAGCAAGTTGTGAGGCCTTGCCCCCAGTTGGTAGTCCTGGTGTAGGATTCTCAGGGTTGTTTACGTGAAATAATGGTAGGAAGTATATGCCATATCTTGTATAGGTTCGGTTCATGGTTGAACAACTGAGCATGCAGTTAGACAACTGAAGCATAAGAGGTGAACTGGGGTTCCTATACCAAAGAGGGGAAGTAGTAGTACCTGGTGCACATGATGATCATGAGGTTGATTGAGTTCATAGTATTTGAGTATGGCACCCCCTCATGTGTTAGAGTAAAAGGAAACCCCACTCGAACTGAGATATATGTTTGATGAACCACTCAAATAAGTTGGTGACATATGTATATATTATATTGGTCCAACTCTAAGGAATTATGAATATGTATGACATACCAAGGAGCTTAGAGTGGTTTAGTATAATGTCTTCTTGCTAGCTACATGCATAAGTAGCATGATCGGGCTAAACTTATACATGATGATGTAAACCTTGGAGGTATGAACGTTTTGTGACCTTTGTTACTATCAAGTGATAGTTTTCTCCCGTCCTGGGTAGGGACCCTTCATGTTGGGGTGAGCACCAACTTTTTATTAGGTTGAGGTAACCTGAACAGGCCACTTATAAGAGCTTGATGAGCTAAGTGTAAGAGCATGTAGTATGATCCAAAATCTATAGACCCATGTGTGACCATCTCTAAGGGGTATGATGATATGTTTCCATGGAGGTAACTTGTATGGGGCTAGACCGAGATAGGTGGGTTACCATGATTCTTATGAAGAGATGTAACAATGCCCAGAGAAAGGATGGAGATTCAGGTGAGGATTCAAGGACGACGTGTGCTAGAGTATCAATACAGAAACCATGAGCTACAGTAGAATCCTAAGTCAACACTAAGGTCAAGTAGGGATAAGACCGATGGGAGTAGGAGTTGTCTGTTCCTTGAATGCCCAAAAACCTAGGGTCAAGAGGTAACAACTACATTTGCTTGAGGCCCATGGGTTATGGGGTTGGCCACCTTCATGAGTTCATGGGGCCTAAGGTTTAAATGTGAGAGGCACTCCCTAGATGCATAATGATCAGGCCCCCCTAAAAGTATCGGCACCCTAGAGGCCTTGAGGTAATGACCAAGGATTGTACATACGAGAGATGTTAAGACTAGAGCTGATGGGAAAAGTCTTCCCATGGGTGTAGACCTATAATGGAGATGTTCATGGTGAGGAGTCATGTTAAGTATGTTTCAAATTAGATTGGAAAGAGTGATGGTGATGTATGATGCACCATCTCTACTCTTGGAAAAGGATGAACTTTGTATTTGGACTGCAGCCAAATGCTTATTTCATCTTGTTATGGGTATGAGAGATAGGACAAAATGCACGCCATATACTAAAGATAGAGGTGATATGAGTTGAAACCCTTCTATGATGTTTGAGGATTGAAGGAAGTACCACACCCTTTGGAGAATATATTGGATAGATGATTTGAGAGCATAAGAAGAAAAAGGGCAATATGAGAAAGTACCTATCCAGAGTAGTTTAGAATCTATGAGTCATGAGTTTGGGTTTGATAATGGATATGATGAGCTTGATGTTTTCTTGACTCAGTTAGACCCAAACCTGAGATGAGGATGATGAGTGGAGTATAGGAAGGTTTATGTCTTCACCATCTCCTAGCACGTAAGGAAGCTTATGTGGTGGCAAGATGTTCTCAAAAGAATACAATTCAGGTGTATGGTTGTCTTGTATATCCAGTAGAGAGACTGGAAGAGGTTTCTAGTTGAACCCTACGATCATCAGACGATGAGACCTATGTGGCTAACACCCAGATACTACCAGAACCATTGGTCAAGTTGGTGGTTGCCCAGTTAGCCAGCCTAGAGCTTGATGAGAGAAAAGGGTTGTTATAAGAACCTCAGATACACCTCTCAGGAAAAGAAGGTGGTGAAACCCACTACTGCAATGTTTTAGGGTTCTAAGGAGCCAACCTTGAGGAATCATGTCATGCAAGGAGCTCATGGTTTTAAGTACACCATACAACATGGTACTACTAAGATAGTTAAAGTTTGTAGTAGTACTTTGTAGACCTGAGATGAAGAAGTATATATAGTTACATGTGGCATGTCGCCATAAATACCAGAGGGTGAAGGCCAAACACTAGTAACCCAAGGAGTTGCTATAGATAATAAGGAGTCCCTGAGAGGGAATGTGAGTAGATCACCATGGATAGTGTAGTGGGTCTCCCTAGACCGAGAGAGTTCATGATGCAATTTGGGTTATGGTAGATTGCCTTACCAAGTTGACCTAATCCCTTGTCTAAGAGAGACCGCTGTTAGTGTGACAGATCTGGTTGAACTATATATATGAGAGAGAGAGAGAGTTCAACTACATTGTGATCCGAGTTCAAAGGTTCTTGAGTATGACCTTAAGTTCACTTCGATGTTGTGGAAGTAGAACTCGATGCTAGATTGAAGTTTAGTACATCATATCACCCCTGACTGATGGACAGTCAAGAGAGTATGATCCAGACTTTAGAGGGTCTGATGAGAGCATGTGTGCTTGTTCAGGATGATTTGTGGGAGCAGTTCTTCCCCCTAGCAGAGTTTGCTTGCCATGATAGCAACCATAGCCAATATCGGGATGTAAGAAGCTTGGTAAGGGAGGTTGTGTCGGTCACTGCTTCATTAGGATGATGTTGGTGAGAGGACCTTATTGAAAGTCAGAGAGACCACAATGTATGTAGATGAAGTCGCTTTGATCGAGCAATGGTGAGAAAGCCCAGGATCTACAGGAGTCGTGAGCTGATGTGAAGTAGACTGACATGCAGTTCACTGTGGGAGGACATGTGTTATGAAAACCAGAACCCTCTGAGCTATATCTAAGAAAGTTGAGTCCCGATACATGGGTCCATTTGAGATAGATTGGTGGAGTTTCTTATGTTAATCCTTACCCCTTAGGATAATATGATGTGTAATGTGTTGCATATGTCTGGTCTAGAGCACTATGTGATGTACCCAAGCCATGTGTTGAGAAATGAACCTATTAAGCTTCAAGGGAGGTTGATGTATCATGAGTCACCTGTAAGAATTCTAGATACCAAGGTGAAAGATCTCAGATGTAAGAATATAAGATGATAAAGGCTCTCTGGAAGCACACAGAGAGGATTATGCCACATGGGAGCCAATGATGGACATAATAACGTCTTATCCTGAATGTTTGTAAGTTTGGTGGAATTTTTAGGGGAAAATCCTATAAGAAGGAAAGGATGTTACAACCTCAATTTTTGGGTTCATATGGTTTGAGATGCAATTTCTTCCATGATAGGTATGATTAATAAATTGTATGATTTATGCATAATGAGTGGATTTCTTTGATAATATTTCCTTTAAATATGTGTTTCTGTAGACCCTATTAAGTTAGTGAGTCCAAGATGATAAAAAGAGAAAAAAATGAAGGAAATCAAATAATGAATAAATAAGAAAGGAAATTTGAGATAATGATGAAAATAAATAAAATATGTGGAAAGATATATGATTGAGTCATCAAGGATGAGATTTCAAATCCACAAGGTTTTTGATGGTAAAAGGAATCCAAAAAAAGAGAATAAAAGAGTAACAGAGAAAAAATATGCATAAAATATGCCTTAATAAGTGATAACTTGCTTATGAAGAACCATCTCTCATACTTTCGAGTTTGAGTCTCAAACTTGGTAAACACGTAGTTTAAGTCATTTTGGACTTTCCTCTAAAATTTGGGATCAAACGGATAAGCGGTTTAGGAGATATGATTTTTGTAATATTTCCTAGAGTGAAGAGGATTAATTTAAATGTCACAATTTTCCAATTAATCAGAAAAAAAATGTTCTTGGTGCGTGGTCGATAGCCGTTGGATCTAGGATCCAACTATGGCTACTTTTTGAGAAAGATCAGGAAATGAGAACAGTAGAAGGGGATTTCCTAGTCATTTTTCTCAACACATGAGCCATGTGCGGATCTGGGGATTCCTCCATTAGTTTTGGGAGAAGAAATTGAGCCTGATGATCCCTGATTTCCCCTAATTACGTGTGAGAATGGGATTTTCCCAAATTTATCTAATCTGGTCGGACTCCCTCAACACACCAATGGTACATCTTCCTCACTGCCTACTGCCTATATAAAGGCAAGGAACACCCACGAGTTCGGGGAATGTTTTCCTGTGATCCCAGACAGTAGGGGGGTCACCTTGCGACCCCTCCCAGTTTGGAACTTCCCATGTTCTGCTACATCGGTCGAATCCAACTGTCGACTACCTAGCCCCACTGACCGACAAATTTGAGGGTTCCGTCAGGTTTGGGAGGATCCTGTGGATGACCTTGCACCGTCCTTTGAGGTTCAGGTGACCTAAGGTGCAAAGTCAACCTCTCTATTGACCGGGCCAGATTCGAGCGCAGGCGATGCCACGAGGAACAAGAAGACTCTGGTCGATGGACACTTTTGACCCCTAGTGGGGCTTAATCCACATGCATTAGAGCGAGGGTAGCGTTTGTCTTTCGCACAAGACATGGGTCCTACCTACAACGAGCACAGCACCGGCGTGGCCCAGGGCCATTGGCAGGCCTAGTCCGTGTGGAAAAGGAATAGTGGGCCGCATTGTGGATGTGGCGGCACTCCATTGGCACAAAGGTATTATTTTGCAAAATTCATAGAAAATAACTAGTAACTCAGTTTGGGACATATAATATATGAATTTTGATCAAAAAATGCAAGGAACTCAATAAAAATAGTTTTATAGCCTGAATATGATCATAGTTCGAAAAGTACCTAAAGTTACTATCTTTAATGCTTTCATGAGTAAGAAGCCCTAATTTGATGTTCTATGAAATTGAGAAGATTAATATGGATGATCTATGAGTACATTAACCTTTGGTTAATAAAAAGACATTTTGATCTCTAAATAGATGATCCATGTGCTACATAGCTTAATTTAGGGTTTTGATGTGTTAATATGCATTAATGGGCTTAGAAACCCTAATCTAGGTGTTAATGGTTTCTAATGAGATGAACTTTGAAATTCTTTGTATAAAAGTGATAATATGTTAATCCTAAGCCTAATAGATGATAAGAAGGTGTTAATGTGATTAAGTGAGTAATTAGAGTTTTACACCTAGAACTGTTGTTTTAAGGTTTTGTGGATATAAAAGAGGAAAGTTGTAAACAGATCTAAAGGAACCCTAATGAAACCCTAATTCAGATTAGAAACCCTAGAAAGTGATAACAAGTTAATAAAGTAAGTTCTCGATGAGTGTGTAGTAAATAGATTGTACATGATTTTTAGGATTTTGTCCTTTTGTGTGATTGGATTGCTTGCTTGTTTGGATTGCCTGACTGGGATGGACTGTGCTTATTTATTATGGAATCTCCAAATCAGGTATGTGGTTAATTATGAGTACACGCTTTAAGTTTCTCGGTGTTTTTTTGATATTTTGTTGATTGCAATGGAAATAAACTATTTGGATGCTTTTATTTCTGCAATCTTTAAAGTGAATATGCTATCACAATTTAATTGTACATATGACTTGCCCAAACCTACATACCATCTATGGATGTATGATGTGAGACTAAGACCCGGAGGAAAGATCTCAAGTCGTCAAGACCTAGAGGGAAGACCACTAGGAACCCAGAGAGGTGACCCCAGGTACCAAGCTCGGGATGGAGAAGGTAGCCTTAAAGTCACTTGCAAGGACTTATCCCTAGAGAGGGTATCCCATAGGATGAGTAAAAGGGGTTGGGAAGTCACATTGAAAAATGTAATCTTTCATTGTTAACAACTATTTGATGTGATTATGTTGTTAAAAGATGTGTGCAATATTTTAGTTGTCATCACATACCGGTATACTCATTTATACTGACTGACATTTTGTTTGTCGGCGTTTTAGGATTACCTGAAATTAGACAAGCAGTAAAGTGGAACTTGTGAAGATTTAAGTTAATTTATAAACGAGGATTTAGATACATAGAATTCCACTGAGGGTAGAAGTTCTAGTTTCCTGCTTTTAAAAGGTATGTGATTAGTAAAAAAATTATTCCAATTTTAAGTTTAGTCTTTTGTAGAATTTATTAGTTATTTTTGATATTTGCAAAACCATTGATCTTGCTTTTTGGATAACACCTATGACTTCTTGGTCTTCCTTAATTGGGGGTTATTGGGAAGCAGGGTCGTTACAATTAGTATCAGAGCATAGTTTTCCATTTAATATCTAATAATTATTAAATTTTACAAATTCTTTAGAACCCAAGGGAGTTATTAGAGGAATTTTCAATGATGGAGGTGTCTAGAAAAATGATCACAATCTGGGGGCTGGCAAGATTTTCCTCCGCCCCGCTAGTCAGTCTACGAGGACTCCCAGATTCTATGTGATTGCCTGGCCAAAATCAGAGGACTTGACTCGTAGTAAAGTACCTCTAGGACTCTCTCATCTGTCTTCTTCCTTTCTCAACCCTAATTCAAGTATAACTCTAAGTGCTTAGGGTTTCTCTCTCTCCACCACCCTCATGTGTTTGGGATAAGAGTAATAAGGATTAAGGAATCCTCCACCAAATAATGAAAAGCATGTAAACAAGATGTCATGGACATAAGTTTTAATAGTTTAAGTATAAACTAAAGATTAGTTACATGCTTAGGTTGCATCGCATGTGTTGTTGTGCCCCTAGGAGAGCTCTGAGGTTAGACCTTCTTATAAGAGGATGAGGAGAGAATTACCTTGGAGGAAGAAGCCTCTAAGAAGAGGAAGAGACATGAAGCATCCTCTGAGGACAATGCTAACCCTAAAACTAAGTAGTAGTTAGAGAAAGAGATTACATGATGAGTTGAATACCTTAGTCTTCTATACATTCAAGTACATCAGTTAGACATACATGCTTTACGTAAACATTTTGAGTACACATGTGGAGCATGAGATATGTGTGATTGTTTGACCTAGTGCCTTTTGGCGACCCGACCTTGGGAGGGTCGTGCATGTTAGGTGAGGGATAACTCCCTCATTGAGGAGGTTAGTGGTGGACATATAAGAACCCTAATATATATATATATATATATATATATATATATATATATATATATATATTATATGAGATAGAAAGAGACACATATCTGCATAGAAGAGAGTGGAAGTAAGGCTGGCAGTAGGTGTTAGACCTAAGCCAGATAGGTTATGAATGGTTATGAGATGAGCATGCAGGGCTTTGGATAATCTTGGTCGAACATAGGTTTTGGATCATACATTTCACCTAGGTAGGTGTAGATATGTGTCCTTAAGAGCTTGACCCATTTTCTAAGAGAAAACCTCAAGTTGTAGGACCAGTTGTAGGGTTAGCTCTAGAGAGAAAGAGTGAGACCTGTTGAGGAAGGTTGGACACCTTGACTCCAAGACATGAAGAAGCATGAGAAGTTGGGTATGATATGACCTGGTTTAGATGACCCTAGGTAGATAGATGTGGTTTCCTCATGCATGATCCTTAGAGGATTGTCGTACTTTGGTTGCATATAGAGGAACCAAACCCTATAATGAGAAAGAGGCTTCATGAACGAATGTATAGATAATATAAGTGCCTACTTTTTAGGTGTAGGAAGGAGAGTTCTAAAGACCCTACAGAGGTATAATATGATAACAAGTTGTGAGGCCTCGCACCCAGTTCGTAGTCTTGGTGTAGGACTCTCTGGGTTGTTCATGTGGAAGAGCGGTAGGAAGTATATGTCATATCTTGTATAGGTTTGGTTCATGGTTGAACAACTGAGCATGCAATTAGACAACTGAAGCATAAGAGGTGAACAAGGGTTCCTAGAACAAAGAGGTGAAGTAGTAGCACTTGGTGCACATGATGCCCGTGAGGCTGATTGAGTTCATAGTATTTGAGTATGGAACCCCCTCATGTGCTAGAGTAAAAGGAACCCCCACTCAAACTGAGATATATGTTTATCTTGATGAACCATTCACACAAGTTGGTGACATGTATATATGATATTGGTCCAACCTTGAGGAATGATGAATATGTATAACATACCAAGGAGCTTAGAGTGGTTTAGATGTCTTCTTGCTAGCTACATGCATAAGTAGCATGATAGGACTAAGCTTATACATGATGATGTAAACCTTGGAGGTAAGAATGTTTTGTGACCTTTTTTACTATCAAGTGATAGTTTTATCCCATCCTGGGGATGGACGCTACATGTTAGGGTGAGCACCAACTTTTTATTAGGTTCAGGTAACCTGAAGAGGTCACTTATAAGAGCTTGATGAGCTGAGTGTAAGAGCATGTAGTATGATCCTGAATCTATAGACCCATGTGTGACCATATCTAAGGGTCATGATGATATGTTGTCATGGAGGTATCTTGTATGGGGCCATACTGAGATAGGTAGGTTTCCATGATTCTTATGAAGAGATGTAAGAATGCCCAGAGAAAGGATGGAGATTTGGGTGAGGATTCAAGGATGAGGTGTGCTGGAGCATCAACACAAAAACTACGAGCTACAATAGAATCCTAAGTCAACACTAAGGTCAAGTAGGGATAAGACCGATGGGAGTAGGAGTTGTATGTTCCCTGAATGCACAAGACCATATGGTCGGGAGGTAACAGATACCTTTGCCTAAGTCTAATGGGTTATGGGTTTGGCCACCTTCAAGAGTTCATGGAACCTAAGGGGTAAATGTGAGGGGCACTCCCTAGATGCATAAGGGTTAGATCACCCCAAAAGTATCGACACCCTAGAGACCTTAAGGTAATGACTAAGGATTGTACATATAAGAGATGTTAAGATCCAGAGGTGATGGGAAAAGTCTTCCCAAGAATGTAGACCTATAATGGAGATGTTCATGGTGAGGAGTCATGTGAAGTATGTTTCAACTTAGATTGGAAAGAGTGATGGCGATGTGTGATGCACCGTCTCTACTCTTTGAACGGGATGAACTCTGTATTTAGACTATAGCCAAATGCCTATTTCATCTTATTATGGGTGTGAGAGACAGGACAAAACGCATGCCATATACTAAAGATAGAGGTGATATGAGTTGAAACCCTTCTATGATGTTTGAGGATTGAAGGAAGTACCACACCCTTTGGAGAATATATTGGATAGGTGATTTGAAAGCATAAGAAGAAAAAGGGAAATATGAGAACGTACCTATCCAGAGTAGTTTGGAATATATGAGTTATAAGTTTGGGTTTGATAACCGAGATGACGATCTCGAAGTTTTCTTGACTCGATTAGACCTAAACCTGAGATGAGGATGAGGATTGGAGTATAGGAAGGTTTATGTCTTCACCATCTCCTAGCACGTAAGGAAGCTTATGTGGTAAAAAGATGTTCTTAGCAGAATATAGCTCAGGTGTACAGTTGTCTTGTATAGCCAGTAGAGAGATTGGAAGTGGTTGCTAGGTGAACCCTACGATCACTAGATGATGAGATCTATGTGGATAACACCCAGATACTACTAGACCCATTGGTCAAGTTGGTTGTTGCCCAGTTAGCCAGCCTAGAGCTTGATGAGAGAAAAGGGATGTTATAAGAACCTCAGATACACCTCCCAGGAAAAGAAGGTGGTGAAACCCACTACTAGAGTGTTTTAGGGTTCTGAGGATCCAACCTTGAGGAATCATGTCATGCAAGGAGCTCATGGTTTTAAGTACACCATACACCATAGTACTACTAAGATAGTTAAAGTTTGCAGTAGTACTTTGAAGACCTCATATGAATAAGTATATAGAGTTTCATATGGCATGTCACCATACATACCATAGGGTGAAGGCCGAGCACCAGTAACCCAAGGAGTTGATACAGATAATAAGGAGTCCCTGAGAGAGAATGTGAATAGATCACCATGGACAGTGTGATGGGTCTCCCCAGATTGAGAGAGGTCATGATGCAATTTGGGTTATAGTAGATCACCTTATCAAGTTGACATAATCCCTTGTCTAAGAGAGAGCAATGTTAGTGTGACAGATCTGGTTGAACTATATATGAGAGAGTGATAGTTCAACTACACCATGATCTGAGTTCAAAGGTTCTTGAGTATGACCTCAAGTTCACTTCCATGTTGTGGAAGTAGAACTCGATGCTAGATTGAAGTTTAGTACAACATATTACCCCTGACTAATGGACAGTCAAGAGAGTATGATCCATACTTTAGAGGGTCTGATGAGAGTATGTGTGCTCATTTAGGGTGATTGTGGGAGCAGTTCCTGCCCCTAGCAGAGTTTTCTTGTCATGATAGCCACCATAGCCAGTATTGAGATGTAAGAAGCTCAGTAAGGGAGGTTGTGTCGGTCACCACTTCATTAGGATGATGTCAGTGAGAGGACCTTGGGAAGGTCAGAGAGACCACAATGTATGCATCTGAAGTTGCTTTGATCGAGAAATGGTGAGAAAGCCCAGGATCGATAGGAGTCGTGAGTTGATGCGAAGTAGACTGACATGCAGTTCACTGTAGGAGGACATGTATTATGAAAACTTGACCCCTCTGAGCTATAGCTAAGAAAACTGAGTCCCCAATACATGGGTCCATTTGAGATGGATTGGTGGAGTTTCTTATGTTAAGCCTTACCCCTCACGATAATATGATGTGTGATGTGTTGCATATGTTTGATCTAGAGCACTATGTGATGTACTCGAGCCATGTGTTGAGAAATGAACATATTAAGCTTCAAGGGAGGTTGTTGTATCATGAGTCACCTATGAGAATTCTTGATACCAAGGTGAAAGAACTCAGATGTAAGAATATAAGATGATAAAGGTTCTTTGGAAGCACTATGGAGAGGATGAAGCCACATGGAAGCCAATGATGGACATAGGAAAGTCTTATCTTGAATGTTTGTATGTATGGTGGAATTTTGAGGGCAAAATTCCTATAAGAAGGGAAGGATGTTACAACCCCAATTTTTGGGTTCATATGGTTTGATATGCAATTTTTCCCATGATATGTATGGTTAAGAAATTGTATGATTTATGTGTAATGAGTGGATTTCTTTGATAATATTTCCTTTAAATATATGATTTCGTGGACCCTATATGTTAGTGAGTCCAAGATGACAAAAATAGAAAGAAAATTGAATGAAATCAAATAATGAATAAATAAGAAAGGAAATTTGAGATAATGGTGAATATAAAAAAATATGTGGACAGATTTATGATTGTGTCATCAAGGATGATATTTCGAATTCACAAGGTTTTTAATGGTAAAAGGAATCCAAATAAAGAGAATAAAAGAGTAAGAGAGAGAAAATATGCATAAAATATGCCTTAAGAAGCGATAACTTGCTGATGAAGAAAAATATCTCATACTTTCAATTTTGAGTCCCAAACTTGGAACATAAGTAGTTTAAGTCATAATGGGCTTTCCTCAAAAATTTGAGATCAATCAGATAAGCGGTTTAGGAGATATGATTTTTGTAATATTTTTTAAAGTGAAGAGGATTGATTTAAATGTCACTATTTTCCAATTAATCGGATAAAAATGTTTTTGGCACGTTGTCGATAGCCGTTGGATCTAGGATCCAATGGTGGTTGTTTTCCGAGTAAGATTAGGAAAGGGGAACAGTAGAAGGAGATTTCCTAGTTGATTTTCTCGACACATGAGCCATTTGTGGGTCTGGGGATTTCTCCATTAGTTTCAAAAGAAGAAACTGAGCCTGATGATCCTGGTTTCCCCTGATTACGTGTGAGAATGGGATTTTCCCAAACTGATCTAATCTGGTCGGACTCCCTCAACACACCAACAGGGCATCTTCCTCACTACCTACTTACTGCCTATATAAAGGCAAGGAACACCCATGAGTTCAGGGAACACTTTTCTGTGATCCTAGATAGTAGGGGGGATCACCTTGCGACCCCTCCCGGTCTAGAACTTCCCCTGTTCTGCTACCTCGGTCGACGCCACCGATCGACTACCCAACCACGCCGTCCGACGGATCTGAGGGTACCTCCAGGTTCAAGAGGATCCCGCGGACAACCCTGTGCCATCCATTAAGGTTCAGGTGGTTAGAGGTGCAAATTCAACCTCTTAGTTGACCAGGCCAGATGCAAGCGTAGGCAATGCCACGAGGAAGAAGAAGACTCCGATCAACTGACCATTTTTCCCCTCAACACGGCTTAATCCACATCCATTGGAGAGAGGGTAGCGTTGGTCTTTCGCACAAGACATGGGTCCTGCCCGCAAGGAGCACTGCGCCGGTGTAGCCGAGGCCCATTGGCCAAGCCTAGTCTGCGTGGAAAAGGAATAGTGGGCCGCATTATTGACGTGGCGGCACTCCATTGGTCCAAAGGTAATTATTTTGCAAAATTTGTAGAAAATAATTGGTAACTCAATTCGGGACATAAAATATATGAATTTTGATCAGAAAAATGTAAGAAACTCAATAAAAATAATTTTAGAGCATGAATATGATCATAGTTCGAAAAGTACCTAAAGTTACTATCTTTAATGTTTTCATGAGTAAGAAACCCTAATTTTATGTTCTATGAAATTGAGAAGATTAATATGGATGATATATGAGTATATTAAAATGTTGTTAATAAAAAGACATTTTGATGTCTAAATATATTATCCATGTGCTAAATAGCTTAATTTAGGGTTTTGTTGTGTTAATATGCATTAATGGGCTTAGAGACCCTAATCTAGGTGTTAATGGTTTCTAATGAGATGAACTTCAAAATTCTTTGTATAAAAGTGATAATAATAATACTAAGCCTAATAGATGATAAGAAGGTGTTAATATGATTAAGTGAGTAATTAGGGTTTTACACCTAGAATTGTTGTTTTAGGGTTTTGCGGATATAAAAGAGGAAAGTTGTAAATAGATCTAAAGGAACCCTAATGAAACCCTAATTCAGATTAGAAACCATAGAAAGTGATTCCAACTCAATAAAGTAAGTTCTTGATGAGTGTGTAGTAAATAGGTTGTGCATGCTTTTTAGGATTCTGTCCTTTTGTATGGTTGGTTTGCTTGCTTGTTTGGATTTCCTGATTGGGATGGACTATGCTTATTTATTGTGGAATCTCCAAATCAGGTGTGTGGTTAATTCTGAGTACATGCTTTAAGTTTCTTAACATTTTTCTGATGTTTTATCGATTGCAATGGAAATAAACTGTTTGGATGCTTTTATTTATGCAATCTTTAAAGTGAATATGACTATCAAAATTTAAGTATACATATGACTTGCCTGAACCTACATACCATCTATGGATGTATGATGCAAGGCCAAGCCTCAGAGGCAAGGTCTCAAGTGGTCAAGCCCCAGAGGGAAGAACATAGGGCACCCAGAGAGGTGACCCCATGTACCAAGCTCAAGATGGAGAAGGTAGCCTTAAAGTCACTTGCAAGGACTTAACCCTAGAGAGGGTATCCCAGAGGATGAGTAAAAGTGGTTGGGAAGTCATATTGAAAATTGTAATCTTGCATCGTTAATAACTATCTGATGTGATTATGTTGTTAGAAGATATGTGTAATATTTTGGTTGTCACCACATATCAGTATATTCATTTATACTGACTGATGTTTTATTTGTCGACATTTTAGGATAATCTAAAATTGGACAAACAGTAAAGTGTAACTTGTGAAGATTAAAGTTAATTCATAAAGGAGGATTTAGACACATAGAATTCTACTAAGGGTAGAAGTTCTATTTTCCTACTTTTAAAAGGCATGTGATAAGTAAAAAATATATTCCTGTGTTAAGTTTAGTCTTTCATAGAATTTATTAATTATTTTTTATTATTTGCAAAACCATTGATCCTATTTTTGGGATAACACCTCTAACTTCTTGGTCTTCCTTAATTGGGGGTTACCGGGAAGTGGAGTCATTACACATGTTTAGTGGATTTTCCATCCTGCTTCCTTGATGTCAACTTTTCTTTTAAAAGGGGTTGTGGACAATGTTGGCTCATGATGCTCCAGTTCATTGTCATCAATATACTCACTCCACTAAAATGGATAGTCGTCGTCATCCTCCTCAAACAAGTTATTTCAAACCATAGTAGGTGTGATGGTGGAAGCTAAGTGACAAGTCTCTATATGAGAGATATCACTCTAGTTGTATCAATGTCTAATTCAAGTTCCTCAAACTGACCTTCCTATTTCAAGGTTGTTTGAATGCTCTGGTGAGGATAAGAGTCATCATTATCATCATCATCATATAACCATTCATATGTGTGGCTTGTATCTTCCATTGGTTGATCAGTTGAATCATTTGGATAACATGAAGGGCTTTCCTAGGTGTGTTGGTCTTCAAAAAAAATTGGTGAATCTAGTTGATGGTCTGAATAGGATGGTGAGGCAAACTCCATTTCAGGCCCAATGAAATGGCTCTGATGATTGTAATCTTCATGGTTGTGTAATGGCATTTGCAATTGAATGGTAACTAAATCGATGAGCTCTTGAAGCCTCCTACCTTATTCAACATCCTTATCATGAAGCTATTGTACTTGAGTAGCAATACTTCTAAGATCTGTCAATTTTTCCATACACTTATGTTGGGAATCTGTTATATCAAACGGATGCTTTTGGACAAATCCTAGTTCAATAGTTTGAATTATACTTCCATTACAGTCTATGATCTCTATGGCTACTTGGAGCCGATGATCCTGCTTTCTAGTAGCTGGTGAAGTGGTTTGACTTGTTCTTAGAGATGAGGGGTAAGGAGGAGGTGAGTGCATTGACAGTTTCTCCAGCTAGCGCTGCAACTCTGATTAGTTCTTGATCCCATGATAGCACCAAATTCATAGTTTGATCATAAATCTCCTTTGCTGAAACATTTACATATGACGACAGTGGAGGCGAATATAACTCAACTAGTTGTAGAGCATGAACTTCAACTATTTTCCAGAAGTCTGAAGTACATTAAAATTTGGGAGGACAAGTAGATAAAATAACTTGTCTTGCTGAAGCAAGATCCATGGCTGAAAATTGTATAAGAAAAATAAAAATCTATTCAGTATGTGTGAACAAGTATGTGTGTAAAATAAAAGAAGAACTATTCATATATATAGGCTTATGGATGACAAAATAAAATCTTGTAGGCATGTAAATGTGGAAAACCACATCCCCGATAACGGTCCCAAAAAGTTGTATGACCTAAATCACACATCTAAAAAAGAGGCAGACTCAGAAGGATTGAACTTTGAATTTATAATATGAAACCTTCAAGGACCCCCACAACTTTATTACGGGGTTGAAGTAGATATACGGGGTCGAACACAAGGACATGGGGACATTTAGGATGCTGAAGACCTCTCTCTTAAGCCAGTTAAGCCAATCTGATGGTTGATAAAAGTACAAAACTAGAACGAGTCTAGCAAAATGTCACGAAGTAAAACAAAACAAAACAAAGAAAACAAAATAGAGTCTGAAGGATTCTACTAATCAATGAGAAGGAGTTCCTGGATATGTAGCCACAAGTTGGGCAGTCTGTGCACCCATTCTTGGGCGTAAATAACTATTGAACACCTTAGCAAGCAACCTACATCCAAACATAGTATGTATTGTGGTGTTTGTTCCTATAGGGGGTCATCCCACTCGCTTTTGCATAGCGTGACTATAACCCATCAATGATATGAGACCTCTCTCAAGGATGACAAATCAACACCCTAGAATATTCTAGATTCCCTCTCAGATCTAGAATATTCTGAGATGCTAAGAACAAGTGTGATCTGGGAAGAACCTGGTAGTGGGCCCCACTATGCCTGGCCATGCCCAGGTCTACAAGTTTACACATATCATCTTGAACCATCTTGTTTTTATATTTTGATCCAAACTACATTCTCTTATCTAGTTCTACAACAAATCTCTCAATATAGGTAGAAATAGAAGTTCAAGTAAGAAAGAGATCAACCAAACTAGCAATCATAACCAAAAAGAGAAGATAGAATAGAAAAGATACTAGATCTAAAATAAGACTACTTGCTTAAGGAAAAAGTACATAAACATGCTCAAAACAGGCTACATAGCCAAGAAGGAGCTCAACTAGACATGGACAAGTATAGTTGGCACCAAACAAAGATGGAAGAAGATTATTTGTATAGAAACAAAAGAGAATAGTAGGAGAAAGGAGAAGAAGAAGAGATTAAGCCTATAGAGGAGAGGTGACTCTTGCTCCTTTGCCTCTGTATGGGTCGGATCTCATCTTTGAGTCATTCTCCTGGGTCCTCTAAACTCTTTGGACTCCTTTATCTTTGATTTCACCCCAACCAGTAGCTTTATGGGTGTATGGAGGTGGGAGATGGATGAAAATGATCAGAATTGGGTGAATGGTGGTGGGAAATGATGGTATATGGAGGCAACCCAAAAGGATAACGTAGGATGAGCACTCCAATCTTTTCACGCCTTGGAACTCTCCCACGGGGCTCTGGGTGTTAGTTTTAGAGGAGGCAGAGAACCAGCAGAAACAAAACTTTTCTCCCCAAAACCCAGAACAAAAGGAATCGCGTCAACGACTATACAATAGGAAAGATGGTTTGTGGATGCATACCTTGTCCCGAGGCTTGCTCGGTGACAATACCTCGCGCCTTGTGCGGTCTTCACCTCCGGTCTTGGACGGTGTCTGTGCAGCTCCTGGTCGCACCGGGACTGAAGACTCCTGGTCTCACCGGGACTGTTAGGATTGACAGTTGTCCTCCGAGCAGAAGAGGTCTCCCGCCTCTGCAGTCGTCCACACAGACCGCCTGGAACTCCGATCTCCTTGTCACACAAGGAACCGGAAGGAGTCGCACCCTCCTATCGGTGTACTAGTCGCCAACACTCTCTCTTGCTGCCAGTTGCAACTGCAGTTGTCTTTCCCTTGTTGCGCCTCCCTTTTCGGGTAGCACTTGCTCGGGCTCTCTCGGTTACCAAAACCAGAGAGAACGACAACTTTGTAGAGCAACAGGCTTGCACTGAGTTGTACTCTGGGAAGCCCCCAATACCCCTATATATAGGTGGGTCATGGGATAGGGTTCTCTATCTCGGGCAATGTGGGAATAAAAGTAGGAGTAGAAGGGTTCGAGATTTTCCACAAAAGCAACCAACTCGCAACCTGAACCGATCGTTTCACAACTGAAACGCTCGGTTCGGGACCTGAACCAGTCGGTTGACACCTCAATCGATCGATTGGGACCCATGAACCGGTCGGTTCACTTCTGAACAGGTCAGTTGGTGGACCTGATCAGTTCCCGGTTGACTTTCCTTCTTTTGTTTCTAATTGGTATTGAATACCAATCCTATTTCCCAATCAAATTGGGCAAGTGAAATGAAAGGAAAATTCTCACCAATCATTCTTTCCCAACTTGCTCGGTTGAATCAGTTGAACCGATCGTTTCAACACTTGAAGCAATCATTTCACCCTGACCTTGAGCCGATCGACTCAACACTTGAGCCGACCGGTTCACCAAGCTCAGCCGATCAGTTCATCACATGAGCCGATCGGTTGGGAGTGCAGATTGTGCAGAATCAGTCAATTGCGATTTCAATCAATCTGATACTCCAATCAATGTGTCCAACACCTTGAACATTATGACATTGAGCTATCAATTGATTGAGTGTTTAATTGAACTACTAAACTCCTTTAGTAATCAATCTAAATATTATTTGTAGACAAAACTCCTCTTTCAGGTTAAATCATATGTGTGTGACCCTGCAGGTCCATTTCATGTTGGCAGTGAAAGTCCATAACACTTATGACTTCACAAGCAAAGAGCGGTGCCTAGTCAATTACGTGGTTTTGAATGCACTAACAAATTCACTCGGAGTTTATATCCCCGAGCTTTTACCAAAACCAAGTGCAACAATACCACCCGCAAGCGGACGGGTCTTATCGCAGTATAGTTGAGGATTGAACCCAAAGGACAACATTTTTAAGAATCCTTGTCAGTTGAATCTAGCTCAAGTAAAACTAATATTTAGAACAATTGGTTGATTTGGGTTTGATTAAACTAATTGCAAGAAATTAAATGTGGAATAAAAGATGGGTTTAGATCAATAATATGGAATCGTTGGGATGGTACCGGGTTTGACGACCGCTACACACAAACATACTCCATTGCAAACAATCCAGGCAAGATATAACACTTCAAGTAGAGCTTCTGCAGAACCCCCCATACGGGCGTTAGGTCCGCATAAGCATCACCATAGGCAGCAGATTTCTCGTCGCCATCCGGATCACATGTCTTACGGCTCTGAAGATACAGAAATCCACAGAGGTTGTGAACCCCCCATAACGGGCGTTAGGCGCACAGAAGCGTCACCGAAGGCTAGATGGCTCGTCCCCTCGCGGATCATACACTTACTACCTCGATGAAATCCCATCCTATTTCTAGTTTGGGAGTCAGCCGTGTTAATCCGATAAGCAAGCAGGAGGGTGACATGCAAGGAAACATCGACGTTTAGCAAGATGATACAAAATCCAACTAAGGTTGTGAACCCCCTATATAGGCGTTAGGCGCACAGAAGCGTCACCGAAGGCTAGATGGCTCGTCCCCTCACGGATCATACACTTACTACCTCAAAGAATCCCCTTTTATTTCTAGTCAGGGAGTCAAACTCGTTAAACGACGTCCGTACCCATGCATTGAAGTTATCGCAACATAGGGAGCACAAAGATGAAAACAAGCATATAACCAACCTACAAGCTTAACGATAAACAACAAAATGAAGAGTTATATACATTTCCATGGAAACATTAACAAAAGAACATGATTTGCATGGGCAGCGGGGCTAGTCCCCGCACCCCAGCGAAAGAGGACTACTCGCTCATGATGCGAGATACAAGAAGGATAGGAGAGAAAGAGAGATCCGCCATGAGCTCGGTGCAGAGGGTGGACGCAGCCCGGTGAAGAAGATGCGCTCCTTGCTCCGTCTTCTTTCTCTTCTTGGCCTCCTTGGATGCAATACCAGCAGTAGGTGGAGTGGAATTTGATCGGGGTGGTGCTCTGGCAGCCTATCGGCGTCCGGATCCGATGCCTCCAAATGAGGACCCTGGGGGTCTATTTATAGGTTCAGATCTGATCCCAAACGATTTGGGTAAGTTACTGGAAATATCTTCTCCAAACGGTTTGGAGACCGTTTGGGCGACAAACGGTTTGGAGACCGTTTGGACGTCAAACGGTCTTGAGACCATTTGGGCACCAAACGGTTTGGAGACCGTTTGGGCACCAAACGGTTTGCTTCGATCGGTCCTGGCCTTGGCATGGGCGCGCGGCTTTAGTTCTTCAATCGATCCTTGTGCTTGCATCGAACGGTCTTGGGACCGCACGGGACCAAACGGTCTTGAGACCGCATGGGACCAAACGGTCTTGGGACCGCATGGGACCAAACGGTCTTGAGACCGCATGGGACCAAACCCTCTTGAGACCGCATGGGACCAAACGGTCTTGAGACCGCATGGGACCAAACGGTCTTGAGACCGCATGGGACCAAACGGTCTTGGGACCGCATGGGACCAAACGGTCTTGGGACCACATGGGACCAAACGGTCTTGAGACTGCATGGGACCAAACGGTCTTGAGACCGCATGGCTTTCTTTGGCAACCGGTTTCGTCATTTGTTCTTCGTGTATTCCGCCAAACGGTCTTGGGACCGCATGCATGGAGTTGCTTGATTTTCCTGCATTAAATGAAAGATATTTAGTTAAAACCTTGATTATTGAATCAACTGAGTAGTTTTGTGCATTATGATTCATATAAGGGTGAAAAGATGTGGGATAGAGATGAAATTGTTCCAAAAAGGCAATTGAATTTCATGATGAGTATGCACTCATCAAAACACCCCGAACTTAAATCGTTGCTCGTCCTCGAGTAACATAAAGTTTGAAATTGTTGCCTAATGAAATACTTTCGATCCGTGTGATTTCTTCATCTTCACATCACAAATGTTTTCTTTCTGCTCAGTATGAATGAGTGCCTTAACTTCCTGGGACCACTAAACACATCTTTTCATAGCTTCGTTCCTGAGTTCGTTTCCTAACAACACTTCCTCCCCACTTTTTCCAGCATCAAGCATGTTAAGGAGTTTTGTAGGAGTTCAGAGATACCCGCAGAATCAACAAATATGCTACCGATCTGACACTGGTGTAGTTCAGGATGGTGGGGCATGTCTTGTGCCCTTAGGTAGAAAAAAGGAGTGAAAGGTGGTATGGAAGGAAGAAGTAAATCTCTCCTCTATTCGACTCGAGATTTTTTATTTGTTTTGCAATTTCATTTGTTGCATTTTTTGTGTGTGCACTATGGCATCTTTTATTACAGATCTCTCCTCTATTTGACTCGATATTACATTTTTTGTGGTACGCCCCTATTTATTGGAAGGGGTATGGAATAAGTGGATACGGGGGAAGTGGCGTGCCACCCCGAACTTAGGGTTTGGCACAAAGTTGGCTATTTTGGTGGTATTGATGGATGGAGGGATACGAAGATGATAGAAGAAGTGTAGAAGAGAGTTCAGATCAGAATGCAACTTGATTTACAATTTGAAACCGGGTTATTCTCTTTGTCATACTCTGCTTAAATAATGACTTGATGCGGATCCAGTGGGGATTCTGAGCCATTGTTCCACTAGTCGGTTAGGAAGCGCGACATGTTAGATCCCTATCAGTTTGGCAGATACTTATCATTTTTAAAAAGTATTATGATGTTAGGAATCACAAGCTTCACAGGATGATTTTAGGCAAGAGGCAAGTTTCAAAAATTAGTCCTGTTGAGGATTTACTTCGAGTCAGGAGGGTATTATGATTGAAAAATGCACAGCAAGATAGTTAGTTACATTTTTATCGACAAGAGTCAAAATTTCATCAGGTATCTGTTCAAAAAATTTTGAGAAATTTTATGATAAAGACAACTTATATGAAAAGAGGGTGTATATGGAAGTAAAGTACATACCAACCACCCTCCACCCCGAACTTAGAGATTTGCTCGTCCTCGAGCAAACCCTAAATCCAAGATGGAGGGGAAAGGTAACACCAGGTATGACTGCCGAGAATGATTTCATTCTGATCAGCGCCACTCCGATCTCGTGTTCTGAAAGAAAACTATCTCATAAGCCAAATTTTATATAAGGAAAATTTAACTATAAGGTAAAAGTAAAACAGATTTATTGATCGGGTTGCCTCCCGACAAGCGCCTTTGTTTTACGTCGATGGCTCGACAAAGTTCTTCGGTATTATGGTGGATCCTTTGGATTGTTGAATTCGAACATTATTTTGGTGCCTTTGTCAGTTGATGTGAAGTATCTTTTCAAGCGGTGACCATTTGCTATAAATTCGCCAGACTTGTCACTCCATAAAGAGAAAGCACCATGAGGAGAGATGCTTTTGACGATGTAGGGTCCACACCAATGTGAGCGGAGTTTCCCTGGGAACAATTTTAATCTGGAATTGAAAACTAGAACTTGGTCTCCCACTCGTATCTCTTTTCATTTCAGATGTCCATCATGCCAGAGTTTTGTACGTTCTTTGTAGATTCGTGCATTCTCATAGGCTGACATTCTGAGTTCATCCAGCTCATGGAGTTGCAGAATTCTGGCTTGACCCGCTTGTTTCGCATCGAAGTTTATTTGTTTAATTGCCCACCATGCCTTATGTTCTAGTTCGACTGCCAGGTGGCAACCCTTTCCATATATCAATAGAAAAGGTGTAGTCCCAAGGGGAGTCTTATAAGCGGTCCGGTAGGCCCATAAGGCGTCGTTGATTTTTGTTGACCAGTCTTTTCGATTGCGTCTGACAGCTTTTTCGAGAATAGACTTAAGTTGACGGTTGGATACTTCTACTTGTCCACTTGTTTGTGGATGGTATGGTGAAGCTATTTTGTGTGAGACACCATATTTTCTTAGTAAAGCTTCAAAGCTTCTTTCAATGAAATGGGAGCCTCCGTCAGAAATCACGGTTCGCGGTACTCCAAACCGTGGGAAGATGATATCTTTGAATAATTTGATGACGGGTTTTGAATCACTAGTGACGGTTGGGATAGCTTCGACCCATTTTGAAACGTAGTCCACTGCCACTAAGATATACGAGAATCCATTGGAAGATGGGAATGGACCCATATAATCCACTCCCCAAACGTCAAATATCTCAACTTCTTGCCATAGATTCAGTGGCATTTCGTCTCTCTTGGTTATATTGCCGGCCCTTTGACATTTATCACAGGATTGGTCAAAATCGTAGGAATCTTTGGATGAAGTCGGCCAGAAGAAACCACATCGCAAAACTTTTAAAGCTGTCTTCTTTGAGCTCATGTGGCCGCCTACAGGTCCTGAGTGGCATTGTTCTAAAATAGAATGGGCTTCTTCTTCGGCGACGCAACGTCTATACAATCCATCTGTGCAGAGTTTAAAAAGATATGGTTCATCCCAATAGTAATGCTTCACATCATGCATAAATTTCTGCAAAGCATTCCTGGTGTATTGGGGATGGATGACTCTGGCGGCAAGGTAGTTTACGAAGTCGGAATACCATGGTTCAAATCTTGAGACCCTCATAAGCTGATCATCTGGTAGGGAGTCGTTTATCGGAATCCCTTCAGCATCCAGAGTGTGGATGTGACTGAGGTGATCTGCCACGACATTCTTCGTCCCTTTTTTATCTCTTATTTCTAGGTCAAATTCTTGTAGAAGGAGTATCCACCTGATCAGCCTTGGCTTAGCATCCTTCTTTGCCATAAGATAACGGATAGCAGCATGGTCTGTGTAAACGATGACCTTCGAACCAATAAGGTAGGATCTGAATTTATCGAAGGCATAGATGACTGCCAGGAGTTCCTTCTCAGTAGTAGCGTAATTCCTTTGAGCTTCGTCGAGGGTTTTTGACGCATAATAGATCACATAATGTTTTTTCTCTATGTACTTCCCTAAGACGGCACCCACCGCGTAATCACTGGCATCACACACAATTTCAAAGGGGTGGTCCCAATCGGGAGCTCTAATGATGGGGGTAGTTGTAAGGGCTTTCTTCAGCGTATCAAAACTTTTGACACATTCTTCATTGAAATTAAAATCAGCCATTTTTAAAAGTAGATTGGTCATCGGCTTTGTTATCTTGGAAAAATCTCGTATAAACCTTCTATAGAATCCAGCATGACCAAGGAAAGCGCGAACGTCCTTCACATTTGTGGGAATAGCCAATTTAGATATGACTTCTATCTTGGCTTTATCAACTTCAATTCCTCTGTTGCTAACCCTGTGGCCCAAGACAATGCCTTCCTTTACCATAAAGTGGCATTTCTCCCAATTTAGCACCAGATGTGCTTCTTCACAACGTTTGAGGACCATGGAGAGATGCTTAAGACAGGATTCAAAGGAGTCCCCATATACAGAAAAATCATCCATGAAGACCTCCATAACAGTTTCAGTAAGCCCCACAAAAATGGCAGTCATGCAACGTTGAAAAGTTGTGGGGGCATTACACATGCCAAATGGCATCCTTTTAAAAGCATATGTCCTGAAGGGATAGGTGAAAGTCATTTTTTCTTGATCATCTGGATGTATGGGAATCTGATAGAATCCAGAGTAACCGTCCAGGTAACAGAAATATTCTTGATGGGCCAATCTTTCTAAAACTTGATCGAGGAAGGGCATAGGAAAATGATCCTTTCGAGTGGCCTTGTTTAATTTTCTATAATCAATACACATCCGCCACCCAGTGACTGTTCGAGTGGGGATGAGCTCATTGTTTTCGTTTCTTATAACGGTTGTCCCTCCTTTCTTGGGTACCACATAAACTGGGCTTACCCATGGTGAGTCCGATATCGGGTATATTATTCCGGCTGTAAGAAGTTTGATGATCTCGCGACGGACCACTTCCTTCATATTCGGGTTCAACTTCCGTTGATGCTCGATGGTTGGCTTATGGTTTTCCATCATGAGGATCCTGTGCATGCACAAGGCTTGACTGACCCCTGTGAGGTCGCTCATCTTATAGCCTATGGCTTTCTTCCTCTCCCTTAATACCTCCAGAAGTTTCTCTTCTTGCTTGGTTGTTAGATCAGAGTTTATGATCACTGGACAAGCTTTGAGATCGTCTAAAAACATATACTTCAGCCCTTCAGGCAGGGGCTTCATTTCAGGAGGTTCTGGTTTATCGCTAATTTCTTCCGTAGTTACGGTAGTCTTTAATTCATCGTAAGTAGCTTCAACATTTTCTTTAGCAAAGTTGGGGGGTTCGATGCAATCCTTATCTTGTTGGTCAATAGGTTCGTCATTAAATAGGTCGGATAGAGCAGTTTCCAAGGGATCACATGACTCGTGATATTCTTGAGTTAGTTGTGACATTTGCTCAACACAATCTATCAGATAGACTTCCTCCTGTATACTTGGTCTTCTCATACTTTCAAAAACTTTAAACTCCAAGGTCTCTTTTCCTAACCTTAGCAGTAAGGTTCCTGCTTCGACATCAATAAGGGCTCTTGCAGTTGCGAGGAACAGACGACCGAAGATAAGAGGGTATTTGGTGTCTTCTTTTATGTCCATGATGATAAAATCACATGGAACATATGCGTCCTTGCCTACCTTGACCGGGATGTCTTCTAGAATTCCTAACGGTCTTTTTATCGAATTGTCCGCAAGTTGAATGGTCATAGCAGTTGGAAGCAATTCTGCAAACCCTAATCTCTTGCATAGATTGAATGGCATAATAGAAATACTTGCACCAAGGTCTGCCAGTCCCTTTTTGCACGATGAGTCACCAATGTGACATGAGATTCCAAAGGATCCTGGATCTTTCTGTTTCTTTGGCATCTTGCTAAGTATGATATCTGACGTGGTTGTAGCCATCTTAACAGTTTCAAACTCTTCAGTGATGTACTTCTTAGTGAGAAGTGATTTTAGATACTTGGTCCAGGCTGGTATCTCAGCAAGAGCATCTAAGAACGGTATATCAACATGGAGTTTCTTCATGGCTTCTTTAAATTTGATGAATCTTGTATCAAGCTTGGTTTGCTTCAGACGGGATGGGAAAAGAACACGAGGCTTATATACAGGAATATCCTGCTCTGGTGTCTCAGCTTCTTCATCAGCAACCTTTTCAGAACTTCCCTTATCAGTATCGTTTTCCTCTGGTTGCAATTCCAGTGTTGTTGAGTTTTGGACTGTCACAGGTTCACTCTCGTCAGGGATAACCACAGTCGTGTTCGTTGGGGGATCCGAATAACCTTTCCCTGATCTTGTGGTGACAACCTTCAGCTGCTCAAGATGTTTCGGATTGTTCTCAGGTTGTCCAGCAAAAACTCCAGCTGGTGGCTTAATACTAGCAGCAAGTTGAGCCAGTTGAGTTTCAATAGCCTTCTGTTGGGCTTGTTGGTTGGCTATCATTGTTTGTTGTGTTTGCAACAACTTTTCAATGGTAGATAGCTTGTCATCAGAAGGGATGGATCATGCCTGTCCTTGTTGTTGATTGAGGTTCTGATATTGAGAGTTGTTCTGATAATTATCGTAGTTTCTGTTCTGAAAGCTTCCCTTGAAGTTTCCTTGATTCTCAAAGTTTTGTTGTTGGTTAAACTGGTACCCTGATGGGCCTCTTTGTTGATTGTTCGGACTGAATTGATGTGAGTTCATAGCTCCTGAAGGGTTTCCGTATTGGAAGCCTGGGTGATTCCTATTTTGATTTGGATTGTAATAATTCTGCCCAGGGATCGTGTTAATGGCATTAAGATTTTCCATCTGGCAATTCTCTCCTTGTCCACAGGCATTGCTTAAAACAACATCGTAGAGAACATTGCATGACAGTGTGGAATGATCAGTGCCTTTGCATGCTTCGCAAAATAAAGAGGTCGACTTGACCTGTTCTGGTTGCTTAGTAGGAGGATGTCCTCTTCCAATCGCAGCAAGGGATGATTCTATGTGATCTTGCTTTGCAACTAAGACCTTCAAAGTTTTAGTTATAGATTTGTATTTTGGGATAGCTTCAGCCATGGCTACCTTTAAGACTCCTTTACCAACAGATCTGCCCCAATTGGCTTGATTTTCTGCTCCCAGTGTGACTACTCTCCATGCGATGTCGTAACTTTGCCGCATGAAGTTCCCTCCAGACGAGGAGTCAAGGAACATCTTTACGTCATCCTCCACACCCCTGTAGAATATCTCTATCAGCTGGTTCTTAGGAATTCCATGGTGTGGACATTTGCGTAGGAGCTCCTTGTACCTATCCCAAGCTTCGGCAAGGGTTTCTCCAGGGACTTGATTGAAATTTGTGATTCGTCCCCTGATTTCATATGTAAGAGATGGGGGGTAGAACTTCTCCAGGAAAGCATTTTGGAGCTGCTCCCAGGTGGTAATAGGTACTTCACTCTGCAGTGAATTGTACCAACTGATGGCCCTATCGGCAAGAGAGTACTTGAAAAGACGGAGTC
Source organism: Alisma plantago-aquatica (assembly GCA_963693085.1). Classification (NCBI taxonomy): domain Eukaryota; kingdom Viridiplantae; phylum Streptophyta; class Magnoliopsida; order Alismatales; family Alismataceae; genus Alisma; species Alisma plantago-aquatica. Next base: position 1,128,072,169 of record OY856409.1, on the reverse strand, counting down.
GAATGGCATCATCAGTGACTCCATTTTGCTTCGTCATAGCACAAAGGTCGATGAATCTGAGAAGATGACCTTGTCTGTCTTCAGCTTGTTTGCCATAGAAGGGGTTGTTTTGAAGCAAAGTTATCCAATGTGCTCTAATCTCAAAGTTGGCAGCTTCGATGGGAGGAGGCTGCACTGGGTGATAGACATTCACAGCCTTTGGGATAGAGAACTCTCTAAGATCTTTCTGAAGTTCTGCTGCTTGCGCTGCTGCCTGTGCTGCTAAGATCTCCTGTTGAACCGCAGCTCTAGCTTCTTGCATGAGCCTCTCTCTCTGTGCATTGATGGCTTGAGCCACTCTGTGGGCTACTTCTTCTTCTTGCGCCATCCTTGCTTGATTTTCTCTGATCTGACGATGGAAGGTTCTATCTATTTCGGGATCGAAGCTCGCAGTCAGTCCGGGACTATCTGATTGGCGCATGCACTAAACGTTGAAGAGCACCTGAAATTGGAAAAGATTCGAAAGTGAGATCCACAAAGTAGAATAACGGTCAAGTAGATGAGCGATAGTTTCAAAAGAAAAACAAAATCCTAGATTAGTCTTAGAAGAACTAGATTTGACTGACTGATTCCGTTGTCCCCGGCAACGGCGCCAGAATTTGACGTGGTTTTGAATGCACTAACAAATTCACTCGGAGTTTATATCCCCGAGATTTTACCAAAACCAAGTGCAACAATACCACCCGCAAGCGGGCGAGTCTTATCGCAGTATAGTTGAGGATCGAACCCAAATGACAACGTTTTTAAGAATCCTTGTCAGTTGAATCTAGCTCAAGTAAAACTAATATTTAGAACAATTGGTTGATTTGGGTTTGATTAAACTAATTGCAAGAAAGTAAATGCGGAATAAAAGATGGGTTTAGATCAATAATATGGAATCGTTGGGATGGTACCGGGTTTGACCACCGCTACACACACAAACATACTCCATTGCAAACAATCCAGGCAAGATATAACACTTCAAGTAGAGCTGCTGCAGAACCCCCCATACGGGCGTTAGGTCCGCGTAAGCATCACCATAGGCATCAGATTTCTCGTCGCCATTCGGATCACATGTCTTACGGATCTGAAGATACAGAAATCCACAGAGGTTGTGAACCCCCCATACGGGCGTTAGGCGCACAGAAGCGTCACTGAAGGCTAGATGGCTCGTCCCCTCGCGGATCATACACTTACTACCTCGATGAAATCTCATCCTATTTCTAGTTTGGGAGTCAGCCGCGTTAATCCGATAAGCAAGAAGGAGGGTGACATGCAAGGAAACATCAACATTTAGCAAGATAATACAAAATCCAACTAAGGTTGTGAACCCCCTATACAGGCGTTAGGCGCACAGAAGCATCACCGAAGGCTAGATGGCTCGTCCCCTCGCGGATCATACACTTACTACCTCAAAGAATCCCCTTCTATTTCTAGTCAGGGAGTCAAATTCGTTAAACGACGTTCGTACCCATGCATTGAAGTTATCGCAACATAGGGAGCACAAAGATGAAAACAAGCATATAACCAACCTACAAGCTTAACGATAAACAACAAAATGAAGAGTTATATACATTTCCATGGAAACATTAACAAAAGAACATGATTTGCATGGGCAGCGGGGCTAGTCCCCGCACCCCAGCGAAAGAGGACTACTCGCTCATGATGCGAGATACAAGAAGGATAGGAGAGAAAGAGAGATCCGCCATGAGCTCGGTGTAGAGGGTGGACGCAGCCCGGTGAAGAAGATGTGCTCCTTGCTCCGTCTTCTTTCTCTTCTTTGCCTCCTTGGATGCAACACCAGCAGTAGGTGGAGTGGAACTTGATCTGGGTGGTGCTCTGGCAGCCTATCGGCGTCCGGATCCGTTGCCTCCAAATGAGAACCATGGGGGTCTATTTATAGGTTCAGATCTGATCCAAAACGGTTTGGGTAAGTTACTGGAAATATCTTCTCCAAACGGTTTGGAGACCATTTGGGTATCAAACGGTCTTGAGACCGTTTGGGCACCAAACGGTTTGGAGACCGTTTGGGCACCAAACGGTTTGCTTCGATCGGTCCTGGCCATGGCGTGGGCGCGCGGCTTTAGTTCTTTAATCGATCCTTATGCTTGCGTCGAACGGTCTTGGGACCGCACGGGACCAAACACTCTTGAGACCGCATGGGACCAAACGGTCTTGGGACCGCATGGGACCAAATGGTCTTGGGACTGCATGGGACCAAACGGTCTTGAGACCGCATGGGACCAAACGGTCTTGAGACCGCATGGCTTTCTTTGGCAACCGGTTTTGTCATTTGTTGTTCGTGTATTCTGCCAAACGGTCTTGGGACCGCATGCATGGAGTTGCTTGATTTTCCAGCATTAAATGAAAGATATTTAGTTAAAACCTTGATTATTGAATCAACTGCGTAGTTTTGTTCATTATGATTCATATAAGGGTGAAAAGATGTGGGATAGAGATGAAATTGTTCCAAAAAGGCAATTGAATTTCATGATGAGTATGCACTCATCAGTCACACATCAGTGCTACCTAAGTGAAATAGAAAGTTGGAGAACAACTTTCAATCCTACAATCCATGAATGGTGTTACAGTGGATGTATAATTCCTTTGTCACTGATATCCTGAATGAACTCGAGGCATGGAACAGTCATCCTGTCAACATTCATCCATTTCCTTGATCTCAGAGCAGACTGGGTGAGATGTGTGTGACATCAATATCACATATTGATTCACACGTGCATGTGCATGCCTTTCTCAATCCTATTCGTCGAGTGGCCAAGGATATCAAACTCCCTCAGGAGGGACAAATCCCATATCTATCACTCACCCCTCAAAAGCCCCATGTGTCAAAGCCACCCAATCATCACCCATGTTTCAGGACTGTGTTTGATGATGTCAAAGTGTACCCAACGACATGTGTTGAGTGTAGTGATTTCAGGTCTAAGAATCACACTCACCACCATCACTGTGAGAGCTACTGTGACTACCAAGTCATGGTTCCATGTGTCACTCTCACAGTGGGTCTGTCCGGTACCTTGTTCTCTAACAAGTACCTATGTGCTTGGTTTGATATCACTATATCATTACTAATGAGATTCTGTCATCAACCAACACACAATCTAGTCTTCAGTGTTATCAATTTCTATGGTTATTTCCACAATAACAACCGACTAGGGACTAAACAAGAATGTATACTCTTAACATCTGTATGATCTCATCGTTTAGGTCATGAACCTAAGAGCATGCATCATTGAGTAAAACCATTCTTTAGACATCTATCATGTTACACCATCATCTCAGAAACAGTTTAAACATATAGATCGGAAATTGCCTTTATTATTATTCAAATAATTTACAGAGTATCCCATTACAATCATCATATGACTTTCTCTATGGGCATACATACCAACATACTCCCACTTGCACTTAGAGCCAGTCACCAAGGAACCTCAAACCTTGTGACCTAGCATGAACATCATGCTTCTACTGAGAAAGGGCCTTAGTCAGTGGATCAACTATGTTGTCTTCAGTTAGTACTTTGCAAATCTTCACATCTCCTCGTTGTATGATCTCTCGTATGAGATGGAAGCAACACAGTATGTTCTTGGACCGCTGATGTGATCTGGGCTCCTTAGCTTGTGCAATAGCTCCATAATTGTCACAATAAAGCTCAATTGCATCACAGGTACTGGGAACTACACCAAGTTCAGAAATGAACTTCTTGATCCACACAGCCTCCTTTGCTGCATGTGAAGCGGCAATATACTCGGCCTCTGTAGTAGAATTGGCAAATGTTTCTTGCTTGGAACTCTTCCAGCTCACAACTCCATTATTAAGGCAAAACACAAATCCTGCCTGCGATCTGTAATCATCTTTACCGGTTTGGAAGCTTGCATCAGTGTAACCCTTTACAACCAGCTCTTCCTCTCCGCCGCAAATAAGAAACTGATCCTTAGTCCTTCGCAAATACTTGAGGATGTTCTTTACGGTTGTCCAGTGAGCATCCCCGAGATCTGACTGGTACCTGCTCGTCATGCTGAGAGCATACGAGACATCTGGGCGTGTGCACAACATAGCTTACATGATGGATCCGATGCTGATGCATATGGGATCCCATTCATACGCTCCCTCTCTTCACAATATTGGGGACACTGAGCTCTAGAGACGGTGACTCCATGTAGCATGGGGATGTTGCCTCTCTTTGAGTTCTCCATGTTGAACCGCTTCAGCACTTTTTCGATGTACGTGCTCTGACTTAGTCCGAGAAGCCTTCTAGATCTATCTCTATAGATCTTAATTCCTAGGATGTAGGATGCTTCTCCTAAGTCCTTCATTGAGAAATTATTCGCAAGCCAAGTCTTTACCTTCTCTAAGGCTAAGACATCATTCCCCATCAAAAGTATGTCATCCACATACAATATGAGGAATTGGTCGAGCTCCCACTAACCTTCTTGTACACACAAGGTTCATCTTCATTTTGAGTAAAGCCAAACACTTTGACTTCCTCATCAAATCAAAGATTCCAACTCCGAGATGCTTGCTTCAATCCATAGATTGACCTTTGCAGCTTACATACTTTATTGGCATTATTTAGATCAACAAAACCTTCAGGTTGTGTCATATACACATCCTCATTTATATTCCTGTTAAGGAATGCGGTTTTAACATCCATCTGCAAAATCTCATAGTCATAATAAGCTGCAATAGCAAGCATGATCCTGATGGACTTAATCATGGCAGCTGGAGAAAAGGTTTCGTCATAGTCAACACCTTGAACTTGTCGAAATCCCTTCGCAACCAATCTGCCTTTATAAGTTTGCACATTGCCATCCATGTCGGTCTTTTTCTTAAAGACCCACTTGCACCCTATGGGTTTTACCCCTTCGGGTGGTTCCACCAAAGTCCATACTTTGTTGGAGTACATGGATTCCATCTCGGATCTCATGGCTTCAAGCCATTTCTCAGAATCTAGTCCCTCCATAGCCTCTATGTAGGTAGCTAGATCATCATCTATGATCAACTCACCACCTTCCTGAGTCACAAGGTATCCAAACCTCTCAGGTTCAAGGCGGGTCCTACTAGATCTACGAGGTCCTTGTGTTACCTGAGGAGATTGAGATTCCACAACACCTTGTGAATTTGCATTTTCCTCTGGTACATCTACCGGTTCAATGTTTTCTTATTGGGCTTGAACCTCTTCAAGCTCTATTTTCCTCCCACTGCTTCCTTTGGAAATAAATTCCTTCTCTAGGAACAAAGATGTCCTGGCAACAAACACTTTGTTGTCAGTAGGGTGGTATAGATAGTATCCCCTCGTTTCCTTGGGGTATCCAACAAAATAACATTTATCGGATTTGGGTCCAAGCTTATCAGGAAACATTTTCCTAACGTAAGCCCCACAACCCCAAATCTTCATAAAAGACAAATCGGGACGCTTCCCGTACCATACCTCATATGGTGTCTTTTGAACCGGTTTAGATGGTACACGGTTAAGTGTAAACGTGGCGGTTTCAAGAGCATGACCCCAGAAAGAAATCGGAAGATCAGTAAAACTCATCATCGATCACACCATATCTAAAAATGTGTGATTCCTTCTTTCAGATACACCATTATGTTGTGGTGTTCCAGACGGAGTCCATTGTGATACAATACCACGAGCTCACAGAAGGTCCTCAAACTCCTGGCTTAAGTATTCTCCACCTCGATCGGATCGAAGTGCCTTAATACTTTTACCAAGTTGGTTCTGTACTTCATTCATGAAATCCTTGAACCTTTCAAGGGCTTCTGACTTATGCTTCATCAGGTACACATAGCCATACCTATTGAAATCATCAGTGAAGGTAATGAAGTACTGACACCCATTTCTGGCATTAGATCTAAAAGGCCCACATACATCAGTATGTATGAGTCCTAATAGATCACTAGCTCTCTCAGCTTTACCTGAAATGGGAGTCTTGGTCATCTTGCCCAACAAACAAGATTCACATGTCTCTATTTATTCATATCAAAAGAGTCTAGATAACCATCTTTATGGAGTTTAGAAATGCGCTTCTCATTTATGTGCCCTAGACGACAATGCCAGAGATATGTTTTGTTTGAGTCATTGAGTTTTTCTTTTTTGGTGTTTACGTTGTATACACTTGTCTCCAAGTCTATCAAGTATAGACCATAAGACATTGGGGCACTGCCATAAAAGATCCCATCTTTAGAAATGGAACATTTTCCATTCTTAATAAGAAATTCAAATCCATCTTTGTCCAAACAAGAGACGGAAATGATATTCCTATTTATGGCAGGTACATAATAGCAGTTCTTCAACTCTATTATTAGCCCACTTGGAAAAGTTAATTCATAGGTTCCTACGACACTGGCGGCAACTCTTGCCCCATTGGCAACACGTAGTTCAACCTCCCCTTTCCCTAAAGGCCTACTTCTCTTAAGATCCTTCACATTTGAACAAATGTGAGATCCACATCCGGTATCAAGTACCCATGACGAAGAAGTAGTAAAGTTAATATCTATCACGTATACACCTGAAGTAGAGATCTCTATCTCCGACTTCTTCTTCCATCGTTCCTTCCATCCTCTCCATGTAGAAGAAATTGGTTTAGCGAGAGAACCCTTCTCTCCCTTACCTTTCGTTCCATTAATCTCTATCAATGAACTTTCTTTCTTCTTCACCAACGCATTAAGCGTACATAGAGTGGATTCAAAGGCTCCTGGTATATCTGGATTGTTCGGAACACTTCTCACAGTCCTCAACCAGTTATGGAATTTATTCTCAATTAATTTGCCCATTTTAAAAGATGATTCTTTTGCTATTCTACAAGAGAAAATTTGCATTTGTCAAAACTCCTTTTGATTTGATTTGAATAAATTTGACGATAGTTAACTAGGCCTTTAATTAATTACCTCTCCCACTATTTTGACTCAAATTGACAGCCCTCACCATCAATTCGGAAGATTGCAGCGTACAATCTTCTAGTGGGTCAAGATCCTGAAATCCTCTGAGTCATAGACCAGCTAGGGCTGTCACCCACAACTCAGATCTCCCAGGTAGGCAACTCTTGCCAGTTGCATCATATGCAACTCTTGAAAGATGTCATTGCCATGATCATCTCCATGCCTCAAGGAGCTAGATCCTATCTAGGTCACCTTGTTAAGTCCGACCCAAAGCCAACACGATGAATATGCACCCTGCTAGGGAAGACCCACACATTCATCCTTCACGCTTCCATGAGATACGTGCACCACGCTAGGGCGTGCCCACACTTGGTCGATCAAGCTTTTCATGTGTGTCGCATTTGGAAGACATCTAAAACTTAATATTTAATGAGGGATTTGGTTTTTATATACATATACATATCCAATCACCACAATATATAGTAAGTATCATATACATTCTATATCCCACAGAAAACATGCAAAACGATAAAAAGCAATGATTATGGCCATCCTATTGTGATTCCTCGAGCCAAGAGGAATCACGATCATCTAGGTCTACATTACATGCAACATGTACAAGATGAAATTTGTGCCTACCATTCTGGGTTTGATCATCTCATCTCCATGACCGATCGGCTCGCCATCAGGTTGGTTGTTCGGGTGCCACCAGCCAATCGAATGACGCCTCCAGCCGATCAGTTCACCAGTCGTCGTGCATCTCATCATGTCGCCACCCGCTCGTCTCGCTCCTCGAATCGGTCGTCTGGATCACCAACCGATCGGTTCACGCCTTGAACCGATCGTCTCAGGTTGTCTGCCGTTCTTTGACATAACAGGAAATAAAATCTATCCTATTTACAATTTAATTGTGAAACCCCAAGTTACATTCAGGGGGAGCAAAGATAGGAAAAGAATTATCGAATTATTTTGAGTTACATCAGGAATAGGAGAAGGGGAATCGGTGCACAGACCGAGATGCAAGAAACCACATACAACCACACACAGATATAGGGGTTTATAGGCCATAATCATGCTACACATCCACCACAAACTCGTTTAAGGGCGACGCGTACCGAGTGCATTAATATTACATATCATATATGTATATTTGGGATTTGTGGATTGGACATGCATAACGCCAATTTTATTCGCATCGCATGCAATAAATAAAGGTGACAAACCAAAAACGATCATATCGATAATCCTAAAATATAGAACAGTTGACGTGGCTCTGATACCACTGATTGGGTTTTTGAGGAGGCAGAGAAGCAACGGAAACAAAACTTTTCTCCCCAAAACTCAGAACAAAAGGAATCGCGTCAATGTCTATACAATAGGAAAGATGGTTTGTGGATGCATACCTTGTCCCAAGGCTTTCTCGGCGACGGTACCTCATGCCTTGCGCGGTCTTCACCTCTGGTCTTGGACATTGTCTGTGCAACTCCTGGTCACACTGGGACTGAAGACTCCTGCTCTCACCGGGACTGTCAGGATTGACAGTTGTCCTCTGAGCGGAAGAGGTCTCCCGCCTCTGCAGTCGTCCACACAGACCGCCTGGAACTCCGATCTCCTTGTCGTACAAGGAACCGAAAGGAGTCACACCCTCCTGTTGGCGTACTAGTCGCCAACACAGTCTCCTGCTGCCAGTTGCAACTGCAGTTGTCTTTCCCTTGCTGGGCCTCCCTTTTCGGGTAGCACTTGCTCGGTCTCTCTCGGTTACAAAACCAGAGAGAACGACAACTTTGCAAAGCAACAGGCTTGCACTGAGTTGTACTCTAAGAAGTCCCCAATACCCCTATATATGGGTGGGTCATGGGATATGGTTCTCTATCCCGGGCAATGCGGGAATAAAAGCAGGAGTAGAAGGGTTCGAGATTTTCCACAAAAGCAACCAACTCGCAACCTGAACCGATCGTTTTACAACTGAAATGGTCGGTTCGGGACCTGAACCGGTCGGTTGACACCTCAACCGATCGGTTGGGACCCATGAACCGGTCGGTTCACTTCTGAACCGGTCAGTTGGTGGTCCTGATCAGTTCTCGGTTGACTTTCCTTCTTTTATTTCTAATTGGTATCAAATACCAATCCTATTTCCCAATCAAATTGGGCAAGTGAAATGAAAGGAAAATTCTCACCAATCATTCTTTCCCAACTTGCTCGGTTGCATCAGTTGAACTGATCGTTTCAACACTTGAAGCAATCATTTCACCCTGACCTTGAGCCGATCGACTCAACACTTGAGCCGATCGACTCAACACTTGAGCCGACCGGTTCACCAAGCTCAGCCGATCGGTTCATCACATGAGCCGATCGGTTGGGAGTGCAGATTGTGCAGAATCAGTCAAATGTGATTTCAATCAATCTGATACTCCAATCAATGTGTCCAACACCTTGAACATTATGACATTGAGCTATCAATTGATTGAGTGTTTAATTGAACTACTAAACTCCTTTAGTAATCAATCTAAACATTGTTTGTGGACAAAACTCCTCTTCCAGGTTAAATCATATGTGTGTGACCCTGCAGGTCCATTTCACGTTGGCAGTGAAAGTCCATAACACTTATGATTTCACAAGCAAAGAGCGGTGCCTAGTCACACATCAGTGCTACCCAAGTGAAATAGAAAGTTGGAGAACAACTTTCAATCCTACAACCCGTGAATGGTGTTACAGTGAATGTATAATTCCTTTTTCACTGATATCCTGAATGAACTCGAGGCATGGAACAGTCATCCTGTCAACATTCATCCATTTACTTGATCTCAGAGCAGACTGGGTGAGATGTGTGTGACATCAATATCACATATTGATTCACACGTGCATGTGCATGCCTTTCTCAATCCTACTCATCAAGTGGCCAAGGATATCAAACTCCCTTAGGAGGGACAAATCCCATATCTATCACTCACCCCTCAAAAGCCCCATGTATCAAAGCCACCCAATCATCCCCTTTATAACAACCCATGTTTCAGGACTGTGTTTGATGATGTCAAAGTGTACCCAACGACATGTGTTGAGTGTAGTGATTTCAGGTCTAAGAATCACACTCACCACCATCACTGTGAGAGTTGACTGTGACTACCAAGTCATGGTTCCATGTGTCACTCTCACGGTGGGTCTGTCTGGTACCTTGTTCTCTAACAAGTACATATGTGCTTGGTTTGATATCACTATATCATGACTAATGAGATTCTGTCATCAACCAACACACAATCTAGTCTTCAGTGATATTGATGTCTATGGTTATTTCCACAATAACAACCGACTAGGGACTAAACAAGAATGTATACTCCTAACATCTGTATGATCTCATCGTTTAGTTCATGAACCTAAAATCATGCATCATTGAGTAAAATAATTCTTTAGACATCTATCATGTTACACCATCATCTCAGAGACAGTTTAAACATATAGATCGGAAATTGCATTTATTATTATTCAAATCATTTACAGAGTATCCCATTACGATCATCATATGACTTGCTCTATGGGCATACATACCAACACTGGGAACTTAAAAATCTCAGAACCAAAATGTGAAAATGTTCAAAACCCCTCTCCAAGTAGCAAGGTGTGGGTATTTATAAATGAAGGTGGAGTGTGTGTGATAAGTGATCGCGACACCTGTCTATGTTGCTACCTCGGTCTTAGCTTGACTGTGGCGGGCTCAGCACGGCCGTTTCGAGTGTGCGGTCGAGATATGTCATGGTCGAGACGGATGTCACGAGCATAGAGCTTGTAACGATCAAGACAAATATCACGGTTGAGACGGTCATCACGGTCAAGATGGTTGTCTCGTTCGATAAGGCTATTGGCCCTTATCCCGGCCCGATCGTGTCGGGCGTATCAGCTGTGTCAGATGAGATTCAGTAGTTGTTGTTTTGTGTTACAGTTGAAATAGTGCGCACTCGCGATGAGTATAGCGGTCACGACGGTGTAGTAGTCGTGACTTTACCTTTTCGGCCCGACCGTGCCGAGTATCGCAATCACTGTAGTTGGAAGCCTAGCTGCCATAAAAATCGTATGTTGAGGAGAAAATTTGGAGAATAGTGTCTTTTCAGATTTGTTACATGCATGTCTCAAAATTGTCTAGTTGAGCAACTCTATCTTTAAAATGATACAAATTACTAAAAGATAAGAATTTAAGATTATTTTGAACATGTTATGGTTATAATGACACAAAATCATAAATAAATGCTTAACATAAATTCCTAAATGTGGTGTTATCAACTGGCATTAATGAATGGAACTAGAACTAGATTAGTTATCAAGGTCCGATAGAAATCAATTAGAAGTACCAACAAAATCATCAAGAACTACATATCTATAGCTAGATCAAGAACTAGACCAACTAATGTCCATTCCATGGATGCCTAATCCTCATAATCATAGCATCCCCATGTATCTTATCCTTTCCATGAGTGTTGTAGTTAGTTGTTGTAACCTTTTATATGTACATGTTGTTTTTCAACAGAGAAAGGCCCAAGATAACTAACAAGTCCCACCCCTTTGCAGGAAAAAGCATTAAGTTGAAAAGAAGTGGTATGTTGATAATTTGTAGCACAAGTTGCATGCCAAAATATGATGTATGGCATGTTGAAATTGTGAAAACTTCAAATTTTTATTTTTTGAGTTAGTGAGGTATCATAATTTCATATATGCTTAGTGTTTTTGGTGGTAGATTAATCTTTCACTATTTCCAATTTCTCAAGGCCACAATGGAGTAAGATGGCCAAAGAAGTTGATTTGGTTATATATCCTCCTATATTTTTTTATGCCAAAGATTCCCTTCCTACTTTAATGGCTTCTGGATCATTATAGATCAATTGCTCTCTATCTACATCTAGTAAATGCGTCAAGAAACATGTAATTATTGTAGTTATAATTATAATTGACTTATAAATATTGGAAATGTTTATTCCATATGAACATTTATTAATATGAAATGTTTCTTGTCAATAAATGACACAATGAAACATCTTAAATTTATAAATACTTCCTCCTTTCTAATTTCTTGTAAGCATTTATTTCGTTGCAATTATACACATGTTTTAATGCCATATAAAGAAATGAGAATGGCTCGTTTACACCTCCTCATGTGACAAGCAATGAATCATATGTACAATCATATTGCAAATCAAAAATTTTGGTAATAATAAACCAGTTTCATGATCTATCTTATATGAGTTGTGCATGAGATTCTGGTATTGTAAGACAATATCAGTTAGGAAGCATTATATAATCATCATTTATATTTTCATATCAAAATTCTCACATGAATTTAAAAGACATGCAATTTGTTCACGATTTTCAAGCAAGCGACGATAGTTTAAAAATGTCTCACTATAATATTGATTGTTTATATTCTGAAATGTGAAAAATGTTAGCATTTCCTCCTAGATTGTAATTGCTTTAAGAGGAAAGGAAATGCATGTTATACATTATCGATCAAGTATGTGCTAATGATTGTTGTGTTAACTAAATCATTTAGTGGTACTATTTCGATAAATTTCTTTTATAAATGAGAATAATCAATATTTTTCATTGGCAAGCAAACCCGTGCACATTTTTCTCTCCTAGTTTATTGAATGCGAATGGGAAGCACCCGTTCAACTACTCTCTTCCCTGGGAAACATAGTTAGAACGTGTTTTCATTAATATTTCATCATTGAGTTTCAATTACTTCAAGATATATATACAACATGAAAAATTACAAAAAGACTATCATGGAAACACAAGATTCAAATTGGGTTGCCATGCCTTTCAACATGACGAAGCTTATAAATTTCAACTCTAAACACAAAGTTGTTGGAACACATGTTAAAGACATCAAAAAGGTCAAGTGAGGTCAATGGCAAGAAGCCTAAAAATGTAAACGGCAAAAAGAAAAAAAAAACGATGGAAGTAATTAACATTAGGTCATAGAATACCAAATCTGAATGATGTTGATGAAGTCTGGAAGAAATGATAGAATAGAGAATATACCCCGTGCCGGAGGTAACATTGAATGATGTTGATAATAAGTCTGGAAGAAATGGTAGAATAGAGAATATACAGAATAAAATTGTCTTTTACTAGCACTCTTTTATATATGTATATACGTCTGGTACCTTGTTTCATTTAAAACTGCTCAACGACAAGTCATTCACTAAATTTTGATATCTACTGGCCTCTTTCGCTGCTTCAATATATGTGGAAACTGTTACCTGCATAGTTCATACCACAAAATGAAATCTATACTATATATGAAAGCCCGTTTGGGATTTTTGTTGCAATTTTTCCACTATTTTTTGAAAATACGAACTGGTCCTTATCACTGATGCTTTTTATTTTATGTATATAAAAATATTATTTTAGGATTGTCTGTAATTTTCACATGCTTTAAGCGTCGGCCACCGCCACTACTCTCCAGAATTCGCACCACCAGACTTGCTTGTGATAGGGCTTCGTATGCAGAAAAACTGGAGAAAATCGACAGTTCCTTTGTCAAGTGGTGGCAAGTGGAGCAGTTTGGCAAAGAAGGTTGTGGTATCAGGTAAATCTCAGATTGTCTTCTTTGTCATCCGCTATCCAAGAATAGAGGATTTCCAGTCCATATTTTCCCTCTTCTCGCCTGACCTGTAACCCCCCCTTTTCGGAAAACCATAATCGTTGTTTCCCTTCCATCAAAGATCTCACCTTTGCTTACAATACCTGAGCCCGTGAATCGCCGCCACGCAGCCGCATCTTACTTCACCTTCGCATCATTTTCCTTTGTAGTTTAGGATACTTGACTGCTAAAGGGCCAGCTTAGTAACCACCCCGGCCCCAAATTCCAGAGCAATCAGAAGAAAGAAAGGTGTTCCGTCGTGATGGTAGCAGATAGAATCATCAGCTTGAGGATACAGGGTCGAAAGAGGGTTTAGGCAGTAAATCCGTCCACTTGACTTCGGCACTCACCTTTGTTGGGGCCGTTGCAGCTCATCGTCGTTGTCGTCATCGACGAACTCCACCTAGAGATCTTCATCGTCGAGCTGTCGTATCACCTCGATCAAATGCCTTTCGTTCTCAAGCACCTGGTTTCGCTGCTTTCGTCTGGTCGTCTCTCGATTTTTCTCATTTTTCCATCTGCTCCCCGTTGGTGTGCACTGCTAGGTTTCTAAACAGTAATGGAGGTTGGCTGTCCCGTTGGGGATGTGTGGGGAAAGAAGTGAAAGGACTCTTCTACTGCTACCATGAGGTATCTTTGCTCTGCGTTTAATAGACATATATTTTTCTCTTCTCTTTTTGTCTATTCTGTGTTTCTATGTGTTTCTTACCATTTCCTCGATGCTAGGGTGCATGCTGCTAGGATGATCGCCAGAGGAGGAGCCATCAATCACAGTAGAAGAAGAGCCATCACACGAAGTGGAGGAGGATCCCTCAACGTTGTGAAGGGGAAGCCGCAGTTGTCGCCTGTAGTGGAGAAGGAGCCTAGAAGTGAGAGTGACTACCTCGCTCAGTACAACCCTCATTCATAGTAGGTAAACCTCCGTTTCCTCTTCTTGGTTCCCCCGACCCCATTCCAATTTCTATTCGACCATTGCAAATATCAAACAAATGACTATGACTGTCAAGATATGCAGGAACTGCTGTTCGGGATATGGGTTCACCAGCCTTGACGACCTCTATTTTTCTCTGTGTGGATGATCTACATTCTGACAACCAAGGTCATCCCTCCTCCCGATCTAAGAATTGGCGGTAGATTGAAGTTCGAGCAGGGAAAGTTTCTCATAACACACATTGTACATTGTTTATATGTTTCGGTCAATTGCTGCTCATTGTTTGAACTTATTGTTCCTTTGTTAAGCTGTGAAGACTTTAATCCAGCGTCTATGATATTTAGGACTGCTTAAGAAAATAAATGATTCTCGTGATCAGTATAATGGGATAAATTACCAAGTCTATCGATGTGAGGAACTCCACGCGACCCAGAGGATTATGCTCAGAGATGACTATCTGTAAGGAGACTGAAGTCCCTGCTAAATTTTGTAAGCACAAGATTGTCTCAATGAATAGATTTAAATCATTCCGGCACGATGCACTGACAATACCCATCGTATTTCCTTACTCAATTTCCAAATTTCTCCACCTTTCTGTGAAGATAATGGAATGATATCTAATGTTCTTTAAAAGTGTTTTTTCAGGATACTACGCAGGAGTTTGGCATTTACATTGTCTCTATTGATAATAATGTCTCTGTAGAGGCCACATCCATTGTGGATGGAGAAAACTATTGCACATGATGTGGACGAGCCTGCAGACCAATCAGGATTTGGGGCCATCCCTCTATGTTGTCGGTGTTTAAAAGTGCGGGGAGGATGTCTGGGGATGTTTCAAATACATCACAAACAGATAAGTTGACCATCCGTTAATTAAGATCTATGTTCAGTTTCAACTTTTGAATTTGTCTCATGTATCACATTTTTAATTATCCCCCCTCTACCTATGCTCTGGTGCTCCCACCCCACGACATTTAATCACTTGAACATAGCATAAAAGTAGTTTGAAACATCATGAAGCATCACTAGACGGTCAAATCTATCTAATTTTCATGTACCTAAAGGAACATTCATAACAAACAAACATTGATTACCAAAAATGGAGTAGATTAAAACGTGGTAGTTCTGCATAACATACATAGAGAAGTAATTTATCTATCAGACTAAGTAACAGATATAAATCAAACAATTATTCATCTACATATCCCCCATACAATTTTTTTCTTCTTCTGGTAATCTGGATACAACCACCGTTTTACGCAAAAAATCTATCCCTAATCCCCGCACATCTATGTTTTTTTGGGGTTTATATTGTCTTGGTAGATACATTTTTTTTCCTGCTCTAATATATTGCAACTTCTGGCTCCTTTTCAAGCAGCAACGATGATCCCTCATCGTCTCTTCTCCGTAGAAAAAATCTTATGCTGGTAATCTGGATACAACCACCATTTTACGAAAAAAATATATCCCTAATCCCTGCACATCTATGCTTTTTTTGGGGTTTATATTGTCTTGGTAGATACAGAGATTTTTTTTTCTTCTGCTCTTATATTGCAGCTTCTAGCTACTTCTCAAGAAGTAATGATGATGCCTCATCATCTCTTCTCCGCAGAATGTGGGTAACAACAAAAATAAAGGTAATTTTTCTGTTCCTATTTCCCACACATCTATGTTTTTGTCCGGAGCTCTATTGACTTAGTAACTACATCTACATGGTTGTCTTTTTTTCCTCTCATATTGTGGTTTTTGTCTACTTTTCGGGCAGCAATGACCAGGTCCATTATTATTATATTCCCTTCTTGATCTCAAGCTAAAATTACAGGGATCATTAATTTGCATTTGACTATTTTTTAGGTTTTCAACCCATTTATAAGAATTCCATTTGTTAGCTTAATGTTTATCAATCCTTATTCTCTATTGTTTGAACTTTATTAGATGTCATTGTGATTCCTTGAATATAATAATTTATGCCAATTACTACAAGGTTTTTAATTTTCTAATTACTCAATCCTTAAATATTTCTGTGAATGGTTATTGTATCTACCTAATTTGTGGTCAAATATGGAGCTATGTTCAATCTTTTAAATTTCTTCGTGATTATGATTTTGGTTCCTTAAAAGTTAATATGGAGAGATATGACTCAATGTTCTTATTACAATGACTCTCTTCTTTCAAATTGATCAAGTTGACCCATTTATATTAAGTATTCAACTTAGATTAAATTGAAATAGGCAATTATCATTATTCATATGTGAGCCTTAGTTTGAATCATGTTGAGTCAGTTACATGGATCATTGTTTTGCATTTGAATATGCTTTGGGTTGTCATTTTCATTTATTAACTCTACATTTGTTAGTCTAGGTTTGTCAGTCCTAATTTTTTACTGTCTGGACTTAATTAGATGTCATTATGCTTCCTAAAATGTGATTTATTGTACCAATTACCATAAAGTTCTCAGATGTCTAACAAATTTA
The DNA here is from genome assembly GCA_963693085.1 of Alisma plantago-aquatica. NCBI lineage: Eukaryota > Viridiplantae > Streptophyta > Magnoliopsida > Alismatales > Alismataceae > Alisma > Alisma plantago-aquatica. The sequence goes on along the minus strand of OY856409.1, from coordinate 1,128,055,212 downwards.
ATGTTGACATCTTTGATTGGTTGTCAGACTCTTATATATTATTTCAAGAGGATATTTTACATGCCTAATGAGTGGTGAAATATATATATATATATATATATATATATAATCCATCTTGGTTGAATCTGTTTATCTTCTTAATCATCATAATTTTAATTCCTAATTATTTAATGTTGTGACATATGCTTTAATGTTCTTATTACAATTACTCTCTTCTTTCTTATTGGCTAAGTTGACCCATTATATTAATTATTCAACTTGCCATTTTTCCTATCCATGTATTTAGGAGTCTATAGTTTGCTGCTCTTGATGGGTGAGGCTATAAGTTGTTCATGCTTTTTAGCTATTTACTGATAGGAGACATGGTGGCCTTCAATAGCTGCTTCTTGCTCATGGCATATAGAGCTTTTTACTATATTTAGTCACCAAGGGTCCCAGGTTAGGAGTCATTAAATAGTGAACATCCTTATAGTTTGGGTTTTTGTAGGAAATTTTCACCACTCATAAATGTCTCCTATATTTCTTATCTTTAAAAATATTTATCGTTCTACATCCATAACAAATTAACACTTATTTCAGAACCAAAAAAATGTTGTGATGGATTAACTTTTTGTTACTTTATTGTAATAGGTTAGACAATTAGTTTCAAACACTTATTTTAAATTAACTCACAAATATATAAGCTAAATTGCCCTATAACACACTTTTGTTGACCTGGACCTGACATATCATGACCTAATGTGCCACAAATCAGATCAGATTTAATTTGTCTGATATCTAATTTAACCTTATCACACTTAAATAAACCTAAATTAAACCAAAGCCACTGCTTAATGCAACAAGGTACTCCAAAATTCTCATTTTTTGGTCTCAATTCAAGTTATCTCCTTGATAATTATTATTTGTACATGAATTTTGAAGTATATTTATACCACCCGGTCTATAGATGTTCTCCAGGCTTCAAAATAGTCACATCAAATGTATGGGAGATCCAAATGCAAATCAACAAAAGTATTTACAAGGACAATGGCTCTAATGACGCTACTTATACAAGTTTAAATTAAATAGATCTAGCCAATTGTTACTATATATATATATATATATATATCCTCTATGGTGAGGGTGGTTGATTACATCATAAGCTTAATACTCTAAATAATAGTGAGACCCTCCTGCCTCACGTGATACATCCCTCACTTAGAAGTTGATCAACCAAGCAGTTCATAGCCAAAAAAGGAATGAATACCACATTTTCCTCCATCGATTAGCGCATGTGGATGCTAAGATGCAATAGTCTTTGAAGTGCAGGGCATATCCAAGGTTCAAACCTACACCACCATAAGTACTTTAGTACTAAGCATCTACAAGAGATGACTCAGGGGAGTTGATCATCCAAGGGGAGTGCAAGCACAATGCCTTATGGGAATAGAAGCCCAATAGTGGTAGTTACCAAATCACTTTAACCAACCCATACACTCTTAATGTAAAACTGGTGAAGGCACTCACATTTCCCCCTACCACGACTAATGTTACGAGTCTGTTTGCTTAAAGGATCTTGGAAGATTCTTACTCTCATTGATACAGTAGGCAAGGTGAAATTCCCTTCTAAGCATTACGGGGGTGTAAAGCTCTACTCATACCACAAGGCAATATTCACTACCTTTACAAAAGAATAAGAGAGGTGAGACAAGCATGTGATTAGCCCTATCATCAACAGGGGCATATGCAACATCAAAAGAAACACTCTAGGCAATCCACATGGCAAGGGCGTCCACACTTAAGACCTGAAGCTTTTGGTAGATATTTGCACGTCTAATTATGTAAACTAATGTTTGCAGCTTTCAGAAGAGTTTATAACATGTTGTCCACCACGGAATATGTATTGTGTCGACAACACTTATTTTTCTCTACTTTATGTCCTTCCTTACTCTTTTGTTTGGTATTATGTCTACTCATTTCCCTTAAGCAACACAACATGATATTTCCCTACCAAATTCACACTAATTTAGAAACTTCAGTAACATAGTATGACGTCCGAAACCAGAAGTTTATTTTACAACTTGCATCTCATACATACTATGACATTGATCAAGTTAACATCATAATAGGTTCTCAAGCCAATATGGTTAATATATGATTCTCTTTTTTCATATAAAAGACTAATCATGTTGACGTGCATATTACTGATGTTTTTATTATGATTTCTACATTTTCTGTTTCAGCAAAAAGAACTCAAAGATGATAACTCTTCAGCAATTTGACAAACTTACAATCTATCAAAACATGCCGGTGATAGTTGCTACTTATATTAGACCCAGTTGTATATAACAAATGTTCCTTTTTGGTGTAAACAAAAGCTCTTACAAAGTCATGTTACCTCATCTTGGGTTGTAAAAAAATAACTATATTTAGTAATATATATATATATATATATATATATATATATATATATATATATATATATATATAGTGTAAAAAAATAACTATGTTTAGTAATACACACACACACACACACACACACACACATATATATATATATATATATATATATATATATATATATATATATATATATATATATATATATATATATATATATAGTATATATAACTTACGTCTTCTTTAGTTCATTTCAAACTTCCCATTTTGAATGCATACATTCATTACTTCTGTTTAAAATAAAATTAATGTGTCATTCTCCAGCCATTTCATACGATTGGAATGATGGCTGCATGTATAAGAATTATTTGTTCTCGATTATACCTTAAAAAATGTTAATGCTTAAATACAAGCCATACTTTGTAAGATAATTGATCGTTCACACGTCCGTGCATAGCACGGGTTTTAGTCTAGTTGGACTTTAAAGCTAAGCATTTATTACATCCAAGTCCCAAAATGTATAAAAAGAACTGTATTTACAACAGATCGTGACCTTTATTGGAAGATGAAAAGTAATCATTCACACCAGCAGAGATGGATCAGACCTGCGAACAGAGAACATGATTCTCCCGAGGACGGATTCGCTGGTCCGCTTTTTGATGGGTGTAGGCTACTCCTAGAGTCATCTATTTACACGTGTATCAGCAGACTACATTGTGGGGGTGGATTAAATACATTGGACAGTTGGCTTAATCTATAGGAAAGTGTAGCGTACACCTCTAACTAGGACCAGCAAATCCTAAGGGGATTCTCCCTTGTTATTTGTTGATACTTGGTAACTGCTATCACATGCTAGCACCGGCAGTAGGGATGAGCATCGGGTTGGGCCAGTCCGATCCGACCCGCGACTCAGCCTGCATAACCCGATTTACAATATGGGTGGCCGGGCTTATAATTTAAACTCATATTTTATTTGGGCCGGGTACGGGCGGAGGTACACCCATGCCTGAAACCCGAATGCCCAGATTATATTTTATGTACATTATATACCTATACATCTATGTTTGTCTTGAACAAATTTCTTGATGCAATATGTAGTATATACCTAACCAATGTTAACATGGATACTATGTAATCAATCAACATGATTAATGAATTCATACTAGTAAGATAACCATCATTGACATGAATAGACATACTTGATTTCTTTATTTTGATCTCATTGTGTCCACATATAGGAGACGAATGATCTTTTGCTCAGTGCGTAGTAGATTATGCTCATCTTTTTACTCATATTCCCACATGTAGGAGACAAATGATCTTTTGCCCTTCCAAAACCCATTTCATTGTATATACATATAGGATGAGGAGGCAAAAAGGCACAACATTGTGGACTCCATTGATTATTTTACATCTCATATGTTCACATGTACGAGAAAATGATTTGTTACTCTTTCAATATAGTGTCTATACATTATTTTTGAAGGTTTGTCCCAAAATACATATCACAGTAATTCAGATTTCATTTTAGCAAGTTAGATCTAGCATAATTTGGTATGGTCATTCGATGTTATATGGGTAAACCCGAATCCGGCCTAAAACCCAACATTCTTATATGGGCCGGGTATTGACTGATATTTTTAATTTTATCTGGACCCGAACCCGGCCCGTGGCCCGATTTAAAATGTAGGTTTGGGTTTGGGACAGGCAAAACCCGGTTCCAGAGCGTGCCCGTCTTGAGTACTAGGGAACTTGCTGACGAAACACGGACATAGGCTAACAGATCCAGCTACCTTCTGAGAGACGAATAAAGTTGACCGGACTATCCAGCTATCCTCTGTCTATCTGTCCTTCTGAATCTAATGTCCTCGATCCCTTACTCGCTCCGTCACCGATCCATGTCGGACAGGGAGCAGAGCTCGGTGCAGTTGCTCCACCAGCCCAATACGGCCCTTTCCCTTCGCGATGACCACTGGTGCGAGGCAGACACCTTGACGCTCATCGATGCCTGGGCTGAACGCTGCGTCAAGCACAACCGCGGCTTCCTTCCCGGGAAGCACTGGCAGGAGGTGGCCGACATCGTTAACTCCAGCAGAGGCAATCGGCGCCCGTGGAGCTCCAACCAGTGCAGGCACCGCATCAGCACCCTTAAGAAGATGTACAAGATCGAGAAGGCACGCATGACAGGATCACGCCGGGAGTTTGAGAGCCGGTGGAAGCTCTTCTCTCGACTGGACGCGTTCATAGGGCCGGAAGCGAGGACTAAAGGAGCTGCAGCGGTAGGGCAACGGAACAAAAGGCAGCAGCCGGTGGCTAACCATTCTACGCCCTCGCCGCTAACTCCGCCGAGGAAGTCCGCTGCTGCGGCCGCCGGTACAGTAAAGGCAGAAGGTGGTGAGGGGATGGATCCGGACTCTTCCAGGTCAAGAGCATAAACGGCAGCAGTAGAGGCATGACGACAGGAAATGATGAAACTGACTCCAGTAATGGTGGGATCGCAGAGCTGGCTCGTGCCATTCTGAAGTTCAAGGAGATTTATGAAAAGATTGAGATGATCAAGTACAGGCAGATGATTGATATAGAAAGAGAGAAATTGAAGCTCGCCGAGATGTTAGTAGATGCAAAGAAAAAATACCTAAATGGCACATTTGCCAATTTTAATTACCTAAATGGCACGTTCTTGAACTTATTGCCCAAAATGGCACATTTCTGGAGCAATGCGTCCCCTGCCGGGACGCATTGCTCTCCCGCGAGCCAATGCGTCCCGGTGGGAGACGCATTGGTCCCACAGGAGGGCAATGCGTCCCGAGCCGTGACGCATTGCTCTGTTGTGGGACCAATGCGTCCCCCGCCGGGACGCATTGCCACGCGGCAGAGCAATGCGTCCCGGCGGGGGACGCATTGGCCCCACGGGAGTGCAATGCGTCCCGAACCGGGACGCATTGCCCTTTGTGGGACCAATACGTCGCGCCCCGGGACGCGCCCAACGGCTAGAATTTGCCACGCGGGCAATGCGTCCGGGACGGGGACGCATTGCTCCCAGGCCAACGGCTATGTTACCGTTGGGCCGCCGCGCGGCGGTCCACGTGGGCGCAATGCGTCCCCAACCGGGACGCATTGCTCCCCTATATATATTGGCCGAAAACAGCCCCCCAAACTCACACCATTCTTCATTTCCTTCATCTAGCTCTATACTCCCATTGCTCTGGAGCTTCTTCTCGGATTTCTATTGCTTTGGGTGCTTTCTAGCTTATTTCGGGCGATCTTGGAGCTGATATCTGCTACTGCTCGAAGACTACTTGGAGCTTCTTCTTTCTCTTCTTCTATTCTTCGATTGTCAACAGATAACTCTCCATTTCGGGTATTTGTTCTACCAAAATTTTAATTTTCAAAATATGAACTTAACTTTAGTACGAAATATTACAACTGAAATAAATGTATTGTTACTCTTTAATTGTACATTACTGAAATAATGATGTAGAAAATGACAATTGAAGGCTACTTAATACCTGAAAATGTATTGTTCGAAATTGCAAAATTGTTATTTTGAAATGTTAGTGTTACTAAAAAATTAGCAAAATTGTTGTTATGAAATGTTAGTTAATTTTACTGAAAAAAATAGCAAAATTGTTGTTCTTAATTGTTGTTCACTGTTAATGTTATAGAAAAAGTAGTCCAATAAATTTAATTCCAAATTGATGTCACTGCTCTAAAATATTAATTTATGTTGATATAATGTCATAAAATATGAATTTCTTTCTGATGTTAATATAATATTCTAAAATATAGGAACATGGCATCTAGTTCAAATTCACGAATTGTGAAGATGCGATACGATGGACAATTTCTCTCTGATGGGTCTTATTCTAGTCGATCTGTTAGACCCATAAACATTTCACTTATTAATACCCTATCTGAACTAAAATCATATATCTATACAACACTTGACATCAATCCCAACCACTTCTCTATCAAAATATCCTATCTTTTCCCTGGAGAAAATCATATGCTCATACAAGTTGATGATGATGATGCATACAGAACCTTGTTATCACTTTCAGCTGATGCCTATATTGATGTGTTTCTTGAAAAAATATCTATCCACCAACAACCTTATTTAATGAGTCTATTGAATCAATTTCAATCTCAATTCTCTCGGAGTCAACCACCTCAATTATCTCAAAGTCATTTAACTACTGAATGGAGTCAACCACCTCAATTCAGTCTTACACCTCAATTCAGTCTTAGCAATTTAACAGCTGAGTGGAGTGAACCACCTCAATTTTCTCAAAATCTAACTACTGAGAATATTGGTGTTGAGGTTGAGGAGGGAGATAATGATTGTGATCATGAAGGTGATAATGATAGTGATCATGAAGGTGATAACAATAGTGACATTTTGGTTGCGTGAGACCTTTAAGGATATGGATCTGACCGCGGGTGATGAACAACAACAAGTAGAAATGAGGACAAGGTATACTAGGGCATATCTCTTATATTTCTTAGGTAGTTACCTTATCCCAGATAGTACAGGGGATAGAGTTCATGTTAGGTATCTCCCTCTTGTGTCCGATTTTGCACGTTGTGGCACTCTATCTTGGGGTGCTGCAACTCTAGCTTTCTTATATAGGGAGTTGTATAAGGCAACCACCCGGTCTAGGAGAACAGCCCATCTATCAGGTTGTGTGTGCCTATTACAGCTGTGGTGTTGGGAGAGGTTGGGAATTGGACGCCCAGGTACAATTAGAATGCGCTGGAATGATTGGCCAGAAGATGTTCCCTTGGGCTACAGGTTAAAGATCAACACAATTAACTTTTTTATTTGTCTAAATATTATGTAGTGTTTATCTAAATTTAGTTTCTCAATTTAATAGGTGGCCTACCTTTGTCCAAAGGAGTCAAACTATCAGGGGAACAATTCAATTTTACGATTCAGCATTTGACCAGATTTTGCCCTCACAGGTATAACTTACTTACCTCTGTTGTTTGGTATGTTTTATTTATTTACAATTTACTCCTTTTTATATGATACACGTTGTTTATATGAATAACAGATAGAGTTGACTCCTTACACTGCTGAGGTTCTCGAGAGATTGCCTGCCATTTGTAGAGATGGTAGTGATATTTGGTTGGCACGAGTGCCTCTGTTGTGCTACACAATAGTGGAGTGACACTTTCCCGACAGAGTACTTGGACAGTTCGGCTTTGTTCAAGTACAACCTACTCTTGAGCTGCCGCAGCTTAGCCGGATAGATGGGAGGGGTCATGCGGCTGAGGATTGGATGCTTCATTATAGGTAGGAGGTGCAGATGTGGAACAACAGACGTGAGAGCTTAGTTCCCGCTCCACCAGCTGATACAGTCTACAGTCCTCAGGTTCACTATGCATGGTATCATCCACAATACATTGTGCCCCCTCCAGATATGCCTCCAAGCATATACTACCCGCAAAGTTATCGTCAGCAGGAATTTGTGAGTATCATTATTATTTTCTTTTACAAATTGTTATTATTTATCTTTGTTATTTGTAATATATGTAATTGGTCTTTATTATGTGTACATACTTTATTTTACAGGTACAAACACATGTGGCGATCCGAGCGGCAGTAGAGCACGCCCCTGCACAGATCAGAGACAGCATCTATACCATCCAGGGGAGTTACTTTGATAGTCTTCCCGACTATGCTCGGCCGTGGGATCCCATACCCACTCATACCACAGCCCCTGAGCCCACTCCTACTCCTACTCCTACTCCTACTCCTACTGTTGAGCCCACTCCCACTCCCACTTCTCAGTTCATGTCATGGGGACCGAAAGGGCCATATTTTTCAGGAGCTGCTTCATATTCCTCATTCATCACCCCACCTCAACCACCATCATACCATGGAGCAAGTTCTTCTTCTGCTCCATACACTCCATTCCCACCAGCAATTATTCCCGAGAGCCGACCACCATCTTATGTCACATATTCACCTACTCCGTTTGATTTCTCAGGATGCACCCCACCCGATGCATCCTATCCTGGTTTTCCTAGACCCCTCACCCCACCTCCACCTTTTCGTTTCTTCCCTGATGCTCGCCAGCAGCCTCCTACACAGTTGTCCCCAGTTCAGCAGTCTCCAGATGACATCGGTACAGAGGATCCTGATGTAGAGGGACGTGGGCGAGGACGTCGTGGGCGAGGACGACATACTTAGTTTTTTATATATTGTACAGTTTTGTATGTATGCCTTTGTGAGGACATCTATTGTATGTGGATCTATCATATTATGATATGACATTGGTTCATTTTGGATCATGTTGTTGTGGATCTATCATATTGTTCTGTTGTGTATTATTTTCTCATCATGTTGGTTCATGTTTTAACCTTGTTTTTAATTGCTATCTCAATTATTTGGATTAAGTTCGTATTATATAATCAATTAGGAACCAACCAATGTTGGTTGCAATATACTTATATATTCCATATGCATGTTACGACCTATTGAAATTGACAAATTTATAATAATTGAGTATATTATAGACATCCAAATACAAGTGAACGAATTATAAATGTATAAATATAATCAATATTGTTAATTTACATATCAATAACATATCAGTGATTGCAAAAAATGATTAAAAAAACCAATGCGTCCTGCATGGGGACACATTGCTCCAATGCGTCCTGCATGGAGACTCATTGAGCAATGCGTCCCATCTGGAGACGCATTGGTCCCACACAAGGGCAATGCGTCCCGAGCCGTGACGCATTGCAGTCCTGTGGGGTCAATGCGTCCCTTTCCGGGACTCATTGCTCTGCCGCGTGGCAATGCGTCCCGGCGGGGGACGCATTGGTCCCACAACAGAGCAATGCGTCACGGCTCGGGACGCATTGCCCTCCTGTGGGACCAATGCGTCCCCCACCGGGACGCATTGCCTCGCGGGAGAGCAATGCGTCCCAGTAGGGGACGTATTGCTCCAAAATGTGCCATTTTGGGCAATAAGTTCAAGAACATGCCATTTAGGTAATTAAAATTGGCAAATGTGCCATTTAGGTATTTTTTCCTTCTGCAAATGGGTAAGCACTAACAAACAGGTTATTGGCCATCTGTGATTGGATACTCAAGAGAGTAAAGCGTCAGCTCACATCTGGTATACATCAGTTTCTCGGATGAGCTGCTTCATGGGTACTCTGTTTCAAACTCTACCTCCACTTTGGCTGGAGTTCTTTGGACAAAGTTTCTTAAAAAAATTTAGGAACTGAAAGCACCACTTTGCGTTTTTCCTGAAAGACGCCACATTGGCTTGGCGTTTTTTACTAAAGTCGTTGTTGTACTAAAGCCGATGCGGTTTTTAAGAAACCTTTGTGTATATGCTGCTCGAGTATTATAGCTATCAGTTGCTGTACTAAAACATATGAGCAGCATACACGCCACATAGGGCTGCGACGGATCGGTGCTTCTAGACGACACGCCGACCTTCACAGGCGAGAAGACCGCCTTCTCCAACAACAACTCCATACGTGGTTTCAAAGTCATCGACTCCATCAAAGCCCAACTAGAGGTCAGATGCCCAGGCGCCGACATCCTCGCTCTAGCCGCACACGATGGCACCGTCCTGCTCGGAGGCCCAACCTGGACTGTCCCTCTAGGGAGACGTGACGCCCGCAACGCCAGCCGCGATACAGCCAACAACGACCTCCCTGCTCCAACTCTAAGCCTCTCCGGCCTCAACGCCTCCTTCGCCACCAAGAACCTGTCGACGACGGACCTCATGGCACTCTCAGGGGCACACACCATCGGCCAGGCGCAGTGCCTCACCTTCCGCGCTCGACTCGCCAATGACACAAACGTTAATGCCGCGTTCCGGACCTTGCGACAGCGGACGTGCGGGGCCAACAGCTCGAACACGAACCTTGCCGCTGGATGTGAGCACGCCGAACAGCTTCGATAACAGGTATTACCTGAACCTCGTCAGCCAGCGCGGCCTACTGCATTCCGATCAAGAGCTGTTCAACAATGGCCCGGTCGATGTGCTGGTCAAGACTTATGTTAGGAACCCGGCAAGGTTTAGGGCGGACTTCGCTGCCGCTATGGTGAAGATGGGTAACCTTAGTCCGCTCACTGGTAGCCAGGGGAGATCCGGCTCAATTGTAGGAAGATGAACTAAGATATGTATCTCGAAAACTGTTGTTCAATGCATGCATATGAGTGTACGTACTTCCCTTACCCGCGGCCAGTGGTGTAGCCACATTTGGGCCCAAGTAGGCACAGGCCCTACCCGTCCGCCCCAATTAACTATACTCTTAATGAAATGGAGTATGTGCTCTACCTTGCGCATATCCTGCCTTTCTCGGCGCTGTGACGGGATTGGTATATTAGAGCCGCAGTCAACGTTAAAACCTCTAGAAGTCAGGGGAGCATTGTTTGCAACAACAAACGATCTGATTCATGCAATAAGACAGTTAGTATGCGGTAATTCATTGAATAGCCATACTGAAACGAAGTTGTAATCCATCTTTTAACTTGAAAAAAAAACTTGATCATGATGTATCCTGTTTGTAATGCTCAACGGTACACTCAGTTATCACAAGGAAAGTTTTCATAACAGGAAGTAGAACAATTACTTGTTACATAGTATGGTGATACAGTATATTTTACTCTTTTGCATTATGTATTGTATAGATACATAAAGAACCCATGCACAAAATGTATTGTTCGAAGACATATAGTAAATTCCATGTGTTAAACTCCGATCTATGGCATCTACTATGACCACTTCAATTGAATGGTGTCCTACCAGAATAAAAATCCTGGCTTCGCCACTGCCCGCGGCGACCGCACTTTGTAAGGAATTCTCAATCCTGTAATTCCCGGACTACTGATACGCAGTCATGCATTCATAACTAGCAATGTCACACGAGGATGTATCGGCTACCTTCATAATTTGCAACGATCTGCTTCATATACTTGCTTGGCCGCAGCTCTTTTCTGAATGGAGTTTGTTTAACAAAAGACGACAGCAATCAACGAGAAGAAGCGAGTATATGCTGCTCATCCAATGCAGTTTCCGCATGTACAGCATCTGACGCCATCTTTTTTGGTGTGTTCTAAAGAAACGCCAGCCAATGTGCATCTTCCATGAAAACTTCGTCAAAGTGGCGCTTTCAGTTCCTGCACTAAAAAAACGCCGATTACTGTGGAACTTTTAAGTGAAAGTGTGCTAGTTCGGAAAATAAATTGGGATAATCTTTTTAAAAAATTGTGTTATTTGGGTTTTTAGTCCGAGTTCTTTTTCCTTGGGCTCGTTTGGCATGGTAATAGGTAGTTGGGTTAGGTGGATGGCTTAAGTCATTGCGAGGAAGGTCTATGGGGGCATAGTCACTATTATCCAGTTTTTAATGTCACTATTGTCCGGTTTTCTATGTTTCACAGCTGATGCGGGCATAGATCATTCCGATTTGGTATCAAACGTTTCAGTAGGTTACATATGACTACTTTTAATTCTGCATGTTTGTGTAAGCTTAATCTTGAACATTCATTGTGTGATTGATTGTTAGATTGCTTGCACGCGTGGATGCGAAACTACTTTGTTTCTACAACTTTCACCAAATAGTCTGAGGTAGGAACTAAGAGAGGTGTGTATTGGATATTTTGTTTTTATTTTGTTTGGGCAAATAACATGATCTAAGGATGCACATTCTAGACTATGACTTATAACCTTTTTAAGTTAAAATTGAGGAATATTGATTCATCTTGTCTATCTAATGGACCATATATGCCCAGAGGTTTACAAAAAATGTGACTAATATCCCTTTATAGGTATGACTCTCCTTTTGTCCCTATATCATCCACGGCTAGCTCATGCAATCTACACCAATCCTCTCTGCCACACAAATAAATTATACAAACATCATGTTCATCCCACCAACGAATGCTTTGTTTGACAAAGCAGCCGCAATTGCTCGGGCAGGGATGGACAATCACGGATAGTGGATCAACCGCTTCTAATCGTGCTGCCCAACACACGGTTGTTCACCATTTTTATATTTACATTATTTTCTCTTCCCGTAGCGCTGGGTAAATCACTGAACACTCATTTCTCACTGTGAGAAATTGTTACGGTGAACCACAAGCGATGATTCATTGGCGGTAAATCCAATCATTTTCCCAAACATTGCAGAAGTTCTCAAAGGATAATTTAAATATAGTGACTGAGGTGAATTGAGTTAACATTGAAGTAGGCATCATGTACGTCTTATAGAAGGAAAAAGGTCTGAAAGGTAGAGGAAGAGAAAGGATGCAATTTATATATATATATATATATATATATATATATATATATATATATATATATATGAAATGAAACCAGAGGGACTAGAACAGTGGGAGATGGAGGAAGATTGTTCTTCCATGTGCTTAAATTAGTGAGTCACCTGGGATTAATTATGCATTTAGTAGTTTCATATTTGAATGTGCATACGTTAGATCTATCTAATAATAAATGTTGTGATTGACAAAATAAAATAGGATAAGAAATAGTTGGCATGTTGAGAGGGATGTGTTGCTCCCATTACTCTGCCATGAGGATTTTTCCTTCACTTGAAGTCTATTTTCCCTCACAATTGCCACTAAACGCCTTTGTAAAGCACATATTTATCCTTAATGGTCAAATATCACTTTATTTGAGGTTAAAATTAGACATTCTCTCCATAATGGTCACGTGTTTTACATAAAGGTAAAAAATTAATTATGACATGATGGACTTTAAATATTTAAAAAATTATGAAGCAAGGAATGAAAAGGAGGTTACCGAAGGTGAATGAGGAGCTAGGGAGGAGCATCCCATCATCATCATCTGCATAGTTTCCGCTTCTTGCCTTCTCAATGTTTCAGATTTACCTTCTTATAACTCAATGGTCAAATGTTTCGTCTCATATAGGTGTGAACATATTGTATATATTGCCAATGTTTTGAATGGCGCAATCTTTTTCTTAGTGTGACTTGGTTGTACCCCAGTTTAACCAGATGTCATGGTTGTACCTATAGTCTTGCGTGATGATCCCAATTTGTTTGGTTGATAGACATGTTGTAGGTATATTATGGTGTTTCATCTAATAAGTTTTTGATTAACTATGTTGCAGGATATATATTGTTCTACTTATCAGGTGTACTCTTGCCTAGCTTTCACATAGAGTTGAGGAAAAACCAAATCAAACCATATAACCTGAGAGAATTGGACCAAAAAACTGGTCCAATTTGGTTTTGAGGAAGTAACTGGTTTAGCTTCGTTCCAATTTTTTCATACCTTAAAACAATGATTTGGTTTAGTTTGAGCATGCAATTTAACTAAATCACTTTATATGTGATATTACATGGTGAATACTTTTATTATATGAACTACTTTCCTAACATGATTGTATAGTTCTTCATAAATTTGAAGTTTCTACTTATATAAATGTAACCAAATGACATGTTACATAATTATTTGAAGTTGGTTGAGTTATATTTGTAACAACCCTTCACCCCATTAACCCCAATTAAGGTGGATCGAGAGGGAAAGGGCCATTACTCTAATACATGATCGATGGTTTAGTAATTAATAAAAAATAATTAATAAATTTCACTAAATTGGGAAAAAGTTTTGAATAAGATAAAAGACAAACTTTCCACTAGTGACACTACTACAGAACAGGCCTTTGGCGTCGTTTATTTATGCCCTTTTAGCGACGGTTCTAAAGCAACGCCTACGTGGGTGCTGCTAAAGGTCAAACTCTTCGGCGTCGGTTTTATAACTGACGCCAAAAGGCTTCGCACCACCGAAACCTCTCCAGCAGGGCACCGATAGGCGTCGATGATTTATAGTAAGCCGACGCCAAAAGGCTTCACGTCACAAAAAGGGTGCCATCTAGGACACTATCTGTGTCAGTTTGTAACTAAAAAACCGACGCCATATTCCCAGACATCACAACCTTGCTTCCCTGCACGGTCGTTTTTATTATTATAGGCGTCGGTTTTATACTAATAACCGACGCTATTTCCTGCCACGGCCGTGCTTTCCTGCACGGTCGGGTTGTTTGTCACATTAGGCGGCGATTTTTATCCAATAACCGATGTTGTAATCCTTTGATGATGGTTTTCTATAAATAACCGACGCCTATGTTTTAATTTATTTTTCTTATCAGTTTGCAGACCTACTGTGGCTAGTCAGCAGGATGAGATCTTGCAGTTCAGTTTTGAACTGCAGGTTTACGACATCCATTGATATCAACCAACAAATAGGCCACAAACCTACAAAATCAACAAATATACTTTTCACACAAGTAGATACATTCAGACATCAATTCAATTCTCACATTCACACATATAGAAACATTCAAATATATGTAGAAACATTCAGACATGTATAAACATTTAGAAATATTCATTTACAAAATATCATTCAACATCGCTATCAGCATCCCAATTATATTTTACAGTCCCCACTGCTTGTATGGCGCTTTCCCATTCTTCTCTTACTTCATTTAATACTTCCATTGTATATGGAGAATGTACATCTTTTAAGGGTTTACCTATAGTGTGGTCAGTTTTAAACACCTGCAAAGAGAATGATGTATATATATAAGTAATAATATAAAAATAAGATTGATATATTTCATACTAACTAATGATACTATATATAATACATCATGTATGGTATCGATGTCCAATGCGGCATATTAGATAATCATCTGCATAAATCGCATCACATAGTATGCGCATGCCCAGTCATTGTCTTGTATAGCGCACTATAAATTGAAACATACAAAATATTAAAAAATACAACTAAGCACAGTTCACATAAATAATATATACATTGGAGTCGGGAACTTACTTTCACGTTCTCCCAAATTATTGGCTGGTTCTTTTTCCCGGGGACCTTTCCTCTAGACTTTTTGAATGCATCTAAACCCCTACATATTAATGTAACACAGTAAATTGCATAATTAAAGAGTAATGTAATAACAAATGTTAAGGGATATAAAAATGAAATATTTCTCACCAGAATAATAGCATTCTCATTACGTATCTAATTTTAGTATTCTATGTACTCCCCGTAGGATCTAGATAATAAATAGTGAACGTCCCAGGGAGAATAACTAGTAACTCCCAATGTCTACTGCTAGAGGTAAAAAGGTTAAAAATTAATAACTCAAAATCCACAATAAAAATGTAATTTTCTTAAGTCCAAATTATAAGTAAAGTAAACTTACTTGACATTGAATGGAGCTATTATTATCGTCTTCTTTTGCTGGCCGAAAATTGTAAAAGCATCTATACAGTATTGTTGAGCATTATCAGGGTCTTTAGCTACCATACTAATCAATGATGGAATAAAAAATCCCACATGGTCAAATGCAAATTGTTTACATTTATTTTCGACTAAGTAGCTGCAAAACATGTATTATGTATGCATTAATATATAAGAAATCAGATCACCGGATCTTACACAAGGTATATGGATATATAAACAAGATCTCACCTTATCCATGTCTCTATCATTGATGTATTCAACCAATCATATATAAACAGCTCAATAATATCTTGTATAAATAAAGAGCTTTCGTATGATTGACCTGCATAATTCGCTTCTAAAGAAACAATTATAGGACAATGTATATTATGTGCACGTAGCCAACATGTCATTCCCCTACAAGCAAGACCTAACGAGTATTTTAGGTCAGTTGGAACCCAACTTGGTAATGCAGGAAGTGGGGGTGGAGGCCTAGATGCTCCGGGTGTCTTCTTTTTAACCTGTATATATAATTTCAGACCAATTCACCTCATATATACACATTAACAATCTAAAGTAATATAAATTTATCTTACAATTTCAGTAGTGTAGACGACATCCTGCTTTGGGCCACAATATCATCCTGCCTTCTGCCTCAGCAAGTGTATCAATATCCGGGTGGGCATATAGCAATGTATCTTCCCTCCAATCGGGGAATACACGTATCAGGCTCACATGAACGTAGCCCTGTGGCATTGGAGTCTCGTAAAACGTTGCCCCAGGAAGGGACGGGTAAGTCTGCGCCTCTGCAACAACATAGTCTTGCATTCTTAAGTGGCATGGATTCAACGCCTACAAATTTACATAAAGAATGTTATACATATATACA
Source organism: Alisma plantago-aquatica (assembly GCA_963693085.1). Classification (NCBI taxonomy): domain Eukaryota; kingdom Viridiplantae; phylum Streptophyta; class Magnoliopsida; order Alismatales; family Alismataceae; genus Alisma; species Alisma plantago-aquatica. The sequence goes on along the minus strand of OY856409.1, from coordinate 1,128,038,691 downwards.
TATCATCTTGAAAACATATCATCTTGAAAAGACTAGCTACAATGTCATAAACAATACTTACAACAGACGTGTTAGGTGGTGGGTCTACAGGATTACTCTCAGTCTGTGCATCAGGAGAAGAGTGGGTCGCCATAGGCTGATTGGAAGCCTGAGATGCCTACCACTGCGGCATTTCTTCCTTGACCTTCTTAGCAACTATATCCTCGACTCTTATATTCTCCTATACATGGATAAAAGAAACATTAGCTTCTTATTATTGAATTCCCTTTTGTAGTAACATTCTAAAAAAAGAATAGGTTACCTCTTCTTGTGAAAGTCCTGCTCTGGGTTTGCACTGGGATGGCCCAAAGAATGCTTTGATGTCCACACCAGCGCCTGCACCCCTAACACGTCCAGGATGCTTTGGGTTACCCAGAGTAACTGTCAATTCATCTCTTGTGCCATGAGGGATGAACGTGCCTTGTTTTCTCTGCTCGTGCAGCTCCCACTAATTACCATCAATAGAAATTGGTAAGTTAACACCACAAATAATCAATATTCAAATGATTGCTCTAAGAGTTGTATTTTACCATTTTCGCAGCCGCCTCAGCAGTTACGGGCTTCTTTATTTCACCCTTCTTATTTTGCCTCCCAGCTATCCAGACATCATGGTGAGGCATGGGTGTGGCACATGTAGTAGAGGACTCATGAGTAGCAGCAGACTCCGTCTGTAGTCTTTGGCGAACGCTTGCATCGCCCTTTGGACCCATAGTGTGGTCATGTACATTCAGTGAACGCCTTGCTTTTTGTGCCTCACTTAATACCTTGAATTCTTCAGATTTTCTTGAAGCAACAAACGTGTCCCAATCTTCTTTGTCCAAGAAGTTCCACTGTTCAAGGGTTGACTTCTTCTTCTTATCACCATCTTTTATGTATTCTCTGTTGAAATTTGTCCTATAGTTCCTTAGCATCTTTCCAGCACGTTGCATCACACTTTTATGATGCAACTTTTCATCCAATGCAAACAGATTCTGTAAAATAGAATTGCTATTAACTAATATCTAAAAATAGAATTTCAAATAATAGAATTTGTAATCTACAAAATAGAATTGCAAATAATAATAACTCACGCATAAATCCTTCCATATCATGTCTTTCTTCGCCTGAGGAACTTTATGCCAATTATCATACTTAACACCACAATGGCTTCGAGTGACAACCCCAAGATAGTTTACAAAATTATTGTGGTTCACTCCAATTGCATTTCCTCCATTATCAAACTCCACAGTCAATCTGGATCCACTGCCACTTAGCGCTATTAACTTCTTCAACAGAGTGATGCCCCTTTTCTTGTTAAGTTTTTGGTTATGCGCATCAAGTTCCTCCAGTGCTTCAGTGGGTACATGTACATCATCAACCTAAAATTTGACAAAAATAAACACACTAAATTAGCCCAATATAGAAATATATGATATATGCCATAACTAGAAGATAATGAACTTTATAGAAATACATGATATGTTTTTAGAGCTGTTACACCCCGGTCTCACAATTTTCTCAAATCATGAGATTAGGGCGTAAGATAGGATTTATATTTAACACAAAGAACTCCCTTAACTTTTTCTTTTCTTTTAAACTCTTGTTTCATCGCATTGAACCACATAACATCTTAACAAGGAATCTGAACATTTCTTCTACTAATCATACTTCAATAGAAAAGATACATGTATAAACATTCATGATGTCTCTCACACCTTGTGCACATAAAACTTGCTAATTAGCATATAAATCAAAGAGGAACAAAATTACACATCGTAATTACAACTCTCTCTCTTATCTCTTACTGAGGACCTAGAGTGACAAGGACCGACTGACTCAACTAATCTCGTACTTGACTCCTGTGGTAGGTCTACACTGATGCTCTGACCATCTTCAAGTCCACGCGGTTAACCCGAAAAATGTTTGAGTAGAGGGGTGAGCCTACTTGCTCAGTGAATGAGTACTTCATGGAAACAGACTAATGCACTAATGTGATTACAAATATAATTTGAATAAACGATATGAAATTTAACAACAATAAATACTACACTGAGCAGTTCTAAAACAATATAATTGAAATAACAAAGAATGTAAATATTGCATCCAAAGAATAACTACTAGAAGACTATGCTTCTAGTCTTCCTTAACTCTTTCATTTATAAAGAACTCTGTGAACCTATATGATCATATTTTAACTTATTCCCTAATCATATGCAGTGTACTCTGCATATAAAGATCCGTAACAAGTCCATGCTACGACCCCACCGTACAAGACTTAGCGACACACCCGGGAAATGCTAAGTCTGACATCAGCCCTGCTCTGCTACAGGACCCCTGGCTCTCTGGCCAGAAACATAGGCTCTACGGCCTCAAAGCACTACTCTGAGTGCACCCGACTCCTCCTTAAACCTGAGTACACTGGCGGAGAGTCACAGGGTTACCTTCGTGACACAAGCACGAATGGTGTTAGATAACCAAGTTTTATTTTCTTTTTCCCAGTGCCATCGTGACACAAGCACGATTGTTGTTAGACACTGCTTTTCTCTTTCCTCGTTTGTCCGTGACACAAGCACGGATGATGTTGCAACACGAGTTTCACCCCTAAGAAACAGACCTTCTTTTAGGGGTTCTACGGTGTTAGGGCACCTAGGTCTAATAATTAATTAACATATAAATATCATAGCTCATGTATTCAACATATACCATGTCTCAGTAACATCCCTTTCTAGGGCATGTCATATCTCATCACCTGCAATTTACGAGATATATATTTAAATATAAGAAGCCCTATAGTATGTAGATATCATTTCAGAGAGAACAAGCATATAAAGTTAAATGCACTAGAAACATACAATTCAACAATTAAGCATCACCATATCTCATATCGAGATCTTCCATATTACCATAGCATGATTCATTGAACACCCTATTCTTAGGGTTTCATTTGCCTTAATCATTTATCACATGCCAACACCCTACTCTTAGGGTTGCATTTGCCTCACTCACCTTTTCATATGGCTCTCATAAGGATTTCATAGGATATAAGCATTCACGAAATAAAGATCATTTCAACAAATCATATACAATCTATATATGTATGAAACCATGGAAATTCAACTAAATTTAGATTTTCATACCATTCACTGAGATATCAGGTATCAAGAATAGGATTCAATTAAGATAACCCATGAGGTACATCCTAACCACTTATAGGATTACTAGTCCTTTTCAATAAGATTGAAACTCTAGTGATATCTCAATTAGGTCAAACCCTAATTGCATCATTTAATATAAATCTGAAAAGCATTATCATTAAGAAGTGTTGTATTCGTTTCTAATAAGAATCTACCATAAAAGAGTCATTCAAACAGAGAAGTAATCCACTGTTGGATCAATGGGCTCTAGAAGGGGGGGGTTGAATAGAGCTTCACAAACTTCACAAAAGTGATGAGACCACCAAAGTATATTAAGTGCAGAACTTAATTCAAAACAGCAATTTGATGTCCTAAACTAGCATACAAAGCAAGGATAAGAGACAAGGAAAGCATACACTTGGACAGGTGGTTTAGAGTGGTTCCATGTCCTAAACTTAGGAGCAATGTCAGTCCACTACCTAGAGTTGGTTAGGCTCTAGGATTTGTAACTTGGTTCTCTTATATATATATCACACAATAAGATTACAAGCTACAACAACCAACCATCCAAGGACTTATATATCAAGCCAAGATCTTCTACCTCACCAAGGACTTACCCACCAAGCAAGTAGTCTTCAGCCTTCTTCAAAGGACTTACCTACTCTTGCTCTAGTCTTCGGCCTTGCAGGAATTACCCATCTTGCTTGAGCTTTGCCTTGCACCTCTCCTTCACTTGGAGAGCTTTAGCACCTTCCTCCTTCACTCGGAGGCCTGGAGCAGCTAGCCTTCTTCTCCTTCACTTGGGGAAGAACAACAACCTTCTTCTCTTTCACTCGGAGAAGAAACTTCAATCAATCTTCATAGAGAATGGAGATGGGAGAAGTGGAAAGGAGAGCTTTACAAGATTACAAATGATAGCTCTCATACATGGGATCCTAACTCACTCATACTCACGAATTTGCTTTGAAGGTAGAGAGAGAAAGGGGCTCAAAGGATTAGAAACCACTCAACTAAGGCTAGGACCAAGCATATGTGAATGAGCAACCTTGGAATGAAGTCCAAGAGGTCCTATTTATAGTTGAGGGTGTCCCTTTGAGGTTGGGTGAGTTAAGTGGCACAAACTAGCCGTTTTACAACTTGCAACGGATCTATTTTGAGTCCCACCAACTCCTCCAACGGTTGGAATTGCTTTTTCTGCATTCCAGTACAGTTCGATCGGCCGAGTTTCATTAAAGGCAACTCGGCCGACACACTAGACGACAAGTCTGAGAGGCAGACTGTCGGCCGAGTTTCCATGGGGAAACTCGACCAATCAGTTGACCTTCAGTCTTGACTGACCAGTGGATCGGCCGAGTTTCCTATCATTGAAACTCGACCGAACAGGGATCGGCTGAGTTGGAAACTCGGCCGACAGCCCAGAAAATTCCACAATACATGGATCGGCCGAGTTTGTAATTCGGCCGACAAAATCCCTGTTAAGGGTATTTTGGAATTTTCATAAACTGTACAAACGATGGATTTTTGAGTCCCAATCATTTTATCCATCTTAGATACAATGCAAAACATGATTATGAGTGATTACATAAAATGTTCTAAGCCTCTAAGGGCTATATTACAAAGCGGTTAAAAGTCACATGTTTTGCATGTGCCGGAAGAGTAGCTTATGGAGATAAAAGAGATTCTTTTCTTGTATCTAATATCTGCAATGATCTCAAATAGATTTGTTAGATACATATGAATGGAATGGTTAAGTCATTATCAAAATATGGGCAATGTGCGACACCTAGGTCAACATTCTCCCCCTTTTTGACAATGACAAACCATTCCTCAACATATTGAAAAGAATTTGAAAATTATACCTTTTCTTTAGGGAATTGCAAGGGGATGCAAATATGATCAATTTGTAATGCTCCCCCTCAATTCATGCTTACTCGTTCCTGCATAGTTAGTTAACACACAAGCAGACATAGCATATATAGATACTATATGATTCTAAACAAGTCTAGATGCATTTCAGTTTATAGACAAGAAAAGAACCATACAAGCAATAAAAACAATATGATTGAGGTCTTTCTCCCCCTTTGTCATCTCAAAAAGGCAGGGGGGGTAGAAGAGCATAAAAGCAAGGTCTTCTCCAAACACTCAATCAACCAAAACATAGAGAAACAGATAAAATATCAAGATAAAGCACGAAAGCAAAAACCTGTCATTCATCAAAATATGGAACACACTATAAGATAAGCCATACAAAGTGTTTCCAAAAACAAACATAAGACAAAAACTACACGGACGAAAGGAGTAGCAATAGTACAACTCAGATGATGTGCCGAAAGTAAATAATACAATCATAGTCCAAAAAAAATATAGCATGGTCATCCAAGACTAAACTAGACACATCAACTCTAAGCTACACTAATCTATGTCAACATCATCAACGGCAGCCTCCATGTCCTCGTCGGGCTGGTAGTCCTCATCTCCATCATCTGAAGGAGGAGCAGCAGCTGGTGTAGCCTCGTCTTCAACATCGGCATCGTCATTATCATCGTCATCGTCTTCGGCATCCGTCGCAGTAGCCTCATCAGCGTCAGTCTCAGCATCGTCCTGGTCAGCCATATCCTCGTCGGGAGGACCAAAAGCACGCCCGGGCCACCTCGCACTCTGCTCGGCCCAAGACATGCCTAGAGCATGTAACTCATAGGCAACCTCGATAGGGGGAGCAGAAGAAGTGTACTGGGCCAGAAGCTCAGACATACGGCCACCTGGGAGCGCCAGAACCGGAGAAGAGTGAGTGTATCCACCTGCAGAGTGATCAACGGAAGCAGAGGGTGGTGGAGGTGGGTAGAACTGACTATACGCATAAGAAGCGTAGTCGTCACCGGGGTAGGGCTCGTAGGTGGGGTAGGGCTGAGGGAAAGACAAAGACATGGACGACATGATGTGGCACAGATCCTGATGGTGATGTTGCTGGACCTGCATGTTGTAGGCTTGCTGATGCATGAGGTACCCCATGAGGGCCTCATTGGAGACATGGAAGTCAGCAAAAGCCGGCTGCGGAGGAGGTTGGTAAGATGGCTCAGGAGGAGGTGGAGCAGCTGTGGAGGGTGGAGGAGGAGGTGCAGCAGATGAGGATGGAGGTGGAGGTGGAGCAGAAGAAGATGATGCACCAGAGGTAGGGACACTCTTCTGAAGAGTGGTCTCACTGATATAAACCCCTTTACGATCGGGGCGGTAGAGAAAAATCGGAAAAGAGAGATTTTCCAGTGGCATGCTGGAAAAGTCCACAAATTAGGGCAGGATATGGAAGATGCGTGCCCTTGGTGTTCTTTCCCGAGTCAAAACAAGTCATATGGTGAAGGATGTAACGAGCCCATTTGACTCCTTGGTTGTTCAAAAGAAGATACATCATCATAGCTGTGTTCTCAGCGATGTCCGTTTGGTTTTTCTTTGGATGGACATTGCAACTGAGAACGAACGCCAAAACACGGCGAGGAGAGGACAGGGCAGAAGATGGCAGAGTGCCCTTCTTTCTATAAGGAAAATCGGGTTGCTTGAGAAACTTATGAATATCGGTCAAGTCAACCTCGATGGTCTTATAGACGTCCTCGGGATACAAGAGATCAAGATAAGCAGGGTAACCGGTAATCCATGACGCCGTGCCAACATTGCCATTGAGATAGAGATTGAACGATCGTTCAGTAATATGGAAAGGTTGGCCGGCAATCATAGACGTCAAAACGATTGAGGTGTCCGAAGGGGGAACCAAATAGTCGTAATTCCACCGCAAGTTAGCGTAGAATTGACGTACAACTTTGGTGCTGTATTTTAGGTTATAAAAACGGGCATCCTCAATACTAAGAGCTTCAAGATGATGTGTGCGAAAGAGTTGACAAGCTTCGAAAAGATCGGCATGATAGCTATGGGGCTGATAAAGAGCTCGAAAAGGAAAGGGAGAGCGAGGAAGGAGCTCTTTGTAGCGAGTAATAGCAGCATTGTCAACAAAAGAAAGATTATCAAACATCATATACCTAGGTGCAAGAGGCACCGCAGGAGCAGGGGCGGGAACGGCACGTTTCCGGCGTTGGGACCTCATTGGAGAGGAGAACGGAGAGAAAGGAGCCGATCCACGCGGAGAGAGAGAGCAGGCAACACGCCAAGAGCAGCAAGAACACACGAACAGGTCGATTTGGGAAGAAAATCGGCCGGAGAGAGAGAGAGGAGCACCATGGGAGGAAGGGTCAGGCTGGGCGACTAGGGTTCGGTCGACTTTGCTCTAGTTGAGAGGGAGCAAGTCGGCCGATTCCTATATATATTAAATCAGTCTGCCGCCGATCGGCCGAGTTCCAGGGAGAGGAAACTCGGCCGACAGAACACACAGGTGCCCTGTCCCCGACCGATCGGCCGAGTTTCCAACTCGGCCGACAGAATCCCTGATGTGGGAAAAACCTAGATTCTAGCCCTAGCCTCAAATGACCTAAAGCAATTTTTCTGGTTGGACTAGATTGTATATTAAGCATATTTAGGCACATTCCCATCATCATAGGGTACTATTTGTCGATTAAAACCCGATTTGCGAGAAAAGCCCAAAGAAGAGATAGAAACAAGATAAATTTTATCAAAAACAAGCATTTTGAGCAATCAAAGCATTTATAAGCAAGAGCAACACACATATGATGTAACCAACTAATTAGAGATCAATTCAACATCATCAAGAGAGGTTATAAGCAATTTTGATCTAATAAAATTAAATTGTTCTCTAGCAAGCGGTTTAGTGAAAATGTCCGCCAACTGATTTTCCGTATCCACATGTGTGATATAAATATCCTTTTTGACAATGTGATCACGGAGAAAATGATGGCGAACTTCTATGTGTTTAGCTCTACTATGCAATATTGGATTATAAGAAAGATTTATTGCACTAGTATTATCACAGTAAATAGGAGAAGCATCAAAATGAATGTTAAAGTCTTGGAGCATTTGCTTCATCCATAGGACCTGGGCACAACAACTTCCGGCTGCAATGTACTCAGCTTCGGTAGTTGATAATGCCACTGTGCTCTGTTTCTTGGAAAACCAAGACACCAAGCATGGTCCCAAGAGGAAGCAAGTGCCACTTGTGCACTTTCTATCAATCAAGAAACCTGCGTAGTCAGCATCACTATACGCTACAAGAGTAAAGTCCCTTGACTTAGGGTACCATAGTCCAAAGTTTGGAGTTTTGGCTAAGTACCTCAAAATCCTCTTGACAGCAATAAGATGTGATTTCCTAGGGCTTGATTGAAAGCGGGCACACAAGCCAACACTAAACATTATATCAGGTCTAGAGGCAGTTAAGTAAAGTAAACTTCCGATCATACCTCTATAGAGCTTCTCATCTACCTTCTCACCTTCTTCATCCTTGTCAAGTTTTGCAGTGTTTGACATGGGTGTATCCATTGGCTTCATGTTCTCCATCCCAAAGCGTTTAAGAAGTTCAAGTGTGTATTTGCCTTGGTTGATGAAGTTACCCTCCTTGGTTTGTTTGATTTGGAAGCCTAGGAAGAAGGTCAGCTCACCCATCATACTCATCTCGAATTCACTCTGCATAAGAGAACCAAACTCTTTGCAAAGATCAAGGTCAGTTCCGCCAAATATAATATCATCAACATATATTTGAATGATGAGAAAATGGGTAGAAGTGTGCTTTAGAAACAAAGTACAATCAACTTTGCCCATGATATACCCGTTATCTAACAAAAAGTTCTTTAGTTTCTCATACCAAGCTCGAGGTGCTTGTTTGAGTCCGTAGAGAGCTTTTTGCAAGAAATAGACATGATTGGGTAACTTATCATTTTCAAAGCCTGGAGGTTGAGCAACATATACTTCCTCCTCGATTGTACCATTTAAAAACACACTTTTAACATCCATTTGATAAAGCAAGAAATTTTTATAACTAGCAAAGGCAAGTAGCATTCGAATAGATTCTAATCTAGCAACAGGAGCATAGGTTTCATCAAAATCAATACCTTCTTGTTGATTGTAACCTTGTGCTACTAACCTTGCTTTGTTCCTTACCACTTTTCCTTGCTCATCAAGCTTGTTGCGGTAGACCCATTTGGTACCAATGATCTTTCTATCATTTGGTCTTGGCACTAAGGTCCACACACGGTTCTTCTCGAACTGCTCAAGCTCTTCTTGCATGGCAAGGATCCACTCATCATCGCCAAGGGCCTCTTTGATGTTCTTTGGCTCCAGTTGAGAGATGAAGGCACTGTCTGCTTGTTCTTTGTTGTGTGCAGCTCGTGTCCTCACTCTTTCAAACGGGTTGCCAATGATCAACTCCTTGGGGTGATTCTTTGCAAAGCGGGGAGTGGGATCCTTCCTTTCTTCTTCCTTTTCTTCTTCTTCAACCTGCTTGCCTTTGTCTTTGATGTTGAGCTCTTTTAAGATAGGAATGATTTCATCTGCAACATCATCATCACCCAAATGCTTGCCAATACCAGGGTTAGTTTCAATAAATTTAACATTTATAGATTCTTCTATTTTAGATAGTTCAATGTTAAACACTCTAAAAGCCCTGCTAGTAGTGCTATAGCCTAGGAAGAAAGCCTTGTAGGATTTCGGATCAAACTTGTCGAGAGAGTCCTTGGTGTTCAAAACAAAACATGGACATCCAAACACATGAAAGAAATCAATCGACGGCTTCCTACCACGCCATAGCTCATAGGGGGTTTTCTTAAAAGTCAGATGAGTGAAAACTCGGTTTTGCACAAAACATGAGGTGCTAACGGCTTCAGCCCAAAACTTCTTAGGAGTGTCATACTCAAGAAGCATGGTCCTAGCCATCTCTTGTAGCGATCTATTCTTCCTCTCAACAACTCCATTTTGTTGGGGTGTGCGAGGAGAAGAGAAATTGTGCAAATAACCCGATTTTTCACAAAAGCGTTCAAAAAGATCATTTTCAAACTCTCCCCCATGATCACTACGGATGGAAACAACATGACAAGAAGCTTCGTTTTCAACTCGTTTACAAAAGCTCGAGAAAACATCGAGTGTGTCGCTTTTGGAAACAAGAAAGAAAGTCCAAGTAAATCTAGAAAAATCATCGACAATAACAAGACAATACTTGGAGCCGCGAAGCGTTTGTGTTCTCATAGGTCCGAAGAGATCAATATGAAGAAGCTCTAGAACTCTCTTGGTACTCATGACCCCTTTGGACTTGAAAGAGGATTTGGTTTGTTTCCCTTGTGTACAAGGTTGACATTCCTCATCCTTTTCAAAATCCAATTTAGGAAGTCCTCGAACCAAATCCTTTTTGTCTAGTTTCTTCATTTGATGCAAGTTCACATGACCCAAACGTCGATGCCAAAGCGAAAGATTGTTTTTATCCACGACTAAGCATCTATTTAGTATGGGCTTTAAAGCATCAAGAACTATCACATATAGATTACCATTTCTAGTTCCCTTATATATGACATTATAGGACAGGGAATCTAGAAGCAAGCATTCTAAGGAAGTAAAGAGCACAAGATAACCATTATCACATAATTGGCTAACACTAATTAAGTTGTGATGTAGGCCATCAACAAGCAAAACATTTTTAATGCACAAATCATTACCTACATCACCCTCACCTATAACCTTACCCTTTTTGTTGTCCCCAAAGGTTACCGATCCTCCTTTCTTCTTCACAATTTTGTTGAAATGGCTGATTTCTCCAGTCATGTGCTTAGAGCAGCCACTATCAACAATCCATTTCTTTGTGACCTGCAAGAAAAGAGGATGTCGGAACCCAACTCAAACTTTGGGGTCCGGGGTTAGCTTGGGGACCCATTTCATATTTGGGTTGGTCCCCTTAGGCTTGTAAGGACAATAGGTAGAATAATGATCATCACATTTGCAATGCATACATACCATGGGGTTTTTAGAGCCGGAAGACTCTCCATTGAAAATTGGAGTTTCCACACTCTTTTTCTTACCCTTTTTCTTCTTCTTACCTTTTGGAGTAGTCGCATTGTATCCTAGACCACTAGTACCAACTTGTTTGGTAGAGTGCTCTAGAACATCATTTAGAGACTTCTTACCCGAAAGAAACCTTTGCAAAGTAGATCTTAATTTAGCATTATCATCACTAAGATTTGTAATGGTAGTAGATAAACTAGCAAGATCTTCTCTAGCATGCAACAGGTCGGCCTCAAGACAGAGGGCTTTAGTAAGAAGAGAGTCTTTTTCAAGAGTTAAGTTTGCAACTTCATTTCTAGGCAAGATAGGTCTAGAAGATAAATCATTTGTTTGTGCAAGAAGTTTAGCATTTTCAGATTTAAGGACTACAATTTCCCTTTGATAAGCATACACTTCATCTCTCCTAGCATCATCAATAAGCTTAAGTTCAACATTTTCAGTTTTTAGAACATCTAGCTCATCTAGGCAATTTTGGTTCTCTATCTTAAGATTTTCAATAGTTTTAAGATAAGTACCATTCTCAACCTCTACTCCATTATATTGAAGTTCAAGGTCTAGAAATTGCCCTTGTAAAGAATCTATGCTATCAAGATGTAATTTCTCATTTTGATCTAGAATGTCAATCTTGGCATAGAGATCATCAACTATCTTTCCTAATCTTTTTCTTTTAGCCTTACATTTAGCAAAAGATGATTGACAATCATTAAGCATTTCAATGAGGGTTTCCTTAGATAAATCAAGTAAACTTTCGTCACTTACCTTACTTACCTCACTTACCTCAATTACTTCTTCACTAGTAGAAGCCATAAGTGCAAGGTGACATTCACCATCCTCGGAGCTTGAGGAACTTGAAGTAGAGGACTCCTCCCATGCCGCATGAGCTGCATCTTTGGGTCTTCTCTCCTTCTTGTTCTTCTTCTTGTACTTGGCTTCTCTTTTGTATTTGTCATCCTTCTTGTGGCTGCTCTTATGATAGCCCTTCTTGGCTTTTGGGCAGTCATTCTTGTAGTGGCCCTTTTGACCACACTCGTAGCATCTAGGAGTGGAGGATGATGGTTTGCCCTTGAAGTGTCTTCCTTTTGAATAGTTGGCTTCATGATCATTTGCACCTTCATCTTCGCTTGAGGAAGGGCAGGGAGACTTCATGGCAAGTTGTTGTTGCCGCATCATTTCTTCAACTTGAGCTTTGAAGGCTGTGTCCTTCATCTTCTTGGACTCCTTCTCTTCTCTTTTCTCCTCTTCCTCTTGCTTGTCGAGCCTTGGTTCATGTGCTTGGAGATTACCAACCAGCTCCTCGGTTGACAACTCGCTCAGCTTGTAGACTTCTTCAATTGAAGTGACCTTTGGCTCCCATCTCTTTGGAAGAGATCTCAAGATCTTTGCATTGATGGTACCTCTATCCATGACACTTCCAAGGGCTGCAAGACTGTTCAAGATGACATTCAACCTTGTATACATGTCCGCAACTCTTTCATTCTTCCCCATCTTGAAGTTCTCAAGTAGGCCGCCGAGCATATAGACCTTGGCCTCCTTGACTTGCTCCGTCCCTTCATAGGTGACACACAACTTATGCCAAATCTCATGCGCCGTGTCCCAAGAAGAGATGCGGTTGAACTCCGATGGTGAAAGGGCGGCGTAGATGATGCTCACAGCTTTAGCATTGAGTTGAGCACGCTTCATCTCATCTTCCGTCCACGTGGTGATGTTCCCCTTCGGCTCTTCATACTTGAGATGGACTATCTTCCACATCTCGTAGCTCACGCCTTGGATGTAGAATTGCATCCTTCTCTTCCAATATAGGAAGTTTGTGCCGTCGAAGACCGGGGGTCTCATGGAGAAGCTTCCTTCAAGATTGAGTGACCCAAGAGCTGAATCGCCCATCTTCTCCTACTTGTTGAAGTAGCTTGGAGAAGACCTGCTCTGATACCACTTGTTGGATCAATGGGCTCTAGAAGGGGGGGGGGTTGAATAGAGCTTCACAAACTTCACAAAAGTGATGAGACCACCAAAGTATATTAAGTGCAGAACTTAATTCAAAACAACAATTTGATGTCCTAAACTAGCATACAAAGCAAGGATAAGAGACAAGGAAAGCATACACTTGGACAGGTGGTTTAGAGTGGTTCCATGTCCTAAACTTAGGAGCAATGTCAGTCCACTACCTAGAGTTGGTTAGGCTCTAGGATTTGTAACTTGGTTCTCTTATATATATATCACACAATAAGATTACAAGCTACAACAACCAACCATCCAAGGACTTATATATCAAGCCAAGATCTTCTACCTCACCAAGGACTTACCCACCAAGCAAGTAGTCTTCAGCCTTCTTCAAAGGACTTACCTACTCTTGCTCTAGTCTTCGGCCTTGCAGGAATTACCCATCTTGCTTGAGCTTTGCCTTGCACCTCTCCTTCACTTGGAGAGCTTTAGCACCTTCCTCCTTCACTCGGAGGCCTGGAGCAGCTAGCCTTCTTCTCCTTCACTTGGGGAAGAACAGCAACCTTCTTCTCTTTCACTCGGAGAAGAAACTTCAATCAATCTTCATAGAGAATGGAGATGGGAGAAGTGGAAAGGAGAGCTTTACAAGATTACAAATGATAGCTCTCATACATGGGATCCTAACTCACTCATACTCACGAATTTGCTTTGAAGGTAGAGAGAGAAAGGGGCTCAAAGGATTAGAAACCACTCAACTAAGGCTAGGACCAAGCATATGTGAATGAGCAACCTTGGAATGAAGTCCAAGAGGTCCTATTTATAGTTGAGGGTGTCCCTTTGAGGTTGGGTGAGTTAAGTGGCACAAACTAGCCGTTTTACAACTTGCAACGGATCTATTTTGAGTCCCACCAACTCCTCCAACGGTCGGAATTGCTTTTTCTGCATTCCAGTACAGTTCGATCGGCCGAGTTTCATTAAAGGCAACTCGGCCGACACACTAGACGACAAGTCTGAGAGGCAGACTGTCGGCCGAGTTTCCATGGGGAAACTCGACCAATCAGTTGACCTTCAGTCTTGACTGACCAGTGGATCGGCCGAGTTTCCTATCATTGAAACTCGACCGAACAGGGATCGGCTGAGTTGGAAACTCGGCCGACAGCCCAGAAAATTCCACAATACATGGATCGGCCGAGTTTGTAATTCGGCCGACAAAATCCCTGTTAAGGGTATTTTGGAATTTTCATAAACTGTACAAACGATGGATTTTTGAGTCCCAATCATTTTATCCATCTTAGATACAATGCAAAACATGATTATGAGTGATTACATAAAATGTTCTAAGCCTCTAAGGGCTATATTACAAAGCGGTTAAAAGTCACATGTTTTGCATGTGCCGGAAGAGTAGCTTATGGAGATAAAAGAGATTCTTTTCTTGTATCTAATATCTGCAATGATCTCAAATAGATTTGTTAGATACATATGAATGGAATGGTTAAGTCATTATCAAAATATGGGCAATGTGCGACACCTAGGTCAACATCCACATCATAACAATTTGCAACAATCTTAAATCAACGAACATTTCAGGTTTTAGAATCACATATTAAGCAATTAGGGATTTGGATGCTATAATCAAATTCGTGCATTACACTGTTTAAAGGAAGAACCCACTCACCCTAAGGTGTGAAAACACCTCACAACTGCAGCTCAACTCAGGGAATCTCGAATTCCTATCAAATCCCTAGCAAATCTCCCAATTCTTCTTCCATTCAACTCGGAAACCTTGAAAATGAGGGATTATGAAGAAAGGGTGAGAAAAGAGGGAATTTCGACATCATCTTGGATCAAATAAGAGCATGGACGGAATATTGACATGATAGAGAAGATCCACCATAAAAGTCTATGCAAAGAATCCAAACTTACTTGATTTCACCCTTCCTGGAATCGCAAAACCCTAATTCAGCAATTCCCCCACTTTCTCCACTCAAGCCCTAACTCTCCCTCTCTCTCTAGGTTTTCGTTTCTCTGGAGTGAATGACGAAGAATGAGAGCTGTGTGTGTGTGTGGTCGATCATATAAGTCAATTGAGCTGCTTGGGTCAATTGCATATTGACCCAACACTCAACTTTAATTATATTGGCTGAATATTCAGTTATACAAAAGTTACTGTAATTCGTTTATTTCAGAGATCAAACATTCTCCAACAATTATGGGAATTTAGAAAGTTGTTTATAATTGATATATAAAGCTTCAGTTAAAATTTGAGATCATTTGGAGTTACCAATAAATAATTAAAAATATAACAATGCACTGCTATATTGCAGTCTGCAAAATATTCGGCCGAGTTTGTCCTGCACAAACTCGACCGACACCCTTACTGTAGGGATTCAAAAGTCATCCAAAAATTATGCCAATTTAACAGAGTGTCTAAAACTGTGTTTTTCAAGCACAGTTAAAATTTGAGATCAATTGGATATACCAATAAAAAGATAAAATTCAATTACCACACTGCTGTAAAATTCTGGAAATGTGATCGGTCGAGTTTGAAACTCGGCCGATAAATAGGTCAGAACATTCTTCAAAAATTCTGATATTTACCATATTGTTCACATTTTATATATCCAAATCATATCCAAATTTGAAGTAAATCAGAGTTACACATAAAATACTAAAAATCATTTAGTGAGACATTCTACTTATCAAATTCTGTATTCATGTATCATCAAAACCCTATTTTGGGCCGATTAGGGTTTATGCTTCTCAAACCCTAATTCTCAAGACAAAAGAACATTTAGACTTCTTATCATAGTTAAAACATCCTAATTGTGTTATCGTCATTAATTAGATTTCAAGAATGATTATTCCAATTAATCTTCGCAATTGTCTAGGTAAACCCTAGTTTACCAATTAAGCTCAGATGGGGTCGTAACAACTCTCCCCCCCTTAGAATGTTTCATCCTCAAAACATAAACCTACAAGAAAGATACATTCAAGGTTATTCTAAGCTTCTAAATCCTTCCATGTCATCATATTCTTGTATTTCATACCTGAATGTAGTTTTCAACATTAGATCTTTTAATTCTTTACTAAATCACAACATATTTCAAATAGTTCTCAAAGATATCAAGCAAATTCTTTATGCCACAGTCAAACATAGAATGCAAAGATAAACCACCACGCTTTCGCTGCGCAACTCTGATACTCTGATACAACTATCTCAACTTATGCGGCTCAGAAAGTTCTATTGTTCTATATCACCTTTAAGTGACAAAAGCAAGTTCACCATACTATTTTAAACTTTAATCAAGTGCTATTCAAATAGCAAAATAGTCTTAAATTAAAAGACTAGATTCAACAATCAATTGCACAATACTACTCTTGGCATCCCCATTGGGTCATGGATGCATGAGGTGAAGCATTACCACCTCATCCCATACTATCCTGTTTCGATCCTGGGATCTGTGGGTTATGGGCCCACACACAATTCAAAGTGTAACCATCGCATTATATCATTTTAGGGTTTCAACAACAGTAATAAGGTAATCCACGATTGTATCAGTCATTCAAGCATTAATCATACTCAATTACCATCACTCAGTTATATTAGAGCTAGGTATAACAAGCTACACCTCATTAGGGTTACTTGTCCAGACAATCTGATTATCATCCCTTTCTATTAATATGAGTGAATAAGTATGACTACCTTGTTCAGGGTATCTCTCCATGTGTTCTGACATCATCCAAACCGTATCACCATATCACAAATATACAATAGTATGATGCATATCAGGTATGAATTACTACAACTATCATACGCCTTTAATTTAACATATAGCTTGCACAAATACACTGAAATCATATGTAGAACCAACTTTCATATCTTAATATGCCTTCAACAAATCATACATGTAAAAACAAATTCACATATTACACAAAGCTAGTGTTTTCCCATATCTCTCTGCTCATTCATTACTTCTTTACTTTTTGCTACCTATCCTTTTCATATGATTATATACAATAAACATCATTAACTTTGAAGCATTTAAGATAGGAATAGATTATTCATCATTCTTGCTATCACACAAGAATTTATTTCTTATCACACTTCATCATATTGTATGTGTGGGCTCCGATCTCCAAACCACGAATTAATCCCGATTTAAACATGTGCGGAAGCAATCGGTAAACAGCGGAAGACAAAAATCACGGGAAATTAAAACTTTTCGAGACAAGAGCCTGAAACCACAAACCTTTTTCCATAGAAAAAGGATTTAACTATTTACATCACTGACAATTACTTCTTGAGTAATTATATACAACATGATACAAAAATTCTCAAGAATTCATACTCCAAAACACTCCAGGACCTGAGAGTACAGAGGACACATAGGACTTGACTCTAACTACACCATGAAGCAGGCTAGATCTCCACCTGAGATATTTACTGCTCCTGATGTTGCTGTTGCTGGGATTGGTCACCAGAGTTCTTGTTCCTCCGCCTTCGATGACCACCTAAAAAGTAGAAGTCTACGGGGTGAGACAATTATACATAATTGCCCCAGCGAGAGTTATAACTCTCCACTAGGCTTTATAAGCAAAGTAAGGAATAACTAAAGCAATAAAAGCCTTCAAGATATTCACTTGCAGTTTTGATGATAAGCAAGAGTTCAATCAATATTAAAATATGAGAACATCTATACTATTCAAGGTAACATCAATCAAATAACTCGTAGATAACTCTAACAGATATACTACGCTGTTGATTATGTTTTTCAAACATTATTGTTATGCCCTGTGGAGATGAGGCATACCACTCATACTCCAACTGATCACTAAGAAGTCACATCAGTATCATACATAGGTCATTAAAAGAGCCGGATTCTTATGACCTCATCTTCCTCAGTCAGTTAGAGGATTGATTGTTTGACATCTGGCGGGATGTCTTTATAATAGCTCACCAGGGTACTCTGGTCCTTCGCTATTTTTAGAGTTACAGTGGCATTCTGTACTCTCTTCGCTATCGGAAGATTTCTTGTTTATCTTTCACCGACACGGTATTTGTGTCTTTAAGGGAGTGTAGAGATACATCTCACCTTTAGGACTTTATGGTGGGGTCTGATGGACTACTAGAATCTACATCATCCTCTCACCTTTTCTTTTATAGTGAAGGTATGACGGACTACAAGAATCTACATCAAATACCTACACTAGGATGTAAGGTTCTACACATCCATGTACCCCACATACTCAAAAGTATGTGATCCAGGAGTTCCCTTAGGAAAACCTATTTCACCATCATTTAGACTCTGACAATGATGGATCTATGATCAGGGCTCTACATTTCACTTGATTAGTTAGGTACATTCAGTATTCTTATCATCATACAATAACACAGCTATATATGAGAATAATAAAATGTAGCAGGCCTAACTTATCACCATCATCAGTTATTTCATCTCAAGTCATCTGTCAAGCATGACCTTGATAACATTTATGGCTCTTACAGCCCATAATTCACAAAAGATGTCACTTATCAGTGCATCAAGATGATTCATTATTCATAAAGCTTAAGACATGCTTTCAATGAATATAACATGGTATTCCATACCTGGGTGTGACCATCATCTCATAATAACCTGCATGGTTAATTCAACAGATAATAGTAAACAATTCAACAATTAGGGTTTACTATTCATCTTTCATGTCATCACCCTAAAATTAGGGTTTACTATTCACTCCATGGTGAATTGTACTCATTACATCATCATGTAAGAGAAACATCATCATTAAGGCTCTTAAATAAGATTAAGACTCATTAGATATCATAACTAGGGTTTCCATGTCCTCACATAGGTGGGTCATTCCCTAATCATACACCTTCATGTGCAAAAGAAGTATCTCACTTGAGTTTCCACCTTAAAAAGGGTACTTTCTCTCTCTAGGATACTTTCTCTCTCTAGAAATACTTTCTCTCTCCTCTCACTAGTAGATGGTGCCAACACCACTCTAGATCAGGTTGAGATAAGTAACCATTGACTAACATGAGCCAAAACATCAACATCATGTGATTAGGGTTTGATTAGAATAAGGTTTTACCCTTTTGACCCCTCAAGGGTATCTTGGTAATTTGCCACATGATTACCATCATGGGTTAACTCACTAATCACATAGTCCCTTAATGACCTAGGTTACCATTAGGGATTAGATTGGATCATCATTGAGCTAATTATACCATCAAATGGTTAAGTACAAACCATCACCAGTCTTCAAACGGTTTCAACCTTCAAACGGTTTCAACCACCCAAACGGTCTTGAGACCGTTTAGATCCAAACGGTCTTGAGACCGTTTGGAGGTGAAGACCGTTTGGAAGGGTTGACTTCCAAACCGTTTGGAGCTTCAATCGGTTTGAAACCGTTTGATCAAAATTACTTGAGATCGATTGGACCAAACGATCCTGATGTCGTTTGAGCCCAAACGGTCTTGAGACCGTTTGGCCCCAAATAGTCTTGAAACCGTTTGGTCTCAAACGGTCTTGAGACCATTTGGATCCAAACGATCTTGAGACCGTTTGGTCCAAAAAGGGCTCAAACCGTTTGGACCTCCAAAGTGGTTCAAAGGTTACCAATGTTCATGGATATGTGTGTTGAAGCCCTCAATTGGTCAAAGATATGCTAACCACTTATAAATTGAGTCAATTAGGGTTAGCCTTATCCACTTAGACACCCAATTGACCCTCAATTGTAAGCCAATTAGGGTTCAATCCTCCTCAATTAGGGTTTCAAATCGATTGGTCATCAATGTTCAACAATGTGAATCAATTCAAGGTTGAACCTATCAATTGACCTCCAATTGGGCTCAAACTTGGCCCAAACGGTCTTGAGGTCGTTTGGACATCATACAAACGGTCCTGAGACCATTTGCCCAAAGTTTGACCAAAATCCAAGTCGTTTTGACTAAGGTTGAAGTCCAATTGGGTCAAAATCAGCAATTTTCATCAATTCATCAATTTCCTACAATTGGACCCTCAAACCATTAGATTAACTCAACCCTAGACCTTCAAACGGTCTTGAGTTGTGCCCAAACGGTCTTAGGACCGTTTGGAGGAATCCCCAAACGGTCTTGAGACCGTTTGGGTCCTTCAACCCAAAACTCAACAAGATCTATATGTTAAATCAGCACTTTTTCACCCGATTAGGGTTTCATGTTGAAGTGCCTTCAACTCTCAATCGGTTAAGAATTAGACTTTGATTCTTTGCAGAGATGAAATTCAATATGTTAGGAACAGACCCTCATACGGTCGTCCCTTGGTCAACTCTTTCAAACGGTCTTGAGACCGTTTCAATCCAAACGGTCTTGCAAGACCATTTGAGAGCAAACAGTTTGAAACCGTTTGAACCCAAACGGTTTGCAACCGTTTGGACCAAAAGGGTCCAAGGTCGTTTGAAAAAGTAACATAGGGAATCACGCCCCTCATCTTCAACCTCTAGCAAGGTCGGTTTCCCCACTGTTTTTCTTGCAAACGTGCAAGGAAGAAGGGAGGTAGAAGAAGATTTTACCAAGTAAATTGCAAGAATTAAGCATACATATAAAGCATGAGTTTAGAGTTATAAAACCCGCCTAAAGGTTGATCTTAGAGCTCCAAGCCTTCAAGCTCCAAGCTTTAATTGCGTCCTTGAGCTTCCACAACTTGGTCAGAGGTGAATTCTCCAAGGAAACGTTGCTTTGGTCGGCTAGAACAAGAAGACTAAGTAAGCTAACCATAAAACCAACCTTAGAAAGTGAATTCCTCCATGAATTCGAGCTAGAAGGTGGGGTTTTCTTACCTTGAACAGGTTGGTCGTCCCCCCCCCGAGCTCCAGAGCTACCCTTGGTCGTTTGAGCAAGAAAGGAAGAGAAGTGAAGGAAAGAAAGTTCGTTCACTTAATTGCAAGGGAAAAGGGCTTATATACTTCAGCCTCTTTTACACCCTAAGGACCTCACAAGATTGGAAATCACATCTAGGTCTCTCCTTGCTCAAAGGCACGACCAAACCTATCTATCCTTATGCAAATCTCATGAAATCTCAAGATCTAGGGGTAAAGGAATCCAACCTTCAACTAGGGTACATACATGAAAGGGTTTCATACCCATTTTAGGTGATTTCTATCACAAAGATCATTTTTCTCATCTGATTATTAAATGATGTATCCCTTTCATCATTTCTACTCTAAATGATGACAAGAGTCATAAAAGATGTTCTAGATATTAAGAATTACAACTTGGACCCCTCAATTTGGGTAAATTGCACTTTACCCCAAATTAGGGTTTCTAAGCATGGGAATTGCTTCCACAGCTGCACCTTGGTGATCAAGCTTGGGAAATCCTTCAAACTTTACCATAACCATTCTCATGATGTCTTAACATCACAGGAACATCTTATCTTGTGAATTTTGCAAGTTCAACCCTTAAACTGGGTAATTTGCACATAGGTCCCTGCATACAACACAATGCTACAACTTTATACAAAAATGAGCAAAATTGAAAGTAAATGTCCCTGAGGAACTTAATTACATGCCAGGGAGTGTTCACAAGTATATTAATTACATATCTAGGCAAAACTTCCAGGGTTAGGTCATAACCCAGGTCAGGGGTGTTACAAATTCTTTACCCCTTCAAAAGGATTTTGTCCCCGAAATCGATAAAGCATAATTATAAGAAAAGAGCAGGATATTTTCTTCTCATTTCATCTTCTAGTTCCCAAGTGGCTTCTTCAACACCACGATGGTTCCAGAGGACTTTTACAAGGCTTATATCCTTCTTCTTTAACTTTTTAGTTCTGTTATCGAGGATTGACACTGGTCCCTCCTCATACGTTATATCTTCATTCAATTCTACTTCCATAGGTTGTAGAACTGACTCGGTATCTGGATGACATTTTCTCAACATGGAAATGTGAAACACAGGGTGCAGCTTCTGCAACTCCTGAGGTAACTCTAGTCTATAGGCCACCTTTCCAACTTTTTCAACAATTGGATAAGGTCCCATAAATCTAGGAGCTAACTTTCCTTTCTTCCCAAAACGAAGGACTCCTTTCCAAGGTGAGACCTTGAGATACACTCTGTCTCCAACCTGGAATTCTAGGGGTCTACGACGTTTATCGGCATATGATTTCTGTCTATCTTGTGCAGTCTTAAGCTGTTGTTGTATTACTTTAATCTTTTCTGTAGTTTGCTGCACAAGATCAGGGCCTAACAACTGGTGCTCACCAGTTTCATACCAACACAAGGGTGATCTACAACGTCTACCATATAAGGCTTCATATGGTGCCATATCAATGCTATGTTGATAGCTATTGTTATAGGCAAACTCTATCAAGCTTAGATGTAGATCCCAACTCCCGGTAAACTGGAGAACACATGCTCTCAACAGATCTTCTAAGGTCTGTATAGTTCTTTCTGACTGTCCATCAGTCTGGGGATGAAAGGCTGTACTAAACCTTAGCTTGGTGCCTAGGGCTCTGTGTAACTGTTCCCAAAAGCGACTTGTAAACTGGGGACCTCTGTCAGAAACTATAGTGACAGGAACTCCGTGCAACCGCACTATCTCTTGAACATATATCTGGGATAACCTTTCAGCAGAATAGGTTGTTTTGACAGGTAAGAAATGCGCTGTCTTTGTCAACCTATCAACAATTACCCAAATGGAATCATGTCCTTTGTTTGTCCTAGGTAGGCCAACAACAAAGTCCATGGTCACATGGTCCCACTTCCACTGTGGTATGGGTAAGGGTTGCATTGTTCCTGCAGGTCTCTGGTGTTCAGCCTTGACCTGCTGACACACAGGACACCTCAGAACAAACTCAGCTACATCCTTCTTCATCCCAGGCCACCAATACATATCCTTCAAGTTTCGATACATCTTGGTGCTCCCTGGATGCATAGCATACATCGAAGAATGAGCTTCTTCCAGGACTAACTTCCTCAGGTTGTCCACATCTGGCACTATCATCCTTCCATGATAGCATGCCATCTGGTCATCTGACTCATGAAAACCTTCTCGCTTCTCATCTCCAAACTCAGATCTAATCTGCTGTACAAAAACATCTACTTGTTGTGCCTCCTTTATCTGCTCTCTTAAGGTAGGTTTAATCTGCATCTCAGCTAACAGACCAGCTAACAATGATGCCTTCAACTGCACATTGTCTTGCCTTAAAGAGATAAGCATATCTCTTCTAGAGCATACTAAGGAACTTAGTTGTGCCCTATCCATGGTTGATGTTGCTGATTTCCTACTCAAGGCATCAGCAACCACATTGGCTTTGCCCGGATGGTAATCAATTGTACAATTGTAGTCCTTGATTAACTCCATCCAGCGACGTTGCCTCATATTAAGCTCATGCTGAGTGAAGATGTATTTAAGGTTCTTGTGGTCTGTGAAAATCTGGAAAGTTTCTCCGTAGAGATAATGTCTCCAGATTTTCAAAGCATGAACCACAGCAGCTAACTCTAGATCGTGTGTCGAATAATTCTCCTCGTGTTTCTTAAGCTGTCAGGAAGCAAAAGAAATCACTTGTTTATCCTGCATCAACACACATCCAAGTCCATTCTTGGAGGCATCACAAAAGATTATATATTCCTTTCCTTGCTCAGGTAACACAAGCACAGGTGCACTCGTTAACCTCTCATTCAACAGCTGAAAAGACTGTTGACACTTATCACTCCAAGCAAAAGGAACATCCTTTCGGGTTAACTTGGTCAAAGGTAAGGCTATAGAACTGAAATTCTTAATAAACCTTCGATAATAACCAGCTAACCCCAAGAAACTTCTAATCTCCGTCGGTGTCTTCGGTTGTTCCCACTGCAGAACAGATTCTATTTTTGCAGGGTCAACACGAATTCCCGAGGCAGATACCACATGTCCAAGGAAGGATACTTCAGATAACCAGAACTCACACTTGCTAAACTTAGCGTATAGCTTATGTTCCCTTAGCAAGGTCAAAGTCTGGCGAAGGTGTTGCTCATGCTGCTGAGCATCCTTACTATAAATCAGTATGTCATCTATGAAGACGACAACACACTGATCAAGAAAAGGTCGAAAGACTCTATTCATGAGTTCCATGAATGCAGCTGGTGCATTGGTTAGTCCAAACGACATAACCGTGAACTCATAGTGACCATATCTTGTCCTAAAGGCAGACTTGGATATGTCACTGTCCTTAATGCGGATTTGATGATATCCAGACCTTAAGTCTATCTTGGAAAAGACTGTTGCACCACGCAACTGGTCGAAGAGATCATCAATCCTCGGCAAAGGATACTTATTCTTTATTGTTACTTTATTGAGTTGTCTATAATCAATGCACAACCACATCGATCCATCTTTCTTTTTAACAAACAAAACCGGAGCACCCCAAGGTGAGGTACTCGGTCGGATGAAACCCTTCTCAAGTAACTCTTGAAGCTGTTTCTTGAGTTCTGCCATCTCAGCAGGCACCATCCTATATGGAGTCTGGGCTATGGGTTTCGTATCTGGGACCAAATTGATTTCAAAATCAATTTCCCGGGGTGGTGGTATACCAGGAAGTTCTTCGGGAAACACATCCTCGAATTCCCTGACTATCGGAACTTCAGCAGGGTTGGAACTCTCCTTGGTAACATCTACCACATGGGCTAAGAATGCGTAGCATCCTTGCCTCATCAACTTATCAGCAACCATAGCTGATACAAGACAGGTGGGCAGAATCTTTCTTTCACCTTGAAAGATCCATGTGTTGCTTTCATCAGCAAACACTGCCAGCTTGAATTCACAATCCAAGACACATCGATACCTTTCCAAGGTATCCATCCCTAGGATTATATCAAATCCTTGCATATCAAGCGGTATGAGATCCACTTGAATGCGATGCTTAGAAAAGAAAAGTAAACAAGGAGAGCATACTTCTTGCAGAACAGCATACCCACTCAACAGAGTCTCCAACAACAACTTATCTGCCCTATGACTAGTTATCATATTGCAGTTACGAATCACTCTTCGAGTGATGAAAGAGTGCGTAGCACCCGGGTCAATCAAAACAGATACTACACAAGATTTAGACATATCAGAATATAAAAGTTCCATCTGACCTGTCACTACTTGTGGATTGACCACTGCCTCTGGTGGGTTCATAGCATAGAACCTCGCCGTAGCCTGTTGTTGAGGTGGTGCTGATGATCCAGCTTGAGACACTTGCCCACGTCCTCGACCTGTTCCTTGAGATTGTCCTCCCTGTGATCCCTGTTGTCCTTGTCTCGGAGGCTGTGTCACACTAACAGGCCTAGATCGGCAGTCCTTCATCAAATGTCCCACCTTACCGCAGTTGTAGCATCTTCTTTCTTGTGGTCTTTGTGGTCCGGTAGCAGACATTGATGCAGAACTCTGTGTCTCCCGAGGTGGTTGTCCTCTTCCTCTACCTCTACTAGGAGACCACTGAGTCTTAGGACTAGATCTAGATGGTGGAGGGTTAGGTGCAGAGGATCTAGACTTCTTAAAGTCCATAGATGAAGAACCCTGGAACTGTGGATACTTTTTCTGTGTTTGCCTCTTCTCAACCACAGATCTCTCTATCCTTCGGACTGACTCAACGAAGGTAGAGAATCTCTCTCGATTCTCTAAGGCAGACACTGGGGTAGACATGTCAGCTTTCAACCCCTTCTCAAACCTTCTGATCCTTTCTTCTTCTGTGGTAGCCATGTGCGGACAAAACCGCAACAACTCCATGAACTTAGCTTCGTACTCGCTAATGTTCATCATACCCTGTCTCAGTCTCTCAAACTGAGAGATCTTCTCGTCTAGGAAGGTCTTTGGGAAATATCTTTGGACAAACTCCCGCCGAAAATCTTCCCACGAGATCTCTATTCCAGGTCTCTTCTGCTCTTCCATGGTCCACCAGTGACCAGCACTTCCTTTGAGAAGATAGACAGCATGTCTAACCTTCTCAGCTTCAGGGATGTTGAGGATCCTAAAAGCCTTCTCCAGCTCTGTCAACCACAGATCAGCATCTGCGGGGTCAGCAGTCCCATGGTACTCGGTAGCTCCGACACGACGTAGTCGCTCGAATGTCTTCCCGATACCTTGCCCCTCAGGCTGGACAGGTGCCCTAGGTGCAGGCATAGGCAACCTGTCGGTTATATGTGTCATGGCAGTCATGAACTGCCCAAACATTGTCTGGACTGCTGGGTTACCTATGTCAGCTGGGCCAAACTAGGGTGGCTCTCTAGGTTGTTCTGGTACAGGCTGTTCCACCTCTGGTACTCCTGCACCGCCTTGAGGTGCACTGGCACTACTTTCTTCCACATACTCATCATGTGGCTCTGACATCTTAAGTATCTTCTTCTCCTGAGGAGTAGAAGATTCTTTTAGATAAGGAAGGAATACTAAAGATAGACTCGACTTCCTAAGTCCTATGCCTCTGTAGACTCGGCGAACCTAGAGCTCTGATACCACTTAATTGTGGGCTCCGATCTCCAAACCACGAATTAATCCCGATTTAAACATGTGCGGAAGCAATCGGTAAACAGCGGAAGACAAAAATCACAGGAAATTCAAACTTTTCGAGACAAGAGCCTGAAACCACAAACCTTTTTCCATAGAAAAAGGATTTAACTGTTTACATCACTGACAATTACTTCTTGAGTAATTATATACAACATGATACAAAAATTCTCAAGAATTCATACTCCAAAACACTCCAGGACCTGAGAGTACAGAGGACACATAGGACTTGACTCTAACTACACCATGAAGCAGGATAGATCTCCACCTGAGATATTTACTGCTCCTGATGCTGCTGTTGTTGGGATTGGTCACCAGAGTTCTTGTTCCTCCGCCTTCGACGACCACCTAAAAAGTAGAAGTCTACGGGGTGAGACAATTATACATAATTGCCCCAGCGAGAGTTATAACTCTCCACTAGGCTTTATAAGCAAAGTAAGGAATAACTAAAGCAATAAAATCCTTCAAGATATTCACTTGCAGTTTTGATGATAAGCAAGAGTTCAATCAATATTAAAATATGAGAACATCTATACTATTCAAGGTAACATCAATCAAATAACTCGTAGATAACTCTAACAGATATACTACGCTGTTGATTATGTTTTTCAAACATTATTGTTATGCCCTGTGGAGATGAGGCATACCACTCATACTCCAACTGATCACTAAGAAGTCACATCAGTATCATACATAGGTCATTAAAAGAGCCGGATTCTTATGACCTCATCTTCCTCAGTCAGTTAGAGGATTGATTGTTTGACATCGGGCGGGATGTCTTTATAATAGCTCACCAGGGTACTCTGGTCCTTCGCTATTTTTAGAGTTACAGTGGCATTCTGTACTCTCTTCGCTATCGGAAGATTTCTTGTTTATCTTTCACCGACACGGTATTTGTGTCTTTAAGGGAGTGTAGAGATACATCTCACCTTTAGGACTTTATGGTGGGGTCTGATGGACTACTAGAATCTACATCATCCTCTCACCTTTTCTTTTATAGTGAAGGTATGACGGACTACAAGAATCTACATCAAATACCTACACTAGGATGTAAGGTTCTACACATCCATGTACCCCACATACTCAAAAGTATGTGATCCAGGAGTTCCCTTAGGAAAACCTATTTCACCATCATTTAGACTCTGACAATGATGGATCTATGATCAGGGCTCTACATTTCACTTGATTAGTTAGGTACATTCAGTATTCTTATCATCATACAATAACACAGCTATATATGAGAATACTAAAATGTAGCAGGCCTAACTTATCACCATCATCAGTTATTTCATCTCAAGTCATCTGTCAAGCATGACCTTGATAACATTTATGGCTCTTACAACCCATAATTCACAAAAGATGTCACTTATCAGTGCATCAAGATGATTCATTATTCATAAAGCTTAAGACATGCTTTCAATGAATATAACATGGTATTCCATACCTGGGTGTGACCATCATCTCATAATAACCTGCATGGTTAATTCAACAGATAATAGTAAACAATTCAACAATTAGGGTTTACTATTCATCTTTCATGTCATCACCCTAAAATTAGGGTTTACTATTCACTCCATGGTGAATTGTACTCATTACATCATCATGTAAGAGAAACATCATCATTAAGGCTCTTAAATAAGATTAAGACTCATTAGATATCATAACTAGGGTTTCCATGTCCTCACATAGGTGGGTCATTCCCTAATCATACACCTTCATGTGCAAAAGAAGTATCTCACTTGAGTTTCCACCTTAAAAAGGGTACTTTCTCTCTCTAGGATACTTTATCTCTCTAGAAATACTTTCTCTCTCCTCTCACTAGTAGATGGTGCCAACACCACTCTAGATCAGGTTGAGATAAGTCTCCATTGACTAACATGAGCCAAAACATCAACATCATGTGATTAGGGTTTGATTAGAATAAGGTTTTACCCCTTTTGACCCCTCAAGGGTATCTTGGTAATTTGCCACATGATTACCATCATGGGTTAACTCACTAATCACATAGTCCCTTAATGACCTAGGTTACCATTAGGGATTAGATTGGATCATCATTGAGCTAATTATACCATCAAATGGTTAAGTACAAACCATCACCAGTCTTCAAACGGTTTCAACCTTCAAACGGTTTCAACCACCCAAACGGTCTTGAGACCGTTTGGCCCCAAACGGTCTTGAGACCGTTTGGAGGTGAAGACCGTTTGGAAGGGTTGACTTCCAAACCGTTTGGAGCTTCAATCGGTTTGAAACCGTTTGATCAAAATTACTTGAGATCGATTGGACCAAACGATCCTGAGGTCGTTTGAGCCCAAATGGTCTTGAGACCGTTTGGCCCCAAACGGTCTTGAAACCGTTTGGTCTCAAACGGTCTTGAGACCGTTTGGACCTCCAAAGTGGTTCAAAGGTTACCAATGTTCATGGATATGTGTGTTGAAGCCCTCAATTGGTCAAAGCTATGCTAACCACTTATAAATTGAGTCAATTAGGGTTAGCCTTATCCACTTAGACACCCAATTGACCCTCAATTGTAAGCCAATTAGGGTTCAATCCTCCTCAATTAGGGTTTCAAATCGATTGGTCATCAATATTCAACAATGTGAATCAATTCAAGGTTGAACCTATCAATTGACCTCCAATTGGGCTAAAACTTGGCCCAAACGGTCTCGAGGTCGTTTGGACATCATCCAAACGGTCTTGAGACCGTTTGCCCAAAGTTTGATTAAAATCCAAGTCGTTTTGACTAAGGTTGAAGTCCAATTGGGTCAAAATCAGCAATTTTCATCAATTCATCAATTTCCTACAATTGGACCCTCAAACCATTAGATTAACTCAACCCTAGACCTTCAAACGGTCTTGAGTTGTGCCCAAACGGTCTTAGGACCGTTTGGAGGAATCCCCAAACGGTCTTGAGACAGTTTGGGTCCTTCAACCCAAAACTCAACAAGATCTATATGTTAAATCAGCACTTTTTCACCCGATTAGGGTTTCATGTTGAAGTGCCTTCAACTCTCAATCGGTTAAGAATTAGACTTTGATTCTTTGCAGAGATGAAATTAAATATGTTAGGAACAGACCCTCAAACGGTCGTCCCTTGGTCAACTCTTTCAAATGGTCTTGAGACCGTTTCAATCCAAACGGTCTTGCAAGACCGTTTGAGAGCAAACGGTTTGAAACCGTTTGAACCCAAACGGTTTGCAACCGTTTGGACCAAAAGGGTCCAAGGTCGTTTGAAAAAGTAACATAGGGAATCACGCCCCTCATCTTCAACCTCTAGCAAGGTCGGTTTCCCCACTGTTTTGCTTGCAAACGTGCAAGGAAGAAGGGAGGTAGAAGAAGATTTTACCAAGTAAATTGCAAGAATTAAGCATACATATAAAGCATGAGTTTAGAGTTATAAAACCCGCCTAAAGGTTGATCTTAGAGCTCGAAGCCTTCAAGCTCCAACCTTTAATGGCGTCCTTGAGCTTCCACAACTTGGTCAGAGGTGAATTCTCCAAGGAAACGTTGCTTTGGTCGGCTAGAACAAGAAGACTAAGTAAGCTAACCATAAAACCAACCTTAGAAAGTGAATTCCTCCATGAATTCGAGCTAGAAGGTGGGGTTTTCTTACCTTGAACAGGTTGGTCGTCCCCCCCCTGAGCTCCAGAGCTACCCTTGGTCGTTTGAGCAAGAAAGGAAGAGAAGTGAAGGAAAGAAAGTTCGTTCACTTAATTGCAAGGGAAAAGGGCTTATATACTTCAGCCTCTTTTACACCCTAAGGACCTCACAAGATTGGAAATCACATCTAGGTCCCTCCTTGCTCAAAGGCACGACCAAACCTATCTATCCTTATGCAAATCTCATAAAATCTCAAGATCTAGGGGTAAAGGAATCCAACCTTCAACTAGGGTACATACATGAAAGGGTTTCATACCCATTTTAGGTGATTTCTATCACAAAGATCATTTTTCTCATCTGATTATTAAATGATGTATCCCTTTCATCATTTCTACTCTAAATGATGACAAGAGTCATAAAAGATGTTCTAGATATTAAGAATTACAACTTGGACTCCTCAATTTGGGTAAATTGCACTTTACCCCAAATTAGGGTTTCTAAGCATGGGAATTGCTTCCACAGCTGCACCTTGGTGCTCAAGCTTGGGAAATCCTTCAAACTTTACCATAACCATTCTCATGATATATTAACATCAAAGGAACATCTTATCTTGTGAATTTTGCAAGTTCAACCCTTAAACTGGGTAATTTGCACATAGGTCCCTGCATACAACACAATGCTACAACTTTATACAAAAATGAGCAAAATTGAAAGTAAATGTTCCTGAGGAACTTAATTACATGCCAGGGAGTGTTCACAAGTATATTAATTACATATCTAGGCAAAACTTCCAGGGTTAGGTCATAACCCAGGTCAGGGGTGTTACAGTATGTCACTTTTACATTCACTAGATGACCCTACCAAGGTAGTTATGCATCATATATGATTCATTTTCTCTTATCATTTCATTCCCATCTTGCTCTCATTAAGGAATATATGAAAGAGAAGATGATTTTAAGACTTGGAATTCTTGTATTCAAACATTCCCTTAATACATTTTCGTATGCAGATTTACTTAGTTATCAACAGAGATATTTGATTAATTAGCACTTGCCTGAATCTCACAACATCTTTATTTTTATAATTTCTCCATCATATTTCAAACCCTTTCTTACGTTTCATAGTCCTCTTACTATATACTACTTTTTAACCCGTCATCTTTAATTCTAAATTTTTGTCTTATGACCATGTTGCTTATTCATATGTATGGTCATGTATACCATGTTGCACATATTTCCACCTTTATCTTTATACTATTGTAAAGTTAATATTCTAA
Organism: Alisma plantago-aquatica; assembly: GCA_963693085.1. Lineage (NCBI taxonomy): Eukaryota > Viridiplantae > Streptophyta > Magnoliopsida > Alismatales > Alismataceae > Alisma > Alisma plantago-aquatica. The sequence goes on along the minus strand of OY856409.1, from coordinate 1,128,007,280 downwards.
ATTAATATTCCTTCTATTAGTTTTTACTCATGTTGAATACATTACATATTCTTCATTTTTACATCAAGTGGATCATGCATGGGTCAAACATAATTTCTCTTTCAATCAAGTTTTTCTCTTCTGAATACAGTCTACCTTTGTATGAATTATTCATTCGTTAAACTACACCTATGTCCTTTGCTTAGAAACTAGTTTGTTGTTCTAGTCTTATGAATTACATGTTCATACGATCCTTTTTAATTTTATGGACCTATTGAAAGCTCACTCTATTCTTCTACTTAGCCTTTGCTTTAGAGTTCATAAAAGCATTATACGCTATTATATGATTCATTCTTCATGATTAATTCTTGTTATCTTGAACCATACATACATACATTTCACATATCTCTTCTATATTTCATATGTATAGTTCATGCAAAATTAACCAATAAACTGATTATGAGCTTCATATCATGTTCTATTATTCCCAATTAAGGGTTTCACATTTGAGACCCCAAAGTTAAACCTCAGATATCAGTTTCAACTAATTCTTAGTTTTTCTGATCTTACCCATATATTTCAACATCTTACTGTATGTACATTCTTACTCTGATGTGGGTCTAATTATTCCAATTCTATTCTTATTATGCTATTGATAGGATTCATTAGATCTTAATAACGCATCCTGCCAACCGGACCAGGCCAAACCTGAAGTCCTGAAGCCAAGAATTACAAAGGATCACATACTTCCTGAACTGCCACTCACAGCTCAGAAACTCGGCCGATTGGTCAGAAACTCGGCCGATTGCTTCACAACTCGGCCGATCCGCTTGAAACTCGGCCGATTGACTTGCCGTTTGATTTCCTGAAAAAGGAAACTCGGCCGAATTACATACAACTCGGCCGAATCACGTACAGATTGAAAACCTAAACAGACTTACTGATGTCAATTTCACTCGAATCAGCGGGCAAAACTATAGAAACAAAAGCCCATTCAAAGGTCAATTCTAATCTACTTGTTACAAAGAATGAAATCAATAAATGCTACAATTGCATAGTGTACAACAGATATTAAAGACCCATATTTCAAAGTATTGAATATTTCAATTCAAGCATATAAGAGCATTTCTATATATTTCCAACAAAAACAACATTATGAAATGTAAGTTCTATCTCCTTTTACATTTATGCTCTTAATTCTTGTTTCTTTTCTCGTTTTCTAACCCTAACCTTTCTAGGGTTCATCTCTAGCCCATTCTTCCACTGTATACTTGGCCAGGGTATACGTGAGAGAATAGACATAGTAGCTTGTACTGGTTGATCCAAGTACTCAGATATCGGGCCAGGATATCCAAATACTCAAATCCCCAAAGCTAACATCAAACATCTCCTATCTGCCACACATAGGACTCTAACTTACTAACTTAATGGTCCTTGACAACTCACCCTAAGCTCTGATACCAAGCTGTTACACCCCGATCTCACAATTTTCTCAAATCATGAGATTAGGGTGTAAGATAGGATTTATATTTAACACAAAGAACTCCCTTAACTTTTTCTTTTCTTTTAAACTCTTGTTTCATCGCATTGAACCACATAACATCTTAACAAGGAATCTGAACATTTCTTCTACTAATCATACTTCAATAGAAAAGATACATGTATAAACATTCATGATGTCTCTCACACCTTGTGCACATAAAACTTGCTAATTAGCATATAAATCAAAGAGGAACAAAATTACACATCGTAATTACAACTCTCTCTCTTATCTCTTACTGAGGACCTAGAGTGACAAGGACCGACTAACTCAACTAATCTCATACTTGACTCCTGTGGTAGGTCTACACTGATGCTCTGACCATCTTCAAGTCCACGCGGTTAACCCTAAAAATGTTTGAGTAGAGGGGTGAGCCTACTCGCTCAGTGAATGAGTACTTCATGGAAACAGACTAATGCACTAATGTGATTACAAATATAATTTGAATAAACGATATGAAATTTAACAACAATAAATACTACACTGAGCAGTTCTAAAACAATATAATTGAAATAACAAAGAATGTAAATATTGCATCCAAAGAATAACTACTAGAAGACTATGCTTCTAGTCTTCCTTAACTCTTTCATTTATAAAGAACTATGTGAACCTATATGATCATATTTTAACTTATGCCCTAATCATATGCAGTGTACTCTGCATATAAAGATCCGTAACAAGTCCATGCTACGACCCCACCGTACAAGACTTAGCGACACACCCGGGAAATGCTAAGTCTGACATCAGCCCTGCTCTGCTACAGGACCCCTGGCTCTCTGGCCAGAAACATAGGCTCTACGGCCTCAAAGAACTACTCTGAGTGCACCCAACTCCTCCTTAAACCTGAGTACACCGGCGGAGAGTCACAGGGTTACCTTCGTGACACAAGCACGAATGGTGTTAGATAACCAAGTTTTATTTTCTTTTTCCCAGTGCCATCGTGACACAAGCACGATTGTTGTTAGACACTGCTTTTCTCTTTCCTCGTTTGTCCGTGACACAAGCACGGATGATGTTGCAACACGAGTTTCACCCCTAAGAAACAGACCTTCTTTTAGGGGTTCTACGGTGTTAGGGCACCTAGGTCTAATAATTAATTAACATATAAATATCATAGCTCATGTATTCAACATATACCATGTCTCAGTAACATCCCTTTCTAGGGCATGTCATATCTCATCACCTGCAATTTACGAGATATATATTTAAATATAAGAAGCCCTGCAGTATGTAGATATCATTTCAGAGAGAACAAGCATATAAAGTTAAATGCACTAGAAACATACAATTCAACAATTAAGCATCACCATATCTCATATCGAGATCTTCCATATTACCATAGCATGATTCATTGAACACCCTATTCTTAGGGTTTCATTTGCCTTAATCATTTATCACATGCCAACACCCTACTCTTAGGGTTGCATTTGCCTCACTCACCTTTTCATATGGCTCTCATAAGGATTTCATAGTATATAAGCATTCACGAAATAAAGATCGTTTCAACAAATCATATACAATCTATATATGTATGAAACCATGGAAATTCAACTAAATTTAGATTTTCATACCATTCACTGAGATATCAGGTATCAAGAATAGGATTCAATTAAGATAACCCATGAGGTACATCCTAACCACTTATAGGATTACTAGTCCTTTTCAATAAGATTGAAACTCTAGTGATATCTCAATTAGGTCAAACCCTAATTGCATCATTTAATATAAATCTGAAAAGCATTATCACTAAGAAGTGTTGTATTCGTTTCTAATAAGAATCTACCATAAAAGAGTCATTCAAACAGAGAAGTAATCCACATCATAACAATTTGCAACAATCTTAAATCAACGGACATTTCATGTTTTAGAATCACATATTAAGCAATTAGGGATTTGGATGCTATAATCAAATTCGTGCATTACACTGTTTAGAGGAAGAACCCACTCACCCTAAGGTGTGAAAACACCTCACAACTGCAGCTCAACTCAGGGAATCTCGAATTCCTATCAAATCCCTAGCAAATCTCCCAATTCTTCTTCCATTCAACTCGGAAACCTTGAAAATGAGGGATTATGAAGAAAGGGTGAGAAAAGAGGGAATTTCGACATCATCTTGGATCAAATCAGAGCATGGACGGAATCTGGACATGAGAGAGAAGATCCACCATAAAAGTCTATGCAAAGAATCCAAACTTACTTGATTTCACCCTTCCTGGAATCGCAAAACCCTAATTCAGCAATTCCCCCACTTTCTCCACTCAAGCCCTAACTCTCCCTCTCTCTCTAGGTTTTCGTTTCTCTAGAGTGAATGACGAAGAATGAGAGCTGTGTGTGTGTGTGGTCGATCATATAAGTCAATTGAGCTGCTTGGGTCAATTGCATATTGACCCAACACTCAACTTTAATTATATTGGCTGAATATTCAGTTATACAAAAGTTACTGTAATTCGTTTATTTCAGAGATCAAACATTCTCCAACAATTATGGTAATTTAGCAAGTTGTTTATAATTGATATATAAAGCTTTAGTTAAAATTTGAGATCATTTGAAGTTACCAATAAATAATTAAAAATAGAACAATGCACTGCTATATTGTAGTCTGCAAAATATTCGGCCGAGTTTGTCCTGCACAAACTCGACCGACACCCTTACTGTAGGGATTCAAAAGTCATCCAAAAATTATGGCAATTTAACAGAGTGTCTAAAACTGTGTTTTTAAAGCACAGTTAAAATTTGAGATCAATTGGATATACCAATAAAAAGATAAAATTCAATTACCACACTGCTGTAAAATTCTGGAAATGTGATCGGTCGAGTTTGAAACTCGGCCGATAAAAAGGTCAGAAAATTCTTCAAAAATTCTGATATTTACCAATATTGTTCACATTTTATATATACAAATCATATCCAAATTTGAAGTAAATCAGAGTTACACATAAAATACTAAAAATCATTTAGTGAGACATTCTACTTATCAAATTCTGTATTCATGTATCATCAAAACCCTATTTTGGGCCGATTAGGGTTTATGCTTCTCAAACCCTAATTCTCAAGACAAAAGAACATTTAGACTTCTTATCATAGTTAAAACATCCTAATTGTGTTATCGTCATTAATTAGATTTCAAGAATGATTATTCCAATTAATCTTCGCAATTGTCTAGGTAAACCCTAGTTTACCAATTAAGCTCAGATGGGGTCGTAACAAGAACTTACATTGGTATCCTCGCCATGCTCATCATGGACAGCATGCTCATCATGGACTTCATGCTCATCATGGACCTCATGCTCATCCTGGTCAGCCATCTGAAAATGTCATTAAAAAGGCAAACATTTAGCATTTGTATTAACTAGAAGATAATGAAACATCTAAAAATGATATTGATATTAAAAAAAATTAGCTTCAATAAAAAAATATAAACATGCATGCCTCTAAAATTGTGATCTTTTATCAATTAACAATCCTTCATTGTGATCTCCGTTCATATATAAGTCATCATTAGCTTCAATATTTTGTGGAGTTGGCAACCCAACTTAGAATGGACTGGAGTCATCATACTTATCATAGTACTCTTCTTCATCTATAGGATCTTCAATGAACTGTCTTTTACCATGAAGAACAACCGACCATTTATCATTTATAGGACCATCGATATAGAATACTTATTTCGCCTGTGATTCCAATATGAATGGTTCACCCTTCTCGCCAATCTTTTCAAAGTTCACTAAAGTGAAACCCAATTCATCCACTATAACTCCTCTGGTGTTATCAACCCAATTACATTTAAAGAGTGAAATTCTGAAAGCTATGTAGTCAAACTCCCATATGTCTTCAATGACATCGTAATATGACATTTTAGCTTCATGTGGACTCTTATCCTTTGCACTTGCAAAATACATAGTCGACGCTTGAAGAGTGACCCCACTGTTTTGGACGACACTCTTATCATCTTGGCGCTTTTTGTAATATGTGAACCCATTAATGTCAAACCCTTCATAAGACATAATATTCGGTTTTGGTTTAAAGGCGAGACATTTGATAATATCCGTAATATCATTTGGTGTTTGAGATAGTTGATGTAAGACTTTATCTTCAAACCACTTAGTAAAAATCTTGTTATGCTCTCTAGCAAGCCACATTGAACTTGCTCGAGGATGTTGTCTCTTGATGAAATTGGTATGTTCCTCGATGTAAACACTCACTTGGTCCATGTTGTGTAAAATATACGAGTGACCTTGTTCCAACTATTCACGGCTGATTACTTTCACCCATGATCCCAAAATTCCTTTGCCCTCCTCAATATTCTTGTCATTAACAGGAGTGTTATTACCACTCAGAAAGTCATTGCAAAAATCCATAACCTCTCTCGCCACATAACCTTCAATAATACTCCCTTCAGGCCAATAACGGTTTCGAACATCACCTTTGAAAACGCTCATGTATCGTTCAAAGGGATACATCCAATGCAAGAAAACTGGTCCCAACATTTTCACTTCCCTAGTCAATGACAACAAGATGTACCATGATATCAAAGATTGAAGGAGGGAAATACATCTCAAGATGACATAGGGTAACAACCACTTCTCTTTGCAAATTATTGAGAGTATCAGGGTCAATAACTTTGCTGCATAGACTGTTGAAAAAGAAATAAAGTCTGGTGATTGCAAACCTTACATGCTTCAGCAATATAGATCGAATTGCCACGGGCAATATTTGTTCCATTAGAGTGTGACAAACATGAGATTTAAGACCTATCAACTTCAGATCTTTCATTGATACCAATCTACAGACGTTGGATGAGTAACCCTGTGGCACCTTAACATTTACCAAGCATTCACAAAAAGCTTTCTTCTCCTTTCTAGACAACATGTAACAAGCAGGAGGTAAGTATGTTCTTTTATTACCCATTTCACGTAATTCTGTTAATTCTGACCTTATTCCCATTTCACATAGGTCCAGTCTGGATTTTATCCCATCTTTAGTCTTACCTGGTATATTTAACAGAGTACCAATGATGCTATCACAGCCATTTTTCTCAACGTGCATTACATCGATACAATGCCTGACTGTGAAAGAACTCCAATAAGGAAGATCTTAAAATATTGACTTCTTCTTGAATGAAGAATTATCACTGTGTGGCCATACTACATTGTGATTTCTTACCAAATTCATTGACAATGTCTTTTACTCTTTCATAAACAACATCCCCTGGTATAGGTTTAGGTGAACTCCGTTCATCATTCCATCCATTGAATGCTTTGCGCTTCCTACGATATAGATGGAATTTTGAAAGAAACCTTCGACGACCAAGATATACAATCTTGCCGCCATGTTTTAGTCTTATTGAATCAATATTTTCTTCACATATAGGACACACTTTAGCTCCATTGACACTATATGCAGACAAATTTTTGTATGTTGGAATGTCACTAATAGTGCAAAACAACATAGCATGCAAACGAAATGTCTCTCTTCCTAAAGCATCATAGGTCATCACACCTTCAGCCCAAAGTTTTTTTAAGTCATCAATCCGAGGTTCAAGATAAACATCGATATCATTTCCGGATTGTTTAGGGCCCGATATCAACAACGACAACATAACGTACATATTTTTCATACACAGCCAGGGGAGGAAGATTGTATATAACAAGCATGACTGGCCAAGTTCTATGTTGGCTGCTCAATGTCCCGTATGGATTCATCCCATCTGTACAAAACCCAAGTCTTAGATTCCTATCTTCTTCACCAAATTTGGGGTACAATAGATCAATCTTCTTCCACTGTGGGGAATCAGACGCATGTCGTAGGATCCCATCATTATTTTTCTTAACATCTACATGCCACCTCAAATTCTTCGCATCTTTCGGATTTGCAAACAAGCGTTGAAACTGTGATATTATAGGTAGATACCACATCACCTTGCCAGGAGAACCAGTTTTGGACTCCCCTGAAGTCGTCAATTTATACCGTGACGCACCACATTTTGGACAATCTTTCAAATCCACATAGTCCTTTTGAAATAATACACAATCATTCGGAAATGCGTGTATCTTCTTGGCCTCCATTCCCATTGGGCACAACAATTTCTTTACCCGGTATGTTGAGATTGGCAGCTCGTTTCCTTCAGGAAGCATTTCTTTCAACAAAGTCAACAATGAACTGAAGCTTTTATCGCTCCATCTATTGTTAGCTTTCAACTTATACAATCTCAACACAGTGCTAAGCTTCGTAAACTTAGCACAGCCGGTGTATAATGGTATCTCAGCATCATGCCCAAATATCTAAAGATAGGAGGTGGATCGGTGTGCTCTACCCTACAACTATCCAACATCGCATCAACAATGTCTACTGGAACTGGTTCGTTCACATCTACGTCATCGAAGGCAATTTCTTCTTCCACCCAAGCACTGCTATCGACATCCACTGGTTTTGAGTTTGAAATCTCTCCATGCCAGTGCCATTCTATATAGCCTTGTACAATCCAGTTGCACATGACATGACTTTTCATTTCGTCACCAGTGATGACTTTCAAGTTGTTACCGCAATGCCTACATGGACAGTAGAACCTATCTCCAGGTTCTTTCCTACGTTCCTCGGCAAATCTAATAAACTGATCAAGACCAGATATAAACTCTGGGGTGCACCGATTGCGAATAGACATCCATGATCTATCCATTCTATGATCAAAGAGAAAACAAGTATATATTAGGACAAGATTAGGGTCTTGGACGGGTTTCTAGGCCAACAAACACATGTGATGTCATTCTTATATATAATAAATGTGTACCACCTATCCCATCCTTGAACACCTAATCTCACTAGTAAGTGTATAATGTGTATTGGGTTTTCGAGAAATTTTTTTGACAACATTTCCACGTTGTTCTCTAAGTACATATGTACTTAGAGAACAAATGGGAAAATGCTACAGAAATTTTCTCAAAACCCAATACACATTATACACTTACATCCTAAGTGAGATTAGGTGTTCAAGAATAGTCCCAAATCGGGGACTATCCAAGATTTACTCCTAATGAGTAAATCTTGGACGGGTTTCTAGGCCAACAAACACAATAATAGATATGCAAATGTTAGGGTTTCATCATAATTGATGTTAGGGTTTCATCACAATTGATGTTAGGGTTTCATCAATGTTAGGGTTTAATGAAATCAAATTAGGATGCTAGAATGGACAAGTTTAAATCTTATTTCAACATGCATCAAAATTTACTGAATTAGGTCAAACATTAGGATTATAAGAAAAAATATATGCAAGCAAAAGATTTGTTCGTATCCTAGGATTTACATAAAGCATTATATAAAGATTTGTTCATATCCTTACCAACAACAAGCACGGTCGTGGTTGTGTTGGCCTACCACGACCATGCTGAGTAGCACGGTCGTGGTAGGCCAACACAGCCACGGTCATACTTTCTGTTGGTAAGGAGCTAGGGAGAAGGAAGAAAAGAGGCTAGGGCTACCTGGATCTAGTGTGGAGAAGAGCGGCGGCAGCGGTGTGAGAGGAACGAGCAGAGAAGGAGGCGGCTAGCGGTGAGCAGAACGGCACCAGGAGAAGAGTAGAGCAGAGCAGAGCGGCGAGCAGCAGTGGCGGTGAGCGGCGGTAGCAGGAGAAAGAGGACGCGGTGCCGGCGGTGGCGAGCAGAGGCGCACCAGCAGCAGCGGCAGCGAGCAATGGCGGTGGTCGTCGGGCAATTTTAGGCGAGCGGTGAGCAGCAGAGATAATTATCGCGATGAAACAAAAGAAAGGGGAAGACACGGGTGATACAGGTCTATTAAGTTTGTCAACGGCGTCGGTTATCTACAACACCGACACCTTTTACTCTTAAGCGTCTGTTGATAGTAAAAAAACTGACGTCCAATTAGACAATCTTTGCCCTAAATTATTTGTTGGGAACCATTATCAGTGTCGGTTATCAAAGGATAACTGACACCGAATTTGGAACTTTTCATGCAAATTTTCATCTTATATAGGCGTCGGTTAGTAGTTAAAAAACTGACGATGTATGCGATACTTTGGGGCCAAATTTTTTTCGCTCAAAAATTGGAATTTGCGGGCGATTTTAGGCGTCGGTTTGTTTTACCCAGTCGACGCTGAATACAAAGTGTTACCCGTGTCTTGCTGGTCTTCGAATATAGATGTCGGATTTCCTAAATGACCGATGTGGAATGTTATAGGTGTCGATTTTTTAAATAACCAACGACCAGAAAAGCGACATTGAATGTTGTTTCTGTAGTAGTGGAGTTACATAATATGGGTTTCTAAAGTTTGCAACATGAATCAAAGACTAACTATCTAACTCCTCCAGGGTTACATTAAATCTTTTTTTTGGTGCCTTCTTTTCTAGATCTCCATTTTCCATTATACTTGTAGAAATGATAACATAAAATCCTAAAGTGATGAGAAAATAAAAGTCGATCAATATAATGAGTTATACTAGTAAGTGGGATAAATAAAATTTTTGCATCTAGTTGTAGCAGCATATTCACAACAATTATTGTTACAAAAACGAAATTAATGTTTTTATTTTAACTTCTCAACCCTTAGTCATTGTGGTATACTCACTCTCTAGGGGTATCCAATCTTACCATACTCACACTCTGGGAGTATTTGTGTGATCTACCCACTCACTGGGGATGATTCCCAACTATACCCGCTCACTAGGGGTATTCATGATGTCATACTATCCCTCTATGGGAGTATTCATTAGACAACCCACTCTCTAGGGGTGCTTTCCATAAATCATGCATGCATCTAATTAGAGATATTATTATGGGATTGGGAAAGTTATTTCTATGTATTATGATATCCATAGTGACTATATAGATTGCAAGAAATAAAACATCCAACTATTTACTTTACAATCAAGCGGACAATCCTCAAAAAAATCGAAAAACTAATGATGGTAGTCATAGGCGTAACTACATACCTTTCTCAGGAGAACTTGATGTCCAAGCAGAAAAGTAACACGAGCAATCAATCAGGCAACTACCCTAAATTTAAAGCATAATACTCATGTATTATTATTTTATCCAAAATCTACCATGGAGACTACATTGGGTTCCAAATTAGGGTTTCATTATGGTTTTAGCTTCCCATCCTTAATCATCAATTTTCATGCCTTTTTGGTGTTCAAACCCTAATCTTAACATCATATGCATTTTTCATCTCAAGGAAATCATAATTCATCAAATTATGGGTTTTTAATCTCAAATTAGATCCAAGTTGTCCTTTTATCCAAAAGGATCAAACTTTGATTATTAAGATCAATTGATCATATTATGATCATCAAAACCTAGAAGTTAGGAGTGTTGTGCATTAAACATATTAAAGATAGCATCTTTGGGTACTTTTTGAGCTAGAGGTAGATATAGGTCTTTTTGATATTTGTATTGCATTCATCTTATTTTTCTGAGCAAGACTCGTATATATTATGTTACCATTGGACATTCCTATATTACATTTTTTATCAAATTAAAACTTTCTAACCAATGGGGGTTTACCACCTAGGCAGAGAGTCCTAGGTCCCGCCCTGCCAATGTGGTTGGGCTAGCCAATCAGATTTCCCCAACTAGGCCGCCCATCCACATGGCAACTTTACTAGTCAGAACGAAAAATAGGAAGAAAAGACTATGTTGCCCTTACCTATTCAACACACAACTAAGGGCAGATGAGGTATTTCACTGAGACTCGCCTTCCTCCTCTGTCCTTAGGATTGCGAGCAGAGCCAGCAAGGTTGAGTGAACTCTAAAGTTGACTCTAGGCATCGAAGCCTAAGAGCAGCATGCAAGGTCAGGGTTCTCTTCCTGAGGCCTTGTTGAACTTGATTGTGGTTCCCAATTGCTCGGTGGTGGTAGGAAAAGAGAGGTCGGAGAGTGGGTTTCCTCATTGGAATGGGTGAGACAAATTAGAAGGAATTTAGGGGTTTGGAAAGTAATTGACAATAGAGTGAGAGACTAAAGGTACATTTGTGTCTTGCGAGCAAGTTGATCGTCTTGTAGAGGGTTTAATGCCCTTTATTTATACTCTTCTATGTCGGTTGGATGTTTCATGGAGGGTGGATTGGGAAAATCCTCTAGAGTGCTCCAAACTAAGTAAAACATGGGGTAGGTAGGTTCATCCAATTCACACAAAGATAAATGACTGATTTCCTGACATGTTTGTTTATTATTTCGTGAGAGAATTGATAAAGAAAGTTGCCAAAGTTGGGTTCTTGTTTCCTTCTCTGGCCGAGGTAGGTGACAAGTGAATCAATGTTGGATCTCGAACCTAACTGCTGTCATGCCAAGCACATAACCAAAGGGCCAAAAAAAAGGATTTACTATTTGGAATATATATTTGTGACATTTAATGCAATCCTTTTGTAAATCACTCACTTTAGGAATTCTAAAAAATTCCATATCTATTAATCCTTAATTCTGTTTAATCTCAAATTTTAAGGGAAAGTCCATAATCACTTTATCTAACTATGGACAAAGTTTGAGACCAAAATTCAAAAATAAAGGATGATTTTCTCAATATCCAAGTCTTCCTCTTATAAGGCACATTTCAGTCATTAAAACACATCCTTTTATCTTTCTGTCTTTTCTATTTCTTTATTTTAATTACTTTTCTTATTATAAACCATGTGAAATCAAATTATAACTATTAGTGGCCATCCATAACAATTTCTAGAGAATTCTACATAATTCTTACACATCATTTATTATCTATTATCTTTTGCCTCTTCCTTATTATTAGATGCTATTTTCTTCCTTTTCCTTTATATCCTTTATTGAAAGAACAAAATCAGTAGAAATTACAAAATCCATATCAAAAGGAAATTCGTAAGAGAAAATCATACTTTTAAAATAATGCACACCATATTTCCAATATGCCCCTTTTATTGAAAAACAATGCACTTCATCTAAGTAAAATACAAGTGAAAACTAGGTTATAACATCCTTCCCCACTTATAGGAATTTTGCCCTTACAATTTGACTAATCAAATAAATAATTCATGATGAGACTTTTCCATGTCCGTCTTTAGCTCTCATGTGGCTTCATCCTTTCCATGGTGCTTCCAGAGAACCTTTACCATCTCTATCCTTTTATTCCTAAGCTCTTTCACCTTGATATCCATTATCCTCACAGGTGACTCAGGGTATGTCATCCTCCCTTAGAGTTCAATAGGTTCAATGCTCAGCACATAGATAAGATCCTTCATATAGTGTTTCACATTATTGACATGGTACATCATGCATCATACTATACTGTGGGGATAGCGCTAAATGATAAGTAGCTTCACCAATCCTCTCTAGGATCTCAAATGGATCCCTGTATTAGGGATTCAGTTTTCCAATGTTCTTAGCTATAGCTCGGAGAGATCGGATTTTTAGAAACACATAGTAACCTACAATTAAGTGCAAATCTGTTCATTTTACATTAGCATACGACTTTTGTCAATCATGACCTCTCTTCAGCCTTTTCTTGATCAAAATGACCTTATCAGCATACAACTATAGTTCCTCTTACCTCAACAAAGTCCTCTCACCGACATCATCTCAGTGAAGTGGCAACCGACACAGACTCCCATTAGGAGTTGTGTATTGAGGCATCTCGATACTAGTTTGGTAGCTATTATTATAGGCAAACTCAGCTAAGGAAAAACACTACTTCCATGATCCCTCCAATCGAGCACACATGCTCTCAACAGATCTTCTAAAGTCTGGATTGTTCTTTGTGATTATCCATCAGTCTGGGATGATAGGCTCTTTCTGACTTTAAGTCATTGCAAGGAAGTTCCATGGGGACATAGTCACTATTATCCAGTTTTCTATGTCACTTTTATCCAGTTTCCTATGTTGCACAGCTGGTATGGGAATACATCATTCTGATTTGATATCAAATGTTCCAATAGGCTAAGTATGACTACTTTTAAGAGTTTTTTCCTTTAAAAAATGCAGTATCTGACAATTTCATAATACCCTTTTTGTTTTAGAAATTCTTCCTAACCCCCTATAACCAACTCCGCTCACTTTTAGTAGTTAAATCTAGTGTCTTGGTATTTTTCTTTATTCCTAATGTTCTAGTCCAAATCTACGATGTGCAATCTGATGTAAGTGTTAATTTTTTTGTTCATTTCTAATTTTACTTTAAAACAAATTCATATGTCTTAGATTGTTTTAATATTTTTCTAAAGGGGACAACTTTAAGGATGATTCATCCCAGTGATCCCATTCTGAAGGTGTAAACTTCACCCCTCCCTTTCGAATTACCAGCACATTGGGAGGAACAATATAAATTTACAAAGTGCACCAACATGTGCTATTTTTATTCTGAGGCGTACAACTTGAGTTGCGAACTCAAATTCATTGGGGGCCCAACCCTTACAACTTGAGCTACTACCTCATCCACTGGTCAATGTATATATATATATATATATATATATATATATATATATATATATATATATATAGAGAGAGAGAGAGAGAGAGAGAGAGAGTCAGGCTAGAATACACTCGAGTGTACATATCACACGAATACACTCAAGTGTGTTTGTATATCATGACTATGTTTTGCAAAATATAAACCATTGATCTTCACTGTCATACTATGACTAGGCTACGTACAAATTTTGAGCCCATTTGGATGAGTGTAAGTCACTCATCCAAGGGAAACAAAATTGACGCACGAAACTAATTTAAAATGTATAATTCTTGCGATCTTTATAACATGACCTATAAATGTCAAAATGTACTCAAAATTTGCTTATGAGTTATTCACAAGATGTTTGAGAAGATCAACGGATTAGATTTTTTAAAAATATTGCATCATGAAAAACTACTTGAGTGTATCTGCTCCGAATACACTCGAGTGTATTCTAGCCTGACTATATATATGCACACAAACACCACTCGTAACGTTAGCGGTAATACCAAACCTGCAAGGGGATGTCCTTCCCAAATGAGGTATCTAATTAGTCATGTCAGCACAAATTGTACATAGGTCTGGGAATCTTTTTGGCTTTTGTTGATATTTGGACCCCGAACCTCCCATTAGTGGCATGGTCGTGTACATCATATAGGCTACTCCTAAGGAACACCTAGTATAAATTTTGATGTTCAATATATAATGATATTTACATTTCATATGTAAAAAAAATTATGAAATATGCCTAAGAATTAAAAAAATGATTGTATATAAATACGAAATATGTGGACCGATATACTAATGTCTATTATCCAAAATGAAACTTTTGGATACAGTCTAGTATTAAAATCTAATTTTAATGTCTGGATGTACTTTTCATATTCCAATGGACATCTAGATTGGATGGTCCACTTTTTCTTACTTCGACTTGAAAATATTTAGTTTAAATTAGACTTTTGATCAAATATTTGACTGCAAAGCATCCAAACTATATATTAATAAAAAGTGTCTATGAAATTTATAAAATTATTTTTGGTGACTATATTCTTCAGACTAACTTTCCAACTGGTCACCCATCCTAGTACTACTCTGGACAGAGCACGCTTAATCACATAATTTTTAATGATGGACTCCTTGAAAAGGATCAACTTGCCAAACTGGTCACCCATCCTAGTACTACTCTTGTGATGTCCCAGGATTTTCTAAAACTTAATCTGATGTGTGACGTCTAAATTGAAACCTCGCCTCATTGAGAATCCCAATTTAAATATCACACACTCGGCTAAGAAGAAGAAAATCAAGGGAGTCAGAAGGAAACAATTAGTAGCACATGTACATGAGCAATAATAAAACCATACAACATGTGTTCACCATTCAACATATAATTACAACATGAATTGTTACAACATTTGATATTACATATTGAACAACAAACGTATACATATACATGTACTACCACTAAACTACAAGATCTTAAGACAATAGGTTCACCTATACATCAGCTCGTCATACAACTCTCACTACCCTAGATCTTCAAGATCACAACCACAACCTAAACAAAAGATTACATGTGGTACACGTCAGCACAATATTTAAGAATATTGTACTGAGTATGCCTACGTGTCTTTTATATACCTCTCATCATATCTTGGAAATAATATAAAATTAATACTTGACAACATTAAAAAAATATAACAGAAAGTGTATACATGCACAAAGATATTTATTAACAAAAGAGAACACATGTTTTAGCATGACTTTCCATTATATGTAAAGTTGATCAACCACATGCACTATTCTACCAAAGAGATTTAGTGCTCACATCTACTATTCTGTCAAAGAATTTAATACTTCATAAATGTACTATTCTACCAAAGAGATTTAGTGCTCACATGTATTATTCTTCCAAAGAGATTTAGTACTTCCATCAATGTACTATTCTACCAAAGAGATTTAGTGCTATCATATAATGGATCAGATATCTTATGTTTCATGTGTTCATAGCCATAAGTATGAAAAGCTCAAGCAACATAACATACAAGAATAATCATTTCATCCAATATCATATGCCAAGTACTTTACTTCACATATAAGGCAAGCATATTGTATAATAAGCCAAGTAAGAGGTAATGGCATAAAT
This sequence comes from Alisma plantago-aquatica, assembly GCA_963693085.1. Lineage (NCBI taxonomy): Eukaryota > Viridiplantae > Streptophyta > Magnoliopsida > Alismatales > Alismataceae > Alisma > Alisma plantago-aquatica. The sequence continues at coordinate 1,127,991,194 of OY856409.1, read as the reverse complement.
TCCAAAGAGATAGATCATTCTAATCACATATTCCTCATGTCATGTATATCTCTTTTCCCGATCAAGACATCAATACTATCATCAAGTTCTCGTCATCTTGCATCTCATCTTAACCCTAGTCGTGTTCATATTAGGGTTTGCTTATCTCATTATGATATTCTCATGATTACTTGTATTCTTACCTTATATTTATCTTACTAATGCCATATTCTAGATTATACTTCATTAACTGGATATACTCATATGTCACATTATTATGTGAACATATTTAACATTATGTCACTATCATTCCCCATATTAGGGTTACATCACATGTATGAAGCATGCTCTTCATATGACATGAATTTTGTTTATAAAACTGATCTCAGATTTACATATTATCTTCCACTTACTGATATGAGGATTTTTTGTAAATTTCATCATTTATTGATCATGTATGTATTTACTATATTTCATTTAGGATTATTAACCCTAAATAGCCATATAAAGCAAATTAAATGATGTCATGCATCAACATCATAATTACGAACATCCACTGGATTATAAGCATGAATATTGATTTACTGACATATTCTCATAATTTTAGGTATTCGTTTATTATTTATTATACATGAAAATACCATTTTACATCTTACATGATATCACTAAGATTTAAGCATCAAAAGCATGATATTATCATTCTAATGTGTTCTACTAATTTTTCTAAGAGTTTTAGTACCTTACTTGTATTTTTATGATAGTTGTACTATTTACTACGAATTATATAAGATTTGGGCATTTTTGAGATAATTACCTGCTTGGGCCAATTAGAGTCGGCCACGTGTCTACGTAGGGACACGGCTCCTTACTTGTTGGTGAGGCCAGTGGTTCAAGGCAGGCTCGGTCCACTCAAACTGGGCCGGTCGGTCTGGGTCTGGGCAAACTGAACCAGTCTCTTCTCCTTTTCTCGCGATCCACGCGAAACGGACGCCTGAGGCATCCGTCTCAGCGATGAAGCCGCCGCCGCCGCTGACCTGGAACGTTGGCGAGAGGTCGGTCGTGCTCTGTTCGCCTCCATCTCTCTTTCGTTCTGAGTCCACAGCGGGACTCCGTGTTTCCACGATGCAACCGCCGCCTGGGCAAGGTTCCTGGCGTGCACCCAAGCACCGCCATCACTGCCGAGCTCCCGGCTGATGTCGTTGCTGCGTCTCCCCCTCATGACGACCTAAATCATTCAGGGGATTTGGTAGAGGGTAGACCACTTACTGTACCTACGACCACCCTAGTCTCCCAAAGCGCAACACTCCACGCTGCTTGCGTGAGACTCGCTGCTCCGCAACGCGTCTCCTTCTTACGGCTGGTCCAACTTTGCTGTTTCAAAAACGTTGTTACATGTTGTTCCATGTAATCGTGGCCGTTAAAAGGCCCCATTATCTTTTTTAGGGGTTGGGTTTTGGAATAAACATAAGGTTATGATTAAATGCAACAGCGACTGCTACAACAAGCTGCAACAACAGATCTGAATCGTCTTACGGTAGGGAAGGCACCGCCGTACCCTCAGGTTCTGAAAATGAAGACCCTCTCCTCCTCCCTCGATTACCTGGGGTCATCCTTCAGGAACTCATGCCAGTGATCAGCTTGTAGTAGCAAGATCCGAAAAGCCATGTTCACTCTACTCCTCTTCTTCAATGAATTGAGCTTCATCGCCGTCATAAACTACCATGGTAGTTTCTATCAACAATGGGGATCACCTCTTCTTAGTCTCGTCTTCCTTCTCCTTCTTCTAACTTCCTCCATCATCCCCTTCCCATCTGCTTCCTTCTTCCTTGTCTAACCTGTTGTGAAGAGGTAAATGAAGAGAAGGTTTAACTGTAGGTCCTTGACCCCACAAATGAGGACTCGATCTGTAGGTCTCGAAAAGGCCAATACATACACCCACTCACCATTATTTCCCATGCCACAATCACAACATGCAGAGGTCTGAGCGCCAAAGTGCTCCACTGCCTTATCTAACTGGCAGATAGGAGGCGCCATCTTAACTCTCCAATCTAACCATCCAAAAGCTACTAAGGTTCCACATGCACAATCTGTGGCATCTCCCTTCTCAAGGGCTCGTGACAAAGATGTGTTACAACTCAAGTTATAAATAATCGTACATCGTGGCCCAACAGACATAATACATTAATCATGATATCAACGTTAATCAAGAAAGCAACTTTACCCAAAAAGATTGTAATTCCCGATATTATAAACTAAACAAATTCATTCACTTATGTCCTTGATATTTAGGATCTCAAAAGTCTACTCAATCAGATCCTACACACCTTGAAAGAAATCTTCCTCGGAATTAAGCCTGAAAATACAACTCATCACAACTCTAGGCAGAGCACGTTTAACCACAAAGTTCTTAGTGATGGACTCTTTTAAAATGAGGTGTACTTTGATGATATGAATAGTCCAATCGTTCATTTTAAGATCATTTTATCTAAGACTTCAAATCCTAGAACATTGCATCGTAAAAGATTACAAAAAAACTATCATGGAAACACAAGAAATAAAGTGGGTTGTCATTCCTTTCAACATGATGAAGCGTATGAATTGGAATTTTGAAGAAAAAAGTTGTTTTGGATGAATCAATAATGCCTCAACTGGATAAATTCACTTATTTCACACAATTCTTATGGTCATGCTTTCGTATTCCACCAAATACCAAAGACCATCAATCCTTATCTTAGACATCAGTGGTTTATTCAGGTCAACCTCAATCGCAATTCTAGCAAATTCGCCTCTCTAGATGCCTCTTGTTTATATTGATTACATATAAAACACATCAATAAAGTGAAATTATGACATCGGTAAGAAGCCCAAAAATGTTAAAGGCAAAGACATAAATAACCTTAGGTAGTAGAATACCAAATGTGAACTATAACTGAAACCCTCATGCTGGAGGTAACATTGAATTATGTAGATCATAAGTCAAAAAAATGGTAGCAATGAAACTATACAGAAAAAATATTACCTTTGACTAGAACTTTTTTATATATGTATACATGAAAAATTCTTGTTTCAAATAAAATTGTTGGAAAACTAATCACGGTTCCACTTTATACACTAAACTTCCTCTCAGGATTTGTTGTTCCTTGTTTAAAAAGGAGTACGCTATGCCTTGTGTTAGATTGTGCCATCTGTACTGTCAACAAAATCTGGATCCAATAAATCGATGGGCAGGGACACATGTAAATTGATAGCGGAAGGAGCAGCCTATTCCTTTTTTGATATCTATCGGCTTCTTTGGTTGCTTTAATATATGTGGAAACGATTACCTTCATACCACAAAATGAAATTGGACTTTTAAAGCTAGCATTTATGACATCCGAGTCACAGAGTGGTCAAAAAGACGTGTATTTACAATAGATGATGACCTCTACTGCAAGATAAAAAGTAATCGTCCACACCAATAGAGATGGATGAGACCTGCAAATAGAGAACATGATTCTCCCTTGTTATTTGTTGATATTTGGTAACTGCCATCACATGCTAGCACTAGCACTATGGTATCCAAAGCATGCCCATCTTGAGTACCATGGAACTTTCTCAAGAAACATGAACATCGGGAGATAGGAGGGAGTGACCATAATGGGAAGGGTCAAACCCTAGCAGATCCAGTTGTCCCTGGGACTGAGAGAGACAAATAAAGTCAACCTAACCATCCATCTATTCTATGTTTATCTTTTCATCTGAATCTAAATGTCCTCCATCCCTTACTCGCTTCGTCACTGATCCATGTCGGACAGGGAGCAAAGCTTCAAGCAGTTACTGCACCAGCCCAACACGACCCTTCCCCTTTACAAAGACTGTTGGGGCGAGGCAGACACCTTGACACTTGTCCACACGTTGGCTGAACGCTTCTTGAAGCTTGATCGCGGCTACCTTCTCGAGAAGCACCGGTAGGAGGTGACTGACGTCATCAACTCCAATAGAAACCTAGGTAAGTGGCACCCATGGACCTACAAAAAGTGTAGGGAGTGCATTGGCACCCTTAAGAAGATGTACAAGGTTGAGAAGGCACACATGACACAATCATGCCTGTGAGAACCCATTACTCTAAATGAGATTACTCAAAACATAAAATGCAATCAATCACCAATTAATCACATACCCAAAAATATAGGTAAATTAAAACCGATTTCAACGTCAGCACCTACTCAGAAACATTTGCATAAGAGTCCAACATCTTTCTTTTATCCATACTATGCCAAGAATTTGATACAAATTGTTCTATCACCTTAGCTACAACATATATACATAGGAGAACAATATTTATATATGCCCACAACAAAAATTAACATGCTAACAAATTTTGATTCGTTTGAAACACCATATACAAACTTTTCCTACCCTGACCTAAAATTACAGGGACGACTCTAGGACACTCTAGACATCCAATCAACTTTCTCAAAGATTCATTACTATAGCTCCTCTTTACTCCCACATGTTTGTTTTTGTCACTTCAGATTACCTAAAAAATGTGGTGAATCACAAGGGTGAGACCCAGTCCCAGCAAGAGATATAACCTCCAACAATGCTTATTGATTATGACATTTTAAATAGTAGATAACTGAGAAGTTGGAGTATATAATAATAATTGAATAGATTGTACAGTTCAAGTATGCTAAATAGATTAAGCAATTAATCTTAACAACAAGTATGATCATCAATGCATATATAGATGACAAATAAATCCATTTCTTTGGATAGATATCTACTCAAATATCATCAAATCGCATCTAATAACAATCATTATCATGAATCTGTCTATCATCATATTCCTTGCTAACAACACAAGAAATCTAGTAGCATAAGCATCCCAGATATCATGAATATGTCTACTAACATAACATGGCTATCAATATTTGCATCTCAAATAAAGGGAAGAGATCGATATCATAAGTAGAACTAAGATCATAACACAATGAATTACATAGGCATGATTAGAAATTTAAGTATTTCTAATTACATAGGAATGGCTAGTAATATTAAACATAGCTAGTAGCAGCATCTTAACCATCATTGTTAGTATATTTGACAACATGAGCATAACTACAGCATAAGCATATCTACTATCTCTTATTGTACTATACATGATATCAGTAAAAAGAAATCAAACAAGGGTTATCATTCAATATGAAGGGTTGTGTATAACCCTAAACAGATATTCTAGATGGTTGTCTTACATCTTTTATTATGCCCTGGGGAATTTGAATCGTACCATTCAAAGTCCAACTGACCCCTGTGAAGGGCTATTCAGTTATGTACAAGATCTAGGAGTGTTGGCATCCTAAGATCTCTTCCCCTCGCATCAGTATGAGTAAAACGCAGTGACATATCAGTCAAAGCTGCCACCACAGTGACATAAAGTAATGTAACTAGCCCACCTTGGTACAGGTTACGACACTAGCATCTAGGGTATTCAAACCCAATCACTGAGGTACAACCACAGTTGTCCTCTAACCACATCATGTTATAATACCGAGACACGACTGTAGTTGTTCTCAGTCACATCAAATGTATGAGGCATGACCATATCCAACCTCCACAATCTTCCTTGTGGATGATAAGGATATATCCTCAACCTGTCACCCCCACATACTCAACAGTATGCACTCTGAGTTTTCCTTAGGAATATTTGTTTCACCATTCAACAATTTTTGACACTGAAGATGGCTCTACGACATAGGGCACTACATGATTAGAGTTGCACTTGATTAGTTATGCCAATTGGGTGAATTAAGGTTGCATCAAACTAGTGGTCATACAAACCCTAATTCACTTCTAGAAAGCATATAAATATCAAAACTTGAAAAAATATAAAATCTATGAAACATAATTTCTCATCTCATCATCACATGGTACTATTCACTTGCCATTCAAGAGACTACACTAGTCATCATACTATCACAAGATATGAATCCTTTTTCACAATATCACAGGGTGTCAACCCTTATCAACCCAAGAGGATTACACCTCATTTAGGGCTCAACCATGCCCAAAGGTCATTAAGACCATCATATTATCACATGATATAAATCCTTTTCACAATATCACAGGGTATCAACCCTTATCAACACAAGAGGATTACACCTCATTCAGGTCTCAACCATTCCCAAAGGTCATTAAGACCATCATACTATTCCCTGTAGGATCATCATTATCTTCTCATGCCATGTAGCAAGGCTCAACAACATCACTTCCATATAATACATCGTATCAGCACAATATTGCATTAATAAGCTGGGAGATATTCATAAACAACCATCACAGGGTTATATTAACATTAAGAACATTCCTTTATCACATCAACATGCAAGGAAACTAGATATGATTAACCCTCATCATATTCATAATGCACATGTTTAGCATAAGAAAGTATCAACCATGTGTCTATGATAACCCCCAATGAACATATTAAGGTTATGATCATATTAAGGAGGTTATTCCACCATCATTCCATCATATAAGAATGTTAAACATGAATACTCATATTTATTTATTTGCATTAGAGTTAGCTTCAACAAGATAAATTATATTAATGTTACTAATCAACACTCATACCCAAACCCTAATTCATAGCATCCCCATTGGATCATGGATGCATAAGGTGAAGCATCGCCATCACATTCCATACTATTCTCAAGTATGAACCCACACATAAATCAAGGTGTAACTATTGGGTTATAGCATACTAAGGTTTCAACAACAATAACAGAGTACTCCATGATTGTATTAGACATTGAAGGACTATTCAGGCCCAATTACCATCATTTAGTTATATTAAAGCTAGGTATAACAAACTATACCTCATTAGGGTTACATATCAACACAATAAGGTTATCATACCTTCTATTCATATGAGTTAATAGGTAAGACTACCTTATTAAGGGCAACCCTCCATTTGTTCCATCATCATTCAACCCATATCACCATACCACAATGTCACCTAGAACCATTGGATGTTTAAAAGGTAAGATCATTGGTTGTTTACATAAGTAAACACCTTGAATATACCACCTATGAAGTCCTTTATTTGTTCTTTAGAAAGAGTCACCATCTAACCCTATACATCCCTTGATTAACAACACAAAAAGTTCCATTGAGAGTAGGGTAAAACCCACAATCGACTATTCATTTAAAACAAGCCATCCATTGTCAACAAATAAGCACCTTAAGTTGATCATATAAAGGAAACCCTCTAAATCACATTATTAGGACCAACATATTACATTAGCCATCATTCCACACTATCAAATAAATAAACATTAGATCTTGACCATTGGGTCAAGTTCATATGTTAAAACCATCAATTACAATATAGGTCTGACCATTGCATCAAGTGACCCAAGAAACCATTGGTCTAAGGCTTAATTGATGCTACAACTATATGATTAACTCACCATAGGTTGTAGATACCTGATCCACTATAATTAGTAACCATTAAGTCACCATAGGTTGTTAGATCAGCACTATATTCATTAATCAACATCAAATATTAAGCTAATGTCATCATTGATTGGTAAAATTATTAGGGTATTGAATGGTTGATCATCAAACTTCTAATTGATCCAAAACCTAACTAAGGGGGTGAACATAGGTTGTCACAATCATCTAACACCTTTGATCTGAACATCAGTTGTCATGAGGACAACACCATAGGGTTGTTGATGGTACCATCATTGGATCATGGGTTTATAGAAGAAATCAACTTTAAACCCTAAAATTGACCATTGGTTGATAGGTGCTTAGCACTATAAGTTGACAAAACAACCTGATCCAAGTCATATTATACCTTAGGAATAACGTACACATGATCACATGTTCATATAGAACTAAAATCAGAATGGGAACATTATAAAAATCAATATCCAAGTCAAGCATAGCTTTTTAGTGCATGGATCATCATTTTCAAGCAAGAGCATGATCTAGAAAGCTTATGGTAAACAATAAACGTGGAGAAAGTTATAAAACTTGCCTCTAATGAGAAGATGAAACCCTAAATGGAATAAAACTCGAGCAGGTAGGGTAGAAAATCTAAGCATAAGCTATGAACTCATCCATCTAGCACCTTTCTTCATCAAATGAGCAAACCCTAAGCATAAGGAGCAAGAAAGGTGGGGTTTTAGAGCTTTAGAGAAATTTCTACCATGGAACAGCAAGGTTATGACCTAGAGAAAGATAGAAAGAAGGATAAAAAGGAAATAAATGGAAGAAATAAGGGGATTCTTACTCTTTTAGGTCAAGATCACTAGAAGGAAGCTTTTCAAACCCTAAAAGGAAGTCAATTGCAACCCTAGATTCTTTTTCCAAGAAGATCCCCCCTTTCTTCTTCCTTGGACAGGAAATTCACAGTATCACAGATGGAGGACGAGGTTTTTTAATAAGGAGGGAATTGGTGGAGAACAAATGGCTCATTTTGATGCTTAGGAATAAGTATATGAAACTTTAAGATAAAGAAAAAGAAAAGGTTGAAGTTCTAGTATCTTTCCAAGTGTCCATGGCCTTAAACTATTAAGAATATACAAGCACACACACAATAAGCTCCCCCCACTATCCATAGATAAATGTTTATACCTCATTTCTTGAATTTCCAAGCAAAACAAATAATTCATTAGTTGATAGCTACTAAAGGTAGCGCATCCATGAAGGGGTAAACCCAAAAATCCCATTGGAGAAACACCTTCAAACCAAGGATTAAATGGGCAACCCATGGCTCAAGAAGCTCAATATTGACGAGTGAATATCCAAGGAACATAATGCAAGTGATAAATTGCAAACAAAACCTCTCAATTGGGTAAATTGCAAAAAAGTCCAAAATGTGCATAAAATTGCATAACTTGCTCAAACAGTGTCTAAATTGGACCAGATTTGAAACTTAAGCTTGTATTATAATTTCAAAGAATATTACAAGGTTATATTAGAATTTAAAAAATTAAATTTTGATAATTAAGCTTATTTAACTCATTAAGCAAGTTTAGGGGTCTTATAATGTCGGGAGTTCAACAACCGGTGGAAGTTCTTCTCTCGACTGGACGTGCTCATAGGGCCGAAAGCAAGGACTAAAGGAGCTGCAGTGCTAGCACATCAAGAAAAAAAGTAGCAGTTGAGGACTAACCATTCTATGCCCTCACCCCTAACTCCACCTAGGAAGTCCACTACTGCGACCGCCGGTACAGTAGAGGTGGAAGGTGGTGAGGGGATGGATCCAAACTCTTCCAGGTCAAGAGCATAAATGGCAGCAGTAGGATGGATGACGACTGGAAATGATGAAGATGAATCCAGTAATGGTGGGATCGTGGAGCTGCCTCGTGTCATTCTAAAGTTCAGGGAGATTTATGAAAAGATTGAGATGATCAAGTACAGACAGATGATTGACATAGAAAGAGAGAAATTGAAGCTCGTCGAGATGTTAGTCGATGCCCTTCTGCAAATGGGTAAGAACTAACAAACAAGTTATTGGCCATCTGTGATTGGATACTCAAGAGAGTAAAGTGTCAGCTCACATATGGTATACATCAGTTTCTCGAATGGGCTGCTTCATGGGTACTCTGTTTCAAACTCTACCTCCACTTTGGCTAGTTCTTTTTACTTGAACTAAGGGTGTGTTATGTATGACTACTTTTAATTATGCATGTTTGTATAATCTTAATCATACATTCTTTGTGTGTGATTTATTGTTAAATTTCTTGTACGCGTGGATGTGAAGCTACTTTATTTCTACAACTTTCACGAATTTGCTGAGGTAGGAACTAAGAGAGGTGTGTGTTGGATATTTTGTTGTTATGTTGTTCTGGAGAATGCCATGATTTAAGGATGTACATTTATACTTTTGGGATTAACCCTTTTTAGTTGAAATTTAAGAATATCGATTCATCTTGCTTATCTAATGGACCATATATGCCCATAAGTTTATGAAAAAGTGTGACTACTATCTTTTTATACGTATGACTCTCCTTATGCCCCTAACATCCACAGTTAGCTCATGCAATGTATTCTAGCCCTCTATGGCCTCTGCCACACAAATAGATTATGCAAATCATCCCATTCATCACACCAACAAAGTCCTCAAAGAGAAATCTAAATTTAGTGAGTGAGGTGGAAGTTGGGTTTAACTTTGAAGTTTGCATCATGTCTTATAGAAGGGAAAAGGCATGAAAGGGAGATGAAGGAAAAGGATGCATGTTATATAGAATATGAAATGAAACGGAAGGGACAAGAAAAGTGGGAGATGGAGGGGGATTGTTCTTCCATGTGCTTAGATTAGTGAGTCACCTGGGATTAATTATGCATTTAGTAGTTTTAGTCATGAATGCTCATAAGTTAGGTCTTTCCAATAATAAATGGTGGGATTGACAAAATGAAATAGGATAAGAAATAGTTGGCATGCCGATAGCTTTGGAATGTATGATAGAGATGTGTTGCTCCCTTTACTCTGCCACAAGGATTATCCCTTTACTAAATGTTATTTTCCCTCACAACTACCACTAAACTCCTCAGTAAAGCATATATTTATCCCTAATGATAAAATCTCACTTTATTTGAAGTTAAATTAGACATTCTCTCCATAATGGTTAAGTGCTCTGCATAAAATCGAAAATTAATTATGCATGATAGACTTTTAAATATTTTAAAGAACTATGAATCAAGGAGTCAAAAGGAGGCCATCGAAGGCAAATGAGGAGCTAGGGAGGAGCATCCCATCATCATCATCTGCATAGTTTCCACTTCTTTCCTTCTTCATGTTTCATATTTACCTTCTTATAACTTAATGGTCAAATGTTCCATCTCATATAGGTGTGAACATATTGTATATATTTCCAATGTTTTGAATGGTGCAAGCTTTTTCTTAATGTGACTTGGTTGTACCCCAGTTCAACCAATTGTCCTGGTTTTACCTATAGTCTTGTGTAATGATCCAAATTTGTTTGGTTGATAGACATCTTTCAGGTATATTATGGTGTTTCATCTAATAAGTTTTTGATTAACTATGTTGCATGATATATATTTTTCTACCTATCAAGTGCACTCTTGCCTAGGTTTCACATAGGGTTGAGGAAAATCCAAATCGAACCATAGAACCTGAGAGAATTGAACCAAAAAATCAGTCCAATTTGGTTTTGAGGAAGTAACTAGTTTAGCTTGGTTTCAATTTTTCCATACCATAAAACAATAATTTGGTTCAGTTTGAGCATGAAATTTAACCTAATTACTTTATATGTGTATATTACATTGTGAATAATTTTATTATATGAACTACTTTCCTAAACTTCATTGTGTAGTTGTCAGTTTTTTATACTTCTTCGTGAAGTTAGAAGTTTCCACTTATATAAAAGAAACCAAATAACATGTCACATAATTATTTGAAGTTGGTTGAATTATAATAATGCAAAGTTCACGTATAGTTTGTGATCCCTTATTCCTAAATGAATTTATTCAAGTTAATTGATTGTTGTTGTTGAAATAGATAAAGATGGTGATAGGAAGTGGGATTGACCATCAAATGTCTAAGAAATATCATTATAGTTTCTCATATATGCATTTGAAACCATGTCATAACACAAAATCAATTTTTTTTGGTTTCACCTAATTGATAATTCAAATATCTTAAATTATGCACAAAATGATATGTATGATTTTGTTCTTTGGTTTTCGTTGTTTGAGGTTTGTAGTTTTAGTGGTAAATCAAACCTGAGTTTCATATATGATGTTTCTAGACTAGTGGGTATAGCTTATCTTGTAGAAGTTTTTTTGCCTATGACATGTACTTATACCAATATGTATGAAACAAACTACTCCAAGTCCATCATATATTTTTTTGAACCTTGATGTTGCCTTATCATTTTTGCTTGAAACATTATTAGGTTGTTAAATCATGGTTTTATATGCATGATCTTTTGCTATTTGTTAGTAATGTTAACTAAATACACTCAATTTTGAATCTTTTCTCATCTATTCCAAATACTAAATTGATAGAAGATTCTAAGGCTTATTTAGTAGGAAGTATACAATATTATATATGATTTTTTAGTATAACTTCTGACCTATAGATCAACCTAACACATTAGTTTTTCAATAGATATCATGCACCATAGATTTTTTCATACAGTGCATGTCTGGGGTTTTCATGAACCTAAATATGCTTAGTCTAACCCTTTCTTAGCCTTAGTTAAGAGTGTGGTAAATGGCATGTTACCACAAGCAACAGAGTAAACATCGAGACCGGAGTGTGGTGGTAGGTCAGACCTATGCCACACTCCCAAGTGTGGAATTCTAGTACAGGGATAGCCCCTAACCAGTGTGTTTACATGGAGGCTTATTTTGTAAATTTCATATCCAATGTGATTCAAGTATAGGACCTCCAATGTCATAGAAAATCATGTATACCAGTTTTGCCAACCTTGACCTACAAATTCAAAATACCATTAGGTACCAGATCAGGTTTGTAGCAGCACGTTGTAATAAATTGAGCTTTAAGCCAAACAGTTTAATCAATTCTCTTCATTGATATTGTACTTAGTATGTTGTGATCATAGTAACGTTATGCATATGGTTTTATAACTAAAGATACCTAATATGAGTATATCATGACTCATAGAGGAAATCAACTAAAAAATTATTGAAAATCATGATTTAATATTAGCATATGTTAGATCGGATGATGGGCTCTAGAGGGGGGTGAATAGATCTAAAAGAACTTAGATAAATTTCATTATACCTTTAAGATATTTCCTCAGTTAATATGGCAAATATGAACTTTGAGTGCAACTAAACATACATAGCGAGGATGAGAGAGATTGAATAAGATTGAGAACAAGCTATGTATAGTGGTCCAAACTCTAAACTAGGAGAGTGTACATCCACTAACTAGAGAAGTCAACCTCTAGGCTTTTTAAACCTTGCCTCACTCCTTATATTTCATTATAAGAGTTACAACATATGACTTTCCTTTTCTAGGACAAGGATACTCAGCCTTCCTCCGAGGAAAAGGGAGACAATAACCTACCAAAGGACATGTATATCCATGACCAAGAGTATTCTACCTCACCAAGTACATACCTACTCTTGTGACGAGTTTTCACCCTTCACCAAGGACTTACCCACTCTTGAAACAAGTCTTCCTCCTTGAGGAACTACCCACTCTTAACTTGGATCTTCTGCCTCTTACTTCACCTTTGCCAAGGAGAAGCTTTCACCAAGGGGCTCCTTTCCTTCTTCTTATTCTTCTTCATTTCTCTTAGACAATAGAGAGAACCTCCATCTTCATGGTATAAAGAGAGATTGATATGTGGAGGAAGTGAGAGCCTCGTAAGATATACATGTAGGACTAGCTCTCTTACAAATCTCCTACTCACTCTAATGGATGTAGCGAGTGATTAAGCTTAAGATTGGAAGGAGACTCTTAGAGGCACTCCACTATAATATAGGGGCCTTCATAGTGTTTGGCTAACCATGGGATGAAGCCCAAGGGGTCCTATTTATAGTTGACGATGCCTACTAGCCACTAGAAACATTTAAGGACAAATTCTAGTTGTTTAGAGTGTTGTTGTGGATATATTTTTGAGTATTGAAACACTCCAACAGTTAGAAATACTTTTTATGTACATTCTGTATAGTAAAGTTAGTCGAGTTTACTATTGGGAAACTTGACCAATAGCACTATGTTGTCGGTCAAGTTTATCCCGGATGAAACTCGACCGACAACATAAATTTGGTTTGCTTGTGCAGGATGTTGGTCGAGTTTATCCTGGGGTAAACTCAATCTAGACTGGCAGTTCCCAAGATCCATCAATGGAGTTGGATGAGTTTATCCTAGATGAAACTCAGCTAATAAAAGTCCATGTGATGAATTTAGGAAAGCATCATAAAAGTGCTCAAATATTCGATTTAAGTGTTCTTGATTTTTTCTAAGCTTAGTTACAAGTCGTACAATCATTACAAGTTATTTACAACATGATTCTAATGGATTTGAGGCATTCTCCACAAAAGTGCACATGTATTGATTTTGACTTATTTTTCTCCAAGTTGGGATGGGCAAATTTAGGCATTTTGAGTGTGTCTATACCTAATCTGAAATCACTCAAATAGAAGAATTAGACAGATGAGTGGAATGGTTAGTCATCATCAAAATAAGGGTGTAGTCAATTAGACTTTGAGATTCAATTGAACTTTGAGTCAACATTCTCCCCCTTTTTGAAGATGAAAAACCACTCCATAAATGTATTGAGAGCATTTCAGTAAAATTATACCTTTGGGTGAAACATTGGGGTTTCGATGAATTGAGTTCATATGATCCCCCTCAATTTGATGCTAATGGAGTTCACATACTACTCCTCAATTAATGATGTTCTCATGTATGGTTAGATTTCATAACATTTATAGGAACTATGTCTTCTAATCATATATGTTATACATATATTTTTTATCCCCTTCATATCTTCCCACCTTTACATAAGACAGGTCTTATCTCCCTTTTTCACTTCAAAAAGTTAGGGATTAAAAAATGAAACTTTTTAGTAAAAGGAGATACCAAAAGCTAGAAAGAAGAGTAGAATAACAAAAACTAGGGGCTTGTCCAAGTAATGCATATATGAGAAAATTAAGACATGCATTAGAACATCCCTAGATGTAATTCTATCATATATAAAGGTAATTATATGCAAGAAAGTAACTCAAGATAGTATATACGCAAATCAAGGAACAAGCTTGAGTGTGTATTAAACAAGATACAAGCATAGCATACAGTTGAATACCAAAAAATGAACAAGGCTAGAACCACATGTATATGAACTACTAGCAAATGATAGCACAAGTTAGGACTACTAGTAGGATCTATATCATATCAAAAGATTCACAAGTTGAATAACAAGCTATGAGTAGATGTAGCAAAAAATCCAAACAAAGAGATATGTAGTTTCAGAAGTATGAAAGGATATTACTCACTAGCAAATGTGCATCATTACCAAAAGATGATTACCACTAAGAAACTCAAGGTTGCATCAAAATATATACAACTAGATGAATGTAGCAAGTTAGAGCAAAACAGAAGAAATTTAGATCACAACCACGAGATTCAAAGAGATCATCATCAAAACATGCATAACAACTCAAGATAGGTAATTGAAAGAAATAGATATACCAATCTATAACAATTAGAGATATAAATGTGTATGCAAGATAGCCAATTTAAGCATGACAATATGCATATTATAAGAGTACCAAAGGGAGTGCTATAGAATAAGGTTAGTGGTTGATAAAGTCTAGTTGAGATGGAAATTCTCATCTAAAAATCCAAAGTTATATTCTATGTACCATGTTTTTGGTCAAGTTTTTGGGTTGAAATTCTTGGTCGACAACTATTGGCAACACCCATTGGCGCTTTGATCAAGTTTCACCGGGTTAAACTCGAACAACAACATATGTTGTCAAAAAGCACATATACTTTAGAAAAACATATCTAAAGGCATGATAAAAATATAAACCATATCCAAGCATGTGTAAGCAAGTTAGCAATGCACTATGCAAGCATCAGAAATAGTTTTTGAGCAAGAAAGTGATGATAATCATTATATATCACTTTTGACTCAAAAATCATATATAGTGCATACTAACTTGGCAAAAACACATTATGGTTGGATAAAGAGCAAGAATAACATTACCTATATTCTTACCACTTCTTTTCCAATTGTTGCCATCCCTTAGAAATCCTGATTTATGTGGATTTAGAAACTAATTTGCAAATCAATAGCTCAAGTCAATCCATTAGCAAGTGACCTATAAGAAGAAATATGGAATCGTTTCCAATGATATTTTGGGGTCCAAAGGGGTTAGCTTAGCACCCAAGTCCTATTTCTTTAGGGTGCTTTCATAAAAGGGCAATATGTAGAATAATGACCAATTTTATTGCAATTATTACATGATATCATAGACTTGGAACTAGAGGATTCTTCATTTAAAATTAAAGGTCCTTTATCCTTATTGTTCCTTTCTCTAATATCAAGTCCAATACCATCTCTACCCATTTGTTTGATAATATGGTCTAGGATTTGATTAAGATCCTTTTTATCATCTAAGAATCTTTTCATGAAAAATCTCAAACAATGATTGTCATGCATAAGAGAAGTAATATTAAAAGACAATTGATTGATATAATCTCTAGCATGCAAAAGATCGGTTTCTAACCAAAGAGCTTTGGTCATATAAGAATCTATATCAATATGAAGAGAAGAACAAGTATTTCCTCTACTAGTAGAACTAGAGAAAGATTCAAGGACATTTATTTTATCAAGCAAGGAAGCATTTTTTTCCAAGAAAAGTAATTTTAGAAGGATAGACTCTATTTTCATATTCTATTCTCTGCAAAATAAAGTCTTTGTCCTCATTTTTAGTTTTAAGAACATCAATATCAAGCATGACAGAATTCACAATTTTAATATGCTCTTCATTAGAACAAGGCTTATGATTTTGAGCTTCTAGAAATATAATATTACCATGCAAGCTATCATTTTCAAGTTTAAGAACATCTACTTGACTAAGATAAGCATTGGTTTCAATCTCAACACTATTGAAATTCAATTCAAGTTCTAAAAAAGACTTTTTGATATCATTAACATCATCTTGCAAGCAAATGTTATCATCTTCAAGATCATCCTTTTCTACATGCAAATTATTAACAATCTTAGCAAGCTTTTTCTTTTTTCCTTAGTAGATAAGAGAGGCACGAGTAGCATGAATAATTGCAATTTAAAATTCTTTATCTAATCAGTTTATATTTACCTCATTTGGTTCTTCTTTTGCACTTAATATGAGAGAAAAATGGCATTCTCCATATTCACTAGAGCTTTGAGCTAGATCCTCCACTATATTCTTCAATTGATCTTGAGTTTGAGGATTCACTATAGATTTTGTACCATTTATCCTTCTTATTGTGTTTTTCTTCTCTTCTCTTGTGGTGATGGGTCTTTTTACCTTGTGAGCAATCTTCCTTGAAGTGACCCTTCTTTCCACATTTGAAGCATGGGATGAAGGAGGAGGACTTACCTTTGTATAATCTACCCTTCGTGTACATAACATCTTCTTCAACTTGAGAGGATGGAGAATCTTGACTAACCAAAGCTTCAAGTAGGGCTTTGATTCCATCCTTATTCTTTCTCTTGAGCTCTTTCTCTTCTTCTCTTTCTTCTTCCTCTTGCTTGCCAAGTGTAACTTCATGGTATTGTAGATTTCCTATGAGCTCTTCAATGGGAATTTCACTAAGTCTCTTGATTTCCCCATGTAATTTACCTTTGATTGCCATCTCTTGGGGAGATTTCTAAGGATCTTTGAGTTGATCTCTCCTCTAGCCATAGGTTGACCTAGGATGGCAAGAGCATTTACAATGGTGTTGAACCTTGAGTATGTATTTGCCACCCTTCCTCCTTTCACATCTTGAAGTTTTCAAAAATCCCTTTGAGCATGTTGACTTTACTTTCCTTCACTTTCTTTGTCCTCTCATAAGTGACACATAACTTTCTCCATATCTCATATGCCATTACACATGAAGAAATCTGGTTGAACTCGGAGGGGGAAATGGAGGCATAGAGAATGTTGATGGCTCTAGCATTCAAGGTTGCTTTCTTCAAAATAACTTCATCCCATTCATCTATCTCTGTCTCTGGTATCTTGTATGGAAGTTCCACCATTCTCCATAGCTCAAGACTTGATTCTTGGATGTAGAATCGTATTCATCTCTTCCAATAGAGGAAGTTGCTCCCATAAAGATTGGAGTGTTGATGAGGTATTTTCCACCTCGATAATCACCTATCTTCTCCTACTTCTGGAAGTATGCTTGGAGAAGACCCGCTCTTATACCACTTGTTAGATTGGATAATGGGATCTAGAGGGGGTCAATATAGCTAAAAGTACATAAACAAAATTAACTAGACCTTCAAGATATTTCTAAGTTAATATGGAAAATATGAACTTAAGTGCAATTAAACATACATAGAAAGGATGAGAGATATTCAATAAGATCAAGAACAAGCTATGTATAGTGGTCCAAACTCCAAAATAGGAGAGTGTACATACACTACCTAGAGAAGTCAACCTCTAGGATTTTTCAATCATGTCTCGCTCCTTATATTCCATTATAAGAGTTACAACATATGACCTTCCTTTTATGGGACAAGGATACCCGACTTTCCCTTTGAGGACAAGGGAGCCAATAACCTACCAAAGTACTTACCTATCCATGACCAAGACCCTTTTACCTCATCAAGAACTTAGCTACTCTTACAAAAAGTCTTCCACCTTCACCAAGGACTTACCCACTCTTATAACAAGTATTCCACCTTGAGGAATTACCCACTCTTGACTTGGATCTTCTACCTTTAACTTCACCTTTTCCAAGGATAATCTTTCACCAAGGGACTCATTCCCTTCTTCTTCACCTCTCGTAGCCAAGAGAGAGAACTTGCATCTTCATGGGAGGTGGAGGAAGTGAGAGTCTTCTAAGATATACATGTAGGACTAGTCTTATAAATCTCCTTCTCACTCTAATGAATGTAACAAGTGATTAGGCTTGAGAGCAAAAGGAGGCTCTTAGAGGCGCTCAACTATAATATAGGGACATTCATAATGCTTGTCTAACCATGGGATGAAGCCCAAGGGGTCCTATTTATAGTTTAGGATGCCTAATAGCCAGTAGAAACACTTAAGGACCAATTTAACCCATTTAGGTTGTTGCAACGGATATATTTCCAAGTTTTGCAACACTCCCATGGTTATAAATACTTCTTATGCACATTCCATACAGCGCGGTCATCCAAGTTTACTTTTAGGAAACTCAACTGATAGCACTATGCGACAAATCCAATTTGAGTTGTCGGTCAAATTTATCCTGGATAAAACTCAGCCAACGGCTTAAATTTGGTTTTCTTATGTAGGGTGTCTGTCAAGTTTATCCTAGGGTAAACTCATCTGACCCTGGTAGTTCTCAAGATCCATCAAGTGTGTCGATCGAGTTAACCCTATATGAAACTCAGGCAGAAAAGGTACATGTGATGAATTTTGGAAAGTGCCATAAAAGTGCTTAAATATTCGATTTAAGTGCTCTTAGTTTTTTTGAAGCTTATTTACAAGTCATACAATCATTACAAGTGGTTTACAACATGATTCTAATCAATTTTAGGCCTTATCAACAAAAGTGCACTTGCATTGATTTTGACTTGTTTTTCTTCAAGTTGAGATGCGTAAGTTTAGGCATTTGGAGTGTGTCTATACCTAATATAAAATCACTCAAGTAGAAGCATTAGACACAAATGAGTGGAATGATTAGCCATCATAAAAACAAGGTTTTAGTCAATTAGACTTTGGGAGCCAATTTGACTTTGAGTCAACAACATATACATAGCATTAATGCTACCAATGTGTCAAAGTTTTAATGCAATTTCAATGTATAAAAAGTATAAGGTAAAGAAGTTAGGACATGTCATGAATTAGTCATATAATTTACTAATAATATTAATAAGATTTAGTTTTGATACCTACACAAATTGTGATAGTAAGAACTCTACAAGAAACATCAAAAATGAAACCTGGTCTTATCATAAAGTAGGTTATGTGGATGGAAAATCAACCTAATGAAGATAATACTGAGAGATAAGGGAAAATAGGAATAACATGTATTCTAAAGGTATAGTTGAAAATTATAAAGGAATGATGGGAAAAATCAATAACCTAACAAAAACCTAAGCTTATAAGACTTATTGAAAAGGCTAAAATCACTTTTAATAGTCTATAAGCAAAAATATTCAAAAAAAATCGAATGAGGAATGAAATCCATGAATGAATGACTAAGTATAAGTGACTAGACTTCAAGGGTGTCTATTTTAGTTTGTTTAACATTTTAGGAGACTGGGATTCGGATTTCTAGTGGTATTGGTAAATGGGACATGTCCATCAAACATATAGCATCAGTTAACAATTTTATATTTCTACATGGAAACTTGAAGCAAGGATATAGTTATTTGTCAACCACATAGATCTGACCACCAATAAGTGAAGGCCAAACATAAAGCCTAATTCCATGGCAAGTCACATGTTCATAAAGTTGGAACCCAAACTAAATCTTACCAAGTGTACAAGGTCAATAATAGGAACTTAAGAAAACACAAGGATGGAGGTAGTGGGATACTAAAGATTGCATTCTTACTTAGCCACAATTAAGATCTTTATGTACTTCTTGCCTAGCGGTTTAGGCAACATGGATATACATGCTAATGTAACCTATTATGCATGATATTGGATACCTATATATTATCATCCTAATCAATCTCACAAAGGTGTGTGAGAATCAAAAGTCATCCCTATATGCCCTTCTTCAGGATTTTGGGAGAATATAGTGAATTAAACATAGTCATGATGTCTAAGTTCTAGGTAATCTATATTGCTAAGATCCAACAATAATTATGTGCAGTACTCAATAGCTCTTTCAATTACAATGTTGCATGCAACATCCCATGATGTAAGCATTAGAACCATGCAAACATTCGTTTATATATAGACTTATTATCTAAATCAGAAATAGATAGTCATTCAATCATGGATGTAGTTTAATATACCAATAAATAATCACATAAAGCAAAGATAAATAAACATGCAAAATATAAATAAGTCATTCACAACATGATAATAAATTACATAAACATTCCCAACTAGGAAAACCCCAATATAGAAACAGCCAAACTAGCCCTAGGCAACAAAAGTTTCCCCCAAATAAAGAAAAAGAATAGGAACAATAAACAAGGAAGAAAACAAAACAAAGGAGAAGGTGGAAAAGGGAGAAACAATTAGGTATAGGTGTGTATTGCCCCTATCAGGAAACTATAGTTTGTTTCTTGTGATCCTTCTTATATCTTCAATATCCTCCTTGTTCCCTATTCCAAATAAATGATAAGAGAAAACCCCAAGCATGGTGGATGGGACACATATGATGGTTGTAATGTGTGTGAATGAATGGATAATGGATAGGGAAACCTTAGTGGAGTGGAACGGATGTTAAAACCCTAGATGTAGGTGGAGAATGGGTGGGAATGGGGTATAATTAATCTAGAGAAATGAATGTAATTGAGGATTAATCTCTCTTAACAATAACAACTTATAATCATATTCATGGGAATGTATGGACACTCTTCCTACCACTTGATGTAGGCATATGGGTCATTTTTCCTATAGATGCATTAAAAATTGCTCTACCTTTAAAACATATGGATTACTATTTGAATTGGTCACTTTGACTGGCAGGAAGTGGCCAACATCATTAACTCTAGTAGAATCTAGGTCATCGATGCACATAGATCTTCAAACCAATGCAGGGAATGCATTTACAACCTTAAGAATATGTGCAAGGTTGAGAGGGCACTCATGGCATGGTCGTGTAGGAAGTTTGAGAATTGGTGGAATTTCTTCTCATGACTAGATACACTCATAGGGACAAAAGAGAGGACTAAAGGGGTTGTAATGCTAGAGTAATTAAACAAAAGGAAGTGGATAGTGGCTAACCATTATATGCCCTCACCCACACCTTAAGATGTGTTTGTCCCTCTATAGGACTAGTAGAACCACCTTGTTTATCCCTTGTTTACCACTATTGTGAAAAATTTATGGAGAATCAAGCACACCATGCTCCTGAGGAAAGAACACTACGTCAATAGATCCATTTTTGTGGCTGCCCCTACATTGAAGGTGGAAGGGGGTGACGACACAGATCTAGACTCTTCCAACTCAAGAGTAGAAATGGTGGTAGTTGGAGGCATACAGAAAGGAAACATTGGAGAAGAAGATGGGAATGATAAGTCTAATATTCATGGGATTGTGGAGTTGGCTCGTGCCATTCTAAGGTTAAGAGAGATTTATGTAAAGGATGAGATGATTAAGTACATGCTGATGAAAGACATCTAAATATAGAAGTTGAAGCTCACTGACACGACTTTACCGTGAGTATAACGCAAGTGTGCGCATCAATGTATTATACGCCTTATGAGGCCCAAGTCGAACATAGGGAAATGTGATTTTCGGTAGACTACTACTAACCACTCGCGATCAGCTAAACCGATTATAAAAGTTTGGAAGTTGTTTTGAAAAGGAAAAATAAAAACAAAAGAAAACAAAGCAATCGATTAAATGGTTGGTTTAATCAATTCAAAAGAAATCTCTAGGATTGCAGTTTTACCACACGTGCTCGTTGTACTAATTCCTTCACAATTATCACAACTCGTCTCCCTTTCTGGATAGTGGCCTATATCCAGAATTGTTCGCTTCCCCGATACAATTCAATACCTTAATCGAAGTCGGTTCCACGCCAATAGTAACCTATTCCCTAGACTAGGTACATGAAAAACATGTTTTTGGGTTCCCACCATTAATTGTACATCACCTTTTCCAAAGGATTTATTAGTTAATGTGATTATCACCTCTTTTCAATAGTTAATTCTTCGTCAAAAGCAATTAAGGGTATTAAATTACCATTATGGTGATCAAGCACAATGATAGCAATGGAGAAAATGATATCATACCATGGATTTGAGGGACAAATTATGATAAACTATGTAAGAATATTCATACAACGATTGCCCAGGCTACTCCCGGTCCTAGAGACAAAGAAGATTAGCCCTGCATGTTCATCTCAATACAAAACACCATGAAGGAAGGAGAAAACATAGAGAAAACATGGATGGAGTTGGTGTAACCCCTGAACGGAGAAGAACCGGGTAATCCTTGGCGTGGGATGAGCATTCTGTAGCCTTCCGACGGTGGAAAACTCTGTCTGTGTCTCTGGAATCTCCCGATGCATAGATCTCGGCTCCGTTCTTCGCTCTCTCCTCCTTCGGGACTTGTGCAATGCAATAGAATGTGAATGACAGCTTTGGGCCATCTTTTTCTAGGTATAGGTACCACTTACGGCCGCCAAAAGAACACAGTCATCCGATTGAAGACGTGTTGGACAAAACTCTGATCCGATGGTTTTGATGGTATCAACACCTTAGGGTACCGATGCTTTCTTAATTTCTGGGAGCCACCTGAAGCCTTCTCGATACCATTGACCGCTCCCGTCGATGGTATCGATGGAGTGATATCTGGCTCGTTGTTGGACCTTCGAGACCATCGACAAAGTGTCAATGGTATCGAACCATCTGCTTCCTCTCTGGCTCTGTCATTGTTGCTCTATCGATGCTATTGATAGACCATCGATGGTATCGACAGGTCCAGAATTATGAATTGCCTGAAAATGAGAGAAAAACACAAATCAAATCCGAGAAATATGATAATCTATAAAAAACAATGTAAAACAAGATGAATTTGATGTAGGCAAGGATAATAGGCTAAAGGAATTGAATCATGTGATATTAACCACAAATATGACCAATAAGAGCATAAACGAGTGTTAAACTAGCCTATAAAAGTGACTCAAAACCCCTACATCAAACTCCCCCAAGCTTGAACTTTTCTCGTCCTTGAGAAACAAAACTATAGAATAAAATTGTGAGGGTCAAATAAAGAACATAATCACATAAAAGACATCACAGTATGATTCCCACCTGCAAGGATCATACCGACTCTCACTAACCACGAAACGATAACTACCTTAAAGGTGACAATAATCATCCATGAGAAATGTCCACCCCATAATTAATGAACACAATCAAATAAAGCAGATAATATAATAAATTCCTCTGGTTCATGCATGGTGCATCTTGCGATCTCCTATCTACGTTGCTCACATCCTAACTACCATCTACAATGGAAGCAAATCTCCTGATATACAAGAATGAGGAGATAATTATGGGTGGCCTACCATTTTAAGCAACGGGTGGATGGAATGGGCGGCTGTGAAAGAACAGAAAGTACAAAATAGTTTAACATGCAAAAAAAACAAAAATGACCTAAATGATGCATATGCATATGAACATGACCTAATGCCTACATTTTAGGTGGAATGATGCATGCTCTACTATTTTGTCTCAATGTGAGATAGAATGTCTACAAAACAACATCATGTGCTTATTCTTTCTATTATGCAAGTGAAACAAGTTCCTTCCTCCCTCTGATCTCTACTTATTTTTTCTTTTCTTTCTTTTCTTCTTTTTTCAAGCCCTAATTTTCTCAATTGACTACGGAAATATTTAAAAAACATAGTTTATTTTTTTTGGCTTATTTTCACATAACTACTACAATGGATGCATTACAATTTACTTTTCAGAGAGCATAGAACAAGTTACCCACTTTTTTATTTTTCAGAAGAAATCAGGCACATGATGTCCTATATGCTCAAAAATATGTGAAGTGCAATTACATGAAAGTAATTATGCAACTACAATGGCATGCACTCTAGAATGTGTGCATGCATAACTGATCTACAAAAAAATTTATTTTTCATTGTTTATGCAAAATCTAGCTACAATGCAATTCTATCTAAATGACATGCAACCAAGAGATGAAAAAATATAGTGTGCTCCCAATTCTTTTTGGTGGAGTGTGAATGAAGTAAGGTGGATAGATCACAAGACTAAATGATAGAACCATTGGAAAAGATTATATGTCTCTCCTTATTGGACATGTGCACAGGGTAACTAAGAGGTTTCTCTTTCTCACTTCAAATTAAAGTCTCATTACCATTGGTGAGTTAAAGCTCAACATCCATATCCGTCCTCATTTCTTGAACCATAAGGATATACAGTTATGATCATAAGTTTTAAAGTTGACCTACCCAATTATTTTCATAAGTTATGTGCTCAATTTCAAACAATTCACACATCAGCCCCAAATGAAAAACATTGAGATGACACACTTACATTAGACACCCACAGATTACACTAGATAGAGAGTGGGTCCTAAAAAGATGTAAATAAAACAAATTACAAAGCTAGAAGAAAATTTGCAAAAAAAAACTAAGAAAATTGCTCAACATAAGAAAATAAAAATAAAACTAAGATAGAAATTGTTCCATCTCTCCCCCAAGCTTGATTTCAACTATGACCTCATAGTCAAGAACAAACTCAGAAGGTGGAACGGTGATACCCTACTACTGTTGAGGGGGTGGGTGCGGCGGATATTGGTGGCTATGGGGGTTCCACTCTGGATACTGCCCCTGAAAGTTGGGATCATAGGGTGGCATGGGTGGTGGATGTGGGTATCCCCCAAAGTAGTCTATGCTCCAGTAACGATCATAGAATAGATGTTGCTTCTTATTGATCATGTCAACCTGTCATAGACCTGTTGCTGGTTGGCGAAGAGTTGGCACTTGTTCTCAAAGATTGCCTGTTGATTTTCATAGAGCTGATTCTGCATATCCTAGATCCCGGCAAAAGCTATCTGATGTGACTGCAACATGGTCTGCTGGGACTCCTGGATCGACTGGAGCATGGTATACATCCCCTGCATAGAATAGGGGTCATCTCCGTCATGGGAGGGTTGTGGTGGCGGTGGTTGGGAAGAAGAGGATGCTCCATAGTTTTGTGGACAGCTTTCTTGGAGCAACTCGTCATCGAAGAGGAATAGTGGCTTCCTCCTCCCCTTCTTCATCATCGTCGCCTTCTGAAGCTGCTGCCTCTGGAGCTGCTTCTTCTTCTTCATTATCAACATCAATGATAGGCCATCTATAGCTTTGGCTTGGTCAGATGTTGAAGGCAGGGTTGGGCATTTGCACCCTTTGAAACACACCACACACATGACATGTGGCATAAGCGATGCCATGTCGGACTTCAAGGAGGCAGGAGTAGACAAAATGAGAGAGATTGAGCATGTTTCAACTCTCGATCTTGTCGAGCCCAGAAAGATCAAGCCACAAGTGTGTGGCCAGATGAGTAATAAGACCCCCAAAGTAGATTGGAGCCCGGCGAGAAACATTCTTCTTTACATCCATCATGTGCATGAGAAGGTAGTCCCCAAAATTGATAGATTGCCTCTCTAACAGATAATGGAGGAAGAAGAGATCTGTCTCCTAAAACTTGCTCTGAGATAACTTGGACCTTGCAAAGAATGACTTGGAAATTATATGGTGAAGAATCTGGATAAAAGGATGCTCAAAATCAGCGACAACAGTGTGGTGCCAGCTGATAGAATACCCCTTGGGTATGGTGACCACCTTGGCATACATCGCTTCATAATCAGCATTATGTGGTGGCTGGCGTGTTTCATTATGGGCCCACTCATAAATCGCATTGAACTCACAGAGGGTAAGATTGTAGTCTCGATTGTAGAGGTGGAAAGACACACACCCCTCCTTCCATGATGTTTGCGCTGGCACTAACTCGTTAGGAATGACACAAATATCAAGTGACTCCAGGAACTCGACTACAATTTCCTTGTAGGTAGGCCATCCATGTTAGGTTTTAGGGGAGGTAGAGAAGGCAGCGGAAACAAAAAATTTCTCCTCCCCAAACCTAGAACAAGGAAACGCGTCAACGTCTATACAATAGGAAAGGATGGTTTGTGGAATCATAACTTGTCCCAAGGCTTGCTCGGTGACAATACCTTGCGGCTTGCACAGTCTTCACCTCCGGTCTTGGACGGTGTCTGTGCAGCTACTAGTCGCACCGGGACTGATGACTCCTGGTCTCACCAGGACTGTCGGGATTGACAGTTGTCCTCCGAGCGGTAGAAATCTCCCACCTCTGAAGTAGTCCACACGGACCACCTGGAACTCCAATCTCCTTGTCCCACAAGGAATTGGAAGGAGTTGCACCCTCCTTTCAGCGTACTAGTCACTGACACACTCTCCTGCCACCAGTCGCTTTCTGCCGTTGTCTTTCCCTTGTTGTGCCTCCCTTATCGGTAGCACTTGCTCGGGCTCTCTCAGTTACCAAAATCGGAGAGAACGACAAATTTACAGAGCAACTGGTTGCACCGAGTTTTTTTTTAGAATCCCCCAATACCCCTATATATATAGGAGGGTCATGGGACAGGGTTCTCTATCCCGGGCAATGCGGGACTAAAAGCAGGAGTAGAAGGGTTCGAGATTTTCCACAAAAACAACCAACTCGCAACCTGAACCGATCGTTTCACAACTGAAACGGTCGGTTGGGGACCTGAGACGGTCGGTTGACACCTCAACCGATCGGTCGGGACCCATGAATCGGTCGGTTCACTTCTGAACCGGTCGGTTCATGGTCCTGATCAGTTCCTGATTGACTTTCCTTCTTTTGTTTCTAATTGGTATCAAATATCAATCCTTGTTCCAATCAAATTGCGCAAGTGAAACGCAAGGAAATTTATCACCAATCCTACTTTCCCAACTTTCTCAGTTGCATCAGTTGAACCGATCGTTTCAACACTTGAAGCAATCGTTTCACCCTGTACATGAGTCGATCGACTCACCACCTGAGCCAATCGGTTCATCACATGAGCCGATCGGTTGGGAGTGCAGATTGTGCAGAAACAGTCAATTTCAATTTCAATCAATCTGATACTCAATTCAATGTGTCCAACACCTTGAACATTATGACATTGAGCTATCAATTAATTGAGTGTTTAATTGAACTACTAAACTCTTTTAGTAATCAATCTAAACATTGTTTGTGGACAAAACTCCTTTTCCAGGTTAAAGCATATGTGTGTGACCCTGCAGGTCCATTTCACGTTGGCAGTGAAAGTCCATAACACTTATGACTTCATAAGCAAAGAGCGGTGCCTAGTCACACATCAGTGCTACCCAAGTGAAATAGAAAGTTGGAGAACAACTTTCAATCCTACAATCCGTGAATAGTGTTACAATGAATGTATAATTCCTTTGTCACTGATATCCTGAATGAACTCGAGGCATGGAACAGTCATCCTGTCAACGTTCATTCACTTTCTTGATCTCAGAGTAGATTGGAAGAGATATGTATGACATCAATATCACATACTGATTCACACATGTGTGCATGCCTTTCTCAATCCTACTCATCAAGTGGCCATGGATATCAAACTCCCTCAAGAGGGACAAATCCCATATCTATCACTCACCCCTCAAAAGCCCCATGTGTCAAAGCCACCCAATCATCATCTTTATAACAACCCATGTTTCAGGACTGCGTTTGATGATGTCAAAGTGTACCCAATGACATGTGTTGAGTGCAGTGATTTCAGGTCAAAGAATCACACTCACCACCATCACTGTGAGTACTGACTGTGACCACCATGTCATGGTTCAATGTGTCAAAATCACAGTGGGTCTGTCTGGTACACTTGTTCTCTAACAAGTACCTATGTGTTTGGTTTGATATCTCTATATCATGACTAATGAGATTCTGTCATCAACCAACACCACAATCTAGTCTTGTGTGTCATTGTAGTCTATCTACCTTCCACAATGACATCCTACTAGGGACATAACAAGAATGTACAAACTCTTAGCATCTGTATGATCTCATCGTTCAGGTCCTTAACCTGAAAGAATACGTCATTGAGTATTGTTATTCTCTAGACATTCAATATGTTCTATCACTATCTCATATGACTAAACCAGAAAGAATTGGAAGCTTGCCTTTGATGTTTATCAAATCAATCTTAATGTATCCCACCAATCATCCCATGATTGGCTCTCAGGGCATACATATCAACAGACTCCCACTTGCACTGTGAGCCAATCACCCTTGAATCATATTCATAGTGTCTTCAAACATGTCCCACATGTTACTGTGCTCTAGTGCGAACATAGTGAGTAATGGCAACACCTTGCCAAATTCAGTATAAATTGCATGTCTCTCATATCTTCGTTGTACGTCACACATATGAGATGGAGTTGCCGCAATATGCAATCTAGTATTCCTTCACTAACCTTTAGCCACATTGCATGATCAAGGATTCCATACTTGTCATCAATGAGTGGAATATTTATAAGTTCATCTCATGAACTTCCAGATCCATATAGTATCCACTGCTGTTCTCTAACGCACAGATACTCGATATTTCCTTTTAAATGGTTTTATTGGAACACTTCCAATTATCAACAAACTTTCACTTTTTATATATCCTATATATATATTGTGATTAATTTTCTATCCTTTTAGAAGTTCGCATCAATGTAACTCTTTACATTTAACTCTTCCTTATCTCCATAGAACTAGTACTTCTCAAGTACTTATCAAGTTCTGATGGTATTCCAGTAACCCTTACTGGAAGTAGACAGACATCTACTCGTCATGTCTTACATACGAGTTATTAGGATGAGCACATCATATTGCCATGTCCTACATACAAGATGATGAATGCATTTTGTTCTTGCCATGTCGATACATGCAAGATAATGGGATGATTACATACATGATAGATAAATATCTATTCTTAGTGTTCCCATTCTTCATAAGAATTGGACACTTGGCCTTGGGATACTAACTCCATGTAACATGGACAAGTTTTCTCCCACTGAATCTGTGCATACTGAACCCTTCAGTACAGATTGACAATGTATGCTTTCTCTTTTCAGGTCAAGATATTTTTGAGAACTATCTCTATAGATCCCTATTCCTATCACATAGGAAACACCTCTATCTTCCTTAAAGATAATTTCCACTTTTGGATTTTCATTTTAGAAAATTTCCATTTCACATCAACATGTGGAATGTGAACACGCTCCCACTAAATCACAGATCCCTTCTTTATCTTTGACATATCAGTCAAACCCTTTTACTATATCATCAAAGTAAAGATCCAATTCTGAGTTGCTTGTACTCAATCAATCACATTGATTAGTCCATTGTAACTTATAGACTTGATTTGCATTAGTAGATTCATAAACATCACAGGTTGTGTCACGTACACATCCTTGTTTTATTCCTCATAGGAATGCAATTTTAGTATCCACATGTCAAATGCTTAGTCATTAAGTTGCAATCAACAAGCATCATCCTTCTCAAAATGTCATCCATGTGTCTTAACGCTTAAGACTTATTTGCACTTATGGATTTCCATCCAATGGGTGCTACCATCAAGGTCATACCTTATGGTTCACATGGAAGTCATTTAGGATGTAATGGTCATATACCATAACTCAAAATCTGGTTCCTCATATTCATCTATATAGTTGACTCATCACATGAACAACTCATCACATAGATAAACGAGGTGTATCCGTCAAGGATATAAGAACTTACAACTCCTTGTGATTCTTAATGTCCTTTATTAGTGTGGGGTGTTCTTTTATTAAGAAGAATTCAGTTATTTAATAATCATTCTCTAACTCCTTAGAGTGTGATTCCTTCTTGATTTAGACATCACCATGCCTTAATCATGAGTTCACTATGATACACTATCATAATCACTCATAAGGATCTCAAACATTTGGTCCAAGTATTTCATTCATTGATCTCATCAAGAATTAACACTTTACCAAATTTGCACTTCATCTATGATAATCTTGAACACTTCAAGATATTCATATTGGTATTTCTCCAAACACCATTTGAAGTATTAGCATTTGTTCCAATAGGTATGTAAATACATCACATGTATTATATGTTGGTATGTATGCCCTGAGAGCCAATCATGGGATGATTGGTGGGATACATTAAGATTGATTTGATAATCATCAAAGGTGAGCTTCCAATTCTTTCTGGTTCAGTCATATGAGATAGTGATAGAATAGATTGAATGTCTAGAGAATGACAGTACTCAATGACGTATGCTTTCAGGTTAAGGACCTGAACGATGGGATCATACGGATGCTAAGAGTTTGTACATTCTTGTTATGTCCCTAGTCAGATGTCATTGTGGAAGGTAGATAGACAGCAATGACACACAAGACTAGATTGTGGTGTTGGTTGATGACAAAATCTCATTAGCCATGATATAGAGATATCAAACCAAACACATAGGTACTTGTTAGAGAACAAGTGTACCGGACAGACCCACCGTGAGTTTGACACATGGAACCATGAGATGGTAGTCACAGTCAGTACTCACAGTGATGGTGGTGAGTGTGATTCTTAGACCTGAAATTACTACACTCAACACATGTCGTTGGGCACACTTTGACATCATCAAACGCAGTCCTGAAACATGGGTTGTTATAAAGGTGATGATTGGGTGGCTTTGACACATGGGGCTTTTGAGGGGTGAGTGATAGATATGGGATTTGTCCCTCCTGAGGGAGTTTGATATCCATGGCCACTTGATGAGTAGGATTGAGAAAGGCATGCACGCATTTGTGAATCAGTATGTAATACTGATGTCATACATATCTCTTCCAGTCTACTCTGAGATCAAGGAAGTGAATGAACGTTGACAGGATGACTGTTCCATGCCTCGAGTTCATTCGGGATATCAGTGACAAAGGAATTATACACTCGCTGTAACACCATTCACGGATTGTAGGATGAAAGTTGTTCTCCAACTTTCTACTTTCACTTGGGTAGCACTGATGTGTGACTAGGCACCACTCTTTGCTTGTGAAGTCATAAGTGTTATGGACTTTCACTGCCAACGTGAAATGGACCTGCAGGGTCACACACATAGGATTTAACCTGGAAGAGGAGTTTTGTCCACAAGCAATGATTAGATTGATTACTAAAAGAGTTTAGTAGTTCAATTAAACACTCAATCAGTCGATGGCTCAATATCGTATGGTTCAAGGTGTTGGACGCATTGATTGGAGTATCAGATTGATTGAAATCGCATTTGACTGATTCTGCACAACCTGCACTCCCAACCGATCGGTTCATGTGATGAACCGGTCGGCTGAGGTTGCTGAACTGGTCGGTTCAACTGTTGAACCGATCGGATCATGGACAGAGTGAAACGACCGGTTCAACTGTTGAACCAATCGGTTCAACTGGTGCAATCGAGCAACTTGGGAAAGTAGGATTGGTGAGAATTTTCCTTTCGTTTCAAATTGCCCAATTCGATTGGGAATAATATTGGTATTCGATACCAATTGGGAAAGAAATAAGGAAAGTCAATCGGGAACCAACCTGGAACCCCAACCGAACGGTTCATGAGTGAACCGATCGGTTCAAGGGTCCCAAACGATCGGTTCAGTGGTGAACCGATCGGTTCAGGTCCCCAACCGACCGGTTCACTTGTGAACCGATCGGTTCAGGTTGCGAGGTGGTTGCTTTTTGTGGAAAATCCCGAACCCTTCTACTCCTACTTTTAGTCCCGCATTGCCCGGGATGGAGAACCCTGTCCCATGACCCTCCTATATATATAGGGGTATTGGGGGCTTTTCCAAGGACAGCTCGGTGCAACCAGTTTCTCTGCAAGTTGTCGTTCTCTCTGGTTTTGGTAACCGTGAGAGAGCCCGAGCAAGTGCTTCCCGCAAAAGGGAGGTGCAGCAAGGGAAGGACAACTGCAGTTGCAACAGGAGGCATGAGAGCGTGTTGGTGACTAGTACATCAACAGGAGGGTGTGACTCCTTCCACTTCCTTGTGGGACAAGGAGTGTGGAGTTCCAGGTGGTCCGTGTGGACTACTACAGAGGCGGGAGGACACTGTCGCTTAGGAGGACAACTGTCATCCGACTGTCCGGTTCGAGTAGGAGTTGTCAGTCCCGGTGCGACCAGGAGCTGCACAGACGTCGTCGAAGTCCGGAGTTGAAGACCGCGCATTGCGCGAGGTATTGTCGCCGAGCAAGCCTCGGGACAAGGTATGATTCCACAAACCATCCTTTCCTATTATATAGACGTTGACGCGTTTCCTCGGTGTGGGTTTGGGGAGAAATTTTTGTTTCCGCTGCCTTCTCTATCTCCCCTAAAACCCAAAAGTGGTATCAGAGCCAAGTTAACTGCTCTATATTTTAGGAATATCGATATGATCGATTTTGGTTTGTCGCCTTTATTTATTGCATGCGATGCGAATAATATCGGCTTTATGCATGTCCGATCCTAAATCCACAAATCCCTAATTACATGTATGATATGTATTATTAATGCACTCGATACGCGTCGCCCTTAAACGAGTTTTGTGGTGGATGTGTGTAGCATGATTATGGCCTATAAACCCCTATTTGTGATTGGTTGTGTGTGGTTGCTTGCATCTCGGTTTGCGCACCGATCTTCCCTCTCTTATTCCTGATGTAACTCGAAATAATTCGAGATTCTTTCCTACCTTTGCTCCCCCCAAATGTAACTCGGGGTTTCCCTTTTAAAGCAATGTAATAAATAGAATAGGATTTTATTTCCTGTTATGTCAAATACCGGCGGACATCAAGACGACTGCTCAGACGGTCAGTTCAAGGAGTGAACCGATCGGTTGATGACCGGTTCGAGGAGCGAGACGAGCGGGTGGCAGACATGATGAGATGCACGACGACCAGGCGAACCGATCGGTTGGAGGAGCCAACTGATCGGCTGGTGGCACCCAGACGACCGGCTGGAGAGTACAGATCATTCATGTGATGAATTGATCAACTCGGATGGCAAGGCACAGAGTTCATCATGTACAGGTTGCATGTGATGTAGACCTAGATGACCGTGTTTCCTCTTGGCTCGAGGAATCACATTAGGATGGCCATAATCATCGCTTTTATCATTTGTGCATGTTTTCTGTGGGATATAGCATGTATATGATACGTACTATGTATTGTGGTGATTGGATATGTATATGTATATAAAACCAAATCCCTCATTAAAATATTAAGTTTTAGATGCCTTCCAAATGCGACACACGTGAAAAGCTTGATCGACCAAGTGTGGGCACGCCCTAGCGTGGTGCACCGTCTATCTCGTGGAAGCGTGAAGGATGAATGTGTGGGTCTGCCCTAGCAGGGTGCATGTTCATCGTGTTCGCTTTGGGTCGGACTTAACAAGGTAATCTAGATGGGATCTAGTACCTTGAGGCATGGAGATGATCATTGCAAAGAGTTGTATATGCCATCTTATCAAGAGTTGCATATGATGCAATTGGCAAAAGTTGCCTACCTGAGAGATCTATGTTGTGGGTGACAGCCCTAGCTGGTCCATGGTTTAGAGGATTTCAAGATCTTGCCCACTAGAAGGTTGTACGCTGCAATCTTCCGAATTGATGGTGAGGGCTATCAATTTGAACTAAAATAGTGGGAGTGATAATTAATTAAAGGCCTAATTATATCGTCAATCTTTCAAATCAATCAAATAAGTCAAAAATGAGTTTTGGACTAAAATTGCATATTTTCCTTTTTGCAGTTCAAATGGCAACAAACAACAACAACTTTTCTTTGCGATCAGTCCTTGACAAGGACAAGCTAAATGGGACAAACTTCCACGACTGGTATCGGACATTGAGAATTGTTCTCACTCAAGAGCATAAGCTCTATGTCCTGGATACTCCAATTCCAGAGGAACCCACTCCTAATGCACCAAAGACAGAAAGGGATGCTTACAAGAAGCATTCTGATGATGCCATTGATGCAAAGTGCTTGATGCTATGTTCAATGAACCATGAGTTGTAGAGGCAACATGAGAACATGGGTGTCATAGAGATGATTTTGCATCTCAGGAACATGTATGAAGATCAGGCACGGCAAGAGAGGTACAATGTTTCTAGGGCGTTTTTCAAGTGTGTCATGACAGAAGGAGATCCAGTTGGTCTTCACACACTCAAGATGATTGGGTATGTGGAGAACCTGCAGAGACTGGGATTTCCACTGAGCCAAGAGTTGGCTACTGACGTGATACTGCAATCGTTGCCAGAATCTTACAGTCAGTTTGTGATGAACTAGAACATGAACAACTTTGATAGGCCACTGTCAGAGTTGTTGGGCATGTTGAGGACAGCCGAGTTACAGATGAAGAAGGACAAGCCTAAGTCTGTGATGGTGATCATGAGCAAGAAAGGCAAGTCCAAGCGCAAGGGCAAGGGAAAAGCTAAGAAAGGTTCTGAAGCTAGCCAGGAGTCCAAGCCATCTTCAGCTCTCAAGGCCAAGGGAGGCGTGACCAAGAAAGGAAATTGCCACCATTGTCAAAAGCCAGGACATTGGAAAAGGAATTGTCCTCTCTAACTGGAAGAACAAAAGAAGAAGGAGGCGACTGAAGCCTCTACTTGAAGGTGTCATGTAAATAAACTTGTAAAACTTTTTGAGGTATATGATACCAAGATGTAAAGTGTAAAGCATTCTTACTTGGGGCAAGTGTTGCCTTTATAGATAGGAATACTTTAGTTTATTTTCAGCCAATAAGGCATGTGATACAGTTATGAACTGCTATTTCATACTTGCCAATAGATAGAAACACTTTATTTTTGCATATTGTATGACAATGATGGCAATTAATAAAGAGATGTTTCAATTTATAAAGATGTGATATTTGTGGCAATGCCTTATTTATCTTGTGATATTTGATATGCATAAGATAAGATGATACCTAAAAGTTATAGATAACTCAAACAATTTAATTAGCATTAATCATGAGAAATTCATTTCTAGTTTCCATGTGATGGATAAAACTAGACTCTTTTGGTTAGAGAACCAGTAAGGGACATGAATGTCTTGGACATGATTGATCAATCTTCACTAATGTAGTGGGAGAGTGATTATCCTATTAGGTATAATACATGTGATGTATTTACATACCTATTGGAATAAATGCTAATACTTCAAATGGTGTTTAGAGAAATACCAATATGAATATCTTGAAGTGTTCAAGATTATCATAAATGAAGTACAAATTTGGTAAAGTATTAATTCTTGATGAGATCAATGAATGAAATACTTGGACCAAATGTTTGAGATCCTTATGAGTGATTATGATAGTGTATCATAGTAAACTCATGATTAAGGCATGGTGATGTCTGAATCAAGAAGGA
Source organism: Alisma plantago-aquatica (assembly GCA_963693085.1). NCBI lineage: Eukaryota > Viridiplantae > Streptophyta > Magnoliopsida > Alismatales > Alismataceae > Alisma > Alisma plantago-aquatica. The sequence continues at coordinate 1,127,955,432 of OY856409.1, read as the reverse complement.
ATCATACTCTAAGAAGTTAGAGAATGATTATCAAATAACGAAATTCTTCTTAATAAATGAATACCCCACACTAATAAAAGAAATTAAGAATCACAAGGGTTGTGAGTTCTTATATCTTTAACAGATACACCTCAATTATCTATGTGATTAGTTGTTCATGTGATGAGTCAACTATCAAGATGAATATGAGGAACCAAATCTTGAGTTATGGTTTATGACCATTACATCCTAAATGACATCCATGTGAACCATAAGGTATGACCTTGATGGTAGCACTCATTGGATCATATCCATAAGTGCAAATGAGTCTTAAGTGTTAAGACACATGGATAACATTTTGAGAAGGATGATGCTTGTTGATTGCAACTTAATGACTAAGACATTTGGCATATGGATACTAAAACCGCATTCCTATGAGGAATAAAACCAGGATGTGTACGTGACACAGCCTATAAGGTTTATGAATCCACTAATGCAAATGAAGTCTATAAGTTACAATGGATTAATCAATGTGATTGATTGAGTACAAGCAACTCAAAATTGGATCTTTACTTTGATGATATAGTCAAAGAGTTTGACTGATATGTCAAAGACAAAGAAGGGATCTGTGATTTAGTGGGAGCGTATTCACATTCCACATATTGATGTGAAATGGAAATGTTCTAGATTGGAAATCCAAAAGTGGAAATTATATTTAAGGAAGATAGAGATGTTTCCTATGTGATAGGAATAGAGATCTATATAGATAGTTCTCGAAAACCTCTTGACCTGGAAAGAGAATGCATACATTGGCAATCTGTACTGAAATGTTCAGTATGCACAGATTCAGTGGGAGAAAACTTGTCCATGTTACATGGAGTTACTATCCCAAGGCCAAGTGTCCAATTCTTATGAAGAATGTGAGCACTAAGAATAGATATGGATCTATCATGTATGTAATCATCCCATTATCTTGCATGTATGACATGGCAAGAATAAAATGCATTCATCTTCTTGTATGTAGGACATGGCAATATGATGTGATCATCCTGATAACTCGTATGTGGGACATGACGAGTGGATGTCTGTCTATTTCTAGTAAGGGTTACTGGAATACCATGAGAACTTGATAAGTGCTTGTGAAGTACTAGTTCTATGGAGATAAGGAAGAGTTCGATGTAAAGAGTTACATTGATGCGAACTTCCGAAAGGACAGAAAATGAATCGCAATATATATACATAATATGTATAAAAGTGGAAGTTTGATGATAATTGGAAATGTTCCAATAAAGCCATTTGAAAAAGGGAAATGTCGAGTATCTATGTGTTAGTAAACAACAGTGGATACTATATGGATCTGAAAGTTCATGAGATGAACTTATATTCCACTCATTGATGACAATTCTGGAATCCTTGATCATGCAATATGGATAAAGGTTAGCAATGGAATATTAGATCGCATATTACGGCAACTCCATCTCATACGTGTGACGTACACCGAAGAGATGTGAGACATGCAATTTGTACAGACTTTGGCAAGGTGTTGCCATTACTCACTATGTTTGCACTAAGAGCACAGTAACATGTAAGACATGTTTGAAGATCACTATGAATATGATTCAAGGGTGATTGGCTCGCAGTGCAAGTGGGAGTCTGTTGGTATGTATGCCCTGAGAGCCAATCATGGGATGATTGGTGGGATACATTAAGATTGATTTGATAATCATCAAAGGCGAGCTTCCAATTCTTTCTGGTTCAGTCATATGAGATAGTGATAGAACATATTGAATATCTAGCGAATGACAGTACTCAATGACGTATGCTTTCAGGTTAAGGACATGAACGATGGGATCATACAGATGCTAAGAGTTTGTACATTCTTGTTATGTCCCTAGTCGGATGTCATTGTGGAAGGTAGATAGATAGCAATGACACACAAGACTAGATTGTGGTGTTGGTTGATGACAGAATCTCATTAGTCATGATATAGAGATATCAAACCAAACACATAGGTACTTGTTAGAGAACAAGTGTACCGGACAGACCCACCGTGAGTTTGACACATGGAACCATGAGATGGTAGTCACAGTCAGTACTCACAGTGATGGTGGTGAGTGTGATTCTTAGACCTGAAATCACTACACTCAACACATGTCATTGGGCACACTTTGACATCATCAAACGCAGTCCTGAAACATGGGTTGTTATAAAGGTGATGATTGGGTGGCTTTGACACATGGGGCTTTTGAGGGGTGAGTGATAGATATGGGATTTGTCCCTCCTGAGGGAGTTTGATATCCATGGCCACTTGATGAGTAGGATTGAGAAAGGCGTGCACGCATGTGTGAATCAGTATGTAATACTAATGTCATACATATCTCTTCCAGTCTACTCTGAGATCAAGGAAGTGAATGAACGTTGACAGGATGACTGTTCCATGCCTCGAGTTCATTCCGGATATCAGTGACAAAGGAATTATACACTCGCTGTAACACCATTCACGGATTGTAGGATGAAAGTTGTTCTCCAACTTTCTACTTTCACTTGGGTAGCATTGATGTGTGACTAGGCACCGCTCTTTGCTTGTGAAGTCATAAGTGTTATGGACTTTCACTGCCAACGTGAAATGGACCTGCAGGGTCACACACATAGGATTTAACCTGGAAGAGGAGTTTTGTCCACAAGCAATGATTAGATTGATTACTAAAAGAGTTTAGTAGTTCAATTAAACACTCAATCAGTCGATGGCTCAATATCGTATGGTTCAAGGTGTTGGACGCATTGATTGGAGTATCAGATTGATTGAAATCGCATTTGACTGATTCTGCACAACCTGCACTCCCAACCGATCGGTTCATGTGATGAACCGGTCGGCTGAGGTTGCTGAACCGGTCGGTTCAATTGTTGAACCGATCGGCTCATGCACAGAGTGAAATGACCGGTTCAAGTGTTGAACCGATCGGTTCAACTGGTGCAATCGAGCAACTTGGGAAAGTAGGATTGGTGAGATTTTTCCTTTTGTTTCAAATTGCCCAATTCGATTGGGAATAATATTGGTATTCGATACCAATTGGGAAAGAAACAAGGAAAGTCAATCGGGAACCAACCTGGAACCCCAACCGACCGGTTCATGAGTGAAACGATCGGTTCAAGGGTCCCAAACGATCGGTTCAGTGGTGAACCGATCGGTTCAGGTCCCCAACTGACCGGTTCACTTGTGAACCGATCGGTTCAGGTTGCGAGGTGGTTGCCTTTTGTGGAAAATCCCGAACCCTTCTACTCCTTTTAGTCCCGCATTGCCCGGGATGGAGAACCCTGTCCCATGACCCTCCTATATATAGGGGTATTGGGGGCTTCTCCAAGGACAGCTCAGTGCAACCAGTTGCTCTGCAAGTTGTCGTTCTCTCTGGTTTTGGTAACCGTGAGAGAGCCCGAGCAAGTGCTTCCCGTAAAAGGGAGGTGCAGCAAGGGAAGGACAACTGCAGTTGCAACAGGAGGCAGGAGAGCGTGTTGGCGACTAGTACATCAACAGGAGGGTGCGACTCCTTCCACTTCCTTGTGGGACAAGGAGTGTGGAGTTCCAGGTGGTCCGTGTGGACTACTACAAAGGCGGGAGGACACTGCCGCTTAGGAGGACAACTGTCATCCGACAGTCCGGTTCGAGTAGGAGTTGTCAGTCCCGGTGCGACCAGGAGCTGCACAGACGTCGTCGAAGTCCGGAGTTGAAGACCGCGCATTGCGTGAGGTATTATCGCCGAGCAAGCCTCGGGACAAGGTATGATTCCACAAACCATCCTTTCCTATTATATAGATGTTGACGCGTTTCCTCGGTCTGGGTTTGGGGAGAAATTTTTGTTTCCGCTGCCTTCTCTGTCTCCCCTAAAACCCAAAATTATACCTAATAGGATAATCATTCTCCCACTACCTTTAGTGAAGATTGATTAATCATGTCCAAGATATTCATGTCTCTTACTGGTTCTCTAACCAAAAGAGTCTAGATTTATCCATCACATGAAAACTAGAAATGAATTTCTCATGATTGATGCTAATTTGATTGTTTGAGTTATCTATAACTTTTAGGTATCATTTTATCTTATGCATATCACATACCACAAGATAGACAAGGCATTGCCACAAAGATCATATCTTTATAAATTGAAACATCTCTTTATTGATTGCCATCATTGTCATACAATACGCAAAAATAAAGTGTTTCTCTCTATTGGCAAATATGAAATAGCAGTTCATAACCATATTACATGCCTTATAGGCTGAAAATAAACTAAAGTACTCCTATCTATGGTGGCAACACTTGTCCCAATTATGAGTGCTTTACACTTTACATCTTGGTATCATATACCTCAAAAGTGTTAATAGTTTACTTTCATGACACCTTTAAGTGGAGACATCAGTCGCCTCCTTCTTCTTTTGTTCTTCCAGATAGAGAGGACAATTCCTTTTCCAATGTCTTGGCTTTTGACAATGGTGGCAATTGCCTTTCTTGGTCACGCCTCCCTTGGTCTTGAGAGCTGAAGATGACTTGGGCTCCTGGCTAGCATCAAAACCTTTCTTAGCTTTGCCCTTGCCCTTGCGCTTGGACTTGCCTTTCTTGTTCATGATCACCATCACAGACTTAGGCTTGTCCTTCTTCATCTGTATCTCAGCTGTCCTCAACATGCCCAACAACTCTGACAGTGGCCTATCAAAGTTGTTCATGTTGTAGTTCATCACAAACTGATTGTAGGATTCTGGCAACAATTGCAGTATCACGTCAGTAGCCAACTCTTGGCTCAGTGGAAATCCCAGTCTTGTCAGGTTCTCCACATACCCAATCATCTTGAGTGTGTGAGGACCAACTGGATCTCCTTCTGTCATGACGCACTTGAACAGTACCCTTGAGACATCGTATCTCTCTTGTCGTGCTTGATCTTCATACATGTTCCTGAGATGCTGAATCATCTCAATGTCACCCATGTTCTCATGTTGTCTCTGCAACTCGTGGTTCATAGAGCACAACATCAAGCACTTTGCGTCAATGGCATCATCAAAATGCTTCTTGTAAGCATCCCTTTCTGTCTTTGGTGCATTCGGAGCAGGTTCCTCTGGAATTGGAGTATCCAGGACATAGAGCTTTCGCTCTTGAGTGAGAACAATTCTCAATGTCCTATACCAGTCGTGGAAGTTTGTCCCATTCAGCTTGTCCTTTTCAAGGACGGATCGCAAAGAAAAGTGATTGTTGTTTGTTGCCATTTGTACTACAAAAGGAAAATATGCAATTTTAGTCCAAAAACTCATTTTTGACTTATTTGATTGATTTGAAAAGTTGACAATATAATTAGGCCTTTAATTAATTATCGCTCCCACTATTTTAGTTCAAATTGATAGCCCTCACCATCAATTCGAAAGATTGCAATGTATAACCTTCTAGTGGGCAAGATCCATATTTCATCAAGTCATGAGTCAGCTTTGGTTGATCGCCCACAATCTTGACTATTTAGGTAGGCCATCATGCCAATTGCATCATATGCAACTCTTGACGAATGAACATGCGCAACAGCTTGCCATGAACATTCCTTGCCTTTGGGCCTAGACGCTCTAAGAATCACCAGTTAAGTCTAACCCAAAAGCCGACACGGTAAACATGCACCCTGCTTAGGCAGAACCTACATGTCTACCCTTCACACTTCCACAAGATAGACAGCGCACCACGCTTTGGCGTAACCTACGCTTGGTCGATCGAGTTTTTCATGTGCCGCTAATGGAAGGCATATAAGACTTAATATTTTAATGATGGATTTGGTTTTATATACATATACATATCCAATCACCACAATACATAGTACGTATCATATACATGCTATATCCCACAAAAAACATGCAAAACGATAAAAGTGATGATTATGGCCATCCTAATGTGATTCCTCGAGCCAAGAGGAATCATGGTCATCTAGGTCTACATCACATGCAACATGTACAAGATGAAATCTGTGCTTTGCCTTTCTGGGTTTGATCAACTCGTCACATGATTGATCGGCTCGCCATCAGGCCGGTCGGCTGGGTGCCACCAGCCGATCGGTTGGCTCCTCCAACCGATCGGTTTGCTTGGTCATCGTGCATCTCATCATGGCCGCCACCCCCTCGACTCGCTCCTCGAACTGGTCATCAACCGATCGGCTCACTCCTTGAACCGATCGTCTCGAACGTCAACCGATCGGTTCAAGCCTTGAATCGATCCTCTTAGCTGTCATCAGGATGTCCTCTGTTCTTTGACATAACAGGAAATAAAATTCTATCCTATTTTACATTGTAAAAGAGAAACCTCGAGTTACATTCAAGGAGAGCAAAGGTAGGAAAGAAGTCTCGAATTATTTCGAGTTACATCAGGAATAGGAGAAGGAAGATCGGTACACAGACCGAGATGCAAGAAACCACATACAACCATACACAGATAGGTCTTGGATGGTATTCACCTCCGGTCTTGGACGGTGTCTGTGCAGCTCCTGGTCGCACCAGGACTGACGACTCCTGATCTCACCGGGACTGTCGGGATTGACAGTTGTCCTCCGAGCGGCAGAAATCTCCCACCTCTGAAGTAGTCCACACGGACCACCTAGAACTCCAATCTCCTTATCCCACAAGGAATTGGAAGGAGTCACACCCTCCTATCAGCATATTAGTCACTGAAACACTCTCATGCCACCTGTCGCTTTCTACAACTGTCTTTCCCTTTTTGTGCCTCCCTTATCGGGTAGCACTTGCTCGGGCTCTCTCAATTACCAAAACCAAGGAGAACGGAAACTTTACAGAGCAACTGGTTGCGCTAAGTTTTTCTTTGAGAAGCCCCCAATAGCCCTATATATAGGAGGGTCACGGGACAGGGTTCTCTATCCCGGAAAATGCAGGACTAAAAGCAGGAGTAGAAGGGTTCAAGATTTTCCACAAAAACAACCAACTCGCAACCTGAACCGATCGTTTCACAACAGAAATGGTCGGTTGGGGATCTGAGCCGGTCGATTGACACCTCAACCGATCGGTTGGGACCCATGAACCGGTCGGTTCACTTCTGAACCGGTCGGTTCGTGGTCCTGATCAGTTCTTGATTGACTTTCCTTCTTTTGTTTCTAATTGGTATCAAATATCAATCCTTGTTCCAATCAAACTGGGCAAGTGAAATGCAAGGAAATTTCTCACCAATCCTACTTTCCCAACTTGCTCGGTTGCATCAGTTGAACCGATCATTTCAACACTTGAACCAATCGTTTCACCCTATACATGAGCCGATCGACTCACCACCTGAGCCGATCAGTTCACCAAGCTCAGCCGATCGGTTCATCACATGAGTCGATCGGTTGGGAGTGCAGATTGTGCAGAAACAATCAATTTCGGTTTCAATCAATCTGATACTCAAATCAATGTGTCCAACACCTTGAACATTATGACATTGAGATATCAATTAATTGAGTGTTTAATTGAACTACTAAACACTTTTAGTAATCAATCTAAACATTGTTTGTGGACAAAACTCCTTTTCCAAGTTAAATCCTATGTGTGTGACCCTGCAGGTCCATTTCACGTTGGCAGTGAAAGTCCATAACACTTATGACTTCACAAGCAAAGAGCGGTGCCTAGTCACACAACAGTGCTACTCAAGTGAAATAGAAAGTTGGAGAACAACTTTCAATCCTACAATCCGTGAATGGTGTTATAGTGAATGTATAATTCCTTTATCACTGATATCCTGAATGAACTCGAGGCATGGAATAGTCATCCTGTCAACGTCCATTAACTTTCTTGATCTCAGAGTAGATTGGAAGAGATATGTATGACATCAATATCACATATTGACTCAAACATGTGTGCACGCCTTTCTCAATCCTACTCATCAAGTGACCATGGATATCAAACTCCCTCAGGAGGGACAAATCCCATATCTATCACTCACCCCTCAAAATCCCCATGTGTCAAAGCCACCCAATCATCACCTTTATAACAACCCATGTTTCAAGACTGCGTTTGATGATGTCAAAGTGTGCCCAACGACATGTGTTGAGTGCAGTGATTTCAGGTCAAAGAATCACACTCACCACCATCACTGTGAGTACTGACTGTGACCACCATGTCATGGTTCCATGTGTCAAACTCACGGTGGGTCTGTCCGGTACACTTGTTCTCTAACAAGTACCTATGTGTTTGGTTTGATATCTCTATATCATGACTAATGAGATTCTATCATCAATCAACACCACAATCTAGTCTTTTGTGTCATTGCTGTCTATCTACCTTCCATAATGACATCCGATTAGGGACATAACAAGAATGTACAAACTCTTAGCATCCATATGATCTCATCGTTTAGGTCCTTAACCTGAAAGCATACGTCATTGAGTGTTGTCATTCTCTAGACATTCAATATGTTCTATCACTATCTCATATGATTGAACCAGAAATAATTGGAAGCTTGCCTTTGATGTTTATCAAATCAATCTTAATGTATCCCACCAATCATCCCATGATTGGCTCTCAGGGCATACATACCAAAAATCCATTAAAGAATGGATGACTCTCGGCATGATCACGGAAAAACTCAGGGGACTCTCCCAATTGTCCCTGCAGCACATAAACCATATTGGCCTCAAAACCCAGATCCTTGATCAGCTCACGGTCACCATACTAGGTTGGCTCAATGGAGCGCTTCCATAGCTCCCCATACACCTTTTTGACCTCCGGCGATGGATGGACTAGCCTCAGGTGAGGAATCAGTCCTTGTTGCGAGGCAGGTAGGGAAGGTGCAGCCCTAGACGATGATGCTCCTGTTCTCACCATGGTTGCACGACAACTAGTGAGGAAAAGAAAAGAGAAAGAAACTCAGAGAAGACGATCTCGGCACTCGAATATGAAGATCCACAAAGTTGCTCATAGACAATCGGCGGCATTGATCTGGTTGCTCTTGGGTGCCCAGGGATGATAAGCCTCGGATATGGGAGGTAGGTAAAGAGATTGTGTGATTTGAGTGAAGATTTTCCCTTCTTTTTATAAGGGACGTCCGGGTCTACTGTCGGGCCATCGATACCATCGACAGTCCCACTGATGGTATCGACGGTTGTTGGAATCTGTCCCTCACTGCAATCAATGGTTGTTGACGGCACGATGTGGGGACCCGGATCGGCCTCGTGTTGATGGTAGCGACAGGCTGTCGATACCATCAACACAGTCCACAGATAGGTGGTCCGAACTGCTCGATGAAGACCTCAAATTGCTGACGTGTCATCGATACTATCGACCCATGTGTCGATAGTATCGACACCTATATGTTCCTTCGATCCTCGTGACATCTAACTAATTCAATGGCGATGTAGACATGTCGATACCATCGACTAGGGTGTCGATGGTATCGAAATCACTGAGACAATTTTGTCTGAAATTTTCCAGAAAACTCGCTACCATCGACGGTCCCGTCGATGCAATCGAAGCTCGGTCTTCTTTTCTCCTATTCCAGTTTCGATACCATTGACGAGGCCGTCGATGGTATCAACAGAATGAACTTTTGGAAGAATGCTTCTTTGTTACGAATTCGATACCATCGACCCAGATGTCGATGGTATTGAACGTTTCCTAGCCTGCACACTCAACAAACACATCAGGGTATCATTTTTAGAGACTAAGAGCTTAATTAATGAAAACTACCGAGGAATGTGAAAAATCAAAGAAATAAACATGTACACTACCAAGGTTGGGTTGCCTCCCAACAAGCGCCTCATTTAACGTCTTGGGCTAGATGCATGCATTCTCCTCATTCTTCATTAAGTGCCATGAAATTGATCTCATGCACTTTCCTTGTGTAGTCTTCCCCATAATAGTGCTTCAACCTTTGACCATTCACCAAGAATGTTATGTCTCCATCTCTCACCATAATAGCACATGGGGTCGCACCTCCTCTATAACAAAAGGTCCACTCCATCAGGATTTCAATTTCTCAGGATGCAACTTCAACCTCAAATTGAAAAATAGGACACTCTCACCCTTCTTGAACACTCGCAATTGAATGTGGAGATCGTGTATTTGCTTTGTCCACTCCTTATAGATCCTTGAGTTCTCATATGCATTCATCCTTAGCTCATCCAACTCATTGATCTCTAACATTCGCTTTCTCCCTGCATCATCCATACTCAAATTCAACTTCCTTAGCGCCCAATGCGCCTTGTGCTCTAATTCTACCGGAAAATGACAAGCCTGCCAGTAAGCCAACCTAAAAGGTGTGGTGCCTATAGGTGTCTTGAATGCGGTTCTATATGCCCATAGTGCGTCTGGTAGCAATGCACTCCTATTCTTCCTTGAAGAGGCCACCGTGCACTCCAATATCTTCTTAATCTCCCTATTGGACACTTCCACTTGGCCCTGCGTCTGCGGGTGATATGGGGTACCTACATTATGCTTGACCCCATATTTGCTCAATAGTGTAGCAAATTTCCTGTTCGTGGAATGGGTGCCTCAATTGCTAATGATCATCTGTGGCACACCAAACCTACAAAAAATATGCTCCTTCACAAACCTGCACACTACTGCAGCGTCATTAGTTCTTGTGGGTATTGCCTCTACCCACTTCGACACATAATCAACAGCAAGCAATATATATAAATTGGAATTAGAGGACACAAAGGGTCCCATGAAATCAATGTCCCATAAATCGAATACCTCAACTTCTTGATATACATTGAGGGGCATTTCTTGTTGTTTTGAGATGTTACCTTCCCTTTGACATGAATCACACCTCCTCACATAGTCATAGGTGTCTCGGAAAAGTGTAGGCCAATAAAGGCCACTCTCTAGTACCTTCACCACCATCCTTGCACTCGCATGATGTCCACCGGTGGGCAATGTATGGCAGTGACTAAGCACACTATCATGGTCGCTCTCGGGTACACACCTGCGTAGTATTCCATCCCTGCATTATCTCAACAAAATAGGGTCATCCCAAAAATAATATCTTAAAGAATGGAAAAATCTCTTTTTCTCTTGATAGGTCCAATCGTTCGGGATTTCCTTACATGCAAGATAATTCATGATATGTGAAAACCACGGATCCTTAGATTGAATAGAAAGGATTTTCTCATCTGGAAAGGTCTCAATAAAGGGTATGTTTCTATCTCTCTCATCTACCCACTCTAACCGAGACAAGTGGTCTGCAACCACATTCTCAATGCCCGCCTTGTCCTTAATTTCAATGTCAAATTCTTGCAAGAGTAAGATCCACCTAATGAGTCTAGGCTTGGCATCTTTCTTTTCCATTAAGTATTTTATGGCGGCATGGTCCGTCCATACCACAACTTTAGTCCCAACCAAATATTGCCTAAATTTTTTGAAAGCAAAAACCACGGTAAGTAATTCTTTTTCAGTGGCAGTATAATTGAATTGAGCATCATTCAAAGTCTTAGACGCATAGAAAATAACTGTGGGTTTCTTCTCAAGATGCTTCCCAAGAATGGCCCCCACAAAAAAATCTGACGCATCACACATAAGCTCAAAGGGCTTAGCCCAATCTAGCGTTTGAACAACCGGTGCAAAAATCAATTTTTGCTTGAGAACTTCAAAGGCATGCATGCATTTATCATTGAAATCAAAAATTACATCCTTCTCAAGTAATTCCGATAATGGCTTAGAGATTTTAGAAAAATCCTTAATAAACCAGAGATAAAACCCTGCATGACCAAGGAAACTCCTCACCCCTTTCACCGAAATTAGTGGAGGTAGTTTGGAAATTACCTCAATCTTCACTGGATCTACCTCCAGTCCCTTGCTAGAAACTTTGTATTCAAGCACTATGCCTTCGCTAACCATCATATGGCATTTTTTCCCAATTGAGAACTAAATGTGTGTCCTCACATATTTGCAAAACGTTGTCAAGATTATACAAGAACTTGTCAAACAACACATCGTAGATGGAAAAGTCATCCATAAAAACCTCTAAATAGCGCTCCACCATATCCGAAAAGATAGCAAGCATTCAACACTGAAAAGTGGCTGGTGTGTTGCACAAACCAAATGGCATTTGGCGATATGTGAAAGCCCCATAAGGGCAAGTGAAGGTAGACTTCTTTTGGTCCTTAGGGTCTATACAAATCTGATTATAGTCGGAATAGTCATCTAAAATCTGATCAATGAATGGGAGAGGAAAATGATCTTTTAAAGTGGCGGAATTCAACCGACGGTAATCAAGGCAAACATGCCACCTAGTTACCAATCGGGTGGTGACAGGTTCATTCAAAAGATTTTGAGGTACCGTGATTCCCCCCTTTTAGGGACTACCTGTGTTGGGCTCATCCATGTAGAGTCTGAAATAGCATAAATGATGCCCGCAGAGAGAATCTTGATTACCTCCTTTTTGACGACCTCCGTCATGATGGGGTTGAGGCGACGTTGCGGTTGAATCACAGGTTTAGCTCCTTTAGCGAGCCGGATCATGTGTTGGCAAAGTGTGGGGGAGATCCCCTTGATGTCAGAAACCGACCACCCAAATGCACCACATTAGTTCTTCAACACTATCATCAATTGTTCTTCCTCACCGGCCCTCAAATATGCTGAACTTCAAGTGAGGAGGCAGCGGCTTAAGCTCTAACTCTGGCGGGCTGACCAAAGAAGATTTAAGCGGTGATGGCAACGGTCCTAGTTCTTCATGGTGCTTGGCATAGTAGCAAGGAAGAACTTGGAGCATCTTCACACATTCTTGTAATGATGTGCTTCTCATCCAATCATCCATGATGTTAAACAAACAAGCTTCAAGGGGTATTTTTGGGTATGATTCAAGCATGGAGACTGCTATAGCTTCATCCTCAGTAGACGGTGAGACTTCCTCTTCCTCATCATTGGGATAACCCACAACTTTAACAATAAAAACCACTTTTGTTTGTTCCGTGATGTCCACAACAATTGTTCCCTTATCTACCTTCGTCATGACATGAGCCATATCAAGAAACGGCTTTCCTAAGCAAAGCGATATGCTATGATCAAAGTGCATCACTTTATGACATTGCTCCTTCGCTTTCGACTGCTTTGAATTTGGCAGCATGAGTATCTCGAATCTATCATCAACTATACCCATTGTCAATTGGCCTCTACCCATCTCCAGTATCATATCAGCAGTGGACTGGAAGGGTCTTCCTAAAAGCAGCTCATTTCCTTTCTCATCCTGCATCTCCATGACGACAAAATCAGCTGGAAACACGAACCGATCAACTTTGACTAAGACATTCTCGCAACTACCATATGGTCGTACCACAGAATTGTCCGCAAATTGAATTGTCATGTTACTTTGTCGAGATTCTTTAAGATCGAGCTTTTTGAATGTAGAAGTGGGCATCAAGTTGATAGTTGCCCCAGAATCACACAGTGCTTCACCAAATTTTACCTTCCCAATGTAGCATGAAATATTGAAACAGCCCAGATCTTGTCGCTTTGGTGGCAATTTACCCAGAATAAAGATGTTGACCAGCTCCTTAAGCACTACCACCTCTGTGTCAAGAATATTCCTCTTCTTGGTAATTATATCCTTGAAGAACTTACCATAAGAAGGTATCTGCTTGATATCCTCTAGCAACGGAATATTGACTGAAAGTTTCCTAAAGCTATCTAGAAACTTCTTGAATTGTGCATCCACTTTCTTTGCTTTCAAACTATTTGGGTAAGCTACCAAGATGGTCTATGCCCTCTGATGTGGTGGCACATAAGGCATCCTCTTCTCAGCCTCTTTCTCTACAATGGACTCTTCTGTGGCCTTCTCTACATCATCTTCCATTGTCTCTATAACTACAACATCCTCTGTGGCCTGACCTACATCTTCTTGTTGTGGTGTGCTCGATTCATTGGCCTTAGAGTTTAAAATTTTCTTTTGCAATCCTCAATAGAATGGCCTTAGCTTGATGGTTCCCTCCTGGAACATTTGTATTTCCCAGAAACCCCTGTTGCACCAGTTTCTTCAAACTTGTGATTTCTGCTGCCATCTGCGTAATGGACATTTCAGGCGTCCTCATTTGTGCTCCATGGCTTTGTAAAGTCTGACCAAATTGGTTCATAAAGTCTCCTTGTGACTTAATTTGTTGGATGAATGTGCTCATCAACTCGTGGTTCTACTTTATCACTTGATTGAGAAACTCATTGCTCTTCTCCTCTGTAGTGGGTTGTGGTTTGGCATCCAGATCCTACAGAAAATTATTAGGGTCTTTCCATGAGAGCTTCTTATCCTTCCTCCAAGAATAATCATTGTTCTTGAACCCTTGTTGTTGGCGCATGAATTTAACCTATGCCTCATCATCAGATCCTTCATCCTCTTTTGCTAACAATCTCTTTGCTATCAGGTCCATCTTCTCATTTAGCTCTTTAATTGCCTTTGATTCCCCTACAACTCTAACTTGTTCTGGTGCATCGCTATTACCCCACGACTGCTTCTTGGCCATGTTCTTCAAGATCTCCCAATACCTTGTACATGTGTTGTTCAAGAAGAATCCCGAGCCAGCTGAATCTAAGTTTCTTCTGTCATCCTCATTATGAGCAAAGTAGAAAATTTTAACTTGCTTGTCCTTATCCAGCCCATGATGTGGGCACTTCCTTAGCATGATCTGAAAGCGCTCCATGTCTCTAAATAAGTCTCGCCGGCCTTTTAACAGAAATTATGGATCTTTCTCACGAGGTCATTCATCTTCTCAGGTGGGAAGAATCTTTCAAAGATGACCTCTACCATCTAGTCCCAGGTCTCGACACACTCTTCATCGAGATTGTGTATCCATTCACGTGCATTTCCCACTAAAGAACTGGGAAAAAGCTTTAAGTAAAGTGCTTTTTGTGGGAACTTGTCAATCTTTATCATATCATAGTTTTCCACAAATGTGTTGATGTGGGCCACTGGATCTTCATTGTTCATCCCATGAAATTCATTAGGCTTGACTAGGTTTATCAGTGTCGGATCAATCGTGTATGTAGGAATGTTGATCGCCTAATTTTTTATCGGCCCCTTGGATGCAGAAGAGGAAGAAGCCTTGATCTTCTCCCATATTGTCTGTTCCTCAGCCATTACTTCAGACTCAGAATTTGTGTCTAAGATTCCAGGTTTATTTTGAATATGTTCCTCCTCGTCACCCGATCCAGAAGGCAGAATCTCAGGTGTCGACAGTGTGTAGTCTGTACTACGCGTCTCCACCATGCACTAGTACCTGAAATGTAAAAAATTGATTAAGTACAGTGCTAGACGAGTAAAGAATTTGAAAACTAGACAATTTATTTCAATTATAAATATTATTAAAAGTGTCCTAGAGTGGCTTCTTGTAGCACTCGTAGTGTCAAAAATTTTCGTTCCCCCGACAATGACGCTAAAAACTTGACACGACTTTACTATGTGTATAACGCAAGTGTACGCGTCCATGTAATATAGGCCTTGTGAGGCCCAAGTCAAACACAGAGAAATGTGATTTTTGGTAGACTACTACTAACTATTCACGGTCACCTAAGTCGATTATAAAAGTTTAGAAGTTTTTTGATAAGGAAAAATAAAAACAAAAGAGAACAAAACAATCGATTAAATGGTTTGTTTAACCAATTCAAAAGAAATCTCTAGGATTGCGGTTTCACCGCAGGTTCTCGTTGTACTAATTCCTTGACAATTATCACAACTCGTCTCCCTTTCTGGATAGTGGCATGTAGCCAGAATTGTTCGATTCGGCAATACAATTTACTACCTTAATCTAAGTCAGTTCCACGCCAGTAGTAACCTATTCCCTAGACTAGGTGCATGAAAAACATGTCTCTGGGTTCCCACCATTAACCGTACATCACCTTTTCCAAATGACTTATTAGTTAATGTGATTATCGCTCTTTTCAACCATTAATTCTTCATCAAAAGCAATTAAGGGTATTAAATTACCATTATGGTGATCAAGCACAATGATAGTAATGGAGAAAATGATATCATACCACGAATTTGAGGGACAAATTATGATAAACTATATAAGAAGAGTCATACAATGATTGCCCAGGCTACTCCTGGTCCTAGAGACAAAGGGGATTAGCCCCTTGTGTTCATCTCAATACAAAACACCATGAAGGAAGGAGAAAACTGGAGAAAATGTGGATGGAGTTGGTGTAACCCCTGAACGGAGAAGACCCAGGTGATCCTTGGCACAAGATGAGCATTCTGCAGCCTTCCGGTGGTGGAAAACTCCATCTGCATCTCTGGAATCTCTCAGGGCGTAGCTCTCGGCTCCATTCTTCGCTCTCTCCTCCTTCGGGACTAGGCAATGCAATAGAATGTGAATGACGGCTTTGGGTCATCTTTTTCTAGATATAGGTACCACTTACGACCGCCAAAAGAACGCAGCCATCCGATTGAAGTCGTGCTGAACAAAACTCTGATCCAACGGCGTCGATACCATCGACGGGGTGTCGATGGTATCGACACCTTAGGGTACTGATGCTTTCTTAATTTCTGGGAGCTGCCTGAAGCCTTCTCGATACCATCGACGGGAGCCATCGACCACTCCCGTCGATGGTATTGATGGAGTGATATCTGGCTCGCTGTTGGACCTTCGAGACCATTAACAAAGTGCCGATGGTATCGAACCATCTGCTTCCTCTCTGGCTCTGTCACTATTTCTCTATCGATGCTATCGACAGACCGTCGATGGTATCGTCGGGTCCAGAATTATGAATTGCCTGAAAATGAGAGAAAAACACAAATCAAATATGAGAAATATGATAATTCATACAAAAAAATGTAAAACAAGATGAATTTGATGCAAGCAAGGATAATAGGCTAAAGGAATTGAATCATGTGATATTAACCACAAATATGACCAATAAGCGCATAAAACGAGTATAAAACTAGCCTATAAAAGTGACTCAAAACCCCTACATCACTCACTAAGATTGTTGTCAATGCCCATGTGAAGATGAATAATTACTAATTATAAGTATATTAATGGGTATATATAATTGGATGATTAAGATAGGTAAATCATGAGCTCACTTGTCAAATATCAGCTTCTCAAGTGGGTTGGTTCTTGAAAATTGATGAGCTACTTCATTGGTAATCATATTCCATACTCTAACTCCTCTTTGTTTGGAGTTTGTTTCCTTGAACCAAGTTTAGATTTTGCATAGTACTTAATGAGTAGATGGATGAGGTGGATGGATTAGGTCATTGCAAGGAAGGTCTATAGGGTTTATTACTATCCATTTTTTAAATGTTGATGCAAGCATGGACTTTTTCTTAGGGTTGATGTGAGCATAGATCATTACCTTTCAAACAGAAAATTTTCTAGTTGGTTTCACTTGAGTACCTCCAATTTTGCATGCTTTTTTCAGTTTAGTAATGCATTAGTTGTATATGATTGAGTCCATAGATACGTATGTATCTTGTTACATTGTTCCTTCCACCAGAAATTGGTTTTTGAAACATGTAGGATATACTACTTTTGTCTACTGGATAGGATTTGTACTTGTTTTGAATGATTAACGCCAACTTACACATATTTTCTATGGTTAAGAATGACAAATGATTATGTTCCATTTTTTTTGTTCCATTGTTTTGTGTGGAGGACTTTATTCTAAGAATGGACGTTTTAGACCATGCTATTAAACCATTTCAAAAATGAGCAATGTCAATTCATCTTGCAAAGTTAACAGACTATATATCTTGAGAAGTATATGAAAATGTGGATATTGTCCTTTTATACATATGAATTCCCCTTATACCCCTATAACATCATAATTGGCTCATAAAATGTACACTACCCCTTTCTCCAACAAAATAAACTATAAAAGTTATCAAGTTGTCCATCCAATGAATAAAGTCCATTAAAGAGAAATTTGAATTTAGTGAATGAAGTATCTAGGTCTACTAATGGAGTAGAGAGTTTGTATTTCTGATAGAAGGGAAAAGGTTGTGAAGGGAGATGAAGGTAAAGGACGGACTTCATATAGATATATGGAATGAAGAGGAAGAGATAGGAACAATGGGGTCTAGAGGGGAATGTTAATCCCTATGTTGAGATTAGTAGCATAAGTACTGTTTTGTAGTCATTATTGCACCTTTTTAATAATAATTGATTTGGTTGTAAAAATTCAATTGTATAATAAAAGAATTTCCCAATAAAACCTTTTAAGTGTTTTATAGGGGACACATGCTCCCATTACTATATTGAGAGGTCTTTTCCCTTGTAGAAATGTTGATTTCCCCTCAAACTCTCTACTATTTTCCTCATTGATGTTGTGTATTTATCCACAATGTTAAAGTGCACCACATTTGAGGTTTAAATTAGGCATTTTCTCCATTATTATTATTTATTTTATATACATGAGATTGTCAATTATAAATCAATTCTTTTTCATCTTTTGAGAAATACACGACTAGGAATCAGAGGAGGGCGTCCAAGACAAGCAAGGATCTAGGAAAGAGTAGCAATTACCATCATCCACATAGTTACCACTCTTCTAATTTACCTTGTTTTCTAATTACCTTGTATTCATTCTTTGGTTTTATGATGTACATGAGTAGTTAAACACTTGACTAAGGCATTGATTGACATATCATGTAGATAAGAGTATAGTGAATATATTATCATGATTATAACATATGTCTAGGCTTACGTCATTAATTTTCTATGTTTATGTTTGATCCTTCTTGTTATATGAACCAGGTGTTTTTTTATGATAATAATGGATTTTCTTATGTTTGTAATTCAGTATACATTGGATATTTGATTCTTGAATAAATGACTAAGTGAAATGTACTTCATTCATATCCTAGATTTGTAATAGGATTGTTTTGAGTAAACCCTAAGTTAGATTAGGGTTTGGGTAAAGAGGTGTAAGCCCTAACTGGATAGGTGGGACATATAGGATGTGATATGTGATAATTATAAAAAGAAACTAGATAGGATATTCTTATTAATCTTGTTTCTTATGTTCTAGTACATATCTTAGGGTTTTCTTAGTAGAATTCCTGCTTATATAACCAAGACATGGTCTAGTGTGTGAGATATGGGGATAAAAGAGTTGGAGTTTGGGTTCCAAAGGTTGGACCTAAGATCGGATGATCTTAGATGAGATGAGGTCAATGTTAGAGGTTGACCTCTGGTCATTGGTCAATGCAACTGATTATGTTGTCCAAGATTGGTCAGCTAGACTAATTGATCTAGTGAAGTCAAACATGCAAGATCATTTGATGTGGTGAGGTCATATAGTAAAGATAGACTTATATGCCAAAAATTAATCAGTGAGTTTGACTAATTTGAAGGTCGTTTTACACCTACTTTCCCATGGCCAGTGGTACTTTGGTTGCTTTGTCCCCTCCCCACTTTCCCAATGTGCCCCTTCCATCTTGTAAGACATGTAGATTGTCCTTGAGATCAGTCGATTTCCAAGTGTCTTTGACTATTCTCGGTTAGGTGGTGTTTTATTGTTTCATGAAGGTATATAGGATTCATTATTCCCAAATCATGAATAGACCTCCATTATACTTTGTTCGGCCTGCTAGAGAGTGGAGGAGCATTTGGGAAGGTGATTCGTGGTAGTCTAGTCACCCTCTCCTTTGAGGAGCCTGGTTTTGGGAGGATAATGGAGGAGAAACATTGTTTAAGGTTAGATATACTCTCCAAATTGTTGTTACTCTTCTTAGTCTTCTCTATTTGGTCCCATGAATGGCATGTCTTAGGGTTGGGATTTACTAAACTTGATCCTTCTTCTACTACTACCCTCTTTTTATGGTGTTTTGGCTAGGTTGAATCTTGAAGGGGTTGAGTATGAGTTTGTTGTTGGTCTTGTACTCAAGGGTTAGCCTAGGAGGAGACATTTTGTTGTTGTTCTTTTGTATCATTTTAAAATAAATGCTCATATTGTCTTGTCTGAGGTGGGTGGATACTTCCCCCTCACTGGATTAGAGTAGAAACGAGATGAGGGAGAGGAAAAATACATATATGATGCCTGTTTTTTATTACTAATGCTTTCATGATACAATCTTCTAGTTCTTCAATGGGAAAGATCCATGTTTGATTATGTCATGAAATTACAAAAATAAATTACTATGCTAAATAATTTTTATGTCTCCTCTTGTGCATCCTTCATATTGATACTTCCATATTAGTAGACAAAATCATATAATATATCACTACTTGAATGTTGAATGAGGTGAAATATAGACTCATTCCACATGCATGTGATATATATTCCAACGGAATCTGCTTATATCATAATGTTCTGGGGTATGGATGATTTGTCTATCTAAGTGGTATAGATTCCTAAATGTTGAACTAAATATAAATCTTTTATATGAATCTTTTTTAGCTCATGCTTATGTTATGTAGATGGAATGATGAATCATCTTAGTAACAACCTAATAATTCTCAAAGAACCTTGGTTAGTAAGTCCTAGAATTAATTTGTTTTCTATGAATGAATTCATATCAGAACGTAGGTAATATTTATACACATTTCTTGTATATTCATGATTATGTGATGGATTTAATGAATGGTACATTTCATAAGTAACATGTGTTGGGAATCATGTAAAAAGCAACAAAAAATTATCCATGTTTCCACGAGCAGATATCGTCTACAACAATATATCAGGAAAGAAGTATGTGAGGAATGCCATGTCACGAAGTGGATCTGGTAATACTTCTGCCAAGGAATATGCAAATAATAGGATCACGATGATGTCCTTCGAATGTAGTCACAAAAGCATATGTGTCTCTATATCATCCATGCACATGATGGGAACTCCATGTCACACTACAAGAGTATGAGGGAAAGGAACAATATTTTGTCAGTAACATGCTAGATTTGCATTATCTACCTTTCTTTCTCTCCTTAAGGGTAATGATAGCTACGTTTCATGTGTCAAACGATTTAACCAAAACCCTAGCCATCATGCCACTCTAAATAGGAGAGTCAAGGAAGCATGGTTTTTTCAATACCCCAAAAAATTATAAGACAAAAGGTTGCATTTTATGGGGCTCATTTTTGGAGAGTCATCCGACTAATTATTTTGTCTAGTCAATGGACTAGATACTATTATATCATTTTGGATCTATACGCCCTATTGGTTTGGTCCAATTGGTCAACTAGACTTTGTCCAATCAATCCTCTCCAATTGGTTTACTAGACTAATTGAGGTGATCTTGTCCAATTGGTTGACTAGATTGTCTAGTCAATCGATTGGGTTGATTTCAAATCATTCAATCAGGTCTAGTTTCTTGATTGGTCCACCCAATAGGTTGATTAGAATGAGTATACTTCCATCTAGTTTGTCAATGATCTAATTGATAGTCGATCAATTGGGCTGATCTTGTCCCGTTGGTCGACATATTTTCAAGTCAACCGATTGAGATAAATCTCATATTAGTCACCCAATTGGACTTTTCAATTCATAGATGAGTCTATCCAGTCAGTTGATTGGACATTTCAATTGGCCAATTGCGCTTCTAGTCAGCCTATTAATGATCTAGATGATTACATAAGCTTTTTAGTAACTAATTAATCTTATATCCATGGTTATACTCATTTTCCCTATACATCCTAAGTGTGTGACCCCATAGGCTCCAAATTATGTTGGTACTGATTTTATAATCATATTATGATTTCAAAAACATTGATTGGTATCTATGAAGACTTCAGTTCCAGTCAAGTAATTGAAGAATTTGGAGAAAAACTCCAACCTACTATTGTGACCAATGTTATAGTGATCATATATTCCATTTGTCTTTATTATCTTGATTGAATTCGAGGCATTAAAATATCATCCTCTTAGTGTTCAACTTTTTTCTTGAACTATATTAGCCTCTTTGAGATACATATGATATTGATATAATATATCATCTAAAATGATCATGGTCATGCATTTCATAGTTTCACTCATCAACTGGCCAGAAATTACTCTAATGGGAGGGACACATTCCATCTACATCACTCACAATAATCCACATGTGTCAATGTGGACCCAAGTTGTACTTATATGGAAACCCTTATTCAAGTTTAGATTGAGTATTTTAAAGCGAAATGAACAAAATGTGATCATTGTAGTGACTTTCGGTCTAAGGGCCACAATTTCCACTGTCAAGTTGTGATATAATTCTGACTTCCATTAATGACTTCCATTCATCATACTCAAGTTGGGTGTGTCTGGTACACTTGGTCATAAAAAGTACTTAGGTGTTTGACTTGATATCAAATATCATGACTAATGGGATGTAGTCATTAGTCAACCAATACAATAGTCATAAAGTATTATTGTCTTCTAAATATCCGCAATAATATCTAACTAGGGACCTAGAAAAGAACGGATACTCTTAGCATACACATGATCTCATGTTCAAGTCCCCATCCTGAAATCACACGTCATTTTGTTATACATTCATAGGATGTTATTATATTTATTCATAATCACACATTGAAGTATATTTAATAATGAAATTGCCTTTATGAATAATCAAGTCAATTACAAAGTGTGGCATTACAATCATCATATGAGTGTCTCTTATAGCGTAGTATTAACAATCTCCCTCTCACACTAGAGAAAATCACTTATAAATCTAGGTCCAAGTGATCTAACATAACTATCATGTTGTTGTTGTGAAAGTGCTTTCATTGGAGGATCTTTAACATTGGTTTCGGTTGGTAAACTGAACATGTATATATTTACTTATTGT
The DNA here is from genome assembly GCA_963693085.1 of Alisma plantago-aquatica. Lineage (NCBI taxonomy): Eukaryota > Viridiplantae > Streptophyta > Magnoliopsida > Alismatales > Alismataceae > Alisma > Alisma plantago-aquatica. The sequence goes on along the minus strand of OY856409.1, from coordinate 1,127,932,766 downwards.
AAGATCTTTAATATGAGATAGTAACAGTTGTAGTATATGCTTAAAATTTTGATGTGATTTGGGTTCCTTAACTTGTGAAATGGCTCCATTTTTGTTTCAATATATATCTATTGAATCATTAGTATATGGAACCACCCCTAGTTGACCAATGAACTTATTCATCTATACAACTTACTTTTTCGTGTTGGTGGTAGCAATATACTCGGCCTCTATTGTAGAATCATCCACTATCTTTTTTTTTAACTTATTCAACTCACTTCTTTGGCATTAAGGCAAAGTACAAAACCTAATTTAGATTGACAATCATCCTTGTTTGTCTTGGAAGCTTGTGTCATTGTAACCCTTTACTACCAAATCTTCCTCACCACCACAAATGAGGAACCGTTCCTTAATTATTATCAAGTAATTAGGGATTTTCTTTACATAAGTCTAGAGAACTTCACTAAGATCAAATTGGTACCAACTAATCATGCTTAAAGCATACAATAAGTCGGGATGTGTACATAACATCGCATACATGATAGATCTAGTTGCAGATGCATATGAAATCTTATTCATGATAGCCCTCTCTTCAAAAGAGTTGGGAATTGATCTCTAGAGAGACTTATTCTATGAGACATGTGACAATTTCCTCTATTAGACTCTTGCATAATGAACCTTTTAGCACTTTTTCAGTGTATGTACTTTGACTTAGACCAAGAATCCCTCTAGTTCTATCTCTATAGATATTGATTCCTAGTATATAGGATGCTTCTCCTAAATCATTCATGAAGAAAGTGTCTCCCAACCATGTTTTAACCAATTGTAGAGTAGGGATGTCATTCACTATCAAAAGTATGTCATCATCATCAATATGAGGAATATAATTATGATACCATTAACTGTTTTGAGAATAGAAGGTTCATCTTCATTTTTAGATAAATCCAACACATCGGACTGTCTGATTCAAACAAAGATTTCAGCTTCGAGATGCTTGTGTCAACATGTATATTGACATGTGTATCTTACATACTTTCCTAGCTTCATTTAGAGCAATAAAACCCTTGGCTTGTGTCATGCACACATCGTCAAGGAGATTCATGTTATGGAATGAATTTGTAATGTCCATTTGTCAGATTTCCTAGTTACAAGAAGTTGCAATGGCAAGAATGGTCCTGATGGGTATAAACATGGAAAATAATGAAAAAAATCATCATAGTCAACATATTTAACTTGTTTGAAACCTTCTCTCAATGGGAGTAGATGGTGTAATCCTATACAAAAGTAGTATTTGGGTTTCTAAAGATTAGCCCTTGTAAGAAGCTCATGTTTCTAAGTATACGGTACACCCCGACACTGTGAAAATGTTTAAAGACTTGCACTGATACTATTGGTGGCCTAGAATGAAGAGAGACATAGTGGCATATGTGGCCAGTTGTTTCATGTGACAGATGGTGAAGGATGAAGATCAGTGGCCCGGTGGATTAATACAATCAATTGAGATTCCTAAGTGGAAATGGGAACATATCACCATGGACTTTGTGGTGGGTCTCCCCATGACAAAGAAAGGTCATGATGCAATATGGGTTTTGATATATTGCCTTACCATATCGGCACATTTCCTTGCCATAAAGATCACTCCCAAGGTGACAGACCTATATGAACTATATATTAGAGAAATAGTTTGACTACGTGGTGTTCTGAGTTCAATTATTTGTGATCGTGACTGTAAGTTCACCTCCAAGATGTGGAAGCAAGTTCATGAAGAACTATGTACCAGATTGAAGTTTAGCACAACTTATTACCCCCAGAATGGACAGTTAAAAAGGAAAATCCAGACTTTAAAGGATTTGTTGAGAGCATGTGTGCTCAATTGGGGTGGTCATGGGAGCAGTATTTTCCCTTAGTTGAGTTTGCTTATCATAATAGTTACCAATCTAGTATCAGGATGCCTCCGTAAGAATATCTTTATAGAAGGTTGTGCCGGTCACCACTTTAGTGGGATGATGTCTGTGAGAGGATCTTACTGAGGTTAGAAGAACTACAGTTGTATGTTGATAAAGTTGCTTTGATCAAGCAAAGGCTGAAGAGAGCCCAGGATCGACAAAATTCATATGTTGATGCAAAGCGGACTGACTTGCACTTCACTGTGGGTGAACATCTGTTTCTGAAAATCTAACCCCTCCGAGCTATGGCTAAGAACAGAGGAAATTGAGTCCATCATACGTGGTCCATTTGAGATTTTAGAACGGATTGGTGAATTTGTTTATTGTTTAGCCTTACCCCCTCAATATTGTGAGAATTCATTACTCTAAATGAGATTACTCAAAATGTAAAACACAATCAATCACCAATTAACCACATACCCAAAAATATGGGTAAATTAAAACCGATTTCAACGTCACCACCCGCTCAAAAACATTTGCATAAGAGCCCAATGTCTTTATTGTATCCATACTATGACAAGAATTTGATACAAATTGTTATATCCCCTTATCCACAACATATATACATGTGATAACAATATTTGTATATACCACACAAATAAGCCTTAACATGCTAACAAAAGTCTGATTCATTTAAAACACCATATACAAAATTTTCCTGCCTGGACCTGAGAGTACAAGGACGACTCTAGGACACACTAGACATCTAATCAATTTTCTCAAAGATTCATTATTGTACTTCCTCTTTACTTCCACAGTTCGTTTGTCGTCATTGCCGATTACCTAAAAAATGTGAAGAACCACAAGGGTGAGACCCAGTCCCAGCAAGAGATATAACCTCCAACAATGCTTATTGATTACAACATTTTAAATAATAGATAACTAAGTAGTTGGAGTATATAATAATCAATTGAACAAGTTCAACAGCTCAAGTATGCTAAACAGATTAAGCTATTAATCTTAACAACAAGTATGAACATCAATGCATATATAGATAACAAATAAATCCATTTCTTTGGATAGATATCTACTCAAATATCATCAAATTGCATCTAATAACAATCATTATCATTAATCTGACTATCATCATATTCCTTGCTAACATCACAAGCAATCTAGTAGCATAAGCATCCCTGACATCATGAATATGTCCAGTAAAATAACATGGCTATCAATATTGGCATCTCAAATAAAGGGAACAAATATATATCATAAGTAGAACTAACATCATAACACAATGAACTGCATAGGCGTGATTAGCAGTTTAAGAATTTCTAATTACATAGGCATGGCTAGAAATATTAAACATAGCTAGCAGCAGCATCTTAACCATCAGTGCCGGTATATTTGACAACATAAGCATGTTTACAACATGAGCATAACTTCATCATAAGAATATCTATTATCTCTTATTGTACTATACATGATCTCAATGAAAAGAAAGCAAACAAGGGTTATCATCCAATATGAAGCATTTGTGTATAACCCTAAACAAATATGCTACACGGCTATCTTACATCTTTTATTATGCCCTGAGGAAATTGAGGATACCACTCAAAATCCAACTGACCACTGGTAAGTCAAAATCAGTGCCATACAAGATCTAGGAAGAGTCGGACTCCTGAGATCTTCTCTACCCCCGATCAGTACGGGTCCGCCACAACGACACATAAGGTCAAGCTGCTAACAGCCTAGTCCATCCTTGGTACAGGTCACGACACTAGTGAAAGGACGTGGGTATGCATACCCTACCATCTGAGGTACAACCGCAGTTATCCTACAATCTTATCACATATATAATCATCGAGACACGACCACAGTTGTTCTCAAACTGAGAGCTAGGTATGACCACATTCATCCTCCCTAAACACTTGAATTCAGGATGACAAGTACCCAGCATACTCATCAGTATGTGCTCCAAGTTTCCCTTAGGAATACTCGTTTCACCATATGGCAAGTTCTGACACTTAGATGGATCTATGGAACAGGGCACTACGTGATTACAATTCCACTTGATTAGGTATGCTAATTGGGTGAATTAAGGATGCATCAAACAAATGGACATACAAACCCTAATTCACTTCTAGCAAGCATATAAATATCACAACTTTTAAAAGATATAAAATGTGTGGAACATAATTTCTCATCTCATTCATCACATGATACTATTCACTTGCCATTCATGAGACCACCCTAGTCATCATACTATCACAAGATATAAATCCTTTTTTACAATATCACAAGGTATCAACCCTTATCAACACAAGAGGATTACACCTCATTCAGGTCCCAACCATGCCCAAAGGTCATTAAGACCATCATACTATCACATGATATAAATCCTTTTCACAATATCACATGGTATCAACCCTTATCAACACAAGAAGATTACACCTCATTCAGGGCTCAACCTTGCCCAAAGGTCATTAATACCATCATACTATTACCTACAAGATCATCATTATGTTTGCATGCCTTATAACAAGGCTCAACAACAGCACTTACATATAATACACCAGATCAACACACTATTGCATTAATGAGCTAGGAGATATTCATAAACAATCATAGCATGGTTATATTAACATTAAGAACATTTCTTTATTACATCAACATGCAAGGAATCTAGATATGATTAACCCTCATCATATTCATAATGCACATGTTTAGCATAAGAAAGTATGAACCATGTGGCTATGATAACCACCAATTAACATATTAAGGTTATGATCATATTAAGAAGGTTATTTCACCATCATTCCATCATATAAGAATGTTAAACATGAATACTCATCTTTATCTATTTGAATTAGAGTTGGGTTCAACAAGATAAATTATATTAATGTTACTAATCAGAACTTATACCCAAACTCTAACTCACGACATCCCCATTGGATCATGGATGCATAAGGTGAAGCATCACCGTCACATTCCATACTATTCTCAAGTATGAACCCACACATAAATCAAGGTGTAACCATCAGGTTATAGCATACTAGGGTTTCAACAATAGCAACAGAGTACTCCATGATTGCATTAGTCATTCAAGGACTATTCATAGCCACTTACCATCATTTAGTTATATTAAAGCTAGGTATAACAAGTTATACCTCATTAGGGTTACATATCAACACAATATGGTTATCATCCCTTCTATTCATATGAGTGAATAGGTAAGACTACCTTATTAAGGGTAACCTCCATTTGTTCCATCATCATTTAACCAATATCATCATACCACAATGTCACCCAGAACCATTGGATGTTTAAAAGGAAAGACCATTGGTTATTTACATAAGTAAACACCTTAGATAAACCACCTATGAGGACCTTGATTTGTTCTCTAGAAAGAGTCATCATATAACCCTAGACATCCCTTGATTAACAATACAAAAAGTTCGATTGAGAGTAGGGTAAAACCCACAATCGACTGTTCAGTTAAAATAAGCCATCCATTGTCAACAAGTAAGCTCCTTAAGTTGATCATATAAAGGAAACCATCTAAATCACATAATTAGGACCAACATATTACATTACACATCATTCCACTTTATTGGAGGAATAAACATTAAATCTTGACCATTGGGTCAAGTTCATATGTTAAAACCATCAATTACAATATAGGTCCGACCATTGCATCAAGTGACCCAAGAAACCATTGGTATAAGGCTTAATTGATGCTACAACTATATGATTAACTCACCATAGGTTTTGGAGATCTGATACTCCATCATTAGTGACCATTAAGTCACCATAGGTGTGGGGTCCGATCCATAAATCACGAGGTAAACTCAGAAGAAGTGATTAATTAGCAGCGGAATATGAAAAATCACTAAAAATTAAAACTTTTTAAGAAAATATCTTTAAACCATAAAACTCCTTTATAAGAAACAAGATAAACAATTTACATCATGTTTTAACATTACATCTGTGAAATCACCTCTCGAGTGATTATATACATCCAATGCCCTGTTATCTGTACAAGGCAAGATACAACAAAATTCTTGAGACTAAAAGCCAAAAACCTCAGACCTACTGACTCCTAGGACCTGAGAGTACAGAGACGACATAAGACATACTAACTACATGACTTGACTGTTAGTATCTCCGCTTGAGATTCATTGTTTCCCCTGGTGTTGCTGTTGCAGGTACTGCTCACCCTCAGATTGGTTCCTTCGTCCTCGACGCCCACCTAAAAAGTTGAAATCTACAGGGGTGAGACAATTTGAATAATTGTCCCCGCGAGAGTTATAACTCTCCGCCAGAAGCTTTGTTATAGCAAATAAGGGATAACATAAACAAGGTAACTTAAATCATTCAACAGCAGGTTTGATTTTAAGTAAAACAACTTCTACTTAAGCAATCACTTCATTAAGGAATATGAAGAACATGTATACTAGATACTTGTACAAAATATTAATATAAATAGTGTAACATCAATCATTGTTTCTTGTAGTTCAACCTAAGCAGATATGCTACGCGGTTGATTATGTTTTACAAACATTATTATTATGCCATGCGGAGATGATTTATACCGCTCATACTCCAACCGATCACTACTAAGTCACATCGGTATCAAACATAGGTCATCAAAAGAGCCGGATTCTTATCACCTCATCTTCCTTAGTCAGTGTGAGGATCAACATGCAGGACATCTCGTATCTCTGCTAAGATAGCTTTCTAGGGTATTCTGGCAACTTCGCTATCAGAGTCACAGTGGCATTCTGTACTCTCTTCGCCATTGAAAGATCTCTTGTTTATCTCTCATCGATGTGGCATCAAAGATTCCCACGGGAGATTAGTGAAACATCACCCCGGCATAACATATAGTGAAGGGTTGATGGATTAAAGTACATCTTACATTAATTCCTACACTAGGACGTAAGGATATTCACGTCCATAATCCCCCACATACTCAAAAGTATGTGATCCAGGAGTTCTCTTAGGAAAACCTGCTTCACCATCATTTGGCTTCTGACAATGATGGATCTATGATCAGGGATCTACATGGTATGATTATACTTGATTATTTAGGTACATTTCAGCATTCTTTTAGCATCAAGCATGTTTTCAAGCATTTAACTATTCAAACACTGCTATAAATGAAGAATACTAAATGTATCAAGCTTAACTCACATCAGTTATCATATGGATATCAATCCTTAACCATTTCATTACTATGATTCAGGAATAGGGGTGTTCAAACCCTTAAATCATCATAAGTCATCTAATCAGTATCACCTTGATGTTTCTCATGGCTCTTACAGCCCATTAATCTCATATGTTGCCACTTAAACATAGGCAACATGGCATATATCACTATTCATAAAGCCTATATTATGCTTTCAGTGTATATGATAGCATAACCCTTACCTGGATATGACATCTTCTTTATAAGAACATGTATGGTTAATTCAATTGATAATAATAAACAATTCATCTCCAGATCAACAATTTATGAAGTAGAGATAACCTTTCAATTCAAGGGTTGTACCATCATGCCTTCACTAAGGCTAGGTTACCTTATTTAAAATCAATTAGGGTTATTCAATCCCTTTTATTATGATTAGGAATAATGATTCCTCATTTCATACTTCAATCATGAATATTCATGCTTAAAAGCATAACCTGGAATTAGGGTTTATTGTACATTTCATCACATTACCCTCAATTAGGGTTTACTATTCACATTACATGTTATTACCCTAGAATTAGGGTTTACTATTCACCTTCTAGTGAATCGATCTTATAGCATCATCATGTATGAATATTATTATCATTGATGCCTTTGAAATTAGGTTAAGATTCATCAATTGTCATAATTAGGGTTTCCATGATCTCACTTTAGTGGATCATACCCTAATCATGTGCATTTATGCATATTGGAGGTTCTTTACTTGATTTTCATTCATATTAGGAGCCTTCTCTCTCCTCTCACTAATAGATGATGTTTACATCACTCTAGATTAGGTTAGGTCAAGTCAACCTTGATTAACATTAGTCAGGTCATCACCATTGTGATCATTAGGGTTTGCTTGATCAAGGGGTGTTGTCTAATTGAACCCTTCAAGGTTACTTTAGTAATGTTCACCATTGATCATAACATACATCAATCAACTCATTAATTGTTCCCTTAATGTCTTTAGGTATCATTAGGGTTTGAGTTAATCAACCATTGAACCATCTAAGCCTTCAAAGCATTAAGCATTCTTGACCTTGAAAGACCGCAAACGGTTTTGAACTCTCAACCTCCAAATAGTTTTGAAATCGCATGGAAGGGTTGACCGTTTGGTACCTTTGACCTTCAAGACCGCATGGACAAGATCACACTCAAGACTGTTTGCCCTTAAACGGTCTTGAAACCGTTTGATCACGTTGACCGTTTAGCCAAGTTTGACTTTGAAATCGTTTGAGCAAATCACCCTTGAAACCGCATGAATCTAAACGGTTTTGATACCGTATGAGTCCAAACGGTTTTGAAACCGTTTGGTCCCAAATGGTCTTGACACCATTTGGATTCAAACGGTCTTGATACCATTTGATCCAAAGACCTCAAAACCGCATGGACCTAAAAAGTGCATCAACACTTGCAATTGATTAGGGTTTCCAATGTTGAACCCCTCAATTGATCTCATACTTGTTAACTACTTATCAATTAAGGTAATTAGGTTAATCTTTAACCAATTTGATATTCAATTGTTCCTCAATTGGTCACCAAGTAGGGTTAGGACCAATTGGATTAGGGTTTGAAATCGATCAACCTTCAACATCCATCCACATGAATCTAATTGAAGTTGAACCCATTGAACCATCACCCAATTGGGCTATGTCCTGACCCCAAACGGTCTTGGGATCGTTTGGACATTCTCAAAACGGTCTTGAGATCATTTTCCCAAAGTCTCAACAAAAACTAAGTCAATTTGTTAGGGGTTGAACCTAATTAGGTCACAAATTCAGCACTTTGATTATTTCAACAACCTATTATGATTGGACCTTCAATTGATCAAATTCTCTTAACCCTAGACCTCCAAATGGTCTTGGGTGATCACCAAATGGTCTTGAGACCGTTTGGGTGCTCCCCAAACGGTTTTGAAACCGTTGGGCCACTCAACCCAAACTTCAACAAGATTGGTCCATTGAAATCACCAATGAACCCGATTAGGAGATTTACTTGCAATTAGTTAATGATTCTTTGTAGGTGATTAATTCATAATGTGTCCAGCAGACCCTCAAACAGTCAACGCCTGGTCAAACCTCCCAAATGGTCTTGGAGACTGTTTGAATCTAAATGGTCTTGCAAACCGCATGAATCCAAACGGTTTTGAAACTATTTGGTTCCAAACAGTTTTGCAAACCGTTTAGACCAAAAGAGTGGGAGAACGTTTGATAAAGTTACATAGGTATTCATGCCCCCTCTTCTTCTACCTCAGATCAGGGTCGGTTTCTTCATGGTTTTGTTTGCAAGAACTCGTAGAAGTGTGGAAGAAGGAAGAGCAAGCATCTATTGCATAGAAAGAAGATGTATAACAAAGTTTAAGGGTTTAGAGTTATAAAACCCGCCTTAAAGGCGGTCCTAGAGCTCCAAGCTTCCAAGATTTAATGGCATATTGAGCTCCACAGGTCGTCCAAGGTTGTTTCTCCAAGAATTGGTTGGAAGGGGTTGGCTAGAAAGAAGAACTAAGTAAGAAAGACCATAGAACCAACCTTGCAACATGACTTCCTCCATGAATCCGAGCAAGATGATGATCAAACCTTACCTAGAACTTCTTGGCCGTTCTCCTCTACTCTAGAGCTCTGTCCTTAGTCGGTCCAAGCAAGGGGATAAGTGAGGAGAAAGGGGAAACGATCCTTTGGTTGTAAAAGGTTAGTGTATATATACTTTGGGTAAAATTTCAACATATGGACAACAAGTTTCTTCATTTCTCATCTAGGTCCTTCTCTCCTTTAGGCACGTCCCTTCTCCTATTCTTAGGTAAAAACTCATCTTAAACCCAAGGTCTAAAGGCAAAGAAAGCCAACATCAAAACTAAGTTTCACATATAGAAGGGTCTTTTTGCATGCAATTTGATTATTGTATTTTTCAGAATTATCCTTCTTATCTGATTATTCTAATGAAGCTTCCTCTTCATCATTCTTACTCTAAATGATGCCAAGAGTCATAAAAGATACTCTAGAGGATATATTTTACATGTTGTATCCTTTGTTTTGGGTAAATTGCACTTTACACCAAAACTAGGGTTTAGAGCACAAGGATTGCTCCACAGGCTGCATCTTGATGCCCAAGCTTGGAGAATCCATCACACTTCATCATATTCACTCTTATGATGTCTCAACACCAAAGGAACATCCAAACATGTACAATTTGCAAGTTAACCCCTCTAATTGGGTAATTTGCACATAGGTCCCTGTATTACAAAATAATATTATAACATTGTTCAAAAAGGGCAAAAAAGGAAATATATGTTCCTCAGGAGCTTTAATTACATACCAAAAGATAATCACAAGCATATAATTACATAATTAAGCAAAACACCTAGGGTTAGTTCATAACCCAGGTCAGGGATGTTACAATCTATCCACCCCTTACAAGGATTTCGTCCCCGAAATCAACAAAACATATTAAGAGAAAAGAGTAGGGTATTTCCTTCTCATCTCTTCCTCTAGTTCCCAAGTGGCTTCTTCGACACCACGATGATTCCAGAGGACTTTCACAAGACTTATATCTTTCTTTTTCAGCTTTTTAATTATGTTATCAAGGATTGACACTGGTCCTTCCTCATAAGTTATATCATCATTCAATTTTACCTCCATAGGTTGTAGAACTGAGTCAGTTTCAGGGTGACATTTCCCCAGCATAGGATCGTGTAACACAGGGTGTAACCTCTGTAACTCTGGTGGCAACTCTAGCTTATAGGCTACCTTTCCAACCCGTTCAATGATTGGATAAGGCCCCATAAATCTAGGAGCTAACTTCCCTTTCCTTCCAAATCTCAGAAATCCCTTCCAAGGCGAGACTTTGAGATACACTCTGTCTCCAACCTGGAATTCTAAGGGTCTACGACGTCTATCAGCATAAGATTTCTGCCTATCCTGTGTAGTCTTAATCTGTTGTTGAATCACTTTAATATTCTCTGTGGTCTGCTGCACAAGATCAGGACCTAACAGTTGATATTCACCGGTTTCATACCAACATAGGGGTGATCTACATCGTTTACCATACAAAGCTTCATAAGGTGCCATATCAATGTTATGTTGATAGCTATTGTTGTAGGCAAACTCTATCAAGCTTAGGTGTAGATCCCAACTTCCTGTAAATTGAAGAACACATGCTCTCATCAAGTCTTCCAAAGTCTGTATAGTCCTTTCCGACTGTCCATCAGTCTGTGGATGAAAGGTTGTACTAAACCTTAGCTGGGTTCCTAAAGCTTTGTGCAGTCGTTCCCAAAAACGACTCGTAAACTGGGGACCTCTATCTGAAACAATAGTGACTGGAACTCCGTGCAATCGCACTATCTCCTGAACATACAACTGTGCTAGCCTCTCAGCAGAATAGGTTGTTTTGACAGGTAAGAAATGTGTTGTCTTTGTCAACCTATCAACTATTACCCAAATGGAATCATGTCCTTTGCTTGTCCTGGGTAGGCCTACAACAAAGCCCATGGTTACATGATCCCACTTCCACTGTGGTATGGGTCAAGGTTGCATCGTTACTGCGGGCTTTTGGTGTTCAGCTTTAACTTGCTGACACACATGACACCTCAGAACAAACTCAATAACATCCTTCTTCATCCTAGGCCACCAATACATATCTTTCAAGTTCCGATACATCTTGGTGCTTCCTGGATGCATGGCATACATTGAAGAATGAGCTTATTCCAGGACTAACTTTCTCAAGTTATCCACATCTGGCACTATCATCCTCCCATGATAACATGCTATTTGATCCTCTGAGTCATGGAAACCATCTCGTTTCTCATGACCATACTCCGATCTGATCTGCTGAACTATAGCATCAACTTGCTGTGCCTCCTTGATCTGCTCTCTTAGGGTAGGTTTTATATGCATCTCAGCCAACAACCCGACTAACAATGACACCTTCAACTGTACATTGTCTTGCCTTAAGTAGATAAGCATATCTCTCCTAGAGCATACTAAAGAGTTTAGTTGTGCCCTATTTACTGTTGGTGTTGTTGATTTCCTACTCAGAGCATCTGCAACCACATTGGCTTTCCCTAGATGGTAATCAATTGTACAATCATAGTCCTTGATTAACTCCATCCAGCGGTGTTGCCTCATATTAAGTTCATGCTGAGAGAAGATATACTTAAGGTTCTTATGATCAGTGAAAATCTCGAATGTCTCTCCGTAGAGATAGTGTCTCCAGATCTTCAAGGCATGAACCACAGCAGCTAAATCCAGATCGTGTGTCGGATAATTCTCCTCGTGTTTCTTAAGTTGTCGAGAAGCAAAAGAAATCACTTGTTTATCCTGCATCAACACACATCCGAGTCCATTCTTGGAGGCATCACAGAAAACCACATATCTTTTGCCTTGCTCATGTAACACAAGTACAGGTGCACTTGTCAACCTCTCCTTCAACAGCTAGAAATATTGCTGACACTTATCACTCCAAACGAAAGGAACATCCTTTCGGGTCAACTTAGTTAAGGGTAAGGCTATAGAACTGAAGTTCTTAATTAACCTTCGATAATAGCCAGCCAACCCTAAGAAACTACGGATATCTGTCGGTGTCTTCGGTTGTTCTCATTGTAGAACAGATTCTACCTTTTTAGGGTCAACACGAATACCCGAGGTAGATATCACGTGTCCAAGGAAAGATACTTCCGGTAACTAGAACTCACACTTGCTAAACTTAGCGTATAGCTTGTGTTCTCTTAGAAAAGTTAGAGCCTGACGAAGATGATGTTCATGCTGCTGAGCATCTCTACTATAGATCAGAATGTCATCTATAAAGACAACAACGCACTGATCAAGGAAAGGTCGGAAGATTCTATTCATGAGTTCCATAAATGCAGTTGGTGCATTAGTTAGTCCAAACGACATAACTGTGAACTCATAGTGACCATACCTTGTCCTAAAGGCAGACTTGGGTATGTCACTGTCCTTAATACAGAGTTGATGATATCCTGACCTCAAATCTATCTTCGAGAAGACGGTTGCACCACGCAACTGGTCAAAAAGATCATCAATCCTCGACAGAGGGTACTTGTTCTTTATTGTTACTTTGTTTAGTTGTCTATAATCAATGCACAACCGCATTGATCTGTCTTTCTTTTTAACGAAAAGAACTGGAGCACCCCAGGGTGAAGTGCTCGGTCGGATGAAACCCTTCTCAAGCAACTCTTGAAGTTGTTTCTTGAGTTCTTCCATATCAGTAGGCATCATCCTATATGGTGTTTGTGCTATAGGTTGTGTGTCTGGGATCAAATTGATTTCAAAATCAATTTCCCGAGGCGGTGGCACACCTGGAAGTTCTTCAGGAAATACGTCTTCAAATTCCCTGACTATAGGAACTTCCACAGGGTTAGAACTCTCCATGGTAGTATCTACCACATGGGCTAAGAATGCATAACATCCTTGCCTCATCAGCTTCTCGGCAACCATAGCTGACACAAGACAGGTAGGTAGAATATTTCTCTCACCTTGAAAGATCCATGTGTCACTTTCATCAACAAACACATCTTGTTTAGATTCACAATCCAAGACAACCCTATACCTTTCCAAGGTATCCATCCCAAGGATTATATCAAATACTTGCATATCAAGTGGTATAAGATCCACTTGAATGCGATGATCAGAAAAGAAGAGGATGCAGGGAGAGCATACCTCCTGCAACACGGCAGACCCTCTCAACGGAGTCTCAAGCAACAGGCTATCTGCTCTATGACTGACTGTCATATTGCAGTTACGAATCACTCTTTGAGTGATAAAGGAGTGTGTAGCACTCGAATCAATCAAAACAGATACAACACAGGATGTAGACATATCAGAATATAACAACTCCATCTGACCTGCCACAACCCGAGGGTTGATCACTGCATCATGTGAGTTCATCACATAGAACCTTGATGTCGCCTGGGGTTGATTCGATGCTGACAATCCAGCTTGGGACGCTTGTCCACGTCCTCTAGTTGCTCCTAGAAACTGCCTCCTCTGCGATCCTTGCTGACTCTGTCGATGTGGTTGTGTCACACTCACTGGTCTAGCTCTACAGTCCTTCATCAGGTGCCCCATCTTCCCACATATGTAACAACTTCTATCTTGTTGCTGTGGTCTAGGTGGTCCTGTGACCAACATCGATGCTGAACTGCGAGCCTCTTGTAGTGGTAAGCTTCTTCCTCTACCTCTACTCGGTGTCCACTGTGTCTGAACACTAGGTCTAGGTGGTGGTGGTGTAGGCGCAGAAAATCTAGGCTTCTTGAAGTCTCTAGATGAGGATCCCTGGAACTGAGGATATCTCTTATGGGTTTGCCTCTTCTCAGCTACAGACCTCTCTATCCTTCGGACTGACTCAATGAAGGTAGCAAACCTCTCCCGGTTTTCTAGGGCAGACGCGGGAGTAGTCAACTCAGCGTTCAACCCCTTCTCGAACTGCCTAATCCTTTCTTCCTCAGTAGCAGCCATATGCGGGCAAAACTACAACAACTCCATGAACTTAGCTTCGTATTCACTAATGTTCATCAGACCTTGCCTCGACCTCTCGAACTGAGAGATTTTCTCATCCAGGAACGTCTTAGGGAAATATCTATTGACAAATTCCCGTCGAAAGACTTCCCATGTAGCCTCTACACCAGGCCTCTTCTGCTCTTCCATGGTCCACCAGTGACCAACACTCCCCTTGAGAAGATAGACAGCGTGTCTAACCTTCTCAGCTTCATGGATGTTCAGGATTCTAAAGGCGTTCTCTAACTCGGTTAACCACATATCAACATCTGTAGGATCAGCTGTTCTGAAGTACTCGGTCGCTCTGACTCGGCGAAGTCGTTCAAACATTTTGCCGATTCCTTGTCCTTCATATTGGGCAGGTGCCCTAGGTGCAGGCATGGGCATCCTATCTGTGATGTGTGTCATGGCAGTCATAAACTGCTCGAGCATGGTTTGGACAGTTGGGTTCTCCATGTCAGCTGGGTTAAACTGAGGTGGCTCACACACAGGTTGTTCTATCTCTGGGTTCCCTGCACCTTCTCGGGGTGCAGCGACACTACTCTCTGCCACATACTCCTCGTGTGGTCCAGACATCCTTAAATTATCTTCTTCTCCTGAGGAGCAGAAGACACTATTAGATATACTGGAAAATACTAAGAATAGACTCGACATCCTAAGTCCTATGTCTCTGTAGACTCTGTGAACCTAGAGCTCTGATACCACTTAATTTGTGGGGTTCGATCCGTAAATCACGAGGTAAACTCAGCAGAAGCGATTAATTAGCAGCAGAATATGAAAAATCACTAAAAATTAGAACTTTTTAAGAAAAGATCTTTAAACCATAAAACTCCTTTATAAGAAACAAGATAAATAGTTTACATCATGTTTTAACATTACATCTGTGAAATCACCTCTTGAGTGATTATATACATCCAATGCCCTATTATTTGTACAAGGCAAGATACAACAAAATTCTCGAGACTAAAAGCCAAAAATCTCAGACCTACTGACTCCTAGGACCTGAGAGTACAGAGACGACATAAGACATACTAACTACAGGACTTGACTGTCAGTATCTCCACCTGAGATTCATTGTTGACCTTGGTGTTGTTGTTGCTGGTACTGCTCACCCTCAGATTGGTTCCTTCGTCCTCGACGTCCACCTAAAAATTTGAAATCTACGGTGGTGAGACCATTTGAATAATTGTCCCAGCGAGAGTTATAACTCTCCGCCAGAAGCTTTGTTATAGCAAATAAGGGATAACATAAACAAGGTAACTGAAATCATTCAACAACATGTTTGATTTTAAGTAAAACAACTTCTACTTAAGCAATCACTTCATTAAGGAATATGAAGAACATGTATACTAGATACTTGAACAGAATATTAATATAAATAGTGTAACATCAATCATTGTTTCTCGTAGTTCAATCTAAGCAGATATGCTACGCGGTTGAATATGTTTTACAAACATTATTATTATGCCCTGCGGAGATGAGGTATATCGCTCATACTCCAACCGATCACTACTAAGTCGCATCGGTATCATACATAGGTCGTCAAAAGAGTTGGATTCTTATGACCTCATCTTCCTCAGTCAGTGTGAGGATCAACATGCAGGACATCTCATGTCTCTACTAAGATAGCTTTCCAGGGTATTCTGGCAACTTCGCTATCAGAGTCACACTGACATTCTGTACTCTCTTCGCCATCGAAAGATCTCTTGTTTATCTCTCATTGATGTGGCATCAAAGATTCCCTTGGGAGATTAGTGAAACATCACCCCGACATAACATATAGTGAAGGGTTGATGGATTAAAGTACATCTTACATCAATTCCTACACTAGGACGTAAGGATATTCACGTCCATAATCCCCCACATACTCAAAAGTATGTGATCCAGGAGTTCCCTTACGAAAACCTGTTTCACCATCATTTGGCTTCTGACAATGATGGATCTATGATCAGGGCTCTACATGGTATGATTATACTTGATTATTTAGGTACATTTCAGCATTCTTTTAGCATCAAGCATGTTTTCAAGCATTTAACTATTAAAACACTGCTATAAAAGAAGAATACTAAATGTATCAAGCTTAACTCACGTCAGTCATCATATGGATATCAATCCTTAACCATTTCATTACTATGATTCAAGAATAGGGGTGTTCAAACCCTTAAATCATCATAAGTCATCTAATCAGTATGACCTTGATGTTGCTCATGGCTCTTACAGCCCATTAATCTCATATGTTTCCACTTAAACATAGGCAACATGGCATATATCACTATTTATAAAGCCTATAATATGCTTTCAGTGAATATGATATCATAACCCTTACCTGGCTATGACCTCTTCTTTATAAGAACATGCATGGTTAATTCAATTGATAATAATAAACAATTCATCTCCAGATCAGCAATTTATGAAGTAGATATAACCTTTCAATTCAAGGGTTGTACCATCATGCCTTCACTAAGGCCAGGTTCCCTTATTTAAAATCAATTAGGATTATTCAATCCCTTTTATTATGATTAGGAATAATGATTCCTCATTTCATACTTCAGTCATGAAGATTCATGCTTAAAAGCATAACTTGGAATTAGGATTTATTGTACATTTCATCACATTACCCTCAATTAGGGTTTACTATTCACATTACAGGTTATTACCCTAGAATTAGGGTTTACTATTCACATCATAGTGAATCGAGATTATAGAATCATCATGTATGAAGATTATTGTCATTGATGCCTTCGAAGTTAGGTTAAGATTCATCAATTATCATAATAAGGGTTTCCATGATCTCACTTTAGTGGATCATACCTGAATCATGTGCATTTATGCATATTGGAGGTTCTTTACTTGATTTTCATTCATATTAGGAGCCTTCTCTCTCCTCTCACTAATATATGATGTTTAAATAACTCTAGATTAGGTTAGGTCAAGTCAACTTTGATTAACATAAGTCAGGTCATCACCATTGTGATCATTAGGGTTTGCTTAATCAAGGGGAGTTGTCTAATTGAACCCTTCAAGGTTACTTTAGTAATGTTCACCATTGATCATAACATACATCAATAAACTCATTACTTGTTCCCTTAATGTCTTTAGGTATCATTAGGGTTTGATTTATTCAACCATTGAACCATCTAAGACTTCAAAGCATTAAGCATTCTTGACCTTAAAAGACCCCAAATGTTTTTGAACTCTCAACCTCCAAACGGTTTTGAAACCGCATGGAAGGGTTGACCGTTTGGTACCTTTGACCTTCAAGATCGCATGGAAAAGATCACACTCAAGACCGTTTTCCCTTAAACGGTCTTGAAACCATTTGATCACGTTGACCATTTAGCCAAGTTTGACTTTGAAACCATTTGAGCAAATCAGCCTTGAAAGCGCATGAATCTAAACGGTTTTGAAACCGTATGGGTCCAAACGGTTTTGAAACCGTTTGGTCCCAAACGGTCCTGAGACCATTTGCCCCCAAACAGTCTTGAGACCGTTTGGCCCCAAACGGTCTTGAGACCATTTGGATTCAAGGTCTTGATACCATTTGATCCAAAGACCTCAAAACAGCATGGACCTAAAAAGTGCATCAACACTTGCAATTGATTAGGGTTTCCAATGTTGAACCCCTCAATTGATCTCATACTTGTTAACAACTTATCAATTAAGGTAATTAGGTTAATCCTTAACCAATTTGATACTCAATTGATCCTCAATTGGTCACAAATTAGGGTTAGGACCAATTGGATTAGGGTTTGAAATCGATCAACCTTCAACATCCATCAACATGAATCTAATTGAAGTTGAACCCATTGAACCATCACCCAATTGGGCCATATCCTGACCTTAAAAGGTCTTGGGATCGTTTGGACATTCTCCAAACGGTCTTGAGACCGTTTTCCCAAAGTCTCAACAAAAACTAAGTCAATTTGTTAGGGGTTGAACCCTAATTAGGTCACAAATTCAGCACTTTGATCATTTCAACAACCTATTATGATTGGACCTTAAATTGATCAAATTCTCTTAACCCTAGATCTCCAAACGGTCTTGGGTGATCACCAAACGGTCTTGAGACCGTTTGGGTGCTCCCCAAATGGTTTTGAAACCGTTTGGGCCACTCAACCCAAACTTCAACAAGATTGGTCCATTGAAATCAGCAATGAACCCGATTAGGGTTTAGGTGATTAAAGTGCCTTCAACATGAGATTTACTTGCAATTAGTTAATTATTCTTTGTAGGTGATTAATTCATAATGTGTCCAGATGACCCTCAAATGGTCGCCTGGTCAAACATCCCAAAAGGTCTTGGAGACCGTTTGAATCTAAACGGTCTTGCAAACCGCATGAATCCAAACGGTTTTGAAACCGTTTGGTTCCAAACGGTTTTGCAAACCATTTAGACCAAAAGGGTGGGAGACCGTTTGATAAAGTTACATAGGTATTCACGCCCCCTTTTATTCTAACTCAGATCAGGGTCAGTTTCTTCATGGTTTTGTTTGTAAGAACTCGTAGAAGAGTGGAAGAAGGAAGAGCAAGCATCTATTGAATAGAAAGAAGATGTATAACAAAGTTTAAGGGTTTAGAGTTATAAAACCCGCCTTAAAGTTGGTCCTAGAGATCCAAGCTTCCAAGCTTTAATGGAGTCTTGACCTCCACAGGTCGTCCAAAGTTGTTTCTCCAAGAATTGGTTGGAAGGGGATGGCTAGAAAGAAGAACTAAGTAAGAAAGACCATAGAACCAACCTTGCAACATGACTTCCTCCATGAATTCGAGCAAGATGATGATCAAACCTTACCTAGAACTGCTTGGCTGTTCTCCTCTTCTCTAGAGCTCTATCCTTAGTCGGTCCAAGCAAGGGGATAAGTGAGGAGAAAGGGGAAACGATCCTTTGGTTGTAAAAGGTTAGTGTATATATACTTTGGGTAAAATTTCAACATAAGGACAACTAGTTTCTTCATTTCTCATCTAGGTCCTTATCTCCTCTAGGAACGTCCCTTCTCCTATGCTTAGGTAAAAACTCATCTTAAACCCAAGGTGTAAAGGCAAAGAAAGCCAACATCAAAACTAAGTTGCACATATAGAAGGGTCTTTTTACATACAATTTGATTATTGTATTTTCAAGAATTATCCTTCTTATCTGATTATTCAAATGAAGCTTCCTCTTCATCATTCTTACACTAAATGATGCCAAGAGTCATAAACGATACTCTAGAGGATATATTTTACATATTGTATCCTTTGTGTTGGGTAAATTGCACTTTACACCAAAACTAGGGTTTAGAGCACAAGGATTGCTCCACAAGCTGCATCTTGATGCCCAAGCTTGGAGAATCCATCACACTTCATCATATTCACTCTTATGATGTCTCAACACCAAAGGAACATCCAAACATGTACAATTTTCAAGTTAACCCCTCTAATTGGGTAATTTTCACATAGGTCCCTGTATTACAAAACAATATTATAACATTGTTCAAAAAGGGCAGAAAAGGAAATATATGTTCCTCAGGAGCTTTAATTACATACCAAAATATAATCACAAGCATATAATTGAATAACTAAGAAAAAAACCTAGGGTTAGTTCATAACCCAGGTAAGAGATGTTACAATAGGTTTTTAGATCAACACTATATTCATTAATTAGCATCAAATATTAAGCTAATGTCATCATTGATTGATAACATTATTAGGGTACTTAATGGTTGATCACTTGATCATTAAACTACTAATTGATCCAAAACCTGACATAAGGGGTGAACATCATTTGACACCATTGGTCACCATAATCAGTTTTCATGAAGACAACACCATCGTTTGTTGCAATGGTACCACCAATGGGTCATGTGTTTATAGAAGAAATCAGCTTAAAACCCTATTATTGATCATTGGTTGATAGGTGATCAGCACCATAGGTTGTCAAACAAACCTGATACAAGTCATATTATACCTTAGTAATAACGTAAATGTGATCACAGGTTCATCTAGAACTGAAATAAGAACAGGGAACATTATAAAAATCGAAATCCAAGTTAATCATAGCTTTTTAGTGCATGGATCATCATTTTCAAGCAAGAACATGATCTAGCAAGCTTATGATAAGCAATAAACGTGGAGCAAGTTATAAACCTTGCCTATAATGAGAAGATGAAACCCCACACAGAAGAAAACTTGAGTAGGTAGGGTAGAAAATCCAAGCATAATCTATGAACTCGTCCATCTAGCACCTTTCTTCATCAAATGAGCAAACCCTAAGCATAAGGAGCAAGAAATGTAGAGTTTTAGAGCTTTAGAGCAATTTCTACCATGAAACAGCAAGGTTCCGACCTGAAGGAAGGTCTAAGGAAGTAGAAGAGCAAGAGAAACGGAGAATAAAAGAAGAAAACAACTTGCCTTGGTCGAAATCCCTAGAAGATGACCTTGGAAACCCTAGGTAGGGCTAGATGGAGCTCTAGGAGACCTTCTTCTCCAAATTGAGGTTGTCTTCTACCTTAGAGCACTTGGTTTGGTAGAAAAACAGAGTTTAGTCGTTGCTCTAGGTTAGAGGAAAGAGAAAGCAAGTATAGTTTCGTACTTATGCAAGGAAGAGGTAAATATAGCCCATGGATAAGGATGGAAGCAAGCATGAGGTGTAAAAGTAGCTTCCCCATGTATCTATGGCCTTAAACTGTTAAGAATATACAAGAACACACACAATAATATCCCCCACCTTCCATATAGATCTGATTCTCTTTCCTTTTTCGAATTTCCTAGTCAAACACATAAGTCATTAGTTGGTAGCTACTAAAGGTAGCTCATCCATGAAGGGGCAAACCCTATAATACCCTTGAGGAAAACACCTTTAAACCATGGCTCACATAGGAGCCCCATGGATCAAAATACTCAATAATTATAATATAACATATAAGGAACATAATGTATGTGAAAAATTGCAAAGAAAACCCCTCAATTGGGTAAATTGTAGAAAAGTCCAAAATGTACATAAATTGCATAACTTGCTCAAACAATGTCCAAATTGGACCAAATTTGAAACTTAAGCTTGTATTATGATTTCAAATCATATCATAAGGTTAGATTAGTATTATAATAATTAAATTATGATAATTAAGCTTATTCGACTCATTAATCAAGTTTATGGGCCTTACAAATATAGTATGATGCATGATGTATTTCATGTGTCCAAGCTAAAGTGATATCTGAAGGATCCTAGTAATGTGTTGAGCATTGAACCTATTGAAATCCAAGGGAGGCTGACATACCTTGAGTTACTTGTGAGGGTACTAGATACCAAGGTGAAAGAGCTCAGGAATAAAAAAGATAGAGATGGTAAAGGTTCTTTGGAAGCACCATAGAGAGGATGAAGCAACATGGGAGCTAAAGACGGACATGGAAAAGTCTTACACCAATTTGTTTGTTTGATTAGTCAAATTTCAAGGAAAAATTCCTATAAGAGGGGAAGGATGTTACAACCACAGTTTCACTTGTATTTTGAATTATTGAGATGCAATTATTCCAATAAAGAGACTTGATTGGAAATTTGTGTACTCTATTTTGGAAGAATGATTTTCTTTGCAAATTTCCTCTTAGATGCATGATTTTGTGATTGCTACTATTTTATTAGTCCAACATCGATAAAAGGGAAAAAGGATAAACTAAAATCCCATAATAAGAGTAAAAGAAAATAGATAATGATATGTGCTTGACAAAATTGTGTAGAATTCTCTAGAAAGTGGAAAAGATGGTCACTATTAATTAATTTTTGTTTGCACATGGTTTCTAACATAAATAATATATAAAATAAAGAAAATAGAAAAGGAAGAAAGACAAAAGGATTTATTTTGATGCCTTAAATGCATGATATAATAAGGAGACTTGCACATGAAGAAAAGTCCTTTTTATTTTTGAATTTTAGTTCCAAACTCTACACATGTATATATTAAGTCATTATAGATTTTCCCTTAAATTTTTAGATTAAAAGGATGTATCTTTTGAGATATATGAATTTTTTTTAAATCCCTACAGTGAAAGGAATAACATTAAATGTCACAATTTACATTCATATTAGAATTCCTTTTATCAGACTTTTAATCGGTGTGTGTGACATGGACCGTCGGATATGAGATCCAACGATGATGCACTCATCACATACCTCAACCAAGTATGGATACAGAATCCTGAATTGGTTAATTTCAAAGCCAATTTCTCAGAGTTTCAGTACATGAGCTAGTGCAGAAACTACCATTATGGATTTGGGAGAAAGAAACGCACCCGCTTACTACCTAGTTTGGGGATCTCTAGAAGATTCACCCAGTCTACAACCAACCACGGTCGACCCTCGACTATAAATAGGGGATTCTTGACCCTCATCGAGATTACAATTGATCCCTAGAGCTTCAGTCGAGTCATGTGATTGTTCCCCTAGAGCCAATTTCTCTATTAGTCTTGATCTTCATATCTTCCCCATACCACCATCTCGTTGGAGGTACCTTGACTCTGTCTCATCTCCTCCGATCGCGACCCAAGCAATTGAAGGGTGCTTCGTGTTCGGGGAAATAGGGTGAAGGTGAAGGTGACTTCACTCCATGTGTTGGTATGCTAAGATGAGGAGTCAGCCATTGAGTTGACTCACTCAAAGACGTTGATCGTCGGCTGGAGGTTGAAGAAGGCGAGTGAGGAAAGGACAACGCTGCCCTCTCGCACGCTCTGTGAGAGGTAAGGGTATTATCACCCTTTCATCTTTTTTTTCATTTCGTCTAATGAAATGCCATGCAGGTGGGCGGCCCATTTAGTGTAAGCCAATTGGTCAGCCCGATCGCGTTGGCAAGGCAGGTCCCATGGCCCTTTACTTAGTTGAAAGCCTACAATTGGCCTAAAAGGATTAATTTGCAAAAATCCTAGTAATTAGTAGGGTGATCAAATAATAACAAGTAATATATGATTTTTACTTATAAAAATACGGAGAATCCAATAAAAATATAATCATGATCTACATATGCTTCTAGTTTGAAAGTGTCTAAATTTAGCATCTTTCATGTAGATTAATGAACTAGAACCCTAATTTCTAAAATTTGATGATTCTAATGTGTCCAATTGATATTGATGATAAAAGACTGATCTTTTATGAATAATAGAACTACTTGAAAGTTATGAGAACTTAGCAACCCATGTTTTGGATAATTAGGATTTCCTTGAGATAAAAGGTGTAATCAATGATGAATTAGGGTTTGTCAACCCAATAGTCATGAATAAGTGATAATTAGGATTTAGGAAGCCAAAACCCTAATGAAACCCTAACTTGAGATCCAATTCAGTCTTAATGATGATTTGGATAGAATAAATATACATGGGTGTTATGCTTTAACTTTTAGGCTAAATTGCTTGGTTGCTTGTTTGGGTATTCTTGGTTGATCTTGCTTGGACTTCAAATTACTATTGAAATAGGTATGTGGTTACACCTATGACTAACCGCGTTAGTTTCCCGGTATTTTTTTAGGTTTTACTGGATTGCTTGAAATTAAATGCTTGGATGATATCTATTTCATGCACTCTATAAAGTCATTGTGGCTATCACAATATTACACTTATAACTTGCTCAAACCCGCATATCAACTATGGAAATGTGAGAAAGGAAAGAAATTTAAAGTCATGGTGATGACTAAAGACTAGGCCCCAGACTGGGAAGATCATAAGAGGTCATGTCCCAGATTGGGAAGACCTACATGAAACCTAGCTCTAGATTGAGAGGTGACCAATAAGGTACCTAGCTCTAGATTGAGAGGTAGCCTAAAAGCTTGTTGCAAGTACAAAACCCTAAGAGAGCGCATACCATAGGTTGAATAAAATAAGTTGAGAAGTTATGAAGAAAATGATAAATTTTGTTTCTGCAATAGTCATTGCTTGGTTATATTGTTACAAACAAATGCAAACATTTTGGTTCACCCACATACCAGCTCGTTATATTGACTGTGCTTTTGTTTCACACTGTTTTTTGATAATCTATTGTTATTGCTACAAGTTTAATGAAAAGTGGACTCTCATGAAGAAGGCACTGGAAAAACAAGAAAGTAATGTAATCTCTGGAGGATTTAGTTAGTTTTATTTTTATGTTGCAAACTTAGAAAACCATATTATTTAATTCCTTTATGGAAATTTAATTTTGTACAAACTCATTTCTATATAGTAAAATTTATTAATTGTTTCTGGTTATTTCTAAACTTGCGGTCTTGTATGATTGATAATGGCCCTTTTTCCTCTTGGTCTACCTGAATAGGGGATAACAGGGGGGAGGGGGTCGTTACAGAAGCTCACCTCACAAACAATTGAACAATGGCATCTTCTACTTTGGAATCTGGCTCGTCATCACCAAAGAGGAAGAACAACCTCACATTGCTTTTATGGACTATGCTCAGATCAATTGATGTTGGAGGAGTATCTACTCATTCCTGAGGTAACCTAAAACACCAATGATCACCACTTCTAGGGCCTTTTCATCTGCAACTTGTGGCTAAAGGTAGAGGAAAGGAGGAAAATTGGGAATTTATGATATGGGTGGAGATATGAGTAGATTTAACTGTTCTTTGTACTCAAAACAACCCTGTGGAGATAATAGGGGTGAGAAAATTGGATTATGTGGAGCATAGAAGGATAGAGAAGTTGCTACATGCTACAATTCTTCAAAGTAGCAAGATCATGGGGGTTGAAGACAAAGTCTTCATGCCAAGATCTTGATCCAACAGTTCAAAATGGACATGGACGGACAAACTTTGCACATGACATGCACCACTCTGATGCATTATAAAACTCAGATAAAATTCATTTCAGTTGGTTGTACAAAATGGTATATATATATATATATATATATATATATATATATATATATATATATATATATATATATATATATATATATATGTTAGTAAACATGTAATTATTCCCTTTTTCTACCTAGTATTACTTTTTTGACAATGAGAAATCCTCCCAGATGACAAGGCACAATTTTTACCTAGCCTAAAAAGGCAAACCTTGGATCTCCACTTAGCATGTAATAATTTGGAGCTCCAATTAGCCAATCTGAGGTTGGCTATTCTATGGGAAAACTTTACTTTCAAGCAGTGCACCCAAGGAGAATTGAACCTGAGACCATTTATGAGGGGATCCCATGATGCAACCACCTATGCTACTGCTCTTCAACCCCTAGTATTATTTCATATAGATAGGATTATTTGATTTAAATGAAACTTGGCATGTCTGTCAGATAAACTATGAGGAATCCAAAAATCCACTTAATTATTACATTTGAGCTAGGGAAATACATTTTTTACATGATTTGACATTTAAAATAATTAATGTACTAATAAATTTCACAAGGAGTTACACTACCTAATTTCACATAATATTTAATGTATCATGAACTACTCAAATATTAGAAAAGATAACATAATATGGATGAAGGTGGAGTCATTTGCTATTTCAACCCCCAATATTCATTATTGCACATTTAGGGATAAGTTGTGTACATTATTGAACTAAAATTGATGGATGGTTGGATCATCATGTGTAGGATTTATTACAGGACTATACATTATTAGAAGCAAATGAATTGCTGCTTGAGATCCTAAATGAAAACTTATTTCTAAATGTAAATCTAGAGTTGTTACAACTTATCCACCTTATGTGAATTTCATCCTCAAAATTTTCATATACTAATACAGTACTACTCACCTTAGGGTTCCACATACTGGTACACTAATCTTAAATATTTTCATAAGATTTCATAGTTCCATACTAGCATGTTGATGATATGGCATTTATGTGGATAACAATATTATGTCTAACCTGATTAACAAAACTTACATATGCATATGTTACTAATAAAACTTGAAAAGTAAACTATCCCTTCATCATCGACCATAACAAAAAGGCATAACATACATTTATCATTAGCATAATCTCATTACTAACAATTAATGAGTTAATTAAGGTGACTTATGCACATAACCTTGCACTAAAGTTCTCATTGCTTAGAAGATTTTATTGCACCCAAGTGCTCATTGCTTCCAAGAGCTCATCGCACCAAAGTGCTCATTGTACGAAAGTGCTAATTTTTCCCAAGATATCATTACATCAAACTGCTCATTGCTCCCAGAGAGCTCATTGTACCAAAGTGCTCATTGCACCAAAGTGATCGTTTACCTTGAAGAATTTCTAAGTTACCATTATTTTCTTAAAATTACTCTTATAAACTTTGTTCATCCTCACATATTAACTAGAAAATGTAATTAACATAGAAACTTGGCACTACTGACTTTTCACTAACTGGTGACTATCGAAAATAGGTCTTTTACATCATCCATCTTCATAACATCCTCGAATATGTGTTGATTAGGAACATACCCAACGACGTGAGACCTTATCATGCATCTCCTCACCGACCTAGTAGTAAAAATTTCCCATACCACATGCAATGGTAAACACGGAAGAGGCGCATGATGAGTCGTAATGCTCATGACATCTCCTCTACGTCCCCCAAATGTTTGACCATCACGGCTAAGAAAAAGAGGACATATCACATGCGAAGATTAACACACATGATCTAAAGTAGACATACATATACCCCTAGTGAACATGTCCCACTATCACCTCTAGTTTTATATTCTTTTTTGTGGTTATCCACCATTTAACCATTCTCAAATACTAGGGATATCTGTTATGATGTTTTTGACCTTATTGCTTCAATCAATGGTGCAGAAGTAGATATGTGCCTAGTGAACCTAAAAGAACATGTAACTTATTGAGAATCATGAGAGTGCTTGGAGTCCAATTATCTTTTTTCCCTGATACCAAGTTGTAACAATTCAAATATATAAACATCAATATAAGAGGAAGCTTCAATTTTTGACTCATAATATTGACGGGGTATCACACATTAAATATCATGTATTAGGATAATTGAAATTATAACCATCACATGAAACATTATATTTCTAATTCTAAAAAGTTTACACAACAAGGAAGTGTTATTACAACTAATGACATAAACTATCAACCTAAACATAAACAGATAAGTCTGGTATATGAAAGGAAACATATATGAATAACACCACCCAACCATTACACTCTCTATTACTCCACTGTGTCCTCTTATTTAAGTCTCTGGTTCTACTTGTACTCCAAATTTTCACATGTGGACATCTCGTACGCAACCATGCATGGGAAAAATTAAGTGGCATGCATATTCTAGATATATGAAATACTAGAACAAGAAAAGAATATACACTAAACATTATGCATGCAAGCTAACATGAAAATATATAGAAAACTTGAACATAAACATAAGAACTTTATTTAGGCTTACTTTGTTCTTTTTATGTAACTTACATTGGATACATGTACCCTGGTACATGGGTCTCATGACCTTCACTCTGGTGCCTATGTCATATAAGTAAGTTGGCATGCACTATAGTGTCTAGGCCTCATGACCTGGTTTAAAAGCATGTGTCATGTCACTTGACTCATCATCCACTAAGGGCCTAGGCCTCATGACTCGCACAAAGGGCCTATGTCATATCTCTAGAGTTATCCTGCATAAAGGGCACATGCCTCATGACTTGCACAAAGGGCATGGGTCATGTCTCTTCAGTTGACATGCACTAAGGGCTTGGGTCTAACTCCATAATCCGATCTCATCTTAAATCTTATATTTTAACATAAATCTGAATACATGGACCATAATGAAATATGATCTTTTCATCTTTGACATGAACATGAGTTGTTAGTCCTAAACATGATAATAAATCTTAGTAACAAATAATTAACTTGAAATCTTCAAACGTGATCAAATCAGTCATGACTATTTTACATAACAACATGAATATGTAAACATGCTAAGAATAGTAAATAATGAATACGCATGGGCATGGAACACTTACCGAATAAGTAGAAAAATATCATATAATGTATTATAATATTATTCCTTAATAGACCTAAAACAATGTAAAATCCTAAATTACAAGCTTATAGACCCTAATTAACCCTAGATCTAAATCTCATAAAAACCCATTATAATTAGCTTTATAATTAGCTATTAAACCCATGTTGATCATGCAGGTTTCAAAGTATTGATAAAAATTCATAGATCATCATCATCCGAGCCTTATAGCATTATCTATAAATTTCCAAAGTTTGGGCACATCACTTCCAATCAGAGCCATTCTAGAAAATCTGAGAATCAAAATAAATTGGCCAATTAAAAGACTATTCATCCCTCATATTATATTCGGATGAGTATGAAAGATAGAGCTAGAACTCGTATATACCTTTATAAATGTGAAGAAATAATAAAGTGTAGATATTATTACTTTAATTGATGGTGATATGTCATATTAAGATGGTCTAAGTCGAATGTGTTTATTCTAGTATAATTTAAGTAATTGTGAGTAAACTCCACATGAATGCAAGTCTTTAATACAAGTTACATAATAGTGAACTAAGAAGAGGACTAGAGACAAGGAGTAATTCTCTGTTACATAACGTCCCAATCCCACTATCCAAATAGACAGTGGTAGAGGGATTGAAGTGTTTGTCCCTGGAAGGCCCAAAGGAATCACACACAAACTTATACAAAAAGAAAATATTGTTCTCATTTCATTATTTTGAAGCATAAGGTTGACAAAAGGCGCTTGAAGTTCAGCATGATATGAAATATACATGAATTGAAACTAAAATCTAGTTGGGCAATTAGTCATCATAAGCCTAAAACCATACTCATGAAAGCAGATCTGGGAAATTAGTGATCATAAACCTAAAATCAAGAAAAGTGGACACAATCAATGCAAATACATTGGTACACTTTAAAAATCAAAACTAAATTGTAGTTTAGAAGAATATAATGCTTGGAAAAAAAGGTAATACAAACCACAATCATGAAAATAAAGTCAAAAAACTTAGTTGTTCAAAATCAAGCATCATTTATTTACAAATTCCATTATACTTGAGAATACATCATCACTAGGAACAATTTTAAGGCCGATATTCTGCAAGATTAGTCCAATGTGACTACTTGAGGAATACCAAGGTACCATCCAAGAGTGTTGCCTTACCCTAACAATATGGATAGGTCGGTTGACACTTACATTGTTACTGAAACATAGGTGCAACAAGGTAAGAGGAGGCTTTCACCCTCACCCTAAGATATAGGCAAGTGAAACAAGGTAAACAAAGGCTCACTCCCCTACCCCAAGATACAGATAGGTGAAGCAAGGTAATTTGAGGTTCATATAATAGAAACTTTATCTTTAAGTTGCAAGTTTTGTCAAAGTAAATATAACAAATTCAAAAAACTATTCAATAGAAATGTGGTAGCTCAAGTAAGTAGAGTGTCCAAGCATACAGATTCATACATATAATCAACAAGAAATACCTTAATCAAGCTCATTACGAGGATAAAGTGTACCTTCAAGATTAGAGTATTATCATGAGTAGGTCAAGTCAAAATTATTATGTCCTAGCATGTAAACAAGTACACATGAAGCAAATTAGGAATTTCAACATAAAGGGGTCACAATGACCATTTGGGGTTTATAAATCTTATTAGTTAACTTTAGATTTTGTGTTCATCCATGATAAACATTTCTAAGTTTCTGAGATTATCAAAACTAGAATCAAGTTCAATACTTAGTTCAGAATAGGACTTAACCCTAAATCATAATCAATAAGGTGAACTGGTCAATATAGATCAAAATTCGGTGTAGATTCATCAGATGATTAAAAGTAGTATTCAAGATCTTAGAAGTACAAGATTACAAGGTTGATTCATTATTAGAGTCAACACCACATGCCAAGTTTATATGTCATAACCAGATTCCACGTATGAGAGTGAAAAGAGATATAGTCTACCTGAAAGGAGGTGCACCTTGGTGATATGAGTAGTCTAATCACTCCCTCTCATCATTTAATATGAGGCCTCAAATTCTGGGATGTTAGAGAATAAGTGAGATAATGTCTTGATTAATGCAACTTATGGTCACAAGGCTAAATCATTTACTAATAAGATGATTGAAGTCAAAAATTATAACTTATTTTGTTCATTTAAGGGTACGAATCTAGTGTTATGGGATGCAATAATAATAATTTAAACCATGCACAAGATCAGTAGGTAGTGTAACACAAACACTATAAAACAATAGAAAGGGTATGGATCCAACAAATTGTTCTTTGAAATAGGATGTAAATAAATAAAATATACCACATCAAAAAAGGCTTAATATTAAGAGGTGTAATGATCTTTTTTGGATTTTCTTAATAAAAAGCAGTGTGTATGATTGTTCTAGATTTCAAAACAAACACTCACTCTTTCCTCATATTACTATAGCCCAACTGTTAAGATAGTCAAAAATGTAAGGTTAAGATGCAAACGGACCCCAATGTTCTAATATATTTCCCCATGACTTATAAATCAAGGCTTTCTTAACATGATTCTCTCTTAATTGGTCAATCATAGAAGAGAGGTTTGTATGACTATCATTATTTTAGTCACTCACATTTTCTATGTTAAAAAGTTTAAGAAAATCATTACTCAACTCATGTCAAGTAAACTCAGTGGAAGCATTCGATTAGCAGAGGAATTATGAAAAATCACTAAAAATTAAAACTTTTTAAGAAAAGATCTTTAAACCATAATACTTCTTTATAAGAAACAGGATAAACAATTTACATCATGTTTTAACATTACATCTCTGTAGAATCACCTCTCGAGTGATTACATACATCCATTGCCATGTTAACTGTACAAGGCAAGATACAACAAAATCTCGAGGCTTAAAGACAAAAACCGCATACCTACTGACTCCTAGGACCTGAGAGTACAAAGATAACATAAGACATACTATCTACAAGACTAGACAGTCAGTATGTCCACCTGAGATTCACTGTTTCCCCTGATGTTGTTGCTGTTGTTGTTGCTCATTCTTAAATGGATTCCTTCGTCCTCGGCATCTACC
The DNA here is from genome assembly GCA_963693085.1 of Alisma plantago-aquatica. Lineage (NCBI taxonomy): Eukaryota > Viridiplantae > Streptophyta > Magnoliopsida > Alismatales > Alismataceae > Alisma > Alisma plantago-aquatica. The sequence goes on along the minus strand of OY856409.1, from coordinate 1,127,901,170 downwards.
TAAAAAGTAGAATCCCACGGGAGTGAGACAATTGAATAATTGTCCCAGCGAGAGTTATAACTCTCCGCCAAAAGCTTTGTTATTGCAATAAGGAATAACAGTAAGCAGTATAATTATTAACATTTAACAGCAGGTTTAATGTCAAGTAAAACAACATTTCAATTATAACCTAATTGGATATCAAAGCATATCTCATTAAAGAATATGAAGAACATATATAAACAATGTAACATCAAACATGGTTTCTCGTAGTTCAACCTAAGCAATTATGCTACACGGCTTATTATGTTTTCCAAACATTATTATGCCCTACGGAGATGAGGTATACCGCTCATACTCCAACCGACCATTACGAAATAGCGTCGGTACCATACATAGGTCATCAAAAGAGCCGGATTGTATGACCTCATCTTCCTCAGTCAGTAAGAGGATTTACTTGCAGGACATCTTGTGTCTCTGCTATGATAGCTATCCAGGGTATTCTGGAAACTTTGCTATAGAGTCATAGTGACGTTCTGTACTCTCTTTGTCATCGAAAGCTCTCTTCTTTATGTCTCATCGATGCGGTATTGGTAATTCCCTCGGGAGATTGGTGATACATCATCCTGGTATGAACATATAATGAAGGATTGATAGGTTGATGGTACATCCTACATCAATTCCTACATTAGGACGTAAGGATATTCGCATCCATAAACCCCCATATACTCAAAAGTATATGTTCCAGGAGTTCCCTTAGGAAAACCTATTTCACCATCATTTGGTCTCTGACAATGATGGATCTATGGTCAGGGCCCTACATGATATCATTATACTTGATTATTTAAGTACATTTCAGCATTCTTTTAACCTCATGCATGTTTTCAATCATTTAATCATTAAAAAACTACTATGAAAGAAGAATACTAAATGTGCCAAGTTTAACTCACATCAATTATCATATGGATATCAATTCTTAACCATTTCATTACTATGATTCAAGAATAGGAATGTTCAAACCCTTAAATCATCATAAGTCATCTAATTAGCATGACCTTGATGTTGTTCATGGCTCTTATAGCCCATTAATCTCATATGTTGCCACTTAAACTTAGGCAACATGACATACATCACTATTCATAAAGCCTATAGTATGCTTTCAGTGAATATGATATCATAACCCTTACCTGGCTATGATCATTCCTTTATAAAAACCTGCATGGTCAATTCAATTGATAATATTAAACAATTCATCTCCAAATCAGTAATTTATAAAGCAGGAATAACCTTTCAATTCAAGGGTTGTACCTTCATATCTTCACTAAAGCTTGGTTCCCATTATTTAAATCAATTAGGGTTATTCAATTCCTTTTATTATAATTAGGAATAATGATTCCTCATCTCGTACTTCAATCATGAAGAATCATGCTTAAAAGCATAACCTAGAGTTAGGGTTTATCCCACTCAATTAAGGTTATTAAATCCCTTTGTCTTATAAGGAATAAGAATTCCTTATATTGTAATTTGTTTACAGGGTTCATGCTTGAAAGCATAACCCAGAAATAGGGTTAACGTACCCCGCCTTTCAATAGTTAGGGTTTCTTGTTCATGTTATCAGTCCAACCCTAACATACTACTCCACCACTCTTGGGAGCATAAAAAGACATGATGAATGTTTACTTTTGATTACAATACTCATTGAATATCATTAATGATCATCAATTCTAAGAATTAGCCCATTCCTCCTTCATATCATGTTATGATTAAATTATACTCATTGATTTGGACTACTCCCCTCCCAAGATGTATTAATCTACACTTATTGAGTACATGGAGTCCATTATGTCCCTATTATAGGTAATTGCTTATCACTTACTCTTTGTGCCTCTTGTTTAAATATAATGGTTTAAAGGTTCATTAAGATATGATACCTTGGATTGTCGAATGTGATATCTATCATATCTTGATGTATCACTTTCTCCTCATTATTATCTTACTTGAGATAATTGGTTAACTTAGTATTAAGATATTTCTCTTTTAATACTTTATCCACTAACTTAATTCTTTCCTCATATGGTGCATGTATCATATATCAGAATTATCCAATTATCTTTAATGATATAGGTTTAAACATTGTTGATGTAGGATAAACCATCATCAACTATTCTAGGTATCTCCATTTTCAGGATGTTATCTACATCATGCTTTGATATACATCATTTCTAAGAGTTTCATGCCCATCCTTATTGTATGGTGTAAAAGAATTTGCTCATTCATAGAGACATTTGGATCTAGGCATCATTTTACCTCTTAAATCCTTATTTATTGAGATTACCACATTTATCATTCACATGGCTCACTAACCCTATGCTACATGCTTATGACATAATCATCTTGTATGATTGATTTAGCTACACCTCACTTTAATGTATTATCTAGTAGACCATCTCCAGGGATTATAACTAATAGGCCATAATTTAGGTTTACTATTCATTATAATAGGGGTTCTTATAACATCACATCCAGTTAGGGTTTCTATTCATATCACATCTCTCCTAGATTAGGTTTATGATTAATATCCCACCATTACGGACTACTAATTCTCGTTATGATATTTCCCCTAGAATTAGGGTTTACTACTTCACATTACATCATTTACCCTAGAATTAGGGTTTACTATTCACTTCATAGTAAATTGAACTCATAGCTTCATCATGTATGAAGATTATCATTGTTGATGCCCTAAACTTAAGTTAAGATTCATTAATCACCATAATTAGGGTTTCCATGATCTCACTTTGGTGGATCATACCCTAATCATGTGCATTCACTCATAGTGAAGGTATTTTACTTGATTCTCATTCTCATTAGGAACTCTCTCTCTCCTCTCACTACTATATGATGATTACATCACTCTAGATTAGGTTAGGTCAACTCAACTTTGATTAACATAAGTCAATTCATCATCATTATGGTCATTAGGGTTTGCTTGATCAAGGGTTGTTTATCTATTTGAACCATTCAAGGGTACAATGGTAATGTTCACCATTGATCCCAACATAGGTCAAACTACTAATTACTTAACCCCTTAATGTCTTTAGATATCATTAGGGTTTAGATTAAACAACCATTGAACCATCTAAGCCTTCAAATCATTAAGCAATCTTAACCCTAAAAGTCCCCAAAACGGTTTCACACTCAACCTCCAAACGGTTTTGAAACCGGATGGAGGGGTTGACCGTTTAATACCTTTGACCCTCAAGACCACATGGACATGTTCACACTCAAACACCGTTTGACCTTAAACGGTCTTGAAACCGTTTGATCATGTTGACCGTTTAGCCAAGGTTGACTTTGAAACCGTTTGAGCAAACCGCATGACCAAACCGCATGACCAAACTGCATGACCAAACCGCATGACCTTAAATGGTTTTGAAACCGTTTGGGCCCAAACGGTCTTGAGACCGTTTGGTCCAAATGTCTCAAAACCGCATGGACCTAGAAAGTGCATCAACACTTGCAATTGGTTAGGGTTTTTAGTGTTGAACCCCTCAATTGACCTCATACATGTTAACCACTTATCAATTGAGCCAATTAGGGTTATCCTCAACCAATTGGACACTCAATTGACCCTCAATTGATAGCCAATTAGGGTTGAAACCAATTGAATTAGGGTTTGTAATCGATTAACCATCAACATCCATCAACATGAGTCTAATTGAAGTTGAACCCATCAAATATCACCCAATTGGGCCATGGCTTGACCCAAACGGTCTTGGGATCGTTTGGACATCCTCCAATACCGTTTTCGCAAAGTCCCATCAAAAACTAAGTCAATTTGTTAAGGGTTGAACCCTAATTAGGTTATAAATCAGCACTTTTGATTATTTCAACAACCTATTGTGATTGGACCCTAAATTGATCAAATTATCTTAACCTAGACCTCCAAATTCTTGGGTGATCAACAAACGGTCTTGAGACCGTTTGGGTGATCCCCAAATGATTTTGAAACCGTTTGGGCCACTCAACCCAAACTTCAACATGATTGGTCCATAAAAATCAGCAATTGAACCCGATTAGGGTTTAGGTGATTTAAGTGCCTTCAATTTGAGATTTACTAGCAATTAGATGATGATTCTTTGTAGGTGGTTAATTCATAATGTGTCCAGAAGACCCTCAAATGGTAAACGCTTGGTCAAACCTCCCAAACGGTTTTGAAACCATTTGACCAAAACGGTTTTGCAAACCGTTTGGACTAAAGGTGGGAGACCGTTTGATAATGTTGCCTAGGTAATCACGCCCATAATCATCTATATTGATACTAAGGTTTGTTCTTCATGGTTTTGCTTGCAAGAGTGCAAGGGAAGATAGGGAAAAGAAGAACAAGCTACTATTTGCAAGAAAGAAGATATGCATAACAAAGCAAAGGGTTTAGAGTTATAAAACCCGCCTTAAGGTCGTCCCTAGAGATCCAAGCTTCCAATCTTCCAAGCCTTTAGTTGCGTCTTGAGCTCCACAGGTCAGCCAAGGTCGTTTCTCCAAGAATTGGTTGGGAAAGGACGGCTAGAAAGAGGAACCAAGTAAGAAAGACCATAAAACCAACCTTGCACCATGATTTCCTCCACAATTCTGAGCTAGATGATGGTCAATTCTTACCTAGAACTGGTTGGCCGTTCACCTCTGCTCCAGAGCTCTGCCTTCAGTCAGTTTAAGCAAGGGAATAAGGGAAGAAGAAAGGGAAACGATCCCTTGTTTGCAAAGGAATGGAGTATATATACTTTGGGTGAATTTTCAACATAAGGACAACGAGCTTCTCCATTTCTCATCTAGGTCCTTCTCTTCTTCTAAGAACGTTTTTCCTTCTCCAAACTTAAACTAAACTCCTTATAAAACCAAGGGCTAAAGGCAAAGAAGGTCAACTTATTACTAAGGTGCACATATAAAGGATCATTTTGCTTACAAATTGTTGATTTAATTACAAGGGTTATCATTCTTATTTGATTATTCAATTGACGTGCCCTCTTCGTCATTCTTACTCTATATGATGCCAAGAGTCATAAAAGATACTCTATAAGGTGTATTTTACAAGTTACATCCTTGATTTTGGGTAAATTGCACTTTACACCAAAATTAGGGTTTTAAGCACAAGGATTGCTCCACGAGCTGCATCTTGGTGCCCAAGCTTGGAGAATCCATCATATTTCATCATATTCATTATTATGATGTCTCATCACTAGAGGAACATCCAAACATGTACAATTTGCAAGTTAACCCTTCTAATTGGGTAATTTGCACATAGGTCCATGTATTACAAAACAATACTACAACATTGTTTAAAAAGGACAAAAATAGAAATATATGTTCCTCAGAAGCTTTAATTACATACCAGGAGATAATCACAAGCATCTACTCTCATATTTAGGCAAAACACCTAGGGTTAGTTCATAACCTAGGTCAGGGATGTTACAAGTTATAAACCCCTAACAAGGATTTCGCCCCGAAATCTGAGAAAGAAAAGGGGGAAACAGACACTATTTAAGCACTATATCATTACATCCTTAGATAACATTTCGTTATTATGGAGATATTATAAAGTTTTGGTCAACCTTTCTTAAGATCACACTCATGCTCTGTTATTTATTTTGAGACTATATAAGTGCTTCCATACCTTGATTGTGTCATCACATCTGATAACACCATACTAACTTTCCTTATTATTTGCACTAATTATCTCATTAGTTGTACATTTCCTCATCATAGGGAAAAGTTACTTATCAAACAAGGACTTATTGGACAGGTATCTTGGAGAAAGATATGTTTATGAAAGACATAAACCCCTAACATGTGATTTTCATATTATTTTGTATGTTTAATTTGAATTCACAGTTAACCATTCCAGGTAATTAATATAAATCATTTGATATATTATTACATCCTTATTTTGGTACATGTCACATGTGTTATCAACACATCACATTTTTTTCTTCCTTTTATCTCGGGACATTACTTATTACATATATTCTCACCTTAGAACCAAAGTCTAGGTTAAACGGATACCTTTATAGGTATTCACCACATAAACATCTTTATTATTATTCTTACAATTTTACTAGTTAGGGTTGACCTCCTTTATTCCCATATTTCTTATTTCATGATGCTCATTAGATTGTCTCAGAATGACTGCTTGATCAGAGCAACTAAAAAGATAACAATCTAAGAGTTTCCATATTTACTTTATCATCAGCAAGTGTATACCTGGCCAGGGTATATAAATACTGAGATAAGGTAATATGCACTTATATACTACCATGTTCCTTCTCTTTCTTATCATCACAAGTGTAAGTATTAATCTTACTGAATTTTCTATCCAGACCAATTCTTTAATACCTCATCTTGTTATGGAGGTAAGCATGCAACATGAAATATCTATTTTATACAACATTATAAGTCTTTATATGACTAATCAAGGAAGGTTCAATCAATTACTTTTACAATTTTTCCAAAAGATCATAAAAGACATATAAGGAATACCATTTATTTTGTCTAACCTGTCATGACTCGAGGGTTATTCATTATCTCAGGCTGATTCTGCCTCAGAGGTTGATTTGCCATAACATTTCTGGTTGGGAAATCTCTTACCAGATGCCCTATCTGTCCACATTGATAGCAAGTTCTGGGTCCTCGGTGTAGTCTAAAGGGTTCCTTACCCTTTCTGGATAACCATGGCTTTGGTTTACTAGGTCATGGTTGTGTTGGTGATACCAGAAACTTCTTCCTTTTGGAACTACCAGGTCTCTGCTCCTGGGTTTGGATAGGCCTTTTCTCAATTCTTCCTTTATATTTCTCTTCTGGACAATTATGTCTTATATGTCCAGGCTTCCTACACCTATAGCAGGTCCTGGTTTCTGGTTGTATTCTAACCCCTATATTACTATATATTGATTCAACAGACTGAGGTTGAGCACTGACTTTCTCTAAGTTCAAAGCTTCATCATTTACCATTGCTTCAACCTGCTGTTGTGGGCTACATATTCTGTAGATATCTAAAACATCATCATTAGGAGTTGGTAATTTGGGTTGCATTGCTAGTTCTTGATCCACTAGATACATCATGGTTGCCCTAAATTCCCCAACAGTGATTCCTAAGGAAGGATTCCTTATCATAGTTGGATTGGCTATGGGGATCTCAGGAAATTGTCCCTCTCTTGCTTGCTCCTCTGCACCTCTTCTTGGTGTAGCATTGTTGCTCTCTGCAGCAAACTTCTCGTCCGATCCAGTCATCTTCAAGTTCTTCTCCTCCTATGTGAGCAGAAGATACCATTAGATACACTGGATGACACTTAGAACACACTCTACTACCTAAATCCTTTGTCTCTGTAGACTCAGCGAACTTAGAGCTCTGATACCACTTAATTGTGACGGTCGATCCGTAAATCACGAGGTAAACTCAGCGGAAGCATTCGATTAGCAGCAGAATTATGAAAAATCACTAAAAATTAAAACTTTTTAAGAAAAGATCTTTAAACCATAAAACTTCTTTATAAGAAATAGGATAAACAGTTTACATCATGTTTTAATATTACATCTCTGTGGAATCACCTCTCGAGTGATTACATACATCCATTGCCCTGTTAACTGTACAAGGCAAGATACAACAAAATCTCGAGGCTTAAAGCCAAAAACCTCAGAACTACTTAATCCTAGGACCTGAGAGTACAGAGACGACATAAGACATACTATCTACAAGACTAGACAGTCAGTATCTCCACCTGAGATTCACTGCCACCCCTGATGTTGTTGTTGATGTTGTTGCTCATTCTTAAATGGATTCCTTCGTCCTCAGCATCTACCTAAAAAGTAGAATCCCACGGGGGTGAGACAATTGAATAATTATCCCAACGAGAGTTATAACTCTCCGCCAAAAGCTTTGTTATTGCAATAAGGAATAACAGTAAGAAGTATAATTATTAACATTTAACAGTAGGTTTAATGTCAAGTAAAACAACATTTCAATTATAACCTAATTGGATATCAAAGCATATCTCATTAAAGAATATGAAGAACATATATAAACAATGTAACATCAAACATTGTTTCTCGTAGTTCAACCTAAGAAATTATGCTACACGGCTGATTATGTTTTCCAAATTTTATTAATACATGCGGAGATGAGGTATACCGCTCATACTCCGACCGACCATTACGAAATCGCGTCGGTACCATACATAGGTCATCAAAAGAGCCGGATTCTTATGACCTCATCTTCCTCAGTCAGTAAGAGGATTTACTTGTAGGACATCTTGTGTCTCTGCTATGATAGCTATCTAGGTTATTCTGGAAACTTCGCTATAGAGTCATAGTGGTGTTCTGTACTCTCTTCATCATCGAAAGATCTCTTATTTATCTCTCATCGATATGGTATTGGTAATTCCCTCGGGAGATTGGTGATACATCATCCCGGTATGAACATATAATGAAGGATTGATAGGTTCATGGTACATCCTACATCAATTCCTACATTAGGACGTAAGGATATCCGCGTCCATAAACCCCCATATACTCAAAAGTATATGTTCCAGGAGTTCCCTTAGGAAAACATGTTTCACCATCATTTGGTCTCTGACAATGATGGATCTATGGTCAGGGCCCTACATGATATCATTATACTTGATTATTTAAGTACATTTCTAACCTCATGCATGTTTTCAATCATTTAATCATTAAAACAACTGCTATGAAAGAAGAATACTAAATGTGCCAAGTTTAACTCACATCAATTATCATATGGATATCAATTCTTAACCATTTCATTACTATGATTCAAGAATAGGAATGTTCAAACCCTTAAATCATCATAAGTCATCTAATTAGCATGACCTTGATGTTGTTCATGGCTCTTACAGCCCATTAATCTCATATGTTGCCACTTAAACTTAGGCAACATGACATACATCACTATTCATAAATCCTATAGTATGCTTTCAGTGAATATGATATCATAACCCTTACTTGGCTATGATCATTTCTTTATAAAAACCTGCATGGTCAATTCAATTGATAATAATAAACAATTCATCTCCAAATTAGTAATTTATAAAGTAGGAATAACCTTTCAATTCAAGGGTTGTACCTTCATGTCTTCACTAAAGATTGGTTCCCATTATTTAAATCAATTAGGGTTATTCAATTCCTTTATTATAATTAGGAATCATGATTCCTCATCTCATACTTCAATCATGAAGAATCATGCTTAAAAGCATAACCTAGAGTTAGGGTTTATCCCACTCAATTAAGGTTATTAAATCCCTTTGTCTTATAAGGCATAACAATTCCTTATATTGCAATTTGTTTACAGGGTTCATGCTTGAAAGCATAACCCAAAATTAGGGTTAACGTACCCCACCTTTCAATAGTTAGGGTTTCCTGTTCGTGTTATCAGTCCAACCCTAACATACTACTCCACCACTCTTGGGAGCATAAAAAGACATGATGAATGTTTAATTTTGATAACAATACTCATTGAATATCATTAATGATCATCAATTCTAAGTATTATCCCATTCCTCCTTCATATCATGTTATGATTAAATTATACTCATTGATTTGGACTACTCCCCTCCCAAGATGTATTAATCTACACTTATTGAGTACATGGAATCCATTATGTCCCTATTATAGGTAATTTCTTATCACTTACTCTTTGTGCCTCTTGTTTAAATATAATGGTTTAGAGGTTCATTAAGGTATGATACCTTGGATTGTCGAATGTGATATCTATCATATCTTGATGTATCACTTTCTCCTCATTATTATATTACTTGAGATAATTGGTTAACTTAGTATTAAGATATTTCTCTTATAATACTTTATCCACTAACTTAATTCTTTCCTCATATGGTGCATGTATCATATATCAGAATTATCCAATTATCTTTAATGATATAGGTTTAAACATTGTTGATGTAGGATAAACCATCATCAACTATTCTAGGTATCTCCATTTTCAGGATGTTATCTACATCATGCTTTGATATACATCATTTCTAAGAGTTTCATGCCCATCCTTATTGTAAGGTGTAAAAGCATTTGCTCATTCATAGAGACATTTGGATCTAGGAATCATTTTACCTCTTAAATCCTTATTTATTGAGATTACCACATTTATCATTCACAGGGCTCACTAACCCTATGCTATATGCTTATGACATAATCATCTTGTATGATTGATTTAGCTACACCTCACTTTAATGTATTATCTAGTAGACCATCTCCAGGGATTCATAACTAATAGGCCATAATTTAGGTTTACTATTCATTCTAATAGGGGTTCTTTATAACATCACCTCCAATTAGGGTTTCTATTCATATCACATCTCTCCTAGATTAGGTTTATGATTAATATCCCACCATTATAGACTACTAATTCTCTTTATGATATTTCCCCTAGAATTAGGGTTTACTATTTCACATTACATCATTTACCCTAGAATTAGGGTTTACTATTCACTTCATAGTAAATTGAACTCATAGCTTCATCATGTATGAAGATTATCATTGTTGATGCCCTCAACTTAAGTTAAGATTCATTAATCACCATAATTAGGGTTTCCATGATCTCACTTTGGTGGATCATACCCTAATCATGTCCATTCACTCATAGTGAAGGTATTTTACTTGATTCTCATTCTCATTAGGAACTCTCTCTCTCTCCTCTCACTAGTAGATAATGATTACATCACTCTAGATTAGGTTAGGTCAAGTCAACTTTGATTAACATAAGTCAATTCATCATCATTATGGTCATTATGGTTTGCTTGATCAAGGGTTGTTTGTCTATTTGAACCCTTCAATGGTACAATGGTAATGTTCACCATTGATCCCAACATAGGTCAAACTACTAATTACTTAACCCCATATTAGGGTTTTGATTAAACAACCATTGAACCATCTAAGCCTTCGAATCATTAAGCAATCTTAACCCTAAAAGTCCCCAAACGGTTTCACACTTCAACCTCCAAATGATTTTGAAACCGCATGGAGGGGTTGACCGTTTGGTACCTTTGACCCTCAAGACCGCATGGACATGTTCACACTCAAAGACCATTTGACCTTAAACGGTCTTGAAACCGTTTGATCATATTGACCGTTTAGCCAAGGTTGACTTTGAAACCGTTTGAGCAAACCACTTGACCAAACCGCATGCCCAAACTGCATGACCAAACCGCATGACCTTAAACGGTTTTGAAACCGTTTGGGCCCAAACGGTCTTGAGACCGTTTGGTCCAAATGTCTCAAAACCGCATGGACCTAGAAAGTGCATCAACACTTGCAATTGGTTAGGGTTTTCAGTGTTGAATCCCTCAATTGACCTCATACATGTTAACCACTTATCAATTGAGCCAATTAGGGTTATCCTCAACCAATTAGACACTCAATTGACCCTCAATTGATAGCCAATTAGGGTTGAAACCAATTGAATTAGGGTTTGTAATCGATTAACCATCAACATCCATCAACATGAGTCCAATTGAAGTTGAACCCATCAACTATCACCCAATTGGGCCATGGCTTGACCCAAACGGTCTTGGGATCCTTTGGACATCCTCCCAACGCTCTTGAGACCATTTTCCCAAAGTCCCATCAAAAACTAAGTCAATTTGTTAAGGGTTGAACCCTAATTAGGTTATAAATCAGCACTTTTGATTATTTCAACAACCTATTGTGATTGGACCCTCAGTTGATCAAATTATCTTAACCCTAGACCTCCAAACGGTCTTGGGTGATCACCAAACGGTCTTGAGACCGTTTGGGTGATCCCCAAATGGTTTTAAAACCGTTTGGGCCACTCAACCCAAACTTCAACATGATTGGTCCATAAAATCAGCAATTGAACCTGATTAGGGTTTAGGTGATTTAAGTGCCTTCAACTTGAGATTTACTTGCAATTAGATGATGATTATTTGTAGGTGATTAATTCATTATGTGTCCAGCAGACCCTCAAACGGTCAATGCTTGGTCAAACCTCCCGAACGGTTTTGAAACCGTTTGAGTCTAAACGGTTTTGCAAACCGCATGAGTCCAAACGGTTTTGAAACCGTTTGGACCATAGGTGGGAGACCGTTTGATAAAGTTGCCTAGGTATTCACGCCAATCATCATCTACCTTGAGACTAAGGTCTGTTCTTCATGGTTTTGCTTGCAAGAGTGCAAGGGAAGATAGGGAAAAGAAGAACAAGCTACTATTTGCCAGAAAGAAGATATGCATAACAAAGCAAAGGGTTTAGAGTTATAAAACCCGCCTTAAGGTCGTCCCTAGAGCTCCAAGCTTCCAAGCCTTTAATGGCGTCTTGAGCTCCACAGGGCGGCCAAGGTCGTTTCTCCAAGAATTGGTTGGGAAAGGACGGCTAGAAAGAGGAACCAAGTAAGAAAGACCATAAAACCAACCTTGCACCATGATTTCCTCCACAATTCCGAGCTAGATGATGGTCAATTCTTACCTAGACTGGTTGGCCATTCACCTCTGCCCCAGAGCTCTGCCTTCAGTCGGTTTAAGCAAGGGAATAAGGGAAGAAGAAAGGGAAACGATCCCTTGTTTGCAAAGGAATGGAGTATATATACTTTGGGTGAATTTTCAACATAAGGACAACTAGCTTCTCCATTTCTCATCTAGGTCCTTCTCTTCTTCTAAGCACATTTTTCCTTCTCCAAACTTAAATGAAACTCCTTCTAAAATTAAGGGCTAAAGGCAAAGAAGGTCAACTTATTACTAAGGTGCACATATAAAGGATCATTTTGCTTACAACTTGGTGATTTAATTACAACGGTTATCATTCTTATTTGATTATTCAATTGAAGTGCCCTCTTCGTCATTATTACTCTATTTGATGCCAAGAGTCATAAAAGATACTCTAAAAGGTGTATTTTACAAGTTACATCCTTGATTTTGGGTAAATTGCACTTTACACCAAAATTAGGGTTTTAAGCACAAGGATTGCTCCACGAGCTGCATCTTGGTGCCCAAACTTGGATAATCCATCATATTTCATAATATTCATTATTATGATGTCTCATCACCATAGGAACATCCAAACATGTACAATTTGCAAGTTAACCCTTCTAATTGGGTAATTTGCACATAGGTCCCTGTATTACAAAACAATACTACAACATTGTTTAAAAGGGACAAAAATAGAAATATATGTTCCTCAGAAGCTTTAATTGCATACCAGAAGATAATCACAAGCATCTACTCTCATATTTAGGCAAAACACCTAGGGTTAGTTCATAACCCAGGTCAGGGATGTTACACTTACATGTAGATCATAATGTTTTTACTAATGTTTCATGTATGTGAATGCATGGTTTTGGAACAAGATCTCCTTAGACCAAGGAGAGCTACTAAGATGAACTAGTTTTATAGCATAGCAAGGGTACCAAAAATCTATCTGGTGGGGTGTCATCTACCTCAAGGATAGTGTCCATGTAGAGTATTCTCATGTTAATGATTTTTTTGTTTCCTATGAATTCAAGAGTTAGAAATCATGTGGGAGTTTTATGATGCTTCATGTATTATTTTTCCCTTATAAGAAGTTGTATGAATATTTTACCATTTCTTCCAAGTGGTTTACTTTATATTTACTTATTTGATATTTATATTCATGTAACCCTCCTTAAGTGCAATTCATGCTATGGACAACATAACTTTTGGTTTTGCTTGTGTATATATGTGCTTGGAGGAGCAAAACACTACATGTTCAATATTTTGATTGTCAATCCATTTGGAAAAATGTACACATAATTTTGGTGAAACATAATGTTGTGTGGATTTCCTTAGGGGATTCACTACACAAAGCCAAACTTTAAAAAAAAATGAATATTATTGATTGTCCTTTATAGACTTAACAAACCCATGAGGGGATCATGTGCCTCATCATGAGAATTGATATTTGGTTAGACTGATCATAATTGTAAGGACCTCACTCCCCGATCAAATCCAAATGACCATAAGGACAATCCTTAGGCAAAACTCAACTTAGAGATAATAACCATAAAAAATGAGACAATTTAAGAGTAATGGTATCCACATAAAAATTTGACTACAACCAAACATCATAAAACCTCACATGACATTATATAAAAGTGTATCTTTCCACATGAGATCCAGACCAAGAGTAGACATGATAGGAACACAAAGTGATGTCCCTATATTAACTTCATCAATCGGATTACAAGATGTTCCATATACTTACCAATACAACAATATAAGAGGTCCACACCATTTTACAACATGCAACCGTAAAAAAAAGTCTCAAATAAAGAACCCTATCATATACCTCATAAACTACCCACCCATCTCTCTGAAAAATGAGAGTGCAAGTACATTCTATATTCAAATATATTATTTTTCATTACATGTTGCTCAACTCATCCTTTCCATTGTTACAACATACCTAAAATATATGGAGAACCATAAGGGTGAGAACCCAACCCCCAACAATGTGATATAGCAAAAGCTATCATACTTATTTCTTATAAAAATATTATATATCATTTGAAGGAAGATTAATCAATAAGTAAATATTTATACATATGATTTCATCAAGTTTTAATTCTCTTCACAAGACTGTTCAAAAAGTACTAAAACTATACTAAGCATATTCAAAATATATGTTGATACTAGTTATGAATCACATAATGTACTTGTAGGAAAAGAGAAGGATAAAATCACATATGATGTGATGATCCCATAAAATTCTAAAAATACATTCTACATGACTGAGGTACTTGTTTTATAAAGCTCTAGGTAGTTTAAAGCATACCAGTGAAACTAATGGCTAGTGGTTGCAAAGGTCGGAGTGGAGTCATGTAAAATCTAATGATTACTAGATTCGATCAGATTTCTTCAGAACTTAGTCAAAGTGGTTAGGAAAAGGAAAAATGTACAAAGGTTGAATCTGCCATGGATTTACTTAAAGGCAGGTCCACATATGTCATAGGTCAGTCCTAGATACACAAGTCACTACACTAAAAACACAGGGCACCAAACCCAAAACGTTGAGATACAATCATAGCCGCTCTCTAATAGACATTAGCAGACCATTGATCACAACTGACACATGACAAACTTCTAGATGTTAGGGTATACCATCCCCCCATACTCATGTATAGTAAAAAGGTATTGACTCTCAGCATCTTCTCACAATTCTCACATTTCTATATGACTCAACTCATCTCACTATCCACCCCCCAACCCAGGAAAATATATGTACAGACTTAGGGCACTACATGATTAGGGTTACATTTAATTAATTAAAAATATCATATTTTGATTGCATAAAACAAGTTACAAACAAGGTATAGATATGTATTTGCATCATTAATAAAGTGTAGCAACTCCATAAGATATAAAACATAATCACATATACCAACCACTTAAATAGATGATATAAGTAATCACATTTGGCCATATTAAGGCCTAATTCATCAAGTTAGGGTACACTAAGACCCAAATTACAGTCTAGGCCACAACAAGACCCACGACATCAAGTCAGGGTACATTATCCTTAAATAAGGCACCAACATGATATATTCTCCTTTCATCATTCCATTTCCATTATGTGTATAAAAGCACAAAAGCTAAGCCATTGTAACATAAATAGAATATCTCGTAATCATCATTTGGTATAGAGCATGATTATGCAACAAGATTAGATATCACTACTCCAGTGTAAGGGTTATCATGAGGGATGAATATATTGTATTATTTTATTGAACATTTAATTCAAGTTAGTCAATCATCATTACATATCTCTTTCATGGACATCCTGAATGAATTAAGTGTACATCATTACTTTAGGGAAAGATAATTAAACTGATAAGTTCACATCATTTTTCCACCATAACAGTTCCACAATCATATCCATCATCTTACATTTATTGCATATATAAACAAGGGTTGTTTTTAACCATCAAGGCATTCCATCATCCCAATTATGACACAGATAGCATATCCCTCAAGGTATATAACCTCAAGGCGTCAATCATACATGTATATCTAGTTGGTAATATACACCTTATAATTTCACATTTTATCGTACTCTTATTCAATGTTTTAAGAGTATAGAAATAAGATATATGAGTTACATATCAACACATAAACAAGATTATCATCACATATAAATTCTTTATCATGAAAAGATTTCCATCCTTTGTAAAAAATCACATTGAATTAAGATATCCCAAGTTACTTCTTATTCACATTGTTAATTACCCTTATGATGTATATCATGCACGCTCATAAATTATACTGAATCTTTTATTGTTACTTTTAGATTCATGAATGAGTCAATTGAATGCATAGAGATTAAGGAGTATAAATGATTCATATTATAAATCAAAGTACTCATTAACACACAAACCACCTATACTAGCCAAAAAATACTAATTTCACTAGATAAGGCTACAATAAGTCTAAGACGTTGTCCTGATATCATAACCACCTTAAAGTACGTATGCAACTTCATATCGTATTAATATATCACCATAAAAATTGCTTTAAATTGGAAAGTATGTGGAAGTCGCATCTATTACAAGTATACATATAAAAGGACTATCTTCATGCATAAATAAGCTAATTTGAGATAACAGGTATAGTTTAAATGAAATTACAACATCATAATAGTTATATAAAAGTATTACATCATTTTGGATCAACTTTCAAATAGTAAGAACAACATATATGGCGTTTTCCTATCATATATTCACCATAAAAATGACATTTTCAGTAACATTTTTCCCCATATATTTTGAATTCCAACCCAAGCATGGTTAAGTGAGCATCATATTAATAGTGAGGAGTGCTTTTTAAAGATTAGGACGAAAATGAAATTTCTTATTTTTATGTTATCTATCCAAAATAGTTCACAAGAATTTTCTCTTAGCATGTTAGGGGATTATAGGGCGAAATCATGGAATTTTTAACACCAATTTACTAGTTTTGAAATTTCAATCCATATGCATTCCAGAGAGCATTCCATTATGATTAAAAATCATTATTAACGACAAAAAAAACTAAATCACATAATATATCAGAAAAATAGTCCCTAAATATTTGACTTTTGGGCATGTTAATCAAGTTAAGAGCAAGTTTAGGGATCTACATGCACAAGTAGGAAAAAGAAGTTAATAACACCATATCACTCACATCCAAGGGTGAAGATCACTAGGTCCACAAAAGAGAGGCAGGAACAACCTCCAAGATGCTAACTTAGACCTCGAAAAACTCTAAAACCAAAGATCCATGTAAGATCTAACTTCCCCTAGGACAAAGAGAGGGAAAACGAGGGTTGTTTAGCTATATGGGGTAGGTTCCACCATGGAACTCCATGGTTCTCGACCAAAGGAGAAATATTAGGTGAGGAAAAGAAAGAAAAGAAGGTATCAAATATGTATCTTACTTTGTTAGGGTTGTAAATGAAGCTACCATGTTTGGAAACATCTTACAGAATCTTGATTAACGACATGCTTCTACATGCATTAACATGTAACCACATGCAAGCTTCCATCCATAACCATCAACCTTCAAGGATCTCTCATCGACCACCATAACATCCTCCACATTTTATAACACAATTTGGGTGTAAAATGAGCCTCTTGGTTGGTTGAAAGGTTTCTTTTTTAAACTAGAATGGGTGAAAATGTTAAAAAACCCCATTACTAGTGTTTAAAATACCATTCGGTCAAAGAAGAACTTTCGTTGGTCAAAGCAACCTTCCCACCAACCATATTAGAATTCTAATCGACCTAGGTATCGTTATCATCAATCCAACACTTCCATTTCCCATAAAATCTATTAGTTGGCATTCTCATCGTCCAACAAGCTCATGCTTGAAAACTTAGAAGCCTCATAAATTTTCAAGGATACCTTCTAATTAATTGTCAACCTAGAAATTCTTTTAGTTAAGTGTTATAGGGCTCTCATAGGTTGATAAACTCAAGACTTTCATCAGTTTTCAACCCAAAATCATCATTGCTTGATGGATTCCATCAACCAACACTCAACAACCACTGCCACCACACTAGGCTAAGGTTAAGAAGAAAGGGGTGGAAACCTTAATCAAACTATAATCATAAGAATCTGTTTATATAAAAAAGATCTATATTATGAGTATTAACATGTTAATAGATAATTTTCACAAAAATTACAAATTAAGTCCTCAATTATGGTCATAGTACTCATTAGTGCACAACCAGTCATGAAATACAAAGCCAAGGCAATTAAGGTCAAGTTGAAGTCAAACTAAAGTGATTTATGACTTCAAGGATTAACCAAGTAGAAATATGCACAAAAAATAGATATATTGCTTACATTGTGTATTCATGTCTTCATAATATGTCCACAATTTGTAAGGAAACTTGAAATCAGGGAAACAAAGTGCAAATCAAGCCAAATTAAGGGTTTATATTAACCAATTGATCTCAAAAATTAATAAATCGTTAAAGTATGATTATAAATCAAGATCATATAGAGATTGAGGTCAAACTAGGTCATTGGTCTCGCAATGATACTTAAAATGACTTATAAGGGACGTCAAACAACACTCAAGGTCTGAATTGTACTTATGCACATCAAGATCAGTGATCTCATCACCAAGTCATAATTTAATACCAAGTTGATGCGTTTTTGTATCAAAAGGCATATATTTTCATATAAATATGTATTATTGAATATTTACTTATCATATATTATAATATTTTACTATCCTATGTTGCAAGGAAAACATGCCAACAACTCTTTGACTAGATATTTTTGCTTGCTTCTGATATGATAAATATTTGGCAGTGGGTTGAATAATGGATAATGGAGATGTGAGTATAAAATATGGTGAAGGTATATTGGTTTATATGGTCTTTAAGGGAAACTATATTAGGCTTTTGTATGTAAGATACTTGGTGAGCCTAATCTATGTGAATTATAAGTTTTGATCATTAACTGACACATTTTGTGTCTACTGCTCAATCTATGGAGTGTTCCACTATCTGATGACTAACAGACAAATGTATATGGTTTTTGGGAACAATATTTGATCGTTGCAACCCATGGTATACCACCCAAAGTACATAGCACAAAAACCTCACATTGAATGGTGATGTTGTGTGATTGAATCTTAATGAATCCAATATATGGAAACAATAATGATAGACCCTATATGGAGAACATGAAGCCATGACCTTAACTCCTTAAAATACAACCCTTATGAGTATGTCTATATGTTGTTTTTTCAAAACTTTAAGTGATATACTTATAAGCTCAAGCCACTCAAAAGAATAAGCTATGTTTCTTTTCCATTTTCACCAACCTTAGGTTAAATGTTTGGGTGACCCTTATCCCAATCAAAATTATCTTTTATCAACCATATGACACTACATTTGGACATGTTCTGATCTAGTACAGTAAGATAAACATGGAACAGCAGTATCAACAATACAGTAGACATATACTATCTAGTAGAGAAGAGTGTTTTTCTTCAAACAGATCGTTGTTAGGCTAGTTTGTGGGTGTAATTTTTCCTAATCAGAACCAACTTTGTGGGTGTATTTAGTGCATGGGACAAAGAAATGTCCATAAGAAAGTGTTTTGGAAGGATTCAATGCAACTAATAAAAAGAATTCACCTATGATGTCATTGTGCAAGTTTGTTAAGTAATCATGTCAACTCACAACACATTGACCTTATATCTTGATGGTTTCCTCAACATTAACATTCAACTATATAAAGGTTGTACAACACAACCCTTTCAAAAATTCAGTCCAGGTGTGGTTTAATGATTCTTTAGTAGTATGGATCCTAAGATATGTTTTTAGACTTATCACTACTGTTTGTAGGTGTATAAATTATCAAACTCCATGTTTTGGATTTTAAGCATGAGTTGTAACTTGAATATTGTAGTTTATGTATTTGAAAAGGGGAAATAATGTCAAACAAGAAGTAAAGCCATGAACCAAAAGTAGTATATACCAATGGTGATTGCAAGAGTCATAGTAGTCACTCAAGAGTAACATCAAGGGAAGAATTTTCTAGTTTTGATCAATGATAATCAAGACATATATATTTTTTGATAGTGCTTTAACAGTACCAAACTATACTCTATCACATGTCTATTCATTAGATAGAACTATATGCTTGCATATACTTATGTCTTTCATGCATGTCATTATTTTATTCTTCTTTCAATTGTAATGAAATGAGAAGTATTTTCATGTTTAATTCATGGTAGTACTTTATGTATGTTACTATTTTTTTGATACCCATAAAAATTTTAGATAATTTTTTTCCTTCAGAATATTGTAACTATATACCGGTGATTTTGAGTTAATTTTTCATTGCCACAAATCAAAACAAAAGCACTATCAACAAAAGCAAGACCAAGGAAGTAACTGTAAGTGTAGGATTTTATTATTGATATGTTTTAACTACTTATGTGAACATTTTGGATACAAATAACTATGGTAAGTGAATATGGACAAAGATTTCATTTTCCAATGAAATCTATGTCCTTTTCCATTTTGTTGGAAATTATAGACCAAAACTTTTTAGAACTCTTACATTCTCCTCAACTCTTTCTGATGTCATTTTTGTCTAGTTTTTCATTCTTACTCTTGTTTTGCTATTTTCTTCTTGGAACAATTCCCACCTACTCTCTTTCCCCAAATCACGATTAATTATTGTAATTTTTATTGTATTGCTCATGTTGAGTATCAAGCTATTCTTTGGTATTGACTTATGGTATCTTTGTACTATCAATATAACCTTGTCAAATTGGTAACATAGTAGACCTCGACATTTTTGGTGATCATGGCATGTGTTGTTTCTCATGAACTAATGATAGGTTTCATTATGACATCATTTGTAATGGTTTCTTTGACCTTGTCTCTAGCGTTGGATTAAAGGTGAATAAGCCCATTTGGCACATACTCTGATTATTCTTCACTCCCAAAAACATAGTGATGTCTTTTATTTGATTGGACATATGGAAGATACATATATTGGGACCTCATAGAATTTTCTCCCTGATAGAATCACTTGACAAGCATCTTTTCAATCAACTTTAAAGCACATCAGGAAACCTATAATGATGCAAGACAAAATATTTAAAAGCACAAAGCAACTTATGATGCAAATCATCATCATGTTTTGCCTTTTGATTTAAATAGCTTTGGGGTTCTTGTTGATGACATCATTTCTCTTCTTTGACACATTCAAACATATATAAAATACATAAATAAGAGAAAAATATATATCCTTCCTCTACCACATCCCGTGGCAGAGGTCAGACGTCCGGGAGTGTGGTAATTCAATAAATGTTTGCTTTTATGGTTCACATTGGATGCCCTTCGTTGGGGACCATCAGATCTTCCAAATGCACTATTTGTTTCTGACAATATGTAAAAAATAGGTATCTTGTAGTGTCATTTTCTACATCCAATAATTTCTATTTATATCCATAAGTTTCTCCATCAAGAATGAGTTAATATTCTAATTTATCATCCTTGCTTATGTAAATATGTTCCTATAATTTACTTTAGCCCCCCCACTTTTAATAACACATAATAAAGATAAAAAGAAACAACTATAATGATTCTTCACAAGTTTCTATTCTCATACCAAGGACTACTCCCTAATAAGCCATTTAAAATTATAACATAATATATTATAGTATAATGTAATATAATCTATACTACTATAAAGAGAGGAAGTTTTTTCAACTAATATCAAAACACGTCATTTAATAATACCCTGTGACTGATCAAAAATCAATATTTTGAAATGTTATTCCCACATCTACTCTCTCTTTCTCTCTCTTCTCATATTTTCCTTGGTTTTTCATATTAAATTATTTTGTCTCTCTCATCTCTCCAATAACAATCCTATTCACCAACAAACTCCTCACCACACGTCCTTTTGACTATCACAACTGTACACATCGTGATACCCTCCAGTCCATGCTACCATCATGTCAATTGTTGGATAAACATGAAAACCCAACAACTCGACAGCTGCAACCCACCATAATCTCCATAACCACCACAAACTACATGATTACATGTACATCGAGTAAGTGAAAAGACAAAGTGGGGGCAAATATACTGTCATAACGATCCCATATTTCTCCATCTAATACAATGTGAGAAGGATATTCAGCATCCTTGTCTACCTTCTCTATTTCAAACTCCTTCACAACTAAATCCTACCCATCAGATCCATGTCTTCTTTGACCCACTAGAATCAAGCAATGAGTGTATTTTTTCTACATGCTTTTCTTCCTTCCTCAACAGACCCTATTATGTAGTTGTCATGGTTGGAGTCTCGCTAAAGTCCTATTATTTGTATAGACTTGTACATATACCTCTTATTATCTTGCACTTGTTTCATCTTCTCAAGCATATCCATCCCACTACCACCTCTCCTTTGCTCCCTTCTTTGTCTTGAACAACCCTTTCTGCCACTTCAACAAGCACCTAGATAGGCAATTATATGCCAACCAACCTACTACAATGGAAGGTGTTGTCAACATCCATGGTCCATACCTATCTCGGCCAAGCATATTCTAGAGAAACCTGGCTGACAATGATGTACTTTCAAGTATTTCATAGGTTAGATGGCATAAGAGTTGGGAGGTAAAAGAACAAGATGATATTTTTCTTATATCACTTTGAAAACACCTTAAAGGTGGTTGTTTGAAAGGCAAAATGAGGCCCAATGGCAATGGATCCATCCACGATCAGTTCATATGTACCTTTACTGGTTCCCAATTTAAGGCAAAGTGCAAAGTGCAAAGAGCACAAAATGAAATGTCTTCCTTACTTTACATTACTAGGTGCTAAGTCCTTTCAACAACCACAACTGTACACACCATGATACCCTCCCCTTTCCTCTACCTTCATGGCAACTATTGAATAAACATGAAGACCCAACAACTCAGCAACTACAACCTGCCATACTCTCATAACCACCACAAACTACATGATTACAAAAACATCAAGTAAGTGAAGAAGGAAAAATTGAGGGAAATATTCTGGCAGCATGATCCCTTGTTTCTCTGTCTTGTAACGTTCAAGGAGGATATTTAACATCATTGTCTACCTTTCTATCTCAAACTCCTTCATAACCCAATCCTACCCATGAGATCCATGTCTTGTTTCACCCATTAGATCTAAACAAGCAATGTATTATTTTTAAATTTTACTAGATCTAAACAAGAAATATATTATGTTTAAATACTTTTCTTCCTCCTCGACAATATCAATTATGTAGTTGTCATGACTTTCTTCATGCTGAAGTCCTATTTTTTTCACATAGACTTGTGTAGATACCTCTTCTTCTCATGCACTTGCTTCACATTCTCAAGCATATCCAACCCACTACCATCTCTCCTCCGCTCTCTTTGTATTGACCAACTCTTTTTGCCACTTCAGTAAGAACCTGAATAAGCAAAGATATGTTGACCAACCTAATGTAGTGGAAGTTTTTGTCAAAAACCATGGTCCATACCTATATCTATGAAGCATATTCTAGAGAAACATGACTGAGAATGTTGTAATTTCAAGTTTTTCACAAGTTGGCTGGCATGAGGGTCAGGAGGTAAAAGCACAACATGATGTGTTTCTTCTGTCACTTTGGCAACATCTTAAAGTTGGTTGTTTGAAAGGAAAAATGAGACCCAAGGGCAACAGGTCCATCCATGATCATTTCAAATGCACCTTTACCCATTCCTGGTTCAAAGAAATTCCAAAGAGCACAAAAGTGAATGTCTTCCTGGCTTTGCATTACTAGGCACTATGTCCTTTCAACAACAATGACTATACACACAACAAAACCCTCCTTTCTCTATTGCCTTTGTTTCAACTATTAAATAAACATGAAGACCAAACTACTCGGCAAATGTAGCTTGTCATACTCTTGATACCACCACAAACTACATGATTACAAATACATAGATTAATTAAAGAAGGCAAAATGGGGGCAAATATATCGACATCACAATCCCATGTTTCTTTGTCATGTACCATGCAATGAGTATATTAATTAATATCATTGTCTACCTTCTCTGTCTCAAACTCATTCATAACCTAATCTTACCCATCAGATCCATGTCTTCTTTCACCCACTAGATTCAAGCAAGAAGTTTATTTTTCTATAGTCTTTCTTCCTTCCTTGAAAGTCCCTATTATGAAGGTGTCACGACTTGATTTTTGCTAAAGTCCTATTATAGACCTATACATATACCTCTTGTTCTCATACCCCTGCTTCGTCTTCTCGAGAATATTGTCGCAACCCCCATTCTAAGATAGCACAAGCTTAGTCGAAGCATTTTTCATACATTGGAGATCATGACGAAATCCTAAAATTACATCATTAAAAAACAAAATCCACATAATGGAAGTGAATGGACACAAAGGCCTTATTACATACTTTAGAGAAGGAGACAAAAGCCCAACACAAAGAGAGTTTAAACAAAGAAACTCCTACATAGCATGACTAAAAAAACATGATGACTACTAGAATGCACCCCACCAAGTAGGATATGATAATTTTCCTTGAGCTAAATTATGTGGCTATACTTGTTCTCCTTCTCCTCATCTATGAACAACTCATTCCCAGCCATGCAAAGCAAAATAAAACATGTGAGGGGAATTGATAGTTATACATGAAAATAGCTTATACTTGAAATGACATGAAGATAACTTGAAACATAATTACTTAACATGATAAGCATGATTACTTAGAAACTTAAGTAAATAGATGTGATTACATGAAAATAATGTATTTTATCTTGAGTTAATACAATCACTCTCCTTATTGCACCCATAGTGCTCACAAGTCTGGTTAAGGCTCACATAAGGTCGATAAAGGCTCACATAAGGTCGGATAAGACTCACATAAGGTCAATAAAGGCTGACATAAGTTCAGTTAAGGCTCACATAATTACTCCCATCGATCTCATGAGGTTAGCTAAGGCTGACATAAGGTTGTTTAAGGCTCACATAACATGATTGAGAGGATTACATTAGTATAACATGACTTCTTAATTCATTAAACTTGGTTATCATGATTCTTTGATTTGTTAACATGAAAAAAACATAATGTTCAATTTCAAAGAAATAATCATTGAAGATAAGAAAACATCATTTCATATCATATGCATGACTTTCCTTAAGAATATAATAAGTACTAATCCATTTATAAGTGTGCATGACCCAACTCATCTGAGTCACAAAAGGTACACTCATAAAAGATTGAGTCCTAATCAACCTTATTTTCATGTGTATAACATTTCATGAATTAATTAGAACTTAATTAAAATTAGTTTATCACTTGCAACTATACTTGGGAATTAAATTGAGATTCGGGGTTTGATAATGAGTTGGTGACTTTCTTTGTCTCAAAACCTCTCCAACGAATATCTATGCTCAAATTTTTTGACACTGTATGGAACATATATGAATTTTGAGAGATTTGACCAATGAGAAAGAACATAAAAGCCAATATAATCATTTAGGAAACACGAAGAGAGCATATCTAGAAAGACCACCTACTCTCACATTGCGTGTCTAACCTATACTATATGGAAGGGCATAGTAGTCAAATGAACTCAGTTAAACTCAAGTGACATCATTTTAAGAAGACTAGAGTGAAAATAATGGACATAACCATGTGACACTTTAATGTATATAGTTTGCGGCATAACTTTGAAAATAATTCTCGGTATGGTCATGTTAAATGATCAAGCTTTGAAATGCTTTGAATGAAGCGCTGAGACTAGACCCAAACTGTTATCTAATTAAGCCAATACAACTGAAGGCTTCATCAAGAATCTCACCACCTTTCTGGATCTGTCAACCCTAAAGAGATGTCAAGAGATGCACATGGGTGCCACTACTATGTGCCACAATGGCTAGCAAGTCACATAGAACACACAACCACAAAGGTAAAGGATATTATACCTAAACCTTTCCTTTTCTAAATCAAAAAGGACTGACTAAAGCCAAAGGCACAACCAAACATGTGTATTCACCCTTAAATCCTTAAGAGATGTTGTGATATGTATTAAAATGGAGCAGCAAGGTTCACGAATGAGATTTGGGGTTAGATCATGGAAAGGAGAGAAGTAATCATTAGATAGTTTTGCCTAGACACATAGCATGACTTGGCACAGTTGTATTAAAAAAACCATGACTGGAAGGACCCCAATTGACTTCCTCGTCAGGGGTCCAGAAGCTCGAATTTAGGGGTATAGCTAGGATAGCATCCACTGGCTCAAAGTGTAAGGGAATGATAGATAAAGGATCAAGGAAACTTACAAGAAGGTTAACTTCTCTTTAGTGGCCATAGTTGTTGGTTAGTTCTCGCATCAACTTGGAATATGGTCAAATTTGTGACGACTCCTTGTGAGGATTATTCTCAAATTTACCCCAGAGGAGGATCACCTGGGATCGGATGTTGATTCCTAGTTTAGTATAGATCATTGTGATGAGGTCTTATGGTGGGAGTGGTGGTTGTGTCGATTGAAGGTAAAAAGGGAATTTTGGGTGTTTTCACTAGGAGAGGAGTTAGGGCTTGAGTGAAGGATCTCTAGACTTGAAAGGACTTCATGAATCTATTGATGGTAAGAAACTAGGAAGTCTTGGAATGTGGAGGGAGATCACATCGACAAAAGTTATTGTTGGTTGTTGTTGTTTTGTTGTAAGAAAAATAGGAGGAGAAGAAGAAGCCAGGAGTGCTAGATCACAATCTGATGGCTCTAGAAGGACCCAAAATGGTCACTATAGTACATGAAACACACAAGGAAATTGATAAATCCAAGACTTAGATAGATTATATTAGTCAGGTACAACTATTAAGTACTAGGTGAATAATCAAAATTATCTCTTCCATTCTCCCTAATATTTTTTGGGCCAACTAGGATGATCAAAACCTAATGGAAATGGTGGCTTAGATAATTCAACCATCAAGAATTCAAACTTCAAGTTACATTTTAGTTCTGAGCTAGATAAGCATGTCATTTGTAGTATTGGGTCATTAGGATAGTCAATGCATTAAATTTTATTGGAATGAAGTTACATTACCAAAATTTTAGAGATGTTATAATATCATGTTATATAGTTATATAAAATTAAAGGAACATATTATTCACGTAACTAGAGTCAATTTCTACTTAAACCCTACTAGTCATCATTATATAATTAGGGCTAGGTTTGTGTAGTAATTGACTATGATGCAAACTAAGGTATCCTTATCATATTCATGTGTCATTTGAGGGTTTATTGATATCTTGGAAACATATTGAATCATATAAGGCATAATAAGTATTCATGACTTCAACTTGGATAATTGAACCTATGGAAATCAAATGAGTTCAATAAGGTTTCACATTATTAAACTTAAAGACATTTTGGGTCTAAATATATTTAATTATATTATTTTCTAGGTTAAAGTTTGAGGTATGTTACACATACCATCTCACTACCACCTCCCCTCTTCTCTATTTTGACCAACCCTTTTTGACACTTTAATAAGAACCTAAATAGGCGATAATATGTTGACCACCCTATTGCAATAGACGGCTTTTTCAATATCCATGGTTCAAACATATCTCCAACAAGCATATTCTAGTAAACCTAGATGGCAATGTTGTACTTGTAATTTTCTCACATGTCGGATGGCATTAGAGTTGGATGATAACATCACAACATGGTGTGTTTCTTGTATCACTTTGGCAACATCTTAAAGGTGTTTGTTTGAAAGGCTAAATGAGTCCCAAGGGAAAAAATTCATCCATGATCAGTTCATATGTACCTTTGCCAGTTCTCAATTCAAGGCAAAGTGTAAAGAGCACAAAACTCAATGTATTCCTTTCTTTTCATTACTAGGAGCCAAATATTAATTAATTGTGTATTGTTTTAATGTAGGTCCAACTAAGGAAGGCTATGAGGTCTTCATGTTTTTCTTGACACGTGGATTTGACAAAGAAACTCTTGGTCATGCACTAACTTTCTTCCCTACCCAGTTTGCTATAAGATTGTTTGTAGTGAGTTTTAGTAATTTTGTACAATTCACATAACTCTAAAGTCTTATATAATATATCAATTGACTTGGTTACCAATACACTAGTACATATACCCCATGTAGCATTGAATAGTTTAGGTCTACATCATCGACTATATTGCGACACATATGTGGGTGACACTGCAACTAAGGACCTTCAACATCTATTTCTAGGGTAAGAAATGACCAACGAGTTAGATGTAGTGTCGTTTTCTATGAAAAACAAAACCAACATAACAATAGTTGTACTCTATGAGTTTATAATAAAAAAAACTGACAACATAATATGACATTAACAACAATTACATGATTATTTTGGGAATATCGTCATCTATTTTTCTTAGAGCAACCAACGATGTAGGTCTACGTCATTAGTTGGACGAAAGAAGTTGACATTAACATATGGCCTACATTATCAATCCTCTTAAGATAATCAACGTTGTACTTCCTTATCAATTAAATTTTAACTGATAAGGATAGTTGTGTCATTGGTTTTGTTAAAATCGACGAGGCAAACTTAAATTGTGGGTTTTTTAAGACAACTGATGTAACATACCTAAATTTAGGTTCATAGTTTAAAACCCCCTTTTCGTGCCCCTTCCTGACTATGTTAAAATTTTGTTCTTTTCTTTGTAATAGATTCATTAGTAGTATTTGGAGCCAAGGAGATATTATATTTTTACAAATAACCCTTCATATAAAATTAGTGAAAAATTATTATTGTAGTTATCAATAAGAGTTATTTATAAAATTAACCAGTCAGTTGTTATTTATCCTATTAGATTTTATGAATCTTGCTAAATATAATTGATGAAAGGATATATAATCATATGAAATAATCTATAAAATAAGTTAAGTAAGACATTAAATACATTAATTGAATACTTGAATTACAAGCAAGAAATAAAATACTAAACATGTTAGAAATAAGAGTTTGACTTCAAAATTGGATTCCTAGCATGTTTGTTAGTCTATGGGTCAAATTTCATTTCAATCAAATGTTATTCACTTCCCCAATTTAATTAGAAAGAAAAAGGTACTCAATAACCTAAGTTGATTAACCATATAAGATTAATTACATCATCATGCCACTGATTACTACATTTATCCTTGTAACGAGCCGGTCCCCCTCCTCTTGATGCGATCAACACATATCCCTTTATTTGTGGACCGCAGACGGCCGACGGGGCCATTTCTTCTTCGTCTCTGCATCCTTTCTTTCACTCCATCCATCCTTCCCCTCTATTCTCTTCCTTCCTCTTCTTCCCCGCCCTTCCTCCGTTTACTCTTCCTCCACCTGCGCCCAGCAGCACCAAGTGATGTCGAGAAGCCCAGAGCGTTGCCAGCCAGTGGGGGCACCTCTAGGCAGCATAGTTGATAGATACTAGTTCCCATCTTTGTCCTCCCCCTACCTGATACCCCAACGGAGGCAGTGCTTCTTCCCCACCACGGATCTACAGATGTAAGAGACTCAACACCATAAATCATTGCCACCCGCCTTGACAATGACTGATGGAGGATGTTGGTCGACCAAGTGTGATGACGCATGCCCTGCTGTCTTCAACATTGGGCCGCCACCATCACTCAGCGGGTCCTAATCGCTGAATCCTCTACTTATTCCATCTCAGAACCTGCAACCATAGAGGACGACACCACCTGTAATCATAGATGCTACCTGCAATGTACGGAGGGTGCGACCCTTGACCCCCATCGATTTTTAGTGCCTCCTCCTCCTCCTCTTCATCTTCTTCATCTTCCTCCTACCTCCCCATCGTGGTCATGCCAACAGATCCTAGCCGCAACAAACAATGACTCTCCATCAACCACCACGCCAACATGGCTTCCGTCACCATTGAAACTCCACCACAACCTCAACTTCAATAGACTGCAGGTCCCAGCTACCTCAACTTCCTGAAACAGCCTGCAACAGGTGTCCCCTACCTCCGGGCTACAATGTTAGGATAAACGGTGATCATTTTTCCACCTTCCCTCTACCATGTGTCCCTCCCTCTACAACATTCATCTCCTCTTCCACTTCCTTCGTCCACCCTCCTTATGCCACAACCAGGAGCACCCACCGTTGTGTCTGTGTGATGATGTCATTGCCTATTGTGATGGCTGCCACCAAAGATGATGATTGCCTGTCAACAACGATCCCACCTCCTACAACCTAGTCAGGTCTACCTGACACCATCTTGCATCCGCCACCTCTACTGTCTTCAACCTTTACACATCCACGCCCATGGTTCATGATCGCAAGGAGGCGATGACACTATCTATAGCAGACGACGGATCTATAACTACCTTGTCCACCATCGCCTTGGACACAGACAACCTCTCACCTTGTACTCATTTGCCCCGGTAGAAGGGACTGTCGTTGGCGGTGCTAGTGTTAGTCACTACATCATCTACTTCTCGCAGCCTCGTCCCTGCTGCTCTGACCTTGGCACCTCCTAATCTGCCCTACCACTTGAGGTTTTTGTGGACTTCTGATCACTTTCTGCTAGAAACTGAAGAAGCAACAAATACCTACAATTGGTTAGCCTCTACCTGCAACTCTGCCACCTTCTAGCTCTATCCTGCAGGGCCACCAAAGCTGCAGGTGTCGCTATCTTCTTGAAACCTTAAACACCCAAGCTCCTTCCTTTCATATCTTTTGCCTATGCATGCAACTAGGTTGGAAGATTGGCCATCAACGTTACAACAAGAAGGAGCTCTTCTGCTAATGCCTCGGGACATTGCTCATAGTGGCTCGTTACCTTCTTGTGTCACCTGACTGTAGAGACACTAATAAATTAAAGTGTTGAATTACTATCCTGTTGAGAATCATCTGGGCACACCATCACCTTGGAAATCCTAGACATGTAAGTATCTATTTCATGTTCCATATATGTAGTATTGGAAAATAGAGTATAAAGGTATGATAAGTATGGAGTAGACATTAACCTAGATATTCATATACAAGTCCTAGTAATACCATAACACGAACCAATTAATTAGATTATCTATCAATCTCAGGGCATACAATTGTTTAACATCTAATTTCATGAAATCAATCTAAAATGATGCACTATCTTTGGGTCTAGATATAAAAATGAGATATTGTATAATACACGGGTACATTGATAATCCTAGCCATTAATTGAATCACCCTAATCTTTATTTTATACCTTACCAAACGATGAGGTTAAGAATCATGATGAATGTATGAGTTTAAACCCTGGGTACATACATAATAACTTGAAACGTATAGGTATCTAGGGAACACCCCTATCTAAAGTAATAAAATTTAAATAAAGGAAAATGTGATATATGCATAACAATGTATTAGTGTTACATAATTATATGTAAAATATTGTTTAAGTTGATACCATAATCTAGCTACTTCCAGTTCCTATATTGCATACTTACATTCATGGCATATTCAAGAATCTATTATTAAATATTCATAAATGCCAATATACATGCTAAGTATGATGCTAGGATAATATGGATTCACATTATATGTAGCAAGAATGATGTTACCAAACTTAAATTGGAATAGTGCATATTGTTACCCATAAATATATGTAACCTAACCCTAATTAGACTTAGGAGGCCAAATATGAATATTAGAACTAAAATGGATATCTATGAATCATATGTTCAATTTTATAGATTGAAAACCCTAATAGACCAATGGGTGATTCGGCCTAGGGTAAGAACGATATGAAAATCTATTATGAGAATGTATACACGTTAGTTTTTGTTTGACTAACATACATAATATATTCCTAGGATGAAAACTCAACCTCACGGACCAAGTATATAGATTGAGTAAAGCCTTAGTGGTGAAAGATCAGGTATGTACATCCTCTATTATATTTTGGGAATTATTTGACTAAAACCTACTTTTCTTTTATTGAGGCATCTCTTGAACTGTTATTCCTAATGA
Source organism: Alisma plantago-aquatica (assembly GCA_963693085.1). NCBI lineage: Eukaryota > Viridiplantae > Streptophyta > Magnoliopsida > Alismatales > Alismataceae > Alisma > Alisma plantago-aquatica. The sequence goes on along the minus strand of OY856409.1, from coordinate 1,127,869,153 downwards.
AAATCCAATTTCTTGGACATTTATATTCCTTGATGTTGACTCATTATATCTATGTAGTTTCTAGACTACCTTGTTTATATAGGTTCTTGGACCCCCTTGCTATGATTTCCCTTATATGAAAAATTGACTGAAATGCTAGTCTTGCCTCTCTATTTTATGCATGCTACATGTTTGACTAGAATATCTAGAATAGTAGTACTTATGTACAACCATGCTTATATAGGGCGTGCATTTCCGCCCAGGGTGTGCATTTCCGCCCAGGGTGTGCGTTTCCACCCTTATTTATTTTAGTCCATGATCCTATGGTGTTATGGCCCTATTTTAGGTATATTTAGTACACGTTGTAATGCATGCAAATATTTGTTATTTTAATATGAATCTCTAGATGATTGTTATGGCAAGACACTCTTTATTATCATGCTTGTAATCTGAATTTGATATGCCTCATTTCTTTTGTACTTACCTAATTACAATTAGCCCCCTTTTTGTGGGAACATCTCTTTTGCACTTATTACCCAATATAATGCCCAAAGTGTTTAATATATGTACATACTCAGCCTTTGCTGACTCTATTTTGTTTCAATGTTCTGGGTGATGTTCCCTTCCACCCAGGTGTAGGTACATTAGAAGACAAGGATGTACAAAGATTACTACAAGCTATTGGACCTTAGGATAACTTGGAGTGGACAGGTTGCCCTCTGCTACGGGTCTTGTATGTTATTAGATTAATTAGATGTACCTTTTTACTTTGTTATGTCACCTTTTACAATGAGGAACATTTGTAAATAAATCATTATGCAACTTTGTAATAGTTTTATTTCCACTGCTTTATTATTACACGACTCGTGTATTATATCATTTTGAGTGGATCCCCTTTCAGGTCTCACTCTTTACAACTGAAGTCGTTAGATTTTTTATGGTAAGTCTGTAGACTTGCTATCCGGCTGTTGAGCAGGATGGAGCATGCATATGTTGACTACCCTATTGCAATAGAAGGCTTTTTCAATATCCATGGTCCAAATCTATCTCCAACAAGCATATTATAGTAAACATAGATGGCAATGTTGTACTTGTAATTTTCTCACATGTTGGATGGCATTAGAGTTGGGTGATAACATCACATCATGGTGTGTTTCTCGTATCACTTTGGAAACCTCTTAAAGGAAGTTGTTTGAAAGGATAAATGAGGCTCAAGGGAAACAGATCCATCCATGACCAGTTCATATCTACCTTTACCAGTTCTCAATTCAAGGCAAAGTGTAATAGCACAAAATTCAATGTATTCCTTGCTTCACATTACTAGGTGCTAAGATATTAATTAATTGTGTATTGTTTTGATGTAGGTCCAACTAAGGGAGGCTAATAGGTCTTCATATTTTTCTTGACACGTGGATTTGAAAAAGAAACTCTTGGTCATGCACTAACTTTCTTCCCTACCCAGCTTGCTATGAGATTGTTTGTAGTGAGTTTTAGTAATTTTGTACAATTCACATAACTCTAAAGTCTTATGTAATATATCAATTGACTTGGTTACCAATACACTAGTACATATACCCCATGTAGAATTTATTATTTTAGGTCTACATCATTGACTATATTGCGACACCTAAGTGGGTGACACTGCAACGAAGGACCTTCGGCATCCATTTCTAGGGTAAGAGATGACCAATGACTTAGATGTAGTGTCAATTGTTATGAAAAGAAAAACCAACATAACAATAATTGTATTCTATCATTTTATAATCAAGAAACTAACAACATAATCTAATATGAGCAATAATCACAAGATTGTTCTGGGAATATAGTCATCTATTTTTATTAGAGCAACCAACGATGTAGGTCTACGTCATCAATTGGATGAAAGAAGCTGACATTAACGTATATCCTACATTGTCAGTCCTCTTAATATAATCAACGTTGTACTTCCTTATTAATTAAATTTTAACTGATAAGGATATTTGTGTCATTTATTTATTTTCAATCGATGAGGCAAACTTAAATTGTGGTTTTATTAAGACAACTAAAGTCATTATATTTTTATGGTAAGTTTGTAGACCTACTATCCAAGTGTTCATAAGGATGGAGCATGCATATCTGTAACGACCTCGCCTCCCGGTAACCCCCAATTAAGGGAGACTGAAAGGTCGGTGTCGTTATCCAATTAACAGGATCAAAGGTTCGACAAATAATTAGTAATAATTAATAAACTTTACCAACTAAACTGAAAACTGGTATAAAATAAAACTTTTCTTACCTTGGAAAAACTGGGATTTCTAAACTTTTATCCATGAAGATGTTACTCTAACTAATCCTCCGGTGTAGGTTACTTCTCATTTAATTCCACATATGCCACTTTACTGTTTATTCTTTTCATTTGTACCTAAAACGCCGACAAACAAAACGTCGGTCAGTATATCGAAATATACTGGTATGTGGGGACAACCAAAAGTTTGCACATATGGCTAACAATGTAATTATCACAATCAAGTTAATTAGCAAGCCAATTTACACTTTTCAGTATGACATTCTCCACCGCTTTTGCCCTAACCCTGGCATACCCACCTTAGGCTTTCTTTTGCCCATGACATAAGGCCACCTTCTCAATCCCGAGCTTGGTGCCTAGGGGTCACCACTCATGGTGCCCTCTAGTCATGCAAAATCATAGGCCACCTTCTTGGTGCCTGGGGGTCACCACTCATGGTGCCCATTGGTCTACCCATCTGGGCCTGACTCTCTTGGCATCATCCATCAGGGTGGCATGTAGGTGCGAGAATACATACTTCTACTATTAACGTGATAATCATAGTGACTTTATGATTTGCAAGTATGAACATCCAAACAATTTAGTTGCAGTCAATGCGATTAACCATCTGGCAAACACGTGGGAAACTAATGCGGTTATTCATAAGCATAACCACATACCTGATCCAGAGCAACTTGTTGTCCAAGCAATAATAATAAAGAACAAGCAACAAGCAATCAACAAGTATCCTAAAATTAATGCATGACATCCAAGTGTTATAATTTATCCAGAACATTCTAAAGCTAGACTTGGATTCCATATTAGGTTTTCTAAATCACATTTGGGTTTTATTAGGGTTTTTGCCTCCATAACGCTTTTATCATATTAAATGCTCTCTTAGTTCATAAACCCTAATTTCAACACAATAAGCCCAATTAAAGTTGATTATTTCTCTTTTATACCAAAACTACCTTCTTTATCCTTTTAATCTATTTCAAGGTTATTAGACTCAATTATCACCTTTAGTTTCTTTCGGATTATCAACTCATAATTCATGATGATCTAAATCCCATATGAACTCTATTTAGTATTAACTCTACCTTGATTCAATAGAAAACCCTAATTTCTATATTAAGGTTATCTTTCCACAAATTAGTGACTTTAATGCTCAAAATAGCATATTCCAACCTTAATCATGAAATCTCAGTTCGATACATGAAATCAAATAATTAAATCTAGTAATAGTCCTAATTACCAACATTAGGGTTTTAAGGCCCATTAAAGCCTATTTATGCTCATTAACTTTAAAATAAGCGAATTACATGCAAATCTCATCCTTTTTATTCCTAATGTGCCTTTTCATCATTAACAGATTAAGATCAACTTTAATCATCTATTAAACCCTACTATTCTCTTTAATCATATCAAAATAGGGTTCTTTAAACATTAATACATTAAAGTTGATATCTTCCATTACTTTTCGAATTGCATAAGGAATAAGGGTTCAATCATATTTTATTTGGATTCCTCTCGATTTTCTGAGCAAGTTTCATGTATCATGCGTATCTATCCGAGCTACCGTTAATTAGTTATGAATTTAGCAAATTTGACTTACTTTGGGCCAATGGGAGCGCGCCATGTCGCTCGTCTCCATGCAACGTTGCTTGCTATTTGAAGAACATTTCGAAATGACGTGATTGCCCCCACTTAACCAACCGGCCCTAGCACAGCGCGGAGGGTATAACCGTCCAAAGCATATCTCCCTTCTTCTTCCTCCAGCAGCCCAACGGCCGCCGCCCTAGCCGCCGTGTTGCTACCTCTCGCGGCCTGCCCTCTCCTCCATAGAGCCAGAAACTCGTCGCCAACTGTCTCCCTTGCTCCGTCATCACTGTGCGTGCCCGAAACATCCCTCACACGCAGCCTACGCGGCCTTTCATGCGTACGTAAGGTCTGCTTAGTGCGGCTCCTGTTGCAGCCATCCAGAAGCTTCTGCGTCAAGGATGGAGCGAAGAAGCGACCTCCAAACTCCCCTCTAGCTTCGAGGGTGCATCTAGCCTCCAACCAGGTCGAACGATATCCCTCAAACGACCCATGGATAGAACTCCACCCTCGACTAGGGTTTAGACGGAAAGAAGAGGAAGAAGTAGTAGCATTACGTGGAATCCCTACGGATCTCGAAGTTGGGGTTCTATCCTTCTTATAGGGGTGGGTATGAAGCCCTAAGGCGTGCCTCATGAGGACTCAAGTCCCAACCTGAAAGGAAACTCACTTTTCCTTGGTTGTGAAGCAACTATATTTCTCTCTCTTCATTAACTTAATATTCCTTGTTGCATGGATATTTAGGAATCCGAAAATTCCTCTCCTTATTTTGATTATTCTTGTCTTTTAATTCCTTGGCCTCGAAAATACATTTCCTTAAGTTGAGAATACTTTCTTCTTAGCAAGATCTCATAATTCATTAATTATGTAATTCTATTATCCCTTTATTTTGCAATTTTGTATTTTTTTCTCTTTCCTCTTTCTTATTTGGGACTCCTTGGATCCCAAGGAACTCCAAGAATTCGAAATTCCTTTTAAAGGAATACTCATTATCCTTAAATGCATCAATATGCATTATTCTCATTATCATGTATTATTTCTTCTTAAAATATTTCCTTTTGTGGATTTTTCTTTATTTCTCTCTTATTTTCCTCATTAGTATTCCTTTTATTATTAGGAATCATTGGGATACGAAATCCCACTAAGGATAACTCAAATATACTTATTTTCACGTATTTTCCCTATTTCATCAATGTTTTCAATTTCTTTATTAACAAGGAAATACTTAATTGATATTTTCTTTTCTTATTGCCTTTTCTTTGACACTTTGGACTCCTTGGAACCCAAGGAATCTAAGAGGCACGAAATCCTCTTTAGATTTGCCTTCTAGAGGTTTCCACACCTTTCTTATCTCAAATTCTCAGTTATTCATTAATTAATTGAATATCCTTGTTATTGGGCCCAATAGCCAATAAAGCCCGCAAATAAATCAACAAGGCTATTTTAAATGAAAATCATGCATCCATTCATTATTCGTTAATTTATCTCTAATATGAGAAATTACATTTCTCAGCAAATGAACCCAAAATTGGGGTTGTAACATCCTTCCCCTCTTATAAGAATTTTGTCCTCAAAATTCCATCAAGCAAGCAAACAAACAGGATAATCCATTCTTATGTCCATCAGGGCTACCATGTGGCTTTACCCTATCCATGGTGCTTTCCAAGAACCTTCATTATCTCATATTCTTCCATCTGAGTTCTTTCTTACCTTGGTATATCGTACCCTCATAGGTGACTCAGGACATTTCAGCCTCTCAAAAGCTGAATAGGTTCAGGGCTTAACACATGGCTTGGGTACCTCACATAGTGCTCTAGATCGGACTCATGCAACACATCATTCTATCCTGAGGGGTAAGGTCAGACACAACCATCTCCACCAATCCATCTCAAATGGATCCATATATCGGGGACTCAGCTTTCTTAGCTGTAGCTTAGAGGGGTCGGATTTTCACATTATATTCCTCCACAGTGAACTGCATGTCAGTCTGCTTTGCATCAGCTCGTGACTCATGTCACCACTGGGCTCTCTCTCAGCCATTGCACGATCAAAGCGACTTCATCTGCACACACGTGGGGTTCTTTTCTGACCTTCGCGAGGCCTCCTTCACCAATATCATCATAATGAAGTGGTGACCGACACAACCTCCTTATAGAACTTCTTGTATCCCGATAAAGGCTATGGTGGTTAACATCACATCTTAAGAACTGCCTCTATGTATCACTCTAAATGAGCACACATGCTCTCATCAGACCCTCTAGTCCGGATCATACTGTCCATTAGTATGGGGTGATAAACTGTACAAACACTGAGCTCTTCATGTATCTACTTCCACCTCATGGAAGTGAACTCAGGGATCACATCAAAAACTTTTGAATTCACATCATGGTGTAGTCGAACCATCTCTTTTCATATGTAGTTCAACCAGATCTGTCCCTTGACAGAACTCTTCCTTTCTCATGTCATCTAGGTAAGGCGGTCTACCATAACCCATATTGTATAGTGACCTTCTTGGTCTAGGAGAGACTCACAACATCCATAATGATGAACTCTCATTCCTTCTCGGGAACTCTTTATACTTTACATCCATGCACTGGGTTAATGGTGTTCATCCTTCACCTCCTGGCTTGCATGGCCACATGCTACATGCAACTTTGTTTTAAGCATCCAGAATGTTGCCATCACTTACTATCTTTATAGTATCAAGGTGTATCATGATCTTAAAACCATTATCTTCTGTAAGCCATGATTCCTTGAGATCGATACCTCGGAAACCCTAAACTATTTTCATCAGGGTTTTATCACCTCCCTATCCAAAGAAGTGTATCTGAGGTCTTATTACCATCCTTTTACTATATCAAGGACTAATCTGGCTAACCAAACGACCATTAACTTGCTCAATCATATCAAAACACATCTTCTTTCCAAACTTAGGGTTAGCCAAGCAACCTCCACTTCTTCTAGCTTCCAGCTAACTAGGCAGCTATATCTCAACTAGAGAATTCATTACCACCTCTCATCCTTAAGTGTTAGGTAACATACACCTCTATGTATTATACTTATCATCTCATCTCAACCTCTACGTTTGTCTTCATCCAGAAACTCTGAGCTCATCCTCATGGTGATTCAACTCAACTTTACAAATTTTGCATAGCTCATGATAAAACATCCTCACAAGATGATTTCCTTAATACTCTTAGTGGTTGTAAACCATCAATGTATCATTCACTCCACAAAGGTATGTTATCATTTCTATCATTATCCCTTGTAGCAACGTTCCAACTTATATCATCTTTATCCTTGGTGTAAGGCATGCGTACTATCCTATCTCTCACTCCCATAACAAGAAGAAATAAGCATTTGGCTGCAGTCCAAATACAAAGTTCTTCCTATTCCAAAAGTAGAGATGGTACATCCCACCTTGCCCGTACACTTTCAAATCCAAGTTGAAACATGCAACTTATGTCTCTATATCACAAACATCATGATATCCACACTACTTCTAGGGAAATTGGTCTCAGACTTACTTGGTCAAACATAATCCTAGGTCATCTCCTCTAGGTCTATAGGGTGCCGGTACTTTTGGTGTCATCCCTCTTCCCTTATGCATCCAGAGAGTGCCCTACTCATCTGCCTTTTGGGTCCCATGAGTTCATGAAGGTGATCAATCTCCTAACCCATGGCCCTCAGACAATGATAGTTGTTACCTCCCGACCCTATGGTCATGTGCAACTAGGGAATTAGGCAACTCCTTCTTCCATCGGTCTTATCCCTACCTGACCCTTGGATAGACTTAGGATTCTAACATAGTACATGTTCAACTTAGAACCGTACCCAATCCTTCATCATCTCTCTCTGCATTCACGACTGACTTTCATCCTTTCTCAGGGATCATGGCGACCTGCCTACCTTGGTCAGGCCCCATACTGGTTACCTTCATGGTAACACATCCATACACACCTAGAGATGGTTATCTATGGGTTTACTGGCTCATTCTTGTACCATGTACTTTTCACTTAGCTTCTCAAGATCCTATGAGACCTCTTTAGGTCACCTCAAAACCAACAAAACTGGTATACACCCTACCAACGGGTCCTTCTCCCAGGATGGGAGGAAACTACACCTGGATAACAAAGGTCACAAGCATCCTTATGTTTAGGGTCTGCATCTACATGAGCTTGCTTAGCCCTGGCAAGCTACTAAGGCACAACCAGATACCTACAAAGCCAAGCTAGGTCACACCTGCCCTCATACTCAACATCAAATCAACTTATTCGTGAGGGGGTCATCAAACATACCCTTACCTTAAGGGGTTTCCTTTACCTCTACACATTAAGAGTACCATGCTCAAAACTATAGAGACTCAAATCTCACCATGAGAATTGGATACACTGCTTCCCCTCTTAGGCCTAGGATCCCTAGATTATCCTTTGGGTATCCCACTGCATGCTCAAACTCTTAACCATGAATCAAGCATATCCCAGGTATGTCATGTACTTCCATGATCCTTTCATAAGAGCAACACCACAAGGTTGAGTCCCCCTCAAGGACAACCATCTAGGTATAAAGCCTCACAACTGGTTACTTAACCCTCCTCAGGGTCTAAAGCACTCTTTATCTCTTCCCGTAGGTACTCACTTAAACCATAGGTACCAGAAACGTCATCCTCCCTCTAAGGTTTGGTTCCTCTAAAGGCAACCAAGACATCATCAGCCTTCCGGGGTCAAACATAAGGCAACCACTATCATCCACTTAGGTCGCATCTTCCCCTACTATCCACTGTTCCGTATGTCTCGGAACCTAAGCTTCCAACCTTCTTGCTGGAGTCCAGCTTTTTCTCTCTAGAGCTAACTCTACATCCAGCCTTACTACCAGATGTCCTTTCTCCATGAAGGATCAAGCTTTACTAGCATATCTCCACATGGGTGAGGCCTATGCTCGAACTTAGGTTTGCTCAAGATCATCCATAGCCCTTCCATAAGCCATCCATCTTGATCTCTTAACCAGGATGTCATCAAGCTATACCCCACTTGCCTAAGCCCATAGGGTAACTATAGGTTCTCCCCTAACCTCATCCACGAAGGAGCTATCCTTCGTTATGGCATTCATGACCCTCTCTAGGGTTGGGTCGCCAAAGGTACTAGGTCATCTACCCTCTTATGGCATTCCAAAGGCATGTCAAACCAAACACTCGGTCAACCATGCCATCCAACTCACCACGCCGTCTCTCCCTCTAACCTTCACTTAGGGTTAGGGTTAACATCATCCTCAAAGGATGTGCTAGGTTTCTACTTTTAATGGAGGTCTCTACCTCCAAGACTAACTCTCTCCACTCATCCTCCTGCCAAGGAGGTCTATCCTCAAATCTCTCCTGAGGACAATGACAACTCGTGTCATACGACTTAAGCATGTATCTAGTCCTTTACGCTTACTCTATTAAGCTTATGTCCATGACATCTTATTTACATGTTTTTTATTAATTTGATGGAGGATTCCTTAGTCCTTATCAACCTTACCCATACCTCAAGAGGGTGAGGGGAAGAGAGAGAAAATCCTACTCCTTAAGGTCCTTAATAGAATTTGAGTTGAGAAGGGATGAACAAGATGAGAGAGTCCTAAAGGTATCTTATTTCGATTCATACCCTAAGACTTTGGCCAGGCAGTCACACGGATCCGGGAGTCCTCGTATTCCGACTAGCGGTGCGGAGGAAAATCTTGCCAGCCCCCGGTCGTGATCCTTTTCTAGACACCTCTATCTTCCGGATAATCCTCTAATAACTCCCTTGGGTTCTATAGAATTTGTAAAATTTAATAATTATTAAAGATTATATGAGGAACCTATGCTCTGATACCAATTGTAACGACCCTGCCTCCCAGTAACCCCCAATTAAGGGATACTGAAAGGTCGGTGTCGTTATCCAATTAACAGGATCAAAGGTTCGACAAATAATCAGTAATAATTAATAAACTTTACCAACTAAACTGAAAACTGGTATAAAATAAAACTTTTCTTCCCTTGGAAAAACTGGGATTTCTAAACTTTTATCCATGAAGATGTTACTCTAACTAATCCTCCGATGTAGGTTACTTCTCATTTAATTCCACATATGCCACTTTACTGTTTGTTCTTTTCATTTGTACCTAAAACGCCGACAAACAAAACGTCGGTCAGTATATCAAAATATACTGGTATGTGGGGACAACTAAAAGTTTGCACATATGGCTAACAATGTAATTATCACAATCAAGTTAATTAGCAAGCCAATTTACACTTTTCAGTATGACATTCTCCACCGCTTTTGCCCTAACCCTGGCATACCCACCTTAGGCTTTCTTTTGCCCATGACATAAGGCCACCTTCTCAATCCCGAGCTTGGTGCCTGGGGGTCACCACTCATGGTGCCCTCTAGTCATGCAAAATCATAGGCCACCTTCTTGGTGTCTGGGGGTCACCACTCATGGTGCCCATTGGTCTACCCATCTGGGCCTGACTCTCTTGGCATCATCCATCAGGGTGGCATGTAGGTGCGAGAATACATACTTCTACTATTAATGTGATAATCATAGTGACTTTATGATTTGCAAGTATGAACATCCAAACAATTTAGTTGCAGTCAATGTGATTAACCATCCGGCAAACACGCGGGAAACTAATGTGGTTATTCATAAGCGTAACCACATACCTGATCCAGAGCAACTTGCTGTCCAAGCAATAATGATAAAGAACAAGCAACAAGCAATCAACAAGTATCCTGAAATTAATGCATGACATCCAAGTGTTATAATTTATCCAGAACATTCTAAAGCTAGACTTGGATTCCATCTTAGGTTTTCTAAATCACATTAGGGTTTTATTAGGGTTTTTGCCTCCATAACGCTTTTATCATATTAAATGCTCTCTTAGTTCATAAACCCTAATTTCAACACCATAAGCCCAATTAAAGTTGATTATTTCTCTTTTATACCAAAACTACCTTCTTTATCCTTTCAATCTATTTCAAGGTTATTAGACTCAATTATCACCTTTAGTTTCTTTCGGATTATCAACTCATAATTCATGATGATCTAAATCCCATATGAACCCTATTTAGTATTAACTCTACCTTGATTCAATCGAAAACCCTAATTTCTATATTAAGGTTATCTTTCCACAAATTAGTGACTTTAATGCTCAAAATAGCATATTCCAACCTTAATCATGAAATCTCAGTTCTATACATGAAATCAAATAATTAAAGCTAGTAATAGTCCTAATTATCAACATTAGGGTTTTAAGGCCCATTAAAGCCTATTTATGCACATTAACTTTAAAATAAGAGAATTACGTGCAAAGCTCATCCTTTTTATTCCTAATGTGCCTTTTCATCATTAACAGGTTAAGATCAACTTTAATCATCTATTAAACCCTACTATTCTCTTTAATCATATCAAAATAGGGTTCTTTAAACATTAATACATTAAAGTTGATATCTTCCATTACTTTTCGAATTTCGTAAGGAATCAGGGTTCAATCATATTTTATTTGGATTCTTCTCGATTTTCTGAGCAAGTTTCATGTATAATGCGTATCTATCCGAGCTACCGTTAATTAGTTATGAATTTAGCAAATTTGACTTACTTTGGGCCAATGGGAGCGCGCCACGTCGCTCGTCTCCATGCAACGTTGCTTGCTATTTGAAGAACATTTCGAAATGACGTGATTGCCCCCACTTAACCAACCGGCCCTAGCACAGCGCGGAGGGTATAACCGTCCAAAGCATATCTCCCTTCTTCTTCCTCCAGCAGCCCAACGGCCGCCGCCCTAGCCGCCGTGTTGCTACCTCTCGCAGCCTGCCCTCTCCTCCATAGAGCCAGAAACTCATCGCCAACTGTCTCCCTTGCTCTGCCATCACTGTGCGTGCCCGAAACATCCCTCACACGCAGCCTACGCGGCCTTTCATGCATGCGCAAGGTCTGCTTAGTGCGGCTCCTGTTGCAGCCGTCCAGAAGCTTCTGCGTCAAGGATGAAGCGAAGAAGCGACCTCCAAACTCCCCTCTAGCTTCGAGGGTGCATCTAGCCTCCACCAGATCGAACGATATCCCTCAAACGACCTATGAATAGAACTCCACCCTCGACTAGGGTTTAGACGGAAAGAAGAGGAAGAAGTAGTAGCATTACGTGGAATCCCTACGGATCTCGAAGCTGGGGTTCTATCCTTCTTATAGGGGTGGGTATGAAGCCCTAAGGCGTGCCTCATGAGGACTCAAGTCCCAACTTGAAAGGAAACTCACTTTTCCTTGGTTGTAAAGCAACTATATTTCTCTCTCTTCATTAACTTAATATTCCTTGTTGCATGGATATTTTGGAATCCGAAAATTCCTCTCCTTATTTTGCTTATTCTTGTCTTTTAATTCCTTGGCCTCGAAAATACATTTCCTGAAGTTGAGAATACTTTCTTCTTAGCAAGATCTCATAATTCATTAATTATGTAATTCTATTATCCCTTTATTTTGCAATTTTGTATTTTTTTTTCTTTCCTCTTTCTTATTTGGGACTCCTTGGATCCCAAGGAACTCCAAGAATTCGAAATTCCTTTTAAAGGAATACTCATTATCCTTAAATGCATCAATATGCATTATTCTCATTATCATGTATTATTTCTTCTTAAAATATTTCCTTTTGTGGATTTTTCTTTATTTCTCTCTTATTTTCCTCATTAGTATTCCTTTTATTATTAGGAATCATTGGGATACGAAATCCCACTAAGGATAACTCAAATATACTTATTTTCACGTATTTTCCCTATTTCATCAATGTTTTCAATTTCTTTATTAACAAGGAAATACTTAATTGATATTTTCTTTTCTTATTGCCTTTTCTTTGACACTTTGGACTCCTTGGAACCCAAGGAATCTAAGAGGCACGAAATCCTCTTTAGATTTGCCTTCTAGAGGTTTCCACACCTTTCTTATCTCAAATTCTCAGTTATTCATTAATTAATTGAATATCCTTGTTATTGGGCCCAATAGCCAATAAAGCCCGCAAATAAATCAACAAGGCTATTTTAAACGAAAATCATGCATCCATTCATTATTCGTTAATTTATCTCTAATATGAGAAATTACATTTCTCAGCAAATGAACCCAAAATTGGGGTTGTAACAATATCATTAGAACTACAGGCTCTGGAAGTGTTCATCTTAACAATAGGCCAACAATACTTGCAAAACCAACAATAACAAACACATACAAGAATCCACATCCACACAATTTATTCACACACATGATATTCTATTCTCATCGACACTTCATTCCATTCTCATATACATATGCACAGACACAGTTCATTCACACACATGCAATTCCATTCAAATCCACATGTACAAATACAATTCTCATCATATTCCTTTCTCTTTGCATTTCACACACATATAATAGATACACACACCATTCACATATGCACAACAATTCACTTGCATTACATTTAAAATTGTAAAAAGCCATTACCATCACATGTGTATGGAAATAATGACATCAAAGTTTAAGAAACATTATAATTTATCCCAATCAATTATAAAGTTGACTTCCTTAATGAAGAAATCTTTTCACTCTTCTCTTATCTCATCCAACTCTTAATTTGTATATGATTTTATTGTGTTAAATTGTTGCAAAGAGAAAAATAATTCAAGAGTTTGGTTTAATTTTTATATATTATGAAATGAGACTATTTACTTATGATTCAAGACTATATATATTACCTTTTACATAAATGGATGTCTTATGATGTATGTTTGGCAATCTGGTCCATATACCACATCACACAATATCACTATGCACAATTACAATATTGTAAAGAGCATTATAAATTTACAGTTATGTGAAATGTTAATAAGTAAAAATAAGCATAGTTGGCATATATATACATTAGAGTCAGAAAACTATCTTAACATTCTTCCAAGATATTGATTTCTTTTTTATCTACATCACTCTAGTCTATTTGAATGCTTTTATACCCCATATAATTTAAACGGATACATTTAATTGTATTAATAAACAACCATGTAATGATGCAAACATTAATATATGTTGATAAATATTTTTTTTTACTTAGGCTTAATTGTCTCTTTCATTATGCATCCCACAATCAATAGTTTGTTACCGACAAGGTGTGGGGAAACATCACCCAATGCCAAGACATAGAAGGTAGGTTGTAGTACTGTAAGATGACATTTTCTCAACACCGTAAATATATTGTTATAAATACTCAAAGATGACATATAATTGATTTGGAAGGCTATTGTATAACAAAAAAATACATCAGGCTTGTACGACGACTCAATGGGATTACTCCCAAACACCTTGTCAACTATTTAAGGAGGATCAATGAGATTACTCGTAACCACCTTGTAAGAAAAGTAGTACGACTGAGGTACCATTTGAGGAGGTTGAGATCGAGAAACCTGAAACTATCTCATTTCTTCTTTTAATCTCTTTACTACTATGTCCTCTACCTCATCTTGTGACAGTCTTCCTTTCTTAATAGATTTGTGCTTTTGCTCTGATGTGCCAAAAAAAGTATATTATCCTAACACCATCTCTAACACCCCTAACACGTCTAGGATGCTCCTAAGTACCTAGAACAATTGTCAATTTATCCCTTAGATCCTCAAGGGATGAAGTTGCATTGTTTTCTTTGCTCATAGGTCTATCACTAATCATTATCAATAGTAATTGGTCGGTAAAACATAAAAATCAAGGTCAAAAATGAACATGCACTCTAAGAGTTGAATTTTATCATTTTGCAACCACCTCAGTAGTTTTAGGGTTGGGTATTTCTCTAGAGCATCTTGTCCTCACACCTATCATTTCCTCATGGCATGATAGAGATGCAGGAGTAGAAGAAGACTTAGCAAACCTAGGAGTAGGCTGTCCAGAAGAAGATGTTTACTCTCTCTATTGGAGATGCCATGCATAACCATCTAGACACAACCCTTGGTCATACACATTCTCTACACACCTTTCTTTTTTAGCATTATGTATAGCCTGGTTAATCCAAAACATATGTTAATAATGTAATACATTAAATACATCTGATTAATCATGAGAATGTATTTTAAAGGAGGCTTATTACCTTGAATTCATCACTTTGCCTTAAAGCAACAAACATGTCCAACACACTCTTATCAAGATAGGGTCATTGCTCAGTGGCAGACTTCTTCCTCTTGTTGCTCATTATGTAATCTCCTGTCAGTTTTGTCCTAAAATTCCTCAATATCCTCCCACAACATTACATCACATTTTTAAGATGCAATTTTTTCATAAAAGGTCAAAGATGAAATACAAAAATTCATATACTTAATTGAACAATATTTAATAATAGAAATGTGTGTATCTTAAAAAATAGAATTGTGTATATCTTTAGAAACAGAATATCTCACAACTATGTCCTTCCAGATGAGGTCTTTACTGGCAAGATCAACTTTATGTCAAGATTTTGATATTATTGCCACTTTGCTATGAACAACAAACCCTACATATTGTCAAAAAGCACTGCGACTGTTCCCAGTAGGATTTCCTGCTACATCAAAATCAATGTCCAACTTTACACCTTTGCTGCTTTGCGCTGATAGCTTGTTCATCAAAGTGACGCCTCTTTTGCCTGCATGTCCATACTACTCCTAAATGGTCCCATCAAGATCCTAAGGTGCTCATCCTCAAGGTGCTTATCCTCATGGTTCTCATCCTAAAATAGTCAAGAAGCACTCATAAGTGATAAATAATGTAAAATGCTCATCTAGAATACGAAACATATATAACTATGATGGAGAATGTAAAATGCACATCTATGTATAAAAATGATGTATAACTTACACTAGACTCATCCTCACTACACACATCCACACGGTGCTCATCCTCATGGCCATACGCCATCTAAAAAGTGTCACATTAAAAAAAATGAAGAAACACATATCGATGATAAAAAATGTAAAATGCACATCTACCATGTGAAACATATATAAATGTGATAGAGAATGTAAAATACGCATCGAACGTATAAAACATTTAAGTGATAGATATTTTAAAATGCATGCCTCTAGTAATGCTTGGATCACTGATCATTTAATATTCTTTCTGTGTTATCTCCAGACATATATTCATTAGTGTTGGCTTCAATATTTACACTTAGCAAGCCAATTGAGAATGGATTGGAGTCATCATAATTGTCATAGTACTCTTCTTTATTTATAGAATATGCAATGAGTTGCCTTTCCCATGAATAATGATAGACCATTTCTCTTTTGTAGGATCATTGATATAGAATACTTACTTCGCCTGGGATTCCATGATGAATGATTCATCCTTCTTATAATCTTTTTAAAATCCACTAACGTGAAACCCAATGCACCCACTACAAATCCTTTTTGTTATCAACCCAATTACACCTAAAGACTGGAACTCTAAAATCTATGTAGCCAAATTCCCATATGTCTTCATTGACACTATACTAAGACATTTTAGTTTCATGTAAACTCTTACTCTTCGTATCAAAAAAAAATAATAATTATACTTGAAGGGTGACTCCACTATTTTTCTGATCATCTTAACATTTTGCGTAGCATCAAAACCCATTTATGTCAAACCCTTTGTAAGATATAATATTCATTTTTGGTATAAAGGTGAGCCATTTCATATTTTCACCAACATTATTTGGTGTTTGAGATAGTTGACATAAGACTTCATCTACAAACCACCTAATAAATGTCCAATTATGCTCTTTAGCAAGCCATATGGAAATGGATCGAGACTATTTTGTCTTGATAAAATTGGTATGTTCAGTGATACAGATACCCACTTTTTTAATGTTGCATAAAATATACAAGTGTGCTTGTTCCCATGGATCATGACTAATTACTTTCACCCATACCCCTAAAATCCTCATGCCAGAATAAGCGTCAATGTTCTTTGCACTAGCACGAATTTCAGTATAACTCAGAAATTCATTGTAAAAGTTCATAACCTCTCTAGTTGCATAACCCTCAATAATACTCCCTTCAGGTTGATAATGGGTTTGAGCATCACCTTTACAAACACTCATGTAATGTTCAAAAGGATACATGCAATATAAGAAAAGTAGACTCAATATTTTCACTTCCCTAGTCAAATGGGCAATAAGATGTGCCATAATACCAAATAATGAAGGAGGAATATATATATATATCAAGATGGCACAGGGTTACAACCCACTTCTCTTTGCAAATTATCAAGACTATCAGGATCAATAATTTTTTTGCATAGAATGTTGAATAAGAAACAAAGCCTAGTGATCGCAAATCTTACATGTTTTGGTAGTATATATCGAATAGCCAATTGAAATATTTGTTGCATTAGAGTGTGAAAATCATGAGATTTAATACCTATAAACTTTATATCATTCATTGATGTTAATCTATGAATAGTGGAGGAATATCGTTGCTGTACCTTAACATTAATTAAGCAGTCATAAAAAGATCTCTTCTCCTATCTAGACAAGGTGAGGTAAATATGTGTGGTCATTGTTGCTAACTTCTTTTGTTAAATCTTTCCTTATACCTATTCACATAGGTCCATTTTAGATATGATGCCATATTTCGTCTTATTTGATATATTCAACACAGTACTAATGACACTATCATAGATATTTTTCTCAACATGCATTACATCAATATAATGTGTAACTCTCAAAGAACTCCAATAAGGAAGATCTAGAATATTGATCTTTACTTGAATAAAGATTTTTCACTCTGTGTGAGTATAGTACATTGTGATCTCTTACCAAATGTATTGACAATGTCTTTTACTCTTTCATTAACATCCTTCCCTAATATAGATTTAAAGGATCTCTGTTCCTTTGTTGAGCCAATGAATGCTTTATGCAACCTTCATTGGGAATGAACTTTTAGAAGAAACCTTTGATGAATAAGATATATAGTCTTGCCATCATATTTTATTCATATTAGATTAATATTCTTCCCACATATGTAGCATGATTTGGATCCTTTTATGATGTGTCCAAACAAATTCTCATATGCAGGAAAGTCATTGATAGTGCAAAATTGTGGCATCTGACTTGTGAAAACAAGATTAACTATAGCGGAAGCGATTACTAGCAACGGATTACTGAATATCACTAAAATTTAAAACCGATTATCAAGAGATCCATTCACTGGAAAACTATTTCATTTAGAACCAAAGTAAACATTACATCCTGGTTCATATATACATAACATGCATCATTGCACCAAAATCTCAGATCGAAGTATCAAAACACTATCTCCTAGGACCTGAGAGTACATAGACTACTCATAGGACTATCTACAAAAAACAAGACAACCACTGTCTCCACCTGATGGATCACTGCTGTCCCTGTGGTTGTTGCTGCTTCTCGTCTCCTACAGAAGAGTTTCTTCTTTGTCGTCTGCGTCTACCTAAAAATGTTGGATCCCATGGGGGTGAGACAATTATAAAAATTGCCCAACGGGAGATATAACTCTCCGCCAAAACATTTTCATTGCAGTGTAATAGAAATAAACTGAACAGTGAGATAATATAAATCAATAGCAGGTGAATCACATCTATGCAGACTAGAGAAACATTCTTATGCAATATTACAGCTACAACTTGATTAAGCAACATTTCTCATATTCAATATGAATTAAGGGAACATAAGTACATTCCTGTATCAAGGGCATACTAAGCAGTATATCATCAATCAGTGTTTCTCATAATTCAATCTTATGCAAATGCACTACACGTCTGATTATATTTTACAAACTGGTTTAAGCTCATAGGAGATGAGGTATACCGCTCATACTCCAACCGACCATTTCTAGAATCGAAATCGGTACCATAAATAGGTCAATGGAAGAGTCAGATTCCCATGACCACCCACATCCTGGTTAGCACAGGACTACAAGCAGGACTGCGTCGACTGCTCAATTAGCTTTCCAAGGTATACTGGAACTTCGCTATAGAGTTACAGCGTCAACTGCACTCTCATCAGCAATCAAGAGCATTAATGTTTGTCTCTATCGACCAGACATAAAATAACATTGGGAGATTAATGATTCATCCATCCCAACCATCGGGAGATTTATGATATACCTATCCCGACACATGAAGGATTGATAGGTTTAGTGTTTACCCTTCCTCAATCTCTTCACCCGGACGTAAGGATATTTTTGCCAATTTACCCCCACATATTCAAAATATGCAAAATTCCAGTAATTCCATAGAAAACATGTTTCACCATCACCAGTTGCTGATGATGATGGATCTATGGTCAGAGCACTATATGAACATATTTCACTTGATTAATTGAGTACATTTTCATATTCATTTAGCATCAGGCTAGTTCACAAACATAACTTATTATATCAATGCTATAAGGAAACATGTACTAATTTCATCACTTACTTAACAGTCTTAAAAGATATTGGGGACTCAATCCCTTCTCAATTTCATCACCATAATCATATGGCCCTGGGTAATTAAACCCTTGTTTCCTCATTAGGCATTGTTACCAGTTTTCCAAGTAACCATCACCTTCAGGTCAACTGACCAAGGCAAACATGATATTTGCTATTACAAGCATCATTCATTGTACTTGAGGCCCATTAACTCTCTTGTTACCTCTTACCAGGCAACAAGGTATATTATGGCACACAAGGCCCATTCACAATAGTGAATTAAACATCACAGCTCATACCTGGCCATGATCATTATTTTAACATACTTGCATGGTTAGCACAGATGATAATAGTGATATCAATTGCATATCAAAACCATGTTCAACAAATATGAATTCACTATCATGGGTATCACCACTATACCCTTACCAGGGTTATGGTTTCCCATTTCATGTTTTAAGAGAATAACCATCTCATTACCACATCATAGTTATGGTTTATCGCCATACTGCCCAAAATTAGGGTTTATTAAGCATTACATAGCATTACCCTGGATTTGAGATTCACAAAACATTAAACATCAGGGTATCTCATGAAACCACATCAAAATCACCCTATAAAAGGATTTACATTCAATAATTCACAATTAGGGTTTACTATTCATATTAATTAGAGTATCATGATCCATTCCCATAATTAGGGTTTACTAATCATCCCAATTAGGGTTTCATGATTCATTCCCATAATTAGGGTTTACTATTCATCCCAATTAGGGTTTCATGATCCATTCCCATAATTAGGGTTTACTATTCATCCCAATTAGGGTTTCATGATCCATTCCCATAATTAGGGTTTACTATTCATCCCAATTACGGTTTCATGATCCATTCCCATAATCAGGGTTTACTATTCATCCCAATTAGGGTTTCATGATCCATTCCCATAATTAGGGTTTACTATTCATCCCAATTAGGGTTTCATGATACATTCCCATAATTAGGGTTTACTATTCATCCCAATTAGGGTTTCATGATCCATTCCCATAATTAGGGTTTACTTTTCATCCCAATTAGGGTTTCATGATCCATTCCCATAATTAGGGTTTTGGATCACATTACTCTTGATTAGGTCTATTCACATCATCACCATAAATTAGGGTTACAACCATACCTTTTTTTTTGGTCGGTCGAAAACTCATGTTGCTTTTTTTGTATTTTTCCTTTTGGTTTCTGTACAATGCATTCCATTTTCAACTGAAAATGGAGAAAAAAAGGAGGACATATAACTATACAGAGTACACTAAGAAAGAGAGGAGGGATGAGGAAAAAACAAAAACTGAGCAACACACTCCAACTCCTCCAGAAAAATCTTCAGGGACACCAAAAAAACACTTGTCCTTTGTCAAGAAGACCAATATATCCATAACAGATCAGCCGATCAAACCACCCTTCAGCAAGCATCAAAGGAACTCCAGAGGGCATAGCAATACAGATCAGAACTAACATCAAAACCTGCAGCACTCCAACTCCAATCAAACCACTTTCAGCAGATCAGCAAAAGAACTCCCAAGGGCATAGCAGCACAGATCAGCTACAGGAACTCAACCATCATTGCATAAACAATGAGAGGGGAGAAAGACATCACCAGAAGGAAGAAAGAACAAGAAAAACAACAAACAGCATCCCCAAAAAAATGCCAGCCCAAAAGCCACAGCATCAAACATATGCACCCTTTCAAACCATCAAATAAACATAACCTCCATCAACACAGCAACCAACAACATCCAAGCATCCAGAACCAGCCAAACTTCACGAGAACAAAGCTCCCCTGCAGCACATAGAGCAACAGCAAACAGAACAACATAACATGCTAGCTGAACATCAAAAAAACAAGCTATACAAAGGGACTGCAGGTGAGATATGCATCCATAGATCCACCCCCTAAAGCTCAGCACCACATGGGTGAAGTCCGAGAACATCGCAGACTAAACAACTTCAAAAGCTCAGGAACTTCCAGATGAGAAACCCTTCAACATCCCAACATACCTCAGAAAAACACAACCTTCACACTTCCTTCTCAGCCAAGGAAGATCTCAAGACCTCCAACATACTTCAGAAAAACCATATACACTTCCTTCTCAACCAAAAGAACAACCAAGGCCTCAGTTTCCTGAACAGGCAGAGCAACAATACTAAACACGGTGAGCAGCTGCTCATCAGGAACCGCCACAAGCCAACTCTCCAGCAGAACAAACAAGCTACAGCCATCTCAAAGGAGAACCAAGAAAACATCAGGCAGAAAAAAGAAGCAGCACCCGCAGCAACTCAACAACAGCAAAAAACACAACAAAGATAGATCTTGAGTGAGTTCTGCCACTCCGCTCGGGATAAACTCAACCTCTCAAGAACAGAAGAGCAAACCACGGAACCAACACTTCCATGATAACAGCGAGCTCTTAAGCGAGACGCAACAGCAAAAGAGCTCAAAAACTTCAGCACCCAGCAGAAACAGCCCACCGAAAAAGAAGCCAACAGCCTTCAGAACAACAAGAAAACCAAAACTTCAAACAACGAACATCCTAATATCAGCATCAATAACCTTCCAGAGAGCGTACACATCCTTATACCTATTATCATGAACTCTTTTGTTTCTTTCCAGCCAGAAATGATACAGAATTAAAGGAATAGTAGAGCCAGCCTTCAAGTCCTTCATACTAGCGATAGATTCCCAATCATCAGGGATACTATCAATAAGCTTCCCTTTCAGGGCACAATTCCAAAGATCTTTAACATACTTGCAGCTGAAACAAATATGCATAGTATCCTCATAATCCTTTCTACACATATAACAAATAGATGTAACAGGAATCCCCATTCTTCTTAAATAATCCGTGGTAGGAATCTTATTATGAATAGCTTTCCACATATGCATCTTTGCATTCATACTACTTTTAGTCTTCCAGAGCCACTCAAAGACAGCCTTTTGCACCCCTTTGGATCTGACATGATCCCACACATGTTTAATCTTGACGTCACTCTGACCTTTCATAAGAAACTTATCCTCACTGTCTTTATCAATCTTAACATTCTTTAACTTTTCAAGAATAGACATAGAACATCTCGACTCCTTAATACTCCAATAACCATCTCTTATAATAGAACACAATTTGGCTCCATGAGGGATGCCAGATCTAATAGACATACCCTTCTCAACAGTCTCGTGGAAATACTTTCCATTAACCCACGGGTCACCCCAAATATCCACATTTTTTCCATTTCCAACCTTGATCTCAAACAGGTTAAGGAGACTACTCCTCATACGAAGCACATTATTGAACATCCAAGAGTAATTAGAAGACTTTTCAATACTCCAGAAAGACGCTTTCCTTAAGTACTTCTCATTAATCCACTTGACCCATAAAGAGTCCTTCTTTCTGGCCACATCCCAAGCATTCATAACAAGACAGGCTTGTGCAATCTATTTACTTTTTCTAATACTAAGACCACCTTCCTTTTTTGGAAGAGTGATAATATCCCATTTAATCAAATGGACATTCTCCTTCTTATCAGATTTTCCCCAAATAAAGCTTCTACACAACTTATCGATCTCGTCAAGCGTAGAGGAGGGAATAGAAAGGACAACGCCCAATAGATATACATAGTTGAAAGCGTCGACTTAACAAGCTCAACCCTACCAGCAAAGGAAAGAGATTTGGCTTTCCATCCTTCCATCCTTCTCTTAATTTTATCCAACAACTTTTCACAATGTTTTTTGTTCAACTTGCCAGCAAAAAGGGGCATCCCCAAATACTTGGTATCTTCAATACTACCAACATTAATACCCATAGCCTCGGAAATATCCACAGCCTCCCGACCAGGTCTCAAATAAATCATGATTTTGTTTTTATTCACACACAAACCAGACATCAAGCCAAACTTATCTAACAAATCCTTTATGCCAACAACATTACTAACCCCTGCTCTAGAGAACATCATCAAATCATCAGCAAAAACCAGATGAGAGCAGCTCATATTACTTGAAACATGAATCGGACAATAAGACTTGTCCCTCTTAATCATCTCAGATAAACCCTGCATAGCAATAGTAAACAAATAAGGTGCAATAGGATCTCCTTGCCTAACCCCATTAGACGGGACAATCGTTCTTGACGTTTCACCATTAATCAAAATCTGGTATGAAGTAGTTCTGAAGATCACCTCAATCCAACGAATCCATTTATTAGAAAAACCCATTCTGCTCATAATAGAAAACAAATACTTCCAACTCACAGAATCGTAGGCTTTGGATATGTCAGCCTGAATACACATACCTCTACCATTTTTTCTCATGATATCACTGAAAATCTCATTCGTCAACAGAGTAGCTTCCTTAATACTCCTCCCTTTAACAAAGGGGCACTGATTATCATCAACGATTGAAGGGAGGCACACCTGCAACCTATTTGAGAGAATCTTCGAAATGAGCTTATAGAAAATATTACAAAGAGCAATAGGCCTCCAGTTAGAAATCAAAGAACTATCAGCACCCTTAGGCAGCAAAGTCAAATAAGTTCTATTAGCCTCTTTCAACATGTTATTATTAATGAAGAACTCCTTTACAGCACTGAACACATCATCCCCTATAACCTTCCACGCAGATTTGTAAAAATAACCATTAAAACCATCGGGTCCAGGACTCTTATCCACATTCAACTCATCAATAACCTCCTCAATCTCCTTTCTAGTAACAATCTTCGTCAACAGCACATTTTGTTTCTTAGTAATCGTTGGTCCATTCCAGTCATCTTTCCAGACCTCTCCATTGTTGCTGTTACAAAAGATGTTTTCATAATACTTAGCAATAGCCTCCTTAGTCACATCATTATCCCTAGTGACATTCCCATCAACATTAAGACAGTTAATCGAATTTCTAGCTCTCCTTGTCCTCAAAGAAGAATAGAAAAACTTGGTGTTCATATTACCCTCTTTCAGCCAAATAGTTCTGGATTTTTGTCTGTAGAGGGCTTCCTCTCTAATGGACGCCTCTCTAGCCTCCCTTCTCAATCTGTTAGCAGTAGATCTCAGATTAACATCATTAGGATTCAGATCAGCCTTCTTCTGAGCTTCTAAAGCATTCAAACTCGTCACAGCTGCATTTTCCATAACATTCCCAAACACCTTTTTATTCCAATCTTGTAACTTCTTTTTAAGATGTTCAAACTTCCTAAACAGCCTAAACATGGCATGACCTTGAACCTCTAAATTCCAGCTCTCCTCCAGAATTCTTTGAAAGTCCTTATGATCAACCCAACTATTTATAAATCTGAAAGGAGATTTATATTTACGAGGCTTGCCAATCGTCAGCATAATCCTATTATGATCACTAATAGTATTCGTAATAGTTTCACCATGAACCTGATCGAACTTTTTTTGGAACTCCATATTATAAAGAATTCTGTCAAGTTTAGTAGCAATGAACTTATCCCCATCCTGGTGATTATTCCAAGTAAAGCGAGGCCCAGACATATCCATCTCCATCATACCACTGTCCAACATAAAATCATTGAAGTCCTCCATAGATTTCTTAGAAGGAGGTTGCTCACCAATTTTTTCATCAAAATTCCTGACCGCGTTAAAGTCTCCAAGAACCACCCAAGGACCAATGTTCATCATATTACTATCTCCAAGTTCCTCCAAAGCCCTTCTCTATCATAATCGTCGTTATGCCCATAAACAGCTGAAACATTAGACATAATGTCATCTTTTTCCAATCTAAAATGGATAGTTTGATCAGACTCTGCCAACTTAATCAGCTTACAATTTTCCTCTTTCCACAAAACAATAATGCGTCCCAAAGCATGAGAACTGCTATTTGAAAACCAATTGTACCCCTCAAAGAATTTATTCAACACTTTTTCAATCTTATTAATTCTGAGCTTCGTCTCTACAAGGACAAATACATCACAATTTGCCCTTCTTACCTCCTCTTGGACACTTAGGAGCTTATTACTTATGCCCCTAACATTTCAAGAGGAAATAGTACATGAACTCATTTATACACTTTGGCTGTTGAACTGACAGCCTCAGTATCTTCAGAAATTAGTTCCAACTCACGTGGAATGGGAGCATCCTTAAGTTCCTCGATTCTGATATTGGTATTCAGTTTACCTTGACATCTAGGAGATACTTTTTGACCAGCGCGCCTTATCATACATTTCACAGAGCTTGACGATCCTTGTGAACTGCCATCGCTATCAGGTGACTCCCTTGGAGTAATGATAATGGGACTAGCATGCACCTGCTCTGAAATGTCCTTTGATCCTTCAGAATTAGCCTTAACATTTTCATTCAGAGCTTCTAGAGTCAACGATTTATCCTTCATAACCATTCTAACTTTCTCATCATATTCTATTCCTTCGTTCACCTCTTTAGATAATTTATCATCTTCAATAACCAGTTCTTCAGGCAACTGAACAGCTGATACACTCCTTAAATCCCCTTCATCTTCTATTTCTTCAATAACATATTCAGCATCGTTCTTCAGATTT
This sequence comes from Alisma plantago-aquatica, assembly GCA_963693085.1. Classification (NCBI taxonomy): domain Eukaryota; kingdom Viridiplantae; phylum Streptophyta; class Magnoliopsida; order Alismatales; family Alismataceae; genus Alisma; species Alisma plantago-aquatica. Next base: position 1,127,843,340 of record OY856409.1, on the reverse strand, counting down.
CCTTTGGGAATATTTTCAAGCACTTCTCTTGCATTTTTCTTCTTGACTTCCCATGTTTGAATTGGTTTCAATGCTCTACTTTTCTGATCAGGTACAACAACATCCGGAAGACATTCATCATGCCCCATAAATCCGCACTTACTACAAACATATGGAACCCATTCATACTCAATTAACACACAGTGTTCCTTCCCATCATCACTTCTTAATGTTACTCTTTCCGGAAACTTTGAATCCTTATTCATCAGAACTTGTATCCTCGCCACATCCAGCCGCCTCAGATTAAGCGTCAAGTCATCCATCTTCACCGGATTACCTAGGAATGAACTGATTCTACAAAACATCCTCTGATCCCATAGTTCCATTGGTAGATTCCTCAAATTTGCCCATACAGGGACATCAGATAAAACAACCTTTTCTTGTTTCTCGTCCATGTTCCATTTCCTGAGAATAACCGGCCTGTCTTTGACATACCAATCACCTTCAAGAATAGTCTTCATATCATTAGCATCCTCAAACCGTACCAGAAAAAAGCCGTCTCCTCTGTCAAATATTTCAAAGAATCCGCTTATGAGCCAAACACTGTTGAAATAGTTCACAAGAGTGGGAATGTGTGGACGGAAGTCGACAACGTAACCAAGCAGGCACCTACTCCATTTGTCCACATTTTCCTCCGCTTCAGATCTAGGATACACCAGTTTTCTATCTTCCAGCGATATAGCTATTTTTTTCAGAACTGACCCATCACCAGCTAATCTCGGCTTCAGGCTTTCCCAGTTAATGGATTTCTTCTCTGGTTCTATTGTTGAGACTCTACTATTGATCTGAATACCTTTGTGAAATCTCTCCCTTCGTCTGTAATCACCCCAAGGAGGCTGCCAACGAGCCACCGTCGCGCCTCTGGTCGCCTTACATTTCGCAGTGTCGGGAGCTAGGGAAGCCATCTTCTTTTGTGGTTACAACCATACCTTGGATTAGGGTTTTCAATATAATTGCCCTGGATTAGGGTTAAGGATCAACAACCTTGTCAATTAGGGTTTTGGGTTCATGATTAGGGTTTCATGATATCTTTACTTAAGGATCATACCCTAAATCACCACATGAATTAAACTCATGTATCAACTCCATGTTATCATTCCTCTCAACTTGATTAGGTCATATCAACCCTTAATCAAGTTCATACAACTATGAATGACATAGTGTACCGAACCATTGATCTTATGAAAATTAGGGTTCCTTCCTTAATTGGCACAAATCCCTAGGTACTATTAGGGTTTCAACTTTTGTACCTTTATTGATTAACATTACTAATCATCTTTGGATTATTGGAACTATCATTTCCTTCAACATCCAAATGATTGAAACTGTGGGCTCCGATCTCCAAACCACGATATAATCACGAATTAAATTTAGCGGAAGCAATCGATAAACAGCGGAAGGCAAAAATCACGAGAAATTAAAACTTTTCGAGACAAGAGCTTGAAACCACAAACCTTTTCCATTGAAAAAGGATTTAAACTGTATACATCACTATCAAAATTACTTCTTGAGTAATTATATACAACAAGATACAAAATCTCAAGAAGTCACAACAAAAGACTCCAAGACCTGAGTGTACAGAGGACACATAGGACAGACTCTAACTACAATACTTGGCAGGCTAAAACTCCACCTGAGACTATTACTACTCCTGGTGCTGCTGCTGCTGGGATTGATCACCTGTATTCTAGTTCCTCCGTTTCCGACGACCACCTACAAGGTTGAAGTCTACGGGGTGAGACAATATACAAATTGTCCCAGCGAGAGTTATAACTCTCGGCCAGAAGCTTTATTATAACATTTAAGGAATATTATAGACAAGATAACAATAATCCTTCAACAGCAGGTTTAATAACAAGTACAACAATTTCTACTTATGCAGTCATGTCTTTAAAGCATATAAATGGCATGTATACCAAATGTCTGAACTGATCATTAATGTAAACAAAGTAACAACAACCATCTTCCTCGTAGATAAACCTTAGCAGATATACTACAGAGTTGTTTATGTTTTACAAACATGATTATGCCCTGTGGAGATGAGGCTTACCACTCATACTCCAACTGATCGCTAAGTAGTCACATCAGTATCATACATAGGTCATCAAAAGAGCCGGATTCTTATGACCTCATCATCCTCAGTCAGTTAGAGGATTGTTTGCTAGACATCTGGCAGGACGTCTTTTGTTATAGCTCTCCAGGGTAAACTGGACCTTCTCTATTTTAGAGTTACAGTGGCATTCTGTACTCTCTTCATCATCGGAAGATTTCTTGTTTATCTTTCACCGATGCGGTGTTTGTGTTTTGTTTGGGAGACTTGTGATACATCTCCCCATTTGGTTCTGTAGTGGAGGATTGACGGTATCAATTCCTACACTAGGATGTAAGGATATACGCATCCATTTCCCCCACATACTCAAGAGTATGTGATCCAGGAGTTCCCTTGGGAAAACCTGTTTCACCATCATTTAGACTCTGATAATGATGGATCTATGATCAGGGCTCTACATTAAACTTGATTAGTTAGGTGCATTCAGTATTCTTTTACATCATACATTGTTCTTCAAACAATAACAGTAGCATAACAGCTATAAAAGTAGAATACTAAATGTAACAAACCTAACTCACATCAATCATCATTTCTCAGTATACTCATCACAAGTCATCTCTAAAGCATGACTTTGATAGTATTCATGGCTCTTACAGCCCATTTAGAACATAAGATACCACTAACAAGGCATCAAGATAATTCACTATTCATAAAGCTAACAACATGCTTTCAATGAATATAGTATCATCATCCATACCTGGATATGATCACCTTCATATCAGGACCTGCATGGTTAATTCAACTGATAAAGGTATTTCAAAAATAAGAATATACTTTCCATTCTTGTCATAAGAGTTAAGTCCTCTAATTCTCATCAATTAGGGTTTACTACTCTTATTGCATGTAATTACCCTGAAAGTAGGGTTTACTATTCACATTATGGTGAATTGAACTCATAACATCATCATGTATGAGTATCATCATCATTGATGCTCTCAGATAAGTCTAAGAATTCATCACTTATCATAATTAGGGTTTCCATGATCTCACATAAGTGGATCATACCTAATCATGCATATTCATGTGTGTTGAAGGTATTTTACTTGAGTTTCCATCATAAAAGAGGTACTTTCTCTCTCCTAAGATACTTTCTCTCTCCTCTTATTGGTAGATGGTGATAACACAAATCTAGATCAAGTTGGGTTAAGTCCCCTTTGATTAACATAGGTCAAATCACCACTATTGAGTGATTAGGGTTTGATCAGAACAAGGTTTCACTCAATTGAACCTTTCAAGGGTATTATGGTAAATTACACATTGATCATCATCATCATGGGTTAATTTACTAACCACTTGACTCCTAATGTCTCTTGGTAACATTAGGGTTTAGGTTGAACAACTATTAAACCATTTAAGCCCTCAAGGCATTAAGCAAACTTATCATTAAAGGTTTTCACTAGGTTTCACACCTTCAACCTTCACACACTTTGAAACTGTATGGCCTTATACGGTTTTGAAACCGAATGCCCTCATACGGTTTTGAAACCGAATGCCCTCATATGGTTTTGAAACTGATTGACCTTATACGGTCTTGAATCCGAATGCCCTCATACGGTTTTGAAATCGAAAGAGCTTATACGGTTTGCAACCAAGTTGACCCTATACGGTTTTGAAACCGAAAGAGTTCATACGGTTTGAGACCGTATAGACCCATACGGTCTTAAGGACATATAGACCCATAAGGTCTTGAGATCGTATGGATCCATACGGTCTTGAGATTGTATGGATTCATACGGTTTCAAACCGAATGCCCAATAAAGGGTCAAGACCGTATAGACCTTCAAGGTGGTTTCAAGGGTCAATTCAATTAGGGTTACCTATGTTGAAGCCATCAATTGGCCTTAGGCTTACTAACCACTTATCAATTGATGCAATTAGGGTTAGCCTTAACCTATTGGTCACCCAATTGACCCCTTATAAGTATCCAATTAGGGTTGGTGTGGATTCAATTTAAGGTCTATCAACGTTCAACCATCAACACTCAACAAGGTGAAATTAAATCGAAGTTGAACCCCTCAAATGACCTCCAATTGGGCTAAAACTTGGCCCATACGGTCTTGAGATCGTATGGACATCATCCATACGGTCTTGAGACCGTTTGCCCAAAGTTTGACCCAAAACTAAGTGATTTAGGCTAGGGTTGAAGTCCAATTAGGGTTAAAATCAGTAATTTTCATCAATTTCTTCAACTTAGTTGCAATTGGACCTTCAACCTACCAAATTCCTCAACCATAGACCTTCATACGGTTTTTGGTTGTGCCCAAACGGTCTTGAGACCGTTTGGTAAAATCCCAAACGATTTTGAAACCGTTTGGGCCCTTCAACCTAAAACTCAACAAGATCTATGGTTAAAACAGTAATTTCAACGTTTTGAAATGGCTTCAACTCCCAAACCGTTTGGAATTAGACCATCAAATTTGGAGGGTTGTTAATTAACATCTTCATGAACAGTAATCTCATACGGTCAACGTTTAGTCAACCATCTTATACGGTTTTGAAACCGTTTACTCAAAAAGGTCAATTTAAGTAGGAAGAAAAACAGAACTAATTTCAATTAAACTTGCTACTTGTTTTGCCTATATCTCACGATCCCTTTGGAGTTGACCTCTCAAATTTTGGGGGTGATTAGCCTACATAATTGTGAACAGAAATCTTATACGGTCCACGCATGGTCAATGCAGTCATACGGTTTTGAAACCGTATGCCTCCATACGGTCTTGAAACCGTATGCCTCCATACGGTTTGCAAACCGTATGGGCATAGTGGTTGAGACCGTATGGCAAAGTGGAAAACCGTGGATAAACATTAGAAATAACGTCCTTATCTTCCTACTCAAGAACAGCAACGGTTCCTCACGATTTTTCTTGCAAGGAAGCAAGGGAAAGTAGGGAAGAAGAAGATCTATCAACTAAAAGCATAGAAAAGATGCATATAACAAAGCATAGGTTTAGAGTTATAAAACCCGCCTAAAGCTTGCTCCTTGAGCTCCAAGCTTTCGAGCTCCAAGCCTTTAATGGCGTCCAAGAAGCTCCACATGTCGGCCAAGGTGATTCCTCCAAGGAAGGTTGACAAAAGATGGCTAGAAAGGTAAAACTAAGTAAGCTAGCCATGAATTTGCCCTTGAAATCGAGTTCTAACCATAGAATTTGGGCAAGAAGAGGAATCCAAACCTACCTTGCACCCTTGGTAGTTTCTCCTGAGCTCCAAGGCTGTCCTTAGTCGGTTGAGCAAGGGGGAGAAGTGAAGGAAACGTGAAAAGTATTTTCCTTGCAAAGAGGGAAAAGAGCTATATACTTAAGTGTTTTTCTCAACACAAACTCATGAGTTTTCCCTATATCCAATTAAGTCCCTCCATATTTACTTGCTCGTCCCTTATTCTTAATTCTAAGGACAAACCTTCTCTTAAGGTCAAGAAAAAGAAGGCAAAGAGGTTCAACCTATTACTAAAGCACACATATAAAAGGGCTATAGTACATACACCCTGATTATTCAATCAAAAAGGTGTTCTCATCATTTGATTAATCAATTGAGGTAACCTCTTCATCATTTCTTCTCTAAATGATGACAAGAGTCCTAAAAGATATTTTAGATGGTTTATTTTACAAGTTGCATCCCTCAAATTGGGTAAATTGCACTTTACCCCAATTTAGGGTTTTTCAAGCATAGGGATTGCTTTCACAGCTGCACCTTGGTGCTCAAGGTTGGGAAATCCCCCAAACTTCATCATAAACATCCTCATGATGTATCAACATCAGAGGAACATCTCAACCTATGAATATTGCAAGTTAACCCCTTTAACTGGGTAATTTGCACATAGGTCCCTGCATTACAAAATAATGCTACAACTTTATACAAAAGGAGCAAAATTGAAAGTAAATGTTCCTGAGGAACTTAATTACATGCCAGGGAGTGTTCACAAGTATATAATTACATATTTAGGCAAAACTTCCAGGGTTAGGTTATAACCCAGGTCAGGGATGTTACAAATTATCCACCCCTTCACAAGGATTTCGTCCCCGAAATCGATAAAGCGTATTAAGAGAAAAGAGCAGGGTATTTCCTTCTCATCTCATCCTCTAGTTCCCAAGTGGCTTATTCAACACCACGACGGTTCCAGAGGACTTTCACAAGGCTTATATCCTTTTTCTTTAGCTTTTTAGTTCTGTTATCAAGGATTGACACAGGTCCTTCCTCATATGTTATATCTTCATTCAATTCTACTTCCATAGGTTGTAGAACTGACTCGGTCTCGGGGTGACATTTCCTCAACATGGAAATGTGAAAGACAAGATGTAACTTCTGCAACTCCTGGGGTAACTCTAGTCTATAGGCCACCTTTCCAATCCTTTCAATAATTGGATAAGGTCCCATAAATCTAGGAGCTAACTTTTCTTTTTTCCCAAAATGAAGGACTCCTTTCCAAGGTGAGACTTTGAGGTACACTCTGTCTCCAACCTGGAACTCTAGGGGTCTACGACGTTTGTCAGCATATGACTTCTGCCTATCCTGTGCAGTCTTAAGCTGTTGCTGTATAACTTTAATCTTCTCTGTGGTTTGCTGCACAAGATCAGGACCTAACAACTGGTGCTCACCAGTTTCATACCAACACAAGGGTGATCTACAACGTCTACCATACAAAGCTTCATAGGGTGCCATATCAATACTATGTTGATAGCTATTGTTATAGGCAAACTCTATTAAGCTCAGATGTAGATCCCAACTCCCGGTAAACTGGAGAACACATGCTCTCAACAGGTCTTCCAAGGTCTGTATAGTCCTTTCTGACTGTCCATCAGTCTGTGGGTGAAAGGCTGTACTAAACCTTAACTTGGTGCCTAGGGCTCTGTGTAACTGCTCCCAAAAGTGACTTGTAAACTGGGGACCTCTGTCAGAAACTATCGTGACAGGGACTCCGTGCAAACGCACTATCTCTTGCACATAAATCTGGGATAACTTTTCAGCAGAATAGGTTGTTTTGACAGGTAGGAAAAGTGCTGTCTTAGTCAACCTATCAACCACTACCCAAATGGAATCATGTCCTTTGCTTGTCCTGGGTAGGCCAACAACAAAGTCCATGGTCACATGGTCCCACTTCCACTGTGGTATAGGTAAGGGTTGCATTGTTCCTGCAAGTTTCTGGTGTTCAGCCTTGACCTACTGACACACCGGACACCTCAAAACAAACTCAGCTACATCCTTCTTCATCCCAGACCACCAATACATATCTTTCAGGTTTTGATACATTTTAGTGCTCCCTGGATGCATAGCATATATCGAAGAATGAGCTTCTTCCAGGACTAACTCCCTCAGGTTATCTACATCTGGTACTATCATCCTCCCATGATAGCATGCCACCTGGTCATCTGACTCATGAAAACCATCTTGTTTTCCACTATCATACTCATATCTAATCTGCTGAACAGCAGCATCTACTTGTTGTGCCTCCTTTATCTGCTCTCTTAGGGTAGGTTTAATCTGCATCTCAGCTAACAAACCGGCTAACAATGTCACCTTCAACTGCACATTGTCTTGCCTTAAAGAGATAATCATATCCCTCTTAGAGCATACTAAGGGACTTAGTTGTGCTCTATCCATGGTTGATGTTGCTGATTTCCTACTTAAGGCATCTGCAACCACATTGGCCTTGCCTGGATGGTAATCGATTGTACAGTCGTAGTCCTTGATTAACTCCATCCAGCGAGGTTGCCTCATGTTAAGCTCATGCTGAGAAAAGATATACTTAAGGTTCTTGTGGTCTGTGAAAATCTGGAAGGTTTCTCCGTAGAGATAATGTCTCCAGATCTTCAAGGCATGAACCACATCATCTAACTCTAGATCGTGTGTCGGATAATTTTCCTCGTGTTTCTTAAGCTGTCGGGAAGCAAAAGAAATCACTTGTTTATCCTGCATCAACACACATCCAAGTCCATTCTTGGAGGCATCACAGAAGATTATATATCCCTTTCCTTGTTCAGGTAGCACAAATACAGGTGCACTTGTCAACCTTTCCTTCAACAGTTGAAAAGACTGTTGACACTTATCACTCCAGGAAAAAGGAACATCTTTCCGGGTTAATTTGGTCAAAGGTAAGGCGATTGAACTGAAATTCTTGATAAACCTTCGATAATAACCAGCTATCCCTAAGAAACTTCTAATCTCCATCGGTGTCTTCGGTTGTTCCCACTGTAGAACAGATTCCACCTTTGCAGGGTCAACACGAGTTCCCGAGGCAGATATCACATGTCCAAGGAAAGACACTTCAGATAACCAGAACTCACACTTGCTAAATTTAGCGTATAGCTTATGTTCTCTTAGCAAGGTCAGAGTTTGGCGAAGATGCTGCTCATGCTGCTGAGCATCCTTACTATAAATCAGCATGTCATCTATGAAGACGACAACACACTGATCAAGAAAAGGTCGGAAGACTCTATTCATGAGTTCCATGAATGCCGCCGGTGCATTAGTTAGTCCAAACGACATAACCGTGAACTCATAGTGACCATATCTTGTCCTAAAGGCAGACTTGGATATGTCACTGTCCTTAATGCGGAGTTGATGATATCCTGACCTCAAATCTATCTTTGAGAAGACTGTTGCACCACGCAACTCGTCAAAAAGATCATCAATCCTCGGCAAAGGATACTTGTTCTTTATTGTTACTTTATTAAGTTGTCTATAGTCAATGCACAACCGCATTGATCCATCTTTCTTTTTAACAAACAAGACCGGAGCACCCCAAGGTGAGGTACTCGGTCGGATGAAACCCTTCTCAAGTAACTCTTGAAGCTGTTTCTTGAGTTCTGCCATCTCGGCAGGCGCCATCCTATAAGGAGTCTGGGCTATGGGTTTCGTATCTGGGACCAGATTGATCTCAAAATCAATCTCCCGAGGTGGTGGTATACCAGGAAGTTCTTCAGGAAACACATCCTCGAATTCCCTGACAATAGGAACTTCAGCAGGATTGGGACTCTCCTTGGTAACATCTACCACATGGGCTAAGAATGCATAACATCCTTGCCTCATCAGCTTATCAGCAACCATAGCTGATACAAGACAGGTGGGCAGAATCTTTCTTTCTCCTTGAAAGATCCATGTGTTGCTTTCATCAGCAAACACTGCCAACTTGGACTCACAATCCAAGACAGCTCGATATCTTTCCAAGGTATCCATCCCTAGGATTACATCGAATCCTTGCATATCAAGCGGTATAAGGTCCACTTGAATGCGATGTTTAGAAAAGAAGAGGATGCAGGGAGAGCATACCTCCTGCAGAACGGCAGACCCACTCAACGGAGTCTCCAACAACAACCTATCTGCCCTATGACTAACTGTCATATTGCAGTTGCGGATCACTCTTTGAGTGATGAAAGAGTGTGTAGCACCCGGATCAATCAGAACAGATATTACACAAGATTTAGACATATCAGAATATAGAAGTTCCATCTGACCTGTCACCACTTGTGGATTGACCACTGCTTCAGGTGGGTTCATAGCATAGAACCTTGTTGTAGCCTATTGTTGAGGTGGTGCTGATGATCCAGCTTGAGACGCTTGATCGCGTTCTCGAGCTACTCCTCGAGATTTCCCTCTCTGTGATCCCTGTTGACCTTGTCTCGGAGGCTGTGTCACACTGACAGGCTTAGATCGATAGTCCTTCATCAAATGTCCCACTTTACCACAGTTGTAACAGCTTCTCTCCTGTTGTTGTGGTCTTGGTGATCCAGTCACTGACACTGATGCAGAACTCTGAGTCTCCCGAGGTGATTGTCCTCGTCCTCTACCTCTACTTGGAGACCACTGAGTCTAAGAACTAGATCTAGGTGGTGGAGGGTTAGGTGCAGAGGATCTAGGCTGCTTAGAGTCCCTAGATGAAGAACCCTGGAACTGTGGATATCTTTTCTGAGTTTGCCTCTTCTCAACCAGAGATCTCTCTATCCTTTGGACTGACTCAACGAAGGTAGAGAATCTCTCTTGGTTTTCTAAGGCAGACACCGGGGTAGTCATATCAGCATTCAGGCCCTTCTCGAATCTTATGATTCTTTCCTCTTCTGTGGCAGCCATGTGCGGACAAAACCGCAACAACTCCATGAACTTAGCTTCATACTCGCTAATGTTCATCATGCCCTGCCTCAGTCTCTCAAACTGAGAGATCTTATCGTCTAGGAAGGTCTTTGGGAAATATCTCTGGACAAATTCCCGCCGAAAATCTTCCCACGAGATCTCCATTCCAGGTCTCTTCTACTCTTCCATTGTCCACCAATGACCAGCGCTTCCTTTGAGAAGATAGACAGCATGTCTGACCTTCTCAACTTCAGGGATATTGAGAATCCTGAAGGCCTTCTCCAACTCCGTCAACCACAGATCAGCATCTGCGGGGTCGGCAGTCCCATAGTACTCGGTAGCTCTGACACGACGTAGTCGCTCGAACATCTTCCCGATACCTTGACCTTCTGGTTGGACAGGTGCCCTGGGTGCAGGCATGGGCATCCTGTCGGTTATGTGTGTCATGGCAGTCATAAACTGCACGAACATAGTCTGCACGACTGGGTTACTCATGTCGACTGGGTCGAACTGAGGTGGCTCTCTGGGTGGCTCAGGTACATGCTGTTCTACTTCTGGAACCCCTGCAACACCTTGAGGTGCAGCTACGCTACTTTCTGCCACGTGTTCCTCATGTGGCTCAGACATTCTTAGGTATCTTCTTCTCCTGAGGAGCAGAAGATTCTATTAGATAAGGAAGGAATACTTAAGATAGACTCGACTTCCTAAGTCCTATGCCTCTGTAGACTCGACGAACCTAGAGCTCTGATACCACTTAATTGTGGGCTCCGATCTCCAAACCACGATATAATCACGAATTAAATTTAGCAGAAGCAATCGATAAACAGCGGAAGGCAAAAATCACGGGAAATTAAAACTTTTCGAGACAAGAGCTTGAAACCACAAACCTTTTCCATTGAAAAAGGATTTAAACTGTATACATCACTGTCAAAATTACTTCTTGAGTAATTATATACAACAAGATACAAAATCTCAAGAAGTCACAATAAAAGACTCCAAGATCTGAGTGTACATAGGACACATAGGACAGACTCTAACTACAATACTTGGCAGGCTGAAACTCCACCTGAGACTATTACTGCTCCTGGTGCTGCTGCTGCTGGGATTGATCACCTGTATTCTGGTTCCTCCGTTTCCGACGACCAGCTACAAGGTTGAAGTCTATGGGGTGAGACAATATACAAATTGTCCCAGCGAGAGTTATAACTCTCGGCCAGAAGCTTTATTATAACATTTAAGGAATATTATAGACAAGATAACAATAATCCTTCAACAGCAGGTTTAATAACAAGTACAACAATTTCTACTTATTCAGTCATGTCTTTAAAGCATATAAAGGACATGTATACCAAATGTCTGAACAGATCATTAATGTAAACAAAGTAACAACAACCATCTTCCTCGTAGATAAACCTTAGCAGATATACTACGGAGTTGTTTATGTTTTACAAACATGATTATGCCCTGTGGAGATGAGGCTTACCACTCATACTCCAACTGATCGCTAAGTAGTCACATCAGTATCATACATAGGTCATCAAAAGAGCCGGATTCTTATGACCTCATCATCCTCAGTCAGTTAGAGGATTGTTTGCTAGACATCTGGCAGGACGTCTTTTGTTATAGCTCTCCAGGGTAAACTGGACCTTCGCTATTTTAGAGTTACAGTGGCATTTTGTACTCTCTTCATCATCGGAAGATTTCTTGTTTATCTTTCACCGATGCGGTGTTTGTGTTTTGTTTGGGAGACTTGTGATACATCTCCCCATTTGGTTCTGTAGTGGAGGATTGACGGTATCAATTCCTACACTAGGATGTAAGGATATACGCATCCATTTCCCCCACATACTCAAGAGTATGTGATCTAGGAGTTCCCTTGGGAAAACCTGTTTCACCATCATTTAGACTCTGACAATGATGGATCTATGATCAGGGCTCTACATTAAACTTGATTAGTTAGGTGCATTCAGTATTCTTTTACATCATACATTGTTCTTCAAATAATAACAGTAGCATAACAGCTATAAAAGTAGAATACTTAATGTAACAAACCTAACTCACATCAATCATCATTTCTCAGTATACTCATCACAAGTCATCTCTAAAGCATGACTTTGATAGTATTCATGGCTCTTACAGCCCATTTAGAACATAAGATACCACTGACAAGGCATCAAGATAATTCACTATTCATAAAGCTAACAACATGCTTTCAATGAATATAGTATCATCATCCATACCTGGATATGATCACCTTCATATCAGGACCTGCATGGTTAATTCAACTGATAAAGGTATTTCAAAAATAAGAATATACTTTCCATTCTTGTCATAAGAGTTAAGTCCTCTAATTCTCATCAATTAGGGTTTACTACTCTTATTGCATGTAATTACCCTGAAATTAGGGTTTACTATTCACATTATGGTGAATTGAACTCATAACATCATCATGTATGAGTATCATCATCATTGATGCTCTCAGATAAGTCTAAGTATTCATCACTTATCATAATTAGGGTTTCCATGATCTCACATAAGTGGATCATACCTAATCATGCATATTCATGTGTGTTGAAGGTATTTTACTTGAGTTTCCATCATAAAAGAGGTACTTTCTCTCTCCTAAGATACTTTCTCTCTCCTCTTATTGGTAGATGGTGATAACACCAATCTAGATCAAGTTGGGTTAAGTCCCCTTTGATTAACATAGGTCAAATCACCACTATTGAGTGATTAGGGTTTGATCAGAACAAGGTTTCACTCAATTGAACCTTTCAAGGGTATTATGGTAAATTACACATTGATCATCATCATCATGGGTTAATTTACTAACCACTTGACTCCTAATGTCTCTTGGTAACATTAGGGTTTAGGTTGAACAACTATTAAACCATTTAAGCCCTCAAGGCATTAAGCAAACTTATCATTAAAGGTCTTCACTAGGTTTCACACCTTCAACCTTCACACACTTTGAAACCGTATGGCCTTATACAGTTTTGAAACCCTCATACGGTTTTGAAACCGAATGCCCTCATACGGTTTTGAAACCAAATGACCTTATACGGTCTTGGAACCGAATGCCCTCATACGGTTTTGAAACCGAAAGAGCTTATACGGTTTGCAACCAAGTTGACCCTATACGGTTTTGAAACCGAAAGAGTTCATACGGTTTGAGACCGTATAGACCCATACGGTCTCAAGGTCATATAGACCCATATGTTCTTGAGATCGTATGGATCCATACGGTCCTGAGATCATATGGATTCATACGGTTTCAAACCGAATGCCCAATAAAGGGTCAAGACCGTATAGACCTTCAAGGTGGTTTCAAGGGTCAATTCAATTAGGGTTACCTATGTTGAAGCCATCAATTGGCCTTAGGCTTACTAACCACTTATCAATTGATGCAATTAGGGTTAGCCTTAACCTATTGGTCACCCAATTGACCCCTTATAAGTATCCAATTAGGGTTGGTGTGGATTCAATTTAAGGTCTATCAACGTTCAACCATCAACACTCAACAAGGTGAAATTAAATCGAAGTTGAACCCCTCAAATGACCTCAAATTGGGCTCAAACTTGGCCCATACGGTCTTGAGATCGTATGGACATCATCCATACGGTCTTGAGACCGTTCGCCCAAAGTTTGACCCAAAACTAAGTGATTTAGGCTAGGGTTGAAGTCCAATTAGGGTTAAAATCAGTAATTTTCATCAATTTCTTCAACTTAGTTGCAATTGGACCTTCAACCTACCAAATTCCTCAACCATAGACCTTCATACGGTTTTGGGTTGTGCCCAAACGGTCTTGAGACCGTTTGGTAAAATCCCAAACGGTTTTCAAACCGTTTGGGCCCTTCAACCTAAAACTCAACAAGATCTATGGTTAAAATAGTAATTTCAACCCGATTAGGGTTAGGGTTTTGAAATGGATTCAAATCCCAAACCGTTTGGAATTAGACCATCAAATTTGGAGGGTTGTTAATTAACATATTCATGAACAGTAATATCATACGGTCAACTTTTAGTCAACAATCTTATACGGTTTTGAAACCGTTTACTCAAAAAGGTCAATTTAAGTAGGAAGAAAAACAGAACTAATTTCAATTAAACTTGCTATTTGTTTTGCCTATATCTCACGATCCCTTTGGAGTTAACCTCTCAAATTTTGGGGGTTATTAGCCTACATAATTGTGCACATAAATATCGCAGTCATACGGTTTTGAAACCGTATGCCTCCATACGGTCTTGAAACCGTATGCCTCCATACGGTTTGCAAACCGTATGGGCATAGTGGTTGAGACCGTATGGCAAAGTGGAAAACCGTGGATAAACATTGGAAATAACGTCCTTATCTTCCTCCTCAAGAACAGCAATGCTTCCTCACGATTTTGCTTGCAAGGAAGCAAGGGAAAGTAGGGAAGAAGAAGATCTATCAACTAAAAGCATAGAAAAGATGCATATAACAAAGCATAAGTTTAGAGTTATAAAACCCGCCTAAAGCTTGCTCCTTGAGCTCCAAGCTTTCGAGATCCAAGCCTTTAATGGCGTCCAAGAATCTCCACAGGTCGGCCAAGGTGATTCCTCCAAGGAAGGTTGAGAAAAGATGGCTAGAAAGGTAAAACTAAGTAAGCTAGCCATGAATTTGCCCTTGAAATCGAGTTCTAACCATAGAATTTGGGCAAGAAGAGGAATCCAAACCTACCTTGCACCCTTGGTCGTTTCTCCTGAGCTCCAAGGCTGTCCTTAGTCGGTTGAGCAAGGGGGAGAAGTGAAGGAAACGTGAAAAGTATTTTCCTTGCAAAAAGGGAAAAGAGCTATATACTTAAGTGTTTTTCTCAACACAAACTCATGAGTTTTCCCTATTTCCAACTAAGTCCCTCCATCTTTACTTGCTCGTCCCTTCTTCTTAATTCTAAGGACAAACCTTCTCTTAAGGTAAATAAAAAGAAGGCAAAGAGGTTCAACCTATTACTAAAGCACACATATAAAAGGGCTATAGTACATACACCCTGATTATTCAATCAAAAAGGTGTTCTCATCATTTGATTAATCAATTGAGGTAACCTCTTCATCATTTCTTCTCTAAATGATGACAAGAGTCCTACAAGATATTTTAGATGGTTTATTTTACAAGTTGCATCCCTCAAATTGGGTAAATTGCACTTTATCCCAATTTAGGGTTTTTCAAGCATAGGGATTGCTTTCACAGCTGCACCTTGGTGCTCAAGGTTGGGAAATCCCCCAAACTTCATCATAAACATCCTCATGATGTCTCAACATCAGAGGAACATCTCAACCTGTGAATATTGCAAGTTAACCCCTTTAACTGGGTAATTTACACATAGGTCCTTGCATTACAAAATAATGCTACAACTTTATACAAAAGGAGCAAAATTGAAAGTAAATGTTCCTGAGGAACTTAATTACATGCCAGGGAGTGTTCACAAGTATATAATTACATATTTAGGCAAAACTTCCAGGGTTAGGTTATAACCCAGGTCAGGGATGTTACAGAACCATCATCAACATCCATGCGGTCTTGAAGTTCCATCACCAAATGGTTTTGAAACCGTTTGCCACCAAACAGTTTTGAAACTGTTTGATCCCAAACAATTTTAAAACCATTTGGCCCCAAACGGTTTCAAGACCGTTTGGTCTCAAACTGTCTCAAGACCGTTTGGGCCAAATAAGTCCCAAAACCATAAGGGCTCATAAGGTCAACCATCAATTCCATTGATCTCCAATTGCATCATTGAATCGACTATTAGTTATTCAATTGAAAGGTTCACCAATCTAAACCATTAGATCATCATCCATGGGTCAAGGATCAACCTTCAATCCACCAAACGGTTTTGAAACCGTTTGCTCCCAAACGGTCTCAAGACCGTTTGCCCCAAAAAGTCTTGAAATCATTTGGACCAATCAAGGATTTCATCAATCAACTTGATTAGGGTTTCTACTTGAAGGATTGTGCATACATTGGATCAATCAATTCAGTCCATTGGATCATCATCCAACCTATGATTAAGTTCAGACCTCAGACGGTCAACTATACCACACGGTCAACCATGCCATGCGGTTTGGAGTCCAAACAGTCAACTATACCAAACGGTCAACCATGCCATGCGGTTTGGAATTCAACTTTACCAAACGGTTTGCAAAAACCGTTGCAAACCGTTTGGACCAAAAGTCCAAGACCGTTTGCTGTTGTTCTTGACTAAGGTGTGTGCTTATGAACAGGTTATCATCTTCAACCTTTAGATTCACGAAATCTACTGCCATTTTCATGGCAACTCCATCAATCAAGTAAAACTTTTGCAATAATGACAATTAAATCAATTGCAAGTAGAAATCAAATTCAATGACAAAGATTAAGGGTTAAAGTTATATAACCCGCCTTCAAATCTGATCCCAAGCTTCAAGATTCACGGCTCCAATGGTGGTTGAAGCTCTAGCAACCTCCCAAGGTCGTTTCTCAAGCTTTTGGAGTGAAAGGATCGACCAGGGTTGAAGATGGAATGAAGAAACAAAGGAATTACAGATTGTTTTATGATTTTCACCATGAAATCTTGAAGAACGAACATAAAAGGCTTACCAACAGGTTGGGGACGTGCTTCCTGCTGTTCTTAGCCTTCTTGGTCGATTTTTCAAGCAAGGGGAAGAAAGGAAATCCGAAAAGGTCCTTAGGTGGGTTGGAAAAGGCTCTTTTATAAGAAAATTGATGAAAGAGAAATTGTTTTATTAAAATCCATTAATTCCAAAAATGGTGCCACCTCTTCCTCCTTGGTTTTTATTGCATGAAAAGGCATCTCAATCCACCGAGCTCCCTTCCATTATCCATGGATTAAGGGAAAAGAAAATAAGCACCTTAATCCATTATAATATTAATATATATTTTTGAGTGGAAATTCTTTTCCTTATAATAAGGTGAGTGGAATTTCACCTCCTTAAGATATTTTCGGTCCTTTTAAGGCTCAAGGACGTTCACACAAACATCTGAATTCCATCATTTTAATTTTGGTTGAAGGCCCTTGAATTATTTTATTTATTTTTGCATTAATGTTTCCGTTATGCTTAAATCTTGATTGTTTTAATATCAAGATTCTCTCTCCTTCAACTTAATTCAAATGAGGCACCCCTCTAATTTTATTTGTTCCAAATTATGCCAATAGACATTAGGGACCTTTATTGAAGTGTTAATTTACATATTGCACCCTAGATTTTGGGTAAATTACACATTACACCAAAACTAGGTTTTCATGCACAAACATTGCTTTATCAGCTCTTTCTTGGTATTCGGGCTTTCACAAGCCATACCACTGCATCATCTCCACTCTCATGATGCATCATCACATGAGGAACATACTATCATGCACAAATTGCAATAAAACCCCTCAACTTGGGTAATTTGCACTTTAGTCCAAAACAGACAAACTATTATTTTCAACAATATTCAAAAAGGACTAAAATTGTAATATGAGTTCCTCTTGAGCCTTAATTACTTCCAAAAGATAAGAGCATGTATATAATCACTTTTATTAAGAAAAACACCTAGGGTTAGTTCATAACCCAGGTCAGGGATGTTACAAGTTTATCCACCCCTTACAATGATTTCGTCCCTGAAATCATCATCAACAAAACATTAAGAGAAAAGAGAAGGATATTTCCTCTTCATCTCATCCTCTAGTTCCCACGTAGCTTCTTCAATGTCATGGTGATTCCAGAGGACTTTTACAAGACTAATGTCTTTCTTTTTCAACTTCTTAAGTCTTCTGTCAAGAATCAACACTGGTCCTTCAACATAAGATATGTAATCATTTAGTAGTACCTCTACAGGTTGTAGAACTAACTCAGTGTCAGGATGATACTTCCTCAACATAGATATATGAAACACTAGGTGCAATCTATGCAACTCAGGTGGTAACTCCAGCTTATAGGCTACCTTTCCCATCCTTTCAATGATTGGATAAGGCCCCATAAATCTAGGAGCAAACTTCCCTTTCTTTCCAAATCTCATGATACCTTTCCAAGGTGAAACCTTGAGGTACACCCTATCTTCGACTTAGAATGCTAAGGGTCTACGACGCTTGTCAGCATAGGATTTCTGTCTATCCTGGGCTGTTTTCAACTATTGTTGTATGATCTTTATCTTCTCAGTTGTTTGCTGAACCAGCTCAGGACCCAAAAGTTGATATTCACCAGTTTCATATCAACATAGGGGTGATCTATAACGTCTACCATATAAAGCCTCATATGGTGCCATGTCAATACTGTGCTGATAGCTGTTATTATAAGCAAACTCTATCAAGCTCAGATGTAGATCCCAACTCCCCACAAATTGAAGGACACATGCCCTAAGCAAGTCCTCCAAGGTTTGTATTGTCCTCTCAGACTGTCCATCTGTCTGAGGATGAAAAATTGTACTAAACCTCAGCTGTGTACCCAAAGCTTTATGAAGTCGTTCCCAAAAATGACTCGTAAACTGAGGACCTCTATCAGAAACTATTGTAATTGGGACCCCGTGCAAACACACTATCTCCTCTACATATAGTTGTGCCAGCTTCTCAGGTGTATAGGTTGTTTTGACAGGTAATAAATGTGTTGTCTTTGTCAACCTATCAACTATCACCCAAATGGAATCATGACTTTTGGCTGTTCTAGGCAAACCAACCACAAAGTCCATAGTTACATGATCCCACTTCCATTGTGGTATAGGCATGGGTTGCATTGTTCCTACGGGCTTTTGATGTTCAGATTTAACCTACTGACACACCGGACACCGCATAACAAACTCAGTAACATTCTTCTTCAAACCAGGCCACCAATACATATCTTTTAAGTTATGATACATCTTGGTGCTCCCTGGATGCATATCATACATTGAAGAATGAGCTTCCTCCAGAACTAACTTTCTCAAGTTGTCAACATGAGGTACTACCATCCTATCATGGTACAAGACTACCTGATCATCAGAATCATGGAAACCGTCCTGTTTCTCACTGCCATTTTCTGACCTGATTTGTTGAATCCTAGAATCAGTCTGTTGTGCTTCTTTAATCTACTGTCTCAGAGTTGGTTTTATGTGCATCTCAGCTAGCAACCCGGCTAACAATGACACTTTAAGTTGTACATTGTTTTGCCTTAAGGAGATAAACATATCTCTCTTAGAGCACACTAAGGAGTTTAGTTGTGCTTTATCTAGAGTTAGTGTTGCTGATTTTCTACTTAGTGCATCAACAACCACATTGGCTTTCCCTGGATGATAATCAATTGTACAATCACAATCCTTGATTAACTCCATCCAGCGGCATTGCCTCATGTTAAGCTCATGCTGAGAAAAGATATACTTCAGGTTTTTATGGTATGTGAAAATATGGAATGCTTCTCCATAGAGATAATGTCTCCAGATCTTTAAGGCATGGACCACAACAGCTAACTCTAGATCGTGTGTCGGATAATTGTCCTCGTGTTTTTTAGGCTGTCGGGAAGCAAAAGAAATCACTTGCTTATCCTGCATCAACACACATCCTAAGCCATTCTTAGATGCATCACAGAAGACTATATACCCATTTCCTTGCTCAGGTAGTACCAACATAGGTGCACATGTTAACCTTTCCTTCAGCAACTGGAAAGAGTGTTGAAATTTGTCATTCCAGACAAAAGGAATCTCCTTCCTTGTCAAATTAGTTAGGGGTAAGGCTATTGAACTAAAGTTCTTAATGAACCTCCTGTAATAGCCAACCAGTCCTAGGAAACTTCTTATCTCTGTCGGTGTCTTTGGTTGTTCCCATTGTAGGACAACTTCTACTTTCTTAGGATCAACACGAATACCTGAGGTAGATATTACGTGTCCAACAAAGGATACCTCTGGCAACCAGAACTCACATTTCATAAACTTAGCATGTAACTTATGCTTCCTTAGCAAAGTCAGAGCTTGGCGAAGATGTTGCTCATGTTGTTGAGCATCTCTACTGTAGATCAAGGTGTCATCTATGAGGACGATGACACACTGATCCAGAAAAGGTCAAAAGATTCTATTCATGAGTTCCATAAATGTAGATGGTGCATTAGTTAGTCCAAACGACATAAATGTGAACTCACAGTGACCATACCTTGTCGTAAAGGCAGACTTAGGTATGTCACCCTCCTTGATACGTAACTGATGGTATCCCAACCTCAGATCTATCTTAGAAAAGACAGTTGCACCACGCAACTGATCAAACAAGTCGTCTATCCTTGGCAGATGATACTTATTCTTTATAGTTACTTTATTTAACTGTCTGTAGTCAATGCATAAACGCATAGACCCATCCTTTTTCTTAACAAAAAGGACCGTAGCACCCCAGGGTGAAGTACTCGGTTGGATAAAACCCTTCTCAAGCAGCTCTTGCAGTTGTTTCTTGAGTTCTGCCATTTCAGCAAGCGCCATCATATACGGTGTTTGTGCTATTGGTTGCGTTCCCGGAACTAGATTTATTTCAAAATCTATCTCTCGGGGCGGTGGAACACCTGGAAGTTCTTCAAGAAATATATTTTCAAATTCCTTGACTACCGAAACTTTAGAAGGATGATGACTCTCCATTGTGGTATTAACTACATGGGCTAAGAATGCAAAGCATCCTTGTCTCACCAACTTCTAAGCTACCATAGCTGACACAAGACATGTTGTAAGAATCTTTCTATCTCCCTGAAAGATCCATGTGTCATATCCATCTGTGAACACAGCATGCTTAGAACTACAATCCAAGACAACTTTATACTTCTCTAAGGTGTCCATCCCAAGGATTATATCAAAACCCTACATCTCAAGTGGTATAAGATCCACTTGAATGCAATGGTCAGAAAAGAGATGATTGCAGGGAGAACACACCTCCAACAATACTGCAGATCCCATCAAAGGTGTCTCTAACAACAAGCTATCTACTTTATGACTAACAATTATATTGCAGTCATCAATCACTTCTCGAGTGATAAAAGAGTGCGTAGCACTCGGATCAATTAACATAGATACGAAGTAGGATAAAGACATATCATAATAAAGCAGTTCCATCTGACCTGTCACAACCCGAGGGTTGACTACTACTTCAGGCTGGTTCATAGTATAGAACCTAGTTGTCGCTTGTTGTTGACCCTGTGCTCGATTATTAGATGTCGAAGAACCGGCTTGGGACGCTTGTCCACGTCCTCTAGCACCACTGCCAGGCTGTTATCTCTGAGAGCCTTGCTGACTCTGCCTCAGTTGTTGGGTTACATTCCTGACTTTCTCAGGACATTCTCTCACCACATGGCCTTCTTTTCCACATCTATAACATATCACATTCCCCCTTGGTGGTCTGGGTGGTCCTGTTACCGAGGAGCTGTGAGATCCTTTCGGTGGTAAACTACGACCTCTACCCTTACTTGACGTCCACTGCATATGGGTATTGAACCTTGGTGGTGGTGTAGGCACAGAATACCTTGGTTTCTTGAAACTTCCAACACTCTGTCCTTGGAATTGTCACTACTACAGAACATGTCTTTGGTGTCAGTTGTTTAACCCCTTTTAGCTACGGTTCTCAAGCGACGCCTATGTGGGCGCCGCTAAAGGTCGAACTCTTCGGCGTCGATTTTATAACTGACGCCAAAAGGGTTTGCGCCACAAAAAAAGCACCATCTAGGACACTTTCTGCATCAGTTTGCAACTAAATAACCGACGCCATATTTCCAGACGCCACGGTCGTGCTTCCCTGCACGGCCATGTTTAGTACTATAGGCATCAGTGTTATACTATTAGTCGATGCCATTTCCCATCACGGTCGTGCTTTCTTGCACGGTCGGGTTGTTTGTCACATTAGGCGGCGGTTTTTAACCAATAATCGACGTTGTAAGCCTTTGATGATGGTGTTCTATAAATAACATACGCCTATGTTTTAATTTTTTTTCTTATCAGTTTGCAGGCCTGCTGTGGTTGATCAGCAGGATGAAAACATGTAGTTTAGTTTTCTGAACTGTAGGTTTACGACATTCATTGATATCATCCTACAAACAAGCCACAAACCTGCAAAATCAACATATATACTTTTCACACAAGTAGATACATTCAAACATCAATTCAATTCTCATATTCACACATATAGAAATATTCAAATACATGTAGAAACATTCAAACATGTATAAACATTCAGAAATATTCATTTACAAAATATCATTCAACATCGCTATCAGCATCCCAATTATATTTTACAATCGCCACTATTTGTATGGCTCTTGCCCATTCTTCTCTTACTTCATTTAATACTGCCATCCTATATGGAGCATGTACATCTTTTAAGCATTTACCTATAGTGTGGTCAGTTTTAAACACCTGCAAAAAGAATGATGTATATATAAGTAATAATATAAAAATAAGATTGATATATTTCATACTAACTAATGAGACTATATATAATACCTCATGTATAGTATAGATGTCCAATGCGGCATATTGGATAATCATCTGCATAAATCGCATCACATAGTATGCGCATGCCCAGTCGTTGTCTTGTGTAGCGCACTATAAATTGAAACATACAAAATATTAAAAAATACAACTAAGCACAGTTCACATAAATAATATATACATTGGAGTCGGGAACTTACTTTTACATTCTTCCAAATTATTGGCTCGTTCTTTCTCCTTGGGACCTTCCCTCCAGCATTTTTGAATGCATCTAAACCCCTACATGTTAATGTAACACAGTAAATTGCATAATTAAATAGTAATGTAATAACAGATGTTAACAGATATAAAAATGAAATATTTCTCACCAGAATAATGACATTTTCATTACGTGTCCAATTTTAGTATTCAATGTACTCCCCACAGGATCTAGATAATAAACAGTGAACGTTCCAGGGAGAATAACTAGTAACTCCTAATGCCTACCACTAGAGGTAAAAAAGTTAAAAATTAATAACTCAAAATCCACAATAAAATGGAATTTTCTTAAGTCCAAATTATAAATAAAGTAAACTTACTTGACATTGAATGGAGCTATTATTATCGTCTTCTTTTGCTGACTGAAAATTGTAAAAGCATCTATACAGTATTGTTGAACACTATCAGGGTCTTTAGCTACCATGCTAATCAATGATGGAATCAAAAATCCCACATGATCAAATGCAAATTGTTTGCATTGATTTTCGACTAAGTAGCTGCAAAACATGTATTACGTATGCATTAATATATAAGAAACCAGATCACCGGATCTTACACAAGGTATATGGATGTATAAACAAGATCTCACCTTATCCATGTCTCTATCATTGATGTATTCAGCCAATCATACATAAACAACTCAATAATATCTTGTATAAATAAAGAGCTTTCGTATGATTGGCCTGCATAATTCGCTTATAAAGAAACAATTATAGGGCAATGTATATTATGTGCCCGTATCCAACATGTCATTCCCCTATAAGCAGGACCTAACGGGTATTTTAGGTCAGTTGGAACCCAACTTGGTAATACAAGAAGTGGAGGTGGAGGCCTAGGTGCTCCGGGTGTTTCTTTTTAACCTGTATATATAATTTCAGATCAGTTGACCTCATATATACACATTAACAATCTAAAGTAATGTAAATTTATCTTACAATTTCACTAGTGTAGACGACATCTACTTTGGGCCACAATATCACCTCGCCTTCTGCCTCAATAAGTGTATCAATATCTGGGTGAGGATATGGCAATGTAGCTTCCCTCCAGTCGAGTAATACACGTATCGGGCTCACACGAACGTAGCCCTGTGGCATTGGAGTCCCGTGAAACGTTGCCCCAGGAAGGGACGGGTAAGCATGTGCCTCTGCAACAACATAGTCTTGTATTCTTATGCGGCATGGCTTCAATGCCTACAAATTTACGTAAAGAATATTATACATATATACATATCATCTTGAAAACATATCATCTTGAAAAGACTAGATACAATGTCATAAATAATACTTACAATAGACGTGTTAGGCAGTGGGTCTACAAGATTACTCTCAGTCTGTGCATCAGGAGAAGAGTGGGTCGCCATAGGCTGATTGGAAGCCTGAGATGTTTGCCACCGCACAATTCTTCCTTGACCTTCTCAGCAACTATATCATTGACCTTCTTAGAAACTATATCCTCGACTCTCTTATTTTCCTATACATGGATAAAAGAAACATTAGCTTCTTATTATTTAATTTCCTTTTACAGTAACATTCTAAAAAAGAATAGGTTACCTCTTCTTGTAAAAGTCCTGCTCTGGGTTTGCGTTGGGATGGCCCAAAGAATGCTTTTATGCCCACACCAGCGCCTGCACCCCTAACACGTCCAGGATGCTCTGGGTTATCCAAAGAAACTTTCAATTCATCCCTTATGCCTTGAGGGATGAACGTGCCTTGTTTCCTCTGCTCGTGTAGCTCCCGCTAATCACCATCAACAGAAATTGGTAAGTTAACACCACAAATAATCAATATTCAAATGATTGCTCTAAGAGTTGTATTTTACCATTTTCACAGCCGCCTCAACAGTTACGGGCTTCTTTATTTCACCCTTCTTGTTTTGCCTCCCAGCTATCCAGACATCATGGCGAGGCATGGGTGTGGCACATGTAGTAGAGGACTCCTGAGTAGCAGCAGACTCCGCCTATAGTCTTTGGCGAACGCTTGCATAGCCCTTTGGACCCATAGTGTGGTCATGCACATCCAGTGCACGCCTTGCTTTTTGCACCTCACTGAGGGACTAGTTAGTATGCACATTAATGATTTGGTTAGTAGCACTAAATGTTAATCTTGAATAGGTGAATACAACATATATTAATTAAATTGGGAGTGACGCCTAATACTTTGAATTCTTCAGATTTTCTTGAAGCAACAAACGTGTCCCAATCTTCTTTGTCCAAGAAGTTCCACTATTCAAGGGCTGACTTCTTCTTCTTATCACCATCTTTTATGTATTCTCTATTGAGATTTGTCCTATAGTCCCTTAGCATCTTTCCAGCGCGTTGCATCACGCTTTTACGATGCAACTTCTCATCTAATGCAAACAAATTCTGTAAAATAGAATTCTTATTAACTAGTATCCAAAAATAGAATTGCAAATAATAGAATTTGTAATCTACAAAATAGAATTTCAAATAATAATAACTCATGCATAAATCCTTCCATATCAAGTCTTTCTTCTCCTGAGGAACTTTATGCCAATTATCACACTTAACACCACAATGGCTTCGAGTGACAACCCCAAGATAGTTTACAAAATTATTGCGGTTCACTCCAATTGCATTTCCTCCATTATCAAACTCCACAACCAATCTGGATCCACTGCCACTTAGTGCTATTAACTTCTTCAACAGAGTGATGCCCCTTTTCTTGTTAAGTGTTTGGTGATGCGCATCAAGTTCCTATAGTGCTTCAGTGGGTACATGTGCATCATCAACCTAAAATTTGACAAAAATAAACACACTAAATTAGCCCAATATAGAAATATGGGATATATGACATAACTAGAAGATAATGAATTTTATAGAAATACAAGATATGTTTTTAGAACTTACATTGGTATCCTAGCCATGCTCATCATGGACATCATGCTCATCATGGACTTCATGCTCATCATGGACATCATGCTCATCATGGTCAGCCATCTGAAAATGTCATTAAAAAGGCAAACATTTAGCATTTGTATTAATTAGAAGATAATGAAACATCAAATCTGAAAATGATATTGATATTAAAAAAGCAAACATTTAGCTTCAATAAAAAAATATAAACATGCATGCCTCTAAAATTGTGATCTTTTATCAATTAACAATCCTTCATTGTGATCTCTGTGCACATATAAGTCATCATTAGCTTCAATATTTTGTGGAGTTGGCAACAACAAAAGGGCATAAACAACCGACGCCAAAAACATGTTCTGTAGTAGTGAAATTCAGGGCATAAACACATGTGATGTCATTCTGATATATAATAAATGTGTACCACCTATCCCATCCTTGAACACCTAATCTCACTAGTAAGTGTATAATGTGTATTGGGTTTTCAAGAAAATTTCGGCAGCATTTCTCCGCTATTCTCTAAGTACATATGTACTTAGAGAACAAACGGAGAAATGCTGCCGAAATTTTCTTGAAAACCCAATACACATTATACACTTACATCCTAAATGAGATTAGGTGTTCAAGAACAGTCCCAAACCGGGGACTATCCAAGATTTGCTTCTAATGAGTAAATCTTGGACGGGTTTCTAGGCCAACAAACACAATAATAGATAGGTACATGTTAGGGTTTCATCACAATTAATGTTAGGGTTTCATCACAATTGATGTTAGGGTTTCATCAATGTTAGGATTTAATCAAATCAAATTAGGATGCTAGAATGGACAAGTTTAAATCTTATTTCGACATGCATCAAAATTTACTGAATTAGGTCAAATACTAGGATTAGAAACACAAATATATGCAAGCAAAAGATTTGTTCATATCCTAGGATTTACATAAAGCATTACATAAAGATTTGTTCATATCCTTACCAACAACAAGCACGGACGTGGACCAACAGCAAGCACAGTCTTGATTGTGTTGGCCTACCACGGCCGTGCTTGCTATTGGTAAGGAGCTACGGAGAAGGAAAACTACGGAGAAGGAAGCAAAGAGGCTAGGACTACCTGGAGCTAGCGTGGAGAAGAGCAGCGACGACCGGCGGCAGCAGTGGCGGCGAGCAGGCGAAGACCAGAGCGGTGAGCAGCAAGCGGCAGCGAGCAGCAGCAGACCGGCGGTAGCAGCAGATCAGACCGGTGGCGGCGGCAGCAGAGCAGACCGGCAGCGGCGAGCAGCAGCAGACCGGCGGCGGCAGTGATCGTCGGTCGATTTTAGGCGAGCGGCGATCACAAAAACTATCACAATGAAACAGGAAAGCTAGGGGAAGAGACGGGTGATACGTGTCTATTAAGTTTGTCAACAGCGTCGGTTATCTGGAAAACTGACACCTTTTACTTTTAAGCGTTGGTTGATATTAAAAGACCGACGTCCAATTAGACAATCTTTGTCCTAAATTATTTGGCGGGAACCATTATCAGCGTTGGTTTTCAAAATGAAAATTGACGCCTATGTTGGAA
Source organism: Alisma plantago-aquatica (assembly GCA_963693085.1). NCBI lineage: Eukaryota > Viridiplantae > Streptophyta > Magnoliopsida > Alismatales > Alismataceae > Alisma > Alisma plantago-aquatica. Next base: position 1,127,816,024 of record OY856409.1, on the reverse strand, counting down.
CTTTTCGCGCAAATTTCCATCTTATATCGGCTTCGGTTATTAGTTAAAACACCGACGTTGTATGTGCTCAAAAAATTTTTTGCTCAAAAATTAGATTTCGCGGGCGATTTAAAGCGACGATTTGTTTTACCCAGCCGACACTGAATACAAAGTGGTACCCATGTCTGGATGGTCTTCAAATATAGACGTCAGGGTTCCTAAATATCCGACGTTGAATATTATAGGCATCGATTTTGGTAAAGAACCGGCACCCAGAAAAGCGACACTGAATGTTGTTTCTGTAGTAGTGTGTGGGTACTCTTTCTTACCCTTGGTCTGTCGCTTCTCGACTACAAACCTCTCTATGTGTCTTACAGACTCCACAAAGGTTGCAATCTCTCTCGGTTCTCCAGAGCACACACTAGAGTGGTTAATTCAGCGTTTAGCCCCTTCTCGAACCGCCGAATTCTCTCTTCATCATTGGATGCCATGTGCAGACAGACCACAACAACTCCATGAACCTAGCCTCATATTCACTAATGTTCATTGGTCCTTGTTTAATTCTCACAAACTGTGAAATCTTCTCATCTAGATACGTCTTAGGAAAGTATCTAGCGACGAATTCACGCTTGAATTCATCCCAGCCAATCACAGCTCCAGGTCTTTTGCCTTCCTCGTTGGTCCACCAATGACCATCACTCCCCTTGAGGAGATACACAGCATGTCTGACCTCTCATCATCAGGAATCATGAGGATCCTGAAGGCTTTCTCCAGCTCGATCAACCATAGGTCAGCATCTGCTGGGTCAGCTGTACCAGCATACTCTAGGGCTCCTACCCTCTTAAGCCTTTCAAAAGTCTTGCCAGCACTATGTCTTTCAACATGGGTTGGTGCCCTAGGTGTATGTACTGGCATTCTATCCGTCATGTGGGTCATATGCCTGAACATAGCCTGGAAGGCTGGATTCCCCGTATCGGTTGGGTTGAACTGGGGTTGTTCAGGTACAGGTTCCTCCATGTTCTGGTCTCTTGCACCACATCCCGGTGCAGCAACACTGCTCTCAGCAGTGTGTTCTTTGTGTGATCCAGATATCTTCAAGTTCTTCTTCTCCTATATGGGCAGAAGATACTATCAGATAAACTGGAAGACACTTAGAACAAACTCAACTACCTTAATCCTATGTCTCTGTAGACTCAGCAAACCTAGAGCTCTGATACCACTTTAATTTGTGGTGTCTCACTCGTGCAAACAAGATTAACTATAGCGGAAGCTATTACTAGCAGCAGATTACTGAAAATCACTAAAATTTAAAACTGATTATCAAGAGATCCATTCATAGGAAAACTCTTTCATTTAGAACCAAAGTAAACATTACATCCTGGTTCATATATACATAACATGCATCATTGCACCAAAATCTCAGATCGAAATATCAAAATACTATCTCCTAGGACCTGAGAGTACAGAGATGACTCATAGGACTATCTACACAAAACAAGACAGCCATTGTCTCCACCTGATGGATCACTGCTGTCCCTGTGGCTGTTGTTGCTGCTCTTCTCCTGCAAAAGAGTTTCTGCTTTGTTGTCTGCGTCTACCTAAAAATGTTGGATCCCACGGGGGTGAGACAATTATAAAAATTGCCCCAGCGGGAGATATAACTCTCTGCCAAAATATTGTCATTGCAGTTTAATAGAAATTAACTGAACAGTGAGATAATATAAATCAATAGCAGGTGAATCACATTTATGCAGACTAGAGCAGCATTCTTATGCAATATTACAACTACAACTTGATTAAGCAACATTTCTCATATTCAATATGAATTAAGGGAACATAAGTATATTCCTGTATCAAGGGCATACTAAGCAGTAAATCATCAATCAGTGTTTCTCGTATTTCAATCTTATGCAAATGCGCTACACGGATGATTATATTTTACAAATAGGTTTAAGCTCTGAGGAGATGAGGTATACCGCTCATACTCCAGTTGATCATTTCTAGAATTGAAATCGGTACCATAAATAGGTCAATGGAAGAGTCGGATTCCCATGACCATCCACATCCTGGTCAGCACATGACTACAAGAAGGACTGTGTCGACTGCTCAAATAGCTTTCAAGGGTATACTGGAACTTTGCTATAGAGTTACAACATCAACTGCATTGTCATCGACAATCGAGAGCATTAATGTTTCTCTATCAACCCGAAATAAAATAACATTGGGGGATTAATGATTCATCCATCCCAACCATCGGGAGATTTATGATATATCTATCCCGACACATGAAGGATTGAGAGGTTTAGTGTTTACCCTTCCTCAATCTCTTCACACGGATGTAAGGATATTTTCACCCATTTACCCCCACATATTCAAAATATGTGAATTCCAGGAATTCCATAGAAAACCTGTTTCACCATCACCAGTTGCTGACGATGATGGATCTATGGTCAAAGCACTATATGAACAGATTTCACTTGATTCATTGAGTACATTTTCATATTCATTTAGCATCAGGCAAGTTCTCAAACATAACTTATTATATCAATGCTATAAGGAAACATGTACTAATTTCATCACTTACTTAACAGTCTTAAAAGATATTGGGGACTCAATCCCTTCTCAATTTCATCACCATAATCATATGGCCCTGGGTAATTAAACCCTTGTTTCCTCATTAGGCATTGTTACCACTTTTCCAGGTAACCATCACCTTCAGGTCAACTAACCAAGGCAAACATGATATTTGCTATTACAAGCATCATTCATGGTACTTGAGGCCCATTAACTCTCTTGTTACCTCTTACCAGGCAACAAGGTATATTATGGCACACAAGGCCCATTCACAATAGTGAATTAAACATCACAGCTCATACCTAGCCATGATCATTATTTTAACATACCTGCATGGTTAGCACAGATGATAATAGTGATATCAATTGCATATCAAAACCATGTTCAACAAATATGAATTCACTATTCATGGGTATCACAACTATACCCTTACCAGGGTTATGGTTTCCCATTTCATGTTTTAAGAGAATAACCATCTCATTACCACATCATAGTTATGGTTTATCGCCATACTGCCCAAAATTAGGGTTTATTAAGCATTACATAACATTACCCTAGATTTGAGATTCACAGAACATTAAACATCAGGGTATCTCATGAAACCATCCTTAGTTAGAGTTTAACATCAAAATCACCCTATAAAAGGATTTACATTCAATAATTCACAATTAGGGTTTACTATTCATCCCAATTAAGGTTTCATGCTCCATTCCCATAATTAGGGTTTACTATTCATCCCAATTAGGGTTTCATGATACATTCCCATAATTAGGGTTTACTATTCATCCCAATTAGGGTTTCATGATCCATTCCCATAATTAGGGTTTACTATTCATCCCAATTAGGGTTTCATGATCCATTCTCATAATTCGGGTTTACTATTCATCCCAATTAGGGTTTCATGATCCATTCCCATAATTAGGGCTTAGTATTCATACCAATTAGGATTTCATGATCCATTCCCATAATTAGGGTTTACTATTCATCCCAATTAGGGTTTCATGATCCATTCCCATAATTAGGGTTTACTATTCATCCCAATTAGGGTTTCATGATCCATTCCCATAATTAGGGTTTACTATTCATCCCAATTAGGGTTTCATGATCCATTCCCATAATTAGGATTTTGGATCACATTACTATTGATTAGGTTTATTCACATCATCACCCATAATTAGGGTTACAACCATACCTTGGATTAGGGTTTTCAATTATAATTGCCCTGGATTAGGGTTAAGGATCAACAACCTTGTCAATTAGGGTTTTGGGTTCATGATTAGGGTTTCATGATCTCTTTACTTAAGGATCATACCCTAAATCACCACATGAGTTAAACTCATGTATCAACTCCATGCTATCATTCCACTCAACTTGATTAGGTCATATCAACCCTTAATCAAGTTCATACAACTATGAATGACATAGTGTACCGAACCATTGATCTTATGACAATTAGGGTTCCTTCCTTAATTGGCACAAATCCCTAGGTACTATTAGGGTTTCAACTTTTGTACCTTTATTGATTAACATTACTAATCATCTTTGGATTATTGGAACTATCATTGCCTTCAACATCCAAATGATTGAACCATCATCAACATCCATGCGGTCTTGAAGTTCCATCACCAAACAGTTTTGAAATCGTTTGCCATCAAACAGTTTTGAAACCGTTTGACCCCAAACGGTTTTGAAACCGTTTGGCCCCAAACGGTTTCAAGACCGTTTGGTCTCAAACGGTCTCAAGACCATTTGGGCCAAATCAGTCCCAAAACCGCAAGGGCTCATAAGGTCAACCATCAATTCCGTTGAACTCCAAATGCATCATTGTATCGACTATTAGTTATTCAATTGAAAGGTTCACCAATCTAAACCATTAGATCATCATCCATGGGTCAAGGATCAAACTTCAATCCACCAAATGGTTTTGAAACCGTTTGGTCCCAAATGGTCTCAAGACCGTTTGGGCTCAAACGGCCTCAAGACCGTTTGCCCCAAAAAGTCTTGAAATCATTAGGACCAATCAAGGATTTCATCAATCAACTTGATTAGGGTTTCTACTTGAAGGATTGTGCATACATTGGATCAATCAACTGAGTCCATTGGATCATCATCCAACCTATGATTAAGTTTAGACCCCAAACAGTCAACTATACCAAACGGTCAACCATGCCATGCGGTTTGGAATTCAACTTTACCAAACGGTTTGCAAAAACCGTTTGGACCAAAAGTCCAAGACCTTTTGCTATTGTTCTTGATTAAGGTGTGTGCTTATGAATAGGTTATCATATTCAACCTTTAGATTCACGAAAGCTACTGCCATTTCCATGGCAACTCCATCAATCAAGCAAAACTTTTGCAATAATGACAATTAAATCAATTGCAAGTAGAAACCGAATTCAATGACAAAGATTAAGGGTTAAAGTTATATAACCCGCCTTCAAATCTGATCCCAAGCTTCAAGCTTTATGGATCCAATTGTGGTTGAAGCTCTAGCAACCTCCCAAGGCCGTTTCTCAAGCTTTTGGAGTGAAAGGATCGACTAGGGTTGAAGATGGAATGAAGAAACAAAGGAATTACACATTGTTTTATGATTTTCACCATGAAACCATGAAGAACGAACATCAAAGGCTTACCAACAGGTTGGGGACGTGCTTCCTGTTGTTCTTAGCCTTCTTGGTCGATTTTGCAAGCAAGGGGAAGAAAGGAAATCCGAAAAGGTCCTTAGGTGGGTTGGAAAAGGCACTTTTATAAGAAAATTGATGAAAGAGAAATTATTTTATTAAAATCCATTAATTCCAAAAACGGTGCCACCTCTTCCTCCTTGGTTTTGCTTGCATGCAAAGACATATCAATCCACCGAGCTCCCTTCCATTATCCATGGATTAAGGGAAAAGAAAATAAGCACCTTAATCCATTATAATATTAATATATATTTTTGAGTGGAAATTCTTTTCCTTATAATAAGGTGAGTGGAATTTCACCTCCTTACGGTCCTTGCAAGGCTCAAGGACGTTCACACACACACATCTGAATTCCATCATTTTAATTTTGGTTGAAGGCCCTTGAATTATTTTATTTATTTTTGCATTAATGTTTCCATTATGGTTAAATCTTGATTATTTTAATATCAAGATTCTCTCTCCTTCAACTTAATTCAAATGAGGCGCCCCTCTCATTTTATTTACTGCACATGATGCCAAGATACATTAGGGACCTTTATTGAAGTGTTAATTTACATATTGCACCCTAGATTTTGGGTAAATTACACATTACACCAAAACTAGGTTTTCATACACAAACATTGCTTTATCAGCTCTTTCTTGGTATTCAGGCTTTCACAAGCCATGCCACTGCATCATCTCCACTCTCATGATGCATCATCACATGAGGAACATATTATCATACACAAATTTCAATTAAACCCCTCAACTTGGATAATTTGCACTTTAGTCCAAAACAGACAAAATATTGTTTTTAACAATATTAAAAAAGGACTAAAATTGTAATATAAGTTCCTATTGAGCCTTAATTACTTTCCAAATGATAAGAGCATGCATATAATCACTTTTATTAAGCAAAACACCTAGGGTTAGTTCATAATCCAGGCCAGGGATGTTACAAAAACAACATAGCATGCAAATGAAATGCCTCTCTACATGAAGCATCATATGTCATCACACTTTCTTTCAAGAGTTCTTTTAATCATCAATCATAGGATCAAGGAAAACATAAGTATCATTGCCAGGTTGTTTGGGGCCCGATATCAACAAGGACCACTTGAGTACTTATTTTTCATACACGACCATAGAGGAAGATTGTATATAACAATCATAACATGCCAAGGGCTATGTTGGATGCTTAATGTTCTATTTGGATTCATCTTGTTGGTACAAAGTCCAAGTCTTAGTTTCTTGACTTTTCCACACAATTTAAGGTATAATAAATCAATTCTTTTCCATTGTGGGGAATCCAATGCATGTCGTAGAATCCCATCCTTATTTTTCTTTACCTCTGCATGTCAAGATAAATTATATGCTTTTATGATATTGACAAACAAGTGTTGAAATTGTGGTATTATAGCCAGATACCACATCACCTTGGTAGGAGAGATAGTTTTGGCCTTACCCAAAGTCATTATTTGTACCTTGACGCCCCACGTTTGGATAATCTTTCAAATTGATATAAGTCCTTTTAAAACAACACACAATCATTCAGGCATGCATGCATCTTCTTAGCCTCCATTCCCATTGGACACAATTTTTTTTAATTTTTTTGTTGAAATTAGAAGCTTGTTTCCTTGAAGAAGAATTTCTTTCAACAAAGACAATAGAGACATGAAGATTTTTTGCTCTACCTATTGTTAGCCTTCAGAGTATACAATCTCAACAGAATACTCGTATTTGTAAACATAGTACAACATGATCGTATAACAGTCTCTCACTATCATGGCTAAATAAATAAGGTGGATTAGTAATATTTACCCCACAACTATCTAGCATCACATCAACCGTGTCTATCAGAATCAGTTTGTTCACATCATCATCGTCGATAATTTTTTCTTCAACACAAGTATCACTATCGACATCTTCTGATATCATAGTAGGAAACTCTCCATGCCAGTACCATTTTGTATAGCCCCATACAACTTTATTGCACTTGACATGACTTTTGATTTTATCAACATTGTCGACTTTCAAGTTGTTACTATAGTTCCTACATAGACAATAGAACCTATCTCTAGGTTGTTTCATATATTCCTTTGCAAATCTTATATACTGATCAAGACCAATGATAAACTCCATAGTGTAGCAATTTAGAATAGACATCCATGATCGATCCATTCTTTGATCATAAGAGAAATGGGTATTGAATCAAGTGTCAGCTACGTCAAATTTCAAATAAATATATTGAATTGAATTAGATATATATTGATGAATGTGTACCATATATCCCATTCTTGAACACCTAATTTTAATAGTAAGTGTATAATGCGTATTCAATATTTGAAAATATTTCAGTAGTTTTTCCTGACAACTCACCAAATACATCGATGTATATGGCTAACTATCACCTACATATGTACTTAGAGAATAAATAAAGAAGTGTTTACAAAACATCTTGAAAGTAAATACACATTATACACTTACATCCTAAGTGAGACTAAGTATTCACTTACATCCTAAGTGAGATTAAGTATTCTAGAACAATCCCAAATCAGAGACTCTCCCAGATTTACCCATAATGAGTAAATTTTAGATAAGTTTCTAGGACAAAAAAAATATATAGATCAAGGTTTAAAGTTTTGGTTTATCGTTTGGGGTTTAGGTAAGTTTTTATCTATTTCAATCTAGATCGATTTAATTTAGATAGATTTATATCAATTTTAGTGCATTAGTTTCTAAGTGTGATTATATAATCGTACAACAATAAAATTGCTAATATTAAACAATACAAATGGCATAATAATAAAGGAACATTCATCACAATTTTCATATTAATTATATGCATGATAGTCTGTTGGACCTCATCATTAATGACATGCATCATGATATTTAGGTTATAAGAAAGAATATGAGTCTTGCATCATAGGAGAGGAGGAACAATAGTTGTACACACGAATAGAGAGATGAATAGAGAGAGGAGCCAAGGATGTGCGATATTGGATAGGGCTCCAAGCTCTATGTTCGAGCTCCTAGCTCCAAGAAGAAGCGATAGTGGCAACGGCGACGTCTCCTAACAGGAGAAGAAGAAGCAGCGTCGTCTTCAAGTAAGAGCAGAGGTGGTGGTGCGCCAAGCAACACTAGTGGCAGTACCACAAAGAGGAGGGCGGTGGTGCACAGAGGAGGATGAGTAGTGGGTGGAAGGGAGCACTAAATGAGCTACCATCGATGGAGGGAGGAGCTACCGATGACAACGATGATGGCTGGAATGAAAGCATTGGTGATGGCTGGAAGTTCTTCGTCGCCATTACTACAGAGACCTGGAATATAAAGAATAGGTGGAGCATAAATTCCTTGGATGCTATTAGTGTCAACTCCACCATCGTTTGTGCTACAAAACTGACAACAGAGGTTGATTCGTCAGTTTCATATATTAAAACTGACACACAAGTGAATCTTTGTTATTGGTCCCGCATTAGGAAACGTCATTATCTCTATTAAAACACCACCCTCACTAAGACTTATTGTTTGAAAAAAATTGATGGGGTGCGTGCCGGAAATCTAGGATCATTGGTTCTTATAGGAGGAACCAACATCACATACTTTTTGGAGGTAAATTTTTTCGTAGGACACATTATCTATGTCGTCGATTTCTTTATATAATAACCGATGACTTGAGCTTTTTAAAGGTAAAATAATTTTAGCGAGAAGGGTTACTTTATCAATTTATTAGCAACTGATGTGACACGTACTTAAATAATTTTTTTTGAGAAATTGAACTTTACGGGTTGTGTGTGACGTCGGTTCGTACTCAAAGCGGTACTCTATTTTTTTTCTAAACATCAAGAGTTGACCAACTACGACATTTGTGATTAGTTAACCGACTTCATATGTCTAATTCGTGTCCGTTTCTATTGAAAACCGACAATAATAAAAGTCACGCCAAAGATACAAAATTTAGTAGTTCTGGATATGATTTTATATTCTAACATTTTTCACTTTATAGGGAATCATATTACACTCTTTGTTACTTTATTTTTTCTAGTTTTAAGATTCTATTTATGCCGCAACCATGTATGAACCTAATGGTCCGTTCGGCAATGCGTTAGAACTCAACGCTGCCGCTGGTCAGTCACCGTAAGTATTTGACGCGATGAAATTAAACAGAACCGAACGCTTGATGATACAAAATGTAATAGAAAAAGGGACCAGCTGTCCACCGTTGTTTCAGTAGCAGCAATCTATACCTGCCCGACCGCTACTCATCCTGCCCAAACTCTACCACACGCGTTGCCGAACACTACATAAGACCTCTTGGTACAAACTAAGGATCTTACCAATGTGGTGTCCCACCATGGACTTTGTGTTACTTTTGTATGTGTACTGGATACACAGATAAAAATAGATTTGAAGCATGTTATGATAGAATATATTATGTAGTGTCAAATGGATTCAAACAATTCAACTTTTCAGCTAGCTAATTTTCGGCAATGAACCTCTTGTTGGGTTTTTAATCAAGTTTTTTATTCTTTAGCTAAAAATATTACATGAAGCTTTGTGGTTCTGACACAAGTATATAGTGAGCAATATTCAATATTTATGCTAAAATCTTTTTCTTAGAGGACCGAAAAGAACAAACTGATGCATTTTTCTTAGGGTGCATTTGTTACATGGTGAATTATGGGGATGAGAATGACGGTGAAACAAAAAATATTGTTTGATTGCCATAGTGATAGGGAATCATGGTGAATCTATGTTAAAATTTAATCTATTTTTGTCACCATCGAAAAGCATGGTGAATCATGGCGAAAGAATTTTTTTTTACAAAACTATACTACTTATTTAGACACACATGCAAATATTCTTACTTGTGTACCGTCCCTATAACTATGTAACAAATAACATTTTTTAAGTTTTTCTCCATCCCTATCATCATCACCATACACATGTTATCAAACCACACATTTTAACAAGTTTTCCATCACCATCCCTGTCTCCTTTCCCATCATTATCACCGTCCCCAACAACATCAACTTTTTCATCATGTACCAAGCACAACCTTAGAGAATATCTGTATATATGACTAAAGGAAAATTATAGTGGGTAAATTTGATTGCCATAAGAGGTATCACTTTTGTGCGAGTTGAACTTCAATCTTCTAAATTGTTATATTTTCCACACATTTTATTAAAATTTGTATATTTTATGGAAAGAAATCAAAATATGGGTAAACATACATGTATGATATGTCCATACTTAGATGTGGATGCTTTTGTAGCAATGGTTTGTTTGGACAATGTATCTTTAGAAAATCATTTGAAACTTATTTGAGTGGGTCTCTTTCATGATGTAGCTTTAAGGAGCTATTTTTTTTTTAGTCTTAAGGAGACCCCGCTCCCCCTCCTCCTCAAACAGGTGCCAGAGCCCGGATGACTCAAGGAGTTGGTAACTACAGTGCGCTCATGGGGATTTGAACCCGGGTCCCCCAGAGAGGACAAGCCGGACCGAACCACTTGAGCAACACTGGCCGGGTTTTTTTTTAAGGAGCTATTTGGTATGTTGGTGAATGAAAGACAAGAACGAGAAGGGAGAAGGGTTAAGGTGTTTTTTTAGACAAAATGATTGGGAAGGGAGGGTCATGGAGGGGGATGCAAGGGAACGTAGGGAAAAGAAATACATGTATTTTTAACCACTTCTTTTCCATTATCTGCTCACCAAATTAGAGTAGAGACAAAGAGAAGGAAAAGTTGGTGGAAAATATATTAAAAAGTTGGAGAGAAATATGATATGTGGAAGGAAAAATTTAAATAATATGGTAAGAAAAAATAGTATTGCCCACAACATCCTGAATTAAGACATGGTAGTATGACACATATATTCTACATTACTTGAATATAGACATAGAATGCCGGAGGATTATTTTAAATTAAAATAGAACAAAAAATCAAACGTAAAATAAAATCAAATGAAAGTAGAATAATTTCTGTGAACAACTTAGAAGAAAATTTTAGAAAAATGTATTGTTGCTAAAAAGTTTGAAAATATTATAAAAATATAATAAAGTAAAAGGAAAACAATTTATTAGAGAAAATATTGCGAACCGTAAGGGGGAGTACTTATCAACGTGGAGGACAAGTTTGTTGTAAACATAGAAATATCACGAGAATTACTTATATAACCACAATAAATGTAATAAAATAGTTGGTAGTCCCATTTTTATATCAATAACATTCTAAGACATAATTATTAATATTTACATTATTTTTTATGTTTGCCTTGCCTTCTCCTCTCCATGTTAACCAAACAGACTAACATAAGTGTCTCTTTTCCTCCTCTTCATTCATCACATACCAACATAGAAAACTAGCATACTAATATTAAACATGTAATTCTTATCCAGATTAAAGCCCCAATTATTGTTTAAAAGATGTTGTGACGATCTAACATTTCAATTGTTTGCAGTAGTGTATATATGTGCGCGTGTGTGTGTGTGTATATATATATATATATATATATATATATATATATATATATATTCAAGAGGATAAAATTTTTTAGATGAGTGAGGTGTAATACTTTGATTTTGATTGCAATACGACTATAATTAACATTTATGAAATTGTTTTGTAAAATTATGGAAAAACATTATATTTATTCGATTTTTTTTCTATATTTTATTTTACATTTTGAAGGTTCTATAAATTTATATTTTTAGTCTTTAAATCAAAAGTATAAAATATTTACGAACTTTGGATTTGGATTGTTTCCTCCACCGCCTTCCCCGCCTAAAGCGGAGAGAAAAATGTAATTGAACTGTAGACTATTGACAATAATCCGCTCCACCTATCCGCATGAGCGTGAGAGCGTCGTCGAAGGCAAATGAGTTTAAAGAAGCTATTAACGTGACAAGTACATGTACAAATGCTCACTAGTATGATCACATATAGCGGTTTTGAACCCATATTTTTGCTCGAAAAAAGAATAGAGACCCGCAGTGCTTCACTTCACTTCCTGTTCCGAGTTCGGACCTTCCGGTTTGATGTGCTCGCTCACTCGTCTCAGGGCCAGACGGAGTGAGGAACCTGAATGGAGGGAGTGACAAGGCAAAGTTTTCAGGAAGGAAGAAGAACGGGAATGGCACCAGCATATCCCTCTTCTTCTTCTACTTCCACCAAGGCCGTAACCGTCCCTGCCCTCCTTCTCCTGACCTTCACAGCTGCCGCTCTCCTCCTATTTTTCCTTCTTCCCTCTCTCAGCCCCGTCGCCCCATCCTGCTCATGCCCCACTTCCGTCGCCGTTGCGGTCCCGAATACTGAAGCCGCTACTTCTGCAAGGCCTTCTTTTGCAGCAGGACCAGTCGCCACTACCACCGAGGATGTCTCCTGGCTCAAATCCCAGCTTCTCCTCAATCACCTTGGTGATCCCCCCTCCACTCCGGAGGCCTGGTTTGCCATGCGCAAGGGCATCAACCCCCGCACTCGCGCCCAACAGCTAGAAGATTTCCGCAGGTGTGTGTAATTGTGGACCCCAATGGGTGTGCAAAAGCTTAGATTTATCTGTAAATTCTGTCGAATTCGATAATAGCTCTTTTGTGCGATGTCGCAGATCTTTGTTTTCAATTCTCCTGTTTCCTCAATGGGCGGTTCATCGTTTCTTCATGCTGTGCTCACCTCATCTTTGATCCGCAGATTCAAGGGCATATCGCATTACGAGGACGATGCCGACCCAACCAACCACACCGCCCTTCCCTGCCCCGGGGAGCTCCTGGTCGAGGAGCACCACAGCAATTACGGGGAACCGTGGGCAGGTGGCCGTGATGTCTTCGAGTTCCTAGCCAGTTCTGTCGCGCTGGAGCCCTCCCATCTAGTCCTCGAGATTGGGTGTGGCACCTTGCGTGTCGGCCTCCACTTCATCCGCTACCTGGACCCCTCCCACTTCCACTGTCTGGAGCGGGACGAGCTCTCTCTCATGGCAGCGCTCCGGTACGAGCTGCCTTCCCAGGGCCTGCTCTACAAGAGACCCTTAATTGTGAAGGGGGAGGACATGAACTTTGAGAGGTTTGCTTCGGATGGATCGTATGATCTGATTTATGCCAGCGCCGTATTCCTCCACATGCCAGATAAGCTTGTGTGGGTAGGGCTGGAAAGGCTGGTGCCAAGGTTGAAACCAGGGAAGGGGAGGATCTTCGTGTCCCACAATATAAAGTTCTGCTCCAGATTGGGTGGGGAGGAGTGCACAAGGAGGCTCGGGGAGTTGGGGCTGGAGTATGCTGGAAAGCGCACACATGACAGTTTGCTTTTCAATCACTACGAGATCTGGTTCGAGTTCAGAAGGACTTGAACTTTCCTTCCGTGTTGTTCATGCGTTTATTACAACAGTCTGAGAAGGAACGGACGAATCCTATGAAGCATTGTACGGGCTGGGATTTCTGCAGATAAAATCAAGATTTTTCATTGAGGATGTCGACTAGTGGCTGCCGTGCAGATGATATCAAGATTATTCATTGGGAATGCTGATTTGCTTCCAGCTTCACACTTGCTACCTAGATCTTTTTTCTCTTTGGAAGGGTATTTTTTATTCTCCAGTACTGTACTCTTGGCGCGACACTAACAAGGTGCCTGGTTTTGCAATTAGTTTTGAGTCAAACTTTGACGCCTCCTGGTAGCAATTAATGTTCAATATCAATTATGGTCATTCTTCTCAGATGTATCTTCTGTAATTTTTAGTTTGTTGTATATCACTTTTAAATGCCCTGATATTGAGGGATTGGTAATAATATTATCATTGATAATAAAGCAAGAGAAAATGAGGTTTTTGACATCTTTCAATGTTATCTTGTTTTAGTTGGTAAATTGAAACAATAATTTATTCCTCCTAAGAAAACAAGATCATAATTGCTATGTCGAATAGTTTTCTTTTGATGATGATTTTTTGTTACTTATGAGAGTTTGGAGAGAGGATATTTTCAGAATCAATGATGCTATATCTGAACATGATGATTCACTGGTTTCCTTAGGTTATAAGAATATCATTTTTATGTGACGGGATACTGTTTGGATTGCTGTAAGAGTCTGTGTTAATGCTTTGGTAATATCGATATTAGAGGTTTTTCAAATATGCAGTTTTATGTGATGGAATTGCTGAAAAGGATCTGATTTAATGCTAAGTTTTTATTATAAGAGTGCCTGTTTTGGCTTTTCATTGCAACCACTGTTTGGCTAGTAATGTTGACAGGAGAATAATGTGCTTATGTCTTATATACTATTCTGTAATGGACGAATTGCTGATTAGATGTTCCTATTAAGCAAATCCTACCACCATAGACACACACACCCACCCACACACACATACACACTGCTGTACACCACAAACATACACAGATATGTATGAAATTTGAAGTTTGACTGCACATAAAAAGCACAAACATTTAGGAAAATTGAAGTTGAAATATCTTTAAACCCTAAAATCTAGCCACGAAGTTGCCTCTTTTACATTATACAACCACCAACCTCAGTGATCAAGACGAATAACATGAGAGGAACATTTCCTGCAACAATACCTAACTTGTAACAATCCTGGAAACTTAACTCTATTCATGTGAGTTGTGACAAAAGCACTATTATGGATAGAAAAGTACACAAAGCCTCATTGAAATAAATGAAAGAACAAATGGGCCCTTAAACTAAAAATCTAACATGATAAATATATCATGATTACGCCCTCAATGGATATGGCATGTTGGTGGTTGGAACATGATGCCAACTGGAAGGTGAAGGTCTTAGGTTCAAATCTTGTACGGTTGGATAACTATGATTCTTTTTGTAGGTTTGTAATTTGCACCATCAATCTACTGTGATACTGCTTAATTGACCACTAATCAATTGTGTCAGGCCTGACGAGGTTATGGGTGTCCCATGGGATGTTACTTCCTCTCTGGGCTTCGAGACGATGATGTCCTACATCAACTTCCTCCCACTTTGAAAAACAGGATTTCAGTGACATGGAGCTCTCCAAATTCTTTTAAATGCAAGTGAAGGATAAATGACCCTTTTAACCTTTTTAATGGTGCTAAGATCCACAATTTCAGTTGATGCTATTATGTAAAGTTTAATGTTATAGATGGGCGTTGTATGCTGCTCTATATTTCTTTATGGTGGACTTGGAGGGTGACAAAGTTGTAAAAACTTTGTTTTGCAACATTTGACCAGTGTGCAAAAAGTAAAAGCTCTATCAAGGCGACAAGGCAATGACCAAATATGCTTGTTTGACGATGTCAGAATACCTAGTTCCCAGGTGGTCTGCTAGGTGATATAACTGTATTTCTTAATGAAAAACAAATGTTCACCTTTTGAGTCACTCATAGATAACCACTAACCTTCCATAGTTTGTAGCAGTTGTGAGGTTCAATTTAGCTGTGTTTCCCAACATAATCCAATCTAGCTAGGACAATCCACTAAATCATTCAAGTTTGACGACTAAGATGAAAAAAATGAATCATATTTGTCTAACCATCAAGGCATGCTGGTAGGTCTAGTGCAGTTGTGTCGACTAGCCTTGTCCAACCTGGCTAGGTAAATCCACTAACTCCTCATGTTTGATGATCGATATGACAATATTGAAAAATTCACTAAATATTCTAGTTTCATAACCTAGATGAAAAATGATCAAATTTGTTGAGATATCAAGGCACCTTCACTGCAGGATGGTTGAAATGGAGGAGTGCAACTGGAGTTTTATGCGATCAGAAGATCCCTCTCAGGTTAAAAAGTAAGTTTTATAGAACAGCTATACGACAAGCCATGCTCTATGGGAGTGAATGTTGGGCGGTGAAGAAACAAGGTCTCAACAAGATGAACGTGGCCGAAATGCGTATGCTGAGATGGATGTGTGGGAAGACAAGAAAAGATCGTTTGAGAAATGACTATATCAGGAATAAAGTGGGGGTGGCGAGCATTGAGGACAAGTTGCGTGAGGGCCGACTCAGATGGTACGGACATGTGCAACGCAGACCTACTAGTGCGCCTATACGAAGCAATGCTATTGAGCCAAACACTATAAATAGAAGAAGAGGAAGGCCTAAATTAACATGGGATGAGCTTATAAAGAGAGATTTTGAATCTCTACATCTCAATCAGAATATGACCCATGATAGAGCTGAATGGAAACGAAGGATCCATGTAGCCGACCCCAACATAGTTGGGATTGAGGCTTAGATGATGATGATGATGATGATGATCAAGGCACCTTCACGAGGTTTAATGCAGTTAGGTTGACTAGCCTCGCCCAACCTGGTTAGCTAAATGCACTACATTATTATATTTTGATGACCAACATGATATTATTGAACAACATATGCATTGGTGCTTGGATATATAAACATGTGTGTGTCTACATATAGATAGATAGATAAAAGAGTCAGGCTAGGATGCACTCAAGTGTACAGAATTATGCATGAACAATCACACTATGGTATGGTTAAGTTTGTGGAAAATCTAAACCTTTGATCTTAAATATCACATGAATAGCCTACATATTGAATTTGAGATCGTATGATTGCTGGTTAGCCATTCGGCTAGGGACTACAAAACTGACGTCTTGAATATTAGTAGTGCATCATTTTTGTAGCCTTTAGACATAACCTATTTGTATCCAGACAATTTTGGTATATAGGCTTTTCATATGATATTTTAGAAGATCAATGGTTCATATTGTTGAAAAAATAGTTGTCGTATGCAAATGGACTTGTGTGTGCAACCTTTTTCTTGCACTCGGATGTACCATAGCTTGATTCTTTCTCCGTGTGTGTGTGTGAGGCTTCTGAAACAAGTAAATAGATGTATCTGACATTCCTTGAGGTTATAAATGACATTTGCGTTTAATTACATGTCAAAGATTGTATAAACACATACATTAATATTGTACATTGCATTTTCATCAAACCCGCATCAACGATATATATGTTCCTTGCATATAGATTGGAAACAAAGACGTTATTCTTTTTTGTGGTTGTTTCGTGTATTGAATCCTTGTAGATGCACGATGTGTAAATTAGT
Source organism: Alisma plantago-aquatica (assembly GCA_963693085.1). Classification (NCBI taxonomy): domain Eukaryota; kingdom Viridiplantae; phylum Streptophyta; class Magnoliopsida; order Alismatales; family Alismataceae; genus Alisma; species Alisma plantago-aquatica. Next base: position 1,127,798,758 of record OY856409.1, on the reverse strand, counting down.
GCTTTGATTAAGCGTAGCAGACCTATGCTTATTATTGGCATTGATAAACGCACATGCTAACTTGGATTAGTTACAATTTTCTGAGCAAGATGCTTACATGCATAATTACTTTTCCGCCATATATCATCTCTGAATTTATATCTTTTTGTGGCCAACATGACTTTGGGATTCATATAATGAACAAAGGGTTTGCAATATTATGCATGCTGATATTACATAATGCAACTGAAGCCTTTCTAAGCTCAACATAGCCCTTTTAAGGACAAACCACATCCTGTCCTATTGAATAGGGCCTAGGGCTGTAAATTAGATAGGTATACTCGTTAAAACTCTTCAGGTACTTTTGTTTTTGTATTTGCTTTACCTAATACTTGTATAACCTTTTAGCACCTTAGGTATCAGCTATATATGTCCGTACTTAACTATACCTTCCTAGTGCTCACTCATTTTAGTTGAATGATATGTCAGTCTATTCTTTATACATCCACTTTATTCTATCCATACTTGTTGAGTCAGCCGACTAGTCGACTGGTCGCTGGAGGGGGGTCCGACTAGCCTAGCGCCCAAATTTAGACCTCGGTTTGGCGTCCGCCCAGGCCGACTGGTCGGCCCAAACCAAGCCTGGGCGGCCGCTTAGTTAGGCCAGAGCCAAGAATAATAAGTTTTTTTTTTTGCTATTCTAATCCCCCACCCCTTATCTCGTGCAATAATTTGATGTGAACATCAATTTCATTGACAATACACTAGTTCAATTAATTTAGTTACAACAATTCAACAAGCACTAAAAGTCTAAATTCAATAATGGTATATCACTTTTCTCTATCTAATTATATTTGTTTAATTTGAATACATCGAATAGTCTTCATTCAAAAATTTTGAGGTGTTTTATGACATTATTTACCAAATCTAGGTTATTATATGCTTGGATACATGCTTACACTATTGGACCTATATGATTATTATATATAATTATATGTAGATGATCAATATTATGTAAATATCATACCTACGACTGGGCGACCGACTAGTCGATTGGTCGACGACTAGTCGGCTGGTCGCCCCAGCTGGAAAGGTGATCGATTGGCCGCCTTGACAAGTATGATTCTATCTAGCCATTGGTATTATGTATCGGACTTCCTTATGAATTTCTTATCATAAAGGTTCAGCAGAAGTTGAGTAATGGCATGCTGGATGATATTCCTGCGCCGAATATGATGTGCTCATGTTTGTGTCAAAGGATTTGCAAAATTTTTAGGCTATTTAGGTTAGTGTACCTTAATTGGATGCTGGATACCTGACACCTGTTTACCAGCAACCACTTGAATCAATTAGCCACCACCCGTTGCTACTTTATACCCAATGGGTATACCATTACAAGTAACGAGTGGATACAAATGCAAACAAACCAAGTGCATAGGCAATTGCCCATAGCTGTACTTGCAAACTCGGGGCAGGCATAGACAAAAGGGTACTCAACCCATATCCGAGACACCATTAACGAGGTCATAACATAGGCACCAACAAATAAAAAGGCGGCTAAATTAGGTGCTTATTCATTCATCACACTGCTTGAGAAATGATTATACATGAATGAAGTGGGGGCGGAAGCATTGAGGACAAGTTGCATGAGGGTCGACTCAGATGGTATGGACATGTGCAACACAGACCGACTAATGCGCCTGTACAAAGCAATGCTATTGAGCCAATCACAATTAATAGAAGAAGAGGAAGACCTAAATTAACATGGGAAGAGCTTATAAAGAGAGATTTTGAATCTTTACATCTCGAGCATAATATGACCTAAGATAGAGCTGAAAGAAAGGAAGGATCCATGTAGCCGACCCCAACATGGTTGGGAGTATTAGGGGACGTGTGGGACAATAAGGAGAACATGGGATTATTTACTTGACCTGGTCGTCTGCTCAGCAAAAGCAAGCACCCAGTTGAGGCCTGGAGTAGACGGAGAAGAACTATAAAATGCTAAACAAAAACAAGTAGGAATTAGATAGGTGGATGAAGAACTGATAAAATAAAAAGGAACTAGACATTTAGATATGTGCGTGGATGCACCAATTAAAGTAGAAAATAAGAGGAAGAAAGATTGAAGGGAAAGAAAATAGGAAGAAGGTATAAGAATGCCTGTATTCAATGGCCGCCATCACTCCCTATCCCATCCGATTGTCGATGCTCTATTGATAGCCAACGCCACTGGTTCTGGGAGTGCCCTGCACCGTTGATACCAACGATGGTCGCCACCACTGAAACCACCGTGGCTAGCGCTGCTGCTTGTAGCAGTTGCATCTCTCTTCGCCTCTTGTGATGGTAGAGCTGCTGCTTCGTGGTGTCGAGGGGTCTAGGTTAGGGATTAGATGGGCATCGGGACATCGGGCGGGGGTGAGATTGGCAGAATTAGGTGGGTTAGCTGGGCCGCGTGAAACGGTGAGAAGAGGGCTGACTTTCTCAAAGAAATTGGGAGAAAATCGTGCTTTTTACTTTTCATACCTCTTTAATACGCAAATCACGAAGTATTCGCGATTAATTCGTAAAATGCGGGATATGTGCGGGAATGTAGCGTAATTCGGCTGTTGCATTCAGCTAGGGAATAATGCGCGAATTATATGCGATCTTTTCAATAATTCGCCGAATTATGTGACACAGGAAAGAAGGTTCAGAGGAAAGCGAGGTACATCAAACGCCGATTGGAACAAGAAGTAATTCGTAGTTTAAAAACCAACCCCACGAACTGGGGCTTGATTGCCATCAACAATAGTTACACCTGGAATAGAAGACGAAGCAGTCAAATTAGAGAATAATTTCGAATTGCCAGAAATATAGGTAGTAGCAACGGAGTTGATGACCCATTTGTTTTTACCGTAAGGAGCCGAGGACGCAAGTTAGGCATAATCACCAACTGATTGTGGAGCCAATGTCTGAGTTTGGAGTCGCTCTTGGAAAAGCTTCTTGAATTCAACTCGGACCAATTTGTAGAAGCAGTGGAGGGTTGGACTGGTGCATCCTTGGTGTAGTAAGTAGAAGCTTGATTGGCCCATGTGTCGGGGTAGCCACATTTTAGGTAACACCTATCCTCATTATGATTGTCACGATCACAGTAGTTGCAATGACGAGGTTCAATAGGAGTGGGCGTTGCTTGGTCCAGTGGAGGGCTGACCACATCCTAGTCCGGTAGAGGGTTGACCACGCCTAGGCCTGACGGGCCAAAACAATCACGTCCTCTACTATGGCCACAACCTCTGCTACGACCAGTGTCACCAAAACAGATTGCAAGAGTTGATGCCTCTGTGGATCCAACAGGAGAAGAAGAGACCAATGGCGGTAGTTGGCACGTTGAACATTCCCAAACTTAGGAAGTGGATCACTAGATAAGATTTGATCCACGACACCTGCAAAAGAAGTAGTCCGACAAGGAATTGTACTAACTGATGTTCATTCTGTTGTCTTTGAACTTCAGTGATATTAGAAGTGAGGGGATGGTAAACTTCAAACTCATCCTACAGAGCACAACATTGATTATAATAATTTTCCATAGAAGTATTAATAATGAATTCCTTTTTTAGCCAGATTTTTGAAGTTTTGAAAAAATTTCTTAGGGTTATGTTGGTGTGAGTATACACGTGGTAACTGATCCCACATGGCCTTGGCCGTTCGAAGGCGTAAAAGCGATTGACCGATATGCGATTCTGCACTGTTGACCATTCAAGTTATTACTCCTGTCATCTTTGACCCACAAGTCATAGGCCTGTTTAGTTTTCTTGTCAACATTATAAGACAGAAGAACAAGTTCTTTCGTGATCAAATGAGAGCACCGACATTGAGTCTTGACATACAACTCAAAAGAGGTTGACCAAATATCGTAATTAGAACTATCTAGTTTGACTGTGGTCACACATAGAGTTCTGAAGTTATCCATAGATGCCATGATGAAAGACAGTTCTAGATCAGTCCAGACACGTTCTCAGTGCAACCGGGCACGAAGTATCACGCAAGAATCAACTGAAGAGTTCAAAGGTTTAAAGATTGGGCATTTAAGATTGTTTTTAATTAAGAAACCAACATCACATCATCATATTAGACCGACATATGATGAAGGTTGATGGGAGGGAGCAAGTCCCTCCCGAAAATTAAGTTGAACCAAGGAACGGTTGATTTATATAGAAAGCATGTTTCCAATTAACTCAACTCAGGCGTGGTGGATGGTAGGTTAATGAACAAGGAAGACGAAGGGGCTGGTGGTGATTTGGCAGAGGAGCTGGCGGCAGGGCGTAACGGGAGGATCAACGACTAGTAGTGGGTGAAGCAGGCTGCTAGGCGGCGGGGTCGCTGGTGAGGAGACCGATGGGGGTTGTTGGTTGGCGGCTAGCATGTGTAGGTTGCTGGATCAATGGGGTGGTGGTGGAGGTTGCCAGATGGGCGGGTGTAGTGGCGGTTGGGATGGGGGGGAGGGGAAAACGGAGGGGAAGGGGGGTGGGAGATCAAGGGGGATTAAATCGCTCTGATACCATGTAAATTCAAATAGGATTCCAGTAATTGTGTTTCAGATACAAGCATATGCACTCTTCTTATATAGGATAGGAGTCCCTCATTACAGAGTTCACCCATATGGGATAAAAGACAAGACACTAAAAGTGCACAAAATAAAGGAATAACTATAAATAAATATATTAATAGTTATCATTTCAGTACAGATTAGAACTAAGATTTATGTTTTCACATATTTTCTTTAGGAGTAGGATTATCCTCTTTTGATTTATGCCCTTTCTAAGGGATTTCCCAATACAGCTAGGGATTCCATTTTATATCGATATAGGACTACTTTTTTGTTTCTTCCTTTATAAATAGAGCCATTTGTCCTCACTGAGGGATGACTTTGATTATTGACAAATTGAATTATTATGAATAAGATTGCTTCTATGAAGCACGAATACTCCAAAACAGGTGCCGTACCCGTATTCGATACGTATTGGATACCAATACTCCGTGGATACTCCTGGATACGTATCACTCCTGGATACGTATCGGATACTCCTAATTCGTATCCTGCCGTATCCAGGCCGTATCCAGTCAGTAAAAACTAGAAAAAAAATATGGGCATGACATTGCTTGATTAGCATTTGACACCAACTCATGTCTCAACCCTCTCTGCTAAGTAGTAGCTTGCAGCAAGGCTGTCATAGTTGCTTCCTTGAAGTAGTTCAAGGTTAGTCACCATTCCTCTTGCTAAATGCCAATCTTCCTTCTTCTCTTTATTGTTTCTACCTCCTTTGTTTTTTTGGGATTTCACTTTTAAAGAACTTCAATATTGGATTTTTGTTTGTTCTTTATTGCAAACCAATTCATTCACCTTTAGATGGTACTTCCGGATGCTTTCCCTGCTAAGGTGCAAGTTTTATGCACGTTGATGTCCTCCATATTCTATGAAAGGCTTCAATTTAGTATCGTTGGGTTAACATGCCTCTTGTTTTGGTGACTAAATCCATTGTGATTTATTTTGGATTTCTATCTAGACAATATCTATTTCATCTCCTTTGAAGATAATCATGGCATCCCCATCCTTATGTCTCCCCCTATGAAGCACCGATACTCCAAAATAAGTGTCCTACTAGTATTGAATACATATTTGATACTAATACTCCCTAGATGCTCTCTAATACATACCAAATACTTCTTAAGTCGTATTCTTTTTTTTTATTAGCAGGAAATGACCTCAATGCAGCCAGGATACAACCAACCCATTTAGTAGCCAATAGAGCACCCCACTCGCGTGATCCCTCAAAATCCCAAAACCATGTGACTTCCAACTCTAGACTCCCCCTATTGTATTGTGATTTGAGAATAAAATTGGTATTTTCTGTTAAATTTCAAAATAAACATTAAAAAAACTGTTGTATCCATGTTGTACCCGTATCTTATATTTTCAAAAATTGTTGTATCCCCGTACCTCACTTGTACCCGTATCTATTTCTGTATCTATATCCGTGCTTCATAGTAGCTAGCTATACATGAGAGAAGATAGTTTGGTATCACAGATGACACAACTCACTTTACAATACAACATTACATGATACATGAAATGTGAAAGGTTTAGAATATGATGTTATCATGTCTTTTTGTAACTTGTCTCACATGAATATGAATGAAAGACCCCTTTTTAAATCATTGTTTGATATTATAGCATTGGTTTCCATTTTCTTTAGAAATATTGTGATTTTTGAATGAAATTTGATTGTCTTCATCTATTTTTAAAATAAATATATTGGTTATTTTAAAAAATATTAAAATAAATATTAAAAAAATTGCCGTATCCATGACGTACCCGTATCCTATGTTTTTGAAAATTGCCATATCCGCGTATCCGTACCCGTATCCTATACATATCTGTATCCGTGCTTCTTGGGGTTGCTTGTAGTAAATAGTGAATTTAATTCATTGTTATCTTTATCATAGTTATGTTAGTATTTGTGTGATAGCATATTCACTGCGCTCTTGCCACTGGAATCATCCCACAACATTGCTTCCATCATCCTTTGAGCCCCTTATTTTCCACCATAAGCTTCCAACCCCATTTCTATTTCTGCAACCCACCTCCAACTTTTGTCTCTACCAAAATCCACCACATGCTGTTGCTCTTACCCATACTGCATATAATGAAAGACTCAATAGGTATTGATCAGGAATGGTTATGTTGTCATTATAATATTTGATTTGACATATACCTTTACCATTGTATTTATTTATAAATCAGTGCATGGTTGATACTCAAGGGCTGAGGAATGGATGTGGTTTTTGTGCTAGATTACCATGTTTTGTGTTTGTCATCTGTTTTTAAAAATGTATACTTTTTTGTTTGTTAATAAAAATGATTTTTTTTATTAAAAATCACTTTTGAGTCACAATATGTTCAACTTAGAAATCATGGCCTCCTGGGGCAGTAGCTCCACCAACGTAGTATCTTCCATGCATACCAAGGCAGCTAGAACCACCTACAAAGGCAAGGCCAACCACCATAGAGGATGGGTGTCAGATCTTCAAAACTGGAGGGAACACTCCTGGAGCTATAAAGAAATTAGGATTGGAATCATTGGGTGATTTGTAAACCATGGCGGGTTCAATGTTCAAGAGAGGCATGCCCAAAGGGTATGGGGATTTATACAATTTCTCATCTAATAGTATATTGACCGAACCTTGTTCTTGGTCTATAACAAAATTTGTTATCACATAGTTAAATTCTTACTTCTATTAATTTCATCTTCCTGCAGACTGTGATTATTGATCACAAACTGAGATACCCAAGTTGTACTGCAACTACTGTTCTGATTATTGGTTTCCTACCCATCGTGGGGATAAGATGACAAGGTATACCTGCAATTGTCTTTCCACATGACATATGTATGGGCTAGCACCTTCTGACTGCATTTTCTAGATGCAACTTGTCAGTTGTCGCACTGATCTTGTTTTGTCAAAACCTTCCAGGGAGCAAGTGTCAGGATTTGCCAGAGTTTTCACTCAACTTCATCTGGAGTTTCTTCTAGTGGTTGTGCCATACAAGATACAACAAACAATGCCAGAATAGGAAATGCAAATGCAACACAGGTATACAGATTGTTTATGGATCTGCAATGCCGTATGCTGTTTGGGGAGGTGGCCGAACCGCATGAGAACACCGCTTACAATGTCACCTTAGTTACAGACAGTGGACTTAGCATTTTGAAAAGGAATACACAACGTATGAGTAGAGAGCTGCATAGATGTTGTGCAGGATGCATGAGTATATGCGTTTTTGTTTTTATTTTTAATACAAACACAGAACGCACAAAGTTTATCACATTATGATCGAATTCCAGCATCAGACGGAAAAATATCTATTTTCATTTCATTGCGACTAACAAAGCAGCACAAAGCTTAAAACCCTTGCGCAATATTCCATCATCATCTGCTGTTTATTTATATTGTGTGTGTGTGTGTGTTTTGTTGTTGTTGGGGTTGTTGCAGATGTGTATGTCCGTGGGGGGAGGGGAGGGGAGGGGAGAGAGAGGAGGTTGGAAGTCAACACCTACAGCAATAAGAATTTTCCTATATTAACTCCTAATATCATCATTCATGAATCATTTGTGAAACGTTGTGGATGTGATAAGCACGTTTACATAAAATGTGATTCAAATATTGTTGGAAGAGTATGGGCAGATTGTGAAATGTCCAAAAAAAGAGTTCAATGGTAAACACAATTGCGTAGTGTAAAAGAAGGGGTTTGATATGATTCATTATATTGGACATGCTACATAGCTCTAATTTCAATGACTTCTATATCCACAAGTTTAGCCCATGATAATTTGATTTGTATAAGTGGCAAATGAAGATTAAGTATAGGAAATTGTCTACAACTACAGAATAGAGTCCTTTATATAATCTCTAACATTATTATGGCATGAGCATGCTTTAAAAGAAACTGCAAATACTAAACCATATATATTCTCCATCTTGGCACGAGCACACTGTAAAAGAAACTACACATACTGAACCGCTTACCACTTAAAGTGTCTTCTAGGCTTCTAGCATCAATCAAACTTAGAGTTGGATCAAAAAAGTTAAATCATGAAACTGTTGAAGCTCTTAACACGTAATCGTGTCCAACATCATAACACTCAGCGCCACACAAATATGATTGAAACAAATAAAATTAAACAACCGGAATCCATTTGGAACGGAAACAGATTATTCTAGCAATACTCAATAGCCAGTAGAAGTTATTGATATTATATTATTCTTATATAAAACTTAAGCTGTTTCAAATTTAACATATACCATTACTAATAAATAATAACAAACATAAATATAAATGTCCCTTGTTAAAAAAAATGGCATATGCCCCACATAGGCACCTGCACAGACCACATAATCAGTCTATGGCCGCATATGCAACTGCACGGGACAATTTCTTAACAGTGTGTATTGCATTCTTACCATATTTTGTGCATGTTGCCCAATAATTGTCTTCCTTTGCAACATATAATACTCTCTCCAACCCGTTCAGAGAACTATCCATCTCATCCACTGCAATCACGTGTTGTCACGTGATTTTATCAAACCGTGTAACATCAATTATTGTCAAGCATTCTGTGTTTCATTATGTACTGCTTTGTTCTTGTTGTACGTTGATAAGCTTTTTATATTGTGCCCATTGCTAGATTCTTCATCCCCTTGTAGTTGCATTATTAATATCATACTAGTCAAAATATATTCCTAGGCACCATGATGTTCCAAGGGGTTCTACTTTGTTACTGCTTGGTGCCTTGGATCTTTTTTATGGGTCCTGCCGTCCTGGGACCTATTTTTAGGGTCTCAATTAACTTATAATGTAAAAGTCCTAGCGGTTGCACTAATGATTGTTGTCTAAATTCGATGGCCAATACTCTTATCTAACTTTTGGAAAGCGGAAAGCGAGTGACTAGCGAAATGTGTCTATATTTATATTTTACATAAACTATAGTACTAAATTAGTGAAATGATCTCTCAATATATGAATGCTATTTAGGTACTATTACTTTAGGTTTAAACAGTAAGAGAGTAAGTAATGCATAGTAGTATAACTCTAATGTTTAATTGCACACTATAGCAATAGTGAATAGTCACAAGGTTATCATAGTCAGTGATGATTTATTTTTTCCAAATACAAAATACAGTCAAATAAACAAAGCAGATTATTTTAGGTATAAGCTGGGTATCACTATAAGTATTAGTTGCAGACTTACCAAGAACGTTGTATGACCTTAAACTTTTGACAGGAACTTATTGTAGGTTTTGCAATAGCCAACTAAGTAGATAAGTAACATAGTAGGCTTGCAGTTGCGGTTATATTGAATCATTATTTGTTAAATGTAACAATTACAAAAATTGGCATGCATGACTACAAGCAGTAACAATAACTGTGGTATCACAATAACTATATGTGTGGCTTAGATGTATACCTTACAGTAGATATATAGTACCAAAATAGTATGTCTTATCTAGCAACACATAACGAGTCTTTTCAAACGTAATTCCAGAACAATGAAGCTATCATGAACTGTGATCAATAGCATCATCTCCTAATATCAGCAGGTCTCATTTAGGACACCCCTGTTATCCTCTGTATAGAGGGCTAGAGGTGCCACCGTACAGGAAAGGAATGCCACTACTAATCGGGGTGCACAAAGGCCTTCCGGAGTTGATTGCCCGGGTTACCTTTGCCGGAAAATACTGCCATGTTTCTTGGTTTTAGTGGCACTTTAGCTAGTCTCCTTGAAAGCCGCTCTACTTGGTGAATTTTATAATTAGAAAATAAATCATTGTAGAAGTGGTGTGGTAGTTGAGTTTGAATTTGTATTCTAATTATTCTTGGATCGAACAAGCACAGACCTATGAGAACAAAGCCATCTTCCACAACAAGTATGGTCGCTCCATTCGACTTGCACTGGAAACATGAGGGCTGTGGTACTGATTTTGCTTTTTAGTTTCATTTAACTAACAGGTTCACTGACCAGCTTTTTCCCTGAAGCAGAGGACAAAAAGGCCCAATAAGTAGGGTTGTGAAAATTTATCTAAACCGTTAACCCGATTGTGTCCGACTTGAAAACTGGGTCCGGGTTTTAGTTGTGACATTCTGGATCAGTTCCGGGTCAGGATTACGTGTCCGAATCTAAACCGGATCGGGTCCAAGTTTAGAAACCGGACAAAACCGGATTCTGAATACTTATATAAATATATTTATGGGATGTAGGCTATGTTTTGAAGTGATATATGTGTTTTTTGGTATAATATATATGGTGACGCAACATATTTTAGTAATCTGATGTGATATATATGTATTGTTTATAATGGTATTGTGATATTCATGTTATGTTAGAATCTGCTTATATGTTAGGTAACACCTATGATGCCTTTTGTTTTACAGATGTTGTTATAATATGGTATAAATGTTGTTTTGGTACGGTGTAGTCATCCCAATTGCTTTAATAGGCTATATTTTGATGTGATATGCATGTTGCGTTGATATGATATAGGTGACCTTTTAACAAAAATATGATATAGATGATGCTGCAACAATTTTCATTGATATGTGTTGTTTTCGTATGGTATATGTGATGTTACAACTGTGCGGAGATTTCCTTGTGTTCAGGTGATATTCATGTTTTATTGTTGGTATTATTTTCTCTAATAAAAGCAAAGGAAAAAATAATATTACAGTTGTGTAATATTACATAATCATCGACACCTTTGGTAGTTTTTTTCCATAATGAAATGATTTACAAACGTGCGGGTAGTTCTATAGGAGAATTGATTTTTCTTAAAAAAAATCATCTTCAACCCGGGTCTGATTTTGGTTCCAGGTTTATATTTCTCAATCGAGATTGGACCTGGGTAGGGAGGTTTGAATAAAATCTGGGTCCGGGTTCGGGTCCAGATTTTACAGTTAAACAATCAGGACTGAATTTTTTGACTTGGAACCAACCCAGACCCAATTTTTTGACACCCCTACCAATAAGGCAGGGCCAAGGCAGAGAAAGCGGCTGCTTCATAAAAGAAAAGCTTCATCAGCCATTCAAAAGTATAAAGCAATGAAAGGGTGCGATGAATGAATCATCATCATCATCATTATCATCAGCATCTAAGCCTCAGTCCCAACCAAGGAATTTAATGACCTATACCGATGTCGTTTCGACAGCTTGGATATAGATATTTACTGGTATACTGACAAAAATATCGACAGATGCAATCCTGACCATATCGATGCCAAAACGAATGAATTAAATCATGAAAGTTTATAGGTGTGGTCTCAACATCTAGATGCAACGTTTTATGCAATCAAATTCTATATTGGGTTTGTGGGGGGGTCAATCATGTGGGAGGTAAGGAAATTGTCCTATTTTTTTGGAGATTTTGATGAAGGATTTCGATGACAAAATGCAAGAATTAAGATCTGAAATTTTACTAGCACAATCCATAAACTCATGTTTAGACACTCATGCAATAATATTCAACTTACAACAAACATATAACAACATAGTAAATTACTAACTCACATCAGTTGTATGTTGAATGGCGTGTTGGTTCTCTATACATTATGTTGTTCATATGGGCCACATATTGCTCCCATGTAATGTAACTTCTGTAAGACTTGTTGTAGGAAACAACATGCTCCTCATACACTTCAGGATTGGCAAAATGTATCATCCCAAACTTTGGAAAATGTTCTTCCAAATCTTTGAGATATTTTTCCTTGGTTGTTGATATCAATGGAGGTTGAGTAGAAGCAGGAGGAGGTGCCCATGCTTGAGGAGCTTGATGTTGAGGAGCTTGAGGTTGAGTAGAAGCAGGAGGAGGTGCCCATGCTCGAGGAGCTTGAGGTTGAAGTAAATGAGGTTGTAATGGTACTCCGGGAATAGGATAAATTATAGTATGCCCACCACTCCATGTTTGACCTCCATCACTAGAGTATGCTTCAATTTTTACCCGAAAGCATCCATAAGGGCTACAGACAGAGTATGCTTCGTGATATCCCAAGCCTAATTCTAATCTTGGTGGTGGTTCAACTTGATATCAGAATACCCATGTTGGAACTGAGATGGGTATGGAAGTGTCTGCCCAGATAACATATCTCCAAATGAATGATGAGATTGACAGTCAGATATGCTCATGGTATCCAATGAATCAACAAGATCAGAATAATAATCACTTTGGCTCTGGTATTGTGGTTGTGGTGGAGGTGCACTGCTGTAATCTTTCCCAGTTCGAGTTTTTCTCCTTTGAAATATTTTATCAGCCATGGAATATTCCTGTTTGGTGGAGGTGCAGCCCTAGTAACATGACTAACAGAAGGTCGGTCATCATTTTGAGGATCAACAACTGGAGGATATTCTGGAGAGCGTTGGATGCGATTGTCACCATCATTGCCACCATCATCAGACTTCAGATTTGGAACCAGATGTAGAAGAAGAAGAATCTGAGCTACCTAATTGTTCTTCCACTTCTCTATTGATTTCCATATCAGTATTAACATGCGCAGCTTCAGGATCAAGTCTTTTGGGGGGGGTATCAATAATAATAGCATCACCATTATTTGCATCAAATTGCGCTTCTATATACGGATTTGGACGACCATCTCAATTATAAAAAATAGGACCACCTATCTCATTCATCCATTCCTCTAAAGGATTTTCTGAATCATCCTCCGGTCCTCTACGTCTTTCTGTGTTAAAAGTATATGCGGTGTCAATAGGATCATGGACAACAGCAAAATCCACTTCCTCATAGTTGACATCTCGTATTGCTCTAGCCCTCAACCGCATGTTGTAGTGAACGTAGACAAGATCCCTCAACCTGTTTGCACCAAGCTTGTTCCTTCTCTTTGAGTGTATCAAACTGAAAGTGCTCCAATTTCTTTCACAGCCCCCTGCAGAAGTTGTTTGAGCTAGGATGTGAATAGCCACTTTTTGTAAATGGGGGCACCTGTTCCATTCCAAACCCACCACTCACAAGGATCACCCGCCTCGCGGTCAACAACCGCATTTGGATGGCCAAAGCATCCAGTGCTTTCACGAAATTCGTGCAACTACAAAAATAATATATACGATATTGAGATGATGAAATCAAAGGAAAGACTAATGAGAACTCAAGAATGTAAGTTATATAGTTTATACCTCTTCCAGTACTAGCAATCGCTCTTCTGGAGAGGTAATCAACTTGTTAGCGACATCTCTCACTGCATTCATTAGAGTCGTATTCAAGCCCAGCGTTCGTGAGTATTGGAACCTCGGATTCAAATAGTAAGCTCACACAAATTTAAATAAGGAAATAAGAATGACATTTTATTTGTTGACTATGAGTTAGATCAATAACTTAGAATTTAGAATATAATTGAGATATATACCTTCTTTATGCAATGGATGCAAAAGCATATTTGTCTAACGATTCTCATAAATTCATATGTATTGCTTATTGGACCTAGGAGCTGCTTCTTTGATATTGTCCACCATTGAGGTCATTGCATCATATAGGAAAGGCATTGTTGCACTTTTGTCACCATCTACCAAACTCAATACTTTGACAATGGGTTCCATTATTTGCAGCACTCTAGTAACCTTATCTCAAAAAGGTCGGCTGGCAATCAACTCCTCAATTCTTTTGCCAACTGGGGTGTTGTGCTCCTTCATGGAGGTCCACTCCACTCCATTAAATAGCCTCCTAAGTCCATCCTTTTTGGACTTTAACGGTTGTAAGGCAAGAAAATTTGTTGCAAATCTAGTTGCCCCTGTTCTAATTAGACCACCACCACAATACTCAGGTCGCCTTATTGCATTTAGCAGAAAAGAATGGTTGTAGATGAATCCCGTGATCAACCTACCATCAATGACAACAAATTTGATGAAATCAATTGAGCCCGTGTCCTTAAGAATGAGATCTATGTAGTGGGAAGCACATGGTGTCCAATAGACCAGATATTTCTTCATAAAACTCTCGTCGGCCTTCTTGAAGGCAGAAGCATTATCAGTAACTATCTGCACCACATTCTCGACACCAACATGCTTCATGTATGTCTTCATTAGTCTCTTAATGTATTTGTGGATTCTGACCTCACCTGAAGCATCAACAGATTCTAGAAAAACTGTGGATCCTCATTTGTCAAAATAGACTGGGTGTTCGGAATGACAAAAGGCATATGTGATATAACTTGAACTTATTATGTCTTAAACAGCCAGGCATAAGCTTCATCAAGGTTATAACTACATCCGAACTCATAAGCACCTAATTTTCTCAGATTCTCATAGGATCTACTCAGATCCATTTATCTAGAAATAGTGTAGGTGAACTCATGCCTCTTGCTACTTGAGTGATAACTCTTATAAACCCTATTTAGTTTTCAACATCTCAAAAGTCATATGGACATGAGGAATATGAGGTTGTAGTGAACATCTTGATACTTTCTCTTCATTAGATATACCTTCGGTATGTTGGACTGACTCAGCTCTATCTAAGGAAGGGGGAGGATTAGGTATGTTCTCAACCTATCCTTCTAGATATAGGATACACCTAGACAAGGGCTTAGATTCACTGATCTTCTCTATTGTGAATCATAGTTGTAAAGAAGACATAGGTGTTGGATCTATGGTAGAAGGAAAGGAGACTAAACATATCCTACCTTCATGTACTAACCCATAACCTATGATCTAATACCAAGATATTGGGCATCATTAGGTAATTAATTGTATTGTGATTTATTATGGAACAATCTCTAGATTTTGTTCAAAACAAGTCCAAAATTTATTGCAAAAAACAATACTCAAGAAATGTGGAAGACTTAACATTAGAAAAGTGATTAGATTCAATATCATAACTAATGCCAACATCTATTTAGGGAAATTTCTATTGACATAATGTGGTTCACTGAGTTCTCCTAATCGACATATACAAACTGTTTCTAATATAAGGGATAACAACTTTTAATGTATATATACTGAAGGGATGCATATATGAAATATCATTTTAATTACAAAATTTGTCATGCACATAGGAATACCCAAATATCCCAATAAAATAACTTCTAGAACAAATAGGCATCTCAGCTGAACTTCACCTAATTATGAAGTCACTCATCTTGAGATGAAGTTTGAAAAGTTGATGTCCTATCTTTGGTTCCTAAATACTTTTTCATTGCTTGATTATCTAATGTCTAAGTGAGTAGCTAGCATAAGAGATAAGAAAGATAATGTTTTAGTCTCTTTCTTTGCATAAGAGGTAAATAGTTTAATAGTTAAGCTTTAAGTAATGCATACATATAAGTCACCAATAACTTGGCAAGTATGGCATATAGAAAGTATGCAAATAAATTTAAAGAAGTGAACATTAAAACCAACTTTCCATTTTTGAAATAAATTTTTTTGTTTATCTTCTTGACTCATACCTAGTCAAGTAGACATTGTCACAGTATGCCCATATAGTACAAGAAAGTTGATAATTTGTCTTCTATTTTCACTAGTCCACCCATCACACATAAGTGTGACGCCATATTCAGACCACATATGTTTTTGGTCTGAAATCCATACTTGTAGATCCTTCTTCTCTAGTGGAAGATACTTGTTCATTAATTCATATGAATTGGGGGCCTTGATGCCCCTACCAGACTCCCCTATCACATCTACAACATGTTGCAGATAGGGATCAGTTGCAACATGTGCAGGTATACCATGAGCAAAGAAAAACTTGCCCACTGCATTGCCAACCTTATCTTTTGCACCAGTGAACATTGCTTTGAGGCCTTTTTTGCCTAGTCTCAGGCTTCCTAACCCCTGGCTCATCAACATTCCTCAATCTCACACAAGTAGAACGGAAAAGTGTATGAATACCTCCTTTCTTCCTTTCACCATGACCAACTCAGTCTTCATCGTCATCTAGGTCAACAACAGGAATGTGTGCAGTCCCACTGACTGTAGCAGTACGCTGACCTTCACGCAAACTGTCTTCTTTCCATGGAATTTCACTGTACTATATTTGGGTATCCATTTTGTGTTGTCCAACAATCCAGGGTCCACCTTTTAGCTTGTTCTTATGGCTGAGAAGAAGGGAGGCATTGGTGCAACATGCCTCTTACGGTTTACATCATATTATCACCAGTCAGAAACTTAATGAGAAGAACTATAATTAATGGAGTCATACAATTAAGATTTTGTTCAAGGGTCAAGGACACATAAAGCATCTAACTTCTGAGCCACAAATTGATCGAGCAATGGCAAAAACATGATGTTGATCCACTGAGTATGTTGTGGAATAACATGGAGCCACATATAGAAGATGTGACGAACCACTTCGAGACGTGTAAGGCGTTGTGGGATCATCTTCAACTTATGTAGTCAAACAACGTCTCTTGCATGTACATATGCCAGTAGAGCTCTATGGGCTGCAGCAAGGAGATAAGTCACGTAGTATTTTGGCGAAGTGACTCGCTTGGCTGATGATTTGAACAATCTGCTTCCTCTCTGTGCAGACATTCAGAAGTTGATGCAACAACATGGTTAGATGACAGTGATCAAGTTCTTGGATGGACTTCGTTGTGAGTACGGGGGTGTTCGCAGCCAGATCTTGTCTAGAGCTGAGCTTCCATCTTTGGCTGACAACTATTCTAGGGTGTCACGTGCTTTTTTGGAGCATGATGCAACCATTGCCATTCAGTCACAAGGATGACATGTTAGCCTTAGTCACTCTCACTCAGCCTGGCAAAGAAACTACATATGGAGGATGCAGTCGCGACAGAGGTGTCACCTGAGGAGGATTTGGCACTGGTCATACAGTATTCAGTCGGCGTCCTGAGTGTATCAGTTGTGTCAAGAAAGGCACACCAAGAACTCTTGTTACAAATTACATGGATTTCATACTAAGTTGGTCAACATGGTGGCTACAAAGGGTTCTCAAAAGGAGGTGATGACTCGTCAGATTACCTTATCTGAAGAGGAGTAATCTCAGTTGATGCGCCTTCGTGCTTCTCAACAAGCTACATTCTCAGTTGCTTCTCTTGCACAGAGATCTAGTTTGTCAACTTGCATCTCTCACGTATCTAGGGCACCGTCATCCAAGTCAGACTGGGTTCTTGATTCAGGTGCAACTAATCACATCATAGGCATACCTGAGTTGTTTACCACTTATACCCACAAACTCAACCTACTCAGTGTTACCCTCGCAGATTATTCCATTACCTTTTTTAAGGGATTTGGGACAATTTCACCTACTTAAAATATGTCTCTTTCATCCACTTTGTTTATCCCTCACTTTCCTTTTGAATTTGTTATCTACTAGCAAAATAGCTCGCTCTCTTCAGGCCTCTGTCACTTTCTCACCAGATAATTGTGTTATATAGAACTTGAAGACGATTAGAGAAGGGTTTGAACTAGATGGACTTTACTACTTGCAGAGGTTTCCTACAACTTGTATCGTTGCTTCTCCTTTGATGGTGCATAGTCATCTTGGTCATGCATCTATGGAGAAGCTCAACTTTTTGGTCCCAGGTTTGGTCTACAGTGTGAATCATGTCAACTAGGAAAAACATAGAGTTTTCCTTCAGGTCTAGAGAGAGTCAATGAACAAAGTCTAATTTTGAGCTGGTACATTCTAATGTACGGGGTCCTAATCGTGTTACTTCTGAACTTGGTTATAGATATTTTGTTATCTTTTTGGCTGATTACTCTCATGCTACATGCTTTTATTTAATGAAAGAACAATCTAAACACTTGTCAATATTTAAATCATTTTGTGTAGAAGTAGAAACTCAATTTATACAAGAAAACTTGCATCACCATCTGGTAACGCTAGAGAATCTATAGTGCGGCGTTTTGGGATATGCGAGGATGTTTTTGTCAAAGTCAACAAATTTATCAATCCGGTCGACTTTGTGATCATGGACATGCAGGAGATGAGAGGATCTAAACTTTTGTTAGGGAGGCTGTTTCAAGTTACTGCAAATGTGATCATTGTCATGGGCAATGAATATCTCCCACTCAGGAATAATGAAGACATGGTGGAATTTCGATTGCCGAATCATTCTTCAGCATCCACTTGTGACGATTTGAGATAGAGGTAAGCATCATGTCAAGCCTAGGACATAAAACAAGGGCGCTTTATGGGAGGCAACCTACCAACCAAAATGATTAGATTAGATTAGCTTTTGATAAAAAAATTGTTCATTCTATTTTGTAGATTGTTGATGACTAGTTTTGATGCAAGTAAAGATGACACCTTGACATGTTAATTTAGTTTGCATCAGTGTTTTAAAAATCGTCCTAGGCGGCCACTTAAGCGCCACAAGGTGCTGGACGATTAAAATGTACTACAAGCGGCGCTTAAGTAAATTTGAGAAAAGCGGCCGCTTTTTGCCCGCTTAACCCGCTTTTTCCCGCTTTTTTCCCGCTTTTTCCCCGCTTTTTTCAGAAAAACTGCTGGAAGCATATAACATTAAGTACATTATATGCCATGTTTAGTATTGACTATAATATATTAAATTAGCATACATTAAATGTTCTATGATATACTTAGTTCTAATTTAGAATGCATACTTTGTATGTAAGCTGTAATGATATGGTACTTTTGTGATGTATCCAAGTGAATTATAGGTAACTATTATCTAATTTAGAATGCATACTTTGACTAAATGTACTGCTGTAATGTATGACTATTTAATGATGTGCAAATGTAACAATATGTTTGTTAGCTAGCTATGATAGGTCTATTATTTACTGTTTAGCTATGTAAACATGATACAAAATTGTTGTTTCATTTTGTATATACACTTATTATTTTATGTGTAGGCTGCTTTATCTATGACAAGTATATTGTTTACTATATTTTATAGATACAATCGTTGTTGTATAGTTGTATCCTAAACTATTTGGGTGTTTTATATTGTCTTGTACAATGTTTAGATATGTATAAAAATTTCAAAAATGTAGTATTTATATACATGTATGTAATTTTGCATAAAAGTTTATAGGAATTGGAAATCCGCTTTTCTAAAAAGCACCCGCTTAATCGCCCGCCTGGCGATTAATCGGCTACAAGGTTACGTCCGCATGCTTCCCGCTTCACGCTTTTTAAAACCTTGGTTTGTATAATCACATTGTTGCAGGATTGTGCAGATAATTTTCGATACCACCGACATCCAAGTCAATGGCACCAAGACAGGCAGGCAAATTCAATATACACATTGCTCAAGGGAAAGTTCGAGGAGGTGTTTCTTCATGCTATCACCTACACTCCTCAAACGCAGGCTATGAGATGGGCCCAAGTACTTCATTAGACATTCTTCATCGAGCCTAAGTACTCATTGGAAGGTGTGTTTTCATGAGAATAACACCCGCCCCTCTTTGACCCGAGAATTGCATTACATGGGTACCACCGTTCCATATATCTTCCTTTTCTTTTGACATTGGGGACAATGTCATATTCAAGATTAGAGGGGGAATGGAACCATACTTCTATCTTTATCTCTTGCATCTTAGGTTTTATTATATATCTGCATATAACTTTTTTCCAGTAAAATAGATTTTCCATTTTATTTTTAGTATCCACATCTATCTAGTTAAAGCGTGAATTTCAACTTAGAAAAATGTTCATATGAACCAATCAAAGTATTTCTCTATGTGTACTCTTATCTTTTAAATTTGATTTTACTTGTTTAAGAGTACTCTACATGTAGAATTGAGGGGATTAGTCAACTTAGAAACATAAGTGGCGGACTTAACATCCTCAACTTTTTGATTGACAATGATGTTTGAGTCTGATTTAACCAAGCATTACCTTTTATGTTAATTCAAAATTAGGATTTTGGATCACCCTGACATATGAGTTAACAGAAGAGAGACTACCATGGTTAGGAAAAGCATGTAGCTCTTAGTCACTTGATCTTATCCACTTTCATCTCACTTCATTTCATCACCACCATAGACTTCATATTTGATTCAAGTCATTATTCTCTTGATTCATATTGAGAGAGATTATTGTATTTACTTTTAAGTGTATTTCTGTGTAAGTTCTTTCTTTAGTTTGTAACATGGGCCCTTGTATAAATTGGCCCATGAGGGTTTTCAGTTCGCTTCCTTGTACAACCTCCTATTTATTGGAGTGAGTTTTCTCTTTTGTGAATATAGAAACACGACCGCTTTCCATAGGGTATCAAAGCAGGATACCTAGTCCTGATCTCCACCAATCGTCGTCGCCTTCTCCCTCTCTTTCTTTCTCTCCATCAACCACCGCCGCCACATCCTCCATATTCACCGTTTTTACCGATCACGCCTAAGGGGATTTACTCCTCCTTCTAGCCCTATCCTCTTTTTTAACAAGAGGATCTAGGGATATGGTCAACGGTCCTTCCAATGTTCTTATGCCCTGAAGAATTGTTATTTGGGAGAACCGTTCAACAGATTTGGGGTCATTCATGACCACCTATTCTGTTAGAGATTATATATTAGCCTATTTAGTAATAGGTTAATTAGTTATTGGGCCTTTGTATCTCAGCCCATCTAGATGACTTGTGTCCCAAGTCTTAGTGTTTCCCCTCTCCTATACAGGATAGGGGCGTCCAGTCTTGTATTCATCTCATTGCATTCAATTCAATTACAACAATCTAATTTTCTACATGGTATTAGAGCGTGCTCTGTCCTAGGGAACCCTAGTCGCCGCCGCTTCCCTCTTCTCTCCCGCGTGCAGGCAACAGTAGTCGCCGCCTCTCTCTTGTAAATAGAGCGACCAAGGGGGAGCGCCTCCACCTGCGGGCAGCTGCCGCCATCTCCATGGCTTAGGCAATCCGCCCGCTAGGCATATCTCGGCCTCCATGGCTTCTCCTTTTTTTTAAAGATCCAATCTTATTTCCGTACTTCAGTGTTATCTATCCCACTATCTCCTATCTATTTTTCATCTCCCGTCACTATCAACCACCATCATCAAGCCGCGGTCGATAACAACAATTCATGTCACTGTCGCATCACCCTAGCCGGCCAACAACTACCACCATACGTATCCAACAGCAAGCAGCCGCCAACCGCGACCGCCGCCAATCCCAGGAGCAGCAAACAACGCCATCGCAATCACAGTCATCGCCTCTGCCGCTGCATCGCCCTAACGTCCTCAGCACTAGCCTTCGCCGCCTCACATGGAGAGGCTCCGCACTTGACTCCGCATGCAGCCTCATGGCATGCAATATCTTCGGAGCCATGCAGGAGATCGATATCATTTCCTTCGTTGCGGTCAAGTGCTACATCAGCCGAACGACACAATCATCGCCATCTTTCGTGTTCGTTCGCTGCTGAGTTGTTGCCCCATTATCCAGCAACTTTATCCCCAGCCAACGATCACACCCTTCAACCGCCGCCGTCGTCATCCATGCCCCCGACCGCTGCTTCACTGCTGCTCTCCATCTCGCCGTTGTTGCCCCAACGCCTTCGCCTATCCCTGGCTAAAGCGCGGTCACCCATCACTCTCCACCGCTACCAAACAACCTCAATAATTTTCTACTGCTCCATATACAATATGGTTGTTGATATTCGGATCCTTAATTGGATCTGTCTTTAGCTAATCAGGTCCATTTTTAAGCCTAAGGGCCGAACAAATCCCGTTTTGGGTCAGGATTAGACCCATTTAATTTTCTACCCGAATATTACATTGACCCATTTCGCATATACTCTCCTACTATCGGCTTCATTCTCCACATACTACACATCTCCATATCACAAATTCCTCTCAAATCCACCAATTCCTATCCCACCCATCCATCATGTGTGTATCCCTTTTTCCACGTGCGGGGTGTCATATATCAATTTCTCCACACCAAACACTCACTCTCGTCGTATTTGGTGTGCGGGGGGGGGGTCGAGAGGACAGGAAGAGATGAGAAGAGAGAGAGAGCATGCGAGAATATGTATGAGAGAGAGAGTATGAGAAGAGATGATATATGTATTCAGGCTACATATTCTAGGTTATCTTCATGGAGCCTCGTTCAACACACATGTTCTCCACTTTCAGAAAGCACTATCACTCTTGTTGCATTCTTGAGAGACAGATGGGTGCTTCTTCAGACTTCTCAGAAGCTCAACAATTTCTAGTCTGCCAAGTTTACATTTGCAAGGTTGATTTATCCAGATTTATCTTCACCGAGTTGCTTCATCAAGTCTTCTCCGAGTTGCATCTGTTCTTGTGGCATCGCCTTCCGCTGATCTACTTGGGACTTTCCTTGATGGATAATCTTGTTTCCCGTCAAGCCCCCAAGGTTCATGCGCCAGAGTTATGGTACATGCATTGTATCATCAGCACATCGTTCGTTCGTGTTCGTGCCACGTTATGTACGCCTTCTCAGACGTTTTGAAGACACCACTATTGCTACATCGTTATTGGAGATCTGCGTTCGTGTCGCGTTAAGTGCGTATTCCAGTGAAGATTACGTAGTCATGGTATTCCTTCCAGATTACTGTTGTAGTATTCAAGTCTCATTCACCAGATGTTTTCCTTCCAGATGCACTCCACAAGACCATCCACAAAGTTCGAGGATCTCCAGTCTGCATAATACAATTCCAAAGAAGAGAGAGGCGGCGTCATATGATTCAGGGAGAGTTTTGTTTAAGGGGAGTATCAATTTTTGTATGGGGAGTGATATATATCTTCTATCTTTGATTTATCAATTTTTTTATCATTTTATTGAGTCATGTAACTCCAAGCTTGAACGTGTTTCACCCATGCTCCAACTTGAGGGGGAGTGTCAAAGATTATATATTATCCTATTTAGTTAATAGGTTAATTAGTTATTGGGCCTTTGTGTCTCAGCCCGTCTAGATGACTTGCGTCTCAAGTCTAGTGTTTCCCCTCTCCTATATATAGGATAGGGGCGTCCAGTCTTGTATTCATCTCATTGCATTCAATTCAATTACAACAATCTTATTTTCCACAATATGATTGGGTATATCTAACATGCCACCCTTATTCTTCTTGGTAAATCATAGTATTTGCCACTTATTTTGGGTCTCTTTTGACCTTATTCTGCTGGATTTGCCATTTCTGCTCATGATCTGCTGCCACCCCGACCTTTGAAACGTTGTGTTCCCGTCAGACACGTCGTGTCCCAAACCGGCAAATCATGTGCTCCTGATCTGTTGCTTCCCCGACCTTTGGCACGCCGCGTCTTATTTATGACACGCAGTGTCTCACACCAGCGAATCATCTAACATGTTGTGTCTTATTTTTTACACGTGTCTCTTTCTAGGAGACTATTTGCTGCTTTCTAAACACGTCGTGTCTTATTTTCGACACGCCGTGTCTCTTTCCAGGAGACTATCTATTGTTGTTTGACACGTCGTGTCCTTTCCAGACACATCGTGTCCCTTGCCTATGAAGAAGTTTGTCCTCTCTTGACACGTTGTGTCATTTTCTAGACACGTCGTGTTGCTGCCTTTGGAGATTCTTTAGCTATCACTATTGCTCTATGGCTTTATCTTCCTCTGAGATCATGGAGACACATGTTAGATGTGTCACTTATGTCAAGTTCAACGGATCCAACTACATTTTGTGGGCACAATCCTTTCAAATTTATGATCATTCTGCGGGCAAGCTTGAGCATCTCACTGAACTACCTCCTAAAGATGAAACAAATGACAAAATGAAAGTCGAGTATAAGAAATGGGCAGGATGTGATTCTCAAGTCCTGTCTTAGATTCTAAATAGTTGTGAATCTGATTTATCCACCAATCTCCTGTTTACTGATACTGCCAAGGAAGCCTAGGACCATATTGCTCAGATCTATTCCAGTAAGGGAAATGCCTCCTGAGTTTTTGAACTCTATAAACGCATGCATTCTCTAAGACTTGACGAAGCTACATCGTTTGGTTTACATTTTGATACCTTCAAAGGTATTTGGGGAGAACTCAAACTCCACCATCCATTATCTACTAATCTCAATAAACTACAAAAACAAGATGAAGTCTAGTTTTGCCGATTCTTGGCATCCTTGCCCCCAGTTATGAAGTTGTTCGTCAACAAATCCTTGAATCCAAACCATTATTCATGTTGGACGATGATTATCTTCGGCTATCTCGCCTTTGTATCTTCTACTACCAAAGAAGATCATGTTGCCCTGATTGTTGTTGGACGAGGACGTGTCGACGTGGTATCTCTACGCTTGGACGAGGAAGAGATCTTAACAATAGTAGTAGAGGGCCTCCTCCACCTCAGTCCTCTAGATGAGGGTCTTCTCTTCAGCCTTGGTATTGCAACTTCTATAAACGGACTAATCATACCAAGGACAAATGTTGGAAGAAACATGGAAAGCCTAAATGGGCAAACCAAGTTTCTACTAATAAACTTGATGAAGAGTTTCCTAGTGCTGCTACTCCTCAGATAGTAACACTAAGTTCGTCTGACCTTGACAAGCTAATCAAAGTTGCTTCTGCACTTACTACCACACCTCAGGCGAACCTTGTTCAACACTCAAGTGATCCTTCTCGTCTTCAAGCTTCTTCTTCTTCGACAAAAGACGATTGGATTGTTGATTCCGGTGCCACGACCCATATGACTGGTAATAAAAATCTTTTTACTCATCTAAAGAAATCTACATATCATCCTCCAGTTGGTTGAGAAAATGGATCTACTACTCCGGTCACTGGAATAGGGGATGTTAACAACAATCTCCTTAAATCTGTCCTATTTGTGCCCAAATTTCCTTTGAAATTGATGTATGTTAGTAAAATTACTAAATCTTTAAACTGTAGTGTAACCTTCTTTCCTTACACTATCTCCATGCAGGATTTGAGGACGGGGATATGAAGGTGGAGATGGTTTGTACTATCTACAGACCTCGTCAAATTTGCCTACTACTGCTCTTATGGCTCACTCTACACCTTTGTATCAATGGCATATGCTGCTTGGTCACCCTTCAGCCAATAAGTTGAAATCCTTATTTCCTAGCTTGTCTTCTGAAAAAATTACATGTGAATTTTGTCAACTTCAAAAACATCTGCGCTCTGTGTATTCTCCTCGTTGTGATAACATGAATCCTATTTTGTTTTATTTAATTCATTTTGATATTTGGGGATCTTGTCGTATTGGTACTCATACTGGTGTGTGATATTTTGTATCTTTTATTGACGATTGGTCTCGTGTCACTTGGCTTTATCTTTTAAGAGATTGCTCTGAAATTTTAGAAGTTTTCTCAAAGTTCTTGAATGAAATAAAAGCTCAATTTTCTGCTACTACTAAATTTGTTCGTACTGATAATAATGCTTCTGAGTACGAGCAACATTGTTTTCTAAACATTTGTATCTCTAAAGGAAATTGTCCATCAAACCTCATGTGCCTATAGTCCACAACAAAATGTGTTGTGGAAAGGAAAAATAGACACCTTGATGTTGCTTTAACTCTCCTCATTGAAATGAAGGTTCCCAAAACCTATAGGCCTGATGCCAATCTGTTAGCCAACTACCTCATCAACCGCATGCCTTCGTCCATCCTACAAAATATAATTTCCTACCAACTTCTCTACCCACATGAACCTATTTTTGCCCTACCACCAAAAGAGTTTTTGACTGCCTTTGTTTCATCCACAATCGCCAACCCGGACTTGATAAATTGTCTCCCCAAGTTGTTCGTTGTTGTTTTCTTGGATACTCTCGTACACAAAAGGGGTACAAGTGTTTTGATCATGTTGCATGCCGATTGTATGTATTGATATACTGAAGATTGCATATCTCGGTACTATCGACCTATGTGTCGGTGGTGCCGAGACATCAACAGTATCGAAGACTGCATATCTGGATACTACTGACATGTTTGTCGATGGTACCGACATGGTGACAGACCAGCGGTTCGGAAGTTTCGTTTTCTCTTGTTTTATTATTCTACATGTATTTTTTCTTTTTATAAATATATGTTAGGGCACACATTGTACCCTAAGCACTTGTAACACAACTTTTCACATGGTATCAGAGCAGGTTCGCTCCTAGGGAACCCTAGGCGAGCCACCGCCGCCCCCCCTCTTCCCCTTCTTCTCCTAGGCCCTCCCCTCTCCCCCTAGGATCTGGGTAAATTGAGGTATTTTCTGGGTATTGTAGTACTTAGATCTCATACAGGTACTAATTTATCTCAGAAGAAATAGGTGTTGGATTTACTTCATGACGCATGTATGAGTGAGTCCAAGCCCGTGTCTACTCTTATAGATTATCATGTGAAGGAGATGACTGATGATATTGATTATCCAGATCTAGGATACTACAGGAAAATTGTTGGTAAACTAATATATCTAACAATTACTAACCTGACATTTCTTTTGTTGTAGGAGTGGTGAGTTAGCATATGAGCTCACCATGACAGTCACATTGCACAACAGTTTGCCGTATTCTCAGATATCTAAAAGGTGCACCTGGGAAGGGAATAACCTGCTACAGACATAGGACTCCTGTTTCTACTCTAACACTTACTGATTATGCAGATGCAGATTGGGCTGGTAATCTAAATGACAAGGGATCTATTTCTGGATATTGTACTTTTCTAGAAAATCATCTTATTACCTGGAAAAGCAAAAGACGGAACGTTGTGGCAAGATCTAGCACTGAGGCGGAATACAGGCAATGGCTCATGCTTGTTGTGAGCATGGAACTATACGTCGTTGACATGGGGCGAAATTTCGCCGATAATGTCGATGTCGACGGTCGGCGACGTCGAATCCATGTAAACATCCTTATTCTACAATATCCTCGACATTTTGTCGAAGCTGTCGACATTTCCCCATATGTCGGCGAAGTTGACCCAAGTCCTTACAAAAATTCCACAATGTCCTCGACATTTATCGAAGTCGTCGAAGTTGGCGACATTCTTCTGGTATTTTGTGGAGTTGGCTGTGTGAGGTGGAAAAAGTGTTGGAGCTTGAGGTAAGATGATTTTGATGTTATCTTTTACTATTCTAAGATAATAGTAATAGACCGACCCTCTCTCTGCTAAATCTACCATAGATTTACACTATTTTTATGTAGTTTGTTTATGGTCAAAAGCTTTATATATGGAAGAGCTTCGTAGTTCGGAGGCGACTATATGTAAGCGTGCATTTATCTACATATGTAAACCTGTATGGATGGCTATATGTAAACATATATTGTGTTTTTTAGCTAGATTTGATGAAATATGTCGATTTTCATCACAAAATGGCTATTTTTAGCTTAATTTTTGTTGAAGTTGCATCAAAGTTTGGTTGTAAAAATCCTCGACATTTCCACAAACTTCCATGTCCACACCTGTCGAAGTCAACTCGAAGTTGAAATCCTGTTCCATGGTTGTGAGTTGCAGTGGGTTCAATCTGTACTTTCTGAATTAAAGATTCATGTGTTGTTTCCCATAGAGCTCAGGTGTGAAAATCAAGCTGCGATTTATATTGCCAAGTGTAGAGTGGAGAATTGTTGTTTATTGAATGAATAAAACAGTGTACATTGTAGTCTCTTATATAACAAACAAAAACCGAGACTAGTTAAGATGCAACCCATATGGGACTAAACAACATAAGAGAAAGAATAAGTGGAGCACATGCTAAGAACATGACGATCAAGAAAACACATAGCTCTATACCAAGAATACAGTCTTTCATGAACGCACCAAGCATATAGAAGTCGATTGCCACTTCATCAGAGATCAGATCAAAAATGAGAAGATTATGACTCCTCACGTCAAATCTGGAGATCGGCTCAAAGATGTTCTCACAAAGCCATATCCATTGCAAAGACTGTTCGAGAAGCACTTCTCCATCCTGGATGGAAGAAGGCTATGGATGAGGAGATGGATGCTCTTCGATCCTGTGGGACATGGGTCCTTGTTGGCCTTCCTCCAGGAAGTAACCCTATTGGATATCGTTGGGTATATACTGTTAAATATTTTCCAGATGGAACGACTGAACGCTTAAAAGCTAGATTGGTTGCCAGAGGATACACACAGGAATCTGGAGTTAATTGTTTTGAAACTTTTTCCCCTGTTGCCCATCTTAATTCTGTGTGTATTCGTATTTCTATTGTTGTTAATCAAGGATGGTGTCAGCATCAACTAGATGTTAAAATTGACATTCTATATGGTGACTTGCAGGAAACTGTATACATGTCCCAACCTCTAGGTTATGTTATTGAGGGGGAGTATTATGGAAAATTTTTCTTCTTAAGAAGGCTATTTATGGTCTTAAGCAGAGCCCTCAAGCATGGTTTGACAAATTTTCTCTTATACTACAGAAATTTGACTTCACAAGGTCTCAGTGTGATCATTCTGTTTTTATCAAGACCACCACTTCTGGAATTATTATTCTAATTGTATATGTGGATGATATCATTATATCCACATGGATTGTTGATACAAAGAAATATCTTATGAAGCGCTTTGTAACCAAAGACCTTAGACGTCTTTGATACTTTCTTGGCACTGAGGTAGCATATGACAGAAATGGAGTATCTCTATCACAGAGGAAGTATACTCTAAACTTATTATCTGAAACCGGAACGTTGGGTTGTTGACCTGTTGTCTAACCTATGGATCAGGCACGTGATCTATGGGCTGAGTCCACTCATCTTTTGAAAGATAAATATTGCTACAAGCGACTAGTTGGCAAACTTCTGTATCTCACTGTTACCAAACCAAATATATGCTTTGTCGTAGGAGTTCATAGTCAATTTCTGGATTGCCCTCGGCAATGTCATTGAGAGATTGTTTGTCATGCCCTGAAATATTTGAAGAACGCATCTGGACAGGGGTTATTTTATAAAAGAAATGGACATCTTGACGTTCTTAGATATTCTGATGTTGAATATGCAGGATGTAAGTCTGACAGCAGATCCACTTCTGGTTATTGTACCTTCATAAGAGGTAATTTGGTTACTTGGAGGAGCAAAAAACAAAATATAGTTGCCAGATCTAGTGTTGAGTCTGAGTATCGTGCAATGGCACATACTAGTTGTGCACTATTATGGATTAAATCTATTCTTGTAGAGTTTGGGTTCGCTATCACCTCGTTATCCCGATGTATTGTGATAATCGTGTTGCTACCTTCATTGCTAACAATCTTGTATTCCATGAGAGGACCAAGCGTATTGAAGTTGACTGCCATTTTCTTCAAGATGTTGTACTAGATAAGAAGATTACTACTCCTTTCCTGCCATCACATGAGCAAACTACAGAAACATTTACTAAGCCTCTCTCTAGCAAGCGAATTGAGGAACTATGTTGCAAGTTGGGCATGATTGACATCTATGCTCCAACTTGAGGGGGAATATTGAGAGATATTACTGTATTTACTATTTAAATGTATTTCTATTTAAGTTCTTTCTTTAGTCTATAACATGGGCCCTTGTATAAAGTGGTCCATTAGGGTTTTCAGTTCGCTCCCTTATACAACATCCTCCTATTTATAAGAGTGAGTTTTGTCTTTTATGAATATAGAAACACGACCGTTTTCCACAATTCATTTCATCATTATCGGAAGCAAGTAGTTTAGTCTTGCATCAGAAAATACAAAAATACTTGTTGCATCAGAAGTTCATTCATGTAGGTTAATTTGCATACCAACTTCCATATAGTGCATTATTCACTTTATAAATCATTCATTAGGGTGTAACATATGTTTTTACATCTCTTTCCGATTACAGTGAGAAAAAACATTCATATATCCTTATCCCTTGTCCAATGTATAAAATGCCTCCGCTTACATATAAATTTTGTATAGCTAATAAAGGGAAAAAGAAAAAAGTAAGAGAAAATTAAAGAAAAAACACAAGAAACAGGAAAGGAGGAAAAAGGACCAAAAACTCGTCTAAGAAATAAGTTTGTGGATTCTATATTAAAATGCCTTCCACCTTCAATCGTCATTAGGATGAGGCATACATAGCATTCATCATTCCACCAAACATAGTAGTACCAGGACACATTAAATTTTTATTCTATCCTTTATATAGTTAGATCATTTTGTTTACTGCATTAATGACTTGGATTAAGTGTGATTTCTATTTTCAAACTACCCATTCCATCCACCCACTGCTCTTTATGGTAGGCAACCAAAAAGATTTACTCCCTTCTTTTGATCATATTTTAGGGAACTACAGTCACAATTGAAAATTTCTGAATAAAAGCAGTGTAGATAGGGAGATCTTGTGAATCACAAAGTACAACTTAGACTTTCCATGATATCTCTCTGCTTCAACTTACTCATGTGTTAAACGATTTGGTTTCGACGTTTTGTTTTTGTAATTGGTCATTTGTATAACAATTATTTGCTTTGTGGTTGGAGAGGACCGGTTTGGGACCATCGAGTCAAAGATGATTAGAATATTTTTTCACATATGTGTCTTTCTTTCGATTTTTTCAACTAAACCAAAACAGTGTTGCTCGAGGGCGAGCAATATTCATGCTTAGGAGATTTTAATGCACATGATTTCTCTACCAAATTTATGGGTAATTTAGGCATGATTTTAGAATGATTTCTCTCATTTTCATACAATTTATGAACATTTTGTCTATATTGCCTAAAATAGTTCTTGTGCATCGACAATTCACATTTTACATGTATATAGGCCGAAATTACTCTATGTTATTAATTTCCTAATTTTCTTTTATTTAAATGACAGACTTGACAAAGAAGAAACAATGCAAAGTCAGTATCATCGATTTATGTCAGTGGCACCGACACAAAGAAGAAAGAAAACATCAAATAGGAGAGCAAGGATCCAGAACAAGGGAAGAGTCAGAATGCATCTCGGTACGACTGACCCAGATCGGTGGCACTGAGACTGCAAACCCTAATGTGCCGCCAAAGAGTGAAGTCGGTGGCACCAAAATTAAGCTGGCGACCTTCATCAATGGGAGGCGCATCCGACAATCCATAGCCAAATGGTGCCTTGATTTTTCCTACATAAACCAAAGGGGGGCAACCACCATGAGGCATATCTCCTGAGAGTGGGGCATCTTGTCCGTGGACAAGACATCATTTGGAGGCATCTCATCTAAAGACCATCCTAGCGGCCTTCCCTAGAGGAATCAGAGTTCCGAAAAGAGGATATGAAGAGTTCAGAGTCATCTTTCAGAAGTTTTCTATGGCATTCTTTTTCATCATCCCTTCTCCTGATTCGTTGTTGAGCATGAGGAGCTAAGCACCCATTCTTTAGGATCCGCGAGTAGCCCAGTGTTAACTCTTTGCATGTTTCCATCTTGATTCAATATATATTTACTTTAGATTTTGAATGAAAAAGCTTAACTTTTTAATTATAAGTTTTTTAATTATGATTGATCATCACAAGATATAATGGATTTGTACAGTGATATTAACAGTTATAGAACCATTATGCATTTATGATTGATCAACATATTGCCATGGGATGTTAATTGTTGTGAAAGCGGGGTTGAAAGCTGGAAAAGTCGTTATCATCGCAGTGCAGTCACTAAAGTGCTGCGAAGGCGGGCTTACTGTTGCAAAGTGAAGATCCAGAGATAGTTCTTATCGTTTAATCTTTTATGTTGATGTGACGATGGATTGATTACTAGGTTATACAGTGTACTACGCTACGAAAGCGGGTAGTACAAGCTACAGATACTAAATCTAAAGAAACAAATAAAAGTTATATCGATCTGATAAAATGCATGTATAGATTAATACTATGGTGAAACTAGTGTTCTAAAGAATCCATCCATCTGACTTTTCACCAACTTCATTTTCTACACTTTTACTTTTTGTTTTTAGTTTCTAATCAACCAATCAACTCTTTCATCTTGTCTTAGTTGATCTGTATCAGTTGGTAGTAGTCTTTAACAGTCCCAATTCCCTATGTTTGGTCTCTGAGCTCTTGAGTCCCATTATTACATCGACACACACTTGCATTTAGCACAGGCATTTATGTTTGTGTCATTCGTCCGTGCCAAGTCAAGCATGCCGATGTGCGTTTGTGCCCTGTCAAGCACGTTGATGTTCATACGTGCCCTATCAAGCACGTTGATATCCATTTGTGCGCTGTCAAACACGCCGATGTTCGTCCATTCCCTGTCCAGCATGTTGATGTTTGTCAGTACCCCATCAAGCACGTCGACGTTCGTTCATGCCCCATTCAGCATGTT
The DNA here is from genome assembly GCA_963693085.1 of Alisma plantago-aquatica. Taxonomy (NCBI): domain Eukaryota; kingdom Viridiplantae; phylum Streptophyta; class Magnoliopsida; order Alismatales; family Alismataceae; genus Alisma; species Alisma plantago-aquatica. Next base: position 1,127,766,124 of record OY856409.1, on the reverse strand, counting down.
GATCGTCTACTACAGCCTAGTCTTCATGTGACACATATCCTGTATAGAGATATGTAGTTTCATGTGTTTTTCTGTTCATTTACTTTGAGTGTCATGTGCTTAGCATGTGCCTCACTTACTCTTTTTCTTATGTTGTTTAGTCCCATATGGGTAGCGCTTAGTTTAGTCTCTTGTTATGATTGCTATATAAGAGACTCCTATGTAATCTGTTTTTATCATCCAATAAACAAGATTTCTTCTATCTTCATGGTATCAAGAGCAGGCCCGTGTTTTTTCCCTCCCTAATTTCTCCCTCCCATGCCATAACAGCCCCCCCACAGCCGCCCCCCCCCCCCGCCGCCACAACAGCCCTTCCCTCCTCCCTCCACCCCTAACCCTATCCCTAGCCGCCGCCCCCCCCCCCCCCCCCCCCCCCCCCACAGCCGCCGCCCCTTTCCCCTTCCAGCCGGCGCCGCCCCTGCTGCCCAGCAGCGGCACGTTGCTGCTGCCACCCCCAACAGCCACCCGCAATTTTTTTTTCCCTCCTCCCTTCCTCCCTCCCCTCCCTACCCTCTCCTTCATCTCTTCCACCCTCACCATATCCACCTTTTCCACCTTTTTCTCCCTCCCTATCACCTTCTAACTCCTTACGTACAGCCTGTGCACTTTCTAATTTTTCTCCGCCTACGTCCGGAAATTTGCGGATTTGTGATCGGGACGACTCTGGCCTTCTAAGTTGAGAGTCTTCTTTGTTCCTCCGTATTTCTGCCTGCGCCTCATGCTGGAATATTGATTTTTCCTCATGACGGCGTAGGTTTCTATGTCTTATCTGCCCATATTGGGTTTCTCTGCTCTGCCTTGTCAGATCTCTGCTACTTCTGCCCATTAGGGTCACTGCTACATCTGCTTGTCTGGGGTTCTCTTACTTCTCTACGGCGTGGTCCTCTCTGTTGCAATGGCATATTCTGAGCCACCCAGATCTCTGTGCGTCACCACTGTAAAACTTGAAGGAGGCTCCAACTACCACCTGTGGTCTGCGTCGTTTGTGTTGTATGTTAAAGCACAAGGACGGTACCATCATCTCACTGCTGAACCCCCTGCTGCCCCTGCTGCTGATGCGGAAAACAAGACTAAACAGGACTACATTCAGTGGTCCAAGGATGACTCCGGCGTCATGTCCTGGATTCTCAACAGCACCGAACCTCGGATCAGCCAGTCTCTACTCTGCCTGCATGATGCCAAGACAATGTGGGATCAATTGGCACATGTTTATTCCCACCAGGAGAATCCCAAGCGGGTGTTCGAGATTTTCAAACAACTTGCCAAGAAGGAGTTCTCCACTGACTTGTCGATCGACGACTTCTACAACCAATGTTCTGCTTTATGGAATGAATATGAGCTGTATCATCCGTTGACTGCCGATATCAAAGTTGCACAACAGCATCGCAATGAACTTCGCCTGGTGCAGTTTTTGGCTGCGCTTCCTGACTCCTTCTCAGGGGTTGTTGATCAAATCCTATCCAGTGACCCGCTTCCTACTGTCCGGGATGTCCTCAAAAGAGTCCAGCGCCTACCGTCACTGACTCCTGCTCCTGCTCCCGCACCTTCGGCTCTGGTTGCTCGCTCTGCTGATTACGGCCGTGGTCGTGGCCGCGGTCGAGGCCGTGGTGGCCGACCTCCTACTTCGAGTGGACGGGGAACTCCTGCACCTGGACGGAGCACTTCATCTCAACCACGTCACTGTGACTGGTGTGGCCGTGATAACCATACTGAGGACCGCTGCTGGATAAAGCATGGTAAACCTGCTTGGGCCAACCAAGCGACTGATGATACTGCTCCTGCTGCTTCTTCTGTGGATCAGTCTGCTGCACCACCTAACACTGACTGGTTGCGCTCGGAGTTTGACAGAATGTTTCAAGAACGTCTGGCACAACTACCGTCTACCTCAGATTCATCAGCCATGCTTGCCTCGTCCTCATCCGGTAACACAAAGTGGTGCATCGACTCTGGTGCTTCCACACATATGACTGGTACTCGTCATTTATTTTCACAACTTACCAATCATTCTCCTATTTCTTCTGTCACTGTGGCCAATGGTTCAAGAACTACTGTTAGTGGCGCTGGCACTGTTCCTCTATCAAAGGAATTATTTCTTCGTTCTGTGTTATATATCCCAAACTTTCCTGTCAATTTACTTTCGGTCAGCAAAATGGTTAAACAATTAAACTGCTCTGTTAAATTTGACCCGTCTGGTTGTATTATGAAGGACCTCCGCACGAAGACGAGGATTGGTTCAGGCCGTGAGGGACCAGATGGGCTGTACTACCTGGATGGACCACCTACTCCAAAGGCGATGCTCTCTACCTCGGTGACAGATCTTCAACTGCATGTTAGACTTGGTCATCCATCTGCGGCGAAGCTAAAACATCTTTTTCCTGGAATTTCTGGCAATAGTTTTACTTGTGAATCTTGTGTAATGGGCAAGCATACAAGATCTGTTTTTCCTGCAAAAAAATCTATTTCTTCTTCAACACCTTTTGAACTTGTGCATGCTGATATTTGGGGGCCATGTTCTGTGCCCAGTCATTCTGGAGTGAAATATTTTCTGACTTTTATTGATGATTACTCCCGTCTTACTTGGCTGTTTTTGCTCAAAGGTCGAAACACTGTATTAAACTGCATTAGTACCTTTTTTGCTGAAATTAAAACCCAATTTGATCGGCCTATTAAAACCTTCCGGACTGACAATGCACTAGAATTTATGCAACAATCTGTGTCTCAGTTTTGCACCTCCCATGGCACACTTCACCAAACTACTTGCCCATACACTCCACAACAAAATGGTGTAGCCGAACGGAAAAATCGCCATCTTCTTGAGGTTGCTCGCACTCTCCTGTTTCATTACAAGGTGCCTCACTGTTTTTGGCCTGATGCAGTTTCGACAGCATGCTATCTTATTAATCGCATGCCTTCTTCTGTTTTGCAAAACAAAGTTCCCTACACTCTGTTATTTCCTGATAAACCCTTATTCTCTGTGCCTCCTCGCATCTTTGGTTGTACATGCTTTGTTAAAAACCTTCGTCCTGGTCTCACAAAGTTGGATGCCCGGTCTGTGAAATGTGTTTTCTTGGGGTATTCCCGTACTCAGAAAGGTTATCGCTGTTTTGACCCTGATAAGAAACAATGGTTTGTAAGTGCGGATGTGATATTTTTTGAACACATGTCGTTCTACTCTGCTGCTGGGGATCGTCTGAATACTGATATTTTGAATAATACTCCTCTTCCCGTGGTTGAAGAAATACCTTCTGTCCCTACTCCACAAGAGAAACCTCTACAGGTATACAAACGAAGACCAAAGCCTCTCACTGCCCCGGCCGAACCAAATCCTGCGTCAGCGGAGGATCCACCACAGGCTGAGGTATTCTCTGATTTACATCTTCCTATTAGTTTACGAAAAGGAGTTCGTTCATGTACTCAGCACCCTATTAGTCACTTTTGTTCTACTGATCATCTGAGTGACAATCTTGCATACTTTACATCTGCTTTATCTGCTGTGCACATTCCTAAAACTGCTGATGACGCTCTTCGCCACCCTACCTGGAGACATGCCATGGAACAGGAAATGCAAGCCCTATATGAACAACACACCTGGGATCTGGTTGATAAACCTTCTTCTTGTCATCCAGTTGGCTGTCGTTGGATCTTTACTGTTAAATATGAACCCGATGGCACCATTGCACGCTTGAAAGCTCGATTAGTGGCGAAAGGATATACGCAAACTTATGGCGTTGATTACTTTGAGACGTTTTCTCCGGTCGCCCGTCTTAATTCTGTTCGTATTTTGGTTTCTGTTGCTGTCAATAAAGACTGGCCTCTCTATCAATTAGATGTGAAAAATGCTTTCTTATATGGCGACCTTCAGGAAGATGTCTATATGGAGCAACCCCCAGGATTTGTTGCTCAGGGGGAGTCTGCTTCTCAAATCTGCAAGTTGCGCAAGGCAATCTATGGGTTAAAACAAAGTCCACGTGCATGGTTCGATAAACTCAGCAAAATCTTAATGTCCTTTGGCTTTCGACGGTCGCAGGCTGATCACTCTGTTTTCATACGCAAAACCACAGCAGGACTGGTTATTCTTATAGTGTATGTTGATGACATCATCTTATCTGGCAGTGACCCCGCAGGGATACAAGCTACCAAGAAATATCTTGCACAACACTTCATTACAAAAGACCTGGGAAAATTGCGCTATTTTCTGGGAATTGAGGTTGCTCGATCATCTGCAGGTGTTTCTCTCTCTCAGCGCAAATATGTTCTTGACTTATTACAAGAAACAGGAATGTTGGGATGCAAGCCAGCCACCACTCCTCTGGATCCCAATATGGATTGGGACAGTGATTCTTCTCCTGCATATGCTGACCGTCATCAGTTCCGAAGAATAGTGGGCAAACTCATTTATCTGACTGTCACCAGAGCTGATTTAGCTGCTGCTGTGGGATTTGTTAGCCGCTATCTTGATAAACCCCGGCAATGCCACTGGGATGCTATTATTCATATTCTTCGGTATCTTAAAAGTGCTCCTGGAAAAGGCCTCTTGTATAAGAAACATGGCCACTGTGACCTATCTGGTTTTTCTGATTCAGATTATGCAGGGAGTCGTTCTGACAGGAAATCCACTTCTGGATACTGCACTTTTGTGGGCGGCAATCTAGTTACCTGGCGCAGTAAAAAACAAACTGTTGTGGCAAGATCAAGCGCTGAGGCAGAATATCGAGCGATGGCTCATACTACTTGCGAGCTGCTATGGGTTCATAGTCTTCTGAAGGAGTTTGACATATCTCCGCCTAGCCCTATGCCCATGTTCTGTGACAATAAGGCGGCCATTTTCATTGCGAGCAACCCAACCTTCCATGAAAGAACCAAGCACATTGAGGTCGACTGCCACTTTGTCCGGGAAAAGGTTCTTTCAGGTCAGATCTACACTCCATATATCAGTACAGAACAGCAGCTTGCGGATATCTTCACCAAAGTGCTACCCAAGACTCGCTTTCAGACTCTGAGTTCCAAGCTGGGCTTCGTCGATATCTTCGCTCCAGCTTGAGGGGGAGTATAGAGATATGTAGTTTCATGTGTTTTTCTGTTCATTTACTTTGAGTGTCATGTGCTTAGCATGTGCCTCACTTACTCTTTTTCTTATGTTGTTTAGTCCCATATGGGTAGCGCTTAGTTTAGTCTCTTGTTATGATTGCTATATAAGAGACTCCTATGTAATCTGTTTTTATCATCCAATAAACAAGATTTCTTCTATCTTCATCCTGGAAACTACTTCTATGACAGCAGCAACTGATTTGGTGACTCAGGTGATTTTTGCATGTTCCTTCAACATACTCCCAAGATATAAACTCCAACCTAGTCAAAGCTTCAAATGTTTCAAAAATTCAGTGTTTATCAATCTCTCTCAAAGATGGTGTTTATCAATCTCAGGGGAAGATTCAAAGTCAAAGATGTCAAAGATAATAAAGTGAGGGGAGTGCACATATCGTGCTAAGTCAATGGTATATCATGCTTTAGTCATAACTTGTTTTCTCTGTCTTGTTTTTGTCTATCAGCCAAGATGGGCGTGTGATTCTCCCATGCTCCAGTTTGCGAGTGAAGTTTCAAAGTCAAAGATGCCAAAGATATTAAAGTGCAAGGGAGTGTAGATATCGTGCCTAGTCAAGGGGATATCATGTTATAGTCATGACTTTTTTTCTCCATGTCTTGTTCATGTCTGTCATCCTAGTTGGGCATGTGATTCTCCCATGCTACAGCCTGTGGGGGAGTGTTAGAAGCATGGTTTAAAATTTCAGTTTCGACTTCATTTTTAATGGCTTGGAAACAGAAATTTCAATGGAAATTTCAACATGAACCCTTATTTCGATACAAGATTTCGACGACCAAATAAAGGAATCAAGTCACGAAATTTTACCAGGATGATCTACATACATAAATATACCTATTTATGCAATAAAATCATATATTGGTCTAGGTGCCAGGGTCCTACATGTGTGAAAAGATTGAAAACTATATCGAAGGAGATTTTGACGGCATGTTCAATAACATAATGAAGGAATTAGTTTATAGGTCATCACGTTAATAATCCATTTCAATTGATCCTTTATAGCTTACACTATAGATCATCAAAGAGTGAAAATATTAAAGGTATTCTCAATTTAGGCATGAGACTACTCATAAAATTAGGGCAAATTACTAAAATTCGTTGATCCTAATAGTCGAATTTATTGAATATATCAATTGAATACATTTAACTATATATTATTCCCATTCATAGTTGAAAATTGATCTATGTAACTAAACATCATACATCTCAATTTTAAATTGCTTTACTTTTTTTCATTTTAAGGTCTAAAATTATATATAACTAATATTCAAAGTATTACATATTTGTAAATCATTTGTTACAAATTTTATCTTTAATATAACATATTTATCTAAGTATTCAACGTTTATTAAGTGTTCATAATATATACGATTATAACATTGGAAAAGCTTTAAGAAATCTCATTTTTAAAATATTTAATACATTATCGTGAAAAATAGGATATATATCAAGTTGGATTTGTGAACTAATTGTATTTATATGTAATTTATAGCATAATTTCATAAATCCTCAAGTTTATGTTGTAGTTTATTACTTGCAACTTGCAATATCGTAGTAATCTTTTGATCGAGATGGGGCAAAAGTGGAAGAAACAGATGTAGATGGGAAGGAGAGAGAGTAGACTTACCTTAGATCTAAAGAACAGGCCTTCAAGAGCAAGAGAATGCAAAAAAATCACCAAAGAAGTAACCCTCCAAATACAGCAGGCTTTGGGCCGTTGATTTTCAAAATTGTGAACCCATTTCAGTTGTTTCACGAAATGCATGCCCAAACTGACCTTTTTAACGAAATTTCTGTATTTTGTCAAAATTTCCCCCCTTTGCAAAAATTATATCGAAATTTGAAATTTCACTTACTATTTCTGGACAGGTGCATTTCTACCATCGAAACCTAAATTTCGAGCATAATTTTGAGATTTCTTCCAAAATTTTAAACCATGGCTAGAAGTATAAGTCATAACATATATGGGTCGGAGACTGTAAGCCATTATAGAGTCAAGTCAGGCCTAGAAGTCTCCAGAGTCATGTCCACCTCCTATATAGAGGAAAGGGGTCTCTCTTATATCAAACACATTGTGAATATATCATATCAAACACATTGTGAATATATCGTCTATTTATTATTTCTCAATAGTATTAATCATGTCAAACATTCGGGAGCCTAGAAAATCACAAAAAATTGCCTATTTTTCATAAAAGTCGCAGACTTTTATCATCAGCTTAATGGTTACACTATATCCAAATTAAAACTCTTAACACATATTGCAAATAACATAGCCCCAAATAGATTCAATCATCAAGTGTGCCTTCTCACGAGGACTATAGAGTCTATAATAGGCATATGACTCCTTGAGCTTTTTAGGGCAATCTAAGTTTTATTTCTACTCTTCCTAGCCCAATTCTACCTCTCTCTCCTATTTCTCCGACTTCTATAAAGACCTACAAAGGAAAAAAATTAAAATGTGTTTAGGAGTTGAATCTATGGCTATGATGACCCACTAGCTTTCACTAAGAAAGAAGGGTGGATGGCATTTAACCTCCAATGCTTGTGATGGAGCGGGAAGCGTGGATGCTTCCTCGAGGTTATTGTAGTTGTCATTGATGCAACTGACACAGACACACTATGGACATAATGGACACACATTAGACATCACCCACATGTGTCACAGTGCAAATTTCTAATTTTGCGCCAAGATACAAAGTATACACTGTTAGTCCAACCTTAGTTTATGCCTAACCTTCGTAAAATAAAAATCACAGACCCATCAGTTTCTCTCTCTGAACCCAGACTTTTGACCTAGAGCAACCAACCAAATCAACATTGTTTGTTCCAACACATTTGTCAATCTTATCTCCTCTGACAGCCACAGTTGTCGAAAATGTATGCTCCACTATTCTCCATTCGTGTGTCCTGTAGCAACTAATATCAGCGTTGTTGACTTATCCTTCAACTGTTTGTAACAACCAGTAGCACCTCCTGCTTTACTACCAACTACCGAGTAACTCCTCTCTTCTAGATCTCCTGCTCCCCCTAATCCTTGTCTTCTTCCCTTTAGTGCATCCCCCCCCCCCTCCTCATCCCTTTAGTACATCTTCTACACCCCCCTCTTCTTTCTTCCTACTCCTCCAATACATACTCCTCTCCCTCTCCTCTTTCTCCTTCTCCACCGTGGTCACCATGGCACCATCAAAACTATCCCCCCTCTTGCTCATCTCAAGCACACTTCTTCCTCCTGAATATACCACCACCACCACAGCAGTCTAGTACCATCTCCCCCTCTTTCAAAGATTGCATGTTTCCTTACCCCCTAGTCTAAACATTGGAAATCATGAAGTGTTCTCATAAAGATGTTATCATTTGTGATATTTTATATGTATATTGTGGATGTTTCATGGGTTCACGTCATATTATGAATGCACTTTGAGTTTAGTTGCATATTGTAAGTGTACTATGAGTTTGGTTTATCCTTCTCTTGTTTGAATTTGGAAACTAAGTCCGGTAGACAAGAATCTGAGATGATAGATGATTCTATACATGTATTGGAATTATTCATAAAGCTAGAGAAAGCTTCAAAAGAGTATGTTATTTTATTCTGATGCAATTACTACAATACCAAGGGAAAGTACATTCTTACTCTAGGGTGAAGGCACATGTGACGAGGCACATTTGGGACAACAAACCTAATCTAAGCTTCGATTCTTTTACTATATTTGACTTTCATGTTCTCTATCAAGTAATAATTGTTGTAGCTGTTGTAAAACAAGATACGTTAGCCATGTTTAGTTAGCATATTTAGTTTTTTGTTTTTCTTTCATATAATCATTAATATTGCTTGTTTTGTATGTGTTTCGTTCTCAACATTTTCTTCTTATTAAAATTAGTAACACTTCTATTTATTTAATATTATGCTAGGCAAGTTGGTAGGTGATCAACACATGCTTATTGTTGGTAGGTGAATGACACGTACAAGTCGATGTTAGTTGATTGACACAGGCTTTTGCATGCATAGGATGGCGAGTTTGTGTGTCTTTTGCATTTAAAAAAAATGGCACTCTTCTCAAAGTTTTTGCTTTTTCCCCAATTTTGTGACATGAAAATTTGAATTTACTAGCTCAATTGAGCTAATCTTGGCTATCTTGCCACAATAGCATCCAAACATGATACTTGACGAAATTCCAAAAATTTATATAAACAGGAGGAAAAGGCCATTCAATTCAAGATAAACTAGGTATTGTGTCTTGTTATATATATGTATGGATGAGTCAGCCCAATGTTTTAAAAATCGGTCTATGCGGCCGCATACAAGGTGCGGGCCTCCAAAAAAACGCATAATGGAAATCCCTCAAAAAAGCGGACCAAGCCGCATAATCGGTTGTATGGCCGCATACAAGGCCGATTAAACTCCGATTTTTAGCTAGAGATATTCTGATTTCTTCTTTTATACATTTACATTCATCTATGTTTGTTTAAATTTAGATTATAGTGCATGTTTGTATTTATTTAAGTTGTGATGATTGCATATTTGCATAATTGCATCCATTATTCTTGTAATTGTACTATTTAGATACACAATTGCACAAATTAAATATGTAAATCATAATTAATATATGTATATATATATATATAATATTAGAATGTGTGGTATTCAACCCAAAACCAATTGGCAATGGGTGAAGGGACCACACACCTTATAAGCTCCATGACCTCCCCAGAGCTCAGCGGTATGGGACTATTCTAACATCCCCCCTCAAGTGCAGCCACTTTTGTGTGCTTGCACTTGTTTTTTTTTTTAGGTAGGGTGTGATCCTCACACTTGTCTCATGGGGTCCGCTCTGATACCATATTAGAATGTGTGGTATTCAACCCAAAACCAATTGGCAATGGGTGAAGGGACACCTTATAAGCTCCATGACCTCCCCAGAGCTCAGCGGTATGGGACTATTCTAACATCTAATAATATGCCTTTACTTTCAGAGTGTGGTGTTATTGTTCCTCTTGCTATCACACCTTGCTAGTCCTACATACATCTAATATTTGGAACTAAGATGTATTTCTTCGAAGGTGATCATGTCTCTTTAGAATCTCTCCGGGCATGAGAAAGAACATAACCAATAGTTTGTAGTTTGTATCTTAACATCATGTCTAGCTGATTCAGATCCATAATCATTTCATCGAGCTCATCAACAAGAAATGTAAGTGACCTAATATGTACAAACACAATAATCAAGAGCTGAATTTTGATGCAGCTTTTAGGCTTTTATAGATCCTTGATCCAAGACCAAACAAATATTTCCAATGTTGTAAATTGTAACATGCACACACTACATTTATACGGTTGAAGAGAAAATGATCACACTAACTGTTAGGGGCACACAAAAAGCATGAAATCATAAGTCAGAGAATGGCAAATAAAGTTAGTTTAAGATTATCTCTTTTGTTCGCAAGAGGTTATGAAAGATCCACAGATTTCATTTTTGCCACAACAACATGCCTTTCGAGAAGGAAGAAGGTACTCCAACTAAAAGACTCTCCCAAAAACTGAGATGAACTGATTGTTAGTAGAATCTAATAAGCGCCACTTAATTTGAGCCTACACTGATAACAACTCAACGGGAATTTGAGAATGCTTGGCTTAGAGATGGCTATTTGGAATTATATTGTGCAAATAAAGTGTCAAAGTCGCCTAAAAAAATACACATGAAACTAAAGCGTATCGAGATGTCAGCCCAGCAATCAAGAATGCAAACTGGAACTCAAATACAACAGAGAAGTAAATGATTGTTGGCAGAAGGCAATAAAAACTGAACAAAGAAGACAGACACCACACAACATAAGATTTATGTGGAAAACAGTTCAAGAGGAAGCGAAAAACCACGGGAGGAGACTAAGCCTTTAAAGCTAGGGCTTTTGTTATTCATTTGTCTCACAGAAAACAGGGGGAGATGTTACATTATAATATTATATAGATAAAGGTGGTAAATGATCCACCTCCAAGATCCATCTACCACAAACAAACAGGAACATAAAATAACAAGTAAATAGGCCATCTGCTAGCCCATAAACACACAGAGATAACTTAACACTCCCCTTCAAGTTGGGCTTACAAGTTAAACATGCCCAACTTGCAAACAGAATCAACTAAGGTGGAGACAGGCACGCCTTTTGTGAAAACATATGCAACTTACTCGCTTGTCTTCACATACAGTAGGCAGAGAATCCCATCATCAATCTTTTCGCGATGAAATGTCGATCTAACTCCACATGCTTGGTTCGATCATGCAACACATGATTATTAGCAAGATTAATGACAAACTTATTGTCACAATATAACATCATGAGAGTCTTTGAAGTGATGCCCATGTCAGATAAAAGTATTTGGACCTAAAGCATTTCAGTGACCCCCAAAGCGACAACTCTGTATTCAGCTTCTGCACTAGACCGAGCAATAACGGGTTGTTCTTACTTCTCCAAATGACAAGCTTTCCTCCTAAGGAAAAACAATATCCAGGGGTAGAACACCTGTCATCTTGAGACCCAACCCAGTCAGCATCAGTGAAGCATTCAATCTTTAGCTCATCACCTTTATTGTAAAGGAGGCCCTTGCCAAGATTCTTTTTCAAATAAGCAAAAATACGATAAACAACACGAAGATGAGAATCAGTAGGAGCATGCATAAATTGACTTATAATATTGACAGAATATGTTATATCAGGTCTGGTAAGAGTAAAATAGATAAGCTTTCCAACCAATTTTCGTAACAGTTCTTTTGTTAATTATTAAGCGGATTTCCATCTTTGAGGCTCATCTTATGATTTCAATAGGAGTATCAACTGGCTTACACCCCAATTTTCCCGTTTCTTTGAGGATATCCAAAGTATATCTGCGTTAGCACAAGCTAAGACCACCTTTAGACCTTGCCATCTCAATTCCCAAAAAATATTTAAGTTTTCCCTAATCTTTGATTTCAAATTCACCTGCAAGTTTATTTTTGAGTTGCATGATCTCATCCTCATCATCCCCAATAATTATCATGTCATCCACATAAACAAACATCAAGATAACATTCCTTGCGGACTTGCAGTCTTCCTGACAAATAGAGTGTGGTCACCATTTCCTTGCAAAAAACCTAACTTTTTCATGAAAATCTTAAATCTTTCAAACCAAGCACGTGACGATTGTTTAAGAGCATATAAAGCCTTTTTCAAGTTGCAACATTTTGCTTCCTGCTCATATCCAGGTGCATCTGCATAAAAACTTCTTCAACAAGATCCCCGTTTAAGAAGGCATTCTTCACATCCAAGTGGTGTAACTTCCATGAGAAGTGAACGGAAATGGCCGACACAATCCTAATAGAGTTCATTTTTGCAACATGAGCAAAAGTCTCCAGATTATCTATTACATATTTTTGAGTAAAGCCTCTAGCAACCAATCTAGCTTTATATCTATCCACAACTCCATTTGCTTTGTATTTGATGGTGTAAGCCCACTTGGATCCCACAATATGAGCATCCCTGGGTATATCAACAACATCCTAAGTTTGATTTTTACTAAGAGCATTCATCTTCTCCTTCATAGCGTGGACCTATCTTGGATCAAGATAGGCTTGTGCAACACACCTGGGAATAGAAGAAGTCGCAAAGTGATGACAAAAAACATTGATATTGTGTACTTACACAGGAGAAAGTAACATATCTTTGAATAGGATGCCTAGTGCATTCGTACACCGCCTTCTGTGTCATCCTACGTGTCGTCAGAATTAGAGGATTGACCTGGTTTGGGAAGAGAAGATGAATTGGGATTGGTTGGAATTCTTGATCTCCTTTCATATACTTGTGTAAATCTCTCTCTACTTTCAGTTCTAGACTCTTCGTGATTGCTCTTATGCTCTCCATGGCTGTTGCTTTAATTTAGGGTTGTAGAAGAAGATTCACAATTTATCAAAATACTAGGTTCCTCTTTATTACAACAGTTCTCCTCCTGAAGAGGAGCCTTCACATACATAATAAGCAACATTCTCATGGAAAGTTACATCCTTCGTGACATAGTGTTTCCCAGTGGTAGGATCAAAACACTTATATCCTTTCTGAATAGAAGAATATCCCAAGAAAATAGCACGAATAGCATGAGGGTCAAATTTTGATCTACCAGGATGCAAGACATGAAAGTAACACAAACATCCAAAAACCTTTGGTGGGAGAGAAAAATGGGATTTATCTTTGGATACCAAGGAGATGGATGTATATCCATTAAGAACACTACTGGACATGCAATTTATAAGATATGATGTTTTTAAAATAGCCTCTCCCAAAATCGTTGTGGAACATTTCGTTGTAAAAGTAAAGCTGTGGTTACTTCAAGCAGATGCCTATTCTTCCGTCAGCAACCAACATTCTATTGTGGGATATAACTGCATGATGTTTCATGAACAATGCCTTTGAAATAAAAATAGGATCTAAGAGTTTGTCAAGATACTCTCGTGCATTATCATAACGAAATCTTTTAACAATAGTATCATATTGATTCTCCACTATAGCAATAAAGGTTTGAACAATCCTAGGGATTTCAGATCTAGTCCTCATTGGATATAGATAAGTACATCGGGAATAATTGTTGATAAAACTCCCAAAATAACGACCCCCCACATAAACAATAGGAGCAAGGCCCCAAACATTAGAGTGAATCAAGGCAAAAACAATGCTGCCTTTATTGCTAGATTTATCAAAAGAAGCACGGTGGTGCTTAGATAGTTCACAAATATCACACTGAAATTCATTACATTTTATTTGGGAAAATAAACCAAGAAAAATCCTTTTTAAGGAAGAAAAACTCATAAGGCCCAAATGAGCATGCTTCAACTGAACTTCATTAGATTTGTCATGTAGAGCAGCTTGCAGAGCACTAGAAACCTTTTTGGGTATCTTATAGAGACATTCAATTTCCAAACCAATCCCAATCTTCTTCCCCGTCACCAGATCCTACAAGGTACATCCATCAAAGTAGAAAATCAGGCAACAATTTACATCTTTTGTAATGCTACTAACATAGAGCATATTAAGGGAAAGAATGGGAACATGAGAGCGTTAGAAAGTATAAGATCACGCATAAGAGGTATACTCCCTTTCCCGCCACATTAGCCTGAGAGCCATCTGCCATAAAAATCCACTCTTGACTAGATCCCAATTTATATATGTAGAACCACTTGGAGCTACTAGTCATATGATTTGTGGTACCACTATCAATAACCCAATCATCTTTAAGAGGGGATAAATATATACCTTAATTTCCTTTAGCAGACAAGATGTTACCCCTATAATTCTCTAAGGGGCAAGCCTGGCCAAGGAAGGCATGGTGTTGGGTGTACACAAGGTATCAGAAAGCGGGAAGCGGGAGGTGCGCTGACAACACCCTGTAATTGATTAAGCGGTAGGCGGGCGATTTTTGAAAAAGCGGGTGTCTAAATTTTATATATTTTTATACAAAATTACATGTGTATATAAAAATATATTTATAAGGAACTTCTATACATATCTAATCAGAAAATCAGTAATTAACTAAGTATTCATCAATACTTTACTATTAATCAGTATCTCTAATCACTAAAATCAGCAAGCAGATCAGTAATTGTAAATAACAAACTATGAATTATTGAATTAAAGTAATCACTAAAGTAATACTAACCAGTAGTACCAATCATTAATCACTGAAAGCAGCAAGGAAATCAGTAAAACTAATCATGCATTAGAAGTATAATAGAGCAATATGATATTTACTTAGATGTATTACAGCAGTACCCAATTATTACAACTTACACACAAAGTATGCATTCTAAATTAGGACTAGCTATATCATAGAACATTTAATGTATACAAGATTCATATATTATGGTCAACACTACTTGGACTATGTAATTAATTAATGTTAGATGCTTACATTAAGATTTTTAAACAAAAGCGGGAAAAAAGAGGGCAAAAAGCGGGCGAGGCAGGCAAAAAGTGGGCAATTATGTTCAAAACGATTAAGCGGGCGCTTAGGGGCTAAATTAGGCGGATGAGGGTCATGGGTGATTAAGCGGCTGTCTGGGCCGTTTTTGAATTCACTGGGTGTACACCACTGGTTGGAGCTCACATTCAGCTGGGCAAAGCTTGTTGAAGTTAGCTGCAACACATGGAATCTCTAAGGAGTTGGTCCAAGCTCGAATGGAGCTGGCTGAGCTTGAAAGCTACCTCAAACACACGGTCAAGGCCGGGTCAGAGCTCAGCGCCGGCCGCAGTAGGGGAGCTGCGCGACCATGGGACCTAGACGACAGCCTAAGTGAGCAGGCGAGTCACTTAGCAGTTACAGCTCTGCCTCGCAGGCGCAGGCCAGAGTGAAGCGACACGTTCTAACGAGCGGGAGTGCGAGGCGGTCATCGACGAGTGCGAGACTTGGGTCAAAGCGACGCTTACGAGTGGGTGGCCTTATCCACTCGTGAGACGTAGCTCAAAGTGACTCTTGCAAGCGGACATCCTTATCTACTTGTGAGACATGGCCCAAAACGATGCTTGCGAGCAAGGCACGTGAAGGAGGCCTGGCGTGTTGTAATCGCTCTCTAAAGGACTCGAGTGTAACTGTCCGACGGTTGTTGAGCCTAACGCTCAACTGCCTTAGCCTCTTCGACTATAAACGGCAAGACCCTACAAGATGTGCAGAGGCTAGAATCTATGTACTTTTTCCTTCAATAAAAGAAGGAAAAGTAGTCGCTTTGGCATTTTCCCAAGTTGTATGTTTGCCTTAAGGCCACAAGTTTAAGTCCCTTGTGACCAATTAGTTGTCTTCCCCACGAAGACCTTTGTGGTGCCCAACCGTTTCCTGCAATAAGGCTAAGTCCTCAAGAATTTACCTTAGACTAATTTGCGCCTAACTGTTGATGAAGGCTTGCTAAGTGTAGAGACGCTTAGCGCCATTACTGGGCAGTTCCCTTTAGTGGAATTAACCCGATAACAGATTGGTACTCTGACCAATTCGATCTGTTACAAACTTCAACAATGGCGCCAACTCTGACAAACCTTGAGTTGAGACATTGGTTAGTGCTCTCAAGGCACATTTGCATGGATTAAATCCGAAGGTGACCGCTTGGAAATCGCGACCGAAGTTGTCAGTCGGTACCCCTGCCGACCATCCTGAATCAGAAATCATGGCTCTCGAGATCAGAATGATGATTTATGAGGAAGCAAGGAAAAAGTTCATTAAGGCCGTTAATGAAGATGTTTAAGCTCTTGAGGAAGACGTTACATTCATCAAAGGTTCTCTCCGCACTTATGGCGGAGGAAGCGATGGCTGTGCAAAGATCCCTGAACCAAAGGCATTTGTAGTAGGCAAAAGGCCAAGTAGTTAGGAAACTTCGTCTGGGACCTTAACCACACTTTGAAGCAATGAAAACTTAGGCGGGGAAGAATGGGTGGGCATAGTGGCAATGTTCCTCATTGGAGATGCTAAACTCTGGTGGAGGACTTGTAGCATTGATGCCACCTAAGAAATGGTTACTTAGTGGGTCTTGACCGACGAAAGCTGTGGCTAGTAGCCGGAGATCGACGGTTACGTGATGTGGCGGCGTGACTGATGCTGACTGCTGTCGACAACGACGTGATGATGGCGACTAATAGTGCCAGGAGATGATAGTTAGATAGGAGATAGCTGGCAAGGATAATGCCAGCGTACAAAAAAAATTGGATATTTAAGAAAGAGAAGGAGAAGGCATGCAGGCTGGGATGTGCCTGGCGGGCAGCCGGCCTAAGATATGGAGAGGCGGTGGCGGCCGCTCATAGGTGGGGGCGCTCCCCCTGTTGCTCTGTCTAGGAGAGAGAGGCGACAGCTAGGGTTGCTACCGGTGGCTGAGAGAATAGGGAAGGAGGGGCGGCGGCTAGGTTAGGGTTCCCTAGGACGGAACACACTCTGATACCATGTGATGATTAATGTATTGAATTGAATCAATTCGATACATTCATAATTATTTCTCACAAAGACAAACTGTTCAATTTTTTGTCTGGACTCGTACCATGGGCACAAATAGAACGGAGGCGTGAAAGACCTAACGAGTGCCATTGCTATTGCATATGCTCTTGTTGATTACAAGTCATTCGGCGAGAAGTCTGAGAAAGACAAGGACTCCAAGGCAAGACCAAGGAGAAGGGGAAAAGCAAGGCATATGACAAGCGTCAGTCTGATGGGGATGACTAACACACCACCACCAACAACAAAGTTTCAAAAAAGAAGCCAGGCGTTTGCTACACATGTGGCTGTCCACATCATTATTATTAGTATATAGACTTTCCTGCGTTTTTTACTTAGTCTATTTTTCTCTTTACTGTGTTATTCTTGTGTTTAGTTTTATCCCACATGGGTTATCTCTAAATCCTGTGGTCTTCTCTTGTCTTATAAAAGAGAACCCTGTACTCCTTTTTTTTAATCATCTCAATAAGAGGATTATTAGCCGCAACTTCTAGATGGTATCAGAGCCTCCCGATCCACCCTAACCCTGCCCCTCCTCCAAGCCGCCGCCCACCCTGCCCCCCCTCCTGCCGCCGCCGCCCACCACCAGCCCCTCCAGCCGCTGTCACCCCCTCCCCTACCTTTCTCCCTTGCCGCCCACCTCCTTCCCTCTCTTCTTCTCAACTGCAACCCCCCTCCCTCTTCTTCCTCTGTCTCCATCGCCTTCATCCTCTGTGCCAGATCAAACACCTCTGCAGGTATTTTCTGACCTTGATCTCCCTATTAGCCTGAGAAAAGGGACACAAACTTGTACTCAACATCCCATTGGGAATTTTTGTTCTACTGATAATCTGGGTGCTAATTTTGCTAATTTTACTACGACCCTTTCTGCTATATCTGTTCCTAAAACTGCTGCTCAGGCCATTAAAAATCCTGCATGGCGTCAAGCTATGGAAACCGAAATGCAAGCGCTTACTAAGCGCAATACATGGCAACTTGTTGATCCACCTGCTGATTGCTCTCCTATTGGTTGTCGCCGAGTCTTCACAGTCAAGTATCAACCGGGTGGAACTGTTGAACGCCTTAAGGCGAGACTAGTAGCTAAAGGCTATATACAAACCTATGGGGTCGACTACTTTGAGACTTTCTCTCCGGTGGCACGGTTGAACTCTGTGAGAATTCTTATTTCTGTCGCTATTAATTCTGACTGGCCTCTGTATCAGCTTGATGTCAAGAATGCTTTCCTGTATGGTGACCTTCATGAAGAAGTCTACATGTCACAACCCCCTGGTTTTGTTACTCAGGGGGAGTCCTCTAAAGTATGTAGACTGAAAAAGGTGATCTATGGCTTGAAACAGAGTCCCAAAGCTTGGTTCGATAAATTAAGCACTATTCTTCATAATTTTTCATTCAAGCGCTCCCAGTCCGATCACTCAGTCTTTGTCAAGAATACTCCTGCTGGCATTATTATTCTCATTGTTTATGTTGATGATATTATCCTCTCAGGAAGTGATCCTGCTGGTATTCAGTCCACCAAGCACTACTTGGAAAAACATTTCGTTACGAAAGATCTTGGGTCTCTCCGGTATTTTCTTGGGATAGAGGTGTCCTGGTCTTCTTCTGGCCTCTGCTTATCTCAGCGCAAGTATGTTCTGGATCTACTATCTAAAATTGGTCTTCGAGGTGCTAAGCCTGCTAGCACACCTCTGGATCTGAACACCGATTGGGATGATGAGAATTCTCCTGCCTATCCTGACAATCATCAATATCAAAGAATGGTCGGTAAACTCATCTATCTTACTGTTACACAGGCTGATATTACTGCTGCTGTTGGATTGGTTAGTCGTTACCTAGATAAGCCTCGACAGTGTCATTGGGACGTTGTCTGTCATATTCTGAAATATCTGAAAAGTTCTCCTGGAAGAGGCCTGCTTTACAAGAAACATGGACACTGCAAACTTTTTGGCTATTCTGACTCCGATTACGCTGGCAGCAAGGTTGACCGTCGCTCTACTTTTGGCTACTGCACGTTTGTGGGAGGCAACCTTGTCACTTGGCGAAGCAAGAAGCAGTCTGTAGTTGCTCGTTCAAGTGCTGAAGCTGAATATCGTGCCATGGCACACACTACCTGTGAACTATTCTGGATTCGGAGCTTACTGAAGGACTTTGGTATCTCTGACTCGTCTCCTATTCCAATGTATTGTGACAACAAAGCAGCTACATTCATTGCTAGTAACCCTACTTTCCATGAGCGGACCAAGCACATTGAGGTGGATTGTCATTTTGTCCGCGAAGCTGTTCTCTCTGGCCAGGTCTCTACTCCCTATATTCATACGACTGATCAGGTGGCTGACATCTTCACAAAGATTCTACCAAAGGCAAGGTTCACTGCTATGACATCCAAGCTGGGCATGATAGACATTTACGCTCCAGCTTGAGGGGGAGTATTAGTATATAAACTTTCCTGCGTTTTTTACTTAGTCTATTTTTCTCTTTACTGTGTTATTCTTGTGTTTAGTTTTATCCCACATGGGTTATCTCTAAATCCTGTGGTCTTCTCTTGTCTTATAAAAGAGAACCCTGTACTCCTTTTTTTTAATCATCTCAATAAGAGGATTATTAGCCGCAACTTCCCGCAACTTCTAGAATTATGACCGTCCCAAGCGCAAACGGCTTAATGCCCTCTTGACAAAGGATCAAGCCGAGGGGAGGGAGGCGACCGCTCAGGCAAGGGTCAATACCCTAAAGTTGCTTAACGCGGTGAAAGCAACAACATTAAGTTCCGACCTGATGTACAATGACATGAATGTTAATGGCAAGTTGATCGAAGCAATGGTGAATACTGGCACAATCCATACATTTGTTTCAAATAAAGAGTTGGAAGAATTCAACATGAAGATGACGCAAGATCTGTCTCATGTCAAAGTGGTGAATTTAGATGCCAAGAGTATACCCGACGCCACCCAAGGCCAGTTAGAGTTAGGACCCTAGAGTGGTGTCTGCTTTATGATGGTAATGCCGTTATATGGTTTTAAGATCATCGTGGGGATTGATTTGCTTCGGAGGATGAAGACATATCCAATTCCCCATCTGAACGGTTTGTTTATTGAGGAGGGAGCTACCCTAGTGTTTCTCCCTGCCCAACCAACCAATGCAAGTCAGAAAATGCTATCTACAGTCCAGGTTAAGGACGATTTACAGAAGGGGGCATTGAGTTACTTGGCTACCCTGCGAGAGGGTCTGTTGCCTAGAGCCTTTGCCTCGAGAACTTGCTAAGTTGCTCGAGGGTTACATGGACCTGATGTCGGGAGAACTGCCCTGACAGTTTCCACCCAAGAGGGATTTCAATCACTCGATCAAATTGATTCCTAGGGCTTTGCCATCGGCCCTAACCCCGTATGGCATTCCCCCAAATCACTTGGCAGAATTGCAACGACAATTGGATCAAATGTTGGAGGCAGGACTAATCTGACCGATCAAAGAACCGTATGGCACCCCAGTCATATTTCAGAGCAGATGGATTTCTCAAAATGTGCGGTTAAGATCAAGTATCATGTCCCTCATGTGGAAGACTTGTTCGAATGACTTGGAGGAGCATGCTACTTTGATAAGATGGATCTTCGTTCTGGCTACTATCAAGTTCAGATTGCAAAAGGGGATGAATCCAAAACTGCTGGTGTTACTCGTTATGGTTCTTATGAGTGGTTGGTAATGCCTTTTGGCTTAACCAATGCACCCACAACTTTCTGTACTCTCATGAACAATGTCTTTCGTGGATACATAGATGAGTTCCTTGTTCTTTACTTGGATGATCTCGTGGCAACTCTTAAGTCACTGGAAGAGCACTTTTGCAGATGGTGTTAGATAAGTTGAGGGAAAATCAATTGTATTTGAAGGTAGAGAAGTGTACTTTGGGCATGCTTCCATACCTTTCTTTCGACAGATACTCGACAAAGGAATCATCAAGATGGACCCAAAGAAGATTGAGACAATTGATACTTGGCCTCATCCAGGAAATGCGGGAGAACTAAGGAGTTTTTTGGGCTTGGAGAATAATTATCGCAAGTTTATCAAAAGTTACTCACAGAGGGCCGCACCCTTCACTTTCCTTTTGCGAAAGGATCGTCCATGGGCATGGACAAAGGAGTGCCAGCAAGCCTTCAACAAGTTGAAGAAAGCAGTGATGGAGGAGCCAGTCTTGAAGCTACCAGACTTCTCCAAGGCTTTCCAAGTGGATATTGATGCTTCCAACTAAACTATAGGGGGTGTATTGCTCCAGGACGGACATCCCATAGCATTTGAAAGTCACAAGCTGACTGATACTAAGAGGTACTCGGTACTTAAGAGAGATCACCGCGTGGTGCATTGCTTGCGCACATGGCGACATTATATGTTTGACTCACATTTCCTTATGGAGACTGACAATGTGGCAACACCTTATTTTGCCACCCAGAAGAAGCTGACTCCAAAGCAAGCAAGGTGGAATAACTTTCTTGCGGAGTTTGATTTCAGTCTCAAGTACATGATGGGCAAGGAAAACCAGGTAGTTGATGCACTCAACCGCAGTCAATCTGAGCAAAGGCTTGCTGCTGTGACAACAGTTGCAAGTGATCTATTGGAGAGACTTAGAGAAGTCATTGCCAAAGATCTCGTCACATCCCGACTTCAGGAGGGAATATCTTGAAGATACTAGCTTGAGGAAGGTGTCCTCTATGCCAAGGCAGGCGACTCTTTGTCCCGAAGACAGGTGGGATCCGCAAAGAGTTATTTCGAGATACCTAAGATGCCTTGTGGGTAGGGCATCCTAGCCAAGAGCGAACCCTAGCGCTCCTTGCCTCAACCTATTATTGGCCGACTATGGAGGAAGATGTGGAGCTCTATGTGAGCGCACGTTTAGTGTGCCAATAAGATAAGGTGGAGCGTAAGAATACAACGAGTACTTTGCAGCCATTGCCTATACTTGCAAGTCAATGGGAGAGCTTATGTATGGATTTCATAACTAGCTTGCC
Organism: Alisma plantago-aquatica; assembly: GCA_963693085.1. Lineage (NCBI taxonomy): Eukaryota > Viridiplantae > Streptophyta > Magnoliopsida > Alismatales > Alismataceae > Alisma > Alisma plantago-aquatica. The sequence continues at coordinate 1,127,744,008 of OY856409.1, read as the reverse complement.
TCAAGTCAAGGATATCTCTTCCATATTTGTTGTTGTGGATCGTTTTTCCAAATACGCTACCTTCATCCCTGCATCAAAGGAGTGTGCGGCAGAGATGACTGCCAATTTGTTCCTGCAACACATTGTGAAGTATTGGGGCTTCCTTGCTACATTGTAAGCGACGGAGATGCCCGCTTCACATGGAGGTTCTGGAGAAAACTCTTCAAATTGCTGGGTATCGAGATTTGTTTTTCCACAGTGAAATATCCACATACGGATGGGCAGACCGAGAGGTTTAATGCCTTGTTGGAGTAACTGCGCCACTATGTGTTGGCAAACCAACAAAACAAGGTAGATTTGCTACACTCTGCTCAGTATTGCTACAATCTTAAATCATCTGCATCAACTGATAAAAGCCCCTTCGAGATAGTGCTTGGGAGACAAACACTCCCTCCGCATGAGGTGTCGAAGTGTGACGATACTCGCTGCCCCGCTGCTTATCGCTATGTCAAGCAAAGTGTTGACTTGGTGGAAGAAGCCCGAGACTTCCTTGTGTGTGTGCAACACAAGGCAAAGAAGGCCGCTGATCAAAGTCACTAGGATGTAGAGTTTGAAGTTGGGGAAATGGTGCTATTGCGCTTAACTCCCCAGATATGGAAGAAGATCCTCAAAAAGTCTGCACACAAGGGACTGATCCCAAGGTTTTATGGACCCTTTGAGATCGTCCACAAGGTGGGTTGATTGGCTATCGACTTGCACTCCCTGAATGACTGCAACTTCATGCGGTGTTGCACGTGAGTTTCTTGAAGAAGTATCACACTAACGAACTTGACCCCTCACACAACGATTTGCGGCACGTGCCTCCAACTGTCAGAGTTCATTTTTCCAATGAGGCGGAAGCAATTTTGGATCACAAAGTTGAAGGCCAAACCAAGAAGAATCGTTGTACCAATTATCTCGTCAAGTCAAAGGGTCTCCCTGATACTGATGCTACTTGGGAGAAAGTTGGAGTATTGTGGCAGTTCAAGGACCTCATTGATGCCTACCACTCTTGGATTGATCCGACGCGAATGTCGGTTTCCACATGTGGGGGAGGCATGTTACCCCTTTATTTCTCTAAGGAGTGAGCTCGACCAAGGAAGGCATGGTGTTGAGTTCACACCATTGGCCGGAGCTCACATTCAGCTGGGCAAAGCTTGGTTGAAATTAGCTGTAGCTCAAGGAAGATCTAAGGAGTTGGTCCAACCTTGGCTGGAGTTGGCCAAACTTGAAAGCTAGCTCAGACGCACAATCAAGGTCTGGTTAGAGCTCAACGCCGGTCGTCACGGGGGAGCCGTACGACCATGGGACTCGAATGACAACCTAAGTGAGCGGGCGACTCACTTAGTGATTACAACTTTGCTTCACGGGCGTGGGCCAGAGCGAAGCGACGTGTTCCAGTGAGCAGAAGTACGAGGTGGTTATCAGCAAGCGCGAGACGTGGATCAAAGTGACGCTTAAGAGCGGGCGACCTTATCTACTTGCGAGACGTGGCCCGAAGCAATGCTTGAGAGTGGGCAGCCTTATCTACTCGCGAGACGTGGCCCGAAGCAACGCTTGAGAGCGGGCAACCTTATCCACTAGCAAAACGTGGCCGAAAAGGGTGCTTACGAGCAAAACGCTCTGCGAAGGAGGTCTAGCGTGTTGTAACCGCTCTCTCAAGGACTTGAGTGTTACTGTCCAACAATTATTGAGCCTAGTGCTAACCGGTCTAAAACGTCCAAAAAGGAGCGGATCTAGAGTATTCCGACTCTTAAATTTATAATCCGACACTCAGGCCCCCACAACTATTATACGAGGTCTGATGTAGTAGATCGGAGTAAAACCATAGGGACAAGTAACGATAAGTTCTAATAACGTAAAACCTTGGCTCAGATTCACCAAGTAAAAGGGGTAGATTAAATTTGTTGTTTCTTACGGAGCGATGTTACTCCAAGCCACAAATAAAATAAAGAAGTAAAGCAAACAAGAAAACAAAACAAAGGAACGTGAACAAACAAAAAAGGTGTTGTAACATAGATGGATGAAACCTTGGATTGTGTTTCACCATCTAAGGTCTCTCATCAACATGCAATACTCACACCCTTTGTATACCCTTAGCAAGATTACAAACAATCATCATGTATATCTATTCCCTCCTCTCTCGAGTTTAGGATAGATCTAGATTATAAGGTTGTCTCTCTCTCGAGATGTCAAACAAACAATCTCAAACATAGCTATATGACCATTAGCTTAGGCATCCCAACATTCTCATGCATTCATGCAACTCCATAACACTTAGATAGAGTTAGAACTACTCTTTCGAGGCACTAACAATCAGACATCACAAGATGGTAGCTAATTATGCAAGTGAAGCATTAAACACAAGTGTATGGAGATAACCATTGCTAAGAGCATCTATATTCAAATAGATGTAAGTATATACATGTTGGGAGAGCCTTAGTGGATACTCCCAACCCAAGCAATATGTTTAGCCACTCCATGTTAATGAGTAGCATTACAGATTTACAAAAGTGGAGAGACATGATGGATAACCGCAAAGTAGATGCACATAGATGAATAAATCTAGAAGGGAAGAAGGGAGATACACCAACTACAATCACAAATGACGACGGCTGGAGCATTTCTTCAGATCAGGATCTTGGATGAACAGTGGCGAGCGGCCAGTCCTTCTTTCAAAGGAAAGGATGGAGATGATGGTGGTGCAAATCTTCTTTCTCCCCGACTCTCATCTTTGGAGATCAAAGACCAATGGAATGGACGATGGATGGCTCACGAACGCAACAACACTTCGTCATCTTCAAGATATCGCGACCCCCTTTCGTGAATGAAGTGGGTTTCTATTTATAGGCGCCAGTAACCGACATAAGAATCACTATGGTCGCTACATGACTTCTCTCGGACGCTATGTGACACTGACAGTATCGACCGCAGAGGCTTTGGGTCCTCTTCGGTCGCAGAGATTGTGGCATGTAGTGATCGCTAAGAAGAGTTGCCTTAGACCGCAAAGGGGTTTTTGGCTCGTAGCGACCACTAAGAGATAACCTCATTGGTCCATCAGTCATAAAGGGGGTGCCTTCTTCTTCGATCACAAGGGGCATTAGATGCTTAGCGATCGCAACATGGACTCGACATTTTTTTCATCGACCGCTAGGCTAGCTTTCGGTGGAGCGACCAATGAGGTGTATATTCTGTATAAAGTAGAGGAAGGGTGAGTTTAGGTAGTCATATCCAGTCTTACTAAAAAAAATTAGAATTGACTAGATAAATCATAAAATGGGTGACATTATGAAGATAAAATAGGCATACAAATGTCCACAAAATTGGATGTTATCAAGCGCTCAACTGCCTTAGCCTCTTCGACTATAAAGGCAATACACTGCGGGGTGTGCAGAGGCTTGCATCGATGTACTTTTTTTTGAAGGCTGCATCTATGTACTTTGTCCTTGAATAAAAGAAGGAAAAGTAGTCCCTTTTGGAATTTTTCAAAGTTGTGAAATTCTGTCCCTTTGCCTTAAGGCTGCGAGCCTAAGTCTCTTATGTGCGAAGAGTTGTCTTCCCCACGATGACCTCTGTGGTGCCCAACCATTTCCTGCAACAAGGCTAAGTCCCCGGACTTTGCCTTAGGCAAATTTGTGCCTAACTGCTGCTGAAGGCTTGCTAAGTGTAGAGACGCTTAGTGCCATTGCTGGCAGTTCCCTTTAGTGGAATTAACCCCGTAACACATGATGTGATTGATGGAGTAGGTGGTGGAATCATTTTCTTTAGTATGCATGACTTTAGAAAGCACCCATGCAATTTCTTAATCTGATCTATAGTTAGTGTTAGAAACTATTAGCCTATTTAGTTAAAAGGTTAATTAGTCTATTATGTACATGGGCCCGTTTGCCCTGGCCCATTAGGGTTTAGTCCGCTTCCTTGTAATTGCCTCCTCTCCTATATATATAGGACACGAGTGTATATATCAATATAATAACAACAATGATTACAATGTCTCCACACACTTATCAACTTGGTATTAGAGTGTGCTTTGGGAACCTAACCCTAGCCTCCATCTCCGCTTCCCTCTCCTCTCTTGGCGCGTCGCCCCTAGCCGCCACCTCTCTCTCCTAGAGAGAGCAACAAAGAGAGCGCCCCCCTCTGGGTGGTCGTTGTTCCTTCCATGGCTTAGGCCGACCGCCCGCCAAGAACATCCCTCTATGGTCGCCACTCCTCCCCTTTCACATAGGTCTTCATCCATGAGCCGACGCCATCATTCCCGGTCATCTAGCTTTTTCGATCCACAATCAAAGCAACCACCGAGTCTCCCTCGTGGCCATCATCATTGCGTCAAGCACTCACTGTCCCTGAGTTCGTCACACAACTCCGTACGTTACCGTCACCATTGATGCAACCACGTCATCTCAGATCTGCCTTCCTCTCCAACAATCGTCTCCAACAACCGCCACCATGTTCACTACCTTTTGCCTAGATGACATCCGTCCATTACTCCATCGCTACACCACTTCTCGGGACCTTAGACGACGCTAATTCTTTTCCAGATCCGGTCGTGGTCAAGTAATTCATGATCACAAGAGGCCAAAAGACGGTGCTAATTCCCGTCGACCCATGGTGCTAATTACTGGGGTTCTTTGTCTCCTTGATGGTGCTAATTCTCGTCAGATTATGCTCCAGCGACATCCTACACGGCGTGTCGGCCAACCAACACGGCGTGTAGTAGTCCAAAATTCATCCGACGACGCACAGGTTTGTCCAGATCGCAAGTGACACGGCGTGTTGACAACCAACACGGTGTGTCAGCATAAGTCTGTCGTCTGCAGTTCGCCTAGATCACAAGTTACACATCTTGTTGACATCCAACTCGGTGTGTCGGTGGAGATCTGGTTTACGCCTCCGACAACCTACACAACATGTGGGATAGTGGGATTTCCACACGATTTGTTGAAAGGAGTTAGTCATTTTTCGAGCGAAGGAGTTACATGGCATGCCAGCAATCTCACACGACGTGTCATCATGAGTCTGCCTCTCACCCTCGACAATCTACTCGGCGTGTCAAGACAAAAACACAACATGCCAGAAGCAGTCAGTCTACTTCCAGTTCCAGTTGTGACGTCCTCCAAAGGTCTATTTCTCCTCCAATACTTGGTGATAATTGGATCATGTTATTTTTGACCTAGCCTAAACTTCTTTGCGGGATTCCGCCACCGCACCCCCACATTTGTTGGCCTAAGGGCCGGACAAATGACCGATCCTGGTCAAGAAAATCTCCATTTAATTTCTCTATCCAGATCTTATAATCGGGTTATTTTGCATATTGATTCTGTTTATCGATTTTCCTACCAAGTTCCATTCTGGTAGTGCTGCTCCTCTTTGTAACAAGTTTCTATTCCGGTAGTATTTCTATTTTGTTCTTCTCTACATACCACATCTCTCATTTTCCCTTTTCCCTTTCCCACCCTCCCATCCATCATGCGTGCATCATCCACATGTAGGGGGGTTATACATCCCTTTTCCACACCATCTACTCTTGTCATATTTGGTGTGCCGGGGGGGGGGGTAGAGGAGAGAGAGATAGAGAGGAGGGCATGAGGAGAACATGAGAGAGAGCATATGAGGAGAGTGACAAAAGATGAGATGAGAGTGATATATTCTAGGATATCTTCATGGAGCTTCGTATTATTCAACACATCTACTCAATGTTTTCAGGCAGCTTTGAAGGTTCTCCATTACATCATTGATACCAAGATTCTCGCGTTTGTACCGCATTATGTATGTCAGGACAAGAGATATTGCGGCTAATTCTGGCCTCTTGTTCCCTTTGGTGTTGATGACGTTCCCGTTGATCATCCATGCTGGTTCTGTTCAGACAGGACAAGAGCTGTTGCGAATAATTCCAACCTCTTGTTCTCTCCGATGTTAATGGTATTCTAGATGGTCACTTCTTCATCTCCGAAGCTCGTCATCTTCAAGCCTGTGCAAATTTTATATCTACAAGGATTCATCTAGAGTGATCTTCACTGAGTTACTTCATCACGTCTTCAACAGTTGCATCTGCTACTACGTGTTGACACTTCAACACCTCGTCTAGTGTGTTTGGTGCCATGCTATGCACGTCTGTAGTCTTGTGTGCACTTATTCCACTCCACATTCCTCTCCAATGAAGATGGGTAGTCGTGGTATTTATGATTGTCTACTTCAGATGTTCTTCATTCCAGATGCACTTCAAAAGAAAGACCTTCAAAACTCAAGCTTTTCCAACCTGCAAAACACATCTCAAAGAGGTGTCATCATACATTTTTAGTTAGGACGTATTGTTTAAGGGGGAGTAACAATTTTTGTATGGGGAATGGCATTTCTATCTTTCATTTATCATTTATCCTTTAATCAGTCATGTAACTCCAAGCTTGGACATGTGTTCACCCATGCTCCAATTTGAGGGGGAGTGTTAGAAAGTATTAGCCTATTTAGTTAATAGGTTAATCAAACTATTATGTACATGGGCCTGTTGCCCATGGCCCATTAGGGTTTAGTCCGCTTCCGTGTGCTTCCTTATAATTGCCTCCTTTCCTATATATAGGACATGGGTGTACATATCGATGTAACAACAAATACACTTGTTCACACATACATTCTAGAGATGGCCTTGTAAGAATGTGCAAGCATAATCTGAGTGATTTGATTTTGTTATTCCACTTCCCTAGTTTATACTATCACCTCTAATCCTTCTGTTGCACTATGATTAACAATCATGAATAATTCTAAAGATCTTGAAGCTCCACTATTGTCTCCAGGTTAACTAGATCTTTTCTTGATTTTATAACCATGAGCGGATCAAGTTTCCCTTGAAAGGTTGGTGAGCAAGGTGTTCAGACACGACTTGGAGGTCAACCCAACAAAGCGTTTGGGTCATGGGTCTCTGGTTCCACCACGGGTCCACCATGTTCACCCGGTGAAGCCAACATGGCAACATATATATAACATCATTACAGACACATGCATTTGTATGTGTGCGTGTGTTTACATATAATATGTATATCCGCATATATATAAATATATAAGTGTTTGTATATATATGTATATAATCTACTCTATGGAAGCATTAGTTGATGAATTCTGAAATATCAAGCATACAAAACCAAGCATTTCATTTGCAAAGCAGCAAACCACTGGTTTTGCAATGCTCAAAACATTTTATGAATCACAAAACAATTGAATATGTATCGACGTATGGAATGGTTGGGTTGCATAAAAGGACATTAAGATCAGTCACATGATCATTTCTGTAAGAAAAATAATAATATCAACAAAACCTGACTGGGTGTTTGACTCGAGGATTGGGTCACCGGGTCGGCTGTGAACCGGTTGGGTCGCAGGTCAACTCCAGGTCTTAGCCAAAAAGGGGTTTCAGCCCCACTTGACCTGCTAGACCTGCCTGGTGACTGTTTAACCAGTTCAATCGGCCATGTCGGGTCGGGTTTTAGAACCCTAATTGTGAAACGAAAAACAGACTTTATAATACTAGTATAAATGTCAGACAACCAAGATATTAGTATGAAATAAAGAGAAAAGAAAGTGATACTAAAGCATTGACATCATGTCTATTGTATAACCTACATGGTGAAGGGCCACAGACTTAAATATTCACACTGCAATTTACATAGGCTGTACCAATCAAATACTTTGGAACTAAACCATCTACACAATCCCAATGTTATTGTGTGTGCAAATACAACCCTTATAATGTATACACATAAAAGACAACCTTCACAATTTTTCAAAAATGCTTTAGACATGTGTGGACAGCTACATTTTAGAAACATCATACCACTACGAACTATGCAAATTGTTAGTAAAATACACTTTTCAACTCTAGCACTTGCACTTCACAAGCCTTGCTGCTGACACATGCATGATTCTCATGTTAATGGTATGAGGAGGAGAGATCCAGCCTCATCATGCAACCGCAATACAGGGACTTTGGTTGTTGCTATAAAACCCCCTCCAGGTGTCACAGTGGGGTTGATACTCACAACCTGCGTGACAACCAGCAGCAGGCTTTACCACCTGAGGCAGCTGTTAAGCGTGACACATGCATGATTCTCATTTTCATACCATGACAGAAAAAACGGCAAACTATTGACGATAGCAGACAACTTCTTTTCCTATAATGCTCGTGGTTGTGGAGTCATTATACCAACACACTTGCTCATATGACATACAATATGATGAGCATGCAACACGTCTAGCAAAAACCCACTCTAGAAACCACAAAAAAAAAGACTTAAGAAGTTAATGAAACAATAATCGCAACAAATTCCAAACTACATAGCAAATCTTAGGATATGTGGGACGCAATCTGTGAACCAAGTGAATCCTTAATTTCTTTATCTTATATTATACCTGTGGTACTTGAAGGGCTCCCTTTTCTACCAAATCAAATGTCCTTACGTGGTGGTGTCCAAATGTAGGTCTCAAACAACGGAAGCAAGCTCTATTTGGTTAGATTTGAACCATGATGATCGAAAAGCTGCACTATTGTGATCCCAGTAAATCCATTTTATTCAAATTCTCTGATCCTCCTGCTCTTACCCTGGTACTTGTTTACCCTGCTTAATGTCATCTCTACTGGCTGCATGCTCGAGAAGCCAGAGGTAGAGAAGTGGCATATGATGCTAGCTAATTTCTCCTCACTTTGCTGGCTCTCTAAGGTTTCAATCTAGAATTAGAGTACTTCTAGGCACATTATTAAATGTCATCGAGATCTAGAGAAAATTCACCGGAAGTTATCTTATATCGATGGTCAGCAAAGTAAAAAATGGGTAAATTTCTGTATTCAGAGGCTTCGGCGATATTTTGAACAACCTTGACAATCGCGACCCAAATGTCGACCATGTCGGCCCGACCAATAGAAGTAGGACAAGTCGACGACTTACCTAGATGTTGACCAACTATAGGATGTTGTTGTTTTGGTGGAACCATTTGCTGTTACTTCTATCTTGGAAAAGAACCTATTAGAACTTCAGATGAGTGTTACTATTTTTTCCGTTCTCAAGCTAAAAACTACTACACATACCCATTTTCTACTAGATCTACCTTTTCTTTACAAGATGGTTTGATTTCAAGTCATCTAACACCATTTCATCTCTCCATTTTGACCAAGTTTACGTAAATGCAAAAATTTGAAATATAATCATGTGTTGGGGATTCTAATACCTAATACTACTGTGATTTGTGTAGATATATCATACCAATGATCAAAGTTGTGTGTATCCACACAAATTTGATAGAATGCTATCGTTCGTCGTGATTCTTTTAATAAACAATTCATTAGAATACTTATAATGTGATAATATCAGGCAAAAATTTAGGATTCAAGTAGAAACACCGACATATGATTTCTCTTGTATTTTGAACTATTTGTTTTATATTGTAAGCTTGTGTTTCTTGCTAGCGGTCATCGAATCTATGTTTTATTGTTATGAAAAACTTTGAGGATAACAAATTGAGAATCTATATGTTTAGACATAATTTTGGACATTTTCGACTGCCATGATTTATCTTATATATTGAACTATGTTGTCTGATATTGTTAGCTTGTAACTTGTTACTTGCTATTTGTTATCAGCTTTATGTTTCTATGTTACGGAAAGCTTTGATGATAACGAATACAAAATCTATATGTTTAGACGTCTATTTAGACTTTTGGTTTCAGAACTCAACACTTTTTTTTTTCAAATATGTGAAGAATCATATGTACATAAAGAAGGCATAAAATATACCTTTCGGGGCAAAACAGAAAAAAAAATTAAACAGTATCCATACAAGGAGGGAGACAACCAAGCACATACACCAGGAGAAGAAAGGAGGAGGAAACTCTATCTACAAATCAGGAAACTCCTTTTGAGAGCTGAGAAATCTCTCACAATCTGTACCCAGAGATTAAGATAAGTATCTTCCTGAACTCAACAATTTCTTTCCCTCCAGATATGATGATGGATGATAGACTAATAGATGATCATCTATACTGTTGAGGGAGGCAATAGCTTGGAAATCAGTAGGAAAATCCGGATGAAGTCTTCATCAAGCATTTTTTTCAAAATAAACATATGAAGCAGAGAGTAAGTCCTATATGTCTGTTTTAATTTGAAGTAGGAAGTTAATTATGAATAGTTTGAAGCATGAATTAGGAATCTCTTGGGAGCATTGAAGTTTTAGATCCATGGAAAGCCAGGGCTTTCAGCTTCTTTAGCCCTTACAGAACACCAGATATCATTGAACTTCGATGATTTCTAGTCAACACATAGGATTAAATCAGATGCAGCAGATGATGTAGGAAGAGAATGTAGTAATCTCAAAAGGGGTTCATCGTTCTTCCAGAAGCATGCCATTAAGCATTAAATACTATCCTTTCTAGTTTGACATTAAATGGTAGACCAAGCTTGAGCATAGCTTTATCTTCAATGACTGCAGATAAAAGACAATGATTAGGGACCCATGGATCACCCCATATAGAAATCAGATTTCCACAACCAACTTTGTAATTCACAATGCCTTTCAAGTTGGATCTGTGATAGAAGAATGAAGACATCGAAGGATTGTGATCTACATTCCAAAAGGAGTGCTTTTTCAAATAATTTTCATGGACCCACTTGAACTATAGCACGTCTTTATTGCTAGCCACATTCTTGACGTTAAGCAAAACACAAGCGAGGAATATATCTCTTGATTCTATCGATGCCCAAACCAGCTTTTTTGCCGGCTAAAGTGACTTTGCTTCAACTTGACAAGGTTGAGGTTGGGTATATTACACATTTGTAATTGAAAAATATATAATGTCTTTTAGGTAAGTTGGTACTTTAATCGAATGTTATCACAATCTCACTATTATGTTTGCATAATTTGTGAAGTTCTGTTTGGAAACTTCCTAGAATTTTCTCCAAACACCCACTTCCCTACCGCATTGACGCTGTACCATGCTTCTAGGTGAGCTTTTTTTATTTTGAAAATGTTGTTCCTCTCCCTCCAATAATGTTTTCGGTGGCTCGAATCTTGCTTGAGGCTCATTTTCTGCATCATTTGTTTGATGCTGGATTTAGAAATATGTTTTCATCGTATGTCTTAATATTCTGAACACATAATAGAATCCACTATTAAATCTGGCCTGTAAGATAGATTAGCTATCTAGAAGTACACATACAGCAGCCAAAGGGAATAGGTAACTATGGAACTTTTCTGTTTGCAGTCGGTTCTTTTTGCATACAGACTGGGATGAGATGCACCTTCATCATAACTTCTGAAATTTCCCCAAACTCAAAATTTGACATTAAAATAATATTGTCTCAACAATTGCCAAAAATAAGAAAATCACAGAACAGATAGAAGTTCCAAATAATCCTAGATTGTGACTTGGCTTAAGCGATCACTGAGGATGTGTGTAACCTTGCACCTATTAGTATAAATGAATGTAAAATGTGAAGGTCTAACCATTTCTGGCATGCATTCCTTTGAACTATTTAAGGGATAATAAATTGGTGGAATAGGTAAATGGTTTCTCTTCCTCTTTAGTACTGCGATGATATCCTCAAGAGATTGTATTTGTAACTGGAGATTTGTTGCCTTCCCTCTTCATTATCTGCCATGACTTCAGTTTTCAGCAACCTCTCACTGTTCCAGGGCCTACCATCCCAAACACGCTTACCATTTTTTTGCTTTCCTTCCTATCCCCAGAATGGCTGTTGGTTATTCTTGTAAAGTGTAGCTGTGCAATATAAATCAAATGGAATAGTAATCAGTTGAAGTTGACGAGGACACCAACCAAAATGAACTACTTGAAGCAATGCTGCTATTAGACATGAAGCTGGTTAAATAACTACTGGAAGCATTGCTGCTATTAATACATGAAGCTGATTAAATATACTTACCTCTTGGCTGCCTCTTTCTACTTTTCTGCAATTGATCGGAATATCCGCGAGCTCTTCTCTCTCCACAGCCTATTGCTACCAGTCTGAATAGTGAATACTAAGGTTACTGGCACGCGAAATGGAGAAAAGAAAATCCTCAGACAGATTTCAGTTTAAACAGACATGGCTCAATTAGGTCGAGTTCCAACTACTGAAATTATGCTCCTTAGCAATTTACAGCTGCTAAAGAAATGTTGCAGTATTCTGGTGAGTGGGGTGCCTTTACCTAGTTGTAGAGATCCCACTAATTCTCATAGTTTTGAAACCCGACCTGACCCGGCCGGTTGAACCGGTTGGACCTCCACCCGACAAGTTTTACGAGTCGGGTGGGGTGAAAACCCATTTTTGACCTAGACCCGGAGTTGACCCGTTGACCCGGCCGGTTCAACCGCCAACCCGATGACCCGGACCTCCGGTCAAAGACCTGCCCGGGTTTTGTTGGTTTTAGTTTTCCTTCCCTAAATGACCATTTGACTGATTTTCATGTCCTTTCATGCAACCTAATTTTCCATACATTGATATATTCGCTTATTTGTATTTTTCCACTTCTTTTAAGTATTGCAAGACCATTTTTTTGCTTTTTTATGAATAGATAGTTGGTTTTGTATGTTTGGTGTTTCATAATTCATTATATCATGGTTCTATACTGTAGATTATGTACACATATATACACACTGATATAGTAATAAATGTATGGGCATACATATTATTGTAACATCCATGCATATACTTGTATGCATATAATAATATTATAATAATATGTATATTGTGTCATGCTGACGTCACCGGGTCAACCGGGTCGACCCGGCGGTTGAACCAGAGACCCGTGACCCATGAGCTTTGTCGGGTCGACCTCCGGGTCGGGTCTGCAAACTTTGCTAATTCTGCACATCTTCGATTAATAAACCTCTCAAGCTGCCCATTCATGCTTCCAACATATAGCTAAAAGGTGACGTATCACATCACTTGTGTTACTCGAAAAACCTCCTAAAATATTTCCTTGATCGTCTGAGGGACAATTCTTGGTATTTTGGAAATCCCTTCCTGGTTATTAGATGTTCAGAATTTAAATTGCTTTCTTGAAGAATACTGATGAGTTTTGAAAGAAACTGAGACCAGTCTCTAACTGACAATGACAAATCTGTTGCTGTTCCAGGTGGCCATATGCTAGAATGCACTCATTGTGGCCGTGAAATGCAGAATTGAGGATTGATGTCATCTCTTCAATAATCTTGTCTGAGAACTTAAAACACCAGATCAAAATCAATTAATAGATGTAAAGCTCGTTAAGTTTATATCTACTGAGTATAGCATCCTTGCCTTGCAATATATTGGTTATCCTCACCATCTTTTATCTGAATCATACCAAATTTGTGCTATATTGTCCCTGTGCTAGAGATCCTATTGTGTTTTTCTTCCCTATTCCTCTCCTGTGTAACATGTGCTTTCTTGTTCTTCAAGTACTTCATTTGCCATCAGTAATACTTCTTTTCTGTTCCCGTGTGATTGTTTCTCCGACCCGGTTGTTAGGATTCGTAGAATATCCCTCATCATTCATATTCATTTTAACCTGGCAATTTTTCAAGTATATGCCCCCTTTATTTTTTCAATTATATCCTCTAGAAAAGACACACCAATGTGTAGACGTGGCCTTTTTTAATCAAATTTGAAATGCAGTAGATCTAACCATAGACGATTGATGATCAGTGAGTTGCAATCCATGTCTAATCTCCTAAGTTTTCATAAAACATCTTTGCTGTAACACACTTTCATGAACTAAAACAAGATATATAATTAGTCTAACACTTGTGTTGTCTGTGAAGAGTTAATTTCATGTTTACATATATGCAAAATGCCTGCATTACATGAAAGCTAAAATTCTGAACAATTTACCAGCACATTGGTGTTATTATCTATGTCAATAGCAAGGAGATTGAGTTCCACAATTTCATAAGACTTTGCAATAAACGATGAATGTCTACATTATATGGACAACAATTAGTCAATTACGGTAGTAATTCCAAACTCAAACCTCTTAATTCAAGTTTTACGTTTGGTATACATCAGTTTAGGCTGTGTCATTCCAAGAACATAAGCAACTAGTCAAGCACAAGCAGATTTGACTGGGTTAACCGTTAACACATCCAAATATAGCCTCAACGCTGGACCCTTGGAGGCGAAGGCTTGGTAAATGTCTTATTCATTGTTTACCGATTGAGGGTTAAGTTGGTTGAAGAAGCTTATTCATTGACTTGTAGGGTATTCAGATACTAGTCAAATGTCTTAGTAAATTAGTAATCATCTTATATTTGAATTGTATGTATGGGTAAAATCAATCCAATTAGAGTTTGTGATCAATTCTGCTGAGGCGAAGAAATGTTGTCCAGTACTGCAACAATTTAGTCACGTGGCATGCAATAAGAAAAAATGGGAGAATAACAATGCCATGAGCAGCAATGTTAGTTATTCTCAGTAACCCTTAATTGCTTTTGTAGTTTATATTGATTTTGACATGTAATTGAACCCATCTTTCAAAGAATCAGTTTCCCTTTCCTGGAAGGACAAGGAATGTTCAGTTTTGAACTCCATTGGTTAGTATGGTCTCTTATGAAAATTGTGCATCTGCCGAGTTGGTGGTCACGAGATGTTAACTATTCTGCCTGCTCGTCTGTCTAGATTTTTCTAATTAGTTGTTTTTGGATCCTGGAAAGCTTTGCACTTTCCCTGCATTCTTTCTGTCGAGGGGCTCAATGTGCCCTTCCTCTTTATCACTGTACTCTGCAGATATATTTTCTGGCTTCTGGGTCTGCGATGCTCTCTCTTTTGTTGGTGTGCTGGCGAACCCTTTGTGTTCCTCCTGAGAAGTTGGTGCTTGGAGCAGCAACCAGAACTGTTGCTGACGGTCGCTATTCTCTACCGAAACTTGAGGAGTGCATGCCACCTCCTAGATTTGGTCCATCACATCACATGTAGTTTAGCTTTCACATGATTTTTCGGCTGAATAGCTGACAATGAAAGGTAAGACAACCGCTATACCACTCGAACACGACTTATGCATGGTACAACGGTGATCGAACCATGGAATTAAACCTAAGGTTCAATAGCCACTACGATTGGAACAACGGGACTTTTCTGATTAACATTGTGCTTTTGACGCCTCCCTTGTCGAGTCATTGCGCCAAACATAGGCGCAATTGTGCATGCGCACCCCCAAGCCATCCAAGGCGTGCATACACTCAAAATTATTATTTAGGCAAAAAATCTAAATGACACATTTCCCATTTTTTTATTCCCTAAATGGCACGTTCTTGAACTTATTGCCCAAAATGACACATTTATAGGCCAATGCGTCTTCTGCTGGGACGCATTGCTCTCTCGGGAGGCAATGCGTCCCCAACCGGGGACACATTGCCCTCACAGGAGGGCAATGTGTCCCGAAGCCGAACGTATTGCTTTTTTTTTGAATTATGATACCATGTATACCATGTATATTATATATACATATATATGTTAAATTGCTAAATTAATATAATCTAAATTAACTTATACACAATTAGCCATATATTTAAAATAATATCTGAAAATAATAAAATAATAACAGAATATTATATTTATCAAAACATAATATTTATAAATGTAGATAAAAATATTCAAAATTAACAGATATAATACTAAAATTATATAATAAAGTTTAAAATTATAAAAATAAAGAAAATATATACATGTATTTATTTGTAAACTTAGAAGAAAAAAACTAATACTACAATAAAAATAAGAAAATACTAATATCAAAAATAAGAAAATAAGAAAATACTAATATAGCAAAATAATATATATATATATGTATATATATGTACCTCTATCTATTTATTTATTTAAATTATATCTAATTTATCATAGTTGTTATATCAGTTCTATTATAGTGACATCAATAATATAAATTGAATCAACAAAAAAGTATATATAAGGAAGTACATATTGTTCCTTCAATTCAGAAACTCAATAGTGCTCGTCAACTATGAACTAATAAGGAACAATAACGACTAACTAAAATGTTAATGATCATTTTCATTGGTAACCTTGGTCACTAGATCATATGCAAAACATTATATGTATCTGACTGTGAGATTACAAGTTTGTACAAGTTATGGTTATTGACATAATTTTTTTTAGAACTCACATCGTCTTTGAACAAATAATTTTTGATATGACAAGGGTTGACACAACTACACAACAACTGTTGTTTTGACATTGTGTTTATCTATATATATCTGAATCCTAAAGATAATATTTGAATATTTCTTTATTTAAATTTAATCTTATTCAAGAATCATTTTGTCTACAACAAATGAGACTAGACAAATTCTTTTCTCACTAATGCAATATGCTATATTTCTAGATTTTTTTTCGACTTTCTCATGAACATATCATGGAGAAAAATATGCGGTTGACGAACTTTCTCACAATGTTTTTTTGAAACTAGTAAACCACAAGTTATCTAGTTAACACAATTTAAATTAGAATGTGTATTAACAAAATAATTGCTGGAGTATCTTTTTGAGTTAATTGTTTGAATATAAATTTAGAGAAAAATATACGTTTGATACACTTCCTCACACAGATCTTCTAGAAATTAAACAACCACAAATATTCTAGATAACACAATTTAACCCTTTGAAGTTAAAGTATATTATATGGAATAATTTTTGAAGTTATTTTTTTAAGTCAATTGTTTAGAATATGGATCTAGTCAATATTTAATATTACTATTTAGAATGATTTTAAATGAGACATTTACTAATACTATTTTATAAAATTTGTGGAGTTGAGGAGGTACTTGCTCCACTTTGTTTCTCCCTTTCCGTCAAGAAAAAAGAACCAATACTGAATGAGATAGGATCAATACATGTTAAAAATCAATCCCAATCGTTCAGCCCCCAAATCCCTTTGGAGATCTGAGTGCACATCTTTGCACCCAAATCTCTAGGGGGGTTTGGGGATGAACGGCTGGAATCTTTTCAATAGGTGTTGAAAAATCCCTTTCAGAACTAGATCTTGCTTGCCCCGCTAATGCCTCAACCCCTGTTTGGTTCGGGACTGAGATTCTATAGCCTGGACTGGATTAGACGGGGTTAGTCAGGATCCAGTCTGATTCTGTTTGACAGCCCAGTCTGATTCTGGTCAGCTGGTCTGATTTGGGCCTGGATTCAATTCTGATTCTGTTTGGCTACCGATCTGGATTCAGGCTGATTTTGTTTGGTAACCTAGTCAGGATCTGCTTATTCTGTCCTGTTCTTGCAGAACTGTTTTAACAAGTACAAGGAATGTGTAGTTGTGATGGCGCTTCAATATAAGTTCAAAATTTACAAAAAAATATTTGTATTTTGTGGATGTTATTTTTGTTATTGAGTAAAGTGAAAATAATAGATGAGTATGCTCATTTGTACGTGATGATTTATAAATCAAACTGTATTGTTGTCTTGCATTGTATTTTTATATTGTAAATATGTATTGTTGTACATATTTGATCCATGAAATGTAAACTGACAAGATAATTGAAATTGTCCTAATATAACATAAATTGCGCACAAGTACAAAAGCAAAGATAATAACACGTTTTCATCAGATTTTAAACAAACAAAAAAATTTGATAATAAGTTATTGGTTTCTGGGAAAATACATCGTTAACATATAAGGGAGAGAGAAAAAAGGAGAGGCATGCCCTGAACCTAGACATAGACATCCATACACATGCTAAGATGGTGACCAACCAATGTGGTGGATAGTCTTTGATGTGGAGGATGATTTATATTGATCCCAGGTAGAACCATCCCAGTTGGCCCACTCTAGGGCATCATCATACTCGTCCCATGACACATGACATGCTTCCTGCAATGGCTGATTGGGTTGTTGTTTGATGTCGTCTTTTGGCCAATCAAATAGCAACGACAGATGACGAACATGATGACTGACCCCATCCTTGCCTTGTTCCTGGCTCCCATTTTTCCCCTCCTCATGTGTATCCTCACAGCATTTTTTTTGCAGATAAAGTTTTCTTCAACATATTTTCGTATCTTTGATGGAGACATCAATAATTTTTCAAACTTTACCCTTGACTTATGAACGCGATGGCGACATCTAAATTTAATAAATAAATATAAATATGAGCAATTATCGATAATAGTAAACTAACTGTGACAATAATGTATACAAATAAATGTTGCAAGCAAACTTAGCTAAAAACAAGTTTAAACGTGATGTAAGTCTTCTAAAAATAAGAGTAAAGTAGAAGTCTGTCAAATGATGGTACCAACAAACTAATGTAATACAAAAGTTTTGCAACTAAATGTTGCGAAGCAAACACAAACAAATACAATGTCGAGCAAATATGTTACAAGTTCATGCATTTGTTTCACCGTCTAATGTGGTTATTTGTTTCATTTGTCAGTGTTAAGGTATTAAACAATTCCAGGTGGGTAAGTGTGACGAGTCGTCACAAAGTTGCGTTGAATGCCGTGTTGCACGGCCAATGGCGGGGGAGGCAATGAATCTCCCAAAATGAAAAGATTGTCTCTTATGAACTCTCTCCTTATGTATTTCTATCTCATTTGCAACTCACTCAAAGATATGCAAGGCCCCCCTGTTATGTTTCGGAAGTCACGCCATGCCTCCCTCCAAGCCCGTGCAATATATACTCCATTCACACATCTTCCCAGTTCATATTGGTTTCTCATCATACCTTTGAGAACCATATCAAGCTCTGTACACCACATAAAATATGGTGTCGTTGGTTACCCAGCCATATTACAGATTCTGTAAGTGATATATTTCAGAAGTAAGGGTGTATGTCACAATTAAAGGGATATAATATGATTATTGAGCTTTAAATAACATTAAGCAACATTACGATAAATAACATACACCCTCCATAAAACATTCAGGAGCGTTACGAAAAAAACAACAACCTCACAATGTAATACAACGTTTATATCAGTTTATGAATTAAGAAATATTATAATGTTAATAACATCCAAAGGTAGACAATCTAAATCGAGAAGACAATCTAAATGTAGCTCTGCAATTCAACGTTTTGGCGTCATCAGAGGTGAAGGAATGTCCAAAAGAAGACTACAGTCTTCCTCCAAAGTGGCAACGTAGCTTTGTAGAACCTCATACTCATACTTTTTATTTGTGTATATATCATTGTAGTTGTGATGAATTTTAACAAAGTCCTTCATGTTCATTGAATGACCCCACAATGACTTGCACTCGACCGTTAGTAACATAAATTCATCTTTCAAAGAATCAGTTGTTGGGGGGAGATCGACTGCCCAACGGAAGTATCTGCATCGATCTTTTCCCTAAAATGTATTATCAAGTTCAAGTGAATGACAACAAATGTCCAGCGTACACAAGGGCAACCTATTATTTATATATTTACTAGCACACCTCACAAGAAGGACATATGTAATACATTTTGATCGACCTTTCACTCAGAATGCCAAAGTCATATAACCCTGCATCCTCTGTGTTAAGCCGCAAGGCTGCATCTAACCCACAATCATACCTCAGAACTTCATATGGATTCATCGAAATCTAAAACATGGTTGATGATTAGTAAAATAATGTCGGGTTCTGAACATAGATTTCAAATATAAATTGCAGAACATATGAATAGGCCTAATTGATTGTTCAAACATAAAAGCGAAGTTAATTTCGAAAGATTGTAATACATCTATGATGTCTTGTATCCATCTTCCTCAGTTGAAGAGTCCTTACCGCTCATGATGTGAATTTGTTGGCGAAGTTATTGGCACCTCTTTTACAGAGTTGAAATATCTTATTCTAGCCTATCAGTGTCTGCTCTTGTCAAACATACAAAGTCTCATTGTTTTGACCATTGTTTGCATTCGTTGCGTGCATATGCAAGTTGTGTTAGCATATCATCCCTAACTGCAGTAAGCGTGGCCACTCTAGGTTGTACACGTTGCGCGGGAAACCTCATAGTACATCTGTTCGGAACAAGACCCCTACCACATGTAAAATATGGTCTGTGGGGGTTTTTGTCTTCAAAACGTCTATTTTCCACATCCGTGACATTCATATACACTCGTACAGTGCATTGTAGGCCACATGGACATGAAGGCATTCCATTCTCCATTTCAAGACAACCTAATGAAACACAAAGTGACATTTTAAATTAGGAGCCATAAAACATTTTATGAAACAAACAATTTAGGGCACCAAAGTCACGTGGTTGATGAGTTCTCATACACTTTAGAAATTATGACAAGTACAAAGTAAGGTCAACGAGTATCCCAAATGAAATTAGAAATTATTTCATGTAATACATCACCCTCCCTTGCATCGGCTGAAGTTGTTTGTTGCAGCGAACTCAGGTCGACCCCATTAGGTGGGACGGCAGATGTTGAACTATTTTCTGGGAGTTCATCCATCATAGTGTCGCCATCATTCTGGCGACGTATAAAATTGTGGAGGATACAACAAGCCATTACGAGGCGACACTACGAATGTATAGGATATGCCACCCCTTTTTTAAGGTAGGCAAACCGCCTCTACAACACACCGAATGCTCTTTCTACAACATTACGTAATTGAGCGTGACGGTGGTTGAACATCTTCTTCTGGTTGGTGTATGAATGTTTGTTTCCTCGGTACTCAGAAATATGGTAAGTTGTGTTGCGATAAGGTGCAAGAAATTGACGAGTGTTGGCATACCCTGCATCAACTAGGTAAAACTTCTCTGTCAAAACTTTAAACCCGCCCGTGGTCATTGTTGCTTGTAGGACCCTTAGGTCAGCAGCCGAGCCCTCCCACCCAGTTAGGACATATGTAAACTCCATCGAGAAGTCTACTACAACCATGACATTCAGAGAGATATTCCCTTTTCTGTCTCGATAACGATCTTGCTTGTCACGTTTGACTAAGACTGGGATGTGTGTTCCGTCAATTGCCCCGATGGCATTCTATAACACCAAAATCGGTTGTAAACATACAAAATATTTGAAAATGATTATAAATTGTAGGGGATAACTATTACCTTGAAGTAAGGGTAGAACATTGGGCTGTCCAATATACAAAAATGTGTTATTGTGTATGTCGATGTGGTTTGCATGACAATATAGTCATGGGACAACACACACACCCCGTCCAACACTTCGTTGAACTTTCTACTTATGGTCTCACCAGAGTGAATGTAGTCCTCAGCCAAAGCACAATTTGTATGTCTATGGCCAACCATCTATAGGAAGTAGCATACAACCTCAACTGATGAGACGCCTCTAGTACTTTGTAACAAGCCACGACTCTCAAGCTTGTCCACAAGGGCCATTATAGTATGTGGTCACATTCAGTATGGGTCATAAGCCCTTTTTTCATGCCTGTTTATGATTTCTAACACCTTTTGGTGGCCACTCCTAATGCTAACTGACCTAGGTATTGTAGGTGGTATGTCGACATCATCGAAAATGTCATCCATGATGGAGTTCGCTATTGACTCAGCTATTGCATCAACAATGTGATTTGTTGGACCAGACAAGGTATCTAAAATGTTTGTGAGGAGGTCAATTGCTTTTGTATGGTCACTAGCAGACATGATGCCTACAATTAAAATGTTAACATCATTGACATGATGACTACAAGTAATTTTGAATAAGTACTTGAACATAATATGAAAGATCTGACAGGGAAAAATAATGACATCAACATTACAAACTAATTAGATTGTACGGGAAACAAATGTCTGTACGGGAAATCAATTATTACAACAATAAAGCAAATTGAAGTTGATGTTCTCAAACATACCAAACACAATGGAAAAATAAAGTTCCCACTTATGATCTTGAAGGGCCAACATCATTGGGTCGAGTATACCACATGGATGTCATACTTGATGTGCTGTTGACGTTGGGTGGCGGGGACTGCAAAACAAATCCCTACTGAGATGATACAAAAGAGGATGACATTGAAGGTATTGGTGTTGCAGTACCGCCTTGGGACCTTTCCCGAAAGTCTTGCAACCATATTGTTATTTCGTGAGGTGTGTGTCTAAGGCTGAGGTAGATGTTGCGATTTGTTGACTCCTTTATGGTGTTCACAAGTGTTGTAAAGACAGGGTTGGGGGCATCGGGGAAAGTGTCATTGAAATGTTGTAAAATTATTGCAAACTCTTCTTTTTCAAAGGCTGTGGTGGCCACACCTGTGCCTACCTTGTGAACCTTTGCATACACCTGTGTGAATTCAGATAACACTTCATTAGAAAGCACACATCGCTCTTGTGACATTGATGGTCGCTTTCTCCGCCTATGGATGGGAGGAGTCCTCCCACCCAACACCCTGGGTATCTATTCCGCCTCCTCCGGTGTCACCCTCACTTTGCATCCCAGGTGCACCTATGTCCGGTTCCCCTACTGGGGTTCCTGTGTTCATGGGTGTATCAGACGCATCTAAGTCGACAATAATATCATCCTCGGAGGCAACGTCAGACGGAATTTGTTTGTCCGTAGAAGACATTGCATGGTGTCCTCTAACAATGTTCCTCCCTGCCATCATCTCGATGTCGTGGTAGTGGGGAAAGGGGTGCTTAATCAACCTAGCAAGGTCCTTGTTTGCACAAGTATAAAAAAAATTTGTATTAGGAAATTTAAGTGTAAATGTAGGACATTACTTTTGGGGTCAGGGTATGATTATTGTACATACCGCAAGGCTCTCCCTCCACTCAGGGGTGTCAGACAAAGTGGGCTTGTTCCTAGTCTCATCCCATCTGACGCCACTCTTGTTGGTCGCAAACTTCAATTTGGCATACTCCTTCCTCAAGTTCTTCCATCGAGTTTTGATCTGGTCTAACGTACAAACCGACTTCCCCCATCCTATTTTGCAAATCACAAAGTGCCACCCTCCAAGCATCCCTAGTAAACTGACCGTCATTACACCTGCCTACGTCATATTGTCTCTGCAATGCTGATACTAGAGTGTCGTTAGACTCTCTTGACCAAACAATACGGAACTTGGGGTCTGCAGAAGACATACTCGCATAGGTGATGCAATATATAATGACAGTGAGGGGTGTTTGCAATGATAATTAGTATATAACATGTATGATTTTCAATAGGCACAAGACATGACAATAGAGAAATCCTTCTGCTAAGAATAAAATTTGATTTGGCATCATACAATTAATTGTTGGCTAACTGACTCCAACCTGTTGTGTGTCATTATCAAAATTAAAGTATATCCATCTCTAATTCAGACTCTCTTAAAATTCTAATTACTTGTTATTACATACAATCTTTTCAAAGAGAACAATTCGTCAATTTATTCCCTTCAACCTACAATGCTACGTGAAACATGCACACATGTTGGTAAAAGATGTAGTAGAACTCACCAAATACTGATGAAGCATGCAAACACACCAATAAAATGACTAAATGTCAAAATACACTGAAACTTGGATAACGATGAAAATATAAAAAAATTAAGCAGGCACCCAGCCTGGTCTCATGAGCTAGCAGACAGACCAGAAGACTTTACTTTATTATAGGGATATAGATGACCATCCTAGGGGAAACACACATTGACATTTATATTAGTTGAGGAAAACATATATTATATTTTCAAATGTCTTCTATACAGTTCACAATAAAACCAACAAACTCTCTTCTTATCTTTTGTCATCTTATCATAAAACTCTTTTAGGAATATAGTATGCTAGGAAAACAAGTAATATTGACTACCAGTTCTATGAGGATGTAGAGAAAAATTGAACACAAGAAATGAAAATAAATACAGTGTACACAATCTCATATTGGTATTGTAAGATTATGAACTCTTTTATTACCACAAATCACATTCAGATCATCTTGTACTAGGTCTTGGGATTTCTTTCAGCAAACTAGAAGCACTAATAGAATTCAGATAAGGATGAAAATTTGAAGAAAAAAAATTAAGCAGGCAACCAGCCTGGTCTCATGAGCTAGCAGTCAGGCTGGAAGACCTTACTTTATTATAGGGATATAGATGACCATACTAGGGGAAACACACATTGGCATTTATATTAGTTGAGCAAAACATATATTATATTTTTAAATGTCTGCTATACAGTTCACGATCAAACCAACAAACTCTCTTCTTATCTTTTGTCATCTTATCATAAAACTCTTTTAAGAATATAGGATGCTAGGAAAACAAGTAATATTGACTACCAATTCTCTGAGAATGTAGAGAAAAATTGAACACATGAAATGACAATAAATACTGTGTACACAATCTCATATTGGTTTTATAAGATTATGAACTCTTTTATTACAACAAATCACGTTCAGATCATCTTGAACTAGGTCTTGGGAGTACTTTCACCAAACTAGAAGCAATACCTTTAGTAAAAAAAATTGTTGTAGGTATCAAGTCTATACAAACAAAAGATAAGGTGGCACAACAAATAGAACTCGGATAGGTAAGTCTATACATTCCTTTTCACCCTAAAATGTCAAGCCACCATTCCTTTTGACCCACTTTGTTGATTATTTTCCTTCTTTTTAGTGGATGGAAGGTAAGAAGATGGAATAAGAAGTGTAGAATAGAGATTGGATCATGTGCCACGCTTGTTTATATGATTAAAAATATATATTAGGTTATTCCTCCAGTTCACTACACCCAAATAATTATATAATAAGTGCATGCCATAAGTGCATGCATTGCAATTCTATACATAAAATTCACTAATCGGTAGGAAGAATGCAATATTTGATCTTTTTTGGGTCCATCTAACACCTATCATTCTTTCCAATGAACATAATAATTATATTCTTTGTATAAAAAGGTGATTTCTAACAACTGACATGTTTTTAGAATTTCAAAAATGCCTAGTATTCGATTTTATTAATTTTATATTAAGAATTCATCAAATGTATTTACTCCATATTAATCAATGGAAACACATTATTTCCTATTATCAATGTCTCTTTTTGTCCTATTAGATTCATAGGGCCAAAATATAGTCAAAATATTAATTAGTGTTTTCATAAAACAAATATTTATATCAAATTAGTTTTCCTATGTCATTCTAGTCTCTTACATGTAAAGGAGGTTTTAATTACATTACATTATTTGACGTCAATTTATCATAATATACTTTAATTTAGAAAAATGATACTAGAGTTAAATGAAACAGAGAGGGGGTATAGAATAAGGAAGGGTTAAGCTATATGCTTATATCTGAGTATGTTATAACACTCTTCCCCTTAAAGAGGATTTCATCTTTGAAATATGCCCTTTCCATATCATGATCGATTGAACTACACCTCATATAGATTTTTAAGGTTCTAGGTCACTTAATGAATTTATGGTGACTATGATCGTGTTATGATTAGTCCCTCTTCCCTTTCTATTATCACACGGGGAAATAATATCCATCCACTAATTTCTACATCCATGATGTTTTTAAATTAATTTCTAATTTATTTTTTCTATACAATTACTTTTCAAGCAAGTTGGAGTATATGGACATAAATCTCAAACTTTTATCCATTAACCATCCTATTTTTTTAAAACTAAACTTTGAAGTTTACCTTACCTGTGATTATTATTTTAGATAATTAAAAATAAATTTCAGATTATTTTAGTTACTTAACTCACATTCATAGTAGTCATCTTTAGTAAGGTCTACTCATTTACCCTGATTATGTTGTAGTTATATACCTAACACCTTAATATTGGAAGTTAGTCATGTCTTACTTATTAAACTAACTATTTACTTTGAACTTACCTAAGTTATGTTACCTTCCTAATGAATAAAGTGTACCTGACTCTACCCCTGAAACAATTTAATCAATAACTTTGCTAATTATCTTAGGGGCAACAAGGATGGATCCACTAGGTCATATATATATATATATATATATATATATATATATATATATATATATATATATATATATATATAAACTTATTCTTTATCTCACTACATCTAATTTAGACCTCGGGTCTTATGCTACATCATTCCTAAAGGATCTTTATACTAATAATATTTTCTTGTAGTGGTGACTTGGTTCCAAAAACCATTAATAAAATTCAAAAATCTATTCTTTTGTAAATATGTTTTATTAACAAGATAAGTTTGACAATGAAAAATACTATGATAGAAATCTAAAATTGGTACCAAAATCAATTGGATAACCGAGTCATCCACTTTCCATTACACAATACCTATACTATTCACTTTGTTGTAAAATATTATATTTTTTCAAGCATCAAAAGGATATTCCAGAAATCATCTCCAAGTTACATCATAGGAGGAGGGAAAAAGGTTTATGTTACACACAATTAGCTTCCACCATGTCCTACTATAACATGACATCCATAATTTCTCATTTCATCACAATCATGATTTACACATGTCATTTTGAGACATAAGGAAGTTATATGATCATCCTACCAATATAAGAATAAGTTAGGGTTCCATCTTCACTTGATGGTTCACAACCAGGGTGTAATGACATGATAGGGTGAACCATATAGTCAAATTGTCCATCATCTTGTTTGATAGGTGATCTAATTACAACATGGAGATGAGAGTGATGAAATTCTAAGAACATTCTACTAGACTAATATTTCACATACACCAATCTACATGCAGGAGGCATAACCATCTCAACGAGAATGATATTCATCCATTAGATAGATGGCCTCAGAGAATATCTAAGCCGAGATACTCCATGTTGTAGGAAAGCATGCCTAACCATATGTTAACTAGTTCATATCAACACTGAATATCAAGGGAATCATCCAAAATCGAAGACTTAGTCAAGATTCTAGGTTTTCCATTCATGCATGCTCAATACTGAAAGTGGGTGTATGAGAGGCATGCTAGAAAAACAACAAAGTAAATGGTTTAAGGTGAGAACTAGGCTTAATCCTAGCTATGACTATTCATGTTAGTATAGAAATCCTAATGCTTGAACTAGAGTCCTAGAAAGAAGGAATGAAAACTAATTCTTAAGAGAGTCAACTATTATGTAGAGATGTTTCCACCTCCATGGGGAGGGTAGTGGTGATTAAGGTTACTAGGGACTAATTTTCACCTATGTAATTGGTTTGGGGTGTGTAAATCAGAAAATTAAATAGTGATTGAAACCATATATGGTATTCTAATACTTATTAAATAGGTATATTAACAACCTCTAAAGGATCACCTAACTACCTAATCTAAGGAACAAATAGGGTAACTTGAAATAGTTAAGTCACCCACTTCTTAGGATCTGATTCCATTTTGTAAAGAGTGGGACCCAAGTGGGGATCCACTCTTCACTAAATAGAGAAATATAAAGCCTTCCTATCCAAACATGGAGGAAAGGATGAGTTTATTATTTTGAAAAAGGTATATATATTACAGAGCAAGATAATAAACAAGAAACGAAAACACTTTGGACATTATATATATATACATACATACATACAAACATATATATATAAACACTTTGGAAATTATATTGGGTTAAAAGTGTAAAAAGAAATGTTCCCACAAGAAGGGGTCTATCTGAAATTAGGTAAGTTCAAAAAAATTATAATAAGGGAAATGATACATATTAAATTAGAGAATAATCATGGAGAATGAAGTCTCTTTCCATAACAATTATTCACAATAAAAAAATAGTAAACTTTGCATGCATAACAATGCAGACCAAGTATACCTAAAACATGGCCATAACACCATCTGATCATGGCCCAATAGAAATATGAGTGGAAAAGCACACCTATGATCTAAAAGAAATATGAGTGGAAACACACACTCCGGGTGGAATACATCCATCCTATATAAATATGGTTGTATAAAAAGTATCACTATTCTAGATATTCTAGTAAACATCTAGCATGCATAAATTGAGTGCAAAGACTAGCATTTTAGGTATTTTCTCAATGTTTAGACGATCATAGAAGAAGGGGTGCAAATACCCATTATAACAAAGTAAATCAACAATCCAATGAATTGATATAAATCAAAATCAATGAATCTCCAACAACTGAATTTCAAGTAGAATTGATAGTTCAAGAGATGCCTCACTAAATGAATGTAGGTTTTAGTCAAACAATCCCCAAAATAAAATAGAGGATGTACATACATTGTCTTCATAGCTAAAGCTTAACCCACTCTGAATACCTGGCCACAAAGTCAAGTTTTCATCCTTGGATCATATTAGGTAAGTTACTCAAACCAAAACAACATGTGTATAAAATCCTAGGGTTTATATCTTATTAAGTGAACTCATGATCCCTTGTGTATTAATTGATGGTCATATGATTGTTTCTACATGCAAAAATCCATTCTCATAGAAACTCACATATTGATATATCAAGTTATTTTGTGGTGACAATTTTTTTATTGAGATGTTGGTCTACATTCCCTTTTGACTGGCCAACCTCATAATTATATCTTTCTTTGGTTGCAGATATGAATGTATAGGTACACTACTAAATATATTGTTATATAGTCAACACTAAAGTACTTATTGAGTTTAAGATGCAACATCCTAATTATTATCTATTCTTTTGTCTGCTTCATATGTAATCATTATTCTCTTAGGAAAATTGATCAAGAAATATTACATAGCACTTATTCATGTATGTACAATGTATTATTATGTATATGGGCATGGTTTCCATCCAAGCCATGTTCAACCACTCTAGTTTGTATTATGACTTTAGGTCATATGCCACATATCTTATACATGTTTATAAGCATTTACCCATGCATGTCGTACAGTAGACTATATTATATATCGACCTTGAGTCTAGTGGATTACCATAGTATCTTGGCCACATACATATATTATCTATTTAACTTTTACTAACAACCAAGGTGATCTAGATTGATTCTTAATCTAATGTTCATATTTCAAATGCATATAGTCTACCAATAGGTATAATTACATTGATATCTGTACAATAGGTCAAGTGTATGATCACAATTATCTAAATGAACTTGGTATTATGGTCTATGTATGACTAGTGATCAATGCATCATACAAACTTACTGCATAGCTTTATAATCATGTCACCACAATTGAAGTTATATACATATATGATGATCTAGGTTTAGATATATATGGTCTTTATTTCTCATAGTACACTTACTAATATTCCAGATATATTATACATGTTTATAAGTATTTACTCATTCATTCGATACAATATACTATATTACATATAGACTTTGATTTTAGTGGGTTACCGTAGTATCTTGACCACATACATATCTTATCCTTTTAAACTTCCACTAAAAACCAAGGTGATCTAGATTGAGTATTAATGTCATGTTTATATTTCAAGTGTAGATAGTCTACCAACAAATATAGTTATAATTGAATCTATATATCAGGTCAATTGTCAGATAATCATTATATAAATGAACATGGTATAATGGTCCATGTATGACTAGTGATCAATACATCATACAAACTTAGCATATAGCTACATAATCATGCTAATGCAATTAAATTTATATACATATATGATAATCCAGATTTAGATATGATATGGTCTTTATATCTCATAGTAAAAAATATCCATATATAGTATTCATACTAAATGGCTATCCTTCAACAATCATCACAAACTAACATGTATAATTTTCTAAGGTGTACTATCTATCTCCCTATCAAATATATATCAAGGTCGGACGGGGCTTCTCCTTTCTCTGATAGTGACATTGAACCATATGTGGAGTCATTGTTGACAGTATTTTCTATGGACATGTCATCTAGTTTGACATTGGCCATGTGGCTTGATGAAGGTGCGGGTGAAAAGGGTTAGCCGAGTCTGTAACCTATCTATCACTAGAGATGGAAATGGTGGGCAAGATTGTAGGGGATTTTTTTGCATTCTGAGAAGTCTGGCTTAGAAGTGGTGGTTCAAAGGTGTTGCATGCCAATTGTTGTCCGTCATTGGAGTTTGCACTGACCATAGTAGTTATTGGAGGAGGATTGCTAGTGCATTGGTTGTGGGCAAGGTCAAGATAATTCTAAAGGTATTGGTCAGTAGTTCTTGATTTGTGGGTGACACATTGGATAGGTAGACTATTTGGGAGGAGTTATGTAGTTGTTTCAAAGGCAAGATCGAGATCTACAACTCTGCAATAGTATCCATTATGGTGAGCAAGAAAAACATGCTCCTGTGATGACTAGAGCCAAGAGGCTTTGATCTCTGTCAGATTAGGCTTAGGTAAGCAAGTAAAGTAGACAGAGAGAAATAGAAAGGGGGGAGATAAGAGGGGAAGACATGTAGTGATACATGAAAGTCTTCATAGTCATTGCACCTTGTGGCAACGGGGCCCTATTGTTAAGGTTCTTGCCGTGACAAAGACATGAAATGAGGAGGCTAGGGTAGAACATGAGAAGTATGGGAAGGGAAGAAGGAGAAGAAAAGAAGTACAAAAGAAGGAAATATAAGTGGAGGAGGGAACATCAACGTCATTTATAGAGAGGACTTGGGGGTCGCATGGGGTAGGGTAGACACAACCTAGAAGGATTGATCGAGGAAATAATGTTACATGTTAATAATGGTCAATGTGATTCATTGATTAATTATTAATTTAGGTCTTTTCTTTTATATTAAATTGGAGAGGTAAACAACATTTGAAAATGCTAACATTTTGTAGTTAAGCTAATTGGGATGCAAGAAATTCAAATTTGGCATCAATTTCATATTTTAAAAAATGTTTTGTATTTGATTTTATGAATTGTAAGCTAAGCATCCATTAAATATGTTTACTCTTAATTAATCAATGGTGATACTTTTGATTTCCTATTATCAATTTTGCTCTTTTTACATTGTATAAGATTCTATAGGGTCATATTAAAGTCAAACATATTACTTAGAGTTTGTACAAATTAAATACTATTATTAAATTGGTTTGTCTATGTCATTCTAGTGTCTCACATGTAAATAATGTTTTAGTTACAATTTGTTATTTGACATCAATTTATCATCATATGCTTTAATTGAAGAAAAATGATACTAGACATTAATGAAATAAAAAGGGGTCTATGATAAGGGAGGTTTAAGTGATATTCTTAGATTTGAGTATGTTACATATATAGTTGAAAACTACAAGCTAGCAATCCACACATGAAACAATGAAAGATGGGACTTACGTGGGTCACACGCGATGACATGTGTCCTTGGGAGAACAAGACTGTAATATATTAAAATGTGTACATGAGGAGGTAAACTTAAAAAGTTACTAAGGAACCTAAGAGTGCATTTGTGCAATATAGTTGCCTTGAACAATGATTTGTATGAATGGTGCCTACAACATATAGGGAAAGAATCCTAATCAAATACTTAAATAGGTCTAGGGTTAGGACTGATATAGTTCTAGAGAACAATGAGAAATGAAATGGTTTTTACTAGATGGTTAAGTTTGTTTTAATTTAGTATAAAGACCAAACACGATATTTTACACTCTATGGTGAACATTTTGGCTTAAATTTGCTGAAATGAATTCATTGTGAAGCCTTTTTATGTTAACTTTTAAAACATATACAATTGGTTGCAACAAACTTGATGTTTTTTAGTTTAATTGATGTCCCAATGTTTTCTTGATGATTCAACCATGGTAATTGACGAGTTCCTTACCCATAAACCCAACCCCTAAAAGAACCAAAATTTGACCTCTAAAAGAATTACTGTAGACAAAACGTTAAGATTGAATAAAAGAATTGTCGTGTTGCAATCACATTATAAAGAAACAATTTACGTCCAAACTCACAACGAAACTAATGTGATGCAATTTAGAAAAACAAGTAGGCATTCTATACAACCAACACTGAAGACACATCTGTGTAGGCCACTCAAGATGGCATACATTTATGGAGGAGTGGAGAAGAATCCATAATATTTAGAAGTGTACACAAGAAGATAATTTATATATCAAACTTTGAAACCGAAGAGTGGAATCATAGAAGATGCTCGCTTTGAAGCTTTTCTTTTGACATGTGATGGTGTCTTACCAAACACATAAGTTGTGCATATGGTATACCTCAAGATATGTAATCTTTAGTGATATAGAAAAGAATCCTAATCAAATTTCTAATTATATAAGAATGAGATTAAGACTAATGTAGTTCTTGTTGGTATAGTATGCCCAGAGAGCCAATCATAAGATGATTGCAATGAGGCCATTGATACTTGATTTGATAATGATAAAGTAAATTATGTCTATTATGCTTGTCTCACTCATGAGATGATGACACATACATGATAGATGTCTAAAAAATGATGTGACTCGATGACATGTGTTTTCAGGTTGAGGACCTGAACAATGAGAGCATATGTATGATAATTGTACATACATTCTTGTTATGTCCCTAGTCCGATATTACTGTGGAAGCAAAATAGACAACAATAATACATAAGACTAGAGTGTGTGTTGACTGACGATAGAGTCTCATTAGTCATGATATATGATATCAAGTCAAGCACACAAATATATGTTAGAGAACAGTATATCAGACAGTCCCACCATGAGAGTGATACACGGATACCATGGAATGGTAGTCACAATCGTCTCTCATAGTGATAGTGGTGATAGTGGTTCTTAGACCTAAAATCACTGCACTTGTTACGTGTCTTTGGGTACACTTTGACATCATCAAGCCCAATCCTGAAACATGGGTGTTATAAAGGTGATAGTTGGGTGACTTTGACACATGGAGATAGACTGTGAGTGATAGTGATGGGATTTGTCCCTCCTACAAAGAGTATGATATCCAGGGCCCCTTGATAAGCGAGACTGAGAATTGTGTGGCCATACTAATGTGATTCAATATATGATATGTGAACTCATATGCATCTCAGACAGTCTGCTCTAGGTCAAGGAACATGAATTGAATGTTGAAGAGGATGATGTTCCATGCTTCGACTTCAATCCGGATGTCAGTGACAAAGGAACTATACAATCACTATAACACTAATCACAGATCGTAGGTCAAAGTTGTTCTCCAACTTTCTGAGTTATTTGGGTAGCAATGATGAGTTACTATATTCCACTCATTGCTTGTGATGTCATAAGTTCTTATGAACATCTACTGCCAACGTAAATTGGAACCTGCAGGGTCACACACATAGGATACCCCAAGAAGAGGAGATTGTCCATGAATGATGTTTAGATTGAGACTGTACCCAATTAAACATACAATTGACTGACTGGACTCAGAACTATCAAGTTCAAGTGTCGAACTAGCTGGTTAGAGTGTCAGGTTGATTGGAGACTGCAATGGCAATGTCAGGGCTTCCAACCGACCGGTTCACCCAGGTGAGCTGATCGGATGGTGTGAGCCAACTGACATTGGGATTTGCCCGGTTGGAGGAAAACTTTTATATTTCACTTGTTCAATTCAATTGGAATAAGGATTCATCTTTAAATTAATTGGAAATGATTTTGAAAAGTCAATAGCAGGCAAGTTTGGGAAGTGAAATGACCAGTTCATTGAGTGAAACGACCAGTTCATTGAGTGAACCGATCAGCTCACACTCCCTAAGACCGGTTCACTTGTCGACCAATAGGTTCACCTGCAACAATACAAACTATTCATGGAATTCCAGATCCTTCTACTCCCGAACAGACTGGGAACCCTGACCCTGTCCTCTACTATAAATAGAGGGGTACTGGGGGCTTCTCATAACACACAACTTAGAACATCAGTTGCTCTGCAAAGTTTTTGCCCTCTCTAGTTCTGGTAACTGAGAGAGCCTGAGCAAGTGTTGTAACATCCCATGATTTGAGGCCTCGGATAACATGATCTTAAAAGGAATGATTGGACTACCCATATCACCAAGGTGCACCTCCTTTTCTGGGAGCCCATTACTAAAGAACTCCATAGTTAAGCATGCTCAGCTTGGAGTAGTATTAGGATGGGTGACCAATCGGGAAGTTGACCCTGGCTTGCGCGTGAGTGAGATTAAAGTGCAAAGTTAAGGCCAGTGGTGGTTTGTGGGGCCAGTCGTCATTCCTGAAACTCTACTAGAGCCTTGGGTAGTGGGCCTAGGCGTTATAAATGGTATTAGAGCCATAACCCCTCCAGTAGGTGGGGCCTGCATGAGCATGTGGCATGCCAGTCTTGAGCTGTGTGGTCCAGGCATGTAGGAAAGGGTTGTCCATGGTTGACGTAGCCACCCTTGTGTCAGTATTATGTGATCGGGAGCTGGGTGTCCATGTGCCATTGTGAGTCTGTACTGAAATGGGGCCAGATTATGAGGCCATATAGTTGAGCCTTGACGAGGACGTCAAGAGTCTAAGTGGGGGAGATTGTAACATCCCAGGATTTGAGGCCTCAGATAACATGATCTTAAAAGGAATAATTGGACTACACATCACCAAGGTGCACCTCCTTTTCTGGGAGCCCATTACTAAAGAACTCCATAGTTAAGCGTACTTAGCTTGGAGTAGTACTAGGATGGGTGACCAGTCAGGAAGTTGATCCTGGCTTGCATGTGAGTGAGATTAAAGCGCGTAGTTAAGGCTAGTGGTGGTTTTTGGGACCAGTCATCATTCCTAAAACTCTACTAGAGACTTGGGTAGTGGGCCCAGGAATTACAAGTGCTACCCAACTAGGGAGGCACAGTGAGGGAAAGACAATTGTAGAAAAGTAGTCTGAGTTCGGGAGAGCAGGTTGGTGCTAGTACCCCAATAGGAAGGACGCATCCTTCCTACCAATTCATCTAGAATAGAAAAAGTTCCAAGTGGTCCGTGTGGACTACATATAGAGGCGGGAGATGTATGTTGCTCAGGAGGACACATCAGTCGCATTTTGTGGTTGTAATGACCACGCTTGTTCTTAATTGGTAAACTAGGGTTTACCTGAATGATTACATGCTTAATTAGATTGAACATCGTTTAAACTTGATTAATGATAGTAGATCAATTGTGATGTTTAAAACCTAAGAAGAAACTCTAACTATGATTTTAGTTTGAAGAATTAGGGTTTGAGAAATGTAAACCCTAATTGGCAAAAATTAGGGTTTTGATAATACATGAATATGGAATTTGATCAGGATAGCAGTGTGGTAAATGATTTTTCATATTTTCTAAAAATTTTGTATTTAATTTAATTTTGGATATGATATGGATAGATCAATCATGCATATTGGAGAAAAATTTCAGAATATTTGAGTGTTCTTTGAATGTGGTTCTCGGTCGAACTATACTTCGATCTAAATGATGACAGAGTGCTTTTTGGTAGTGTAGTGTTTTATTTTTAATTATTTATAGGTAACTCCAAATGATAAAAATTATAACTAGAGATATGAAACTCAATCATAAACAACATGTAAAATTTTCATAATTTTTGGATTCATTTAGACCATATCGGTAGACGAATTATAGTAATATTTTTATGACAGAAAATTCAGCTGAAATAAGAAAAAGTATAGTGAGGGGTCAATGTGCAATTGACCCAAGCAGGTCAATTGCTCTATATGATCAACCTAACACACAAGGATCTCTCATAATTCGTTATTCATTCTAGAGAAATGAAATCCTAGAGAGAGAGGGAGAGTTTGGGTTTGAGAGGAGAAAGTGATGGAGATGCTGACCTAGGGTTTTGCGGTCTGAGGAATGATGAAATCATGTAAGTTTAACTTCTTTGGATATAGTTTCATGGTGAATCTTCTCTCAGATGTCAAGATTCCATCCCTCCCATGATTGGATTCAAAATCATATCAAATCAAGTCCTTTTCTCACTCTTTCTTCATAATACCTCATTTTTAGGGTTTTTGAGTTGAAAGGAAGAAGAATCGGGTGAATTACTAGGGATTTGATATGAGATCGAGATTTTCAGGGATGAACTGCATTTTTAAGGTGTTTTCACACCTTAGGGTGAGTGGGAACTTCATTTAAATAGTATATTGCACAAAAATTAGTTAAATCATCCATAATCTTTGATTGCTTAATATGCGACTACAAACTGTGAATTGTGTGTTTGATCTAAGTTGTTGCAAAATGACATGATATGGAATCTTCCACTGTTTGGATGAATTTTAGATGATAAAATCATAATATAAATGTATACAATACATAGTAATGAGAATTCCCTAAGTATTCATAGAGGTTATAAGAGTAAACTGAAATATAGGGAATTTGTCTATGACTGAAATTGCTATAGAATTAAATAAAAAAATTTTGTTTATCTGGATCCCCTTGGTTATGAATGATTATTTACCTGAATTCATAGTACATATACGTCAGATACTATCATGGATTTCATTTAAGCTGAATAGTGTTTGTTTGATATCTCAGTAAAGAGGGTGAAACCCTAGATGCGAGGAAAGTTGGATATTTGTAAATAGATATTGTGAAATCCATTTGAGTGGATTTTTCTTGACATGATAGACTCTATTTATTCAATTTTATTATTGATGCATGTTATCTCAGTGAATGGCATGGGAACCCAAATTCAGCTCAGTTCCAAGGTTTCATACATATATTGATTTTATATGATTAGTTGATAGTAGTCTTTATTCAGTGAATGTTTATGTCGCATGAAATCCTTATGAGAGCCATGTGATAAGTGAATGAGGTAAATGAAACCCTAATGATAGGGTGTTCAATGAATTAAGCATTGTGATTACCATGTTCTCAGTATGAGATGTGGTGATGCTTAATAGTTCAGTTGTGGTAAATGTTATCAGATGGTCTATCAAACGAATGGTTTACAGAGCTAAACTAAGATATGTTATGTGATGCACAACTCAAGATTTGGGTTGAGGTGCACGTTTTCCAAGGAAGTACAAATAGTTTACAGGTGCTAATGATGATTATTCATATGTCAAGTAATTAACTCTTATCTGTGTATTAAGAAGTTCATTTTCTTGATTCTAGTGTATAAGTGCCAAATGGATATGTATTCTGTTTAGTTAAGAATTTTAGTCTGCCTGTATGTATAGTATGATGATTACTCAGAATATCACAATATTTTGAATGTATTGCTTTGCCAAGTTTAGAATGATATACATGTTGTATTATAAATTTCAAATAAATAGATGCGGTACCATGGAGATACCAGAGTCAAGTAAAAGTAGGAAAAGATACAATATAGTAAGAGCTTTCCAAGAATAATAAAATAATAGACTCAGGGGCCCTGAATACCGTAGATTCCCTTTGAGAGGTCTGCGCCATAGGGATGAAATGACCTAACTCTGATAGTGTCCAATATACGGGGGTCAGAACGTACTAACAGGTGGTACGGGGGATGAAGACCTAGTGGAAGTCTCCTTAAAATACAGAATGTAGTATCCAACATCAACCAGAGATCATGGTGGCACTAGAGTACAATAAATCCAATAGGTGGCTTGACTCTCCGCCTGTGTGCTCAGGTTAAAGGAGGAGTCCAGTTTTTATGGCATAATAGGTGTGTCGAGGCTAGAGAGCCATTTTCTTGTTGCAGACCAGCGACGTAGTCAGGCTTAGCATTCCCAGGTGTGTCAACTAACTCTTGTACAATGAGATCGTAGTTTGCTACGAGTCTTCATATGTAGAGTGCATTGCATATGCTCATGGCATAAGCTAAAATATGATAATATAAGGTTTAAAGAGTTTCTTATAAGTAAGAAAGGCTAAGAAAGATTCGAGTACAGTTTCCCAACAATTATTCTTTGTATGTTTCTGAATTATTATTTCTCTATGAAATTAATCAAGCATGCTCTTATATTGATTTACTCTTGTTGATATCTAGAGTATCCTGCTATATTTATGATTGTAAATGATCAATATCTTTAAAGCTTACTGCTGCTATAATTGATATCAGTTGCTCAAAAGTATATCTAAATTATATCAATGCTTTAGATTGTTTCTCTGAAGTACTCGTTCACTGAGCGATTAGGCTCACCCCTCTACTCACAATTTTTAGGGAAATCACATGGACTTGAAGAAGGTCAATGCATTAGAGTAGATCTGCCACAAGAGTTAAGTCTGAGTATAGATTAGTTTAGTCGGTCCTTGTCACTCTAGGTCCTTGTAAAGGAATAAGAGAGAGTTGTAAATGATGATGTATAACATTATTCCTCTTTTAGTAATAAATGTGAATCAACAAGTCTTATGTGTTTAAAAGTATGAGAAACATAATGAATGTTCATACATGCATTTTTACTGTTGAAATCAGATTAGAAAAATCAATATTTAGATTCCCTTGTAAAGTTAGTTTATGTGGTTGAATGTGAGAAAACAAAGAGTTTGAAAAAGAAGAAAAGTTAAGGGTGATCTTTGTATTAAGTATAATCCTCAATTTATGCCCTAATCTCATGCTTAATGGTAATTATGAGATCGGGGTGTAACAACTTGGTATCAAAGCCTAGGCGGAGTTGTTAGGGACCATTAAGTTAGTAAGTAAGAGTCATAAGTGTGGCAGATAGGAGATGTTATAATGTTAGATCTGGGGATTTGAGTATTTGGATATCTTGGCCTGATATCTGAGTACTTGGATCAACCAGTATCAAGCTACTCTATCTATTCTTTCATGTATACCCTGGCCAGGTATACAATGGAAGGATGGTTTAGAGAGGAACCCTAGAAATATTAGGGTTAGAAACAAGATAAGCAACATGAATTAAGAGCATAAATATAAAATGAGATTGAAATTTCATTTCATATTGTTGTTTTATTGGAGATGAATAGAAAGGCTCTTATATGTTTGAATTCAGATATTCAGTATTTTGAAATATATATGGGTCTTTAAGATTTGTTGTACACTATGCAGTTGTAGCATATATTAATTACATTCTTTGTATCAAGTAGACTAGAAATGATCTTTGAATGAGCTTTCCTAAGTGGATAAGTTTTCTTCCACACATTTGAGATGAATAGGAGTTGAGTAATCCTAAGTAGCTCTTGGCTTCAGGACTATAGGTTCAGCCTGGTCTGGCTGGAAGGATTCATTACTGGGATCTAATGACTCCTATTAGTAACATAATAAGAGTAAATTCTGGGTACATTAGATCCAAGTTTTAGTATGAATGTATATACTCTAAGATTTGGAAGTATATGGGAAAGATTGGTATAACTAAGAATCAATTGGAACTGATATCTGAGATCCAACTTTGGGGCCTCATATGAGAAATCCTTAATCAGGAATAAAGGAACACGACATGAGGTTCAAATGAAGTTTAATTATTAGTATTATATGAACTCTAAATATGAAATATGGAAAAAATATGAGAAAAGTATGTAAGGGGCCAAGATAGTAAGAATCAATCATGAGGAATGGATTATATAACTGAGTATAATGTTTTTATGTACTCCAAAGTAAAGGGAAAATAGAAGAAAAGAGCTAATTATACAATAA
This sequence comes from Alisma plantago-aquatica, assembly GCA_963693085.1. Taxonomy (NCBI): domain Eukaryota; kingdom Viridiplantae; phylum Streptophyta; class Magnoliopsida; order Alismatales; family Alismataceae; genus Alisma; species Alisma plantago-aquatica. Next base: position 1,127,704,680 of record OY856409.1, on the reverse strand, counting down.
GTACATATAAGTGAAGAGTCTTCAGAAGAGCTAAAGTGAAGAGAACTAGATGAGCATGTAAATCATAAAACTAGGATAAGAAACTTAGTTCAAACAAAGAGAAATGTTGGAAATAATGAGCTTGATTAAGGAATGAGGGTTACGATATAATTGAGAGCAAGGAATGTATACCTTTATTAATAAGTTTAATACATTCATCCTTACTGCCTTTGGATTCTAAGTCTCTATAGAACAACAAACTAGTTTCTAAAAGAAGAACAAAAGTGTAGCTAAATAAATGAATAAGTCATACAAAGGTAGACTATATTCAGGATGGAAAAACTTGATTGAAAGAGAAACTATGTTTCACCCATGCATGAGCCGTTTGATTTAAAATGAAGGATATGTAATGTATTAAACATGAGGTGATACTAGTAGTGAGATTATTGATTTAGAATTTCAACTTCACATTAGTAGAAGGATAAAAGGTAATATGTGCAACATGGTATACTTGATCATACACATAAAAGAAGCAACATGATCATAAGAGAAAACTAGACGTTAAAGATGACATGTGGAATAATAATATATGGTAAGGGGATTATGGAAAGTAAAGAAGGGTTTGAAACATAATGGAGTAATATAGATTATAAAAGAAAGAGGTTAGGAGATTCAATCAAGTTCTAATTAGTCAAGTATCCTTGTTGATAATTAATTAAACCTACATATGAGAAATGTATTATTGAATGCTTGAAGATAACAATTCTAATTCTCAAAAGCATCTTTTCTTTCATATCTTCCTTAATGAGAGCAATGTGGGAATGAAGTGATAAGAAAATGAATCATATATAATGCATAATCACCATGTAAGAGACATCTAGTGAATGTAATAATGACACACAATATGATGATGAAACCCTAGTAGGATAAATTGAGAATATAATCTATCTGAATGGCCAATTAAGAGAAAGGAAATACAAGTGATAAGATAAGGAAGACTTTAGTAAAACTTGTGAGATCCAAAGTTTGAATTTCAAATTAAGGGAGCAAAGTCACATAACAATAACGTCATGCTACTGATAAGGACCAACCCCTATAATTTTTAGAGTTGTAGTAGTTCAAGGGATGCCACTGGTGATTTGACCTTGAATACTAATATCTTTATAAAACAAGATCATGAAATTTGCACTTTCAGAAGTAAACTAGCACTGATAGTAATCCAGGGTTTAAAGATAGCTAATATGAAGGGTAGATAAACAATATGGAAATGATTCAGAGTAAAGAGTAAGATATAAATTTGAAATGTAACAAGTGTATTTTGAAAAAAAGGAGAAATACAATATGAGTGAAGTGTGATATGAGATAAATTCTTGCAGTGATAGCAAGAATGATGAATAATCTATGTGTACCTTGTATGTTTCAATTTTAGGAATGCTTAATATACATGACTAAATTAAGAAGGATAAGTAGCAAAAAGTAAATAGTGGTGAATGAGGAGAGAGATAAGAGAAAACAAGGGCTTTTAGTAATATGTGAATTTGTTTTTAGAAGTATAATTTGTTGAAGGTATATTAAGGGATGTAAATTGGTTCTACGTATGATTTCAGTGTACATGTACAAGCAACATGTTAATTAAAGGTGTTTGATAGTTGTAGTCATTCATGCCAGTAATCCATCTTAGTATTGTAAAATTGTGGTATAGTGATATGGGTTGAATAATGATGGAACAAATGAATGGTTACCCTAAATAAGGTAGTCTTACCTATTCACTCATATGAATAGAAGGGATGATAACCATATTGTATTGATATGTAACCCTAATGAGGTATAGCTTGTTATACCTAGCTTTAATATAACTAAGTGATGGTAATTGGGTATGAATAGTCCTTGAATGACTAATACAATCATGGAGTACTTTTTTACTATTGTTGAAACCCTAGTATGCTATAATCTGATGGTTACGCCTTGAATTATATGTGGGTTCATACTTGAGAATAAAATGGAGTGTGATGGTAATGCTTCACCTTATGCATCCATGATGCAATGGGGATGCCGTGAGTACTATTGTACAATTACCATTGAATCTAGTCTTCCAACTCAAGACTATTTTGCTATTTGAGTAGCATAATAGTAAAATTCAAAAGAACATGGTGAACTCTCTTTTGAGACTTAGAGGTAATACATAACAATAGTACATATTGAGCCGTATGAATTGACATAGTTGGATCAGATTATCAATGTTGAGGTAACACCTCAAGAGTATAAAAAAATATTGAAATGGTTGTTTCTCACTTTCTCTGATATGATTGATTGTGGCATAGAGAATTTGTTTGTTGTTATTGAGAACTATTTCAAACATGTTGTGATTAGAAAAGAAATGAAGGACTTATTGTTGAAAACTGCATTCAAGTCTGAAATACAATAATATGATGACATGTAAGATTTTAGAAGCTTAAAATAAACTTTGAATATACTTTGTTTACGTATTTATGTTTTGGGGATGAAACTTTTTAAGGGGGTGAAAATTGTAATGACCACATTTTTGCTTAATTGGTAAACTAGGGTTTACCTGAATGATTACATGCTTGATTAGATTGAACATCGTTTAGACTTGATTAATGATAGTAGATCATTTGTGATGTTTCAAACCTAAGAAGAAACTCAAACTATGATTTTAGTTTGAAGAATTAGGGTTTGAGAAATGTAAACCCTAATCGGCAAAAATTAGGGTTTTGATAGTACATGAATATGGAATTTGATCAGAATAGCAGTGTGGTAAATGATTTTTCATATTTTCTACAAATTTTGTATTTAATTGAAATTTGGATATAATATGGATAACTCAATCTTGTATATTGGAGAGAAATTTCAGAATGTTTGAGTGTTCCTTGAATGTGGTTCTTTATCGAACTATATTTCGACCAAAATGCTGATATAGTACTTTTTAACAAGGTAGTGTTTTATTTTTAATTATTTGTTGGTATCTCCAAATGATCTAAAATTTTAACTAGAGATCTAAAACTTTTTTTTTATTTAAAAAATTGGCCATTCATTCATCCCATGGCCGGGGGGTTTTGAACTTGAGACCTCTCGGTCTTACATCAGTACTTTTACCATCTGGGTGCCATCTCTTTGGCGGAGATCTAAAACTCAACCATAAACAACATGTAAAATTTTCATAATTTTTAATGCGTTTAGACCTTATCAGTAGACGAATTACAGTAATATTTTTATGACAAAAAATTCAGCTAAAATAAGAAAAAGTATAGTGAGGGGTCAATGTGCAATTAACCCAAGAAGCTCAATTGCTCTATATGGTCAAACTAACACACAAGGATCTCTCATAATTCGTGATTCAATCTAGAGAAACGAAATCCTAGAGAGAGAGGGAGAGTTAGGGTTTGAGAGGAGAAAGTGATGGAAATGCTGACCTAGGGTTTTGTAGTCTGAGAAATGATGAAATCATGTAAGTTTAGCTTCTTTGGATATAGTTTCATGGTGAATCTTCTCTCAGATGTCAAGATTCCATACCTCCCCTGATTTTATTTGAAATCATATCAAATCAAATCCTTTTCTCACTCTTTCTCTATAATCCCTCATTTTTAGGGTTCCGAGTTGAAAGGAAGAAGAATCGAGTGAATTGCTAGGGATTTGATATGAGATCGAGATTTTCAGGGATGAACTGCATTTTAAGGTATTTTCACACCTTAGGGTGAGTGAGAACTTCCTTTAAAGAGTATATTGCACGAAAATTGGTTAAATCATCCATAATCTTTAATTGGTTAGTATGCGACTACTAACCCTGAATTGTGTGTTTGATCTAAGTTGTTTCAAAATGACATGATATGGAATCTTCCACTGTTTGGATAAATTTCAGATGATAAAATCATAATAGAAATGTATACAATACATCCGAATTATAATTCCCTAAGTATTCACAGAGGTTATAAGAGTAAACTAAAATATTGGAAAATTGGCTATGACTGAAATTGATGTATAATTAAATAAAGAAATTTGTTTATCTGGATCCCCTTGGTTATGAATGATTGTTTATCTGAATTCATAGTACATATATGTCATATACTATCTTGGATTTCATTTAAGGTGAATAGTATTTGTTTGATATCTCAGTAAAGAGGGTGAAACCCTAGATGCGAGAAAAGTTGGATATTTGCGAATAGATATCGTGAAATCTATTTGAGCAGATTTTTCTTGATATGCTAGAATTTATTTATTCAATTTTATTATTGATGCATGTTATCTCAGTGAATGGCATGGAAACCCAAATTTAGCTCAGTTCCAAGGTTTCATACATATATTGATTTTATATGATTTGTTGATAGTAGTATTTATTCGGTGAATGTTTATGTCACATGAAATCCTTATGAGAGCCATGTGATAAGTGAATGAGGTAAATGAAACCCTAAGGATAGGGTGTTAAATGAATTAAACATTGTGATTACCATGTTCTCAGTATGATATGTGGTGATGCTTAACAGTTCAGTTGTGGTAAATGTTATCAGATGGTCTATCAAACGAATGGATTACAGAGCTAAACTAAGATATGTTATGTGATGCACAACTCAAGATTTGGGTTGAGGTACACATTTTCCAAGGAAGTACAAATAGTTTACAGGTGGTAATGATGATCATTCATATGTCAAGTAATTAACTCTTGTCAGTGTATTAAGAAGTTCAATTGCTTGATTCTAGTGTATAAGTGCCAAAGGGATATGTATTCTATTTAGTTAAGAATTTTAGTCTTCTTGTATGTATAGTATGATGATTACTCAGAATATCATAGTGTTTTGAATATACTACTTTGCCAAGTTTAGAATGATATACATATTGTATAATAAATTTTAAATAAATAGATGTGATACCATAGTGATACCAGAGTCAAGTAAAAGTAGAAAAATATACAATATAGTTAGAGCTTTCCAAGAATAATAAAATAATAGACTTAGGGGCCCTGAACACCGTAGATTTCTAATGAGAGGTATGTGCCGTAGGGATGAAACGGCCTAACCCTGGTAGTGTCCAGTATACGGGGGTCGGAACATACTAACAGTTGGTACGAGGGACGAAGCCCTAGTGGAAGTCTCCTTAAAATATAGAATGTTGTATCCAACATCAACCAGAGATCCTGGTGGCACTAGAGTACAATAAAATGAATAGGTGGCTTGACTCTCTGCCTGTGTGCTCAGGTTAGAGGAGGAGTCTAGTTTTTACGGCATAATAGGTATGTCGAGGCCAGAGAGCCATTTTCCTATTACAGACCAGTGACGTAGTCAGGCTTAGCATTCCCGGGTGTGTCATCTATGTCTTGTACGATGAGATCGTAGTTCGCTACGAGTCTTCATATGTAGAGTACACTTCATATGATCAGGGCATAAGCTAAAATATGGTAATATAAGTTTTGAAGAGTTTCATATAAGTAAGAAAGGCTAAAAAAGATTCGAGTACAATTTCCCAGCAATTATTCTTTGTATGTTTATGAATTATTAGTTCTCTTTGAAATTAATCAAGCATGCTCATATATTGATTTACTCTTGTTGATATCTAGAGTATTCTGCCATATTTATGCTTGTAAATGATCAATCTCTTTAAAGCTTACTTCTGCTATAATTGATATCAGTTTCTCAAAAGTATATCTGTAATTATATTAGTGCTTTAGACTATTTCTCTGAAGTACTCATTCAATGAGCGAGTAGGCTACCCCTCTACTCACAATTTTTAGGGAAATCACATGGACTTGAAGAAGGGCAATGCATTAGAGTAGATTTGCCACAAGAGTTAAGTCTGAGTATAGTTTAGTTCAGTCGGTCCTTGTCACTCTAGGTCCTTGTAAAGGAATAAGAGAGAGTTGTAAATGATGATGTATAACATTATTCCTCTTTTAGCAATAAATGCGAATCAGTAAGTCTTATGTGCTTAAAAGTATGAGAAACATAATGAATGTTCATACATGCATTTTCACTGTTGAAATCATATTAGAGAAATCAATGTTTAGATTTCCTTGTAAAGTTAGTTTATGTGGTTCAATGTGAGAAAACAAAGAGTTTGAAAAAGAAGAAAAAGTTAAGGGTGATCTTTGTATTAAGTATAATCCTTAATTTATTCCTTAATCTCATGATTAATGGTAATTGTGAGATCAGGGTGTAACAGTGGTGGAGGCCAAAGTCCATGGCGAAGACCAGGAGCTGCACAAACACCATCCAAGACATGGCGTCAAAGACCGCACATGGCTGTGAGGTATTATCACTGGGCAAGCCCCAGGACTAGGTATATAACACTAAAACCATCCTTCCCATTACATAGTCATTGATGCGATCTCCTGTTATGGGTTAATGGCCAGTAAAAGTTTTATTTCTACTGCCTACTTTGAGGCCATGAAACCCAACAATGGTATCAGAGCCACATCAACGTACTATGTTTTGGGAGAAATTGATATGATTGGATTTGATTTGACCATCAGTTATTTATTACATACAATATGAATATTCAAAATGACTAATGTGCATATTTAACTAAATACCACATGCGACCACAAACTAATATACATATATGATATGGTATATATGCAATTGATACACGTCGCCCTAAAACGGTTTTGATGGTGGATGTGTAGCATGGCTATGTCATATAAACCCTATGTGTTCTTGGTTGGTTATGGTTGTTTGCATCTCAGCTTGCATACTGAGTCTCTACCTTCTATTCCATATGTAACTTGAGATAACTCGAGATCCTTTCTCTTCTACCTTTTCTCCCCTCAAATGTTTCTCGAGGTTTCCCAAAGATCATGTAAAAGTAGGATAGTTTATTTTTTGTTACATCGAAGAAGAAAAAACTGAGCACCAGACGAGCCGACCTCCTGGAGGACTGAGGAGGATTTCTAAGATGGAGATCAACCGACTGATGGCCCAACTACTTATTGGAGGTGTCCATCCATCGGAGGCCAGACCGACCAACCAACTGACCAAGAGGTGAGTCAATCGTGTCATAGGATGAGTCGATCAACCTAGAAAGGTTCAAGTACAAAGATCTTCATCAATAGCAGGTTGCATATGGTGTAGATTTGGGATGACCGTAATTCCTTATGTCTCTAAGGAATTACAATAAGATGGCCATAATCATCACTTTTATCGATATTGCATTTTTTTGTTGTGGTTATAGCATGTATATGATACATACTATAAATATATGGTGATTAGATATGTATATGTACTTATACAAAATCTCTCAAATAAAATATTAAAGTTTAAGCTGCCTTCCATAAGCGGCATATATGAAAAACTTGATCAACCAAGTGTAAATTACGCCAAAGCGTGGTGCATGTTCCATCTCGTGGAAGTGTGATGGTAGACATGTAGGTTCTACCATACCAGGGTGTATGTTTATCATGTCGGATTTTGGGTTAGACTTAACTTGTGATTCTTAGAGAGTCTAAGCTCTAGAGGCATGTAGATGATCATGGCAAAGAGTTGCGCATGTCATCTATCCAAGAGTTGCATATGATGAAATTGGCATGATGGCTTACCTAAATAGTCAAGTTGTGGGTGATCAGCCAAAGTTGACTCATAATTTGATGAAACATGGATCTTGGACACTAGAAGATTGTACATTGCAATCTTTTAAATTGATACATAAGGGTTATCAATTTGAACAAAATAGTGGGAGTGATAATTAATTAAAGGCCTAATTAATATTGTCAAATTTATCAAATCAAACAAATCAAAAATTGTTTTGAAAAGTTGCAAAATTCTTTTGTAGAATCCAAATGATAAACACAAATACATTATCATTGTGATCAGTTCATAAACGGGATAAACTTCAAATCTGGTTTGGGATCTTTGAGAAGTGTTCTCAATAGTGAGTGTAAACTCTAAAGTCCTTGAAAGACCAGAGCCAGTGGAACCCCTCTAACTGCGCCTAAGGCTAAAATTGGATGCTTACTTTAGTATGCCAATGATGCTTAAGACATCAAGAACCTTATGCTGAGTTATATGAACTATGAGTTGAATAAATAGCTTGAAGTATGAACATTCTCAAGATGGTTATACATCTTAAGAATCATGTAAAGTATGAAACGTATAATGTCTTCAAAGCAATGTTTGAGTATAATCAAACAGATGGAGATCAAGTATAATCTCATATGCTTAATATAATTATGCATATAGATTAACTATGATTTCTTATAGGTCAAGAGTTGACCAAACATATGAGCATGAAGAAGGTAAGTCTCTAGAAAGAGGGATTTAGTATGATAAGAATCTCTATATAGTGTTATGCTAGCTACTTCATTACTTAGAAATAAAGGTCTAGAAGTAATATCATAAATTTTAGAAAGAAATCCAACATTTTCCATCCTAAGAAAAGTAATATCATCAAGATAGATTCTATTTTCATCCTTAATATTATTACAAGCATGTCTAAGTTAATTGAAATTGGCAACAAGTTTATCATTTTCAGTTCTAATCAAAACAAGCTCATCAAGGTGAGTTTGTTTCTCATCTTTTATATTATTCATGTTCTTAAGATAAGTCTCATTCTCTACCTAAACGACATTATATTGCAACTCAAGATCCAGAAATTGACCTTGGAATGAATCAATACTATCAAGATGAACTTTCTCATTTTACTCAAGGAAATCAATTTTAGCATACAAGTCATCAAAGATTTTCCCCAACCTCTCCTTCTTGGATATGCACTTAGAATACGAAGAGCGGGAAGCATTAAGCATATCAATGAGGGTTTCTTCAGATAAATCATTCAAGATTACCTCATTTAACTCACTTACCTCACCTATGTCTTCACTAGTTGAGGCCATGAGAGCAAGATGGCATTGTCCCTCATTGGAGCTGGAATCACTAGAAGAAGGCTCCTTCAATGTGACATAGGCTGCATATTTGCTTCCTCTTTCTTTCTTGTCCTTCTTCTTGTGCTTGCCATCCTTCTTGTAGTCCTCCTTCTTCTTAGAGCTGCTCTTGTGGTAGGACTTATTTTCCTTAAAGCAATCATTCTTGTAGTGTCATTTTTTTTCACACTCATAGCACCTTGGAGTAGAGGAGGAGGGATTTCCTTTGAAGTGCTTCCCCTTGGAGTAGTTAGCTTCATGATCACTACGGGCTTCATCTTCACTTGAGGAAGGAGGAGTAGTCCAATAAGCAAGTTGTTATTGAAGAACAATGACTTCCACTTAAGATTTGAATGCATTTTCCTCAATATTCTTTGACTCTTTCTCTTCTTGCTTCTCTTCTTCCTCTTGCTTGTCAAGTCTAGGCTCATAGGCTTGAAGATTTCCAATGAGCTCTTTGGTATCAATGTCACCAAGGCTTCTTATTTCTTAAATAGAAGTAACCTTGGATTGCAACCTTTTAGGAAGAGACCTAAGGATCTTGGAGTTGATGGTGCTTGATCTATAGGGTGGACCAAAGAAGAAAGTCCATTGATGATGGTGTTGAGTCTTGAGTACATCTCAGTTGCTCTCTCCTTCTTACCCATCTTGAGGTTCTCAAGGAGACCTTTGAGCATGTAGACCTTAGACTCCTTGACTTGTTTGGTTCCTTCATAGGTGATGCAAAGTTTGTTCCATATCTCATGAGTTGTATCCCAAGAAGAAATCTGGTTGAAATCAGGAGTGAGGGCTACATAAATGATGCTTATGGCCTTTGCATTCAGTTGTGTCTTCATGAGTGTAGCTTCATCCCAAGTAGCTACATCGTCTATCAGCTCCTTGTATAGAAGAATGACTACTTTCCACATGTCGTAACTCATTACTTGCAAGTAGAAATACATCCATTGCTTCCTATAAAGGAAGTTTGTGTCGTCAAAGATTGAAGGTCTCATTGAGAATCCACCCTCCAAGTTGAGAGAACCCAGAAGGTTGTCGCCCATCTTCTCATCTCGTGGGAGAACTATTTGGAGAAGACCATGACTTCTAATGCCACTTGTTGGATCAAAGGTCTTTAAAGGGGAGTGAATAAAGCTAAAAATCACTTAAACAAAATTCATTAGACCTTCAAATTACTTCAAAAAATGAGATTGCAAATATGGAATCCGTGTACAACTAAATATACATTGCAAGGATGAGAGAGATTGAATGAGATCAAGAACAAGATATGTAGAGTGGTTTCAAACTTCAAATTAGAAGAAAGTCAATCCACTACCTAGAGAGATGAAGTCCTATGATTCTACAACTATTGCATACTTATATTCCATAATAAGACATACAATCATATCTTCCTTTTGCAGGGCACAAATACCTACTCTTCCTTTTTAAAGATCAAAATGAGGAAATAAATCTTACATGGTCTTACCCAAACACAAACATCGCAGGCACACTCTGCGCCAGGGTGGTCGTAGACACCACGGCAAGTAGGAGAAGGACGAGGACGAGGGGGGAGTGGGTCGACGCCATGGATTTGTGACTTGCCTCAGGCCTTAGAGACAGGACGGCAATATGAAGTGGACGTGCGTGCTGTCCTTTGGTATGGGTAGCTGGCCGACGACGCAGTACGCTGCTCAGCTAGGTTTTGTTGCAATGGATTGTGTATCGTATATATAGCATGCAAACTGAACAAGTCCTCAAGTATGCATATATTGGGTGAAACGCGTCAGCGTGGGTTTAATTGGGTCAGCGTTGAACAATGGCCCATATGCATGACGAGTATGAACGCTATTTGGACCAAACAAAAATCTTATTACTCCAATGATAGGGAGAAGCGAGAAGAGAAATTCCAAAAGAGAAGGAGTCTTTAATCATTTCATCCCTTTAGAAAAAGTTCAGGCACCTTTTGAGATAGTTGACCCTTTAAATAAACAAAAGAAGGTCAGCAAAGACGGCATGGCATGGCACCTTTGGTTCCTTCTACAAATATAATAGCAAAACCGCATGTGAGGAAGCTGCCTCCATTGCCTCCACAGGACGTCGGAGAAAACCAAAATATATTGTAGCCACGAAGATAATCTAGTCACGTGCGGCAGCCCTCATGCGCGGGTGCTACACGCGCCTTTGGTGGTTTTACGGGAATCGGAAATTGGGAAGGTGCTTTGGGTGGCCGGATCCACCTCTGCTTGTGCGCATTAAATGTGACGGACCTCCTCTGTTGGCGTGTGTTGTTGTATGAGAGTTGCTATTTCGGTCTACTAAATGCAGACTGCTATTTTGGTCCATTAAATGCACGTAATGATGTAGATTATGGCTGAAGTTGATGTTTTTAGAAGGAAAAATGGAACAAATTTAGAGGAAAAATGAATGGGCACCAAGACAAACGATTTTTTTTTAGCTTTAACGTATAACGTTTTGCATTCACTTCCCCATTCATAACATTCATTCCCCCATTCTTTTTTTCCATCTACCAATAAGTTTTAGCATTCAATTTGGATAGAGAGAAGGACTTTTAATGGAATGGTGTAATGGTATTTTCTTTATATATATATATATATCATATCAGTTTGTATAATGATTTTTAATCATTAAATTCTACAAAGATATCACTTTTCATCTTCTCTGTTTGCATATCTTCTTCTCTTTATAGACGTAGACGTGGTATTTGGTAGTATTTTTTTCAAAGAATTTGACATTCCAAACCATTTGACGATTCTGAAACAAGATCATGATCGCTTTAGTTTAAAATTTAATGATTTTGAATAAGAATAAGAACTAGAACTTGATGACTCTGAAAATAAACTTGATGCGCCAGAGAAGAACACGATGAATAAAATACCCAAGATGAAATCCAAACTTTGCAAGGATAGCTAGTAAATAGAGAGATGTTTTCAAAATAAACATATTATTCAAACATGTGTTGTAGCTTGTGCATAACATTGGCATTAATATTTGGCATATGAACACAATGTTTAAAAATAGGTGCAATTACGATATTATTTGGCGAATTTATTTTGTGTAATGTTGAGTGATGTGAATAATGTAGGCGTTCATGCAACAATAATATGCACACAATGAAGTAAATATGTCATGATCCAATATAAAACAACAGGCACCCAATAACATTGTTAGGCGCTTAATAGAATTTAATAATGAGTTAGTCAATGTTTGGTTAAAATGCTTGCAACACATGAAATGGGCTCCCTTAACCCTTTTTTGGTGTCATATACCCATATTTGGGTGTTATTACACATGCATTGGGAATTTTTGATTTAGTTACACAAGTATAGGCGTCATAAGGTGTTGTGGGGGTGTCAGTTACCCATCTTTGGGCTCCAATAATGGTTTGTGAGCTTTACTAACATTTTTAGGCGTACAATAATATTTGAATAGGCGTTTCTACAACGTAGGCATTGATTGAAATATTTAGGCACTTTTGTACAATTTTTAGGCGTTGGCTCTTCGAAAATAGGTCCTTTTCCAACGTTTTTAGACATACATAACGTTTGTTTTAGTTATCCACATATGGGTGCCATTAATTGCTTTAGGGGTTCCATTCACCCGTCTTTGGGTGCCAATAATCATTTCTGGGCTCCAATCAAGCTTGTATGTGATCCACTTCGTGTTTAGGGATGACAGTCACCCATGCATGGGCGCCCTTAACAGTTTATGGGTGTCAAATACCTATATTTGGGGATTATTACACATGAAATGGGAATTTTTGATTTATTTATGCATGTATTGGTGCCGATTGAAATAAATCGGCATTGATGTACCATTTTTAGGAGTACAGTAACGTTAAATTGCCATTGATTCAAGTTTTAGTCGTAGACTCGAGTTTATGTTGTAGACTCGAGCCCCTAATATCTATCTTGTTTATGTTGTAGACTTGAGCTTACCTTGTATTGGAATGAGATTTAATAATGTTGAAGAAGTTAAAGAGTTTTACAAGAAGTTTGGAATGTCAAATGGATTCAGTGTTAGAGTTATGTATTCAAGAAAAACTAGGAAAGGAGAACTGTCTAGGATGAATTTGGTATGTCAAAAAGAAGGTTTACCTCAGAGTAATTCCTCTCAAAGAACTAGTGTCAGGGATAACTATCTGGCTCACCTAGTTGTTCATCTAAAAGATGATTGCTTTGTTGTTGCCAAATTTTCCAACGATCACAATCATGAAATGCTTGAAGCGGACCATTACATGTTCTTATCGTTCATGAAGAGTATGTCATATGTACAATAGAAAAGGTTGGTTATTAAGTATAGGGCTGCTATTTTGACATTGCAGTCAATTGTTGCCCTGGCTGCTGAAGCTGGTGGTGTTTCTAATCTTAAATTCACCGAGAAGGATGCACACAATGTTCTTTACCGATTAAGAAGATTAAATCTTGGGAAGGGTGATGTTGCATCCATGCAGGAGTACTTCACTAAGATGCAAAATTTGCACCCAATTTTCTTCTATGTTGTTGACCTTGATGACGATGATGTTTTGAGAAATGTCTTCTGGGCCAAGTCAAGAGCACGGTCTGCATACATTTATTTTTTCGACATTGTGTATTTTGATAACACCTACCTCACCAATAAATACCGAATGCCATTCCCTCTTTTTGTTGATATCAATTATCATAGGCAAACAATTCTTCTTGGATGTTGACTTTTTTGTGAGAAATATAAAACTTTGTGTGGATGTTTAAGACACGGTTGTTCTGCATGCAAGGTGTACCTGTAAAAGGGATTATTACTAACCAAGCACAAGATATTATCAATGCCATTGGTGAAGTTTTTCCAAACAACAGACACAGATTGTGCCTTTGGCATATAATGAAGAAACTGCCACAAAAATTCAAGAGCGAAGGAGCTTGAAAAGTGATCAAATTAGTTGTGTACGACTCTATTAACGTTGTTGCATTTGAATCCAAGTGTTCTTAGTTGATCAACTTGTAAGATCTTCAAGTAAATAGATGGGTTCTCCATATGTATCCTATCTGTCAATTGTTGGTTCCATGTTTTGTAAAAACAACATTCTGGGCTGGAATGTCTACGACTCAAAGGAGTGAATCAATAAATATATTTTTCAAAGAATACTTGAAAGAAAGAACAACATTGCAGTAGTTTGTTAAACAATATGAATTTGCAATTAACACGAAATACATGAAGGAAGTTGAAGCCGAGTTCGAGTGCATTCACAAAAGACTTGTATTGAAGACAAATTTTGAAATGGAAAGAAAGGTCACGACTTGGTATACATCAGATATTTTCAAGAAATTTCAAAGAGCGCTAGAAGGTCTTAGGTATTGCAACTCATACATTATATTTGGGTCAATAAGGAACTTGATTATCTTTGTAGTTTATGAAAGGAAGATAATTTGTGTGGGTCGTAATATATTTAACCCTCAGGTTAAGGATTATTCTATTGTATACAACAATCTTGTGGGTGGAGCTAGTTGTTAATGCATGTTGTTTGAATATTGTGGTATAATATGTAGAAACATTTTTAGCGTGTACATATTACTTGGAATTGACAAGCTGAATGATGATTTCCACTAAGTTGATAGATGGAGGAAAGATGTCAAACATATTGTATCTAAACCAACTGCATTAGAATCAAAAGACTATTCAGACTTAGTAAACAAGTATAATGTTATTATACAAGACACTGAGTTGTTGGAAGATTCATCTTTAAGGTCTCAAATCAAGTTTGAAATAATTAAACGAACCTTAGAGAACCTCAACAGACGATGTAAGTAGAAGTATTTTCATTTTTTATTTAATGCACTATTTGATGTTCTGTGTCAATCTAAATTTGGTATATTTGCAACTTACGTGTAGGTTGATCAACCATCAATCCAAAATTCCATTCAAGACCCAAATATGGGTGGACAAGTTGGTCGTCGTCGTAAAAGAAGATTAAGTCGTATGATGAAAGAATTCCCAAACATAAGAAGTTAAGAAAGAAGCATACCAGTAACAAATGATGGAAATCATGTGCTCCCTTGAGGTGTCAATGACTCATGTTTGGGCGCTATTTGTTGGTTGAGTGCTAATTTTTTGACTAATAAAATTAGGAGTTTTACTTCACTTTGTGAACCTATTTGGGGGTGCAATTAATTTGTTTCTGGTTGTTAGTAATATTTATTAGGGTGTTTTTTGTTTTGTTAAACTTATATGGTGTCAAATACCTATATGTGGGCATTGTTACAGATGTGTTGGCACATTTTGTTGGCTCTCATCTTTGTATAATGAAACCAGTCACATTTTATTGGCTCACGTATTTTGTTTGTTTTTTATTGGGGAGCCATTGGGTTGTTCATGGGTTTGAAGAAATAATATTTGGGTATTATTTGTTGTATTCATCATATTTGGGTTCCATTAAGTTGGTTATGGGTGTCAAAAAGACATATTTGGGTGCTTTTTGATTTGTTCATCATGTAATGAATAAGAAATGTTTGTGCCATTAATCAGTCGCCCATTCATTTGTTAATGTGGTGATCATTTTTGTATCATAAAATTAGGCACCATTAATGGGGAACCGATAAGACATATTTGGGTGCTTTTTGTTGCGCTGCATTGTAGGGCTCTTTATTTACTCATATTTAGGCTCCATGATGTTGCTCATGGGTGTCAATAAGAAATGTTTGTGTGCTATTTGTTGTATTCATCATATTTTGGGTGATCATCTTTGTGTAATAAAATTAGGCACCATTAAAGAAGCACCAATAAGTTGGTTATGGGTGTCAATAAGACATATTTGGGTGATTTTTTGTGGTGTTGCATTCCAGGGCTCTTTATTTACTCATATTTGGGCTCTTTATTGCAAAGTAGAAGGTAGTAAATAAATCACAATAAAGACAATTGATAGTCAAGCAGTTAATAGACAAAATTTTTCTACAACAAAATATTTGCCAAACATTGGAATGTTTTTACAAAAAAATATTTGGCAGACATTGTAATGTTTCTGCAACAAACTAGTGTGAGAATATACTATGGGATTTGATATTCAGACACATTCTGACAAACATGGCTATTTTTGTGTTGCAACAACTGTATGACATGTGTTCCTCTAATTCTATATCCTCGCTTGTAGCTTGATCTCCCATTATGTTTTTGCCTTCCATCAGTAGCTTAACCTAGTGTAGAATGTGTAATTCATAGTCATTGCTCTCTTTGTATTGTTGTGGACATGTCCTACAGTTCAACACCTTCCAGTCACTGATTTTGTAACCCCAATTTGTTTGGAAATATTCCTTGAAGAACTTAGCATACAAATGTTATAGTATAGTGACTCATTTGTACATTTAAATATATACTTCAAAGTAAATGTATGCATGCATGTAAGGTAAAGAGCTATTTACTATTCCACATGCTTGTCTCTCTAATGATGTTTTAGGCAAATAAGGTCGACCGTCTGTTTTCTTCTTATGTCTATAAAAATTGGCATTATCATAGTGGCTCATAAGTTTGGCGCTTATTGAAATATATAGTAGATGCGAGTGGTTCTTTATGTGAAGTACCATAATTATATTGTTGGTTGCCTTTAGCTCATTTAAGTGATTTTTCAAATACATGTCAATGTACTTTTGATTTTTTCTCTCTATTGCTCAATGTGTGTTAACATTGACAATAAAAGGAGTTGGATGATCCTCCTTTGCAATTTTTATGTCTCTGTGTAGCTGGCATACAACCTCAATATACTAATTATATTGCAAGTTCATTTGTTAGTAACAATTAAGGCTATAAAGAAGGTGGTAGATAATATATCTTACCATTTTAGAAGAAAACCATTGTATTCAAGTGTAGGAGACAATTCATCCACTTGTACTCCTCTCGTAACTCCACGAAAGTTTCCCCCTTGGATATGTATCAAAAACCATTTGAGAAAGTCTTGGGCTTCATTGACGAGATGATCAACTATCATTTTGTCAATCTTGAACTTAGTGGGAGTTTGTTTCTTCACATCAACAAACAATAAGGGGTCAATAGAAAATATTTAGCAAGTGACTACAAAGTAGGCATGAAAATACCAATTGAGGTGTCATTTTTAAAGAAATTGACAAGCCATGCGAGTTAAAGCTAAATTGACAAGCCATGTGAGTGAAAGTTAAACTACTCACAAATAAATTCAAGGTCAGTGAATTTGAAACATGGACAACCTTTTCTTTTGTTGAATCCTCAATAGACTTGTTAGAGAATCCATCTACTTTTTCTAATTGGGAGTTGTATTCCTTCAAATTCTATAGGAGTTCTATCTCCATGTTGCTTGGTGGAGACCCCTTCTTCTTTGGTGTTGACTTCTCTTCTTCTTGTTAATCTATCCAACAATACCCAATATTACACATTACAAGCGATACTATTTGAAGATATATAGAGGTTATAAGAAATTTACATTAATTTTGAGCTTTTTTCATTTGTCTTCTCATTGCTCATTGTGAGTTGTGTCTTAAACCAGAGAGCTTTTTTTTACTTGGTGCTTCTTCTTTCCAAACATACATCTTACATTTGTTTCTTTCACTATGCTTTGACCAATGTCTGATAAATGGTTGGAAGGATAAATCATACTCTATTAAATGTGATTTTAGCGCCATATTCTCCTCATGTAGTTTGTCACAGTAGTCGTGCATGTCATCTAGATCATCCTGCATTTTCAAAAACATTTTGTTGTATTGTTTGTTGATCTCCACATTGATCTGTTTCTTCACAAAAACTTCCTTCTTTGACTTATCATTCTCAATCAGAAGCACTTTTAGGCGAAGGTCTTGTTCTTCACTGCATGATACAATATATTGTTGTCTAGTTTGGATTAGTTCATCATTGTTCATTGACCTCACTTTAACATCAGGCAATGTTCTCAACCACAATTTATGCTATCAGAGGTAGGAGGATAGTCTTATCTTGTAAGCCCATTTGTTCATGAAAAAGGATTCCGTAGGACATTTCAGGCTTAAGAAATGCAACCTCTTCAATAACCATGGCTGCATATTTTTATATACAATTATTTATTGAAGAGAATTTTTATATGCAACAAACTATTATCAACATTCAAATATAAAAATTGATACCGTTATGGTCAATGTGCATTTGTTGATGTATCCGCCTCCATCTTTGTGCAATTCCAAGCTTTCAAAACCTAGAGCACTTTGTTAATGAACTGCAACAGCCCATTCGTAGACGTCGATGATTCGTCAACAATAGGATACAAGAAGTGCATCACACACCCTGACCTAGTTGGAAATAAGAAATGTTCGAATAATATCAGAATCAAAAACTTCACTCTATCCCTTTACGAGTCATTTGTATTGGGTTTTGTTGCATTGAATGCAACATTAATAACTGGCATCTTTGGATCGACACTAGAGAAATACTTTCAACGAATGTAAGTCTTTGATTGTGTAGTAGAATAGTTTATCCTTCCATCTACAAGAAAAACAGAATAAGTAGATGTAATACCCATGTATGAGCACCGTCAAATGCATAAGGTGTGTCATTTACCCATAAATGGGCTCTGTTAAGTGTGTAAATGGCGTCATATGCCAATGTATTGACTCCATTAATGTTCTTGGGGTTGTCAATTATAGTCTTTAGGAGCCATTAATGTTCTTGGGGGTTTCATTTACTAATGTTTTGGGGGACAATAATTATGGGCTCCAAGCGACCATGTATGGGTGTCACTTAGTGTTTTGAGGTGTCAGTCACCCATGTATGGGTGTCGTTAAGTGTGTAAGTGAATGGGAGCATTTGTATTTAGTTTACCAATGTAGGGGTGTCATTCACCCATCTTTGGGCCCCAATAATGGTTTATATGTGTCAAATACCCATACTTGGACGTCATTACACCTGTATGGGTGCCACTTAGTGTTTTGGGGGTGTCATTCACCCATGTTTGAGCACCAATAATGGTTTATAGGAGTCAAATACCCATACTTGGGCGTTGTTGCACTTGTATGGATGACACATACTATTTTGGGGTGTCAATCACCCATCTTTGGGCGTCATTAATTGTTTGTAGGTGTCAAATGCCCATACTTGGGCATTCATTGCACCTGTATGGGTTCCTCTTAGTGTTTTGAGGTGTCAGTCACCCATGTATGGGTGCCTCTTAGTGTTTTGAGGTGTCACTCACCCATGTATGAGTTCCATTAAATTCTTATAGGTGTCAAATACCCATTTTTGGGCGTTGTAGACATTAATGGGTGCATTTGTATTTAGTTACCTATGTAGGGGTGTTATTCACCCATCTTTGGGTGCCAATAATGGTTTATAGGTGTCAAATACCCATACTTGGGTGTTGTTACACCTGTATGGGTGCCACTTACTATTTTGGGGTGTCAATCACCCATCTTTGGGTGTCATTAACTGTTTGTAGGTGTCCAATACACATACTTGAGTGTTTGTCGCACATGTATGGGTGACTCTTAGTATTTTGTGGTGTTAGTCACCATGTATGGGCACCATTAACTATTTCTAGGTGTCCAATACACATTTTTGGGCATTGTAGACATGAGTGGGTGCATTTGTGTTTAGTTACCCTTGTATAGGTATCATTCACCCATCTTTGGGTGCCAATAATGGTTTATAGGTGTCAAATACCCATGTTTGGGCGTTGTAGGTGTCAAATACCCATACGTGGGAATTTGTTGCACCACTATGGGTGCCACTTAGTGTATTGGGGTGTCATTCACCCATGTATGGGTGCAATTAACTATTTGTAAGTTTCAAATACCCAATATTAGGCGTTGTATACATGAATCGACACATTTGTGTTTAGTTACCCATTTGGGGGCATCATTCATTCATCATTGGGCACAATAATGGTTTATAGGTGTCAAATGCCCATACTTGGGTATTTTTACACCTGTATGGGAACCATTTAGTGTTTTGTGGTGTCATTAACTAATATTTGGGCACCATTAACTGATTGTAGGTGTCAAATACTCTTACTTAGGTGTTTGTTTCACCTGTATGGGTGCCTCTTAGTGTTGTGGGGTGCCAGTTGCCCATGTATAGGCTCCATTAACTGTTTGTAGGTGTCAAATATCCATTTTTAGGAGTTGTAGATATGAATGAGTGCATTTGTGTTTAGTTAAGATGGACGCCAAGAATGGTTTATAGTTGTCAAATACCCATTATTGGGCATTGTAGACATGAATGGATGCATTTATGTTTAGTTACCCTTGTAGGGGTGTCATTCACCCATATTTGGGTGCCAATAATGTTTTATAAGTATCAAACACCCATACTTCGGCATTACACCTGTATGGGTGCCACTAAGTGTTTTGGGGTTTCAGTCACCCAACTTTGTGCACCATTAACTATTTTTAGGTGTCAAATGCCATGTTTGGGCATTTGTTGCACCTGTATGGGTGCCTCTTAGTGTTTTGGAGGTGTCAGCCATCCATGCATGGGACCATTAACTGTTTGTAGGTGTCAAATACCCATATTTCGACATTGTAGACATGAATGGGCACATTTGTGTTTTGTTACCCATGTAGGGGTGTCATTCACCAATCTTTGGGTGCCAATAATGGTTATTAGGTGTCAAATACCCATACTTGGGTGTTGTTACACATGTATAGGTGCCACTGAGTGTTTTGAGGTGTGAGTCACACCCATATTTGGGCATCATTACCTATTTGTAAGTTTCAAATACACAATTTTAGGCGTTGTAGACATGAATCGACACATTTGTGTTTAGTTACCCATTTGGGGGTGTCATTCATCCATCTTTGGGCGCCAATAATGGTTTATAGGTGTCAAATACCCATACTTGGGTATTTTTACACCTATATGGGCACAATTTAGTGTTTTCGGGTGTCACTAACTAATCTTTGGGCACCATTAACTAATTGTAGGTGTCAAATACGCTTACCTAGGTGTTTGTTTCACCTGTATGGGTGCCTCTTAGTGTTTTGGGGTGCCAGTCACCCATGTATAGGCTCCATTAACTATTTGTAGGTGCCAAATACCCATTTTTGAGAGTTGTAGAAATGAATGAGTCCATTTGTGTTTAGTTAAGATGGATGCCAATAATAGTTTATAGTTGTCAAATACCCATTTTTGGGTGTTGTAGACATGAATAGGCATATTTATGTTTAGTTACCCTTGTAGGGGTGTCATTCACCCATCTTTGGGCGTCAATAATGGTTTATAGGTGTCAAATACCGATACTTGGGTGTTGTTACACCTTTATGGGTGCCACTAAGTGTTTTGGGGTTTCAGTCACCCATCTTTGGGCACCATTAACTATTTTTAGGTGTTAAATACCATGTTTGGGCATTTGTTGCACATGTATTGGTGCATCTTAGTGTTTTGGGGGGTGTCAGTCACCCATGTATGGGCTCCATTAACGGTTTGCAGGTGTCAAATATCCATTTTTCAGCATTATAGACATGAATGGGCGCATTTGTGTTTTTTTACCCATGTAGGGGTGTCATTCACCCATCTTTGGGCGCCAATAATGGTTTTTAGGTGTCAAATACCCATACTTGGGTGTTGTTACACCTGTATAGGTGCCATTGAGTGTTTTGATGTGTCAGTCACCCATATTTGAGCGTTATTACATGTTTCTAGGTTTCAAATACTCATACTTGGGTATTTTGTTGCACTTGTAAGGGTGCCTCTTAGTGTTTTGGGGTGTCAGTCACCATGTATGGGTGCCATTAACTATTTATAGGTGTGAAATACCTATTTTTGGGCATTGTAGACATGAATGGGTGCATTTATGTTTAGTAACCCATGTGGGGGTGTCATTCACCCATCTTTGGGCTCCATACTTGGTTTATAGGTGTCAAATACCCATACTTGCACATTGTTTCACATGTATTGGTGCCACATATTGTTCTGGGTGCCATTAACATTTTTTGGATGTCAAGTACTAATATTTGGGATGCTACTAGTGTTTTGGGGTATCAAGTTTTAGTCACCCATGTATGGGCACCATTAATATTTTTTTGCTGCCAGTTGCCCATATTTGGGTGTTCTTCCACATGTATAAGTGCATTGGGTTTAGGTACGCAATGTATGGGCGACAGTAAGTGCATTCTAGGTGTCAGTTACCCATCTAGGTGTCAAATATACTTAGTGTTTTGGGGTTTTAGTCACCCGTACATGGGTTCCATTAATAGTTATGGGGTGTCAAATAGGCATATATTGGGGGTGTCAAATACCCATATTTGGGTGTTTATTATATAAAGTGGTAGAGAAGTTCATTTTGTCTACCTTCATTATCAATGTTTGTACAATGTTACCTCATTCACAACAATTTGCAAGAACTAATAGGAGATCATTTAACAATGTTACCATTTATTAGAAGAAGAAGTTGTTGTCTAACTTTGCTCGCAGTGAAGTCAATAACCTTATTTCCAAACTTCCAGCTTCCATCTATCTCATTGTAACATAATGCAAGTTCTTGAAGGATCTTGGAATCATTATTAGGCGTCCTCTTATTCTATAGAAGGATGTTGAATGGCGTGGTTGCAAATATTGTCTTCTCCTCCTCTGTAATGTTGTTGTAGGTTTCTATGAATAACTTCCATGAACACCTTGACTTGATGGGTTTTTGCTTCCCTCCACCATGCTCATCAAAACTTCCATGTCCTTGACAATTTTTTTTAAAAATTTAGAGGCAGGCTACCTGCTTCATTTTCAGCTCAATCAGGTTCAATGTTTGCCTCCGTTTTCCTCCTTTGATCTTTGATGAACACCTTATTTGAGAGGTTCTTCTTTTGCTTCACCTCTCATTTGATGACCAGAGTATTATCAAAGTCGCCATCTGAGTTTGGGGATGCTTCCATTTGATGACGAAGAGGGCGATTGTTGGAAGTGAGGGAAGAGGAGAATAGAGAAAAGAGGCCTCTAGCAGAAGCAATTGTCCAACATGTGAGAAGAGGCACCAACAAGTGACGAAGAGACAAGGAATCACCATGGCCGACATAGCGGGAAGAGGCATCGGAGAAAACGATTCAGGCACATTACTATTTGAGGATGCTCCATAGAGAAGGAAGCAAACGCCAAGGAACTCAATGACGACGATTTTTCTTGGCGGAAGAGGTGTTGCAACACAATTTTGACTGAAGAGGCGTCACACAACTCGATTTTAGTGGAAGAGGCGTCAGAGTGCACGATTTTAGCGGAAAAAGTTACGACAGAGAGAAAGAACCAGACGTCAAGCATGGAGAAGTTCAAATTTTGAGATGTTTGGGGGGGGGAGACAGAGTGTTTGAGAAGGAAGAAAGGGGTTTGTGTGGAGGAAAGAAGGGGGTTGACGATCTGGGTTCATGCGGGGACTCAGGATGGCACAGAGGTTACAAGCACAATCCCCTCAACTCACATGTCACGTGAGGCATCCATGTGTCGCCTGCTGAATGGAGCTGAAGGGACTGTGGGAGAGCGGGTGACAACCGGTGCAGGAGGTGGTTTTGGGATCCTTTTTTGGTGGTTTTTTGTCGCATGACATGCGTGATAGGAACGTGAGCTTGCCAGAATTTTAACCCTTATATCCACATGGTTGATACTTCTCAGAGGATAGCTAGATCATGGGAAGATAAATGTAGAACAACTAAAATAATGAGAAAATGATACACATAACATATTACAACATACAAACTGAATCGGTGAACAACCTAATTGTAACACCCCTGACCTGGGTTATGAGCTAACCCTAGAAGTTTTGCCTAAATATGTAATTATATACTTGTGAACACTCCCTGGCATGTAATTAAGTTCCCCAGGAACATATAATTTTTCAATTTTGCTCCTTTTTGTATAAAGTTGTAGCATTATGTTGTATGCAGGGACCTTTGTGCAAATTACCCAGTTTAAGGGTTAACTTGCAAAATTCACAAGATAAGATGTTCCTTTGATGTTGAGACATCATGAGGATGTCTATGATGAAGTTTGAGGGATTTCCCAAGCTTGAGCACCAAGGTGCAGCTGTGGAAGCAATCCCCATGCTCAGAAACCCTAATTTGGGGTAAAGTGCAATTTAACCAAATTGAGGGGTCCAACTTGTAATTCTTAATATATAGAACATCTTTTAAGACTCCTGTAATCATTTAGAGTGGAAATGATGAAAGGGGCACATCAAAGATTGATCAGATAAGAAAAGATGAACTTTGTGGTAAAGACACCTAATTTGGGTATAGAAATCTTTCATGGATGTACCCTAGTTGTAGGTTGGATTTCTTTACCCTTAGATCTTGAGATTCCATGAGATTTTCATAAGGATAGATGAGTTTGGACGTGCCTTTAAGCAAGGAGGGACCTAGATGTGATTTCCAATCTTGTAAGGTCCTTAGGGTGTAAAAGGGGCTAAAGTATATAAGCCACCTCTTTACAAGATAAGTGAACGATCTTCCCTTTACTTCATTCTCATCTCTTCTTGCTCAAATGGCCAAAGGTATCTCTGGAGCTCAGGGGGACGACCAACCTGTTCTAGGTAAGAGAACCCCACCTTCTAGCTCGAATTCATGGAGGAATTCACTTTCTAAGGTTGGTTTTGTGGTTAGCTTACTTAGTCTTCTTGTTCTAGCCGACCAAAGCAACGTTTCCTTGGAGTTTTCACCCTGACCAAGTTGTGGAAGCTCAAGGACGCCATTAAAGCTTGGAGCTTGAAGGCTTGGAAGCTCTAGGATCAACCTTTAGGCGGGTTTTATAACTCTAAACTCTTGCTTTATATGTATGCTTAATTCTTGCAATTTACTTGGTAAATTCTCCTTCTACCACCCTTCTTCCTTGCACGTTTGCAAGCAAATCAGTGGAGAAACCGACCTTGCTAGAGGTTGAAGATGAGGGGCGTGATTCCCTATGTTACTTTTTCAAACGATCTTGGACCCTTTTGGTCCAAACGGTTGCAAACCGTTTGGGTTCAAACGGTTTCAAACCGTTTGCTCTCAAACGGTCTTGCAAGACCGTTTGGATTGAAACAGTCTCAAGACCGTTTGAAAGAGTTGACCAAGGGACGACCGTTTGAGGGTCTGTTCCTAATATATTGAATTTCATCTCTGCAAAGAATCAAAGTCTAATTCTTAACCAGTTGAGAGTTGAAGGCACTTCAACATGAAACCCTAATCGGGTGAAAAAGTGCTGATTTGACATATAGATCTTGTTGAGTTTTGGGTTGAAGGACCCAAACGGTCTCAAGACCATTTGGGGATTCCTCCAAACGGTCCTAAGACCGTTTGGGCACAACCCAAGACCGTTTGAAGGTCTAGGGTTGAGTTAATCTAATGGTTTGAGGGTCCAATTGTAGGAAATTGATGAATTGATGAAGATTGCTGATTTTGACCTAATTGGACTTCAACCTTAGTCAAAACGACTTGGTTTTTGGTCAAACTTTGGGCAAACGGTCTCAAGACCGTTTGGATGATGTCCAAACGACCTCAAGACCGTTTGGGCCAAGTTTGAGCCCAATTGGAGGTCAATTGATAGGTTCAACCTTGAATTGATTCACATTGTTGAACATTGATGACCAATCGATTTGAAACCCTAATTGAGGAGGATTGAACCCTAATTGGCTTGCAATTGAGGGTCAATTGGATGTCTAAGTGGTTAAGGCTAACCCTAATTGACTCAATTTATAAGTGGTTAGCATAGTTTTGACCATTTGAGGGCTTCAACACACATATCCATGAACATTGGTGACCTTTGAACCCCTTTGGAGGTCCAAACGGTTTGAGCCCATTTGGACCAAACGGTCTCAAGACCGTTTGGGCTCAAACGACCTCAAGATCGTTTGGTCCAATCGATCTCAAGCAAGTTTGATCAAACAGTCTCAAACCGATTGAAGCTCCAAACGGTTTGGAAGTCAACCCTTCCAAACGGTCTTCACCTCCAAACGGTCTCAAGACCGTTTGGGTGGTTGAGACCGTTTGAAGGTTGAAACCGTTTGGAGATTGGTGATGGCTTGTACTTAACCATTTGATGATGCAATTAGTTCAATGGTGATCCAATCTAAACCCTAATGGTAACCTAGGTCATTAAGGGACTATGTGATTAGTGAGTTAACCCATGATGGTGATCATGTGGCAAATTACCAAAATACCCTTGAGGGGTCTAAAGGGATAAAACCTTGTTCTAATCAAACCCTAATCACATGATGTTGATGTTTTGGCTTATGATAGCCAATGGAGACTTATCTCAACCTGATCTAGAGTGGTGTTGACACCATATACTAGTGAGAGGAGAGAGAAAGTATTTCTAGAGAGAGAAAGTATCCTAGAGAGAGAAAGTACCCTTTTTAGGTGGAAACTCAAGTGAGATACTTCAATTACACATGAATGTGCATGATTAGGGAATGACCCACCTATGTGAGGTCATGGAAACCCTAATTATGATATCTAATGGATCTTAATCTTAATTAAGAGCCTTAATGATGATGTTTCTCTTACATGATGATGTAATGAGTACAATTCACCATGGAGTGAATAGTAAACCCTAATTTTAGGGTGATGACATGAAAGATGAATAGTAAACCCTAATTGTTGAATTGTTTACTATTATCTGTTGAATTAACCATGCAGGTTGTTATGAGATGATGGTCATATCCAGGTATGGAATACCATGTTACATTCATTGAAAGCATGCTTAGGCTTTATGAATGAGTGAATTATATTGATGCACTGTGAGTGACATCTTTTGTGATTTATGGGCTGTAAAAGCCATAAACACCATCAAGGTCATGCTTGACAGATGACTTGTGATGAGATGACTGAGAACTGATGATTGAAAAGAGTTAGGCCTGCTACATTTATGTATTCTCATTATAGCTGTTGTGCTAATGTTATTATTTGAAGAACAATGTTTAAAGAATACTGAATGTACCTAACTAATCAAGTGAAATGTAGAGCCCTGATCATAGATCCATCATTGTCAGAGTCTAAATGATGGTGAAACAGGTTTTCCTAAGGGAACTCCTGGATCACATACTTTTGAGTATGTGGGGTACATGGATGTGTAGAACCTTACATCATAGTGTAGGTATTTGATGTAGATTCATGTAGTCCGTCATACCTTCACTATAAGAGAAAGGGTGAGTGGATGATGTAGATTCTAGTAGTCCATCAGACCCCACCATATAGTCCAAGAGGTGAGATGTAATACTACACTCCCTTAAAGACACAAACACCGTATCGGTGAAAGATAAACAAGAAATCTTCCGATAGCGAAGAGAGTACAGAATACCACTGTAACTCTAAAAATAGCGAAGGACCAGAATACCCTGGTGAGCTATTACAAAAGACATCCCGCCAGATGTCTAACAATCAATCCTCTAACTGACTGAGGAAGGTGAAGGTCATGAGAATCCGGCTCTTTCAATGACCTAGTATGATACCGAGGCGACTTAACAGTGGTCGGTTGGAGTATGAGTGGTATACCTCATCTCCACAGGGCATAATAATGTTTGAAAACATAATCAATAGCGTAGAATATCTGTTAGAGTTATCTACGAGTTATTTGATTGATGTTACCTTGAATAGTATAGATGTTCTCATATTTTGATATTGATTGAACTCTTGCTTATTATCAGAACTGTTAGCGAATATCTTGAAGGCTTTTATTGCTTTGGTTATTCCCTACTTTGCTTATAAAGCTTCTAGTGGAGAGTTATAACTCTCGCTGGGGCAATTATGTATAATTGTCTCACCCCGTAGACTTCTACTTTTTAGGAGGTCGTCGAAGACAGAGGAACAAGAACTCAGGTGACCAATCCCAGCAACAGCAGCATCAGGAGCAGTAAATATCTCAGGTGGAGATCCATCCTGCTTCATGGTGTAGTATAGAGTCAGTTCTATGTGTCCTCTGTACTCTCAGGTCCTGGAGTGTTTTGAGTATGAACTCTTGAGAAGTTTTGTATCATGTTGAATATAATTACTCAAGAAGTAATTGTCAGTGATGTAAATAGTTAAATCCTTTTTCTATAGAAAATGTTTGTGGTTTAAAGCTCTTGTCTCGAAAAGTTTTAATTTCCCGTGATTTTTGTCTTCCGCTGTTTACTGATTGCTTCCGCACATGTTTAAATCGGGATTAATTCGTGGTTTGGAGATCGTAGCCCACAATTAAGTGGTATCAGAGCTCTAGGTTCGCCGAGTCTACAGAGGCATAGGACTTAGGAAGTCGAGTCTATCTTTAGCATTCCTTCCTTATCTAATAGAATTTTCTACTCCTCAGGAGAAGAAGATACATAAGAATGTCGGAACCACATGATGAGAATATGATAGAAAGTAGTGCTAGTGCACCTCAAGGCGGTGCAGGAGTACCAGAGAGGGAGCAGCCTGTACCAGAACAACCTAGAGAGCCACCCCAGTTTGACCCAGCTGACATGGGTAACCCAGCAGTCCAGACAATGTTTGGGCAGTTCATGACTGCCATGACACACATAACCGATAGGTTGCCCATGCCTGTACTCAGGGCACCTGTCCAACCAGAGGGGCAAGGTATCGGGAAGACGTTTGAGCGACTACGTCGTGTCGGAGCTACCGAGTACCATGGGACTGCTGACCCCGCAGATGCTGATCTGTGGTTGACAGAGCTGGAGAAGGCTTTCAGGATCCTCAATATCCCTGAAGCTGAGAAGGTTAGACATGCTGTCTATCTTCTCAAAGGAAGTGCTGGTCACTGGTGGACCATGGAAGAGCAGAAGAGACCTGGAATAGAGATCTCGTGGGAAGACTTTCGGCGGGAATTTGTCCAACGATATTTCCCAAAGACCTTCCTAGATGAGAAGATCTCTCAGTTTGAGAGACTAAGACAGGGCATGATGAACATTAGCGAGTATGAAGCTAAGTTCATGGAGTTGTTGCGGTTTTGTCCGCACATGGCTGCCACAGAAGAAGAGAGAATCAGAAGGTTCGAAAGGGGTTTGAATGCTGACATGTCAACCCCAGTGTCTGCCTTAGAAAACCGGGAAAGATTCTCTACCTTCGTTGAGTCAGTCCGAAGGATAGAGAGATCTGTGGTTGAGAAGAGGCAAACACAGAAAAGATATCCACAGTTCCAGGGCTCTTCATCTATGGACTTTAAGAAGTCTAGATCCTCTGCACCTAACCCTCCACCATCTAGATCTAGTTCTCAGACTGAGTGGTCTCCAAGTAGAGGTAGAGGACAAGGACAACTACCTCAGGAGACTCACAGCTCTGCATCAATGTCCGTTACTGGACCACCTAGACCACAAGAAAGAAGCTGTTACAACTGTGGTAAGGTGGGACATTTGATGAAGGACTGCTGGTCTAAACCTATCAGTGTGACACAGCCTCCGAGACAAGGACATCAGGGATCACAGGGAGGACAATCTCAAGGAACAGGTCGAGGACGCGGGCAAGCGTCTCAGGCTGGATCATCATCACCACCTCAACAACAGGCTACAACAAGGTTCTATGCTATGAACCCACCTGAAGTAGTGGAAGATCCACAAGTGGTGACAGGTCAGATAGAACTTTTATATTCTGATATGTCCAAAACTTGTGTAGTATCTGTTCTGATTGACCCAGGTGCTATGCACTCTTTTATCACTCGAAGAGTGATTTGCAACTGCAATATGACATTTAGTCATAGGGCAGGTAGTTGTTGTTGGAGACTCCGTTGAGTGGATCTTATACCTTGATATGCCACTTCTATGAGAAGGTAAGTTATTAAAGCATTGATCTGGATATAGAATTCAGTAAAGTTAAAAAGTTTATGGTTGAAAAATGAGAGAAGAGAAAGAATATTTTCTTACCTCAGTAATCATATACCCTGGCCAGGTATACAATTACTGATGATAAGGTAAATATGGAAGCTCTTGAAATATTATCTTTTGATTACTCTAATCAAGTAGTCTATCTGAAACAACTCAAAGAGATATAGAGTTTTGATAACACA
The DNA here is from genome assembly GCA_963693085.1 of Alisma plantago-aquatica. NCBI lineage: Eukaryota > Viridiplantae > Streptophyta > Magnoliopsida > Alismatales > Alismataceae > Alisma > Alisma plantago-aquatica. The sequence continues at coordinate 1,127,674,964 of OY856409.1, read as the reverse complement.
AGTAACTAATACCAGAGTAAAAATGTTAAGAACAACCCTTGTTAGGGGTTTATGTTCTTAAGTAAAGAAAGAATTTTAAGAACATCCCTTGTTAGGGGTTATGTTCTTAAAATAAACATATCTTCTCTAGAATGTAATAATGTGTATGTTGAAACAATATCTGCTTTCCCCTTTTCTTCCTGAGATTTCGGGGACAAAATCCTTGTTAGGGGTTTATGATTTGTAACACCCCTGACCTGGGTTATGAGCTAACCCTAGAAGTTTTGCCTAAATATGTAATTATATACTTGTGAACACTCCCTGGCATGTAATTAAGTTCCCCAGGAACATATAATTTTTCAATTTTGCTCCTTTTCGTATAAAGTTGTAGCATTATGTTGTATGCAGGGACCTTTGTGCAAATTACCCAGTTTAAGGGGTTAACTTGCAAAATTCACAAGATAATATGTTCCTTTGATGTTGAGACATCATGAGGATGTCTATGATGAAGTTTGAGGGATTTCCCAAGCTTGAGCACCAAGGTGCAGCTGTGGAAGCAATCCCCATGCTCAGAAACCCTAATTTGGGGTAAAGTGCAATTTAACCAAATTGAGGGGTCCAACTTGTAATTCTTAATATATAGAACATCTTTTAAGACTCTTGTAATCATTTAGAGTGGAAATGATGAAAGGGGCACATCAAAGATTGATCAGATAAGAAAAGATGAACTTTGTGGTAAAGACACCTAATTTGGGTATAGAAATCTTTCATGGATGTACCCTAGTTGTAGGTTGGATTTCTTTACCCTTAGATCTTGAGATTCCATGAGATTTGCATAAGGATAGATGAGTTTGGACGTGCCTTTAAGCAAGGAGGGACCTAGATGTGATTTCCAATCTTGTAAGGTCCTTAGGGTGTAAAAGGGGCTAAAGTATATAAGCCACCTCTTTACAAGATAAGTGAACGATCTTCCCTTTACTTCATTCTCATCTCTTCTTGCTCAAACGGCCAAAGGTAGCTCTGGAGCTCAGGGGGACGACCAACCTGTTCTAGGTAAGAGAACCCCACCTTCTAGCTCGAATTCATGGAGGAATTCACTTTCTAAGGTTGGTTTTGTGGTTAGCTTACTTAGTCTTCTTGTTCTAGCTGACCAAAGCAACGTTTCCTTGGAGTTTTCACCCTGACCAAGTTGTGGAAGCTCAAGGACGCCATTAAAGCTTGGAGCTTGAAGGCTTGGAAGCTCTAGGATCAACCTTTAGGCGGGTTTTATAACTCTAAACTCTTGCTTTATATGTATGCTTAATTCTTGCAATTTACTTGGTAAATTCTCCTTCTACCACCCTTCTTCCTTGCACGTTTGCAAGCAAATCAGTGGAGAAACCGACCGTGCTAGAGGTTGAAGATGAGGGGCGTGATTCCCTATGTTACTTTTTCAAACGACCTTGGACCCTTTTGGTCCAAACGGTTGCAAACCGTTTGGGTTCAAACGGTTTCAAACCGTTTGCTCTCAAACGGTCTTGCAAGACCGTTTGGATTGAAACGGTCTCAAGACCGTTTGAAAGAGTTGACCAAGGGACGACCGTTTGAGGGTCTGTTCCTAATATATTGAGTTTCATCTCTGCAAAGAATCAAAGTCTAATTCTTAACCAATTGAGAGTTGAAGGCACTTCAACATGAAACCCTAATCGGGTGAAAAAGTGCTGATTTGACATATAGATCTTGTTGAGTTTTGGCTTGAAGGACCCAAACGGTCTCAAGACCGTTTGGGGATTCCTCCAAACGGTCCTAAGACCGTTTGGGCACAACCCAAGACCGTTTGAAGGTCTAGGGTTGAGTTAATCTAATGGTTTGAAGGTCCAATTGTAGGAAATTGATGAATTGATGAAGATTGCTGATTTTGACCTAATTGGACTTCAACCTTAGTCAAAACGACTTGGTGTTTGGTCAAACTTTGGGCAAACGGTCTCAAGACCGTTTGGATGATGTCCAAACGACCTCAAGACCGTTTGGGCCAAGTTTGAGCCCAATTGGAGGTCAATTGATAGGTTCAACCTTGAATTGATTCACATTGTTGAACATTGATGACCAATCGATTTGAAACCCTAATTGAGGAGGATTGAACCCTAATTGGCTTGCAATTGAGGGTCAATTGGATGTCTAAGTGGTTAAGGCTAACCCTAATTGACTCAATTTATAAGTGGTTAGCATAGTTTTGACCATTTGAGGGCTTCAACACACATATCCATGAACATTGGTGACCTTTGAACCCCTTTGGAGGTCCAAACGGTTTGAGCCCATTTGGACCAAACGGTCTCAAGACCGTTTGGGCTCAAACGACCTCAAGATCGTTTGGTCCAATCGATCTCAAGCAAGTTTGATCAAACGGTCTCAAACCGATTGAAGCTCCAAACGGTTTGGAAGTCAACCCTTCCAAACGGTCTTCACCTCCAAACGGTCTCAAGACCGTTTGGATCCAAATGGTCTCAAGACCGTTTGGGGTCAAACGGTCTCAAGACCGTTTGGGTGGTTGAGACCGTTTGAAGGTTGAAACCGTTTGGAGATTGGTGATGGCTTGTACTTAACCATTTGATGATGCAATTAGTTCAATGGTGATCCAATCTAAACCCTAATGGTAACCTAGGTCATTAAGGGACTATGTGATTAGTGAGTTAACCCATGATGGTGATCATGTGGCAAATTACCAAAATACCCTTGAGGGGTCTAAAGGGATAAAACCTTGTTCTAATCAAACCCTAATCACATGATGTTGATGTTTTGGCTTATGATAGCCAATGGAGACTTATCTCAACCTGATCTAGAGTGGTGTTGACACCATCTACTAGTGAGAGGAGAGAGAAAGTATTTCTAGAGAGAGAAAGTATCCTAGAGAGAGAAAGTACCCTTTTTAGGTGGAAACTCAAGTGAGATACTTCAATTACACATGAATGTGCATGATTAGGGAATGACCCACCTATGTGAGGTCATGGAAACCCTAATTATGATATCTAATGGATCTTAATCTTAATTAAGAGCCTTAATGATGATGTTTCTCTTACATGATGATGTAATGAGTACAATTCACCATGGAGTGAATAGTAAACCCTAATTTTAGGGTGATGACATGAAAGATGAATAGTAAACCCTAATTATTGAATTGTTTACTATTATCTGTTGAATTAACCATGCAGGTTGTTATGAGATGATGGTCATATCCAGGTATGGAATACCATGTTACATTCATTGAAAGCATGCTTAGGCTTTATGAATGAGTGAATTATATTGATGCACTGTGAGTGACATCTTTTGTGATTTATGGGCTGTAAAAGCCATAAACACCATCAAGGTCATGCTTGACAGATGACTTGTGATGAGATGACTGAGAACTGATGATTGAAAAGAGTTAGGCCTGCTACATTTATGTATTCTCATTATAGCTGTTGTGCTAATGTTATTGTTTGAAGAACAATGTTTAAAGAATACTGATTGTACCTAACTAATCAAGTGAAATGTAGAGCCCTGATCATAGATCCATCATTGTCAGAGTCTAAATGATGGTGAAACAGGTTTTCCTAAGGGAACTCCTGGATCACATACTTTTGAGTATGTGGGGTACATGGATGTGTAGAACCTTACATCCTAGTGTAGGTATTTGATGTAGATTCATGTAGCCCGTCATACCTTCACTATAAGAGAAAGGGTGAGTGGATGATGTAGATTCTAGTAGTCCATCAGACCCCACCATATAGTCCAAGAGGTGAGATGTAATACTACACTCCCTTAAAGACACAAACACCGTATCGGTGAAAGATAAACAAGAAATCTTCCGATAGCGAAGAGAGTACATAATACCATTGTAACTCTAAAAATAGCGAAGGACCAGAGTACCCTGGTGAGCTATTACAAAAGACATCCCGCCAGATGTCTAACAATCAATCCTCTAACTGACTGAGGAAGGTGAAGGTCATGAGAATCCGGCTCTTTCAATGACCTAGTATGATACCGAGGCGACTTAACAGTGGTCGGTTGGAGTATGAGTGGTATACCTCATCTCCACAGGGCATAATAATGTTTGAAAACATAATCAATAGCGTAGAATATCTGTTAGAGTTATCTACGAGTTATTTGATTGATGTTACCTTGAATAGTATAGATGTTCTCATATTTTGATATTGATTGAACTCTTGCTTATTATCAGAACTGTTAGCGAATATCTTGAAGGCTTTTATTGCTTTGGTTATTCCCTACTTTGCTTATAAAGCTTCTAGTGGAGAGTTATAACTCTCGCTGGGGCAATTATGTATAATTGTCTCACCCCGTAGACTTCTACTTTTTAGGAGGTCGTCGAAGACGGAGGAACAAGAACTCAGGTGACCAATCCCAGCAACAGCAGCATCAGGAGCAGTAAATATCTCAGGTGGAGATCCAGCCTGCTTCATGGTGTAGTATAGAGTCAGTTCTATGTGTCCTCTGTACTCTCAGGTCCTGGAGTGTTTTGAGTATGAACTCTTGAGAAGCTTTGTATCATGTTGAATATAATTACTCAAGAAGTAATTGTCAGTGATGTAAACAGTTAAATCCTTTTTCTATAGAAAAGGTTTGTGGTTTCAAGCTCTTGTCTCGAAAAGTTTTAATTTCCCGTGATTTTTGTCTTCCGCTGTTTACTGATTGCTTCCGCACATGTTTAAATCAGGATTAATTCGTGGTTTGGAGATCGGAGCCCACACTAATAACCAGGGGAAGAATCAAAATTTAATCATTTGGGGTGGGGCATAGTTAGTTAAACTATATATCTGATAAAAAGTACGATGCTCTATATGATAATTTCTTTTCTCAAATGCAATGAAAAATCATCGAAAAACTATTATGTTCTAACAATTATTTATTTTCTGTTGTTGCTACACCTTCTCTTTCCTCCCTCCTAGCTCTCAACATCTATTATACATGTTTACATAAATCACCAACTCAATAGAGGGACACGAGAACAAAAAAAATGGTTTAGAATTGGTGACCAACCAAACATTTTATCAATGCAAACCAGCTCAACCACTTTCAAGAATATATTTATCAAACGTTGCAACATGTACGTATATACACTTACACATAAATCATTACCCAACAATGAAAGGAAGAAAAATCGACAAAAAAACTATAACTTGAGTTTTGTACCTAAATAACCTTAAAACTCATCATCTACGAACCACTGAATCAATTACTAGTTTGTAAAAGTTATATATTATGACACTTATACATAGGTTAGAGTGAACGAAAAAAATACAAAAGTTTGTGTTTGGGTGTCGAACGCACAAACAATCTTCACATGTATCAAGTACAGACAGTCAAGCCAATTGCCAGTCTATTCTAAGCCGAAGTTAATTTATGTATTATAGAAATTGTATGTAAATTTAATACTAAGCAGGAAAAATATGTACACAAGTTTGTAGTTGGTTTGGTACGATCATTCATTACATGTATTGAGTAGAGACCACCAAGTAAATTACCAATTTGTGCTTCTCTACCATGGTGAAGTTATATTTATATATTTTTGTTCAACCAAAAATCTTGTTTTTGTTTTCATTTTTATTTCAAAAAATAGAACAAAAGGGAGAGAGGAGAAAAGAGAGAAGCCTGAAATTGTCTCTCTATCATAAACTAAAAAGGAAACAAGAACACATACTTGACAGTGAAGAGGGAAAAGAATGTACATAAAGAAAAGCAAAACTATACATGTATAAGAGCTATCAGATCCAAGCATATCCAGAACACCAACCAAATTGATCATCTTCAAAACCAGATAAAGGGAACATATAGATGACATAAATCTTCAAGAATCTGAGGAACAGAACAAAAAAGAACATGTCTATATGTGTGCAAAATCCCTTAACTGTTAGAAAAAAGCCTGAAGAACATAAGAAACAAACTTCCAAGAGGACATTTGGAGTACTTAGCAATGTCCAGACATCAAAGACGACCAATAGAGTTTTAAACAACATATTAGAGCAGATCACACTGAGCTCAACAATTCAAAAATAGAACAATCAATAGAAAAAAGCTTCAACATCATATAATTCCTTTCTTTATCATCATGAACCCTCAAGGTTATCAGACCCTATCTAATCCAGAACTCCAATACAAGGATCATTTTCAAAACTAGGATCATGTATAGCTATCAATGTTCCTAAAGGAAATTTGGAGTACTCAACAACATCCCAGTCATACAAGAAGCCCAACAGAGTTTTAGAGGGCATATCAAAACATACCACATTGAGCTCAACAACTTGAAATCAAAAGAATCAATAGAAAAAACTTCAACATCATATAATTCCTTTCTTTATCATCATGAACCTTCAAGAGATATTAGACATATCATATCTAGAATTCCAATAAAAATGATCATCTTCAAATCTAGAGACAAATATAGTTGTCAAGTCCTCTAAAAACTTCAGGACCAGAAGAAAAGAAGTATGAGTCTATAAATGTGCAAGACCCCTAAACCATAGAGATTCTTTCAGGCTAAACTATTAGATCCAGGTAAAGAAAGGATGTAGAGCAAGAAAAAAATTAAATTCCAAGAGGAAAAAGGAGAACTCAGCTATACCCAAACATCCAAGAAAGAAAATAAGCTCAATAGCTCATAAACAAAGAAATTAGTAGAAAAGAGATTCAACATCAACTTTGATAACACCCCCAAACTACCATATAATTTATTTCTTTATCATCATGAACCCTTAGATTTATTTCCCTCCAAATATTATAATAAGAACATGGAACAAAATCTTACTCTTCTTCTCTTTAACTTGAACAATATCAGACCAGGAGGAAGGCATATGAGTCTCCTCAACTAGATCATCAAAGTTACTCCAAACTAAATTAGTAAAGGGGCATGAGAAAAGAATGTGGTTAGTATCTTCATAATCACTCTTACACAGAAAGAATCGAGATGGAGTTTGAATCCCTATTCATCTTGTGTAATCTAAGGTTGGTAGCTTATTGTGAGCATAATTCAACATGTGAAGTTTATATATACTTGGAAATTTAATATGCCATATCCATTCAAAAATCCTTTGCACATGAGAATGACTTCTAATGCAGTTCCAGACAATTTTGAGCTTGGGATTTACTTGATCGCAAAGCATAATAGAATCTTCACAACAATTAGGCATTGGTCCATAGTGTAGAAAATAAAGTAACTTCTTGTTGTTTCTTGAGTTGGGAACATTCCAAGTATCATTAGTAGTAATAGAACTTAAGTTGTAGTACAAGGGATAACCTAGTTTGATGATAGAATCCTTACCAACATTATTCTTGAAAAAAAATCATTAAGAAACCAATTATCTTGTCAAGTTCTGACTACTTCCATCTCCTACCTTGAAAGAGGTGTGATTGAGCAAAACCTTTTTATGATTGATAATCTTTGTAAATATGTATGACATATTTTAACTAAGAGACATGTTTCAAATAGAAGTCTTAGTTAAGTATTTCTCATTTATCCACTTGATCCAGAGGGAGTCTTTTTTATTTGCAACATACCAAGCATTCAAAAGCAAGCGAGCTAGATAAATATCTTCTAATTTTCTAAGACTGAGACCACCCTCCTTTTTTGGTTTTGTGACTATTAATCACTTTACAAGATGTATGTTTTATTATCCTAACTTTTACCCCACAGAAATCACGACATATTTTGTTTATAACCTACATCACATATTTTGAAAGGGGAAAACAAAAGAACCAATGTAGGTAGAGAGTACTAAAAGTAGACAGAATCAGTTCCAATCTACTTGCCATAGATAGACACTTAGATTTCTAGCACCCCAATTTAATTTTTAGTTTATCAATAAAGGGAGAGAAGGACAATCTATTTACCTTCCCAATCACCAAAGGAACTCCAAGATATTTGGAAGGTAGTTTAGCAATATTGAAGTTAAGGAATTTGTTAATCTCTTCAGAAGGAGCTTCATTGCTAAAAATAACCTCACATTTGGAAGCATTCATCTTGAGACCATGATATATTACCGAGGAAGACTAGGATTTTTATAATATTATAAGCATTCTCCAAGTTAGCTTGAAGGAAGATCCTTAAATCATCTACAAAAACTAGGTAGAAACATCAAAATTCTTGGAAGCCTTAAGAGGTTGAATAAAATTACCATGAACATCTTGGTCCATAATATTAGAGAAGGCTTGCATCATAATGAAAAATAAATAAGGTGCTACATGGTCTTCCTGCCTTATATCATTAGATGGTTTAAAGGAGCTAGTAGGCCCTCCATTAACCAATACTTGATAAGAAGTAGAGTTGAAAATCTCTGAAATCTAGTTAATCCATATAGTAGGAAAACGTGCTTTGTGCAAAATAGAAAAAAGAAAGGTCCAATTAACATAATTATAAGTGTTCAATATATCAATCTTTAGACAAATTTTTTTCCAAAAGAAGGTATCTTGAACTCATGAAGGATTTCATTAGAAATAAGGACGGCATCCTTGATTTTTGTTTCTTTAAAAAAGGAATTTGGGTTGAGGCTAATGATGGCAGGAAGAATTGGTTGGAGCCTGCTAACAAGAATTCTCAAGATGATCTTGTAAACTACATTACAAAGGGTGATAGGTCACCAACTTTTGATATTAGAATACTCCTAACCTTTTGGGGGTAAGAGTGATAAAAGTGTTATTCGCCTCTCTCAGAAGCTTCCCTTTGGAAAAGAAGTCCATAATAGCACAGGAGATATTAGGCCTATGACAGACCAAAATTTCTAAACAAAAAAGGCATTAAAGCCATCACGTCTCGATGCCTTATCCGGGTTGAGACTAGAAACAACATTGTTAATATCTTTTTGAGTTACCTTGGCAATCAAGGAAAGCTTTTTATCACAAGACATGTGACAGACCATTTAAAGGAATTGATATCAAAGCAAGAAAACCCATTATTAAAGAGATTGAAATAAAAAATTGAAATGTTCTCTTTGACAATAAAAAGATCATACTCCATGTTACAACTGATAGATATACCTCTCATGAGATTTATTTGATGCCTCATTTTGAAGGAAAAGTAGAAGAAGTTGGAATTCTGATCACCTTCTTTTAGCCACTGAATTCTCAATTTGTGTCTAAACAAACTCTCTTCAGCCTTCTCAGCCTTGAACAAATCTTTCCCAAGCAAACATACAGATTCTTGAAGAGCAGCATCCAAAGAATTTAGATCAGCCTCAAATTGAGCTCACAAAACTTTGTACTTAAATGATTTGACTTCATCATTAATATTACCAAACTCCAATATGTTCCATTTTTATAGTTTGTCTTTTAAAAACTGAAATTTCATGTAAACTTTAAACATGAAAAAACCTTCGATATTTAAGTCCCATGACTCATTAACCACAGTAGAGAGACCATCTTTATAAGACCAAGCATTAATAAATAAAAAAGGAGATTTAATACACCTAGGAGATCCAATACTAATCTCAAATTTTCTATGATCACTAACTATGATAGAGACCAATTTTCTAGAAAAATTCTCAAAAGAAAATAAGAAACTAGCATTGAATAAGGCTCTATCAATCTTGGATGTGATAATATGTTCCCCACCTTGATGATTGTCCCAGGAGAGAAAGGGGCCTTTAAGTTCCATTTCAAAAAAACCACCATTAAGAAGAAAGGAGTTAAAATCAAACACATATTTCTTGGAAGGGGAAAGCTTCCCCATCCTTTTATTTTCTTTTCTTACTGTGTTGAAATCACTGAGAATAATCCAAGGTTTCTCATGTTGATTATTGACATGGACAAGATAATCCCATAGTCTTTCTCTACCATAATCATCATTATGTCCATAAATGGCAGAGATAAGGAAAGTTTGATCATCAATGGTGACCTCAAGATAAATATGCCGATCCATCTAAAGAATTTTAACAACATTACATTCATTAGTTTTCCACAGAACGACAATTCTCTCGAGAGCATGAGAATCAATATTAGAAGTAAAATTGAATTCAGAAAAGAACTTTGAGAAGATAGTTGACATTTTGTTCATCCTGACCTTAGTTTCAACAAGAATGATGACTTGACTGTAAGATCTTCTAACTTCCTCTTGGAAACATCTTATTTTGTTTGAGGCCTTTGACACTCCAAGAGGAAATCTTATAATTAATCATTTGGACATCTAGGTGTTGAATTGTCAGATGTAGTTTTTTAACAGGAGACCAGGTTACCAATGGTTCTAGATACTAGAGAGAAATCAAAACTAGAGACTCTATATGAGATGCTAGAGATAAGCTTAGACACAACCATCAACGGGGATATATCATCAAAGTTATATGTTGGGATTGTCTCACTAGTCGTTTCCTTACTGGTAGAAGGCATATCACCGAACACTTGAACTGTTGTGGAAGGTATTGATCTTGAAGTATGAGTGTCGTGCTTAGGGTAAGAAACTATAGTAGAACTCATAAAATAGCCTTGATGAATAGTTTGCACAAATGAATTGGTAACAGAATCAAGAGAAATAAGACATAAGAAATCTTCATGTCCAAATAGCTTGCATCTATGACATACAGATGGGAACCACTCATACCCAACTTCTATGTTTATAGTTTCTCCTTCATCACTCTAGAGACCCATCCATATAGGAAATTCTAATGAAGCATCCATCGGGACTTGCATCCTTAAAAGTTCAAGATGCAAGCATTATTTAGTAGATACATTAGTACTCAAAGGAATGCCTAAGAATGAGCCTATTTGTTCAAACATCCGATGTCCCATAGCTCAAGGGGAACATCAAATAGTCTAATCCAGACCGGAATATTTCTCAAACCAATCTTTAAAAGTGGAATACTAGGGCACAATCTAAAAAGGACAATATGAATTTTCAATACATACCATGGACCATGCTCAAGCGTGTGTTCCAGATCTAAAGAGTTCAAAAACCACAGAACAAAAATGCCATTATTCTTGTTCATAATTCAACTATTCCATTGATATTCCAGATATTAAGAATATGTTGATGAAGAAGATGTAGGTCAGGGACAAAATCGACTACATATTCCACTAGGCATAGCTTCCATCGTGCTGCATTTCAATGGTTTCAGCTTTGGGAAATATGATTTGACCCTCTTTGACTGTGATTTCTATTTGATTGAGAGACACTAGAGTCCTTTTTGATTCCGTATTATAAATCTCCGACCAGTCCGTAGGGATCTCTAGGATGACAGATTGAACTTCATTACTTTTCTCCTTTCATATCTGCTTCCCAGGAGGTTGGCAGTAGCATTTGATCACCTTTCTAGTCACCTCTCCAAAGGTGCTTTGCGTCTCCTCAGCCATTTACAACTCGTGAATATACTGGGGAAGTTATATATTATGATATTTATACATAAATTACAGTAACCCTCCACCAATCATCATATGTATCAACAATGCGCCGATGTGAATAGTATTAGTTCACATTTCTAAGTTGTAGTAACATTATATATTGAGCACTTAACATAAATCACTGATTTAGCAAGTGAAAAAAACCATACAAAAGTTAAAAAGGTAACATTATATAAATCTTTCGATTTTGTTATTTTTGGATTCTTAACACCTGTGGAGCTTCTCAAAATGGTCCAAAAAGTTATGCATAATAAAGTTATCATCACTTAATCTATGGATGTAGTATTTCAGAGGATTGATTTTTCCATCCAAAAAGAATTAACGACACTACTTGTTGTCTGTCTGCCTTCTATTTGTTTGTATTTTCTTAATGAGAGTGGCTATGGGAATCAATATTATTTTAGATTATATATTAAAAATATTATAACAATCAGGAGGAAAAAAAAGTTAGAAAAGAAGTTTTGAATATACGAATGGCAAGCGAAGGTGACACATACAACTACTGAGCCAAGAAGAAATGTGTGGTTCGAAATGTGGCAGTGCATATATATTAGACAACAACATATAAATTATATATATATATATGTATATAATTTTTAATTTTCTTGAAAGGACATGGCCACTGCCAGCCTCCTCTGGGTCTTCCCCAGCTAATAATGACCCAATGATCTAGTAAAATTTGCTAGAATTTCTACATCTATGGTCATATTTCAAAGAATATTGTATATTTTAAGTATAACTATTTCTAATGCATGTTCTAATATTATTTCTTACATCAAAATTTATAAAATGACTAATAAGAGCATAACATCGTGAAGTTTTTTGGTTACATTTTTCAATACACAATTGTTGCTTCGTATTTTTTAGTATTGCTAAAGTATGGTTACGTATATTTATGATAGAACTGTCTCATTTTTCTGAACATGTAAACTTGATTTTGTCTGAGACAAAAAACATAGATTTTGGTTTTGGATTTTGTCGATCTGTGTCAATTATGGGTTTAATAACTGATGTCAAGATAGAAATTCAATCCGTGTTGAGTGGTGACTTTCAATCTAAGTCAAATTTTAGTTGACGAATTGACACAATCCAATTTGTAAAACATGTACACAATGTTATATACCTTTAGTGAAGTGAACTATTATCACAAGTACCTATTAGGTTGATGTTGGGTACTCTGTTGAAAAAAAGTACCTCTGATGCCTATTCTACACATTCAATTGGTTTGTCGTATTTCCTATCTCTATTCTAGGCTATATCCTCCTATATATTATAGTTCATATCATGTTTCACCCTTCTACCATAAACCTCTTGGGATGGATCTGGTGTTGAGCGAATCTATTACAATTTCAATTATGGTTAGATCTTTCATCAGGCGAGTTGCTTTTTTTTCTATATCTCATTAATTGATTAAACTACTCAAATGATTTTATTGAGAATCATTGGACTTAAAATCTTGATTTATTGACTACCTTATTCTTAGGGTTTCCTTTCACTCATTCACATTTGATATTTTTTTTCTTATACAAATAAAATACAAACAAAAGTTTTACCTTCGTAAAAGATCATTGCTACTTTTTCATATACAAGTTAATATGCCAATGTAATATATATACATTTTTTCAAATAATTTATTTTAATATAATGAAACATAAAAACATTTTTAGCCATTTTTAGTTGGTTACTCACAACTCAATTTTATTATTTAGTCAATACCAAGCTAGGATCCATTATAGTTAAATGACTTCTCACATATGAACAATATGAATTGGAGTGCACAATGGGGTACAAATATACTTTTTAAATTATTCAATTAGTATATGGACTGAAAGTAATGAATATATCAATATCTTGAACTTGACTAGATCTCAAATCAAAATACCAAAAACCCTAATTTTTATACTTTCTAAGAGTTAGGAATAAATTCTAAAAACATTTTAGCTATATTTTTATTTCATTATCTGGACATATTAGGTTAGACTTTTATTTATTTCTAGATTTTCTTCTCATAACTTGAATTGAACCATAAATTTGGGAATTGCTATTCTATCTAAAAAGAATTAATGTTTTCAATGAATTCATTCCATTTAAAGCGTAATATAGTATTAAAAAAATATCCATTCAACGACTCTATTCTATCAATCATTTTCTAATATGAAATTCTATTTTGAACCAAATCATAAAAATAGGATCAAGGTCATTTGTTCTTCTAGTAGTGAATAGGTTGTTCCCTCACTCCTAGGATCAAGATATAAGGGCCTAAGAAGAAAATATAATATTATGGAAGATTAACAAATTAATTTATAATAAAATATATTGAAAATTTTATAAGAAACAATTTCTAATATAATAAGCTATTTTATCATTAAAATGAAGATCTAAGATTGAGCGTTATTATTCTTATGAATATCCTTGTAACCACCCCAAAAACACTCACAACAAAAACATAGGGTTTGAAACTAGTAGAGTAGATGAATATGGATGTGTAACTTGACTTTTATCTTAAAATATGATTTATAAAGTGGTCAAGGACTCAAATAGGCTTGCTCCAAAAATATGTCCTCGACAAACAAATAGTTGTCTAATTTCTTAGATAGTCTATTTGACTAAGGTCAACTAAGGTTGTTCATCACTAATAAGTTGATTGACTACTTAATAGTATACCAAACAACAATTTAAGTTGTCTGGTAGCTGAATAATTTCATAGGGTCCCCTGGATTATCATATATTGAATGCCTCTAATTGCATTATTTATGTGATCCAAAATAATTTTAGCAGACTTGGTTGTATTTTTATGTATTCTGGGGCATATTTACACTTTGTTCTGAACTTAACTTATTGAATGTTTTAATTACTTAGTGATGCCTTTTCTTGGATCACTATCATCATGTAAACCTCTCTCTACATATTCAACTATGGGCATTCCTACTAAATTCTCAATATATGCTTAGGTTTGAATATTTCGTATAATTAGGGTTTATTTATGTATTCATATTAGAAGTTAAGGTTAAACTATAATTCTGGCAGCTAGATGTTACTAATTATAATGAATCTAAATATGAACTAATCTAATAATAGGAAATTAGAATTTTTTAACCCTAGATTACTTACTGAGAAGAAATGGGTTGTGACATGTACGCTGCTACTATGCTTTCACGTAAGTTAATCCCATTGTAGCTTTATCATTTCCTACAAACACACTTATAATAGTTATGTGGATGATGTTTTCATGTAAAAGAGTTTCCAAGAACAACATTTGTGAAGAAAATATACAAAAAATCTTGTAAGGTTCTTTATCCATACAAATATGGAAATTAAGTAGATATACGCATACAAACAAATGAAAAAATTATTATTTTTTTGGTAATATGAGCTCATGTGTTACTTTTTTTGATTTTTTTTAATTACAAGTATGTCTCTTCCTATAAAAGAGTATTTACAAGGAAAGAGAGACCCACTCAGGGCATGAGAATAACCCCCATATCCATAACACAACCTAAAAAGAGAAAGAAGACCAACTGAATCTTAGGCTGCACAAACCCCACCAAAACAGAAGGTCGATCCCTCTCTTCAACTGCTAGAGTCCTCTTTAGTCACCTGTAACGGCCCCGCCTCCCGGTAACCCCCAATTAAGGGAGACCGAAAGGTCGGTGCCGTTATCCAATTAACAAGATCAAAGGTTCGACAAATAATCAATAACAATAATGAAATTCTACTAACTAATTGGAATTTGGTATAAAATTAAAACTTGGCTTACCTTTGAAAACTTGGAAATCTATCTATCCAGAGCTTGAATTATTCTATCTAATCCTCCTTGCACTTTATTTCTCATTTCCACAATGTGTCATTTTACTGTTAGTTCTTTCAATTGTTGTTCCTAAAACGTCGACAAACAAAACGTCGGTCAGTATATCGAAATATACTGGTATGTGGGAACAACCAAAATCTTGCAAATATGGCTAACAATTTAATAATCGCAATCAAATTAATTAACAAGTCAATTTACACTTTTCAATATGACATTCTCCACCGCTTTTTCCCTAACCCTGGCATACCCACCTTAGGGTGCCCTTTGCCAATGACTTAAGACCACCTTCTCAATCCCGAGCTTGGTGCCTGGGGGTCACTACTCATTGTGCCCACTGGTCATGCAATATCATAGGCCACCTTCTTGGTGCCTGGGGTCACCACTCAAGGTGTCCATTGGTCTACCCATCTGGGCCTGACCTTTGGCATCATCCATCAGGGTGGCATGTGGGTGCGAGAATACATACTTCTATTTTTAATGTGATAATCATAGTGACTTTATAATTTGCAAGTATGAACATCCAACAGATAATTTGCATTCAATGTGATTAATCATCCGGAAAATCTTTGAGAAACTAAGGCGGTTATCCATAATTAACCACATACCTGATCCAGAGCAACTTGATTGTCCAAGCAATAAGGATAAAGAACAAGCAACAAGCAATCAACAATATCCTGAAATTAATGCATACGATCAAGTGTTATAGTTTATCTAGAACATTCTAAAGCTAGACTTGGATTCCACCTTAGGCTTTCTAGACCACATTAGGGTTTTATTAGGGTTTTTGCCTTCATAATGCTTTTATCATATTAAATGCTCTCTTAATTCATAAACCCTAATTTCAACACCATAAGCCTAATTAAAGTTGATTATTCCTCTTCAAAACTACCTTCTTTATCTTTTTAAGTTATTTCAAGGTCATTAGACTCAATTATCACCTTTAGTTTCTTTCAGATTAACAACTCATAATTCATGATGGTCTAATTCCCGTATGAACTCTACTTATTATTAATTCCTCTTTGATTCAATCAAAAACCATAATTTCTATATTGAGGTTATTTATCCAAAAATTAGGGACTTTAATGCTAGAAATAGCTTAGATTCAGCATATTCCAACTTTAATCATGAAATTAGTCAATTAAAGCCATTAAGAGTCGAATTTACCAACATTAGGGTTTCAAGGCCCATTAAAGAATTATTCATGCACATTAAACTCAAAATTAAACTAGTTACATGCAAATTCATCCTTTTTCAATTTTAATGATCCTTTTTATCATTAACAGGCTAATATCAACTTTATATACTCATTTAACCCTTTATAACTCATTAATCATCAAAGGTTAGGGTTTTTCATTGATTAAACTATTAAAGATAGTATCTCTATATACTTTTCGAATTGCAAGAATAATCAGGCTCCAATTATATTTTTATTGCATTCCTTGAGTTCTCATGATCAAAATTCATATATAAAGTGCATCTATCTGAGCTACGGTTGCGAAGATACAAATTTAATAAGAATCACTTACTTTGGGCCAATAGGGAGATGCCACGTCACCCTCTTTCATACATGTTGCTCGTTGGGTTTGCAAATATTTTAAATTGACACTTATGCCCTCCCGCGACTCTTTTAGCTTGGTGATGTTTGGAGGGCAAAATCATCCAATCTGCATCTTCATCTTCTTCCTCACGACAACCGCCTGTTGCCGCCCTAAGGGCCGTGGGCGGGGCTCCCCCTCCCTCTTCCTGACCTCGCCGCACTTCAAAAATGTATCCCCTACGTCCTCCGCCCTCCTCTGCGCCTGCCTATGCCTCCATCGATGACTGGGCGGCCGGGTGTAGGAATTGTGGGCCTATGACCTACGGCCATGCTGCAGCTAACGTGAGGGGGGTGCACTTGGAGACGCTAGCTTTGTCATTCAGGATTGTCGTGGGAGCTTCCCCCTTCCAACACAACGACTCAGAAGCCCCTCGTTCGCTCCAAGGTCAGTCTACTCTCTCGGTTAGGGTTTCACGTGTGAGAAACAAGAATAAGGTGAAGAAGAGAGTGGGTGATGTAGAATCTCTCTGGAACTCATCCCAAAGGGTCTACCCCCTTTTATAGGGGAGTATCCATGCCTTAGATTGCTTGCCCACAAAGCAAACAAGGTTTCTCCTTATAGGAAAGGGAGTTTCCTTACTTTTGAAGTATCTTTCTCTCTCTTCATGTATATATTTCCATTAGGTATTAGGAATTCGAAATTCCTCTCACCTACTCTCTTTATTGCTTGACTTTTATCCCTTAGGCACGAAATTAAGTTTTCCTTTTAATAGAAAATACTTCCTTTCATCAATATCACAAAATTCATTAATAATGTATGACATTACCCTTTTATTTTGCAATCATGGTATTTCCACTTTTATCTTTCTTCATTGGGACTCCTTGGATCCCAAGAAACTCCAATAATTTGAAATTTCTTTTTAAGGAATACTCATCATCCTTAAATGCATCAATATGCATTATTTCATATTATCTTGCTTATTTCTTCATTAAAATATATCTTTTTAAGGTTTTTGCTTTATTTCTCTTTTTATTTTACTCATTGGTATTCCTTTTGTTATTAGGAATCCTTGGGATACGAAATTCCACCAAGGATAACTCAATTATACTTCTTTTTACTTATTTTCCAAATTTCATCAATATTTTTAATTTCTTTCTTAATAAAGAAATACTTAATTGATATTTTCTTTTCTTATTGCACTCTTTATGCAACTTTGGACTCCTTGGAACCCAAGGAACCCAAGAGGCACGAATTCCATTCTTGTATTACATTCTTTTGCCTTCTAGAGGTTTCCACATCTTTCTTTTCTCGATTTCTTAATTGATTAAATTTCTTTGTTATTCGGGCCCAATAGCCAATAAAGCCCACAAAACAATCATCAAGGCTATTGTAAATGAAATCCATTTATTCAAAACAAATTATATCATTATTTGTCTAAATATCTTTAATATGAGAAATTACATTTCTCACCAAAGGAACCCAAAATTTGGGGTTGTAACATCCTTCCCCTCTTATGAGAATTTCACCCTCAAAATTCCATCAAGCAAGCAAACAAATAGGATAAGTCTTCTTATGTCCATCAGGGCTCCCATGTGGCTTCACCCTTTCCATGGTGTTTCCCAAGAACCTTCATTATCTCATTTTCTTCCATCTGAGTTCTTTCTTACCTTGGTATATCGTACCCTCATATGTGACTCAAGACTTTTCAGCCTTTCAAAAGCTGGATAGGTTCAGGGCACAACACCTGGCTTGGGTACCTCACATAGTGCTCTAGATCGGACTCATGCAACACATCATTTTATCCTGAGGGGTAAGGTTAAACACAACCATCTCCACCAATCCATCTCAAAAGGACCCATACATCGGGGACTCAGCTTTCTCAGTTGTAGCTTAGAGGGGTCGGATTTTCACATCACATATTCTCCCACAGTGAACTACATATCAGTCTTCTTTGCATCAGCTCGTGACTCATGTCACCACTGGGCTCTCTCTCAACTATTGCACGATCAAAGCAACTTCATCTGCACACACTTGTGGTTTTTTTTTTCTAACCTTCGTGAGGCCTCCTTTACCAACATCATCATAATGAAGTGGTGACCGACACAACCTCCCTATAGAACTTCTTGCACCCCGATAAAGGCTATGGTGGGTAACATCACATCTTAAGAACTGTCTCTAGGTATCACCCTAAATGAGCACACATGCTCTCATCAGACCCTCTAGTCTAGATCATACTTTCCATTAGTATGGGGTGATAAACTCTACAAACACTGAGCTCTACATGTATCTACTTCCACCTCATGGAAGTGAACCTTTAGGTAACATCAAGAACTTTTGAATTTGCATCATGGTGTAGTTGAACCATCTCTTTTCATATGTAGTTCAACCATATCTGTTCCTTGATAGAAATCTTCCTTTCTCATGTCATCTAGGTAAGGAGATCTACCATAACCCATATTGTATCTTGACCTTCTTGGTCTAGGAGAGACTCACAACATCCATAATGATGAACTCCCATTCCCTCTCGGGAACTCTTTATACTTTATATCCATGCACTGGGTTAATGGTGTTCGTCCTTCACCTCCTAGATTACATGGCCACATGCTACATGCAACTTTGTTTTAAGCATCCAGAATGCTACCATAACTTACTACCTTTGTAGTACCAAGGTATATCACGACCTCCTGTATTGTTACGATTCCTTCAAGCTTGATACCTCAGAAACCCTAAACCACTCTCAAACGGGTTTTATTACCTTCCTATCCAAAGAAGTGTATCTAAGGTTCTATCACCATCCTTTTACCACATCAAGGACTAAACTGGCTACCCAAACAACCATTAACTTGTTCAACATATCTTATTATACCCGAGTGTTAGCCAAAACACATATTCTTTCCAAACTTAGGGTTAGCCAAACAACCTCCACTTCTTCTAGCTTCCAGCTAGACTAGGCAGCTATATCTCAACTAGAGCATTCATTACCACTTCTTATCCTTAGGTGTTAGGTAATGTTGAAGACATACACCTCCATGTATTCCACTCATTATCTCATCTCATCTCTAAGTTTATCTTCATCAGAACACTTTGAGATCATCCTCTTGGTTATCAAACTTAACTTTGCATAACTCATAGCTCATGATAACATATTCTCACAAGATGATTACCTGGATACTCTTATCATTTGTACCTATCGTTCACTTTGCAAGGGTACATTATCATCTATGTCCTTATTCCTCAAAGATCAATGTCTCTTCCTATAAAAGAGTATTTACAAGGAAAGAGAGACCCACTCAGGGCATGAGAACAACCCCCATATCCATAACACAACCTAAAATGAGAATGAAGACCAACTGAATCTTAGGCTGCACAAACCCCACCAAAACAGAAGGTCGATCCCGCTCTTCAATTGCTAGAGTCCTCTTTAGTCACCACAACAACAAAAAATTAGAAAACCAGCCAAGACATTTTATTGCTCAAGAAAGAACCAAATCAAAACCATGCCCCTCAACAGCTCATTAGGAATCCAAGGGAGATCAACTCAAACTTCACACAATCAAGAATTTCAACATCCCTCACTCTAAATTAAGGAGATCCCTATTCAAATCATGAGCTCCAAGCAACAGAAGAATAAAAAAGACAAGAACTATAGAGTCAAGCCACCCTCAAGAAGAAGAGAATCTTTGATAATAACCTCCCAAATATTCCTCCAATCTCTCTCCCTGTTTAGATGCAATCTTGCATTTCTTTCTCCCCAAATATAGTGCAAGAAATGCACAACAAGAAGATGATTCCTCCTATCACCACAACAAACCAAGTCAGAAGCACTAATTAGACAGATACGGAGACCAATCTTTATTGCTTCACTCCATACATGAGCAAACTACACACAAGTGAACATGTAGTGATTAGTATCTTCTTCACTCTCCTTGCAAAGGAAGAAATAAGATGGAGTGGTGATCCCCATCCTCCTAATATAGTTTGTAGTTAGAATCTTCCCATGTCCCACTTCCCGACATGAACAAAGAAACCTACTAGGAACTTTATACTTCCAAATCCCTTTAAAAACTGGATTGGAACTACCTTTAGTACAAACTTCCTCCCAAACATTCTTGATTTTGACCGTGTCAAGTCCTTTGAAAAGAATTATGTCTTATTGAGTAGACGATTTGTAAAGATTACTCATAAGATGATTAAGACCTTTATGGAATCTAGAGTAATCTTGCATTCAATTACCATTATTAATCAATATCTCCAAGTTACAATTTGACTTAAAATCAAGTTTAATGATACTTTGTCTTCCCAGAATGTCAGCCACAAAATGATTACCAAGAACCCATGGTTCACCAAATAAGGAAACGTTTTACCATTTCTAATAGAAAAGCCTATAAAAAGCTTGAGAATATCCCTCTCCTTAGTAACTCTATTAAGATGCTAAGAAAAACTATTATTCTCACTGACCAACCAAAAGGAGGACTTGTTGAACTATCTTTCAGGAACACATTTCACCCATAAAGAATCAACTTTTTTGGCTATGTTCCATGCTTGGAAGACCATAGAAGATATATTAATGTCTCTGATAGAACTGATACCTAAAACACCTTCATCCTTTGATTTAGTCACAAAATCCCATTTGACCAAATGTACATTAGAGTGATTCTCAGAGAACAAGTAGATGAAATCTCAAATGAGTTTCTCAATATCATCAATAACAAAATAAGGAACAGGAAAGCAATTTATCCAATATAAATCAATAAAGCACGAGGTAGACTAATCCAATTCCAACCTACCTTCCATCGAGAGTTGTTTAGATTTCCATTTATCCAATTTGGTTTTAATTTTATCTATAAAAGGACTACAATGTTTCCTTGATAATTACCCAACGGTCAAGGGAATACCTAGATAATTATGACCCAACTTACCTTCTGTGATTCTGAGGATGTTGCTTATGAATTCGCTACGTGCACCAACACTGAAGAGGAATGATCTTTTATCAGCATTGATTTTCAAATCACTGGTAGCATAAAATCATCAAGGACCTTCTTAAGAGCTCTTGTATTATCCTCATCTTCCTCCATGAAGACCATAAGGTCATCAACAAAAATCAAATGATATACCACCATGTTACTTGAAGCACTAAGAGGCCTGATATTTGCTTCACTGACCACTTTGTCCATAAGAAAAGAAAAGACTTCCATCATCATAAGAAATAAGTAAGGTGCCAAGGTCGCCTTGTCCTACACCATTACTAGGTTTAAAAGGGCTCATAGGCTCTTCATTAATCAAGATCTCATAACTAATAGTTGATAAAATTTCCTTGAGCCAAACCTTCCAATAAAGAGAAAATCGCATGAGATCAATAATATGAAATAGAGCCTCCCAAGATACAGAATCGTAAGCCTTGGATATTTCCAACTTGATGCACATTTTGTGCTTCCCACCTTTTTTTATTAAAATCATGAATGATCTGGTTGGATAAAAGAATAGCATCATGAATACTTCATCCCTTGATGAAAGCACACTGACTAGAGCTAATTATGGAAGGTATAACCGACTGAAGTGTATTACTAGCCACTTTTGTAATGATTTGAAGCAGAACATTACATAAAGCTATCCGCCTCCAATTCTTGAGGGCTTGAGAATCTTTGGATTTTTGTATCAGAGTAATGAAAGTCCTATTCGTCTCTCTCAACAATCTTCCTATTCTAAAAAATGACAAACTCCCTCCAACCCATCATAATTGATAATACTCCAACAATTCCTAAAAACATACCATTAAAATCATCCAATCCTGGGCATTTTTCTGTGTTCAGATTTTTAACAACCTCCTCAATCTCAAAAGAAGTAATCAATCTGTCTAAAGAGAGCCTATGGACACCATCCATTTTAACAAAGTTGAGATCATCCAACAAAGATACATTGACAGAATAACCATTATTGAATAACTTCATGTAAAATATTGGAATATACTCTTTGATATCATCAACATTCAAATTCAAAACCCCATCCTTATAATGAGCTTTGATGTGATTATTATGTCTTCTCACTTTGAGTGAAGATTAAAAGAATTTTGTGTTGGGATTCCCCTCCTTGAGCCACTGTACTCTCGACTTCTGCCTCAAGAAGGACTCTTCTGCCCCGAGGGAATCAAGGGCAATCTTCCTACACCTGATAGTCTCATCTCTTAAAACAATATTAACTAGATTAGCATACAAATCAACCTGAGCCTCAAGGAGTACACTCTCAGCTGCCCGACCATTATTATGTAGATTACCAACTCTATCCTTATTCCACTGAATCAACTAACTTCTCAGATTCCTCATTTTAGAATAAATATTGAAAAAAGGGAACCCTTCTTTATTAGTGACCCAACCTTCCTTCACAGTCCTTAGAAAATCACTTCTCTCCGTCCAAGTATTGGTGAATCTAAAGGGGATATTATTTTTTTTCCTTTCTCCAATCATCAACCTCAGAATTCGTGAACACTAATAGTATTAGTAATAAGGAAACCAAAAAGATTGGAGTACCTTTACATGAAGCTACCGTTATATAGGATCATGTCGATTCGAGAAGTGACAAATCTATCTCCACCTTGGTGATTATCCCAAGAAAATCCAAGACCATTCAAATTAAGATAAACTATCATATTTTAATTTCATGATAAAATAAATTATTTTATAATGAGGGATAGTAACATCTTATGAATTATGTGATAATAAAATAATTATTTTTATATTAAATGGTCTTGAGTCAGAAATAAGAGATGCACTTTTCTGTTTCTAGTTTCTAAAATGATTTCGACATAAGAAACAAATTAGTTTAAGTTTGTAAATGAAATACATCGGAGTTGCGTTTGTCTTTTTTTTACTCACAAACTTGACTCCTAAAAGAGATCTCAAAATAAGATATAATGATTTAATGAAAAACATGACGTGTTGTAATAACATTATAAGGAAATTGTTATAATTTCAATGCAAGATACTATAGGCCCATTGTGGAACTAGTTGAAAATGACAAGCTAGCAATCCACACATGCAACAATGAAAGATGGGACTTATGTGGGTCACACGTGATGGCATGTATCCTTGGGAGGACAATACTCTAATAAATTAAATTGTGTACATGTGGAGATAAACTAAAAAAGATAGTAAGGAACCTAAGAGGGCATTTGTAGAATATAGTTGCCTTGAAAAAAGATTTTTTTTGCATATGGTAATATTGTACCAAACACATATAATGAGTGTATAGATGTCTCCAGATTTGTTATTTAAGAGAAGAAACAATTATATATAGGAGAAGAATCCTAATCAAATACTTAAATAGGTCTAGGATTAAGACTAATATTGTAGGTGCATTTTATGAGAAAATATTACATTCCATTATGTAAGTCAACTTGGTCTGGGTAACGTGACACGTAGACACCACAGACTTTTGGAATCAGGCGACCACTGGGCAGTGGATAAAGTGTTGTATAGATCGAGAACAGAGAAAAATGGATTCCTTATCACTTAAAATAGTAAATATAAAAAGAACGAATAGTAGAAAAACTATTATATAGATCGAGAACAGAGAAGAAACGGATTCCATATCTCTTAACAGTATGAAAAAGAATGAATATAATGGCATTGGCCTTTATAGAAAACAATGTAAGAATACACATTCAAGGAAACATAAAGATTTGAATAAATTATGAAAACAAAATAAGCAATCTTCATTGATGGCAGCGTCTAGGCCCTGATGAGTTGCTGGACATTGATGGGCGCCACGACGGAGCTATCACCAGAAAAGGCATTACGAGCGACAAGCCAGTACGTAAACTGGGTAGGATGAACCCTGTCCCAGAACATCCATCTATCTCTGTCACGGCAGACAAAGCCAGCCGTGGGGGTGCACGCATCGCCGGCGTTCAGCCTCCCGGAACCGCAGCAAGCTTGACGGAGCTCCGTAAAGCCGAAGCTGTCGGGCCTCGCGATGGCGTCGGACACGACCTTGTAAGTATCGACAAAGGAGAAGCGCATCCCTTCGAGTCTGGACGCGAGCTCCCTGAGCACGGCAAGAATAGCGGCGTTGAGCTTCGACGACATGTCGTTGAGGTCCTCAACGCAGTCCCCGGTAGGCGTGAGGGATCTGATCGCGGGAACGCACCCTAATGGTGCTATTCCAACGAAAACGAACCTCCGGGCTCCCATGGAGTAGAGGGCCTGAACCCGGTGTTGCAAAGTGGACGCAAGGAGCTGGATGAACTGGTCTTTGTGAGTGGAGTTGGAGGTAGGGCGGTTGGGGGCAGGGCCGAACTGGCGGAAGTAGCCGAATAGATCGTTGTTACCGGCGGAGAAGACGTACAAGGAACGGGCCACGAGGGCGTCGGCTTCGTCACGGCCAGTCATGCCGGAGAGGATCTCCACCGTGCGGCGCATGAAGTCAACCTGACGACTCAGCGACAGAGACGCGTTCTGACCCTGTTCAGCAAAAACACCAATATCAGAATACGCACTGGTAGGGTTTATAATGTCAGCAAGTTTGTGGACAGATATATGTACATACCGTGACATCGAGGATCCCAGAGCCGCCGGAAGCGAAGCTCACCCCTCGGAAAATCTGGCGGTTATCACGAATGGAAAGAACAGCCGGGGGACTCTGCTCAAAACCCACCATTCGAGCTGCAAGAGCAAGGCAGAAAATGCCATTAGATTGCTTCGACCTCGACAGCAGATGATACCTTAGCTTAATCAACTAATCAGTTACGCACCCAAGTAGTCCATCCCGTTCAGTCCATTGCTGAACCGTCCAGTCGCCTGGGCTCCGCCGGGGAAGTCGACGCCGTTGAAGGCAAAGTTGGCCTTGTGGCTCTGCCCGGGAATGAAGTTGTTGTTGCCGACGTCCGCCGTTGAGTCCCCAAACACAAACATCGCCGGCATGCTCTGCGCCAGGGTGGTTGTAGAAACCACGGCAAGGAGCAGGAGCAGGAGCAGGTGGGAGTGGTTCGACGCCATTGATTTGTGATTTGCCCTTGACCTTGTGACGGGACGCCAATCTGTATCAAGTGGACGTGCTGCTGTTTTTCGTCTCCTCGTACGGATAGCTGGCCGACGCCGCACGCTGCTCAGCTAGGTTAAGACGGTGATTGTTGTGATGGTCATGATGGATGTGTGTATCGTATATATAGCATGCAAAATGAACTAAGTATACATGTTTGTGGGAAACGCGTCGACGCGGGATTGATTCGGTCAGCGTTGAATAATAGCCCATGTGTATGTCGAATATGAAACAAGAAGAAAAATTTCAAAAGAGAAGAAGTCGTTAATATTTTATCCCCTTTAGGACAAATTCCAGTACGTTTTGAGATAGTTGATCCTTCAGATATACAAAAGAAGGTCAGCAAAGACGGCAGGACTGCTAGGGCATCACTTTGGTTCCCTTATACAGATATAATCGCAAAACCGCACGTGAGGAAGCTGCCTCTAGAGGACGTCAGAGAGGACCAAAATATATTATAGGATGGAAGGTAAATGTTGAACAAGCAAAACAAAGAAAGGTTATACACAATGTTTGAAACCGGAAGCGGGGGAAGCGAAAAGAAAGAGACGAGAGGAACTTAGGGCAATCGCGCACCTACCACCCAAGTCCATGACCAAATGTATTTATAGGAGCTTGTGCTAATGTAAATTCCGATTACATGCTTTAGTGGGATTGAAACAAGAACATAGCCCAAAGTATAAAACATGTGACTCATACTACAGACTTTAGAGGATAAGGCGTGACATATGGACTAAATTAAATACAAATGAAATGTTGTATCTTAACACTCTCTTGCAAATTAGATTTTGGATAATCTAAGGCCCATCTTGTGTATCAAATGGCACAAAGATTCCTTGTTGAGATCTTTAGTCAGTAAGTCAGTCAGTTGATCATTTGAACAAGAAAACCGAGTTATAACATGACCAAGCATTACTTTCTCACTGATATAATGATAATCCAACTCAATATATTTGGTTCTAGCATGTAAAAATGATTTATAGTGAGGTAGAGAGCACTCAGATTATCACAAAATAAAGTTGCTTCTTGACTTGAGTGACTTTGAGATCTTTCAAAAGAAGAAAACCAAGTCAACTCTACTATAGTTAAGGATAATGACTTATATTCGTCCTCAGTTCTAGACTTGGCAACTGTAGGTAATTTTTTTGAAACCAAGAGACACGAGTCCTTCAAAGTAAAACATAGAATCCAATGGTACTTCTTCTTGTTGAGGGGCAACCTACCCAATCACTATCAAAGAATTCAACAATAGATATATTAGAATCCTTATAGATCTAAACCCAAAGACATAGAGTGCCTTTGATGTATCTTAGTAAATGCTTGACAGGAGATAGATGTCTTAACATTGAATTGCAAAGGAATTGGCATCGAGATTCACTCCATAAGTAATATTTGGTCTTGTGAGAGTCATCTGTTAGATAAAGTTGTGCCTTCCGTACTTATGTAATTCTCTCAGAAACAAAGGGCTTAATATAGTATTGATTGGCCAACATTGAACATTTATTATCTTTGCAGGAAGTCATATGCATACTTAGATTGATGTTGAAGCATTCCACTATTGTTATGTTCAGCTTCAATCTCAAGGAAATAGTGTATGTTGCCAAGGTTTTGAAGAGCAAACTTGGATGCTAACTATGTTATGAACATGCAGACTATGTTCATTATTCCTTGTAGTATGTACGTCATTGGCATACATGACAAGGTAACAATAATATCATTATTAGCGAAAAAAATGAGAGAAGAATCAACATTGCTAAATATAAAGCCAAGTTCTAGAAGGAAGTGGCTAATGCGGTTTTGCCAAGCTATGTCAGCTTTCTTTATTCCATAAAAGCCTTGTGAATCTTGCAAACATGGTTGGGAAAATATTTATTAATAAATCTTTAAGGTTGTGATATATACACTTCACAACCTAAGACATCATCAGAAAAGCATATAAATCAAGTTGTTGAATAGACCACTTATGAGATATAGCAATATCTAAGACTACTTTGATTATAGAACACCTGATCGCAGGATGAAAACTTTGAAGATTGCAACTAACCTTGCTTTCAGTTTGTCCAAGATCCACTTGATTTTAACTTTGACTTGAAAAACCATTTACAATCCAATATGTTGAAGTTGGAATCGCTCTCAACAAAAGACCAAGTATTAACTTTGTGTAAAGCCTAAAGATCATATTTCATAGCTTGAGTCCAGCCTTGACTCTGTAGAGTAGTGTGAATGATCTTTAGTACTAGAATGAAGGTTGTGATTGATAAATAACACTTTGGGCCTAGCTTTATATTCCTGATTACCTATTGTTATTATGTTGTGTTCAATTAGAAGATCATATGGATTCTATGTTGTCTCATTGGTCTTTCATAGTCATGTTTAAGATATTGTGATCCATGTTTGTCTGTATAAATAATAACACTCAATGATGTTGTCATGTGAGTTGTAGTTTTGTATATCAATAGAAAAATTGACTTTATGTCTGTAACAATATTGATGTTGGTGTTTAGTCACCAGAAAATAGTTGGATTGTCAGTACTTGTTCCATTTGCAATGGAATGAGGAGTTCCAACACCCTAACATCAGACACACTAAAAATATCTAAAGAATTCTTCCACCTTTGTTTGTTCAAGTTATGATTATGATCACATGAACTGTAAATACATTTGTTCATGTTTGATGAAACATTCGTGCCACACAGGTTAGGTGTATTGTTATCAAACTAAGATAAATTTAATGAATCCTTACAACGAGTCATGGATTGAGCTTTATTTTATAAGGAAAAACATATATATTGGGTAAAACGTACTTCGAGTCATATATCCTCCTGGATGGAATATGAAGGCATTTGTAGACTTTATGTTGAGTACTATTGTAACACCCTCCCTAAGTACACACATGCATATAGAGGAAGCAACATCAAGTTATCCATAACTTGTGTACTCAAGGGGGCATTACATAAAACTGACATTCATAACAACAATATAATCAATCACACAAACTTTAAAGGTAAACATTCTCATCATTGTTCTTACAAAAAGAAGCATAAATGCCATCACATGGAAAACTAATTTGACATCTTAAGACATAGTCTATAGTCTAGAGTTTCAAATATAGAAACATAACGTTGAATCTATAAAGATGAGGATCATCTTATAGTTGGCACCCCACCAAATATTATCTTACACTATCTTTGTGCTTGAGCCTCTAGGATCTACTCTGCTCCTGCTCCTCACCTGCGGACATCTCATTCCCAACCATGTATTGAAAAAAATGGTTGTTAGAGTAAGTGGCATGAGTATTCTAACATATACATTACTGAAGAATAAAATGCTACAAAATATTCGTGAAAATGATAAGTATGAAACTAACATTAGACTCTGTATAAAATATGAAACATAAGTGTCACTTCTTTCTTTAACTTAGTTCTTATTTTACTTATCTTTTTCTAGAGACGTGTTTTCTGGTACATGGTCTCATGACCTACACAAAGGTGCCTGTGTCTCATAACCTGCACATTGGGTCGGGCATGTTATGCATCTGAATTGGCCTGCACTCTAGTGCCTGGGCCACATGACTAGCACAAAGGGCCTGAGTCATGTCTTTCTTATCTTAATCTCTTTCATTATACTTATAAATGATATTATGTACATTCTCTGAACTAAAACATCTTTTATTTATGACTTTTATCTAATTATGGCCACCGTTATACAATAAGCCCTCCTCTATTGACACCGAAGTGTCTTATATGGTGCAACATACCCTCTGTTGGCACAATGTGCCCTCTTTTGACACCGAAGTGTCCTCTATGGTGCAACACACCCTCTGTTGGCACTATGTTCCCTATGAAATGGAGTAAACACTCCTCTGAATCGGTAACAGATGCCTCTCAATCGTCCCATGACTCTCTGAATGAGGACTTATCATATAATGTATTATGTGAAAGTTCTGAATTAATTATCTTAAGTATAAGCTTATTAAATTCTGGATCTGAACTTCACTGAAGTTGAATATATAGTATTAAACATTACTAAACTCTGAATTTGAATTTCTACTCTTAAATTCTGAACTGAATATACATATGAATGTGAATATATGTCTCAATTACTAAATAATTGAGATTGGGTCCATAACCCTTATCATGTATCTTTATTCAAAATATGTCTACTCTTACAATGAGTAGCCTAAGTCTAAATCTAAATCTAATATTCTTATCATCTAGGTAAGCCTTACTCTAAAACTCTGGTTTAATAGAATGACTTGATTGATAAATATAAGACAACTGAGCCTAAGGTCTTAAGAAAAAGGATCCAAACTTAATATATAAATACAATGTATATTAATTACCCAAAATATGATGTGTAACGAGATGAATCAATATCTTTGAAGTATTTTTAAATCTGATCTTAAAATGAATAATAATGCATTCATGTGATTAACTCTTATAACATGAATCTTATAATATCTTATCTCCCAAACTTAATTATAAATCGATGGATTCTACTCTTATATCTTATCATGTACTTAATTCTTAGATCTTAATCATCTAAAAAATCTAAACCACACTTAGTTCTTAGATATTATCCTTTCTAATAGACCTTGATAGCATATTTCTACATGAATTATTGAATACAAAGTTACCCCAAATTATTAACTATGTATGACTATCTCACTTGCATATCTTATCTATTAGTCTTATTCATCAATATGAATAATCATTAATAACTCTTATATGAACATAATCTTTTAGTTTCCTCATGAACACCTAATCCATAAATCTTAATTATTCGAAGGAATGCTAACAACATATTTTTACTTGAGATATTAGACACATGTAAAGATGCAATCTTCAATGTATGTAAACTTTAATTGCATGTCTTACTTAAAGTCTTAGAACATTGAATCAAAAAATTCATAATGCCTTGTATGATAAATATGTAAATGTATCGAGCTTAATAAATATGAATACTCATGGGCATGAGCCACCCACCTCTCTTGAAGAATACTTGATTGTTCTACTCAGAATGAATAAACCCTAATCATGTTCTTGGGGTCGATTGAACCTTAATTACCCTATTCATTAAACAATACTTCATCAATAACTACACTCACTTTAGATTTCTAGGGTTTCATGGTGCATAACTAAAATAGGGAGATTCAGAGTCAGATCGAGTTCTAAATCCTAGTTAATTGTTGAAAAATCGATCAAAATCCATATATAACTCAACCCTATCTGACATACCAATTCATTTATATGATTTATACAACATAAAAACCTTATTTGAATACATTAAACACTAATTACATTATGTGGATTTTAATTGGATCTGGGTAGGATCTTCCCACCCACTTGACCAGCGATCCCCTCTTTGCAGTTCGCGAGTCATGTGCCTCCTCTATTTCCCCTGTTAAACAGGGATAACACGATCGGCTGATATGGCAAAAGAACGGTGGCCCTCCGGTCGCCCATTGGACCTAAAGAAGATCTTCCATCCTCGTCGCCTCTTCAAAACCTAGTCAGAGTCAGCGCCTTTCCTCTATCTTATGCTTGTCCATCCCAAACACCACCACAATGGAGGACGATGGCCATCCTAGGGAACGACAGCAGGATCCTAGGCAGACAACTCCAATTGTCATGGTTCCTTAAGGGTGTGCAGGTTACAACCTAGGAATCCATGGCTTTAGCAAGCAAAAGCCTGAGAAACTGGGCTGAAAACATCCGCAACCATTGTATAGAGACGTAGAAGGGAGCATATTGTATTAGTGGTTAACTCAGGAGTCGATCAGTTAATGGTTGGGGAAGCTTTGTCTGGTCCTCTTAAGCCTTTCTGTCATGTTTTCACGAGCCTATCGCGACCAGGACTCTAAGGTGGTGAGGCTTCACACCGAAGCCATGGCTGGTTTGTCAGGGGAACACTTTGGTGGATTGTAGTTGTAAATGAAGCTTGGGTCGAGTCTGTGATGACTTTGGGATGGTATAGTTGCAAGCAATTGACTGGTGGTGGCTCAAAGGTGGAGAACGATGGATGCAATTATGTGGTCATACATGGAGTAGAGTGGAGATGGCCATGGTAGAAGTGAGGAAATTGGTGGTTGAGAGGAGTTTGTATGAGCACGATGGTGATCCTCTGATGCTCAAGACAGAAAACAAAGGGCTAAAGACTAATATGTAGCTCAAAACTACATAAGGGAATGGAAACAAAGGGGTGTTTCCTTCAAGGTGCACTCTAGGGTTTGCTTCGGGACTTAAATGCATAGGAATCCCCTCCTTACCATGAATGAGGGTTTTGTTCCCAAAACCATGAGCAGTAGTGCAAGAACATCAGAGAGATTAAGAGTTCTAAAACCTCAGGTTTCTATTTCTCAGAGTCCATTCAAATGCGAGAGCTGAGTGATGAGGGATCAGCCCTCAGGTTTCCATCCAATGACTGACTCAAAATCAGGTACAGTGAAAAATCACAAAGTGATAGATGTGACAACCATTTTAGGATTATCTACCACTGAAGAATGGGAAATCGGATAAATCAACTATATTGGGTTGATAATTTCGTGATAATCCATGTAGTTATTCACCATTCTTTTCTTATTTTAGTTACAATAACTAGGGTTATCTAAATCAAACAAAACTTGGTAGGATTACCGATTTAAGCATGAGGAATCCAAATGTTGAATTTGATTTTAGGTTTATAATAGGAATCATGGACCTCATAACATTTTGTGCTTAAGATAAATAATGCATTGATATACATTAAAAAGGGGGTTATATTACCAAAAATTGATAGAAGTCCTAATATCTCAGAATTTCCCATAAACAAAACTAGGAAAAATATTATGCATAATTGTCGGGTCAATTACCACTTGCACCTTAACTAGTCATCATGGAATAATTACTGTGTCGTATTTTATTATGATGCAATAGATGTGTCATCATCACATTCTTGTGTTTCTCTAGCATTTTAAATTGTTAGAAGAAAAATAAATAGTAACTTACCATCATTTGGATCATGTTTAATCTAGATTGAACTTATTGGGATGTTACAACTATATCCAATGAGCATACATGGAAGAGAATTAGGGTCTAATTTATCTTGAGTGTAATCTCATAAATAAGGAAAGAATGGAGCACAAAATACACATAAATGATTGTAATCAGGATTTTGTTAGAACGTAAGTTAAAAATGGAGAACTCAAGTTCTATGTAGATGACATAGAAAAGATTCATTCCAAAAGCTCTTGTGTAAGATATCTTCAATCATCATAGATAATCCTAGCTCAAAAATATGTCAGTTTTCCTCTCAGTAAATCCTTTTGATTAGAGTCATGAGGAAATGAGAGGTGGTGGAGTATCTTTTTGATGCCAAGAAATTATTTCAAATTATGATTAACAAATTTTCTACTACCAATAGCTTTGAAATATTTATTAATAAATAATAAATTGTGTATTAATAATATTATGAAAGGAGACAAAAAGTACAGGGGCCCATGCTTATTTTTCATAGGAACATACCAACTAATTTTAACGTAGTCATATGTGAACAACACATAATAAACAAAATTATGCAAGGAATTCACATGAGCCTTTTTCCAAATATCACAATGTATCTTCAAACATAATGAATTTGACATATGTGTTTATGAAGAATTTGTAATCTTCTTTTACTTCATTCACTACTATTACAAAGTTCATTAATGAAACATAGACTGATGATGGATTTATGTTGCAAAACTTGACAAAGAACTCTTTATTTATATGTCTTGAGTGCTTATGTAAAACCTCTCCTGAAACTTTATGAAACCAATTTGAAAACAAACCTTGTTGTCTACTAGTAAAAATAATGTATAATGGGAAAAATATGTTAACCTAGACACATACAATATATATCTCTTAATTGTAGGCACAACAAGAACTTTCTCAATATGAGTCGGTGTTAAATTATGATGAATACCATTATCAATATGTGTATCGTGAATGAAGTTCCCATTACCACACATAATATAATCCTTTCCATGATAGATTCCTAGATTTTGTAGGTAGTTGAAGTTTAAACCACATGTTTAGTAGCCCATACTATCAATGTATCATTTATTTAGATCTACATCATTTACATTTATTGCCTCTTGGGATACAATAGTTCATCTATTGAGATTATTAGGGATGTTATCATTCTAAATTCAATACCGAATATGTGCCCAAATTTAAGAGCATTATGGCCTCTCTTTCCATATATCTAATAGTAGATTATCCCTCTATTTATGTACTTGATATATGTTGCTACTTCCTCTTGATTGTTGAATGGCTTGAGCGAAGTGACAACCTTGAGAGCTAAAGTAAAGATCATTCCATAGTAGGCCCACTCCCTAGAATACCTTGGACATAGTTTTGGGTTTGACTTTCACCTCTTCCCCTATTAGATCATCTTCCTCTTCCACTATAGTTATTTTTTTATAAAACTTGTGTTGATTATTAGTGGCATGCTGAATAGGTGTGCATAAGGGGACATAACTTGTCTTACTAGAATAGAACATTATAGGTTGATTATTCACAAATTTTATAGATTTGCTTCTTTAAAAATATTGTAGAAGGTAGATCATTTAGTGTATGAAGCAATAGTAAGTTTAACATTGAAGCAAAATCCCACATAACCAATACTATCAAGCTCATTTAGGAATTTTATGACTCTTTCTAGATCACTAATAGCATATTCAAAGTCTACATTGAAGGACTCTTTCCTATTCAAAGTCAACCAGACTTCAGATAGTGTCTTGCAACCTATAATTTCTCCAATTACCCTTCAATAATAGATCCAATCATCCAACATTTTATTAGATGACAAATTCTCATCCACACCTTATTTTGGCATTAATATTTTCTAATACATTCTCATGATGGCACAAAATTGGTGGTTGAGTCAGGGTTCCACCTAGGAAGTGTACTAAACGACATGATTTTAGCTAGGGTACATATTTGAGATTTCCATAGCAAGATGTTATTGAGGTTAAGTTTGAGCGAGATAAAATGGGACACATTGTTTCCATCCAGATACATTTAGGGAGAAACTATAGGTGGAGGAGATGAAGTAATAGATAATGATAAGGCTATTGAATAGTTTGAGCAAGAATATAAAGGAAAAATGCACAAAAAGATGGGGGAAATAGCTCTTCTCGAGTCTGGATCTGGTCTCAACTCCGAATTACGTCACCAAACGATAAAGATTCTTATTCCAACATATGTAAACATTGGTAGAGAATCAGATATGTGAAAGGCACTCTAATCTAATTTTCAAGTAAGATGATTATGATTCTCTGTTGTATGAATTACTAGAGAAACAAGTTGACAACTCTTTCATCATGAGATGTGGGTGGAGACCTGACACTGAAGTTCGCAGTGAAAGCAATCTAATAGAAGATACAAAGTGTATCACAAGGAAGAGAACTTTTCATGATGACAGAGAAGCTCGATGGTAGATAATTTCATCTCTCATGATCATCACGATCAAGAGTTTCTCAAGGCTCTTATACCGTGTTTGAAACTAGAAGCAAGGTAAGAAAAAATAAAGAGATGAGAGAAACTATGGGCAATAATGCACCAACCTAAGTGTGTAACCAGATATATTGATAGTACCATGTTCTAATAAAAAGTCCAAGCGTGGACTCTGATTACATGCCTTAATGGGCTTTAAACAAGAATAAACCCCAAAGTATAAAACATGTGACTTATACTACATACTTTAGAGGATAAGTCGTGATATATGGACTAACTTAAATACATATATTATGTTGTATGATAACACACAAAACATATACATACTAAATACGTGAATAACCTAATATTGGCCCAATGATCCTATAAAAGTTTGTGGAAACCTACATACACTATCATATTAAATAGAGTATGTGTACTATATTTATACTTTTTAGTATTGTTGTCTATACCAAAATTTATTGAATGACTAGTAAGTCCATAAAGTCATTAAAAGTAATGAGTTACTTATTTTACTTTCATTTGTTGCTTCAATTGAGTACTACTACATGTATTTTTTAGTATGATTATGAGAAATATCTGTCAAACAATTTTGTCTAAACCTATGAATGTGGTTCACTCCAACACAGAAAATGTGGTTCATGTTTTGGATTTTGTTGATTTGTGTTGGTTGGTTTAGAAATCGATGTCATGACTTGAATTAAGTTCATGTTAATTTAGGTATCTAGTATAATATTCTCGTGTTCTTATTCCTACT
This sequence comes from Alisma plantago-aquatica, assembly GCA_963693085.1. Lineage (NCBI taxonomy): Eukaryota > Viridiplantae > Streptophyta > Magnoliopsida > Alismatales > Alismataceae > Alisma > Alisma plantago-aquatica. Next base: position 1,127,639,019 of record OY856409.1, on the reverse strand, counting down.
TAATTATGTTAATATAAATCCCTTATTCTCTAAAAAATTAAAGATTGGTTGAATCCACAAAAGAAATTGTTTATCAATATCTTATGCTGTGAGGTTTTATGAAAAATTGACGAATAAAATTTTCCATTGGGGCTACTCATAAAAATTTACTAGTTAATGGATTTTGATTTTAGATGAGACTTTGAAATATTATTATTATTATTATTATAATTTTAAAAAAATGGATGTATGTGATATATTATGTCAAAAAAATTTATAAAATTTTAAATGCATTAATTGATTACTTGACTTGCAAGTAGTTTAGTAAAATATTAAACATTTTGAAAGAGGGATTTACAGTAAATTTGGGTTGTCACACCTTAATTACTGTACTTGACGATTTTTGGGTCAATAGAAGGCTATTACCCCTCTGATAAAATTAGAAAAATAAAAATATTGTTGATCAAAATTTATTTGAATTAGTTAACCACATTGATTTCATTTACCATAGCATTTGTTTATTTTTCTTTGCTGTAGAACATGCCCTATCCTCTTCTTCCACTGACAAATATCATGTCACGTCTTTAGAACTCGATGACATGTCCATTTTCTTTTCCTCTCTTCTCCTTCTCCTCTCCCCTCTCTATTTCTTTCCCAACTATCTTTCCTACTCCTCCCTAACCTTTCCTCACAGACATCAAACCCTATTAGCTTGCCCTACCATCCTCTCCCTATGGTGCCTCCACAACAAACTAGACTTTCTCTCCATACATCTTGCGGATACCTCCTCAAAATCCCATGTTTGCCTCCTCACCCCTTCACAACTAAAAAAGTTATCATGCCGATAGAACCCGTCACTACTCTATCAGATTCTGCCCATGCATCAGATTAAATCCACTGCTCTAGGTCATGTGAGACATTGAGGATGATTGCTTGAGCATGACAAGCACATATATGTGAAAAAAAATTCAAACCTTCAAACGTGAAGCAACAATTGTCGACAAAATCAAAAGTCATCAAGAAGTATCACAAATCTTCATCCTTAAACTATAGTAGATGATTCTTTCCCACTTCTCCTCATCATGTATTTATCCTTGCCACCACCATGAAAACCTTACCACCATGCTTGCACTGCATCCTAATATACATGGTTCCATCTCAACCACCTTGACATATATTGGGGCTTGCCTCCACACTGATGCCATATTCAAAGATCACAAAGGATTATAGAAGTCATCCTCATCTCCACCACTAGTAACCACAATGACAATCATATTGTCATATTCACTCACAATCTCACGACGTCAATGGAAGTGAGATCTTCTACTCTAGGATTCCCCTACCTGTGACTACCTCTAGCTAGGTTTTAAGAGAACCTAATAATGTTGGTTGAATAGGAACCTACCTCCTAACGTGGTAGGATGTGGCCCTCATAATGAAAGGCTCATTCAAATTAAGGTCACCCTATTATTTCATGTGTCTTGCTTCTATTAAGAAATGAGTTACTTGGATACCTATGTGCAAGTTAATAACGGGTTAAAGAAATGCGTAAGATGACATAGAAGATGATAGTGCAAGAGTACAACATGTAAGTACAATCACCTATAGTATGAGTGTATTACTTATAAATATTTGACACATTGAAAACCCCTCCAATCTTACCAAACAATATGTACATAAACTAGGACCCTTTGCATACCTAAAGTAATTATAAGACTAAATTTGATCAATTAGGGTATTCTTAAGTATCTATCTTACTTGTATAAGTACTAGAGTATATACATGTTAGACTTTCATATAGAAGTATACAATATGATATTCTTGCCTAATTTATGACTTATTTGTAAACGATAACTCAATACCTATGTAATGTGTAGTGGGTTGGATAATAATTAGACCTATCCTGTATAAGGGTCATGATAACCTTTATTTATGAGTCAGTTTTCCTTTATGATGACTAAATAAGTACGCAAACTATCATTGACACACACATATATACATATATGTATACATACATATATATATACATATACATATATATATACATATATATATATATATATCCTATGGTGTATATATATACAAGAATAATATAGGGAGTATATGTATATAGTTTATCTATTTTGACCAAATTGGTATTTAAGGCAAAGAATCCTAATGAAAAGTTGGTTTATAAATAAGGCTATGACGTATTTAATATTTTGAAGAACCTACTCAAATAACAAGATGTTTTAGACTATACAAGGAACATAGATTTTGATAATGTCTTTATTTATTAAATCATTGATAGTTTTTGTATACCATAATGTATTTTCGAGTATCTTATTATGGTAATACCTCTACTTAAATATATTATCTTCTACTAAAATAAACCTAGAAATGACAGTAAGGATACTTTAGATGATTTAATATCCATGTCATTGAGATCCAAAATGACACACCTCATTAAAATAAATACTTCAAAAGAAACATATTACTTCAAAGATTTTTATGGTTAATAATGTGTATATATAACACTTATAGGCGGAGAATAAAGAATTGGACCCCTCCCTTAGAAAACAGGGTTAGTCTTGAAGACAAAATATGTGCATCCTCCCAATTTATTTTGGGCGTATGGGACTTAATACTAACTATTATCAGTGAGGCATACTTTGAGTTACACTCCTCCTTTTGAATCTCTAGAGTCCTTTTTTACATCTCAATTAACACATATTTCTTTGTTGATGATTATGCAAATCCGAACTCTTATGTATATGGATCCTATGACCCCAATTGTCACATGTTTGATGCTCTCATCCCTTTTGTACTTGAATTTATTTTGTATTGGTGTATGATCTTACCACAATACTATGCATGTGTCTTTTGGACTAGTCATGTCTAGAAGTAGTTACACCATATTTTAATGCACTAAATTTTGAGTCTTCCTACAACACTATGGTTTTAGACCTCCAACCAGGCGTTGGGGTTTTATGCCCCCTGCAACATATCATAATTTAGGTACTAAGGTTCTAGTACTCCTACCATTCACTAAGGTTATATTCCTCAGTGGATTATACATTTATTTGGCAATAAAGTTTTAGTCCTCCTGTCCTTGGTTTGGAATGTATGGGTTCCAGACTGTTTTTTAGATTATGTTGTTATCAACAGGCATTTAGTTATTTTCTTGTGTTTTTTATGGAAAGAATCTTTATTTAATAGTTTACATGATATGTATGTCTCATTCTCACAATGCTATTTCTGTTTACTTTTAAACTTTTCCAAATGATTTAGCCTTCTTTTGACTGGGAACACCCATGCTCTGTGATTATGTCCTTTTAATGCCCAAATGTATTTACTAAATGAATATATACCAGTTTATCTGACACATACCAACTCTTTTGTCTTCCCTAATTTATGTTGTTCCCAAACCACCCATAGGTAGGTTTTGTAGAGGATGATGACCAAGAGGACTTTTAACTAAGACTGTGGATTTTAAGGATAGCTTGGGACAGACATGTTTCCCTCTACACTGCTCATAGTAGTAAATTAGATGAACCGTTATATTTTGTAATGCCACATTTTTGGTGGGGAAAATGTATTCATGAATGGAAAAGATTACAGAAATTTTCATTTTTCATTGCTAAATAAAGATGTTGATTAATGTATCATATGTGAGAAATAAAAGACATTTGTATTCTCCATCTTACATATATGTGTGTTTGGATTGGATGGATTAATTCCTCAATTAAGTAGGGAGTGCACCCACTTTATGGTCACATATCAGAGCCAATGTAATGTCATGAATCTGTCTATTATGATTGATCATCTACTTTTTCTATATATATTCCTTGATGAAATAGTTAAGTGACCCTATATTAGATGTTGATGCACCTTTCACTAGGGTTTCAATTGCTATACAATTTGGTCACTACCATTCCTCACACCACTTTAGTGGATCAAAATGAATTCATAGTAACTCAAATCACCCCTACATCTCTATGATGGCGAGATACCTAGATAGTTCCCTAAGGGCATATGGATATATAATTACCTAATTATACCAATTCTTGGATGACCATGTAGTTATGCTAGTCTTTTAACCTCTAATTTCTTCTTTGGATAGTTAGATGACCTGGTGACTCTTTAATGTCCAACGTTGAGGTTAAGTATCCCATAATAGGATCGATAACATTTAATGTGAAGTTGTAAACATAGGATGAAGTAACCAATGAGGATCTAGTATATGTTGACATCATGCTCTTATAAACTATATCACTGTCACCTATGGTATGAGTTGCAGATGCTTTTCGTATACCTTTTGGATCCTTCGAGGTTTAGACTATTATAATATACTGATTTATGATGAAAATTGACTAACTTGGTTCTCATATTAAGTTTGAGGCCAAGTTTTCATCTTTAAATCATAGGAATTTTGTCGTCAAAAATATTTTCTATGATTGTATATGTACAAAAATATTTTTTTCATGAATTTATTGATGGTTTCATGGACTAAGTCACCACTATATGAAGTTTATATTAGTATAGAATCCCTCAATGAAACAAAATTGACTGGTTAGGTCAACCTTGAAACACTAGACATGTGTATAGATGAATGAGTCAGGAGAAGGTTTGAATATATATGCCATACTAGATCTACTCTAGATTACTTCTTTAGATGGTTCTATTGGATATATATTAACTTATATGTGGTGGAGTTTTATACTTAGTGGTTAAGACAATAACTCATATTTGGTATATAATGAATAAACTAGGTAACTCTTCTGATAATTCCTCAAATATTATTACAATTTTATGGTTCCTCCTAATAAGGATACATAAACATTGATAACATGGAAAAAATAAATGTTAATAGGATTAGCTAAAATAATTTGATTAAAGGTTTATACTCATCAAAGTAAAGTAGGCTCCTAGATTCAATGGACCCAATTGGAAGATTGTATATATAAACATAGAATGTGGATAGGTAATAATTTCACAAAAAACATCAAGGCAACATGCCTTAGCTTTTTATAAGGGTAATGTTGTGGATGGATCTATTATGAAAACTAAGTTAAAACTATTAGTAAATGATGAATTCGATGAAATTACACTTTCACCCCATATGGTAAATAAACATAATCAAGTGATCAAACACAAAGTAAATAACCCCTTTTGATGAATTATAATGGATAAATGGTTAAGTAAAAATGTGTACCTTTGTTGATGTCTAAAATACTGGTGGGATGGTGTAGGCCGCAGATGATGACTTAGTGAGAGAAAGCTCCAACTTCTCTCTAGAACACAACAATTCAGGAACAACAACAACAACGACCCTCACCTTCACCATCGTTCTCCACATCCACCATTATATTCACTACATAAGACATTACTCAACATCACCCAGTTGACAATATAGCAACAACTTTTCCAGCTATACCTTCACTATCAACACCCTTTCTACACTAGCTCTGATATCACATCGGTTCCCAAGATGAAACACCTCATGCCAATAGTATCATACACAACTATGACCAATCTACACACTCAACAAAATACACATGATACAAAATCTATTGAGCTTTTACACACCATCATCACATGATACTCAACATGCAAATCATAGCTGAATCTATCTACATCCAAATTGTGCATACACGATGATAAGCAACCATCGTCGAAGACATAACTTTCCTAATACCATACCCTGATTTAGTTGTAACATAGATTAGTCACACATACTATATACACCACAGTGAGGTGTTGTCGGCCAACATGAGGACAAGAGAGATCTCATCATTAACATTCTAAACAAAACATGCGAGATCAAAGATGCTAATTTAAATAATATAAATGTTGCATATAAAGAGAAGGGTAAAGATTAGAACAAGACAACACAAACATATTGATCCTCACACATACTACACTAGACATTGTATCAGATTTCACATACGTGTATTACACACTCAATTCAGACACTATGAAGTTGTCACACTACCAAAAGCATGGACATGCCACTACTTTAGGATCAATCAAGGAATCAACACCATCAAGATTTGTAACAAAAAATTTAAGGTCACTATTATAGAATAAAAGCACAATATCATGCATATTATAGAAGGTTGTCCAAGATGATCATAGCTCTCAAACTGAAGTAGGACTGGATCATCTACATCAAACTTATTGAGAAGCATACACATATGGCATGGGTAACCAATCTCTTTACAGAAATGTCGACTGAGCTCCTACCACTCTTCATAATGGTGGGGGACTCCAATTTTGAAGAATCAGATTTGACAGACCAATTATTTGTGAGATATGTGTATCAACCAGAGCCAGGTACATTCACAAACTCCATTGAAATCGAACAACATTAGACTCATCTTCATACACATCAGAGAAAGACACTACATCATCAAATGTACTATCACCAAGAATTAGGTACACACCTCCTCTTCTTTACCATGATGTTTCTCGTTCAAGTTCTACATCTGCTATCACCTCTTCCCCTTCCTATATTGAAAACTTCTCCACAATAAACCCATCATATTAGTCCATGTTCCCTCCAATCTTCTCTTCCTTAATGTCTAGTGACATATCCATTTCCTCTTTTTTCCTATCCCACTATCTTCCAACTAGATTGTTGTTTCTTATCGTTGGAAATGATACCACAAACCAGTACTTTTCTCTTGGTGTCTTAGATTTGGGAATCTAAAGAAACCACCACTACAAATATGACATATTGCGTTAGTTGTTGTTTTAAGAAAACCCACATGTTTAGCGGTGGTTATGTAAAGAAAACTTTTGTGAGTTGACCAACTAAGAAAACATGGGTTGTGCTTTTATTGGCGAGGGTCGTTTCTCAAAGAAACTGATGCTATATATTGCCCACCAAAATATAAGTTTGCATAGAATTTTTGTGATCAATTTATTTGACTCCGAAAACCCTACGTCTTCTTGGTCTCAAATAATGTCCATGTTTTTTTCACTAGATTATTAAGATTTACCCGATTAGTCATTTTTTTATGATAATTAGTTAGAGTTGAATGTCAAAGCAAAGGAGGGCAAGTTCACACCTTAGGACACACACGATGAATTGACGTTGCTCTAGGGACATAAGAGCATCCTAGACATGTTAGGGGCACTAGTGTTGGGTATGGCATCAAATCTTTTTTTGCACATCCTAGCAAAAGTGCAAACAAGCCAAGAAAGAGGAACTCGATCATGAGTATGTGAAGAGATTGGTAGATGCAACCTTGGAGAAATATACAACTTCTCAGGTGGCGTTAGCTTCTCCAAAATTCATAAAACTTGTTCATCACTCGCCCATAGAGTGCATTGTGAGTAGTCCTTCAGACCCATTTTGCACGGTCGAGGTAAGATTCAATTCAAGTCAATTTATCTATACATTATCATAAAGTAATCCATCAATTAATATTTACATTTGTCAAATTAAATTTTGTGTTTCATAAAATTTCAGGTGGCCAGAAAATATCATCTTGTTGTCGATGTTCCATCATACAATGTTGTGGTAGATGTGGAGGCTTCTATAGCTGATGTGGTTCATGATATTCCTGTTCCCATTGATCATGTTCGTGTGAGAGTCATACATGTATTTGTAGGAATAAGCAACACACCTCTCCCATACTAGTACCCAGATGCCACCATGGTTGGAGAGGTAGAAGGTGGCTTTACTAGATGGCCCAAACGACTCATTGTATTTCTTCAGGTATGACAATTGATATACTAAAACTTATATACATAATCAAAGGCTAATATGAAAATACATGCATGTAGTCTACATCAGCTAACAATCCCCCTAGGGTTCTGAAGCCTACCCCCCACATTTTATTCTATAAGAGTTGTTTGACTCCTTAGGCCTTAACTGCATGATGTTGACAAGATGGTTAGATAATATAGACCAAACATATACCATTCTAATCAGCATTGGAGAGGAGATCGTAGGCATAGAACGCGACAATATTGTAGTATTGATAGATGTTTATGAGCTATTTCTTTATTATTGGCTGAACACATTAGCGATAGAACTTTGGATACGGTGAGTGTGAATACCCCGTCATATGCAAAAAATTGTTTACTTGTCTCCTACATATTAATTGAGTATTTCATATATATACATACATAAATACACACATATATATATATACATATATATATTATTTTAGTCATTTGTATTACGTGGCTCGTGACTACGAAACATCAAATTTTGGATTTCTAATGCCATTATTGATTAACAATATACTTAGAGACCCGACTGACGTCAAAGATTATGTGACTATTGTTAGGCAATTTTTTGGTGCTTCTAAGAGAGTGATTTTAGCTCCCTCCCACATTAGGTAAGTTTATGTATTGTTGTTTATATGTCTAACCTATGAGGAATTTAATTTTTATTTTATTTGCTTTATATTCACTTAGAAATAAGCATTGGCAATTGTTAGCGATTATTCCTCAGACCTGGACTAGGTATTTCTTTGATCCTTCGGGTAAAACTGACACCAAATGAGGGACACCCAACGAAATCGGTGATTCATGTGTACGTATAGTTTTTTGGTTCCCAACATATTTGCTAATGTTTACATCATATGATAGTTTAATAATGCAACATATCTATTAATTTAACTTATAGGCATGTGAAAGCATTTCGTGCTGACAAAGGGAAAGTAGATAAGAAAAAGAAATAATTAACTCAGAAGAGTGTTGATGTATATAGTCTTCTCATTCAAATTTCATAATATATGACCAACTCTGCTTAATTCTGTTTATTAATGTAATTGTAAATCTACAAGGCCATATACAATACAATGGTTGGACATGCACGTGCTATGTGATGTTGTACATACAGACAATTGTCACTCATACAGAGCATATCAAATGTATAGAGAATATAAGCTACTAATCATGGAGCATATATGAAGTCTCATTTGATAATAGAAACAACCAAATCTAATTGAAAGTCTCATTGTCTTTGCAGTTTTTTGAAAATACTAAACCCTATACATTGGAGCGGCTGAATGACCTACATAAATAGTGGGAAGACTGCTTCATCAAAAATGCAAAGACTTGAATGAACCATTTTATGGTTGATTAATATTTTTAGGTAGCTCGACTGTTGATGTCATATTTTTATATGTATTTGTGTGTGTGTGAATTGAATGTTATTATATACATGTTATTATTATATATTAAAATTTGAGATGGAAGTTGATATTGATACCTATTTGTGTGTGTGTGAAGTGAATGTGAAGTGAATATGTGTTTGTAAATTGAATGTGAAGGCTTGAGGAAGAGAATGATGTGTATTTGTGCATATTATGTATGAAATTGCAGGGTGGTTGAGAAATGAAAGAATTGATCTGAGAGTTCATGGATTTGTGTGCATTTGAAGTAAAAAAGATAGAATATGTGGCATGTTTGTGCCTATTTGATATATATATTTTTCTTGTAGGTGTGTTAGTCTGTTGTTAAGTTTTTATGGTTATATAGAGTCCACTATTTATCAGAATTTTCACTTCTAAAGAACAACAGTCTCTAGACAGGCTAGCAGGCTGGATAGCAGGTCTGTATACCTACTATATAAAAAACATACACATTTCTTGTTATTTATTGTAAATAATTGTCTACACATTAAATCTACGTAGGCTATTTACAACTAACCGGCGGGATATACCTAAAATTTTCACTGTTCAATAACTAATAAAATTGACATCAAGTTATTCGGTGTCGGTTGTTTGTCATCAACAAACCAACAGGGAAACATTAATGGTGGTAGTTTTTTTTCCCTACAATCGACGAGAAAAGGAAAAATCGACCACAAATACATCACCCACTACATGTTATGTCACTAATTCTGCTGTAAAAAGAATTGATGACAAAAACTATTATCGGTGGTTTCTTGAACCGCCAAAAATGGTTGATTTTTAGTTTCTCCCACTTGGTCGTCGGTATGAAACCGACATTGAATTCCTGATAAAACTGACTCTATATCTCCATTTTGTAGTAGTGAACACTGCTCTTCTCCCCCTTTCTACTTTCCTTGTAGACTGCATGGCCACCTATCCTACATCTATCCTAGAAATTGACAAACATACCTTTCTAAACATTGCCCCCATGCAGTGCATGGATTCTTTTTCCATGACCCCCCTTTAATTCTCGATAGATATCAACATACCTTTCAAACCTTTTCTCCTTCCCCATGCCATCTAACCTCAACCCTATCTTCTCATAACCACAACCTTTTGCATGTCTATATATCCTTGACACACTTCCTGATCACCCGCCACCTACCACCTCTCACGATCATGTCGTATCCCATCCCCTACCCCCCAATCCTTTCAAATTCTCCACCACATCATCCCATCCCAAGCCCCTACCCCCTACTCACCATCTCTTAAACCATATTTCCCCCTTACTTTTCTACCCTGTGAAACCTTTCCCTCACCAAAACCTACTTGTTGTCAACCCTTAGACCATCCTTGTGCTAGCATGGTCCCTTCTGTTCACCTTGAGAAGGAATTCACTGTTGACCTTCCTACCAACTCCATGTGACTTCTTTGTGTCTTCACCAATATAAGTATCATGGTCACCATCTCAAAAAATATCGACCATAACACCGTTAACATCATTGATTTTACTAGAGCCACTGGTCTTCTTCTCCCAGGGAACACCATCCTTAAACCTAAGATCTTATCCCCATAATAGCTTCTCTATTCTTTCCCATAAGTAACTAAGCTTGACCACCTCTTCAGACAAGTGATGATGATACCCTACGATACTAGTTTGGTCTAAGATACCATCACTGAATGGTTCCTTTGACAAGGATCCTCTCTAGCGGGATCTGATTGTTAAGGATGAGTCTTTATCTCTAATATTCCTCCTCACCTTTGGGAGGTGGAAATCTTTCATTCCATTGCACATGCCACATGTGTCACCCTACGATTTGTCAACCATGATACCCTCCATCCTACAAACTTCATAAAAGCATTTTGTGCCTTCTCTGTTAAACGTATCAAACCATCTGCATCCCTAAAGATTAGACTGTGTGAAAAGTTCTACACCATTAAAACATGTAACTGAAAACCCTACACACCCTACAACCACCTTTTTAGACATCACAAACCATCCTCCATCATGGTTCCTCCCTGTCAACAACACAAATAAAAAACAAATTTGTTACAACCTAAAAACCTTTTGATAGAAAGATGGTTTGGGATAAGAAGAGATCCATGAACCCCTCTCATGGTATCTCAAACCCTAGTAGTCCAAACAAAAGACCTAGATTTTCTTCCCCTCCTTCTGAAACAACAATAACTGCATCATTGATATTATCAAACTGTTCCATTCCACAACAACCCCGCACACACCACCATCATTGACAGAGACACAGTGGAGAAGATTAAAACAACCATCATAAAAGATATACCATCTTCACATATCCCAAAAAATAAGAAAAAATCTAAACTTCATATTGTAGTATTAGCCTTCAAATCACTCATCACCACACTAGAGGGACACACTAAGAAAAATTATTTTGGTATGGAGCAAGAAGGCAAATTATCTGAATACACTGCCATTTCATATAGTAGTGAGCTACCATTTTGTTATGATTATACACTATATAATGATATAGCTATGCCATTATATGATATATATGACATTGCAACATGGCTTGACATAAACTGATTCACAAAATTTGCCACAACTCTGGGCAACAAATTTGACACTAAACACACAGTCAACATAGCAATGAATGACATAGAGAAATATATGTGATTCCAAAACAAAATACATATGCACAGTACCAAATTAGACCTACAACATATTCATCTAGAATAAATAAACCATATACATTCAACACATAGTATATAATACTCTTCTGATATGAAAATCTCCTCCTGGAATGTTCATGGAGCATCCAATGTGAAGAGAAGAAAATGTATCTATACATTCATATACAAAAACAACATTAACATCATCACCATACAAGAAACCGAAACAATACTTAACCCTTTCTCTCTTAGAACCATTGGTAGAAAACATATCAATGAATGGTATCAAATCCCTCCTGTCAGTTTCAAAGGTGGTATTGTTATAGGTTAGCAAAATAGTTTTAATATCATACAACATGTATACTGTGAATAAAATATCACTATACATGTTACCAACCTTACCGAATAACACTCATGGATATTCACATGGATCTATGGAGAACCTAGCCAATACAAACATCGATACATACATGAAATCTCAGATCTCTTTACCAGTTACTCGGGCTCTCCATGACTCATTAGGGGTGATTTTAATCTTATTACTACGGTCACTATCAGACATTATCCAAACGGTACACCAACAACACTTCATGTTTTGATAAATGCCTACAAAAATGCATCAGAGATCATAATATGATAAAAATCATCCCATTCAATACTTATTTTACTTGGAGTTGTGGTTCCTCATTGGAAAATTTTGATCATTTCATTTTCTCTCCCTCATGTAATGATCTATACCCCCACTCATGTGCTATTGTTGCACCTAGACCCATTTCTGATCACTTCCACATCTACATAAACACCTCCCAGATATGTTGGGGGCACAATCCATTTTGTATTAAAAACTATTGACTTACTGACCCAACATTAAAATATCTACACACAACATTGGTTACCTACACCACAATTATCCTTTGAGCCAAGATTCCACATATACAACAACACCAAGAGAATTAGATTGGCCCTAAATTATGGAATGGAGATAAGTATGGAAACGTAATGCACAGACTGGTAGACCTAGAGAAAATTCATTTCTTAGTAGAAGGAAATCCACACATCGACCCTACCATCACATTAGCTATCAAATCTGATATCATATGCATCCAAGATAACATTGACATCATTTGGAGTTAGAGAGCCAAGATCATGGATAGTTGAAGGCAAATAACATAAAATTCTTCAACAAATGTTGCAACAATAATGTGAGAACAAATATCATCACTAGTCTTACCATCAACGGGAGTATATCCACAAATAAACACATGATCACAAACTACATTGCTACATTCTTCCAGAATATCTTCAACAGTGGTCATAGCCCATCCACCCTTTCTTCTATCAATTGGATAATACTATGTCCTAAGACCATTGACTCTCCACAGAAAATCATAGAACTATTCACTAAACATGAACTCAAGAGTGCTATTTTTAGTCTTGGTATGGACAAATCACCTGGTCCTGACGGTTTAAACATCGAGTTCTATCAAACCATGTGGGAACACATTAAACACGACTTCATGCACCTACAATAACCATACCCACAATCATGAAAACATACACAGCCATTTTAGATTACTAAACCATACATATATCACTCTGATCAAGAAAGTAACCCAACCAGAAAACATCCAACAATTCCATCCCATTAGCCTGAACAATACATCCTACAAAAAATCTTTGCTAAGATTTTGAGCAGTGAACACTAAACCTTTTAGCATGAAAGAGTCCCATTCAAGCTCTTGTTCCTAGAAAATGTAGTACTTGATTGCCTTTCCTTCTTCTTCCCACAAAATGAATGCCCTTTTTCTTTGTTCCTTTCGATCCTCTCCCTATAGCCTTCAATGAAACCATTCTTGAATTAAATGATAGACAAAAACCATAATGTGTTCCCCAAAAATAGAAACATTCAATATGCATACATCATGGTAAATGATACTATACACTCCTGTCACAAAACCAAAACACCTCTCCTTGCACTTAAACTGAATTTTGAAAAATCTTTCGATAATGTTAATTGGAAGTTCCTTCTTCATACCATGCATGGACACGATTCCCCCAAGGATTAGCTTGATACATGCATCCATCTCAACCAAAAAATTCTCGACCATTATCAATGGTACTCATTTTGGTTATTTCCACAACACTAACTATCTCAGACAGAGTGACCCTTGATCCCCATATATCTTCATTATGGTCACATCCCTACTTACAAATATGATTAAGATTGGTACAAACAACAGTCTCATTGAGTCATCAACTGAATGTTTTGAAAACATAATACAATATGCAGACAACACCATGATCTTCATCAAACCAAAGGACACAATGATTCTCAACACCATTTGCATTATTGGCATTTTCTCATATATCTCACGACTTAAGATAAATGAACAAATCTTCCATCACTAACATTCATATCCGATCGAACATCCTAAATTGATATAAAACCCAACTCAAATGCAAACTAAGAATTTTCCTTTCATGTAACTAGGCCTCCTCAACCCACCTTATCCCATAACAATCCATACATGGAAGCCTATCATTGGCAAAATCAGCCATAAATTATCATCATGGACAAACAACTTCCTCAACCTTGTTGGTAGGATCACTCTCCTAAATAGCTCATTAACATCAATCACCACATAATATCTCAGTTTCATCCCACTACCATAAAAATATCTTAGAGATATTGACCATTAGGAAAACATTCCTCTAGAACCACTTTGCCACTACCACATTAAAACCAAAATTCACATGGTTAAGTGGAATACCATCAATGCACAAAAAAGATATGGTAGATGGGGAATCCTCAATCTCAAGACACATGCCATCTAACTCATTAAAAATATTATTGCCACTCCCTCCTCCAATATTGTCAACATATGCAAACCTTTCATACTTCATAAATATTACTGGAATAGAAATCCATGATGGACCACAACTAAAGACATTACATCCCCTCTATGCAAATACATAAACAAAGAAATAAACTAATAATTCACATGATCAAAACAACCCCTCATGTCTCTAAATGCATATGTTTCTAGACTGACCCATGGTACCAAAACACGATGATCACAAATCTGGAATTAAACATCCATATTCCACAAAACTTGAAAAACTTGAGCACTGCTAAAAACTTTTTGCTACTCACAAGTGATAGAAGAAATACTCTCAAATAATTCCTTATTGAACACCTTCAGAATGATACTCTGATTACATCATCCCTACTCTAGAATATAACACCACAAACAACATATCATGAACATGGGGATGTACCTACACATGACATCATGCTTACCATTTCCTCAATTACATGAGCATTACAAACTACATGCTTGGTATTTGTAAATTATCATGTCCACTAAAATATTAGATTCTCATTTGGCACATCACACAATGTAAACTCCTTATGCATCAAAATCTTATGAAATGAGGAATCTTCATACCATCTAGATGTTGCATGTGTCAAAATGATACTGAAACCACAAACCACTTATTTATCCACTGCCCTATCATCACCCACATACAAAACACATTTTTCTACAACTCTAGGATATCTACTGAATTGAGTATACAATACCTTATTCATCAACAGAAACCAAAAAATCCTTCACATGATAAGAGTATTCTCATGGTATCTATCATATAGAACATATGGATCGAAAGAAATTCTAGAAAACACAACAACACATACAACACTCATCACCACATCACAACTAATATTGAACAAACATACTTCTTATTCCTTCATTGTAGGTCTTCCCATCACGGAGAGGCAAGAAGATGAGGTGCATCAGACAATTTTTGGCAACAACAATAGTGAAGGAAGTCACTTCACACTAGAGAAGATTATGGCATATAGTGGCTTTTAACTAGCACAGTTCTAGCACACTTCTAGTGATAAGATCATATCCAGTTATATTTTGATTACATTTGAGGCCTACTTCTATATTGGGGTGCCTCCCGCATGGCTATTTCATCCTTTATTCTCATCATGTTTATGTTTTATTGCCCTACAATACTTTTTTACCCATGAACACACCTCTGACGTTGTCTCAAAAAGATCATCCCATATGTCCGACGATTTGCATCCGATAGGTCATGCGAGACATCAAGGATGATTGCTTCAGCATCATGATCACCTTTATCTGGAAAGAGTTATGATATTCAAATTGGAAGCAACAGTTGTAGAGTGATTTAATGGTCATCAAGAAGTAGTACAAGTCTTCACTCTTGAACTAGCATATGATTCTCCCCGCTCCTCTTTATCATGTTCTTCTCCTTCAAACCACCATAAAAAAGCTGACCACCATGGTTACACTTGTTGGTAAATATGCCCATAGAGCCATCGCGAGCAATTCCATGGATTTAGATATTAATTAGTCAATTAATATGATTATTTGGTTAATTAATTAATTCACCATCACCATCCTCAAGAGAGAAAGGAGAGCACCGCGACGCTAGCACATCGCCACATAGAGACGACTACTTCCCGTCAGCTTAGGAAGCATGACGTGGAGTTCCAGTCTATCTGCGTGGATGAAGTAGAGATACAGACACTTAGATGACTACATTCGGAGGACGTCAACGAACATCCATATGCTCTACGAGCGGCGTACATCACCACAAGAAAGGAGCACCGTCATATCTTCCTGTGACACACTCAGTGAACAGGAGAGAAGTTTCGTCCATGTAGGCCAGCAACGTTGCACACCATCATGCGGTGGGACATCACCAGACTTGCTCCGTGATAAGGTATATCCTACAAACACTCTTTCTAAATATGTTGTTGTCGACGAGATCCTATTTCGGGTTGCATAGATTTTTTTGTTGCTTCTGTCATGCATATTTTCTCCACAAAACCCAACAGTGATATCAGAGCATCGTCGATCTACGACGTATTTAGATTTATTTCGATATGATCGAATCACTATATACTATTTTCAATGTTGCTTACGATGCGAATTAAAACTGTTAATGTGAAAATCTAAACCTAATTCCACATACGCCGCAGGCTTCTATTTTTAACGTTTTGGATGGGGTCGACTATAGAAAATATTGATTTTCCTAAGTGCACAGAAGTAAAATTCCATAGACCTTTCAGGGGATCTGCCCCTGGATCCCCGTACAGGGGCATTGCCCCTATGTACCCCACATAGTCTGCATGGGAGTGAAAAAAATAATTAATGGGGAATGTCCCACATAAAAAGGACTGCAATTTGAATATGTATACCTATGATATCATATGCTTCACCTTTAAAATATATTTTATGTGATGGATGCATGCACAATTATGGCCTAGTATCCCCTTTTGTGAATGTTGTGAATGAATATGGATGTCAATCTTGTGTATATGCTTGTTTTGAATGCTATGGATGTATAATGGTTGTATGTGGATCCTTTGTATAAAGTAATCGGCTTGCATGTTGAGCCTCATATCTTATTGTAAAGTGTAATTAATTCTTTCCCTTTATATTTGTACCCATATGATGTAATAGAGAAAGGATTAGTTTTAGTCTTTGTAAACTTGATGTAAAGGAGGCCACTTGAAGATCCAACTCCAAGGAGCGTCCATGGAGAAGTACCATGAAGATCCAATTCTAAGAAGAAACTTGAAGATCCAACTCCAAGGAACGTCCATGGAGAAGCAACATGGAGATCCAATTCTAAGAAGCAACTTGAAGTTCCAACCTCACGGAGCATCCATGAAGTTGTTCATTGTAATGCAAATCCTTACAGGTTGATTCACTGGTGTTTTTGCATGAGATGCATAAGACCTTAGGTGGACCACAATCCTTTTTTGCTCCAAAAGATTACAATAGTATGGCCATAACCGATGTATTTGTGTTTATGATTGCATGTCTATCATTTGTGGTTGTGGATATAGTAGTATATGATACGTACTATAAGTATGTGGTGTTTGGATATGTATATGTATTAATAAAACCCCTCAATGAATAATATTAAGTTTTAGTTGCCTTCCATAAAGAAACACACATGAAAAGATTGATCGACAATGTATGGGCATGCCTCCACGTGGTACACTATCTATCTCGTGGAAGTGTGATGGTGGATGTGTGGGTCTACCTCCCTAGGGTGCACACTCATCGTGTTGGCTTATGGGTTGGACTTAACTAGGGAACCTTGATAGGATAAAGTACCTAGAGGCACACAGGTGCATCATGGCAAGGAGTTGTGCATGATCATCTATCCAAGAGTTGCATATGATGCAATTGGCAAAAGTTGCCTACCTTAGTATTTGGTCTTTGACGTCGGCGTTGGCTGGGCATTGATCCAATTATTTTGAATCTTGGCTCACTAGAAGGTTGTACGCTACAATCTTCTGAGTTGATAGTGAGGGCTATCAATTTGAATAAAATAGTGGGAGAATAATTAATTAAAGGCCTAACTAATCTCATTTATCAAATCTTTACAAGTCAAAATGTTTTGGACTAAATGGAAACTCTTTCTTTTGTAGCAATCAAATGGCAAACAACACTCACACTTTCTCATTGCGATCGGTCCTTGAGAAGGACAAACTTATCAGAACCAACTTTCAAAACTGGTTTAGGACACTGAGAATTGTTCTCACGCATAAGCATAAGATCTATTTCCTTGAAACACCAGAGCCAGTGGAACCTTCCTCAAATGCACCCAAGGCTGAAAAGGATGCTTAGAAGAAGCACCTTGATGATGTCATGGATGTCAAGTGCCTGATGTTGTGCTCAATGGACTATGAGTTGCAAGAGCAACGTGAGAACATGAATGTCATGGAGATGGTAACACATCTCAAGAACATGTATCAACATCAAGCAAGATAGGAGAGATATGATGTCTCCAAGGCTTTGTTCAGAAGCAAGATGAAAGAGGGAGACTCAGTTGGCACCCATATACTCACTTTGATTGGGTACGTGGAAAGCCTATCCAAGCTGGGATTTCCCCTAGGTTAAGAGTTGGCCACTGATGTGCTTATGCAATCGTTGCCTAAATCATATAGTCATTTTGTCATGAACTACAACATGAACAATCTTGACAAGTCGTTGTATGAATTGTTGGGCATGTTGAGGATAGCTGAAGCACAGATGAAGAAAGACAAGCCCAAGTCTGTGATGATGATCAGTAAGACAAATGGAAAGTCAAAAGGTAAAGGCAAGGCTAAGAAAGGTTCTAAATCTGGGCATAAGCCAAAGTCATCCGCACTCAAAGCTAAAGGTGGGATCTCCAAAGAAGGCAGTTGTCACCATTGTCACCAGGCTGGACATTGGAAAAGAAATTGTCCTCTCTACCTGGAGAAACTAAGGAAGAAGAAGTAGGGGATAGAGATCTCCACTTTAGGTGCATAAGTTATTGAGATAAACTTAAATACTTCTTAATCATGGGTACTGGATTCTGGATGTTGATCTCACATATGTTCAAATATGCAGAATCTGATAAGAAGTAAGCCTTTACGAAAGGGCCAAGTCGAGATGTTGGTTGCTAATGGAGCAAGAGTTGCTGCCACTGTAGTTGGAGTTATTAGTGTATCTTTGCCTATGGGCCTTATAATAGAATTAGAGAATTGCTATTATGTACATTCCATTAATAGAAATATTAATTCTGTATCTTGTATGGACAAGAGAGGATTTGAATTTCACATTAAGAATGGAATGATTTCTATTTCTAAAGATGAGATCTTTTATGCAAGTGCCCCTATGTCTTATGGTATCTGCTTGTTAGAACTTGAGACTAGCATATACAACATAAATACTAAAAGGCTAAAACTTGACAACTCAAACAAAACATACTTATGGCATTGTCGTCTTGGGCATATAAATGAGAAGCACATATCTAGACTCCATAAGGATGTTTATCTAGACTCTTTTGATATTGAATCATTAGAGACATGTGAGGCTTGTTTATTAGGCAAGATGACCAAGACTCCTTTCACTAGACATAGTGAGAGAGCCAGTGATCTGCTAGGGCTCATACATATTAATGTATGTGGACCTTTTAGATCAAATGCTATAGGAGGCTATCAATACTTCATTACCTCCACCGATGACCTCAGTAGGTATGGCTATGTATATCTTATGAAGTAGAAGTTAGAAACTCTTGAAATGTTCAAGACATTCATGAATGAAGTAGAGAAGCAACTTGGTAAGAGTATTAAAGCACTCTGTTTAGATTGAGGTGGCAAATACTTAAGCCAAGAGTTTGAGGACCTTCTGAGGGACCGTGATATGGTATCACAATGGACTCCACCTGGTACACCACAACATAATGGTGTGACAGAAAGAAGGAATTGTACATTATTAGACATGGTACGATCAATGATGAGTTCAGTCGAACTTCCAATATTGTTCTGGGGATATGCTGTTGAAACCACAGTGTTTACTCTTAATCGTGTACCTTCCAAATCGGTTCAAAAGACACCATATGAGATGTGGAATGGGAATCATCCCAATTTTTCTATGTTAAAGATTTTGGGATGTGAAGCTTATGTTAGGAAACAATTTCTTGAAAAGCTTGGACCCAAATGTGGAAAATGCTATTTTGTTGGATACCCCAAGGAAACTCGGAGATACTACTTCTACACACTGACTGAAAATAAAGTGTTTGTTGCTAGGATTAATGTATTTCTTGAAAAGGAATTTATTTCCAAAGGAATCAGTGGGAGGAATGTAGAGCTCAAAGAAGTTCGAGATCAACAAGAAAGCAAAGAACCCGAGGAGGTACATAAGGAACATGAAGACTCACAAGCTGTTGTGGAATTTCAAGTTCCAAATATAACACATGAACCTCGTAGGTCTAGTAGGACACGACCTGAGCCTGTGAGATTTGTATTTCTCATGACTCAAGATAGTGATGAATTGGGCATAGAAGATGAGCCAACTTCCTATCTAGAAGCTACAAGGGACCAGAATCTAAGAAATGGCTCGAAGCCATGAGATCAGAGATGGAATCCATGTACACCAAAAAAGTATGGACCTTGGTGGTTCCACTCGAAGGGGTAAAACCCATAGGGTGCAAGTGGGTCTTTAAGAAGAAGACCGACATGGATGAAAATGTTCAAACCTATAAAGGTAGATTGGTTGCGATAGGATTCCGTTGAATTCAAGGTGTTGATTATGACGAGACCTTCTCACCAGTTTTCATGGTTAAATCCATTAGGATCATGCTTGCCATTGTAGCTTATCATGACTATGAGATTTGGAAGATGGATGTTAAAACATAATTCCTCAATGAGAATTTACTTGAGTATGTGTATATGACACAACCTGGGGGTTTTATCTATCCAAAGGAAGCCAATAAAGTCTGTAAGCTACAAAGGTCAATCTATGAATTGAAGCAAGCATCTCAGAGATGGAATCTACATTTTGACGAAGTAGTCAAAAAGTTTGGCTTTAGTCAAAATGAAGATGAACCTTGTGTTTACAAAAGGGTTAGTGGGAGCACAATTGTATTTCTCATATTGTATGTGGATGACATACTATTGATGGGAAATGACATCCCTACTCTTCATATAATAAAAGCTTGGCTGGGGAAGATCTTCTCTATGAAGGATTTAGACGAAGCATCCTATATACTAGGAATCAAGATCTATAGAGGTAGATCTAGAAGGCTTCTAGACCTAATCTAGAGCATATACATTGACAAGGTGCTAAAGATGTTTAGCATGGAGGGTTCTAAGAGAGGTAACTTGCCCATGTCCCATGGGGTTACGATCTCTAAAGCCCAATGTCCTGGTTCATGTGATGAACGGGCGCACGTGAATAAGATTTCATATGCATCAGTAATTGGATCTATCATATACGCAATGTTATGTACTCATCCTGATGTGTCGTATGCTTTGATCATGATGAGTCGGTATCAGTCAGATCCAGGTGAATGTCATTGGACAGCTGTAAAGAACATCCTAAAGTACTTGAGAAGGACTAATGATCAATTCTTGGTATACGGTGGTGAGAAAGAGCTTGTGATAAAGGGTTACACCAATGCTAGCTTCCAAACTGACAAAGATGACTATAGATCACAATATGGATTTGTGTTTTGCCTAAATAATGGAGCTATGAGCTGGAGGAGTTCCAAGAAAGAGACGGTTGTGGATTCTACAACAGAGGCCAAATATATTTCCACATCTAATGCTGCAAAGGAAGTTGTGTGGATCAAGAAGTTCATTTCTAAACTTGGAGTGGTTCCAAGCACTAGTGATGCAATTGAGTTGTTTTGCAACAACAATAGAGCAATTACACATGCTAAATGTAACATCTCTGACCTGGGTTATGCTTTAATCCTAGATGTTTTGCTTAATAAAGTTAATTATGTTGGTATGTATGCCCATAGAGAAAGTCATATGATGATTGTAATGGGATACTTTGTAAATGATTTGAATAATAATAAAGGCAATTTCTGATCTATATGTTTAAACTGTTTCTGAGATGATAGTGTAACATGATAGATGTCTAAAGAATGATTTTACTCAATGACGTATGCTTTTAGGTTAAGAACCTAAACGATGAGATCATGTGGATGTTAAGAGTATATATTCTTGTTTGGTCCCTAGTCGGTTGTTATTGTGGAAATAACCATAGACATCAATAACACTAAAGACTAGATTGTGTGTTGGTTGATGATAGAATCTCATTAGTCATGATATTGTGATATCAAACCAAGCACATAGGTACTTGTTAGAGAACAAGGTACCAGACAGACCCACCGTGAGAGTGACACATGGAACCATGACTTGGTAGTCACATTCAGCTCTCACAGTGATGGTGGTGAGTGTGATTCTTAGACCTAAAATAACTACACTCAACATGTCTTTGGGTACACTTTGACATCATCAAACGCAGTCCTGAAACATGGGTTGTTATAAAGGTGATGATTGGGTGGCTTTGACACATGGGGCTTTTGAGGGGTGAGTGATAGATATGGGATTAGTCCCTCTTGAGGGAGTTTGATATCCTTGGCCACTTGATGAGTAGGATTGAGAAAGGCATGCGCATGCATGTGTGAATCAATATGTGATATTGATGTCACACACATCTCACCCAGTCTACTCTGAGATCAAGGAAATGAATGAACATTGACAGGATGACTGTTCCATGCCTCGAGTTCATTCAGGATATCATCGATAAAGGAACTATACATTCACTGTAACACCATTCACGGATTGTAGGATTGAAAGTTGTTCTCCAACTTTCTATTTCACTTGGGTAGCACTGATGTGTGACTAGGCACCGCTCTTTGCTTGTGAAGTCATAAGTGTTATGGACTTTCACTGCCAACGTGAAATGGACCTGCAGGGTCACACACATAGGATTTAACCTGGAAGAGGAGTTTGTCCACAAACATGTTTAGATTGATTACTGAAGGAGTTTAGTAGTTCAATTAAACACTCAATTAATTGATAGCTCAATATCATAGTGTTCAAGGTGTTGGACTGATTGATTAGAGTATCGGATTGATTGAAACCACAATTGACTGATTTTGCACAATATGTACTCCCAACTGATCGGCTCAAGTGATGAACCGATCGGCTCAGCTTGGTGAACTGATCGGCTCATGTGAAGAACCGATCAGCTCAAGGACATGGTGAATGATTGTTTCAAGTGTTGAAATGATCGGTTCAACTGTTGCAACCGGGCAAGTTTGGAAAGTAAGAATGGTGAGGATTTTCCTTTCGTTTCACTTGCCCAATTTGATTGGAACAAGAATTGGTATTTGATACCAATTAGAAACAAAAGTTGGAAAGTCAATCAAGAACTGACCAGGACCACGAACCGACCAGTTCAGAAGTGAACCGACCGGTTCATGGGTCCCAACTGATCGGTTGAGGTGTCAACCGACCGGCTCAGATCCCCAACCGACCGTTTCAATTGTGAAACGATTGGTTCAGGTTGCGAGTTGGTTGTTTTGTGGAAAATCTCGAACCCTTCTACTCCTCCTTTAGTCCTGCATTCCCCGGGATGGAGAACCCTGTCCCATGACCCTCCTATATATAGGGGTATTGGGGGCTTCTCAAAGTACAACTCAGTGCAAGCCGGTTGCTATGCAAAGTTGTCGTTCTCTTTGGTTTTGGTAACCGAGAGAGGGCCCGAGCAAGTGCTACCCAAAAAGGGAGGCACAACAAAGGAAAGAGAACTGTAGTTGCAACTGGTGTAGGAGAGTGTGTTGGCGACTAGTACGTCGACAGGAGGGTGCAACTCCTTCCGGTTCCTTGTGCAACAAGGAGATCGGAGTTCCAGGCGGTCTGTGTGGATGACTGAAGAGGTGGGAGACATCTGCCGCTCGGAGGACAACTATCAAGCCCGACAGTTCCGGTGATAACAGGAGTCTTCAGTCTCGGTGCGACCAGGAGCTGCACAGACACCGTCTAAGACCAGAGGTGAAGACCGCGCAAGGCGCGAGGTACTGTCACCGAGCAACCCTCGGGACAAGGTATGCATCCAAAAACCATCTTTCCTATTATATAGATGTTGACGCGATTCCTTTTGTTCTGGGTTTTGGGGAGAAGTTTTTGTTTCCGCTGCTTCTCCGCCTCTTCTAAAACCCAACAGTGGTATTAGAGCCACGTCAACTACTCTATATTTTAGGATTATCGATATGATCGATTTTGGTTTGTTGCCTTTAATTGCATACGATGCGAATAAAATTGGCTTTATGCATGTCCAATCCAAAAATCCCAAATATACATATATGATATGTAATATTAATGCACTCGATACGCATCGCCCTTAAACGAGTTTTGCGGTGGATGTGTAGCATGGTTATGGCCTATAAACCCTATATCTGTGTGTGGTTGTATGTGGTTTCTTGCATCTCGGTCTGTGCACCGATTCCCTTTCTCCTATTCGTGATGTAACTCGAAATAATTCACAATTTTGTTTCCTACCTTTGCTCCCCCAGAATGTAACTCGGGGTTTCACAATTCAATTGTAAATAGGATAAATTTTATTTCATGTTATGTCAAAGAACGGCGTACGACATGTTAATAGAATGTAACTCAAGGCGTGAACCGATTGGTTGGTGTTCTAGATGACTAGTTTGAGGAGCGAGACGAGCGGGTGGTGACCTGAGGAGATGCACGACGACCGGTGAACCGATCGGCTGGAGGCGCCAGTCGATCGGCTGGTAGCACCTGAACAACCAACTTGATGACGAGCCGATCAGTCATGGAGATGCGATGATCAAACCCAGAAAGGCAGGCACATATTTCATCTTGTACAGGTTGCATGTGATGTAGACCTAGATGACCGTGATTCCTCTTGGCTCGAGGAATCACAATAGGATGGCCATAATCATTGCTTTTATCGTTTTGCATGTTTTTTGTGGGATATAGCATGTATATGATACGTACTATATATTGTGGTGATTGGATATGTATATGTATATTAAAACCAAATCCCTCATTTAATATTAAGTTTTAGATGCCTTCCAAATGCGACACACGTGAAAAGCTTGATCGACCAAGTGTGGGCACGCCCAAGCGTGGTGCACCGTCTATCTCTTGGAAGCGTGAAGGATGAATGTGTGGGTCTGCCCAAGCAGGGTACATGTTCATCGTGTTGGTTTTGGGTTGGACTTAACAAGGTGACCTAGATAGGATCTAGTGCCTTGAGGCATGGAGATGATCATGGCAAGGAGTTGCATATGACATCTTTCAAGAGTTGCAGATGATGCAATTGGCAAGAGTTGCCTACCTGGAAGATCTGAGTTGTGGGTGACAGCCCAAGCTGGTCCATGGATCAGAGGATTTCAGGATCTTGAACCACTAGAAGATTGTACACTGCAATCTTCCGAATTGATGGTGAGGGCTGTCAATTTGAGTCAAAATAGTGGGAGCGGTAATTAATTAAAAGCCTAATTAACTATCGTCAAATTTTATTCAAATCAAATAAAAAAGAGTTTTGACAAAATGCAATTTTCTCTTGTAGAATGGCAAAAGAATCATCTTTTAAAATGGGCAAATTAATTGAGAATAAATTCTATAACTGGTTGAGGACTGTGAGAAGTGTTCTACACAATCTAGATATACCAGGAGCCTTTGAATCCACTCTATGTACGCTTAATGCGTTAGTGAAGAAGAAAGAAAGTTCATTGATAGAGATCAATGGAATGAAAGGTAAGGGAGAGAAGGGTTCTCTCGCCAAACCAATTTCTTCTACATGGAGAGGATGGAAGGAATGATGGAAGAAGAAGTCAGAGATAGATATCTCTACTTCTGGTGTATACTTGATAGAGATTAACTTTACTACTTCTTCGTCATGGGTACTTGATACCGGATGCGGATCTCACATTTGTTCAAATGTGAAGGATCTTAAGAGAAGTAGGCCTTTAGGGAAAGGTGAGGTTGAACTACGTGTTGCCAATGGGGAAAGAGTTGCCGCTAGTGCCGTAGGAACATATGAGTTAACTCTACCAAGTGGGCTAATAATAGAGTTGAAGAACTACTATTATGTACCTGCCATAAATAGGAATATCATTTCCGTCTCTTGTTTGGACAAAGATGGATTTGAATTTCTTATTAAGAATGGAAAATGTTCCATTTCTAAAGCTGGGATCTTTTATGGCAGTGCCCCAATGTCTTATGGTCTATACTTGATAGATTTGGAGACAAGTGTATACAATGTAAACACCAAAAAGCAAAAACTCAACAACTCGAATGAAACATATCTTTGGCATTGTCGTCTAGGGCACATAAATGAGAAGCACATTTCTAGACTCCATAAAGATGGTTATCTAGACTCTTTTGATTATGAATCAATAGAGACATGTGAATCTTGTTTGTTGGGCAAGATGACCAAGACTCCCTTTTCAGGTAAAGGTGAGAGAGCTAGTGATCTATTAGGACTCATACATACTGATGTATGTGGGCCTTTTAGAACTAATGCCAGAAACGGGTATCAATACTTCATTACCTTCACTGATGATTTCAGTAGGTATGACTATGTGTACCTGATGAAGAATAAGTCAGAAACCCTTGAACGGTTCAAGGATTTCATGAATGAAGTACAGAACCAACTTGGTAAAAGTATTAAGGCACTTCGATCCAATCTAGGTGGGGAATACTTAAGCCAGGAGTTTGAGGACCTTCTGCGAGACCGTGGTATTGTATCACAATGGACTCTGCCTGGAACACCACAGCATAATGGTGTGTCTGAAAGAAGGAATCGCACATTGTTAGATATGGTGCGATCAATGATGAGTTTTGCTGATCTTCCAATTTCCTTCTGGGGTCATGCTCTTGAAACCGCCGCGTTTACACTTAACCGAGTACCATCTAAATCGGTTCAAAAGATGCCATATGAGATATGGACTGGGAAGCGTCCCGATTTGTCTTTTCTAAAGATTTGGGGTTGTGAATCTTATGTTAGGAAAATGTTTCCTGATAAGCTTGGACCCAAGTCTGATAAATGTTATTTTGTTGGATATCCCAAGGAAACAAGGGGATATTATCTATACCACCCTACTGACAACAAAGTGTTTGTTGCTAGGATAGTTGTGTTCCTAGAAAAGGAATTTATTTCCAAAGGAAGCAGTGGGAGGAAAATAGAGCTTGAAGAGGTTCAAGCCCAACAAGAAAACATTGAACCGGTAGATGTACAAGAGGAAAATGTAGATTCACAAGGTGTTGTGGAATCTCATTCTCCTCAGGTAACACAAGGACCTCGTAGATCTAGTTGGACCCGCCTTGAACCTGAGAGGTTCGGATACCTTGTAACTCAGGAAGGTGGTGACTTGATCATAGATGATAATCCAACTACCTACATAGAGGCTATGGAGGGACCAGATTCTGAGAAATGGCTTGAAGCCATGAGATCCGAGATGGAGTCCATGTACTCCAACAAAGTATGGACTTTGGTGGAACCACCCGAAGGGGTAAAACCTATCGGGTGCAAGTGGGTCTTTAAGAATAAGACCGACATGGATGGCAATGTGAAAACTTATAAAGGTAGATTGGTTGCTAAGGGATTTCGACAAGTTCAAGGTGTTGACTATGACGAAACCTTTTCTCCAGTTGCCATGATTAAGTCCATCAGGATCATGCTTGCAATTGCAGCTTATTATGACTATGAGATTTGGCATATGGATGTTAAAACTGCATTCCTTAACGGGAATGTAAATGAGGATATGTACATGACACAGCCTGAAGGTTTTGTAGATCCAAAGAATGCCAATAAAGTCTGTAAGCTGCAAAGGTCAATCTATGGATTGAAGCAAGCATCTCGGAGTTGGAATCTTCGATTTGATGAGGAAGTCAAAGTGTTTGGCTTTACTCAAAATGAAGATGAACCTTGTGTGTACAAGAAGGTTAGTGGGAGCTCGACCACATTCCTCATATTGTATGTGGATGACATACTTTTGATGGGGAATGGTGTCTTAGCCTTAGAGAAGGTAAAGACTTGGCTTGGGAATACTTTCTCAATGAAGGACTTAGGAGAAGCATCCTACATTCTAGGAATTAAGATCCATAGAGATAGATCTAGAAGGCTTCTCGGACTATGTCAGAGCACGTACATTGACAAAGTGCTGAAGCAGTTCAGCATGGAGAACTCAAAGAGAGGAAACATCCCCATGCGACATGGAGTCACCGTCTCTAGAGCTCAATGTCCCTGATCTTGTGAAGAAAGGGAGCGTATGAATGAGATCCCATATGCATCAGCCATCGGATCCATCATGTACGCTATGTTGTGCACGCACCCAGATGTCTCGTATGCTCTCAGCATGACGAGCATGTACCAGTCAGATCCTGGGGATGCTCACTGGACAGCCGTAAAGAACATCCTCAAATACTTGCGAAGGACTAAGGATCAGTTTCTGGTTTACAGCGGCGAGGAAGAGCTGGTTGTAAAGGGTTACACCGATGCAAGCTTCCAAACCGATAAAGATGATTACATATCGCAGTCAGGATTTGTGTTTTGCCTTCATAATGGAGCTGTGAGCTGGAAGAGTTCCAAGCAAGAAACAGTTGTCGATTCTACTACAGAGGCCGAGTATATTGCTACTTCACATGCAGCAAAGGAGGTTGTGTGGATCAGGAAGTTCATTTCTGAACTTGGTGTAGTTCCCAGTAGTTGTGATGCAATTGAGATTTATTGTGACAATAATGGAGCTATTGCACAAGCTAAGGAACCCAGATCACATCAGCGGTCCAAGCACATACTGCGGCGCTTCCATCTCATACGAGAGATCATACATCGAGTAGATGTGTAGATTTGCAAAGTACCAACTGAAGACAACATAGTTGATCCACTGACTAAGGCCCTTTCTCAATAGAAGCATGATGGTCATGCTAGGTCACAAGGACTGCATTTTCTTGGTGACGGGCTCTAAGTGCAAGTGGGAGTCTGTTGGTATGTATGCCCATAGAGCAAGTCATATGATGATTGTAATGGGATACTTTGTAAATGATTTGAATGATAATAAAGGCAATTTCTGATCTATATATTTAAACTGTTTCTGAGATGATAGTGTAACATGATATATGTCTAAAGAATGATTTTACTCAATGACGTATGCTTTTAGGTTAAGGACCTAAACGATGATATCATGTGGATGTTAAGAGTATACATTCTTGTTTGGTCCCTAGTCAGTTGTTATTGTGGAAATAACCATAGACAACAATAACACTAAAGACTAGATTATGTGTTGGTTGATGACAGAATCTCATTAGTCATGATATAGTGATATCAAACCAAGCACATATGTACTTGTTAGAGAACAAGGTACCAGACAGACCCATCGTGAGAGTGACACATGGAACCATGACTTGGTAGTCACAGTCAGCTCTCACAGTGATGGTGGTGAGTGTGATTCTTAGACCTGAAATCACTACACTCAACACGTCATTGGGTACACTTTGACATCATCAAACGCAATCCTGAAACATGGGTTGTTATAAAGGTGATGATTGGATGGCTTTGACACATGGGGCTTTTGAGGGGTGAGTGATAGATATGGGATTTGTCCCTCCTGAGGGAGTTTGATATCCTTGGCCACCTGATGAGTAGGATTGAGAAAGGCATGCACATGCACGTGTGAATCAATATGTGATATTGATGTCACACACATCTCACCCAGTCTACTATGAGATCAAGGAAATGAATGAACATTGACAGAATGAATGTTCCATGCCTCGAGTTCATTCAGGATATCAACGACAAAGGAATTATACATTCACTGTAACACCATTCATGGATTGTAGGATTGAAAGTTGTTCTCCAACTTTCTATTTCACTTGGGTAGCACTGATGTGTGACTAGGCACCGCTCTTTTCTTGTGAAGTCATAAGTGTTATGGACTTTCACTGCCAACGTGAAATGGACCCGCAGGGTCACACACATAGGATTTAACCTGGAAGAGGAGTTTGTCCACAAACATGTTTAGATTGATTACTAAAGGAGTTTAGTAGTTCAATTAAACACTCAATTAATTGATAGCTCAATATCATAGTGTTCAAGGTGTTGGACTAATTGATTAGAGTATCGAATTGATTGAAACCGCAATTGACTGATTCTGCACAATCTGTACTCCCAACCGATCGGCTCATGTGATGAACCGATCGACTCAGCTTGGTGAACCGATCGGCTCATGTGATGAACCGATCGACTCAAGGACAGGGTGAACGATTGCTTCAAGTGTTGAAACGATCGGTTCAATTGCAACCGAACAAGTTTGGAAAGTAAGATTGGTGAGGATTTTCCTTTCGTTTCACTTACCCAATTTGATTGGAACAAGGATTGGTATTTGATACCAATTAGAAACAAAAATTGGAAAGTCAATTGGGAACTGACCAGGACCACGAACCGACCGGTTCAGAAGTGAACCGACCAGTTCATGGGTCCCAACCGATCGGTTGAGGTGTCAACTGACCGGCTCAGATCCCCAACCGACCGTTTCAGTTGTGAAATGATCGGTTCAGGTTGCGAGTTGGTTGTTTTGTGAAAAATCTCGAACCCTTCTACTCCTGCTTTAGTCCCGCATTGCCCGGGATGGAGAACCCTGTCCCATGACCCTCCTATATATAGGGGTATTGGGGGATTCTCAAAGTACAACTCCGTGCAAGTCGGTTTCTTTGCAAAGTTGTCGTTCTCTCTGGTTTTGGTAACCGATAGAGAGCCCGAGCAAGTGCTACCCGAAAAGGGAGGCACAACAAGGGAAAGACAATTGTAGTTGCAACTGGTAGTAGGAGAGTGTGTTGGCGACTAGTACGCCGACAGGAGGGTGCAACTCCTTCCGATTCCTTGTGGGACAAGGAGATCACAGTTCCAGGCGGTCCGTGTGGACGACTGTAGAGGCGGGAGACCTCTGCCGCTTGGAGGACAACTGTCAATCCCGACAGTCCCGGTGAGACCAAGAGTTGTCAGTCCCGGTGCGACCAGGAGCTTCACAGACACCGTCCAAGACCGGAGGCGAAGACCGTACAAGGCGCGAGGTACTGTCGGCGAGCAAGCCTCGGGACAAGGTATGCATCCACAAACCATCTTTCCTATTATATAGACGTTGACACGATTCCTTTTTTTCTGGGTTTTGGGGAGAAATTTTTGTTTCCGCTGCTTCTCTGCCTCGTCTAAAACCAAACAAATTATATGCTTGCTCTTATCTTTTGAAAAGTAATTAAGGCTCAAGAAGAACTTATGTTTCAATTTTAGTCCCTTTTGAATAATGTTGAAACACTGTATTTCTTATTTTGGACTAAAGTGCAAATTACCCAAATTGAGGGGTTAACTTGCAAATGTTACATGGTAAGATGTTCCTCAAGTGTTGATGCATCATAAGAATGATAATGATGCAGAGGTATGGCTTGTGGTAGCCTAAGCACCAAGAAAGAGCTCATTAAGCCATGTTTGTGCATTAAAATCTAGTTTTGGTGTAATATGCAATTTACCCAAAACCTAGGGTTCAATATGCAAAATACCACCTCTATAGACTCCCTCATGTTTCTTGGAATCATGTAGAGAAAGGAAAATGAGAGGGGCATCTCATTTGAATCACTCTGGAGGAGAGAGAATCTTGATATTAAAATAATCAAGATTTAAGCATAATTGAAACCCTAATTCAATTTAATGCAAAAATAAATATATTAATTGAAGTGCCCTTCAACCAAAATTGGAATGGTTGAGTCTACATAAGAATGGACGTCCTTGTGCCTTGCAAAGGCCACGAAATATCCTAAGTGAGTGGAGAGCCCACTCACATTAGTTAACTCAAAAGTAATATCCACTAAATATGGGATATTAGTATTATATGAATTAAGGTGCTTAATTGCTTTTCCTTTAATAAATGGATAATGAAGAGAAATTCGAAGGTGGAGTTGATATATTCATATTCAAGGAAGTGAGGGGGTCAAGTAGCACCAATTTGGGGAGTTGAAGGATTATTATAAGACTTTCTCTCTCTTGAAATTCCCTTATATATACCTCATTTTCCACCCACATAAGGACTCTTTTTGCAGATTTTCTTTCTCTCCTTGCTTTGGCCAAGCACAAGGGAGCTTAGGATCAACAGGAGGACGAAATACAACCTGTATGTAAGCTCCTTAATCATCTTAAACCTTGATTCCATGGTGGAAATCGAAAATCAATGCTTGATTTCTTCTTTTCTCCATACAATCTTCAATCCTAGCCATTTCTTTTCACTCAAAAGCTTGAGGAAGGACCTTGGGAGGTTGAGAAAGCTTCATTCACCATTATAGACGTGAAGCTTGAAGCTTGGTTTCAACTTTTAAGGTGGGTTATATAACTTAAACCCTAACTGTTATTATTACATTCAATTCTTCATCAATTGTTGATCATTTTGTTCTTCTTGAAATTCCTTTGAATAATTGATGAAATTTCCATAAGAATGGAAGTTGATTTTGAAGGATCGAAGTTTGATGATGATGAAATCATCATAAGAACACACCTCAATGAATATCTTGTGCAAACGCTTTTGCTTTTGGTGATCAAACGGTCTCAAGACTGTTTGACACCAAACGGTCTCAAGACCGTTTGAGGGCAAACAGTCTCAAGACCATTTGAGGTCAAGTGGAATCAAGACCGTTTGAGGTCAGGTGATGTAATAAGTTGGATGATTATCCAATGATCTCAGTTTGATGGTTTCAATATTGGAGGGTCCATTGATTGCAAGCCTTAATCGATTGAATTGATTGGAACCCTAGTTGAGGGAATCAATTTCAAGGTTGTTTGATCCAAACGGTCTCAAGACTGTTTGGAGGTCAAACGGTCTCAAGACCGTTTGGAGGTCAAACGGTCTCAAGACCGTTTGAGACCAAATGGTCTCAAGACTGTTTGGAGGTCAATGTTTGGTTATGGTGGATGGTAGGAGCTCCAAGAGCTACAATCTGATGTACCTTTAGTAGTTCAATTGATTGATGGTTCAATGAGTACAAATCCTAAATCGATTTGAGGTTGGAAACCTTAATTGATCCAATCGGTTTAGAGGTGGTTTGGACCAAATGGTCTCAAGACCGTTTGAGTCCAAATGGCCTTGAAACCGTTTAGAATCAAATGGTCTCAAAACCGTTCGAGATCAAATGATCTCAAACCATATTGAATTGTCCAATCAGTTTCGATACTCAATCGGTTTCAATGATTGGATTGAGCATTCGGTTTCAAAACAATGGTTGATGATTCGGTTTCAAGGCCGAATGGATGATTCAGTTTCAAGATTGAATGAGGGATTCAGTTTCAAGATAGAATGAGTTGATTCAATTTCAAAACCGAATGGGTTGTTTCGATTTGCAATTGGTCAAGACCGTTTGAAAGGATGACCAAGACCGTTTAGGGTCTAACAGTCTTCAAAACCAATTGAAGGTCTAATACCTCAAGATCGTTTGAAGGTCTAATTGATTCAAATCTTGTAAGTACAATTAATCCCATGATTGTTGATGATGTCTATCAAAGGTAATTACAATGGTTGTACCTTCAAGGTACTTAAGTGATTAGTACCTTTTGAGTGGTTAACCTTTGATGCTTATGGAAGCAATGAGTTAAATACACTATGTCAACCCTTCATTCAAGTTGAATTAACCTAATCTAGTCAAGTCTGATGTAATTAACCTCCTAGAGAGGATGAGAGAGAGAAACTTATACGTGAGTAATAATCATGTAGTGGTTAATCATCAACACTTTCGACATGAATAAAATATGTAATTAGGGTTGGATCCATGATGATGAGATCATGAAACCCTAATCAAGGAGGTTGATGAGCTCTAACCCTAATCTAGAGTGATGGTGTAACCCTAAATTTAAGGTAATGATATGAGGAACCCTAATTCAAGATGATTTAATGGGAAACCCTAATTTTGGGGTAAATCTATATGAAACCCTAATTTAAGGGGAAATGTTATAAGAAACCTTAATTCAAGGAAAGGATGTAATGTGGAACCCTAAAATAGGGTAATGCGATATGAAACCCTAATACAGGGTGATGTAATGTGATATGAAACCCTAATCCAGGGTGATGCTATGTGTTACTATATGAAACCCTAATTTGAAACCCTAACCTTAATACAGGGTAAAGGTATGAGAAACCCTAAATTTGGGTTATAGTACAAGAAACCCTAATTTTGGGCAATGAGATGATTAACCATAGACCTAATGATGGATAATGGGATGAGTATTCCTAATTGACATGAATTGATAAACCCTAACCCTAATAAGCAAATAGTGGAGTTGTCTTTGTATACCATGGTGCTAAAATGTAATTGATACAACTGTTATCAAGTGTACTAACCATGCAGGTATCATGAGATGATGAGCATAGCCAGGTATGAGCTATGATGTTTCATTTATTATTGTTAATGGGCCTTGTGAGCCATAATATGCTTTGTTGCCTAGTGAGAGGTAACAAGAGATGAAATGGGCTTTGTGAGCCATGTGAGATGCTTGTGTAACAAGTAACATGTTACCTTGGTCAAATGACATGAAGGTGTTTAGTTACCTGATAAGTGGTAACAAGTGTTCTTTGATGAACTGAGGGTTTGAATACCCATTTTCTATAAATCATGATGATGAGTTTGTAAAAAGATGAGAATGCTCCTGATGAGATGAGGGATTGAGATCCCCATGCTTTATTAAAGATTTGAACAGTACTTGATAAAAGTATTACACATTCTTTGTAGCAATTGTTAAAATATTTGATGTTTGGGAACTTGTTTGATGCTAAAATAATATGTTAATACACTTAATTAATCAAGTGATATCATATAATGTAGTTGCCTTGACCATAGATCCATCAGTGTCAGAATTTACTGAATGTTGAAACAAGTTAAACTTGGAGCACATATTTTTGAATATGTGGGGGTAATTGGGCAATTATATCCTCATGCCCCATAGGAATGACTGTGGGCTATATCCTATGTAGGGGATTGGTTACGGACCATACCCCAGTATGAGTATGGCTACGGGCCATAACTCCATGATATGATACCAGGCATTGGCTATGGGCCATAACCCTGAAGAGAGTATATGTTGTGGGCTATAACTCTTTAGCGAAGATGCCAATAAACCCTGACAAGCTAATTGCAGTTTGACACATGATGTCTCTTCCGAATAATCTCATACTGATCGGGATGGATGAGGTCTTGGAGTCTGGATCTTCCATTGACCTTCTGTGGTAACGATGCTTTACATGGTCGGTTGGAGCATGAACGATATACTTCATCTCTTCAGGGAATTAAGTATGATTGTAAAATGTAATCAGTCGTGTAGCGTATTTGCTTAAGGTTGAAATATGAGAATCATTGGTTGATATTACCTTGCTTAGCATATCCTAGATGGATAAATGTTATACATGTCCTTCAATTCCTTATTGTATAAGTGACATGCTGCTTTATCAAGTTATAGTTGAAATTCCTTGAATAAGAATATTGTTCTAACATGTTTAGACATTAATTTAACTGCTGTTGAATATATATGATTCCTCTATTCAATTTTATTTTATTAATCTGCAATAATAATGTTTCTGGTGGAGAGTTATATCTCTCGCTGGGACAATTTCAATTGTCTCACCCCCGTGGGATCCAACTTTTTAGGTAGACGCGGAGGAAGAGGCAGAAACCCTATAGTAGAGGAAGAGCAACAATAGCAACAGTAGGGACAACAATGAATTATCAGGTGGAGACACTGGTTGTCATGTCTTGTATATAGAGTCCTATGTATCGTCTCTGTACTCTCAGGTCCTCAGAGTCAGTAGTTAGTTTAATGAATCGATATGAGATTTTGGCTTGATGCCTCAATGTTTTTATGCTGCATGTGTATAGTTTAAGCAGGACAGTTGATGCTTGTAATCCTTGAGAAGGAATGGTACCAGATATGTACTTGTGAACCAGAATGTAATTGAATTACTTTGGTTTATTTTGAAAGAGTTTTCCAAGTGTATGGATCTCTTAGTAAATGGTTTTAATTTTTAGTGATTTTCAGTAATCCACTGCTAACAAATGCTTCCGCTTAAGTAAATAATGTTTTTGTGATTTGTATGCCACAATTTAGTGGTATCAGAGCTCTAGGTTCACTGAGTCTACAGAGACATAGGATTAAGGTTGTTGAGTCTGTTCTAGTGTCTTCCAGTTTATCTGATAGTGACTTCTTCTCATATAGAAGGAGAAGAAGAACTTGAAGATGTCTGGATCACATGAAGAACACGCTGCTGAGAGCAGTGTTGCTGCACCAGGAAGAGGTGCAATGGACCAGACTAGGGAGAAACCTGTACCTAAACAACCCCAGTTTGACCCAGCCATGATAGAGAATCCAACTTTCAACGCTCTGTTTGGGCATTTCATGGCAGTTATGATGCACATGACGGATAGGATGCCACCACCTGCACCGAGGGCACCAACCCATAATGAGGGACAGGGAGCTGGTAAAACTTTTTAGAGGCTTCATCAGGTAGGAGCCACAGAGTATGCTGGTACAGCTGACCCAGCAGATACTGACTTATGGTTGAGTGAGCTGGAAAAGGCTGTTAGAATCCTCAATATTCCTGAAGCTGAAAAGGTGAGGCATGCAGTGTACCTGTTGAAAGGAAGTGTTGGTCACTGGTGGACAATTAAAGAAGGCAAAAGGCCAGGTGTCGAGGTTGGATGGGAAGAATTCTGATGAGAATTCATCACTAGATACTTCCCCAAGACTTACCTAGATGAAAAGATATCTCAGTTTGAAAGGATAAGACAGGGACCGGTGAACATTAGCGAGTATAAGGCTAAGTTCATGGAGCTTCTACGGTTCTATCTGCATATGGAAGCTACAGAGAAGGAAAGAATTCAACATTTTGATAAGGGATTAAACGCTGAATTAACCACACCTGTATCTGCTCTAGAGAACAGGGAGAGGTTTGCTACCTTCGTAGAGTCCGTGAGATGGATAGAGAGGTCTGAAATCGAGAAACGACAGACCAGTGGTAAGAAAGTGTACACTCAATTTCAAGGACAGAGTTCCGAGAGCTTTAAGAAGCTGAGGTTTTCTGCACCGGCAACACCATCAAGATTCAATACCCAGACGCAATGGACGTCAAGTAGGGGCAGGGGTCGTAGTTTTGTTCCAAATAGAGCCCCTAGTACAACATCAACATCGGTGACTGGACCTCATAGACCCTATCCTGGGACCAGGATCTATCATCAGTGCAGACAAGTGGGACATCTGGCAAGGGATTGTCCAGTCGGGAACACGATGGCGACTCAACCCCAGAGGCAGAGTCAGCAAGGCTCTCAGAGGAGGCAGTTTTTGAGTAGCACTCGAGGATGTGGGCAAGCATCCCAAGCTAGTTTGTCGGCACCCAACAATCGAGCACCGAGTCAACAACAAGCAACGACTAGATTCTATGCGATGAATCAACCCGAAGTAGTGTCAACCCTCAAGTTGTGACAGGTTAGATGGAACTACTTCATTTTGATGTGTCTTCATCCTGCTTCGTATCTGTTTTAATTGATCCGGGTGCTACACATTCCTTCATCACTAGAGAAGTGATTCTTGACTGTAATATGATAGTTGGTCATAGGGTAGAGAGTTTGATGTTGCAAACTCCTTTTCTTAGATCTGCAGTGTTGCGGGAGGTATGTTCTCCCTGCACTCTTTCCTTTTCTGAACATCGCATTCAGGTGGATCTTATACCACTTGAGATGCATGGTTTTGATATAATTCTTGGAATGGACACTCTAGAAAAGTATAAGGTTGTCTTGGATTGTAGTTCCAAGCAAGCTGTGTTCACTGATGATAGTGACACATGGATCTTTCAGGGAGATAGAAAGATGCTTCCAACCTATCTTGTGTCAGCTATGGTAGCTGAGAAGCTGATGAGACAAGGATGCTTTGCATTCCTGGCACATGTGGTAGATACCACAATGAAGAGTCCTAATCCTTCTAAAGTTCGGATAGTTAGGGAGTTTGAAGATGTATTCTCTGAGGAACTTCCAGGTGTACCTCTGCCCCGAGAGATTAATTTTGAGGTTAATCTAATCCCGAGCACACAACTAATAGCACAAACACCGTATAGAATGGCACCTGCTGAGATGGTAGGGCTTAAGAAACAGCTACAAGAGTTGCTCGAGAAAGGTTTTATTCGACCGAGTACTTCACCATGGGGTGCTCCGGTTCTTTTTGTTAAGAAGAAAGATGGATCGATGCGGTTATGCATTGATTACAGACAATTGAATAAAGTAACCATAAAGAACAAGTATCCTCTGCCAAGGATCGATGACCTATTTGATCAGTTGCGTGGTGCAACTATCTTCTTTAAGATAGATCCGAGGTCAGGATATCATCAGTTGCATATCAAGGAGAGTGACATACCTAAATCTGCTTTTAGGACAAGGTATGGTCACTATGAGTTCATAGTTATGTCGTTTGGACTAACTAATGCACCCGCTGCATTCACGGAACTCATGAATAGATTCTATTGACCTTTTCTTGATCAGTTTATAGTAGTCTTCATAGATTACATCCTGGTATATAGTAGAGATGCTCAACAACACGAGCAACACCTCCGTCAGGCTCTAACTTTGCTAAGAGAGCATAAGTTGTATGCTAAGTTTAGCAAATGCGAGTTCTGGTTACCAGAAGTTTCTTTTCTAGGACATGTAATATATGCCTCAGGTATCTGTGTTGGTCCTAAAAAGGTAGAATCTGTCCTGCAATGGGAACAACCAAAAACACCAATGGAGATACGTAGTTTCCTAGGACTAGCAGGCTATTACAAGAGGTTCATTAAGAACTTCAGTTCTATAGATTTACCCCAAACCAAGTTGACCAGGAAGGAGGTTCCTTTTGTCTGGAATGACAAGTGTCAACATTCTTTCCAGCTGTTGAAAGAAAGGTTGACAAGTGCACCTGTGCTGGCGTTACCTGAGCAAGGGAATGGGTACATAGTTTTCTGTGATGCATCTAAGAATGGTTTAGGTTGTGTGTTGATGTAGGATAATCATGTGATTTCTTTTGCCTCTCGACAGCTTAAGAAGCACGAGGAGAATTATCCAACACATGATCTAGAACTAGCTGATGTGGTCCATGCTTTGAAGATCTGGAGACATTATCTCTATGAAGAAACATTCCAAATTTTCACAGACCATAAGAATCTAAAATATATCTTCTCACAACATGAGTTGAACATGAGACAACGCCGCTGGATGGAGTTAATCAAGGACTATGATTGTACAATTGATTATCATCCAGGGAAGGCTAATGTAGTGGCTGATGCACTAAGTAGGAAATCATCATCTCCAACCTTAGAAAACACACAGTTGAACTCCCTAGTGTGCTTTAAAAGAGATATGCTTATCTCCTTGAGGCAAAACAATATACAACTTAAGGTATCGTTGTTAGCTGGGCTGTTAGCTGAGATGCAAGTGAAACACTACTATAGAAAATGCTTTTTACAACGGGAGATAGACAACAGTTCTGATGATTGTGTTGTAGTTAGCATACTTAACACAACAAGTCTATTTTCATGTTCTATATATTATATATTTTATACAACACAAGTAATTTACAACATGCCAAACCCGTTGTAGTATAGGGGGGGTACTACAACAAGTGCTAAAGTGTTGTAATAGGCTGTAGTATCACAACATAATCAAACATGTTGTAAAAGATGTTAATTACACAACATATTGTGACCCGTTGTAAAATTCACATGTTGTAATAGACCATCATTACACAACAGAGAGTGACCCATTGTAATATGTATTAATTACACAACATGCCTTCACTTGTTGTATTTGGTATATGTTGTAATAGACCACGATAATACAACACATTAAAACTCATTATTATATACCAAGATCACACAACATACTCCAACATATTGTTATATATTATATTTACACAACATGTTGTAACATATTGTAATATACACACATAACAAGTCGTTGTAATAGACCAGCATAATACCACATTAACTAACCCATTGTAATATACCATTATCACACAACATGTAATGACCTATTGTAACAACTACATGTTGTAATGGACCATAGTCACACAACACACTATAACCAATTGTTACATGCCAAGATTATACAACGGACTTTGACTTGTTGTTATATAGCCAGAACCGAGCCGAACCAAATTTCTTATCAGAGAATTTTATCATGAACATGTAATATGATAATAATTTTTTCATAAATATATTATCAAATATAGGTCCAAGTTCCTCTTGGGATTTACGGGAATGATACTTTTTCACTATGGGTAGATGTTTTGTCCCAGAACCGACCCAATCCCAATATTATATAACACAAAATATAATCCTAAAATCAGAGAATTATTTTTTATGAATTCATTATCAAATATTGGTCCACATTTTGTTTTGAATCTAATTTTTTCTATCGGATTGTTCTCAATTGAGACACTAGTCAAACTAAATATAGTCTACCACTGTCTAAATTTTGGCCTCATTATGACATCATTTGACTGGTAATTTAGTTCCTTAAATTTCCCTTATAACTTTGACTTAATTACATCTAACTGCCACTGTCATTTCTAATTAACAGCCGTGCCCCTTGGTTCACATTGCACGTTTTCCATGTTCACGGAACGCAGAGCGTGCGGCCGAACAAAATCATGATCCTCTAATCAGAATTATTTTTAATATAAAATCATTGTTAAATTTGGTTCTAGAGTTGGTTTCAGGATTAATTTTCTCAATATGAGTCGATTTCAGATTGATAGGTCGGCCGAACAAAATCCAATTTTGTATTTGGGTATGCGAATTGCACATTCTGTAGATGTTTTGATAAAGAACCGACCCGAACCAAATTTATTAATAGGGAATTTAATTAGGAGCTTGTAATCAGATTTTTTTATATAAAATCATTGACAAATGTGGATCCGTATTTGTTCCTATTGTATTTTCTCAATATGAGTTGGTTCCTGGCCGGTTCATGTTTTGACCCATAAATGATTTACCCGAACCCAATTATTTAACACTCCTATGTGATATTTTTCTATAATAATTAACAACCCTACATAAATCATATACATTATATACATACATAGGTTTAATTGCTACACCTGTCACATGTTAATAAAAATATAATAGCGCTAGCTTGTACACACTCGCGCTTTCTTATACGCGATCAGTGCTCTTAACCCTTTCCGGGAACTGCTTGCAATCTCTGCCGTGAACTGTCGGAAATCTCCGTTGCCAGATAGCCCGACTTGGCTTCTCCTCCTCCTCCGCCTCCTCCATCACCAGGCAGCCCGACTCGGCTGCCCTATAGAGACTTCCAACACTGTCTCATCCTCCTCCTCCAGAAAGCCCTTGGTGCCCTGGAGAAGACAGTAGCGTTGCCTCCTCCTCGCCAGACAATCCGACTTGGCTCCTCCTCTGCCTCCTCCTTCATCACCAGGCAGCCCGACTCGGCTGTCCTATAGAGACTGCCGACACCGCCTCATTCTGCTCCGCCAGAAAGCCCTTGGTGCCCGAGAGAAGATAGTAGTGCCACCTCCTCCTCCTTCACCAGAAAGCTTTGCGGCCTCCTACTGCTTTAAAGCCTCTGACTGCTTTGAAGCTCCCTTCAATCCAAGGTACCTATATCGATTGTTGTTCTGGATCAGATATGCTAAAATAGCAATGTAGGTTATGTGGTGCTAATCTGCAACAACTGAATATGAACAAAGTCATTCCTTAGGGTCTGATAACCCTCATTTAGCTTTTCAAAATTAAGACATTAGGCATGTTTGATTACTTGTATTCAGCCAGATTGGAATGGATTAACTGATCCAACACGGCAAGTATCATGTTTGATTTTCTATAACGGAGTAATGGAGACTGTCCTACATTTTGGAGCAGTAGATAACTGTTGGACGTCACCCTCCAGTTCAAAAGGGCCGAATGCCAATGTCCTGCAAGTTTCTACGTCGTTCACGCACGACAAGGTACAAAAAGCGGTATCCCTACCAAATGCAATCCTCCTCAGTATTGGGTGCGTCAGAGGTCCTAAACAAGATTGAATAGTCTTGATTAAAAAGTAGAGGCGGCAGAAGTGAGTGGTCAACCTATTTAACTGTCCTATTAAACATTAGCCAAGATGATGTCTAGCAAGATAAACTGTCTCCTATCATTTTGTGTACTATCGCAGAAGAAGCTTTAATGGGAGGGAAGTATATTCCGGAATCTAATCAGCTTATAAACATTTATCATGTTGCCCCTGACCTATACTATAGGATGTAGGTTGTAAATTAAATAGATAGTCCACTACATGTTAAAAAAATCTTCAAGTTCCTATCCGTTCTACCAAATTTGAACTAAGTGATTGCCCCCCTACCCCTCAAGATAGACTAATTGAGAAACTAGAAGCGACATGGAACCAAGACTGGAGCTATGTTATCATCACCCATTGTAGTTGTCCTTACAACCATTGCTAACTTTTTAATACTCCGGTCCTTTATTTAATAGCTACACAGATGATCAGAGATAATAGCAGGATTTGCAGAACCTCAGTAGTTGTTCATGTTTGTTTCACTTGTGGCAGAATCACGAATTCAAGTCGGAAAAAGATAGTCATCAAGTTAGAGAAAACCGTATACCCTGGCAACTGTATTGAGACATTTGTGACCAGCAATCTATAGTGTTTCATTTACAGCAACACCACTGTGAGTGTCTCCATATGTGTGCCTACAGATCCGGGCATTATTCACAACCAACAACATTGCTGGATAAATTACACATGGGAAATTGTAGCCAAATGATCATGAGGGCACATCAATTATCAGGCAGTGATCAGCCCTTGTAACCAACCCAAATGCTTGAATTTTCAGTATGTTAATGATGAAGTCTACAAGTAGTCCTGATATTTGTTCTACATCATGCCAATTCCGTAACACATACGACTCTAATTTAAGATCAAAATTCCTAATCCAACATTGCTTTTCTTATGGTTATACAAGTTACAGTCACGAGCGTACATCAATTGTATATCAAAATGGGATTCAATTTAAAACCTCAATCCTGTATCCTTCTGGAGATGATAGCCATTAAATTTTATGGTCGTGAAATTCAATTTAACATGCTACATGTTAGTCTTGTTAATAGAAGCTCAAATTTTAAATGCCAGTTCTATTTTTATAATGCCAGTTCTATTTAAATGCTTCCATTGTTTTTTATTTGATTTATATGTGTTGACCGCTCTCTCATTTTTTGTTTTTTATTTGACTTATATGTGTTGACTTATATCTTTCCTTAAATGCCTCTTTCGTTATAGAATATAACCATTACATGTTGGCCAACCTCTTTCTTATAGAATATAACCATTACACTCTCCCATCTGCCCAGAGTTGAGGAGGATCACATCCGTCAACCTGTACAAGAAATATATTATAATGCATGGGAAATGTTCAGAATAGCATGGGCAATGTTGAGTATAACATGAGGAGTTGAGGTGATATTTTTCCACAAGACAACCGTACATCTTTTATATTTGTTAATAGAACGGAAAAGAGTATACTTTCTTTCCGATGAACTTAAATATACTCGGATTTTACAAGCATGCATCGAGCATATATGCTAACATAATTGAAATATCTATTTATAAAAAAACTGTCTGAACATTGTGATCATTGTGTGGATCTGAGGCCTAAGGACTGTATGAACATGATCCTAGACATGGTTCAAGCACAAACATGGGTAACTAAGACCAACTTCCATATTCAAGGCTGCACAAGAATATAAATGTTATTACCGAAAAAGTTTATGCCCATGCTACAAGCACATATATTTTCTTATAAGTTTGTTCAAGTTTCATAGCTAGTCCTCTTTTACCTGAAATGGACATGATTTATTTTTAGCCGACAACTAACACCTTTTAAAATGTATGAAATAATATGGGCCAACAAATCTCGCTGGTCAGATTCAAGCTTGTTATTCTATTACAAATACTGGTCTAGACTTTGGCAAAGTTGAAGGATAACTTGTTCATTTTGTCAACTTAATGTTTGGCGAAGTTGATATTCATACACTTTGAACTTATCATGTGACCTACTTACTAGACTTTGCCGATGTTTGAATAGTCTGTTCTTATGTCTCATAAAATTGTTAGCCAAAGTTTGACCATTTCATCAAGTTGTAGAAAATATCAACAAACACTGCCATACTTGTTAAGGCGACAAGGTGCCAGGGCTGTGCGCCTCCTAGGCGGCTTTATGGAAATTAGAACTTTTGTACTATATACCTCTATGTATTCACACGTTTCAATGTTTATAACATCCTCATGTCATATGTATGCTATTTTACCTAAATATGTATATGTGTAATGTTTTGGGTAACATTTCCCCCTTCATTTATATGTTCTAATATATATATATATATATATATATATATATATATATATATATATATATATATATATATATATATATATATATATATATATATATATATATATATATATGCAGGTAAATTCATAAAGTTACAGTTAATCCACTGATATACATATTCTCTAAGGGAAGATAACATATTATACTGCTTTGTACATAGACATATACATATTAAATACTTCTAAACTTGGGCATATACAATTTTATTGTTGCATAGATATATACACATTATAATAGTTCTACTTGGATGTATACACTTTTTGTGGTAATATGGGTATTTGATATATCAGGTTACACTGACCTGGATACACGACCGCATGTG
Organism: Alisma plantago-aquatica; assembly: GCA_963693085.1. Classification (NCBI taxonomy): domain Eukaryota; kingdom Viridiplantae; phylum Streptophyta; class Magnoliopsida; order Alismatales; family Alismataceae; genus Alisma; species Alisma plantago-aquatica. The sequence continues at coordinate 1,127,594,161 of OY856409.1, read as the reverse complement.
AAAACAGTGAGCCCACCTCCTCTGAATTTCTCAGGGTGCCGAAACTGCTTTCTCCAGCCTTAGCTCGAGCTCCCTTCAATCCAAATTGGTAAGCCTAACTTTGTATTACAGCATTCGGAATTTGATCAATTGTGTCAACACTTCAGGTGAAATTGCCTTGTTTTACAAACATTCTGGACCTATAAAATATGGTCCATACTAGAAGTTCAATTCAAACAACACCACCCAGAAGGCACACAATAATCGTTGCACAAAGATTAAGTAGGCATGAGTTGTGATTCGGGCTGTTTTCCATGTATAAAGTACCTACCAGATCGAGAACATATGGTCCTTTCTGGGATGCCTTTCTAATGCATTGGGGCCTAGGAGTAAGCCCTACTTAATGCCCATAAGGAACCATGATTTTTTTATGCAACAACCAGATAGAAATGCGTCCCTCATGTGTCTATTCAAATCTCTTGGAGTTCATTGGTTTTGCAATACAAGATCTTCTGAGCATAGTACACCATGTATCCCTGTGATGCCCGAACAACCTCTTCACTCACCTGTGTGACCCATGCATCATCACACTTGTACCATTGGTTTTTCAAGCGTAAGTAGGTAACATAGCGACCATAATCCAATCTTCCAGTGTGTGTGACCATAGGAAAAACCTCATACTCTGAAGAGTTCTCTTTGGGGCTATCCGATTCATCACCATCATAAGCAAATATCCTATTTCCAAATCTATTTCCTTATATAGTTACTTAGAGAAATCTTCCTTTTGTCTTCCCATGCATACATTTTAACATACGCAAAGTACAAAGGAGAAACAACTTATTCTCAAAGAAAATATTTACTTTTTGGAGCTTCCATGTCATTTACATGTAACTTTAGAAACTGATCATACAACAACTGACAAGTACATATAACTCTCACCTGATATGCCTGACATTAGTTCTTGAGACATGAAACCTTAGAAATTTGGCTTGACGATCAAGATTCAAGGTCAAGAATGACTTCTTTATCAATTTTAATATATCCTTGTGTCCAAATCTTAAAGTTTCATTTGACCTTATAGCACTAACTTAGACAACCTATACAAGTTTTCATAAAGTGTATAGCTGGTATGTGTGAAATTCTACAGATATAAGTGGTAACTGGACAAGGGTGGGAGCATGACAACAGTGTTGTCATATGCAGTCCACGTAGTCGCATATGCGGTTCAGCCACCTCTCTGGCCTGCATCTGGCTAGAAACCAAATGTGTGACCTTGACTACATATGTAGGTCATATGTGGCCATATGCAACACATATGTGGCTGCTTTTATATAGAGTATACATACACATTTTTTTTTCAATAATCTTATTAAATATTTAATAACTTGGTTATACACAAATCACAAGTACATGTAAAACTGAAGCTAGAACTGAGTTCACCAACTGAACTAATGTGAATGATAAAACTGCAGGCGACGCCTAGGCATCAAATCACACCTTAATACCTTGACAAGTATGCAACCATTAAAAACTTGCATTTTCAAGTAATTGTAAAGTACCCTGCCTCAACACCAACCCCTATTCCCCAGTTCAATTAATTTCAACACTTGAAACTACTAGACCATGGCAATTCCTGCCTCTCAAGTTATAGGCCTTATTGGTCACCATTGCTACTGCCAATGCCATGATGATTGGAGTCAGCTTGCAAATGCATGCCATTGACAATTTTCTCCCTTATGATGATTGTCAAGATGGCTGAACAAACTATCTAGAAAGGTTGCTACAGTGCCATGGTGGCATTAAATGTTTTCACAATATAGGTATGTAGATGGGAAAAGGGTTAGATGACTGTCCTGGAGATCAATCATTCTGGAACTGTCACATTTGAAACATGCATGAATAGATCTAGGATGATCTGTTTCTTACAACATTCCATTCAATGGTACCTTTTCATTAATGTATAGATTTTTCTTAAATTTCATATACAGACTCATGTGTAACTGTGACTGAATCTTATTTTCTAAATCAGGAAAGGGATTTTGCATTATGTTAGATAGTATCTTAGTATATCTATGCATGCATCTAATGTGAATGATAAAACTAAAGCTAGAACCGAGTTCACCAACTTTTTTGGTGACTTGTAGTCATATATCTCTTATAGAACTGAGTTCACCATCTTATTTTTTATATATTTCTACTGAAATGACATATAAGAACTCTCCACATATTTCCACTCCAGGACGTGGCTATCAAACCAAACATCATAAATGATAGCTGGAACCTAATCAATAAATTAGAAATTCTATTACATTCCCTACAAACATATGAAACCTTTTGTGCTCTTTCAATAGCATATGAATCGTAAGGAGACCAGTAAGCAAACATGGGTGTAATTTTGTAAATTCTTCAATTATTTTGGTCACATCTAATATCAAATTTTCTAAATAATGGTACTCGTTTTGATGGTTAACAAGTTATATTGCATTCCTCTTTATTTTAGTTCTTATTTTTGCTCTGCCAACCAGCAAATTGCTGCTCTGTTACAGAGATACTACTGCTGTACTATTATGGTATTAACCATTTACTGCTGCCCCACTTACCGATTTATAGTGTATAAAAGTACCACTACTCTAGATTACCAGTCTAATAAGCATACAATATAATAGGGCAAGATAGATCTGAACAACATATTCAACAATGTAAAGATGGCAAAATGGGTAATAAATGGACATCAATGGACATGTTAGAAGAACTATTACTAGAAGTCTTAATCAAGATCCACAATTATCACTTAATCTCCATGTCCATATATCAAACATGATTTTCAACTATTTTCCCCTTAATCTTCTTTTTCCGTAATCTCTTTCCATACTCATGTACACATAACATCTTATTTTTTATATATTTTTACTGAAATCACATATAAGAACTCTCGACATATTTTAAAAGGTGGGGTTGCAAGATTAGTAGCACGATTCTAGGTTTAGCCAAGGGAGAGGAGGAGGCCAAAGCGGAGGGGGTGGATATGGACATCACTCACCAGATGAAGGATGGAGTCCAAGTCGGATCATTTTGTCAAGAAATAAGAAATATGTGATTTTGTAAAGTCTAATGTACAAATCACTATAATAGACATAACATAGTTACATTAGGGGATTCAACACCTATATTTCTGGTCTTACTTGGTCATGCAAATACCAATTGAAGTCTAGACGATTGAGTGTGCTGCCATAAGTGGAGGCACTACCACTGATAGAATTAAAAAAATTGACAGCCAATCTAAGACTACTACACTAGGCTGACCACCACATGTGATATGAAACCCTTCCACCAATTTATATTACCTACCAACTATGGCTTTCTTAACTTGAATGATGTTTGTAAGAGATGTACTAGATGTTTTCACATTTGTGTCCATGTGAGTGAATTTTGGATTGATCATCTTGCATATAACAACCATGATCCTCGAGACAAATGACTTTGTACATCTTAATCCATTCAATGATTCAAGTGATATGTAGTGTTGCTAAATGTTTTAATACCTCGACTTTGGTGTAATATTCATCTATTTTATATGAGTGAGGTTTCTTATCAAAATTTCATCCACCTCCAATGAGGGGATCCCACATTATGTAAGAAGTGTTTAATCTTCTTACTATTTCCCAATCGACAATGTTAGGAAATTATCTAACTATAGCATGCCTTCCTCCACCAGGATGGTACTAGAATCCTACACCATGCAGGTAGATGACTGATCCATAGGACGTTAGTAACTAGCTATTTTATACAGGGTGTTGGTATCAACCCTTTCCTCTCTTACTACATATTTGGGCCTTTTCAAAATGTAGAATATATGCCTTGTGACTTGAAGTATCAAGATCGACCTACAAACAACATGGGTGTGTTGTTTGTATTAGGAAGTACATATAAAGTTACATAATGGTAAGATTCATGAGGAAAATAAGGATTAGCACTAACAACACACTCGGCGTTAAACTCATCTTACATGAATCTTCAAATGCATATTACCTAAGAAGATAATGCATTGGGGGACAAACTAACTTCATGACCTATTAGGCATCTTGATAAGAATGTTAGGACAAGAAAAATAATATAAACATCTCTGAAATCAATATCATAAGGCCACTTCAGTTAGATATACTTAAAATCTCTCAAGGTGTACATGATGTTTTATGTTCCATAGTTGTATCTTTCATAGTAGGGTGAGTTGCTGGCATATCTTTTGTGTCATTCCTCATTGGTCATAAACATTCACTGTTAAAACAACTAAAACAATATGTGTTTCCTAGAAGGTATAGGGGTGTTCCATATTGCCTTCCATTGCCCTGTTGTAATGACATATTTATTATAGAAGCTTGTGAAATTTTGACCTATGGTCGGATTCTAATTCCAATCATCTACTTCATATTTGGTTTGTCAGTGGTAAGATTAGTGAGATTGCTTCTTTTGTAGTAGTATTACACCGATCATTGAGGAGGCCAAGATCTTGTTCCGTATCTCCATGAAACTAGCTTCCACATCCTTTAGTTTGTAAAGTATGTCTCATAATGTATTCTCTTATAGAACCATACATTCAGGAAGCCAGAGATAATTCCATACATTCATCAAATTTCCACTAATCACAATTTTGTGTGTTATATCTTGATTTGGACGTTCTTCCAGTACAATATAGCAGAAGATCATAATGTATCTTGTGCTCTCTTTGTCTTTCTTTGTCAGTAAACAACTCTAGAAAGAGCCATTAGGCTCTATTTAATATTTTAGTGTCTTAGGGATGAAGCCCATCTTCGGTATGCCTATGATGGCCCAAAGAAGGTTGGCTTCTCTTATTAGGAATCCACAATCACATATGTGTTTCTTACAGGTACAAACATCATAGCTCAAGAAAAGCCATGATCTGTTTTACTAGCTAGCTTGATGTTGGTTTCATGGTATTCTTCTTAGACTTAGAAATGACTATTTTCTAGATGTCTGACACACCCCAGTGAGGCGCCAAAGTAGAAGCTCCAGAGAAATGCATTTGAGCTCCCAGTCTGGTCGGATGACAAGATATGGAAGCAGCTTGACATTGTACTCAATGGTGCAACATTCCCTCATTCAATTATAAAGGGTTGCATTACTTTTTACACATAGGACCAGACAATGGTAGGGCATGCTGATTGGCACATAGAAGGTCAGTCTATTTTCTAAGTTTGGCAACATTATTTACAAATCCTATATATATCATATCAAGATTGAATTGCATTAACGAAGAAACTACTGAACTGAATACACATGCAAGCCAACACATGCACACATAGACTGATGTATATACTTGGTTTGGTGTGTCCCAAACATGAAGGCTTGATAGGTTATACTTTTTTCATGTTGATTTCCCTTCACTAGTAATCTATTGTGTCAAACAACTCTAGTACATACAGTCACAAAGAAATAGTCCAATTGGGTCAGGTGGCTAGGATTTTGTAGGCGGTTTGGCTGGGTTCTAAGTAGTTTACTTCTTTGGTTCTTTTTTCTTTCTCTGCTTTTACCTATATGCAAAATACAAAGAAAGTTAAAAGAGATTAATATTATAAAATCAAACTTTGTATGCACGTTCATACGAGTAACCTGAATATTAACACCAGCACAGGCCATCATATATCTACAACGTAATGGCTGACCTCTCTTTACTCATCTTATTCAAGAGGTTGTGATTTAAGGATTGCATATTCTAATGTTGTCTAAAGTGTCCTGCATTTTAGAATATAAAACATCCCTGTCCATTTGATTTCCACCTTTATTTTCCCTTGTTTCTGTTATAGAGGTTTGACTTCCATGATAATGGCAGTGACAAACATGAGACTCCAGCTATTACTAGTTATATCTTTATGATCTTATATGATCTTCATTTATCTAACATGACATGCATGGCCTCAAGTTGTTGTATTTACGTGAGAGTAATTCAAAAGAAGCATAGTTGTATTGCTCGAGTCACCTGCCATAGGATGGTCCTCAAATGCAATAAGTATTAGTAACTCTTAGCACTTTTGGTACAAATGCCACCATCAGGATGTGTGATCCTGAAGGAAATTCGAGCTTCTTTCTCTAATCTCTACTTAACCAGTATAGACATATGTTGTACTCATCAAGTGTCTTGAGTTGTATTTTTTCCTATGGATTGTTTAACCAATATGAGAGTAAACTCATTAAGATTATTCCAGGATTTTTTTCTTGGACAGTAGCTTACTTTGGCTATATTATTTAGACATTGGCAGAGCTGTGATTGAAACATTGGGTTCCTGACTCTGCAACCCAACAACAACTATATGACATTAATTCCCATTGTACTAGCCCACCACCACCCTATTCTTCCTCTACTTTCCCCCTCATTGTAGGCATTTTGCCCATCTTTCCTCCTACTTAATTCGATCAGTTCCCCACTCACTCTCTCTTCTCTCATGTCACAACCCCAATATTCCCTCTCCCTCACCCCTCTTTCCCTTCCTACCTATGCATTTAGTAGAAAATCCCACCCATGTTTCCCTATCCAGCCACTGTTGTTTCCCACAAATTCTTCTCCCTCTTATCCTCTATACTTTCCATCATCTATTTTTAGACCTTTTTACCTATATGCTCATTCCCTGGTGAGTAATGTAGGCATTGCAGCTCTTCAGACAGGCTTGGGTGCGGGTATCATTCTGACCGATCTACCTTCAACCCTCCGACCTCCTTCTTATATTCTCTTGATGCTACAAATTGAAATAGAGGTTCTAAAAGACTTGTAATGTGCCATGGAGATTCTTCTTTTGAGCTTTGTTTTACAATTAGATGCAAGCTCTTTATGTTTCATGGCTTCCATCAAATCGCCAAATTGAAAGTAAATGGAAAACTCCTTTGTTTATATGAGCCAACTGGACATAATATCCTAATTAGCCATTAGGCTAAAGATTTTAGGTGAATGATTTTATTATTACCAAGCTTAATAAGTCAAAACATAAGAAGAGTCCTTATATAAGGCTATAATAAGGCTACAATAGCTGGTGACATGCATATATCATGGTTAATATAAGTCAAAATAGTTATTTTGTTTCCCTATCATACATATTCCGCTGAATTATCATAGTTAGGGAAAATATTATAAAAAAGTACTATTACGTTGAAGGAAACATTTAATTTTGTAGTCTAAATATGATGTCGTGCATGTCAAAGTTTAGGCCATGCGTGTATCACAATTAAATAATTTTTAATAGGTAGTTAAACTATCATATTCTACCATGCACATAGGCATCAATCATTGCCTATATCATGGCAATTATATCTAAAGATGTAGTGTAACTTTTATATACTACTCATTGATCCATCCTTTATTCTAATTCGTGGTCTTTTCTTCCCAAGATGACTTCTTCCTGGTCTATATGCTCATATATCATAACAACAAGCTGATATGCATCTACCAGAAGTATGAGTAGTGTAACCCATAAGAACAAAGGTAGCTACTTCAGTTCCCCATATGATGGTGGCATGTGAAGTCTCATTGGGTGAGCTCCACGTTGCTCTTTCTCTGATGGAGTGAGGGAAGGGCACCATCTTCTCCATGTTTAGCCAAATAGTGAGAAGTTTTATGACACACTAATGCAAGCTGCAAACTAAACACCAGCTGGATATCATAACCCAACATAGAAATGTAGTCTTGGTATATAGTCAACTCTATTATAATATGTGAATTGAAATTTATATTCATGTTTTAGTTTTTTCCTACCCCAAAGTAAACAGACGACCATGCACATATTTATGTATCTGTTTTGTAAATGGGATTCCCTGTATGACAGAGCTTTTTTCAATAATTAAATATATATGTTTCATATAAGGAAATTCCTGGATTACAACCTATGATGCTAAGGAAATTCCTGGATCACACCCTATGATTCCTACATCTAGTTTACAACCTCCAATGCTAGGCCAAAACTCATCCAGTGGGTGGACAAATTTAGTTTCCACCACAAAATTCTAAACCAAATCAACATCACACGAAACAACTGGCTCCTTATGAGAAAAAATGCCTCAAACTCAAAGATTGAGGAGACAATAGTTGTTGAAGAGAAGGTTTGGTTTTTTGAATCATCCATACAATTTTTCTATCATATCAAGATTCATATTATTGTTTGAGGTCAGTGCCTAAGAAAATAGGAAGAAGAAAATATTCATATGATTGAACACCTTATTATTCATGTTTAACTTTTTTAGCATGGATTTCTGGGGAGAATTGTTATTTTGCAGTTGACATATACCATAAGTTGTGTGGAATACATTTAAATCTAACTCATAAATTGTTTCTTTCCTGCCACTGGCAATGTACTGATCAGTGTAACCATTTATGGGTTTCTATATGACTTAGACTATTTTAATTATCACTATTTCTGATTACCTACAATTGTTCTGATCTAATAATAGTATGTGCACAGCTCCAACAATAGGGGCAACACTTTGTACCTATGCTCTTCATAAGAGATCTATGAAAGTCAAATCCTAATTCCCTCTTCTCCTTGCTTACTTTCTTCCTTAGCCGCCTCTTATGCTGATCCATTTCTTCTCATCTCATCCCAGTGAACAGGACAAAGGCCCATGTGTATTAATTTACAGAAAATTAATGGTACTAAAAAAGTGTATATTATATATATAAGATATAAGAAAATGGAAAGATTGACAGAATGGACTGAGCAACATCATTATAGAAAGTCATATAAACTTAAAATGTTCAAATATATACAAGTACCTTGTGCTAGAGCAACATATTAGTTAATCTACAATATGATTAACACAACAGAAGGTTAACTTCCATCACATGTATAAGTTATTGAAGGTCGCGTACTATCATATCAAATACAAGTGAGAAGCCTATAAATACATGAAAATCTTTTGGAGAACTAGGTTTAGTATTAAAAAAGGCTATCCTAGACACTTAGAGACGCACTAGGTTGTTGTAGTTTGAACACAAAAACAAAATAAGAGCGAGTAACCTTTAGATGCATGGAGTTCTTTTACACAATCATGAGAACTAATTAATGCATAGAGAAGTATTTTAATCATAAAGGAGGCTATCCTAGGTAAATATAAATTCATGAAGTTGTTACGGATGGAAGAGCAACATTTTAAATAAAAACGAGAAGCCTATAAATGTATGAATATCTTTTATATAGTTAGGAGAACAGATAGATTCATACAGAAGTATTTTAATCATAAAAGAGACTATCCTATGCACCTAGACCGTTCAAGGTGCTATTGGGAATTGACCTTTTCTTGCCCCTATTTTAAATACAGTTGCTTAGAACCCACCCTATAAGTGCATATATGCCTATGCACCCATCTTATGAGTAAAAACCATAGAATGCGCACCAGAGTCAGTGCTCAGGTCCATTCTTTTGGTGTCCATCTCGTTGGCGTGGGCTGGGACAAGTATGTCCTTGCCTAAGAGGAAGGGATGATCTACTAGTCAAGACTACATGACACTAGATCTAGTCTCTTTGAAGTTTGAACTGTTGGAAACCATGATATGCAACAATATAGATAGAATAGGAAATGACAGCTAGAGAACAGAGAAGAAATTGTCGTTTGACTGTTAGAAAGTTTTGATTTTAAAAGTAAGCAATAATTTTGTGTGGGATACCATTCTTGGGTCAAAGGTGCAACAAATATATCTCAGAGACAATTTCAAATTCAACTCTACAAGAAGATCTTCGAGCCTAAGTCAAAAAAGAAAGTCACTCCAACATTACTGGATGGTAGTTTAAGACAGTGTTTCATTGATGGCTTAGAGCACAAAGATGCTGATGTCATTTACAATTGCTTGCATGCTTATGCTGCCATTGATAACACTGCAACTGAGGTGGAAGAAGAAGAATGCCCTCACAAAGATGGTGGAGACGTGTGTAATGGGTAAATCGATACTTGATGACTACCTTGCATCTTTTGCTTACTAGCTTGTAACAATTTCGTGGTTTAGACAGAAAATGGGTGGCTTTTGTTTGCCTCGATGTGGCTGTATAAAGTAACTTGCAGGGTCAGTACTTAGCCCACAGAGCAGGTTTTTCACATCCACTGGTGATAGCATTATAGGTGACAACCGTGGCTGCTAGCTGCTAGCTTCTGTCAGTATCTAAACTGTTGTTCACATATTTTAGAAAACAAAATCAGTCTTTTAGTCATTATAGGTGACCAGAAATAAAATGTGGGGAGGGGAGAGAAGGTGGGTCACATGTTCATCTGAAAAATGTAGAAAGGATTGAGTGGCCTGTTGACTGGTAGAGTAATGAAGTTAACAGTTTGGTAGAAATGAAAAATAATATACCCACAAGTGATATGGATGCAATTATCAGAACGTGGGGATAGATTTGTTAAGATAAGGAAACGTAATGTATTTCTCTGAAATTTACCCTATTTTTTATTGTTATAAGCTATCATGATATTGTCGTCAGTTGTCAAACACGAGTAGTTCTTGAGAGTTGTTTCCAAAATAGATTTGGGGTTTGATATATCTAAAAATTATTTCGTGTGAGGCTACAGTTTAACAAAGGTTCCTTTTGGAAGGGTGGCATTCTTCACTCTTACAAAATCCCCCTCTTGCAAGAGCAAGTTTTGCGTCATCCAATATGGCATATAAACCACGCCTTCTTCAACAATAAACCATGCCTTTTTCACTCTTATAGTATTTTTGATTCTGTTTACACATACCTTTTATTAAGTTTTCTGGCTATTTATACCTTTCCATCCTATTATTTGCTAAAAAGTTCTCACAATTATTTGGATAACAAATTAATATTTATTTTGTATGGTGTCCAAAGCAGCCGAACAATACAGATTGCGGGTATTATGTGCTGAAGTATATGAAAGACATCTTTGATGCGAGAAATAGAAATATTCCTGAATGTGTAAGCTACTTAACATTATATTCTTTTAGTTTGTTCAAATTTCTAAATAAACTGAAAATATCACAATATGTTGATATATTTGTCATATGATTGCAGTATTATTCGAAGTATATTGGTCGTTGCTTCAACCAAGAAGAAATCGATGAGGTCCGAAACGAGTGGGCAACATGTGTTCTTGAGCACACATAAGATTATGTGACATGTGGGGGAGACATTTTTTCTTTACCATAGACCAATGTGTGAAACTTTTTTAGTTAGTTTTTAGTTCGATTCTAGAGTGGATACTCTGAATCGTTGTATGGATGATTTAATATTAATTAAATTTAGTACAAGTTTCTTTCAAGGTTTGATGGAAATTTTGTTCAACTATGTGTTTGTTTGTGAAATGAAAAAGTATAATTGCATATTTATTATAATTTATTAATAATATGGTTAATTTGATCAATACAATTGGTGCGATATATGACCTTTCAAACACTAATCAAAGACAACAGTTAATAATATGTTGTAAAATGTATGATTCTACAACAAACAACACATGTTGTGTTATCCACACCTATTACAACAGGTTTGTCAGGAAAAAATACACCTATTACAACATGTGTTTCTAGTGAACTACAACATGCATAACATGTTGTATAAATTGTGTATATTACAACAGACACACACCATGTTGTCTAAACAATCTTATTACAACGGTTAAATGTATGGAAAGACAACATACTCCAACTATTGTATAAATATGTATATTACAATAGGTGCACTGCATGTTGTAATAGACCTACCTATTACAATGGGTGTGTTTAATGAAAGACAACATGCTTCGACTGTTGTATAATATATATTACAACGGGTGAACCGCATGTTGTAAAAAATACCCCTATTACAACGGGTGTGTTTTGTGAAAGACAACGTCGTTCAACTGTTGTATAATATATATTATAACAGGTGCGCACACCACATGTTGTGTAAAATACCCATATTACAACATACCATTCCTTAAAAGACAACATGTTTCAACTGTTGTATAAAATACATCTATTACAACATGCGATCACATGTTGTGTAAAGCACCCCCCATAAGACCACGTGATCTAATACAACGGTTAACACATGTTGTAAATTGAGAAAAGGAACTGTTGTAAAAAGCATTTTTTGTAGTAGTGAAACCTACTCTGAAACAGCAGATTAAAGAAGCACAACAAGTTGATATTGTGGTTCAGTAGATCTGGTCAGAGTATGGTAGTGAGAAACGGGATGGCTTTCATGAGTCAGAGGATCAGGTAGTCTCTTACCATGGTAGGATGGTAGTACATGATGCCAATGACTTAAGGAAGTTAGTTTTGGAGGAAGTTCATTCTTTGATGTATACAATGCATCCATGAAGCACCAAAATGTATCATAACTTGAAGGATATGTATTGGTGGCCAGGATTGAAGAAGGATGTAGGTGAGTTTGTTATGTGGTGTTCGGTGTGTCAGCCGGTTAAAGCTGAACATCAGAAGCCCGTAGGAACGTTTCAACCTTTGCCTATACCGCAGTGGAAATGGGATCATGTGACCATGGACTTTTTGGTTGGTTTTCCTAGAACAACCAAAGGTCATGATTCCATATGGGTGATAATTTATAGGTTGACTAAGACAGCACATTTCCTTCCTATTAAAACAACCTACACTACTGAGAAGCTGGCATAGATATATGTAGATGAGATAGTGCGGTTGCAGGGGGTTCCAGCTACTATCATTTCTGATAGAGGTCCCCAGTTCACGAGTTATTTTTGGAAACGATTACATAAAGCTTTAGGTACGTAGTTAATGTTTAGTACAACCTTTCACCCACAGACAGATGGACAATCTAAGAGGACCATACAAACCTTGGAGGATTTGCTTAGGGCATGTGTCCTTCAGTTTGTAGGAAGTTGGGATCTACACCTGAGCTTGATAGAATTTGCTTATAATAATAGCTATCAGCACTGTATTGATATGGCACCATATGAAGTATTATATGGTAGACGTTGTAGATCTCCTTTATGTTGGTATGAAATAGGAGAATATCAACTTTTGGGTCCTGAGCTTGTGCAGTAGACAACTGAAAAGATTAAAGTAATACAACAACAGTTAAAGACTGCACAAGATAGATAGAAATCATACGTCGACAAACGGTGAAGACCTTTAGAATTCTAAGTTGGAGACAGAGTATATCTCAAGGTCTCACCTTGGAAAGGTGTCCTTAGATTCGGGAAGTAGGGAAAGTTAGCTCCTAGATTTATGGGGCCTTATCCAATCGTTGAACAGATTGGAAAGGTAGCCTATAAGCTGGAGTTGCCACCTGAGCTGCATAAGTTGCATCCAGTGTTCCATATCTCTATTTTGAGAAAGTGTCATCCTGACACAAAGTTAATTTTGCAACCTGTGGAGGTAGAATTAAATGATGATATATTATATGTTGAAGGACCTGTGATGATCCTTGATAAAAGAATTAAAAAGCTGAAAAAGAAAGGCATATGTCTTGTGAAAGTTCTCTGGCATCATTTTGGCATTGAAGAAGCTACATGGTAGCTAGAGGAAGAGATGAGGAGGAAGTATCCTTCTCTTTTCTCTTATGGATTTCGGGGACGAAATCCTTGTTAGGGGTGGATAATTTGTAACATCCCTGACCTAGGTTATGCTTTAACTCTAGATGTTTTGCTTAATAAAGTTAATTATATGCTTGCTCTTATCTTTTGAAAAGTAATTAAGGCTCAAGAGGAGCTTATGTTTCAATTTTAGCCCTTTTTGAATAATGTAGAAACATTGTTTTGCTTGTTTTGGACTAAAGTGCAAATTATCCAAATTGAGGGGTTAACTTGCAAATGTTACATGGTAAAATGTTCCTCAAGTGTTGATGCATCATAAGAATGAGAATGATGCAGAGGTATGGCTTGTGGTAGCCTGAGCACTAAGAAAGAGCTTATTAAGCCATGTTTGTGCATTAAAACCTAGTTTTGGTGTAATGTGCAATTTACCCAAAACCTAGGGTTCAATAAGCAAAATACCACCTCTGGAGAGTCCCTCATGTTTCTTGGAATCATGTAGAGAAAAGAAAATGAGAGGGGCATCTCATTTGAATCACTTTGGAGGAGAGAGAATCTTGATATTAAAATAATCAAGATTTATGCATAATTGAAACCCTAATTCAATTTAATGCAAAAAAAATATTAATTGAAGTGTCGTTCAAACAAAAATGGAATGGTTGAATTTACATAAGAATGGACGTCCTTGTGCCTTTCAAAGGCCACCAAATATCCTAAGTGAGTGGAGAGCCCACTCACATTATTAAACTAAAAAGTAATATCCACTAAATATGGGATATTAGTATTATATGAATTAAGGTGCTTAATTTCTTTTCCTTTAATTCATGGATAATGAAGAGGAATTCTAAGGTGGAGTTTATAGATTCGTATGCAAGGAAGTGAGGGGGGTTAATTAGCACCAATATGGGGGGTTGAAGGATTATTATAAGACTTTCTCTCTCTTGAAATTCCCTTATATATACCTCATTTTCCACCCACATAAGGACTCTTTTTTCGGATTTTCTTTCTCTCCTTGCTTTGTCCGAGCACAAGGGAGCTTAGTAGCAACATTAGGACGAACTAAAACATGTAGGTAAGCTCCTTAATCATCTTCAACCTTCATTCCATGGTGGAAATCGAAAATCAATGCTTGATTTCTTCTTTTCTCCATACAATCTTCAATCCTAGCCATTTCTTTTCACTCAAAAGATTGAGGACAGACCTTGGGAGGTTGAGAAAGCTTCATTCACCATTAAATTCGTGAAGCTTGAAGCTTGGTTACAACTTTTAAGGTGGGTTATATAACTTAAACTGTAAAGAAGTGAAACCACTTCTCTACTAAAAATTTGAACAATAAAACCTCCAATCCAAACACACTCAAAAGGTATGTTGGAGTGGGTGTAAAATTTTCAAATCTTTATTAATGGTAATCAAAAGACCAAAGTATAGCAGCGGAAGAAAAACATGACTATATTCAATTATACAACAAAAGGTTACAAACTTAAACTTACATCACAAGGATCCATGTAGAGGAAATCTAACCCACCTCAAGATTGTCTCCAAGCTTCACCATCTCAAGCTAAGTCTACGTCAACATGTCAGGCCATCCATGTCCTCCACCTAGGGTTGGAAGCATACCCCAGCAAAAGAAGAAACAAAAAGGAAACATCAGCAAAGGCTGGTATGTGCATACTAAAAAGCAATTTGAGCAATATAAGGATATAAAGGACATCAAAATATACAAGGCTTCCCATGCAAGAAATAAGGACCACCCAATCGGGTATCAAGAGATAAGATCATAACAAAAATGATACTTGCCATAACCAACAAATAATAAGAATGTGCTATCAATATAAACATCCACTACAATGGTGGGAAACAAAGCACATATCATCATCAACCTGCATGCATGTGAGATAAGCATAACACTAGAACAATATAAACACAATTGGCGGCCAAGCACACACTTGAACCTGATAGAGAAAGGAATACTACCAATCTCCCAATATATATAATTTTGAGCATGGATTACTGCCACACTCGATTTATAGAGGAATGGTATACTGCCACCCTCCAAATAAACAATAGGGGAATACTGCCCCAAAACCAATGTAATTACACTACTCTAGTGCCATTGAATCACATAGCATGTATAATGTAGAGGCAAGTAGAAAAGTATAGTCAGAATATCAAGGTTGCCATCACACAATGGACAACACAAACATATAAACAAATCCACTTCAAAGTGGGCATATATCAACAAGTAAGAATCCTCATCACAGTGGGCATATAACAACAAGTAAGAATCCACATCACAGTGGGCATATAACAATATAAAAGATCAACATGCACCAAGGCATATGAAACAGAGTCAAGAGATTATCCATGATCATAAGATCAATAACAAAGCAAAGTAGTTCACATGAACCATGATATCAAAAGAAAAGAGCAATGTGTAAAGGCTATTGTCCATAGGACCAAGAGAAAGAATAAAATAGGATAATTGCTCAACAAGAATAATATGGGATGCAAGCATACCTCAATTTTAGAGTCTAACAGATCCACAGTCACTTCTAGGTCCAAGCTTAGGTTTCCATCAAACCTATTAACATATTTTTGGAGTTAGGGTTAGATTTTATATTGATTTTATAAACCCTAAAAATCACCTTTTTATCATTAGTGAATTAGGTTTCCAAAACGATTCCATATTTTAGGTTATACTTTTCTGAACTCAAAACATATTTTATTATATTTTTCTGACTTATAAATCATTAGTTATGAATTTTAGAAGTTAATTCATTATTAATTAGATCCATTAAAAACACATGCTTAAAACATCAGATTCAGGCGATAAAACCAAAACCATAAGAAAGCTTGCATTTTTCTGAATCCAACGGTTATTTATTTATATTTTTCTGATCAGTAATTAATTAGTTATGGATTTTAGAAATTCGACCAATAGGAAAAATCCACATAAGCAATTCAGAGCGAAAAGAAGAGAGTGGGCGCGCGCGAGTTGAGTTGGCCCAATAAGTATTGGCCAACTCAGCCACCCCATCAAACACCATGGCAACTCGCCTTAAAACAAAACCTCCACCTGCGAAAAGACTAAAATAGCCTTGTGCGAAAAAACAAAGCAAAATAGAGTCAAGGACATAAAGGGGAAAACACCTCAAGGTTTCTTCAACCTCGTGAGCACCCCGAAACAGCCCAGAAGGCAGCACCTGCGAGAAACAAAATCTTCGCAAACCTGAGTCTCAGCGGGGGGACTCGAGCAGAGGATCCCACACGCGAGTCCGTGAGCGATTGACCGATCATCCGAGGTACAGATCGATCGCAGAAACCAACCAAAGCGAGAAAACGCCATGGTGATTGGAAACCAACGGAACAACAATTGAAAAGAGGGAAAACCAAAACTCACCAAGTTGAGCGGAATTGGCCCGACTAAAAGCTTCCCCGAGCTCCGCAGAGAGGATCCCAACCCAAGCTGGAACTGCGGAGGAAACCTAGGCGGCGGCTGATGGCTTCTCGCCAGAACAGATTAGCGGAAGGACAGAAGAGTAGGGCGATCGGGTTCCGGTACAGAAGTAGCCAAGAAAACCCCACCATCAAACTCCCAGAAGACCGACGAAGGTGGTGGAAGGGTCAAAGAAGGGCCCAAAGACCTGTAGTTCGCGGAAAAGGGAAAAGGAGGTCTAAGCAGGGAAAAAACAGGGGAACACGAAGGTTGACTTTGGTTGGGCTCACGATAAGGGAAAACCCAGGGTATATATAACCTCTGGGTGCGGATTGAAACAAGGAAACTTGGTGAAAAGAAATCAGAGGAGAAGGAAGAAGAGAGAGAGAGAAAATCGAGGAACGATCGCCTCAGGAGACCTGATACATGTTGCATCGGCTGGACTCCTACCCAAGGTGGGAGATGAGCCGAGCACCGTCCGATGCCAGATCAAAGGTCCAGATTAAAACCCGAAAACAAAAGGAAATCAAATAACGTGACAAGGAAATCGAGAATTATATTTGCATTTAAATAAGGTTTGATTAAATTTCTTTCCAAAGCAAATTGAGGGTCCAAACATTATCCAAATTAAACCAAATTTTGCACAGAGGCCAATAAAGGCATGTAGATTCCGATTATAAAATTAGATTTGCCCTTTAAGAACATTTAAGGTGTCAAATAAATAAATTACTATTTTCTCTTCCCTCCTTTATTAATGGCTTTAGGATTATCTAAATTTTATGAAACTTGGCACACAAGTCATATTTAATGTGTAGGATACGAATTTGCCATTAATTTGACATATTGGAGTTGTTTGCATATTTAATTAATATTTTGAAGGTTTTATCCACTTTCTCTCTCCTGATTTCACTCTTTAGGCAAACTTTCTCCAAATTGGATGAAACTTCACCCAAAGGGTATATTTATTATGTAGATCACGAATCTAAGAATATTTTCCTCTTTGGAGTCATTTATTATATTTATTTATTATTACACCTTTTAAGTAATTTCTCTCTCCTAAATTACCATATTATTTCAAGGTTGTCCAAATTAAATGAAAATTGACATGTAAGCTTATTTTGATGTGTAGATTACGAATTTGAAGTCTATTATTTATTTTGAGACTTTATTACATAGATTATGCCATTAAGCCCAATAGAGGCCCATTAACCATATTATGCATCCAATTAAGTTATTTATCATCTTATTATCACCAAATGAATGTTATGACTTATTAGATTACATTATTTATGCATTAGATTATTAGGATCATCCTAACCTCAACCTTGTTTGGAAAATCACCAAAATATCTTAGTTCTAGGGTAGGGTTTAAGATTCAGTATGTTACAGCACTCTACCACTTAAAAAGGATTTCGTCCTCAAAATCTAAAGATCCAAACATCAACTATCAACTATTCTCCACCCCTTAAAGGGTTCAACTTAACAAGTCAAACTAAACAAATTTTTAGATCTACCCACATCTCTTAGTTATGAAAGTTCTAGATATTTTTATTATTCATGTATCCAAATATAATCACCATCTAGGGTTGAGATTTTAGGTCCTTGTGTCTGTAACCTATCAACCCTACATGAACATCCAAAAAGTCATAGGATAGGTCAACTACACCATTATATAAACTCCTAGGTACAAAACTAGGGTTAGATTCTACTCAAACTTTAGTTTCTCTTCATTGTGACTTTGTTCAAGAAACGTCGATAAATCTGAGAAAACTTTTGTACATATAGTAGTATAATGAAAATAATTTTTATCGACAAGAAACATTGGAGATAAAACAAAGATGGTACCCAAAATCAATGCGATAGACCAAGTCACAACTTATCCATATTTAGATCTCCTAACATATTCACATCCTCAAAACCAACCTTATTGCATACAAAGATCATCATTGATCAAATCTAAGGTCAACATCTCACTTTAAGATAACTAACTAAGTCAAGGGTTCTAAAGGGAGACAAAATTGAAATAGTCGATTCCGACTACCATGGGCTCTGATACCATGCTGTAAAGAAGCGAAACCACTTCTCTACTAAAAATTTTAACAATAAAACCTCCAATGCAAACACACTCAAAAGGTATGTTGGAGTGGGTGTAAAATTTTCAAATCTTTATTAATGGTAATCAAAAGACCAAAGTATAGCAGCGGAAGAAAAACATGACTATATTCAATTATAAAACAAAAGGTTACAAACTTAAACTTACATCACAAGGATCCATGTAGAGGAATTCTAAACCACCTCAAGATTGTCTCCAAGCTTCATCATCTCAAGCTAAGTTTACGTCAACATGTCAGGCCATCCATGTCCTCCACCTAGGGTTGGAAGCATACCCCAGCAAAAGAAGAAACAAAAAGGAAACATCAGCAAAGGCTGGTATGTGCATACTAAAAAGCAATTTGAGCAATATAAGGATATAAAGGACATCAAAATATACAAGGCTTCCCATGCAAGAAATAAGGACCACCCAATCGGGTATCAAGAGATAAGATCATAACAAAAATGATACTTGCCATAACCAACAAATAATAAGAATGTGCTATCAATATAAACATCCACTACAATGGTGGGAAACAAAGCACATATCATCATCAACCTGCATGCATGTGAGATAAGCATAACACTAGAACAATATAAACACAATTGGCGGCCAAGCACACACTTGAACCTGATAGAGAAAGGAATACTGCCAATATCCAAATATATATAATTTTGAGCATGGATTACTGCCACACTCGATTTATAGAGGAATGGTATACTGCCACCCTCCAAATAAACAATAGGGGAATACTGCCCCAAAACCAATGTAATTACACTACTCTAGTGCCACTGAATCACATAGCATGTATAATGTAGAGGCAAGTAGAAAAGTATAGTCAGAATATCAAGGTTGCCATCACACAATGGAAAACACAAACATATAAACAAATCCACTTCAAAGTGGGCATATATCAACAAGTAAGAATCCTCATCACAGTGGGCATATAACAACAAGTAAGAATCCACATCACAGTGGGCATATAACAATATAAAAGATCAACATGCACCAAGGCATATGAAATAGAGTCAAGAGATTATCCATGATCATAAGATCAATAACAAAGCAAAGTAGTTCACATGAACCATGATATCAAAAGAAAAGAGCAATGTGTAAAGGCTATTGTCCATAGGACCAAGAGAAAGAATAAAATAGGATAATTGATCAACAAGAATAATATGGGATGCAAGCATACCTCAATTTCAGAGTCTAACAGATCCACAGTCACTTCTAGGTCCAAGCTTAGGTTTCCATCAAACCTATTAACATATTTGTGGAGTTAGGGTTAGATTTTATATTGATTTTATAAACCCTAAAAATCACCTTCTTATCATTAGTGAATTAGGTTTCCAAAATGATTCCATATTTTAGGTTATACTTTTCTGAACTCAAAACATATTTTATTATATTTTTCTGACTTATAAATTATTAGTTATGAATTTTAGAAGTTAATTCATTATTAATTAGATCCATTAAAAACACATGCTTAAAACATCAGATTCAGGCGATAAAACCAAAACCATAAGAAAGCTTGCATTTTTCTGAATCCAACGGTTATTTATTTATATTTTTCTGATCAGTAATTAATTAGTTATGGATTTTAGAAATTTGACCAATAGGAAAAATCCACATAAGCAATTCAGAGCGAAAAGAAGAGAGTGGGCGCGCGCGAGTTGAGTTGGCCCAATAAGGATTGGCCAACTCAGCCACCCCATCAAACACCCTGGCAACTCGCCTTAAAACAAAACCTCCACCTGCGAAAAGACTAAAATAGCCTTGTGCGAAAAAACGAAGCAAAACAGAGTCAAGGACATAAAGGGGAAAACACCTCAGGGTTTCTTCAACCTCGTGAGCACCCCGACACAACCCAGAAGGCAGCACCTGCGAGAAACAAAATCTTCGCAAACCTGAGTCTCGGCGGGGGGACTCGAGCAGAGGATCCCACACGCGAGTCCGCGAGCGATTGACCGATCATCCGAGGTACAGATCGATCGCAGAAACCAACCAAAGCGAGAAAACGCCATGGTGATTGGAAACCAACGGAACAACAATTGAAAAGAGGGAAAACCAAAACTCACCAAGTTGAGCGGAATTGGCCCGACTAAAAGCTTCCCCGAGCTCCGCAGAGAGGATCCCAACCCAAGCTGGAACTGCGGAGGAAACCTAGGCGGTGGCTGATGGCTTCTCGCCGGAACAGATTAGCGGAAGGACAGAAGAGTAGGGCGATCGGGTTCCGGTACAGAAGTAGCCAAGAAAACCCCACCATCAAACTCCCAGAAGACCGACGAAGGTGGTGGAAGGGTCAAAGAAGGGCCCAAAGACCTGTAGTTCGCGGAAAAGGGAAAAGGAGGTCTAAGCAGGGCAAAAACAGGGGAACACGAAGGTTGACTTTGGTTAGGCTCACGATCAGGGAAAACCCAGGGTATATATAACCTCTGGGTGTGGATTGAAACAAGGAAACTTGGTGAAAAGAAATCAGAGGAGAAGGAAGAAGAGAGAGAGAGAAAATCGAGGAACGATCGCCTCAGGAGACCTGATACAGGTTGCATCGGTTGGACTCCTACCCAAGGTGGGAGATGAGCCGAGCACCGTCCGATGCCAAATCAATGGTCCAGATTAAAACCCGAAAACAAAAGGAAATCAAATAACGTGACAAGGAAATCGAGAATTATATTTGCATTTAAATAAGGTTTGATTAAATTTCTTTCCAAAGCAAATTGAGGGTCCAAACATTATCCAAATTAAACCAAATTTTGCACAGAGGCCAATAAAGGCATGTAGATTCCGATTATAAAATTAGATTTGCCCTTTAAGAACATTTAAGGTGTCAAATAAATAAATTACTATTTTCTCTTCCCTCCTTTATTAATGGCTTTAGGATTATCTAAATTTTATGAAACTTGGCACACAAGTCATATTTAATGTGTAGGATACGAATTTGCCATTAATTTGACATATTGGAGTTGTTTGCATATTTAATTAATATTTTGAAGGTTTTATCCACTTTCTCTCTCCTGATTTCACTCTTTAGGCAAACTTTCTCCAAATTGGATGAAACTTCACCCAAAGGGTATATTTATTATGTAGATCACGAATCTAAGATTATTTTCCTCTTTTGGAGTCATTTATTATATTTATTTATTATTACACCTTTTAAGTAATTTCTCTCTCCTAAATTACCATATTATTTCAAGGTTGTCCAAATTAAATAAAAATTGACATGTAAGCTTATTTTGATGTGTCGATTACGAATTTGAAGTCTATTATTTATTTTGAGACTTTATTACATAGATTATGCCATTAAGCCCAATAGAGGCCCATTAACCATATTATGCATCCAATTAAGTTATTTATCATCTTATTATCACCAAATGAATGTTATGACTTATTAGATTACATTATTTATGCATTAGATTATTAGGATCATCCTAACCTCAACCTTGTTTGGAAAATCACCAAAAGATCTTAGTTCTAGGGTAGGGTTTAAGATTCAGTATGTTACATAAACCCTTAAATGTTATTATTACATTCAATTCTTCATCATTTGTTGATCATTTTGTTCTTCTTGAAATTCCTTTGAATAATTGATGAAATTTCCATAAGAATGATAGTAGATTTTGAAGGATCGAAGGTTGATGATGATGACATCATCATAAGCACACACCTCAATGAATATCTTGTACAAACGGTTTTGCTTTTGGTGATCAAACGGTCTCAAGACCGTTTGGCACCAAACAGTCTCAAGACCGTTTGAGGGCAAATGGTCTCAAGACCATTTGAGGTCAAGTGGACTCAAGACCATTTGAGGTTAGGTGATGTCATAAGTTGGATGATGATCCAATGGTCTCAATTTGATGGTTTCAATATTGGAGGGTCCATTGATTGCAAGCTTTAATCGATTGAATTGATTGGAACCATAGTTGAGGGAATCGATTTCAAGGTTGTTTGACCCAAACGGTCTCAAGACCATTTGGAGGTCAATGTTTGGTTATGGTGGATGGTTGGAGATCCAAGAGCTACAATCTGATGTACCTTCAGTAGTTCAATTGATTGATGGTTCAATGAGTACAAATCCTAAATCGATTTGAGGTTGGAAACCTTAATTGATCCAATCGGTTTTGAGGTGGTTTGGACCAAACAGTCTCAAGACTGTTTGAGTCAAAACGGTCTTGAAACCATTTGGAATCAAACGATCTCAAAACTGTTTGAGATCAAATGGTCTCAAACCATTTTGAATTGTCCAATCAGTTTCAATACTCAATCGGTTTCAATGGTTGGATTGAGCATTCAGTTTCAAAACAATGGTTGATGATTCAGTTTCAAGACCGAATGGATGATTCAGTTTCAAGACCGAATGTAGGGATTCGGTTTCAAGACCGAATGAGTTGATTTGGTTTCAAAACCAAATGGGTTGTTTCAATTTGCAATTGGTCAAGACCGTTTGAAAGGATGACCAAGACCGTTTAGGGTCTAACGGTCTTCAAGACCTATTGAAGGTCTAATACCTCAAGACCATTTGAAGGTCTAATTGATTCAAACCTTGTAAGTACAATTAATCCCATGATTGTTGATGATGTCTATCAAAGGTAATTACAATGGTTGTACCTTCAAGGTACTTAAGTGATTAGTACCTTTTGAGTGGTTAACCTTTGATGCTTACGGAAGTAATGACTTAAATACACTATGTCAACCCTTCATTCAAGTAGAATTAACCTAATCTTGTTAAGTTTGATGTAATTAACCTCCTAGAGAGGATGAGAGAGAGAAACTTATACATGAGTGATAATCATGTAGTGGTTAATCATCAACACTTTCAACATGAATAAAATATGTAATTAGAGTTGGATCCATGATGATGAGATCATAAAACCCTAATCAAGGAGGTTGATGAGCTCTTACCCTAATCTAGGGTGATGGTGTAACCCTAAATTTAAGGTAATGATACGAGGAACCCTAATTCAGGATGATTTAATGGGGAACTCTACATTTGGGGTAAAGTTATATGAAACCCTAATTTAAGGGGAAATGTTATAAGAAACCTTAATTCAAGGAAAGGATGTAATGTGGAACCCTAAAATAGGGTAATGCGATATGAAACTCTAATACAGGGTGATGTAATGTGATATGAAACCCTAATCCAGAGTGATGCTATGTGTTACTATATGAAACCCTAACTGGAAACCCTAACCCTAATATCGGGTAAAGATATGAGAAACCCTAAATTTGGGTTATAGTACATGAAACCCTAATTTTGGGCAATGAGATGATTAACCATATCCCTAATGATGGATAATGGGATGAGTATCCCTAATTGACATGAATTGAGACACCCTAACTCTAATTAGCAAATAGTGGAGTTGTCTTTGTATACCATGGTGCTAAAATTTAATTGATATAACTGTTATCAAGTGTACTAACCATGCAGGTATCATGAGATGATGAGCATAGCCAGGTATGAGCTATGATGTTTCATTTATTATTGTTAATGGGCCTTGTGAGCCATAATATGCTGTGTTTCCTAGTGAGAGGTAACAAGAGATGAAATGGGTTTGTGAGCCATGTGAGATGCTTGTGTAACAAGTATCATGTTACCTTGGGAGTTATATCTGCAATAATAATGTTTCTAGTGGAGAGTTATATCTCTCGCTGGGACAATTTCAATTGTCTCACCCTCGTGGGATCCAACTTTTTAGGTAGACGCGGAGAAAGAGGTAGAAACCCTACAGTCGAGAAAGAGCAGCAGTAGTAGCAGGGACAACAATGAATTCTCAGGTGGAGACACTGGTTGTCATGTCTTGTATATAGAATCCTATGTGTCGTCTCTTTACTCTCAGGTCCTCGGAGTCTGTAGTTAGTTTAATGAATCAATCTGAGATTTTGGCTTGATGCCTCAATGTTTTTATGCTTCCTGTGTATAGTTTAAATAGGGCAGTTGATGCTTGTAATCCTCGAGAAGGAATGGTACCAGATATGTACTTGTGATCCAGAATGTAATTGAATTACTTTGGTTCTTTTTGAAAGAGTTTTCCAAGTGTATGGATCTCTTAGTAAATGGTTTTAATTTTTAGTGATTTTCAGTAATCCGCTGCTAACGAACGCTTCCGCTTAATAAATCAAATTTTTGTGATTCATATGCCACACTAAAGAACCAAGATTGAACCAATCTTCCAAACATATTCTATGATGGTTCCATATCATATGAGACATTGTACAACAATGAGATGTGAAGATTTGTAGAGTACCTACAGAAAGCAATGTTGCTGACCCGCTCACAAAAGCACTTTCATAGAAGAAACATGACGAACATGTTTGATCACTTGGATTGATATTCATGAGTGATTGGGTATAATTGCAAGTGGGAATCTGTTGGTATGTATGCCCATATAGACTATCATTTGATGATTGTAATCAAATACTATGTAAATGATTTGTAATGCTACATTGATCATATCAATAAAGGCAAGTTACCAGCCTATATGTTTGTGTTTTATATTGTGAGATGACCACAAAACTTATAGATATCTACATAATAACATACTCAATGACATATGTCTTCGGGTTAATGACCTGAATAGTGAGATCATATGTATGCTAAGACTATGCATTCTTGTTTTGTCCCTAATCGGTTGTTATTGTGGAAATATCCATAGACATCAATAACACATAAGATTAGAATGTATGTTGGTTGATGGAAGAATCTCATTATCCATGATATGCTCGAGAGTGACACATGGATACTGTGATTGGTAGTTAGAGTCACATATCATAATGATGGTGGTGATTGTGGTTCTTAGACCTGAAGTCACTACACTTATCACATGTCGTTCGGTGTACTTTGATATCTTCCACCGTGGTCCTGAATAAGGACTGCCATAAAGATGGTGCTTCAGAGCCCTGTGACACATGGGGATGACTGTGAGTGATGTAGAAGGAATTTGTCCTTCCTAGGGGAGTTTGATATTCTGGCCACTTGATAAGCGAGACTGAGAAATGCATGGCCATACTGATGTGAGTCAATATGTGATATTGAGCTTATATATATCTCAGACGGTCTGCTCTAGTTCAAGGAACATGGATTGAACGTTGAAAAGGATAATAGTTCCATGACTCGAGTTCAATCCATATATCAGTAACGAAGGAACTATACAATCACTATAACACCAATCATGAATGATAGATTAAGTTGTTCTCCAACTTCTCCAATTACTTGGGTGGAAATGAAGTCTTGCTAGATACCAATCATTGCTTGTGAAATCATAATATGATTATGGATATCACTACCAAAATAATTTGGAGCCTACGGGGTCACATGCATAGGATGTGTTGGAATAGGAGTATAATTGTAGATTTGATTAGAATTGCTCTGAATCACATTGATTACTAATGTTTATGTAATCCATTAGAATAATATTGGAATGTTTGAGCCAATTAATTGGAATCACTAGCTCTAAGTGAAAGTGGGAGTCTGTTGGTAAATATTGCCATCAAGCCATCCCGAGCGATTGCATGGAGTCAGATATTAATTAATCAATTAATACAATTATTTGTTTAATTAATTAATTATAGAATATTTTAATTAATCCACAAGCATTTTAATTAACACAGTCTCTCTATATACCGATGGGTTTAGGAAACTGTGTCTCCTTTCTTCTCCTATTTAAAGGGGCTTGACGGCTGATATTTATATAAGTTATTGAGAGAGGCTTTTAGTTTACGCTCACGTATGTAAACCCTAGTCATCACTATCCTCAGGAGAGAGAGTAGAGTACCGCGATGCTAGCACGTAGCCGTACAGAGATGACTCCTTCCCGTCGGCTTAGGAAGCGTGACATGGAGTTCCAGTCCATCTATGTGGATGAAGTAGAGACATACACACTGAGACACCTGCATTTGGAGGACATCAACGACCATCCATACAAGCTACAAGTGGCGTACATAACCGCACAAAACGTGCACCGCCAGATCTTCCTGTGACGCACTCAGCGAACGGGAGAGAAGTTTTGTCTGTGTAGGCCTACAATGCTGCACACCATAGTGCAGCGGGACATCGCCGAACTTGCTCTGCGATAAGGTATATCCCGTAAACACTCTTTCTAAATACACTGTTTTCGACGAGATCCTTTTTCGGGTTGTGTGAAAAAGCTTTTTGTTGCTTCTTCCGTGCATGTTTTCTCCATAAAACCCAACAACACTGACATCTTGATATCCACCTTCCCATCTACACCACCTTGATAAATATTGTGGCTTTCTTACACATTAAAGTCATATTCAAAACATCACAAAGGATCTCAGAATCCATCCTCATACCCACCACCAGTAACCACAGATATCATACTATCATCTTCACTTGAAACTGTATGATTGATATGGAAACAAGGTCTACTACTCAAGACCTTTCCTACCCATCACCACCTCCAACCATGATTGAAGGGAACCTGACAACAAAGGTTGGATGATGATCTACCTCCTAAAAAGGTAGGAAGTGTCCCTTGTAAAACATGTCACGTTCAACTATAGGTCATTCCACTATTTTAGATATCCTGAGTCTATTTAGAACTCAACTACTAGGATACCTATGTGCAAGTTAATTATGAGTAAAATCAATGAATAATATGACATAGAGTAGGTAAATATGAGTGTGTGGTTATCATTATTTAACACATTATCAATTCCTCCCAACTTACCAAATGATCAACACATGAAACTATAAACTTTTGCATATAAGGTGTAATTTATGACAAAACGAATCAATTGAGCATTTTGTTGAGTATTGATTTACTTGTATAAGTACCAGAGTATATACATGATAGCTTCCATATAGAAGTATATAAGGCAATATTCTTGCCTACTTTATCACTTAACTGTAAAAGATCACTTAATAGCTATGTAATGGATAGTGCGATGATTACTAACCAGACTTTTTGTATATAAGAGTTACTATAACCTAAACTGATTAGTTGATTTCCTTAATGATGACTACATAAGTATGTACAATATAATTTTATACTCACATATACACACTCACACATAAACAAAGAAACAAGCGTGCACACACACACACACACACATATATATATATACATATATATATATTAATGTATGTGTACATGTGTATATATATATTTATATATATTAATGTATGTGTACATATATATATATATATAAATATCTTATTATGTCTATGAATACAAGAAGAATATAAGAACTATATGTATATAGTTTGTCCAATTTTGAAACTTTTGGTATTTAAGGGAAATAACCTTACTGAGAAAGTTGGTTTATAATTAGGGGTATCACAATTTGGTATTTTGATGAACCTAATTTAAATAACATGATAGTTTAGACTATACAAGGAACCTATATTCTAATTGTATCTATATATATTAGTCCATTGATAGTTGTGTAACATTAAGCATTTCTGAGTTGCTTATTATGGTAATAGATATACAAAACTATATTAAACTTTACTGAAATATAAAACCCTAGGAATGTCATTAAGGATATTTTAGGTGATTTAATATACATTTCACTACTATCCACAAGAACACACCTTAATAAAATTTATTATGAAACTTTGGAGTATTTTATGGTTGACTAATGATCATATACAACACTACTAGGTGGACAAGGATGAATGTGAATTCCCCCTACAAAATAGGGTTAGTCTGGAAAACCATGCATTTGACTCCTTCCAATTTTTATTTGGGGATATATGAACCAATCCTAATTGTTGTCAAATGAGGTATACTTTGGAATAAACTCTTCTTTTTTAATCTCTTGAAATCCTTTTTTTAAATTTTAATTACATATTGTTCATTCTTTATTATTGAAATCCTAATTCTCATGTATATGGGTCCTTTGAAGCTAATTGTTTTGTGTAGGATGTTCTCATCAGTTTTGTACTTGAATTTATTTTGGATTGTCTTATGTTCTTTCCTAGTATACTATGCATGTCTGGTTTAGACAAGTCATATCTAGAAGTAGTCACACCTTATATTTTAGAAACTGAGGCTATATTTCTTCTACCACCACACTGAGTTTTTAGATGTCTTTATAAGTAGTGTGGTTTTATATATTTAGGCACTAAGGTTATAGTCCTCCTTCCAAGTATTAATGTTTTATTCCTACTACAATGCTATATTCATTTGGCATTGAGGTTTCTGTCCTCCTTCCTTTGGCTTGGAATGTATGGGTTCCATTCCTACTTTTTAGGTTATGCCAGGCTTTGTGGTAATCAAGATATATTTAATTTTTTATTTGTGTTTATGATGGCAAGAATCTTTTAATTGTTCACATGATACTTATGTCTCATTATCTCAAATTTATTCCTTTTTACTTACTCTTGAACTTATCTAATTGATATAACCTTCTTTTATCTGGGAACCCCATTGCTTTGTCCTTATGTCCTTTTAATGTTGAAATGTAGTTACTCAGTGCACATATACCGTTTTATCTGATGCATACCTTTTCTTAATCTCCTCTCTTTTAAGTGTTCTTCCAAAACCATCCAAATATAGATTTTATAGAGGTTCATGACATAGGAGAACCTTTATCTAAGACTATGTAATTTAAGGATATCTTGGGATGGACAAGTTTCCGTCTGCACTGTACATCATAGTATATTAGTTGTGCCTTTATCTTTTCTAATATCACCTTTTTGGTAGGAGCAATGTATCTACAGATTTAAAATAATAGCAAAACTATCATTTTTCCTCTGCTAAGTACATACCCTGATCGATCTATAATATTTGTGAAACAAAAAATCTCCTCTTATCCATCACACATATATGTGTGTTTCGATTGGATGAATTTATTCCTCAATTATGTAAGGAGCGGACACTCTCATGTCACATTTTTTACATGTCTTTAACCTAGCTTATGTTTTCCATTGCATGTAAGATACAAAGAAAGGGCAACTATTTAGAGCCACAATCTTGTTTGTAACATCATGTATGAGAGAAGAACCCTTACTCAATATGATTATTCCAAAGGCTCTAGGTCAAAAGTAATATGTTATCGTAAGAGCACTATTGAAAAAGTTCTATTTTTTATCTAAGGAGACTTCCTATAAGATTTATATATCTTCCTACACTGGAATTAATATGGTAGGCAAAGTTACACAATGTGATATTTATATTAAATCAATTTCATTTTTTAATATATACTTTCCTATTTAGAATATTAAATACATTGCAAAACTAAAAAGCAACTTAGATTCAATTTAAGACCTTTAGAATAAGGTTTATAACCCTAATGCCTTAAAATCTACACATGCTAATTATGATAAATAGATCATAAACAAAAATACATTGCATTTTTTGCTTGGCATAGGTTATTTATTTTGTACTAGACATTATTTCACAATGGTTGGATCTCCTACTTAACTTGTAGTGGAAATTGGTTCTATATAAAAGCCCCACTTGTTAGGATCCTATCTTTTTGTAATTGATAACAAAATGTTCAAATTATGTGATAAGGTGGAGTACCTACCTACTAAAATGATTTTGGATGGCGAAAGGCACAATGAAAATGAAAAAGGGGGTACTCGAACATGACATAAGGATCTCTTCAATAGTGTTACTTGAAAAAAAGGTGCAATATATACCTTATTGTGGAGTTAGTCCAATTATGTGCTCCTTAAGGAATGGCACACTTTGTTTGTCTTTATAATGCAAAAACAATATTTATGTGTCTCTACGATGTCCACATAGATTATAGGAACTTCACAGTGCACATCTTGAACTGTCGAGAAGGAGAAGTGCGTCAACAATGCGCTTGCATTGCTCTCTTATGTTTCTCTCTCTCTCTCTCTATATATATATATATATATATATATTTCCATGGTGATGACAACTAAGGTTTCTCAAAGTGGAAAACACATATCTTCAACCCCTTAGAAACAAAACCACTTTTATAGGTATTGTAAAAGATAATATTTGAAATGAATCTAGAAAACGAAATGTGTCACTTACTCTATTTACTCTAAAGTGGCATCTAGTCTATTGACTAGAAGGTTTTTGAAAGACCATCATTAAGTAGTCGATTGATTGATCAAGATAGTCAATTGGGTATTGACTAGCCAATAGGCTATTTTTCTTGTTGAATGTCTATGGATTATTGTAAGCATAGCATACTAGTATCCATGTACTATTTTTGTCCTAATTTTCACAAAAATCCATAATTAGGGACTAACACAGTAAAAATGTTCTTAGAATACATTTAATCTCATGTCAAGTCCTCAACTTGAAATAATAGCATTGAGTCAATCATTATTTGGAAACTAGTATGTTTAATCACAACTGAAACAAGCATAATAAATAGGTTTTCCTAAATCAATAATAAATCCAAATACAAAGTAATAAATTAAATTCATCACATGAATGCCTCTTAGCTCATACACACCATCATTTAAAACACAACATATTCTCAAATCACACTCCTAGCAAGTTAAGAACAAAAGGACTTTCCTAATTATGCTTATGGTCACCATGTATGGAGTATGACACAAGGCTCTAACATTCTTCCACCATATCCAAATAATTATAAGGACAATAAAAAATATTACATGAAGGTATTATAAAGCTACCTTGTTCCATTACCTTTGTAGCGTTAATGATGTAAATATACAAATGCAATTAAATCAATTTATAATATGTTATAAGAGATTGAATGCTCACTAGGATGATTACTAACACTTGTAAAATTTGGTACCATCATCCTTTATATGTTTCATTGTATAAGGACATCAACATTCCCATAACTAACTATATAATTGTATATATAAGGTTGATAAGGACAACATGGGAATTTTCAAGACAAATGACATTGGGAGGAACTCATAATGCCCATATCTTATATGGAAAACTATCTTCTCAATGTTTAAATTCTAAACCTTTAATTGATGATAGAAACTTCTCCAATAAATCTTTGAGAATATCTTCATAGTCTTAAGCTGATCAAATAGATCAGTGATCCTAAGAAAAGAATATTTGTTCTTGATGGTTTCTCTATTGGGTATCCTATAATCAATACAAATACACTAAAAATTGATGGAGCCCAAGTTTGAGCTTCCATCTTGTGTTATTGTGGCCCTTATTCCCGACAAGATATGTAGAATGCATTCTAAATCCCAATCAATATTAGTTTATGAAAAATGAACTTAGAGTCTCTCTTTCACATTTTTATAGGTACTATGACATTTATAGATAGAATAGATAAAATAAGGCTGAATATAGAACTTACCCAACAATGGAGGAGCCTAAATGAGCCCCGAAAGATACCCAACCTACCCCAAGTAATCAAGGAATGAACTAAAGTAAGGAGCACCATGGAATAACACTTAAAAGATTAATCTACAAGCCGAATTCCCCAAAATGTCTATGGTACTTCACCATGGCCATGATACTATCATGAAAGTTACAAACTTGATCAAGTTCCAACATGCCCCCGAACATAAAAAAAACACTAGAGGGGGGGTGAAAAGAGTTTTAAAAAGATTTTACAATTATTTAACTTAAACAATCAACCACAAGAATATTGGACAAGGGGACAAGGATTTAGAGTGGTTCCTACCTTAGCAAATACTAAGGTAGTCAGTCTACTACCCGGTTTCTTACCCAACCGGGATTTGGAAAGAATTTAATTTTATTACCTCGCAAGGACTTTACATAAAATTACAATTCTCTCCCTAAACCCTTCAAGCAGCCTTCACCTAGAAGTAATCGCACCAACCTTGAAGCAGCCTTCACCTAGAAGTAATTGCACCAACCTTGAAGCAGCCTTCCTCCTGAAGTAGCTTCCCGTTGCAATAGCCTTCTTGAAGTAGCTTCCCGTTGCGATAGCCTTCTTGAAGTAGCTTGAAGTCCACCTTCTCCTCCGAGAAGAACCTTCTCCAATCCGCAGCCTCCAACCCTAGGAGTAGCAAGGAGAATACAAAGAATAAAAGGAACAAGAAGGAAAATAGAAATTGCAACTTATCCTTTTAAACACAAGACTTGATTTGCCTATATCAAGCGTATTGATCTCCTAACCAATGAGTGTAGAAGTGTAAGTGCTATGGAAAGGAGATGCTAGCCTATAGGACACGAATTAGGAGCAATGGGAATGAATAGCCAATGTTGGAATTGCTCTATTGCTCAAAACAGATTGCCAATGAGTACTCAAGCTCAAGTATAGCACAAGTGTTGCTTAGGTGTCTTTAGGTGTCCTAAGGCATGCCCTATTTATAGGAATGACCTACAAGTGCTTAAGGACGTTCTAGACACTTTCTAGGGGGTTCTAAGTGCTTAACTAGCCGTTAGGTATAAGTTAGGTGCATTAGTAACGGCTAGTTTCTTTATTCTGCAGTTGCTGTCAGAGTCCATCTCGGTCGACAAATTGTCGACCGAGATACCTACTCGGTCGAAGTTTTGTCGACCGACAGGCTCTCTGGATCAACGTTCATTTGCAACAGCCAACTACCTTTTCAGCTGTGTCTAACGGCTACTTGGATCTTTCTCGGTCGAGAAGTTTGTCGACCGAGAGTGTCTCGGTCGAGGAGTTTGTCGACCGAGATTGACCCTGTTTCAATCTTTCAATTAAGGCACTAAGTGTGTGTATGAGTGTGCATATGTGACACTATTGAAGGTGATGACCTAACTAAGTGTGGTGTTTAGCTAGGGAAGATCTAACGCTTGATTTACATGAAGTCTAAGTACTTGTACATTATATATTTGTACAAGTTTACAATTGATTACATTTAATGACATTTACAATCATTCAAGCATATAGATTCCCTAGAGCTTTGTCATCCACCTTATTCCTGCAACACTCAAGTAGCACGTTAGATCAACAAGAATGAAATGTTTGTCATCATCGAAACAAAGGGATTTATCATAATGTCCAATTTATCCAACATGACACCCATCGCTACAACCGTTCTGACCAGAACAATCATCGTGCTCAAAGATCAACATGGCCATGTTGCATAATATGAGCATGTTAGTGGTGCTTTGAAACTATCACCTACCTCTACACATGCTAGTGGCACCCAACATGGTTGTGCCACCCTAAAGAAACCAGAACTGTGTTACCCACTGCAATCATGCTATTGTACTTCATCTAAAATTTTTAACTCCAAAAAATGACCATTCCCTACTACCATGACTATTATATTACCCAACCACCACAAATTTGCTACTTGCCAACTCTTATTCTTGATACCATCCTTTACTACTTGACCCACGGTTATATACACTAGTGGTGGCTAAGAGTCTATGGTTATCTGATCTTAGCCTCCACCCACACCTCTTCACTACATTCACTTTGTTTCCTTCCATGTTCCCATCCAATTCATTATTTTCCAAGGTTTTGGCCATATCGATTCCATTTTTTTATGCCACCACATCCTTGGAGGAGGAGGGAGACCTTGGATCTAATGAAGGTGAAGAGTGAATCTCCTTCATCTACTCCTACAGAGTTTCCACCCTTTCCCCAGGAGAACAAAGATCTAAAGGTATGGATTGAAAGCCAGAAACAATTGTGGTCTGAGTATGGTGTCACACTCATGTGTGATGGGTGGACATCTGGAAATGGAAAGCAAATTATTAACTTTCTTGTACATTGTCGTGGATTTACTATTTTTCTAGACTCTGTTGATGCTTCTGGTGCAGTCAGGAATTACAGTTACATCAAGAATTTAATGAAGAAATACATCAAGCAAGTAGGGGTTGGGAATGTAGTGCAAATAGTGACTAAAAAATGGCTCTAACTTCAAGAAGGCCAGTGAAAGTACAATGAAGAAATATCTGGTCTATTGGACACCATGTGCTTCCCATTGAATACATCTAATTCTTAAGGACATGGGCACAATTGATTACACCAAAAGTGTGACAATTGATGGTAGGTTGATCACGGGTTTCACCTACAACCATTCCTTCTTGTTAAATGCTATGAGGTGATCTAAGTACTATGGAGGTGATCTAGTTAGACTAGGGGTGACTAGATTTGCAACGAATTACTTGGCCTTGAATTCATTGAAGTCCAAAAAAGATGGACTTAGGAGGCTCTTCAATGGTGTGGAGTGGACCTCCATGAAGGTGCACAACACCCCTATTGGCAGAAGGATTGAAGAGCTAATATCCAGTCGGGCTTTCTATGATAAGGTTACAAAGGTGTTGCGGATAATGGAACCTGTTGTCAAAGTGTTGAGGTTGGGTAGATGGTGACAAAGCCGCAACAAAGCCTTACTTGTATGATGCAATGCAAGTAATGGTGGAAGGTATTAAACAAGCAGCTCCTAGGTCCCATTCACAATACTTGTCAATTGTAGACAAACATTGGACAGATATGCTTTTGCATCCACTGCATAAAGCAGGTATATAATTTATTTCTTCTAAATTTAGATTTATGTTCTAAGTTTCTAACTCTATAACTTGCTATAAGTTAACTCAATCTAAATCTTATTTCCTTATTTGAAATTGGTGACAACTTACTATCTGAACCCGAGGTTCCAATACTTGTGAAAACTGGGCTTGGATGTGACTCTAATGTCTTCTGTGAGAGATATAACTAACAAATTCTTTACCTCTACTGAAGAGCACACCATAGTGATGGATGAGGTATATAACTAAATATATTACTTAACTTACATGAAGTCATGAACATCTTCATTCTTGTTTGATGTTTCATCATTTGATTCTGAAGTTTGAACTTCTTAAATATTTTTACAGTTGCGGCAGTTTCGTGAAGGCCTCGGTTGTTTTGTTCATCCAAATGCAGTTGTCGATCGTGATCAGGGTGATCCTTGTGAGGTGGGTTTGGAATGGAACGGGTGCCCCCCATCTAAGAAAAGTGGTTGTTCGTATTCTTTCTCAAACAACATCTGCAGAAGGTTGTGAAAGAAATTGGAGAACTTTTAATTTAATTCACTCAAAGAGAAGGAACATGTTGGGGGCAGACAGGCTAAGAGATCTGGTATATGTTCACTATAACATGCGGTTGAGGGCTAGAGCAATACGAGATGCCAACTACAAAGAAGTGTATTTTGTTGTCATCCACAATCCCATTGACACCACATACACATTCAACCCATCCAGGCATAGAGGCATAGAAGAAGTTGATGATTCAGAAGATCCTTTGGAGGAATGGATGAATGAGATAGGTCGTCCCATTCTTGATAATCTAGATGGTCATCCAGATCCATACATAGAAGAGAAATTTGAAGGAGATTCTAATACTAATGTTGACCAAACTCCACCTGAAAGACTTGAGCCTGAGTCTGAGCATCAGAATGTTGATATGGAGATCAATAGAGCAGTAGAAGAAGAGTTGGGTAGCACAGATTCTCCTTCTTCAAAAAGTACATCTGGGTCAAAATCAAAATCTGATAATGATGGTAGCAATGATGGCGGTGACGGTGAGCACTCTCCTGAATATCCTCCTACTGTTGATCCTTAGTATGATGATCATCCTTATGTTACGATAGTTGCACCTCCTCCTCCAGTAGAAAAAGAATATCCTATGCGTGATAAAACTTTTCAAAGGTGGAAAACTGGAACCGGCAAAGACTACAATGGTGCATTACCACCTCAGGATACAAGATCCTATGGCTACAACAGTAATTCTTATTCTAATATTGCTTATTCATTTGGCAACATGAGTATTTCAGCTTCTGATTCTCAATATCAACAAGATTCAACATTGGGCTTTAGCGATATGCTATTTGGACAAACACATGCACAACCATACCCATCTCACAATCAATATAGGTATTCTAGATATCAAAATCAGCCACCACCACCACCGCCACAACCAGAAGTAGAACATCATGTTGGATATACCTATACAACAAATGTCTCAGGCCCACATGGAAATTTTCAATACAACTCCCTTGCATTTTCTGAGGATGGTGGGCAAACATGGAGTGGTGATTATTCAGTTCTTCCTGTTTCTCCAATCCCAATACATCCTATGGTTGTGCTTGTAACTATTCAACATATTCCTTAAGGAAGTGAACGTCCACTCACTCGAGCTCCTCGACCTACATCTCCAAAGAAAAGCACAATATCTCAGAGATTTAACATTTTCCAAAGATTGGGATGATGCAATTTGTCAACGATATTGTCTATGAGGAGCATGTGACTACATACAACCAACTTTATAGGATGCACATGTCATGGGCGGAATATCTCAATAGTATCAACTCATTACAGTATGGACAACATGCGTGCCACTCAACATACAATTGATGTGAGTTGGTAAGTAAATATGTTATTGATATGTTGTAAATTGTATATTGTTGCATAATTATGTATATTTAAGTTTGTGGATTGTGCTAGTAAAATTTCATATCTGAATTCCTACATTTTGTCATCGAAATCCCAACGAAACAGGACATGTTCCTTACCTCCCACATGATGGACCCCCCTCCCCCACACCAAATATAGAATTTTATTGCATAAAATGATGCATTTATGTTTGGAGATTACACCTATAAAATTTCATGAATTAATTCATTCATTTTGGCATCGATACGGCCAGGATTTCATCTGTCGGTATTTTCGTCGGTATACCGGTAAATACCTATTTCCAACCTGTCGAAATGGTGTCGGTATCAGTCACCTTGTTCCTTGTTGTCGGGTCAACCGTAATGTTGGTTGTGAAAACTTTGTGAATGAGTTCAGTGGCTTAAATCCATAGCACACAATAACAAAACACATATTGGTCTTATCCCAAAAACTCATCTTCATCAAAAGTCTTTGACTATAGGCCCAATACAATTATTTGTTCATACAAAATTATAGCAAAAACACTCAGTCTCAAGCTACACAAGCATCTAGATACCAAAAGACACCATACTCAATCAATAGTTATCAAAGGTAGAAATATTCAAGATTGCTTACTTGATGCACATTAAACCATACACTTTATTCATTCATATTCATGTGCTTTCAAGATCAATTCAAAAGCCTTGATCATGTCAACTAGTCTTTCCTTATAAATTGACTATGTGGCTTAGAACTTCCACCTCTTATGTTTGATTGGGTGTAGTCCTATATTTTTGCACTGAAATTCTCAGTTCTCATTCATGGACTCCCTATTAGCTATTTGTGTGCCTCACATGATCATCGCCAAGGTCATCCTCTTTCACCCTTCCTCTTTGTTATTCTCATCCAATGTCTACAAGGCTTCATTAATCTTTGACTCACAAATCATATTATGAATCCAATTTCCCCCCACCCCTTTTCCCATTCACTATATTGTACAGTTTTCCGAGGACACTTATATTCTTGAAACCATCCATTCAAAATGTGTATATTATGTATCTTCCAACACTTTGTTGGTCTCAAAAAAAATCTTACAAAATCATCTCCTTTAGCTATCAAACTAAATTAATAACAGATTAATCTATACATCCACATTCTTCAATGCAATATTTTGATTTTCCCATGATATACCTAGGGTTACTGCTCTCTCCAACAATATACCCATCCACAATATGGAATCCCTTTTATAAAATTATATAATAGACTGGTTGGATGGAAAAACATTTGCTTAATCTCATTGGCAGACTCATTCTTTGAATTCTTCCTCTCCTACATACCTTCATATTCTCTAAGGATTATTAAAGTATAGAGTGTTTTCAATTATTTTGGATATGGGCCGAATTCGATCAACTCATTAGTGTTTGGACTCTTGGTCTTGAGGGTGTGTCATGTATGTGCCTTTTCTCCCGTATATGGGAGCATAGTTTTCCAATAGTTTAAAATTTCAACGAAATGGTCAAAATTTTGCCAATTATCTCCATATCAATGGCAATCGGGTATCGACATGCACTGTCAAAACATACTGACCATCAATTTTTTTTCTTTTTAATGTACTATGTACTACCTAAAGCATAATTTTTCTACATAGTTTTGGGTATTAATTTAAAATATTGGGCTTCCAAACTATAATGACTTAATTCATTGGTTTCACTATTGAAATTTGACATCAAGATTCCCCATCGAAACATCGAAACAGTTCAAGACCAATCACTCAGATGTGAGGAGACCCCCCCAACACACATATCTAATATGAAATTTTATTGCATATTTGAGTATATCTACATTAGTAGATCATTCTAGCAAATTTTCATAAACTAATTCTTTCCTTTTGCCGTCAAAATATAATGAACGCGTTTCTTGAATTTTTTGTCGAGACTTCTATTTTGTGGCTATTATAAACGGGATCGAGATCAGACCTTTTCTTCCTTGGGTCTGCCCATCCAATAGTAACATCAATACATGGATTTTCATGTTATCTTTTTTAAGTGACAGATAATATTTAAAGGAACGTTGTGGGGCTCATCATACAAAAAAGAAAATACACATTGTTGATTGGGATAAAATTACTAGGCCTAAAGATGAAGACGGATGGGGTATTATATACCTCAAAACTCATTCTTTATGCTTCAAACTTAAAATATTGGCTTGTTTAT
Organism: Alisma plantago-aquatica; assembly: GCA_963693085.1. Classification (NCBI taxonomy): domain Eukaryota; kingdom Viridiplantae; phylum Streptophyta; class Magnoliopsida; order Alismatales; family Alismataceae; genus Alisma; species Alisma plantago-aquatica. The sequence goes on along the minus strand of OY856409.1, from coordinate 1,127,554,699 downwards.
TAATGACAAAAGTTCCTCATGGACCGAGATCATTTATAATAAATATTTCCAGAAATCACCTTCTTGGCGTGGCATACCCTGTCTTAGGCGCTTGTGGTTATGGAAACACATCAACAAAGTAACCAATATTTATAAGACGATTATCATATTATCACTTGGTTCCATGCCTCCTCATTTTCTGAAGGATAATTGGATTTCTACAAGGTTTCTTATGAACTCCACCCTCAATCTAGATATCCATATATACACAGAAACATAAATTTACTCTGTCAACAAATACCATCTTTCTAATTGGGAAAATGATTTCAAAGCTTTTCCATGATTCATTCACTGCTTCAGACACAAAATCTAACATCAGAGGTGACATTCTTCTTCCCAGACCATAGAACAACATGTCATGCATCAGAGGTAACATTCTTCTCCCCAGATCATAAAACACCATGTCATGCATTTGGGGTCCCTCTTTCTCTATCAAAGAAGCATATACCTTCCTCTCAATTTGGGTCTTGATCTCACACTTCAATACAGAGAGCTGGCACATCAAAATACCAGTACTAAAATATTTGTCTTGAGTTGTCTATAAGGGTTAGGGTGCACAATGTGTGTACCCCATATATTTATAAAGAGAACAATTACAGATAGGTCCACATAGAATATGAAAGTAACAAGTGAATATGAAGAACTACATAAAACACTATTTAACACTCCCCCTCAAGTTGGAGAATAAATATCAATCATGCCCAACTTGTCTACAAGAGAGATGAAATGTTTCTTGGCCGGCAGCTTTGTGAAGATATCAGCAACTTGGTCCTCTAAGTGAGTGAAATGAGTGCGTATACGACCCGTCAGAATAGCTTTCTGATGAAGTGGCAGTCAACTTCAATGTGCTTGGTTCGCTCATGAAAAATAGAATTATTTGCAATAAAGAAAGCTGCTTTATTATCACAATGCATGGGAATAGGAGCAGAAGATCCCACATCAAGTTCTTTTAGAAGAGATTGTACCCACAGGAGTTCACACTATGTATGAGCCATAGACATGTACTCTGCTTTAGCACTAGATCTAGCAACAACATTATGCTTCTTGCTCCTCCAGGTAACAAGATTTCCACTAACAAAGCTACAATAACTAGAAGTAGATTTCCTGTCTATCTTATTTCCAGCATAGTCAGAATCAGAGTAGCCTTCAAGAGAGCAATGACCATGTTTTCTATAGAAAAGGCCTTTACCAGGAGATTTGTTTAGATATCACAGGATATGACATAGTGCTTCCCAGTGACACTGTCTAGGCTTGTCAAGATACCTGCTAACAAGACCAACAACAGTAGAAATATCAGCTCTAGTAACAGTCAAACAGATTAGTTTGCCAACCAGTCTCATGTATCTTTTACTGTCAGGATACAGGGGAGACTCATCATCATCCCAATTTACATTAGGATCTAGGGGTGCATCAGTGGTCTGAGCTCCCAGCATTACAGCCTTTCTGGCGGGGTATCAATAATAATATAATCACCATTATTTGCATCAAATTGCTCTTCTATATATGGATCTGGATGTCCATATAAATTATCAAGAACATGACAAACTATCTCATTCATCCATTCCTCTAAAGGATTTTCTGAATCATCCTCCAGTCCTCTATGTCTTTCTGTGTTAAAAGTATATGCGGTGTCAATGGGATCATGGACAACAGCAAAATCCACTTCCTTATAGTTGGCATCTCGTATTGCTCTAGCCCTCAACCGCATGTTGTAGTGAACGTAGACAAGATCCCTCAACCTGTTTGCACCAAGCCTGTTCCTTCTCTTTGAGTGTATCAAACTGAAAGTGCTCTAATTTCTTTCACAGCCCCCTGCAAAAGTTGTTTGAACTAAGATGTGAATAGCCACTTTTCTTAAATGGGGGGCACCTGTTCCATTCCAAACCCACCACTCACAAGGATCACATGCCTCGCAATCAGCAACCACATTTGGATGGACAAAGCATCCAGTGCTTTCACGAAATTGGCGCAACTGCAAAAATAATATATACGATATTGAGATGATGAAATCAAACGAAAGACTAATGAGAACTTAAGAATGTAAATTATATAGTTTATACCTTTTCCAGTACTAGCAATCGCTCTTCTGGAGAGGTAATGAACTTGTTAGTGACATCTCTTATTGCATTCATTAAAGTCGTATTCAAGCCCAGCGTTCGTGAGTATTGGAACCTCAGACTCAAATAGTAAGTTGTCACAAATTTAAATAAGGAAATAAGAATGACATTTTATTAGCATGCCCATCCACTAAGGGTACGTTTGTTTTGGTGGATACAGCTGTATTGGATTGCATTTGTAAACCCTTTATTTTGATATTTCCTTGATCGTGAGTTGCTAAGTCACTTTGTGGGTTGTTTAGGGGAAAAACTATCTAACTATGATACCATGTCGGGAAATATTTGTTCACGAAACTTTTATTTAGTTGTCAAACTAAATATTTTTGCTTGTTCCTTTTCCTACCTCTTCTGATGGTTTTTTGAGCTATGGAATCACCTATGGTATAGGGGAATGAGTGATTCTGGGGTTTTTGGTGGAAAAGTACCTTAAGCTCACTAGGTAAACCTTAACTAGTTTTCCCTCGTTCCCATGTGTCTCTCAATTAAACCACTCCTAGATGAGAGATCTAAGTGACTGGATGTTCTAGATCTTATATATACACTTAGTCAAATAACTATCTTAGTGGATAGATTGAGATAGTGGGAGGTAATATACCCTTCCCATATATTCTACACCATTCCTTGCCCCTAAATGCATAAGGAAACCATGTCTAGTAACCTAGATTTGTATTATATAACTCTATGTTTGTATATCCCATAGTTATTAAATTTTGATAAGGATAGATGGGAAGTGATAAGGACTAGTTCCCCTGCACATAACCATGCCTTCTATAGACATCTAATAGGATAGAAGCCATACCCTACATTGATCATTGTTTTGGTTTCATAGATACATATTGGATGCTTGTGAATGAATATAACATCGTTGCCTTATTCATCATTGCATATTCTCCCAAATAGATCAGTATCCCACCTACTTGCTTAGAACCCGATTTTCTCCATTACTATTCAATTATTTCTTGCATATTTAATCAACTTTTTTTCCTTGTTCATACTAATTGGTCATTGTTAGAGAAATTATATCTTTCTTAGTTTCTTGTTTTAAGTCATTCTCAAATAGTTTCTCTTGTTTTCTCATTTAAATTCTTAGTTTTATTTTTTTTGTCTCCCTTAGTGAAATTGCTAGTTTAGCTTTGTTATTTTCCCTTTCTCTCTCCCATGTTAATGAATGGTTTAACTTAGTTCAATTATGCTTCTAGTTTGTTTAGTTATCATTGATTTAGTAGGGTTAAAGTAGGTTTATTTCTTCCTTTTCCTCTTTCTATATATTTCACCCTAGAGTAATTGAAAACCCCTCAATCAAATACTAAAAACCCTACTCCCCTCTCTAGAAACAATCCCTAGATAGTTTTCCTACCCTACGCGACACAGATTTACCCCTACCTTGCTTGCTTTATATTATGATCCAAACCTTGTTCACTTTTGGGATAATGTTTTGTGTATTAAGATAGTGTAGATTAGGGCATCTACAACTTCTTTATTAGCCTTCTTGCATGTGCATACCCATGGGTGCAAGTTGCAAACCATCCCACTTCTAAAAAAAAAGAATAGGGTCTTCTCAATCAGACGCACTCGGTGGATGTAATCCAAGCTTAAGATATCTTGTAAGTACTTCTTCAACTCAAATAGCTCTATATGGGCCATGTTTTAGGGGTATCTTGGTATTTGAGTAGCTCCTGGAAGAAAGTCTATAGAAAATGCTTCCTAGGATAAACTCTATTGAGAACTCCTGGTCTTCATTAGGATGAAGATCATGCAAGTCTTTAGGGAAAACATTAGAAAAATCCCTAACAAAAGGAATATAACAAATGTGTTTCTCCTAGTTGTCTAACAAATATATGAGAAAGATAGTATGGACTTTCATTCTTGGGTTTTTGACTTGTGTGGAAGAAGTGAAGACACTCTTCTTGTCCCTTCTCCCACCTTTGACAACAAGGGACTCCTCCCTAGGATAGGAAAATGTAGCGAGCTTCTTTAAAATTTTAGATTTGCATAGTGCTCATGAAGCTAGCTCATACCAAGGATTAAACCAAAATACCTCATATTAACTACCATTAAGTCACCTGGGAAAACCCTTCCATCTATAGGAAAAGGAACCCTTTCCATTATAACCACCCTACTTGAGGAATTTAGGATAATACATCTTAATGTGACTGACCTCTCCACATAAGTAGAATACACCTTGTCATGCTATGAACTAGCCTTTGTGATTCATTTGACACTACTGACCCTTTAGAGTGCCATTATGGTTGTATTTTTTTTATTTTGAGTGGGTCCCCCTACTGGTGCCTTTCTACTTTATATCATTCTTATTATTGTAGTTATCCTGTTGATGATAATGACACTACTAGTGGTGTTTCTTCCCGCCATAAGACCTCTAGGGATGGTCCTTGAGCTCCAGGTCAATATCAAGAACCTCATCCAGTATCCTATGTCCACGTTCATTAGAGCATCATCCTTTAAGTCATGTGTAAACTTATGGTCTTATTGTTGATCTAGTAAGATAATGCCATTATTTCTAAAGGATACATAAGTGCATGGAATATTTATTAGAGTCATGTACCCACACTTTAAGAAACTAAGGAACTATCCTCATTCTTATCAATGATCACCTAGGAGATGTAGTGATACTTGAATGATGTCAAGAGCTCATCCCACAAGAGAGGCTCCACATCAGAGTCATTGGAATCACAAAAGTTCTTCCACCAATAATGTTTTCTCCATGTAACACGTGTCTCGAATTTGACTTGTGTCTCGTCAGAGAAACCCAAGTTGTGGAAGCAATTCTTCATGTTGTGGATCCTAGCCTCACTGTTTCATGAAACATCTAGTTCTTCTTGTATTACAAAAGTCTCTAGTTTCTCCTTGAGTAAGTCCACAAAGTGTCTTCATTCCTACTCTTTGAATGATTAATGTTTCTCCATCCTATCACGATAGGCAATGCTCTGATTAACATTTTGTAGGTGACAACATGATTTCTCTAATGGGAACTTTATCCTCCCCACCATTGTTGAGGCTATGTCTGCATTCCCCATCAAATTCATCTGGATCTTGTCCTTTCTAGGGTGACATTTAGGATGCATCTAAAAGGGAAAAGAGACATTTGTAATAATGCAATTTTAAAAGGATAAGATCCTACTATGGTGGCTATTCAAGGATTTGCTCTGATACAACTTTTTTCACATTCTCCATCCCAAACTAACACAATCAAAACCATAATAGAAGCATTTGAACAAAGGAGATCATAAAATATTGTCACATGATATCATTAAAAATGCATTGTCAAAAAAAAGACACTCGTACAATATCATCTTTAGTGTTAGTTAATTTAGGCCTACAAAGATGGTTATATAATGACATCTAAATGGGTGACACTACAATTAAGAACTTGCAACACTAATCTCAAGGGTAAGAGACAAACAACAACAAAGATGCAGTGCTAGTTGCTATGAAAGGTAAACAAATGTAACAATAATAAAGTATTTTCAGTTTATAATAAAGAGATAGACAACATAATCTGATATCAACAACAATTATAGGATTTCCCTATGATTATAGTCGTCAGTTTTGCTTAGCTCAATTGATAACATAGGTTTTGTATTGTTAGTTAGTAGGAAAAATTAATGTTGATGAATAGTTTGTATTGTCCTTCCACTTAAAATAACCAACATTGTGCTTCCTTATTAGCTAAAAATTAACTGAAAAGGATAGTTATGTCGTCAATTTTTCTGAAATAATGACAACATAGATAAACATCAATATTTTTTTAAGACAAAGAATGTCACATGTTTGAGGTTTTTTATGGAAGGTCTACAAATCTGCTATCCCTGCTGTCTGGATCTTAAATAGCATGGAGTTTATAGTTCATTAGAACTATAGACTCTACAAGTGTTGATATTAACAATATGCCAATATTACCTACAACACAATAAAAAACACTTACAAGAGTCCAAATCCACACATATGAAATTCCATTATCATCCGCACTTTATTCCATTCTCATAGGCTTTCTAGAGGTAATAGTTTTCATGGGGTACATAACCTAAAGCATAGGTCCGTGTAGAGTAACTGATGACAAAGAATTTTTGAAGGTCAAATTTGTTTTGCAATTATTATGGAACATGTAACCTATAGTGTCAGTTCCTTGTCAACTGACGTGACATGTGCGTTACCAAATTTTTTTTGAGAAATTTAAGTTTTGAGGTTGTCTTTGACGTAGGTTCTTTCCCAAGAAAACAACATGTAAATAAAAGTGGCATCCATGTTTTTTTCCTAAACATTAACACTAGACCAATTGCTATATTTCTTCTTTTTAAACTGATGTCATGTATCTGTAGTATTTGTTTCCTATTCAAATCGAGGTTAAGAAATGTGAAACCGTAGATCAAAATGTACTATTGAGAGATTAATAGAAGAAATTCCAACATAATACTTCTAAAATGAAACCTAGTAGAAAACAAGAATGAACCCCACCAATTAGGATCCATAAAATCATCAAAATGCAACTCCTCCTATTATTGCTACTATTGTTGTGTTCTCTCCTCCCTGTGTGCCTCCATACATATTTGTGAAATGGACAAATCATTGTAAGTGGTTGTGCTTCATTAGTACATAATAACATATGAATTAGCTTTAAATTGGAAGTAATAATAAAATATTGATCTATACTTCAACTTGAGAGTACATTTTGTAATTTCTTAATCATTTCAGGACTCATAAATAGGAATAGCTACACCTTGATCAGATATGATATAATACACAATTAAGTGCACATAAACCCTAAACCCTAAACCCTAAACCCATAAAATGTTAGTCTCTATCTTGTGATGTAATCCACCATAAGCATAAATAATCATGTCCTCATTGCATGGTGTTATCATCGACAAGATCGAGTCCAACCACATAGGTCAAAGGATGAAAATTTGATGTGTCGTCACCTTATGGCGTTGATAAATACAAGATGAAGTGCCTACATATGGGTCAACTAGTAAAACTGGGGTAGCGTCGTACTTAAACTTATCTTCAATTTCTTAACTTCAGGGCTTACAACCAAATACTTTGTAAATGAACATGATGTTTTCATAATTAGTAATATTCTAATATCTTGTTAGAAATAGTAGTTGGATCAGATACTTCTAATTGTCGTGAAAACACGACAAATGAGCTCAAAGGTGGAAATCTCACAAATTGACAACAAAAACGAGAAACTAATAGATGTACTCATAGTGTTGAGTAGAATAGAAGATATTAGTATTCATAGAGTAAGAACAAGATATTATATGAAATTTTTGTGAATGGTCGTTGAAGAAAAAATTGGGTTCTTGGTGTTGAACTCCCCTCAGGTTGAGTTTTGGGATCACAAAGCTCCATGAGGAATAAAGTAATGCTTCCCTCTCCTTTATGTCATGAGAGTGGTCTTGATACTCGCAGTTAATGAAGATGTTTCAACTAACTCAATTTCAGGGGGGAATTCCAAAAACACGCACATTAAGTTGAAGCCTATACAAGATTCACAAGTGTCTCGGTATGCTCCTTTCCAACACAATTTTTGTGAGGTGGTTCATGTGATGGGACCAACTCTAGTGAGATGGAGGAAGAAGACATGTGATATGTCTGTAGGATTTGTAGGAATGGAACAAAAGTGGAGGATCAAGCATTTAGACTCCTGGGAAGGTACATGTGGTGTTGGTTTCTAGTGTTGAGTGATAAGGGGGAGTCTATCAAATGAGACCAGGAATGGAGGTGGATGAGTTTTTGGGTGTTTTATGTATTAGGGAACTTAGGGTTTGATGAAGGGTCTGACTCAGTGCCAAATCGTGAAGTCAAAAGAGGGGTTGGATCCTAAGGTTGTTCAACTAATCATGAGGAAAACATAGAGGGTGGATTGTGCTTTGATGAGGGTGGTTGTGTGTAAAGTCTAGAGGTAGGGGACAACCTTATGATGACTACAGTTGCACACCAAAACCCTACCCAGATTGAATGGCTCGAAACTAATCCCATCATGGACTCAATTGTTTGACAAATTATTCATTAAATAAAATTCCTTTTTCAAACATATGTTGCTACAGTTGATTACCCAATTTAGTGACCTCCACAGAGCGCAAACTTTAATGACATGTTCCTTTTAGTGTGTATAAAAATCATATGTCCTTAGATACTAAATTTATAAATTAGAAATCTAAAATTAAGTGAAGGTGTTTATATTCCACTAATCATAAAAATTAATGGGAAAATATCATTTCTTTTCCAAAATTGGCCATGTATCATATCTCCACATCAACTTTAGTCAGGGGCCATCTGAATACTTTTAGTGTACCATATAAGAATGAAAAATTCTATAATGGACCATACGAACCTAAATAATAATAAAGTGTATGAGAGTTATAGATACACATGCCAACAATGAGGATGGGACAAAGGCCTAAGTCATCAAGTTATAACATAAGGCCCAAGACATTAAGTCGATGCACATCATCCCTAAACAAGAGACCAATATGGGATGATTCTCCTTGCACTATTTCATTTTCAATATATATACATATGTATGTATATATATGTAAATATACATGCACAAGTACGCACACACATATGTATAAATTTATATTTATATTTAAATAAACACAAAGTATAGGCCATTATTGCATAAATAGAACCTCTAATAATCATCATCTAGTACAAAGCATGATTATGCAACAAGATAAACTACAACTATTCTAGTGTAAGTATTATCATGAGAACTACCATATTGTATGGTTTTTGGAATCATTGAATTCAAGTCAATAAATCATCATTTGATATCTCTTTTAGGGCAACTTGGTTATATAATAGTGCAGATTACCATTTTTTGACAAGGTTATCAAACCCATAAGTTCACATTATCATCTTATATAATCAATATTTGAACATGGATTACCTGAACCATTAGTCCATCAATCATCCTAATGATAACATCCATAGCATATCACTCAAGGTATCAACCAAAAGACATCAATCCTACATGTATATCTCGTATCCAAGCTACATCACATACTGCAAGTCTATTTTTATTGTACTTCTATTCAATCTTTCAAGGTTATAGAAATGGGAGAAATGATACAAATATTCAATATATAAGGAATATAATCACCTCTTAAAAAGTGTTCATCGTATAAAGGAAGCCACCTTTGTTAAAACTCATATTGGATTAATAAACCCCTATACTTGTTATTCATTTTATTAATTATCCTTATGATGTAAATCATGCATGTTCATATATTTAATTTTCTTGATTAATATTTATTCTTATCTCAATGACCTAGATGGGTTTGTTCCACTTCAAGAGATATGCAAAAGTTTCATATTACAATTCAAAGTACTCATTAAAGAACAAACCACCACTTATATCCATGAAAAGGTTAATTTCTTCATATAATTTCACAACCTTGTTGAAATATCATAACAACCTAAATTGTGGATACCATTCATATCACAATAACCCACTATAAAACAAAATTTTAGCTTCAAGTAGAAGGCATTTGGAAGTTGCATCAGTTAGAAGAATGCATTAAAAAATCCACCTTTATGCATAAATGACGCATTTTGATATTAATATATCTGACTTAAATAAAATTCTAGAAGCATAAAATTGAGATAGAAGTCCTAAAATAACTCTAAATGAACTCACATTTACTATAAATCATATATATGTCAATTGTCCCATCCTATGATTCCAAAGCATCATAACGATGATATTTTTAGTAATATTTTTACATGTATTTCGAATTTCAGCACATCCATGGTTAAATGATCATGAGTTTAGCATCAAAGAGTTATTTTAAAATTTTGAGAAAACATGACTTTTCATATTTAAATCATACCTATATTTATGTTCACAAAAAATCATCATTTAGTGTATCAGGATATTATAAGGCAAGGTAGTAGCATTTTTGCGCAGTAATGTGCATATTTTGAATTTTCAGTCATATGTAACACATTAGTACATTATGGTCAAGAATCATTTTATGGTTTATAGAAGGCCAAAAACAATTTAATCACATCATATAGCAGAAAAACATTCGCTAAATATTCAACTTCTAGGCATATCAATTAAGTTTGGAGAAAGTTTAGGGATTTTCTTGCATAAGTAGGAAAAATAAGCTAACAAAGCCACATCACTTGACTCCAAGGGTTATGATCACAAGGTCCATAGAAGAGAGCCATGTAAAACCTCCATGACTCAAATTCTAACTTCCCCTAGGAAAAAGAGAGGGAAAATGAGGATTCTTTGTCTACAAGGGATAGGTTTACCATGCAACTCCACATGATTCAATCAAAGAAAGAACATAAGGTGAGAAAGAACAAAAAATATTTTATACAAGATTTATATTACCTTTTTAGGTTTTGATATTAATATAACAAGCTTGGAAACATCTTAGAAAAGCTTTATTAAGAACTTACATCCAAATGCATCAACATGCAGGCTTCCATCCATGACCATCGCCATCCTAGGAGATCTGCATCTGGCACTTGGACTCTTCTCAACGTTCTCAAAGTAATATTGGGTGTGAAATGATCATATTGGCCGGTAGGTAGGAGTTCTTTGACATAAAACACCCATTTTAGTTCATAAATGAAATAGTAGATGATTTTTGGATAAATGGATGTACAAAGTTGGAATCTAAATATATTAATATGTTTAAGTTACTGATATAAGGTCTAAAATAAGATTTTATGACATAAAAGAGAAAGCTTGTGCATTTAAATGTATCGAACACTTTAAAAGACATATAAAACATGCATTTTAGTGATATCAGGAGAACTAAGAGGATAATTCGATTCTAGAAGTATTTTTATTGGAAAGCCATCATTTTTATGATCAAAGTGATATATATGAAGTCAAAGTTTGGATCTAGAATGATAAAGATACGAATTTTAGAAGATTAACCTTGAAACAGAAGATCTAGACCATTGGATCTAAATCCAATGGTCGGAGGGGAATGCTTGTTTGGTTCTGTATAGGGGCAAGGCTTCAAGGGCCACATGATGTCTCTAGTTTTCAATAGCTACACAACAGTTTTCTCCTACCCCAAAGCAACTTCCACTACTTCCCACTGCCCGCAGTGTCCCTGGATCCGACCTAGGGTCGCCGCCCACTACCTGCTTGGACATCTCTTTGAGTCATTTCCATGTTGCACCCACGTCAGCCAGTTTAGTAGCCTCATTGGAGTTGCATCATGGAGCCTTGTTATGGTGTCAGGGACCATGGGAGGTGACCTCCCTCTCGCTTCGCACTTCAATGAGAACCTTTTATGTCTTAAACACGGCCAGGTTGGATGAAAGGGAAGACACCCCAAGAGCTTCTCCGGCGGTGGCCACCATGGTCAAAACTAGAAGGAGAAAGGAAGTAGGGGGCATGGTAGGGAACGAAAAAGAGGGAAAATAAGGGAGAACGACCAAGAATGATGTATATAAGTATTTTGGAAACCCAATTTTGTCCAAAAGCATCCAGAAAAGATGTTATTGGTTGTCCCTCAAGCTACTTCTACAATAGTATAGACAAAGCTTGAAGGTGACCATTGACCATTGGATTGGGGGGGATCTGAAGGTCACGATTCAAAGGCCGTGATTCATTAAAAAATTAAGGGGCAGATCATTGACATGTACAAGTGAAGAAGGGGGTGCCCACCTTGGCTGGGTCACGCCCTACACTGGTCCCAATTAGGCTCAAAACAAGCTAAATTGATGTTAAAATGAAGATTAAAATAACAAAGTTCAAATGGCCATATCTTGTGATTTATGAATCCGATTGAGGTGATTTTTGAGCTATTGGATTCGTAATTTAATCCTTTACATAATGAAATTCATTATATAGAAAGGGAAATAATTGTATTGGTTCAATTTTTATTTCACGTTGATGATACATAATAAGCATGCCACTTAGTTCAAAACATGAATTAAAGTCATATATAAGTACAAAGTGATGTTTAATCAAAATCAATTCATCAATTGAGAATAAAAGTGACTTGAAGTCATCACATTAAGGGTGAGAGAGGTTATTGAGTAAACTAGAGCATCTAATAAGTTAACATGTACGTTAATTGAATGAGAGAAAAAACCAGGTTATCACATATATATAACTTTTCTAATACCATGTTTATGATGAGGAACAAATGTAATCAATTATAGTGTATCTCTATAATTAGTTATGTTTTTTATGCTTATTAATTATCTTGCTATATGATACATACCGTATCTTTCTTTTGTACATGTAGTAAGCTTGGATTTGGATGGTTTTGTTCCTCATTTAGTGAGGCGTGGATCCCCTCTCAGGTCCCACTCCATACATAGTTTCTTTTTTATTTCCCTTGAACTCACTTAAATCGTTCCATCCAAGTGAATTACTCTACTACGTAACTTGCCATAAAATCATTAAGGTGCACACCAAGAATCGTCATATTACTAAATAAAATACCTAGGTCTATAGTGAGGTTTCTTATTAAGATCTAGAGGGTGCTAAAAAAACATACCCAAAACCATGGACCCATATCATCAGTACTTCTTAGGGGAACCACTAGCTAAAAATCCTATGACTCCAAATAAAATGGTTCAAGAGGAGATGTAACACTATACATAATATTTATTTTATCCATATAAGTGAATCCTTAAGGACAATTCACTCCAACTATAAATGTCAGGTTATCATGAAAATCTATGGAAATGTTGGATACCTCTAGTGAACTAAACTATTACCACCAGTTATTATAAGGTGGATGTTGGGTACTCTATTGAGTAGAAGTACCACTGATACCCAGTCAGTTAGTTTTTGGTATTTCCTTTCTCTATTTCGGGATATATCATCCTTTATATTATAGTTAATAGTATGGTTCACCCTTATGATACAGACCCTACAAGATGGATATGATGTTGAGGGGATCTATTACTATTTTACTTATGGTTATATTTTTCATTAGGTTGGTTTCTCTTTTTGCATATTTCATGAATTAATTAAAATAATAAAATAAATTTATTAAGAATATTGCACTAAAAACTTGATTTATTGACTACCTTAATCTTAGGGTTTCACTTTTCTCTTTCACATTTGATATTTCTTGCATGTAAAAATAAACTACAAGCAAAGTTTTATATTTTGAAAAGATCATTTTTATGATATCTCAATGGAATATATATAACTTAGCCTTTCACATAACTTATTTCAGTATCATGAAACATAAAAAGATTTTTTCAGAAACCCTAATTCATACTTGAAATATTTTCTATTAGTTATTCAAACTCAATTTTATGTTATAATCAATATTGAACTAGGCTTCCAATAATGGTCGATGAGGAGTGGTTCAAGTGTTCAAGCATGAATTTCCCCTACCAAAGGGACCCAATTTTAATTCACAATTTCTGCCTCGATTTTCCATAGTATGTGCATGCGTCCTCCGCTACGGTTTGGGATAGGAGGGACAAAATCATTCCTTTATAACCCAATAGTCTTCCATTCATGTTAACTATCTACTCACAACATATGAACAATATGAATATGAATATCTAGTTGGGTAAATATATGATTTTTAGTTATACAATAACAATATGAATTGAAAGAAGTGAATCAAATAACATATCAAACTTGACTATACCTCAGTCATACTGAAATAATCATAATTTTGATGTTTACTCTAAATTTTGAAATAAATATCTGAATTATCTAGTAGATAAGTACATACCTTTTTATTTCTATTTCACTATATGATCCTTTTATGTCAAGATTTTTTAAATTTCCTTCTCATAACTTAAATTGGACCATAATTTTTTGGAATTATTACTCTAGGTATAAATAATTCAGATTTTGAAGAATTGAATCCATTTAAATGGATTATAATGTTAAACAAAAATACTCTACTTCACCAATTATTCCCTGATATTTTTTTTAAACTCTAGATCATATAGTCAGGATAAAAATCATTTCTTCTTATATGAAGAATTAGTCTTTCCTTAACTCCTATGATGAACATATAAAGCAAGAATAAAGACAAATTTGGAACATTGCCATTTAATATTATAACAAAAATGTTGAATTTTTATAGGAACCAAACACTACTAATATAATGACATCACTTATCACCAAAATGAAAATGCTTGATGGTTATCGTTTATGAATCTCCTTGGAACCACCCTAAAATGACAAACACAAAAACATAGGGTTTGGAACTAGTAGAATAGATTAATGAGGAGATGCAACTAGCATTTTTTTCTTAAATTTTGATTTCTAATGAGCTCAAAAACTCAAATAGGTGTTCTGCAGCAAAATATGTGTTGATAAAAAAATAGTCATCCAACATCATAGATAGTCACTATAACTACCCATGTCGACCAAGGTTTTTCTTTACAAACAAGTTGATAAACTACTCAATACTCGGTCAAAGTGTCCGTATAACTTATGTGGTAGTTGGGTGACTACATAGGGTCCCTTGGAATCATCATATATTAAATGCCTCTAATTGCACTTTTATGCGATCTAAAATAATTTTAACTAATGAAATAATTGTATTTTTATATATTGCAAAGCATATTTTACACTTTATTCTAAACTTAATTTATTGAATTTATTATGTACTTGATGATGCATTTTCTCACTCATATCACGATTTAAACCTCTCTTAATATATATCCCACCATGTGTTTTCTTACTAAATTCTTATATAATGCTTAAGCATGAATATGTCATTGAATTATGGTTTATTTATGTATTTATATTACAAACCAAAAACTAGGGTTTTACTATTAACCCTATTTTACTAGTAATACTGGATAAAAATATGAACTATGCCAATAATATGAAATTAGGATTTCTCAAACCCATGATTTCTTACTAAGAAGAATTAGGTTGTGACATACATTGCTACTATTCTTTCATGTAAGTTACATTTCTCAGTATACCATTATCATTTTCTACAAATACACTTCCAATAGTTTATGTGTATGATGTTTTCATTTTCAAGAGAATTCAAGAACAAATATTCTAAAAGAAGACATACACAATCTTGTAAGGGTCTTTAGTCATACACATATGGATAATAAGTATATATACACATATGAACAATGAAAAAATAACACCATTTTTGTAACAGGTTGGAATTTAAGTAATAATTCAGTTTTATTATGTCCAAATAAATAAATCATATTACTTAATTCAAAATATGTTTTTCTTAAAATACGATCAATTATAAAGGACCAATTTAATTTATACTAATAATTTAACATCTTACATATATTCAGAGAGATTACCCATTCACATCTTCAATTTATATATAAAATCTTTTATACATCTGTCATAATAAAAGACACTAACCATTATAAAACCCAATATATTATTTTATTTATGTGAAATAATGTATGTTATTCTCTCTCCTAAATTTGAGTGATCAAAATATTGATTGATAAATAATAATATAATAAATAACTTAATTATATTTTCTTTGTAAATCCAAACATTTAATTTATGTAAGTCCTTATAATTTCTTAAAATATTTTATATACTTAGTATGTAATATAATATAACTTTTGGTATCAAATTAGAGAGTTGTTACACCTTATACTCTTTTAGAGTCATAAAATATTTAGTAAAGTCCTAAACTAATTAGTGATCTAAAAAACTTCAAAATAAGAAGTTCATAATTTATACGAGTACTCCGTAGTTTAATCTACATTCTCTATGTTTTCAGGTCAAAACTACATCATTTTCCCAGTCATTTAATTACTTTAATTTTCCACTAAATTTCTCTTTATTTAAATTAAATTGTCATTGACTAGTTGATTTGATCACGATCAATTAAGTGGATGTTACTCTATTCTTTCGCTACGCAGGACCCAAGCATTACCCATGCCCATCTTGTGCGGAACTTGCAAGCACAAGGCCTAAATGTAATCGGCGGTGGCCCTCCCTCCTCTTCTCTACATCAGCTCATCTCCTTCCTCTTCTCTACATCTTCTACTCTTTTCTACCTATAATTCCCTTCTCCCTTCATTTACTTCTACCCTTCGTGGACCTTCTTCTTCTACCCATGCTCAGTGGCCCTGCAAACCCTAGCTGCCATCTCCTTTCTTCCTCATTTTCTCAGACTGCATTGATGCTTCTCTGGATCCCTGCCTTATTTTCACCACTGCTACACCTAAATTGATGGGAAGATCCTTCATCTTCATTTCACTTGTGTTTGATTTTAAGAGAAACCAAGACAGATTGAGCATTTCCGCCACCACTACATTGGTTGACAAGTGACTATAGCGACCGTGGTTTTGCTCCACTCCTTCTCTACTAGTCGTTGCTGAAATCACTAAAACTTATTTGATTGTTGGCTTCTTCATCCTCTTACTCTATCCCTTCCATGTTCGTTGTTTCCATGATCAGTTCAAGGGTAAATGAAAAGTTGACAGTGCTACCCCTCTATCACCTCAACAACAGGACCACTTACGACATGTACCTAGAGGCAGGCGACTTGAATCATCTTCCTTTTGGCATAAATGAATGAAGGTACGCCTTCACATACCTTGAATAAATCCAATTTGTAAACTCATACCAAAAATTAAGTTGGGTTCATCATCAAAAAGTGTATGAAACATTTCATGTCTTCCAAGCTATTAAATATTTAATCAATGAAATAAATGAATTTAGATATGATATTTATAGTATACTACATGGCTAAAAATTTGAGTAGTAGACTTGAATAAGTATATCACTTTTGAAGTATACCTCCATACATATGTGTATGTCAACAATTAATATTAGCAAAACAAAAATTTTAAGTTCTATATGACTATGATCCCAATGTAGATATATTAAACCATTGATTAGAAAATTGTCAAGATATGTCGTGTATGTAAAGCATTGCCAAATATGAATATCTAAGTTATTTGATCAATCAATGTTGTATGGAATATATGCGTATTAGTATATGCATGTTAGTAAATAGCAAGTTTTGATGTTTAGTATACTCCAATGAAAACATCCTAGATAAAAATGTAGTTCTTAGTATGAATTGAAACCCTAGATGCATATAATTATATTAAATAGTATCTATAAATACAATAAGAATGTAAGTGAATGTATATCTAAAAATTACCTACCTTGATTTTAATGATGCATTAGAACTAAATAGTAAAGGAATGAAAGAACCTCAATTATGTATTATGGATTCTAAGTATTGACAAAGAATCTTGTAATCTTATTATATAACTTTATGTGATAGGGACACATGTCTGAGGAATTCCTAATATTTAAAAACCCTGAATCCACATTAAGTAACAAATAGTGTAACGTATCAGTGGGGTGTATGTCTATAGTTGTAGACATTCTTTGGGCTTTGTCCCTAAATGTTGGGGTGTATGTCCTAGTTGCACACACTCCTTAAGCATAGTCTCTCTAAATCAGGGGTATATGGCCATGGTTGCACATACTCCTTGGGAAATAGTCCCTAAATACGTAGTTTGTGATGGTGCACATACTACTTTCAATTTAGTTAGATGTTACTATTTTGTTTTTCATGTTTGCATTGCTTGTTTTATATTTACACATTATTACACCATTATTTATGGCAAGTTTAATTGATTAAGTAATTCAATATCTCTTGAAATGTCCCATAATCAAATTTTACTTAATCTTAATTCATAATTATGATTCTTTCTATATACTCTCAGTAAATTATACTTTTTGCATCTTGTTTCCTTTATCAATTCCATCTTGTCCAACTGATAATTGTAGTATATACCAACGTTTGCTGATGTCTCTCTATTTTTTCCAATATATTCTTATGCCCATTTCAGGATGATTTTAAAGACTATACTTGTTGGATATGAAGATAGAATACCCATGAGTTTCTAGCTTGGGGTTGTATGAGACAATCATGTGTTATCCTCTACACGTTTTCATATATGTTGTAATCATATGGAATGTAATTATCATGTAATTGATACAATACTATATATGATTATTGATGGTTTTATAGGATACCTCATTTTTCCTTCTTCTACATAACACTGTGAATTCCCTAGGATCAAATTATTCATATGATAAAAGATACCTCATAAATAAAATAATAAAATATATAGTGGGGTCCCAATGCTTTATCACATAAAAGTAAAGTCGTGAACCCTAAAAACATCATCTTTAACCTTTTAATTTTTTGGTAAATCAAAATTCTTCTTTAGTTATGGGTAGAAATTCCATCTTAAGAATCATGTATGAGAAAGTACTTTTATATTATATGGTATTGAGTTAAAAATATTAATAGGTGCACTTTTATGTTTCTAGTATCTAGAAAGGTTTTGAATACAGAAATAGATCAAATTAGTTTATAAATCAAATGCATTGGAATTGGAACTGTCTTTTCACCAAAAATTTGACTCCTAAAAGAATTTTTTTAAACACAGTCTAGTGATTTAATATAGAACATGGCTTGTTGTAATAACATTATAAAGGAATTATTAGGATCTTAATGCAAGATACTTAGGCTTACAATGGAACTTTCACTTATGAAGTTGAAGATAGCAAGCTAGCAATTCACATATGCCACGACAAAGATGGACTTATGTTGTTCACACATGATGGAATGTATCCTTTGGGAGGAGATACTCCAATATTTTAAAATTCTTACATGAGGATATAAACTTAAAAAGATAGTAAGGAACCTAACAGTGCATCTATAGAAGAAAGTTACCTTGAACAAAGACGTTTTGGCATATGGTGACACTATACCAAGAACATAGAGTGAGTGTAAGGAATGCCTCAAGATTTATTATCTTAAGATATGCAACAATTACATCTAGGATAAGAATCCTAATCATATACTTGAATATGTCTAGGATTAGGACTGACATAGTTCTAAAGAACAATGAGAAATTCAATGATTTCGTTGAATAGATAGTTAAGTTTATGTTAATATTGAGTCCATACTAGATATTTTATACTCTATGATAAACATTTTGGCTTAAATTTTCTGAAATAAACCCCTTGTTAATCCTTTTGATATTAACTTATTAATCATTTACAATCGGTTACAACTAACTTAATATTTGTTAGTTTTATTAATGTCCCAATGTTTTTTTAATGATCAACCTCAGTAATGAGCATTATCGAAAAAAATGGCTAGTGAGGGGCGTGAGGGGGTAGGCGGCGGCGCACATGGTGATTTTCGGAAAACCCTAGAGGACAACGGAGGTGGAACGAGTAGCAAGTCTCGGGTGTCCAACTTCGTTAACATGCCTACAAGATCTGCAGATCATTCAAACCTACATAAAGTAGGGATTAATCTAACCTATAAAGGCATGTGTGGAAGCATGACCAACGACACAATGACCCAAACATCCAATATGGAGACCGATCAAAATTTCTACAATGATTGCGATTACACAATGGATGATGGCAACCCTTTCCCGTCAAAGAATAGACCTGCACCGAGGAAAAAGACATTCAAGGAAGCCATCACCAGTGGGGGTGGCGGCGAAGCAGATCCCTACTTTATTGATGATGAATCAGAAGAGATCATCAATCCAGAGGACATTGAATTGATCAATGAAAAAGGATTTCATGATATCTATGTGGCACCAGAAGCATAGGAGATAATGAGTAAACCCTTCAAGTATGTCGTAATTGTAAAACTAATTGACAGGAACATTGGTTTCCTCACGATGGGAGAGCGCACCAAACTACTATGGCAATTGAAGGGCCGATTCGAGCTCTATGAACTTGCTGAACAATACTATGTAGTTCAATTCTACAATAAGGCGGATCAAGAAGTTTCACTGACCAAAGGGCCATGGTCCATATTCGGAAGTTGTCTCATGGTGTGGCCATGGTCCCCATTCATTACTACACCAAGGAAATGTTCTACACGATTGGGCAAGCAGTTGGCCACCTCGTTAGGGCAGACAACCATTCTACCAAACGGTGCAGAAGTCATTTTGCTCATCTAGCAATAGAGATTTCCACGTCTAAACCCATCCAACCAGCAATCATAATCAATGGATGGGAATATAAAGTGGAATATGAATCAGTACCTAACATGTGCCTCAAGTGCGGGAAACTGGGACATGTTACAGAGGAGTGCAATGGACCAGAAGGAACACAGACCAACACCAATACTGAAAACAAAGAAGATGAAGCAGGTGTTTGATGGATGGAAGACGAGGAGAAGTGGCAAGTTTACTACGACAGAAATGTTCTAGCACGATGGCCTTAGCACAACAAAGAAACAACTAAGAAACCATCAGGCAAAAGTATGACTTTGAACAACAAGTATCAGGTCCTCGACGAGGAATAAGAGGAGGAAGCAATTGCTGCGGAAGGAAACATCAATAGTATGACACGAGCCAATGAAGAAAACTCTAGACCAAAAGTTTGGTGGAAGAAACAACGCCGAAACAAGGATGCTGATGTATCGACCAAGAAGCAATATACACCCGTGATTGAAAACCCTGAGTCATTGACAAGGAACATAACTAAAACAACAGAACCTTCCCACACTATTGTTATGCTGGTAGGCAATGAGGTGGTAAGAGGTAGGAACATTGATGAACAAACTGACAGTAACAAGAACCAAGCCATGGAGGTTGAATGCGAATTGACAGCTACAAAAACCCATGACGGCACTGCAAAACCTGGAGATCCCGATAAAAAGCAGGTACTTTCGGGTAGGAAAGAAAAGGAAAAGGAAGCAGGCCTGGACTCAACAAGCCCAGTGAAGCTCCATCAACATAGCACCTGAAGCAAGTCAAAGAGGATTGCTGATAATAGTGAGGGGAATACTGCCTCTCCAGTCAGATAAACTGTCTCATCTTGACCTGAATGTTAAACACAATTACATGGAATATAAGAGGTGCCAGCAAAACGAAAGTTAGGCACTTCTTCAAACACCTTGTCCTCAAACATCAAGTCAAAATTGCTTGCATTCTAGAACCTCACATTTCTGGTGATAATGCACTGTGAGTGATCAAAGACCTTGGGTTTTCTAGTTCTCATAGAGTTGAAGCCTCTGGATTCTTGGGGGGATCTGGGTTCTTTGAAATGAAACTGAATGTAATATTCTGATTATTCGAATCCATAAGTACTATATACATTATCGGGTCAATGACAGTTGTTTCATCACTTTTATCTATGCTCCACCTAGCCCAAGCAGAAGACCTATTCTGTGGGAACATCGACTCAC
Source organism: Alisma plantago-aquatica (assembly GCA_963693085.1). Taxonomy (NCBI): domain Eukaryota; kingdom Viridiplantae; phylum Streptophyta; class Magnoliopsida; order Alismatales; family Alismataceae; genus Alisma; species Alisma plantago-aquatica. Next base: position 1,127,533,362 of record OY856409.1, on the reverse strand, counting down.
AAATAGTCAGTCTGTCAACCTTCTGTGGATCGCATTAGGGGATTTCAATTGCATGTTAAATCTGTCTGAGAAAATGGGGAGCAATGGGTTCAATTTATCTGAGGCTAACAAGTTCAATAACACCATCATCCAAGCAGGCTTGGCAGATATAGGTAGCACATGATATGCGTTCACTTACAAAAAAGGGCTACTACATGAGTGTCTAGACAGAGCTCTCCCTAATGACAAATGGATTCAGCAGTACCCCATGTTTATCTGTGAAAACCTTCCTAGAATTGGATTAGATCATAACCCAATTGGTATTCTAAAGTCAACTACTCACAAGACAGACAAGAGGTTTAAGACTAAAGCATCCTGGTGGCACCAATTGAACTTTCAGAACATGCTCTATAGAGCATGGGATGGATCGGCACCCTTCCATTCTACTCTAGACAAAGTTGCAGGCGCTATTACCGAATGGGACAAGACTACCCAACACAATCAATGGAAGACTAAGAACAAAGTCCTAGCTCGCATTACTAGAATCCAACAACAACTAGAATCTGCCTATGATGATTAACAAGACTATAAATGTCAACAACTGGAACTCAAACTTGAATCCATTTTCTTTAAGGAAGAAGAGGACTGGCGCCAATGGAGCCACATCATCTGGCTCACGGAGGGGGATAACAACTCAATGTTTTATCATGCATATGTCAACAATAGGCACGGATCCAACAACATCTGTAGCCTCAAAGATGATAGCGGCAGATGGATTACAGACTCCAGTGAACTAAAGAAGTTAGTATCTAGCCATTTCAGAAGCCTATTCACAACCACCACGACACCTACTACCTCTACTATGGACATACTTCCAGGAACATTCAAAAAATTAAAGGCCCATCAACTTCATACACCCACCACTGTTACCGAGTATGAGGTATGGAAAATTGTAAAAGATTTTAAAGCTACAAGTCCTGATGGAACCGACATGCACTTCATAAAATCAAATTGGAAACTCATAAGAAACTCCATTCTACTCACCATCAGAAGCATTCTTAATGGTTCCATAATACCTGAAGCACTTGGAGATGCAAGCATTGTTCTCATTCCGAAGATAAAGTGCCCAACAAGCTGCAATCATATGCGACCCATTTCAGTTAACAATGTCTATCATAAATTGGCATCCAAAGTTATTGTGGAACGACTCAAGATGTACATCCCACAATGGATTTCATTGGAGCAGACTAGCTTCATACCTGGTAGATGCATTTTTGACAACATCATTCTTGTTCAAGAGGTGATTCACAACCTCAGAAAGTTCTCTAGTACACCTTACATGGCCATAAAGGTAGATCTATCTAAAGCGTATGATCGAATGTCTTGGGATTTCATCAAAAATACACTTAATAAATGTTCTGGCCTGATAATGTCAAGAGGTATATTTTGAACTCCCTATCAATTGGGCAAAAAAGTATAATTTTCAACAGCGAGGCTCTCCCTCCCTTCAAGACTTCCAGGGGCATGTGATAGGGTGATCCCCTATCTCCCTATCTATTTGTCTTGTGCATGGAGCATCTAACTCAGCTCATCCATCAAAGTGTTGAAGGAAAACAATGGCGACCAGTGAAGCTCTCCCAACAAGGCCCTACAATCTCTCACATATGCTTCGTAGATGACATAGTGATTTTTGCACGGGCAACCATGGAGCAATTGATGATCATCAAAGAATGCTTCAAAACTTTTGAGTATCCATCTGGGCAACAAATATCTATTGACAAATCCAGAAGTTTCTTTGATGCAACTGTTGATCGAGATACTAGAAGAAACATCTGTCAGGTCAGTGGCATCCAGGAAATGGGTGACCTTGGCAAATACCTAGGCGGCCCTCTATTGCATAAAAGAGTGAACAAAGACACATATTCCTACCTGGTGGATAACATGGAGACAAGAATAAATGGATGAATAGCCAAGACACTATCCCTCACGGGTCGCATCTGCCTCACAAAGTCAGTGCTCACCTCGCTTCCTACCTATGTCATGCAAACAACAAAGATACATGTGTCAGTCTATACTAAACTGGACAGATTAGTATGTAGATTCATTTAAGGAGGAGGCCACAACCCACACCTTATGTCTCTTGTATCTTGGAAGACAATTAGTACCAAAATTTTGAAAATGGAGGACTAGGCATAAAGTCCATGTCGGACTGGAACAAAGCCTTGTTATGGAAAAACTCCTGGAAATACTTGAGCTCTCACAACTCTCTGTGGAAGATAGTTCTCAAACATAAATACAAAAATTCCACCAAGACCAAAAAGGGTCGAGCTACTCCACTTTGGAGATCGCTGGCTTCAGGTATGGATTTTTTAAAAGGAAACTGCTCAAAGGTTATTAACAATGGAAACACTACTGCATTCTGGTCGGACTGTTGGGTTCCCAACTATGAAAACCTCTCAGCCATTAGCAAGAAGCCTGTGGATGAAGGTATATAGGACCTGCAAGTAGTGAGTGTGAGAAACCTCCAAGGGGGATGGGACAATGAATTCCTCAATAGCTACCTACCTTCCAGCTGCGCTCAACAGATACAAATGCTAGCTCCCCTAGATGCAGCCAGGGGCAGTGATTTGTGGAGATGGAGACATGATGAAACTGGTTGTTATACAACAAGTTCAGCTTATGATATCATACATGGAAATTGTGTGTTCCCTATTAATAATCTCTAGAACACTATCTAGCACGTTCATTCCCCTTTCAAGATCAAAATCTTTACATGGCTATCTGCCCATGAAGCAATTATGACCAATGCCTACCAAAAGAAAAGATAGTTTACTGATTGCTCCACATGCCCACACTGTGGAGCTAAAACTGAAGACACTTTACATGCTCTATGGATCTGCCCTTTGGCTTCTGAAGTGTAGCGGCGTTTGAACATGCAAACGACCATGACAGACCTACAATAGCTATCGGTCCAAGAATGGCTATCCAAGCAGCTCGAAGGCAAAGAGGAAGACAAGACGACATTTGTTGTTGCATGCTGAACAATATGGAGAGCCAGGAACGCCTTAGTTTTTGAACAGTCCGGTATATATACCAATAAAAAACTCATCAAAATCGGCACTACATGTAAAGCTGTGAACATTGAGAAAATGAGGAGAGCATCCCCAGCACCCAGATGTGAAGATGATGCCACGACCCAGTGGTCTAAACCTTGATCGACTATAATCACTATTGTGGACACAACATTAAAGGAAACAAGGCAGTTGTAGCTGCGACCACCTTCAATATAGATGACCAATGGACTAGAGGGGAGGCATACACTATCTTCACTCATTCGGTAACAGAAGCTATGATTAGAGCCATCCATTTAGCTCTAAAGATACATATTGGAAATCAGAATGAGCCGCTGATGATCATCACAGATAGTAGCAAAGCTACTAAGGCCATGAATGGTAATCTAGTGGATTATCCTGCATACCATCATGGTTGTAGGATATTAGAAATCTCATTCAAGATCAGGAGGATGTTAAGATTCTAAATTTACCTAGATAGTGCACGTAATTTTCTGATGCTTTGGCAAAGTACCACCTCAAAAACTACAACGAGGGTCATATCTACATGAACCGTCTGTTCGACCCTGTGGGTCTACTCCCTTCCATTTCCTTTTGTAATGGTAGAAGTCCTACCATGTTTCATCTTGCTATAAATACTGTAAGTTTTCAACCTTTGACCCGTGCACGAGGAAGGTGGGTTGAATAAAACATCTTCCTAGCTTCTATTAAAAATGATTCAGCCTCAGTAAATGATAAGTTCCTTGCAAAAACAACTTGACCCCTAAACATGAACTCTAAAAGGATTACGAAAGACAAAATGTTAATATCAAATAAATGAATGACATGTTGTAATCACATTTTTTGAAGGTGTCGTTCCCACTTTTATTTAATCGGCCAAATCAACCTGAGCAAGGTCTAAAATACAACTGGGGAAATTTGAAAAAGAAGAGAAACAAACTGAAGTACCTCTACGGGTTCCAATAGCTATAGAATTAGCTACACTATTACTACGACGACCATTATAACTAAGGTTAAAGAAACTAAATTGACTCTTGAGCTCCCGAATGTCCTCAATGATACTACCCAAGTATTCCCTTCTCTGTCTCATGCTCACAAACGCTCTCGCCACAGTTAACGAGTATGTCTTTGTCTCCACTTTCTCAAAACCGCATCCCTTTGCCCACTCGAGTGCCTCCCGGATGCTCAGTGCCTTAGCTAGCGCTACATCCTTCACCTTAGCCCACTATCTTCCCGCAATGGCTTTGATCATCCTGGTGCTATCCATGATCACCATATCGGCTGCAGCTATACCATCCTCCCCTACTGAAGTGTCCATTTCAGCCTTATGTTCCCTTCTGCCGGCAACACCCATCTGCACTCATCTCTTTGCCCATACTCTTCCGCAATCCCACCATCACTCTGTCCCCGCAAGCGTTGATAGTCACGTATCAATGTGAGCAGGGTTGCTTTCTTCACTCTACCATCTGTGGTTGGTTGCCCAAAAAGCCTTCTATTGCATATCGTCTACACCGACCATAGAGTCACCACCATTTCCTACCTCACCATCCTATCCACCACTGCCAGAATGGTATTTAGTGCCTCCATAAACATTAGATCCTTAACCTCCTCCATAGTGTTTCCCGCCACCTGTGAGGACTACTTCCATAATTCCTTTGCAGTTGGATATCTAAATAGCATGTGTGGAATTGTTTCATTCTCTGAGAAACACAAAAGGCATCTCCCATCCATTACACAATGTCAGTAAAAAGTCTTCCCAATGTTGCCAACCCTCGCGTTGCAGCCCGCTACAAGAAATGAGCCACTTTTGGAGCCCATCCATCCCTCCATATTTGCTTCCATAGCTGGTCCCCTACATTTGAGTAATGTGATCTCATATTCTCCTTTCCTAGTATCCCCAACCAATATGCTGACCGTACCGTATATTCACCATCACTCGCCGACCACCAAAACATGGAGTCATGAGGTGCTCTAAAGCTGAGGGGAATGGTTAGGATTTGCGCATCTATGCACTCCAGAAAAGAGCCCCGTACTAGCTCTAAGTTCCATCCCGATCCATCTTCATGCATGAGCTCGTAGACGTTTCTGAACTGGGCATCATCTGCATCCATGTAGCTTCCCAACTTGTCCACCTACCTCGATATCCATATGTCCTCTCATATTTTGAATTTCTGTCCCATTACCAACCCTCCACTCCATGCCTTCTAACAGTAAAGCTTTTCCTCCCCACATATTCCTCCATGTACAGCTAGGATTATATCCTCTTCTGGCTTCCCATAAACTTGCCCTTGGAAAGTAGCATGCTTTAAGGACTCTCGAAACCATCGCCCTCGGCTTTAAGTGGATTCTCCACAATTGTTTTGCCAAAAGTGCTTGGTTGAAAATATTAAGATTTCTGAAGCCCACCCCGCCCTTATTTTTTCGGAAGGCACATGTTGTCCCAGCTCATCCAAGCAAGTTTCCTCTCATTTCCTTTAGCCCCCCACCACCATCTAGAAATCATGTTGTGAATCTCATCAATCAGACCCACCGGTAACCGAAAGATGCTCATGACATACATCGGGATAGCCTGCGCCACTGCCTTTATAAGAACTTCCTTCCTAGGTTTGGAGAGAAGCTTCTCCACCCAACCTTAGAGTTTCCACCAAACTCTCTCTTTGATTTAGCTGAAGACTTGTTTCTTTGACCTCCCAATCGCTGTAGGCAAGCCTAGGTAGCGGGCGTGCCTGTACACCTCCTTGACCTGTAGTCACTGTTTGATTTCCTCTCTCATCTGGTAGCTCATCCCTTTGCTGAAAATAACCTCTGTCTTGGAATAGTTTAGTTTCTGTCTGGATGTCTGTTCATATTGGATGATAATTTCAGCAACTTTCAGACACTCTGCAGTGGTTACTCTTACAAAGAGAATATTGTCATCTGTAAAAAAGAGGTGAGATATACTCGGCGCCGTTCTACTAATTTTAATCCCATGAATGAGATTATTATTAGCAGCAACAATAAGTGAAGTAGAGAATGCATCCACACAAAGAATAAAGAGATAGGGTGAGAGAGGGGCTCTTTGTCTGAGGCCGCGGGTTGGCCTCATCGTTTTGGTCAGATCCCCATTCATGGCAAAGGCATGGATGACAGTAGAGATGCAGTCATATACGCGGTCTCTCCATTTTTCTCCAAATCTCGAGTATGTCATCACATGCATCAAGAAATCACATTCCACTCTATCATAGGCCTTCGGCATATCCAACTTCAGAGCGATACAGTCCATTCCCCTGAATATTTTTTGCTTCATCTTGTGAAACACTTCATAAGCAATGAGGGCGTTATCAATGATCATCCTCCCCGAAATAAAGACACTTTGATTTTCCAAAACAATACAGTCCATGTGCAGTTTCATCCTGTTTGTCACCACATTGGAGGCTATCTTATAGATGACATTGCATAGGCTAATGGGTCTGAAAAACCCCCATTGCCTGTCAATTTTTCTGTCATTGGTATGAGGACTACCAAAGTTTTATTTACTTCTCCCAGACTCCTTTGCCCCAACCACCACCCCTTAATGTAGTTGGCCACCTCCTTCCCCACTATGTGCCAATATTTTTGAAAGAAGAGTGCTTTCATTCCTTCTGGTCTCGGTGCTTTATTTGGGTGCATCTTCTTTATTGCTATGAGAACTTCTGCCTCAGTAATGTCTTCCTCCAACGGCCCCTCTACTTCACAGTCTAACTTTCGCATAAGACCCCTTGTTGCCACCTCGAAAGCCCCTGGATTGCTAGGTTTGAAAAGGTCAGTGAAGAAATCTATCACCACCTTCTGGGTCTCCTCTTCTTCCACCCTCCATATGCCACTCTCATCTTTTAAGCCCTCAATCTTGTTTCTCTACTTTCTATTTGATGCCTTTTGGTGGAAGAGGTTGTGTTTCTATCCCCATCCCTCATCTCATTTTCCTGAGCTCTGGAATACTAGTATGACTCATTCTGTCTCATCCAATACTGAAGTTCATTTGCTAGCTGCTTTGCCCTTTCCATCATCCTATTGTCAGGTGGTTGCGCTTGGACCTCCATGAGTTCATTTTCTAGCTTAATAATTTTCCTCCTCCTTTTTTTTGAACTTTTTTCCCTCCCACTCCTTCAGGTTGACCCCACATCTGTTCAGTTTTCCAACTAGATCATCTGCCAGACTGTAGCTCCATGCCTTTTTGATAATGTCCTGACATTCCTCCTCCACTGCCCATGCAGGTTCAAAAGAAAAAAATCGTTCTTCTTTTTCTTCTTTTTTACCTGACGTCTGTCTATTGTAATTATAAGTGGAGCGTGATCCAACTCATAAATGGGAAGGTGTATTACCTTGCAATAAGTGAATCTCCCCCTCCAATCCAGGTTCGTTAGAGCTCTATCCAACTCTCTTGAATCAAAGTCTCCAAGGATAACCCCCTACGCCATGTGTAGATGCTACCTGAGTAACCCAAGTCAACCAGTGTGCAGTTGTCAATGGAATCTCTGATCCCTTGCATTACCCTTTCTTCTTTTGGTAGACCACTGACCTTTTTAGAATTGCATACTATTTCATTTAAGTCCCCAAAAGACAAGACCTGTACATATGATTCCCCTTTCAATCTTCACATGAGATCCCAAGTCTTGTATTTATTTGGCTGATCTGCCCAACGGTAGATTCCAATTGCCTTCCACTTACCCGCTCTTCCTTCATTCACCATGCATTCCACATGCCTTTGCGAGTAACTCAAAATTTCCACCTTTGCATCCTTCCACCAGCATCCAATTCCCCCTGCTCTTCCATTACTAGATATACAGACCCCATTAAGAAAACTACATCTTCTTTTCACATCCTCCAAGTTTGTGTCCGTCATCATAGTTTCCATAATGAAAACTATGTGTGGGCTTTCCCTCCAGCACCATGCCCGGAGGGCTATCACCTTGTCAGGGTCGCCCATCCCCTGACAATTCTAGCTTATTATTTTCATTGCCCTTCATTGGGTTGGTCACCACTAACCTCCACTACTTGGCCACTACCGGCCCTTTGTGCTTCTGTCCATTCTTCCTCAACCTGCTTTGCCTGTTTGTTCCATTCATCCTGAAGGTCCTACTCGTTCAACTCCATATCACATCTGTCCATGTCTCGTGCCCATTTCCCGACCACCGTTTCCCAGTCTACCTCACTGTCAGGTATTCCCAATCTTGCGCCTTTGCTCATTTTGTAGACCCATGGAACATGTTTCTTCTTTGCTTGAGGCATCTCCTTCTTTCTACCTTGTTGTTTATTCCGTCCCGCCTTTGGTTTCCTCCCATGTGCACCGGTAATGACTGGTTCATTTCATTGTCCTACTGTAGCTTTCGTCTGAACCTCATCCTTCTCTTCCGCTACCCATGGATCTGTGGCATGTGCTTCTTCCAGGTTGTGTTGTGTCTCACACAGAGCAAACAACTCCTCAAGTGAGAACTTTCTGCACCCCTTGAATCCCCCACCATCTCCCACCCCCGTGCTACATCACCCTCCCAATACCCCTCCTCTGGGAAAGATTCCCCCTCCTGCTCCTGACACACCCTGATGTTGCTGCTATCCACCCCCTCCGTGCGAGTATCCTTGAGACCCTTTCCTGTTTGATTCTGATATATCACCATGTGGCCTCCTCACCTAAGAACTCTCCTTCTCATCCTCAGAACCGCCCCCACATTGCTTTCCTTTTCCTTTTTCCAGGAGACCCAACTACCTGTCGAGCATTCCCTTCCACTGTCATGGGATCTGTCACCACCCGATCAAAGCGGTTATTAATGGAAAGATAGCTTCTTCCTTACAGATCCCACCCCGAATAGTTCCCCATGTACTTTCAGCCATAGTTTCCTTGGACAAGCCTTCAACCATGGACCCCATTGCCCCGATTCCACTTTGTCTTCCTACGTAGCCAGACAATCTTTATCGACGTGCCCCAGTAAGCCGCCATAATGGCATATCATAGATAGAAATTCATACTTAATTTCCACTATCGCGATCTACCCCTTCTTTGTTTTGATTTTGAGTGATCTCATAAGTGGTTTGTTCACATCGGTTAAGACTCGGACTCTGGTTGATGATTCCCACCCCAGTTTGTCTTTGTCTAGGGTTAGGACTTCTCCCACCCTGGATGCTATATCCTTTACCACTTTCTCCCCCTGATATCCCAACGACAACCCATATAACTTGATCTAGAAAGGATTCATTACCAGGGCGACATTAGCTGGCTGTTTGTTCTGGGCTATCTCCTTGAGATGTAGTAACCGGTTGTCAAAGTTCTAGGGTGCACCTTTAATGACTTTGCATTTATCCCTCCAGTTGAAAAACTGAATGATGAAGATATCTCCCTCAATTTTCTTGAACAACACCTTCTCTTTCAAACCCCATGTCTGAGTTAGGGTTTTCTGCATGGCCCAAAAGTTATAAGTCTTGTGCGTGAGAATTCTTCCCATCAGTGCCAGTTCTACATGGGCGTTCCCTTCGTCGTCATCTTCCTCTTGAATTTCAATCGATATTTCTTCCTTCTCCATTAATCGCAGCCTTGCATATCTTTCTGCCAATTCCTTTGCCATCTCAGATCCCATACCAGAAGCGATCAGCGTTCCTTGTACCTTCAAGAGAGAGAGGACCCTAGGGTAGGCGGTCGTTCACGGGTTGTAACCCTAGTCACCAGAGACGACGGAGGGAATACACGCAAGAATGGGTATATTACATGTTGCAATCACATTATAAAGAAACAATTAGGATTTCCATGCAAGTTATGCCAAAGTCACAATGGAACTAACATGATGTAATGAGAAGAACTAGTAGTCAATATACAAGCAGCAATGAAGACACATCTATGTAGGACACTCACAATGACTGTAAAGAGTGGGACCTGAAAGGGGTTCCACTCAAATGGTACATTATTAAAAGTCATGTAATGATGAAGCAGTGGAAACAAAAGTATTACAAAGTTACATGACATTATATATACAATTGTTCCTCACCATAAAGGTGTCATGAAAAAATAAAAGGTATACATTTAATAACATGTAGAACCGAGTGCAGAGGACAACCTAGCCATTCCATTCTATCCTTAACTCCATGTCATGTAGGTTATATTTTGAGTCCTTGTCTTCTAATGTACCTATTCTTTGGTAGAAGGGAGCATCACCCAAAACATAGGAAACAACATAAAGGTTAGAAAAGAGTTGAGTATGTACATATAATAAACACTTTTGGCATTATATTGGTTTAAAGAGAAAAAAGGGATGTTCCCATAAAGGGGGGGCTATTTGCAATTACATAAGTTCTATAGAATCATAACAAGAGAAATGATGCATATTGAATTCAGATACAAGTATGATAATAAAAGGTCTTGCATAATATTTTACCACAATTTTGATTTAAAATAACAACTTTTACATGCATAACAATGTTGACTAAATATACCTAAAACAAGGTTGTAAAACTATATGATCACAACCTAAAAGAAATGTGGGTGGAAAAGCACACCCCGAGCGGTTTACAGACACCCTATATAAGTATGGAATACATAAGTACCACTATTGTAGATCTAGTCTGTGGGCTCTGACCTCCAAAACATGAGATAAACATAGCGGAAGCGATTCGATTAGCAGCGGAATACGAAAAATCACGAAAAATTAAAACCTTTCGAAAATGAGATCTTGAAAACATGAAACTCCTTTCATAAAGGCAAGATAAACAATTCACATCTCTGTTAAATCACCTCTTGAGTGATTATATACAACAAGATACAAAATCTCAAGATTAGGAATCAAAATCTCAAATCAACAAACTCCAAGGACCTGAGAGTATAGAGACGACATAAGACTCTCTAACTAACAGACTGGACAGCTAGGATCTCCACCTGAGACTCACTGCTACCCCTGGTGTTGTTGCTCTTGGTACTGCTCTCCTGCAGACAGGTTCCTTCATCCCCGACGACCACTTAAAAGATTGAAATCTACGGGGTGAGACAATTTTAAATAATTGTCCCAGCGAGAGTTATAACTCTCCGCCAGAAGCTTTATTATAGTATATAAGTAAAACATGAGCAGGTAATCTAAGTTACCCATCAGCAGATTGGATATTTAAGTAAGGCAATTCATTTAAAGAACAAGAATACTAATGCAACAATGTAACATCAATCATTGTTTCTCGTAGTTCAACCCTAGCAGATATACTACGTGGCTGATTATGTTTTACAAACAGTATTATGCCCTGCGGAGATGAGGTATACCGCTCATACTCCAACCGATCACTAGTAAGTCGCATCGGTATCATACTAGGTCATCGAAAGAGACAAATTCTCACGACCTCAACTTCCTCAGTCATAATGAGGATCAACATGCAGGACATCTAGTATCTCTACTACTATAGCTCACCAGGGTATTCTGGTACTTCACTATTAGAGTCACAGTGGCATCCTGTACTCTCTTCACCATCGAAAGATATCATGTTTATCTCTCATCGATGTGGCATAAAAGATTCCTCGGGTGATTACTGATACATCATCACGACATACACACATAGTGTAGGGTCAATAGATTAAGATACATCTACATCAACTCCTACACTAGGATGTAAGGATATTCGCTTCCATATTCCCCCACATACTCAAAAGTATGCGCTCCAGGAGTTCCCTTGGGAAAACCTATTTCACCATCATTTAACATCTGGCAATGATGGATCTATGATCTGGGCTCTACATGATATGATTATACTTGATTACTTAGGTACATTTCAGTATTCTTTTAGCATCAAACATGTTTCCAAACATTTAAGTATAAAAGCATTGCTATAACAGAAGAATACTAAATGTATCAAGTTTAACTCATATCAGTTATCAAAAGGATGTTACTACATCACAAGTCATCTAACCAGCATGACCTTGATATTACTCATGGCTCTTACAGCCCATTATCTTCATATGTTGTCACTTAAGCATAGGCAACATAACATGCATCACTTATTCATAAAGTCTACACCATACTTTCAATGAATACTCTATCATAACCCTTACCTGGCTATGATCATTCTCTTATAAGAACCTGCATAGTCAATTTGTCCGACAATAATAACATTTCATAGCCAGATCAGCCATTCATAAGGCAGGAATAATATTCCAAATCAAGGGTGGTACCTTTATGCCTTTACTAAGGCTGGGTTCCTTCATTAGTATCAATTAGGGTTTACTATTCACATTTCATGTTGTTGCCCTAGGATTAGGGTTTACTATTCACTTTATGGAGATTTGAGCTCATAGCATCACCATGCATGAACTCATCATACTTTCTGCCTTCCAATTAGGTTAATATTCATCAATTATCATAATTAGGGTTTACATGATCTCACATAAGTGGATCATACCCTAATCATGCACATTCATATACATTGAAGGTACTTTTCTTGAGTTTCAACCATAAATGGGACCTTCTCTCTCCTCTTACTGATAGGTGGTGATTACATCACTCTAGGTTAGGTTAAGTCAAGTCAATCTTGATTAACATAAGCTAATTCACCACTATCATGTCATTAGGGTTTTTATTAAACAAAGGTGTCATCTACTTGAACCCTCCAAGGGCACATTGGTAATGTACACCATTGATTCACAACATGGTTCAATCTATTATTCACTTAGCCCCTTATTGTCCTTAGGTACCATTAGGGTTTGGATTAGACCACCATTGGACCAATTAAGCCCTCAAACTACTAAGCAATCACAGCCCTAAAGATCCCCAAACGATCCCACACTTCAACCTCCAAACGGTCTTGAGACCATTTGGATGCGTTGACTATTTGGTTAAGTTGACCTCAAGACCGCATGACACTCAAGACCGTTTGCCCTTAAACGGTCTTGAGATTGTTTGAGTGCGTTGACCGTTTGAGATTGTTGACTTGAAACCGTTTGGATGAAATGACCTTGAAACCGCATGAGTTGAAACGACCTTGAGGTCGATTGGACCAAACGACCTTGAGATCGTTTGAGCCCAAACGGTCTTGAGACCGTTTGGATTCAAACGGTCTTGAGACCGTTTGGTCCAAATGGGCTCAAAACCGCATGGACCTCAAAGGTGATTCCAAGGTTGTACTCGATTAGGGTTTGCTATGTTGAAGCCTTCAATTGGCCACATCCTTGCTAATCATTTATCAATTGAGTTAATTAGGGTTATGCTTAACCAATTTTACCCTCAATTGACCCTCAATTTCTAACCAATTGGGGTTGAAACCGATTGAATTAGGGTTTGTAAACAATTAACCATCAACATTGATAATTATGAGTCTAATTGAAGTTGAACCTATCAATTGGCACTCAATTGGGCCCAAACTTGACCCAAACGGTCTTGAGACCGTTTGGACATCCTCCAAATGGTCTTGAGACCGTTTGCCCAAAGTTTGACCAAAATCTAAGTCAAGTTGATGAGGGTTGAACCCTAATTAGTTCTAAATTCAGCACTTTTATTCAATTGATCAACCTACTGTGATTGGACCCTCAATTGATCAAATTACCTTAACCCTAGACCTCCAAACGGTCTTGGGTAGTCACCAAACGGTCTTGAGACCGTTTGAGTGAACCCCAAATGGTCTTGAGACCGTTTGGGCCCTTCAACCCAAAGTTCACCAAAATTGGTCCTTTAATTCAGCAATTTCACCCGATTAGGGTTTAGAGGGTTGAGGTGCCTTCAACTTGTGATTGGTTTGCAATTAGGTTACAATTCTTTGTAGATGTTTAATTCAGCATATGTAAAACAGACCTCTAAATGTTCTTCCCTTGGTCAAACCTTCCAAATGGTCTTGGGACCGTTTGAGTCTAAACGGTCTTGCAAGACCGCATGAGATCAAACGGTCTTGACACCGTTTGACCTCAAACGGTTTGTAAACCGTTTAGACAAAATGGTCCAAGGTCATTTGGTAAAGTTGCCTAGGAACTCACGCCCATCATCTTCAACCTCAAAACAAGTATGTTACTTCACGGATTTGTTTGCAAGAAAGCAAGGAAAGATGGGGAAGTAGAAGGACTAACTACTACATGCAAGAACAAGTATATGTATATGAAAGCAAGAGGTCTAGAGGTATAAAACCCACCTCAAAGGTTGTACTTAGAGCTCCAAGCTTCCGAAATCTCAAGCCTCTAATGGCATCTTGAGCTCCACTGGTCGGCCAAAGGTATTTATCCAAGGAAAGGTTGGGGAAGATCGGCTAGAACAAGAAACCTAAGTGAATTAACCATAAAACCAACCTTATAAACCAACTTTCTCCATGAATCCGAGCTAGAAGATGGTCTCTTCTTACCTTAGAACAAGTTGGTCGTCTTCTCTAGCTCCAGATCTCTGCATTGGGCGGTCCAAACAAGGTGACAAGTGAAGAAGTGAAGGAGATACGTTCACTTGGTTTGCAAGGAAGGAGCTTATATAGCTTGGGTTAGTTTCCATCATAAGGACCTCTAGTTTCTCCATTTTTCATATAGGTCCCTCCTTTATTCTTTGCACGTCCCTCCCCCTCATATCTTAGGTTAAACTCTTTTTGGAACTAAGAACTAATGGCAAAGAAGGTCATCTTATCACTAAGGTGCACATATATAAGGGTTTCCTAACTTATAACTTGGTGATTCTAGTACAAAGATTATTCTCCTTATCTGATTATTAAATTGATGCGCCCCCTTCATCATTTATACTCTAAATGATGTTAAGGGTCACAAACGATACTCTAGAAGGTGTATTTTATAAGTTGCATCCCATATTTTGGGTAAATTGCACCTTATTCCAAAATTAGGGTTTCAAGCATAAAGATTGCTCCACAAGCTGCATCTTGATGCCCAAGCTTGGAGAATCCATCATACCTCATCATATTCACTCATATGATGAATTATCACCAGAGTAACATCTCAACATGTGAAAATTGCAAGTTAACCCCTCTAACTGGGTATTTTGCATATAGGTCCCTGCATTACAAAACATTACGAAAACATTGTTTTAAAAGGACATAATTGAAAATGTATGTTCCTCAGGAACTTAATTACATGCCAAGAAGTAATCACAAGTGTTTAATTACATGATTAAGAAAAACACCTAGGGTTAATTTATAACCCACGTCATGGTTGTTACAAATTGTCCACCCCTTACAAGGATTTCGTCCCCGAAATCGATAAGACATGTTAAGAGAAAGGAGTAGGGTACTTCCTTCTCATTTCTTCCTCTAGTTCCCAAGTGGCTTCTTCGACTCCACGATGATTCCATAGGACTTTCACAAGACTTATATCTTTCTTCTTAAGCTTTTTAGTTCTGTTATCAAGGATTGATACTGGTCCTTCCTCATAAGTTATATCATCATTCAATTCTACCTCCATAGGTTGTAGAACTGACTCGGTATCCGGGTGACATTTCCTCAACATAGAAATGTGAAACACAGGGTGTAAATTCTGCAACTCTGGTGGCAACTCTAGTCTATAGGCTACCTTTCCAACCCGTTCAATGATTGGATAAGGTCCCATAAACCTAGGAGCTAACTTCCCTTTCCTTCCAAAACGAAGAACTCCCTT
Organism: Alisma plantago-aquatica; assembly: GCA_963693085.1. Lineage (NCBI taxonomy): Eukaryota > Viridiplantae > Streptophyta > Magnoliopsida > Alismatales > Alismataceae > Alisma > Alisma plantago-aquatica. The sequence goes on along the minus strand of OY856409.1, from coordinate 1,127,517,765 downwards.
CCAAGGCGAGACTTTGAGATACACTTTGTCTCCAGCACAGAACTCTAAGGGTCTACGATGTTTATCAGCATATGACTTCTGCCTATCCTGTGCAATCTTAATCTGTTGACACACAGGACACCTCAGAACAAACTCCGCAACATCCTTCTTCATCCCAGGCCACCAATACATATCTTTTAAGTCTCGATACATCTTGGTGCTCCCTGGATGCATGGCATACATCGAAGAATGAGCTTCCTCCAGGACCAACTTCCTCAAGTTACCCACATCCGGTACTATCATCCTACCATGATAACATGCCACTTGGTCATCCGAGTCATGGAAACCATCTCTCTTCACATCTCCATACTCCGATCTGATTTGCTGAACTGTAGCATCAACTTGCTGAGCCTCTCTAATCTGATCTCTTAGGGTAGGTTTAATATGCATCTCAGCCAACAACCCGGCTAACAACGACACCTTCAACTGTACATTGTCTTACCTTAAGGAGATAAGCATATCTCTCCTAGGGCATACCAAAGAGTTTAGTTGTGCCCTGCCAGAAGATGGTGTTGCTGATTTCCTACTCAGAGCATCTGCAACTACATTGGCCTTCCCTGGATGGTAATCAATTGTACAATCGTAGTCCTTGATTAACTCCATCCAGCAACGTTGCCTCATGTTAAGTTCATGCTAAGAGAAGATATACTTAAGGTTCTTGTGATCAGTGAAAATCTGGAATGTCTCTCCGTAAAGATAATGTCTCCAGATCTTCAAGGCATGCACCATGGCAGCTAACTCCAGATCATGTGTCAGATAATTCTCCTCGTATTTCAGCTGTTGGGAAGCAAAAGAAATCACTTGTTTATCCTGCATCAACACACATCCAAGTCCATTCTTAGAGGCATCACAGAAAACTATGTATCCCTTGCCCTGCTCAGGTAGCACAAGTACAGGTGCACTTGTCAACCTCTCCTTCAACAACTGAAAGGACTGCTGGCACTTATCACTCCAAACAAAAGGAACATCTTTCCTGGTCAACTTGGTCAAGGGTAGGGCTATAGAACTGAAGTTCTTAATGAACCTCCGGTAGTAGCCAACTAACCCTAAGAAACTACGAACCTCCGTTGGTGTTTTCGGTTGTTCCCACTGTAGAACACACTCTACCTTTTTGGGGTCAACACAAATTCCCGAGGCAGATATCACATGTCCAAGAAAAGACACCTCCGACAACCAAAACTCACACTTGCTGAATTTAGCATATAGCTTATGTTCTCTTAGCAAGGTCAAGGCTTGGCAAAGATGTTGTTCATGTTGCTGAGCATCTCTACTATAGATTAGAATGTCATCTATGAAGACGACAACACACTGATCGAGGTAAGGTCGAAAGATTCTATTCATGAGTTCCATGAATGCAACTGGTGCATTAGTTCGTCCAAACGACATAATTGTGAACTCATAGTGACCATACCTTGTCCTAAAGGTAGACTTGGGTATGTCACTGTCCTTAATATAAAGTTGGTGATATCCAGACCTCAAGTCTATCTTTGAGGAGATGGTTGCACCACGCAACTGGTCAAAGAGGTCATCAATCCTCGACAGAGGGTACTTATTCTTTATTGTTACTTTATTGAGTTGTCTGTAATCAATGCACAACCACATTGATCCATCTTTCTTTTTAACAAACAAGACCGGAGCACCCCAAGGTGAAGTGCTTGGTCAAATGAAACCCTTCTCAAGCAACTCTTGAAGCTGTTTCTTGAGTTCTGCCATCTCGGCAGGCGCCATCCTATACGGTGTCTGGGCTATGGGTTGGGTATCAGGGATCAAATTGATTTCAAAATCAATTTCCCGAGGCGGTGGTATACCTGGAAGTTCTTTAGGAAATACGTCTTCGAATTCCTTGACAACAGGAACTTCAGCAAGATTGGGACTTTCCATGGTAGTATCTACCACATGGGCTAAGAATGCATAACATCCTTGCCTCATCAACTTCTCAGCTACCATAGCTGACACTAGATAGGTAGGTAGAATCTTTCTCTCTCCTTGAAAGATCCATGTGTTGCTATCATCAACAAACACAGCCTGCTTGGATTCACAATCCAAGACAACTCTATACCTTTCCAAGGTATCCATCCCAAGGATTATATCAAATCCTTGCATATCAAGTGGTATAAGGTCCACTTGAATGTGAAGATCAGAAAAGAAAAGGATGCAGGGAGAGCATACTTCATGCAAAACAGCAGACCCATTCAACGGAGTCTCAAGCAACAGGCTATCTGCCCTATGACTAACTGTCATATTGCAGTTACAAATCACTCTACGAGTGATAAAGGAGTGGGTAGCACCCGAATCAATCAAAACAGATACATCACAGGATTTAGACTTATCAAAATATAACGATTTCATCTGACCTGCCACAACCCGTGGGTTGTTCACTGCATCTAGTTGGTTCATGGCATAAAACCTCGTTGTCGCCTGAGGTTGAGTCAGTGCTGAAGATCCAACTTGGGACGCTTGTCCACGTCCTCTAGCTGCTCCTTGGAACTACCTTCTCTGGGATCCATGTTGACTCTGTCTCTGAGGCTGTGTCACACTGACAGGCCTAGACCTGCAGTCCTTCATCAGATGCCTTACCTTCCCACAGTTGTAGCAGCTTCTGTCTTGTTTTGGTCAAGGTGGCCCTGTGACTGACATCGATGTTGAATTGTGAGTCTCTTGAGGTGGTTGGCTCCGCCCTCTACCTCTACTTGGTGTCCACGGAGTCTGAGAACTAGATCTGGGTGGTGGAGGGGTAGGTGCAGAGAATCTAGGCTTCTTCAAGTCTCTAAATGAAGAACCCTAGAGCTGCGGATATCTCTTATGGGTTTGTCTCTTTTCAATTACGGATCGCTCTATCCTTCGGACTGACTCAACGAAGGTAGCGAACCTCTCCCGATTCTCTAGGGCAGACACAGGAGTAGACAAGTCGGCATTCAAACCCTTCTCAAACCTTCTAGTCCTTTCTTCTTCTGTTGCAGCCATGTGCGAACAGAACAGCTGCAACTCCATGAACTTAGCTTCGTACTCGCTAATGTTCATCATGCTTTGCCTCAATCTCTCGAACTAAGAGATCTTCTCATCCAGGAATGTCTTTGGGAAGTATCTATTGAAAAATTCCCGACAGAAATCTTCCCACGAGATCTCTACTCCAGGCCTCTTCTGCTCTTCCATGTTCCACCAGTGACCAGCACTTCCTTTGAGAAGATAGACGACATGTCTAACCTTCTCAGCTTCGGGGATGTTTAGGATTCTGAAAGCTTTCTCCAACTCGGTCAGCCAAAGATCAGCATCTGCGGGGTCAGCGGTACCAAAATATTCGGTCGCCCCGACTCTACGAAGTCGCTCGAACGTCTTACCGATACTTTGTCCTTCATGCTGGGCAGGTGCGCTAGGTGCAAGCATGGGCATCCTGTCAGTGATGTGTGTCATGGCAGCCATAAACTACCCGAACAGAGCTTGAACAGCTGGGTTAGCCATATCCGCTGGGTCAAACTGAGGTGGTTGTACAGGTGGCTCAGGTACAGGCTGCTCTACTTCTGGGTTTCTTGCACCATTTCAGGGTGTAGCTACACTACTCTCGGCCTCATACTCCTCATGTGGCTCAGACATCCTTAATTATCTTCTTCTCCTGAGGAGCAAAAGACTCTATTAGATAAGAAAGGAACACTAAGGATAGACTCGGCATTCTAAGTCCTATGTCTCTGTAGACTCAGCAAACCTAGAGCTCTGATACTACTTAATTATGGGCTCTGACCTCCAAAACATGAGATAAACATAGCGGAAGCGATTCGATTAGCAGCGGAATACGAAAAATCATGAAAAATTAAAACCTTTCGAAAATGAGATCTTGAAAACATGAAACTCCTTTCATAAAGGCAAGATAAACAGTTTACATCTCTGTTAAATCACCAGTTGAGTGATTATATACAACAAGATACAAAATCTCAAGATTAGGAATCAAAATCTCAAATCAACAAACTCTAAGGACCTGAGAGTTTAAAGACGATATAAGACTCTCTAACAAACAGACTGGACAGCCAGGATCTCCACCTGAGACTCACTTCTACCCCTGGTGTTGTTGCTCTTGGTACTGCTCTCCTGCAGACAGGTTCCTTCGTCCCCGATGACCACCTAAAAGATTGAAATCTACGGGGTGAGACAATTTCAAATAATTGTCCCAGCAAGAGTTATCACTCTCCGCCAGAAGCTTTATTATAGTATATAAGTAAAACATGAGCAGGTAATCTAAGTTACTCATCAGCAGATTGGATATTTAAGTAAGACAATTCATTTAAAGAACAAGAATACTAATGCAACAATGTAACATCAATCATTGTTTCTCGTAGTTCAACCCTAGCAGATATACTACGCGGCTGATTATGTTTTACAAACAGTATTATGCCCTGCGGAGATGAGGTATACCGCTCATACTCCAACCGATCACTAGTAAGTCGCATCGGTATCATACTAGGTCATCGAAAGAGCCGGATTCTCATGACCTCAACTTCCTCAGTCAGAATGAGGATCAACATGTAGGACATCTAGTATCTCTGCTACTATAGCTCACCAGGGTATTCTGGTACTTCGCTATTAGAGTCACAGTGGCATCCTGTACTCTCTTCACCATCGAAAGATCTCATGTTTATCTCTCATCGATGTGGCATATAATATTCCTCGGGTCATTAGTGATACATCATCCCGACATACACACATAGTGCAGGGTCGATAGATTAAGATACATCTACATCAACTCCTATACTAGGACATAAGTATATTCACGTCCATATTCCCCCACATACTCAAAAGTATGCGCTCCACGAGTTCCCTTAGGAAAACCTGTTTCACCATCATTTAACATCTGACAATGATGGATCTATGATCAGGGCTCTACATGATATGATTATACTTGATTAGTTAGGTACATTTCAATATTCTTTTAGCATCAAACATGTTTCCAGACATTTAAGTATAAAAGCATTGCTATAACAGAAGAATACTAAATGTATCAAGTTTAACTCATATCACTTATCAAAAGGATGTTACTCCATCACAAGTCATCTAACCAGCATGACCTTGATATTACTCATGACTCTTACAGCCCATTATCTTCATATGTTGTCACTTAAGCATAGGCAACATAACATGCATCACTTATTCATAAAGTGTACAACATACTTTCAATGAATACTCTATCATAACCCTTACCTGGTTATGATCATTCTCTTATAAGAACCTGCATAGTCAATTTATCCGACAATAATAACATTTCATAGCCAGATCAACAATTCATAATGTAGGAATAATAATCCAAATCAAGGGTGGTACCTTTATGCCTTTACTAAGGCTGGGTTCCTTCATTAGTATCAATTAGGGTTTACTATTCACATTTCATGTTGTTGCCCTAGGATTAGGGTTTACTATTCACTTTATGGAGATTTGAGCTCATAGCATCACCATGCATTAACTCATCATCCTTGGTGCCTTCCAATTAGGTTAAGATTCATCAATTATCATAATTAGGGTTTCCATGATCTCACATATGTGGATCATACCCTAATCATGCACATTCATATATATTGAAAGTACTTTTCTTGAGTTTCAACCATAAATGGGACCTTCTCTCTCCTCTTTCTGATAGGTGGTGATTACATTACTCTAGATTAGGTTAGGTCAAGTCAATCTTGATTAACATTAGCTAATTCACCACTATCATGTCATTAGGGTTTTGATTAAACAAAGGTGTCATCTACTTGAACCCTCCAAGGGCACATTGGTAATGTACACCATTGATTCACAACATGGTTCAATCTATTATTCACTTAGCCCCTTGTTGTCCTTAGGTACCATTAGGGTTTGGATTAGACCACCATTGGACCAATTAAGCCCTCAAACTACTAAGCAATCACAGCCCTAAAGATCCCCAAACGATCCCACACTTCAACCTCCAAACGGTCTTGAGACCGTTGGATGCGTTGACCGTTTGGTTAAGTTGACCTCAAGACCGCATGACACTCAAGACTGTTTGCCCTTAAATGGTCTTGAGACTGTTTGAGTGCATTGACCGTTTGAGATTGTTGACTTGAAACCGTTTGGATGAAACGACCTTGAAACCGCATGAGTTGAAACGACCTTGAGGTCGATTGGACCAAACGACCTTGAGATCATTTGAGTCCAAATGTTCTTGAGACCGTTTGGTCCCAAACAGTCTTGAGACCATTTGGATTCAAACGGTCTTGAGACCGTTTGGTCCAAATGGGCTCAAAACCGCATGGACCTCAAAGGTGATTCCAAGGTTGTACTCGATTAGGGTTTTCTATGTTGAAGCCTTCAATTGGCCACATCCTTGCTAATCATTTATTAATTGAGTTAATTAGGGTTATGCTTAACCAATTTTACCCTCAATTGACCCTCAATTGCTAGCCAATTGGGGTTGAAACTGATTGAATTAGGGTTTGTAAACAATTAACCATCAACATTGATAATTATGAGTCTAATTGAAGTTGAACCTATCAATTGGCACTCAATTGGGCCCAAACTTGACCCAAACGGTCTTGAGACCGTTTGGACATCCTCCAAATGGTCTTGAGACCGTTTTCCCAAAGTTTGACCAAAATCTAAGTCAAGTTGATGAGGGTTGAACCCTAATTAGTTCTAAAATCAACACTTTTATTCAATTTATCAACCTACTGTGATTGGACCCTCAATTGATCAAATTACCTTAACCCTAGACCTCCAAACGATCTTGGGTAGTCACCAAACGGTCTTGAGACCGTTTGAGTGAACCCCCAAACGGACTTGAGACCGTTTGGGCCCTTCAACCCAAAGTTCACCAAAATTGGTCCTTTAATTCAGCAATTTCACCCGATTAGGGTTTAGAGGGTTGAGGTGCCTTCAACTTGTGATTGGTTTGCAATTAGGTTACAATTATTTGTAGATGTTTAATTCAGAATATGTAAAACAGACCTCAAAATGGTCTTCCTTGGTCAAACCTTCCAAATGGTCTTGGGACCGTCTGAGTCTAAACGGTCTTGCAAGACCGCATGAGATCAAACGGTCTTGAGACCGTTTGACCTCAAACGGTTTGCAAACCGTTTAGACCAAATGGTCCAAGGTCATTTGGTAAAGTTGCCTAGGAACTCACGCCCATCATCTTCAACCTCAAAATAGGTATGTTACTTCACGGATTTGTTTGCAAGAAAGCAAGGAAAGATGGGGAAGTAGAAGGACTAACTACTACATGCAAGAACAAGTATATGTATATGAAAGCAAGAGGTTTAGAGATATAAAACCCGCCTCAAAGGTTGTCCTTAGAGCTCCAAGCTTCTGAAATCTCAAGCCTCTAATGGCATCTTGATCTCCACTGGTCAGCCAAAGGTATATATCCAAGGAAAGGTTGGGGAAGATCGGCTAGAACAAGAAACCTATGTGAATTAACCATAAAACCAACCTTATAAACCAACTTTCTCCATGAATCTGAGCTAGAAGATGGTCTCTTCTTACCTTAGAACAAGGTGGTCGTCTTCTGTAGCTCCAGAGCTCTGCCTTGGGCGGTCCAAACAAGGTGACAAGTGAAGAAGTGAAGGAGATATGTTCACTTGGTTTGCAAGGAAGGAGCTTATATAGCTTGGGTTAGTTTCCATCATAAGGACCCCTAGTTTCTCCATTTTTCATCTAGGTCCCTCCTTTATTCTTTGCACGTCCATACCCCTCATATCTTAGGTTAAACTCTTTTTGGAACTAAGAACTAAAGGTAAAGAAGGTCATCTTATCACTAAGGTGCACATATATAAGGGTTTCCTAACTTATAACTTGGTGATTCTAGTACAAAGATTATTCTCCTTATCTGATTATTAAATTGATGCGCCCCCTTCATAATTTCTACTCTAAATGATGTTAAGGGTCACAAAAGATACTCTAGAAGGTGTATTTTATAAGTTGCATCCCATATTTTTGGTAAATTGCACTTTATTCCAAAATTAGGGTTTCAAGCACAAAAATTGCTCCACAAGCTGCATCTTGATGCCCAAGCTTGGAGAATCCATCATACGTCATCATATTCACTCATATGATGACTTATCACTAGAGGAACATCTCAACATGTGAAAATTGCAAGTTAACCCCTCTAACTGGGTATTTTGCATATAGGTCCCTACATTACAAAACATTACTAAAACATTGTTTTAAAAGGACATAATTGAAAATGTATGTTCCTCAAGAACTTAATAAACATGTCAGGAAGTAATCACAAGTGTTTAATTACATGATTAAGCAAAACACCTAGGGTTAATTTATAACCCAGGTCAGGGTTGTTACAAATTATCCACCCCTTACAAGGATTTCGTCCCCGAAATCGATAAGACATGTTAAGAGAAAAGAGTAGGGTTCTTTGACTCCACGATGATTCCAGAGAACTTTCACAAGACTTGTATCTTTCTTCTTAAGATTTTTAGTTTTGTTATCAAGGATTGATACTGGTCCTTCCTCGTAAGTTATATCATCATTCAATTCTACCTCCATAGGTTGTAGAACTGACTCGGTATCCGGGTGACATTTCCTCAACATAGAAATGTGAAACACAGGGTGTAACTTCTGCAACTCTGGTGGCAACTCTAGTCTATAGGCTACCTTTCCGACCCGTTCAATGATTGGATAAGGTCCCATAAACCTAGGAGCTAACTTCCCTTTCCTTGCAAAATGATGAACTCCCTTCCAAGGCGAGACTTTGATATACACTCTGTCTCCAACATGGAACTCTAAGGGTCTACGATGTTTATCAGCATATGACTTCTGCCTATCCTGTGCAATCTTAATCTGTTGACACACAGGACACCTCAGAACAAACTCCGCAACATCCTTCTTCATCCCAGGCCACCAATACATATCTTTTAAGTCTCGATACATCTTGGTTCTCCCTGGATGCATGGCATACATTGAAGAATGAGCTTCCTCCAGGACCAACTTCCTCAAGTTACCCACATCCGGTACTATCATCCTACCATGATAACATGCCACTTGGTCATCCGAGTCATGGAAACCATCTCTCTTCGCATCTCCATACTCCGATCTGATTTGCTGAACTGCAACATCAACTTGTTGAGCCTCTCTAATCTGCTCTCTTAGGGTAGGTTTAATATGCATCTCAGCCAACAACCCAGCTAACAATGACACCGTCAACTGTACATTGTCTTGCCTTAAGGAGATAAGCATATCTCTCCTAGGGCATACCAAAGAGTTTAGTTGTGCCCTGCCAGAAGATGGTGTTGCTGATTTCCTACTTAGAGCATTTGCAACTACATTGGCCTTCCCTGGATGGTAATCAATTGTACAATCGTAGTCCTTGATTAACTCCATCCAGTGATGTTGCCTCATGTTAAGTTCATGCTGAGACAAGATATACTTAAGGTTCTTGTGATCAGTGAAAATCTGGAAAGTCTCTCCATAATGATAATGTCTCCATATCTTCAAGGCATGCACCATGGCAGCTAACTCCAGATCATGTGTCAGATAATTCTCCTCGTGTTTCAGCTGTCAGGAAGCAAAAGAAATCACTTGCTTATCCTGCATCAACACACATCCAAGTCCATTCTTAGAGGCATCACAGAAAACTATGTATCCCTTGCCCTGCTCAGGTAGCACAAGTACAGGTGCACTTGTCAACCTCTCCTTCAACAACTGAAAGGACTGCTGACACTTATCACTCCAAATAAAAGGAACATCTTTCCTGGTCAACTTGGTCAAGGGTAGGGCTATAGAACTGAAGTTCTTAATGAACCTCTGGTAGTAGCCAGCTAACCCTAAGAAACTACGAACCTCCGTTGGTGTTTTCGGTTGTTCCCACTGCAGATATCACATGTCCAAGAAAAGACACCTCTGACAACCAAAACTCACACTTGCTGAACTTAGCATATAGCTTATGTTCTCTTAGCAAGGTCAAGGCTTGGCAAAGATGTTGTTCATGCTGCTGAGCATCTCTACTATAGATCAGAATGTCATCTATGAATACGACAACACACTGATCGAGGTAAGGTCAAAAGATTCTATTCATAAGTTCCATGAATGCAGCTGGTGCATTAGTTAGTCCAAACGACATAATTGTGAACTCATAGTGACCATACCTTGTCCTAAAGGTAGACTTGGGTATGTCACTGTCCTTAATACGAAGTTGATGATATCCAGACCTCAAGTCTATCTTCGAGGAGACGGTTGCACCACACAACTGGTCAAAGAGGTCATCAATCCTCGGCAGAGGGTACTTATTCTTTATTGTTACTTTATTGAGTTGTCTGTAATCAATGCACAACCAAATTGATCCATCTTTCTTTTTAACAAACAAGACCGGAGCACCCAAAGGTGAAGTGCTTGGTCGGATGAAACCCTTCTCAAGCAACTCTTGAAGTTGTTTCTTGAGTTCTGCCATCTCGGCAGGCACCATCCTATATGGTGTCTGGGCTATGGGTTGGGTATCAGGAATCAAATTGATTTCAAAATCAATTTCCCGAGGCGGTGGTATACCTGGAAGTTCTTTAGGAAATACGTCTTCGAATTCCCTGACAACAGGAACTTCAGCAAGGTTGGGACTTTCCGTGGTAGTATCTACCACATGGGCTAAGAATGCATAACATCCTTGCCTCATAAACTTCTCAGCTACCATAGCTGACACTAGATAGGTAGGTAGAATCTTTCTCTCTCCTTGAAAGATCCATGTGTTGCTATCATCAGCAAACACAACCTGCTTGGATTCACAATCCAAGACAACTCTATACCTTTCCAAGGTATCCATCCCAAGGATTATATCAAATCCTTGCATATCAAGTGGTATAAGGTCCACTTGAATGTGAAGATCAGAAAAGAAAAGGATGCAGGGAGAGCATACTTCCTGCAACACAGCAGACCCATTCAACGGAGTCTCAAGCAACAGGCTATCTGCCCTATGACTAACTGTCATATTGCAGTTACAAATCACTCTACGAGTGATAAAGGAGTGGGTAGCACCCGGATCAATCAAAATAGATACATCACCGGATTTAGACTTATCAGAATATAACAGTTTCATCTGACCTGCCACAACCTATGGGTTGATCAATGCATATGGTGGGTTCATAGCATAAAACCTTGATGTCGCCTGAGGTTGAGTCGGTGCTGAAGATCCAGCTTGGGACGCTTGTCCACGTCCTCTAGCTGCTCCTTGGAACTGCCTTCTCTGGGATCCATGTTGACTCTATCTCTGAGGCTGTGTCTGACAGGCCTAGACCTACAGTCCTTCATCAGATGCCCTACCTTCCCACAGTTGTAGCAGCTTCTGTCTTGTTGTGGTCTAGGTGGCCCTGTGACTGACATTGATGTTGAATTGTGAGTCTCTTGAGGTGGTTGGCTCTGCCCTCTACCTCTACTTGGTGTCCACGGAGTCTGAGAACTATATATGGGTGGTGGAGGGGTAGCTGCAGAGAATCTAGGCTTCTTCAAGTCTCTAGATGAAGAACCCTGAGCTGCAGATATCTCTTATGGGTTTGTCTCTTTTCGATTACGGATCGCTCTATCCTTCATACTGACTCAACGAAGGTAGCGAACCTCTCCCGATTCTCTAGGGCAGACACGGGAGTAGACAAGTAGGCATTCAAACCCTTCTCAAACCTTCTAATCCTTTCTTCTTCTGTTGCATCCATGTGCGGACAGAACCGCAGCAACTCCATGAACTTAGCTTCGTACTCGCTAATGTTCATCATGCCTTGCCTCAATCTCTCGAACTAAGAGATCTTCTCATCCAAGAATGTCTTTGGGAAGTATCTATTGACAAATTCCCGACGGAAATCTTCCCACGAGATCTCTACTCCAGGCCTCTTCTGCTCTTCCATGTTCCACCAGTGACCAACACTTCCTTTGTGAAGATAGATGGCATGTCTAACCTTCTCAGCTTCGGGGATGTTTAGGATTCTGAAAGCTTTCTCCAACTTGGTCAGCCACAAATCAGCATCTGCGGGGTCCGCGATACCAAAATATTCGGTCGCCCTGACTCTGCGAAGTCGCTCGAACGTCTTACCGATACTTTGTCCTTCATGCTGGGCAGGTGCTCTAGGTGCAGACATGGGCATCCTGTCGGTGATGTGTGTCATGGCAGCCATAAACTGCCCGAACAGAGCTTGAACAGCTGGGTTAGCCATATCCACTGGGTCAAACTGAGGTGGTTGTACAGGTGGCTCAGGTACAGGGTGCTCCACTTCTGGGTTTCTTGCACCATTTCGGGGTGCAACTACACTACTCTCGGCCTCGTACTCCTCATGTGGCTCAAACATCCTTAATTATCTTCTTCTCCTGAGGAGCAGAAGACTCTACTAGATAAGAAAGGAACACTAAGGATAGACTCGACATTCTAAGTCCTATGTCTCTGTAGACTCAGCAAACATAGAGCTATGATACTACTTAATTATGGGCTCTGACCTCCAAAACACGAGATAAACATAGCGGAAGCGACTCGATTAGTAGTGGAATACAAAAAATCACGAAAAATTAAAACCTTTCGAAAACGAGATCTTGAAAACATGAAACTCCTTTCATAAAGGCAAGATAAACAGTTTACATCTCTGTTAAATCACCTCTTGAGTGATTATATACAACAAGATACAAAATCTCAAGATTAGGAATCAAAATCTCAAATCAACAAACTCCAAGGACCTGAGAGTATAGAGACGACATAAGACTCTCTAACTAACAGACTGGACGGCCAGGATCTCCACCTGACACTCACTGCTACCCCTAGTGTTGTTGCTCTTGGTACTGCTCTCCTGCAGACAGGTTCCTTCGTCCCCGATGACCACCTAAAAGATTGAAATCTACGGGGTGAGACAATTTCAAATAATTATCCCAGCGAGAGTTATAACTCTCCGCCAGAAGCTTTATTATAGTATATAAGTAAAACATGAGCAGGTAATCTAAGTTACTCATCAGCAGATTGGATATTTAAGTAAGAAAATTCATTTAAAGAACAAGAATACTAATGCAACAATGTAACATCTATCATTTTTTCTCATAGTTCAACCCTAGCAGATATACTACGCGGATGATTATGTTTTACAAATAGTATTATGCCCTGCGGAGATGAGGTATACCACTCATACTCCAACCGATCACTATTAAGTTGCATAGGTATCATACTAGGTCATCGAAAGAGCCGGATTCTCATGACCTCAACTTCCTCAGTCAGAATGAGGATCAACATGTAGGACATCTAGTATCTCTGCTACTATAGCTCACCAGGGTATTCTGGTACTTCGCTATTAGAGTCACAATGGCATCCTGTACTCTCTTCACCATCGAAAGATCTCATGTTTATCTCTCATCGATGTGGCATAAAATATTCCTCGGGTGATTAGTGATACATCATCCCGACATACACACATAGTGCAGGGTCGATAGATTAAGATACATCTACATCAACTCCTATACTAGGACGTAAGGATATTCACATCCATATTCCCCCACATACTCAAAAGTATGCGCTCCACGAGTTCCCTTAGGAAAACATTTTTCACCATCATTTAACATCTGACAATGATGGATCTATGATCAGGGCTCTACATGATATGATTATACTTGATTACTTAGGTACATTTCAGTATTCTTTTAGCATCAAACATGTTTCCAGACATTTAAGTATAAAAGCATTGCTATAACAGAAGAATATTAAATGTATCAAGTTTAACTCATATCAGTTATCAAAAGGATGTTACTCCATCACAAGTCATCTAACCAGCATGACCTTGATATTACTCATGACTCTTACAACCCATTATCTTCATATGTTGTCACTGAAGCATAGGCAACATAACATGCATCACTTATTCATAAAGTCTACAACATACTTTCAATGAATACTCTATCATAACCCTTACCTGGTTATGATCATTCTCTTATAAGAACCTGCATAGTCAATTTATCTGACAATAATAACATTTCATAGCCAGATTAGTAATTCATAAGGCAGGAACAATAATCCAAATCAAGGGTGGTACCTTTATGCCTTTACTAAGGCTGGGTTCCTTCATTAGTATCAATTAGGGTTTACTATTCACATTTCATGTTGTTGCCCTAGGATTAGGGTTTACTATTCACTTTATGGAGATTTGAGCTCATAGCATCACCGTGCATGAACTCATCATCCTTGGTGCCTTCCAATTAGGTTAAGATTCATAAATTATCATAATTAGGGTTTCCATGATCTCACATATGTGGATCATACCCTAATCATGCACATTCATATACATTGAAGGTACTTTTCTTGAGTTTCAACCATAAATGGGACCTTCTCTCTCCTCTTACTGATAGGTGGTGATTACATCACTCTAGGTTAGGTTAGGTCAAGTCAATCTTGATTAACATAAGCTAATTCACCACTATCATGTCATTAGGGTTTTGATTAAACAAAGGTGTCATCTACTTGAACCCTCCAAGGGCACATTGGTAATGTACACCATTGATTCACAACATGGTTCAATCTATTATGCACTTAGCCCCTTATTGTCCTTAGGTACCATTAGGGTTTGGATTAGACCACCATTGGACCAATTAAGCCCTCAAACTACTAAGCAATCACAGCCCTAAAGATCCCCAAATGATCCCACACTTCAACCTACAAACGGTCTTAAGACCGTTTGGATGCGTTGACCGTTTGGTTAAGTTGACCTCAAGACCGCATGACACTCAAGACCGTTTGCCCTTCAACGGTCTTGAGACTGTTTGAGTGCGTTGACCGTTTGAGAGTGTTGACTTGAAACCGTTTCGATGAAACGACCTTGAACTCTACATGAGTTGAAACGACCTTGAGGTCGATTGGACCAAACGACCTTGAGATTGTTTGAGCCCAAACGGTCTTGAGACCGTTTGGTCCAAATAGACTCAAAACCGCATGGACCTCAAAGGCGATTCCAAGGTTGTACTCGATTAGGGTTTGCTATGTTGAAGCCTTCAATTGGCCACATCCTTGCTAATCATTTATCAATTGAGTTAATTAGGGTTATGCTTAACCAATTAGACCCTCAATTGACCCTTAATTGCTAACCAATTGGGATTGAAACCGATTGAATTAGGTTTGTAAACAATTAACCATCAACATTGATAATTATGAGTCTAATTGAATTTGAACCTATCAATTGGCACTCAATTGGGCCCAAACTTGACCCAAATGGTCTTGAGACCGCTTGCCCAAAGTTTGACCAAAATCTAAGTCAAGTTGATGAGGGTTGAACCCTAATTAGGTCTAAAATCAGCACTTTTATTCAATTTATCAACCTACTGTGATTGGACCCTCAATTGATCAAATTACCTTAACCCTAGACCTCCAAACGGTCTTGGGTAGTCACCAAACGGTCTTGAGATCGTTTGAGTGAACCCCCAAACGGTCTCGAGACCGTTTGGGCCCTTCAACCCAAAGTTCACCAAAATTGGTCCTTTAATTCAGCAATTTTACCCGATTAGGGTTTAGAGGGTTGCGGTGCCTTCAACTTGTGATTGGTTTGCAATTAGGTTACAATTCTTTGTAGATGTTTAATTCAGCATATGTACAACAGACCTCTAAATGGTCTTCCCTTGGTCAAACCTTCCAAACAGTCTTAAGACCGTTAGACTAGACCTCTAAATGGTCTTCCCTTGGTCAAACCTTCCAAACGGTCTTGGGACCGTTTGAGTGTAAACGATCTTGCAAGACCGCATGAGATCAAACGGTCTTGTTGCAAACCGTTCAGACCAAATGGTCCAAGGTCGTTTGGTAAAGTTGCCTAGGAACTCACGCCCATCATCTTCAACCTCAAAACAGGTATGTTACTTCACGGATTTGTTTGCAAGAAAGCAAGGAAAGATGGGGAAGTAGAAGGACTAACTACTGCATGCAAGAACAAGTATATGTATAAGAAAGCAAGAGGTTTAGAGATATAAAACCCGCCTCAAAGGTTTTCCTTAGAGATCCAAGCTTCCAAGCTCTCAAGCCTCTAATGGCATCTTGAGCTCCACTGGTCGGCCAAAGGTATTTATCCAAGGAAAGGTTGGGGAAGATCGGCTAGAACAAGAAACCTAAGTGAATTAACCATAAAATCAACCTTATAAACCAACTTTCTCCATGAATCCGAGCTAGAAGATGGTCTCTTCTTACCTTAGAACAAGTTGGTCGTCTTCTCTAGCTCCAGAGATCTGCCTTGGGCGGTCCAAACAAGGTGACAAGTGAAGAAGTGAAGGAGATACGTTCACTTGGTTTGCAAGGAAGGAGCTTATATAGCCTGGGTTAGTTTCCATCATAAGGACCTCTAGTTTCTCCATTTTTCATCTAGGTCCCTCCTTTCTTCTTTTCACGTCCCTCCCCCTCATATCTTAAGTTAAACTCTTTTTGGAACTAAGAACTAAAGGCAAAAAAGGTCATCTTATCACTAAGATGCACATATATATAAGGGTTTCCTAACTTATAACTTGGTGATTCTAGTACAAAGATTATTCTCCTTATCTGATTATTAAATTGATGCGCCCCCTTCATCATATCTACTCTAAATGATGTTAAGGGTCACAAAAGATACTCTAGAAGGTGTATTTTATAAGTTGCATCCCATATTTTGGGTAAATTGGACTTTATTCCAAAATTAGGGTTTCAAGCACAAAGATTGCTCCACAAGCTGCATCTTGATGCCCAAGCTTGGAGAATCCATCATACCTCATCATATTCACTCATATTATGACTTATCACCAGAGGAACATCTCAGCATGTGAAAATGGCAAGTTAACCCCTCTAACTGGGTATTTTGCACATAGGTCCCTGCATTACAAAACATTACTAAACATTGTTTTAAAAGGATAGAATTGAAAATGTATGTCCTCAGGAACTTAATTACATGTCAGGAAGTAATCACAAGTGTTTAATTACATGATTAAGCAAAACACCTAGGGTTAATTTATAACCCAGGTCAGGGTTGTTACATAGTCAAACATGTACCATTGCATAAAGTAGAGAGACAATACTAGCATTTCAATCAATTTTTTTAAAAGAAAATCATGACAGGTGGGGTCCAAGATCTCATATTAGCAAAGCAACTCAACAACCACAAAGATGAGTCAAATCAAGAAATATAAATGTCCAATAAATTAGATTTTCATTACGAATAATAGTTCACGAGATGCATCATTAAAAGAATGTGCATTTCTGTCAAATAATTCCCAAAATAGAATATAGGATCTGCATACCTGCTTAATAGATATATTTGGTCAATGAGATCAAATCTTCACCCTAACAATACATTGGGTATGTTAGTCAAACTAAACAGAACCTATGTAGAGATTCCTAGTATAGAGATACACATTGCTCTTACCTCGATTCTGGTCACTGAAAGGTATACTACAGATTTTAATCTTATTAAGTAGAACACGATTTATTCTAAGCATTTTAGTTCTAAGATTTATTATCACTCACATAAGTCAAAATATATTTAGGTTAAATATATATGTGTTTAATAATATGCATTCTTTCGAATTAGGTCTCGTAATGCCATTCTCTCTGTATATATATCAAATAGTTCAATTTCATCAACTAGGTCAAAGTTATGAATTACACGAGATACTATTAGATCTTGATATCCTTATTAGGGAATCTACGATTCAATTCATATATGACAAATATTATGATGATGCATCATCTAAGTTAGCTTATTATCATGCCAACATAAATACCTATCATGTTCTCTATATTATATAATTTTATTTTTGAAATATGTGTGCTAATAGTTTTCCAAATTAGGTATCATACCGATAATTTTTACTAATGTTAACATTCTATTATCTATAATAATATAACCAATTTTGGGGTAATCAATCAAGTGGCCTAGTTAAATTTATCACTTGCTAATACTATCGAAACACCTGGTTTTTATTTAAGTTCTAATAATCTCATTGATATCATATCCAATTGATTACATTCTAAGTTTAGGAATTATGGCAGGTAGTGCTACACATATGGACACTATTTACTTTATGATAAATTGGTACAAGTAGTGCCACTAGTGTTATATGCGCACTTGTGTTAGACAATGATATGGCCAGGTGGATACGCCTTCTAAGAAAATGATACATATACCTTGAGATTATTCTAAATCATGTTAGCTTTATTATCTAAGACAATAATAACAATAAACAAAATCTGACTTGAAGTTTTCTAGACCCTCCATCGATCCATATATAGATCCGATCTTATGATTATATAAGTCCAGCTCTTGGTTCTTGTTGATTACAACCAATTAGGAATGATCCTATGATATCTGGTGGTTCAAAGAGACATAGGGAGGGGGTCATTTAGGTTCTAGAACTGTGGTAGGGCATTTGAATTGTAACCTCTATTGTTGGCCCCCTACTATAGGCCTCCTCACCAGGTTTTTCTGAGGAAGGAGGGAGATGGACTAAGGAGGAAGTCAGGGCACTTCATCTATAGGTATGTCGATGGGAAGAGGATGAGGAGTAGGAGGCCTATGCGGACCCAAAAGAGTCATAGAAGGTGACAACATGTTAGGGGTTTTCCTTGATGTTTGGTGGCACAATCGTGTTGACACGCCCTCTACAACTAGCAATGATGACACCCCCTTGCATGTGTAGTGCACCATTTACAACCAACAACCAAATCACTACTTAATGTGCTCTGCACTAGGAAGCAATAGCACTCGTACAACTAGGAGGTTGGTGTGATGAAGAATAATGAGGGACGAAGGAAGATGAGGATGAGAACAAGAGCAATAATGCTCTTCTTATGCAAAGCTATTACATGTAGGAAGCAAAAGGCACTATTCTCTAGGGTTATGCAAAGAGAAATGAGTGGGAAAGGCAGCAAGGTTTTTGGTATAGGTTGTAGTAAGGAGAAGGAGGTGGAAAATAAAGGGAGGCATAGAAGATTTGGTCCTTTGCGATCCATAGGGTAGGGGTATGTGAAGGAAAGAATCGACAATGGCACATTCATAGGTCACGGGAGGAAGGGGGTGTTACACACAAACATGGTCAAATGAAAATCAAACCATAGTGAAAAATGTCTAATGGAGATGAAAATTGACTCTTGCACTAATTAAATTGTGAAGAGTCCAATTATATCATTATTTTTTTCATTTGAGAATATTTAATTTTTTGTTTTTATTTTGGTGAAGTATACATTTTATGTATTTATTTCTCTTTTAGCCAACCTAATACATTAATTCGTACTTATATATTTCCTTTCCTCAGATAGACTTTGTAATGTTGTAGAATGTCAAAGTAAGGTCAATAATCACTGATCTGTAAATTTTCATAGTAAATCCTAGTATTGAACTTATGTGGTTATTTGATAATGACACCTCTTAATATGGGGGTAAAGTACTAAATATTACCATAGACAAAATGGACCTAGAACAAGATAGTTATAGGCTATAAACCTGTATTTGAGTATGTTACAACTCTCCACTCCTTAAAGATGTTTTTGTCCCCAAAATCCATCCAACTATAGCCTGGTATACACATCAGGTTATGCTTCCCAACTCAATCATACATTCTAGTTCACATAATTTAATGGTTCACAATACACCACCATGTATCACACCTATAGTCCAATCTCAAGGTAAAACTACATCATTCCATGTGTCTAGACTTCATTATTTTTCTCATACTAGGTTTCTATCTAGGAAGTTATAAAAAATCTAGTGTTGTCTTAATAGTAGTGAATTCACTATTAAGGTGATTATACCTTCCACTTCATAAAGATTAGCATCACATAAAATAGATTAACATGATCGTGTTTTTTACTTACTAACCTACCATACTTGTGTTCACTATTTTTGATAAGGGAACATAAATTTTAAAAGTTACTTTAATTAAAGTAACATTTATGGTGATCTAATTATCAAGCCTCACTCAGTATTCTTGGTTAGTTGGTACCTTCATTTGTTTGAAATTATCACTAAGAGTTCTATAAGTTATAATTATTGCAACAACTAGTAATCTCTATTTTTACTTAAGCTAAGCTACACTCTTATAAGGATTAATCTATAACATGTCTTATCATCTATTGGGAGTAAAAGTATTGGATCTGGTATTATATGTTCAAAACCTATCATTATTACTCTTTACACAATACTTAATCCTAGGGTCTCTGATCGATCATGCCAGTTAAGCGTTTTTCCAATAAAGGGTTTATCTACTAGTCAAACTTTCTTGTAATGGTGAGTTGGTTAAAAAAAATGATCGATAAAATCTATAAGGCAATTCTTTTGTAGATAATGCTTAATAATAAAAATAGGTTCAATGATAAAATCTTTACAATGAAAACTCAAAATTGGTGCCAAAATCAAACTGAGAACCAAGCTAGACACCTTCCACAACACAACACATATACTATTATTATATCATCACTTCTTTCCATAAAAGGGGTCTAAGTCTAATTCTTCTAACACATAAAAGGGAACACGATTAGATCTCTAATATGTAGGCATAAGAGGGATAATTATTTCTCATTATGCACAATCAAAATATACCAAACCCTAGTAAGTCATGACATCCATCATTCCCCATGTCACTCTTAATCATAATTCACACTACCTCATCTGAGACCTAAGGGAGTCATAAGATTATCCAACGTTATAGGAATATACTTTAGGGGTTTTCCATTACTAGTTGGTTTACCACCATAATGCTTTCACATGATAAGGTAACCTATATAGTCAATTTACTCATCTCAATCACTTGATAAACCAATTACATAATTTGATATGAGATATGTGAACAGTTAAGGATATATACTAAAACTTACAGTTTTCATCAACCAATTATCATGTATTAGGCATAACAAGATCAAAAAGAATTATATACTACACTTGGATATATGTATTTGGGTATATATATGTGTACATCCTCCATGTTGAAGGCAAGACATGCCTAACCTTAACATAGATAATTTAGGTAATCACCTAGTATCAATGGAATCATCACTGTTGTAACATACCAGATCTTGGACCCTACCCTAGAACTTTTCTCATTTGGGTTTGGACAAACAAGGTTTGAGGTTAGACTTAAAATATCTTTAGAATGACCATAATGACATAATGCATGTACAAAATCACTCTAATGTAACCCAATGTTCTCACATTAGTCTTGGAACAATAATAGACACAAAATATGTCACATGAGAAAATAATTAATTATATAAAATTCGTGCAAATAATCCCACATAGTTCTTTTGGTGATAATATCAACTTATGAAACATAATGGATGAGCAATAATGATAATAGTGAAATAATATAATAACCTAAGTAATAATGTGATAATAATGGCCACAAATGTGAATTGTAACATAACTCCATAAAATAAATCCTAAAAGTGAAATCTAAGTTCAAAATCGTGTTCCTTGGGTCCCAATTTCCTTCAGAGTCAAGTTTCACATTATTCACATAATAATAATTAATTTAATTCATTTAGGAAAGAAAAGATCTAAGGTTTCTCCAAAATATAAAAAACACTCCAAAAGAGGAAAATAATCTTATGTTTATAATCTAAATAACAAATATAAACTTTGGGTGAGTTTTCATCCAAATTGGAAGATGTTTGGCTAAAAGACGAAATCTAGAGAGAGAAAGTGTGTAAAACCTTCAAAATATTAAATAAATGTACAAACCTCTCCAACATGTACAACTAATGGCAAATTCATATTCAACTCATCAAATATAACTTGTGGATGAAGTTTTAAAAATTTTGGATAATTCTAGACGTCTCTAATGCATTAGGAAATAGAAAATATGATTTACTTTAAAAGAATTAAATAAAATAGCATAAGTCTCCAAAGGGAAAAATAATGTCAAAATCATTTTCTACATGTCCTGATTAGGTTACATATCAAATTTCACTCAATTTGGACCTTGTTTGTACCTTCAATTGAAGAGAGAGAAAAAGGAAAATAGTTTAATCAACACTTTACAAAATTCAAATTAGGAAACACGAGCCTGCATAAACAGTAATCGCGGACCAAGGTCCTGTATTTTGGGCATAACTCCATCGTTTCTTAATAAAATTTCACAAAATAACTTGTATTGGATTTAAAATTTAAATTTGCATCTATCCATACCATATTAGTAGCCTAAAGTGGAGAATTAGAGAAACACCTAAACTTTTTCTTCAAGTCTTATGAAACAACTTCTCACACACCCTCACTTATAAATACCTCTACCCCGGTCTTCCTCAGTTGTTTTGTGAACCTCCTCTCATCCCAATTTCATCCTTTCCTGAGTATGTGGCTACTGATGGTCATGCTTTGATTTTTCCTTACATCGTCGTTTCACCCAAAAGTCGAATGTGGTTCTTAGTTTGAGTTTGCGGCACCGTTCCCTGACATCATGTTTATTTCGGAGCATTGCACCTCAGGTAAACAAATTTGGCACTTGTTCTTCATTATTAGTTAGTTAGTTTCACGAAGGAATGACGAAAAATGTTTTTCCCCAAACTCTTGGATAAGTTTCTCCTTGCCATCCGACATCTCTTCCTCTCACGCAAATTCCCTACTGATTTTGACTTTTCTAATTTTGTGATTGGACAATTTTATAAAATTCATATTTTTTAATTCACTTGTCCAAAAATTAAATAAAATATGTTTTGGAATTGGAAAAATGTGTTATTTCTGATAAAAGAAGTTTCAAATCCTGATTGCCATGTTTTCAACGATGGATTTTTAGGATCTAATTAATTAATATAAAAAGCCCTAAAATAGGTAACTAATTCATATAAACTCTGAATTTAGTAAATAAATATGTTTTCTTAATAAAAAACTAATTAGTCGATTGGTTTAGGTTTGGAGTTTAAAATCTAATGTTTTGTAGAAAGGTCAAGAATGAGGGTTTCATTACATATATCTGAATCTCAAACTCTAACACATGTGAATAATTTATATTTAGGCAAGGTTGATCTTGGACACAACTAGTTTGGTGAAGATAGTTTCTAGGATCCTGGTTTAAGGTATGTTTGCATATCCTATTCTTCTATGTTGAGCAATGAACCTATATTCTCTTTCTCTTGGTCCTGTAGACATTAGCCTTTACACAATGTCTTTTCTTTTGAAATCATAGTTCTTGTGAACTATCTTATTTTGTTACAGATCTTGTGATCATGGATATTCTCTTGGTCTCTTTTTCATATGCTTTGTGCATTATTGGACATATTTGATGATATGTGCCCACTTTGTAGTGGATGTTGCTTCTTTTCCCACAATGGTAGTCAATGTTACGTTTATGGCACATTATTCTTTTATTCTTGTTTATCTTTTGATACACATCATGTGGTGACTACTAGTATAATGTTGAATGTGCTTTTATGTGGATGTGAAAATCCCCACATATGAATGCAGATGTGAAAATTCCTACATGTTTATAAATTATGGCAGATGTGAAAATTCCTACTCGGCAGATATTGATAGACCCTTCCACCGCCCTATTATAGAGCAGATGTATACAAGACCCTGCTCACTCTACATTTTTAGTAGATGTGTATTTCCTACCTACATGATATATTATTCCAGTATTGTCACAGGGGGAACAGGTGGATGCCTTGCTTATAAATTCTCTTACATCATAATTATTTGGTTGTTCATATTCTTTTATGCCCGATTTGGTAGTACTTAAATTTTCTATCGGAAACCTTTAATATTTTTGGTCCTATATTCCTTTTAAATTTTTCAATATCCTATTTAGTATGCACATGCCAGCCAGATGTCTTCCATTTTTCTCTTCTTGCTGGGGTATGGTTCCGATCCTAGGTGAAGGACTTGGATGACATGGCATGAAGACTTGGACTTAACTTACGGAGTCAAAGATTGGATACAAAGTTGTTATAGTTTCTATATCCTTATGATTTACCCTTTATGTAAATCCTTATGGGAGATGATGTTGAGGTACTTTTGTAATCTTATGATAAATTGAATATATTCAATGTTTTTATTCTGCTACTAAACTTTGGTGTTATGATAGATTCATGTTGAATAAACTAGTTTCATCCCTTTGGCAAAACATTTATGTTGATGTTTGGTTTGGGATGTTGCCTTTTTATTTTAGTAGGGAGTGGTTCGCCTCTGGGATCCCACTCCTTACAATATGGTATCAGAGCCCATGGTAGTCGAAATCTGACTATTTCAATTTTGTCTCCCTAGTTACAATCTTTACCTTATGTGGTCACCCTTTAGGTGAGATGTTTCCCTAAATTTTTCCTAAGATGTTTATAAGATGATGAGAAGTATTCGTTAGAATCTTGATGAATAAAGCTTAATTATGTGATGAAGTTACATGATCATACTCTATCATATATGTCTTTGTTGACATGAATCCTTATATGCAATAGGGTTTGACTTGAGGATGCAATTTGGTTACGAGAATGAGGAGGTGGTAGTATAAGAAGATTTGTTATGGAAGATTTGTTATGAATAAATTGTGACTTGGTTTCCGTAAATGATTTGGATCCATCTTTTGTTTTATGTCGAATCGATTTTATTGCCAAAATTACTTTCCATTATATTACTATATGTACAAAATTTTCTAGATTTCATCAAAGTTTTCCTAAACTAAGTCACAATAAAGTGAGCTATTTTTGGTAGTGAAACCATAAACCTAGTGCTAACCCTAGTTTTGACTTTAAAGTTGTGACTGGGATTGATATAAAGATGTAGTTGACCTATCGTATGACTTTTGGATGTTTACATAGGGTTGTTAGGTTAGAGACACAAGGACCTAAAACTCAACCCTAGATTGTGTGACTATTAGTTGGATACATGTGCAACATAAATATCTAAAACTTTCCAACTAAAAGATATGTGGGTAATCCCAAGTGTTGTTTAGTTGACTTGTTAGGTTGAACCTTTTAAGGGATGGAGAGTAGTTGGTTGTTAATGCTTGGATCAATAGATTTTGAGGACGAAATCCTTTTAAGGGGTGGAGTGTTGTAACATACTAGATCTTGCACCCTACCCTAGAACTTTTCTCTTTTGGGTTTGGCCAAACAAGGATCGATGTTAGACTTAAAAGATGTTTAGAATGACCATTAAGAGATAATGCATGTACAGACCACTCTAATGTAACCCAGTGTTCTCACATTAGCCTTGGGCCAATAATAGACACATAAAATATGTCACATACGAAAAAAATTGATTATATAAAATTTGTGCAAATAATCTCACATAATTCTTTTGGTGATGAAATTAGCTTATGAAACATAATGGATGAGCAATAATGAGAATAGTGAAATAATATAATAACCTAAGTAATAATGTGATAATAATGGCCAAAAATATTAATTGTAACATAACTCATTAAAAGAAATCCCAAAAGTGAAATCTAAGTTAAAAATCATGTTCCTTGGGTCCCAATTATCTTGGGAGTCAAGTCTCATGTTTTTTTGATCAGTTAGTCAAGTCTCATGTTATTCACATAATACTAATTAATTTAATTCATTTAGAAAAGAAAAGATCTAAGTTTTCTCCAAATTATCAAATAAAATATGGAAATGATCTTAGATTTGTAATCTACTTAATAAATATAGCCTTTGGGTGAATTTGCATCCAAATTGGAAGACGTTTAGTTAAAAGATGAAATCTGGAGAGAGAGTGTAGAACCTTCAAAATATTAAATATATGTATAAACCTCTCCAACATGTACAATTAATTGAAAATTCATGTTCAACTTGTCAAATATAACTTGTGGGTGATATTTCATCAATTTTTAATAATTCTAGATGTCTCTAATGCATTGGAAAGAGAAAATATAATTTATTTTAAAAGAATTAAATAAAATTGTAAAAATCTCCAAAAGGGAAAACTAATGTCAAAATTAGATTCTACATGTCTTAATAAGGCTAGGTATCAAATTTCATTTATTTTAGACCTTGTTTATAACTTCAATTGAAGAGAGTGAAAAAGGAAAATAGTTTAATCAACACTTTACAAAATTCAGATTAGGAAACACCAGCCCACATAAACAGTAACTGTAGACCAAGGTCTTGTATTATAAGTATAACTCCCTCATTTCTTCATGAAATTTCACGAAGTAACTTGCATTGAATTGAAAATTTAATGTTGCATCTATCCATGCAATATTCAAAGACTAACGTGGATAATTTGAGAAACACCTAAACTTTTTCTTCAAATCTTCTTAAACAGCTTCTCACACACCCCCACTTATAAATACCTCCACCACGGTCTTCATCAATTGTTTTGTAAACCTCCTGTCTTCCCAATTTCATCCTTTCTTGAGTGTGTGGCTGCTGGTGGTCGTGCTTTGATTTCTCCTTGCATCGTCATTTCACCCAAAAGTCAAATGTGGTTCTTGGTTTGAGTTTGCAGCACCACTCCCTGACATCATGTTTATTTTCGGAGCACTCAGGTAAACAAATATGGCACTTGTTCTTCATGATCAGTTAGTTAGTTTCATGAGCGAATGAAAAATAAAGTTTTTTTCCAAACTCTCGAATAAGTTTCTCCTTGCCATCCAACCTCTCTTCCTCTCTCACAAATTCCGTAATAATTTGGCTTTTTCTAATTTTATGATTGGCCGATTTTATAAAATTCATATCTTTTGATTTGCTTGTCCAAAAATTAAAATAAAATATATTTTAGAATTGAAAAAATGTGTTCTTTCTAATAAAAATAGTTTCCAAACCTGATTTCCATATTTTCAATGATGGATTGTAAGGATCTAATTAATTAATATAAAATACCCTAAAATTGGTAACTAATTCATATAAAATCCAAATTTAGTAAATAAATATGTTTTCTTAATCATAAATCCTAATAAGTCGATTGGTCCAGGTTTGGAGTCCAAAATCTGATTTTTTGTAGAAAGATCTCGAATTAGGGTTTCATTACATATATCTGATTCGCAAACCCTAATACATGTGAACAATTAGTATTCAGGCAAGGTTGATCTTGGAAACAACTAGTTTGGTGAAGAGAGTTTCTAGGACCCCAGTTTAAGGTATGTTTATATCTCCTATTCTTCAATGTTGAGAAATTAACCTATATTCTCTTTCTCTTAGTCCTATACACATCACATATACACAATGTCTTTTCTTTTGAAATCATAGTTCTTGTGAACTATCTTATTTTGTTACTGATCTTGTGATCATGGATATTCTCTTGGAATTTTTTTCATATGCTTTGTGCATGATTGTACTTATTTGATGATATCTTCCCACTTTGTTGTAGATATTGCTTCTTTTTCCACCATGGTAGTGGATGCTACCTTTATGGCATATTATTCTTATATTCTTGTTTATGTTTTGATATGCATCATGTGGTGACTACTAGTATAATATTGGATGTGCTTTTATGTGGATGCCCACATATGAATGCAGATGTGAAAATTCATGCATGTTTATAAATTATGGAAGATTTGATAATTCCTACTTGGGAGATATTGACAGACCCTCTCACCACCCTATTATAGGGCAAATGTATACAAGACCCTACTCGCTCTACATTTTTGGTAGATTTGTATTTCCTACCTACATGATATATTATTCTACTATTATCTCAGGTGGAACACATGGATGCCTTGTTTATAAACTCTCTTACTTGATTACTATTTGGTTGTTCATATTTTTTTATGCCCGATTGGGTAGTACTTTACTTTTCTATGGTGAGCCTTTTATATTTGTTGTCTTATATTCCTTTTAAATTTCTCAATCTCCTATTTAGTATGCACATACCATCCTTTCTTGATGTCTTCAATTTTTCTCTTCTTGCTGGGGTATGCTTCCAATCGTAGATGAAGGACTTGGATGACATGGCATGAAGACTTGGACTTAACTTAAGGAGTCAAAGCTTGGAGACAAAGTTGTTATGGTTTAGATTTCCCTCTACTAGATCCTTATGATGTACCCTTTATGTAAACCCTTATGGTAGATGATGTTGAGGTAATTTTTTAATCTTATGATAAATTGAATATAGTCAATGGTTTTATTCCGTTACTAAACTTTGGTGTTATGATACATTCATGTTGAATAAACTGGTCTCATCCCTTTGGCAAAAATTTAGTGTTGGTGTTAGGTTTGGGATGTTGCCTTTTTGTTTTAGTAGGGAGTGGTTCCCCTCTAGGATTCCACTCCTTACAACATGGCATCAGAGACCATGGTAGTCAGAGTTTGACTATTTCAATTTTGTCTCCCTAGTTAGAATCCTTACCTTATGTGGTCACCCTTTAGGTGAGATGTTTCCCTAAATTTGCCGTAAGTTTTTTCTAAAATGATGAGAAGTATCCATTAGAATCATGATGAGTAAACTCTAATTATGAGATGCGGTTAGATGATCATACTCTATCATATAGGTCTTTTCTGACTTGAATCCTTGTATGCAATAGGGTTTGACTTGAGGATGCAATTAGGTTATGAGAATGATGAGGTAGTAGTATAAGAAGATTTTTTATGGATAAATTGTGACTTGGTTTCCGTAAGTGATTTTGGATCCATCTTTTGTTTTATGTCGAATCAATGTTATCGCCAAAATTACTTTCCATTATACTACTATATGTACAGTTTTTTTTGGAATTCATTGACGTTTTCCTAAACTAAGTCACAATAAAGTGAGGTGTTTTGGTAGTGAAACTCTAAACCTAGTGCTAACCCTAGTTTTTACTTTGGAGTTGTGACTAGGATTGATATAAAGGTGTAGTTGACCTACCCTATGACTTTTGGATGTTTATGTAGGGTTTTTAGGTTAGAGACACAATGAATAAAACTCAACCCTAGATGGTGTAACTATTAGTTGGATACATGAGCAACATAAATCTCTAAGAATTTCACAACTAAAAGATATGTGGGTAATCCCAAATGCTGTTTAGTTGACTTGTTAGGTTGAACCTTTAAAGGGGTGGAGAGTAGTTGGTTGTTGATGTTTGGATTAATAGATTTTGAGGACGAAATCCTTTTAAGGGTGGAGTTTTGTAACATACCAGATCTTGGACCCTACCATAGAACTTTTCTCTTTTGGGTTTGGTCAAACAAAGTTTGAGGTTAGACCTAAAGGATATTCATAATGACCATAATGAGATAATGCATGTACGAATCACTCTAATGTAACCCAATGTTCTCACATTTGTCTTGGGCCAATAATAGACACATAAAATATGTCACATGAGAAAATTTTGAATTATATAAAATTCTTACAAATAATCCCACATAATTCTTTTAGTGATAATATTAACTTATGAAACATAATGGATGAGCAATAATGATAATAGTGAAATAATATAATAAACTAAGTAATAATGTGATAATAATGGCCAGAAATTAATTGTAACATAACTCATTAAAAGAAATCCCAAAATTGAAATCTATGTTAAAAATTGTGTTCCTTGGGTCCCAATTCCCTTGGCAGTCAAGTTTCACATTATTCACATTATAATAATTAATTTAATTCATTTAGGAAAGAAAAGATGTAAGTTTTCTACAAAATATCAAATAAAATAATAAATGACTCAAAAAGAGGAAAATAATCTTAGGTTTATAATCTATGCAATAAATAAAGCCTTTGGGTAAATTTTCGTCCAAATTGGAAGATGTTTGGTTAAAAGATGAAATCCGAAGAGAGAAAGTGTGCAAAATCTTCAAAATATCAAATAAATGTACGAACCTCACTAACATGTACAATTAATGGAAAATTCATGCTCAACTCATCAAATATAACGTGTGGGTGAAGTTTTATCGATTTTGGATAATTTTAGACGTCTCTAATGCATTAGGAAAGTGAAATGTGATTTTCTTTAAAAGAATTAAATAAAATAGTAAATGTCTTTAAAAGGAAAAACTAATGTCAAAATTGGATTCTACATGTCCTAATTAGGATAGGTATCAGATTTCATTTAAATTGGACCTTGTTTGTACCTTCAATTGAAGAGAGAGAAAAAGGAAAATAGTTTAATCAACACTTTACAAAATTAAGATTAGGAAACACCAGCCCGCAAAAATAATAAATGCGGACCAAGGTATGCTTTTTCGGGCATAACTCCCTCATTTCTTAATAAATTTCATGAAATAACTTGTGTTGGATTGCAAATTTAATTTTGCATCTATCCATACCATATTCGTAACCTAACGTGGAGAATTCGAGAAACGCCTAAACTTTTTCTTCAAGTCTTCTGAAACAACTTCTCACACACTCCCACTTATAAATACCTCTACCCCAGTCTTTTTCGGTTGTTTTGTGAACCTCCTCTCATCCCAATTTCATCCTTACTTGACTGTCTGGCTACTGGTGGTCGTGCTTTGATTTCACCTTGCATCATTGTTTCACCCAAAAGCCGAACGTGGTTCTTGGTTTGAGTTTGCGGCACCGCTCCCAGACGTTATGTTTATTTTCAGAGCATAATTGGACCTCAGGTAAACAAATATGACACTTGTTCTTCATGATCGGTTAGTTAGTTTCACGAATGAATGATGAACGAAGTTTTTCCCAAACTCTTGGATAATTTTCTCCTTGCCATCCGATATCTCTTCCTCTCTAAAAAATTCCCTATTGATTTGGCTTTTTCTAATTTTTTGATTGGCTAATTTTATAAAATTCAAATATTTTAATTCACTTTTCCAAAAATTAAAATAAAATATATTTTGGATTTGGAAAAATGTGTTCTTTCTAATAAAGATAGTTTCAAAGTCTGATTTCCATGTTTTCAATGATGGATTTTAAGGATCTAATGAATTAATATAAAAGCCCTAAAATTGGCAACTAATTCTTATAAACTCCAAATGTAGTAAATAGATATGTTTTCTTAATCATAAAAACCTAATAAGTCAATTGGTCCAGGTTTGGAGTCCAAAATATAATGTTTTGTAGAAAGGTCTAGAATTAGGGTTTCATTACATAAATCTAAATCTCAAACCCTAACACATGTGAACAATTTGTATTTAGGCAAGGTTGATCTTGAAAACAACTAGTTTGGTGTAGAGAGTTTCTAGGACCCTAGTTTAAGGTATGTTTGCATCTCTTATTCTCCTATGTTGAGCAATTAACCTATATTCTCTTTCTCTTGGTCCTATGTACATTAGCCTATATATGATGTCTTTTCTTTTGAAATCATAGTTCTTGTGAACTATCTTATTTTGTTACTGATCTTGTGATCATGGATATTCTCTTGGACTCTTTTTCATATGCTTTGTGCATGATTGGACTTATTTGATGATATATGCCCACTTTGTAGTGGATGTTGCATCCTTTCCCACCATGGTAGTGGATGTTACTTTTATGGCACATTATTCTTTTATTCTTATTTATCTTTTGACATATAACATGTGGTGACTACTAGTATAATGTTGAATTTTCTTTTATGTAGATGTGAAAATTCCCACATATGAATGCATATGTGAAAATTCTTACATGTTTATAAATTATGGCAGATGTGAAAATTCCTACTTGGCAGATATTGACAAACCCTGCCACCGCCCTATTATAAAGCAGATGTATACAAGACCCTACTCACTCTACATTTTTGATAGATGTGTATTTCCTACCTACATGATATATTTTTCTAGTATTATCACAGGTGGAGCACATGGATGCCTTATTTATAAACTCTCTTACTTCATTATTATTTGGTTGTTCATATTCTTTTATGTCCAATTGGGTAGTACTTTACTTCTCTATGTGAAGCCTTTTATATTTGTTATCATATATTCTTTTTAAATTGCTCAATCTCCTAATTAGTATGCACATACCAGCCTTTCTCGATGTCTTCCATTTTTTTTCTTCTTGCTGGGGTATGCTTCCAACCATAGGTGAAGGACTTGAATGACATGGCATGCAAACTTGGACTTAGCTTAAGGAGTCAAAGCTTGGAGACAAAGTTGTTATAGTTTAGATTTCCCTCTACTAGATCCTTATGATGTACCCTTTATGTAAACCCTTATGGGATATGATGTTGAGGTACTTTTGTAATCTTATGATAAATTGGATATAGTCAATGTTTTTATTCCGTTGCTAAACTTTGGTGTAATGATGCATTCATGTTGAATAAATTGGTTTCATACCTTTGGCAAAAAATTTATGTTGGTTTTGGGTTTGAGATCTTGCCATTTTATTTTAGTAGGGAGTGGTTCCCTCTGTGAACCCACTCCTTACAACTGCTCTACAACTTATGTCATATTTTTATAATATTTATCATCCATACATACCCATTCCTTCCATTCAGAATATTCAAGGTACTCCAAAAAAAACAACAAGGAAAGGGTCTAGGTGGAAATTAGGGCCTATATTTTAGTGTTCAAAACAACCTCCATCTTAGATGTGAACTATCTTACCCTAAGATAGGGAAACAAAATCTAATGATTGGAAAAGTCAACCCCTATGTTGAAAAGTTATGTACTCCTTAGGGGGTGTATTGTTAACTATGGTTCCCAAAATCAATTCGCGACCACACAGTGATTTGGGGAGTGGAAATCACCAAATTAGTTAGGGATTGATACCCTATTTGGCATTCCACTACTTAGAATTAGGTACATCAATTACATGTAAAGGGTCATCTAAGTATTCGTCTTAAGGAATAATATAAGTTAACTTTAAATAGTCAAGTTACCGGTTGCTTTTGATTGTGATTACATTTTGTAAAGAGTGAAACCTGAATGGGATTCCACTCAAATGGTACATTATAAAAAGCCATGTAATGATGAAGCAATGGAAACAAAACTATTACAAAGTTACATTACATTACATATACAACCGTTCCTCACTAGAAAGGTGTCATGAAAAAATAAAAGGTATAAACTTAATACCATGTAGAACAGAGGAAAATCTAGCCTTTCCACGAAATCCTTAAGTCCATGTCATTTAGGTGATCTTTTAAGTCCTTGTCTTCTAATGTACCTACACCTGGGTGGAAGGAAACATCACCCAGAACATAGGAAACAACATAAAGGTCATGAAATAGCAGAGTATGTAACATATAATAAACACTTTGGGCATTATATTGGGTTAAAGGAGCAAAAAGAGATGTTCCCACAACAAGGGGGTTATTTGCAATTAGGTAAGGTCAAAATAATCATAACAAGATAAATGATGCATATTAAATTCAGATTACAAGAATGAGAATAAAAGGTCTTTCCATAATGTCTTACCACAATTTTAATTCAAAACAACAACTTTTACACACATAAAAATGTATACTAAATATACCTAAATCATGGCCATAACACCATAGGATCATGGCCTAAAAGAAATAAGGGTGGAAAATCACACCCCCAATTGATAACACGTGCCTTTTATAAGTATGGTTGTACATATGTACCACTATTCTAGATATTCTAGTCAAACATGTACCATGTATAAAATAGGGAGGCAAGACTATGATTTTAGTTAATCTCTTAAAAAAGGCAATCATGACCGACGAGGTCCAAAAACCCATATTAACAAAGTAGCTCAACAGCCATAAAGATACAATGAGTCAAAATCAAGAAATATTAATGTACAAGAAATTGAATTTTATTAAAAATAGCAGTTCAAGAGACGCTTCACTAAAAGAATGTACGTTTCAGTCAAATAATGCCCAAAATAATTAGAAAATGTACATACCTGATCTTCAAGACTAATTCCTAACTCAATAGATATATTTAGTCTGTGAAGTCAAATCTTCACCTTAAGAATACATTGGGTATGTTAGTCAAACTAAACAGGACCTACATATACATTCCTAGTATAGAGATACATAGTGCTCTTATCTCAATTTTGGTCACCTAAACTTATACTAGGAATTTTAATCTTATTAAGTGGAACATGATTTATTAGGTATGTATTTTAGTTCTAAGATTCATCTTTACTCGCATAAGTCAAAGTATATTTAGGTTACATATATATATGTATGTGTTTAATAAATGCATTCTTTCGAATTAGTTCTCGTAATGTCATTGCCTCTATATAAATATCAAATCATTCAATTTGATCAACTAGGTCAAAGTTATGCATTATGTGAGAAAATATTGGATTATGATATCCTTATTAGGAAATCTAGGGTTCAATTCATATATGACAAATATTGTGACAATGCATCATCTAGGTAAGCTTCTTATCATGCCAACATAAATGCATGCCATGTTCTCTTTATTATATAATCTTATCATGTGTTAATGATTCCCTAAATTAGGCACTATACTCATAGTATTTACTATTATTAACATTCCACTATATATACTAATGTAATTAGTTTTGGGGTAATCAATCAAATGGTCAAGTTACATTAATCACTTGGTACTATTATCTAAGAACCTAGGTTTTCATTTAAGTTCTAATTATCACATTGATATCATTTCCAATTGATTAGATTCTAAGTTTTAGAATTATGGCAGGTAATGCTATGAGAATGCATACTATTCACTTTTTTGATAAATTGGTATAAATATTGACATTAGAGTTAAATGATCATTTTTGTTAGACAATGATATGACCAAGTCGATACACCTTCTAAGGAAAGGATACATATACCTCAAGATTTTTCTAAATCCAATTGGATTTATTATCTAAGACATTAAGAACAACAAACAAAATCTGACTTGAAGTTTTCCAGACCCTCCACTGATCCATATGTTTATTTGATATTGTGATTACATAAGTCATCCTCTTGGTTCTTGCTTCTTACAACCAATTAGTAACAATCCAATGAGATCTAGTGGTTCAAAGAGACATAGGGAAGGATTCATCAAGGTTATAGAAGTTCAATTGTGACATTAGATGGTTCTCCTTGAGAAGGACAATAGATAGCCAAAGGATGCTTAGTTTCAGAGTGTTGTGAAGAATCAACTATTAGATTTTAGTGGTTCCTTGGCTTGCAGGGTCATGCACGACATGTTAGTCCCTACTCATCAGGGTGATGAAGTCATGGACAAAAGATATGGGTAGGAAGATGAAAAGAGGGAGGAATCGAAGAGGAAGAGGAGGAAGGCAAATAAAGGAAAGGTTGTACATAATGCAACAGTTGGTGTGTGAGGTGAGGGAGGAGTATGGATGCTAGGGTTCCTCATAGTGCCAAGGAAAATGGAGAAGAAAGGAGGAGGAGAGGGAGTAAGTAAAGAAGAATCTCTTGGTGACTAACTGTTGGAGGAGGTAGCAGGCTGAAGGAAGTGGCCACCTCGTTCCTTGTTGGGCTGTTGTGGTGTAGGTGGTGTTGGTAGTAAGCACAATGTCAGGATGACACATGACGGAGCTACATGACAAGGAAGGTGGTGTGTGGTCACCATCCATGGTGTTGCAGGTTTGCAACCATGGATGTGAGATCTAGAGGCCCTACATGGTGTTGCAAGGTTGGAGAAGGAGATTGAGATTGTGACATGGCATCTGGGTTGCAACCTCTATTTTTGGTACCTTTCTACAGGCCTTCTCATCAGGTTGTCACAAAGAAGGAGGGAGACAAACCGAGGAGGTATGGGGCACTCCATCTGTAGGTATGTCGATGGGAAGAGGATGAGGAGTAGGAGGCCTATGCAGACCCGAAGGTGTAGAAGGAGGTGACAACATGTTGGGGATTTCCCATGATGTTTGGTGGCACTATAGTGTCGACGTGCCCTCTCCAACCAGCAATGACAAAATCCCCTTGCAGGTGTGTTGTTCCATCTACAATCGACAACAAAGACACTTCTTGTTGAGCTCTACAACAGGAAGCAATAGAACCATTACATCTAGGCAACTGGTACGATGAAGAATAAGGAGGGATGAAGGATGAAGAGGAGGAGAAGAAGAGGGACAAAATCTTCTTCTGCAAGGTCGTTTCATGTAGGAAGAAGGTGACACTAGTAGCTAGGGTTATGCAAAGAGGAGATGAGAGGGAAAGGCGGCTAGGGTTTTGTAGTAGGTTGTGACAAGGAGGAGGAGGAGAGGCATATATAGAAGATTTAATCATTTTAGAGCCGTAGGACGGGGGTATGTGAAGGAAAGAATCGGCAAAGGCACATCTGTAGGTCACGAGAAGAAGGGGGCATTAAACATAGACTTGGTCAAATGAAAATCAGATCATAGGGAGAATATAATGTGTGTGATCACAAAATTGACAAATAAACAAATTAATCAATACATTCTTTCCTAATGTAATTGGAGATGTGAATAATGTCTGATGGAGATGAAAATTGACACTTAGGAAAACTTATTTTTATTTTGGAGAAGTATACAATTTATATAATTATTTATTTTTTAGCCAACTTGATACAATAATTTGTACTTATCGATTTCTTTTCCTCAGATACTTTGTAATATTGTAGAATGTCATAGCAAGGTCAATAATCACTTGTTGTGAATTTTCATAGTAAATCTTAGTATTGAATTCATGTAGTTATTTGATCATGATACCTTTTAATTTGGGGGTAAAAGTACTAAATTTTACCATAGTCAAAAAGGACCTTGAACAAGGTAGTTCTAGGCTATAAACCTAGATTCGAGTATATTGTTACAATGGCATACGTTCATGGAAGGAATGGTGGAGAATCCATAATATTTAGAAGTGTACATGAGAAGACAATCTATGTAATGTATTTAGAAATCAAATATTGCAATCGTAGAAAATGGTCGCCTCGAACGTATTTTTTTGACATATGGTGGTGTTGTACCAAACACATAAGTCGAGTGTATGGTTATAGCTCGATACGTAATCTTTAGAGAGGGTACATTTACATATAGAGGAAGAGTCCTAAACAAATTCTTAACTAGATATGAGATTAGGGCTAATATAGTTCTAAAGAACAATGAAAGCTAAATTGAACTTTTTCTATAAAATAGTTAAGTTTGTGTTAGCCTATCCATAAAGATCAAACCATATTTTTAGTCTCTGTGTTTAACATTTTGTCTTTACTTTGGAGAAGTCCATTGCTAAGAATTTTTAAGTTCAACTTTTGAAACATAAAAATTCGTTGCAACTACTTGATGTTTGCAAGTTGTATTGTTGCATTCTCCCTCGGTGAACGATGAGTTTGTTACAGCCAAGGAACTTTTCTATAGATATATAAACTACATCTTTTGAGAAAATATTTCATTCATGTATGTCAACTTGGTCTGAGTAACGTGCCATGTAGAGACACCACATTTGAATCAGGCGACCACTGGGTAGTAGATAACCTATTATATAGATCGAGAACAGAGAAGAAACGGATTCCTTATCTCTTAATAGTAATGAAAAAGAATGAATATAATGGCATTGGCCTTTATAGAAAACAATGTAAGAATACACATTCAAGGAAACATAAAGATTTGAATGAATTATGAAAACAAAATAAGCAATCTTCATTGATGGCAGCGTCTAGGCCCTGATGAGTTGCTGGACATTGATGGGCGCCACGACGGAGCTATCACCAGAAAAGGCATATTACGAGCGACAAGCCAGTACGTAAACTGGGTAGGATGAATCCTGTCCCAGAACATCCATCTATCTCTGTCACGGCAGACAAAGCCAGCCGTGGGGTGCACGCATCGCCGGCGTTCAGCCTCCCGGAACCGCAGCAAGCTTGACGGAGCTCCGTAAAGCCGAAGCTGTCGGGCCTCGCGATGGCGTCGGACACGACCTTGTAAGTATCGACAAAGGAGAAGCGCATCCCATCGAATCTGGACGCGAGCTCCCTCAGCACGGCAAGAATAGCAGCGTTGAGCTTCGACGACATGTCGTTGAGGTCCTCAACGCAGTCCCCGGTAGGCGTGAGGGGTCTGGTCGCGGGAACGCAGCCTAGCGGTGCTATACCAACGAAAATGAACCTCCGGGCTACTATGGTGTAGAGGGCCTGAACCCGGTGTTGGAAAGTGGAGGCAAGGAGCTGGATGAACTGGTCTTTGTGAGTGGAGTTGGAGGCTGGGCGGGTGGGAGCAGGGCCGAACTGGCGGAAGTAGACGAACAGGTACGTCGTTGTTACCCGCGGAGAAGACGTACATCGAGCGGGCAACTACGGCGTCGGCTTGGTCACGGCCAGTCATGCCGGAGAGGATCGCCAACGTGCGGCGCATTAAGTCAACCTGACGACTCAGCGATAGAGACGCCTTCTGACCCTGTTTAACGAAAAGACCAATAACAGAATAAGCACTTGTACGGTTTCTAAAGTCTGCAAGTTTGTGGATATATAGGTATATGTACATACCGTGACATCAAGTATCCCAGAGCTGCCGGAAGCGAAGCTAACCCCATGGAAAATCTGGCGGTTATCACGGATGGAAAGAACCGCCGGAGGGCTCTGCTCAATTCGAGCTGCAGAAGCAAGATAGAAAACGTCAGTGAACTTCTTCAACCATGCGTTAATCCACCAATCAATTACGTACCGAGATAGTCGATCCTGTTGAGTCCGTTGCTATATAAACCGCCCAGTCGCCCGGGCTCCGCCAGGAAAGTCGACGCCGTTGAAGGCAAAGTTGACTCTGCCCTGGAATGAAGTTGTTGTTGCCGACGTCGCGTCCGCTGTTGAGTCCCCAAACACGAACATCGCCGGCAAGCTCTGCGCTAGGGTGGTTGTAGCCACCACAGCAAGGAGCAACAGGAGGAGGGAGGAGTGCGCAGACGCCATGGATTTGTGTCTTGTTCTTGACCTCGAGCTATACAATTGTAGACGTACTGTTTTTGCGTATCTCTTGGTATATATAGCTGTTTCTCCACTGTGAGGCAGGGTAACGGTAAGTTAGAGGGAGAAAGCTCCAACTTCTCTCTAGATTCCTCCATCCGGTTCGCCGTCTTCCTAGGTCATTCGCACCCTCCCCGGCGAGCTCCTCCCGCCGCTTGCTCCATCATCTTAGCGACGGAGTTGCCCTTCCTCTGCTTGCTCGGGTATTTGTTTCTATCTTAATCAGGTTACATAGCTTTCACCCTTCTCTCCTGTCGGGGTCCCGATGTCCCCTTCTTCCTCGAGACAACGGCAGCACAACCCATCTTCCACTCTTCGGGAACCAGCTTCACCCTCTCCAGGGTCACAAGAGCATTTCCTTTCCCAGGTAAAACTCCCCCCGTTCTTCTTCTCTTTGCAGGTTGATGGTACCATCTCCTTAATCGGCACCAGTGTTTTTGTGTTAAAACCGAACATGCAACATCTGAATTAAGCAGCATCAACGTCTCATCCCTTTTCGGTCTTCTGCTCCCAGGCTTCGCTGATCAAGATCCATCTCCCCCGACCGCCTCTTTCTCTTTGCGGTGGAACTCATTTCCATCTTCTAACCCCTTCAAAACCAGTATGCAATAAATTTCGAGAATATCCACAGCTGTTACACCTCTCCTCGTGTTTCCCAAACGGTCTTAGAAGCATGCAGAAAAGATCTCATTGATTACCCCTTTTCAATCTCTCTGTCGGCTACAAACCCTTCCCTAGATTTTGCTGGATACCAGAATCACATCAGCTTTACTTTGTCCCAATTTTCTGCAATTAAAGCCCCACCAAACGATCAGATTACAATATGAGAACATGAGGCGTCCTCACCCTCGCCTCATGCATAAAAGCTCTGTGCATGCACAAATCAGGCAAGATCTTTACTTTCCATCGTGCCTTGCAGAAGCACAAACCCCTGGTGCCTAGCAACATCTCTGAAACCCCAACCTCCCCAAACAACATGAACTCACACTTTCCCTTCATCGAAATCCATCTCACCGACCCTACTTTCTCAACAACCATCCATTTGCCAAGAACATGGATCTACCACAAATACGATGTTTCTCCTGGCATCAGTATGATTAACATCGGGCA
The DNA here is from genome assembly GCA_963693085.1 of Alisma plantago-aquatica. NCBI lineage: Eukaryota > Viridiplantae > Streptophyta > Magnoliopsida > Alismatales > Alismataceae > Alisma > Alisma plantago-aquatica. Next base: position 1,127,478,074 of record OY856409.1, on the reverse strand, counting down.
CCGCTCGTTACAGGTCAAGATATCATGGTCTACCCCCTCGGAAACAACCTGGGGTAAAGAAGCTCCCTTCCTCCTCATCTCGTAAGGATGGAGCGAGATGCGTAAGGAACTGAATCTTCAACCTGAGTGGTCGATGTTCCTTCAACCTTTCGAAGATCGCACCTTCCGTGCGTGGGTTCGGGACTTCGTTCACGAAACTCCCCCAGCTCTTGCCTACCTCTACAAAAGACATGGTCAAGGTAGTTCATCATCCTCCAACTCAGCGGACCAACTCTTTGTCAGAGCAGAACATCAACCCCCTATGGGTGCAAAATCCTGGCCCATCTCCATCTCTTCAGGGTCAGAGGATGAAGATGATGATGTCACATCTCCCCCGATTCAACATCACAGTTCCATTGCTTAAAGGTATAAGCTTTTTCCTACTCCATCTTTTAAAGATAAAAGTTACAAACCAAAACTATCGTCCTTATACAAAACCCTCCTTCCCAAATCTCCCCCGCTAGGGGACATCATCCCTAAGGACAATTTTCGCCTAAACCTCTCTTTTCCCATCCTGGGCACAACAAAATCTTCCCTTCTCATATACGACACTCTAGGAAAAAAACCCACCGCCCAAATTTGGACTGCGCCCCCCCCCCAAAAAAAACCTTTTCAAGCCCTTTTCTGCTCCCTCTGCCACAGAAACAGCCATTGTACTTCCAGATGCTACTCTCGACGCTCTTGCTTTGGTTGTGGTCGCCTAGGGCACATAAAAAGGTTCTGTTTGGCGCGACCTCCCCCTAACAGGAAAATACACCAGCAAAAACTCCTTCACTCCTACATGCACATTCGTTCGACTCAAGTCCCCCCTTTCCAAAGTAGTTTTGCGGTCCCAAAAAGGCTTTCTCCTGTCCCATGGCCTAACGCTGCGCCTACCCATCATCATTACCTTTCAAAAAAACCTTTTGCATGTCTCACTGATCTCCCGCCCGAACATGCAGAAGCAACAAACCCTAGTCGCTCAAACTCAAACTCAAGGATACCTCCTATTTCTAAACCCTATCACTCGTCTAGAAACCCTTCCAAGCACTGCACACAGCATAAAAACCCTCCTTCAAAAACCCCAACAGCCAAATCCCCCAGTAAAAACCATCCTCCCCCCTACCAACCATGAAGGTACCTGATCACCTAGAATACGCCATTGCCATGGATCTCCCTACAAACTCCATGCGCTTACTCAAAGTCTTTTCTCTCAGAAGCATCCTAGTTTCAATAGAAAATAACTTGGACAATAACCCCATCAACGTTCTCGACATCACTAGAGCATTGGATCTCCTCCTTCCTGGCCATACCATCCTCAAAATCAAAATCTTCTCGCCCACCCAACTTATTTACAATGTTCCTGAAGGAACGAAGATAAATCATATCTTCAACCAAGTACTCACCATTCCTTGTGGTTCCAGCTTTATCACGACTAGACTATCTAAATGGTCAGCTGACTCTGGTTCATTCCCTGCCCCAGCAGGTGGCTCAGACTGGGTAGCCATTTCAAATCTTCCTCCCCATTTGTGGGAGCTCGAGATTTTTAGAGGTATTGCTCATTCTATTGGGGCTACGCTCCAATACATTAGCTCAAAAATGCTCCATCCCACCCAATACATCAAAGCTTATTGCCTCTTCTCTGTCAAAGCCGCCATCTCCCTTCCACCATCCATCAACATTAGGATTGGTGAATCTATCTATCATCTTAAGCTAGCTGTTGAACACCCCACTATAAACAGCACTGCTTTTTCTGATCTTACCACTCATCCACCATCCTCGTTCAGCCCAAACAAAGGAAAAAACTCTATCTCGCATACCAGAATTCCATCTGTCAGAAACCATGTCTGGACCAGGAAAACCTCAAACCATACAGAAAACTCCTATCTCCTCCCAAATAAGAAAAGAACCAGATCTCTTGAGCCCCCCTCCCTTCTACAAATATCAAACCGAGTAATAACACTTGTCCATCACCTTCTTCTACAAAGGAAAGTTGGCATTCACCTAACAAAAACAACCAAACTACTGTGTTTCAGGACTCATCTCAGCAAAAAAATAAAAAATCTCTGCAGAGTTCGGAACAGGAGAGCCCACTGCAGAAGCCAAACTCAAGCTACCTTCAAAAGATCCTGCAGCCACATCAATCTGGCACCAAAGGATCCAACAAAATAAATAGGCCAAAGAAAGGTAACACCCCACCTTGCTCCTTCAGTTATGTTTCATCTGCGTCAACATTTTCTACAACTCTATCATACAAAAAAAGCAAATAAAAAGTTTGATACTATAGACGGTTTAGCTTCGTGGTCAAACATAAAAAGTTTCACTTCCTTTGCAAATAAGATAGGCATTCATATTGAAAAGGATGATGAAGCACACAATGTCCTTAATAACTTAGAATCCTTCATGGGTTGGTCTAAGAGAAGGTGTTAACTGGCTAGCACTAGTTCTATTTTTGCTTTTTCTTAACCTTAGTCATGAAAATCTCAACTTGGAGTATTTGTGGTGCTGCAAATTTACAAAGAAGAAAAAAAATGCGATCCCACATTTATAAAAACAATATAGATCTAATTTCCATCCAAGAAACAAAAACATTTCTCACCCCTTTCGCCCTCAAAACTATAGGTGGTAACAGAATCACAGACTGGATTCAGCTACCCCCCAAGGGCTTCAAAGGTGGTATCATTGTGGGTTTTAACAACCAGGCTCTAATTTTCCAAAGCTCCTCTATTCTAAACTTTTCAATAACAATCGACTTTAAAAATCTTGCTGATGATTATCAGTGGTCTTTCTCTGGTATATATGGGGAACCAGGTTATGACAAATCCCTTTTCCTAGAGGAGCTAAATTACCTCTTCACAAATTATCATCTTTCACCCTGGGTCCTTGGTGGTGATTTTAATCTTATCACCCAGATCTCTGATAGGTACAACTCAAATCCTTCCTCTTCTTCCATGTCTGTTGCAGATAAAAAATTCAACCAGATGCTAACAAACCATTCTCTTATTGACCTTGTTCCCTCAAATGCCTTATACACGTGGTCTAGAAACCAGTCTTTTGCTAGACTTGATCACTTCATTTGTTCAAACCTTTGGGAAGACAAGCATCCACTCTCTTCTGTCTATATCTCCCACTGAACTATTTCTGACCAGTTTCCCTTAATTCTCGAAATTGCTTCTTGCTCTTGGGGGTCTCGTCCCTTCAAATTTGAAAATAACTGGCTCTCCTTGTATAATTTCTCCAGATCTTGTCTTGAAGCCTGGATGCTTGCAAACCCACAAACAACAAACATGGGTCTTCACATCTTAAACAACACCAAACACATCAAAAATCATATAAAAAATGGAAGGTTCAAAATCCCTCGACCTTATCTGCAACTCAAAAAAATCTTGAAGACCAGCTTCTCTTTGTCGAAAAAGACCCTACAGCTGATCCAACTCTGGTCCTTTCAATAAAAGCTGATCTAGATCACATAAATAACAATATTGATATAAGATGGAGACAAAGGGCTAAGATAACATGGGCCAAAGAAGGTGACAAAAATACAAAATACTTCCATAAAATATGTAACCAAAAATTTAGAAACAATGCCATAACTTATCTTATGATAGATGGAAGACTCACTTCTCATAAACAATCCATGATAACTATATAAAAAACCATTTCCAAAAAATTTTCAATAATAAACACAATCCATCTTTTCTAAAAAACCTTCAATGTCAATCAATTTGTCAAAATAAAATAAAAAACCCTCAAGATCTTATCAAATCTTTCACACTTGATGAATTACAAACTGCTATCTCTGACCTCGGAAAAAATAAGTCTCCTGGACCCGATGGTCTCAATGCGGAATTCTATTTGGCAAACTGGAACCATTATAAACATGACTTTCTAGCTTTTCTTTCTGCCTTCCATGCTAGCTCTAACCCACAAAACATCATCAAATACATCAATAAAACCTTCATCACTCTGATAAAAAAAATAGTCAGCCTGAATTAATCTCACACTTCCGACCTATCAGCCTCATAAACACCTCATACAGAATCATCACAAAAACTTTAGCAAATAGGATCAAACTTCTCATGGATGATATCATTCCTCTTAACCAATCCGCCTTTCTAAAGAACAGAAGCATACAAGATGCCTTTCTAATGGTCAATGAAACCATCCATCTCTTCCACAAAAAAAATCCCTCTTCTAGCCATTAAATTGGATTTCGAAAAAGCTTTTGACTTTGTTAACTGGCAATGCCTGTTGCAGACTCTCAAAGGTTTCGATTTTCCTGACAAATGGATCTCTTGGATCTATGCATGTATCTCTACAAATCATTTCTCCACTATCATCAATGGCGTTCCTTTTGGTTATTTCCATAATTCAAATGGACTTAGACAAGGGGACCCTCTCTCTCCTTACCTTTTCATCATTTTAATTACTATTCTCTCTCGCATGATTCAATTGGGCAATCAAAATGGGCTCTTCTCGACTCCTGATGTCTGCAAGGAGAACATTATTCAATTCGCAGATGACACCATCATCTTCTCCTCTCCTGAAATTTTCTCTGTTCAAAATATTTTTAGGATCATAGGTATCTTCTCTTATATCTCTGGGCTAAAAGTAAACATTCAAAAATCCTCCATCTTTGGGGTAAACATTCATCAATCATCTTTGGAGGACCTCAAGGACTTTCTAAAATGCAAAACTGAAGAATTCCCAATCTATTACTTGGGTCTCCCCATCACCCCTTATAACATAACAAATGCTATTTGGAACCCCATAATTTCAAAAATAAACTCTAAACTCACCAGCTGGGAAAACAACTTCCTAAACCTCTCGGGGAGGCTCACCCTGTTAAATAGTGTCATCACACCTATAACAACCCACTTCTTGAGCTGCATACACTTACCATCAAAAACTAAAACCATTCTAGATAAAATCTGAAGAAATTTCCTTTAGAACAATTTTCAAAAACTAGATAAACCTGGGAAACATTACTATCTAGTTAATTGGAAAATGATTTCTTCTCCTCTTGATCAAGGAGGCTGGGGAATAATAAACATTAAAACATACTCTCTTTGCCTCATTACCAAAATCATTGACTGTCTTATCTAAAATAAAAAGAAAATCTGGACAAATCTCATAAATAACAAATATTACCGAAACTCACCTCCTTGGCACCAAATCCATCGGAAAACAGCCTTCCCACTTTGGAAATTCATCAATAAAATATACAAACGATTTTACAAATCTTAAATACTCCTCCCCATTCTCACAAAAACATCTCCTTTTGGTCCGATCCTTGGTATGAAAACAACTCAGTTTTGAATCTCAAACCATCATGGTCTATTCAAAATAATCTCCTCAACCTAAGGATTGATAAAACCCTTTCGCTAATCACCAGCAACAGATCAAATGCTTTTAAAAGATGTATCCTTTCCAGGTAAGTCAAAATGAATTCAGACATCTCTCAAGTTCCATGAAAAATAACACCTCAAATAACATCACTTGGAAATGGGGGAAAGAGTATTCGGTCAAACTTGCTTACAAATTTCTCTCTTTCAGAGGTATCTCCCCTTCATCATCAAAGATTTGGAAACAAAAATGGCCACAAAAGTTTAAAACTTTCTTTTGGCTTCTTTTACAAAATAAACTTCTTACTGGTGAAAACATCACAAAAAAGGGTTTCATTGGCCCATTTAGATGTGCCCTCTGTGAAAACAATAGTGATTCGGTCAGCCACATCTTCTTTAAATTCTCATTCTCTCAAACAATCTTTTCCCACTTCATGAGAAATCGCCTTCCTGATCTCCAGGAAGCCACTTTCCCCATCCAAATAACACCTTTAAGACAGTACAAGAATTTCAAAAGTAGTGATCTTTTCACCACAATCTGCTGGAACCTTTGGAAAGAAAGGAACAATAGAACTTTCAACAACAACAAAAATTTGGCAAGAAATGTTATAACTCAAATAGATGACGATCTTCACATCCTTACTAAACTGCAGGAAAATTAGCAGAAGGGAGGTTGGATGAATCAGAGGAAGGAGAATCTGAAGCCGCTTTTCTCTGTGATCTTAAAGCTATGGTGGACGATGAGGCCGGAGTCAGCTAAGTGCAGCAATTACTGTGACTCATCATTCTGAATCAAGACCAGATCAAATCAGGAAAATCTCAAGGATGCAAAACATTTTACTTTGATAGGGGCTTGTTTTAAGGGGTGCCTCCCCCAAGCTAGCTGAACAATGCTTTCTTATGTTTTTTTCTTATGCTTTTTCCTTTTTTTCAGCTTTTTCTTTCTGCTACGATTTCTTTTTCAAACTTTCTGTAGGTGTTCCACATAAGCAGGTTCGCTTGCTTTTTTTTTGAGGTAAATATATATATATATATATATATATATATATATATAGTTGGAATTAGTTGCCCGCGCGGGTAACATCCTTAGGCTACCCAGCAACAGTTCCGGAGGCGGAGAAAAACTGGAAAAAGAGCCCGGTTAGCGGCAGTAATTGCGGATCAGAGAAAAGTGGAAAAAAAGAGACCGGCGTGAGGAGAGAGCTACTCGCGAACCCCAGATCATCGCCGTCCCCGCCGAAGCAAAACCCCAGTTCGTCGTGCCGTCCCCGCCGAAGCAAAACCCCAATTCGTCGCGTCGTCCCCGCCGAAGAAAAACCCCAGATCGTCGCCCTCCCGTTCTCGCGCACTTCATCCTCACTTGTCGCTCTGCCTGTCACCGGCGACCCGAACTCCTCCGTCTCTAATTGCTCCTCCATCTCGCTGCATCTCAATTCCGACAGTTACCTCTTCCAATATGACGAGAACAAAGCAATCGTCAAGGAAGACCTCGACAGGGCCGCCGTGGCTAAGGCGTCCACGACCAGTGATTGAAGAAGATGATGACATCGAAATGCAGCCTCATCAGGCCGAGTAGAAGATGGCCAAAGAACCAGAAGAAGTGGATAAATCAGCATCGCTGGCGGAAAGGGAAATACTCGACCACACTACTCTGACAACCCCGAAAGAGGATAAGAAAGAGGTTACCAAGGACGCAGAAGCGGAAAAAGAGGGGAAAGAAGAAGCTGCGGGAATGAAGAAGGGGCTTGCTGCTGAGACTCCTCAGACAACTAAGACACAGGAGAAAGGCAAAAAAATAGGGGTTACAGCTCCCCCATGGATCAAACCTCCATCAAAAAGTGCAAAGCGCAGCAATGTTGCTACTGCTGGTCGTGGAGTCAACATAGCAGCTGAGAAGAAAGAATGTACGCGCAGCAAAGCGGGAGAATTTGAACAAGAAGGTAATGCTCGAGTAACTATTACATACTGCTTCTTGAGTAACCGAGAGTAATGCTTGAGTAACCGATATTAATGCTTGAGTAACCGATAGTAATGCTTGAGTAACTGAAATTAATGCTTGAGTAACTATTACAGAATGCTTGAATAACAGACATTAATGTTGAGTAACCGAGATTAATGCTTGAGTAACTATTACAGAATGTTTGACAAACCGAGAATAATGTGTGAGTAACCGAGATTTATGCTCAAGTAACTATCACATAATGCTTGAGTAACCAAGAGTAATGCTTGAGTAACCAAGAGTAATGCTTCAGTAACTGAAATTAATGCTTCAGTAACTATCACATATTGCTTGAGTGACCGATAGTAGTGTTTGAGTAATCGAGATTTATGCTCGAGTAACTATCACATAATGCTTGAGTAACTGAGATTAATGCTTGAGTAACCAAGAGTAATGCTTGAGCAACTGAAATTTATGATTGAGTATGTTACACCCCGATCTCACAATTTCCTCAAATCATGAGATTAGGGCATAAGATAGGATTTATATGTAACACAAAGAACACCCTTAACTTTTTCTTTCCTTAAAAACTCTTTTTTCTTTGCATTGAACCACATAAAACATCTTAACAAGGGAATCCGAACATTTCTTTTACTAATCAGACTTTAACAGAAAAGATACATATATAAACATTCATGATGTCTTTCACAACTTGTGCACATAAAACTTGTTAATTAGCATACATATCAAAGAGGAACAATATTACACATCGTAATTACAACTCTCTCTCTTATCTCTAACTGAGGACCTAGAGTGACAAGGACCGACTGACTCAACTAGTCTCGTACTTGACTCCTGTGGAAGGTCTACACTGATGTTCTGACCATCTTCAAGTCCACGCGATTAACCCTAAAATGTTTGAGTAGAGGGGTGAGCCTACTCGCTCAGTGAATGAGTACTTCATGGAAACAGACTAATGCACTAATGTGATCAAAGATATAATTTGAGTAAACGATATGAAATTTAACAACAATAAATACTACACTGAGCAGTTCTAAAACAATATAATTGAAATAGCAAGGAATATAAATATTGCATCCAAAGAATAACTACTAGAAAACTATGCTCTAGTATTTCTTAACTCTTTCATTTATAAGGAACTCTGTGAACCTATATGATCATATTTTAGATTATGCCCTAAATATATGCAATGTACTCTGCATATAAAGATCCGCAACAAGTCCATGCTACGGTCCCACCGTACAAGACTCAGCGACACACCCGGGAAGTGCTAAGTCTGACTACTCGTCCTGGTCTGCACAGGACCCAGGCTCTACGGCCTCAACGCACAACCACATGTGCTGCACAACCACGTGTGCTCCCGACTTCTCCTTTAACCTGAGTACACCGGCGGAGAGTCACAGGGTTACCTTCGTGACACAAGCACGAATGGTGTTAGATAACCATGTTTTCTTTTGTTATCGCAGTGCCATCGTGACACAAGCATGATTGTTGTTGGACACTGCCTCTCTTTCCTCGTTTGTCCGTGACACAAGCACGGATGATGTTGCAACACGAGTTTCACCCCAAAGTTGCAGACCTGTCTAAGGGGTTCTACGGTGTTAGGGCACTTAGGTCTATTAATTAATTAACATGTAAATATCTTAGCTCATGTATTCAACATATACCATGTCTCAGTAACATCCCTTTCTAGGGCATGTCATATCTCATCACCTGCAATTTACGAGATATGTATTGAAATATAAGAAGCCCTGCAGTATGTAAATATCATTTCAGGGAGAACAAGCATATAAAGTTAAATGCACTAGAAACATACAATTTAACAATTAAGCATCACCACATCTCATATCGAGACCTTTCATATTACCATAGCATGATTCATTGAACACCCTATCCTTAGGGTTTCATTTGCCTTATTCATTCATCACATGCCAACACCCTACTCTTAGGGTTGCATTTGCCTCATTCACCTTTTCATTTACCTCATTCACTTGTCACATGGCTCTCATAAGGATTTCATAGGATATAAGCATTCACTAAATAAAGATTGTTTCCAACAAATCGTATGCAATCAATATAGACATGAAACCATGGAAATTTAACTAAATTTAGGTTTTCCATATCATCACTGTGATATCATGTATCTAGAATAAGATTCAATTAAGATAACCCACGAGGTACATCCTAACCACTTATAGGATTACTAATCCTTTTCAATAAGGTTGAAACTCTAGCGATATCTCAATTAGGTCAAACCCTAATTACATCATTTGATATAAATCTAAAAGCATCCTCACTAGGAAGTGTTGTATACGTATCTGATATGAATCTACCATTTAGGAGTCATTCAAACAGAGAAGGAATCCATATCATATCAATTTACAATAACTTAAATCAAATGGACATTTCAGGATTTAGAATTCACATGCTAAGCATTTAGGGATTTGGATGTTATAATCAAATTCGTGCATTAGAATGTTTGAAGGAAGAACCCACTCACCCTAAGGTGTGAAAACACCTTAAAACTGCAGCTCAACTCAGGGAAATCTCGAATTCATATCAACTCCCTAGCAAAACTCCCAATTCTTCATCCATTCAACTCGGAAACCTTGAAAATGAGGGATTATGAAGAAAGGGTGAGAAAAGAGGGAATTTCGACATCATCTTGGATCAAACCAGAGCATGGACGGAATCTTGACGTGAGAGAGAAGATCCACCATAAAAGTCTATGCAAAGAATCCAAACTTACTTGATTTCACCCTTCCTGGAATCGCAAAACCCTAATTCAGCAATTCCCCCACTTTCTCCACTCAAGCCCTAATTCTCCCTCTCTCTCTAGGAGCTCGTTTCTCTGGAATGTAATGACGAAGAATGAGAGCTGTGTGTGTGTGTGGTCGATCATATAAGCTAATTTGAGCTGCTTGGGTCAATTGCAAATTGACCCTACACTCAACTTTAATTATATTGGCTGAATATTCAGTTATACAAAAGTTACTGTAATTCGTTTATTTCAGAGATCAAACATTCTCCAAAAATTATGGGAATTTAGCAGGTTGTTTATAATTGATCTATAAAGCTTCAGTTAAATTTTTGATCATTTGGAGTTACCAATAAATAACTAAAAATCGAACAGTGCGCTGCTATCCAGAAATCTGCAGAAATGTCAGTTGTAGCAAAAATGCCTCAGAACGGCTGTGCTAGCTGCCACGGCCGTGCAAGATGGACCCAGCACGGCCGTGCTGCCTACCACGGCCGTGGTGCATTGATTTCAGCAGATTTGAGTAGAAAAGTTGGTTAATAGTTTAATTCTTTCAAAACGACCGTGTGGCCTTGCATGCCCGTGCCACCAATGACCTAGCACGGCCGTGCTACCCACCATGGCCGTGCTACCCAAGCATCCAACTATCATTTCTATTTTTCTATGCCTAACTCTATCATTCCTCCCCAAAATAGCTTATTTGATGAAAACCCTTATTTCAACCGACTAGAGTTTATACACCTCAAACCCTAATTATACAAAGAGATAACATGCTTGGAGTTCTCATTAGGTTTAACATATTATAATTGAGATATCATCATTAATTAGATTTAAGCGATGATCAATCCAATTAAATATGTAATCATCCATGTAAGCCCTAGTTTACCAATTAAGCTCAAATGGGGTCGTAACAACTCTCCCCCCCTTAGAATGTTTCGTCCTCGAAACATAAACCTACAAGAAAGATACATTCAAGGTTATTCTAAGCTTATAAAGCCTTCCATGTCATTATACTCTTGTATTTCATACCTGAATGTAGTTTTCAACATTAGATCTTTTAATTCTTTACTAAATCACAACATGTTTCGAATAGTTCTCAATGATATCAAGCAAATTCTTTATGCCACAGTCAAACATAGAATGCAAAGATAAACTACCACACTTTCGCTGCGCAACTCTGATACTCTGATACAACTATCTCAACTTATGCTGCTCAGAGAGTTCTATTGTTCTGTATCACCTTTAAGTGACAAAAGCAAGTTCACCATACTGTTTTAAACTTTTTTTTAACCAAGTGCTATTCAAATAGCAAAACATTCTTAAATTAAAAGACTAGATTCAACAATCAATTGCACAATACTACTCTTGGCATCCCCATTGGGTCATGGATACATGAGGTGAAGCATTACCACCTCATTCCATACTATCCTGTTTTGATCCTGGGATTTGTGGGTTATGGGCCCACACACAATTCAAAGTGTAACCATCGTATTATATCATTTTAGGGTTTCAACAATAGTAATAAGGTAATCCACAATTGTATCAGTCATTCAAGCATTAATCATACTCAATTACCATCACTCAATTATATTAGAGCTAGGTATAACAAGCTACACCTCATTAGGGTTACTTGTCCAGACAATCTGATTATCACCCCTTTCTATTAATATGAGTGAATAAGTATGACTACCTTGTTCAGGGTATCTCTCCATGTGTTCTGACATCATCCAAACCGTATCACCATATCACAAATACACAATAGTAAGATGCATATCAGGTATGAATTACTTCAACTATCATACGCCTTTATTTAACATATAGCTTGCACAAATACCCTGAAATCATATGTAGAACCAACTTTCATACCTTAATATGCCTTCAACAAATCATACATGTAAAAACAAATTCACATATTACACAAAGCTTGTGTTTTCCCATATCTCTCTGCTCATTCATTACTTCTTTGCTTTTTGCTACCTATCCTTTTCATATGATTATATACAATAAACATCATTAACATTGAAGCATTTAAGATAGGAATAGATTATTCATCATTCTTGCTATCACATAAGAATTTATTTCTTATCACACTTCATCATATTGTATGTCACTTTTACATTCACTAGATGACCCTACCAAGGTAGTTATGCATCATATATGATTCATTTTCTCTTATCATTTCATTCCCATCTTGCTCTCATTAAGGAATATATGAAAGAGAAGATGATTTTAAGACTTGGAATTCTTGTATTCAAACATTCCCTTAATACATTCTCGTATGTAGATTTACTTAGTTATCAACAGAGATATTTGATTAATTAGCACTTGCTTGAATCTCACAACCTCTTTATTTTATAACTTCTCCATCATATTTCAAACCCTTTCTTATGTTTCATAGTCCTCTTACCATATACTACTCTTTAACCTGTCATCTTTAATTCTAAATTTTTCTCTTATGACCATGTTGCTTATTCATATGTATGGTCATGTATACCATGTTGCACATATTTCCTCCTTTATCTTTATACTATTGTGAAGTTAACATTCTAAATTAATAGTCCTTCTATTAGTTTTTCCTCATGTTGAATACATTACATATTCTTCATTTTTAATCAAGTAGATCATGCATGGGTCAAACATAGTTTCTCTTTCAATCAAGTTTTTCTCTCCTGAATACAGTCCACCTTTGTATGACTTATTCATTCGTTAAACTACACCTATGTTCTTTGCTTAGAAACTAGTTTGTTGTTCTAGTCTTATGAATTACATGTTCATACGATCCTCTTTACTTTTATGGACCTATTGAATGCTCAACCCTATTCTCTACTTAGCCTTTGCTTTAGAGTTCATAAAAGCATTATACTCTATTATATGATTCATTCTTCATGATTGATTCTTGTTATCTTAAACCATACATACATTTCACATATCTTTTCTATATTTCATATGTATAGTTCATATAATATTAATCAATAAACTGATTATGAACCTTATATCATGTTCCTTTATTCCCAATTAAGGGTTTCACATTTGAGACCCCAAAGTTGAACCTCAGATATCAGTTTCAACTAATTCTTAGTTATTCTGATCTTGCCCATCTGTTTCAACATCTTACTGTATGTACATTCTTACTCTGAGGTGGGTCTAATTATTCCAATTATATTCTTATTATGCTATTGATAGGATTCATTAGATCCTAATAACGCATCCTGCCAACCGGACCAGGCCAAACCTGAGGTCCTGAAGCCAAGAATTACAAAGGATCACATACTTCCTGAACTGCCATTCACAGCTCAGAAACTCGGCCGATTGGTCAGAAACTCGGCCGATTGCTTCACAACTCGGCCGATCCGCTTGAAACTCGGCCGATCAACTTGCCGTTTGATTTCCTGAAAAAGGAAACTCGGCCGAATTACATACAACTCGGCCGATCAGTTTGCTGTTCGATTGCCTATTAAGGAAACTCGGCCGAATCACATACAACTCGGCCGAATCGTGTACAGACTGAAAATCTAAACAGACCTGCTGATGTCAATTTCACTCGAATCAGTGGGCAAGACTATAGAAACAAAAGCTCATTCAAAGGTCGATTCTAGTCTACTTGTTACAAAGAGTGAAATCAATAAATGCTACAATTGCATAGTGTACCACAGATATTAAAGACCCATATTTCAAAGTGTTGAATATTTCAATTCAAACATATAAGAGCATTTGTATACATTTCCAACAAAAACAACATTATGAAATGTAAGTTCTATCTCCTTTTACATTTATGCTCTTAATTCTTATTTTCTTTTCTCGTTTTCTAACCCTAACATTTCTAGGGTTCATCTCTAGCCCATTCTTCCACTGTATACCTGGCCAGTGTATACGTGAGAGAATAAACAAAGTAGCTTGTACTGGTTGATCCAAGTACTCAGATATCGGGCCAGGATATCCAAATACTCAAATCCCCAAAGCTAACATCAAACATCTCCTATCTGCCACACATAGGACTCTAACTTACTAACTTAATGGTCCATGACAACTCACCCTAAGCTCTGATACCAAGTTGTTACACCCCGATCTCACAATTTCCTCAAATCATGAGATTAGGGCATAAGATAGGATTTATATGTAACACAAAGAACACCCTTAACTTTTTCTTTCCTTAAAAACTCTTTTTTCTTTGCATTGAACCACATAAAACATCTTAACAAGGGAATCCGAACATTTCTTTTACTAATCAGACTTTAACAAAAAAGATACATATATAAACATTCATGATGTCTTTCACAACTTGTGCACATAAAACTTGTTAATTAGCATACATATCAAAGAGGAACAATATTACACATCGTAATTACAACTCTCTCTCTTATCTCTAACTGAGGACCTAGAGTGACAAGGACCGACTGACTCAACTAGTCTCGTACTTGACTCCTGTGGCAGGTCTACACTGATGTTCTGACCATCTTCAAGTCCACGCGATTAACCCTAAAATGTTTGAGTAGAGGGGTGAGCCTACTCGCTCAGTGAATGAGTACTTCATGGAAACAGACTAATGCACTAATGTGATCAAAGATATAATTTGAGTAAACGATATGAAATTTAACAACAATAAATACTACACTGAGCAGTTCTAAAACAATATAATTGAAATAGCAAGGAATATAAATATTGCATCCAAAGAATAACTACTAGAAAACTATGCTCTAGTCTTTCTTAACTCTTTCATTTATAAGGAACTCTGTGAACCTATATGATCATATTTTAGATTATGCCCTAAATATATGCAGTGTACTCTGCATATAAAGATCCGCAACAAGTCCATGCTACGGTCCCACCGTACAAGACTTAGCGACACACCCGGGAAGTGCTAAGTCTGACTACTCGTCCTGGTCTGCACAGGACCCAGGCTCTACGGCCTCAACGCACAACCACATGTGCTGCACAACCATGTGTGCTCCCGACTTCTCCTTTAACCTGAGTACACCGGCGGAGAGTCACAGGGTTACCTTCGTGACACAAGCACGAATGGTGTTAGATAACCGTGTTTTCTTTTGTTATCGTAGTGCCATCGTGACACAAGCACGATTGTTGTTGGACACTGCCTCTCTTTCCTCGTTTGTCCGTGACACAAGCACGGATGATGTTGCAACACGAGTTTCACCCCAAAGTTGCAGACCTGTCTAAGGGGTTCTACGGTGTTAGGGCACTTAGGTCTATTAATTAATTAACATGTAAATATCTTAGCTCATGTATTCAACATATACCATGTCTCAGTAACATCCCTTTCTAGGGCATGTCATATCTCATCACCTGCAATTTACGAGATATGTATTGAAATATAAGAAGCCCTGCAGTATGTAAATATCATTTCAGGGAGAACAAGCATATAAAGTTAAATGTACTAGAAACATACAATTTAACAATTAAGCATCACCACATCTCATATCGAGACCTTTCATATTACCATAGCATGATTCATTGAACACCCTATCCTTAGGGTTTCATTTGCCTTATTCATTCATCACATGCCAACACCCTACTCTTAGGGTTGCATTTGCCTCATTCACCTTTTCATTTACCTCATTCACTTGTCACATGGCTCTCATAAGGATTTCATAGGATATAAGCATTCACTAAATAAAGATTGTTTCCAACAAATCGTATGCAATCAATATAGACATGAAACCATGGAAATTTAACTAAATTTAGGTTTTCCATATCATCACTGTGATATCATGTATCCAGAATAAGATTCAATTAAGATAACCCACAAGGTACATCCTAACCACTTATAGGATTACTAGTCCTTTTCAATAAGGTTGAAACTCTAGCGATATCTCAATTAGGTCAAACCCTAATTACATCATTTGATATAAATCTAAAAGCATCCTCACTAGGAAGTGTTGTATACGTATCTGATATGAATCTACCATTTAGGAGTCATTCAAACAGAGAAGGAATCCATATCATATCAATTTACAATAACTTAAATCAAATGGACATTTCAGGATTTAGAATTCACATGCTAAGCATTTAGGGATTTGGATGTTATAATCAAATTCGTGCATTAGAATGTTTGAAGGAAGAACCCACTCACCCTAAGGTGTGAAAACACCTTAAAACTGCAGCTCAACTCAGGGAAATCTCGAATTCATATCAACTCCCTAGCAAAACTCCCAATTCTTCATCCATTCAACTCGGAAACCTTGAAAATGAGGGATTATGAAGAAAGGGTGAGAAAAGAGGGAATTTCGACATCATCTTGGATCAAATCAGAGCATGGACGGAATCTTGACGTGAGAGAGAAGATCCACCATAAAAGTCTATGCAAAGAATCCAAATTTACTTGATTTCACCTTCCTGGAATCGCAAAACCCTAATTCAGCAATTCCCCCACTTTCTCCACTCAAGCCCTAATTCTCCCTCTCTCTCTAGGAGCTCGTTTCTCTGGAATGTAATGACGAAGAATGAGAGCTGTGTGTGTGTGTGGTCGATCATATAAGCTAATTTGAGTTGCTTGGGTCAATTGCAAATTGACCCTACACTCAACTTTAATTATATTGGCTGAATATTCAGTTATACAAAAGTTACTGTAATTCGTTTTTTTCAGAGATCAAACATTCTCCAAAAATTATGGGAATTTATAATGTTGTTTATAATTGATCTATAAAGCTTCAGTTAAAATTTGAGATCATTTCGAGTTACCAATAAATAACTAAAAATCGAACAGTGCGCTGCTATCCAGAAATCTGCAGAAATGTCATTTGTAGCAAAAATGCCTCAGAACGGCCGTGCTAGCTGCCACGGCCGTGCAAGATGGACCCAGCACGGCCGTGCTGCCTACCACGGCCGTGGTGCATTGATTTCAGCAGATTTGAGTAGAAAAGTTGGTTAATAGTTTAATTCTTTCAAAACGACCGTGTGGCCTTGCATGCCCGTGCCACCAATGACCTAGCACGGCCGTGCTACCCACCATGGCCGTGCTACCCAAGCATCCAACTATCATTTCTATTTTTCTATGCCTAACTCTATCATTCCTCCCCAAAAGAGCTTATTTGATGAAAACCCTTATTTCAACCGACTAGAGTTTATACACCTCAAACCCTAATTATACAAAGAGATAACATGCTTGGAGTTCTCATTAGGTTTAACATATTATAATTGAGATATCATCATTAATTAGATTTAAGCGATGATCAATCCAATTAAATATGTAATCATCCATGTAAGCCCTAGTTTACCAATTAAGCTCAAATGGGGTCGTAACAGAGTAACTATTACATTATGCTTGAGTAACCGAGAGTAATGCTTGAGTAACCGAGAGTACTGCTTGAGTAACTGAAATTTATGCTTGAGTAACTATCACATATTGCTTGAGTGACCGATAGTAGTGCTTGAGTAACTGAGATTAATGCTTGAGTAACTGAGATTAATGCTCGAGTAACCAAGAGTAATGCTTGAGCAACTGAAATCTATGATTGAGTAACTATTACATTATGCTTGAGTAACCGAGAGTAATACTTGAGTAACTGAGAGTAATGCTTGAGTAACTGAAATTTATGCTCGAGTAACTATCACATATTGCTTGAGTGACCGATAGTAGTGCTTGAGTAACTGAGATTAATGCTTGAGTAACTGGAATTTATGCTTGAGTAACTGAGATTAATGCTTGAACAACTGAAATTTATGATTGAGTAACTATTACATTATGCTTGAGTAACCAAGAGTAATGCTTGAGTAACTGAGAGTAATGCTTGAGTAACTGAAATTTATGCTCGAGTAACTATCACATATTGCTTGAGTGACCGATAGTAGTGCTTGAGTAACTGAGATTAATGCTTGAGTAACTGAAATTTATGCTTGAGTAACTATTACATAATGCTTGAGTAACCAAGAGTAATGTTTGAGTAACCGATAATAAGCGATAAAACAATATTGTTAAGCTAACTACTACATTCTTGGAATAACTTTATTTGTATGCAAGAGAAGAAAGCAAAGGGGATGAGGAGAGTACAACTGCAAGTCAGAAACAGAAAGAGACAGAAAAGGCTAAAGAGAAAGGTAAGATTGTATGGATTTGTAATAGTTTTAATTTTCAGTTACTTACAGTTTATTAAATAGCTTTTACAAAATAAACAATGAGCTCTAACGATAAATTTTGATATGTTTGCAGTGGGAGTAAATAGACTGTACCACAGGTGCTCCTTAAAGAGCTACAACAATACCAGCAAGAGCATGGTTTATACAAAGGAACAACTTATGATGCTGAGCTCAACAGCCTTTGCAAACCTCGAAAATATGCCAAATCTTGCGGTTGACATAGGCTTGTTAGAGGATTTAATTGATAGATATGTCGATGAAGACATATTTCTGCTGGCCGACGGAGAGGAAAGAAGGATGACAGTAGATGACGTGGGGATAATTCTAGGTATCCCCAACAAAGGTATAGAAATAACTCAAAGAAAAGATTCTGCCATAGTAAAGTCGATATGGCAAGAGTTTGCAAAGGAGACTTGTAAATATAGAAATGAAGGTGAGACATCAAAGAAATTGAGAGAAAAAGATGTCCTGCATAAGGACAACTTAACAAAACTTTGGCAAGAATATGCCAAGACCAACAATCCAGCGGACAATACAAATATGTGTCGTGCGTGGATGTTGCACCTGCTGGCAACATTCCTAATCCCAGACACTAGCTATTGCGCACCAATCTACATTATCCACTACCTAGATAATGTAACTGCCACTGGGCAGATGAATTGGGCAAAGCTGGTGCATGGGAGTATCTTCAAGAATATGAAGATGCTAAAGGAGAATGTCCAGCTAAGAAGGAAAGGATAGAAAGGGGCTAAGAACACCCTGTACACAACAGGCTGTGTCATGTGCCTATGCGTAAGTGAATAAAATCATATTCAACTACATTGATACAATATTGACTATGGGGGTGCAGTTACATATGCATTATATTTTCTATATATTACATGCAGGTTTGGGCATATGAGATGACAAAGATGGCAAAGCCAACATTCCTTGACTCCAAACCAAGGATAAAGAAGTGGGCTGCGCCGGTCGAGAAATTGATGGAATTAGTGAAAGTGGAGCCTAAGGATGTAAGATTATCTAATCTTTGTTACAAAATCTAATATACAACACTGCGAGTAACTCAAAATAGCCTGCGAGTAACTCAAAAAACACTGCGAGTAACTCAAAAAACACTGCGAGTAACTCAAAAAACACTGCGAGTAACTCAAAATAGCCTGTGAGTAACTGAACAACCCTCTGCGAGTAACTCAAAATAGCCTGCAGTAACACATTATTTTTTATATGTTGGACAACCCTCTGCAGTAACACATTATTTTTTTTATATGTTGGACAACCCTCTGCGAGTAACTGAACAACCCTCTGCGAGTAACTCAAAATAACCTGCAGTAACTGAACAACCCTCTGTGAGTAACACATTATTTTTTTTTATATGTTGGACAGGTATGTCAAATGATAGTGGTAGACCAGGGAGATGATTGGCATACTGCAAAATCATCGAATGACATGCCAGAAAAAAGTACGCCAACAACCACTGAGGCACCAGCAAAACCAATCATCGAAGAGGGAGACACTATTGACACCTCCACCCTGGAGACCAGAATCAAAATGTTGGAGGAGGAGCTCAAAATACATAAGGAGATCTGCACAAGAATAAGTGTTGATAAATTCACAGAACTACAATTGGAGAATAAAAGGCTAGAAGAAAGAATAGCCAAGTTAGAAGAAGAGAACAAAAACCTAAAAAGAAAGTGGGAAGATGAGGGCAACAAATCACAGTCACCTGGAAGTGGATTCCAAGAATTTGTGGAGGGTTTTGTCTCGGTGAATGTAGATGAACAGAAAGACGCACCGACAAAGGATGTCGCCCAACCGAAAAAATGAAGAAGGCTAACCCTCAGAAGAAAATACGTAGAATCAGAAGATCATAGTGAGGACGGGAAAAATGTTGATGAAGAGGAGAACAAAGAAACAAAAGACAACAGTTCTGCAGAAGATGCAGACCAAAAGAAACAAGAAGAAGAGGAGAAAAAAGAAACAAAGGACAACAGTTCTGAAGAACCAAAGTCTGCAGAAGAGGCAGACCAAAAGAAACAAAAAGAAGGGAGCCAACAGCCGGAGAAGATAGCAGAAGAAGAAGGGCAGAAGAAGCCCAGAAGAAGATTGAAGAAGAAGACGATGGAAGAGCCAAAGAATGGAAGCATAGAGAAAAATGTGAAGAAAAGAAGGGAGGAAAAGGTAATTTTCATCTCCTTTCAAGTATATCATAACTGCAAGTAATGCTTGAGTAACTGAACCTAAAGCTTGAGTAACTGAACCTAATGCTTGAGTAACTGCAAGTAAGGCTTGAGCAACTGCACGTAAGGCTTGAGTAACTGAATATAATGCTTGAGTAACTGCACATAATGAATGAGTAACTGAATGTAATGCTTGAGTAACTGAACATAATGAATGAGTAACCGAGAGTAATGCTTGAGTAACTGACAGAAATGCTTAAATAACTTGGGAAAATGAAGATTGATTCTAACATGGATTTCTCTATTGTTGTTGACAGCACAAGATGTCAAACTTCATAGGTTTTGAACATTTCAAGACAAAAGAAGCCAAAGAAATTGTCCATCACTTCATGGACAACATAGAAAAAATGTAAGAGAATTGGTTATTGTCAAATGTAAAATGATAACACATTAATGTTTCTATATCCAACTCGTATGTATAACATCTATAAAAATAATTTGCAGGTTAAAACGAGAATGGAAATTCAGTGAAGACACTTGGTGCACGGGGAAGGACCTTGCCGCCCTCCTGTACAAGGATCAAATGACACATTCACCTGTAAGAAACAAGAATGTAGTTTAACTCTTTGAAATAGATAATTTGGATTGCTAAACTGATAAAGCTTTTGGTTTTATTCAGGTTCTCGACTGCTTTGTACAGATGCTCAAGGAGAGCACAAGCAAGTGGAGGAAGAAGGGATTGACGTGGCACTGCATGAGCACTTATGCTCCGGTAAGACAAATAAACTTTGTATACAAATTTACATGAAATTACAATATAGAAACACAAACTGAAACTTATATATGTGGTTTTTAAACTCTACATTTGCAGAAAAAGCTATCATTTAATATCGAGGACATCACCTTGGAACAGATAGACATGCTATCTCCACTATTCAACGTTCCAATGAAAGATTGGGACGCAATGGACTCGGTGTTCACAATACTAAACAACGACAACCACTGGCACTTGTACGAAGCAAGTTTCAGGGATGGAGCACACCGGTCCTATAATTCAATGAGTTGGAGTAGCAACTCAAGAAAGGAATTCAATAGATGGGTAAGTGATCTATAAAAATTAAGTCCATTATAAGTGGATTGAAAGGATTACTGATCTTTAATTGATGATGAATAAATGTCTTGTTTTTTTAATGCAGGTGGGTATAGTGCACGACTTCTTTAGGGGTGCACCTGAAAAGGGAAGCCAATTGTCGCAGTGGAAAAGGGATTACCCGATCTGCCCACAGCAGGAAGAAGACTCACTTGACTGTGGGATCTTTGTCATGAAGTACCTAGAGTGCCTAGTAAATTGTAAACCTATGGACTTCACCTGCAAAGACATACCATCAATAAGGGCTCATATTTTTCAACGAATGATGGCAAGGGGGCAGCTGCAGCCTCCAATAGACGATGAAAAAGCTGAAATCGAAGAGATCAAAGAAGGTATATCTGCTGATAACAATGGAGGAGAAGCTGAAGCTGATAAACAACCAGAAACAAAAAAGAATGAAGAAACAACAAGTGTATAGTTGCTTTTGTATAAGTTGTTGTTCAGTTACTCACTGTTGTATAAGCTGTGTATATCTGAATGTACAGCTGCTATTGAATGTACAACTGTTAAAAGTCTGAATTTACAACTGATCTTAATGTACATTTGATCTTGCTGTACATGTCATCTTGAACATATATTGATTTTGCCCTTATATTTTGGCTAAATGTTCTTGAATGCTTTAGATAACTTTATGCTTAGAATGCTTATGTACATCTTGAAACTACTACGAGTAACTGAGCTGAAAGTAACAGAATGCTTCAATAATGCTTGAACACCCGACAGTAATGATTGAGTAACTTAACAAACTATTCGAGTAACTGAAAAAGGACTGCTTGAACACTACCAGTAACTGGAAAAATGCTGCGAGTAACTGAAAAAGGACTACGAGTAACTGAAAAGGGACTGTGAGTAACTCAAATAGCCTGTGAGTAACTGTCACAGCCGCTCCGAGTAACTGGAAAAACACTGTGAGTAACTCAAAATAGCCTGCGAGTAACTGAACAACCCTCTGTGAGTAACTGACCAAACACTGCGAGCCACTAAACAACCCTCTGCGAGTAACTGAACAAACACTGCAAGTAACTGAACAACCTTCTCCGAGTAACTGGAAAAATGCTGTGAGTAACTGTCACAACCACTCCGAGTAACTGAAGAAAGCTCGCGAGTAACTGAACAATGCTGCGAGTAACTGAAGAAAGCTCGCGAGTAACTGGAAAAACGTTGTGAGTAACTGAAGAAAGCTCGCGAGTAACTGAAGAAAGCTCGCGAGTAACTGAACAACGCTGCGAGTAACTGAAGAAAGCTCGCGAGTAACTGGAAAAATGCTACGAGTAACTGAAGAAAGCTCGCGAGTAACTGAAGAAAGCTCGCGAGTAACTGGAAAAATGCTGCGAGTAACTGAACAAAGCTCGCGAGTAACTGGAAAAACCCTGCGAGTAACTGAACAACCCTGCGAGTAACTGAAGAAAGCTCGCGAGTAACTGGCAAAATGCTGCGAGTAACTGAACAGCCCTGCGAGTAACTAAAGAAAGCTCGCGAGTAACTGGAAAAACCCTGCGAGTAACTGAAGAAAGCTCGCAAGTAACTGAAAAAAACTCGCGAGTAACTGGCAAAACGCTACGAGTAACTGAAAAAAAACTCGCGAGTAACTGGAAAACGTTGCGAGTAACTGAACAACCCTGCGAGTAACTGAACCAACACTGCGAGTAACTGAACCAACACTGCGAGTAACTGAACCAACGATGTGAGTAACTGTATCAATACTGTGAGTAACTCAAATAGCCTGCTAGTAACTGAACAAACGCTGCGAGTAACTGAACCAACACTGCGAGTAACTGAACAAACGCTGCGAGTAACTGAACCAACACTGCGAGTAACTGAACAAAAGCTGCGAGTAACTGAACCAACACTGCGAGTAACTGAACAAACACTGCGAGTAACTGAACCAACATTGCGAGTAACTGAACAACAAAAAGGATAAAACATGTGAGTAACTGAATCCTATGCGACAGCTATAGAATAACTAGACAACCATACGAGTAACTGAATCCTATGCGAGTAACTAGGCAACCATGTGAGTTACATAAGCTCACGGAGAGCACAAGCAAGATTACAACATTCAAGATTACACCATTCAAAACACTACATCTAAACATTCAAGATTACAATATTCAAAGCATAAAAAGTTATATATTATACAACCATATCGAATATAAATAAGGTCCAACAACTGAACTTAAAATACAGAAAAATACAGCCAGATCGGCTGTAAAGAAGGTCCATTAACTGAACATAAAAATCAAATAGCTACTTGTGAAAGGAACGCTGGACAGACGAAGAAGCAGTGTCTTCTACAAACTGAATGGGATTTACAGCTGATCCCGGTGCTGCTTGGTGTATGTCCCTAACGAAGAGCTGATCTGCAGAGTCCTCCGATCCAGAGTATACTTCATCGCCAGGCATTCTAAAGAGAGGGATAAGCTCAGTTGGTGTTTCTAAGAACTGATCTGTGATCCATGCTGTGATGATCTGGTGATCAGTTGGCTTGAGGTAGATGATCCAACCTTTGCGAAGACTGAGCTGTGCGATCATCCTTTTCCAGCCCTTAGCAGTTGAAAGTGACCCATTTTTATTCTGCATAAGGGTTATCGGGAAAGACTGGTTTCCGATTAGGAAGGTGGTTTTTCCTGGTTTGATCTGAAAATGGAGATGGTTCCATTCTATAGGAAGTAGAATGGATTCCACTGTCTTGTCATCAAGGGTGTAGTTGATTGGCTGGATGAATGGCTCCATGGTAGGCTGTGAAGAAATGTTAAAGGGGATCTGAGGAGATGGTCAAAGGGGGTGCTACTGAAAAATTGTACCTTATGAAGAAATGTAAAAGGGGATCTGAAGAAATGTAAAACTGTACCTTATGTAAACCGTAACAGTCACAGATGAAGAAGTGGACCTCGAGGGTGTCGTCGAGGATGGAGATGATGTAGATCTGAAAGCCACCCGCTGTGTTTGAAACTGTAGCAGTAGTGGATGAAGAAGAGATGGAAGGAGAGGGTGCCGTTGAGGATGGAGATGTTGCATATCTGAAAGCCCCCCGCTGTGTTTGAAACTGTAGAAGTTGCTGATGAAGAAGAGATGGAAGGAGATGGTGCCGTGGAGGATGGAGATGTTGCAGATCTGAAAGCCCCCCCCCCCCCCCCCCCCGCTGTGTTTGAAACTGTAGCAGTTGCTGATGAAGAAGAGATGGAAGGAGAGAGTGCCGTGGAGGATGGAAATGTTGCAGATCTAAAAGCCCCCCGCTGTATTGTTGGTGCTGCAATTATTAACATCAGTGAGAGTAATGGTCTGTGTTGTTGGTGCTGCAATTATTGACAGCAGTGAGAGTAATGGTCTGTGTTGTTGGTGCTGCAATTATTGACAGCAGTGCTCTTTACTGTTGGGTTGCAAAGATGCCAGCATACTCTGGGTTATTCTGACGACACATCACTACAATTATTTATAGCTCTGTGCTCTCTCTTCTAGAGTTACTTTTTGTACAACAGACTCCTGTACTCATTTTTCTCCTACTATTACTGAACAACCCCTGCGAGTAACTGGAGAACCCCTGTGAGTAACTGGAGAACCCCTACGAGTAACTGAGGAACCCCTACGAGTAACTGAAGAACCCTGCGAGTAACTGAAGACCCCTGCGAGTACCTGAAGAAAGCACGCGAGTAACTGAAGAAACCTTTTTGAATGTTGCTGAACCAACGCATTGAGTAACTGGAAAACCACTGCGAGTAACTGAAAAAAGCACGGGAGTAACTGAAAAACCCTGCGAGTAACTGAAAAAACACTGCGAGTAACTGGAAAACCCTGCGAGTAACTGGAAAACAACTGCGAGTAACTGGAAAAGGCACGGGAGTAACTGAAAAACCCTGCGAGTAACTGAAAAAAGCACGGGAGTAACTGAAAAACCACTGCGAGTAACTGAAAAAAGCACGGGAGTAACTGGAAAACCACTACGAGTAACTGAAAAAAGCACGGGAGTAACTGAAAAACCCTGCGAGTAACTGAAAAAACACTGCGAGTAATTGGAAAACCCTGCGAGTAACTGGAAAACCACTTCGAGTAACTGGAAAAACACTGCGAGTAACTGAAAAACCCTGTGAGTAATTGGAAAAGGACTACGAGTAACTGGAAAAGGCTGTGAGTAACTAGAAAAGGACTACGAGTAACTGCACCAACACTGCGAGTAACTGTGACACACTACGAGTAACTATGAAAACAATGCGAGTAACTGAACGAGCACTACGAGTAACTGAAATAGCACATAGAGTAACTGTGAGCAGTTAGAGTAACTGTGAAAAAAATAGCCTGTGAGTAACTGGAAAAACACTGCGAGTAACTGGGACAACCCTGCGAGTAACTCTAACAGCAATAAGAGTAACTGACAACCCACTGCGAGTAACTATGACAGCAATAAGAGTAACTGTGACAACAGTAATAGTATCCATTGTACACAAAGACAAACACATAATATTCAAAAAGAATAACAATTGATCAGAAAACATTCTTTATAACATATTCAAAGTATACATACAATTGCTGGAGCACAAGGTAACACAAAGATAGATTACAAACACAAGTGAAGTACTTAGAAAGTTACAAACTCATTTTCATAAAACTACACAAAAAGAACAACCCCATTATATATTTGAACATGCCTCACAAACACACTACAAACTCCAATAAAAAAGATAGAACCACATATACATCAATAGCAACAGCAAGATCACCAGAACACGAGCAGTATACATAGTAGCAGCAAATCCCAATCATATAATGCACTACTTATTAGGACAATTCCTGCTGTCATGGTTAACACCAAACTCTAAACAATTCTTGCACTGCCTCTCTCTTTTAGACTGTGCAATCTCAACTCCAGATTTAAACCTCACATCTGTGGATTTGGGTCTCCCCTTAGTTTTACAAACATTGGGGATATTAACCTTGACAGCTGAAGAAGAAGCTGTATTTGAAGCAGTTACACCAGCACCTGCATCTGCACAACTATCAGAGAAATCCAAATCTAACAGCTCCTTTTGCAATGCAAGCAGTTTTTCATGGCAAATATCTACAGCGTTGTTCCTACACGCTATGTTCACAATAGAATTGCAGGAAGAGACAAGCTTAAGAGTCCTCCCAGTGGATAGATGACTAACTGCAGCTTTGCCAAATATCAAAGGATGTTCTCTGTAGCCTTTGGTCCACCTCTTATATATGTATGGCTCGGGAAGAGTGCAAAAGTCACGACTCTTCAAATAGGACATGATGTGCCTGCAAGGTATACCTTTGAATTCCAACATGTAACAGTTGCAATAAACAATCTCACTCAATGGATTCTTCTTCAAAATGCGGGCAGATCCAAGGCCACCAACGCGATACACTTCAAACACACCTTCTGAAGATTCCTTTACATTATATATCATGCTTTGATGAACCTCACTCTGAAAGATCTTAAAAATTGACTTTGTGTATATACCTCTCATCTGCTCCTCCAGAGGCCAAAGTGATGACAAAGGGAGATTACTATACTCGTCTTCAAAGTCTTTGAAATTTTCAATCTCCCGTACATGAGAGTAAGCAGTCTCCAATGAGCATACAAGTTCAAATAAAGTCTTCTTACTGTTCACATGGCTTCTAATGAACGCATTCAAGCTCTCGCTCCTTTGCGTTGTCCTCATGCCTGCGAAGAAGGAAGACTGCATATAGCACGGGACCCAATCCGAACGCATAGCATACATGTCAGACAACCAATTAATAGACGACAGACCATAAACCTCAACAACAGAATGCCACTTCTCTTCAAAGGTGCCAACATCATCCACATTCCACACGCAATCATTCAAGGAGCTTATGATCTGCTCCTTGTTAGGAACACCACCAAGCTTAGAGGGAAGCTTTTGTAGGATGTGCCAGCTGCAGAACCGATGCTTGCAGTTCGGAAAAACAGTAAGGATAGCAGCATTCATATCCGGGTCTTGACCGGTTATGATGGACACTGGCTCTTTGCCAAAACAAAGTAGATACTGCTTGAAAACCCATACAAATGACTCGTACTTCTCATCAATCATAAGAGCTGAAGCAAACAAGACCGTCTTGCGATGGTGATCAACACCACCAAACATTCCAAAAACCATTGAATACTTGTTGGTGCGGTAGGTGGTGTCAAAAACTATCGCATCACCAAACAACCCACAATCTTCAACGGAAACAGGATCAGCCCAAAACAGATGAGTCAAGCAACAATCAGGATCGTTTTGGTATGTATAGAAGAATTTATGATCGAGTACCTTAAACTTGGCAAACCGATCCAAGACCATGTCGACGTCGTATTTAGCTGCCTCTTTCCTCTTGCTACTGATGTGTCCATGAGCTTGTCTGCTAGTAAATGTCAGATTTTCATAACCACCAGACTCCGATGCCATCAATGCAATTTGTCTCGATACTGGTATGTTAGCTTGGCTCATGGAAGAAAGCATATCTTTTTTAGTTCATTAAGAGATGAGTTACACTTCAAGTAACGGAGATGTGCATCATCAACAAGATCGTGGTTGTGTTCCTCAACAAAGGCAGTCACAACCCACGTAGATGAGGACTTGTCTAGTGTGAATCGGATCATGGCTCCACAACCACACCTCTTCACAGATCGCTTGTGCTTCTTAGACAGATTTTCCTATAACTTACCCACTTCATCACAAACGGGGCTCAGCAGCCCTCTTGACCTCTTACAACGGCCCATTGTACCCTACTTGTCACAAACCAGATCTTTGGCAACAAGAATCTTAGTTCCCCGTTCATACCTGTTGTCATCTTTCCTGATATTAAAACCATTCATGCCAGCATAGCTAGAATAGAATGAAATAGCTTCATCTAAACTTCCAAAATGGAGACCAATTTTAGGAACTGTAGCTGGCGGCAGAGTGGAAGCACCAACAGATGGATAAGAATTAGCATTATCATTATCAGGGCCAACGTTTGAATTGGCAGCATCTGTATCAAGGCTGGGATCCATTGCAACGTCTATCACTAACTCAGCAGTACAGAGGAGTAAATCTGAAACAGCAGAGAGTAACTCTATCAGGCCGAAGAGTAACTCATCATAACAAATGAGTAACTGAAGGAAGATTTGAATCATAACAACGTCTATCAGTAACAAAAGAGTAACTCTGTCAGTCAGAAGAGTAACCCAGCATACCAAATGAGTAACTGCTTCAAAAATGGAAAATGCAAACACAAAATTGGGTTTACTTTAAACACAAAGATCAGAGAAATGTATACACATTGTGAATACAAAAGTCAGAGAGAAGAAAACACATTGGGCATACAATAGTCAGAGCGATGAATACACATTCTTTTGGATTTTCTACTATAAGTCAATCAGTATAGATAGATTAGTATTCTAAAGTACAAATCAGAATAAAACAGATATCAAGGTTGTAAAGACACTTGAATAGAAAAATCAGTATACACATTACAAATCAGCATTCTCTTGGAAAATCAATATACACATTACAAATCAAATTTCGAAGTTGGACAGACACACTTGAATAGCAACGATTTCAACTGATGATTATCAATATGTTCACCTGATATT
Organism: Alisma plantago-aquatica; assembly: GCA_963693085.1. Taxonomy (NCBI): domain Eukaryota; kingdom Viridiplantae; phylum Streptophyta; class Magnoliopsida; order Alismatales; family Alismataceae; genus Alisma; species Alisma plantago-aquatica. Next base: position 1,127,448,999 of record OY856409.1, on the reverse strand, counting down.
CGGACGACAGCCAAATAGGATTCAGATGAGTTCAGAAACACGTTCGTCGTCGTCCTCTATGAAAACTGAGAACTGGAAAACCCGCCCCTTCTTGCAGTTAACGGATAAATGAACAATGTCGCTATTCTTCTAGGTCGGGCGCCGCTTTCAGATCGGGGCACTTGTCGCACTGTCAATTGGAGCTCCTGGATCAAAAAGGGGCGGATAAGAGGGAGAATCCGGATCAACGAATAAAGACCCAAATACTCTGCGGCAGATGGATGGTATGAGCCCGTCTAACGGCGGATGCTTACCAGCGGCGGAGGAGATCAGAGAAGAATCGCCGGAGATTTGCAGGATCTTCCGTCTTTGGTCGCGCGCAGGGGAAGGAGGCGGACAATAGAATAGTTCTGCTACGGCAGATGGACGATATGGGCCCGTCTAACAGCGGATTCACTGCAGATGGAAAAGCCGCCGGAAGAGAGGGATAGAATCGTCGGAAGAGGGGGTTGGAATCGTCGGAAGAGGGGGTTGGAATCGCCGGAGATTTGCAGATTCGTCTTTGGTCGCGCGGGGACAGAGGCGGAATACAATAGTGTCGGGTAGCGAGTGTATGTTACCCGCGCGGGTAACAAATATTTAGCCATATATATATATATATATATATATATATATATATATATATATATATATATATATATATATATATATATATATATATATATATATATATATACACACATATATATATATATATATATATATATATGGCTGTTTCTCCCTTCACGCTATGAAACCAAGCCCCGACGGTGAATATAGTGATCGATGTGCTTATGGTATATATAGCATGCATATATCGAACAGAAGACTTCTATGTAGAGCGTCGGCGCCCGTTTGATTGTGACAATGTGGAACAAGATCTCATATGAGCATGCCATATATAAGGGGAAACGGTCAGATGTAGGCTTGTAGCCGGTGTCGAAATGGATACAGCAACTTCGTAGGAAACGGTTCCTATAGATTGTTTCTCTTTTGCGAGTTTCAATTTTTATAGCTTTATTTTTTGTATATAGAAAGTCCAACGAATGAGTCATCTCCCGTTTTTTTCTAATAATTGGTCCTTCAGCTACACAATCAGCAAAAACGGTCGGGCTGCTAGAGCACCACATCCGTATGAAATATGATTAAACAAGTTGTCACGAAAGGAAGCCGCCACCAGACCTCATGTATGGCCAAAATATAATATGTAGGTACAGTACAATTGATCTATCCTTCGTGAAGGTGAAGGATATCTAGTTAGCATTGAACAAGTAAACAAAATGCCGATTACTGCAGCATCCTAAATGTATGATGAACAATAAGAGAACTAGCTTGATGCCCATTGAAATCCGATTTGAATGGCATGTATTCCCAAAATAAGATAATTTTCTAGTCAACCTACGGTAGCTTTGCCATTATATGTACAGAAGAACAACGGCCGGAAAAAGATGGTCCTACATGCAGAGAAGGTCAAAGTGGGGCATGATCCACACATCCAGTCAAAAATATACTTATGTACATACGTAATACGATACCATGTGCATCGCTAATATTTGTTAATGTTCTTTCGTCATACACTCTGTTTCGCGCACTTAATAACTAATATAATGGATTTATATGAGGCTATTTGATTCTAAGCTTAAAAGTATTTATGTGTTTGGAATACAAATCAAGAAAAAACACAAATGATTGAAAATTGATTTTTTTTTAAAATTGACCAATCTATTCATCCCGTGGCCTGGGGTCGATCCTGGGACCTCTCGCTAACAAACTAGTGTCTAACCGTCTTGGTGTCTTCTGTTAGACAAAAAATATATACAATAAATATTCTATTATACTATAATTTGAATTTTTTCACAACATTACATGTTTCGAAATAAATATGTATATGTACAAAACATATATATTTATAATGTTTATACATAAACATATACATATGTTTCATTTCTATTTTGCATTGTTTTATTAAATCTACTCTCACCTATACAAAATCACAAAGGTTGAGGTTCCTTACATAAATATCTCACTGCCAAAAATAAATAATTTGATATACAGTTTAGTTAATCATTTATTCATTAGTTATGGTTCCACCATCAATCCAGATGCAATATTCAGATAATAACATATTTAGATACTACCAACAAACAAAATGCAATTTATTTATTTGCTGAAAATTATGAAACTACATTTCTACAAATATTTTTCACATGTTTCGTCTTTATTTTTTAAGATAAATTTGTTAAATTCTCTTTATAATGGGTATCATAAAAATTAGATACAACTAAATTATGAAAAATTTCATTTAATTGGACTTAAACTATTAAAATAATATGATATAATATTTGACTTAGATTACATATTTGTAAAATAGATGATATTAACTCTCTTCAAATTACCCTGTAAATTTGAGTTATGGAATGATTCAGGTGTTTCTAGTGTCAAAAATGACAAAAGCGAATCATAGAGGCATAAGAGAAATATATGGAAAAGGTTGAAAGTTTATTTTGTAAATTGGAAAGCAAGAGGTGTATCCTAGTGGAAGAATGCACAAAGTGGCACTGCACACAACATATATATATATATATATATATATATATATATATATATATATAGTGTTTGTGTGTGTGTTTGTGTGTGTGTGTCTACATAGGTATGATACCATGTTGATTATAATTTACGTTAGTGTTATGCTTTCACTGTCTTTGTTTTTCACAACTGAATGATCGTGGAATTACTTAATCCAGTTTTTAATATACTAGAATATAATTAAAATTTATAAAATAAAATCACAAATGATGGAAAATTGAGAATGTTATTAAAATGAAACTTAATTTTTTTATTAATATTTAATGCAATTTTCTATGTTGACACTCTTATAACATCTATTAATGATACTCTCAATATGCATTTATATGAAATATCAAACACTCTCTTTCTTAGGACATATCATGACTCATGAATGAACTTAAAATTAGATATTAAAATAATAGAATTATGCTCAACATGAATTCAAAATATGTTTGATGTGCACAATCACTATCTCGTAAGAGTGAACATGTTATTACTAATTTAGTTGCTCCATTCATAAGTTCTAAAATAGTGAGTCTTTTTTTTGTAATATTAAATATTGAGAAAAGGCTAATCTCATATTCTTATTTGATGCACTATGAAAAATACTATTGATATGATACATGATCTTATGAATTAAAAAGACATTAAATTGAAAAAGATTAAAACGGAACCAAATGGAGTAGGATTTCATAAACTTGAATAGATTTGACCCCAATATATGTATATATATGCCAAGATAATATCCCTTAAAGGGATTTTGCACTTAATATCTATTCTTGTGACTTCGTAGCTTGGTATTTGGCTAGAAGCAAAATGTCCAACATATAGAGTGGTGGGACGACATAAAAGACAATAATTTATACCAGAAAAATATATTTGACCACCTTCTTCAATATTTTTCCCTAATGAAATAAATAATTTCTTCACCCTTTTCTCTAAGTAAATTAACATAAACATAAAAAATAAAAATATAAATCCCAGGCTCTTACCCAATGATGTTACCAAGAATATATTATAATACACATTAATAAAAATTTGGACATTATTGATGAGCATTTATGAGGAACCAAAAATTGTGAATAATGTTGTCTATTTGTGAGGACTCACCCTTCAAATATGGGACCAAATCCCTCAACTGTATTATTAACACCATTAGGCATTTTATATGGACACTAATCCCTCACAATGCATTATTCATTAATCACCCCGTGACAAATGACATGCCAAATGTTTCCCTCCATCTCGTAATCCTTCCACCCATTCTAAACCACATGATTCGTCAATCAAAATAAAAAAATCAACCAGTCCCGACTGCGCGTGCCCTGTTTGTGGTGAAGTCCGACTCCTCCCCCCAAATTCTGTCACAACTGCCTGCTGAACCCTCCCCCTCCTGATTCTTTCATCCATTCATCCGCACTCCTCTGCACTCCTCCACCCTAAGGAAATGCCTCGACATTAAGGTTCTGCTCTCCTTTACGCCATTGACGGTTGCTGCTCTCCGCATTGGGTCATCCTTGCCGCCATTGACGGTTGCTTCTCTTCACATTGGGTCATCCTTGTTGCCAGTCGCCCTACTCGGCCATTACTCATTGCAGCTACACAGTTGCCATGTTCGCTTCTTCGGCCATTGCTCATTGCTGCTACAACGAACACTTCTTGGATCGCGGGCTTCCTCTCTAGGTTCATCTCTCTATGTCTTTTTATTATTAGGGAGAGCACTAGCCCCCACTTTGACCTCTGATAGGTCATGAGATCCTAAGATTGGTTCTTATATGTACAAGATTATGCGTTCGGTCAGTTAAACTGAGGATCAACATCTCCTTGTTTAACGACTGACACTGAATGATGAAATTCAATACATACACTACTACAGAAACCGCCTTTGGCGTCGGTTGTTTAACCCCTTTTGGCGTCGGTGTCCGGCCGACGCCTATGTAGGCGCCGCTAAAGGTCGAACACTTCAGCGTCAGTTTTTTACCCGACGCCTATTTAAATTATATGCGTCGGGTGGTTATAAACAATCGACGCCAAAAGGGTTTGCGCCACAGAAAACGGTGACATCTAGGAAAGCCCTTTGGCGTCGGGTATCTACTAAAAGACCGACGCCTACATGTATTAGAGACCAAGTACTGCTTTGGTCACATCAGGCGTCGTTTTTTTACAAAAATCTGACGATGTACGTCTGTGCTGACGGTTATCTGTAAATAACCGACGCCTATATCTATTTTTTTTTTCATATCAGTTTGCAGGCCTGCTGTGGCTGGTCAGCAGGATGAGAACCTGCAGTTCAGTTTTCTGAACTACAGGTTTACGACATCCATTGATATCAGCCTACAAACAGGCCACAAACCTGCAAAATTAACAAAAAAAGATTCACACAAGTAGATTCATTCAGACATCAATTCAATTCTCACGTTCACATATATAGAAACATTCAAATACATGTTTTAACATTCAGAAATATTCATTTACAAAGTATCATTCAGCATCACTATCAACATCCCAATTATATCTTACATTTTCCACTGTTTGTATGGCTATTGCCCATTCTTCTCTTACTTCATTTAATGCTTACCTCGTATATGGAGCATGTATATTTTTTAAGCGTTTGCCTATAGTGTGGTCAGTTTTAAACACCTGCAAAGAGAATGATGTATATATATAAGTAATAATATAAAAATAAGATTGATATATTTCATACTAACTAATGAGACTATATATAATACCTCATGTATGGTATCGATGTCCAATGCGGCATGTTTGATAATCATCTGCATAAATTGCATCACATAGTATGCGCATGCCCATCCATTGTCTTGTGTAGCGCACTATAAATTGAAACATACAAAATAATACGACTAAGCACAATTCACATCAATAATATATACATTGGAGTCAGGGAGTCGGGAACTTACTTTTACGTTCTCCCAATTTATTGGCTGGTTCTTTTTCCTTGGGACCTTTCCTCCAGCCTTTTTGAATGCATCTAAACCCCTACATGTTAATATAACACAGTAAATTGCATAAGTAAATAGTAATGTAATAAAAGATGTTAACGGATATAAAAATGAAATTTTTCTCACCAGAATAATGGCATTCTCATTACGTGTCCAATTTTAGTGTTTAATGTACTTCCTGTGGGATCTAGATAATAAACAATGAATGTCCCGGGGACAATAACTAGTATCTCCCAATGTCTACCTCTAGAGGTAAAAAGTTAACAATTAATAACTCAAAATGCAAAATAAAAATGGAATTTTCTTAAGTCCAAATTATAAATAAAGTAAACTTACTTGACATTGAATGGAGCTATTATTATCGTCTTCATTTGCTGACCAAAAATTATAAAAGCATCTATACAGTATTGTTGAACACTATCAGGGTCTTTAGCTACCATACTAATCAATGATGGAATCAAAAATCCCACATGATCATATGCAAATTGTTTGCAATGATCTTCGACTAAGTAGCTGCAAAACATATAGGCGTATGCATTAATATATAAGAAACCAGATCACCAGATCTTACACAAGGTATATGGATGTATAAACAAGATCTCACCTTATCCATGTCTCTATCATTGATGTATTCAGCCAATCATACATAAACAGCTCAATAATATCTTGTATAAATAAAGAGCTGTCGTATGATTGACCTGCATAATCTGCATCTAAAGAAACAATTATAGGACAATGTATATTATGTGCCCGTAGCCAACATGCCATTCCCCTACAAGCAGGACCTAACGGGTATGTTAGGTCAGTTGGAACCCAAGTTGGTAATGCGGGAAGTGGAGGTGGAGGCCTAGGTGCTCCTGGTGTCTTCTTTTTAACCTGTATATATAATTTCAGATCAGTTGACATCATATATACACATTAACAGTCTAAATCAATGTAAATATATCTTACAATTTCAGTCGTGTAGACGACATCTTCTTTGGGCCACAATATGACCCTGCCTTCTGCCTCACCAAGTCTATCAATATCTGGGTGGGCATATGGCAACGCAACTTCCCTCCAATCGGGTAATACATGTATCGGGCTCACACGAATGTAGCCCTGCGACATTGGAGTCCCATGAAACGTTGCCCCAGGAAGGGACTGGTAAGTCTGCGCCTCTGCAACAACATAGTCTTGCATTCTTAAGCGGCATGGCTTCAATGCCTACAAATTTACGTAAAGAATGTTATACATATATACATATCATCTTGAAAACATATCATCTTGAAAAGACTAGCTAAAATGTCATAAACAATACTTACAGCAGACGCGTTAGGCGATGGGTCTCCAGGATTACTCGCAGTCTGTGCACCAGGAGAAGAGTGGGTCACCATAGGCTGATTGGAAGCCTGAGATGCCTGCCACCGCAGCAATTCTTCCTTGACCTTCTCAGCAACTACATCGTTGACCTTCTTAGCAACTATATCCTCGGCTCTCTTATTCTCCTATACATGGATAAAACAAACATTAGCTTCTTATTAATGAATTTCCTTTTGCAGTAACATTCTAAAAAAAGAATAGGATACCTCTTCTTGAGAAAGTCCCGCTCTGGGTTTGCGCTGGGATGGCCCAAAGAATGCTTTGATGCCCACACCAGCGCCGGCACCTCTAACACGTCCAGGATGCTCTGGATTACCCAGAGCAACTGTCCATTCATCCCTTGTGCCCTGAGGGATGAACGTGCCTTGTTTCCTCTGTTCGTGCAGCTCCCGCTAATCACCATAAACAAAAATTGGTAAGTTAACACCACAAATAATCAATATTCAAACGATTGCTCTAAGAGTTGTATTTTACCATTTTTGCATCCGCCTCAGCAGTTACGGGCTTCTTTATTTCACCCTTCTTGTTTTTCCTTCCAGCTATCCAGATATCATGGCGAGGCATGGGTGTGGCAGACTCCTGAGTACGAGTAACATCCTGAGTAGCCGCAGACTCCTGAGTAGCCGCAGACTCCGCCTGTAGTCTTTGGCGAACGCTTGCATATCCTTTTAGACCCATAGTGTGGTCATGCACATTCAGTGCACGCCTTGCTTTTTGTGCGTCACTGAGGGCCTAGTTAGTATGCACATTTATAATTAGGTTAGTAGCACTAAATGTTAATCTTGAATAGGTGAATACAATGTATATTAATTAAAATGGGAGTGACGCCTAATACCTTGAATTCTTCAGATTTTCTTCAAGCAACAAAATTGTCCCTATCTTCTTTGTCCAAGAAGTTCCATTGTTCAAGGGCTGACTTCTTCTTCTTATCACCCTCTTTTATGTATTCTTTGTTCAGATTTGTCCTATAATTCCTAAGCATCTTTCCAGCGCGTTGCATCACACTTTTACGATGCAACATCTCATCCAATGCAAACAGATTCTGTAAAATAGAAATGTTATTAACTAGTATCCAAAAATAGAATTGCAAATAATAGAATTTGTAATCTACAAAATAGAATTGCAAATAATAATAACTCACGCATAAATCTTTCCATATCAAGTCTTTCTTCGCCTGAGGAACTTTATGCCAATTATCATACTTAACACCACAATGGCTTCGAGTGACAACCCCAAGATAGTTTATAAAATTATTGCGGTTCACTCCAATTGCATTCCCTCCATTATCAAACTCCACAACCAATTTGGATCCACTGCCACTCAGCGCAATTAACTTTTTCAACAGAGTGATACCCCTTTTCTTGTTAAGTTTTTGTTGCTGCGCATCAAGTTGCTCAATTGCTTCAGTGGGTACCTGTGCATCATCAACCTAAAATTTGACAAAAATAAACACACTGAATTAGGCCAATATAGAAATATAGGATATATGACATAACTAGAAGATAATGAATTTTATAGAAATATAGGATATGTTTTTAGAACTTATATTGGTATCCTCTCCATGCTCGTCATGGACAGCATGCTCATCATGGACTTCATGCTCATCATGGACATCATTCTCATCATGGTCAGCCATCTGAAAATGTCATTAAAAAGGCAAAAATTTAGCATTTTTATCAACTAGAAAAAGGCAAACATTTAGCATTTGTATAAACTAGAAAAAGGAAAACATTTAGCATTTGTATAAACATACATGTCTCTAAAATTGTGATCTTTTATCAATTAACAATCATTCATTGTGATCTCCGCGCACATATAAGTCATCATTAGCTTCAATATTTTGTGGAGTTGGCAACCCAACTGAGAATGGACTGGAGTCATCATACTTATCATAGTACTCTTCTTCATCTATAGGATCTTCAATGAACTGTCTTTTACCATGAAGAACAACCGACCATTTATCATTTGCAGGATCATCGATATAGAATATTTGTTTTGCCTGTGATGCCAATATGAATGGTTCAGCCTTCTCACCAATCTTTTCAAAGTTCACCAAAGTGAAACCCAATTCATCCACTATAACTCCTTTGGTGTTATCAACCCAATTACATTTAAAGAGCGGAATTTTGAAATCTATGTAGTCAAACTCCCAAATGTCTTCAATGACATCGTAATATGACATTTTAGCTTCACGTGGAATCTTATCCTTTGCACTTGCAAAGTACATAGTCGACGCTTGAAGAGTGACCCCACTATTTTGGATGACACTCTTATCATCTTGGCGCTTTGTGTAATATGTGAATCCATTAATGTCAAACCCTTCATAAGACATAACATTCAGTTTTGGTTTAAAGGCGAGGCATTTGATAGTTTTTGTAATATCATTTTGTGTTTGAGATAGTTGATGTAAGACTTAATCTTCAAACCACTTAGTAAAAGTCTTATTATGCTCTCTAGCAAGCCACATTGAACTTGCTCGAGGATGTTGTCTCTTTATGAAATTGGTATGTTTCTCGATATAAACACTCACTTCGTCCATATTCTGTAAAATATACAAGTGAGCTTGTTCCAACTGCTCACGGCTGATTACTTTCACCCGTGATCCCAAAATTCCTTTGCTCTCCTCAATATTCTTGTCATTATCAGGAGTGTCATTACCACTGAGAAAGTCATTGCAAAAATCCATAACCTCTCTCGCCACATAACCTTCAATAATACTCCCTTCAGGCCGATAACGGTTTCGAACATCACCTTTAAAAACGCTCATGTATCGTTCAAAGGGATACATCCAATGCAAGAAAACTGGTCCCAACATTTTCACTTCCCTAGTCAAGTGAACAACAAGATGTACCATGATATCAAAGAACGAAGGAGGGAAATACATCTCAAGCTGACATAGGGTAACAACCACTTCTCTTTGCAAATTATCGAGAGTATCAGGGTCAATAACTTTGCTGCATAGACTGTTGAAAAAGAAACAAAGTCTGATAATTACAAACCTTACATGCTTCGGCAATATAGATCGAATTGCCACGAGCAATATTTGTTGCATTAGAGTGTGACAATCATGAGATTTAAGACCTATCAACTTCAGATCTTTCATTGATACCAATCTACGGATGTTGGATGAGTAACCATGTGGCACCTTAACATTTACCAAGCATTCACAAAAAGTTTTCTTCTCCTTTCTAGACAACGTGTAACAAGCGGGAGGTAAGTATGTTCTTTTATTACCCATTTCACGTAATTCTGTTAATTCTGACCTTATTCCCATTTCACGTAGGTCCAGTCAGGATTTTATCCCATCTTTAGTCTTACCTGGTATATTTAACAGAGTACCAATGATGCTATCACAGACATTTTTCTCAATGTGCATTACATCGATACAATGCCTGACTGTCAAAGAACTCCAATAAGGAAGATCCCAAAATATTGACTTCTTCTTGAATGAAGAATTGTCACTCCGTGTGGCCATACTACATTGTGATTTCTTACCAAATTCATTGAAAATGTCTTTTACTCTTTCATAAACAACATCCCCTGGTATAGGTTTGGGTGCACTCCGTTCATCATTGCATCCATTGAATGCTTTGCGCTTCCTACGATACGGATGGAATTTTGAAAGAAACCTTCGATGACCAAGATATACAGTCTTGCCGCCATGTTTTAGTCTTATTGAATCAGTGTTTTCTTCACATATAGGACACACTTTAGCTCCTTTGACACTATATCCAGACAAATTCCCATATGCTGGAAAGTCATTAATAATGCAAAACAACATAGTGTGCAAACGAAATGTCTCTCTTGCTGAAGCATCATAGGTCATCACACCTTCAGCCCAAAGTTTCTTTAAGTCATCAATCAAAGGTTCAAGATAAACATCGATATCATTTCCGGGTTGTTTAGGGCCCGATATCAACAATGACAACATAACGTACTTATTTTTCATACACAGCCAGGGAGGAAGATTGTATATAACAAGCATGACTGGCCAAGTACTATGTTGGCTGCTCAATGTCCCGTACGGATTCATCCCATCTGTACAAAGCCCAAGTCTTAGATTCCTATCTTCTTCACCAAATTTGGGGTATAATAGATCAATCTTCTTCTACTGTGGGGAATCAGACGCATGTCGTAGGATCCCATCATTATTTTTCTTAACATCTGCATGCCACCTCAAATTCTTCACATCTTTCGGATTTGCAAACAAGCGTTGAAACCTTGATATTATAGGTAGATACCACAACACCTTGGCAGGAGAACCAGTTTTGGACTCCCCCGAAGTCGTCAATTTATATCGTGACGCACCACATTTTGGACAATCTTTCAAATCTACATAGTCCTTTTGAAATAATACACAATCATTCGGGCATGCGTGTATCTTTTTGGCCTCCATTCCCATTGGGCACAACATTTTCTTTACCTGGTATGTTGAGATTGGCAGCTCGTTTCCTTCAGGAAGCATTTCTTTCAACAAAGTCAACAATTCAGTGAAGCTTTTGTCGCTCCATCTATTGTTAGATTTCAACTTATACAATCTCAGCACAGCGCTAAGCTTCGTAAACTTAGCACAGCCTGTGTATAATGGTATCTCAGCATCATGCACAATGTTTCTAAAGATAGGAGGTGGATCGGTGTGCTCTACCCTACAACTATCCAACATCGCATCAACGATGTCAGCTGGAACTGGTTCGTTCACATTTACGTCATCGGAGGCAGTTTCTTCTTCCACCCAAGCACTGCTATCGACATATACTAGTTTTGATTTTGAAATCTCTCCATGCCAGTGCCATTCTGTATAGCCTTGTACAATCCCGTTGCACATGACATGACTTTTGATTTCCTCACCAGTGTTGACTTTCAAGTTGTTACCGCAATGCCTACATGGACAGTAGAACCTATCTGTAGGTTTTTTCCTATGTTCCTCGGCAAATCTAATAAACTGATCAAGACCAGATATAAACTCTAGGGTGCAACGATTACGAATGGACATCCATGATCTATCCATTCTATGATCAGAGAAAACAAGTATATATTAGGAAACAAGTATATATTAGGAAAAGATTAGGGTATACACTTACATCCTAAGTGTATAATGTGATGTCATTCTTATATATAATAAATGTGTACCACCTATCCCATCCTTGAACACCTAATCTCACTAGTAAGTGTATAATGTGTATTGGGTTTTCAAGAAAATTTCGGCAACATTTCCCCGCTGTTCTCTAAGTACATATGTACTTAGAGAACAAATGGGGAAATGCTACCGAAATTTTCTCGAAAACCCAATACACATTATACACTTACATCCTAAGTGAGATTAGGTGTTCAAGAACAGTCCCAAACCGGGGACTATCCAAGATTTACTCCTAATAAGTCAATCTTGGACGGGTTTCTAGGCCAACAAACACATTTGATGTCATTCTTATATATAATAAATGTCTATAAACTACAGACAACATGGTTAATCCTAATCAACAGAGCATTATTAAATAATAAATCAAGAAATCAATAGTTTCAAACAAAAGGTCTAGGAATCTTTACTAGACATTATATGTTATAACCATTGGTTTAATAACCCTATTTCCGCATGTACATGTTTATCAACTTTAAAACCCTATAATTCATGAAATCATTCTAATTCAATTTAATATGTTGGGATCAAATAATTATATAATGACATCAGAATATATAGAAGAAACATAATTAACATGATTAACAACATGCTCATCAAACTAGGGTTTTCTTGAATATCATCTAATATTTGTGTACTAGACATTAATAAAAAGGTGGATGGCATTGTTTTACTTGATATAGTCATGCATTAATAAAAAGGTGAAACTCTGATTTAAAAACTCTGTTGTTATTTGATAAAAAATAAAACTAGGAATACAGACCTCACCCAACATATGGGGAAAAGGGCATGCCCTAGCATTGTATAATGGTTTCTACTAGTTGAAGCTTATTATAGTATAAGGCAAGCGGGAGTGATGAACTCAATAATGGACAAAGAAGAGGGCATACCCGTCTGGAGAGGAGATGTGGTCTGCAGACGGCGGCACAGAGTGGGCGACAGTGGTGGAGAGCAGCTGTGGTCGAACCGGCGGCGCGGCGGAGAAGCAGCTGTGGTCGAACTGGCGGCGGCGCGACGACGGTCGCCGGCGGAGGAGAGCAGCTTCTGTCGGCCTGGCAGCGGCGGCCGGCGTGGAGGCAGGCGCCGGCGTGGAAGCACTGGAGGAGAAGGCGGCGTGGAGGCACCGGAGGAGAAGGCGGTGCCGGAGTAGGAGGCGCGGCGGCACTGTCGTGGAGGGGTGCAGCGGAGTGGAGGGTCGGGCGACAGCAGAGGGGTGGTTGCGGCGGGAGCAGAGGGGTTTAGGCGATGAAACAGAAGAAAGGGGAAGAGTCGGGTGATCGCAGGATATTAAGTTCACCTATAGCGTCGGTTGTTTGTCACAACCGATACCTAAACAACTTAAGCATCGGTTGTTTAAACAAACCGACGCTTAAGTGGACGATATTTTCACGAAATTGTTTGGCGGGAACTACGTTCGGCGTCGGTTATCAACAGATAGCTGCCGCTGAAAGTGACACTTTTCGCACAAAGTTTCATCACACATAGGCGTCGGTGGCTATTTAAATAACCGACGCTGTATGTGACACTTTTTCTTTTCGCTCGAAAATTGGATTTTGCGGGAGCTTTTAGGCGTCGGATTGTTATTGTCAACCGACGCTGAATACAAAGTGGTACCCGTGTCTGGCTGGTCTTCGGATATAGACGTCGGTTTGCTTAAGAAACCAACGCGGTTATATGATAGGCGTCGGTTTTCCTTAATAACCGATGCCCAGAATAGCGACACTGAATGCTATTTCTGTAGTAGTGATAATAACATCATAAACTCTAGATCCCCTCTGTTGTTGGGTACATCCTCCATGTTTGACCCCTATCCATGTACATTTGCAAATCTATAGGATATCATGACAGCTGAATCTTCTGTCTTGAGATACATCCAAACTTGTACCTATAGCAACCACAATCGATCAATTTGAAGATGATCAGTTATAAACAATCTAGTTTGTGTCTTATAATATGAATCCATTACAACTGAAGCTAATTTAATTACTCTAAGATATATTAATCAGATAATTCACAAAAAATGACATCTTCATGTCATAAAATTTTTTCAATACAATAAAATATAGGCATGGTTCTCTACCTAGGAATCATGTTGGCAGTATAAGTACGTGGACATTTTTTTCTGAGATGTTCCTTGGCAATCTTCTACTCTACATCCGATCACTTTCAAAGACCAAGAGATAGTTTCTTTGTTGTCATTATGGGTATCTCAAACAAAAAGCAGGTAATATGATTAATTGGTTATTAGGGTAAATGGCCTATTTATAACATTAAGAATGAAGATGAGATGATCTACTATAATGATTAAGTTGTCTCTTTTTCAAATTCAGAGCTAAGAATATAGGGATACCTCAAACAAAAAGTAGGTAATATGGTTAATTTTATCATTTATATTGCAATTTTCTCAAGTGATATCATATATCATCCCCATATCTTCTCAACGTTGATTTAGGGGATTCATTCTATACCTACACATGTATCTCTTATTGTTGGGTGCATGAGATGTTAAAATTCACAAATGCAATGTCAAGACTATATAAGTACATGTTCTACATAAACTGAATAAAAGTAATCAAGAAATAACATTCAGATAGGTAGACAACCACCTTGGAGTTGGATCCAAGATCAGCAGCTATTAGCATTTAGTCCCATACCTTGTCTTGGATGTCCTTGTTCTCCACCAAGATTACAGTCTAGAGAGAAAACCATTCAAGTATAAACCACATACACACCATTTTAAATCAATCCAGGCCTGCAGATTTTATGGATCCTCATGGATTATTCAGTTAGTACATTTGTCTCGATCATGGATGCAATAATGTTTGAATCACTTATCAAAAACTTTAAATGCCTTTTAAGTAACATGTAAATTTTAGTTGAATCTCTAAGTGCAATTTTATTTGGCTGAAGAAAGCCTAGTAAGCTCTGCAACATATCTTTTTCAAACCACTTTATAGCTTTTTGAAATCATAAGAGTGAAGAAAAGAGTTCTTATGAGAACACATAGCATAGTCATAGTAGATGAAGACCAAATGTGATACACCATATTCATTTGCCAGTCCTTCCCAAAATCATGATATTTCTAAGACAGCGCTTATATGTTGACAGGATCAATAATATCGTATTCATCAATTTGTTGAGGAGCTGGAGAATTCAAGGAGACAACAACCAAATTAAGCAAAGCAAATGGTTCATATGTTCCTAATTACATAAAATGATGGCCAGTTTAATGCTAACTTTGTGAGAACAATACCTAGGATTCAATCATTTCAATCAACTGGTCCATGCTCACTAAGCAAGGAAAATTATTGAAGGCAAAATCAATTGAATTTTTGGCTTAAAAAGGCATGATTCACATAAGAGTGTATATATTCATCATACGTATGACTATTTCTGAAAAAATGAGGTCTCTTCTGGTATACACTACTTAGTTACCTAATTAATTGTAATACTGAAAGGGGAAGGTACACTGATGATAATGTTGTTGCTGTTGTAATATTAGGTACTAGAACAAATGATGCTTATATTGAGCGCCTACATGCAAACCCAAAGTGGCTCATTTTATATTCCATTTATGAAATATGACTCTTACATGGATTTTGAGAGCTTAAAACCAGAAAACAAATATTTGAAAATCTGATATCATGAATATATTTAGGACAAATCATCTGCATATTACATTTGAATATGGCAAAAGAAATATAAGTTTGTGGTGATTTTGTTCTTACAAAATTTAATTTGGAGCCTCCCATCTTGCTGCATCAAACTCATAAAACCTCACACCTCAATAAGGCAATATTTTTTGGAAGCATAAAATGCATCTTCATATCCCTAGACCCCTTGTGATATGTTTTTCCTTTCAGATGAATATTTATATTCTTCTAGAACAAAATATTTGGATTCTTCCTACTTATTCACATGAGTTTATTAATGTAAGCGTATTGGCATTCTTGATGATTATATACATTCGTAATTGGGACCTTTACTTTGTATATATTGATTTGTAGGAATGGCAATATCAGAATTATTTCTTTTGGGCATAAATTTTCTGCTTCTCCACATAATCAATTAGGAGAGCGTATATGACTTATTTCTTGCACTGCTAGGAGTGTTAATGGGCTAATTATGGGCATGCTTGCAGATATGTAGTGTGTTTGTGGATTCTACAACCTACAAAAATGTGGAACTTTTTATCATTTCTTTTGACTTTGTAATTACTTCTCCACTCTTATATTTCTTGTAGTGTTCTATTTTAGAAGAGGAGATTGAAGATTTAGAATATGAAGCACAAGGGTGGAGTCTGTTTATAATCAAGACTAAACTTTTCTTAACCTTAGCATTTGCCTCTTCTTCGAGAGACTCAATCATTGTCCTCAAATTTCTAGCATCAATAAAGCCAACATATAATTAATCTTTTACGGGTTACAATGGACACTTATGATATGTGATATGTGATATGTGTATATGACATCCTAACATAGTATTTGATATTTTGGATACCTTATCTAAGAGTTTCAATCCCCTTTTTTATATCAAGGCTAACAGGAGACAAGGCCATTATACAAAACAATGAATTTCAGTGTCACGTCCCAATCTCACATTAACCACAAACCACGAGATTAGGACGCGACAGGATGGGATTTACACATAAGCCAAACACTCTTCACTTTTTAAAACATTTTAAAGACATTAATAGGAAAATCTGATTTATGCTGTAAAATGAAACTAAACACACTGCGGAAGCATCTTTATTAACTGACTAGCAATATAAACAGAGTCTACAACATTTTACATTGTTTGACATAAAATAAAGCATAACAGTTAATTTACATCTTTATACACATTCTCTCTCTCTCTCTCACGCCTTGTCCCAAAGATCGAAGGGAAAGGACTAAGAGACCTCTAACTACAAACTACGTATATCTTCTACAGACTAAGCGATAGGATGAAACGATCCTTCAGATTTCCTGCTGCTGATGATAACCTGAAAATGTTTTGAGTAGAGGTATGAGCCTACTCGCTCAGTGAATAGCATTTCACTTAGCTATCACTAAACAACTCATCAGGTTTATAAACTGAAAATAAACATATAAGCAGTTCAAGCAGGGTAGTTCTATTGACATAGCAGATATATAGATAATAATCACATTTCTAAACATCAACAGGTATTTCAGGTAAATAAGCAGTTATATAAATTTACTGTGATCCTACATGATTATTTATTCATTTTATTATTATTCCCTAAATATATGCAGTGTACTCTGCATATAAAGATCCGCAGCAAGTCCATGCTATGGTCCCACCGTACAAGACTTAGCGACACACCCGGGAGATGCTAAGTCTGACTACTCGTCCTGGTCTGCACAGGACCCCTGGCTCTTCGGCCAGAAACATAGGCTCTACGGCCTCAAAGCACTACTCTGAGTGCACCAGACTCCTCCTTTAACCTGAGTACACCGGCGGATGGTCACAGGGTTACCTTCGTGACACAAGCACGAATGGTGTTAGATAACCATGTTTTCTTTTGTTTTCGCAGTGCCATCGTGACACAAGCACGATTGTTGTTGGACACTGCCTCTCTTTCCTCGTTTGTCCGTGACACAAGCACGGATGATGTTGCAACACGAGTTTTACCCCAAAGTTGCAGACATGTCTAAGGGGTTCTACGGTGTTAGGGCATCTAGGTCTATTAATTAATTAACAGATAAACAAATAAACAAGAAAATCACATTCCATACTTATTGCACAATATGAACATCACAAGAAGCACATATATATCCTTTATCGTAATTAAACATGATTCAGTATCATTTATCCCGTTTCAATACTAAACATCTATTTTGAAATCAGTAAATACATTGCAACTATAACACAGAAAATTTCATCATTTTCATTAAGCATATCACGTAGTTCAATTCTAATGAATCTAACATACTCTATTGTATGAACTACACTGTTTAGAAGTTATATCAATTGATACAGAAGCAATTAAACATTTAAATTGAGTTAAATATTGATTTCTAAATGAACTACTACTCACACTAGAAACTCGGCCGACCACTCTGGGAACTCGGCCGATCGGCTGACAACTCGGCCGATCCACCTGCAACTCGGCCGATCCAAACCCTGATTGATTTCCTATAAAGGGAAACTCGGCCGAATCACACCCAATTCGGCCGATCAAAACGCTGTTTGTTAATCCTAATAAAGAAACTCGGCCGAATCATTCGCAATTCGGCCGAACGACACACCGACAGGAAAATATTCAAACTCTTGAGTTTATTAATGATAAATAAATGAAACCCTACTCACCGCAATTTGGACTGTCCGGATTCGTCCGGAGATGCGTCCAAGACCGGATTCTGGGCGATTTCGGATCGTCTTCATTCTTTGGATTTGTTCTGTTCACGGTCTAGCTGCAACAGTAGCTTTCACCTAAGCTCAGCTGGACGGAAGGCTCGATTAAGGGTTGAATCAAGGCTAAGGTTCTAGATTCCTGCAAAGACCTCAAAACCGAATTCCATGGCACCGTTTCGTGGTGCTGGCCGCCCCAAATATGATCCTAACTGCTGGCCGCAGCATCTTGCTAGCTGCAGGACGGCCGCCTAAGCCAAGCAGCAAGGCTGCAGGTGGCTAGGCGAGTAGGGGAGGAAGCGGAAAGGTGAAGGAAGGAGAAAGGAAGGAGAAGAAGAGGTCGGCGCCGTTGAATCGAGGCCAAGGAATCCAATTCGCCCAAAATCCCCCCCCCTACGCTTCCTCTCGGTCGAGCGCTAGTTGGGCGCCGCTACAGTCGGTTCTCATTTCAATCGGGAAGAAGAAGATAAGTAATAAGCGAGAAAAGAAATGGCTAAATAAAAGCCAGAAGAAAATTGGGAAAAATTGCAAAACTAGACCCTAATTCTAGAAAATGCCATAACTATGGCCTCGGGGGTCCAATTAAAATGATTCTTCTTGCAAACTTTCAAGCACGAGATTCTCTATCATCCCAAGGCATAAAATTATGTTATCTATCTTGTCACAACTGGTCAAGTCAGTAGTTAGTAATTGCAACAGTGAGTACTCAACTTAATTACCCTAACGATCATCATAGCTATTAACATTAATTACCTCAGATGCTTCAAACTCAACTATTGATTCACGTAGTAACTTATTTGATTAACCATGATATTTTTATTTGATACTTAACACTAATTGAGGTATTTCACGTAATTCGAGGTATTTATTAGTTAATCATGGAGTGGGTCATAACAACCTTTTCCCCTTAAAAGAATTTTGTCCCGAAATTCCTAAAAGAGAAAGGAGACTTGTTATGCATCTCCAACTCAAGTTCCCACGTGGCTTCTTCTAAGTTATGGTTCCTTCATAAAACCCTCAGTAATGGTATCTCGTGAATTCTTGAACTTTTTGATCCTCTGATCAACTATTGGTATTGGTCCTTCAACATAGGACACATTTAATCTGATTCCAGATCGACTCACAAAACATTGTCTTTCCAGAATTGTTATAACAGTATCTCAATTTATGATAACTACTGAGAAATTATCATACTATTCATGCAGACAAACATTTAAATTCTTAAATAAACAGAATGCATGTCTATTTGGTACTTAAAATAAAATCATGCAATTTAACTGTTAAACATCGCCACATCTCATAATGAAAATTGATATCAAAATACTTGATTCATCGTACACCCTATCCTTAGGGTTTCATTTGCCTTGTTCATTCATCACATGCCAACACCCTACTCTTAGGGTTATCTCATTCACTAATCACATGGCAACACCCTACTCTTAGGGTTTTCATTATCTCATCTGTTTGATTGCAATTCAAATCACAATACGATATCATTCTGGAACTGGAAGAGCAGTATATTTCAAATCATTGTAATTACTGAGTAATGTTTATATCATGCATGCTGACAGATTAAAAATTCATAAATATTTCAAACTCAATCAATTTTGGCACATACATACTGGATTCATGTAATTGAACATCTTATTACATCAATAGGAGTTATTTACTTCACATATAACAAACCATTTGTACTATTTTTCAATTACTTGAAATTTCTCGAAGAACGTGCATATTAACCAAATTCCTGGTTTATGCATCACATAACTCAATTTAAGAGTTATTTACGTATCATATCACAAATATTTAATAGTACTTGAGAATTTCTAATGATATCTCAATGAAATGTGCCAATTCATGTAGATGTTTAGTCACACACATTAACATAATAGGAAGCATGCAACTAGATTTATTTACATATTTTAATGTTGTCTTGCTAGCTTGAAATCATACATCTAATGGTTTACTAAATCTGTGTTTTCTGGGTTCATTCTCAAACTGTACCATTATCAGTGGTGCATTTCTAAACTCAACATGATATAATTGAAACTGGATTACCAAGCAACCTAATTATTTTATCCATGTATATCTTAGTCAAGTTTCGAGACATCACAGGTCGACTTAATATGAAGAAAGTGAGCAGACTAAATTAGCCTATCCACAATCATTCATATCAAATCACAACCTCTAGGTGTCCTGGGTAATCTTACCACAAAATCCATTGTGATAAATTCCCACTCCCATTCAAGCATAGAAAAAGATTACAAGGTAGCTATAGGTTTCTAGGGTTCAGCCTTAACCTACATGCACACACTACTTTTAACTACATTCTCAGCTACATCCTTCTGCATATCTGACCATCCGTTTCAACTACTTGAGATTCATATACATCTTAGTGTTTCCTGAAAGCATAGCATACATCAATACATACACTTCTATAAGAATCCTTTCTTCCGGCCTTTTCCCCTGAAAAGAATTTTACTCTATCTCGAGGTACACACAACATGTCATGCTAATACAACACCTTATCATCTAAAAACTTAAACTCTAGTCTCTTTTCCTCCTATCATGTCATGCATGGTCTGGTTTATCTCACTATCACCCTATTGTAGTTTCTTGATCTAATCATAAGAAGTAGGCTTAACTTATATCTGTACAATCAAATCACTCTGTGTTATCACCCCTAAGCTTAAGTTCAACTTCCACATTTCTACTAACAGGTCTCTATTGAAACCTGTCATAGAAAATGCATTAACTGTTGAACTTGACTTTCTGCTGAAAGCATCAGCCACCATATTCTCATTACCAGGGTGATAATCTATTGTATCATCATAAATATAGTGACTCCATGTCTTAAAAACATGAACTTCATCAGCTATATTCAGATCATAATCGGATAATACTCCGCTTTCTATGCTACTCTCTTATTGTTATATTTCAAGTTTATGTCTTATTCTTTTCTCTAAGTCATTTCATGTTTTCATGTACCGATCAGATTATCTACTTCAAAACCCTAGATCACTATCAAAGCCAGTTTACTTTTCATAGAACAAATCTCAAGGTCTTATTTTACAAAGTTACTAGTATTCAAGGTTACATCACCAATGATATCCATTAAGCTACTACAACTTTAATCATTCTAGGTTTTGATCCTTATTAATAACATAGCATTATTGTGTGTGTGTGGTCGATTATATAAATCAATTTGAGTTGCTTGGGTCAATAGCATATTAACCCAACACTCAACTTTCATTATATTGGCTGAAAACTCAGTTTTCACAATAGTTTCTATAATTCGTTTATTAAACAGCTAACAGAAGCTCCAAAAGTTCTGTAAATTTTATATATTGTGCCTAATGAAGTTTTAGACCTCCAGTAAAAATTTCAGATTATTTCTAATTACCAATAAATAATAAAAAAATCAAACAGTGCACTGCTATATTGCAGTCTGCAGCAGGTTCGGCTGAGTTACAAACTCGGCCGACACCCTTACTGTAGAGGTCAAAAGTCATCCCAAAATTACACCAATTTAACAATGTGTCTAAAGTTGTATTTTTTCAAGCACAGTTAAAATCTGAGATCAATTGGATATACCAATAAAAAGATAAAATTCAATTACCACACTGCTATATTATTCAGAAAATGTGATCGGTCGAGTTTGAAACTCGGCCGATAAACAAGTCAGAACATTTTTCAAAAATTTTGATATTTTCCAATGTTGTTTACATTTTATATATACAAATCATATCCAAATTTGAGCTAAATCAGAGTTACACATAAAATACTAAAAATCATTTAATGAGACATTCTATTTATCAAATTCTGTATTCATGTATCATCAAAACCCTATTTTGGGCCGATTAGGGTCTATGCTTCTCAAACCCTAATTCTCAAGAACAAAGAACATTTAGATTTCTTATCGTAGTTAAAACATCCTAGTGTATATACATTCTCTCTATGTTACGGGTCTAAATCATCCAGAGTCTATTCTTATTTTACTGTTAATAGGAGTCATTAGATCCCAGTAACGCATCCTGCCAGCCGGACCAGGCCGAACCTGTAGTCCTGAAGCCAAGAGCTACTCGAGATTAATCAACCCCTATTAATCTTAAACATGTGGAAAGAATATCCACTTAGGGAAAACTCATTTATACTTAATTTCGGGTCTACTTTAATACAAAGAAAACAAACATTAAACAATTCACTTCATGTCACAACATTATAAAAGAAGCATACTTATTGTACAAACTGAAAGTCTAAATTCATGCATATAAGAGTGTTTCTAATGATCTTTAATCAATAAGCAATATAAAGTAGGAGCTATATCACATCCTTTATTTAATCTCTTACTCCTACATTAATTTCTGATTTCTTAACCCTAAGATTTCTAGGGTTTTCTCTCTAGCCTATCCTTCCTCTGCATACCTGGCCAGGGCATCCAGAGAAGAACAGACAGAGTAGCTTGATACTGGTAAATCTAAGTATTCAGACACCTGGCCAGGGTATCTAAACACTCAGACCTTCCAGAGCTAAAACACATCATTTATTATTCGCCTTACTTATAACTTTATTCTTTGACCTTAATGATTCTTAACGACTCATCTTAAGCTCATTACTTGATTGTCGTGACCACATCCTCTTCCTACTATCTACAATAGTATAACAGAACACTTCCTGTTAGAAAATTACAGATAGAAGAAAGACACCTAAACCTTAATCCTATTGGTCTCTTATCGTCCCCTGACCTTGAGTAACTATGTACTCAAACCAAAGCTCTGATACCAAAATTGTCACGCCCCAATCTCACATTAACCACAAACCACGAGATTAGGACGCGACAGGATGGGATTTACACATAAGCCAACCACTCTTCACTTTTTAAAACATTTTAAAGACATTAATAGGAAAATCTGATTTATGCTGTAAAATGAAACTAAACACACTGCGGAAGCATCTTTATTAACTGACTAGCAATATAAACAGAGTCTACAACATTTTACATTGTTTGACATAAAATAAAGCATAACAGTTAATTTACATATTTATACACATTCTCTCTCTCAGACCTTGTCCCAAAGATCGAGGGGAAAGGACTAAGAGACCTCTAACTACAAACTACATATATCTTCTACAGACTAAGCGATAGGATGAAACGATCCTTCAGATTTCCTGCTGCTGATGATAACCTGAAAATGTTTTGAGTAGAGGTATGAGCCTACTCGCTCAGTGAATAGCATTTCACTTAGCTATCACTAAACAACTCATCAGGTTTATAAACTGAAAATAAACATATAAGCAGTTCAAGCAGGGCAGTTCTATTGACATAGTAGATATATAGATAATAATCACATTTCTAAGCATCAACAGGTATTTCAGGTAAATAAGCAGTTATATAAATTTACTGTGATCCTACATGATTATTTATTCATTTTATTATTATGCCCTAAATATATGCAGTGTACTCTGCATATAAAGATCCGCAGCAAGTCCATGCTACGGTCCCACCGTACAAGACTTAGCGACACACCCGGGAGATGCTAAGGCTGACTACTCGTCCTGGTCTGCACAGGATTCCTGGCTCTTCGGCCAGAAACATAGGCTCTACGGCCTCAAAGCACTACTCTGAGTGCACCAGACTCCTCCTTTAACCTGAGTACACCGGCGGAGAGTCACAGGGTTACCTTCGTGACACAAGCACGAATGGTGTTAGATAACCATGTTTTCTTTTGTTTTCGCAGTGCCATCGTGACACAAGCACGATTGTTGTTGGACACTGCCTCTCTTTCCTCGTTTGTCCGTGACACAAGCACGGATGATGTTGCAACACGAGTTTCACCCCAAAGTTGCAGACCTGTCTAAGGGGTTCTACGGTGTTAGGGCATCTAGGTCTATTAATTAATTAACAGATAAACAAATAAACAAGAAAATCACATTCCATACTTATTGCACAATCTGAACATCACAAGAAGCACATATATATATCCTTTATCGTAATTAAACATGATTCAGTATCATTTATCCCGTTTCAATACTAAACATCTATTTTGAAATCAGTAAATACATTGCAACTATAACACAGAAAATTTCATCATTTTCATTAAGCATATCACGTATTCAATTCTAATGAATCTAACATACTCTGTTGTATGAACTACACTGTTTAGAAGTTATATCAATTGATACAGAAGCAATTAAACATTTAAATTGAGTTAAATATTGATTTCTAAATGAACTACTACTCACACTAGAAACTCGGCCGACCACTCTGGGAACTCGGCCGATCGGCTGACAACTCGGCCGATCCACCTGCAACTCGGCTGATCCAAACCCTGATTGATTTCCGGTAAAGGGAAACTCGGCCGAATCACACCCAATTCGGCCGATCAAAATGCTGTTTGTTAATCCTAATAAAGAAACTCGGCCGAATCATTCGCAATTCGGCCGAACGACACACCGACAGGAAAATATTCAAACTCCTGAGTTTATTAATGATAAATAAATGAAACCCTACTCACCGCAATTTGGACTGTCCGGATTCGTCCGGAGATGCGTCCAAGACCGGATTCTGGGCGATTTCGGATCGTCTTCATTCTTGGATTTGTTCTGTTCACGGTCTAGCTGCAACAGCTGCTTTCACCTAAGCTCATCTTGACGAAAGGCTCGATTAAGGGTTGAATCAAGGCTAAGGTTCCGGATTCCTGCAAAGACCTCAAAACCGAATTCCATGGCACCGTTTCGTGGTGCTGGCCGCCCCAAATATGATCCTAACTGCTGGCCGCAGCATCTTGCTAGCTGCAGGACGGCCGCCTAAGCCAAGCAGCAAGGCTGCAGGTGGCTAGGCGAGTAGGGGAGGAAGAGGAAAGGTGAAGGAAGGAGAAAGGAAGGAGAAGAAGAGGTCGGCGTCGTTGAATCGAGGCCAAGGAATCCAATTCGCCCAAAATCCCCTCCCCTACGCTTCCTCTCGGTCGAGCGCTAGTTGAGCGCCGCTACAGTCGGTTCTTGTTTCAATCGGGAAGAAGAAGATAAGTAATAAGCGAGAAAAGAAAAGGCTAAATAAAAGCCAGAAGAAAATTGGGAAAAATTGCAAAACTAGACCCTAATTCTAGAAAATGCCATAACTATGGCCTCGGGGGTCCAATTAAAATGATTCTTCTTGCAAACTTTCAAGCACAAGATTCTCTATCATCCCAAGGCATAAAATTATGTTATCTAGCTTGTCACAACTGGTCAAGTTAGTAGTCACTAATTGCAACAGTGAGTACTCAACTCAACTTAATTACCATAACGATCATCATAGCCATTAACATTAATTACCTCAGGTGCTTCAAACTCAACTATTGATTCACGTAGTAACTTATTTGATTAACCATGATATTTTTATTTGATACTCAACACTAATTGAAGTGTTTCACGTAATTCTAGGTATTTATTAGTTAATCATGGAGTGGGTCATAACATTCAGAGTAGGCTAGAGAATACGGTTGTATTAATACAACTTATCTTCCATCGAGGGTGCACAAATTATTCCAAAACAAGGATGTTTTTTTTCTAAAGGCTTCACAGTAAAGAATCTATCAGTCCACTTTCTCAAGTACACCAAGAAAAACTTTACCACATTGAGCCCTTCAAATAGACAAAGCTTACGTTTACCATGTCATTGCATCTATTGACATAGGAAATTGTTGTACACATTTGTATGTTGGATTGCATGCATATTTCACATTGTTTTCATTTTCCTTTACAAATTATTGATATTATTAAACAAGCTAAAGAAAAATAGCAACATATATAGTTACAACCATGTGCCAAGCTAAGTGAAATTTAAGGTAAAAACTCAAGAAATTAAAAAATAAGATCCAATAACAAAAAAAAGTTTGAAGCACAAGTAGGAAATTCAGAAAATCTAACCTGAAGGATCACAAAGATGTTAGTAACATTTTTGGACATTTTCTCTATGTCTATAGTAGCAAAATCACTATGCAATCGGTAATAGATCATGCTTTCTTTACATGTACTATCCTGATCTTATTCTCATGACATGTAATCTTATTCTCATGATGAGTAAAGATAAGATGGATTTAGCAACCATGATGAGAAAACTGGAGGCCTCCAAGACATATGCCCTTTTAGTTTAGGAACCCTGGGCTTCTAGAAATGCATTCCTTTGCAATAGATTCTGGACATAGTATCTTATTGATCAAGAAACACCCACAGGCATTGAGATTGGCCATGCTTCCATCCTTTCTTATAGTCTCAACATATCCTCATAGCTTGGAGGCATTCAAATTGAGGTAGAAATGTTGCAATCCTAGGCAGTTTCATCATGAATGGTTTATGTAATTGATATTTTAAACTCCTTGCGATGCTTTTAACTGTACCTCTACTAAAGGGATTTCTTTACTATAAGTGTAAGGACCCTGACCTTCATTTTCGACTTACCCTGTTTGTTTTGCCTAAACCTTGTGCTTCGTTGTTTGCTAATCATCTTTAGTGATGATTAGGGTTTGCCTGTGTTTAGTTGAGAGTTGGAGGTGCTACTTGCAAAATAACCTAAGTTAGGGTTGGAGAGAAAGTTTGCCACCTTGAGAAATGTCTTTCTCTCTCTTTGCTTCCTCTAGAGTTGATAGGAAGGTTTGGGCTCGTGACTTGAGTTGTCTTGGGCTTGGTTGAGCTCTTTTGGGCCTTATTTTCCCTTGCTTGGGCCTTGCCTTGCTTGCTTGAGCCCTGTATCGGCAAGGATGCTTTGTGTCACCCATGGGGGTGTCGTCCATGGTGGAGTGTGTCGGCCTTTGACCTTTGTTTGACCTCCTTACTTTGGTTGTGTCACCCTAGCTTGGACATGTGGCCAAACCTTGGTTGAGTGGTGGCACGGCATGTGCATGTGTTTTGCAAGGTGGTTAAACGTGTGGAAAAGTGTCCCTTGGTAAGATGACACCTTGCCTTGGTTTAACCTTGACCCTCATCTATATATGCCTTGCCTTTCTCTTCCTTATGAACCCTTTAGCTCTTTTGTTGCTCTCCCCTCCTTGTGTGCACGACACACCTTCCTTGGAGAGCTTGGTGGCTGATCCTTTTCCCTTGGTGGAGATCTCTTCGTCTTCCTCTAGCTAGGTGGACGAACCCTAGGTGGGTCTTATCCTTTGGTAAGCATCTTCCCTCTCTCCTTAGTATCTTCTTCTCCATCTTTCCTACTCTTCGGCCATGGTGGTTATGGTTCTTGTTCCTTTTCTTGAGGTGGCCGAAAGTGGTGAGCGTGGAGCTAGGAGCTAGAAGATTGGAGCTTTGGAGCTTGAGGAGTTTGCTTAAGGCGGGTTACATAACTTCTAACCCTAGCTATACTACCTTCTCTATGTTTCATGTTTCATATATGTTGATGATCGGCCCTTGCATGTTATGTTTCTTGATCTAGTACATGTTGTTGATATTATGGATATAATTAACATGATGTTGTTGATGTTGATGATGGTTTATATGCCTTTACACCTAGTTGGCCGAACCATGGTTTAGGGTTTCCTTGTTGAGCAATACCCCTTTTCCCTCCTTGGTCTAGAGAAGTGAGTTTGAGCTCTAGTGATGTAGGCAACACCCCTCTCTCATTTTAGTTGAGAGGTGAGTCTACATTCTAGTTTCTTGGGCGACACCCTCCTCTCACCATGGATTTGAGAGGTGAGCTTTTGAATTGATGATGGCCTATGTTGAGGTGGATCCTGGTGGTTGCCCAATTTGTGATAGAGGTTGTGCAAAACCCCTCTCTCTTGGTTGTTGAGAGGTGAGCCGATCTTCTTGATCAATTGGGGGTTGAAGCCCTTGTGCTTGAGGTTGAAGATGACCATGTTGGGTTGTTCCTTGCACGATATGACCTTGGAATAATGTTGCCCGATAACCTTCTTGTCTTGGGTTGTAACCGTAGCCGTTACACCTAGTTGGGTTTGGTTGGGGCTTGATATGGTTCCCTTGGTTGACACATAGTGGAGATGGAGCTTGGTTGTTACACCTTGAGCTTGTACTCTGAACGACACACTTTGAAGTAAGGTTGCGCGATGCCCCCTTGCCTTGTGTTGATCTTGGCCGATATGCTTTGTTGAGCCTTGGTGGCTTGATGCCCGATATGCCTTGGCCGAGATGACCCTTGTCTTGGATGTGCTTTGACCGATATGATGTCTAATCCCTTTTCTTGTGTTGGGCCATATGAAGTATTCTTGTGATGCCCGATATGATGGTTATATAGAGAACCCTAGATGGTGCCTTAGTGGTGGCCAATACGAGTAGCTTGACCTAGATGGATGATAGGTCTGTGCTGGACATGGGGTTGTGTTTCCCGACGCACCCCTAGTGGAGTTGGTAGAGATGCTGCTTGTTTAGCCAGCTGGTCCTTGCACGACATGGCACCTTGGGCGATAGGGTGCCATGGTCGATATGAAGGACTCTTGGACGATATGGAGATGGTTGCTCTTAGAGGCGCCTGGGGCGTAATACCCCCCTTGGCCGATAGGCTTGGGTGAGGGTAGTCACCCTGCCCGATGATACCTATCGTGAGGGTTGCAGGAGTTTTGGTGAAGGTTTTGATAACTCGAAATGTATATGGCTTATAATAATAACACAAGAGATATGGTATAATCACCTTGAATCATGCAAATATGATGATAAGATATAATTACAGGTTGTGAATAAGGAAGCTTGGAAGCATATGAAGTTGCTTCATATGATGATGTGAACCATGCCTATGGTCACATGTATAAGGCATAATATATGCTCATGATTAATAATAATACCATGAATGATAAAGTTTATAATCATATATGTTTCTCTATACTTGATAGCATGATCATTCTATTAATCCATGATGGCTTCAATTATCTCTATGAATGTGTATACTAACCATGCAGGTATTTCATGTGGATTCATAGCCTGGTAAGAGCTATGAGACATATATGCTGGAATTGCACCATGTGGTAATATGGCAACAAGTTGATAGGTATGAGGACCTGATATAAGGCTGAGTGCCTAGTTGAGGTGTTATCCTCTTATGATGATATAAGGGATGTGTTCCCAGGATGCTGATACATGATTATGATGCCTTGAGAGGCAGTGGTTGATATAATAAGGGATTGAGGTCCCAGGACAGTATGATGATGGAAATAATGATGTAATCCTATAAGGATATGTTTATACTTTGTTTTGCCTCAACAATTGGCTTAAAATATACTAATCAATTATAGATGAACATATCATGTAGTTTTCCCTGGCCATAGATCCATTACCGTCAATATTTGGTGATGGTGAAATAGATTTATCCTGCGGGATTACCTGGAGCGCATATTGTTGAATATGTGAGATTTCCCCTAGCCTAAAATAGGAGGGTTTGAGTGCAACCGTGATTGCAGACTCAGGACATATGGAGCATGGTGAACATACCCATGGCTCATGATATGTGATGATGATCATGATGCATTCATGGCTCGTATGTATGCACTAACACCTATGATGAGGTGAGCTAAATATATGGGTAGCTTCTGGAGCTGACCCAGAGGCTGAGGCCCTATAAGCATAAGACTGCGGTCTTGCTTGATGATTCGGGTACTGACCACGAGAAGGTGAGGTCATGGAGTCTGGATCTCCTTGTACCATGTATGGCACCGGATTGGGCTTTGCAGCCAATGGTTGGATTTGAGCAGGGAAGGCTCACTTCCTCAGGGCATAATAAAACGTAATCCAGCCGAATAAGTATATCTTGCTTAGAGAAAAATACAGAACATTGATTGAGGCCTTGCTTATATAGCTGATCCAGTTGAACTATGCAGTTGCGCATACGATCCCTATATCTTGTGATAAGTTCTTATAAAGCTTATCTTGTCAATCATGTTCCATAAAGAAAAACTGGGTTATATGCCTCCCGGATATCTTGGTAAGCTTGGTGGTAATAATAGCTTTGCTCAGTATGCTGCTCTTGTTATACGCTTCATCAGTTATCTGCTTTAATCTTTTTGAGGTTTTATAGTTTCGGAGGGGAGTTATGTTTCTCGTTGGGACTGTGTGTCTCACCCCGCTCGTTTACACCCTTTTTAGGTGATCGTTCTAGACGTGGTGGTGGTCATGAGGTTGCGACTGAGCAGCAAGAAGAGAAGTAGAAGGCAAGAGATGGACATGCTGCTATTTTGTGGTTTTATAGTAAAGTCCTAGAGTCATCCCTATACACTCAGGTCCTTGGAGGTGTTTGACGATGTTTCACGATGCTAGCTGTTGTAATTTTTTATATATCCTCCTACTGGCCGTATGTGTCCGTTATGAATGTATAAACAGGCGTTGAACTCTGGTGCTGAAAGTACAGCTGGTTCCGATAAGTTGTGGACCTATGGCATGGCTTGTGAATGTTTATATAACATGTCTTTCTACAGGATCTGGATGCAAAAGTTCTCTCATGCATGTTTTCTGCAATCAGTTTTAATTAACCTATGTTTTTGGTAATGTGAGGTTCCGCACATTTTTGCGTGTCATCTCATTGTTTGTATGATGGAGGGGTGTCACATTTGGTTTGGTATTAGAGCTCTAGGTTTCGCTGAGTCTATAGGGATCTAGGACTAGGTTTTCGTCTGTTCTTGTGAGTTTCCAGATTTTCTTACATTAACCTTCTTCCCTCAGTGGAAGATAAAGCTTAAAGATGTCTGGAAACCATGAAGAACATGCTGTCGAGAGAAGCGATGTTGCATTAGTTGATGGAGCAGGAGGGCAGGCACATGAAGATCGAGTGCCTGAGGTCCCCCAACTTGACCCAGCCATTCTCGAAAATCCTACCTACCAACAGCTTATGGGGTAGTTGATGGCTACGATGAATCACATGGTGGAAAGAGTGCCAGTGCCTCTGCCAAGAGCACATGCTCCCCATGGTGAAGCATCGGGTATTGGGAAGACCTTTGAGCGGATTTGCCAAGTCGGAGCTTAGGATTATGCTGGAACGGTTGATCCGACGGATGTTGATCTGTGGCTTATAGGTCTCGAGTAGGCCTTCCGGATCCTCGACATCCCTAAAGCAGACAAAGTCAACCACACTGTCTACCTTCTGAAAGGTAGTGTTGGCCACTGGTGGGCCATCGAGGAGGAGAAGCGACCCAGTGAGGAGATCGGTTGGGAGGTTTTTCGGTGAGAGTTCGTCAGCAGATACTTTTCGAAGACGTATCTGGATGAGAAGATCAACCAGTTTGAGCGTCTACGCCAAGGATTGATGAGCATCACCGAGTATGAAGCCAAGTTCATGGACATGCTGAGGTTTTGTCCTCACATGGCTGCAACAGATGATGAGCAGATCAGGCGGTTTGAGAAAGGTTTGAGTGATGAGCTGTCGACACATGCTGCTGCTTTAGAGAATCGGGAGCAGTTTGCCACGTTTGTGGAGTCCTTCTGCAGGATTGAATGATTTGTTAAGGAGAAAAGGGAGTCCATGACCAAGAAAAGGCATGCTCAGTTCCAGGGACAGAGGTTTGGTGGCTTCAAGAAGCCAAGGTTTTCAGCACCTTCTGTGATACAGAATTCTTGTACACCATCTCAGTGGTCTCCGAGTAGGGGAAGAGGTTATGTTTCTTCGCCATTAAAGGTGCATAGTACAACTTCTGTGGCAGTGACATGGCCATCTAGGCCGCATACAGAAGCCAGGTCATGTCATCACTGTGGACAGACTGGGCACTTGAGGTCAAATTTCCCAAAGAGAGATGTTGAAGTAACACAACAGCTGAGACAGAATCAACAAGGGTCAGACAGACCGCAACCCAATGGTAGCAGAGGGCGAGTACGCAGTCAAGCGTCGCAAGCAAGATCGTCTGCTCAAGGGAGCAGAGGACGCAGACAAGCAACAACTCGATTCTATGCTATAAGTCAGCCGAAGGTGATAGTCAACCCGCGAGTGGTGACAGGTCAGATGGAGTTATTTCATTCTGATTTGTCTTCTTCTTGCTTTATATCTATTTTGGTTGACCCCGGTGTTACGCACTCTTTTATCGCACATAATCTTCTTGATAGTTGTCCTTTACCTATTAGTTGTAAGAAAGATAACTTGTTGTTAGAAACACCTCTCGATGGTTCTTCGATACTTCGAGAAGAGTGTCCATCTTGTGTTCTGTCTTTCTCAGGACACGGTATACAAGTGGATCTTATACCACTAGATATGCATGGATTCAATGTGATCCTCAGAATGGATACCTTAGAGAAGTATAAGGTTGTGTTGGACTATGGTTCCAAGCAGGCAGTGTTTGATGACAGTGGAGAGAAGTGGATCTTCCAAGGAGATAGGGAGATTCTTCCGACATGTCTAGTATCAGCAGTGGTGGCAGAAAAGTTGTTGTGGCAAGGTTGTGAAGCATTCTTAGCTCATGTCATGGATACCAAGGCAAAAGGTCCTAGCCTCGAGGAGGTGATGGTTGTCTGAGAGTTTGCAGATGTGTTTCCTGATGAGTTCCCCGATGTACCCCCACCTTGAGAGATTGATTTTGAGATCAATCTGGTACTAGGAACACAGCCAGTTGCACAGACACCATACAAGATGGCTCCAGCAGAGATGGCAGAGTTGAAGAAGCAGTTACAGGAGTTGTTGGAGAAAGGTTTCATCCTACTGAGCACGTCGCCTTGGAGTGCTCTAGTGCTATTCGTTAAGAAGAAGGACGGGGAAATGACGTTATGTATAGATTATTGGCAGTTGAACAAAGTCACAGTCAAGAATAAGTACCCTTTGCTGAGGATAGACAATTTGTTTGACCATTTACGTGGCGTTATAATGTTCTCAAAGATCGATCTACGGTCTGGATATCATCAGTTAAGGATAAAGGCGGATGACATACCTAAGTTAGCGTTTAGGATGAGGTATGGTCACTTTGAGTTTGTGGTTATGCCGTTTGGGCTAACCTATGCACCTGCTGCTTTCATGGATCTGATGAATAGGGTGCTCCGTCTATTTCTAGGTCAGTTTGTTGTAGTTTTCATAGATGACATCCTGATCTATAGCTGGGATAGGCAAGATCATGAACAACATTGTTATGACCCCGCCTCCCGGTAACCCCCAATTAAGGGAGACCGAAAGGACAGAGCCGTTAACCAATAACCCGGATCAAAGGTTCGACAAATAATCATTAACAATTATTAAATTCTACCAACTATACTGAAATATGGAGAAAAGTAAAAGCTTTTGCATACCTTTTAAAACTGGGATTTCAAAACTTTTATCCACCCAGATAGTAATCTATCTAATCCTCCTTTGCACTTTAATTCTCATTTAGTACCACATATGCCACTATACTGTTTGCTCTTTTCATTGTACCTGAAACCCCGACAAACAAAACGTCGGTCAGCCGAAGCTGGTATGTGGGGGAAACAATAATCATGCAAATATGTTAACAACATAGTCATTCAATTAATCATTTAACAACCAAGATTACGTTTTAAGCCAAACTACTCAATCCATACATATCCACAACTCTGTGTTGTCCCTTATGTGATACCTCTATAAAGGTAGATTTTTACCCCCATGGTCCTACCTTACAGGTAGCCAATACATAGGGTAATAGAGTCGCATGGCACTACCCAAAGGTAGCCCAATATCTAACTCAATATGACTTGATGGTCCTAGCCTCTAGGTAGCCATATACTAAGTCATTCAATGACCTGATGGACCTACCCTCTAGGTAGCCATATACTAGGTCAACTATTAAGCCACAGAGGAAACCAGGATCTAAGCTAGTAGGCACATATCTTATGTGATAGTCATATCCACATTATAGTTTGCATGAATTAAAATCATCCAACAATTAATTCATGACATCGATGAAAACTTCAGTAAACCTAGAAAAACTAATTTGAGATATTCATAAGCGTAACCACATACCTGTATTGCAGATTCAGATACAGAATTAATCAAAACATAGAAATCCCAATCAAGCAACCAATCATGCACAAAATCTTGGCCAATTGGAGGATGCCACGTCATCAATTTCCATGCACGATGGCTGATTGCAAACATAACACAATGATCGTTATGCCCTTGGTTAAGTTGTGCGCGCCTTCATCCCGCAGAGGGCATTTTTGTCCAACACAACTCTTTCTTTCTACAACCTCGGGAAGCTGCTTGTTGCCGCCCTAGCGGCCGTGGGAGCGACACCTCCTCCTTTTTTCTGACCTCGTCGGCCACCAGGGAGGGTGTCGTTGCCTCCGCCCTTTCTTGGCGCACGCGAAGCGCTTCCAACCATGGCTGAAACAGCCGGTATCAGGCTTTGTGACCTCGCGACCCGCATCCAAGCTGCAGCTGTGTGGAGCCCGAAGGTCAGGAATATTAGATGATCATCCACTGGTCCTCGAGGTACATCAGGCCCTCCTTGGGATGACTCCACATCCCTCCGTTGCTCCCGAGAAGACACCACGTGAGGTTTAGGGTTTTGGACATAAACGATGAAGAAGGAGAGAGAACGGATGCTTGGAACTAACTTAAACTCGGCCAAGGGCTCTACCCCTTATATAGGGGAGAGTATCCATGCCCTACATCATTCATACATGCATTAGCAATGCCTTTTCCTAATAGGAATATGATTCCTTCATTAAGAAGCTAGTTTCTCTCTCTCTCTTATTTCTTTGATATTCCTCCTTCTTTTGATATTAGGATTTCGAAAATTATATCTTTTATCTTCTTTGTACTTGCCTTTTCATTTATTTTAATAGAAATCACTTCCTTTTTTCATAATGCCACCAAAATCATTAATAATGTATCATATTATCTTTTATCTTGCAAATTTTGGTATTTTTTCTTTCTTTCCTCTTTATTGGGACTCCTTGGATCCCAAGACACTCCATTATTTCGAAATTCTTTTTATTGGATACTTATTAGCCTTCTAGATGCATCTTTATGCATTATTTCACATTATATTGTTTATATTTCATTAAAAAAAACTCTTTTGAGGTTTTCTCTTTATTTCTCTTTTATTTTTGTCATTGGCATTCCTTTTAATATTAGCAACCTCATGGATACGAAATTTCACCAAGAAATCTCATTTATGCCTCTTTCCACTCATTTTCCACATTTTATCATTATTTTCAATTTCTTGCTTAATAAAGAAATACTTAATTAAACTTTTCTTTTCTTACTGCCTTCTCTATGTAAATTTGGACTCCTTGGAACCCAAGGAACCCAAGAGGCACGAAATCCATCCTTGGATTACATCTCTTTGCCTTCTAGAGGTTTCTACCTATTTCTTTTCTCAAATATTCAATTATTCATTTACTAATTGAATTTTCTTGTTATTTGGGCCCAATAGCCAATAAAGCCCAAAACACAATCATCAAGGCTATTGTAAACAAAATCCATTTATTCGAATCAAATTATATCATTATTTTTTCAAATATCTTTAATATGAGAAATTACATCTCTCACCAAATGAACCCAAAAATTTGGGTTGTAACATCCTTCCCCTCTTATAGGAATTTTGTCCTCAAAATTCTATCAAGCAAACAAACAATTCAAGATAATACTTTTCCATGTCCATTAACAGCCCCTACGTGACTTTACCTTTCCCATGGCACTTCCAAAGAACCTTTATCATCACATATTCTTTTCTCTGAGTTCTTCCATCCTGGCGTCTAAAACTGCACATGTGACTCAGGCCATTTCAGCCTCCCTTGGGGCTCACTAGGTTCATTGCTCAGCACATGGTTGGGTACTTCACATAGTGCTCTAAATTGGACACCTAAAACTCATCACACACTACTTTATCCTGAGGGGTAAGGTCAAACTTAACCTTCTCCACCAAACCATGTCAAAAGAACCCATGCATCGGGGACTCAGCTCTCTTAGCTATAACTTAGAGGGGTCGGATTTTCATGTCACATATTCTCCCACAGTGCATTGCATGCTAGTCTACTTTGCATCTGCTCATGACTCACGTCATCTCTAGGCTCCTTTCAGCCATTACATGATCAAAGCGACTTCTTCTACACACATTTTGGTCCTTTTCTAACCATCATGCGGTCCTTTCACCAACATCACCTTACTGAAGTGGTGACCGACACAACCTCCCTTACAGAGCTTCTTATAAAATCTGATACTGTCTATGGTGGTCATCATTACATCTTTTGTAGGAAAAGAACTGTCTCTAGCCATCACCCAGAAAGAGCACATATGCTCTCATCAGACCCTTTAGTCTGGATCATACTAACCATTAATTAGGGGTGATAAATTGTAATAACATCGAGTTCTTCATGTACCTACTTCCATCTTATGGAAGTGAATCTTTAGGTCAAACTCAAGAACCTTTGAACTCACATCATGGTGTCATTGAACCATCTCTCTCATCTGTAGTTCAACCAAATATGTCCCTCGAGAGAACTCTTTCTTTCTCATGTCATCTAGGTAAGGTAATCCACCATAATCCATATTGCATCTTGACCTTCCTTGGTCTAGGGGAGACTTATCACAACATCCATAGTGATGAACTCCCATTCCCTCTCGGGAACTCTTTATCCTCTATATCATTACACTGGGTTATCGATGTTCATCCTTCACCTTTTGTCATGCATGGCAACATATCACATGCAGCCTCATCTCCAGCATCCATAGTACTACTACTACTCATTATCTCAGTAATATCATGGCGTAAGGTGATCTCAACATCATTATTTATTGTATGTCATGATTCCTTAAGATAGATTCCTCAGAAACCCTAAACCACTCTTATCAGGGTTTCATCACCTTCCTATCCAAAGCATGCATTGGAGGTTCTATAACCATCCTTTCATTGCATCCAGGCCTAGGCTGGCTAACCAAACAACCATTAACTTGTTCCACATATCTCATTACATCTGAGTATTAGCTAAACTTATCTCCTTTCAAAACTTAGGGTTATCCAAACAACCTCTTCTATCTTCTAGCCAAACTAGGCAGGTATATCCCCACCAGAGCATCCATTACCACTCCACATCCTTCGGTATTAGGTAATATTGAAGATATACTACCTCCATGTATTCCGCTTCAGTCTCATCTCAAACTCTAAGTTTATCTTCAACAAGAAAACTCTGGGATCATCTACTTGGTTATCAAACTCAACCTTGTATCACATGTAGATTCCACATAGCTCATGATAAAACATTCTCATAAGGTGCTTATCTTAATACTCTTATCGTTTGTACCTATCCATGTATCATTCACTTAGGGTATGTTATCTTCTTTGTCCCCATATCTCGTGGCAACGTTCCAACCCACATCATCTTTATCCTTGGTGTATGGCATGTGTACTATCCTATCTCTCACCCCCATAACAAGAGCAAATAAGCATTTGGTTGTAGTCCAAATACAGAGTTCTTCCTGTTCCAAGAGTAGAGATGGTACATCCCACCTTGCCAGTACACCTTTAAGTCTAAGTTGGAACGTGCCACATATTTCTCAACATCACATTCATCTTGATATCAAAGTTACTTCCATGGAAAACTGGTCTGGAACCTACTGGGTCTCCACACAATCCTTGGTCATCTCCTCTAGGTCTATAGGTTGCCGACACTTTTAGGGTCATCCCTCTTCCCTTATGCATCCAGAGAGTGCCCTACTCATCTGCCCTTTGGGACCCATGAGTTCATGAAGGTGATCAATCTCCTAACTCATGGCCCTCAGACAATGATAGTTGTTACCTCCCGACCCTATGGTCATGTGCAACTGGGAAATTAGGCAACTCCTACTTTCATCGGTCTTATCCATACCTGACCCTAGGATAGACTTAGGATTCTCCATTTATAGTACCTGTCCAACTTAGAACTTCTCCCAAGCCTTCATCATCTCTCTTTGTATACATGGGCTGACATCCATCCTTTCATAGGGGTCATGGTGACCTGTCTACCTTGGCCAGGCCCCTTACCGGTTACCTCCATGGTAACACATCCGTATGTACTTAGAGATGGATATCTATGGGTCTACAAGTTCATTCTCATACCATGTACTTTCACTTAGCTTCTCAAGATCCCATGAGACCTCTTTAGGTTACCTTAAACCAACAAAACTGATATACACCCTACCAAAGGGGTCCCTCTCCCAGGATGGGAGGAAAACTATCTCTTGACAACACGGTCACAAAAGCTCTTAGGTCTAGGGTTTACATCCACATGATCCTACTTAACCCTAGCAAGCTATTAAGGCACAAGCAGATCACCTACTGAACCATGCTAAGTCATACTTGTCCTCTTTCCTCGATGCTGGATCGAGATCATACTTTCCTTTATCATCAACCTAGTTATGAGGGGTTTATCAAACATACCTTAAACTTAAGGGGCTTCCATTTTTCCTCTATACATGAGGAGTACCATGCTCACTTATATAGGAACTCAACTCTCCTCATGAGCATTAGGTACACCACTTCCCCTCTTAGGCCTAGGGACCCTAGGTTCACTTGTAGGTGTCCAACTGCATACTCTATCTCTTAACCCAAACCAACCATGTAACGGGTATGACATACACTTCATGTCATCTTTTTCCTTGATCAACACTTTAAAGTTGAGTCCTCCTCAAGGACAATCAACAAGGTACAAGGCCTCATAACCTGATACTATACCTCTCTGGGTCTAAGGAACTCTTCTTCTCATCTATACCATAGGTATAGAGGTACCAACAGACTCATCCTCTCTCTAGGGTTTGGTTCTTCTCATGGTAACCAAGACATCAGCAAACCCTAGGGATCAAGCATGTGGCGACCACTATCATCCACTTAGGTCACATCATCCTCGACTCCCCACTGTTCCTCATATCTCGGGGTCTAGGTTTACGACCTTCTTGCTTGGTGTCCCGCTCTCCCTACAACCAACCTCACCATTAGAGGTACTCTCTTCATGAAGGGTCGACCTCAAAAGCATGCCCCTACCTGGATGAAGCCTATGTTCAACTTATGTTTTGCTCAAGGTTATCCATAGTTCTTTATGCTTATTTCATAAGCCATCCTTCATAATCTCCTGGTGAGGGTTTCAACCCTTTACTCACACTACTAACGTACCCTGGGTGCATGTTATGCCCTACTCGCATAAGCCCATAGGGTTTCTAAGGTCCTTCACTAACATCATCATCTAAGGAGCTATCCTTTACCCTAACATGCACGACCCTTCCCAGGGTTGGGTTTCCAAAGGTGCTAGGTCACCCATGGATCATATGGCATCCCAAAGGCATGTCCTTTTAAACACCTGGTCCAACTCATCTCTCTCTAACCTTCACTTAGGGTTAGGGTTAGCATCATCCTCAGAGGATGTGCCAGGTCTCTACTTTCAATGGAGATCTCTATCTCTAAGACTGACTTATCCTCCCGACAAGAAGGTCTAGCCTCAGGTCTCTTCTGAGGACATGACAACTTATGTCATACGATCTAAGCATGTATCTATTCTTTAATTTGCGCTTAATCTATTAAGCTTATGTCCATGACATCTTATTTATGTGCTTTCCATTAATTTGGTGGAGGATTCCTTAAACCTTATTAACCTTACCCACACCTCAAGAGGGTGAGGAGAAGAAAGAAAACCCTAATCCTTTAGGTCCTTAACAGAATTTTGTGATTAGAAGGGATGAATAAGATGAGAAAGTCCTAAAGGTATCTTATTTCGATTCATACCTAAGACTTTGGTCAGGCAGTCAAACGGATCCAGGAGTCCTCGTATTCCGACTAGCGGTGCAGAGGAAAACATTGCCAGCCCCCGGTCATGATCCTTTTCTAGACCGCTCCGTCTTTCGGATAATACTCTAATAACTCCCTTGGGTTCTATGGAGTTTGTAAAATTTAATAATTATTAATGGTTAAGTGAGGAACCTACGCTCTGATACCAATTGTTACGACCCCGCCTCCCGATAACCCCCAATTAAGGGAGACTGAAAGGACAGAGCCGTTAACTAATAACTCAGATCAAAGGTTCGACAAATAATCATTAACAATTATTAAATTCTACCAACTATATTGAAATATGGAGAAAATTAAAAGCTTTTGCATACCTTTTAAAACTGGGATTTCAAAACTTCTAT
The DNA here is from genome assembly GCA_963693085.1 of Alisma plantago-aquatica. Lineage (NCBI taxonomy): Eukaryota > Viridiplantae > Streptophyta > Magnoliopsida > Alismatales > Alismataceae > Alisma > Alisma plantago-aquatica. The sequence continues at coordinate 1,127,408,597 of OY856409.1, read as the reverse complement.
CCACCCAGATACTAGTCTATCTGATCCTCCTTTACACTTTAATTCTCATTTAGTACCACATATGCCACTTTACTATTTGTTCTTTTCATTGTACCTAAAACGCCGACAAACAAAACGTCGGTCAGCCGAAGCTGGTATGTGGGGAAAAAATAATCATGCAAATATGTTAACAACGTAATCATTCAATTAATCATTTAACAACCAAGATTACGTTTTAAGCCAAACTACTCAATTCATACATATACACAACTCTGTGTTGTCCCTTATATGATACCTCTATAAAGGTAGATCTTTACCCCCATGGTCCTACCTTACATGTAGCCAATACATAGGGTAATAGAGTCACATGGCACTACCCAAAGGTAGCCCAATATCTAACTCAATATGACTTGATGGTCCTACCCTCTAGGTAGCCATATACTAAGTCATTCAATGACCTGATGGACCTACCCTCTAGGTAGCCATATACTAGATCAACTATTAAGCCACAGAGGGGACCATGATCTGAGCTAGTAGGCACATATCTTATGTGGCAGTCATATCTACATTATAGTTTGCATGAATTAAAATCATCCAACAATTAATTCATGACATCAATGAAAACTTTGGTAAACCTCGAAAAACTAATTCGAGATATTCATTAGCGTAACCACATACCTGTATTGCAGATTCAGATACGTAATTAATCAGAACATATAAATCCCAATCAAGCAACCAATCATGCACATAATCTTGGCCAATCGGAGGATAACACGTCATCAGTTTCCATGCACGATGGCTGATTGCAAACATAACACAATGATTTTTATGCCCTTGGTTAAGTTGCGCGCTCCTTCAGCCCACGGAGGGCATTTTTGTCCAACGCAACTCTTTCCTTCTTCAACCTGGGGCAGTTGTTTGCTTCTGCCCTAGCGGTCGTGGAAGCGATGCCTCCTCCTTTTTCCTGACCTCGTCGACCACCATGGAGAGTGTCGTTGCCTCCAGCCTTCCCTGGCGCACGCGAGGCGCTTCCAACCATGGCCGAAATGGCCGGTAACAGGCTCTACGACCTCACGACCCGCATCCAAGCTGCAGCCGTGCTACAGGTGTGTCGCCGGTGTTTGGGTGGAGCCCGACGTTCAGGAATATTAGATGATCATCCACTGGTCCTCGAGGTACATCAGGCCCTCCTTGGGATGACTCCACATCCCTCCATTGCTCCCGAGAAGACACCACTCGAGGTTTAGGGTTTTGGACATAAACGATGCAGAAGGAGAGAGAACGGATGCTTGGAACTAACTTAAACTCGGCCAAGGGCTCTGCCCCTTATATAGGGGAGAGTATCCATGCCCTACATCATTCATCCATGCATTAGCAATGTCTTTTCCTAATAGGAATATGATTCCATTATTAAGAAGCTAGTTTCTCTCTCTCTCTCTCTCTCTTATTTCTGTAATATTCCTCCTTCTTTTGATATTAGGATTTCGAAAATTATATCTTTTATCTTCTTTGTACTTGCCTTTTCATTTATTGGCACAAAATTATATTCTCTTTTTAATAGAAATCACTTCCTTTTTTCATAATGCCACCAAAATCATTAATAATGTATCAAATTATCTTTTATCTTGCAAATTTTGGTATTTTCTCTTTCTTTCCTCTTTATTGGGACTCCTTGGATCCCAAGACACTCCATTATTTCGAAATTCTTTTTATGGGATACTTATTATCCTTCTAGATGCATCTTTATGCATTATTTCACATTATCTTATTTATATTTCATTAAAAAAACTCTTTTGAGGTTTTCTCTTTATTTCTCTTTTATTTTGTCATTGGCATTCCTTTTAATATTAGCAACCTCATGGATACAAAATTTCACCAAGAAATCTCATTTATGCCTCTTTCCACTCATTTTCCACATTTTATCATTATTTTCAATTTCTTTCTTAATAAAGAAATACTTAATTAAACTTTTCTTTTCTTACTGCCTTCTCTATGCAACTTTGGACTCCTTGGAACCCAAGGAACACAAGAGGCATGAAATCCATCCTTGGATTACATCTCTTTGCCTTCTAGAGGTTTCTACCTCTTTCTTTTCTCAAATATTCAATTACTCATTTATTAATTGAATTTTCTTGTTATTTGGGCTCAATAGACAATAAAGCCCACAACACAATCATCAAGGCTATTGTAAACAAAATCCATTTATTTGAACCAAATTATATCATTATTTGTTCAAATATCTTTAATATGAGAAATTACATCTCTCACCAAATGAACCCAAAAATTGGGATTGTAACAAACATCTTCGACAAGCGTTGACTCTTCTTCTCCAACATCAGTTGTATGCCAAGTTCAGCAAATGTGAGTTCTGGTTGAAGGAAGTGACTTTCTTGGGACACGTGATTTCTACAGAAGGAGTCAGAGTGGACTCTAGGAAGGTGGAGTCAATTGCAGATTGGGAGCAACCAAAGACGCCGACGGAAGTTCATAGTTTTCTAGGTTTGGCAGGATATTACCAGAGGTTTATCAAGGACTTTAGTAAAATTGCATTTCCGATGACAAAGTTGACCAGGAAGGATGTACCTTTTATCTGGGATGATCGTTTTCAACAATCTTTCCAAAGTTTGAAGGAGAAGTTGACTAGTGCTCCAGTGCTAGTGCTGCCAGAGTCTGGGAAGGACTATGTTGTTTTCTGCGATGCTTCCAAGAAAGGCTTAGGTTGTGTGTTGATGCAGGAGGATCATGTAGTTTCTTTTGCTTCGCGACAGCTTAAGAAACATGAGGAGAACTATCTGATACATGATTTGGAGTTGGCAGCAGTGGTCCGTACATTGAAGGTTTGGAGACACTGTATTTATGGGGAGGTGTGTCAGATCTTTCACTACTACAGAAATGGCTTATAACGTCATTTTTAAATGCGTCGGTTGCATAAATTCACTAACACCTAAACAATAAAGCGTCGGTTTATAAAATAAACCGACATCAATCTGTGAAGGGTGACCAGACACGGGTATTGCTTTTATTCAATGTTGGTTCTGTAATGAAAAACCGACGCCTAAAATTAACCGCCAAATCCAAAATTTCCAGCGAAAAAAATTACCTCCAAAATTTAACATATGGCGTCGGTCATTAACTAATAAACCGACGACTAAAGGCTATTCGCGAAATAGAAATTGGGCACATTTTGATCGTCGGTTTTACAACATTGACCGACGCTTATGGGTTTTCCCATGCTATTCGCGGGAAATTTTTCACACCCTTTGAGCGTCGGATTTGTAAAAAAACTGACGACTATGGTCATTAATCGAGAACAAATTTTTTAATCGGCATATGCAGATAGACGTCGGTTTTTTACTAGTTAAAACCGACGACTATCATTGAGAACAAGTGTCAGTTTTTGTGTAGAACCGACACCTTTAGTTTTATGTGTCAGTTTTGTTTAATAACCGACACCGAATGTTAACTTAATACCGCGCGAGAAAGCCCGACTCTTCCCCTTTCTCTGTTTCATTGCAATCGGCTTAGGGTCTGGCGATTCTGGTGAGCAAGCAGACTCCCTCCGTTCCACCACCCACCGCCACCATTCTCCTTGCTCGCCGCTGCCGCCGTCGTTCTCCTTGCTCTCCGCCGGCCACCTGCTGCTCGCCGGCCACCTGATCGACTGTTCACCTACTTCCGCCGGCCACCTGCTGCTCTCCGACCACCTGACTGCTCACCGGCGCCCTAGCTTCTCCCTCATCCTTGCTCGCTCGTCAGCTAACTGCTACTCGCCGGCTGCCCGCTCGACTTCCTGCCGGCTCCTGCCTGCTTGCCTGCCCTCCATCTCACCCTCTCTCCCTGCTTACGCCCGGTTGGGCTCAAACATAGGTAAACATCCTCCAAAAACCCAGTTGTATTACACCGTTTGATCTTAAATCACATAGACTTAATCAACATTGCTACTTGTATGATCTTAGTGATTAAAATCACTCTTTCCTGGTACCTCAGTAACTAATGTTCCCTTGAGATGAGTGTTCATTGAGCTAGCTTGCTTACTTTCCTTGTAATGTATCTTTTATGTGCTATGACCCACTAGTCACCTTTAGAGTATTAAAACGACACAACTTGTACACTTGTTAAGTGTGAATCTGTAAATCCCATGAAATGATATCACCCCACAAAATCAGTAGTCGCTATTATGTCTTGTACACTCTAGAATCAAGATCTAATACTTTTATGCTATTTTAACACCATGAGACCTTTTTTGCTCATTCTAGTGGATTATTATGACCTATGATGACCTAACATGAAACCATGCTCTTAATGATCTGATTTTGTTGGCCTAGAAACCCGTCTAAGATTTACTCATTAGGAGTAAATCTTGGATAGTCCCCGGTTTGGGACTGTTCTTGAATACCTAATCTCACATAGGATGTAAGTGTATAATGTGTATTGGATTTTTGAGAAAATTTTGGTAGCATTTCCTCGTTTGTTCTCTAGGTACATAAGTACTTGGAGAACAGCGGGGAAATGTTGCCGAAATTTTCTTGAAAACCCAATACACATTATACACATACTAGTGAGATTAGGTGTTCAAGAATGGGATAGGTGGTACACATTTATTATATATAAGAATGACATCATATGTATAAAACCCTAAAGTTTTAACCATAAACTCTAATCTGTTTAACCTAGACCCTAATCTTGTTGTAATATATACTTATTTTCTCTTTGATCATAGAATGGATAGATCATGGATGTCCATTCGCAATCGCTGCACCCCAAAGTTTATATCTGGTCTTGATCAGTTTATTAGATTTGCCAAGGAACATAGGAAACAACCTGGAGATAGGTTCTACTGTCCTTGTAAGCATTGCGGTAACAACTTGAAAGTCAGTACTGGTGACGAAATCAGAAGTCATGTCATGTGCAATGGGATTGTACAAGGCTATACAGAATGGCACTGGCATGGAGAGATTTCAAACCTGAAACTTGTGGATGTCAATAGCAGTGCTTGTGTGGAAGAAGAAATTGCCTTCGATGACGTAGATGTGAACGAATCAGTTCCAGTAGACATTGTTGATGCGATGTTGGATAGTCGTGGGGTATAGCACACCAAAACTGATCCACCTCCCATATTTAGAAACATTGTGCATGATGCTGAGATACCGTTATACACGAGTTGTAAGTTTACGAAGCTTAACTCTGTGCTGAGATTGTATAAACTAAAAGCTAACAATCGATGGAGTGACAAAAGCTTCACGTCATTGTTGTCTTTGTTGAAAGAAATTCTTCCTGAAGGAAACGAGCTGCCGATCTCAACATACCGGTTAAAGAAATTGTTGTGCCCAATGGGAATGGAGGCCAAGAAGATACACGCATGCAAGAATGATTGTGTATTATTTCAAAAGGACTATGTGGATTTGAAAGATTGTCCAAAATGTGGTGCGTCCAGGTATAAATTGACGACTTCGGGGGAGTCGAAAACTGGTTCTCCCACCAAGGTGATGTGGTATCTACCTATATTACCACAGGTTCAACGCTTGTTTTCCAATCCTATAGATGCGAAGAATTTGAGGTGGCATGCAGATGTTAAGAAAAATAATGATGGGATCCTACGACATGCGTCTGATTCCCCAAAGTGGAAGAAGATTGATTTATTGTACCCTGAATTCGGTGAAGAGGACAGGAATCTAAGACTTGAGCTTTGTACAGATGGGATGAATCCGTACGGGACATTGAGCAGCCAACATAGCACTTGGCCAGTTATGCTTGTTATATACAATCTTCCTCCCTGGTTGTGTATGAAAAATAAGTATGTTATGTTGTCGTCTTTGATATCGGGCCCTGAACAACTTGGAAATGATATCGACGTTTATCTTGAACCTATGATTGATGACTTGAAGAAGCTCTGGGGTGAAGGTGTGATGACCTATGATGCTTCACAAAGAGAGATATTTTGTTTGCACGCTATGTTGTTTTGCACTGTGAATGACTTTCTAGCATATGGGAATTTGTCTGGATATAGTGTCAAAGGATCTAAAGCGTGTCCTATATGTGAAGAGAACATTGATTCAATACAACTAAAACACGGCGACAAGACTGTATATCTTGCTCTTCGAAGGTTTCTTCCAAAATTTCACCTGTATCGTAGGTTGCGCAAAGCATTCAATGGACGGAATGAGGAACGTAGTGCACCTAAACCTATATCAGGGGAGGATGTTTATGAAAGAGTGAAAGACATCGTCAATGAATTTGGTAAGAGATCATAATGTACGATGGCCACAAGGAGTGACAAAGTCTTTATTCAAGAAGAAGTCGATATTTTGGGATCTTCCTTATTGGAGTTCTTTGACAGTCAGGCATTGTATCGATGTCATGCACATTGAGAAAAATGTATGTGATAGCATCATCGGTACTCTGTTGAATATACCAGGTAAGATTATAGACGGGATAAAATCCAGAATGGACCTATGTGAAATGGGAATAAGGACAGAATTAACAGAAGTAGTTAGTAGCGATCAGAGAATATACTGTTGGGTTTTAGGGGAGGTAGAGAAGGCAGCAGAAATAAAAATTTTCTCCTCCCACTACTACAGAAACAACATTCAGTGTCACTTTTCTGGGCTTCGGTTATTTAGGAAAAACGATGCCTATTATATTAGACGTCGGTTATTTAGGCAAACTGACGTATATACTCGAAGACCAGCCAGACACGGGTACCGCTTTATATTCAGCGTCGGCTGGGTATAACAGACCGACGCCTAAAATCGCCCGCGAAATCCAATTTTTGAGCGAAAAATTTTGTGTCACCTACAACGTCGGTTTATAACTATTCACCGACGCTTATTTAAGATGAAAATTTGCGCAAAAAGTCCCACTTTCAGTGTCGGTTATCCTTTGATAACCGACCTTGATAATGGTTCCCGACAAATAATTTAGGGTAAAGATTGTCTAGTTGGACATCGGTTTTTTACTGTCAACCGACGCTAAATATTTATAGGCGTCAGTTTTATAGATAACCGACGTAGTTGACCAACTTAATAGACCCGATCACCCGGCTCTTCCCCCTTTCTTCCTGTTTCATCGTGATATTTCTCTCATGTGCTGCTACTCACCGCCGCTCTCCCAAAATTGCCCGACGTCTGTTGCTGCTGCTCGCCGCCGCTGCTCTGGTGCTCTTCTGCTCGTCGGCGCCGCTGCCCGCCGCCCGCCGCTGCTGCTTCTTCGCCTGCTGCTTCTCCCGCTGGCGCCTGCTGCTTCTCCGACTATTGCTGCTCTGTGTCGCCACCGCCGCCCGCCGCCTTCCTCCTTGCTCACACCCTACTGTGGCTCCTTCCTCCCTACGTCACCGCCACACCGCCTTCCTCCTTGCGTCGCCGCCGTGCCGTCTTCTTCCTTGCCGCCGCCCGCACCATACCATATTTCAGGTATTCTGACCCCAATACTCTTAATAGTTTGAACTATTCCAGCCTTAAGGGTCAACAACAAGGAATGTATGTCCTTTCTACATCCTAAAATATACGTAAGTGAGCATTAGTTGCACGTTCATCGGCTCATTGTTCAATTAGTTATATTATTTGGTTAGAACATTCTATTGCAAAATTGAAATGATTATTGATGATAATCTACAATGTAGTCAGATTACTATACTGAAAGGTAGTTACTAATGTTATAGCCTAGAGTTCTCCTGATTTCTTGAGAATTCTGCATCATGCCCTGTACACACAATCACAAACTGGGTTTTCTTAGGATCAATTTGCAATGGTTTTGGTCCAGCATTTTGGTAGATATATTGAAAATACTTTGGTTTTAACTTTCCATATGAACATTTTAAATTATGCTTTTAGATGATATGAATGACCATTATTATCAACTCTTCCCTTTCACCCTCTTTGGCTAGTGCAATACCCAATAACACATGAGAACTTTATTTCACTCATAGAGAAACTAAATATTGGCAGACGATAGCATTCCCCATTCAACTCATTCATTCTATTTGCAAAAAGGTAAATCAATAAAGACACCAAATTTGAATCTATAAATCCTATGAATTGATATCACCCCACAAAATCAGTAGTCACTATTATGTCTTGTACACTCTAGAATCAAGATCTAATACTCTTATGCTATTTTAACACCATGAGACATTTTTTGCTCATTCTAGTGGATTATTATGACCTATGATGACCTAACATGAAACCATGCTCTTAATGATATGATTTACATATCTATTATTGTGTTTTTTGGCCTAGAAACCCGTCCAAGATTTACTCATTCGGAGTAAATCTTGGATAGTCCCCGGTTTGGGACTGTTCTTGAACACCTAATCTCACTTAGGATGTAAGTGTATAATGTGTATTGGGTTTTCGAGAAAATTTTGGTAGCATTTCCCCGTTTGTTCTCTAAGTACATATGTACTTAGAGAACAGCGGGGAAATGCTGCCAAAATTTTCTTGAAAATCCAATACACATTATACACTTACTAGTGAGATTAGGTGTTCAAGGATGGGATAGGTGGTACACATTTATTATATATAAGAATGACATCACATGTGTTTGTTGGCCTAGAAAGTGAACAATCTTGGATAGGATGTAAGTGTATACCCTAATCTTGTCCTAATATATACTTGTTTTCTCTTTGATCATAGAATGGATAGATCATGGATGTCCATTCGCAATCGTTGCACCCCAGAGTTTAAATCTGGTCTTGATCAGTTTATTAGATTTACCGAGGAACATAGGAAAAAACCTACAGATAGGTTCTACTATCCATGTAGGCATTGCGGTAACAACTTGAAAGTCAGCACTGGTGAGGAAATCAAAAGTCATGTCATGTGCAACGGGATTGTACAAGGCTATACAGAATGGCACTGGCATGGAGAGATTTCAAACTCGAAACTAGTAGATGTCGATAGCAGTGCTTGGGTGGAAGAAGAAATTGCCTCCGATGATGTAGATGTGAATGAACCAGTTCCAGTAGACATCGTTAATGTGATGCTGGATAGTTGTAGGGTAGAGCACACCGATCCACCTCCTATCTTTAGAAACATTGTGCATGTTGCTGAGATACCATTATACACAGGTTGTGCTAAGTTTACGAAGCTTTGCACTGTGTTGAGATTGTATAAGTTGAAAGCTAACAATAGATGGAGAGATAAAAGCTTCACTTCATTGTTGACTTTGTTGAAAGAAATGCTTCCTGAAGGAAACGAGCTGCCAATCTCAACATACCGGGTAAAGAAAATGTTGTGCCCAATGGGAATGGAGGCCAAGAAGATACATGCATGCCCGAATGATTGTGTATTATTTCAAAAGGACTATGTAGATTTGAAAGATTGTCCAAAATGTGGTGCGTCACGGTATAAATTGATGACTTCGGGGTTGTCCAAAACTGGTTCTCCTGCCAAGGTGTTGTGGTATCTACTTATAATATCACGGTTTCAACGCTTGTTTGCAAATCTGAAAGATGTGAAGAATTTGAGGTGGCATGCAGATGTTAAGAAAAATAATGATGGGATCCTACGACATGCGTCTGATTCCCCACAGTGGAAGAAGATTGATCTATTATACCCCAAATTTAGTGAAGAAGATAGGAATCTAAGACTTGGGCTTTGTATAGATGGGATGAATCCGTACGGGACATTGAGCAGCCAACATAGCACTTGGCCAGTCATGCTTGTTATATACAATCTTCCTCCCTGGCTGTGTATGAGAAATAAGTACGTTATGTTGTCGTTGTTGATATCGGGCCCTAAGCAACACGGAAATGATATCGATGTTTATCTTGAACCTCTGATTGATGACTTAAAGAAACTTTGGGCTGAAGGTGTGATGACCTATGATGCTTCAGGAAGTGAGACATTTCATTTGCACGCTATGTTGTTTTGCACTATTAATGACTTTCCAGCATATGGGAATTTGTCTGGATATAGTGTCAAAGGAGCTAAAGTGTGTTCTATATGTGAAGAAAACACTGATTCAATAAGACTAAAACATGGTGGCAAGACTGTATATCTTGGTCATCGAAGGTTTCTGTCAAAATTCCATCTGTATCGTAGGAAGCGCAAAGCATTCAATGGATGGAATGATGAACGCAGTGCACCTAAACCTATACCAGGGGATGTTGTTTATGAAAGAGTAAAAGACATTCTCAATGAATTTGGTAAGAAATCACAATGTAGTATGGCCACACGGTGTGACAATTCTTCATTCAAGAAGAAGTCAATATTTTGGGATCTTCCTTATTGGAGTTCTTTGATAGTCAGGCATTGTATCGATGTAATGCACGTTGAGAAAAATGTCTGTGATAGCATCATTGGTACTCTGTTAAATATACCAGGTAAGACTAAAGATGGGATAAAATCCATATTGGACCTACGTGAAATGAGAATAAGGTCAGAATTAACAGAATTACGTGAAATGGGTAATAAAAGAACATACTTACCTCCCGCTTGTTACACGTTGTCTAGAAAGGAGAAGAAAGCTTTTTGTGAATGTTTGGTAAATGTTAAGGTGCCACATGGTTACTCATCCAACATCCGTAGATTGGTATCAATGAAAGATCTGAAGTTGATAGGTCTTAAATCTCATGATTGTCACACTCTAATGCAACAAATATTGCTCGTGGTAATTCGATCTATATTGCCGAAGCATGTAAGGTTTGCAATCACCAGACTTTGTTTCTTTTTCAACAGTCTATGCAGCAAAGTTATTGACCTTGATACTCTCGATAATTTGCAAAGAGAAGTGGTTGTTACCCTATGTCAGCTTGAGATGTATTTCCCTCCTTAGTTCTTTGATATCATGGTACATCTTGTTTTCCACTTGACTAGGGAAGTGAAAATGTTGGGACCAGTTTTCTTGCATTGGATGTATCCTTTTGAATGATACATGAGCGTTTTTAAAGGTGATGTTCGAAACCGTTATCAGCCTGAAGGGAGTATTATTGAAGGTCATGTGGCGAGAGAGGTTATGAATTTTCGCAATGACTTTCTGAGTGGTAATAACACTCCTGTTAATGACAAGAATATTGAGGAGGGCAAAGGAATTTTGGGATCATGGGTGAAAGTAATCAGCCATGAGCAGTTGGAACAAGCTCACTTGTATATTTTATACAACAAGGACAAAGTGAGTGTTTATATCGAGGAACATACCAATTTCATCAAGAGACAACATCCTCGAGCAAGTTCAATGTGGCTTTCTAGAGAGCATAATAAGACTTTTACTAAGTGGTTTGAAGAAAAAGTATTACATCAACTATCTCAAACACCAAATGATATTACAAAAACTATCAAATGCCTCGCCTTTAAACCAAAATCGAATGTTATGTCTTATGAAGGGTTTGACATTAATGGGTTCACATATTACACAAAGCGCCAAAATGATAAGAGTGTCGTCAAAAACAGTGGGGTCACTCTTCAAGCGTCGACTATGTATTTTGCAAGTGCAAAGGATAAGAGTCCACGTGAAGCTAAAATGTCATATTACGGTGTCATTGAAGACATATGGGAGTTTGACTACATAGATTTCAGAATTCTTCTCTTTAAATGTAATGGGTTGATAACACCAAAGGAGTTATAGTGGATGAATTGGGTTTCACTTTGGTGAACTTTGAAAAGATTGGCGAGAAGGGTGAACCATTCATATTGGCATCACAGGCGAAACAAATATTCTATATCGATGATCTGGAAAATGATAAATGGTCGGTTGTTCTTCATGGTAAAAGACAATTCATTGAAGATCCTATAGATGAAGAAGAGTACTATGATAAGTATGATGACTCCAGTCCATTCTCAGTTGGGTTGCCAACTCCACAAAATATTGAAGCTAATGATGACTTATATGTGTGCGGAGATCACAATGAAGGATTGTTAATTGATAAAAGATCACAATTTTAGAGGCATGTATGTTTATGTTTTTTATTGAAGCTAAATGTTTGCTTTTTTAATATCAATATCATTTTCAGATTTGATTTTTCATTATCTTCTAGTTAATACAAATGCTAAATGTTTGCCTTTTTCTAGTTAATACAAATGTTAAATGTTTGCCTTTTTCTAGTTAATACAAATTCTAAATGTTTGCCTTTTTAATGACATTTTCAGATGGCTGACCATGATGAGCATGATGTCCATGATGAGCATGAAGTCCATGTTGAGCATGTTGTCCATGACGAGCATGGCGAGGATACCAATGTAAGTTCTAAAAACATATCCTATATTACTATAAAAAATCTTCTAGTTATGTCATATATCCCATATTTCTATATTGCTCTAATTCAGTGTGTTTATTTTTGTCAAATTTTAGGTTGATGATGCACATGTACCCACTGAAGCACTGGAGAAACTTGATGCACAACACCAAACAATTAACAAGAAAAGGGGCATCACTCTGTTGAAGAAGTTAATAGTGCTAAGTGGCAGTGGATCCAAATTGGTTGTGGAGTTTGATAATGGAGTAAATGCAATTGGAGTGAACCGCAATAATTTTGTAAACTGTCTTGGGTGTGTCACTCAAAGCCATTGTGGTGTTAAGTATGATAATTGGCATAAAGTTCCTCAGGGAAAGAAAGACTTGATATGGAAGGATTTATGTGTGAGTTATTATTATTTGCAATTCTATTTTGTAGATTACAAATTATATTATTTGCAATTCTATTTTTGGATACTAGTTAATAAGAATTCTATTTTACAAAATCTGTTTGCATTGGATGAGAAGTTGCATCGTAAAAGCATGATGCAACGCGCTGGAAAGATTCTTAGGTATAGGACAAATCTCAATAGAGAATACATAAAAGATGGTGATAAGAAGAAGAAGTCAGCCCTTGAATAGCGGAACTTCTTGGACAAAGAAGATTGGGACAATTTTGTTGCTTCAAGAAAATCTGAAGAATTCAAGGTATTAGGCATCACTCCCAATTTAATTAATATATGTTGTATTCACCTATTCAAGATTAACATTTAGTGCTACTAACCAAATCATTAATGTGCATACTAACTAGGCCCTCAGTGAGGCACAAAAAGCAAGACGTGCACTGAATGTGCATGACCACACTATGGGTCCAAAGGGCTATGCAAGCATTCACCAAAGACTACAGGCGGAGTCTGCTACTACTCAAGAGTTTGCTGCTACTCAGGAGTCTGCCACACCCATGCCTCGCCATGATATCTGGATAGCTGGGAGGCAAAACAATAAGGGTGAAATAAAGAAGCCCGTAACTGCTGAGGCGGCTGCAAAAATGGTAAAATACAACTCTTAGAGCAATTGTTTGAATATTGAATATTTGTGGTGTTAACTTACCAATTTTTGTTGATGGTGATTAGCGGGAGCTGCACGAGCAGAGGAAACAAGGCACGTTTATCCCTCAGGGCACGAGGGATGAATTGACAGTTGCTACGGGTAACCCAGAGCATCCTGGACGTGTTAGGGGTGCAGGCGCTGGTGTGGGCATCAAAGCATTCTTTGGGCCATCCCAGCGCAAACCCAAAGCGGGACTTTTACAAGAAGAGGTAACCTATTCTTTTTTAAGAATGTTACTGCAAAAGGGAATTCAATAATAAGAAGCTAATGTTTCTTTTATCCATGTATAGGAGAATAAGAGAGTCGAGGATATAGTTGCCAAGAAGGTCAATGATATAGTTGCTGAGAAGGTCAAGGAAGAATTGTTGTGGTGGCAGGCATCTCAGGCTTCCAATCAACCTATGGAGACCCACTCTTCTCCTGATGTACAGACTACAAGTAATCTTGTAGACCCACCGCCTAACACGTCTGTTGTAAGTATTGTTTATGACATTGTAGCTAGTCTTTTCGAGATGATATGTATTCAAGATGATATGTATATATGTATAATATTCTTTACATAAATTTGTAGGCATCAAAGCCATGCCACTTAAGAATGCAAGACTATGTTGTTGCAGAGGCACATGCTTACCCGTCCCTTCCTGGGGCAATGTTTCACGGGACTCCAATGCCACAGGGCTACGTTCGTGTGAGCCCGATACGTGGGTTACCCGATTGGAGGGAAGCTACATTGCCATATCCCCACCCGGATATTGATACACTTGCTGAGGCAGAAGGTGGGGTGATATTGTGGCCCAAAGAAGATGTCGTCTACACTACTGAAATTGTAAGATAAATTTACATTACTTTAGATTGTTAGTGTGTATATATGAGGTCAACTGATCTGAAATTATATATACAGGTTAAAAAGAAGACACCCGGAGCACCTAGGCCTCCACCTCCACTTCCTGCATTACCAAGTTGGGTTCCAACTGACCTAAAATACCAGTTAGGTCCTGCTTGTAGGGGAATGGCATGTTGGCTATGGGCACATAATATACATTGCACTATAATTGTTTCTTTAGAAGAAGATTATACAGGTCAATCATACGATAGCTCTTTATTTATACAAGATATTATTGAGTTGTTTATGTATGATTGGCTGAATACATCAATGATAGAGACATGGATAAGGTGAGATCTTGTTTATACATCCATATACCTTGTGTAAGATCCGGTGATCTGGTTTCTTATATATTAATGCATATGTAATACATGTTTTGCAGCTACTTAGTCGAAGATCAATGCAAACAATTTGCATTTGATCATTTGGGATTTTTGATTCCATCATTGATTAGTATGGTAGCTAAAGACCATGATAGTGTTCAACAATACTGTATAGATGCTTTTACAATTTTTGGTCAGCAAAAGAAGACGATAATAATAGCTCCATTCAATGTCAAGTAAGTTTACTTTATTTATAATTTGGACTTAAGAAAATTCCATTTTTATTGTGCATTTTGAGTTATTAATTTTTAACTTTTTTACCTCTAGCGGTAGACATTGGGAGTTACTAGTTATTTTCCCCGGGACGTTCACTGTTTGTTATCTAGATCCTGCGAGAAGTACATTGAACACTAAAATTGGACACGTAATGAGAATGCCATTATTCTGGTGAGAAATATTTCATTTTTATATCCGTTAACATATGTTATTACATTACTATCTAATTATGCAATTTATTGTGTTATATTAACATGTAGGGGTTTAGATGCATTCAAAAAGGCTGGAGGAATAGTCCCATAGAAAAAGAACCATCCAATAAATTGGGAGAACATAAAAGTAAGTTCCCGACTCCAATGTATATATTATTGATGTGAATTGTGCTTATTTGTATTTTTTAATATTTTGTATGTTTCAATTTATAGTGCGCTACACAAGACAACAGCTGGGCATGCGCAAACTATGTGATGCGATTTATACAAATGATCAAACATGCCGCATTGGACATCAATTCCATACATGAGGTATTATAGATAGTCTCATTAGTTAGTATGAAATATATCAATCTTATTTTTATATTATTACTTATATATATACATCGTTCTCTTTGCAGGTGTTTAAAACTGACCACACTATAGGTAAATGCTTAAAAAATGTACATGCTCCATATACGATGGAAACATTAAATGAAGTAAGAGAAGAATGGGCAAAAGCCATACAAGCAGTGGCGATTGTAAGATATAATTGGGATGCTGATAGCGATGCTGAATGATATTTTGTAAATGAATATTTCTAAATGTTTCTACAAGTATTTGAATGTTTCTACATGTGTGAATGCGAGAATTGAATTGATGTCTGAATGTATCTACTTGTGTGAAAAAATATTTTGTTGATTTTGTAGGTCTGTGGCCTGTTTGTAGGCTGATATCAATGGATGTCGTAAACCTGTAGTTCAGAAAACTGAACTGCAGGTTCTCATCCTACTGACCAGCCACAGCAGGCCTGCAAACTTGTAAGAAAAAAATTAAAATATAGGCATCGGTTATTTATAGAAAACTGTCATCAAAGGCCTACCGCGTCGGTTTTTGGACAAAAACCGCCGCCTAATGTGGCCACAGCCGTGGTGGAAATGGTGTCACTTATTCGTATAAAACTGATGCCTATAGGATATATAGCATCGGTTGTTTAGTTGATAACCGACGCAGAAAGTGTCTTAGATGGCACCCTTTTTTGTGGCGCAAACCCTTTTGGCGTTAGCTTAGTATATATAACCGACGTCTATAAATCATATAGGCGTCGGTTATAAAACCGACGCCGAAGAGTTCGACCTTTAGCGGCGCCCACATAGGCGTCGCTTGAAAACCGTCGCTAAAAGGGGTTAAAAAACCAACGCCAAAGGCGTTTATGTAGTAGTGTCCCCAAACCCAGAACAAGGAAACGTGTCAACGACTATACAATAGGAAAGGATGATTTGTGGAATCATACCTTATCCCAAGGCTTGCTCAGTGATAATACCTCGCGTCTTACGTGGTCTTCACCTCCGGTCTTGGATGGTGTCTGTGCAGCTCCTGGTCGCACCGGGACTGACAACTCCTGGTCGCACCGGGACTATTGGGATTGACAGCTATCCTCCGAGCGGTAGAAATCTCCCGCCTCTGAAGTAGTCCACACGGACCATCTGAAACTCCAATCTCCGTGTCCCATAAGGAATTGGAAGGAGTCACACCCTCCTGTTAGTGTACTAGTCACTGACACACTCTCCTTCCACCAATCACTTTCTACAGTTGTCTTTCCCTTGCTGTGCCTCCCTTATCAGGTAGCACTTGCTCAGGCTCTCTCAGTTACCAAAACCAGAGAGAACGACAACTTTACAAAGGAACTGGTTGCACTGAGTTGTTATTTGAGAAGCCCCCAATACTTGTATATATATAGGAGGGTCATGGCACAGGGTTCTCTATCCCGGGCAATGCGGGACTAAAGCATGAGTAGAAGGGTTCGAGATTTTTTCACAAAAACAACCAACTGCGCAACCTCAACCGATCGTTTCATTGGTGAAATGGTCGGTTGGGGACCTGAGCCGGTCGGTTGACACCTCCACCGATCGGTTGGGACCCATGAAGCGGTCGGTTCACTTCTGAACCGGACGGTTTGTGGTCCTGGTCAGTTCTCGATTGACTTTTCATCTTTTGTTTCTAATTGGTATCAAATACCAATCCTTGTTCTAATCAAATTGGGCAAGTGAAACGAAAGGAAATTTCTCACCAATCCTACTTTCCCAACTTGCTCAGTTGCATCAGTTGAACCGATCGTTTCAACACTTGAAGCAATCATTTCACCCTGTCCATGAGCCAATCGACTCACCATCTGAGCCGATCGGTTCACCAAGCTCAGCCGATCGGTTCATCACATGAGCCAATCGGTTGGGAGTGCAGATTGCAGAATTAGTCAATTGCAGTTTCAAATCAATACGATACTCCAATCAATGTGTCCAACACCTTGAACATTATGACTTTGAGCTATCAATTAATTGAGTGTTTAATTGAACTACTAAACTCCTTTAGTAATCAATCCAAACATTGTTTGTGGACAAAACTCCTCTTCCAGGTGAAATCCTATGTGTGTGACCCTATAGGTCCTTTTCACGCTGGTAGTGAAAGTCCATAACACTTATGACTTCACAAGCAAAGAGCAGTGCCTAGTCACACATCAATGCTACCCAAGTGAAATAGAAAGTTGGAGAACAACTTTCAATCCTACAATTCGTGAATGGTGTTACAGTGAATGTATAATTCCTTTGTCACTAATATCGTGAATGAAATCGAGTCATGGAACAGTCATCCTATCAACATTCATTCACTTTCTTGATCTCAGAGTAGATTGGAAAAGATATGTATGACATCGATATCACATACTGATTCACACATGTGTGGATGCCTTTCTCAATCCTACTCATCAAGTGGCCATGGATATCAAACTCCCTTAGGAGGGACAAATCCCATATCTATCACTCACCCCTCAAAAGCCCCATGTGTCAAAGCCACCCAATCATCACCTTTATAACAACCCATGTTTCAGGACTGCGTTTGATGATGCCAAAGTGTGCATAATGACATGTGTTGAGTGTAGTGATATCAGGTCAAAGAATCACACTCACCACCATCACTGCGAGTACTGACTGTGACTACCATGTCATGGTTCCATGTGTCAAACTCACGGTGGGTCTGTCTGGTACACTTGTTCTCTAACAAGTACATATGTGTTTGGTTTGATATCTCTATATCATGACTAATGAGATTTTGTCATCAACCAACACCACAATCTAGTCTTGTGTGACATTGTTGTCTATCTACCTTCCACAATGACATCCGACTAGGGACATAACAAGAATGTACAAACTCTTAGCATCTGTATGATCTCATCGTTTAGGTCCTCAACCTGAAAGCATATCTCATTGAGTATTTTCATTCTCTAGACATTCAATCTGTTCTATCACTATCTCATATGACTGAACCAAAAAGAATTGGAAACTTGCCTTTTGATGTTTTATCAAATCAATCTTAATGTATCCCACCAATCATCCCATGATTGGCTCTCAGGTCATACATACCAACAGACTCCCACTTGCACTGCGAGCCAATCACCCTTGAATCATATTCATAGTGATCTTCAAACATGTCCCACATGTTACTCTGTTCTAGTGTGATCATAGTGAGTAATGGCAACTCCTTGCCAAAGTCAGTATAAATTGCATGTCTCTCATCTCTTCGTTGTTCGTCACACGTATGAGATGGAGTTGCCGTAATATGCGATCTAGTATTCCTTTGCTAACCTTTAGCCACATTGCATAATCAAGGATTCCATACTTGTCATCAATGAGCATAATATCTATAAGTTCATCTCATGAACTTCCAGATCCATATAGTATCCGCTGCCGTTCTCCAACACATAGATACTTGACATTTCCTTTTAAATGGTTTTATTGGAACACTTCCAATTATCAACAAACTTTCACTTTTATATATCCTCTATATATTTTGTGATTAATTTTCTGTCCTTTTGGAAGTTCGTATCAATGTAACTCTTTACATTGAACTCTTCCTTATCTCCATAGAACTAGTACTTATCAAGTTCTCATGGTATTCCAGTAACCCTTACTAGAAGTAGACAAACATCCACTTGTCATGTCCCACATACGAGTTATTAGGATGAGCACATCATATTGCCATGTCCTACATACAAGATGATGAATGCATTTTGTTCTTGCCATGTCGATACATGTAAGATAATGGGATGATTACATACATGATAGATCCATATCTATTCTTAGTGTTCACATTCTTCATAATAATTGGACACTTGGCCTTGGGATACTAACTCCATGTAACATGGACAAGTTTTCTCCCACTGAATCTGTGCATACTGAACCCTTCAATACATATTGCTAATGTATGCTTTCTCTTTTCAGGTCAAGAGGTTTTTTGAGAACTATCTCTATAGATCTCTATTCCTATCACATAGGAAACATCTCTATCTTCCTTAAAGATAATTTCCACTTTTGGATTTCCATTCTAGAACATTTCCATTTCACATCAACATGTGGAATGTAAACACACTCTCACTAAATCACAGATCCCTTCTTTATCTTTGACATATCAGTCAAACCCTTTGACTATATCATCAAATAAAGATCCAATTCTGAGTTTCTTGTACTCAATCAATCACATTGATTAGTCCATTGTAACTTACAGACTTCATTTGCATTAGTGAATTCATAAACCTTATAGGTTGTGTCACGTACACATCCTTGTTTTATTCCTCATAGGAATGCGATTTTAGTATCCATATGCCAAATGTCTTAGTCATTAAGTTGCAATCAACAAGCATCATCCTTCTCAAAATGTTATCCATGTGTCTTAACACTTAAGATTCATTTGCACTTATGGATTTCATCCAATGGGTTCTACCATCAAGGTCATACCTTATGGTTCACATGGATGTCATTTAGGATGTAATGGTCATAAACCATAACTCAAAATTCGATTCCTCATATTCATCTAGATAGTTGACTCATCACATGAACAACTCATCACATAGATAATTGAGGTGTAAGGATATAAGAATTCACAACCCTTGTGATTCTTAATTTCTTTTATTAGTGAGGGGTATTCTTTTATTAAGAATAATTCAGTTATTTGATAATCATTCTCTAACTCCTTAGAGTATGATTCCTTCTTGATTTAGACATCACCATGCCTTAATCATGAGTTCACTATGATACACTATCATAATCACTCATAAGGATCTCAAACATTTGGTCTAAGTATTTCATTCATTGATCTCATCAAGAATTAACAATTTACCAAATTCATACTTCATCTATGATATTCGTGAACCCTTCAAGATATTCATATTGGTATTTCTCTAAACACCATTTGAAGTATTAGCATTTTCTCCAATAGGTATGTAAATACATCATATGTATTATACCTAATAGGACTATCATTCTCCCACTACCATTAGTGAAGATTGATTAATCATGTCCAAGATATTCATGTCTCTTACTAGTTCTCTAACTAAAAGAGTCTAGATTTATCCATCACATGGAAACTAGAAATGAATTTCTCATGATTGATGGAAATTTGATTGTTTGAGTTATCTATAACTTTTAGGAATCATTTTATCTTATGCATATCAAATACCACAAGATAAACAAGGCATTACCACAAAGATCATATCTTTAGAAATTTAAACATCTCTTTATTGATTGCCATCATTATCATACAATATGCAAAAATAAAGTGTTTCTATCTATTAGCAAATATGAAATAGCAGTTCTCAACTCTATTTTGTGCCCTTTAGTCTGAAATAAACTGAATGGTACTCCTATCTATGGCAGAAACACTTGCTCCAATGATGGGTACTCCTTTCTTGGTCCATTTCACAAAGGCCATCACTTCTTTGTGGATATTGCATATCATATATGACATATCCATATCTTGGTATCATATACCTCAGATAAAAAAATGGTTCATTTCATGATACCTTAGGTGGAGATCTCCATCCCTTCCTTCATCTTCTTTTGTTCTTCTAGATATAGAGGTCAATCCCTCCATACACCCTTCCCCATGTGCCTTGAGGTTGAAGACGGCTTGGGTTGCTGGCTAGCATCAGAACACTTCTTTGCTTTGCCCTTGCCCTTGCCCTTAAGACTTACCTTTCATTGATCTCATCAAAGATTAGGGTTAGTCTTTCTTCATATTTGCCTCTACTATCCTCAACATGTCCAACAACTTTGTCAACGCTTGTCAAAGTTGTTCATGTTGTAGTTTATCATGAACTGTATGATTCTCACAACATTTGCAGTATCATACCAATATCCAACTCTTGGCTCAGAGGGAGTCCTTCTTAGTCAGGTCTTTCCACATACCCAATCATATTGAGTGTGTGAATACCTTACTGGATCTCCTTCTGTCATGACATACTAGGACAATGTCTTGGAGACATCATATGTCTCATGTTGTCTCTGCAACTCATAGTTCAGAGAACACAACATCAAGCACTCCTCATCAATGTCATCCTCGGTATGCTTCCATAAGCATACTTTCAGTCATTGATGTGGTGGGATCGAGTTCATCTGTTCTGGTATAACTAGGACTTAGAGCTTTTGTTCTTTGATTGAGAAGGCTTCTCAACGTCCTAACCAATCGTGGAAGTTTGTCCCATTTAGCTTGTCCTTTTCAAGGACCGATCGCAAAGAAAAGTGATTTTGGTTTGTTGCCATTTGTACTACAAAAGGAAATATGCAATTTTAGTCCAAAAACTCATTTTTGACTTATTTGATTGATTTGAAAAGTTGACGATATAATTAGGCTTTTAGTTAATTATCGCTCCCACTATGTTCAAATTGACATCCCTCACCATCAATTTGGAAGATTGCGGCATACAACCTTCTAGTGGGCAAGATTCGTATTTCATCAAGCCATGAGTCAGCTTTGACTGATCGCCCACAATCTTGACTATTTAGGTAGGCCATCATGCCAATTTCATCATATGCAACTCTTGATGAATGAACATGTGCAACACCTTGCCATGAACATTCCTTGCCTCTGGGCTTAGATGCTCTAAGAATCACTAGTTAAGTCTAACCCAAAAGCCGACACGGTAAACATGCACCCTTCTTTGGCAGAACCTACATGTCTACCCTTCACACTTCCACAAGATAGACGGCACACCACGCTTTGGCGTAACCTACGCTTGGTCGATTGAGTTTTTCATGTGTGCCGCTAATGGAAGGCATATAAGACTTAATATTTTAATGAGGGATTCAGTTTTTATATACATATACATATCCAATCACCACGATACGTAGTACGTATCATATACATGCTATATCCCATAGAAAACATGCATAACGATAAAAGCGATGATTATGGCCATCTTATTGTGATTACTCGAGCCAAGAGGAATCACAGTCATCTAGGTATACATCACATGCAACCTGTACAAGATGAACTATGTGCCTTGCCTTTCTCAGTTTGATCAACTCATCACATGACTGCTCGGCTCGCCATCAGGCCGGTCGGCTGGGTGCCACCAGCCGATTGGTTGGCTCCTCCAACCGATCGGTTTGCTTGGTTGTCGTGCATCTCATCATGGACGCCACCCGCTCATCTCGCTCCTCGAATCGGTCATCAACCGATCGGCTCACTCCTTGAATCGATCATCTGGAATGTCAACCGATCGGTTCACGCCTTGAACCGATCGTCTCAGCTGTTGTCTGGAAGTTCTCCGTTCTTTGACATAACAGGAAATAAAATACTATCCTATTTTACATTGTAAGAAGAGAAACCTTGAGTTACATTTGAGGGGAGCAAAGGTAGGAAAGAAATCTCAAATTATTTTGAGTTACATCAGGAATAGGAGAAAGGGAAAATCGGTGTGCAGACCGAGATGCAAGCAACCACATACAACCATACACAGATAGGGTTTATTGGCCATAACCACACTATACATCCACCACAAAACTCATTTGAGGGCGACGCGTATCGAGTTCATTCATAATACATATCATATATGTAAATTGGGATTTGTGGATTTAGGATTGGACATGCATAAAGCCAATTTTATTCGCATCGTATGCAATAAATAAAGGCAACAAACCAAAATCGACCATATTGATAATCCTAAAGTATAGAGCAGTTAAAGTGGCACTGATACCACTGTTGGGTTTTAGGGGAGGCAGAGAAGGCAGCGGAAACAAAAATTTTCTCCTCCCCAAACCCAGAACAAGGAAATGTGTCAACGTCTATACAATAGGAAAGGATGATTTGTGGAATCATACCTTGTCCCGAGGCTTGCTCGGCGACAATACCTCGCGGCTTGCGCGGTCTTGACCTCTGGTCTTGGACAGTGTCTATGCAGTTGTAACAACCCTGACCTGGGTTATAAGCTAACCCTAGGAGTTTTGCTTAAATATGTAATTAAATACTTGTGATTAACTTCTGGCATGTAATTAAGTCCCTAAGGAACATACATTCCCAACTCTATCCTTCTTAAACAATGTTTTAGTAATTTTTTGTTATGCAGGGACCTATGTGCAAATTACCCAATTAAAAGGGTTAACTTGCAATTTTCACATGTCGATATGTTCCTCTAGAGATGAGACATCATATGGATGAATATGATGAGGTATGATGAATTCTCCAAGCTTGGGCATCAAGATGCGGCTTGTCGAGCAATCCTTGTGCTTGAAACCCTAATTTTGGTGTAAAGTGTAATTTACCCAAAATACGGGGTGCAACTTGTAAAATACATCTTCTAGAGTATCTTGTGTGACTCTTGACATCATTTAGAGTAGGAATGATGAAAAAGGGCACTTCAACTAATTAATCAGGTAAGATAAATAACCTTTGTATTAGAATCACCAAGTTATAAGTAAAGAAACCCTTATATATGTGCACCTTAGTGATAACATGACTTTCCTTGCCTTTGGACCTTTGTTTCAATACGAATTTCACCTAGAGCAGGAGGAGGGACGTGCAAGGAAGAAAGTAGGGACCTAGATGAGAAATGGAGAAAACTAGAGGTCCTTATGATGAAACCAAACCAAGCTATATAAACTACCCTCTTTGCAACCAAGTGAACGTACTCCCTTCACTCTTTCACTTGTCACCTTGTTTGGTCCATCCAAGGCAGATCTTGGGAGCTAGAGAAGACGACCAACTTGTTCTAAGGTAAAGGATACCATATTCTAAGCTAGGATTCGTGGAGGAAAGTGGATTACAAGGTTGGTTTTATGGTTATCTCACTTAGGTTTCTTGTTCTAGCCGATCTTCCCCAACCTTTTCTTGGAGAAAAGTCTTTGGCCGACCAGTGGAGCTCAAGGTGCCATTAAAGACTTGAGAGATTGGGAGATTGGAGCTCTAGGAATGACCATAAGGCAGGTTTTATATCTCTAAACCTCTTGCTTTCTTAATGCATATACTTGTTCTTGCATGTAGTAGTTAGTTCTTCTTCTTCCCCATCCTTCCTTGCTTTCTTGCAAGCAAATCCATGGAGAAACTGACATGTTTTGAGGTTGAAGACGTTGGGCGTGAATTCCTAGGTAACTTTACCAAACGACCTTGGACCATTTGGACCAAACGGTTTGCAAACCGTTTGAAATCAAACGATCTCACAACCGTTTGATTTCATGCGGTCTTGCAAGACCGTTTGGAATCAAACGGTCCCAACACCATTTGACAAGGTTGACCAAGGAAAGACCATTTGGAGGTCTTTTTTACACATGTTGAATTAAATACCTACAAAGAATTGTAACCTAATTGCAAATCAATCACAAGTTGAAGGCACCTCAACCCTCTAAACCCTAATCGGTTGAAATTGCTGATTTCAATGACCAATTTTGGTGAACTTTGGATTGAAGGGCCCAAACGGTCTCAAGACCGTTTGGGGGTTCACTCAAATGGTCTCAAGACCGTTTGGTGACAACCCAAGACCGTTTTTAGGCCTAGGGTTAGGGTAATTTGATCAATTGAGGGTTAAATCACAGTAGGTTGATGAATTGAATAAAAGTGTTGATTTAAACCTAATTAGGGTTCAACCCTCATCCACTTGACCTAGTTTTTTGGTGAAACATTGGGCAAACGGTCTCAAGACCTTTTGGATAGTGTCCAAACGGTCTCAATACCGTTTGGAGAGTGTCCAAACGGTCTCAAGACCGTTTGGTCCAAGTTTGGGCCCAATTGAGTGCCAATTGATAGGTTCAACTCCAATTAGACTCATGATTATCAATGTTGATGGTTAATTGCTTATAAACCCTAATTCAATCGGTTTCAACCCCAATTGGTTAGCAATTTAGGGTCAATTGAATGTCCAATTAGTTAAGGATAACCCTAATTAGCTCAATTGACAAGTGGTTAGTAAGGATGTGGCCAATTGGAAGCTTCAACATGGAAAACCCTAATCAATTACAGCCTTTGGATCACCTTTGAGGTTCATGTAGTTTTGAGCCCATTTGGACCAAACGGTCTCAAGACCGTTTGGGATCAAACGATCTCAAGGTTGTTTGGTCCAATCGATCTCAAGGTCATTTCAACTCATGCGATTTCAAGGTCGTTTCATCCAAACGATTTCAAAGTCAACACACTCAAATGGTCAACACACTCAAACGGTCTCAAGACCGTTTGAGGGCAAACGGTCTTGAGTGTCATGCGGTCTTGAGGTCAACCTAACCAAACGGTCAACGCCCCCAAACGGTCTCAGGACCGTTTGGAGGTTGAAGTGTGTAATCGTGTGGGGATCTTTAGGGCTGTGATTGCTTAGTAGATTGAATGTGTAATTGGTCCGATGGTGGTCTAATATAAACACTAATGGTACCTAAAGACATTAAGGGGCTAAGTGATTAATAGATTGAACCATGTGGTGATTGAAGGTGTACATTACCAGTGTTCCCTTGAAGGGTTCAAGTAGATGACACACTTGATCAACCAAACCCTAATGACTTGATAGTGGTGAATTAGCTTATTTTAATCAAAATTGACTTGATCTAACCTAACCTAGAGTGATGTAGTCACCACATATTAGTAAGAGGAGAGAGAAGGTCCCATGTATGGTTGAAATTCAAGTAAAGTACCTTCAATGTATATGAATGAAAATGATTAGGGTATGATCCACCTATGTGAGATCATGAAAACCCTAATCATGATAATTGATGAATATTAATCTATTTTGAAGGCATTGAAGGATGATAATTTCATGCATAATGATGCTATGAGCTCAAATCACTATGAAGTGAATAGTAAACCCTAATTCTAGGGAAGTAACATGGAATGTGAATAGTAAACCCTAATTATAGGGCAGTAACATGAAATGTGAATAGTAAAACCTAATTGATACTAATGAGGGAACCTAACCTTAGTAAAGGCATGAAGGCACAACCTTGAGATGGAGTGCTATCTTTCTGCATTATAAATTGTTGATCTGTAATGAAATGTTATTATTGTCAAGTTGAGTTGACTATGCAGGTTCTTGTAAGAGAATGATTATACCCAGGTAAGGGTTATGATAAAGTATTCATTGAAAGTATGTTGTAGACTTTATGAATAATGATGCATACCATGTGCTTATGCTTGAGTGGCAACATATGAAGTTAATGGGCTATAAGAGCCATGAGTAACATCAAGATCATGCTGGTTAGATGACTTGTGATGAATTAACACCCTTTCAATAACTGATAAAAGTTGAACTTGATACATTTAGTATTCTTATGTTATAGCAATTCTTTTATGCTTAAATGTTTGGGAACATGTTTGATGCTAAAAGAATACTGAAATGTACCTAATTAATCAAGTGTAACCATACATGTAGAGCCCTGATCATAGATCCATCATTGTCAGATGTTAAATGATGGGGAAACATGTTTTCCTAAGGGAACTCCTAGAGCGCATACTTTTGAGTATGTGGGGGATATGGACGCGAATATCCTTACGTCCAATGTAGGAGTTGATGTAGATGTATCTTAATCCATCAACCCTGCACTATGTGTGTATGTCAGGATGATGTACCACTAATCACCCGAGGAATCTTTTATGCCACATCGATGAGAGATACACATGAGATCTTTTGATGGTGAAGAGAGTACAGAACGCCACAGTGAATCTAATAGCGAAGTACCAGAATACCCTGGTGAGCTATAGTAGCAGAGACACCAGATGTCCTGCATGTTGATCCTCATTCTGACTGAGGAAGTTGAGGTCATGAGAATCCGGCTCTTTCGATGACCTAGTATGATACCGAGGCGACTTAGCAGTGGTCGGTTGGAGTATGAGCGGTATACCTCATCTCCATAGGGCATAATGTTGTATGTAAAACGTAATCAGCCGAGTAACATATGTGCTTAGGTTAAACCACGAGAAACAATGCTTGGTACTACTTTGATTATAATGATTCAGTTAAATATTTAGCTTGCATGTTCTTCATATTCTTCATAGAAGTAAATGCTGCTTTATCTACTCTTAAGCCCACTTTTGCAGGATAAGCTACCTTGCTTATGTTGTTTCCCTTTTGCTAACGAGATTCTGGCGAAGAGTTATAACTCTCGCTGGGACAATTATTTAAAATTGTCTCACCCCGTAGATTTCAACCTTTTAGGTGGTCGTCGAGGACGAAGGAACCAGTCCACAGGAGATCAGTATCAGCAGCTGCATCAGGGGCAACAGTGAGCCTCAGGTGGATACCCTGGTTTTCCAGTCTATTAGTTAGAAAGTCTTATGTCGTCTCTGTACACTCAGGTCCTTGGAGTTAGATGATCTGAGATTTTGAATTTTGGGTCTTGAGATTTTTGTACATGGTTGTATATGATCACTCAAGAAGTGACTTAATAGAGATGTAAATTGTTTATCATACTTTTATGAAAGGAGTCTCATGTTTTCAAGATCTTTCCTCGAAATGTTTTAATTTTTCGTGATTTTTCACATTCCACCGGTAATCGATTCGTTTCCGCTAAGTTTATTTCGTGTTTTGGAGATCAGAGCCCACAATTAAGTGGTATCAGAGCTCTAGGTTCGCTGAGTCTATAGATACATATGACTTAGGATGTCGAGTCTATCCTTAGTGTTCCTTCTTATCTAATAGGGTCTTCTGCTCCTCAGGAGAAGAAGTTATATAAGGATGTCGGAGCCACATGAGGAGTTCGAGGCCGAGAGTAGCGTAGATGCACCTCGAGGAGGTGTGAGGGATCCAGAGATAGAACGACCCGTACTGGAGCCACCTGTACAGCCACCCCAGTTTGACCCGGCTGATATGGCAAACCCAGTTGTTCAAGCTATGTTTGGGCAGTTCATGGCTTCCATGACACGCATCACCGACAGGATGCCCATGCCTGCACCTAGGGCACCTGCTCAGCATGAAGGACAAAGTATCGGGAAGACGTTCGAGCGGCTTCGCAGAGTCAGAGCGACAAAATACTTTGGCACAACTGACCCCGTAGATGCGGACCTGTGGTTAACCGAGTTGGGGAAGGCTTTCAGAATCCTAACCATCCCCGAAGCTGAGAAGGTTAGACATGTTGTCTATCTTCTCAAAGGAAGTGTTGGTTACTGGTGGAACATGGAAGAGCAGAAGAGGCCTGGAATAGAAGTTTTGTGGGAAGAATTCCGCTGAGAGTTTGTTAACAGATACTTCCCAAAGACCTTCCTGGATGACAAGATCTCTCAGTTCGAGAGATTGAAACAAGGTATGATGAATATTAGCGAGTACGAAGCTAAGTTCATGGAGCTACTGTGGTTCTGTCTACACATGGCTGCCACGGAAGAAGAAAGGATCAGGAGGTTTGAGAAGGGTTTGAATGCCGACTTGTCTACTCCCGTGTCTGCTCTAGAGAACCGCGAGAGATTCGCTACCTTCGTTGAGTCAGTCTGAAGGATAGAAAGATCTGTAGTTGAGAAGAGGCAAACCCACAAGAGATATCCGCAATTCCAGGCGTCTTCATCTAGAGACTTTAAGAAGCCTAGATCCTCTGCACCTAACCCTCCACCACCCGGATCTAGTCCTCAGACACAGTGGTCCCCAAGTAGAGGTAGAGGACGGAGTCTACCGCCACAAGAGACTCACAATTCAGCATCAATGTCGGTCACAGGACCACCTAGGCCACAACAAGACAGAAGCTGCTACAACTGTGGGAAAGTAGGACATCTGATGAAGGACTGCAGGTCTAAGCATGTTAGTGTGACACAGCCTCAGAGGCAGAGTCAACATGGGTCCCAGAGAAGGCAGTTCCAGGGAGCATCTAGGGGACGTGGACAAGCATCCCAAGCTGGATCGTCAGCACCAACTCAACCTCAGGCGACAACGAGGTTCTATGCTATGAACGCACCAGATGCAGTGGTCAATCCACGGGTTGTGGCAGGTCAGATGGAAATTTTATATTCTGATATGTCTAAATCCTGTGTTGTATCTGTTTTGATTGACCTGGGTGCTACACACTCCTTTATCACTTGGAGAGTGATCCGTTACTGCAATATGACAGTAAATCATAGGGCAGATAGTCTGTGCTTGAGACTCTATTGAGAGGGTCTGCTGTTTTGCGGGAGGTGTGCTCTCCTTGCATCCTATTCTTTTCTGATCGTCACATTCAAGTGGATCTTATACCACTTGAGATGCAAGGATTTGATATAATCATTGGTATGGATACCTTGGAGAGGTATAGAGTTGTCTGGGATTGTGAATCCAAGCAGGATGTGTTTGCTGATGATAGCGACACATGGATCTTTCAAGGAGAGAGAAAGATTCTACCCACCTGTCTAGTGTCAGCTTTGGTTGCTGAGAAGCTGATGAGGCAAGGATGTTATGCATTCTTGGCCCATGTGGTAGATACTACCATGGAGAGTCCCACCCTTACTGAAGTTCCTGTTGTCAGGGAACTCGAAGACGTATTTCCTGAAGAACTTCTGGGTGTACCGCCACCTCGGGAAATTGATTTTGAAATCAATTTGATCCCAGGTACACAACCCATAGCCCAGACACCGTATAAGATGGCGCCTACTGAGATGGCAGAACTCAAGAAACAACTTCAGGAGTTGCTTGAGAAGGGTTTCATCCGACCGAGCACTTCACCCTGGGGTGCTTTGGTCTTGTTTGTTAAAAAGAAAGACGGATCAATGCGGTTATGCATTGATTACAAACAACTTAATAAAGTAACAATAAATATAAGTACCCTCTGCCGAGGATTGATGATCTCTTTGACCAGTTGTGTGGTGCGTCCATCTTCTCGAAGATAGACTTGAGGTCTGGTTATCATCAACTTCGTATTAAGGACAGTGACATACCCAAGTCTGCCTTTAGGACAAGGTATGGTCACTATGAGTTCACAGTTATGTTGTTTGGACTGACTAATGCACCAGCTGCATTCATGGAACTCATGAATAGAATCTTTCAACCTTTCCTCGATCAGTGTGTAGTCGTCTTTATAGATGACATTCTGATCTATTATAGAGATGCTCAGAAGCATGAACAACATCTTCGCCAAGCTTTGACCCTGCTAAGAGGACATAAGTTATATGCTAAGTTCAACAAGTGTGAGGTTTGGCTGCCGGAGGTATCTTTTCTTGGACATGTGATATCTGTCTGGGGAATTCGTGTTGACCCTAAAAAGGTAGAATATGTTCTACAGTGGGAACAACCGAAGACACTGACAGAGGTTCGTAGTTTCTTAGGGTTAGCTGGCTACTACCGGAGGTTCATTAAAAACTTCAGTTCCATAGCCCTACCCTTGACGAAGTTGACTCGGAAGGATGTTCCCTTTGTTTGGAATGATAAGTGCGAGCAGTCTTTTCAGCTGTTGAAGGAGAGGTTGACAAGTGCACCTGTACTTGTGCTACCTGAGCAAGGCAAGGGATATGTAGTTTTCTGTGATGCCTCCAAGAATGGACTCGGATGTGTGCTGATGCAGGATAAACAAGTGATTTCTTTTGCTTCCCGACAGCTTAAGAAACACGAGGAGAACTATCCGACACACGACCTGGAGTTAGCAGCTGTAGTTCATGCCCTGAAGATCGGGAGACATTATCTCTATGGAGAGACGTTCCAGATTTCACACACCACAAGAATCTTAAGTACATCTTCTCACAGCATGAACTTAACATGAGGCAACGTCGCTGGATGGAGTTAATCAAGGACTACGATTGTACAATAGATTACCATCCAGGGAAGGCCAACGTAGTTGCAGACGCTCTGAGTAGGAAATCAGCAACACCATCCTCTAGTAGGGCACATCTAAGCTCGTTGGTATACCCTAGGAGAGATATGCTCATCTCTTTAAGACAAGATAATGTACGTGGTTAGCCTGGTTATTGGCTGAGATGCATATCAAACCTACCCTAAGAGAGCAGATTAGAGAGGCACAACTAGTTGATGCTGCGGTTCAGCAGATCAGGTCAGAGTATGGTGATGAGAAAAGAGATGGTTTCCATGACTCAGATGACCACGTGGCATGTTATCATGGTAGGATGATAGTACCAGATGTGGATAATTTGAGGAAGTTAGTCCTGGAGGAAGCTCATTCTTTGATGTATGCCATGCATCCCGGGAGCACCAAGATGTATCGAAACTTAAAAGATATGTATTGGTGGCCAGGGATGAAGAAGGATGTTGCCGAGTTTGTTCTGAGGTGTCTTGTGTGTCAGTAGGTTAAAGCTGAGCACCAGAAGCCTGCAAGAACAATGCAACCTTTACCCATACCACAGTGGAAGTGGGACCATGTGACCATGGACTTTGTTGTTGGCCTACCTAGGACCAACAAGGGACATGATTCCATCTTGGTAATTGTTGATAGGTTGACAAAGACATCACATTTCTTGCCTGTCAAAACAACCTATTCTGCTGAGAAGTTGGCACAGTTGTATGTTCAGGAGATAGTTCATCTGCACGGAGTTCCAATTACCATAGTATCTGACAGAGGCCCCCAGTTTATGAGTCATTTTTGGGAGCGACTGCACAGAGCTTTAGCCGCCCAATTGAGGTTTAGTACAACCTTTCACCCACAGACAAATGGACAGTCGGAAAGGACTATACAGACCTTGGAGGACTTGTTGAGAGCATGTGTTCTCCAGTTTACCGGGAGTTGGGATCTACACCTAAGCTTGATAGAGTTTGCCTATAACAATAGCTACCAGCATAGCATTGATATGGCACCTTATGAAGCTTTATACGGTAGACGTTGTAGATCACCGGTATGTTGGTATGAAACTGGTGAATATCAGTTGTTAGGTCCTGATCTTGTGCAGTAGACTACAGAGAAGATCAAAGTAATTCAACAACAGATTAAGACTGCACAGGATAGACAGAAGGCATATGCCGATAAACGTCGTAGATCCTTAGAGTTCCAGGTTGGAGACAGGGTGTATCTCAAGGTCTCGCCTTGGAAAGGAGTCCTGAGGTTTGGAAGGAAAGGAAAGTTAGCTCCTAGGTTTATGGGGCCTTATCCAATCATTGAGCGGGTTGGAAAGGTAGCCTATAGACTAGAGTTACCCCCAAAGTTGTAGATGTTACACCCCGTGTTTCACATTTCCATGTTGAGGAAATGTCACCCTGATAGCCAGTCAGTTCTACAACCTATGGAAGTAGAATTGAATGATGATATATCTTATGAGGAAGGACCAGTGTCGATTCTTGATAACAGAATTAAAAAGCTAAAGAAGAAAGATATAAGTCTTGTGAAAGTCCTCTGGAATCATCGTGGCGTTAAAGAAGCCACTTGGGAACTAGAGGAAGAAATGAGGAGGAAATACCCTACTCTTTTCTCTTAATATGTCTTATCGATTTCAGGGACGAAATTCTTGTAAGGGGTGGATGATTTTAACAACCCTGACCTGGGTTATAAGTTAACCCTAGGAGTTTTGCTTAAATATGTAATTAAACACTTGTGATTAACTTCTGGCATGTAATTAAGTCCCTAAGGGACATACATTCCCAACTCTGTCCTTCTTAAACAATGTTTTAGTAAGGTTTTGTTATGCAGGGACCTATGTGCAAATTACCCAGTTAAAAGGGTTAACTTGCAATTTTCACATGTCGAGATGTTCCTCTAGAGATGAGACATCATATGGATGAATATGATGAGGTATGATGGATTCTCCAAGCTTGGGCATCAAGATGCGGCTTGTGGAGCAATCCTTGTGCTTGAAACCGTAATTTTGGTGTAAAGTGTAATTTACCCAAAATGCGGGGTGCAACTTGTAAAATACATCTTCTAGAGTATCTTGTGTGACTCTTGACATCATTTAGAGTAGGAATGATGAAAAAGGGCACTTCAACTAATTAATCAGGTAAGATAAATAACCTTTGTATTAGAATCACCAAGTTATAAGTAAAGAAACCCTTATATATGTGCACCTTAGTGATAAGATGACTTTCCTTGCCTTTGGACCTTTATTTCAATAAGAATTTCACCTAGAGAAGGAGGAGGGACGTGCAAGGAAGAAAGGAGGGACCTAGATGAGAAATGGAGAAAATTAGAGGTCCTTATGATGAAACCAAACCAAGCTATATATACTACCCTCTTTGCAACCAAGTGAATGTACTCCCTTCACTCTTTCACTTGTCACCTTGTTTGGTCCATCCAAGGCAGAGCTTGGGAGCTAGAGAAGATGAACAACTTGTTCTAAGGTAATGGATACCATCTTCTAAGCTCGTATTCATGGAGGAAAGTGGATTACAAGGTTGGTTTTATGGTTATCTCACTTAGGTTTCTTGTTCTAGACGATCTTCCCCAACCTTTTCTTGGAGAAAAGTCTTTGGCTGACCAATGCAGCTCAAGGTGCCATTAAAGACTTTAGAGCTTGGGATCTTGGAGCTCTAAGAACGACCATAAGGCGGGTTTTATATCTCTAAACATCTTGCTTTCTTAATGCATATACTTGTTCTTGCATGTAGTAGTTAGTTCTTCTTCTTCCCCATCCTTCCTTGCTTTCTTGCAAGAAAATCCATGGAGAAACCGACCTGTTTTGAGGTTGAAGACGTTGGGCATGAGTTCCTAGGTAACTTTACCAAACGACCTTGGACCATTTGGTCCAAACGGTTTGCAAACCGTTTGAAATCAAACAGTCTCACAATCATTTGATTTCATGCGGTCTTGCAAGACCGTTTGGAACCAAACGGTCCCAAGACCATTTGACAAGGTTGACCAAGGAAAGACCATTTGGAGGTCTGTTGTACACATGTTTAATTAAACACCTACAAAGAATTGTAACCTAATTGCAAACCAATCACAAGTTGAAGGCACCTCAACCCTCTAAACCCTAATCGGTTGAAATTGCTGATTTCAATGACCAATTTTGGTGAACTTTGGGTTGAAGGGCCCAAACGGTCTCAAGACCATTTGGGGGTGGTGACAACCCATGACCGTTTGGAGGTCTAGGGTTAGGGTAATTTGGTCAATTGAGGGTCCAATCACAGTAGGTTGATGAATTGAATAAAAGTGCTGATTTAAACCTAATTAGGGTTCAACCCTCATCAACTTGACCTAGTTTTCTGGTGAAACTTTGGGCAAACGGTCTCAAGACCGTTTGGAGAGTTTCCAAACGGTCTCACGACCGTTTGGGCCAAGTTTGGGCCCAATTGAGTGTCAATTGATAGGTTCAACTCCAATTAGACTCATGATTATCAATGTTGATGGTTAATTGCTTATAAACCCTAATTCAATCGGTTTCAACCCCAATTGGTTAGCAATTGAGGGTCAATTGAATGTCCAATTAGTTAAGGATAACCCTAATTAGCTCAATTGACAAGTGGTTAGTAAGGATGTGGCCAATTGGAAGCTTCAACATGGAAAACCCTAATCAATTACAACCTTTGGATCACCTTTGAGGTTCATGCGGTTTTGAGCCCATTTGGACCAAACGCTCTCAAGACCGTTTGAATCCAAATGGTCTCAAGACCGTTTGGGGCCAAACGGTCTCAAGACCATTTGGGCTCAAACGATCTCAAGGTCGTTTGGTCCAATCGATCTCAAGGTTGTTTCAACTCATGCAGTTTCAAGGTCGTTTCATCCAAACGGTTTCAAAGTCAACACACTCAAATGGTCAATGTACTCAAACAGTCTCAAGACCGTTTGAGGGCAAATGGTCTTGAGTGTCATGTGGTCTTGAGGTCAACCTAACCAAACAGTCAATGCCCCCAAACGGTCTCAGGACCGTTTGGAGGTTGAAGTGTGTAATCGTGTGGGGATCTTTAGGGTTGTGATTGCTTAGTAGTTTGAAGGTGTAATTGGTCCGATGGTGGTCTAATCTAAACCCTAATGGTACCTAAAGACATTAAGGGGCTAAGTGATTAATAGATTGAACCGTGTGGTGATTGAAGGTGTACATTACCAGTGTGCCCTTGAAGGGTTCAAGTAGATGACACACTTGTTCAACCAAACCATAATGACTTGATAGTAGTGAATTAGCTTATGTTAATCAAAATTGACTTGATCTAACCTAACCTAGAGTGATGTAGTCACCACCTATTAGTAAGAGGAGAGAGAAGGTCCCATGTATGGTTGAAATTCAAGTAAAGTACCTTCAATGTATATGAATGTGCATGATTAGGGTATGATCCACCTATGTGAGATCATGAAAACCCTAATCATGATAATTGATGAATCTTAATCTATTTTGAAGGCATCAAGGATGATAATTTCATGCATAATGATGCTATGATCTCAAATCACTATGAAGTGAATAGTAAACCCTAGTTCTAGGGCAGTAACATGGAATATGAATAGTAAACCCTAATTCTAGGGCAGTAACATGAAATGTGAATAGTAAACCCCAGTTGATACTAATGAGGGAACCTAACCTTAGTAAAGGCATGAAGGCACAACCTTGAGATGGAATGCTATCTTTCTGCATTATAAATTGTTGATCTGTAATGAAATGTTATTATTGTCAAGTTGAGTTGACTATGCAGGTTCTTGTAAGAGAATGATTATACCCAGGTAAGGGTTATGATAAAGTATTCATTGAAAGTATGTTGTAGACTTTTTGAATAATGATGCATACCATGTGCTTATGCTTGAGTGGAAACATATGAAGTTAATGGGCTATAAGAGCCATGAGTAACATCAAGGTCATGCTGGTTAGATGACTTGTGATGAATTAACACCCTTTCAATAACTGATAAAAGTTGAACTTGATACATTTAGTATTCTTCTGTTATAGCAATGCTTTTATGCTTAAATGTTTGGGAACATGTTTGATGCTAAAAGAATACTGAAATGTACCTTATTAATCAATTGTAACCATACATGTAGAGACCTGATCATAGATCCATCATTGTCAGATGTTAAATGATGGTGAAATAGGTTTTCCTAAGGGAACTTCTGAAGCGCATACTTTTTCAGTATGTGGGGGATATGGACGCGAATATCCTTACGTCCAATGTAGGAGTTGATGTAGATGTATCTTAATCCATCAACCCTGCACTATGAGTGTTTGCCAGGATGATGTACTACTAATCACCTGAGGAATCTTTTATGCCACATCGATGAGAGATAAACATGAGATCTTTTGATGGTGAAGAGAGTACAGAACGCCACTGTGACTCTAATAGCGAAGTACCAGAATACCCTGGTGAGCTATAGTAGCGGAGACACTAGATGTCCTGCATGTTGATCCTCATTCTGACTGAGGAAGTTGAGGTCATGAGAATCCAGCTCTTTCGATGACCTAGTATGATACCGAGGCGACTTAGCAGTGGTCGGTTGGAGTATGAGCGGTATACCTCATCTCCACAGGGCATAATGTTGTATGTAAAACGTAATCAGCCGAGTAGCATATCTGCTTAGGTTAAACCACGAGAAACAATGCTTGGTACTACTTTGATTATAATGATTCAGTTAAATATTTAGCTTGCATGTTCTTCATATTCTTCATAGAAGTAAATGTTGCTTTATCTCCTCTTAAGCCCGCTTTTGCAGGATAAGCTTCTGGCGAAGAGTTATAACTCTCGATGGGACAATTATTTAAAATTGTCTCACCCCGTAGATTTCAACCTTTTAGGTGGTCGTCGAAGACAAAGGAACCAATCCACAGGAGATCAGTATCAGCATCTGCATCAGGGGCAACAGTGAGCCTCAGGTGGATACCCTGGTTGTCCAGTCTGTTAGTTAGAAAGTCTTATGTCATCTCTGTACACTCAGGTCCTTGGAGTTAGATGATCTGAGATTTTGAATTTTGGGTCTTGAGATTTTTGTACATGGTTGTATATGATCACTCAAGAAGTGACTTAACAGAGATGTAAACTATTTATCGTAATTTTATGAAAGGAGTCTCATGTTTTCAAGATCTTTCCTCGAAAAGTTTTATTTTTTCATGATTTTTCGCATTCCATCGTTAATCGAATCGTTTCTGCTAAGTTTATTTCGTGTTTTGGAGATCAGAGCCCACAACAACTCCTGGTCGCACCGGGACTGACAACTCCTGGTCACACCGGGACTGTCGGGATTGATAGTTGTCCTCCGAGCGACAGAAATCTCCCACCTATGAAGTAGTCCACACGGACCACCTGAAACTCCAATCTCCTTGTCCCATAAGGAATTGGAAGGAGTCACACCCTCCTGTCAGTGTACTAGTCACTGACACACTCTCCTGCCACCAATCACTTTCTACAGTTGTCTTTCCCTTGCTGTGCCTCCCTTATCGGGTAGCACTTGCTCAGGCTCTCTCAGTTACCAAAACCAGAGAGAACGACAACTTTACAGAGGAACTGGTTGCACTGAGTTGTTCTTTGAGAAGCCCCCAATACCTGTATATATAGGAGGGTCATGGGACAGGGTTCTCTATCCCGGGCAATGCGGGACTAAAGCAGGAGTAGAAGGGTTCAAGATTTTTTCACAAAAACAACCAACTGCGCAACCTCAACCGATCATTTCATTGCTGAAACAGTCGGTTGGGGACCTGAGCCGGTCGGTTGACACCTCAACCGATCAGTTGGGACCCATGAAACGGTCGGTTCACTTCTGAACCAGTCGGTTTGTGGTCCTGGTTAGTTCCCGATTGACTTTTCATCTTTTGTTTCTAATTGGTACCAAATCCCAATCCTTGTTCCAGTCAAATTGGGCAAGTGAAACGAAAGGAAATTTCTCACCAATCCTACTTTCCCAACTTGCTCGGTTGCATCAGTTGAATCGATCATTTCAACACTTGAAGCAATCGTTTCACCCTGTCCATGAGCCGATTGACTCACCATCTGAGCCGATTGACTCACCATCTGAGCCGATCGGTTCACCAAGCTCAGCCGATCGGTTCATCACATGAGCCGATCGGTTGGGAGTGCAGATTGTGCAGAATCAGTCAATTGTAGTTTCAATCAATCCGATACTCCAATCAATGCGTCCAACACCTTCGACATTATGACTTTGAGCTATCAATTAATTGAGTGTTTAATTGAACTACTAAACTCCTTTAGTAATCAATCCAAACATTGTTTCTGGACAAAACTCCTCTTCCAGGTTAAATCCTATGTGTGTGACCCTGCAGGTCCTTTTCACGTTGGCAGTGAAAGTCCATAATTCTTATGACTTCACAAGCAAAGAGCGGTGCCTAGTCACACATCAGTGCTACCCAAGTGAAATAGAATGTTGGAGAACAACTTTCAATCCTACAATCTGTGAATGGTGTTAAAGTGAATGTATAATTCCTTTATCACTGATATCCCGAATGAAATTGAGTCATGGAAAAGTCATCCTGTCAACATTCATTCACTTTCTTGATCTCAGAGTAGATTGGAAGAGATATGTATGACATCAATATCACATACTGATTCACACATGATTGCACGCCTTTCTCAATCCTACTCATCCAATTGCCATGGATATCAAACTCCCTCAGGAGGGACAAATCCCATATCTATCACTCACCCCTCAAAAGCCCCATGTGTCAAAGCCACCCAATCATCACCTTTATAACAACCCATGTTTCAGGATTGCGTTTGATGGTGTCAAAGTGTGCCCAACGACATGTGTTGAGTGTAGTGATTTTAGTTCAAAGAATCACACTCACCACCATCACTGTGAGTACTGACTGTGACTACCATGTCATGGTTCCATGTGTCAAACTCACGGTGGGTCTGTCCGGTACACTTGTTCTTTAACAAGTACCTATGTGTTTGGTTTGATATCTCTATATCATGACTAATGAGATTCTGTCATCAACCAACACCACAATCTAGTCTTGTGTGTCATTGCTGTCTATCTACCTTCCACAATGACATCTGACTAGGGACATAACAAGAATGTACAAACTCTTAGCATCCGTATGATCTCATCGTTCAGGTCCTCAATCTGAAAGCATACGTCATTGAGTACTATCATTCTCTAGACATTCAATCTGTTCTATCACTATCTCATATGATTGAAACAGAAAGAATTGGAAGCTTGCCTTTTGATGTTTTATCAAATCAATCTTAATGTATCCCACAAATCATACCATGATTGGCTCTCAGTGCATACATACCAACACATACTTGGCTAATTAACAGAAGTAGTTACTAACCAAATCAATGTGCTAACTAACAAGACTATCATCGATGCTCAACGAGCAAGGCGTGCACTGAATGTGCACGACTACACAATGGGTCCAAGAGGATATGCAGGCGTTCACCAAAGACTACATGCTGAGTCTACTCAACCTACTGATACTCATGAGACTGTAGAGTCCTCTACTGCTGCTCCCGCACCTCTGCCTCGTCATGTTATGTGGATAGCTAGGAGGCAAAATAAGAAGAGAGAGATACCGAAGCCCGAAACCGCTGAGGCGGCTGCAAAAATGGTAAAAATCAACTCTTAGAGAAATCTATCGATATTGATTATTGTTATGTTTACTTATGAATTTTTGTTGATGGTGATTAGCGAGAGCTGCACGAGCAGAGGAAGGAAGGCAAGTTCATCCCTCAGGGCACAAGGGATGAACTAACAGTTGCTCTGGGTAACCCAGAGCATCCTGGACGTGTAAGGGTGCAGGCACTGATGTGGGCATCAAAGCGTTCTTTGGGCCATCCCAGCGCAAACCTGTCCCAAAAGCGGGACTTTCACAAGATGAGGTAACTTATTTATATTTTATAACGTTATTGTGAAAGTGAATTCAATAATCAGAAACTAGCATTTCTTTTATCAATGTATAGGTAGATTCCTTAATTGATAGGAGAGTCGAGGAAGTACTTGATAAAAGACTCCATGAAGCAGTGAACAAGTGGCAGGCGTCTCAGACTGCCACTCAGACAGTACCTGTGGTGAACCTCTCTTCTCCTACTGCTCGTACTGCAGAGGTTGGGAGTAATCCTATAGACCCACAACCTAGCACGTCCTCTGTAAGTATTTTTATGGCATATATAATTGCTAGTCTATTCAAGATGATATGTTTGTGTATATATGCATATAACATTCTTTACGTAAATTTTTAGGGGTTGAAACCATGCCGACTATAAAGTGAAGGATATATCATTGTAGAGGCATCGGCTTACCCACCCCTTAAAGGGTGCATGTTTCATGGGAGTCCAGTACCAGATGGCATGGTACGTGTGAGCCCGATACATATACTCACTGGCTGGACAAATCTTGCACTGCCTCATGCACACCCAGATGCAGAAACACTTGGTGAGGCAGTAGGCAGAGTGATACTGTGGCCCGAAGCGGATGTCCCCTATACTGATATTGTATGATAAATTTTCATTACTTTAATTTGTTAGTGTATATATATATATATGAGTCAATTAATATGAAATTATATATACAGGTCAAAAAGACGAGACCCGCTACATCTCAGCCTCCACCTCCTCGACTACCAAGTTGGCTTCCAGGGAACCTACACGCCTCGATAGGTCCTAATTGTAGGAGTGTGGCAGTATGGAACGACGAACATAATCCAAATTGCCCTATAAATGTTACTATTCCGGAGAATGTTGCAGGTAAATCATACGATAATAATCTATTTATATAAGTTTAACATACGTATTAATGCATACGTAATAGAAGTTCTGGAACATATTAATGCAGGTCAAACATTTGGAAACAACATATTTATACAAGATATTTTGGAGTTGTTTAGTTATGAATGGCTGAACACACCTATGATAAAGTTGTGGATATGGTGAGATTAATGCATACAGCAATCTGGTTTATACATACATATACCTTGTTTTATATACGACAATATGGTTTCTTATATATTAATGCATACGTAATACATGTTTTGCAGCCACTTACACAAGACATGTACAGATTTTGGGTTTTCCCATGTGGGATTTTTGGTTCCATCTTTGATTAGTCTTGTAGATACAGACCCATATTCAGTTACTTCTGTGATGCTTTTGAATATTTTGGTAAAAATAATAAGACGGTGATAATAGCTCCATTCAATGTCGAGTAAGTTTACTTTGCTTGTAATTTAGACTTAAGCAAATTACATTTTTATTGTGGATATTGAGTTATTAATTTTCTACTTTCTTACCTGTAGTGCTAAGCATTGAGAGTT
The DNA here is from genome assembly GCA_963693085.1 of Alisma plantago-aquatica. Classification (NCBI taxonomy): domain Eukaryota; kingdom Viridiplantae; phylum Streptophyta; class Magnoliopsida; order Alismatales; family Alismataceae; genus Alisma; species Alisma plantago-aquatica. The sequence goes on along the minus strand of OY856409.1, from coordinate 1,127,367,354 downwards.
ATTAGCTATTGTCCCCAAGACATTCACCGTCTATTATCTAGATCCTGTGGGGAGTGAGTTGGATGTATTATAAGGAAATGTAATTAAAAGGCCATTATTCTCGTGAGAAATATTTTATGTTTTTATATCTGTTAACAGTTGTTACTGCATTACTATTTAATTATGCAATTTAATGTGTTACATTAACATATATAGGGCTTTACAAGAGTACAAAAAAGCTGGAGAAAAGGTCCCTAAGAAAAAAATCTAACACTCATTTGGGAGAATGTGAAAGTAATTTCCTGACTCCAATGTATATATTATTTATGTGAACTGTGCTTATTTGTATTTTTGAATATTTTGTATGTTTCAATTTATAGTGTGCTATACAAGACAACGGCTGGGCATGTGCCTACTATGTGATGTGATTTATGGACCTAATCATCAAACATGCCGTATTGGAAATCGATAACATACAACAAGTATTATACATAGTCTCGTTAGATAATATGAAATATATGAATCTTATTATATATTATTATAATTATGTATATACATCATTCTCTTTGTAGGTCTTTAAAACTGAGGACTTCAACACAGGTGCAAAGCGTTTCGATGTACATGCTCCCTATACGAGAGATGAATTAGATGCTGTAAGAGAAGATTGGGCAAAAGCCCTGCAAAGAGTGGGAATTTTTCAATATGATTTTGCTGACAATGATGACAATGACGATGAATAAAGAATAACTTTATTCTCATAATTAATTTTGTGTGAATGTGAATGAATTTTTATGAATTGTCATGTGTGTGAAAATCATCGATACATGAATGTTTCTACATGTGTCTGAATGTGAAAAGAGATGAAATAAATGGAACTGTAGGTTGCTACTGGTTTCTACATGTGTGTGATGAAAAAATAATATGAATTAAATGTTCTTATACATGAGTGTGAATCACATATATATAATATTGTCCATCATGTTAATTTTGCAGGTTTGTGGCCTGTTTTTGGCTGATATCAATGGATGTCATAAAACCTATAGTTCATAACTGAACTGCAGGTTTCTCATCCTGCGACCAGCCACAGCAGGTTTGCAGACTGACAAAAAAAAAATCAAAACATAGGCGTCGGTTATTTGAACAAAACTGACACCTATGTTATAAGGCGGAAGTTTTTCACCTAAAACCGACGTCTATGTGACCAGGTACCACGGCCGTGCTGGGAAGCAAGGTTGTGGTGGCAGGTAGGGGATATGGCATCGGTTATTATCACAAAATCGACGTCGGTTCAGATGATGTGGCGTTGGTTTCTTTTAGAAAACCGACGCCTATAATCCCTTTGCTGGCGTGTTTTTAGTGGTGGGAAGAGTTTTGGCGGCGGTTGTTTAGTAAACAACTGACGCCTATAGTCCCTTTACGGGTGCGTTTTCAGTGGCGGGAAGAGTTTGGGCATCGATTTTTACTTAACAAGAGACACATATAGTCCCTTTGCTGGCGCGTTTTCGGTGGCGAAAAATGTTTTGGCATCAGTGGGGATCCGACGCCGAAGGTATCCCCCATTAGCGGCGCCCACTTGGGTGTCGCTTTGAAACTGACACTAAAGAGCTTAAATAACCAACGCTAAAAGGTTGTTATGTAGTAGTGTTTATAGATCACAAGAAATTGAAGTATATCTTTTCATAGAGTGAGTTGAATATGCGACAATGTCGTTGGATGGAGCTAATCGACGATTATGATTGCACCATTGAGTATCATCCTGGTAAGGCAAATGTGGTAGCTGACGTGCTTAGCAGAAAGTCTTCTTCTCTCTCCACAAAGAAGGCACGATTGAGTTCCTTGGTATGTCATAGGCGAGATATGTTTGTCTCCTTACGACAGATGAATGCACAGTTGGAAGTTTCCTTGTTGGCAGGACTGTTGGCACAAATGCAAGTCAAGCCTATGATGAGACAGCAGATCAAAGACGCACAACAGGCAGATGATACAGTGCAGTTGATCAGGTCAGAGCTTGGCACCGAAAAGCGTGATGGGTTCCATGAGTCTGAGGATGGACTAGTTTGCTATCATGGTAGAATGGTGGTCCCTAATGGTGATAATCTAAGAAAACTAGTGCTCGAGGAAGCACATGTGTCAATGTATGCTATGCATCCAGGAGTCACCAAGATGTATCATAATCTGAAGGACCTGTACTGGTGGTCTGGCTTGAAGAAGGATGTAGCTGAGTTTGTGGCTAAGTGTGCAGTATGTCAGCAAGTTAAAGTTGAGCATCAGAAGCTGGCAGGTACGTTGCAACCCATGCCAATACCACAATGGAAATGGGATCATATAACCATGGATTTCGTAGTTGGTCTACCAAAGACATCTAGGAATCATGATTCCATTTGGGTAATAGTGGACAGGTTGACAAAATCTACTCATTTCATACCTGTAAAGACAACGTATACAGCAGAGAAGCTTGCTCAAGTGTATGTAGACGAGATAGTGCGTTTGCACGGTGTACCAGCAACGATAGTTTCCGATAGAGGTCCTCAATTCACAAGTCGTTTCTGGGAACAGTTGCACAAAGCGTTGGGAACACAGTTGAGGTTTAGTACTGCCTTCCAACCCCAGATGGATGGACAGACTGAAAGGACTATTCAGACTTTGGAAGATCTTCTCCGAGCATGTGTTTTGCAGTCCCTAGGAAGTTCGGACGTGCATCATAGTTTGATAGAGTTTGCTTATAATAATAGTTACCAGTGGAGCATTAACATGGCTCCTTATGAGGCTCTATATGTCGGAAGTGCAGATCCCCTTTATGCTGGTATGAGTCTGGTGAATATCAGCTTTTGGGTCCTGAGTTAGTACAACAGACAACAGAAAAGATCAGAGTGATACAACAAAAGTTGAGAGCGGCACAGGACAGACAAAAGTCTTTTACAGACAATCATCGATGACCTTTAGAGTTCCAAGTGGGAGACAAAGTGTATCTCAAGGTCTCACCTTGGAAAGGCGTGCTAAGGTTTGGCCGGAAAGGCAAACTGGCACCCAGGTATATGGGGCCATACCCGATGATAACACGTGTTGGCAAGGTAGCTTACAAGTTAGAGTTGCCGCCAGAGTTGTACATGTTGCATCTAGTGTTCCATGTCAGTATGCTAAAGAAAAGTCATCCAGACACAGGGACAGTGATACAACCAGTTGAGGTTGAGCTTGATGAAGACGTGACCTATGAGGAAGGTCTGGTGGTGATCCTTGACAGAGAGTAAAGAAGCTGAAGAGGAAGGACATGGTTCTTGTGAAGGTTCTTTGGCATCATCGTGGTGTTGATGAAGCCACATGGGAGCTTGAGGAAGAGATGAGGAGGAAGTATCCCTCACTTGTTTCTTCGGATTTTGGGGATGAAATCCCTTTGTAGAGGTTTGTGGTTTGTAAGGACCCTGACCTTTGTTTTGGGCTTACCCTATTTGTTTTGCCTAAACCTTGTGCTTGGTTTCTTGTTAATCATCTTTGGTGATGATTAGGGTTTGCCTGTATTTAGTTGGAAGCTGGAGGTGCTACTTGCAAAATAACCTAAGTTAGGGTTGGAGAGCAAGATTGCCACCTTGAGAAATGTCTTTCTCTCTCTTTGCATCCTCTAGAGTTGAGAGGAAGGTTTGGGCTCGTGCCTTGAGTTGTCTTGGGCTTGGTTGAGCTCTTTTGGGCCTTGTTTTCCCTTGCTTTGGCCTTGCCTTTCTTGGTTGAGCCCTGTATCGGGCAAGGATGCTTTGTGTCGCCCATGGGGGTGTCGGCCATGGTGGAGTGTGTCGGCCTTTGACCTTTGTTTGACCTCCTTGCTTTGGTTGTGTCACCCTAGCTTGGACATGTGGTCGGACCTTGGTTGAGTGGTGGCATGGCATGTGCATGTAATTTGCAAGGTGGTTAAACGTGTGGACAAGTGTCCCTTGGTAAGGTGACACCTTGCCTTGGTTTAACCTTGACCCTCATCTATATATGCCTTGCCTTTCTCTTCCTTGGGAACCCTTTAGCTCTTTTGTTGCTCACCCCTCCTTGTGTGCACGACACACCTTCCTTGGAGAGCTTGGTGGCCGATCCTTTCCCCTTGGTGGAGATATCTTCTTCTTCCTCTAGATAGGTGGCCGAACCCTAGGTGGGTCTTGTCCTTTGGTAAGCATCTTCCCTCTCTCCTTAGCATCTTCTTCTCCATCTTGCCTACTCTTCGGCCATGGTGGTTATGGTTCTTGCTCCTTTTCTTGATGTGGTCGAAAGTGGTGAGCGTGGAGCTAAGAGCTAGAAGCTTGGAGCTTTGGAGCTTGAGGAGTTTGCTTAAGGTGGGTTACATAACTTCTAACCCTTGCTATACTACCTTCTCTATGTTGCATGTTTCATATATGTTGATGATCGGCCCTTGCATGTTATGTTTCTTGCTCTAGTACATGTTGTTGATCTTATGGATATAATGAGCATGATGTTGTTGATGTTGATGATGGTTTATATGCCTTTACACCTAGTTGGCCGAACCATGGTTTAGGGTTTCCTTGTTGAGCAATACCCCTTTTCCCTCCATGGTCTAGAGAAGTGAGTTTGAGCTCTAGTGATGTAGGCAATACCCTTCTCTCGTTTTTGTTGAGAGGTGAGTCATTCTAGTTGCTTGGGCGACACCTCCTCTCACCATGGATTTGAGAGGTGAGCTTTTGCATAGATGATGGCCTATGTTGAGGTGGATCCTGGTGGTTTCCCAATTTGTGATAGAGGTTGTACAAAACCCCTCTCTCTTAGTTGTTGAGAGGTGAGCCGATCTTCTTGATCAATTAGGGTTTGGAGCCCTTGTGCTTGAGGTTGAAGATGACGATGTTGGGTTGTGCCTTGCACGATATGACCTTGGAATAATGTTGCCCGATAACCTTCTTGTCTTGGGTTGTAACCTTGGTCGTTGCACCTAGTTGGGTTTGGTTGGTGCTCGATATGGTTCCCTTGGTCGACACTTAGTAGAGATGGAGCTTGGGCGTTACACCTTGAGCTTGTGCTCTAAACGACACACTTTGAGGTAAGGTTGCACGATGCCCACCTTGCCTTGTGTTGATCTTGGCCGATATGCTTTGTTGAGCCTTGGTGGCTTGATGCCTGATATGCCTTGGCCGAGATGACCCTTGTATTAGATGTGCTTTGACCGATATGATGTCTAATAGCTTTTCTTGTGTTGGGAAATATGAAGTATTCTTGTGATGCCCGATATAATGGTTATATAGAGAACCCTAGATGGTGCCTTAGTGGTGGCCAATACGAGTAGCTTGACCTAGATGGAAGATAGGTCTGTGCCGGACATGGGGTTGTGTTGCCCGACACACCCCTAGTGGATTTGGTAGAGATGCTGCTTGTTTAGCCAGCTAGTCCTTGCACGATATGGCACCTTGGGTGATAGGGTTCCCTAGTCGATATGAAGGACTCTTGGACGATATGGAGATGGTTGCTCTTAGAGGTGCCTTGGGCGTTATACCCGCTTGGCCGATAGGCTTGGGTGAGGGTAGTCACCCTGCCTGATGCTACCTATCGTGAGGGTTGCAGGAGTTTTGGTGAGGGTTTTAATAACTCAGAATGTATATGGCTTATAATAATTACACAAGTGATATGGTGTAATCACCTTGAATCATGCAAATATGATGATAAGATATAATGACAGGTTGTGAACCAGGAAGCTTGGAAGCATATGAAGTTGCTTCATATGATGATGTGACCCATGCCTATGGTCATAGGTATAAGGCATAATATATGCTCATGATTAATAATAATACCATGAATGATAAAGTTTATAATCATAGATGTTGCTCTATACTTGATAGCATGATCATTCTATTAATCCATGATGGCTTCAGTTATCTCTATGAATGTGTATACTAACCATGCATGTATTTCATGTGGATTCATAGCCTGGTAAGAGCTATGAGACATATGTGCTGGAATAGCACCATGTGGTAATATGGCAACAAGTTGATAGGTATGAGGACCTGATATAAGGCTGAGTGCCTAGCTGAGGTGTTATCCTCTGATGATGATATAAGGGATGCGTTCCCAGGATGCCGATACATGATTATGATGCCTTGAGAGGTAGTGGTTGATATAATAAGGGATTGAGGTCCCAGGACAGTATGATGATGGCAATAATGATGTAATCCTATAAGGCTATGTTTATACTTTGTTTTGCCTCAACAATTGGCTTAAAATATACTAATCAATTATAGATGAACATATCATGTAATTTTCCCTGGCCTTAGATCCATTACCGTCAGTATTTGGTGATGGTGAAACAGGTTTATCCTGCGGGATTACCTGGAGCGCATATTGTTGAATATGCGAGGTTTCCACTAGCCTAAAATAGGAGGGTTTGAGTGCAACTGTGGTTGCAGACTTGGGACATATGGAGCATGGTGAACAGACCCATGGCTGAGGATATGTGATGATGAGCATGATGCGTTCAAGGCTTGGATGTATGCACTAACACCTATGATGAAGTGAGCTAAAGATATGGGTAGCTTGCGGAGCTGACCTAGAGGCTGAGGCCCTATAAGCATAAGACTGCAGTCTTGCTTGATGATTCATGTACTGACCACAAGAAGGTGAGGTCATGGAGTCCGGATCTCCTTAGACCATGTATGGCACCGGATTGGGCTTCGCAGCCAATGGTTGGATTTGAGCAGGGAAGGCTCACTTCCTCAGGGCATCATAAAACGTAATCCAACCGAATAAGTATACTTTTTTTTGAGAAAAATACAGAATATTGATTGAGGCCTTGCTTATATAGCTGATCTAGTTGAACTATGCAGTTGCGCGTACGATCCCTATATCTTGTGATAAGTTCTTATAAAGCTTATCTTGTCAATCATGTTCCATAAAGAAATACTGGGTTATATGCCTCGCAGATATCTTGGTAAGCTTGGTGGTAATAATAGCTTTGCTCAGTATGTTGCTCTTATTATACGCTTCATTAGTTATCTGTTGTTAACTGCTTTAATCTTTTTGAGGTTTTATAGTTTCGGCGGGGAGTTATATTTCTCGCTGGGACTGTGTGTCTCACCCCGCTGGTTTACACCCTTTTTAGGTGATCGTTCTAGACATGGTGGTGGTCCTGAGGTTGCGGTCGAGTAGCAAGAAGAGCATTAGAAGGCAAGAGATGGACATGCTACTATTTTGTGGTTTTGTAGTAAAGTCCTAGAGTCATCCCTGTACACTCAGGCCCTTGGAGGTGTTTGACGATGTTTCACGATGCTAGCTGTTGTAATTTTTTTGTATAGACCGTTAAGAATGTATAAATAGGTTTTGAACTCTGGTGCTAATAGTACAGCTGGTTCCTATAAGCTGTGGACCTATGATATGGCTTGTGAATGTTTATATAACATGTCTTTCAGTAGGATCTGGATGCAAAAGTTCTCTCATGCATGTTTTCTGCAATCGGTTTTAATTAATCCGTGTTTTCGGTAATGTTATGTTACACACGTTTTCGCGTGTCATCTCGTTGTCTGCATGATGGCGGGGTGTCACAATAAGTGTCATGGACCAGTGGCTGGGAGGCCAATCTACCTGATCATATAGTTTCTTTTGCTATAGGATTCTCTAGGGGTGTATCCATTAATCTCATATGGCATTTGGCAGGATGCTTCATTTATGAAGATCATATGGCATTTGGCAGTGTTATCATGGCTTTAATTATTAGTCATGACTACGGATACTTAGGTCACATTCACAGTTATAGTTGTGCCCATGGTTACAACCATTGTCATCGCTACGAGGATGAACCTTATTCATGAACCTTGTTATGAGGAAGAACATTGATTGGCTCATATTCTTGATACTATGTCTTGCTCTTCTAACCTTGTTCAAAGTCAGATTGTTACTTGTGATCAACTACAATTAGAAGGAAATACATGCCTTCTTCTCTGAGATTTCATTATCTCTCACCATGCCTTCAACAAATGTAACTGTTATTGCTATCTCTTTTTCTGCACAACAAGGCAAGCTAGGACAATAAACATCATCTTTGTGATATCATGTTATAATAAATTCATAGAGTTAATTTTAGATAAGACTAGAAAACATTCAAGCTACAAAGTGTACATAGTTGTGCTTCTTTGAGGTATTTGTTGATTTGTCCAGGTATTAACTATGAGTGAACTTATCGTATGTCCACTGTTTGGTTTTTGTATTGGATGCAAATAAGGTTAATAAAATATGATCGTTAGTATATAATGTTATCCATCTGGCGTTCTTTTGTAATTCCCCATCACTCCCTTTTTGTCTCAAAGGCAACTGTGTAATTTGTAGACTGGCATCACACTATCTAGCCTCTTTGGTGATCTCAAAAGTGAACAGCTATAAAGAGTGTGGCTTCTTCAATTTTTCATTTTGAAAAGTATTTGAATTGCATATATATATATATATATGTTTCTTGTAATGTGTGCTTAACTTATTATATATTTTCCCTCATATAGATGGATTTTCTAATAGATCAGAGTTGGATGTATATTGGGAATAGAGTGCGAAGTGATGTATTAAAGGTAGGGTTATGAAAGTTAATTGAGTTTTCTCTTCTCCATCAGAGACCAGCTAGACAGGGGAAATTAATATGTACCTGCAAGGTATGTTTAAACAGATACCTTAAAATAGAGGAGGAGGTATTCTCATATGTATTACAAAAAGTATTTGGGCATAGCTATGATGTTTGGACGTTTAATGGGGAGGTGATTGGTAGGAGCAATCCTATTTTGGCACCAAACGTTCCTAGCACCGAAATATGCATCAGATGTTGGGGGATTTGTTTGGTATGGATGACACAACAAACGACCATTCTATTGAAGCTACAGAGGAACTTGCAAATTTAGATGCACAAAGATTTTACAAGCTACTAGAAGAGGTTGATCAACCACTCTATAGAGGTTGCACAAGTCACTTTAAGCTATCCTATTTGGTTTCCTTTCTATATCTGAAGGAGAAATCTGAATGGTCTAACGATTCTTTCACGAAGTTGTTACAGTTGATTATTTCAAGATTTCCAGAAGAAAATTTTCTATTCTCGGAGACGTACTATGAAGAAAATGTGATCGTGAAGGATTTAAGACTTGATCATTCTACTATAGATGTATGTACAAATAATTGCATGCTTTATCGCAAAGAAACAACTTCAAAAGAAAATTGTGATACTTGTGGTGCTTAACGATGGAACGAAAAGCAATACAAAAAAGGGAAAGAAAGTAGCTGCTAAGTTCATGTATCACTTCCCTTTGATACCTCAATTAGAGAGGTTGTATATGTCTTCATCTGTTGCTAAAGATATGATTTGGCCATCTGAAGGAAAAGGCAAGGATGGTCGTGTTCATCATCCTTCAGACAAATCAGAATGGTTGTCTATTGATGCCAGGTATCCAGACTTTGCTGCTCAACCACGCAATATTAGACTGGCATTAGCAACCGATGGTTTTAATGCATTTGGCAATATGAGTGCATCACATAGCATCTGGCATGTGTTGGTGACACCTCTCAATCTTCTGCCTTGGCTTCTTATGAAAGAACAATGTATTATGATGTCCCTATTAATTCCAGGTCCACATATGGTTGGCAATGACCTTGATGTATACTTGGAGCCATTAATTGAGGAGCTACAACTACTTCGGGAGCTTGGAGTCAAAGTTTATGATGCATATAGCAAAAGGAATTTCACTATGCATCCAATGATTTTATGGACCATAAATGATTTTCCAGCATATGGTGACTTATCTGGTTGGAGCACTAAAGGTAACAAAGATTTGGGATGTCCTTGTTGTAATGTGGAGACTGTATCGAAATGGTTGAAGTTTTGAAAAAAGCAATGTTATTTTTTCCATCGATGTTTTATTCCAATTGATCATCCCGTATAGACGTGATAGGAAAATTTTTTATGGCGAAAAAGATTTTCTCCTTCCACCTAAGCCACTATCTGGAGAAGATATACTGAGGCAATTTGATGGATATGAAAATATCACAATTGGAAAAATAAGTAAGCGCAAGAGGCATGGAGATCAAATTCCACCATTACGTCCTGGTTGGAATAAGATAAGCAACTTTTTTCAGCTACCTTATTGGAAGTATTTATCAGTTAGACACAATCTGGATGTGATGCACATAGAAAAGAATGTGTGCGAGAACATTTTAAACACATTATTGGGCGATTCTAAGAAAAGTAAAGACAACTTACAAGCTCGTCAAGATATGAAGAAAATGTGCATTCAATGATATTTATGGTCGGTAGATGCAGCTGACCGATATTACTTGCCTCCAGCATCTTACACCATGACTAATGCATAGAAAGATAAGTTCCTATCTGTGCTAGAAAAGATGAAATTTCCTGATGGCTATTCTTCTAGCATATCTAGGTGTGTTAGCAAATCTGATAGAAAACTTATTGGGCTGAAAAGTCATGATTGATATGTTCTTATGCATCAACTTCTACCCGTTGCCTTGAGACATTGCATAAGAGTAGATGTATACAAGCCTATTGCTAATTTGTGCTCATTTTTTTAACAAGCTTTGCTCTAACATTATCGATGTTGATGAATTCAAAGATTTGGAACAAGAAATTACTGTCACTCTTTGCCAATTGAAGAGAATCTTCCCTCCTTATTTCCTCACCATCATGATGCATTTTCCCATTCATTTAGCTTATGAAGCCAGGCTTGCTAGATCTGTCTGAATTAGGTGGATGTACCCAATAGAGAGATACTTGAATAAATTGAAGAAGTATGTCAGAAACAAAGCTAAATCGGTTGGTTCTATTGCTAGTGGCTATTTAGCTGAAGAAAGTTTGACATTTTGTGCTAGGTACTTGCCTAATTTTGAGACAAAACTCAACCGCACTCCTCATAATGTTGATGGATCTCTAATTAGAGTTGGAGTGTCAAGGAATTTTTGACATCCATACTTTGGAACAAGCCCATCGTTATGTCCTTTTCAATAAAGAGAAATTGGATGTCTACATAAGGTAAGATTGACGTCATATAATTCTTGCTAAACTATGTTATATTTGTTGTACATTAATTTAGACACTTCTTATAAAGCAGTGAACACATGTTTATTCTTCAAGATATGGAACCCAACATTGCCCCACGGACTCTAGAAACAAAACATGCAAAAGAGTTTTCTAAGTGGTTGAAAGAGCATGTAAGACTCAAACATAAATATTTGTTGTCAATCTTAATGTTCAAGTTAGTGTAGATTACAATAATGTTTTATTTTTTATTATGAAGGTAATGCAAATGCGAGAGATTAGGCTGAACAGTATCAGCGAGGAGTTGAGATGGTTATCCCAAGGCCCTTGTGCTGAGGGAATGTCTTATGAAGGCTTTTTGGTCAATGGATATCATTTCTGTTCAAAGCATATTGAAAGTACATGTACTACACAAAATAGTGGAGTGTACTTGTGTGCAGACACTTCAAGTTATTCAAGTGATAGAGATAGAAATCCTATAAAAGCTCAAGTCACATATTATGGCTACTTATAGGATGTTATTGAGCTAACTTATGGTCCAGGAATCAAAGTTCCGTTGTTTAGATGTTCTTGGTATGATAAAAGCACTTCTAACGGGTTGTGAATTGATGAATATGGGTTCACACAAATCAACACTTCAAGGATAAAATGAAAAGAGGAACCCTTTATCCTGGATTCTCAAGCATTGCAATGATTTTATGTGAAGGATCCTAATGCTGATGATTGGTGCACAGTGCTAAAGCATCCTCCTAATGATTATTCTGAAGTACCTCTTATTGAGAATTGTTTGACTGGTTTACAATTTCAAGCTATTAATGGCAGTGTAACTAATGATGTGTCTTGGATGAGGAGTGACACCGAGGGATCTTTTGTTGATAGAACTAAGAAAAAGCATGATGGGGTTAATGTTTAGTTCATTAATCTCTCTATTTTAATGTTCTTTGTTGTATTATTAGTATGTTATATTGCATTTTTTTGCAATCATTTACTATATGGCATATTCTCTGCAATTTATTTAGTGTTGTTTCATATACCAGCAAGTAGGACATTCATGGTTTTAACTTTCACTTCAACTTCATGGCCAAATTTTGTTTTTTTATGATCTTCTGGTAATCGGGTTCAGAACGACCTAGTTATTTCTTGGTTTGCAGTCCTTTGTTTCTCATATGCTGGCTTGTACAATTTGTTATAATCTGTTGTCTAGTATATGGTACAATCAAATTCAGGTTTATTGCAAAAATTTAACGTCTTGATTAATGATCTATCATCTTCTAGGTTTATGTCTTATTCTTAATCGAGATTTTATTCAGAAACCATGATAGATATTTTTTTTTTGCTATTTTAACTTGCATTATGGTTTCTTTGTTTGCCGCCTGCCTTCCTGCATCGAAATATGGTAGTATCTATCAACATCTAATTTTGAGTATAATGTTCATATTCAGACTTACATATAGTTGTGCCATTCACTACTAAATTCTTGTGTATAATGTTCATATTCAAATTTAGATTATCATGATACTTCTTCTCGTGACGATTCTGTTCAGTAGCAATACAGATCTACTACTTATCTGTCAAATATATTTATATGCTAGGACTTTATTTACTACACACAGAATTCCATTATGTGATTATACTATTCTTCTTTTAACCCCGATGAATGTCTTTCAAATTGCATCCAGTACTTAAGTTACTTTAGGGCCCACAAATTATGTTATTTGACAAAGGGTGAGTACACTAACAATCTTCCCCTTCATAAGCTCATCTTATAGAATCTTGATAGTGCACAATCAGTCTAAAATAGAGGTTCTTAACTTCAAAGGGATAGGTGGCGGGTGGTTACTTTGATTTGACTACAATTTCTATTCCTAGGTCTACAACCCTATATTAATAATCTTATCACTACAGAAGTGGTTAAGACATGCATTTTCCTTAGGAACTTTACAAACAAATACATATATAATTTGATTATATGAAATTATGTGACTTATTTGACTCTGGTATGCAAGATACATTCACTAATAGTTAGCTTTCTATTATTCTGTTACATACACAACAAGCTGGGGTTTACTCATATTGCAGAATTGATCCTCAATGCATCCTGGTTGTGGATAAATGATGTAACAACCCCATCTCCTGGTAACCCCCAATTAAAGGAGACTAAGAGGTCAGAGCCATTATCCCAATTAACAGGATCAAAGGTTCGACAAAAAATAAATAACAATTATCGAATTCTACCAACTAATTTGAAAGGCTATAATAAAATAAAACTTTGCATACCTTTTTTCTTTAAAAACTTGGATATCTACTTCTATCCATATCTGGAGTCTATTCTAACTAGTCCTCCTTTGGAATTTAACTCTTATTTTATTCCACATATGCCACTTTATTGTTTGTCCTTTTCAATCTTGTACCTAAAACGTCGACAAATAAAATGTCAGTCAACATATCGAAATATGTCGGTATGTGGGAACAACCAAAATTTCACAAATATGGCTAACAATCTAAATATCACAATCAAGTTAATTAACAAACTAATTTACATTTTCAATGTGTCATTTTCCACTGCTTTTGCCCTAACCCTGGAATACCCCCTCTAGGCTTTCTCTTTTGCCATTGACTTAAGGCCATCTTCTCAATCCCGAGCTTGGTGCCTGGGGTCACCCTTCATGGTGCCCTTTAGTCATGCAATATCATAGGCCACCTTCTCAATCCCGAGCTTGGTGCCTGGGGTCACCACTCATGGTGCCCATAGGTCTTCCCTCCTGGGATTGACCTTTTGCATCATCCATCAGGATGGCATGTAGGTGTGAGAATACACACTTATACTATTATTGTGCTAATCATAGTGACTTTATGATTTGCAAGTATGAACATGCAAACTGTTAAGTTGCATTCAAAGCGATGAATCATCTGGGAAACTCTTCGAAAAACTAATGCGCTTAACCATAATTAACCACATACCTATCAAGCTGATTTGAGACAAAATTAACCCAATCAATGCAAGAAATCCAATAGGAAAGCAAGCACACAAAGAGATCTTGAAATATGCATACAATTTCCTATTATTTATCATACCATCAAGATCTATTAAACCTAGATCCCTTTCTAGGGTTTCTAGTCCACTTTTAGAGTTTCCATTGCAATTAGGGTTCCTCTTCATTTTTACTCTTTTAGTCCCTAATTTTATACAATTACTCACAAACCCTAAATATCTCATCTATTCTTCACGAAAGATGTTAAGGTTACCTTTTAACAACATATTACCTTAATTTCGGATAAAAGGCACAATTAAAAGTCCATTAAGTCTATTATGCCTCTTTTACCTTAAAACTACCATTTTTATCCTTTTTAATTCATGACAAGATCATTAGGCCCAATTATCATCTTTGGTTCCTTCTGGATTACAACTCATAGCTCATTACGATCTAATTCACATATGAATTCTATTTATCATTAATTCCACCTTTTATTCGTTTGAAAACCCTAATTACTAAATTAAGGGTATTTATCCACAAATTAGAAACCTTTATACTCGAAATAGCTTTGAACCATTATATCTCAGCATTATTCATGAATTTGAACAATTAAACCCATTAAGAGTCACAATAATTAACATTAGGGTTTCAAGGCCCATTAAAGCTCATTAAAACATATTTGTGCACAGGAAACTCTAAATTAAACTAATTACGTGCAAAGTTCATCCTTTTGGTTCTTAATGTACCTTTGTATAATTAACAGGTTAATATCAACTTTAATCATCCATTAAACCCTACTAAATACATTAATCATCTCAAAATAGGGTTTCTTAATCATTAAAGTATTAAAGTTGATAACTTCCACTTCTTTTCAAATTGTAATTAGAAAAAGGCTTCAATTATATTTTTATTGCATTCCTCCTGTTCTTCTGAGCAAAATTCATATATTATGCATATCCATTCGAGCTACCGTTAATTAGATATGAATTTTGCAAGAATTACCTTTTTGGACCAATCGGAAGCTACCACGTCGCCTCATTCATTCAACGGGTTTGTCCAACTCCACACCTGCTCCTTCTACCTCACGAAAACCTAAGGTTGCCGCTTGTAGCGGCTCGGGGGAGGGTTTCCTCCCTCCATCCTCGGCTCCTCGGCACCCTCGAAGGTCCCACTGCCTCCGCCGCCCTCCGCCGCACCTGCGGAGGTCTCAAAACAAGGTCGAGCTGGCGTGGACTGGGCGCGACAAACTACCACCCGCGACGGCCCTATGCAGCAAAGTTGCAGCTGCTGCGCCTGCACTTGAGCATGGCTACAATGGCGAAGCTGCTCCTTGGTGTCATGGAGCATCATGCTTCCCTTGCAACTCCGTCTTGCCGCCTCGTGGCTTCATGATCATGCTGCTTCTATTTAGTTAAGGTTTAAATGAAGAAGAATATGGGGAAGAGAGAGAGATGTGGGATCCCTCTTGAACTCAAACCAGGGTTCTACCCTTTATATAGGGGTGGGTAATGTAGCCCTAGGTCAGCTATTCAAAAATCAAAGAGTTCTTTTCCCAATAGGAACCCAAGTTCCTTGATTAGGAAGTAAGCTTCTCTCCCTTAATTACCTCTCTAATATTCTATATTCTTTAGATATTAGGAATTTAAAAATCCTCTCACTTATTCTCTTTTATGCTTGACTTTTATCCTATTGGCATGAAATTCTATTTTCTTTTAGTAGAAAATACTTCCTCTTTAACAATGCCACGAAATTCATTAATCATGCATCACATTATCCTCTTATTTTGCATTATTGATATTTTCTCTTTCTTTTTCTTCATTAAGGTTTCCTTCGACCCCAAGAAACTCTAATATTTCAAAATCCTTTTTAGTGGACACTCATTATCCTTCTAGATGCATCTATGTCCATTATTTCTCATTATCTTATTTAATTCTTTATTAAAATATCTCTTTTTAAGGATTTCTCTTTATCTCTCTTTTTATTTTCCTTATTGGAATTCCTTTTAACATTAGAAACCTCATGGATATGAAAATCCATCAAAGATAACTGAATCATACCGCTTTCCACTTATTTTCCACATTTTATCATTGTTTTCAATTTCTTTCTTAATAAAGAAATACTTAACTGATCTTTTCTTTTCTTGTTGCATTACCTATGCAACTTTGGACTCCTTGGAACCCAAGGAACCCAAGAGGCACGAAATCCAACCTTGGATTATATTCTTTTGCCTTCTAGAGGTTTCTTCATCTTTCTTTTCTCCAATTCTCAATTTTTTATTTGCTAATTGAATTTCCTTGTTATTGGTCCCAATAGCCAATCATGCCCACAAAACAACCAACAAGGCATTATTCAAAACAAATTATATCATTATTTTTCCAAAAATCTTTAATAGGAGAAATTACATTTCTCACCAAAAGAACCCAAAAATTGGGGTTGTAACAAATGCATACCTATAATGCTATGGAGTATGAGTCTAATAAATTTCTAGATTATGGCACCTATTTCTCCTTATTTCATTAGGCTTGTATATCAAGCATTCCTCAAAGTAAAGGCCTTCCTCTAACAATTATTTGCTTTAACTTTTACTTTGATTACTTGAGAATGCAACTTTTACTTTCATAATAACTCATATGTTGGTGTCTCAAATTCATATGCTGAATATTTTTTTTTGGGATATGAAATAAAGGTTAAACCCAAGAGCTACTACTTTATTTTTCAAATGCATGTACTACTTTTGTTACAGATTTTTTTGCACTAATAATCTAATTTTTTTTCTTGTCAGTTGAAGGATGGCAGGAAAAAAAGCACTAGATCTAGTTGTAACATCACACCCGGTGAACCTTCTGTGCCCCATCCCTCCAATGTTGAACAACATGATGTGGTACATACTCAACCAAGTATCCCCTCGTCCAATAATATTAAACAATCTGTCTTAAATGAAGAAAATATTGAGGATGAACAAGAGAATATAAAATTTGGACGGGGACCTGCAAGTGAGAAAAGCCTACTTCCTAAGACTGGAGAACCACGACACAAGGTCCAATGGGATTCTGATGAAATATATTTGGGGAAAATGGTGCAAAATTGAATCGGTATTGCCATATGTTAGCAAGAAAACCACACATATGGCATCTAGACTTGAAGTGGGGTGAAAAACCACATCAATCTTTTGCAGATAGAAAATCATTTATTGAGGTAATCTTATTCATTGGATACTTGTATTTTTATAATTATGATTTTCAAAGTAATAATTTCTTTTATTTCAGAAATACTTCGATTTAGGTAGTCATTCAAATGCATGGAATCATGTAGATGAACATATTAGCAAAGTGATATCGATATGGAGGGCACATGTAGAAAAAGATTTCTATGAAAAGTATAAGCATGATCCAGAATTTATGATGAAGAAAGTTGAGAAAAATGCATCAATAGATATCAACCAGTTCAAAAATCTTGTAAAAGAATGGGGAATTGAGAAGTCCAAAGTATAGTCCTTTTGGATTTAATTATCTACTGCTAGGTATATTCATCTATTTCTTCTACTTATTTGTTTTATGTTTAGAAAATTTCTGAGATCAACAAGGCAAATAGAACAAAAAAGGTGATGGATCACACCACAGGGTCTAAGACATGGAGTTGCTACAGGGTAGAAATGGTATTTTGTTGATTGTTTTACATAATTTTACCTTAAAAGTTTTATGAGGACAACAAATAATTCACCAATCATGTATAGATCAGTGAGGAACAACCCAATGTACCCCTTAACAAATTTTTGGAAAAAGTATACGACAAAAGCCCACAAGTGGTTAGTAAATATATAACTTATGATTTCTTTTATGTTTAGAAAGTCGCATATTTCTTTTACCCCAATTTGATTTTTTTTATGGTTTCTTGTAATTACATCATGAAATCTCATATATTGTAGAAAACCAAGTAGCAGACCAAGAAGACTTAGATCCTAAACATTTTGATAAGCTGACATGTGAAGCCTATTTGCAAGTTTTAAACCCTACAAAAAAAGCTAGGATTCAAGGTATTGGAATTGGGCACAAAGAGATAGGACATAAAGGAAAAGCTGCACGAATTAGATATGAAATTCTACTTGAGGAAAGCAATGCGAAGGATGTATGGTGGATTTGTAAATTTATTTTGAACTATTGGTTACAAGTATTGTTTTAGAGATATCTTTGTAATTATTATTTCCCATTTCAGGAGAAGCTTAAAGATCTTACTGAAACAATCAATGGTTTGAAGAACTCCGACTCCCAAGTCATGACTTGGTATCAACAATCACAAGTAACTTTGAGTTAGTTCTCTATGTCAATGTAATAATATATTTTTATGACAAGATTGATCTGTCTGTTCTAGGGTGGTGGTCTTAATACCGAATGTGCAACAGAACACCCCACAAATTTGAACAACAATGATGAATTTCACAATACATGTGCTACAAATGGGGGTATTGTAGGTGTCTTACATATGCAAGGTGGCACAAATAGGACTGGCGTATGTTCATTTCACACACAAGACAATAGAAGTGGTCCAGATGTAACCATGTTCCCAAGGAAGCATAATTCAAACGGGCCTAGCTTAGGCAGGCTTCCTAGACAAGTAAATTCAAGTAGAGATGAATTTGGCATGGTGCTCATGCAAGGTAATGGAGCTAGACCTACTGCAAATATGTTTCAAATACAATCTGCTGAAAGTGGTCCTTCTGGAGGAATTACTCCCATTCAAAGTGCTATAAATAGACGTTCACCATCCTATCAGCCACAAGTACATCATAAAAAATATAGATTGATGTGGATGTTGAAATAACATAAAAATTTTGACATTTAATTTTACTTTCTTAAATGCTACTGTTGAGAGTTGGTGCCCTCCTTTTGATAAAAATCCACCAAGTTGCCCTCAAATGTAGAACACGCAAAGCACATCATCCTCAGTGTCCTTCACACCATTAGCTCACCGTTCAAATGAGGTATTCGGTATTTTCTAAGCATTACTCTTTTGCATAATTACTCTTCAGTCTTTCTTGCACCCATCCCAAGTAGAGAAAGTACAAACACACTATACATGATTATGCTTTTGTGCCACAATGATATTTTTTCTTTTTGTTTGCTTTGTTTTCTTTTGACACATACCTAGTGTGTTCTCCTTAGTCAACAGAAATGTCCTATTTTTTTTTGCAATTTATAAAGCCCGGGGCAAGGGTGATATAGCCCATCATCTTTTACCCATGATGGTGTGAAAGCCCAATAATCTTACCCCCACACTAATGCTACAAATTTTAATGCTCACTGTCCTTGGTCAATTTGATATTGGCATGTGAGTTTGGCTTTTGCGCTACATGTATGAATTGTTTTTTCCCTTGTTTAAA
The DNA here is from genome assembly GCA_963693085.1 of Alisma plantago-aquatica. NCBI lineage: Eukaryota > Viridiplantae > Streptophyta > Magnoliopsida > Alismatales > Alismataceae > Alisma > Alisma plantago-aquatica. The sequence goes on along the minus strand of OY856409.1, from coordinate 1,127,348,033 downwards.
TATGATCTAGTGCACCGTTCACTATTTTTTAGAGAAAGGGCATAGATCTTGATTCAACTAGAGATTCCCCATGTCCAAATGATTATTGGATGGCCCATTTGACCTTGGGTATACACCAAGCCATCCAATTTCAGATTCAGAGATGGAGTGTGAAGTGTGTAGTTTTTTTCCAGAATAGAATCTCTTCCTTCCATCAGTTCTTGTGTTGGCATCCTAGGTCCCACTTATGCATATACATGTCATGGAGGGTATCAAGAGGATGTTATTTTGAGAAATTCACTTCAATGTAGCTTTAGTTCATACCAGTAAGAAGATGAACTCATTAAGGGCTCATTTGATTTAATGGATATGGATGTATTGGATTGCATTTCTTGATCTAGCAACACAAATGTTATGTTTGATTTGTTGGACATGCAAAATGCAACGAATCCTGCATTTCTTTGATATAAAGTGGAAGCTGGACGGCTGTTTCCATCTCAAATCGGCGGGACGCCGTCGTCCAGCTGATTTCTGCCTCGTTGAGACAGGTTGTCGCCTTTTACTGCTGCGCAAACCTTGCGCTGCTTTTTTACTTTTTGGTCTGATCTGCTGCTTGCTAGACCACCACACTGCCTTTTCAGTTCTGGTCTAATTTGCTTCATGCTTATCTCATGTGCATCCTGCCAAACGTAAACTTTAGTTGTTCATGGTCTTTGATATCCCAGTACTTTGTTAATACGGTATTAACAGAATGCAGGAATCTAAAAAATCCCTTTGAATCCTTGAAACCAAACGTACCCTAAGTCCTTGATTTACTTTCCTATTTTAGACTCACCAAGGTCCAGACCTCTATTTATTCATCAGGCACCATCAAAGGTAGCCAGTAATTTTGCAATCATCGGATCATTACTTTCTATGCATCGTGTATATATTCCTATTTGTAACATTGCCATCTATTTGTGTTTCTACATATCCTCTGCTTACTGGCATATAGCAACGGGAAGACTATGTCTGAGCAAGTCCTACACCCTACAAGCATGATGAAAAGAATGAAACAGAAATGACCTGTTAAGAATAACTCAGTGAGTAAGAAAGTGGATAGGGAAGATAATCTAAATATATTGCAGAAAAAATTGTTTAGCAGTTGACGGGTAACTGAGGAGTATCATACATAAGTGATGTATCAAAGTGTATCTTTACAATCATTGCAATTAGATTGATTATTAGTCCGAAATGGCCTATTAAGAATGACTCAGTGACTAAGAGACCTGATAGGGAACATGCTCTAAAATGAAAAGTACATGTCTAGCAGTAAAAATGAAACTGAGGAGTATTTCATACCTAAGTGATGTATCAAAGTGTATATACAATCGTTGCAGTTAGATTGATTATTGGTCAAGTCAGTTCAGCTGTGCTCCACAGGCTCTGGCCTAATGATGCTTGTCAGGCTCAAGGTTGTCCTAACAGAAGTGTCAATTTCTCTCAATAATAGCATTTTGATTAGGGGCCGGGCTTTCTCATTTAGTCAAAGGTTAATGCTGCCTCCCTTTGTCATTCATTTTGAGGCTTACTCACTCAGTCAAAAACCTAATAGCATTTCAATTTAGGGGCTTTCTGTGCCAAGTCTGTGAGTATGCAGCAGTGTTGCCGGGCACATTCATATCTTTGGCATAATGTTTTGCAGGTCCTACGTCCAACCAAATGATAGCAAACCAAGTACTTGAATTAATTTGGAGGTCCTACGTGCTCCCATGTGGCTTTACCACTGAGGGCCTATTTGCTACGATGTAATGGGAGGTAGTTTGATGAAAATGAAAACATAACAGACTAATTCATGCCTTTTGGGCTGCGCCAATTTCAGTTGCTATGCCAGCAGATGAATGTAGTGGTTTGTGGCTCAATACTAGCAGATGGTAGGTTTTGCATGGCAAGAATCACGTGAAATGGCTCGTGTTACAGCTGTACAAGGACGACTGTGCCCAACCACCCCGGTTTTGGGGGTGGTACCAACTCCGGGAATTTGCTGAAAAACTGCTCGTTTCGTGAACTGAAAAGCATCGTTTTCATTTTCTAATTTGCTAACCAAATAAAAAACGTATCCTAATTCCTAGAGTTCAAAAGTAATGAACTCGTTCTACTCCCTACCAAACCGGCCCTGAGTATCGACCTATATGGTGAACTGTCTACAGAGAGTTCTTTCAATGAATATGATTGTCTGAAACAAGGCATGAGCAGATGTAGTAGTTTTTTACTCTAGTTTTGCCATCTAATTTTCTGCATCCTACTACTGCATCCTGGCATTTTGTCTTGAATAGCTGAGGTCAGGGTCGGAATCAGAATTACACAATAGGGGAGGCTAAGTTCCTAAAGGGGGGGCTGAAAAATAAAATATGCACACATTGAAATTCAAACTTGCACTATTTACACAACTAAAGACACAAAGTACCACTTCAGCTAGTCACTCTTTATGCCAAACACACTATGAAACATGTATATATCTAATTATTATTTGTCTTTTTTATATTTTCATAATTATATTTCATTTTTTTTGGGGGGGGGGCTAAAGCCCCCCACCCTCCTTCCTAGTACCGCCCCTGGCTGAGGTCCTGTATCATATGGATTTAGCATGGTTAGATGTAGGTGCACTAGAACTCTGCATATATGTTCAGTGATCTAATAAATTGCAGATAGGACTTAGTATTATCTGAAATTGGAAGATGAGATTTAATAAATTGCAGATATGATCTTTTTAACCGAGCTTCCTTGTTTCTTCTCAACTCTTAGATTGGCATTTCATTGTCCTCTCAAAGTCTTTTTATTTATTATCTGAAAATTGAAATCTAAAATTTCTAACAATTCAATGGTAAGTTTATTTTTATTATTTATATTGACAGAGTAGAATTTCTTCCAAAGATGGATTTGGACGCTCAATACACCTTGAATTTCACCAAAATCGAATGATAAGGGTAATTTCATTTGTGTACTATGCATTATTTTATTTATCAACATTTCAATTTCTATTAATGAAACAGTTAGTGTGACTTTTAGGAGCACAATACTCGAGGAGCTAATCATATGGGGTCTGGCTTTGATGAAGAGAATCACACCATTTAAAGGACTTTGAAGACATTATAGCTCTTAGGATGCAAATTTTATATTTATCGTACAATGTTTCAGACATGAGATGTTGATTGTTATCAACATAAAATTTTGTATTTTTCATTTATTTCTATTAACATTGATCATGAAATGTATGGATAATAATTTTCTTCCAATAATAAATGTTGGTTTGTGGTGATTTTACAATCATGCGTGTCATTTTGGTGTGTGAATGTTCTTATGATGTCATGTAAATTTTATGAGATATTGATTGAAATTTATATACAAAATTTTCATCTAGAAATTGATATTATGTAGAGTAATAAATACATAAAAACTAATAAATCAAACAATAATAATTAAAATAATGTCCACTAATCCCTCATAAATATATTGATGAAGGATTTCAGTTTCCTCAAAAATGTATTACAAAGACCAAATTGACCACCAAAATTGTATTCATGAGGACCATGTAGGTCCTCAAAAATAATATTATTGAAGACATTTGCCCCTCAAAAATGTAATCTTCAAGGTGTCAAGTCCCTCAAAAATGTATTTATGAGAATTAAACAAGCCCTCAAAAATGTTTTCTTGAAGGCTGAATAGTCCCTCAGTATAAAACTTTTGAGGGACATCTGGTCCTTGAAAACTATATTTTTTAGGATCACTGGTATTTATCACGAGGGTTCTCTTCACAGACCATTTGTGAGGGTCGGGCCCACAACTGTTCCTTTTTGTGTGGGCATGTAGAGAGGATTTTGTCACGAGATTAATCCGTGAAGGAAGACCATTTTTTCATAGTGACATATCATTTTATATATTATTAGTCATGCACATTTATAATCAAAATTCATTATTAGTGATTAGGAAAAAACTAAGTGATTAATAATCATACTTTGATTAATAATCATACATTATGATTTTGTTACAAGTCATTAACTTTGCATCTTATTTCAGACTGATTGTTTAAAAATGACTCCCTTAAGAAAAATTACTATGTTCAATTATGTAGGTTATACTTACAAAATCTTCTTATTCAACTCATGTTTTGTCCAAGCCTTCTAGTTTAGAATCTTAACATTTCAATATCTACATGTATGTTGTCTATGAGTGTTGTAAGGAGTGGGATTCGAGAGAGGAATCATTCCATGCTTCATTGAGAAATAAATCCATCCAATCTAAACAAGCTAATAAGTAATATAATCTAGGTGTATTTTTCATTTTTCTAAATAATGGTATGCAAGCAACATGAATATATAGGAGTAGAAAAATCATGACTACTACATTTATCTATAAATATTGCATACATTGTTCCTTACCATAAGGGTGGTATTACAACAAGGTAAAAGGTATAGAAACTTGTACGACAAAGGATTGATTGCAGAGGGAACCTAGCCCTATGAAGATATTCTCAAAGATCTACTACATGCTACATGTTCTACCTGAGCCATCTTCCTTTAAAGTGTTGGATAAATTGGACATTATGATAAATCCCTTTGTTTCGATGATGACAAACATTTCATTCTTATTATTCTAACGAGTTACTTGAGTGTGCAGGATTATGGTGGATGACAAAGCAACTAGGGAAATCCCGAGATTACATATTTACTTTCATGCAATGTAATCACTATTGTAAAAACTTGTACAGTTATATAATGTACAAGTACTTAGATTGCATGTAAATCAAGCGTTAGATCTTCCCTAGCTACACACCATAGTTAGACAAGTCATCCCTTCCAAAAGGATCACATTATGCACACTCATAAACACACTTAGAGGTTTAATTAAAAGATTGAAACAGAGTCAATCTCGGTTGACCACACTCCTCAACCGAGACACTCTCGGTCGACAAACTTCTCGACCGAGATTGACCAAAAGTAGCCGTTAGACACAGCAGTTGACAGTTGCAAATAAACATTAATCCAGAGAGCCTGTCGGTCGACGAATCCTCGACCGACTGGGCATCTCGGTCGACAAGTCCTCGACCGAGATGGTCTCTGACAGCAACTGCAGAATTAATTAACTAGCCGTTGCTAAAGCGCCTAACTTATTACTAACGGCTAGTTAAGCACTAGGAACCCCCTAGAAGTTGTCTAGAATGTCCTTAAGCATACTTATACCATTCCTATAAATAGGACAAGCCATAGGACACTAGGACTCACTTCTTACACTTGCTATACTTGAGAAAATACTTGAGCCCTCTTGTGCAATCTGTGTGAACTGAGCTTTGTGATCAATTGGCCATTTTTCTCCTTAGCTCAAGCTCGTCCTATAGGCTAGATTTTCCTAACCCTAGCAATCACAAGTCCATCATATTGGCTAGGAAAATCCAAACGCTTGATTTAGGGAAATCAAGCCTTGAGCTACAAGGATAAGTTGTATTTTCTTTTATTCCTTTCTTGTTCCTTTGTATTACTTGTACTCTCCTTGCTACTCCAGGTAGGAGGCTGCGGATTGGAGAGGTTGAAGCTCTTCGTGTGAAGAGGAGGACTTTGGACTACTTCGGAAGGCTGTCTTGACGGGAAGCTACTTCAGGAGGAAGGCTACTTCAAGGGGGAGCTTGAAGTTACTTCAAGGAAGGCTGCTTCGAGGTTGGCAAGACTACTTCAGGGTGAAGGCTGTCCAAAGGGTGTTTAGAAAGTATTGTAAATTTTATGTAACATCCTTGAGAGGTAATAAAATTTAGTACTTTCAAAATCCCGGTTGGGTAAGCAACCGGGTAGTGGACTGACTCCTTAGTATTTGCTAAGGTGGAACCACTCTAAACACCTGTGTTCCTCTTCTCAATCTTTACTTTGGTTGTTTGAGTTTAAATTATTTTAAAAATCTCTATAAAACTCTATTCACCCCCCCTCTAGAGGTTTTCAATTGGTATCAGAGCGGGCTTCAAGGAGCCCTAACAAGGTCTTGAAGAGATAAAGGGAGGAGGTGACTACAACCACAAGCAAAGGAGCATGGACAAATGTTCAACAAGTTGCAATTGGTGCTTAGGAACAAAGCACTCTACATCTAGATGTCCATGGAGGTCAAAGAAAGAAGATGCACATAAAGAATGTCTCATTGCTACAATAAGTGAGGAAGAAGAAGAAGAGGTAAGCTTGCTTGATTTACCTAAAGAAGAGTTAGTTGCTATTATTGAAGAAACACATAGTAAATATATTGAGTGCAAAAAGAAGCTAAAGAAATCGAATAAAGAAAATGAGGATTTAAATACTAAACTTCTTGTTCTTGAATCTGAACATGAAGATCTAAAGAGGGCAAATGAAGGTTATGATCTCAAGTTAAAATCGGTAGAAGGAGATTGTAATCTACTTTCCTTAGAAAAGTTAAATCTGCAAACACAAGTGAATGATCTTCAGAAACAACCTATTTTATGCTCACATTTAGATTATGATAAGGTTGTCAATGAAAGAAACTCTTTAGTATCCGATTTAGATAAAGCAAAGTCGGATATCAAAAGGAGAATGGATGAAATTCTTAAGTTGCAACAAAAAGTTAGAAGTTTTAATAACAATGGCATCCTTGATCAAATCTTAGATAATCCCTATCATCAAATTGGGAGAAGAGGACTAGGTTATAAGCCTAAAGAGAAATCCTATCAACAATCTAGTTGGAGAAAGACACAAGAGAATCAATCCATGAATATACATAGGGGCACATATACATATGTACCAAAGAACAACCTAGATCAAAACCATAGAAAAAGGCTTGAGGTTGATTCAATTTGTTGTCACTATTGCTCACGCCTTGGACATTATTCTTTCTCGTGCCCATACAAGAAAAAGAATGTCGAGATGGTATGGGTTCCAAAAACCCCAAATTAAATAGGTTCGACTAAGTTGAGATATGACCATAGACCTTAATTTGTATATTCTTATGTCTATCTCAACTTAACATTTAGGGATAACAAAATCTTTACATTGTATGTGAAAATTTTTCTTGAAAGATTCTATTTAATCATTCTTTTCAGAAATACTTGCAATGAATAAAATGTTTCAAATAAATTTTTGTGTATGCTTTTTAGTCTATCCAAAGTAATCTTAAATTCATGAATGGATATTATTCTTGAATATGCTTCACCATATTTGATGTCCTTATTAAGCTCTCATAATTAGTACACTTTAATGTGTCTCAAATTGATATTTGCAAGCTATCTGCAGAACTCATACTTCGCATATGAATGATTCATACTGGAAACCTGCAAAATATGCCTCTTGGTTAAAATAAAATTTGACCAAGGGGCACTATGGTCGTAATCAAGGGCGACCTAAAATAAACTTTGATAAAAATTGTTTATTTGAACATTATTTTATTGAACTTTATCTTAGCATATTTTTAAATCAAAACGTCAAATCATTTGTAGTAATTAGAAGCCTTAAATATTATTACTCCCTTGGAATATACATATGCTCTACAAAAATGTTCTATGATTTACATTCAGCCAAAAATTGAACTCAGAAAGTTAGTCGGTCGACAAATGCTCGACTGAGAACCACTCGGTCAGCCCGTCTCACTCGACCGACAAATTCTAAACAGACTCAGTATCAGACAAACTGTCGGTCGACGAGTGCTCGACCGAGACAATGTCGGTCGACAAGCGCTCGACCGAGAAATAGCCGTTGGATATGACCGTTGCGACCCGACCGTTATGACCGTTTTCTTTACCGTTGGAGGACCAAGTGGCGCGTATGCAACTCGACCGTTGTGGACGCTCGGTCGACGAGCCGTCGACCGACCGGGTCGCTGGAATTCTATAAATAAGTGCAAAAACGAGCCACTTACTCACACTTGCATTTCCTTGCTTCCATAGTCCATCTCTAGTGCAATTTCGTGCAATCCTTCAGCACTCTTACTCTCAAATCTTCCTTGCTTCTTCTTCACTCTCAAGAAACACAATGGCCTCATCATCAACTGTCCGAGGGAAGAAGAAAGTTGCTGGAAGAAAAAGAAGAGAAGAGAGGGAAGCCACTCCGCCATTGACGATCATCAATGACATAGCTTTCGTCGACGGAGATGCTGGAGATAGATACTTTCGGCTTTCCTCTAAAGCTCCTCTTCCCCGACGTCCGGTCGAAGTGATGGACTTCATCAACATAGTCGACCTGGAGCATCTCTTTGGAGTACAAAAGCTGAAGGACTTCATCAATCCATCCTTTCCTTCCTACTCCATTAAGGTAGTAAACGAATTCTATGCCAATCTTCTATCTCACACCGAAAATGACACCACTTTCTTCTACACCATGGTCAATGGGCATAGTTTTAAGTTTTCCGAAGGGGATATTCTTGACATGCTTGAAATTGATATAGATGAATATCAAGATTTCCTTGACCTTACCACCAGCAATCCAATAAATTTATTTTCCCATGATGACCACACCACTAGCCTAAGTGATATCAAAAGAGCCATATTTCAAGCCAATACCACTTGTCATGAAGATAGGGGAACCTATTATGCTATAAACCTAAAACCGGCATGTAGAATAGTAAACCTCATTGTTTCCACCAACATACATCCACGAGCCAATAAATCCGAGGTTCCCATTTTCCGTATGTGTCTCATTTATGCTATCATAAAAGAAATTCCCATCAACTTCATTCGCATAGTACTTAAAAATATGCTTGAGTTTTCTGGCAATCCACCATATGCCGATTTTGTATGCCAGATTACTCAACATTGTCTTAAGGTAAACATTGAAGATATGGGATATATATGGGAGCGTAGACCACCAAAGATAAGTAAGAACACCGTAGAGAAGATGGGGATTGACTTTGGCCATAAAAAGGCAAGAGTAGAAGGAGAGTCATCACATCAGGATATACCACCCCCTCCTTCTACTAACCTTTCCATTGATCCCATCCAAAATACCCTTACTTATATTGCTGGCTCCCAATACCATCTTAGTAAACAATTAAACTACAATCACCATGCCATGACATATTTGAATGAAAGAATGCAAAACCTTTCTCCTGGCCAAACCGATGAATATCCGCATTCTTTAAACCCTGGCATGCTCAACCCATTTAACCCCTCATACAACTACTATCAACCTCCACCTTCACCATCAATGGATCTTGCACATACTCAATTTTCTTCCATACAATTGCAAGACATAGCTGCTCATTTCCGTTTTGACCGAGTTCCCACTTTCCTGGAAGCATATGCGTTGACTACAACTGGTGCTTTGGATTGGAAAACTCTGGTCCAATACTATGGAGCTGAGCCATTTCTTGGGAAAGATCCGGACATTGATGTAATTCTTAAATCTTTCCTGTGAGGTGTTGGTGTTATAATAGTTGTATTCTATATGATTGTAATCTTCTTCATGCTATTGAATGAAATTTGCCATTTTTATTTGATTCACATGGTTATTTGTTTGGCTTATGATGATATCTTCAAAATATGGGTTATCAGTTCATTATTGTAGAGCATAACAAATAAGGGAATAATAATAATTAAAACAGGCAACTATTACAAATTAAAATTAAATTTTCAAATAACAAAATAGTTCTCCAGAAACATTCTCGGTCGAGCAACTGGTCGACCGAGAACATTGTCGGTCGAGCAACTGTCGACCGACTGGGTTTCTGTTTTTCCAGATTGACAAAATTGCATACATCTTTAAAATCTTGGACATTTTATGTATTCATTGAGTATTCAAACTTTCATTTGAGATATCTATCGAAGGGGGAGCAAAGCATAAGAAAAAGGGGGAGATCATTAAAACTTTGATAATTGTTTAAAAGAAGCTTCCAAAAACTTCGCAATCAATATGTATAACTGAATATTTTCAAGAAAGTTATGAATTTCTCAAAATTGATATTTTGCTCTTAAAGGAAATCTCCAGACAAATCAGGGCTTAACATCCCTTGCATTTGGTTGGAGACATTTTAATGTACTTTAATATTAAAGGATTCTCATTTAAATTAGGGCTTAACATCCTTTGATAGATGAGAGATCAATATACATTCATCATAAGCTTAAGGGAATCTCATATCATTTCAAGGCTTAATAACCTTTGCAAATGATTGAGAAACAAATAGTGGATAAATTAGACATAAATCCATGTTTCTAAAAGGATATCTATTTAAGGGGGAGCAAAATATAAAATTCAAGGGGAAAAGAAAATAAAATATTCAAATTGGATATCTTTTTGAAATGACAAAGGGGGAGAAAAAATATAAAATCAAAAATATATATGAGTTTCATCCTGATTGCCAGCACTCACACTTGTAAAACAAGAATGGCTACAAAAGGTAATCTTCAGGTATGAAACTCACATGCTTTATATTTCCTTATTTCATATTTTAGGAAATGTTTGTCATCTTCAAAAAGGGGGAGATTGTTGGATAAATTGGACATTATGATAAATCCCTTTGTTTCGATGATGACAAACATTTCATTCTTATTATTCTAACGAGTTACTTGAGTGTGCAGGATTATGGTGGATGACAAAGCAACTAGGGAAATCCCGAGCTTACATATTTACTTTCATGCAATGTAATCACTATTGTAAAAACTTGTACAGTTATATAATGTACAAGTACTTAGATTGCATGTAAATCAAGCGTTAGATCTTCCCTAGCTACACACCATAGTTAGACAAGTCATCCCTTCCAAAAGGATCACATTATGCACACTCATAAACACACTTAGAGGTTTAATTAAAAGATTGAAACAGAGTCAATCTCGGTCGACCACACTCCTCAACCGAGACACTCTCGGTCGACAAACTTCTCGACCGAGATTGACCAAAAGTAGCCGTTAGACACAGCAGTTGACAGTTGCAAATAAACATTAATCCAGAGAGCCTGTCGGTCGACGAATCCTCGACCGACTGGGCATCTCGGTCGACAAGTCCTCGACCGAGATGGTCTCTGACAGCAACTGCAGAATTAATTAACTAGCCGTTGCTAAAGCGCCTAACTTATTACTAACGGCTAGTTAAGCACTAGGAACCCCCTAGAAGTTGTCTAGAATGTCCTTAAGCATACTTAGACCATTCCTATAAATAGGACAAGCCATAGGACACTAGGACTCACTTCTTACACTTGCTATACTTGAGAAAATACTTGAGCCCTCTTGTGCAATCTGTGTGAACTGAGCTTTGTGATCAATTGGCCATTTTTCTCCTTAGCTCAAGCTCGTCCTATAGGCTAGATTTTCCTAACCCTAGCAATCACAAGTCCATCATATTGGCTAGGAAAATCCAAACGCTTGATTTAGGGAAATCAAGCCTTGAGCTACAAGGATAAGTTGTATTTTCTTTTATTCCTTTCTTGTTCCTTTGTATTACTTGTACTCTCCTTGCTACTCCAGGTAGGAGGCTGTGGATTGGAGAGGTTGAAGCTCTTCGTGTGAAGAGGAGGACTTTGGACTACTTCGGAAGGCTGTCTTGACGGGAAGCTACTTCAGGAGGAAGGCTACTTCAAGGGGGAGCTTGAAGTTACTTCAAGGAAGGCTGCTTCGAGGTTGGCAAGACTACTTCAGGGTGAAGGCTGTCCAAAGGGTGTTTAGAAAGTATTGTAAATTTTATGTAACATCCTTGAGAGGTAATAAAATTTAGTACTTTCAAAATCCCGGTTGGGTAAGCAACCGGGTAGTGGACTGACTCCTTAGTATTTGCTAAGGTGGAACCACTCTAAACACCTGTGTTCCTCTTCTCAATCTTTACTTTGGTTGTTTGAGTTTAAATTATTTTAAAAATCTCTATAAAACTCTATTCACCCCCCCTCTAGAGGTTTTCATAAAGCACCTATATCTGGGTGGGTAGGGAGCAATACCTAAAAAGAGTAAGCGAAGGAGAGGTTTGTGAAAATATAAACATTATTTACAATATGAAACATATGGGAATTTATTCACAAAAAGATAAAACAAATAAGAAAGTTTCCACACAAAATGGGTTCTAGATATGTTGGTAGTTCACGAGAAAGTTCGCTCAAGAGAATAATCAAGTCAAGCGATGAGGCATATAATTTCACATCAGGTGATAAACAAACATAACTTGTTGTTTTTATAAATTATTTCAACAATATCCCAAACAATAATAGTGCATGTAAAAGCAATGAGACTAAGATTATTTAAGCAGAGATGCGGCCCATAAGATCTCAAGATCAAAGGTTTGGGCAAAAAACTAACACCCTAGGCAGAAATATGTTCCTTACATATAAATGAATGGAAAAGCACATTCTAAATGGGATACACACGTCTTATTATATAGTGGTATAGAGGTACCACTACTCTAAATGATATTAGTTCATTGTACATGCATAATTGGGAGGCAAGATGAATGTTTAGTCAATTTTAGTTTATTTCAAGTAAAAAGGATGGAAAACATCCATACCTATCAGACTTAGGTCAGAGTACCATTAATGATGACTTTAAAAGTTACAATAAATAATAAGGTAGAAAGTTTCAAAATAAAAGGGCTTCAAATGATTGCAACAATTTAGCAAAGTATATTAATTTTGACAAGATATACCTAAAATCACTACAAAAAAATGGACTTCAACTACAAATAAAAATTGTAGTTAAAACCCCATATTTTGTAGCTAACGACTTTAACTACATATTTCTTTACATATCAAAACTATAGTATATGCTTGTATAGCTAAAGTCTTTAACTATATTTTTCAAAAATATAGTTAGATAAACCATTCACTATAAAGTCGTATGTAGCCAGAAGCGTAGCTAGATATTGTCCTTACATATTAAAATGTAAGTGTAATTATAGCTAAATGTATGACTACAATTTCATATATAGTCCATATGTAACCAAAGGATGAAGTTAATACATTTTATATGTTGTTAATGTGTAAGGAAAGGCAGCAACTAATATATATATATATATATATATATATATATATAGAGAGAGAGAGAGAGAGAGAGAGAGAGAGAGAGAGTTAGGCTAGAATACACTCGAGTGTACGGATCACACAAATACACTCAAGTGTGTTTGCATATCAAGACTATTTTTTGCAAAATGTAAACCATTGATCTTCACCGTCATACTATAACTAGGATACATACAAATTTTGAGCCTATTTGGACGAGTGTAAGTCACTCATCCAAGGGCAACAAAATCGACGCGCGAAACTAATTTGAAATGCATAATTTTTGCGGTCTTCATAACATGAGCTATACATATCCAAATGTGCTCAAATTTTGCATATGTGTTGTTCATGAGATGTTTAACAAGATCAACAGATTAGATTTTCAAAAAAAAATATTGCATCATGAAAATCTACTTGAGTGTATTCTGCTCCGGATACTCAAGTGTATTATAGCCTGACTATATATATATATATATATATATATATATATATATATATATATATATATAATTGTATGCATCTAGCTAAAAATGTAATGCCATTTATTACACATACATATATGCATAGTTTGATTATTCATATATTGTGCAACTGGTAAGTACAAAAGCTCTTTTAGTAACAAAATTGAGTAGTTAGACCAAGTTATGCTCATTATGCCAACAATCTTATTTTCATTTATACTAAATATCGGTTACGTACATGAGGAGGACATATACCTTTCCCCTATTAAAAAATGTGTACAAAGAAAAAGATATACATATATTATGATTCAGTGAGATCTACATGCATCTTGACAAAAGAGTATGTATCTTTCTCGGTCAGTGTCCTTATTGTCTTCTCCATTTGTTTGATGAGTAGGGGATAGTTTGGGTTCTTATTGTTGCACCATCATGTTCTTGTTCCTATCAACTGGTGATGAAAAAAGAATCCCTCTTGTAAACAAAGATAAAGATTGGAATCACTATGATCAAACTGTGGCTTATCGGGCTTTGCATGCTATTGTTGTTCCACACCTAACAACACCATGAAATCCTTGTCGTGAGCTTGTCTTACACCGCAAAGCGCATTTACCCTCAAGTATTTTATATAGGCTATTCCTAGGACTTTTCGTATCTTCAGGTTATCAATGAGAATGTCGATGCCAACTCTACACCCTAGGATGCTTAGCTGCAAAATAGAATAAAAATTAATGACAGTCCCATAACAAGGAGATAATTCAGCATATAAACAATTCATAAATGAATCAAAATTCAGAGGATTAACTGATATAATCAGAGCTATAAACCAAAAGGATACCATAGACAAGTAACAAATAATAAAGCTACTCGACCATATAGGGAGCCAACACAGCAAAACACAAAACCCACACACTACATAAATTTGCAAGAAGACTCCATCTGTAAAGGATAGTTCACATGAGTCAGTAGATAGAATCTCAACAAGCATCTTGATCAATATAAGATCAGATGAGACCATTGTTCCTTGATTCATCGTACAACAAAATGGTAAGTCTTGGTGAAAAAGGAACTAGTATAACAGAAACCACACTAAAAATAAGAGGATGTTCACTATTTGAGCCTTCAAGCAGATAGAGATCCATGAATCAAGCATAAACCTAAAGCCAACATCAGCTTAGCCATCATGAAATTAGAACTATCTACGTAGAACAAAAAGGATCTGAGTTACTTCATAAAACAACTTGTATGTGTATAAAACATGTACATGGAATTCATATGTGTATATTATTTATATTAGTTGGTCAAAGCCTTAACGATGCATCTGGAACAGTAAGAAAAAATCATCATACCTGCTTGTAAATCTAAGAAAATAGAACCTCAAGGAAAACAATAGTGCTACTATGAAACGCAATAGATCATATATACTTCCAACATAGGTAGTCCATGAAAATTATTTCTATTACAAACTTTCAAAAGACTAGTAAACATAGTTTATTTTGGTAAAGGACATCTTGGCTTCATCCAACGACAACATTCACAACTACCCCCACTGTTAATCACCAACTCTCGATGGAGCCGAGGAATGGAAGCCAACATCCATATATATCATACGTCAAAATTTGTTGCTTCACTAGTACAGAAATGGGTTATAACGTCACTACATGTAGGGTCAGTTTTTCCAAATAACCAACTTTATATGTCTAAAAAAACACGGGCACCACTTAAGACCTCTTAGGTCAGATTTCTTAAATAAACCGACGTTGTAGTGTAACTCTATAGGGTCGGTTTTCCAAATAACCGACCTTATATGTCTATAAAAAATGTGGGCACCACTTAAGACCTCTTGGGTCGCTTTTCTTAAAATAACCGACCTTGTAGTGAATCTCTATAGGGTCGGTTTTCCAAATAACCGACCTTATATGTCTATAAAAAAACGCGGGCACCACTTAAGACCTCTTGGGTCACTTTTCTTAAAATAACCAACCTTGTAGTGCATCTCTATAGGGTTGGTTTTTCTAAAATTAGCGACCTTATAGACAATTGGATTAGAAAGTCAAATACAAGTTTCCCGTGGCAAAAATTTGCTTGATTTTGGTTTCGCGCCTCGATCTATAGCGTCGGTTTTACCTTATAACCGACCCTAAAGGGCTCCTCGGTCGACAAATTCGTCGACCGAATAAGAGCTAGATTTCACGTATATAAGCACCTTTAGGGTCGGTTTTTTCCTTATAACCGACCCTACAGTCCTCCTCGGTTCAACACCTCTAAGGTCGGGTTTTCCTTTAAAACCAACCTTAAAGGCATCCTTGGTCGAAAAATTCGTCGACCGATATCTATTCTAGATCCAGATAGTTCACGCATGTATAAGCACCTCTAGCGTCGGATATGCACTTATGACCGACCTTAGAGCCTTCCTCGGTCGACCAATACTTCGACCGATCCCCTCGGTCGACAAATTCGTCGACCGATAAGGAGTCAGATTTCAAGTGTATAAGTAACTTTTAGGGTCGGTATTTTCTTTATAACCGACCTTAGAAGTCTATTCGGTCGACAATATTGTCGACCGAGATAAACTTAGGATCCAATTTAGTATTTCACACGTGAATAAGTACCTCTAGGGTCGGTTTTTTCCTTAAAACTGACCCTAGAGGTACTTATGTGAAGGAAATATGGCTCTTTCTCGATCGACAAATTCATCGACCGATATCTATTCTGGATCCAGATAGTTCACGCATGTATAAGCACCTCTAGCGTCGGATTTTACACTTATAACCGACCTTGGAGCCTTCCTCGGTCGACCAATACTTTGACCGATCCTCTCAGTCGACAAATTCGTCGACCGATAAGGAGTCAGATTTCAAGTGTATAAGCAACTTTTAGGGTCAGTATTTTCTTTATAACCGACCTGAGAAGTCTATTCGGTCGACAATATTGTCGACCGAGATAAACTTAGGATCCAGTTTAGTATTTCACACATGAATAAGTACATCTAGGGTCGATGTTTTCCTTAAAACCGACCCTAGAGGTACTTAAGTGAAGGAAATCTGGTTCTTTCTCGGTCGACAAATTGTTCGACTGAACCACATCGGTCAATGAATTGTTCGACCGAGGACACCGACTAGGAAATCAACTGTCGTAACGGCTAGAAAATCAACCGTTGTAACGGCTAAAAAAAATCAACCGTCGTAACGGATAGAAAATCAACTTTCATAACGGCTATAAATACGACCGTTGGCCGACCAGGAGAAGGGTCTAGAAAACGACCGTTGCGGGCGTCGGTCGACAATTTGTCGACCGAAATTGGCTCTGTTTTGCTATAAATAGCACCCAAAACGATCCATTTCTTCACACCTTCACATTCTCAGTTCTCTAGCTCCTCTCTAGTATATTCTTGTGAAAATCTTCAGCTTCTCTACATCCAATTCTTGCTTGCTATTTCTCCATTTCAAAGCAACGAAATGGCTTCATCATCTACGCGTGGAAAGAAGCAAGTTGCAGGTAGGAAAGGAAGGACGGTCTCTTCAACACTGTCGTTCATCAACGACGTCCCTTTCATCGACGCAGCTGCAGGTGACCGCTACCTCAGGCTCTCCTCAAAAACTCCTCTTCCACGATGGCCAGTCGACGTCATGGACTTCCACAACATTGTCGATTTGAAAGAACTTTTTGAGGTGCAACATTTGACTGATTTTCTAAATCCATCCTTCCATTCCTACTCCTCCAAAGTAGTTAATGAATTCTATGCCAATTTAGCTGAACTTCCTGAACATGATTCCTTCTCCTCTATGGTTGGTGGGTATGGATTCCATTTTACTGAGGAGGGTATTCTTGATATGCTTGACATAGACATAGAAGAATATAAAGATTTTATCGATCTCACTAGAGGAACTCCACTCAACAAACTCTCCCAAGATGACACTATAATTAGCCTTAGTGATGTCAAAAGAGCCATCTTTCAATCAAATACGACTTGTCATGAAGATAGGGGTACCTATTATGCCATAAATTTAAAACCTGAAGCTAGGATCATAAATCTCATTGTTGCCACCAATATCCATCCTAGAGCAAACAAATCTGAAGTACCCACCTTTCGTATGTACCTTATCTATGCCATTCTCAGAGGTATTCCCATAAACTTTATTCGTGTCATCCTTAAGAATATGTTTGAGTTTTCTAGAAATCCACCTTATGCTGACTTTGTATGCCAAATCACTCAACATTTTCTTAAGAAGAATATTGAGGACGACTTAGGTTACACATGGGATAGAAAACCCCAAAAAATAAGTAAAAATATGGTGGAAAAGATGGGAATCGACTTTGGCCACAAAAGGGCTAGGACTGAAGGGGAGACATCCACCCAAGACATACCTCCACCACCTCCTACTACCAACCTACCCCATGATCCTATTACAAATACCTTGACATACATTGCTGGCTCCCAATATCACCTAAGTAGGCAATTGGATTATAATCACCATGCCATGACTTATTTAAACCAAAGGATGCAAACTCTCTCTTCTAACCAACCTGATGAATATCCCTATTCCCTTAATCCTGGCATGATAAATCCATACAATCCTTCCTACAACTACTATCAAATTCCACCTCCACCATCTCCTGATCTCACACATACTCAGTTTTCCCCAATTCAACTTCAAGACATTGTTGCCCACTTTCTCTTTGATCGTGTTCCCACCTTCTTGGAGGCTTATGCCTTAACCATGAAAGGTGCCTTGGAGTGGTAAACACTGGTCAAATATTATGGAGTTGAGCCCTTTCTTGGAAAAGACCCAGACATTGATGTAATCCTTCGGTCTTTTTAGTGAGATTATGAGATATCTTTGTAATGATGTAATGTGTATCTTTTTATAAAGCAAGTATGTCATGTTTCATCTTATAAAGTGTATGGGCATTAAATTATTATGAATAAAAGTGTTTTCCATGGCTTCATTTGGACATATACATGTTATATAAGAATATTGTTATTTCAAATGATTGAAAAATAAATTATGGCTAAATTTGACAAAGAATCACTTGGTTAATCTCATACACACACACTTGGTACTTAATTTAAAACATTGATATAGGGTTAATCTCGGTCGAAAATATTGTCGACCGAGACACATTCGGTCGACAATATTATCGACCGAGGAGGACTTTAGGGTCAGCTTTTTCCTTATAACCGTTCCTAGAGCTCTTCTCGGTCGACAAATAGTTGACCGAATGGGAGCCCGATTTCACGTGTATAAGCACCTCTAGGGTCGGTTTTACCTTATAACCGACCTTAAAGGGGATCTCGATCGACAATATTGCCGACCGACAGAAATTTTGGATAGAGTTTAGTACTTTTCAAAACGTTATAAAGCATTGGGATCTCAATCTTTTGTCTCATTGTTGGGAATTCACATCCCTCAATACCACCATCATCACATTTGCTGATTCTGGGTATTCAAACCCTTAGTTCATCACTAAACATGGTTATCACTTATCAGGTAACTATTACCTTCAGGTCATCTGACCAAGGTATTCAGGATATTTGTTACACAAGCATCTCAATTTCATATCAACATCATGCAATACAAAAATAACATCTCTGTTCCCTCATTAGGGTTAGAGTTTCCCATCTTTCTCAATTAGGGTTTCACATATCATCATCTCATATTGAAATTTCACATAACATTATCCCACATTAGGGTTTTTACACAACATCACCCTATATTAGGGTTTCACATAACATTTCCATATTAGGGTTTCACATAACATCATTCCATATTAGGGTTTCACATAACATTATCCCATATTAGGGTTTCATACGACATCACCATATATTAAGGTTTCACATTACATCATTATTAGGGTTGTGTAAGCACTTTAGAGCTCCCTCGGTCGACGAATTTGTCGACCGAGATAGAGTCAGATTTCACGTGTATAAGCACCTATAGGGTCGGTTTTTCCTTTATAACAGACCCTAAAACGCTCCCCGGTCGACAATTATTGTCGACCGACATGAATTTTTGATCCAGTTTAGTTCACGCATCGTCGGTCGACAAATTTGTCGAATGACATACATTCAGTCGACGAATTTGTCGACCGAAGGGAGCCAGATTTCTTTCTTAGAAGCACCTCTAGGGTCGGGTTTTTCTTATAAACGACCCTATAGGGAGTCTCGGTCGACAATATTGTTGACCGACAATATCCAGTTTAGTTTTTCACACATGTATAAGCACCTCTAGGGTCGGTTATAAGAAAAAACCGACCCTAAAGGTGCTTATACGAAGGAAATTTTGCTCCTTCTCGGTCGACAAATCGTCGACCGAAAGGAGCCAGATTTCCTTTGTATTAGCACTTGTAGCGTCGATTTTTCCTAATAACCGACCCTAGAGGTCTTTTCGGTCGACAAATTCGTCGACCGAGTTTGCGTTTGATTGTTTTTAAACAACCTGACACGGGCACCGTTTATCTGTAGCGTCGGTTTTTTGTTGTTAACCGAAGCTACAGTTTTTTGGTCCGTGCAAAAAGCCAAAATTTTAGTCTTTCTTCCTCCCGTGAAACCCTTTTCTCTATTCTATTCTCTCTCCCACGGCGCCGCGAACCCTTGCTTTTTCCTGTGTCATTCCGCCGTTGCCGCGAACCCTTCTCTCTGTGAAGCCGTTGCCGCCTCTCCGCACCCCCAAGAGGATCGTGAAGCTCGTCGTCGCCGCCAAGAGGATCGTGAAGCTCGTCGTTGCCGCGAACCCTTCTCTCCGTGAAGCCGTTGCCGTGAAGCTCGTCATCGCCGCCTTCCACTCTTCCACGAAGGTCGCCGCCTCTCCGTGAAGGTCGTCTCTTCCTCCACGAAGGTTGCTACCATTTCCAAGTAAGTTCGCCGCTTCCTTCGTTCCTTTGTTCCCGCTTACCTTCATTCCCGCCCGCCGCCATTGCTGCTTCTAGGTCCATCTCAGCCGACAATTAGTCGACCGAGAGCCCACCTGCGCGCAGCATCCAGGTCCACTCTCGGTTGCCAATTCGTCGACCGAGAGTGGACCTGGACGTTGTGCGCAGGTGGGCTCTCGGTCGACTAATCATCGACCGAGATGGACCCGAAACTTATTTATGTGGGAGCTATAAATGTTTTAATCATATTTGCTGTAATGTTTACAAATAGTTCTGAATATTATAATGATTTCAATCTTTGGACTGTTGGAAACGGCCTTACTTTGCTAATTTATACAAGTATTTTCCATTTTATATGATTTGATAACCCAATAATAAAAACATGCATGTCTTTTTCATATGTAATCATTATATAAATTTTTGAAATTAATACTAGATTAGACATGTGTACTCCTAGATTGACACTTTAGGGTTGATGCATGATGTTTAACTTAATATATAAATATGAAAATAATGCATTTATATATTAACTTAGAAACTCGTTCAATATTTACTCATTAGGAGTAAACTTTGGATAGTCCCCGGTTTGGGACTGTTTTTGGATATTTTAATCTCACTTAGGATGTACCTGTATAATGTATGTTTAGTTTTGTAGATTATTTCAGTAGGATTTCTTCATTTTTTCTCTGGGTACATTTGTGAGTGGTTATTTGCCATTTACATCGGTGTACTTGGAGAACTTAGAGGAAATGCTGTTGAAATTTTCTTCAAAACTAAACATACATTATACAGTTACTAGTGAGATTAAATATTCAAAAATAGGATAGGTGGTACACTTTAGTATATAAAATTAACTTTCTATCAATAAAAACTTACAGATTATTATAGTATCAATATTAACCTATTAGTTTTATAATTAATTTTAATGTGATATAGAAAATGGATCGAAGTTGGATGTCTATCAAGAACCGTTGTAGTCCAGAGTTTGCCAAAGGTCTTGATGAATTTATCAGATTTGCTGAGGAACATAGGAAACTACCTACAGATAGGCTATATTGTCCATGTAGAAATTGTTGTAACAATTTGAAAGTTGAAACTGGTGAGGAAATTAAGAATCATGTCATATGCAATGGGATCATACAAGGTTATAATGAATGGTATTGGCATGGAGAGAAATTGAATTATGGATCAGAAAATGTCAATACTAATAGTTGTGGCATAGAAGATATAGATAATGATGATAATGTTAATGATGAACTGATTCAAGATGACCAGATTCAGGATGATATGGTTGATGAGATGCTACGTAGTTGTCGGGACAATGTCATTGATCCACCTTCTTTATTTGCAAACATTGTCCATGATGCTAAAAAACTATTATATAAGGGTTGTACTAAGTTCACGAGGTTGAGTGATGTGATGCGATTATATACTCTTAAAGCTCAAAACCGGTGGAGCGATAAGAGTTTCACTTCACTGTTGTCTTTGTTAAAGGAAATTCTTCCTGAAGGCAACGAGCTTCCAATTTCAACATATCAAGCAAAGAAAATAATGTGCCCAATGGGAATGGAGGCTAAGAAGATTCATGCATGTCCAAATGATTGTGTGTTATTTCAGAAGGACTATAGTAATTTGATAAATTGTCCAAAATGTGGTGCGTCAAGGTATAAGACTACAAATTCAGCTAAGGCTAAAAATGGTTGTCCTGCCAAGGTGATGTGGTATCTACCAATAATACCACGATTTCAACGCTTATTTGCTAATACAGAAGTTGCACAAAAATTTTCTTGGCATGGGGAGTTAAAGTTCAATGATGATGGCGTCCTACGACATGCATCTGATTCACCACAATGGAAGAAAATTGATTTATTATACCCTCAATTTGGTAAAGAACTAAGAAACCTAAGACTTGGACTCTGTACAGATGGAGTGAATCCCTATGGTACATTAAGCAGCCAACATAGCACGTGGCCTGTTATGATTATTATATACAATCTTCCTCCTTGGTTGTGTATGAAAAATAAGTATGTGATGTTGTCAATATTGATATTAGGGCCCAAGCAACCTGGAAATGATATTGATGTTTACCTTCAACCTCTAATTGATGACCTAATGAAACTATGGGAAGAAGGTATTATGACATATGATGCTTCACGTAAAGAGATCTTCAGTTTGCGTGCTATGTTATTTTGCACGATTAATGACTTTCCAGCTTATGGAAATTTGTCTGGATATAGCATAAAAGGATACAAAGCATGTCCTGTTTGTGAGGAAAATACTGATTCAATCAGACTGAAACATGGTGGTAAAATCATATATGTTGGTCATCAGAGATTTCTCCCACCAGTGCATCCTTATCGAAGGCAACGCAAAACCTTTAATGGGTCAACTGAGGAACGAAGTGCTCCTAAACCTATACCAGGACATTTTGTATATGATAGGGTGAAACATATTGTTAATGAATTTGGAAAGAGTTCAAGTAGTCATACACTCGCATGTGACAAATATCTATACAAGAAGAGGTCAATATTTTGGGATCTTCCTTATTGGAGATCTTTGGCAATTAGACACTGCATTGACGTCATGCATGTTGAAAAAAATATTTTTGATAGCATCATCGGTACGCTATTGAACATACCAGGAAAGACTAAAGATGGCATCAAATCTAGAAAAGATTTAGAATTAATGGGTATTAGAAAAGAATTATCAGTGGAGATCAGGGGTCACCGCACATATTTGCCACCGGCTTGTTACACTTTGTCAAAGAAAGACAAAAAGACTTTCTATGAGTGCTTGTATAATATTAAGGTTCCACAAGGATACTCTTCTAATATTCATAGATTGGTATCAATGAAGGATCTGAAACTGATAGGTCTCAAATCTCACGATTGTCACACCTTAATGCAACAAATTTTACCTGTGGCTATTCGATCTATATTGCTGAAGCATGTAAGGTTTGCAATCACAAGACTCTGTTTCTTCTTCAATGAAATATGCAACAAAGTGATACATCCTGATACTCTCGATAAATTACAGAAAGATGTAATTGTTACCATGTGTCAGCTTGAAATGTACTTTCCTCCTTCATTTTTTGATATCATGGTTCATCTTGTAGTACATATTACAAGGGAGGTGAAGATGTTGGGTCCAATTTTCTTACACTGGATGTATCCATTTGAATGCTACATGAGTGTTTTTAAAGGTGATGTTCGGAATCGTTATCGTCCTGAAGGGAGTATTGTTGAGGGTTACGTGGCTAGGGAGGTGATGGACTTTTGTAATGATTTTTTGAATTGCAATGAAACTTGTAGCGATCAAAAAAATTCCCATCACACTGGATCTTATTGTGGCAAAGGAACTCTGGGAGGACGAGTGAAAGAATCAGTCGTGAGTTGTTGGAACAAGCGCATTTGTATATTTTACACAACATCGATGAAGTTAGTAGCTACATCACAGAACACAATGATCTTATCAAGAGAAATCATCCGCGATCCAGTTCAATGTGGCTTGCAAGAGAGCATAATCGAACATTTATTAGGTGGTTTGAAGAGAAAGTATTTAATCAACTATCTGAATCACCAAATAATGTTGATGAGAACATAAAATGGCTCTCCTTTAAGCCAAAAATGGATGTCATGTCATATGAAGGTTATGACATTAACGGATTTTCATACTACACAAAGCGTCAAGATGAAAGTAGTGTAGTTCAAAATAGTGGGGTCACTGTTAAATCTTGTTCATTGTATTTTTCTAGTGCCAAAGATAAAAGACCACGCGAAGCTGAGATGTCATATTACGGCGTCATTGAGGACATATGGGAAATGGACTATACAAATTTTCGAGTTCCTATATTTAGGTGTAATTGGGTTGACAACAACAAAGGAGTTTTAGTGGATGAGTTGGGTTTCAAATTGGTGAATTTTAAAAAAGATTGGTTTCAAAGATGAGCCATTCATCATGGCAAACCAAGCAAAACAAGTATTCTATATTGATGACCCGACAAATAAAAATTGGTCTGTCGTTCTCAATGGAAAAAGACAGTTTACTGTAGATCCTATAAATGAAGAAGAATACTACGAAAAGTATGATGATTCCAGTCCATTCTCAGTTGGTTTTCCAAGTGTAAATGTTGAAGATAACATAGATGCCATGCTGAAGGAATTTTCCTTGACTAACAACTCAACCAATACTAAAGGCATGTATTCTTTGAATTATTTATTTTATTATCATGAATACCTTATCACTTGTGCTTTTATTATCAATTATTTTTTTTTATCATGTATACTTGCAGGTTCTAAAATGGCGAGTGAAGATGAACATTTTGAGCATGAGCACCATGAAGATGAACATTCTGAGCATGAGCACCATGTGGATGGTAGTGGTGATGCTAAGAACAGTAGAGGTCCTACATTGATGCGTAGGCTGCAGGAGCTTAGGGCTAAAGGGGATAAATTGCCAGTCCAGTTTGATATGACAGGAGCACCTGTTGAGGAACATGCTAGTGCTTTCAAGCATTACGTAGGGGCGACCGCGCACAGTAAGGTGCCGATAGATATAGGAAATTGGCATGATGTTCCTAATGCCAAAAAAGACCTCGTATGAAAAGATATATCTGTGAGTGGAAGTGATATCATTTTAATATGTTTTTTATCTATTGATTCTAATTTAGTTTTCTTAGAATTAATTCCTTTTCAAAACAACATTATTAATTGCTTCTTTTGTATGTATAGGGTGTTTTTCATCTAAATGAAAAAGATCACAAGAAAAGAGTGCTACAACGTTGTGGTGTACGATGGAGGGGGTTTTAAGACATATCTTGTAAGGGAATTTATAAATAATCCTAAACAAAAGAAAAAAGCTACAGATGTATATATTTTTATAGATCCTGAGGTGTGGGAAAGATTTGTTGCAGCTAGGAGATCGGAAGAGTTTCAGGTAATAAAGATTGTGATGTATTGTATGAATATTTAATTTTATACAATTAAGGAGTTGAATCTTTTTATACATGTTTGCCAAGTCTAAATTACAATACCTCATTTTAAATGATCGGTCTATTCACCAGGCTCAAAAGGAAAGACGGGCTAAAAATGTGCATGACCATCGCTTGGGGCCCGGTGGTTATGCCTTCCGCCGCCAACTACAAGAGAAGCAATCATCTTCTGGAGAAGAATCTAGTACAACTCAAGTTGAGAGACCACCCCGACACGTGACATGGATTGATGCTAGAAAGAATCGAGCCGGTGAAATTGTCAACCCTGCAACTAAGGAGGTGGCACAAAAGATGGTAGGTTTATCCCAACTAAGTAAAGAGTAACTCCCACAAACTTAGATTTATTTATATCTAATTGATATTTTGATTTAATATTTTTATTAACTATGAATAGATTGATCTCGACGAGCAAAGGAAGGAAGGAAAATTCATCCCAACTGGCTACATGGATGAACTAGTAGTTGCTCTTGGTACGAAGGAGCATCCTAGCCGTGTTAGGGGATTAGGAGCTGGCATAGGATTCAAGTCTTATTTTGGCCCTTCGCAATCTAAAAGAGGTCATGTAGGAGGTCTTACACAAGAGGATCTTGAAGCATTAGTAGCGCAGAAAGTAAAAGAAATAATGTCTTCATTTCAGCCTACTCAACCTTCTCAACCTATTCATACTGCGCGTCTCTCAAGTGATGAGGTACAAGCCCATGCTACACTTATAGAAGGTCATGGGAGCACTCCCGATGACCCACCACAACAATATGCAGTCAGTTTTTGTTCTATATGTTGTGTTATTAGTATGATAAATATATGATAATATATATAGTTGTAACATGTATCTATTCTACTGTTTCTTATATAACTTATATTATTTCAATCTAGGTTGGTATGAACTGTAAACTTGCAGTGGAGGTTCGAGAATATAATGTTGTGGCAGCGGGCAAGGTGTACAACCTTGGTGGTACATTGCATTGCCAACAAATTAATGATGACATTTATCGTGTGTCCATCCATCTTGTGTATGATCACTACTACAGAAATGGCTTATAAAGTCGGTTTTCAACGTGTCGGTTGTATACAAAAACCGACACATAAACCCTACTATGTCGGTTTTTAACAGAAACCGACATCCAATATGTGAAGGTCGACCAGACACGGGTACCGCTTTCAATAATTGTCGGTTATTTAATAAACAACCGACACATAAACTCAACCTCCAAACCCAAAATTCCAGCGAAAAAATTGGCTCCAAAATTTGACATATGTTGTCAGTTCTTTAATAAATAACCGACTACTAAAGGGTATGCGCGAGACAGGAATAGTTGTCGGTTGTCTTTTATTTATGAACTGACGAATATTATGTAGTATAGTTGTCGGTTTTCTTCAAAGAGCCGACACTGTTCGTTTAGTTGTCGGTTTGTTTAAATAACCGACACATATTGTCAACTTAATAGCCGTGCGAACAGAACTTTTCCCCATCGTCTCTGTTTCATTGCCGTGCGAGCTAGGTTTGGCGATTTCCCCCGCCGTCGTTGTCGGTTCCTCCACGCGCCGCCGTTCGTCTGCCGCACACCGCTCGCCGTCGTCGCCGTCGACGCCCTCGCCGCCGCTCGCCGTCGTCTCCGTCGCCGCCAGTTCCATCCTTGCTGGTCCTCCTCTTCTCGCCGCCGTCACCGCCGGTTCCATCCTCTCTGGTCCTCCTCTTCTCGTCGCCGTCACCTCCAGCTGCTCTCCTTGCTCCGGCACTGTCAGCTTCACCTCAAGGTACGCCGTCTTCTTCCTTCTTCCTCATCCCCTAGATTAATACTGCCTGTTTGCATTATTCATTGCAAATGACGAAAATGATGGTCCCATCTCATATGAACCATATGCACTTCAGTCATTTAATAGATAGTTATAGCTTGTGATCTTTTAGTTGCCTAAAATGGTACATGACTGAACTGGTAATCTGATTTTCCCAGTAGCCGGCAAAGCAAGGAATACATAAGATATCGATTTTTTTTCTCTACCTTGGTTTCTGTTTTGATTTAGGTTATATCACTAGAAAGAAAGACAACCATTTTTATTACTAGTAGATGAATAAATACATTAAATACAAATCAATTGGTAAACTAATATAAATCAGTAGATGATTATATAATTCCTAAATCAACTCATAAATAAATACAAATAGTAGATGAATAAAATACAACAAATACAGTAATAGAGTTAAATCAGTAGATGATTAAATGATATCAAAATTATTACTTAAATAAACACAAATCAATAGATAACTAAATAAAAACAGTAATAAATAAAAACAAATAAGTAGATGAATAAATACATAAGTGGAAAAGTAAATATGAATCAGTTGATAAATAAAGTTACATCAATACAAATAAGTAGATGAATAAATACAGAAGCAGTATAAATAAATTCAAATGAGTAAATAGCTAAATAAAAAACAGTACATGAATAAATACAAATAAGTAGATGAATAAATACAAATCAGTTGATTAACTAATATAAAATTATAAATCAGTGATGATTAATCAATTCTCAAATCAGTACATAAATGAATACAAATAGTAGATGAATAAATACATTAAATACAAATCAATTGGTAAACTAATATAAATCAGTAGATGATTACATAATTCCTAAAACAGTAATAAATAAAAACAAATAAGTAGATGAATAAATACTTAAGTGGAAAAGTAAATATGAATCAGTTGATAGATAAAGTTACATCAGTAGATTCTTACATAATTTCAGAAGCAATATAAATAAATTCAAATGAGTAAATAGCTAAATAAAAAACAGTACATGAATAAATACAAATAAGTAGATGAATAAATACAAATCAGTTGATTAACTAATATAAAATTATAAACCAGTGATGATTAATCAATTCTCAAATCAGTACATAAATGAATACAAATAGTAGATGAATAAATATAATATAATCAAATCAGTTGATAATTAAAGTTAAACAGTTGATAACTAAAGTTAAATAAGTAGATGATTAAAGTATAAGAATGACAACACATTATTTGTTGGCCTAAAAACCCGTCCAAATGCTGCCGAAATTTTCTTAATTTATAATGTGAGCTTAATTTATAATGTGAATTACTTTACAATGTGAATTTGCAGATGGCTGACCATTCTCCTGATGACCGTATTGATGACTACCGTGAGGGTGATGACATCAATGCGTCGCCTCACAATGTAGTTTTTAAAAATATATCATATATTTATATCTATATGTCCATTTATAGTTATATCTTCTAAATGTGAATTATTTTGTCAAATTTTAGGTTGATGATGCACAGGTACCATCTGCAGCACTTGAGGCACTTGATCAACAACAACAAAAAGTTGACAAGAGAAGGGGCATCACTATGATGAAGAAGTTAATTGCGCAAAAGGGCAATGGACCCAAACTTGTTGTGGATTTTGATAATGCAGGAAATGCATGTGGTGTGAACCGCAATTCATTTATTTCATATCTTGGATATGTTACTCATAGCCATTGCGGTTGTCGCTTAGATTCTTGGCATAACGTTTCTAAGGAGAAGAAAGACACAATATGGAGGGATTTATGCGTGAGTTATTATTAATTTGCAATTCTATTTTGTAGATTACTAAATTTTTGGATACTAGTTAATAGCAATTCTATTTTGCAGAGTATATTTGCATTGGATGAAAAGCTGCATCGTAAAGGTGTGATGCAACGATGTGGGAGAGTCCTAAGGAACTATAGGACAAATCTCACCAGAGAATACATAAAAGAAGCCGAGAAGAGGAAGAAGACAACCACTGAACAGTGGAACTTCCTGGACAAAGAAGAATGGGACGCGTTTGTCGCTTCAAGACAAACTGATGAATTCAAGGTATTAGGCGTCAGTCTCAATCTCACTAATTAATATATGTTGTATTCACTTATTCAAGATTAACATTTAGTGTTACTAACCAAATCATTAATGTGCATACTAACTAGGCCCTCAGTGATGCACAAAGATCAAGGCGTGCGATGAATGTGCACGACCACACAATGGGTCCAAGAGGATATGCAGGCGTTCGCCAAAGACTACAGGCTGAGGCTGCTGCTGCTCAGTCTGCTGCTACTCAGGAGTCCTCTACCATAGGTAGCACACCTCTGCCTTGCCATGATATCTGGATAGCTGGGAGGCAAAATAAGAAAGGAGAATTAACTAAGGCCGCAACTGCTGAGGCGGCTGCAAAAATGGTAAAATACAACTCTTACAACAATCATTCGAATATTGATTATTTGTGTTGTTTACTTAAGTACAAATTTTTGTTTTGGCGATTAGCGGGAGCTGCACGAGCTGAGGAAACAAGGAAAGTTCATCCCTGAGGGCACAAGGGATGAATTGACAGTTGCTCTGGGTAACCCAGAGCATCCTGGACGTGTTAGGGCTGCAGGCGCTGGTGTGGGCATCAAAGCTTATTTTGGGCCATCCCAGCGCAAACATGTCCCAAAAGCGGGACTTTCACAAGAAGAGGTAACATATTTTTCCCTTGTAGATGTTATTGTAAAAGAGAATTCAAAAATTAGAATTTGACGTTTCTTTTATCCATGTATAGGTGGATAAGCTATTTGACAGGAAACTCGAAGAAAAACTCGAAGAAGCAATGCAAAAGTGGCAGGTATCTCAGACTGCCACTTACCAGACAATACGTACTGCAGCCTCTACTCCTACTCCTACTGCAGAGGTTGGGAGTAATCCTGTAGACCCACCACCTAGCACATCCACTGTAAGTATTTTTATGACATAGTAACTAGTTTTTTAATTCAAGATGATACGTATATATGACAGTGTAGTCGTTTCAAAAAAGATGATATGTATATATGTATATAACATTCTTTACACAAAAATTTGTAGGGGTTGAAGCCATGCCGTCTAAAAAGTAAAGAATATGTCGTGGCAGAGGCGTCGGCTTACCCATCCCTACCAGGGGAAACGTGTCACGGGTCTCCAGTACCAGCTGGTTGTATTCGGGTGAGCCCGATACATGTATTCCCCCAATTTCTAGAACTTCCAATGCCATATGCCCACCCAGATTGTGAAACGCTTGGTGAGGCAGTAGGCGGAGTGATATTGTGGGAAAAAGCGTATGTCTTATTTACTGAAAAGGTGTGGTAAATTTACATTACGTTCAATTGTTAGTGTTTGTATATGCTGCCAGTTGATCTGAAATTATTATATATATATATATATACAGGTTAAAAAGAAGACACCCACAACATCTAGGCCTCCACTTCCACCTCCTGCATTACCTAGTTGGGTTCCACATGACCTACCTGTCCCGTTAGGTCCTAACTGTAGGGGTATGGCAGTATGGTTAGGGGAACATGATATATACTCCCCTATAACTGTTTGTTCTGATTCAGATTCTACAGGTCAGTCATACGAAACAAAAATATTTATACAAGACATTTTGGAGATGTTTCGAAATGATTGGCTAAATACATCTGTGATAGAGCTATGGATAAGGTGAGATATTCTTTATACATCCATATACCTTGTGTATGATCTGGTGATCTGGTTTCTTATTTATTAATGCATGCGTAATTAATACATATTTTGCAGCTACTTAGACAACCTATGTGCAGATTTTGGATTCGAACATGTAGGGTTTTTGATTCCATCATTGATTAGGCTAGTAGCTAAAGACCCTACATCAGTTCAACAATACTGCTGTGAGGCTTTTTCAATTTTTGCTGAAAAAAAGAAGACGGTGATAATGGCTCCATTCAATGTAGAGTAAGTTTACTTTGCTTATTATAATTTGGACTTAAGAAAATTACATTTTATTGTAAATTTTGAGTTATTAATTTATAACTTTTTTTCCTCTAGTGGTAAGCATTGGGAGTTATTGGTTATTGCCCCCGAGACGTTCACTGTGTATTATCTAGATCCTAAGGGGTGTAAATTGAATACAAGATTTGGACACAAAATGAAAATGGCAATATTTCGGTGAGAAATATTTCATTTTTCATATCCGTTAACATATGTTATTACATTACTATTTAATTGCAATGTTCTGTGTTACATTAACATGTAGGGGTTTTGAGGAGTACAAAAAGGCTGGAGGAAAGGTCCCCACGAAAAAGAACCAGCAAATAATTTGGAAGAACGTGAAAGTAAGTTCCCTACTGCAATATATGTATATATTATTTATGTGAACAATGCTTAATTAGTTGTATTTTTTAATATTTTGTATGTTTGAATTTATAGTGTGCTACACAAGACAACGGATGGGCATGTGGATATTATGTCATGCGATATATGCACATACTTGTCAAAAATGCCGCAATGGACATCGGTTGTATTGCTGAGGTATTATATAGCTGACAAGAGATAATATGAAATATATCAATCTTATTTATAGCTCATTAATTATATATATACATCATTCTCTTTACAGGTGTTTAAAATGGACCCCAATACAGGAAAGGACTTACCAGATGTACATGAGCCCTATACGATGGGAGAATTAAATGAAGTAGTAGAAGAATGGGCAATAACCATACAATTAGTGGGGGTTTTAAAATATAATTGGGATCCTGATAGTGAATAATGACTAAACAATGATACTTTGTAAATGAATTTATGAATTATAATATATGTGTGAATGTTTCTACATGTCTGGATGTTTCTACATGTGTTTGAATAAAAATGAATGAAAGTGTTGGTTGCTATATGAAGTCTACATGTGTGAATGTGAATCAATGGAACTACAGATTTATAGCATGTGTGAATGTTTATAAATGTGTGAAAATAAAATGGAACTGCAGGTTGCATTGCTATATGCATGTGCTATTTTATTATTGTTAATTTTGCAGGTTTGCGGCCTGTTGTCGGCTGATATCAATGGATGTCGTAAAACCTGCAGTTCATAAACTGAACTAAACAGGTTTCTCATCCTGCGACCAGCCACAGCAGGTCTGCAGACTGACAGCAAAAAAAAAACAATAGTCGTCGGTTATTTGTAACTAACCGACACATAATGTTATAGTGTCGGTTTTTTACAAATAACTGGCATCTATTTTGTGTGGCGCGAAGGGCCTGGTTGTCGGTTATTTGTATATAACCGACACGGATGGTGCCCAACATGGCGCCCTTACTGTGGCGCGAAGGGTTTGGTTGTCGGGTGCTTACCTAATAACCGACGCCTATAGTCCCATGATGGCACGTTTTCGGTGGCGCGCGAAGAGTTTGGGTGTCGGTTATGGAACCGACGACCAATGGTTGGACTTTTAGTGTCGCCCACATAGGTGTCGCTTATAAACCGACACTAAAGGCTTTAAATAACCGACACTAAAGGTAGGTTCTGTAGTAGTGGATGGAATGGGGGACAAACCACTACCCATACCTAATCCTGAATATAGTACAGTTGAAGAAGCTGAGGGTGCTATGGTGGGTTGGCCTAGACACTTGGTTATCAATGACAAGGTATACCTTATTTCTACCATATTTTTCATATTTGACTGCATATATGAACTCATGTAATATAAGTATGTAATTTAATTAACAGGTTTGTAAACCAAAAAGTAAAACTTCTGCTAGTCGTCCTCCTATGCCCAAGCCATCTTTCATTCCCGAAACTACATTCGACGAATTGGGAAGCAAATCTAAATGTTTGTGTCGATACTTAGCCAACCAAAGATCGGGATCACATATGTTGGTCAAGTTAACAGAAGATGCAGTTGGGAGGGACTTTGAGAATTTTATTTTTCTTGATGATATTATAGAGTTGTTCTGGTATGATTGGCTGAACACTTCGATAACAGAAGTATGGATAAGGTAAGGATCTATCAATATATATAGAAAATTCCAATACACATTTTTAAATAATTACAAATGTTTAACAACCATTTATATACCGAGGTCACCAACTTTGATATAAAGAATATTGCATTCTTAGTTCCTTCGGTCACTAGTCAGGTGGAGACAAATATTGAGGATGTGAATGAGTACTTCTCTGATGCATTCAAATATTTTGCTAGTGAGGGGAAGGAAATTATCCTAATTCCTTTTAATGTCCAGTAAGTATTATTATTCAATATAATTTTAATAATGAATAAAACTATTTATTTTAATGTTTGTTTTATTCTTACTCAGAGCTAGACATTGGGAATTACTGGTGATTGTCCCAAAACTGATGACTCTTTATTATCTTGACCCAATGGGTAAAACAACAAGGAGTCACAAACTGAAATTGCCAGCTATGGAGTAAGCATAAATTTAATCAAATGCTTCAACATGATATTTCTATTTAGAATTTTTATTTTACCAACTATTGTTTAATTGATAGGGGTATAAAGGCTTTTCGTGAAGCTGGAGGACAAATACTCACAAAATTAAAGACATTGACTTTGAAAAATGTCAAGGTAGCTACTTTGACAACTGCTCACTCTTTATGTATTAATTTTCAACTATAATATGTCAACTCTTATACTCTTATCTCAATTGCTATTTATAGTAGTTTACTAACATTAAGTATAATTTTTTATCTGTAGTGTCCTAGGCAAAATAATGACTGGGCTTGTAGCTACTATGTAATGAAATATATGCAAACAATTGTCAAACAAGCATCACATGACATTCAGACTATAAGTCAGGTAATAAAGAATAACATCATAAATTTACAAGTGATTGTAGTCATTTTATAAAATATTAACATGTGCATTTTCTGTTACAGATCTTTACAACTCAGTTTTACACACATGTGGACTTGGATGAATTCTGAGAAGAGTGGTCATAGTGTTTTATAAGTGAAGTCAAAATAACATTGGATTAAATATGTCGGCTCCATTTATGTATGTGGTTTGAGTCCGTACTCTTTCATATTTTTACTTTTGTATATGTCATCTCAGACTTGCACTCTATCATTTTGTAAATTATGATATGATTATCATTTTTGTTATGAATGTGTGGTTTTGAATGGTGACGGTTGAGCATCAATGCTCCCCTCTCCCAGAATATATGAATCTTCTTGTTCTTCTATTCTATATCAATTTCTGCAGATTTTTTAAAAAAAAATCGTAACTTTTAGCGTCGGTTTTTTAAATAACCGACCCTAAAGATTGAATTCAGTGTACACTCTTCGATCGAGAAAATTTTCGACCGAAATATAACTTCTACCGTCGGTTTTTGTAAAAAAAACCGAGTCTAAATGTCCTCTATAAGGTCGGCTTTTTGAAATAACCGACCCTAAAGATTGAATAAAACATTTCAGTGTAAGACTCGGTCGACAAACTTGTCGACCAAAATACTATCGCTCGACAAACTTGTCGACCGACTGTTACATTGAAATATTTATTCAATCTTTAGGGTCGGTTATTTCAAAAAAAAACCGTCCCTGTAAACAGTTCTCGGTCGAGACCAAAATATTTTCGGTCGACAATTTTCTCGACCGATCTTTAGGGTCGGTTATTTCATAAAAACCAACCCTGTAAACGTACTCGGTCGAGAAAATTGTCGACCGGTCGACAATTTTATCGACCGAGTACGTTTACAAGGTCAGTTTTTATGAAGTAAACGACCTTACAGGCTCCTTTTTTCTCGCCTAGGTCAGAATTTTTACAACCTTTTGCGTCGGTGTTTACTCTGTAAGGTCGGTTTTATTTGGTTAAATAATCCGACGCTATAGAGCAAATTCTATAGCGACGGCCACCTAGGCGTCGGTTAAAAAGTGACGTTGCAGGCTTTAAAAAATTGACGCTACAGACCATTCATGTACTAGTGCTTGTTGTGAACATTGCAGTTCAGTTTATCTCTCCCAATTGATGCATGTCATACATGATCCCAAAGTCTAAAAAAGTTGCCACTGTCATAAAGAGGAAGAAGGGAAGACGCATGACCAGATGACCTATAGTCCTTAGAACCCCACAATCTCTAACACCACCACTAATTAACAACCCACATTAACATAGATTCATTTTTTAATGTGGTGTAATAGAGGTACCTAAACCTGGAGTATCCCACCGGATGTCCATCTTCTGGTTCCTATGTCAATGTGAAACATAGGTATCTATAGCCAAAAGTCCTAACTTATAAAAACACACAATAAATATGAACACAAATATATTGTTGGGATGATGATAGCATAGTTCACATGAAATATAAACCATGAAAATAGAAAACAATACACAAAGTTGAAAGCCCTGATATCAGTCTTATAGTTGATTTTTAGACCAATAATATGACAATATCCAAAATAAAGCATACAAAGATATGAACACAGTAAATTAGTCGGGACAATGATAATATAGTATAAAGGACATAAACCATGAAAATAACAAGCAAGACAAATACTTGTAACCTTGAAATCAACATTATAGTTGGTCTTCAGACCAACAACAAGAAAAATCACAACAACTTGTATACCAGGGCACAATAGTAAAAAATAACAAAGAAATATGAAATACTTCTCCAGAAATATGGCCCAAGTATGAACCAATCAATAATAGTAAAATTAACAAGAAATACTCTATTTAAAGAAAATCATACCTCGTTCATATTGAGAGCTTCATTCAACAAAAGTGTTAATTGAAGATATGAACATATTAGAAAGATGTTGTAAATCTGGAGGCCCAGAATGACAAAAGGTCGTGCCAAGGAAATCTTCATGATAGGTGATATACTCAATGTAGTTGCTCCCTTGGAAAGAAATTAACTAATGAGAATCCATTAACTAGGACATAGAAAATAGATCATTTTATCCACCTACACCAACTTACATGCATGGCAATGAAATCAAAAACACCTAGAAAGATCTTTCCATTGGAATTGACCCCAATTAAATTCTCAAATGGCTTTCATGTAATAGAGAAGGAATCAAGTGACTACAACATAACATATTCATCAATAAATTACTGGATGTGCTACCTATCCTCATGGCTGGAATTAGAGAACCAACACCACTATAAACATAAAATAAAATCCAATTAAGACGACCCACGTCCTCAAAATCTATGCATAAATATTGATGATTAAGCTTGATATTTATGTTGTCCTGTTATTCTGAAATATGGCTTCTTATGTGCCTTCCTCAACATCTAACAAGAAACTTCTCATTTTCAGTTGTAGTTGATGTTCATGATGATATGGTTTGTGGATCTGTAGTTGATGTTGGTATTGATATGGCTAATGATGCTGTCATTCCTTTTATTTGTTCCCTAGTACCGGTACAAGTGAATGCCCCTACATGACAGTTAACAAAAATGAGAAATGAGAAAGAGAAGACTATGGGCGTCCATGATAATTCAGAACAAAATGTACAACAATAACTAATGGGTTTAGCAGCATGGATCTTGAAGGAAATATTCATATAGATTTCTTGGGTATTGGTACCTAGAAACAGATGATGTGTATATGATATTATTTGTTTGGTCAGGTTGGTATATGATATTAAGTAATGTACAAGTCACGACTACCCTTCTTTTGGTTCAGTAACTCCATAGAAATAATTATTCAATAAGAAAAATATTTTGTATATAAGATAATAAAAAGCAAAATGAATAGTATTTTCAAATGATTATTACTCTACTGCTATTGATTACTTTTGTTCAATATCTCTTCAACAGACACCCATTTTTAGATATCCACCCATTCATATGGTTGTAATAGGAATGTAAAAGAGGAAATTTAGAAAAAGTTTGGACATTGGGACTTTGCTCATCTTTGCATGATTATTTCCCTATTGCTATCGATTATGTTACTCCCATCTCACAACTGCATGTGGCGGGTCATCAAGCATTAATTTTGTCATGCACATAGTGTGGGCTTGTATGTTAGTGTTCCTAGTCTTGGTTTCTGTGATGGAACCAAGAAAGTATATTAGGTGATAACTAGAAACTAAAGCAGGTCTATAGAGAAAAAGATCAAAAGAAGAAGTAGGAAAAGAAGAATTACTAATTTATAACATCAAAAAATGACGTAGATAGTAATATACCAAATATTATATTTGGTGAAGTTTATTTTTACTAGCTGGAAACAGATATGGTGTTAGGTTAGCCATTGAGTACAAGAAAAAGTTGCACAAAGCTATATAGACTAATTCCATGGGACCATGATGAGCAAGGAAGCACGGACACTTCTAGACAGCCCCCGTGTCCGTGTCGGACACATTTCGGACACGGACACTTCCCGGACACGGCTCAAAACGTTTTGGACACGGCTGGGACGTGTCCAGTTCAATTTAGTTTTTTTCAGCACACCGGACACAGCTGGACACTGCCCGAACACTTCCTGGACACTTCACTACAGCAGATGCTGCTGTAATACCATATTTGACGATGCAAATTTTGAATATACAGCTGCTGTTCATGTCCTATCACTGAGAAAATGTCACATAGAGCTAAGATCTGATCACAATTACAAGCAAATCTGTTGAAAGAAAAAACAATATGTAAAGTCTAAGCACTGAATCAGATACTATGAATCAAATTATGGTCTAATAAGCTGGTTAAATGAGTAATATGAACCTCATATATATAAATATTCTGTAATATACTATATTTACAAAAACTACGTGTTTAGTTTTGTTCTTCACATTATATCTACTACACACAAAGACACACCTCTACATGCATATAAGATTATATATATAAATATGCATCAAATTATGGTCTAATATGCTGGTTAAATGAGTAATATGAACCTCATATATATAAATATTCTGTAATATACTATATTTACAAAAACTACCGTGTTTAGTTTTGTTCTTCACATTATATCTACTACACACACAAAGACACACCTCTACAGCATATAAGATTATATATACATAGATACCTTAATCTGGACAAACTTAAAAATAAATTCCAGTTCATACATCATACATCCACACATATTGATATATTAAAAAAACATTTTCCCCTCATCCAATGCCGTGTCCGTGTCCTACATTTTTTAAATTTGCCGTGTCCCGCGTCCGTATCCGTGTCAGTGTCCGTGTCTAGAAATGTGTCTGTGCTTCCTTGATGATGAGTTACTAACCTTCGAATTCCACACAAATTGGCTATTGCTTTGCTACAGAAAAATAAATAAAACATGTCCATGATCGGTTACTAGCCTTTGACTTCTGCACATCAAATGAGCTAATGGAAACTTCACAATATAGAAAGAAGATGTGAACTGACAGTAAATAGTAGACCATAATTGATGATAACTATAAACAAACTAAAAATGCTCAATAGAAATGCCATGTACATCATGTTTTTCATGTCATTGGCACTTTGAATATGGAAATATCATGTACAATTAGAATCTGAACACATAACTTGAAGGAGATTTAGCTAATAGAAGGCATGTCTACATCATGTTTTCCTTTCCATTGGAGCTGCAAACCTGGAAACACCATGTAAAAGAAACATCTAAGAACATAATTTCAAGGAGATTCTGCTAATGGAAGACATGAGTAATGCAAATAATAAAAAACCCGCGTAGTTAATTACATATGAATTTGTATATGCTCTACAAACTATTATTGAAATATGTGTATATGGTATGCCCTAAAGACTCGGAAATGGCATATCATATAATAGACATTGCTATGCATGTATACCCAAGAGAAACTCCATTCATATGTGTATTTGAATAAAAGAGTAAGAAAAAAGAAATTGTGCATCAAATTACTCTAGATTATCTCCATCCACCAGGACAAGCTCCATCCACCAAAGATGTCTACAATTAGTTGATACTTTAAGAAATTATGCTCAGTAGAAACTCATCCAAGTCATGTAACCAATAAGAAAATGAACTCACAAGCTAGACAAGACTTTGAGCACTTCTTATTTCCTGAGGAGTAAGGAACATGGGTGCCTTGATATGTATGATGGAGTCAGAATTAGTACTTGACGTAAATAAGCACCCTGGAGTGGCCACTCGTATCACTGATATGAAATAGTTTCAAGTTTATTTTGGTTTTGCTAACATGAGTCCATAAGTATACCGAAAACCTAGTGCATTAAGAATGAAGTTCTTGGACATGCAGTCTGTCTAGTTGATCATCCCAATAAGCCCCACACTGACCTGGAAAGACATAGCCACATCAATGAATCCTAAATCCATGAATTGATGTTCTTTGCAAAAAAGTTGGCAATCTACTATTATGAGGTGTCCTTGGAAGCATATCAACAGTAGCATCCCTCTGGTACAAATGCAATATGTTTCCTTTATACTTTCGTGCCACTTATACAAACAAAGGACAGGAAATCAGCCCACTAGGACAAGCAGCTGCCAAGACCTACTTATATGTCAAGAAGAAGGCCTCCAATGGGATAGATAAGGGATGAATGCATTGCAATGTCCTAACAAAAAACGAAAATGTAAATGTTTCTGGAGAAGAATATTGCAAAAACTAGAGTTCATAATTTGCTTGCTCTACCAGATTCAATGATTATTCTTCAGTGGACCATTTAAATCCCAATGTCCCATCAAACCATAAAAGAAACAAACCATGAAGCAAATAAAGCACAACAATTATAACTAATGATTAAGAGGTGTTCACCTAATATAAGAAGGTTGGGGCAAATCTATTGGTAGACAAGATAAGCCTCATGCTATGGTGGTTAAGAGGCAATCACCTAACACAGTTAGGGTGTATATGGCTAACATGCAAACTAGAGTTATAGATGTTTGACAAAGTAAGCCTCCCATTTTGACAAATAAACAACCTCATAAAATAATTAAAGATATGTATTATTTGTCCTCCTTTACTAAACATAACCATTATGAATCTATTGTTGGTTAAAGTAAATATCATCTATAGTTTATCCATTGTTCTAAATTACCTACTACAAATTGAAGAGTCATGTATTGCTACTCTTTCCAAGAAATAAAGGAGAGATCCAACATCTTTGTAGTTCCAAGGAGCACAACCCTTATATGATAAGAACCCTAAAATTAATGGATTAAGTATTGCTCAACCCGTGACTCCAAAAATCATAAACCATCCTTCCATCTCTGTGGGAAAGGAAGAAAGTCACAAAATGAATGTTGTTGATCTCCATACTACCTTTCATAGCAATAAAATTACACAGCTAAGAAGTTGTATACAAAGATTTGATATTGAACTGAAGGCCTAGCCACTTCGAACTAGAGCAGGCATATGTGCCATACTCAAATATACCAAAACTAGCTTCAGTATACATTGTGAGCTGGCTTCATTTAATAAAGGGTAACCTATTGACTATCGACTACCATTCATAATGGATTAGGCACATCTCCACATGGACATATATATTCATACATAAATGTATAAATATGTATATTGTACGTTTGCACTACTAACATATAAGGAACACTATTTTTTAATATGTTAAATATAAAAATAGATATTCAACTTGAGAGAGTGAGCATACAAGAGAGCACAAGCAAACATATATCATTTCCTATGAAAAACACAGATGGTTCATATTATTTTATTTATGTTTATTTAGTTTCCATACTCCTAACAGTAGAAACTAGGGAATGCTGTCCAATGTAAACCAATCACCATATATAATAGAACCATGCCAGAATGTTGGTTTGTATTGGATCCTTAATTTCCAGTTTTGATTCAAAAGGTGTAAAGCCCAATTATGAGCACCTGACCATAACATATTAGACACACACATGCTAATACATATGCATGCACGATTGTGAAACATATATATGAAAGGATACATATACATATATTAGTCCAGGCATGTCCTTACTATTATGGGTTCTACTACATAGTAATTAGCTGTAGTAACTAGATCATGCGAGTTATATACATTTACTTAAACATAGATAGTTGTTAGTTCCATTGAGTTTAGACAAGTATAATGGCCCATCTTGACACCAAAGTTTTAGAATGATGAGCTAGCGTTAATTATAAAGTTTTAAACACACACTCAGAAATTAGTACTTATATGTGTGTATATATACATACATGAGCCCCATGGCCACCTATAAACTGTTTTGGTGGTTTTAAGTCCATAATGACGCTACTTAGGATTTTCACATGAGATACTCAATGCAACACATTTGTTAGTTGGGGGAAGCCAAACTAAATATTTCATTACCCCTAATCCCAATATGTATCCCCCTTATAAACACCTATCGAGAATCAGATCAGAAAGAAATATTTATATTACTTACAAAAAGAAGGGTAGGTAATGGAAAAGTGTGTGCTAACTAAAATTAATAGCTTGTACAAAAAAAAATAACATGTAGTAATGAAACTCATGGTGTGTAGATATACCTCATCATCAAGGAAAGAGGGCACCAGAATGGAATACATTCTAGTGTGATGATATGAATCTTGCAATATTCTTCAATACCTTCTGACTGATATATTTTTCCCTAAAGCATCTATAACATGTGAAACTGAAAATTGTGATCCTTCTTTGGAGGTGGATGCAATATCTACTAACTTGAACTCCTGCGAAGAATGTAACACTGAGAAAAAATAACTGATTTTGTTGGATCATATTTTACCCAGGCATGTTCTCTTTCAGAATTTTCAGCAGTTATTGTTTGTTCTAAAAACCGTATTGATCATGAAGCATCTAACTATTGAAATAGAAAAGTCCGACACATCTATGTTGACTCTAGTGAGTCTTAAGGAATCAACTATAGTGACAGAACATACATTTTTGGTAGATGTCCATGATGAATATGATAATAACTAAACAGAGACAAACAACTCTTAAGATTTGATTGATGTTGTTGAATTGGTGGGAGAAAAGAAAGATTATGAGGATGTGAAAATAGAGGATGATGTTTGTGCAAACATTGCAGATTCATTAAAATTAAAAGATTCAAATATTATATGAAGCTATATCCAACGCAATCATTGTAAGCATGGGTCCACATGAAGAAAACTTCAGATTCCAAATTTTAAGAGTGTTTTTTATTCCCAAGATGGTTTAAGTTCTAACAAGAGTTTCAAATGAATCTTCAGCATATAGACTTAGTGAATAGTGTTACTACAGCTGCAGGTCTGTCTATACATATGGAAATTCATCCTCTATTGCAAGGGTGACAACAACTATTGCCAAGGAACCAGAAATTGCAAAGTTCTGTACCAAGGATAGTGCATTGATGCTTGCTGACAAATGAGTATACTACACTAATGAATTTGGTAAGATGGATATCAGATATCAGGTTGCCATTAAGCAATCAACAAAACCACGAACATCACAAAAGCAAGTATATAAGCTGCAAATCTGTGCAAATCTCTATCTTAGCTGCAAAACCTCTATCAAATATGCTACATCATAGCAACTTCGATGGAAAATCCAGACGATATCTCAAGGAAATTAATATCTAAAGAGAAAGTTTTGTAAGGGCTCAGCTCCAAAGAACTTGAGACCATGATGGAAGGCTTTAGTGGAAGTGCCGTTAAGAACTTATGCATAATAGCATCAAATATTCCTATAAGAGAGCTCATTCAGAGAAAAAATAACAAAGAGATGAGAACAAAATGAAAGTTGCTTAGGGGGATAACACTGAGGTACTTGTAGTCTCTTCCAATGGAAATGACAAGACATTAGATTATCTTAGACCATTAAACATGGAAGAAATGAGACAGGCAAGAAATTAAGTTGCAACTAGATTCGTGACAGAGGGGTTTATCATGATTGAGATGAAGCAATGGAATGACTCGTATGGTGAAAGACGCTATAGAAAGGAACAGATCACCCACTTCCTTTACTTTGAAAAATGTATGATTCTACTTCAGTTACAACATATCCTTTCTCGACATAAAACAACAGAGAAACTTGAGCTCACAAGCCTTGAAGATTCATTTTTGTGGCAATTAGAAAATGCATCTTTCGCTTCAGATATTGCGGACCTATTACCATATAGTATGTAAAAAGTTTTGTAATATGCAAAAATAGATAAATGACATTATAACTTATTGTGTCACTTTAATTTGGAACCACACAGTTTCATTAAGCCTTCTGAAATTAGATTCTGACTTTTGTTATTTAATTAAAAGAAAATTGGACGTCTCTCACGTGAATTGTATTTTTACAATATAAACAATATCATTCCAAACAAATATGAGGCTGGAGGACATTTTCTTATTCTCTGAAAAAGGTTCTGACACGGGGAAACTCTAACGGTGTCGTGCCTAGGTTTGTGGGTAGCTTGGAGCATTAAGAATAACTTTGTATTTAATGTAGAAGAGAAGAACCCTCTGGATGAAAAGAGAGAATTGAGAAATCAAATTATCTACTATACAAAATGGAACAACCACGTACTCAATAAGGAGAGCACAAAAGATAATACTTAATAAGGATGGAAATTACCATGTCAGGACACTATAAAAGAAATATAGATGCAATATACAAGTCTGGTGAATGTGAGGGTTAGAGTAGCTATCCGAGAACTGGAGGAAAACATTGAGCAAGTTACTGTCAAAATCTACAATTTGTAGTTGACGTGGAAATGACAAAGGCATTAGCTGCCCACAACATAATAACATAAGCAACAAAGATGGGACTAGAGAAGATTATACTCAAACCAGATTCATCCATACCAATCAAAGCTAAAAACAATTGAGGATAGAAAGGACGATATGGGACTCATTGAAAAAGAAATTAAGCAACTTTGCTCTTTATTTATTTCTTTTACTCGGGTTTTGTTTCAAGAATATTTATTGTCAATCCAACAATCATGAAGGAGAAGATCAACGTTAAATTTTTAGTCTTGCTTCCTTGTAGTGTTCCCATTATAATAATTAGAGGAGAAAGATATAGTGGAGCACAATGTGCTAATCAGGTGTAATAATAGGAAATATTAAGGAATGAATATATAATTTTTGGTAACACAAAAAACAATACATATCAAACACAACCTTAAAGAAGAAGCATTGGTAAGCAGATTTCATAAGAAGAAAAAAAATTCCGGACTGTCATATATACCTTTATATACTAGAATAACATTGATTAGTTTTTCCTCAAATTAGAATCAAAAGTCTTCCACATTCTACAACAGACTTCTCAGGAAAACAATGTGATTGGACCACCTAACTTTTCAACTGTAACATGGACCTATTGATTCTAATTTTTAGTTACGGTTCTGATGACTTCTATAGCCTCTTCTACCTTAGGCTTACTTCCCTCTAAATACTCCGTGCAAGACTTTATTCTAATCCATCTACAGTGGAATGCTAGTCACATTCACGACCACGTCATGTTCGGTGTAACCCAGCAGGGGATAGAAACTTTCACCAAGCAGTTCTCTTCTTGTTAGGAGAGGTACTTGTCTCCTCTCTGGGATAGCAGAAAAAATGAGATACCATCTGAAACGACCGTCATCAAACT
This sequence comes from Alisma plantago-aquatica, assembly GCA_963693085.1. Classification (NCBI taxonomy): domain Eukaryota; kingdom Viridiplantae; phylum Streptophyta; class Magnoliopsida; order Alismatales; family Alismataceae; genus Alisma; species Alisma plantago-aquatica. The sequence goes on along the minus strand of OY856409.1, from coordinate 1,127,303,497 downwards.
GACAAATAAATCGTTACAATTAATCGGATTTAAACATAAACAACGGATTAACAAAAATTACTAAAAATTAAAACCATTTTACAAAGAGATCCATTTCTAGGAAAAACTCTTACTGAAAGGTCCAAAACCTTATAAACATCATTGTTCACATTGTACATACCTTGTATATCTCATCTCGAGGGTTACATATAACAGTTGCTTTGCCGAACTATACATAAGCAACATAAAACTTTGAGGCATACAAGCCAAAATCTTAGATCGATCATAAAACCAGTAAGTACTAACTCCAAGGACCTGAGAGTGTAGAGATAATACATATGACTTATATCTACATGACATGACAGACACTAACTCAACCTGAGATGTTACTACTGTCCCTGCTGTTGTTGATGTACCTTTGCAGTATGGTATCTACCTCTTCGTCTGCGTCCACCTAAAAATGTTGGTGACCAACGGGGTGAGACCCATGTCCCAGCGAGAGATATAACTCTCTGTCAATAATATTATTATCACAGTTAAACAGTATAAACTAAGAAGAGGATTCTTTTTCATGAATAAGCAGGATTTAATCATTGTTTAATTAGAGTAGAGAATTATCATTTTCTAAAGCAATGCAGTTGTATATGATAAAGTAGTAAATCATCTATTCATTTTATAATGAATATGAAGAACATGTATAACATCTATCCGTTTAAGATGTATAAAAGAAATGTAACATCATCCAATGATTTCTGTATTCAATCCTTAAGCAAATATGCTACACGGCTGATTACATTTTACAATCACACTTATGCCCTGAGGAGATGAGATATACCGCTCATACTCAAACCAACCATGACGGAATAAAGCATCGGTACCATACAAGGTCAATGACAGAGCCGGCTGCCAAGACCTCCCTTGTCTCGGTCAGTATGAACCACAGGCAGGACATCTTGTGTCACTGCTAAATAGCTTTCCAGGGTATACTAGTAACTTCTCTATAGAGTTGCAGGGGCAGCTACACTCTCTTCAGAATCAAGAGATATTATGTTTATCCCCACACAAATCGACATTCATCATCATCGGGAGATTTGTGATACATCCATCCTAACACATATAATGAAGGATTGAGAGATCTCGTGTTTATCTCACGTCAATCCCACATTAGGGCGTAAGGATATTCACGCCCATCACCCCCACATATTCAAAAATATGTGTTCATCGGGTTATGCTGCGGAGCAACCTATTTCACCATTCCGCAAATCCTGACGCTGATGGATCTATGGTCAGGGCACTACATGATGAGATTCTACTTGGTTAATTAGGTACATTATTGTATTCTTTTAGCATCAGTCAAGTTTTCAAACATGAATTATTATGACAAATGCTTCAAAGAAAAGAATAATACATCTATCAAGTACTTTTCAAATCTTTAGAACACATATAAAATTTAGGATCTCAATCCCTTATCACATTATTGAGAATTTCTCATCTCTTGACATTATCATCATCATGATTACTAGATCTGGGTATTCAAACCCTGAGTTCATCATAGAACACAGTTAATACCTCTAGGTCCTCAAACCAAGGTATACATGATACTTGTTATACAAGCATCTCACATGGCTCACAAGGCCCATTAAACATCTTGTCACCTCTCTCTAGGCAACATTTTATCACATGGCTCACAATGCCCATTAAACATCATGTAATCTCTGACTAGGCAACATTTTATCACATGGCTCACAAGGCCCATTACACATCTTGTCACCTCTGACTAGGCAACAATTTATTCATATCGCTCACCAGGCCATAAATCATTATAGTTCATTAACTTGGATTAACCCTTTCTCAAGGCATGTTATCCAACATTTATTAAAGGACATTACATTTCAATGTAACAATTGACATGACACACTTCATGTGCCACTCATCCATGTATATTGGATTTAAGGTGTATCAAGGTATATCAACCTTGAGGTACTGGATGTAATATCCATCATATCTTGATATATCACTTCCCTCATCACTTTTAAATTACTTAAGTTCATCATTTATCTTGTGTTAGGGTATTTCCCATCCTAATAATTTATGCACTAACTCTTCACATTTAACAGGTAGTGTATTGGTCATAAGTCACACATTTGAATTATCCAACCATCATCAATGATATGGACTTATCTCAGGATTAAGGCATAAGGTTGTCCATTATCAACCACTTTAGGAGTTTCACCTATCAAGGTATTAGCCATTATTCCATCATTAGGGTTAGGGTTTCCCTTTCTTATCGATTAGGGTTTCACATACATATTATTACCCTATATTAGGGTTAGGGTTTCCCTTTCTTATTGATTAGGGTTTCACATACCATTACGGGTTAGGGTTTCCCTTTCTTATCGATTAGGGTTTCACATACCATTACCCTATATTAGGGTTAGGGTTTCCCATTTCTTATCCATTAGGGTTTCAAGATCACATTATCAAGGATCAAACCCTAATTCATGCTCTACACTTATTAGAAGCATTATTATATGCACATTACATGTTTATTGCACAAGTATGTGTTTCTCTCTCATCCTCTCAAGGATGTTGATTACTCCATACTTTATTAAGTTGTCTCAATCTTTCCTTCAAGGTACATTAGCCTACTTAATCATTAAACTCCATACCTCTTAATGTATAACTTGATATAAAACACTCCATGTGTTACTTCATCAAGTACATTGCATTTAAGGTGCTTCCACACCATATTGGTTTGGAGGTGTGTGTATGCTAGCTTCCTCCATATCGGTTTGGAGGTGTGTGTGTGCTTGCTCACACCATATCGTATTAGAGATGTGTGTGTGCTAGCTCCCACCATATCGGTTTGAAGGTGTATGTTTGCTTGCTTAACCCATATCGATTTAGAGGTGCATGTTTGCTTGCTTAACCCATATCGGTTTAGTGGTGCCTATTTGCTTGCTTAACCCATATCGGTTCAGAAGTGCATGTTTTCTTGCTTAACCCATATCGGTTTAGAGGTGCATGTTTTCTTTCTTAACCCATATCGGTTTAGAGGTGCATGTTTGCTTGCTTAACCCATATTGGGTTGAAGGTGTGTATTTGTTTGCTTAACCCATATCGGGTTGAAGGTGTGTGTGTGTATGCTTGTGTCCGATATCACTTTTGAGGTGTTTGCTTGACCTCATATCGTGCAAGAGGTGTATAATACACCACCATATCGTGCAAGAAGTTATACAATCATATCCCTATCGTTTTAGTGAAGTAGGTGCATCATCATATCGGGTTAGAGGTGCTTGCTTGTGTGCTTGCACCCGATATCACTTTTATAAGGTAATACCATCATCTTCAAGCTCTAGACCTTTGTTCTAACTGTTATAGTTCATAAAAAAATATTCTAAACAACTACTAGAACTCATAATTTCATCAACCATTTCAGAAAAGTTCGGAATTAAAAGTAATTCATTAAGTATAGCAATTTAGGTGATGAATAATAACATGGTTGAGTTCAAGTTATATAACCCGCCTTAAGAACAACTTTAAAGCTGCAAGCTCCAAAGCTTCACGTTCCCAAGGTTGAATATGGACTTCACATCTCCTCTATATTCAAAGAATCACCATGGATAAGCAATTGGTGAAGAGGAAAAGAAAAGAAGATCAAAACCCTAAAATCATGCTTCAATCCAAGGTTGAAGATGATCATGTCCTCACCTTAGGGTTAAGTATGAGCTCCTTCTTTATCCTTAACACCTTTACACGATACCTTAGTTCTCTTTCACGATATGCCACCACTCATGCACGATATGCCACCCACTTTCATGATATGGCACCTCACATGGGATCAAGCACTCCACTCTATGGCTGATATCACCCTATATGGCCGATGTCAACCTACTTGGCTGATATGATCTTGCTATGGGAGATACCCAAGGACCTATGCACGATATCTTTGCACTCCTACATGATACAATATCTCTATGCATGATACCTTAGTAAAGGAGGGTTGTAAGGGTCGAAAAATTTCACTAAGGGGTGAAACTAGGGGTATATATACTTGTTGTTCATGAAGGAGGGTGAAAATGAGGTGTCATCAATTTGAACTAGTAGGTGCCACTTGTCCATGCATGGATGACACGTGTACATGCATGCATCAACATTTATCTTGAAATGAAAAATAGTTTAGGATAATCTAGAGATGTAAATTTGTCTATTACATATCCCTTTGAATAAGATATATCAATTAATTCATCACTTTATTCACAACTCGTCACAACTTTACTTAAGAAGTTGTAACCCGACACACCTCACCTTCTTGAGGTGCTTTGCATGATATAGCCTTTGCCAAGAGTTCAAGAAAATATATGAGGCTTGTACTATGGCTCCCTGGATGATAGGCACTCATATATAACCTTCTCAACTTGATATAACTCAAGTTAGGGTTTCATATTCAACCCTTTGCTTGGTCATTCCATCACTAAGATTACCATCACTTCATAATTGATTCAAACATGGTGTCTCCTTGTTTCTCTCTCCTCTAAATGATACATAGAGGAGGTAGGAACACTCTAGAGGTGATAATTTGCATATCAATCCTACATTTTGGGGTAAATTACAACTTGTAACAAAATTGGTGGACAATGCACTAACATTATTCAAACAAGATGCAACTTGTAATTTAGGCTTTCCTCAAGCCGCCCCCTAGCATCAATCTCTCTCTTATGATTCTCAAGAACTTAATGCACATTCAACATGTGATATTTCGCAATATAACCCCTCATCTTGCATAAATTGCACTTTGGTCCAAAATAAAGGAACATTACCCAAACAACATTCAATAAGGACCAAACTTGGAACATAAGTGTGTTTCATGATAACAAAACACCTTAGAGGATTATATTAAAGTTCTAAGAAACTGTATTAGCCAAATCAAATAGGGTTACCTCATAACCCAGGTCAGGGTCGTTACAAGTTATAAACCCCTAACAAAGATTTCATCCCTGAAATCCTAGGTAAAGGGAGATAGATATAATTCATTCATCATATCATCAAGTCTCCACATAACATCTTAATTTAATGGGGATGCCATAGAATTTTGATCAACATAAATTTCTTCCATTTAGGGTCATCGTAGAATCTGTCACAGAGGACACATACTCCACTGTCCTTTCCATTACTGACTATAGAGTCAACTCTGTGTTAGGTAACACTTTCTAAGTTGGAGAAGTACTATTCTTATTTCGAATACTTTAGGTGTCAATCCTCATTGACTCAAATCCTTTATGTGATAAGATTCTTGATTCTAGGGAGTCTTCCATACTCTTACTCATTTTAGCATTTTTCTTTCAAGGATATATCAGAATTACGTTTTATCACCCATTTGGGATTTACAAATCTTATCATACATCTTTAATGCCACTCCAAAGTGTTATCTCTACAGTAAACTTCCTTATGACTTTGTATTGACTATCTCCCTCATCATTCTATTATTATAAGAGAAGGTTATTTACTAAGGAATAACTTATCTCAGAGATACCTCTAGATGTTATGAATAGATTGCCTCAATAGATCTAGACAAGAATACATTAGGATATTATCCTCAACTTTGATAAGTTTTTCCTTAAATGATTCTTCAATTATTCCTTCAATAATACATCTCTATCAAGGTTGCCTAACATATGTTTCCCTACTAGAGTTATCACATGGTTGGCCCTTCTAGGTAACCGATCATTATTCATCTTATCAGGAGCACAGTAACAAAAGTCTCCGAATTTTACAAACAGTCGGCGATTTTTCATGATGTTATAGGCTCCCAAATATTCATCACGATTAATACGCCAATCATCGATTTTTCATGACTTTTCATGATTAATCTCGCTTTTTTGTGATTTATACAATTTTTCCGATTCTTCATGACTTTTCACGATTTTTCACAATTTTTCTCTTCTAAGTCGCTTGCTCTTTTTTTACCAAACCATGTACACAAAATTCCTAATACGCACTAAACCTCAAACCCCCCACTCTTGTGGACAGTTCATGTTATTACTCAACTATTTCTTACTTCTTTTCCTACTTTTCACTCACTAAGATTGTATGTCTTCTGGTCGTAACAGTTACATGCATCATATATCTATGTACATACATACATTTATCTATATATATACACATACATACATATATATATATATTTATATACTTATATTTCCGACTTATTCACGATTATTTATAAATATTTGACCAAACTTTGACTGAAATTTATCGATCTTTTCACGACTTTTCTCATTTTTTTCGAATTTTGATTTTTTCCAGCCAGCCGAAAAGTTGTCGAATCCTGAACTTGTTACTATGGAGGAGTGATATTCTCACTCTCCTATATCTTCTGCCACATCTTGGATACCAGATCTTCCTACCTTGTTATCCTTCATGGTTGTTGAAAACCTATTATATCCTCATCATATCCATATCTCAGAGTTATACATACAAAGGATCTTCCTTGTACCTTGAAACATAGTATGTTACCCATATCTTATATCTTGGAACCCAAGTCCAGGACAAACTGATCTTTTTGTAAGTATCCATTAGTAGATTACTTCTGACTCATGCACATCAAGTGTCCTGAGACTCTCTTGATTGCTATGTTCTAGGAAGGGAAGAACACAAAGAAACATATTCTCTTCATAACCCATCATCACACAGGGTTGTTCATTAAAAGAGGAGGCATCGTCATCTCCTAAGATTATTACATGAACTTTCATTGTTCATGAGTCAATTACACTTATTGTATCTCAGGTTCCTTGCCATCAGCATAGGAATTATATGGACGATTACATTTCATCATCCCTTTCTTTGTTATTGTCAATCATATTCATGAACATTTTAGGATTTTATCACATTTCTTATTTCATATCATGGAAAAGACCTTTACTATACACACAAACTTTATCGAATAGGGATCACCTCCCTTGTTCTCATTCTCATCTTATGAGGATTATACTTTTTACTTCCTCATACACACAGACTAATCTGAGATCATCTCAGATTTCTCTTTCTTGTACTTAGGATGTGATACAAATATCCATACCATATTTCCAATTTTTATTATACTCACTAGATTGTCTCAGAATGACTACTTGATCAGAGTAATCAGAAAGATAACAATCTCAGAGTTCCATACTCACCTTTTTCAATAGTTGAATACCTGGCGAGGGTATACAAGTACTGAGATTAGGCAGTATGCTCTTTGTATACTATCATATTCCTTACTTTTCGTATTATCACAAACATAGGATTTAGTATGAATGGATTTTCTCCAGGCATCATGTCTATATCTCATCATTTTTTTGCATAGATAAGAGCAATTCTAAGACATCTAAAATGTTTCTGAACAAAACATAAGTCCTCATCTTCCTAGTGTCCTCATAGGAATAATAAAAGGAAGCTCAACAACAACAAGTTTCTCATTTTTAACTCATGAAATCATAAAATGATATATCAGAATGATATTATTTTGTCTGACCTGTTTTGACTCGTGGATTGTTCACTACCTCAGGCTGATTCTTTTCATTGAATCTTGTCGTTGCCTGATTCAAATGTCATGCTCTATTGCTCATTGCAGCTGGACCTGCTGGGAACATATGTCTTCGTCCTCGAATGCCACTACTAAGCCACTACATATGAGAGTCTTGTTAACTCTGCCTTGGTGGTTGAGTCATTTCCTCCTTCCCTTTTGGACAAGATGATCTAATATGCCCAAACTGTTTACACCTATAAAACATCTTACAGGCGTTCATTGACATCATCGGGTCTTATAACTAATGTAGAGGCCAAACTAAGAGTTCTAACTGGTGGAACATCAGGTCCTTTACCCCTTCTAGGTAGCCATTGCCCTGGTGTACTAGACACCGGTTGTACTTGTGGTACCAAAAACTTCCCCTTTTCGGAACTACTAGGCCTCTGTTCCCGAGTTTGGATAGGCCTTTTCTTAATTCTTACCTTATTATCCTTTTCTAGACAATGTTTTATGATATGTCCAGACTGCTTACACCCATAGCAAACACTAATTTCAGGTTGTAACCTATTTCTTTCATCATTATTCATTGATCCAACATGCTCATGTTGAGCAAGAATCCTATTGGAGTCCAAAATTTCATCATTGGGGGCTGGTAATCTACGTTGTGTCACTAATACCAAATCCACTAAACGCATCGTTACTGTCCTAAATTGCCCAACAATGATATCAAAAGAAAGATTCCTTATAATAGTTGGATCATCTTGGGGATTCTCAGACAGTCGTTCTTCTCTCGCCTGGTCCCATGCACCTTCTATTGGTGCAGCAACATGGATTTCAGTCGTGTACTCCTTGAGTTCTCCACACATCTTTAAGCTTTACTCAATCTTCTGCATAAGAAGAAGTCACTATAAGACATACTGGAGGACACCAGAACAAACTAAACACCTTAGTCCTATGTCTCTACAGACTCAGTGAACCTTAAGCCCTGATACCAAAACTCTGAAGCGACCATCATCAAATCGACAAATAAATCATTACAATTAACCAGAATTAACCTAAATCACGAATTAACAAATATCACTAAAAATTAAAATCATTTTACAAAGAGATCCATTTCTAGGAAAAACTCTTACTGAAAGGTCCAAAATCTTATATACATCATTGTTCACATTGTACATACCTTGTACATTTCATCTTGAGGGTTACATATAAAATTTTCTTTGCCGAGATATACATAAGAAACATAAAACCTCGAGGCATACAAGCCAAAATCTCAGATCGATCATAAAACCAGTAAGTACTAACTCCAAGGACCTGAGAGTACAGAGACGTCACATATGACTTATATCTACATGACATGACAGACAATAACTCAACCTGAGATGTTACTACTGTCCCTCCTACTGTTGATGTACCTCCGCAGTATGGTCTCTACCTCTTCGTCTGCATCCACCTAAAAATGTTGGTGACCAACGGGGTGAGACCCATGTCCCAGCGAGAGATATAACTCTCCGCCAACAATATTATTATCATAGTTAAACAGTATAAGATGACCAGAGGATTCTTTTTCATTAATAAGCAGGATTTAATCATTGTTTAATCAGAGTCAAGCATTATCATTTTCTAAAGCAATGCAGCTATATATGATAAAGCAGTAAATCGTCTATTCATTTTATAATGAATATGAAGAACATGTATAACATCTATCCATTTAAGATGTATAAAATAAATGTAACATCAGCCAATGATTTTCGTATTCAATCCTTAAGCAAATATGCTACACGGCTGATTATATTTTACAATCACACTTATGCCCTGAGGAGATGAGATATACCACTCATACTCCAACCGACCATGACGGTGTAAAACATCGGTACCATACAAGGTCAATGACAGAGCCGACTGCCAAGACCTCCCTTGTCTCGATCAGTACGAGACCACAGGCAGGACATCTTGTGTCACTGCTAAATAGCTTTCCAGGGTATACTGGCAACTTCGTTGTAGAGTTGTATGGGCAGCTGCACTATCTTCGGTATCAAGAGATTTTAAGTTTATCTCCACATAAATCTGACATTCATCATCAACAGGAGATTTTTGATACATATATCCTGACACATATAATGAAGGATTGAGAGATCTCGTATTTATCTCACATCAATCCCACATTAGGGCGTAAGGATATTCACGCCCATCACCCCTACATATTCAAAAATATGTGTTCATCAGGTTATGTCGCGGAGCAACTCGTTTCACTATTCAGCAAATCATGACGTTGATGGATCTATGGTCAGGGCACTACATGATGAGATTCCACTTGGTTAATTAGGTACATTACTATATTGTTTTAGCATCAGTCAAGTTTTCAAACATGAATTATTATGAAAAATGCTTCAAAGAAAATAATAATACATCTATCAAGTACTTTTCAAATCTTTAGTACACATATCACATTTAGGATCTCAATCCCTTATCACATTATTGAGAATTTCTCATCTCTTAACATTATCATCATCATGATTACTAGATCTGGGTATTCAAACCATGAGTTCATCATAGAACATAGTTAATACCTCTAGGTCCTCAGACCAAGGTATACATGATACTTGTTATACAAGCATGTCACATGGCTCACAAGGCCCATTAAACATCTTGTCGCCTCTCACTAGGAAACATTTTATCATGGCTCACAAGGCCCATTAAACAACTTATCATCTCTGACCAGGCAACATTTTATCACATGGCACACAAGGCCCATTACACATCTTGTTACCTCTGACTAGGCAACAACTTATTCATATGGCTCACAAGGCCATAAATCATTATACTTCATTAACTTGGCTTAACCCTTTCTCAAGGCATGTTAGCCAACATTTATCAAAGAACATTACATTTCAATGTAACAATTGACATGACACACTTCATGTGTCACTCATCCATGTATATTGGATTTAAGGTGTATCAAGGTATATCAACCTTGAGGTACTGGATGTGATATCCATCATATCTTGATATATCACTTCCCTCATCACTTTTAACTTACTTAAGTTCCTCATTTATCTTGTGTTAGGGAATTTCCCATCCTAATACTTTATGCACTAACTAATCACATTTATCAGGTAGTGTATTGGTCATAAGTCACACATTTGAAATATCCAACCATCATCAATGATATGGACTTATCTCGAAATTAAGGCATAAGGTTGTCCATTATCAACCACTTTAGGAGTTTCACCTATCAATGTATTAGCCATTATTCCATCATTAGGTTCAGGGTTTCCCTTTCTTATCGATTAGGGTTTCACATACATATTATTACCCTATATTAGGGTTAGGGTTTCCCTTTCTTATCGATTAGGGTTTCACATACCATTACCCTATATTAGGGTTAGGGATTCCCTTTCTTATCGATTAGGGTTTCACATACCATTACCCTATATTAGGGTCAGGGTTTCCCATTTATTATCAATTAGGGTTTCAAGATCACATTATCAAGGATCAAACCCTAATTCATACTCTACACTTATTAGAAGCATTAATATATGCACATTACATGTTTATTGCACAAGTATGAGTTTCTCTCTCATCCTCTCAAGGATTTTGATTAATCAATACTTTATTAAGTTGGATCAATCTTTCCTTCAAGGTACATTAGCCTACTTAATCATTAATCATTAAACTCCATACCTCTTAATGTATGACTTGATATAAAACACTCCATGTTTTACTTCCTCAAGTACATTGCATTCAAGGTGCTTCCACACCATATTGGTTTGGAGGTGTATGTTTGCTAGATTCATCCATATCGGTTTGGAGGTGTGTGTGTGTGTGCTTTCTCACACCATATCAGATTAGAGATGTGTGTGTGCTAGCTCCCACCATATCGGTTTGAAGGTGTATGTTTGCTTGCTTAACCCATATCGGTTTAGAGGTGCATGTTTGCTTGCTTAACCCATATCAGTTTAGAAGTGCATGTTTGCTTGCTAAACCCATATCGATTTAGAGTTGCATGTTTGCTTGCTTAACCCATATCGGTTTAGAGGTGCATGTTTTCTTGCTTAACCCATATCAGGTTGAAGGTGTGTGTTTGTTTGCTTAACCCATATCGGGTTGAAGGTGTGTGTGTGTATGCTGTGCCTGATATCACTTTTGAGGTGTTTTCTTGACCTCATATTGTGAAAGAGGTGTATAATACACCACCATATCGTGCAAGAAGGCATACAATCATATCCCTATCATTTTAGTGAAGTAGGTGCATCATCATATCGGGTTAGAGGTGCTTGCTTGTGTGCTTGCACCCGATACCACTTTTATAAGGTAATACCATCATCTTCAAGCCCTAGACCTTTGTTCTAACTGTTATAGTTCATGGCAACAAGTCTAAGCAACTAATAGAACTCATAATTTCATCAACCATTTCAGAAAATTTCGGAATTAAAAGTTATTCATTAAGTATAGAAATTTAGGTGATGAATAATAACATGGTTGAGTTCAAGTTATATAACCCGCCTTAAGAACAACTTTAACGCTCCAAAGCTTCACCTTCCAAAGGTTGAATATGTACTTCACAACTCCTATATATTCAAATAATCACCATGGATAAACAATTGGTGAAGAGGAAAATAAAAGAAGATCAAAACCCTAAAATCATGCTTCAATCCAAGGTTGAAGATGATCATGACCTCACCTTAGGGTTAAGTATGAGCTCCTTCTTGCTCCTTAACACCTTTGCACGATACCTTAGTGCTCTTTCATGATATGCCACCACTCATGCACGATATGCCACCCACTTGCACGATATGGCACCTCACTTGGGATCAAACACTCCACTTTATGGCTGATATCACCCTATATGGCTGATATCATCCTATATGGCTGATATCAACCTACTTGGTCGATATGCTCTTGCTATGGGCGATTCCCAAGGACCTATGCATGATATATTTTCTCTCCTGAACGATACAAGAGCTCTATGCATGATACCTTAGGAAAGTAGGGTGGTAAGGGTCGAAATATTTCACTAAGGGGTGAAACTAGGGGTATATATACTTGTTGTTCATGTAGGAGGGTGAAAATGAGGTGTCATCAATTTGAACTAGTAGGTGTCACGTGTCCATGCATGGATGACATGTGTACGTGCATGAATCAACATTTATATTGACATGCAAAACAGTTGAGGATAATCTAGAGATGCAAATTCGTCCATTACATATCCCTTTGAATAAGATATATCAATTAATTCATCACTTTATTCACAACATGTCACAACTTTACTAAGGAAGTTGTAACCCGACACACCTCACCTCCTTGAGGTTCTTTGCACGATATGGCCTTTGCCAATAGTTCACAAAATGATATGAGGCTTGTCCTATGGCTCCCTGGCCGATAGGCACTCATATATAAGCTTCTCAACTAGATACAACTCAAGTTAGGGTTTCATATTCAACTCTTTTCTTGGTCATTCCATCACCAAGATTACCATCACTTCATAATTGATTCAAACATGGTGTATCCTTGTTTCTCTATCCTCTAAATGATACATAGATGAGGTAGGAACACTCTAGAGGTGATAATTTTCTTATCAACCCTACATTTTGGGGTAAATTACAATTTGTACCAAAATTGGTGCACAATGCACTAACATTATTCAAACAAGGTGCAACTTATAATTTAGGCTTTCCTCAAGCCACACCTTAGCATCAATATCTCTCTTATGATGCTAAAGAACTTAATGCACATTCAAAATGTGACATTTTTCAATATAACCCCTCATCTTGGGTAAATTGCACTTTGGTCCAAAACAAAGGAACATTGTTCAAACAACATTCAATCAGGACCAAACTTGGAACATAAGTGTGTTTGATTATAACAAAACACCTTAGAGGATTATATTAAAGTTATAAGAAACTTTATTAGCCAAAACAAATAGGGTTACCTCATAATCCAGGTCAGGGTCGTTACAAGTTATAAACCCCTAACAAGGATTATGTCCCCAAAATCCCAGGTAAAGGGAGACAGATATAATTCATTCATTATATCATCAAGCCTCCACATAACATCCTCATGTCATGGAGATGCCATACAACTTTGATCAACATAAATTTCTTCCATTTAGGGTCATCATAGAATCTGTCACACATGACACATACTCCACTGTCCTTTCCATTACTGACTATAGAGTCAATTCTATGTTAGGTAACACTTTCTAAGTTGGAGAAGTACTATTCTTATTTCGAATTCTTTAGGTGTCAATCCTCATTGACTCACATCCTTTATGTGATAAGATTCTTGATTCTCGGGAGTCTTCCATACTCCTTACTCATTTTAGCATTTTGCTTTCAAGGATATATCAGAATTATGATTTGTCACCCATTTGGGATTTACGAATTTTATCATACATATTTAATGCCACTCCAAAGTGTTATCTCTACACTAAACTTCCTTATGACTGTGTATCGACTATCTCCCTAATCATTTTATTATTATAAGAGAAGGTTATTTACTAAGGAAGAAATTATCTCGGAGATATCATTTTATTATTATAAGAAATTATCTCTACACTAAACTTCCTTGATATATCACTCCCCTCATCACTTTTAACTTACTTAAGTTCATTATTTATCTTGTGTTAGGGAATTTCCCATCCTAATACTTTATGCACTAACTCATCACATTTATCAGGTAGTGTATTGGTCATTAGTCACACATTTGAATTATCCAACCATCATCAATGATATGGACTTATCTCGGGATTAAGGCATAAGGTTGTCCATTATCAACCACTATAGGAGTTTCACCTATCAAGGTATTAGCCATTATTCCATCATTAGGGTTAGGGTTTCCCTTTCTTATCGATTAGTGTTTCACATACATATTATTACCCTGTTAGGGTTAGAGTTTCCCTTTCTTATCGATTAGGGTTTCACATACCATTACCCTATATTAGGGTTAGGGTTTCCCTTTCTCATCGATTAGGGTTTCACATACCATTACCCTATATTAGGGTTACACTTTCCCATTTCTTATCGATTAGGGTTTCAAGATCACATTATCAAGGATCAAACCCTAATTCATACTCTACACTTATTAGAAGAATTAATATATGCACATTACATGTTTATTGCACAAGTATGAGTTTCTCTCTAATACCCTCAAGGATGTTGATTACTCCATACTTTATTAAGTTGGCTCAGTCTTTCCTTCAAGGTACATTATCCTACTTAATCATTAATCATTAAACTCCATACCTCTTAATGTATAACTTGATATAAAACACTCCATGTGTTACTTCATCAAGTACATTGCATTTAAGGTGCTTCCACACCATATTGGTTTGGAGGTGTGTGTATGCTAGCTTCCTCCATATCAGTTTGGAGGTGTGTGTGTGCTTTCTCACACCATATCAGATTAGAGATGAGTGTGTGCTAGCTCCCACCATTTTGGTTTGAAGGTTTATGTTTGCTTACTTAACCCATATCGGTTTAGAGGTGCATGTTTGCTTGCTTAACCCATATCAGTTTAGAGGTGCATGTTTGCTTGCTTAACCCATATCGGTTTAGAAGTGCTTGTTTTCTTGCTTAACCCATATCGGTTTAGAGGTGCATGTTTGCTTGCTTAACCCATATCGGGTTGAAGGTGTGTGTTTGTTTGCTTAACCCATATCGGGTTGAAGGTGTGTGTGTGTATGCTTGTACTCAATATCACTTTTGAGGTGTTTGCTTGACCTCATATCGTGCAACAGGTGTATACTACACCACCATATCGTTCAAGAAGGTATACAATCATATCCCTCTCATTTTATAGAAGTAGGTGCATCATCATATCGGGTTAGAGGTGCTTGCTTGTGTGCTTGCACCCGATATTACTTTTATAAGGTAATACCATCATCGTAAAGCTCTAGACCTTTGTTCTAACTGTTATAATTCATGGCAACAAGTCTAAGAAACTACTAGAACTCATAATTTCATCAACCATTTCAGAAAATTTCGGAATTAAAAGTCATTCATTAAGTATAGCAATTTATGTGATGATTAATAACATGGTTGAGTTCAAGTTATATAACCCGCATTTAGAACAACTTTAAAGCTCCAAGCTTCAAAGCTTCACGTTCCCAAGGTTTAAGATGGACTTCAAAACTCCTCTATATTCAAAGAATCACCATGTATAAGCAATTGGTGAAGAGGAAAAGAAAAGAAGATCAAAACCCTAAAATCATGCTTCAATCCAAGGTTGAAGATGATCATGTCCTCACCTTAGGGTTAAGTATGAGCTCCTTCTTGCTCCTTAACACCTCTACACGATACCACAGTGCTCTTGTACGATATGCCACCACTCATGAACGATATGCCACCCACTTGCATGATATGGCACCTCACTTGGGATCAAACACTCCACTTTATGGCCGATATCACCCTATATGGCCAATATCAACCTACTTGGCCACTTTGCTCTCAATATGGGCGATACCCAAGGACCTATGCACGATATATTTGCACTCCTAAACAATACAAGAGCTCTTTGCACGATACCTTAGGAAAGGAGGGTGGTAAGGGTCGAAAAACTTCACTAAGGGGTGAAACTAGGGGTATATATACTTGTTGTTCATGAAGGAGGGTGAAAATGAGGTGTCATCAATTTGAACTAGTAGGTGCCACGTGTCCATGTATGGATGACACGTGTACATGCATGCATAAGCATTTATCTTGACATGCAAAATAGTTGAGGATAATCTAGAGATGCAAATTCGTCCATTACATATCCCTTTGAATAAGATATATCAATTAATTCATCACTTTATTCACAACTCGTCACAACTTTACTAAGGAAGTTGTAACCCAACACACCTCACCTCCTTGAGGTGCTTTGCACGATATGACCTTTGCCAAGAGTTCAAAAAACTATATGAGGCTTGTCCTATGTCTCCCTAGCCGTTAGGCACTCATATATAAGCTTCTCAACTTGATACAACTCAAGTTAGGGTTTCATATTCAACTCTTTTCTTGGTCATTCCATCACCAAGATTACCATCACTTCATAATTGATTCAAACATGGTGTCTCCTTATTTCTCTCTCCTGTAAATTATACATAGAGGAGATAGGAACACTCTAGAGGTGATAATTTTCATATCGACCCTACATTTTGGGGTAAATTACAATTTGTACTAAAATTGGTGCACAATGCACTAACATTATTCAAACAAGCTGCAACTTGTAATCTAGGCTTTCCTCAAGCCGCCCCTTAGCATCAATATCTCTCTTATGATGATAAAGAACTTAATTCACATTCAACATGTGACATTTTGCAATGTAACCCCTCATCTTGGGTAAATTGCACTTTGGTCCAAAACAAAGGAACATTGCTCAAACAACATTCAATCAGGACCAAACTTGGAACATAAGTGTGTTTCATGATAACAAAACACCTTAGAGGATTATATTAAAGTTATAAGAAACTTTATTACCCAAAAAAAATAGTGTTACCTCATAACCCAGGTAACGGTCGTTACACCATCTACATCAGGTTGTCGTAGTTTCTGTCACCATTTGGCTAAACAATATATTTTGTGTGTTTTCGATACCATGTTTAAGTCTTAAGAGTGTTATGCATATGTATTGTTATTATATTCTCAAATTCTTAAATATATCAAAGATTAACATGTTGATGTATACATTACTAAAGATCTTATTACTAGAAATTATTTTAGCGTTGATATGTCAAACTTACTATTTGGGTGTCTATTTAGCACAAGGTAGAAATGTGATTCTCTAATAAACAAGGTGTACAACGAATTGTACAACCTTACTCTTTGGCGAATGTAATTCTTTAATAATGGAACTAAATATGGACAAATCATCTAAACATTGAAACAAACAACGACACTGTATTTGACTTATTTTAGATTGTTTTTCAAGAAAATAACTAGTGGTACAGGGTGGGAGATCCAACAACACTGCACCTGGGTGAATTCGGTAGAAATGGTTTCACTACTTAGAGAATGTGGTAAAGCTCGTAGATGACGAGAGGGAAAGGATCCCATACACCTCAATTTTGTATTGAACATGAATTCCTGCAATAGGGCTTTACACTTTGCAAATTGTGGATATCTTATTATAGAGACTGTTAAAGTTGAGATCATGGTTAATTACCTTTTGAAGACAAACTGAGCAGAAAATGATCTAAGACGGACTAGAGAAAATGACTGTGAAGATGTCATACATGGATCACACACGAAGCTTTGTATTTAGAGAAGAGAAGATGACGTGAGATTGTGGGCATGAGACATCTTACTTCAGATCCTAAGCTCACGGTGCCCTCAGGATGTTGGGTGCACCCTTTTCAAGAGAAGAGTTTCCGATGATATACCCCTCAAACTTAGGATGGAACCGTTGAGAAGATGAGAGAATTGTGGCAACCTAGGCTTCTAGGTGTAGGCACTGAGAAGAGAATATCATGTTTGAGGAGAAATGGTGTGGTGTGATTTGCTGGCTAGGTGGGCTGGAGCTGGTGGTGGGGGTTTCCGGAGGAAGATATGGGAAAAGAATGCATACTACAAATGGAGGGGAAATTTTGGGGGAGGTGCTATCTGCGAGGAGCAGGGATTGAGCGCGCGGGTGTAATACGAAGGAACTGAAATTTCTTTTGAATATCAAAAATTGTGAGGTAAGTGAATTTGGTTTTGAGACCGAGAGAGAATAAATTTGTAGTCATGTAGTTAACTATATTTCTTGTATTTACAATTGTATAATTTGTAACCAAACATAGTTTTAACTACACGTAAAATATATGTAACTATGTAGGTTGTAGTTGAATCATCCTTTTTTGTAGTGAATGGGAAAATAAGATTTCGACCAGTCTAATGCCCAAGAGAAATTTCATAGATGCACATACCTTGTTTATGGTCCGAGAAAGTCTAGGATCAAATTTTAGGTCGAAATCAAGGTACCAAAACACCTAGTACAAGGTTCACATAATACTATGGTTAATTTCCAGTAAGTATCCTAACCCTAAAAATCTACTTTTTCACTTAATTTAAATAGGTCCACCAACAAATGTGACTTGATCGATCATATTTCTATGATTGCAAATTACATTTTTCTTTAATTTTATGCCTACCAATATGTAATTATGATTTTTAGAAGACAAAACTTTTCTATTTTGACAACACAAAAAAGCTTTGTCTTCTAAAAGTCATAATTACATATTGGTAGGCATAAAATTAAGGAAAAATGTAATTTGTAATCATAGAAATATGATCTATATAAAACAAAACTCTGATGCAATTACTCATATACCCCCTCATATAGTGTAGAATATCCCAAGTGTGATCCATATACAACAACATGGAATCACAGATCATCATGATTACACTCAAAGAACGTCTCAAATAGCATATATGATTCTTTACAATAATAAAAATAACTTTACACAAGATATAGATACATCTATGCCCACTCCTACTACACTTTGCACCCACATTGTCATGGAATACACTTAATTTTACTAATCAGTGCTCCATTTTTATATGTGTTGTACATACATGTCTATCTACAAAATTTACCAAGACAAGTATGACCCAAGAATTGATTAGAAAATTCCCATTATACTTCACGCCATAGGTGTCATATAATACTGAGTGTTGATGAAAGTTACAAACAAATGTACTTCACTAAGTGATTGAAAGAAATAAAAACAAATAATAAACTTTTAGTGGTGCTTCACTTGAAGGACCATTGGCATTTGTTGGAGATTTTTATGACAAAAGAATCATGTTTCACTAAGAGATCTCATGTTTTTACCCTATAAAAAAGAATGCAATACAAAATCTTCCTTGGGGAGGCCATGAGAAGACATCATTCATTATCGTAAGGATCTCAACATCCTAATAGTTTATCTACTTAATCTTTATTTTCTTATTCCTTTAAGACCTTACTTCTAATCCATATGGCAGGCTTAGTGGATGAAAGATTTCTTCACAACCAATTTTATAATGACCCTGACATGGGTTAAGGTAACCCTATTTGTTTTGGCTAAGTAAGTTGCTTAGAACTTTAAGATAATCCTATAAGGTGTTTTGTTATCATGTGACACAATTATGTTCCAAGTTTGGTCCTGATTGAATGATGTTTGAGCAATGTTCCTTTGTTTTGGACCAAAGTGCAATTTACCCAAGATGAGGGGTTATATTTAAATATGTCACATTTTGAACGTGAATTAAGTGTTTTATCATCATAAGAGAAAGAATGATGCTAAGTGGTGGCTTGTGGAAAGCCTAAATTTCAAGTTTCAACTTGTTTGAATAATGTTAGTGCATTGTGCACCAATTTAGGTACAAATTGTAATTTACCCAAAATGTAGGGTTGAAATGCATATTACCACCTATAGAGTGTTCTTAATTCCTCTATGTATAATTTAAAGGAGAGAGACTGAATGAGACACCATGTTTGAATCAATTATGAATGATGGTATTCTTGGTGATGAAATGACCAAGAAAAGGGTTGAATATGAAACCCTAACTTGAGTTGTATCAAGTTGAAAAGCTTATATATGAGTTCCTATTGGCTAAGGAGCCATAGAAGGAGTCTCATATCGGTTTTTAGACTCTTGTAAAAGGCTATGTCGTGCAAATAAACTCAAGGAGATGAAGTGTATCAGTTTACAACTTCCTTCGAAAAGTTGTATCGGGTTGTGAATAAAGTGGTGATTTAGTTGATATATTTTATTCAAAGGGATAAGTAATGGACGAAATTTCATCCCTAGATTATCCTCAAGTGTTTTTCATGTCAAGATAAATGTTAATGCATGCATGTACATGTGTCAACCATGCATGGACACGTGGCACCTAGTAGCTCAAATTGATGACACCTCATTTTCACACTTCTTCAAGAACAACAAGTATTACCCCTTCTTTCACCCCTTTGTGAACGTTTTCTAATCCTACCACATCCTTGCTCTTAGATATAGTTCATAGGGTCCTTGTATCGTGCAGGAGTGAAGTGGTATCGTGCATAGGGCCTTGAGTATCGTCCATAGCAAGTTCATATCGGCCAAGCAAGGTGAAGTCGGCCTAGTAAGGTGATATCGGCCATAGTGGAGTGTTTTGACCACAAGTGAGGGGGATATCGGCCAAAAGTGATGGCATGTCGTGCATGAGTAATGAGGTTTCGTGCAAAGGTGCTAAGGATCAAGAAGGAGCTCAAATTGTAACCCTAAGGTGAGGTCATGATCATCTTCAACCTTGGATTGAAGCATGATTTTAGGGCTATGATCTTCCTTTGTTTTCTTCTTCACCAATTGCTTAACCATGGTGATTCCTTGTATATGAAGGAGTTGTGAACGAACCTTGGACTTTTGATAAGTCATCTTCAACCTTAGGAACGTGGAGCTTTGGAGCTTGGAGCTTTGAAGTTGTTCCTAAGGCGGGTTATATAACTTGAACTCAACCATGTTATTATTCATCACCTAAATTGCGATACTTAATGAGCTACTTTTAAATTCCGAAATTTTCTGAAATAGTTGATGAAATTATGAGTTCTAGTAGTTTCTTAGACCTTTTTCCATGAACTATAACAGTTAGAAATAAGGTCTAGAGCTTGAAGATGTGTGTATCACCTTTTAAAAGTGATATCGGGTGCAAGCACACAAGCAAGCACCTCTAACCCGATATGATGATGCACCTACCTCACTAAAATGATATGGATATGATTTTATACCTTCTTGCACGATATGGTGCTATAGTACACACCTCTTTCACGATATGAGGTCAAGAAAACACTTCAAAAGTGATATGGAAGCAAGCAGACACCTCTTTGCCCGATATGGTGTGAAGCACACACACACATCTCTGCCCGATAAGGTGTGAAGCACACACACCTCTCTGCCCGATATGGTGTGAAGCACACACACACACCTCTCTGACCGATATGGTGTGAAGCACACTCACACCTCAAAAGTGATATGGAATCAAGCACACACCTCTCTGCCCGATATGGTGTGAAGCACACACACACCTCAAAAGTGATATGGAAGCAAGCACACACCTCTCTGCCCAATATGGTGTGAGCACACACACACCTCAAAAGTGATATGGAATCAAGCACACACCTATCTGCCTGATATGGTGTGAAGCACACACACACCTCAAAAGTGATAATGGAAGCATGCACACACCTCTCTACCCGATATGGTGTGAAGCACACACACACCTCAAAAGTGATATGGAAGCATACATACACCTCAAGGTCGATATGGTAAGAACACATACACCTCTAGGTGATATGGGTAGCAAGTAGGGCTGTCAAAACCTGACCCGACCCGCTCGACCCGACCCGACCCGGCCCGACTAAACCGGGTCCAGGTCTTGCATTTTTTGACCCGACCCGAAAAAGACCTGAACCCAAAAAACCCGAAATTAATTACGGGTCGGGTCCGGGTTCAACATTGCCGACCCGAAAAACCCGATAGACCCGATATTCAACAACATGTGTGACTGTATTCAATTGAAGACATGTTATTATACAAAACACTATAGTTGTGCAGTGCCCACTCATACTGTATACTAGTATTAACGCGAGCTCACTGATTCCCTCCACCAGCCGGAATGAGCTGATCGTGTGAGAATGGGAGAAGTGCGAGCTCACTGATTCCCACTCACCACCGTCCGCGGTTTGAAAACTTCTACCAAAGACGAGAAAAAAGCAACATAGCTGATTCGGAAACGCCCAACTCCCAGTCTCCCACTCGATTTCCTATTTGCCATTCCTCCCTAACTTTCCCCTTTCCCGTCCGTTCCCTCCTTTTCCGCCCCCGCGGCTCCTTCAATCCCTACCGCAACCAGCACCGTCAACCATCACCACACTAAACCCCGCCCCTCTTCTCCATCCTCATGGCAGTAAGCAACAAATTCATCGCCCTCATCAACTTCCTAGCCCTTGTCTGCTCCTCGGCCGTAATCGGTGCCGGCATCTGGGTAGCCACACGGGGCGACAATGAGTGCTTCCGCTCCTTCCACTGGACAGTCTTCATCCTTGGCGCTCTACTACTCCTAGTCTCCCTCACCAGATTCGTGGGTGTGTACTGGAACCGGCGGAGGCTGCTAGCGACCTACCTTCTGGTCATGGTTGCCCTGATCGTTGTGCTACTGGTGTTGCTCGTGCTCGCCTTCGTCGTCACTAGGCTCGATGGGTCCTACGAGGTTCCAGGGAGAGAGTACAGGGAGTGCCGGCTCCAAGGGTACTCCGGGTGGCTTAGGGATAGGGTGCAAGGGTCCGCGACTTGGAGGAGGGTCAGGGTGTGCTTGGCGCAGTCCAGCGTGTGCCAGAAGCTTGGTGTGGAGTTTGGGATGCCAGATCAGTTCTTCGCTGGGAAGCTCACGCCGTTACAGGCAAGTACGGTTTCTTGTTTCTTTTCTGCAAGTTGGTTATTTTGCTGACATACGATCGAAAAAAATGATTTTCGAGTTTTCGGGTTAGACCCGCAAATCTTATTTTCGGGTTCGGGTCAGCCAAAGTGAACCCGAAATTAATTTCGGGTCGGGTTCGGGTCCACCCGCTCAACCCGGACCCGAAATTACCCGAATTAGAACCCGCTCAACCCGGACCCGATTGCCAGCCCTAGTAGCAAGTATACACCTTTAACTGATATTGGGTTAATCATACACCTATTGGATGATATGGTGTTGAGTACATATCTCTAAAATGAGATGGTGGGTAACCCAATACACTAGATGACAAGAGTGGTGAGGTGGTTAGTACCCTAATACATCTATTGGCAAATACATATATGTCAGATACTATCTTGAATTTTTGTCAAGGGTGAATAATGGTTATTTTGATATCTCAGTAAAGAGGGTGGAACCCTAGATGTGAGGAAAGTTGGATATTTACAAATAGATATTGTGAAATCCATTTGAAGGGATCTTCTTGACATGATAGACTTTATTCAATTAATTTTATTCTTAATGCATGATATCTCAATGAATGGAATGCAAACCTAAATTCAGCTCAATTCCAAGGTTTCATACATATATAGATTGTATATGATTTAAGCAGTCTTTATTCAGTAAATGTTTATGTCGTATGCAATCCTTAACAGAGCCATGTGATAAGTGAATGAGGTAACTGAAACCCTGAGGATAGGGTGTTACCAAGTGATAAGTGAATGAGGTAACTGAAACCTTAAGAATAGGGTGTTGCCATGTGATAAGTGAATGAGGTAAATGAAACCCTAAGGATAGGGTGTTCAATGAATCAAGTGTTCAGATATCAAAGTTCTCAGTATGAGATGTGGTGATGCTTAACAGTTCAATTGCATGATTTTTGTGTATAAAGTGCCAGGATGACATGTATTCTGAATTTTAGTCTTCATGTATGTATAGTATGATGATTACTCAGAATATTACAGTGTTTTGAATATACTACTCTGCCAAGTTTATATGTGTGAAATGTTTGAATGAGAATACTTGTTTAGTAGACATGATATATGTTTGAATACATGAGAAAGATATAATCAAGTTATAATAGACTTAGGGGCCCTGAACACCATAGAACCCCTAAGTGAGGTCTGCGCCTTAGGGGTGGAATGACCTAACCCTAGCAGTGTCCAGTATACGGGGGTTGGAACACACCCACAGAGCGTTCGGGGAGACAAAGCCCTTGAGGAAGTCTCCTAAGAGAAGATAAGTTACCCAACATGAACCGAAAGTCCCAATGGTAACCCAGAGGTACCCACAGAGTGTACCAAGTTGAGGCCCACAGAGCGTCTCAGACCCTCCGCTTGTGTGCTCAGGTTAGAGGAGGAGTCCAGTTTATGCCAGAGAGCCATTTCCCTGTTCCAGACCAAAAGAATAGTCAGACTTAGCATTTCTCGGGTGTGTCAGCTAAGTCTTGTACGGTGTGATCGTAGTGCACTACGAGTATCATATGTAGAGTACACTGCATATGATCAGGGCATTAGATAAAATATGATAATATAAGTTTAAAGTGTCTCTTATAAGGAAGAAGAGTAAAGAAAGCTTTGATTTCAGTTACACAGTAGTTGTTCTTTAAATGTAATATTGAATATAGTGAGGATTATATTTCGATACTTGTTTATTTCTAATGATGCATGCTTCAATGGTATTACACTTAAACATATCTTTCTCATGTTTCTTATCCTTCACTCTGTTTTATAATGTTTATCTACAATAATAATTTGGTCAGTGGAGAGTTATATCTCTCGCTGGGATAATAGTCTCACCCCGTGGGATCCACAATTTTTAGGTGGATGTGCACGAGGCGGTGACGACCTTTCTGCAGAGGAGGAACGGTAGTAGGGACAACAGTAATAGCTCAGGTTGAGTATACTGTCTGTCATGTCTTGTAGATAGAAGTCCTATGTGTCGCCTCTGTACTCTTAGGTCCTTGGATTTAGTACGTGTTTGTTTTATGAACAATATGAGGTTTTGGCTAGTATGCCTTGAGGTTTTATGTTGCTCCAGTATGTGTTTTGATAGAGCAACTGTTATATCTTGTCCTCGAGATGAGATGAAACCATGTAGTATAATGTAAATAATGATATGTATGAGTTTTTGATCTTTCAATAAAGGTTTTCTGGACGAGGATCTCCTTCCAAAATGGTTTTAAATTTTAGTGATTTTTGTTAATCCGGTGTTTGTGTTTATTCCGCTTAATTAGTAACGATTTGTTTTTCGGTTCGGTGGCGGTCATGACAAGTTTTGGTATCAGAGCTTAAGGTTCGTTGAGTCTATAGAGACATAGGGCTAAGGTGATGAGATTGTGTTAGTGTCCTCCAGTAAAACCTATAGTGACTTCTTCTTGTGCAGAAGAAAGGGTGAAGTTTAAAAATGACTGAAGAATACGAGGAACACATTGTTGAGGGCAATGTTGTTGCAATAGGAAAGGGTGCAAGGAATCAGGAAAGAGAAGAATCCGTGCTTGAGAATTCCCATCATGATCAGATCAGGATAGAGAATTCTATGATTATGCTCTTGATAGATAGGTTCAGACAACAACGATACATATAGTAGACTGGATACTAGCATTACAGCCTAGGTTACCAGTTCTTAATGTAAAAACTTTGAGCTTTAAAAAGTGTTCCTGAATGACATAGTCATGTTGGAACAGTGGAAAATGTGGGAAGGTTAACATATGGAAATAAAATAGACTTTTCCATAAGTATAGACAGATAGTACATCTGTGATGGTAATGCCCAAGGAGGGGCAATAAGCTGAGAATTAAGGAAAGGTCTCTACAATTCTAGAGACATTTGCCTAGTTGTTCTAAAAAGACAAGGTTTTTGGTGCCACCAGTGCAATAAATGCCCAGTGTACCAGGGCAGTAGTCACTAAGTAAAGGCAAAAGTCCTAACTTTCCTCCAGTAAGAACTCCTGGCTTAGCTTTTACATCGGTAATAAGACCGATAAGACCATGGTACGAGGACAAGACATGTTATAGATATGGACATGTTGAGCATACTAAACTCTATTGTTTAATAAGAAGGGAGGAAATGACCCAACAACTGAGGTAGACTCGGCAGGGCTTACGAAAGTTACATCCCAATAAAGTAAAAAGGCAAGAGCAACAACATGAAACAGCTAGACTCTATGTGTTGAGTCAACCATAAGCGGTGGATGACCGTGAGGGGTAACAGTCAGATAAAGTCTTTTTCATTTCGATATGCCTTATCTTGATGTTATCTGATAATCATAAAAAGGATTGTTGTTATGGACCTCCCTATTTATTGCCCTATGGGAACATAGGGAAGAAATGATGAGAATTAGAATTTATATTCTGTTCAGTATTCTTTTAAATGTTCTATAATTGCTCTTATTTGTGTGAAAGAGGATGAGATATAGAAGCGATGCCTGGAGAAAATTTCAGAATATTAAATCATGTGTTTGTGATGATACTAAAAGTAAGGAATATGATAGTACACAAAGTGCATACTACCTAATCTCAGTACTTGTATACCCTGGCCATGTATTCAACTATTGAAGATAAGGTGAGTGTGGAACTCTTAGATTGTTATCTTTCTGATTACTCTGATCAAGTAGTCATTTTGAGACGATCTAGTGAGTATAATGAAACTGGAAATATGGTACGGACATTTGTATCACATCCTAAGTGCAATAAAGTGGAATCTGAGATGATCTCAGATTAATCTGTGTGTATGAGGAAGCAAAGAGTATAATTCTCATGAAATGAGAATGAGAACAAGGGAGATGATCCCTGTTTAATAAAGTATGTGTGAATAGTAAAGATCTTTTCCCATGATGTAAAAATGGGAAATGTGATAAAATCACAAAATGTTCATGAACATGTTAGACAATAACAAAGAAAGGAGTAATGACGTGTAATCATCCTTATAATTCCTATGTTGATGGCAAGGAACCTAGGATGAAGCAAGAGTAAGTGACTCATGAACAGTTGAAAGTTCATGCAATAATTAGAGGAGATGATAATCTCTTCTCTTTGATAAACAACCCTAGGTAATGATGGGGTGATAAGAGGAATATTTTTCTTTGTGTTCTCTCCTTTTAGGGACATGGCAATCAAGTGAGTACTATGATAGTTAATGTGCATGGATTGGAAATAATCAATTGATGGATACTTATAAAGGTATCAGTTCATCTTGGACCTTGGTTCCAAGATAAAGATATGTGTAATAAATAATGTCCCAAATATGAAAGAGAGAATCCTTTTGTATATGTGTCTTTGGTAATAATAATAGAGAGATGGAAATGATGAGGATTTGATGTGTTTTTGACACATGTGACGGATACCAAGGTAAGGAATTCTGGTATCTAAAGAAATATCAGGTGGTATGGGAAAGTAAAAACATAACTCCTAATCAGATGATTTATGTTGGTTACCTAGAAGGGCCAACTTTGAGATTAGTCTAGTTATATATTGTAGTATGGACACCACATGTTAGGGGTTTATGCCCGCATAAATATGACATCAACAAGGATGAATGGGTTGAAGGAACAATTGTAGAGTTGTTTTGGGAAAAGTTGATCAAGTTAAAGATAACTTCTTAGAATATCTCTATTTAGATTGTTAAGGTAGCATATACATAACGTCTAGAGATACCTCTGAGATAGTTCCTCTTTAATGAATAGCCTCTCCTTATGACAATAAAATAAATAGCTAAAGGGATAATTGATACAAGTCATAAGAAAGTTTAGTGTTGTGTCAGTAGATTAGATGGCACAACATATGTATGATAAGACTTGTAATCCCAAGTGGGTGACAAAACACAACTCTGGTCTTTCCTTGAAAGAGAAATGACAAATTGAGTAAGGGGTATGGAAAGCTCCCAAGATCAAGGACCTTATTACATAAATATGTAAGTTGAAAAGGTGACAAATCAGTGAGGTTTGACATCTGAGTTAAATAAGGTATGTATAATGATTCTACGACTAAGAAAAATATTACCTGACACGGAGTTGACTCTATAGACAATAATGAAAAGGACAGTGGAGTATGTGTCCTGTATGATAGATTCTATGATAACCTTGTGTGAAAGAATTTTGTGTTGATCAAAGTTCTATGGCATCTCCATTATATTAATATGTTCTATGGAGACTTGATGATATGATGAATGAATAATATTTGTCTCCCTTTATCTGAGATTTTGGGGATGAAATCTTTGATAGGGGTTTATAACTTGTAATGACCCTAACCTGGGTTAAGAGGTAATCATGTTTGTTTTGGCTAAGTAAGTTTCTTAGAACTTTAAGATAATCCTCTAAGGTGCTTTGTTATCATGTGACACACTTATGTTCCAAGTTTGGTCCTGATTGAATGCTATTTGAGCAATGTTCCTTTGTTTTGGACCAAAGTGCAATTTACCCAAGATGAGGGGTTAAATTTCAATATGTAACACGGTGAACATGAATTAAGTGTTTTAGTATCATAAGAGAAAGAATTATGCTAAGTGGTGTCTTGTGGAAAGCCTAAATTTCAAGTTTCAACTTGTTTGAATAATGTTAGTGCATTGTGCACCAATTTTGGTACAAATTGTAATTTACCCAAAATGTAGGGTTGAAATGCAAATTACCACCTATAGAGTGTTCTTACTTCCTCTATATATCATTTAGAGGAGAGATACTGAATGAGACACCATGTTTGAATCAATTATGAATTATGGTATTCTTGGTGATGAAATGACCAAGAAAAGGGTTGAATATGAAACCCTAACTTGAGTTGTATCAAGTTGAAAAGCTTATATATGAGTGCATATCGGCCAAGGAGCCATAGGAGGAGTCTCATATCGGTTTTTGGACTCTTTTAAAAGTCCATGTCGTGCAAAGCACCTCAAGGAGGTGAAGTTTATCGGTTTACAACTTCCTTAGAAAAGTTGTATCGGGTTGTGAATAAAGTGGTGATTTAGTTGATATATTTTATTCAAAGGGATAAGTAATGGAAGAAATTTCATCCCTATATTATCCTCAAGTGTTTTTAATGTCAAGATAAATGTTAATGCATGCATTTACATGTGTCAACCATGCATGGACATGTGGCACCTAGTATCTCAAATTGATGACACCTCATTTTCACACTTCTTCATGAACAACAAGTATATATACCCCTTCTTTCACCCCTTAGAGAACTTTTTCGAATCCTACCACTTCCTTGTTCTTAGATATCGTGCATAGGGTCCTTGTGTCGTGCAGGAGTGAAGCGTTATCATGCATAGGGCCTTGGGTATCGTCCATAACCAGTTCATATCAGCCAAGCAAGGTGAAATCGGCCTAGTAAGAAGATATCGGCCATAGTGGAGTGTTTTGACCACAAGTGAGGGGGATATCGGCCACAAGTGATGGAATATCGTGCATGAGTAGTGAGGTATCATGAAAATGTGCTAAGAAGCAAGAAGGAGCTCAAATATTAACCCTAAGGTGAGGCCATGATCATCTTCAACCTTGGATTGAAGCATGATTTTAGGGTTATGATCTTGCTTTCTTTTCTTCTTCACCAATTGCTTAACCATGGTGATTTCTTATATATGAAGGAGTTGTGAACGAGCCTTGGACTTTTGATAATTCATCTTCAACCTTAGGAACGTGGAGCTTTGGATCTTGGAGATTTGAAGTTGTTCTTAAGACAGGTAATTTAACTTTAACTCAACCATGTTATTATTCATCACCTAAATTTCTATACTTAATGAACTACTTTTAAATTCCAAAATTTTCTGAAATAGTTGATGAAATTATGAGTTCTAGTAGTTTTTTTAGACCTTTTTCCATGAACTATAATAGTTAGAACAAAGGTCTAGAGCTTGAAGATGATGGTATCACCTTATAAAAGTGATATCGGGTGCAAGCACACAAGCAAACACCTCTAACCCGATATGGTGATGCACCTACCTCACTAAAACGGTATGATATGATTTTATACCTTCTTGCACGATATGGTGCTATAGTATGCACCTATTTCATGATATGAGGTCAATAAAACACCTCAAAAGTGATATGGAAGCAAGCACACACCTCTCTGCCTGATATGGTGCAAAGCACACACACACCTCTCTGCCCAATATGGTGTGAAGAACACACACACCTCTCTGCCTGATATGGTGTGACACACACACCTCTCTGCCCGATATGGTGTGATATGGTGTGAAGCACACACACACCTCTCTGACCGATATGGTGTGAAGCACACACACACGCCTCAAAAGTGATATGGAAGCAAGCACACACCTCTCTGCCCGATATGGTGTGAAGCACACACACACCTCAAAAGTGATATGGAAGCAAGCACACACCTCTCTGCCCGGAAGCAATCACACACCTCTCTGCCCGATATGGTTTGAAGCACACACACACCTCAAAATTGATATGGAAGCAAGCACACACCTCTCTGCCCGATATGGTGTGAAGCACACACACCTCAAAAGTGATATGGAAGCAAGCACACACCTCTCTGCCCGATATGGTGTGAAGCACACACACACCTCAAAAGTGATATGGAATCATACACACACCTCAAGGTCGATATGGTAAGAACACATGCCCATCTAGGTGATATGGGTAGCAAGTATACACCTTTAAACTGATATTGGGTGAAGTATACACCTATTGGACGATATGGTGTTGAGTACATATCTCTAAAATGAGATGGTGGGTAACCCAATACACTAGATGACAAGAGTGGCAAGGTGGTTAGTACCCTAATACATGTAATGGCCAATACATATATGTCAGATACTATCTTCAATTTCGGTCAAGGGTGAACAGTGTTTGTTTGATATCTCAGTAAAGAGGGTGGAACCCTAGATGCGAGGAAAGTTGGATATTTACGAATAGATATCGTGAAATCCATTTGAAGGGATCTTCTTGACATGATAGACTTTGTTTAATTAATTTTATTCTTGATGCATGATATCTCAGTGAATGGCATGAAAACTTAAATTCAGCTCAGTTCCAAGGTTTCATACATATATTGATTGTATATGATTTAAGCAGTCTTTATTCAGTAAATGTTTATGTCATATGAAATCCTTAACAGAGTCATGTGATAAGTGAATGAGGTAACTGAAACCCTAAGGATAGGGTATTACCAAGTGATAATTGAATGAGGTAACTGAAACCCTAAGAATAGGGTGTTGCCATGTGATAAGTGAATGAGGTAAATGAAACCCTAAGGATAAGGCGTTCAATGAATCAAGTGTTGTGATATCAAAGTTCTTAGTATGATATGTGGTGATGCTTAACAGTTCAATTGCATGATTTTAGTGTATAAAGTGCCAAGATGACATGTAATCTGAATTTTAGTCTGCCTGTATGTATATTATGATGATTACTCAGAATATTATAGTGTTTTGAATATACTGCTTTGCAAGTTTATATTTGTGAAATGTTTGAATGAGAATACTTGTTTAGTAGACATGATATATGTTTGAATACATGAGAAAGATATAATCAAGTTATAATAGACTTAGGGGCCCTGAACACCATAGAACCCCTATGTGAGGTCTGCGCCTTAGGGGTGGAATGTCCTAACCCTAGCAGTGTCCAGTATACGGGGGTCGGAACACACCCACTGAGCATGTGAGGAGACGAAACCTTTGAGGAAGCCTCCTAAGAGAAGATAGGTTACCCAACTTAAACATATCTTTCTCATGTTGCTTATCCTTCGCTCAGTTTTATAATGTTTATCTGCAATAATAATCTGGACAGCGGAGAGTTATATCTCTCGCTGGGACAATAGTCTCACCCCATGGGATGCACAATTTTTAGGTGGACGTGCACGAGGCAGTGAAGACCTTTCTACAAAGGAGGAACAACAACATGGACAACAGTAATAACTCAGGTTGAGTATACTGTCTGTCGTGTCTTATAGATAGAAGTCCTATGTGTCGTCTCTGTACTCTAAGGTCCTTGGATTTTGTACATGTTTGTTTTATGAAAAATATGAGGTTTTGGCTAGTATACCTCGAGGTTTTATGTTGCTCCAGTATGTGTTTTGATAGAGAAACTGTTATATGTTGTCCTCAAGATGAGATGAAACAATATTGTACAATATAAATCATGATATGTACGAGTTTTGGATCTTTCAATAAAGGTTTTCTGGACAAGGATCTCCTTGCAAAATGGTTTTAAATTTGAGTAATTTTTGTTAATCCACTGTTTATGTTTATTCCGCTTAATTAGTAATGATTTGTTTGTCGGTTCGGTGGTGGTCGTGACAAGTTTGGGCCATGATGCAAAGGAATGGAAAGTGCAAAATTGTAAGTAATATCAATAATGACCATGACATAGCAATAATTGTGAATTATTCACTCTACATTGGATAAGAAGATTATTCAATGCAAATCCAATTGTAGGGAATCAAACTACTATTGAAGATATCCACATGTTGATAGGGACATTTGCATTGCAAATGATGAGGGACAAGTGTAGCCTCGTCCATAAGAATGCTCAATGAATAATTTATTGCTCAATGTAATAATATGTTTTTAGACCAATGGTTGTTGTATCTAACTGACTTGTGCTTGTTGATATTATGTTTTTCCACTAATATTAAAAGTTTTAAGCAATGTAGAAGTTAACAAGCCTGGTATATTGTGTAATGCACTTAGATATTTCTCTAATGTGTTTGCTTCATATTCCGTTGTTGTTCAATTGCACCATGTATGGTTAATGTGTCGATATGTTCCTCTAAAATTTCATTCAATGTGTAATGCTCACACCTATACACTAACTCACCTGCTTTTGGTTCTATTTTTCCTAATTTATGTGTAACGTGCCTACCTTTTCCCTTAACACACTAACTTGTGGTTACATTGTTCCTGATGTATGTGCAATGGTCCCACCAATACCTCTACATTGCCTTATTCTGCTAACACGCCTACTTGGGGTTCTATTATGGATAATGTATGTGTATTGTGCCCACCTATCCCCTTAACAACCTACTTGTGGTTCCATTACACCCAATGTATGTGTATGATGCCCACTTAGGGTTCTGTTGCAAATGATGTATGTGTATTGCACCCAACAATGCCTCTAGCGCACATACTTCATTATCTATGGTGTCTGAGGCCTTTATAATGCACCCACAAGTTTCCCTAATGTACATACTTGATGTTATTAACAATTTTGTTATAATGAATATTCTTGCTTTAAAATACAACTAAACATTCACTTTACATACAAAATGGAGTTAACTTGCAACAAAACACTATTTCTTTTTCATACAACATTATATTGTTTACATATAAGATATGAGTGTCCTTACTACAAAATAGGAGATTGTGTTGACTGAATAACACAACAATAATTTTGGTATTTGTGAGTTTGGAACATTCTCTCATGATATGTCTTAATTTTTTTTTGCTGCCAGCCTACTTGACCAACCATATTTGGATTTTCAATGTCTTCAACACCTCATGGTTGGCAAACCTATAATGTAAAATTTATAACTTTCATAAAATTATACAACTTGACCTGTCATACTTGTATTTGTAGTCTCTTGATGAAATTGATACTTACAATGTCTGACACACTAATTTTGATTTCTATTTTCTACAATTCTTGCATAAGTATATCAAATTTACCCCGACATATGTCAGCTACTTTTCCTAATGACTAGAGGTTTTATAGAACAACATCATACATGTTAACTAAGTTAGTCTAATCTACTGATTCTTTATCTAGATTTCTTACAATTTGTTTGACATCATTCCCCCATTTGTCAATGAAATGATTCTTGGTCAACATGTCAAACTCAAAGGAATACATACATAATAAACATGTGTTTACACATAATGCTCTATGATTCAAACATCAAACGATGGAAAATAGCTGAGCCTTATGAAGTTCTGTAGACCACTATAAATGACTTCACACGTGCCAAAAAATATTAGAATCAACTTATATCCTCTTCCTTTCAAGAACCTTAGAAAATCCATTCTTCAATTGTCATTGTATGAGTTGGGTTGCCCTATTTAAAATTTCAAAAAAAATGTATAAACTATACCATTCACCAAGTTTTCATTCCATTTCAAAAGTAGTCTTCAGTAAAGAAATTTTGTGAATGCACTCATAGTCTGCTTCATATTCCTTCTTGAGATTCACACGTACAACAAGTTCAAATTGTTCAAAAAGCTTTATTAGTGTCATTCTTTCTCTGAAATATCCTTTGAAAAACACATTAATTGATTCACTTATTTGTGTTGTAGACATTCTAGTGCAAAATGATGTTTTCACAAACCATGACATCCATATTTCCAAAATAGGGTACATCCATTAGGCCCAACTACTATGTTGTAAGTTGTACAAGTTTACCAAATCAGTCCACCAATCTTCAAAATCAATTTTTTTGATTGAGTCATATACAATTCCTTTTATAGCCCTACATGCTCCTTTAGAATTTATGAACTTCTTGAGGAGATTCCTCATTTTTTTCCACAAACATAATCTATGTTTGCCAATGGGAAATAGTTCAGCAACATCATTGATGATTGATTAAGCTTGGTCTATAATTATGACTTTAGGATGGACTCCCAAAACATTTGTAATAATACATAAGTAATAATGTCCAATAGACATGTAGTTAAATATTTAGATTGAGATTGTTATGTTTACCTTCCATGCATTTTAACCAAGTTTATAATAATCATACACAATTTTGCATTGTCTATTTGCATAAAAGTCCACAACCAAGCTGGTTGACACTGAAAAAGGGAGAAAGCAACATCTTGAATTTGTTAGTGAGATATACTATCAAAATATATGACATCACTGAAGCACTTGTAGGAATATCATGCTCTTGAATCAACCTGCAAAATTAGGAATCAAGTCCAAATTCATCACATGTTTTATTGCTAGTGCAACCATTGACTGTGATGTTGATAGATTTTGTACATCCCTCTCTATAAAAGTTAGGTTGGTTATCCCATCAGCTTCAACAATAAGTGCGACCATTGACTGTGATGTCAATATACTAGCCTGGTCACTAATAAAAAGCCTTCTCTACTGGATCAAGGAGACAGTCTTCATGGATGGTAAAACATGTACATGATCTTCTCTAAGCATAACACGGCCATGCACATTATTATAGTGGTCAATATTGTACACCCCATTCTTGAGATGGATAACTATGTGTGTAGGACCATTCCAACTGCACATTTGGGTGTATAACAACTTGTTGGTACTATGTGCAGTCTCCCCTTTTTTCATAGAAACCATCTTCAACCTAGATATTTTACCCTTTATGTTCTTACCAGAAGAGTGAACTTTAACACCAAAGTCACATAAAATTCCAAAGATTTTATAAAATCCTTTGACTTTATCAATAGTAGAAAAAATCATTCCAACAAAGGGTATACTCATATCTTCAAAAATTCAGCAACATAACATTAAAACTATGCAATATGAACTTCTGATACACCCAATTTGTATGATAACACGTCCAACTTTCTTGGCAGCACACCCTATTAGAATGTTAATGCACCCAATCTTTACGATAACGTGCAAAGTTAGTATTCTATGCACATACTTCTTGTTCCATTGCACCCAATTTATGTGGCATTGTACTAAATTTTTGGGTCTAACACAAATACTTGGGGTTGCACTGTACCTAATTTAAATGTAATGCATACATTTATTTCCTAAGCGCACCACTCTTATGGTTCTATTACGCCTAATGTATGTGTGTTGCTGTTGGGTTTTTTGGAGGCAAAAAGTGCAATAAAAAATTTCTCCACATACCCTAGGATCATATCTCGTCGAAAACAATGTATTCAGAAAGAGAGTGCAAGGGATATACCTTGTTCCAGTGCAAGTTCAGTGACATCCCTTCATGTGGTGATGTGTGTCGCTCCTAGCATGCACAGATGGTCCTCACCGTCCTCCGAATGTAGGAAACTCAGTGTCTACGTCTCTACTTCATCCATGCAGATGGAATGGACCTCAATGTTGTGCTTCTCAAACTGGCGAAAAGGAGTACCCTTATGCTTGATGACGTGCTAGAGTTGGTTTCTCTCCTTTTCTCTTGGGGACAATGATGACAATGGTTCATGTACAAGAGTGTGTCTTCTTGGGTGTCTAAAACTCCTATTGATCTGGTGTAAGTCCTGAGTTCTATGGAACTCATTTTCTGGGAACTCTAGTTCAGATACTAGAACTTAAGTTCCATTCACCTCCATGTGATTGGCTTGTTGTAAGTGTAAATATGGAAGTAAATAAAAAAATTGATAATTTTTATTGTGTAATATAAATAAGTGAGGACGTCAAAGGCATAAAAAGGAATCATATTCGTGAAAACTTTTAATATTCTTAAAAAATAATAACCTCAACAAGTGGTTATGGGCCAAATATTGCTCCTTCAAAAATATTTTACTATGCTACAATTATAATCTTAATAATAATATTATGATTAAAATCACATCACATTTCAATTCGTGTATACAAAGTATTATAGTAATATTCATATTTCATATGCTTGTAAATATAAGTTTCCATTCATCATTTTTTAACACAATGTAGAATTTTAATTTTATATTATTTTGTAGGAAACTTTTACTATATTATTCATGTATGGTTATAATTAATTATCATTTTTCACGTCATATTTCTTAAACATGAAGGATAAAAATGTTATACATAAACCACATTGTTTTCACATGGTGTGGTATTTTTTCATGATGTTTGTATTTTTTATTTAGTAAATCGCACTGATAATGGTGGTTATAGTAAAAATATTTTACATAATGTGATTATAATGTATGATATTTTGTCATATTGTTTTATAGTTTTAGCAATAAACTATATCCACACCAGTAATATTTCTAGTCATAGAAATTTTACATGTGTCACTTATAACGAATGAAGAATATAATTGTAAAAGAAATGATGTTACTTGTCCCAGAATTTATTTCCACTATTTTTAAGAGGGAACTTAGGAACTATGTTTTGTATGTAAGTTTGTAACTCATCGGAAGTCATGGAACTCAAGTCATAACACTTAAAACCAATCATGAAAAACATCTTAAGGAACTTCAGTTCATTAGAGTTCCAAACCAGTTACGACAAACCAATTGAAACCTAAGTGTATCAAAAGTTTACTATCATGCCCATATAAATAGTAGAGGAAAGGGAGTAGGGTTTCCTAAAACCCTCAGGAAACAAAATGTCGTGAGTTCATTCAAAATGAGCCACTCGTGGACTACTAAAAGAATATTTTGAAAACAATTAGTTAACCAATTAATGATATTGATTGATTCATAAACTTTTATCATCCATATCTAGTTAATCACTCTAGATAACCCAACCGACTTCACAATAGAGTCTAATTAATTGGCAGAAATATCTTAACTGATTAACTTAGATTATATTTTAATATTAATCTAGTAGATTACCTAAACATTTTAATAATCAACTTGATTCAGAACGCTTCCAATCGCGACCGCAATTATACTCCTATTCCAATCACATCCTATGTGTGTGATCCGGTAGGCTCCAAATTATGTTGACAGTGATATCCATAATTATATTATGATTTCACAAGTAATGATTGGTATCTAGCAAGACTTCATTGGTATCTAAGTAATTGAAGAATTTGGTGAACAACTTAATCTATCATTTGTGATTGGTATTATAATGAATGTATGGATCCTTTATCTCTGATATCCAAATTCTCTAGGCATAGAATCGTCGTCCCCTTCAACATTTAATCCATGCTCCTTGAACTAGAGCAGACTATCTGAGATATGTGTAAGCTCAATATCAGATATTGACTCACACTAGCATGACCATACATTTTCCAATTTCGCATATCAAGTGTCCAAGATATTGAACTCTTGTAGGAGGGACAAATCCCATCAACATCATTCACAATCATCCCCATGTGTCACAGTACACATGAGCACACCTTTATGGCAACTCTTATTTAGGATCACGGTGGATGATGTCAAAGCACACAGAACGACATGTGATGAGTGTAGTGAATTTTAGGTCTAAGAACCACAATCACCACCATCACTATGAGAGATGACTCTGACCACTAATCATGGTACCATGTGTCAATTCAAGGTGGATATGTCTGATACATTATTCTCTAACAAGTATATATGTGCTTGATTTGATATCACATATCATGAGTAATGAGATTTTGTCATTAACCAACACACCCTCTAATTGTAAGTGTTATTGTTGTCTATTAGCCTTCTGTAATAACATACAACTAGTGGACATAACAAGAATGCATATACTCTAGATACTTGTATGATCTCATTGTTCAGGTCCTCAACCCGAAGACATACATCATCAAATAATATCATTCTTTAGAGATTTGTTATGTTTCATCATTATCTCATAACAAAAAAATAGAATAAGTTGGAAGACTGTCTTTATTATTAATCAAATCATCTACAAGTTAGGTTTTTACAATCATATGATAGTCTTTCTGGGCATACATACCAATAGTTGCGCCCACCGACTACACTAAAGCACCTACTATTTTCATTGTACCTAATTAATGAGTAATGTATTTCTATTACTCTAATGCGGTCACCTAATTTCTACTTGCATTTAGTTTTTATGACAAAACTCTCTATGAGAGTGGCATCGAGCCCAATTGTATGGTAGTGCACCCAATCAGAACATGAATGTGCCCAGTTTTAATATAACCCACAAAGTTAGTATTCTATGCAGGTACTTACTATTTAATTGTGCCTAGTTTGTTTAGAAAAGTGGCCAATATGTGCCTCTAACGCACATACTTGGGGTTATTTTCTTCCCATTATATGTGTAATGCATGATCTCTTCCCTAAACACGCCCCACTTGTGGTTCCATTGTTCCTGATGAGTTTGTGATGCGCCCACTAATTACAATACACCCAATAATGAGTTAGTCCACCTAGTTGGTACATTATGCATTGAATATGTATCACAACATGTCCAATTTGTATGGTATTTATGTGGTAATGTGAATACTTGGGGTTCCATTGTACCTAATATATGTATAATGCGTC
The DNA here is from genome assembly GCA_963693085.1 of Alisma plantago-aquatica. Classification (NCBI taxonomy): domain Eukaryota; kingdom Viridiplantae; phylum Streptophyta; class Magnoliopsida; order Alismatales; family Alismataceae; genus Alisma; species Alisma plantago-aquatica. Next base: position 1,127,264,537 of record OY856409.1, on the reverse strand, counting down.
CATCTATTTTCTGAGCACCCCCAACTTGGGGTTCCATTACATCGAATGTATGTTTGTTGCACCCACCACTTGCACTAAGGTGCCTGCTATAGGTTTCATTGTGTCTGATTAATGAGTAATGTGCCCCTATTCCTATTACGTGCCCACCTAATCCCTACACACACTAAGTTTTTATGACAACAAAACCAGTGAGAGTGGCCTTACCCTTAGTTTGAGTGGCTCTTGAGCCCAAGGTCATGCGCTAAGTTAGTATACTATGTGCCAACTTAGTATACTATGCGCCCAATTTGTGTGACACGACATCCAATGTATAGTAAAACACACCTATTTATTAATTCAAAGAAACCAATTAGCATTGCAACGATACCATTGCATCTCATATTATGTTTAAAGCCTAGTTTGATATTTTACAAGCAATGCTTTAAATGCCATGTCGTTTACATTAAATGAGGATCAGTCAAATCACTAACTGTAAGATCCTAAAATTTGGTAAATTTGTATTCTATAATTATAAGGACTGATTTGTTAAGAAAACTCCTTAGTTTTCACAATTAATAGAGCAAGATTGATATCTTTTAGGCATGGGTTCAATGCATGGTCCAAGTGAGACCCATGAGACAATTTGCTTTGCAAATAGGTCCTCATGGCAAAAAGTCTAAAAAATAAGAGAATTCATGCATAAATCAACAATAATGACTTTATGAGTTGTTATATAATTGAAATATAAGACAACTGACAAGTTTACAAAACATTGTAAGATAATTTGTGACTAATTAATAGACTAGTTATCTAATCCTAACTTGTAATAAATTTTTGTGGCATCAAATAAGGATATATCGTCTAACTTTTGCAATAATTAAATATAAGGAGGAAACTCAGATAATTCTAGAATTGGAGATTGAAAGGATATTCCATTTGATGCGGTAAATTGATTTAGGATATCCTTAAAGAGCAAGTTTCATATATTAGAGTTCTCTTAAAAAATCTCAAAAATTGGGTATAAGTTTAGAAACGTATTAATGAGATTTCCTTCAAGTTTTATAACAAAAGGATGCTCTTAGTAGGCATAGATAACTGATAAGGAAGAGGGACCTACTTGTAATAATTAAATGTTGTTCCTTTGTTTGAAGAGAGAGAAAAGGGTATCTAGATGTATATTTTTGATACCAAACTTGGCACAATATGGTATTACATAATTATAAAGTAAGTGTCCAATTTTGGGATTGATTGGTGAAAGATGAGAAAGGGATATTAATTACTTAAGTTTCCATAATCAAGGTTTACTTATGGGTCTCCGTGATACAAAATAGGAAAATGGGTATTTCATACCCTAAATACGTAAGATAATCTTAGGTGATAGATAATCCAAATATAGGATTATGAAAAAAGATCTAGGAAGTTCTAACGTATCTTGTGGCCTAGGTCATTTATTTAGTAATTATATAGATTTGCCTTGCGAACTAAGTTTTGGATAAATAACGAAATAATAAGAAATTATTCCTTTCCCTAGAATAGTTAGAATTTTTATAAAATTTGGTATGAAAAAGAGGTATCATGATAGGGATATATTACTTTCCTAATTGGGAGTTTGATCAAAAGAAAAGTTACCTTTTTAAGAGGAGAATCCTTCCTTTCTCTCAACATGGACTCTCCTACAAACCTTGATCTCTTCTCGGCCTGTAAGGTTTGTAGAGATGCAAACCCCTCTCCCATAGCTTATTTAGGGACCGAGAATCCCTCATAAGAATTGACAGAAGCAGTCACATCTCCTAGAGATCATCCTCCTAGCACTCGTTCCTCCACTCTTCTTTCCTGTAGACGATGAAGGTGCTAGCAGGCATTGGAGTTGGTTCCGAGCAAGATGGAGAGCATCCAAGTGGCCTAGGTGGCACACAAACTTCCTCACACCACCCGACACTTCTCCTTTCTCTCTAAAGAGTAAAGATAGATTGCAGGATCTCCTAAGCTTTCCATGATGGCTTACATAACCTAACCTTCATTCTCACTATCCCTACCACCTCTTGTTGAACCCCGTGCCCTGCCAAGTCTTCCGAAGATGCATAGACATGACTAGACCCTGATCTAGTCCTATAGAGTCTGGAAGAAGGAGAGTCGATGTGGGATCTAACCTCCCCCTAGCGGCATATGAGCCCTTCGCGAGGAAGGAGATGAATAAGGGTCAAATGACCCGGAGGTCCCTGTTCCATAGTCATCAAGTGCAAGGGAACGAGTATCTTTTCCCTAACCATTAGTCCAAGTAAGTTTATCTAGTAAATAATGTAGCAATTAAACCATAAATCAGACTATCGCAAAATTATATATCAAATTAATCAGGAGAACGAGTATAATCTAAATAAATTTCTTCTAGTACCTAATTATACTTCATGTTCTAAAAGTGTATCTAATTTATGAATATAGGGTAAATGATATTTTGAAACTGTAGATCTAATAATTAAGATGCTGAATATATTGAAAATATTTACTTTTTCATATAAATTGATATTGTTGAATATGATGGAAATCCAAGATGATATTGACAATGATGATGAATAATTAGGGTTTCTAGATCAATAATCATACATACGTCGAATTAGAATTTTGAAACCAAAGATTATAACTTGTTACGATATTAATACATATTATCTAATCTAGGTGTTCATAATAAAAGGATATGATAGATCTGATGATTAGGGTTTCACCTAATGTTTAACATGGGTTTATAACTATAATGAACCATATTGTGATCGAATTAGAATGTATACTCCTATACCTAGGTGTTTCGGTCCCATAAATGTTGGATTTCTTATCATTTGAATTCATAATGATCTTCGCTCGGCAACTATGAAAGAGTGATTTTGGTGACCATGTGATTAACAAAAACGAAGGGGTTTAATTCCCTATCTCACTAATCTGCCTGAACTGTAGAAGGATTCTGATTACTTATTGTACACAGAAAGAACGAATACAGGTTGAGGGGAATATTGATTTGAAAAAGATATAAAAACAAAACGTAGAAATGATCCTGACGTAATAAGGCGAATTCTAGGCGATAAGGAGGTCCTTGACATTAACGGGCACCACAACGGAGCGGTCACCAGAGAAGGCGCTCTGGGCGACAAGGCGGCACGCAGCCCGGGTGAGATGAACCCTGTCCCAGAAGAACCACCTATCTCTGTCTTGGCAGAGGACAGCGTTTGGGTTGCAGTCAGCGTTAGCATTCAGCCTCCCTGAACCACAGCAAGCCTGGCGGAGTTCAGTGAACCCGAAGCTGGCGGGGTTGTCCATAGCATTGGACACGACCTTGTATGTCTCAACGAAGGAGAACCGCAAGCCATCGAGTCTCGACCTGAGTTCCCAGAGCACGGCGAGAACGGCGGTATTGAATCTCCTGGACATGTCGTTGAGGTCCTCCACGCAGTCCCCGTTCGGCGTGAGTGCTCTGATAGCCGGAGAGCACCCCAAAGGTGCAATCCCGAAGACCACGAACCTCCTTGCTCCCAGGGAGTAGAGTGCCTGGATTCTGTGCTGGAATGTGGAGGAGAGGAGCTGGATGAACTTGTCCTTGTGGGTGGAGTCCGATGCCGGGCGGCTGGGTCCAGGGCCGAACTCGCGGAAGTAGTCCGACAGGTCGCCGTTGCCCGTGGAGATGATGTAGACGGAGCGTGCTACGAGCGCGTCGGCCTCGTCTCTGCCGGTCATGGTGGAGAGGATCTCCACGGTGCGGCGCATGTAGTCCACTTGAGAAGTCAGCGACAGAGACATGTTCCGACCCTGTTGTGTGGAAAGATGGTCAGAATACGGAATTAGGACCACATGTTGTACGTATAAGTTGTGCGTGTCGTGCAAGGCTTCTAGCTAAGGCGCGCGTGGGTTTCGCAGTTATTACGTACCGTGGTGTCGAGAATGCCAGAGCCGCCGGATGCGAAGCTGACGCCGCCGAAGACCTGGCGGTTGTCGCGGATTGACAGAACCGGCGGGGGGCTCTGGCCAAACCCCATCATCTCAGCTGCATGTGCAATCCAGAATATGATTAAACTTAACTATGTCAATGAAAGCATTCCACTTCCGATTAAATGACAAACAGCGCGCATGCAGACGCTCCTAAATCATAAGTACGTACCCAAGAAGTCGATCCCGTTGAGTCCGTTGGTGAACCGCCCAGTTGCCCTGGCTCCGCCTGGGAAGTCGACACCGTAGAAGGCGAAGTTGGCCCTAGGGACCTGTCCAGGTAGGAAGTTGTTGTTGCCGACGTCCGCCGCGGAGTCCCCAAACACGAACATCGGCGGCGCTCTCTGCGCTGCTGCGGTAGAGGCCGCTACGGCAAGGAGCAACAGGACGAGATGCAGTGCGGAGTTGGTTCCGCCCGGCGCCATGGATTAGTTTCTGACTGTTATCCAAAAGTACGTACGTGCTCCTGTTTCCTCCCTCTCCGTATATATATGGGTGGCCAACCAGCTAAGTACGAAGCGCTCGATCGAAGAGGTTTTTCTTGGTAGTGCGCATCGTTATTGGTCGCCATATATAGTAGCTCTACCGAAGGGTAGACTGAGTCGTCCGCGTCGGCGCCGCCTTGATTGGTGTGAGCGTGGAGGGCACCAGATCCCGAGTACCAACGCAGCTAGGACCGGAAAATTCCAACTATTGCTATGATGAGGGGGAAAAGAATAAATATTCTCAGCGCCAAGTGGGACTGTGGGGGTCAATTATTCTTGACATAGAGTTGTAGTTTTCTTTTCTTCTGTTATATAATACTTATAGTTCATGCCAGGGTGGAGCCACGGGGGGCAAGAGGAGCCCATGCCCCGCCAAAAAAATAAAAAAATCAATATGAGTACTCATATACATATATATTTATACATAAGTTGTATAATAAATATATATCACAGTGAGACCTATGCAACGAGGTGTTTCTAGTCCAGTGGCTTGTGCTCCTTAACTTTCGTTGGAGGTCGTGTGTTCCAACCTCCACTAGCACAACTCATTTGTTATTAAATTTGTCTATTGTCCACAAATTGGACAAGAATATATATAGAATGTACCATGTTGTTGAAATAAAGTGTGAAATTGGTCTAGTGATTTGTGTGTGTATTGTTAGTCTTGGGTTCAAATCCTAAGTATCACAAATAATTTTTAGCCCCCCAAGAACCAACTTCTGACTCCACCCCTGATTCATGCCACTATATTTTTCTCCCACATAGAAGGGGTTGCCTTCCATTGCTTTATTTGAAACCGTATATATATTTTCTTTCCTTCAAATCGTTGGCCCACTCATTCAGAGATAAAGAGAGGGTCAACAACGGCTGTGCAGTTCAAGGGTACCACTTTCGTGGCCATACGCTAGCCCATGTGTGAAAGCGGCAATTGTCACGGTTTGGATTTGTAGCTACACTGGACTTCGGTCCAAATTCGTTGCCGCGTGATGTTGTTCCATATATATCACATTTAATTTATACCCTACAAATACCCTATTAAATTTTGTAGGGGTGGGCCTTTGAGGTTAGTGTATGATTGAGATTATCTGGAACAAATTCTGGAGCAGATTTGAGTTAGCACTATACCAGATGCGATCAGAACACATACGATTCAATTGATTAACCTAATTAATGGTATGCTGTGGAGGAAGTAAACTCTAAGTTAATTGACTACAAATTATCTTCAAAGTATCTTTACAAGCCTCAACATTGAATCAAAAGGAAACGAATAGATACTTTTCAAGTGCCGATTGATACAGCTAGCTAGTCACACATCATGCAATTGCCTTGGTTTGCAAATCAAGCTAACTTCAAATATCTAACGAATAAACAAGCTACCATCACATAAGAAATTGAGGACACACAGATATTAATACCAGTGGTAGGCTCCAAACCGAACACAGGTTATGACCAAAAAGGAAAATTATAGCCATTGGTACTAATCCACCCGCTGACATACCTGGAACATGGGAAAAGAGTGTTTTAATGGATCTCACACTTACAATCTTTTTTTATATTATTTCATACAAAAGTCATGCAGTGACGTGTAAAGTGTTGTTATTGTATTCACTCCACAATTAATTACACATGTGATATCTCACCCACTACAGATTACGAGAAATACTTAGATTTGATTTTTTTTCATTCTAATTCCTTCTATTTTTTTGCAACAAGCTTTGTTGTCTCCAGATTCTTCCTTAGTCCAAATTCCATCTCAAATGTACACATACTGTACTTATAAAATGTGTTATTAGTATTGTACGTCATGCATTGTACGTCTTGTATCAGAATATTTGGTAAAGAATAAAATGTGTGCAATGTGTGTAAAATTATTGTTAGTACTGTACATCTTGTATTGCACGTCTCCTACTGTACAGATTGTACTGTAAATATTGTGTTGTACTTTTTTGTACTATAAAATGTGATTGTTAGTATTGTGCTTCTAATACAATGTGTGTATTGGTACTGTACTTCTTGTACATAATTTTGTCAAACACTACTTTTTAAATGTATGAAAATTTGATTGTTAGCACCGTACTTCATGTACAATGTGGTCCTTAGTACTGTACTTTTTGTATGACGTTGGAAACAACAGTGCGCTCTTGTACGATTGAGGAAAGTTGGGTAGTAGACGTACTGTACTTGGACGGAATGGAGGTGGAGAGGAGTTGTAAGAGACTGGCCTCCGCTCCGTCACCAAGGGTTGCGATTCTAGGCGATCGACGTTTCCAAGGTCTTCTCCCCTCGGCACCGAGGCGACGTTCTCTGTTTATCTTGTAGGTTCTTCTCCATCGCCATGACGGATGAATTGGTGAAACGTTATGCAACACTTAGGGTCAGGGAGGAAGAGGAGGCGAACGTTCTGGACTTCAAGACGACATCGATCAGAACTGGCGGGGAACACTTGGAGCTAGCCATCGTGGGGAGGGTGGCGACACAAAAGCCTTACAATTTTCCAGTGTTGAAGCGCACACTCATCAACGCCTGGTCTCTGAAGAAGGAAGCTAGTTTTTGGTAGATCGCAAGTAACTTGTTTGTCATCCAATTCTTGCACTGGCGAGACAAGGAGAAGGTTCTGAATGAAGGTCCATGGAACTTCGATAACTATCTTCTGGTCACTCAGAGCATCCAGGTAGAGGACACACCGGAGGCGATTGAACTGAATCAGAGTGCCTTCTGGGTGAGGCTGTATGTAACATCCCTGACCTGGGTTATGCCTTAACCTTAGATGTTTTGTTTAAATAAAGTCGATTAGATGCTTGCTCTTAATTCTTGAAAAGTAATTAAGGCTCAAGAGGAACTTATATTACATTTTTAGTCCTTTTTGAATAATGTTGAAACATTGTTTTGTTTGTTTTGGACTAAAGTGCAAATTACCCAAGTTGAGGGGTTAACTAACAAATTGTACATGATAAAATGTTACTCAGATGTTGAAGCATCATGAGAATGAGAATAATGCAGTGGTATGGTTTCCACAAGCTTGAGCACCAAGACAGAGTTTGTTGAGCAATGTTTGAGTATTAAAACTTAGTTTTGGTGTAATGTGCAATTTACCCAAAACCTAGGGTTCAATATGCAAAATACCACTTCTAGAGGGTCCCCCATGTTCCTTGGCATCAAGTAGAGAAAAAGAAATGGGAGGGGCGCCTCATTTGAATTATTTTGGATGAAAGAGAATCTTGATATTAAAATAATCAAGATTTAAGAATAAAAGGAACTTTACTTTAATTTAATGCAAAAAGAATTATATTAATTGAAGAGCCCTTCAACCAAAAGTTGAGGGACGAGTTTGTAAAGGGTTGGACGTTCTTTGTGCCTTGTAAAGGTAATGAAAATATCAAAAGGAATGGATAACTCACTCCCATTATTAAAGGAAAAAGTAATATCCACTAAAAAGGTGATATTAGTATACTATGCTTAAGGTGCTTAATTCCTTTTATTTTTATTCTTGGATAATGAAGAGGTTTTGCAAGTTAATGAAGGTGTCTTCGTGGACAAGAAATTGAGGGGAAAGAGGTGGCACTAATTTTGGAAAATTAAAGGAATTAATTCCATTTTCTCTTTCCTTGGAATTTCCTTATACATATCTCATTTCCTACCCACTTAAGGATCTTTTTCAGAATTCATTTTCTCTTCTTGCTTGCAAACCAACCAAAGGAGCTAGGAGCAGCTGAAGGACGACCCCCAACCTATTGGTAAGTTGTTGATCTCATTTCACCTTGATTTCATGGTGAAACTCATAATACAATGCATAATTTTTTCTCTATTTCACTCCCGCTTCAATCCTAGCCAATCCTTTCATCCAAAAAGCTTGAGAACGACCTTGGGCAGTTGCAAAAGCTTCCTCCACTATTTTTGACATGAAGTACCAAGCTTTGAAGCTCAATTGGAGGCGGGTTATATAACTCAAACCCTTAAATATTGTTATTGCTTTGAAATCTCCATGATTTGTTGAACGTTTTGTTCTATGTTGCAATTCCTTTTATCCATTAATTTAAATACCATGAAAACGGCAGTGATATTTGAAAGAATGAAGGTAGATGATGATAACATCATCTTGAGCACGCAATCCAACAACTTTCCCTTGCAAACGGTTTTGAAGTTTTGAATCCAAACGGTTTCACCAAACCGTTTGGAGACTAAACAGTTTGCCAACCGTTTAGAGCCTTGAACCTCCAAACCATTTAAGATGGTTGACCGTTTGAGGTCAGAATCCTAGTACTTGTTGAATGAGAATCTAATGACTCCAATTAATTGAATTAATATGTGAACAATCATCTAACTTGAAACCCTAATCGGGTTAAATGCTGATTTTACAATTGATTAATTTAATTCTTTGGGTTGATTAACCCAAACGGTCTCAAGATCATTTGGAGATCACCCAAATAGTCTCAAGACCGTTTGGAGGTCAACCAAGACCATCTGGAGGTCTAGGGTTGAGTATGGTTGGGTATTTGAAGATCCAAAGATACCGATTTGTAATGCAATAAATTTCTGATTTGATGATCAATCCAATGACCTAAATCTTAATTAGATTCCACAAATTTTTATGATGGAATGGGCAAACGGTCTCAAGTCTGTTTGGAGGTCATCCAAATGACCTCAAGATCGTTTGAGGTCAGGTAATACCCAATTTGATTGGTGGTCCAATGATTTCTAAGTAATTAGTTCCATAATGACTAATATTGAAGGTTCATCGATTTCAACCCTAATTTAATTGGGTTCAAACCCTAATTGGTGATCAATTGAAGATTGAATCAATTGAAGGATGACTCATTAATCTCACTTGAAGCATGGTTCTTAGGTTCAATTGATTAGTAATTACATGGATTCAATTGATGAAGGAGTTAACCTTGGAAACCCTAAATCGATTAGAGAGGTTGAGACCCTTTTTGGTCCAATTGGTTTTGAGGAGGTTTGGACCAAATGGTCTCAAAACCATTTCAGTCCAAATGGTCTCAAGACCATTTGGGACCAAACGATCCCAAACCGGGTGAGGCCCAAATATTTTCAAACATCTACTTTAGCAAACGATTTCAAACTTTTACTTTGTCAAACGGTTTCAAATACTTACTTTGGCAAATGTTTCAAGCACCACTTTACCAAACGGTTTCAAACCGCAAGACCTAGACCGTTTGAAGGTCTAAACGGTCTTAGACCGTTTGGAGGTATCTCAAGAAAGACCATTTGAGGTCTGATTGGTCAAGACCATTTGGGGTCTAAGTGACAAAGATCGTTTGGAAGATAATTAATTAAAACCGTTTAGACACTTAAGGTGTTTGAAGATCAATTGTTTAATTGAACACTTGATAATGTAATTCAAGGGTGATCATGGTAATTGTACCCTTAATATGTTAAGGTGATTAATACCTTATGAATGATTAATCCTTATGATCAAGGAAGCAATGACATACTACATGGTGACAATCTTTCAATCAAGTTGTGTTGACCTAATATAATCAAGTCTGGTGTAGATATCATTCTAAAAGGATGAGAGAGAAAGAGAACTTCTTACATGAATAATTATCATGTAATGGTTAAGTCTTAACACTCTCAACATATATGAATGTGTAATTAGGGTATGATCCTTGATTAAGAGATCATAAACCCTAATTAATGATGTTAATGAGCCCTAAGCCTAGTTGAGGGCAATGAATAGTGAAACCCTAATCCATGGTGATAAGTAACCCTAGTTGAGGGCAATGATAGGTGATATCCTAATCTATGGTAATAGGAAACCCTAATTTAGGGTAATGACATGAGAAACCCTAATTCATGGTATTTCATTAATAAATCCTAATTGAATGTGAATAGTAAACCCTAATTGAGGATTATGTTATGAGAAACCCTAATCAAGGGTAAAGCCATATGAAACCCTAAGTGAGGGTGATGTCAAGACAAGGGTGATGTGAAAATGGAATCATAATAATGTGATATAAAGTTTAATTCAAGGTAATGCCATATACTGATATGTGACTCTTTGATATGAAATCCTATACTGATATAGGATAAAGACATGTGGAACCCTAATCTTGGGTTGTAATGTATGAAACCCTAGTTTTGGCCATTATGATGATAAATCATAACCCAAATCCAGAAAATGAGATGAAGTATTCCTAATTGACATAAATAGGGAAATCTTAGCTCAAATGAAGAAATAGTGATGTTATCTGATGATGTATAATACTAATTTGTAATCGACATAATTATTATCATGTGCACTAAATGTGCAGGATACATGAGATGGTGGACATAGATAGGTATGAGCTATGATGTTTTACTAATGAAATTTATGGGTTATTAGAGCCACAACATACTATGTTGCCTAGTGAGAGGTAACAAGAGACATTATTGGGCTTTAAGAGCCATGTGAAATATCTGCACTGCAATTTATTATGTTTATAATGATCAGTTAATCTGAATGCATTAAGTTGCTTGATAGATTGGTAACAAGTGTTTTAATGAATTGAGGGTTTGAATACCCATGTGTCTTATTCATGATGATGAGATGATAAGGGATGAGATACCCTGATGTGATAAGGGATTGAGACCCCAATATGTAACAAAGCTTTGAGATGAACTTGATAGAAACAATATTCAATCTTTATAGAAATTGTTATAATGTTTTATGTGTGTAAATATGTTTGATGCTAAAAGAATATTGTAATGTACTTAATTAATCTAGTGAAACAGTATCATGTAGAGCCCTGACCATATATCCATCATCGTCAGTAGTTTGGTGATGGTGAAATAGGTTTTCCTAAGGGAACTCTTGGAGGGCATAATTTTGAGTATGTGGGGGTTATTGGCACAAATATCCTTACGCCCTAATGGAGGAATTGATGTGAGATAAACATTAAATCTCTCAATCATTCATTATATGTGACGGGATGGATGTATCACTAATCTCCCAAATGTCGAGATGGATGTACCATTAATCTCCTGATGATCTTAATGCCAGATCGATGTGAGATAATTATAATATCTCTCGATTGCAAAGAGAGTACATCATGCCACTGTAACTCTAATAGCGAAGTTGCCAATATACCCTAGAAAGCTATTTTAGCAGAGACACAAGATGTCATGCAGTTGATCCTCACACTAACTGAGGAAGATGAGGTCATGGAAATATGGCTCTTCTATTGACCTATGTATGGTACCGATTTTGATTTTGCAATGGTCGGTTGGAGTATGAGTGGTATACCTCATCTCCTCAGGGCATTAAGTATGATTGAAAAATGTAATCAACCCTGTAGTATATTTGTTGAAGGTTGAGATATGAGAATCATTGGTTGATGTTACTTTGCACAGTATGTTCTAAATAGACAAATGTTATTTGTGCTCTTAAGTTCCTTAATGGATAAGTACATGCTGCTTTATCAAGCTATAAGTGAAATGTTTTGAATAGACAATACTGTTCTAATATGTTATATACTGAATTACTTGTTGTTTATTTCTTATGAATCTTCTGCTCAATTATATACCTTTAACTGCAGTAATAATGTTTCTGGTGGAGAGTTATATCTCTCGCTGGGACACTTTTCAATTGTCTCACCCCATAGGATTTAATTGTTTTTAGGTAGATGCAGAAGAGGCAGAAACCCTACAGCGAGGGAAGAACAACAACAACAAAAGAACCAAGGGCAACAGTGAATTCTCAAGTGGATACACTGATTGTCGTGTCATGTATATAGAGAGTCCTATGTGTTGTCTCTATACTCTCAGGTCCTAGGAGTCAGTAGTTAGTTTAATATTGATTTGAGATTTTAGCTTGATGCCTCGAGATTTTTGTACTCCCTTTGCATAGCTTAACAGGGCAGTTGATGCTTATATCTTTCGAGAAAGAAATGATACAGAGATGTACTGATGAACCGGAATGTAAATAACTTACTTTGGTTCTTTATGAAAAGAGTTTTTCAACTTATGGATCTCTTTGTAAAAAGTTTTAATTTTTAGTAATTCCGCTGCTAACGACCGCTTCCGCATTAATCTTCATCGATGTTTGGCAACATATGTCATAATGTACAACTTGCCTTTGGGATACCGAACAGAGGAGGCAATCAAGGCGTGGTGAGCAAAATAGGCGAGGTCATCGCCATCGACCGCAAAGATTAGGATGGGATACCTCATGCAGAGTCCTAGTGGAACTAGACATCACCAAGCTGCTTAGGCAGAAACAGAAAATCAAAGACGTTAAGGGGAATATCATCGCCGTTGAGATTTGATACGAGCGGCTACCTAACTTCTGCTATCTATGCGGCACCATCGGACATATCAACAAGGATTGTACTGAAGCAGATGAGGATGAGGAAGAGAAGTAACAATGACTATGAGGGCCATGGGTGAAGGCGTCCCCAGTAAAGCGATGGGCGATTCCAATTAAAGATGAGTTGTTCGGTCGTGACAGTGGCAAGAGGGAGCTGCAGTTCATGGCAAAGCCAAAGTTCAATACTGCAAGATCTGGCGGGGAAGGGGCGCATAGCCACAACACTGGTTCTCAAGGGATGGGCAATCACGGCAAGCAACCAAAACAGAAAGGAGATGAGGTGGAGTCGGAGGTGGGCATCCTCCCATCGCACTGAGATTTAGAAGATGTGTTTCCAAGGTTGGGCAAGGAGCAGATGCGGAAGGATGAGACGACAAGCGTTGATGGTGGCTGGGAGGATCGGAGCGAGCAAGGGGATACTACTGGAAGAGAAATGACAGCACCCATGGAGGCGGAACAAATAGAGGGGGAGTGACGATACAGAAGGAAACCAAGTCCAAGGAAGGGGAGAGCATCACGACCAATTTTCTAGGTGGGGTAGGAGAACTGTCATTACACTACCAGAAAAAGAATGGCATGAACATAAATGATGAAGGAACCAATTGGAAGAATACTGAATGTCTAACGAGCGCTGGGGAGTATAGAGCTGATGACCTATAGGGGATTTCAAACACGTCAGAAACTGGTATTGCAATGAAAGGGCAAAATCCGAGCAAGAGAACGCAATTGATCATTTCGCCAGAAACAAAAGGAAAAGGGAGGAAGGTCATTCGAAGGGGATACAGGAAGGGAGATCCTAGGCCATAGGAGCACACACTCGAAGGTGAGAGGAATCTGAAATGAGGACGGATGGGGGAGGAGAATTCAACTCTTGAGGTGGAGGGGACACGGCAAAGCAATGGAAAATGTTTCAGGACAATGGAGGCTATGAAGGCTACAACATGCAAGCAAGTAGCGAGTACTGGGGCGGCCCAGTCCCATGAACAACAATGAAAACACTAGTCTAGAACATTCAGGGTATGGGCCTCCCTGGAACAGTGAACTCTCTCAAAAGGAGATGTTGGAGAGAGATGCCCGACATAGTTTTCATGATGGAAACTATGTGCAAGAGAACGGAGTAGGATAGAGTCAGAAGATCTTGTGGTTTTGATAGTGGCTTTGGGGTGGATAGAAGAGGTAGAGCTGGCGGTTTGGGGCTATGGTGGAGAGGTGATAAGGTGACAATCAAGTCTTTTTCTGACCATCATATTGTTGGATAAATTGGACATTATAAATCCCTTTGTTTTGATGATGACAAACATTTCATTCTTGTTGATCTAACGTGCTACTTGAGTGTTGCAGGATTGAGGTGGATGACAAAGCTCTAGGGAATCTATATGCTTGAATGATTGTAAATGTCATGAAATGTAATCAATTGTAAACTTGTACAAATATATAATGTACAAGTACTTAGACTTCATGTAAATCAAGCGTTAGATCTTCCCTAGCTAAACACCACACTTAGATAGGTCATCTCCTTCAATAGTGTCACATATGCACACTCATACACAGACTTAGTACCTTAGTTGAAACATTGAAATAGGGTCAATCTCGGTCGACAAAGTCCTCGACCGAGACACTCTCGGTCGACAAACTTCTCAACCGAGAATGACCCAAGTAGCCGTTAGACACAGCTGAAAAGGTAGTTGGCAGTTGGTAATGAATGTTGCTAACACTTGATCCAGAGAGCCTGTCGGTCGACAAAACTTCGACCGAGTAGGTATCTCGGTCGACAATTTCTCGACCGAGATGGACTCTGACAACAACTACAGAATAAAGTAACTAGCCGTTACTAATGCAACTAACTTATACCTAACGGCTAGTTAAGCACTTAGAACCCCCTAGAAAGTGTCTAGAACGTCCTTAAGCACTTGTAGGTCATTTCTATAAATAGGACATGTCTTAGGACACCTAAACTCACCTAAGCTACACTTGTGATACACTTGAGCATACACTTACAATTGGCAATCTGTTTTGAGAAATTGAGCAACACTTGCATTGGCGATTCCTCTACTTGCTCTAATTTCGTATCCTATAGGCTAGTATCTCCTATCCACTGCAATCACACTTCCACACACATTGGTTAGGAGATCTACACGCTTGATATAGGCAAATCAAGCCTTGTGCTTCAAAGGATAAGTTGTAATTTCCATTTTCCTTTCTTGTTCCTTTTTATCGCTTGTATTCTCCTTGCTACTCCTAGGGTTGGAGGATGCATATTGGAGAAGGTTCTTCTCGGAGGAGAAGGTGGACTTCAAGCTACTTCAAGAAGGCTATTGCAACGGGAAGCTACTCCAAGAAGGCTATTGCAACGGGAAGCTACTTCAGGAGGAAGGCTGCTTCAAGGTTGGTGCAATTACTTCAAGGTGAAGGCTGCTTCAAGGTTTATGCAATTACTTCAAGGTGAAGGCTGCTTGAAGGGTTTAGGGAAAGAATTGTAATTTTATGTAAAGTCCTTGCGGGGTAATAAAATTAAATTCTTTCAAAATCCAAGTTGGGTAAGCAATCGGGTAGTGGACTGACTACCTTAGTATTTGCTAAGGTAGGAAGCACTCCAAATCCTTGTCCCCTTGTCCAATATTCTTGTGATTGGTTGTTTGAGTTAAATAATTGTTAAATTAGTTTAAAACCCTATTCACCCCCCCCCCTCTAGTGGTTTTTCAATTGGTATCAGAGCAGGCTTCAAGGAACCCTAACAAGGTCTTGAAGAATGGGTGACGGGGTGCTCAACAACCTTAACCTTGAAGGGACACTTGTTACTAGGCCTCTAGCGTTTGATGGAACAAACTACACATATTGGAAGAGAAGGATGCAGTTCTACTTCCAAGGCATCAGTTGGGACTTATGGAGGATGGTGTCAACCCCATACGAGCTTCCTCAAACGCAATATGCAGAGTGGGATGCAAATACGGTAAAGTCGGCTCAAATGAATGCCAAAGCTGTAAGCATTTTATATTGTTCAATTTCTGTAGGAGAATTTAATAGAATATCAAATTGTGACACAGCCTATGACATTTGGCATAGACTGTCCATAACTTATGAAGGTACGGTTCAAGTTAAGAATTCTAAGATTAGTATGCTTATACAAAAGTTTGAACACTTTCGTATGGATCCAAATGAATCTATTAGTGAAATGTTTGCAAAATTCTCTTCTATTGTTAATGGTTTGAATGCCTTAGGAAAAACTGTTCTTGAAGAAGATCAGGTATCAAAGGTACTTCGATCACTTCCTCCCAAATACAGGCCCAAGGTGACAGCCATTGAAGAAGCTAATGATCTCACTCAACTGAAAATGGAGCAACTCATTAGCAATCTAGAAGCTCATGAGGCAACTTTTGAAGAGGAAGAAAGAAGAGAACGTGAACGTCAACAAGGGAAAAAGAAGGACATTGCATTCAAAGCATCAACCAAGGACAATCATGACACAAGTGAAGATGATAGTGAAGAAGAAACTCTCATTGTAAATGGTAAGCAATATAAAAGTTTTAAAACTAATAAAACTTCTAGTGTTTCTTCTTCCAAGTGCTTTGAATGTGGCAAAAAGGGACACATGAAAGGTGATTGTCCAAAACTCAAGAAAGGGAAGAAATCATCTCACAAAAAGAAAGAAAGAGCATATAAAGCAGCATGGGATGATTCAAGTGATGATAGTGACGATGGAAAAGAAGAAGTAGAATGCCTCATTGCTACAACAAATGAAGAAGAAGAGGTAAGTCTTTTTGATCTACCAAAAGAAGATCTAATCGCTAGTCTTCAAGACACTCATGAGAAATATATTGAGTGCAAAAAAACTTAAGAAATCAAATAAAGTAAATGATGATTCAAACGTTAAACATATTGCTCTTGCATCTGAAAATGAACATCTCAAAAAGGCAAATGAAGATTATGATCTTAAGTTAAAATCTATAGAAGCTAATTGCAATCTTCTTTCCTTAGAAAAGTTAAACTTGCAAACTCAAGTGAACGATCTTAAAAAACAACCCATCTTGTGCACCCATCTAGATTATGACACCATTGTCAAAGAAAGAAATTCGTTGTCATCTAATCTAGATCAAGCAAAACTAGATATCAAGAAAAGAATGGATGAGATTGCTAAATTACAACAAGAAGTAAGTAGTTTAAGTAATAATGGCATCCTTGATAAAATATTGGATAATTCCTATCATCAAATTGAGAAAAGAGGACTAGGTTACAAGCTTAAAGGGAAATCCTATCAACAACCTAGTTGGAGAAAGACACAAGCACATCAATCTATATATGTACCTAAAGGAACAAATACATTTTTACCCAAGAACAACATAGAACACAACCATAGAAAAAGATATGAGGTTGACTCGATATGTTGTCATTATTGTTCACGCCTTGGACACTATTCTTTCTCATGTCCTTACAAGAAAAAGGATATTGAGTTAGTATGGGTTCCAAAAACCCCAAACTAAACATACAAAATTAAGTTGAGATGTGACCAAAGACTCTAGTTGCATATTATTATGTCTATCTCAACTTAAAATAATAGGATAACAAATTATTTCAATCATCTAAAACATCTAATTTGTATAATCTTGTTTAACTCTGAAACAAATCAACAATTCTGAAAACATTCCAGAAACCTAATCGGTCGAGAAATTTTCGACCGAGCAGTCAATCGGTCGAGAAATCTTCGACCGAGCAGGTCACTGAATTCAGTCTGTAGTAAAATTGCTGAATAATTTTTTAATTGATCAAGTGGCTATCTATTTGCTGTTAATAACTGTTTTACATGCAAAATAAGAATAAATTCTGGAAATCTTTCTTGTAACACAATATATTAAAGTCTTCCATCATGAGTTAAGATAGATATTTATGAAAATTGTGCTATAAGAAGACTGATTGTTGAAAAAGCTGGTTAGGCATGAACAATCATAAAAATCTTGAACACTTATATGAGAATATTTTCATCTATGTTATGAATCATATTTTTCGTCAAGGAAAATTACTGTTTTCATGGTTTATTCTAAGTATTCCTTGACATATCTACCTTGTATTGAATTTCATGATTCAAATGTTCTATCATCATACATATGTGTTCACTATTTCACATGTTGCTTTAGAACAAGAATGTCAAAGCTTATTAACACATAAGATAAAAATTTCTCTATTGGTATTTTCAGAACTTGAGACATTAATCTTGCTTTCAAGGGTATATATTTTCTTGAAGAATCACATGATTAATCTGAAAACAAGATCACAAAAAGAAATAGGACTTGATATTTATAGCAAAGATTAAGGGACATCATTCATAATTAGTTTCACTCAAAGAATTGATATTTCTTTAAGCTACCTACAGGAATTATACTTCATATATGAATGTTCAAATGTGCAATCTGCAACATTTGCCTCTTGGTTGAAATGAAATTTGACCAAGGGGCGCTATGGTCGAAGTCAAGGTCGACCTAAAATAAGCTTTGACAAAATGCTTATTTGGACATCATTTTATTGTACTTAATCTTAGTATACTTTTGATACAGGTCAAAATCAAAATTTAAATCATTTGTGACCTTAGAAGCTTTAAACTGCTTTAAATTGTAAGATTAAGGGGGAGCTCATAGAAACAAATTTGATTATTTGATTAAGAAGCTTACAAAAACATTGTAAACATCATTTGAAGCATGTTACGACCTTAGTATTTTTACTCTTTGTTATGAAGAAATATATGAATTTCATAAAAATGATATATCTTGTTCTTAAAGGAACTCTCTAAACAAATCAGGGCTTAACATCCCATGCATTTGGTTGGAGACATTTTTATGTACTTTAAGATTAAAGGATTCTCATTTCATTTTTAGGGCTTAACATCCCTTGTAAAATGGGTGAGAAATCAATACACATAAGCCATAAACATAAAAGAAACTCACATCATTTCAAGGTTTAACATCCTTTGCAAATGATTGAGAAACAAATTGTGGCTTAATTAGACAAAAATGATATTAAATCCATGTTCCTAATAGAATATCTATCTAAGGGGGAGCATAGTATAAAATTAAGGGGAGAAGAAATAGAAAATATTCAACTTGGATATCTTTTTGAAATGACAAAGGGGGAGAAAGAATATAAAATCAAAAATATAAATGAGTTTCATTCACTTGCAAAACAAGATTGGCTACAAAAGGTAATCTTCAGGTATGAAACTCACATGCTTTATATTTCCTCATTTCATATTTAGGAAATGTTTGTCATCTTCAAAAAGGGGGAGATTGTTGGATAAATTGGACATTATGATAAATCCCTTTGTTTCGATGATGACAAACATTTCATTCTTGTTGATCTAACGTGCTACTTGAGTGTTGCAGGATTGAGGTGGATGAAAAAGCTCTAGGGAATCTATATGCTTGAATGATTGTAAATGTCATGAAATGTAATCAATTGTAAACTTGTACAAATATATAATGTACAAGGACTTAGAATTCATGTAAATCAAGCGTTAGATCTTCCCTAGCTAAACACCACACTTAGATAGGTCATCTCCTTCAATAGTGTCACATATGCACACTCATACACACACTTAGTACCTTAGTTGAAATATTGAAACAGGGTCAATCTCGGTCGACAAAGTCCTCGACCGAGACACTCTCGGTCGACAAACTTCTCGACCGAGAATGACCCAAGTAGCCGTTAGACACAGCTGACAAGGTAGTTGGCAGTTGGTAATGAACGTTGCTAACACTTGATCCAGAGAGCCTGTCGGTCGAAAAAACTTCGACCGAGTAGGTATCTCGGTCGACAATTCCTCGACCGAGATGGACTCTGACAGCAATTGCAGAATAAAGTAACTAGCCGTTACTAATGCAACTAACTTATACCTAACGGCTAGTTAAGCACTTAGAACCCCCTAGAAAGTGTCTAGAACGTCCTTAAGCACTTGTAGGTCATTTCTATAAATAGGACATGTCTTAGGACACCTAAACTCACCTAAGCTACACTTGTGATACACTTGAGCATACACTTACAATTGGCAATCTGTTTTGAGAAATTGAGCAACACTTGCATTGGCGATTCCTCTACTTGTTGTAATTTCGTGTCCTATAGGCTAGTATCTCCTATCCATTGCAATCACACTTCCATACACATTGGTTAGGAGATCTACACGCTTGATATAGGCAAATCAAGCCTTGTGTTTCAAAGGATAAGTTGTAATTTCCATTTTCCTTTCTTGTTCCTTTTTATCGCTTGTATTCTCCTTGCTACTCCTAGGGTTGGAGGCTGCGGATTGGAGAAGGTTCTTCTCGGAGGAGAAGGTGGACTTCAAGCTAATTCAAGAAGGCTATTGCAACGGGAAGCTACTTCAAGAAGGCTATTGCAACGGGAAGCTAATTCAGGAGGAAGGCTGCTTCAAGGTTGGTGCAATTACTTCAAGGTGAAGGTTGCTTCAAGGTTGGTGCAATTACTTCAAGGTGAAGGCTGCTTGAAGGGTTTAGGGAAAGAATTGTAATTTTATGTAAAGTCCTTGCGAGGTAATAAAATTAAATTCTTTCAAAATCCCGGTTGGGTAAGCAACCGGGTAGTGGGCTGACTACCTTAGTATTTGCTAAGGTAGGAACCACTCTAAATCCTTGTACCCTTGTCCAATATTCTTGTGATTGGTTGTTTGAGTTAAATAATTGTTAAATTAGTTTAAAACCCTATTCACCCCCCCTCTAGTGGTTTTTCACATATTTGTATTGACATTGACGAGGATAATCCTGAGTACAATTACTATTTTTTTGGGATCTACGACTGGGAAGCAGTACAGGACAGGTCGCAGACTTGGGCTCTCATGGGAGAGCTGCGTCGGGCCTCTCATAGGCCTATGGTGTTTGGTGGAGATTTTAGTGAGATCACTGCTTTGCATGAGAAACAGGGCGCCAGACACGGAGTGAGTGGCATATGAGGAACTTTAGGGAGGCGATTGATAGCTGTCATCTCGTTGACCTGGGATACACATGGTGCAAATGCACTTGGAAGAGAGGCTTACATGCGGACAACCTCATCATGGAAAAGTTGGATAGGTTTCTGGCAGATAGGGAGTGGTGTGACATTTTTAATGTGAGGAGGGTCAAGAATTTTCCTATCAACAGCTCAGATCACGGGCAGATTTTCCTTTGGGCAGAGAAGTCAAGACGCGGAGAAAAGGGGGAAAAGTTTCATATTTGAGGCTCTTTGGCTATCTTCCTCGGAATGTAGGTCGGTGGTGGAACATGCATGGGGGAAAACCCGGGGGGGGGGGGGGTGGCCTAATGGAGCAGACGAGGGGGTGTGCAGAAAGACTGAGTTTTTGGGCTAAGGAGAAATTCGGTAATTTTAAGAAGAAAATAGGAAGGACTGAGAAAGAGCTGGCACGAGCACAGAATGACTTACCTTCTCATGGCATGATACAAGTTTGCACCCAGTTGGCAAAAGAGTTAGAGGAATTGTAGCGGTGGGAGGAGAGCTTCTGGCACGCTAGAGAACAAACTAACGAGATGAGGGATGGCGATAAGAACTCGAAGTATTTTCATCATAAGGCGAGCCAGAGGAAAAGGAGAAACACCATCGATGGCATATTCAAGGAGGATGACAACTGGAAGACATATCCTAAGGAGATTGAGGGGGTGATTACTATTTTTTTCAACTCCCTCTTTTCGACGTCTCATCCAGTTGGCATGGAGGAGTTTCCGGACGGTATGCACGGTGCTCTAGAGGAGGAGGATGTGACACGATTGGAGCAGACCCCATCAGAGAGTGAGATTTGGCAAGCCCTTCAGCAAATGCACCCAAATAAAGCTCCCGGCCCAGATGGCATGAAGGCAATTTTTTATCAAAAATTTTGGGGAACGGTGAAGAAAAGTGTGGTTGATTTTATAGCTGGTTGTTGGAGGGGAGAGCACAGTTTGGCAGAAATTAATGAGACATATATTGTGCTTATTCCAAAGACAGAGACACCGGTCTGCATTTCTGAGTATCCCTATTAGTCTGTGCAATGTTGCTTATAAAATTATCACAAAAGTTCTGGCCAATAGAGTAAAACCGCTGCTGAATAACATTATTTCTGAAAACCAAAGTACTTTTATTGGGGATAGGTTGATTATGGATAACACTTTGGTAGCTTATGAGCTATTCCATACTATAAAACACAGAAGGAGAGGAAAGGAGGGGTTGATGACACTCAAGCTTGACATGAGCAAAGCCTATGACAGGGTGGAGTGGCCTTTTCTGTGGAGGGTGATGGAGAGGATGGGTTTTCCTATAAAATGGAGGTCCACAGTTTATGAGTGCATGGCGAGCATTTCACACAAATTCGTCATTAATGGAAAGAGGAGGGGATCTACAAGAGCAACCAGAGGACTATGCCAAGGTGACCCTATATCCCCCTATCTTTTTATTTTTTGCGCTGAGGCTCTCTCTTTGTCTCTCTTAAAAGCAACCCAGGAAAAAAGGATCCATGGAATCAAAGCATGTAGGATAGCACTGCGTGTGTCTCACATTTTCTTCACTGATGATAGCATCGTGTTTACTAGAGCTACCTCACAAGAATGCTCCGCTTTAGCTAAGATTTATAGACAATACGAGAGGGCATCCGGGCAGAAAATCAATTTTGAGAAGATTGAGGTTTCTTTAAGTAGCAATGTGGAGGTGGAAAGGAGGGATACCATTAAGAATATGCTTGGGGTGAGAGAGGTGGATAGACATGAGAAATACTTGGGTTTACCTACGGGTGTAGGGAGGTCTAAGAAGGTGGTCTTTGCTGCGATTAAGGACATGATATGGAAAAAACTGCAGGGAGGGAAGGAACAACTATTGTCTAAGCCAGGGAAGGAGGTTCTTATTAAAGTAGTGATCCAGACTATTCCTACCTACTTGATGAGCATTTTCAAACTCCCAGAAGGACTCATAGATGAGATAAATTCCATGATAGCGCGGTTTTGGTGGGGAGCGAAGGATGGGGAGAGGAAGATTCGTTGGCTCAGTTGGGCGAGACTGTGTAGGCCGAAGGAGTATGGAGGGATGGGGTTCCGAGACCTGTCAGCTTTTAACAGTGCACTTCTGGCGAAACAGGGATGGCAACTCGCTACTGAAGAGGGATCGTTGGTCAGTCGTATACTGAATGAGAAATACTACCGACACACTTCGGTCATCTACTCGGTGAGGGGAGGGGCACCTAGCTACACTTGGAGGAGCATATAGGGGGCGCTGCAGTTGGCGAAGCCGGGTTTTCTCTGGAGGGTGGGTTCAGGGAGGAGCATTGATATTTACAGAGATAGATGGATCCCTCAGCTGGGAGGGACAGTACACCGCTATCTGGTACAGGGGCCGATTACATACACTTCAGTTGTTGGGTTGATAAATGCGGAGACGAGTCGATGGGACGAGGCTGCCTTGACAGATGTGTTTCTCCCTCTTATACGTTCTATGATTCATGCTATTCCTTTGGGAGGTAGGGAGGACGCCGATACTCTATGCTGGGATAGTGAGAGTAGGGGAGAGTTTACTGTACGTAGCGCCTACAGACTAATGCGCGCATGGGAGGAACTATTAGACGACTTGGAGGAGGAGGAGTGGAAGAGAGTATGGAAGCAACGCTGGCCGCCAAAGCTGAAACATTTTTTTTGGGGCGTGCTCCGAGACATTCTACCGAAGAAGGCAGCCATGTGCAGGAGGCATGCAGCCCAGGATGATCTATTCTCACGATGTTTATCTCACCCCGAAAATGCCACTCATGCACTTTTGCTTTGTGCTTCAGCAAGTCCTGTGTGGGAAGCCGGATAGCTTGCTTGGCCGCTTCACACAGGATTGGATGTCAGAGATTTCTCCAGGGAACTTTTACAGGAGGATGATTTGAGAAGAGAGGAAGGGGGGACTTTGCTTTGGATAGCTTGGACAGCTAGAAACAAGAAGATTTTTGATCCCCAACAGCCGCACATTCCAGTACTTGCAGCTAGCTTTCTCTCACTGAGGGAGGACTACAGATGGCACTCGTCAGCATCACATGGAGGGGCGCATAGGGAGGGTGGCCTTGTCCCTTGAGCCTGGAACCCTCCCCCATAGGGGTGCTTCAAGATGAATGCAGATGCCAGTGTCCGTGTTGGTGGTAGTGCGGGGATTGGAGCTGTCTTCAGGGACCACCTAGGGGCTATCAAGGCTACATACCAATCCAATCTAGACTATACCTTCTCAGTGCTTAGTGCGGAGGGAATGACAGTCCTACATGGGATGCGAGTAGCCTTGAACCTAGGCCTGCAAGATCTGATCGTCAAGACCGATAGTGCGATGTTGGTTCATGCAGTGAAGGCCGACGGATGGGGACGCGGATACGAGGACAGTATCGTCACAGAGATTTGCCGTTTATCTTTACGTCTTTCCACTTTTCACTGTTGTTTTATTAGACGGCAAGGTAATGGTGTTGCCCATACTTTAGCCGCCCATGCATGTTGCTTGGGAAATCCTCGGACTGTGTTAGAGGACTTCGATGAGAATATTGTAGCGATTGCTCTTTCTGATATGAATAAATAAAAGCGACATGCACTCTTTATAAAAAAAAGGAGTTGTAAGAGAGAAAAAATGAATTTTCGAAATGGGGGGGGGGGGGGGGGGTTAGCTTGTGCATGGACTTATAAATCAATTTGCATGAGAGAAAACGGCTGAAACCAGTCTTTTGCGGACTGTGTAGAATTAATTTGCTTGCAAAAACCGTTGGAACCAACTTTTTACCCGAGAATCAGATATATGGACGGGTATGATACTGCTCCAATTTTTATATATGTGGATATATGTCCACATGAATAGGTGGATGGCTTGGAAACCGCCCACATCCACACGCCATGTTATTCGAAACGCAGGGTATCAATACTGTTACGCACTAGAAAATAGGGTAACATATTTAAGCTCCAACAGGATGTGTATCCGAACGAGTTTGAATTGTGTCCGACTAAACATATATCATTGTTATCCTATCAAGTAAGCCTTGAACTGATCCTAAAAAATGTGTGTGTAAAATGGTCAGCTGTCTCTAGTAATCACCTCATTACATGCTGGGATACATATTGTGCCTTGACATCAATGGAATTAATATTTAGTCGTATACAGAATAATAATTCAGTTATGGTTAAGTGTATATCGTGTCATATGTGTACCCTATACCGCCATGTACATCAACTATAGTTGAGAGAATGACTAAGTTCTTTCTTCCTAATCAGAAATGTGCAAGAGAGAGAATAATGAGTTAAGTCCCAGGTATAAATCTGTAGCCACAATAATTGTGGTTAATCACTCAATTATCTCATTTGCGGTTTGGTGGTGCATTGTACCCAAAAGAACCACTCCCACTCACAATGGTGTTCTTGTTTTCACATTCGTTTCCTTCTAGCTCTCTGATCTATACAAGACTGAGTGTGGTCATATTTTATCTAGAACGTGTTATATGTTTCAGACATGTGAACATTTTTTTTCTATAACTAGAAAAAAACATAGATATCCTACACGAAGCTACACTGAGACACTAGTTTCTCTAAGATGCATACAACCAACTTGCTCAAATGACGTTTTTTTAATCTCTTTTTCCTTACTGCGGTTCTAATACTATTTGGACATGAATTTTCTTTTGTACATGTGCTAGCATTTAATACTATATTTGTATACATGTTCATTTTTACTAATCAACGAATGCTATATGAATGGAGTCTTCAATGTTAGAAAGTATATTAGCCTATTTAGTTAATTGGCTGATTACTTAGTGGGTTTTAGTGTCTTGGCCCATTAGGATTTTACTTGAGTTTGTATGCTTCCCCCTTCTCTTATATAATGACGGGGACCCCTCTTATCAAAGACAATGAATAGCCATCTTTTATTTCTTAACATGGTATTAGAGCAAGTTTGCTTCTAGAAGGAACCCTAGCCATCCACGTCCTCTTCCCTCTCTCTTCCACACATACAACCCTAGTATCCACTGCTCCTCTCTCCTAGAGAGAGAGACCAAGGGGGAGCCCCTCTGCTTGTGAGTCACTGCTGCCATCACCATGTCTTAGGCCGGTCGGCCGCTGGGCCTATCCCGGCCCCTATAGCCATCTCAATTCTCAATTCATAAAAACAATATTCTTCCGGTATGTCGGGATCATCCTTCCCAACGATCTCCATCTACAATTGTCATCCTTTATCCTTCCGTCATCCTACATGTATCCCATGTGGCCAACAAATAGCAGCAGTCATCGACAAACAACAGCAATGCCACCGCCGCCAAACAGTAAACATTGTTGTTGATCGACCATCCACATTAACCGCAATCGCTGCCAATCTCAGGAGTAGTCGCATTAGTAACAACAGTGCCACCACTGCCGGCAACATACAACATTAGTCACTTCCGCGATAACCTTCCAACAACAAATAATAGTGTTTTCATCTCCCCAGCCGTCACTGTCGTCGTTGTTGATGTCTAGCAATAGTAGTCGCTGCATCACGTCATTGTTGTATTCAATAGCAACAACCAACTTGCAACAACCAACCGCCAGCCGCCAGCCATCAACAACAACCACCTCCTCTAGTGCTGCATTGCCTTGGCGTTCTCAGCACTAGCCTTTGTTGCCTCTCATGGAGAGGCTCTGCACTTAGCTCTGCATGCAGTCTCATGGCATGCAATATCTCTAGAGCTGCGCAATAGACCGTTATCATCTCCTCTAATGTAGACAAGTTTTACATTAGTCAAGTGATATAATCCAACTATCTTCCACTACACCCTGCAAGCTACTGCTCTTCATCACTATACCATATTCAATCATGCCATCACCCCAATTGTTCTACCTTCTCCCAATTTCCCAACGTCCTCCAAAATCAGGATTAGATCCATTTAACTTTCATACTCAGATCTTATATTAACCTATTTACCATCTTCTCTCCAATTATATGTTTCTATAGTCCACATTGTAAACATCTCAATTCACAAGTTCCTCTCTTGTCTGCAATTTCATATCCACCCTCCCACCCATCATGTGTGTATCTCCTTTCCACATGCGGGGGGTCATATGTCCCTTACTCCACACCATATACTCACTCTCGTTGTATTTGGTGTGCGGGGGGGTAGAGAGGAGAGGAAGAGTATGAGAAGAGAGAGAGTATGAGGAGAGATCAAGAGATGATATACATATTCCATGGTATCTTCATGGATCTTTGTTCTCTAGAACATACATTCTCCACTTCCAAGAAACCTTAAAGGATCTTCATTGCAGTGTTGACACCAAGCTTCTCATGTTCATACCATGTTATGTACGTCATGATAAGAGTTTGCTACACATATTTCATCCCTCTTATTTCATCTTCCTCTGGTGCTAATGGTGGTTCAGAAGATTATCATTTTCTAACCTGCCAAGTCTACATCTGCAAGGTTTATTCATTCAAATTTATCTTCACCAAGCTGCTTTCATTTTGTCATCCTAAGAGTTGCATCTGTTGTTTTGGCATCCCTTCCGCTGACCTACTAGGGCCTTTCATTGATGGATGATCTCCTTTCACATCAAGCCCCCAAAGTTCATGCACCCAAGTCATGGTACCTGCATCGTATCACCAACACATCATTTGTTCATGTTTGTGCCACATTATGCACATTTGTCAATGATTTGAAGATTCCACTGATGCACATTGTCATTGTTTATCCGCAGTCATGTTGTGTTAAGTACGTATTCCAGTGAAGATGACATAGTTATGGTACTGATGATCATTTGCTTCAAAGTGACAAACTTCTACTATAGCATTCAGGTTTCATTCTCCAGATGTTCTTTATTCTAGATGCTCTCCAAAAGACTTTCTTCAAAATTCGAGGATCTCCAGCCTCCAGAACACAACTGAAAAGAGGCGTCATCATATTATGATTTAGGGGGTGTATCATTTAACCGTGAGTAAACAATTTGTATGGGGAGTGATACTTATATTTTATCATTTATATCTTTCATTTATCATTTCTTTTATCATTTTATTGAGTCATGTAACTCCAAGCTTGGACTTGTGTTTCACCCATGATCAATCTTGAGGGGGGTGTTAGAAAGTATATTAGCCTATTTATTTGTAGGATGATTTGTTAGTGGGCTTTAGTTTCTTGGCCCATTTGGGTTTGTCTTGAGTTTGCATGCTTCCCCCTTCTCCTATGTAAGGAGGGGACTCCTCTTATCAAAGATATCAAATAGTAATCTTTTATTTCCTAACAAAGATTAACACAAATGGTTTCCTATCAGATGTTTCAATTTGACATAAGATTGACATGGCAAGTATGCTTGACAAGTTTGAGTTGTAACTAACTAAATACTATTGTTATTTGATTGAATAAGTCTTAGACTAATTGAATCATTTGTGTATGCCATGTGTCCAGGTTTCAGTAGTACTCAATCGAGTGCATAGTAGAGTAAGTCTCATACTTTCACATATGTGTGAGACCCCATCCTTACCTTAGCCCTAATCTTATTTGTATATCTTAGTTTAATTTTTAATTGAAACTTAATCTAGTTGATACGAGATAACCCTTACAAACCCTAATCTAGCTACTAACACACTTGGTTTTGCCTAATTATATGATCCCTTTATTTAATCTTGATTTAACATGAATATATAAATGTGTGTGAGAGAGAGAGTGATCGTGGCTTACAATATGTGCATGATTTATATAACAAGAACATGCTGTATGCATAATTTATTGGTGTCTTACCCTTGCACAATTGCATTATTTGATTCTAGGGTTCACTAGGTCCAAGTGAGATTCTTAACTCACTTCAGAGTGAGGTTGATGGCTCGCTTAAGAGTGAAGTTAATAGCTTACTCTGAGTGGGTTCAATAGCTCACCTAGTATGAGGTCGATGGCTTTTGATCTAGGTGATTGATATATATTTGACCTTTAGGGTTGATGGCTGTAACATCCTCAATTTCATAACTAATGTAAGCCTTTAATGTGTGGTTTTCTAGTAAGTGTGTGCCAAGGGACCTAATGAACCTAACATGCCTAAGTATGTAATTAAGGTCACAAATTTGTAATACAAGTAATCTGGTCAACCAATAAACACATGGTGGCTTAAATGTACGTGATTGTAGTCAGGTGTAGATGAATACAAATGAATTATTCTTGTGAATAATAATGTGAGGAACATATATAATATGAATACTGGAGTTACTGAGTTGAGCTCTAGACCAGCTCAGGTCTCACTATTAAGGAAGTAAAGCAATGTTGACCTAATGTATCATATAAAAGTTTCCATTGAGGTTATATTGATTTATGCTTTAGTTCCATAATCGAGAATAGATGTTGGACCTTTTGAGAGATCAGGGAATCGCCTGGGGGCCCTAGAACCTTATTCAATCATGATTGGACCAATTAAGTTTTACATATAGGTCCTTGGAGTACAAATTGAGAATTAAGTATTTCATGGTCATAATGAATGCTCAAAATATTTTTTAGTGGAATAATAATTACAATATAAGATGGTGGCAGAAATTTCAAAAGATTTTGATGGATATAGTGCCTAGGTAATTAAATTAGTAATTATAATGTTTTTATTTCAAATACATGTTTGGAGTGTTTGTACAACTAGTTTTTACTTAAAATCTTTCTCATATGAAGTTGATGATTATATATTATTTACCACAAAATCTGAAGTCAAACTGAGTTGTAGAGTGGGATGTATAAATACTTCTTATATTTGGAGTTTAATCAAAAAGAAGAAGAAAAAGAAAATAAAAAAGGGGGCAACCCCAGTCAGCGTGGACTGGAGGCCGCGACCCTTGTTTACAGAGTCTGATCGGAGCCTTGTAGAGCTGGGTTCTTATCCAAGATTCAAGGGACAGTCAGCGTGCACTGGAGGGCGCGACCCTTGTTTATAGAGTCTGATCAGAGCCTTGTAGAGCTGGGTTCACGTCCAAGATTCAAGGGATGAGATGATATAAAAGCCTCACTTTTTGATAGAGTTGGGTGAGACTGCGAAAAATTTACGGTTTTGGCAAGAGAGTCAAAGAGAGAGAGGAGAGGATCAGGGAATAAGGTTGGGTAGCAACTTGGAGTTTTCGAACAGGGACCTTTGATTGTGGCCTCTTCTCCAGCATAAGTAGCATCGCCCTTATCGGGAAGTCCAACCATGGATAACGAGAGCTACCCCCCCCCCCCCACACACACAAGAAGATGGCCCAGGCGCAACCGCCGAGCTCTTGGGCGGCTTGCTCTATTCCTGAAGAAAAATAGGGGAAAACCCCCCTTTTGGTTATCGGGTGAAGAAGACGGAGGGCCGCAATCGCTGCTCAAGGGAGCTCACCATCAGATCAACTTTGAACGGACAATAATCATCTAAAAGGTACTCCGTTTGAAAAATTCATATCTTGTGATGTAGAGCATGGTTTGAGACAAACAAGATACCTACAGAAAGCTCATGATGAGTACAATCACATTAAAAATACTTCCATATTATGATTTTGATATCTTATATTTATTAGATATAGTGTGTTCAAAACTATATGATTTTGATGTTTTGTCAATTAAAAATAGCAAACGAATTTAGAAATTCGTGTAAATTTTACTGAATGTGTATCTTAATATGATTAACATGATTTCAAAGCCTGATCTTTCTTATATGAAGTTTTATTGAGGTTTTTGATATGAACCCTAATAAGGGTGTTTTGGGTATTTCACCCATGACCTAATCTTAAAACGACCTGGTATTTTTATTCAGGACATTACTACACTGTATGATTACTTTTCTAGAGATTTGATGGATTTTCTTATGTTATTATGTTAGTATGTACTTTTAGACCTAAGTGGCCATTATCTAGAATAATAAATGATTATATTGAGACAATAAGTGATATACATGCCTAATTAAGTCTGATATTATTTATCTAAATGGTATTTTAATTTGATTTCATAATAGAGTCAAGTAAGATTAGTATATATGACAATGTTTGAGATTTTCTTCTTACATGATCTATATGTTCATATTAGTGCATAAGACGATTTATGTCTTATTTGAGTATAAAGATAATATTGATTATATAGTATGAGTTTCATTTTATTTCAATGCCAAGATTTTATGGTGATCACAGATTAAAGTTATGTTTAAGAATCCTAAGTTGGTATTAATAGTTAGGAAGACGGGAATTGAGATTTATAAATAGAAAGAGGGAACATAGGCTTGGACTGATAAAACTATGATGATATCCAGGTTATTAAAAGTTATGGAACTTGGAATCAAGACTTTCTTATCGATACCATATGTACAAGAGGTAAGTGGTTCATGCCCATGAGTATTTCAGTTTATCAAATCTAACATGCATCTTAAATGAGAACTTCATTCCAATTATCTAATCATATATGTAGGAAAGATTTTCTATACTTAATGATTGTGATATTTTAGAGGCTCAATGTATTAATTAGAGATGTGTCATGAGATGGTAACAAATTAATAAGGATAGAAGGTTAAATTACTCTCATGTTTCTTAATGTTGTTCTATATGAATGTTCAAGACTACAAGACAAGAAATACACGTTAAGACTGACATACATCCATGGTAATGAGATATAACCATGTGTTAAGATTTTAACTGTGAACATACTATTAGGGTCCCTCATTTTTATCCATATAATTGAGTATTAAGATTTCAAGTAGAAACCTGTTATCAAGATTCCTTATATATGTATATGTTTAATAACTAAGGAGTTAATCAGTTTTCATAGAATGAGCAACATCTAGAAGCAAAGTACAAAGTGGGATTTGAATGTATTAAGACATGATCTATTTACAATATATGGGCCCTACTAGAGTGTATTGTAATATGTGTTTATGATGACATATATAAGATTATGATACATTAAGTTATGATTAGGTCGCAATACAATATTATATAAGATTTCTATTTTGATATTTAAGGTTTAATATGCAAGTTCATATGCAATGTTTCAGGGTAACATCAAATTTTCTAAGAAGGATTGAACCATCTTGTCAAAATTGATATTTTTAGATATGTTGTATTTATGATACTTTGGTAAGATTGATTTAAGATACTTTGTATACTTAGTATTTCTATATTTAGTTTAGATCCTTTTCCTAAGATTTTATACCCATAGGTCATATTCAATATCAAGAAAGTCATCTCTATTAAATTAGAGTTTTAGATTTAGGCTTATCCAGATAATAAGCACATTAGATTTAGATTCAGACTTGGACTACTCATTGTATGAGTAGTCAGATATAGAATAAAGATACATGATAAGGGTTTTAGACCCAGTCTCAGTCATGAAGTAATTGAGATTCATATTCATTACCAACTCTGGATTCCGTTTAGAACTTATGAATAAGAAATTTAGTTTCAGATTCAGAATTCAGTACCTGCTCAGTTATCAATAATCAGTTTTAGATAAGTTTAGTTATCAGTGTTCAATTTTAATACAAGATAAGTTTAGATTCAGAATTTAGTAAATTAATCAGTATTCAACTTCAGTTCAGATTAAGAATTATGTAAGTTTAGACTTAAGATAAATGAGTTGAAACCTTCACATAAGACATTATATGATAAGTCCTCCTTTTAAAACCTTCACATAAGACATTATATGATAAGTCCTCCTTTTGAAACCTTCACATAAGACATTATATGAAAAGTCCTCATTCAGTAGTCCTGGAACGATTCAGAGGCATTTTTGCCAAGTCAGAGGCATTTGTTGCCAATTCAGAGGAGTGTCTACTCCAATTCAGAGGTGTTGCGGCACCAATTCAGGGCGTAGCCACGCCGATTCAGAGATACCTCGGTGTCATTCAGAGGCATGTAGTGCCATTCAGGGTACCTTGGTACCAATTCAGGGCGTAGATACGCCAATTCAGGAGGACTTATTGCATAATGGTGGTCACAGTCAGATAAAAATCATAAGTAAAAGATACCTTAGATTAGAGATGCCCATAACCTCATCCATGAGTGTGATTAGAGGGAATCAGATAAGATAAGTATGACCCATGCATGGTGGTGCAAGTCTTAAGATCCATGTACTAGGGTACATGTCTCCAGAGAGAAAAGGTAGAAAGATAAGAATTCAGATAAAGTAATAAGAGAGAAACAGACTTTACTCAAAGTTTGATGTTAGTTTCATGTTTATAAAATCTAATTTCAATTCTTTAGCAATATTTAATTTAGAATACTCATGCCGCTTACTCTAACGACTATTTTTTTCAATGCATGGATGGGGACACGATGTCTGCAGGTTTTGGAGTAATTGAAGAACAAAAGGACAAGTAAAGGACTAGGAGATTTCAATCTTGCCTAGTGGGGTGCCATATACCGCAATGATCCAGATTTTAGACATCTTTTATTACGTATAGTCTTGTTATCATGGTTGATTAGATGACTTGTTTTTCTTTCTCAAACTATGTATGAATCAATTTTCCAGTTATGCAAAGTGTTTCATTTTCTTTAATTACAATGATCATTATGTTTGTGACACTCCCAGATGAAGAAAAGAAAATATAGCTTCTCGCTCATGTGTTATAAAAAATATGTGTCTTACAATGGCCTTCTGACCAAAAGAGTTGATGGTTATATAAAGTGTTAGTTGTTTCCCTGACGTAGTTCTTGGTTGTTAGATTGACTAAGTGGTTAATGGGGTCCCTAACTAGAGGCACAATGGGTTTTATGGCAAAGGGGGGTGAATGGCTTCACTAGTTATGGGTTGTTTTGACTTTTCCACTACACCATCTTATAAATGTGCACATCCCCTCAACCCTATGATTCATTTTCCAACCCTAAAGTTGCTAGAATGCTCATGGAATCAAGGGAGGTTAGTGGCACGATTGTTTGGGTTTTTTTTGGTGTCTTCAATTGAGATCTACCTTGCTGTAGAATACAAGGATGAGGATCAATGTTTTCACCCTAGATCATATAAGATCTTCACTCCTTCTAATCATTTTTCACTATTTCTCCTCTATTCTACCTTATTTGGCCAAGGTCCATAAAAACCATTGTGGTTTGAGCTTGTTGGGGGCTAACGATCACTCCTTTCTACCTTCTTTGACCTAGTTGAAGTTAGATATTGATTGGAAGGATGTTGGAGAGTTTCTTACAACCTGTTTGGTGGTGTTTGAAGCTTGGATCATGCTCGTCCATGTTCTATATCATGTTCTTCACAAGAGGTGAGTGATATGGCAATGGTTTTGTCTTCTTGTCTTACATAATCTACATGCAAACCGTAACAATGATAAGAATATATTAGATGTGCTTAAATATTCCATTTATTATGGGTTATTGGGATAGTATAATAGATAATCTTCTTAACCTCCTTTTATTTAAATGATGATCTATGATGCAAACATTGAGATTTCTTGTTGACCTAATGCTTAAATTTTGAATATGGGTGTTTTTTCCCCTAAAAATGATACCTTATTGTTATTGGGTTACATGTTGGGGTGATTATAAAATTCCTAAATTCCTTACTGTTTGTATATCAATCTAAGATGAACATGCTATGTTCGCATAGTCATTATAATGTTGAAATTGTATCACATACGTGTTACTTATTAAAGAATGCTTTTTATGCACCATACTATACTAAATAGATCTCCCTCATGCTAAGTAGGTTATACAGAAAGTTTTTCATGGTTATTTATTACTTAAATGTGATAAAAATATACATTTTCAGTTAAAGATTGAATCTTGATGAGTTTTTGGCCTTGTTTGTCTGAAAACAAAGATTTAAGCAAAGTATGCACATCTCAATGCATTATGTGAGTCATGCTAAATATTCTAGGTTTATCATGATTGGTTACCTAACTTTATCAACTATCTTTTACTTTGGTTCTCCATGAAAATTGACTAAATTGTTAAGTTGATTAAGTGAAACCTAAAGCATTTAGTGCCGTGTGACTATAGAACTATCCCAATGCTTATAAGTCCCCATATAAAAATAGGTGACCTTGAATCAATGTTGGATTGTGAGAAGGTATTTGGAGTTGTATACTACTGAGTATATGTAGATCATCGGGGATTGGTTTCCTTGGTACTTTAAAGTAGGTGATGGATATGAGTGTGGTTGAGTTCTTAGCTCATGTTCTATGTGGCATAGTGAATGAGATGCTTGTTTTAGTAAAATATGGCATCAGATATGGCAACAAAAAAATTTACTACCATATTCCCCTATACACAGTAGATCGCATAAACAACTATGCAATGGGAAAAAGGGTTGCAAGGTTTATACATGGTCCTGGAGCAAGTCCAGTGACTATCCTTTGTTATAGCGTGCTACTTTCTCAAGTTGCATCCGGATGGCTATTGGCGTCGACCTCCTAGTTAATCACCATGGGCAGAGGTTGACTTCGTCCTCCTAGTGGGTGTCAAGGCCCTCTATAGTAGTCCACACAGACCACCAGGAACTCATATCATTCTAGATGGATAGACAAGAAGGAATTATCCTTTCTAGTCAGCGTACTAGTACTGACTTGCTCTCTCAATTGTCTCTCCCTTTCTCTCCCTCCTTTTGATGAGAAAGACATGCTCGATTTCTCACAATGCCATAGTTGTGACAAGACAAAAATTGTCATATATTATTATTGCGTCTTTGGAAGGCCACCACTACCCCTCTATATATAAGAGGATTAGGGTCAGGACTTCTAGTCTGTGCGGGAGTCGAAGAGATGGATTTTTATGAATTTTCCAAAATCTGCAAATGATGAATTGGTTGGTTCACTACTGAACTAGTAAGTTCACAACTTAACTAGTCAGCTCACATGTGAGCCGATCGGTTGAACTCTTGAACCGATCATTTCATAAAGTTTTCCAATCGCAATTGACAATTAATATTCTATTAATGCACAACATGATGTCGATATCAATATTTGATCCAATTGTATTGATCGGTCGGTTCACAAGATGAACTAGTCAGTTAGTTGAATTGGTCAGTTTAGGCTTATGATTTGATTGGTTCACTTAGTGAATCAGACATTTCAGAGTCCTAATTTCCAATCTTGTTTAAATTGAATACCTAACTCTTAAGTAATCAAGTTTAAACCACATTCATGAATAAACTCCTATTCCGGGTGTATCCTATGTGTGTGACCGTATATGTCCCAAGTTATGTTGGCAATGAATGTCCGTAACTAATTTATGACATTACAAGCAATGAGTGTTATTTAGCAAGATATCATTGCTACCTAAATAATTCAAATGGTTAGAGAACAACTTCAACCTACAACTTGTGATCACTGTTATAGTGATCATATAGTTCCATTGTCTTGATGTCCAGATTGAACTCGAGGCATCAAATCATCATCCTATCAACATTCAATCCATAGTCCTTAAGCTAGAGAAGATTGTCTAAGATATATGTGAACGCAATATCTTATATTGTCTCACATGCACATGGCCATGCTTTTCCAGTGTTTCTTTTCAAGTGGCCAGGATGTCAAACTCTTGTAGGAGGGACAAATCCCATATACATCACTCACAATCAATCCCAATGTCTCATAATGCATCTAAGTATCACTTTAATGGCGACCCTTATTCAAGGTCATGGTTTATGATGTTAAAGTACATCAAACAACATGCGATGAGTGTAGCAATTTCAAGTCTAAAAACCACAATCACCACCATCATTTTGATAGTTGATACTCTGAAGGTGGATCCGTCTGATACATGGTTCACCAAAAAATACCTATTTGTTTGGTTTGGTATCACATATCATGACTAATGAAATTTTGTCATCAACCAATACACACTCTAGTCTTATTTATTATTATTGTCGATTATCTTCCACAATAACAACCTACTAGGGACATACCATGAATGTATATACTCTTAGCATCTGTATGATCTCATTCTTTAGGTACTCAACCCAAAGGCATACATCATTGAGTAACATCATTTTTAGACATTTGTCATGTAATTTCATTATCTCATAACTAAACAAACTAGAGTAAGTGGAATTTTCCTTTATTATTAATCAAATTGTTTGCAAGATATGCCATTACAATCATCATATGATTGGCTCTCTAAGCATACAAACCAATATACTCCCACTTGCACTTAGAGATAATCACCCATGAACTTACTCCCAAGTGATCTAACATGACCTTCATGCTTCTGTTGCGCAAGTGCTTTTGTCCAGGGTCAACCACATTACTTTCAGTTGCTACTCTACAAATCTTCACACTTCCTCGCTATATGATCTCTCGTTTGAGTTGAAACCTCCTTTGTAATTGCTTGGAATGCTAATGCAATTTGGGTTCCTTAGCTTGTGCAATAGCTCCATTATTTCCATAATATAGCTCACTTGCATTACAGATTCTTGGAACCACCCCAAGTTCTGAAATGAACTTCTTGATCCAAACAACTTCCTCTATTTCATAAGATGTAGAAATATATTGGGCCTCTGTTATAGAATCAATAATTATTTCTTGTTTGGAACTCTTCCATCTTACAAATATGTTGTTGAGGCAAAATAAAAATCCAGATTGTGATCTATTGTCATCTTTGTCAGTTTGGAAGCTTGCATCAGTGTAACCTTTTACCGCCAACTATTCCTCTCTTGCGTACACAAGGAAATGATCCTTAGTTCTTATAAAGTACTTAAGCATGTTCTTTACAAAAGTCTAGTGGTCATCATCTAGATCTGACTAATATCTTCTCGTCATACTTAAGGCACATGAGACATCGTGATGAGTACATAACAATGCATACATGATAGATCCAATTGCAAATGCATATGGAGTCCTACTCATGAATTCCGTTTCTTCATAGGAATTGGTACATTGAGCTCTAGAGATAGTAACACAATGAGACATTGATAAGTTTCCTCTCTTTGATTTCTCCATGCTAAACCTCGATAACACCTTGTCAATGTATGTTCTCTGACTTAGTCCAAGATAG
The DNA here is from genome assembly GCA_963693085.1 of Alisma plantago-aquatica. NCBI lineage: Eukaryota > Viridiplantae > Streptophyta > Magnoliopsida > Alismatales > Alismataceae > Alisma > Alisma plantago-aquatica. The sequence continues at coordinate 1,127,226,911 of OY856409.1, read as the reverse complement.
ATATATCTTTGTATACATTGATTTCTAAGATGTAGGATGATTCACCTAAGTCTTTAATCGAGAATGCATTCCCTAGCTAGGTCTTCACCATCTGTAAAGTAGGGATGTCATTCACCGTCATTAGTATGTCGTCCACATACAATATGAGGAATACAATCATGCTCCCACTATTTCGTGTAAACAAATGGTTCATCTTTATTTTAACTAAAGCCAAACTCTTTTTGTCGTCAATTGAAAGGTTCTAGTTCTGAGATGTTTGCTTCAATATATAGATTGACATTTGTAGCTTACATACTTTATTTGCATCCTTTGGATTTATAAAAGCCTCAGGTGGTGTCATGTACACATCCTCAAGAAGAATCCCATTAAAAATGTGATTTTAACATCATATGCCAAATTTCATAGTCATAATAAGTTGCATTGGTAAGCATGATCTTGATGGACTTAACCATGGAAATTGGAGAAAAGGGTTTTTTAATAGTCAACACTTTGAACTTGTCTAACACCCTTTGCAACCAATCTACCTTTGTAAGTTTATACATTACCATCTATGTTAGTCTTTTTCTTGAAGACCCACTTGCAACCTATGGGTTTTACCCCTTCAGGTGGATCCACCAAGGTCCTTACCTTGTTGGTGTACATGGATTCCATCTCAGCTCTCATGGCTTCTAGACATTTCATAGATTCTAGTCCCTTAACAATTTCTAGGTAGGTAGTTGGCTCATCATCAATTACTAACTCATTGCCTTCTTGAGTCAGAAGATAGCCAAATCTATCTAGCTCAAGGAGTGTCCACTAGATCTTCTAGGTCTTGTGTTACATGAGGAATTTGAGATTCCACAATGGCTTGTGAATCTCTATGTTCCTCGTGTACCTCTATAGGTTCAATGTTTTCTTGTTGGTCTCAAACTCCTTCGAGTTCTACTTTCCTCCCACTAATTCCTTTGTGAATTCATTTTCTAGGAATACAACATTCCTGACAACAAAGACTTTGTTGTTAGATGGGTTATACAAGTAGTATCACTTGGTTTCTTTAGGATATCCATAAAATAACATTTATCTGATATAGGGCCTAATTTTTCAATAAACATTTTCTTGACATAAGTTTCACACCCCCAAATCCTCATAAAAGACATTTTGGGATGCTTCCCGGTCCATATCTCATATGGTGTCTTTTGAACCGATTTAGATGGCATGTGGTTTAGTGTAAACACTGCGGTTTCTAGAGAATAATCCCAGAAGGAAGTCAAAAAATCAACAAAACTCATCATTGGTTGCACCATATCTAGCAATGTGTGATTCATTCGTTCTAGTACACCATTATGATGTGGTTTTCTAGGTGGAGACGATTGTGATATGATACCGTGATCTCATAGAAGGTCTTCAAACTCCTGGCTTAAGTATTCTCCACCTTGATTAGAATGAAGTGCCTTAATACTTTTACCAAGTTGGTTCTATACTTAATTAATGAAATCCTTAAACTTTTCAAGGGTTTCTGACTTATGATTCATCAAGTAAACATGACCATATCTACAGAAGTTATCAATAAAGGTAATGAAATACTTATAACCACCTCTTTTCATTTTTTCTAGAAGGGCCACGTACATCAGTATGTATGAGTCCTAATAGACTGCTATCCCTCTCGTTATTACCAGTGAAGGGATTTTTGTTCATCTTACCAAATAAATAAGTCTCATATTTCTCTATTGACTCAAAATCAAAAGAGTCTAGATAGCCATCTTTATGGATTCTAGATATGCAATTCTCATTTATGTGCCCTAGATGACAATGCCAAAGATATTTTTTGTTTGATTTATCGAGGTTTAATCTTTTGGTATTAATGTTGTAAACATTTGTCTTTAGACCCAGAAAATAAAGACCATGATGTTGGTATGTAAGCCCATAGATCCAATCATATGATGATTGTAACGGACCATTGGATGCCTGATTTGATAATAATAAAGGTAATTTCATCTATTGTATTTGTCTCAATCATGAGACGATGACAGGAATATAATAGATGTATAAAGAATGATGCTACTCGATGACCTATGTCTTCAGGTTGAGGGCCTGAATAATGAGATCATATGTATGATAAGAGTACATACATTCTTGTTATATCCTTAGTTAGATATCATATGTATGATAAGAGTAAATACATTCTTCTTATATCCTTAGTTAGATATAACTATGTCAACAAAATAGACAACAATAATACATAAGACTAGAGTGTGTGTTGATTGATGAAAGAGTCTCATTAGTCATGATATGTGATATGAAGTCAAGCACATAGGTACATGTTAAAGAATAATGTATCAGATAGACCAACCTTGAGAATGATACATGGATACTATGGAATGGTAGTTAGAATCATCTCTCATAGTGATAGTGGTGATTATGGTTCTTAGACCTGAAGTTACTATACTCATCACATGTCTCTTGATGTACTTTGACATCATCTACTAAGACCTTGAATAAGGGTTGCCATAAAGGTTATGGTCAGGTACACTGTGACACATGAGGAATGGGTACAAGTGATGTAGATGGGACTTTGTCCCTCCTACAGGAGATTGATATTAGAAAATAAAAGATGGCTTCGCCGGTTTTGAACCGCGCGGGAGCGGGAGAGGAGACGACATGAGAATGGCCTATTCTAGGTGGGACGTCTTCGATTCCTTGCCGATCGGAGGAGGAGATAGGGCTTACGAAGTGGATCTGGGTGAATCTCAGGCCTAAATCCAACACAGAGGAGAAATCACATAAGATTGACGTAGAAATCTCCGACGGTAGGCTTGTCTATCCGCAGGCGGATGCGGAGAAGATTGCAGAGAAATGGGCAAATACCTTATTTGGTTACATTGTTGATCTGAAAGTGCATCTCCCTACGCTTGCAAGGCATCTAGCGTGGCTGTGGAAGATCAAAGAAAGCATCGAGATTAACGCTAAGAGTCATGGTTTCTTTTTCATCAGGTTTTCTGAGAAGTCTGACTTAACTCATGCTCTCGAAGATGGGCCCTGGACGGTGAAGGGTAAGCCTCTTATTCTCAAGCCTTGGCAAATCGGAGACAAACTTGAGAAGGAATCCCTAGATTCCATTCCTGTGTGGATACGGCTACATAACCTTCCTTTGGAATTTTGGGATAACTCTATGTTTTCCAGAATCGGAAGCTTCTTAGGATTTTCGATCGACACTGACCTAGCCACCAAAAAATGCTCTAGGCTTGAGTATGCTCGTATCCTTGTTCTGATTAGGAAGGATTTAGAGTTTCCAAGGATGATTAATATGAGAAGCGACACAGGTAAGGAGCATATGATTGATGTCGTCTATGAGTGGATTCCTAGTAAGTGCCCTGGATGTCTGTCGTTCGGTCATGACAGCAGATCTTGTCCTAAAGCCGGCGCCGCCTGCCAAGGTAAACCAATAGTCTTAGAGAAGGCTTCAAAAGAGAAGGGAAAATGGATTCCTAAACCTATAAGTGTTCTGAGCACCCTGGAAAACGTGGAAATTGCTCGGAAGGATGATGATGTGGTCATTTGTACTGATGATCGTTTAGCTGAAATGTCAAGAACTCTGGTTGAGGATACTTCAAGCTCTCAACAGGAAAACAGAGTTGGCTGTGTCCCCTGCCTCATGAAGACACCTGATGTTGTCATTGTTGATGATAACGAGTCCCATCCTAAATCTCTGATGTGTAAATTAGAAGCTATGGAAAGTCTCAATAGCTCTAATAGACCTACTAATTTCCAAGGTTCTACCTCTGTCCCAGGTACTGATTCCAACCATATCTTGATTGATAAAGATGGATTTCAACTGGTTTCTAGATCTAAAGTTCCCCCAAGAGGGGCTACAAAGACTAAAACGAGAAGTATGCTATCCAAGGACCCCAAACTATTTTCTCCTAACAAGTTTAAAGAATTGGAGTTCTGTGATTCTGTTGAGAAGGGAACTACTGAAGCTAGCAGGTCTCTAGCTCATAAGGCCCAAAATGACTGAAGACATGTCTATTACCTACTGGAATGTTAGGGGTCTTAATAGAGGACCTCATCAAAGTAGAGTCAAGGAGGAGTTGATGAGGATCAGTTCTCCTATTATTTTCCTGTCTGAAACAAAAATTCGTAGGAATAAGATGTATAAGACTATGAAGAGGATATGGCCTAATCATCTTTGGTTATCTAACCATAACTCTCATGTGCTGGGGAGAGTGGTTGTTATCTGGGATCCTTCTAGAGTTGACGTTACCTATATTAACAAATCTGATCAACATATCCACATGAAAATTTGTTCCTGTGATATTACTTTCTTTGCTACTGCTATATATGGCTCTAATGATGATAGACAAAGGGGTATTCTGTGGGATGAGCTTAGTAATATTGCGTGTAATATGAATGAAGCTTGGATTACTGTGGGAGATTTTAATTCTGTCAGGCAAGTTTCTGAACACATTGGCAGATCTAATCCTTCATATAAGTCCATGCAGGATTTCAATAATTTCATGTTCACCATGCTATGTTCGAAGCTCAGATGAAAGGTCATATGTTCACTTGGGATAATAGACAATAAGGTGGTAATTTTACCACTTCTTTGATTGATAGAATCATCTTTAATAATGTGTTCCTGGACTCATGACCTAATTACATTGGGGAAATTTACTCTACCCTGTATAGTGATCATAAAATTCTTAGAATAAGTTTTGAGCCTAAAGGCAGGAAGAAACATATTCCTTTTAGATTCATAAATTCATGGACTGATAAAGAAAAGTATAAAGAAGTGGTTAGTGAAGCCTGGAACACTGATATCAAAGGTTGTCCCATGTTCAAAGTGGTCAAGAAATTAAAAGAGGTTAAACAAAAGCTTATTGCCTGGAATAAACGTGAAGTGGGTAACATTTTAGATAATGCTAGACGTCTTGAAGCTGAAGGTCTTGCTGTTCAGTATAACTCTAATATTAACCCCTCGGATTGTATGCTCAGAATTTTGGCTAAAGCTGCTAGAATTAAAGCTATTAAGGCTCTGGAAGAGGAGGAAGCCTTTATTAGAAAAAAGTCTAGAGCTCTTTGGCTGAAAAATGGTGATAGTAACACGAAATATTTTTATAATTCCTTGAGAACTAGGAGGCAGAGGAATTGTATTACCTATCTTGATATCGATGGAGAGAGAGTTTCTGATATCAATACTATCAAAAACCATGTTACTCAATTTTATTCTGAGTTATTTTCTGAATTTAATCATTCAAAGGTCACTTGGAATAAGAAGTGGACTCTCCCCTCTCTCAATATTGATCATATTGATATTCTGTAGAAGGAAGTTACCAGGGAGGAGTTAGATGTTGTTATTAAAGAGGCTAATCTGGATAAGTCCCCTGGGCCTGATGGTTACAATGCTCATTTTTTAAAGATTCTTGGCATCTGGTGGGTGATCTTGTCTCCAAAGCTATTATGGATTTCTTCAAAAAAGGTAGAATTCTTAAGGAGATAAACAAAACTTTTATTACTCTGATTCCTAAATGTAAGAATGCCAATACCTTGAAAGAATGGCGTCCTATTCCTTTATGCAATTTTGTTCAGAAAATTATCTCCAAAATCATGGCCAAGAGACTGAGTCGGGTCCTGCCTGATCTGATTGATAAAAGTCAATGTGCTTTTGTGAAAGGCAGAAATCTTAAGGATGCGGTCCTGTTAACCAATGAGCTGCTTGGTAACTTTAACAAATGTAATTTTGGGAAGAAATTCTGTATTAAAGTAGATATTACTAAGGCATATGATTCTGTAAGATGGGATTTCTTGATGTGTGTCATGGAAGGCATGGGTTTTCCTAATTTTTGGTGCAATTGGATTTATACCATTCTTGACTCAGTGACTTACCAAATTCTTATTAATGGAGAACCCTCAGAGCCCTTTAAACCCTCTAGAGGTTTAAGACAAGGCGATCCTCTTGCTCCCCTCCTTTTTGTTCTATGTATGCAGGAGTTCTCTAGTATCATTAATCACTATGTGGACAATAAGGAATTTATTCCTATGGGAACTATTCCGGGCAGGCAAGTATCACATGTCATTTTTGCGGATGACCTTGTTATTTTTGGGGAAGCTAGTCATAAGAACCTTGAATGTTTGAAGCATATTATTGATGTCTTTGGTCTTCTTTCTGGTTTGAAGCTTAATCATGCTAAGAGCATGGCTTATTTTAGTAAGAATGTTGATGCTGAGGGTCTTTCTCAACGCATGGGTATCCTTAAGAGTGATCTTCCTGCTACTTACTTGGGAGTGCCTCTTTTTTCGGGCAGGTTGACAAAAAAGCTTTGCTACCCTTTGATTGAGAAGCTGAAAAACAGAATGGATTCCTGGAAATCCAAATCCCTTTCCCTGTCTGGAAGAGTTGAGCTTGTAAGATCCACGTTATCCTCTATTGTCCAGTTTTGGGCTAGTATTTTTCCTCTCCCTTGCAGCATTAATGCTGAGATTGATAAGATGTGCAGGAAGTTCATTTGGGGTGATGTGGATGGTGAGTCCCATATCCACCTAAAAGCTTGGGATAAAGTGTGCAAACCTAAAAAAGAAGGAGGGCTCAACCTAAGGAAAACTTCTGAGATCTGTAAAGTTGGCCTTATTTTAAATTTCTGGAGTGTGGTGTCTATGAAGGAATCTGTTTGGGTTCATTGGATTCATGGGAAATATCTATTGAAGAACACTATTTGGAAAGCTGGTTGTTCATCTAATTATTCTTGGTTTTGGAACAAAATTCTCACTATCAAAGATGAGATCAAACATGAGGTTATCTTCATCTTAGGTAAAGGTGACAAGTTCACTATATGGAATGATCCTTGGCTCAAGGGTCATCTTTATCTGGAAGACTTTTGTGATTCCTATTCTTATTTGAGCTTGGGAAAACCAAAGATGGCTCGGTTGGAGTCTATTATCCTTGATGGCAAATGGAATATTCCGGACAACAGAAGGTGTTCTGGCTTAAATAATTTCCTGATCTCTAACTACTATCCTAATACTAATGAAGATATTATCTTGCTGTCAAATGAAAAGGAGGTTAATCTGAATAAGGCTTGGGACCTCTGCAGAAACATGGCAGAATCTGTTAATTGGGCGAATTGGGTGTGGACGCAAAAACATCCTATGAGATTCAAACTGCATGCTTGGAAACTTCTTTCTGATTGTCTGCCTACTATGGATTTTCTCAGAAAGAGGGGTGTGTACATCACTTACTATTGTTTCTTATGTAAGAATCATGGAGAAGACGTTAATCATCTGTTCTTTAATTGTGAGTTCACTCAAAGGATATGGAGTCTTGCTATTAAAAAGCTTGGTATTCCTAGAATCCATGTTTTGTTGCTGGATGTTCTGGATTGGAATAGCTACCATTTGAAAGGGGCGTGCCTTACCATTCTCTATCATATATGGAGTTATAGGAACAACATTACCTTTGAAGATCTGGTTCCTAACTGTACTTCTTGATGGAACCGTATTTTTTGTGATTATAGTTCTTTGTATAGATAGTTTGCTGTTTTGTTTAGTTCTTTCTGGTTGAACTTGGATTTGGTCACATTGACCTATCCTCTTTTGGACTGTTCTCGGATGTGGTTCCTGGGCCCATCCTTTTTCTAACTTTCAATAAAAAGGAGCAACACGCTTGGGTGACAAAAAAAGAAAAAAAAGAAATGTAAGGATAAATCATGTGACTCAATATGTGATATGTTAGCTCTCATGCATTTCAGATAGTCTTCTCTAGTTCAACGAACATAGAATGAACGTTTAAGAGGATGATGATTTCATGCCTCAAGTTCAATATGGATAACATAGGCAAATGAACTATACAATCATGATAAGAGTGGGTTGTAGGTTGAAGTTGTTCTCCAACTTTCCTAATTACTAGGGTAGCAAAGATGTGTTGCTAAATACCACACATTGTTTGTGATGTCATAAGTTGGTTATAGACATTTAATTCCAATGTAATTTGGGACCTATAGGGTCACATCATATGAAGTACTTGGAATAGGATTTTATCCATTGATGATGTTTAAGTTAATTACTGAAATTGTTTAGGTATTCAATATAAACAACATCGGTTCAAAATTTATTGACTGGACTCTAAACCGATTAGTTCAAGTGTTAAACCGATTGGTTGAAGATTCAGGTCAATTGTAAACAACATTGGTTAATCAATGATTGAACCAGGACATGAACCCACCAGTTCACTAAGTGAACCAATAGGTTCAAGGTCTTAGACGTCCGATTCATGTAGTAAACTACTCTCAATTTAATGATCAATTTGATTGAATGAAGGATTGATGTTGGCATCATATTTTTCCTTAATCGAATATTATTTGCCTATTTGATTCTGAACTGAAAAGTACATGGACCGACCGGTTCAAGAGATGAACTGATCGGTTCACTTCTAAGTGGATCAATTGGTTAGCGAACTGATCGGTTCACCATTCATAATTTCTAGAAAATTCATGAACTCTGTCTCTTCGACTCCCAAATCGACTGGAAACCCTGACCCTAGCCCTCCTGTAAATATAGGGGACTGGGGGCTTCCTAGACACAACAATAAACTATGATAATTGTTGTCCTATATGGTTGTGGTACCAAGAGAGCCCGAACAAGTCCTACCCATAAAAGGAGGAATATCAAGGGAAAGACAATTGTGGGAGAGCATCTTGTTTCTAGTACACTGACGTTCAAAGGAACAACTCCTTCCCATTGGCTCTGGTATTGCAATGTGGAGTTCCCGGTGGTTTGTGTGGGATACTCTAGAGGTGAGGAGGTTGTTGTCTTCTGCTAGGAGTACAAAGTCAACTGCGGTCTACTGTGATCAACCAGGAGGGCAATGCTGACATTGTCTAGGTGCAACTTGAAGAAAGGTACATGCTACTACAACAAGAGTTGTCTCTAGACTTGCTCCAAGACTAGGTATAACTCTTGTTACCATCTTTTCTAGATATATTTTTGTTGACATGATCTTCTAGTTAGGGAATTGGGCATCAATTTTTTTATTTCCATTGCCTTATGTGTTGCCCAGATTTTCCAACATTTATATCAGATCCACGTCAATTTACAATGTATCCGGATTTACATCAACATGAATGGATTTATTTTTCTTGCATAAAATGTGAATATTAAAATAATCCATCTATATATCCGATTAAATACCACATATGATCCCAATTTATATATATGATATGATATATATGCAATTTGCATGTGTCGCCCTAAATTAGTTTTGATGGTGGATGTTAGCATGGTTATATCTAATAACCCTAGATTTATATATGTAAAGTTGTGGTTTGTATAATGAGCCTCTATCTTCTGTTCTATATGTCGTAGTATTATTTCTCTCCTTCCTATGCTTCCCTTAAATGTAATTCAAGGCTTTTGTATTGCAATGTAATATGTAAATAGGACTAGGATAGTTTTAATTCTTGTTATGGCAAAGAAGACGCTATGCTCTAGATGAACTGATCAATTCAGTTGACGTACTGGACAATTGGAGGACCAAGGAGGCCAGAGGATAGGAGGATGAATTGATCGACGGGTGGCCCAATCTATCAACTGGAGGAGTCTATACATTTCTTGAACCTGAGACCAGACGACCGTTCCAAGAGCACAACTGAGTGGCCAGGAGGAGAGACGATTGGTTCAAGAGTTGAACCGATCAACCCATGTTGGTTTGAGCATGGATCTTCACCAACAACAAGTTGCTATATGTGATGTTGACCTTAGGTGGTAGTAATTCCTTGTGGTTTCAATGAATACAATTGTATGGCCATAACCATTGCTTGTGTTTATAATTGAATATTTTTGTTAATGGGATACAACATGTATATTGTACGTACTATAAGTATGTGGTGATTGGATATGTATATGTATTTATATATAAAATACATTAATATAATATTAAGTCTTAGATACTTTCCATAATCAACACATATGAAAAGCCTGATCGACTATGCATGGGCACGCCAAGCATGGCACGGTGTCAATCTCGTGGAAGTGTGATGGTAATCATGTCTACCTAGAAGGGTGCATTAATATCGTGTTGGCTTTTGGGTCAGGATTAACTAGGTGATCTTAATGAGATTAAGCACCTAGAAGCATGCACATGGACTATGGCAAAGAGTTGTGCATACCATCTATCCAAGAATTACATAAGATGCAATTAGAGAAAATTGTCTACCTTATTAATTGGTTATGGATGCTGACATTGGTTGGGTTATAATTCAATTGTTTTAAATCTTGTCTCATTAGAATATTATCCACTGCAATCTTTTGAACTGGTAGTGAGGGTTATCAAAATGAACAAAATAGTGGGAGTGATAACTAATTAAAAGCCTAATTTATCAATTCAAATTAATCAAAAGTGATTTGACTAAAGATGCAAACTTTCTTTTTTTGAATCTAATGGCACACACAAACACATTTTCTTTGTGATTGGTCCTTGAGGAGGACAAAACTGAACGAGAACAATTTCCATGACTGGTTCCAGATATTGAGAATTGTTCTCACTTAGGAGCACGAGCTCTTTGTCCTAGAGATACTAGAGCCAGATGAACCTCCTCCCAATGTGCCTCATGATGACATGGATTTTTATTGGAAGAAGATGGCGTGAATGCCAAGTGCCTGATGTTGTGCTCAATGAACTATGAGTCATAGAGACAACATGGGAACATATATGTTGTTGATATGGTAGCACATCTTAAGAGCATGTACCAAGACTAGAAAAGACGAGAGATATGATGTCTCAATGGCATTTTTCAAGTTCAATATGGCTGAAGGAGATCCAGTAGGTCCCCACACAGTCAAGTTGATTGGGTATGTAGAGAACCTTGCTAGATTAGGATTTCCCTTGGTTCAACAGTTGGCCACTGATGTGATTCTACAGTAACTTCTAGAATCATATAACTAGTTTGTCATGAACTACAACATGAATGATTTTGACAAGCCATTGTCATAATTACTTGACATGTTAGGACAATTGAAGTGTATATAAATAAGTAAAGACACAAAATTGTGATGATGCACTACGAAAAATATGGTCTTTAACTACAAAAAAAAATTGTAGCAAAACCCCCAAAATTTGTAGCCAAAAGATTTGTCTATAATTATACTTACATTTATAATATATAACTAATATTTGAGATTGGCTAAAAATACATCGATAGGGGTTTTCAGATGAGGAAATCTTCCCTTCTTAGAGCGAAATAAGCCCATTTCACTCGATAAATCAGACATGGAACAATGGAACATTTATTATGCTAATGAACCCCCCCTGGAGAATGATCACGTGTAGCTAATTGTTTAGGCTACATTTTTCAAACTTGTAGTTAGTTATGTCTCTGCCTACAAATTCATATGTAACCCTAATTGTAGGTAAAAATGTCCTTACAAATAAAAATGTAGTTTCCATTGTAGCCAAATGTATGACTACAATTCAATTTGTACCTATAATATGTAGGGAGAGATGGCATTGGTTACAATTGTACTTGTAGTTCATGTATAGCAAAAATTAGCACCTACTACACATGTAATTATAGCTAGTGTGTAGTGAAAGACGCCATGTACTATACATACATATGTAGTGAGAGACATTATGTATCCAGTCAATCGCTTGCCAATATAGAGGGGTTTTTAATAAGAAAATAGATGAATGTTAATCAAGATCGAGTTATGCTTACAATGTCAACAATGATACTTTTATTTATATTTGAACAATGAGTACACATGGGGAGGACATTAACCTGGCCCCTATTTACAATATGCATGGGAAAAAGACACATGTATACAATATGTTCTTCTGACTACATCTATCCACTACAGACTCTATATGCCACATGATCATGCACATCTTCTTGTATCTTGATTTTTCTTTTATATTTATTCCACCACTTGTATTATCTTTTTCTAGCCGCCTCCCTTTGTTGTAGAAGTTTCTCCATAAGCCTTTGATATTCACAAAGAATCAACAACAACTTCAAAGAATACAAGGCATCATATTGTCCTTAGAGCAAAGCACACTGAAAGATACAAAATAAGCTTCAATTCAACAATCAAATAGTTTGGTATTATGTATTAATTCAGCTATAAACTATACAAAGTCATACCCCAGAGAGAACTATGATGGAATTTAAGTTCATCTACTCAACATTGCGTGTAAATATACCATAATGAATGACTAGTCTCTTCAATCCCAACAACAACCCCCTTTATTCATGAAGAGCATAGCAAAGAATAATGTACTCTCTTCAATGATGAGATTGTGCAACCGACCATTGCTACATTAAAGAGGACCTGAAAAGCAATGAATTGGCAGTGTTTCAGCAATGACAATGTAAAAACTCTAGCCAACAAAGCTGAATGCGGGCAAGTTAAGTGCCGGCACAATGCAACTATGGCACAACTCACAGTTATAATAAAAAAATCCATTATTGATTGCTAGTAAAAGCTAAATTTGAGACTGTTGCAGATTGCTAGTTATGTCTTGTAGTAGACATATGCAGATTATGTAGCTTTTAGAATCACATTCCAGAGCATACCTAGTATCTTAGGAGCCATGGAACAAAATATGACAGCTTACCTTAGAAAATATATATTAGAAGGAATTTCAGTTGCCTTATTCAGTATGCCCCATGTTAGAACAACATGAGAACGAATGTATCATTGGTGTTGATTCTATGTAGTGCAATCTGATTGTTTACTAAATATACCGAACTCTTGAGGATCATATATTGTCACCTAAAATGATGGTATTATTTTGCAAATTTGACATGGACCACACTTGATGGAAGAGAGAGAGAGAAGGAGTGATCCTAGGGTTCCTCTGCCCTTGGAGAGACTTAAAGTGAAGTTTGAGGCTCCCTCAACCTACCCCTAGTGGCCAAAGATCATTTGAAGCAAAGATGTCCAAGAAAATCCAAAGAACAGAGTCGAAGTGCGGATCCAGGACCCAACACGGTCGTGGTCCCACAAAACGGCCGTGCTAGGAAACTTACAAATCAACATGATAACCTCCAAGTCAAGCAGAGAGCAGCACAACCATGCAAAATAGAACGATCGTGCCTGTGACAACCATCACGACTGTGCACCACAAAACGACCGTGCTACATCAAACAAAAATGGTCATGCAGCATCACCACGACCAACTTCACCCAGCCCTCCACGACCGTGCTAGCCACCAGGACCGTGGCACCCTGACACCACTATAGCCATGTTGATTACCACAGTCGTGGCCATTTCAGCCAAAAATTGACCAAAACCCTGTTAACTTTGATGGAATAAACCCACGACCATACCCATCCACCACGACTGTGGTCTACCCTACCTACCACGGCCGTGGTGACCTACCACGATTGTGCTACTCACAAAACCCAACTAATTTGCTTCTGACTATTTAGATGTACACATCAACCCAAAACCTTCTACAAAAACATAAGGATCCTCAACATAAGCAATATAAAATAGAGATGGACAAATGCAAGTAGAGTAAAGGGCTAAGATGAATTCTTGGGTGAAGAAGTCAGATTACATGGAATTTAAATTAAAAAAATAAATGTTCCTACTATGATCTTGATAATAGGGAAACTCTAAATGCATGAGAGAAGCTATCCTCTCTTGGATTCAATGATCACTTAACACTAGTTTTATCATCATTGGACTTAACTTATCAATAGGGGAAATAAGCTATAATGATGCATGAGTTCAACTTTACGCTAAACACATTCAAGTGAGCATCAGGATGACAAAAAGACTCAAGCAATGCAGATTGGCTAAGAGAGACATAATTCTAGAGCTCCACTCAAAGTGAAGCTTAGTCTAAAATCAGAATATAATGTAATATGTTGTAGATTACAAACCATTCTTTCTAACCATTCCTATTGGATATGAATATAAAACAACTCAGGTTTATTGGCATCCACACATTTCAAACTTGTGCCATGAATTGCAGAAATAAAACGTACCTGACCCACAAGGGTGTGGTTCAGTATTTAATTGAACTAGGAGGTAGCTCAAATGTCTAACATTCAATTCCAACTACTTTCCAATATGATCTAATTTTCTTCTTGATTTGAGCTCCAGTGGATTTCACTATCCTTTGATTACCTACGCCACTCATGTCAGGCTTCTGTAGGGTTACAGGGTTGTCTTCGGGCATCAGGTTCTTCTTCCTACAAAAATCCATGACAGATATCATGACAACAAAAATATGGATTGTAGATCTAACTCTCGTCAACAGTAGAAAATAGAGGATAAGAATGTTAAAAAAACAACTCAGTAGCCAGATCTATCAATCAACTATGTTATTGGTGGTCAACCACTAGAGTGACCATTATGTGTTCCAAAGCTTGTGAAAGAAATGATTGTAAACATTAGAGACACAATAGAGACATGGGTGGGAAGGGATGAAGATTTAGGTTTGATTGTATCATTTCTTTCTGTGTGACACCCCTTCTTATCTCTGTTTTATCCTGCTCATGTAATCAAAGTAAGCTAAATGGTTGGCAGACTGTTTGTGTCTACAAGACTAGGGATATTAGTTCGTAATCTCCAACCATAATTTACATGTTGTACAACTACAAAGGGATAAATAAAAACAAGGGGTAACATGAATTTGGATTAAAAAAAGGACTGATGCCTTAGTAGTTTTGCAGTTGAGTATATGCTCTTGGCATGCCAACTTAAAATTGGTTGTCTGCAACTCCGTACAAAAGCAGACATTTAGTTCAAATTAGTAGACATGAGTAGTTAGAGACCAAACACAAAACAATTGTACCTTGGATGAAATATATTGATTGTCATCTCAATAACAACTTTATAGAACTAAGAAGTTTGGGCTAGAATATTATAAGAACCTCTAGGCATATCATCATAGATGTAAACCGTAGATCATTTCACTCTTCAACAAGACACATAGTTATAAAGTCCAAACTCTAAATTTGAGAAGCTTGAGTTATTCAAGGAAATCTGTGGTGTTAGCTTTAAATTCAACTTCTATAAGATGCATTCTAGGATCAAGAACATGTAGGATGAATGCAGGTTAATAACATCAAGAAGCATCACTTCCATGAGTCATAGAAACAAATGCCTCAATATTAGAAAACCAGCAGATAGGAGCATTACAAATTGCACCATACTGTAAAACATAATGCAAAGAAGCAACTTCTCCATAGCATTTTGCAACCTCTTAGCATTTGCCTTCCTTGTAAGAACAAAGGGGTAAAGGGACATAGCCATATAGTAAGGAGCAGTGAAGTATGAAAGGCACATGACAGGGTGTGGAGCATCACTCTACCCACTCTAGTGCTACAAGGCATCAATATAAGATTTGAAGATCATGTACCATATCAATATCCAAGGCTAAGAACAACAATGGTTCATGTACCAAAAATATCAAGCGGAAAAAATAGTTGCATGGGAAAAAAATAAAAGTATCACAAGGATACGTATCTCGGGCAACCAAAAAAGACATCCACACATTTTAGATCAAAGTCAAAGTGTACTTTGGAAGTATGAACTGTATAGTTATATGTTAAGAAACCATATAGATACTTATTACAACATACATAGAAACCACATGTTGTATCACATCATGTAATAATCATGTGTATCATGCAACTTTTTAGTTCATTGTATATTAAGATAAGGCACAAAATTATAACCTTCGTCAACTTTATATTATCCCCACAAATTCAAGGCATTTAAATATGTAAAAGCAGTAGAACAGCCCAAGATGCTGAGTTAGATACATAACTAGTGTCACAACTTCAACCACACCTTAGTAAGACTCTGCAATAGTCAATAAAGCTACAATGATGAAGTTAGAAAGTTCAAATAATGCAATTTTCCATTAAATTTACCCTAATATATCAAGGATGGCCACTATATTAATAATTTCTCTTGGTTTCTCTACAACTCATCAGAGGGTGGATCTAATGAGGGCATTAATTATGTAGTAGATAACCGTTATGTTCTTGTGAACTGGATTGCTACCATTTTCTGGCCAGTAGCTACATCAATGTTGCCATCCCTTCCTAATTACAAGATACTAAGAGCTTGGCATTGTTATCATGCTTTTTACATGATAACTAGTACAATTTCACAACTATTGTAGGATCAATCCTGATTATTCATGAAAAGGCCATGTTTATTTCACACATATGGATTGTTTGATAGGGCATTTAATCTATTTTCTTATATACAACACAACCTTGTTGTAGTATAACTGTCTGTATCAGACTCTCACATTGTCAACTTATACTAGAAATGTAAAGTTCATAATACAATATGTATAATCAGTCTTAGTGCATTACAAGAGGAAAGAACTAGCTCATTCAACCAGGAAAAGAAAACCATATAACATGGAGCATCCCTATGACACTATAGATGGGAAAGGAACTAAGCAAGACAGAGATGTTTCTCGGGAATTAGGTTCTGCTTAGCAAGTTAAGATAACCATGTTGTAGTTGAAATGCAAGATGTAGCCATACATGTTTGGCTACTTTGGCTCTCTGTTGCCTACCCGAAGCATTTAAAAAAGATTATGTTCTTTTTGGTAGCTAGCATGCAAACATCTTGAATTCATGACGAATATTGCAACAAGTCTATCACAAACTTCTTAGAATGAGTAGCGTATTTAATTAGCCCTTGTCGAAACTCTTTAAGAAAGTTACCTAAAGGCACTGACTTACAACCACATGCATGTCCTTTTGGGAGAAATACTAGTTTAAGTAAATGACATGTTATGATGTATGAGCAAGTACCAAATCTTAGTTTGATTATGAATCCTAGTTTCATGGTTCCATGAGAATGAACAGAAAGTTTATGTCAGAAATGGAAATACAGTCATAGATGAAAATATGTAAGACAATTCCAGTGTTTATGAGCAAGTGAATGACAAAGTTTTCTCCTGTGTGTATCTACAACCGAAGATCAAGTTGCTGATGGACATGCCATTTAGTAATTTTCCTCTGTCGTACCATTACTACTGTATGACAACCATCACTTAGTATAGATGCATTTACTTTGTTTCAAATCTTGAGATTGACACAATATTAAGTATATAGCCATAAAACTTGCATATTTTTCTTACAACCTTTTTTCCTACAACACCATGGTGGTGTGATTGCTGTGGATGAAGTGCTCTGTTTGGTGCCTTGGAAGTTTCTCGCAAACATACACATACTTAATTTCCATTGCAGACTTGTAGAGAAATGTATGCTTCTTCACTGAAGTCAGAAACATCATCCACTCTTGTTTAAAAGGATGACCAGGATGATTTTATTGTAGTAGTAGAGACAATGTTAAGAGAAATAGGGTACTAAAAATATAATGACATTCAGTTGCATCACAAGATCCTATATTAGATAGATCAGCTAGCATATATTAGATATATGCCTAATGTGCAAACATGAAAGAAAATGTTAGTATCAAGAATAGTAATCAAATAGCTTTTGGTGTCCTAGGGAGTTGGTTCTCATAGTTAGAGAAGAGTTGGAGCAGCATGGTCTCAGTTTACATCAATATAGAATGATGGTGGAGTAGATGTCATTCCATGATTTCTGTGGTACTAATGCAAGGTAATATAATAGTTCATAAGCAGAATAACACCTATCACAACCAACATAGATCAAGTCTCTATGTAGAGCATTGGGTCAATTCATGGATCAAGCAACAAATTAAGAAGTTCCATAATAGCACAACGAATACCCATATGATCCTTGTACTAAGCAACATGTACTATGTTGAGTAGAGAAGGCCATTGACCCAAAAAATATTATAACAATAATCAATAACTCATTTGTAATCCAGCATAGTCCAAAGGATCATTTCCCTCGTCAAATAGAAAGCCCAACAACTCTAAAACCAGCAGATCCCTCGTGCACAACATTTATCAATTAAAAATATGGCCTGCAAGTTTCAATAATATTTGGAGAGATGAGGAGGGCCAATGGATAATGGTGTTAAGGAAAAAGCATGGAGGAAATTATCCCTATTGGAAGAATTGTTGGTTCTAGAAATTTCTTCAAAGCAGCAGTATACTCCAATCTTTTTTCTAAACATAGAAGAATAAAGTCTCTCAGAAATTCAGAAGTACAGAAAGCAGTTAGTATTATAACATCAAAAGACATGTCGCAAAATCTTAATTTCCCTATCCATGAAAACATAAACCATACAAAATGGTAAGAAGGCACCATTGAGGCAAGCACACCTTTACAACTCATAATAAAATTTTGAGAACATATATTTTGCATAAAGTAACTCAAATGGAATCAAGCACGGGCCCCTGATCAGGATTAAGCAGACTGCATCTGGTCACAGGTTCCATAAATTTGAGGTACTAGTATCCTCCTTGAATAGTGTGTTTACAGCCAAAACAACCTACTAGATGGGGTTGTAAAGACACCATAGTATTTTGTTCACATAGAAGGTTTCTAAAAGATTGATCCATCGAATACAGGTTTTAGAAGACTATCACAAATCTTACCAGGAATGAGGACCAAGTGGCTTTATAAAAAAAGTCATTCTCTTCCAAAGCTTTAAATCAAAATACGGTGATGGAGAAGGGAGAGGGGCCTAGTTGGGCAGATGGCGTATGTCGGATCAGAGAATTAGATGGTGGAAGAAGAACTGACGGTCGGAGGAAGAAGGTTGGCGGCTGGTGGAAGGGGCGCCGATAGAAAGAGAGTTGATTTAAGCTCGCCCAGTAGAACAGTTGTCTCACCCGTAGAAGGGGAGACTGTGGGTGTTGTTTGGGCGGTTGGAAGGTGAGCGACCGAATGGCGTGGGGAGCCAGTGGGCACACAGTTGGCGGCCGATGGACCGGCTAGGGAGAGGGATGACATTTAGATGATGTGGACAGCTGCATAGTAGTTTGTAGGTGGAATACGGTTCTGATAGAAACCTAGTTGACACTTAAAAGAAATAGAGAGCACAGAGTGCGCAGGGGGGATTAGGAATATGGGGAGTTTTTTTGCCTTTTAATTAAGCCATTTAACTACATTCATTTTAGATACAGCTAAAAGGAAATAAAAATTTTAGTTAACTCTAATTTATATAGATGGCTACAATTATTTTAGTTACATAATTATATATTATAACTAAAACAAGTTTTTGCTACACATCAATTAAATGTAACTGAAACAATTATAGATAATTCATCTTTTTTCTGTAGTGATGATCAATAGAATAAAGTCCAAGGTCAAAGGAAAATCTAAGAAGAGTTCTAAAGCTAGTTAGAAACCAAAGTCTTTTGCACTAAAAGTTGAAGAAGGAGTGAGTAAGGATGAAAGTGCCACCATTTTCACCAGCATGGAGATTGGAAAAGGAACTATCCTATTTATATAAAGGAACTTAGGAAGAAGAAAGAGATACAGATCTCCACTTCAGGACCCAAGAAGAAGTGAGCTAGAAGTCTGTGGAACAAGAGTTGATTCCACTATAGTTAGTATCTATCATTCATGTAATGGGCACATAATAGAATTAGTGAATTGCTATTATGTACATGTCACTAATGAAAAACATCATGTATCTTGTATAGACAAGAATATTGTGAATATATTTTATGTTCTTCTTTCAAAGATATGATCTTTATTGGGAATGCCCTATGTCTCACTGCCTATACATCTAGTTGTAGAGACAAATATGTATGATACATATACTGAATGACTTGATGACTCAAACAATGAAAACCTATAGCATTGTCATCTACAGTGTATAAATGAGAAATGCATTCCTAGAATCCATGATGATGGTTATCTAGACAGAGACATCAAGTCTCATTTATTGGGAAATATGACAAAAGAGTTTACACTAGATGTAGTGGGAAAGTGACTATTCTATTAGGGATAATGCATATTGATTTATATAGAACTTTTAGAATATATGCTAGATGTGGTCAATAGTACCTCATTATATTTACTAATAATGATAGTATATATGTAGTTTGTATTTATTGAAATACAAGTATCAATATCTTGAAGTGTTCAGAGAGATCAAGAATGAAGTACATAACCATCTTGGGAAAAGTATTAAGACACTTCAATATGATCGGTGTTGAAAAATTTTAACCAAGAGTTTGAGGACCTTCTTGGAGACCATGATAATGTATCATGATAGAATCCACCTGAAACACAATGATAGGTATCATGATAGTGTATCACAAAGAAGGACTCACACCATGTTAGTCATGGTGCGATTATCAATAAAATCTAGCAAACCTTCTAATTTCATTTTTGGGCACATGCTTTACACTAAAACAATGTACCGTCTAAAATGGTTTAAAATACAACATATGAGATATGGCATGGAAGTGTCCCGATGAGGCCTTTATAAGGAAAAGGATTGAAAGATTATACAATAAAATAGTTTCTTGAAAAGTTTTTTCCACGAATCACATAAATGTTTTATTGTTGAACACTACATATATATTTCAATCCAACACCAAAATTGTTTGTTTATAGGATGGATGTATTGCTAAAGGTAATTTAATTTCAAAGGATCCGGTGGGAGAAACATAGTACTCAAAAATTTAGAGACCAACAAGAAAACATTTAATCAAAAGAGTTACAACATGAATAGTGACAATCACAAGCTGTCTTGGAATCTCAAGTTCCATATGTAACACAAAACCTCATAGATCTAGTAGAATAGACCTTGAGTTTGAAATATTATGATATCTTATAACTCAGAAAGGAGGTAAGTTGGCCATAAGATGATGAGACAACAATCTATCTATAAGATATTGAGGGACCAGAATATGAGACATGGCTTGAGGCCATGAGATCCAAGATGAACTCCATGTACACGAACAAAGTATGACCTTGGTGGATCCACCTAAAGCGATAAAACCCATAGGGTTCAATCAAGTTTTCAAGAAGAAGACTGACATGGATGTAGATTGGTTGCAAAGGTTTTAAAACTAGTTCAAAGTGTTGAACATTATGAAATATTTTCACCAATTGCCATGGTTAAATCCATTAGGATCATGCTTGCTAC
The DNA here is from genome assembly GCA_963693085.1 of Alisma plantago-aquatica. Taxonomy (NCBI): domain Eukaryota; kingdom Viridiplantae; phylum Streptophyta; class Magnoliopsida; order Alismatales; family Alismataceae; genus Alisma; species Alisma plantago-aquatica. Next base: position 1,127,205,917 of record OY856409.1, on the reverse strand, counting down.
CATGGCTTAATGTGTCTATAAGATTTGGAAAAATGGATGTTAAAACTGCATTTGTTAACAAAAATATTGTACATGATGTGTGTGTTGCACAACCTAAAGGTTTTATAAATCCATATAATGCAAATAAAGTCTACAAGCTACAAAGGTCAATCTTTGTATTGAAGCAATCATCTCAAAGCTGGAATTTCCAATTTGACAAGACAATAAAAGAGTTTGACTTGAGTCAGAATGAAGATGAAATTTTTGATTACAAAAGATTTGGTGGGAGCATATTTATATTCCACATAATGATGGGGAATAACATCCTTATGTTGCATATAAAAAAATATGACAAATAAAGTACCTTCTCTATGAAGGGTTAGGTGAAGCATCCAATGTGATAGGAATTAAGATCTATAGAGATAGATATGGAAAGCTTCTTCACCTAAGAAAGAGCACATACATTGGCAAGATGTTGAAAGTGATCAACATGCAAGACTCGATGAGAGAAAACTTGTCAATGTCCCATGGAGTTAGTCTCTCAGATCATAGTGTCCCAATTCTTTTGAAGAACAGAATCACATGGATAGATATCATATACATTTGCAATTGGATCTATCATATATGTAATGTTACATACACATCATATTATCTCATATGAATTGGACATGATGAGAGGATATGTACATATCCAATTGTCTCGTATGTGTTGGACATGATGAGTGGATATCTAACAGATTCCAGTGAAATTCATTAGACTTCCATAAAGAACATCCTTAAGTACTTGAAAAGTACTAAAAGGATATATCCCTTAGTTATTGCAATAAGGAAGAGTTCAACATAAAAGGTTACACTGATGCAAGCTTCTAAAATGACAATTAAAATTAATGATCGCAATATAAATTTGTTTGTGACCTTAAAATGAGAACTATAAGTTGGAAAATGCATGGGCAAGAAACAATTGTTTAATTCTACAATAGAAATCAAGTACCTTGTTATTTTAAGAATAATACAGGATACTGTAAGGATCTAGAAGTTCATCTGGATAAACTTGTGGGAGGTTTCAACCATTAATGACATAGTAGAGATATTGTAACAACAATGAAGCTATTGGTTAGGTGAGGAATTCAGATAGCATACTATGACAACTCCATCTCATACGAGAAGTCGTACAACTAGGAGATGTGAAACTTGCAAAATACCGACTAGAAACAAACATTGCTAACATTCTATAAAAGAACTTATGTCACATAAATATGATGGGCATTTCAATATCACTTGGCACGATATTCGTGGGTGATTGACTCTAAGTGCAAGTGGGGTATGTTGGTATGTATATCCAGAAAGCCAATAATGTGATGATTGTAATGGGGCATTAAATGCCTAATTTGCTAGTAACAAAGGTAATACCATGTATTATGTTTGTCTCAATCATGAGATGATGACACATATATAATAGATGTTTAAAGAATGATGTTACTCAATGGTATATATCTTTAGGTTGAGGACCTAATAATGAGGTCATATGTATGATCAGAGTACATACATTCTTGTTATGTCCCTAGTCAGATATTACTATGGAAGCAAAATAGAAAACAACAATACCTAGGACTAGAGTGTGAGTTGACTATCGACTCTCATTATTCATGATATGCAATATTAAGTCAATCACACATATACATGTTAGATAATAGTGTACCAAATAGACCTGCTTTAAGAGTGAGACATGGATACCAAGGAATGGTAGTTAGAATCAACTCTCATAGTGATAGTGGTGATTGTGGGTCTTAGACATGCAGTCACTATACTCATCACATGTGTTTGATGTAATTTGACATCATCTACATGGACCTTGAATAAGTGTTTCCATAAAGGTGATGCTCGAGTACATTTTGACACATGGGGAATGGGTGTGAGTGATGCAGATGGGATTTGTCCCTCCTATAGGAGATTGATTTTTAGGCCACTTGATAAGAAAGAATGAGAAATGTATGGCCATACTCATGTGACTCAATATGTTACATGTGAGCTCACATGGATCTCATATTGTATTCTCTAGTTCAAGGAACATGGATTGAATGTTGAATAGGATGATCATTCCATGCCTTGATTTCAATCCATATATCCTAGAAAAAAGGAACTATATTATCACGATAACACCGATTATGGATTGTAGGTTGAAGTTGTTCTCCAACTTCTCAAATTACTTTCATAGCAATGATGTGTTTCCAGATACAACTCATTTCCCTTGATGTCATAAGTTGGTTATGGACATTCACTGCCAACGTATCTTGGGACATGCACGGTCACACATATAGGATGCACTTGGAATAGGACTCAATTTAAGAATGATATTTACTTTGATTACGAAAATTGTTTATGTATTTTAATTTAAACAACACTAATTCAAAATTGACTGACTGGACTCTAAACCGACCAGTTCAAGTGTTGAACTAATCAATTGGAGTGTCAGGTAATTGGAAACAACATTGGTTGATCAATGATTGAACTAGGGCATGAACTGACTAGTTCACTAAGTGAACTGACTGGTTCAAGATTTGAGATGAACAGTTCATGTGATCGACTGCCCATTTAAATTTATCAATTTGATTGGATCAAGGATTGATGTTGACATCATGTTTGCATTAACTGAATATTGAATGCCAATTTGATTCAGAACAAGAAAGTACATGAATTGACCAGTTCACCTATGAGCTGACTAGTTGGTCAATGAACTGACCAGTTCACCATTTGTAATTTCTAAAAAAATTCATGAACTCTGTCTCTTTGACTCCCAAAATGAATCGGAACCCTGACCCTTTCCTTCCTGTAAATAGATGGGTATTGGGGGATTCTCGGAAACAAGAATAAGCTCTAACAATTATTTTGCTCTCTGGTTGTGGCAACCAAGAGAGATCGAGAATGTACTACCCATAAAGGTGAGGAATAGCAAGGGAGGGACAATTGTGGGCGAGCATGTCGGTGCTGGCACACTAACCTTCAAAAGGACAACTCCTTGTTGGTTCTAGTAGCACAACATCGAGTTCTCAGTGGTCTGCATGGTCTACTCCGAAGGTGAGGAGGTTGTTGTTTTCCACTAGGAGGACAAAGTCAACTCATATCTATGGTGATCAACCAGGAGTCTGCTACTGACATTGTACACGTGCAACTTGAAGAAAGGCGCACACTACTACATCAAGATTTGTTGTTAAACTTTCTCCAGGACCAAGTATAACTCTTGTTACCCTCTTTTCAAGATACATTTTTGTTGACATGATCTACTAGCTAGGGAATTAGACATTAATTTTTTTTGTTTCTTATGCCTTATCTTTTGCCGATCCCAACACATAAGAGATTGGAACAACGCCATTTAAAGATCTCATCTTTCAAAATAGAACATTGACCATTCTTTATATGAAATTTATATTTGTCCTTGTCTATACAAGATAAGTAATGTTTTCATTTATGACATGTACAAAATAACAGTTCTTTAACTCTATTACTTGCCTCTTGGGTAGAGATAAATTAATGGTTCCTACTGCAGTGGCAACAACTCTTGCTCCATTTGCAACACGCAGCCAACCTTGCCCCTTCATAAAGGCTTACTTCTTTTCAGATCATGCATATTCGAGCATATTTGAGATCCACATCCGGTATCTAGTACCCAAGATGAAGAAATAGAAAATTTATCTCAATAACGTATATACCTGAAGTGAAAATCTCTATCCCCAACTGCTTCTTCCTGAATCCTTGTAAGTATAAAAAACATATTCCTCTTGTACTTTTCTTTCTCATTATTTTGAGTGTTGAAGATTTGGACTTCAGTTTAGTTTCAGAACTCTTCTTGGCTTTGCTTTCATCCTAGGAATTCACTCCACTGATCAACATCACAGATTTGTCCTTTTTCATTTGTGCTTTGACATTTATCAACATGCCAAACAACTCTGACAGTAGTTTGGCCATATTATTCAAGTAATAACTCTTGATAAACTGGTTGTATGATTCAAGAAATGATTATAGAATCATATCCATGACCAACTCTTAGCTCAAAGGCAATCCTAGTTGCTCTCAATGTTCCACATATCCAATCATATTGAGAATCTACTGGATCACCTTTTGTCATTTTGCACTCAAATAACACTTTTGAGATAGTGTACCTTTATTGCTTTGTCTGATTATGGTTCACATTCTTAAGATGTGTTACCATCTCAAGAATACCCATGTATTCACACTGCTCATGCAACTCATAGTTCATGCATCATAACATAAGATGCTTAATTTTCAAGGCTTTATTGATATTCTTCCAATAAGCATTTGACTCAGCCTTGGGCACATCAAGAGTAGGCTCTTCTGTCAGTAGTGCATCTAGGAAATATAGCTTATACTCATCATTGAGAACCCTTCTCAAAGTCCAAAACCAGTCATGGAAATTTGTCTCATTATGCTTTTCCTTTTTAAGGACTAATGGCAATGACAATTTGTTTTCTATTTGATTTGATAAGAAAATTTGTTGTCAAAACACTTTTGATTTGATTTGATTAAAATAGATTTTGACTATATTTAGCCTTTAAATAATTATCAGTTCCAATATTTTTTTCAAATTGATAGCCCTCACATATCAATTCATAAAATTACACCGTACAACCTTCTAGTGAGCCAAAACCCATTTTTTTATCAAATCGTGAGTCAACTTTGCCTGATCGCCCACAACTTGACTATCTTGGAAGGAAACTTTTGCCAATTGCATCTAAATTCAATTCCTAGATAGAAGGTGTGTACAAATCCTTGTCACAATAATATGCATGCTTCTAGGTACTTAAACTCATTAAGATTTCCTAGTTAAGTCTGACCCAAAAGCTAACATGATAGTGATGCACCCTGCTTTGGATGACCGACACAACTACAATCACATTTCTAGGATATGGACAACACATTATGATTTGGCATAACATGTGCTTAGTCGATAAAGTTTTTCATGTGTGTTGCTTATGGAAATCATCTAAGACTTGATATATTTACTTATTTATATAAATACACAAACACATCCAATCACCACATAGTTATAATATGTATTATATACATGCTATACCCATAAATGACATATGCAATTGTACAACACTAGTGATGTTTGTGGTCATATTCATTGTAATTCTATGGATCCACAATGAATTACTACCACCTAAGTTCTACATCATATGTAGAAACATGTTGTTGGTGAAAATTTGTGTTGGAACCAATCTGGGCCCATCAGTTCAACTCTTGAACTGGTCAGTTCACCTCCTGATAAGTCGATTTAACTCTTAGAATGGTCATCTATTCTCGGTCCAACTGACTTCTGGACACCTCCAACCACATTAGATCGATCGACTCCTCCTATCGTCCGACCTCCTTAGTCCTCCATTTGATTGGTTTGTCTTCTGAACGAGCGGTTCATCTATTGTGGAGTGTCTTCTTTACCATAACATGAATTTAAAACTATCCTAATCATATATAACATATGACATGGTAATAAAGAAACCTCGAGTTACATTCGAGGGGAGCATAGGAAGGAAAGAACTAATACTTCTACATATGGAAGAGACGATAGAGGCTCGGTATGCAAACCGAGATAAAATATGAATTACAACCATCCAACCACAAACAAGGATCTAAAGGGGTTATTGGCCATAACTATGTTTAAAATCCACCGTCAAAATTGATTTTAGGGAGTCACATTCATATATATATATATATATATACATATATATATATATACATATATATATATATACATATATATATATATATATATATATATATATATATATATATATATATATTAGTTGGAATCATATGTGGTATTTAATTGTGTATGCACATTAATCAAATAGATTATTCACATCATATGAAATAAATAAATGACAAAACAAAAATTTCATCATATCGATTAAAATATCTAAATATAGTAAATTGACGTGGATCTGATGTCACTATTGGGAAATATGGCATAAGATATGGAAGTGGAAATAAAAAATTTACTTCCATATTACCCAATAAATAGTAGATGGTGTCAAAAACTATGTAATGGGAAAGAGGGTTGCAAGATATATATCTCATCCTGGAGAAGTCCAATGACTATCCTTGGTTGTAGTATGCTACTTTCTCAAGTTGTGCCTAGATGACTATCGTCGGGGCCTCTTAGTTGATCACCACATATGGTGGTTGACTTCATCCTCCTAGAGGATGATAAATGGCTCTTTGCCTATGTAATAGTCTATACAGACAACTAAAAACTCATGTCATTCTAGATAAACAAACAAGAAGGGTTTGTTGTTAGGGTTTGTGGAGGCGACAGGTGGAGCAGAAATAATAAAAAATTTCTCCACGTAACCTACTAGCATATATTGTCGATATTAGCATATTAGGAAAGATGGTGTAGGGATATACCTCATCTTGGATCAAGTCCATCAACGTCCCTTGATGCTATGATGTGTGTTGCTCCGAGCATGCACAGATGGTCCTCGTCCGTCCTTCGAACAGCAGCAACTCAACGTTTGTGTCTTTACTTCCACAGATGGACTGGAACTCCATGTCACGCTTCTCAAGTCAGAGGGAAGGAGTACCCTTTTGCTTGATGATGTGCGAGTGTCACTTGCTCTCCTTCTCTCTTGCTTGGGGATGATGACGGGTAGGTTGACGTACAAGAGTGTGTCTAAGAATTTCTATCAAAAGCCAATTGTCATGCCTCTATAAATAGCAGAAGAAAGGAAGTAGGGTTTCTCAAACCCTCAATAAACAAAAGGTTGCTGTTTCATCTAAAACAATTCGCTCGTGGACTATTAAAAGAATATTCTAGAAACAATTAATTTATTATCTAATCTTTGTTCATCTGACTGTAGTCAATCGCTCAGGATTAGATTGTCGACGTAACAAAGGAATATGATTAGTTGTCTTAAACACTTTAACCGATTGTAGTCAATCACAAAGGATTAGATAGTTGACGTAACAAAGGAATATAATTAGTTGTATTAAACACTTTAACTAATTAAGTTGGATTACATTCCATATTAATCTAGTAGATTACCTACACATTTTAGTAGTTAGTTTGATTCGGAACATTTCCAATCACGTCCATAATTATACTCCTATTCTAATCACAACCTCTGTGTGTGACCTTATAGGCTCCAAACTATGTTGGTAGTGATATTTATAATCATATTATGATTTCACAAGTAGTGATTGCTATTTCACAAGAATTCATTGCTACCCAAGTAACTAGAGAAATAGAGAACAAATTAACCTACAATTTGTGATTGGTGTTACAATGATCGTATATTTCCTTTGTCTCTGATATCTGAATTGAACTTGAGGCATAGAATCGTCATCCTCTTCAACATTCAATCCATGTTCCTTGACCTAGAGAAGACTGTAAGAGATATGTACAAGCTCAATAGTCAATACTACATATTGACTTACACCAGCATGGCCATGCATTTCTTAGTCTTACTTATCAGAGTGGCCAGGATATCAAACTCCTATAGGAGGGACAAATCCCATCTACAAACTCACAATCATCCCCATGTGTCACAGTGCACCTAAGCACCGCCTATATGACAACCTTTATTTAGGATGACAGTGGATAATGTCAAAATATATCTAACGACAAGTGATGAGTGTAGTTATTTTAGGTAAATGAGCCACATCGCCTCCACCACTATGAGAGATGACTCTGACTACCCATCATGCTTCCATGTGTCACTCTCAAGGTGGGTATGTTTGATACATTGTTCTCTAACAAGTATATGTGTGCTTGGTTTGATATCACATTTCATGACTATTGAGATTTTGTCATCAACCAACAAATACTCTAGTATTAAGTGTTATTGTTGTCTATTAGCCTTATACAATAACATCTGACTAGGGACATAATAAGAATACATATACGCTTGACATCTGTATGATCTCATCGTTGAGGTCCTCAACCCAAAAAACATATGTCATTGAGTAATATCATTCTTTATACATTTATTATGCTTCATCATTACCTCAGAATAAGTTGGAAGATTGCCTTTATTATTATTATTCAAATCATTTACAAAATATGCCATTATAATCATCATATGATTAGCTCTTTGGGCATACACACCGACAGTTGTCCCTTCTTGTCAATTTTCTAGCACCGACTTGCTCTCCCAATTGTCTCTTTGTTTCTATCCCTCCCTTTGACGGGTACGTAGGACTTGGTTGGGTTCTCATGTTACTTCAACCATGAGAAGACAACAATTGTCAAAGCTTATATTTGTGTATCCGGAAGGCCTCCACTATTCTACTATTTATAGGAGGGTCAGGGTTATGATTTCTAGTCTAAGCGAGAATCGAAGAGATGGATTTTTATGAAATTTCTAGAACCTGCAGACGTTGAACTGATTAGTTCACATGTGATCTGATTGGACCAACTCTTGAATTGATCATCTCAGAGTGTTTCCCAATCACAATTGTATTTGCAATTAATATTCGATTAATGCACAACATGACGTCAACATAAATCCTTGATCCAATTGTATTGATCAACTAAACGGTCAATTCAAGCATTTGAGCGGATCCGTTCACTTAATGAACATGTCATTTGAGAATCATGATTTCTAATCTTATTTAAATTGAATACTTATCACTTTACTAATCAAGTTTAAACCACATTCATGAATAAACTCCTACACGAGGTGTATCCTATGTGTGTAACCCTACATATGTCCCTAGTTATATTGGAAGTGAATATCCATAACTGATTTATGACATTACAAGCAATAAGTGGAATCTAATAATACATCGTTGCTAACCATGTAATTTGAAAAGTTGGAGAACAACTTCAACCTACAAATTGTGATCAATGTTATAATGATCATATAGTTCCTTTGTCTCTGATATCCAAATTGAACTTGAGGCATGGAATCATCATCCTCTCAAAGTTCAATCTATGTTCCTTGAAATAGAGCAGACTGTCTGAGATATATGTGAACTCAATATTATATATTGGCTCACAACACATGATCGTGCTTTTCTCAATTCATCTTATCAGGTGGTTGGGATATCAAACTCATGTAGGAGGGACAAATCCTATCTACATCACTCACAATCAATCCCCAAGTGTCATAACACATTTGAGAATCACTTTTATGGCAATCCTTATTCATGGTCACATTCATGATGCTAATGTACATCAAATAACATGTGATGAGTGTAGTGATTTTAGGTCTGAGAACCACAATCGCCATCATCACTTTGAGAGCTAATTCTGACCACCATTCAATGGTTTCCATGTATCACTCTCAAGGTGGGTCTGTCCAATACACTGTTCACCAATAAGTACCTATGTGTTTGGTTTAATATCACATATTGTGACTAATGAGATTATGTCATCAACCAACACACACTTTAGTCTTATGTATTATTGTTATCTATTATCTTCCATAATAACAACCGACTAGGGACATATAAAGAATGTATATACTCTTAGCATTTGTATGATCTCATTGTTTAGGTCCTCAACGTAAAGACATACATCATTGAGTAACATCATTCATTATACATTTATTATGTAATATCATTATCTGATAATTGAATAACAGAGAGTAAATGGAAGATTGCCTTTATTATTAATTAAATCATTTACAAGATATGCCATTACAATCATCATATGATTGACTCTTTTGGCACACATACTAACACTTGTGACATGTGATTGGCCCATGGATTAAGTACCCATGATGGACCTTAATGATTGTGTATGTTTCTAAATAATGAGCCCCTACTTGTTATATTTGAAATTGATCCAGGTGTGGCATAATCTCAAGGAGAGAAATAATCTTGAGATATTATTCAATGAGCTAGGGACTTTGTGATCACTACTTAGTAGTTTGACTGGCACACCTCAAGCTACACATGGCTTTAATGATAAAGTAAGAGTCAAGTCTTGTATCTATATTTTTTAAGTATCGTGGTAATAAAAAAATTGATATTATTATGGCCTTATATGCTTTCCACGTATTTCTAGTCATACTCTTATACCACATTTAGTATTAATAATATTATGTGAAGGTTTATGCTTATTTAATGATATGCATTTCCTATGATGATGATAGTAGGCTTGTATGCTTATAATGCCTTAAGATTTCTATATAATACTGTTGGGTTTTGGGTCTCACTTTGATAGTTCTCTACACATATTTAGGCATTCAGCCTCATACACAAGTATTTAGTGAAGAGGAGCCTCCAATGGTCACTTGTAGTTCTATGGTTAATGTTTGGGTTATGGAGAAGTCTAGATTTGTTCATGTACACTCAGGTTTAAGCATGGAGATTTATGTCACTATATATCTACAACTCAATTTAGGTTTGTATTCAATATATATATGCTCGTGTTAGAAACTTAACAAGACCTACTTTTGTGTACACATGTTGTGATAGTGTTCACCAAAGATATGAATGTACAATTTCCTTTTACAAATGAATGTGATGGTCATTTTATGTGCATTTTATAGATATGCAGTTGTATTTTTTTCTTATGCATATCTTTTCCTTCTTATTTAATGATGTTGATTAGTATCATACGGTGTTTTTATTTTTGATAATCTTTATTCAGTGTGGCATCCACAATTGGAGTATCATAATACTTGAAGCTAAATCCAACCATATTTATCATTATAAGAGTAGTTTGTAAAAAATGTATATCCAATAACATGTGTATCCTATATGGTCAAGTGCATTAACTCTATGAGTGCATTTGTTTGTTATTTCTTCCTAATAAAATATGTGTGATGTTGTGAAAGAGAATATATATTTATGTCAATGTATAAATATCTAGCCATAATCAAATGATTTATTAGTCGATTATCTCTTTTGTGGTGTGATGGTGCAATCTTCCCAAGAGAACCTCTCTCCACACCACAACACAAATTTTCCTATCTCCTTCCTTGTTTATCTTCAATCTACTCTAGGGGAATGAGGTGTAGTTAAATATCATCTGGATTTTTTGACATGTTTTAGATGTGAACATTCTACATTGATATAGAAAATGTAAAAAATAAGCAATAACAATTGCAAGGAGCTAATTTCTAAGAAATATAATATTTATTATGTTTATTTCTATTTTGGGTCTTAGTAATGTTTGATTAAACAAATCGTTTAATGCCTGGGCCAACCACCCAAGGCTGTAGTAGAGTTTTGGGAATGACAAGTGGCCCTAAAGACCACCACTAGCCTTAGCTACACACTTTGTCATCAGTTACACATAGCCAGGGATCAACTTCATAATAGGTCACCCATCCTAGTAATACTGTAGACAGAGCACGTGTAACCACGTAGTTCTTAGTGATGGGTTCCCTGAAAAGAAAATGCACCTTGGTAATATGAGTAGTCCAATCATTCCTCTTAAGATTATTTCATCTGATGCCTCAAGAGTTGGGATTCTATATATATATCACTTCATTATTAATTTTGTAGTAATTTTGTTGATAGCACAATTTCTATGACCAATACTTCAAACAACATAGAGGATATAGTTGTCTCATATATCATGTATGATTTGTTTCTCTATCTAACTTAAGAGTGACAAGGAAAATATCTTAGAGTGGCCTTTTAGTTCTCACTTGAATTTTGACAAGAATAGATGATTATATGACTGACCATACAAAGGGTAATGGAACCTAGAGACTCAAAATATCCAAAACTATAATCTTGACAACTGAAAGTCCAATTTTGATAGTCAAGTCCAAGAATAATGATAAAGTGTGTCAGCAATGCATACTTTACCATACATTTTTTGATAGAAACAATAGTTCTTATTCTATGTAGGTCAAGGAACAATGGGTTTCTTAGTACTACAAGTATAATATATGAATATAAGTTTTTTCAATTTTATGAGCAAAAGAAAAAAAGAATGTTTTTTTGGGAAGAATATCTATTGTACTACACTTAGTATATCAACTATACTAGAGAAAAACTTCATATTACTTATCTTAGGCTAACACTTTTATCTAACACTGTGTATATGCTATAGTAAACAACCTATGTGTATGTGGTCTTTTGAATCACTTCTCCCTACCCCTTCATTAGAAAGGATTGTTACCACTTCAACCTATTCTAAATGAAAATAATTTTCCTATATAAGATAATAAATCTCCCTTTCCCCCTATCATTGGAACTCAATTAATTAGTTCGTTTCTTGGATACCGTGTACCCATGTTAACTTTTGTATAAGGATCCCAATTATACTATTCTAAATCAATATTATTTTACTTTTAATTTCCAATGTGGTACTGCAATAATGATCTAAAGCTAATCTTAGACTTTTCCCTCTCTCTTCTCCCTACCACTAAAATTATTATCCTAAAACAAATCAATGAAGATGATCAATTAGGCACTTAGCTAAGATAGGAATGCTTTGGGCCATACCATCGTAATTGTTCATTGTGCACCATGCAGCCAACTCATGTTGGCTAATACCACTTTATATTACTCAGTACACCATGCGAGAATTAAGTTGCAATTATACCTGATTCCTAGTTGTATTAATATCTTGATTATGTTTATAATATCAATTCATCATTCTCTTCAAAATGAATACATTTTTCTTACTGAATTGATTGACTCTGTAGAAATTATTGTTTTCCAAACATTTGAAACTTGAAGGTAATTTTTAGGTGTCTTGATTTGTAGCAAGGCATTGTTTTTTTTTCGTATTCTACATTTCTTTTTATACAAAGCAACAAGGCATGCCAACATTAATATAAAATTCAATTACCTACCATGTTCAAGACCACTTTTGTGTACTATTTGATAGCTAATTGTTAAATTTATAATGTCTAGTTGTTACTACATGAATTGTTACTCATATAGATATTTCCTTGTCCAAGTGTTATTTCATCTATTATTACTCATATATGTCCTTGCTTTATTCTATTTTTAGGTCAAATTTTATATGTTTAACTATGTCCATTAACTAATAGTTTCATAGTTGTTTACATACTCCTATGTTTTGTTGACTTTTGGTATGATCATAACATATTAATCTTAGATATTTTATGTTCAGTTTGTGTGGTATTGACAAAATATCCAATTCATCTTTGTTTGGTTGGAATTATATGGTTGAACATTTTTTATGATACATTTTTAGTTGATTCTTAATATACATTGGAGGTGTAAAGTCACATTTGATGTATGTGTATAAGCTTCCATGTAGAGCTCTCTAGAAAACAATCAACCCACCTATTTTTGATGATTTTTTCTTGAAGATTATGAATCCTTTACATTCATAGATTCAATTTATGGTACTTCCCACTATTTTGGAAGTGAAAACAAGGTCGCGATATTGAATCAAATTAACCAAAGAAGTTGGACTTCCACCAAGTTTCTATAATGGATCAAACAAAAGGACTGACAGTAGAGGACCATAGGTTATGCAAATTGGGGCATGCTTGAATGAGGTCTAAGTTTGCAATGTGTATGTATTCAACATTTAACTTTTATTTATTATGTAATCATTTGGTATATTAAATGATTGGTTTTTCTTGGATAGTTCTGGTACTCTCACACCTCAGATGGCACCAAGTCCTAGTTAAAAAAAATCTTGTTTGAAATATTTTCTCACCAATGCTACTCTAGTCTCAAGTATTTCTATGATGATATCATGACCATATTCTTCTCTTGTTTTAAATGTAGGCTAGCCAAAGATGCCAAAGGAATAATATGGCAATACCCAAGACCATAAGTCATCCTCCCAAGGGATTTGTGCCCAAAATGAAGGTTGCTACAAAATGCACAAAAGAAGGATCAGAGTGACAAGCATGAAGACCTATGGTGAATATGTTTCTCCAGAGGCATAAAATGCCATAGTCATGTCTAGGAGAACTGTTGACAAGCATGAAGGCCTTCTCGACATGGAAATGGAGGTCTATTTCTCAGAAGATGACCATGGGTGCATTTAGTTGTCTAGGTGGGTTTATGTTTCCGATTCTTAGTTGGAAAGGATGGGAATACATTCTATAATATATCCAGAAAAATAGTTAGTTGAAACAAATGGAGCCACACTTATTGATATAGATTCATTGAGAGTTCATCTCCCTCAAGAAATCTCTTTTATTTCTGAAGTTTATTTCAATTTTGTTATTGTTGTGTAAACTTCATAATCAGCATAATGTATACATCACTTCAAAAGTAAAGGGACAAATATGTATATCTTCAATGTAAACAACCATACAACGAAAACTACATGATATGGGCAAGGCATAATGTCCTACCAATTTATATTTTTTTAGTAGAAAAAAACTACAATTGTTGACACTATAATCGTGACTTTATTATTTTGTATTAAAAATTTGTTGTTGATTACTCATTGGATACATAATCTAACTATATACATACATATATATAGTTTTACTGATTTTCCTTACACGTTAACAATGCATGCAATTATCATATATTCATCTTGGTACACGTTAAATACATCTAGAATTATAGTTACACATTTAACTAGTATTGCACCTACATTTAAATATGTAAAGATAATATTTAGGCATGTTCTAAAATACATATGTATGTGTAGCTAATTATTTAACTACATATGTAGGAAAATGTAAGTAAAGGATTTCTCGGAATGATCATATAAAATTAATATATATGTAAAGAAAAATAAAGCTGAAATCTTTAGCTACGAAATATGGGATTTTTGCTACATTTTTTAAAGATAAAGACATTTTTTATGGGGAATCAATATCTTCCAAATATCATTCACAATTATACACTGATGATTTAAAAAGAACATCTCTTCATGAGTCTCAATCTTTTAACTTTCAAACCACTTATTCCTCCACCTTCCCCTACCTTGGACATGAATTAGTGAGAAAACCTAACACAAATTAAGTAAACTAGAATGTAGAATCTCTTTGAAGACAAAAAATCTTGAACTCCTCTTTGATGGATCCATGACGCTCTAGGGCACAAATGATCAACCATATGAAATCACCGGTCTTAGTTTAGGCCACCATAAATGTAGATAATCTCGTGGTACCCAACATAATCCTTTCTATGAATGGTGGTTGCACTCATACTTCCCCACAAGAAAAAGACACCACCTATGCAGCTCAAACTCAATTATGCACATCAGAATACCTGTGTAAATATTGCCTTTGGCCTTCATGACCACAAATGGGGGGTCATACTTGGATCAATCCTCTACTTCTCAACCATATCTCGAAGTTTGTCTTGAGAGGTGAAAAGTATTGACACCAATTTTTGGCAATTCATCAACAATTGAGATCAAATGAACTCTCCAGCTAAAGATGGAATCCATCCCATTTTTTGCATTTTCTATACTTTCTTACCTATTTAATTTACTCAATTCACCCACTTCCCACAATTTGGGGGGGGGTCATGCACTAAGTATTATTGTCTAGGCTTAAGTGTAACTTTTCCTTTTATTGAGCTTCAACAACCTTTCTCAATAAATTGTCTAGTTGAATAATTATAAATATAATATTCAATTTCAAATCCCACAAGATTTTCACTTACTAATATATATCATAATAAACAATCCATATTTTTTGAAAAAAGGAAGACTTGGCCCCCTAATTCTATCTCCTATTTCTGTCCTGCTTTTAGTCGAGTTTCATTTATCATATAACTCAATCTTGGGATCCAAACCATTTCTAACCAAGAAATCTCCAAAACATCTCAAAATATATAGAAGTTTAGATACAAAATCTTAATTCTATTGACTGGGGATAGTGAAAGGGATCATATGTTCTCCAAGGTGTCATGTGGATGAATCTCATATTCTATCATTGGTTGGCATCGCAGCATGCTGCAATCCACCAGATATGTTTTTGAATCTTGTTTCTAAAACCCTAGAACCCCAAACTTTAATTCCAGACTATAAATAAACATATTCACCATCCAACATTGCCCGTTTTTGACTCTCTTAAAGTCAGAGAGTGAACTATCTTTCTCTTTTGTTTTTAGTTTTCTAGGTGACTAGAAGATCCTTCTTCTAGAACAACTAGCTGTCATACATCAAAAGTTTGTTGAGATGGTAAGGAGGCAACATGTTTGTCTACTTTTATCTGTATAATCATGCGATATAAATTGGTTTTGTATAATATCTAGTAAACTTCAATAACTACTTTCTTAAACTGCTCTTCTATCTAGTTGAATTGTAGTTCTAACTATCTTACTCTCACTTCCTATTAATATAACTACTTGCACCAAAATTTCTTATGATTATCAATTCACTAAATTTTGCTCTCAACAATCTAGTTATTCTTCAATCGTAATTGTCACTTACAGATCGATTACTATGCAATGTAGCTTTTCTCTATATCTTTTTTTATTCACTCAATAACTCTTACATGTTATTGAATTCCCCTTTATTGTCTATGTCTCTATTTTCCATCGTTATCGATTGCCAAGGATGGGTCTCTATTGTGAAGATCTTGAGGCCACCAAGATCTCTTAGCTAAAAAGTAAGAAGCTTTAAGGATAATGATGGGAAACTCATAATCATCTCCATTTGCCACATATTCATCAATAATAATATTTTTCGCTTGTATTATCATTTTTCCCTTAATTAACTGAATCTCTGCTTTTTTGGACATGAGAGTATAAATGGCAATATTGTTTTTGTGAGTGATGTAGGGGTGTCAAACACCTTCCCCGACTCTAATAGGATCTTGCCGAATTCATTATTTTTTCCGCACTTTTTCCATTATCATCCACTCTCAAGTGGAGTCAGCTTTTTGGTCTTTTTATATTTTCAAAACCCAGTTAACAAATCGTCCTTGATTTTTATGTTTTGCAAATTATTAACAGTGGTGACTCAAAATCTTATCTTTTTTATAAAAAAATTATCTTTGCCTTTGTGTTTTATAGCGATTGTCGAGTCTAGCTCGTAGGATTTTTTCACGGATAAGTCATGCATGTTCGTGTTGATAAGCCTTTTTTCAAATCGTACAATTTACACATTTGAACTAGTTATATGTGACGAACTTACATGCTCGAGCTGTTAACATGGACCTCCCTTATCTTCAAAATATATGCAATCTCAAGGGTGTTCGTTGCTTTTGTTTTATTGTATTCTATTATGGTACTTCCTATCACTATTCTCTCTAATACTTCATTGTTCGTTCCTACTATCCATTTTCTTGGGGGATGTGTAACTACGTACCTTAGTTTTTGTACTAGTGCTTACTTTCTATTGTTAATATATGCCTTTTTTGGTTGTATTTACGTTTCAAATGGGTTATTTGGTTAATATTGGGATTAATAATTAAAAGTTCCATATGAAGTTAAATTTAAGGTTGGTATCAAAAGTCACAAACCTATATTATAAGGGCAACGTATGAGATTTTTTTTTCCAACCAGTGGGATATGACCGAATAACTTCACGAGATCTTTGTGATATATTCTATCTTAGTTGTTTGAGTTGAAGGGGTATCATGATATCTATTAATAAATAATGATTTTCTACATTTATATTCATGGATCTTCTTACCTGTATGTTTGAGAAGCTAGTCTTCAAGATGTATGGGAAGAATGGCATAGAAATGGGAGGTGGAAGGGGCCGTAGTCTTTGAACTTAGTTAACCTATCCTTTATATAAATATATTTTGTAACTTATATAGTATATCTCTTAGATTCTATATCCAAATATACTCGAGAACTTTTCGTGTGTGATTGGATGTGAGTCCAACTTTAAAAGGAAATCACATGTCAATACAAGATTAAGTAATTAACAACCTTTTTGTTCAAAATAAAACATTATCATGAATCTATTTAGCCACCTAAATTTAAAATCTCAATAGGAAACTATCTCTAGTTAAGTTGATGTGCATCTGGCTCACAACTATAATTTTTTTGTCAACATCATGACCTGTCCTTTGGCTAACTTGTCACATTTTACATACAAATATAGGCCAAAATACAATGCATCATAAAATAGAGAGTAATTAGTCATCAAGTATATGTAATTTTGTTTTCTAATAGGTCGTCTAACTAACTTAGTACACATCAATTAAGTCTTGTTAATTCTATCCATGCAACGACTATAAAATGTCATTTTATTTATTTTTATTAATCTAGTTATCACATATATTTGGTTTTCATAATCTAAATCTAATATTTACTTCAATCACCTTCGATCTAACCATAAAACTTTTTTTCTTGATCACCCTCTTTAGATTGCTAGTCTTAGAGTGTTGATCTATTTTTAAGTATAAAGATTTAGTACTTGACGTCAACTTAAACTTATCAAAAGTATGATTGCATCTTTCCTGATGTGTTTATTCCTTGTCAAATTTATAATCACCTTCGCATTTATAATTAGAAATGTGGATATAAAAAAGAGTATGTTAATAGATGGTTGTTGTTACTCTCTTGTACTTCTCATGTTCTCCTCATAGACTAGTTGACAAAACTTGTAAGCAATCAATGATTCATAAAGTATACATATATAAAGTTATACAACATTATTTACACAATGAATCTCATATCAATTACATCTTAGAAGGTCTAGTCATACTATTTGATACTTCTGATCTTTCCAAGGTTATTCATTTATGGGACACACAAATCTTCATCTTCCATAGATAGAGGCAATTCCATTAACATTATTATGGTTTTATTGGAATCTAATAGGTTGTTGATGTGATTCTAGATAATGATTGTGGAAATGATAAGAGCACATCACCAACAATCCAAAGGAGATTTTATACACAATCTCTTCCATAATTTATGAATATTTTCGAGCATAAATATTTACAACACCCTGTTATATTATATTAGATGAAGAACAAAGAATTTAGGAGCTGGTTGTTATTTTCATATTCATTTATGAACAAGGAACTTATTAGAGAGAAATTTCTTTCCATTGTGCATGTTGAAGATGTAACTTCACTTTCATTGAAAAATAAGATCTTTTATGCAATATGTCAAACATTATTTGAGTATGACATGTATCAATGTCAAGGATATGATAGTGCAAGTATTATGTGTGGTGAATTTTATGGTTTGCATGCCTTAATCATGATTGAGTGTGCATCAACCTATTATACTCATTGAATTGAATATAGACTCTAAGTTTACGCTGTCACATCTTCTACATATGTTATTTATGTTAGTCAAGATCACAAAATTAACTACCATTGTTAATGAAGACCAAAAAAACTACCATTGTTAATATTGTTGGAGCCTCATACATATGCCATGAAGAACCACACTCTATTTGATTCATTGGTGTGGCAAAAAACTACAAAAGGAGATTTTCAAATGGGAAGGGGACTTATTAAAATGTTGACCTTGCTACATATTAGTAATACTCAGTGGAGTTCTCACACTTCCTCCTTAGTGTGTAGTCTTATAAATATATATTGTACTATGCCAGGTTGTGTTGAGTAATACCATAAAAATCAAAAGAAAAACTTCTTGATGTATAGATGGACATGCGACATATACCACCATTGCAATTGTGTTTATATTTATACTAATGAGATAAGTGTTAGAAATAAGTGACACTCTTGTCTATTTTTTCAATGTCAATGACAAGCCAAACTGAGTGACATGTGTATACTCACAAGTTCAAAGTCCCTTATTCAAGAAATGAGGGAAATCATTTGTGGGAACTCCATGGACTATGTGAACAATTTTTTTTTAATATAACCAAAAAACCATGACTATTTTTTGGTTACCTTAGTCTTGCAAGTGTTGAACATCAATCTAATAGAATGTCAATAGAAAAACACTTTTAGGTCTATTTTCCTATCTTTGTAATTGGTTATCAACCACATGAGTTTAATCATAAATCTATTAAGAAAATAATAAATCTTCTTTGACTTAAATCATTGTGAGACTCAAAAGTTTGTTACAAATATTTTAACTCTAATGACATATACAACCTTTTCAATATCTAGTATCCATGAGATTCCAAAAAGGAAGACAAAGATGGTATGATGTATCAGGAAACATTACAAACTCCATGTGGTTTTAGTATCCCTACAAGCAAAATTTTAGCATAATTTTTCATATATGCCAACCATTAGTTCAAAGTATAAAGGTTAAAAATTATATGCAGACTCACAAAGTGATTCAACTTGAATTGAAACTCCCCATTTCTAGGTATAATACTAATAGGGTATTTTATTATATGAATATGTGAACACAAAACCATACAATAAAATGAAGGATGACTTCTTCGTCAATTGTATGATTATATATATCAAGAAAGAATTAGCTAAAGAAAACAACATTGATGAAAGAACTAAAGAGTTTTATGCTTATCGAATCACAAATATAGGCACTAGTAGTCTACCACAACCATATTTGTACCTATTTATACTTTTTAATATGACTATATTTTTTTTCTTACAATTCATCCCCTAACATGAGATTATTTGGCTCACACCTTTTTTGGGGGCCATTGTTCCCTTATATTATTTGATATCCTCTTGTAGGATTTTATCATTGGATTAACATCCATTTTCATTGAAATTATGCAATCAATGTATTTATATATATAACATTATATATTACTAAAAATAACTATTACAATATTTTTTGGAGGGGATGGGGGATATAGCCCAATAGCACCTCCCAGTTATGTCAGTAATTTATGACCCACATAGGATGATTATTGTCGGGACCTCTCTTTTGAACCACATAAATGCCAACCATTGGAGAGAAATCCTAAACCTAAATCTGATTATGAAATAAAGAAATTAATTCATGACAAATGTAATTCACACATTATACAAAAAACACACGTAAAATTTTACTTTTGTATGATATTTCATAAGTTAAAATGACACTAGAAAGATATATGATGTTGTCACAAATCATTTCAACTCCACTAAACTAGAAACATATATTATTTCTCATATGCACTTTAGTGTACATCAATTACATGTACATGAAGCATCAAACTCAGTATACTGCCCTTCTCAAAAAAGACGTAGTACAGAGACATTCTAATCTAGAATATTCGATTTACATATTATTTTCCATGATCTCTCTGATGGATAACATTATACCTAAAATATTTTAAAAAACCTCATGAGACTCACACAGATCTCTTGTGAATGGATATCTCCCACTCGAGTTGAGTACATGCATCAACATCATATTAAGTATATTGAACTAATAAAGAAACGTTTAGATATTACTGAGTCCAACATATAATCTACAAATATAGGAATTTTAGTTTACGACAATGATCTCATTTATCATAAGTCATTCATTTAGTTAAGTCCCAAAGTTGTATAGGGTAACACATCAAGCATAAATATTAAAAAAATACATACCAATAACATCATCTTTGTAACACCCCATCAGTTGGAATAGGAACATATCCTATAGTTTTGAAGTTCACATCCAAATAAGACATATCTACCGAACAAGACTATCCAAATAATAAGTAAATTTAAATTAGATAAAAATGGATAGTAACTCCTAGTCTCAACTAGTTCTAGCATTACAGATCCAAACTAGTCATATGAGAACATAGAAACGTACTACATCTATAAAAGAATGAAAAAGTTCCACAACAAGAATCACATTAAAAAAAAGTAGATTTATCAACTATCTATTAAAGGAATGTAGCACACATTCAAGTCATATTCTATTACTTGTCATCTTTTATTCATTTTTCATGGAACTACTTGACTCGTAACTCACCAAGTATATGTCACCCCCTTAATTCTCATGCGAACAACTCACCATCACTGTCTTAGGGTTTAGCCAACCACCCTAAGATATTAGCAATAAACCTTGATCGACCACAAGGCTTCTTAAAGAAGCTTAGATACTCATCTCAAGTACACAAGATATGAACCAACATAACATAAATATCACATGACGTCATTGAATATCATATAATATCATATTTTACATGTTATATAGTTTTCATTGAACCAGTCTATTAATCATTGACATAGACTTTTATAGTACATGATATAGGGCCAAAACCACATCATGCGACTCACTCCTTAACCATTGTAGTCTAACCTTCAAGTTATAAATCCACAATCTAGAATATTTCTCATAGTCCTCTCATTACTACAAGTGTATTCATTTCATTTTCCTAGTATGGACCTCTGGATAAGTCAACATACTTGTTATTAGTAAATTTGATATCATATGCATTTGAATTAGAAAAATATAAGCATATAGACATCTTGTGTCATTCGATATGCTGAAAACAGGTTTATTATACAACATTACAATGTACTTATTCCATCTTATTTCTATAAATATGAACAATCTCAAAGCATAAATATGCACAACACACTTAATACTCATCTTCTACTATTTGTTATTTTTCAATTAAGATTACTATCCATCACGTATGTAATATCATTTTTAATCCATATGATTAGACCATTCTCATAATAAAAGTGTATTATAGACAAATACATTCCAAACAAGTATTCTTATGAATCAAATTGCATCCTTGAACTTTATATTGTAATTGAATTAGACTGTACTTATGTATATTTCTGAATCCCTTATTTTAGAGTAGTATTCATTATTATCGCGTAGTTCATCATATTGGGGTTATGATTACATTCTTAGATCCAACTATTATAATTCTTCATTTTCTTTCATGTCATAATCATTGTTCATAACTTCTTTCATATCATGTCCATTACTATTCTTGAAATTAATCATTCAAAATTTACTTAATGCATAACATGTCTCTCTCATTGAAATCCTTCATAGTCTGATTTTAGTGTATTATATTTAATTTAGGTTAGCATGCATATATATAAATTAAATATAGGAAATAGTTCATCATACTTATTTAATTAATATTCTAATCATTACTTATTATCACAATTCAGTTCGTCATTCTCCATTTTCCTTGTATTTAGATAGATGTACCATGTCCTTTGACCTCCACTGGTATTTTGGTAAAAACATCAACCATTTTTTTATTTATAAAACTTTCAATTTATATATTACCGCATACATGGGTTTCTTTTTATTGAACCTTAATCTTTAGTCATCTTCCCAATTCATTATTATGTGACTTGTGTAAAATCCTTGATTTATTAAGAATTTACTAGTGTATTCCATAAATTATATTATAATAGATGCATTAGGTTTAGATAATGTTACTCAGATTTTTCACCTTTAGTTGAAGTAATAATACCTTAACTTGAGCATATCAACACAATTATTAGATTTTGTATGAGTTTGGGCTTTATCTCTCATATCACCTTGATACTAAATTTTAAGGAATTTGAAGAAGTTAATTTAGTTCCATACATCACAAGAACCTTACTATTCACTAATCTCATTAAGGTGTGCAAGGTTTCATTAAGGCTATTCGAACACATCGAGAACCTATTTTTCATTCAACGCAACTTATCCATCAACTATAAGTATGCGTCAATTCATAGGCTCATTTAAGTCAATTCGGAAGAAGTAAACCCAAACATGGAATACCTCCATTTAAAACCCTCATATTGATCCTTGTTCATGCCATGTGTAATTAGAGAAAAGATCTAATTACACATTTGAGAACTCATTCATATTAAGTTCAAACATGATTTTGTACTTGTCAACTCAATTTCCAAGCATAACATTCATTAGAATGATTTTAGACAATACATGTAAAATAACATTACTATCTATCTATAATTTTTTTACATATCTTGAACTAATGTATCAAGAACTACAAAAATACAACTTAATGTGAGAGAATCTAAATTAACATAAATCTTTTCTCAAGAATCTTCTCAATTGATCACCTAATCACATAGAAAAGCAAATAAGGATAGTGATTATTTTGTCAAGATAGAATTAGACTTTCAACATGATTACAGAGTTAAGAGAGAGATAAACACTAACCTCATGTAACAAACACCTTAAAAACATTATCCATACTATGAGTTTCTGGAAAGCCAACCACGTCCTACAGATTGAACTCATTTGTTTCTCTTTTCAACTAAGGAACTCTAGAAAAGGAGAATAGGAGAGAGAAAAAAAAAGGATAATTTGATATTATTTTGATCCAAATAAGAGTAGGTACAAAATTTGGACATAAAAGAGAAGATTCACCATGAAAACCTATCTAATGAAAGTAAACTTACTTGCTTGCATCACTCCTCGAAAGAGAAAACCCTAGATCACCATCTCCACCTCCTTCCTCACTCAAATACCAAGTCTCCACTTCTCTCTAGAATTTTATTTCTCTGAAGTAAATCATGAAATATGGGATCTACTAGGGTTCTATGTTACCCATATAAAGAAATAAAAGTGCTTGGGATATTTGTAAATAAGTCTCACATTTATTTTTCTTTTATTTTAGCAATATTTTCTATCATAAAATTAACTGATAAAGCTATATTTTGTCAATCAAATCTTCTTTTAAAATTATAAATTTAATATGTTGTTGGAAATGTAGTTTTAGAATTTCATCTCATCGAGAGTTACTAATAAATAACTAAAACTCAAACACTATAGTGCTATATTGTAGCATGCTCGGTTGAGTTGGAATTTGACCGAATGGATTCAAACAACATCCATATATTCTGAAAATTTACATTAACACATGCATTTGAGCGATCTATATCATATTCAAATTTTAAATAACTTCCAATTATCTATAAAACACTCCAAATAATTTACTGTACCACTATATTTATCAAATTATGTATTCATGTAATTTCAAATTCAAAATGTCAACTGATTAGGGTTTTCACTTGCAGATCCTAATTATTCAAATCCAAACTTATTTTAAAGTGTATATTGAAGTTCGAAACAACATAATAAGCTACCATCATTAATCCGATCATAATCAAGGATCAATCTTGCAAAGAATGTAATCATTTAACCTCTAATTAACTAGCTAGGATGAAATCGGGTCATTATGTTGTCAAGCAATTGCGAGGTGTTTTTTCGTAACATCGACTTTAAAATAACTGGTCAGAAACGTCTTAAATCTATTTATTGTAGAATCAACTGCAGTAGAGGGAATGTGCGACAGTGCGAGGGGTCAAGTAAATAAATGGTTGAAATGTGCCAACCTTGTGACGAGACGTAGCCGCACATTAAAACCGAATTAGATATCAATCACCTCGGTGATTATTAGAACAGCACCTTAACTATCTAGCTAGACCGAGACAGGTGGGCGCGAGGACTCCTGTGCTCGATATATATATAAGAACGCATATGATATTGGAATTGGTGGGACGCGAGCTAAAATAATTTTGTAGTGTAGTTGAAATTCGTAGGTGTTTAAAGATGATAACAATCAGGATTGACGATCCCTGGGTTGTTGCCACTGGCTTGCTTGGTGAGATAACTTCGCTTCACATTTGAGAATTTCATAAGATCTATGCACCAAAGTTTATTCCATTCGTTTCATGCCCTTTTTCTGCATATAACTGCCGTCCTTGATATGCTGCCTCTTGCATCATCCACAGGGAATGTCATATCCTTCCTTGTGTTTCTGGCGCCGATGTAAGCATTCTTGACAGTAGGATAACAATTCTACTGTATGATACAGCAACTAGACTGTCTGTATGCCTGCCTAACATTTCTCTTCCATTCCCCCTGCAGACCAACCTTCCGCAACATATACAAGATGAAGTCGACGGAGTCGTACGACTCGGTGCCCTACTCCGTGGCTCTGTTCAGCGCAACGATGTGGTTGGCATACGGGCTGGTCACAAGCGACGTCTGGCTCCTGAGCATCAACTCCTTCGGGTGTTTCATCGAAGCTATCTACTTGTCCATCTACCTCATCTACGCAACCAAAAGGGCCAAGGTACGTACATATGTACAATGGAACAACTACTGCTACGTGCATGCATGTACCGAATGATCACACTGATTATCTGATTAGCTAATCTACGACACATTATGTATGCATATCTACGGACACGTAGGTATTCACCATAAGGCTCTTGCTTCTGTTCAACCTTGGCCTGCTGGGATCCTTTCTGATCCTAACGCTTGCCCTCGCCAAAGGAAAAGAGAAATCCACCATCCTTGGGTGGGTGGGGTCGACCTTTGCATTCTGCGTCTTCGTCGCACCTCTCAGCGTTATAGTATGTACAATTTTGATGGCGGCATATATAATCTATGTATCATTTCCATCGATCGTCATTAAGGAATCTTAACGAAATATTTGCTCGGTTCACTCATACGTTCGTGCAGAGGCTAGTGATCAAGACGAAAAGCGCAAAGTACATGCCTTTCCTCCTCTCCTTCTTCCTTACCCTCAACGCCATCGCTTGGCTCAGCTACGGTCTCCTCAAGAAGGACCTCTATATTGCGGTACATCTTTATATCTACAAGTCTAAATTGCATCGACATCCAATTATTTTGTCTGCGTTCTACTTTTCTCTGAAGAGTCATCTAGTAAGATCCAATCGATTTCTAACGATCCCCGTAAATCCTCCGAATATTTGACTGCCGCGCTTCAAACACGATTTTAAATTGAACTCGTCGTGTGAGGCCATCATATCAGCCGTAATATTGAAAAAGGTTGTCCTGGTTTAATCGTTCCAGAAGTCAATGAACCGACCATGTTTAATTGGAAACGTTCACCGCGAAAGGCGTGCACTATTCCCAGGGTCATGTGCAATGTTCCCTCGAAACGCAATTTTCTAATATGATGTCTGGTTGACTACTACTCTTGTTGTCTTTTCCTATGGTTT
Source organism: Alisma plantago-aquatica (assembly GCA_963693085.1). Taxonomy (NCBI): domain Eukaryota; kingdom Viridiplantae; phylum Streptophyta; class Magnoliopsida; order Alismatales; family Alismataceae; genus Alisma; species Alisma plantago-aquatica. The sequence goes on along the minus strand of OY856409.1, from coordinate 1,127,179,251 downwards.
GGCAGCTGCCCAACGTCTTAGGGCTCCTGTTTGGGCTCGTGCAGATGGCCCTCTACGTGATATACGGGGAAGGACCCAAAGAGGACCCTGTTCTGGAGAAGACCGACAGTATTGATGTTAAGGTGCTCACCACTCAGGTGGAGCTGGTAAAGAACAATACGTATTCACACATTGAGGACGCCGATCGTGGAGCCTAGACTGATCACAAGCAGATAGCTTAGTATATGCCACAACTGATTGCTGATACGTTATGCAATGAAGAATAATATTAATCCCGTTTGGTTATTCATTCGAGTGGAAATTGTCGATGATGAATGTTTTAGCTGCTAACGGTGATAGTCATCAAGTTAGCTTGTTTACTTCTGTGAATGGATTGAAACTTAACAATACAAATATGTTTCAATGTGTTTGTTACAAGAATTATGCCCCTTTATATATAGGGGAGGAGATCCTCTTTACAATATTTACACTGAATGTGTGAAAGAAACTGACAGTCAAAAATATGCATATGGTCAATGTTAACATTTAATTAACAATCAATCTATAGATTAATTGATAATCAATTAATATTAACACCCCCTCAAACTCAAGGTGGATCAAAGACTGCTGAGTTTGTGAATTAGCTTGTTGTGATTTGATTCAATGTGTGTTTTTGTGAAGAGATTAGCAATCTAATCTATAGAGTTTATGAAAGGGAGTGTGATGATGCCAACTAGATACTTTTCTCTCAAAAAGTGACAGTCTATCTCTATGTGCTTAGTCATGTCATGAAAAATTAGACTAATAATTCACATGGTGGTCTTGTTGTCGCAGAACTTAGGTGTAGCATCAGAAATGATAACTCCCATATCATTTAGAAGCCAACGGATGTATACTATTTCTTGAGTGGTGTCATGCATTGCTCTATACTATACTTTAGTGGAAGAAAGAGATACAACATCTTATTTCTTGCTCCTTCACGACAGTAAAGAATCACCAAGAAGACAAAAACCATTGCTGGAGCGTCTAGTGGTTGGACATCCATTGTAGTCACCATTAGTGTATACACGTAGGATAAGATTGGAAGAAGAGCTCATGAGTAGAGACCATGTGATTGTTCTCTATATGTAGCATACGATATGGAGTATAACAACATAGTGAAAACTTAGGAGAGAAGATAAGAATTATGACACAATGTTAACAAGAGAGAAGATAAGAATTATGACACAATGTTAACAACATGTTGAATATTTGGCCTAGTGATGCACAAGTATAGTAGTTGTCATATTAGTTGATGATTCCTTGTGGGATCAGGTAATGGCTCACCATCAGTTGGGCTTAATTTTATATGAAGTTCAAGATGGGTGTCTACATCCTGTAAGTCAGTTATTTTGGCATGCTCAATGATATATGTTGCATATTTTTGCTGAGGGACTAGAATTTCTTTCTGCCCATGAGTAATCTCTAGGCCTAGACAGTAGTGAAGTTGTCTAAGGTCCTTCATGTGAAATTGTTTAGTAAGATAATATTGTAATTCATTGATTCCTACTACATCATCTCATGTGATGATGATATCATCCACATATAGGAGTAGGATGACTCGCCCTTGAGGTGTATGCCGTACAAATATTAAATAATCATATGAACTTTGGGTATAGCCTACGCATGTGATGGCTTGTCTGAAGCATTCAAACCTGGTCCTAGGTGCCTGTTTGAGTCCATAAATGGCTCGTCGTAGAAGATAAACATGAGATTCAAGTATTACTAGTCCTGGTAGAAACTTTTGGTTTGCTGGATTTTTAAGAATCATGCATTTATGCCATCCTGCATTTGCAAAATATTGCATTGTTAGAATCCCGCAAACACAAATTTTATGTTTGGTTTTCTGGATTTGTAAACACATGATTTAATTTTTTTTTTGGATCCACAGGCCAGCCGTAGCTAGATTTTGGCATTCGGGAAAATTTTGATGTAAACCAAAATGTGGGATTTCTATTATGTCTGCAAATCCCAGGATTGGCCCCATTTCCAAAATCCTGCAAACCAAACATAAACTTTCTATAGATGGAGGCCAAAATACAATCCAATACGACAAAATCCAGGAAACCAAACATGCCCGTATATAGTTTCTGAGAGTTCTCCATGTAGAAATGCATTTTGCTCATTCATCTGGTATAAAGTCCAATGGCAGGCTGCTGCAACCACAAGAAGAGTTGTGACAGTGGTCATGTGAGCAATTGGGGCATATATTTCTTCATAGTCTATGCCTCTAGAAACTAGGCGTGCTTTGTATCTATCAATTGTGACATCAACGGTGTGCTTGATTTTGTAAATCCACTTGAAAAAGACAGGTGAAGTACCTACAAATAAAAGAATAAGATCCCAAGTGTGGGTGCATTGAAAGTCCTAGAGCTCTTCTTACATAGCCTTCTTCTATTGTATAGAACTAGAAGCAATCTGATATGAAGATGGAACAAGATTTGTATGAAGAGAAGTTAGGAAACTTCCATATTATGAAGAGTAACATGTGACTTGAATGAGCATACAATAGATTTCATCGGTGTCTGTGTTCAAATTTTCTTGGACCCACATTAATGTCATAAGAAGAAAGTGTTATGCAACATTGGGATCATAATCATGTGTCGTGTCATCAGATGATGTATCAGGGTCAACATGGGTAGACTCAATGTCTACTGGTGGTGATGTGATAGGAGGCTCAACATGGGTAGCCTCAATCCCAGTGAAAGGTTCAACAAGAATAGCCTCAATATGGGTAGATTTAGTCTCGGGGTTTGTGGTGGACGTTATAGTGGTAGTAGATTCCACGTAAGGGATGGTGATGAATTCATAAAGTAAGGAGTTATCTATTTTGGTAGAACTATAGTAAGGTGTGTCCTCAAAGAAGGTAACATACCTTGCAATGTGCACACGGTGGGCAACAGGGTCAAAACAATTATACCTTTGTGTTCATCATTGTATCCTAGAAGGACACAACATGTAGATCATGCCTCAAGTTTGTCTCGCTTGTGTTCAGAAGAAGGACAACACAAGTTCAACAAAAAACACACATGTCTGTGTAGGATGGTGGTTTATTGTAGAGTTTTTCATGCGATGAGACTCCCCTTAGGATCTAAGTGGGTATGAGATCAATGAGATAAGTGGATGTGAGAATGGATTCAGCCCAAAAGCATAGCGGAACGTGAGAACTAATGAGCAAAGAATGAGAAGTTTCAAGAATGTGCCTCTCTGCAACATCATTTTGTTCATGGGTGTAAGGACAACATTGTTGAAAAATGGTTCCTTTATAGAGAATATCACATATGGTAGTAGATGTGTACTCCTTTGCACCATCTATGTAGAGTACAGAAATGACTTTATTGTGTTAGGTCTTAATTTTATTGGTAAAAGATTGGTGTATGTGTGGAATTTCATACTTGTTGTGCATGAGGTAAATCAATGTATATCATGTGAAAGCATCAATAAAAATTTCATAATATTAGAATCCACTTCTAGAGATGGTAGTTGTAGGCCCCCAAATATTACAATGAACAAGATCAAAAATATTACTATTTTTACTAGTTGAGTTTAAAAAAGGAAGAGTTGTATCTTTAGCAAGTTTACAACTAGTGCACTCTTGTAATTGAGTGGAACTACATACTGCACCAAGAATTCCAAACTTAACAAGACTACTAAGACAACTTGGAGATATATGCCCTAATCTATAATGCCATAAATTTGGTGAGAGAATTATTCTAGTGGAGGAGATGTGGGTAGTGTTTGGAATGTAAAGACTAGACACATGATATAAATCACCAACTCTGATTGCAGTTCCAATCTCCTAGCCTAAATGTGGGTCCTACACAGAACACAAAGATTTATCAAAAACCACTTGGAAGAAAAAATGTGTAGATACCAGATTCATATGCAAGTTAGGAGCATGTGAAACTTTAGGCAAAGTAAGATTTCCACGAATTGGGGATTGAGGTGTGATGTATCCAATTTGAGATATATCAATAAGTGAACCATATTCTATTTCTATTGGTGGTTGTTTTAGAGAATAATAATTTCTTAAAATAGAAGAATTTGGAGTCATATGATGTGTGGCACCTGAATCTATGATCCATGTGTCTAAATTTATACCCATAGTCAAGGAAGATGAAGATGAAGCCTCACCTCCAGTACTTGAATATGTGAATGTGCCATCACTACCCATGTTCATGATTTGTATGTAGTATTTGTGGGAGGGAGAGTTGTTTCTTTAGTCCCACTTCCTACGGTAGAAATTTTTGTTGTAGTCAGGTTAGTAGCACGCTTGGATCTTTCTTTGTATTCTTGATAAAGATTTTGGTGAAGCTTGAAACATCCTGTGACTAGATGACCCTTTTTGTGACAGCATGAACACATAAGATGAGTACAAGATTTTGTCCTTTTAGTAGAAGTGGTTGCAATAGTCATGTTAGTGCCAAACATGACACGAGGTAGAATGTGCATTGGAATTGTAGTCTTCATGAGTCGAAAATGAGTTTCATTTGCCATGTTCAACACCCCTTACATGGGTTATGAGGTAACCCTGGATGTTTTGCCTATATAAGACAATTAGAACCTTCTCTTAATCTTTTAAAAAGTAATTAATACTTAAGGATATCTCAAGTTTCAAGTTTGAGCATGTTTGAAGGTTGTTTGTGTTATATATAAATAGTTTTGGTGTAAATTGAAATTTACCCAATTTTGGGGTTGATGTGCAATTTACCACCTCTAGAGTGTCCCTTCTCTATATTAGCATAATTTAGTGGAAAGAGAAAGGATGGGGTGCCATGTTTGAGTCTTGGTTGAGTGATAGCACTATTGGTGGTGTAAGAACCAAAGAATGTTGAGTTTCTTGAACCCTATATGAGGTTGTGTTGAGTTATGAAGAGTATATGGGAGTACCTATTAGTTTAGAAACCATAGAGGAGGTCCCATATTGGTTTAGAAACTTTTTGGAAGTATTCATATCTGGATAAGCACCTCAAGTAGGTGAATCCTATCGGTTTAGATGTTCCTTGCAAAAGTTGTGTCAGTTTACATATAAAGTAATATTGGGTTTTGATATCTTGTCAAGAAAGATACCCAATGGCCTATATATCATCCTTGAATTATCCAAAAGAGTTTTTCATGACAATATAATTATGGTTGCATGGTGCCACCATGCATGGACATGTGTCACCTAGTTACATATGGTGATGACACCTCACATATACTCTCTCTCCTAAAACTCAATTATATAAGCCCCTCTTTTCACAAGCAAGTAAACCTTTCAACTCTTTTACCACGTCCTTCTTGGTGGATGATCCTAGGACCTCAAGGAGCAAGAGGAAGGTCGAGCATCTTGTCTAAGGTGATGCCATGACCATCTTCAACCTTGGAGAATTATGTATCTTGGATCATATTTCTCTTTCTTTTCTTCTTCACCAAGTTTCTAACTATGATGCCTTCTTCTTGATGGAGGTGAACCTATAGACGAATCTTGGACCTTTCAATAGGTCATCTTCAACCTTGGGAACGTGGATCTTTGAAGCTTGAATCTCTAGTAGTGATCTTGAGGTGAGTTATATAACTCTACTTCAATTCTATTTTTATTCACTTTCAATTATACAGTACTTGGTGATTCCTTCTCAATTTTGATTTCCCTTGATTAAATAATGAATCTATGAGATCTAATGGATATATGGGGCTGTTGTCCATGAACTAGAGTGTTAATGGACGAAATTTTGGAGCTTTAAGATGACAGAAACTGATATCACCTTAGGCACCACTAAACCGATATCACTTTGAAGCATCCCTAAACTGGTATCACTTTGAAGCACCTCTAAACCGGTATCACTTTGAAGCACCTCTAAACCAGTATCACTTTGAAGCATCTTTAAACCGGTATCTCTTTGAAGCACCTCTAAACCGGTATCACTTTGAAGCACCTCTAAACCGATATGACTTTGATGTGATATGGGGAACACAAGTGATAGTGTCATGACCGACACAGAAATGATAGTGAGGCTGAAACCCTAGAGCATGGTGTAGTCGATACACCAAGTATGATGAAGATGTTACACTAAAGTGAGGTGAAGGTGATACACCCAAGTGAGGTGAAGATATTACACCCAAGAGAGGTAAAGATGTTACACCCAAGTGAGGTGAAGATGTTATAATAAAGTGAGGTGAAGACATTACACTAAAGTATGGTCAAGGTGATACACCAAAAGATAAGTGAGGTCAGTAGCTTGATAAGTGAGGGTGTGAGGGAGATGATGATGCCTAACCCAATATCATCCAACCCTAACCCTAGAACCCGATACACCCCCTAACCCGATATCAATTGATGGTGTCTAGGGAAACACATCCTTTAATGCCTTGGCTGACACACACCCAAGATGATAGTATGGCCAATACACTAGAATGTGCTATGGCTGACACACATATGTTGATATGCATAGGGTGATACAAGTGTATATGCATAAAGCAACACAAGTATATATACATAGGGTGATACAAGTGAGATGCCTTAGGGAGACACAAAGGGAGGTGCTTAGGCCGACACAAGTGTCACGGACGACACAAGTAAGAGTGTCTAGGCCGACACAAGTGAATGTGTCAAGGCTGACACAAGGGTTAGTGTCTAGGCTGATACACCTTGATTATTGTAAGCCGACACATGTGAATATAATCAGTTGATACACTATGAAGTAATGAGATGGATACAGTTTGATAAGTGTAGGCTGATAAACCCTAAAGAGGGTCAAGCCAATGTAATAAGTATGATGAAATCAATATCCTAATAAGGATGAAAAAGAAACTTATACAGTTGGGTTTTAGGGGAGACAGAGAAGGCAGCGAAAACAAAAATTTTCTCCCCCAACCCATACCGAGGAAATGCGTCAACGTCTATATAATAGGAAAGGATGGTTTGTGGAATCATACCTTGTCCCGAGGCTTGCTCGGCGACAATACCTCGCGCAATGCGCGGTCTTCAACTCCGGACTTCGACGGTGTCTGTGCAGCTCCTGGTTGCACCGGGACTGACGACTCCTACTCGAACCGGACTGTCGGATGATAGTTGTCCTCCTAAGCGGCAGTGTCCTCCCGCCTCTGTAGTAATCCACACGGACCACCTGGAACTCCACTCTCCTTGTCCCACAAGGAAGTGGAAGGAGTCGCACCCTCCTTTTGACGTACTAGTCGCCAACACGCTCTCCTGCCTCCTATTGCAACTGCAGTTGTCCTTCCCTTGCTGCACCTCCCTTTTGCGGGAAGCACTTGCTCGGGCTCTCTCACAGTTACCAAAACCAGAGAGAACGACAACTTGCAGAGCAACTGGTTGCACTGAGCTGTGTTTTGAGAAGCCCCCAATACCCCTATATATATAGGAGAGTCATGGGACAGGGTTCTCCATCCCGGGCAATGCGGGACTAAAGCAGGAGTAGAAGGGTTCGAGAATTTTCCACAAAAAGCAACCGGTTCGCAACTTGAAATGATCGGTTCACAACTGAACCGATCGGTTCGGCCATTGAGCCGATCGGTTGGACCTGAGCCGACCGTTTGGGGCACTCCAACCGATCAGTTGGTGCCCTGAACCGATCGGTTCATGGTCCTAATCCAGCTCAAAAGGACTTTCCTTGTTTCTTTCCCAATTGGTATCGAATACCAATATTATTCCCAATCAAATTGGGCAATTTGAAACGAAAGGAAAATTCTTGCCGACATGACTTTCCCAACTGGTCGGTTGCACCAGTTGAGCCGATCGGTTCAACTCTTGAACCGGTCATCTCAACCTGGGCATGAGCCGATCGGCCTAGACACTCCAGCCGACCGGTTCAGCAACCTCAGCCGACCGGTTCATCACATGAGCCGATCGGTTGGGAGCACAGGTTGGGCAAAATCATTCAATTGCGATTTCAATCAATCCGATACTCCAATCAATGCGTCCAACACCTTGAACCATACGATATTGAGTCATCGACTGATTGAGTGTTTAATTGAACTACTAAACTCCTTTAGTAATCAATCTAAACATTGCTTTGTGGACAAAACTCCTCTTCCAGGTTAAATCCTATGTGTGTGACCCTGCAGGTCCATTTCACGTTGGCAGTGAAAGTCCATAACACTTATGACTTCACAAGAAAAGAGCGGTGCCTAGTCACACATCAGTGCTACCCAAGTGAAAGTAGAAAGTTGGAGAACAACTTTCATCCTACAATCCGTGAATGGTGTTACAGCGAATGTATAATTCCTTTGTCACTGATATCCCGAATGAACTCGAGGCATGGAACAGTCATCCTGTCAACGTTCATTCACTTCCTTGATCTCAGAGTAGACTGGAAGAGATATGTATGACATCAGTATCATATACTGATTCACACATGCGTGCACGCCTTTCTCAATCCTACTCATCAAGTGGCCATGGATATCAAACTCCCTCAGGAGGGACAAATCCTATATCTATCACTCACCCCTCAAAAGCCCCATGTGTCAAAGCCACCCAATCATCACCTTTATAACAACCCATGTTTTAGGACTGCGTTTGATGATGTCAAAGTGTGCCCAACGACATGTGTTGAGTGCAGTGATTTCAGGTCTAAGAATCACACTCACCACCATCACTGTGAGTACTGACTGCGATTACCATCTCATGGTTCCATGTGTCAAACTCACGGTGGGTCTGTCCGGTACCTTGTTCTCTAACAAGTACCTATGTGTTTGGTTTGATATCTCTATATCATGACTAATGAGATTCTGTCATCAACCAATGCCACAATCTAGTCTTGTGTGTCATTGCTGTCTATCTACCTTCCACAATGACATCCGACTAGGGACATAACAAGAATGTACAAACTCTTAGCATATGTATGATCTCATCGTTCAGGTCCTCAACCTGAAAGCATACATCATTGAGTACTGTCATTCTCTAGACATTCAATCTGTTCTATCACTATCTCATATGACTGAACCAGAATGAATTGGAAGCTTGCCTTTGATGTTTATCAAATCAATCTTAATGTATCCCACCAATCATCACATGATTGGCTCTCAGGGCATACATACCAACAGACTCCCACTTGCACTGCGAGCCAATCACCCATGAATCATATTCATAGTGATCTTCAAACATGTCCCACATGTTACTGTGTTGTAGTGCCAACATAGTGAGTAATGGCAACACCTTGCCAAAGTCTGTATAAATTGCATGTCTCACATCTCTTCGATGTACGTCACACGTATGAGATGGAGTTGTCGTAATATGCGATCTAGCATTCCATTTGCTAACCTTTAGCCACATTGCATGATCAAGGATTCCAGACTTGTCATCAATGAGTGGAATATAAGTTCATCTTATGAACTTTCAGATCCATATAATATCCATTGCTGTTCTCTAACACATAGATACTCGACATTTCCCTTTTAAATGGCTTTATTGGAACACTTCCAATTATCAACAAACTTTTACTTTTATACATCCTATGTATATTTTGCGATTAATTTTCTGTCCTTTCGGAAGTTCGCATCAATGTAACTCTTTACATCAAACTCTTCCTTATCTCCATATAACTAGTACTTCCCCAGTACTTATCAAGTTCTCATGGTATTCCAGTAACCCTTACTGGAAATAGACAGCCATCCACTCGTCATGTCACACATGCGAGTTATCAGGATGAGCACATCATATTGCCATGTCCTACATACAAGATGATGAATGCATTTTATTCTTGCCATGGCATACATGCAAGATAATGGGATGATTACATACATGATAGATCCATATCTATTCTTAGCGTTCCCATTCTTCATAAGAATTGGACACTTGGCCTTGGGATACTAACTCCATGTAACATGGACAAGTTTTCTCCCACTGAATCTATGCATACTGAACACTTCAGTACAGATTGCCAATGTATGCTTTCTCTTTCCAGGTCAAGAGATTTTTGAGAACTATCTCTATAGATCTCTATTCCTATCACATAGGAAACATCTCTATCTTCCTTGAAGATAATTTCCACATTCGGATTTCCAATCTAGAACATTTCCATTTCACATCAATATGTGGAATGTGAACACGCTCCCACTAAATCACAGATCCCTTCTTTATCTTTGACATATCAGTCAAACCCTTTGACTATATCATCAAAATAAAGATCCAATTTTGAGTTGCTTGTACTCAATCAATCATATTGATTAGTCCATTGTAACTTATAGACTTCATTTGCATTAGTGGATTCATAAACCTTATAGGCTGTGTCACGTACACATCCTGGTTTTATTCCTCATAGGAATGCGGTTTTAGTATCCATATGCCAAATGTCTCAGCCATTAAGTTACAATCAACAAGCATCATCCTTCTCAAAATGTTATCCATGTGTCTTAACACTTAAGACTCATCTGCACTTATGGATATGATCCAATGAGTGCTACCATCAAGGTCATACCTTATGGTTCACATAGAAGTCATTTAGGATGTAATGGTTTTAAACCATAACTCAAGATTCGGTTCCTCATATTCATCTTGATAGTTGACTCATCACATGAACAACTCATCACATAGATAATTGAGGTGTATCTGTTAAAGATATAAGAACTCACAACCCTTGTGATTCTTAATTTCTCTTATTAGTGTGGGGTATTCTTTTATTAAGAAGAATTCAGTTATTTGATAATCATTCTCTAACTCCTTAGAGTATGATTCCTTCTTGATTCAGACATCACTATGCCTTAATCATGAGTTCACTATGATACACTATCATAATCACTCATAAGGATCTCAAACATTTGGTCCAAGTATTTCATTCATTGATCTCATCAAGAATTAATACTTTACCAAATTTGTACTTCATTTATGATAATCTTGAACATTTCAAGACATTCATATTGGTATTTCTCTAAACACCATTTGAAGTATTAGCATTTATTCCAATAAGTATGTAAATACATCACATGTATTATACCTAATAGGATAATCATTCTCCCACTACATTAGTGAAGATTGATTAATCATGTTCAAGATATTCATGTCTCTTACTGGTTCTATAACCAAAAGAGTCTAGTTTTATCCATCACATGGAAACTAGAAATGAATTTCTCATGATTAATGCTAATTAAATTGTTTGAGTTATCTATAACTTTTAGGTATCATCTTATCTTATGCATATCAAATATCACAAGATAAATAAGGCATTGCCACAAAGATCATATCTTTAAGATTGAAAACACAACTTTATTAATTGCCATCATTGTCATACAATATGCAAAAATAAAGTGTTTCTATCTATTGGCAAGTATGAAATAGCAGTTCATAACTGTATTACATGCTTTATTGGCTGAAAATAAACTAAAGTATTCCTATCTTTAAAGGCAACACTTGCCCCAAGTAAAAATGCTTTACACTTTACATCTTGGTATCATATACCTCAAAAAGTGTTACAAGTTTATTTACATGACACCTTTAAGTAGAGGCTTCAATCGCCCCCTTCTTCTTTTGTTCTTCCAGGTAGAGAGGACAATTCCTTTTCCAATGTCCTGGCTTTTGACAATGGTGGGAATTTCCTTTCTTGGTCATGCCTCCCTTGGCCTTGAGAGCTGAAGATGGCTTGGACTCCTGGCTAGCTTCAGAACCTTTCTTAGCTTTGCCCTTGCCCTTGCGCTTGGACTTGCCTTTCTTGCTCGTGATCACCATCACGGACTTAGGCTTGTCCTTCTTCATCTGTAACTCGGCTGTCCTCAACATGCCCAACAACTCTGACAGTGGCCTATCAAAGTTGTTCATGTTGTAGTTCATCACAAACTGACTGTAAGATTCTGGCAACGATTGCAGTATCACGTCAGTAGCCAACTCTTGGCTCAGTGGAAATCCCAGTCTCTGCAGGTTCTCCACATACCCAATCATCTTGAGTGTGTGAGGACCAACTGGATCTCCTTCTGTCATGACGCACTTGAACAACGCCCTAGATACATTGTACCTCTCTTGCCGTGCCTGATCTTCATACATGTTCCTGAGATGCAGAATCATCTCTATGACACCCATGTTCTCATGTTGCCTCTGCAACTCATGGTTCATTGAACATAGAATCAAGCACTTTGCATCAATGGCATCATCAGAATGCTTCTTGTAAGCATCCCTTTCTGTCCTTGGTGCATTAGGAGCGAGTTCCTCTGGAATTGGAGTATCCAGGACATAGAGCTTACGCTCTGGAGTGAGAACAATTCTCAATGTCCGATACCAGTCGTGGAAGTTTGTCCCATTTAGCTTGTCCTTGTCAAGGACCGATCGCAAAGAAAAGTTGTTGTTGTTTGTTGCCATTTGAACTACAAAAGGAAAATATGCAATTTTAGTCCAAAAACTCATTTTTGACTTAATTGATTGATTTGAAAATTTGACGATATAATTAGGCCTTTAATTAATTATTGCTCCCACTATTTTACTTCAAATTGATAGCCCTCACCATCAATTCAGAAGATTGCAGCGTACAACCTTCTAGTGGGCAAGATCCTGAAATCCTCTAAGTCATGGACCAGCTTGGGCTGTCACCCACAACATAGATCTCTCAGGTAGGCAACTTTTGCCAATTGCATCATATGCAACTCTTGATAAGATGTCATCTACAACTCCTTGCAATGATCATCTCCATGCCTCAAGGTGCTAGATCCTATCTAGGTCACCTTGTTAAGTCCAACCCAAAGCAAACACGATGAATATGCACCCTTCTTGGGCAGACCCACACATTCATCCTTCACGCTTCCATGAGATAGACGGTGCACCACGCTTGGGCGTGTCCACACTTGGTCGATCAAGCTTTTCACGTGTGTCGCATTTGGAAGGCATCTAAAACTTAATATTTAATGAGGGATTTGGTTTTATATACATATACATATCCAATCACCACAATACATAGTACATATCATATACATGCTATATCCCACAGAAAACATGCACAAACGATAAAAAGCGATGATTATGGCCATCCTAATGTGATTCCTCGAGCCAAGAGGAATCACGGTCATCTAGGTCTACATCACATGCAACCTGTACAAGATGAACTCTGTGCCTTGCCATCCGAGTTGATCAACTCATCACATGAATGATCTGTACTCTCCAGCCAGTCGTCTGGGTGCCACCAGCCGATCGGTTGGCTCCTCCAACTGATCGGTTCGCCTGGTCGTCGTGCATCTCGTCATGTCTGCCACCCGCTCGTCTCGCTCCTCGAACCGGTCATCAACTGATCGGTTCACTCCTTGAACCGACCGTCTGGAAGGTCAACCGATCGGTTCACGCCTTGAACCGACCGTCTGAGCAGTCGTCTTGATGTCCTTTGGTCTTTGACATAACAGGAAATAAAATCCTATTCTATTTATTACATTGCTTTAAAAAGGAAAACCCCGATTTACATTCGGGGGGAGCAAAGGTAGGAAAGAATCTCGAATTATTTCGAGTTACATCAGGAATAAGAGAGGGAAGATCGGTGTGCAGACCGAGATACAAGAAACCACAAACAACCACACACAGATAGGGGTTTATAGGCCATAATCATGCTACATACATCCACCACAAAACTCGTTTAAGGGTGACGTGTATCGAGTGCATTAATAATACATATCATATATGTAATAAGGGATTTGTGGATTTAGGATTGGACATGCATAAAGCCGATATTATTCGCATCGTATGCAATAAATAAAGGTGACAAACCAAAAATCGATCATATCGATATTCCTAAAATATAGAGCAGTTGACGTGGCTCTGATACCACTGTTGGGTTTTAGGGGAGACAGAGAAGGCAGCGGAAACAAAAATTTTCTCCTCCAATCCATACCGAGGAAACGCGTCAATGTCTATATAATAGGAAAGGATGGTTTGTGGAATCATACCTTGTCCCGAGGCTTGCTCGGCGACAATACCTCGTGCAATGCGCGGTCTTCAACTCCGGACTTCGACGGTGTCTGTGCAGCTCCTGGTTGCACCGGGACTGACGACTCCTACTCGAACCGGACTGTCGGATGACATTTGTCCTCCTAAGCGGCAGTGTCCTCCCGCCTCTGTATTAGTCCACACAGACCACCTGGAACTCCACTCTCCTTGTCCCACAAGGAAGTGGAAGGAGTCGCACCCTCCTGTTGACGTACTAGTCGCCAACACGCTCTCCTACCTCCTGTTGCAACTGCAGTTGTCCTTCCCTTGCTGCACCTCCCTTTTGCGGGAAGCACTTGCTCGGGCTCTCTCACGGTTACCAAAACCAGAGAGAACGACAACTTGCATAGCAACTGGTTGCACTGAGCTGTGTTTTGAGAAGCCCCCAATACCCCTATATATATAGGAGAGTCATGGGACAGGGTTCTCCATCCCGGGCAATGCGGGACTAAAGCAGGAGTAGAAGGGTTCGAGAATTTTCCACAAAAAGCAACCAGTTCGCAACTTGAAATGATCGGTTTACAACTGAACAGATCGGTTCGGCCATTGAGCCGATCGGTTGGACCTGAGCCGACCGTTTGGGGCACTCCAACCGATCGGTTGGTGCCCTGAACCGATCGGTTCATGGTCCTAATCCGGCTCAAAAGGACTTCCCTTGTTTCTTTCCCAATTGGTATCGAATACCAATATTATTCCCAATCAAATTGGGCAATTTGAAACAAAAGGAAAATTCTTGCCGACATGACTTTCCCAACTGGTCGGTTGCACCAGTTGAGCCGATCGGTTCAACTCTTGAACCGGTCGTCTCAACCTGGGCATGAGCCGATCGGCCTGGACACTCCAGCTGACCGGTTCAGCAACCTCAGCCGACCGGTTCATCACATGAGCCGATCGGTTGGGAGCACAGGTTGGGCAAAATCAGTCAATTGCGATTTCAATCAATCCGATACTCCAATCAATGCGTCCAATACCTTGAACCATACGATATTGAGTCATCGACTGATTGAGTGTTTAATTGAACTACTAAACTCCTTTAGTAATCAATCTAAACATTGCTTTGTGGACAAAACTCCTCTTCCAGGTTAAATCCTATGTGTGTGACCCTGCAGGTCCATTTCACGTTGGCAGTGAAAGTCCATTACACTTATGACTTCACAAGCAAAGAGAGGTGCCTAGTCACACATCAGTGCTACCCAAGTGAAAGTAGAAAGTTGGAGAACAACTTTCATCCTACAATCCGTGAATGGTGTTACAGCAAATGTATAATTCCTTTGTCACTGATATCCCGAATGAACTCGAGGCATGGAACAGTCATCCTGTCAACGTTCATTCACTTCCTTGATCTCAGAGTAGACTGGAAGAGATATGTATGACATCAGTATCATATACTGATTCACACATGCGTGCATGCCTTTCTAAATCCTACTCATCAAGTGGCCATGGATATCAAACTCCCTCAGGAGGGACAAATCCCATATCTATCACTCACCCCTCAAAAGCCCCATGTGTCAAAGCCACCCAATCATCACCTTTATAACAACCCATGTTTCAGGACTGCGTTTGATGATGTCAAAGTGTGCCCAACGACATGTGTTGAGTGCAGTGATTTCAGGTCTAAGAATCACACTCACCACCATCACTGTGAGTACTGACTGCGACTACCATCTCATGGTTCCATGTGTCAAACTCACGGTGGGTCTGTCCGGTACCTTGTTCTCTAAAAAGTACCTATGTGTTTGGTTTGATATCTCTATATCATGACTAATGAGATTCTGTCATCAACCAACGCCACAATCTAGTCTTGTGTGTCATTGCTGTCTATCTACCTTCCACAATGACATCCGACTAGGGACATAACAAGAATGTACAAACTCTTAGCATCCGTATGATCTCATCGTTCAGGTCCTCAACCTGAAAGCATACGTCATTGAGTACTGTCATTCTCTAGACATTCAATCTGTTCTATCACTATCTCATATGACTGAACCAAAATGAATTGGAAGCTTGCCTTTGATGTTTATCAAATCAATCTTAATGTATCCCACCAATCATCACATGATTGGCTCTCAAGGCATACATACCAACATATACTACTCATATAAGAAAGGTAATACCTTATGTTGATAATCAATTGATGATAATTGATGAGAGTAATTAAGTATTCTTGAATACTTATGGCAATAATATAAGTTCTTATGATGTGAATTAGGGTTTGGTTGTTAAATATGAATATGAAAACCCTAACCAGCTACAAGGGGAAACCCTAACCCTAATTATGAGAGGGTTGCAATTTGAATTATTCTCTTTATGGCATGATGATGACATTTTCTTAATATTGCTTTTACCATGAAATCCTAACAATGCAGGTATTATGAGATGATGAGCATATCCAAGTATGAGATATGATGATTTAGCATGATACAGATTAAATAGGCCTTGTAAGCCATGTTATATACTTGTACAAGTATGATATATATATATATATATATATATATATATATATATATATATATATATATATATATATATATATATATATGGATTTGATGACCTAGAGATGATTGCTGCCTGGTAAGAGGTGACATTGTTTAATGATGAACTGAGGGTTTGATACCCAAACATGTGATTATGATAATGAAAATGTTGAAGGGATGAGATTCCCAGTAATGTGTTCAAAGGGATTGAGGTCCCAGGATGGGTGTATCAAGATGTGTTTCAATTGATACAGGATTTTTTGAAAAAACATATTACACATTTCCATGTAGCATTTATCTATAATTCATGCTTATAACTTGGTTGATGCTAAAAGATGTTGTAATGCAGTTAACTTATCAAGTAAAACTAAAAATGTAGTTTGCCCTGGCCATAGATCCATTTAGTGTTAGAACTTGCTAAATGGTGAAATGAGTTTTACTCAAAGTGTATATTTTTACACATGCGGGGTGTAAGTTGAGGTATCTCCTTGTATCCTTAGCTAACAGGATTAGCTCTAGTCCATACCCTAAACATTAGGATTGGATTTGGGCCATACCCTAACAAGAGTGCAGTGGTAGGCTATGACTCAATATATAATCAGGATCGGTTACAGACCATACCCTGATATAATCAGGATTGACTACATGTCATACCCTAATAAGGGAACAACTACAGGTTGTATCTCTCTAGCGATGAGCCTATATAACCAGGCTAGCTAATTGTAGTTGACTCATGATGTCCCTGCCAATAATCTCATACTGATCGAGGAGGTGAGTTTGTGGAGTCTGGCTCTTCCATGGACCTTGTATGGCACTCATGCTACCTAATTTAGGTTAGTTGGAGAATAAGTGGTATACCTCATCTCCTCAGAGCATAAAATTGATTGTTGAAAGATGTAATCAGCCATGTAGCATATTTGCTTAAGCATCGAATATGAAAACATTGAATGAGGTTGCAATTGCTTCTGTATGTCATAGTTGATAAATGTTATACGTGTTCTTCATATTTCTTTTAAAATGATTACATGATATATTGCTCAATCATAGATATTTGAACTACTTAAATGATGAGATTGATCTACTCTACATCATAATATTGAGCATTGTGTGCATAAGTGTATGCATAATCATGAGAATGATTATTGAAATATTTAGTTATCCGTGTAGCATATTTCTCTTGAGATTGGGATATAGAAATATTGAATGGGGGTGCACTTGTGTTTGTATGACATAATTGGTAGTTGTCATACATGTTGTTCATATTCCTTCTAAAGTGATTACTTGATCTACTGTTTAGTCTTAGTTATCTGAACTGCTCAGATGTGATAATATTATGCCATGCTCATAATATATGATCAGATCCGTTTAGTATAGTGCAACTTTACTTTTTGTTCTAATAATAATATATCTGTGATAATAATAGTGTTGTTGGGGAGTTATATCTCCTGTTGGGACTTTTTTATCACCCTGTGGGTTCCACAACTTCTTAGGTGGATGTACACGAGGGAGCAAAGATCATGTAAGTTGAGACAGGACCTGAAATTTGAGGTGGTGTGTTGTTAGTTGTGTATTGTTGTAGATAGAAGTCATGTGTGTCTTCCATGTACTCTCAGGTCCTTGGGGGATAGTTTCATATCCTATTTTACGATCGATTTGAGTTTTTGGCTAAAAGGCGGTTATTTCTATTAGTTTGCTCATGTACATGTCTTTGGAAAAAGCAAACTAATATCAGATGAAGCAGGGATGTTGCTGCAACAAAACATGTGTGATGCATCATGTTGTATATGATAGGCTTTGGACCTTTCTGTAATAAATTTTCTGGCAATGGATCTTTATGAAAAATGATTTTAATTTTTAGTGAAATTTTGGTAATCCATTGTTAATGGTTGTTTTTGTGGGGTTTTGTCTGATGTCATTATCAGTTTGATAGCAATCATCACACCATGAGTTCAAGGATGATGGAATCTATATAAGGCGTCATCGACCGTTATACGATGTTGGTCACACATGAATGAAATTCTAGAAGAAGTTCCATAAGAAATTGATACATCCAAAACTCCTTATTATGTGGTGTGCATGTAGATCATGAAGGTCGATCGATGTTGTCGAGGCACCAAAGGCTACACATGTGGTCATAGATTTAGAAATGGAAAGTTCACAATGTATTGCTCATGCTACCTCAATTGCAAGTTGAAATTTGAGAGCCCATTTAGTAGAGTGGATCAACTCTCAAGACTATCCCATATGGAAGTAGATGTGGTGTGTTCTTCAATGATGCCATCTTGAAGATTTATATGAATGGAATTGATGAGGTAGGACATAATGTGTTCATCACAAATCAACCACTTCGTAAATTGGGGGTTGATGAGAGAACCCTCTTTTTCATTAGATGAAAGGTGTTGTGAATGAGTTTTGTAAGGATCCAGGTGAGAGAGAACATGGTGCCCAAGGAGGTCACCCCAAATAGTTGCCTACTATGGTCACCAATCTTTGGCAGTGTGTAAAAGAATTCCTGATGCATGATGTGAAAGGAAGTTATTGTTGGTGTTGTTGGCTTCCATTGTGAAACATTGGAAAAGAAAATTAGAGGGAACAGAGTGTTGATGGGACATGGAGGGATAAACCAACTCCTAACCTTGCTCTGGTATCATGTGAATGGATTGAAACTAAAAAATACAAGTATGTTTCAATGTGTTTGTTATAAGTAGTATGCCCCTTTATATATAGGGGAGGATATCCTCTTTACAGTAATTACAATGAATGCGTGAAATAAACTGGCAATCAACAATAAAAATACAGTCAATGGTCAACAATATACATATGGTCAATGCTAACATTAATTAACAATCAATCCATAGATTAATTAATAATCAATTGATGCTAACAACTTCAATTTATTATGTTTTGAGATGGGCCTGTCAATCACTATACTTACTTTGGATTCTTAAATGTCAGAATTGGATAATAATTATACAAAAAAGAGTACAACCAATTATTAATATTAACTAGTTTACATAGTGCCAAAGTTAGAGAAAGAAAGGGAATCATAAAATTCAAGCACTGCTACTAGGTTGTGAGAATCAAAACTGCTGCAGCCAAAAATGAAAATAAGAGAAAGGAAATCTCTCCCATCAAACATAGAAGGCTCACCATCAATGTATACTCTCAATTTCTTGTTATCATCTAAAGATGTTAGTAGAGGTTAAATAAAAAGAAAAAGTCTTTGGTGATAAGTATTAATCTATTGGACACAGGGAAAATCCAAAGTAACCATGGTATCTTCAACGAGGTATGCATACACGCACTCAAGAGTTGAAGTAAAATCCCTATAAAGTTATTATACAATACCAATGATAGATAAGAATACAAGAGTAGTAAATTTACACTAAGACAAAAGATATTTCAAATTTATAACTTATAGTAATCCAGGTTCCCTTGGTACTCGATCGTGTCATGGCAAAAGAATATTGTGTCCATATGAGTGATAAGAGTGCATGTAGTATAACTTGGAAAAAAATCAAATATTGAGAGACACATGCAAATTATATAAGAAAAAAAGGAAGCAATAATTACATTGTCCACTATCAAAATACCCCGACCATTTTGAGATATGCAACAACCTTAGAAGTGGTTTTTCTTGCATTATGATGATTAAGACTACTTGATATATTATGTGTAAATATCTCCTAAGATGTGTTTGCTAGAAGAGACTCATTCCATAGTGAAATTGATTGGTAAATGCATTTTCCTAGTCCAAATGCTTGCATATAGAAATAGCCATTTCATTATAAGCTCCCATATCTGGATATTTCATTTCTTGAAGAATCATTGCACACCTCTATACTAAAAAACTATTATAATAAACAAATCAATTTTCATTCACTAATTTTAAGAGTTGAGAGAGAACATGTTTACTAATAGGGATATAGTAATCACAAAACACATTAGTTCCTTGCTTAAATTATGGAAGATTCTTTTTCCTATTCATCAATATTGCCATAAGACATCAATCACATGTTATTCCCCATTATATGTCAATATGAAAATATATAAATGTTATTAGTATACCTTTTTATTAGTTTAAGGATTATTCCTAATTGTATTCTAGATTTTATTATGGTAGGATATTCATGTCCACCAAGACAATGGTGAATGAATTACTTGTTCTACTATTATGAGAGATACATGTCCACCATTTTTATTATAATAGGAGATTCATCAATGTATACTACAACCTTATAGCATTGAATTGAAATATCAAGAGAGGTGAAGAAACAAAATAATTATATGTAATATAATCATTAAACCATTTGACATTAAGGAAATGGAGAAGTATGCATGGTATCTTCAAAAAAATTTGCATGTAAACACTTAAGAACTAAACTTAGTGTCTCGAAGATAAATTACTATATGATGAAGATAGATAACAATATAGAGTAAAATATATCTATGAATACAAAAGAGTAAGAAGTTAGAGCATATACTCATATAGAAATTAGGGTTATTAATGTGGACCCCCCTTGTATTAGGTTTGTTGTGTGCACTACCAGGTTATGTATGGCCTCCATGGGAATTGCCTTTGTTGCTCCCAATCCCCCATATTAATGGACTTATTGGTTGGATTTTCAACCTCATTCATAGGTGCACTGACCCTCTTTCATTTTCCCTTCTCGTGGTCTATCTCATTGTTCTTGATACCTAAAGGAACTTCACTGGTCTTATTACCTTTGGTTTTGGGTAAATTTGCAAGAGGTTTAATATCATAAGTTTCTTATTAATAGTTTGAGTCATTTATCAGATCATGGTAACATGTTTACATGTTAATTTATAATTTGTGTAATCTATCCTTAGTCTATCTACAATCAAAAGAGTAATTAAAGTCTCCATAAGAGAGAGAAATAAGAATACTATTCTCACTTCATCTAAAAAGATGCATTGGGTTAGTCCCTTACAGAAGAGATGAGATTCTGGAAGACTCTCTAGGGCTAAAGGAGAACCTTTCATCCAATTTTGGATCCACTTGGTTCATTGAGGAACCTCATCCACTACAACTGGGCTAATAGGAGGTGATTATATCAAAACCCCGTGTGTGAACTAATCAAGGATACCTCAATTTTACCATTGAGGATTAGGGTCTCCTGTGTTCGTGTGAGATGTGTAGTGATATCTAGTAATCCATAGATGATTCATTGCCAAAAACACTATAAAAAAACTAAATGGAGGTCAAGGAGCTATATTCACAGATATAGTCCCCAACACATATGTATGTTCTCTCAGGACTTATCCCTAACCTGTGATTTAACCATCCCTAAAAAACTACTCATCGTATAGAATTTTTGAAATCTCTACAACATATTTTTTCAACATATACTTAGAATTATAAATGTCACTAATATGCATAATGAGTTGCAGATTATTATTGTGTATACTATATATTTATTTTTCTTGATTTTCAATTGCAAGAAAAAAAAACAAAATGATACTATGTACAATTAATCAACCTAATCCAAAATGCCCACTCTTGTGCCAATGTTCCTTTACACGGGAACAAAAGATAAAAGAACACCCAATGAAAATTTCCTCTCACAAAGAGATAAAAAAAGTGAATTGATTATTTCCTTGACCACACTTTGACACCCTAAAACTTCACCTTCACACACACTAAGACAGAATTCATACCCTTGGTTGTACCTTTCGAATTAACACTAACCCTATCCTTGATATAAGGTTTCTTTTCTCCATTAGTCCTTTATTCACTTGCCAATGATAGTCTATTACACCTTTCCATCTCTCACTTTGTTGGTTGGTAGCTACCATGAATCATCGACATCCATGACAAGGTAATTTCATCTAATTTTAGGCTTCTCTCTAGAAAAGATTGATAATAGTTGTTAGGAATCTAGATCGCCCTGATGATCTTTATCGTCAATGTTGTTATTATAGTACCTATCACAGAAGTTGGGTCTAATGCTTGATATTAGTTGTCAAATCCATGGGTAAGGTCATGCAACTATCACATCCTAATCTTAAATTTATCTACACTTCTTTAGGACTCGACTACTACATACATTTTTTAGTACAAGAATCCTAAGTGCACAAAAAGAGAGCATGAAAATAGTATATAAATTGAACTGATTTATACAATTTTCTTATAAATGAAGGCTTATATAGTGTGAAAGTGATTTTAATATTCATATTCACAATCGTATCAAATTCAAGGTAAATGGTGTATTTTTCATTACTTCCATTTTATGTGTTTTTTCCCTTCCATGATATTTTCTGCAAGATAGATGAATAGTTATGGTTGTAGAGTGTTGTCAAATACTAAAGGAGAGGAATGTGTTAATCACAAATGTATTTTCATTTTTCTATTTGTATTATTTTGTTCTCCCCCTTACTCAAGATCTTCTTATCATATTGTATTTGTTCTTTCTAATTATTTATTCATTGTAGGAGTATCTTGTAATTACTAGATAAAATTCTAATAGCATCATTCATCTCTTAACAAAATCTGATTGAAAATATTTGTATTGTTTGTGGATCTCAACATATTACGAGTCTATTTTAATTGGGATACGTACAAAACATGTTGGTCAGAGTTTCAACATACAAATATTTTTTTAATAAAAGCATATATCACTTTTTTATAATTTGATTCAATAAATGGTGCAATTATCTACTCATATACGTGTAAAACATAAATTGTAAGATTTTTTTTTGTAAATTGGTTTGTAATTCAAGATGTTGAAAATAGCTCTACAAAGTATAATATCTACCAGAACCACTAGAGAAAGCTCCAGGTTGGAAGTAATGGAAGTTATGTTAGAAAACATATATGAAGGAAACTTACCCGGGTGGAAAAAAGTTTATTTCAATTTAAAACATCATTCAAATAGTGTGATAATAATTGTTATAAATTCATTCTATACCAAAGTTATTTTAGAAGATACGTCATACTTTTTTTTGTAAAATATTTATGCTCCAATCATGTGTTTATAATGAAGATAGTAAAATCCAAAATTGAATGGATTATAGTTACATGCTAAAATTTATGTTGTTGTAACATGATGAATGATGAATTACTTTGTATTATGTACACTCCATGAAATCTAATGTGTGTGTGTATATATATATATATATTTGTGTATATATGCATATATATACATATATATGTGTGTATACATATATATACATGAATAATTGAAAGGCAATTATATTCTTTTATACATGCACAAATGAATAGGAGTTGAATAGGGACATTGTTCAGGCTTCTATCTATATTGGTCAAGGATAGAAGTTGACCGAGAACTACTGATCTCCAAGCTTTTTCTAAGGGTAGGTTGGTCAGGGATTTTTCCAACCAACACTTTTGGTCACAAATTTATAGGTATTATTAGGGAATTTGTCCTTGTCGTTAGCACATTTTATAGTAGTAAAAAGAATTTTTAGTGGAGGACTTTTATGAAAGATCAAAACCCCTAAAAAGTATAAGGTATTTGTGCAGGACATTCTAGAAAACTAAGATATTTTCCTTATACCAAAATGCTTATATAGAAATCAATTAGTGAATGCGTCAAATCCCACATAAATGTGAGTTTTCTTGTATAACGTTTCCCACCAAAATTTCCATCGCTAGTGATTAGCAAGTAAAAGAGAATAACTAGTCCATGGAATTAATCATAACTATTCCCTCTCCTCATACAAATTGTAAGCCCAACATAGAAAGAAAGACCTCGTGTATTTCCTAGTGTAGAAAGTAGAGTGGCCGCTAGGGTGAGGAATGATAAGATGCCTAGGAAGCCTTGCTTGATGATTGGTCATCTCTAGCTATTATCATTTGTATTTAATTGCCCTTAATTGACTAGCAGTAGATCATTCACCAGTGTGGTTGATTGTCTTCCTTCTCTTGACATTTGTAAAGTGAGTGACGACATGAACATTTAGCTATTCCTGGTTCAAGTTGGACTCCATAGTAACTAGTATAATTTCATTCTAGGTTACAAGAGGTATCTTCTTCTCCTAGATTTTCTCTTTTACTTCTCACTCTTTTTTTTCACCCAATTATTGAAATGCTTCTCCTATGATTAAATTTGTCAATCCTAAAGACAAAGCTCTAGAATGTCTTTCTATCTTATGTGAGTACTCGATAAGTATCCTAAGGAGATCCCTATGATACCTTTAGAATATTGTGATAAAAAAGTATCAATACCCAAATTTCAGTTGGATGTGTACTAACATATCAACCATAAGTTACAAGTTCATTTCTACTAAACATGTTATACACCTGTATGATACTCACTTATGCTTTTTACTTCATTATGGTGGAGGATACATACGCCATTCATGCATTGTTGGTAAACTCAATGCTTAGATATATTGGTGAAGAAGTGTAGGGTTACTAGAAAGGCTTTAGCACAACCCTCATTCTGAATAGTTGAAATGAGAACCTCCACCTACAATGAAAGAACCCTTCACTAACTTCAGTGTGTATTTTGAAACATTAGCTATGACATCAAGGGTCATTCCAACATTTTGGGTTAGAGTAGATTTTATAGCAAAAAGCAACTTTATCATTAGAAAATAGATGGTTGTATGAAGATGTCAGAATTAACATGCTCAACCACTCCTCTATATTGATGACATGTTTGATTGAAATAGAACTAAATCCTTTCCTATCACAAAATAGGGCAGATTGAAAGTCTAGATCATTCCCTTCATCCAACCTAACCTGGAAGCCACTTGACATAAAAAAATTGATTATGGAGGACTTCAAAAAAGTGCATCCACATGTGTTCCTAGTAAGAAGTAGATTTTCTACAATTCATACTTTGATGAAATTAGGTTGGCAGCACCTGTCAGTGATAATAAAACATCTATCTTCAGGAAATCATGCAATCAATATCTAAGTAATAAAAAGAAGGTTTGGTGTCAGAAGAACAAGGTTTTGACATTTGGACTGCAATGTAGAAATCCATTCTCCAAATAAAGTATACCACACAGCATAATGCTTCTATCCACCATTGAACCAACCACATGTGTCCTCCTCAACCAAATAAGTGTCACAGACTACCTGCATTCAAGGCAATGTATGTTTTCTTCAACAAGGTGCTTCTTTTATGCCACATAGTAAAATACCCATGGAATGAGAATGTGGTAGCAACACTAAGATCCATTTTACTAGTGACCTTTCCATTAGGAGAATAAAGACATAAAAACTAGTTGACATCATTAGGATCAAAGGCATGTTCAATAGAGCAACCAACACAACATGGATAATTATTTTAGAAAAGTTTGAAGCTATTTTAGTGATAAAGTGGTATAATGTGTGCCACAATAATGGATTAAGTATTGGATTAGGTATACAAAAATTCAAGATATCATCATAAACTAAATTAAATGAGAACAACATGTTCAAGAAGACAATAACATGATGATGGATGGTGTATTTTCTACTTCTAGATAAGGAATGATATAGAATAGTGTTGAAATTTTTCTAAGACAAGGTAATAATGAATAAAGAGGAATGGTATTGAAAGAAAACTTTAGTTATAATTGAGAAGTTTAGAAACGAAGAAAAACATGTTATAAACTAAACATGCTATGAAACTAAGTCCATTAGAAGTTGTATACTAATTCGTTGTTCTCTTGACATTCAATGATACCAAAAATAAACAAAAAATAAATAAATTTCCACTTTACAAGCATATGAAATCATGGATAGAGATATAAAAAGTACAAGACATTTGCAAGAGTGTCACAAATCTATCTAGCTCAATTAAATTAGAAACCTTTTACTATGTCTTATCAGGCCTCTTAGGGCCAATCCATGACTTTGGATGATGAAATATCGATAGAAGTCAAAGGCGAAGTACCAGTGGATCTGTAGATTCCTTTGTAAAAGTTTCAAAGTCTTCATATAATCAGACATATTCCATCTATATGGTTCTATATGATTAATGGTGAAATATTAGTTAGAGATGGTTATTATTAGATTGCAAATGTAACAAATAAATTATGACTCATGTTTAAGATGGTTTTTTTCAAGGGGTACTTATGTGATCTAAAGAATTGTTTAAGATTCATACAGAACCTATTGTTTCAAATAATCTTCTTAATTTGAATGATAACTCAATTTGAATGATAACTTAATTTGAATGAATCATGTTTCCTCTCACATATGGTATTTTCATTTGGGCCATGTGAATTTTGGATAGATATAATGTATGATGGATCTATATTTAATCTTGAAATCTGATATTAACAATAGTAGATCTAAATTTGTATGCAAGTTGAATTTCCTACATACCTTTTCATTTGGTGCATATGAATTTTGATATTTTAGATTTAGTGCATATTGGTATCTATGAATTTAATGGGATTTTCACTACGGAATTATTGCATAACTTTTATCAATGGTGTCAGTAAATATTTTCATGTCCATTTTCTTAAAAGTAAAGATAAGGCATTAGAAAAATCCAAAACATTTAAGAAAGAAGTAGAAACACAAATTAGTATGAACTTAAAATATTAATGTCTGATGGGGAGGAGAGTATATGCCGTACTTGTTCTTAGAATTCAATGAATTACATGGTATAGTTAATGAGGTTACATTTCCTTATACACCACAATCTAATGGGATTGTAGTATGTAAGACCTAAACACTAATAGACATGATAGTTATTTTGCTCCAAATTTTAGGTCTGTCCAACTTTGTGGGGTAGCTTAAAATAAAAATTTTCATATCCTAAATAGAGTTCCCCATAAACATATATACAATAGTCCATTTAAGATATAGAGAGGACAAAAGGCAAGTCTCAAATAAGTTTGAGTGTGGGGGTGTCTCATAGAGATGCTTGACCATAAACAGAAGAAGAAGAAATTGGAACTGTGAACAGTAGATTGAATTTTCTTGAATTATTTGGAGACAAGTTATGCTTATAGATTCAAGATTGTAAAATCAAAACTCCCCAGCACTAAAGTCAATACAGTAGTGAAACTTCATGATTTAACAATTTTTAGGATGTTTTCCTATGAAATCTGGTTTCCCCAAGGATGTTTCTCAAGAGGATCCTTGTGGCATTGGTTCTATTCTTGATCACGTATAAAGGATGAAAAATGTGGGGGGATGAATCAAAATGTCTTATTTTTTAATGTTATGATTCTAAGGAAATGGTTGAACCAAAGTAAATGTCATAAGACATCTACAGACTTTGGAAGTAACTTACTTACGATGTGGAGGATGATCCTATAACTTTCAAACAAGCTATGATTTCCCCAAAAACTAAGTTTTGGAAGGAAGTTTTTGATGATGAAATTTAATAAATTATCACAAATGCAACATGGGAATTGGTGGGTTTACCTCATGGTTATGCAGTTGGATGCAAATGAATCTTTAAGAAGAAACTCAATTCAAATGGGGAAATAAATAAGTATAAGGATAGATTGGTTGTCGAGGGGCACACACAAAGGGATAGAATATATGGTTTTGATGCATATTCTCTTATTTCTCATATGAATACAATTCTTGAGCTCATAGGACTAGCTTTCATATATAATCTTGTGATCCATCAAATGAATGTGAAAACCGCATTCTTACACAAGGATCTTCAAGAGTAGATATATATGGAACAACCCAACACTTTTTTAGGATTTGAAAATGAATCCAAAGTGTGTAAACATGTTAACTCTTTGTATGTCTTAAAACAAGTCCCTAATAATGTCATGAAAAGTTTGATTCGGTGATATAAGCTTTTGGCTATATCACTGATGATTTTGATAAGTGTGTTTAATGAAACATCACTAATTAGATATTCATCATATTATGCTCACATGTAGCTAATATCCTGCTTTTAGGTTTTGAATTGAAAATAGTAAATGAGACAAAATCATCATTATGTAGCAAGTTTGAGATGAAAGATTTAGGTGTCGTTAATGTGATTTAGGGCTAAAAATCACTAAGCATACTGATGATATTACACTCTCTCACTCTCTTTATGTTGATAGGATACCAGAGAGGTTAAAATAGACATTATGTAAACCTATTAAGACTCCATATGATTCATCCAAGCTCTTGTTCAAGAATCATATTGTTGATCATGTGTCTCAATTATGATATTCTTATATTATCAGAAGTTTGATGTATCTTATGAACCACACACAACCAAACATTGAATTTTCGATGAGTAGGTTAAATTGATAAGCGAGTTGTCTTGACAAGATCCACTGGAAATCTCAAGACATAATGTTGTGGTATATCAAGGGAACTAGTTCCCTTGGGCCACATTATGGCAAATATCCTTCTATAGTCGAAGGATATAGTGATGCAAGCTAGATTGCCATGAACTCTGGGAGAAATGGCATATGAGGATATGAATTCATGTTGAGAGCAATTTTTGATTCCTTGAGGTCTAAGAAACATACCATATGGTCTCGATCCACCTGTGAGTCTAAGTTGTGTGCTTAAGATGATACTAGATTGGAAGTTGAATTGTTACATGGACTTATGTCCAATTTACCTATGGTAAATAAGCCACTTCCTTCATTTTCAATTCACTGTGATAGAATAAATCTAGCAAGGATGAAGAGTTTCAAGTACACTCAAAAAAATTGTAGACACATCCTAGTCAGACTCAGGTATGTGAGGGAGCTAGTGTCTAATGGGTTGATGGTTGCAGACTAAGTAGGTATCATAGAGAATATAGTCAATAATTTGACCAAAGGTCTTACCTTTGGCCTTATTTGAGACATACATGTTGAGAATGAGATTGAAGTCTTTATTTTTCACAAGAAGTATCACCCAACCCCAAAGAATGGATATCTCACAAATTGGATTCAATTTGTTGATAAAACAATTTATAGGTGAATTGATTTTTGCTATGTAATTTATTGATGTGTTTAACATCTATGTGTTTGTCCCCTAAGAAATTGTTGAAGTCATGATTGAAAAATAGTAAGATATTAGTCTTTGAATGGTGTTGACTCTTAGGACAGGATGCTAGAAATATATCCTTGGGGACCCCAGTTAAGTGATTGATGTTGTATAAGTCGCACTAGGGGAACTGGGTTATTTCCTGAATCAATCATGATTCTTGTTTTAGATGCATGGACTTTAATACATAATTTGTCTTTATTGTCCTTGTCTTTATTTTTTTGTTACTTACATATAAGGTTCATGTTCAAGATGTTAATTCACCTATTTCCTATGGGAGTCTACATTGGATAACTCAGGCATAGTTCAAGCCAATAGGCATTGTATGAAAGCATAGTATGGAGGACTGAGCAGCAGATCACACTACACATTATATTTTTTGGGGGTTTGTTATCTATATTGGCTTTGATAATACTAGTTAGTGTGGCTTAGCCCAATGTAGGTATGACATCTAGTACATATGGAGTGTGGAGTAAAAAAAATTTTGTTTTTGTTCAAATGGGGAGGTGGTTTAGTCCCACATTTCCCACTTATAAATCTTGTGTGCTCCTTATAAGTAGGAATATGAGGGTACGCTCACCCTTGTGGTGTCTATGATTACCATATATGCACATGAACATTCCATACCACACCTCACCTTATCGTATCAGGCCAAGCTGGGCTCAGGAACATGGCTCGTGGGTCATAGGAATTGTCTTCTATCAACTAGATAACTACTAATTAATTATTTAATTAACTTTTTTGAGTTGGAAAGTGACTCTTTGTATTTCTTTTATGTGTACAAGAGTAGTGGTGTAGTTGTGCCAAATTGGGAATAGGACTGTGTGTGAGATTGCTATAAATATGGGCCTTGAGATTAGGGTTAAACACATCGTAGGAAATTTAGGGTGTATCATGTTTGTGTTTTGCAATCCTATCATCATTTCCTTTCCTAATTCACTCCATGTGTGTGTTTCTCATGGAGTTCGTCTCATGTACAAGAGAAAATGTCTATGTTCTCTCTCTTCCAATTACGTGATCTATTGAGTGATGGTAACTAGCAACCACTGTCCTGCATCAGTGGTCTCACTGCTTGTGACATGCATGCGAACGAGATGACCTCTTTCTACTAGTTCTTGGTCAGATTGAGTATGGAAGAACGATGTGCACCTGGTGCATATTGGAATGTTGATTTCATTAAGTAACATCTCTCTTCTTTAAGAGAGTGATCTGGGCAAATTTTCTAACAAAGTTGTATTGTTTTTCATGCTCTATTTGTTCTTATCTTTCTTATCTTATTTTTTAGATTCGCTTATAAACCTATTATAATTTACAATTTTTTGATATTTCTTGTAACGAAAATATCAAATCCAAAATGAACTATTTTAATTGCATCGACACATGTGCAACTATAATCAAAGGTTACTCACCTCTTATTGTGTTTGCTAATTTTTTTATCAAGATTATACTTACTAGTTGTTCTTTATATATTGTACGGATTGGTAGATAGTAATTCATTGTACTACAATTTTAAATAGACTTAAATGTATAGGCTTGAATGAATAACATAGTAATAATTTCCCAATAGTAAACCACATTTTAAAGTCTATTAAACCAATGTAGTGGTTCATATGAGACTATTGCCTAGAGAGTGGTAAATTTTTACTAGGAAGAAACATGAATAAGAAATTAATGATAATTTTTTCTACTAATATGAATGAAAAATCGCAAATAATATTAGTTACAGAAAGATGACTATATAAGAGAAGAACAATAATCTATAGATTAACTCTGTCAATATACATAATCTAGTAATATAATATCTAATGATATTCATTATGACTTTTCTTGAATTCATGTCAGCCAATGTTCTCAAATGAATAAATCATATGCTTGTGTGTCAAAAACCCATCATCCTACCCTAGCGTTAACAAACTAACTTGACACTCAACATTAACCTTTTTTCACCATGTGGTTACAATAAATTTGTAGAGGCACGTTGGCCTCATTTAATTGGTTGCACAAGCTTCGTTAATGGTTTCCAACTCCAATAAAGCACTCATTCATACTAGCAGTAGACATCATGTACTATCTTCTAAATATTGATGCATAACCGCAATAGTCCCAACAATCATAATCTATTTGATTATAAAATGTGTACCTTTCTTGTATTTACCGCTATGAATGAAAATCTAATATTGGAAGGATAGAAAGCTCAGGATTTGATTTACCTAACTAAAAAATGGTCTATAAACAAGGGCATATCACCACCAATGTAAGAATGTCATACTCCCCTCATAAACCAAATGACAAACTTAAGCGTAGATTATGACCTTGATTCCCTCTCGTAGGCTACATTAGACCACTACAAGGAGAACATATTTTACTTATTTTGTATGGACCTAGGAGGAGTGGCCTCTACTTATGTCATGACTCATATTAATATAAATTTCATTTTATTCATAATTCCTCTTATACATATCAATGGTAAAAACAAGTCTCGTGTGTATTTTCCAGCCTAAGAAAATCATTATCATCAATACAAATTATTATTTATAATAAAAATCGTTCTCAGTTCCCAACTAGTAGGGTATAGTGATTTATATTCATAACTACAAATAGACATGATTTAACATTTACATATGCATTTCACCTCATATAAAGCACTCATGTCATTCAATATAAACAACAACGTATATTTCTAAACAAATATCAAATGTACCCTTGGATAATTTCAACAATGTATGCATATCATTAGTTTTATAACCAAATAGAATATTTTTTAAGTGTATAACAATCTACAATTCATCATTTTGTGACCTCATTATTATATTTAATTATTAGAAATGAATTCAAACTTAGTGAACATGTATAAATTCACCTTCGTACTTTTGTTTATAGTCTCCATTATATACTTTCATCTCAATTCCATGTTTCCAAATATCCTTTGTCTCAACTAATGAATATATACAATATCCTTCCCTCATATATCATTTAATTATTTAACTAATTTAATAATTTTCGGTACCTATTTATTTGCATGTGTAAGAAACTCTTCACAACTAAATCTTTTGAGTATTCACAGCAATTTCTAGCATAGCATCATAATTCTATACTTCTATAGTGATTCACTTCTTTCCCACATTCTAATTATGTCTCATTTTTATGTAGTATGGATCATTTAGCAACCTTTATTTATATTTATAACATCTTAACATACTTAACTTATAATGTTGAAAATCGATAACAATTTTTACTTCATGAAGTATGTATAGAAAACTAAAGAGAAGTTACTTGACTCCTTTGACATGTTTCTCTATCTTTAGAATGTTTTTTAACCTTTAGTGGTTTCAAGAAATTTCTTCAGAAGTTGAATTTCCCTTATTTTTATATCATATTGATTCAATGCGATGTTTATTATAGATTTATAGCACTCCAATACTTATAGTTTAACCAAACATCATATGTATAACATGGATATTCCTATCCAGATGTTGCTTCGCCAGTTACTTAGCTTGTACTTCAAAAGGAAGATATCGAGTATTTTCTACAACAAAATCCCATGTCATTGTTCATCTAACTTTAATTTCTACCTTAAAATTGATATTATGTCCTAGTAAAAAATATGTTTAACAAGAATACAATTGCAATATTATATAAAATAGGTTTCTCAAGTTATTTATAAAATGTATATATATATATAACCTCATGAATCCAAAAGCAAACTACATTGGAAAAAATCGAGAAATATAAAAATGTATAATAAATCATTAATTCATATTCTCCTACTACGAAGTTCTATTGTAATTAGTGAATATGTGTTCACAAGAATAAGTTCCTTAAAATTCCCACATTTGGTAGAAATAAAATATAAATATATTCTTATAGATCCACATCACATATTTATTTTCACATCACGTATTATAAGAAAAGAAATAACATATTTACTTGATATTAGGATTGGATTCAATTTCATTCAAAAACTCACAAAATAATTTAAGTTACTTATATTGTTAGCAACTTTCATAAAGTCCACATAGTTGAGGTTGACCACCCTTATTCTTGACCTTAAAATGAATGAGATTAAATCACACTGAACATTTGGGGTGGCAATAAAACCCATCGTCCATCAACCAAACCGGTGCAATCCGGTCCATATTGTGACACGTGGGCATCCATTGGCTGAGTGGTAGTCTCAGTTGAGTGGAGAAAACAACTGCTACCGCAGTTGTGGTTTTGGGAACCCAAAAATTCTTGTTTTGCAAAGATAAAGACATGATAGGAAAGGTGACATAGTTGGAGCCCTAGTAGCCACCCTCTCCCCTACTGATCTTGTCTTCTACTCTACTCGTCAGATTCAACGTTGTTTCTCTAGTGCTTCTAGATGTAGCACCAGTATCCCCACTCGTCGATGCCAGAAACTAAGGTAGTGAGGTCCTTCCTTCTCATTGGATTTTGAAGCTAGAATCACTACTTTGGACCAAGGATCACAACTGTAATGATCTAATAAGGTACACATACCGCCCGGCTCCTTCTCTAAACTCGGCCACTATGTCTTCACCTCTTCCCATTTCTTATACTCCACAGACCCTTTCTCGCATCCCCTCCATCCCTACGCATCCCTACAATCCCTGACATCACTGCTCTATTTGTAGAACCTACACTATCACCCAACTGATGCCTCCCCTTGTCCTGTAGAACCCTTGAATATCTATCTTCCATCCCACTTCCATCTCATCCACTTCCCATAAATCAATCTCACCCTCCACCATCATTCACTGTCATCTTCTGCCAAACCTTGCTCACCTTTAAGTTCAACTAATTTGTCCACCCCAGCACTTCCTCTACCTACTCTTGTGCCACCCATCACTAATCCCTACCTTCAACCCATTATGTCAACCAATTCCTCCATTCACCTCTCTTCACCCCTATGCAACCCGCAAATTCATCCTCACAGCCCCTTCTTGACTGTAAATCCACTTCTTTGCCATTAATCCCCTTGCATCTGTAGGAACCTAGTGCAATCAGTCCCCACATCCAACCTACCAAATTCCCCAGGCCCAACACAGTGGTGTGACAATTCTTATTATTTTCCTTCTTTCATTTGATCGAGGGTAGTGGTGAGACAATTCTTCTTATTTTCATAGATCCTCCTCGCACTAGAATACTTGCACATGCTTGGAGTTGTCTACTGAGACCTCAACACATAGAACATCCTAGTTTGTGGAGACGACCACCTCATTGGCTTATTAAGTTCACACACTCCTCTTCATCAAGTCTAATTGGGATCTATGTCTTAGCACTAACACCAAAAAGCCCTTCTCTGATTGCCTCTATTGTACGACTTTATCAGGTGTTGTGGATCAAGATCCTAGTGTATTAGGTGAATCTAGCTATTGTTATATCTGATTAAGGTTGATTGAGAAGGCATTGCAATAGGATAATTGTGCAGGATCTTAAGGATAAGGTATACTAAATGCAACTATGTTTATTGTACTGGTCTGCCTCTCAATTCATTATTTCATGTTGTATATGGGATTAGTTATTGCTCTAGCTGAGCTTACATGACTTGAAACCAATGTACATCTTTTGTAAACATAATATTCATGCTGAAAAATAGAAGGAATGAAATATTTTTACCTTTTTTACGCATGGATCTTTGGGTATCATATGCATCATGATATGAAGGTTGTCTTCATCTATCTATTAAAACAACAGTGGGAATGAACCTTGCTTCCAATAACTACACAAATCTCAGGATGTAAAATAGGAAAGAAGATCAATGAACAATAGTTCTTCTATGTATCTTTCTCTTCATATTGCAATCTACATTCTGGAATTATCGACTATTGCCATATTATACTATGTATCTTTCTCATATTTTCTCATGCATCTATTTATATTTGGAGTTAGTTTCTCTAGTGATGTTTTCCTTGTGTTTTTTTATTCGGAGTTGGTTTTCCATATCTATTTGTATTTATATTGTACTATCTTGGATTTCTATCTTTCAAAAATATATGTAGGCGTACATAAGCACCTCCAACCAATAGTACCATTCACATTTAAAAATCATGAGTAATATTTGACTCCTATTCTTAGATATGGATACTCTCTCAGAAGTTTATAGGTCACCTATCACTAGCTCAAACCAAACACACAATGAATCTTTACCTGATGCTAAAAAAATGTTTCATCATCATGGTGAGGTGGCCGTAGGATTGAAATATGGAAGTGCTATGTGATAAAGGTGTTTTATGGTATTGAGAAGGTAGAATGCATATATTGCAAAAAGTTGTTAGCAGCAAAACCCAAGAATGGGACAACTACTCTCTGTGATCATAAGAAAAAAGTGTGTCTAGTACTAAATGGGGAGGGGTTGAGGAGAATTCCTAGGGAATCCTTACAAGTTCCATTTATCCAAGAAGTTGTAAGAAGATCTATATATGATATGGCTACAATGCATGATTATCCATTAAGTATGGTAGACCACACTAGATTTAGGAATATCGTTCATGTTATTCAACCCCTTTTTAGTGTCCAAGAAGAACCACTATAAAAGATGATATTAAAAAAATCTATGATAGTGAGAAGATGAAGGTGATGGCTTATCTTGATAGTTGTGATTCTCGGGTTAGTGTAATGACTGACATATGGACTGCAAACCATCAAATAAGTGGTTACATGGTAATTATTACACATTATATTAACTCAGGTTGGTGCTTACAAAGTCAAAATTTGAGGTTTTTGTATGTGCCTTGTCCTCATACAAGTAGGGTCTTGTGTGAAGTGTTGATGGCTTAATTTATCGAGTGGAACACAGACACAAAACTCTCAGTGATTGTTGTTGACAATTACTCAACAAATGACACAATGATTAGATTGGTGAAGGATAAGTTGCACTTAAACTCTACAATATTATCGGGTAGATTTCTCCACATGAGGTGTGTTGCTCAAATTTTGAATCTCATTTTTAAAGATGGATTGGTTGTCATTAAGGACGGAGTTGAGGGGACATGAGATAGTGTAGCATATTGGGCTGCTACGGAAAAAAGGACTAAGGGGTTTGAGGAAATCGCTAACCAATTGAAGATGAATGTTTCTAAAAAATTGTGTCTGGATTGTCCAACAAGGTGGAATTCTACTTATATAATGCTTCAGACTGTGATGATGTATAAAGATGTATAAAGATGTATTCAATGTGTTAAGGCAAAGAGATCAAAATTATAAGACATTGTTGAATTGGAAGATTTGTTATGAAGTCTTTGAAAAATTGAAGGTGTTTTGTAGAATTACAGATTATTTTCAGGGATAAAATACCCAACTTCCAACTTTTGTTTTCCTAAACTTTGTCAAATTAGAGATTCCTTGTGCAATTAGGTCAACAATCCAAATCCAGTAACAAAAAATATGGTTGGTGATGTGTTGGAGAATTTTTTGAAGTATCGAGATGAGTTTTGTTACAATGGGAGTGGTTGTTGTATTAGATCTGATTTATAACACAAATGTTATTGAGTTATATTTTGATACTATATATGGAGATAAGGATGAAGATCACAAAAAAAAAATCCGAGATGCATGTGTGGATCAGATCACTGAATATAAGGAAAGAGGTATTGCACAATATGATGCTGATGAAGCAACTGATTTGTTTGTTGGTCCACTTATTTACTCTCAAGATAATAGTGATGACGACATGCATATTTTTGATATCTTCCTTAATAAGAAGAAGTTACATTTGGGTTATTTTAAAATGGAACTAGACAAATGCTTGGATCTTGATAATGCACCACAAAATTTAGATTTCAATGTTTTACAATGGTGGAAAATGAACAATGATTCTTACCCTGCTCTAAAAGCAATAGCTAAGGATTTACTATCAATTCGAGTGTCAGTTGTTCTTTCGAATCAGTCTTCAACATATCAGGTAGGTTGATCGATCCTCTCCATAGCAGACTCCACCCAACTACTATAGAAGCGTTGGTGTTCTCTCAAAGTTGGCTTAAAGATAGCGTAAAGGCATATAGTCCTTTTGGTTGTTCTTTCTCTGATCTTTTGTTTCATTTAGAAAGTAAGCATATGCCTCATTATATAGATGGAGTAACTAGATCAGATGCTTCCTTTAGCTTATTATAAGATGAAGACCCTGAAGGTGAAGGTAAATCATATGACTTCTTAGAGAATTTGTGTAATCATCTCAAGATCTAATATAAATATCTTATTTGTGTTGAGTTTTCCATTTATGTTGCCACTTTGTGGTTTATTCATGACTGATAGACATGGAAATGGATGTTTGAAACATACATGGTAACTACTGGAGCTATTTTTCATGTCATATGGCAAGAAATACCTAAATCCTAAAGTTTGTTTAACAATGTTTGATGTTTGCATCTGCTTTCAATGGTTGTATTACAATTTTTTGCCACCTCTTTAGAGTTCTAATTATGGAAGAAGCACTCTTAAGTTTATTTTCAATTTGTTGTTTCCAGTAGAAAATAGGTCTTACTGTTGGTTGTCTATGGCGGGTATTGCTCTAGTAATATCATCTCCAGAACATGTCTTTAACTACACGAAAATTGGTCATCTTGAGTTAGGTAGGCATCTAAGTTCTCATTCTTTAGCTCATGTTGCTGACATTTTGTTTTGGGTATGTTGTCTGCTCTGACTAGCAAGGCATCTCTTTCCTTTGCCCAATTTCATCCTTTTTTTGTGAATTAGAAAATTTAGGAGGGGCTCAACAAAATGATCAAAGTTCTCTACTTTTTCCTACTCATCATTCCCTTCTCAAATCTACTTTATTTTTTGTTTCTATATGTCTTTTGGCTCGTTAGGTACAACATAACATCTCACTTAGTTCATAGTACTGTAGCTATTTATAAATATATTAGGCATGTGGCAAGCATTGAATGTTGTCAATTATTGTGTAAAATGTTAGTAATGAATTATGCATAAATGTTGTTGTCAAGTTGATGATATTCGTCTGTTATTTGTAGGGTCATAATTAGGATGCTTGTATCTATACATGTCATTCTCATTCAGTCTAGAAGGATCTTTTTCAGGAGGATCTTTGCACTTAATTTGCAACAAGTGCTTATAGTAGTTCAAAAGGATATTCTTCATGACGTTTCTTTATTGTAATTTGGACCAAGTTTGTTTCAGAATGGTTGTTGTGAGAACCCATTACACTAAATGAGATTACTCAAAACATAAAACATGATTACTCATTTATTAAACACAAATCTAAAAAATAGGGTAAATTAAAACTACTTTCAACATTTCTCAAATGCTCAGAAACATTTACATAAATGCCCAATAACTTGCTTCATTCCATATAATATTCAATATCCTTTACAATTTCTTTGTAGCCTCAGCTACAACATCAACTTTACAAAGGAATAATATCTATATATTCCACTTATACAAACATCAACATGCTATCAAAAGCTCAAATCAATAGAAACATCAGATACAAAGTTTTCACCTTGACCTGAGAGTATAGAGACGACTCTAGGACACACTAGACAACTAAATAACCTTCTCTAAGGTCCATCACCATTTTTTTTCTCACTCCCACAATTCTACTATCACTGTTGTTGATCACTTAAACAGATGTGCTGACCCACAGGTGAGACCCAGCCCCAGTGAGAGATATAACTCTCTCCAACAAATATATTTATTACAACAAATTATTTAACAATAAGTAGACTGAGAAGTTGGAGTATTTAATGGACAATTGAGCAGATGAAATGATTCAAGCATAAAGAATAAGTTAAACAAATAAGCTTAGCAACAAGTATAATTATCAAATTATGTGCAGACTATCATCTTGGATTTTATAAGATTACATCAAATACCAAAGGTCATCACTAGTTTGACTATCATCTTATGATTTTCTAATAGTATAAGAAATCTAGTAGCATAAGTGTTGTTTGCATTTCACATCAATTTCTTACACGTTTTCACACACAATTTCAGTTCATTTTGTTTCCATTTAACCTCTATACATATTCTTCTTTCCACCTTTTTGTTATTTTCCTTATCGCATGATGTGTATTGTATATATGCTTAAAAAGGGTCAAACTAGAGATACCCCAACTCAATGCCGACATCATTGGAGTTTCTCCATACTTTGTAGACAACTCAAAGTCTTATTTCTGTTGAAACAGCATCACACACGGCGTGTCTGAATTAAGACATGGCGTGCATGATTCTAGTTAGCCATGCATCCAACCGAAATGGAAAAAGACATGTCGTGTCTCCTTTTAGAACACGACGTGTGCGATCCTAAAAAGTACCAAGAAGAACAAAACACGGTGTGTTCACCACAAACATGGCATGTATCTAGGATGTCAAAGTCGACTAGATCAACTGTCAGAGACCGGAACACGATGTGTCTGAAGTAAGACACGTTGTGTCACTGTCAATTTCAACAAAATTGAAAAAAAAGATGCCTCTCAAAGTTGACTAGATCAATTATTAGAGACCAGAACACGATGTGTCTAAAGGAAGACACGTCATGTTACTGTCAATTTCAGCAAAAATTGAAAAATGATGTCTCTCATTTTTAAAGAAAAAACCAACTAAGGGAGAAGTTATCACTGGTCATATTTCAAATACTTTTCATCCAAGAGGAGGTCTAGAGCAAAGGAAGGCGATTTTGGGTGGAAGAAGGTGGTTTCTTGCCAAAGAACCTCCATTCTTCTTCTCTTCTTCATTTTCTTCTCGGAAGGTGCAACAGAACTTCTTCTCTCCACCAAGCTTCTCAGGAGCGAAGTTTGTCTGGTTTGGAGAATTTTTAGGAGTAGAATTTCGTCCCAAAGCCGGAGTAGAAAATTCTACTCTTCTTGGGTTACACCTTTAGTTCTCATAGCTTTTCCTTCTCTAAACCATGTTAAACTCTGAAAATTCTATATCATTTCTACTGTACATCATCATGGACGAGTAGGCTCTTTTTCTTGGACATGGGAGAGTAACTCCCATGTCATGATATGTATGGAACATGATAATTTCGTACTAAATGATAAATGTTTGCTTTTCTACCTTTTGAGTATCGGTTTCTTACTTCTTGCATGTATGGTTGGCCACTATGTATGCATGTTTTATTCGTTCTTGCTTGATCTGAGAAGATAAGTAGGAGAGCAAGGAGGTACTCTCTTGGAAACTCCTCCTTTACCACGAGAGTGGAAATTATAGAGTTGAGGAGTAGGTTTGTGATCCAAAACAAAATACATACATGAAAGTGTTGTCTTGAGTTAGGATTGTTGTATTTGCACTGAGAGGTGAAGTATAACATACAACTCTCCTTTAGTAAGTGCTTAGTATGTTTAAATTTAATGTTTCTACTTCATGTTATTATGTGCTAGTGAAATCCTAAGTCTAAGACTATTTTAAATCTGAAATCAAACCCTTTTATGTAATCCTAATACTATTTAATCTAATTCTGAAATTTTAGTTTAATTAACCAAATCTTGCTTTGAAAAACGTCTAGATTGTTGAAAGTTAGCACTCTTGCATTTAATTGATTTCAAAAGATCCTTGTGTTCGATCTTTACTACAACTACTCTTGTATACTTGCAGAAATAGGATAGTTGAGTAAAAGATCATTTATATGATTGAAACTCGTTCGTGTAATAATCAAACAAGCTTTTGGTGTCGTTGTCGAGGAGCTACGGTTAATCTAATTAGAGTAAAAAGTGCTAACTAGTATTTGAGACTAGATCACCACTTCCATTTTTGAATCTTTATATACCTTTTAGTTGTGTTCTCAATATCTCTTGCTTCTTCTCAGGTTGTATGTGTCACTCGCAGAGGGGTCTTCAACCATCTGCATTTCTAGATCCTGAAATTATGCACACTCTTTCAAGTTTAAGAAGAGCAAGAAGAGGAGAGCAACCACTTCTAGAGAGTGTTCCATCATCACCATCACCATCTTCTTCATCCTTTGAAGAAGCCACACAAGAAGATCCAACCATGGAGGAGGATCGTCCTTTAAAAGACTTTTCCATGCCGGTTGCCACAAACATTTGTGTAGCCATTGATCTACCTGCAATGCTAGCAAACAACTTCTCTATAGCTGCTTCAATGATGTAGATGATCCAGCAAAACTGTTTTGGGGGTGCCGTTAATGAAGATCCAAATCTTCATGTAGCTGAATTCTTGGAGTACATGAACACTTTCAAAATCAATAGTGTATCTATTGATGGAATAAGGCTACTAATGTTCCCTTTCACCTTGAGACATAGAGCCAAGGCATGGCTTTTATCTCTTTCTAAGAAGTCCATCAAAAGATGGGATCAAGTTTTAAATGCTTTCCTTGCAAAGTATTTTCCACCAAGAAAAACAGCCCAACTGAGGAACCGGCTCACAAACTTTTCTCAATCAGATGGAGAAACTTTGTATGACACATGGGAGTGGTTCAAGGACCTACAACACATTTGCCCTCATCATGGATTGACAAATTGGTTGCTACTTCAAACATTTTACAATGGACTATTCTACAATACCCGTATGACATTGTATGTTGCAGCTAATGGATCTTTAATGAATAAGTCTTACATGGAGTCTTATGATATCATTGAAGATATAGCACTCAATCATTGCCAATGGGGGTAAGATAGAAAAGCACAATCATCTTCTACACAGGGTTATTCAATCGGAAAGCAAGAAGGAAAGCACAGTGTTGATGTAGTTGATTTGATTGTAGCCAAGCTTGATGTCCTTACACAAAAGTTTGAGAAGATGACTACCATGCAGATCCAAGCAGCTGATGTAATTTGTGAAGCTTGCGGATTTTCCAGACATACTTCTTCTACTTGTTTTGCTCCTAATATGAATTAAGACAACCAAGAGCAAGTGAATGTCATTGGGATACAAGGGAACAAGAAATACAATCCCTATTCCAACACCTACAATTCGATATGGAGAGATCATCATAATTTCTCTTACCGGAACAAAAGCAATACCCAAAACTTTCAACAAGGACAACAACAACCACAGAAGCAACAACATTTCAACCAGAAAATAAATGGGAATCCACCAAGTTTCAACAATAACAGAGGTTACCAACAGCTACAACAACCTCAAGGTTTTTCCTTGGAGACTATGATGGAGAAATTGATTTCTACTCAAGCGCAACAAAATGAAGAGTTCAGGGGCAATGACAAATTGTTGAAGGACGCAATTGTCCAACTCTCCACAAAAGTGGATGGCATTTTCACTCATACAAGGATGTTGGAGAACCAAATTTCCCAGCAAGCCTTGGCACATCAAAAGAACACTCAATCTGGTTCTCTTCCAAGCCAACCGGAGGTGAATCCAAGACAACAGGCGAGTGCTATCACCTTGAGAAGTGGAGTTGAAATCTAAAGACCTTCTCCACTCAAGGAGAAGAGTGTTGATGTTGCTGATGAAGATAAGTTTGACACCCCTATTGATGACAAAGGAAAAGGTACAACTGATATACCACCTTCTTATAAAGCGAATGCACCATTCCCACAAAGACTAACAAAAAAGGAGGATTCAAAGTTTAGGAAATTCATGGATATCCTAAACAAACTCCATGTCAACCTTCCACTGGCTGAAGTTATAGCTGAGATGTCATCGTATGCCAAGTTTCTAAAAGACATCCTCACCAAGAGGAGGAAGGTGGACCAAGATGAAACTGTCATGCTTTTTGAAAGAATAAGTTCAATTATCCAAAATAGACTTCCTGAGAAACTAGATGACTTGGGAGCTTTCACTCTAACTTGCAAGATTAGCAACACCATGTTTGACAAAGGTCTTGTAGACCTTGGAGCTAGCATTAGTCTCATTTTGTCTACCTTGTGGTAGGAGCTAGATCTTGGAGATTTGAAACCTACAAAGATGGCCATTGAACTAGCTGATCATTCCATCAAATATCCCAAAGGTATTGTGGATAATGTGTTAGTGCAAATCGGTAAATTCTACATTCCTTGTGATTTTAATGTGTTAAACATGGTAGAAACTCCTTCCATTCCCATTCTCTTTGGGAGACCCTTTTTGAGAACTATCGGATGCCTTGTTGATGTCTGAGAAGGCAGACTTACACTCTAGGTTGGTGAAGCCATGAAGTTTTCTGTGTATGATGCCATAAAGGCACCTTCACGGGTAGAAGAGCTATGTTTTATAGACTCTATTAATTCTATTGTGGAGGAAAATGATGATGTTGCTAATTTGATATTAAATTACTATGATGATGATGAGGTTACAAACAATGAATCTGAAAATTCAGGAGTACTTTCTATTTCTCACTCAGATGCTATTAATGAAGACACTTCACTTGTTGATGATAAAGCCAATGAGAATATAGCTTGGAGAAAGGTAGAACTCAAAGCCCTTCCACTAGGGATGAGGTATGCATTTCTTGACTCTGATTCTACTTCTCCTATCATAATCAATGATGAGTTAACTAATGAACAAGAAAATAAATTGCTTGATGTATTGTGTTTGTATAAAGATGTCATTGATTACTCTATTGATGATTTGAAGGGAATCCATCCTTCCATTTGCATGCATAGAATAAGCATAGAAGATGATGCTAAACCAACTGTTGAACCACCTAGATGTTTAAATCAAAACATACTTGAAGTGGTTAAAAAAGAAATTTTTTAGTTGGTAGATGTCGGTATCATTTATCCTATAAGTGACAGCCCCTGGGTTAGTATCATTCGTGTGGTACCTAAGAAGGGGGGTGCAACAGTCATTAAGGGAGATAATGATGAGTTAATACAAACACGTGTAGTCACAGGTTGGCACATGTGCATTGACTACCGGCACTTGAATAAAGCAACTCACAAAAGATCATTTTCATTTGCTATTTATTGATTTGATGCTTGAACGACTTGCAAAACATTCTTACTTTTTCTACTTGGACGGGTATTTCGGGTTTTTCTAGATTCCTATCTACCCTCCCAACTAAGATAAAACTACTTTTACATGCACCTATGGAACCTATGCTTACTGTCACAAGCCTTTTGGTCTTTGTAATGCCCTAGTGACATTTCAGTGCTGCATGATGCCTATTTTCTCTGATTTTATTGAAAATATAATGGAAATATTCATGGATGATTTTAGCATTTACGTAGATTCCTTTGATCAATGTTTATGCAATTTTTCACTAGTCTTAGCCCGTTGCAAAAAGGTTAACCTAGTACTAAACTGGGAGAAGTGCCATTTCATGGTACAATCCAGTGTAGTACTAGGCCATATTGTATCTAATAAGGGTATTGAAGTTGACAGGGCGAAGGTGAAAGCTATTGAGAAGATGTCTACTCCTTCTTCAGTCAAGAACATCTGTAGTTTCCTTGGACATGTAGGGTTCTATAGGAGATTTATTAAAGGCTTCTCGAAGATTGCACAACCATTATGTTCCTTGCTTGCAAAAGATGTTGAATTCATATTCAATGATGAATGCCATACAACTTTCAACAAGCTCAAAGAAGCTCTTATTTCAGCCCCAATCATCCAACCACCAGACTGGAGTTCTCCTTTTGAATTAATATATGATGTGAATGACTATGCAGTAGGGGCAGTTCTTGGACAGCGGAAAGATAAGAAGCTTTATGCCATATACTATGTAAGAAAGACTTTAGATGAGGAACAAATCAATTATACAACTACCGAGAAGGAGATGCTTGCTATAGTGTATGCTTTTGACAAATTTAGATAGTATTTGGTAGGATCCGAGGTAATTGT
This sequence comes from Alisma plantago-aquatica, assembly GCA_963693085.1. Lineage (NCBI taxonomy): Eukaryota > Viridiplantae > Streptophyta > Magnoliopsida > Alismatales > Alismataceae > Alisma > Alisma plantago-aquatica. Next base: position 1,127,134,253 of record OY856409.1, on the reverse strand, counting down.
GTATACAAATCATGCTGCCATTAAGTATTTGCTTAACAAGAAAGATGTCAAACCTCATCTCATCCGCTGGATATTTCTTCTTCAAGTGTTTGATCTTGAGATTTGGGATAAGAAGGGGACAGAGAACAATGTTGTTGATCATCTATCTAGGTTAACTACAGATGCTGGAGATTTATTTCCTATTGAGGACCAATTGCCAATTGAAAAACTCTATACTTTATCATCCACACAAGCACCATGGCTTGCAAAGATTGCAAATTTTCTTAGCACAGGAGAACTGTCCCCAGACTTGACATATCAACAGAAGAAGAAATTTTTCCATGATGTAAAATTCTACTATTGGGACGATCCCTTGTGGTTCAAACATGGGAGTGATGGACTCATCCAGAGGTGTGTTCCTGAAGAGGAAATTGCCACAATCATTTCTGACTGTCATGCTTCTCCTTACAGATGTCACTTTGGAGGAGAGAAGACTACAACAAATATTCTATAAGCCAGCTTCTATTGGCCAACCTTATTCAAAGATGTAAACCATTTCATCAAAGCATGTGATAAATGGAAAAGGTTTGGAGGAATATCAAGGCATGAAGATATGCCTCTTAACTCCATCTTGGAGATTGAGGTATTCGATGTGTGGGGATTTGATTACATGAGACCTTTCCCATCTTCCTGTGGTTATCAATATATTTTAGTTTATTGTGATTATATTTCTAAATGGGTTGAGTCCATCCCAACCAAGCACCGGATGCAAAATCTGTAATCAAGCTATTATAGAAAATCATTTTCCCCCGGTTTGGAGTTCCTAGAGCTGTGATTTCTCATGGAGGCACACATTTTGTTGAGAAGTAGTTCACCAATCTTCTATCCAAGTATGGAGTCACTCATAAAGTCTCTACGCCCTACCATCCTCAAACTTCTGGGCAAGTAGAAGTCTCCAACCGGTAGCTGAAGAACATTCTAGAAAAGATTGTGTCTAGCTCAAGGAAGGATTGGGCCTTGAAGATAGATGATGCATTATGGGCATATCGAATAGCTTACAAAACTGTCATAGGCACAACTCCATTCAAGATAGTATATGGTAAATCTTGTCACCTTCCACTAGAGCTAGAACATCGTGCTTTATGGGCTATCAAATTCCTAAGCGTTAATATAAAGAAGGCTAATGAGAAATGTCTATTGTAGATGCAAGAGCTAGAGGAACTCCAACTAGATGCATATGAGAATGCAAAGCTCTACAAGGAAAGAACAAAGGCTTGGCATGACAAGAGAATCCACATGAAAGATTTTAAGGAAGGAGACAAAGTGTTGCTATTCAACTCAAAGCTCAAGTTATTTCCTGGAAAATTGAGATCCAAGTGGTCTGGTCCATTTCTTGTAATGAAGATATTCCCATATGGAGCTATTGAACTACAAGGTGAAGATAGCATTTTTAAAGTCAATGGACAATATTGCAAACTATATACATCTAGAGATGAAGTTGGAAAGGGAGCCTCTTTCTCCCTCCAAGATGCTTGATGAAAAGATTGAAGAGTCTCACTCCAGAATCTAAATAGAGGACCTCGTGAGAGTTGAACCCACATTAGGATAGATTTCCTTTATATTATTTGAGTCAAGAACACTTTTTAGTTTCGTAAATAATCTTGTCATGAATGAATGTAATAACTTAGACAATATCTATCACTATTACCGTGCTGACAAGAAGCTATTTTCAACAGAAACTACAGAAGACACGATGTGTCTTTATTTGACACGGCGTGTTGCTGCTCCCGGAAACACAGCAGCTGAGTCATATCTCCAGGTACACGACATGTCATAAAAAGAACATGATGTGTCACTGTCCAGTATATTCAAGGTATTACTCAATCCGGAAAAGAACACGACGTGTCCTCATTTAGACATGGTGTGTACTTCCGAAGTAATGTGAAGCATAAGGTATCTGGAAAATAACATGACATGTCTTTATTTGAACACATCGTGTAGTTATCAGTGAAAGGGACACAATTTGAATTTTTGGATTCGGACACGCCATGTACTTAGTGGAACATGACGTGTCTTGTAGCGCACAAAGGAAGTTCTGTCAAGAAACACGTCGTGTCTTACAAAAGACACGTCGTGTCTTACAAAAGACACGTCGTGTCTTACAAAAGACACGTCGTGTCTTACAAAAGACACGTCGTGTCTTTTGATGAGAATATTGGTTTTTAACCTAAACCCAACCCGCCTCTCTTACCCATGCCTCTCTTTCGAGCCGTATGAGATTCCCAAGTAGCTGTGTGCCCTAGTACCCTTTCCCCCTTGCTCGCGTAGCCTCTGTGTGTCGTAGCACACCTTGCAGTGTTGTCGCCATGTCATTGGACGTGTCTTCTTCAAGAAGAAGACTAGTCGCCATCCCCTTTGCTCACGCCGTCACCATGTTCTTCTCCAAGCCCAGCGCAGCGGATGCCCTACTCACTCCGCCTACACGCTAGGTGGTTCTCTAAGCCACCTGCTTCCTCGCCATCTTCTCCAAGACGCCACCTACCCACAATAGAGTAGAAGCTCGTCCTTCATCTCCTACCCAAGTGAGATCCTGAATCCAAGAGTTGCATCGCCAATCTCCACCATTCAAGACGCCACCAACTTGTCTCTTTCATGTGGCAGCCGCATTTTCGTCGTCTACACTGAGCCACACCACTGCCATTTCACTCAACCTCCATCTCCATCTTCTCAAAACACCGCCATCCCCAACTTCAGCCTACAGAACTTCTCCAGGTACATGTTGTGTTGTACAAACAACACACCATGTACTTCACTGATTCGTCTAGAGATTTTTCAACCAAACATGTTGTGTCCTTTTCTGAACATGTTGTGTCTAAGCCCGTCAGCAGCAATGGCACCTGTTAAGCAAACTTCCAATCACAAGCATGGTGCTAGCTCCTCCTCAGTACCAGCATACATCTCCACAACCCAATTCTGGGTCACTCCTGAGGAAGACCCGACGTACCCGTTTCTCATAGCAAGGAGGGTGCTTCCTATGCGTTTTGCTTGTGACCAGACTCTCACCACCCTCGGCTTCAAGGATGAGGTCTTCATGCACTTGCAATATTTGGGGCTAAGCTACATATGTCACATGGTATCAAACACTTACCCCCATTTAGTTTATGAGTTTTTGACGACGCTCGCTCTAGAGAAAGACTCACAAAAGAAGATGGAACCTTATGGTATTATCCGTTTCTGGATTTTGGGTCGTAGTTTTAAGCTTACCTTCAGGCGTTTTTGTGAGGTTTTAGATTACCACTATGACAGGGCAATTAGTTATCCACTACATTTTCACAGTGAGAAATTCTATTTTGAGATATCAGATGAGGAATGCCATGACGCTAAGCAAGCTAGGGCGTCCTCTATTCACAACCCTATTTTTTGATACATGCACTGCCATATTAGTATAGGAGTGTTTGCTAAGAAAGAAACTCAAGGGGTTGTTGGAAAACATGATCTTTTCTTTTTGTGGGGAATGATGTATGACTAGTACATGAATGTTGCTTATTATATCCTTACACATTTATTAGACATTAAGACAGTGAAGAAGAGGGAATCTGGAGACATAATGTGTGGTGGTTTGATCACTTTGATAGAACAAAAGTTAGATGTTGATCTGACAGGTGTCGAGGCTGCACCAGGTACAAATCTGGTAGACATTCAACATCTTATTCCTACATGATTGATCTCAAGGGTTGCCAATAGTGATACCAAATTTCGGCAATTTTTTTATGACGATCATTACATTGACATGCCAGATCCTAAGGATATCACATTGGAGAACAAAGATAACTGGAAAGTCATCCTGAACACTAAAGAAGAAGTCCATGCATCTAGAGCTACTGATGATACTAAGGCACCCCTACTGCTCCACCACCTCCCTCCACCAGCACATAGACATAGTACTCCTGGGCCATGACTGATGTCAGGCATCTATATGGATATGTGCAGTAGCAGTTTGACTACATAGACAACCACATGGACCTGATGGGTCAAAAATTTTCTTCTATGAATGATATGGTTCATCACATGGATAGTTGGCACCTTTCTCAAGGCCACTACTCCATGCCACAACAACACCAACATACTCCTCCACCACAACCCGAGTTTGTTCCACACCCCATACGGGTTGATATTCCAGATGACGATGATATCATTATCCAGTTCTTCCCCTCTGATCACATGGGCCCTGGCCCATCCCAGTGATGCCCCACCCCATGATAGGTACCTAGTTTTTTCCTTTATAAGTTTGATTGATGCAGTGAGGACAGTATAAATTTTCAGCTTAGGGGGATGCAACCGGACGGTAATGTAGTTTACTTTTATTGTTTTTCATGTTTTTCACGTTGTCATGTCTTTTCTGCTTTCATGTTGTTTTTTGTTTTTCTTTCATTTTGTGGCAAAATCATGTATGATGTGAGACTATATTGATGTAATGAGCTTATTTTTCTTCCAAGTTTGAACCATCTTGTCCTTTTGCACCTTAATCTATCATTGAAAGAATTCTAAAGAACATGAATAGATTGGTTGAAATTCTTTGGCCTCCAACATGTGTTTATTTCTTGTTTATACTTGTAGCTTGAACACTCAACTTTTTCATCATTGATTGCCTAAAACATATAATGGTTTCCTTTTGGTGAATAAATTAACATCACAACATCATTTGGAATATGGGATACCCTTGCCAAACTCTTAGTGCATTTTCAACCTTTCTTTTAGTGAATTTTTTTTCAAAACAAATGGATGAAATCTAGCTAATGTTGCTATTTAGTTGACTCTCCCATGTTGTGGAAAATAATTAAAATCTCTTTTATCTCATTTCACCCTAATACCCCATAAAAGATGGCTAAACTACCCACATATCATCCTAGCCTAGTGTAAGTCTGATCTGGCCACGACGGTTAGGTGGTATGTCTTAAAAAGAGGGTAAAATACCCCAACCGGCACTCCATGTGAGCATAAGCCTACATTAGCAACCGAGTGTCGGAACCCATAATCCATTTGCCATATCATTTCTAAAGGAGAGTACACCTAATTATGTTAATGTTAGCTAAGACTTCATCATTTGTATCCTTCATAGATGAGAAATATTGTTGTGCATCCACTAATTATTTGGTTTGGTTATCCAAATTTTGTTTAATGTTGTTGAGATGGTTGATTCATTAAATTGAAACCACCCTTGCTGAACTTAAGAATCTTTTTCAATGATGTTTAAGTTGAGTTTATGGCCATGAGTATAAACTATTGATCATTGTTGGCTGAGCATTGCATATCTTTCTTTCAACTAATCCATACATGATCTTGAAAATTCTTTCATGTGCGTTTCTATGTTCTTTTTGCTTGAGGACAAGAAACGGTTCAAGGTTAGGGGGATTTGTTGTATGTGTTTCACATCAATTTCTTACACATTTTCACACACAAATTCAGTTCATTTTGTTTCCATTTAGCCTCTATTCATATTCTTCTTGCCACCTTTTTGTTATTTTGCTTATTACATGATGTGTATTGCAGATATGCTTAAAAAGGGTCAAATTAGAGATAGCCCAACTCAATGTTGACATCATTGGAGTTTCTCCACACTTTGCAGACAACTCAGAGTCTTATTTATGTTGAAACAACATCACACATGGCGTGTCTGAATTAATACACGGCGTGCGCGATTCCAGTTAGCCATGCATCCAGTCGAAAGGCAAAAAGACATGTCGTGTCTCCTTTTGGAACACGACGTGTGCGATCCCAGAAAGTACTGAGAAGAGAAAAACATGGCGTGTTCACCACAAAAATGGGATGTATCTAGGGTATCAAAGTTGACTGGATCAACTATCAGAGACCGAAACACGATGTGTCTGAAGGAAGACACGTTGTGTCGCTGTCAGTTTCAACAAAATTGAAAAAAAGATGCCTCTCATTTTTAAAGACAAAACCAACTAAGGGAGCAGTTATCACTGGTCATATTTCTAATGTTTTTCATCCAAGAGGAGGTCTAGAGCAAAGAAAGGCAATTTTGTATGGAAGAAGATGGTTTCTTGCCAAAAAACCTCCATTCTTCTTCTCTTCTTCTCCATTTTCTTCTCAAAAGGTGTAGCAGAACTTCTTCTCTCCACCAAGCTTCTCAGGAGGGAAGTTTGTCTGGTTTGGAGCAGCTTTAGGAGTGGAATTTCATTCCCAAGCTAGAATTCTTCTCTTCTTGGGTTACACCTTTAGTTCTCTTAGCTTTTCCTTCTCTAAACCATGTTAAACCCTAAAAATTTTGTATCATTTCTACTGTACATCATCATGAACGAGTAGGCTCTTTTTATTTGACATGGCAGAGTAACTCCCATGTCATGACATGTATGAAACATGATAATTTTGTACTAAATGCTAAATTCTTACTTTTCTACCTTTTGAGTATCAGTTTCTTACTTCTTGCATGTATGGATGGCCACTATGTATGCATGTTTTATGCTTTCTTGCTTGATTTGAGAAGATAAGTAGGAGAGTAAGGAGGTACTCTCTTGAGAACTCCTCCTTTACCACAAGAGTGGAAATTATGGAGTTAAGGAGTAGGTTTGTGATCCAAAACAAAATACATACACGAGAGTGCTGTATTGAGTTATGATTGTTGTATTTGCACCGAGAGGTGAAGTATAACATACAACTCTCCTTTAGAAAGTGTTTATTATATTTAAATTTCATGTTTCTACTTGATGTTATGATGTGCTAGTGAAATCCTAAGTCCAAGACTGTTTTAAATCTGAAATCAAACCCTTTTAAGTAATCCTTATATTGTTTAATCTAATTCTGAAAGTTTAGTTTAATTAACCAAATCTTACTTTGAAAAAGGTCTAGATTGTTGAAACTTAGCACTCTTGCATTTAATTGATTGCTAAATCTCCTTGTGTTCGATCTTGACTACAACTACTCCCATATACTTGTGGGAATTGGATAGTTGAGTAAAAGATGATTTATATGATTGAAACTCATTAGTGTAATAATAAAAAAAATAAGTATCTTTAACATCATGAATATGTGTAGCAACATAAGTATAGCTAACATTGTTAGAATGTCTATCAAGTTGAACATATTTAGATCATAATTAGAACTAACATCAAAGCACAATCATCTACATAAGCATGATTATCAGTTTAAGCATCTCTAATACTAGAGACATGGCTAGTAGTAAAAGCATAGATAACAACATGTGATAACTATCACCATTAGAATAATCAACAGTAGTAGTTTATATATTATCATAGCATGACTACTGTATGTACACATCTACATTATTAGTATTCTACAACATAAGCATATCTATTATCTCTTAATGCACTAATAGTCATTTTTATGTAAAGAGAACAAACAAGGGTTATCATACAATATGAAGTGTCGTGTATAACTCTAAACAAATATGCTACACAATTGTATTGAATCTCTTACTACGCCCTGAGGATTTGATTCGTACCACCAAAATTCACCTGACCACTACTAAGTCAAAATCAGTCCTATACAAGGTCTAGGAAGAGTCAGACTCCAAGATCTTCTCCCTACTCGGTCAGTACGAGTATGCATCAAAGTGATATATCAATCAAACTGCAAAACAATGACATATAGTCCTGAAACTAGCATACCTTAATATAGGTCATGGTGCTAGAGAACAACTCACGCATGATTGTTCTACAAGAGGCATCATGTAGTTATATTGCTGCCTTTCACACATCACAATATCTAAGGCATGACCACAACCATCCTCCATAAACACCTGGTGTCAAAGACTAAAACACAAGGTAAGATGTGTATCTCTTAATTAAATTTAGATGTAAAACAAATATAAATTTTATTTGTTAATTTATTCTACGAGTTAAGCATAAACAAATTCAACATGTTTTCACATCAGGATTTGTACACGTAGAAGCCTTAAGTCATGTTTGATTTGAGACTGAGATTATAAATTTTGGGTTGGGTTATTCGATAAATCCATATCAGTTTATCTGCATTCGGTCCTATTTGTTTTTAGCAGATCATCCCATTATAAGCACTAATTAAATTGGTTGACCTCATAACTTGTGTTTTTCACACTGTCATATAATACAAAATAACACAAAAGACAGTCAAATTCAGACTGGGATTTTAAATTTTATTGAGAGAAGACTAACTTGATCTAGATTAGAGAACTCCAGAATTCAAAATGGTCCCCGTGAGTCAGGTTCCTGCCAAACAAAACAAGACTAGAACTGGATTGGGTTAGATAGATTTAACAACTACGTAGCACAAAAGGACAGCGCCTAATCCAGATCAAATCATGAACCAAATAAATATGAGATAAAATGATAGTTTATAACCTTTTTGGGTAATGTTTTATTCCATCTATGGGCCGACGAGACCCACTTCCCATAGTATTTACTGGCTCATGGCCCATCACCCATGGAAGTGGGGTAAACACCCCCGAATGGATTGACAGAGTCATACCCGTTCATTGTAGGTTTCATGGTCATTAGCGATAGCGCAATCTCAGGTAGTGAAAGAAAGCTTGTGAAGGGACTGGTCTCCATTCTACGCCATATGGTGTCACAAGGTGTTGTCAGTGGCTAATTAGCCAAGTCAGACTGACAGACATACTACGACATGGGTCGACCTTGTTTCTCTCGTACAGCAAGGGGGTGGATTAGATATCCTCAACCGCTAGAAGGATTCTTCGGGGGGGCTATAAAATCTCCTCGGATCTACCAAAATCGGCACAAGCTTACCCATCCTCCGATCTCTTCTTCCTTGCCTGGACTCTCCTTTCTTCTTGTTCTTTTGCAACCAAATTCTTTAGTATTGATCTATTAATCTTTTATAAATGTACTTTACTTTATGTGAGTCTTCCTCATGATTTCCTTATCATTTTGTAAACCTACTGCTTACTTTTCTTGATTTATTTCTATATATCATACATACATTAGTGATAATTGATAACATTTGATTTATGTGTGTTTCCTTTCTCTTTTTTTATGTTCTTACTCATGCTGCCCAAATGCGATACATACCAGCTTTTGCTGAATCACATAACTTCAGGTGAAGAGGTGGACTACTCAACTACAACAACAAATTAGAGCATAATGCCAAAAGTATTCATCATGGACATGGATAGGTGTTCCTCTATGCTAAATTATATTATTTGGTGTAGATATCATGTATAGGGTAGATGTGAAACTTCTTGTAAACCCTATACTCTTTTGGTTTGTAAGGGTATATGAACAAACAAGTTTGTTGGACTTGACTTAGTTGACCTAGAGGTTATACATTGTCCATATTTTGATAATGACTTAACCATTCCATTCATATGTACCTAATATGGGTATTCAAGATTGATCTCAGGCTTTAGGTACATGAAAAGGACCAATTTACACAAGCCCTAGCTTGTCAAAGTTTAAGTCAAATGCAATGCAATTGTACTAATAAGGAAATCACTTCAAACGACCTTAGAAGATTTTTGTAATCACTTTTATTGATGATATGACTTGTAACTAAGATGAGAAAAATATGTGGGATACTTAATACTAAGTTTTAATCACTTATTTTCCAAATTAGAAAATCGATCACAAGCTGTTGATCGGTCGAGTTACAATCTCGACCAATATCATGGATGGATTTTCTAAAAGTAGCAATCGGTCGAGTTGTGCATTCACAAAACTCGACCGAACGACCTTCTGACCAAAAGCAATTTTGGATGATCGGTCAAGTTTCCCAGAACAAACTCGACCAATAGTTTGAAAATTGGGTTTGTCTTTTAGTCGATTAGTTGAGTTACCTTTATTGAAACTCGAATGAATACACTGTACGGAAAATGCAGAAAAAGTGATTATAACCGTTGGTGACTTGTTTGGATGAAAATAGATCTGTTGCCTTGAGAAAAAAGGCTATATTTCGGTCCTAAGTGTTCCCCAACTCAAGGGAGCACCCCCAACTATAAATAGGACCCCTTGGAGTTCATTCCAAGTTTGCTCATTCACTACATTTAAGGTCCTTGTTATAGTTGAGTGTGCTACTACTCCTTGAGCCACTTTCTCTCTCTAGTTTACACTTCATTTTGTGATTTGTGAGTGAGTTAGGCTTATTGTAAGAGAGCTCCACCTTTGTACATGTAAAGCTCTCAAATATTCCACTACTTCCCTATCCCCTTCTCTCATGAAAAAAGTTGAAGCAAGCTCCATCGAGTGAAGAAGGAGTTGTAGTTGATCCTCTTCAAGGTTGTTGAAGAGGTGGTGATCTTCTCCAAGTGAAGGAGAAGGCAACGGTTGAAGATCCAAGAGGAGAAGCAAAGTCCTTCAAGATGGAAGACTTGAGCTTGAGTGGGTAAGACCTAGGTGAAGACTGAAGACTCAAGCTAAGTGGGTAAGTTCCTTGGTAAGGTGGAGATCTCCTTGTGTTTGGATGGGTAAGTCCTTTGGTGGTAATTTGTTGTAAATCTCTTTGGTGATATAATAGAGAAAAGCACTTGCAAAGTCTTAGAGGCTGACCTTTCTAGGTATTGGACTGACTCACTTCTAGTTTGAAGCGTGGAACCACTCTACATCCCTTTGTCAAGTGCTTTCTATCAATCTCTCTCATCCTTGTTGTGTTTGTTTAGATAGGACTTCAAATTGCCATTTAGCTATTGCTCCAAAATTGATATAATTTGAAGGTCTAATCTGTTTTGTGAGAATTTTTTTAGCTCTATTCACCCCCCTCTAGAGCCCTTAGATCCAACAAGTGGTATCGTAGATAAAATTCTTCTCCAACAATCTCCTACAAGATGAGAAGATGGGTGACAACCTACTTGGTTCACTCACTAGTATAGAACTGACCTTTAGTGTCGGTTATTTAATGCATTTGGCGTCGGTTTCAAAGTGACACCCAAGTGGGCACTGCTAAAAGTTGAAACATTCATCATCTATTTTAACACCGATGCCATAACCCTTCCCACCACCAAAAATGTGCCAGCTAGGGCACTATAGGCGTCGATTATTTAATAAAACCGACACTATATCCAGGTCAAAGTCATTGGCGTTTCACAAAAACTGACACTATATAACCCTTCCCGCCACCAATAAAATGTATCAGCAAGGGCACCATCGGCATCGGTTTTTATATATAACTGACACTCATAGCCACATAGACGTCAGTGTTTTGCTAATAACCGACATTGTATGTCTTTGTTGTCAGTTTTATACTAATAACCAACACCTATGTGCTGATTTTTTTTTCTTATCAGTTTGCAGGCCTGCTGTATGGCTGGTCAGTAGGATGCAGAACCTGCAGTTCAGTTCTGAATTGTAGGTTTACAACATCCATTGATATCAACCAACAATAGGCCAGAAACCTACAAAATTAACAAGATGGACAACAATTTATGATCACACACATGTATAAGCACATTTAATTCATATTATTTTTCATCACACACATGTAGAAACCAGTAGTTCCATTTCAAATTTCCTCCATTTTCACACACATTTACCAACCTGTAGTTCCATTCATTTCATCACTTTTCACATTGAGACACATGTAGAAACATTCATGTATTCATCATCTTCACATTCACACATATGACAATTCAGAAAAATTCATTCACATTCACACAAAAATAATTATGAGAATAAATTTTAGAAATATCATTCTTTATTCATCATCGTCATTATCACCATCAGTATCCCAATTATATTTAAAAATTCCCACTACTTGTAGGGATTTTTCCCATTCTTCTCTTACATCATATAATTCTTCCCTTGTATAGGGAGTATTTACATCTAATAATTTTCCACCTGTAGTCAAGTCAGTTTTAAACACCTACAAAGAGAATGATGTATATATATATATATATATAATAATAATAATAATAAGATTGATATATTTCATATTATCTAATGAGACTATATATAATACCTTATGTATAGTATCAATTTCCATTGCGGCATGTTTGATGATTAGGTCCATAAATAGCATCACATAGTATGCACATTCCCAACCGTTGTCTTGTGTAGCACACTATAAATTGAAACATAAAAAATATTCAAAAATATAAATAAGCACAATTCACATAAATAATATATACATTGGAGTCGGGAAATTACTTTCACATTCTCCCAAATTAGTGGTTGCTTTTTTTTCTTGGGGACCTTTCCTCCAGCTCTTTTGAACTCATTTAAAGCCCTACATGTTAATGTAACACATTAAATTGCATAATTAAATAGTAATATAATAACAGATGTTAACGGATATAAAAATATGAAATATTTCTCACAAGAATAATGGTTTTTTCATTGTGTGTCCATATAATGTATTCAATTCATTCCCCATAGGATCTAGATAATATATAGTGAATGTCTTGGGTACAATAACTAGTAACTCCTAATGCTTACCACTACAGGTAAGAAAGTTAAAAATTAATAACTCAAAATCCATAATAAAAATGTAATTTTCTTAAGTCCAAATTATAAGAAAAGTAAACTTACTCGACATTGAATGAAGATATTTTAACCGTCTTCTTTTTTTGCCAAAATATTTAAAAGTGGCACATCAGTATGAAGTAGCTAAAGAAGCATCTTTATCTACAAGACTAATCAAAGATGGAACCAAAAATCCCACATGGGAAAATGAAAAATATATACATATCGTGTGTAAGTAGCTGCAAAACATGTATTACATATGCATGAATATATAAGAAACCAGATCACCGTATATAAAACAAGGTATATGGATGTATAAACAAGATCTCACCATATCCATAGCTTTATCATAGATGTATTCAGCCAATCATAATGAAACAACTCCGAAATATCTTGTATAAATAGTTTTTTATCGAATAATTGACCTTCAACATCCTCTAGAATAGAAACATTTATAGGGAAATTTGGATCATGTTCGCCTATCCATACTGCCATACCCCTACAATTAGGACCTAACGAGGCATGTAGGTCCCTTGGAAGCCAACTTGGTACTTCAGGAGGTGGAGGTGGAGGCCGAGATGTAGCGGGTGTCTTCCTGTTGACCTGTATATAGAATTTTAGATCAATTGAATCATATATACACACTAACAAATAAATGTAATGTAAATTTACCATACAATATTAGTATAGATGACATCTACTTTGGGCCACATTATCACTTCGCCTTCTGCCTCACCAAGAATTTTAGAATCTGGGTGGGCATATGGCAATGAAAGATCCCTCCAATTGGGGAGTACATGTATCGTGCTCACATGAACCACACTTGTTGGTACTGGAGTCCCATGAAACATGTTGCCTGGAAGGGCTGGGTAAGCATGTGCCTCTGCAATGATATATTCTTGACTTTTTAGATGACATGGCTTCAACCCCTACAAATTTATGTAAAGAATGTTATATACATATATACATAAACATATCATCTTGAAAAGACTAGCTACTATATATGTCATAAAAATACTTACAGCAGACGTGCTAGGTGGTGGGTCTACACTCCCAACCACCACTACAGTAGGAGAAGAGCGGCATGCCACAGGTATTGTCTGAGTGGGCAGGCTGAGACGCCTTCCACTTGCTAATTTCTTCATTGAGTCTCTTATCAAGTGTTTCCTCGACTCTCCTATTAATTAACTCATCTACCTATACATGGACAATTGAAATGCTAGCTTTTGATTATTGAATTCCCTTTTGCAATAATATTCTAAAAAAAGAACAGGTTACCTCAACATTTTATAGTCCCACTTTTGGGACAGATTTGCGTTGTGATGGCCCACAAAATGCTTTTATGCCCACATCAGTGCCTGCACCCCTAACACGTTCAGGATGCTCTGGGTTACTAAGAGCAACTTTAAACTCATCCCTTGTGCCCTCAGGGATGAAATTGCCTTCCTTCCTCTACTCGTGAAGCTCCCGCTAATCGCCATTAATAGAAATTAATAAATAAACATAACAATAATTAATATTGATTGCTTTAAGAGTTGAATTTTACCATTTTTGCAGTCGCCTTAGCAGTTGCGGGCTTCGTTATATCTCCCTTCTTATTTTACCTCCCATCTATCCACATAACATGGCGAGGAAGAGGTGCGGGACCAATAGTAGAGGACTCTGCAGTCTCCTGAGTAGCAGCAGACTGAGCAGTTGACTCAGCCTGTAGTCTTTGGTGAACGCCTGCATAGCCTCTTGGACCCATTGTGTGTTCATGCACATTTAGTGCACGCCTTGCTCTTTGAGCATCACTGATAGCCTTGTTAGTAAGCACATTGATTTGGTTAGTAACACTAAAGGTTAATCTTTAATAGGTGAATACATAAGAATGTATATTAATTAAATTGGGAGTGGCACTTAATACCTTGAATTCATCCATTTTTCTTTGGGTAACAAACTCCTTCCAGTCTTTGGGGTCCAGGTAGTTCCATTACTCAATGGTTTCCTTCTGCCTAAATTTATATTTTAAAGAGAATAAAACAAAAATTATTAGTGTAGAGTTAGTCAAAAAGTGATCAATGTCTAGAATTGGAAATCAATCAAGAACCTCTTCTCAGCATCATGTATGTAATCTCGAGTGATATTTTTCTTATAGTTCCTTAGGACCCTCCCACAATGTTGCATCACGCATTTACAATGCAGCTTTTCATCCAGATCAAATATACTCTCCAAAATAGAATTGCTATTAACTAGTATCCTAAAAATTAGTAATCTACAATAATAGAATTGCAAATAATAATAACTCATACATAGTTCCTTCCATACTAAGTCTTTCTTCCCTTTAGGAACTTTATGCCACGATTCTAAGTTATGACTACAATGGTTGTGAGTAAGAACCCCAAGATATGAAATAAATGAGTTGTGGTTCACTCCAACTGGATTTCCTGCATGATCGAAATCCACGTCCAGTTTGGGTCCATTGCCCCTTTGATGTAGTAACTTGTTCATCATTGTGATGCCCCTCACTTTCTCAATTTTTTTTGTTGCTCATCAAGTACCCCAATTTCTTCAGGGGGTACATCACCAACCTAAAATTTGACAAAAAAACACACTTACAGGATATAACTACAAATGAACATATAGATAGAAATATAGGATATATTTTTAAAACTTACATTGTGAGGCGGCGCATTGATATCCTCACCCTCACGGTAATCATCATCATGGTCATCATGCTCATGCTCAGCCATCTGAAAGTGTCATTAAAAAATCAAACATTTAGCATTTGACATTAGTAGAAGATAATAAAACATTGTAAAGTTCACATTCAAAAAAATAAAACATATAAAAAAAATATAAACATGCATGCCTCTAATATTGTGATATTTTATCAATTAACAATCATTCATTGTGATCTCCGCGCACATACAAGTCATCATTAGCTTCAATATTTGGTGGTGTTGGCAACCCAATTGAGAATGGACTGGAGTCATCATACTTATCATAGTGCTATTCTTCATCTATAGGGTCTTCAATGAACTGTCTTTTACAATGAAGAACAACCAACCATTTATCATTTGCAGGATCATCGATATAAAATACTTGTTTCACCTGGGATGCCAATATGAATGGTTCACCCTTCTCGCCAATCTTTTCAAAGTTCACAAATTCATCCACTATAACTCCTTTGGTGTTATCAACCCAATTACATTTAAAGAGCAGAATTATGAAATCTACGTAGTCAAACTCCCATATGTCTTCAATGACACCATAATATGACATTTTAGCTTCACGTGGACTCTTATCCTTTGTACTTGCAAAAAATAATAAAGACGCTTGAAGGGTGACCCCCACTATTTTGGATGACACTCTTATCGTCTTAACGCTTTGTGTAATATGAGAATCCATTTATGTCAAACCATTCATAAGACATAACATTAAATTTTGGTTTAAAGGTGAGGCATTTGATAGTTTCAGTAAGATTATCTGGTGTTTGAGATAGTTGATGTAAGACTTTATGTTCAAACCAGTTAATAAATGTCTTGTTATGCTATCTAACAAGCCACATTGAATTGGCTCAAGGATATTGTATCTTGATGAAATTGGATTGTTCCTCGATATAAACACTCACTTCATCGATGTTGTGTAAAATATACAAGTGACCTTGTTCCAATTTCTCACAACTGATTACTTTCATCTGTGATCCCAAAATTCATTTGCCAAAATGCTCCTCAATATTCTTGTCATTAACATGAGCGTCATTAGCACTCAGAAAACCATTGAAAAAATCCATAACCTCTCTCGCCACATAACCCTCAATAATACTCCCTTCATGCCGATCATGGTTTCGTACATCACCTTTAAAAACACTCATGTATCGTTCAAAGGGATACATCCAATGTAAGAAAATTGGTCCCAACATTTTCACTTCCCTAGTCAAGTGGACAACAAGATGTACCATGATATCAAAGAGTAAAGGAGGAAAATACATCTCAAGCTGACATAGGGTAACAACCACTTCTCTTTGAAATTTATCGAGAATATCAGTGTCAATAACTTTGTTGCACAGACTGTTGAAAAAGAAACAAAGTATGGTGATTACAAACCTTACATGCTTCGGCAATATAGATTGAATTGCCACGGGCAATATTTGTTGCATAAGAGTGTGACAATCATGAGATTTAAGACCTATCAACTTCAAATCTTTCATTGATATTCAACAGAGTACCAATGACGCTATCAGAAACATTTTTCTCAATGTGCATGACATCGATACAATGCCTGACTGCCAAAGAACTCTAATAAGGAAGATCCCAAAATATTGACTTCTTCTTGAATAAAGATTTGTCACTCTGTGTGGCCATGGTACATTGTGATCTCTTACCAAATTTATTAGCAAAGTCTTTTACTCTTTAATAAACAACCTCCCCTAGTATAGGTTTAGGTGCACTCCGTTCCTCATTCCGTCCATTGAATTCTTTGCACAACCTACAATACGGATGGAATTTTGGAAGAAACCTTCGATGACCAAGATATACAGTCTTGCCGCTATGTTTTAGTCATATTGAATCATTGTTCTCTTCACATATAGGACACGCTTTAGATCCTTTGACATTATATCCAGACAAATTCCCATATGCTGTAAAGTCATTAACAGTGCAAAACAACATAGCGTGCAAACAAAATGTCTCTCTTCGTGAAGCATCATAGGTCATCACACCTTCACCCGAGTTTCTTTAAGTCATCAATTAGAGGTTCAAGATAAATGTCGATATCATTTCCAGATTGTTTAGGGCCCGATATCAACAATGATAGCATAACATACTTGTTTTTCATACACAACCAGGGAGGAAGATTGTATATAACAAGCATAACTGGCCAAGTGCTATGTTGGTTGCTCAATTCCCCGTAGGATTCATCCCATCTGTAAAAAGCCCAAGTCTTAGATTCCTAACCTTCACCAAATTTAGGGTACAATAAATCAATCTTCTTCCATTATGGGGAATCAGACGCATGTCATAGGATACCATCATTATTTTTCTTAACATCTGCATTCCACCTCAAATTCTTTGCATCTATCGGATTGGAAAACAAGCGTTGAAACTGTGATATTATAGGTAGATACCACATCACCTTGGCAGGAGAACCAGTTTTGGACTCCCCCAAAGTCGTCAATTTATACCTTGACGCACCACATTTTGGACAATCTTTCAAATCCACATACTCCTTTTGAAATAATACACAATCATTCGGGAATGCGTGTATCTTCTTGGCCTCCATTCCCATTGCGCACAACAATTTCTTTAACCGGTATGTTGAGATTGGCAGCTTGTTTCCTTCAGGAAGAATTTCTTTCAACAAAGACAACAATGGCATGAAGCTTTTGTTGCTCCATCTATTGTTAGCTTTTAGCTTATACAATCTCAACAGAGTGCTAAGTTTCATAAACTTAACCTATGTATAATGGTATCTCAGCATCATGCACAATGTTTCTAAACATGGGAGGTGGATCGGTGTACTCTACCCCACAACTATCCAGCATCGCATCAACGATGTCTACTGGAACTGGTTTGTTCACATCTATATCATCAGAGGCAATTTCTTCTTCCACACAAGCATTGCTATCGACATCCACTAATTTCAGGTTTGAAATCTCTCCATGCCAGTGCCATTCTGTATAGCCTTGTACAATCTCGTTGCACATGACATGACTTTTGATTTCGTCACCAGTGCTGACTTTCAAGTTGTTACCGCAATGCCTACATGGACAGTAGAACCTATCTCCAGGTTATTTCCTATGTTCCTCGACAAATCTAATAAATTGATCAAGACCAGAAATAAACTCTGGGGTACAACGATTTGGAATGGACATCCATGATCTATCCATTCTATAATCAAAGAGAAAACAAGTATATATTAGAACAAGATTAGGGTCTAGGGTTAAAAGATTAGGGTTTATGGTTAAAATTTTAGGATTTAAGGTCTCATATATAATAAATGTGTACCACCTATCCCATTCCTGAACACCTAATCTCACTAGTAAGTGTATAATGTCTATTGGGTTTTCAAGAAAATTTTGGTAGCATTTCCCCGTTGTTCTCCAAGTACATATGTACTTAGAGAACAAATGGGGAAATGCTGCCGAAATTTTCTTGAAAACCCAATACACATTATACACATTCAAGAACAGTCCCAAACTGAGGACTATCTAAGATTTACTCCTAATGAGTAAATCTTGGACGGGTTTCTAGGCCAACAAGATTAGAAATAGTGTATGAGTTGATTTACAGTAGCAACATATTGTCGTCTTAACCATACCCTCTTATATATGTTTTGTTTATTTACTAGGATCAAATATGTTTATTTCCCAATATATCCTTACTAGGGATATCTATGGTTTAATATAACATACCTTAATATACACTAGTGATTTACTTATATCTTTATTAATGTTCCCAAATACAAGTACGATATAGATGAACTATAATAGGGTATTTAATCAATTGTTCTACTCCATGGTTTATAATCTAAATTTATGTTACTAAAACTCATCCATATGTATATTAATAAGAACAAACTTCTTATATATATTACTATTCTTTCCCCCATATATTAGTTTTCTTTTGATTATTCCAGATTCATATTGAATTATTAAGACATGTATATTTATACCTATGCATCTAGTTTGTGGTTAATTTGGATAATATAAAATTTTTAAGAAGAAAAATAGAGAAATGGATGCAATGTTAAGAAGAAAAGATAACAAAACAGAGAAATGTTTGTCATTTACAATCCAAAAAAAGTCATTTTCATATATTTTGATCAATATTATGCATTAAGATGTGTGTCCAAAACATACACAACTTAGGAATGCAGGGCACATACCTTCTTAGATGGCACCAAAGAGGCGAATATGACCAAATAGGAGTGGTGGCCGTAGATGATAGTGATGACCACAGAAGCAGAGGCCTAGAATGGCGACGGTGAGCTCCAGTAGCGGTGCGGCGAGCTCCAGCAGCGGCGGTGAGCTCCAGGTTCTGAGCGGTGGCGGTAGCAGTAGAAGCAACGACAACGGTAGCAGTGGCGGTAGTAGCAGACGACGAAGACCACATGACAGCTCAGGAACAGGACGAGCAACAACAATAATGGCAAGCTCCAGTGATGGCAGAAACTAGAATCTCCAAAGCTAGGTCGATCGGGTGGAGAATGAAACAGTTAATGGGGAAGGGTAAGGACATTTCACTATTTTTAAGTGGGACATAGGCTTTGGTTATACCAAAACTGACATCTATACACATATTTGTCGTCGGTCCTTCCAAAAACCAACACCTCTGTATAACCATAGTCGTCGGTTTCAAAAAAAAAACTGACGTATATCCACATATGCTGACAAAAAAATGTTTTTGAGTTACAACCATAGTCATCGGTTTCCATAAAAAAACGACGCTAAAATTTTTTTGGGGGGACAACGTGTGAACACAAATCTACGTCGGTTCGTCTACTAAAATCGATGAAAAAATGGAGATGAAAATTTTCCTCATGAAAGAACTTTAGTTTTCGGTTACCTTCTTAACAACCGACATCGTATATGTAATTTTGGAGGTAAATTTTTTTCACTGAAAAAACTATATTTCGTGCATGATTTTAGACGTTGTTTGATTATCGCCTAACCGACGCTAAATAAAAAGTGATACTTGTGTCTTATGAAAATAGACCGGTCTTCACATATAGGTGTCGGTTTGTATTTGCAGCCGACGTCGTAGTGTAATGGTGTCGGTGTTTTGGTTTCAACCGACGCTAGTAAATGTGACGTTATACATCATTTCTATAGTAGTGACTCAACATAGAGGGAGGCTTCTCCATACATCATTCGGTCTTTGACGGTACCAACTTCCTCTATTGGAAGAGACAGATGAAGTTCTACATTCAAGGGATGAACTTTGATATGTGGAAGGTGATGGTCACACCTTACAAGGATCCAACCAGAGTTGTTGCAACATGGAATGAAGTTTCTCTCAAGGAGGCTCAACTCAATGCAAAGGCCATTAGCATCCTCTACACAGCCTTCACTCCCATGGAGTTCAACTAGATCTCATCATGGGACACTACCTATGAGATTTGGGACAAGTTGTGCATCACATATGAAGGAACAAAGTAGGTCAAGGAGGCAAATATCTACATTTTGAACAGCCTCCTAGAGAACTTCAAGATGGGAAAGAAAGAAGGCATTGTAGAGATGTATTCAAGGCTCAATGTCATCATCAACGGGCTGGCTACATTGGGCAACACTTTGGATAGAGGCATCATCAACTCAAAGATCTTGAGAACTCTTACAAAGAGATGGGGGTCAAAGGTCACCTTCATTGAAGAAGTGAGGAGCCTTGGTGATATCCCAATTGAAGAACTCATTTGAAATCTTCAAGCCCATGAGCCTAGACTTGAAAAGCAAGAAGAAGAACCTAAGAAAGAAGAGAAGGAGGCCAAGAAGATCAAAGATAGTGCTTTCAAAGCAAAAGTGTAGGCTATCATCCTTCAAAAACAACTTGCTTGTCAAACTTCTCCCTCCTCCTCTAGTCAATATGAAGGCCCTAGTGAGCATGAAGCCAACTACATCAAGGACAATCACTTTAAGGGAAAGCAAGCCTCCTCCTCCTCTACTCTGAGATGCTACAAGTGTGGTAAAAAGGGGCACTACAAGAGTGAATGCCCAAAGTCAATAAAGTCTCACCAC
This sequence comes from Alisma plantago-aquatica, assembly GCA_963693085.1. Taxonomy (NCBI): domain Eukaryota; kingdom Viridiplantae; phylum Streptophyta; class Magnoliopsida; order Alismatales; family Alismataceae; genus Alisma; species Alisma plantago-aquatica. The sequence goes on along the minus strand of OY856409.1, from coordinate 1,127,113,133 downwards.
AAGAGCAGCTCAAGGAAAGAAGAGTACTACAAGAAGGAGAGTAAGCACAAGAGGAAGGACAAGAAGGAGAAGAGACACAAGAATGAAGCTCATACGGCTTGGGAAGCTTCATCTTCAAGCATCTCTAGATCCGAAGAAGATGGAGAGTACCACCTTGCTCTCATGTCCTGTACAAGTGAAGACTTTGGTGAGGTAAGTGAGGTAAGTTTGCATGAACTGCCTAAAGTAGCTATTATTGACATGCTTATTAGTACTCGGTCTTCTTTTGCTAAATGTAAATCTAAGAGAAAATAGTTACGAAAAATTATTGATGATCTTTATGCTAAGCTTGAGATTTTGGAATTGAATGAGAAAATCAACCTTGAGAGTATTGATAATTTGCAAGGGAAATACCTTGATCTTGAACTCCACTATAATGGGGTTGAAGTTGAGAATGGTATCTACCTTAAGAACATTGATAATCTTAAAGAAGAGAACCAAAATTACCTAAAAGAACTTGAATTGCTCAAAACTGAAAATGATGAATTTAAGTTACTTATTGATGCTTATAGAGAAGAGACAGATGTCTATCTCAAAGAGATTCAAATGATAAATTCTAAAAATGCTAGGTTGCATAGTCAAGTAAATGATCTATCCTCTAGACCCTTGTTGCCTAGTGTTAATGTTGCTTCTATCTCTCTAGAAAAGGATTCATATCTTACTAAAGCTTTATGTCTTGAGGTTGATCTTGTGCATGCTAGGGATGACATATCTAGTTTATCTTGTACTATTGTTTCTTTGAATGATGACAACCATAGATTAAGAGCATCCCTGTTGAAATTCCTCAAAGGGAAGAACTCCCTAAATGAAATCCTTAACCATTCTACTAAACAAAGTGGTACTAGTGGTTTGGGATTTGTAGGGGGAGCCTCAAAGGGCAAGAGTAAGACCAAAGGTAAGAAAAAGAGCAAGGGGATTTCTTTCTTTGTAGGAGAATCTTTGGGCACTAAGAATCCTATGGTTTGTTCTCGTTGCAAATGTGATGATCATTTTTTCACTTATTGTCCTTACAAGCCTAAGGGGACCAACCCAAAGATGAAATGGGTCCCCAAGCTAACTCTAGATCCCAAAGTTTGAGTTGGGAATCGACATTCTCCTTTCTTGTAGGGAAAAGATAGATGGATTGTTGTAGTGGTTGCACAAAGCACATGACCGGTGACATAAGACATTTCAACAATCTCACAAAGAAGAAAGGAGGATCCATCACCTTTAGGGACAACAAGAAAGGTAAAGTCAAAGGTGAGGGTGATGTTGGTGAATCCTTATTCATCAAGAATGTTCTTTTTTTGGATGGCCTACATCACAATTTAATCATTGTTAGTCAACTTTGTGATGATGGTTACCTTATACTATTTACTTCTTTTGAATGATTGATTCTAGATTCCCTCACCTGCCAAGTTATATATAAGGGAACTAGAAGTGGTAATCTTTATGTTATTGTTCTTAACTCTATTAAGCTTGTGGTTGGTAGATGCCTTGTATCCAACTTGAATGATATTTCTCTTTGGCACCGCCGGCTTGGTCATGTAAATATGCATCAATTAAAGAAGTTGAGCAAAAAGGACTTAGTCAAGGAACTTCCTAAATTGGATTTTGAAAAGAATGAGGAATTCCAACCTTGTACACAAGGAAAGCAAACCAAGTCCTCCTTCAAATCCCAAGGATTCCTTACCACTAAGAGAGCTCTTGAGCTTCTTCATATTGATCTATTTGTACCAATGAGAATGCAATCGCTTTGTGGTTCCAAGTATTGCCTTGTTATTGTCGATGATTTCTCTAGATATACTTGGACCTTCTTTCTCATTTCAAAGAGTGATATGCTTGATGTTTTCTCAAGTATTTGCAAATGATTTGAGAATGAAGCTTCTTTCCGGATTGTTTCCATCCGTAGTGACCATGGGGGAGAATTTGAAAATGAGCTTTTTGAGCATTTTTGTCAAGAATTGGGTTATGCACACAACTTTTCTTCAACTCAAACACCTCAACAAAATAGGTTGTAGAGAGGAAGAATAGGTCTCTATAGGAGATGGCTAGGACCATGCTTCTTGAGTATGATACTCCTAAGAAGTTTTGGGTCAAAGCTGTCAGTACCTCTTGTTTTGTGCAAAACTGTGTTTTCACTCATATTTTACTTAAGAAAACCCCCTATGAGCTATGGCATGGTAGGAAGCCTTATACCGAGTATTTACACATTTTCAAATGTCCTTGTTTTGTTTTTAATATGAAAGATTATCTTGACAAGTTTGATCTAAAATAGTACAAGGCTTTCTTTCTTAGCTATAGCACTACTTGCAAGGCATATAGAGTTTATAATTTTGATCTTGCTAAGGTAGAATAATCTATTAATGTAAAGTTTATTGAGACTAACCCCTTTATTCCCAAAGATATTGTTTCAAATGATGATATTGCAGATGAAGTAATTCCTATCCTTAGAGAACTCAATATCAACCAAAAGGGAAAATAGGTGGCTGCTCAAGAAGAAGACAAAGATGATGAAAAGAAGGATCCAACTCCCTAGTTTTCAAAGAATCATCCTAAGGAGTTGATTTTAGGTGATCTGCTTGAGAGAGTAAAGACGTGGGCTGCATTCAACAAAGAACAAGCCAACAACACCTCTATCTCACAACTAGAGCTAAAAGATGTCAAGGAAGCTCTTGGAGATGAAGAATGGATCCTAGATATGCAAGAGGAGATGGAACAATTTGATAAGACCCTTGTGCCAAAACCAAGTGATAGAAAGATCAATTGCACCAAATGGGTCTACCGCAACAAGCTAGATGAAAGCGGAAAAGTGGCAAGGAACAAAGAAAGGTTAGTGGCTCAAGGCTACAATCAATAGGAAGGTATTGACTTTGATGAAACATATGTGCTTGTAGTAAGACTTGAATCCATTCATATGTTTCTTTCTTTTACTAGTCATAAAAAAATTCCTTTGTATCAAATGGATGTTAAAAGTGCATTTTTGAATGGTAAAATTGAGGAGGAAGTGTATGTTGCACAACTTTTAGGATTTGAAAATGATAGTCTACCTAACCATGTTTATTTATTACAAAAAGCTCTCTATGGACTCAAACAAGCACCAAGTGCTTGGTATGAAAAATTAAAGAACTTTTTGTTAGATCATGGTTATATCATGGGCAAAGTGGATTCTACATTGTTTCTAAAACACACTTCTCACAATTTTCTTATCATTCAAATATATGTTGATGATATCATTTTTGGCATAACTAACCTTGATCTTTGCAAAGAATTTAGTGATCTTATGCAGAGTGAATTTGAGATGAGTATGATGGGTGAACTCACATTCTTCCTCGACTTTCAAATAAAGAAAACAAAGAATTGGAACTTCATCAACCAAGGCAAGTACACAAGTGAACTACTTAAGAGCTTTGAGATGGAGAACACCAAGTTGATGGACACACCCATGTCAAACACCACCACACTTGATAAAGATGAAGAAGGTGAGAAGGTAGATGAGAAGCTCTATAGAGGTATGATTGGAAGTTTACTTTACTTAACTGCCTCTAGACCTGACATAATGTTTAATTTTGGCTTGTGTGCTAGATTTCAATCAAATCATTAGAAATCTCATCTTATAGATGTTAAGAGGATTCTAAGGTACTTAGCCAAAACCCAAAATTATGGACTATGGTATCCCAAGTCAAGGGACTTTACTCTTACTACCTATAGTGATTTCGATTATGCAGGTTGCTTGATTGATAGAAAGTGCACAAGTGGCACTTGTCTCCTCCTAGGACCATGCTTGGTGTGTTGGTTATCCAAGAAACAGAGCATCATGGCATTATCAACCACCTAGGCTGAGTACATTATGGTTGGGAGTTGTTGTGCCCAGGTCCTATGGATGAAGAAAATGCTCCAAGGCTTTAACATTCATTTTGATGCTTCTTCTATCTATTGTGATAATACTAGTGCTATTCACTTGTCTTACAATCCTATATTGCATAGTAGAGCTAAACATATAGAGGTTTGCCATCACTTTCTTCATGATCGCATTGCCAAGAAGGATATTTATATCACACATGTGGACATGGAAAATTAGTTGGCAGACATTTTCACTAAACGTCTAGCTAGAGAGCAATTTAATTTTATTAGATCAAAATTTCTTATAACTACTTTGAATGATCTGATATGCCTTCTAGCTAGTAGTCATCTATCCTATATGCTTTGCATCTATCTTGATCATCTTTGCTTGCTAATATGCTCAAAATTAGTTTTTCATGTTCATTATGCCCTATTTTTCTCTTGTTTTTGGGTATTTTTTGCAAACGCATGTTTTATCACAAAATAGTATCCAATGATGAGTGATATGTGCTTAAGTATGTTCAATATACATAATGGACTTGAAAAATAAATTTAATTAGCATTCATGTGGCTAGAAATTATGTTTGATGGTTTTAGGTCAGGTTGACCATCGATCGCGTTTCCCCAAGACAAACTCGACCGATCCATGGTCGAGAGATTTTAAAAAAGGGTCAATCGGTCAAGTTTCCACTTCACAGAACTCGACCGATCCTCAGGCTGAAGCTAACTTAAGTTGGGTTTGGCCGACTATTCTCCCTCTCAACTAGAGAAAAGTCGACTGATTCCTCTCCCTCTAGCCCTAAGTTCTCCACCCTCAACCTTCCCTTCCCTCACCTAGCCCTAATTCGACCAAGGGAGACCTTCTTAGACCTTCCTCCTAGCTTAGCCTAGGTGTGTGAACATTTTTGGTGGTGTGTTTGGTGTTTTTGATCTCTTCTTCTCCATTTTGCCTCTATGGCTTCAAATAGAATAAAGAGAGCCACCCCTAGCAATGCACCATCCTCCTCCTCCTATTCCCTCTTGATTCCTTTCGATGAGACCCTCTTTGTCTCAAATGAGGCTATAAATCAGTATAAGGATCGTCTTCCATGGAGTCCTTTTCCTTTTAGAGCCCTTTTTGAGCCTAGTCCTAGGCGTCAAGCTATCATCGATCAAGTGGCTAAGTTCCTTTCTGTTCATCACCTATCTGCCCTGGGTGTCTAGCGTGAGTGCTTTCACAATTCCATGTCTAGCACGAAAGACATTCTATGCAAATTTGGGTTGGAATTAGGACACTCTTGTACCTCCTCCCAATACTCAAGTTATCCTTACTTCTATGATAACCGGTAATAAATTCCAAATCTCATAGGATATCATGAATATCTTCTTTTTAGGAGCCAATGATAATGATACCTGGCGTAAGGATTATGGTGAGTACTTTGACCTTCTATACCCTGAAGGTTTCTACAAGCAATATGATATCACACTTCCTGATATCCATCGTTACTTGAAGAAACCTAAGGTTTTCTATAAGAAGAAGAGTACCCTACCCTCCTCCTCCTTCGATCTCAAGAAGTGTATATTAGCCCTAGTGGTCAATTGCAACATCCACCCAAAGAAAAACCAAACAGATATTGTAGAGAACACTGTGGTGATAATGTACTACATCTTAGAGAATGTTAGAGAGCGCGCACGGTCTAGATACATCCTCCAGCACATGACTTTCTTTGACTCTGGAAAGAACACATGTGGAACTCATCCTCCATATCCTACCATGATATGTGGTCTTTTCCAGTTTGCCACTGAGAAATCACTCTTCTTTGACTTCCACTACAGACCTTCCAGGAAGGGAGTGTGTATCAGTGAGACTACTATTCAGAAATATGTGCCTATCCTTTCCTCCACCACACCTGGTGCTTCACCCTCTACCTCTACCTCTATCTTAGTTGCACCTACCTCTACTTCAACCCGAGCTTCTCCACCTCCTCATCCTACCTAACCTAGCTATGCCTCGTTCTGTGTATCCAATGAAGCCCCCATGGGTTATATGATACACCAATAGGCATACAACCTCTAGGTCCAGGAGCATCTACACTAGGATTTATGTTCAATCATGTTTATAGCTGTTATTAGATATCTGCTATCATAGTCTATCTTGCTGAGGTTATGTAGTTGTGGTGGGGAGCTATGTTTCCTGCTGGGACAATTGTTCAATTGTCTCACCCCGCTGGTTTAACCCCTTTTTAGGTGGTCGAGGTAGACATGGTCGTGGTCGTGGGGTTGCGGTCGAGCAGCTTGAGGAGCAGTAGAAGGCAAGCGATGGACATGCTGCTGTTTTGGATGTTTTGTAGTAGAGTCTAGAGTCATCCCTGTACTCTCAGGTCCTTGGCAGTGTTTTGACGTTGTTTCACGATGACTGATCGATGATGTTTGTATATCCTGCTGTTGGCCAAATGTGGGCCTTTTCTGTATAAGAACAGGTGGTGAACTCATGTGATGGATGAACAGCTGTTCTTGAGCTGTGGACACGTATCAGATCTCGTGTAAGTGTATATATATGACATGTCTCTGTGCAGGATGAGGACCGGAAAGTAATAGTTTCACAGTTTATCTGTTTTCCGCAATCGGTTTTAATTAACCAGTGTTTTTCATAATCTGTAGTTATGGTGATTTCCGCACGTTTTCACGTAACACCTCGTTATCTGTGTGATAATGGGATGTGTTGCCACAGGTTTTGGTATCATAGCTCTAGGTTCACTGAGTCTACAGGGATTTAGGACTAGGTTGAGTCTGTTCTTATGAGTTTTCCAGGTTTTCTTACAATATCTTCTGCCCTCAACGGAAGAAAAGTCAAGATGTCTGGAAACCATGAAGAGCACTCTGCTGAGTACAGTGATGCTGCATCGGTTGATGGAGCAGATGGACAGACACATGCAGATCGGGCGCCTGAGGTTCCCCAATTTAACCCAGCCATACTTGAACATCCTGCCTACCAACAGCTTATGGGGAAGTTAATGGCTACGATGAATCTCATGGTTGAGAGATTACCAGTGCCTCCTCCGCGAGCACAGGTTCCCCATGGAGAAGCATCAGGTATTGGGAAGACCTTTGAGCGGCTTCGCCAAGTTGGAGCTTCGGAGTATACTGGAACGGCTGATCCAGCGAATGCAGATCTGTGGCTGACAAGTCTCGAGAAGGCTTTCCGGATCCTTGACATCCCCGAAGAAGACAAGGTAAAGCATGTTGTCTACCTTCTGAAGGGTAGTGCTGGTCACTGGTGGACCATCGAAGAAGAGAAGCGGCCTGGTGAGGTGATCTGTTGGGAAGTGTTTCGACGTGAGTTTGTCACCAGATATTTTCCGAAGACGTATCTGGATGAGAAGACCAGTCAGTTTGAGAAGTTGCGACAAGGAACGATGAACATCACCGAGTATGAAGCCAAGTTTATGGATCTGTTGAGGTTCTCTCCTCACATGGCGGCAACCGATGAGGAACGGATCAGGCATTTCGAGAAGGGTTTGAGTGTTGAGTTGACAACCCCTGTGTCTGCGTTGAAGAATCGAGAACGGTTTGCTATGTTTGTGGAATCAGTTCGGCGGATCGAGAGGATAGTACAGGAGAAAAGAGAGTCTATGTCTCTTAAAAGACCTGCTCAGTTTCAAGGACGTAGGTTTGGTGGCTTTAAGAAGCCCAGGTTTTCGGCACCGTCAGCGATGAGAAGTGCTGGTGTACCATCTCAGTGGTCTCTGAGTAGGGGGAGAGGTTATGTTTCTTCACCATATAAGGCGCACAGTTCAGCATCTGTGGTAGTGACAGGGCCAGCTAGGCCACGGTTTGAGGACAAGTCATGTCATCTTTGTGGACAAGTCAGGCATTTCAGGCTTAATTGCCCGAATAGAGATGTCAAAGTGACGCAGCAGCCGAGACAGAGTTTTCATAGGTCAGAGAGACCACCGGCCAGTGGTAGCAGAAGACGAGAACGCGGTCAAGCATCTCAAGCTGGATCGTCTGCTCAAGGGAGCAGAGGTCGTGGACAGCAAGCAACGGCTCGATTCTATGCCATGAGTCAGCCGGAGGTGATAGTCAACCCGCGAGTGGTGACAGGTCAGATGGAGTTATTTCATTCTGATATGTCTTCTTCTTGCTTTATATCTGTTCTGGTTGACCCGGGTGCTACACACTCTTTTATGGCCTATAGTATGCTTGAAACCTGTCGTTTACCTGTTAGCTGTAAGAAGGATAGCTTGTTGTTAGAAACCCCTCTTGATGGTTCCTCTTTGCTTCGAGAAGAGTGTCCATCTTTTGTTTTGTCTTTTTCGGGACATCATATCCAAGTGGATCTTATACCACTTGATATGCATGGTTTCGATGTTATCCTTGGTATGGATACCTTAGAGAGGTATAAGGTTGTCTTGGACTGTGGTTCCAAGCATGCAGTGTTTGATGTTGCTGGAGAGAAGTGGACCTTCCAGGGCGATAGGAAGATTCTTCCGACGTGTTTGGTATCAGCTATGGTGGCAGATAAGTTGTTACGACAAGGATGTGAGGCGTTCTTAGCTCACGTGGTGGATACCGTTGTGGTTACCAAGGCGAAAGGTCCTAGTCTTGAGGAGGTGTTCTTGGTTCGAGATTTGCAGACGTGTTTCTAGAGGAGTTTCCTGGTGTTCCCCCACCCCGAGAGATTGATTTCGAGATCAATCTGGTTCCAGGGACACAACCTGTTGCACAGTCAGCGTATAGGATGGCTCCAGCAGAGATGGCAGAGCTGAAGAAGTAGTTGCAAGAGTTGTTGGAGAAAGGTTTTATCCGACTAAGTACGTCATCGTGGGGTGCTCCTGTGTTGTTCGTTAAGAAGAAAGATGGTTCGATGCGGTTGTGTATAGATTACCGGCAGTTGAACAAGGTCACTATCAAGAATAAGTACCCGTTGCCGAGGATAGATGATCTGTTTGATCAGTTGCGTGGTGCTACAGTGTTATCGAAGATCGATCTACAATCTGGATATCATCAGTTGAGGATAAAGGCGGATGACATACCAAAGTCAGCTTTCAGGACGAGGTATGGTCATTTCGAGTTCGTGGTTATGCCGTTTGGGTTAACCAATGCACCTGCTGCTTTCATGGACCTGATGAACAGGGTGTTCCGTCCGTTCTTAGATCAGTTTGTTGTAGTCTTTATCGATGAAATCTTGATCTATAGTCGGGACAAGATAGAGCATGAGCAACATCTTCGTCGAGCGTTTAATCTTCTTCGTCAACATCAGTTGTATGCCAAGTTCAGTAAGTGCGAGTTCTGGTTGGAAGAAGTGACTTTCTTGGGTCATGTGATATCTGCTGAAGGCGTCAAAGTAGATCCGAAGAAGGTGGAATCCGTTGCGGATTGGGAACAACCAAAGACGCCGACAGAAGTTCATAGTTTCCTTGGTTTAGCAGGATACTATAGGAGGTTTATCAAGGACTTCAGTCCGATCGCGTTGCCGATGACGAGGTTGACCAGGAAGGATGTACCTTTTGTTTGGGATGATCGATGTCAGCAAGCTTTCCAGAGTTTGAAGGAGAAGCTGACCAGTGCTCCAGTGTTGATCTTGCCAGAGCCTGGGAAAGGCTATGTTGTTTTCTGTGATGCTTCCAAGAAAGGTTTAGGTTGTGTGTTGATGCAGGAAGATCATGTGGTTTCTTTTGCCTCGCGACAACTCAAGAAGCATGAGGAGAATTATCCGACTCATGATTTGGAGTTGGAAGCAGTGGTTCATGCGCTAAAGATTTAGAGACACTATCTGCATGGGGAAGCATGCCAGATCTTTACGGATCATAAGAATCTGAAGTATATCTTTACGCAGCAAGAGTTGAACATGCGACAACGACGATGGATGGAGTTGATCAATGATTACGACTGCACGATCGAGTATCATCCTGGTAAGGCGAACGTGGTAGCTGATGCGCTTAATAGAAAGTCTTCTTCTCTTTCTTTAAAGAAGGCACAGTTGAGTTCTCTGATATGCCATAGGCGAGATATGTTTGTTTCTTTGCGGCAGATGAATGTGCAGATGGAAGTTTCTTTGTTGTCTGGTCTTTTCGCACAGATGCAAGTTAAGCCTACGTTGAGACAGCAGATCAAGAATGCACAGCAGACAAATGATGCGATACAGTTGATCAAATCAGAGTTCGGCACCGACAAGCGTGATGGGTTTCATGAGTCCGAGGATGGGCTAGTTTGCTATTGTGATAGGATGGTGGTTCCAGATGCTGATGATCTGAGGAAGTTGGTGCTTGAAGAAGCACATACGTCGATGTATGTGATGCATCCAGGTGTCACCAAGATGTATCATAGTCTGAAGGACTTGTATTGGTGGCCCAGTTTGAAGAGAGATGTAGCTGAGTTCGTGGCAAGGTGTGCGGTTTGTCAACAAGTAAAGGCTGAACATCAGAAGCTGGCAGGTACGTTGCAACCTTTGCCGATACCGCAGTGGAAATGGGATCATATAACCATGGATTTCGTAGTTGGTCTACCCCGGACAACTAGGAATCATGATTCCATTTGGGTGATAGTGGACAGATTGACTAAGTCTGCCCATTTTCTACCAGTGAAGACGACGTATACAGCTGAGAAACTAGCTCGAGTATATGTGGATGAGATAGTACATTTGCATGGAGTGCCAGCAACGATAGTTTCTGACAGAGGTCCTCAATTTACAAGTCGCTTTTGGGAACAGTTGCACAAGGCGTTGGGAACGCAGTTAAGGTTCAGTACAGCTTTTTACCCGCAGACAGACGGACAGTCTAAGAGAACTATTCATATTTTGGAAGATCTTCTTCGAGCTTGTGTCTTGCAGTTTCTAGGCAACTGGGATGTACATCTGAGTTTTATAGAGTTTGCTTACAATAACAGTTATTAGCAGAGCATCGACATGGCTCCTTATGAGGCTTTGTATGGAGGGAAGTGCAGATCTCCTTTGTGTTGGTATGAATCAGGTGAGTATCATCTTTTGGGTCCTGAGTTAGTTCAGCAGATGACAGATAAGATCAAAGTGATACAACAACAGTTGAAAGTGGCACAGGACAGACAGAAGTTGTATGCAGACAATCGCCGACGACCTTTGGAGTTCCAGGTAGGAGACAAAGTGTATCTTAAAATCTCACCGTGGAAAGGTGTGCTAAGGTTTGGCCGGAAGGGTAAGTTGGCTCCCAGGTATATGGGGCCTTATCCAGTGATAGCACGTGTTGTCAAGGTAGCTTACGAGTTAGAGTTGCCTCCAGAGTTCCACATGTTGCATCCAGTGTTTCATGTCAGTATGTTGAAGAAAAGTCATCCAGATTCAGGTACAGTGATACAGCCAGTGGAGGTTGAGCTTGATGCAGATGTGACCCACGAGGAAGGTCATGTGGCGATCCTTGACATAAGGATCAAGAAGCTGAAGAGGAAGGACCTGGTTCTTGTGAAGGTTCTTTGGCAGCGTCGTGGCATTGAGGAAGCCACGTGGGAGCTTGAGGAAGAGATGAGGAGGAAGTATCCCTCGCTTTTCTCTTCGGATTTCGGGGAAAAAATCCCTTAAAGGGGGTTAGATTGTAAGGACCCTGACCTACGTTTAGGGTTTACCCTATTTGTTTTGCGTAACCTTGGTGGTTTGATGCTTGCTAATCACCTCTAAGTGGTGATTAGGGTTTGGTTGTGCTTTGTTGAGAGTTTGAGGGGCTTCTTGCAAATAATCCAAGTTTAGGGTTTTGTGTGCAAGTTTGCCATCTTGTGAGATGTTTTCCTCTCTTTGCTTCCTCTAGGGTTGAGAGGAAGGCTTGGGCTTGTTGTTTGAGTTCTTTGGGCCTGAGTTGAGCTTGTTTGGGCTTGGTTGGGCCTTGTGTCGGCCAAAGCTTGCCTTGTGTCGTCCAAGGTGAGTTTGTGTCGACCTAGGGTGAGTGTGTGTCATCCAAGGTGGTCTTGTGTCGCCTAGTAACTTGGTTGTGTCGCCCAGTAGGAGTTGTTGCTTGTGTCGCCCATGTGCTTGGCCTTGGTTGGTGGACACTTGGTGCATGGCTTGGACAAGTGTCTCTTGGTATGCTAGTGTGTTGTCTTGAACCCTAGGACAAGTGTCCCTTGGGTGGATGACACATAGCATGGTTGTACCTTGGTTTCTCCTCCCCTTCTTCCTATATATGTAGCTCTTCTCCTTGCCTTAGTCTCATTTGATCTTTTGGTTTCCCCCCCTCCACCTTGAGTGCACGATATCCCTCTCCATCTTGCTTGTGTTGGCCGATACACTCCCTTGGAGTTGAAGTGGTGGCCGATACACCTTCCTGGAGAAGCCGGTGGACGATAGCTTTGGACCTTGGAGTGCCTTGGAGCTTGGAGCTTAAGGCAGGTTGCATAATTTCTAACCCTTACTTCATTACCTTTTGTTCTTGTTCTTGTTCATAGTGTAGTAGCTTAGACTTGTACCTTGCTTGAGTTTCCTTTGGTGGCCGATATCCCCTTAGGGTTTAGGGTTTCTAGTGTACCTTGTGATCTAGGGTTTGGGTTCCCTGGAGTTGGAGGTTGATGGTGACCTAGGGTTGGGTGATATCCTTTCTTTGATGGTGTGTTGGATGATATCCTTTGAAGTTGGACGACATGGCACCTTTGCCTTTGAAGTTGGACGATATGGTATCCCTTTGTTGGACGATATGTATACCTTGGTGGATGATATGATGTGTTCTTAGGGTTGGCCGATACCCTGCCCATGTGTTGGGCGATAGGGTGAGCTAGAGTTATGTTGGCCGATATGGCTAGGTTGAACGTTATCCTTTTGATGGGCGAGAGGCCTTAACATCTTGTTAGTCCTTGTGGTGGACGACAGGGCCTAGTTGATGAGTTGGTTTGAGTTGCACGGTATGCAAAGAAGGTGTGACGGCCGATAGTTGTGGGGTGTATCGGGCGATACCCCTAGAATGTGACAGGCGTCAGGAGTGGGTCGTGACGGGCGTCCCGCCCCTGGTTTGGGTGTGTGTCAGCCATTAGGCCATTTGCACGTTATGAGGAGTGTTTCCTCTCTCCTTCTTTCTTTCCCTCTCTCTCTTGGCAGTTGTGGGTTGTTAGCTAGGTGATATCCTAAGATATCGGACAATAGAGTCGGCTGTGACGGGAGTCACGACAGGGCGTTGCCCGATATGAGTGACGCATGACACCCATGTCGCCCAGTACCCTTGTAACGCAGCGTTGCGGGCAGAGTGCTGGGTGCAGCGCATCGTTGCTGCCTTCCCATGCCCTAGCCGTGTAAGCTAGCTTTGGTGAGGGTTGAGAGTTGTAGTGAGGGTGGTGTGGACCTTTGGTGACAGTCACAAGTGTGACGAATATGGGTTCTCATGCAAACATAATGACCGTGTTGCCTTGATTAGTAATAATAACTATGACAATGTCAATGACATGATAATCATGCTAATAGTGTTAATGGTAATAGCAATGTAAAGGATAGCAATGATGTTTGCCTTGCTAGTAGTGGAAGCAATAATAATGCTAATGTTGGTAATAATGATGCTAAGAGATAGTTACTTTAATAGTTGCTTAAATGACATAGCAATGAAGATAATAGTAGATGATGATGCTGGTAATAGTAATGATGGTAATAAGAGTAGTACTGACATGCATGATGGAAGTCTTATGCTCATTTGTTAATGGCAATGATAAATGGTAGTAGCATTAATGGTTTCTTAATGAAAAAGGTAATGGTTAATGATAATGGATGGTGACCATTCCAATAGTGGTAACAATAGTGTTCACTATGTATACTTAACATGCTCTCTATATAAAGTGAATACCTTGGTTGTTTGTATAATCTTGAGATAAGGGTAAGCATGTATATGGTCTGATAATGATGTGCTTAATACACTTGAACAACAAATAGTGTAAGAATTATAAGTAGAGTATCTTGAATGGAATTTATGATGGTAGCATATTCCTTATGTTGAATCTACGATTATTGTGTACTCTAACCATGCAGGTGATGATTAGCCTTGAAAAGGGCTATGATATACATGTGATGAGTAACATCACTTGGTAATTACTCTGGTTAATGAGATGATATGTATAATGTGCTAAGTTCCATGATGATGATGTGAGCCTTGAGAGGCATTGACAGTACGTGATAAGGGATTGAGACCCCATGGTATGTGATGATCCTCGAGATGGATCTGGATGGTTGGAAAGAGGCCAAGTGGTAACATGTGATGTTGGATCCTTGTGATGGATCAGTTTGATGTGATTAAATGATAATATAATGTTGTTTACTTTCCGTTATATCTTGCATTTTATACAACTTGGTTGAATCCTGCAATCCATCTAAAAAGTTACTAATTAATCACAGTGAAATATATCATGTAGTTTGCCCTGGCCATAGATCCATCATCGTCAGGACTTGGTGATGGTGAAACAGGTTCTCCTACGGGTTAACCTAGAAGTGCATATTGTTGAATATGTGTAGGTTGCTCCTAGCCTGAAAATGAGGAGGTAAGAGTGTAACTTTGGTTGCAGACTCAGATACGTGTAAAGAGCATGGTGAACAGGCCCATGGCTCGGGATATGTGATGTGAGGAGCATGAATGCGTTCATGGCTCAGAGCACCGTGAACAGGCCCGTGGCTCAGTTTTACTAGCGCCGAGACCTGTACCAAGGCGGGCTAGAGTGAGGGTAGCCTATGGAGCTGACTCTGTGGCTTAGACCACTTCAGCATGTGACTGCGGTCCTGCTTGTGTTGTACTCGTGTACTGACCACGAGGTGGGAGGTCGTGGAGTCCGACTCTTCCATTGACCTTGTATGGCACCGGCTTGGGTTTCGTAACTGAAGGTTGGATTTGAACGGTACGGTTCAAATCCTCAGGGCATAATAATATGTAATATAGCCGTTTAAGTACTTATTGCTTAGGATAAACATGAAACATTGGTTGAGGCCTTGTTTGTGTAATATCTTTGTTATATTTTGCAGGTTATGTGACAATATGGCTTATCTTGATAAGCAGGTTATGTGACATTATATCTTGTTCTGATAATCATGACGTATAGTGATACATCTTATCTTGCTAATCATATTCCTTGAGATATATCTGGTTATATGCTGCTCTTGTTATACCTGTTATTAGATATCTACTGTCATAGTCTATCATGCTGAGGTTCTGTAGTTGTGGTGGGGAGCTATGTTTCTCGCTGGGACAATTGTTCAATTGTCTCACCCCACTGGTTTAACCCCTTTTTAGGTGGTCGAGGTAGACGTGGTCGTGGTCGTGGGGTTGCAGCCGAGCAGCTTGAGGAGCAGTAGAAGGCAAGCGATGGACATGCTGCTGTTTTGTATGTTTTGTAGTAGAGTCTAGAGTCATCCATGTACTCTCAGGTCCTTGGCAGTGTTTTGATGTTGTTTCACAATGACCGATCGATGATGTTTGTATATCCTGCTGTTGGCCGGATGTGGGCCTTTTCTGTATAAGAACTGGTGGTGAACTCATGTGATGGATGAACAGCTGTTCTTGAGCTGTGGACACGTATCATATCTCATGTAAGTGTATATATATGACATGTCTCTGTGCAGGATGAGGACCGACAAGTAATAGTTTCACAGTTTATCTATTTTCCGCAATCAGTTTTAATTAACCCGTGTTTTTCATAATCTGTAGTTATGGTGATTTCCGCACATTTTCGCGTAACACCTCATTATCTGTGTGATAATGGGATGTGTTGCCACACAAATCTTCACCATTACACCATAGCATGACTCAATCCTCAATCTTGGATATTATGATCCAACAGATTTTCCAGCTTGAATCAAATGTCACCTAGTAGCACATGATTCGGCCATCTTTTCCTACCCCACACTATGGTCCAGGACCACTACCTAAAATTAGACCATTACCATGCTTTCACTTTAATATCTTTATGGTCACATACTATAAAACTAAAATTATGCCATCACCAAGCCTTTACTTCCAAATCTATATGGTCCCAGACCATGACCTAAAACTGGACCAACACATTTCTTTTCCTTGTGAATATTTCTCTCATAAGATCTCCCCTGAGGAGAGAGGAATCTCACATACTTGTATCCAACCATAATCTCTGGCCCCGAGAGGGTAACCCTATCCTTTGATACCCCTTTTCCTTATGAGTGTTTCTCTTATAAAATCTCCCCTGAAGAGAGAGGAGTCTCACACACCATATCCAACCAAAGTCTCTAGCCCCGAGAGGGTAACCTTATCCCTGGATATCCCTTTTCCTTATGAGGGTCTCTTATTAAATCTCCCTTAAGGAGAGAGGAATCTCACACACCCATATCTGACCACACTCTCTGGATGAGAGTTATCGTGTCCCTAGATATCCCTTTTTCTTATGACTATTTATTTTCATAAATTTCCCTTAAAGAGAGAGGAAACTCAAACATCCATGTCCAACCATAGTATTTGGTGTTGAGAGGGTCACCCTATCCCCAAACACCCATTTGTGTGTGGCATTACTCTCACAAATCACCCCTGAGAAACGTCACATGTCGATCTGCAACCACACTTTTTGGCCTTGAGTGTGTCACATTGTCCCTAGATACCATCGTAACTTACCCTATACAACCAACAACCATGATCCACATACTTTATCTTGATGCTAGCGGACATACCTCACGGCAAGACTGAAAAAATCCTTCCATATCACTCAATCTTAGGGCACATCCTTGTCATCATATCATTCAATCTAACAATCTACATTGATATGCCACCAATCCATTTTCATGCAAAGGGTAAACTTTCCTATTGTGACATGATGTTTGTCCCCTTCTCCATAAAAGGGGAATATTATCTTTCTCAATGAATTTTTTTGAAACCCTCTTCCATGCAAGAGGTAGTTTCTATTGAAACCTACAAGAAATTTTAGGGACATGAAAACATGAATGTCATATGTTGAAGCCTCTTGCCTAAAGTAAGGGGAAGTTTGTTTATAACCATGTTTCCTCCCTTTTCAACTCCTTGCTACACAAGGGGAAGATTCCCAATTGGTCTCCTAATCCTAACAACCAATCATTGTACATTCAACATAGAGGAGGACATCATAAAAGTCTCAGAGAGAAGAACACTTACTGACAATTTTAGAAAGAGCTTATTGAGATGGAAAGCACTAACAAGCAATCTAATATTGATGAAATGTAGACACTGGTTGAAGACTTTCATGATGAACTGAAGACTTATGGAAACATAGGCTCAATCCAACAACCATGGTGGGTTGATGAACCTCAGGTCACAAAGGCACTTGAGTTTGGCTACAAGCAGGAAGTCAAAGCTAACATGGGTCAGCCAAACCCATAGATGCAAATCTTCCCCTTTGCAGGTCATGAACAACTATCATCATGATATAACATGTAGGGTGAACAACTACACCAACCTGGATGATGCCCTCCAAGGGTATATCAATGCAAGAATGTTAAGATATATGACACATTTGAACATCTGTAGCAGGAGACATATATGACACATGCAACCCTCCATAGAGTAGACAAGTAAAGGATCAAATAGAAGAACCTAGTGAACAATCAGAAGCCATTGGTTATCAAGGCAGAATGACTAAAGCTACAAAAGGTCAAAGGACTACAATTACAACAAAGAATAAAGTGTCTTATGTAGTCAATCTCAGAATGTACCCTCCACTGCCACCTTGGAAATATCCTCGAGTTCCATGACCATATAGTTACCCACCTCGTCTAGTCTTAGTGGAAACATTGACACTCACAATTCATGTAGAGGCTGACACACTCAGGAGCCTCTCTCAGTAGCATTCTTCTATTGATCAAACACCTATTGAAGTTTCCATCTATAAGGAAGCCTTCTAATTCCATGCCAAAGAGCTAAAACTCCAACACTCTCTATGAATTCCACTACAACAAAGGGCACAAGATAGACACATGTATAGCCCTCAAGTACAACAATCATGACCTAATCAATTCAGGTTTTGTCCAAGTGGATGCTCTGACAAGTGCATCCACTCTAGAGCTTGTCTCCAAAAAGATAGATGCAGCCAAAGAATTGATTGAATCCCTACTCAAATCAGACCACAATAGAATGAAACTAGTCAGATGTTGTCGTAGAGTTGATTGAGTCTCCACACAAAAATCTTTACCAAAGAGCACTGAGACACACAACTTTTACGAACCCCAAAGCATCTGGGGATCATAAATGCTCTATTCGACCGATGTTACTTTTAGAAAACTCATCAAATGAAAAAAAAACAAAAGTTTCAAAATGAAATAAATCAATCAGCCGGCGAGCAGTAGCCCAGTTGGTCGCAGCTTGGGGCCCCTCACGAAGGGTCCCGAGTTTGACTCCCGCTGGAAGCGCTGCTCAGAAATGAATTTCCCACAGCGTTAGCCGGCCTTTGAGGCGACTTATTGAGATACCGGTGTGCGGGCGCACGGGTCTCCTGGGTTTACCATCCCTACTATCTCGGCCTTCTCCTAGGGGGTGGGTTTCCCCCGACAATAAAAAAAAAAATCAATCAGAATCAATTTTTTATAAATAGTCAAAATTTCAAAATTAGAATGACAAATAAAAAATTTTGAAATAGGAAAAATCAAAATCATAAACTCAAATCATCAAAACTATTAAAAAATGCAATCACAAATTTTAAAATAATTTTTTTCAAATGACAAAAAAATCTCAAATTAGAATGATGAAAAAAATCATCAAAAAATTTCAAATGAAAAAAAACTCATAGTCAGAATGAAAAAAAACACCAAAATCAATGGAGAAATAGTTAATTTACTTTACATGGATGTGTCCTCCTATGCACCCTAAAGAAGAAGGATCAAAGTAGAACCATAAGCCTAAGATAGAAGAAGCACAACTATTATCTGAGGCCCCAATGGTTCAAAAACCTAATATCACCCATAAAAACCACTCAATCAATATAATCATCTAAAAATGCAAGATGAAATTGCATATCAAATTCACAAATGTCTTCTTTTAGGTCTTCTTAAACTGAGTACCCAAGAAGGGAGTTGGAATGGACCCGCAAAGTCAAGACATACTAGAAACAAATTTAGGAGCCACTCTACATGAACTTTAATGTTTAAAACCTTGAGAGCTTCCCTACTCACAGAGTACGACAAAGATGAGTGGATTAGAGGCTAAGGAGATTTGAAGCACTTTTGATGTTATTCACATCTCACCATATTCCATGATGATCTAGATTGGGGACCACAAATGGGGAACCTTCACTAGCATTCCATTGCTCAACCTCCCATTCTAAGGCTCTTACAATCAATGTGCACAACATCAAAGAATTAGCTGAGTATACATTAATTGTGAAGCCCAAAGGGCACGTAAATTTGGACATATTCTTGTGATGAATTGCTTCTTAAGCATGTCATCTTGGACAACTAGAGCATAAAAACCTCTTTTGGGAGTCAAAACTCCCATTTTAAGGTTTTGAGCATCAATGCCCAAGGACTTAAATATGGAATGATAAAAAATGGATACATATGTCCAAAGGAGACCAACAATGTGTGCACATGCTTGTGACAAATTGCATATACCAAGAAGTGTTGAGAATAGAACCCATAGGGGTGTCTTTGACACCTGGTGCCTTAACCCAACTAGGTAGGGAATCACCACTTAAATACTCACTACATGGCACAACTTGGGTCTTAGAAGCATGAAATCAAGAGCCAATGGAGTAGAAAATCCACCCTAAATGAATCTTCCTCTAGCGTACATATGGATATGATCACCCCAAGGTAAGAACCAACCTATTAATAGAATACTTTGGGCAATCTTTAACATGCTTGGGGTCTCAAATAACCTTACACTTCAATATTGTAAAGTGGAAAATCAACTAAGTAGGTTCGTTGTCATTCACCATTAGATAAGCAAGAAAGATTACATGACCACCGCTCACATCTTATGATGGTAATCTTGACTAATATGGGTTACTACCAACTCGCCAAATGGGTCACAATGTATAAAACCAAATGTTGACCAGTGATATGTTGTTTCAAATAAAATTTGAATCGAAAATTAACTTCAAGAAAACTTCTTTCTGACTAACAGGATCACATTAATGTCAAAAGAAAAATTCAAAACCTTTGAAACAAAACAATAGGGTAAAATGCTACAACCATAATTCAAATCATAATAAACCCTTTCCTCAGCATAGATAAATGAAGAAGGGAACTACTAGGTGATAGTGTCCTACTCTGCATCACTATCACATATCACTTCAATAGAAAGGAGGTCTCCCTCGACAATCATGACATATCTCCCACTAGAGTTTGTCATGGAATTGTTGACAGAAGATGGTAGGCAACAAAGATAGGATGAACTGCTCAGTACAAAGACATAGTATGAATCAAATCTAACTTTAGCATTGCTTGCATATATCTTTAGAGTAACACTCCTACAAGGCACATCATCTACTAAGATATTGAAAACAATACCTGCATTCCAAGACAAACAAACAATCGATAAACGAAGGTCACCTCTTATCAGTTAACGTGACCTCACATGGCATGCCCTATGCATAATAGTTACTAAATCAACAAAGGACATATGGTCCAATGATACTTTAGAAAGACAACCCAGTTAAAATGAGCTGATGTCACCTCAAAACACTTCTCTCGTAGTAGAGCTAATAAGATGTAATGTTAATGCGTCGCTTAGCACTTACAATCACTAAGATAATTATCCTAGAGTTTAATCCTTTTTCAACTTTCCGATTAAGGCTAGTATAGAAAGGGTCAATCTCACAGGACAACTTTTTAAGATTGTTTCTTTTATCCCAATTATTTTGAAGAACTATTTTTTTATGTTTTCAGAATTAGAACGGAAAGTAAAAGTCGGGTTGGGGGTTTGATTGATTACACTAAAATAAGAATAAACACAAAGTAACAATGTAATAACAAGAATTTATTTTTCCCCTGTCACAAGGAAAAGAAACAATTGTTAGAACAAGTAGACTATTGTGAATGAAAAAAGACTAGAAGTAAAGAAAGAAAATCAACAGAGGTTGAAATCAAAGAGAGAGAATCGAGGCTCGTAGGGGTTTTCACCACCTTAGCCTAGGCAAAAATAAACTAATCCTTAAAAATGATGGATTCGATGAAGGCAAGTGAATTAATAAAAATCCACTAAAGATGGACTCCACATGAGCCCATTGGTCCTGATGCTCATGTTTCTTAGTTCATCATACTAAAAGAAGAAGATCCACGGTCATTTCAAAACTCCTATGCGATTGGGTTTGTTTTTCTAAATCCAAACTTCCATGGTCATATCCATCCAGATTAACTTTTGATCAAATCAATTAATTACTTTGATAGATCAATTAGTTATCAAACCCAAAAGCTATCTAGAATTTTTTTAAGGAAAAGTCAATAAATCCATGGCTAAGGGGTTATTCCCCTTGCCTCGATAGAGAACTACTCACTCATGCTTGTGGAGAAAAGGGAGACGGAGAGAAGAAGAGTTCTAGCTATAGTCTAGTCTTACTAAAGGATAGTTCCTTCGGCTAGAGTCTATGAAATGGCCGACGCTTAATCCCTTGATCCAGTCCACGAAAGAATAATAGGTATAAGAAACTAGATCTAAATGAGCAAATTAAAAGAACAATAATTGAAAGAAACACTTGGCTTGCAAAAACTATTCTTTATTGATGGAAAGAACAATAACATAAGAACACCAGAAGATTGCTCAGAAATCCCGTACAAAGATGATACAAAAGATGATCTTGGCAGGAGGAAGTGCCCCTCCTTTTATAGGAGAAGGAGGGGTAGGCTATCCAAAAAAAGAGGAGGAAAAAAGTAGAGGGGTCCATCCTTTGAATTTTCAAGATTTGGTCAATAGGAATTTGATAGACTTTAATTGTCTTGACCATGTAACTCTCTTCAATGCAGATTCCCACAGCAGTGATTTCAAATGTATTTCGCTCCCATAAAAAG
The DNA here is from genome assembly GCA_963693085.1 of Alisma plantago-aquatica. Taxonomy (NCBI): domain Eukaryota; kingdom Viridiplantae; phylum Streptophyta; class Magnoliopsida; order Alismatales; family Alismataceae; genus Alisma; species Alisma plantago-aquatica. Next base: position 1,127,091,373 of record OY856409.1, on the reverse strand, counting down.
CACAAAAGCGGTCCAAATAATAGGATATTCTTTTAGAAAATTAAATGTCCTTTCCAATGAATACTTTTACACTCAATTTGGACTTTGGATGCAAGAGTTATGACACTTTTGGTGACAGATATATAATAATTACAGGACTGCTGCAAATTGTGCAATTATACTCTAAGAATATTTATCCCATTTCCTACAAAATCCAAGAAAATATAATTAAATTTTTTATTGAAGATAAAAATATAATATAATGTAATTAATTATAAAACTAAGAAAATAAACAACAAAACAATCATAAAAAGATATCTAAAAGATGCAAATAAAAGTGATGAAAACACATTTATCAAAATACCCCGGACTTGAATCTTTGCTTGTCCTCAAGTAAGTAAAATCACAAATAAAGTCTAATTTATACTCCCAATATGCTATCCTCACCTTAATAACATCACTACAATCCTCACCTCCAAATTTTGGCCAAGTGACCCGATCTCCTAGAACCACATAGTATAAAATTCTATATTCCCTATCAAAACAATTGTCAAATCTAGCTTCTAAAATAAGAATTTGTAGAAAAATAGGCATCTCTTACTTTCTCTTTGACACTCTCAATTTTTTATTACTCTTTTTTTTTAAGTTATTGCACAAGAATATGAACAATTTGGGGTGTGAAAACAAAGAAAGAAGTGATGAAAATATATTGATCCCTCCTCTATTCGACTCGGGATATGAATTTATGGAGTGTGGCTATATTGGTCACAATTTTTTTCATGTGCACTTTTGGCATCTTTTGATGGTACGCCCCTTTGTTGGGTATGTAGTTTTCATTTTGGGAAGCATGCCACCCTGGACTTGATTTTTGTCTGGTGGTGATTCTTTGCTTCTCTTTTTTTAGAAGAAAAATAGAGGGAAGGAAGAGATGTTCTTGTGCTTATAACTTTCAATTTTTTTTCATATATTTTTGTCAGAGAGTGTCATTGCTCTAGTTATAGTATTCCTATAAATCACATCATACAAATTTTATAACAAGATAATCCATTGTTTAAATATAGGGAAAATTATGTTTAGTTCTGATTGATTCCTTATGACTTGCCAACTATTCCGAGGAGTGATGTTATTAAGGATCCTAGGTGACATGGTGGTTTCAGACATGGAAATTTGTAATAGTCTTTGCAAAAAGTTTACAAAATTCAATTTGGGGTAAAATGATATACATCTAATCAATGGGCCGACTAGATAAAGGCCAAAACTTCTAGAAAAATAAAAGTACATGTAATATAATAAAAGGTACAAAAAAAAATGTGGAAAAAGGAAGATAATGGGGTGGATCACGTACCACCCACCTCCACCCCGGACTTTAAATTTTGCTCGTCCCGAGCAAAACACAAATCCAGGATGGAGGGAAGAATTTCACTGGGATCACCGGGAGGTCCTGGTAGCTCAAAAAATGTCCAGCTGAAGGGGATGTTGATGATGGTTGTAGCTTTGAACAAAGGAGCTTCATGGTACACCCAATTGATGGGTGATCGTAGAGGCTGAAAGAGGATTTCATAATGTATTTTTCCTCGCACTCCTTCCAAAAGGATCCACACATCTTCCTTTAGTACTAAAGGAAATGTCATAAATGTGCGTGGCTTGAGGGGGATTGGCGGGTGTTCAGTGGGTGGCACATATGGTGCCGACTCTACAACATCGGGTGGGGGATCATGCTTTGGTTTCCCTCTGTCATATTGATCTGCATATCGTAAAATTGGTGGTAATATGAAAGGGACACACGAATTTAAATCAGCATCATACATATTTTGGCTCTCCTCAAAATTCATGCAATCAACCTTGGGATAGATGGATTTCATGGTTGATATTGCAGGTAACTGTAGTTCCTCTATGCAAGGATTTCCCAAGGGTTCTTGAAGGATAAAGATGGGGATATATTCCTTTCATCCAGTAGAAGGGCATATATGGATTTCTTCTAAGGAGTTCTCCACTTCTATATCATCCTTATGTAGAATGGGAATTGGTTGTGACAGAATGGGAGGAATCGTTTCATCAATGGAGGTTGACTGCTCATTATCCAAAATAGATCCTACCAGAGGGGATTGGTCGTCGATAACAATTGGACTTTTGCAAATGATGGGAAAGGTTGTTGGGTCTTTAGGATGACTCTCTGAGATTGACTTTTCATACTCGAGTAATAAAGTCTCCAAGGGAAGGGTAGGAATGCCAATGTCCTCATCGTACAAGAAATACGACCCCACAATATGTATTCTTTCTTTAGAATCCGATGTATACGACATAAAAATTAGATCATCATCATCATCTTCGGGAAGAACCATCTTAGGTTGCTCTAAGTCCTCCATAGATTTTTTGCTTGGGCCTCTAGTAAGGTAGCTAAAAGAGCTTGATTGGTTTCTAGTTTTTTTTGTCCTTCTACTACCATTTTTTCTAAAGCCCCAAGTTTCTCTTTTAGTTGATTTTTATTATTAGATTCATACAACCCAACAAATTTACCATCCTCACCATTCCCCCCATAAGGATCTTGGTCATGGTACCCAGTATGTTGGTTGTGGTGTTCCTCCTCATAATAATCTTCAGAAGATGGTGGATTATAATTTCCATTGCTCTCATCGTGGTGAGAAGATACAATATTACGAGGTGTCACCGAGTCATGGGGGAACATATTTGGAACATCTGGGTTTTGGGATTGGGCTTTCAGCAAGGTGGCCAATAAGGTTTGGCTAGTTAGGAGTTTTGCTGCCATATTCTCTAGGGATTTAAGTTTCTCTTCTTGTTGAGGATTATATTGGGTATCATATATAGGTCCATTTCCCCCAAAGTTTTGTTGGTCGTACCCTCTCTCAAAATATGGATAGCAAGGTTCCCCATATTGGTTCTCAGAAAAATAAGGATTTACATTGTACCCACTAGGATGAAAGGGCTCATAGAGAGGGGTGCTATGGGATAAATTTGGACAGGCAAGAGATGCATGGTGGCAAGGACCACAATAATAACATTGTGGGGGATATTGAAATGTCCACTCCATTTGAAAGGTTTTTTTTTTACAATTAAAAAAAGAACTAAAGATTTTGTACAAGACCGTAAATTACAAAAAAAATAGAAGCTAAGGGATTATGACTCAAGGTTAAAATTTACAAAACTAACTAAAATTACAATTTTTTACAAACTAGCGTCTTTGCAGAAAAAACGGACTGACGGAATGGAAACTCGGCAGAAGGAGGAGTAGCACTTCCGGAATGTTACTCGGAAGGCATAAAAAAAGGAAAAAAAGTTTTTTCAAAAATTTTGAGGTTCGAAAGAAACAAATCCGTTGTCCCGGGCAACGTCGCCAAATTGTTAATGCGTCACTTAGTACTTACAATCACTAAGATAATTATCCTAGAGTTTAATCCTTTTTCAACTTTCCGATTAAGGCTAGTATAGAAAGGGTCGATCCCACATGACAACTTTTTAAGATTGTTTCTTTTATCCCAATTATTTTGAAGAACTATTTTATTATTTTTTTGTATTTTCAGATTTAGAACGGAAAGTAAAAGTCGGGTTGGGGGTTTGATTGATTACACTAAAATAAGAAATAAACACAAAGTAACAATGTAATAACAATAATTTATTTTTCCCCTGTCACAAGGAAAAGAAACAATTGTTAGCACAAGTAGACTATTGTGAATGGAAAAAGACTAGAAGTAAAGAAAGAAAATCAACAGAGGTTGAAATCAAAGAGAGAGAATCGAGGCTCGTAGGGGTTTTCACCACCTTATCCTAGGCAAAAACAAACTAATCCTTAAAAACGACGGATTCGATGAAGGCAAGTGAATTAATAAAAATCCACTAAAGATGGACTCCACATGAGCCCATTGGTCTTGGTGCTCATATTTCTTAGTTCATCATCCTAAAAGAAGAAGATCCACGGTCGTTTCAAAACTCCTTTGTGATTGGGTTTGTTGTTCTAAATCCGAACTTCCACGGTCATATCCATCCAGATTAACTTTTGATCAAATCAATTAATTACTTTGATAGATCAATTAGTTATCAAACCCAAAAGCCATCTAGAATCATTTTTAAGGAAAAGTTGATAAAGTCATGGTTAAGGGGTTATTCTCCTTGCCTCGATAGAGAACTACTCACTCATGCTTGTGGAGAAAAGGGAGACGGAGAGAAGAAGAGTTCTAGCCATAGTCTAGTCTTACTAAATGATAGTTCCTTCGACTAGAGTCTATGAAATGGCAGACGCTTAATCCCTTTCTCCAGTCCACGGAAGAATAATAGGAAGAAGAAACTAGATCTAAATGATAAAAGTAAAAGAACAATGATTGAAAGAAACACTTGACTTGCAAAAACTATTCTTTATTGATGGAAAGAACAATAACATAAGAACACCAGAAGATTGCTCATAAATCCCGTACAAAGATGATACAAAAGATGATCTTGGGAGGAGGAAGTTCCCCTCCTTTTATAGGAGAAGGAGGGGTAGGCTATCCAAAAAAAGATGGGGAAAAAAGAGAGGGAGCCATCCTTTGAATTTTCAAGATTTGGTCAATAAGAATTTGATAGACTTTAATTGTCTTGACCATGTAACTCTCTTCAATGCAGATTCCCGCAGCACGATTTCGAACGTATTTAGCTCTTATAAAAAGCACAAAAGCGGTCCAAATAATAGGATATTATTTTTGAAAATTAAATTTCCTTTCTAATGAATACTTGTACACTCAATTTGGACTTTGGATGCAAGAGTTATGGCACGTTTGGTGATAGATATACAATAATTACAAGACTGTTGCAAATTGTGTAATTATACTCCAAGAATATTTATCCCATTTCCTACAAAATCCAAGAAAATATAATTAAAATTCTTGTTGAAAAAAAATATAATATAATGTAATTAATTATAAAACTAATAAAATAAATAACAAAACAGTCATAAAAAGATATCTAAAAGATGCAAATAAAAGTGATGAAAACACATTTATCATGCAACCTCCAATGATGATAGGTACAAAGCAATTTTATCCATCTACCTTCCAAGAAAGATACATTGATCAGTTTTCACGGGGAGACTGAAGACTTGTTGGAAATGTAGCATTAGTGGCACATCACATAAGCAGACAAAATCATATGTTGGACCTTAATTCTAGACTGTTACCTCATCATATCTTTCTCAATGACATTCCTTACCCTCAATATAGTTGAAACTAAGGAATTCAAATGACAATACAACATGCATTAGACTTCATAGATCAAGAATGACCTAGAGTCATCAACTAAGTCATTTGTGGAAACACCCTACTTCAACTGTTGCCTCAATTGAAAAATCCTTCTCTATGCTAGGTATCCTCAGGAAAGATCACTTCTACAGATGGTTTCTTAAAATCTCATTTAGGTCCTCGACCATGACCTAAAATTAGACCAGTCACAAAGCTTCATCTTCCAATCCTTTTGGGTCCTGGATCATGACCTAAAATTGGACCAATTGCATGCTTCATTTTCAAATAATTTTGAGCCCTGGACTATGACCTTAAACTAATATAGCTTCATCTCAAAATCTCTTTTGGGTCCTCGACCATGACCTAAAACTAGATCAACCAGGTGATGTGTTCTAGGTCTTGGACTATGACCTAAAATTGGACCAATTATTTTATTTATCTACCAATGTCTTTTGAATCTTAACTATGACCTAAAATTGGACCAATTATTTTATTTATCTACCAATGTATTTTGAGTCTTAGACAAAGACCTTAAATTGGACCACAACCCCTATCCTGAAAAGGCAATGTTATCTTCCAACCATAAAGCTCTCCGTTCATGTAGGCATTTGAACCAAAGACCTAAACTAAGGTAGGCATATATGCTAAATTCTTATTTTAAATGGGAATACATCGACCGACTCTGACAAATATGATGAGTCCTATGTCAAATAGACATTCTTCAAGAATTGATTCCTATCCTTATTCTCCATCCACATTCAAGTCATATCCTAAATAGGTGTTTCCTTAAACTCAAACACTACATTCATGTAGGAATACCCAATGGAGCCCTACACATAGGTAGGCAAAAATGATTGAGACCTACATTTTAATGGTCACTCCTTGTGAAAACCCTACCAACATGCATTCACCTCAATCAAATACCTCGTGTAGTAGGTGAATCCCACTCTTATCATGTTGAACCATCTTGTATTAAAGATATGCTCTAGGGAGAACACAATTGTATGATACAATCACTAGTTGTAAAGGTCACCTTAAATCTAGAAACTTGTCTGGTGTTCAACTTTACCTATATTTAGCACTTCTAGAAAACAAGAAATGCTCTAGGGAGTATGCAAAGAGCCAATACAATAAGCATTTGTGAAGGCAAACTTAAATCTAAGATTTTTCTTGAGGCCAATATTATCAACCTTATGGATCTTATTAATATAGGAGATGCTCTAGGGAGAAGAGAATTGACTGATATAGTCACTGGCCCCAGAAGGCTACCATAATTATGGATACTTTCCTGATACCCAATGTATCCATCTGCAACACTCGTGTAGATCAAAAGAAGCTGAGATTATACTTTCAAAGGTCCTAAGAAGAAACATGTAACTCTTTGAATGACATGCTATACTCTATAGATTCTTCTAGGATCTTTCTAATGATCATATACTTCCATTTCTGTATCTATTGGTGTTACAACCCCAAATTTTGGGTTCTTTTGAAGAGAAATGTAATTTCTCTTAATAAAGATAAATGAGCAAATGATGGTGTGATTTGATTTGGACCAATGAATTTCGTTGATGGTTGCTTAATGGGCTTTATTGGCTATTGAGCCCAATTGAAAAGAAAAGAGAAATAAAAAAGGAAAAGGATTTGATAAATAAAAGGGAAATATGAAAAATAGACATTTACAAGAGGATAAAGGCAAATAGATATTTCCCAATATGGGAATTCATTCCTTTAGGATTTCTTGAGGTCCAAGGGACCCAAAATAACAAGATAATGGCAAAGGGAAAAGAAATAATAATTAATTTGGATTAATTAAAGATATGACTTGGGAGAGAAGGAAACTTCTCATCCATTGGATTTTGTTCCCCAAATTTTGTAAATAACTAGATAATGTCATGACAATCTTTCCCTTAAAATTTGATACAAAAAGGAGTTATAGTTTGGGAGATATCAATTTCTCAATTTATCTCCAAAATAAGGCATTAATTTGGCAATAGGAAAATATGTTTCCTTTTGGTTGATCGCGTGCAACGAGGGCCATTGGATCTTGATCCAACGCCTAGCGCTCATTGGCTAAGTCCCACTGGGACTAGACTCTGGGGGTTACATAGAGATCTTTCTCTCTCATATTTCTCGCAATCCAGAGGATGTGCCATCTAGTTGTTGTTTCCTTTGGACTCAGGAGAGGAAACCACATCATTTAATCTCGACTTTGTCGAGGTTTGGCCGTCAATTGGGGAAGTGCACAATTCTCGTGTGTCTGTCTCTGACCCTATATATAGGGGAGGGATTGTGAGGGCTCCAGCATGCAAAACAACCAAACCATGACCTGCAGATAGTTGCAAGGACCGATTACATGCCTCCAATTGCCTAGTTTACCTTGACCTGCACCCCCGTTCCCTTGGCTAGCCTCGCTGGAGTCCGGCAAGTAGGAGGGCATTGCGGCGCATTCTTGGTGAACATTTGAGCCTGCAGTTGAGTTTGACGGAGGGAGAAGGAGCTCCCTGACCGATTGGCGTGCTCGCAGGTGGCCGAGAGCCCAGAGTCAACTCCCAAGTTGACCACCAGACCGACTATGCTCGGCACAGGGTTGAAGACGAAGACCCTGGTCTTTTTATGCTTTTGCCCATCTGCGCCCTCTTTGCAGGTAAGGGCATTTTCGTCCTCTGGCATATGTTTAATCGATTAGGCGCATGTGTTCCTGGTCACTGGATTCTGAGTAGACCAACGGACCATCGATCTAACGGTCCCTAGATTTCTGGAAATTACTAATAAATCGATAAAAATGATTTTCTTTGCAAAAAATCATATCTTGTGCTAGGAAACTCGGATGAGAAAAGTTTATACATATACATTAATTGATTAGAAAAATACGAGGAGTAAGTTAAAAATTGTTTGGAAGCCTAAATGAGTACCTTTTTGTAAAACTATATAATTTTGATGGAAAAAGTATTAATTTGTGGTTAGAAACTGTAATTGTTAATAAAGGATGGATTTAATCTTGCAAATAGGTTGATTCGATCATTAATAACTTGTTTAATGATAAAAATGAATCTTGATCTGTTTTAAAGATGAAATTGCAAGAATCAGGGTTTTAAACCTAATATTGTGATTAATACCCTTAGAAACTCTAAGTGAGGGAAAAAGGGGAAGAAAAGATATAGTTAATCCAAAAATTAGGGTTTTTTGGTCCAAACCTGATCTTAAGATCTTAATGAAAAATAAGATAAGATGATTAGGGTTTGATGGATATTTTGATAAAAGTAAAGTAAAAGTGGTATAAAGGAAGTGAAACCCTAATTATGGTCAAAACCCTAAAAAGGGGGCTAGTAACCCTAGGGCACGATATGGCCTATTAGACTTGGATACCATGATCCATGATAGAGAATATTGGATGTATATTTCAGGGCCAAATTGTGTGTTTGCTTGCTTGATTCTGGATTACTTGCTTGTTTGGATTAATTCTGCATTCAAGACAGCTTGATAGGTATGTGGTGAATTACGATTAATCACATTAGTTTTCCCGAAGGTTTCCCGGATGGTTAATCACATTGAATGCATTTAACTATTTGGATGTTCATACTTACAAATCATAAAGTCACTATGGTTATCACAAATATAAATACATGTGTATTCTCGCACCTACATGCCACCCTGATGGATGATGCCATAAAGGTCAGTCCCAAGAGGGTAGACCAATGGGCACCATGAGAGGTGACCCCAGACACCAAGCTCGGGAATGATAAGGTGGTCTATGTTGCATGACTATGGGGTACCATGAGAGGTGACCCCTAGGCACCAAGCTCGGGATTGAGAAGGTGGCCTTAAGTCAATGGCAAAAGAGAAACCCTAGAGGGGTATTCTAGGGTTAGGGAAAAAGTAGTGGAGAATGACACATTGAAAATGTTAATTGGTTTACTAAATTAACCTAATTGTGATAATTAAATTGTTAGCCATATTTGTGAAATTTTGGTTGTCCCCACATATCGGCATATTCCTGTATGCTAATAGCTTTTTTGTTTGTCGGCGTTTTAGGTATAACCCTAAAAAGCACAAACAGTAAAGTGACACATTGTGAAAATAAGAAATAAAGTGCAAGGAGGATTAGATAGAATAATTAAAGCTCTGGATAGATAGATTTCTAAAGTTTTTAAAAGTTATGAAAATTTTTATTTTAATACCAGATTTCAGTTTAGATAGTAGAATTTCATAATTATCATTGATTATTTGTCGAACCTTTGATCCTGTTAATTGGGATAATGGCTATGACCTCTTGGTCTTCCTTAATTGGGGGTTACCGGGAGGCGGGGTTGTTATAATTGGTATCAGAGCATTGGTTCCTCACTTAATCTTTAATAATTATTAAATTTTACAAATTCCATAGAACCAAGGGAGTTATTAGAGGATTGTCTGAAAGACTGAGGTGTCTAGAAAAAGATCACATCCGGGGGCTGGTAAGATTTTCCTCTGCACCGCTAGTCAGAATACGAGGACTCCCGGATTAGTATGACTGCCTAGCTGTTACATCCCTTCTCAACTCAAATGTTGTTAAGGAACTTTAGGATTAGGGTTTTCTCTCTTTTCCTCACCCTCTTGAGGTAGGGGTAAGTTTGATAAGGTTTAAGGAATCCTCCACCAAACTAATGAAAAGCATGTAAATAAGATGTCATGGACATAAGCTTAATAGATTAAGCATAAAAGAATAGATACATGCTTAGGTCGTATGACATAAGTTGTCATGCCCTCATGAGAGACCTGAGGCTAGGCCTTCTTATCAGGAGGATAAGTGAAGAGAGTTAGTCTTGGAGGTAGAGATCTCCATTACAAGTAGAGACCTGGCACATCCTCTGAGGATGATGTTAACCCTAACCCTAAGTGAAGGTTAGAGAAAGAGACGACAAGATGAGTTAGATGTCATGGTAGACCATGTGTTTGGATGGATATGCTTTTGGATGCCCATATGATCCATGAGAGGTTGGATGACCTAGTACCTTTGGCGAACCAACCCTGGAAAGGGTCGTGCATGTTAGAGTGAAGGATAGATCATTCAATGATGAGGTTAGTGAAGGACCTATATAAACCTTATGGGCTTATGCAAGTAGGGCATGGTATGCACCCAGAGTACGTCAGTAGTGCTGACATTAGGCTAAAACCCTGGCCAGGAAAATGTGATTGATAACTTACGAGATGAGCATATAGGGTTATGGATAACCTTGAGCAAACATAAGCTTGAACGTAAGCTTCACCATGTAAGGGTATGCTTGTAAGCTTGACCCACCTTCATGGAGAGAGGATCTCAGGTAGTAAGGTTGTTTGTAGGGCTAGCTCTAGAGAGAGAGAGAGCAGGACCCATGCAAGAAGATGGAAGCTTAGATTCTGAGACATGAGAAACAATGGGGAGTTGAGGATGATGCGATCTAAGTGAATGATAGTGGTTGCCTCATGCTTGATCCCTGGAGGCTGATGATATCTTGGTGGCCTTTAGAGGAACCAAACCCTAAAGGGAGAATGATGCTTCTGGAACCTATGTGCCTATGGTATAGGAGTTAACCTTCTGAGATGAGACAAAGAGTGCCTTAGACCCTGGGGAGGTTTAAGTAGCAAGTTGTGAGGCCTTGTACCTTATTGGTTTCCCTTAAGGAAGACTCAACTCTAAGGTGCTGCTCGAATAAAAGGATCATGGGAGTACATGACATGCCTTGGACATGATGGATTCTTGGTTAAGAGATTGAGCATGCAGTTGGATACCCAAAGGTGAATCTAGGGTTCCTAGGCCTAAGAGGGGAAGTAGTGTACTGATGCTCATGATGAGATTTGAGTCTCTATAGTTTTGAGCATGGTACTCCTCATGTGTAGAGGAAAAGGAAACCCTTAAGTTAAAGGTATGTTTGATGAACCCCTCACTACTAAGTTGGTCTAATGTTGAGGATGAGAACAAGTGTGACCTAGCATGGTTTTGTAGGTGTCTTCTTGTGTCTTAGTAGCTTGCTAGGGCTAAGCATGCTCATGTGGATGCATACCCTAAACATAGGGACGTTTGTGACCTTTGTTATCAAGGTGTAGTTTCCTCCCATCCTGGGAGAGGGACCCTTTTGTAGGGTGTATACCCGTTTTGTTGGTTTTGAGGTAACCTAAAGAGGTTTCAGAGGATCTTGAGAAGATAAGTAAAGAGGACATGGTAAGAGAATGAACCTGTAGACTCATAGATACCATCTCTAAGAGCATGTGGGTGTGTTACCATGGATGTAACCGGTATGGGGCTTGACCAAGGTAGGCAGGTCGCCATGACCCCTGTGAAAGGATGAAAGACAGCCCAAGAATGTAGAGAGAGATGATGAAGGCTTGGGTAATGTTCTATGTTGGACATGTATTATAACAGAATCCTAAGTCTATCCCAGGGTCAGGTGGGGATAAGACCGATGGAAGTGGGAGTTGCCTAATTCCCTAGTTGCACATGACCATACGGTCAGGAGGTAACAACTATCATTGTCTGAGGGCCATGAGTTAGGAGATTGATCACCTTCATGAACTCATGGGACCCAAAGGGCAGATGAGTAGGACACTCTCTGGAAGCATAAGGGAAGAGGGATGACCCCAAAAGTGTCGACACCCTACAAATCTAGAGGAGATGACCAAGGGATGTGTGTTAACCTCAGTAGGTTTGAGACCAGTTTTCCATGGAAGTAACTTTGATTCGAGATGATTGTGATGTAGAGACAGATGTGGCACATTTCAACTTAGATTTAAAGGTGTACTGGCAAGGTGGGATGTACCATCTCTACTCTTATAACAGGAAGAAATCTGTATTTGGACTGTAGCCAAATACTTATTTCCTCTTGTTATGGGAGTGAGAGATAGGACAGTACGCATGCCATACACCAAGGATAAAGATGATGTGAGTTGGAATGTTGCTAAGAGGTATGAAGACAGAGATGATAAAATACCCTGGTGGAGTGAATGATATGTGGATAGTTTACAAGCAGTAGGAGAGATAAGGTAGTCACCTTATAAGGATGTTTTATCATGAACTATGAGTTATACAAGGTTGATGTTCAAAAACTAAGAGGATGAGCTCAGAGTTTCTTGATGAAGATAGACTTAGAGTTGAGATAAGATAATAAGTGGCGGTGTATGTCTTCAACTTTACCTAACACCTAAGGATGTGAAGTGGTAATGGATGCCCTGGATGAGATGCAACTTCCTAGTTAGCTAGCGGCTAGAAGAGGCTATTAGGCTAACCCTAAGTTTGAAAAGGGAGATATGTTTGGTTAACACTAATGAAGTTTGTTGAACAAGTTAGTAGTTGTTTGGTTAGCCAGCCTAGGCCTTGATGAAATAGAAGGATGGTTGTAGAACCTCAGATGCACTTCTTTGGAAAAGAAGGGGATGAAACCCCGACTAGAGTGGTTTAGAGTTTCTGAGGAATCGATCTTGAGGAATCATGACATATAACAGATCATGATTATAAGATCACCATACACAGTGGTACTACATAGATAGTAAGTGGCAGTAGTACATTGGATGCTTAAGATGAAGTTGCACATGGCTTGTCACCATGCATGACAGGAGGTGAAGGACGAACACCAGTAACCCAATTGTATTGTTATAGTGAATAAAGAGTCCCCGAGAGGGAATGGGAATTCATCACTATGGATGTTGTGGTAAGTCTTTCCTGACCAAGGAAGGTCAAGATCCAATATGGGTTATGGTAGATCACCTTACCTAGATGACATAAGAAAGAAAGAATAATGTCAAGGGATAGATCCAGTTGAACTACTTGTAAGAGAGAGAGATGGTTCAACTACACCATGATGCGAGTTCTTGAGTTTAATCTAAAGATTCACTTCCATGCAGTGGAAGTAGGTACATGAAGAACTCGATGATAGTACAGTTTATCACCCCTAACTAATAGTTAACATAATCCAAACTAGAGGGTCTGAGGAGAGCATGTGTGCTCATTCATGGTGATACCTAGAGACAGTTCTTGTCCTCTGGAAGATGTGATGATAACCACCATAGCCAGTATCGGGATGTAAAGAAGCTCTGTAAGGGAGGTTGTGTCGGTCACCACTTCATTGAGATGATGTTGGTGAAGGAACCTCGCGAAGGTCAGAATAGAACTACAGTGTATGCAGATGAAGTCGCTTTGATCATGAAATGGCTGAAAGAGAGTCCAGGGGCAACATGAGTCGTGAGTTGATGCAAAGCAGAATGACATGCAGTTCACTGTGGGAGAGTATGTGATGAGAAAAACTGACCCCTCTAAGCTACAACTGAGAAAGCTGAGTCCCCAATATATGGGTCCATTTGAGATGGATTGGTGGAGATGGTTGTGTTTAGCCTTACCCCTAAGGATAACATGATGTATAATGCGTTTCATGAGTCTGATCTAGAGCACCATGTGAGGTACCCAAGCCATGTGTTGAGACCTGAACCTATTCAGCTTGATGAGAGGCTGAAATGTCCTGAGTCACCTATGAGGGTACGATATACCAAGGTAAGAAAGAACTCGGATGGAAGAATATGAGATGATGAAGGTTCTTGGAAAGCATCATGGAAAGGGTGAGGCCACATGGGAGCCATGATGGACATAAGAAAGGCTTATCCTGATTTGTTTGTTTGCTTGGTGGAATTTTGGGGGAAAAATTCCTATAAGAGGGGAAGGATGTTACAACCCCAAATTTTGGGTTATTTTGATGAGAAATGCAATTTCTCTTAATAAAGACAAATGAGCAAATAATGGTGTGTTTTTATTTGGATCAATGAATTTCGTTGATGGTTGCTTAATTGTCTTTATTGGCTATTGAGCCCAATTGAAAAGAAAAGAGAAATAAAAAAAGAAAAGGATTTGATAAATGAAAGGGAAATATGAGAAATAGACATTTACAAGAGGATAAAGGCAAATAGATATTTCCCAATATGGGAATTCATGCCTTTAGGATTTCTTGAGGTCCAAGGGACCCAAAATAACAAGATAATGGCAAAGGGAAAAGAAATAATAATTAATTTGGATTAATTAAAGATATGACTTGGGAGAGAAGGAAAACTTCTCATCCATTGGATTTTGTTCCCCAAATTTCGTAAATAACTAGATAATGTCATGACAAACTTTCCCTTAAAATTTGTGAGAAAAAGGAGTTATGGTTTGGGAGATATCAATTTATCAATTTATCTCCAAAATAAGGCATTAATTTGGCAATAGGAAAATATGTTTCCTTTTGGTTGATCACGTGCAATAAGGGCCATTGGATCTTGATCCAACGCCTAGCACTCATCGGCTAAGTCCCACTGGGACTGGACTCTGCGGGTTACAAAGAGATCTTTCCCTCTCGGATTTCTCGCAATCCAGAGGATGTGTCATCTGTTTGTTGTTTCCTTTAGACTCAGGAGAGGAAACCACAACGTTTAATCCCGACTTTGTCGAGGTTTGGTCATCAATTGGGGAAGTTCCCAATTCTCATGTGTTTGTCTCCGAACCTATACATAGGGGAGGGATTGTGAGGGCTCCAGTGCGCAAAACAACCAAACCATGACCTGTAGATAGTTGCAAGGAGCGATTACGTGCCTCCAATTGCCTGGTTTACCTTGACCTGCACCCCCATTCCCTTGGCTAGCCTCGCCGGAGTCCAACGAGTAGGAGGGCGTTGCGGTGCATTCTTGGCCAGCAATTGAGCCCGCAGTTGAATTCGACAGAGGGAAGTGGAGCTCCCTGATCGATTGGCATGCTCGCAGGTGGTCGAGAGCCCAGAGTCAACTCCCAAGTTGACCACCAGACCTACTGTGCTCGGCGCAAGGTTGAAGACGAAGACCCTGGTCTTGTTACTCTTTTGCCCATCCGCACCCTCTTTGCAGGTAAGGGCGTTTCTGTCCTCTGGTGTATGTTTAATCGATTATGCACGTGTGTTCCTGGTCGTTGGATTCTGAGTAGACCAGCGGACCATCGATCTAACGGTCCCTAGATTTATGTAAATTACTAGTAAATCGATAAAAAGGATTTTCTTTGTAAAAAATCATATCTTGTGCTAGGAAACTCGGATGAGAAAAGTTTATACATGTAAATTTATCAAAAAAATACGAGGAGTAAGTTAAAAATGGTTTGGAAGCCTAAATCAGTACCTTTTTGTAAAACTATATATTTTTGATGGAAAAAGTATTAATTTGTGGTTAGAAACCCTAATTGTTAATAAAGGATGGATTTAATCTTGCAAATAGGTTGATTCAATCATTAATAACTTGTTTAATGATAAAAACGAATGTTGATATGTTTTGAAGATGAAATTGCAAGAATTAGGGTTTTAAACCTAATATTGTGATTAATACCCTTAGAAACTCTAAGTGAGGGAAAAGCAGAAGAAAATATATAGTTAATCCGAAAATTAGGGTTTTGTGGTCCAAACCTGATCTTAAGATCTTAATGAAAAATAAGATAACATGATTAGGGTTTGATGGATATTTTGATAAAAGTAAAGTAAAAGTGGCAAAAAGGAAGTGAAACCCTAATTATGGTCAAAACCCTAAAAAGGGGGCTAGTAACCCTAGGGAACAATTAGGCCTATTAGACTTGGATACCACGATCCATGATAGAGAATATTGGATGTATATTTCAGGGCCAAATTGTGTGCTTGCTTGCTTGATTCTAGATTACTTGCTTGTTTGGATTAATTATGCATTCAAGACAACTTGACAGGTATGTGGTGAATTATGATTAATTGCATTAGTTTTCCCAAAGGTTTCCCAGATGGTTAATCACATTGAATGCAACTTAACTATTTGGATGTTCATACTTGCAAATCATAAAGTCACTATGGTTATCACAAATATAAATACATGTGTATTCTCGCACCTACATGCCACCCTGATGGATGATGCCATAAAGGTCAAGCCCAAGAGGATAGACCAATGGGCACCATGAGAGGTGACCCCAGACACCAAGCTCAGGAATGAGAAGGTGGTCTATGTTGCATGACTATGGGGCACCATGAGAGGTGACCCCCAGGCACCAAGCTCGAGATTGAGAAGGTGGCCTTAAGTTAATGGCAAAAGAGAAACCCTAGAGGGGTATTCCAGGGTTAGGGCAAAAGCGGTGGAGAATGACACATTGAAAATGTTAATTGGTTTACTAAATTACCCCGATTGTGATAATTAAATTGTTAGCCATATTTATGAAATTTTGGTTGTCCCCACATACCAGCATATTCTCGTATGCTGATCGCTTTTTTGTTTGTCGGCGTTTTAGGTATAACCCTCAAAAGCACAAACAGTAAAGTGACACATTGTGAAAATAAGAAATAAAGTGCAAGGATGATTAGATAGAATAATTCAAGCTATGGATAGATAGATTTCCAAAGTTTTTAAAAGGTATGCAAAGTTTTATTTTAATACCAGATTTCAGTTTAGATAGTAGAATTTCATAATTATCATTGGTTATTTGTCGAACCTTTGATCCTGTTAATTGGGATAATGGCTCTGACCTCTTGGTCTCCCTTAATTGGGGGTTACCGGGAGGCGGGGTTGTTACAATTGGTCCTTTTTCTAAAGGCTTTAAAAGATGCCTTTTATCTTCATTTCTAATCAAACTCAATATCACTTCAAAAACAAACCATTCCTACTGGTGATGTAGTTTAAAGGAGGGTTGATCAAATTAAGTGAGAACTAGAGAGTCATGGATAATTTCTCATCAACACTCTAGGGGACATATGATAGAATAGTGGAGTAACACATCGTGGATATCACCTTATCATTGGATAATCACCTGATGTCTGATATTATCTTTTTTTAGCACTCTTCCCACAAACTTTATCATGTAGAATTGGAAATGCTCTAAGGAGTAGACGATTAACCAGATATAATCACTGACTATGAAGTCTATCCTAAATATGGAAATTTGTTTGGTTCCTGATCTTATTTATGTTGAACACTTTTAGGGAACTATAACAACAAAGACGATTTTTAAAGATCCTAACAAGCAATCTGGAACTCTTTGAATTGTTGAATGATACTCTAAGGATTATACAACTAAGCAATACAGTCACTAGTCATAAAACTCATCTTAAATCTAGGAATTTGTCTTATGCCCAACCTTATCTATCTTGAGCACTTTTCAAATCTAGAAATACCTTTAAATATATCAGATACATCATCTATGGTCTTAGCTCTTAACCTAAAAAATGAAATAATTGTGCCTTCCTTTCCAAATAAATATATTATCCCGGATCATGGCCTAAAACTACACCAATCCTATGCTCATATTTCCACATCTTCTTGGTTCCTAGTTCATGACCTAAAACTGAAATTGTGTGCTTGTATCTCTAAATCTTTTTAAGGCCAAGATCATGACCTAAAACTACACTAATAATGTCTTGAACATATGTCAAGATTTCTAATCAATACATCTGGAAGGAGCTTTTAGATGATCACATATGTTTCATTTCCTTTCTCAGTGGAGATGTAGTTCAAAATAAGTTTGATCAAATCAAGTGAGAACTAGAGAGTTGGGGATAATCACTCATCAAAAATCTGGGGGACAGATGATGGACCAGTGAAGGAACTCGTCTGGAGGATGGAGGATCACTTGATGACCGATCTGAACCTTTTTTGAAAATCTTCATATGAACTTTATCCTACAAGATTACACACTCTCTAGGGAGAAAAAAATTAACTTCTATAATCATTGACCATAAAGATGACCTTATAACCATGTTCTTGTCTGGCCTCCCAATCTTCAATCTTGATCAATGAAAGACCTATTGAAGATAGATGAACTCACCTGATTTCACCCTTTTAGGTTCGTGGTCCTAACCCTAAGTTGGTGCAATCCTCCATTAACTAAAACAAAACTGTCAAAAAATCTAAAACTAAAAGACATAGATAAAGAATACATACGATGAATTTTTAAGATCTTTTCAAATTCAAGAAGTTTTAATGATTCTTAATGATTACATACTCCTGATCTTGATATCTCTGATAAATAAACAATCATATTCTCTTTTTCACATCCACCTTTCCTCACTAAGGCATGAGTTAGTGAGAGAATCAGACATATATTGATTTAAGAACTGAAGCAATGATGATAGTCACTTTTGCGGCCGAAAAACCTCTCATGGCTCATAAGAACTCCATGGGAATGACTGATTGGTTAGATATAGGTAAGTGCATCAATTGAAGGTTACCCTTACTCTAGAGAAATCATTCATGCCCAATCTTTTTGTTATAAATGATTACTTATAAGGAAAAGACATCATCTATGCTTTTCACCCTCCACAAGGTTTATTATAATATCTTTTCTGAGTCCAATCATTTTGGCTTTTTGTGACAAAAAATGAGGGTTGGACTTGCCTCAAGCCTATGGTTCTCACTATTATTTCGAACCTTGCCTTGAGAGGGGCAAACTGTTGACACACATTTTTACTCACTCAGCTAAAATGCATGCTTAAATGTTAATTCTTTGAATAATTATGGAGTTCATTCCTTTTTTCCACATTTACCACATTTTATCCCTTTTCACCTTTTTTTCCATATTTTACCACATTTCCTCCCATCTCTCACCTTTTATACCTTTTTCACCTTTTCCATATTTTCCCATATATTTCTGCTCATTTAAACAATCCATTTTGTTGTGTTGGCTTTTTAGATATGTCACACTCATACTTTGATGATGGAAATATTTTATTTGTGTCACTAACATATGCATTTAGTGTTTTATATGATCAAGGAACTTTAGACAATATCAAACAACAAGGAACATGCTATTATATATGTGTTTGGATGCTTAGAGGTCAATTTGTACCATGTATATGCTTTATACAAATGCATTTTATACATCTTGCTAGGAATGATATAAGAACAAGTGATGATCGACCCACCTATCCTAAATCTCATTCCACGTTCATACCAACTCTTTAGAATAGTTAGGTGTCACTATAAAGATCATTTGATATGTTTTCCAAAAATATTGTAGTTTCTTTACAGGAATATTTTGGTCCAACTCTTATGTGATCAAGAACTTTTTCAACCGAACTACACTTAGATTGAGAAAGAGGCGTTGTAAAAATATAGTCATTGCAAATCAAGGAAAAATACTACCTTTCGTCAAACTACACTTCAACTGAGATGAAATCTTATCGAAGC
This sequence comes from Alisma plantago-aquatica, assembly GCA_963693085.1. Taxonomy (NCBI): domain Eukaryota; kingdom Viridiplantae; phylum Streptophyta; class Magnoliopsida; order Alismatales; family Alismataceae; genus Alisma; species Alisma plantago-aquatica. The sequence continues at coordinate 1,127,072,045 of OY856409.1, read as the reverse complement.
ACATTTTGATCAAGATTAGTATGCAGTCAAAATCTACATTTATTTTCTAGTTGATTTAAACTTGTCTTTTGACTTCTAACGTCTAGTTTAGTATTTATCTCATTATGAACACTCTCAAAATCTATATTGACCTTTCTTTAGTGTTTTCCTGTATATAGGAGTGCCTATGAATACTTTGGATATACACTTGAACAATCTATTCCATGCTATCCTTCTCTAAATTTAGAATTCTACATTGCTATCTTCAAATCTAAGCCATATCTCAACACTGGTGTCCTACTCTACAAAATATAGCATTGCCTATTCCTTGTGAATATTTGATCATCACTTGTTCATGGAGAGATAAAAATTGTATATCTTGTGAGAGTTGTAATTTCTTCTTCCTCTTTTGTTCTCTTTACTTGTTCATGTTGCTTCAAACTACTACTTGTGAGAAATTTGTGGAGAAGCTTCTTGGAGATACTTCTTGCTAGAAGGCTGCGACCAAGGTGGGAGGTTGATTGAGATTTACTCCATTGTGCAAGTTCTCCTTGATCTACAAAAGGAGGTCTATCTTGATCCACAAACACACCAGTTATTTTGTGTATTTTGAATCGGTTAAGAAAAGGATAAAATACAGGTTTAAAATTCTAGTTGGGACACCTAGATAGTGAACATACGTCTTCTGATAGAATCACTCTACATTGTGTGTTCTTTTGTGGTTGTTTTTTTTTATTATCGAGAGAACCGCCCCCATAGAAACACCACTTTTGTGACCCCCCCCCCCCAGACATCGTAAAACTCTCGGGCCCCGAGCGCCCCGCACACTCGGGAACCGGTTAAAGCACATAGTTGGTTGGCCTGCACGACGAGTACCATTTCAGAGGAAGCCACTAGGTTTCGAACCTGTGTCCCTTCATGAGGGGACACCGTGCCAAACCACCTAAACCACTCCTCTCCGGCTGTTCTTTTGTGGTTGTGTTTATTTTAAAACTTTCTTTATATTTCCTTTGCACTATCCTTTAAGCAAATTACAAATTAACCTTCATTGTGTATGTTTATTTTATCTCTATTCACCCCCTCTAGATCTATCAATTGGTATCAGTGCATTTCTTCAAGGAGCCTTTATAAGTCTTGATGGATGGGGGAAATATTCTCAACCATTTCAACCTCGAAGGATCATATATAAGAAAACCATCAGTGTTTGATGGGGGCAAACTACACATATTGGAAGAGAAGGATGCAATTCCACTTCTAAGGAATCAACTTTGATATCTAGAAAATTATTACCTTACCATATGAACCTCCAAAAATAAAGACGGAGGTATGCAACCTAGATACCAACACCTAATGCCATAGCAGTAAGAATGTTACACTCTTATCTATCTCTTAGTGAAGTTAATATAATATATTCTTGTGAAACTTCACATGACATATGGAGGAAATTGTCAATTACATATGAAGGAAATCAACAAGTTAAGAGTACAAAGATTTTATATTAAAACTTCAATTAAAATTATTTCACATGACTAAAATTGAGACCGTCATTGAAATGTATGCCATTTTTCTACTCTAATAAATGGTTTGAGTGCCTTAGGATAGAAAATAACTAAGGAATATAAAGTCTTCAAGAAACTTAGATCCTTGCCTCCTAACTTTAAAGATAAGGTAACTGCTATAAAATAATTTAACAATTTTTCAGAATTATTAATTGAGCAACTCATTGGAAACTTGGCGACATATGAAGTGAAGGTTCACGAAGAAGCCACAATAGAATAAGAAGAAACACTTATTGAGTAAAAGGGTGCGTCATTCAAAACAAGATATTCAAAGTCATCTTCTTCTAGTGTCTCATCCAGCAGTGAATAAAAATACATCATAAAGGTTAAAAAAACATATACATTCTTCTTCTAAAAAAATTATTAAATCTTTTCATTGTCTCATATGTGGAGAGAAAGGATATTGGAAGAATGGATACCCAAAAATCAACAAAAAGAAGAATAAATACTCCAATGAAAAAAGGAATAAGGCATGTCATGCTACTTGGGATGATTCCTCAAACACATAGGTAAATGATGAAGAAATATGTCATCATGTGGAAAAATGCTTCATTGTTGAACATGAAGACAATTATCAACAAGAATAAGAAGGTGCATAAGGTAATGATGATGAGATATCTCTAGGATTTGGTTTCTGGATGATTGTTGTTCGGTGTATATTATCTTTATTGATATAGGTGAAGATCCTGATGAGTTCAGGTATCCCCACTAAAATGAAACAGGGGAAGGGGTAAGGGGGTCCTTGTCAACCGGGTACCCTAGTGCACCAAATCCTTTCGAGTTTGGGATTTGTAGATTCGGGAAGGTTCACTAATGGTGAAGAACCTATTAGATCCTAATAAGGGAAAATGCTGAGAGAGATCAGAGGGAGGGAAGTAGCAGGACACTGTGTGTCCTATCTAATCCAACAGTTGGGTGAAGGAGAGACTCCTCCCGTGTACGGTCGGCCCTGGGTCTGAGTCTGACCCAGACTCTGGCTCAACAAGGCCGCGTGACACATAAAACGTGTGCAACTATAAGAAATCATTTGATTAATATCAAATATTATTAAAGTAGGGTTAAAACCACATTAAATCCTTTCCTAAATCAATTTAGGCAGCTAGGGTTCTCCAAATTTGATGAAAATTGTTCTCTTACCCAATGTTAGCACAAGAAATCCAAAAATGTAGTTAGATTTTTTATTTGACCAACTTATCTTACTATATTTCTCTTTTTAGGATAAATGTTTGATTAATCATATAGGATTACTTAAAATGAATTTGGGGATAATCTTTTAGGAAAACCCGAGCATTATCCAATCTGACTTATCTTAAATTTTAAGTCCATAAAAATATTTTGATTAGGTTAATTTTCATGAACTATAAATGCCGATTATTGGATAGTTAGGGCTAAATTGGTGATTTTAAGTTTCAATTGCAAAACTGATAAAATTTAGTATATGTAACACATTGGAGAGCCATAATCACATTAGTCTATAAATTTTGAAATTAAGAAAAACATGGTTCCAAATTAGGGTCATTTTACAAGATTCAAATATTCCGGGTGCTACAATATTACCCATCTTATAAAAATTTCATCCTCAAAATTTCTAGGGTACTACCCACCTTGGAGTTTTCCTTATCGTTAACATGGAAGGTTTAACTTCTTTTGATTATCATGTAGTTTTATATGCTACAAATGTTCATTCACAAGATGAGACTAACTACAACTATAACTGTAAAAACATTTCATAACTTAAACCATAACTTGTTCATTCTTATCATCTTCATCATCATTCACCATGGTGAAGATTCTAGATTGTCTCTTCTCCCTAGGTGCTTGATTGACAGTGGGCTCTTTCTTTTGAAACTTAGGGCAGTTGGATCTAATGTGGCATGTTTTGCCACATGCATAGCACACTCTGGTCCCAAACCCACATTATGCTAGATGATACTTTGAGCACTTGCCACATTGAGTCTTTGCAGGTTGATTTGCAACCCCCTCTAACGAAGCCTTCCTCTTCTTGTCATTGTGGTGGCTGTTGTTGTGGAAGTGGTTGTCCTTCTTCCATGCTCTTCCTGGGTGGTCTTCTAGTTCTAGGGAAGCATCTAGGGTACCTTGTAGGGTGTGGTGTCCTCGTCTAGACAAGGAAAAACTAAGGTCTTCCTTGAGACTCCTAATGAACTTCTTTGCCTTGCATCGTTCATCATAATCATATCCATACTTTTGCAAGATTCTGAACTTCATGGCGTATTATGTGAAAGTCATATCACCACGTTGACAAAGGTTGCAAAACTCCTCTTCTTTCTTCTCAACCATAGCTTCAGATATGTATGGTCTTTAAAGACTTTTGTGAATTCCTTCCATGTGATTGGAGGAGCAGTGACTTCATAAGATCCTAGCAAGTTCTCCCACCAAGTCCTAGCAACACCTTTTAGCATGTGTGTCCCAAAATGAACCCCTAGATGGGTTAGGGCAATCTAGGTCATAGAAACAATCTTCCATGTTCTACAGCCAACTCTTAGATTTGCACACCAAATCCAACTCTTCCTTTTCAGCAAAAGAATCAGGCTTGATCTTCAAGAAGTCAACTAGGGCGAGCTCACGGTTGACCCTAGGGTTGCCCAACTGGTCCTCTCCTGTTCCCATGGAAGTGGCAAGGGCCCTGAATAAGATGTTAAAAGGCACCATAGAAGTTTCTCGATGTGGAGACTCTCGACAGTTTCCTGTGCTGAGAGAATCTTCTTCATCCCCACCCATGGGCATCTCACCTTTCTTCTTAGGTGCCATATGTGAAAGATGTCATAATCTATATGAAATTATGAGAAAAGCATGGTCTTCCTTCCCTAGACAACAAATTAGTCTGGCTACAACAAGATAAATCTTGTGAGGATCAATGGATGAGACATTTAGAGGGAAAAATAGGTTTGGGGTTTGGTTTCTAGATGATCGTTGTATGATGTATTGTCTTGATTTATATAGGTGAAGACCCAGATGAGTTCGAGTATCCCTGCGACATTGAAACAAGGGAAGGGTAGGGGGTCCCTGTCAATCGGGTACCTTAGGGTACCAAATTCTTTTGAGTTTAGGATCTGTAGATTCAAGAAGGTTTATTAATGGTGAAGAACTTGTTAGATCTTGACGAGGGAAAACACTGAGAGAGATCAAAGGGCAAAAAGCAGCAGGACACTATGTGTCCTCTCTAATCCAGGAGTCAGGCAAATGAGAGACTCCTCCAGTGTGTGGTCTCCCCCCGAGTTTGAGTCTAACTTGGACTCTGGCTCAATAGGGCCGTGTGACACATAAAATGTGGGCAACCATATGAAATCGACTGACAAATATCAAATATTATTGAAGTAGGATTAAAACCATATTATTTTCTTTCCTAAATCAATTTAGGCATCTAGGGTTCTCCAAATTCGATGAAAATTGGTATGTTACCCAATGTTAGCACAAGGAATCTGAAAATATAGTTAGATTTCTAATTTGACCAACTTATCTTACTATATTTCTCTTTTTATGATAAATATTTAATTAATAATATAGGATTACTTAAAATACATTTGGGGATAATATTTTGGGAAAACCCAAACATTATCTAATCCAACTTATGTTGAAATTTTGAGGCCATAAAAGATCTTGATTAGGTTAATATTCATTTTAAACCCTAAATCCTAATTATTTGATAGTTAGGGCTACAATTTTGATATTAAATTTCAATTGCAAAACTGATCAAATTTAGTGTATGTAACATATTTGAGATCTATCATCAATGTCGACTTAACCCCATCATGACTAAGATAGTGAAAAATGTGGTAGTGAAACTTTTCTCTGCATGTATTATATATGCTATCTCTGATTCAAACTAGGTTAGTCCAACCCTAGTGGTTCCTAAAAAGGGAGGAATAACGGTCACCACTAATTCTAATGATGAGCTGATTTCTACGAGACTAGTGACTGGGTGGTGTTTTTTCATAGACTATAGATGCTTGAACGCCGCAACACTCAAAGATCATTTTCTGCTCCCTTTTATCGACCAGATTTTACAACAGCTCGCCGAATGCTCTCATTTTTGTTTCCTTGATGGTTATTCGGGATACAATCAGATTTCCATCGAGCCATAGGATCAAGAGAAATCAACTTTCACTTGTCCCTATGGCACATTTGCGTATCTCCATATACCTTTCAATCTTTGCAAGGAACTGACCACCTTCTAGAAATGCATTCTTGCCATTTTTTCCAATATGGTAGAGTGATGTTTGGAAGTGTTTATAATGATTTTTCAGTGTATGGGGAGTCATTTGATGATTACCTTGACAATCTAAATAATGTTTTACAAAGCTGTGAGGACACTCACCTTGTTTTGAATTGGGAGAAGTGTCAGATGATGGCAAGTGAAGGAACTGTCTTGGGAAAAAAGGTGTCCAATAGAGGAATGGAGGTAGATCCGGTCAAAATAGAGGTGATATCCAAACTACCTCCACCATCATAGGTGAAAGGAGTATGGATCTTTTTAAGACATGCCGGATTTTACCGCCACTTTATCAAGGATTTTTCTAAAATTGCTAAACTGCTCTCCGAATTATTAGAAAAGTATGTTGACTTTAAATTTGACAAGCGATGTTTGAGATCTTTTGAGGTGTTAAAGGAGAAACTAGTCTCCGTAGCCATTGTCCAGACTCTGGATTGGAGCCAACCTTTTGAGCTGATGTGTGACACATCGGATTATGCAGTAGGGGCTATTCTAGGCCAATGCCAAGATAAAGTCCTTGTTGTCATCTATTATGCGTCCAAAATGTTAAATGATGCCCAATTGAAATATTCAACAACTGAAAAGGAATTGTTGGTGGTTGTTTTTACTTTTGAGAAATTTTGTCAATATTTGATTGGGGCTAAGGTTGTGGTATGGACTGATCATGCAACTATCAAATACTTGCTGTAGAAAAAAGACACCAATCCTAGGTTGATCAGGTGGATCTTGTTATTATAGGAATTTGATATAGAGATCAAGGATAAAGCTGACACCAAAAAAGTGGTGGCGGATCATCTTTCTAGGCTTGAAAGGGTTAATGAAAAGGATATTAGTATACCTATTGTGGAAGAGTTCCCTGATGAGTGGCTCTTTTCTATGAGAAACAAAGACCCATGGTTCACAAACATTGTGAACTATTTGGCATGTGGAGAGTTTCCAGGCAATTGGGGGTACCGGGAGAAGAAAAGATATTTCCACTCCTTGAGGTACTATATATCAGATAACCCCATTCTGATTAGGTAGTGTAGGAATGGTATTATGAGGAAGTCTATGCCATATTGTGAATTCTAGAGCATTTTGGCACACTGTCATTCTTTACCTACATGAGATCATCATGCTAGTTCTAGGACTGTGGCTAAAGTCTTAGAATGTGGTTTTTATTGGCCGATGATTTTTAAAGATGCATACAATTTTGTTTGTCAGTGTGATGCATGTCAACGTGCAGGTAAAATCTCAAAAGGATGTGAAATGACTCTGATTGTTTTTCAGGAAATAGAAGTGTTTGACTTATGGGGCATAGACTTCATGGGACCTTTTGTGTCTTTAAATTCTCATCTCTATATATTACTTGATGTAGACTATGTATCTAAGTGGGTGGAAGCAATTCCAAATCGCACCAATGACGCACATGTGGTATGTAGATTTGTGAAGGAACATATTTTTTGTAGGTTTGGAGTGCCCAGGCTAAGGATTAGTGATGTTGGTTCTCATTTTACCAATAGGAAGTTTGGGACACTTTTGAGTAAGTATGCGGTTAAACATAGAGTAGGTAATCCATATCATCCCCAAACTCAAGGACAAGGTGAAGTGTCTAATAGGGATATCAAGAAGATTTGGGAAAAGACAGTTTCAAGCAACAGGACCAATTGGAGCATGTTGCTCAATGATGCTCTATGGGCATATAGGACCGCCTATAAAACACCTATAGGTACTACTCCTTTTACGTTGGTTTGAGGGAGGTCTTGTCATTTAGCGACGGAGTTAGAGCACCAGGCTAAGTGGGATCTGAGGAAACTTAATTACAATTTGGATAGTGTAAGGAAAAAGAGATTGTTAGAATTGAATGAATTGGATGAGCTTAGGTTTGATGCTTATGCAAGCTCAAGAATTTATAAGGAAAGGACTAACCAAATTCATGATCGCCATATTTTTCATAGGATATTCACTCCAGGACAAATGGTTCTTTTGTTTAATTCTAGGTTGAAGTTGTATCTTGGTAAGTTGAGGTCTAGATGGAGTGGACCCTTAAGGTGATTAAGGCCTTTCCTCATGGAGCCATGTAGATTAGCAATGGGGTTGAGCCATTCTTTTTCAATAGGATGGCATCTCAAGCATTACTTTGGGGGAGATATGATGAGGAAGGAGGATGAGTTGAAGCTCATTGAGCTTCACTAATCCACTGAGTTTAGGGTCGTCGATCCTATGACGTAAAACAATGGCACTTGTTGGGAGGAAACCTAACCATCTTTTATGTTCTTTGCATTCCAAATTCATAGTTTTGTAGTTGCATTTTTCATTTTTACTTAGTTTGATATAAAAAATATACCTTATGCATTTTGTGTGGTGTGTAGGATGAAACAGTCAGTACTACCGAGTCCAGTGTTGGAACTACTGACGTGGTTATAGGGACAAAAATGCAATCTAATGCAAAAGTCAGTAATACTGATGAGGTTATAGGGAATTTGGAAAAAGTGAGCACTACATCTCAGTACTATCGACTCTATGTTGGTAGCACTGAGTTTTTTTATAAATGAGGGCCAAATGTCTGATAAGGATTCGATACTATCGACACATTGTCGGTAGTACCAAAAAAAATCTCGGCCCCTGGTTCGAGACGCCAAGTTTCCACTCGAAAGCATCGATAAATTTGAATGGGTCGGTACTACCGACATCCTATCGATACTACCGACAGTTGATGTCAGTAATCCATGGGAGTGTCAACAAGAAATCGAGATCGGCCGCATCTAATGGTCGGTAACATTGATCTGTGGGACATGTTAGTATTACCGATGTCCCATCGATACTACCGACACACTGCAATACACACAACTGAAATCAAAGCATCACGACCATCGGTATCACTGAGCACACAGATTCTCATCCAAAAGTCAGTACTACCGAAGCCACGTCAGAACTACTGATGTGGTTGCAGGACGACAGTCTCAACTATAAAAGGGAGGGGATGTGAATCTAATTTCTTCACACCTTCTCTTCTCCTCCCTCGAGAAAGAATCCGCAAGCATCTCCAAGCATCCAGATGCTACACCAAGCTCTACTCTCTCTAATCTCCTTCATTGAAGAAATATGTTCATAAAGTGGGATGCTTCTTCATCAGTGGGGGGTTCCTAACTTGGTTCCTAAACCAAGCTGGATAGCTAATCCCAGTGATGACATCAGGAAGACGTACGTAGAGTTGCACAAGCAGGAGATCATTTCTACTCGGTATGGAGACTGTGCCTTCCTCGCCTTTGTGGGCTTCACCCACAATATGGAGAAGTTCTCCAAGCATCATGGGTCAGTGGGTGACAATCCCTTCTTCAACAACTGGCCTACATACCCTGACCTCGTCTGTGAGTTCATGGAGTCTCTAGAGATTTGCATCATCCCCGAGCATGGGGATGGCTGGGGGATGGGAAAAATCTGATTCTGTCTGTACAACACTGAGTTGACAATGATGTTGTAGCAGTTCAATGCCATCTATGGATGGCCATGTGAAGGCGACCGCTTCTACCCCGACAACTTCAACTTTAAGGCGGCATGGGATCTCTTTTCTGGATTTCCAAAAGGACAACACATCATGTTATAACCTCAATTTCCTAAGTATGTAATGAAAAGTGTAATTCTCTTTTAAAGAATAAATGAAATCTACTTTGATTTGTGATGGATTTTGTGTGAAATGTCCTTGATTGATTGATAATGGGCTTTGTTGGCCATTGAGCCCAATTGAAAAGAAAAGAGAAATACAACGGAAAAAGATTAAATTAATAAAAGGAAAATAGGTGAAATTGACATAAATAAGAGGATAAAGACAAATAGATATTCCCCAATATGGGAATTCATGCCTTTAGGATTTCTTGAGGTCCAAGGGACCCAAGATAACAAGATAATGGCAAAGGGAAAAGAAATACTAATTAATTTTGGATTAATTGATGAATAACTTGGGAGGGAAGGAAATCTTCTCGTCTGTTGGAATTTGTTTCCCAAATTTGATATATAGCTAGATAATGTCAAGACAAATTTTCCCTTAAAATTTGATATAAAAACGAGCTATGGTTTAGGAGATATGAATTTCTCAAGTTATCTCCAAAATATAGAATTATTTTGCAAATAGGAATAAGAGTTTCCTTTTTGGTTGATTGCGTGCAATGAGAACCGTTGGATCTCAATCCAATGCTTGATATTCATCGTCTAGTCCCACACGGATTGGGACTCTACTGAGTTGTAGAGGGATTTTCCCTCTCAGATTCCTCATGATCCAGAGCATTTGCAAGCCAACTGTTGTTTCCTTTAAGTTCAAGAGAGTAAACTGAAGAGAACCATCCCTACTTTGTAGGGGATTGGTCGTCGATTGGGAGAATCCCCAATCCAACATGACCTACCTTCAACCCTATATATAGGGGAGGGTGAGGGAGGGTACCAGCATGCCTATTTGCTACCCTAAGCATTGCGGTAGATTGCAAGGAGTGCTCTCGTGCTTCCAATTGCCCCTTTCACCCTGACCTGCACCCCTGTCTTCTCGACAAGCCTCGCTGGAGTCCGGCGAGTAGGAGGAGGTCACGACATGTTTTTGGTGAACAATTGAACCCATAGACGAGTTCGGTGGAGGGAGGCAGAGCTCCCTGACCCTTTGGCATGCTCGTAGGTGGACGAGATCGAGAAGTCAACCCCGAGGTTGACCGTGGTCTCGCTGTGCTTGGGCGTGAGGAAGATGAAGACCCTGTCGTCTTTTACCAAATTGCCCCTCTGTGTCTTCTTTCCAGGTAAGGATATTCTGGTCTATTCGCGTACTTCAGATCGTAGAATAGGAACATGAATCATGATCCGTTGGATCCTCAGTGGACCCGCGGACCATGGATCAAGCGATCCCCATTTTTTTAAGAATTGACAAATAAATCAGAAAAAGGATTTTCCTTGCAAAAATCATATCTTTCACTAGAAAATTTAGATGAGGAAAGTTTATACATGAAAATTGATCAAAAAAATATGAGGAATAAGATAAAAATAGTTTGGAAACCTAAATCTATATATTTGTGCAAAAGTGTATAATTTGGATGGAAAAGTACTAATTTGTGGTTAGAAACCCTAATTGATAGATTTAATATTGCAAATAAGTTAATTCGAGCATGGTTAACTTGTTTAATGATAAAGATGAACCTTATTCTGTTTTGAAGATGAATTACAAGATTTAAGGTTTTTAACCTAATATGATGGTTAATATACTTAGAAACCCTAAATAGGAGAAAAGGAAAGAAAAGTGCTTGTAATATGAAATTAGGATTTTATGTTGCTAAAAGATGATCTTAGGATCTTTTGTGAAAGAAAGATGAGATAATTAGGGTTAGTGAGTAATTTTATAAAATTAGGGTTCAAAATAATAAAAATGAAGTGAAACCCTAATTGTAATCAAAACCCTAAAAAGGACTAGTAACCCTAGGAAACAGCTAGGATTAATAGACCATGATGGCATGATTAATGATAGGAAAATTGGATGCCTATTTCAGGATCAACTTGGGTGTGCTTGCTTGGTTTCTTGATTGGTTGGATTATTTCTGCATTCAAGTCAGCTTAACAGGTATGTGGTTAATTATGGTTAATCACATTAGTTTCCTGAGGGTTTTCTGGATGGTTAATCACGTTGAATGCAACCTATCAGTTTGGATGTTCATACTTACAAATTATAAAGTCACTATGCTTATCACAATTGTAAAATATATGTGTATTCTCGCACCTACATGCCACCCTGATGGATGATGCAAAAAGGTCAAGCCCAGGAGGGAAGACCAATGGGCACCATGAGAGGTGACCCCAGACAACAAGCTCGGGAATGAGAAGGTGGTCTATGTTGCATGACTAATGGGCACCATGAGAGGTGACCCCAGGCACCAAGCTCAGGATTGAGAAGGTGGCCTTAAGTAAAACCCTAGAGGGGGTATTCTAGGGTTAGAGAAAAAGCGGTGGAGATTGATACATTGAAAATGTAAATTGGCTTGTTAATTACATTGGTTGTGATAATTAGTTTGTTATCTATGTTTGTGAAATTTTGGTTGTCCCTACATACCGATTCGATATGCTGACCGACGTTTTGTTTGCCGGAGTTTTAGGTGTAACCCTGAAAAGTACAAATAGTAAAGTGACACATTGTGAAAATAAGGAATAAAGTGCAAGGAGGATTAGATTGAATAGATCCAAGATGTGGATAGCGTAGATCACCAAAGTTTTAAAAAGGTATGCAAAAGTTTTTCTTATATACCAGATTTCAGTTTAGTTAGTAGAATTTCATAATTATTACTGATTATTTGCCAAACCTTTGATCTGATTTGTTGGGATAACGACTCTGATATCTTGGTCTCCCTTTAGTGGGGGTTACCGGGAGGCAGGGTCATTACAATTGGTATTAGAGCATAGGTTCCTCATCTAATATTTAATAATTATTAAATTTTACAAATTCCATAGAACCGAGGGAGTTATTAGAGGATTTTCTGAAAGACAGAGGTGTCTAGAAAAGGATCACGTCCGGGGGCTGGCAATATTTTCCTCCGCACCGCTAGTCAGAATACGAGGACTCCCAGATTGTGTGATTGCCTGGCCGATGTCTTAGGATTTGACTCAAAATAAGATACCTTTAGGACTCTCTCATCTTGTTCATCTCTTCTCAACTCAAATGTTGTTAAGGATTTTAAGGATTAGGATTTTCTCTCTCTTCCTCACCCTCTTGAGGTATGGGTAAAGTTGATAAGGTTTAAGGAATCCTCCACCAAATTAATAAAAGATACATAATTAAGATGTCATCGACATAAGTATAAATAGTTAAGACTAAAGGTTTGTTTGTGTGCTTATGTAGATGGCTCGTACAAAGATCGTGGCTATCCCGGTTGCCGCCAATGGTGGTGGACCTCCCCGCAAAGAGAATGGGTCTTTTGAGAAGAGGAAGTAGAACCATGGTAGTGAAACTTCAAAGAAGAGAAAGAGACCTAAAGAAACTAGACATGAGGCCCCCAACCCTGAACCAATACCCTTCAGCAACCTCGAACAAGAGGAGGGACCGGGATATGAAGAACAACATGTGTACGAGGAGGTAGCCCATATAGAGGAGGACCAGGCTGGTGGTTCGGAACCAGCTATGGTACTCCACACTATGGTTGCGGTGTGGATGGAGTAACAGAAACAACTGACTGGGGCTATCCATGCCTTGGCCCTTAGGGACATAGCTAGAGATGAGAATGGCGAGCCACTACCTATTCGTCCTTGACTGGGAGCCACCATCTTAGACTTTGTCAAGCTGAACATCGAGAAGTTCTGGGGAGAAGATAAGTCTGAAGTGGTCGATAAGGCGGAGGCTTGGCTACTTGTAGTCGAGAATGGATTATGTATGCTTGAGGTACAGCCAAACAAGAAGGCTCTCTTTGCTGCTCACCTTTTTGAAGGTGCAACCAAGATATGGTGGGAGAACCATATCACGGGAAGAGACTTGAGTGAAGAACCTATGGCGTGGACCAATTTCAAGACCATCTTCACTGCCATATTCATCCCCGTTTCAGCCAAGAAGGAAAAGGAAAGAGAGTTCACTAACATGACTCAAGGAAGCTCGTCAGTTGCGGACTTTGGTCACAAGTTCCGCATCTTGGAACGTTTCGGGCACATGATGGATGAAGAGAGGAGGGTGGACCACTTCATAGAGCATTTGCACCCTTCCATCAAGCCCCATGTGATGGCTAGTAAGCCGAAGACCTTCTAGGAAGCCTACAACACCACCTTGGACATGGAAAGGATGGTGATGCTTGCATAGAATCCCTCTAAGGGGTACCTGGGCTTCACTGAAGTAGCTCAGAGGTACAAGAATGAACACAAGAAGGGGCAAGGGTTCAACCACAACAAAAGCAAGCATGGACACAAGGGCAACCCTCGTGGTCGCCTCCAGTAGTGGCACACATGCGGATGGACACATCCTGGGAAGTGCCGCTTTGAGAAGAATGTGTGTTTCAAATGTCAGCAAGAGGGACACTTCATTGCCAATTGCCCTCATCCCGACCCAAGAGGACCTTTGGGGTCACAACCAGTGGCAGCACAATCGATGGCTGCAACACCCGCAGTAGGAGCACCAATCGAAGCACCCCCAGATGGAGAGAGGAGACAAGCTAGAGTGTTCGCCATCGACAATGAAGAAGCCCATGCAAATGCTAATAGGATGATCAAGGGTAATAACCCCTAGAGTTTTCCTTTTAGTCCAGTAGATCATGTAGTAGATTTATGATGTGGTATGAACTATGTAGGCTTGCTGGAAGTCATGGGACACAATGTAAAAGCACTTTTTGATTCTGGTTCTACTAATACTTTTATTTTGAGAAATCTGGCAACTATGCTTGGTTTGGAAATCAAGGATTTAGGGTATGTTTTGGATGTCACAACCCCGAGTGGTCATATCTATACATCTCTTTTGAAAACCCCTATCTTTCTAGTTAAGTATCTGAACCATGAGCTTCCTACTGACTTCATCCTTCTCGATATGAATGATTTTGATGTAATCATCGGTATGGATTGGCTTTCCACCTATAGAGTTGAGATTGACTGTAGAGAGAAGAAGATTCTTATTAGGAAGATCGGCCATCCACACTTCACCATTCAAGGAAGGAGGGATGCAACAACTAGCCTTTATGTGTCCGCCTTGAAAGCTGAACGGATGTTATCCAAGGTTTTCGAGCCTACCTAGCCATAGTTACCGTACCTGAGGATAAAGGGCGATCCTTAGAGGAGATAGAGGTGGTTCGGGAGTATGCAGATGTGTTTCCGAATGATCTACCACGGATCCCCCCTGAGAGGGAGGTAGATTTCTCCATCGAGTTAGCTCCTGGGACTAACCCTATATCTAAGGCACCCTATAGAATGGCCCCTGCAGAGTTGCTTGAGTTAAAAACTCAGTTGTAGGAGTTGTTGGATAAAGGCTTTATCTGGACCAGTACATCACCTTGGGGAGCACCAGTCCTCTTTGTGAAAAAGAAGGATGGGTCACTTTGGATGTGTATTGACTATCAGATGATCAATCAGGCAACCATTAAGAACAAGTATCCTTTGCCTAGAATAGATGACCTATTCGACCAACTCAAATCATCTCGAGTCTTTTCCAAGATTGATTTGAGGTCAGGATACCACCAGATGAGAGTAAGGAGTGAGGATATACCCAAAATGGATTTTCGAACCCGATATGGTCACTATGAGTTTGTAGTCATGTCGTTTGGATTATCCAATGCACCTAGTGTCTTTATGAACCTCATGAACAGTGTGTTCCAGCCTTTCCTTGATGCTTTTGTGATAGTGTTCATAGATGACATTTTGGTGTACTCAGATGATCTAGCCCAACTCCATGACCACCTGGGTAGAGTCCTTGATATCCTAAGAAAGCATAAGTTTTTCAGAAAGTTCTCAAAATGTGAGTTTTGGTTAGACCAAGTCATGTTTCTTGGACACATCATCTCAGGAGGAACAATCGTTGTAGATCCAACCAAAATATCGACAGTTTGAGACTGGCCGGCACCAAAGAACCCCTTCGAGATTTGCATCTTCTTGGGGTTGGCCGGATACTACCGTCGCTTCATCAAGGATTTCTCAAAGACTGCTTTGCCACTGACCATGTTAACCCAAAAGGATGTGAAGTTCATGTGGTCTGACTTATGTGAAGATCGCTTCCAGGAGTTGAAGGAAAAGCTGACCACCGCCCCTGTGTTGACTCTACCTTCTGGCAATGAGGTTTCATGATATTCACTGATTCTTCGAAGATGGGACTTGGTTGTGTGTTGGAACAGAATCAGCATCTGGTTGCATATGCTTCTCGACAGCTCAAGCCCAATGAGGTGAATTACCCGACTCATGACCTAGAGCTAGCTGCTATTATCCATGCCTTGAAAATATGGCACCATTACCTATACGGTGCTACCTTCAAGATCTTCACCGACCATAAGAGCTTAAAGTAGATGCTGACACAGAGAGACCTGAACCTACGACAGCGACGATGAATGGAGTATATGAAGGATTATGACTTCACCATCGCCTATCATCTTGGTAAGGTGAATGTCGTAGCGGATGCTTTGAGTCAGAAACAGCTTAAGTGTGTAGTTGTTTTGTCCAGTTAGTGGAAGAGTTTGGAGGAGTTTATGGAGTGGACTCCACAACTACTAGAAGATTGAGTTCGATTGGCTAATATCTAGATTCAATTTGAGTTGTTAAGTGAGATCATAGCAGCACAGTTGACCAGTGAAGAGCTAGAAAGGATTAAAGGTTTAATGATGAAACCACAGACTCATCTATCCATGGGAGTAGATGAAGGAATCAAGTTTGAGAATTGCATATGGGTTCCGGCAGATTCATCGATAAAGGAACATATCTTGCAAGAGGCTCATAGATCCAAATACACAGTGCACCTAGGAACTACTAAGATGTTCAAGGACCTGTAGCGGTTTTTCTGGTGGCCAGGAATGAAGAAAGACATTGCGGCATGTGTGGCCAGCTGTCTTACGTGCCAAATGGTGAAGGCTGAACACCAATGACCCGACGGGATTTTACAGTCAATAGAGATTCCAGAATGGAAATGGGAGCATATTACCATGGATTTTGTGGTAGGTCTACCCCAGACCAGGAAAGGTCATGATGTGATATGGGTCGTGGTAGATCGTCTTAACAAGTCAGCACACTTCCTTACCTTAAAGACCACTGCTAAAGTGTCAGACCTAGCTGAGTTGTATATTTGAGAGATAGTGTGTTTGCATGGCATACCTAGTTCCATCATCTCGGATAGAGACCCAAAGTTTACTTCCAAGTTGTGGAAGCAAGTTCAAGAGGAACTTGGTACCATGTTGAAGTTTAGTACCGCTTATCACCTCTAGGTGGATGGTCAGTCAGAAAGGACGATCCAGACGTTAGAAGATCTGTTGAGAGCTTGTGTGCTCGATTGGGGTGGCTCATGGGACCAGTACTTATCTTTATCTGAGTTTTCCTATAACAAAAGCTACCAATCCAGTATCGATATGCCTTCGTATGAAGCTTTTTATGGGATACCGTGTTAGTCCCCACTTCATTGGGATGATGTGGGAGAGAGGACCATGTTGAGGTCAGATGAGCTCCAAGTGTATGCTGATAAAGTTGCTTTGATCAAGAAAAGGCTGAAGAGAGCCCAGGATTGACAGAAGTCGTATGCTGATGCAAAGTGGACTAATATGCATTTCACTGTAGGAGAGCATGTGTTTTTGAAAATCCGACCGCTCCGAGATATAGCCAAGAATAGAGGAAAGTTGAGTCCCCGATACGTGGGTCCGTTTGAGGTGCTAGAATGGATTGGTGAAGCTTCATATCATTTGGCGTTACCCCCTCTGTATAACATGATGCACGATTTGTTTCACGTGTCCAACCTGAAGCAATATGTGCAAGATCCGAGCCATGTGCTGAGCATTGAACCTATTGAGCTTCAAGGGAAGTTGACTTATCCTGAGACACCTTTGCAGATTCTAGATACCAAGGTGAAAGAACTCAGATGCAAGAATATAGAGATGGTAAAGGTTCTTTGGAGGCACCATGGAGAGGATGAGGCCACATGGGAGCTAAAGGCGGACATGGAGAAAGCATATCCTGATTTGTTTGTTTGATTGCTTGAATTTTGAGGACAAAATTCCTATAAGGAGGGGAGGATGTTATAACCTCAATTTCCCAAGTATGTAATGAAAAATGTAATTCTCTTTTGAAGAATAAATGAAATCTACTTTGATTTGTGATGGATTTCGTGTGAAATGGCCTTGATTGATTGATAATGGGCTTTGTTGCCCATTGTGCCCAATTGAAAAGAAAAGAGAAATACAAAGGAAAAGGATTAAATTAATAAAAGGAAAATAGGTGAAGTTGACATAAATAAGAGTATAAAGGCAAATAGATATTCCCCAATATGGGAATTCGTGCCTTTAGGATTTCTTGAGGTCCAAGGGATAATGGCAAAAGGAAAAGAAATACTAATTAATTTTGGATTGATTGATGGATAACTTGGGAGGGAAGTAAATCTTCTCATCTGCTGGAATTTGTTTCCCAAATTTGATATATAGCTAGATAATGTCAAGACGAATTTTCCCTTAAAATTTGAGATAAAAAGGAGCTATGGTTTAGGAGATATGATTTTCTCAAGTTACCTCCAAAATATGGAATTATTTTGCAAATAGGAATAAGAGATTCCTTTTTGGTTTATCGCGTGCAATGAGAACCGTTGGATCTTGATCCAACGCTTGATGCTCATCGTCTAGTCCCACACGGATTGGGACTCTTCCGAGTTGCAGAGGGATTTTCCCTCTCAGATTCCTCGTGATCCAGAGCATTTGCAAGCCAGCTGTTGTTTCCTTTGAGTTCAAGAGAGTAAACTGAAGAGAACCATCCCTACTTTGTAGGGGATTGGTCGTCGATTGGGAGAATCCCCAATCCAATAGGACCTGCCTTCAACCCTATATATAGGGGAGGGTGAGGGAGGGTACCAACATGCCTATTTGATACCCTAAGCGCTACGGTAGATTGCAAGGAGTGCTCTTGTGCCTCCAATTGCCCCTTTCACCCTGACCTACACCCCTGTCTTCTCGACAAGCCTCGTTGGAGTCCGACGAGTAGGAGGAGGCCGCGACGTGTTCTTGGTGCACAATTGAACCCATCGACGAGTTCGGTAGAGGGATGCAGAGCTCCCTGACCCTTTGGCATGCTCGCAGGTGGATGAGATCGAGAAGTCAACCCTGAGGTTGACTGTGGTCTCGCTGTGCTTGGGCGTGAGGAAGACGAAGACCCTATGGTCTTTTACCAAATTGCCCCTCTGTGTCTTCTGTCTAGGTAAGGATATTATGGTCTATTCACGTACTTCAGATCGTAGAATAGGCGCATGAATCCTGAGCCGTTGGATCCTCAGTGGACCCACGGACCATGGATCAAGCGATCCCCATTTTTCTAAGAATTGACAAATAAATCAAAAAAAGGATTTTCTTTACAAAAATCATATCTTTCACTAGAAAACTCTGATGAGCAAAGTTTATACATGAAAATTGATTAGAAAAATACAAGGAATAAGGTAAAAATAGTTTGGAAACCTAAATCTGTATTTTGTGCAAAAGTGTATAATTTGGATGGAAAAAGTATTAATTTGTGGTTAGAAACCCTAATTCATAGATTTAATATTGCAAATAAGTTAATTCGAGCATGGTTAACTTATTTAATGATAAATATGAACCTTAACATATTTTGAAGATGAATTGCAAGATTAAAGGTTTTTAACCAAATATGATGGTTAATATACTTAGAAACCCTAAATATGAGAAAAAGGAAAGAAAAGTGCTTGCAATACGAAATTAGGGTTTTATGCTGCTAAAAGATGATCTTAGGATCTTTTGTGAAAGAAACATGAGATAATTAGGGTTAGTGAGTAATTTATAAAATTAGGGTTTAAAATAATAAAAATGAAGTGAAACCCTAATTGTAATCAAAAACCCTAAAAAGGACTAGTAACCCTAGGAAACAACTAAGATTAATAGGCCATGATGGCATGATTAATGATAGGAAAATTGGATGCCTATTTCAGGATCAACTTGGGTGTGCTTTCTTGGTTTCTTGGTTGGTTGAATTATTTTTGTATTCAAGTCATCTTGACAGGTATGTGGTTAATTATGGTTAATCGCATTAGTTTCTCGAGGGTTTTCCGGATGGTTAATTGCATTGAATGCAACCTATCAGTTTGGATGTTCATACTTGCAAATTATAAAGTCACTATGATTATCACAATTGTAAAATATATGTGTATTCTCACACCTACATGCCACCCTGATGGATGATGCAAAAAGGTCAAGCCCAGGAGGGAAGACCAATGGGCACCATGAGAGGTGACCCCAGACACCAAGCTCGGGAATGAGAAGGTGGTCTATGTTGCATGACTAATGGGCACTATGAGAGGTGACCCTAGGAACCAAGCTCGGGATTGAGAAGGTGGCCTTAAATCAAACCCTAGAGGGGGTATTCCAGGGTTAGGGCAAAAGCGGTGGAGATTGACACATTGAAAATGTAAATTGGCTTGTTAATTACATTGGTTGTGATAATTCATTTGTTAGCCATATTTGTGAAATTTGTTTGTCCCCACATATCGGCATATTTCGATATGCAAACCGACATTTTATTTGTCGGTGTTTTAGGTGTAACCCTAAAAAGCACAAACAGTAAAGTGACACATTGTGAAAATAAGGAATAAAATGCAAGGAGGATTAGATTGAATAGATCCAAGCTGTGGATAGAGTAGATCACCAAAGTTTTAAAAAGGTATGCAAAAGTTTTTCTTATAAACCAGATTTTAGTTAGTTAGTAGAATTTCATAATTATTACTGATTATTTGCTAAACCTTTGATCCGATTTATTGGGATAACAACTCTGACCTCTTGGTCTCCCTTTAGTGGGGGTTATCGGGAGGCGGGGTCGTTACACATCAGCTGACACAACAAATCTTGGATAGATGTTGAGCACCCTTTTGCTTGTGTGCTTCACTACATCATCACCAACACTCTTCTAGAAAATTCAAGCCAAGGACAAGAAAAGTGTCAGAGGGTCGATCTTTACTTCCTCTACAAGATGATGGAGATGAGAACCCAAACTCTAAACTTTGGAGATTTCTTTCTTATCCACACCTTGACCTCTTCACCACCAAATCTATGAACCTGACAGTAAAGTTAGTTCTCAAGCACTTCAAGAGAGTTGGCTTCGTCAACACGCGCCTGAGCGATGTATATGGGTGTTGTATAGAAGGGGACCCATAACAAGGAAAGGAAGCTTCCAGATGCCATATTCGACCTTCAGGGGATCCACCTCCTACGGTGGCCTGTGGATGGCTCATCCGAGGAGGAGGAAGAAGATGACAATGCCCAACAGTAGGAGCAAGCTAAAGAGGAGGAGGAAGAGGAGCCTACCATCCCTGTGATAAGGAGGTAGGTTCCGGGAAAGTGTCCATAATACTTTGTAGCTTCTAGTTCTTCCGCTCCACCACCCACTCTAGAGGATGACCCATATTCGATGGAGGGCATGTACAAGATGCTACAGGAGATCCAGTAGGGACAACAACAACAATTAGCTACATTGCCAGGTATCCATGATGTACATGAACGACTGTATGAAAACCAACATGTGATTTTCCAAAATGAGCAGCTTCTCTTAGCCAACCAAGAGAACAAACATATGCTTCTGCAGTGGATGGAGGGGTACAAACAACCATTCTTTAATCATTACTAGAACTATGGATATTTTGGTGGCTATCAACAACCACCACCCATGCCAAGACAACAACTAGGTTTTCAAGGAATTTTTCCATCATATGATCCTACCATACCTCATCCACCACCACCACCCATGTGATCCGGTACCACTGTTCCACCTCTAAAGTTATCATGTTGACTATGTGGACATAGTCAAGTTCAAGCTTAGGGGGTAGATGGAACAATTTCTATCTTTAGCTTTATTTTCTTTACTTTTTATTTATCTTTGTTTTTGTTTTTAGTTTTATCCTTTCAAGTTGTAGAATCCAAATCCATCTAGTTTAAATGTGGAGTTTAATTCATGATCATGTCATATGCTCTCAGCTGTGTGCAATGAAAAAATTAATTAAATGGAAAAAAATTGGCTTAGTTGCAAATTTTCTTGAGTTGCACCACTTAGAGGAAGTGTTTGGGTAAGTCAGCTTAAGGACATTTAATATGAATGGATGTCTTAGATATTCATGAAATGTGAATGAATATGGGTTTGAGCTTAATTTGATCAAACAATCAATGGGACCTTAAATTGAAATCTAAGAAAGAAATCCTATGGTTACCCTGTCATAGGTCATTAGAGAGGGACATATCATAATTTCATGAAAGGCTTTGTCTCTTAATTATGTGATTCCACCCATCCTTCACTCATTATTGAATCACCACCTTAAGATGAACAAGTACTCAAAATTATTTTCTCTTGTTTCTTTGCATGGCATAAAGGGTGACATGATAGTTAGTTTGCTTTTATCACATTCAAAAAAAGAAACAAGAAAATCACACATGTATACATCAACAATTTTTATACATACCATTTTAGTTGCATAAACAATTTCAAATAGATTACATGCATTCCATAGCATTCATTTTTGTTTGTCATGTGTATGTTACTCTCTTTTATAAAGTTAGTGTGGGGATATACCTCCACACTTGAAAAAAAAGAGAATGATATGTAGTAAAAGCCCAAGCATAACATCAATCATGCAAAAATGATGGGCTATTAAATGAAGAAAAAAAGAGAGGTTGTCAATGTTTGAAAGTTATGAGGGGGAAAGTATGTGCTAACTCTTCTTAAAGAGATGAAGAAATCCACATGATGCATTCTTTTGCTTTCTTCCTTCATTCTCATTTAGTTGATGAGATTGTTGATTCATGCGTCATTTTATTCAGAAAAAGTAGGCATTAGGATTCATGCATTTTCTCACCTTCACTCATATAGGTTCATCATGTTTAATTTTGCATAAATCAGTTGGATGTATTAGTGATTATTCAAGTGTCACCCATTTCATACCATTCTTTGCTATTATTGGTAGAATGCTTATATGATTTTCTCCTCATTAATGTTTATACAGAGATCTAATTCCAAGTAGATTGGTAGTTAGGAAGAGTAATGTAGAATAGGGAATCACATAATACACCAAGAAAATGACTGATTGAGTATGATGTTAACTTCTCTTTTGATAGGGTTCATTGATCTAAGGGTGGATATCTTTTATGGGTGTTTTTGGTCGCTAAAGAGAAGTTAATTGTTCAGTGATTAATGAGAGTTGGTTTGGGACCGCCAAGTGGGGATAGTTGAGAATTGATATTCATATTATTATGTCCTTTTGTTGACTTGTATCAAATAGATCTGAAAGTGTGTTCCTCGAGGATGAGCAACATTTAAGCTTAGGGAAGTTTGATGCACTATTTTTGTCATTTTCACAGGCTATTTTGTACTAATTTTTGTGTACTTTATGATTAAATCTCAAATTAATTATGCATAATTTACTTTATTAGCTTGTGATACTCATTCTCATCAAAATGCTTAATTTTAATGTTTTCAAGTGATTTAGTAATTTTCCAGAGCTTATGTTCAAATTTTATGAATTTTAAGAGGATTCAAGAATATACACAGCTCAGTACTACTGACTTTGGAGTCGGTGGTAATGACACCTGCTCAGTAATAAAGAGGAAATGAATCAAGAAGACTCAGTAGTACCAACTAAATTTTCGATACTATCGACGATGTTACAACATTTTTGTCAAAAAAAATTGAAGCAACTTGATACTATCGACACTCAGTCAATAGTACCGATAGCTTTACATGTGGCGTTCAATTAGAGGATTCGGTAGTAGTGACACCCAGTCTGTAGTACTGACGCATCAGGATTAGGGAGATATGAAGGCTTTACTTAATCCAATAGTTGAGGTTCTAACTCACCCAAAGTCATACCTATGCCTAAGGGGAGCTACGACCAAATGTAATTATCTCATATTATTCCATTGTACACCAACCGAGAGAAAGGGGAGGAGATAGAGAAGAAGAAGGAGGAAAACTGAATGATCCAGACACTTCTAGTAGACGAAATTGCAGTCAAAAGGTAGAAAATTGACATGTGTGTGAGAAGGGATCGTTTGAACCGTCTACTTTAGGGGTTCTTCATGTTCTCCATGTTTTGCTTTTTTCCTGTGTTGTTTTTTACTATGGAAACCATGATGGACTAATCCCCATGTTCCTTAGGACCCAGGAGTAGCCTGTTATGCATTGTATTTGACTCTTATGTATTAATTCATCAATTTCTCTTAATTTTTGGATTTATCTCTATGTGCATGAACATACTATTTGTGCTTGACCACCATATATAATATTTGGACTATTAATTGCTTGAAAAAGGAAGTTAATAGTCAGAACTTTATAGAAATACATGTTTCATAAAACCCTTTGGAAAAGGTGGTTTAAGAATGTGAGGAGATTATCTAGAATGTTTGCTAAAGCACCTATCTAATAACACAATCGTTACTATCGTGGGGTTAGTATTAGATTAAGTAGTGAATTACTCCATAAGAGTGGGTAATTCTCACTATAGGCTCTTAATCCATAGTTAGGAGATATTTTTATTAAAATAATGGGACTAAAATGCAATGTTAACTGCATACTAAGGAATTCACTAAGACTGAGAACAACAACCATAATTTAGATTTCTTTTCTTTTCAGATAATCAAACCAATCATTCAAGGTTTCTTCAGCCAAAGGTGATCATACTACTGTTAGTACTAGTTTCTGAAGTAACATTTCCCTATGTTTGACATCAGGGCCTTATAGGACTGTATTACTACAATAGCGTATACTTGCGTTTTGAGTGTATTGAAAATACCTATCATGTTGATAGAGGGTACGTTGTGCCAACAAAGGGTGCATTGCACCATAGAGGACAATTTAGTGTCAATAGAGGGAACATTGTTCCAATAGAGGGTGTGTCGCACCATAGAGGATACTTTGGTGTCAACAAAGCTTTATCTTATAACTTTGGCCACAAATAAGATAAAATACATAAATAAAAGACACATTGATTCAATATAAGTTTATAACTTTTAGATATTAATTCAATTTTTAGTTATAGTATATTTATATTTATCTTATTAGAAATTCAATGTCACTTACTCTAATCTAGATTTTCCTTTGTGCATGGATGGGGACGTGATGTCCGCACATATTAATATTCAGGAAGATCAGTCAAGATAGAAGATTTTCTTTGTGGGGACACCATCTACACGATCCGAGATATTAAGAAAGAGTACATATTTTAGCATCATGTATGTAGATTTTATTATCAAGTTTGATGTAAGTGAGTTTATTTTATGAGAATATGATGAGAATTTATTTCATACACAGTCTATAATGGTCTTTTTCTATTATTATTTTTATGTATATCATGCTTGTGACACTCCCAATAAAGAAAAATAAAATATAGCTTTCGCTCATGTGATATGAAAATCAGGTTGTTACAATATGATATTAGAGCAATTATGTAGATGGCCATTAGAAAAATTCTTACATTATTAGTTTAGATTGCCCCATAGAAGCCAAGTTAGACTAGATAGAGTTAGAAAGATAGTTAGTATCTTGGTTATCAAAGAAGTGAGTGAAAGATAGTAGAATCTAGGTTAGAGGTTTAGTCAGGCAGTTTAAGTTGATATATGTATTTGGGGTAGTGTCTAGATGCTTTTGACTTTTATGTTAACTTTAAATTTATGCATATCATGTCCTCTCTTTTTCCCATATGTTTTTGGTATGGGACACGAGGTTATGGGGTTTTGTAGAGGGGATGTTATATACATAATTATATGTTTATTATGTTTGTCGCACTCTTTCTAGTGAATATAGTATGAGACATATGTATTGTCAAGTGAGATAAATATGATAAGACATGACACTTTCAGATGTATGACCGGCCGCCATACATAAGGAGGTGACAAAAAAATAGTTGATGCAAAAAGTTTGAGGTAGATGGTCACCTAAACCTAATTGCATATAGAACCCTAGAATGCATACCAAATGTAGATATTTCAAAATAGATGAGTGACTTGGTGTTAAAGTGGTCTTTTTCCTACTAACTTGATTATAATTAGAGAACTCTTGATGTCCTTAAGACCTTCATTCCAATCAAGGATTTGATGATAATATACTTGATGTTGTGAATAGAGTTTAAGCATATGATATGATGATTGCTAGAGGTGACTAAGAGTCTTTAAGGGTATACATGATGATGATTTAAGAATATGGTGATACAAGATATGTGATAGTATGGATCAATGATCTAGGATCACGATAATATTCAGTTTTGGATGATTTTCACATGAGATGGAGCCTAGAGAAGTTGCCTGAATAAGGCTTTATTCAATATTCTTGGAGATAAGAACGGTTTCATGAAAGATTAGTGACTATTAGTACCTTGATGTAACCCCACATAGAGCACAATGATAAGATGAAGAAGGTCATTACAAATTATATTAAGATAAGACATGGAAGTAACACATTTTAATTTCATGGCTATGTCCTTGCTATGCCTAAGATCTCAAGTAGAGTAACATGTCGTGATGCATGTACTTAATACTACAAGTAAAGATATGTCATGCTCGTATCTTAGAATGATTAATATTTATGAATTAAGTTAATGAGAAGATTATTAGAATATGTTTCTATTAAAAATATTAGCAATATTTTATAAAAAAGATTAAAACTAAAAGATAAGATTATATTAAGATTGAAGATTCAAGCTCATTATAAGATTATTAGATCATAATACATTAAGTTTCATATAAGATCAAGTTTAATAAGATATCATCAGCTTAAAGAATTAGACCCAGGCATGACAGTGTAGGTCAACTCGATAGACATGACCCATGCCCTTAGTGTAGGTCATGAGACCTAGGTACCGGAGTAAAAGTCTCTAGAGAATGATATGTAAAAAGAAAGAATTCAGAGTAAAGAAAGAGTAGTCATTTATGTTTAAAATTTTCGTTCAGATTTTCATTTTGGTTGTACATGCTAGTTTGATAAGGTTGTCAGACATAATTATTTATCCATGAGAAGGTCATACCTTATTTGTGCCTATGATACTTTATGATAGTTGTCAAGAGTTAGTGTTTTATGGTATGTGAAACCCTAAGGTGAGTAGCCTCCAATAATTTAGTTGAATTTCGAGGACAAAATTCCCAAAAAGATGGGTAGAAGTGCCATACCCCAAAGTTTTGGAACATAATATGTACATTTAAAATCAATGATGAATTAAATATGTGATAGATTTATGGTTACAATATGGTTCCATCTAATTTTCATGATATTTGGATCAAAGGAAAAAGAAGGTAGAGGGTGTCTTTTGTACAATTGTGACTGATTCGGTAATATCCTCGAAGTTTGGGAATGCTATATTTAATTTTATGATATGAGGTGACAACCAAAGTAGAATAGTGAAGGAAAGATGATGACTCTAGTTAATGGTTTGAACCCTAGACCTAGTTATGATCTAAATATTTAGAAAGAAATGTAATATTGATCAAGTGTGTTATAAGGAAGCTTCAATTGAGAAATTTGACAATTCACACTTTAATTTTTGTAATTGAAGATAGGATTAAGCCTATAGACCCTTTGAAATACCATGGAATGGGCCATGTGCCCCAGAAACCAACTCAAGCCTAATTAGGCCAGTTAAGATTCACACATGGGTCCCTGTAGCAAATTTTGTGATTTAGTATTTCTTTCTCATGATAAAACTCATAATATTTGAATAGATGGATAACTAAAATATAATATTCTAGAATAAATTTCATATAATTTTAAATTATCTAGTAGTCTACATAATCAAATTTGTAATTATCCAACATTTAATTAAAAACTAAATTTGGAGTCATTATCTGACTAGTTTTGACCTAATCTCTTACTCAATGAAATACAATGCAAAGATAATACTAACTCTAAAGTTTGGGGATCAAATAGAGTTGTTGGACATATGTAGTGTTGCAGTGGTTGCCAGGGTGCGACCGAAGCCGATGGATACCCACGCATGAGTCGATGTGGCTTGGGCACCGACAATGGAGCTCGCTAGAGAGGACCCTAGGAGGCGGCTTGTACTGGTAGATACATGGGACCTCCCCTTTCTACGGTTCTATGGGTGAAGCAGGAGTCAAATCCTGGTGGTTTTGGGCCGAAAGCACAAGCCCAAGTTGTCCAGGTGCTCGATAAGGCACAATACTAGCCACTGGATCAGTTCTGTATGGCTGTGATAGTCCTGGAAGAGGTAATTTAAAAAAATTAATATCTTTTAATATAAAAATCCATTTGGATGCACAAGGTGTCAATGAAAAGGATTTTGAGTTTATATTCCTTAAAAATATCCTCAATAGACAACCTTTATGTTTAAGCACACATATATTTTATGTACTAAAACTATATGATTTCAATGTTGTAAACATTAAAAATAGCAAATGACTTCATAAATTCATGGAAATTTAGTAATAAGTATATTTTGATATGTTTGACATAATTTTAAATCCTAATCATTTTGATTTAAAGTTTTAATATGGTTTTTGGTATAAACCCTAATAAGGGTATTTTGGGTATTTCACCCATTGTTTGACCATGAAACAACATAAGGTTTTTACCAAAAGCCTAATGTACAATGTTCTTACTATTTTTTATGTTTTGATGAGGTTTCATGCCTTCATGAATTAGTATTTGATTTTTAGACCTCACATGATATTGTATGATATGTTTTATGGATTTTGATGAAATATCATCTTGCATATATGCTTAATCGTTATAAAATAGAGCTCTTCAGATAATTATATCCGATTTCAGCTAAATCAAAGTAAGTAGAGACATATGATTATATTTGAAAGTTTTTTCTTGATCATTGATCAATATGTTCTCATATTAGTACCTTATGTGATTATTATGATTTATTTGAGTATGAAGTTTATCGTGATTATATAATGTGATTTTGGATTTATGTTCAATGCCAAGATTTTAGTGTACTTTTATATCAAAGTTGTGTCTACTCTAAATAAGAATCCGAATTTTGGGTTACAAGGTTAGGGTAATGGGGATTTGAGATTTAAAGATGAAGAAGGGATATAGACATGAACTTCTTATAGAAGTTTTATGATATCTAGGTGATTATGTTATGGAAAAAGGAATCAATACTAACTTAAGGAAATCTTAACCACAAAAGGTAAGTGGGCCATGTCCGTTGAATTTTATAGTTATTATGATTCAGCTTACACCTTCCTACAAAGTAACTTAGCAATTAAGTTAATTTCAGAGTTTAATGTTCCATATCCTATCATGCTTAGAGTAATCAGATTTCATTCGACTTGAACTATATTCTCATATTATCAAGTTCCAAGTATTTAAAATTTTTATGACTATCATATATTTAGAATTTCTCTTCTTACTTTAGTTTTCTTCTCAAGCATTTATATACAAATGTCATATATATGATATCAGAATGGAACTAAGGCATGATTGAATAAGAGTTTTAGATTAAGTTTTATTAAGACAATAAGTATCTAGATTTCATATTTTATATTTAGAGTACTCAATGTGAGGATTCATAAAATTAGATCCACATACCAAATAAGAGTCTCAGATCCAATCTCAATTATTTAGTAATGTAGATACAAATTCAGAATTTAGAGTGAGTTAGATTTAGTTTAGAATTAAAGAACAAAGACATATAGTCAAAGATAATTGCTTAAGATTTAGAGACAAGAAATTGAGAACAGATTAAGAGATAAGAGATTAAAATTTAGAACTAAGAGATTAATATTCAGAGATAAGAGATGAAGAACAAATTTAGAGATAAAAGATTAGATGAGAACGAACCAATTCCAATAGATAAGAAATTGAGAATAGAGATAGAAAATGACACTAGAATATTAATACATTATATGATAAGTCCTCACCAGAGAGTCTTGGGACGATTTAGATGACGCACTACTCCAAACACTATGAGCATCACAGAGGGAACTTTGTGCCAACAGTGGGTGTGTTGCACCATAGAGGACACTTCAATGTCAGTAGAGGGCACATTGTGCCAATAGAGGGTGTGTTACACCACAGAGGACACTTCAATGTCAATAGAGGGCACACTGTGCCAAGAGAGGCTGCATTGCACCACAGAGGACACTTCAACATCAACAAAGGGGGACTTATCGTATAATGGTGGCCACAAATAAGATAAAAGACATAAATAAAAGACACACCAATTCAATGTAAGTTTACAACTTTCATATATTAATTTAGCTTTCAGTTATAGTATATTTATGTTCATCTTATTAGAAATTCAATGCCACTTAATCTAACCTAGGTTTCCCTTTGTTCATGGCTAGGGACGAGATGTATGCAGGCATTAATATTCATGAAGATCAGTCAAGATAGAGGATTTTCTTGGTGGGGATCTATCTACACAATCTGAGATATTAAGACAAAGTACATGTTTTAGCATCATGTGTGTAGACTTTATTATCAAGTTTGATGTATCTTTTCTGAGAATACGATGAGAATTTATTTCATACATAGTATGTAATGGTTCATTTTTGTAATAAAATCGGGGTGTTACACACTGTATCCAAATTTCTATCACTGATGTGTTCAACCATTGATACTACAACAACTCAAAAACATTTGTCAATAGTATAATAGTGTCCGATCTATACCTACAACCTCCTCCTGAAGGTCGATCACCATGGTATATGATTGCTCTATATTGTCTAACCATACTATCCACACCTTATAGTTAGGGACTAAGGAGTCGAACAACTCTTATGAATAAAATGTGGGGGTGGAGGCTTTAGAACCCTACATGGCTTCTTAGCTATTGTGATATGTATGCATGTATTCTCATATTAGATTCAGATTATATACAAATTCAATATAAGATTTGTCGTATGTCAACCGATACGATGAGCCGTTTGGGCCACCCAGTAACTATGCCTTCTACCTCTCCAACTATGGTGGCATTCGGGTGCTCGTATGGGAGTGGTGCTTCTTTCCATCCCAAAACAACACGTATGATGTTCACACAAACATGATCAGTGGGAAGGCGAACACTAAGCAAGCACTCACAAATAGTTGGTAGGAGACTCATGTTTGGTCTTACTAGATGTCATCCTTTTGTACCTAGACACCCCACATTTTGTATATTCTTTCAGATCGATATAGTCGTTTTGAAACAACACACAGTTATTCGGCTGTGCATGTATCTTCTTAGTCTCCATTCCCATTGGACACAACATTCATTTCATATGTTGAGATTGGAAGCTCGTTGCCTTCAAGGATATTTTCTTTCCACAAATATAATAGAGAAGTGAATATTTTGTCGCTCCATCTATTGTTAGCCTTAAGAGTATACAATCTCAACATAACACTCCACTTTTGTAAACTTAGTACAGCTAAGTATAACAGTTTCTTAGCATCATGAACATCATTTCTAAATAAGGGAGGTGAATCTATAACATTTACCCAACAACTATCTAGCATCACATCAATCATGTCTATTAGAATTGGTTCGTTCTCGTCGACATGATCAACCATTTCTTCTTTGACACAACTACCACTACCAACATTTTTTGATCTCATACTAGGAATCTTTCCATGGCAGTGCCATTTTGTATAGTCTTGTACAATCCCATTTCACATGACATGATCAAAGATCATGTCAAGATTGTCAACTTTAAAGTTGTTACTAAAATTACTACATGGGCAATAGAACCTATCTCTAAGTTTTTTGCTATTTTCCTCTACAAATCTTATAAACTCATCGAGACCATTAGTAAACTCTAGAGTGCAGTTGTTTGGATTAGACATCCATGATCGATCCATTCTATGATCAGATGGGAGACAAGTAGCTCATCATGTGTTAGATAATAAGTTCATTACAAAAAGAAAATGTTTGAATTGAGCCCTAATCATCAATTAGCATTCACATTGATGAATGTGTACCACTTATCTCATTCTTGAGAACTTTATCTCACTAGTAAGTGTATAATGTGTGCTTTATTTCAATAAATTTCAACAGCATATCCCCATAGTTCTCCAAGTACACTGATGTAGATGGGCAAATACCCACCTACATATGAACCTAGAGAACAAAAGGGGAAATGTTGTTAAAATTTATTGAAATCAAACACACACTATACACTTAGATCATAAGTGAGATGAAGTGTTCAACAACAGTCCTAAATTGGGGACTATCCAAGGTTTCCTCTTAATGAGTAAATCTTGGATAGGTTCTAGGCCATCAATATGGTTTTAATTGAGCCCTAATAATCTATTAACATTCACATTGATGAATGTGTACCACCCATCCCATTCTTGAGCACTTCATCTCACTAGTAAGTGTATAGTGTGTGTTCAATTTCAATAAATTTCGACAATATCTCCCATCAGTTCTTCAAGTACACTGATGTAGATGGGCAAATACCCACCTACATATGTACCCTGAGAACAAAAGGGGAAATTTTGTAAAAATTTATTGAAATCGGACACACATTATACACTTACATCCTAAGTGAGATGAAGTGCTCAAGAACAACCCCAACTTGGGGAGTATCCAAAGTTTACTACTAATGAGTAAATCTTGAACAAGTTTCTAGGCAAGCAACATGGTTTACAAATTAGGGCTTGGAATATATGATTTATAGATTAGAGTTCATAAATTAGCATTTACATATTAGTGTTTAGAAATAATTTTCAATTCAATTAACTACATAAGTACAACTTCGAGACATGACAAAGTCAAATAATCAATAATAAGTATGTACTAATCCTAACAAAGACACATAAATAACAAGCTTATACTAATTCATCACAATCTCCATTAATTCATTACAAATTTTACATAATTCATACAATTTGTTCTCAATTTCATCACAATTCATTAAAATTGAAATCATAGAAAATATTTCTCCAAACAATTCATCACGATCTCCTCCTTCAATTATCTCCATCTCCCTTTGCCCTCTCCTCCTTCCTCCTCTCTCCTCCGTCCCCTATCCTACACGATTTCTTCTCAATATTGAGAATAAAGTGTAAGGGAGGGCAATGAGGAGAGAGGAGGAGGAGGAGGAGGAGAGGGGAAAGGGATATGGAGATAGC
This sequence comes from Alisma plantago-aquatica, assembly GCA_963693085.1. NCBI lineage: Eukaryota > Viridiplantae > Streptophyta > Magnoliopsida > Alismatales > Alismataceae > Alisma > Alisma plantago-aquatica. Next base: position 1,127,039,573 of record OY856409.1, on the reverse strand, counting down.
TGAAGGAGAAGAGAGGAGCAAGGAATAGAGGAAGGAGGAGAGGAAATACATGTGGCTATGGCTAGAAACGGTTGAGGAGGAGGATAAACTGAGTAAGCGTCGATAGAGGAGGCTATGGCTAGTGGAGGAAGCATTGCTGGTTGGCAGAGGAAGCGTCAAAGGATGAGTGTGGTTGGCAGTGAGCAGCTATGGTGGTGGAAAGAGGAAGCTATGGTGACTGACTATGAGGAGTTGTGGCTGGCGGAGGAGTTGTGGCAGTGAATAGAGGAGAAGAAAATCACCAGAGTCTGTGGTTCTAGAGGAGGAGAAAGAGGGGCTTCTCATGGAGTTCTTGTAAAAAACTGATGATGAAAACCTATATCATTGGTTACTTTAAAAAAACTATCAAAAAAACTTGTGTCTGTGTGAATTTATAGCATTGGTCAACTGCGTCAAAACTGATGACTAACGATGCATGCCAATGACACCTACGTCGTCAGTTTTGGTCATGAAAACCAAAAAGAAAATCCAATTTGGGGGGGATTCTACCGTACGTTCGGTGCTTACCCATTTATCGTTAATTTGTGTAGTAAAAATCGAACAGATAGACAAATTAGTAATATAAGGAGACGTTTGGCACATACCCCTTTATCTCATTGGTTACTATACAAGAAACTGATGAAATAGGGTTTTTAGAGGCAAACGAAATGCCTCCCATTAATTCATGTGGAATTATATTTTCATGAGTGATCTATCTCGTCAGTTTCTTTTTGAGACAACCAATGAGATAAATAAAGTGCAACCCATGTTTTATGAATTGGACAACCATGATAGTTTTATTTAAGGAACCAATGAGATATGTTACACCATAAGTTTTCCTTGGAAAAAAATGACACCATAAGGCATATCTGTAGTGGTGGCATATCATATGGAGGACAATATTTAACCATGTTGTTGTATTATTGAGAAAGGGGTGCCATTAATGCCAATATACAATTGGAGTAGCATTTGGTGGTGTGCATCAATTTTGTGAGACATCAACAGTGTTAGTACATCTAGAAGCGGTTAAATACCCTAGATGCTCACAAAGGACAAGGTCAAATGACTTAATTTTCTCACTACAAAGAAATGAATGGCAATGAGAACTAAATGAGATGCAATGATGGTGGTTTCCTTTAATGGAGCAAGCTAGAAAAGTATCAACAAGGCTTGCATGGAAGAGGATTTGACCCTTGAGAAATCATCTTGCTACATTAGCAAGCCAGATGAGCATGTTAATCGGTTTATTGTCGACTCAAGTTGAATAGAGGTTTAGGAGGAGATGCATGCCCATTCTAGGAATTGCAGATCATGTAACCAAGAGGTGGAGTTTTGATGCTAGAATAAGATCAACAACAAGCATAACTATGCCAAGAAAGAACGAAGCCTCATCCATTCTAGGAGAGTGACACCAACGAGTGCACAACTATGTCGAGGCCCATGAATTCATGCAAGACTATGATAGACTTCAAAATTGTTTCTATATAAGAAATAAGCTTAGGAGGATATACCAATTGTATCACAATTACCTACCTACATTACAACTACAACATATATTGAAGGTGCATAATGTATCGAAAGAATATATATGGTTGTTTTTTTTTATAATCAAAGCCATAAATTAATTATTTGTAATGATATCATTTGCATTATAATCATAAAAGTAGGTCTCTTAAGACGTGATGGGTACATATACTTGGTTATAAATATAAGGTAATAAGTTTGAGGGCACTGATGTTGATGTGTGTGTAACTTCTTGTTATTTCCTATCCTCAGAACCTGGACCTAAGGGTAAGCTCCCTTAGGTCCAATTTCATGAAAAACTATTCATAGAGTTTAGAATACATTACTAACATCAAGTCAAGTCATACCATATATTAATAAGTTCATGTCAAATCTATATTGATGATGTGGTTGTTGGTTAAGTTTAAATTCAAGACTATGTAAAAAGTTTTCAAAAATGGATAGTATGACAAATCTAAGTTTTGATACAATCCACATAACACACACAACTAAAGATTCTCAAAATAAATATATAGTATTTTATTAAAGTCAATTAAGGATATCTTATATAAAAATATATTTTGGAATAAAAACATGATGTTATATAAGAGACATATGTTATATATATATATATATATATATATATTAAATAGATGAATGAGTAAATAGAATTGAATGTGTATTAAATATGAATATCTAGGATTTCTTTGGTTTGTGTTTAACTTGGCCCAAGCCCGATCCATATAAAAATAAGTATTGTAGTTCTTGACTCAATCCATATATATATGTTATATGGGTCATATTTTGATTAGGTTATGTGGGTGGGTAAGGACACCAGTCAAAAGAGTTCGCTATGCCTAATACTCACTCTATGTATGAAGCATAAAACTCTTTATGTTTTGTTATTGAATATAAGTGCATCTCTGTAATTATAAAATATATCATAAATTACATCACACACCCTCCGTAAGATATACTATACAATAGAATGGCCTCTTTATACATATAAAATCAATATTGTTCATTACATATCACTCCCTCCACGCCTCCTCATATATAGTCTTCATATGTATTTATATTTTTTTGTTTGAAAAATGCTAATATTTATGTGTTATATGCACTAACCCAAATCTAACATAAACCTATATTTGTTATGTTGACTAGATTTGGGTTGTGAACAAGCCTACCAAAATATTATATGACCTGACCAAATGCCCACCTCTGAGTATGCGTGTATTTTATGAAAATGTAGTTCATTATGGGTTCAATTATGCCATTTGAAAGTTTTCTCTTGTTCTTATTCTAACTATCGGCCATGACATATACATATAGGCCCTTTGATCTCTTTGGACATGTTAAATACATAACTTATTGTGTACTTCTCTTATATTGTACCCTCATTATTGTGTACTCTACAATATACCACATGCACATCATATATTTCACTACTCCTATTTAAAGGAGAAATGTTAATAGAATTGATATGGGATTTTACATTATAATATGGTATGAAAGCCTAATTAGGGTTAAGGATTCTATTTCCCCCTCCAATCCAGTCATAACTACCCACAATAATATAGTGTCATTACACTCCACTGGGGTCGCAATTCTTCCGCTCCATCACGTTCAATATTGCTTTGGATACTACTCCATCATCATTCATATTGCATGTTGATCATGCATGTTTTCATTTATAGTGTTCTACCTAAACTTACAAACAGGTTCAATACTAGTTTCATTTTCCTCCTCACAGTACACATCAACATGAATAAACTTGAATCGAATGAAAAGGCGGTAGAATATTAAAGAAAATTTTTTTTATTTTGCATTGTTGATTTCAGATTCACCCTACGAGTGATGATTAGTGCCAATTAATTACTTATATCTTTTCTTTTTATGTATAATTTCATGGAGCCACATAATGATTTTCTACCTCATCATACATCCAGAATTCTTCTTCAAATTGATAAAGATTGGCGACCATGACATGCTATTCTTCATGGCGACCTACTTGGTCGTCATGTTCATTCACACCTAGATGCATCTAGAACACATGTTATGCATATTGTTTCTAAAGAGAAGGAATTTTTTAATCCAGAATTTACAAAGTGACAGACCATTGATGAAAAAATTATGGCCTCTTGATTAATCTGTTAATATTGATCTTTAGGGTGGTCTCTTGGAAGAACATACATCGACTGCATATGGCCCTGTCTAGAGAGCTTTATTATGCAGTCCAATGTAACTCATAAATATTAATTATCTACATAGGCCACAAGGGAAACACAAGCTCATCTTACTATATATGAGTTCTACAAACATATGTGTGCATCATTATGGCGTATTGGTACAACTATATGCATGCTTGCTCTTCTTGTGTGCCACACAATAAAGAGTTTCAGTTGTACCAATTCTGTAAGGAGTGGGATCCACTCCCTGTTAAAAAAAATTGAAGAATAAAACATCCATTCCAAACACACTCAAAGGCATGCTGGAATAGGTGCAAAATTTTCAAACTCCAATAAATGGTATTCAAAACAACCAAAGTGTAGCAGCGGAATAAAAATAATGACTATATTCAATTTTCACAAAAGATTACAAAAGTACATCATAATATCCCATAAGGGTTTACATGTATGATACAACATAAGGATCTAAGTAGAGGGAAGTCTAAACTACTTCAAATCTGTCTCCAAGCAACATCTCCAAGAGCTAGGTCCATGTTGGAAGCTATGTTCTCCTTGGTCATGTTCAACACCTTGATCTAAACCTGGGTGGTTGGGAAATCACTCAGCAAGAGAGAGAAATACAAGGTATGTGTCAAATAATGAACAAGAACAAAATATAAGGAAATAACATGAAAGTAAAGGCTAAGATTTCATCATAAGATGAACAGAACAAGAGTATGTGACTATATTCAAAAGAAACTTGCCATTAACAATTATATTAAAAAGGATTTGCATGTTAGATAATTATGTCTACCTAACTAAGTAGGGTGGAGGCACCTACTGGACCTCTAACCTATAGGTGAGGGGAGAATAAGACATTCCCAGCCACCTACACAATTTTATAGGGGAGAATAAAAACATTCCCCAGGGCAATTAAATACATGCCCTCTGTGGGTGGTTGTACATAAGTACTGCTATTTTAAATTAAATAGATCATAAATCTACATGATAGAAAAGTAGTCATGGCAAGAGTAGTCATAATATTCAATAAGCACGACAGTGGTGCATAAGACCCAAACAAGAAGAAATTATAATCTGATTTGAGGCATGAACAACATTAGGATTCAAGAATAGAAGATTTAGGGTTCATTTAAGCCTCATTAGGGTAATATAGGGTTCGACTACAATTATCCCAAAATAGGGTGTAAGGAATGCACATACCTCTCTTACTGATATCAATTACTAACTTTCACCACTTTAATTGAGTCCAAGTTCCACTTTGCCAATTTTCAATGTATTAACACGTATTAGAGTACATAGTGGACATTAATGTATAGAAACCCTAATTTCAAAAATTTTTAGCAAAACTCAGATTTAGATTTTGAAAATATTACCAATGAACTTATTAGGTTCTCCTGATGAAGAAAACATATTTTTATGTTAATTTTGGAGTTATGGTGATTAAGATGTAATTTTTATGGATTTTATGTATCAAATTCATTTTACAAAAAACACCCTTTATCAAACCTTGAAATCTGACCTTGAAAATATTTTTATTAGATAGATTAAATTTCCAATTCCAAAACATATTTATTTGTCAAATTTGGATAAGCAAATTAGAAAACATGAAATTTTCAATATTGACCAATAGGAAATTATCACATCATCAAATCGATTGAGATAATTGAAGAGAGAGGGAGAGGGAGAAAACACCAATTGACCCAAGATTAGGTTTGGAGCTGCATAGCTAACCAAACTAGAGCTTCTAGAGAAAGTACGATGTTATGATACCAAAACCCTAGAAGAACATGGTAAATAGAGATGGATATCATTGATTTTAAACATAGAAGCGCGAGTTTTAAGCATGTAGTAAGCAATATATGAGAAGGGGGTTAAAAAAACTTGCCTCTAGGAATGTAAAAAGGTCCAAATAGAAAGGATCCTGAGATTAAAAGGTCTGGTTTCTCCAAGACAAGCTCCTTTCTTGAGCAAAGATCACCTTCTCCACTTTAGAGGTGCAAACCCTAGCAAAAGAGCATGGAGATGATATGTTTTAGGGTTCTAGGTGGAGTTTTACCATGGAAGGTCATGGTTATAACCTGGAATAAGGTGGGAGGAATATTAACAACATGAAAATAGGGAAGGTAAGGAGGATACTTACTAGTTTTGGTCAAAATCACCAAGGAGTTTAAGAAATCCTAAATAGAGAAATTTGAAACCCTAGGAGCCTTCTTCACCAAGGTAGGCACCGTCTTTTACCTTGGGACAACAACTTTGTGGACAATCATAGAAGGGATGATGATCTAAGCTGGGGGAAAGAGAAGGAGAGTATTGATTCTTAGATTGGGAGGTGGGAAGGGGTAGGCATGGCTTTACAAAGAAGTGGGCAAACATGAGGTGTCTATGGGACTTTCCATGTGTCCTTAGGCTAAGACTTCATGGCCATGCAAGAGGACAACTCATAGAGACTTCTTATATATCCAAGGTCAGTCCTGAAAGCCCATGGAGACTTCTAGGACATCCCCACCGTCCTCCAATAAAAAAATAAACCCATTGGTTGATAGCTTTCGAAGATAAGCTCATTTATAAAGAGGGTAATCCCTATAATGCCCTTAGAAAGTAACACCTTCAAACCAAGGTGAAACTAGGTTCCCATGGTTAAAAAACTTGATAATGGTAAGGGAATATCTAAATATTATAATACATGTGACAATTTACAAAGAAAACCTCCGAATTGGGAAAATTGCATAAAAGTCCAAAATGTGCATATAATTGCATAACTTGCACAAACAGCATCCAAATTGGACCAAACTTGAAACTTAATCTTGTCTCATGATTTAAAAACACTTTACAAGGTTAGATTAAGATGTAGAGTACTTACTTATGGTAGTTAAGCTTGTTTAATACATTAAGTAAGGTTTGGGGCCTTACACTTCTAACATGGATTTATTTACCATTGTTCCACTTAAGCGGTGATTTTACATTTTAGATCCTTAAATAAGATTTCACCGAGGTATTTGTACATAAACCCTTCCATTGGTATAATTATTGAACAAATGTTCACCAAACCACTATAATTTCCACAATTTAAGCATCAAGGTTAAAATGGATAGAAATGATAGGAAAATATTGGGAAAGGGTCAAAAAGAGAATATTATGAAGTTTCGATATGTTACAACACTCCACCCCTTCAGGAGGATTTGTCCCTTGAAATCTAAAGCAAAGTGAGAAGGGTGAGCATGCAACATCTCATCACTAAACTCCCAAGTTGTTTCCATTAATCTTTCACCAAAACTTTTACTAACTTAAACTCCTTGTTTTTCAATTGCTTAACTTGGGAGTTCAGAATCTTCTCAAGCAACTCCATATAGGTCAGGTTCTCATGGATCACCTAAAGGTTCCAATTTTATGATTTCTTTTAATTTTTTTGGCTTATTAGAATTATATTCATTAGGATATCACATTATCATTATTATTCTTTTAATTGTCTCATGTCATATTTACTTTGTTTCTAAAAGAGTTATATTTCATTATTATTCACAAACCCAGTATATTTCATATTTATCTCATTAGGAATTTTAGCACAACTACAGTTATACTAAATTATGTTAATATGCATTATTATATTTGACCATTATCTTTAATAATTTGGATATAGACTCCATTATGAATTGTATTATTTTATATGAAATAGGACAATTTATCCAATTTGTTACAATTAATCCAATAATGTCACAGTAATTACTTATATGTATATTAGACATTGTTACTTTACTGTTCTTGCTCTCATTAATGCCATCATTAATCATTCTCTCATATTTATTCACTTCATATTATTGATTATGAACATTTGTGTGAATCAATTAATTCTTATCCATATTGAAGTCATTATATATATTTTAATGATCAAGGTGGGACATATTACATATTAATGATTTGATTCACATACTAAGTCATTAGGTGATTAATTAGGTGTGTATTAGAGAACAAGGTGATATGAATTTCATATTGATGGCCTGATTAATCTATGATTTATGTGTATTAAAGTATGTTATCTGATTATGACACCTAGTGACACTAATGTATCATGAATGTCATTAAGGATGTATAGGTTAAGGTTAGATGATTACAACATAGGGTTTAGGTTAACATGATCATCATTCTTCACCTATACCTTCTTAGGATGCATTAAGTCCAAGTTTAGATTACAATTATCTTGCACATCATATCATTAGGGTTTATTGGTTTATGACATGGTCAACACCATGCTTATCCACTATCAGTATTAAAATGCGAGTTACTCTTATTATGTGCATTAGATATTCATTAGGGTTCAAACATATGAACCATTCATTAGATGATCGTTATATGTTCTTATGGATACCAAGAAACATGTGGTTACAACTATAACTTGTTTAATAAAAACTAAGGATTCAAACACACTAACTTCCTAATTAGGGAGATAGGGTTTCTAAAGTCAGAGTAGCTAGATTTTAGTATGTTACATGACTCCATCCCCTTGGAAAGGATTTCATCCTCAAAATCTAATTACCCAAACATCATCAAACCAACTACTCTCCACTCCTTAAAAGGTTTGACCTACCAAGCCAAACTAATTTGGAGGTAAAAGGGTGAGTCTAACTAAACAACATACAAGATCCATCACGCTTAACTGCACACTCTGATTGCTTACTAAACACCAAACTTCAAAGTCTAGGTTCTAGGGATAACTATCCAAACATGTGGTTCTATGGGTCATAAGGGAATTATATTGGGTATCCATCCTCAAACAAGTCATTACATTTGAAAGACTACTTCAACATATTAGGGTCCCTAAAGATAAATCATATAGATGTCTAAGGCTACTATTGCCTAAAAGCATGCTATTTTGAACAATTCATAGTAGCTCAGGCCAGGCCGATATCATATAGATTTGGGAGTCCTCACAAACCAAGCTAGTGGTGCGGAGGAAAATCTTGCCAGTCCCCGAACCCTGATCCTTTCTAGACACATTTGCTTTCAACTTCATGTCCTAGTAGCTTCCTAAAAGCCAAGCTAAACAACCTCAAGTTACTATGGTTACTTATGCATCTTTTAGTTGTAAGTATTTTAGTAATCTATTCATCATTATTCTAATGTGAAACTATAGGATCCTAAATCAACCCTTCATCATCTATTGATCAACTCTAGGGCAAACATGTCACTGAAAGGTAAGGAAAGGATTCTAACTAGGGAGAAAAAATTGAAATAGTCATATTTTGACTACTGTGGGCTCTGATACCATGTTGTAAGGAGTGGGATCCACTCCTTAGTAAAAAAATTGAAGAATAAAACATCCATTCCAAACACACTCAAAGGTATGTTGGAATAGGTGCAAAATTTTCAAACTTCAATAAATGGTATTCAAAACAACCAAAGTGTAGCAGCGGAATAAAAATAATGACTATATTCGATTTTCATAAAAGATTACAAAAGTACATCATAATATCCTATAAGGGTTTACATGTATGATACAACATAAGGATCTAAGTAGAGGGAAGTCTAAACTACTTCAAATATATCTCTAAGCAACATCTCCAAGAGCTTGGTCCATGTTGGAAGCTATGTACTCCTTGGTCATGTTCAACACCTCGATCTAAACCTGGGTGGTTGGGAAATCACCCAGCAAGAGAGAGAAATATAAGGTATGTGTCAAATAATGAACAAGAACAAAAGATAAGGAAATAACATGAAAGTAAAGGCTAAGATTTCATCATAAGATGAGCAGAACAAGAGTATGAGGCTATATTCAAAAGAAACTTGCCATTAACAATTATATTAAAAATGATTTGCATGTAAGATAATTATGTCTACCTAACTGAGTAGGGTTGAGGCACCTACCAGAACTCTAACCTATAGGTGAGGGGAGAATAAGACATTCCCAGTCACCTACATAATTTTATAGGGGAGAATGAAAACATTCCCAGGGTGATTAAATACATGTCCTCTGTGGATGGTTGTACATAAGTACTGCTACTTTAAATTAAATAGAACATAAATCTACATGCTAGAAAAATAGTCATGGCAAGAGTAGTCATAATATTCAATAAGCATGGTAGTGGGGCATAAGACCCAAACAAGAAGAAATTATAATTTGATTTGAGGCATGAACAACATTAGGATTCAAGAATAGAAGATTTAGGGTTCATTTAAGCCTCATTAGGGAAATATAGGGTTTGGATGCAATTATCCCAACATAGGGTGTAAGGAATGCACATACCACTCTTACTGATATCAACTACTAACTTTCACCACTTTTGTTGAGTCCAAGTTCCACTTTGCCTATTTTCAATGTATTAACATGTATTAGAGTACATAGTACACATTAATGTATAGAAACCCTAATTTCATAGCAAAATAAATTTTCTAGTCTTTTATTAACATGGTTCAAACTCAATTTAACAAAGTTATACACATGTTTTGTGCTGACAGAGACAAAGAATATACATCTAGCACCATGCATTCCATATTTGATTCCCAGGGTACCCTATTCTAACAGTGTCATCCTTATACTCATGAGAAGAATGGGGTTGTTGAAAGGAAACATAAACACATCTTAGAGACCACTAGATCTCTCCTTATTAGTTCTAGTATGCCTTATCGTTGTTTGGGTGAGGTTGTTCTCACTTCCGTTTATCTCATCAACCTTATACCTATCAAAGGTCTTGATGGAGTTTCACACCATGAGAAGCTTTATGGTCTATCTCCTTCCCATAAGCATTTGTGTGTTTTTGGATGTACTTTTTTTGTTCTTTTACCCGATCACAAGTAAAATAAGTTATCATATCATTCTTTTTGTTGTGTTTTTCTTGGACACAATTATGAACATAAAGGTTATCATTTCTTTGGTCCAATTTCTCACTGCCTTTACATTTCTAGACATGTCACTTTTCTTGAAAACACCTACTACACACCAACTGATACAGATGTTGGGTCTCTCCATGATTTTACCACCACTATGCATGATGAGTTGATGACTCCTACTCAAAGTGTTACTCCTTCTGGTTTCACCAAGACCATACATTTTGAGTCTCCCATTAGGATTGAGGCCACCCATGTTGAGCCTCCTAGTGGTATTGAGGCCACCCATGTTGCGCCTCCTTGTAATACACCTATCACCACCTTCCTTTGGGATTGAGTCTACCTTGTTGAGCCTTCTACTGATGATTATGACTTAGTTCATGATATTAGCTCTAACTTAGTGCAAGATACATCTTCTACAGATATATATATATATGTGGGTCCCAAAAGATCGCAAGGCATCTGTAGGCCTAATCCAAGAGATGCATATACTACTATTAGTAGCTATTTTGCAGGGTGCTCAACTTTTCTTACTGCTCTTCATACTAATCAAGAGCCTTCTTCATATTTAGAGACTCCATTTCTAAACATTAGGAGAAAGCCACGTCTGAGGAACTTTAGGCATTCAAGCGGACACATACTTGGGATCTTATTCCTTTACCTTTAGGAGTTATACCATTCAGTGTAAGTGGGTCTATAAAATCAAGAGTCGAGAAGATGGTAGGATAGACAGGTACAAAGAATGCTTGATTGTTGAAGGCTTTACTCAGGAGTACGAGATAGACTATGAGGAAACTTTTTCCCATGTGGTAAATCTGACTACAGTCAGGACTCAATTTGTCGTTGCAGTAGCATGACGGTGGTCATTATACTAAATGGATGTACAAAATGCTTTTCTCCATGGAGAATTATATGAGACTGTTTATATGGCACCTCCACGTGGACTAAGGGTCCTGACCTATGTTTTTCATCTTTGTAGATCTCTCTATGGACTCAAACATGCTCTCAATGCCTGGTTTGAGTGTTCTCAACAAGCTATTACATCTTCTAGATATGCTCAGAGTTCATATGATTACTCAATGTTTGTACACAATACTTCTAAAGATTGGGTTTGTTGTATGTAGATGATATGATTATTATAGGGGATGATATTCAAGGAATCACTGACCTTCAAAAATATCTAGCACAATAATTTCAAATGAAGAATCTAGGACTTCTTCACTACTTCTTAGCTTTGGAGATTGCTCGAGGTGATAGAGGACTCTTGGTTTCTCAACAAAAGTATGTTGCAGATATCATTAAACGTGCTCAAATCTCTGATTCACGACCCACCGACACTCCATTGGAACTTCTTGTGAAGCTCCATCAAACTAATGGAGAAATACTAACCGAACCTACGGGATATCATCAATTAGTGGGCCAACTTCTATATCTTTGATTAACTAAGTCTGATATAAAATATATTGTGAACATTGTGTCTCATTTCTTATCTGCCCCTCAGAATGTACATGATGTTGCAACTCTCTGCATCATTCAATGTGCGTGGGACAATTCTAGGTCCTTACTTATGAGTTCTTCCTATGGTCTCAAACTTTGAGTCTACACTGACGTTGATTGGGTTGGATGTTCATCTACTAAGACACTCCACCACTGTGTATTGTCTTCTTCTTGGAGATTCTTTGCTATCTTGGAGGAGTAAGAAGCAAGATGTTGTATTCCTCTCCTCTACAGAGGCTATATATCGAGTAATGCGAGATACTACACAAGAGATAATACACATTAGATGGTCTTAGGTGATATGGGAGTCATTATTTCTGAAGCTACACCAATGTTTTGTGATGATAAAAGTGCAGTCAAAATTGCAGTGATCTAGAATTTCATGATCGAACCAAGCATATTGAGATTGACTGTCACTTTGTTTGAGAGAAGCACTTACTGGGAGTGATCACTATACCTTACATTAACTTTGTTGATCAGCTTGCATATCTTTTTAGAGAAACTTTTACGGCTTCTACTCATGACAAATTAGTCCGCAAACCCTGCGTCTTTGATCCACCATGAGTTTGAGTGGGGGTTGTTAAATACATAAGTTATTGTGTACCTCTCTTATATTGTACCCTCATTATTTTGTACTCTACAATATACCGCATGTACATTGTATTACTGAGTACTCCTAATCAAAGGAGCACCATTAATAGAATTGATATGGGATTTTACATTATAATAGGACTTATTACTAAACATCCAGATTCATAGCGTTCTGAAAAATTCTTTTATTATTCCTATCTAAAAATACTTCCATAAACTATTCAGTTATATTATTAATCAACAAAAACAAACATGTGTTTAAAAATAGATGTTTATTTTGAAGGTATATTATAGAATGGCTCAAAATATCAACGACTGTTAAAGTTTTATATTTATGAACGATCTCAAACTTGTGCATTGCAAGCTTGACTATGCTCTATGTTATATATTTCCCTTCAAAGAATGCACAAGCATTGCCAATGTGATTTCGCCTTTCCATTCTGCATTCCCTTCATTATTCTACGATCCGGGGTCTTCTCTTGTGGTATAATTAGTCATCATCATCGATTTTATGGTTGTGGGCGGTGTAGATAAGCATATGATACGTAAGTTTTGGCAGCAGTTGTGTTGCATAACTCCTACCATGCAAGGACATACACTTGATGGTCGCGCACTGCATCTCACATAGGGTGCAGCAATTGAATATATCAGTTAGAATGTATCCGTGTGCATTCAGTTTTACAGAAAAGCAAAGGATAACCCTGTAATGTGCACAACAAGAAAGCATGATCTGGACATTTTACAGCAACGTTTTCGGCATGCCCAGAAAAGCTGCAATTTAGAAATAGTATCACATCCATTTAGAAGATAATTCAACCTTACAATTGTTCGTTAAATAAAAATCTCAACCGCATGGTCCTTGTTGCCATGTATCTTGGAAAAAGACACCCCACCAAGGAGTTCGTATGACATTTCTTATAAATCATCACATTTATGGAAATCAAAATATAAACACACTTGTCGCATGACAAGGGGGTGATGAACACTCAACACATTTAGCAAAACCCTCTCCAGAAACCAAAAAATTATAAAAGGATATTTCACAAAAACCTAGCAGATGTTAGGATTTATAGGGATGCAATTAGTGAATTAAATACTTCTCTCCTGAGCTTCTTTGTGATATCTTACATCTGTGTAAACGAAACGCGTCCATTATACAAAGCTAGACATCCTCCTGCGGTGTTGGCCCAATACTGGTCTCAGGCATGGCTGCTGAGAAGAGGCAACCTTTGGTTCTCGAGGTGTTGAACATGAATTCACATCCAAACTGCGCATACTGAGATTTGCTGAGAGGATAGAGAGTTCTTTAATTTTGTTGCTTTGATATTTTAGGAAGCTCTGATTGGGCTTAGACTGATGATGATCCAGAAAACTACGTGATTGTGATCCCAGTAATGCCACTGAACCCCGTTGTTCTGATCTTCCTGCTTTCACTCTGCTACTTGTTTCAGAAGCCAAGTGTTGTCGCTGCCGGCTGCATACTGTCGGAGCCATGAATCGTGGTAGCGAGCTAGCATGTGATTTGCTAGCTGTTTTTTCAGCGCTACGAGGGCTCTCAGAGGTTTCACAATCTATAATTAAGGGACTTCTGGGTGATCCTTTCTGATTCTCAATTGTTTTTCTTCTCTCACTAATCATACTCTCCGCGGTCAGAATCCTGTTGGTGACATTTTCGAGCTCACTTTCTGCCTCCCTTATCTGCTGTTGCAATTCAGCAATGCGTTTTTCATTATATCTCTTAAAATCCTGGATGCAATTTAAAACACATTTGTTAAATCCAGCATGGAAGATAGCTATTGTAGAATTATATATACAGTAACAAAACACATATAAAAAAGCACCTCTGGAACTTCTCTGCTGATATCTGCTGCTCGAGCCCTCTTTGCGAAATTAAGGGAACAGACAGTTTCTCCAACATCGTGCTCACTGGGACTGAGATGTACGATCATCAGGACTTTTGCGTTTTCACCTGAAGCTCAAATTTCGATTGGTCATGTTAGAATGCACGAAGTATAGTCAAGAATATAGAATGATGAAACAGGCAAAATTTCTATGTAACCTCGAGATCAAGACTGTACCTAGAGAGTCCATGAGGATCTGCGTGAGCTTGCTGTTTCTGTTGGCACAAAATGAGTGTATAATGTGAAGGTTAAGAGACTGGAGAACAAGCATTCATTGAATAAGGCAAGTATAAAGCTTTGGTGAGCTTGCCTAAAAGGAACATGTTTGTTTTTCCTCTTCAGAGCTGCAATGACATCTCCAAGAGATGATAATGAAAGATTTATTGCCTTCCCTTCATCCATTGTTTGCCCAGTAGCTCCAGTTTTCAGCAATCTTTCACTGCCCCCAAGGTCCACCATCCAGAATTTGCTGACCATTTTTCTTCCTTCCTTCCCACCGACAGATTGTGCAATTGTAATTCTAGTTAAGCTACAGGATCAAAACTAAATCAAATGAAATACTAATCGGTTCCAAGTAAGTAAGCTACATAGTCAAAGGAAGAACAGATCAGGCAACCCACCAGTGGGATCTACTAGAAGCTTCATTGACATTGGTCCATGAAGTAGATCGTGCACGTTTGCCCCTGGCATACCATCGGTATGCCTCTTTGAAGTCATCGATAGGGACATCAGTGAGGCCTTCCACCTCCACCGATCCATTAGTACCAGTCTGAATGCTAAGGTTGCTGACACAGCAAATGGAAAAACACACTGTCAGCGAATGGGAAAACAAAACACAATCACAAGAAAAAACACCATTTTGACAGAATTTCAGATTAATTGGAGATACACAATTAGCCTTTTAGAATCAACTACTGAAGTTATGGTTCTAACTATCACAAATCTTCAGCTGTCAAAAATATAATGTAGTACTCTGGTGGCAGTTTACCTTTTTGTAGAGATCCCACTGAACCAAGTACTGGTTCTCGATGGCATCTTTGGAGCTAGCAAATCTCTCAAGCTACCCATGTACACCTCCAACATACTCATCGAGAAGCTAAAAGCTGATGAATGCTTACGCTGAGAAGCCTGGGAAAACATCTCCTTGATTGCCCGTGGAACAATCCCTGGTTTCTCTGTAGTCCCTTCCTGAACATTACATCTTCAGAGTTATACAAAAATTCACTGCGAAAAATAATGTACTGGTCTCTACATTGCAAACCAACCATTGTGAATGTCTTGCCAGTCCCGGTCTGACCATATGCCAGAACACATACATTGTGGCCGTCAAGTGCAGATCTGAGGATAGGTGAGACCTCATCAAAGACGTCCTCTGAGACCCCAAAACGGTACATAAGCCTCAAAGTGTCAATGAAAGGAGTGAAAGCTGCAATTAGAAATAGTGATAAAGACTTATCATATGGTAACAGAAGGTCACCTTGAGCCGTTCCCTGTGGAAACACCCTGTCCCCACAGAATTCCTTCCTACCAGCTGCGGATAAAACAGTGATCTTGTCCGATCCAGCGTGAGCGCGCAGCGGGGTAGATCTCTCCTTATCTCCAGGCAGCCAAGATCGCACTCGGCAAAACACCCTGATACTCCCTGGATCGTGGGAAAACAACACTCAGTACCAATTTTGTCCAGCATCCTGTTGTTGGTGGTATATGTTGACCTATATGTTACCTTTGATATCGAGTATCTTGTTCAGCGCCTCCCTGCGTTTTGCATCCAGATGCCGCTGCCTTGACCTCAATGCTGACAGTTCGTCTGTAGGACATCCAGAAAGAACAACTGTCGTTAGAAAACAAGCCAGAGCGTGTAAAACCCACAGAAAACCACTGGTCGAAGAATCTTTGCCTTTCATCTCGAAAATTGTCGTATCGGCCGCTCTTCCCTCCTCGCGCCGAGAAACTGAATTTGCGCCAGTGAAGACTGATGGGTGTGAAGTATGAGTGGCGGTGGTAAGAATATCTTGATCTGAGGCTAGCTCTTGCTGATTCAAACGCTTCTCTCCAAACGCCTCGTCAGCCGGAAGAAACATCTCTTGCTGCAGGCTGCTGACCTCCCGGACGAGAGTGTGTATGGACAGGCCCCTGCCTCCTACCAAACTTCGGCAGCGGCCCCTGCCTCCTACCAAACTTCGGCAGCACTCCAACTGCTTGCACCTTATAGCCTCACCTCCTTTCTAGAGATAGGAACATGGGAGCCGGCGACATTTATTAGTTACTAAGAAACAGAAGAGGGCCTGAAAGGGAATGGGTGGATGGATCTCTCACGCAATACCTTCAAAAAGTCTTCAACTTGGGGTCTGAGGCGAAAAGGTAAAGGTCAAGGAACGACTGGCAGCAACTCAGTCTGAGCGTATCAAGCACTAGCGATGGTGGGAGAAAAAACTCCCACTCCTAGGTACCCTTTTGTCCTAGCCACTTTCACCGTAGCTCAATGCTACCCGGCGAGCTTATTCTTCCCCACAGGATGTGAACAGGATTAAAAGCAGGTGTGATGCGGGTTCCTGAATCACTCTGCTAGCAAAGATGTCGAGAGACTGCGGTGTTAGGAGGTAGAGAAGCTAGATTGCCCGGTAAGAACAGCAAGAAGATTCCATTACAGAAAAGGTGAGAACCGAGGTGAGAGAAGGTACCAAGTAGCAAAGGCGTTCCAAATAGGAGAAGGAAGTACTGTGAGTAAGAGAGATCAGCAAGTGCCCAAGGACAAGAATGGCTGCTGCTAAAAAGAACAACTTTGTTGTTGATTGCGTTTTTACGACTCCTATTTCTCTCTTTCCAAGCGTCAGCACTGATTTGGGTTTAGATGAAACCATCATTATTCTAAAGAGAGATCTTCCATTCTTTATTTCAGCAACATGGGTCAGTGACCCGGCCCCAGTGGTGGTTGCCATGGTCCTTGCTTGGAAGCCTGGAAAAGTGGGTCTGGGGGAAGATGAGGGATTAAAGTAGGGATAGTGAGGGGAATCCAGTAAAGACTATTCATTTCTGTTGTTGAATAGCTAACAGAGTTGGTAAATGCTTTTGGATTTATTTGATCTCCCATCCAGGGATGATTGAAAAGCTTGGGAAACATGGACTGCCGAGAGTTGTCAGGTTGCATCTTCATGCCAGTCTTGGCGGTAACGGCAACCTACAGGAAATTATTCACATGGGACAGGGGCTACGGGTTTAAAATGGATTTCTTATTTTCTACCCAAGAAGGTATCCGATACAGAGAAACTCGGCATCTACAGGAAAAGAAGAAGAAGAAATATAGACGTTGCCACCTTTACAAACTCAGGTAAACTCGCCAATAATTGAGATGCTTACGGTTTTGGTTCGTTATCTTCACTAGCAGTAACTTAGTTAAAATTAACTTTGTCGTCCCAGTTATTTGTTTCCCCATCTGGTAGAACACGGATTCTAGTATAATATATTATTTCTGGTGTGGGGACAATGGTCATAATTGTGGTCACGACGATATCTGTGATGTGTGATAAAATGGAAAGTCTAACCACCAGACAAAACCATCATTTTCGAGCAAAGCCTTGGGAGTACAAACGAGAACAAAATCAATCTTTTTATGGGAAAAACGACATTTATCAAACAAGTGTGTCGGATTGAGGTAAAATGTCTACAACATGACTAATACAAGAGTACCCCCTAATTTGGCGGTAATACAAACTAAAGTTTAATTAGATTGGTAGGCTTTTCAATGTGTTTTTTGTTACCTATTTTTTAAACTAGTTAACACATATGTACACATGCATGTACCCCATTGAACGTGTTTATTTTACTTTAAATGTTTGAAAAATAAATTTGTCAAAAATATAATAGTAATTCTTGTAACTGTTTTGTAGAAAATTTGAAAACGTGTTGTTTATTGACTCTGAAATGTACGTTTGAAGGAAAGAATGTAACGGAGAAGTTGAGAGGTTTGCGGCAACTGATTTTATCATGAAAGAGAAAAAATAAAATAGAACAAATATAAAAAAATATTGAGAAAAATTGTGAGAAAAGAGAGAATCAAGGAGAACGCAACATGAACTCGCTCTTTTTATAGTAGTATAGATAAAGGACAAAGAAATTATATTCATCTTATTCCCCAATGTGCCAACATAAATAAATTACAATGAGCCTAAAAATGGACCCAATCTAAGACAATGCAACCACTTAACTTATGTACAAACACGATAGCTAGATTCCTCTATACATTCAAATATTATATTGAATCTTAGATGATATTGAACGTGGGATCCTTTAACATTATCCCAAATGATCTGAACATCTTTTTGATGAAAATGTTTTTGCATTCACGGATAAAAAGTATATCCTCCGTGAAAACAAATTACATAGTATATATTGCGTTAATGTTACCAGAGGTACAATAAGAAAAAGAGGTTGGCACATAGTTGAGTTTGTGTGGAGGCACCTCACAACAAGCCTCATATTCTAGTTGTTGTAATAAAAGATAAAGGATAGCAATGATGATGTGCCTCGTCATCTTAGGAGGAGTCATCTTCTAATTCTATATTCAGATTTTCAAGTATTCGCTCCATAGTATATGATATGTAACAAATATCAAATTCCCTCAATTGCATCATTTGAGTTGCTTTGGTTAATCTGATGATTGCTCCAGTGCATGTTTCAACTGTAAGAAGAGTTTATATCGTTATATAAATTGATTTATTCATGTGTGATTAGATTTTTAGTTCTATGTATGTTATCAAATATTATGTTATTGTGTTCTTCCAGATGGACAAATAAATAGAAATGTCTAGGATGTTGGGGTTTGTGATATTTGAGCTTTATAGTCTAGATAGATAATGTAGTTGATAGTGTTCATTTCAATACAATATTTGTGTTGGGGATTGTTGACATAAGTATTCCATATGTTCAT
Organism: Alisma plantago-aquatica; assembly: GCA_963693085.1. Classification (NCBI taxonomy): domain Eukaryota; kingdom Viridiplantae; phylum Streptophyta; class Magnoliopsida; order Alismatales; family Alismataceae; genus Alisma; species Alisma plantago-aquatica. The sequence goes on along the minus strand of OY856409.1, from coordinate 1,127,020,128 downwards.
TTTGTAGAAGTACAAATGTATTTTGTGTCTTCTGGTGCGATGTGACATAATTGACATATGGTGGGTTTATAAAGACCTCCTTTAGTCCATATGAAAATTTTTCGTGTCCTATAAGCCTATGAAGATGACATATATGGTAGGACATTTTATTTTCCATTATATATCAAATATTGTTGTGATGTCAGGGTAACAAAAAAATGTGTAAGTAGTTTTTAGTGTGTATTATCCTTCTTATTTCCATTAAATGTGGTTGTCAATAAAAAAATTCAATGTTTGGTTGATGTGTTTTATTTCTATGTTGTCGAATGTTTTTTTGTATGAATACTTTAAAGTGATTTTTTTGTTAGAGGAGGATCAATTCACAATCCCTGGAAATGTGAAAGATTATTGTTAGGTATTTGTATGTGGAGTTTCATATATTTAACTTTGCACCACACCGTAAATTAATATATTTGTATGAGTGGGGTGATACTATGCAACTTCCTAAATGATGTATAAAGTGCTAGGAATGTAACAACATTGAGATGATGTGCCTTTCTTCTTGATGGTTTTCCATGGGTCCTATTTTTGTAATATATGTTGATAATGTGCATTTTCTATATATTGCATTTTTTAGCGTAGAAAGTGGTTGTGATTTTATGTATGAGACATAGTACATGTAGTTTGAGGTCGAGGATATAGTTTGAGGTCGAGGATGCTCCATCCCCTTTGTTGGTTTGGTTTAATATTCTATCCCCACTGACCAAGTATGCCTTATTTGTGTCTATTGAATCTCCCCATAGATTTTTCAACATTTTGTCAATTTGTTAGATGACCTTAGTTTGGATAGCTATAAAAATTGAGGTTGTATACGACCTCGGACGTGAATGTTGCAATGAGGAATGTGAGGTGACCCACGAGACTAAGTGTATGCGTTTTCCATTTAGAGAGATTATGATTAAAGGATGTGATAATAAGATTACAACATGAAGTAGGCAATGGATGTGGATAAAGAGGTAAACCAAGATATGTGATGTGAAGCTAATCCTTCTTGTGTTGTAACTTATGCATGTACATGTCTGTGTATTATTTGGTGATGTGTGTAGCAATTGTGGTGGATATTTGGAAGTTGATTTTTAGTTTAGAGAGATTATAAAAGATGTCTAATAAGTGAATGGTGTTAAAGATGATGTTGTTTCTAGGTTTAAGGAAAAGAATGGTATTTGCATATTGAATGATCTATTTAGAGTTCCCTTACAAAGCATCTACTAAGTTTTTTAGTAGTATGTTTAATCATATTGGAAAGAATATATGTCACCAGAATGAAAAGGTATGGGGAGAGGGGGTCCCCTTACCAGAGACTGTTGGTCCTGGTAAAGTAGTTGAAGATGCTATGGCGTTAATGAAATTGGGTTTGAGAAGGGTGATGATTTTATATGATTCTTTGATCAGATTGATAGGTATAAAGTGGCTGAATAGACAAGGGTTTTTTCTTTCTTATTGATAAGATCTATAGATGTCTGGTGAAATGTACCAATAATATGGGTAATGTGTTTATGATAGAAAATGTATTTGAAGAGTTTGTGGAAGGTTTGTTTGATGTTGTCCATTGTTTGTGATGAAAATTCATACTAAAACTATCAAGATCCATGAGATTTGTCTGCTCTAAGGTTTTCTATGACATCTTTCATCTCATGATAAAAAGGTACAATGAGGGAATTAACATTTTAACTTTGTATGGGAAAAGGTTGTTCCAATTGATGTGGATGTGAGTCTGGTCTATGTCTGGTTATTAGAGTTTGAAGAAAGTTTTGAATACCTCTATAATCTGTTTGGTTTCTGTTGTGCTCAACATTTATATATAGGCTCTATATGGATGATTGACGCCAATTGAAGTTGCATGTTTTGTTGATTTTTTTTTCTATTTTTATCACCTTCTTTGAGGCATTTTCTACTTTGGCCCATTATTTCTACATAATATCATTGGCCTTTTTGATGTTATCATATTTAGTTTGTTATACTTTGGTGTAAATAGGGTCAAAAAGTGGGCCACTGTCAGTTGTGAAAAGCTTATCATGGATGTCTTTAAGCTTTTTTTGTGATGGTGCCAATTGTGGTTTTTGTACCATATTTGAAGTTTGGATCTGATGATTTTTAGGGTTTTATATATATAATGACGTTTCTTAATCCCATAAATCTCAAATGATTTGTGTAAAGTCTGGGTGGCATGTCCAAAATCTTTAAAAGTGAAAGGATTTTGGTCCCAATATTGTATCTTTGTGTTGATGATGATGGTGGTCACATATGGGTTGGTTGGTGGCAAAAATAGTTGTTAAAGGATAATGTGTATCCAAAGATTGTGCCTAAAAATTGGTCCAGTTTGGCCCAAAATTTTCCATGATTCCATGTATCGAGGGTATTAGAGGTAGATAGATCAATGAATTAGAGATGCATGATGAAGTGGGTTTTGTGGGAATGAACGGAGGTGGTATTAGGTGTAATTCTTTTAGATGTAAATATCATGAGGTTGAAATTTCCCCCTTATAGTCCAGGGAGTGTGAGTGATTTGACACAAGTTCATCTATCTCTTTAATGTAGGAGTCTTTATAGTGTCTAAGTTAGCGTGGAATCCTGTGGAAGTCCATGAGATGTTATCTTACCTGTTAATAAAGGATATGGTGATGCAATAGTAACCTATGGAGGGACTAACATATGAGTAGGTGTATGGGTTCTATCCCACTGTGAGGCCTCTGCTGATGCCATTCAAAGGGATATGAATCTATTCAGTGATGTGTTTTCTACTAGTTATGTGTTCTAGTTTCTTGGAGCGTGAAGGGATGTGTCTTCTTCTAATGCTTTAGCACCCCTGCAAACATTCCATGATACAATGTTCATGATAGTGAAAATAATAATCACACTCATTATAAGCTATAGATAGGAAAATATATCTTAAAGAACAAAAGGTGAGATCTTTGAGTTGGTCTATAGTGAGGGTAGTGGGTCATGGTTAGACCACCCAAAGTTAGCTTCAAATGCAGATAGGTCAAGATCTCATCTAGTGTTGAAACAAAGGTTAAGTTGAAGCATCTAACAAAAGCAATAAATTTTGAAGAACTTTCACATGTTGCTATATTATGATTATGATCATATATCAGGTTGTGTGTATAGTCAGAAGTGATAATGTTATTTGATATATTACCTTGTTCCTTTGTACCATTAACATTCCATTTATTTATGTGTTCAAGAGTATATTCAGTAGTTTGGTTTGGTGTAGTTGTTGGAATATCCTATTTGTCATGATCTAGTGCTTATGGGTTGTGGTTGGCTTTGTCATGCTCTCCTATGATATTTGATTTGAGGAGTTCAGACATACCTATGAATGTCTTTATATTGTGGAGGTATTTTAGTATAGGGGAATGGTTTTGAAGCATGAGGTGCCCCATGGGTGTTATTGTAGGATGTGTCAGTTAGTGGTAGGTTGGTGATATGTAATACCAAGTGCATATGTGGTGATATAATTCTAGGGTGTTATGTGTAATGGGGGGATATTTTGGTTGGAATTTTGATTCATGTTTGAAAAGGATTAGCAGGTTGTCGATCTTTACACATCCAAATGTGTCCTTTTTAGTGGGGCATGTATTGTTGTTGTTTATATTATTTGGTGTGGTTTTTGAAGATATTCATGGTTCAACCACTAAGTAGAGTGACTGTATAGGTCTTCAAAGATAGATGGGACATTACGTGGATTTTCACCCTAGAGTTTAATGGTATAGATAAAATCACCTACTATTATTCTGAGGGAGCGGGTAGACAAATCTCTTCAGTGATAGAGAGGACACATATGGCTTCAATGTAATTTGTGGGGTACAATGCTTTGCAGCTAATAAATTGTATTGAAGCTCAAAAAGTTGAGACAATTATCCTAAAAACTTTGACATCCCATAGGTGGTCAGGGGAGTCAGAGATGAAGACCTATCTATATCCACCCATTTTGGCCAATTATGCTCCAAAATTTAGGGACCATTTGGTGACATGTGTTTGAATTAAATTAACACCACATGGAATGGTGACAGAAAGGCCATCATAGTGATCAATCTTGTGTTGATGGAAAGGAAGTAAATGAGTTGATTAACAGATATAATTTTAGGTTTAAGAATGGTACAACCAAGAACTAGGAGAGACATGGATCGTGTGACATACATGGTGAGAACACTATGGTTATCGAGATTGTTTTGGATTAAGACCAAGATACTAAGGCTACTGAAGATTTTCATTGATCTCAAAGAGTTGATTGAGAGATTATTATTGGTCTCTAGTCTTTGATTGTTAGGGAAAGAGTCCATGGTGACAAGGTGGAAGGGAGTTAAGATGTGTGGAGGGTGACATGAGATAGATGATACAAAGGATTTAAAAAGTAAGTTGACAAAAGATGGAAAAGATGGTGGTTGTTGTCTATGTTTTATGTGTGATTTGGAGTGAGAGAAGAATGTAGAAACATGGTTAAGAGAGGGAGGGTGGAGATGTTGCCTTGATTCTGCATGGGTCCTTGTGAATAATTGTTGGTAGTAGACTGTTATGTAGACTATGCATGATCAAGAAGGATGGAGAAGGGGTAGCATGAAGGACACTGTCTATGGTATTATAAAATGTTAGAACTAGAAGAATGTTGATTACTTTTTTCATGTAAGGAACGATGATCGTTGTGGTTCTTAGTTCGAGTATTAGAGGTCGAAGGGATAAAAAGAGTTGTGTTATTGTTTTGAGAGTGAGACAATGTGTCCACATGCATTGGTTGAGAAGATGCAAACCTAAGAAAGGTGCATCTTTATGAAATGTTGCTTGAACCACAACAAGTAAATAATTTTTTTGTATATTGGCAATTGTAGTATTTATGCTCTATTCTATTACAATAACAACAATGATATAATCTATAACTGTAAGGACCCTGACCTGCGTTTAGGGTTTACCCTATTTGTTGTGCTTAATCTTGGTGGTTTGATGCTTGCTAATCACCTTTAGTGGTGATTAGGGTTTTGTTGTGCTTTGTTAAGAGTTCGAGGGGCTACTTGCAAATAACCCAAGTTTAGGGTTTTGTGTGCAAGTTGGACATCTTGTGAGATGTTTTTCCCTCTTTGCTTCCTCTAGGGTTGAGGGGAAGGCTTTGGCTTGTTGTTTGAGTTCTTTGGGCCTGAGTTGAGCATGTTTGGGCCTTGAGGTGCCTTGGTTGGGCTTGCTTGAGCCTTGTGTCGGCCAGGACCTGCTTTGTGTCGCCCAGCAGGGTGGTGTGTCGCCCAGCAGCTTGTCTGTGTCACCCAGCAGAAGTTGTTGCTTGTGTCGCCCATGTGGCTTGACCTTGGTTGGTGACACTTGGTGCCTAGCTTGGACAAGTGTCCCATTCCTTGCTAGAGTGTTGGCTTGAACCCTAGGACAAGTGTCCCTTGGGTGGGCGACACATTGCATGGTTAAACCTTGGTTTCTCCTCCCTTCTCATCTATATAGGTGGTCCCTTCCTTAGCTTGAGGTCCCTTTAGTTCCTCTCCTTCTTGTGCACGACACACCCTCTCTTTCCCTTGCTTGGTGGCCGACACACCCTTGTGTGAGCAGCTTGGAGGTCGACACACCCTTGGAAGGAGAAGGTGGTGGCCGATACACATCCTTGGAGGAGCCTTGGTGGTCGAGATACCCCTGGAGCTTGAAGTACATATTCTTCCTTGGAGCTTAAGGCGGGTTGCATGACTTCTAACCCTAATTCCTTTACCTCTAGCAATAGCCTTGTTATATGCTAGTAGTTAACTTAGTAGCTTAGCTTGTTTTATGCTTGAGTTTCCTTGGGTGGCCGATATACCCTTAGGGTTTAGGGTTTCTAGTGTACTTAGTGATCTAGGGTTTGTGTTGCTTTGAGTTGGAGGTAGAAGATGACCTGCCCTTGTGATGGGCGATACCCTCCTTGGTCTTTGGTGTGTTGGGCGACACCCATGTTCTTGTGGTGGACGACATAAGTGGTGTCCCTTGTGCTGGCCGATATGGTGACCATGTTGGGCGACATGGTCCTTGTGTTTGGTTTACTCTTATTCTTGAGTTGAATGATAGGATGAGAGCTCTTGTGTGGGCGATAGGTCAAGTTAGTGAGGTGTTGGCCGGGATGGGTTGAGTTGAACGACAGGACCATGCTTGGCTTGCTTCCTTATGTTGACTGATAGGCAAGTATGGTGAGTTGGACGATAAGGGTAGTTGTGTATCGGGTGATACCCTTTGTTTTGTCGGCCGACATGATGAGCATGATGGGCGATATGGACCTTCTTGTGTTTAGAGACATCCCCTTCTTTACAGTGGGATGGTTGGTGCTGGACGATAGCCATGCATGGTGTGCTGGACGATATCCATGGTGGCCGATAGCCAAGATGGGCAATAACCTAGGTGGGTTGTGTGTGTCGGCCGATAGGCTCTGATGGGTTTTAATAAGGGTGGTGATGAGTTATAGTGAGGGTCATGTGTTCTTATAGTGACGGTCTCATGTACTATGGAAGTGCATGATCATGCTCAAACGATAATGATGCCTTGCAAACAATAATAATGTTAATGATAATAACAATGATGATTATGGTAGTTACCTAATGATAATGATAGTAATGATGTTGATCATAATGATGATGGCAATAATGACATGGTAGTAATAATGACATAGTCATGATGATCATATGTGGATAACAAAGATGTTAGTTGTGTTAATGCTTTGCTAGTAAGAGAAAGTAATAATAATGGTAATGATTGGAATAACGTGACTAAGTGGCAATTACATTAATAGTTTTCTTAATAGTATAGCAATGAAGATAATAGTAGATGATGATGATTATAATAGTAATAATGGTATCAAAAGTAGCCATGACATGATATTGATATGAGTCATGTGCTTACTTAAAGACAATGGTTAAATAGTAGTGCATTAATGGGTGCTTAATGAGAAAGGCAATAACAATGATAGTGGATGGTAACAGTGATGATTTTAGTGCTGCTTTGTATATCCAACATACTCTCCATATAGAATAAATACCTTGATTGCTGTATAATCCTGAGATAAGAGTAAGCGTGATTATGGTACAATATGCTTAACAAACTTGATCATCAAATAGTGTAATATTGATAAATAGATTATCTTGAATGATAACTCATGATAGTGAGCATATTCCTTATGTTGAATCTATGGTTATTGTGTATCCTAACCATGCAGGTGATGTGTAGCCATGAAAGGGCTATGATACACATGTGATGAGTAACATTACCTTGACATTTGTTCTACGAGATTATACATGTAATGTGTTGATGATGATGTGATCCTTGGAAGGCAGTGACAGTACATGATGAAGGATTGATATCCTATGGTGTGTAATGATCCTTGATATGGATCTGGATGGTTGGAAAGAGGCCAAGTGGTAATATGTGATGCAGGATCAGGTTGATGAGGTCTCAATAATAATATAATGTTCTTTATTTTCTGTTATATCTTGCATGATTATAACTTGGTTGAATCATGCAATCCATCTAAAAGACACTAATTAATTATAGTGGAATTATATCATGTAGTTTGCCCTGGCCATAGATCCATCATCGTCAGGACTTGGTGATGGTGAAACAGGTTCTCCTACGGGTTAACCTGGAAGCGCATATTGTTGAATATGTGTAGGTTGCTCCTAGCCTGAAAATAAGGAGGTAAGAGTGTAACTTCGGTAACAGACTCAGATATGTGTATAGAGCATGGTGAATAGGCCCATGGCTCAGGATATGTGATATGTATAGCACGAATGCGTTCATGGCTCAGAGCATGGTGATCAGGCCCGTGGCTCAGTTGTACTAGCGCCGAGACCTGTACCAAGGCGGGCTAGAGTGAGGGTAACCTATGGAGCTGACCCAGTGGCTTAGACCACTTCAGCATGTGACTACGGTCCTGCTTGTGTTGTACTCGTGTACTGACCACGAGGTGGGAGGTCGTTGAGTCCAGCTCTTCCATTGACCTTGTATGGCACCAGTCTTGGGCTTCACAGCCAGAGGTTGGATTTGAATGGTACGATTCAAATCCTCAGGGCATAATAATACGTAATACAGCCGTTTAGTGCTTATTACTTAGGATAAACACGAAACATTGGTTGAAGCCTTGTTTGTGTATTATCTCTATTGTACCTTGCAGGTTATGCGATAATATGTCTGATTTTAATAATCAGGTTATGTGACATTATATCTTGTTCTGATAATCATGTTATATAGAGATACATCTTATCTTGCAAATCATATTCTTTGAGATATATCTGGTTATATGCCTCTGAACAACTGGTAAGCTTGTCGGCAAGAATGATTTGTTTTATATAGATTGCTCTCGATATACCTATTATTAGTTATCTGCTGTTATAGTCTATCTTGCTGAGGTTCTGTAGTTGTGGTGGGAAGTTATGTTTCCCGCTGGGACAATTGTTCAATTGTCTCACTCCGCTGGTTTACACCCTTTTTAGGTGGTTGAGGTAGACGTGGTCGTGGTCGTGGTGTTGCGGCCGAGCAGCCTGACGAGCAGTAGAAGGCAAGCGATGGATATGCTGTTGTTTTGGATGTTTTGTAGTAGAGTCTAGAGTCATCCCTATACTCTCAGGTCCTTGGCGGTGTTTTGACGTTGATCCACGATGAATGATCGATAATGTTTTGTATATCTTGTTGTTGGTCGGATGCGGGCCTCAATGTATATGAACATGTGGTGAACTCATGTGATGGATGAACAGTTGTTTCTGAGCTGTGGACACATATCAGTTTTCATGTATGTATATATATGGCATGTTTCTGTGCAGGATGAGGACTGGAAAGCAAAAATTTCACAGTTTATCAGTTTTCCGCAATCGGTTTTAATTAACCCGTATTTTCATAATCTGTGGTTATGGTGATCTCCGCACGTTTTCGCGTAACACCTCATTATCTGAATGATAATGGGATGTGTTGCACAAGTTTTGGTATCAGAGCTTTAGGTTCGCTGAGTCTACAGGGATCTAGGACTAGGTTGAGTTTGTTCTTATGAGTTTTCCAAGTTATCTTACAAAATCTTCTGCCCTCAGCGGAAGAAAAGTCAAGATGTCTGGAAACCATGAAGAACATGTTGGAGAGAACAGTGATGCTGCATCGGTTGATGGAGCAGATGGACAGGCACATGAAGATCGGGTGCCTGAGGTCCCCCAACCTAACCCAGCCATACTTGAACACCCTTCCTACCAACAGCTTATGGGGCAGTTAATGGCTACGACGAATCTCATGGTTGAGCGATTACCAGTGCCTCCTCCGCGAGCACATGTTCCCCATGGAGAAGCATCGAGTATTGGGAAGACCTTTGAGCGGCTTCACCGAGTTGGAGCTTCGGATTACACTGGAACGGCTGATCCAACGGATGCAGATCTGTGGCTGACAAGTCTCGAGAAGGCTTTCCGGATCCTTGACATCCTCGAAGCAGACAAGGTAAAGCATGATGTCTACCTTCTGAAAGATAGTGCTGGTCACTGGTGGACCATCGAGGAAGAGAAGCGGCATGGTGAGGTGATCTGTTGGGAAGTGTTTCGACGCGAGTTCGTCACCAGATACTTTCCCAAGACGTATCTAGATGAGAAGATCAGTCAGTTCGAGAAGTTGCGACAAGGAACGATGAACGTCACCGAGTATGAAGCTAAGTTTATTGATTTGTTGAGGTTTTTTCCTCACATGGTGGTAACAGATGAGGAACAGATCAGACATTTCGAGAAGGTTTTAAGTGCTGAGTTGACAACCCCGATTTCTGCGTTGGAGAACCGAGAGCGGTTTGCTACGTTCGTGGAATCAGTTCGGCGGATCGAGAGGACAGTTCGGGAGAAAAGAGAGTCTATGTCTCTTAAAAGACCTGCTCAGTTTCAAGGACGAAGGTTTGGCGGCTTTAAGAAGCCCAGGTTTTCAGCACCGTCAGCGATGAGAAGTGTTGGTGTACCATCTCAATGGTCTCTGAGTAAGGGAAGAGGTTATGTTTCTTCACCATCCAAGGCGCACAGTTCAGCTTCTGTGGCAGTGACTGGGCCAGCTAGGCCACGGTTTGAGGATAAGGCATGTCATCTTTGTGGACAAGTCGGGCATTTCAGGCTTAATTGCCCGAATAGAGATGTTGAAGTGACGCAGCAGCCGAGACAGAGTTTCCAGAAGTCTGAGAGACAGCAGTCCAGTGGTAGCAGAGGACGAGGACGCGGTCAGGCATCTCAGGCTGGATCGTCTGCTCAAGGAAGCAGAGGTCGTGGACAGCAAGCGACGGCTCGATTCTATGCCATGAATCATCTGGAGGCGATAGTCAACCCGCGAGTGGTGACAGGTCAGATGGAGTTATTTCATTCTGATATGTCTTCTTCTTGCTTTATATCTGTTCTGGTTGACCCGGGTGCTACACACTCTTTTATCGCCTATAGTATGCTTGAAAACTGTCATCTACCTGTTAGTTGTAAGAAGGATAGTTTGTTGTTAGAAACCCCTCTTGATGGTTCCTCTTTGCTTCGAGAAGAGTGTCCATCTTGTGTTTTGTCTTTCTCGGGACATCGCATTCAAGTGAATCTTATACCACTTGATATGCATGGTTTCGATGTTATCCTCGGGATGGATACCTTAGAAAAGTATAAGGTTGTCTTGGACTGTGGATCCAAGCAGGCAGTGTTTGATGTTGCTGGAGAGAAGTGGGTCTTCCAGGGAGATAGGAAGATTCTTCCGACGTGTTTAGTATCAGCTATGGTGGCAGATAAGTTGTTACGACAAGGATGTGAGGCGTTCCTAGATCATGTGGTGGATACAGTTGTGGTTACCAAGGTGAAAGGTCCTAGTCTTGAGGAAGTGTCAGTGGTTCAAGAGTTTGCAGACGTGTTTCTTGAGGAGTTGCCTGGTGTTCCTCCACCCAGAGAGATTGATTTTGAGATCAATCTGGTCCCTAGAACACAGCCAGTTGCACAGTCACCATACAAGATGGCTCCAGCAGAGATGGCAGAGTTGAAGAAGCAGTTGCAAGAGTTGTTGGAGAAAGGTTTTATCCGACCGAGTACGTCGCCGTGGGGTGCTCCCATGTTGTTCGTTAAGAAGAAGGATGGTTCGATGCGGTTGTGTATAGATTACCGACAGTTGAACAAAGTCATGATCAAGAATAAGTACCCGTTGCTAAGGATAGATGATTTGTTCGATCAGTTGCATGGTGCTACAGTGTTTTCGAAGATCGATCTATGGTCTGGATATCATCAGTTGAGGATAAAGGCGGATGACATACCAAAGTCAGCTTTCAGGACGAGGTATGGTCACTTCGAGTTCGTGGTTATGCCGTTTGGGTTAACCAATGCACCTGCTGCTTTCATGGATTTGATGAACAGAGTGTTCCGTCCGTTCTTAGATCAGTTTGTTGTAGTCTTTATAGATGACATCTTGATCTATAGTCGGGACAGGCTAGCGTACGAGCAACATCTTCGTCGAGCATTGACTCTTCTTCGTCAACATCAGTTGTATGCCAAGTTCAGTAAATGTGAGTTCTGGTTGGATGAAGTGACTTTCTTGGGTCATGTGATATCTGCTGAAGGAGTCAAGGTAGATCCGAAGAAGGTAGAATCTGTTGCAGATTGGGAACAGCTGAAGATGCCGACAGAAGTTCGTAGTTTCCTTGGTCTCGCAGGATACTACCGGAGGTTTATCAAGGAATTCAGTTCGATAGCTCTACCGATGACGAGGTTGACCAGGAAGGATGTACCTTTTGTTTGGGATGATCGATGTTAGCAAGCTTTCCAGAGTTTGAAGGAGAAGCTGACCAGTGCTCCAGTGTTGATCTTGCCAGAGCCTGGGAAAGGCTATGTTGTTTTCTGTGACGCTTCCAAGAAAGGTTTAGGTTGCGTGTTGATGCAGGAAGATCATGTGGTTTCTTTTGCCTCGCGACAGCTCAAGAAGCATGAGGAGAACTATCCGAGTCATGATTTGGAGTTGGCAGCAGTGGTTCATGCATTAAAGATTTGGAGACACTATCTGTATGGGGAAGTGTGTCAGATTTTTACGGACCATAAGAATATGAAGTACATATTTACGCAGCAAGAGTTGAATATGCGACATCGACGATGGATGGAGTTGATCAATGATTACGACTGCACTATCGAGTATCATCCTGGTAAGGCGAACGTGGTAGCTGATGCGCTTAGCAGAAAGTCTTCTTCTCTTTCCTCAAAGAAGGCACTGTTGAGTTCTCTGGTATGCCATAGGCGAGATATGTTTGTTTCTCTGAGACAGATGAATGTGCAGATGGAAGTTTCTTTGTTGTCTGGTCTTTTCGCACAGATGCAAGTTAAGCCTACGTTAAGACAGCAGATCAAGGATGCACAACAGACAGATGATGCAGTACAGTTGATTAGATCAGAGTTCAGCAGCGACAAGCGTGATGGGTTTCATGAGATCGAGGATGGATTAGTTTGCTATCGTGATAGGATGGTGGTTCCAGATGCTGATGATCTGAGGAAGTTGGTGCTTGAGGAAGCACATACGTCGATGTATGTTATGCATCAAGGTGTCACCAAGATGTATCATAGTCTGAAGGACTTGTATTGGTGGCCCGGTTTGAAAAGAGATGTAGCCGAGTTCGTGGCAAGATGTGCGGTGTGTCAGCAAGTGAAGGTCGAACATCAGAAGCCGGCAGGAACGTTGCAACCTTTGCCGATACCGCAGTGGAAATGGGATCATATAACTATGGATTTCGTAGTTGGTCTACCTCGGACAACTAGGAATCATGATTCCATTTGGGTGATAGTGGACAGATTGACTAAGTCTGACCATTTTCTACCAGTGAAGACGATGTATACAGCTGAGAAACTTGCTCGAGTATATGTGGATGAGATAGTGCGCTTGCATGGTGTGCCAGCAACGATAGTTTCTGACAGAGGTCCTCAGTTCACAAGTCGTTTTTGGGAACAGTTACACAAGGCATTGGGAACACAGTTAAGGTTCAGTACAACTTTTCACCCGTAGATAGACGGACAGTCCGAGAGGACTATTCAGATTTTGGAAGATCTTCTTTGAGCTTGTGTTTTGCAGTTCCTAGGCAGCTGGGATGTACATCTGTGTTTGATAGAGTTTGCTTACAACAACAGTTACCAACGAAGCATCAATATGGCTCCTTATGAGGCTTTGTATGGGAGGAAGTGAAGATCTCCTTTGTGTTGGTATGAATCAGGTGAATATCAGTTGTTGGGCCCTGAGATAGTTCAGCAGACGACAGAAAAGATCTAGGTGATACATCAACAGTTGAAAGTGGCACAGGATAGACAGAAGTCGTATGCAGACAATCGCCGACGACCTTTGGAGTTCCAGGTAGGTAACAAAGTATATCTCAAAGTCTCGCCGTGGAAAGGTGTGCTAAGGTTTGGACGGAAGGGTAAGTTAGCTCCCAGGTATATGGGGCCTTACCCAGTGATAGCACGAGTTGGAAGAATAGCTTACAAGTTAGATTTGCCTCCAGAGTTGCATAGGTTGCATCCAGTGTTTCATGTCAGCATGTTGAAGAAAAGTCATCTGGATTCAGGTACAGTGATACAACCAGTTGAGGTTGAGCTTGATGCATATGTGACCTATGAGGAAGGCTCAGTGGCGATCCTTGACAGAAGGATCAAGAAGTTGAAGAAGAAAGATCTGGTTCTTGTAAAGGTTCTTTGGCAGTGTCGTGGCGTCGAGGAAGCCACGTGGGAGCTTGAGGAAGAGATGAGGAGGAAGTATCCCTCGCTTTTCTCTTCGGATTTCGGGGACGAAATCCCTTAAAGGGGGTTAGTTTGTAAGGACCCTGACCTGCGTTTAGGGTTTACCCTGTTTGTTTTGCTTAATCTTGGTGGTTTGATGCTTTCTAATCACCTTTAGTGGTGATTAGGGTTTTGTTGTGCTTTGTTGAGAGTTCGAGGGGCTACTTGCAAATAACCCAAGTTTAGGGTTTTGTGTGCAAGTTGGAAATCTTGTGAGATGTTTTTCCCTCTTTGCTTTCTCTAGGGTTGAGGGGAAGGCTTTGGCTTGTTGTTTGAGTTCTTTGGGCCTGAGTTGAGCTTGTTTGGGCCTTGAGGTGCCTTGGTTGGGCTTGCTTGAGCCTTGTGTCAGCCAGGACCTGCTTTGTGTCACCCAGTAGGCAGGTGTGTCGCCCAACAGCTTGTCTGTGTCGCCCAGCAGAAGTTGTTGCTTGTGTTGCCCATGTGGCTTGACCTTGGTTGGTGACACTTGGTGCCTAGCTTGGACAAGTGTCCCATGCCTTGCTAGAGTGTTGGCTTGAACCCTAGGACAAGTGTCCCTTGGGTGGGCGACACATTGCATGGTTAAACCTTGGTTTCTCCTCCTTTCTCATCTATATAAGTGGTCCCTTCCTTAGCTTGAGGTCCCTTTAGTTCCTCTCCTTCTTGTGCACGACACACCCTCTCTTTCCCTTGCTTGGTGGCCGACACACCCTTGTGTGAGCAGCTTGGAGGTCGACACACCCTTGGAAGGAGAAGGTGGTGGCCGATACACATCCTTGGAGGAGCCTTGGTGGTCAAGATACCCCTGGAGCTTGAAGTACATATTCTTCCTTGGAGCTTAAGGCGGGTTGCATGACTTCTAACCCTAATTCCTTTACCTCTAGCAATAGCCTTGTTATATGCTAGTAGTTAACTTAGTAGCTTAGCTTGTTTTATGCTTGAGTTTCCTTGGGTGGCCGATATACCCTTAGGGTTTAGGGTTTCTAGTGTACTTAGTGATCTAGGGTTTGTGTTGCTTTGAGTTGGAGGTAGAAGATGACCTGCCCTTGTGATGGGCGATACCCTCCTTGGTATTTGGTGTGTTGGGCGACACCCATGTTCTTGTGGTGGACGACATAAGTGGTGTCCCTTGTGCTAGCCGATATGGTGACCATGTTGGGCGACATGGTCCTTGTGTTTGGTTTACTCTTGTTCTTGAGTTGAATGATAGGATGAGAGCTCTTGTGTGGGCGATAGGTCAAGTTAGTGAGGTGTTGACCGGGATGGGTTGAGTTGAACGACAGGACCATGCTTGGCTTGCTTCCTTATGTTGACCGATAGGCAAGTATGGTGAGTTGGCCTATAAGGGTAGTTGTGTATCGGGCGATACCCTTTGTTGTGTCGGCCGACATGATGAGCATGATGGGCGATATGGACCTTCTTGTGTTGAGAGACATCCCCTTCTTTACAGTGGGAGATAGACCTAAGTTCTTGTGGATGGTTGGTGCTGGACGATAGCCATGCATGGTGTGCTGGCCGATATCCATGGTGGCCGATAGCCAAGATGGGCAATAACCTAGGTGGGTTGTGTGTGTCGGCCGATAGGCCCTGATGGGTTTTAATAAGGGTGGTGATGAGTTATAGTGAGGGTCATGTGTTCTTATAGTGATGGTCTCATGTACTATGGAAGTGCATGATCATGCTCAAACGATAATGATGCCTTGCAAACAATAATAATGTTAATGATAATAACAATGATGATTATGGTAATTACCTAATGATAATGATAGTAATGATGTTGATCATAATGATGATGGCAATAATGACATGGTAGTAATAATGACATAGTCATGATGATCATATGTGGATAACAAAGATGTTAGTTGTGTTAATGCTTTGCTAGTAAGAGAAAGTAATAATAATGGTAATGATTGGAATAACGTGACTAAGTGGCAATTACATTAATAGTTTGCTTAATAGTATAGCAATGAAGATAATAGTAGATGATGATGATTATAATAGTAATAATGGTATCAAAAGTAGCCATGACATGATATTGATATGAGTCATGTGCTTACTTAAAGACAATGGTTAAATAGTAGTGCATTAATGGGTGCTTAATGAGAAAGGCAATAACAATGATAGTGGATGGTAACAGTGATGATTTTAGTGCTGCTTTGTATATCCAACATACTCTCCATATAGAATAAATACCTTGATTGCTGTATAATCCTGAGATAAGAGTAAGCGTGATTATGGTACAATATGCTTAACAAACTTGATCATCAAATAGTGTAATATTAATAAATAGATTATCTTGAATGATAACTCATGATAGTGAGCATATTCCTTATGTTGAATCTATGGTTATTGTGTATCCTAACCATGCAGGTGATGTGTAGCCATGAAAGGGCTATGAGACACATGTGATGAGTAACATTACCTTGACATTTGTTCTACGAGATTACACATGTAATGTGTTGATGATGATGTGAGCCTTGGAAGGCAGTGACAGTACATGATGAAGGATTGATATCCTATGGTGTGTAATGATCCTTGATATGGATCTGGATGGTTGGCAAGAGGCCAAGTGGTAATATGTGATGCGGGATCAGGTTGATGAGGTCTCAATAATAATATAATGTTCTTTATTTTCTATTATATCTTGCATGATTATAACTTGGTTGAATCCTGCAATCCATCTAAAAGACACTAATTAATTATAGTGGAATTATATCATGTAGTTTGCCCTGGCCATAGATCCATCATCGTCAGGACTTGGTGATGGTGAAACAGGTTCTCCTACAGGTTAACCTGGAAGCACATATTGTTGAATATGTGTAGGTTGCTCCTAGCCTGAAAATAAGGAGGTAAGAGTGTAACTTCAGTTACAGACTCAGATATGTGTATAGAGCATGGTGAACAGGCCCATGGCTCAGGATATGTGATATGTAGAGCATGAATGCGTTCATGGCTCAGAGCACGGTGATCAGGCCTGTGGCTCAGTTGTACTAGCGTCGAGACCTGTACCAAGGTGGGCTAGAGTGAGGGTAACCTATGGAGCTGACCCAGTGGCTTAGACCACTTCAGCATGTGACTACGGTCCTGCTTGTGTTGTACTCATGTACTGACCACGAGGTGGGAGGTCGTGGAGTCCGGCTCTTCCATTGACCTTGTATGGCACCAGTCTTGGGCTTCGCAGCCAGAGGTTGGATTTGAATGGTATGATTCAAATCCTCAGGGCATAATAATACGTAATACGGCCATTTAGCGCTTATTGCTTAGGATAAACACGAAACATTGGTTGAAGCCTTGTTTGTGTATTATCTCTGTTGTACCTTGCAGGTTATGTGATAATATGTCTGATTTTAATAATCAGGTTATGTGATATTATATCTTGTTCTGATAATCATGTTACATAGAGATACATCTTATCTTGCAAATCATATTCTTTGAGATATATCTGGTTATATGCCTCTGAACAGCTGGTAAACTTGTCGGCAAGAATGATTTGTTTTATATAGATTGCTCTCGATATACCTATTATTAGTTATCTGTTGTTATAGTCTATCTTGCTGAGGTTCTGTAGTTGCGGTGGGAAGTTATGTTTCCCGCTGGGACAATTGTTCAATTGTCTCTCTCCGTTGGTTTACACCCTTTTTAGGTGGTCGAGGTAGACATGGTCGTGGTCGTGGTGTTGCGGCCGAGCAGCCTGACGAGCAGTAGAAGGCAAGCGATGGATATGCTGCTATTTTGGATGTTTTGTAGTAGAGTCTAGAGTCATCCCTGTACTCTCAGGTCCTTGGTGGTGTTTTGACGTTGATCCACGATGAACGATCGATAATGTTTTGTATATCCTGCTGTTGACCAGATGCGGGCCTCGATGTATATGAACAAGTGGTGAACTCATGTGATGGATGAACAACTGTTTCTGAGCTGTGGACACGTATCAGTTTTCATGTATGTATATATATGGCATGTTTCTGTGCAGGATGAGGACTGGAAAGTAATAATTTCACAGTTTATCAGTTTTCCGCAATCGGTTTTAATTAACCCGTATTTTCATAATATGTGGTTATGGTGATCTCCACACATTTTTGCGTAACACCTCATTATCTGAATGATAATGGGATGTGTTGCCACAATAACAATACCATCTTTTCCTTTTACCGATGGTCCATTTAGTTTGTTTATAAGCATCAATAAGTGTATCATTTGACCTGGAAGTGGAATTGATAATCTAATCATTATGCTTGTGTGTATGCATTGAGTGCATGTCATAAAGGTAATCAATAGAACTGAAGTCTTTATTATTTTCTATGATTTTATTGGAAGCAAAGGATGGATAGTCTACATTTTATGGATATAAGTCTTATAAGCTTCCTCGAGTGAGTTGACATCTTCTTCCACTTGTTGACCTTTGGAGATACTATGGTGTAGTTCATCTGGATCAAGATATCCATTCTACTAAGCGTATACATTCTCTAATGGAGTATTATGTGAAGCGTTGTTGAGAGGGTGGTAGAGATGAGGCTCAATCAATAGTGATCTATCATGTGTGTCAATGAACGCCGACGATAAAGGTAGTGGGTGAACCTACTCATCCAACATATTAAGATATATGTTGTAGTTTCCTATGGGGTGATGCTCCAAGATCCATCCATGAAGGTGGTTTCCTTCTCTAATGATTGTGTTCCATGCCCATATGAATCACAAGATATTTTGCTCATTAGCAATGAAGAGCGTCGAATAATGATGACTTCTGAAGGTGAAAGTAACCCAACTAAGGTTGTAATCAACTACTAGATATCACCATGATCTGGGGAGGGTGATCCTTTCTGGTGGTTTTTTCAACACACATGACACGCTTGAGCCATGTGTTAAATGCAAGTGCACGTATCGAAGTAATATAAGCCTTGTGAGGCCCGATTCAAACTCAGGGAGATGTAAATTTTAGTAGACTACTACTAATTGGTCGTGATCAGCTAGACCAATTAGAAAAGTTGATCGGTTTGTGTAAAAGAAAATAAAATAAGAGAAAATAAAAGAGCGATGATTAAATGTTTGGTTTAATCAAATGGAATGAGCATCTAACAAAAGCAATAAATTTTGAAGCACTTTCACATGTTGCTATATTATGAATATGATCATATATCAGGTTGTGTGTATAGTCAGAAGTGATAATGTTATTTGATATATTACCTTGTTCCTTTGTACCATTAACATTCCATTTCTTTATGTGTTCAAGAGTATATTCAGTAGTATGGTTTGGTGTAGTTGTTGGAATAGCCTATTTGTCCTGATCTAGTACTTATGGCTTGTGGTTGGATTTTTCGTGCTCTCCTATGATATCTGATTTGAGGAGTTCAACCATATCTACGAATGCCTTTATATTGTGGAGGTATTTTAGTATAGGGGAATGGTTTTGAAGCATGAGGTGCCCCATGGGTGTTATTGTAGGATGTGTCAGTCAGTGGTAGGTTGGTGATATGTAATATCAAGTGCATATGTGGTGATATAATTCTAGGGTGTTTATGTGTAATGGGGGGCTATTTTGGTTGGAATTTTGATTCATGTTTGAAAAGGAGTAGCAGGTTGTTGATCTTTACACATCCAAATGTGTCCTTTTTAGTGGGGCATGTATTGTTGTTGTTTATATTATTTGGTGTGGTTTTTGAAGATATTCAGGGTTCAACCACTAAGTAGAGTGATTTTATAGGTCTTCAAAGATAGATGGGACATTACGTGGATTTTCACCCTAGAGTTTAATGGTATAGATAAAATCACCTACTATTATTCTGAGGGAGCGGGTAGACAAATCTATTCAGTGATAGAGAGGACACATATGTCTTCAATGTAATTTGTGGGGTACAATGCTTTGCAGCTAATAAATTGTACTAAAGCTTAAAAAGTTGAGACAATTATCCTAAAAACTTTGACATCCCATAGGTGGTCAGGGGAGTCAGAGATGAAGACCTATCTATATCCACCCATTTTTGCCAATTATGCTCCAAAATTTAGGGACCATTTGGTGACATGTGTTTGAATTAAATTAACACCATATGGATTGGTGACAGAAAGGGCATCACGGTGATCAATCTTATGTCGATGGAAAGGAAGTAAATGAGTTGATTAATAGATATAATTTTAGGTTTAAGAATAGTACAACCAAGAACTAGGAGAGACATGGATCGTGTGACATACATGGTGAGAACACTATGGTTATCGAGATTGTTTTGGATTGAGACCAAGATACTAAGGCTACTGAAGATTTTCATTGATCTCAAAGAGTTGATTGAGAGATCATTATTGGTCTCTAGTCTTTGATTGTTAGGGAAAGAGTCCATGGTGACAAGGTGGAAGGGAGTTAAGATGTGTGGAGGGTGACATGAGATAGATGATACAAAGAATTTAAAAGGTAAGTTGACAAAAGATGGAAAAGATGGTGGTTGTTGTCTATGTTTTATGTGTGATTTGGAGCGAGGGAAAAATGTAGAAACATGGTTAAGAGAGGGAGGGTGGAGATGTTGCCTTGATTCTGCATGGGTCCTTGTGAATAATTGTTGGTAGTAGACTGTTATGTAGACTATGCATGATCAAGAAGGATGGAGAAGGGGTAGCATGAAGGACACTGTCTATGGTATTATAAAATGTTAGAACTAGAAGAATGTTGATTACTTTTTTCATGTAAGGAACGATGATCATTGTGGTTCTTTGTTCGAGTATTAGAGGTCGAAGGGATAAAAAGAGTTGTGTTATTGTTTTGAGAGTGAGACAGTGTGTCCACATGCATTGGTTGAGAAGATACAAACCTAAGAAAGGTGCATCTTTATGAAATGTTGCCTGAACCACAACAAGTAAATAATTTTTTTGGATATTGGAAATTGTAGTATTTATGCCCTATTCTATTGCAATAACAACAATGATATAATCCATAATGATACCATCTTTTCCTTTTACCGATGGTCCATTTAGTTTGTTTATAAGCATCAATAAGTGTATCATTTGACCTGGAAGTGGAATTGATAATCTAATCATTATGCTTGTGTGTATGCATTGAGTGCATGTCATAAAGGTAATCAATAGAATTGAAGTCTTTATTATTTTCTATGATTTTATTGGAAGCAAAGGATGGATAGTCTACATTTTATGGAGATAAGTCTCATAGGCTTCCTCGAGTGAGTTGACATCTTCATCCACTTGTTGACCTTTGGAGATACTATGCTGTAGTTCATCTGGATCAAGATGTCCATTCTACTAAGCATATACATTCTCTAATGGAGCATGATGTGAAGCGTTGTTGAGAGGGTGGTAGAGATGAGGCTCAATCAATAGTGATCTATCATGTGTGTCAATGAACGCCGACGATAAAGGTAGTGGGTGAACCTACTCATCCAACATATTGAGATATATGTTGTAGTTTCCTATGGGGTGATGCTCCAAGATCCATCCATGAAGGTGGTTGCCTTCTCTAATGATTGTGTTCCATGCCCATATGAATCACAAGATATGTTGCTCATTAGCAATGAAGAGTGCCGAATAATGATGACTTTTGAAGGTGAAAGTAACCCAACCAAGGTTGTAATCAACTACTAGATATCACCATGATCTAGGGAGGGTGATCCTTTCTGGTGGTTTTTTCAACACACATGACACGCTTGAGCCATGCGTTAAACGCAAGTGCACGTATCAAAGTAATATAGGCCTTGTGAGGCCCGAGTCGAACTCAGGGAAATGTAAATTTCAGTAGACTACTGCTAACTAGTTGTGATCAGCTAGACCAATTAGAATAGTTGATCGGTTTATGTAAAAGAAAATAAAATAAGAGAAAATAAAAGAGCGATGATTAAATGTTTGGTTTAATCAGGAATGGGAATCCTTAGGATCACAGTTTCACTGCAAGGTCTCACTGCATGCAATTCTACACAACTAACTTAACTCATCTCTTATCCGGGATAGAGGCCTCTAGTCAGAATTGCTCGCTTCCGCGATGCAATCCACTACCTAGTTCTAGGTCAGTTCCAATGCAGTAGTAACTTATAGCCTAGATCTAAGTGCATTAATTAATACTCTGGGTATCCACCATTAACCATACATTACCTTGTCTAAGGAATTTATAGGCTAATGTGTAAATTGTGCCTTTTCAACCACTAATTCTCCGTCAAGAGCAATGAACAGTATTATAAATCAACTATGGTGATCAAGCATAGCAAATTGCGATGGAAACATGATAACATATCAAGGAGAAATGAGAATAATTGTGATACTCATTGGAAAATTGCCATACAGTGATTCCCCAGGCTACTCCCGACAATGGGGATTAGCCCCGCATGTTCATCTCAACGATACACATGGAGAAGAAAGAGGAAAACATGGGGAAACAAATGAGAATATGATGGAACCCCTGAAACAGAGAAGATCCGGATGATCCTCGGTGCGTAGAGCGTGTTCTGCAGCCTTTCGGCAGTAGAATTGCCCATTTACGACTCTCAAATCCTCTGAAATATTGCTTTCGGCTCTGTTCTTTTCTCTCCTCTCCCTTAAGACTCGTGTGGAGGAATAGAATGTGATACCCTAGTCTGGGCTGTATTTCATTAGGTATAGGTATGACTTACGGCTGCCGAAAGATCACAGCCATTCGATCGTGACAATTCTGAATCCAGTTCTGATCTGACGACATCAATACTATCGACGGGCTGTCGATAGTATCGATAAAATACTATTTCATTTTCTGGACTGATCTCGAGACCATCGACACTGTAGGTCGATGGTATCGACTGGGATGCTCTTCTCCAACTTGATTGTTGTTGCCGTGTCGATAGTATCGATGGACCTATCGATAGTATCGATAGGTTCTGGAACATAAGGTGCCTGAAAAATAGATAAAAACACAAGTCAATCTATGGGATTTAGTAATTCATTCAAAATAGGATAAAATAAGATAAATTTGATGCATATAATGATTATAGGCTAAAGGAAATGAATTATGCCATTATAGTCACAAATATGACAAATGAACACATAAAACAAGTACAAAATTAGCCTATAAATGTGACTTAAAATCCCTGTATCAAACTCCCCTAAGCTTGAATCTTGCTCATCCTCGAGCAACAAAACTATAAAATCTGATTGAGAGGGTCAACTAAAGAACATAATCACATTGAAAGATATCTCAAAATGATTCCCACCTACAAACCACATACCGACCCTTACCAACCACGGAACGATAACTACCCTTTAGGTGACAATAATCGTTCATGAAAGATGTCCACCCCAAAATTATAGAACACGATCAAGTAAAGCAGTTAATATAAGATAATCTTCTGGTTCAGGCTTGGTGCATCTTGTGATCTCCTATCTATGTTGCTCATTTTCCTAACTACCATCTAAATGGAAGCAGATCTCATGATATACATGAATGAGGAGAAAATCATGGGTGGCCTACCGCTTAGAGCAACAGGTGGATGGAATAGGCGGTTGTGGAAGAAATGGAAGCACATTACAGTCAATCATGCAATACAAAAAATGATTAACCTATGATGATGCAAAATGCAGATGATAATGATCCTAATGCTGACATTTTTGGTGAAATGATGCATCCACTATCATTTCGTCTCAGAGTAAGGTGGAATATCTAATAAAAAACTACACAGTGTGCTTATTCTTTTTGATATGCGGGTGAGAACATGTTCCTTTCTTCCTCTTATTCCTACTTACTTCTCAATCTTTTTTTTCATTTTTTTTCAAGCCCTCATTTTCATAAATGACAATGGATTATTTGTCAGGCTTCCTTCTTTTTACATAACTTGTACATTTGATGCATTCTATTCAGAGGGTATGGAACAAGTTCACCACCTTTAATGTTTTCAAAAGAACATAAGACACATGTTGTACTATATGCTCAAAAGATGCGAATGCAACTACATAATGATAGTTATGCAACTACTATGACATGCATCTAAAGATAAAGTGCATGGATGACTAATCTATCTATTTTTTTCTCAAGCAAAACTATGTGAAAATAACTGTAATGCAAGACCTATCTACATGAGATGCAATCAAAGAGCGAAAAACAGTAATGTGCTCCCAGTTCTTATGGTGAGGTGTGAATGAAAATGCGGTGGAAAGATCACAAGACTAATTGACAAAACCTTCAGAAAGAATTATATGTCCCTCCTTACTGACTTGTGTACCAGTTAATCAAGGGATTTCTCTCTCTCACTTCAAATTAAAGTCACGTTAACGTTTGGTCGGTTTAGGCTCAAACATCCATGTCAACCTCTTCCCGTGAACCATAAGGATAAACATTCATGTTCATATGTTTTAGAGTTGACCTACCCAATAAGTTTCACAAATGATGTCCTCAAGTTCTCACAAGACAAGCTTACACTTTCTTAAAGATTTTCATTTAAAATCATTCTCTCACAACCCCCCAAATGAAAACATCGAGATGACATGCAATTACATTAAACTCCACTGATTACACTAGATAGATAGTGGATCCTAGAAAATAGTAAATCCTAGAAATAAAGACAACTATTTTTTTTAAAGTAAAACAAATGCTGAAATAAAAACTAAACAAAAGTTAGATAAATGTTGTTCCATCACCCCCAAGATTGAATTAGACTATGGCCTCACAGTCAAAATCCAGACTTAAGAAGTGGAACAGCGATACCCTTTACTGTGGTGGTGGTGGCAGGAATTGGCTGGGGTCCCAAGTAGGATACTGCCCCTGGAATGTCAGGTCGGTGGGCAGCATCGGTGGTGGCTGCGGGTACCCTCCAAAATAGTTCTGGATCCAATAATGATCGTAGAATGACTGCTGCTGCATCTCCATCCTATGCAACCGGTTGTGGATGTTCTCTTGGTTTGCAAAGAGGAGGTGCTCATTTTCATAGATGGCTTGTTGGTTGGTGTACAACCTGTTCTGAAAATCCTAGATATCTGCAAAAGACGTAGTATGCTGATGTTGTGTCTTCTGAATATCTTGGATCATGGTGTACATGCACTGCATGGAGTAGACATCCTCTACACCTTGAGAGGGTTGCAGTGCAGATGGCTGAGAAGAAGACGATGCTCTAAAATGTCGGGGTCGCTTCCGTGGAGCAACTCGTCGTCGGAGGGGAATGGAAGCTTCCTCCTCCTCTTCATCATCGTCACCTTCTTGTACTTCTACTTCTTCAGCTTATTGTTCTTCTTGCTCCTCATCTTGATCAACGTCAATAATTGACCACCTATAGTCATGGCCAGGCCTGAGGTCAAAGGTGGGGTCAGGTAGTTGCCTCTCCTGAAAGACTTTTTGTACGTGGCAGGTGGCAAAGACGGTGCCGTGGCGGATGTTGAGGAGGTCAACATTTATAAAATGACTCAGATTCACCATATTCTTACATTCCAACTTTGGTAACCTAGAAAGATCCAAGCCGAGGTGGATGGCGATAGGAGTAATGAGACCTTCAAAATATATTGGGGCCTTGCGAGACATGATCCTCTTCACCGCCATCACTCGTGTGAGGAAGAAGGCTCTAAAATTTAAACACTCCCTCTCTAGTAGATTGTAGAGGAAGAAAAGATCTGTTTCTTGAAACTTGCTTTATGACAGTCGGGATCTTACAAATAGTGTATTTGATAAAATACGGTGTAGGATCCGGATGAAGGAATGCTAAAAATCAGCTATTGATGCTTGATGCTAGCTGATTGTATAGCCTTCAGGTACAGTGACCAATGCCGCATACATGGCATTGTAGTTTGGACTATGCAACGGTTGGCATAGATCCCCATAAGACCACCCATAAATCCTATTGAACTCACGAAGGGACATGGTGTAATGTCTTTTGTAGAGATGGAAAGAAACTCGCCCCTCTTTCCATTCATTCTGTGCCGGTTGAGACAACACAAATATCTAGAGACGCCATAAACTCAATGACGATATCTTTGTATGTTGGCCACCTGCCAAAGAACGGATGACCCTCAGCGTGGTCAGTGTAGAGCATTGGGGATTCTCTATTGGAGTCCCTGAAGTACGTACACCGTGTTTGCCTTGAACCCCAGATCTTTGATTAACTGCCGGTCACCATACCAGGTGGGTTCGATTGTGCTCTTCCACAGCTCATCATAGACCTTCTTGATCTCCGGTGAGGGGTGGACTATCCTCGGGTAAGGGATGAGTCCTCCAACTGGGGTAGCCCTTCATGAGGAAGCACCAGATCTCACCATTGTTGCAAAAGGCAATGGGTGAAAGAGAAAAGGGATGGAGAAAAGAGCTCGTAGAAGATGTTCGGTGAAGCTCAGAGAAGACGGAGAGCCTTGGAGTCATTGGGGATGCTCGGAGATGACCGTTGGTGAAGATCTCTGTAGCTTCTGGGTGCTCGGGGATGCTAGGGCCCGAAAGTGAGAGATATGAAACTTTAAGGTGTGTTTTGATTGAAAGAATAGATCTCCTTTTATAAGAGTTGGTTGTAACCGCTGCTGTCGATGCGTCGATACTATTGACGAGGCCGTCGATAGTATTGATAGAACAGTGAAATCTGAGGGTCACTGGTATCGACGGCCGTCAATTGCTGCTACTGAAGATGTGGATTGATGACACGTCGACAGTAGCGACGATCATCGATAGTATTGACGCCATCCATGGATTGTCACTGTAGACCGTTCGATGGAGATGCACGGATCGTTGATGTGGTTCGTCGATACTATCGACGTCTGTCGATGGTATTGACACCTGCGTATATTTTTTTATCTTTGCGAGGTGTTGGCGTTGCTGTCTATTGTTGGTACGTCGATACTATTGATGAGGGTGTCGATGGTATTGACATCACTGAGATGAAATTTTCTAAAAATCTCCAGACATCTCGATAGTCACAACAATTGAGTCGATAGTAGTGAAATTTTGCTTCGGGCCTCTGTTCCCTTGTCGATACTATCGATGGTTCCGTCGGTACTATCGACGAAATGAAAATTCTGCAACTGTTTCACTGAGCCCAACTCGATAGTATTGACAATAGTGTCGATAGTTCTTTAGGCTTGCACACTCAAAGCACGCATAACGGTATCATTTTTACAAACTAAGTAGGAAATTACCCAACAATTAACTATGAGAATGAAAAATAAAGAAATTAAGAATGATGACACCTAAGTTGGGTTGCTTCTCGACAAGTACCCTGCTTTAATGTCTTAGGCTAGACATAATCATGCTCAATCTTTAGCAAGTGCGATGAGTTTGACCTCATGCACCTTCTTCATAAAATCCTCTCCATAGTAGTGCTTTAGATGATGGCCATTCACCAAGACCGTCCTTTCACCATATCTCACCATCACAACTCCATGTGGATGCACTTCCTCAACCACGAATGGTCCACTCCATCGGGACTTCAACTTCCTAGGATGTAGCTTTAACCGCAAATTGAATAGCAAGACATTTTCACCTTTTGTGATGACCCTCCTTTGGATATGGCAATCATGTATTTATTTCATCCATTCCTTATAAATCTGGGAATTCTCATAAGCATTCATTCTCAACTCATCTAACTCATTGAGGTTGAGCAACCTTCTTCTCCCTGCATCATCAATGTTCACATTCAACTTCCTGAGCGCCCAATGCACCTTGTGCTCCAGCTCCACCGGCAAGTGGCACGCATGCCCATAAGCCAGCCTAAAAGGCGTAGTGCCTATAGGAGTCTTAAAGGTGGTCCTATACGCCCAAAGTGCGTCCAGTAGGAGCATGCTCCAGTTCTTCCTAGATGTAGTGACAATACGCTCCAAAAGCTTCTTTATCTCCCTATTGGAAATTTCTACTTGGCCCTGTGTCTGCGGATGGTATGGGGTGCCCACATTGTGATTTAACCCATACTTACTCAAAAGCATAGCAAACTTCCTATTTGTGAAATGCGTGCCTCCATCACTAATGATCATGCGGGGCACTCCAAACCTGTAGAAGATGTACTCTTTCACAAACATGTACACTACCACAACATCATTAGTCCTAGTGGGTATTTCTTCTACCCACTTTGAAACATAGTCAACCGCAAGTAAAATATACAAATTAGAATTTGAGTACACAAAGGGTCCCATAAAATCTATACCCCATAAGTCAAAGAGTTCAACCTCTTAAAACACATTTAGAGGCATCTCTTGTCTTTTTGAGATGTTACATGCCCTTTGACACACATCACATCTCCTCACATAATCATAGGCATCTCTAAAAAGTGTGGGCCAATATAGGCCGCTCTCCAACACCTTCGCAACCATCCTCGAGCTAGCATGATGGCCTCCTGTGGGCAATGTATGACAATGGATGAGCACACTATTATATTCAAACTATGGCACACACCTGCGTAAAACCCCATCCCTACATTGTCTCAAAAGAATAGGGTCATCCCAAAAATAAAATCTCAATGAATGGAAAAATCGCTTCTTCTCTTGATAACTCCAATCCTGGGGTAGTTCTTTGTATGCAAGATAATTGACTATGTGCAAAAACCACAGATCTTTGGATTTAATGGAAAGAATTTGTTCGTCCGGAAAAGTCTCAGTAATGGGTATATGGGTATCTTTCTCATCTACCCTCTCAAGGCGAGACAAATGGTCCGCAACAACATTTTCAATACCCACCTTATCCTTAACCTCAATGTCAAATTCTTATAAAAGAAGTATCCACCTAATGAGTCTAGGTTTTACGTCTTTCTTTTCCATTAAATATTTTATCGCGACATTATCCGTCCATACCACCACTTTAGATCCCACTAAGTATTGCCTAAATTTCTCAAAAGCAAAAACCATGGTAAGTAATTCGTTTTCAGTGGTGGTATAATTTAATTATGCATCATTTAAAGTTTTTGACGCATAATAAGTGACTGTGGGTCGGTTCTCAAGGCACTGCCCAAGAACAGCCCCCACGATGTAATTGGATGCATTACACATAAGCTCAAATGGTTGACTCCAATATGGAGTTTGCACAATAGGCGCGGAAATCAAGCGTTGCTAAAGGATCTCAAAAGCATTCATACATTTTTCATTAAAATAAAAAACCGCATCCTTCTCAAGAAACTCAGATAGTGGCTTAGCGATTTTGGAAAAATCCTTAATAAACTGGCGATAAAATCCCACGTGACAAAGGAAACTTCTAACTCCCTTCACCGAGTTTGGTGGAGGTAATTTGGAAATAACCTTGATTTTTACTGGATCCACCTCCAGTCCCTTGCTAGACACATTGTGTCCTAGCACAATGCCTCCACTAACCATCATGTGACATTTCTCCCAATTGAGGACCAAGTGAGTGTCCTCACATCTCTGCAAAACTTTATCAAGATTATAAATGCATTCATCATATGACGCATCGTAGACTGAGAAATAGTCCATAAACACCTCTAAACAATGTTCAACCATGTCAAAAAAAATGGCAAGCATACAACGCTGAAAAATGTTCGGTGTGTTGCACAATCCAAAAGGCATACGACGATAAGCAAAGGTACCGTAAGGACAAGTGAAAGTAGATTTCTCTTGATCCTTAGGTTCAATTGAAATTTGGTTGTAGTCAGAATATCCGTCTAGAAAACAAAAATGAGAACGACCAGCCAGTCGCTCTAAAATCTGATCAATGAAAGGTAGAGGAAAATGATTATTTAGCGTTGCAATGTTCAATATACGTTAATCTATGCAAACCCGTCACACGGTAACCAACCGGGTGGTTATTGTCTCATTTAACAAATTTGTAGTTACCATAATTCCCCCCTTTTTAGGGACTACCTGTGTCGAGCTTACCCACGTAGAGTCTGAGATGACATAGATAATTCCCACTGAAAGAAACTTAATCACCTCCTTCTTGATGACCTCCTTCATGATAGGGTTGAGGCGGTGTTGGGGCTGAATTATAGGCTTAGCTCCTTCAACAAGTCGGATCTTGTGTTGGCATAGAGTAGGGGAGATCCCCTTGATGTCGGAAACTGACCACCCGAAAGAACCACGGTGGTTCTTCAACACAACCATCAATTGTT
Source organism: Alisma plantago-aquatica (assembly GCA_963693085.1). NCBI lineage: Eukaryota > Viridiplantae > Streptophyta > Magnoliopsida > Alismatales > Alismataceae > Alisma > Alisma plantago-aquatica. The sequence continues at coordinate 1,126,990,421 of OY856409.1, read as the reverse complement.
CTTCTTCAGCAGCACTCAGATATGCTCAGATAATGACCGGTAGCTTTGCATCCATTGCTAAGAATGCATACTTCAAAAAGAGGGGCAACGTCTTTAGCTCCAAATCTGGTGGATTCACCAAAGAAGGCTGTAATGGGGGCGGCAGTGGTCCCAAATCTTCAAAGTGCCTAGAATAGTAACAAGGCAAAACTTGAAGCATCTTCACGCAGTCCTGTAGTGATGTGCTCCTCATCCAGTCATCCATAATATTGAACAAGCAAGCTTCAAGAGGCAATTGAGGATAAGATTCTAGCATTGAGATCTCCACAACATCATCCTCAGTAGACAAGCAAACTTTTTCATCTTCATCATTTGAATATCCCACTACTTTAGCAAGAGAGACCACCTTAGTTTGCTCCATGATATCCACGGCAAGTGTTCCCCTGTCCACCTTGGTCATGACATGCACCATGTCGAGAAAGGGTTTCCGTAGATAAATGGAAACATTGTGATCAAAGTGTCTGACTTTATTGCACTGCCCTTGTTCCTTTAACGACTTTGGGCTATTCAGCATTACTATTTCACATCGGTCATCAGCTATGCCCATGGTCAACCGACCTCTACCCATTTCCAGAATCATGTCAGCTGTAGCCTGGAAGGGTCTACCTAGTAGTATCTTGTTCCCTTGCTCTTCTTGCATCTCCATCACAACAAAATCTACCAGAAAAACAAATATGTCCACCTTGACTAGAACATCCTCGCAAATCCCATACGGCCTTACAACTGAATTATCTGCAAGCTGGATCGTCATGTTGTTCCTCTGGGATTCTTTAAGACCAAGCTTCTTGAAGGTGGAGAGAGGCATCAAGTTGATGCTCCCTCCTGAGTCACAAAGGGCCTCTCCAAACTTTACCTTCCCGATGTAGCAAGAAATGTTGAAGCACCCTGGATCCTGTCTCTTTGGTGGCAATGTCCCTAGAATGAATGCGCTCACCTGTTCTTTGAGCACCACCACTTCCGTGTCTGGAATCTTCCTCTTCTTAGTGATAATGTCCTTCAGAAACTTACCATAAGAAGGTATCTACTCAATTGCATCAAGTAGTGGGATATTGACAGATAATTTCCTAAAGTTGTCTAAGAACTTCTTGAATTGTTGATCCACCTTATTTGCTTTAAGGCTGTTCGGATATGGAACCGGGACTATCTGTGCTCTCTGATGTGGTGGCACATATGGTGTCCACTTCTCTGCATCTTTCTCAATAATGGGCTCCTTCGCAACAATCTCATGCTGTCCTCAGTAGTTTCTGTTACATTGGCTTCCTTTGCGGCCTCACCTATAGCTTCTGGCTGTGATGTGTTTGGTTCATCGGCTTTAGAGTTTAAAAGTTTCTTTCCACTCCTCAACAAAATAGCCTTGGCTTGATGGCTCCCTCCTGGAACATTAGTATTCCCTAGAAAACCCTACTGTGTCGGCTTCTTCAAGCTTGCAATTTCTGCTGCCATCTGCGTAATGGACATCTCAAGCGTCCTCATCTGTGCCCCTTGGCTCTATAGAGTCTGACCAAATTGGTTCATAAAATCCCCATGTGACAGAATTTGCTTGCCGAATGTATTAATCAACTATTGGTTTTGCTTTATTACTTGGTTGAGCAACTCATTAATTTTTTCCTCCGCACTAGGTTGTGGCTTCTGATCCGGATCCTGTAGAAAATTGTTTGGATCCTTCCACGAGAATTTCTTGTCTTTCCTCCACGCATAGTCATTATTCTTATAGCCCTATTGTTGGCACATGAACTTTGCTTGTGTCTCATCATCAGAACCATCATCATCTTTTGCTAGAAGTCTCTTCACTATCAAATCCATGTTCTCATGTAATTCTTTAATGGCCTTGGCATCCCCTACAACTTTGACCTGTTCTGGTGCGTCTCTTTCACCCCAAGATTGCTTCTTAGCCATATTCTTTAAAATCTCTCGACACTTGGAGCCTTTTTTATTTAGAAAGAAACATGTTCCCTCTGAGTCTAGATTACTCCTATCATGTTCATTAAGAGCAAAATAAAAGATCTTCGCTTGGGTTTCTAAATCCATCCCATGATGTGGGCATTTTTGCAGCATAATATTGAAGCATTCCCATGTCTCCGAGTATGTCTCGCTGGCCTGCTGTTTGAAGTTGTAGATCCTCCTCATGAGATCATTTGTCTTTTTGAGTGGAAAATACCTTTCAAAGAACACCTCAATCATCATATCCCTAAGATTTGACATATTCATCATCCAGATTATAAAGCCACTCCCTTGCGTTGCCTGCTAAAGAGGATGGGAATAATTTCAGGTAAATGGCCTCTAGTGAGAACCTATCTACCTTCACCATATCATAGTTCTCCACAAAGGTGCTGATGTGGGCTACCAGGTCCTCATTTTTTAGTCCATGGAATGCCTACGACTTGACCAATTGAATAAGCCCTGGATCAATCTTGTAACTGGGTATGTTGATAGCTTGTTTCTTGATTGGCCCCTTCTGCACCGAGGAAGAAGCTTTAATCTTATCCCAAATGGTTTGTTCCTCAGCCATTGTGAAAGACTCGAGTTCTTGTTCAACATCCTCGGGAGGCGTATTTATCAGCTCGTCTTCTTCAACCGATGGTGGAATCTCAGATGATTCTGCATAGTCCGTACTACGCATCCTCACCATGCACTAGTACCTAAAATATGAAGAATCAAGTAAGCATAGTGCTAGAATGAATGAAAGTATGAAGGATAGGCAATTAAGTTCAAAAATTAAAATTGCAGTAAAAAGTGGCCTAGAGTGGCCGCTTGCAGCACTCATAGTGCTGAAATTTGCCATTTCCCCAACAACGGCGCCAAAAACTTGACACGCTTGAGCTGTGTGTTAAACACAAGTGCACGTATCGAAGTAATATAGGCCTTGTGAGGCCCGAGTCAAACTCAGGGAAATGTAAATTTTAGTAGACTACTACTTACTGGTCACGATCATCTAGACCAATTGGAAAAGTTGATTGGTTTTTGTAAAAGAAAAGAAAATAAGAGAAAATAAAAGAGCGATGATTAAATGTTTGGTTTAATCAAATGGAATGGGAAACCTTAGGATCATGGTTTCACTGTGAGGTGTCACTGCATGCAATTCTACACAATTAACATAACTCATCTCTTATCCTGGATAGAGGCCTATAGTCAGAATTGCTTGCTTCCCGATGCAATCCACTACCTAGTTCTAAGTCAGTTCTACGCCAGTAGTAACTTATACCCTAGATCTAAGTGCATTAATTAATACTCTGGGTATCCATCATTAACTGTATATTACCTTGTCTAAGGAATTTATAGGCTAATGTGTAAATCGTGCCTTTTCAACCACTAATTCTCCGTCAAGAGCAATTAACAATATTAGAAATCAACTATGGTGATCAAGCATAGAAAATTGCAATAGAAACACGATAATATATCCAGGAAAAATGAGAATAATTATGATACTCAATGGAAAATTGTCATATTCCCCAGGCTACTCCCGGACCTAAGGACAATGGGGATTAGCCCTGCATGTTCATCTCAACGATATACATGGAGAAGAAAGAGGAAAACATGGGGAAACGAATGAGAATATGATGTAACCCATGAAACAGAGAAGATTTGGATGATCCTTGGTGTGTGACGCGTGTTCTATAGCCTTCTAGCAGTAGAATCGTCCGTCTACGGCTCTCAAATCCTCCGGAACATTGCTTTCGGCTTCATTCTTTTCTCTCCTCTCCCTCGGGACTCGTGCGGCGGAATAGAACGTGATACCCTGGTCTGGGCCGCCTTTCGTTAGGTATAGGTATGACTTACGACTGCCAAAAGATCACAGTCGTTCGATCATGATGATTCTGAATCCAGCTCTGATCCGACGACGTCGATACTATCGACGGGCTGTTGATAGTATCGACGGGCTGTCGATAGTATCGACAGAATACTATTTCATTTTCTAGACTGATCTCGAGACCATCGACACTGTAGGTTGATGGTATCGACCGGGATGCTCTTCTCCAGATTGGTTGTTGTTTCCATGTCGATAGTATCGACAGGTTCTGGAACATAAGCTACCTAAAAAATAGAGAAAAACACAAGTCAATCTATGGAATTTAGTAATTCATTCAAAATAGGATAAAATAAGATAAATTTGATGCATACAATGATTATAGGCTAAAGAAAATGAATCATGCCATTATAGTCACAAAGATGACAAATGAACACATAAAACAAGTACAAAATTAGCCTATAAATGCGACTTAAAATCCTTGCATCAACACACATGAAGTTTTTTGCTAAACCAGGCCATAAGAGCGTGGGAGAGTGTACTAGTTTTGATCGTCTTGGTGTCTATCTTTTCTTTGTTAAGGTGTTGTGTAACAACGTCAAGCTATGATTAATTCTTCATCTCTACATCTATTTGAAGTGTACTATAACCTTAAGACATGTGGCTCATGAAGAGACTACCCATTTTCATTGTGATAAGTGTGTAGAATAGTGGAGAGAGTTGCATGTATGGCAATAAGAAAGCATAGTTGTTTCAACTTTTTATGGGTTTTGTATCCTACTTTTGTTACCATAAGAACCTCACTCTAGCGAGGAGAAATGAAGATCATGGTGGGAAGTGTAAAGGTTCTGTAAAGATAGTGACCGATGTCAGATTTCAAGGAAAGAGGAAGGAATATACACACAAATATTTCACTGTGGTCTTAGATTAGTTCTTTTAAGTCTTCCTGTTTTAAGGTTTACACTAACGTGGTTTTTGTGGAAGTGGAATGGTTGGGGTTGTTTAGACGGGGTTACAGAAAGAGGGGAAAACTCCATTCTAGATTTTTTTGGTTCAGTATGATCTAAACATATACAAGAAACAACCATGAGATGCTCCAATATCACTATTTTCTTTAGAAAGATATGTTTATAGTAGTAGGTCAATAAATCAACAACATTTATCACTAACTCATCCATGTTTTTTTGTAAATATTAATTTATAGGCTTTTTCGATTCCTTTTGAAACTTTGTCTATAAGCACATTGAGAAAATCTAAGTAGATTACTTATGCTAAGTTTTGTATATGGTGATTGAAAGGAATTAAAAGGGAAGGGAGATGAGAGGATGGGGCATTATTTTAGTGTCTTTAGTTAGCATTGAGAGGGGAATGAAAAAATATAATTATAAATGAATTCATGATATTATACATATAATCTATTAAAAGTATTTTTATATTATTCATCTCACCCTCCTCTTGCAAACACATTTAAATTAGGTCTACAATTACTAATTAAACAAGAATTATACTCAAATTTGAATACTCTTTGTACAATATGCAAGTGTTTACTTAATATTTATATACACTATTTCCATTGAAGTGTATGTGTTTCCTCCATAATCCAACATCCCATATGAAGTTCATATATAATTCCATTCAATGATATTATTTTGCATACATTTTTGTGCTTCTAATAAAAATCCACCAAAAACTTCAAATTTCCTCAATATTTCATAAAAAATATGTAGTTTTAAATTTTCATCCATGTTGTCCAAGATGGGATACCCAAATAGTTAGATCCTTGGTTTGTTTCTAAGAGTCTTAGGTTCAAGAAATAATGATTACATGAATAGAATCACCCAAGTTTAAATAAAAAACATCAATGTTGCCTATCGAAGTTTACTCTAAGTTTCTATATATGTTTCCTACCTCCATGTTTCCATTTTCTCCCAAATTTTCCATCCTACTTTTGGGTTTCCCTCCATGCTTATAGAAAAGTTTCCTGCCAAGTCTTTCCCTATCCCTTGTCTCCACCTTGATCTAGTGGGAAGATAGGTGGTACAAAACACATAAATCTTTCCCCTTTGTTTCCCTCCATTCTCCTCCCTCCCCCCCTTAACTGGTCAAATTTTCTAATCCAACCAAGTTGAGACTCTACCATTCCCTTTCCTACTATTCTCCTCTTACCATAAATGGAGTATAGGTTTATTAACAAATGAAAAAAGTATGTTTCTGTGTATGGATGGTAAGCACTCTTTGCATAGATTTAACAAGACTAACTATACATGAAAAACATAGGTTGTTTTTAACTTTTTATCCAACTTTGCAATTTTCATTAGTGTTTAAGTTCAATTCATGGCACATTCATATAAGAGTTGAATAGCTTCAAGTTGAGAATTAACATATTGGTCAAGAAGCTCCCTTGTGGAAGATATATCATGTGGGTGGTAGGAGAAATATTTGAAATGTACGAGATGATAATAAATGATTGTCTTATTGTCCTAGTGGGAATCTTTCTTTTTGTGTGATCTTGGCATGAGAAAATTAAATATCCTAATCCTTGGCATTCTCAATTACAACTCCTTATAGAAACATATCCACCTTTAGTTTCTTATAAATTTTTGGTGGTGAGAAGTACTAAAAAATAATAATATGCTAAATAACTACCATAAAGTTAGAAAATATTTAGAATCGTAACATTCCATTTCAAGATAATACCCCAGGCATGCCATGAAGACAAACAAACAATCAAAATAAAAGTGCTTAAAATAATTTAGAGCATTGTTACTATTCTGACATGAAATAAAGTATGTGATATCAAAGGTGGTAATTAAATTTACAAATGATGATGATTTTTTTTCAAGGAACTAGTGGATCGATTGATGATGCCTTGCATATTCCACTGAAGGGATTGATGGAGTGTTTTATGTACCAATATGACCAACAATTTATTTTCACCTTGCAAGCATATAATTTCTAATCTCAATATATCTAGCTATCCCGAAGGACTACATGCCCTCTTCCCCCTATTTACAATTTCTTATAATACAAGGAAAAGAATCATACACATTATATAGATCTCTAATAGGTTCAAAGTATATCAATGTGTCTTCTAATACATAAATTATAGAATAATATTGTGGGAAAATGTGTTCTTCTATGTTCATAATCTCATCAATAATATGAGTGGAAAATACATATGTTTGTAAACAAGAAACCATATAGCATGTAGGGGCTTAGATTTATTTGATGATAAAGATATATTATATTAATGTTTCCAATGTAGAATAAATATAATATGGATTTGATTCTCCAGTGCTCATATAATTTGCATAATACTCCCACTCATATTTCATATACTTCAGCATATTTCTATTGATTTTCTAGTAAACTATTGCTATCTTGTTTTTAATTCAACACAACCCCAATACTAACTCCACTAGTGATGCGATTTAGATTGTGTATCTTGATTTACAAAAATTAAACTATAATAGTATTCACCAAACATTCTTGAGATAATGATAAGAAAACCAAAACTTTAGGGTTTTACCAAAATTAAAATTGTCAACATATTCATTACACATTAATTTATTGTGATATAATAATATAAAAGTAATACTTTAGGTTGTATCCCTCATGGAGAAATGATTGCATGTGTTAGAATAATCAAATTAACTTGGTGGATCATATGATGATAGAAAGTTACTCAACTAAGTGTAACCATTAGAATCCAATGAAGCGGTGTAGGTAGTCAATACCATTGGAGGAAATATAAAATTAGGGGTTCCCCAATAAAATACAAAGAAAATTAGTTATGGCACTTTTCATAAAACCCCGAGTAGAAATTGTAGTGAGTATAAAAATATCTATTTTAGTTCTCTTTTCTAGTCGATAATTAATATGTTTTATAAGATATTTAGATACAACCTCACAATATGAAATTTAACCTAATAACCCATCAATGACAACAATTCTACCAGAGATCCTCTCTTTAAATTTTGTAAATGAGATAACCTTTCCTATTCAATCATGAACTCCAAATGACTCTATCAAGTAGAAGAAAAATACTCTACATGTTACCTAAAGTAACAAAGGAGAGATAGAGGAGAACAGAGAAATAAAAAAATAGAACACTTACAGAGGATAAATCCTCAACATGGATGTGCACAAGAAGGCTCTTCCTCCAAGGTTGAAGGTATTCCACTTAATCTTTATTTCTTCTTGTTCTTGTTCTTGTTCTTCTTCTTCTTTTCAGCCTGTATTTTCATGGTATCATGCTCTAGGTCACCACTCGCTCTTTTCCCAAGGTTGAAATGGGATTAAATGATAGACACCTCTTGAAATCTATTCTCCCAATGCTTATATTTCTATGTAATTATGAGATGATAGGTAGTGTCTAAGTCAGAATGTTTAGAAGGAACCATGATCAATCTATTTGGAGCTCTTTTTCAAGAATTCTTCACAATGCGGAGTTTGGCCATGAGCAAGAATAAGAAAGAAAAACAAAGAGAAATTTATTTCAATTTATACTACAACAATGGTAGTTGAAATAACATTTCTTAACTATACCTCCCCTTATCCAAATGAGATGTCTATTTCATCAGTAGTCCAATGAGTTGTTGATGCCACATACTTCAGATTAGGCCTAAGCCTAATCGACATCATGCATTAGAACTAGATCTCAGGTGTGGCAAATAAAGACTCAAACTTCATGTAGTATACTTTCTCAAGCTATGTAACACTATGAAGATATATGAATTACGAATAACAGTCTCTACCTCAACCACTTTCCAATCACTTTGCGTGGTTGAGACAATTCATGAATCCAAGGCATGAAGAAAGGACCAATTTAGACCTAGAACGTTGTAACATCCCCAATTCTAGGTAAAAACCTTTCGTTTCCCTTTCTTTGTCCCTAAATTTATTAGTCACCTCTTAAGACCATATTTTTCTATTTTAGAGTGAATTAGTTAGCCTTCAGATCTTCAAACCCTATTTGACTCCTTAGGACTCCATAGAAATGAAATCATATGATATTGTTACCATAATACCTAAATTGGAAATTTATTTGAAATAATACTAACCTAGATGTCTTGACCATAGTGATGTACACTAGGATAGTTTTGGGATCTCAAGAGAACATGGTTTGAGATAAGATGGAGGGTTTAACCTTAATTGATCATTAGGTTATGTTCATTACATTAATTGAGTGATTAATTCATAATGGCAAAATTATAACATAGTTAATCTCAAAACCTTGATATAAGTTCAATTTTATATTCACCATGTTCTAGTTATGCAACCCCACAAATTTGGGCTTAATTTGAGGTCCAATACACCCTTATTTGCAATTTAGAAGACTTCTACCTAAAGTGAGAAGTAATTATTTCAATTATTATCTTTTATTGATAATCAGACCATAGTTCATGTTGCTTATCCCTATCACACACTCTGGGCACGTGTTGCTGGTAGATGGGTAACTGGGTAGGGGGACTAAGTTGTCCCCTACCCCTGACTTCCCCGCACTGGTGATGGGTTCAACCCAACAAGTCTCGACGTGCTCGTCCCTCCGCTACGGTCACCGTTGTCTCACATTTTCCTCACTAACAAACTCCCCTCTCCATTCTGAGTCCATAGAACACTTACTCAGAGCGAGTGGTCACCTATATAAGAAATGCCCTTTCATCCCTAAGTATGCTATCTCATCCACTTCCTCGGCTCCCCATAAACCATCGAGTTTGGTGCCTAAGAACCCTGCTTCTGATCTGGGATCATCCACTAGGCTCCTCTGAATCTTTCCCTCCGTATCAATTTTCCTCATGGTTAAGGGAGGCTATTTCTAGTGTTAGTCTTTGTCTCTGGAGAGAATGTGGATGCAACTGCTATGTTCCTCATCCCGGTTCAATTGGCCTCAAGGTAACCATCTCTGACCTTTGATCTCTCATTTTTTATACATCACCTGCCATAGTTTGTTCTGATCGGTCCCGACGACAAGCGTCGTAGTCCTTCCTGTTCGGAGCTCACATAGGCACAAAGAATCTTGACCCGTGGACCCCAAAAATCTTCCAATCTATCTTAGAGGTCTTGGCAAAGGGCCAATGTGTCTTGTGATTAAAAATGGCTCAGTACCTCCTTTTTGTATTTTTGCTCTAGAACCTACTCGTTGCCGTCTCATGTGACTGTCCTTCTAGACAGCCGACTCCTTGACGATGGCACACATATACCCACCTTCACAACCCTCTCTTCTTAATCCCTACTCAATCTAGTCATGGGACCTTTTCCCTGAATCCGATACCAGTACCCCCCTCCTGATTTTTGAGATCCACTATAAGCGCCCATGGAACGAGACACAAGGAAGTCTATCCCTGGGGTGAAAGCCCAATCTCAGAAATGGGGAGATAGATTATTTTCTCACACGTACTATGGTTGTTTATATCCTTTCCCCACCTTTGAATCATATTTGACCACAAATAATGTAAATGTATATTATTATAGTATTGAGTAACGCTCCGTTTGATGGTTGCATTTCATGCGAGGGTATTTCGGTCAATTCACAATTTTATTTTCCCTCTTAATCAAAAAATCTTTTTAACTTATGAAAATCATAACTAATTATTGGTTCAACAGAAAAATATATATATATAATTTTTTAAATCAGAAAAATGGGACTTATTTAATGGGATAGGTTTCACGACCAAATTTTCAGGTTACGGTAGGGTCATTCTCTAAGTAAAGGATTCAATGTAAATATGTTAATTGAATGCACATATATTGTGACTAGGTTTAGACAAACCTGAACCTGAACCTAGGAGCTTTTATTGAATATCTAGGTCTGATCATAAGCTATGTACATTCCCTATTTTATTTTGAGCATTATTTGACTGAAACCTACATTCTTTTAATGAACATCTCTTAAATTGTTAATTCTTTTGAAAATATGAATTCTTGGACATTTATAGTTCTTGATCTGAATTCATTATGTTCCTTAGGTTATTAAACTATCATTTTTATATGGGTCCTTGGACCCCCTTCTTTGATTGCCTTTTTATGGGAAAATGATTATAATGCAAGTCTTGCCATTCTATTTATGCGTGATGCACGTTTGACTAGAATATCTAGAATAGTTGTACTTATGTACAACCATACTACGTATTCCACCCAAGGTGTGCGTTTCCATCCTTATTTCTTTTTAGGCCATGATCCTATGGTGTTATGGCCATATTTTAGGTATATTTAGTCTACTTTGTTATGCATGTAAAAGTTATTGTTTTATATTGAGATTTATGGTAAACTGTTATGACAAGACACTTTTATTATCATGCTTGTAATATGAACTTTAATATGCCTCATTTCTTTTGTTACATTAATCTTGAGCTTGCCTAATTGTAATCAACCCCCTTTCTTATGGGAACATCTCTTTTATACTTATAACCCATTATAATGCCCAAAGTGTTTTATATATGTACATACTCAGCCTTTGCTAACCTCATCTTGTTTCCTATGTTCTGGGTGATGTTCCCTTCCACCCAGGTGTAGAGGAGCATGTGGCGACCTTAGAGGAGGAGCCTGCACTTGAGGACCTAGGGTTCGAGGAAACTATTTAGCAGTAGTTTGTGGAAGCTTCTGAGATGTCTAGGTTGCTCACTGCAACTGATCCATTTAGCTTTAGTTTCTTTTATGTTCCCTTTATGTCCATGTGGACAAGTACTTAGAAATAACTAGATCATGTAATAATTAAACATTATTTACTGATGCTATGACTTTTTACTCTTTTTTGTCATATTATTTTAAGAGTGATTTTGCTCCCCTTATATCTAAATGTTATGAATGATTGTTTGGGGAATTGCTATAGTGTTCTCAAAATTATAGAGTAGCGAGTGATCCCTTTACTAGGTACCACTCCTTACAAATGCCTTGTTGCAAAAGTTCTTTCCTCCAAGAAAAACTAGCAAGATGCTAAAGTAAAATTTTCAGCCTTAAAAAACAAGTAAAAGAAACATTACATGATGATGGGGAGAGGTATAAAGAAATATTCTATAGGTGTCCAAACTACAAGCTACCTGAGTGGACATGTCTGAGCATATTTTATGGTGGATTATTCTATGATACAACCTCAACTATTGACTCGGCTGCCAGAGGATGTTTTGTGAAAAAGAATGCAAGTGAATGTAGAAAGTTTATTGTATTCATGTCTATGAACCAAATTCAAGGGGTGTACATTTTGGAAATAGAATCCATGATGTGGAGGCAATTTCTTCCATCAACAAAAATCTTGACAACCTTATTAAGAACTCAATGATGTAAGTGTCAGATGAGTGAACCAAGTCATGGTGTATGATTGTTGAAATAGCCCCCACCATAATAGGGATTGCAATTCCTCACGATTTGGGTTTAGTGAGGAGTAGGTAAATTTTTTGGGAATCACCCATGAAATATTTCCTTTTCAAATTCCTACAATCCTAGGTGGTGGAATCATTCCAACTTTAGTTGGAAGGACAATGAACAACAATAACAACACCAACACATACAATGCCAAGGCAATTACTGACAATAACTAGAAAATAATGATCATCTGGAATGTATACTCTCCAAGTTCAAGATTGATGTTTCAACACATATGTGAAACCAAGTCGCCTCAATCAAGGGTCTAGAAACCAAATGGGGCATCTATCTTCACAATTACTGAACACAATAGTAATGATGAGGCAAGTCCAAGGTAAACAAAAGTGAATTCCCATGAGCATGTATATTCTATTACAGTAAACTATCTCAAACAAGCTGGGAATGAGAAAGAGCCAAAGAAGCAAGTCAGGCAAGTAGTCCAATTGACTATCTGTGATAAACTCTTCTCTAAGTGTATTGACAACTAGAATATAAAAGCTAGAATGTTGAGCTAGAAGATAAGAATACAAATCCCTATGTGCCACCTCCCTTTAGAAGCAAGTCAATGCATCTACCCAAAAAATAAAGTTCAACTTCAAGAAACCATGTCATACAAAAAAAAATCATAATTATTATTCCATCATCTATGAAAACCAAACTCGCCCCTTGGGCCAATACATGTCATGTAAGAAACAAAACACCTGATGCATCATCATGCGTCATTGGAACAAGGGCCTTGACCATGCACATTATGCACCACATAGTACAAATTGTGGATGGAGGCTCTGCACAATACAAAGGCCACAAATTAAAGCCCACACTGATATCCCTAAGATACACTATGAGTCTAAGAACATGAGGTATAAAGCATGATATGCACTTGCAAGTACACTACATGATCTCCTCATGCCAATTAAAAAATGATTAAGGGGTGAGTGTCAATTTTGGATATACACACTTTTCCCTAATAGACACCCCTCCCCCTAGCATAAGAGAAGCATGCACATGAGTAGAGAACCCACCACCACCCTTACTCAAGAACGTCCCCTACAAGTGATTGATAAAGACACCATCCCACAAACATTGTGGTTCCCAACCATGATGGAAGTGACCACTACACCGCCACCACTCCTTGTATTATCAAGTCTTCAACATTGCCTAATTGATGTTGATAGTGATGTCAATAGTGCCACTGATAGTTCCACCAACTCCAATAACAAGTACCATGATAAAGTTGTTGCCACTTCCCCTTTATGCTTTGCCTTATCTCTGTATCTTTTCTGATCAGTCATGGTCCATCTTTGTTTATCCACAACTCCTTTCTCCAGCCACATCATGAACCGCCTAACCCACTAGTACTAGTGCATTATGTGCTCCATGAAACCCACATTGTGACTCACCACAACAAGATACCAACAAAGCCATCTAGAAAGTATCTCCATCTATCTCCTATACACCATCACCATGGTCCACAATAGAGGAAGAGGCAAGTGATATAGGGTTGGGCCCTCAAGTAATTATGCTCTTGACGTGACCTGAACCTACTAACTAGGTTTAGGGAACATCAAGGATGGATTAAAACTAACCACCCATTTTATCATATGATATAAACCACCTTAACTTTTTCCATTAATTAACCATAAAGAAACTTGTAGAAGCATGCATTTGTTTGAACTAGTAACATCAGATATCATTAACATTGATTATTAGGATAGAGTTTGAGAGAAAGAGTTCTCATTTATTATACATCACGTACAACTCTACAATCTTTTCTCATTTCCCACTCTCTCATTCCTAGGATCCAAAGGAAGGATAAAAGATTTACTAGCTAATCTAGCTACTTATTCATAAGACCTCTTCTCTAGTCTTGATAAAAATTGGCTTCTGTCTCTTTTGGTGAAGTAGATACTTTACCTGAAAAATGTTTTAGTTGGTAAATGAGCTACTAGTTAGTGCATGGAAAATTAACAAGTAACCAAGGTTAATCAATTTAATACTATTCATAGTTTAGGGTTTTAAGCAGTTAAGCAAGTCAATCAAAATCTTGACAATCTAATCCAGTTAGACAAAATGTATAAACAATTGATCAGAGTAAATCACTAACTAGTGTGTTCCTTAATTCATTTATCATATGTCACTGGGCCCACATGAAGTGTACCACAACATGTGAAAGCATCAGAGCAAGCTATGATCTCACTGTATAAGACTTAGAAGCATGCCTAGGATCTGAAGTATTCAATCTCAATTGCCCCTTTTGCAATGGGCATTGTCCCATCTAACTCTGGCAGCTAATGGGAGCATCTGGATATCGATACCCCTCCTCTAAGCTTGGGTACTCAGATAGAGAGTTAAAGTACTTTGTCTTATTCTGCACCAATGGTCCTATTGAAATGATCACTAGTTCGTAACACAGGTACCAACGACATCCTTGATTGGTGTTGGGTACCACACAATTACTAGGAGTATGCCCTTACTGGCCTAGACTCCCACACCTTATCAGTGTGATATGACTTTCCTCGATCTGGAAAAAATACCTCCAATCGGGAAACACACTTCCTCCCCACACCAAAAGCATTTTGTCAATAATTCTACATTGTCCACAACATCTATCGTCTAATGATATTTAATTTGTATAGATAACATCTTTGTCACTGCTAATCATTACCCTATCTTTGTCAAATGAGCATTTATCATAAACATGAAATTCATATGACATAATAGCAACTTCCATAATTCTCATAAACAATAATTTGATCCTTTAAATCTAGAATAGGGAAAACCTGACTTCTTTGATGCCTCTAAATCCATTATTTTGTTTACCATATTGCATAGCAACTTGTATAGTAGCTGAACATATAACATCATGGAATAAAGTACAACCAATGATATATTTTTGCTATTAAAATTGATTGAGCATACATAACAATTTCACAACAACAATTACTAATAATAATTAACACATAAACAACATTATTTATAGTCTATTTATTGTTAATAAAGGTTAGGAGGTGATTTTCCACTCATATGTGTGTTTTCTAGCTTGTTAATCTCGTCCTTCACCTAGATAGGCTCGAAATATAGCTCGTACGCTTCTAATCAAATATTACAGACCTCAAGAACTCACTAAAACAACCTTTTAGTAGGTTTACCAACCTAGAATAAGATCTTTAGAGGTAGAAGACAAAGAAGGAAGGTTAATTAAAACCTTTTATTGATATTCATTGCGTTCTAAGAAAATGAACATGACGATAAGGAAGGATCAAATATCAAGAACTCCTTACCGATAAATATATAACGAAACTTTCAATTTTTAATGTTATTCATATTCTTCCCCAATAATCACCTAAAAAGTTGCCTTCTAGGTTGTCCTTTTCGTGTTTGAGGCTTCATTTGTGTAAAAGATTAAAAAAATCCAGCAAAACTAACTTCATCGAATTTCGACAAGTATAACAAAAGTTATGGATAATTTTGTAATTGGTTATTGTATGTGACTGTGCTGGTTAACCATCAACCAACCCCCCAGTTCACACCATCAGAAGCCCGTCATCTGAAGTCCCACCATCCGAAAGCCCACCATCGATTTGTCAACTGATGGTGAATCTAGGTGAAAACTAAAAGTATCATAACTTCCTCATTTTAACTCTAATTTAATTCATTCTTTATGCATTATATTTGTAATTGAATTCTCTACATTCTAGAGAATAAATTTAATTAAATTATAAATTGGTAATTTATTAATTAATTAATTCTTAAATATCTATAATGTTTCTCTACATACATTTGTGGACTAATACTATATCAACTAGGGTTCAAACCTTAATGTACTTAGAACACATATTTTATTTAATTTATCAAAGAACAAATTTAAGTTAAATTAAAATATAAGTCAACCATATAATGATGCCAAGTGTTAATGTAATGAAATAAAATAAAGGTATAACTAACATAAAAACTATCTTATATCCTCAAATTATCAATAAAGCACCATAAGGGTTGTAACAATCCCCCCTCTAATAAAACTTCATATCAAAATTCTTAGAAGAGGAAGGGATACTTGTTACACATTTCTGACTCTAATTGCCATGTATCTCCTTCTACACCATGGTTCCTCCAAAGGACTTCCACTAAGGACATCTCTCTCTTTTTGAGCTTCTAAATTCTACAGTCCAAAATTTGTATAGGACCTTCAACATAGGAGATATATTCCCTTAGTTGTACTGGTTCCAGATCTATGATATTCTCCACTCATGTATGACATTTATTCAATATGAATACATGAAACACATCATATAACTTTACTAGCTCAGGAAGAAACTCAAGTTTATATGCTACTACTCCAATTCTTTGAATGATTGGATTGGGACCCATGTATCTAGGATTTAATTTAGCTCACTTCCCAAACCTCAACACACCTTTCCATGGTGACATTTTCAAGTAAACCTCATCCCCAAACTCAAACAGAAGTGGTCTATGCCTTTTCTGTGCATAGATTTTCTATCTGTCCTTGTTGTCTGATCTATATCGTATCTGTTGTCTCTTCCACCAACTCTGGACCTAGAATTTTCCTTTCTCCCACTTCATATCAATATATAGGTGATCTACACTTTCCTCCATATAGATATTCATAAGGGTCTATGCCTACAAGTGAATGGTAACTATCATTACAGGAAAACTCCATAAACTAAGGTTATTACCCCAACTGCCATTATACTATGAAACACATACTTTCAACATGTGCTCTATAGTTTGAATGGTTCATTCTAATTGTCCATCTATTTGAGGGTGGAATGATGTACTAAACTTCAATCTTGTTCCCAAAGAAAAATGCAAATGATTCCAGAACCTAGATGTGAATTTGGGGTCTCTATAAGATATTATAGACAGTGGTATCCCATGCAATCTTACTATGTCAGCTACATGGACTTTGGATAACTTTGGAATATCCCATGTTGTCTTAACTGGTAGAAAGCGAGAAGACTTAGTTAGTATGTCTACTATCACCCATATAGAATCCTATCCATGTGGAGTCCTAGATAACCCAACCAAAAAGTCCATAGTAGTATGCTCCTACTTCTATTTAGGAATAGGAAGTGACTGTAGAATTTCTTCCAACTTATGATGTTCATCCTTGACTTGCTGACACACAAAACGCTGAGCTACATATCGAGAAATATCTTTCTTCATGCCTAACTGCTAATACAATTCTTCAAGGTTTCTATACATCTTTGTGTTACTAGGATGTATTGCATACATAGAAGAGTGTGCTTCCTCAATAGTCTACTGCATTAATTCTAGATCACTAGGTACACATAATCAATCATGTTGATACAATACCCCTTCATTTGAATGTATGAATTTTATCCCCTTTCCTTCTATCATATCATGCAAAATTTGTTGCAATTCATTGTAACTCTATTGAAACTCCTTGTTTTGATAATAGTATGTAGTATTAACTTGCATCTATGTAATGAGTCCACCATGTGTAGACACATTCAAGTCCAAATTCATCTCTCTCATCTTAACCAATAAGTCTCTTTTTACACATGCCAAAGAAAATATTTTCGCAAACGATATTGACTTCCTACTCAGACCTTCTGCTACTACATTGGTCTTCCTAGGAAGATAATGAATGGTAATATCATAATCCTTTATAAGATATAGGCATCTACTTTACCTTAGGTTAATATCCTTTTGTGTGAAAATGTACTTTAGACTCTTACAGTCAATAAAGACTTAATATGAATCACCATAGAGATAATGAATCCATGTCTTCAAGGTATGTTCTACTACTACCTGCTCAAGATCATGTGTGGGATAGTTCTCTTCATTCTTCTTAAGCTATCTAGAAGCATAGACCACCACCTTCCCTTCCTGTAGAAGAACACATCCCAAACCTTTCCTAGATGCATCATTAGAAACCACATAACCTTTATCTGCCTTGGTAAAATCAAAACTGGTGTTGTGGTTAAGTTCTTATTTAAAGTTTGAAAACTCTTCTCACATGATTTAGGCAAAAGGAAAGGCACATCCTTCCTTGTTAAGCATGTAAGAGGTTTCACCAATCATTGAAGTTTCTTATAAACCTTTTGTAATATCTAGATAACTCTATACAATTTCTAAGCTCATTAGGGGTTGTAGGTTGCTCCCACTAAAGAACAAACATCACCTTCTTAGGGTCTACATTGACTCTGTCTCCTGGTATCACATGTACAAGAAATGAAACTTCAGCCAACCAGAACTCATATTTGCTATACTTAGCATAAAGTTGATGTTGTCTCAACATATGTAGGGCTATCCTCAGACATTGTTCATGTTGTTATGCATCTCTAGAATATAAAAGAATATCATTAATGAACACTACCAAAAACGATTTAGGTAGGGTTTGAATATCATATTCATCATATTTATAAAGGCTGCTAGGGCATTTGTCAGTCCAAAAGACATGATTATAAACTCATAATGACCATACCTTGTTATGAATGCTAACCTAGGTACATCAGATGTCTTTATACTTGACAAATGATAACCCGACCTGAGATCTATCTTAGAAAACATTTTCTTTTCACGTAGCTGGTCAAACATGTCATCAATCCTAGACAAAGGATATATGTTTTTGATGGTTATCTTATTCGATTGTTGATAGTCTATGCAAAAACACATAGTTCCATCCTTCTTCTTCACAAATAGTATTACAGATCTCCAAGATGATGTTATAGGTTGAAAAAATTCCTTATCTAGTAAATCATATAATCAAGTTTATAATTCCTTTAACTCTACATGTTCTATTCTATAGGATGGTAATGCAATTAGGTGACTACTAGGTAAAATCTATATCTCAAAGTATATACCTCTTTCAGGTGGCAGACCTGGTAACTCATCAAGAAAGACATCTGGAAACTCTTATACTACTAGTACACTCTCTACATTGGTTGTTCTTTTCTTTGCCTTAACATATACCACATGTGCTAGATAGGACTCACAACCCTTTCTCATAATCTTATTAGCTACAACAGTTGATACTATCCATGTGAGTAAGACTTTCCTATCTCCAGTAGAGACACATGAAAAGCCACCTTGTTGAAAGATAGATTATTTATTGCAGCAATCCAATTAGACATGATATGACTCAAGGCAGTCCATACCCAAAATAGTTTGAAAAGAATTAATATCTAAGTATATGAGATTAAATGCTTGTATACCCACTAAAACTCAATAGACATCCAAGACATACTTCCATCAAAATTGATGATTCACCTAATCGAACTCTTAACAATAACTAAAAAGATAAATCTTGGGTTTAATGATTTAATACACTAACTAATGACCTCTACATAAAAGAATGATTCACACTAGGGTTTATCAAAACAATAACTAAAATGTTGTCAAAGGGAAGCGTCTCATCTATCACAACTCTATGCGAGACTACACCGTCAGATGGTGTCATTGAGAAGAAGTGACATGTCTCTCTGCCTCTACCACCTTGTCCGCTACTGGTACTAGGTGCTCCCCCTCTAAATCCTCAAGAAACAAAAGAACTTGCTCATCTAACTAGAGTCTGCCTCTGAGGAGTCTAAAATTGTGATTGTGAATTCTGTTCAGGTTTAAACTAGATCTTTAGACAATCCCTATTAATATGTCCCTCCTTTCCATAGTGATAACACATTTGAGTACTAACTCCCCAACATTGACCAGAATGTGTCCTAGAATGGCTGTCACATACATATTTACCTTGCCTCTGTGGGTCTCTCACTAACATTGACTATCATGAAGACCTAGTTGGTGATAACCACCTGGGTGGCGTGTTCCATCTACTAGAACTAGACATCCCTCTACTATGAGAAGATCTAGATCCTTGTCTTCCCAAACAACCAAGACCGCATCCTATTTTAGAAAAGAAACTCCACCTCCTCTATATCCACCACTACTACGTCCTCATCTACTGAAATCTCTCAATTTTTCTTACTTTCTGACTACTTAAAATCATTAATTGTCTCTTCCATGTGTCTTTCTATTTCCAGAAATTGTCCAAAGTTTTCTCTATCCCTTTGACCAATTCCTAATACAATGTGTCTAATATTTTATCTTAATCCTTGTTGAAATTTCCTACACTTTTCTATGTTATCTAGTACAAGCTATAAACATAAATTTGCCAACCTTGTAAACTATGCCTCTTATTCTCCAATTGTCATACTGCCTTGCCTAATATTCTCCAGATGTCTAATTTTATCACTTAGAAAGGTAGGAAGAAAATGATTTAAGTGAAATTCATCCACAAAATCCTTCCAAGTCATTACTGCATTTCTCCTCTTATCTTCCACTCCATGCTAGCAAAAGTCAACATCTCTTATGAGTAGATAGACAACATGATTGATCTTCTTATCCTCTAGTAACTCCATTAGGTAAAAAACCTTTTCCAGTTGTAGATCCACACATCCACCATAGCTGAATTTGTTGTTCCATAAAATTCAATCCCACCAAGATTCTTCACCAGCTCATAGGATCTCATTAGATACTTACTAGAAGATGAAGACCTCAAATCCATCTTATATTTCTCTTTTGTTTCCAAGAAGATACAATCAACCTTTTCACCTCATCCCCATCCTCTCCTCCTTGAGCCACTATATGAGGGCTAATGCCATAATGACTCTCAGCTTGAGCCTCACTAAGACCACATCCTCAACTTGCCATATGAATATCTATAATACAACACATATGTTAGAAAATTACAGCTTAAAGAGGAAAGCATCCTAATCCTATTGGTCTGTTATCACCATTTCCCAAACTTAAACTCAATTTTTGGGTTAAACCTATGCTTTGATACCAAAAATTTGATGCGAACGGAACCCACTAACCAGGGTTAGGGACCGTCAAAGAGGGACTACAACTAAACAAGCATTTCATCATTTGATATAAACTGCCTTAGATTTTGTAATCATAAAGAAACTCTTGGAAGCATGTATTTATTTGAACTAGCAACATCAAATATCATTAGCATTGATGATTACAACAAACTTCAAATTTTGTCTAAAAGAAAAAATTCTCACTTATTATACATCAAGTATAACTCATTACAAACGACTCTCTTTTCTCACTCTCTCGTTACTAGGATTTAGAGGAAGTATAAGAGACTGATTAGCTAATCTAACTACTTCTTCATAAGGAATCTTCTCTAGTCTTGATAAAAGCTGGCTTCTATCTCTTCTGGTGGAGTTGGTCCTTTACCTAAAAAATATTTTAGTAGGTTGATGAGCTATTGGCTCAATGGGTAGAAAATCAACAAGTAACCAATATTATGTAATTTAGTAATATTTATAGTTTAAGAATTTAAGCAGTTAAGCAAGTCAATCAAAATCATGACTGTTTTAGTCCAAGTAGAAAAAATGTATAAACAATCGATTAGTGTAAATCACTAACTCATGATTAGGATTTTTAATTTAATTATTATATGCCGCTAGACCCACCTAAAGTGTACCACAACATGTGAAAACATCACAACAAGCTATGATTTCATTGTAATGACTTAAAATCATGCCAAAGATCCTAAGTCTTCAATCTCAACTGCACCGTTTGTAAAGGGTATCACCACATCTGGCTCTTAGAGGCTAATGGGAGTGTCTGGATATCTAGACTCCTCCTCTAGACCTAGGTACTCAAGGGAGAGTGAAAACACTTTGGCTTATTTTACACCAATGTCCCTACTAAATATGACCAGTGATTTGCAACATAGGTAGGTGTTGGAAACCAAAAACATATAAGGAGTCTGTCGTTACTAGGCTAGACTCCCATATCCTACCAGTGTGCTTTGACTTACATCAGGAAGCACATTTCCTCCCCACCGCGCATGCCTCTTGTGAAGGATTCTACATTGTCTAAGATATCTGTCATTTAATAATATTTAATTTGTATAGCTAACATCTTTGTTGCTTCTAATAATTATCCTATCTTTTTTGATTGAGAATTTAGCATGAAACACAAAATACATATGACCACAATTCTCATAAAGCATAACTCGACCCTTTAGATCCAGAATAGGGCAAACTCAACTTCTCTAGTGCCTCAAAATCCACCATTTCATTTACCATGTTGCATAGAAACTTATACAACAACTGAACATATACCATCATGGAACAAAGTACACTAAATAATATATTTCTTCTATTGAAATTGATTGATCATACACTATAACTTCACAACAACAATTAAAGAATAATAATGATCACATAAGCAACATTATTAATATGTTTTTATTATAAATAAAAGATAGAAGGTGATTTTCCACTCACTTTCATGCCTTGTAGCTTGTTGATCTCTTACTTGACCTATCTATGCTCAAAATTTAGCTTGTCCTGGTATGATCCAAGCTTTCGTACCTCAAGAACTTGCTTATACAACCTTTCAATAGGGTTACCAGCCTAGAAGAAATTCTGTTGGAGGTAGATGGAGAATGAAGCTTAACCAAAACTTTCATTCGATGAATCAGGGAGTTCTGAGTAGGGGAACATGAAGATAAGGAAGGATCAATGATGAAGAACTACTTACCAAGTCAAATCCATAATGAAAACTTTGGGTTCTGTTGTTCTTCACGTTCTTCTCCAAAAATCACTCAAAAAGTCAACTTCTAGTTCATTCTTTTTGAGGTTTAAGGCCTTGCTTGTGTATAATATTGAAAAATGAATCTAATGAAACTAATTTTGTTGGATTTTGATAAGTATAACAAAAGTAATCGTCAATTTCATGATTGGTTATTATGGGCATTTGTACTGGTCAACCATTGATTAACCCATTGGTTTTTACCATCAAAACCTTACCACCGGATGACTCACCATTGTAAGGCCCACATGTGGTAGCCTGCCATCAGAAGTCCCACAATTGGAAGGCTCACTATTGGTATGTCAACCGATGTTAAATCTGGATGAAAATAGAAGCATCATAACTTCCTTATTTTAACTCTGATATGGTTCAGTCTTCTTACTATGATTTGTAGTTGAATCCTCTACATTTCTACAACAAAGATTTGAGTACATTATTAATTAATAATTTTTTACAAATTAATTACTTAAATATCTATAATGTTCCTCCACATACATGTGTGGGATATTACTATATCAACTAAGATTCAAACCCTGATGCATACACAACACATATTTTATTTAACTTATAAAAAAATGTTTAAGTTAAATCAAAACAGAAATCAACTATTTAGTAATGCAAATTGTTAATAAGATAAAATAAAGGTGTAACTAATACCAGTATTATCTTAAATCCTCAAATTACCATCAAAGCATGGTATGGGTTGTAATAGTTCCAGTTCATGAGCCCAGACATGGAAGGATCAAGGAGCATAACATGATTGACCGACCTAAATCACACATCTAAAAAGGAGTGGATCTAGAGTATTTAGACTCTTAAATTTATAATCTGACACTCAGCCCCCAGTAACTATTATATGGGGTCTGATGTAGTAGGTCAGCGTCAAACCACAAGGACAAGTAACAATTATTTATAAGAATGTAGGGTCTTATCTCAGTTACACCAACCAAAGTAGATTAAGGTGGTGTTCCTTTAAGGAAATATGTTACTTCAAACAAACAAAGCAAGTAAAAGAAAAGTCAATAAAGTAAAACAAGACAACAAAAGAAAGAAAGAGTGTTGTAACGAATATGGATGGGAACTTGGATTAGATTTTACCTACTAAGATCTCTCACCAACATGCAATACACACACACACACACACCCTTGTATGCTCTCATCAAGTTTACAAGAAATCATGATATGTGTCTATTCCCTCCTCTCTCTCGAGCTTAGGATAGATCTAGACTATAAGATTGTCTCTCTCTCGATATGGCAAACGAGCAATTACAAAGATAACCATATGATCATTAGCTTTAGCATTCCAACATTCTCATCCATTCATGCAACTTCATAACACTATATAAGGCTAGCACTACTCTTTTGAGACACTAACAATCAAACATCACAAGATGGCAGCTAATCATGCAAGTGAAGAAATAATAACAAGTGTATGGAGATAACCATTTCCAAGAGCATATATATTCAAATAGATGTAAGTATATACATGTTGGGAGGACCTTAGTGGCTACTCCCAACCCAATCTATGAGTTTAGACATCCATGTTCATGGACAACATTACAGATTTACACAAATGGAGAGACATTAAGGATAATGAAAAAAATGGATACATGCAAATGAATAGATCTAGAAGGGAAGAAAATGAGATACACCAACGATGATCTCAACAACCATAGTTGGTGCATCTTGTCTTCATATCTAGATCTAAAGTGGGTGATGGCAGGAGACTAGTACTCCTTTCAAAGGACGAGTCGAGGATGATGGCGGCAACATAGATCTTCTCTCTACTTTGACTCTAGGTTCCAAAGATCCAAGATCAATGGAGTGGGCAATGAGTGAGTATGGAGTGCGAAAACACTTCATCATCTCAGAAAATTGAGACTAAGTGTAGATCTATTTATAGGCTCTTATAACTAACTTAAGCATTTTATCAGTCATAGAGACTACAGAGGTTGTAGCGACCACTGAGGACGATTGGTGGTTGTGGTCGCTATGGTGGGGAGTTTCATCGATCATAGAGATTCCGAGTTCAGTGTCCGTAGAGGCATCACAAGGTGTGTTGGTTGTAGAGGAACTGACTTTCACGGTTCATTGAGTATGTGTCCTTCTTCAATCGTAGGGGAGTTGAGGTCAGAGATTGTTGACATGGCACGAGACTCATCTGTCGTCGAGGTGTCCAAGCGAGGAATGAGCAGTGAACAATGATCGGTGATGACTCTTAAAGGTTGTTGAGAATCACAATTGTGGTGACTTCCCTGATTTAGGTGTCATCAACCGTTAAACACTACCATTTTTTCAAAGATTAATTAAGAAGAGTGGTGAACTTGGGTAATTTTTTCAAAATGATAAAGATTATTTACATAAAACATGCACTACTACAGAAATGGCTTATGAAGTCACTTTCCAGTCGTCGGTTATTAACTAAGAACCGACGCCTAAAACCTACAACGTCGGTTTAAAACACAAACCAACATATATCAGATAGGAGTGACCAGACACGAGTATCACTTTCTATTTAGCGTCGGTTCTAGAATAAACAACCGACGCCTAAAATTAACCGCCAAATCCCAAATTTTGCGTGAAAAAAATTACCTCCAAAATTTGACATCTGGCGTGACGAAAGGTTATTCGCGATACAAAAATTGGGAACATTTTGGTCGTCGGTTTTACTACAAGAACCGACGCTTATGGGTTTTCGCACGTTTTCTCGGGAAAATTTTCACACCCCTATGAGCGTCGGTTTTAGAAAGAAACCGACGACTATGGTCATTAATCGAGAACAATTTTTTTAATCGGCGTATGTAGATAGACGTCGGTTGGTTTCTAGTAAAAACCAACGACTATCAATAAGAATAGGTGTCGGTTGGTTTGTAGAACCGACACCTTTAGGTTTACGTGTCGGTTGTTTTCAATAACTGACGCTGATTGATAACTTAACAACACCCGCGAGCCCGACTCTTCCCCTTTCTCTATTTCATTCATTGTCTCGCGCAGCTGCTACTCCAGGGTTTGGTGATTTCCGGTGATTTCTCCTCTGCCCCCACCTCCACCGCCGTTTACTCCGGCCGCGTGCTGCTCCGCTCGCTTGGGTGGTCCTCTGCCCACCTCCTCCGCTGCTTGCCCTCTGCCCCAGCTCCGACGGCCTTCTCTCCTTCTCCGGTGACCTTCTATCTTGCTCCAGCGGCCTGCTCTCCTACTCCTGTTGCTCGCTGCTGCTACTCTCCCCGCCAACGCCGCCGAAGGTACCTGCTCTGCTCTTCTTCCTCCTCTTCTTCCTCTGCCAAGGTGTGTGAAATCGCAGGTTAGCACGGTCGTGCTGGGCAGCACGGTCGTGCTGGGCAGCACGGCCGTGTTGGTAGCACGGCCGTGCTACATAGCACGGCCATGTTGGTTGATTTTGTGCTATATTGCTCAATTATAATCGGATAGCCTATAATGTTGTGCTACATTACTCTTCTAAAATTATTCTTATATTGTTGAATCGGGTCAATGACCACACCTGCTATTGTGCCTGAATTATGCCATGTATGTTTGTACAAAGTGAATCTTATCGCTCTAATTGTGAATTATTACATGTTTGAAACTATTGAATTCTTGATTTATTATTTAATAATGCTCTAATTGTGAGTGATGCAATGTAAGTGAGCAAATACATGTAGTGGATATGTACTCATTAGCCTAGAAACCCATCCAAGATTTACTCATTAGGAGTAAATCTTGGATAGTCCCCGGTTTGGGACTGTTCTTGAACACCTAATCTCACTTAGGATGTAAGTGTATAATGTGTATTGGGTTTTCGAGAAAATTTCAGTAGCATTTCCCCGTTTGTTCTCTAAGTACATATGTACTTAGAGAACAGCAGGGAAATGCTGCCGAAATTTTCTCGAAAACCCAATACACATTATACACTTACTAGTGAGATTAGGTGTTCAAGAATGGAATAGGTGGTACACATTTATTATATATAAGAATGACATCACATGTATTTGTTGGCCTAGAAACCCGTCCAAGATATACTCATTAGGAGTAAATCTTGGATAGTCCCCAGTTTGGGACTGTTCTTGAACACCTAATCTCACTTAGGATGTAAGTGTATAATGTGTATTTGGTTTTCAATAAAATTTCGACAACATTTCCCCGTTTGTTCTCTAAGTACATATGTACTTAGAGAACAAATGGGGAAATGCTGTCGAAATTTTCTTGAAAACCCAATACACATTATACACTTACTAGTGAGATTAGGTGTTCAAGAATGGGATAGGTGGTACACATTTATTATATATAAGAATGAAAACACATGTATTTGTTGGCCTAAAGTTTTAACCATGCAAAAACTCTAATCTGTTAACCCTAGACCCTAATCTTATTGTAATGTATATTTGATTTCTCTTTGATCATAGAATGGATAGATCATGGATGTCCATTCGCAATCGCTGCATCCCAGAGTTTATTTCTGGTCTTGACCAGTTTATTAGATTTGCCGAGGAACATAGGAAAAAACCTGGAGATAGGTTCTACTGTCCATGTAGGCATTGCGGTAACAACTTGAAAGTCAGCACTGGTGACGAAATCAAAAGTCATGTCATGTGCAACGGGATTATACAAGGCTATACAGAATGGCACTGGCATGGAGAGATTTCAAACCCAAAACCAGTGGATGTCGATAGCAGTGTTTGTGTGGAAGAAGAAATTGCCTACAATGACGTAGATGTGAATGAACCAGTTCCAGTAGACATCGTTGATGCGATGCTGGATAGTTGTGGGGTAGAGCACACCGATCCACCTCCAATTTTTAGAAACATTGTGCATGATGCTGAGATATCATTATACACAGGTTGTACTAAGTTTACGAAGCTTAGCGCTGTGTTGAGATTGTATAAGTTGAAAGCTAACAATAGATGGAGCGACAAAAGCTTCACTTCATTGTTGACTTTGTTGAAAGAAATGCTTCATGAAGGAAACGAGCTGCCAATCTCAACATACCAGGTAAAGAAATTGTTGTGCCCAATGGGAATGGATGCCAAGAAGATACACGCATGCCCAAATGATTGTGTATTATTTAAAAAGGACTATGTGGATTTGAAAGATTGTCCAAAATGTGGTGCGTCACGGTATAAATTGACGACTTCGGGGGAGTCCAAAACTGATTCTCCTGCCAAGGTGATGTGGTATCTACCAATAATATCACGGTTTCAACGCTTGTTTGCCAATCCGATAGATGCGAAGAATTTGAGGTGGCGTGTAGATGTTAAGAAAAATAATGATGGGATCCTACGACATGCGTCTGATTCCCCACAGTGGAAGAAGATTGATCTATTGTACCCTGAATTTGGTGAAGAAGTCAGGAATCTAAGACTTGGGCTTTGTACAGATGGGATGAATCTGTACGGGACATTGAGCAGCCAACATAGCACTTGGCCAGTCATGCTTGTTATATACAATCTTCCTCCCTGGCTGTGTATGAAAAATAAGTATGTAATGCTGTCGTTGTTGATATCGGGTCCTAAACAACCTTGAAATGACATCGATGTTTATCTTGAACCTCTGATTGATGACTTAAAGAAACTCTGGGGTGAAGGTGTGATGACCTATGATGCTTCACGAAGAGAGACATTTCGTTTGCATGCTATGTTGTTTTGCACTATTAATGACTTTCCAGCATATGGGAATTTGTCTGGATATAGTGTCAAAGGAGCTAAAGTGTGTCCTATATGTGAAGAGAACATTGATTCAACAAGACTAAAATATGGCGGTAAGACTGTATATCTCGGTCATCGAAGGTTTCTTACAAAATTTCATCCGTATCGTAGGAAGC
Source organism: Alisma plantago-aquatica (assembly GCA_963693085.1). Lineage (NCBI taxonomy): Eukaryota > Viridiplantae > Streptophyta > Magnoliopsida > Alismatales > Alismataceae > Alisma > Alisma plantago-aquatica. The sequence continues at coordinate 1,126,961,871 of OY856409.1, read as the reverse complement.
GCAAAGCATTCAATGGATTGAATGAGTAACGGAGTGCACCTAAACCTATACCAGGGGAGGTTGTTTATGAAAGAGTAAAAGACTTTGTCAATGAATTTGGTAAGAGATCACAATGTACTATGGCCACATGGAGTGACAAATCTTTATTCAAGAAGAAGTCAATATTTTGGGATCTTCCTTATTGGAGTTCTTTGACAGTCAGACATTGTATCGATGTCATGCACGTCGAGAAAAATGTCTGTGATAGTGTCATTGGTACTTTGTTGAATATACCAGGTAAGACTAAAGATGGGATAAAATCTAGACTGGACCTACGTGAAATGGCAATAAGGTCAAAATTAACAGAATTTTGTGAAATGGGAAATCAGAGAACATACTTACCTCCCGCTTGTTACACATTGTATAGAAAGGAGAAGAAATCTTTTTGTGAATGTTTGGTAAATGTTAAGGTGCCACAGGGTTACTCATCCAACATCCGTAGATTGGTATCAATGAAATATTTGAAGTTGATAGGTATTAAATCTCATGATTGTCACACTCTAATGCAACAAATATTTCCTGTGGCAATTAGATCTATATTGCCGAAGCATGTAAGGTTTGCAATCACCAGACTTTGTTTCTTTTTCAACAGTCTGTGCAGCAAAGTTATTGACCCTGATACTCTCGATAAATTGCAAAGAGAAGTGGTTGTTACCCTATGTCATCTTGAGATGTATTTTCCTCCGTCATTCTTTGATATCATGGTACATCTTGTTGTCCACTTGACTAGGGAAGTGAAAATGTTGGGACCAGTTTTCTTGCATTGGATGTATCTCTTTGAACGATACATGAGCATTTTTAAAAGTGATGTTCGAAACCGTTATCAGCCTGAAGGGAGTATTATCGAGGTTTATGTGGCGAGAGAGGTTATGGATTTTTGCAATGACTTTCTCAGTGGTAATGACACTCCTGATAATGACAAGAATATTGACGAGCAATTTGGCAAAGGAATTTTGGGATCACGTGTGAAAGTAATCAGCCGTGAGCAGTTGGAACAAGGTCACTTGTATATTTTACACAACATGGACGAAGTGAAAGTTTATATCAAGGAACATACCAATTTCATCAAGAGACAATATCCTCAAGCCAATACAATGTGGCTTGCTAGAGAGCATAACAAGACATTTATTAAGTGGTTTGAAAATAAAGTCTTACATCAACTATCTCAAACACCAGATGATATTACTGAAACTATCAAATGCCTCGCGTTTAAACCAAAATTGACTGTTATGTCTTATGAAGGGTATGACATTAATGGATTCACATATTACACAAAGCGCCAAGATGATAAGACTGTCATCCAAAATAGTGGGGTCACCCTTCAAGCATCGACTATGTTTTTTGCAAGTGAAAAGGATAAGAGTCCACGTGAAGCTAAAATGTGATATTACGATGTCATTGAAGACATATGGGAGTTTGACTACATTGATTTTAGAATTCCGCTCTTCAAATGTAATTGGGTTGATAACACCAAACGAGTTATACTGGATGAATTGGGTTTCACTTTAGTGAACTTTGAAAAGATTGGCGAGCAGGATGAACCATTCATATTGGCATCACATGCGAAACAAGTATTTTATATCGATGATCCTGCAAATGATAAATGGTCAGTTGTTCTTCATGGTAAAAGATAGTTCATTGAAGATCCTATAGATGAAGAACAATACTATGATAAGTATGATGACTCCAGTCCATTCTCAGTTGGGTTGCCAACACCAGCAAATATTGAAGCTAATGATGACTTGTATGTGAGCGGAGAGATCACAATGAAGGATTGTTAATTGATAAAAAATCGCAATATTAGAGGCATGTTTATATTTTTTTATATGTTTTATTTTTCTGAATGTGAACATTACAATGTGAATGTGAACTGTACAATGTGAATTACTTTATAATGTGAATGTGAACTTTATAATGTGAATGTGAACTTTACAATGTGAATTACTTTATAATGTGAATGTGAACTTTACAATGTGAGCTTTATAATGTGAACTTTACAATGTGAATGTGAACTTTACAATGTGAATTTTACAATGTGAATTACTTTATAATGTGAACTTTACAATGTGAATTACTTTACAATGTGAATGTGAACTTTACAATGTGAGCTTTACAATTTGAATTCCTTTACAATGTGAACTTTACAATGTGAATGTGAATTTTCAGATGGCTGAGCATTCTCCCGATGACCGTGCTGATGATTACCGTGAGGGTGAGGACATCAATGCGCCGCCTCAAAATGTAAGTTTTAAAATATATCATATATTTATATCTATATGTTCATTTATAGTTATATCTTGTAAATGTGTTTATTTTGTCAAATTAGGTTGATGATGCACATGTACCATCTGAAGCACTTGAGGCACTTGATCAGCAACACCAAAAAGTTGACAGGAGAAGGGGCATCACTATGACGAAGAAGTTAATAGCGCAAAAGGGCAATGGACCTAAACTTGTTGTGGATTTTGATAATGCAGGAAATGCATCTGGTGTGAATCGCAATTCATTTGTTTCATATCTTGGGTATGTTACTCGTAGCCATTGCAGTTGTAAGATAGATTCTTGGCATAAAGTTTCTAAGGAGAAGAAAGACTTAATATGGAAGGATTTATGTGTTAGTTATTATTAATTTGCAATTCTATTTTATAGATTACTAATTTTTTGGATACTAGTTAATAGCAATTCTAATTTGCAGAGTATATTTGAATTGGATGAAAAGCTGCATCGTAAATGCGTGATGCAACGCTGTGGGAGAGTCCTAAGGAACTATAGGACAAATCTCACCTGAGAATACATAAAAGAAGCTGACAAGAGGAAGAAGACAACCACTGAACAGTGGAACTTCCTGGACAAAGAAGAATGGGATGCGTTTGTTGCTTCAAGACAAACAGATGAATTCAAGGTATTAGGCGTCAGTCCCAATCTCATTAATATATGTTGTATTCACCTATTCAAGATTAACATTTACTATTACTAACCAAATCATTAATGTGCATACTAACTAGGCCCTCAGTGAGGCACAAAGATCAAGGCGTGCACTGAATGTGCATGACCACACAATGGGTCCAAAGGGGTATGCAGGCATTCGCCAAAGACTACAGTCTGGGGCTACTGCTCAGTCTACTGCTACTCAGGAGTCCTCCACTATAGGTAGCACACCTCTGCCTCGCCATGATATCTGGATAGCAGGGAGGCAAAATAAGAAGGGAGAAATAAGGAAGCCCGCAACTGCTGAGGCAGCTGCAAAAATGGTTAAATTCAACTCTTACAGCAATCGTTCGAATATTGATTATTTGTGGTGTTTACTTAATTACAAAATTTTTTTTTGCGATTAGCGGGAGCTACACGAGCTGAGGAAATAAGGCAAGTTCATCCCTGAGGGCACAAGGGATGAATTGACACTTGCTCTAGGTAACCCAGAGCATCCTGGACGTGTTAGGGCTGAAGGTGCTGGTGTGGGCATCAAAGCTTTTTTTGGGCCATCTCAACGCAAACATGTCCCAAAAGTGGGATTTTCACAAGAAGAGGTAACATATTTTTTCCTTGTAGATGTTACTATAAAAGAGAATTCAATAATTAGAATTTGACGTTTCTTTTATCCATGTATAGGTAGATAAGCTATTTGATAGGAAACTCGAAGAAGTAATGAAAAAGTGGCAGGCATCTCAGACTGCCACTTACTAGACAGTACCTATGGTGTCTCCTACTGCAGGCTCTACTCCTACTACAGAGGTTGGGAGTAATCCTGTAGACCCACCACCTAGCAAATCTGCTGTAAGTATTTTTATGACATGGTAACTATTTTTTTAATTCAAGATGATATGTTTTCAAGATGATATGTATATATGAAATTGTAGTCGTTTCAAAAAAAGATGATATGTATATATGTATATAACATTCTTTACACAAAAATTTGTAGGGGTTGAAGCCATGCCGTCTAAAAGTTAATGAATATGTCATTGCAGAGGCGTCGGCTTACCCATCCCTACCAGGGGATATGTTTCACGGGTCTCCATTACCAGCTGGTTGGATTCGTGTGAGCCCGGTACATATATTCCCCAAGTGGATGGATCTTCCATTGCCATATGCCCACCCAGATTGTGAAACGCTTGGTGAGGCAGAAGGCGGAGTGATATTGTGGCTAAAAGCGGATGTCATCTTTACTGAAATTGTATGGTAAATTTACATTACGTTAAATTGTTAGTGTGTGTATATGATGTCAGTTGATCTGAAATTATTATATATATATACAGGTTAAAAAGAAGACACCCACAACATCTAGGCCTCCACTTCCACCTCCTACATTACCCAGTTGGGTTCCACAGGACCTACCTGTCCCGTTAGGTCCTAACTGTCTGGGTATGGCAATATGGTTAGGTGAATATGATATAAATTGCACTATAACTGTTTCTATAGATTTAGATGTTGCAGGTCAATCATACGAAAGCAAACTATTTATACAAGATATTTTGGAGTTGTTTTGATATGATTGGCTAAATACATATGTGATAGAGCTATGGATAAGGTGAGATCTTCTTTATACATCCATATACCTTGTGTAGGATCTGGTGATCTGGTTTCTTATTTATTAATACATGCGTAATTAATACATATTTTGCAGCTACTTAGACAAGATATGTGCAGATTTTGCATTCGAATATGTAGGATTTTTGATTCCATCTTTGATTAGTCTAGTAGCTAAAGACCCTCCGTTAGTTCAACAATACTGCTGTGAGGCTTTTACAATTTTTGCTCAAAATAAGAAGACGATGATAATGGCTCCATTCAATGTAGAGTAAGTTTACTTTGCTTATTATAATTTGGACTTAAGAAAATTACATTTTTATTGTGTATTTTGAGTTATTAATTTTTAACTTTTTTACCTCTAGTGGTATGCATTGGGAGTTACTGGTTATTGTCCCCGAGACGTTCACTGTATATTATCTAGATCCTAAGGGGAGTAAATTGAATACAAAATATGGACACATAATGAAAATGGCATTATTTTGGTGAGAAATATTTCATTTTCATATCCGTTAACATATGTTATTACATTACTATTTAATTATGCAATGTACTGTGTTACATTAACATGTAGGGGTTTTGATGAGTTCAAAAAGGCTGGAGGAAAGGTCCCCACGAAAAAGAACCAGCCAATAATTTGGAAGAATGTGAAAGTAAGTTCCCGACTACAATATATGTATATATTATTTATGTGAACATTGCTTAATTAGTTGTATTTTTTAATATTTTGTATGTTTGAATTTATAGTGTGCTACACAAGACAACAGATGGGCATGTGGATACTATGTGATGTGATTTATGCACATGATTATCAAATATTCCGCAATGGACATCGATTGTATTGCTGAGATATTATATAGTCTCATTAGATATATAATATGAAATATATCAATATTATTTATAGCTCATTAATTATATATATACATCATTCTCTTTACAGGTGTTTAAAATTGACCACACTACAGGAACGACCTTACCAGATGTACATGCTCCCTATACGACGGGAGAATTAAATGAAGTAAGAGAAGAATGGGCAACAACCATACAAGTAGTGGGGGATTTAAGATATAATTGGGATGTTGATAGCGAATAATGACTAAAGAATGATATTTTGTAAATGAATTTCTGAATTATAATATATGTGTGAATGTTTCTACATGTCTGGATGTTTCTACATGTGTCTGAGTGAAAATGAATGAAATTGTTGGTTGCTATATGAATGTTTCTATATGTGTGAATGTGAAAATGAATGGAACTACAGATTGTTAGCTACATGAATGTTTCTAAATGTGTGAAAATCAAATGGAACTGAAGGTTGCATTGCTAAATGTGTGAATATTTTTGTTGTTAATTTTGCAGGTTTGTGGTCTGTTGTTGGCTGATATCAATGGATGTCGTAAAACCTGCAGTTCATAACTGAACTGCAGGTTTCTCATCCTGCGACCAGCCATACAGCAGGTCTGCAGACTGACAGAAAAAAAACAAAAAACAGGCGTCGGTTATTGGTATAAAACTGACGCCACATCGTTACAGTGTCAGTTTCTAATAGTAACTGACGTCTATTTCCTTAACACCACGGCCGTGCTGGCCAGCACGGCCGTGGCAGCGAACCAGACACCACGGCCGTGCTGGCCAGCACGGCCGTGTTGGGAGTGAACGACCGTGGCAGAGGACCAGACACCATGGCCGTGCTGGCTAGCACGGCCGTGTTGGGGTTTATATGACGTCGGTTCTTATTTAATAACTGACGCTGATAGTGCCCAAGATGGTGCCCTTCTGTGGCACGAAGGTATATGGTGTCAGTTTCTTACCTAATAACCGACGCTGATAGTGCCCAAGATGGCGCCCTTCTTGGCGCGAAGGTATATGGCGTCAATTTCTTATCTAATAACCGACGCTGATAGTGCCCTGCTGGCGCATTTTCGGTGGCGCGCGAAGGGTTTTGGCGTCGGTTTTTGAACCGACACGTAACGGCTGGGCTTTTAGCGTCGCCCACATAGGTGTCGCTTAGAAACCGACACTAAAGGCCTTAAATAACCAACACTAAATGTCGGTTATGTACTAGTAATGGTAGAGATGACACAATAAGAATAAAATAAGCACACAAATATCCATAAAACTAGATGTTATCAACTCCCCCAAACACAGATTCTAGCCTATCCTCAGGCTAATAAATATAATCAAATCATGAAGTGATGGGATTAGGTTGTTTTCTTTTATATATACACCAATACAAATTTATGCCATCCTTACATCAAAACCCTTGTGTCTAGCTTGGTTTGCTTAGCGATATCCAATTCCATCTCCTTATTTCTGGAGTTGAATGACTTTTTACACCTGCTACAATCTTTCATAATAAAAGACTCTCCCTCACCATAGCCTCCCCGCCTTGGTTCCTAGTTGCACTCGTAAATAGTTCCTTCTAGGGATAACTTTCAAACCCTACTTTTATTTTGGCTAGATGCCTAGATATTGTTCTAGGGTAGGCTAAGGGTTCATTTGTTCCTTCCTTTCTTAGGTTTTCTCAACCATATTGTTTTCATAAAGATAGTGTCACCCGATTGGGCCCTGATGTAATGTCAGGTGGCTGTGTGAGGCCCCCTTCAAAAGGAAGGTGTGTAAAAGTTGGATTTTAAAGTCCACTATCGGGCATGAGATATATGCATTCTTGAGTGCAGCAATACACTGACTCGGTGAAGTCCTCGAGCATCTTTTTGGGAACAACTCTTATGATTTTATTCCTATCAACTTTATTTTTCTCACAAGATTAGGGTAAAAAGATTTGTAGAGAAGGTTTGGGCCACCAAGCCTCTTTCAATCCTCATGTGGGGATTTTAAAGACCAGAAGGGGTAGTTGTTTCCCCATCCTAGTGGAGGTGTATGAAAAACACTAGAGGGGGGTGAATAGAGTTTTTAAATAATTTTAACAATTTATTTAACTCAAACAACCATAATTGAAAATTGGAAGAAGGGGACAAGGATTTAGAGTGGTTCCAACTTTAGCAAATACTAAAGTTGTCGGTCCACTACCCGGTTGCTTACCCAACCGGGATCTGGAAAGAATTTAATTTTATTACCTCGCAAGGACTTTACATAAAATTACAATTCTCTCCCTAAACCCTTCAAGCAGCCTTCACCTAGAAGTAATTGCCCAACCTTGAAGCAGCCTTCACCTAGAAGTAATTGCACCACCTTGAAGCAGCCTTCCTCCTGAAGTAGCTTCCCGTTGCAATAGCCTTCTTGAAGTAGCTTCCCGTGCGATAGCCTTCTTGAAGTAGCTTGAAGTCCACCTTCTCCTCTGAGAAGAACCTTCTCCAATCAGTAGCCTCCAACCCTAGGAGTAGCAAGGAGAATACAAAGGATAAAAGAGAACAAAAAAGAAAAAGGAAATTACAACTTATCCTTTGTAGCCCAAGGCTTGATTTGCCTAGATCAAGCGTATAGATCTCCTAACAAAGTGTGTGGACTTGTGATTGCAGTGGGTAGGAGATACTAGCCTATAGGACACGAATTATGAGCTAAGAAATGAAATGGCCAATTGTCACAATGCTCAAATTGCTCACAAACAGATTGCTCAAAGTATGCTCAAGGATTTCTCAAGTGTAGCAAGTGTATTTGAGTGTCCTATGGCTTGTCCTATTTATAGGAATGGCCTAAGGATGCTTAAGGACGTTCTAGACAACTTCTAGGGGTTTCTAAGTGCTTAACTAGCCGTTAGGTACAAAGTTGTTGCTTTAACAACGACTAATTAATTAATTCTGCAGTTGCTGTCAGAGACCGTCTCGGTCGAGGAATGGTCGACCGAGACACCTACTCGGTCGAACTTTTGTCGACCGACAGGCACTCTGGAACAAGTGATTTGCAACGTCTTTCTCCAACTGCCAACTAACTTGTCTGTTGTGTCTAACGGCTACTTTGGATCTTTCTCGGCCGAGAAGATTGTCGACCGAGAGTGTCTCGGTCGAGGAGTTTGTCGACCGAGATTGATCCTGTTTCAATGTTTCAATTTAGGCACTAATTATATGTATGAGTGTGCATATGTGATCCTATTCGAAGGGGATGACTTATCTAAATGTGATGTTTAGCTAGGGAAGATCTAACGCTTGATTTACATGCAATCTAAGTACGTGTACATTATATATTTGTACAAGTTTTTACAAAGCGATTACATTGCATGAAAACATAAATGTAAGCATATGGATTTCCCTAGTTGCTTTGGCATCCACTTTATTCCTGCAACACTCAAGTAGCACGTTAGATCAACAAGAATGAAATGTTTGTCATCATCGAAACAAAGGGATTTATTATAATGTCCAATTTATCCAACAATCTCCCCCTTTTTGAAGATGACAAACATTTCCTAAATATGAAATAAGGAAATATAAAGCATGTGAGTTTCATACCTGAAGATTACCTTTTCTAGCCATTCTAGTTTTGCAAGTGAGTGCTGGCCATCAAGATGAAACTCATTTATATTTTAGATTTTATATTCTTTCTCCCCCTTTGTCATTTCAAAAAGATATCCAGTTTGAATATTTTATTTTTCTTCTCCCCCTTAATTTTATATTATGCTCCCCCTTAAATAGATATCCTATTAGGAACATGGATTTAATATCATTTTTGTCTAATTTATCCACAATTTGTTTCTCAATCATTTGCAAAGGATGTTAAGCCTTGAAATGATATGAGATTCCCTTAAGCTTATGATGAATGTATATTGATTTCCCATCTATAAAGGGATATTAAGCCCTAAATTAAATGAGATTCCTTTAATCTTAGAGTACATAAAAATGTATCCAACCAAATGCAAGGGATGTTAAGCCCTGATTTGTTTAGAGAGTTCCTTTAAGTACAAGATATATCATTTTCATAGATTTCTTCATAAAAAGTACTAAAGTCGTAACAAGCTCCAAATGATGTTTACAGTATTTTTGTAAGCTTCTTAGTCAAATTTGTTTTTATGAGCTCCCCCTTAATCTTACAATTTAAAGCAATTTAAGGCTTCTAAGGTCATAAATGATTTTAAATTTTGATTTTGACCTTTATCAAAAATATACTAAGATTAAGTACAATAAAATGATGTCCAAATAAGCATTTTGTCAAAGCTTATTTTAGGTCGCCCTTGACTACGACCATAGCGCCCCTTGGTCAAATTTTATTTCAACCAAGAGGCAAAAATTGCAAATTTCCAATTTAAGCACTCATATGTGAAGTACTTGATTAGATATCAATTTTGAAGCATGTTTAGTGATACTCAATATGAACACATCCTCTTAAAAATGAAAGCACGATTAATATCTCAAGTCTTTTAAAGATGCCAATTGAGAAATTTTTATCTTATGTGTTGCAAGCATTTCTAAGAGACATATCATCATTGAATTATTTTGCTTGCCTATGTATCATCAAGGATCCATGCATACAATTATCATTATCTATTCGTGCTAACACAACATCATCATGATGAAAATGATAATTCCATGATTGTAATCACATGATTTCTATATGGGTAGACCAGAAAATACTTTAGGGAAAATCATGTGAATAATGATAAAACAGAAATTTCCTTTTTATTAAGCTAAGCATAATTTTAGTTTTAACTTAAATCAAACCAAATTAATCTCATATAAGTTTTCAGGGATGATTTCCAAAATATATACAGTCATTAATCACAAATAGATAGCAATTTGATCAATTACAAAAAGAATTCAGCAATTTTACAGCAGACTGGAAATCAGTGACATGCTCAGTCGACAATTTCTCGACCGACTGTTCACTCGGTCGACAGATTCTCGACCGACCAAGTTTCTGGAATATGTTCAGAACTCTTAATTAATTTCAAGCAAAAGAGTTTATGCAAATTAGAGCTCGATTGTGTTGAGATAAGACATTATGATATCAAGAATCAGTTTAGGTCAAATCTCAACTAGTTAATTTTAAGCTACTAAGTTTTAGGAATCCAAGCTAACTCATCATTCTTTTTCTTATATGGGCATGAAAATGAATAATGTCCAAGATGCATGCAATAATGACAACTAATAGCATCAACTTCATTTCTCTTTCTAGGAATTGAGTTCCTAGGTACAAATATAATCTTGGATGCTTTAACTCTTTTGGGTTTATTTCTCCTTGGATCATATCTTAATCCTCTTCTTCCATTATAATTAGAGGAAATTTTCAGAATATTTTCAAGTATGTCATTTCCTCTTAACTCATTTACATTTCTTTGTAACTTAGCAATATCTTTCTTTTCCTGATCTAAATCGGATACTAGAGAGTTTCTTTCTTTGACAACCTCATCATAATCTAAATGTGAACATAGAATAGGTTGTTTCTAAAGATCATTCACTTGAGTTTGCAAGTTTAACTTTTCTAAGGAAAGAAGATTGCAATTAGCTTCTACCGATTTTAACTTAAGAGCATAATCTTCATTTTCCTTTTTGAGATTTTCATTTTCGGATACAAGAGCAAGAAGTTTAGCATTTAAATCTTTATTTGCTTTCTTAAGTTTCTTCTTGCACTCAATATATTTCTCATGAGTATCTTGAAGACTAGCAATTAGATCTTCTTTTGGTAGATCATAAAGACTTACCTCTTCTTCATCTTCATTTGTTGTAGCAATGAGGCATTCTACTTCTTTTCCATCATCACTATCATCACTTGAATCATCCCATGCAGCTCGATATGCTCTTTCTTTCTTTTTGTGAAATGATTTCTTCCCTTTCTTGAGTTTTGGACAATCACCTTTCATATGTCCTTTCTTACCACATTCAAAGCACCTGGAAGAAGAAACACTAGAAGTTTTATTAGTTTTAAAACTTTAATATTGCTTACCATTTACAACGAGAGTTTCTTCTTCACTATCATCTTCACTTGTGTCATGATTGTCTTTAGTTGAAGCTTTGAATGCAATATCCTTCTTTTTCCCATGTTTACGTTCACGTTCTCTTCTTTCTTCCTCTTCTAGAGTTGCCTCATGAGCTTCTAAATTGCCAATGAGTTGTTCCATTTTCAGTTTAGTGAGATCATTGGCTTCTTCAATGGCTGTCACCTTGGGCTTGTATTTGGGAGGAAGTGATCGAAGTACCTTTGACACCTGATCTTCTTCAAGTACAGTTTTTCCTAAGGCATTCAAACCATTAACAATAGAAGAGAATTTTGCAAACATTTCACTAATGGATTCATTTGGATCCATACGAAAGTGTTCAAATTTCTATTTAAGCATACTAATCTTAGAGTTCTTAACTTGAACCGTACCTTCATACGTTATGGACAATCTATGCCATATTTCATAGGCTGTTTCACAATTTGATATTCTATTAAATTCTCCTACTGAAATTGAACAATAAAGAATACTTACAGCCTTTGCATTCATTTGAGCCGATTTTACCGTGTTTGCATCCCATTCTCCATATTGTATTTGAGGAAGCTCGTATGGTGTTGACACCATCCTCCATAAGTCCCAATTTATGCCTTGGAAGTAAAAATGCATACTTCTCTTCCAATATTGGTAGTTTGTTCCATCAAACACTGGTGGCCTAGCAACAAATGTCCCTTCGAGGTTAAGGTTGTTGAGCACCCCGTCACCCATTTCTTCAAGACCTTGTTAGGGTTCCTTGAAGCCTGCTCTGATACCAATTGAAAAACACTAGAGGGGGGGTGAATAGAGTTTTTAAATAATTTTAACAATTTATTTAACTCAAACAACCATAATTGAAAATTGGAAGAAGGGGACAAGGATTTAGAGTGGTTCCAACTTTAGCAAATACTAAAGTTGTCAGTCCACTACCCGGTTGCTTACCCAACCGGGATTTGGAAAGAATTTAATTTTATTACCTCACAAGGACTTTACATAAAATTACAATTCTCTCCCTAAACCCTTCAAGTAGCCTTCACCTAGAAGTAATTGCCCAACCTTGAAGCAGCCTTCACCTAGAAGTAATTGCACCACCTTGAAGCAGCCTTCCTCCTGAAGTAGCTTCCCGTTGCAATAGCCTTCTTGAAGTAGCTTCCCGTGCGATAGCCTTATTGAAGTAGCTTGAAGTCCACCTTCTCCTCCGAGAAGAACCTTCTCCAATCAGCAGCCTCGAACCCTAGGAGTAGCAAGGAGAATACAAAGGATAAAAGAGAACAAGAAAGAAAAAGGAAATTACAACTTATCCTTTGTAGCCCAAGGCTTGATTTGCCTAGATCAAGCGTATAGATCTCCTAACCAAGTGTGTGGACTTGTGATTGCAGTGGGTAGGAGATACTAGCCTATAGGACACGAATTATGAGCTAAGAAATGAAATGGCCAATTGTCACAATGCTCAAATTGCTCACAAACAGATTGCTCAAAGTATGCTCAAGGATTTCTCAAGTGTAGCAAGTGTATTCGAGTGTCCTATGGCTTGTCCTATTTATAGGAATGGCCTAAGGATGCTTAAGGACGTTCTAGACAAGATTGAGTCATCTTTATTTCTAGGGATTTCATAGGTTCAGAAGTGCTCTTTCACTTTCCACAATATTTTTCCGTAAGAATGGCATAAGAAGTGTAGTATTGTGTTGTTTTCTTTTGTGTGAGTTAGTAGCCCATTTGCACCACTCTTGAGATGATAATGCTATAAAGTAGTAAAAGGACAAACAAGTCTAAAGGTGGAGGAATTGAATAAATCCTGGGAAAATGGATCCCAAAACTGTGTCTATTATAAATGATATATTTATGAAAGAAAATTCAAAAATTTTCAAAATTTTCCTCAAAAATAGGAGGGGGGCTATGTTTAGAATTAAAAATTTAAAGGATTGAATTTTGGATATGAGGAAAGGTGGTGAAAAAGGTAACTCTCTTTCCTATTTATAACTTCCCCTAGACTTATCATACACTCGTCCCAGAGTGTCAAAGATAAAGGCTAGAAATAAATGAGCCATGTTCATTCTTCATGTGGCTATTCTAAGACAACCTATATGGACTGCAACAACATATCAACATATCCCCCGTGCAGTGTGTGATAGTATTCATGTTGTAAACTTTCTATTTTTGCATCCTTTAGGGTTAAAACTGACATCCACTCTAGGCAGTGAAAGCCACAGTCATTTGATTCAATAAGTTGTTGTAGACCCCTATGGCAGAACTATGTGTTTTTGAAATCTTTTTTGCTATCTAACTTATACCCCTCACCAAACTTGTGGACCATATCTATTATATTTTCCACACATGTGTTTTCTTTCTCCTTTGTTGGGGTCTTTGGTGTAGTCATCTTCGTATATTGATTTATGGTGAAAGCTGAGTCAAAGATGTTATACAAAACTGCAGTCTTTGCCTTGACATTTATCACCAGAAGTGTCCAATGATTATCATGGAGGATGGGCAGGAATATAAACTCAGACAGGGAATTCAATAGAAGAAGTTTCAGGCCTTCCTTTTCTCTTGACATCTTATTGTGTAATATGTCTGCCACGAGTAAGAGATAGGTCATTGGTACATTCAACATATTGTCTCCCAACAATGATTGGTATGCAGACATCACACTGACAAATAAGCATCCTCCTATCTTCCGAGTGTCTTGGAGCTCATCTTTGAGTAAGCATATGCCTTATCTTTTGAAAATAACACCCCCTCTATTGTCATCCTCTTTTAGTCTATCTGTGATGAGTAAGAGGGAATACTGGGATAGGTCTTTGCAATCCCACATGTTGAAGTTTTGAAATGTTGGTTCTATTATATTAGTCCAGCTGGCCCATCTGACCTTACCTCCTATGACTCTTCATCATTGATTTCCCCCCTCTTCTGACTCTTCAATTGATGTATCCTGAGCTGGATCTGTAGTTTTTGGGGGTGAATGTTTTGTTGTGCTCCTCTCAGGTAGAGGCACTTGTTGTTCTAAAGATTGGTTATTTTGGGGGTTTGTGTTCCTTTGTTGTTGCTGATCGGAATTCCAACCTGCCTTCCAAGAAGATGCACGGTTAGGTTCTGAAGGATCTTTCCATAGGGTCTGTAATTGTTATCACCACAGTGTCTTGGTAGGAAGAGGTACACCCATATGGAGTCTACGTGGTACTGTATTGGAGGCATTGTCAGATCATTAAAGAAACGATGATCATAAATAACTTCCATTGCATACATACCGCAAAGTCCATGGAAATCTTCATGATATAGATCCTCAAAGGGTATGCCTTTGTTGACTGCTTCAATTAGGGGTAGTACGATGAAAGTGTGGTCTCTTGATGCTATTCCTTCTTGTTGTACCTTTATGGTGATGTTGACATTTTTCTAGGATGAGTGATGATGGGAACCTACTCTCTGGATGGGACGTTGATGACAATTTGGTACCTTCAAAATGTCACGTGCCTCTTTGTTTTTGAAAATCAACGATGTGTTGGGTAGCTCAGTAGCACAATAATTATATGCAGTAATGTGGTGTTCATATAGAGGATCTAGAGAGATAATTATAAAAGGAGCATGTAAAGGAAACCTTAATAATTCTATACACTAAAAATTACTAAACAGGGTAGGTATTTCTGGAAAGTTAAAACAAGGGTTGCAACAAAATTGACAAGTTTTGATGATAGGAAACATTAAATTAAGGTTAAAACTAAGGACTAATGATATCTAGATTGTCTAAAAATAGAAGAGAACGACTCTGAATTTAAAGAAATCATGAAAATTGCTTGGGTTGCCTCCCATGAAGTGCTAATTTATAGTCTTTAGCTTGACTTTCTGTCTTGTCTCTTCATGGTTCTTCAGGTGGTGTGGGTCGAGGCTCTTCTAACTAGAGTTACAATCTCCTTACAAAATATTCATCTTCATAATACCTATTTACTCTATGTACATTCACTTTGAATGTACCTATCTTCTCACTGGTAATTTCCATCATTCCATATGGATACATCTTCTCCACTATGAAGGGGAAAAACCACCTGGATTTGAGCTTAGTGGGAAAAAACCTGATACTAGAATTGAACAAAAGGACCTTATCTCCTACAGATACATACTTTCTTTATAGGTGGGCATTGTGCCACTCATGCATCCTTTGTTTATAACTACGGGCATTTTCATATGCATCCAACCTTATTTCTTCAAGTTCTTATAACTATACAAATCTTTGCTTCCCTACTAATTCAGGGTCCATGTTCAAGAACTTTAGAGCCCAAAAGTATTTGTTCTCTAGCTCCATTAGTAGACAGAATGATTTCTATAGATAAGTCTATAGGGAATAGTCCCATTCAGAGTCTTATAGGCAGTTCTATAGGCCCATAAAGCATCTTTGAGTTTCATAGACCAGTCCTTCCTAGTGCGGCTCACTGTCTTCTCCAAGATTTTCCTAATTTATTGGTTCAACACTTCTACTTGTCCTGACATTTGTAGGTGGTAGGGTGTTGCCACCTTGTGTCTCACTCCATACTTCATTAGCAAGGCCTCAAATTTTCTCTCTCCAAAGTGGGACCCTCGTCACTTGTGATGGTGCGTGGGACACCAAACCTGGAGAAAATGACCTTCTCGAAAAGCTTAATCACAACTTTGGAGTTATAGGTCTGGGTAAAAACAACCTCTACCTATTTTGAGACATAGTATACAATAACAATAGTATATTTATTTCTTTTTGAGGATAGGAATGGTCCCACATAGTCAATTCCCCAAACATCAAAGATTTCTACCTCTATGCAATCAAACATTCGCATTTCGTTCCTCTTTGAAATATTTCATGTTCTTTGGCATCCATCACATGCCTTAACATATACTTGGGCATCTTTGAACAAGGTAGGCCAGTAACATACTAAATGGAGGACTTTTACAACCGTTTCCTCTCCTCCCAGATGTCATCCATAAGATGAAGAATGAAATTCTCATAGAATCTGGGGAACCTTACATTCCAGAATGCACCTCCAGTACAAGTTGTCACCACATCTTTTGAATAATAGTGGGTCATTAGAGTAGTAGTTTTTGAGGTCTGAGAATAATTTCTTTTTCTAGTTGTATGTTATATCAGGTGGCAATTGTTGGCATGCTAAATAGTTGCATATATCAATGAACCAAGATAGGTTGGGTTCTATGGACTTGGCCATCATCAGGGCCTCATCAACATAGTTGTCATTGTCTAGCAACATGTTTTCTTCAGAAATCATTGTCCTTGACAAATGGTCAGCAACCACATTTTCTGTCCCCTTCTTATCAATAATTTAGTGATCAAATTCTTGTAGCAGAAGATCCCATCTTAGTAGTTTGTGCTTAGTATCCTTCTTCTACATCAAGTACGTGTTTGCACCATGATCTGTATACACCTTCACCTTTGACCCTATCAAATAGGATTTGAATTTGTAGAGGCAAATACTATCACTAACATTTTCTTCTCAGTGGTTATGTAGTTGATTTGGGAATCATCTAGTATCTTGCTAATGTAGCATATCACGTGGTGTTTCTTGTTCTTCCTTTTCCCCAAAACAACACCAGTGGCATAATTTTTGGCATCACATATAATTTTAAATGGCAACTCCCAATATGGATCTTAAAAGAGTGAAGTTGTAGTCAAAGCATCGTTTGAAGTGTTGAAAGGCTCAAGGCACTTGTATGTAAAGTTAAACTCAATGTCCTTTACTAGAAGGTTCCATAGAGGAATTGCAATTTTTGAGAAATCCTTAATGAACCTCCTATAATACTCGATGTGTTCCAAGAAAATTCTTACTCTGGTCACAGATTCAGGGGGCGGGAGTTTTGATATTGCCTCAATCTTACTAAGTTCAACTTCAATCTCTTTCTTGGAGATTTGTGGCCTAGAATAATACCCTTGCGTACCATGACGTGGCAATTTTCCTAATTCAGGACTAATTGTTTTTCCTCACATCTCTATAGGACTTTGGATAATTTCTCTAGTCATATATCAAAATCAGTTCCATATACAGAGAAGTTATCCATAAACACTTCCATTATGTCCTTCAAGAAATATGAGAACTTAGAGATCATGCACCTTTGGAAAGTGGAAGGTGCATTACATAAACCAAAATACATTCTCTGAAAAGCATAAGAATTCGTAGATACATGTGAAGGTTTTCTTTTTCTGATCATCAGGGTGAATCTGCACTTGGTAGAATCCTGAATCCATCTAAGAAACAGAAATATTAGTGAGGCATAAGTATTTCAAGAATTTGATCAATGAAGAGTAACAAGAAATGGTTTTTCCTTGGTAGCATTCAATTTCCTACAATAAATACACATATGCCAACCTGTGACGGTCCATGTTGCCACTTCATTTCCATTTTCTCCCTTAACAACTGTCACCCCTCCCTTCTTGGGTACAAAATGAATTGGACTAACCCAATTAGTATCACTGATAGGATGTATGATCCCAACATCCTACAACTTTATTACCTCCTTTTTCATCACCTCTTTTAGCATTTGGTTCAACTTCCTTTATGGTTAAACAAGCGGCGTAGCTGCTCCCTCCAAGTTTATACGATGCATGCACAAATTAGGGCTCAAGCCTTTGATATCTTCAACAGAGTAGCCTATCACTTTTTCTATACAACTTGAGTTCATTTATCAACTTTTCTTCCTAATCTATCGTCAAGGTTGAGTTTATAATGATGTGATTTCTTTCCTCATCATTTAGAGATTCATACTTCAAGCCCTCAAGGAGTTTCTTTAACTCAAGTTTAGGCTTAGGCACTTCCTTTTCTTATGAGGTCTGCTCTAAGGATGTGTACTTTGCCATCTAAATTATTTCTTATTTATCATTGTTACTCCCCTCTTCTGGTTGGTTTAGATACTCTAGAATCTCCATTACTTATGGATCTTCCATACCATAGTCTGGATTGTTTAGAGCCCACATCATTGTATCAATAATAGTGTTGTCTTCTTGTACTTCTTCACAATACTAAGTGTAGATATCCATGAAGTAGACTGACTCTAATAGATAGGGTCCCTTCATAGCATCTTGGATGTAAAAATCAATGTGATCATTTCTGACATGAAGAGTGATAATCCCTTATGCGACATCAATTAATACTCTTCTAGTTGTGAGGAAAGGCCTTCCAAAGATCATGGGACGTGTTGGATCCTCAACCGTGTCGATCACAACAATGTCTCAAGGAATAAAGAATCACCCAACATGAATAGGAACATCTTCCATGATCTCCACAAGTTTTGTGTAGGTATGATCTGCGAGTTGAATTCTCATTATAGTTTTTACCCTTTTGTTGAGTCCAAGCCTTTGAGATAAATTGAGAGGCATCATACTAATGCTTGCTCCCAAAACTGTAAGTCCTTGTCTAACTTCTTTGTCTCTGACATTAAAAGGAATGGTAAATGCCCCAAGGTGTAACGTCCCCGCTTCTCAGTAACCCCCAATTAAGGGAGACCAAGAAGTCAAAGGTGTTATCCCAAACAGGATCAGTGGTTTTGCAATTAATTAGAATTAATTAGTAAATTCTACTAAAGACTAAACTGAAAACTGGAATAAAGTTTTTCTTGAAACATACCTTAAAAAATTTGGTAACTAGAAGTTTTACTCGAAGTAGAATTCTATCTACCTAAATCCTCCTTTATTACTTTAACTTTAATCTTCACAGGTGCCACATTACTATTTGTCCAATTTTAGATATTACCTAAAATGCCGACAAACAAAATGCAATCAGTATAAATGAATATACTGGTATGTGGGGACAAACAAAATATTGCACATAAGTACTAACAACCTAATCATATCAAGTAGTTGTTAACAATGCACCATTACATTTTCAATGTGACTTCCCAATCGCTTTTACTCATACTCTGGGATATCCTCTCTTAGGGTTTAGTCCTTGCAAGGGACATTAAGGCCACCTTCTCCATCTTGAGCTTGGTGCCTGGGGTCACCTCTCTGGGTGCCCATTGGTCTTCCCTCCAGGGCTTGACCACTCTAGACCTTCCCTCCATGGCTTGGTCTTGCATCATACATCTAGAGATGGTATGTAGGTTTAAGATAGTCACACTTATACTTAAATTGTTATACACATAGTCACTTTAAAAATCGCAGTAATGAATCATCCAAGTAGTATAGTTTTCATTGCAATAGATAAATCCTCAAGAAACGCCATGAAACATAATGTAGTTACTCATAATTTAACCGCATACCTGATTAGTAGATTTCACAAGCAAATAGCAATTCCAAGCAAGCAAGCAGTCCAAGCACACAATTCAACAATCACAGAATTCTTGAAAATCATATGTAACCTATTTACTACACACTTTATCAAGAATCCATTTATTTGGATTGAAATTGCTTCCTAGGGTTTCTAATTTAGATTAGGGTTCCATTAGGGTTTATCCACAACTTTTCACCAATTAACTACAAAACCCTAAAAACAACAAAACTAAGTGCAAACCCTAATTATCTTATTAACATCTTCCTATTAGTCTTAGGATCAACTTAGTATCACTTCCTATGACGAATTTCAAATTATACCACATTAGAAACCATTAACCCTAAATTAGGGTTTCTAAGTTCATTATTGCATATTCATGTGTACATAAAACCCTAAAACAAACATATTATCATCTTTTTAGATTTAATTCTTCTTCTTATTCTCAACAGGTTATGATACCTCAAAATAACCTAATCAAGACATTGAATCTGATTTTCTATCACAATTAGGGTTTTATCATAGTTCAATACATTAACATGGGTAACTTAATGAACTTTTAAAACTACAACCTGTATTAGGCTTCAATATTATTTTTAATGGAATCTACACATTTTTCTGATGAACTTTCATATATAACTTGTTTCCATCTGATAGTCCTATAAATTACTACGATTTTTACAAGATAACCTTTTTTCCGCCAATCAGGAAAAAGCACGTGGAATTTAAGGTTTATTAAACCCTCTCCAATGAGTTGGGCCAGATCCAGTAGGCTCACGCCACCTGGACAGCTGGTCCCCTCGTAGGTGCGCACTCACGAACTAAAAGAACCACCAAAAAGACCAAAAGGCCCTTACCCTAACACTGCGGCTGCGAGGGTGAAATGTAAATTCCCTTTTTGGCATTGGGCTCATTAAACAACAAGGTTCACAAAGCCACACATATAGAAGACATTTAACAAAGAAATCCATATAAATAATTCAAATCATACAATTTTCATATTCATATATCTTTAATGGAGAAATTACATTTCAACCCAAACTTATGAAAATTGAGGTTATAACACAAGGTCTTTCTTCTTTGTAGGAATTTTTGCTTGCACCAAGCACTAGACATCTTGGCCAATTGTATTATCTTGATGTGATCTCCTCTTCTTATTTTTGTGATGAGATCCTTGAAGAAATTAACATACGTAGGCAATTCTCCTATGGCATCCAAGGAAAGGACATTTAGGTACAACTTTTTCATGACTTCCATGTTCTCATACCTCTTCTTAATATGGGCTTTGATTAACTTGTACAGAAAGGGAACCTTTGAGGAATATGGGTTTTTATTGTAAAAAAATTATGGGTTTTATCCCCTTTATTTTGGAGTTTCCTTCCCATTCTTTTTCACTTTAGGCATGTCCTTCTTAGAAGAATTTCCCTTTTCATGTGCTTGTTCTACTATAACTGGTACACTTTGTATCTCTATTATGACGTTACCTTCTTGGTGATTCTCATATTTCTAGTTCTCTATAACTTTTCCTAAGAAGAGAGTAGACATCTTTGCAGTCTCTATGTTAGAGGGGATCTTTCCTTAAGGGTTCTTTATGAATTCAGCTAGTTGGGCCAATTGTTGGTTAATTTGTCTTTGATGTGTCTGCATATCATCCATTTGAGTCTGCATTGTAGTTAGACACCTAAGTTGGTGATAGCACTTTGGGTCAGCTGGTCATTTACCAAAACTTGCCTTTTTACAAAATCAAACAGTTGAGACATCATGTCAGACTGACTTCTGCTCTTAGTATGGTCTTGATCTTAATTTTGTGTTCTTGTTTTGAGATTGACCTTGTCCTTGTCCTTGGTAGTTATTTCAATTTTGTTGGTAATTGGTGTTTCTAGTGAACATGCTTTTCCCTCCTCCTCTCACAAATTTCTAGTGGCGTTTTGGATGAACTATCCAGTTGGTGGGAGTTTTAAATTGCATCTTTGCTTCTATAACTGAAACCAGGGTGATCTGGTCTCTAAAATTTACATAGGCAACCTACTTGGTCTCTTCTTCATCGCTTTCATCATTATATTCTGGTTGGGTGTAGATACAATTATATACGCCATGTCCCCTTTGCCATAGGTGACACATTTCATGACCTTTTGAGTCTTGTATTTTCCTTTGCCTCCTACTTCCTTCAATTGTTTGATGTCTAGAGCAATCTTTTGGATTTGAGATGTTATATTTACCAGGGCCTTGGCCTCCACAATTGGGCCTTCAGAGTTCTCCCCCTTTGTTGAACCCCATCACTTCTCTCATAATCCACGACTGCTTGTAGCGTAGTCATGTTATTGATGATCATCATAGTCTTCTTCGACTTCTTGTCAAGGAAACCACTTCCAACAATGACATTCAACAAAGTCCTTTCTACAGACGTTAACCCATTATAGAATGTGGTCACGAGAAAACCCTTGTCATAGTTGTGATGAGGACAATTCCTTTGATATTCTTTAAATAGTTCCCATGCTTCATGAAGATTTTCTCCAGGCTACTGCAAGAATCTAGTGATCTTATGCCTATTTTTGATGGTTTTTGTTGGTATGTATGCCCTGAGAGCCAATCATATGATGATTGGATTGGCATACGTCATGACTGATTTGATAAATATCAAAGGCAAGATTCCAATTTATTCTAACGCAATAGATTATGAGATAAATGATGGAGCAGAATGAATATCTAAAGAATGACAATTCTCAATGACGTATGTCTTCAAGTTAGTGACTTGAACAATGAGATCATACAAATGCTAAGAGTATGTACATTCTTGTTATATGCCTAGTCAGATGTCATTATGGAAGGATGATAGACAAAAATGACACATCA
Organism: Alisma plantago-aquatica; assembly: GCA_963693085.1. Classification (NCBI taxonomy): domain Eukaryota; kingdom Viridiplantae; phylum Streptophyta; class Magnoliopsida; order Alismatales; family Alismataceae; genus Alisma; species Alisma plantago-aquatica. The sequence continues at coordinate 1,126,939,365 of OY856409.1, read as the reverse complement.
AGACTAGAGTGTGTGTTGGTTGATGACAATGTTTCATTAGTCATGATATATGATATCAAACCAAGCACACAAATACATGTTAGAGAACAGTGTATCAGACAGACCCACCATGAGAGTGACACATGGAACCATGACATAGTATTCAGAGTCATCTCTCATAGTGATGGTGGTGATTGTGATTCTTAGACTTGAAATCACACACTCATCGAATGTGATTGGGTACACTTTGACATCATCCAACGCAATCCTGAAACGTGGGTTGTTATAATGGTGATGATAGGGTGGCTTTGACACATGACACATGACACATACTATGAGTGATAGATATGGGATTTGTCCCTCCTAAGGGAGGATGATGTCCATGCCACTTGATAAGTGAGACTGAGAAAGGCATGTGCATGCACATGTGAATCAATATATCATATTGATAACACACATATCTCAGACAGTCAACTCTAGTTCAAGAAACATGAATGAACATTGAAAGGATGCCAACTCCATGCCTTGAGTTCATTCAAGATATCAAAGATAAAGAAATTATACATTCACTAGAACACCAATCACATACTGTAGGATTGAAAGTTGTTCTCCAACTTTCCTTTTCACTTGGGTAGCAATGATGTAGAACTAGGTGCCACTATTTGCTAAGTTAATCATTTCATACTCTCGGCTCCCCTGGCGTCTGACCTAGGTCCGGCGTTTTGGGCGATTCCGGGCGATCTCTCCCCATCTTTAGCGTGGGTGCATATCTCCTCCCTGTGGGGCGTTTGAAAGGGGTGTGGTCCTCTACCGATGGCAGAGGAGTTGTTGTCCAGATGCAGGGTACTAAACATCGAAGATGAAAGCGACACGGTGGATTTCACTGACGGCTCAGTGGAGATTGACGACAAATGGGGTGATCTCACAGTGGAAGCCAGGCTTCTCACAGACAGGGAGTTCAATTTCTACGCATTTCAAAGAACGATGACCCAGGCTTGGAACACTGCGAGGAAGGTAGCTATCAAAATGTTGGAGCACAAGGTAATACTGATCAGCTTTGAACTAAAGAGGGACAAAGAAAAAGTTATGGAAGGTTGCCCCTGGAATTTTGACAATAAGTTGCTCCTGATGAGAGAGATTCTGCCTGGGGAGCAACCATCTGACATTAAAATAGAGGAATGTGCTGTCTGGGTCCGCTTCTATAATATCCCCCTGGGTTACAGGACGGATGAGGCCTTTCTAAAGATCGCTGGGAAGACGGGGAAGGTGGAGACGTTTGAGAAAGAAAGGAGTGACTGGGCCAGAGCCAGAAGGGCGAAGATCATGATCAACATAGACAAGCCGCTGAAGACCGTCCAGAAGATGAAAGATAGAGATGGAATGGAGTTAAAAATCGACCTAAGGTATGAGAAAATCCCTCACTTCTGCTTCAGATGCGGGCGGCTGGGACACACCACGAAGGACTGTCCAAATGAAGACGAGGAATGCCCAGAGCAATGGGGAGCGTGGGTTAAGGCTTCCCCTCGTAGAGCATTCAAAGCTGAAGACACGCCTATGTCCTATGAAAAGTCTAAATGGGAGCTTTTTAAAGCCGCTGAGGGCAGCATTGAAGAGAGTAAGAAAGAAGAGGAGACGGCAGCTACCCCAAAAAGTAACTACATTGGGGAACCGGAAAAGGAGGTAGAGGAGGGGTCCAGGAGGCCTAGAGAACCAACAGAGAGGGGCCTAGAGGGGAAAAACAAAGATGATATAGTTGGAAGAGATAGGCAGGGACCAGGGAACAACCTAAGCATAAAGAAAGTAGGTTGGACGGAAGATGCTCGAGAATATGCCACACCCAAAGATCATGTGCAGCCACAGGAAAATAGGGGACCTGTTGTTCCCAGCAGTCGTGAGTCTGAGACGGGCAGCAAACAATCTACAGAAGGCTTAGCCAGTAGCTGTACCGAGACACAGAAGCAACCTTTAACATGTGAGGGAGGAACGGATGCATCGTGGAAGGCAGGAAGAAAATATAAAAAGAATCACAGGGAAGGGAAGGATCTGGGGAGTACAAGGCAGGAAAACAGTGACGGAAAAAGGGAAGTAAAAGAAGGAGATAATAGGCCAAAGAAAAGACTAGCAGAAAGGGACAAGGTGATAACAGAAGGGTCAATGGAGACAAGAGAACAGAAACAAAGAAGAAAGGTGGGTAACAAAATGGTATGGGAGGCCTACTCTCAAGTAGCGGGCGCTGGCTGTGACCAGCCCCGTGAAGGGAAATGAAAATACTAACTTGGAATTGCCAAGGTGTGGGCAGCCTTGGCACCATAAGAACCCTCCGTAAATATTGCTGGAGGGAGCGCCCAGATCTTGTGTTCCTTATGGAAACCAAGATAAGTCATATTGATCTTGAGAAAACTCAAAGGCGGTGTGGTTTCAAAAACGGACTGTGCTTCAGCAGTGTGGGGAGATCAGGCGGAATGGGAATTTGGTGGAAGGACCTGGATGTTTCCCTTTTATCGTATTCTCATCACCATGTGCTGGTGGAGATCAGAAGTGATGGTAATCAGTGGTTGTTCGTGGGCATACATGGCTGGGCTGAAAATAATTTGAAATGGAAAACGTGGGAGCTCATGGAGATGATCAGAAAGGATCATCGCACCCAACCTATCATCTTTATGGGGGATTTCAATGAAATTCTGTGCAGCAGCGAAAAAGAAGGTGGTTCTGAAAACAGCTGCCGCCACACTAAAGATTTCAGAGAAATCATGGACAAATGCATGCTTTATGACCTTGGCTTTACAGGGAACCAGTTCACCTAGAGGAAGGGGATCACTGAGGAAACGATGATCAGAGAGCGTCTCGACAGGGCTCTGGGTTCGGAGGAGTGGGCGACTATTTTCCGTGATGCTTGGGTCTCCCACCTCCCTTTCTTGAGCTCTGACCACACACCCCTTTTGCTGAATACCATGGCTAAGCCCCATCACAACAGGAGAGCGAAGGATTTTAAACTTGAAGCCTTCTGGTTGAAAGACGCTGACTGTAGGGACATCATAAGCAGTTCGTGGGATAGCAGTAGGGACAATGACATCAATCACAAACTTAACTGTTGCTCCAAAAATCTTAGTGTCTGGGCAAAGAAAAAATTTGGTGATATCCAAAAAAGGCTGAAGAAAAAAGAAGATGAGCTTTGTAGATTACAAAAGAGGCCAATGAACAACCAAAACATAAACTATTGCAACACGATAAGCAAGGAGGTGGAAGATCTCCAGGATAAGTATGAGAGCTACTGGTTCATCAGAGCAAAGGCGAACGAAATGAGGGACGGGGACCGCAATACTGCCTATTTCCACAAAAAGGCTAAACAAAGAAGGAAAAAGAATGCGATAACCAAACTACAAGATGAAGATGGCAACTTAAAGGAGGAAGAGGACGACATCATTGATGTAATAACAAAATATTATGATAAATGTTTTCCACTAACAATACTTTTGATAACGATGCCACAACAGGGATTAACAGAAGAATTAGCGATGTCATGAATTACCATCTTCAAAAAGAACCCGACAAAGAAGAAATATGGAGGGCCCTCCAACACATGCACCCTACGAAAGCCCCCGGTCCGGATGGCTTTCACGCGGCGTTCTTCCAAACCTTCTGGGACGTGGTCGACAACGATGTTACAACTTTTGTTCAAAGATGGTGGAGAGACGAAAAAGACCTGACCCTGATCAACAAAACAAACCTGGTGCTTATTCCCAAGTGCAACAATCCTGTGAGCATGAAGGACTTCCGCCCTATAAGTCTTTGCAACACTCTCTATAAGGTGGTGTCCAAGATGATGGCTAATAGACTCAAACCTTACCTGGAGGATATCATATCGGCTAACCAAAGTGCCTTCGTCCCGGGGAGACTCATCATCGACAACACGCTTATATCCTTTGAGATGTTCCAAGCCATGAAGAGAAAGAAGAAAGGTAAGAAGGCTTTCATGGGTATAAAGCTTGACATGAGCAAAGCTTATGATAGGCTTGAGTGGAACTTTATCGATAAGGTCATGACCAGCCTGGGCTTCGGCGAGATTTGGTGCAGAAAGGTGAACGAGTGTTTTAGAACTGCTTCTTTCTCCTTCATTGTTAACGGTAGGAAACATGGTCATCTTCAACCACAGAGGGGTATCAGGCAAGGTGACCCGATATCACCATATCTTTTCATTCTGTGTGCAGATGTTTTCTCGAGCTTGATTAACAGGGAGGTGGAGAAGGGCAATATCCACGACGTCAGGAATTGCAGGTTGGGCACTCCCGTGTCCCATTTATTCTTTGTGGACGACAGTGTCATTTTTGCTAGAGCGACTGTGCAGGAGGCAACCAAGATAGCTGAGGTTATCAGCTGCTACGAGAGTGCCTCGAGACAAAAAATTAACTATGACAAGTCAGAGATCGTCTTCAGCAAAAATGTTACCACCGAAATGAGTTTCTCTATCACACATAAACTTCACATGAGGAGGGTTGATAAGCATGACAAGTACCTAGGGCTGCCTACTGTGGTGGGGAGATCGAAGAAAGCTATCTTCATGGGTCTCAAAGATAGAATATGGAACAAAGTCAAGGGATGGAAAGAGAAGTACCTCAGCCAGGCGGGTAAAGAAGTGCTCATCAAGTCGGTTATCCAGTCCACCCCCACCTTTATGATGGGGATCTTAAAAATTCCCGAAGGAACTGTTGAGGATATTAATAAAATGATGGCCAACTTCTGGTGGGGCAGCAACAACAACCAAAGGAGGATCCACTGGCGATCGTGGGACAAAATGTGCAAACCCAAACATGAAGGTGGCTTGGGATTCAGAGACCTAAGCTTGTTCAACACTGCCCTCCTGGCAAAGCAGGTCTGGCGTTTGCACTCCAAGCCCCTTACAATGGTTAGTGACGTACTCAAACAGAAATATTACAGGAAGGATGAGGTTCTGAATGCCTATAGGGGCCATGACCCTAGCTTTACTTGGCGCAGCCTTTGGGGCGCCAAATCCCTCCTGCTGGAAGGCTTGAGATGGTCGGTTGGGAACGGTCTGAAGGTTAATCTTTGGATGGACAACTGGCTTCCTAATGCCAAGGGCTGCTGCTCGTTTCCTGATGGGATTACTTCTCATAGTGATGTGAATGAATGGAGTGTCTCGGAAATCATCGACGAGGAGTCGAGCATGTGGCGTTGGGATATTATCGAGGAGAATTTTCATGAGGAGGATGTTGCTACGATTAGAACGATGCCGCTGGCCACCCATTGTCTGTCAGAAAGATACTGGTATCCTTGCCTTGATGGCTGCTTTACGGTCTGTTCTGCCTATTGGTTGGGCATCAACGGGCATGCCCCCTCTTGGTGCGGGAAACGACAAGTTTTATCTTCCCCTTGGAAGACGTTCTGGAACATAAACTTTCCCCCTAAGCTGAAGATTTTCCTGTGGAGGGCGTGCTCCAACCTCTTACCCACCAAAGAAGCTCTTACTCGTCGCCATGTCCTTGATGATGATCTTTGTAGCATCTGCCAAGAGGAACCTGAAAGCGTGCACCACGCCCTGTTCAACTGCAGCAATGCTGGTACAGTTTGGCAATCCCACCCCCATCTTAAAGTGCTTGCTGGTACTAACAGTAGGGACCTGCTGGTGCTTATCCTTCAAGTCAAAGACCAGAAGTCTTTTGCAGATTTTCGTACTTTCTGTACGCTGTGCTTGGCTGCTTGGAAGTGCAGGAACACCTTGGTGTTCGACCATAACATTTCTAATCCATACATTTCGGTTAATGGCCTTCTTCACTGGTCCGGTGCACTTGGGGGCGACCCTGGTTCTGGTGTCTATGCTTCTAATAGTGAGGCCAAAAGAAGGTCGGCTGCTTGGTCCCCACCAACACCAGATTGTTATAAAGTTAATTCGGATGCTGCCTTCCTTCCAGGCGACTTCATCAGCCTTGCTGCTGTTATCCGAGACTACAAGGGGAGTTTGTTTGCTTGGCGTGCTATGACTTTCAAAGCTGCGTGGTCTGTTTTATCTGTCGAGGCGGCCGCACTGCTGCTAGGTGTGGAGCTGGCACGCGAGATGGGCCTCCCAAACGTGGTCCTTGAGTCGGACTCTTCTGCAATCATTAACATGATTAACATCAATCACACAGGGAAAGGGCCGAGTATGAGCGTTGTTGTGGATATCCAAAATCTGAGGTCTTGCTTTGTTAAATCCACCTATTGTCATGTGAGAAGAGAGGCTAATACTGCAGCCCATAACCTTGCTCGTTTGGGTTTAGGTGGGGCTTGTGGAGTTACATCCCTTGAGGATGGTCCTAATGTTTGTTTGGAGACTTTCGGTTAACTGTTTTAATACAAGGTTTTGGTTTCAAAAAAAAACAAAAGGTGCCACTATTTGCTTGTGATGTCATAATCTAGTTATGGACATTCACTGCCAACGTGAAATGGGACCTATAGGGTTACACACAAAGGATTAACTTGGAAGAGGAGTTTATCCATGAATGATGTTTGGATTGACTACCAAAGTGTTTAGGTACTCAATCAAACATTCAATCAATGGACTTGACTCAGAATCGTCAAGTTCAAGTGTTGAACCAACTTATTTGAGTGTTAGATTGATTGAGAGCCAAATTGACTGTGTTCTGCACAACTTGGACCACCAACCGACCGGTTCACTAGGTGAACTGGTCGGCTCATGTCCAGTGAGATGACTGGTTCACTCTGGTGAACTGATCGGTTCATGTATTCAAATGAGCAGTGTTGGATTTTCCCGATTAGTGAGAAAAAGGTTTTTCATTTCACTTGTTCAATTTGATTGGGACAAGAATTAATATTTTCATTAATTAGAAACAAATAAGGAAAGTCTATTAGAGGCAAGTTTGGGAAGTGAAATGACCGGTTCAGACTCCCAACTGACCGATTCACTAGTGAACCGATTGGCTCAACTTGCCAAATGACCATTTCATTTATGAAACAACCAGTTCGCCTGCCGAAATGCAAATTGTTCATACAAATTATGGACCCTTCTACTCTCGCACAGACTGGGAACCCTGACCCTGCCCCCTACTATAAATAGAGGGGTACAGGGGGCTTCTCTAGAGATACAACTCAGAACATCAGTTGCTCTGCAAAGTTGTTGTCCTCTCTGGTTGTGGTAACCGAGAGAGCCCAAGCAAGTTCTACCTGTCTAGGAAGGAACAACGAGGGGCAGAAAAGCAACTAATTGTGGGAGAGTGTGTTGGTGACTAGTACACCAACAAAAGGGGACAACTCCTTCTAGTCGATTCTTCAGGACGACTAGAGTTCCCGATAGTTTGTGTGGACTATCTATAGAGGAGGGAGACTTCTACCACTAAGGAGGACAACAATCAACCACAGTCTGAGTCAAGACTAGGAGCTTCACAGACACCATTGAAGATAGGTGGTTGAAGACCACACTAGCTACGAGGTATAGTCACTGAGCAAGCCTCAGGACCAGGCATATCTCGCTAAAACCATCCTTCCCATTACATAGATATTAGTGTGGTCTGCTGGTTATGGGTTTTATGGTAAATAAACTTTTGTTTCCACTGCTTACTCTGACCAAGTAAAACCCAATAGTGGAATTAGAGCCACGTCAATACTCTATTTTTTGGTATAATCGATATGATCATATTTTAGTTTTACTGTATTTTATTTATTGCATTCGATGTGAATATTTAAATGACTAATGTGAATATGTGATTAATACCGCATGATCCCACACTAATATATACATATATGATATGGTATATATATGTAATTGATGCGTGTCACCCTAAAATGGTTTTGATGATGGATGTGTAGCATGATTATGGCCTATAAACCCTATGTGCATGTGTGTGGTTGGTTATGGTTGTTTGCATCTCGGTCTGTGCACCGAACCCTTTTCTTCTATTCTGAATGTACCCTGAGATAACTCGAGATTCTCTTCTATCTTTGCTCTCCTCGAATGTAACTTGAGGTTTCACAAAGATTATGTAAAATAGGATTAGTTTTATTTCTTGTTATGACGAAGACTGAAGATGGCCGCTTGAAGGACCAAGATGACCAACTGAGGAGCAGTTTGTGGCCTAATGAGGAGCCCGACAACCCGACAAACTGACCGTCTAGAGGAGCTAGACGATCGGTTGGTGACAACCGACCGATTGGCCATGAGGTGAGCTGATCAGTCATAGGATGGGCTGATCAACTCGGAACGGCCTAAGCATAGATCTTCATCAATAATAGGTTGCATGTGACCTTAGATGACCGTAGTTCCTTGTGTCTCCAAGGAACTACAATAGGATGCCCATAATCATTGCTTTATCATTATTGCATGTTTTCATTTGTGGGATATAGTATGTATATGATACATACTATATATGTGGTGATTGGATACTTATATGCATACATAAGCATATTAAAACCCCTCAATAAAATATTAAGTTTAATATGCCTTCCAAAAGCATCACACATGAAAAGCTTGATCGACTAAGTGTGGGCACGCTCTAGCGTGGTGCAAAGTCTATCTCATGGAAGTGTGATGGTGAATATGTGGGTCTGCCCTAGCATGGTGCATATTCATTGTGTTGTCATTTGGGTCAGACTTAACATGGTGACCTTAATCAGATGAAGCACCTTGAGGCATAAAGTTGAACATGACAAGGGGTTGTGCATGACATCTATCAAGAGTTGCATATGATGCAATTGAAAAATGTTGCCTACCTGAAAGATTCTAGTTGTGGGCGACAACCCTAGATGGTCCATGGCTTAGATGAAATTAGGATCTTCTCACTAGAAGGTTGTACGTTGCAATCTTCCAAATTGATGGTGAAGGCTATCAATTTGATCAAAATAGTGGGAGCGATAATAATTAAAGATCTAATTATTATTGTCAATTTTCAAATCAAATCAAATCAAAAGAGTTTTGGACTAAAATTACAAATTTCCTTTTTTGTAGAATAATTGGATACCAACAACAATCACTTTTTGTTGTGATCGGTCCTTGAGAAGGACAAGCTAAATGGGAACAAATCCCAAGACTAGTTTAGGACGTTGAGAATTGTTCTCACTCAAGAGAGAAAGCTCTATGTCCTAGATAATCCAGAGCCAGAAGAACCCACTCCCACCACACCAAAGGATGAAAGGGATGCTTACAAGAACCATACTGAGGATGCCATTGATGTGAAGTGCCTGATGTTGTGCTCAATGAACTATGAGTTGCAGAGACAACATGAGAACATGGATGTCATTGAGATGGTTCAACATCTCAAGAACATGTATCAAGACCAAGCACGACAAGAAAGATATGATGTCTCCAAGGCATTGTTCAAGTGCATCATGATAGAAGGAGATCTAGTAGGCCCTCACACACTCAAGATGATTGGGTATGTGGAGAACCTAACCCGACTAGGATTTCCTCTGAGCCAAGAGTTGGCTACTGATGTGATACTACAATCGTTGCCAGAATCCTACAGTCAGTTTGTGATGAACTAAAACATGAACAACTTTGACAGGCCATTGACAGAGTTGTTGGGCATGTTGAGGATAGCCGAGGCATAAATGAAGAAACACAAACCCAAACCTATGATGATGATTAGTAGAAGAGCAAGGGAAAAGCAAAGAAAGGTTCTGATGCTATCTAACAATCCAAGTCATCTTCAACTCTCAAGGCCAAGGGAGGGGTGAACAAGGGAGGCAAATATCACCATTATCATGAGCCAGGACATTGGAAGAGAAATTGCCCTCTCTACATAGATGAACTAAAGAAGAAGAAGGAGGGGATGAAAGTCTCCACCTCAGGTATTATGAAATAAATTTAAAATGCTTCTTTATCTCATGTATTTGATACCAGGAAAAAGATCTAACATAATGATGTGCAAGATCTGAAAAGAAGTGAAGGCCTTTATGAAAGGACCAAGAAGGAACACTCATCAAAATTGGAGCAAGTGTTGCAGCCATAGATAGTAGTACCTTTTAGTTTATTTCAACCTAAAGGGCATGCAATAGAGTTATGAACTTCTAAATCATTTTTCCAATAAATAGCAACATTTTATTTTTGCATCTTGTAATGACAAGGATGTCTATCAATAAAGCTCATGTTTTAGTTTCAAAGATATGATCTTTTATGGCAATGCCTTATTTATATTATGGTACTTGGTATGCATGAGATAGAATAAATAACACCTTAAAGTTATTGATGACTCAAATAATAAATTAGCATTATCATATAAGAAAAGAGAAATTCATCTCTAGGTTCCATGTTGATGGATAAACTACACTCTCTTAGTTAATGAACCATTAAGATATGAATGTCTTGTTGGGCATGATGACAAGCCAATTAATCTTCACTAGATGTAGTGGGAGAATGACTATTCTATTTAGGTATAATACAAATTGATGTATATACATACCTATTGGAGTAAATGTTAATACTTCAGATATGGTATTTAGTGAAATGCCAATATGAATATCTTGAAATGTTCAAGAGTATCATAAATGAAGAACAAACTTGGTAAAAGTATTAACTCTTGATATGATCGATGAATGGGATAGTTAAACCAAATGTTTGAGGACCTTGTGAGTAGCTATGATAATGTATCATAGAGAACTCATGATTAAGGCATAATGATGTCTAAATCAAAGAAGGAATCAAACTCTAAATAGTAAGAGCATGATCATCAAGCAAATAACTAATCTTCTAGAATTATTCTAAAGAACATGCTTTACACTAAATAAATGTATAAAAGGAGATAAGAATAAAAAGTGTTGTGGAATCTCAAATTCCTTATGTAATAGATACACCTCATATGTCTAATATAAAACACATTGAGCTTGATGGATAATGATATCCTACAAACTCAAAAGTGATGAATTGGTCATATGATGATGAGCCAATAATCTATCTAGATGATGTTGAGGAAGCAGATTTTGAGTTATGGCTTGAAGCCATAAGATCTAAAATGACTTCCATGTGAACCAAATAAGGTATGACCTTAATGGTAGCACTTACAGGGATAAAACCCATAAGGGCAATTGGGTCTTAAGTGTTAAGACTGACATGGATGACATTTGAAGAGCTGATTGGTTGAGATAAATTCAAGTGAGTTCAAAGTGTTGAACCTGATGATTTTATTTAACCAATTGCAGTTGATCATGCTTGTTATTGGAACTTTAAGACTATGAAATTTGGCATATGGAGATTAAAACTACATTCCTAGAAAGGAATACCATGAGGCTATACACGTGACACAACCTGAAGGGTTTTATAATTCCATTAATGAAAATGTAGTCTATAAGTTTTAAGAGATTAATTGATATGATTGATTAAATACAAGCACCTTAGAACTGGAGTCTTTACTTTGATTATATAGTCAAAAGGTTTGACAGAAATATCAAAATAAAGAACGTATCTGTGATTACAAATATTTAGTCAGAGCGTATTCTTATTCCACATGATGATGTCAAATGTTCTAAGAATAGAAACTTGTGTGGAAATAACTTCTTTAAAGGAATAAAGAGAAATGTCCTATGTGATAGGAATATAGATCTATAGATATATTTCTTCAATGTCTCTTGACCTGATAAAGAGAGAGCATATATTGGCAGTCTGTACTGAAGGGTTCAATATGCAAAGATTTAGTGGGAGAAAACTTGTCCATATTATATGGAGTTAATCTCTTAGATGCCAAGTGTCACAAATTCTTATGAAGAATAGGAACTCATAGATAGATGCCTTATGTGTTTGCAATTGGATCTATCATGTATGTAATCATCCCATTATCTTGTATATATTGGACATGACAAGAAAATATATATGCATTCATCATCTTGTATGTATTGGACATGAAAATATGATATGCTCATCCAGTTATATCATATGTAATGGACATTATGAGTAGATGTCTATCTACTTCTAGTGAGAGTCACTGTAATACCATAAAGAACTTATTTAAGTACTTGTGAAGTATTAAAGGACTAGTTCTATGGTAATAAAAGGAAGAGTTGAGTGTAAATGAGTTACACTGATGCAAGCTTCCGAAATGACAGAAAATAACTGCAAATATAAAAGTGAATATCAGTTGTTAATTGGAATTGTTCCCAGTAAAATTAAAAGCCATTTAATTCCAAAAGGGAATGTCGAGTATCCTTATGTTATGAACAGTAGAGGATACTATATGGATCTAGAAGTTCATACAGATGAACTTATTGATATTCCAACCATTGATGACAAAGTAGAAATGCTAAGTCAAATTATGGAGGTAAATGTTAGGCAAGGAATATCAGATAGCATATTATGACAACTCCATCTCATACGAAATGGCATACATTGAAGAGATGTGAAACATGCAATGTACCGACTAAAGAAAAGTGTTTCTAACTCACTGGACTAGCACTAGCACAGCAGAAAGATGTGGGACATGTTTAGAGATCACTAAGAATATGATTCAAAGGTGATTCGCTCTAAGTGCAAGTGGGAGTCTGTTGGTATGTATTCCCTGAGAGCTAATCATATGATGATTGGATTGGCATACATCATGATTGATTTGATAAATATCAAAGGCAAGATTCCAATTTATTCTAGCTCAATCGATTATGAGATAAATGATGGAGCAGAATGAATGGCTAAAAAATGACAATACTCAATAACGTATGTCTTCAAGTACATGACTTGAACAATGAGATCATACGGATGCTAAGAGTACATACATTCTTGTTATGTACCTAGTCGGATGTCATTGTGGAAGGTTGATAGACAATAATGACACATCAAGACTAGAGTGTGTGATGGTTGATGATAGTGTCTCATTAGTCATGATATATGATATCAAACCAAGCACACAAATACATGTTAGAGTACAATGTATTAGATAGACCCACCATGAGAGTTACACATGGAACCATGACATGGTAGTCAGAGTCATCTCTCACAGTGATGGTGGTGATTGTGATTCTTAGACTTGAAATCACTACACTCATCGAATGTGATTGGGTACACTTTGACATCATCAAACGTAGTCCTCAAACATGGGTTGTTATGACAGTGATGATTGGGTGGCTTTGACACATGACACAGACTGTGAGTGATAAATATGGGATTTGTCCTTCTTAAGGGAGTATGATGTCCAGGCCACTTGATAAGTGAGACTAAGAAAGGCATGCACACGTACATGTTAATCAATATATGATATTGATGTCACACATATCTCAGACAGTCTGCTCTAGTTCAAGAAACATGAATGAACATTGAAAGGATGACAACTCCATGCCTTGAGTTCGTTCATGATATCAGAGACAAAGGAATTATACATTCACTGGAACACCATCCATAGACTGTAGGATTGAAAGTTGTTCTCCAACTTTCTTTTTCACTTGGTTAGAAATAATTTATGACTAGGTGCCACTATTTGCTTGTCATGTCATAAGCTAGTTATGGACATTCACTACCAACGTGAAATGGGACCTATAGGGTCACACACAAAGGATTAACCTGGAAGAGGATTTTATCCATGAATGATGTTTGGATTGATTACTCAAGTGTTTAGGTACTCAATCAAACATTCAATCAATTGACTTGACTCAGAATCATCAATTTCATGTGTTGAACCAACTAATTTGAGTGTAAGATTGATTGAGAACCAAATCAATTGTGTTCTACACAACTTGGACCACCAACCAACTGGTTCATTGGGTGAACCAATCAACTCATGGTCAGTGAGATGACCGGTTCACTCTGGTGAACTGATCAGTTCATGTGTCCAAACGAGCAGTGTTGGATTTTCCCGGTTTGTGAGAAAAAGGTTTTTTGTTTCACTTGTTCAATTTGATTGGGACAAGAATTGATATTTGTGTTAACTAGTAACAAATAAAAAAAGTCAATTGGAGGCAAGTCTGGGAAGTGAAATGACCGGTTCACTAAGTGAAATGATTGGTTCAGACTCCCAACTGATTGATTCACTAGTGAAGCGGTCGACTCAACTTGGCAAACGACTGTTTCATTTATGAAACAACTAGTTCACCTGCTGAAGTGCAAATTGTTCATGGAAATTCCAGACCCTTATACTCTCGTACAGACTGGGAACCCTAACCCTGCCCTCTACTATAAATAGAGGGGTACAGGGGGCTTCTCCAGAGACACAACTTAGCACATCAGTTGCTCTGCAAAGTTGTTGTCCTCTCTTTTTGTGGTAACCTAGAGAGCTCAAGCAAGTTCTACCTGTGCTGGAAGGAACAACGAGGGAAAGACAACTACAAAAAAGCAACTGATTGTGAGAGAGTGTGTTGGTGACTAGTACACCAACATAAGGAGACAACTCCTTCTAGTCCGTTCTTTAAGATGACTAGAGTTCCCGGTAGTCTGTGTGGACTATCTATAGAGGCGGGAGACTTCTACCGCTCAGGAGGATGACAATCAATCACAGTCTAGGTCAACACCTAGAGCTACATAGATGCCATCGAAGACAGGTGGTTGAAGACCGCACTAGCAGTGAGGTATAGTCACTGAGCAAGCCTCAAGACCAAATATATCTTGCTAAAACCATCCTTCCCATTACATAGATATTGATGTGATCAGTTGGTTTTGGGTTTGATGGTCAATAAATTTTTGTTTTTGCTGCCTACTCTGACCATGTAAAACCCAACAATTTACTCAATAGGGTAAAAATTTGTGACGAAAGCATTAGCTAGACGTTCCCATCCATTAATGAACCTTTGAGGAAGACTAAGATACCAACATAGTAATTTGTCTTTCAATGAGAAGATGAACACCTTGTAGTTTATAACTTCCCGTGGAACCCTCTTTCTATTGATCATGTCACAGATGTTCTTAAAGGCATCAAGATGGTAATAAGGATTCTCATATTTATATTTTCCTTTAAAAGTTTTGTTTTGGATCATACCAATAGCAAGTTTTAGCTTAAAATTTGTTGTATCAAACCTTGGAATGATAACAGGGGATCTAAATTCGTTGACCCTTGTCACGGACAAGTCTCTAAGGGAACTGCCTTCCTCTTTTTCTTGATCATCTTTGTCTTCTTCATTATTTTTGTTGTTCTTTCCATTCCTCCATGCCCTCTAGCGGCGACCTTCATCTTGTCATTGTTCCTTAACTCCTCATCACTTTGGTGGTGGAGGTGGTATCTCCCCAATATGGATGTTTCCTATTGGTTGTTTGGGGTTGTAATCCTCCCATTCATATTCTTGGTCCTATGGGGGTATAACAACCCTTACATTCTGGTTAGCTCCACCTCGACACCCTCCTCTACGAGGCGGCATGATGATGGCAAGGTAGGTTGTTTCTCTTATAATCCGCTTCTTCCTGAGTTACCTAAAATATTTTGCATAGTCTAGTCAGAAACTTGACACGTTTAAATGAAGTATTCTACATAGCTACTATTTAGCGGATTAAAAATAATGTGTAGTCAAGTCTATCACTAGATTTGATGCACAGGTGTATGGTGAGTAGACTCGTGTTCCTAATAGTACAATTGTTCCTTGTCCCCGACAACAACACCTAAAAGTTGACCAACCTAAATCACGTGTCCAAAAAGGAAAGGATCTAGAGTAGTCAAACTCTTAAATTTATATCTTGACACTCAAGCTCCCACAACTATTATACAGGGACTGATTCTAGTAAGTCAAGGTCAAACCACATGGACAAGTAATGATGAGTGCTACGAATGTAGGTTCTTATCTCAGCTACACCAACCAAGAAAGTAGATTAAGGTAGTGTTCCTTACGGAATGATGTTACTTCAAACATACAAAACAAGTAAAAGAAAAGTTAAGAAAACAAAATAAGATAACAAAAGAGAGCAAGAGTGTTGTAATGAATATGGATGGGGACTTGGATTTTGGTTTCACCTACTAAGTTTTCTCGCCAACATGAAATACTTACACCCCCTTATATGCTCTTAGCAAGGTTACGAGCAATGATCATATATGTCTATTTCCTCCTCTCTTGAGGTTAGGATAGATCTAGAGTATAAGGTTGTTTCTCTCTCGAGATGGTCAAAAAACAATCACAAAGATAACCATATGATCATTAGCTTTAGCATTCCAACATTCTCATCATTCATGCAACTCCATAGAACTAGATAAGGTTAGCACTACTCTTTTGAGGAACTAATAATCAAACATCACAAGATGGTAACTAATCATGCAAGTGAATAAATAAGAACAAGTGTATGGAGATAACCATTTCGAAGAGCATATATATTCAAACATATGTAAATATATACATGTTGGGTGGGCCTTATTGGCTACTCCCAACCCAATCTATGAGTTTAGCCATCCACATTCATGTACAACATTAGAAATTTACAAAAATGAAGAGACATTAAGGATAAAGACGAAATGGATACATATAAATGAATAGATCTAGAAGGGAAGAAAAGGGGATACACCATCACTAATCTCAACAACCGTAGTTGGAGCATGTTGTCTTCAGATTTGCATATGATGTTGGTGATGGTGGGTGACTAGTAATCTTTTCAAAGGATGAGCCAAGGACAATGGTGGCAATGTAGATATTCTCTCTCCTCTGACTCTTATCTTTAGAGATCCAAGATCAACAAAGTGGATGATGAGTGAGTTGGAGTATGGAAAAACTTCATCGTATCCTCAAATCGTGACCCCTTTCATGGACGAAGTGCGGGTCTATTTATAGGCTCTGCTGACCAACTTAAGCATCTCATTAGTCACATAGTGTAGAACTTTTAGCGACTACTGAGGATGATTGGCGGTTGTGGTTTCTATGGTGGGGAGTTTTGTCGATCGTAGAGATTGTGTGTTCGGCGACTGTAGAGGCATCACAAGGTGCGTTGGTCATAGAGGGACTGACTTTCATCAGTCACTGAGGATGTGTCCTTCTTCGACCGTGGGGAAGTTGAGGTCAGAGACTATTGACATGGCGTGAGTCTTATCATTCATCAAGGTGTCCAGGCAAGGAACGAGCAATGCCTGCTGACTTGTGATGAATCTCAACACTCGCTGAGAATCACAACTATGGTGACTTCCTTGCTTTAGGTGTCATCAACCACTGGGCACTACAATTTGTTCACATAATTGAAAGAGTAGTAAACATGGGTAATGCTCTCATAATGATAAAGACTATCTAGATAAAACATGGTAAAGAGACAAAATAAGAATAAAATAAGCACACAAATATCCATAAAATCGGATGTTATCAACGACACATATGAAGTGGAACATTCTCCTTTTGATCCAAGGAGGAGATTCATTTCTTCCAGATCACGTCTCTCACTACCCCCATGCCACAAGATTTGTTCATGAGGACACCTTAGAGAAACTTGAGTTGTCCGACGAGCTGAAGTCCATATTGAAGAACATCTTATACTCAAGGTGGTATTACAGGGTAACACAAAAACTTAGCATGTTTTTATTCTCAAATTTCTTACCACTTTGCAATACTGATAGAATAAGGTTGGCACCAAATTGATTTATTATAGAATAAATGATGAGGAGTTCACTTTGGGGATTAGAGAGTTTTCCAAGTAAATGGCATTCAAGGAGGATGGATCCACTCATGGTCCCTCAATTTTTTCCAGCAAACTTTATAGTCTAAAATTACCTTATGATCTATATTACATACCCAAGGAGGATACAATTAGCCATATTCATATTATTGTGCTTTGTTACCTCGACCAAGTTTTTTTAAACACTATTTTTGGGAGATATGAAACAAAAGGGGTGGTATACAAGAATAGATTGTACTTCTTGGGTGTATGTTGCACAAGAATACAATTAAGAAAGTACTTATTTAATAGATATATATTTTAGGGTGGCTACTTCCAAAAAATATGACAGGACATCATAATTTGGCATCTCGTATCCAAGTTATCTAAGAAGCTTTGGGTGGTCCCCAAATCACTTGCCTTTGCAATAATTTTATTTATATTCATCTTCTTGTTGTCACTACTATTATAGTATATAATCATGGACAAATAAATATAATATCGATACACGTGGACATATAAAAGCCTACTTCTCCCAGACCAATGCATATTGGGCAACCTTGTGTGTCATTAAAAACCTAAAGTGATAGACACATTAGAAGAATAGATATAAAATCGATCCCTCCTCAAATCCACTTGCTCTTCGTGCTCCAATTTCATTGGGACCTAGATAGTGCATGCGGTCCTCTCCTCACTAGAAGCACATGTATGACTACATATGACCCTCTTTCTAGCAATAGTCAACCCAGATGGACCATCGAGATGAAATGATCCATGCTCTTCATCTCTAGTACTAGGATTTATTATATCCTACACTGCATGGATGTTTGGAATATCATCCAAAGACACTACTATGAATCATAACATCCTAGCCTACCCTCGACAATCAAAATGATCATTCATGACCCTCTTGGCCATATCAACATTAGGGGTCTTGTGACCCAAATGCTTCATAATGGACGTCTAGTTGTTCCTTGTCACATGCTCATCCCTTGTAGTGTGGTTTAACTAAACTAAACTAATCATGGAAAGCCAGTGCCAAATGGAATTGTTTGAAGACAGCCAAATAAATAGGGTATTACCCGACTTAAGTTCCAAAAAAAATTCAAAAAATCGGTTGACGAGGAAAGAGTTGGTTGAAAGATAGGTGGTTTAAGTGTTTGAACTCTTAATGGATTAATAAGGATTCCACATAGAAGTAGAATGGGTTTTATTATGGTGACACTACCCATAATGTTATGTACAATAATCCAAGGATCAATTGGACCTACAAGTCGGTTCATATGCACCATGAGTTGTGTGGCCTTACCTCTACTGGAAAAAGTACATGGTTCTTCGTGGAAAGGGGCATCTGCATCACAATGCAAGGCCTTCTTGCATGATGACCTGGAAGAGAAACTAGACCTTGCCACTTCACTGATACAACTGAAAATAATTTCTTTTTGTGTTTCATTTGTTTTGAAAAAAGTGTTAGGTTTTTGACATATGCAAATTTGATAATTCAAAACACAAAAAATGCATTGCGAATACTTTTGTTGGAATTATTTTCACATGTTTACGATTTTTTGAGGTAAAAATTAGAAATAGTAAAATAATTTAGATATGAAAAAGAACTAAAATAGTTGATATTTCTTTGGTGTTGCAACTAATTCTAAGACATGTATGATAAAAATGACTATTGTAGTTGTTAATTTTGAATCTCGTTGTGGATATTTTCTTAGGGATTTGAGCCATATCGTCTTGAATCAAGCCACCTAAAGTTATTTAGTGAGACACACAATTACTAATCCACTTATAAAAACTAATCTGCATTAACAAAGTCATCATGTTTCTATAAATTTAGAAAAGAGGCAAAAAGTTACTCACTAAGTATGCCAACCTATCTCAAAACACTAAATGGTCATGATGGTTGGTTACTTTGTCAAATAACTTATCCGAAACCTTAAATTTATAAAATCTAAAAGAGGTAGTGATAACCTATTTGGCATACCAATCTAGTTCTAAAGTTGATCTATTCTCAAAATGTTGGGTACCTTGACCTTAACTGAAAAAGGGTGTCTATGTTCTAATTTGAAATACTATAATTTTTTTCATACATAAATAGGTGGTATAGTTGTGCTTAATTGAGGAGTACCTAGAAATGGGTCAAATTAATCATGTTTCTTATTTGGGGGTATATCTTATAGAATGAAGGACTCTCAAGGATATGTGCTTGAACTAGGTTGTTTATCTTAGTTAAAATAATCAAAATTTTTACAAATAGGATTTGACATTCATCTCAACAATTCATTGGACAATAAAATAAGTTAGTTAAGTTTGATAATGTTTTCTACATGTTTATTTGATTTTGACAAGCAATGATTTAAGATTGGGGTGACTTCATGAACATAGTTCATACTATAATTTATGCCCACTTTCACCATACTTGTTGATCCAAATTCTCAACTTTGGCTACATATTAGACTTGTAATTTCATAATAAGTGGAATTTTCTCCTTTGATATCATTTTGAAGTTATTAACTTGTTTTCATGTACATTCCACGAGACTTAGTTCATCTAGAACCAATATCACCTCCATCATCTACCTTGAGACTCAAGTAAATCAGAATCAACCCTTACTCACTCAGGCACAAAATGCAAAACACAGAGCATGCCATGCCTCCATCCAGAAGCCAGTCAATCCGAGTAGTGAGTGCTTGTCAATTTTAGTTAAACCAAAGCTACTCATCGTCACCCACAATAACGTGGGTCACAAGTAGTACAACATTTGGATTGAATCCATAGAGAGAAAAAGTAACTCAACAAAAAATAAATCTTAATTAGCAAAGGAGTTTAATAAAAAAATAGTTTAATGGTTGATTAAATCTTAAAATTACACTAAGATTTCATGAGTATCTTTCAAATACTTTCAATTCAAGATGATGAAAAATTATTCAAAATAGACTCGATTTTTTCTCCTATCCACATATCGCATGACATTACATTTTAATGAGTTTTGTCTATCAATTTTGTATGTAGCTAATTTTCATTTATTCTCAACAAATAAACCTAGTCAAAGAGTTAAGATCCCTTAGGAGTATCTGAGGAAACCATAACCCCACCTTAATTATCAAACAAAGAGAATATATCATGCATATAATCTATCTTTATGATGAAATAGAAGTTTAATCTATATCCTCTACAAAATTTGTAGCTATCCCCAAGTTATGAATATGAAGATATAGAAATTGAGAATGTGAGTTATCATGTACAATTAATAGTACTTATAAAAACAAGAGAT
The DNA here is from genome assembly GCA_963693085.1 of Alisma plantago-aquatica. Lineage (NCBI taxonomy): Eukaryota > Viridiplantae > Streptophyta > Magnoliopsida > Alismatales > Alismataceae > Alisma > Alisma plantago-aquatica. The sequence continues at coordinate 1,126,918,639 of OY856409.1, read as the reverse complement.
AACATTTAAAATATTAATTACTATTGTTCATTACATGGATAATAAGTGACAATTAGGCATTAATACAAGGGATGCATACGTCTATATGGTAGGTGAAGCCCCAACTAAGGCGTACATCACAAAATGAATAGTTTGCATGGCGTATATTAAGAGATTTTGATATAAATAGAAAAAGAAATGAAATACAATAATTATAGAGGGGATATCCTATATAGTAGAGTTGCTCTTGGAACTTTAGATGTCTGGAAAGAGAGAAATCAAACTCCAAATGCCTTCTTTCTTCTTTCTCTCAGTTGCTTCTCCTCTGGAGTCACTTCCTCACTCTTCTTTAATTTAGAGCCAAAACAAATGAAAGATAAACACTAATAACCAACTTACCTCTCTTTATATTTTTTCACTTATACAAGGCTGCACATGGTATAGATGTCCATGAACATCGTACTAGCTTGACAACTGCCAAGATTGAGTCAGAAATGTACACAACATGTAAGATATCATGGGTAGTAATTATTTGTGAGGTTGCATGACATGCGGTTGGAAGGGAACATTATGCATGGGTGTGATACCAAGAAGGTTTACATTAATGTAGCACATGTCGTTCATTAAATAGAGCATGTAGTGCACATTAGAGTTGATAATATCTAAAAACGATCATGTACAGTGTGCACAAGGTCATGCATGTTGTGCCACTAATTTAGTAAAGTTAAGAAGACTCTTAGGTTAATACATGCCATGCACCAGAGGGTGCACATCATGAAAATGATCATTGTGAGATTTCTTTATATTGATGAGGGTGACCTTGACTCTATATGAACAAAATATCAAATATCAACTATAAAACACTTTCTTTAGTCCAGGTGACAACAAATATTCTATTTATACCATTTAAGCAAATACAAGCTAATTATCTAACTAAATTATGGAACTTAAGTCATTCGACGCAAGAAAATAAGGCATAAAAAGGAGTATGAGCTATGTTCATCACCAACCCAACTTTTCCACCATTAACACACTGTGTATCGCTCATAGCACGTTGTGTCTTCCCATAGAAACACAACAACCATCTTCGACGTAGACTTCCAACTCATGCTTTCCTCAAGCATGTTGTGTGCCACCACAGAAGGATTCAACCAAGTCGACCAGATGCCTCTCAATAGTTCCCAAGGGTACACCATGTGATTGTTTGTCCTCTCTCTGTGATGATTATAAGAAAGTCATTCTAAAATTTTTAAATATAAAAATGAACTAACCAAATTGATCATGGAAAGACAATGCCAAATGGAATTGTTTACAGAAAGCCAAATGACCATTGTATTACCTATCTTAAGTTCCAAAAAAGTTTAGTTGATGAGGAAAGACTTGGTTGAAAAATAGGTGGTTTAAAAGTTTGAACTCTTAATGGATGAATGAGGACTAAACCTAGAAGTAAAATGAGGTTATTGTGGTTACACTACCCATAATGCTATGTACAATAATCCAAGGATCAATTAAACATAACAGGGAGGATGCTCCCTCCAACTCAATATCAATAAAAAAAAATCCTAAGTCGGGCCAAGTTGTTGTTGAGTCATTTATTAGTAAACGTCATGGTGCTGGTGACGGTCAGGACCGTGGTCGTCTATCTCTGGTTTGCCGATCGATAAGATCACTGAGATTGACGAGGCAGCTGGGTTGGTTTGGCTATTTCTTTCTATTCCAAAGGAGTCAGCTGTATGTGCGAGTCACCTTCTTTGGTTTGGGGCTCTTAGTCACCTTATTCTAAGCTCCGTTGGACAACAAGGAATTCTCATTCAAAGACGGGTCGACCGTACTTGTTATGGGGAAAGTTGGTTCATATGCACCATGAGATGTGTGGCCTTACCTCTACTAGAAAAAGTACACTATTCTTTGTGGAACGGGGCACCTGCAACACAATGCAAGGCCTTGTTGCACAGCGACCTGGAAGATAAAGCAGACCTTGTCACTTCTTTGATACAACTAAAAATAATTTCTTTTGGTGTTTAATTTGTTTTGAAAAAAGTGTTAGGTTTCTGAAATATGTAAATTTGATAATTCAAAACATGAGAAATGCATTGTGACTACTTTTGTTGGAATTAATTTCACATGTTTATGATTTTTGTGAGGTAAAATTTATAAATAGTAAAATAATTTAGATATAAAAAAAGAACTAAAAGAATTGATATTTCTTTGGTGTTGCAACTGATTCTAAGACATGAATGATAAAAATGGCAATTGCAGTTGTTAATATTGAATTTCATTGTGGATATTTTCTTTGGGATTTAAGACAATCCTCTTGAATTAAGCCACCTAAAGGTATTTAGTGAGAAATACAATGACTAATCCACTTAGAAAAACTCATTTGCATTAAAAATTCACCATGTTTCTATAAATTTAGAAAAGAGCCAAAAACTTTCTCACTTAGTATGCCAAACTATCTCAAAACACTGATATGGTCATGATGGTTGGTTACTTTGTCAAATAACTAAATTGGAAACTTAAATTTATAAAATATAAAAGAGGTAGCGATAAACTATTTGGCATACAAATCTAGTTTGAAAATTGTTCTATTCTAAAAATGTTGGGTACCTTAGACTTAACTGAAAAAGGATGTCAGTGTGTTATGAATGTGAAATGATATAATTTCTCATATAGACATACGTGGTATAGTTGTGCAAAGTTGAGGAGCATCTAGGAAGGGGTGAGATTAATCAAGTTTCTTATTTGGGGGTATATATTATAGAATGAAGGACTGTCAAGTATATGCGTGTGAAGTAGGTTGTTAATCTTAATTGAAATAATCAAAATTACAAATAGGATTTGACATTCATCTCAACAATTCATTGGACAATAATATTAGTTAATTAAGTTTGATAATGTTTGCTAGATGTTTATTTGATTTTGGCAAGTGATGGTTTAATCCTGGGGTGACTTCATGAACATAGTTCATACTATAATTTATGAACACTTTACCATTCTTATTGATCCAAAATTCTAAACTTTGGCAACATATTAGACTTGTAATTGCATAATAAGTGGAATTTTCTTCTTTGACATCATTTTTAAGTTATTAAATTGTTTTGATGTACATTCCACAAGACTTAGTTCATCCAGAACCAATATTACCTCCATCATCTACCTTGAGACTCAAGTAAATCGTAATCAACCCTTATTCACTCAGGCACAAAATGCAAAACTCAGAGTACTCCATGCCTCCATCCAGACGCCAAATGATATGAGTAGTGAGTGCTTGCCAATTTAAATAAATCCAAAGCTACTCCTCGTCACCCAAAATAACTTTAGTCACAAGTAGTACAACATTTGGATTGAATCCATAGAGAGTGAAAGCATTAAAAAAAAACTCAATCCTAATTAGCAATGGAGCTTATAGAAAAATAGTTTGTTGGGTTGATTAAATGTTAAAGTTACACTAAGCTTTTCATGAGGATCTTTCATATGCTTTAAGTTCAAGATGATGAAAAATTATTCAAAATAGACTCGATTTTCTCTCTTGTAAACATCTCACATGACATGACATTTTAATGAGTTTCATCTATTAATTTTGTAAGTAGCTAATATTCATTTATTCTCAACAAATAAACCTAGTCAAAGATTTAAGCTCTCTTAGACGTATCTAAGGAAACCATAACCCCACCTTAATGATCAAACAAGGAGACTAGAGCATGCATACAATCTGTCTTTTTGATGAAATAAAAGTTTAATCCATAAATATCCTCTATTAAATTCGTATCTATTCCCAGGTTATGAATATGAAGATATAGAAATTAAGATTGTCAGTTCTCACATACACTTAACAATATTTAGAAAAACAAGAAGTAAAGTTTAAAACATTACATGGCTAATAGGTGCCATTTAGGCACTAATACAAGGAACACTTACTTCAAATTGGTGGGTGAAGCCCCAACTAAGGTGTACATCACAAAATGAACATTTTACATGGAGTATATTAAGAGGATTTGAAATAAATACAGGAAGAAATGAAATACAATAATAATAGAGGGGATATCCTATATAGTAGAGATGCTCTTGGAACTTTAGGCATCTTGAAAGAGAGAAATCAACCTCAAAATTCCTTCTTTCTTCTTACTCTTAGTTGATTCACATCTAGAATCACTTCCTCACTCTTCCTTAAGTCAGAGCCAAAACAAATGAAAGATAACCCCCAATAAATGACTTCCCTATCTTTATATTTTTTCACTTATACAAGGCTGCACATTGTATAGATATCCATGAACATCGTACTAACTTGACAACTACCAAGATTGAGTCTGAAAAGTACACAACATGTAAGATATCATGGGAAGCAATTATTTGTGAGGTTGTAGGACATGCTTTTAGAAGGGAACATTGTGCATAGGTATGATTCCAATAAGGTTTTCATTAATGTAGCACATGTCATTCATTGAATAGTGCATGTCGTGCATATTAGAGTTGATAATATCTGACAATGATCATGCACACTGTGCACAAGGTCACGCATGCCATACCACTAATTTAGTGAAGTTAAGAAGACTCTTATTTCAGTACATGCCATGCACCAGAGGATGCACATCATGCAAATGATCATTGTGATATTTCTTCATATTGATGAGGGTGACCTTGGCTCTAGGTAAACCAAACATCATATCTCAACAATAAAACACTTTGTTTAGTCCATATGACAACAAATAACCTATTTAAACCATTTAAGCAATTACAAGCTAATTATCTAGCTAAACTATGGAATTTAAGTCATTCAATGCAAGAAAATAGGGCATAAAAAGGAGTATGAGCTATGTTCATCACCAATCCAACTTTCCCACCATTAACACATTGTGTATCACCTATAGCATGAGTTGTGTCTACCCATAGAGACACAATAACCATCTTTGACATAGACTGCCAACTCATGCTTTCCTCAAGCATATTGTGTGCCACCGTACAAGGATTCAACCCAGTTGACCACATCGATGCATGATGCATTCTAACAACAACATGATGTGCTCCCTCATCAGTAACCATTCAACATAACCATCAATATGACATGTTACAACCTTGACACATCATGATGAATGGCTCTTGACCCCAACCTTTGGGAACTATTGAGAGGCACATTGTGTCCCGACCCATACATGATTTATCATCACGGAGTTCTATAAAAACATAAACAATATGAGAAGTTTTGAAGAGGTATCTTTGATTTTATCTCATTCTGACCCCAACAAAAAAGTGGGAGGCCACCTAGAGGACAATTCTACAAAAAGAGAGACTAAAAATAAGAAGAATAGGAAGGAATAAGAGGCATAATAACTTCTCCCTTGGAGCAATAAGCTTGTTGTGCAGTTTCATTGTATATGATTGATCCTCTATAGGTGTTGTATTGTTTCTTTCTCTCTTTTCCTATGCTTATCCATTATTACTCTGTAAACTAGTAGTAAACATGATTTGCAACTTTTTATGTAAATCACCCATACATGTAGAGTGGATTCCCTTGTTAATCAAATTATCTACAAGTTCCATGGAGCGACAATGGAGAAACACAAGATAATAGAAAAAATAATGAAATACAACACTTTTAGAGGAGGAATCCTCTACAATGGAGTTACTACGAAGCTTATTCCTTTGATGGAGAATGGATTATGCATCTTATTATTTCTTTCAACCTCTCTTTTCATGAAATCACCCTTTGGGTTGCCTCGTACTCTTTTCTTGAGGTTTGAGTGGGATAAAACTTAATATATATATTTCCAAATCTTCGCTCTCAATATTTATATTTGTATATAAATCTAGACAACATGTGATCTCTGAGTCAGGAAACAATGTGCCTCTCACTATTTACCAAGGATCAAGGCCAATAACTGTTTGTCATGGCATGTTGAGGGTTCGACGCACCATGTCGAAGGTTATGTTTAGTTGTTGTTATTGAGGTAGCACACTGTGTCAATGTCCAAACATGTTGTGCATTGGCCTGGGCGGCTCATCCAATTCCTCATGTGGTGGGATGCATCATGCTTGAGGAAGTACTCATGCACATTGAAGCTATTTGTTGTCTCTATGGGAATCCATGTTGCACTCTGGGTGAGACATGCCATGCATGATGCTGGGAAAGTTGGGTTATCTTCTGAATGGAGGTAAAACATTATTTGACTTGTGCATGAGTAAATAAGAGTTGATTCCCATGTCCATAAGTCCTAAGGTCGATGGTAGAGGTGGTATTGGTTCTAGGTGAATCAAATTTTTTTAAATATGTAGAAAAAGACATTAAAATATCAACATGTCAAAAAAGAAGAAACCTACGGTAATATGTGACTAAAAGTCTAATATGTAGATAAAAATAAAAATTTGAATCAATATGTTTGCTAAAAGTGGGTATAAGATTTATTAGAAACTGTACTCATCAATCACAAAATTATAAGTGATGGTGATCAAGCATAAAGAATATCACCAAGAATGGGTAAAAAAAATTATATTGAAATGATAAAATAAACACTCGTAAAATATAAGAATTATGATCCATAGGGTTACACCTCGAGTCTAGTAGAGACAAATTTATGCATACACTCATGGATAAAATGATAAAACTTGAACCATCAAGAAATCACATCACGGGAAAAGGAAAAAAAGAAGAAGATTAAAGAACTTTATGGTGGAGAGGGATATAATATCTAAATTTTCTATTCTTTGGTTCATGGGAAACTACAATCTTCTAGGATATTATCTTTTTGAATATTCACTTATGATCTAATATTGTTTCCTCTTGGAGTGGCCACATATCTCTTCAGTTAATGACTCCCCTTGCCCATAGTCTAGGATACCTATTTATAATTTTGGTGTGAGGATATTGAGTCATGTGATACATTAGACATACCCTAGTTAGGGTTTCTTATTTGACATGATACTAAAGATTAGTTGTGATCCAATCAGTTAAATAGTCGATCTATTGTATGGATTAAAGAATCATTAGTTAGTCAACTCATGGGTGCGATGGTCGACTGGTCTACACCTTATGTTCTGTTGTGTTGTCTAGTTGACAAAGTATCTTGTGAGACAACTAGTAGAAGAGTAGGTTGATTACTTTTGCACCAAGACAATCAATTAACTCAAGAGTGGATCAAATAATTAGCTTTTTGTAGAGTCCTAAGCTTGACCAATTGATCAAATCATGTGTTTTTCTTAGTTTATAAAACATTTTATCAACATCCCACTTCATGTGCACAACATACAAATGATGAGGAGAAAGATGGACTCACCACCATGGTCATAATAGAAATAAGAAAAAATACTATAAAAATCCAATATCTCAATAAATATGTGTCAATCTACGACCAAAGACTCAACTACGGTGACAATTATGAATGCATGATCAAACATGGTATTTCCATCCTTAGTGAGGTAAATAGAATTCATGAAGGAAACCTAGGTAAAAATAGTGATTTGAACAATAATACTTGTACATAAATGAAAATGGGCCAAAATAAAGATTTACAGTAAACAAAATTGTTAATATCAACTTCTCGTGTCATTTCACCATTATGTGATAAAAAATAGGAATAGAGAGGGGTGTACAGTGTGGACAGACCACTTATACCTTGATTGGACGTGGTGAACATGAGAAGATCTTGTCATCCTTTTCTCTTCACCAAGAATTACAAATTTGAGATGTTAGGAAGCTAGATTACTATATCGATCCTTTTAGGATCTAACCTTAGGGGTTTCATTGTTGTTTTCAAGCTTGATGTGTTGTTTAAGAGAAAGTTCAGAGATATGGGGTGCTACGGTTTAAAACATCTCAAAATGACAATCATGTGGGCTGCTTTTATAGATATAATGGGGTAGGTTAGGATTTTATCATCGTGAGACCTTGTTTATCTCATTTTTAATGAAATTATCCCAGATATTTCCAATTTTTGCACCTCGAGACATCCATGGTCCATGGTATTTATCATATCATGAGACAACTTAAAGAGAGGGCATTCTGGGGATGTGTCTATAATGACCCAATACCCATGTTAATCCTAAACCCTACTTTAGTCATTTTTCCTAACTTTACCTCTTCTGATATGATTGCACATAAAACCCTAATATGATGATTAAATCAACTGATAACACTCAACTTTTAATTTATGTTTAGTTAATGAGAATACACTAAATAGCTATAAACCCTAGTTTAAGTAATGACATAATGAAAGCATGCAACAAGTGTAGTAAATCATAGACTATTTTCTAATTCATATGGTTAATTATAAGTTGTTGCATCAGGATAATTTTTTAATATATATGATGAAAGTATGCTTTGAACAAAACTTAACCTAGGGCAAGCTAATGTGATCTTTAATCAATAAAGGGAGAGTGAACACATGCTATGTGACATGTATTGTATCGCTTTGGGTGAACCATTATTTGATAAGTTAGTGATTTTGTAAGTGGCATATTGAGAGTTAAATGGGATAAATATACTAGCATATTTGAGCTGAGAAACTTGAAAATGAGATGTGCCTGTATGTCCTGGGAATTCGAAAAAATTCCTATGAAGCTGGTCAAATTGGTGATGACACACTCTGGGGTATGTTGAGCTTGGTCTGAGTTCCCATACATGTTCCTGAGTTCTCTTAGAATGGTTGGTTAAGTAATTTTTTTGTTAAGTAATTTTGTTTATGATGTTGTATGCCTGTCGTGAACTTGGGGTGGATATTCTTTGAACTAGGGCCAAGTCAAAGAAATCTTGGCCAAGTTGAGTGCCTTGGGTGGATGTCAAGCAAGATTGAACTCAAGAAGGATCCCCAATGAACTGAGATTGAGTATACCAGAATCATGGAATTTTTTTTGGTCATACATCGACAAAATTAATGATGAATTTGGCTCAAATTCTATAAACTCAAAACGAGTCAATTTTCACATAGTGAAGTTTTTTTTATTTTGTTAAATATTTGACTTCTCTTAGTTGATATTGATGTTTTGAAGTTATGCCTCTTGAATTTGGTCCAGTTGAAAAGACCTAGTTTACTTGCCACTTTTTGAGATGTCTTCATTTATGTTGAGCCCATTAGGCCATGAATTTGGGCCGAATCCATCAATCTGGACCAAGTTTCTAAGGATCCTGTCCTCCGTTTTGGGCTTATCCTATTTTCTTTGCCTAAACCTTGTGTTTAGTTTCTTGCTAATCACCTCTAGTGGTGATTAAGGTTGCTTGTACTTTGGTGAGAGTTGGAGGTGCCACTTGCAAATAACCCAAGTCTAAGGTTGATGAGCAAGTTTGTCACCTTGAGAGGTGTTTTTCTCTCTCCTTGCTTCCTCTAGAGTTGAGAGGAAGGGTTGGGCTCATTGCTTGAGTTGCCTTGCGCTTGGTTGAGCCTTGTTGGGCCTTGTTTTGCCTTGTTTGGGCCTTGCCTTGCCTTGACGGACCTTGTATCGGACAAGGGTGTGTTAGGGTGCCTTGTTTCAGCCATGGTTGTGTCGGCCATGAGGCTGTGTCGGGAAAGAGAGTGTATCACCCATGTGGTTGTGTCGACCTTTGACCATCCTTGACCTTTGGCTTTGTTTGTGTCACCACCCTTGTAGACACTTGGTGCATGATGCTTGCATGTGGCAATTGCCTTGGACATGTGTATGGGGCGAGATAAGGAGGTGGCATTTCCCATGGACAAGTGTCCCTAGGTGGGCGACACCTTGCCTTGTTTTCTCCTTCACCCTCTTCTATATATGCCTCTCCTTTCTCTTGCTTAGGATCCCTTTAGTTGGTGTTGCTTCCTTTCCTTCCTTCGTGGGTAACACATCTCATTTGCTAGTTGGTGGCCGATCCTCCTCCTTTTCCTTGGAGTCTTCTGCTTCCTATAGTGGTGGCCAAACCCTAGGGTGTCTTGTTCTTCTTCTTATGTTAAGCATCTCCCCTCTTTCCTTAGCACCTTCTTCTTCTTCTCTTTCTTGCTTGCTCTTTGGCCATGGTGGTTACAAGTTTTTTTTATCTTTTTGAGGTGGCCGAAGGTGGTGCTTGAGCTTGGGAGCTTGGTTCTAGGAGCTTGGAGTTTTCTTAAGGCGGGTTACATAACTCCTAAACCTAGCTATACTACTTCCTTTTCTTGTTGCATGTTATGTTTCACCTTGATCGACCATGTATCTTGTGGATATATGTTCATGTTGTTGGTGTGTTCTTGACCTTGGTGATCGAACCATATTTATAGAGTTTCTTGGGAAAAACTCCTTTCTCTCCATTTGGTCTTGAGAAGTGAGTTCGGATCTAGTGGTATAGGCAACGCTCCTCTCACTTGGTTGTTGAGAGGTGAGTCTATACTATAGTTGCTTGGGCAACACTCTTCTCTCACCATGGATTAGAGAGGTGAGCCTTGGTTGGATGTTGACCTAGTAGGGGTTGGGAGCTTAGCCGATATGGAAATGATATATCATGTTGCCTGAGATATGTGATGGAGGTTGTGTAAAACCCCTCTCTCTTTATTGTTGAGAGATGAGACAACTCTCTTGATCTATTAGGGTTTTGTGATGGTGATCTTGAGGTTAGTAATGACCAAGACGAGATGAACCTTTGTCCTTTCACGATACACCTTTGTGATGATGTTGCCCGACACCCCTCACCTTGGGTTTAGCTTTGGTCGTTATGGTCAGGTTGAGTTTGGTTGGCTTTGTGCCCGATATGACCATCTTGATCTTGTTGGTGCCTTGGGCGATAGGCCTTGACCGAGATGACACCTTTCTCCTAGTAGGTGTTATCCCCTTGGCCAATATGGTGCTTAGTTATTATCTTTGTAGGTGCCTCTGTTTGGTGCCTTGGGTGACACAAGTTGGGTAGGTCTTGAGCTGCTCGATATGTGTTGAGTGGTGAAACCCTAGTGCTTGCCGTAGTGGTGGTCGATATGGTGTGCCTGATCTTGTTGGATGGTAGGCTTTATTGTGGTGCCCTTGTATCGTCTGGTGATGTGTGCATGGTGGCCGTTATAGCGTTGGCCTGGGCGCCACAATCTTGGTCGTTGCAGTGGTGATATGGTTGTCCGATGCAACCCTAACCCTAGCTAGCCAATAGGGTCTTAGGCCACAACTAGTTGCCCGATGCACACATAGCTCAGCTGCATGATACATCTCCTAACCCCAGATGCATGATGCGTTCATGTTACCTTGGTTGCACGACATCCCATAGGCCTTGTTGACCGACACACTCTTGTGTTTGAGCTAGCCGACATATGTGGCTAAGTGCCTTGGCTGACAGGCCTTTAGTGAGGGTTGTTACCCTGCCCGATACCACCTATGGTAAGGGGTGCACAACCCATCACACTTTTAGCGAGGGTAACTAGTACCTTTAGTGAGGGTTATGCTTAACCTGGAAACCCTAGCTAGTGATGTGTTGTCTTGTAATCGCACCAATGTTGTTGATGTTTTATGGATGATGGGTTGTGAACCAGTGCCATGCTTGATGCATAAAGATAATGCTAGATCATATAACAAGATACTTGTTTATGTTTATAAGATAAATGGAATAAGTGGATGCTTATGATTCGATAAACATAATGTAATTGAACAGCTGTATGCCTCATATGATTATAATCATGACATGCACATCTGCAACCCTAATGACATAATAATCAATAAGATCTATGTATGGTGATTTTAAGTTATCTCTCTTGATGTGCATACTAACTATGTAGGTGTATCAGGTGAATTCATATCCAGGTAAGAGCTATGAGGTATATGTGTTTGAATAACTTTGCATGATGATAATTCTTGTTGATGGGATAGCATGCATCACCAGTATGTTGGGATAGGTCTGAGGACCTGATGAGGGCTGAGTGCCCAGTGAGGTGTTATCCTCTTGATGATGAGATGAGGGATTGTTATCCCAGGTGATGATGTAAAATGATGATGCCTTGAGAGGCAGTGGCTTTCTGTGATGAGGGATTAAGATCCCATGATAATGTGATAATGACAGCATTAATGTAACTCAAATGCCATTTATGTTTTACAACTTGGTTGCCTCAACAATCCACTTAAAATATACTAATTAATTATAGTAGAACATATCATGTAGTTTGCCATGGCCATAGATCCATCATCGTCAATAGCTGGTGATGGTAAAATAGGTTTTCCTGCGGGTTAACCTAGAAGCGCATATTGTTGAATATGTGTGGTTTCTCCTAGCCAAAAATGAGGAGGATTAGAGTGCAACTTCGGTTGTAGACTCCAGAGTGTAGTTTCAGGCCCGTGGCTCAATTTGTTAGAGCATGGTGAACAGGCCCATGGCTTAGGATGTGTGATAAAAAGAGCATGATTGTGTTCATGGCTCAGATCACGGTGATCATGCACGTGGCTCAGTTTCACTAGCACAGATACCTGTACCGAGGTGGGCTAGGCAGAGGGTAGCCTGACCTTATGGCTGAGGCCACTTAAGCATGAGACTGTGGTCCTACTTGTTTTGCACTCGTGCACTAACCACGAGGTGGTGAGGTCATGGAGTCCAACTCTTCCATTGACCTTTTATGGCACCGGCTTGGGTTTCGCAACCGAAGGTTGGAATTGAGCGGTACGACTCACTTCCTCAGGGCATAATAATATGTAATCTAGCCAAATAGTACTTATTGCTTAAGACAAAACACAGAACATTGGTTGAGGCCTTGCTTATGTAGTTGATCTTATTATACCTTGCAGTTACTTATACGTTCCTTATGTTATGTGGTAATGTTACAACCCCAATTTTTGGGTTCATTTGGTGAGAAATGTAATTTCTCATATTAAGTATATTTGAACGAATAATGATATAATGTATTTGGAATAAATGGATTTTGTTTAAAATAGCCTTGATGTTTTTGTTGTGGGCTTTATTGGCTATTGGGCCCAAATAACATGAAAATTCAATTAGTGAATGAACAATTGAATATTTGAGAAAAGAAAAGATGGAAACCTCTAGATGGCAAATCCAAAGAGGGATTTCGTGCCTCTTGGGTTCCTTTGGTTCCAAGGAGTCCAAAGTTGCATAGAGAATGCAATAAGAAAAGAAAAGATCAATTAAATATTTCTTTGTGAAGAAAGAAATTGAAAGTAATGGTAAAATGTGGAAAACAAGTGAAAAGAGGTATAATTGAATTATCCTTGGTGGAATTTCGTATCCCAAGGATTCCTAATGATAAAAGGAATGCCAATGAGGAAAATAAAAGAGAAATAAAGAGAAATCCTCAAAAAGAGATATTTTAATAAGAAATAAACATGATAATGCAAAATAATGCATATAGATGCATCTAGAAGGATAATAAATATCTTTGGAAAAGAATTTCGAAATAATAGAGTGCCTTGGGATCCAAGGAGTCCCAATAAAGAAGAAAGATAGAGAAAATACCAAAATTGCAAAATAAAAGGATAATGCAATACATTATTAATGAATTTTGTGTTGTTTTTTCAAAAGGTGGTATTTTCTATTAAAAGAGAATATAATTCTGTGCCAATAAATTAAAAGGCAAGTACAAAGAAGATAAAAGATATAATTTTCGAAATCCTAATATCAAAAGAAGGAGGAATATTAAAGAAATAAGTGAGAGAGAGAAACTAGCTTCTTAATGAAGGAATCATATTCCTATTAGGAAAAGGCATTGCTAATGCATGGATGAATGTTGTAGGGCGTGGATACTCTCCCCTATATAAGGGGTAGAGCCCTTGGTCGAGTTTATATTAATTCCAAGCATCTGTTCTCTCTCCTTCTTCATCATTTATGTCCAAAACCCTAAACCTTGGGTGGTGTCTTCTCGGGAGCAACAGAGAGATGTGGAGTCATCCCAAGGAAGGCCTGATGTACCTCGAGGACCAGTGGATGATCATCTAATATCCTTGAACATCGGGCTTCACCCAAATGTCGGTGGCACACCTAAAGCACGGATGCAGCATGGATGCAGGTCGCGAGTTTACAGAGCCTGTTACTGGCCGTGGTGGCCATATACAAGGTATCCCCACCTGTGCGGGGGAGTGACAAAGGCTAGGGAACCGTCCTCATTGGCCGACGAGGTCCAGGAGAGGAAGGAGAGGCCACACGAGGTGCAGCTAGGGCGGCACAATGAGCCGTCGCGGGGAGGAAGATGACCTATGGGTTGTTGGATGGTTCTGCCCTTCGCAGGCTAAAGAGATGATCCACTTACGCAGGGGTAGGAGCGTCTTTTTGAAATGTTTCCCAAAGCATGCGTTGCATGGGAGAGGCTATGTGGCGTAATCTGATTGGCCGAGAGGTACTTTTCCTTGCAAATTTCATAAATAAAGATTGGTAGCTCGGATTAGTATATATAAGATATGAAAATTGATCAGGAGAACGAAAGGAATCCAATAAAAATGATATTAAATATTTATTCTATTCGTAATTGCAAAAGTACTATAAGTTGATGAAAAGAGCATGAAAGTTAAGTTAAAAACCCTATAAGTGATTAAGGTTGAATCTAGTATGCTTAATGGGTTAATTGAAGTATTAATAACCTGTTGAATGATAATGTTAGATTCAGACCTGATCTAGATGTAAAATTGCATGATTTAGGGTTTTTACCCCATATGAGAATGATTATATATTTAGAAACCCTAAATTAGGGTAAAAGAGGATAAGATCATATATAATTGGAAAGATGTGAAAATACGTTGTTAAATGATGATTCAAAGTTATTGGAATACAAAAGACCTTAATTTTGGGTAAGTACCCTTAATATAGTAATATGGGTTTTCCAATGAATAAAAGGTGGATTTAATGATATATCGAGTTCATATGTGATTAGACTATAATGAACTTGGAATTAATGATAAATGTGGATAATGATCTTGTTATGGATGAAAAGGATAAAAATAGTAGTTTTAATGTAAAAGAGGTTGAATGAACTTAATTAATGGTTAATGGTGCCTTTAATCCAAAAATAGGGTTATATGCTATTAAGATAACCTTAATATTGAAGAATAGATGAGATAATTAGGGTTTATGAGTAATGGCATAAAATTAGGGTTTAATATGGTAAAATATGAAGGGAAACCCTAATCGCAAAATGAAACCCTAAAATGGATATAGAAACCCTATCCAAATCAATAAAGTAGATTCTTGATAAAGTATGTAATAAATAGAATACATATTCTTTTCAGGAATTATGTGACTGTTGAATTGCTTGCTTGGATTGTTTTCTTGGTTGGATTTGCTTAATGCTTGTGAAATAATCAAATCAGGTATATGGTTACGCTTATGATTATCTCGATTAGTTTTCCAAGGATTTTATCGATGTTTCCCTCATGGCTTGAAATAACTGTTGGATGCTTTTATTTCATGCAACTATAGAGTGACTATGACTATCACTATGAATATACATGTATAACTGGCTAGATCTGGGTCCACCCCTGTGGCTATGCAAGGGATAAAAGGATAACCTAGAGCAAGGTATAGGCTGTCATGAGTTAGAAATTGGGCTACACATGTGTAGTGCCATGAGACTCTTAGCTTGCCATGAGTTAAGGAGTGGGCTACCTACGGGTAGTGCCATGTGACTCAGCCCTAGAAACTGATTCACCTGTTAGGTGAAATCATGAGGGGTATAATGGGGATCTACCATAAGGAAGGTAGTATCCAGGTCCACTGTAGGGACAGTGCAGGGGATAGGGAATGAATGGATCGCACAGTTATATTTAAAACATAAACTTGTTTGTTAAATGGTAATTGGCTGCAATACATTGTTATGAATAATTGCATGATTATTTTTTCCCCCACATACCAGCTTCGGCTGACCGACGTTTTGTTTGTCGGTGTTTTAGGTATAAGCCAAAAGGACAAACAGTAAATCATCATATTGTGAAATACATGAAGTAAAATGCAAGGAGGATTAGTTAGAGTACAATGCGTACATGGATAGAAGTTTAGAAATCCAAAATTTTCAAAAGGTATGAAAATTTTTATTACAACTTTTCAGTATAGATTGTTGAAATTTAATAATTGTTCTTGGTTAAGTGCCGAACCTTTGATTCGGAAGTTATGGGTGCGACTTCGACCTCTCGGTCTCCCTTAATTGGGGGTTATCAGGAGGTGGGGTCGTAACAGGTAAGATCTTATAAATCTTATCTTGTCAATCATGTTCCATAAAGAAAATCAGGTTATATGCCTCTCGGATATCCTGGTAAGTTTAATAATACAGTAACACCTACTCATTATGCTGCTCATATAATCTTCTTATACTAGTTATCTGTTTTACCTGCTTTAGCCTTCTTTGGAGTTTTATTTTTTCGGCGGGGAGTTATGTTTCTCGTTGGGACTGTGTGTCTCAGCCCATTGGTTTACAACCTTTTTAGGTGGTCACACTAGACGTGGTGGTGGTAGCGAGGTTGCGACCGAGCAACAAGAAGAATAGCAGTAGCGGGCACGAGATGGACATGATGTTGTTTTGGTAGTTTTGTAGTAGAGTCCTAGAGTTATCCCTGTACTCTCATGTCCTCAGAGGTGTTTTGACGATGTTTTATGATGTTTACCTGATGTAGCTTTGCATATCCTACTGCTGGCCTGATGTGGCACATTATGTATAAATAGGTGATGAACTCATGTGCTGGCAGGACAACTATTTTCCCTAAGTTGTGGACATATTATAATAGTTGTATAACATGTTTCCTTGCAGGATCTGGATGTAATAGTTTCTTTGTTTATCTACTTTCTGCGAACGGATTTAATTAACCCGTGTTTTCAGTAATATGTGGTTCTGCACATTTTCATGTGTCACCTTGTTGTCTGCGTGATGGCGGGGTGTCACAATCAGTTTGGTATCAGAGCTCTAGGTTCGCTGAGTCTATAGGGATCTAGGATTAGGTTTATGTTTGTTCTTGTGAGTTTTCCAGATGTTCTTACAATAATCTTCTGCCCTTAGTGGAAGAAAAAGCTTAAAGATGTCTAGAAACCATGAAGAACATGCTACCGAGAGCAGCAATGTTGCATCAGTTGATGGAGCAAGAATGCAGGAACATGAAGATCGGGTGCCTGAGGTTCCCCAACTTGACCCATCCATTCTCGAAAACCCTTCCTATCAACACCTTATGGGGCAGTTAATGGCTACGATGAATCACATGGTGGAAAAATTGTCAGTGCCTCTGTCAAGAGCACATGGTCCCCATGGTGAATCATCAGGCATTGGGAAGACCTTTGAGCGGCTTCACCGAGTCAGAGCTTCAGATTATGCTGGAATGGCTGATCCAGTAGATGCAGATCTGTGGCTGACAAGTCTAGAGAAGGCCTTCCAGATCCTCGACATCCCCGAAGCAGACAAAGTCAAGCATGATGTCTACCTTCTTAAAGGTAGTGCTGGCCACTGGTGGGCCATCAAGGAGGAGAAGCGACCTAATGAGGTGATCGGTTGGGAGGTTTTCCGGACAGAGTTTGTTAGTAGATACTTCCCAAAGATGTATCTGGATGAGAAGATCAACTAGTTTGAGCATCTACGCCAAGGATCATTGAGCATCACCGAGTATGAAGCCAAGTTTATGGACATGCTGAGGTTTTTTCCTCACATGGCGACGACAGACGACGAGCGGATCAGCCGGTTTGAGAAGGGTCTGAGTGCAGAGTTGACAACACATGTGGATGCTTTGGAGAATTGGGAGTATTTTTCCACATTCATGGAGTACGTCTGTAGGATTGAACGGTCAGTCAGGGAGAAGAGAGAATACATGACTAAGAAGAGGCCTACTCAGTTTCTAGGGAAGAGGACTGGTGCCTTTAAGAAGCTAAGGTTTTCAGCACCTTCTGGGTTAAGAGGTTCCAGTGCACCATCACAGTGGTCCCCGAGTAAGGGAAGAGGATATGGTTATTCACCATTAAAGGCACATAGTACAACTTCAGTGGCAGTGATAGGGCCATTTAGGCCACAACAACGAGACCAGTCATGTCATCTTTGTGGTCAGATCGGGCATTGGAGGTCAAATTGCCCAAGGAAAGATGTTGAAGTGATACAACAGCCGAGGCAGAATCAGCAAGGGTCAGATAGACAGTAGCCCAGTGGTAGCAGAGGGTGAGGATGTGGTCAAGCGTCGCAAGCGGGATCGTTTGCCCAAGGAAGCAGAGGACATGGACAGTAAGCAACAAATCGATTCTACGCTATGAGTCAGCCAGAGGCGATAGTCAACTCGTGAGTTGTGGCAGGTTAGATGGAGTTATTTCATTCGGATTTGTCTTCTTCTTGCTTTGTATCTGTTCTGGTTGACCCAGGTGCAACACACTCTTTTATCACACAAACTATGCTTAAAAATTGTCTCTTACATGTTAGTTGTAAGAGAGATAGTCTATTTCTAGAAACCCCTCTTGATGGTTCCTCGATGCTTCGAGAGGAGTGCCCATATTGTGTTCTTTCTTTTTTGGGACACATAATACAAGTGGATCGTATACCACTTGAGATGCATGGATTCGATGTGATCCTTGAGATGGATACCTTAGAAAAATATAAGGTTGTGTTGGATTGTGATTCTAAGAAGGCAGTGTTTAAGGATGGTGGAGAGATGTGGATCTTCCAAGGTGATAGGAAGATTCTTCCGACGTGCATAGTGTCAGTGATGGTGGTAGAGAAATTGCTGTGGCAAGGATGTAAGGCGTTCTTAGCTCATGTTGTGGATACCAAGGCAAAGGGTCCTAGCCTTTTGGAGGTGCATGTTGTCTGAGAGTTTGTGGACGTGTTTCCAGATGAGTTCCCCGGTGTTCCCCCACCTCGAGAGATTGATTTTGAGATCAATCTGGTGCTAGGAACTTAACCAGTTGCTCAGACACCGTACAAGATGGCTCCAATCGAGATGGCAGAATTGAAGAAGTAGTTATAGGAGTTATTAGATAAAGGTTTCATCAGACCGAGCACATCGCCGTGGGGTGCTCCAGTCCTGTTCGTAAAGAAGATGGGTCGATGCGGCTGTGTATAGATTACCGATAGTTGAACAAAGTCACGATCAAGAATAAGTACCTGTTGCAAAGGATAGATGATCTGTTTGATCAGTTACGTGGTGCTACAATGTTCTCAAAGATAGATCTACGGTCTGGATATCATCAGTTGAGGATTAAGGATGAGGACATACCAAAGTCAGTGTTTAGGATGAGGTATGGTCACTTTGAGTTTGTGGTTATTTCATTTGGGCTAACCAATGTGCCTGTTGCTTTCATAGATATGATGAACCACGTGTTCTGTCTATTTCTAGATTAGTTTGTTGTAGTTTTTATATATGACATCTTGATCTATAGTCGGGATAGTCAAGAGCATGAATAACATCTTTGACAAGCATTGACTCTTCTTCGCCAACATTAGTTGTATGCCAAGTTTAGTAAGTGTGAGTTCTGGTTGAAAGAAGTGACTTTCTTGGGTCATGTAATATCTGCAGAAGGAGTCAGAGTGGACCCTAAGAAGGTGGAGTCAGTTACAGATTGGGAGAAACCGAAGATGCCAACAGAAGTTCATAGTTTTCTGGGTCTAGCAGGATACTACCGAAAGTTTATAAGGAACTTCAGTATAATCACGTTACCATTAGAAAAGTTGACCAGGAAGGGTGTGCCCTTTGTTTGGGATGGTCGTTGTCAGCAAGCTTTCCAAAGCTTGAAGGAGAAGCTGACTAGTGCTCCAGTGTTGGTGCTTCCAGATCCTGGGAAGGGCTATGTTGTTTTCTGTGATGCTTCCAAGAAAGGCTTAGGATGTGTGCTAATGCAGGAGGATCATGTGGTTTCTTTCGCTTTGCGACAGCTTAAGCAACATGAGGAGAACTATCTGACACATGACCTGGATCTGGCAGTGGTGGTCCATGCATTAAAGATTTGGAGGCACTACCTTTATGGGGAAGTTTGTCAGATCTTTACAGATCATAAGAACTTGAAGTACATCTTCTCACAGAGTGAGCTAAACATGCGACAACGTCGCTGGATGGAGCTAATCAATGATTATGATTATACCATTGAGTATCATCCTGGTAAGGTGAACGTGGTAGATGATGTGCTTAGTAGAAAGTATCCTTCTTCCCACTCTATGAAGAAGGCACAATTGAGTTCCTTGGTATGTTGTAGGTGGGATATACTTGTCTCTTTACGGCAGATGAATGTACAGATGGAAGTCTCCTTGTTGGCAGGGTTGTTGGCACATATGCAAGTAAAGCCTACGTTGAGACAACAGATCAAAGACACACAGTAGGCAGATGCTTCAGTTCAGTTGATAAGATCAGAGTTTGGTAACGAAAAGTGTGATGGGTTCCATGAGTCTGAGGATGGACTAGTTTTCTATCATGATAGGATGGTGGTCCCCGATGTTGATGATTGAAGGAGGTTAGTGCTCGAGGAAGCACATACATTGATGTATGCCATGCATCCAGGTGTCACCAAGATGTATCATAATCTGAAGGACCTATATTGGTGGCCTGGCTTGAAGAGAGATGTAGCCGAGTTTGTGGCTAGGTGTGCGGTATGCCAGCAAATTAAGGCTGAGCATCAGAGGTCGGCAGGTACGTTGCAACCCCTGCTGATACCGTAGTGGAAATGGGATCATATAACCATGGATTTTGTAGTTGGTCTGCCAAGGACAACTAAGAATCATGATTCCATTTGGGTGATAGTGGATAGATTGACAAAGTCTGCTCATTTCATACCTGTGAAGACAATGTATACAATAGAGAAGCTTGCTCAGGTGTATGTGGATGAGATAGTGTGTTTGCATGGTGTACCCACAACGATAGTCTCTGACAGAGGACCCCAGTTCACGAGTAGTTTCTGGGAACAGTTACATAAAGCGTTGGGAACGCAGTTGAGGTTCAGTACCTCTTTCCACCCACAGATAGATGGACAGTCTGAAAGGACTATTCAGACTTTAGAGGATCTTCTCCGAGCTTGTGTTTTGCAGTTCTTAGGCAGTTGGGATGTGCATCTCAGTTTGATAGAGTTTGCCTACAACAATAGTTACCAGCAAAGAATCGACATGGCTCCTTATGAGGCTCTATATGGCAGGAAGTGTAGATCTCCTCTATGTTGGTATGAGTCCGGTGAGTATCAGCTTTTGGGTCCTGAGTTAGTGCAGCATACAACAGAGAAGATCAGAGTGATACAACAAAAGTTGAAAGCGACACAGGACAGATAGAAGTGATACGTAGATAATCGTCGACGACCTATAGAGTTCCAGGTGGGAGACAAAGTGTATCTCAAGGTCTCACCATGGGAAGGCGTGCTGAGGTTTGGCCGAAAAGGCAATATGGCACCCAAGTTTATGGGTCCATACCTGGTAATAGCATGTGTTGGCAAGGTAGCTTATAAGTTAGAGCTGCTGCCAAAGTTGCACAGGTTACATGCGATGTTCCATGTCAGCATGCTGAAGAAAAGTCATCCAGACACAGGGACAATATTACAGCCAGTTGAGGTTGAGCTCGATGAAGATGTGACCTATGAGGAAGGTCTAGTGATGATCCTTGACAGAAGAGTAAAGAAGCTGAAGAGGAAGGATCTGGTTCTTGTGAAAGTTATTTGGCATCATCATGGCGTTGAGGAAGCCACGTGGGATCTTGAGGAAGAGATGAGGAGGAAGTATCCCTCACTTTTCTCTCCAGATTTCGAGGATGAAATCCCTTTGTAGGGGTTTATGGCTTGTAAGGACCCTGTCCTCCATTTTGGGCTTATCTTGTTTGCTTTGCCTAAACCTTGTGTTTAGTTGCTTTCTAATCACCTCCAGTAGTGATTAAGGTTGCTTGTGCTTTGGTGAGAGTTAGACGTGCCACTTGCAAATAACCCAAGTCTAGGGTTGATGAGCAAGTTTGTCACCTTGAGAGGTGTTTTTCTCTCTCCTTACTTCCTCTAGAGTTGAGAGGAAGGGTTGGGCTCGTTGCTTGAGTTTCCTTGAGCTTGGTTGAGCCTTGTTGGGCCTTGTTTTGTCTTGTTTGGGCCTTGCCTTGCCTTTATGGACCTTATATCAGGCAAGGGTGTGTTTGGGAGCCTTGTGTCGGCCATTGTTGTGTCAGCCATGAGGCTGTGTCAGGCAAGAGAGTGTATCACCCATGTGGTTGTGTCGTCCTTTGACCATCCTTGACCTTTGGCTTTGTTTGTGTCACCAACCTTGTGGACACTTGGTGCATGATGCTTGCATGTGGCAATTACCTTGGACATGTGTATGGGATGAGATAAGGAGGTGGCATTGTCCATGGACAAGTGTCCCTAGGTGGGTGACACCTTGCCTTGTTTTCTCCTTCACCCTCTTCTATATATGCCTCTCCTTTCTCTTGCTTAGGATCCCTTTAGTTGGTGTTTCTTCCTTTCCTTCCTTGGTGGGCGACACATCTCCTTTGCTAGTTGGTGGCCGATCCTCCTCCTTCTCCTTGGAGTTTTCTTCTTCCTCTAGTGGTGGCTGAGCCCTAGGGTGCCTTGTTCTTCTTCTTGGGGTAAGCATCTCCCCTCTTTCGTTAGCACCTTCTTCTTATTCTCTTTCTTGCTTGCCCTTTGGCCATGGTGGTTACAAGTTTTGTTTCTCTTTTTGAGGTGGAAGAAGGTGGTGCTTGAGCTTGGGAGCTTGGTGCTAGGAGCTTGGAGTTTGCTTAAGGCAGGTTACATAACTCCTAACCCTAGCTATACTACTTCCTTTTCTTATTGCATGTTATGTTTCACCTTGATCGACCATGTATCTTGTGGATATATGTTCATGTTGTTGGTGTGTTCTTGACCTTGGTGGCCGAACCATATGTATAGAGCTTCTTGGGAAAAACTCCTTTCTCTCCATTTGGTCTTGAGAAGTGAGTTCGGCTCCAGTGGTATAGGAAACACTCCTCTCACTTGGTTGTTGAGAGGTGAGTCTATACTCTAGTTGCTTGGGCAACACTCTTCTCTCACTATGGGTTAGAGAGGTGAGCCTTGGTTGGATGTTGACCTAGTAGAGGTTGGGAGCTTAGTAGATATGGAAATGATCTATCATGTTTCCCGAGATATGTGATGGAGGTTGTACCAAACCCCTCTCTCTTGATTGTTGAGAGGTGAGCCAACTCTCTTGATCGGTTATGATTTTGTGATGGTGATCTTGAGGTTAGTAATGGCCAAGCTGAGATGAACCTTTGTGCCTTGAACAATACACCTTTGTGGTGATGTTGCCCGACACCCTCACCTTGGGTTTAGCTTTGGCCGTTATGGTCAAGTTGAGTTTGGTTGGCTTTGTGCCTGATATGACCATCTTGATCTTGTTGGTGCCTTGGGCGATAGGCCTCGACCGAGATGACCCTTTTCTCCTAGTAGGTGTTATCCCCTTGGCCGATATGGTGCTTAGTTGTTATCTCTGTAGGTGCCTCTATTTGGTGCCTTGGGTGACACAAGTTGGGTAGGTCTTGAGCTGCCCGATATGTGTTGAGTGGTGAAACCCTAGTGCTTGCCTTAGTGGTGGTCGATATGGTGTGCCTGATCTTGTTGGATGGTAGGCTTCCTTGTGGTGCCCTTGTATCATTTGGTTATGTGTGCATGGTGGACATTATAGTGTTGTCTTGGGCGCCACAATCTTGGTCGTTGCATTGGTGAGATGGTTGCCCGATGCAAACCTAACCCTAGCAAGATGATAGGGTCTTATCCCACAACTAGCTGCTTGATGCACACATAGCTCAGCTGCACGATACACCTCCTGACCCCAGTTGCATGATGCATTCATATTACCTTGGTTGCACGACATCCCATAGGCCTTGTTGACTGATACACTCTTGTGTTTGAGTTGGACGACAGATGTGGCTAAGTGCCTTGGCCGACAGGCCTTTAGTGAGGGTTGTTACCCTGCCGATACCACCTGTGGTAAGGGGCGTACTACCAGTCACACTTGTAGCAAGGGTAACTAGTACCTTTAGTGAGGGTTATGCTTAACCTAGAAACCCTAGCTAGTGATGTGTTGTCTTGTAATCACACCTATGTTGTTGATGTTTTATGGATGATGGGTTGTGAACCAGTGCTATGCTTGATTCTTAAAGATAATGCTAGATCAGATAACAAGATACTTTTTTATCTTTATAAGATAAATGACATAAGTGGATGCTTATGATTCGATAACCATAATGTAATTGATACAGCTGTATGCCTCATATGATTATAATCATGACATGCACATCTGCAACCCTAATGACATAATAATCAGTAAGATCTATGTCTGGTGATTTTAAGTTATCTCTCTTGATGTGCATACTAACTATGCAGGTGTATCAGGTGAATTCATAGCCAGGTAAGAGCTATGAGGTATATGTGTTTGAATAACGCTGCATGATGATAATTCTTGTTGATGGGATAGCATGCATTACCAGTATGTTGAGATAGGTCTGAGGACCTGATGAGGGCTGAGTGCCCAGTGAGGTGTTATCCTCTTGATGATGAGATGAGGGATTGTTATCCCAGGTGATCATGTAAAATGATGATGCTTTGAGAGGTAGTGGCTTTCTGTGATGAGGGATTGAGATCCCATGATAATGTGATAATGACAACATTAATGTAACTCAAATGCCATTGATGTTTTACAACTTGGTTGCCTCAACAATCCACTTAAAATATACTAATTAATTATAGTAGAACAAATCATGTAGTTTTCCCTGGCCATAGATCCATCATCGTCAGTAGCTGGTGATGGTGAAACAGGTTTTCCTGCAGGTTAACCCGGAAGCGCATATTGTTGAATATGTGTGGTTTCTCCTAGCCAAAAATGAGGAGGATTAGAGTGAAACTTTAGTTGTAGACTCCAAAGCACGGTTTCAGGCCCGTGGCTCAATATGTTAGAGCATGGTGAATAGGCCCATGGCTCAAGATGTGTGATAAGAAGAGCATGATTATGTTCATGGCTCAGAGCATGGTGATCATGCCCGTGGCTCAGTTTCACTAGTGCTGATACCTGTACTGAGGTGGGCTAGGCAGAGGGTAGACTAACCATGTGGCTGAGGCCACTTAAGCATGAGACCGTGGTCCTGCTTGTTTTGCACTCGTGTACTGACCACGAGGTGGTGAGGTCGTGGAGTCTGGCTCTTCCATTGACCTTTTATGGCACCGACTTGGGTTTCGCAACCAAAGGTTGGAATTGAGCAGTACGACTCGCTTCCTTAGGGCATAATAATACGTAATCTGGCTGAATAGTACTTATTGCTTAAGGCAAAACACAGAACATTGGTTGAGGCTTTGCTTAAGACCTACTCAGTATGCTGCTCATATAATCTGCTTATACTAGTTATCTGTTTTACCTGCTTTAGCCTTCTTTGGAGTTTTATAGTTTCGACGGGGAGTTATGTTTCTCACTAGGACTGTGTGTCTCACCCCGTTAGTTTACAACCTTTTTAGGTGGTCGTGCTAGACGTGGTGGTGGTCGCAAGGTTGAGGCTGAGTAGCAAGAAGAAGAGTAGTAGCAGGAACGAGATGGACATGTTGTTGTTTTGGTGGTTTTGTAGTAGAGTCCTAGAGTTATCCCTGTACTCTCAGGTCCTTGGAGGTGTTTTGATGATGTTTTACGATGTTTACTTGATGTAGCTTTGTATATCCTGCTGCTGGCCTGATGTGGCCTGTTATGTATAAATAGGTGATGAACTCATGTGCTGGTAGGATAGCTGTTTTCCCTAAGCTATGGACATATATCATGCTTATAATAGTTGTATAACATGTTTCCTTACAGGATCTGGATGTAATAATTTCTTTGTTTATCTGCTTTCCATGAATGGTTTTAATTAACCCGTGTTTTCAGTAATATGTGGTTCTACATGTTTTCACGTGTCCCCTTGCTGTCTGTGTGATGGCGGGGTGTCACAAAGTTGGTGTTTTGACCATGTGGATAGATAAATGAGACTCCATTCTTTGTTTCATCTTTTCACATTATACTTTTATATTGTTTTTCACTACTAAGCACTCAAGAGGTGATTTTGGGTGATCTGAGGCAATTGAGAACAAAGCTTGGCCTTTCTCTAGAGATTAGTGGTTAGAAGTATAAGATCCTTCCCCCTCTCGGTGAATCTATGGTTAATATTAAAATTTGTGTGTAGTTTTTTTCTTATTTCTACATCTTTCTCTTTAGTCCATTCTTGGATACTAAACTTTGTTCAAAGCTAGGTAGTTCGTTCCTTATCCCTTTTTGTCATTTTTCAAGGCTTGATCTAGATCTACCTTGAATCAAGCTTTTGGATAGAATTATGACCGATTCTTGATAGAGCTATTCATTTATTACCCTTGTTTGAGTTTTTGAGGTGAGTACATATCATCTAGAACTTTGGAAATAGTTTTTGTATCTAAGCATCCTAATCATCCCAAATTTTGCTAAATGATCTTTTAAGTTAGGAGTTCAATCATATAGTTAGAAATTAGATCTAAACTATTTAATCTTTCCTTGTTATTGATATGCAATTGTACACTAATAGATTCATTATCCTCATTTGGAACTATGCTAGAATCAACGTAAATCCATGCATAAAGGAAAAGTTGGAAATATTTGTTTGTGAATCAGATCTAAGTTGGTTCTTCTGGTCTACTCTTGGCATGGAAATGTATAATAAGCTTTAGGATCTTATAGTTATACCTTTTAATTTCTGATATGTGATCTTGAAGCTTCAACCTTGTGAGAAAAGGCCAAAAATAAAGTATTTCCATTCTATTTTGTAACTATGAACCCCATGTCTTATATTAGAAGGTTGAGTTTATGTTGTATTAGCCTTGTATAAAAGATTTGAAGCTTTTGGACTATGTGATAAGGTATGAATGATAATGTTTTGGCATTCTTGATAAGATGGTGTATTATGTTGGTGTAGTGAGGCACTGCATGACATAAGTGATCATGGTGAAAGCCTATCATGTTGAAATTGTGCTATTTGTTAGATTTATGTTTCTTCTATGTAATGTTGTCAATGTAGAATCCAAAATCTTATTATGTGACATATCATATGAACACTTGTATAATAATTAAATAGTTCATGAAGATGGAGAAGCTCTATAGTTATGAAAAGAAACCTAATTCATATAGTCAAGTGCCATGAACACTATGATCTTCCCCTTGCCATTTGTAAAAGAAGATGCTGACCAAAGGAGGATCATGGGTATTTGTCAATGAAAATCAAGGTTGCAGACGAGTTCATACATTTATGAATAAGCTTTTTGGAGCCTCTCATGTGTGAGAGGATGGGCACAAAATATTTTCCTCTTTGTACCACTACATAAATGAATGGAAACAACAAGATCCACTAGTAGGGTGTCCCATGATCAAAGGAGCATGAAGATCTTTCTACTTTAGATCCCAAAAGGGTAAAAGGAATTAGAAAAATGGAAACAAGTAAGGAATGGAGGATTTTTATTTCACATTGCAGATGATTACATAGAGGTAATTGCATTTACAAAAGAAATTAAAATAGAGGTAGTTGCATCAACAAGAAAATGATGTGAGATGTACAATTTGTCGGTACAAGAAGCAATGAGGTCCTAAACTGGGTGCATTCTAGTGGGCCAACAACCATCAAGCCTATGTTAGGTCAACCAAGGTAAAGCCACACCAACCCAATTGATGTTGGGACTGCATCACACTCAACTAGTAGCCTAGCCGCATGGTGTGAATCTGACATGCATGGCATCATGCCACACATTTTGACATTGGGTGCCACACACAATCCTTAGGGAAAAATGCACAAATCCTGTAGTAAATAAGTTTCATGTCATGGTGGAGGAGGACGTAGAGAAAAATGTGTCTCCGTGCAGATGGTGGGGGTACACCTCCAGGGAGTTCTAAGATTATTATGCATAGGCTGACATATGGTATGAGAGGACTGCATTCACACACTACAGAACAATGGTTCAGTCAAGAGAATGAATCATACTATTTTGAAGAAAGTCATATGCATGTCATAGTTTGTATAGTTGTTGAAGATAGTTTGGGGAGAGGTATGAGTACTACCTGCTATTTGATTGACTAATCTCCATTAGTTCCTTTGAATTCAAGATACATGAGAAGGTATGAACAGACAAGGATGCATCATACTTGCATCTGAGAGTATTTAGGTGCAAGGCATATGTTGAAATTCTTAAGGAAAAGCGATAGCAACTAGATGATTAAATCTTTTTGTACTTCTATTGGTTATGGAGATCTAAAATTTGTCTATAGGTTATGGATATCAGAAGATTGTCTATGGGTTATGGTTATGGTAAAAAATATTATAATTATACATAGAGATGTGAGATTTTGTGAGAGTTAGACAGTGATAAAGTTTGGCAATAATGATGTAGCTTGTGGGATTAGGTGATAGTTCTTCTAATGATGAGTATCAGATGATTAGCTTCTTCTCAAGGGGAGTCTTCAAATGAAATAGAAGAATATTATGATAAACTAAGTGGTATAGTGACAACACATTGAGTAGTCTTGTTTTAGTTGTTTGAGTTGAGTGGTGCAGAGACTTAGTAAAGAAACTTCTAGACATGGGAAGCATGATTGTCACTAGGAAGAGTCTTCACAACAACATTTGAGCAGATCAGATAGATTTTTTCATCTTTCATTCAAATATCTAGAATATCAGTATATTCTTCTTACTCGTCAAGGAGAGTTGAAGATTATTCAAGAGGCACAAACTCATAGAGACAAAGTATGTTGGTATAATGTGATGCAAGAGGATATGGCTTCTTTGTTAAAGAATGACACCTATGATCTTATGATGCTTCCCAAGGGCCTAGAGCATTAAAGAACAAGTTGATCTATAGAAATAAGACAATAGAAGGGATGTTAGATACAAAGCTAGATTAGATGGAAAGGGATTCAATCAAAAATCTGGGGTATATTTTGATGATATATTTTTTGTTGTGAAAATAACTTCTGTTAGATTGGTTCTATGCTTGATTTTTATCCTTTTTTTTTTAAAGTTGGCCATTCTATTCATCTTGTGGCCTGGGCTCGATCCTGGGACCTCTCACTAACAAACTGAGTGTCTAACCATCTTGGTGTCTTCTGTTAGACCTTGATTTTTATCCTAGATATGGATCTTGGGCAGAAGGATGTGAAGACAACTTTTCTTCATGGTAGCCTAGTAGAGGTCTACATGGAGTATCTGAAAGCATTCTAGGTTAAGGTAAAATAGAACTTACCATGCATATTGAAGAAGAGTTTGCATGGTTTGAAACAAGACTTCCTCATACAAGAAGTTTGATTTCATGTAGAGTCATGAGTACTAGAACATAAATGTTGAACCATGTGTCTACATTAGGAGGTTTTTCGATGACAATTTTATTAGTATACCACTCTATGTGGATGACATGCTGATAGTGGGACATGATGTTAATTTGATCACAAAATTGAAACATAGCTTTCCAAAGACCTTTGGATGAAGAATTTGGGATCATCACGGTAGATTTTAGGGATGCAAATCACACATGATTGCAAGAAATGCAGGTTTTGGCTTCCACAATAGAGCTATGTTGTAAGGATTTCTAAGCAATTAGACATGATTCCAAAACCATGAGTACTACACTATTAGTTGATTTTAAGATAAATAAGAAGTCATGTTGATTCACTGATTAAAAGAAGGAGGAGATTGCAAGGATCCCCTATTCTACTAAGGAGAGTTTATCTGAACAATGATGTGTACTCATCCTGATATTTCTCATGCAATTAACATTGTGATGATAAGATTTCTCTCTTATATAGAGAAAGGACAGAAGGAGGTTGTTAAGCGGATCTTTAGATATTTATGAGGAACAAGCAACACATATTTGATGTTTAGAGATTTTGAACTAGTTTTTAGAGGGTTTTTTGATGTTGACATGGAAGTCGTCATTTGATCACATGAAGTCTACCTCTAGGTATATATTCACTTTTATAAGTGGAGCCATATCTTGATGTTCTAGGTTGAAAAAGGGTGTTGTAGTTTCTACAATAGAGGTAGAGTACGTTACAACAACAAGATTAGGAAAATTAATAATTTTTTTTGTGAGATTTCTAGCGAGGTGGACATGAATAAGACTGATTGGACTATCTAATGTCATATTCACATTGTTATTTATTTGAATAAGAGAATAAACAAAGCACATTAGTGTGATATAAGATTGACTTTTTGATGTGATAAGGAAGAAGTTGTTGACTCTAGTGCAGATCCATAATAGGAAGAATATTTATTACATGAAAACCAAGGTTTTAATATGTAATAAACTATATCTCAACAAAGATCTCAGAGGCATGCATACCCAAGGATAGTTCTATGATGACTATCTCCTCTTTTGGATAGAGGGGGAGATCTGGCCAAAGATTTATGGCCTGATTGAGCCTCACATGGGTATTCCTTTAGGGTTTATTGCCTCTTGACTTCATCATTTAATATGGAAAAAACACAAGATGGGGACTAAAAGCAGACTCATTGTTGCAACAAATTATTTTCAATGTTTGTTTCAAAGATGGGAAGAAGAAAAATGAGATGAGGAGAGAAGAAAAGAACGAAGGAAGAAGAAAAAGAAAATGTCACTACTTTGTCCATTTTTTTTATATTAGGAGGGCCACCATTGTCGCTCTCTAGGTTCAGGTAGAGCTTGCATCCCTAAGAAATCTTGTACAAAGGAGTTGTAGGGACTTCACCCACCATATAGATGTTGTATATATCCTTTGATTATGTTTTCTTGAATTTGGGTCAAAACTTGAGAATAACATTATATCTTCTCTATAGTAGTTTTTTTCATCTTATCCCATTAATTCCCCCTCATACTCTGTGAGGGTTTTTGTGTTAAATCTGGTGTTTGCTCTTTATTTTCTTATCTTTTAGTTTGGGTTTATATTCTCATATGAGCTTTTGTAATTTTTGTCACATGCCTATTGATCCTATCACATTAATATAAATACATATCCCCAAAGGTTATCTATGGAAAACCTTACAAAACTTGCCATTTATGATAAATCTTAATCAACATGTTGTTTTTGCTTAACTTGAACATGGAATGGGCTCCATTTTTCTTTCATTTGACTCCACTAACCACCAGATTTTCATTAATGTTTTCTCTTTCCCTTTTCCTTTGTCGCATTTACTTTGGTCTTTGCCACAACCACATCAATATTTCACTATTGGGCATGATTGGCAAAATATCATTCAAATACATCATCATAGAGAAAGCACAGTTGTCTATATTGAGTTGATCATGGTCATACGAGTGACATGATTATGTAAATAGGATGGAGCCATATAATTATTGTTAATTAAAAATTTTGACAAAATTACAATGCACTAAATTTACGTAGTTTATCCTTTTGAAGAAAAGTATAAATTATATATTATTCACCAATTATTTATTGTAAGAAACAACATAGCTAAATTGAAGTGTACAACTAGTTAACATAGATATTTAATTACATCTAGATGGAGAACTACTATGGAACTTGATAAAGATTAAGGTCGAATCACTGACCAAGACTTGTGAATCAGTGACTGATATGTAGTGATCAAGGTGAATTCATGATCAATGTACCTTCAATTGGTGGTTAGTTCATATCTTTGACCAATAAAGGCAAAACCCTTGAGTAGTCCACACAATAATATAAATTTGTATCCAAGTTCTACAATGCAGTACCTAAGGTCCATCCCTGACTAGTATAAACAAATGCCATTTCCTTTCAAATATACATATACAAATCCATACAACCTCCAAAATAAATGCATCACAATGAGTCAATCGACATTCTTTACATGGCACAACAAACATGTGACAATATTTTGATAATTTTTCAAATGTAGAGATGTTTCTCTAGAAATGCATGACATATCCTTTCAAATCACTTTGAGATAGAAATGATATATGATATATGACACATCATGTTTTTATTCATATACATTAGTATAATATTGTATTTCTTAACAAATGATTAAGAAAATAAGTTGTGCCCACCAGAGTGTTTTAGTTCATGCATTTCTTCTATAATTACTTTTGCTACTTCCTTGGTTTTGGGTTTTATATAGTTTCTTTCATCTATCCTTCTATATTTTGAAATGTGGATTAAGATCATCATCCTACACTACAAATACAATCTTCTTATATACCTATACTATACATATTTCAAGTTCATTAATAGATTATTAATGCTAAATATGAAAATGAAGTACAATATAAGTAACAAATATATTCTTGTGCATTTACATATGAAATATGTTTTGCTATGTTCCATTGGAATATTGTAGTATATTACTAATAACAAATAATCAAAACAATATAAGAATAAAAATACCACATTTTATACGCAGAGTCTTTTTTGTTAGAAGAGTTTATAAGTCTATTAAGGATTGCATTTTGTTTCTCAATCAAACATATCATTGTGTTTTTTAGTAGCTTTTTTCTCATGTGCTTTTCCATTATAACTAGGATGACATGCCGTGAACTTCAAACAACCATTGGATGTTTACTAGTTGTCACAAAAACTAGGTGGCATATATATGAAACACATGCATCAAAACATTGTGCTTCTAATATAGTGCATCAAATTGCATAAAAATGTCATGGAGATAGAAAATATGGTAAGCCCTCAAGTGAATTTAGAACAAAAAAACCCTATATAATTGGTGTGAGAATTGTCAGAAAGTATTAACTAAAGATTAAAAAAATGCTGAAAAGTAACAACATCATATATCTCTTAGAAATCATCAAGTGTGTGCAAAGAGATTTGTTCGGAAATGCATACCAATATATCTCATAAGTTACTAGTAGTAACAATAATGACGTCAATTCTTACAAAATTAGAAGTAATACAGTTGCTGATAAAAGTATGTGTATGCATTACCATATTCACCTCACCCTCTTATTATGATCAATATCCACCTTCTTTGTAGAGATAATCATTTTGATCAAACCTAAAAGACAAGAATGGCCAATTCTCTTATTACTGGTCTAAAAGGAAACAATCACAAACAATTGCTAAAACAAAAAGTTTGTCATGCCATAACATTATATTATTGTAAGCTAAAAGTTTTAACAAGTAGTGTAATTTAAACTATATATGTAATCAAATGAGTGTTTGATACTAAAAGTATTAGCAATATTTTCTAAAATGTTTTAGCAAATGTAACCTGGAAAATTACAACAAGTACCCATCTACACAACACCCACATGGATCTCAAACAATGTACAAAAATGGGTAGATATTACACCTTTTCAGATTGTACATTGGAAACACTTTATTTCTCTTCTAAATGGAATTTTATTTAAGGATAGGAGGCCAATCAATTATAATAGAAGGAAAATGTCTAGTATAGGATGTTTTTACAATTGGTAGAAAAATGAAAAGCAAGTAGATTCATCATGATTACCAGTGTATCACTCTTTAACATCTTCATATAAGGTTGTTGACTTGTGATGATACCCACTAATATTTCATAATAATAAGAGTGATATTGTAGCTTTCATCTAGAGAAATGTAAACAAAATAAAGTGCATATGTAGCTTTTACATGAACTTCCACAAGTTTAGCATTAATTGAGCATGTTGGGTGTATAAGCACCAATTTCCCATGATCACATGAGCATAGTGCCATAGTCTCATTAAGAGGGATCATTATATTGATGTGAAGCAAACAACATCAGAATAATTCCTAGGTGAACTTGGAATGGGCATCTCAAGCTAGTGCCATAGAGGCATGTTGCAGGATACACCAGGCCATGCTTCTCTATGACAAAAAATTACAACACATCCTTACACCTCAATAGTACCTAATTAAAAAGGTTCACTGAGAAAGAAAGGGGCACAACTGAAGTATAGGGCACAGAAAAATGAAAAAAGAAACAAACACAGATTAACTATGCATTTGTTATCAAATTAATAATGGCATGGTCAATTATAAGATCTAATCAATCAAAAGAAGAAAGATGATGGCACTACCAAACAATAGTGTGCATTGAATGGACTATTCATTGTCTTCTCCTAATTCTTAAACAACCTTTACTAAAAATCAATGCAATTATTTAACAAGTTCATTGGGCCAACGTCAATGAGAAACTAATCATTTTTTTAATGTAATATAAATAATAGAGAATACTGCAAGGGGTAATAATAGAGAGAACAATCATGATGATGCCTCACAGACTGCTCATCGACCTTCACAGTGAGGGTGGGAATGGTTATGCCTCACACGCTACTCTCTAGGACATGTAAGATTTTTTTTGGTGTATTGTAGGTGGCCACTGCATAGACATGTGGTCAATGTCATAGGGGTCGAGGAAGAGGGGTTAAACAAGGTGGGATGGTTTGCAACACTAGGTTATTAAGTGAGAGTTGGAGTGGTAATAATAGAATAGAATTTAGTTTGTGAGAGCAAGGGAAAGTAGATAGGGTTGGTGGTTATTGAGAGAGAGAAAAAGTTTTTCTCAGGAACTAATGATCAATATTTGTCAGGGATAAGTCTTTTGAAAGAATTCAAATTTGATTAGGGCTTTCATTCCAAACCACTTAGCGTTAACCAATACCATGTTTAATTGCAGTGGAGCCAAGGATGATCTATAAAAGTAAAAGTGGCATGAAGAAAGAAGTAAAAAAGAGTGTTTTGCAATGTATTTCACCACCTTATTTAGATCTTTGAGAGTGATGGAGACATTCATGGTTTGCCACATATCATACAACTTTTGAAATTGTGTCCAAAGTGGTTGGACCTTGTCCGAAACATGGAAAAGTGGTGTTATAATTTTGACTGTCGTGATTGCATCTTAATAAACTGTGACATCCTTCCAACCATTGGTGACGCTAGATTCAATAGCAGTTGTTATACCCCATGCCTCAACCTCCAAGATAGATTCATTATGTCATATCAGGTTGAGTCCCATGATACATTCTCCTTGTGGGGTAATCACATGGATTCAAATGCCAACTCTTTTGGTATAGGATTCAAAGCCCATAGGACTATATGCATTTTTTAATGTAATATAGGGGGCATTATAACCTAAACAACCAACCCATGGTTCATAATACATATTAAGTTTGTGTTCCTTAGATGATTTTTGTAAAACTTAATAAGAGTATTAGGATCAAAGTTTTAAAATATATAATCAACATTAGAGTTCAAAGATACATATGAGTCATTTCATATTTAAGATATATTACTTGTCATAATAAAGGATGCATAACCAATATTAGATATTACTTCTTCTATATACATCAGGAAATTAAAAGTTTTGAAGACCCAAATCTAGGACAAGAAGAGTATGGATCTCATTCTATTGATTATAAATATTGATATAGTTGGATAAACATACTATTTTATAAGATGTTTGTAAGTTTTAAATGATATGAATGAAAGCACTATAAAACATGATACTCAATCTTCGACAAGTAGACCCGTACCTTTTTTTATGCAACATCAATGAATGTGAAAAATATCCATGCCCACCTAGTGAAGCCACCTGAAATGGACCACAAACATCTGAATGAACTAGATGCAAAATCTTTGACTTCACCTTTGACATTTTATAAAAGAAACTCATCGATGTTGAAATATCTAACATGAATCATAAGAACTAACAATGATGTGATTGCTACAAGGATACAACTATTCTTTTAAAGACACTACAATCCATTCTCACTAATGTGCCCTAGCCATATGCATCATAGATCACTAATGGCGACTTTGAGGACTTCAAATCATGTCTTATATAATTTTCAACAAAACTTTCTCTTACAATAATGAAATATCCCTTATAACCCTACATTTTATGTTGCCAAAGTCCCAATGATTTCCTTTTGTATTCGAGAAGAAACTAGATATCTAACTCATTCACATATTAGAAACATGATGAACATCCTTGAGCGTGATTGTGCAACCAACACATGTATCAGCGTATATGTCTCAAATCCTGATGACTCTAAAGAAGATGATATTTTCCATCTTCACCATGTCAAAGTCTCCACTTCTCGATATAGTCAATAACTCCTTACTAGGTGACATGTGATAAGAAGCTTCACTACCTACCACACACCCACTCATGATTGTTCTCATCACCATGTATACACTGCTCCCAGACTGTCAAAACCACACCATCATTATTATTCTATCCGTTGAGATTGTCTCTACAATATTTTTGTCATCACCGTTCTTCTCTTTGGTTGAATACCAATATTACTATGTTTTTAGATGACCCATCAGCCAAAATGGAAGCATTCTCATCTCTTTGACTTGAATATGTCATAGGCTTTCACATGCTTGTCAGATTCAACATAGCTTTGACATTTGCCACTATTCTCGCTCTATTAGAAATCCTGCTCTCGATGAAGTGTACCTATGAATTGTTATTTCTTGATGCTCGTAATCGAGTCTCTTCATTCAGTAGCCTTCTCTTTACCTGATCAAGTATCAACTTTTCTTCTTGTGCTTAATTACTAACTATTACAATGAGCATTTCCCAAATGTGAGATAGTGATCCCTGAAGAAGTAGCATCTGATGTCCATCATAAAGATTCATCTTCTTTGACCCCAAGTAGTTGTCAAGGTTTAAAATTCATTCATGTGCTCAACAACATTAGTACTCTATCTGTACTTCAGATTCACCAACTTTCTAATAAAAAATGTGAAAACTTGTTAACTTAATGACTTGCCTTAACAATTGTCTAGTCTTTCGATAGAATATTTTTTTTAATCTTTTCGTGTAGATATTTAGCATTGGTCTCCTGTGAGATATGAAAGGTCAAGACACTTTAATACTATTACCACACTCTTCCTATTTAATTTGATGCGGTCTGCATTAGACTTCTTTTATGACTTTTGTAATGAATTGGATCTTACAAGTTCTTATAATGTCGAATATCCTCCATCTTATATTTTTAAATCTATCAAATTTTGTTCGGCGCCTATATCATTATTGTATCATCAACCTTTTCTATTTGGATTTGTGCATACACGTATTTCTAATACAACTCGTTGAAGATATATATATATATATATATATATATATATATATATATATATATATATATATATATATATATATATATATATATATATATATATATATATATATATATATATATTATTGGCATGGAGACATGGAGGAAAGTTAAAAAGTGTAACAAACGAGCATATAAATCCAAAACAAAACTTAGGCAGACAAAGAGCAAATACCATATGTAAAATGAAAATTCCTGACAAAGTTTGAGGAAAAAATATGACAACAAAGACAATTCACTATAAATTAAAGATAAGTAACAGAAGCCAGTTTAATGGCATTTGAGTGGTAAAGTTTATATGATATGATCCAGAGATTAGCAGTTTGAAACCTTATGACAACAAGATGAATGAATCGTCAAATTTTTTAAGAAAAAATAACTAAAAGAAGATAAAAAAATTACATGAGTTTTCTACAAATCCGTCATATATCATCTCAGATGGTCAAGCCTGCTGCTGGTAAAGGCCAAGTTGTGGGATTGAATCTCAGTGAATGTCGTCGGGCACAACATGAAGAGACTAAAACTAACGGGGTACGTTATTGACTGTTCTCTCTCTCCTGCTACCTTGGACATGGGTGAAACTCCCCACTATATAAGAAAAACAATTTCAACCCGAACCTGAAGTACAACAAAGATAAACAAAAAGAAGTAAAATACAAATAACGTAGCAACGCTATACTTTATTCTTCCTTTCTGTTGTTCTCTCTTCTTTTCTTTTGATTTTTATTCCGTCCCCGAAACAAAGAGCGGCAACAATTGACTGCAGCAACGAGGCCTTTTCTACTTGCAGTCTTGCGTTGTCGTCGATCTTGGACGCTGGTGAGTGTGTGTGTGTGTGTGGGCGTGTTAATTCCATCTTTGGCAGCGGCAGCAAAACCTAAAGGGCTGTCTACGTAAGGTCTAACTAAGCTGGAAATCTTCGGCCAATAGGCCCAACAAAAACCTCATATAATATCATTCTTGAAGAACGGATTTGATGGGCAGTGGCGAATCTCGAACCTCTGATTGGCCCATAGCACCTCCTTACCTAAGCCACTACTATGCATGTAAATATATGCTCAAAATACTCCTCATATGTATATGTTAACTGTGGGAGGTTGTCTAAAAATTTACTATAAAACCAGTCCTATACTAATTTGTTAAGATCCAATAGAAATCCGTTATAATGGTCAATATGTGTTCTTCTCTTCTTCTTTTGTATAAAGTGTGGAATTTTGAGCAAGAGAGAGAAGGAAATACTATATTGTGATTTATTGTCCTATAAAATTAATATAAGACTGATCTTATACTATACTTTTGTCACTAATATGTCGCCGAAAACTTAAAGAACAACCTTTGGGTTTCGGAGTAGATTTAGTGCGACAGCTTCCTGTACTGCTTCCTGTTATGGAAGCATCCTGACCACAAATCTAAAATATGGATTTTAGTAGTTAGGCATTACTTCCCCATCTTTGGAGGGGTGTTCGGTTGCGATGCTCCCGTCACAGGATGCTGGTAACAGGGAATTTTAACCCGCCATACTGAACATACAGAAGTCAATTGCCATATGCAACAAAAAACTCGCACTACCAGCAAAATATGCTAGTCTGGTGTGAGTCTCAGAAATTATACCATACAAACTCTGGCAGTAATTTAGTTGCACGATGTAACGATGTTAACATCTCACCGACCACTCCAGCCCCACTACCCTCGCCTCAGTGGTAGGGACGCACGTCGGACATGCAGTCGTGTTGAAGATATGGGCACAAAGTAACACATCCAGCTAGTTGTGTAAGGCAAGTCACTAGACTTAATAAAATAATAGGCACTAGGCTCATCACTCTACTCCATCGTTAGATAACTCGGTAAAGGTGCTTTACAACTACCAGATCGGGTCGATGGCGAGTTATATGTGAGTTATTGTATATTATCTGAGATCCCTAGCACAGTGCGTAGACAGGGACAGGGTCCGTTGTACTGCCGTGTTTCATTCACTGTCGCTTGTCCTGCCGTCTGTAATGCACACATGACCGTCAAATTTAAGATTAGGTCTTACGGCCGTACCTACGGAGCATTAGCGCATTACTGGCCATGCGTAGGTTATCTAAACAAATGTAGAGTAGCACATATCTTGTATGAAACTCTACACCGGGTGGATCGAGCTGACGTAATTACACAAACTCAAATATGGTCATTTTTCTTTTAAGATCTTTTTCCCCAGCCCAACTCACCGTAAATCTTCCCACCAGCCAGTACCCCTTAGTTAAAACTACATATAACGAACGTTTGCTTCAAATGAATTAGTTTTAGAAAACTGGACCCAATATCTTAAATTATCCAATAATACCATTTCATCAATCTATGATAACATAAAAAAGTGCCCCTTCGTTTTTCTTGTATTGCATGGTATTTAATCTACTTATGAATTGGATGTTGAACAAGATTTTCATGCATATTTACATGAAAGATCCACTATATTCATTCATATGTAGATAATTATTCAAGGGTATCTCAAGTGACCAAGGTCACACCTACTTATACAAAAGATATTTCTATTTTGTACTTATAATATGAACAACATGTATGTGGTATACAAGTAAAAAATTGAGTCATAGAAACATCGATGTAGAAAGCACCATGTCCGAACCCGAGTGTTCATGGATGACTCTAGAAACGTTCAAAGACTAGATACATACCTTCAGATATGAATGCCATCAAGTAGGGGGTTCCTTACTCCTAAAACCCTTAGATGGATGCCAGAAATTTAAAAGGGATGGAAAAGCATGAGAGCAAAATTCATGTCCCAACGAGAAATATAGCACCAACATAAAATTTTAAATATACAAGATGTAGCACATATACTGAATTGAGCGTGTATCAAAATAAACTATAACTTCTACAAGGCATAACAAGGATGTAGAGCAATATGTGATAAAGGACATTGTTAAGAAATAAATCATTTTCAATGTGAAATGTCAAAATAACTACATGAATAATGCTACATGGCTAATTTACATCTTTTCTTGTTATGTCTTAGGTAGTTGGGATATATGATCCAAATCATTGGTTAGTAAATATGAAGTCCCCCTAGTTCATCGTAAAAGGTCTTAGGATTATCTGATCACCATAAGACCTCATCATGTTATAGTTATAAAGTGAGAATATTAGTAGGGGATCATCGTCCTATTCAATAGAACATCATTAGAACCGTCCTGGTTAATCATGTCTCATCAACTATCATATATCAACATATCACATTTCTTTTTTCAATCACATTGGTTGGACTACAATAGTCATTTGAAAAGTCACTACTACAGAAATGCCTTTTAGCGTCGGTTGTTTAACCCGCTTTGGCGACGGTTTCCGAGCGACGCCTATGTGGGCGCCGCTAAAGGTCTAACACTTCGGCGTCGGTTTTTTAACCGACGCCTATTTAACGTAAAGGCGTCGGTTGTTTATAGAAAACCGACGCCAAAAGGGTTCGCGCCACAGAAAACGGCGTCATCTAGGACACGTTTTGCGTCGGTGTTTAATTGGTAACCGACGCAGAAAGTGTCCTAGATGACATCGTTTTCTGTGACGTGAACCCGTTTGGCGTCGGTGATCACCTAAACAACCGACGCCATACTTCAAGACGACACGGCCGTGCTTCCCTGCACGACCGTGTTTAGTACTATAGGCGTCGGTTTTATATGAATCAGCGACGCCTTTTCCAACACGGCCGTGCTTTCCTGCACGGTCGGGTTGTTTGTAATATTAGGCGTCAGTTTTTATCCAATAACCGACGTTGTAGGTCTTTGCTGACGGTTTTCTGTAAATAACCGACGCCTATATCTTTTTTTTTCATATCAGTTTGCAGGCTTGCTGTGGCTGATCAGCAGGATGAGAACCTGCAGTTCAGTTTTCTGAACTGCAGGTTTACGACATCCATTGATATCAGCCTACAAACAGGCCACAAACCTGTAAAATTAACAAAAAAAATTTCACACAAGTAGATACATTCAGACATCAATTCAATTCTCACATTCACACATATAGAAACATTCAAATACATGTATTAACATTCAGAAATATTCATTTACAAAGTATCATTCATTATCGCTATCAACATCCCAATTATATCTTACAATTGCCACTGCTTGTATGGATTTTGCCCATTCTTCTCTTATTTCATTTAATGCTTTCGTCGTATATGGAGCATGTATATTTTTTAAGCGTTTACCTATAGTGTGGTCAGTTTTAAACACCTACAAAGAGAATGATGTATATATATAAGTAATAATATAAAAATAAGATTGATATATTTCATACTAACTAATGAGACTATATATAATACCTCATGTATGGTATCGATGTCCAATGCGGCATGTTTGATAATCATCTTCATAAATCACATCACATAGTATGCGCATGCCCAACCATTGTCTTGTGTAGCGCACTATAAATTGAAACATACAAAATAATACAACTAAACACAATTCACATCAATAATACAACTAAACACAATTCACATCAATAATATCCAGCATCGCATCAACGATGTCTGCTAGAACTGGTTCGTTCACATTTACGTCATCAGAGGCAATTTCTTCTTCCACCCAAGCTGTTATGACCCACTCTGTGATTAATCAGTAAGTACCTTGATTAGTGCTAAGCACTCTGTTAAACATCATGATTAATCAAGATAAGCTAAGTCATGAATCAATAGTTGAGATTGAATCACCTGAGGCAATTAATGATAATAGTAATGTTGATCATTAGGTTAACTAAGTTGCATTAAGAACACATATGCAATTAGTGTTTTGATCAGTTGTGACAAGATAATTAGCATAATTTTGTGCCTTGAGAGTATAGAGGACCTCGTGCTTGAAGTTTTGCAAAAAGAATCGTTTGATTTGGATCAACGAGGCAAAAGAAATGATGATTTCTAGTTTTTGGGTCAAATCTGTAATTTACCCATTTAATTGGATTAATACCCTATTTCCTTTCCCTTTCTCGCTTATCCCTCATCTTCTTCACGATCAATTTACAGAGCAACCGCCTAAGCGGCGCTCATCTAGACCGAGCAAGAGCAGAAGGTAGGGCGATCAGAGGGGTGATTTGGGCGATTTCGAGCTCGAGCTTCGCAGCAGCACCCTCTTCCCTTTCTCCTCCTCTTCTTCCCCTTGCCCAAGCCCTAGAGTGGCGCCCCAACCTGCTGCGTTGCAGCACACCCAGCAGGCCGGTCGGCCACTGTTGAGGAAGGGAGGGCGATCGTTTGGCTCCCCTAGCTCCGGTTAAGCAGCAACTGTCTTTGTTTTCTCCTACCTTGCTCCATCGAAGCCCTAGCGGTGCCCAAGTTGGAGGGGTGGCGCCCTTATGTGCAACAACAGTAGCTGCTCGGAGCAGCAGCTAGAGGCCCCTTTGGGCGCAGCTAGAACCTCCAGTGGTGCTCTTTAGGTTCGACCTTGAGGTCCCAGTGGGTTTCTACAGCTCCCAGCTGCGTTTGATGCACCTACTGAGTTCTTACGCTAACCTGCAGTGTGCGTGAAGCTACTGATCGTTAACAGGACAATTCTAAAGGTTGAAGACAACTGAAATTTGCCTGGAATCTAATCTCTGGATGCAATTCCAGTCGAATCCAGAAAATTCGAACCATGGTGAGTAGGATTTCATTTATTTATCATTAATAAACTCAGGCGTTTGAATATTTTTTGTTTGTGCGCGAATTACGCTGATAACATGCGTTATCAGGCGTCAGGCAGCTTTTGGCGTCGCCCGACCTTTTTAGTTCATAAAATGCTTCTAGACACTGTTATATGATTAATTTAGCATTTGAACAGTATGGATTGAATCAGTAGATTTATATGTTCATCGGAACCTAAATTGCTCATTTGAATGTTGAAATTAGAAATTCATGTCTGAAAATGGTATAATTTGGGTATGAACCCAGACAATGAAGATTTCTGATAAATTATCAGATGTACGATTTCAAAGTTGATATGAATAAATAAAATATGCATGAAAACCCTAATTGCATATATCTTTTGACATTAATATGTGTAAATTGATATTTACATGAAATGGCACATTTCTCTGAAATATTACCAGAAATTCTCAAGTATTGTTATTAAATTGTGTTGTGATATGTAATTAACTCTTAATTGAGTTAAGTGATGCACAAACCAGGATTTGGGTTAATGTGCACGTTTTTCGAGAATTTTAGAGAATTGATAATTGTTGAGTATGATTCTCATATGTGAAGTAAATTTCTTTAATTTGTGCAATAAGATGTTCAATTGCGTAAATTCACTATATATGTGCCAAATTGAAATAAGTTGGGTTATTTATGCATTTCTAATTTGTCTGAATGCATGGTATGAGAATTTCTCAGAAATTACAATGATTTGAAATATATTGCTCTGTCGGTTTAGGATGACAGTGTATTGTGATCTGATATGAAATCAGTAAATGTGATATTCCTGTTTAAATGTTTATATGTTAATCAGTTCATAGACTTAGGTTCCCTAACACCGTAGAACCCCTTTAGATAGATCTGCTTCTTAGGGGTGAAACTCGTGTTGCAACAATAACTGTGCGGAGCCACGGTGGCACGAGGAAAGAGAACCAGTGTTGCAACAAGAACCGTGCGGAGTCATGGTGGCACTGGGGGAAATTATGGGTTATTGCAACAAGAACCGTGCGGAGTCATGGTGGTAACCCAGTGAGACTCTCCGCCTGTGTGCTCAGGTTAGTGAGGAGGAGTCTAGAGTACTCAGAGTAGTGCTTTGAGGCCGGTGAGCCTGTGGGTCCTGTGGCAGAACAGGGCTGGCGTCAGACTTAGCATTTCCCCGGTGTGTCGCTAAGTCTTGTACGGTGGGATCGTAGTTCGCTACGGATCTTCATATGCAGAGTACACTGCATATGATTAGGGCATAATAAAAATATAAATATGAATCATATAGGATCACAGTAAATTAATATATTCGAACTTTTGTGCCAATTCTATATATATCTGTTTATTTGTTTAAATATCTGTTGTTGCATAGAAATGTGATTATTATCTGCAAATCTGCTATGTCATTAGAACTGCCCTGTTTGTACTGCACTTATGTTTATTTCAATTTTGTAAACCTGATGAGTTGTTTAGTGATAGCTAAGTGAAATGCTATTCACTGAGCAAGTAGGCTCATACCTCTACTCAAAACATTTTCAGGTCATCACATGAATCTGGAGGATCCTTTCATCCTAACGCTCAGTCTGTAGAAGGTTTATGTAGTTAGTAGTTAGAGGTCTCTTAGTCCTTTCCCCTCGATCTTTGGGATAAGGTGTGGGTGAGATAGAATGAGTATAAAGATGTAAATTAACTGTTATGCTTTATTTTATGTCGAACTGTTTATATTGCTAGTCAGTTTAATAAAAATGCTTCTGCAGTTTGTTTAGATTTAGTTTACAGCATAAATCAGGTTAACTTTTAATGTCTTTAAAAATGTTTTAAAAGTTTTGAGTGGTTTGACTTGTGTGTAATCCCTCCGTCGCGCCCTAATCTCGTGATTTGTGGGTAATGCGAGATCGGGGTGTGACATCTTGGTATCAGAGCATAGGTTGAGTATATGAATACTCTAAGTCAAGGTCAGGGGACGATAAGAGACCAATAGGATTAGGACTTAAGTGTCTTCCTTCTAACTGCAATTTTCTAACAGGAAGTGTTCTGTTATACTATTGCAGATGGCAGGAAGAGGACGTGGTCACGAGAATCAAGTTGAGAGTTTAAGCTGAGTTATCAGGGATCATTAGGATCAAAAGAGAGTATTATAATTAAGATGGATAAGAAGTGATA
The DNA here is from genome assembly GCA_963693085.1 of Alisma plantago-aquatica. NCBI lineage: Eukaryota > Viridiplantae > Streptophyta > Magnoliopsida > Alismatales > Alismataceae > Alisma > Alisma plantago-aquatica. The sequence continues at coordinate 1,126,874,015 of OY856409.1, read as the reverse complement.
TGTCTTTAGCTCTGGGAGGTCTGAGTGTTTAGATACCCTGGCCAGGTGTCTGAATACTTAGATTGACCAGTATCAAGCTACTCTATCCATTCTTCTCTGGATGCCCTGGCCAGGTATGCAGAGGAAGGACGGGCTAGAGACAAATCCTAGAAGTCTTAGGATTAAGAAATTGGAAATTAATACAGGAGTAAGAGATTAAACATAGGATGCGATGCAACTCTTGCTTTATATTGCTTATTTGATTGGAAATCATTAGAAATGCTCTTATATGCATGAATTTAGATTTTCAATTTATAGAACAAATATGGTTCTTTTATATTGTTGTGTGTCATGAAGCGATTTAGTTATTGTTTATATTCTTTGTATTAAGTAGACCAGAAATTATGTTTAAATGAGTCTGCCCTAGGTGGATATTCTTTCCACATGTTTGAGATTAATAGGAGTTGGTTAATCCTGAGTAGCTCTTGGCTTTAGGACTACAGGCTCGGCCTGGTCCGGCTGACAGGATGCGTTACTGAGATCTAATGACTCCTATTAATAATATAATAAAAGTAGATCCTGGATAATTTAGACCCGAATCATGGTGAAAAATATATATACACTAAGATGTTGAGATATAAGGGAAAGATTAGAACAACTAAGAATTAGTTGGAACTGACATCGGAGACCCAATATTGGGACCTCATATGAGCAATCCTTAATTAGAAATGAAGGAACACAATAAGGGTCAGATTAAATTTAATGATTAGGTGAGAAATACCCTTAATGGTACTAATCAATAATGCATAACAAATGTATGGATCCAATACATGATTAGTGAAACCCTAGTTGAGGGTGTATCATTGCGATTGTTTATAGGCAACTTTATAAGTTATGCTTTAAACTAAAATAAGTCCATATCTTGTGAGATAGCTGGACAATTCTAATGTGTGGCCTATACATTATATGCTAAGGGTGTGTATTCTGTGATGGAATGCATTAAGAGGGGAAATACCTTAATACAAGATAAAGTTGGTTAACTCAAGAGGGTCTGAATTAATGAGAAATGGGGAACCCTAACCCAAATTTGGGGAAAAAGGGAATGAGAAGCCCTGTTTGATAGTGAACCCTAATTCCTGGTCAAGGAATGATGGTATTACTATTGTATCACATGATGTGATGAATATCTTGTATGACTGTTATCATGCCTAATAACCATGCAGGTATGATGAGATGATGAATATAGCCAAGTTGGGCTGTGACATTTATATAATAAATGATTGATTTGCTTTTTGTGTGTTGATGTTGTTGTTTCTTAATAGAAGTAATAATGTGTACGGATTTTATGAACCATGTGAATAAGTTGTTTCCTAGTGAGAGTTGACAAGATATGAATGGCCTTGTGAGCCATGTGTGATGCTTGGGTAACAAGTATCATGTTTATTTGTAGCATTTGTGTTAATAAGTTATGCTAGAAAACTTGGCTGATGTTACATTTCTGTTATATATCTATAGTTCATTAATGATTATTCATATATGTTGTATCCATTACAAGTAGATGGATGAACTTATGAGATCTAAAGTTTGATTTCAAACTAAGGAAGCAAAGTCACATCACAATAATGCTATGTTACTGATAAGGACTAAACCCTAGAATGTTTAGAATTGTAGTAGTTCAAGGAATATCATTAGTGATTTGACCTTGAATACTAGCATCTTTATAAAAAAAATCATGAGATTTGCACTATGAAAGGTAACCTAGCACTAATAAAATCTAGGGTTTAAAGTTAGCTAATCTGGAAGGTAGATACACAATATGAAAATGACTCGGAGAAAAGAGTAAGATATAATTTTGAAATAAATTCTTACAGTAGTAATAAGAAGTTAGTACCATAGAATGAGGAGTATTACTCGTCACATGATATGGAATTAGTTGTTGTAGTTCATGCTCATAAGACATGACGTTACTGTCTTTATGGTGAGGTGTGCCAGGTGTTTATAGATCATAAGAGCTTGATATATATCTTTACCCAGAAGGATCTGAATCTTAGACAGCGGAGATGATTAGAATTGATTAAGGATTATGATATAATGATAGATTATCACCCTGGAAATACGAATGTGGTAGCAGATGCTTTGAGCATAGTGTTAAGTTCAACAGTTGATGCATTCTCTATTGCATGTTTCGAGAGAGACATGCTAGTAGAAATGTGAAAGTTAAACTTAGACTTAGAGGTGACAAAGTAGAGTGGTTTGATTGCACAGATGCAAGTCAAGCCTATCTTTTATGATTAGATTAAGGAACAACAGTAGGGTGATAGTGAGTTACATCAGATCATGCATGACATGACAAGGAAAAGAGACCAGAGTTTAGGTTTCTAGATGATGATGTGTTGTATCAGCATGACAGGTTGCATGTACCTCGAGATAATGATTTGAAAGAATAGATTCTTGAGGAAGCACATGCATCAATGTATGTTATGCATTCAGGTAACGCTAAGATGTACATGGATCTCAAGGAGTTGTATTGGTGGCCTGGTATGAAAAGGTTGTAGATGAGTACATGACTAGGTGCAGTGTGTGTCAGCAGGTTAAGGCTGAGCACCAGAAACCTAAAGGTACCTTACAATCTCTTCCTATACCAGAATGGAAATGGGAACATATTACAATGGATTTTGTGATAGGGTTGCCCTTGACACCTAGAGGTTGTGACTCGATATGAATGATTGTGGATAGACTGACTAAGTCTGCTCACTTTCTTCATATTAAGTCAACCTTTGATGTCCCAAAGTTGGCTAAGATATATGTGGATGAGATAGTCAGGTTGCATGGTATTCCGATTTCAACTATATCAGATAGAGATCCTAAGTTCACATCCAGGTTGTGAAATTAGTTGCATCGAGCTTTGGGTACAAAGTTGAGGTGCAGTACAACCTTTCACCCGCTGACAGATGGTCAAGTTGAGAGGACCATTCAGACTTTTGAGAACATGTTGAGAGCATGTGTCTTGCATTTCAATGGAAGTTGGAAAGAACACTTAAGCCTTATAGAGTTTGCATACAACAATAGTCACCATTCCAGTCTTGGTATGGCCCCGTATGAAGCTCTGTATGGTAGAAAGTGTAGATCACCCATATGTTGGTTTCAGGATGGTGATGAATTGTATCTGAAAGTTCCACCATGAAAAGGAGTTTTGAGATTTGATATGGAAGGCAAACTGACTCCTAGGTTTATGGGCCCATATCCTATCGTTCAGAGGATTGGACCTGTAGCCCATAAGTTGGATTTGCCATCTGAGTTGCCCAATTTACATGACGTGTTTCATGTATCGATGTTGAAGAAGTATTACCCTGGTCCAGAGGAGATAGTGGACCCATAACCTATACAGCTCAGACCTGATGTATCCTATGTTGAGGGACCAATTCAGATAAGTTGATCGAAGCATCAAGAAACTCAAGAATCATGAGATACCATTAGTGAAAGTTCTGTGGAGGAATCATAATCTAGAGGAAGCTACGTGGGAGCTTGAATCTGAGATGCGTAATAAGTTTCCTTTTCTCTTTTAGGAATTTCGGGACAAAATTCTTATAAGGGAGGGAGATTGTTATGACCCACTCTGTGATTAATCAGTAAGTACCTTGATTAGTGCTAAGCACTCTGTTAAACATCATGATTAATCAAGATAAGCTAAGTCATGAATCAATAGTTGAGATTGAATCACCTGAGGCAATTAATGATAATAGTAATGTTGATCGTTAGGTTAACTAAGTTGCATTAAGAACACATATGCAATTAGTGTTTTGATCAGTTGTGACAAGATAATTAGCATAATTTTGTGCCTTGAGAGTATAGAGGACCTCGTGCTTGAAGTTTTGCAAAAAGAATCGTTTGATTTGGATCAACGAGGCAAAAGAAATGATGATTTCTAGTTTTTGGGTCAAATCTGTAATTTACCCATTTAATTGGATTAATACCCTATTTCCTTTCCCTTTCTCGCTTATCCCTCGTCTTCTTCACAATCAATTTACAGAGCAACCGCCTAAGCGGCGCTCATCTAGACCGAGCAAGAGCAGAAGGTAGGGCAATCAGAGGGGTGATTTGGGCGATTTCGAGCTCGAGCTTCGTAGCAGCACCCTCTTCCCTTTCTCCTCCTCTTCTTCCCCTTGCCCAAGCCCTAGAGTGGCGCCCCAACCTGCTGTGTTGCAGCACACCCAGCAGGCCGGTCGGCCACAGTTGAGGAAGGGAGGGCGATCGTTTGGCTCCCCTAGCTCCGGTTAAGCAGCAACCGTCTTTGTTTTCTCCTACCTTGCTCCATCGAAGCCCTAGCGGTGCCCAAGTTGGAGGGGCGGCGCCCTTATGTGCAGCAACAGTAGCTGCTCAGAGCAGCAGCTAGAGGCCCCTTTGGGTGCAGCTAGAACCTCCAGTGGTGCTCTTTAGGTTCGACCTTGAGGTCCCAGTGGGTTTCTACAGCTCCCAGATGTGTTTGATGCACCTACTGAGTTCTTCCGCTAACCTGCAGTGTGCGTGAAGCTACTGATCGTTAACAGGACAATTCTAAAGGTTGAAGACAACTGAAATTTGCCTGGAATCTAATCTCTGGATGCAATTCCAGTCGAATCCAGACAATTCGAACCATGGTGAGTAGGATTTCATTTATTTATCATTAATAAACTCAGGCGTTTGAATATTTTTTGTTTTGTGCGCGAATTACGCTGATAACAGGCGTTATCAGGCGTCGGGCAGCTTTTGGCGTCGCCCGACCTTTTTAGTTCATAAAATGCTTCTAGACACTGTTATATGATTAATTTAGCATTTGAACAGTATGGATTGAATCAGTAGATTTATATGTTCATTGAAACCTAAATTGCTCATTTGAATGTTGAAATTAGAAATTCATGTCTGAAAATGGTATAATTTGGGTATGAACCCAGACAATGAAGATTTCTGATAAATTATCAGATGTACGATTTCAAAGTTGATATGAATAAATAAAATATGCATGAAAACCCTAATTGCATATATCTTTTGACATTAATATGTGTAAATTGATATTTACATGAAATGGCACATTTCTCTGAAATATTACCAGAAATTCTCAAGTATTGTTATTAAATTGTGTTGTGATATGTAATTAACTCTTAATTGAGTTAAGTGATGCACAAACCAGGATTTGGGTTAATGTGCACATTTTTCGAGAATTTTAGAGAATTGATAATTGTTGAGTATGATTCTCATATGTGAAGTAAATTTCTTTAATTTGTGCAATAAGATGTTCAATTGCGTAAATTCGCTATGTATGTGCCAAATTGAAATAAGTTGGGTTATTTATGCATTTCTAATTTGTCTGAATGCATGGTATGAGAATTTCTCAGAAATTACAATGATTTGAAATATATTGCTCTGTCGGTTTAGAATGACAGTGTATTGTGATCTGATATGAAATCAGTAAATGTGATATTCCTGTTTAAATGTTTATATGTTAATCAGTTCATAGACTTAGGTGCCCTAACACCGTAGAACCCCTTTAGATAGATCTGCTTCTTAGGGGTGAAACTCGTATTGCAACAATAACTGTGCGGAGTCACGGTGGCACGAGGAAAGAGAACCAGTGTTGCAACAAGAACCGTGCGGAGTCATGGTGGCACTGGGGGAAATTATGGGTTATTGCAACAAGAACCGTGCGGAGTCATGGTGGTAACCCAGTGAGACTCTCCGCCTGTGTGCTCAGGTTAGTGAGGAGGAGTCTAGAGTACTCAGAGTAGTGCTTTGAGGCCGGTGAGCATGTGGGTCCTGTGGCAGAACATGGCTGGCGTCAGACTTAGCATTTCCCGAGTGTGTCGCTAAGTCTTGTACGGTGGGATCGTAGTTCGCTACGGATCTTCATATGCAGAGTACACTGCATATGATTAGGGCATAATAAAAATATAAATACGAATCATATAGGATCACAGTAAATTAATATATTCGAACTTTTGTGCCAATTATATATATATTTGTTTATTTGTTTAAATATCTGTTGTTGCATAGAAATGTGATTATTATCTGCAAATCTGCTATGTCATTAGAACTGCCCTGTTTGTACTGCACTTATGTTTATTTCAATTTTGTAAACATGATGAGTTGTTTAGTGATAGCTAAGTGAAATGCTATTCACTGAGCGAGTAGGCTCATACCTCTACTCAAAACATTTTCAGGTCATCACAGGAATCTGGAGGATCCTTTCATCCTAACGCTCAGTCTGTAGAAGGTTTATGTAGTTAGTAGTTAGAGGTCTCTTAGTCCTTTCCCCTCGATCTTTGGGATAAGGTGTGGGTGAGATAGAATGAGTATAAAGATGTAAATTAACTGTTATGCTTTATTTTATGTCGAACAATGTAATATGATGTAGACTCTGTTTATATTGCTAGTCAGTTTAATAAAAATGCTTCCGCAGTTTGTTTAGATTTAGTTTACAACATAAATCAGGTTAACTTTTAATGTCTTTAAAAATGTTTTAAAAGTTTTGAGTGGTTTGACTTGTGTGTAATCCCTCCGTCGCGCCCTAATCTCATGATTTGTGGGTAATGCGAGATCGGGGTGTGACACAACCACTGCTATCGACATCTACTGGTTTCAATTTTGAAATCTCTCCATGCCAGTGCCATTCTGTATAGCCTTGTACAATCCCGTTGCACATGACATGACTTTTAATTTCCTCACCAGTGTTGACTTTCAAGTTGTTACCGCAATGCCTACATGGACAGTAGAACCTATCTGTAGGTTTTTTCCTATGTTCCTCGGCAAATCTAATAAACTGATCGAGACCAGATATAAACTCTGGGGTGCAATGATTACGAATGGACATCCATGATCTATCCATTCTATGATCAAAGAGAAAACAAGTATATATTAGGAAATAAGTATATATTAGGAAAAGATTAGGGTATACACTTACATCCTAAGTGTATAATGTGATGTCATTCTTATATATAATAAATGTGTACCACCTATCCCATCCTTGAACACCTAATCTCACTAGTAAGTGTATAATGTGTATTGGGTTTTCAAGAAAATTTTGGCAGAATTTCCCCGCTGTTCTCTAAGTACATGTGTACTTAGAGAACAAATGGGGAAATGCTACCAAAATTTTCTCAAAAACCCAATACACATTATACAATTACATCCTAAGTGAGATTAGGTGTTCAAGAACAGTCCCAAACCGGGGACTATCCAAGATTTACTCCTAATGAGTCAATCTTGGACGGGTTTCTAGGCCAACAAACACAATAATAGATATCTACAATGAAGCTGGACTCCATACAAACAATATATAATTTAGTGATTGTTCATTCTAATTTATACCAATGTACAAGTAATATAAAGAACAATGATTGTTCACTTTCTAGGCCAACAAACACATGTGATGTCATTCTTATATATAATAAATGTGTACCACCTATCCCATCCTTGAACACCTAATCTCACTAGTAAGTGTATAATGTGTATTGGGTTTTCAAGAAAATTTCGGTAGCATTTCCCCACTATTCTCTAAGTACATATGTAGTTAGAGAACAAACGGGGAAATGCTACCGAAATTTTCTCAAAAACCCAATACACATTATACACTTACATCCTAAGTGAGATTAGGTGTTCAAGAACAGTCCCAAACCGGGGACTATCCAAGATTTACTCCTAATGAGTCAATCTTGGACGGGTTTCTAGGCCAACAAACACAATAATAGATATGTACATGTTAGGTTTCATCACAATTGATGTTAGGGTTTCATCAATGTGATAACCTCAATTTTCTAAATTATATAATGAGTTTTGTAAATATCATTTAAAGATAAATGATTTTGGCATGATTGATGTGATGTGGATTGAAATGGATTCCATGGATGATTGGTAGCATGTTTCTTAATGGGCCTTGTTTTATTTGAAGCCCAAATTGATATAATCAAAGAATACATAAAGAATTCCATAAAATAAGAAAACGGATGTGGAATATTTCCCTAAAGATAAGAATTCGAGATTATGGATATCTTGGAGTTCAAGGAACTCAAAACCATGAAATAATAATAATGGGATTAAGGAAAAGAGGGAAAAAGTGATTAATATAATGATAACTTGTAATACAAGAAAAAGAATCGAAATAGTTTTGTTATTTCACCAAATTTGGAGGGATGAAGGATAATGATGAATTCGAGCTTCCCTCAAAATTTGGGAAAGAAATACCAATCAAATTGAGAGATATGATTTTTCCAAAATCCCATTGGAATAAGAATTTAATTCGAAATTTTAGGAAAATACTTTCCTTTTGATCTAGCGCCTGTGATGAGAGCCGTTGGATTGAAATCCAACGGGCACTGCTCATCGTCCAGGTCCCAGTGGGACTAGGACTCTGTGAGTTGCAGGTTGATTTTCCAACCTGATTTCTCGAGAATCTAAGGTTCAAACGCTTACGGAAATCATCCCGTTGAATTTGGGAGAGTAAGACGAAGGTTTTCAATCCTGGTTTGAGTAGGTTTCGCCTCTGATTGGGAAAGTTCCCAATCCAGTTGGAGCGTGGCCAAACCTATATATATAAGAGGGATTTGGAGAGCACGAGCATAGCCTTTTGCTAGTCCAAACTCTGCGGTTTTGTACAAGGAGCTCTTTGGTGCGCTCAATTGGCAACTTGCTTCCTGATCTACATCCCGATAGCTCGGTGACCCTCGCCGGAGTCCGGCGGGTAGGGGGCGAGCTTGGAGGGGTTCAGGGAGGAAATTGGACCCGTCACCAGCTTCGTCGAGGGGAGGCGGAGCTCCCTGATCGGTTGGTGTGAGCCGAGGGCGATGGAGGCTTCGAGTCAACCCTCAGGTTGACTGCGTGAGCTGCTAGGTCTGAGGTAGAAGACGACCCGATCACCGTCGGATCAGGGATCACGGTGATCTCCGTCGCGATCTAACGAACCTGAGGAGAGGGCGAAGTTGTGCGGTCTGCCACCGTGCGATTAGGATCCAGCGGTTGGGTCAGTTTTTGGCCGAACCCTTGGATCGTGATCGGACGATCTGAGCGCAAGGCGCGTAAGTGAAAGGGGACACGCGGCGAGGAGCGTCGGATCTTGAAGGGGACCACGGGCGCATCAATCCAACGATCAGGAAATTTTGGGTAATTCCTATCTCTAACGAATATTTAGAAAAAATGATTTATCTTGCAAAATTAATAGAAACTGATAAGAAACTCATATGAGAAAACTTTATATATGAAAGTTGCATAGAAAAATGCAAGGAACATGATAAAAATAATTCCAGAACCTAATTCCACTTATTTTAGCAAAAGTACTTTATTTGTCTAATAAAGTTTATTAAAATTTGATGAGAAACCCTAATTGCATGTTGAGAGGGTAATTTGGTAATTCAACAAGTCAAATTGTTAAGATTGACTCTGATAATGTTAATGGTAGGTTAATTTTCTATTTGAATGCAAAAATGCTTAACTTGGAATTATAATGATTAAAAGAAGGTTAATTTGCAAGAGAACCCTAATTTGGGATAAAGAGAGATAAAAACCATATTTTTATGAAATAAGGAAATTAGTTGTCTAATAAAGGAAATTCAATGAGAAATTAGGATTTTTATGAAGAGTGATAAATCAAGGATGATAATGATGAAAGAAGAAGTAAAACCCTAATTTCTAGAAGAAACCCTAATTATGGAATTGGAATCCTAATTTGAATGATGAAATTGGATAATTATTAATAAAATGAATTGGTACTTTTATTTCAAGATTTCTCTTCCTCATTGCTTGTTGATTGGGTTGTTATCTTGAAAAGTGCAGTTAAAGGTATGTGGTTACGCTTATGAATAATCGCTTTAGTTTCCCGACGATTTCCGAATGATTTATCGGTTGCTTGAAATAACTGTTGAATGCCTATTTATTTCATGCAACTATAAAGTTACTATGATTATCATCATAAGTATGCATATAACTGGCTAGATCCTTGTTCACCTCTGGTGCTTTAAAAAGGCTGAAAAGGGGGTAATACCTAGAGAAAGGTCTAGGATTGCCGTGAGTCAGAAACTGGATTGCCTTGTGCGGTTCATGAGACTCTTCAGCATACCGAGAGTTAGAAACTGGATTGCCTTGTGTGGTTCATGAGACTCTTCGGTTTACCATGTAACTCAATCCTAGAAACTGGTTTACCATTTTGGTGGATCATGAGGGGTTGTAGTTTGGTATACATGTCCACTGCAGGGACAGCTCATAGGTTATGGAACTTGTGGATCGCAGATGTTATATTAAAATGTAATCTTGATTGTTAAAAAGACTAATTGCTTGATTACATTGTTAGCATAAATGTTTGATTATTATTTCCCCCACATACCGACTGACCGTTGTTTTGTTTGTCAGCGATTTAGGTACATAATCCAAAGCACAAAATAATAAGGTGACACATTGTGAATTCAAGAATTAAAGAACAAGGAGGAACTAGTTAGAGTAGTTCATCTGTGGTTAGAAGTTTAGTACTTCCAACTTTTCAAAGGTATGATAAAGAAAAATTTTATTACCATTTTCAGTATAGTCTGTTAGAATTTAATAATTGTTATTGGTTATATGTTGAACCTTTGATCCGGAATTTTATGGGTGCGGCTTCAACCTCTCGGTCTCCCTTAATTGGGGGTTATCGGAAGGTGGGGTCGTAACATTTGGTATCAGAGCTTGGGTTCCTCATGTAACCATTAATAATTATTAAATTTTACAAACTCCATAGGACCCAAGGGAGTTATTAGAGGAATATCCGAAAGACGGAGGTGTCTAGAAAGGGATCACGACCGGGGGCTGGAAAGATTTTCCTCTGCACCGCTAGTCGGAATACGAGGACTCCCGGACTCGTGTGACCGCCTGGCCAAAGTCTTAGGGTATGAATCGAAATAAGATACCTTTAGGACTTCTCATCTTATTCATCCCTCCTCATCACAAAATTCTGATAAGGAGATAAAGGATTAGGGTTTTCTCTCTTTTCCTCACCCTCTTGAGGTATGGGTAAGGTTAATAAGGTTTAAGGAATCCTCCATCAAATTAATGAAAAGCATATAAATAAGATGTCATGGACATAAGCTTAATAGATTAAGCGCAAACTAAATGATAGAAATATGCTTAGGTCGTATGACATAAGATGTCATGTCCTCAGAAGAGACCTGAGGCTAGACCTTCTTGTTGAGAGGATAAGTTAGTCTTGGAGATGGAGATCTCCATTGTCAGTAAAGACCTGGCTCATTCTACGAGGATGACGTTAACCCTAACCCTAAGTAAAGGATATAGAGAGAGATGGCATGATGGGTTAGACCAGGTGGTTGGATGGATGTACCTGGGATGCCATATGAGCCATAAGAGGATGGATGACCGAGTACTTTTGGCCACCCAAATCCTAGCAAGAGGATGAGACTGTTTATACCTTGGTACCTATGGTATAGATGAGAAGAAGAGTTCCATAAACCATGGAGACGTATAGTAACAGGTTTTGAGGCCTTGTACCTTGTTGATTGTCCTTGAGGAGGACTCAACCTTAAAGGGTTGTTCGAGTTGAAGGATGACAGGAAGTGTACGTTATGCCTTTGGCAAGTTTGATTCATGGTTAAGAGATAGAGCATGCAGTTGGACACCTAAAAGTGAACCTAGGGGTCTTAGGCCTAAGAGGGGATGTGGTATACCTAATACTCATGATGAGGATTAAGTTGCTATAGTTTCGAGTATGGTGCTCCACATGCATAAAGGAAAGGGAAACCCCTTTTAAGTTAAAGGTAGGTTTGGTGAACCCCTCACAGCTAGGTTGAGGATAAAGGAAGATATGATCTTGATCCAGCATTGAGGAAAGAGGACAAGTATAACCTAGCATGATTCAGTGGGTGATCTGCTTATACCTTAATAGCTTGCTAGGGTTAAGTAGGCTCATGTGGATGTAAACCCTAGACTTAAGAGCTTTTGTGACCTCGTGGTCAAGGGATAGTTTTCCTCCCATCCTGGGAGAGGGACCCCTTTGGTAGGGTGTATATCAGTTTTGTTAAGAGGTCTCATAGGATCTTGAGAAGTTAAGTGAAGAGTACATGGTATGAGAATGAACCTGTAGACCCATAGATATCCATCTCTAATTGCATATGAATGAGTTACCATGAAGGTAATCGGTATGGGGCTTAACCAAGGTAGACAGGTTGCCATGGTTCCAATAAAAGGATGAAGGCCAGCCCATGAATACAGAAAGGGAGATGATGAAGACTTGAGTAAGGTTCTAAGTGAACATGTACTATGATGGAGAATCCTAAGTCTATCCTAAGGGTCAGGTAGGGATAAGACCGATGAAAGTAGGAGTTGCCTAATTCCCCAGTTGCACATGACCATAGGGTCGGGAGGTAACAACTATCATTGTCTGAGGGCCATGGGTTAGGAGATTGATCACCTTCATGAACTCATGGGACCCAAAGGGCAGATGAGTAGGGCACTCGCTTGATGCACGAGGGAAGAGGGATGACCCCAAAAGAGTCGGTATCCTATAGACCTAGAGGAGATGACCAAGGATATAAACCTCAGAAGGTTCAAGATTAGTTTGTTATCATAATATATGTGATGTAGAGACAGATGTGGAACATTTCAACTTAGATTTAAAAGGTGTATTGGCAAGGTGGGATGTACCACCTCTACTCTTGGAACAGGAAGAACTCTGTATTTGGACTGCAGCCAAATGCTTATTTCCTCTTGTTATGGGAGTGAGAGATAGTACATTACGCATGTCATACACTAAGGATAAGAGATGATGTAGGTTGGAACGTTGCCATGAGAAATGGGGATAGAGAAGATAACCTAACCTGGTAAAAAGAATGATACATGGAAGATAGTCACCTTATGAGGATGTGTTTATCCTGAGCTAAGTGGAACTTACAAGTTATACCAGGTTGAGTTTGATCACCCTGATGAGGAAATCAGAGAGTGTTCTTAATAAATATGGACATAGAGTTGGAGGTGAGATGATAAGTGAAATAAGGAGAAGTGTATGTCTTTAATGGATATGAAGTGATGCTCTGGTTGAGTTATAGCTACCTCGTTTAGCTAGAAGAGGTTGTTTGGCTAACCCTAAGTTTGAAAAGGAGTGGTGTTTGGATAACACTCAAATAAGATAAGATGTGTTGAAAAGTTAAGGGTTGGTTGGTTAGCCAGTCTACTCCTTCATGCAATAAAAGGATGGTGGTGGAACCTCAGATGCACTTCTTTGGAAAAGAAGGTGATGAAACCCCGACATGAGTGGTTTAGGGTTTTGGAGGAATCGATCTTGAGGAATCATGACATACCGGAAATCATGATTGAAGATCACTATACGTCATGATAAATAGCAATAGCACTTGGATGCTTAAGATAAAGTTGCATATGGTTTATGGCCATGCAAGTCAGGAGCTAAAGGACAAACCCCAGTAACCCAGTGTATCGATATAGAGCACAAAGAGTCCCCGAGAAAGAAAGGGAGTTCACCACTATGGATGTTGTGATAAGTCTCCCCTTGGCCAAGGAGGGTCGAGATGCAATATGGGTTATGGTAGTTCACCTTACCTAGATGACATAAGAAAGAAAGAGTTCTGTCTTAGGATAGATCTGGTTGAACTACCCATGAGAAAGATGATTCAACTACACCATGATGTGAGTTCAAAGGTTCTTGAGTTTGACCTAGAAGTTCCCTTCCAAAAGGTGGAAGTAGGGACATGAAGAACTCAATGTTAGTACAGTTTATTACCCCTAACTATGGTTAGTATGATCCAGACTAAAGGGTCTGATGAGGGCATGTGTGCTCGTTCAGGGTGATATCTAGAGACAGTTCTAGTCCTATGTACGATGTGACAATGACCACCATAGCCAGTATCGGGTTTCTAAAGAGCTCTTAAGGGAGGTTGTGTCGGTCACCACTTCAGTAAGGTGATGTTGGTGAAAGGACCACATGATGATTATGAAAGGACCACAATGCATGAAGATAATAGTCACTTTAATCGTGAAATGGCTGAAAGGAGCCTAGAGACGATGAGAGTCATGAGCAGATGCAAAGTTGACTAACATGCAGTGCATTGTGGGAGAATATAATGTGAGAATCCGACCCCTCTGAGTTATAGCTGAGAAAGCTGAGTCCCCGATACATGGGTCCATTAGAGATGGATGGGTGGAGATGGTTAGGTTTTGACCCTACCCTTCAGGATAGAGTAATGTGTGATGTTTTCCAAGTGTCCAATTCAGAGCACTATGTGAGGTACCCCGACCATGTGCTGAGCAATGAACCGAGTGAGCCCAAGGGAGGCTGAAATGGCCTGAGTCACCTGTGTAGTTTATAGACGCCAGGATGAAAAGGACTCAAGGAAAAGAATATGTGATGATAAAGGTTCTTTGGATGTGCCATGAGTACGGTAAAGCCACATAGGGGCCAATGATGGTAATGGAAAAGTCTTATCCTGAATTGTTTGTTTGATTGTTGAATTTTGAGGACAAAATTCCTATAAGGAGGGGAGGATGTTATAACCTCAATTTTCTAAATTATATAATGAGTTTTGTAAATATCATTTAAAGATAAATGATGTTGGCATGATTGATGTGATGTGGATTGAAATGGATTCCATGGATGATTGGTAGCATGTTTCTTAATGGGCCTTGTTTTATTTGAAGCCCAAATTGATATAATCAAAGAATACATAAAGAATTCCATAAAATAAGAAAACGGATGTGGAATATTTCCCTAAAGATAAGAATTCGAGATTATGGATATCTTGGAGTTCAAGGAACTCAAAACCATGAAATAATAATAATGGGATTAAGGAAAAGAGGGAAAAAGTGATTAATATAATGATAACTTGTAATACAAGAAAAGGAATCGAAATAGTTTTGTTATTTCACCAAATTTAGAGGGATGAAGGATAATGATGAATTCGAGCTTCCCTCAAAATTTGGGAAAGAAATACCGATCCAATTGAGAGATATGATTTTTCCAAAATCCCATTGGAATAAGAATTTAATTCGAAATTTTAGGAAAATACTTTCCTTTTGATCTAGCGCCTGTGATGAGAGCCGTTGGATTGAAATCCAACGGGCACTGCTCATCGTCCAGGTCCCAGTGGGACTAGGACTCTGTGAGTTGCAGGTTGATTTTCCAACCTGATTTCTCGAGAATCTAAGGTTCAAACGCTTACGGAAATCATCCTGTTGAATTCGGGAGAGTAAGACGAAGGTTTTCAATCCTGGTTTGAGTAGGTTTCGCCTCTGATTGGGAAAGTTCCCAATCCAGTTGGAGCGTGGCCAAACCTATATATATAGGAGGGCTTTGGAGAGCACGAGCATAGCCTTTTGCTAGTCCAAACTCTGCGGTTTTGTACAAGGAGCTCTTTGGTGCGCTCAATTGGCAACTTGCTTCCTGATCTACAGCCCGATAGCTCGGCGACCCTCGCCAGAGTCCGGCGGGTAGGGGGCGAGCTTGGAGGGGTTCAGGGAGGAAATTGGACCCGTCACCAGCTTCGTCGAGGGGAGGCGGAGCTCCCTGATCGGTTGGTGTGAGCCGAGGGCGACGGAGGCATCGAGTCAACCCTCAGGTTGACCGCGCGAGCTGCTAGGTCTGAGGTAGAAGATGACCCGATCACCGTCGAATCAGGGATCACGGTGATCTCCGTCGCGATCTAACGAACCTGAGGAGAGGGCGAAGTTGTGCGGTCTGCCACCGTGCGATTAGGATCCAGCGGTTGGGTCAGTTTTTGGCCGAACCCTTGGATCGTGATCGGACGATCTGAGCGCAAGGCGCGTAAGTGAAAGGGGACACGCGGCGAGGAGTGTCGGATCTTGAAGGGGACCACGGGCGCATCAATCCAACGATTAGGAAATTTTGGGTAATTCCTATCTCTAACGAATATTTAGAAAAAATGATTTATCTTGCGAAATTAATAGAAACTGATAAGAAACTCATATGAGAAAACTTTATATATGAAAGTTGCATAGAAAAATGCAAGGAACACGATAAAAATAATTCCAGAACCTAATTCCACTTATTTTAGCAAAAGTACTTTATTTGGCTAATAAAGTTTATTAAAATTTGATGAGAAACCCTAATTGCATGTTGAGAGGGTAATTTGGTAATTCAACAAGTCAAATTGTTAAGATTGACTCTGATAATGTTAATGGTAGTTTAATTTGCTATTTGAATGCAAAAATGCTTAACTTGGAATTATAATGATTAAAAGAAGGTTAATTTGCAAGAGAACCCTAATTTGGGATAAAGAGAGATAAAAACCATATTTTTATGAAATAAGGAAATTAGTTGTCTAATAAAGGAAATTCAATGAGAAATTAGGATTTTTATGAAGAGTGATAAATCAAGGATGATAATGATGAAAGAAGAAGTAAAACCCTAATTTCTAGAAGAAACCCTAATTATGGAATTGGAATCCTAATTTGAATGATGAAATTGGATAATTATTAATAAAATGAATTGGTACTTTTATTTCAGGATTTCTCTTCCTCATTGCTTGTTGATTGGGTTGTTATCTTGAAAAGTGCAGTTAAAGGTATGTGGTTACGCTTATGAATAATCACTTTAGTTTCCCGGCGATTTCCGAATGATTTATCGGTTGCTTGAAATAACTGTTGAATGTCTATTTATTTCATGCAACTATAAAGTGACTATGATTATCATCATAAGTATGCATATAACTGGCTAGATCCTTGTTCACCTATGGTGCTTTTAAAAAGGCTGAAAAGGGGGTAATACCTAGAGAAAGGTCTAGGATTGCCGTGAGTCAGAAACTGGATTGCCTTGTGCGGTTCATGAGACTCTTCAACATACCGAGAGTTAGAAACTGGATTGCCTTGTGTGGTTCATGAGACTCTTCTGTTTACCATGTAACTCTATCCTAGAAACTGGTTTACCATTTTGGTGGATCATGAGGGGTTGTAGTTTGGTATACAGGTCCACTGCAGGGACAGCTCAGAGGTTATGGAACTTGTGGATCGCAGATGTTATATTAAAATGTAATCTTGATTGTTAAAAAGACTAATTGCTTGATTACATTGTTAGCATAAATGTTTGATTATTGTTTCCCCCACATACCGACTGACCGTTGTTTTGTTTGTCGGCGATTTAGGTACATAATCCAAAGCACAAAATAGTAAGGTGACACATTGTGAATTCAAGAATTAAAGAACAAGGAGGAACTAGTTAGAGTAGTTCATCTGTGGTTAGAAGTTTAGTACTTCCAACTTTTCAAAGGTATGATAAAGAAAAATTTTATTACCATTTTCAGTATAGTCTATTAGAATTTAATAATTGTTATTGGTTATATGTTGAACCTTTGATCCAGAATTTTATGGGTGCGGCTTCAACCTCTCGGTCTCCCTTAATTGGGGGTTATCGGAAGGTGGGGTCGTAACAGATTAGGTGTTCAAGAACAGTCCCAAACCGGGGACTATCCAAGATTTACTCCTAATGAGTCAATCTTGGACGGGTTTCTAGGCCAACAAACACAATAATAGATATGTACATGTTAGGTTTCATCACAATTTATGTTAGGGTTTCATCAATGTTAGGGTTTAATCAAATCAAATTAGGATGCTAGAATGGACAAGTTTAAATCAAATTAGGGTTTAAATCAAATCAAACACGGCCGTGGTAGGCCATTCTTCTCAGTTCTCAGTGAAAGAAGTAGAACACTAACTAGTCTTAGGTTTTGAAGTTAGAGCAGCGGGCGGCAAGGAAGAAGACAAGGAAGAAGGTGCTACGACTAATACCTTGTGAGCAGCGGAGGCAAGGAAGAAGACAACGCCGCAGTAGGGCGTGAGTAGGGAGGAAGGAGCGGGCGGAGGTGGCGAAAGGAGGAAGGTGGCGGCGGTGACGCAGAGCAGCAGCAGGGTTCGTCGGCGGCGAGCGAGAAGCAGCAGGCACCAGGCACCAGGTGGCGATTTTGGGAGAGCGGCGACGAGCAGCGCATAGGAGAATCGATGAAACAGGAAGAAAGGGGGAAGAGTCGGGTGATCTGGCCTCTATTAAGTTGGTCAAAGGCGTCGGTTATCTATGACAACCGACGCCTATTCTCTTCAGCGTCGGTTGATCGTAAAAAACCGACGTCCAATTAGACAATCTTTACCCCACATTAATTGGCGGGAACTATTATCAGCGTCGGTTATCCAAGGATAACCGACACCGAAAGTGGAACTTTTCGCGCAAATTTTCATTTTACATAGGCGTCGGTGAATCGTTAAACAACCGGCGCTGTATGTGATCCAGATTTTTTTCGCTCAAAAATTGGATTTCGCGGGTGCCTTTAGGCGTCGGTTGGTTATACTCAGCCGACGCTGAATACAAAGCGGTACCCATGTCTGGCTGGTCTTCGAATATATACGTCGGTTTGCATAAATAATCGACACCTAATATTATAGGTGTCGGTTGTCCTAAATAACCGACGCCCAGAAAAGTGACACTGAACGCTATTTCTGTAGTAGTGAGTACTCTCAATTGTACTTACACAAATAGATAATTTCATGGCACAAAGGGGACCATACTATATGGATTCTCATACATCTATGTATACTCAATATTATATGACTCTGAGTATCTTCTCACAACCCTTATGTTACCACAAGGATACATGTTTTGCCTCTGCCACTTCATAAAACATGGATAGTTTGTATGGTCTACATGAGTTAGAGTTTTACTTAATAATTAATCCTTTTACTCAACATCTATAGAATAAAAAGGATATAATTATATTGACATATGAAAGCAATACTAAGTAAAGAATTAAAAAGAATGAAAAATATAACTCAATACTAAAATGACAAGTATATAACCATAATTCCTAATTGCTTACATGCGATGAACATACCATCACAAGGGCCCAAAATCTATGTTCAAAGGCTGGAGCAAATCCTTAGAACAAAAAAGAACCACCTTGAAAAATTTCATCCATAGATACCATTGTGCGTTAAAGTTATGGTGAAAGGAGATGCCTAGAAATGCTATTTTGAGGAAAGAAACGTGCAAAGTCCAAAATTTGTCGCAGCATGGAAGTAATAAAGACGATCCTTTCTTTAACAACATTCTATAGGAAAGAAGTGTAAGAAACACAAAGTTCCCCAAATCTCTCACCTTTCATGAAGAGCACAAGTTCCAATAATAAAAATAGATCACTAGCTTCAAGCTTCACCAAATAATCTAGAAACATTCGATAGATCATAGAGCACTAGCTTCAAGCTTCACCAAAAAGTCTAAAAACGTCCAACTAAGCTAGCTCCAATTCCAAATAGGCCAAATAATGTGAAAAGGAGAGATACTTAGATAAGGAGATAGATTTACACCATGGAGACCCGAGAAACATAGCTAAGAAGGGTAAAAGAGAGAGGAACATCAAAGGAAATAAATGAAAAGAGATGGAAAAATCATGTGATACGGATCCAAACTAGCCCTAGATGATGAACTTCAACCATTGCTCCTCAATGCAAGATGAAAATGTCAACATTCATGCACATGCTCCTACCACAACCTTGTAATCATTCTCATATTTCCCTAACATCTCTCAAGTAGCTCAAAAGATGCTAATTAGCTATAGGTATTTTTGGTATGTATGCCAATAGAGCCAATTATATGATGATTGTAATGGGGTATCCAATACTTGATTTGATAATTATAAAGGTAATTCCATCTATTATGTTTCATCTCAATCATGAGATGATGACAAAAACATGGTAGATGTCTAAATAATGATGTTACTCAATGACATATACCTTCAGGTTGAGGACCTGAACAATGAGATCATATGTATGATATAATAAAAACATTTTGGTAATGTCCCTAGTCAGATGTTACTGTGGAAGAAAATTAGACGATGATAATACATAAGACTAGAGTGTGTGTTGACTAATGATAGAGTCTCATTAGTCATGAGATGTGATATCAAGGCAAGCACACATGTACATGTTAGAGAACAGTGTACCCGATAGACCCACATTGAGAGTGATACATGGAGACCATGAAATGGTAGTCAGAATCAACTATGATAATGATAGTGGTGATTGTGGTTCTTAGACCTAAAGTCACTACACTAATCACATGTCGTTCAATGTATTATGACATCATCCAAAGTGACCTTGAATAAGGGTTTCCATAAAGGTGATGCTCATGTACATTGTAACACATGGGGATTGAGTATGAGTGATCTAGATGATATTTGTACCCTTACAGAAGTTTGATATCCAGGCCACTTGATAAGAGAGATTGAGAAATGTATGGCCATACTCATGTGAGTCAATATAAGATATGTGAACTCACATGCATCTCATATAGTTTACTTTAGTTTAAGGAGATTGAACATTGAGAGGATGACGATTCCATGCCTCGAATTCAATCTGGATATCAGAGATAAAGGAACTATATGATGATTGTAACACTGAATACAAATTATAGGTTGAAAGTTGTTCTCCATCTACTGAACTACTAGGTAGCAATGATGTGTTGCTAGATACCTCTCATTCTTTGTGATGTCATAAATTGGTTATGGACATTCACTGCCAATGCAATTTGGACCTATAGGGTCACACATACAAGATGCACCTAGAATAGGAGTTTATTCATGAATGATGTTTAATCTGATTACTAAAGTGTTTAGGTTTTTAATTAAAACAACAATGGTTAAAAATTGGTTGACTGGACTGTGAACTGACCGATTCAAGTGTTGAACTGATCGATTCAAGTTTTAGGTCAATTGGAAACAACATTGGCTGAATAATACCTAGACTAGGGCATGAACCGACCAGTTCACTAATTGAACCAACCAGTGCAAGTGTTGAACTACCCTGTTCAATGATCAATTTGATTGGATCAAGGATTGATGATGACACCATAGTTTGCATTAATAGAATATTCAATGCCAATGTGATTCAAAATAGGAAGGCTTGAAATGATCGGTTCACCCTGTGAACCGGATGGTTCACTATTCGTAGCTTCCATAAAATTCATGAAATTTCATCTCTTTGACTCGTAGATCGACTGGAAACCCTGACCCTGACCCTCCTATAAATAGAGAGGTACTGGGGGCTTTCTAGACACAACAATAAGCTCTGACAATTGTTATCCTCTCTGGTTGTGGTAACCAAGAGAACACGAGCAAGTCCTACCTGTAAAAGGGAGGGATAGCAAGGGAGAGACAATTGGGATAGCAATTCGATGCTAGCACACTAACGTTCGAAGGGACAAATCCTTTCTGTTAGCTCTAGTAGCGTAATGTGGAGTTTCTGGTGGTCTGCATGGACTACTACAGAGGTGAGGAGGCTTTTGCCACCCAGTAGGAGAACGCCATCAACTACCCTCTATGGTGTTGCACCAGGAGGCCATTGCAGACAACAACTCAAGTGATTCTTAAAGAAGAAGCACGTTGTTGCAAGGATAAGTCACTGGACTTGCTCCTGGACCAGGTATATCCCTTAAAACCCTCTTTCCTAGATACATTGTTGTTTATGTGATCTTCTAGTCTGGAAATCTTACATTACAAGTTTTGTTTCTGATGCCTTATATGTTGCCCCATTTTTGCAACATGTATGACATAATTACATGTTTATAGGCTAAGGGGGTAAAATTGGATATCTTCCCCAAAACAGTGCCCATCAAGCTCTAAAAAGGCCAATAGCATGCCCATTCTTCCCATATCCGGCACCTAGGTGCACATCAAGCAATCACATAATGGGCATCGAGCACCAATGCTCAGCCTGGTGCACACACATAGGGAATCCACCAAAATGCAATAGAAGGATAGGAAACACCTACAATGCACCCATAATACACATGAGTCTCCCCAAGCCCTTCCTAATGCGACTCCCACATGCTGCCTCGTGCCTACTTGTCTACACAACCATAAGGCCCAATTCTTTTACGTCGGTCAATCAATCATCCTATGAAAGAATGATATAATGCACTTTTCTACGACTTTAAAATTTATATCACCAAAATTGATCATATAATTTAATCATTGTTTAAAACATATCTACCATATATGGAAAAGCATGAGTTTTAATATTTTAAAAAATAAATCTATATTAATAAAAAAATCATGATGTCGAGGCTAATGAATGAAACTTAACACTAGGTTTGTGGTCTTATGACTCTCCTGTCAAATATGATTTTTCATATGAAATCCTCAATCAAAACTACATAATTCTGAAACATCTCCTCTTCTAATTCCCACAATATGATTTTGCCTATGAAATCCTAAATCAAAACTGTATAATTCTAAAACATCTCCTCTTCTAACTCTTAGGTTTCATCAATACCACAATGATTCTAGAAAACCTTCACTAAGATTATATGCTTCTTCCACAACTTTTGAACATGCTCATTTGGGATCAAAAGTGGTCTTTCCACATAGGATATATCATCAACAAGTTAGACATTCACTGGTTGTATCATTTGTTTTGTATCTAATATTTCCTCAGTATCAACACATGGAAAACATCATGTATCGTGCCTAATTTTGGCAGTATCTCCTACCCGAAGGACACTTTGACAACACATTCTGTATAGGATAAGACCCCATATACCTTGATGAGAGCTTATTTCTTTTAAAAAAATGTGATGCCTCGTCACGATAAATGAGATTACTCAAAACACAAAACACAACTAACTACTAAGTAATCACATAGTAAAAAATGCAGAATAATTAAAACCAAAATTCACATCATGAACAAATTCTGAAAAATTAACATAAAAGTCCATCCTTTCCATTCTCATATATGGCCTCAGCCACATCATGTGTAGAAAAGAAGCATTTACATGATCATGCCATATATACATACATTGGCATACTACCAAAAATCTCATGTCGATACAAGTACGTCATCTAGAAAACACCTCACATACCTGAACTTGAGAGTACATGAACAACACTAGGACTCTACTACTAATATCTATAGCTGACCAACCTTCTGAATCTATTGATCACCAGATTGGTTCTCTTCCACAACACGACCTCGACATCATTTATCATAACCATTTAAAAATATGTGGTAACCCACAGGGTGAGACCTAGTCCCAACGTGAGATATAACTCTCCGCAACATATATTGATTACAACAGATTAATTAACAATAAATAAATTGGGCAATTGAAGTACTAAATAAGCAATTGAGTAGATTGAACAGTTTAAGCATACTACGCAAGTTAAGAAAGTAAACTTAGCAATAAGTATAACTAATTAAACTTTACAGAATAGCATCTTGTAAGCACTATGTAGTATAAGGATAAGCCAAGGGCTAATCATTCAATGTGAAACGTATTTAACCCTAACAAATATACTACATGACTTATAGTACATCTTTTATTACATTGCTCTAAGGGATTTGAGGAATACCACTCAAGTCCCAACTGACCACTACTAAGTCAAAATTAGTGCCATATAAGATCTAGGATAACCAGATTCCTAAGGTCTTCTCTGCCCTCAGTCAGTATGAGTCTGCCACAATGACACATTAGGTCAAGCTGCTAACAACCTAGTCCGTCCTTAGCACAAGTCACAACACTAGTGATAGGAGGTGGGCATGCAAACCCTACCATATGAGGTACAACCACAGTTGTCCTCAAATCTCATCATATACACATATATGAGACACGACCGTAGCCATTCTCCAACTGAGGTATGACCGCATTCATCCTCACAAATACTTGGAGTCAGGATGACAAGCACCCCACATACTCAACAGTATGCACTCCAAGTTTCCCTTAGGAATACTTGTTCCGCCATTCGAAAAATCCTGACACTCAGATGGATCTATGGCACATGGAACTACATAATTAGGGTTACACTTGATTAGTTGTTGACAATTGGATGCATTAAGGCTTCATCATACAAATGGACATACAAAACCTAATTTATTTCTAGCAAGAGTATGTGTATTGCAACTTTAGAAGATATACACTATTTGAGGTATAAATCTTAATCACATTACCACATGCTATCACTCATTGCATTGCAGTGAACCACATTTGTCATCATACCATTTCAAGATATCTATTTCTTATCACAAGTTCCAGGGTTTCATCCCTTATTGGAACATGAAAAGGATTTCACTTCAATTAGGGCTCAACATGCCCAAAGGTCATTAAGACCATCACATTAATCCCTGGAAGATCATCATTATTGTTCTAGGCCTTAAACAAGGCTCAAAAGATCATCATCATGTATGTATCCCATAGGTTTAACATGGCAAGTCACTATGACATTTGATTAGCACTACATTGAGGTTTCAACACAAGGAGAGTGTAATACATTGTCACATTAATCATTCAAGAGGTCTAATTATAACTAGTCACCATAATTTAGTTATATTAGAGTTGGTACAACAAGCCATGTTTCATTAAGGGTACACACCCACTTGTTAAGGTGATTTATCCCTATATTCATACGAGGCAAAAGGTAAGACTACAAGTTCAATGATGTTGTACCATCAAATTCTCATTATTAGAAAGCACTTATAAGACTATGGGATTCATTCTAATCCATGGAATGTTGAAGTTGTTGGTTATGTATGCCCAAAGAGCCAATCATGTGATGATTGTAATGGCATATAATGTAAAAATGAATTGATTACTAATAAAAGTCAAGCCTCCAATTTAATCTATTTCATTCGGTTATGAGATATTTATGTAACATTATCAATGTCTAGATAATTATATTACTCAATGACGTATATATTCAAGTTACTACCCTTGAGAATGAGATCATACATATGTTAAGAGTAAATATACATATTCTCATTATGTCACTAATCGGTTGTCATTGAGGAAGGTTGATAGACAACAATGACACATAAGATCAGAGTGTGAGTTGGTTGATGAATAAATCTCATTAGTCATGATATGGCGGTATCAAATCAATCACACAGATACATGTTAGAGAACAGTGTATCGGACAGACCCACCGTGATACTAACACTTGGAAGCCATCATCATGGAAGTCATAGTCATCTCTCACAGTGATGGTGGTGGTTTTGGTTCTTAGACTTGAAATCACTGCACTCAACACATGTCGTTGGGTACACTTTGACATCATTAAGATATCTTGAAACATGGGTTGTTATAATGATGATGATTGGGTGACTTTGACCCATGGGGATTGACTGTGAGTGATAGACAAGGGATTTTTCCCTCCTACTAGAGTGTGATGTCCTAGGCCTCTTGATAAGTGAGACTGAGAAAAGCATGACCATGTACATGTGAGTCAATATGTGATATTGAGCTTACATATATCTCAGACAGTTTACTCTTTATTCGAGAAAAGAATTAAATAATAATAAGAGTGACTGCTCCATACCTCTAGTTCAATCTAGACATCAGTGACAAAGAAATTATACAAACACTATAACACCATACACAGATTGTAGGTTGAAGTTGTTCCCCAACTTTTCCATTTACTTGGGTAGCAGTGATGTGTGACTAGGCACCACTGTTTGCTTGTGATGTCATAAGCTGTTATGAGCATTCACTTCCAATGTGATATGGGACCTATAGGGTCATAGACATAGCAACTCATCTAGAAGAGGAGCTTGATCTTGAATGATAATTGAATTAAGTACTAAAGTGTTTAGGTACTCAATTCACATAACATATCAGCGGATTGGCTGACTAAACTGCCAAGCTACCATCTCATTGGGTGACATGGTTGTTTGGGCAGCCAGACGGGGTGTCTCAAGTGTTGAGACTATCGTTTGGGTTGTAAGGTAGACCACAAATTGAATTGGCTTAGTTCTGCCCTATGAACCTACCGGTTCAAGCTGTTGAACTGATCGGATCGACTCGAACTCATCAGACAGCCATCTAGGAGAGTGAGACGGGTGTCTCACTTGTGTGAGATGGCTCGGTTGGGATGAATGAAAGTTCTAGAGTTTTCTCCGACTCATTTCAATTGCACATAATTGGGGTGCAAGCAAATTAATGTATGACATTAATTAGGAAATGATTTTCCAATTCAAATCTGACTGGGAAAGTGTGAAACAACTGTATCGCTTAGCGAGATGGCCGCCTCACATCCCAGACGATTCTTTCGCTTCACAAAATGACCGTCTCATGTGCGAGACAACCGTCTCACTTGGAGAGATGACTGTTTCATCACACATAGGTTGTGAAAATTCAAGAAAAGTTGTGAAAAATCAAGATCTACTTATCCTTTCCACTCCCTCTTTAGTCCCTCATTGGTTGGGAACTCTGACCCTAGCCCCTCCAATATATAGAGAGGTACTGGGTGCTTCCGAAAGTACAACTACAACACAGACAATTGAGAACCAGTTCCTATGACAATTATTGTCCTCTGTGGTTGTGGTAACCACGAGAGCCCAGGCAAGTCCTACCCGACAAGGGATGGATAGCCATTGGAGAAAATAACTAAGAATTGTCGTTGTGGGAGAGAAAGTTGGTGACTAGTACATCGATCGAGAGGGACAACTCCTTCCTGTCTAGCCCAATAGGATGATAGGAGTTCTAGGCAGTCAGTATGGACTTCCATAGAGGTGGGAAGCTATTGTTAGGCGCTTGGAGGATCACATCAACAAGTAGTATGTGACAAGAGGAGATGCTGAAGAAGACGATGTTCGTGGCTGCAGTCCATGGTGCAGACCTGGAGGTGCAACAGTCAGATGATTCCCAGTACAACTAGGATTCAGAGTTGTACATCTGACCCAATGGGGATTGTTGCTGGACTTGCTTCAGGACCAGGTATATCCCATAAACCATCCTTCCTGCATTATAGTTATTGATGCCATCTACTATTTATTAGGAATATGATAATAAATTTTTAAATTTCACTTCCTGCTCTGTACCATATTTTCAATTTACTACATGATAATCGATATGATCGAATTTTGGTTTTGTCATTCTATTATTGCATGTGATGCGAATATTATCTTGTCAAATCCAAACACCATGATAATCCCAAACTTATATATATATATATATATATATATATATATATATATATATATATTGAATTTTGTCCTCAAGCCAGAATTCTTCCTTCTTGTGGTTACATCTTTAGTTCTCTTTGTCTTTTCCCTTCTAAACCATGTTTAGAACTGAAATTTCTATAGCAAAATTGTTGTACATCATTATGGATGAGTAGACTCCTTTTTCTTGGGCATGGGAGAGTAGCTCCCATGTCATAGCATGTACGGAACAAGTAATTTCACACTAAATACTATGCTTCTTGTTTCTTAACCATGAAAGTACTGGTTTACTCTTTTCTTGCATGTATTGCAGGCCACCTTATGTGCATGTTTTCTACTTTCTTGCTTGATTTGAGAAGATAAGTCAGAATGTATGGAGGTGCTCTTCTTGGCAACTCTTCCTCTTCTACGAGAGTAGAGAGGAATGAGTTGAGGAACAGTTTGTGATCAAAAATGAAATTCACACATGAGAGTGTTGTTTTAAGTTGCGATTGTTGCATTTACATCGGGAGGTGAAATGTATATATATATATATATATATGCAATTTACATGTGTCGCCCTAGAATGGTTTTGATGGTGGATGTGTAGCATGGTTATGGAAAATAACCCCTATCTGTGCATGGTTGTATGTGGATGGTTAATCTGGTTATCTTGGTCTATGTACCGAGCCTCTATCTTATCTTCCTAATGTAAAGTTAATTTTCTTCTACCTTTTCTCCCCTCGAATGTAACTCAAGGTTTCCTTATAATCATGTAAAAGTAGGATAATTTAATTTCATGTTATGACGAAGATGAAGGACCTTGGAGTACATGGTGGACAAGATATACTGATCACCTGGTGGACCCAACTGATCCACTAGAGGATCCAGCCGATTGTGGAAAGAAGGACCAAGTGACCGGTGAGACGACCTAACAACCAACCACAAGGTGAGCCCATCGATTCAAGAGTTGAACTGATAGACCCAGATTGGCAAGCACATACCTTCATCAACAATAGGTTTTTGCATGTGATGTAGACCTAGATGACTGTAATTCCTTATGGCTCTGAGGGATTACATTAAGATTGGCCATAACCATCACTTTCATTTATTGCATGTTTTTGTTATGGGATATAACATGTATATGATACATACTATATTTGTGGTGATTGGATAATGTATATGTATTTATAAAAACTCCATCAACTAAAATCTTAAGTCTTAGATGCCTTCCATTAGAAATACACATGAAAAGCTTGATTGACTAAGCATAAATTTGCACAAAGCATGGTTCTCTATCTATCTCATAGAAGTGTAATGGTAGATATGTAGATTTGCACAAATCTTGGTGCGTAGCTATCGTATTGGCTATTGGGTCAGGCTTAACTGGTGACTTGGAGAGCCCAAGCCCAGAGGCATGCAGATGATCACGGTAAGGTGTTGTGCATATCATCTATTCAAGAGTTGCATATGATACAATTAGCATGATGGCCTACCTAAATAGTCAGGTTGTGGGCAATCAACAAAAGCCGACTCATGACTTGATGAAATATGGATCTTGACCCACTAGAATATTGTACGATGCACTATTCCAAATTGATATTGAGGGTTATCAATTCAAATAAAATAGTGGGAGTGATAATAATTAAAGACCTAATTAATATCGTCAAAATTTTCAAATCAAATCAGGTAAGAAATGGTTTTTGATAAATGCAAATTTACTCTTGTAGAATCAATGATGAATAAATCTAATTTGTGAGTGGTCCTGAAGAAGGATAAACTTGATGAGAGAAATTCCCATGATTGGTTTTGGACTTTGAGAAGGGTTCTCAATGAAGAGTGCAAGATCTATGTCCTTGACAAACCAGTTCCTGAAATACCTCCTCCTGATGCACCTAGGGCACAAGTGGATGCTTACTAGAAGCATACTAATGATGCCTTAGACATAAAGTACCTTATGCTAAGCTGCATGAACTATGAGTTGCATGAGCAATTTGACAACATGAGTGTTATTGAGATGGTGAAACATCTTAGGAAGGTAACACTTTGTCTTGACAGGTAAGAAAGGAACACTATCTTAAAGGTTCTACATGAGTCAAAGCTGACAGAGGGAACCTCGGTAGAAGAACATGTGCTCAATATGATTGGACATGTGTATCATCTTACAGAGTTGGGATTCACCTTGAGCCAAGAGTTGGTTACTGATATGATTCTAAATACTATGCCAGAATCATATAGCCTTTTTATTGCATGCCAACATGTGAGTAATTCGACTAAACAGATGTCAGAAATGCTTGCCATATTAATTCATGCCAAAGAAAAAGTGAAGAAGGACAAGCCCATGATGGTGATCAATGAGGCTAGGTCCAAGGAGCAAAGCAAGACTGAGAAGAGTTCTACAGTTAAGCCTAAGTCCAATTCTTCAACACTCAAGATAAGGAGAAAGAAAAGTACAAGAGGAATTCATCCTTTGTACTTGAAGGCTTTCAGGAAGCAGAAGATGGGGATGGTGATCTCCACTTCAAGTATATATGTTATTGAGATAAATCTATCTACTTCATCATCTGGGGTATTAGATACCAAATGTGGATCTCACATATGTTCTCATATGCAAGATCTGAAGGGAAGTAGGCCTTTGGGGAAAGGCGAGTTGGAACTGTGTTTTGCTAATGGCGCAAGAGTTGTGGCAAGTGGAGTTGGAACCTATAGTATATCTCTACCCACGGGGCATATAATAGAGTTAAAGAACTGCTATTATGTACTTGCTATAAATGGAAACATCATATATGTATCTTGTTAGGATAATGATGCATTTGAGTTCCATATTAAAAGTAGTCGATGTTCTATATCAAAAGATGGGATCTTTTATGGCAGTTCCCCTATGTCTTACAGTCTTTACTTGTTAGATCTACAGACAGATGTATATAACATTAATACCAAAAGGCTAAAACTCAGCAACACAAACAAAACATACCTTTGGTACTACCGTCTAGGGCACATAAATGAGAATCGCATATCTAGACTCCATAAGTATGGTTATCTAGACACTTTTGATTTTGAATAATTGGAGACATGTGAATCTTATTTGTTAGGCAAGATGGCTAATACCCCTTTCACTAATAATATTGAGAGGGATAATGATCTATTAGGACTCATACATACTAATGTGTGTGGACCTTTTAAAACAACATTACTTCATTACCTTTACTAATGACTTCAAGAGGTATGGTTATGTTCATTTGATGAAACATAAGTCAGAGGCTCTTGAAAAGTTCAAGGAGTTTATGAATGAAGTACATAACCAACTTGATAAAAGTATTAAGGCACTTCTTTCTAATCAAGGTGGAGAATACTTAAACTAAGAGTTTGAGGACCTTCTTAGATCCCATGGGATTGTATCCCAGTGGACTCCACCTGGAACACCTCAACATAATGTTGTATCAAAAATGAAGGAATCACACATTACTGAATATGGTGCAATCGATGATGAGTTTAGCAAAGCTTCCAACTACCTTCTAGGGGTATGCTTTTAAAACTGCCACATTTACACTAAACCAAGTACTATCTAAGTCGGTTCAAAAGATACCATATGATATATGGATTGGGAAGTGTCCCAAACCGTCTTTTATGAGGATTTGGGGTTGCAAAGGTTATGCCAAAAAAATGTTTCCTGAAAAGCTTGGACCTAGATCTGAAAAATGTTACTTTGTGGGATATCCCAAAGAAACTGTGGGATGTTACTTGTATAATCCATCTGACAACAAAGTGTTTGTTACCAGAGATATTGTGTTCCTTGAAAAGGAATTTATTTCCAAAGAAATCAGTGGGAGACAAGTAGAACTCAAAGAGGTTCGAGACCAACAAGAGAACATAGAACCAATAGATGAACCAGAGGAACCTAGAGAATCACAAGGTGTTGTGGAATCTCAAACTCCTCAGGTAACACAGGAACCTCATAGATCTCATAGGACATGCCTTGAACCTGAGAGATTTGTATATCTTTTAACTTAGGAAGGTAGTGAATTGGTTATAGATGATGGTCCAATAACCTATAAAGATGCTATAGAGAGACCAGAGCTTGAGAAATGGCTTAAGGACATGAGATCTGAGATGGAATCCATGTATACAGACAAAGTATGGACTTTGGTGGATCCACCTGAAGGGGTAAAACCCATAGGGTGCAAGTGGGTCTTTAAGAAGAAGACCGACATGGATGGAAAAGTTAAAACCTATAAGGACAAATTGGTTGCAAAGGGTTTTAGACAAGTTCAAGGTATTGACTATGATGAAACCTTTTCTCCAGTGGCCATGGTTAAATCCATCAGGGTCATGCTTGCTATTGTAGCTTATAATGACTATGAAATTTGGAAAATGGATGTTAAAACCACATTCCTTAATGGGAATCTTGTTGAGGATGTGCACATGGAACAAACTAAGGGGTTTATAGATTGAAAGTTTGCCAATAAAGTATGTAAGCTACAAAGGTCAATCTATGGATTGAAGCAAGCATCTCTGAGCTAGAACCTTCATTTTGATGAGACAACCAAAGGGTTTGGCTTTACTCAAAATGAAGATGAACCTTGTGTGTACAATAAGGTTAGTGGGAGCATAGTGACATTCCTCATATTGTATGTAGATGACATACTATTGATGGGGAATGACATCCCTACTTTACAAAAGGTAAAGGCATGGATTGGAAATACGTTCTCTACGAAAGACTTGGGAGAAGAATCCTACATATTGGGGATAAAGATTTATAGAGATACATCTAGAGGACTTCTCAAACTAAGTCAGAGCATATACATTAACAAAGTGTTGAAGCCGTTTAGCATGGAGAACTCAAAGAGAGGAAACCTGTCTACACGCCATGGTGTCCTCAACTCTAGAGGTCAAAGTCCCAGTTCTTGTGAAGAAAGGGAACAAATGAGTGTGATTCCATATGCGTCGACAATTGGATCAATCATGTATGCAATGGTATGTACCCATCTAGAAATCTCGTATGCTTTAAGCATGATGAGAAAATATTAGTCAGATCCAGGTGATGCTCACTGGATAGCCATAAAGAACATCCTAAAGTACTTGAGAAGGACTAAGGATCAGTTCTTGGTCTACGGAGGAGAGGAAGAGTTGGTGGTAAAAGGTTACACTGATGCAAGCTTCTAGACTGATCAAGATGATTACAAGTTACAATCCGGATTCATGTTCTGCCTCAACAATGGAGTTGTGAGCTGGAAGAGTTTCAAGCAAGAAAATATTGCTGATTCTACAACATAGGCCGAGTATATTGCTGCATTGAATGCAACAAAGAAGGCTGTATGGATCAAGAAGATCATCTTAGAACTTGGGGTTGTTCCAAGCATCAACGAAACACTTGAGCTATATCGTGATAACAATGGAGCTATTTTGCAATCTAAGGAACCCATATCACCTCAACGCTCAAAGCATATACAAAGGAAATATCATCTCATATGAAAAATCATACATCGAGGAGATGTTAAGATTTGTAAAGTTCTAACTAAGAGCAATGTTGTTGATCCCTTGACAAAGGCACTTTCATAGTAGAAATATGATGGTCATGTAAGGTCACTCGGAATAAGATTTGTGAGTGATTGGATCTAAGTGCAAGTGGGAGTCTGTTGGTTATGTGTGCCCAGAGAGCTAATCATGTGATGATTGTAATGGCATACCATGTAAAAACAATTTGATTACTAATAAAGACAAGCTTCCAATTTGATATGTTTAATTCAGTTATGAGATAATGATGTAACATTATAAATGTATAGAGAATTATGTTACTCAATGATGTATGTATTCAAGTTACTATACTCGTGGATGAGATCATATATATGTTAAGTGTAAATATACATATTCTCATTATGTCCCTAATCGTTTGTCATTGAGTAAGGTTGACAAACAACAATGACATATAAGATCAGAGTGTGAGTTGTTTGATGACTAAATCTCATTAGTCATGATATGGCGATATAAAACCAATCACATAGATATATGTTAGAGAATAGTGTATCAGACAGACCCACTGTGAGATTGACACATGGAACCCATCATTATGGAAGTCATAGTCAACTCTCATAGTGATGGTGGTGGTTGTGGTTCTTAGACTTAAAATCACTGCACTCAACACATGTCGTTGGGTACACTTTGACATCATCAAGATATCTTGAAACATGGGTTGTTATAATGATGATGATTGGGTGAGTTTGACACATGGGGATTGACTGTGAGTGATAGACAAGGGATTTTTCCCTCCTACTAGAGTGTGATGTCCTAGGCCTCTTGATAAGCGAGACTGAGAAAAGCATGACCATACGCATGTGAGTCAATATGTGATATTGAGCTTACATATATCTCAGATAGTTTTCTCTTGTTTAAGAAAAGAATTAAATAATAATGAGGGTGACTGCTCCATGCCTCTAGTTCAATCTAGACTTCAGTGAAAAAGGAACTATACAAACACTGTAACACCATACACATATTGTAGGTTGAAGTTGTTCCCCAACTTTTCCATTTACTTGGGTAGGAATGATGTGTGACTAGGCACCACTCTTTGCTTGTGATGTCATAAGTTGTTATGGACATTCACTGCCAACGTAATATGGGACCTATAGGGTCACATACATAGGAACTCATCTAGAAGAGGAGTTTGATCTTGAATGATAATTTAATTAAGTACTAAAGTGTTTAGGTACTCAATTCACATAACAGATCGACATATTGGATGACTGAACTGCCAAACGACCATCTCATTGGTCAGTCGACCATTTGTCCAGCCAGATAGGTGTCTCAAGTGTTGAGATGGGAGTTTGGGTTGTCAGGCAGATCAAAATTTGAATTGGCTTAGTTCTTCCCTATGAACCGACCAGTTCAAGGTATTGAACCGATCGACTCAACTCAAACTCACCAGACGACCATCTGGGAGAGTGAGATGGCCCAGTTGGGATGAAGGAAAGTTCAAGAGTTTTCCCGAACTCATTTCAATTGCACAAACTTGGGGTGCAAGTAAATTAATGTATGACATTAATTAGGAAATAATTTGCCAATACAAATCTGACTGGAAAAGTGTGAAACGACCGTCTTGCTTAGTGAGATGACTGGCTCACATCCCAGATGACCGTTTCTCTTAATGAAATGACTATTTCGTGTGTGAGACGACCGTCTCACTTGGAGATATGAACATTTCGTCACACACAAGTTGTGAAACTTCTAGAAAAGTTGCAAAAATTCAAGATATGTTTGTCCTTTCTACTCCCGCTTTAGTCCTACATTGGTTGGGGACTGGGAAACCTGACCCTAACCACTTCTATATATAGAGGGGTACTGGGGGCTTCCCAAAGTACAACTGCAACACAAACAACTGAGAATCAATTCCTCTGACAATTGTTGTCCTCTCTGGTTGTGGTAACTACGAGAGCCCAGGCAAGTTCTACCTGACAAGGGAGGGATATCCACGGAAGAGAATAACTGAGAGTTGTCATTGTAGGAAAGCAAGTCGGTGGCTAGTACACCGAAAGAGAGGGACAAATCCTTCCTGTCCGGTCCAATAGGATGATAGGAGTTCTAGGCAGACTGTGTGGACTACCATAGAGGCGGGAAGCCGTTGTTTGCTTCTTGGAGGACAATGTCAACCAATAGTTCGTGATAAGAGGAGCTACTGAAGAAGACGACATTCATAGCTATAGTCTGTGGTGCAGACCAGGAGGTGCAACATTCAGACGAGTCCCAGTGCAACTAGGATTTAGAGTTGCACATCTACAATGACAAGGATTGTCGCTGGACTTGCTCGAGGGACAAGTATATCTCATAAATCATCCTTCCTACATTATAGTTATTGACGCAATCTACTATTTATGGGGAATAAGGTAATAAAAATTTAAATTTTGATGCCTTCTCTGTACCATGTTTCTCAATAGTGGTATTAGAGCCAAAGTCAATTTACTATATTATGAGATAACCGATATGGTTGGATTTCGGTTTTGTCATTCTATTGTTGCATGCGATGAGAATAAAATCTTGTCAGGTCCACACACCACAATAATCCCAAACTAATATATATATATGATATATATGCAATTTACACGCATTGCCCTAAAATGGTTTTGATGGTGGATGTGTAGCATGGTTATGGCCAATAACCCCTATCTGGTGCATGTTTGTATGTGGATGGTTTATCTGGTTATCTTGGTATGTGTACCGAGCCTATATATTATCTTCTGAATGTAAAGTTATTTCTCTTCTACATTTTCTCCCCTCGAATGTAACTCGAGGTTTCCTTATAATCATGTAAAAGTAGGATAGTTTACTTTCATGTTATTACGAAGATGAAGGACCTTGGAGGACATGGTGGACAAGCCATACTGATCAGCTGCTAGACCCAATTGATCCTCTGGAGGATCCAACCGATGGTAGATAGAAGGACCAAACAACCGGTGATATGAGCTAGCAACCATCCATGAGGCGAGCCCATCAGTTCAAGGGTTGAACCGATCAACCCAGATTGGCAAGCACGAACCTTCATCAACAATAGGTTTCTGCATGTGATGTAGACCTAGATGACTGTAATTTCTTGTAGATCAAAGGGATTACATTAGGACTGGTCATAACCATCGCTTTTGTTTATTGAATGTTTTTATTGTGGGATATAGCTTGTATATGATATGTACTATATATGTGGTGATTGGATAATGTATATGTATTTATACAAACTTGCTCAACTAAAATATTAAGTCTTAGATGCCTTCCATTAGCAATACACATGAAAAGCTTGATCGAATAAGCGTAGATTTTCACAAAGCATGATTCTCCGTCTACTTGTAGAAGTGTGATGGTAGATATGTAGATTTACACAAAGCATGGCGTGTATCTATTATATTGGCAAGGTGTTGCACATATCATCTATCCAAGAGTTGCATATGACACAATTGGCATGATGGCCTACCTAAATAGTTAGGTTGTGGGCGATCGACAAAAGCCGACTCATGACTTGATGAAATATGGATTTTGCCCCACTAGAATATTGTACACTACAATATTCCGAATTGATATTGGGGCTATCAATTCAAATAAAATGGTTGGAGTGATAATAATTAAAGACCTAATTAATATCGTCAAAATTTTCAAAACAAATCAAATCAAAAATGGTTTTTGACATGCAAATTTACTCTTGTAGAATCAATGACGAACAAAGCTTATTTGTGAGAGGTCCTGAAGAAGGAACTTGATGGGAGAAATTTCCATGATTGGTTTTGGACTTTGACAAGGGTCCTCAATGAAGAGTGCAAGCTCTACATCCTTGACAAACTAGTGCCTGAAATACCTTCTCTTGATGCACCTAGGGCACAAGTGGATGCTTACTAGAAGCATGCCAATGATTCCTTAGAGATAAAGTACCTTATGATAAGATGCATGAACTATGAGTTGCATGATCAATGTGATGACATGAGTGTTATTGAGATGATGACACATATTAGGAAGGTAACACTTGGTCTTGAAAGGCAAGAAAGAAACACTATCTTAAAGGTGCTACATGAGTCAATGCTGATAGAGGGAACCTCGGTAGAAGAACATGTGCTCAATATGATTGAACATGTGTATCATATTGAAGAGCTGGAATTCACCTTGAGCCAAGAGTTGGCTACTGATATGATTCTAAAGCATATTCCAGAATCATATAGCCATTTTATTGCATGCCAACATGTGAGTAATTCGACCGGATAGATGTTAGAACTGCTTGCCATGTTAATTCATGTCGAAGTAAAAGTGAAGAAGGAAAAGCCCGTAATGGTGATCAGCGAGGCTAAGTCCAAGGAGCAAAGCAAGATCTAGAAGAGTTCTACAGTCAAGCCTAAGTCTGATTCTTCAGCACTCAAGATAAGGAGAAAGAAAAGTACAAGAGGAACTCATCCTTTGTACTTGAAGGCTTTCCGGAAGCAGAAGATGGGGATGGTGATCTCCACTTTAGGTATATATGTTATTGAGATAAATCTACCGACTTCATAATCTTAGGTATTAGATACCGTATGTGGATCTCACATATGTTTTCATATGTATGATCTAAAGGGAAGTAGGCCTTTGGGGAAAGGCGAGGTGGAACTGTGAGTTGCTAATGGCATAAGAGTTGCGGCCAGTGCAGTTGGAACCTATAATATATCTCTTCCCATGGCGCTTGTAATAGAGTTAAAGAATTGCTATTATGTACCTTCTATAAATAAAAACATCATATATGTATCTTGTTTGGATAATGATGCACATTTGAATTCCATATTAAAAGTGGTCAATGTTCTATTTCAAAAGATCGGATCTTTTATGGCAATGCCCCTATCTCTTATGGTCTTTACTTGTTAGATCTAAAGATAGATGTATATAACGTTAATACCAAAAGGCTAAAACTCAACAAATCAAACAAAACATACCTTTGGCATTGACGTCTAGGGCACATAAATGAGAATCACATATCTAGACTCCATAAGGATGGTTATCTAGACTCTTTTGATTTTGAATCATTGGAGATATGTGAATCTTGTTTGTTGGGCAAGATGGTTAAGACCCCTTTCACTGGTAACAATGAGAGGGCTAATGATCTATTAGGACTCATACATACTGATGTGTGTGGACCTTTTAGAAGAACAACTAGAGGTGGGTATCAGTACTTTATTGCCTTTACTGATGACTTCAGTAAGCAAGGTTATGTTTATTCGATGAAACAGAAGTCAGAAGCTCTTGAAAAGTTCAAGGAGTTTATGAATGAAGTACATAACCAACTTGGTAAAAGTATTAAGGCACTTCATTCTGATCGAGGTGGAGAATACTTAAACAAAGAGTTTGAGGACCTTCTTAGAGCCCATGTGATTGTATACTAATGGACTCCACCTGGAACACCTTAGCATAATGGTGTATTAGAAAGTAGGAATCACGTATTGTTAGATATTGTGCGATCAATGATGAGTTTAGCAGAGCTTCCAACTACCTTCTCGGGGTATGCTCTAAAAACCATCGTGTTTACACTAAGCCGAGTACCATCTAAGTCAGTTCAAAAGACACTATATGAGATATGGATTAGGAAGTGTCCCAAAATGTCTTTTATGAGGATTTGGGGTTGTGAAGCTTATGTCAAGAAAATGTTTCCTGAAAATCTTGGCCCTAGATCTGAAAAATCTTACTTTGTTGGATATCACAAAGAAATTGTGGGATACTACTTGTATAATCCATCTGACAGCAAAATATTTGTTGCTAGAGATATTGTGTTCCTTGAAAAGGAATTTATTTCCAAAGGAATCAGTGGGAGACAAGTAGAAGTCGAAGAGGTACGAGACCAACAAGAAAACATAGAACCACTAGATGAACCAAAGGAACCTAGAGAATCACAAGTTGTTGTGGAATCTCAAACTCCTTAGGTAACACATGAAACTCGTAGATCTAGTAGGACACACCTTAAACCTGAGAGATTTGGATATCTTATAACTTTGAAAGGTAGTGAATTGGTCATAGATGATGAGCCAATAACCTATAAAGATTCTAGAGAGGGACCAGAGTCTGAGAAATGGCTTGAGGCCATGAGATCTGAGATGGAATCCATGTATACCAACAAAGTATGGACTTTCCTAGATCCACCTGAAGGGGTAAAACCCATAGGGTGCAAGTTGGTCTTTAAGAAGAAGACCGACATGGATGGAAAAGTTCAAATCTATAAGCGTAGATTGGTTGCAAATGGTTTTAGACAAGTTCAAGGTGTTGACTATGATGAAACCTTTTCACCATTGGCCATGGTTAAATCTATCAGGATCATGCTTGCTATTGTAGCTTATCATGACTATGAGATTTGGAAATTGGATGTTAAAACCACATTCCTTAATGGGAATCTTGTTGAGGATGTGTACATGACACAACCTGAGGGTTTTATAGATCCAAAGTTTTCCAATAAAGTATATAAGCTACAAAGGTCAATCTATGGATTAAAGCAAACATCTCAGAGGTAGAATCTTTATTTTGATGAGACAGTCAAAGGGTTTGACTTTTCTCAAAATGAAAATGAACCTTGTGTGTACAAGAAGGTTAGTGGGAGAATAGTGACATTCCTCATATTGTATGTAGATGACATACTATTGATGGGGAATGGCATCCCTACTTTACAAAAGGTAAATGCATGGCTTGGAAATATGTTCTCTATGAAAGACTTGGAGAAGAATCCTACAAATTGGGAATAAAGATATATAGAGATAGATCCAAAAGACTTCTTGGACTAAGTCAGAGCATATACTTTGAAAAAGTGTTGAAGCAGTTGAACATGGAGAACTCAAAGAGAGGAAACCTGCCTGCGTGCCATGGTGTCCCCATCTCTAGAGATCAATGCCAGTTCTTGTGAAGAAAGGGAATGCATGAGTGTGATTTTGTATGCCTCAACAATTGGATCAATCATGTATGCAATGTTATGTAACTGTCTAGACATCTCATATGGTTTAAGAATGACGAACATATATCAATCAGATCCAGGTGATGCTCACTGGATAGCTGTAAAGAACATCCTAAAGTACTTGAGAAGGTCTAAGAATTAATTCTTGGTCTACAAAGGAGATGAAGAGTTGGTGGTTAAAGGTTACACCAATGCAAGCCTCTATACTAATCAAGATGATTAGAAGTCACAATCCGGATTCATGTTCTGCTTCAACAATGGAGCTGTGAGTTGGAAGAGTTCCAAGTAATAAACAGTTGCCAATTCTACAATAGAGGTTGAGTGTATTGCTGCATCAAATACAACAAAGGAGGCTGAATGGATCAAGAAGTTCATCTTAGAACTTGGGGTTGTTCCAAGCATCAACGATGCAATTGAGCTATATTGTGACAACAATAGAGCTATTGCGCAAGGTAAGGAACCCAGATTGCATCAATGCTCAAATCATATACAAAGGCGGTATCATCTCATATGAGAAATCATACAACAAGGAGATGTTAAGATTTGCAAAGTTCCAACTGAGAGCAATGTTGCTGATCCCTTAACAAAGTCACTTTCACAACAGAAGCATGATGGTCATGTAAGGTCACTTGGAATAACATTCATGGGTGATTGGCTCTAAGTGCAAGTGGGAGTCTGTTGGTTATGTATGCCCAGAGAGCCAATCATGTGATGATTGTAATGGCATATCATGTAAAAATGATTTGATTACTAATAAAAGACAAGCTTCCAATTTAATCTGTTTAATTCATCTATGAGATAATTATGTAACATTATAAATGTCTAGAGAATTATATTACTCAATGGCATATGTATTCAAGTTACTATCCTTGTGGATGAGATCATACATATGTTAAGAGTAAATATACATATTCTCATTATGTCCCTGATCAGTTGTCATTGAGGAAGGTTGATAGACAACAATGCCACATAAGATCAGAGTGAGAGTTGGTTGATGACTAAATCTCATTAGTCATGATATGGTGATATCAAACCAATCACATAGATACATGTTAGAGAACAGTATATTGGATAGACTCACTATGAGACTGACACATGGAAGCCATCATCATGGAAGTCATAGTCAGCTCACACAGTGATGGTGGTGGTTGTGGTTCTTAGACCTGAAATTACTACACACAACACATGTCGTTGGGTACAATTTGACATCATCAAGCATAGTCTTAAAACATGGGTTGTTATAACAGTGATGATTTGGTGCCTTTGACACATGGGGATTGACTGTGAGTGATAGACATGGGATTTGTCCCTCCTACTAGAGTGTGAAGAAGATGATGTTTGTGTCTGCGATCCATGGTGTAGACCATTAGGTGCAACAGTTAGACGAGTCCCAGTGCAACTAGGATTTAGAGTTGCACATCTACAACGATGAGAATTATCACTGGACTTGCTCCAGGACCAGGTATATCCCATAAACCATCCTTCATACATTATATTTATTGATGTGATCTACTATTTATGGGAAATATAGTAATAAAATTTTAAATTCTACTACGTGCTCTGTACCATATTTCCTAATAGAAGCATCCAATCTCATTCATTGGATCAGGTTCATTATTCAAAACCATCAATTATGGTATAGGTCCAACCATTATACCCATTGAACCACGATATCATTGGTATAAGGCTGAAATGAAGTTACATTTAAGGCCTTGAGTCACCACCAATTGTGGTGGCCTGATCCACTATCACTTTTGATATCTTGGGTCACCATTGATTGGTAGGATCAATACTACTATCATTTTTCACCATCGGGTGATGACCTAATATCACCATCATTTGATAGCATCATTAGGGTGATTAGTTGTTGATCATTAAGCTTCTAATTCAGTTAAAACCTGACCTTAGGGGTGACCATAGGTTTTCACCATCAGTTGACACCCTTGGTCACCACCATCGCTTGTTACAAGGGTACTACCACCAGTTGATGTATAAAATGGAAATTAGCCTTAAAACCTAGGTATAAGCCATCAGTTATTAGGTGCTTCGCACCATCGGTTGTTAGGACAACCTGATCTAAGTCATCCAATTCCTTAAGTAGGCCATGTAAAAAGTTTTAGATCTATATAAAGATGGAAACTAAGCAAGAAACACTATAAAAATCAAAACCCTAGCAAGCATAGCTTCTATATGCCTGGATCTTCGTTTTTAAGCAAGAACATAAGCAAGCAAGCTTGGAGTAAGCAATATAAGTGAAAAGGGTTATAAAAATCACCTCTACTGAGAAGAAAAGACTTCTAGAAGCAAGAAACTCGAGCAAAGAAAGAACAAAAAACATGTTTTAGATCTAAACTCGGCCAAGTAGGCACCCTTCTCCTCAAGGAAGCAAAACCCTTGAAGAAGAAGCAAGAAAGGTAGATTCTTGAGTTCTAGAGCAACTTCTACAATGGAACAACAAGGTTCTGACCTAAAGAAAGGTAGGAGAAACAAGAATAGAGAAAGAAATAGAGGAAAGGAGGGGATACTTACTCATTTAGGCCAAGATCACCAAGAAGGAGCTTTAGAAACCCTTAAGGAAGCAAAACGAAATCTTAGGAGCTTCCACCAAGAAGACCACTTTCTTATTCTACCTTGGACAGGTACTCCATACTATAATAAAGAGGGAACAAGGTTCTTAGTAGGAGGGAAGTGGTATAGAGAAAAAGTTTCATTTGGGGGCATAAGGATAAGCATATAAAGCTTAGAGGATAAGGTTGAGGAGAAGGACAAGGTGTACAAGCAGCTCTCCATGTGT
This sequence comes from Alisma plantago-aquatica, assembly GCA_963693085.1. Lineage (NCBI taxonomy): Eukaryota > Viridiplantae > Streptophyta > Magnoliopsida > Alismatales > Alismataceae > Alisma > Alisma plantago-aquatica. Next base: position 1,126,831,896 of record OY856409.1, on the reverse strand, counting down.
CCATGGCTTAAAGCTTCCATGGACGAGCAAGAAGCAGGTCCACCAACTATTGGAGACTGTTAGGCCATCAGTTGATGGTCTCATAGGCTAGACATTGCCTATTGGTCGAAGGTACCCATCGTTTGTTCATGGTTTAGGTCAATAGGCTGTTGAACCATCGATTGATCATCCATTTAAGTGAACCGAACTAGCATGAACCATTGACCTAGAACCTTCTAAAGATGACCACCGACTATTAACACCATATCATGACTGATGGTTTCTCACCTAATAGTAGGACCATCATTTGTTGGACTTGAAGGTGGCTCATGAATGGGGGGGGTAAACCCTAATTCAACATAGAAAGGAATCTCCATCCAACCAAGGTACAATTGAGAACCCCATGACTCGAAAAGCTCAAGAATGTTGAGAAAACATTTAAAGAACATTTTTGATGTGACAAATTGCAAAGAAAACCCCTCAATTGGGTAATTGTAGAAAAGCCCAAAATATACATAAAATTACACAACTTGCTCAAACATTGTCCAAATTGGACCAAATTTGAGAGTTAAGCTTGCCTTATAATTCCAAAGCATATCATAAGATTAGATTATGGTTATAAGTGCTCCATTATGGTAATTAAGATTTCTTAACACTTTAAAAAAGTTCAGAGGCCTTACAAAAACCTCATGAGCGTATTAATTATAAAAATTTTGTGTGGATTTTAAACTATTTTTTCATAATATTTATCTTATTAAACGTTTGTTACACTAACTATAGGCCTAAAATATGATGTTATCCACTATCATATCGACAAATAGGTAACCTACACCACCTACTATTCAATATTGAATAGGGATCCATGTCAATGCTCCATTAATAGCTGTTGTTGTAGGCAAAATCTATCAAACTGAGTTGAACACCCAAGTATCTAGGGAAGTACACCACACAAGATCTTAGAAGATAATCTAGAATTTGTATCTTTCTCTTCATATGACCATCTATTTTCAAGTGGAAATCAATGTTGAACTTTGGGTGTGTGCCCAAAGCTTCATGTACATGGGTACTAAAACATTCTCATGAACCAAACTCTTCTTTTTGATATGATAGCTGGATAGTATACTTTTGGAAATAATGGATGGATGATACCCACAATATTGTGTTATAATGTTATGTTGTATAAGAGAGACCCCTCTCCTTTATATAGAAGAAGGTGGGCATGACTCTAGAGACTTCCAAGCCTGACTGAACTTAACTAGACTCTATATGGACCTACAAACTTTGACCCATATATGATGAATTACATGTCTAACCATCCCCCACAAGCTAGAGCATGGATGAATCACTTGCCCGGATTGGATTACAGATAGAAACAAGACATAGAAAAAGTGTTATGACTAAAACATGATAAATCCCCTTGACTTAGCATTACATGTGCACTCCCCATTATTTAATATCATTAGAATCTTTGACTTTGAAGCTTCCTCTAAGATTGATGGATTGATACACATTGAATCTTTGAAAATCTATAGATTTGACTAGGTTGGAGGTTGTATCCTGGATTATGCTAAATGAAGATGCAAAGATCATCTGAGTCATGAAATCAGTTGCTAATGTCATTGAAGTAGTTTTCAGGATATGTTCCACATGAAGACTAGGTTGTAGTAGACAATTAATGTGCTTCAAGGGGCACTAATGAACATCAATGTAATTTGCATGGACGAACATCAAAGCAGGCACAGATGAACATCAATGTGATGGGCATGGCACAGATGAACATCAACATTCTTGATAGGACATAAACATACATGAACGAAACGTAGATGACATAGACAACTGAATAATCTTCTGTAAAAGGTAGGTGTATCAGATTGGCACACAATGAACCGCACAAACAATCCAAGTGCTCTCATACTAGAAAACTGAATTGTTTCTAGTGTATTATTACCAAGACATGGCCAATGTAGCAACATATTTTCTGAAATAGAGCACCATTGGCCTCCAATTGATCTGAGGAATAATCTTATTCTGCTGACAATGCCAGAAAATAAATTCTAAATGACAAACCAATGCTTAGCAACTCAAGATCTAAATGGCAAGGATGGACAACAATGGCCTTGAACTGGAGTGAGATTTGGACAACACACTACTTACACAAAAATCCATATGTAGACAATGCTCTTCTTCCTCTTTCCTCTTGTGAGATCTACACCTCAAGCTTATCCTCATCCTCCTCTTCTCATCTCCTCGATCTCTCCCCAATACACCAATCATGAAGAGACAATGAAATTGGTTGTGGTGGACTAAAGCAAAGAGAAACTTCCCTATGACATTAGGGGACATGGGATGGAGAGGGAAGAAATGATTGGAGAAGAAGTGGCTTGATATGACAAGAGAAGTTGTGTGTTGGACTACTCAACATGCTTTAGAACTTGACCTCATGCTTAAAAAAATCTTGTCATTGTTCTTGACATAGATGAATCCTTGCACATCAGAGAGGTTGATTTTGTGTCTGAGAGCGAAGCACAACACACATGTGCGTACAAGATTTCATGAAGCTGCATAGAAGATGGCTCAATGAGGAAGATGTAGTAGTAGAATTGATAACCAGATTCAATGTGGTAGGTGACTTGATTGTGAGATGGATACAAAATTAAATGGATCTTTTTTTGACACAAAAGGGGGTGTGAGAGTGGATCCCCCACAAACAAATATTGGATCCACAAAAATATATATCTTTTTCTTGTAGGAAGAACTTCTGATCGAAGCTTTAAAGATGCTTGGAGAACTGATGTGGGACACATCCTTTTAATATGTAGTCACTGCCTATTGAGTTGTAAACCCTAATGGTGACAAAAAGTTTAATTTTCAAAGATGTATGAAAAAATTTCTAGAGATACACCGTCTTGGCTAATGATACATCATGTAATGCTTTTGGTCAAAGATGACATACTTCCACTGACACGACGTGTATAGATGCGAAACGACATGTAGGTATAAACTCATGTTCCATCAACACGATATGTTGGAAATCAACGTAGTGTGTAACTTGTTCTCTTGATGAAAACTCTACACTTCCTGATGAAGATACACGACATGTAGAGTGTGGAACATGCCATGTTTCATGCCGCTAGGGAAGATTTGTTGGGAAAATGTCAAAAACATTTGACCCTAACTTCATGGATGACTCATCTTTTCAAAATAAGCCTCCTGGATGACAATCTGGATGATGAAGATGATGATCTAGATGGTGATGACTTCCACCATAGATTACAATGCAGATGATGGAGAGATAAATCTAGGTGGTGGATCTAACTTCCACCTCTATGAGGATGACATGCGGATGGTGGATATGACTTCCACCTTGGAGAAGAAGACAACACGAATGATGAAGATGATGTCAACAATGGAAAAGACCACCATGGGGTTGTTGATCTTGGTGAGGCAAGAAGGATTACAACTTGAATCTAAACTTTTTCTTGATTGAGGAAGCCGCTAAACCTTGTTCTTGGAGAAGACAAAAGAGGAAATACAAACACATGGGGATGATAGATCTTGATCTACAATGACAATGATGATGCTACTTATCAAATCTGGATCTACGATATAGAGATCTAGATGATGAAGGCCCTTCAGAGAGAGAGAGAGAGAGGGAAATAAAGATCACCCTATAGAGAGGTTGATGGAGATGGCCCTACGGGCAACCATACATGATGGAGGACTCCTCCAATGGGTAGAGACACATTGCTCTCTCTCTAGGGTTAGGGTCCCTGGAAAGTTAGCTATGATACCATGTTGGAAATAATGGATGGATGATGTATTCACAATATTGTGTTACAATGTTATATTGTACATGAGAGTCCCCTCTCCTTTATATAGGATAAGATGGAAATGAATCTATAGACTTCTAGGCATGACCAGACTTAACTAGACCTGACTAGACTCTATATGGGCATGCAGACTCAAACCCATATATGATATGACTTATATTTCTAACATATACCATGTAGATAGACTATCTCATCAACATATATTTATGCCAAATTATTTGCTAAGTAGGTAGTGTTAACCAACATAAAGTGATCTAACTTAGTCTACTATTTAACAACTATACAAATGGAGTAATTTCCCCATGTTGTATTTGGAAAACAAACTATAAAATATGTGGTGTCCTAATATGATTGTAGGGAAATATGGTGACTGGTATGGCAGTGGAAACAAAAGTTTCTTTGTCATATTCTCCTAAGATAGCATACCACATCAACAACTATGGATTGGGAAAGAAGGTATGCAAGAGATATACCTAGTCTAGGAGCAAGTCCAACGAATATCCTTGCAGTAGCGTGCTTCTTTCTCAAGTAGCACTATGATGGATATCAACGATGACCTCCTAGTCTAGTACCACATACAATGGTTTCTGACATCCTCCTAGCAAGTGGCAATGGCCTTCACGCCTTTAGGTAGTCCATCAAACCAACGATAACTCTATGCCGTGCTATTAGAGCCAACATGAAGGAGTTGTCCCTTAGAACGTCAGCCTGCTAGGGTTGATTCACTCTCATGTGTTGTCTCTCTCTTTTACAGGTAAGACTTGCTAGAGCTCTTTAGTTACCACAACTAGAGAAGACAACATTCGTCAGAGAGTGTCATGTCTTCTGAAAGCCTTGACTAACCCTCCATTTATAAGAGGGTCATGGGAAAGGTTCTCATATCAAGCGAGAGTCGAAGCGATGAAATTTTCATGAATTCCTAGCTGCTAAGAATCATGAACTGTAAGGTTCACATTTGAATTGATCGATTCATATGTGAATTGGTTGATTCAACACTTGAACCGATCAGTGCACATATGAATTGATTGGTTCAACACTTAAATTGATTGATACACTATGTTTCCTATTCACAAACTGTAAAAGAGTGAAATCACCCATTTACTAAATTTTTTTGAAGAATTGACATCCATTCCAAACACACTCAGAGGTATGATGGAATTATTATAAATTTTCCAAATTTATAATAATGGTATGCAAAAGACCAAAGTGTTGCAGTGGAATTAAACAAATGACTATATTCAATTTTCACAAAATATTACACAAGTACATCAAATTCTCCCATTAGGGCTTACATCAAGACACATAAATAGGATCTAGATAGAGGAAGTCTAGACTACTACAATCTTGTCTCCAAGCAACATCTCCATCAACTGAGTCCAAGCCAAAAGCTGAGATCTTCCTTGTCTTATCCATCACCTTTCTCAACACATGGGTGGTTGGGAAGGCACCCAGCAAAAAGGGAAAGGGAAGAAATGTATGTGTCACAAAACTAATCTAGGATATCAAGATAAGTAAAGCAAATAAGAATAGGCTAGGGGTTCATCATAAGATGAAGATAACAAGAGTATGAGGCTATATTCAAAGAAGCTTGCCATTAACAAATATAATAAAAAGGATTTGCATGTAAGATAATTATGCCTACCTAACTAAGTAGGGTTGAGGCACCTACCAGACCTCTAACCTTAGGTGAGGGGAGAATAAGATATTCCCAGTCACCTACAATATTATGGAGAGAATAAGACATTCCCCAAGGCAATTATTTACATGCCCTCTGTGAGTGGTTGTACATAAGTACTGCTACTTTAAATTAAATAGAACATAAATCCACATGCTAGAAAAGTAGTCATAGCAAGAGTAGTCATAATATTCAATAAGCATGGTAGTGGGGTATAAGAGCCAAACAAGAAGAAATTATAATCTAATTTGAGGCATGAACAACATTAGGATTCAAGAATAGAATATTTAGGGTTCATTTAAGCCTCATTAGGGAAATATAGGGTTTGGCTGCAATTATCCCAACATAGGATGTAAATAATGTGCATACCTCTCTTATTGATATCAATTACTAACTTTCACCACTTTAATTGAGTCTAAGTTCCACTTTGCCTATTTTCAATGTATTAACATGTATTAGAGTACATAGTGCACATTAATATATATAGAAACCCTAATTTCATAACTTTTTTGAAAAATTCGGATTTATCTTTTGAAAATATCACCAATGAACTTATTAGGTTCTCCTGATGAAGAAAACATATTCTTATGTTAATTTTGGAGTTATGATGATTAAGATGTAATTTTAATGGATTTAATGCATTAAATTCATTTTACAAAAATCACCCTTCGTCAAACCATGAAAAAAGACCTTGAAAATATTTTTATTAGATAGAAATTAATTTTCTATTTCCAAAATATATTTATTTGTCAAATTTGGATAAGTGGTTTAGAAGATATGAATTTTTCAATATTGACCAATAGGAAATTGCCACATCATCAAACCGATCGAGATAATTAAAGAGAGGGAGAGGGAGAAAACACATTTGACCCAAGAACAGGTTTGAAGTTTCTTATATAAACAAACTAGAGATTCTAGAGAAGATAAAATAGCAAGAAACCAAAACCTTAGATGAACATGGTAAAAAGAGATGGAAATCATCAATTATCAACATAGAAGCATGGGTTTTAAGCATGTACTAAGCAATATATGAGAATGGGGTTAACAAAAATGGCCTCTAGGAATGTAAGAAGGTCCAAACAGAAATGATCCCGAGATTATAAGGTATGGTTTCTCCAAGATAAGCTCCTTTCTTGAGCAAAGATCACCTTCTCCACTTTAGAGGTGCAAACCCTAGCAAAAGAGCATGGAGATGAGATGTTTTAGGGTTTTAGGTGGAGTTTTACCATGTATGGTCATCGTTCCGACCTAAAAGAAGGTGTAAGGAAGACTAAAAATATGAAAATAGGGAAGGAAGGGAGGAAACTTACTAGTTTTGGTCGAAATTACCAAGGAGGAGCTTTAGAGACCCTAATAGAGCAATTTGGAAGTCCTATGAGCCTTCTTCACCAAAGTAGGGCCCCTCTATTACCTTGGGACAGCAACTTCATGGCCAAATACAGAATGAACTATTATCTAAGATAGAGGAAAGAAAAGGAGAGCAAGAGTTTTTGAATTGTGAGTTGGGAAGGGGTATACATGGCTATATAAAGAAAGAGGTGAAGCATGAGGTGTCTAAGGGACTTTCCATGTGTCTTTAGCCTAGGGCTTGATGGCCATGCAAGAGGGCATCTCATTGACTCTTCTTGTATATTAAAATTCGATCCTAAGATCCCATAGATCCTTTTAGGCCATCCCCACCATTTTTCAAGAAAGAAATAACCTCATTGGTTGATAGCTTTTAAAGATAAGCACCTTTATAAAGAGGGTAATCCCTATAATGCCCTTGGAAAGAAATACCATCAAACCAAGGTGAAACTAGGTTCTCCAATGGTTTAAAATATCGTTAATATTAAGGGAATATCTAAGGATTAAAATTCAGTTAATAATTTGCAAAGAAAACCTTCCAATTGGGTAAATTGCATAAAAGTCCAGAATGTACCTAAAATTACATAACTTGCACAAACAACATCCAAATCGAACCAAATTTGAAACTTAGGATCATTTTATGTTTTTAAATCATATCAAAAAGTTAGATTAAGGTTTAGAGAACTTTATTATGATTATTAAGCTTTTATTGAGGTATTTGTGCATACACCCTTATATTGGTACAATTAGTGAATGAATTTCCACTTAATCGCTATAAATTCCACTAATTAAACATAAATGATATAAAGGATAGAAATGAAAGGGAAAGATGAGAAAGAGGGTCAAAAGACAAAATTCTAGAATTTGGTATGATACACAAACATATTGGCTTTCAATGTGAAGATTAATGTACAACATGGCGTCAACATCAATCCTTGATCCAATCATACTGATCGTTGAACCAATCATTTCACATCTAAAACAATTAGTTCACACTTTGAAATAGTTAGTTGATTTCTGAAATGGTCGATTCCTGTCCTGAATCTGATGGTTCATTTCTGAACTAGGTAGTTCGAACTCCTATTAGCCAATGTACAACCAATGTTGTTTAAATTGAATACCTAAACACTTTAGTGATCAAGTTAAGTCATATTCATGAGCAAACTCCTTTTCCAGGTGCATCATATGCATGTGACCCTATAAGTCCCAGATTACATTGGCAGTGAATGTCCATGACCAATTTATTACATCACAAACAATGAGCAGTATCTAGCAACACATTATTTCTACCCAAGTAATTGGAAATTTGGAGAAAAACTTCAACCTACAATCCATGATTAGTGATATTGTGATCATATAGTTCCTTTGTCTTTGATATCTGGATTGAACTAGAGCAAATTGTATGAGATGCATGTGAGCTAACATATCACAAATTGAGTCACATGAGTATGGACATACATTTCCTTATCTCTCTTATCAAGTTGCTTGGATATCAATCTCCTTTAGGAGGGACAAATCTCATTTACATCACTCACACTCAATCCCCATGTATCACAATGTACCCGAACATCACCTTTATGGCAACCTTTATTCAAGGTCACGTTGAATGATGTCAAAATATATTAAATGACATGTGATGACTATAGTGACTTTAAGTCTAAGACCCACAATCACCACTATCACTATGAGAGCTGATCTTGAATACCATTCCATGGTCTCTATGTATCACTCTCAAGGTGGGTCTGTCTAGTTCATTGTTCTCTAACAAGTACCTATGTGTTTAGTTTGATATCACAAATCACGACTGATGAGATTTTGTCATCAACCAACATACACTCTAGTCTTATGTATTATTGTTTTCTATTTTTCTTCCACAATAATATCTGACTAGGGACATAACAAGAATGTATGTACTCTTATCATATATATGATGTAATTATTCAGCTCCTCAACCAGAAGACATCTGTCATCGAGTAACAACATTCTTTAGACATCTAATATGTATGTGTCATCATATAATGTTTGAGACAAACATAATAGATGGAATTACCTTTATCATTATCAAATCAGGTATCTAATTCTCCATTACAATCATTGTATGATTGGCTCTCTGGGCATACATACCAACAGACTCCCACTTACACTTAGAGCTAATCACTTACAAATTTTATTCATAGTGTTCTTTAACATGTCCAAGATATTTCTACTGTGCAAGTACTTTTATAGTGGATTAGCAACGTTTGATTCTAGTTAGTATTTTATAAGTTTTTACATCTCTTCACTATATGACTTCTCACATGAGATGGAATTACCGTAATATGCTATCTGAGATTCCTTTCCTATCTAGTAGCTCTATTGTTGGCATCTTGTTTCTACTATACCATCAATGGTTGGAACCTCCCACAAGTTCATCTACATGAACTTCTTGATCCATACATTATATTCTGCTATTCTCAAAACAAAAAGGTACTCAACTTCTGTTGTAGAATTAAACATCTGTCTCTTGCTTGGAACTTTCCAGCTTATGATTCTCATTTTAAAGTCATACACAAATTTAGATTGCGATCATTAACTTTACATGTCATTTTGAAAGCTTGGATCGGTGTAACTCTTTACACTCAACTCTTCCTTATTACCACAACTAATGAACTAATTCTTTTTGTGCTTCTCAACTACTTGAGGATGTTCTTTATGGTAGTCTAGTGACCTTCACTAGGATCTGATAGATTTCCTCTCAAGATGTCCAATACATAGGAGACAACAGAATGAGCACATAACATTGCATACATGACAAATCCAATTATGAATCCATATAGTATCTTACTCATGTTTTCCCATTCTTTACAAGAATTGGGATACTGAAATCTTGAGAGACTAATTCCATGGGACATGGATAGATTTTCTCTCATTGAGTTCTGCATGCTAAACCCATTCAACATCTTGTCAATGTATGTGCTTTTTCTAAGGTCAAGAAGTTTTCCAGATATATCTCTATTGACCTCAATTCCTAAGACATAGGATGCTTCTCCTAAACCCTTCAGAGAGGAGGTACTTTCCTTGCTAGGTTTTAATATTTGTAGTATAAGGATGTTATTCTCCATCATTATGTAGAATATAAATATGCTCCCACTCAAATTTTATAATTGCATATTTCAACTTCATTTCAACTAAAGTCAAACACTTTGACTATCTTATCAAATCTAATATATTCCAGCTCTGATATGCTTGGTTCAATCCATAAATTGAACTTTTTAGCTTATAGGTATTATTTTGAATAACTAGATTTATAAAACATTTAGGTCGTGTCACATAGACATCCTCATAATTATTCTATTTAAGGAATGCAGTTTTAACATCCATAAGCCAAATCTCATAGCCGTAATAAGCTGCAATGACAAGCATTATCTTGATGGGTTTAACCATGACAAGTGGTGAAAGGATTTCGTTATGCTCAACACCTTGAATTTATTTGAAACCCTTTGCAACCAATATGGCCTTATAAATTTGTATATTACCATCCATGTTGGTACGTAGGGATGGCAAAATGCGAAAAAAGTGCGTCCACTGCATGATCTCCGAACCGCTCCATTAATCAAATCTGAAATGGATATCCACTCCATTCACATCAGTTTCCGTGGATATTTTATAATTGGTTGTTTATCGGACGTCCATACAAACCGATCCAACGATATGTACATGGCGGACAGCAGCAAAGTTCTCCTCCATCGCGATGCTGATATATTTTTCAGAGATGGGCCATTGAGAGGAACGACAGATTAGTCAAATAGCATCTTTGGATTCCAACAAAAAGCACAACTACAGTACCTAACATGGACACAATGCTCATCTTCCACGGCCACCTGCCATCACTTGGTATTTAGGACCTTCGCACCTCCTTCTCCAGCGACGTTTCTAGACGGAGGAGTGGACGACGACGAAGACGACCCCATGTACGTGTGCATGGGGGTGCTTAACGTCGTCCATTCCCGTTCTCCTCCACCGTTGAAGAAATATAAGAACGAAGTTGCTTTCTCCTCGGACTACATCTTTCTTGATCCGGGCCATCACCCAACTTCCGGTCCTGCTTTCCCGCAGCTCCCCTCCGTTCCCCTCAGGTGCGACACTCCAGGTCTAGTCGGATGCCATGCACTCACTGCTACCACGCGCCACCACCTTCGTCCCTCTCTGCTGGATGTCATGCAGTCATCGCCGGCGTCGGTGCCGCCGCCATGGCCTCTGTGTCTGCCAGAATCCGGATGTCCTGCTTGCATTGCCGCCACCACCAGTTCCTTCCCTATAGGATAATGCATGACAGAGAGAAAGACCAAGGGAGTAGGAGGAAGGTGCACGAATATGAAGGACTGATGACGATGAGGTAGTGATACGTTCATTCGACAACCAGCACTCTAAGCAGCAGAAAGCATGACCATGACTGGCGAGTGGAGAAGAATAAGATCAGGAGAAGGTTCCCGAAAAGAGGCGTGCCAGATATGTGAGGGAGACGAGAGGTCCCCACCACAGAGACAAAGGGAAAGCGTATCTATGGTATAGTTAGGATAACCGACCCCACCAACCGATAATTTCAGTCCGTGTTTAACGATATGGGTCAGGGTGGTTCACCTCGCGGCGGGTGTTACAGATGATCCTATCATCCCTCCTATGGGTTTTTTCTTTTCAGGTGGATCTAACAAGGTCATACTTTGTTGGTATACATGAAGTCCATCTTGGATATAGTGGTTTAAAGTCAATTCTCATATTTTAATGCCTCAATAGATTCTAGATAGGTTGTTGACTCATCATCTATGACAAATTTGCTGCATTCTTGAGCCATATGATATCCTAATCTTTCAAGCTTAGGGCGTGTTCTACTAGATCTATGAGTTTTGTGTTACATAAGGAACTTGATATTTCACAAAAAATTATGATTCTCATTATTTCCACTATACCTCTTTAGGTTCAATATTTTCTCGTTGGTCTTGAACTTTTCAAGTTCTACTTTTTACCTACTAATTCCTCTGGAAGTGAATTCCCATTCAGGAATGCAGACATCCTGGCAACAAACCCTTTTGTTGTTAGAATGGAATATAAAATTAGTTTTTTCAACAAAATAACATTTATGTGATTTGTGTAAAAAAAATTTCAAGAAACTTTTTCTTACACAAGCTTTTCTTGCACAAGCTTTTAATCCTAATCCTTATAAAATACATATGGGGAGACATCCCATGCCATATCTGATATGATGTCTTTTTGAACCATTTTAGACATTAAATTGTTTTAGTGTCTAACATGTGCCAAAAGGAAATTGGAAGATCAGATCGATTTATTGATGACTACACCATGACTAACAGGGTATGATACCTTCTTTCTAATATATCATTATATTTCAGGTAGAGTTTATTGTGATACATTATCATGGTCTCTAAAAGATCCTCAAACTTTTGGTTTCAAAGTAATCTCACATTGATCATATTGAAGTGTTTTAATACTTATACCAAACTGGTTATGTAGTTCATTCATGATCTCCTTGAACATCTCAAGAGATCCAAACTTGTATTTCATTAGATACAATCTACACTACAAAAAAAATATGATTTGGCTACAATTATTATGACTACATATGTTGTGTTTGAAGTTAAAGCTATTTTCTACTACAAATTTTAATATTGTAAAGAGTACAAATATAGTTAATTCCAATGACTACAAATTGACTACAAATTTACATACTCTTTTGAATGCATGTCTCTCCCCCAACTTCTCAATTCTCTCTTGCTCAAATAACCGAACATTTCCCAAAATTTGAACTTTTCTGCGGGTTGACTCCCCCCTACAATTGGCGCGACTGGTATTCCCTCGGCTCTTCCTACCGCATGTTGCGTGAATGCCCCTTCCGCTCAATAGCTCTTGAACCTCCCCTCTCGTGAGCACCCTATCCCTATTGCATGCACTCAAAGACACTCTCCCTCTCGCTCAGTTCTCTTCTCGAAGTAGGGCATGGTCGTGCTCTCCTTCTCCTCCATTAGCACCTGACCTCACAGAGCATCAGAGAGGAGGCACCAGATAGTCAAATTCCTTCAGGAAATAGAAAAGAGGGGAGGAGATGAGGCTGAAGGCTTCTGATTCTACAGCATATGGATTGCAGCGCTGGGTCTCAGATTGCACACCCATTTTTCTCCATCTCACAGTGAGGTTACCGGTAAATTGTTGAGCCTATGGGCTTTACACCGTATCTAGCGTCAAAATTCTCACTCAATGGACATCTTCCTTCTCTAGAGGTAACTTCACCGATGTTCTCTTTTCTTCTATTGTAGTTTACACAGGAAATTGATATTGATAGAATTATTAACCAATCTTCATTTTCTGGGGAAATAGCTAAAATAGGTGATTTACAAAGAAAAAGTACGTGGTGATACTTTTTGCCGTATTTTGGTTAAGTGAGGTTTATTCATCTCATATTGGCTTTTTCTGATTCCTTGATAATTGGTTATCTACTGCTTCTATCTATTTTTTGGAGTGTTGAAGTAGGCTCAAGGTTTCACCGTTCCTTTAGTTTATTTCTCATGTTATGGTAATCTGAAGACTAGTTTATTTCTGGATGGTTTATTTTGATCTAGTCACTTCTATCAAATATAAATTGATTATCAATTACTGAATCTTCTCTCTTGACTTAATTTGTTGTTTTACTATTCAATTCTTGAAACGGTTTTGACCTTTCTTGGATTTCTTAGGCATGACATTTTTTATATCTAAATTCAGGAGTGCTTTTTTTTGGAACATTGAGGTTGGTGAATTAGTTTATTTTGGGAATCGATTTCCCATGTTGGTGCCTGGGACTACTGTGGTCTCGATATTTTTTCTACCCCCTAATTCTAAAAACTAAGAATCCTACAATTTTTTTTCTTTGGCTACTTTGATGAATGTTTAAAAATCTTTAGGATGATGTTGTCATCCGGCTATACTAACTCCTATATATTGTAGCTTAACAATTTATTTTCTTTTGTGATTATGACATTACTCTTCAGTACTTAGGTTCTACAACTTTGTTGCTCTTTTCACTAAAATTTGTGTTTGAAGGGTGTGATGATTCTGAAGTTTTTATATGGAGCTTCTTATTTTTAGTTTTCAATGATAATATAGCACCCTAACAATCTAGATTTGGAGAGTGTATTGGTATACCGTGGATCTTCTATTCTCCTTAATATTTGAAGTTTTATGGATATAGTTGCTAATAATCTGCTAATTTTTTTAAAAAAAAGTTGATGTTAATCCGCTCGTTGGGGGAGTTTTATTTCATGAAGACAGACTCATGTTCCTATTTTCCCTTTATTTGTTTTTGCAATTATGCCCCCTTAGAAAAATTTAAAGGCATATCTTTTCATTTTTATTTCTTTAAGGTGAGGAAGTATCAAATGTAGATGTCATATATGTATAACAACAATTTAGTCTGAAATATGAAATAAAAGAGGGAAGGGAGCTTGTTGACCAAAGAAAAGCTTCTAGATAGCATGTTGTTGCTTAGCTATTAGTTCCAAAATCAAGGGGTAAAATGAGTGGTTACTTATCGAGACATTGTTAATGTTTAGAGGACCAGATCCAATAAGTCATCTCAAGACTGAAACGTAGTGTTAATGCTATTTTAAATCCTATTAGACAACAAATTTTAATGTTTGGACGGTTTGGACCATTGTTTAGTTGGTTGAGTTGTTGCCTTGATTGATTAAATCACAATGTAACTAACCTATCAGGTTAAGACCAAACCTCTGAATACTATTGTAATCCTTGCCCCTTCTAAATGAAAATCTTTTCTTAATTATTCTAATACACTTGATAAACTTATGGAACTTTCAAAATCTCGACTTCTCTCTAACCATACCCACAAACCCCTTTTACATGGTTGGACCTTTTGAAAATTTATACACCTCATCAACAATGTAGTGACCCTTGTTGAGGTAAACACCCTTTCTAAGAGAATGTTGAGAACTGAGTTTCCTCCCCTGTGGCAACTCCCTTGCTTGGTGGATTTTTCTCCTTGCCTCATCACTTCATTTTACTCTTCCTTCATCTCATTTGCCTCTCAATATCTTCTTACTTGACAATTGTATGTCATCCTTTCTTTATCCTATATGGTCTTTGTCCTCTCCTTTGTTTATATGTAACAAACCAACATGGATTCTAAATTGTTTACATTTCACTTTTGACCCATGTGTAGGACTTAATGGAAATTTTTTACCAGGAGGCAACTGTTCTTGTCAGGGCAAGATATGTTTCTCAAAAGATGGAGATAGAGGCATACTTATACTTCTGAACTTTCTTGTCTTTTGTACCATTAATTATATAGAGTTAAATGATGCATCATCTTATGTGTTCCTAAATTTACCTCTGAGCTTTATGGTACTAATCATTTAAATTGTCAAACTTTTAAGTTCACCCTTGTAAGAACTCTGTAAAAAAAAGAGGTTCAGCGAACATGTCATGAATCCACCACATTATAGATATTTTGAAATGAATTGTTAAATTTCCATGATTTGGAATTTTAAGTTAGAATGGTGTTGGGTACTTGTTGGTAAGCTGCAAGCACTATTTCATGATATTCTTCAGAACACCATTCCTTCACAAAGATGTCCTTCAAATTTCTGTATTTTTTCTTGCTTACACATCAAATCAAAGATTTTGTGCTTTGTTTCATCAACTTATTGCACATAGTAAAACCCCACCAACATCCATTCCCTTGCCATTACACACAAGCTTATAAACAACGTGCCACTCATTAACAGACCCCATAAACTCACCCTCAATGCTGAAAACCTCCTCCAACTTGCAAAGAAGATCACTATAGCCTTGTAGTCTCATGAAATCAATGGCTCTACCAATGGTCATTCCTTTCATGTAAATCTTAGTTTGTACCGGAGAATTAAATCTTGGCTAAATATCCAGACAATACTTATCATGCTCGTTGTTGACTGCAGTAAAATCTAATCTATTGGAATGTCATGATTGTAATAGTATGTCAGAGTCACTCTGTAACAAATTGACAGTGCTTCTTCCCTTGATAACTATAGATGTGGTTGGCAGGGTTTAGGTTTCTTCAACAATTGAGTGCTTCAATTAGTTGGATACCAAACAATATGTAACCACCTATAGGTTTTGGCTTCCTTTCACTCAGATTTTTGTTGGTATTTGCATTAGCCTGATTCTCATTCTAAATTGGCTAATGTAGCTTACTTCTAGGAGTTGGAGCTATGTCTTGCTTCCATGAGGTTTCCATTGCCCAATGATGTAGGGGCATCTGATGCAACTGAGGGCAGCAATACAGGTCACACATGTTTGTTTTTGGATTGTTGTTGAGAGACTGGAGGATTGTTTGCTTTCGTGATTCAGACTTGCCATGAGAACTTTATCAGGTCTAGGAAAATATGATGGTTCCTACCATTTAACCTTAATCTCCACACTGAATCTTTCCAACATGATAACATGCTATCACCAACAACAATTATGATGCCATTGAATCTGCTTTGTAGAGCATATTCCTCCTTAAGATCTCATCTTGAAACTTGAATAAGAACCTCAAGTCGTGCATCATGAGATGGGTTACAATATTCCAGAGGAATCCTCCCCAAAGCCGATGAAACCATGTCTCTCTTCTTGTCTTGAAGGTTCAACATGTACTGCTCAGTTGTATCTTCAATGGTGAGTCTATGGACAGTGATAGGTCGGGTTTGTCTGATACGGTTTGCCTTGTTAATGGCTTGATCTTCATTGGTCGGATTCCCCATTAGATTCACAAGAATGACATGACATGATACTATCACATTAAGGCCTAGATTGCCAGCTTTTAGTGACATTAACAACATAGTCACCTCTAGGTATGTGTTGAATTGCTTAACATCCTGCTCCCATGCTTGGTCTTATCGTGTTGCACACAACGAAATCATTTGGGAGGTGGTATTCATAGGATGTAGAATTAGTGAGGAGAGTTTTATCATGGACAATTAGATTTTTATACAGGAGGAAATGGAGGATGCAACTTGTCAAGAAATTTGATACATAAGGTAATCTTGTTAGTCTGAGAATAAGGACCATTGCTGGAGACAAGCTAACATCTACTTTTGTTGAACATGGTTTTTGAGTTTTTGGATAACTTGCTTGTTGTAATTCATACTTATATGGGACTAGATGATACTAATGCACTAAGAAAAACTATATTTTTTGGAGTTTAGTTGCAAATCACATATCTGACATGCTTGTCAGAATGATTTTTCATGCAAGATTAATTTTTTCAAACGTTCCTTTTAAGGAAGAACTATTTCATTACAACTGACATATACTGTAGCATAGGAAATGGATTTTTAGACTAAACTCATAAATCATTGTTTTGCTGCCTTTCGGCAATGTACTCACCAGTGGTGTGCCAAAAAAAATGTACTCACCAGTGTAATAATTTAATGAGTTGCTATGTAAAGAGTAGCATGTAGGAAAGTTTGAGCTTGTCTAGCTTGTATCTAGTCTACTATGTATAAAATGTATTCAAGAGCATTATGAAAGAATTAAAATGTTATTTCTTTCTTGATGTTCTGATAGTTTTAAATTTTCCTCTCCTTTTTAAAGAATATAATAGACAATCCACATAGAGATCTCAATGCATTTGGGATCCCAAAGACACCTAGTTTGTCTACCAACTTTCACATGTTACAAATGAAGATACTCTTAGGAAGGTAGTGCTCCTCTTGTGCTCCAATCAATACTTCCTCATCTCATCATTTGCTATTTTGATTTTTCCTATCACTTTTTTGTAGGTGACAAGTTGGTATGGAAGAATAAAGAACATCCTATTACGTAGACATGTTGGTTACATTCCCCATTCATTAGCTCAATTATGTTTTTAGGGATATTGATCATGTTTATTAAAATAAAGAACAATCACCATTATAAGAAACACATCAGTAACATGTTGACAATGTAATGCTAGTTCCAAGTAAAATGAGTTTTTTTGTGACTATCTAAATCTGATTATATTGTTGTAGTAACATGATCTGGTGACGCTTTCTTCAGCTTGTATAAGTTAATGTTCGTTCATATTGAGCCTCTTTGCACAAAGGTCATAGCTTAATCGCTATAGCTATGACCACGTTCGAATCTATTATTATCTTCTTTCAACACAGTCTTATCTTTAGTTGTCGACTCTGTTAGTCTCATTGACTAGTCCAATTTTTTGTTTTGCCTTGGAGATCCTTACTAGTTTTGTCTAGAGACGGAAGTAGAGTTTGACCAAGGTTCTTGGGAAGCTTTTCCCAGAATATATAGGTTTCTTGTTACATATAAATAGCCTATTTTGCAAAAAGTTTGTGCTTTCTTCAAATGGGATGTTGTACTGAGTACTGACCTTTGTTTGAAGGGTGTTGATATGAAGATACTTAGGGTGATTGTTTTATACCGTCTGTATCTAAGCTTGACTCTATGTTTAGTAGCATTCATATAGACAACTACCTATTTTCATGGAGTTTTATTTGGTTAAGCTGGTTATTTATTTTTCTTATAGAGCCTTACCAGTCTTGTTTGGAAATATTGTAGTAACATTGTATAGGATATGTACGTTGTTAACAATTGAGTTCGATGCATGCTTATCATTTTTGTGCTACTTGGAAACCATAGAGCATATTCTAACCTATATAGTTTAAACAATCTCATTTTGTCAGAAGACACATAATTCAATTGTCTTTGTCGATGTCCTGTATGAGGTCATATTCTATCTACTTGTAGTTCAATTTTCTGGTAGTTTTGACAACTTAGAAGTATGTTTGTTGATAAATTCATTTGGGTCCCAAAAACCTCTAATATCCTTAGGATTTTCTTTTACCATTCCTAGTTATTGATATTCTTGTTCATGCTCAACTTGGAGTCCACTAAAAATTCTGATCAAATGTTACAAAGAGTAAACTTCTTTCCTATACATTCTGCAAATTCATACTATTTTTTTCTGTAATTATTACTGATAAATAAAGCATATCCAAGTCAAACAGATGGATCTCTGAATGATCACAAGGATTATTTTGATCTCCTTAATCTCATAATGATTATTCTAATATGTTTTACGTACTTGGTTCGCACAAGATAAGAACATGGTGTTGTCAACGAGTATTGCATTGGTCATCACCTTGGTGATTTGTTTGAATGTCTTGATTAGCCTTTAAATATCTCCAAACAGATTACTAATATTACATATTCTACTTAGTATAATTGTAGGGGGTAGTTTCTAAACTCATATATCAGTTATGCATTTCAGATGGGTGGGTTTTAAATTTAAACTATTATTATTCATGCTTAGCTTGGTGTCTGAACACAGTGTTTATGGAAATCTTTTTTATGGATCTGATTTGTTGTCCAAATGGTTTTGTAAGTTTCTGGAACACTGCTTTGTTTCCACTTCATTAGATGGTCCTCTAGGCAGTAGAGACTATGGCTGGCCAATGTTGTTTAGAATTAGTTGAGTTTTGGTTTAGTTGTGCCCAATTTTGTAGGTTGCTCTTGAGTAATCCAACTCTTTAGGATGAGGTTCTCTATCTATTATATATTTTCCAAAGGACTTAGCCTTAGGTGGGTAAGATGTTGTTAGTGATTTGCTATTTATATTTATCTGCCATCAGATTTCTTCAGTGCTTCTTCATGGTAGTAATGAGATCCTAGGATCTTTCATGAGGATTGCTTTGTTCATCTCCTTCGTGGATTTGATTTGATCAGTACTTATGATCAGCATCATAGGTATCAACTTATGATCTGTACTTGTGATCAGCATCATAGGTATCAACCTCTGATCAAAGATATCTTGTGAAGCTGAATTTTGGGTAGTACTGGTATATTAGATGTTTCCTTCCAACGCATGTTGAAGAAGCCCAATCTACTTGAAATGGGTCAAGCCCCTGTAACATGAAAGTGTTGGAATGAAGAATTTGATGGAATTGGAAAATTTACTAGTTATCTCAGCATTCCTGGATTATTCATGAATTTCTCACACTACACAGAGCATCCTATTAAATGTGTGATACACTTAGAAGTTCGACATTATTATTTTTGCTTGGTACTTTCCCATACAACACACATGCTTTCTTGATGAGTTTCTTTTTATGGTGCCTAAAATGGTTTCCATATAAATTTACACATCATGTGGATGTCTTGATCATCACTCACATTCCAGTTTGTTATGCATTTTTTGTGTCATTAACTAGTGATGGTTTTCTTCCTCAGCAGTAGCAAACTCCACCAGAATGAGGCAATTTTAGAGATCCTACGGCTAGCTCTACTCTTTCCCAAGATTTCGTGCAATGTGTGAACAATCATTCTCTTGATAATGTGAACTCTGAAAGTAGTTATGGCATACAGTCTGATATAAGGGCAAGTGGTTTGCTTGCTATAAGGATAATGACAACTATTCTTCCAGACATCAATGATAGTCTTGGATAGATGGTGAATGTTGTTGATCCCCAAAGATGAGAACTTCTTACATTTCAACTTGCTGTTGTGATAGCAGAATCTATAGAAGTTTCTTCTTCTTGTACATTGGTACCTAATGCAAAATGTTGCTAGTGTTGTTCAATGATATAATACTAGGTCATTTAGCATAATGAGGAAGCATCTGGTGCTTCAGATATGGATGGATATGTTTCTACAGCTCATGGAAGAAGGGAACTAGGCTAGCACAACTTTTCATTCTATTTTTGAGGCATTTTATTTGTTTTGTTAGCAGATAAAAAGATTAAATGGTTGTCAAATAATTATGTATATTTAATGTATATGAATTTATATTTTGTATATATTTCATTATGGGAACCAAATCATACCCACAATAAGGTCTTGTAAATTGTTCTTATATTAATAAGAAACTATGTAATTGATTAGGTCATTAATTTCTTGAAGAAGCAATACATGAAGAATAAAAATCTATTGCTTGAAGTTCATACGATTTTATGATCTGGATATGCTCTGTTTTTGAAGGAATGATCTTGTATCTGATGTCTGAGTAGAATTCAAGATTTTTGGAGCTACTTTTTATTTTTATGCTACATGTTTTATGTGCTGGACTCATTTCAGTTCAGGGATATAATTGGATCAAGCTTGTCCCTAGATTTTTAGATCTCTATTAACATGTATCCTTTTTTGTATGTGTTGTTTGAGCTTCAATCTTTAAAACGTATAGGTGCATATCTGAATGATCTTTTGCACAAATGTCAAATGTATAAGAAGCTGAGATTTGTACTCGGATGGGTTGAAGGTATGCTACTAACTGATTTCTTTAGTGCTTATGGAGTTAGCTGAACTGATACCTTCACTTAATTATTTTTGAAGTTGAGTTGGTTAATACCTCTTGAGTTTCTATCTTTCTCAATCAGCTAGAGGTTAAGTTCTAGAGATGTCATTTTTGACATTTGAGGTCATGAGGAACCTGCTGATTCGAGGTTTATTTCCTTTTTACTGACTTGATCAGATTCCAGTATGTGGGATCGTTTGTCCTTGGATGAAGCACTTTACTTATGCTCCTATATACAACCTATTTGGTTGGATTGAATAAACCTTTTACATATGCTTTAGTATTCATTATTGGTGTTTCCAATCTAGCCCCATATGTTCTGCTTGGTATCTAGATATCATAAACACCTATTGCCAATACATCCCACTAGCAAGCATTAGGTATGTTTTATGTATAAGACTATCATGACTTGAAATATCTTCAGAGTGATCCTGGTAATAATTTGTTTGTTTATTGCCCATACCTCCCACTAGCTAGCATGCACATGAGCTAAAAAAGTGAAGTCTTATGATTTCCAGTGACCAGCATGTAATGATTGATAAGCATAGTCAAGTATGTAGGAAGTCAGGAAAACCAACATTGATCAGAGCCTTTCTGACCAAGATTGCCAACTTAGTCAACAACCAGAATTCATGGCAGGATTTACACTAGAAATAGAGGAGTAAAGTTCCAGATCCAATGCCATAAACCATGGTAGTAAATTCAAGAAGACATGAAATAGTCCTAATGCAAGCAATAGCAGCAAAGTCAGACACATATCAACCATGCCACCTTCCAAAAAGTATAGAACATGAAACCATAGGGAACACGGTGACTGTAGAGAACCAAGTACAACTGGAAGTCCCCTCCTCTGAAATTTTCTTTATTTGATTAGTTGGTTGATGGAGCATGCATGAGGGTTTTTCCTTCAAAGTTTCTTAGGGATTTCCCTAGATGTTTGTATTGCCTCACAAGGTCTTCTCTGGACAAAGTTATCATATAAGAAGGACACATCATCATAGTTATTTCACAACACAGAATAGATATCTCAAGTTCAAATGGACCTAGTCGAATTGTAAACATTGACTTCTTAGATGGCCTCACTCTTGATGTCACGAGTAACAAGGTAAATTAGATTTGAATAATTTATCTTTATGTTTCAGTCAAAAACTACTATGTCATGGAAATTTTATGCTCCATGGAAATTGCATTGTTATGGATTAGTTGCGTTTTCTTCTCTAACAAAGCTAACAATTTATTATATATTTCTATTATAATTATTATCTCTCTTTTGAATGATTGATTGTATGTTATGGTTGATAATTTTTATTTTATAAAAGAAAAGAGAAGTTATGTACCAAGAATTTGCAAATATCAAAAACTGATAATTTCTAAATGCCAACCTTTGGTCCAATAGAAGACACCATTAGTTCTGAAGGCCATGATCATGTTGAGTTGGATTACATATGCCAGATTAGTTAATATGTATGTAAACTAATTTTTTATTATCTATTGGGGTTTCTATATCATGTCTAAATTCCTATATCTGGTGATGTTGTACTTTGTCCTAGAAATGATACCAATAGCTACCTGTTTCCTCCCATTTTAGTAGCCAAATGCAAATGCAGTTCAACAACAACTACTTAGATGGTGCTACTGCTAGTCATGCTATCAACATAAGCAAAGCACAAAGAGGATGAGGCATATTATGGTTGATACAAAGTAGATGCCCATAGGTCAATGCTTGTTTCCATCTCACAAACAATAGACAAGTCAGAGGGGGCATTAGTAGATGTTGGAGTAAAGTTGTTGACTGATTTATCTTCATTTGACAATTTGATGCTCAAAGGAGCCCTTTGGTAATTGATTTATCTTGATCTGCATCCTACATTAGTTCACAAAAATATCAATATCATGATGCATATGTAGGTGGTACTAATGTTGACGATGCTCATCTCTTCTCTTACAAGTTTTCCTTTGTTCAACATATACAAGAATGGAAACTCTACCCTAGTTAGAGGGTTTTCAGATCCTGTCATAGGTTATATTCATTTATAGGTCAATTGAATGGGATGGTGGTGAATCATCTTGCTCATGGAAGTTGTATACCTTGATCGGTGAGTATAGTTAGTGGCATGGTTACAAATTAATTCCATCACTCTTTAGTGTGCTTTTAAGTAAACCAGGAATTATATATTTGGATAAATCTCTATATACTGAATCACATTCCTATAAATTATATTTTACAAATTTGTTTGATACATGATAAAGGGACCAAAAGCCTCGGGGATATGCTTTTATTGAGTAAGAACATTTACTTATATATAATTTAAATTATTTAGAACACACTTTTGTCTAGATATACTCTAGAGAAACCCTCATTCGTCCTTTGCAATAGGGAAAGGCAGAATAAATGAGCTACTGCAAAGTTAGACACTGCATTTTCAGTCATATATCAGCCAACATTATGCTACTTCTTAGTCACCTCTTCTATGGCATCTTTAACCATCTTTGAAAGTCAACAGTGTAATTTCCATTTATTTTTGTGGTGATCTTGGTTCCGCGTGTAAAGCCATGCAATACACTCAACTGATTATTTCTTAGGTTGTAAATAGATGAGTTGGTTATCGTAAAATGGTCTAGTCAAGTAGAAGATAGATAAGGCAGTTATATTAGAGAGTCGGGCTGGAGGTGGGACTTGGATTGGGTTGGTAGAATTTTTTTATCTGTAGCAAGTGCATCTTATTGTGTTTCTTTCTAACGTACAACTAAGATTATTGGAACAACTGATGCTCTGTGTATGATTGTGGTAGACCCATAGTAGTTTCCTACTGATTTCTTATGATTGATAATGTTTGGAAACTCCCTCCAATTTTCTATCTAATATGTTCCGTATCATTATAGCAGCTGGACCTAATCAATAGGATATTCAAAATTGAGAAGGTTTCTTAATGGTTCTTGAATCGAAACCTCTTGTTGGGTATGAGTTGACTTTGCACTTTCTTTTTTGGATAATATATGGCTAAGACATACCAAATCATGCCATATCTGATCTGGATTGACAAACCTCTTATTCATGGTACCTTCTATGTTGTTTGGGTTCCTTTCGCCAATTGTTGCTATTGAATCAAGAACTTGCTGAGAATTATGGGAATGAAGATTAGTCAAAATCCTTCCTCTGAAGGCTTCAATCAATTTCATTTCCTACTGCTGTAAATTTTTTCAACTTTGTGCTATCCCTCCACTAATTATGACTGCCATGGTTCTTCTATTTGTATTCATGGCCTATTTGTAGGCTATTCATCAGCCAGTGTAATGTATCTAACTCTTTTCAACTTTTCACTTATCATAGGAACCAATGTCAGGTCTTGATGCTAGGACACATCTGTGCTTACAAGAACTGTGAGAACATGGGTGTTGTAAGCTTATCCAAGCCAAGACAACATGAAATTGATGTTTCTGATGATTATAAAGCATGAAAGTTGTGTCAGTAAGTATGTCTTTCGTATGGTCTAATCATTGAACTAAAATTTTAAGTTTATGTTACTGTAAGTCATGACACGTTGTGAGAACACTGAGAATGTGAATTTATAAACAACTGGAAAAGCATTAGTACTAGCACATTGATCAGTATTTTAGAGTTTCTGTTTGACTGAATATTAATGTGAATACCCACATGCTTTCTAATTGAATTCAACATATAATGTAGTATATTCACATATACAGTTTGTAAGAGAAATGAAGACGAACATGATCAGTAATTCAGTATCCAATTGATATTCGGATCAAATATTTTGAAGATTATATGTAGTTAGTTGTTCTATGGTATATATATCATACACTTGATCAACAATTACAACAATATACTCAAGTTAAAGGTACTAAATGGATATTATAATCACATAAACATGTACATGCTTGAAAACCGCACCTCCGATTTTCTCTAGGGTACTACAATAAGAACATTGAGACTGAGAGAGAGGGAGGACAGAGACACCTGTAGTAGTAGAGGAGGTCAGTTGGTAATGCATGTGGCTTGACAAAGACTGTGTCATCCAAATTCTTGAATGATGATCCCTCAACATTAGTGACTAAGACAACACGTAGGACCACAAATGGGTGGCATTAGTGGTCTAGTTAGCCTTTAAATCTACACAAAGTTGTAGAACTAGTTAAAGATGGGTAACAGGGCAGACTAAATGTTAGATAGATTACTTATTGTATAGTTATTGGTTTGGCTAAAACATGTTCCTCAAAGTCTATTAGTTTAGCATTTGTGTTATTGTGTTAAACCATGATTTGGTGAGATCATAGAGTGCATCAACTATGTTGGTTGTATAGATAACTCCTCTAAGAAGTATTGAATTGTTATACATTATTTAATTTGATAAGCATGTGATGTTACAAATGACAAGCACCTTAATAACTCATCTAAGAAGTATTGAATTGTGCCACATTATTTTATTTGAATTGCTGCACATTATTTTATTTGAAGGACCAGTTAAGACATCCAACTGTTACAATATTACTATGGTAACATATCAAGACAATGTATACCAAAATAGTTATATTAACACATCATACACTCTTAACATATGCTACAATATTTGTCCTGATCTGACTACCACATTGTCACAACAGTTGTTGGTATACAATGATGTCATTATAACTCATATATAGCTATGTTTTATATAAATTCTAATATTTATAACTTTTACCAAGGCATCTTGATCATTCGCTATGACCTTTTTTGCAGGTCAGGTTAATTTCTTTGGTTTGTTCCAGTACACATCATTTTCTCAAAATTAGTGTCATACTCTTACTTTCACCCACATAACACAAATTATGTTACTGTAGGTTAATTTATAGATGGCTTCCATATCTCTTGTACAAGAACAACTGCCACAATAAAAGGAAGAGAGGACAAAGGAATTATCTAATATATAGTCTCATATTCACAAAATATATGCTGAGATATATGGAAACCTCAAACTTGGGGACCCGATGGAACTTTTGGTTGATGATGAGAATGATTTGTCTTTCAAGAATCTCCATGAATATCAATATCAACTACAGGAGCTTCCTATGGCCAATCAGAAGTAGAGCATGCACAGAGAAGTTCTCTATTTTCAATCAAGAAGAGCAATACCTTAGCAGTCTTTCTCTTCTTATGAGTTTATCAATGTTATCATATTTGTTGACGATACAAGTGGCTAAATTAATACAAAAGAAAAATCAAGATATAAGAAGATGCACATGATCATGTGGCATATAGAGTCTGCAATGTGGATAGAGGCAGTTGGAAGAAGATATTGTATACATGTATCTTTTTTTTCCATGCATATTGTAAAATAGGGGCCAGGTTAATGTCCTCCTCATGTGTAATCATTGTTCAAATATAAACAAAAGTATCATTGTTGACATTGTAAGCACAACTCAATCTTTATTAACATTCATCTTTTATCTTTTTGAAAGCCCCTCTATATTGGGAAGCGACTGACTGGATACATAATGTCTCTTACTACATATGTATGTGTAGTACATGGTGTCTTTCACTACACACTAGCTATAATTACATGTGTAGCAAGTGCTAATTTTTGTTATACATGAACTACATATACAAATTGTAACCAATGTCATCTCTCCTTACATATCATAGCTACAAATTGAATTGTAGTCATATATTTAGCTACAATGCAAACTACATTTTTATATGTAAGGACATGTTTTACCTACAATTAGGGTTACATATGAATTTGTATCCTTAGGAATAACTAACTACAACTTTAAAAAATGTAGCCTAAACAATTAGCTACACGGGTATTAGCTTCATATTTCAAATATAAGGATAAATGTAGCCAAAGCTTTTAGCTACAAATTTTGGGGTTTTCGCTACAATTTTTTTTGTAGTTAAAGACCATATTTTTCGTAGTGAGTAGCACCATCTGAGTAGTTGTTGTTGAACTGCATTTGCATTTGACTACTAAAATGGGAGGAAACAGACAGCTATTGGTATCATTGCTAGGACAAAGTACATCATCACCAGATATAGGAATTTAGACATGATATAGAAACCCCAATAGATAATAAAAAATTAGTTTACATACATATTTACTAATATGGCATATGTAATCCAACTCAACGTGATCATGGCCTTCAGAACTAATGGTGTCTTCTATTGGACCAAAGGTTGGCATTTGGAAATTATCACTACTACAGAATACGCCTTTGGCGTCGGTTGTTTAACCCCATTTGGCGACGGTTTTCAAGCGACTCCTATTTGGGTGCCGCTAAAGGTCGAACTCTTCGGCGTCGGTTTTCTAACCGATGCCTATATGACCTATAGGTGTCAGTTATATATAGTTGGCTGACGTCTGTAGGGTTCACGCCACAAAAAAGGGCACCACCTAGGACACTTTCTGCGTCGGTTAACAACTGAACAACCGACACCATACTCCTAGACGACACGGCCGTGCTTCCCTGCATGACTGTGTTTAGTACTATAGGTGTCGGTTTTATATGAATAAGTGACGTCTTTTCCACCACAGCCGTGCTTTCCTGCATGGTCGGGTTGTTTGTCATATTAGGCGTCAGTTTTTATCTAATAACCGATGTTGTAGGCCTTTGATGACGGTGTTCTATAAATAACCGACGCCTATACTTTAATTTTTTTTTTCTTATCAGTTTACAGGCCTGCTGTGGCTGGTCAGAAGGATGAGAACCTACAGTTCAGTTTTCTGAACTGTAGGTTTACGACATCAATTGATATCAGCATACAAAGAGGCCACAAACCTGCAAAATCAACAAATATTTTTTCACACAAGTAGATACATTCAGACATCAATTCAATTCTCACATTCACACATGTAGAAACATTCAAATACATGTAGAAACATTCAGACATGTATAAACATTCAGAAATATTCATTTACAAAATATCATTCAGCATCGCTATCAACATCCCAATTATATCTTACAATCGCCACTGCTTGTATGGCTTTTTCCCATTCTTCTCTTACTTCATTTAATGCTTCCATCATATATGGAGCATGTACATTTTTTAAGCGTTTAGCTATAGTGTGGTCAGTTTTAAACACCTGCAAAGAGAATGAT
This sequence comes from Alisma plantago-aquatica, assembly GCA_963693085.1. Lineage (NCBI taxonomy): Eukaryota > Viridiplantae > Streptophyta > Magnoliopsida > Alismatales > Alismataceae > Alisma > Alisma plantago-aquatica. The sequence goes on along the minus strand of OY856409.1, from coordinate 1,126,803,677 downwards.
GTATATATATAAGTAATAATATAAAAATAAGATTGATATATTTCATACTAACTAATGAGACTATATATAATACCTCATGTATGGTATGAATATCCAATGCGGCATGTCAGATAATCATCTGCATAAATCACATCACATAGAATGCGCATGCCCAGCCGTTGTCTTGTGTAGTGCACTATAAATTGAAACATACAAAATATTAAAAAATACAACTAAGAACAGTTCACATAAATAATATATACATTGGAGTCGGGAACTTACTTTTACGTTCTCCCAAATTATTGGCCGGTTCTTTCTCCTTGGGACATTTCCTCCAGCATTTTTGAATGCATCTAAACCTCTACATGTTAATGTAACACAGTAAATTGCATAATTAAATAGTAATGTAATAACATATGTTAACAGATATAAAAATGAAATATTTCTCACCAGAATAATGGCATTCTCAATATGTGTCCAATTTTAGTGTTCAATGTACTTCCCGCAGGATCTAGATAATAAACAATGAACGTCCCGGGGACAATAACTAGTAACTCCCAATGTCTACCGCTAGAGGTAAAAAAGTTAAAAATTAATACCTCAAAATGCACAATAAAAATGGAATTTTCTTAAGTCCAAATTATAAATAAAGTAAACTTACTTGACATTGAATGGAGCTATTATTATCGTCTTCTTTTGCTGATCGAAAATTGTAAAAGTATCTATATAGTATTGTTGAACACTATCAGGGTCTTTAGCTACCATACTAATCAATGATGGAATAAAAAAACCCACATGATCAAATGCAAATTATTTGCATTGATCTTCGACTAAGTAGCTGCAAAACATGTATTATGTATGCATTAATATATAAGAAACCAGATCACAGAATCTTACACAAGGTATATGGATGTATAAACACGATCTCACCTTATCCAGTCTCTATCATTGATGTATTTAGCCAATCATACATAAACATCTCAATAATATCTTGTATAAATAACGAGCTATCGTATGATTGACCTGCATAATCTGCTTCTAAAGAAACAATTATAGGGCAATGTATATTATGTGCCCGTAGCCAACATGCCATTCCCCTACAAGAAGGACCTAACGGGTATTTTAGGTCAGTTGGAACCCAACTTGGTAATGCAGAAAGTGGAGGTGGAGGCCTAGGTGCTTTGGGTGTCTTCTTTTTAACCTGTATATATAATTTCAGATCAGTTGACCTCATATAAACACATTAACAATCTAAAGTAATGTAAATTTATCTTACAATTTCAGTAGTGTAGACGACATCTTCTTTGGGCCACAATATCACCCTACCTTCTGCCTCACCAAGTGTATCAATATCTGGGTGGGCATATGGCAATGCAGCTTCCCTCCAATCGGGTAATACACATATCGGGCTCACACGAACGTAGCCATGTGGCATTGGAGTCCCATGAAACGTTGCCCCAGGAAGGGACTAGTAAGCATGCGCCTCTGCAACAACATAGCCTTGCATTCTTAAGCGGCATGGCTTCAATGCCTACAAATTTACGTAAAGAATGTTATACATATATACATATCATCTTGAAAACATATCATCTTGAAAAGACTAGCTACAATGTCATAAAAAATACTTACAGCAGACGTGTTAGGCGATGGGTCTCCAGGATTACTCACAGTCTGTGCATCAGGAGAAGAGTGGGTCGCCATAGGCTGATTGGAAGCCTGAGATGCCTGCCACCACACTATTTCTTCCTTGACCTTCTCAGCAACTATATCATTGACCTTCTTAGCAACTATATCCTCGACTCTCTTATTCTCCTATACATGGATAAAAGAAACATTAGCTTCTTATTATTGAATTTCCTTTTGTAGTAACATTCTAAAAAAAGAATAGGTTACCTCTTCTTGTGAAAGACTCACTCTGGGTTTGCGCTGGGATGGCCCAAAGAATTCTTTAATGCCCACACCAGTGCCTGCACTCCTAACACATCCAGGATGCTCTGGGTTACCCAGAGCAACTGTCAATTCATCCCTTGTGCCCTGAGGGATGAACGTGCCTTGTTTCCTCTGCTCGTGCAACTCCCGCTAACCACCATCAACAAAAATTGGTAAGTTAACACAACAAATAATCAATATTCAAATGATTGCTCTAAGAGTTGTATTTTACCATTTTCGCATCCGCCTCAGCAGTTACGGGCTTCTTTATTTCACCCTTCTTGTTTTGCCTCCCAGCTTTCCAGATATCATGGCGAGGCATGGGTGTGGCAGACTCCTGAGTAGGAGCAGACTCCTGAGTAGCCGCAGACTCCGCCTGTAGTTTTTGGAGAATGCTTGCATAGCCCTTTGGACCCATAGTGTGGTCATGCACATTTAGTGCACGCCTTGCTTTTTGCGCGTCACTGAGGGCCTAGTTAGTATGCACATTAATGATTTGGTTAGTAGCACTAAATGTTAATCTTGAATAGGTGAATACAACATATATTAATTAAATTGGGAGTGATGCCTAATACCTTGAATTCTTCATATTTTCTTGAAGCAACAAAATTGTCCCAATCTTCTTTGTCCAAGAAGTTCCACTATTTAAGGGCTGACTTCTTCTTCTTATCACCATCTTTTATGTATTCTCTGTTGAGATTTGTCCTATAGTTCCTAAGCATCTTTCCAGCGCGTTGCATCACGCTTTTACGATGCATCTTCTCATCCAATGCAAACAGATTCTGTAAAATAGAATTCTTATTAACTAGTATCCAAAAATAGAATTGCAAATAATACAATTTGTAATCTACAAAATAAAATTGCAAATAATAATAACTCACACATAAATCCTTCCATATCAAGTCTTTCTTCCCATGAGGAACTTTAAGCCAATTATCATACTTAACACCACAATGGCTTCGAGTGACACACCCAAGATAGTTTATAAAGTTATTGTGGTTCACTCCAATTGCATTTCCTCCATTATCAAACTCCACAACCAATTTGGATCCACTACCACTTAGCGCTATAACTTCTTCAACAGAGTGATGCCCCTTTTCTTGTTAAGTGTTTGGTGCTACGCATCAAGTTGCTCCAGTGCTTCAGTGGGTACATGTGCATCATCAACCTAAAATTTGACAAAAATAAACCCACTGAATTAGCGCAATATAGAAATATGGGATATATGACATAACTAGAAGATAATGAATTTTATAGAAATATAGGATATGTTTTTAGAACTTACATTGGTATCCTCGCCATGCTCGTCATGGACAGCATGCTCATCATGGACTTCATGCTCATCATGGACATCATGCTCATCATGGTCAGCCATCTGAAAATGTCATTAAAAAGGCAAACATTTAGCATTTGTATTAACTAGAAAAAGGCAAACATTTAGCATTTGTATTAACTAGAAGATAATGAAAAATCAAATCTGAAAATGATATTGATATTAAAAAAGCAAATATTTAGCTTCAATAAAAAATATAAACATACACGCCTCTAAAATTGTGATCTTTTATCAATTAACAATCCTTCATTGTGATCTCCGCGCACATATAAGTCATCATTAGCTTCAATATTTTGTGGAGTTGGCAACCCAACTGAGAATGGACTGGAGTCATCATACTTATCATAGTACTATTCTTCATCTATATGATCTTCAATGAACTATCTTTTACCATGAAGAACAACCGACCATTTATCATTTGCAGGATCATCGATATAGAATATTTATTTTGCCTGTGATGCCAATATGAATGGTTCACCCTTCTCGCCAATCTTTTCAAAGTTCACCAAAGTGAAATCCAATTCATCCACTATAACTCCTTTGGTGTTATCAACCCAATTACATTTAAAGAGTGGAATTCTGAAATCTATGTAGTCAAACTCCCATATGTCTTCAATGACACCGTAATATGACATTCTAGGCCAACAAACACATGTGATGTCATTCTTATATATAATAAATGTGTACCACCTATCCCATCCTTGAACACCTAATCTCACTAGTAAGTGTATAATGTGTATTGGGTTTTCAAGAAAATTTCGGCAGCATTTCCCCGCTGTTCTCTAAGTACATATGTACTTAGAGAACAAACGGGGAAATGCTGCCGAAATTTTCTCGAAAACCCAATACACATTATACACTTACTACCTAAGTGAGATTATGTGTTCAAGAATAGTCCCAAACCAGGGACTATCCAAGATTTACTCCTAATGAGTAAATCTTGGACGGGTTTCTAGGCCAACAAACACATGTGATGTCATTCTTATATATAATAAATGTGTACCACCTATCCCATCCTTGAACACCTAATCTCACTAGTAAGTGTATAATGTGTATTGGGTTTTTAAGAAAATTTTGGCAGCATTTCCCCACTGTTCTCTAAGTACATATGTACTTAGAGAACAAACGGGGAAATACTATCGAAATTTTCTCGAAAACGCAATACACATTATACACTTACATCCTAAGTGAGATTAGGTGTTCAAGAATAGTCCCAAACCGGGGACTATCCAAGATTTACTCCTAATGAGTAAATCTTGGACGGGTTTCTAGGCCAACAAACACTATAATAGATATGTACATGTTAGGGTTTCATCACAATTAATGTTAGGGTTTCATCACAATTGATGTTAGGGTTTCATCAATGTTAGGTTTAATCAAATCAAATTAGGATGCTAGAATTGACAAATTTAAATCTTATTTCAACATGCATCAAAATTTACTGAATTAAGTCAAACATTAGGATTAGAAGCACAAATATATGCAAGCAAAAAATTTGTTCATATCCTAGGATTTACATAAAGCATTACATAAAAATTTGTTCATATCCTTACCAACAACAAGCACAACCATGGCCATGCTTGCTGTTGGTAAATAGCTAGGGAGAAGGAAGCAAAGAGGTAGGGCTACCTGGAGCTAGTGTGGAAAGCGCGGCGGCAAGCGGCGGCAGCAGTGGCGGCGGAAGAAGAGAGAGCAGAGCGGCGGGCGGTGAACAACAGTGGCACCGGGAATGAGCAGAGCAGCGTACAACACACCAGCAGCAGCGGCGACGGTGAGTAGAGGTGCACCAGCAGCAGCGGCGCACCAGCAATAGTGGCGGCGGTGAGCAGAGAAGCACCAGCAGTAGCGGCGGCGAGCAGCAGTGGGGTCGTCGGGTGATTTCAGGAGAGCGGCGGCGAGCAGTAGCACAGCAATATCGCGATGAAACAGGAAGAAAGGGGGAAGAGCTGGGTGATCGGGTTTATTAAGTTGGTCAACGACGTCGGTTATCTACAAAACCGGCGCCTATTATGATTTAGCATCGGTTGATAGTAAACCACCGACGCCCAACTAGACAACCTTTACCCTAAATTATTTGGCAGGAACCATTATCAGCGTCGGTTATTGAAGGATAACCGACACTGAAAGTGGGACTTTTCGTGCAAATTTTCATTTTAAATAGGCGTCGGTGAATAGTTAAAAAACTGATGCTGTAGGTGACCTAAAATGTTTTCGCTCGAAAATTGTATTTCGCGGGCGATTTTAGGCGTTGGTCTGTTATAACCAGCCGACGCTGAATACAAAGCGGTACCCGTGTCTGGCTGGTCTTCGAATATAGATGTCGGTTTGCATAAATAACCGACGTCTAATATTATAGGCGTCGGTTTTCCTAAATAACCGACGCCCAGAAAAGTGACACTGAATGCTGTTTCTGTAGTAGTGTATCGATTTTTGATATTTGCAAATTCTTGGTACATAACTTCTCTTTTCTTTTATAAAATAAAGATCATCAACCATAACATACAATAAATCATTCAAAAGAGAGAAAATAATTATAACAGAAATATATAATAAATGGTTAGCTTTGTTAGAGAAGAAAACACAACTAATCCAGAACAATGCAATTTCCTTGGAGCATAAAATTTCCATGACATAGTAGTTTTTGACTGAAACATAAAGATAAATTATTCAAATCTAATTTACCTTGTTACTCGTGACATCTAGAGTGAGGCCATCTAAGAAGTGGATGTTTACAATTTGACTAGGTCCATTTGAACTTGAGATATCTATTCTATGTTGTGAAATAACTACGATGATGTGTTCTTCTTATATGATAAGTTTGTCCAGAGAAGACCTTGTGAGGCAATACAAACATCTAGGGAAATCCCTAAGAAACTTTGAAGGAAAAACCCTCCTGCATGCTCCATCAACCAACTAAGAAAATAAAGAAAATTTCATAGGAGGGGACTTCCAGTTGTACTTGGTTCTCTACAGTCCCCTTGTTCCCTATGGTTCCATGTTCTATACTTTTTGGAAGGTGGAATGGTTGATATGTGTCTGACTTTGCTGCTATTGCTTGCATTAGGATTGTTTCATGCCTTCTTGAATTTACTGCCATGGTTTATGGCTTTGGATCTAGAACTTTACTCCTCTATTTCTAGTGTAAATCCTACCATGAATTCTGGTTGTTGACTAAGTTGGCAATCTTGGTTAGAAAAGCTCTGAGCAATGTTGGTTTTCCTGACTTCCTACATACTTGACTATGCTTATCAATCATTACATGCCGGTCACTGGAAATCATAACACTTCACTTTTTTAGCTCATGTGCATGCTATCTAGTGGGAGGTATGGGAAATAAACAAACAAATTATTACCAGGATCACTCTGAAGATATTTCAAGTCATGTTAGTCTTATACATAAAACATACCTAATGCTTGCTAGTGGGATGTATTGGCAATAGGTGTTTATGATATCTAGAGACCAAGCAGAACATATGGAGCTAGATTGGAAACACCAATAATGAATACTAAATCATATGCAAAAGGTTTATTCAACCCAACCAAATAGGTTGTATACAAGAGCATAAGCAAAGTGCTTCATCCAAGGACAAACGATCCCACATATTGGAATCTGATCAAGTCAGTAAAAAGGAACATAAACCTCGAATTAGCAGGTTCTTCATGACCTCAAATGTCAAAAATGACAGCTCTAGAACTTAACCTCTAGCTGATTGAGAAAGATAAAAACTCAAGAGGTATTAACCAACTAAACTTCAAAAATAATTAAGTGAAGGTATCAGTTCAGCTAACTCCATAAGCACTAAAGAAATTAGTTAGTAGCATACCTTCAACCCATTCGAGTACAAAGCTCAGCATCATATACATTTGACATTTGTGCAAAAGATCATTCAGATACTCACCTATTCTTTTTAAAGATTGAAGCTCAAACAACACATACAAAAAAAGGATACATGTTAATAGAGATCGTAAAAGCTAGGGACAAGCTTGATCCAATTATATCCCTGAACTGAAATGAGTCCAGCACATAAAACATGTAGCATAAAAATAAAACGTAGCTCCAAAAATCTTGAATTCTACTCAGACATCAGATACAAGACCATTCCTTAAAAACAGAGCATATCCAGAGCATAAAATCATATGAACTTCAAGCAATAGATTTTTATTCTTCATGTATTGCTTCTTCAAGAAATTAATGACCTAATCAATTACATAGTTTCTTATTAATATAAGAACGATTTACAAGACCTTATTTTGGGTATGATTTGGTTCCCATAATGAAATATATACAAAATATAAATTCATAGAAATTAAATATACATAATTATTTGACAACCATTTAATCTTTTTATCTGCTAACAAAACAAATAAAATGCCTCAAAAATAGAATGAAAAGTTGTGCTAGCCTAGTTCCCTTCTTCCATGAGCTGCAGAAACATATCCATCCATATCTGAAGCACCAGATGCTTCCTCATGATGCTAAATGACCTAGTATTATATCATTGAACAACACTAGCAACATTTTGCATTAGGTACCAATGTATAAGAAGAAGAAACTTCTATAGATTCTGCTATCACAACAACAAGTTGAAATGTAAGAAGTTCTCATCTTTGGGGATCAACAACATTCACCATCTATCCAAGACTATCATTGATGTCTGGAAGAATAGTTGTCATTATCCTTATAGCAAGCAAACCACTTGCCCTTATATCAGACTGTATGCCAGAACTACTTTCAGAGTTCACATTATCAAGAGAATGACGGTTTACAAATTGCATGAAATCTTGGGAAAGAGTAGAGCTAGCCGTAGGATCTCTAATATTGCCTCATTCTGGTGGAGTTTGCAGCAGCTGAGGCAGAAAACCATCACTAGTTAATGACACAAAAAATGCATAACAAACTGGAATGTGAGTGATGATCAAGACATCCACATGATGTGTAAATTTATATGGAAACCATTTTAGGCACCATAAAAAAAACTCATCAAGAAAGCATGTGTGTTGTATGGGAAAGTACCAAGAAAAAATAATAATGTCGAACTTCTAAGTGTATGACACATTTAATAGGATGCTCTGTGTAGTGTGAGAAATTCATGAATAATCCAGGAATGCTGAGATAACTAGTAAATTTTCCTATTCCATCAAATTCTTCATTCCAACACTTTCATGTTACAGGGGCTTGACCCATTTCAAGTAGATTGGGCTTCTTCAACATGCGTTGGAAGGAAACATCTAATATACCAGTACTACCCAAAATTCAGCTTCACAAGATATCTTTGATCAGAGGTTGATACCTATGATGCTGATCACAAGTACATATCATAAGTTGATACCTATGACGCTGATCATAAGTACTGATCAAATCAAATCCATGAAGGAGATGAACAAAGCAATCCTCATGAAAGATCCTAGGATCTCATTACTACCATGAAGAAGCCCTGAAGAAATCTGATGGTAGATAAATATAAATAGCAAATAACTAACAACATCTTACCCACCAAAGGCTAAGTCCTTTGGAAAATATATAATAGATAGAGAACCTCATCCTAAAGAGTTGGATTACTCAAGAGCAACCTACAAAATTGGGCACAACTAAACCAAAACTCAACTAATTCTAAACAACATTGGCCAACCATAGTCTCTACTGCCTAGAGGACCATCTAATGAAGTGGAAACAAAGTAGTGTTCCAGAAACTTACAAAACCATTTGGACAACAAATCAGATCCATCAAAAAGATTTCCATAAACACTGTGTTCAGACACCAAGCTAAGCATGAATAATAATAGTTTAAATTTTAAACCCACCCATCTGAAATGCATAACTGATATATGAGTTTAACAACTACCCCCTACAATTATACTAAGTAGAATATGTAATATTAGTAATCTGTTTGGAGATATTTAAAGTCTAATCAAGACATTCAAACAAATCACCAAGGTGATGACCAATGCAATACTCATTGACAACACCATGTTCTTGTCTTGTGCGAACCAAGTACTTAAAACATATTAGAATAATCCTTATGAGATTAAGGAGATCAAAATAATCCTTGTGATCATTCGGAGATCCATCTATTTGACTTGGATATGCTTTATTTATCAGTAATAATTATAGAAAAAATTAGTATGAATTTGCAGAATGTATAGGAAAGAAGTTTACTCTTTGTAACATTTGATAAGAATTTTTAGTGGACTCCAAGTTGAGCATGAACAAGAATATCAATAACCAAGAATGGTAAAAGAAAATCCTAAGGCTAATAAAGGTTTTTGGGACCCAAATGAATTTATCAACAAACATACTTCTAAGTTGTCAAAACTACCAGAAAATTGAACTACAAGCATATAGAATATGACCTCATACACGACATCGACAAAGACAATTGAATTATGTGTTTTCTGACAAAATGAGATTGTTTAAACTATATAGGTTATAATATGCTCTATGGTTTCCAAGTAGCACAAAAATGATAAGCATGCATCAAACTCAATTGTTAACAACGTACATATCCTATACAACATTACTACTATATTTCTAAACAAGACTGGTAAGGCGGTATAAGAAAAATAAATAACCAGCTTAACCAAATAAAACTCCATGAAAATAGGTAGTTGTCTATATGAATGCTACTAAACATAGAGTCAAGCTTAGATACAGACTGTATAAACTCATCACCCTAAGTATCTTCGTATCAACACCCTTCAAACAAAGGTCAGTACTCAGTACAACATCCCATTTGAAGAAAGCACAAACTTTTTGCAAAACAGGCTATTTATATGTAAGAAGAAACCTATATATTCTGGGAAAATCTTCCCAAGAACCTTGGTCAACCTCTACTTCTGTCTCTAGACAAAACCAGTAAGGATCTCCAAGGCAAACCAAAAAACTGGACTAGTCAATCAGACTAACAGAGTTGACAACTAAAGATAAGACTGGGTTGAAAGAAGATAATAATAGATTCGAACGTGGTCATAGATATAGCGATTAAGCTATGACCTTTGTGCAAAGAGGCTCAATATGAACGAACATTAACTTATACAAGCTGAAGAAAGCATCACCAGATCATGTTACTACAACAATATAATCAGATTAAGATAGTCGCAAAAAAACTCATTTTACTTTGAACTAGCATTACATTGTCAACATGTTACTGACGTGTTTCTTGTAATGGTGATTGTTCTTTATTTTAATAAACATTATCAATATCCCTAAAAACATAATTGAGCTAATGAATGGGGAATGTAACCAACATGTCTACGTAATAGGATGTTCTTTATTCTTCCATACCAACTTGTCTCCTACAAAAAAGTGACAGGAAAAACCAAACAACAAATGATGACATGAGGAAGTATTGATTGGAACACAAGAGGAGCACTACCTTCCTAAGAGTATCTTCATTTGTAACATGTGAAAGCTGGTCGACAAACTAGGTGTCTTTGGGATCCTAACTGCATTGAGATTTCTATGTGGATTGTCTATTATATTCTTTAAAAAGGAGAGGAAAATTTAAAACTCTCAGACCATCAAGAAAGAAATAACATTTTAATTCTTTCATAATGCTCTTGAATACATTTTATACATAGTAGACTAGATACAAGCCAGACAAGCTCAAACTTTCCTACGTGCTACTCTTTACATAGCAACTCATTAAATTGTTACACTGGTGAGTACATTTTTTTTGGCACACCACTGGTGAGTACATTGCCAAAAGGCAGCAAAACAACGATATATGAGTTTAGTCTAAAAATCCATTTCCTATTCTACCGTATATGTCAACTGCAATGAAACAGTTCTTCCTTAAAAGGAACGTTTGAAAAAATTAATCTTGCATGAAAAATCATTCTGACAAGCATGTCAAATATGTGATTTGCAACTAAACTCCAAAATATATAGTTTTTCTTAGTGCATTAGTATCATCTAGTCCCATATAAGTATGAATTACAACAAGCAAGTTATCCAAAAACTCAAAAACCATGTTCAATAAAAGCAAATGTTAGCTTGTCTCCAGCAATGGTCCTTATTCTCAGACTGACAAGATTACCTTGTGTATCAAATTTCTTAACAAGTTACATCCTCCATTTCCTCCTGTATAAAAATCTAATTGTCCATGATAAAACTCTCCTCACTAATTATACATCCTATGAATACCACCTCCCAAACGATTTCGTTGTGTGCAACACAATAAGACCAAGCATGGGAGCAGGCTGTTAAGGAATTCAACACGATAAGACCAAGCTTGCTTCACCTTTTTTCATGAGAGAAGGGGATAGGGAAGTAGTGGAAGATTTGAGAGATTTACATGTGCATAGGTGGAGCTCTCTTACAATAAGCCCAACTCACTCACAAATCATGAAATGAAGTGTAAACTAGAAAGAGAAAGGGGTTCAAGGAGTAGTAGCACACTCAACTATAGCAAGGACCTTGAATGTAGTGAATGAGCAAACTTAGAATGAACTCCAAGGGGTCCTATTTATAGCTGTGGGTGGTCCCTTGAGTTGGGGAACACTTAGGGATGAACTATAGACATTTTTTCTCAAGGCAACAGATCTATTTTTGTCCAAACAAGTCACCAACGATTATAATCACTTTTTTACGTTTTCTGTATAGTGCATTTGGTCGAGTTTCAATAAAGGTAACTCGACTGATTGACAAACAGACAAACCTAATTTTCAAACTATTGGTCAAGTTTGTTCTGGGAAATTCGACCGATCAACCAAAATTGCATTTGGTCAGAAGGTCGTTCGATCAAGTTCTGTGAATGCACAACTCGACTGATTGTTACTTTCAGAAAATCCATCCATGGGATCGGTCGAGATTGTAACTTGACCGATCAACAACATGTGATCGATTTTTTTATTTGGCAATAAGTGATTAAAACTTGGTATTAAGTGTCCCACATATTTGTCTCATCTTAGTTACAAGTCATATCATCAATACAAGTGATTAAAAAAATCTACTATGGTCGTTTGAAGTGATTTCCTTATTAGCACACTTGCATTGTATTTGACCTGAACTTTGACAAGCTAGGGCTTGTGTAAATTGGTCTTTTTCATATACCTAAAGCCTGAGATCAATATTGAATACACATATTAGATACATATGAATGGAATGGTTAAGTCATTATCAAAATATGGACAATGTATAACCTTTACGTCAACATTCTCCCCCTTTTTGACAATGACAAACCATTCCTCAAACATATTGAAAAGGATATTGAAAGTATACCTTTTTCCTTATGAATTTGGGGGATTCAAGATTTGAACAATGTGAATTTTCTCTCCCTCAATCTATGCTTACTTTAACCAGCATAGTTAGTCTATCTACACAAAGCAATATAACATGCATGTACTATATGGTCCTTTAGCAAGTCACATAAAAAAACATATACTGAACAAGAAAAGGATCACATAAGCAATAATTAGAAATATGACAATGAATAGAAATATGATTGAGTTTCAAGAAATGGAATTTCTATCCCCCTTTTGACATTATCAAAAAGGTACAGGGGGTAGAAGAGCATACATGTAATGACCACATTTGTGCTTAATTGTTAAACTAGGGTTTACCTGAATGATTACATGCTTGAATAGATTGAACATCGTTTAGACTTGATTAATGATAGTAGATCAATTATTATGTTTCAAACCTAAGAAGAAACTCTAACTATGATTTTAGTTTGAAGAATTAGGGTTTGAGAAATGTAAACCCTAATTAGCAAAAAATTAGGGTTTTGATAGTACATGAATATGGAATTTGATCAGGATAGTAGTGTGGTAAATGATTTTTCATATTTTCTACATTTTTTTTAATTTAATTTTGGATATGATATGGATAACTCAATCATTCATATTGGAGAAAAATTTCAGAATATTTTAGTGTTCTTTGAATGTGGTTCTTGGTCAAACTATACTTCGACCAAAATGCTGACAAAGTGCTTTTCGGCAGTGTAGTGTTTTATTTTTAACTATTTATTGGTAAATCCAGATGATCTGAAATTTTAATTGGAGATCTGAAACACAATCATAAACAAAATATAAAATTTCATAATTTTTGGAAGCATTTAGACTTTATTAGTAGATGAATTACAGTAATATTTGTATGACAGAAAATTCAGCTGAAATAAGAGAAAGTATAGTGAGGGGTCAATGTGCAATTGACCCAAGCAGCTCAATTTCTCTATATGGTCAACCTAACACACAAGGATCTGTCATAATTCATGATTCAAACTAGAGAAACGAAATCCTAGAGAGAGAGGGAGAGTTAGGGTTTGAGAGGAGAAATTGATGGAGATGCTGACCTAGGGTTTTGTGGTCTGAGGAATGATGAAATCATGTAAGTTTAGCTTCTTTGGATATAGTTTCATGGTGAATCTTCTCTCACATGTCAAGATTCCATCCCTCCTCTGATTTGATCTGAAATGGTGTAAAAATTTCCCCTTTTCTCACTCTTTCTTCATAATCCCTCATTTTTAGGGTTTCTGAGTTGAAAGGAAGAAGAATCGGGTGAATTGTTAGGGATTTGATATGAGATCGAGATTTTTAGGGATGAGATGTGTTTTTAAGGTGTTTTCACAACTTTGGGTGAGTGGAAACTTCCTTTAAACATTATATTTGCATGAAAATTGGTTAAATCATCCATAATCTTTAATTGCTTAATATGCGACTACAAACCCTCAATTGTGTGTTTGATTTAAGTTGTTGCAAAATGATATGAACTGGATTCTTCCTCTATTTGAATGAATTTTAGATGATAAAATCAGCTTATAAATGTATACAATACATCCTAATGAGAATTCCTTAAGTATTCATAGAGGTTATAACAGTAAATTGAAATATAGGGAATTTGTCTATGACTGAAATTGTTGTATAATTAAATAGAGAAATCTGTTTATCTGGATCCCTTTGGTTATGAATGATTTTTTATCTGAATTCATAGTACATATATGTAAGATACTATCTTGTATTTCATTTAAGGTGAATAGTGTTTGTTTGATATCTCAGTAAAGAGGGTGAAACCCTAGATGCGAGGAAAGTTGGATATTTGCAAATAGATATTGTGAAACCCATTTGAATGGATTTTCTTGACATGATAGACAACTTTATTTATTCAATTTTATTATTGATGCAAGTTATCTCAGTAAATGGCATGGAAACCCAAATTCAGCTTAGTTCTAAGGTTTCATGCATATATTGATTTTATATGATTTGCTGATAGTAGCCTTTATTCAGTGAATGTTTATGTCACATGAAATCCTTATGAGAGCCATGTGATAAGTGAATGAGGTAAATGAAAACCTAAGTATAGGGTGTTAAATGAATCAAGTATTTTGATATCAATGTTCTCAATATGAGATGTGGTGATGTACAACTCAAGATTTGGGTTGAGGTGCACATTTTCCAAGAAAGTACAAATAATTTATAGGTGCAAATGACGATTACTCGTATGTCAAGTAATTAACTCTTATCAGTGTATTAAGAAGTTCAATTGCATGATTCTAGTGTATAAAGTATCAAGTGGACATGTATTCTATTATTTAAGAATTTTAGTCTGCCTACAGGTATAAAATGTTGATTTCTCAATATATTACAGTGTTTTGAGTATATTGCTCTGGCAAGTTTAGAATGATATACATGCTGTGTTATAAACTTCAAATAAATAGACACGGTACCGTAGATATACCAGAGTCAAGTATAAGTAAGGAAAAAGATACAATATAGTAAGAGCTTTTCAAGAATAATAAAATAATAACCTTAAGAGCCCTGAACGTCATAGATTCCCTATGAGAGGTCTGCGCTGTAGGGATGAAATGACCTAACCCTGGTAGTGTCCAGTATATGGGGGTCGGAATGTACTAAAAGGTGGTACGGGGACGATGCCCTAGGGGAAGTCCCCTTAATATACAACATGTAGTATCCAACATCAACCAGAGGTCCTGGTAGCACTAGAGTACAGAAAAGCCAATAGGTGGTTTGACTCTCCGCCTGTGTGCTCAGGTTAGAGGAAGAGTCCAGTTTTTACGACATTATAGGTATTCTGAGGCCAGAGAGACATTTTCCCATTACAGACCAGCGACGTAGTCAGGCTTAGCATTCCTGGGTGTGTCAGCTAAGTCTTGTACGTTGAGATCGTAGTTCACTACAAGTCTTCATATGTAGAGTACACTGCATATGATCAGGGCATACACTAAAATATGTTGATATAGGTTTAAAGAGTTTCGTATAAGTAAGAATGACTAAGAAAGATTCGAGTACAGTTTCCCAACAATTATTCTTTGTATGATTCGGAATTATTAGTTCTCTTTGAAATTAATCAAGCATGCTCATATATTGATTTACTCTTGTTGATATCTAAAGTATCTTGTCATATTTATAATTGTAAATGATCAATCTCTTTAAAGCTTACTGATATTATAATTGATATCAGTTGCTCAAAAGTATATCTGTAATTATATCAGTGCTTTAGACTGTTTCTTTGTAGTACTCATTCACTGAGTGAGTAGGCTCACCCATCTACTCACAATTTTTAGGGATATCACATGGACTTGAAGAAGGTCATTGCATCAGAGTAGATCTACCACAAGAGTTAAGTCTGAGTATAGTTAAGTTCAGTCGGTCCTTGTCACTCTAGGTCCTTGTAAAGAAATAAGAGAGAGTTGTAAATGATGATGTATAACATTATTCCTCTTTTAGCAATATATGCGAATCAGCAAGTCTTATGTGCTTAAAAGTATGAGAAACATAATGAATGTTCATACATGCATTTTTTACTGTTGAAATCAGATTAGAGAAATCAATGTTTAGATTCCCTTGTAAAGTTAGTTTACATGGTTCAATGTGAGAAAACAAAGAGTTTGAAAAAGAAGAAAAAGTTAAGGGTGATCTTTGTATTACGTTAAATCCTCAATTTATGCCCTAATCCCATGATTAATGGTAATTGTGAGATTAGGGTGTAACAATACAAGTAGGTCTTCTCCAAACACAACCAAGCAGATAGACAAACATGCAATCTAAAAAAAATATACATCAAATAGAGACGAGAGAACCAATATTGCTAAGTCATAATCAAAATATGGTGAAACATGGCACCAAATCATAAGATATAGAAGATTAAAGAGTAAGAGTGCACAAAATATGGATTACAACCTAGAATGCAAGTTCTCATAAAAATAACTACAAGTTAAAAGAAATGAAAGCTAAGGATAAAATAGTACAACTCAGATCATGTGCCCAGATGTTTCTTATACAAAATAGCCTAGAAAGATATATATGATAAAAAACTAGACTAAAAACTAAGAAAATCTAGATATCTAG
The DNA here is from genome assembly GCA_963693085.1 of Alisma plantago-aquatica. Classification (NCBI taxonomy): domain Eukaryota; kingdom Viridiplantae; phylum Streptophyta; class Magnoliopsida; order Alismatales; family Alismataceae; genus Alisma; species Alisma plantago-aquatica. Next base: position 1,126,787,131 of record OY856409.1, on the reverse strand, counting down.
GTCATCTATATCTACATCATCCACAACATCATCATCCTTGGCATCGGTCTTGTAGTCATCGTCTCTTTCTGAAGGTGCAGCAACATTGCCTTCATCACAGGAGTCACCAACGAAGCCATCAGAGCCGTCACCATCGTCAGACGCAACACCAACATCCTCATCATCACCAGCATCAACAACAACATCAACAATCTCGTTATCAGCTTGGCCAGGCATCTCCAAATCAAAAGAAGGACCGAAGCGACAACCGAGCCAATGACATTTTGCTCATCCCAAGTCATACCAAGAGAACAAAGCTCATTGGCATGAGGGAAGGAAGGAGTAGAATCGCCAAGACTGGAAAGCAGAGTGGCCAAGGGGCCAGTAGGCAGAGGCAAGATGAATGGAGCAGATCCACCAGTAGTAGAGGGTGTGGGAGCAACAACGAAAGGCTCAGGTGTAGGTGGAGGGGAAGGGTAGAAGTGATTGTATGCATAGGATGCGTAATCACTATCAGGGTATGGTTGGTAGGTGGGGTATGGGTGTGCACATGATAATTTCAAGAGCAGCATATAACCAGATATATCTCAAGGAATATGATTAGCAAGATAAGATGTATCACTATACGTCATGATTATCAGAACAAGATATAATGTCACATAACCTGCTTATCAAGATAAGCCATATTGTCACATAACCTGCAAAATATAACAAAGATATTACACAAACAAGGCCTCAACCAATGTTTCGTGTTTATCCTAAGCAATAAGTACTTAAACGGCTGTATTACGTATTATTATGCCCTGAGGATTTGAACCGTATCGTTCAGATCCAACCTTCGGTTACGAAACCCAAGCCGATGCCATACAAGGTCAATGGAAGAGTCGGACTCCACGACCTCCCACCTCGTGGTCAGTACAGGAGTACAACACAAGCAGGACCGCAGTCACATGCTGAAGTGGTCTAAGCCACAAGGTCAGCTCCATAGGCTACCCTCACTCTAGCCCGCCTTGGTACAAGTCTCGGCGCTAGTAAAACTGAGCCACGGGCCTGTTCACAGTGCTCTGAGCCATGAACACATCCATGCTCCTCACATCACATATCCTGAGCCATGGGCCTGTTCACCATGCTCTTTACACGTATCTGAGTCTGCAACCGAAGTTACACTCTTACCTCCTCATTTTCAGGCTAGGAGCAACCTACACATATTCAACAATATGCGCTTCCAGGTTAACCCGTAGGAGAACCTGTTTCACCATCACCAAGTCCTGACGATGATGGATCTATGGCCAGGGCAAACTACATGATATATTTCACTGTGATTAATTAGTATCTTTTTAGATGGATTGCAGGATTCAAACAAGTTGTATAACATGCAAGATATAATGAAAAGTAAACAACATTATATTATCATTTAATCACATCAACTCGATCCATCACAAGGATCCAACATCACATGTTACCACTTGGCCTCTTGCCAACCATCCAGATCCATCTCGAGGATCATCACATACCATGGGGTCTCAATCCCTTATCACGTACTGTCAATGCCTCTCAAGGCTCACATCATCATCATGGAACTTAGCACATTATACATATCATCTCATTAACCAGAGTAATTACCAAGTGATGTTACTCATCACATGTATCTCATAGCCCTTTTCAAGGCTAATCATCACCTGCATGGTTAGAGTACACAATAATCATAGATTCAACATAAGGAATATGCTACCATCATAAATTCCATTCAAGATACTCTACTTATCATTCTTACACTATTTGTTGTTCAAGTGTATTAAGCACATCATTATCAGACCATATACATGCTTACCCTTATCTCAAGATTATACAAACAACCAAGGTATTCTCTTTATATAGAGAGCATGTTAAGTATACAGAGTGAACACTATTGTTACCACTATTGGAATGGTCACCATCCATTATCATCAACCATTACCTTTTTCATTAAGAAACCATTAATGCTACTACCATTTATCATTGCCATTAACAAATGAGCATAAGACTTCCATCATGCATGTCACTACTACTCTTGTTACCATCATTACTATTACCAGCATCATCATCTACTATTATCTTCATTGCTATGTCATTTAAGCAACTATTAAAGTAACTGTCTCTTAGCATCATTATTACCAACATTAGCATTATTATTGCTTCCACTACTAGCAAGGTAAACATCATTGCTATCCTTTACATTGCTATTACCATTAACACTATTAGCATGATTATCATGTCATTGACATTGTCATAGTTATTATTACTAATCAAGGCAACACTGTCGTTATGTTTGCATGAGCACCCATATCCGTCACACTTGTGACCGTCACCAAAGGTCAACACCACCCTCACTACAACTCTCAACCCTCACCAAAGCTAGCTTACACGGCTAGGGCATGGGAAGGCAGCAACGATGCGCTGCACCCATCACTCTGCCCGTAACGCTGCGTTACAAGGGTACTGGGCGACATGGGTGTCGCACGTCACTCATATCGGGCAACGCCCTGTCGCGATGCCCGTCACAGCCGACTCTATCGCCCGATATCCTAGGCTATCACCTAGCTAATAACCCACAACTACCAAGAGAGAGAGGGAAAGAAAGAAGGAGAGAGGAAACACTCCTCATAACGTGCAACTGGCCTAACGGCCGACACACACCCAAACCAGGGGCAGGACGCCCGTCACGACCCACTCCTGACGCACGTCACATTCTAGGGGTATCGCCCGATACACCCCCACAACTATCAACCGTCACACCTTCTTTGCATATTGTGTAACTCAAACCAACTCATCAACTAGGCCCTGTCGTCCACCACAAGGACTAACAAGATGCTAAGGCCTATCGCCCATCAAAAGGATAACATTCAACCTAGCCATATCGGCCAACATAACTCTAGCTCACCCTATCGCCCAACACATGGGCAGGGTATCGGCCAACCCTAAGAACACATCATATCGTCCACCAAGGTACACATATCGTCCAACAAAGGGATACCATATCGTCCAACTTCAAAGGAAAAGGTGCCATGTCGTCCAACTTCAAAGGATATCGTCCAACACACCATCAAAGAAAGGATATCGCCCAACCCTAGGTCACCATCAACCTCCAACTCAAGGGAACCCAAACCCTAGATCACAAGGTACACTAGAAACCCTAAACCCTGAGGGGATATCGACCACCAAAGGAAACTCAAGCAAGGTACAAGTCTAAGCTATTACACTATGAACAAGAACAAGAACAAGAACAAAAGGTAATGAAGTTAGGGTTAGAAATTATGCAACCCGCCTTAAGCTCCAAGCTCCAAGGCACTCCAAGGTCCAAAGCTATCACCCACCGGCTTCTCCAGGAAGGTGTATCGGCCACCAATTCAACTCCAAGGGAGTGTATCGGCCAACACAAGAAAGATGGAGAGGGATATAGTGCACTCAAGGTGGAGGGGGGGGAACCAAAAGATCAAAGGAGACTAAGGCAAGGAGAAGAGCTACATATATAGGAAGAAGGGGAGGAGAAACCAAGGTACAACCATGCTATGTGTCGTCCACCCAAGGGACACTTGTCCTAGGGTTCAAGACAACACACTAGCATACCAAGAGACACTTGTCCAAGCCATGCACCAAGTGTCCACCAACCAAGGCCAAGCACATGGGCGACACAAGCAACAACTCCTGCTGGGCGACACAACCAAGTTACTGGGCGACACAAGACCACCTTGGACGATACACACTCACCCTAGGTCGACACAAACTCACCTTGGACGACACAAGGCAAGCTTTGGCCGACACAAGGCCCAACCAAGCTCAAACAAGCTCAACTCAGGCCCAAAGAACTCAAACAACAAGCCCAAGCCTTCCTATAAACCCTAGAGGAAGCAAAGAGAGGAAAACATCTCACAAGATGGCAAACTTGCACACAAAACCCTAAACTTGGTTTATTTGCAAGAAGCCCCTCAAACTCTCAACAAAGCACAACCAAACCCTAATCACCACTTAGAGGTGATTAGCAAGCATCAAACCACCAAGGTTAAGCAAAACAAACAGGGTAAACCCTAAACGCAGGTCAGGGTTCTTACAATCTAACCCCCTTTAAGGGATTTCGTCCCCGAATTCCGAAGAGAAAAGCGAGGGATACTTCCTCCTCATCTCTTCCTCAAGCTCCCACGTGGCTTCCTCAATGCCACGACGCTGCCAAAGAACCTTCACAAGAACCAGGTCCTTCCTCTTCAGCTTCTTGATCCTTCTGTCAAGGATCGCCACAAGACCTTCCTCGTAGGTCACATCTGCATCAAGCTCAACCTCCACTGGCTGTATCACTGTACCTGAATCCGGATGACTTTTCTTCAACATACTGACATGAAACACTGGATGCAACCTGTGCAACTCTGGAGGCAACTCTAACTCGTAAGCTACCTTGCCAACACGTGCTATCACTGGATAAGGCCCCATATACATGGGAGCCAACTTACCCTTCCGACCAAACCTTAGCACACCTTTCCACGGTGAGATTTTAAGATACACTTTGTCTCCTACCTGGAACTCCAAAGGTCGTCGGCGATTGTCTGCATACGACTTATGTCTGTCCTGTGCCACTTTCAACTGTTGTTGTATCACTTTGATCTTATCTGTCGTCTGCTGAACTAACTCAGGACCCAAAAGCTGATACTCACCTGATTCATACCAACACAAAGGAGATATGCACTTCCTTCCATACAAAGCCTCATAAGGAGCCATGTCGATGCTCCACTGATAACTGTTATTGTAAGCAAACTCTATAAAACTCAGATGTACATCCCAGTTGCCTAGAAACTGCAAGACACAAGCTCGAAGAAGATCTTCCAAAATTTGAATAGTTCTCTCAGACTGTCCGTCTGTCTGTGGGTGAAAAGTTGTACTGAACCTTAACTGCGTTCCCAACGCCTTGTGCAACTGTTCCCAAAAGCGACTTGTAAACTGAGGACCTCTGTCAGAAACTATCGTTGCTAGCACTCCATGCAAATGTACTATCTCATCCACATATACTCGAGCTAGTTTCTCAGCTGTATACGTCATCTTCACTGGTAGAAAATGGGCAGACTTAGTCAATCTATCCACTATCACCCAAATGGAATCATGATTCCTAGTTGTCCGGGGTAGACCAACTACGAAATCCATGGTTATATGATCCCATTTCCACTGCGGTATCGGCAAAGGTTGCAACGTACCTGCCGGCTTCTGATGTTCAGCCTTTACTTGATGACAAACCGCACACCTTGCCATGAACTCAACTGCATCTCTCTTCAAATCGGGCCACCAATACAAGTCCTTCAGACTATGATACATCTTGGTGACACCTGGATGCATCGCATACATCGACGTATGTGCTTCTTCAAGCACCAACTTCCTCAGATCATCAGCATCTGGAACCACCATCCTATCACGATAGCAAACTAGCCCATCCTCGGACTCATGAAACCCATCACGCTTGTCGCTGCCGAACTCTGATCTGATCAACTGTATCGCATCATCTGTCTGTTGTGCATTCTTGATCTGCTGTCTCAACGTAGGCTTAACTTGCATCTATGCGAAAAGACCAGACAACAAAGAAACTTCCATCTGCACATTCATCTTCCGCAAAGAAACAAACATATCTCGCCTATGGCATATCAGAGAACTCAACTGTGCCTTCTTTGAAGAAAGAGAAGAAGACTTTCTGCTAAGCGCATCAGCTACCACGTTTGCCTTACCAGGATGATACTCGATCGTACAGTCATAATCATTGATCAACTCCATCCATCGTCGTTGTCGCATGTTCAACTCTTGCTACGTAAAGATATACTTCAGATTCTTATGATTCGTAAAGATCTGACACGCTTCCCCATACAGATAGTGTCTCCACACGTAAAGATATACTTCAGATTCTTATATAGGTACTTCTTTGAAAAGATTATTTTTTGGGGAAAAATATTTTTGAATTTTTATTACTTTTTAAATGTATTTTTCTTTGAAAAGATTTTTTTTTCCATTTTTGAAAAGACTTTCCTTTTTATGAAATGGTTTTTCTTTTTTTTTTTGTTTTTTTGAAATATTTTTCTTTTGAAAAAAAATCTCATAAAAGAGGTTTCTTTGTTTTGAAGAAAAGATTCTTCAACTCTTTTTGTTTTGGAAAGATTTTTTTGTTTAAAAAAGATAGTTATTTTCTTAAAATGTTCTATTTTGTTGGAAATATTGTTCAATCAAGATTACTGAATGAAGATTGTTAGGTCTGAGAGATCATTTGATATTTTTTAGATTTCGAAAGGTTTTCAAGTTTGAAATGATCATGGATCAAAGATTTTTGATGATTGAGGTCACTTGAAATTATTTGGGATCCTTTTAGATCACTGGAGAATGTTAATTTGAGATTATTTGAGATCACGTGAGATCATAAAATTGTTGATTTGAGATTGTCATTTGGATAACATTGTTGATATGAAATTGTTGTTTTGATAATATTGTTTTGAACATGAGGATGTTAGCAAATGGCAAACAATCCACTTGTGATGACTACAACCTTAAGGCATACATTTTTCAACAATCTTGAAATTAGCAAACCATGCAAAAATCTTGAAGATTATGAAACAAGCAACCACAAGATGCATATGTAGAAGATAAAGTCTCCCTTTTAGTCCATGATTTTAGAAGTGATTTACATCCTCACTCAAGAATGAGTTGTGTAGGAGGGGTTGGTCCATGTCTTCTCTATAGCATATGACTCTCATCTTAGGGGTAACTTGGGTTCTTCGGATATTGGTACTGCTACCAATATACCTCATTGACTACGTCTGTCATAAACAGTCATGAGTGCTATGAGAGGAGGTTTCCTCAAGACCTTTGGACGTCCAATTTAACATTGTGTTGGTACCTTTACTAACATCCTCACACCCCATTCAGAAATCCAATGAGAGTGTTGGCACCCATTTTATGACACATAGGTTCGCAGGTGTGTATTGTGCAAGTGTACATTTTTAATATCTTCTAAAGCAAGACCACAATAATTAGGCATGAAAGATATACGATAAATGTATAAGAAAACAATCATGTGATTATTAACAAAGAGAAAATTTAATTTTGTCCTGAAGACCTCTCACATTCTTTTTCGCTCTTTCCTTTTTTTTACGATATTGTTTTCTTAATATATATGAAAAATAAAAAAGGAAATAGGAGAAGAAAAGGAGGGAAGTGGAGACTAACCCTAAAAGGGAAGAAAAAAACAAACCTAGAAGAAAAGAGAAGGGTAACCCTAAAAACGTCTATTGTTAGAAAATGTGACAATTGACATACTATCAAAAATTGGAGCTATAAGAAAACCAAAGTGACAAAAATAACTCTCTCTTTTTCACTTATGGAACAAAGTATTCCACCGACTTTACCATGGTCCCAGAAAACAAAAGGCAACAAAGAACAAAGAAAAAAAAACAAGTCTCTTCTTGTTGGATGAGAAGATTCATCAACATGGATTTGATGGGGAAATTTTCTTTTTAAGTTATTTGCGGTGGTCGCAATTGAATTTTGAATTTTAAAAAACTTTGTATTTTGAAAAAAGTAGAAAGAATGAAAGAAAAATGGACAAGAAAATAAAAACCTCGATCAATCGACCAAAAAATAAGATGACAAAAAGGAAAGCCAACTTAGATCGTGTGACTGTACCCTGTGAGTTGCCAAATTGTTGTATTAGCCCCAAAAAAATCTAATAGATCCTACAATCATAAAAATTGTAAAAATGTAATAAGAAGATAATAAACTGATAAAGTTCAGAGTCACCATCCAATTTTATTTATAAAATAAGGAAGTATGGAGGTGGGTGTTTAGATCTATAGGAAAATACAAAAAGGCCTGATTTGGACTCTAACCAATGGTGGATGAGAAAGTATGTATGATTCAGAGATTGAACTCATGATCTTATTATGAATGGGGAAGGAGTTAGCACTCACATCTCGTACGATGAATGGTATTCATCTTCTTAGTCATCTCAGATATAAACAATGATGATCGAGATTGTAGTTAATGAAAACTGAGGAAAAAAGATAAAAAGGTGATACTTATGTTGGTGGACCTTTAGGGTTGGAGACACATGTGGCTTTCCCATCATAGCCTTAAAAATCCAAATTCTTAGGAGTGTTGTGATCTTTATCTCCTTAGGACCTCCCATGATAGAGATTTATCATTGACGGTTGGGAATGATGCATAGGAAGAGAGGGGCAAAAGATATTTAGTAGAGTAGGATCTTAGGCCTTAAAAATGGTGTGTAGATATCAACAACTATGAATATAAAAAAATCAGTAATGAATATATCAGAAGTAATAGTTGTAATCATTGAGAAGCCTGTCGACGTTGATATGGTAGTTGGTGTCATAGGAAGGATCTTCTAATTATATACAAGAAATTAAAGGGGGAGGTAATTCGCTCTCTGGCTTTAAAAGAGACGAAAGGGACCCAGAATATAGAAGGTGTGGGGGTCTATTTATAAGTGGATATTACAGTTCAAGGTTTCCAACTGGAAGGTTCTAGAATTGTTGATGGATTGCACTGATGTGTCGTGAGGCGTAGCCCGTGTTACAAGGCAACCCACCACGTGGTACCGGTAGATTGCTTGGATCCATCGAGTAGTAGCCCAAATTGGATAATGTTGGTTTTTTTATTTTGTGGATATTTTAGGAATGTCCTGGAGAAAATGAAAGATAAGGCATATTTCAGATAAAAGTCAATAAAATAATAGGAGAGAGAAAAGTTATTAATTCATGATTATTCTTCATTATTATCTAAAGAAGATTTGTATTTTAATGTAGAAAAAGGAAATTGAATATCTACTGGGGAAAAGGGAAAATTTTATTCAAGATAATTCAACTGGACAATTTATGACAAAGTTTTATAAATAAAGCGGGGTTGATGGAAAAATTGCACTTAAGGCCAGATAATAGATTTTTTGACCCCAAACCCTCTTTGTATGGTAGATGGATAAAAGGGATGGTTTAAATTAGCTGAAACATTTGAAAAAATATGGAAAATGTGAAAAGGGGGTAAAATGTGTGAACATCTGGGAAAATGTGGAAAAAGTGGAAAATGGGAGGGATGTGAAAAATGATAAAATGTGAAAAATATGGAAAAGGGGAATAAACTCCATCTTTAACCATAGAATTGACATTTAAGCATGAATTTTTATTGATTGAGTGAAAATGGGGTGTCAACAATAAGTATGTAAAAATCCCAATTCCCAAGTTCCATGGTAAAATGAGTGGAAAATGAGTTCTGGTAAAATAAACAATATTTTCCATTATGTTATCCTTTGTACATGTTCATAAATGATTAATACAAAATATTTTGAATCACATATAGTGATTGAAAAGTTAGATTCACTAACAATATAAGAAATCATGCATCACACTTATACAAAACTAGTCGCATGAAGTAGTCTTGTAAACGGATCGAATACAGAGTGTATATTGCTATATATGATATTCGAATCCAAAAAAAAAATTTGATCCGATATTCGAACAGATACCATATCTTAACATCTTAAGTCAGTCTAAATGGATAATATCTAAATTCAGATAAATATCTGATCTGAACCGAAAATCACATGTTTAATGTTAATAAATATATTATATATAGAAATTATTGATATTACATTAAATATATATATGATAAAATGTCTTATTTTCATATTTTTCATATATATAAATAATATATGTATATATTTGTCGAATTTGGAATTTTTGGAGTGGATACAACAAAATCTGATATCCGATCTGAAATTTTCAAATTCAAAATTCGATATCCAAAATCTGATTTGAATTCTGCGAATGTTAGAATTTTTTCAAAATTTCGGATTCGAATCAGATTGAATGTGAGGATTTCCAATATCCATTTGTAGGTCTAGCATGAAGTCATAGAAAGTCAAATATTAGGAACTAGTCTTACAAAATGACTTCTACTTAACTTAGCACTTACATCAAACCACTCATACTGAAGGAATATATGTACATAAGGCTTGTAAGGTGAGCACCAACCTAACACCTTTCATCGAGAAGATACAAATAGGTGGGTTCAATTGTAAAAAATGGTAAAACATGGAACGGATGATGAGTGGTAATTAAACTAAAAAGTACATACGTAATTAGTTCATGGAATTGAGTTCTATATAATTTGCCATTTATACGAACATCTCCATCTTAGTTACATATCTTATTGTTAAATTATTGCTTATAAATACATCTAATATGGATTACTACTTGTTTATTGTGTTACATTCTTAGCATGAGTTTCTGTAATAGTTGTGGATTCCTCCAGACACTGAGATAGCAATTGATAAATCTACTAATACACATTCAAAACAAAAAAACATGAGGAGTAGCATGGGAGTATGCATCCTGACGTGTGGAGTTTTTGGCAGATAAAAGTGAATATAAAGATAAGTATATGCTCTTACATATGTGGTTATTAATATTGTATTATTGCTAATCCTCCCAAATGTAATCTAATCATACAACCATGTAGTGTGCCTTGTGCTATGCAAATTGTATGTTAGTCTATCTTGTGCTATGCAAATTGTATGTTAGTCATGAAACTTTAGCCTATTGTACTACAAATAATTGTTTTCACCATGTTAGCTTGTAAACACATTATGGGAAAAGAGAATATTTCCTTGATGCTCATGGAATTTTTTATCTGAATAAACCACACTACATAACTGAGAACTTCTTCTCCCTTAACTTGTAGGACATTAGTTATTATGTTTTATGCAATATAAATTTTGACTTAGTTATAGTGCACCCTAATATAGGGCACCACAAGGGATATTAGGAGAATATATCATATAATTATAGAATAAAACATGTATATATTGAGATTTATTATCCCACATACAGAAGAACACTACAAAGATCTTAGGGTGGTAAGCAAATAATTACGTGCATGCTTGAGGAGAAATTTGAAAATTGTGAGCTTATACAATAAGGAAAAGGAAGATATGTACAAAATATCAAAAAAGAGATAGAGTCATCTTATTCCCCTTATCTAGAAGATTTTTCCTTTTATAATATCATATACAAACATTGGGACATGGTCAATGAGGGTGTGTGGATGTACTCAAAGAATCAATATGATGGTTTAGATGTCATGTCTTGGTCAAATGAGGAGCTAACCAATGAAATATATTGGCCACAACAATGTAAAAATGCAAGAGAGTGGAGAAGAATTATTCAAAGAAATGTTCACTCATATCATCTAGACATCTCTTTTTCCTAGATATGGAATAAACGATATGTACATTTTCCAAATTTGTAAGCTACGTAATATTTAAGTGTTGTTAATCTTTCAACACCAATCAATATATGAACAAAGAAAGGATAAATGATGAAAAGTGTACCCATGTTCCAAACAATCATTATATATTGCCTTTTAGTTACTGTTGCAAATGGGTAGGGTAGTAGCAATTTACCCACTACACATATCTAGTAGGATATGGTACGGATAAGCATATATTTTCCCCCCTTCCTATTTCCCCATTACTCACTTACCCACCTTTAAGAAGGGTAGGTAATGACAAAAGTCTTTCCCTACCCACTTCACCAATTTACCCGTTACTGTTAAGAAGAATAAATAATTTATATCTCTAACACATTTAGTAATTCCTAAAAATTAAATAGAAATTTTTTTTACCACTACTTGGTTAACTTTGGTTAATATTTGATCATTGATCTTAGTTAAATAATTTGTACCACGTCAAAGAGTTTTTACTATATGATATTACAAACAACAACTAGAACCAATGAAATAATGGATATATAGATACTATCTAAAAGGATAGCTTATCCATTAGTACTCTTGGCGTGTACCACTAGAAACAAAACTTACTAGTAAGAAAATTTGTTGTAGGGGTAACTTGTCTTTGGAGTATGAAATATCATATAAGAAATATAATGTGTGTGTGTCTATATATATATATATATATATATATATATATATATATATATATATATATAGAGAGAGAGAGAGAGAGAGAGAGGGAGAGAGAGAGAGAGAGTTAGGCTAGAATACACTCGAGTGTATTCGGAACAAAATACACTCAAGTAGTTTTTCATGATGCAACATTTTTTTCAAAAATCTAATCCATTGATCTTCTTATACATCTTGTGAATAGCTCATATATAAAATTTGAGCCGATTTGGACATTTATAGCTCACGTTATGAAGACCACAAAAATTATGCATTTCAAATTAGTTTCGTGCGTCGATTTTGTTTCCCTCGGATGAGTGACTTACACTCTCATCCAAATGGGATCAAAATTTGTATGTAGCCTAATTATAGTATGACAATGAAGATCATTGGTTTATATTTTGCAAAAACATATTTTTGATATGTAAACACCACTTGAGTGTAGCGTGCGATCTGTACACTCGAGTGTATTCTAGCCTGACTCTCTCTCTCTGTATATATATATATATATATATATATATATATATATATATATATATATATATATATATATATATATATATATATATATAGAGAGAGAGAGAGAGAGAAACATTCTACGGTGAGAGCATGAGAGGCATTTGAATAACTATAAAGTTGTAGCTTATTTTCAATATCCAACCTTATGGATGGGAAGAACATCATTACATTTACCTTCACACACAAAATAATCACAATTTGATATAATTTACATGTCCATATATACAATATACACATTTTACATCCAACGGTCAGCCTAAAACTCAATATTTAGCGTTAAAAAAGATTTTCTTATTGTGTGTGCAATACAAGTCCTATGATGATGAAATTTTGTGGGAAGGTAACTAATAGGGTATATTTTTAATCCATACTATGAAAATTTGATCCATTGGGAAAAGTTATTCAAATGCCTCTCATGCTCTCACCAAGATATGTTTCTCACTGGATCATTATCATATATATATATATATATATATATATATATATATATATATATATATATATATGATAGCAAAAATAGTGAGAAACATTCTACAGTGAGCATGAGAGGCATTTGAAAAACCATAAAGTTATAGCTTTTTTTTCAATATTCAACCTTATGGATGAGAAGAACATCAGGTTATTTACCTTCACACAAAAAATCACTGCAACCCAATATTTTTTACATGTCCATATATAGAATATATGTATTTTACATCCAACGATCACCCTGAAATTCAATATTGAGCTTTAAAAAGTATTTGCTTGTTTTAAATGTGATACAAGTCCTACGATGATGAAATTATGTAGGAAGGTAACTAACAAGGTATATTTTTAATCCGTACGGTTGGATTATAAAAAATTGATCGCTATGTCAAGTTATTCAAATGTCGGTGGTCAAGCACGGTGTCCCCTAACAAAGGGACCTGGGTTTGAATCTCAGTTGCTGCCTTGATTTACCACCCTCCTGGGCGTTCGGCCTCTGTCATGGGCGTGGGAGAGGGGGGGTTCTCTCTTAATCACACACACACATAGATATATATATATAGAGAGAGAGAGAGAGAGAGTCAGGCTAGAATACACTCGAGTGTACAGATCGCACGCTACGCTCAAGTGGTGTTTTCATATCAAGACTATTTTTTTGCAAACTGTAAACATTGATCTTCATTGTCATACTATAATTAGGCTACATGCAAATTTTGAGATCATTTGGATGAGTATAAGACACTCATCTGAGGGCAACAAAATCGACGCATGAAACTAATTTGAAATGTCTAATTTTTGTGGTGTTCATAACATGACCTATAAATGTCCAAATAGGCACAAATTTTATATATGAGCTATTCACATGATGCTTAAGAAGATCAATAGGTTAGATTCTTAAAAAATATTACATCATGAAAAACTACTTGAGTGTATTCTAGTCTCTCTCTCTCTCTCTCTCTCTCTCTCTCTCTCTCTATATATATATATATATATATATATATATATATATATATATATATATATATATATATATATATATATATTACAAATTCGATCATCTCATTATAAATAATGTTTGTCTCATTACAAATATATATCTTTCTATTACAAAACAGGTGCACAGGTAACTAAGGTTAGTTACCCGTGCGGGTAGCGAATGAATGTCCACATACATATACATACATACATACATACATATATATATATATATATATATATGGCTATAAGAATTGTGTACCTGAGTACATGTAGCTTACATGTACCTACCTTCGTTTATGATGATTGTTAAATTCTACACAATAATCCAACCTTATAGATGTAAAGTATATCCCTTAGATAAGATGTGTACAAAAAATTGCCACAATCTGATATTCATAGGTCATCCAACGAAAGAAGATGTGTATTTTTTAATCAATGGTAAGTTGCAAAAATTGTAAAAATCATTGAATGATATATTGCTATATCTCATGATCTATATAACATATAGTTATGATTTCTTAAACACATCTAATCCATATAGTGTTGAATCAATCCATATGGTTGGATTTTATCAACATACTCCACATGTCCTATTTTAATGGCCTGTACAAATAAGTTACATGTATCGGCCGATACACACTTCCTAACCTATACACACACACACACACACACTTTTCACCTATTACCGCACCCATTTGCCCTAGAAGGGAATGACTACGGCAAGGGTAGGGTGAAGGTTTTTAGGGATAGTGTAATTTTCCTATGATAACTTTGACACTGGTAAGGGTATGGGTAAGCATTTACTCTGCCCTAACCTATCCATTTACATCCCTACTCCTAATTCTCCAAAAAGATGGGAAGCAATGAGATACTTAGATGGAAAAAGTGTAAGAAAAACAATATAAATGGAAGCCAAGACAGTCAAATCATGTATTCCAAATGAAATTATAATGATGTGCTCATCATTCGCTTGTGTTGGACAGGCCGACCAAATTACCACTATGCCTTGTTTGGATTAACCATTTCAGTCCAAGGTGTTTGACAAGCCAAACCAAGTACCGTTAAGCACTTTTTGGATGAACCATTCTAAAGTTATATACGTAGGTGGTATATTCTGTTGCAGCAGTTCAAAAAAATTTGATTGAAGCATGAGCAACCGAGAGTATGCCAAGTAGAACAGTGTATGGCAAGCAGGACAGATGAAACTATAGTTTCAGCCTCATGTATATTGGCATGATTCGAAGGGGTCATCATGCCTTAGCTTCCTTTGTTTTGTAGCGCATGCTTCAATAAAACCAATCTTATGTGGAGATGTTACCATGTAAGTATAAATTAACGGATTTGAAAAAGCAACATCAAAATGGCACCTCGAAACAATTCGTCGCTTTGCCTCCCAGGCCCAAGCCTTGACAAAAAAATTAAAGATAGCAGCATATTTACACAACCAGAGATAGCTAAAATGTTTGCTGTATTGGAACTCGGGAGACCACAAAGCCAGCAATTCATCTCAATGGACGGTATGATTCAAGTCAATTTTGAGCATCTACGCTATGATTTATGAACTTCTATATCGCAGTACCCTCCCTAGAAGTTTTGTGGTCCTGAAGCAAAAGTAGATGCAACATTATGAAGCATCTCTGTTTTAGCCAATTTCCTAACCAACTAAGGTTGCAACTCCTCATTGAAATACCATAAATTCTTCAATTGTATAAACTGTTGACGAGGTGAGATCCTCAAATGTCGCATTAGGCAAGAATTCTATTTGGCAATGACGGCAATGCCATCCAACTACATTCATCCAGGCGGCTAGGCCCCTTTGTGTATTATTTATTATCCTGGTAGTACTGTAAAACCATCTTAGGATTGTTTCCATTATCACAGAATTTATTGTCGTATAGGAATTCTTAAGAAACAATAAAACGTTGTACAACATTCATATTAATCGTTTACAGTTTCAACCAAAATCTAGTGTCCCACAGATCTGTGCCAAGAGCGGATTGCACAACATTTTACACAAACGAAGGAGAAAGAGCAGTAAAAAGAGGAATAGAGAGAAACGGTGGTGGCAGATGATCTGACGATAGACTATAAGAAAGGAGATTGAAACTTTGTTTTCTTTTTGAGGAAAGAATTACCAGGAAAGGAGAACATGTTAAAGCGATTACAGGAGCCAGATTTGTAGCCCTCCTCGAAAGCCTCCGTAAAGAAGGCGTCATTCGACCATAGGCAGTCAGACCAGATGGTAAGAGGGTACCACTTTCTAGGAGGGACGACATCCTTAAGAGATTGAATTACTCACTCTGACTCCTCTTCATCTTTTTTACACCAAACATGCTTTTCATTGAGAGATAAAACAGCGTTCTTCACCCAAAGATCATCATTTGCAAAGCCGAACTTGGGCGCAGCAGTTACCTTCCCTGTATACATGGACAAAATGTGCCTGGTCAAAGGCAGACACTAGACTCTTATTCTGAAAATCTGAGATATCGGGCCACCCCTCTTGCTCCTTGCCTTTCAGCTTCTGAATCCCCCCCCCCCCCCCCCCCCCCGGATCAGACTGAATCTGTAGAAGCTTCACCCCCACCTGAGCCAACTCAAGACTAAACATAATAGCATAAGCCTTCGCCACATGAGGAGACCGACCAAACACTCCAGAAGTACGGGCGATAGCAATAGGCAGGCCATGATGGTTCCTAAACACAGCACTACAGCTGGTAAATTAGTTGTTTAGAATATAACTGCATCGGTGGTGATTTTTATGAATCCAATTCCAGGGTGTTCCCGGCGAATGACAGCTCCGTTGGTGCGACTGGGAGGAGGTGTGTTCTCTCTGTTCTTATGAAGATTGTGCAGCTCAGACCATTTGAGGAGACTCACAGTCAGGAGATGGACATCCGGGTGTTCACTGCCATGTATGTGCTAATTCCTCGCTTTCCAGGATCTAGGCAAATAACAGAGGTTTCAAAGTCTTTAGCCTGTGTATTCTTTTTCACCTAACAACAACGCTTGAAGAATGAAGGACGTTCTAGGTATGGCTGGGCACAAATGCCTCAGATGGCTGGTACTCCAGATCTTTTTCTTTGGTCCTTGGTACTCCAGATCTTGATAACAGAATAGTTATATATTTGCAAATAAAGACGATACTACATAACTAAATACAAGTGTAGATTATATATTGAGTAGTCTTTGAAAGGCATATGTGTAATAACAACTTACACCCCTATTCGAGTTACTAAATTCAGTGATTAGCTCAAGGTACACCTAACTTCTGAGTAGATTATCCACCAGTATCTATGCAAAGAGAAATATACATAATGATTAATGAACAAAATGCTGGAAATACAGAGTGAAAAAACCAAGCAATAAAGCTCTTCATCGCAACGCAATTACAGCAACAGAATGAAATTCTTCATTTGCTTATCAAAACAGATACAGTTACAAACAAAATGACACAGCAAAGAAACGCAAGCTGTTTCATAAAATTTAATCAAACAATGCCTCCAAGAGTTCTAGCTTCTGTGGCAAGTATATTGTTAACAATCTGAACAAAATTTAGAAGAGATCCATCCGAGCCATGTTTTGCTATGAATGAAATTGCAACAGGAAGATCATCACTTTTACCTAGAGGGACTGAGACCTGTTTAAAAAGAGCCAAGGGCAATAAGACAGAATTCTGGCATGTGAGATTCACCAATGTGAACAAATACCTGACAGAATCCAGACATTCCAGCTATTGAAAGCAAACTGAAAGCCCTGGCCCGATAACTTTGCAGTATAGATGCCTCCAAGAGCAAATCAGATGGGGGACCAGGAACAGTGGGGATTGCTAGGACACCATAATCCTACATAGCTCAAGCATAACAAATCACTCAGAATAATGTCTGAATACACTATAATCTACATACATAACTACAGAAATTCTTGTTCCAAAAAAAAAATCTTTTGGGTAGAAAATGAGTTTGTTTCATCGAGCTAATTGTAGATTCGAATAAGAATACAGAAGCTAATCTTCTAGAGGGCATCAAGTCTACTTTATGGGACCATCTACTTGCCTCCCAACTGGCCACGAAATCAGTGCACAGACTGGTCACCCTTCCTAATATACTTCTTAATATACTTCTCTGGTGACATAAACATGGATAAGCTGGTGACTGTTGGAGGATCAGATTGCCTAGTGCTTGACTGCCGTCGTTACCTGACTATGCAAAGGATTGAGATCCAACTTTGGTACCGGTTTTTATTGCAAGCTGGAGCTCATCCCAAAGCTCCTTTGCTAACTCATAGTCTTTAGAGTCTTCCCATGAAGCATGCAATGACTGCAATGCCACAGTCTAAGACAAAGAATTGATACCCCAGGTGCATCTGGGATCACTCATCATGTCAAGATTTCCCAGGAGGGCACTTTTCAAGTTCCTTGAGGCATACGATTCAAAATGCAGTCTCCCATTTAGTGAGGTGCACAGCCATAAAGATGAACCACTTCAAGCGAAGCTTCTTGGGATATTGTGCAAGTTATTGCAATCAGACTCATGCAACCAGGATGGTGAGAGTTCGGGATGGCAAAGTATGGCCATTTGCACCCACCACACAACACCCATACCAAACCAATCTCTCCCATTCATTGGACAGCCAAATAGTTTTTGACCATGTAGAATGGTGCTACCATTCGTCCATCCATGGCTGTATCGAAGGACATTCACTCTACCTATTGAAAAATCAAACGTAAGTCTATGTCGAGCATGTGCGGAAAAATCACGGACGAAAAGAAACGATGTAATCACAGTCAGAGAATGCAATGTTTATGTGGTTCAGTCAGGATGACCTACTACATAGAGGAGAGGAGACGTTTGACTATATCTGAGAAGAGATATAGGAAAAGTGCTCTTGAACGAGGTAGTATACACCCTCACGTATAGTTGGCGGCCAACTTGAATACATAACACATGATAAACCTCAACCCTATCAAGGGCACATATATATATATATATATATATATATATATATATATATATATATATATATATATATATATATATATATATATATATATATATAGTATTAATAGGTCCATACTCGATTATGAAAAATAGATCATACCCTAAAGGGCATCACTGCAGGTTGTGTAGGTTGACCAAGTCCAAACATTGCCTGAACTTGAAAACAGACGACTTTATTATCACATTGACAGGATTTTCTTTACTAGCAATCTTCTTCACTATAATGTTTCCCTACACAATCACTTCTCTAGTGAAGTGATATCTAAATGTGTTTTGTTCATCATGAAACATCTGGCATTTAGTGAGATGAATTACACTTTGACTGTCAAAGTAGATAGCCATTGTCATTTCAAGAATATATAATTCTGCACAGATCCCTCTAAGCCATTTCACCTGTAATGCCCGCTATCAATGCCATGTACTCAGCCTTAGTAGTAGATAATGCAACAATGAATTGTAATGCATATTTCCAACTTACAACACAGCTAGTAATAGTACACATATAGCCTATAAGGAAACATCTATTATCACGGTCATTTGCAAAGTCAGAATCAACATATCGAACTAAGCGTATGTGTTCCTACTGAATCCAACACACAAAAAAGATGTACCATTTAGGTACCTAAGGATGCACTTTACTGCCTGCCCATGTAGATGTTCACGATTAGACATGCATCTGTTCACCATGCTAACAACTAGTGCAATATATGGATGGTACAAATCATAGCATACACAATACTACCACCAACATTGCAAATAGGAACACGAGATGTAAATTTCTTCCTCATTTAATTGTGGAGACTCAGTGGATGAGAGATTTTTGAACTAATCTTCTAAAGGAATTGACACAGGAGCTGCATCAGACATATAAAAACATTACAGGAATTTCTTCATGCACTTCACCTAATTGAGAAATAACCTTCCAGCTTTGCATCTTCTAGCGATTCCCATTCCTAGAATTTTCTTTACTACTCCTTAATCTTTCATTTCAAATTCATTACTGAGTAAGTGCTTCAACATGTTGATTTCAGAATTATCTCTTGTTACAAACAACATGCCATCAACATAAAGCAACAGGTAAACAAAAGAATCATCAAAAAGTTTCTTCAAGTAGAGACAAGAGCAAGTATGACCATAAGGAATCAAATATGTGGTATCAATGTCGTGGTGATTCCTTAAAGCCGTATATATAGAGACTTCTTTCAATAAGCACACATTTTTTTTGTTCAACAAACACATAGCCTTCAGGTTGTTGTATGTATACTATAAAGAAGATGAGTGTTTATTTTTGGATGCTTTAACAATATACAGAGGACTCTCTTTTACAGGAGAAGAGAGTAAGACTATTGTCAGAGATATGCAATATGGGATAAAACAAAGGGCTAGAGACGAGTCAAGTCTAAAGCCCATAACAAAGAAAATAACAATAAACATAAAGCAATAATGCACATATACTAATACTCCCCCTCAAGCTGGAGCGTAGATATCAATCATGCCCAGCTTGTCAACCATGTTGTATAATCTGGCTTTGGGAAGAGATTTGGTGCAGATGTCAGCCACCTGATCAGACGTATGAGTGTATGGAGTGGAGATAGCACCAGACAGAACAACTTCTCTGACAAAATGACAATCCACCTCAATGTGTTTTGTTTGCTCATGAAAGATTGGGCTGCTAGCAATAAAGATAGCAGCCTTATTATCACAATGCATAGAAATAGGAGCAGAATCGGATATACCAAATTCTTTCAGAAGACGGAAGACCCATAAAAGTTTATATGCAGTATGAGCCATAGCTCTATACTCACCTTCAGCATTGGATCGGGCAACAACATATTTTTTTTTTACTACGCCAGGTAACAAGGTTACCACCTACAAAGGTGTAGTAACTAGAAGTAGATTTGCGATCTAAGCAGTTGCATGCATAGTCAGAGTCAGAATACCCGATGATTTTACAGTGCCCATGATTTTTATACAATAAGCCTTTGCCTGGAAAGTTTTTCAGATATTTCAAAATGTGACACATAACATCCCAGTGGCACTGTCGAGGTTTATCCAGATAGCGACTAACTAAGCCTACCAAAGAAGTGATATCAGCTTGTGTCATTGTCATATATATAAGAGTCAGGGTATGGAGGAGACATGTCATCGTCCCAGTATGTATTAGGATCTACAGGAGTAGTAGTGGGTTTTGCACCAAGAAGTCTTGTGTCCGACAGCAGACCCAAAACATACTTTCTCTGGGATAAGCATACACCTGAGGAAGATCGAGAAACTTCAATACTTAGAAAATATCTTAATGTACCCATATCTTTAGTGACAAAGTGTTTAGCTAGATATGACTTAGTGTCTTGAATGTCAGCGTGATCACTCCCAGATAAAATAATATCATCAACATACACAATTAAGATTACCAGGCCAGAGACAGTTTTCTTAATGAACACAGAATGATCCGAGTGAGAATGACGAAAGTTGAATTGCTGAAGGATATTGCTAAGCTTATCAAACCAGGCACAGGGACTCTTTCAGTCCATAGATAGCTTTACACAACCAGCACACTTTGGAGCTCTCCTCCCAAGTGACAAAACCAGGAGGTTGTTCCATGTATACCTCCTCGTGTAAATCACCATACAAAAAAGCATTTTTAACATCTAACTGAAACAGAGGCCAGTCACAATTAACTGCTACATATATAAGAACACAAATAGAATTCAGACGCGCTACAAGAGAAAACGTCTCAAAATAGTCAACGCCATAAGTCTGTGTATATCCTTTAGCAACAAGACGAGCTTTCAGACGTTCAACAGTGCCATCAAATTAGCATTTGTCTGTAAAGACCCAACGACAGCCAATAGGGGAGCAGGAGGCAGGTGCATCAACTAAGTCCCATGTATGACGATCAGTCAGTTCCTGCATTTCAGTCTCCATAGCTTGGCGCCATGCATGATACTGGAGTGCCTGAGCAGCATTTTTGGGAACAAATATAGAAGATAAAGCAGAAGTAAAATTCGCAAATTGCATGCCCAGATTAGCAATAGAACAAACATTGCCAATAGGATGTTGAGTACAAGACATGGTTCCTTTTCTCAGGCTAATAGGAACATTGAGATCAGAAAATACATGAGCTGGGAGCGGATCTACGGACGAGGATTGAGAAGTCGAAGATGGAGGGGCCATATAGGGAGTTAGATTCCTCGGGCATCATTGATACACCTTCAAAGGCACAACTGGGGCCACATCTAGAGACGGTAAGTCGTCTTCAATCGTCATAGGTAGAGGTGTATCAAGTAACAGATCATATGTCAATTTTCATTCTGCTGGAGAATAGTATGGAGATTCCTCAAAAAATACCACATCAACACTAACAAACCATTTCTTTGCAACATGATCATAGCATTTATAACCTTTCTTGGTCTGAGAATTTCCCAAGAACACACATTTGGTAGACCGAGGGTCTAATTTTTTCAAACTAATACGAAGATTTTTTTTGACAAAACAAATGCTACTGAAAATCCGAGGCACATGAAAAATAGGTGCATTGAGGAATTTGATTTCCAAGAACAGACGAGGGCATGCGATTAATCAGATAGCAAGCAGTGGAAATAGCTTCAGCAAAGGTTTGGGGTACATGATAATGAAAAAGGAGAGTGCGGGAAACTTCTACGAGGTGCCAATTTTTGCGTTCGGAACCCTATTTGCTGTGGAGTATAGCAAAATGAAGTTTGATGAATATTACCCAATCTGTGGCAAAACTGACTTACAAAAGCTTGCACAAACTCTAAAGCATTATCAGTGCAGAGAATTTTGATGGTTTTATCAAACTGGGTATGAATCTCCGCAAAGAATGTCATGATAGTGTCAAGCATGTGGGATCGATCTTTTGACAAAAACAACGTAGTTCTAGATAAATCATCAATAGAGCTAAGAAAATAACAAAAACCATAATTACTTGGCATGAAACATGGACCCCACACATCAACATGAACAATCTCAAAAGGTTTCTGGACCCAATACAATATTTCTTAGAAAAGGTTGCACGAGCTTGTTTGCCCAAAGTACAAGTTTCACATTGAAAGGCAGAATCAGAAATAGAAGGAATTAAATGCTTCAACTTTGCAGCAGAGGGATGGCCAAGTCTGTAATTCCATTGGAGCCCAGTAACAGAAGTAGTCAGTAGAGCAGTTGACTTCGGCAGATCCAAATAATACAGCTCATCTGGTCCCTCATGGCCGGAACCAATCTTCGTCCTCATGCGCAAATCCTGAAACACGATATCATTTGGGTCAAAAGTAATAGAGTAGCGGAGGCTCTTTCACAGTCTGCTAACAGACAGTAAATTCAAAGGAAACTTCGAAACATAAAAAGTAGAACACAATGATAATTTCCCAATAGTGCAAATAATGCCAATGCCAAGAACAGGTGATTGGGAACCATCAGCAAGGATAACATGTAAATTAGATGAAGTTTTTTGTAAATTAGAGAATGAGGCAGAGTTGCCAGATATATGAGAGGTGGAGCCAGAGTCAATCACCCAAGCATTTTTACCAGAAGGCGCAGAAGATGCAAGGAGAGAAGAACCTACATCAGTAGAGGCATCAAAAGTAGCAGAGTGGGACCGGAGTAGCTTTACGATCTCGACACGGAGCCAATCTGCAGAAGGCTAAGATAAAGAGGATGGTGTAGAATCAGGCTGATCAGTACTAACCTGATTTGCCCAAGCAGGCCTACCATGCTTTATCCAGCAGCGATCCTCTATATCATTGGTTTTTTTACAGAAGTTACAATAACGTGATTCACAAGAGTCAAGGCCATAGAAGATGAACCACGACTAGGTCCAGCAGTAGAACGACCTCGACCATGACCACGGCCACGACCTCGTCCACAAAAGGAATCTCCCGAGCGAGCAGCAAGAGCAAAATCTGAGTTGTCAGGTAACAACAGGGAGACAAATGGTAGGCCTTGAACCCGTTTGAGGATGTTGCGCAAGGTAGGTAACGGATCACTAGATAATATCTGATCGACGACTCATGAAAAGGAGTGGGGTAAGCCAGCAAGAAATTGCACAAGTTGCAATTCATTGATCAGCGGATAGAGGGTGATACACCTCAAACTCATCCTAGGGAGTAGAACATGGATTATAATAATATTCCACAGAGTCGGTCGGAGAATACTCCTTGGCTAGCTGTTTGAAGATTTCAAACACCTTCTTTGGATTCTGTTGATGCGAGTAAACATGCGAGAACTGGTCCCACATTGCTTTAGCAGTCTTCAGGCGGAGAAGAGACCGACTAATTTTAGGTTCAGAAATGTTGACAAGCCAAGTCATGACACCAGAGTCATCCTTCGACTAGAGATCATATTCCTGCTTGGTTTTAGCATCAACTCCTTCAACAGTTATAGTCGGTCCTTCAAAGAAAAGATGTGAATAACGGTTGTGAAGCAACCTGCATCCCGGTCGATACTATCGACACTCTGTCGATAGTATCGAGATCAGTTTAGGTTCAAGTTGAAGCAAGCTGCATCCCGGTCGATACTATCGACACACATGTCGATAGTATCGAGATTGGTTCAGGCGCAAGACAATATTCTGTCGATACCATCGACACTCAAGTCGATGGTATCGACACCGGCACAGTGGCGGAACGACAAGCCAGCGGCAGATCTATTTTGCTTATGAAATTTAGTTTTTATTCTTTTTCTCTCTTTGTACCTCATGTACTTACCCTAATATATATATACAAGTGTGTAGGCTCAAGCCCTACTCACGTTTGATGCATCTTGCAGCCGACATGTGATAGGTGTTCCTGTCTTCTTCCTTCTTCATTTCTTCTTTCATGGTATCAGAGCAGAGATCGATCTAGGGCTTCTCCTTTCTCTCTCCGGAGGATCTCTCCAGGTCTCTCTCTCCTTGACGGTCGGCTGCTTCCCACCTGTCGTCTTGGCGTAATCCACCTGCTGCGAAGAACCACCGTTGGCTACTCTGGGTCTGCGGTAGATATCTAACTCTACCGTAGCCACTATCACAAAGCGGTTGAGGATCTCCAGGTGATCCAACGATCATCTAAAAACACCACCGGAGGACTAGTTTCGTCTCAATCATCATCCTAGTCACACCTCCTCCATGTGTGATTAGGAATATCATTTGGAGGCTGTGAATGCGTCAGTAACGCATTTCTCCTTGTTTTTCTTCTGTGTGTGACGTGTATCTCTCCGTCACCACATCTTCTTTGGCGTGTATCAATCTGTCATATATTCCGTTCTATAATGGAGGATATCAAGACACCTATGATCTACAACGAGGTGTCACCTATCGCCTCCATCAAACTCAACGGGAAAAATTATCTTCTATGGATGAACGCCATCCACACCGTCTTGGAGGCTCGTGACAGAGCAAGGCATGTTGACTCGGGTCCCAAGGTATCTACTGACGAAGGGTATGCTGAATGGAAGCGACATGACAGTCTTGTGAAGACTTGGCTGTGGAATAGTATGGAATCTGCAATCGCCGCAAGGTTCATGTTCTACTCTACGGCCAAGGAAATATGGGACGCAGTGAAGCAACATTACTCTCAAGAGAAGAATGCTCTCCGTCAGTTTATGATCTATGATCGTCTGTTTGCTGAAAAATAGGGTGATCGATCTCTTGAGGAGTATTTTGGGGTGATTCAGGCTCTTGCTCAAGAGCTAAGTTATTATCATCCTGTGACTGTTACAGAACAGATAAAGGATAGAGATGATTTGGTTACAGCCAAATTCTTATCTGGGCTTAACTCGACTTGTAGCTCCGCTCGGAGCGTTATCTTGGCTACTGATAAACTACCCAGTCTTGTGGAGGCTTATTCAAGGATCCATCAATCACTGTTTGAGTCTGCTTCCTTTGTTCCTGATATACCTTCTGGAGAATCTCATGCGTCTGTTGCTGCTGCGGTACGAGGAGGACGCCCCGGTATGGGTAGAGGGCGTGGGACACGTCCGAAATGTACCTTTTGTGACAAACCGGGACATACAGTGGAGAAGTGTTGGAAGAAACATGGAAGACCTGTTGCACCACCTGTGGGGGCAGCACATTGTGCCACCACCACAGGATCCTCATCCTCTACAACGGTGGGTACTACCTCTGGCACCGGCATCACTCTCACTCAAGAAGAATATGATCTGTTCATTCAGGCGACACAACACATGAGTATGGGGTCATCATCATCTTCTTCATCGGCAAATCTGGCATCTACAGCTGGTAATCAGGCTACATCTCTCATAGCATCTGGCTCATCCTCATCTTGGGTGGTTGACTCTGGCGCTTCACAGCATATGACTGGTATGAGGAGATTGCTCCACACTATTGACTCATCTATTCCTCACCAATCTGTTACACTGGCAGATGGTTCAGTGAAAAGAGTTTTAGCTAGTGGATCTGTCTCCCTAACACCCAAGATTGATCTTAAATCAGTTCACTTTGTGCCTGAATTTCCTTTTAATCTTCTTTCTGTTGCAAAATTGATTGACACTCTAAAATGTTGGGTAATATTTGGACCTTCTTGTTTTATATTACAGGATCTCAAGAGTATGAAGACGATTGGTGGGGGGCCTAGGAAAGGTGTCTCTACCTTTTCAACGGTGACAGTCTACCTCGCCAAATGCCTGCTCCTGCTCCATCTATCCTGTTGAGTGGTTCCCCCTTACTTTGGCATTGCAGATATGGACATCCTTCTTTGGAGAACCTGCGGAAATTGGAACCAGATTTGTCCCAATTATCTTCCTTAGAGTGTCAGTCATGTCAACTGGGAAAGCACCATAGGTTATCCTATCCCAGTCGAGTCAATAAGCGGGCTTCTTGTCCCTTTGAGTTAGTGCATAGTGATGTGTGGGGTCCTGTAAAAGACCAGAGTTATAATGGTTTTCGTTATTTTATCTCCTTTGTCGATGATTTCTCACGCATGACATGGATCTACCTTCTTAAAAGTAGAGAGTCCGTGTTGTCTATTGTGAAACATTTTCATACTGAAATTAAAGTCCAGTTTGATTGCAATATAAAAATTCTTCAGTCTGATAATGCTTTGGAGTATGTTCAAAAGGCTATGTCTGATTTTTGTAGCTCGGTTGGTATGATTCACTGCAGATCTTGTCCTCACACCCCTCAGCAAAATGGGGTGGCAGAGAGGAAGAATCGCCATCTTCTTGATATTGCTCGATCTATTATGTTTCAATCTAATGTGCCCAAGAAGTTTTGGTCTGAAGCTCTTTTAACTGCTTGTTTCTTGATTAATAGGCAACCTTCTTCTGTTCTTCAAGGACAGACTCCTTTTTCTATATTGCGTCCCAAGGACTCTCCCTATCCTATTCCTCTTAGAGTGTTTGGTTGCACTTCCTTTGTCCATAACTTTGACCCTAAGACCGACAAGCTGTCTCCTAGGTCCATTAAAACACTGTTCCTGGGTTACTCCACTACGAGCAAAGGATACAAGTGTTACTGTCCTAGTCTTCGCCGCATGTTTGTGTCTAGGGACGTCACTTTCCATGAGATCACTCCATATTTCTCCAATGCTATGAGCAAGGGGGAGCAGTTGAGAGAGGGAGAGCCACCAAAAATACAAAATGAGAGACTGACACCATCGGTGCAGAGTGAGGGAGTGCCACCTATCATTCCGGATTTTACTTCTATTCCGGATGAACAAGCAGGAGATAGACCTACCATTGAGCATTACACACATGTATACCATAGGCGAGGCAGGCAGGATCCAGAAGAAGTAGCGGCACCAGTCCTTGAGCCCTCATCATCGCCTTCTACTCAAGAGAATCCTACAGAGACATCAGATCTCAACCTTCCTATTGTTGTTCGGAAAGGTACTAGGTCTTGTACTATTAAACACCCTATTATAAATGTATGTTGCCTGTCTCATCTGTCTAAGCAGGCCCGTGCATTCGCTATTGGGATTGATTCTGTGTCTATACCAAGAAACCATTATGATGCTATGAAGAACAGTGGCTGGACACAGGCTATGCAACTTGAAATGTCAGCTCTCTTAAATAATGGTACTTGGGATCTGGTTGATCTTCCTGCAGGAAAGAAAGTAGTAGGTTGTAGATGGGTTTTCACTATTAAACACAATCTGGATGGATCAGTTGAACGGTTGAAAGCCCGATTGGTTGCAAAGGGCTACACCCAAACCTATGGTGTTGACTTCTTTGAAACATTTTCTCCTGTTGCTCGCCTGAATTCTGTGCGGATCATTATTTCTCTTGCTACTACCTTTGATTGGCCACTATTTCAGCTGGATGTAAAGAATGCTTTTCTCCATGGTGATCTACAGGAAGAAGTATATATGGAGCAACCTCCTGGGTTTGTTGCTCAGGGGGAGTGTCAGAAAGTATGCAAATTAAAAAAGGCTATTTATGGGCTGAAACAGTCACCTAGAGCTTGGTTTGACAAGTTCAGTGAAGTTATTCTTCAGATGGGTTTTTCTCGCTCCAAGACTGATCATTCCTTATTTTACTCCAGCTCTTCCCGTGGATCCATTATTCTTATTGTATATGTTGATGACATAGTAATTACTGGCAGTGACACCATGGGAATATCTCGTGTCAAAGAGGGTTTGCAAAAACACTTCCATACAAAGGATCTGGGCAAACTAAGATACTTTCTAGGCATTGAAGTGCTTAGATCTCATGCAGGTGTCAATTTATCTCAAAGAAAATATGTGCTTGATTTGTTACAGGAGACAGGCATGGCTGAATCTAAACCGGTATCTACACCAATGGATTATCACATCAAAGAGGTGGTTGATGATGCTGAGTATCAAGATCCAGAATATAACAGGAGAATAGTGGGTAAGTTAATATATTTAACAGTCACCCGACCTGATATTTCATTTGATGTGGGTGTGGTCAGCCAATATATGCATTCTCCGCGATAATCACACTGGACAGCAGTCTGCAGAATTCTGAGGTATCTGAAAAATGCTCCCGGTAAGGGTATCACATATTCTAGACCAAAGGCACCTCCATCTACTCTGTCTCTCACAGGATATTCAGATGCTGACTGGGCTGGTGATCATACTGATAGGAGATCTACATCAGGCTATTGTACCTTTCTAGGTGATCATCTTATCACATGGAAAAGTAAGAAGCAACATGTGGTTGCTAGATCTAGCACTGAGGCTGAATACCGTGCTATGGCCCATGCATGCTGTGAATTAAAATGGGTCAAATCTGTTTTATCTGAATTACAAATTTCTCTTCTACCTTCTATGGAGCTCAAGTGTGACAATCAATCTGCTATGCACATTGCCAGGAATCCTATCTTTCATGAGCGTACAAAACACATAGAGGTTGATTGCCATTTTATTCGTGATCAAATAAAAGACGGCACAATTGTGACTCCATATGTCAGGTCTGAAGATCAACTAGCAGATATTCTGACAAAGCCTTTGGGTTCAGCAATCTTCTAGAGACTCTGCGGCAAGCTGGGCATACACGATGTGTACTCTCCAGCTTGAGGGGGAGTGTGAAGCAACCTGCATCCCGGTCGATACTATCGACACTCTGTCGATAGTATCGAGATCAGTTCAGGTTCAAGTTGAAGCAAGCTGCATCCCGGTCGATACTATCGACACACATGTCGATAGTATCGAGATTGGTTCAGGCGCAAGACAATATTCTGTCGATACCATCGACACTCAAGTCGATGGTATCGACACCGGCACAGCGGCGGAACGGCAAGCCAGCGGCAGATCTATTTTGCTTATGAAATTTAGTTTTTATTCTTTTTCTCTCTTAGTACCTCATGTACTTACCCTAATATATATATACAAGTGTGTAGGCTCAAGCCCTACTCACGTTTGCTGCATCTTGCAGCCGACATGTGATAGGTGTTCCTGTCTTCTTCCTTCTTCATTTCTTCTTACAACGGTCTTGAGCTTTGGCATAGAGCTCGAAGGTCGTAGACTAAGTGTGAAAGTTGGAACCATCCAACTTGACAGTGGTGACACAAAGAGTCTGAAGCGGATCTCGGCCGACGCCATCAAACGAATATGGCAGAAGATAGCAATGAAGTAGGACCAAACAAGAGGAACCCGACGCATCGGAAGCAAGCCGTAGCAGCAGTTAGTAGGTAATAGAAGAAGCAGGAACACAACGCCTGTGCAGCAGAAGACCTAGATCAGCAGATCTGGCAGAACCCGCAATGGGGCAGTATGCAAAATGAGTAAATCTGATGCATCAGATCTTTAGAGACCCGCACATGGGCAGAAGTAAAGAGAAAGACCTATTCCAACATGGGGAGAGAGTTACTCCATCATGAGGCGTAGGTAAGCAGCGAGAGAAGGTTGGTTAGACCGTCAACGTGCAATAATTAGAAAGTTACTGGAGCCGGAGGAAGACAAGGGAGATGCGGGGAAAGTGGATATGGTGGCTAAATGGTGTGTAGGATGATGATTGGTTTTAGTAGGGGGAAGCAAGGAGGGGAAGGAGAGGGAGGAAGAGGGCGGCGGAAAGAAGGTGAGGAATGGTGGCGGCGGCGGCGGCAGATAGGAGGGGACAGCGGCGGCAAGAAGATGGTGAGGGTGGCGCAAGGGGAAGAAAGGGAAGGAGGGTGGCGGATGGAGAAGACGAGGCAGAGGCGGTAGCAGGTGGTGAAGGGAAAAATGGGAGGATGGGCAAGGGCGGGCGACGGCCGGGAGAGAAGGGGTAGGGGTGGTGGGCGGCTGGGGAAGGAGAAAGGAAAGGGTTTGGCGGCTAGGGTGGAGGGAAAAGAAAGCGGCTAGGGTTAAGGGGAATGACGGTTGAGGTTATAGATATACTGTGTTACTGTGTTATTTACTTGTTGTTTTACTGTTTACTTTTAGTCCTATATTGCTCACTTGTACTTATGTATCTACTCTCATTAGCTATATTAGAGACTATCATGTAACCTGTTTTACTCACTGAATAAACAATTTCATTTCCCTCTAGATGGTATCAAGAACAGGTCTCTTTTTCCCCACCCACCCGTCCGCAGTGACGTAAGAAAACCAGCCCCTTCCCCCCCTTCCCCCCGCACCTGCCCGCCGTCGGCCTACCCCCCTGCACTGCAGACTCCTCCCCTCCTCTCCTTCAACCGCCGCCCCCCCCAGCCCTTCCCCACCCGCGACCCCCCCTCCCCCACCCTCCAGCCACCACCCACCCCCCCTACCTGCCGCCGCCCCCCCCCCTCCCCTTCCTCTCCCATCGCCGCCTCCCCTCCCCATCCTCCTTTTTCCCACCACCAACCCCCCCGCAGCCTCCTCCCTTCCTCCCTCCACCCTCTAAGCCTCCTCCCCTTCGGCTCCTCCTCTTCCCATCCATGCTTCGGCTGCCACTGGTTTTTACCTCTCCTCTCCCTCTACGTCCGAGTGATCTTCGTATCCAAGTTCGGACATCTACTGGTCGTCTAAGTTGAGAGTCTTTCGTCTCACCGTCTTTTCTACCTACGCCTCATGAAGGAACATTGAGCTTTCCTCATGACGGCGTAGGTTTCTCTATATATATGCATATTCTGCCCTATACGGGTTTTCTGATTTGACTCATCAGATCCCTGTTGTTGTTATATGCCCCTTTGTGGGTCTCTGATCTACTCTGTTGCTGCGCCGACTACTGCCTCTGCCATGGCCTTATCTGAGCCTCCTCGCTCTTTGTGTGTCACCACAGTGAAGCTCGACGGCGGCTCCAACTATCATTTGTGGTCGGCGTCATTTGTTCTATATGTCAAAGCACAAGGTCGGTATCACCATCTTACGACTGAGCCTCCTGCTGTTCCTACTGCTGATGCGGATGACAAAAGCAGACAAAGCTATACACAATGGTCCAAGGATGACTCCGGCGTCATGTCTTGGATCCTCAACAGTACCGAGCCCCGGATTAGCCAATCACTTCTCAGCCTTCATGATGCTAAGGCTATGTGGGATCAACTGTCCCACGTCTACTCTCATCAGGAGAATCCCAAGCGAGTTTTTGAAATTTTCAAAAACTTGGCTAAAAAGGAGTTCTCCCCTGACACTTCCATTGATGACTTCTACAATCAATGCTCGGCTCTGTGGAATGAGTTTGAACTCTACCACCCCTTGACGGAGGACATCAAAATTGCTCAGAAGCAACGCAACGAACTGCAACTTGTTCAGTTTTTGGCTGCTCTTCCTGCCTCGTTTTCTGGTGTGGTTGACCAGATCCTGTCAAGTGATCCGCTGGCTACCCTTCGGGATGTTCTCAAAAGAGTCCAACGCCTTCCGTCCATGACTCCTACTCCTGTTGTTGAACACCCTGCGCTTATTGCTCGCTCTGCTGATTCTGGCCGTGGCCGTGGTCGCGTTCGTGGCCGTGGCGGTCGCCCTCCTCCCTCGGGAGGTCGAGGATCATCTACTCCTGGACGTGGTGCTCCTCCCGGCCCTCGCTACTGCAACTGGTGTGGCCGGGACAATCATAATGAAGATCGATGCTGGATTAAGCACGACAAGCCTGCTTGGGCTAACCAGGCTGCTACAGAAACTGTTGTTGACTCTACCGCTTACGCACCTGTTGCTCCTGTACACGCGGAATGGTTACGTTCTGAGTTCGAGAAGATGTTCCAGGAGCGTCTAGCACAGATGCCATCCTCGTCTACACCAGGACCCTCTGCCATGCTCGCTTCTCCATCATCTGGTAACAAATAGTGGTGCATTGACTCGGGTGCATCCACTCATATGGCTGGTGATCTTCGTCTATTTTCTGTTCTAAATAAAACTGCTACTATATCATCTGTTACTGTTGCAAATGGCTCCAAAACTGCAGTTCATGGCACTGGCACGGTTCCTATTTCATCAAAACTACAATTGCATTTTGTTTTATATATTCCAAAGTTTCCTATTAATTTGTTGTCAGTCAGTAAGATGATAAAACAACTCAAGTGCTCTATTAAGTTTGATCCTTCTGGCTGTGTTTTGAAGGATCTCCGCACGAAGACGAGGATTGGTTCGGGCCATGAAGGACTAGATGGGATGTATTATCTGGATGGACCTCCTGTTGCTTCTGCTATGCTATCTACTTCAGTGACGGGACTACAATGGCACTTTCGCCTGGGCCATCCATCTGCTACGAAATTAAAACATTTATTCCCTACTTTATCTAAGAATAGTTTTTCCTGTGAAACTTGTGTTTTAGGCAAACAAACCCGGTCTATTTTTCCTGCTAAGAAAGTCATTGCTTCTAAAGAAATTTTTGACATTGTTCATGCTGATATTTGGGGACCGTGCTCCGTATCGAGTCACTCGGGTGTGAAATATTTTATGACCTTTATTGATGATTATTCTCGCACCACATGGCTGTTTTTACTTAGAGGTCGAGATACTGTGTTGGATACTATTCATACCTTCTTTGCTGAAATTCACACCCAATTTAACTGACCTATTAAAATTTTTCATATTGATAATGCACTTGAGTTCATGCAACAATCTGTTACCTCCTTCTGTGCTGCCCGAGGAACCATACATCAGACCACTTGCCCTTACACTCCTCAACAAAATGACGTCGCTGAAAGAAAAAACCGTCACTTACTTGAGGTTGCTCGCACTCTTCTCATACACTACAAAGTACCCCATCATTTCTGGCCTGAAGCTGTCTCTACGTCTTGCTATTTCATCAATCGCATGCCTTCCTCTGTTTTGAAAAATCAGGTCCCGTATGCCATTTTGTTTCCTGATAAACCCTTATTCTCTCTGCCTCCTCGCATTTTTGGGAGTACTTGTTTTGTGAAAAATCTTCGTCCTGGGCTCACCAAACTTGATGCTCGCCCGGTCAAATGTGTTTTTCTGGGATATTCTCGTACACAAAAAGGCTACCGTTGTTTTGATCCTATTAAAAAATAGCGGTTTGTTAGTGCGGATGTGACCTTTTTTGAGCATATGCCTTACTATTCTACTGATGGCGCAAAATTGTCTGCTGATATTATGGCTACCACACCGTTACCGGTGATTGTTGAGGATTTACCATCTCCTGATGTGCCTAAAGAACGCCCATTGTAAGTCTATCAGCGCAGGTCAAAGAACCACAATGCTTCTAAAGCCCCGAACCAAATCATGCGTCTACAGTTGATCCACCATCCACTGAGGTATTTTCTGACCTGGATCTTCCAATCAGTTTACGGAAAGGCGTTCGATCATGTACTAAGCATCCTATCAGTCATTTTTGTTCATCTGACAATCTCTGTGGTAGCTTTGCTTGCTTCAATTCTATTTTGTCTGCTGTGACAATTCCTAAATCAGCCGAAGAGGCCCTTCGCATTCCTGCCTGGAAACATGCTATGGAGCAAGAAATGCATGCACTCTGTGATCGTCACACCCGGGATCTGGTTGATCGTCCCTCTTTGTGCCATACCGTTGGCTGTCGCTGGATATTTACTATTAAATATCAACTGGATGGTACAATTGAACGCCTGAAAGTCAGATTAGTTGCAAAAGGTTACACTCAGACATACGGTGTTGACTACTTTGAGACCTTTTCTCCAGTTGCATGTCTGAATTCTGTTCATCATCTGATTTCTATTGCTGTAAATAAAGACTGGCCTCTGTATCAACTTGACGTCAAAAACGCTTTTCTCTATGGAGATCTTCAGGAGGAGGTATACATGGAGCAACCATCGGGATTTGTTGCTCAGGGGGAGTCTGCCTTCAAAATATGTAAACTCAGAAAGGCTATTTATGGTCTTAAGTAGAGCATGCGTGCCTGGTTTGATAAACTCAGTCAGATCTTAATTACTTTTGGTTTTCAGTGATCACAATCTGATCATTCTGTATTTATTCGTAATTCAGCAGCAGGGCTTGTTATTCTGATTGTATGTGTAGATGATATTGTTTTATCTGGCAGTGATAATGCGGGTATCCAGGCAACCAAACATTATTTGGTACAACACTTCATCACCAAGGATCTTGGCAAACTGTGATATTTTCTAGGTATTGAAGTTGCCAGATCATCTGTAGGAATCTGTCTTTCACAAAGAAAATATGTTCTAGATTTATTGCAGGAAACCGGCATGTTGGGCTGCAAGCCAGCCAACACTCCTCTAGATCCCAACATGGATTGGGATGATGATAGCTCTCCACCTGATGATGATCGTCACTAGTTTCGAAGGTTGGTAGGCAAGCTTATCTACCTGACGGTCACTAGGGCTGACCTAGCAGCTGTTGTGAGATTCATAAGCCGGTACCTTGATAAACCCTGGTAGTGCCACTGGGACGCTATGTGTCGCATCCTACGATATCTTAAAAGCTCGTCGGGGAAAGGTCTTCTGTATAAAAAGCATGGCCATTGTAATCTATCTGGATTTTCTGATTCTGACTATGCAGGAAGCCGGTCTGATCGAAAGTCCACTTCTGGATATTGTACCTTTGTGGGAGGCAACCTAGTCACCTGGCGGAGCAAAAAGCAAACTGTGGTTGCTAGATCCAGTGCCGCGGCCGAATATAGAGCCATGGCTCATATGCATGTGAGCTTTTGTGGGTCTGTGGCCTTCTTCAAGAGTTTGACATTGCTTATTCTAGTCCCATTCCTATGTTCTGTGACAACAAAGCCTCGATTTTTATTGCAAGCAACCCCACGTTTCATGAACGCACGAAGCATATTGAGGTTGATTGCCATTTTGTTCGGGAGAAAGTTCTGTCTGGACATATTTGCACTCCATATATTGGCACTGACAAGCAGCTTGCGGATATCTTCACCAAGATCTTGCCTAAAGCTCAGTTTCAGACTCTGATTGACAAGTTGGGCTTGTTTGACATCTACGCTCCAGCTTAAGGGGAGTATAGATATACTGTGTTACTGTGTTATTTACTTGTTGTTTTATTGTTTACTTTTAGTCCCATATTGCTCACTTGTACTTATGTCTCTACTCTCATTAGCTATATTAGAGACTATCCTGTAACCTGTTTTACTCACTGAATAAACAATTCCATTTCCCCCTAGAGGGGTTAAACGAATCATACCGTTTTGATACCATATAAACAGGATGAGTTTTATTATGGGATGATATAACAAAATACAGAGGACTATCTTTTATAGGACAAAAGAGTAAGCTTATTGTCAGAGATAGGCAATATGGGATAAACAAAGGGCTAGAGACAAGTCAAGTTTAAAGCCCATAACAAAGACAATAACAATAAACATAAAGCAATAAAGCACATATACTAATATATATCTTCTCATCTAGGCTTAGTTATCAAGGCGTCCGCCTAGGCACTAGGCACCCTAAACGCTAGGCAAGGCGCCTCAAACTAGGTGTCCAGCCTATTAAGTGCATCAAGAGGGCCTCTACGGCCTTTTAGGCCCAAATTAAGCCATTTAAAGGCTAAATTAGCATTAACCAAGTCAAGATTTGGTCAAATTAGATCACCTTGACTCATTTTATTCTTGAAATAGGTTTGATTTAGACCAAAACAGGCCAATATTTGGCAAATTAGGTCTGATATGGGGGGAACCAGGTCTAATTTGGGGAAATGAGGTCTTATTTGGGACAAATTGGTAAGTCCTCATAGTGTTGTTTGTTAAAAAATCTACTTCCTCATATGTTTGTTGTTCTTGCTTCTTTTTCTTTTCTTTTTTTATCCTTTCTCCTACATTTTATTCATGAATCCTAATATTGTTGTGTTTTATTTGTGAGTTACTCCTCCTATATTCCCTCCTACTATGTGAGCATGTGCATATGTCTTATTTCAAAATTTTCCAATATCTCCTGCTACCAAATCTATTACTACTATTTGCATATACTTGTTCTTCTTTTTATGATTTCTTCCTCTTAAATCTCCTTTGAAAACTATTGTTGTTTACATGTTTCCATTTATTTTCACTGACCTATTCTTCCTTCCTCTATTTTCTATTTCAGCACCTGCTACCGCTTTTTTTATTTTGTTTTGTTGAATTCTTCCTCCTCTGCCCTTGTGTTTGTCTTATTTTGACTTCTTCCTGCACAGCTGCTACCATTTGCATGTTTCTTTTTATCCCATTTTCTCTCTCCAATTCCTACCTATCTTCGTCTTACCGTTGTTATTTTTTCTTCATGTTAATTCTCTTGCCATTAGTTCTCCTATAGTTATCAATTCAAATTATACTTGCGATAACATTTAATGAATAAAAATTACAGTATCAAATATAGTATCATGTATACAAACAGTTAAATATGTAACTGTAAAAAAAGAACAAAAAAAACCCAGAAAAGCCTAGGCGCCCGCCACAGTGGGCTAGGCACCCCTTAGCTTGAACCCACTGCCTAGACGTCTTGACAACCATGCATCTAGGTCACCATACAAGAATGCGGTCTTTACATCAAGTTGTTCTAGCTCT
The DNA here is from genome assembly GCA_963693085.1 of Alisma plantago-aquatica. Taxonomy (NCBI): domain Eukaryota; kingdom Viridiplantae; phylum Streptophyta; class Magnoliopsida; order Alismatales; family Alismataceae; genus Alisma; species Alisma plantago-aquatica. Next base: position 1,126,749,914 of record OY856409.1, on the reverse strand, counting down.
AACTCATATCTAACAACCAATGCTAATAGAAATCTGATAGAGGTTTGTTTGACAATAGGAAAGAAAGCATCATTGTAACCTATGCCTTCCACCTGATTGTAGCTTATTGCAACTACCCGTGCTTCGAACCTTGCAACAACTCTAGGACCAACTTCCTTCCTTTTGGATACCCATTTTGATCCAACAATCTTCTTTCTGGAAGGAGGTTTAACAAGCACCCACGTGTTTTTCTTTGAAGAGACTCCATCTCTTCATAGCTACAACCCACAACTCTGGATCAAAGAAAGCTTCTATATAGGCCGATGGTTCACTAGAGTCATTTGTTTCTTTAGCAGTAGCCAAGGCATATGCAACAACATAATACGAACGCCTTGCATGTGGTCTAATCTCTTTTCTTTCTCTTTCAGAAGCAATGTTATATGCATGTTTTTCAAGATTACCATTTTCATCATCATCTGGGTTTTCTTGTGTAGCAAAAGGAGGTGTCGGGTTGTATGTACTAACCTCAAACTCCACCTGATTGGTGAAACTTTGAGGACCTGCAAAGATTAAATAACACCATTTTGTTTTACAAAAAACATAACAAATTCATCAAATGTGACATTTTTTCAATTAGGAATTTGGATGAGTCTGGATCAATGCATCAGAATCTGTATCTAAATACACTATCAGCATAACCGAAAAATATGCACTTTTTCTCTCTTGGATCAAGCCCTTATTAATTTAAATAAACATATGCGTGACAATGAAAAATGCACAGATTATAGTAGTTTGAAGGATGACCAGACCATACCTCTTCTGGAGTTTCTAGAATCGAAAGGAGTAAAAGGAGAACAGTTGACAAGATATGTTGCAATAAAGATAGCTTCGGCCCAAATTCCCTTGCCAAACCCTGCCCGAATCAACATGCATCTTGCACGCTCTACAAGAGTTATGTTCATGTGTTCTGCTACAACATTTCGCTCAGGTGTATGTCTAATAGTGTGATGTCTGGAAATACCTTCATATTTAGAATAATCATTGAATTCAGAAGAACAAAAATTCCATGTTGTTATTTGTCCTCAATCTTGTGATGTACTTCCCCATTTTGCTTTTTGTTAGAATAGTCCCACACCTGAGTTCTGGGTTGGTTCCTGGGCTTATAAGGTGTCTGATCCCTTTACTCATTGCCAATGGTTTTGGGTTGAATACCACACATTCTAATATGGTATCAGAGTGGGCCCCATGAAACAAGTGTGAGGCCCACACCCTACCTAAAATAATAAGTGCAAGCACATAAAAGTGGTTTCACTTGAGGGAGGATGTTAGAATAGTCCCACACCTTTGAGTTCTGGGTTGGTTCCTGGGCTTATAAGGTGTATGGTCCCTTCACTCATTGTCAATTGGTTTTGGGTTGAATACCACACATTCTAATACTTTTCAATCAACGTCTTTCATTTCTTAAATTAATCAAAAGCATCAAATTTTTAGGAAGCACACCCATACCTTTCTTCAGAATTCATCAATGAAAGTAAGTGTATATTGAGCACCACCCTTGGATGAAAATTGAGGACCCCAAACAGTACCTATTGTAGTATGCATTGCAGTAGAAAATTTGATATTTTCTACTAGGCCATTACACAATGCTCACAGAAATCCAACTTCCCATTCCTGGCACCTGTGGAAAAGAATGAGTGGGGGAAAACCTCGAACGTGTAGGTTTTTTGTTATTGCTTGATAGATAGGAGGCAGCCACCCTTTCCTACAAATAACATAGGGGGAAGCATACAGACACTTAGACAAACCCTAATGGGCCAATAGACAATTGGGCCCATGTTACAATTAAACTAAAGACAACTTAAGTAAAAGACTAATAAACAGACACTCTAACTCTCCCCCTCAAGCTGGAACTTAGGAGAATCCCAAGTCAGCTTGCAAACAGACAGACAGATAGACAGACTAAACAGAATAAAAAAAATAACCAAGCCCATACAAGAATTTCTCCCCCTCAATATTATAATAAGTCACTCAAGCACTCAAATACAAAGACCCCCTCAAGTAGATACTCCAAAGCAGCAGATATCTCAGCAGAAATAGAGACTTCTTGATCATCATAATGGAATCTGGAGCAAAGGAAAGAATCGCAAATAGGCACCAAAATCTTCATCACAGTCGTCGTAGTAGCAGCTAGAGAGTGTTGGATCACAAGTCCTAGAGAGTGCTAGGTCATAAGAAGCAGCAATAGTCAACATGCAAACAAAGCACGAACAAGTAGAGAGTCAATGTGCGCAAAGCACGAACAAGCCAAGGAGTGTTGGCACACAGAAGTAGAAGTCGACGACGTAGGCCGATAAAAGACCAGTGTACAAAGTAGCAAGCAAATACATAGCTCCAATATGCAATGTAGATGAAGCTCCATCTAAAATCAGCAACAAAAGTATACATCACTTTCGTCTTCATAAAGTATCTATCATAGTATTAGGCGTCAAAGTCCAGAGAGTGTTGGTCCACAGTGAAAGTCGACATGCAAAGAAAGCACAGACAACAAATAGTTCCAAAGCACAAAGCAGCAAGTAAAATGTGTTAATCATAGCACAAGTAGCAATAATGACGTCCCAATATGTAACTTCATCGCAGCCGTCGAGGTAGATGATGAATAAGGAATAATAGCAGCAGAAATCTCCATATAGTAGCAACAGAATCATGACCAGTCCACATAACAATAGGCGGATTCACATAGAAGCAAAAGGAACACCAACAGTGGCACAAGGATCCATATAGCAGCAGTAAAAAGTGGCATGAAGATGCACATAGCAGAATAACTAAATTCTTCATTTCTTTCTTCATCTCTTCCCTCTACTCTTCATCCTCTATTCTCCCCTCACGCCAACCAAAAAAAGAGTCAAGAGAGTGGTTGGCGTGGAGAGTCAAAAACAATGGTAGAGGTAGGGTTGTGTAGGCAAATATGTGGAGGTAACCAATAATGCGAGTCAAGGTGCAAAATGACCCGATTACATAGATTCGAATAGAAAAATAAATGGATCTGATTCTGACCCGAAACAAGATTTGTCCAACCCTTATGCGGGGGCGAAGCTCCCGTAAAAAATTTTAGATTTTGGTCAGAAAATAATATGGGAGTAGGACAAGAAGAACAAAAAGAAGACTACCGGAATGGAACTCAGTATAAATAGAGGATACATTACCGGAATGTTACTCGGTAGGATGAATAGGTTCAATATGTAAAGGGGGTGGAAAAAGTATTGAGGAGGTAGGCAAAAAAGTTATGTAGGGTTGGAAGTCCGGGGGTGTAAACAAAATTATAAAAATGCTGAAAACGGGAAGATAATTGTTGCAGGTAAAAGAAAGAAGGGACACGCCATGTATAGATACCTCCGCTATATGATAAGAGTTATTGTAGCACGCCAAGATGTAGCAACAGTAAGCAGCAGACACGCTGTGTCGTTGAGCGACACGCTGTGTCAGTTGACACAGGAAGCAGCAGCAGTAGGCGACACGCAATGTCAATTGACACAGGAAGCAGCAGTAGCAGGCGACACGCCGTGTCGATGAAGAGACATGTCGTGTTTGGTAGCACAGTAGCAGCAGTCAACGCCAAAAAAAGTCGGCAACACGCTATGTCGTTGAAAGGACACGCCATGTCAGTAGATAGAAGCTCGGGGCAGAAGCAGGTGACACGTTGTGTCTAAAACCGGCGAATCACCGAACATGCCGTGTCCAAAATGAGACGTCGTGTCCAAAATTGGCAAACGAAGTCGCGAAGAAGCAGAACACCGCCTACACGTCGTGTTAAAAAATGATACGTCGTGTCAGCGGCGATCTGCAGCAGAAAAACCCTAGAAATAGCAAAAAAAGAAGGGGAAATCCTTCCGGATCTCCAACAAAGCAGTAGAGGATGATGGATCCTCAATATTAGTGGAAATAGGAGATCTTTTCCTTGATTTAGGAGTAGATCTCAATAGGGGTGGATGCATGGAGTAGATCAGTGGCGGAGTTGGTAATGGCAGTGTAGATCTGTGATGACAGCGGCGAATAGGATAGCAGCAACTTCATTAGCAAGCAAGGCTGACAGAGGCATGGCGACCCTTGTAGATCTGGATACATGTCGCCTCCTGTAAGGGGAGGCAACTCTCCTTTGTGCTCTCTCTCTCTCTTAGGGTTAGGAGTAGCACAGGGCCGGCTGCTCTGATACCATGTGAAAAAGGATATGAATGGGGGAAAACCCCAAATGTGTAGGTTTTTTGTTATTGCTTGATAAATAGGAGGCAGCCACCCTTTCCATAAATAGGACAAGGGGGAAGCATATAGACACTTAGACAAACCCTAATGGGCCAATAGACAATTGGGCGCATGTTACAATTAGACTAAAGACAACTTAAGTAGAAGACTAAAACACTTAAGTAAATAGACCATGGAACGCAACATCGGCGATGTTGGGCGAAACATCGAACTTCGTGCCCAGGCGAAGTCGATTCTGGAATACTTCGGGCCCGTCTCAACATCGAGCCGAATTTTGACCAACTTCGCCGATGTTGACTTTTTGCTGTACAAAATGGTCCCAAAATCGCCGATGTTGGCGAAGCTTCGCCGATGTGGCCGATGTTGGGCCGACTTTTGGACGGTCCAGCCCATTAAGTGCAAAAGGTTGCTGGAGATATTTTTAAGTTAGTGGCTGACTGGGGGAGCCTCACACTCTCGTATTCTCTCCTTGGCATGCGCAGCAACTGCTGGAGAACTGGTGCTAAGTGCTTTTGGTGCTGTTTGAGAAGGTAAATCCCAAATTCCTTCATTTTTCTTTGTTTTTTCATTTCCAAATATATAAAATACTACTAATGCTTAAATCATGGAAAGCAACTTCGTCGAAGTTGGGCGAAGTTTCGCCGAAGTTTCGAAATTCGACCATAGGCGAAGTCGAATACCAAATACTTCGGCCTCGTCCAAACTTCGGGGCGAAGTTTCAAGGATGTCGTCGAAGTTGACTTTTTTGTGTGTATTTTCGTCTCAACTTCTCCGAAGTTGTCGAAGTTTCCTCGAAGTTGGCGAAGTTGGGACGAAGTTGAGACGACCCAGAACATTAGTCCTAACTAGTGCTCTAATGCCATATAAGGCATAAGTGTCGCCTCAAACCCTCTTTACCACTTCTAATATCAACTCCTATGCTTGTTATTGCCACTCTTTACTAGAGAGGGTGTTGTAACTACTATTTGACTATATATTCTATATGATTCATATGGTGAACTTATTTGTACGTGTATTGCATATTTGACCCTTGCAAGCAGCTCATAATATTATTAACCTACCCAGGGCTAGAGACTCGTAAATCGTTTTTTTGTGTTAAATTAACATATATTAGATAGAGATATAACATAATTAGAAGTTTACAATCAAAGTTTCTTTCAAATTCACATCACTTTCTTCAAAAATGGCATCGAAATTTGTCGAAGTTTGCGTCCTAACTTCCTCGAAAGTTTCCACAAACTTCCACTTCCACACCTGGCGAAGTCGACACGAAGTCGAAGTCCCGCACCATGGCTTAAATACTCTATCTTCTATACTACGTTTCCATATAAATAAACAAAGTAAATAGATCTAATGATCTAAAATTACTGTTTTTACATATAAAAATTGATTATTAGTAAGATTGAGGTAGATATAGCCTAGATCTACTAAGATCTAGCCTAAATCTACCTACATCTACTTAGATCTAGCATAAATCTAGCTTAGATCTACTTAGATCTAGCCTAGATTTACTTAGCTCTAGCATAGATCTAGCATAAGTATACTTAGATTATGTATTATTACAGCATAATATTAGAAAACAAACATTTAAAATACTGTTTTTATAAATTTCGTTTTACTTAATATTTTATACTTCTAATTTGCATTAATTATATTTAGATTTAGAAAATTCGTAATATTGTATTGTAGTTAGTTATTGAGTAATTTGTTAGCTTATACAACAATATTTATAACATATTTAATAATTTCAGTAATTATTTATTAATTTTCAGTTCTAAAAAATTACGATTTTCAAATTTCAACCTAGATTATTCACTACTTAGTTAGTTAACTTAGTTATTTAGCTACTTAGTTAGTTAGTCCCACTTATTAACTCGTCAATGTCGTCATACTACAAATTTTCAATATACTTAACAATTTCAGTTTTTCAATAATTAATTTTAAATAATTATTACTTAATTATTAATTTTCAGTTCTAAAATGTATGATTTTCTACCTAGTTTGTTAACTTAGTCTTTCTTTTTTGCCTAATATTTGTCCCACTATTTGTCTAATTCGAATATTTGTTTCTTTTAATCTTTTGTGTGCAGGTTCTTTGTGATTGAAGATATGTTATGGGTATTTTGTGGGTACTTGTTTTAATGATTGGTTCAGGTCGTGATGGTGCTGGAGGTGAGGGTGAAGGTGGTGAGTCAGGTGGGAAAGTTGACCCGGCATGGATGTATTGTGAAATAGTTGATGGAAGTAGGCAAAAAACCAAGTGCAATTTCTGCAAGAAAACTCTAATGAGTGGTGGGATTTCTAGGTTCAAAAAGAACTTGGTGGGAGGGGATAAAAATGTTGCTAAGTGTAGAGATTGCCCAGATCAGATAAGAAAAATTGTTTCCAAGAAACTAAATCAAGTAGGCAAAAAACACGGGGAAGACAAGATTAGAGAAGAAAGGTTTAATCAGGTGATGTTTGGTGCATCGATGCCACGAAATGTAGTTGAATTAGAAGACGACGATGATGACGCAATGAGATATGCACTGAAAAGATCAAGAATGGAGGCGGTTTTTAGACAAGAAGAAGAAAGGCAATTTAATGAAACTCGACGTGGTTTTGGCCCATCTGATTTCAATGTTGGTGGTGGCAGTGGAAGCCGTCCAGCAAATTTTGTCAATTTAAAAAGCCAAGAATTGCAAGGTTTGAGGACCAGTAGCATGAGGTACACTTCTTCTGAACCAGGGTTTCGTAAACAAAGTCATAAGCAGAAAACTTTGTCAGGTATGTGGAAGAATGCAAAAGATGTTGTGGGACAGGCAATAGGAAAATTTATATTTGCTAGTGGTATTGCTCCCAATGTGGCACAGGGCCCTTACATGCAACATATGATAGATGTTGTCGTTGAACATGGACGAGGAGTCAAATCACCAACTCCACACGACTTGATGAACAAATATCTTCCACAGGAGAAACTACTGCTAGAGCAGTGGATTGAGGAGATGAAACAAAAAAAGTGGTCAATTTTTGGGTTGACACTCATGTGTGATGGTTGGACAAGTGGTACCAAGACACAAATTATCAACTTCATGGCTTATTGTGACGGTGATACATTTTTCATAAAATCAGTTGATGCATCTCGCCACATCAAAAACCACAGCTACCTTGCAAAATTGATTAAGAGTGCGATAAAATATGTTGGAAAAAAGAATGTTCTTCAAATTTGCACTGACAATGGGCCAAATTTCAAAAATGCTGGAAAATCAGTTGAAGAGTCTTCAAAATACAGCTTATTTTGGACGCCATGTGTCGCACACTGCATTGATCTAATATTGAAAGATTTTGGAAAATTAGATCTGTTTACATATGTAATGCCTAGGGCCACAAAAATTACAAAATTTATATATAATCGCTCTTACCTACTTGCAATGATGCGAAGCCAAGAGTTTTGTGGAGGCGACATAGTAAGACCGGGCATTACAAGATTTGCAAGCAACTATATTGCTTTGCAAAGCTTAAAGCAAAGGCGACAAGGGTTAAAAAGAATTTTTGTTTCTGAAGAGTGGGCCAAACACCCTGATAGTAAAACTGACAGATCCAAAGAAGTGGTGAAAATTTTGAATGATGACTACTTCTGGACTAGAGTGACCAAGGCTGTAAAGATAATGGATCCTGTGGTTCATGTCTTGCGCATGGTGGATGGTGATAAGAATGCCACCATGCCCTATATCTATGAGGCAATGCGCCTCATGAGAGATAAAGTAGAAGAAGCTGCAACTAATGCCAAGGCACAATTCCTAAAAGTTGTAGATGAACGATGGGATGGAATGATTCTACACCCATTGCATAAAGCAGGTAAAGATGTGACATTTGCATTTAGCCATTTAGGTCTTAGTGTTTATTAGTCATCTAATATTTTCTAATTTTTGTGTCCTTATATGTGCAACTTATTTTTAAACACAAGATTTCAATACAAGAATGACATTGGGAGAAGAGGAGACTTGGTAATGGGTCTCCAAGAAGTGATTGATAAGCTCTTTGCTAACAAAGATGACGCAATTCGAGCTATTGCACAAGTATGGGTTGGATAGTATATAATTCTTTATTACACATTATTATAAAATGTTAATATAATTCTCTCACTTTACCAATCACTAGATAAAACCATTCAGAGAAGCATCTGGTCTGTTTGGGCTACCGACGGCTATCTATTCAAGGGAAAAACTTTCTCCTGGTAAAGAATTACATGATTGGTTATGTTTGATATCATAATAATGAATGGTTCACTTGTCCACTTATTGATCATTGAACATTCTTTATTTTTTACAGCTGATTGGTGGATGATGAATTATGGTTGTGAATGTGAAGAATTGAGATTGGTAGCAGTTAAAGTTTTGTCCCAAACAGCAGCAGCAGGTGGCTGCGAAAGAAATTGGTCAACCTTCAACTTGATTCACACAAAAAGAAGAAATAGGTTGTCTGCCTCACGTCTTCATGACTTGGGTGTTTGTACACTATAATATGAAGTTGAAGCAAAGACACACACAAGAATCATTGAGGAACCCAACAAGCAATGTCGACATTGATCCTCTTGATTGGGCGTATGTTTACGCTGACAGGGGTGACGATGAAGACCCATTACAAGCATGGTTGAACAATACTACTGAGCCTTTACTTGATGAAGGGTGTCCAGGTGGGGGGCCTAATGCCACAATTGCAGGGGCAATAGGGGTTGATGTAGATGAATATCAACAAAGTGAGGGAGCACAAGCAGATCAGACCACTCTTGGAGTGGAAGAAGACAACACACATATTGATAAAGATGATTTTTGGCAGGGTCTACCAGAGGATGAACCAGATGCCTCATCAGGTTCCACCACTCCAGAGCCCTCAGGTGGTGATGATGGGGGCAACAATCCTGATAGCTATATAAGAGGAGATACGCCACCACATAGAACACCATCTCCTCGCCCTCAACCTCAACAACAACGTCAACAACAATATGAGAGTGGTAGTGGTACTCAAAGACCGACAGATCGAACCTACCAAAGAAAGGGAAAGGGTAAAGCTCCACAACAACAACTAGATTCATTGCCAACATGCTATGAGAATTGGTATCCACAGGGTCAAGGACATGTGCCTCAACCTGTTTATCATGCACCTTACAACACTGACAATATCACAGAATCAATTGGAAGTCTCTCATTGGGAGGTCAATCGGGAGCAACAGGAAGCACCTTTGTGGATGATTTATTGGGTTTTACTGGGCCTACTTCTAGAGGATTTTATTAACAAGAACCCGTTCCTGGATATTATGGTGGTGATTCAGAAGGAACTTATGGAAGTCGGGTTTCCCATAGAACTGATAATGAATCATATAGTTACTTAGGCCCTGGATATGCCCCTGATCCTTTTGCAGCTACAACTGACACTACATTAGGTGTTCAGAGTCACTACTATCCACCAATGGAACAACCCGAGCCCCCACCACAACCTAACATATATGTACCCCCTTCTGATTCTGATGCAGAAAGGCCGCCCCATATACCAGAATTTCACAACTTCACACCAAGATCTCTTGCCTCCAGATATCCAACACAGCTTGCATTGTATACAAGATTTGGATATTTGTCAGAAATATCCCATGAAGATTTTGCTGCATATGTGCATGATTATGAGCTCAACCACTCTCAGCACACAACTTGGATGCAATATGCTATGAGAATTGATAACCAAATGTCACTACTGAGGCAGACTCAAGAAGCTCAACATTCAGGCCATGATTTTGGAAGGCATTCAGCTTTTTACTGAAGACATTTATCGGGTATGCACTTCATTTTAATGAATTGTAATCGATATTAGTAATTTAGTATATTAGTATATTTCATATGTAATATACGGAAGTATGAAGGATATTTGCTTGGAAAATGTATGCTGAAGTAGAGAATTGTATAAGAATTTGTATATTTTTATTTACAAATGTAAAACATGATTATTGAGACTTGAGAACATTAGCAAGTGTGCACTGCATCATTTACTACTTTGTATTATCAACCTACCTAGCACTAGAGAGTCATGAATTGTGTTTTTTATGTCAAATTAATACATATGAATTAGAGTTAGAGCATAATTTGTAAGTTTCCAATCGAAGTTATGCATCATTTTGCTAAAAAAACACCATCGAAGTTTGTCGAAGTTTGCGTCTAAACTTCCTCGAAACTTCCTCGAAGTTTCCACAAACTTCCACTTCCACACCTGGCGAAGTCGAAACGAAGTCGAAGTCCTGCACCTTGAAATAGACACTCTAACAGCACCATCGAGAAGTCATCTCCTACTTAATCATTTAAGACCTTTCTGGCTTGTGTTCCAGTCTCGACATCTAGATTAGAAGTAGTTGAGGAAGAAACAACAACAGTTGTACCAGTGACAGTTTCATTGAGCATCTTACAAAATTTCCAAAAATATTTTTGTTCTCTTAATCTTAACAATATATCCTTTGGTGATCGTCAAGATCCTTTTTATGCACTATATGAAAATTCATTCTCCTCAAGCATGCCTATTGAGATGAGATTTTTTGAAGACTCTGAACATGATGGAACATTTGAAATGGTTCAAATAACCACGTCAAAAAAATTTATAGGGATTGTTCCATTGTCGATAGTCTTGAATGTAGAGTCATTTGCCATGTTCATGATTCCACCATAAAAATGTTCCTAAGAGGCAGTCTCTAGTCGGACACATGGTATGGACAATCAGAGCCAAGAATTGATGAAGTCTGAAAGCAGAGGATGATGATGATGCCATAAGTACAAAAAAATCATATTTTTTGCTTGCTACATTGCATTTTGTTCTTATTTCTCACCACCATGTTCCCTCTTTATCTGTTTTTGTAACTTGTAGCAGTTGTCAACAGCTTGCCCAGTTTTATTGCAATATTTGCAGTTATTCTTGATCTTGGGCAACTTTGATCTATACATCTCCTTGTCTCCCTTTTCCTTTGTCCACCCCCAACTGTGAGAGTCTCTGACTTCACTCCTGCTACGAGAAGCAATCAAATCTTCATCAACCATAGTCATTGACTTCAAAGAGGATACAACTTCCTCTGACTTGATTGAAGGTTTTTCATATGATATAGCTTCACAAAATTACTTACATGAAGGGGGCAACGAACACAACAGTATAAGGGTTTTATCTTCATCTTGGACTTTAATATGTACGTTTTTAAGGTCCATAATAATAGAATCGAACTCGTGGATATGATCATGAACAAATGTACCTTCCTTTATAAGTAGTAAATAGAGATGTTGCTTACAATATAGCTTTATCTAGAGAGACATGATCATCTAAATTTCTTCAAGTTTCTTCCACAATCCTACAATAGTGGTCTCTCTGTCAACTTCGGGAAGAACTTGGTAGGATAATGAAAATTGGATGAAATCATGAAGGTGAGGACCTTCTCATCTATCTCCAGCTATACAGCTTCAGACATAGTTTCAACATATTCTAGACCCTAGCAAAGCCTTGGAGATACCTTATTGTACGAGCAATTCACACATCATGATATGTCATTACCCGAAGTTGACTAAGCAATGAAAGTTCTCAACCTTGTATGAGCTCGACATCGTTCTTAATCTTCATCACCAAGCTCTGTTTGTTTGAGAAATTGAACATTAAGTCTACATCGAGCGCACGTGGAAAAACCACAGACGAGAAGAAATGATGCAATCACACAACTAGAGAACATGGATCTTCGTGGTTTCAAGATGACCTACTCCACGGGAGTAGATGACATTTTTCACTGTATAAGAGAAGAGGTATAGGCAGAGCACTCTCAAAAGAGGTAAAAATACACCCTAGAGTATAGCCAGCAGTCATGTAGAATACAGAGTGCAAGATAAATCTCAACCCAGATAAGGCGGGCATACATATATGTGTAGAATCATAATTGAGTCTTTATTCAGATCTAAAATAGATTGTACCATACCACAAGAATTCGCGCCCACACCCCTTAGATAATTGGTTTAACTAAATATTCATTTTATTTTGCATTAGATCACCATTTTGATTAGCACAATTATTCGAGCCAAATAGCACTACCAACACGACACATTACATCTTTGAACTTAAGTATACTAAACATTGTTACACAATTGTATGTGTTTGTTGTGGTGTCGTCATTACTAATATAGCTTCTTTTAGGTGGAAACAAGGGAACCAACTCCGTTCTCTGTTTGGCTAAACCAATGTTAAGCACTAGCCAGACATTGTCGTGTGAGGCGTTGTGGCAACAAGAGTAAGCAGCTTGCATGGTGCGTTGTTGACATGTGTCGGAGAACAAGGAACTATTGGTGGGAATCGGGTGATGTAGATGTTCGATAGACGATAGATGGTCTAGAGACACTGAGAGCCAACCGAGATGGCATTCATACTACCATGGACGAGCATTCATTAGTGCACACATCGGAATTGTTTTCCTAGGATGTCATCATTGTAGGTGCAAGTCAAGGGTATGGCCCTGGATGATGCAAGCACACGACCTGTAGAAGGATATTTTGATTTTTGCGGCAAAGAAGATAGAAACTCTGGCTGTTGAGCGTCAGAACATCCACCATGAACTGTATGATCGTCGGGCCAATAGCCCCCTGCCTCATGCAATGAATTTGATTTTCGGCGTCCAGACAGCGTCTTGCCTCATTAGGAAAAAGATGCACGTGCCCATCATGGCATTATACTCAAGCCAAACCAGGTCTTACCGAGTCACTCCATACTTGATTTGTTGATGTCGAACATATAGTTTGTTGGATTCCCTGAACGGTGGAGAATGCAGCTTTCCAGGCCATAAAGGGTCCAAGCTTGTGCCTTGGGTTTGCTCCTGATTGCGGGAATCCAAAGCAAATCGCACACGAGTTTTGAAATATATTGACGTACTATCCCATCTCCAATTGTTCCGACCCTTTCTCTATATGCTGTGTCTGATCCAGCACTACCTAGTATCAGGACCACTTCCTGTACATGAGAGGCTTTTATTTATTTTATTTGGCTTATTGGAGAAAATTAATGGAGAAACAATGTCGAAGCAAAAAGATGAGGACAAAAGTGATGCCGCAAAAGAGAGGCTGATATCTTTAGATTATCTACCATTTCCACACCTGTCATTAAAAAAATGGACGATGGATGCATTACCCGACCATGCAGCCGGTTATTCTTTCCTAACGGTATGATTGTGTGGAGATCGGTTCAGGTTATAAGTGCCGCTAATGATTTTCCCTTCCCCACTATTGAGAGTTTTGAATCTCCAACCTGGTAGTCTTGCCATGATTATGTCCACAGTCTTCGTGAAATAATTCTCTATAAATATCGGCATATGGTAGTTTCCCTCCATAGGCAATTCCTAAGGGAATTCACCTTTAACATCCCAAACATCCTAGCTAGGCCAGTACAACTTGCCGAAATTTAGGGGAAATGAGGAGTTGGACTTCTTAAAGTTAACCTTTTTGTCCAATGCTTCCACGAAGGATAGAAATTTCACACAGTTGTTTTGTTTATGCCCCCCCCCCAAGCTCATTAACAAAGAAGTGGTGCATACTTATAAACCTTTAATAAAGTTGACATTCTTACCATCTCCTTTCTCAATGGATGGTTGAATTAGGCATCTAACTTTGTCCTAGAAAAGGCAGGCAAAGTGGCTGACTATGCTCATATTGTTGCTGATCAGGGATGCTGCTATCTACTCTTGCACTCTTTGATTTTTGTCTGGCATGGCATCAGTGGCTTACTAGCAACCCCCATTGCAGCTCATGTCAAGAAGGGACTCTTTCCTTTACCCGTGATGCATCTCTCCCCTGTTATATATCAGTTTAATTCCGAACCCGTTACAGAGACTGTACACATGTTTACTATGAAACATAGAAAATGCACAGCTATATATATAGCCATTACATTTTGTTGACACTTATTTATTTTTTCATAAGAACACTAAATGTAAGCTAAAAATAAGCTATGTAATAAGGTCATCAAAGGCGTAATAAAGTCCCAAACTTTGTGTGAAAATAAGATGAAGGCAATTAGATTAATTGTAATTGATCAACCATGCTCCTTTATGTAGGAGAGGGGAACACTTACAAGTTTGACTCAACCTTAATGGACAAGCATAATTAGGCCCATATAGTATATAAGAATAACTCTGACACTTCCCCACAAGCTGGAGCACGGCTGAAACACGTGCAGCTTTGCCAATACAAAAAAGATAATAATAGACCATTACAAAAATTTGATCTCCACCTAAATTTTACTATACATTTATTGAAGCACTCAAATGCTCATCTGAAGAAGATAGCACATAGTAGTAAGACAGCATGTAGCGGGTAGTAAGCAGTCATTTTCCCCTTGATGAAGATAATACGCAACATCCGGAGCGGCATATGGTAGTAGAAGATATTTACAAAACTCATTAAAGTCGCCATTATAATCAAAGTAATTCACCACAAGAAGTACCAACATCGAAACGATGCACGGTAGTTGGAATAAGAGAACTGCTATGGAATATTGCGCTATAGCAAGTGGATTAATGTGTTTCAAGAGGTGTTGCTATTGGAAAGATGTGATATAGCATGTGTCAACAAAGCACGGATGAATATGCGGGAACTGGACAACATGTACGGATCACTACTCCTTTTCTCCTCGACACCCCCCTTCACATAAACATTAGAGAACAAGACAGTTTTGGGTGGATAATGGTAAGGAGACTTCTCGACAAATCGGTTGCAGTACTGCCGTGCGGGGGGGTCTGAGGATGTGGCCTCCTAGAAAGGGAGTCTTGTTTCCCCTCAATTGGCAAAAGGCAAGGGGAGGCCACCCCTCAAGAGCGATAAAAAAGGTGTACAATATTTTTGGGGAGACCACATAGATTTGCAAAAAAATAGGTAAGGTTGTAGGATGATTGAGGTAGATGGTGTAGGGGTATTGTAGTGGGATCAACAAACAAGAAGATGAGCCTGAATATGGCAACAACCGCGAGACCCAAGTTCACGTACAGGATGACAAACACCCCAAAAGAGATTGGCCATTAAACAAGCTTTCTTGAATCCAATAGACCTCTTGGGCTCATTGTCCTTGAAGGGGGAAGCGACACTGTCCTTCTGCTTATTTCATTGTCTGCAGAGGAAATGGAAGAACACCACCCATATGTCAAGGAGTGTAGTAGCAGAGACGTAAATGATGGTGGTCGGCAAGGAGCATGTCCCTAAGATCACATCCCTAAGATCACAGGTGAACGCGACAATGGCGTAATGGATTTTGCGGAGTGGGATGGAGCAAAGTACAACCCACCAGATTGGGGGGGGGATCCAAGAGCAGGCTGATGAGGCAAGCATCATGTGGGCCAAAGTGATGCTTGTTAACATATATTCATGTTTTATATATTCTGTTAGTTGTTTTGTTATTTCCATATTATATGTGGACCTCTCTGTAAATGTTTCAGTGTTATATATATTAGGGTGCACACATTGTGCAACCCTACGCTTCCCAAAACTACTTTGTGTTTCACATGGTATCAGAGCAGTAGATCCAGCCGCCACCCTCCCACCCCTCTCTCTCTCTTCTCCGGCCGGCCGCCCCCCCCCCCCCCCCCCCGCAGCCGCCCAGCCGCCGGGCAGCAGGCAGCGCCGGCAGCCGCCGGGCAGCGCCACGCCGCGCCGGGCAGCAGCCGCCGGGCTCGCCGCCGGGGCCGGGCGCCCACTCCGCCGCAGGGGGCCGGTGCGCCTCCGCGGTCCTAGCCGCCGGTACGTTGGCTCCGTGAAGTTCTACAGCGGTCCGGTGGCTTGAAGTTGGTGTGACGTAGACTGCTTTTTCGGTCTTTTGCCTGCCTACCCGTGTAGGCCGTTGTGCCACCGGGTTCTGTTCTGCGCTTCGGCGTAGACCGTATGTGAGAGGTCTTCTTCGTTGTTTTGTGCCTGCTGTGCCTGTCTGACGGCGTAGACCGTCTCCTGCCTGATCGTGCCTGTTACTTCTGTGCCTACTGCTCACATGGCGTCCTCGAGTGATGACTTCCGCCGTCAGGTTACCACTGTGAAGCTTGATGGGCGCAACTATCCGCATTGGGTCTGCTCCATGACGATCTATGCCCGATCCCAGGGCAAGTACTCACATCTTACCCGTGCTGGTCCGCCAGCACCCGCAGAGGACGTTGATGCTAAAGATGTGAAGGCGTATGACGACTGGGTTCGTGACGACTCCACTGTGATGACTTGGATTCTCAATAGCAGCATAGAGAAGATTAGCGTCACACTTCTTCACCTACCTACGGAGAAGCAGATGTGGGATCAGCTCGCCGGTACATACTCGCATAGTCAGAACCCCAAGAAGGTGTTTGACATCACCAAGCAGCTGGGACGTCTACAGTTCACGGGGACAGACATTGCGGATTACTTCTCTGACTTCACTGGATTATGGGGTGAACTGGAATCCTATCACCCTCTCTCCACGGACCTGGCTACCATGCAGCGTCAGCGCCAGGAGCTTCAGTTAGTCCAGTTTCTTTGTGGACTTCCCGAGTCCTACGCTGGAGTTGTGGACCAGATCTTAACTAGTGACCCTCTGTCGTCACTACAGAGTGCCTACAAACGCCTTCAGCGTTTGCCTTCGTCTTCATCGTCTCTGACTACTGATGTTGGGGACTCTTCGGCTCTTGCTGCAGAATCTGGTCGTGGCCGTGGTCACTTTACTGACAGCCGTCCTCCCCTGGGTGGAGGACGAGGACGGGCTGCTCCTGGTCGTGGAGCCTCTTCTACTGCCCCTACTGCTGGTGCGCATCCTCAGTCAGGGCAGCGCCTTTGTACCTTCTGTGGCCGGTCCAACTATATTGAAGAAAAATGCTGGGAAAAATATGGTAAGCCGGCGTGGGCCAATGCAGCTGCTGACTCCACTACTACTGCATCAGAAGGAACGACTCAGCCTACTGACTCTGCCTCCTCGGGTGCGACTGCTGACTACATCCGTGCTGAGGTGGAGCGTCTTCTTCTTGAGCGAGCTGGTGCGTCGTCTCAAGCTTCGACTAGTGGAGCTCATGCCGCAGCTTATTCTGGTTATGACACTGCCTTCCTGAGTTCTTCTTCTACTCCTGGTAATACTAAGTGGGTCATCGATTCAGGTGCCTCTTCACATATTTCTGGAAATCGATCACTGTTTCACAAATTATATAAACCTGCTCGACCCTCATCTGTTATGCTGGCTGATGGTTCCAAGTCTGCGGTGTCTGGAGTAGGGGATATTGTTTCTGACTTTCTGCTGAAATCTGCCTTATATGTGCCTAGATTTCCTTTGAATCTGTTGTCTGTCAGCAAGATATTGCGAAGCCTACGGTGTAGTCTGACTTTTATTCCTGGTTCATGTGTTTTTCAGGACCTTCGCACGAGGATGAAGATTGGTGGGGGGTATGAAGGTGCTGATGGACTTTTCTATCTGGATCATTTGCCAAAAGCAACTAAAGCATATGTGATTCATGCATTATCTACCTCAATTTCTGCATTACAGTGGCACTACCGGCTGGGCCATCCATCATCTGAAAAGCTTCGACACTTAGTTTCTGATCTTGGCATTTGTAGTTTTCAGTGTGAGTCATGTCAACTTGGAAAACAGACTAGAGCTGTTTATCCTAGACGCAGTCAGATTTGCAGTAAAAATATGTTTGATATAGTGCATTCTGATGTATGGGGACCTTGTCATGTGCCAAGTCTATCTGGTCATAAGTATTTTATTCTGTTTATTGATAATTTTTCAAGGACTACTTGGTTGTTTATGATGAAAAGTAGGTCTGAAGTTTTGTCTATTATCAAGTTCTTTTTTGCTGAAATAAAAACACAATATGGTGTGCCTGTCAAAATTTTTCGTACTGATAATGCACTGGAATTTGTTAAAAAAGATGTGGATGTTTTTTGTAAATCTATGGGTACAATACATCAGACCTCCTGTGCTTATACACCTCAGCAAAATGGTGTGGCTGAGCGTAAAAATAGTCATGTGTTAGAGGTGGCTAGAACTATTATGATGCATGCACATGTTCCTCGCTCGTTTTGGCCTGAGGCTATATTGACTGCTTGTTTTCTGATAAATAGAATGCCATCATCTGTGATTGGAAACAAAATACCTATTCAAGTTCTTCAACCCGATATTCAGCTATTTACTGTGCCTCCTCGAATCTTTGGATGTACCTGTTTTGTAAGGTTACTTGAACCTACTTCTGATAAACTGTCTCCTCGTGCTGAGAAATGCATTTTTTTGGGATATTCTCGTACCCAGAAGGGATACAGATGTTACAGTCCTACTGCAAGAAGATGGTATACTAGCAGTGATGTAGTTTTCTTTGAGGATACCCCTTACTATTCTACTCGTGGTGACAGTTTACAGTCTGATCTTATTGCCTCTCCTCTACCTGTTACTCCTGATTGTGTGCCTGATACTACTGATAAAGTCACTACTGAGGCTGCTAAGCCTCCTCTTATAGTTTATCAACGCAGGAACAGAGCACCTTCTACTCAAGAAACCCCCCATGAAAACCAATCTTCACCTCCAGAAGGTTCTACTACACCTGAGGTACATTCTGATATTGATTTACCCATTGCTCTTAGAAAGGGTACTCGTTCCTGCACATCACACAGTATTGCTCAGTTTGTTTCTACTGATCATCTGAATGTTCATTCTAGTAATTTTGTATATCCTTATCTGCTGTTGTTGTTCCAAAGAATATCCAGGATGCTCTACAGAGTACTGGATGGTTGTCTGCTATGAAGGAGGAGATGTTGGCTCTTGCTGAACGAGATACTTGGGAGCTGGTGGATCCACCTCCTCAGTGTAAACCTGTAGGTTGCAGATGGGTGTATGCTGTGAAATATCAACCTGACGGCACTGTTGAAAGGATGAAGGCACGGTTAGTTGCTAAAGGCTACACCCAAACTTATGGTATTGACTATTTTGAGACTTTCTCTCCTGTTGCTCGCCTTAATTCTGTCAGAATTCTTCTGTCTGTTGTTGTTAATCTTGACTGGCCACTGTTGCAACTAGATGTGAAAAATGCCTTCTTGTATGGCGATTTACAAGAAGAAGTCTATATGGAGCAACCTCCTGGGTTTGTTGCTCAGGGGGAGTCTCACAAAGTTTGCAGGTTAAAGAAGTCTATTTATGGGCTTAAGCAGAGTCCCCGTGCCTGGTTTGATAAATTGAGCAAAATTATGATTGATTTTGGGTTTCTGCGATCTCAGGTGGATCATTCTGTTTTCACCAAGAAGACTTCAGCTGGTATTATTATTCTGATTGTCTATGTTGATGATATTATCATATCTGGCAGTGATTCTCTTGGCATTCAGGCTACTAAATCTCATCTAGGCAAACACTTTGCTACCAAAGATTTGGGCAAACTTAGATATTTTCTGGGCATAGAAGTTTCTAGAAATTCTAATGCTCTTGTGTTGTCTCAGCGAAAATATGTCCTAGACATACTGCAGGAGACTGGTATGCTGGGGGCGAGACCTGCTGATATTCCTCTAGATCCTAATGTAAATTGGGATGATGACTCTTCTCCTCTCTTTGCTGATCATAAAAAGTACAGGAGGCTGATTGGTAAACTCATTTATTTGACAGTCACCAGAGCTGACATTTCTACTGCAGTGGGTCTTCTTAGCAGGTACCTTGATAAACCCAGACAGTGTCACTGGGATGCTCTTTGTCAGATTCTACGATATTTGAAGAAGTCTCCTGGCAAGGGACTTCACTACAGGAAGCATGGACACTGTTCTCGTGAAGGGTACTCTGATTCTGATTATGCAGGCAGCAGAGTTGACAGAAAATCTACTTCTAGGTATTGTACGTATGTTGGAGGTAATCTTGTTACCTGGAGGAGTAAAAAATAAAACGTTGTGGCCAGGTCCAGTGCTGAAGCTGAATATAGGGTCATGGCCCATACTGCCTGTGAATTGTTGTGGGTGCGCTCTCTGTTAAAAGAGTTCGGGGTTGACTCTTCTTTTGCTATACCTATGCACTGTGATAATAAAGCTGCTATCTTCATTGCGAATAATCCAGTTTATCATGAGCGCACTAAACACATTGAAGTAGATTGTCATTTTATTCGGGAATCCATTCTGACTGGCAAGATCTGCACTCCCTTCACTCGTTCTGAAGACCAAGTTGCTGACATCTTCACCAAGCTGCTGGCGAAGAAGCAATTCTGCACACTGACGGACAAGTTGAGCATGATTGATATCTATGCTCCAACTTGAGGGGGAGTGTTAACATATATTCCTGTTTTATATATTCTGTTAGTTGTTTTGTTATTTCCATATTATATGTGGACCTCTCTATAAATGTTTCAGTGTTATATATATGAGGGTGCACACATTGTGCAACCCTACGCTTCCCAAAACTACTTTGTGTTTCACAATGCTCATCACAAGTCATACATAAAAGTCCAGACTCACTGGCATGTCCTTGTGTTCTCCTGATGGTGGTCCTAAAGGGAGGAGGGAGCTGAGAATGGAAGGGAGACGGGGCCATGTCACAGTCATTGTTGTGTTGATCACAAAGGATCCATGTCAGAGAAGTTGGTGCATCATCTCCTTGTTAGCGAGTTTATGTGGAAAGTAAAGGGGGTGAAATTGATTTAGTAAAGTATGGAGACAGTAGACAAGTGGATACTGCTCATGACAAGGTTGACACGTGCCATGTAGGTGCAGTACAGTGTTGGCGGTTGACAGTTGGTGGATGTGGCAGGAGCCCGATCTGGGTGGCATTTCAAGTCGAATCTCACACCATCTTTCACGTCACTGCTCCCTTCTTCCGAGCGCTTCCTAGAAGGGAGGGGGGCTAGTGAGATCATCAAAAGGGACCTCTCTGATCGCAAAGAACATGTTGATGGAGACAAATAATGTTGCTTCCTGCACTTACTATCTTTGTATTTCCGCAAACAGCTTCTCAGGGTTCGTGACAATGTTCGTGGATGATGGATTTTTTGCAGCACCGCAAGCAACGGATCCCTAGAGAGGACAGCGGAGGAAGAAAGGACTTCTACCTTCATTATAATTTGGACAATGTTGCAATATTGTTCGAGGTTGAATGTTGTTTGATAGAAAACATCACAAATTGGAGCATGGTGCTGACAAATTGTTTTTGCTACTGCTTTGACACCCTACAACTACAGTCACATGAAGACGATGGAGATGGAAGTGGGGTTCCTTCTCACGGTGGAGATGGAAAGGGGTGCACGTAGGTATTATTGCGGACGGCTGATCAGGGAAGCAGACGTCGCCAACCGGCTAAATCTTCTCCCTCTTTCTTTTACAATTATGGTTGGATCTAATGCTATGATACCATGTGGAAAATAAGTTGAAGGCAAATAAGTTGATTCTATTGAAAAAAACCTTTATACAGGAGAAGATAACACATACATCTTGGACTCAACCCTAATGTGCCAAGCATACTCAGGCCCATATACTATGTAACAATAACTCTAACACCTTTTTTTTGTACATTCATTGCATTCTTGTTATGTTTATATTTTTCTTTCGACGCTGTATAGGTTGTAGTTATTTTGCAATGTGCCATGGAAACACCAAAAAAAGCCGAAATTAACAACTCAGTCGAGTCAAGAAAAGTGTAAAACTTTAACTGTCTCTGTGCGTGTGTGCCATTAGTGGCTAGCAACAACAAACGTTGTAGATCCTGATGCATCCCTCCTTGCGTAATAGCTCAATTCAGTTCCCGGTCCATTAAAAAAATTGGAAGCTTCTACTCGAGGAAGCATGGATGGATACAGAAGATGAAAAATATATATATGTACATTCTTACTGGCATGTCCTTGTGTTCTCCTGATGGTGGTCCTAAAGGGAGGAGGGAGCTGAGGATGGAAGGGAGATGGGGCCATGTCACGGTCATTGTTGTGTTGATCACAAAGGATCCATGTCAGAGAAGTTGGTGCATCATCTCCTTGTTAGCGAGTTAATGTGGAAAGTAAAGGGGGTGAAATTGATTTAGTAAAGTATGGAGACAGTAGACAAGTGGATACTGCTCGTGACAAGGTTGACACGTGCCATGTAGGTGCAGTAGATTGTTGGCGGTTGGCAGTTGGTGGATGTGGCAGGAGCCCGGTCTGGGTGGCATTTCAAGTCGAATCTCACACCATCTTTCACATGTCACTGCTCCCTTCTTCCGAGCGCTTCCTAGAAGGGAGGGGGGCTAGTGAGATCATCAAAAGGGACCTCTCTGATCGCAAAGAACATGTTGATGGAGACAAATAATGTTGCTTCCTGCACTTACTATCTTTGTATTTCCGCAAACAGCTTCTCAGGGTTCGTGACAATGTTCGTGGATGATGGATTTTTTGCAGCACCGCAAGCCACGGATCCCTAGAGGGGACAGCGGAGGAAGAAAGGACTTCTACCTTCATTATAATTTGGACAATGTTGCAATATTGTTCGAGGTTGAATGTTGTTCGATAGAAAACATCACAAATTGGAGCATGGTGCTGACAAATTGATTTTGCTACTGCTTTGACACCCTACAACTACAGTCACATGAAGACGATGGAGATGGAAGTGGGGTTCCTTCTCACGGTGGAGATGGAAAGGGGTGCACGTAGGTATTATTGCGGACGGCTAATCAGGGAAGCAGACGTCGCCAACCGGCTAAATCTTCTCCCTCTTTCTTTTACAATTATGGTTGGATCTAATGCTCTGAAACCATGTGGAAAATAAGTTGAAGGCAAATAAGTTGATTCTATTGAAAAAAACCTTTATACAGGAGAAGATAACACATACATATTGGACTCAACCCTAATGTGCCAAGCATACTCAGGCCCATGTACTATGTAACAATAACTCTTAACACCTTTTTTTTTTACATTCATTGCATTCTTGTTATGTTTATATTTTTCTTTCGACGCTGTATAGGTTGTAGTTATTTTGCAATGTGCCATGGAAACACCAAAAAAAGCCGAAATTAACAACTCAGTCGAGTCAAGAAAAGTGTAAACTTTAACTGCCTCTGTGTGTGTGTGCCATTAGTGGCTAGCAACAACAAACGTTGTAGATCCTGATGCATCCCTCCTTGCGTAATAGCTCAATTCAGATCCCGGTCCATTAAAAAAATTGGAAGCTTCTACTCGAGGAAACATGGATGGATACAGAAGATGAAATATATATATATGTACATTCTTACTTTTTTTGCATGTCTTTTTATTGGTTGGGAGGGGGCTAGTGCATGTGTGTGTACACAGAAAACAATGTAATACATATAAGTAAAGCAATTTTGTAATTCATCAAAATTACATACATCCAACATGGCATAATGTAGGAAGCATGAGCACTCCTATACAGCCCGTGTCTCCCTGTCCAACATGTTTTGTACACGGACACTTGCGGGACATCCAAAACATTTTGGACACGGCCAAGAAGTGTCCTGCCCATGTTTGTCTTTCAGCCAAGA
This sequence comes from Alisma plantago-aquatica, assembly GCA_963693085.1. Classification (NCBI taxonomy): domain Eukaryota; kingdom Viridiplantae; phylum Streptophyta; class Magnoliopsida; order Alismatales; family Alismataceae; genus Alisma; species Alisma plantago-aquatica. Next base: position 1,126,726,229 of record OY856409.1, on the reverse strand, counting down.
CACGCTGGGCATGACCCATATACTCCCTGGACACATCAGTCTAGCAACTCCTGCTGCTCAAGTACCTTATTATAGTGTGAAATTCTAAATTTACGATTACTATTTAAGCATGTCTTGCCATTCATAAAATATAAGACAAAGCTGAGATCTACTCAAAATTGCAAACAAAATCTCTTAAAAAGAGTCCACATGACATGACAATAACCCTCTAAATAAACAACAGTGTGGAGTCTGCTTGGACTCTAGTGTGCTTGGGTGCTTTCTTTTTTAGCATCAGTATATAAGTATCCACACCGTCACTTATATATAAGTCTTTTAATTTTGTGATAAGCTCTGCAAAAAGGGTGGAATCAGTGTGTGTTATGAGTATGATTTCTATGGTGATCCACGTCCAATTGGATAAACATGGGAACATTTCATCTGAATAAGCATGCAAATAATAAATTGGTAATTACGGATCCCTTTGTTTCTTTTACTCTATGAAAAAGAGTGTATGTGCTCCTAGTCTGAGTGATTTTCATAGTTGTGTCTTAGCCATCTTTTTTTCTTTATTTTGTCCATCTGTTAACAATTTATAACGTCCTTCGTTGGTGATAAGTTCTGGCTGGCCACCAGTCTTAGAACAAAGCAGAGCCGAATAGAAAAAACCTTGGCGAGTCGGATGAATACACATAGCTTGACATAGCAACACTGGTAAGGCGGCGTGCTTTTAGTGCCTAAATATGTTGTTGTATGTTGGTCGGTTTATGTTTAGTTGCTACAGTTGCGTACTTAGATGTGTTCATTTGGATAAATTTGAAAATAATTTATATCTGTCATTTATACTTGAGTGCTTGTGTGTTTGATAGAATAATATATTTTCATGAGTCTTTATGCTAGCAAGCACACGTTACACATTATAGAGAGTTAACTGGCAGTTACTCGAGATGTTCTTTTTTGGGAGGTCCTATGTAATTATTGGTGTCCAGAAAGAGATCAATTTGAGTATTGATTGTATATTTGGCGTCAACGAACACATAAAAGAAAGGAAGCACGTGTTATTTTGGTAATACATGCCACAAATCAGAGGGAGTTAGCTGAAAGTTAATCAAAATTTTCTCTTTCAATAGGATATATGTAAATTACTGTAATCACTAATCATCTACTAATCGTCAATGGGCACATTTCCAAAAAAGAGAGCAAAAGTAATTTTAGTAAGCACAAGGTGCAGAGAGAGTGTTAACCAACATTTAGTCGAGTTGTTTTCTTTAAGGAGGTTGGGCGTAATTTATTGTGAATACTAACTATAGATTAGTCATCAATGGGCACATGTGAAAAAAGTGAAACATATGTGATTTTGATAATGACATGCTACAAATTGGAGGAGTCAGCTGACAATTAATCAATAGTTTTTTTTTATAGAAAATTGTATATAAGTTACTGTGAGTACTAATGATTTGTTAGTCTTAAATAGACATGTGAAAGGTATTGGGTCAGGACGATACCCGGCTATGACGGGTTCCTCTTTATTATATAGAGAAAGAATATTCACATACTAGACCCAACAGATAAAGAGAATAAGAAAGAAGTATAGAAATAAGAAGTTACTTCTAACACTCCCCCTCAAGCTGCAGTATACACATCATGCATACCCAGCTTGGAATTCATGTAATTAAAATCCGACGGAATGAATAGCTTTAGTGAAGATGTCTGCCACTTGTTGTCCAGTTCAAACGTGAGGAGTCTGAATCTTCTTGGAAAGCACTAAATCACAAACAAAATGGAAGTCCACTTCAATATGCTTAGTACGCTCATGAAACACAGGATTATTGACAATGTGGATGGCTGCTTGATTATCACACATAAGAGAGATAGGTGTCTCAACAGACACTCCCATTTCAAACAGAATAGACATGACCCACTGTAATTCACAGCAAGCATGTGCCATTGTGCGATACTCAGCCTCTGTGTTGGATCCTACTACCACATTTTGCTTCTTGCTCCTCCAAGTTACCAAATGTGACCCAAGGAATACACAGTAGGCAGACGTAGACCGCCTGTCTCCAACAACACCTGTCCAATTTGCATCAGTGTAACTAGTGAGCTTCAACGGGGTATGTGCAGGATTTTTACCAGTGAAATAGGTAAGACCCTTTCTGTAACATACCGAATTATGGACATTATGTCTTTTGATCATTTTTTCCATCTTTTCCTTTCATTTCTATCCTCTTTGTCTTTCATGTTTAATTTGTGGAGAATATGATGGTCTAATGAACATTTGTTTACCTTTTCTATCAATATTTGGGTTTATGCACAAATACCTCAGTGAAAGCTTGGTAATGGGTTTAATATGTAAAATGTCCACTTAAGTAATAAAAAGGATAAAATATTTTGTCCTAGAACTTTCTAGTGTTTTTTAGAATATGAAAAAGAAAGAAAATTTCGAAATATATATAAAGGAGATGATAAATGTAATAATTGGAAATAATATAGGATATAATGGATAAAAGGAGATAATGAGGAATATATTGTCCCAAAAATCATAAGTAGAAGCCTATAAATATAATTTGGATATCAATCTTGTTTTCTTGACTTAAAAGAAACTTAAGGGCCAAGTATCACCTAACTTGGAAGATAAATGCATATATTGATGTCTTTATCAAAAGAAAATAGGAAATAAGCTAATTAAGTGAAATAAAATATTTAATGTCCACAAATTGGAAAATTAACTCCAAATTCGTGATCTAAACATAGAAATAAGCCTTTGGAAAAATTTACATCTAATTTGGTCAATGTTTAATATTTTATTTTATTCAGGAGAGAGAAAATGATTTAAAGACCAAAAATATTAAATTTATGTTAAAAAAATTATTTAATGCCAAAATCGTGTTCCACAGGTTTATTATTGCTTATAGGCCAAGTTTTATATATTTTTTAAATTTTCTAGATGCCTCTAATAAATTAAAAGGATAAAATAAGTGATAAAATTTAAATGCATTAAATAAAATAATAAAAGTCTTCAAAAAAATAAACTAATACCAAATTCGTGTTATACATGTTAAAATAGACCTTTGGATGAATTTTGATTCAACTTGGAAAATATTTGATGAGAAGGTGAATTTAGGAGAGAGAACGTGTGTAAAACTTTCAACTCATCATTTAAAATAACAAACAACTTCAACAAATGGAAATAATGACAAATTCGTATCCAACATACTTAATATGACTTATGGGTGAAGTTATATTATTGTTGGATAATCATAGAGTCATAAATGAATGAGAAAAGAGAAAATATGATTTGAATTATTTAACCTATTAAAAGTCCCTAAAAGGCAAAACTAATTCCATATTTGGATTCTACACGTCAAAATCAGTCAGGATGTCAATTTTGGTTAATTTTGGAAACCGTTTGAGCCCTCAAAAGAGGAAAGAGAAAATCATTAAATAATACATATATCACTTTAGTCAAAATCAGATTTGGATAATGATTTAAATGTCGCAACTCTTGACTTTATCCGCCCGATCGGACGGCCGGGGTCCCTCGGTGGATCCGGGTCCATAGATCCGACGACTCAGAGTCGTCTCCTACCTTGGTTCGAACAAGGAAAGTTGAAAACAGAGTTTTGATTTTTCATTTTGCGATCTCTCTCTACACTTAACCAAATTGAGTGATTTTTGTTGCTATGGATTCCTCTTGAAATTTCGCACAAGATTATCTCAAATTTTTTGTGTTTTGACGAATATTTGAGAAACAACCAATTCGGCCGAAGCCTTCCTCTCACCTTGAGTACCAAAATCCTAACCTAGACCCCCTTGCCTATAAATACCTCTACCTAGACGCTCTCCGGCACTTGTGCATCTCAACCCACCTCTCAATTGCTTGTTTCGACCCTGTTTCAAACCCCGACGAGTGGCCAAAGGAGTGCAGCTTGCGGTGCCCATCTCTCTCTCATCTCTCCATCTCCGGTGCAATCAAAGGTACCATCAGTTTTGTTTTTCCTTCCTCTTTCTTTTGAGTGCTTGTACGCCGATTTTCGTTGAGTAATGTGTTTTTGCCCAAAATCTCGCAAGCTGCTGCTTGTGGACCTCGTGTCCATGGCGGGCGAGGTTGGGAGGAAGATAATTTCCCATAGATTTACCGTTTTGTCCCTCTCGCATCCCTTCTCCTCGCTTTTCGATCGGGGGCACTTTCGACCTTTGGAATTGTCTTTGTGTGCCTTGATTGGAGGCAGCGTGGGCGCTGACCGCTGACGCGGCGGCTTATCATTGGCCCACGTCGCGCGGGCCGCCTCCTCTTTCCCTCTCTCACCTCTCTGTTTCAAAGGTTTTTGCCTACGTGGCATCGTTCCATTGGCTGATATTGCAAAATTGATATCTTTTTACTCGTTTGTCCAAAAATAGAAAAAAAATATGTTTTGGAATCGGGAAAACATATCTATCCATTAAAAATATTTACGAAGTTTGATTCTGATGTTTTCGAAAACGTATTTTTGAGGATGATTTAATTAGCTTAAAAACATGAAAAATACCTTGAAAAGTCTATATCTCGAAAATATACAAAACTATATGTTATTTTGATCAGAAGAACCTAACTAAGACATCAGTGATGGTTTCAGAGTCTAAATCGGAGTTTTATGTGAAAAGTCCTAAATATGGGTTTTCTTTACCTTTATGCATATGCAAAACCCTAATGCATGTTAATACATTGAAAATAGAGAAAAAAAATGGAACTTGGAATCGATTAAGTGGTGCAAGTTGATAATTGGAATCAATATTAAAGGTATGTGCATTTACACCTTAAGTTGGAAAATATTTGTGCCATGTCCTACTTTTTCCACAATGAGGTTTATTTGAACCCTATATCTTATGCTCATGATTCTTTTGCTATACTTGCCTCATAATCTGTTTTGGAATATTGTTCTTGGGTCTTGGTACCCCTCTGCCATGATCTATTTGATTGATGTTATTACTTGCCATTAATTCTAGCATGATGATTTTATTAGACTAACTAGCTATAGTAGCGGTACTTATGTACAACCACCCATAGTTGGGGAATGTGTTATTTCTCCCCTGGGGAACGTCTTATTCTCCCCCACACACAAAATGTGTGTAGGTGACTGGGAATGTGTTACTCTCCCCTCACCCTTTGGTTGAAGGTTCGGTAGGTGCCTCAACCCTACTTAGTTAAGGTAGTCAATATTAATCATGCATGCAATTCTTTTATTATACTTTGTTTATGGCAAGCATCTATTGAAAGCTTCTTTTATATATGGCCTCATTCTTTTGTTATCTTCATCTTATGATGAATCTTAGCCTATTTTTACATGTTTTGCTTATCTTGTTATCCTAGAATAGTTTTTGTGACACATATTTTCTTCCCTTTCCCTTTTTGCTGGGTTCTTTCCCAACCGCCCAGGAGCTGAGCAAGGTGATGGATAAGGCGTGAAGATCTTAGCTTTGGCATGGACTTAGTTGATGGAGTTGATGCTTGGAGACAAGACTGTAGTAGTTGGACTTCCCTCTATCTAGATCCTTGTTTATGTATGTTGATGTAACCCTAAAAGGGAGATTGTTGATGTATTTTTGTACAATCTTTTATGAAATTGATTTAGTCAAAAAAAATTATTCCGCTGCTTTCCAATGTGTTTGTTTACCATATTTTAGTAAGGAGGTGATCAACTATTCTTTACACTTTCCTGGTGATCCTTTGATGTACTGTCGAATCCGGGTAACTGCCCTCCATTGTGACAATTTTGGCACATTCATAAACTGGCTAACAACTTCCACAACATATGAAATGTCAGGTCGTGTAACTGTCAAATAAATCAGTTTCCCCACAACCCTTTTATATTTTGTTGTATCAAAAAATTCAGTATCATTACAAATAGATGCCTTGACATTATAATCCATAGGTGTGGAGACTGGCTTGCATTGTGTCATGCCTGTCTCTGCAAGAAGATCTAGAACATACTTTCTCTGAGAGAGATTTATGCCCTTTTTGGACCATAGAACTTCTATTCCAAGAAAATATCGAAGAGTGCCCAAATTTTTTGTCTGAAATTGTATTTGTAACTACTCCTTGATATGAGAAATGCCAGAAGAATCGTCACCTGTAATGACAATATCATCTACATAGACAGCTAGAATAATAGTGCCACTTGACGATTTATACACAAATAAGGAATGATCAGTAGAGGACCGTTTGAACCCAAACTGTAAAAGGGAGGCACTGAATTTGTCAAACCATGCTCATGGAGATTGTTACAACCCATATAAGGATTTCTTCAACTTGCACACCTTTTGACACTCCCCCTGAGCAACATACCGAGGAGGTTGCTCCATATACACTTCCTTAAGAAGTTCACCATGAACAAAAGCATTCTTAACATCCAGTTGAAGCAAAGGTCAGTCATAATGAGTAGCAATAGAAATAAGTATCTGCACAGAATTGAGATGAGCAATTGGTGAGAAGGTCTCAAAGAAATCCACACCATATGTCTGAGTAAACCCCTTTGCCACCAACCGATCCTTCAAGCGTTCAATAGAGTCATTCGGTTTCTATTTAATAATATAGACCCAACGACAACCAACAACAGATTTACCAGACAGAAGATCCACCAAGTCCCAGGAGGAATTCTCATAAAGAGCAGCCATCTCACTATCCATAGCCTCTTTCCACCCATCATGTTTAGCGGCCTCTGTGTAAGAACGAGAAACAGCTGCGGAATCAAACTGGAGAACAAACATGCGGGTTGTTATTGGTGATAGATGAGACAAGCAGCATACACTGGAGAGTGGATGGCGTATAGTGCAAGATCGAACACCTTCACGAACTGCAATAGGAAGGTGTAAATCTAAAACATAAGCATCAGGAGAACTCTCATTATGAACAAGTACCTCAGAAGTATCAGACGATGGTGAGCCAACCTAATGGACCGATGTTGCTACATCCTCTAGATGGTGCCCTTCTTTCCTAGTGTAGACTAGTGGAACATGATCAATAAGTGGAGATGTAGACGGCGGTGGTGGTGTAGTGGTTTCTGGAAAACTCTAATCACACGGCACAGGAAGAAGTGGCTCTCTCTCACTCTCAAAGATATGGTCACTCACACGAATATGCTCCCCCTTACTTTGGACAGAATCAGCAAAGAACAGAGTGGATGCATGGAAGGTAGTGTCAGCTGACACAAACATACAACGAAGACGAGGGCAATAACATTTGTATCCCTTCTGTGTGGGGGAATATTCCAAAAAGACAATGTGAATTGTGCGAGGAGACAACTTGTCAGCATGTGAATCAAACACATGAACAAACGCAGTGCAACTGAAGACACAAAGGGGAATAGGAAAAGCTTGCTCATCTGCTCATAACATAGAAAAAGGGGTGGCCTCTCGTAAGACAGAAGACGGATGACGATTAATCAAAAAACAAGCAGTGAGAAGGGCATTAGATCAATATTTTTTCGGCACAGACATTTGAAAAAGGAGAGTTCATGTTATATCAAGAAGATGGCGGTTTTTGCGTTCTGCAACCCCATTCTGTTGAGGTGTGTGAGGACATGTCGTTTGATGTACCATGCCAACAGAGTTACAAAAATGGGAGATAGCCATCTGAACATATTTTAAGGCGTTGTTCGCACAAAGAATCTTGATATGGGCATCAAATTGAACTTTTATTAATTGATAAAAAGTTTGAATACTTCATCTTGTGACTTAAGTAAGTACACCCAGGTCATGCAAGAGAAGTCATGAATGAAAGAAAGAAAGAAAATAACAGAACCCATTATAACTTGGCTCTTTAACAGGACCCCAAACATCACTGTGGATTAAATCAAAAGGACACTTTGAGTGTTTAACAACACAACTTGGAAAAGAAATATGATGATGCTTGCCTAGTTGACACGAATGACACTCTAAGGACTTTACGGATGCTAAACTTAGAACAAGATTTTGAAGATTCTGCAAAGACGGATGCCCATAGCAACAATGCCATTGTAAGGGAGAGCAGTTGAAGGCGGTCGATGGGATCTAACGAGCTGGGTGACCACCTTCGAAGAAGTAGAGATCACCTTTCCTAGTCCCCACTAATCGTCTTCCAACTCTTGGGATCCTGTAACACAAAAAATGAGTTTCCAAAGATTACTAAGCATTGTCGACCAAAAAAAAGATTACTAAGCATTTCAAAGAGTCGATCAACTTAGCAATAGACATTAAATTGAAAGGAAAGTTTGGTACATAGTGTACAGACTATAGAGTCAAATCATATGATGCTTGTACAGTTCCACAAGCCTGTACTCGCCTGATAGATCCATCAGCATGGGTTACCAAAGAGTGTAGGATATAAGAGTCAGAGGACATAAGCATAGATCGTGTACCCGTCATATGCTGAGAGGCCCTGGAATCCACCACCCGAGTATGGATGTGAAGCAACAAATGAAGTCCCTTGGTTACTTGTGTCTGAAACCAGGTTGGCGGAAGCAAAAGAGCCAAGGGAAGCGTTTTTAGTACCTTGAAGGAGGCGATCATATTCTTTCTTTGAGATGGTAACATCTGGTTTAGAAGCGCCAAATGAAGGGGCAGCCATAAAATTTGCAGCACCAATCGGGGGTTGACCATGCTTAAAATAGTATTTTTCCTCTGTATGTCCCAGTTTCCCACAGTATGAACATTTAGGATGAGGACCTCGTCCACGTCCTGCGCCACGCCCAACTCCTCTGACTGCAGCAACAATAGAGGCATGATTCTCATAAGGTTGTCCTCCCATGGTAACAGATATGGACTCAAAGGAGGATTGTTGGATTCTCGCAAAAGCTTCTTCAAGACTTAGCAGTTTATCTGTGGCGAGACACTTCTAGGAGGAGCATATACTAGATTTAATCCTGATAGGAATCTTGTTGTCACCAAATCATCCCTATCTTTCATTTATTCATCAGTTTTCAACGGCTGATAGAAGTTGAGTAATTGAGGGAGGGGTTGTATAGCGTCGAAATAATTCGCCAGAGAACAACTATTTTGCCTTTCTACAAAGAGACGATCATATACCGTATATAGGCGGAGAGCATTCTTCTCGTGGGAGTGTTTCTTCGCAACCTCCCGTACTTGTTTTATTGTGGGATAAAACATGAACCTAGATGCAATATGTAGTTCTATGCTATTCCACAACCAAGACTTTACCAACCCATTATGTTTCCGCCATGTACGATAATCTTTGCTAGTTTCATCAGGAGGTTCTTTCTCAATAAAGTCAACCTTCTCTTGAGACTTGAGAACCGCATAGATAGCATTCATCAAAGGAGATAGTTCTGTGAGTTGATCTTCACAGAAGCAATCTGAGACTGATCATTGTATACAATTGTAGCTGGCATAGTAGGCTTCTCGTCCCCCATGATTGATCAGAATAGAAGAGAGTTGAGAGAACGATGCAGACAACATGCAACATGTCGTGTGGCACACTAACACGGCGTGTGGGGTCACTGGCTGAAAAATTACAGAAGTCGTGCACTACGGCGTATAAGGGAGTGACACGCCGTGTCTGTCAAAGTCTGAAAAATCACAGAAGTCGTGTACAGCGCTGTGTAAGGGAGTGACATCTTATGTTTGTAGGAGGTGTAAGATCCGGTCGATGTTGACACGTCGTGTCTCTGACTGACACGCCGTGTAAAGCGTCGGGATGAGCAACTTGATGAGAATTTCCGCCGTCAATCTGAGGGAATTCTCCTGGAAGAGGCACCGGGGAATTGCTGAGAAGAAAAATACCCGAGAAGACACTCTGGGAGGGTGACGGGAATTAGCGTTGTGACCGTTGACAATCATATGATGTGAAACTGATGCATCAACAGCCCTGTGAAACGTAACGTGCCGCAAAGTTGCGTGTGATGCAGCGGTGAAGGGATATGTTATGTATCCTCTTCCTTTTATTAATAAGAGTATTGAGACAAGTACATAGCGGTCCAGCAGTAAATAAAAATTATAGAACATAAATAAACTGAATATAAAATAGATATATTAACACTCCCCCTCAAGCTGGAGTGTGTATGCCCAGCTTGTTGCACAGACTCTGAAAAGTTGTTGGACTTAACGACTTTGTGACAACATCGTCAAGTTGATCTTCAGATTTGACATGAGAAGTTACAACCTTCCCATTCTTGATCTGATCTCTGATGAAGTGGCAGTCAACTTCTATGTGCTTAGTGCGTTCATGGAAGACTGGGTTCTTGGCAATATATATTGCAGCTTGATTATCACATCTAAGCTCTATAGGAGACAACACAGGAGTTTTTAATCAGAAAGCATAGATTGAACCACTGCAACTCGCAACAAGCATGAGCCATTGCTCTATAATTAGCCTCCGTGCTAGAACGTGCCACAACATTCCGCTTCTTGCTTTTCCAGGTGATAAGATGATTTCCTGGAATAGTACAATATCTAGATGTGGATCTCTTGTCATTTAGATTACCAACCCAATTTGCATCTGCATAGCCAGTAAGAACAAGAGTAAATATAGGAGTCTTAGGTCTATAATAGGTGATCCCTTTCTAGGTGCACCTTTCAGATATCTAAGAATGCAAAAAATTGTTGTCCAATGTGACTGATGTGGTGAGCTCATATGCTGACTCACCACTCTTACAGTAAAGGAGATGTTAGGGCACGTAACTGTCAAATATATCATCTTACCAACAATCTTCTTGTAATATCCTAGATCTGAATAATCAGTATCATCAGTCTTCTCCTTTACATGATAGTCCATAGGAGTATACACTGGCTTGGACTCACTCATACATGTCTCACAAAGAATATCCAGCACATATTTCCTCTAAGACAAATTAGTACCTGCATGAGATCGAAGTACTTCAATGCCTAGAAAATACCTAAGTTTGCCCAGATCATTTATGAAAGTGCCTCTGCAATCCTTCTTTCACACGTGACATACCTACAGAATCACTATCAGTGATAACTATATCATCAACATATACTGCAATAATAATAGATCCAGCAGAAGAACTAGAAAAGAATAAGGAGTGATTAGCCACAGAACGAGAAAAGCCCATCTTTAATACAGCATCATTGAACTTGTCAAACCAAGTTTGAGGAGATTGTTTCAACCCATAAATGGCTTTCTTCAATCTACACACCTTCTGACACTCCCCCTAGCAACAAAATCAGGAGGTTGCTCCGTGTACACTTCTTCCTGTAGATCACTATGTAGGAAGGCATTCTTGACATCAAGCTGAAATAGAGGCCAATCAAAAGTAGTAGCCAGAGAAATAAGAATCTGTACTGAATTCAGACGAGCTACAGGTGAAAAGGTCTCAAAGAAATCAACCCCATATGTCTGAGTGTAACCTTTTGCCACTAGTCTAGCATTGAATCTCTCTATTGAACCATCTGGATTATGTTTCACTGTGAATACCCATTTGCAGCCCACAACATTCTTATCTGTAGGTAAGTCAATAAGCTCCCATGTGTCATTCTGTAGAAGAGCAGACATTTCAGATTGCATTACCTGTTTCCAACCAATATCTTTCATAGCATCAAGATGATTCTTTGAGATGACCATGGAATCAATCCCAAGAGAAAAGGAGCGTGCCTCCATAGATAATTTTGACAAACAACACACACCCGCAATAGGATGACGAGTTGTATAGGAATGAGTACCTTTACGGATAGCAATGGGAACATCAAGATCATATGGTTATTCAGGAGTCTCTTGAGTAGAGGGAGATGGGGAAGGCTCAAGGACTGGAGTCGCTACTTCATCATGGTCTTGCCTTCTTTGTCTATGGTATATGTGTGAATATTGTTGAATTGAAGTAGCATCTGTTGGCTGCTCTTCCTGAATTACAGTATATTCTGGAATGATAGGTGGTGCTCTCTCACTCTGTTGTGGTGGTGGCACTCGCTCACTGATTTCTGATGGTGGAACTCTCTCACTCTCACACAATTGCTCCCCCTTACTGGGAACACTAGAGAAATATGGAGTGAACTCATGAAACGTTACATCCCTAGACAACCATACGACGAAGACTGGGACAGTAACACTTGTAACACTTGCTGGTGTTGGAGTAACCAAGAAAGAGAGTCCTAATCGACCTAGGAGACAGTTTATCATCCTTAGGATCAAAATTGTGGACAAATGAAGTACAACCAAACACCCTGAGGGGAACAAGAAATGGTTGATCATTAGGACTTAGGACAGAGAAAGGAGTATGTCCTTGAAGCATGGAAGGCTTCCCGTTAATAAGAAAACATGCAGTAAGTAAAGCATCAAACTGAAATCTCTTAGGAACATTGGATTGAAACTTAATTGTCCTGGCAACATCAAGAAGGTGACGATTTTTCCTCTCACCGACCCCATTTTGTTGAGTGTGAGGACAGGATGTACGATGTATCATCCCAACAGAACTACAAAAATCCAGCATTCTGAACATATTCCAAGGCATTATCAGACTGAAGAATTTTGATATTGCAATCAAATTGGACTGTTATTTCTTGATGAAAATGCTTGACAATGGACAACATAGACTCTCGACTCTTCAACAAATAAATCCATGTCATGCAAGAAAAATCATCTACAAAGGAAATAAAATAGCGAAAGCCATTATAACTGCTTTCTTTTATAGGACCCCGAACATCACTATGGACTAACTCAAAGGGACGAAGAGCCCGTTTATTGACACGACTGGGGTACAACATTCTATGATGTTTTTTCCAACTAAAAGACTAACACTCTAATGAAGACGGCTGTGATAAATCTGGTTCTAACTTCCTCAAGCTCTCCAGAGAAGGATATCCATATTTGTAGTGCCACATTAAGGGAGAGTCGCTCAAAAGGATAGCAAGAGCAGGAGCAGATACTTGACGAGGTAGACTTTCACCATGGAAGAGGTAGAGATCACCTTTCCTAGCCCCCCCACCAATCGTCCTCATATTCTTGAGATCATGTAATACAAAACAAGAGGGTCCAAATGCCACTGTACATTTCACAGTATCAATCAATTTTGCAACAGGAAGAAGATTAAATGGAAATGCAGGCACATAATGTACAGATTTAAGATCAATTCTAGAAGTCAGAGATATAGATCCACTGGCTAACACTCTCCTCATTGAACCATCTGCTAATGTCACAGACTGGTGAGGAATATGTGAGTCAATGGAATGAAGCAGTGTCCTCATACCAGTTATGTGTTGTGAAGCTCCAGAGTCAACCACCCATGAAGAACTTGAACTGGTAGCCAATAAAGTAGCCTAATTACCAGTAGTAGACGCCAAGTTGGCTGAAGAAGAAGAAGATGATCTCAAACCAGATGTTGAGTAACCAGAATAAATCTATCATATTCCTCCTTGGTGAGTGTGATGCCATAAGATCCAGAACTCAAAGCAAGAGGCTCAAAAGACTCAGTAGTGCCAGTAAAGTTGGTTGTCCCCACAGGTGGCGTAGAAGGTCTACCATGCTTCTTCAAACATTTCTCCACCGTGTGTCCAAGACGGCCACAGAGGGTGCACTTAGGTCATGTGCCACCTCCTCGGCCTGTACCTGTACGGCCTCCCTTAACTACAGCAGCTACAGATGCATGATATTCTCCAGGAGAAACCAAAACTGTAGAATCAACTGGTTCAAAGTTGGATTGCATAACCCATGAATATGCTTCTTCCAGGCTGGGAAGTTCACTGTAGGTTGAACGGAATGAAGAACTCAGGCTGAATAAGAACTTTGTTATAACCAAATCATCTCTATCCTTGACCTGTTCTTGGACAGTCATTGGATGATAGAAACTCAGTTCTTGAGCAATAACTTGGATCACCCCAAAATATTCTTCCAAAGGCTTGTCTCCCCGTCGTTCTGTAAACAGACGGTCATATATCATGAACTGACGAAGAGCATTCTTCACTTGAGAGTAATATTTTTTGACTGCATCTCATATCTCTTTAGGAGTGGTGTAAAACATGAACCTAGCAGCAATTCTAGGTTCCATGCTCCCCCATAGCCATGTCTTCACCAAACTGTTCTGACGCTTCCATTCAACATAGCCTTTGTCAATAGTCGCAGGAGGATTAGACTCAACATGCTTCGCCTTATCTCTGGATTCCAACACTGTATGGACAACATTCATTCAAAAGAGATAATTCTTCCCATTCAGCTTGATGGAGGAGATAGGTGACATCTCATTGTAGACAACCGATGCCTTAGTGTCCTCCATGATTCAGAAGGAAGATAGGGTGACGGAGTGATACACGTCAAGACAAAGACAGAGTGACGGAAGGATACATGTCACGTCAAAAAAATTAGATGCGTGTTTGACGCTTCCACAACCCCCAACTGAAAATTCCCTAATCACACATGGAGGAGATGTGATTAGGAATTTTCGACGTAGAAGTGGACCCTTCGGTTCAGAGTTTTAGAACTCCGTCTTGGCCTTTAAAGATGCTCGCGCTATCGGCCAGAGACAACGCACACGGCTGCTACCGCTGGTTTTCGGGAGAAGATATCAATTCAGCACGAAGAACTGCATCGTACTGTTCACTGCTACAATACTCGTGTCATACTATTCACTGCTATAGTACTACGCCGGTATTGTTTACCGGTATTGTTCACGCCACCGGTACTGGTCAGGCCGCTAGTATTGTTCACCGGTATTGTTCACGCCGCCGGTATTGTTCACGTTGCTGGTACTGTTCACACCGCCAAGAATTAGGTTAGGCATCCAGGAGCGATAAACCGCTCTAATACCATGTGAAACGTAACGTACCGGAAAGTTGTGGCCGATGCAGTGGTGAAGGGATACCAGACGTATCCTCTTCCTTTTATTAATAAGAGTATTGAGACAATTACATAGAGGTCCTACAGTAAATAGAAATTACATAACATAAACAAACTGAATATAAAATAGATATATTAACAAGCCCCAAAGAACTTTACGCACTCATCCACGTATGGCGATTACGTGGAGAGGAGAGAGACAGAGAAGGAAGACCTTCCTCTTCTTCTAGATAGAACGAGCGATCCTCCCCTTCTCCTTCAAGCGTCCGCGATGATACGAGTGGAAGAAAGGAAGATCAACTGGTGACGGTGGACACTGGGGCTGGCAGCGGTGGGAGCCGAAATCGGCTGCGACAGTAGAGCCTCCCGGCGGCGCAGGAGAGAAAAGAGAGGGAGGAGGAGGGGTGACGGCTAGGGTATCTAGCCCAGGGTTTTCTCTGATACCATGTGAAAGGTATTGAGCCGGGACGATACCTGACTATGACGGGTTCCTCTTTATTATATATAGATGGAATATTACATCCTAGACCCAACAGATAAATAGATTAAGAAAGAAGTATAGAAATAAGAAGTTATTTCTAACAAGACACATACCCAAAAAGAAGAGTATATATAATTTTAATAACAACACACTACGAATTGGAGGGATTCAATTGCCAATCAATAGAGTCATCGCCTTTAGTAGGTTGTATCTAACTTTTCTTGGAAATAGATAAATGTAAGGGTGTACCTAATTTTTTTAGTCTATATGTAAATGAAAAGAAGCATTTGTGGAATGGGTTTTAATACTAGTCCTTTGCCATCTTTTTCTAACCATACTTGTTTGGACACCATGCAAACAACACACTACATTTCTTAATTTCCAGCAGCTAACCTACTTTGATCGAGTATCCATGACAATTAGTAGCATTGTATGATATTAATTTAATTGTGTAACACGTGCTACACGTGTATACCGCTCGTAAAATCTAGATGAATTAGATATCATGGATCACATTTTGCTCTATTAAACTTAAGTAAATGAGCAATTGGAACTCATTATTTATTCTACATCTCTACTATATTTACTAAATTAGTTTCAAAGAGTTTACTTCTTATTGTTTCGACTTTTTTCCTACAGACAAACACGCATATTCATATTCATATACAATTTAACATACATACACACATGATTTCATATACTTTTTCAAAAATAATTCCAAAATTATATATGCATCGTACACAACAAATTTGAGATCTAATCAAAATCACAAAAATATTTCTTAACGTGTAAAGTCTAAGATGAATTGGATGTCAGAAATCACATTTTGGTCTAATAAATTGATTAGATTGAGTAATAGGAACTCATTTGTTCTTTAGGAAAATCTAATATGTTAACTTGGGGGTGACGTGTTTAGTTGCCTACTTCATATCATTTCAATTACATAGATAAGCATGCATAGATTCATATTCGTATACAATTATACATACATATATACATAATTAAAATGATTTTTAAATAATTCTGGTACATGCATGCATGCATTACACACACATGTAAATTAAGTATATTTTGTTAATCCATAAAAAATATTTTTCCTCGTCTGGTGTTTTTTTACAGCCTTGGCTATGTACGCAAGCGCCGTCCGGACTCCGGAGAAGCCGGACGTCTATAGGCGTCCTTCTATGGTAGGAACTCTCTGTCAGGAAGCTGACCACTACTAGGGAGTATGGGAGAAGCCAAGTCATCAAAAAGGGGAGCAACCCTCCTCACAAATGTTATATATATCTGTATTTATGCCTGTTATACAATTCGAAACAGATTGCTAACGGATCTTATGAAGGGGCACCATTTAGTTTGAAATTTTCAGTTATGCACTTCATTTATGATGTGGTCATCATAAATTATAATGTTCAGCCAGAAAAGGTTTACTTAAGAGAACACAACAGAAAAGTTTTGTAAGATAGGAAAAGGTACAGTTGATTTAGTTAAGCATCGAAAAAGAAACTATACCTCTAGAAGCACCCCAAGAGCATGCTGAAGTTCAGATTGCACAAATTTGCAGTGGTCCAGAAGTTCATCTGTTGCCTCTAGTGCTTCCCATACTCGCTCCTTTATACCAGGACCTAAATTAGGCCTGACAGTTCGAACCCATTCTCCATGACAGTTTTTAAATTCATGCCTAAAAGCAAAGTTCATGCATGAAATTAGAACGCCAAGACAACAAAAGTATGAACTGTACTTAGGGGTCAGAATAAACTACACTTCATAAATAAAATGTCACAGTAAGGCAAAAGTAACAGACAGGCAAAAAAAGTGTAGGTTACAAACTAACTACATCTTATTAACAAGATATTAATATTGATATCGATAAATTGCAAAAACTTGTGGCATTTAGGACAAAGATGTTAAAACAGGTTTTCTTTCATCTTTATCTTAGTATTTTTGGGAATATTACTATCAAATTAAGAATTACATATGAACACAGCAATGCACCCATGCTTGACACGTACACGACATCATTTAGCTAATGCACTGACTCAAATAGTGTGGTACTTATACATTACTGATGAATGCTTCTAATGTTATTCATATGTTCCATTGTGAAACTATAGATTATCCGCAATTTGATGTCCACGTCCACACATCTAATGTTCTCATGTGACATCAACAGCTTTTCATGGTTCAGAAATAAGATTAGCACTTGTCACTGTTAAGGTCTTAAGTAGTCAGTTAATTAAGTTATTGAGTCTATTTGTAATATGGCCCAATTGTGCCTTGGCCCATTAAGGTTCTGTCCGCTTCCTTGTACCTCCTCCTGTTTATAGGAGCAAGGTTTTCTAATACAATACATCAATTAGTCCTCTGTTTATTTTTAGACATGATATCATAACGATCCATTTGTTTTTCTATCCGGATCTGGCTAATCGGGTCATGTTGTGCATTGACACAAGTTATCAATTCTCATCCTACACATATCTACCGACATATCCATTGCCTTTGCTATGGTTTTTTACTTTCAACTGCAAGCACTAGCTTTGATTCTTTTTGTGGTTGGCGTGAGGGGGAAAATAGAGGAAGATGAGGAGAGAAGATGAGATGGAGGAGAAGCAATGACAAGAGGAAGACTTTATTTTTGTTTCTATCAGTATGGATCTTCATGCTATTTTTGTTGTATATGTTATATAAATTCTTGGAGAGCTTACTATTTGGAGTTTCATGTTTGTTGCTTGCTTATTTGAGTTGATGGTCTTCTATCCAGCTAAGTCGTCTCTACTTTCTACTTTTTGACCGTGCATTATTTGAACGTTGGCATTGTTCGTGCCTTGCGCATTTAGACTTTGTGCTAATGTGTTCCAACACTATCTAGTATGTCTGTGCTCCGTTTGCACATTGAACAGTCTGTGTTGTGAAGTGTGTTTACTACTGTTAATATATATTCCTGTTTTATATATTCTGTTAGTTGTTTTGTTATTTCCATATTATATGTGGACCTCTCTGTAAATGTTTCAGTGTTATATATATGAGGGTGCACACATTGTGCAACCCTACGCTTCCCAAAACTGTTTTGTGTTTCACATGGTATCAGAGCAGTAGATCCAGCCGCCACCCTCCCACCCTTCTCTCTCTCTTCTCCGGCCGCCCCCCCCCTCTCCCGCCCGCGCCGCCCAGCAGCCACCCAGCCGCCGTCGGGGCGCCGCGCCGCGCCGGGCAGCAGCAGCCGCCGGGCTCGCCGCCGGGGCCGGGCGCCCACTCCGACGCAGGGGGCCGGTGCGCCTCCGCGGTCCTAGCCACCGGTACGTTGGCTCCGTGAAGTCCTACAGCGATCCGGTAGCTTGAAGTTGGTGTGACGTAGACCGTTTTTTTTCGGTCTCTTGCCTGCCTGCCCGTGTAGGCTGTTGTGCCACCGGGTTCTGTTCTGCGCTTCGGCGTAGACCGTATGTGAGAGGTCTTCTCCGTGTTTTTTGTGCATGTTGTGCCTGTCTGACGGCGTAGACCGTCTCCTGCCTGATCGTGCCTGTTCCTGCTGTGCCTACTGCTCCCATGGCGTCCTCGCATGATGACTTCCGCCGTCAGGTTACCACTGTGAAGCTTGATGGGCGCAACTATCCGCATTGGGTCTGCTCCATGACGATCTATGCCCGATCCCAGGGCAAGTACTCACATCTTACCTGTGCTGGTCCGCCAACACCCGCCGAGGACGCTGATGCTAAAGATGTGAAGGCGTATGACGACTGGGTTCGTGACGACTCCACTGTGATGACCTGGATTCTCAACAGCAGCATTGAGAAGATTAGCGTCACACTTCTTCACCTACCTACGGCGAAGCAGATGTGGGATCAGCTCGCCGGTACTTACTCGCATAGTCAGAACCCCAAGAAGGTGTTTGACATCACCAAGCAGCTGGGACGTCTACAGTTCACGGGGACGGACATTGCGGATTACTTCTCTGACTTCACTGGATTATGGGGTGAACTGGAATCCTATCACCCTCTCTCCACGGACCTGGCTACCATGCAGCGTCAGCGCCAGGAGCTTCAGTTGGTCCAGTTTCTATGTGGATTGCCCGAGTCCTACGCTGGAGTTGTGGACCAGATCTTAGCCAGTGACCCTCTGCCGTCACTACAGAGTGCCTACAAACGCCTTCAGCATTTGCCTTCGTCTTCCTCGTCTCTGACTACTGATGTTGGGGACTCTTCGGCTCTTGCTGCAGCTTCTGGTCGTGGCCGTGGTTGTGGCCGTGGTCGCTTTACTGATAGTCGTCCTCCCGTGGGTGGAGGACGAGGACGGGCTGCTCCTGGTCGTGGAGCCTCTTCTACTGCCCCTACTTCTGGTGCGCGTCCTCAGTCAGGACAGCGCCTTTGTACCTTCTGTGGCCGGTCCAACCATATTGAAGAAAAATGCTGGGAGAAATATGGTAAGCCGGCGTGGGCCAATGCAGCTGCTGACTCCACTACTACTGCATCAGAAGGAACGACTCAGCCTACTGACTCTGCCTCCTCGGGTGCGACTGCTGACTACATCTGTGCTGAGGTGGAGCGTCTTCTTCTTGAGCGAGCTGGTGCGTCGTCTCAAGCTTCGACTAGTGGAGCTCATGCCGCCACTTATTCTGGTTATGACACTGCCTTCCTGAGCTCTTCTTCTACTCCTGGTAATACTAAGTGGGTCATCGACTCCGGTGCCTCCTCACATATTTCTGGAAATCAATCACTGTTTCACAAATTATTTAAACCTGCTAGACCCTCATCTGTTATGTTGGCTGATGGTTCCAAGTCTGCGGTGTTTGGAGTAGGGGATATTGTTTCTGACTTTCTGCTGAAATCTGCCTTATATGTGCCTAGATTTCCTTTGAATCTGTTGTCTGTCAGCAAGATATTGCGAAGCCTACAGTGTAGTCTGACTTTTATTCCTGGTTCATGTGTTTTTCAGGACCTTCGCACGAGGATGAAGATTGGTGGGCGGTATGAAGGTGCTGATGGACTCTTCTATCTGGATCATTTGCCAAAAGCAGCTAAAGCATCTGTGACTCCTGCATTATCTGCCTCAGTTTCTGCATTACAGTGGCACTACCGACTGGGCCATCCATCATCTGAAAAGTTTCGACATTTAGTGTCCGATCTTGGCATTTGTAGTTTTCAGTGCGAGTCATGTCAACTTGGAAAGCAGACTAGAGCTGTTTATCCTAGACGCAGTCAGATTAGCAGTAAAAATATGTTTGATATAGTGCATTCTGATGTATGGGGACCCTGTCATGTGCCAAGTCTATCTGGTCATAAGTATTTTATTCTTTTTATTGATGATTTTTCAAGGACTACTTGGTTGTTTATGATGAAAAGTAGGTCCGAAGTTTTGTCTGTTATCAAGTTCTTTTTTGCTGAAATAAAAACACAATATGGTATGCCTGTCAAAATTTTTCGTACTGATAATGCACTGAAATTTGTTAAAAAAGATGTGGATGTTTTTTGCAAATCTATGGGTACAATACATCAGACCTCCTGTGCTTATACACCTCAGCAAAATGGTGTGGCTGAGCGTAAAAATAGACATGTGTTAGAGGTTGCTAGAACTATTATGATGCATGCACATGTTCCTCGCTCATTTTGGCCTGAGGCTATATTGACTGCTTGTTTTCTGATAAATCGAATGCCATCATCTGTGATTGGAAACAAAATACCTATTCAAGTTCTTCAACCCGATATTCAGCTATTTACTGTGCCTCCTCGGATCTTTGGATGTACCTGTTTTGTACGGTTAGTTGGACCTACTTCTGATAAACTGTCTCCACATGTTGAGAAGTGCATTTTTTTGGGATATTCTCGTACCCAGAAGGGATAAAGGTGTTACAGTCCTACTGCAAGAAAATGGTATACTAGCAGTGATGTAGTTTTCTTTGAGGATACTCCTTATTATTCGACTCGTGGTGACAGTTTACAGTCTGATCTTATTGCCTCACCTCTACATGTTACTTCTGATTGTGTGCCTGATACTACTGACCAAGTCACTACTGAGGCTGATAAGCCTCCTCCTATAGTTTATCAACGCAGGAACAGAGCACCTTCTACTCAAGAAACCCCCCATGAAAACCAATCTTCACCTCCAGAAGGTTCTACTACACCTGAGGTACATTCTGATCTTGATTTACCCATTGCTCTTAGAAAGGGTACTCGTTCCTGCACATCACACAGTATTGCTCAGTTTGTTTCTACTGATCATCTAAATGTTCATTCTAGCAATTTTGTATATGCCTTATCTGCTATTGTTGTTCCAAAGAATATCCAGGATGCTCTACAGAGTACTGGATGGTTGTCTGCTATGAAGGAGGAGATGTTGGCCCTTGCTGAACGAGATACTTGGGAGCTGGTGGATCCACCTCCTCAGTGTAAACCTGTAGGTTGCAGATGGGTGTATGCTGTGAAATATCAACCTGACGGCACTGTTGAACGGCTGAAGGCACGGTTAGTTGCTAAAGGCTACACCCAAACGTATGGTATTGACTATTTTGAGACTTTCTCTCCTGTTGCTCGTCTTAATTCTGTCAGAATTCTTCTGTCTGTTGCTGTTAACCTTGACTGGCCACTGTTGCAACTAGATGTGAAAAATGCCTTCTTGTATGGTGATTTACAAGAAGAAGTCTATATGGAGCAACCTCCTGGGTTTGTTGCTCAGGGGGAGTCTCACAAAGTTTGCAGGTTAAAGAAGTCTATTTATGGGCTGAAGCAGAGTCCACGTGCCTGGTTTGATAAATTGAGCAACATTATGATTGATTTTGGGTTTCTGCGTTCTCAGGTGGATCATTCTGTTTTCACCAAGAAGACTTCAGCTGGTATTATTATTCTGATTGTCTATGTTGATGATATTATCATATCTGGCAGTGATTCTCTTGGTATTCAGGCTACTAAATCTCATCTAGGCAAACACTTTGCTACCAAAGATTTGGGCAAGCTTAGATATTTTCTGGGCATAGAAGTTTCTAGAAATTCTAATGCTCTTGTGTTGTCTCAGAGAAAATATGTCCTAGACATACTTCAGGAGACTGGTATGCTGGGGGCGAGACCTGCTGATATTCCTCTAGATCCTAATGTAAATTGGGATGATGACTCTTCTCCTCTCTTTGCTGATCATAAAAAGTACAGGAGGCTGATTGGTAAACTCATTTATTTGACTGTCACCAGAGCTGACATTTCTACTGCAGTGGGTCTTCTTAGCAGGTACCTTGATAAACCCAGACAGTGTCACTGGGATGCTCTTTGTCAGATTCTACGATATTTGAAGAAGTCTCCTGGCAAGGGACTTCACTACAGGAAGCATGGACACTGTTCCCTTGAAGGGTACTCTGATTCTGATTATGCAGGTAGCAGAGTTGACAGAAAATCTACTTCTGGGTATTGTACGTATGTTGGAGGTAATCTTGTTACCTGGAGGAGTAAAAAACAAAATGTTGTGGCCAGGTCCAGTGCTGAAGCTGAATATAGGGCCATGGCCCATACTGCCTGTGAATTGTTGTGGGTGCGCTCTCTGTTAAAGGAGTTCGGGGTTGATTCTTCTTCTTCTATACCTATGCACTGTGATAATAAAGCTGCTATCTTCATTGCGAATAATCCAGTTTATCATGAGCGCACTAAACACATTGAAGTAGATTGTCATTTTATTCGGGAATCCATTCTGACTGGCAAGATATGCACTCCCTTCACTCGTTCTGAAGACCAAGTTGCTGACATCTTCACCAAGCTGCTGGCGAAGAAGCAATTCTGCACACTGACGGACAAGTTGGGCATGATTGATATCTATGCTCTAACTTGAGGGGGAGTGTTAATATATATTCCTGTTTTATATATTCTGTTAGTTGTTTTGTTATTTCCATATTATATGTGGACCTCTCTGTAAATGTTTCAGTGTTATATATATGAGGGTGCACACATTGTGCAACCCTACGCTTCCCAAAACTGTTTTGTGTTTCATAACTACTATTGTTGTGACCCAGCACTCTATGGGGACTGTGATCCAGCACTCTCTAGACTGTGATGCTAGCGATTGTGATGAAGACCTTGACGCCTACCTGTCATTGTTTACTACTTCAGATGCCACAATCCTTTTGATCGAGAAACTTCTGCTACTTGTCTACGACATGCCACATGCTTTAGATTCGACCGGCTTGCAACCTACTTTGAATTATTTCTGAGGGAAAGTATTTGAGTAATGACTGATGAGTGATTTATTGTAATATTTGAGGGGAAGAAATATTTTTGTACGGGTTTGGTTTATCTTTTTATGCTTCTTTTTTATTTCTCTCTGGTTGCAAGCTGACTTGGGATTTCCCCAAGCTCCAGCTTGAGGACGAGTATTAAGGAGTGTAAGTATTTTGTTAATTAAATTATTCAGTCTATTTGTAATATGCTTACAACTATTGTTGTGACCCAGCACTATCTGGGGAATGTGATCCAGCACTCTCTAGACTATGATGCCAGCGATTGTGATGAAGACTTTGACGCCTACTGTCGTTGTTTACTACTTCAGATGACACATCCTTTTGATCGAGAAGCTTCTACTACCTATCTGTGACATACCACAAGCTTTAAATTCGACCTGCTTGCATCGTGCTTCAGATTATTTCTTTGAGGGGGAGTATTTTAGTGATGAGTGATTTATTCTAATATTTTAGGGGGAGAAATATTCTTGTATGGGCTTGGTTTATCTTTTATGCTTCTTTTTTTAGTTTGTCTCTCTATTTGCAAGTTGACTTTGTGTGCGTTGCACATGTACATACCATCTTAGACGGCATTCATGCAACTTGTCCTCAATGCTCACCACCCCCACTTTGTTATTGATATAGTCATTCCTCAAACGATCTTTTCTTGCTTTCCTCCCACACATTCATCCAAAAAAAGCATTTAGGTCACATTCATCTTGTCGAGACCTTATTTCTTACTGTCTAAGATTCACTCATTTTAGAAAGTATTAGCCTATTCAGTTAATAGGTTAATTAGTCTATTATGTACATATGCCTATTTGCCCATGGCCCATTAGGGTTTCAGTCTGCTTCCTTGTAATTGCCTCCTCTCCAATATATAGGACAGGGGTATACATATCAATATACAACGAATACACTTGTTCGCATGGTATCAGAGCGTTCTCTGGGAACCTAACCCTAGTCGTCGTTGTTCCGCTTCCCCGCCTGCGGGAGGCCGTCGTTCCTTCCATGGCCTAGGCTAGCCGCCCACCAAACACTACCTGGCCACCATGGTTGCATAATCTTCCCCCTTCATATAGATCTTTATCAATGTGCCAATGCCATTATTCCTGGCCATCTATCCTTTGCAATCTGAGTCTCTGAACGGCGTTGATTCCCGTCCAGATCTATCTATTAGTCGTCACTTTCCCCGAGTTTGTTATGCAATTTTGTACATAGCCGTCACCACGAAGCAGCCACGCCAACTCAGATCTGCCTTCCGCTCCAGCAATCATCTCCAGCAACTGCCACCATAATCACCTCCTTTTGCCCAGCCGATGTCCTTCCATCACTCCATCACTACACCTCTTCTCATGACCTTAGACAGTGCTAATTCCTGTCCAGATTCGGATTGTGGTCAGGCAAGGAGTCACCACTTTTCATTATCAAAGGAGTACAAAAGACGACATTAATTCCCATTGATCCATGGCTCTCATTCCCGAGGTAATGTCTCCTTGACGATGTAAATTTCCATCAGATCGTGCTTCAGCAGCATCCTACACTGCGTGTTGGCCAACCCACACGGCGTGTAGCACTCTAAAAATCACTCGACGGCGCAAAAGTTCATCCAGATCGCAAGTCACACGGTGTGTTGACAACCAACACGGCGTGTTGGCGGACTTCTGTGATCTCGAGTTCGCACAGATTGCAAGTTACACGACGTGTTGACATCCAACACGGTGTGTCGACAGAGATCTGGTTTACGCCTCCGACATCCTACATGGCGTATAGGATTTCCACACGGCATGTTGTGAGGAGTCAGTCATTTTTCGAGCGAAGGAGCTACACTACGTGTCAGTAACCTCACATGGTGTGTCATCAAGAGTCTGCCTCTCACCCCCCGACAATCTACACATCATGTCAAGACACAAACACGGTGCGTCAGAAGCAGTCAGTTTACTTCCGGTTCCAGTTATGACGTCCTCCAAAGGTCCAACTCTCCTCCAATTCTTGATGATAATCGGATCATGTTATTGTTGACCTAGCCTAAAAAAATTCAAGTCAAGAAAAGATCCATTTAATTTTCTGTATCCGGATCTTACAATCGGGGTGCTTTGCATATCGATTCCACTTATATGTTTTCCTACCGAGACCCATTTTGGTAGTGTCACTCCTTTTCCTACCGGCCTCCATTCTAGTAGTACTCCTATTTCTACCGAGTTTCCATTCCGGTAGTACTCCTCTTTCGTCCGAGTTTCCATTCTGGTAGTATTTCTATTTTATACTTTTCCTTTCCCATCCTCCCACCCATCATGTGTGCAACTCTCCACGTGCGGGGGGTCACATGTCCCTTTTCCACACCATCTACTCACTCTCGTCGTATTTGGTGTGTGGGGGGGGGGATATAGAGGAGAGGGAGAGTATGATAGAGAGGAGGGTATGAGGAGAACATGAGAGAGAGCATATGAGGAGAGAGATGAGATGCGATGAGATGATATTCCAAACTATCTTCATGGAGCTTCATGTTTTTCAGCACATCCTTCCACCACTTTCAGACAGCATTGAAGGATCTCACAGTTGCAACATTGATACCAAGCCTTTTGCATTTGTACCGCATTATATACGCCAGAACAAGAGTTGTTCTGGCTAATTCTAGCCTCTTGTTCCCTTTGGTGTTGATGACGTTCCAGTTGATCATCCATGATGTGTTCTTATGAGACAGGACACGAGTTGTTGCGGCTAATTCCGGCCTCTTGTTCCCTCTGGTGTGAATGGTGATACAGATGGTTGCTTCTTCATCAAAGCTCATTATATTCTAGCATGTGCATTTTGTATTTGCAAGGATTCATCCAAAGTTATCTTCACCGAGCTACTTCATTACGTTCAGCACCTTGTCCAGCGTGTTTGTGTTGTGTTATGTACATTTGTGGTCTTCTTCGCTAATTTCAGTTGGCTACACTTTTCAGACGATTTGAAGACACCTCTACTGCTACATCGACATTGTGCCTCTGTGTTTGTTCTGCCTTATGTATGTGAGATGTGTTGTTGTGCGCTTATCCCACTCACACATTCCTCTCCAATGAAGATGGCATAGTTGTTATATTTGTGATTTCTACTTCATATGTTTTTCATTCTAGATACACTTTAAAAGAAAGACCTTCAAAGCTCGAGCTTTTCCAATCTGCAGAACACTTCTCAAACAGGTGTTATCATATCTTTTTAGTTAGGAAGTATTGTTTAAGGGGGAGTAACAATTTTTGTATGGGCAGAGACAATTCTATCTTTCATTTATCATTTATTTCTTATCGTTCAATCGAGTTATGTAACTCCAAGTTGGGACATGTGTTCACCCATGCTCCAGCTTGAGGGGGTGTTAGAAAGTATCAGCCTATTTAGTTAATAGGTTCATTAGTCTATTGTGTACATGGGCCTGTTTGCCCATGGCCCATTAGGGTTCCAATCTGCTTCCTTGTAATTGCCTCCTCTCTTATATATAGGACGGGGGTGTACATATCAATATACAACGAATACACTTGTTCACAACTTCCTTATAGCATAGTTGGCCATATAGTTCTATAAAACTTGCTTTTTAATCTGAGAGGGATTTTTTTGTCACATACTACTCCAGTTGCACTCCTCCACTTCAACCATCCCGCTGGGATCCTGTGATAAAACATCATCTTGAACCTCACCCTCCCTTTCAATAATAGAACCCAAGTAACAAAACTTATCACATATTGGCATCCATTCCATCCAACTTAACCCCGCCATTCCCAATTCTAGATTGACCAAAATTGCAATGCATATATTCAGTTCTACTTTTACTAATCGTAAATCCATGAGATTCCAATGCATTTCTCCAAAGTTCAACTTTATCATTTAATATTTCTTTTCTTTCATCAATCAACACAATATCAACAGCAGATAACATGCACCAAGGGATATATCTTGAACATGCATTTTCAACTTCCTCGCAAACAAAGAACTAAAAACCAAATATAACTAGCGGCTCTCTCAGAATGACCAAAAAAGGCATTGAATACCACTGAAGAACGTTGTCAAAAAATTTTACTGAAAACCACTCTAATAACCTGAAGTATGCTTGTGGACAAAACAGAAAGTCACACGTAGTAGTTGTGGTCATAATTTTAGTTGTAAGCATCACCAAAGTTCACAAAGTACTAGTGTTGTTAAAGACAGAAAGTACAGACTATGGATATCACGGTGTAAGATTTCAACTTTGTTTTGACTTCTCAAAGTATGTAAGTGAAAGTTTGTGATAACTTCAAGGAAGCATTAAGAATGTTTAGACACAAACTTCAAAAAAAATCATGCCATTTTTGGAAGAAAATGATTTGAGCTCGAAGGGAACTTCATTTAAAAACTTCCGTTCATTCTATTGCTCTAACTTAGATATGTTTACGTAACAGAAGATCATGACTTCCTAGGCCCTATGTAGGTATACAACAGAAGGTCTCACTTGCAATAGTGCAAATGTGTAATAAAATATATAACACAAATTGAATCACCTACCTTACAAAATTACTCCAAATATGAAAATTTGCAATACAAACATTGACACTTCCCCATCCACCAAGTTTGAATGTAAAGCTACAAAGGAGAGAGGCTAAAGACCCAATACGTAGTAACTGACTTCAAGTTGTCAGAGTTTCAAGAACCTAGGCTGTATAAGACTAACTCCCCAAGCCTTCTAGTATTCAACATGACCATACAACATAAGTGAAGGGCATGAATGCTATCGGCCAACTTACAACACTCCCATGTCAAAAAGAATCACAGCAGGCCATTGCAAAGAGATGGTCTAGGCCCATCTAAATCTCAACCCATTATCTTCGACTATGCCTAAACTTTGAGAGTTCGGCAACTATTGGACAATATAGTATAGTATTGGGTTGACTTTGTCAACATCTAGTAAAAAGTGCCCCGAATATGGTACTACTCAAGAAGTTTTAATAAACCAACTTTGTGGCCCCCAAAAATTGACAACTTTGGCAATTGATCATCCAATTTCATCAAAGTTGAGTTCCGTCGTGGATATACAAAACTAGAGTACTAGAGGGTGTTAATATACAGTGCTAGAGTTTTGATGTACTAGCGGATGATGGTCAACGTGTGCAGCGTGGCGTGGATACAAGTAAGATCCCTTTCCGCTCTGGATAAGTTAATCATGATAGATTCATGTGTCAATGTCCACAGTATCATTTTGACCCACTACAAGGTTTGAGCCCTCCAAAGCATGGTACTAAACATCCTCGACATCTGGTGATTAATCCTCGATGTTACATATGTCTGCACCCGTAGATGTTCGATGTCGATGTCGAAACCTAGTAAACTTTCATGCCTGTTGAAGTTGACACAAAGACGATGTCTTGTACATTTGCATGTGACTATGTTTTTGTACATATGTAAACCTGTATGGATGGCTATATATAAACATATATATTTTATTTGTATGCTAAAATCTGATGAAATATATCAATTTTCATCATGAAATCACTATTTATACTTAATTTTTGTCAAAGATGCGTCGAAGTTTAATAGTAAAAATCCTTGATGTTTCCACAAACTTCCACTTCCACACATGTCGAAGTCGATGTCCTATTCCATACTCGAAAGCATG
This sequence comes from Alisma plantago-aquatica, assembly GCA_963693085.1. Lineage (NCBI taxonomy): Eukaryota > Viridiplantae > Streptophyta > Magnoliopsida > Alismatales > Alismataceae > Alisma > Alisma plantago-aquatica. Next base: position 1,126,697,203 of record OY856409.1, on the reverse strand, counting down.
TTCCAATCTCCTTGGGTTTTAATAGCTACTCTGTCAGGTTAGATACATACACTGACTGATTAAAAAAATGATAACTCTTCGATGTCAACCAGATTCGCTCATCGTTGTGAAGTTTGAGGACTGGCAGCAACATCTGAAGAAACTTTTCAGCTTAGGGAATGATCCATTCTTTGATATCCCAGAAAATTGCAAGGAGTGACCATGCTGAAAGCTTTTCGCATCAGAAGTGTGAAAGGGGATATAATGGTTGGCGCACACAGTGGGAGCATTTCCATGTCATATCTGATTGAGGTTTTCTTTCCGCTCAATATGGCACATAGTAGTGTGGGCACAGCAGGTGCTTCAGTCTTTGAATGGTTTTCCTTATCATAGACCCCACACATCTACTCATAGAATGTTATACCAAATAATATCTCTCCCTACTGGATTCCATTACCATACCTTTATTAAGTTCTCAAGCAGCTTCTGTCACAAGCCCTCCTTTAACAGAAGCTGATGCATCAGTTGCCACACCCACGCAACTCATGCTAATGCCAAATATGCGGCCAAGGGGCTGGACTGCTAGGCTGCTTTCTAGAACAATGATATATACTAATCACCGACATTCATGACTTGCAACTTGACATCTCTTAGGGTGGCAAGCCTTTCCACAACTTATTTCACTGCTCACATGATAAAATTTGGTTATGTATTTTTCAATGGGGTCTTCTCCGCAAGTGATAAATGTGAATATTACATGTAGCTCGCAAGAAAGCTCCCTTTTGAAATCAGTTTGTATTTTTCTCTTATGTTTTGAAACTTTCTTTCATCTTCCAATTCACTATTGAAGCTAAATTATGTCTCTTGGACTTAGACTTGGACAAGAGGTCAAAGAAGATCGGCTAAAAGTTTTGGCCAGAAACAAGATTATTCTGAATTGCTCTTATAATGCCCAAATAATCATCATGATATTCAAGTTCTTCAAGTCTATGGGATGGGTTTCAGTCTCCTTCCCTCGTCTATGTTATCGACATTGGCATCCTCAATGTCCTTTTAGAGGTGAGAGTTGCGGATGGCATGCCGTGTTCGTTGTCTAAAACTAAGGCGTCAGCAATCTGATTCATCCACCATGTCAAAGGATTTGGTGGGGAACTAGCATGACCTCTTGATATATCAACCTGCGAGCAGCTAGGACGAGTGCAGAGGTACTGCAGGTTGGAGAACAGGAGCTGTGGGTCACTAGTTGTTGCTGTAGACCACTGCTGGAGCAGCCCAGGGTACATAAAAAGAAACGGCGGCAGAATTAGAGGTTATTGCTAAAATACCATGTTATCGTAGAAACCAGGGCATATGTCTTTATTGATCCAGAAAAGAGAATATCGAGGAAGTAAATGGTGAAATTACATAAAGGTCGGAAACTAAAGAAAAAAAATGTAACCACAGTTTCAATACTCCTGACATGATAACTACACCTTTGCAGAAGCCTCATAGCACTTGAAAGAGCCGAAAGGGATGCTATAGTGTCCACAGCACTATCATCCCCATTCATGAAAATCCCCAAACTCGGAACCATAGAATTGAAATATTCCCCCAAATCTACATGTTTAAATACATCATCTAAAAAAATAATGTTAATATGTAAATTATTCTGAAAACAGAAACAAGAAACTGATAATAGAATGATAGAAACAAAAGATTTGTGATAGTCAAGTAATCTTACCCCCAAAAACTTTTCTCATTGTCATGTTTAATAATTCTGAGATATTGTGGGCACCAAAGGCAAGAAGTTGGAAACAATCATCAGCAACAATCATTCGACTTAGGGGTTTAATATCTGAACTGGATAATTTTAGTAAAACTTGGCCAACTCTATATAATATGGTTGGATCCCTAGCAAACCATCCTGTGATTTTGTCATGATTGCATAGTAATGTTATTACTTCTTCACTAAAAACATAAAAAAATGAGAATGGAACGATAATTAGGTGTCATAAGAAACATTTAGCAATATGTAGGATAATCATCCATCATAGACATGAAATGAATATTCACAAGCTTCAGAAAGAAAACAACATCTATATTTTGTGTATGCATGGCAACTTAACTAGGAAAGAAAATTGGAGAAAACCTCCCGAACCATCATCTATGATAAAAGTTGTACAGCTTCAATCAAATAAAACAAGAACACCATATCATTGAATAACAAATGTCTGTCAGCTCCTACGACTAACAGACAAAAAGAGACATCATGATCAAGAAAAGGTTGGACGAAGGAGGAATAGATTTGTCTTTATGTGTAATTCAATAATGTCATATTTTCAATCATCAACTCTACTCCGCATAATGCAAGGGGTTAATTTGTTATAGGGAAATGACTAAAGGAAAAATTAAAATCCCACAGACAATAAGTAAGATGAATGTTAAATAGAACATTTTATACAGGTAAGTCTACAAATTAACATACTCGACTCAAGCCCCCAATGCTTGAAAACAAGACTATAGTGAGTAAGAAGGTTACCTGAGGAAGCCCTTACAATGCAGGTTAGAAGTTGTATTCATCTACAAGCGACAAGTTCACGGGATTTCAACAAAGCTTAAATCAATCATATTGTTAGTGTAACAAGTAATTCTATCTTATGTGCTTAATTAGGACTAATAGACCTCTCCTACTTAAGCCCATTAGCATCAGTCAAGCTTATCATGTATATCATACCCTGAGTCAGGTCATGTATAGGACTCATTGATACTCCTTTTATCATTGATAAGTTTGCTCTCCAAGTCTATCACATGGTATCAAGAGCACTTTTAAAACCTTCAGAATTTAGTGAGCAACAGTAACCGAGCAGCAGCACACCCAGAGGTTGCCGCCACCAACCACCATCTCTCTCTCTCCTCTCCTCCCTTCTCTCTTCCACCACCTGCCCTCTCCCCTCCCCTATCTTCTAAAGCAGTAGGTCGCTGCCAGCCAGCCCGCTGCCCACCCCGAGCACAGGCCACTAGCCACGGCGCCATGCTGCCGCCAACCGTGGCAGCAACTAGCTATTGCAGCCGCCGCCCACTCCAAGGAAGCAACAGAGACCGCTGCAGTCCATCTGGGAGGAGGAGCAGGTTGCCGTTCTCATCATAGTTGCAACCATTGCCCCTTGACGGGTGCAAATCGGTGTAGCAACCTCTAAGGGAGTCTGATTGGTAATGTCGTCTCTCCCTCGTCACCAACCAAAATATAAAAGAGGCACATTGATTTCAGTACAGGTGTGGTAAATTTCTAAAATGTTGTAACAAGACCAAGTTCTCTCTCACCTCCTTTTTCCTCCCCATGTACCTACTCTATGTACATGGGTGAGGGCTTCTAAAATAGGGATTCTCCCTCTCTCTTCCTATCACAACACTTCTTTCATGTGATAGTGCTTACGCGCACATCTTTCTTGCGAGAGTGTCTAGCCGCGCATCTTTCTGTCTCGCTTAATTCCACCGCGCTTCATACAGGTGGTTTATTCTCTCTATCACCGTGCTTCATACAGGTGTCTTCTTCATCCACCGAGATTATATCGGTGTGATCTTCTCTCACATATTTGCAGGCAAAGATATACCTCGGTCAATTGTCTACAATAGCAGCATTCCAACCTCCATCAACAAACCAAATAGAGATAAATTACCTATCATGGATGAATTTGATCTATATGGTTCTTGAATCCAAAGATAAGTTGAAATTTATTGAGAAGCCCGTCGAGGACACCCTTAGTCTCCCGATTGGTTTGTCGTAACTGGTTCAGAAAACTTATGAACAAGAGATCCTTAAGCAGTTTTTCATGATTGGTTTGAAGTAAGTGTTGGAACTTGAGTTCTGTGACTTCCGGTGAGTTACAGACTTATATACAAAACATAGTTCCCGAGTTTCCTCTTAAAAAGAGTGGAAAAGGAGTTCCGGGACAACTAACAACATTTCTTATACAATTATATTCTTCATTCGTCTTAAGTGACACATGTAAAATACTTTTGACTAGAAATATTAGCAGTGTGGACATAGTTTATTGCTAAACCATAACATAATATAACTGTGGGAAGAGGTGAGGAGGAGAGGAGACGAAACACCAAGAGATTTGTCGGCTGCAAGGAGCAGCTTTCTTGAGAGGGCAATAGCCGTCTCTCTTCCTTTTATATATTAGGGTAAGATACATTGTGGTACAAAGGAGAAAATAATAAAAAAATAATAAAACAAATAATATAATAAAGATAGAACCAGGAAGCAGATCGCCAATTTCCGCCGTTGTTCGACTGTCGATACCATCGACAGGACTCTCGATGGTATTGACAGAATGATGTTCTGTCGTTGTGATAATCTCGATACCATCGATCTCCTGTCGATGGTATCGACGGGGATGCAGGTTGTTTCACACTCCCCTTCAAGCTGGAGAGTACACATCGTGTATGCCCAGCTTGCCACATAATCTCTGAAAAGTTGCAGGACCCAAAGGCTTTGTCAAGATATCCGCCAGTTGATCTTCAGACTTGACGTATGGCGTCACAATAGTGTCATCTTTGATTTGATCACGAATAAAATGGCAATCAACTTCTATATGCTTTGTACGCTCATGAAAGATAGGATTCCTGGCAATGTGTATAGCAGACTGGTTGTCACACTTGAGCTCCATAGAAGACATAATAGTAATTTTTAACTCAGAAAGAACATATTTGACCCATTGTAGTTCACAACATGCATGGGCCATAGCACGGTATTCAGCCTCAGTGTTGGATCTAGCTACCACATGCTGCTTTTTGCTTTTCCAAGTAATCAAATGATCACCTAGGAAAGTACAATAGCCTGATGTAGACCTTCTATCAGTATGATAACCAGCCCAATCTGCATCTGAATACCCTGTGAGAGTCAAAGTAGATGGAGGCACCTTGGGTTTAGAATATGTGATCCATTTACTAGGAGCACTCTTCAGATATCTCAGAATCCGGCAAACCGCTGTCCAGTGTGACTGTCGTGGTGAGTGCATATGCTGACTCACGACGCCTACAGCAAAAGAAATGTCAGATCGTGTAACAGTCAGATATATTAGCTTACCAACTATTCTCCTGTAATATACTGGATCTGAGTACTCAACATCATCAACCGTCTCCTTGATGTGATAATCCATAGGAGTAGATACCGGTTTAGATTCATTCATGCATGTCTCCTATAGTAAGTCAAGAACATATTTCCTCTGAGATAGATTGACACCTTCATGAGATCTAAGCACCTCAATGCCCAGAAAATATCTCAGTTTACCCAGATCCTTCGTTTGGAAGTGTCTCTGCAACCCTTCCTTCACACGAGATATGCTTGTAGAATCACTGCCAGTAATCACTATGTCATCAACATATACAGCAATAATGATAGAGCCACAAGAAGAGCTAGAGTAGAATAAAGAGTGATCAGTCATGGAGCGAGAAAAACCCATTCGGAGTACAACATCACTGAACTTGTTAAACCAAGCTCGAGGAGACTGTTTCAACCCATATATGGCTTTCTTCAATTTACACACCTTCTGACACTCCCCTTGAGCAACAAACCCAGGAGGTTGCTCCATATATACCTCTTCATGTAGGTCACCATTAGAAAGGCATTCTTAACATCAAGCTGAAATAGGGGCCAATCAAAAGTAGTAGCCAGACAAATAATAATCCGCACAGAATTTAGACGAGCTACTGGAGAAAAGGTCTCAAAGAAATCAACTCCATAGGTCTGTGTATAGCCTTTTGCTACCAATCTAGCCTTCAACCTCTCAACGGATCCATCCGGATTATGTTTGATGGTGAAAACCCATCTGCAACCCACTGCTTTCTTCCCTGCAGGTAAGTCAACAAGATCCCATGTGCCATTATGCAAAAGAGCTGACATCTCAAGCTGCATTGTCTGTTTCCAGCCACTGTCCTTCATAGCATCATAGTGATTCCTTGGTATATCAACAGAATCAATCCCAATAGAAAATGTGCATGCCTGCTTAGATAAGTGGGACAGACAACACACATTTGTAATAGGATGTCTAATAGTACAAGAACGAGTACCTTTCCGAACAACAATAGGAAGATCAAGATCTGATGCTTCTGCAGGAATCTCGTGAGTAGAAGACGATGAGGAAGGCTCAGGGACTGGTGTCGCTACCTATTCTGGATCTTGTCTGCCTCGCCTACTATAAACATATGGGTATTGTTGAATAACAGGTCTGTCAGTTGCCTGCTCGTCCTGAATAAAAGTATAATCAGGAATGATAGGTGGCGCTCCCTCACTCTGCACAGATGGTGCCACTCTCTCACTCTGAAAAACTGGTGGCACTCCCTCTCTCAACTGCTCCCCCTTACTCAGCATCGGAGAAATATGGAGTGGTCTAATGGAAGGTAACATCCCTAGACACAAACATGCGACGAAGACTAGGACAGTAACACTTGTATCCTTTGCTAGTACTAGAATAACCAAGGAACAAGGTTTTAATAGACCTAGGAGAAAGTTTGTCAGCCTTAGGGTCAAAATTATGGACAAAAGAAGTGCACCCAAACACTCTAAGGGGAACAAAGAAGGGCTGATCCGTGGGTCGTAACACAGAGAAAGGAGTTTGTCCTTTAAGAACAGAGGATGGTTGTCTATTAATTAAGAAGCAAGCAGTTAAAAGAGCTTCAGACCATAATTTCTTAGGTACATTGGATTGAAACATGATCGAACGAGCAATATTAAGAAGATGGCGATTTTTTCTCTCAGCCACCCCATTTTGCTAAGGGGTGTGAGGACAAGACGTGCGATGGATCATGCCCACAGAACTGCAAAAATCAGACATAGCCTTTTGAACATACTCTAAAGCATTATCAGATTAGAGAGTTTTTATATTGCAGTCAAACTGAACCTTTATTTCTTTATGAAAATGTTTCACAATGGATAGCACAGACTCTCGACTTTTGAGAAGGTAGATCCATGTCATGCGGGAAAAATCATCCACAAAGGAAATAAAATAACGGAAACCATTATAACTCTGGTCTTTAACAGGACCCCATACATCACTGTGAACTAACTCAAAAGGATAAGATGCCCACTTATTGACACGACTGGGATAAGACAACCTATGATGCTTTCCCAGCTGACATGACTGACACTCTAAAGATGACACTTGGGACAACTCAGGTTCCAACTTCCGCAGGCTCTCTAACGACGGATGTCCATATCTGCAATGCCATAGTAAGGGGGAACCACTCAACAGGATGGATGGAGCTTGAGCAGATACTGGGCGAGGCAGACTGTCACCGTGAAAAAGGTAGAGATCACCTTTCCTAGGCCCCCCACCAATCGTCCTCATACTCTTGAGATCCTGTAATACAAAACAAGAAGGCCCAAATGTTACCGTACATTTTACAGTGTCAATCAATTTTGCAACAGAAAGAAGATTAAAAGGAAACTCAGGCACAAAGTGTACAGATTTAAGATCAATCTTGGGTGTTAGAGAGACAGATCCACTAGCTAACACTCTCCTCACTGAACCATCTGCCAGTTTGACAGATTGGTGAGGGATATATGAGTCAATAGAGTGAAGCAATCTCCTCATACCAGTCATGTGCTGTGACACGCCAGAGTCAACCACCCAAGATGAAGTAGAGCCAGAAGCTATGAGAGATGTAGCCTGATTACCCGCAGTAGATGCCAAGTTTGCTGACGATGATGATGACGATCCCATACTCATGTGTTGTATAGCATGAATGAACCGATCATACTCCTCTTGAGTGAGAGTGATACCGGTACCAGAAGTGGTACCCACAGCTGAAGACGGAGAGGAATCTGTAGAGGTGGCACAATGTGCTGCCCCCACAGGAGGTGCAGCAGGTCTCCCATGTTTCTTCCAACACTTCTCCACTGTATGTCCTGGTTTGTCACAAAAAGTACACTTAGGACGTGTGCCACGTCCTCTGCCCATACCAGGTCGTCCTCCTCTCACTGCAGCAGCTACGGATGCATGAGACTCCCCAGAAGATATAGTAGAGATAGGATTAGCAGACTCAAAAACAGACTGTTGAATTCTTGAATAGGCTTCCACTAAACTTGGCAATTTATCAGATGCTAGAATGACGCTTCGGGCAGAACCGCAAATGGGATTAAGCCCGGATAGAAATTTAGCAGTAACCAGGTCGTCTCTATCTTTGATCTGTGCAGCAACAGTCACAGGATGATAGTAGCTCAGCTCTTGAGCAAGTGCTTGAATAGCTCCAAAGTATTCCTCAAGAGATCTATCACCCTGCCTTTCAGCAAACAGACGATCATAGATCATGAATTGCCGAAGAGCATTCTTCTCTTGAGAATAGTGCTGCTTCACTGCGTCCCATATCTCTTTAGCTGTAGTATAGAACATAAACCTAGCCGCAATTGCAGGTTCCATACTATTCCATAACCAAGTCTTCACAAGACTGTCAAGACGCTTCCATTCAGCGTATCCTTTATCAGTAGAGTCCAGGGGACCCGAGTCAACATATCTCGCCTTGTCACGAGATTCCAAGACAGTATGAACAACGTTCTACCATAGTAGATAGTTTTTCCCGTTGAGCTTGATGGAGGGGATAGGAGACGCCTCGCTGTAGTGAGTCTTGGTGTCCTCCATTGTAAACGGAAACTTAGTGACGGATTGATACACGTCACAGAAAAAGCTGAGGTGACGGAGAGATACACGTCACAGAGATAGATGGGGTGACGGAGAGATACACGTCACAACCAAAAAAAAGAACGGATAAATGTGTTACTGACGCATTCACAGCCTCCAATCGATTTTCCTAATCACACATGGAGGAGATGTGACTAGGAGTCCAACCGTCGGGTGACGAGTCCTCCGATTTAGATTTTAGCCTGCCGTCAGATCACCCGAAGATCCCCAAGCAACTTGTGGTGGAGTCTACGGCAGCGTTAGAGACCTACCGAAGACCCAACGTAGAAGGAGATAACCCTGCGAACCCGGTGCCTTACTCCAGATCGGTAGATGGGCTGCAGTCGGACGGCGGCCCTGCCGCTGTCACCGCTGCCTCTCGGTGGCGCCGCCGGCAAGGAGAGAAAAGAGGGAAGGAAAGGAAGAAGAGGAAGAAGAGAGGAGGAGGAAGCGGTAGAGGAAGGAGAGAGATGCCCTAGATCGAAACTTGCTCTAATACCATGTGAGAAGAGGTGAGGAGGAGAGGAGACGAAACACCAAGAGATTTGTCAGCTGCAAGGAGCAGCTTTCTTGAGAGGGCAATAGCCGTCTCTCTTCTTTTTATATATTAGGGTAAGATACATTGTGGTGCAAAGGAGAAAATAATAGAAAAATAATAAAACAAATAATATAATAAAGATAGAACCAGGAAGCAGATCGCCAATTTCTGTCGTTGTTCAACTGTCGATACCATCGACAGGACTGTCGATGGTATCGACAGAATGATGTTCTGTCGCTGTGATAATCTCGATACCATCGACCTCCTGTCGATGGTATTGACGGGGATGCAGGTTGTTTCACAATGACAAACTATCATACACTATAATTGCACTATGCAAAATATTTTACACTATAACCACCATTATTAGTGTGGTTTACAAAATAAAGATACAAACTTCATGAAAACGAAACACATCGCACCATGTGCAAACAATGTGATTTACCTATCATATTTTTATTCAACATGTTTAAACAATCTGATGTGAAAATGATGATTAACTATGACCATTCACAAATAATATAGTAAAAATTTCCTACAGAAATAATGTAAAAATTAATATTATACATCGTGTTAAACAATAATGAACCAAAATTTATATTCACAAGGACATGAATGTAGATATTATTATAATATTTTATACACATAAAGTGAAATAAAAATATTGTGATGTGACTTTGATCATAATATTTTTATTAAGATTATAATTGTACCATAATAAAATGTTTTTTAGAGGAGCAACATTTGCACCATAACCACTTGTTGAGGTTATTATGATTTAAAATATTATGATTTTTCACATATGTAATTTTTTTATGTCTTTCCCATCCTTATTTATTTATATTACATAATAAAAATTGAAATATTTTATTGATTTCCATATTTACACTTACAACAAACCAATCACATGGAAGTGAATGGAACTTAAGTTTCGGAAACTGAACTAGAGTTCTCAAAAAATGAGTTCCACAGAATTTATAACTTACACCAAACCAATAGGAGCCTTAGTAGAAGAGATGAAATTTCCAAGTCAATAATTGGTTGTGGAATAGCATAGAACCTTCCATTGCTTCTAAATACATGTTCTATAAGAATGCTAAGGACTTGTGGGAGGTTGTGGGCCGACCTTTTACGCAAGAAAAGAATGCAATGCACACTTACAAGATGTGGGATGAGCTCTTTGTTGAGCACCAAGGGAGAAATTACCAAATGACTACAACAATACTATTTTTCCTTGTCACAACAATCGGATTATTTCCAGCCCATCACCTCTGATGAACAAACCAAAGAGTGTTCCACCCTCATCACTACAAGTTCCTAGATGGCATGCCTCCTTCCTTTACCCCGTCTGCAATGTCATTCTAGTAGGTGATAAGTTTCCCACCTTAGAGGATGCCTTCTCTCATCTATAGCAATCGGATGTATGCCACAACAAAGAACATCCATATCCACTGACACGCAGCTACTCATGGTTGCAGCAGCCCGAGGTCGAAGACGTAGACGTACTTCCAGACCAAAGTGCACCTTATGTAATAAGTTGGGACATCTTGAGGAGAAGTGTTGTCAGAAGCAAGGTCATCCCTATGGCGTGGGTGAGGAGAAGGTGTTGCTCATGTCGCCCAAACTGTTGACACTTCCTCCGTCACTATCTCCCCAACAGAGTATGATCAGATTCTCCAAGCTTCACAGCAGCATATTGGATCTGGGGATTATGTTCATACAAAATGTTGCAACCTCTTTAGCGCATCTGGCCTCCAAGCAAGGTAATATGAGGGGCTCATGGTAGCATCTACTTGGATAGTTGACTTTGGGTTACACAACACATGACCGGTATGAGATACCTACTTTTAACCTTTAATTCATGTGTTCCTAGTTCCTCTCACACATGCGGATGGCTCAATTAAAGTTGTCCAATAGTATGCAAGTGTGAATCTATCACCAAAACTTAAACTCCAGTATGTAGATTCTGTCCCTAATTTTCCATTCAACTTAATGTTTGTTGCCAAACTTGTTCATGCCTTTAACTGCAATGTAACCTTCGGTAGTCCTGGCTCTGTGTTATAGGATTTTCAGAACATGAATATGATTGGTTCGGGCTGTAGGGATGGTGCATGTATACTACATTGGCGATGGCCACCTAATACTGCCCTTGTTTCTTGTTCCCCTTCAACTTCATCAACGCTACGATCACCCATCCTTGGACAACTCAAACATCTAGAACCATCTTTATCTAGTTTAAAAAGCATTCCATGGGACCCGGCCATGTCAACAATAGACCGAGCTTGGGTTTGGATTTATGGTTTGCATATTCCTCAATCATGTAGGCCCTAAGTTGTTGTTTGGTCTTGCTCAACCTTTGTTATGATATATTTTGGCTTAGCACATGCCTACTTTGAATGATAGGCTCATACAAACTTAATACTAAAGAGTGAATAGGCACAAGGATTGGTTCATTTTCTTTAAATTGTTTAGTTTGACTCCTCACCTCGTAAGATTTTGTGATCATTGCCTTAGGTCATTCAATTTGATTCTCTAAGAGGTTAAAGGATGCCATCTTTTCGTTTACAATCCGCTTTAGTCAAAGCGATTGCTTCAAAAGTTTAAACATAAGACTATGCCTGGATGACAAATCCCCTCGTGGAAGGTTTTACCATGGAGTGCTATTACAAATGGTGTGCAAGGTGTTTGATCTTAATTTTTTCGACTCTACTATACTTGGGGAAGACATAATTTTGTTTGATTTTCTTTGGATTTGATGTTCACTGATATGCAATATGGCTATCTATAAAAAATTAACCTATCATCTGAAGAAAAAACTATGATTTTAATTAAATGTCATGACACTATTTAGAATCCCTATATTTAGAGTTGATGAGTGATGATTTTTATGATGAAAAGTCTTGATTGGAAATACATTGTCCTATATCCTTCTTACTCTATAAGTGGTCACATCTCAAGTTAGAACAATATATTTTAACATTTAATTAAGACGAATAAGAACTCCACCTATATTTCTTACACTTGTGCAAATGGAGACGGTCCTAAGTCTGAATGAAGGAGGGTTTGTGGTAGGTTTACAACCAACTATAACACTTTTTTATGGCATGGATCCTTATAAAAACTTTTTTATAGTGTCCCTAACTTTGTTATAGTGTCCCTATCTAGTGATGCGCTGCGTTGATGGCTGGGTGTAATGATAAATAAGCAAAAGGCATTTTGACACATAGGGAGTAGTTGTGTCAAAGGGAAAGCAAGCGTTTCCACAACTTGGACATATGTGGGTAAAGAAGTTGGGTTGTTGCATCATCACTTGGATGTGATGAAAATTGTTCAAGCGAATCATTTTGGATGAGGCAGGTAAAGAAGCAAGTCCAAACAAAAACAATACAGTGGGATCTTACAATTATGACTTTTTTTAGAGAAAAAAATGGCGATTCATTCATCCCATCGCCAGAGGGTTTGAACTTGTGACCTTTCAGTCATAGAACATTAACTTTACCTCTCGGGTGTCACTACTTTGGCAGGAAAGTCTTTGGAGATAGAGTCTTTGGAGATAGTTCATACCATGATATGAAAAAAAATTGGTACAACTTCTTTGCAGGATATTATATGAACATGGTAATAAAGAGATTACATACAGGGGTTCAAAATTGGGTATGCATGTATTGGTAAGCATACAAATGGCATGGGAAATATTTCTTCTAAGATGTTGAAGAATGATATTATCAACAACTGCAATGTTTTAGCTCTCATCGGCTTGGAAGCAGGTTCGTCAGAGGATATCCTCTTTGCTTTGTAGACGAGCTCCTAGCCTGATGCCCTCTGAGCCTATTCTGGCTTGGCTCGGTAATACTCTAAAAAATGAAGACAATTTTGCAACTGATTAACTGAAAGAAAATAGAGAGCCTCCGCCCATTTTATGCCGAGAAGAAGAAGGATTCTGTCTGAGGCTCGTATTGTGCCGGAGCAAGGCATCTGGTCTTATCGTTCATTTCAAATAAGATGATTAAAAAATACATCCAAAGGGAAATCTGCAACGGAAGATATAGATACATCAGTCGCTCTAAACTTGACCTTTTGGTCCCTAGGACTCCTTATTAAGGTAAGCTTGCTTAGCTAATAGGCCTTCCTTCAATTAATAATTTCCAAGAGAAAGGAGCGAGCATAAAAAAGGATCACATAGTTGGGTAGTAAAAAAACAAGTTTTAAGCTCGCCTTTGTTTTTTTTGGGGGGGAGGATTGTTAATATCATTGATGCTTATGCTCCCAAGTTGGCCTTAGTGAGGAGGCTAAGAAGGCTTTTAGGAAAACATGGATGAGTTGATGCAAGGAATACTAATAGAAGAGAAGATCATTATCAGGAGATATTTCAATGGCCATGTGGGAAATAGCAATATTGGTTATGAGAGAGTACATAGGGTTATGGGTATGGTAGCAAGAAATTGAGAGAAAATATTAGATTGTATATGTCAAGAGATGTCTTACTTATTGCTATTTACTTATTGTTGTGTTTAATTCGATATTTCTTATTTACCTCTTCCTTGTTTCTCTTCATCTTATATAACAAGAGCATGTTCTGTTGACAAATTATCTAACCAAAATTAGTCTTTTGATTAGTTTACCACTTATTGGTGTCAGAGCAGGCTCAAGATTAGCCCGACCCCTGTTCCTCCCTTCCCTCTTCTTTTTTTCCTTATTTAGGTCACCCTCCCTCCTTGGACTAGTAGACAACGTCCAAGTGTGGATCCACGACCCTGCCCAGCGTAATGTTGATTCCCCTAGAAGCGTGGATCCATGTGCGCCTTGGACGTCGTTGTGGCTACCTCTAGGGCTTTCTTTGGGAGTCGTCAGTCCCTACGGCCCTCTAGTAGCCATCTCCACCACTTGTGGCTTCCCAGGACCTACCCAACGTTGTCAACTATTGTCACTGGCATGAGAACCTTTCTTTAACGTCATCATCCCCTCCTCGTTGGCCTAAGGGCTATTTTGTACCTGTGGTCCCAAGCTAATTTGGACTGTCTCATAAGTGCATCCGCTTCAAGCTCTTGTGACCCGACAAAATTAGGGCCTTTCTTTAGCGTTGTCAGCCCCTCCTTGCTGGGCTAATGGCTTCTCTATACCTATGGTGGCCCCTCTGAAGGACACATTGTATTATCCTAAGCTAACATGGACCTTCTCATAAGTTCTTCCGCTTCAAGCTCTTGCAACCCGACAGAATCTGCATTTATACACTTTGTCTCCCTATAATGATTAAAAATAAATGGATTATTGATTTCAGTGTGACATCTCGCATTAATGGTAATGAAGGTGTATTATCAAATGTTACACAATGAACATCCTTTCCTCTAATCCTCTCGGTCGATGGCCTCAATCTTCAATAACTAGGACAATCTGCTAGGTCGGTCTCCACCTTATGGTTATCCTAAATTTTATATGCTCCTAGATTTCCTATAAGTTTACTAGGTTGTGAGTAATTTGCACACAAATTACGATGTGCAATTACAATTATGCCTTTTAATTGCATTTTACAAGACATGCTCATGAGGATGAAGATTGGTGGGGGCATGAAGGACATGCTGGTTTGTATTGCATGGATACAACACTTGAATACTATATTGTGGGCCTATCTTCTACAGTATCGCCTCTTTAGTGGCATTTCCACCTAGCCCATGGAAAATTGTGCCATGTTCTTTCTGATTTCTTTTCATCACAAATCTTGTCAGTTAGGCAAACAAACTCATTCTTCTTTTTCCGCTAAGCATTTTATCTGTGTTTCCAACCATTTCATATTGTACACCCTGATGTGAGGAGCCCTTCTAAAAGTTCAAACCGTTCTGGGTTTTGGTATTTTATCGGTTTTGTTAATGGTTTTTCCATGTTTAATTGGCGTTACCCTTTCAAAGATAGATCTAATGTTTTCCCCACTGTGAAACATTTCTTTTTTGAAAGTTAAACCCAATTTTCAAAGAGTGGAAAAAAATCATCATAATAATGCACTTTAATATGTACACCATGATCTATAATGTTTGTCTTAATATGGTTACTTTGCATCGGACATCATGTCCCTATACACACCAACAAAATGCCATTGTGGAAAGGAAAAATAAACACTTGCTCAATGTAGCTTGACAATAATGCGTTATACCAATGTTCCTAAGTCTTCCTAGTTTGATACTTCCTTAAACGCCTGATTTCTAATCATTACATGCCTTCCTCTGTTCTTTATAATAAGGTTTTGATTCCAATTTTATATGTTGATGACACCCTCTTTCTGTTACCACCTTGGGTCTTTGGAATGTTTTAAAAAACATTAAGCGGTAAGCATGCGGACAGCACCTTGTAACTGGTTAAGCGGTAAGCGGGCGATTTTTTAAAAAACAGATTTTATTTTCCTATATAATTTTATACAAGATTACACATATATGTATATAAATACTATACTCTATGGAACTTTTATATATATCTAAACACTCTACCTAACAATATAAAACACCCAAATAGTTTATAAGATAGCTATAAGACAATAATTATAGCCATAATATAGTAAATAATAGACTTGACATGGATAAAACACCCTACATACATGATACAGAAAAAAAAGTTGAATCACGTGTTTACATAACTAGGCAGTAAACAATAGACTAATTATTAACTACCTTAGTAACTTATTGTGATATGTGCATATCATCAATTAGCCATACATTGCAGCAGTACATTTAATTAAAGTATGCATTCTAAATTAGATAATAGTTACATATAATTTACTAGTATCAATTACACTTTACAGCAGTACCCTATTATCCCGAGTTACATACGAAGTATGCATTATATATTACAACTAGGGCTTATCATAGGCTATTTAATGTATACAGGTTTAATATGTTATAGTCAATAATACTTGGGACCATATAGTTTACGTAATGTTACAGGTGTACATCAGTATTTTAAAAAAAGGGACAAAAACGGCCAAAAAGTGGGAAAAAAAGGGCAAAAAAATGGAAAAAGGGGCAAAAAGCGGGAAAAACGGGTGATTAGTTTTAAAACGATTCACCGGCAATTTTGGCCAAACTTAAACCACCTGGGTGCTGGGTCTATTAATCGGCCCCTCAGGCCGTTTTTCAATTCACTGGTTGTACATGTTTTGTTAAAAACCTAAGACCAAGTCAGAAAAAAAATTCTCCTCGCTCCACTAAATGCAATTTTCTCAAGTCTACTTATGGCCAAAAAGGATACAAATGTTGTGATCCTGTTGACAAAAGAGTTTGGTGACGTTGTTGTATTCTTTGAAAACATACCCTTATTCTCCACTAAAGGTTGCACCGTTACTGGAAATTGTCTCTTTTTTTATCTATCTTCTACTATAATTCCCTTACCTATGTTTCCTCTTCCCCTCCTGGCCCAGACAAGCCACTCCAATTTATCACTGGCGGAGGCCTAAAGCTACTACAACTTCATCCCCTACCATTTCTCCCACTCCGGTTGATGTATTATTTGTTTAAATCCAGCTTTTAGTACTTTGGTTATAATTTTCGACTATGTTGTGCAAACCCAAAGGCAAATATACAAAACATGATATTGCTCAGTACTACAACAATGAAAAATATGATCGATATTCAGTGTGTATCAGCTCCTTGTCTGCTATTTCTGTACTTGAATCCAGTGATGAGGCTCTAGTGCACTGGAGGGCTTTTACGCATGAACAGATTTCTGCACTTACAAAGCGTCATACATGTGATCTTGTTGCTCCTCCCAATTATTGCTCTGCGGTTGGCTGTCGACGGGTTTTCACAATTAAATATCATCCTAAAGTTACTATTGAGTGACTGAAAGCCGATCTAGTGGCCAAGGGCTAGACTCAGCCTTATGATTTGATTATTTTTGAGATATTCTCTCATGTCTCCCATCTCAATTCTGTATGTATTCTTATTTCTATGGTTGTGAATCTTGGATGTCATGTTTTCCAACTCTATGGAAAATGTGTTTCTTTATGGAGATCTTCATGAAGAATTCCTTAGAGAAACCTCTTGGGTTTGTTTCTTAGGGGAAGTTCAAAGTCTGCAAACTCAAGAAAGCCATATACAGATTGAAACAAAACCCTAGAGCCTAATTTGATGAGTACCCACAGCATTTTAGTTCTCTAGATCATACGTTGATCCCTCTGTTTTTATCAATTAACAAATACAGGAGTTGCTGTTCTTATTGCATATGTAGATCATAGTTTTAAAAAGTGGTATGCGTTATGCGTGCGGAGATGTCACCTTATAGAGTATATGTGGTATGCAGAATATATGCATTTTTGGATTTTTTTTAATAAATTAATTATATATAACAAAAAAAAATATTAAGCATCGAAAGTATATATTTCATTTGTAGAACACAAAATTATGTATATTTATAAGTGTTCATTCAAATATATATTTAAATATTCATATATGTGTACACATAAATAGCATATGAAAAATATGTATGTGTATTATATGTATATATATATACATATCATAGTTTTAAAAAGTGGTATGCGTTATGCGTGCGGAGATGTCACCTTATAGAGTATATGCGGTATGCAGAGTATATGTGTTTTTGGATTTTTTTAATAAATTAATTATATATAACAAAAAATATATATTAAGCATCGAAAGTATATATTTCATTTGTAGAACACAAAATTATGTATATTTATAAGTGTTCATTCAAATATATATGTATAATATATTTAAATATTCATATATGTGTACACATAAATAGCATATGAAAAATATGTATGTGTATTATACGTATATATATACATATTTACATGTAAATGTAAATACAATATATGCATATATGTGCAAATGTGAGTGTGTAGATATCGATATATATCATATATGCATATTCATATATATCAAAATGCATACACATAAAATAGAGTGTTACTGTGTTATGCATTTGAAGATGTTTGTGTGTTATATGTAAGTATACCATTGATGTATCACTACAATATATATAGTTATGCATAGATATTGAAAGGTCTTGATACATATACATATATATACATATGTACATGCAGGTGTGTGGGTCTAAGTATGTAGTTTAAACTTAAGGAAACAAATTGAATTGGAAAAAAAATCTACAGAACTTCTAATGAAAAAAATGGGAGCTTATGCCCCGCATATGCCCCGCAGAGAACCGCAGAAGCGGCCATGACCGCATACTGGGCCGCA
Source organism: Alisma plantago-aquatica (assembly GCA_963693085.1). Taxonomy (NCBI): domain Eukaryota; kingdom Viridiplantae; phylum Streptophyta; class Magnoliopsida; order Alismatales; family Alismataceae; genus Alisma; species Alisma plantago-aquatica. Next base: position 1,126,678,826 of record OY856409.1, on the reverse strand, counting down.
TATCCATATGCGGTCTTGCAAGTGGGGCGCACCGCATATGCGGCCGCATATGCCCCGTATAAAAACACTTTATGAAACACTGATGTAGATGACATTGTACTATCAAGAAGTGATTGGACTAAGATTCAGGCCACAAAGAAACATATGGATGGGCACTTTATCACTAATGATTTCAATCAATTACGTTACTTTTCTTGGCATTGAAGTAGCTTACCAAGGATCTTCTATTTGGTTATCAAGAAGGAAAAATGTTTTGCACATGCTTGAAGAAACGGGCATGATGGGAGCATGACTTGATGATATCCTCTAGATCCCGATTCTAAACCCATTGATGAAGGGCCAATGTTTTTTATCACTCCAGATGCAGGTGATTTGTTGGAAAGCTGATCGATCTTACAGTATCTTGTGCTGATATCATTGTTGCGGTTGGGTTTGCCAACATATAGTTAAACAAACTTAGATAGTTTCACTAGAACGTTGTTTGTCACATTCTGAGGTAATTGAAAGCAAATCCTACTATGGGTCTATTAAAATCAAAACATGTTCGCACGGACATTCTTGGATATTCTAATGCAAATTATATGGGAAGTCCTACTGGCCACAAATCTACCTCCAGTTATAGCACTTATGAGGGAGGCAATCTTGTATCTTGGCGCTATAAAAACAGTCAACATGGCATCCTGGTCTAGTGTTGAGGCAGAATACAAGGCTATGGCTACATACGACCGGTAAACTTCTCTAGGCCAGGTCTCTTGTTAAAAAATATGGACTTTTGGTTACTGCTCCCCTATAAATATTCTATAACAATAAAGTTGCAACCTTCATTGCTAGTAATACAGTGCTCTAAGCATATTGAAGTGGAATGTCACTTCTTTAGAGAAGTTGTAATGAGAAAGGACATCAATACCCCTTACATAATCTCAGAAGACCAGATGGTCAACTTATTCATTAAAGCATTTCTAATGAAGAGATTTCTAGAGTTGGTTAATAAGTTGGGCTTGAAAAACATCTATGCTCCAGCTTGATGGGTGTGTTAAAAGATGATTTACTTATTTCTATCTACTTATTGTTGTTTTCAGTCTCATACTGCTTATTTACCTCTTTGGTTTCTCTCCATCTTATATAAGGAGAGCACATTGTACAAACCACCCATCAAAATTAGCATTTCGATTACCAATTAATAGCATAGCTGCCTATAATATAGTTTAGGAAAGCTGACATTTCAAGAAAAGAGATTCTCATCGGATTACTTTTAAGAGGGAGCTCAATATAGACAAATTGATTACTTAGTTACAATGGAGAGTGGATCACAAAGTATATAGGGGTTGTAGAGTGATCTCTGGAGAAGAATTATCCACCCAATGTTGGTTGGTCATTTTGGATATTAACATGAAGATATAAAAAAGTAAGCATTAGGGCATCCAAGATAGAAGAACCAATGGTGGAACCTTAGAGGATAAAAGAAAGCAATGTTGTATGATAATTTTATCAAGAAGGATAATTGGAACTTAGATTATAATGTTTACACTAAGTGGGATAAATATGAGCTCTTGCATAATGAAAATTGTTAAGGAAGTTTTGAGGGAATCTAAAGGTTATGGGCCTCCACAAAAAGAGAGGTGATGGTGGAATGACTAAGTAGATAAAGCTATTAAACTTAAAAGGGAGATTTGTTAGAGTTTTACAAAATATCAAGACAGTGCAACTTCTCCGAGATAAGCTTAAAAAGCAATTCAAGAGGCCATATTTGGATCCTTTGAAGAGCTACGCAAAATATTAGATATGAGAGAAGGGGAACCTATGTATATCATGATCTGCATAATAGAAGGAAAGGAAAAGACCTAGGACAAAATTCAATGCATCAGGAAAATGAAGATGGTAGAGTGTTGGTAAAGGATGATGGTATCAAGAACCAATGAAAAAACTACTTCCATAAGCTTTTAAATGAGATACTTCAAATAATGTGAAAGATTTGTATGACATAGATAGAAGAGGTATCACGTCCGCACAACAAGTTTCACTATCAAAGGTCAAGAATGCTTTGGATATAATGATATGGGAAAGATGTATGACCTATTGATGTCTAGAAGAGTATGCAGACATAAAGTTATTTGGTTGATGACTATCTTTAATAAGAATACGAGGACAAAAAAAATCAGTTGATTGGAGAAAGAGTTCAAGAACAAGGGACTACAGAGGTATCAAGTTGAAGACTCAGGTTGCGAGGCTTGGGGAGAGGATCGTGGAACAAAGCCTATGGTTTATAACCTAGATTTTAGAAAAGCAGTTTGGTTTCATGTCCTAAAGATCCAAAACAGATGTTATTTTTCTTATAGGGAGGCCTATGGTGAAGTGCAGAGGAAGTCAAATATAGCTTCATATGCCTTTGGTGGGTTTTAGAAGAACAAGAAAATTGTTCAAATCCAATACATTATATTACTTACAGACATGTACAATAGTCAACTGTAAATGTCAGGATTCTAGAGAACCACCACGATTTCCTACTACAGTTAGGGCAGATTAACGATCGACTTTGAACCCATATCTAGTTGTTCGTTGTTCTGGGTGAGTTGGCATAGCATGCTTAGCATGTTTTCCCTTTGTATATGTTATTTTCTGATGATGTGTTGAATGGAGATCCAAACAAAGATTAATGAAAAAGTAGAAACTTGGAGAAATGTGTTGAAATCTAATGGATTAGAGGTTAGTAGAAGCATAACATAGTACATGCATTGCAATTTTATCCAATCTAGATTTTTAAATGGTTGTGCCAACTGAAATGGAGTTGATGTACCAAAATATGATAAGTTTTGTTACTTGGGCACTATTATTAAATGGATGGCAATCTTCAAGATTGTCAGACGATCACACAGTAGGATGGTTGGAATGGAGGTGTGCAACTATTGTATATGCGACTAAAAAATCACATTTAAATTCAGTTTCTTATACAATAGCCATATGACTAGCAATGGTGTATAAGAGTAATTGTTGGGAGGTGAAGAAACAAGGTATCAACAAGATGAATGTGGTCAAAGTGTGTGCACCAAGATGGAAGTGTGGGAAGACAAGGAAAGATCATTTAAGAAATAAATATATTAAGAATAAAGTGGTAGTGGCAAGTATCAAGGACAAGTTATGTGAGGGTCGCCTTAGATGGTATGAACATGTCATCACAGACCGATAGAAGCACTGAGTTAAAGCAATGCTATTGTGTGGGCCACTAATAAAAAGAGAAGTTGCATAAATTAAAATGGGAAGAGATTAAAAGGAGAGATTTAGAATCCTTACATATTATTGCTTTACAAAAAATTAGACCCTTAACATAGCATAATAGAAAAGAAGCCATGTAGTCGAACCTAAGATGGTGGGATGAAGTATTAGATGATAATGATGATGATGAAGAACTAAGATGAATATAAAGAGGCATACAACAATAAGACTGTAAAGGTCATTTGTTAACTTAGAAAACTTATCATATTTACGATTCAATTACAGAAAAAGTTTAGTCATTAGTGTTTATTAAATTAAAGGGGATGGATTATTCATTTAAATAACTACAACATACTGAAAAGTCAAAAGCGTTCACCATTGTCTTATGTCATACTTTTTTGCACGGTTAAGGGCTAATAACTACCTAAAATTACATAGCAATGCCCAAATAAATGAATTATCATTGTAGTTTCACATTACCTACTGTGTCAAAGCTCGGAGCCATTGGGATCACACCAAATGTGGAAATTACACCATGTGAAGGTCGAAATCCAAAAATACCACAATATGCAGCAGGTACTCTTACACTTCCACCGGTATCCGTACCTGTACCATAGTCACGAATATGTAATATAGGAAACAAAATTTTCTAAATACAATAATGATAATTGGTCATTGCATTGTGAATTTTTAAGGGGTAGGGCAGCATGGAAAGAGAGTTACATTTAAAAGTGTCAATTTGGCATAGATATAGAGCTAAATCAATTCCCCTATGAATCTAATAGTTAGAACAATTTATGAATTTTGGTGACAAGCTATCCAAAAAGATAGTAAGTTTTCAAGGACCCATTTTAATCAAGATAACTTGCAACATGTAACCTAATGTTATCCCCATTTCTCTAATCTATTAATAGTTCCAAGTATCAATTTTCATGTGAACTAGTTTTGCCAACTAATTATACAAGTAATGAAATCAAAATTGGTCTTGTTTCCTCTTTGGTCAAGCCCAAGAATTATGTTAGATGTAAATGATCACCACTACAACGGACATCAATGTTCATCTACAACCCCCATAGCTCATCTCAAACAAGCCTACTCTCCTTTTCCTTTTCCACTCTATCCTTCCATCTCCTCTATGAAATCTTAGATGGTTGAGGGAATTAGTGAACTCCTCTAAAAACTCCCTCCAACACGAATATCCCTAAGTGTCTTGTTGAAGACTGCATATCTCAGTACTACCGAGATATTTTCGGTAGTACCGACATGGCTACAGCCAGCAGTTCTGTAGTTAGTGGGCCTTTAGTGTCTCATCCCGTTTAGATTACTTGATTCACAAGTCTCAGGTTTTCTCCCTTGCTCATATATATAGGACGGGGTTGTACCTCTTTTATTCATCGAATCAATACAATCATTCATTCTTATTTCTACCGGGCTAAACAAATCCCCTTTTCGGGTCAGAATTAGATCCGTTTAATTTTTCTACCTGGATCTTACATTGACCCATTTAGCATTTCTCTCTCCAGTTATCGGTTTCCCTTCTCCACAATCCACATATACATCTCGATTTCACATATTCCTCTCAACTCCACCAATTCCTTTCCCACCCACCCATCATGTGTGTATCCCGTTTTCCACGTGTAGGGGGAGTCATATATCCTTTCCTCCACACCATATACTCACTATCGTCGTATTTGGTGTGTCGGGGGGTCATATATCCTTTCCTCCACACGGTATACTCACTATCGTCGTATTTGGTGTGGGGGGATAGAGAGGAGAGGAAGAGTATGAGAAGAGAGAGAGCATGAGAGAGAGAGAGTGAGAGAATATGTATGAGAGATAGAGTATGAAAAGAGATGATATTCATATTCCAGGCTACTATCTTCATGAAGCTTCGTATTGTTCAACACATATGTTCTCCACTTCTAGACAACATTATCACTCTTGCTGCATTCTTGAGAGACGGATGGGTGCTTCTTCAGACTTCTCAGAAGCTCAGCAATTTCAAGTCTGCCAAGTCTATATCTGCAAGGTTGATTCATCCACTTTTATCTTCACCGAGCTATTTTAGTCACGTCTTCTTCGAGCTGCATCTGTGGTACTAGCATCGCCTTCCGTTGATCTTCTTGGGACTTTCCTTGATGGATGATATCTCCTTTCCTGTCAAGCTCCCAAGGTTCATGCGATAGAGTTATGGCACCTGCATCGTATCAACAACATATCGTTCGATAGTGTTCGTGCCACGTTATGAACGTCTTCCCAGACAATTTGAAGATTTTGCTACTGCTACATCGACATTGTGTATCCGCGTTTGTGCCATGTTAAGTACGTATTCCAGTGAAGTTGGCGTAGTCGTGGTTTTGTTGACTGTCTGCTTCAAATTGGTGAATTACTGCTGCAGTATTCAGGTTCCATTTTAGATGTTCTTCATTCCAGATGCACTCCAAAAGACCTTCAAAGCTCGAGGATTTCCAGCCTGCAGAATACAATTTCAAAGTAGAGAGGCGTCGTCATCATATGATTCAGGGGGAGTATTGTTTAAGGAGGGGTATCAATTTTGTATGGGGAGTGACATGTATCTTCTTTTATCATTTCTATCTTTCTTTTATCATTTTATCGAGTCATGTAACTCCAAGCTTGGACATGTGTTTCACACATGCTCCAGCTTGAGGGGAAGTGTTGAAGACTGCATATCTCGGTACTACCGAGATATTGTCGGTAGTACCGACATGGCTACAGCCGGCAGTTCTGTAGTTAGGGGGCCTTTAGTGTCTCGGCCCATTTAGATTACTTCAGTCCCAAGTCTCAGGGTTTCTCCATTGCTCCTATATATAGGACAGGGTTGTACCTCGTTTATTCATCGAACCAATACAATCATTCATTCTTATTTCTCACATGTCTGTTATAGATTATACCATTTGGGGTCAATAAACTTCTTCGATCTTACTAGCCTAGGAGATGTGATGTTGAGATGAGTTTAGCTCATCACAAAATATGTGGAATACATCTGGAGAAGAGAGGGATTAATGGAAAAACTAAACTTACTACATTTCAAATAAAAAATAGTGTGCCTGAGACAAGCCCCCAAGGCCAATATTTATAATAAAGACAAAACCCTAGAACTGAGGCGATCGCGTAAACAGCCAAATTAAAAAAAACTATAAGAGTTTTCTACTAAGTACACATAATTGGAAAAATTGCACTTAGGTCCTTGACTATTAGCGTAAAGCAAACATTACGATAATTGTGTAGAATTAATGTTGCATCAACTCCCCTATGGTTTGCAAGACAAGCTAGAAACCTCAAGTGTTGCCCTAAGAGACCTATCCAAGTGATGGCTAGAGGAATGTCACTGAAAGCCTGCTAGAGTTGGGTCTAACATGCAGATAACCATGACAAGGGTTGACCATATACGTTAAAAGTGTAAGTGTTGCATATTCCATCGTGGTTGACACGATGGTCATACTACAATGCTACTTGTACGTTAAAAGTGTAGGAGTTGCATATTCCATAGTTGTTGACACGACGGTCATATTGCCATGCTACTTGTAGGGTAACATGTTGCAATATGTGGCTATCTTGTAGAAACTGTCAGATAATAAAAGAAGGCAAATCATTGTTTAGATAGGAGAACAGGGAAGCATACAGACTTAACTAAACCCTAATGGGCCAAGACACAGTGAGGCCCATATTACAAGGACAATATAAATAACTAATAAACGGACTCTCTAACACTCCCCCTCAAGCTGAAGTTGGGAGAATCCCAAATCAGCTTGCAGATAGAGAGTCAAACTAGAAAACAAATAGACAGAAATAAAAGGATAAACCAAGCCCATATAAGAAATTGCTCCCCCTCAATATTACAATAAAGCACACAAATACTCATACACTCCCCCTCAAGTAGATACTCCAAGCAAGCAGACAAGCAGGTCACAGAATCTTCTCGATCATCTCGAGCAGAAATAAGCAGCAACACAATCATCTGGAGCAAAAGATATAATAGTGGATAGGCACCAAGGTCTTCATCAATGTCGTCGTCGTAGTAGCCAGAGAGTGCTGGGTCACAGGCAGCAAAGTCCAGAGAGTGCTGGATCACAGGCAGTAGAGGTCAACGTACAAAATAAAGTATGGACGGGTCAACGTGCGAAACAGAGCACGGACAAGCCAGAGAGTGCCGGTACACAGTAGTAGAGAGTCGACGTGCAAACAAGGCACGGACATACCAGAGAGTGTTGGCGCACAGCAATAAAAAATCGACGACATAGGCAGATAGAAGACCAGTATTGCAGAGAAGCAAATACATAACTCCAGTAGACGAAGCTCCATGTAAAGTCAGCAACAAATGTCTTCATCATCTTCCCTCTTCATAAAGCATCCATCATAATAGTAGACGTCATAAATCCAGAGAGTGTTGGTCCACAGAGTAGAAAGTCAACGTGCAAATAAAGCATGGACAGCAGAAAGTGCAAAAGCACAAAGCAGCAGGTAAAGTGTGCTAATCATAGCACAAGTAGCAAAGATGACGTCCAAGTATGCAACTTCACAGCAGCAGTCGAGGTAGATGATGAATAAACAATCTAGCAGCAAAATATACCAAATAGCAGCAAACACTCCATATATCAGTAGTAAATGTAGCACGAAGATCCATAGAACAACATAATGAAATTCTTCTTCTTCATCTCATCTCTTCTCTATTTCTCCCCCTCACACCAACCACAGAAAGAATCAAGAGTGGTTGGGGTGGATAATGATAAAGGAACACCCCAGAAAGAAATATAGGCCGTAGCACTGCCGGGGGGGTTGGGGGCGCCCCCCCCCCAAAAAAAAAAAAGGTCTACAAAGATTTTCGAAGAGAAATCAAACACAAATCTTCATAAAGATTAATAATATTACGGATAAAATCCATCAAATTTGCTCTGGCCAGTCCAAGAAATTTGCAGCGGGCAGTAGTGGTGGGGGGCGTATGGAGAAGGAGAGGCAGCGCAGTAGTAGAGTTGCAGCGCAACAGCAAAGAGCCGATGGCGGCTCATCTAGAATAGGCAAGAGCAGCATATGCAAGCGGCGGCGGCGGCTCGGGATGGTGTCGGCAAGGGCGGTCACAGGGGCAGGTAACGACATGCGCGCGGAGCAGATGTACTGTAGCGGCGTACTGTAGCAGATGTATTGTAGCGACGCGGCAGTACTGTAGAAGAGGTATTGTATCAGTGGCAGTACTGTAGCAGATGTACTGTAGCGTTGAAGCAAAGGATGCCCGGAGCAGCAGAAAATGAAAGAAATAGCCTCGGAGACCATGGAACAGCCTGCGGACAGCCGACCCACAAGGAAGAAGGGTAGCCGCCCGTCTGCTACATCTCCCTCTTGTTTCTCTCTCTCACGTACGACGGCGGCTCAAGATCGCTGCTCTGATACCATGTCAGATAATAAAAGAAGGCAAATCGTTGTTTAGATAGGAGAAACCCTGCTCCTATAAATAGGAGAACAGGGAAGCATACAGACTTAACTAAACCCTAATGGGCCAAGATACAGTGAGGCCCATATTACAAGGACAATATAAATAACTAATAAACGAACTCTCTAGCAGAAACCATATGGGACAAACATATCACACATGGTAGATTGACTTGGCGTGTGTTGTCAATCCAACACAATTTGTAGGGTTGATGTTGTGGCTCTGTGTGTAGCCTAGCACCTCCAGAAGTGTCATCAAACCAGGTTGGCGGTGCATTGACCATCAACAATGAGGATACATATGTGGCCATAGCACTCGACAAAGAGGACGTCCTCATACTTGATAGAATTCTCCTTTCTTTATAGGGGTCAGGACGTGGTTGGGTAATTACAAAGAACGATGTCCAAGACAAGCGAAGCATTTTACCGACTTTAGTACCACAAACAGCTTAGAGGAGGATGTCAATGTCATGGTGGAACTCAAGGAGCCTTCATGTGACAGTGGTAAAAGAGGCCAACGAATTGGACGAACAGTATTAGTCGGAGGTCGTCGTTTTAGCATGTCCTCAATCTACATCACAACCTATATTACATCTTAGAGCATGAGGAAGATAAACAATGCAAACTTCTATGTGATTGTATCATTAGTCCTCTATGAAGTTGGTGATCATGACAATTTCATTGTTGTGTACTCCAAATCAGTGCAATGACTCATAGAATCCTTGTGTGGGCTCCTATTGTAGTTGCGGCGTCTAGAAGGTGTTATGGAGGATGTGTGTTGGGCTGGCGGGGCCACGGTAGAAGAGGGATGGGGTTCAGAGTGGGTGTTAAATCTATGGTGGACTGTCAGTGAGGTTCCAAATCTTATGTTGTCAACCAACAGGAGGCAGATGACGGGTCAAGCAGGAGGTGTAAGGTTGGCGGTTGTGAGGCAGTCACAATACGATAGCAAGTAGGCATTGTTCGTTGTTGTTCACATGGACGGGGAAGAAGCGGTTCAACCTAACGCAAAAGTCTATGGTGATGGAGGTGGTCGACATTGGACTATAACTCGAGTAAAGGGGGAAAAGAGATAGGGGCGAGAAGACACGGGGGAGTGGTTATTGTTCTTCGTGAATAATTGGAGAGGAGGAAGAAGTTTGGAAACATACCCTAATTAGCATATGACTTTACTACTACTTGATGGGCAACGCATACTAAGAAGAGATGGATTAACGGAAAATTGAACTTAATATTTCTCTCAAAAATAGCATTCTTGCGACAAGCCAGGGGACTAATACATATTAAAAAGACTCAAAACCCTATATTTGAGAAAGTTATAAATATAAAATCAAAATAAACTATAAGAATCTACAACTTTGTAAAATATTAGAAAATTTGCACTTAGGTACCTAACTTTAAGCACAAAGCAATAACAAAGATACTTTTGTGCCATTCATGTTGCATCAGCCAATTTATTGTCATCAAGGGATTCCAAGAATATAGATGCTAATTCCAAACTTTACCCCTTTTCGTGGTTTGTCATTATTAATAAATGAATGCACCTCTTAAGACTTGCTCCAATTTTGGAAGATTTTGTGTGATGTCACTAGACAATATCTCAAAAAAAAATTAAATGTAACATATCTCCTTCAAACGTCTAGTTACAATGTATAGTCGTTCTTGGATTTCCTACATAATGCTTGCTTGATTAGTATTGCTGAAGAATCAACAAAAACAATAAAAGCTTATGCAAATCTTAAGTTTCAACGGCATGCATGTTCAAGGATATAGCTAAAAGCTAAGGACAGATCCTTCAAAAGAGTCCAAGTACCCACGCTGGACCATATCATATACCAAACTTCTTGGGCACTCGTGGATATGTATCGAATTTTATTAAACAATTACCTTCCATAGGAAAGATTTCATAATCTCTAACTTAGCTTCAAGGCTGGCCTACATTCTTTTTGAACTACAACTGTCAACTACAGAACAGTTGTAAGAGGGTGGTTCCCAAGTCCATAGTCAGCTACAAGTCTGCAACAATCAATCGCTCTCTGGTTGGCAATAAGAAATTCAAACTTTAACTATTTCCTTGATAAGTACTACCAGCCTCTGTTCCAACCTTCTAGTCTACACAGATGTCCACTTAACGGAAGCATCTTCCAGCTCTGCTTCTGTAGATGTACCCATGGTACTAAATGTCCTCAAAATAGGGCGAAATTTCGCCGAATATGTCTATGTCGACGGCTGGCGACGTCGAATCCACGTAAACATCTTTATTCCACAATATCCTCAACATTTCGTCGAAGTTGTCGACATTTCCCCATATGTCGACGAAGTGGACCCAAGTCCATTCAAAAATTCCACGATGTCCTCGAGATCTGTCGAAGTCGTCGAAGTTGGCGACATTCTTCTGGTGTTTTGTGGAGTTTGCTGTGTAAGGGGAAAAAAGTGTTGGAGCTTGAGGTAAGATGATTTTGATGTTATTTTTTACTATTCTATGCTAATAGTAATTGACCGACCCCTCTCTGCTAAATCTACCATAGATTTACACCATTTTATGTTGTTTATTTATTGTCACAAACTTTATATATGGAAGAACTCTGTAGTTAGGAGATGATTGTATGTAATCGTGTATTTATCTACATATTTAAACCTATATGGATGGCTAGATGTAAACATATATTTTGTTTTTTAGCTAGATATGATGAAATCTGTCAATTTTCATCACAAAATGACTATTTTTAGCTTAATTTTTGTCGAAGTTGCATCGAAGTTTGGTTGTAAAAATCCTCAACATTTCCTCGACATTTCCACAAACTTCCATGTCCACACCTGTCGAAGTCCTGTTCCATGGATGTACCTTAGGTATATGCAACAGTTCAGCCATGTTAAGTTGTTATCTTGAGTAAGATGGCTCCGAAAGGAAATTTATTTGGACTGAGATGGAGTAGAAAAGAAAGCAGTTTTGAGCTTATCTTTATCTGTTCATGATCATGACATGCTTCCTCTAAAGTATGGCATCTGCCCTATGTCTGTTTGGCTGACACGATATTGGGAAAAACCCATGCTCTTCGTCTAACCAGACTAAGCTAACAGCTGCAACACTGCTAAACAGAGAGAAGATTTCACCCACATGAATCTAATCAAGAGAGAGAGAACAAAGACAGGTATTCATTTGATTATTCAAGTGAAAGTTAGCAGTCTACAAGCTTGGGTCTATTCCTATCTTAGAATCTCTCATCTCATCGAACAGGTCATGATATCAGTCAATGCACTTCTTCAAATGAAGTTCAGAATTGCAATCATGTAGATATTTATTTTTATGCAAGTTTTACTGCTTTCAGTCAACCAATAATTTGAATTAAATCTTTAACATTCTGATTAAAAATTGTAAAACACAAAGCAAGTGTGGGAAGCGTAGGGTTGCACAATGTGTGCACCCTCATATATAACATTGAAACAATTACAGAGAGGTCCACAAGAAATATGGAAATAACAAAACAATTAACAGAATATATAAAACAGGTATTGTAACACTCCCCCTCAAGTTGGAGCATAGATATCAATCATGCCCAACTTGTCCATCAAAATGCAGAATTGCTTCTTCGCCAGCAGCTTGGTGAAGATGTCAGCAACTTGGTCTTCAGAACGAGTGAAGGGAGTGCAGATCTTGCCAGTCAGAATAGATTCCCGAATAAAATGACAGTCTACTTCAATATGTTTAGTGCGCTCATGATAGACTGGATTATTTGCAATGAAGATAGCCGCTTTATTATCACAGTGCATAGGTATAGCAGAAGAAGAAGAGTCAACTCCAAACTCTTTTAACAGAGAGCGCACCCACAGCAGTTCACAGGCAGTATGGGCCATGGCCCTATATTCAGCTTCAGCACTTGACCTAGCCACAACATTTTGTTTTTTACTCCGCCAGGTAACAAGATTTCCTCCAACATATGTACAATACCCAGAAGTGGATTTTCTGTCAACTCTGCTACCTGCATAATCAGAATCAGAGTACCCCGTAAGAGAACAGTGTCCATGCTTCCTGTAGTGAAGTCCCTTGCCAGGAGACTTTTTCAAATATCGTAGAATCTGACAAAGAGCATCCCAGTGACACTGTCTGGGCTTATCAAGATATCTGCTAAGAAGACCCACTGCAGTAGAAATGTCAGCTCTGGTGACAGTCAAATAAATAAGTTTACCAATCAGCCTCCTGTACTTTTTATGATCAGCAAACAGAGGAGAAGAATCATCATCCCAATTTACATTGGGATCTAGAGGAATATCAGCAGGTCTCGCCCCCAGCATACCAGTCTCCTGCAGTATGTCTAGGACATATTTTCTCTGAGACAACACAAGAGCATTAGAATTTCTAGAAACTTCTATGCCCAGAAAGTATCTAAGTTTGCCCAAATCTTTAGTAGCAAAATGTTTGCCCATATGAGATTTAGTAGCCTGAATACCAAGAGAATCACTGCCAGATATGATAATATCATCAACATAGACAATCAGAATAATAATACCAGCTGAAGTCTTCTTGGTAAAAACAGAATGATCCACCTGAGACCGCAGAAACCCAAAATCAATCATAATTTTGCTCAATTTATCAAACCAAGCCCGGGGACTCTGCTTAAGGCCATAAATAGACTTCTTTAATCTGCAAACTTTGTGAGACTCCCCCTGAGCAACAAACCCAGGAGGTTGCTCCATATAGACCTCTTCTTATAAATCACCATACAAGAAGGCATTTTTGACATCAAGTTGCAACAAAGGCCAGTCAAGATTAACAGCAACAGACAGAAGAATTCTAACAGAATTAAGGCGAGCAACAGGAGAGAATGTCTCAAAATAGTCAATACCATACGTCTGGGTGTAGCCTTTAGCAACTAAGCGTGCCTTGAGCCTCTCAACAGTGCCATCAGGTTGATATTTCACAGCATACACCCATCTGCAACCGACCGGTTTGCACTGAGGAGGTGGATCCACCAACTCCCAAGTATCTCGTTCAGCAAGAGCAAACATCTCCTCCTTCATAGCAGACACCCAACCAGTACTCTGTAGAGCATCCTGGATATTCTTTGGTACAGCCACAGCAGATAAAGCATATACAAATTGCTAGAATGGACATTCAGATGGTCAGTAGAAACAAACTGAGCAATACTGTGTGATGTGCAGGAACGAGTACCCTTTCTAAGAGCAATGGGTAAGTGAAGATCAGAAGGTACCTCAGGTGTAGCAGAACCTTCTGGAGGTGAAGATTTGTTTTCATGGGGGGTTTCTTGAGTAGAAGGCACTCTGTTCCTGCGTTGATAAACTATCAGAGGAGGCTTATCAGCCTCAGTAGTGACGTTGTCAGTAGTGTCAGGCACACATTCAGAAACAACAGGTAGAGGTGAAGCAATAAGATCAGACTGTAAACTGTCACCACGAGCCGAATAATAAGGAGTATCTTCAAAGAAAACCACATCACTGCTAGTAAACCATTTCCTTGCAGTAGGACTGTAGCACCGATATCCCTTCTGGGTACGGGAGTACCCCAAAAAAATGCACTTCTCAGCACGAGGAGACAATTTATCAGAAGTAGGTCCAACTAACCGGACAAAACAGGTACATCCAAAAATCCTAGGAGGCACAGTAAATAGCGGAATATCGGGTTGGAGCACCTGAATAGGTATTTTGTTTCCAATCACAGATGATGGCATACGATTTATCAGAAAACAAGCAGTCAATATGGCCTCAGGCCAAAACGAGCGAGGAACATGTGCATGCATCATAATAGTTCTAGCAACTTCTAACACATGTCTATTTTTACGCTCAGCCACACCATTTTGCTGAGGTGTATAAGCACAAGAGGTCTGATGTATCGTACCCACAGATTTACAAAAAACATCCACATCCTTTTTAACAAATTCCAGTGCATTATCAGTACGAAAAATTTTAACAGGCATGCCATATTGAGTTTTTATTTCAGCAAAGAAGAATTTGATAACAGACAAGACTTCGGACCTACTTTTCATCATAAATAACCAAGTAGTCCGTGAGAAGTCATCGATAAACAGAATAAAATACTTATGACCAGATAAACTAGGCACATGACAAGGTCCCCATACATCAGAATGCACTATATCAAATATATTTTTACTGCTAATTTGACTGCGTCTAGGATAAACAGCACGAGTTTGCTTTCCAAGTTGACATGACTCGCACTGAAAACGACAAACACCAATATCAGACACCAAATATCTAAGCTTCTCAGATGAGGGATGGCCCAGCCGGTAGTGCCACTGTAAAGCAGAAACAGATGTAGATAAAGCAGACGTCACAGATGCTTTAGCAGCTTTAGGTAACTGATCCAGATAGAAGAGTCCATCAGCACCTTCATACCCCCCACCAATCTTCATCCTCGTGCGAAGGTCCTGAAAAACACAAGATCCAGGAATAAAGGTCAGACTACACTGTAAGCTGCGCAATATCTTGCTAACAGACAACAGATTCAAAGGAAATCGCGGCACATATAAGGCAGATTTCAGCAGAAAATCAGAAGAAATATCCCCTACTCCAACCACTGCAGACTTGGAATCATCGGCCAACATGACAGAAGAGGGTCTAGCAGGTTGAAATAATTTTCGAAACAATGATCTATTTCCAGAAATATGCGAAGAGGCACCGGAGTCTATGACCCATTTAGTATTACCAGGCGTAGAGGAAGAACTCAGAAAGGCCAGTGTCATAACCAGAGTAGGTGGCGGCATGAGCTCCACTAGTCGAAGCTTGAGACGACGCACCAGCGCGCTCAAGAAGAAGACGTTCCACCTCAGCACGGATGTAATCAGCAGTCGCACTCGAGGAGGCAGAGTCAGTAGCCTGAGTCGTCCCCTCTGAAGCAGTAGTAGTGGAGTCCGCAGCGGCATTGGCCCACGCCGGCTTACCATATTTCTCCCAGCATTTTTCTTCAATATGGTTGGACCGGCCACAGAAGGTACAAAGGCGCTGTCCTGACTGAGGACGCGCACCAGCAGTAGGGGCAGTAGAAGAGGCTCCACGACCTGGAGTAGCCCGTCCTCGTCCTCCACCCAGGGGAGGACGGCTCTCAGCAAAGCGACCACGGCCACGACCGCAACCACGACCAGAAGAAGCGGCAAGGGCCGAAGAATCTCCAACATCAGGAGTCAGAGAAGCAGACGACGAAGGCAAACGCTGAAGGCGTTTGTAGGCACTCTGTAGTGACGGCAGAGGGTCACTAGCAAGGATCTGGTCCACAACTCCAGCATATGACTCGGGCAAGCCACAGAGAAACTGAACCAACTGAAGCTCCTGGCGCTGACGTTGCATAGTAGCCAGGTCCGTGGAGAGAGGATGATAGGATTCCAGCTCCCCCCATAATCCAGTGAAGTCAGAGAAGTAGTCAGAAATATCTGTCCCCGTGAACTGTAGACGTCCCAGCTGCTTGGTGATGTCAAACACCTTCTTGGGGTTCTGACTATGGGAGTAAGTACCGGCGAGCTGATCCCACATCTGCTTCGCCGTAGGCAAGTGAAGAAGTGTGACACTGATCTTCTCGATGCTGCTGTTGAGAATCCAGGTCATCACGGTGGAGTCATCACGAACCCAGTCGTCATACGCCTTCACATCTTTAGCATCAGCGTCCTCGGCGGGTGCATCTGGACCCGTACGGATAAGGTGTGAGTACTTGCCCTGGGATCTAGCATAGATCGTCATGGAGCAGACCCAGTGTGGGTAGTTGCGCCCATCAAGCTTCACAGTAGTAACTTGACGGCGGAAGTCATCATGAGAAGACGCCATGGTAGCAGTAGGCACAGCAGGAACGGGCACGATCAGGCAGGAGACGGTCTACACCGTCAGACAGGCACAGCAGGCACAACAAACACGGAGAGGACCTCTCACATACAGTCTACGCCGAAGCGTAGAACAGGACCCGGTGGCACACCGGCCTACACGGGCAGGCAGGCAAAAAACCGAAACGAACGGTCTACGTCTTCAAGCCACCGGAGCGCTGGAAAGTGTCACAGAGCCAACGGACCGGCGGCAAGGAACCGCAGAGGCGCACCGGCCCCGGCGGCGGAGGGGGCGCCCGGCCCCGGCGGCTAGCCCGGCGGCTGGAAGCCTGCCGGCTGCCCGTCCGGCGGCGGCGGCTGCCCGCCCTGCTGCTGCGGCGGCTGGGCTGCTGGCCGGCGGCCCTGCTGCTGCTGGCCGGCGGCCCTGCTGCTGCTGGCCGGTGGCGCGCGGCGGGGGGGGGGGGGGGGGGGGCGGCGGAAAGAGAGAGAGAGGGAAGGGAAGGGAGGGAGACGGCCGGATCTACTGCTCTGGTACCATGTAAAACACAAAGCAAGTGTGGGAAGCGTAGGGTTGCACAATGTGTGCACCCTCATATATAACATTGAAACAATTACAGAGAGGTCCACAAGAAATATGGAAATAACAAAACAATTAACAGAATATATAAAACAGGTATTGTAACAAAAATTAAGTTGCATAAAATTATTTGAAGCAAGATCAGGCACAAATTTAATGCATTTTAGGCATGTCGTACCTATAGAAAAATCTACAGCCTTCGCTGCCACTGCTACTGCAGAACCACTTGATGATCCTCCAGGTATACGATTAGGAGCTGCAGGGTTGACAGGGGTACCATAATGCTTGTTTTCACCATTGATACTGCAAAAGTTGAAGCAGCCACCAGCAGATTTTATTCTCTAGAACCATAAACTTAACTAGGGAGCACAGATATTGATGTATTGACTATAAATTACATGACGCGTGGAAAGGAAATTTCTTAAGAACTGGTTAAAAGGTAAGATGCAGGGATAGTGTCATAATATGAAATATTTATTTTCTATTTGATATGCATTATCATCCAAAAACTGTATACCACGCATATTTTCTTGGAAGACGGAATCCAAAAATTATTAATGGTAGAATGCAGCACAGTAAGGGAAAACTGAATAGGACAAAACCTGAAAGCCATTTCATCCATGACTGTTTTCCCCACACATATTGCACCAGCTTCAAGTATGGACGACACAACTGGAGATGTTGAGATTGCTTTTCCATGAGTTCTTGCCCAGTCTGGATTACCAAAGCCGGTGATATATCCAGCAATGTCAAAACTGACACAGTAATAAAAAAACCAGATTAGTGCTACAAACTTGTCAATAAGTTCAGTTAAAATACTAGGATCAGGGTCACCAAAGATCATAGTAAGATAATAAGAACAAAGCAAGATATGTTGCAGCAGTCTTGACTTTATTTATTATTTATTAGTAATAATGATACAACCTCACAACTGAAGCAGGAGTGCACTGCCCTGGTCCAGAAGGAAAGACATCCAATGGTAAGATTAGAAACTACTTGGTCTAGGGGAAATTTAGCTTGGCTGTCTCCAACCTTACAATAACAAGAGATATGTGAAAGAACTTGAAGGTGTTATCTATTATAGTTTAGACAAATGACGTCACCCTCTTATGATAAATACTGACCCTAGATAGTTGCCTAATAGAAGTTACCTCTCGCAGTGAGGTCAAACTTGTCATAACGGACCAGTTACCGAAATAGTATTCTAGGATACAAGAAACTTTGGCAAGACCCACTACTAGGGAGTTATCTGATCCCATAGCAGACCCTCGCTGGAGATTATGAGATTATTTGGGCGATACATATTGAAAGTTTAAACTATTTTAAGATCGTTGAGATGCAGGAGCTGCACGGTAGCATCACAGTCAAGTCCAAACAGAATTCGAGCAACTCCGTTGATAAAGATGCATTACACATATAATGAGTAAGGAGAAGACGCTAAACAAACAATTCATCCGACTGTAATCCAAGACCATTGATATGCAAAGAGAAGCCACCGGCGTGATCCTTCCACAGCTAGACTCAATTACTTAGTTGGTGTACTAGAACGAACCCAACATCGGCGTATAAAACTAGAGTCACGAGTTTAGCAAACGAACACTAACAGGGGAGTATGATCAGGGAGCCAAAGAGGAGGCGGAGAGCGTACATGTCTTTCACCGCAAAAGTAAGACCATGAAGAGGGAGGGTGGACGGTGAGGAGTGTGGAGGTGGGAAAAGCTCAAAGTTCTCTATGAATGCTCCGTAATCATCCTCCTTGTGGGCCTCTGTCTTCTCTCCCGAAGTATTGCCCATCCCCGATAGTTGCTGGTGCCACTGCTCCTCTGGTAGATGTTTTCCGCGCAAGTTGTCCCTGCTGCTGTCTGCTGCTCAGGTGCTTTCTGAAACCTACGCACGTGAACCGATATGTTGTGCACTGTTGATCGGAATTTCGGAGGGAATCTCGCGCCTCTGACGACCCCTGGTGGATAAGGTGACCTAGTGGAAAATTGCATTAGAACCTCTGGCCCTATTTGGGAACGGAGTGGGATTTGGTAATCTGGACTGGATTATACGGGATTAAGTCAGGGGATTCAGTATGATTCTATTTGTCAACCCAGTCTGATTCTATTTGATTCTAGTCAGCTGGTCTGATTTGAGTCTGATTCTGTCTGCTTTTGTTTGGCAATGTAGTCAGTATCTGTTGATTCTATCCTGATGTTGTAGAACTGTTTTAACCAGAGTAAGGAATGTGTAGTTGTGTTGCCGCTTAAGCAGAAGTTGGCCGAAGTGTATTATATACTAAATAACAAATAAATAATATATAATATGCATAATTTATGCATTTAAATTAAATAGTAGCAAATGTGTGTAGCATGTCTGTAGCAGAACTTAATACCACATAAAAAATAGAAAATATTTTAGATATTCCCAGACAAATACATATGTAACATACAAACTGAAAGGAGAGGTCTGCCCTGGACCTAGACAAAGACAAAGCTACACAATCTAAGATGGTGAGCAAACAGCCAATTTCATGCCTCGCCGTACTCGTCGGCCAACTTCTTGGCCTCGTCGTACTCGTCCCATGACACAGGACAAGCTTCGTTCAACAATTGATTTGTTTCCTGTTTGCTGGCGTCTTTTGGCCAGTCGAACAACAACGGCAGATGGTGAATAGGATGAGTAACACTCTTGGCTTGTTCGTGTCTCTTGTTTGGGCCCTCATCGCGTATAGGCTCGCAACATTTTTTCTTGCAAACAAAGTTTTCTTCTACATATTTTTTAATCTTCGACGGAGACATCAATAATTTTTCAAACTTTGTCCTTGCCTTTGACCATGATCGCGATGACGACATCTATAGTTAATAAATAAATATAAGTATTAGCAAATATCAATAATAGTAAGATAATTGTGACAATATTGAATACAAATAAATGCTCCAAACAAACTTAGCTACAAACAATTAAGAACGTGATGTATGCCTTCAATACATAACAATAAAGCTCCAAACAAACTTAGCTACATACAAATAAATGTTGTGAAGTAAACACAAATAACTACAATGTCGTGGAAATATATTACAAGTTCATGTGTTACTTTCACCGTCTAACATGGTTGTTTGATTCACTCATCGGTGTTAATAAGGTATCAGCAACCCCAGGTGGGTAAATGCGACGAGTCGTCACGAAGTTGCGTTGCACGACCAATGGCGGGGGAGGCAATAAATCTCCCAAAATAAAAAGATTGTCTCTTATGAACTCTCTCCTTATGTGTTGCCATCTCATCTGCAACTCAGTCAAAGATATGTAAGGCCCCCCAGTTATGTTTCGGAAGTCACGCCATGCCTCCATCCAAGCCTGTGTAGTATATACTCCATTAACACATCTCTCCAACTCATATTGGTTTCTCATCGTACCTCTGAGAACCATATCAAGCTCCGTACACCACATAAAAGAAGGCGTCCTTGGAGGCCCAGTCATATTACAGATTTTGTAAGTAATATATTTTAGATGTAAGGGTGTATGGCACAATTAAGGAAATATAAAATGTATATTCAGTGCTAACTAACATTCAGCAACATCACGATGAAAAAACATACACCCTCCATAAAACATACACCAACATTATGATAAATAACAAAATCGTGTTAATGTCGGATGAATTCAGAAAGATTTAATGTTAAAAACATCAAATGGTGGACAATGTAAATCGATACACCAAACTAAATGTAGCTCTCTGCCATTAAACGTTATGGCGTCACCGTGGGTGAAGGAATGTCCAAAAGAAGACTACAATCTTCCTCCAGACTGGCAACATAGCGTTCTAGAACCTCATGCTCATACTTTTTTGGGTGTATATATCATCGTAGTTGTGATGAATTTCAACAAAGTCCATCATGTTCATTGCCTGGCCCCACAGTGACTTGCACTCGACAGTTAGTAACATAATCTCAGCTTTCAAAGAATCAATTGTTGGGGGGAGATCGACTGCCCAACGGAAGTATCTACACCGATCTTTTCCCTACAATGTATTATCAAGTTTAATGAATGACAAAGAATGTGCAACATACACAACGACAACCTATTATGTATGTATTTACTAGTGCACCTCACGAGAAGGACATATGTAATACATTTTGCCCAGCCTTTCACTCAGAATGCCAAAATCATACAACCCTGCATCCTCTGTGTTAAGCCGCAAGGCTGCATCTAACCCACAATCACACCTCAGAACTTCAGATGGATTCATTGACATCTAAAACATGATTGAGTATTAGTAAAAATATTGTCGAATTCTAAATATAGATTTCAAATACAAATTTCCGAACATAAAATAAGCCTAACTGCTTGTTCTACATCTATGATGTATTATATCCGTCCTCGTTTGAAGAGTCGTTATTGCTCGTGATGTGAAGTCGTTGGCGAAGATATTGGCACCTCTCACGTAGAGTGGAAATATCTTGTTCGAGCCAATCGGTGTCTACTCTTGTCGAACTGACAAAGTCACATTGTTCAGACCATAGCTTGCGTTCGTTGCGTGCATATGCAAGTTGTGTTAGCATAGGATCCCTAACTGCAGTAAGTGTGGCAATTGTGGGTGGTACACGCTACGCGGGCAATCTCATCTGACATCTGTTCGAAACAAGACCCCTACCACATGTAAAATACGGTCTGTGGGGGTTGTTATTTTCAAAACGTCCATTTCCAGCGTTCGCGGCATCCATATACGCACGTACAGTGCATTGAAGGCCGCATGTATAGCAAGGCATTCCATTCTCCATTTCAAGACAACCTACAGAATCATTATGTCATGTACATTATTATGATCCAGTAAAAAGTTCGTAAAATAAACAACTAAAGGCTACAAAGTTATGTGGTGGATGATTTATCAAATAATGTCAAAGACTATTACACATATAATTGTACGTCAACGGGCATCCCATAGAAAATTAGAAATGGATTCACGTAAACGATCGCCCTCCCTTGAATCGGCCTGAGTTGTTTGTTGCAGGGAACTCAGGTCAACCCCAGCAGGGGGAACGGCAGATGTTGAAATGTCATCTAGGAGTTCGTCTATGATACTGTCGCCATCATGTTGGCGGCGTATGAAATTGTGGAGGATACAACAAGCCATTACGAGGTGACACTGCGAATGTATGGGATATGTCGCCCCCTTTTTAAGGTAGGCAAACCGCCACTTTAGCACCCCAAATGATGTTTCTACAACATTACGTAATTGTGCATGACGGTGGTTGAACATCTCCTTTTTGCTGGTGTAGGCATGTTTGTTTCCTCAGTACTCAGAAATATGGTAAGCTGTGTTGCGATACGGTGCAAGGAATTGCCGAGTGTTGGCATACCCTGCATCAACTAGGTAAAACTTTTCCGACGGAACTTTAAACCCGCCTGTGGTCGTCACTGACTGTAGGACCCGTTGGTCAGCAGTCCATCCCTCCCACCCAGTTAGGACATATGTAAAATCCATGGAGAAGTCAACTACTGCCAAGACATTAAGAGAGACATTCCCTTTTCTGTCTCGGTAGCGATTTTACTTGTCTCGTTTAACTAAGACTGGGATGTGTGTTCCGTCAATTGCCCCGATGGCATTCTATAACACCAAAATAGCTTGTAAATAAATTAAATATTTCCAAATGGTTAAAGATTGTAGGGGCTAACTATTACCTTGAAGTACGGGTAGAACCTTGGGGTCTCCAATATACAAGAATGTGTTGTCGTGCATGTCGTTGCAGTTTGCATGACAATGTAGTCATTGGACAACGAACACACAACGTCCAAGACATCGTTGAACTTTCTACTAATGGTCTCACCAGAGTGAATGTAGTCCTCAGCCAAAGCACGATTTGTATGTCCATGGCCAACCATTTGTAGGAAGTAGCATACATCCTCAACTGAACTGACGCCTCTAGTACTTCGTAACAAGGCCTGACTCTCAAGCTTGTCCACAAGGGCCAATATAGAATGTGGTATCATTCTGTATAGGTCATAAGCCCTTTGTTCATGACCGTTTAAAATTTCTAAGACCTTCTGGTGGCCACTCCTAATGCTAACTAACCTAGGTATTATAGGTGGTATGTCGGAAATGTCGTCGATGATGGAGTTTGCTATGGACTCAGCTATTGTATCAGCAATGTGATTAGCTGGACCAGACAATGTATGTAGAATGTGTGTGAGGAGTTCAGGTGTTTCTATTTGGTCAGTGGTTGATATGATGCCTACAAGTGGAATCGTAGCAAGGTTTTCATGGCAACGATAAGGAAAAAATAACTACTCGACAATCATATGTAACCGTGGACATGTAAAATAATGGCTTGCAGGAAACATAGCGAATTAGATTGAATGCAAAATAAAAGCATGGCAGTGAAATAAATTATTACAATAGTTAATCAATTTAGTTTGTGCGGTAAAATAATGTCTAGACGGGAATAAAAATATTTCAACAATTCAGCAAATTAGATTATGGTGAAAGAAAATGTTTTGATGGGAAATAGATTATTACAACAATGAAAGAACTTTATACTGATTTGTTGAGTGAAATGTCTGGCCGTTAATCAAACGGATGTTCCCCCTTATGATCCGGAAGGGCCAGCATCATTGGACGAAGGAAAAAATACACGTTGAGATGACATAAACGACGATGGCATACTTGGGCTGTTGCTGAAGTTGGGTGTTGGGGATTGTGAAAAAAATGCATTGTGAGATGGCATAAACGAGGATGGCATTGAAGGTGTTGGTGTTGCATTGGCAGCTTGGGACCTTTTCCAAAGGTCTTGGAACCATATGGTTATCTTTTGAGGTGTGTCTATAAGGCTGAGATAGATGTTGCGGTTTGTTGAGTCCTTGATGGCGTTCACAAGTGTTGTAAACACAGCAGTGGGGGCATCTGAGTAAGTGTCATGGAAATGTTGGAAGATGGTTGTAAACTCTTTCTTTTCAAAGGCTCTAGTTTCCACACCACTGCCTAACTCGTGAACCTTTGCATAAACTTGTGTGAATTCATATAACACTTCATTTGAAAGCCCACATCGGTCTTGAGCCATTGATGGTCGCTTCTTGCGCCTAACGATAGGAGGCCTCCCGCCAACACTCGGTGTATCTGTTCCGCCTCCCCCAGTGTCTCCCTCACTTTGCATCCCATATGTGGCCATATTCGGTTTCCCTGATTGGCTTCCAGTGTTCATGGGTGTCTCTGACCCATCTAAGTCGACAGTGACATCATCCTCGGAGGCAACGTCAGAAGGGATTTGTGTGTCCGTTGAAGACATTGCATGATGTCCTCTAGCAATGTTCCTCCCCGCCATCATCTCGATGTCATAGTAGTGGGGAAATGGCTTGTTAAGAAACATAGCAAGGTCTTTGTTTGCCTAAGTATACACAAAATTTGTATTAGGAAATTTAAGTGTAAATATAGGACATTACTTTATTCGATTAAGGGACTGGTTATTGGATATACCGCAAGGCTCTCCCTCCATTCAGGGTTGCCGGGCAGCGTGGGCTTATGCCTAGTGTCATCCCATCCAATGCCACTCTTATTCGTCACAAGCTTCAAAGCGGCATAGTACCTCCTCAAATTCTTCCACTGAGTTTTGAGCTGGTCTATATTGCAGGCCGTCTTCCCCATCCTATTTTGCATTTCCACAGTTGCCTCCCTCCAAGCCTCCCTAGTGAAATGACCATCGACACACCTGCCTAGGTCATATTGTCTGTGCAATGCTGATACTAGAGCGGCATTAGACTCTCTTTCCCAAACAATATGAAACTTGGGGTCAGCGGAAGACATACCTCCACAGGTGCTGCAATATATTATGATACACAAATCATTATGCTATCAAGATAATACTGTATTGTAGTATAGACAATAAACAGCCATCATACTGTAGAGACTAGGTTGATATATATATCGTGAAGTTCATATATATATATATATATATATATATATATATATATATATATATATATATATATATATATATATATATATATATATATATATATATTACTACACACATGTGGTACACTTTACAATAAACAGATGAGTTCCCACTCAGTATATTTACTACAGTGGAATTTGATTCATGCCATCGGATTCATCTCAAATTGTACATGTTAGCTATATTTAAAGATGTGTTTTGTTTGCTGATAAGATATTTGTCTTGCATTACTTGCTATGCCAACGAAAGCATGTACTTGAATGGTGATGGCTGAGCTGCAATTACACCAAAATTACTCTATACATCAGCTACTACTATGTTGGTGTGCCCTGGAAGTATTCTATAACTAAACTTACTCTATACACCAAAATTGATTCCATTTTTTATAGACCTAGGTATACTGTAACAGAATCATTGCTAAATTGCACATGTATGTATAAAATTGTTCTATTTGAGTGTAATGTACATGTTTAGTGCATGGAAAATCAACAACAAGCCATGATAGGATAATCCAAGCATATTTGTTTGATGAGTTTCAAGCAAAAGAAATATTATGATATCATTTCAATGTTATAAATCATGACCTATAATACAAGTAATGTATAAATAAAGGTAGTTATTAGTACTCATTTTCGACCTATAATACTGCAATACTCATCAGTAGATTAAATTGATTCAATTTTTGACAGAGCTAGTTATTATGTAACAGAAACACTGCTACATTGCACATGTATCTAAAAAAGTTGTTCTATTTCAGTGTAATCTACAGGTTCAGTTCATGGAAACTCAACAAGAACCCATGACAGGACAATCCAAACATATTTGTTAGATGAGTTTCAAGCAAAAGAAATATTATCATAGCATTTAAAAGTTATATTAATCTACATGTAGAAAGAGTATGATTATATATTAATATCATAAATGTAAAGAGATTTGAACTGCAAGTTGTTGAAATAGACTGGGTTGGGTCATTGAAAACTATTACTAGCTATAATAATCAAATAGGTCGACAAAATGTTTATATTAATATCACAAATGTAAAGAGATTTTAACTGCAAGTTGTTGAAACAGAGGAAGTTGGGTCACTGAAAACTATTACTAGCTATAATAATCAAAATAGGTCGACAAAATGATGCTTAAACTGAGGAATTGCCTAATGTTGTATCATATTAATAGATTGAGTAATTTGTGTAATTTAGTAAAATGTCATTATGAACCACAACATTGTATCTACATAAGAAAATTCCTACTTTCACAAACTTATCTAGTTCAATCAAAGTAGACATCACATGAACTAGGATTTTTTAGTGCAGTCGTGAACCTATGCTTATGCAAGAAAATCATCACAAGATTTGTCTTTCAAATATAAATCATGTGTCAAAAATAAATTATGGTGATCAAATAGACTCAATGTAATTCAATCATTGTGTAGAATCCAAAACAATAATCATTTATTTTAAAGATTATCTCTTCCTAGTCAAACTGATTCCATTTTGTACAGACCTAGGTATTTTATAACAGAAACACTGCTAAATTGCACATGTATGTATAAAATAGTTCTATTTCAATGTAATGTACAGGTTCAGTGCATGGAAAGTCAACAACAAGCCATGATAGGATAATCCAAGCATATTTGTTTGATGACTTTCAAGCAAAAGAAATATTATGATATCATTTCAATGTTATAAATCATGACACATGGTAGGTATACCAAGAATACTACAAGTAATGTATAAATAAAGGTAGTTATTAGTACTCATTTTCGACCTATAATACTGCAATACTAATCAGTAGATTAAATTGATTCAATTTTTGACTGAGCTAGTTATTATGTAACAGAAACACTGCTAAATTAAACATGTATCCAAAAAAGTTGTTCTATTTTAGTGTAATCTACAGGTTCAGTGCATGGAAACTCAACAAGAACCCATGACATGACAATCCAAACATATTTGTTTGATGAGTTTCAAACAAAAGAAATATTACCATAGCATTTAAAAGTTAAATTAATGTGTAGGTAGAAAGAGTATGATTATATATTAATATCACAAATGTAAAGAGATTTGAACTGCAAGTTGTTGAAACAGACTGGGTTGGGTCACTGAAAACTATTACTAGCTATAATAATCAAAGTAGACATCACATGAGCTAGGCTTTTTTAGTGCACTCGTGAACCTATACTTATGCAAGAAAATCATCAACAAAATATTTGTCTTTCAAATACAAATCAAATGTCAGAAATAAATTATGGTGATCAAATAGACTGAATGTAATTCAATCATTGTGTAGAATCCAAAACAATAATCATTTATTTTACAGTTTATCTCTTCATAGTCGAAACTGATTCCATTTTTTACAGACCTAGGTATTCTATAACAGAAACACTACTAAATTACGCATGTATGTAAAAAATTATTCTATTTCAGTGTAATCTACAGGTTCAATGCATGGAAACTCAACAAGAACCCATGATAGGATAATCAAAACATATTTGTTTGATGAGTTTCAAGCAAAAAAAATATTATCATAGCATTTAAAAGTTATAAAGCATGAAACATGGTACGTATACCAATAATACTACAAGTAATGTATAACTAAAGCTAGTTATAAGTACTCTTTATCATTTTATTATTCCGTAGATGCACATAATCATTTATTACAGTTATTTTTTCGACAATAAAATCATTTTGGGATACTTGTGGGTACTAGATAAAGACTATCTCGTCCTAGTCCACCCATATAGCAAGCAACAGGAAATGAAAAAAGCATAACAACGGGAGAGAAAGAAGGAACTTTGGGGTAGATATCAACCAAAAAGGTTGTATTATTCCCTGGCCTCCTCTTTGATTGTATTCAAACATGAATAATGAGATGGATATATTTTCTCCTATCCATGACAAACATTGCTTAAACTATGCCATCGAATAATAAAATGTGACTGTCATACACAACGATTAAC
Source organism: Alisma plantago-aquatica (assembly GCA_963693085.1). Lineage (NCBI taxonomy): Eukaryota > Viridiplantae > Streptophyta > Magnoliopsida > Alismatales > Alismataceae > Alisma > Alisma plantago-aquatica. Next base: position 1,126,650,923 of record OY856409.1, on the reverse strand, counting down.
TTGTTTGGAACCAATGTCAGCTGGATAAATACACAAATTAATGACCAATCCACCTCAGAAATCACCTCAAAAATGTCTGCCCTAATCGACATCACAAACAAAAGCGTCGGCTACCCTATTTCGTGACCAACCTTAGCAGGATGGGGTGACAAAGAAGAAGCACTGTGGAATCCTGGCTGTGTGTAGTGCCGCCGGAGCAACAGGGAGGAGAACCGCCGGATTTCAGCCAGGGACGAACAGCTTCCGCGAACAACTGCTCCAACAGGCGTATGTGGAAGTGAAGAACCTCACAGCACAAGGCGAATATGAAGGCAGACGGACACTTTGCCTTGGACGAGGTGAATATGAAGGCAGACAGACACTTTGCCTTGGATGCGCTAGGGTTTCTTCTGTGCGTCGACAAGATGGGACAATGACAATGTCAGATTCAGATAGTCGAACACCAGGGCAGGGTATGGGTTACCTTGCTTTTAAGGGATGTAGCAGCCCTAGTAGACCGACGATTGTAGACGGCTGAATTAATTCTCTACGTGGGCACTTTGCCCGACGATGACCTATGGCCTCCATCCGCGATTTGGTCGAGGTCGCAGACATCGCAGACGGCTGAATTACTTCTCTCACACACGCATCAACAGTATGCGCGTAGAGCCGCGAAGCGTTGGGAGGAAGAGCGCCGAGAGGGAGAAGGCTAGGGAGAGAGGGAGAAGGCTAGGGCGAGAGGGAGGGGCGCGAGGGATCGGGATCGAGGGGGGGTGTGTTTGGGCAGAAACTGGACTGAGATTCGCAATCCTACCTCGACCGGGACTGGGATTATGCGGATTATGTGATTCCGTTATCCCAAAACGAGGATCAAAATGGATTGGTTGCCAAACACATTTCTCGCCCAAACCGGACCGGATTGGGCCGCCGTGGCACTACGCGACACGCCCTAATCTCAGTCCAGTCCATTCCCAAACAGGGGCCTAGTATTTCTAGCGATTACTAGATTGTCTGTTTTCTTAGTAATCCAGCTGTTGGTAGTTGATACATGTCGGGACCACAACCTAGGATGGACCACACCTGCTCCACCATAGTTGCAGCAGCGGCACCGGTGCTTTCCAGCAGGTGTTTGTTAGTAATGAGGAATCTGTCAGTAGGACAAGTAACAGTAGAATATTCTAGAGCAGAATCGTCCGTTGGCATGTAAGCACCAGTATCGTGGGCACTTTGTTTAAATAGACCCTTTGATTGAAATGAAAGGATATGGAGTTTTAGCTATGAAAAATTCTACTCATAGTCACTTCGACCCTGTTTGGTTCGGGCCGGGAATTATGTAGTCTGGATTGTATTAGACGGGGTTAGTGGATTCAGTCTGATTCTGTTTGGCAATCCAGTCTGTTTCTGTTTGGCAACCCAGTCTGATTCTGGTCAGCTAGTCTGATTTGAGCCTAGATTCAGTCTGATTCTGTTTGGCTACCAGTCTAGATTCAGTCTGATTTTATTTGGCAACCTAGTCAGGATCTGCTTATTCTGTCATGTTCTTGCAGAACTATTTTAACAAGTATAAGGAATGTGTAGTTGTGATGTCGCATCAATATAAGTTCAAAATTTACAAAAAATAATAATTTTTATCTTTTGGATGTTATTTTGTTATTTAGTAAAGTGAACATAATAGTGTTGGATCAATGGGCTCTAGAGGGGGGGTGAATAGAGATACACACACTTCACAAAATCAATTAGACCACCAATTTAATCTTAGTGCAGAAACTAAAACAAGCAATAATTTGATGTCCTAATCTAGCATTCAAAGCAAGGATAAGAGATAATGAATAGCAATCACTTGGATAGGTGGTTAGAGTGGTTCCACATCCTAAACTTAGGAGCGATGTCAGTCCACTACCTATTGTTGGTTAGACTCTAGGATTTACAACTTGGTTCTCTTATATATCACAATAAGATTACAAGATACATAAACCACACAACCAAGGACTTAATTTCTCAAGCTAAGATCTTCTACCTATCCAAGGACTTACCCACAAAGCAAGATTCTTCAGCCTTCTTCAAAGGACTTACCCAATCTTACCTTTGTCTTCAGCCTTGCAGGATTTACCTATCTCACTTGAGCTTTGCCTTGCACCTCTCCTTCTCTTGGAGAGCTTCTCCACGTTTCACCTTCACCAAGGGATATGGAGCAGCAAGCTATCTTCACTCTTGAAGATCAGCAATCATCTTCACCTTCACTCGGGGAAGAACAGTAGCAACCTCTCTTTCACTTGGAGAAGCAGCTTCAACCAATCTTCAAAGGGATTTGGAGGTAGGAAGAGAGAAAGGAGAGATGTACATCATACAAGGGATAGCTCTCATACACAAGGACCTAACTCACTCATAACTCACAAATTTATCTTGAAGGTAGAGAGAGAAAGGGGCTCAAGGGCTTGGAATACTCTCAACTAGGATAGAACCAAGTTTGCAATGGAAGAGCAGCTTGGAATGAACTCCAAGGGGTTCTATTTATAGTTGAGGGTGGCCCTTTAAGTTGTGGGACACTTGGATGCAAAAGTAGTCATTTTTTGTTTAAGAAAATGGCTCTATTTTTGCCCAAAACAATTCACCAATGGTCATATTACTTTTTCTGCAAATTCCGTACAGTGCAATCGGTCGAGTTTCAATGGGGGTAACTCGACCGATCAAGTAAGAGACAAACCGATATTCAAATGATCGGTCGAGTTTGTCCTGACAAAACTCGACCGACCATTTCAACTGGAAATGGCATGTTACCTGATCGGTCGAGTTCTGTGAGTGCACAACTCGACCGATGCAATCTTAAGAAAATCGACCAAGGTTGATCGGTCGAGTTTCAAGCCAGGGAAACTCGACTGACCAAGTGTCTGTAATCCATTTTCTAATTTGCAATTAAAGTGATTAGCACTTGGTGAATTTTGTCCCAAAAATTTTTCTCTTCTAAGTTACAAGCCAATTCATCATTTCAAGTGATTACATGGATGTTCTAAGGTCGTTTACATAGAAATCCTAAAACGCACACTTGTAGCCATTTTGACTTGAACTTGGCCCATTCTAGGGCTTTGTATATATGACCCTTTTCATGTACCTAATGCCTGCAAACAATCTTAAACGCACATATTAGATACATATGAATGGAATGGTTAAGTCATTATCAAAATATAGGTAATGTATAACCTCTAGGTCAACATTCTCCCCCTTTTTGACAATGACAAACCATTCCTCAAACATATTGAAAAGGATAAGAAAGTTATACCTTTGCCTTGTGAATTAGGGGGATTCATAATAAGAACAATTTGAATTGCTCCCCCTCAAACTATACTTCCTCTCACCTGCATTTTAGGTTTTCTATACATGGCAATACTAATATCTGTGTAATATGTAATCCTTTGCATGTCACATGATCAACAACAAATTAACAAGAATAGGATCACCTAGGCAAGAAAGCAATAGTATAACAACAAGAAACAATATGATTGAGTCTCAAACCATGAGATATTTCTCCCCCTTTTGACATTATTAAAAAGGTAGGGGGGTAGAAGAGAAAAAACTAGGTCTTTTCCAAGACTTAACCACACATATATGCAAGGTAATAAACAACATTGTAAAAGCATATATCATACAACCACGGAGAACATACAATCCAAGTCAGAATCAAAATATAGCTCAAAAAGCACCAAGCATAAGATAACACAAATTAAGTAGCCAAAGAGCATAGCAAAAATATTTCAACTCAGAAAGATGTCCTCAAGAGCAACTACAACCATAAAGCGAGAAAATAGTAAATAAGAAAATAGTACAGCTCAGAATAATGTGTCAGGATGTTGCTTATACAAAAGAGTCTAGAAAGATGTATATAACAAACATGCTAGACTATGAGCTAAGAAAACCTCCTAGACATCTAAGCTATCTATATCAACTGCTTCCTCATCGTCGTCAGGGTTGTAGTCTTCATCTCCATCTGAAGGCGGAGCAGCAGTGCCAGCATCGGATCCAGCACCATCACCACCATCATCACCGGAAGCATCCTCACCATCACCATCTTCAACATCAGCATCCTCATCAGCATCCTCAGCCTGGTTGGGCATCTTTTCGTCATCAGGACCAAAGGAGCGACCGGGCCAACAGGCATTCTGCTCGGCCCACGACATACCAAGAGCAAGAAGCTCTTTGGCATGCAGGAAGGACGGAGCAGAGTCACCCAAGGAGGCGAGTAGAGTGGCCAAGGGGGCAGTAGGTAACGGCAGGTATGCAGGAGCGGAACTACCAACAACATATTGTGGCAGAGCGGCAGCGGAAGGCTCAGGAGCAGGGAAGTAATGCTCGTATGCATAAGAAGCATAGGCACTACCCGGGTATGGATGGTAGACAGGGTAGGGTGAAGCACAGGATAGGTTCATGGTGGACATGATCGAACACAAATCCTGGTGCAGGTGGTCCTGAACCTGACGGTTGTACGCCTGTTCATGCATCATATATCCCAGAAGGGTTTCATTGGATGCACGGAAAGACGCACGGCTAGGGCGGGGATGTGGCTGCGGAGGTGGAGCACAGGTGGAGGAGGGAGGCACAGCAGAGGCAGAGGCGAAGGCAGAAGCACCAGCGACAGGGGAAAAGATAGGGACAACTTTCTGAAGGGTGGTTTCACTAATACAAACACCTTTTCTAGAAACCGGGTAATGGAAGTCAGAAAAGAGGGATTTATCAGTGGCGAACTGGAAAAGACCACAAATCAGAGCTGGATCAATGGGCTCTAGAGGGGGGTGAATAGAGCTACACACACTTCACAAAATCAATTAGACCACCAATTTAATCTTAGTGCAGAAACTAAAACAAGCAATAATTTGATGTCCTAATCTAGCATTCAAAGCAAGGATAAGAGACAATGAATAGCAATCACTTGGACAGGTGGTTAGAGTGGTTCCACGTCCTAAACTTAGGAGTGATGTCAGTCCACTACCTAGAGTTGGTTAGACTCTAGGATTTGCGACTTGGTTCTCTTATATATCACAATAAGATTACAAGATACATAAACCACACAACCAAGGACTTAATTTCTCAAGCTAAGATCTTCTACCTATCCAAGGACTTACCCACAAAGCAAGATTCTTCAGCCTTCTTCAAAGGACTTACCCAATCTTACCTTTTTCTTCAGCCTTGTAGGATTTACCTATCTCACTTGAGCTTTGCCTTGCACCTCTCCTTCTCTTGGAGAGCTTCTCCACGTTTCACCTTCACCAAGGGATCTGGAGCAGCAAGCTATCTTCACTCTTGAAGATCAGCAATCATCTTCACCTTCACTCGGGGAAGAACAGCAGCAACCTCTCTTTCACTTGGAGAAGCAGCTTCAATCAATCTTCAAAGGGATTTGGAGGTAGGAAGAGAGAAAGGAGAGATGTACATCATACAAGGGATAGCTCTCATACACAGGGACCTAACTCACTCATAACTCACAAATTTATCTTGAAGGTAGAAAGAGAAAGGGGCTCAAGGGCTTGGAACACTCTCAACTAGGATAGAACCAAGTTTGCAATGGAAGAGCAGCTTGGAATGAACTCCAAGGGGTTCTATTTATAGTTGAGGGTGGCCCTTTAAGTTGTGGGACACTTGGATGCAAAATTAGTCATTTTTTGTTCAAGAAAACGGCTCTATTTTTGCCCAAAACGATTCACCAACGGTCATATTACTTTTTCTACAAATTCCGTACAGTGCAATCGGTCGAGTTTCAATGGGGGTAACTCGACCGATCAAGTAAGAGACAAACCGATATTCAAATGATCGGTCGAGTTTGTCCTGACAAAACTCGACCGACCATTTCAACTGGAAATGACATGTTACTTGATCGGTCGAGTTCTGTGAGTGCACAACTCGACCGATGCAATCTTCAGAAAATTGACCAAGGTTGATCGGTCGAGTTTCAAGCCAGGGAAACTCGACCGACCAAGTGCATGTAATCCATTTTCTAATTTGCAATTAAAATGATTAGCACTTGGTGAATTTTGTCCCAAACATTTTTCTCTTCTAAGTTACAAGCAAATTCATCATTTCAAGTGATTACATGGATGTTCTAAGGTCGTTTACATAGAAATCCTAAAACACACACTTGTAGCCATTTTGACTTGAACTTGGCCCATTCTAGGGCTTTGTATATATGACCCTTTTCATGTACCTAATGCATACAAAAAATCTTAAACGCACATATTAGATACATATGAATGGAATGGTTAAGTCATTATCAAAACATAGGTAATGTATAACCTCTAGGTCAACATTCTCCCCCTTTTTGACAATGACAAACCATTCCTCAAACATATTGAAAAAGATAAGAAAGTTATACCTTTGCCTTGTGAATTAGGGGGATTCATAATAAGAACAATTTGAATTGCTCCCCCTCAAACTATGCTTCCTCTCACCTGCATGTTAGGTTTTCTATACATGGAAATACTAATATCCATGTAATATGTAATCCTTTGCGTGTCACACGATCAACAACAAATTAACAAGAACATGATCACCTAGGCAAGAAAGCAATAGTATAACAACAAGAAACAATATGATTGAGTCTCAAACCATGAGATATTTCTCCCCCTTTTGACATTATTAAAAAGGTAGGGGGGTAGAAGAGAAAAAACTAGGTCTTCTCCAAGACTTAACCACACATATATGCAAGGTAATAAACAACATTGTAAAAGCATATATCATACAACCACGGAGAACATACAATCCAAGTCAGAATCAAAATATAGCTCAAAAAGCACCAAACATAAGATAACACAAATTAAGTACCCAAAGAGCATAGCAAAGATATTTCAACTCAGAAAGATGTCCTCAAGAGCAACTACAACCATAAAGTGAGAAAACAGTAAATAAGAAAATAGTACAACTCAGAATAATGTGTCAGGATGTTGCTTATACAAAAGAGTCTAGAAAGATGTATATAATAGACATGCTAGACTATAAGCTAAGAAAACCTCCTAGAAATCTAAGCTATCTATATCAACTGCTTCCTCGTCGTCGCCAGGGTTGAAGTCTTCATCTCCATCTGAAGGCAGAGCAGCAGTGCCAACATCGGATCCAGCACCATCACCACCATCGTCGCCAGAAGCATCCTCACCATCACCATCTTCAGCATCAGCATCCTCATCAGCATCCTCAGCCTGGTCGGGCATCTCCTCGTCATCAAGACCAAAGGAGCGACCGGGCCAACGGGCATTTTGCTCGGCCCACGACATACCAAGAGCAAGAAGCTCTTTGGCCTGTGGGAAGGACGGAGCAGAGTCACCCAAGGAGGTGATCAGAGTGGCCAAGGGGCCATTAGGTAACAACAGGTATGCAAGAGCGGAACTACCAACAACATACTATGGCGGAGCGGCAGCGGAAGGCTCGGGAGCAGGGAAGTAATGCTCGTATGCATAAGAAGCATAGGCACTACCCGCGTATGGATGGTAGACGGGGTAGGGTGAAGCACAGGATATGTTCATGGTGGACATGATCGAACACAAATCCTGGTGCAGGTGGTCCTGAACCTGACAGTTGTACGCCTGTTCATGCATCATATATCCCAGAAGGGTTTCATTGGATGCACGGAAAGACACACGACTAGGGCGGGGATGTGGCTGTGGAGGTAGAGCACGGCTGGAGGAGGGAGGTATAGCAGAGGCAGAGCCGGAGGCAGAAGCACCAACGGCAGGGGAAAAGACAGGGACAGCTTTCTGAAGGGTGGTTTCACTAATACAAACACCTTTTCTAGCAACCGGGTAATGGAAGTCAGAAAAGAGGGATTTATCAGTGGCGAACTGGAAAAGACCACAAATCAGAGCTGGATCAATGGGCTCTAGAGGGGGGTGAATAGAGCTACACACACTTCACAAAATCAATTAGACCACCAATTTAATCTTAGTGCAGAAACTAAAACAAGCAATAATTTGATGTCCTAATCTAGCATTCAAAGCAAAGATAAGAGACAATGAATAGCAATCACTTGGACAGGTGGTTAGAGTGGTTCCACGTCCTAAACTTAGGAGAGATGTCAGTCCACTACCTAGAGTTGGTTAGACTCTAGGATTTGCAACTTGGTTCTCTTATATATCACAATAAGATTACAAGATACATAAACCACACAACCAAGGACTTAATTTCTCAAGCTAAGATCTTCTACCTATCCAAGGACTTACCCACAAAGCAAGATTCTTCAACCTTCTTCAAAGGACTTCCCCAATCTTACCTTTGTCTTCAGCCTTGCACGATTTACCTATCTCACTTGAACTTTGCCTTGCACCTCTCCTTCTCTTGGAGAGCTTCTCCACGTTTCACCTTCACTAAGGGATCTAGAGCAGCAAGCTATCTTCACTCTTGAAGATCAACAATCATCTTCACCTTCACTCGGGGAAGAACAACGACAACCTCTCTTTCACTTGGAGAAGCAGCTTCAATCAATCTTCAAAGGGATTTGGAGGTAGGAAGAGAGAAAGGAGAGTTGTACATCATATAAGGGATAGCTCTCATACACAGGGACCTAAATCACTCATAACTCACGAATTTATCTTGAAGGTAGAGAGAGAAAGGGGCTCAAGGGCTTGGAACACTCTCAACTAGGATAGAACCAAATTTGCAATGGAAGAGCAGCTTGGAATGAACTCCAAGGGGTTCTATTTATAGTTGAGGGTGGCCCTTTAAGTTGTGGGACACTTGGATGCAAAAGTAGTCATTTTTTGTTCAAGAAAACGACTCTATTTTTGCCCAAAACAATTCACCAACGGTCATATTACTTTTTCTGTAAATTCCGTACAGTGCAATCGATCGAGTTTCAATGGGGGTAACTCGACCGATCAAGTAAGAGACAAACTGATATTCAAATGATCGGTCAAGTTTGTCCTGACAAAACTCGACCGACCATTTCAACTGGAAATGGCCTGTTACCTGATCGGTCGAGTTCTGTGAGTGCACAACTCGACCGATGCAATCTTCAGAAAATTGACCAAGGTTGATCGGTCGAGTTTCAAGCCAGGGAAACTCGACCGATCAAGTGCATGTAATCCATTTTCTAATTTGCAATTAAAGTGATTGGCACTTGGTGAATTTTGTCCCAAACATTTTTCTCTTCTAAGTTACAAGCCAATTCATCATTTCAAGTGATTACATGGATGTTCTAAGGTCGTTTACATAGAAATCCTGAAATGCACACTTGTAGCCATTTTGACTTGAACTTGGCCCATTCTAGGGCTTTGTATATATGATCCTTTTCATGTACCTAATGCCTGCAAACAATCTTAAACGCACATATTAGATACATATGAATGGAATAGTTAAGTCATTATCAAAATATAGGTAATCTATAACCTCTAGGTCAACAAATAGATGAGTATGCTCATTTGTAAGTGATGTTTTAAAATAAATCAAATTGTATTGTTGTCTTGCATTGCATTTTTATGTTGTAAATATGTATTTGTGTACATATTTGATCCAGGAACTGTAAACTGACAAGATAATTGAAATTGCCCTAATATAACATAAATTGCATACAAGTACAAAAGCAAAGATATTAGCATGTTTTCATCAGAACTTAAACAACCAAAAAAGCTGATAATAAGTTATTGGTTCTCGGGCATCGTTACCATATAAGGGAGAGGGACAAAAAAGGAGAGGCATGCCCTGGACCTAGACATAGTCATCCATACACATGCTAAGATGGTGACCAGCCACTGTGGTGGACAGTCTTTGATGTGGAGGATGATTTATATTGATCTCTGGTAGGACCGTCCCAGTCGGCCCGCGTCCCATAACACAGGACAAGCTTCCTGCAATGACTTATTGGGTTGTTGTTTGATGTCATCTTTTGGCCAATCTAATAGCAACAACAAATGACGAACAAGATGACTGACCACATCCTTGCCTTCTTCCTGGCTCCCATTTTTTCCCTCCTCATGTGTATCCTCATAACATTTTTTTTTGCAGACAAGGTTTTCTTCAACATATTTTTGTATCTTTAACGGAAACATCAATAATTTTTCAAACTTTTCCCTTGACTTTGAACGCGATGGTGACATCTAAATTTAATAAATAAATATAAGTATGAGCAAATATCAATAATAGTAAACTAATTTTGACAATAATGTATACAAATAAATGTTGAAAGCAAACTTAGCTAAAAATAAGTTTGAACGTGATGTAAGTCTTCTAAACATAAGAGTAAAGTAGAAGTTTGTCAAATGGTGGTACACAACAAACTAATGTAACACATAAGTTTTGCAACTAAATGCTGCGAAGCAAAAACAAACAAATACAATGTCGAGCAAATATGTTACAAGTCCATGCATTTGTTTCACCATCTAATGTGGTTGTTTGTTTCATTCGTTAGTGTTAGGGTATTCAGCAATTCCAGGTGGGTAACTGTGACGAGTCGTCACAAAGTTGCGTTGAATGGCGTGTTGCACGGCCAATGGCGGGGAGGCTCTCCCAAAATGAAAAGATTTTCTTTTATGAACTCTCTCCTGATGTATTGCCATCACATTTGCAACTCACTCAAAGATATGTAAGGCCCCCCTATTATGTTTCGGAAGTCACACCATGCCTCCCTCCAAGCCTGTGTAGTATATACTCCATTCACACATCTCCCCATTTCATATTGGTTTCTCATTAGACCTCTGAGAACCATATCAAGCTATCTACACCACATAACATATGGTGTCGTTAGATGCCCAGCCATATTACAGACATTGTAAGTAAAATGTTTCAGAAGTAAGGGTATATATCACAATTAAGGGGATGTAATATGATTATTTGGTTTTAAATAACATTCAACAACATTACGATAAATAACATACACCCTCCATAAAACATTAAGCAACATTATGATAAAAAACTACAACCTTATAATGTAATACAACATTTATATCAGTGGATGAATTAAGAAAGATTATAATGTTAATAACAACCAATGATAGACGATCTAAGTAAAGAAGGCAATGTAAATGTAGCTCTGCCGTTCAATGTTATGGAGTCATCAGAGGTGAAGGAATGTCCAAAAGAAGACTACAATCTTCCTCCAGACTAGCAACCGAGCTTTGTAGAACCTCATACTCATACTTTTTGTTGGTGTATATATCATCATAGTTGTGATGAATTTCAAAAAATTCTTTCCTGTTCATCGTCTGGCCCCACAATGACTTGCACTCGACAGTTAGTAACATAATCTCAGCTTTCAAAGAATCAGTTGTTGAGGGGAGATCGACTACCCAATGGAAGTATCTGCATCGATCTTTTCCCTAAAATGTATTATCAAGTTCAAGTGAATGACAACGAATGTGCGGTGTACACAAGGGCAACCTATTATTTTTGTATTTACTAGCACACCTCACGAGAAGGACATATGTAATACATTTCACCCGACCTTTCACTTAGAATGCCAAAGTCATATAACCGTGAATCCTCTGTGTTAAGCCGCAAGGCTACATATAACCCACAATCACACCTCAGATTTTCAGATGGATTCATCGAAATCTAAAACATGGTTGATGATTAGTAAAATAATGACGGGTTCTGAACATAGATTTCAAATGTAAATTGCAGAACATATGAATAGGCCTAGTTGATTGTTCAAACATAAAAGCGAAGTTAATTTTGAAAGATCATAATACATCAATGATGTATTGTATCCGTCTTTCTTGGTTGAAGAGTCCTTATCGCTCATGATGTGAATTCGTTGGCCAAGATATTGGCACCTCTTCCGCAGAGTTGAAATATCTTATTCTAGCCTATCGGTCTCTGCTCTTGTCGAACAGACAAAGTCACATTGTTTTGACCATTGCTTGCGTTCGTTGCATGCATATGCAAGTTGTTTTAGCATAGCATCCCTAACTGCAGTAAGTGTGGCCACTGTAGGTTGTACACATTGAGCGGGCAACCTCATATGACATCTGTTTGGAACAAGACCCCTACCACATGTAAAATACAGTCTGTGGGGGTTGTTGTCTTCAAAACATCCATTTGTCGCATCTACGACATCCATATACACTCATACAGTGCGTTGTAGGCCACATGGACAGGAAGGCATTCCATTCTCCATTTCAAGACAACCTAATGAAACATAATGTGACATTTTTAATTAGGAGCCATAAAATATTTTATGAAACAAACAATTTAGGGCACCAGAGTCACGTGGTTGATGAGTTCTCATATGCTTTAGAAATTATGACAAGTACAATGTAAGGTCAACGAGTATCCCAAATGAAATTAGAAATTATTTCACGTAATACATCACCCTCCCTTGCATCGGCTGGAGTTGTTTGTAGTAGTGAACTCAGGTCGACCCCATTAGGTGGGACGGCAGATGTTGAGCTATTTTTTGGGAGTTCATCCATCATAGTGTCTCCATCATTCTGGCAACGTATAAAATTGTGGAGGATACAATAAGACATTATGAGGCGACACTGCGAATGTATAGAATATGTCACCCCTTTTTTAAGGTAGGCAAACCGCCTATTCAGTACACTGAATGCTCTTTCTACAACATTACATAATTGAGTGTGACGGTGGCTAAACATCTCCTTCTTGTTGGTGTATGAATGTCTATTTCCTCGATACTCAGAAATATGGTAAGTTGTGTTGTGATAAGGTGCAAGAAATTTACGAGTGATGGCATACCCTGCATCAACTAGGTAAAACTTTTCTGGCAAAACTTTAAACCCACCCGTGGTCGTTGCTACTTGTAGGACCCTTTGGTCAGCAGCCGAGCCCTCCCACCCAGTTAGGACATATGTAAACTCCGTCGAGAAGTCTACTACAACCATGACATTCAGAGAGACATTCTCTTTTCTGTCTCGGTAACGATTTGGCTTGTCGCGTTTGACTAAGACTGGGATGTGTGTTCCGTGAATTGCTTCGATGGCATTCTATAACACCAAAATTGATTGTAAACATACAAAATATTTGAAAATGATTATAAATTGTAGGGGATAACTATTACCTTGAAGTAAGGGTAGAACCTTGGGTTGTCCAATACACGAGAATGTGTTGTTGTGCATGTGGATGCGGTTTGCATGACAATATAGTCATGGGACAACGCACACACCCCGTCCAGCACTTCGTTGAACTTTCTACTTATGGTCTCACCAAAGTGAATGTAGTCCCCAGCCAAAGAACGATTTGTATGTCCATGGCTAACCATATGTAGGAAGTAGCATACAGCCTCAACTGATGAGACGCCTCTAGTACTTTGTAATAAGCCACAAATCTCAAGATTGTCCACAAGGGACATTATAGTATGTGGTCGCATTTGGTAGAGGTCATAAGCCCTTTGTTCATGCCCGGTTATGATTTCTAACACCTTTTTGTGGCCACTCCTAATGCTAACTGACCTAGGTATTCTAGGTGGTATGTCGGCATCATCAGAAATGTCGTCCATGATGGAGTTTGCTATTGACTCAGCTATTGCATCAGCAATGTGATTTGCTGGACCAGATAAGGTATCTAAAATGTTTGTGAGGAGGTCAGTTGCTTGTGTATGGTCACTGGCAGACATGACACCTACAATTGAAATGATAACAACGTTGACATGATGACTACAAGTAATATTGAATAAGTACTTGAACATAATATGAAAGATTTGATAGGGAAAAATAACGACATCAACATTACAAACTAATTAGACTGTACGGGAAACAAATGTCTGTATGGGAAATCAATTATTACAATAATAAATAAAATTGAAATTGATGTTCTCAAACATACCAAAGATAATGGAAACATAAAGTTCCCAATTATGGTCCTGAAGGGCCAGCATCATTGGGTTTATACCACATGGATGGCATACTTGATGTGCTGTTGACGTTGGGTGGCAGGGACTGCAAAACAAATCCCTACTGAGATGGCATAAAAGAGGATGGCATTGAAGGTATTGGTGTTGCAGTACCGCCTTGGGAACTTTCCTAAAGGTCTTCCAACCATATTATTATTTTGTGAGGTGTGTGTCTAAGGCTGAGGTAGATGTTACGGTTTGTTGAGTCCTTTATGGCATTCACAAGTGTTGTAAAGACAGGGCTGGGGGTATCAGGGAAAATGTCATTGAAATGTAGTAAAATCATTGCAAATTCTTGTTTTTCAAAGGCTCTGGTGGCCACACATGTGCCTAACTTGTGAACCTTTGTGTACACCTGTGTGAATTTAGATAACACTTCATTAGAAAGCACACATCACTCTTGTGACATTGATGGTCGCTTCCTGTGCCTATGGATGGGAGGAGTCCTCCCCCCAACACCCTGGGTATATGTTCCGCCTCCTCCAGTGTCACCCTCACTTTGCATCCCACGTGTGCCTATGTCTGATTCCCCTACTGGGGTTCTTGTGTTCATGGGTGTATCAAACGCATCTAATTCGATAGTAACATCATCCTCGGAGGCAACGTTGGATGGAATTTGTCTGTTCGTAGAAGACATTGCATGGTGTCCTCTAGCAATGTTCCTCCCCGCCATCATATCGATGTCGTAGTAGTTGGGAAAGGGGTGCTTAATCAACCTATCAAGGTCCTCGTCTGCCAAAGTATAAAAAAAATTGTATTAGGAAATTTAAGTGTAAATGTAGATAATTTAAGTGTCTGCCTAAGGGTATGATTATTGTACGTACCACAAGGCTCTCCCTCCACTCAGGGGTGTTAGGAGTGTGGGCTTGTTCCTAGTCTCATCCCATCTGATGTCACTCTTGTTGGTCACAAGCTTCAATCTACCATACTCCCTCCTCAGGTTCTTCCACTTGAGTTTTGCTCTGGTCTAACATACAACCCAACTTCCCCATCCTATTTTGCAAATCATGAAGTACCTCCCTCCAAGCGTCCCTAGTAAACTGACCGTCAATACACATACATACGTCATATTGTCTCTGCAATGTTGATACTAGAGCGTCGTCAGACTCTCTTATCCAAACAATACAGAACTTGGGGTCTGCAGAAGACATACTCGCGTAGGTGCTGCAATATATAATGACAGTGAGGGGTGTTTACAATGATAATTAGTATATAACATGTATGATTTTCAATAGGCACAACCCATGACAATAGAGAAATCCTTTTGCTAAGAATAAAATTTGATTTGGCATCATACAATTATATGTTGGCTAACTACCTCCAACCTGTTGTGTGTCATTCCCTTCAACCTACAATGCTACATGAAACACGCACACATGTTGGTAAAAGATGTAGTGGAACTCACCAAATACTGATGAAGCATGCAAACACACCAATAAAATGACTAAGCATCAAAATACACTAAAACTTGGATAACGATGAAAATATAAAAAAATTAAGCAAGCACCCAGCCTGGTCTCATGAGCTAGTAGATAGGCTGGAAGACCTTGCTTTATTATAGGGATATATTTTCAAATGTCTGCTATACAGTTCACGATCAAACCAACAAACTCTCTTGTTATCTTTTATCATCTTATCATAAAACTCTTTTAGTAATATAGGATGCTATGAAAACAAGTAATATTGACTACCAATTCTCTGAGGATGTAGAGAAAAATTGAACACAGGAAATGACAATAAATACAAAGAATAGACACACCTAAAATAAAAGATCAGTATTTGGTAGTGTCGGTTCAATTGTATATAGAATAATCCAATATCCAATTACATGTCCATTATGGGTTAATGAGCAAGCTTATATATAGAAGCAGACATGTATTTCTCCATTGGGTATACACGTATTGATCATATAAATAATACAATAGCAATTATTTAGGAAACCGGTTTCACAAGTGAAATAAATGGATCGATCAAGCAAGCAACCAGGCATCAGGATTAGTAGCCACACAACCACGTCATTTAGTAAAAAAATTTGTTGCAGGTATCAAGTCTATACAAACAAAAGATAAAGTGGCACAACAAATAGAACTCGGATATGAGTAGACAATTTGATAAACAAAAGCTGATTAGCATGTTCAGGTGATGTAGGGAGCAATACAAAGCATAGACACGCCTAAAATAAAAGATCAGTATTTGGTAGTGTCAGTTCAATTGCATATAGAATAATCCAATATCCAATTACATGTCCATTAGGGGTTAATGAGCAAGCTTATATATAGAAACATACACATATTTCTCCATTGGGTATACACATATTGATCATATAAATAATACAATAGCTATTATTTAGGAAATTAGTTTCACAAGTGAAATAATTGGACCGATCAAGCAAGCAACTAGGCAGCAGGATTAGTAGCCACACAGCCACGTCATTTAGTAAAAAAACAATTGTTATAGGTATCAAGTCTATACAAACAAAAGATAAAGTGGCACAACAAATAGAACTCGGATATGAGTAGACAATTTGACAAAACAAAAACTGATTAGCATGTTCAGGTGATGCAGGGAGCAATACAAGCATAGACACACCTAAAATAAAATATCAGTATTTGGTAGTGTCGATTCAATTGCATATAGAATAATCCAATATCCAATTACATGTCCATTAGGGGTTAGTGAGCAAGCTTATATATAGAGGCATACACATATTTCTCCATTGGGTATACACATATTGATCATATAAATAATACAATAGAAATTATTTAGGAATTCAGTTTCACAAGTGAAATAAATGGACCGATCAAGCAAGCAACCAGGCAACATGATTAGTAGCCACACAACCACGTCATTTAGTAAAAAACAATTGTTGTAGGTATCAAGTCTATACAAACAAAAGATATAGTGGCACAACAAATAGAACTCGGATATGAGTAGACAATTTGACAAACAAAAACTGATTAGCATGTTCAGGTGATGCAGGGAGCAATACAAAGCATAGACACACCTAAAATAAAAGATCAGTATTTGGTAGTGTGAGTTCAATTGCATATAGAATAATCCAATATCCAATTACATGTCCATTAGAGGTTAGTGAGCAAGCTTATATATAGAAGCAGACACGTATTTCTCCATTGGGTATACACGTATTGATCATGTAAATAATACAATAGCAATTCTTTAGGAAATCAATTTCATAAGTGAAATAAATGGACCCATCAAGCAAGCAACCAGGTAGCAGGATTAGCAGCCACACAACCACATCATTTAGTAAAAAAAATTTGTTGCAGGTATCAAGTCTATACAAACAAAAGATAAAGTGGCACAACAAATAGAACTCGAATATGAGTAGACAATTTGATAAACAAAAACTGATTAGCATGTTCAGGTGATGCAGGGAGCAATACAAAGCATAGACACACCTAAAATAAAAGATTAGTATTTGGTAGTGTCAGTTCAATTGCATATAGAATAATCCAATATCTAATTACATGTCCATTTGCGGTTAATGATCAAGCTTATATATAGAAGTAGACACATATTTCTCCATTGAGTATACACGTATTGATCATGTAAATAATACAATAGCAATTATTTAGGAAATCAGTTTCACAAGTGAAATAAATAGACCGATCAAGCAAGCAACTAGGCAACATGATTATCAGCCACACAACCACGTCATTTAGTAAAAAAAAATTGTTGCAGGTATCAAGTCTATACAAACAAAAGATAAAGTGGCACAACAAATAGAACTCGGATATGAGTAGACAATTTGACAAACAAAAACTTATTAGCATGTTCAGGTGATGCAGGGAGCAATACAAAGCATAAACACACCTAAAATAAAAGATCAATATTTGGTAGTATCAGTTCAATTGCATATAGAATAATCTAATATCCAATTACATGTCCATCAACGGTTAATGAGCAAGCTTATATATAGAAGCAGACATGTATTTCTCCATTGGGTATACACGTATTGGTCATGTAAATAATACAATAGCAATTATTTAGGAAACCAGTTTCACAAGTGAAATAAATGGACTAAACAAGCAAGCAACCAGATAGCAGGATTAGCAGCCACACAACCACGTCACTCACCCTTAGTTATAGGTATGTAGAATCAAAAATTAACAATAATATTTACTTGTGTTTATCTTCTTAAACGTGTGCTAATTAACAATAATATATAATTAGTACTCAAATATTTTTAACATACAACCGATAGAAAGAGAGACCAAATGGTTAATTGTCAGTTGATTCCCTCCTACTTCTAGCATGTGACTATGAAAAATTTATTGTGCTAAAGGAATCAAGTAACCAAACAACTATTTTAGGGTGTAGAAGCACATAGAAATAAAAACAACTTACTTATTTCAGACTTATCCACACGACTCAAATAACCATACAAACATTCGAGTCATCCTTTCAAATTTATCTAAAAAGATAGAGCAAACACACAAATATGTATGTCGAAGAAAGACAACCGGCAAAATCATGCAAACATCAATGTTGAAAGCTGGAAACACAGTTTATATTAACTATTTATGTAAAAAGTAATTTAGATAATAATGAAAAATACACTGGAAAATAACTACTATTCATACCCAAAAAACAAATTTAATGTCATTCTTCCACGGTAAGGAAGCAAGCTAAATGGTGAAAAGTAGGCAAGCAAGCATGTCAAGCAAGCAAGTTGGATGGTGCAAAATAGGCAAGCAAGCTTGTCACTTGCTCTTATTCATAGGGTAGTAGATATAGATGACCATACTAGGAGAAACACACATTGACATTTATATTAGTTGAGGAAAACATATATTATATTTTCAAATGTCTGCTATACAGTTCATGATCAAACCAACAAACTATCTTCTTATCTTATGTCATCTTATCATAAAACTCTTTTAAGAATATAGGATGCTAGGAAAACAAGTAATATTGACTACCAATTCTCTGAGAATGTAGAGAAAAACTGAACACAGGAAATGATAATAAATACTGTGTACACAATCTCATATTGGTTTTATAAGATTATGAACTCTTTTATTACCACAAATCATGTTCATATCATCTTGAACTAGGTCTTGGGAGTGTTGTCACCAAACTAGAAGCACTGACTTTAGTAAAAAAAAATTGTTGCAGGTATCAAGTATATACAAACAAAATATAAAGTGGCACAACAAATAGAACTCAGATAGGTAAGTCTATACATTCCTTTTCACACTAAAATGTCAAGCCACCATTCCTTTTCACCCTAAAATGTCAAGCCACCATTCCTTTTGACCCACTTTATTGATTATTTTTCTTCTTTTTAGGGGATGGAAGGTAAGAAGATAGAATAAGAAGTGTAGAATAGAGATTGGATCATGTGCCACACTTGTTTATATGATTAAATATATATTAGGTTATTCCTCCAGTTCACTACACCCAAATAACTATACAATAACTTCATGCCATAAGTGTGTGCATTGCAATTCTATACATAAAATTCACTAATCGGTAGGAAGAATGCAATATTTGATCTCTTTTTGGTCCATCTAACACCTGTCATTCTTTCCAACAAACATAATAATTATATTCATTGTATAAAAAGGTGATTTCTAACAACTGACATGTTTTTAGAAATGTGATTAATCAAGAATTACTTTGAAGGAGGGGTTCTAATACAAATTCTATATCCAATACAACATGATTGTATAACAAGATGACTCGATGATGGCTGCAACTAACCTTGCAAGAACTATGTACTGAAATGAAAATAGTTCGAGATACAATACAAGTAATGTAGATGTAAGGGATGTATGCAAAGCAATGTTTTTAAATAAAACAAGAAATCTCATGTGCTTTCAACGAAAACCGTTACTGATAAAAATAGCCAGATGTTTACATTGATAACACATTAATATTTCCTCTAATAGTGGGTCTACTGTTGATTATTAAAATATAAGCAAACCCTAATCATCACCAACATGTTCAATCGTGTTTTGCAAACAAATTTTACATTTCAATCGTGTCTTGCAAAGGTATTGACAATGACCCTCCCAAACAAATCATCACCAACCTGTTCATAAGGGGTTGACAGCGCGCAAGGGGTGCGGAATCGCCGGATTGTACAGTGCCGCCGGAGAACCAGGGATGACAACCACTGGAGTTGAACCAGGGACGACAACCAGCTTCAGAGAACATGTGCTCCAAGAGGCGTAGGTGGATGTGAAGAACCTTGAAGCACAAGGTGATGAATATGAAGGCACACAGACACTGCTTGCCCTTGCTAGGGTTCGTCCTGTGCATCGACAAGATGGGACGAGGTCAGGTGGAGGGTTTAGATGTGTGATGGCCAGGACAGGGCATGGGTACCTCATTTCTTTTGTAGGATGTAGCCGACCCAGTAGACCGGCGGTTGCAGATGGATACATTGATTCCCTATGCGGACGCTCTGCCCGACGACTACCCTCCATCCATGAGCTGCTCAAGGTAGCAGACCTCGCTTTAACTCCTCACAGACCAATAGTAGAAGTAGTAGGTAGAGGGAGAGGCGCAACTGTAGCGAATGAGAGGGGCGAGAGGGAGAGGTCCGAGAGGGAGAGGGAGACGTGCGAGAGGGAGAGGGAGAGGGAGGGGCGTGAGGGAGTTGGGGTCGGGGGGTGCCGGGGTCGCTAACCCGGACTGGGAATCGCAATCCTGCCTCTACCAGGACTAGTTTTTTTTGGATTATGGGATTCCATTATCGCAAAATGGGGATCAAATGGGGTTTCCAACCAAAAATGATTTTTGCCCAAACCGGTACGGGTTATGTCGACGTGGTGCTAGACGACGGGTCGGAATCTGGTTCCCCTCCCAAACAAAATAGGGGCTTATCCACCCACTGGCCCACCTGGATCTCAGGAAAATGCAGCCAGCAACATTTCTGAGAGATATTTGACCTGCTATCGTTTTTGTATTACTACCCATGCAAAAGTTATGCAAAAGCCATGCAAAGCACATGCAAAGTACATATAATGTATCCACCCACCCACATATATTTAATTCCATCACAAGCTATAAAAAGCATTCAAATTCAAATTTTCATTCATTGGTAGTTCCTTCTATTTTTTTAAAGTATTGAAATTCAAAATATGTATAGACGTACGGTACTTATTATTTTCATGTTTCTTCATATTCCATATTTTGCCACTAATCTATAAGTACTGTACATTTTACTATTTATATTCAAACTTGTAATATGTATAGATGTACATTACGAGATTTACATTTTTGAATGAAGTGCATGGCGTACAGTACATGATATAATTATCCGAAATCAATACAATGTATGACATACAATACATGATGTACTATATTACACGTACAGTACGAGACGTACAACGACCAAGAGAGACTTGTGCTGGGCTTACTTGTGTTGGGAAAGTATTATACTTGTACTTCAACTCTCTGGCTATTGGTGTAGCATGGCCATCAACATCCTTACATGATGTACTATACTACACGTACAATACAAGACGTACAATGACCAAGAGAGACTTGTGTTGCAAGTATTGTACTTATTATGGGCTTACTTGTGTTGGGCAAATACTATATTTGTGCTTTAACCCTCTTACCATCGCAGCCTTTACATGATGTATTGTACTACACATCATGAGTACATACTCATAAACAATGTTGGGCAAGTACTATACTTGTTCTGGACATACTCATAAATAGTGTTGGGGAAGTACTATACTTGTGCTTCAACTCTCTGACCATCGCAGCCTTTACATGATGTACTGTACGTCCGAAGTAGAAAGATTGGTGAGAGCTGGGGGAACAGACGTACTGTACTAACATGTGAATGTTGGTGGGGTGGAATAGAGCTGGAAGGATGAGTTGTAAGAGAGAAAACAAATTCGTAAAAATGAGGGCTGGAGAGAGAATCTCAGGAATCTTCAGTTGTTGCATGGAGTGAATTGGCGTGGAGTTATTTCGTATTAAAAGCCAGCTGGGACCACACTTTTATCGACTCCCGATGCATGGATGGGTGGCCGGGTATAGAAGTGACTATGTGTAGTGTAACTCTTTAGCTATTAGCCTTGTGCTATCCCCTTCCTTGCCTTGTACGAGACCTGGTTTCAGCCGGGAGTCACCATCCTAATGGGCCGCCGTCGCCGAGCCACCCTTCCACCGCTCCCCTACCCGTTGGCTGGTATCAAATTGGTACCAGAGCAGGCCACCCCACCACCTTCACAACCAAATCCCACCCTCCCACCCTGCGCAGCTATGAGAAATTCTGACCAGCATTGGCAAGAACTTCGCGAGTTGTCTCTCAGGCACATGCAAATCATAGAAGCATATGAGAACGCCTTTGAATTAATCCACAAGGAGCTGAGAAATCTAAGCCTCAAAGTGGAAGGCTGAGGATGAAGCCATGAATGAGATGAGGAACACAGGGCACACCGTCGACGCTCCCCAAAGGACTCACCCGTGAAGAAGGGAAATAGCAAGCAATGGAAGTTCAAATTCTCCACCTATGATGGCCTCACACCACTGCACAATAGGCTGATGCTATGTGAGTACCAGTTCTACATGGGTGACATCACCGAAGATGAGGAAAAAATCTAGGTAGCCACCATCCATCTATGTGAGGCAGCCCTTGAGTGGTTCACTGTATACAAGAAGACAATGGGCAAAACATCTTTGTAATGACCGTTTCACAAAAACAAGATTAACTAATGCAGAAGCATTCATTAAGCAGCGGATTACCAAAAATCACTAAAAACTAAAACCTTTTTATCAAAAGATCCATCAAGTAAAAACTTTCTCACATAGAACAAAAGTAACACAATTACATTCTTGTTCATAGGTACATATTCTGTATCATCTCCTTTTGAGAATTACAAGCATTAACTGTCCTGTCAAGCTAAACACATACAGTTCAAAATCTCGAGGCATTGGGCCAAAATCTCGAAAGCACTAATTAATACTCCGAGGACCTGAGAGTACAGAGACGACACATAGGACTTTATATACATCTATACATGGCATAACAGCCAGTGTCTCCACCTGAGGCTTCACTGTTGTTACTTCTGCTGCTGCTGTCCTTCCCTTACTGAAGGGTTTCTGTCTCCTTGTCTGCGACCACCTAAAAATGTAGTTCCCACGGGAGTGAGACAATTGTAAATTGCCCCAGCGAGAGATATAACTCTCCGCCAGTAACATTATCATTGCAGCTTAAGAAGTTACATATGAAAAGAGGAATCATATTTGTTTGACAGCAGTTACTTCAATGTCTAACATATTAGAATATTAATCTTATTCTACATTGCAGCTATAACTTGAAAGAGCATCATATCACATATCCATTAGGGAATATGAAGAACATGTATAACATTTATCCACTACAAAATCATTATCACAACATTAACTCTCTTCAGGCTTAGATCATATATCTAAAGCCTGGCATTGTCATAGTGGAGTCATGGCATGTAGCCACACACTTTTCTCAGAGTATTGGGATCTCAATCCCTCAACTCATCAAGTACAAATCCACTTCTTAACACATTCATCATTATGATTATAGAATCTGGGTATTTAAACCCTTATCTCATCATAGAACACTTGTTACCACTTATTAAGTAACTTCATACCTTCAGGTCATCTGACCAAGGACATTATAATTCTTGCTACACAAAGTATTGCACATAGTTCACAAAGCTCATATCACCTCTTATTACCCCTTAATAGCCAACAAGACATATGAAAGCTTATAAGGTCTATAGAACATTTTCAATGTACAGAACATCATAGCCCATACCTGGCTATGCTCAACTTATCATATCTGCATGATTAGTAATCATGATGCAATTACATATCAGTACCAAGCAATACAAGGGTTATCTTATTATATTCATAACCCATTAGTCTGTATTTGAGCTTCACATAGAATTACTATGTGTTAGAGCTTCACATAACACCCCCCTGCATTAGGGACTCACATAGCAATCACCCTACATTAGAGATTCACATAGCATTTACCCTACATTAGGGATTCATATAGCAATTACCCTGCATTAGAGATTCACATAGCATTTACCCTACATTAGGGATTCACATAGCATTTACCCTACATTAGGGAATCATATAGAAATTACCATGCATTAGAGATTCACATAGCATTTACCCTACATTAGGGATCACTACTACATAAACAACATTCAGTGTCGCTTTTCTGGGCGTCGGTTATTTAGGAAAACTGACACCTATAAATTTAAACGTCGGTTATTTATGCAAACCGACGTCTATATTCGAAGACCAGCCAGACACGGGTACCGCTTTGTATTCAGCGTCAACTGGTTATAACAGACCGACGCCTAAAATCGCCCGTGAAATCCAATTTTCGAGCGAAAACATTTTAGGTCACCTACAACGTCGGTTTTTTAACTATTCACCGACGCCTATTTAAAATGAAAATTTGCGCGAAAAGTCCCACTTTCAGTGTCGGTTATCCCTCGATAACCGACGCTGATAATGGTTCCTGCCAAATAATTTATGGTAAAGGTTGTCTAGTTGGGCGTCGGTGTTTTACTATCAACCGACGCTAAAGCATAATAGGCGTTAGTTTTGTAGATAACCAACGTCGTTGACCAACTTAATAGACCCGATCACCCGGCTCTTCCCCCTTTCTTCTTGTTTCATCGCGATATTCTCCTGTGCTGCTGCTCGCCGCCGCTCTCCCAAAATCACGACGTCGGTTGCTGCCCCTCTGCTTCTTCGGTGTTGGTGCTCTTCTGCTCGCCGACGCCGCTGCCCGCCGCCCGCTGCTGCTGCTTCTTCGCCTGCTGCTTCTTTGGCCGGATCCTGCTACTTCTCCATCCGTCGGTTGCTTCTGCCTGCCGCCTGCCCCTCTGCTTCTTCGCCTGCTCGCCGCCACTGCTGCCACCGCTCTCCGCCGCTCTTCTCCATGCTAGCTCCAGGTAGGCTAGACTCTTTGCTTCGTTCTCCATAGCTCCTTACCAATAGCAAGCATGGCCATGGCTGTGTTGGCCTACCACGACCATGCTGTCCAGCACGGCCGTGGTAGGCCAACACAGCCACGGCCGTGGTAGGCCAACACAACCACGTCCGTGCTTGCTATTGGTAAGGATATGAACAAATTTTTATGTAATGCTTTATGTAAATCCTAGGATATGAACAAATATTTTGCTTGCATATATTTGTCATATATTTGTGCTTCTAATCGTAATGTTTGGCCTAATTCAGTAAATTTTGATGCATGTTGAAATAAGATTTAAACTTGTCAATTGTAGCATCCTAATTTGATTTGATTAAACCCTAACATCAATTGTGATGAAACCCTAACATTAATTGTGATGAAACCCTAACATGTACATATCTATTATTGTGTTTGTTGGCCTAGAAACCCATCCAAGATTTACTCATTAGGAGTAAATCTTGGATAGTCCCCAGTTTGGGACTGTTCTTGAACACCTAATCTCACTTAGGATGTAAGTGTATAATGTGTATTGGGTTTTCGAGAAAATTTTGGTAGCATTTCCCCGTTTGTTCTCTAAGTACATATGTACTTAGAGAACAGCGGGGAAATGCTGCCAAATTTTTTTCGAAAACCAATACACATTATACACTTACTAGTGAGATTAAGTGTTCAAGGATGGGATAGGTGGTACACATTTATTATATATAAGAATGACATCACAAGTGTTTGTTGGCCTAGAAACCCGTCCAAGATTTACTAATTAGGAGTAAATATTGGATAGTCCCTAGTTTGGAACTGTTCTTGAACACCTAATATCACTTAGGATGTAAGTGTATAATGTGTATTTGGTTTTCGAGAAAATTTCGGTAGCATTTCCCCGTTTGTACATTGGTATAAATTAGAATGAACAATCACTAAATTATATACTATTTGTATGGAGTCCGGCTTCATTGTAGATAATAGGAGTAAATCTTGGATAGGATGTAAGTGTATACCCTAATCTTGTCCTAATATATACTTGTTTTCTCTTTGATCATAGAATGGATAGATCATGGATGTCCATTCGCAATCGCTGCACCCCAGAGTTTATATATGGTCTTGATCAGTTTATTAGATTTGTCGAGGAACATAGGAAAAAACCTACAGATAGGTTCTACTGTCCATGTAGGCATTGCGGTAACAACTTGAAAGTCAACACTGGTGAGGAAATCAAAAGTCATGTCATGTGAAACAAGATTGTACAAGGCTATACAAAATGGCACTGGCATGGAGAAATTTCAAACTCGAAACCAGTAGATGTCGATAGCAGTGCTTGGGTGGAAGAAGAAATTGCCTCCGATGATGTAGATGTGAACGAACCAGTTCCAGTAGACATCGTTGATGTGATGTTGGATAGTTGTAGGGTAGAGCACACCGATCAACCTCCTATCTTTAGAAACATTGTGCATGATGCTGAGATACCGTTATACACAGGCTGTACTAAGTTTACGAAGCTTAGCGCTGTGTTGAGATTGTATAAGTTGAAAGCTAACAATAGATGGAGCTACAAGAGCTTCACTTCATTATTGACTTTGTTGAAAGAAATGCTTCCTGAAGGAAACGAGCTGCCAATCTCAACATACCGGGTAAAGAAAATGTTGTACCCAATGGGAATGGAGGCCAAGAAGATACACACATGCCCGAATGATTGTGTATTATTTCAAAAGGACTATGTAGATTTGAAAGATTTTCCAAAATGTGGTGCGTCACGGTATAAATTGACGACTTCGGAGGAGTCCAAAACTGGTTCTCCTGCCAAGGTGTTGTGGTATCTACCTATAATATCACGGTTTCAATGCTTGTTTGCAAATCCGAAAGATGCGAAGAATTTGAGGTGGCATGCAGATGTTAAGAAAAATAATGATGGGATCCTACGACATGTGTCTGATTCCCCAAAATGGAAGAAGAGTGATCTATTGTACCCCAAATTTGGTGAAGAAGATAGGAATCTAAGACTTGGGCTTTGTATAGATGGGATGAATCCATACTGGACATTGAGCATCCAACATAGCACTTGGCCAGTCATGCTTGTTATATACAATCTTCCTCCCTGGCTGTGTATGAAAAATAAGTATGTTATGTTGTCATTTTTGATATCGGGCCCTAAACAACCCGGAAATGATATTGATGTTTATCTTGAACCTCTGATTGATGACTTAAAGAAACTTTGGGCTGAAGGTGTGATGACCTATGATGCTTCAGGAAGAGAGACATTTCGTTTGCACGCTATGTTGTTTTGCACTATTAATGACTTTCCAGCATATGGGAATTTGTCTGGATATAGTGTCAAAGGAGCTAAAGCGTGCCCTATATGTGAAGAAAACACTGATTCAATAAGACTAAAACATGGCGGCAAGACTGTATATCTTGGTCATCAAAGGTTTCTTTCAAAATTCCATCCGTATCGTAGGAAGCGCAAAGCATTCAATGGATGGAATGATGGACGGAGTGCACCTAAACCTATACCAGGGGATGTTGTTTATGAAAGAGTAAAAGACATTGTCAATGAATTTGGTAAGAAATCACAATGTAGTATGGCCACATGGAGTGACAATTCTTCATTCAAGAAGAAGTCAATATTTTGGGATCTTCCTTATTGGAGTTCTTTGACAGTCAGGCATTGTATCGATGTAATGCACATTGAGAAAAATGTTTGTGATAGCATCATTGGTACTCTGTTAAATATACCAGGTAAGACTAAAGATGGGATAAAATCCAGACTGGACCTACGTGAAATGGGAATAAGGTCTGAATTAACATAATTACGTGAAATGGGTAATAAAAGAACATACTTACCTCCCGCTTGTTACACGTTGTCTAGAAAGGAGAAGAAAGCTTTTTGTGAATGCTTGGTAAATGTTAAGGTGCCACATAGTTACTCATCCAACATCCGTAGATTGGTATCAATGAAAGATCTGAAGTTGATAGGTCTTAAATCTCATGATTGTCACACTCTAATGCAACAAATATTGCCTGTGGCAATTCGATCTATATTTCCGAAGCATGTAAGGTTTGCAATCACCAGACTTTGTTTCTTTTTCAACAGTCTATGCAGGAAAGTTATTGACCCTGATACTCTCGATAATTTGCAAAGAGAAGTGGTTGTTACCCTATGTCAGCTTGAGATGTATTTCCCTCCTTGGTTCTTTGATATCATGGTACATCTTGTTGTCCACTTGACTAGGGAAGTGAAAATGTTGGGACCAGTTTTCTTGCATTGGATGTATCCCTTTGAACGATACATGAGTGTTTTTAAAGGTGATGTTCGAAACCGTTATCGGCCTAAAGGGAGTATTATTCAAGGTTATGTGGCGAGAGAGGTTATGGATTTTTGCAATGACTTTCTGAGTGGTAATAACACTCCTGTTAATGACAAGAATATTGAGGAGGGCAAAGGAATTTTGGGATCACGGGTGAAAGTAATCAGCCGTGAGCAGTTGGAACAAGCTCACTTGTATATTTTACACAACATGGACGAAGTGAGTGTTTATATCGAGGAACATACCAATTTCATCAAGAGACAACATCCTCGAGTAAGTTCAATGTGGCTTGCTAGAGAGCATAATAAGACTTTTACTAAGTGGTTTGAAGATAAAGTCTTACATCAACTATCTCAAACACCAAATGATATTACAGAAACTATCAAATGCCTCGCCTTTAAACCAAAACCGAATGTTATGTCTTATGAAGGGTTTGACATTAATGGGTTCACATATTACACAAAGTGCCAAGATGATAAGAGTGTCATCCAAAATAGTGGGGTCACTCTTCAAGCGTCAACTATGTATTTTGCATGTACAAAGGATAAGAGTCCACGTGAAGCTAAAATGTCATATTACGGTGTCATTGAAGACATATGGGAGTTTGACTACATAGATTTCAGAATTCTTCTCTTTAAATGTAATTGGGTTGATAACACCAAAGGAGTTATAGTGGATGAATTGGGTTTAACTTTGGTGAACTTTGAAAAGATTGGCGAGAAGGGTGAACCATTCATATTGGCATCATATGCGAAACAAATATTCTATATCGATGATCCTGCAAATGATAAATGGTCGGTTGTTCTTCATGGTAAAAGACAGTTCATTGAAGATCCTATAGATGAAGAAGAGTACTATGATAAGTATGATGACTCCAGTCCATTCTCAGTTGGGTTGCCAACTCCACAAAATATTGAAGCTAATGATGACTTATATGTGCGCGGAGATCACAATGAAGGATTGTTAATTGATAAAAGATCACAATTTTAGAGGCATGTATGTTTATAAAAGATCACATTATCTTCTAGTTAATACAAATGCTAAATGTTTGCCTTTTTCTAGTTAATAAAAATGCTAAATGTTTGCCTTTCTCTAGTTAATACAAATGCTAAATGTTGCCTTTTTCTAGTTAATACAAATGCTAAATGTTTGCCTTTTTCTAGTTAATACAAATGCTAAATGTTTGCCCTTTTAATGACATTTTCAGATGGCTGACCATGATGAGCATGATGTCCATGATGAGCATGAAGTCCATGATGAGCATGATGTACATGACGAGCATGGCGAGGATACCAATGTAAGTTCTAAAAACATATCCTGTATTTCTATAAAATTCATTATCTTCTAGTTATGTCATATATCCCATATTTCTATATTGCACTAATTCAGTGGGTTTATTTTTGTCAAATTTTAGGTTGATGATGCACATGTACCCACTGAAGCACTGGAGCAACTTGATGCACAGCACCAAACACTTAACAAGAAAAGGGGCATCACTCTGTTGAAGAAGTTAATAGCGCTAAGTGGTAGTGGATCCAAATTGGTTATGGAGTTTGATAATGGAGGAAATGCAATTGGAGTGAACCGCAATAATTTTGTAAACTATCTTGGGTGTGTCACTCGAAGCCATTGTGGTGTTAAGTATGATAATTGGCATAAAGTTCCTCAGGGGAAGAAAGACTTGATATGGAAGGATTTATGCGTGAGTTATTATTATTTCCAATTCTATTTTGTAGATTAAAAATTATATTATTTGCAATTCTATTTTTGGATACTAGTTAATAAGAATTCTATTTTACAAAATCTGTTTGCATTGGATGAGAAGCTGCATCATAAAAGCGTGATGCAACGCGCTGGAAAGATGCTTAGGAACTATAGGACAAATCTCAATAGAGAATACATAAAAGATGGTGATAAGAAGAAGAAGTCAGCCCTTGAACAGTGGAACTTCTTGGACAAAGAAGATTGGGACAATTTTGTTGCTTCAAGAAAATCTGAAGAATTCAAGGTATTATGCATCACTCCCAATTTAATTAATATACATTGTATTCACCTATTCAAGATTAACATTTAGTGCTACTAACCAAATCATTAATGTGCATACTAACTAGGCCCTCAGTGACGCGCAAAAGGCAAGGCACGCACTGAATGTGCATGACCACACTATGGGTCCAAAGGGCTATGCAAGTGTTCGCCAAAGACTACAGGCGGAGTCTGCGGCTACTCAGGAGTCTGCTGCTACTCAGGAGTCTGCCACACCCATGCCTCGCCATGATATCTGGATAGCTGGGAGGCAAAACAAGAAGGGTGAAATAAAGAAGCCCGTAACTGCTGAGGCGGCTGCGAAAATGGTAAAATACAAATCTTAGAGAAATCATTTGAATATTGATTATTTGTGGTGTTAATTTACCAATTTCTGTTGATGGTGATTAGCGGGAGCTACACGAGCAGAGGAAACAAGGCACGTTCATCCCTCAGGGCACAAGGGATGAATTGAAAGTTGCTCTGGGTAACCCAGAGCATCCTAGACGTGTTAGGGGTGCAGGCGCTGGTGTGGGCATCAAAACATTCTTTGGGCCATCCCAACACAAACCCAGAGCAAGACTTTCACAAGAAGAGGTAACCTATTCTTTTTTTAGAATGTTACTGAAAAAGGGAATTCAATAATAAGAATCTAATGTTTCTTTTATCCATGTATAGGAGAATAAGAGAGTCAAGGATATAGTTGCTAAGAAGGTCAATGATATAGTTGCTGAGAAGGTCAAGGAAGAAATAGTGCGGTGGCAGGCATCTCAGGCTTCCAATCAGCCTATGGCGACCCACTCTTCTCCTGATGCACAGACTGCGAGTAATCCTGGAGACCCATCGCCTAACACGTCTGTTGTAAGTATTGTTTATGACATTGTAGCTAGTCTTTTAAAAATGATATGTTTTCAAGATGATATGTATAAATGTATAACATTCTTTACGTAAATTTGTAGGCATTGAAGCCATGCCGCTTAAGAATGCAAGACTATGTTGTTGCAGAGGCGCAGGCTTACCAGTCCCTTCCTGGGGCAACGTTTCATGGGACTCCAATGCCGCAGGGCTACGTTCGTGTGAGCGCGATATGTGTATTACCTGATTGGAGGGAAGCTGCATTGCCATATGCCCACCCAGATATTGATACACGCGGTGAGGCAGAAGGCGGGGTGATATTGTGGCCCAAAGCAGATGTCATCTACACTACTAAAATTGTAAGATAAATTTACATTAATTTAGATTGTTAATGTGTATATATGAGGTCAACTGATCTGAAATTATATATACAAGTTAAAAAGAAGACACCCGGAGCACCTAGGCCTCCACCTCCACTTCCTGCATTACCAAGTTGGGTTCCAACTGACCTAAAATACCCGTTAGGTCCTGCTTGTAGGGGAATGGCATGTTGGCTACGGGCACATAATATACATTGCCCTATAATTGTTTCTTTAGAAGCAGATTATGCAGGTCAATCATACGGTAGCTCTTTATTTATATAAGATATTATCGAGTTGTTTATGTATGATTGGCTGAATACATCAATGATAGAGACATGGATAAGGTGAGATCTTGTTTATACATCCATATACCTTGTCTAAGATCCGGTGATCTAGTTTCTTATATATTAATGCATACGTAATACATGTTTTGCATCTACTTAGTCGAAGATCAATGCAAACAATTTGCATTTGATCATGTGGGTTTTTTTGATTCCATCATTGATTAGTATGGTAGCTAAAGACCCTGATAGTGTTCAATAATATTGTATAGATGCTTTTATAATTTTCGGTCAGCAAAAGTAGATGATAATAATAGCTCCATTCAATGTCAAGTAAGTTTACTTTATTTATAATTTGGACTTAAGAAAATTCCTTTTTTATTGTGCATTTTGAGTTATTAATTTTTAACTTTTTTACCTCTAGCGGTAGACATTGGGAGTTACTAGTTATTGTCCCCAGGACGTTCACTATTTATTATCTAGATCCTGCGGGAAGTACATTGAACACTAAAATTGGACACATATTGAGAATGCCATTATTCTGGTGAGAAATATTTCATTTTTATATCCGTTAACATATGTTATTACATTACTATTTAATTATGCAATTTACTGTGTTGCATTAACATGTAGGGGTTTAGATGCATTCAAAAATGCTGGAGGAAATGTCCCAAGGAGAAAGAACCAACCAATAATTTGGGAGAACGTAAAAGTAAGTTCCCGACTCCAATGTATATATTATTTATGTGAACTGTGCTTAGTTGTATTTTTTAATATTTTGTATGTTTCAATTTATAGTGTGCTACACAAGGCAATGGCTGGGAATGCACATACTATGTGATGCGATTTATGCAGATGATTATCTGACATGCCGCATTGGATATTAATACCATACACGAGGTATTATATATAGTCTCATTAGTTAGTATGAAATATATCAATCTTATTTTTATATTATTACTTATATATATACATCATTCTCTTTGCAGGTGTTTAAAACTGACCACACTATAGGTAAACGCTTAAAAAATGTACATGCTCCATATACGATGGAAGCATTAAATGAAGTAAGAGAAGAATGGGCAAAAGCCATACAAGCAGTGGCGATTGTAAGATATAATTGGGATGCTGATAGCGATGCTGAATGATATTTTGTAAATGAATATTTCTGAATGTTTATACATGTCTGAATGTTTCTACATGTGTGAATGTGAGAATTGAATTGATGTCTGAATGTATCTACTTGTGTGAAAAAATATTTGTTGATTTTGCAGGTTTGTGGCCTGTTTGTAGGCTGATATCAATGGATGTCGTAAACCTGCAGTTCAGAAAACTGAACTACATGTTCTCATCCTACTGACCAGCCACAGCAGGCCTGCAAACTGATAAGAAAAAAAAATTTAAAGTATAGGCGTCGGTTATTTATAGAACACCGTCATCAAAGGCATACAACGTCATTTATTAGATAAAAACCGACGCCTAATATGACAAACAACCCGACCGTGCAGGAAAGCACGACCGTGGTGGAAAAGGCGTCACTTATTCATACAAAACCGACGCCTATAGTACTAAACACGGCCATGCAGCGAAGCACAACCGTGTCGTCTGGGAGTATGGCGTCGGTTGTTCAGTTGTTAACCGACACAGAAAGTGTCCTAGGTGGTGCCCTTTTTTTTGGTGCGAACCCTATAGACGTCGGCCAACTATATATAACTGATGGCTATAGATCATATAGGCGTCGGTTAGAAAACCTACGCTGAAGAGTTTGACCTTTAGCGGCGCCCACATAGGCGTCGCTTGAAAACCGTCGCCAAAGGGGGTTAAACAACCGACGCCAAAGGCGTATTCTATAGTAGTGGATTCACATAGCAATTACCCTGTGTTAGGGTTCATATAGTATTACCCTGTATTAGGGTTCACATAGCAAGGAATCATTATGGAATAATAAGTATTTTATTCATACTTCATTATTCTCATCATTTATCATTATATGAATGATCAACACACAACATGAATTTCTCTTTCATCTTTGCCAGACTATGATTACATCATAGTTTATAGGTTTGGATTAACCCTTTTCATAAGGCATGTTGGCCTACATTCAACATGGTACATTTCATCTCAATGTAACCATTGACATAACATATCTCATGTGTTATTCATCCAATTATATTGGACTTATAACACATTAAGGTATACCAGTATTGGGGTGTTGGATGTGATATTTATCATATCTTGATGTATCACTTCCCTCAACACCTTTATCTTACTTGAGTTTCATACACTTATCTTGTATTAGGGTATTACCCATCCTAATACTTTATGTACCGGTTCATCACATTTATCCTGTAAGGTAGTGATCATTAGTCACTCACTTAGAATATACAACCATTGCCAATACTATTACTCATCCATAAGTTAGGAATTAACAAAAATACCATATTAGGTCCCTTTCAAATCAACTCAAAGTTAAACATAGAGCACCACAGCCGTGCAACCAAGAACGGCCGTGCAAAGGATAGTCACCACGGTCGTGCTACCTTGCACAGTCGTGCAAAGTGAAGCCACCATGGCCGTGCTACCTTGAACGGTTGTTCTACAGAAGATCACCACATGAATCATATTCATATATGAATTCTATTCTTTCATCCTTTCAACTTGATTAGGTCACATCAACCCTTCAATCAAGTTCATACAACTATGATTAACATAGTGTATCAAGTTATTGATCCTATAAGCAATTAGGGATTCATCCCTTAATTGACACTAATCACTTAGGTAATATTAGGGTTTCAACCTCTGTACCTTCATTGGTTATCATTACTAATCATAATTGGATCAATAGAACATTCATCATCTTAATTCTAAAAGATTCAATCACATTGGACCTCCATTATGTAAGGTATCCAATTGAATTAGGGTTTCCAATGTTGATTCCTTCAATCATTGAATTCATGGAACCAATCATCAATTGGACCTATACTCATACTTCAATTGAGTTTAATAGGTCAACCTTCAACTGATTTGACCCTCAATTGACCCTCAATTGGTCATCAATTAGGGTCTGATTCAATTGAATTAGGGTTTGGAATCGATGATCCAACAACACTAATCAATGCTAGATTGGTTACTTTGAAACTATTGAACCATCATCCAAATTGAGCATGACCTGACCCCAAATGGTCTTGAGGTCATTTGGATGACCTCCAAACAGTATTTATACCGTTTTCCCATCATATCATCAAAATACAAGTCAACCAATTAAGGTTTGAATCAGTGGATTGAACACCAAATCAGCAATTGATTACACTTCAACTTAGTAACATTGGATCATAAATTGCTTAACCATACTCACCCCTAGACCTCCAAACGGTCTTGGGTGACCTCCAAACGGTCTTGAGACCGTTTGGCTCATCCAACCCTTGGATTCTAGTGAAATTTCATCAAGGTTTGGTCTATTGAGTCGATCAACAAATCAGCAATTGATTGCTTTGTAACTTGGTAACTTTGGACCTTCAAATAGGCAACCATGCTTAACCCTAGACCTACAAACTGTCTTGGGTGATCCCCAAACGGTATTGAAACCGTTTGGGTGATCCCCAAACGGTTTTGAAACCGTTTGGGCCAATCAACCCAAAACATCATCTCAATCACTTGCAAAATCTGGACTTAGCCGATTAGGGTTCATACCACATCTTTGGATCTTCAAACACATATCCATACTTGACCCTAGACCTCCAAATGGTCTTGGGTGACCCCCAAACGGTCTTGATACCGTTTGGGTGATCCCCAAATGGTTTTGAAACTGTTTGGGCTAATAAACCCAAAATCTCAAATCAACTCATTGGAATTTCAGCACTAATTCCAATTAGGGTTTGCCTAATTGATTAGCCTTCAACTCATGATTCCTTGAGACTTAACCCCTCAAATTTGGTGAGTAATTAACCAACATAATTAGTAACAGTAATCTCAAACTTTCAACCCTTTTTCAATGCTCTCAAACGGTTTTGAAACCGTTTTCCCAAAAAGTTCAAGTTAATCAGGTTGAAAATCAGCACTTAATCCAATTAGGTTTACCTAATTGATTTGCCTTCAACTCACGATTACGTTGAAGTTAATCCCTCAAACTTGTAGGGTTATCAACCAACATAATTATGAACAGGAATCCCAAACGGTAAACCCTTGGTAAACCATCTCAAATGGTTTTGAAACCGTTTGCCCAAAAAGGTCAAGTTAATCAGGTTGAAAATCAGCAGTTAATCCAATTTGGTTTACCTAATTGATTTGCCATCAAATCACGATTCATTTGGAGTTAATCCCTAAAACTTGGAGGGTTATCAACCAAAATAATTATGAACAGGAATCCCAAACGGTAAACCCTTGGTCAACCATATCAAACGGTTTTGAAACCGTTTGCTCCCAAACGGTTTGGTGAAACCGTTTGGTCCAACCAAACTTTGAAACCGTTTGCCCAAGATATTTGGGGAGGTGTGTGCTTATGATTATGTCATCATCATCAAGCTCCAAACTCACGAAATCTACTGTTATTTCCATGGAAATTGCATCAATCAACCAAAGTTAATTTCGGAAATGTAGAAATGTTCACCAATTGATAAAGAATTGATTGCAATAATAAGATTAAGGGTTCAAGTTATAAAACCCGCCTCCAATTGAGCTCCAAAGCTCCAAGATCACGGAAAAAATGGTGAATGAAGCTCCCTTCACTATTTCAAGGGTCGTCCTCAAGCTTTGAGTGAAAAGAATTGGTTAGGATTGAAGAGGAGATCGAAATAGGAAGGAATCCATAATTTATTTTCAATTTCCACCATGGAATCAAGGAGAAATGAATCAAGAACCTTACCAACAGGTTGTAGGTCTTCCTCCTGCTCCTCCCTAGCCCCTTGGTCAGTTTTTCAAGCAAGGGGAAGAAGGAAATCCGAAAAGGCCTTGGTTTGGGCTTGGAATTGGCACTTTTATAAGGAAATTGATGAGAGAGAAAATGCCTTATAAAAATTCATTTAATCCCAAAGATGTGGCCGCCTATTCCCCCTTATCTTCCTTAGGGATGAGGCTATCTTGTTTGCCTTTTATCCCTCTCAATTATCCATGATTTAAAGAAAATCAAATCAAGCACCTTAAATCATATTATATTAATATCCATATGTGAGTGGATATTTCTTTTTCTTATAAAATTGTGTGTGAGTTATCCACTCCCTTGGATATTTTCGTGGTCCTTGCAAAGCTAAAGGACGTCACACATACATATGAATCCAACCATTTTAATTTTGGTTGAAGGCCCTTTAATTAATACATTCATTTTTTCCCTAAATTGAATTAGGGTTTCACTTAAGATTAAATCTTGATTATTTTAATATCAAGATTCTCTCTCCTCCAACTTAATTAAAATGAGGCACCCCTCTCATTTTCTTTGCTATACTTGATTCCAAGAAGCATTGGGGACCTTATTGAAGTGGTAATTTACATATTGAACCCTAGGTTTTGGGTAAATTGCACTTTACACCAAAACTAGGTTTTAATGCACAAACCTTGCTTTATCAGCTCTTTCTTGGTACTCAGGCTACCATAAGCCATACCTTTGCATCATATTCATTCTCATGATGATTCAACACATCAGGAACATATTATCATGCACAATTTGCACTTAAACCCCTCAACTTGGGTAATTTGCACTTTAGTCCAAAATAAACAAAACATTGATTTCAACAATGTTCAAAGGGACTAGAATTGCAACATAGGTTCCTCTTGAGGCCTAATTACTTTTCACAGGATAATATTAAGAATCTACTCAACTTTATTAGGCAAAACCTCTAGGGTTAATTCATAACCCAGGTCAGGGATGTTACAATCTTGGGAGGACTTTGTAGAGGACATTGGTGTCTATTTCGATGAACTCACTCGCTCCAACCACTGTGCGAAACTCGTGCGATTCCACCAAATAGGGATGGTGATGGAGTACCAACGCCAATTCGACATCCTAGCCAGCCACTGCTCTGGTGTCATAGAGAAGCACCTCTCCAAGTACTTTTTTGAAGGTATCAGGGAAGATTTGAAGACAGTCCTGGAAGTCCAGGGCATGGACACCACCCTAGCAAGACACGAGATAACTCGTTGTGTACGCCGAGTGGAGGATCTACAACATCTAGAGAAGAAAGACAAGTTGAAAACACCATCATCATCGAGAGAAACAAGGATTACGACACCCATCCAACGCCTCTCATAGGCTGAAGAAGTCGACCAGAGAGCAAAGGGATTATGCTTTAAATGTAACGAAAAATACTGCAGAGGTCGTAAATACACAAATCCAGTCATGTTCATCATCGACTCTGATGTGGAGGATGACCTCGATAGTAGGATGACAAGCCTCCACTAGAACATCCACCACCACCCGAACCCCCTTCACCAACCTCAACAAAATCACAAATCAATCCATCGGTAAGCAACCCCACGATATCATCCATGGCCTTAATAGGCTCCACTGGAAACAAAACCATTAAACTCTTGGGAATGATCCCAAACAAAAAAATTATCATCCTCTTAGACTCTGGGATTTCCCGCAACTTCTTAGACCCCAAGGCAATTCCAGCACACCTGCAAAATGCCATCACCCCCCATTGCAGGTGAGTCCAAGTAGTCAGAGAAGGCTTTGTGGAATACTCCGGAGCCATTAGCAACTTATCGATCCATTTACAGTCATACACAGGGGAAGGAAACTTCCTACTCCTACCCATAAGTGTGTATGACACCGTTTAGTTGTGGAGTGGCTTGAGAGTTATGATCTGTCCCTGTGGAAATTCAGCAAAAATAGAGTCTCCTTTCAACGAGCCTCATCACTATTCACCCTTGTGGGTCTCAACACACCTAGGGTGGGATGGATGATGGAGGGAATATCGGCACAGGTCCTGAGCACCGCGCAAGATGTGCTATTCCTAACATCAACGATAGGAGAGAAGAAGGAAGGGATAATCTAGGACAAAGCCGTCCAAGCCCTTAGGAAAGAATTTCACACAGTGTTCATGGAGCAAACACATAGGCCACCGATGAGAGCCCATGATCACCACATCCGCCTCATCAACAAATCCAAGGCGGCGGTAGGGGCACGCTATCGCTACTGTGGCGACACATCCCTCTATCACACAGACAACAAGGTGCCACACGAAAACGTGCGGGAAACACCATAAACCACTTATTACCAAAAACACAGGGTAATTAAAACCGATTGCGAAGAGCATACATGAGAGAACTATTGCATCCATATCCTGCAGAAAAACATGTTATATATATAAACATTCACCAGCCTGGTTATGGGTCCATAGCTTATTGAAACTAGCTGTACTGTCAGCACTAGAGTTCAACACCTGTTTATACATACATAACGGCCCTCGCACAACCAGCAGCAGGATATACAAAGCTACATCAGCTATACATCGTAAACAACGTCAAAATGCCTCCAAGGACCTGAGAGCACAGGGATGACTCTAGGACTCTACAACAAAACAACCAAAACAGCAGCGAATCCATCTCTTACCTTCTACTTCTCTTCTTTCTACTCGACCGCAACCCCGCGATCACCACCACGTCTAGCGCGGACACCTAAAAAGGTTGTAAACCAATGGGGTGAGACACACAATCCTAGCGAGAAACATAAATCCCCGCCGAAAACATAAAACCTTAGAAAGGTTAAAGCAACAACAATAGATAGCTGATAAAACGTACAACTAGAGCAGCATATAAAGCAAGATGTATGGAAGGCATATAACCAAGTATTTCTTTATGGAACATGATTCACAAGATAAGATTTATAAGATTTACCACATAACATAAGGAACATATAAGTAACTGCAATGTATAACAAGATCAACTACACAAGCAAAGCCTCAACCAATGTTCTGTGTTTGGCCTTAAGAAATAAATACTAGTCGGCTGGATTACGTATTATTATGCCCTGAGGAAGTGAGCCGTACTGCTCAATTCCAATCGACGGCTGTGAAACCCAGAACCAGTGCCACACAAGGTCAATGGAAGAGCCGGACTCCATGACCTCACCACCTCGTGGTCAGTGCACGAGAACCAAAGTAGGACCGTAGTCTCATGTTGTAGTGGCCTCATCCACAGGGTCATCTCCCATAGGCTACCCTTTCTCTAGCCCACCTCGATACAGGTCTCGGCGTTAGTATATATGAGCCACAGGCCAAGTAGGACCGTAATATCATGTTGTAGTGGCCTCATCCACAGGGTCAGCTCCCATAGGCTACCCTTTCTCTAGCCCGCCTCAATACAGGTCTCGACGTTAGTATATCTGAGCCACGGGCCAGTTCACCGTGCTCCCTGATCCATGAACGCATTCATGCTCTATCACACTGAGCCATGGGCCTATTCACCAGGCTCCATCTATCCCGAGTCTGCAACCACAGCTACACTCGAATCCTCTCTATTTTAGGCTAGGAGAAACCTCGCATATTCAACAATATGCGCTCCGGGTTAACCCATAGGAGAACCCGTTTCACCATCACTAGCTACTGACGATGATGGATCTATGGCCAGGGCAAACTACATGATATGTTCCACTGTAATTAGTTAGTATATTTTAAGTGGATTGTTGAGGCAACCAGGTTGTAACACATACATAACATTAAGCTACATTATTGTTACCACCATCATATTATCCCGGGATCTCAATCCCTCATCACCAGAAGCCACTTCCTCATAACACATTCTCGTCACCTGGGATAACAATCCTTGATTTCATCATTAGAGGATGACACCTCAACTAGGCACTTTAGCCAAACTCAGGTCCTCAGACCTAAACACATTATGCAGGTGATGCATGTTATCTCATCAACAAGAGTGACCATTAATGCAGTGATATTCAAACATATATACCTCATAGCACTTTACCTGGCTATGTATCCGCATGAAACACCTGCATGGTTAGTATACACATTCATAGAGATAACTGAAGCCATCATGGATTAACAAAAGGATCATGCTATCAAATATAGGGCAACATTGATGATTATACACTTTATCATTCATTCCTCAAACATGTGACCATAGACATGGGTCACATCATCATGTGAAGCAACGAATATACTTCCAAGCTTATCATTTACTCATCATTATATATATACATGATTCAAGATGGTCATAAACACATGTAATATCATGTCATTAGAGTTTCAGATATGTCATGTTTACATAGGTGCGTTCTACTATATCAATTACCTCACTACTATCAAACGTGTCAAAGGTTCACAAACCATAAACCATAACTCTTATCAACAAGGATGTGATTGCATGATAAAGATCTAACAGATGGCTTTCCGGGTGGAACATGACCCTCACTAGAAGTGCCCACTACCCTCACAAGAAGTGTGACGGGTAGGGCACCCCCACTAGAAGTGGTATCGGGTAGGGTAACTTCCCTCATGTCGCCCAAGCATTCTAGCCACATAACCGCCAAGCTAAAGCAGGGATGTCAGGCTACCACCTCAAGGTGTATCATGCAACCATATGTGTCATACATCCATGTGTATCGTGCATCCATGTGTGTCGTGCATCCATGTGTATCATGAATCCATGTGTTTCGTGCGTCCATGTGTGTCGTGCATCCATGTGTATCGTGCATCCATGCGTATCATGCATCCATGTGTGTCGTGCATCCATGAAAACACACATCTTCCAATGATATAAGGGCACCAAGGGAAAGTCTATCGGCCAACAAAGCTAGCCTGATCCTATTGGCCAACCCACAAGGCAAAGACCAAGGTGTAACACCCAACACAACCTCATCATATCGACCAGAACTCTAAACCAAGAGAGGGTATCGGGCAACACAATCCCCAAGCCATATCGTGCAAGATCAAGATCGTCATCAACCTCAAGCACAAGGGCACCAAACCCTAATTGATCAAGAAGATCGGCTCACCTCTCAACAACCAAGAGAGAGGGGTCTTGTACAACCTCTATCACAAAATGGGCAACCACAAGGATCAACCTCAACACAGGTCTACATCTACCAAAGAACTCACCTCTTGAATCCATGGTGAGAGGAGGGTGTTTCTCAAGCAACTAGAACACAAGCTCACCTCTCAACTTAGATGAGAGAGGGGTATTACCCATATTACCAGAGCTCAAGCTCACTTCTCTAGACCAAGGAGGGAAAGGATTGTTGCTTAATAAAGAAACCCTAAAACATGGTTCGGCCAACTAGGTTACAAAGGTACAAAACCTCAACCATATCAACAAGATCATTATAACCACAAGATTAAAGGTGCAACAAGCAAGAAACTTATCTTAGAACATACATGGCCGATTATGATCATATGAAACATACAAGAATGTAGAAGAAGGTAATATGGTTAGGGTTAGGGGTTATGTAACCTGCCTCAAGCAAGCTCCAAGCTCCTAGCACCAAGCTTCCAAGCTCAAGCACCACCACACGAAGAAGAACATGGCACTCTAGGGTTCGGCCACCACTAGAGGAAGAAGAAGGCTCCAAGGAGAAGGATCGGCCACCAAGCTTTGCAAAGGAAGAGATTTCGTGCACCAAGGGAGAGGGGAAACTAAGGAACTAAAGGGATCCTTAGAAAGAGAAAGGGAACACATATATAGAAGAGGGTGGAGGAGAAACCAAGGTAAGACAAGGCAAGGTGTCACCCACCTAGGGACACTTGTCCATGGGCAATGCCACCTCTCTAACTTGCCTTAAACACATGTCCAAGTCCATTGCCACATGCAAACATCAAGCACCAAGTGTCCACTAGTGGTGACACAAACGAGGTCAAAGGGTCAAAGGGATCCATGGCCGATACACCCCAACACCATGCCCGACACACCACCCATGTGACACACTTATGGCCGATACAAGGCACTCTAGCCCGACACAAGGTCCAACAAGGTCAAGCAAGGCATGGCAAGGCCCAACAAGGCTCATCAAAGCCCAAAGCAACGAGCCCAACCCTTCCTCTCAACACTAGAGGAAGCAAGGAGAGAGAAGAACACTTCTCAAGGTGACAACTTGCCCATAAACCCTAGACTTAGGTAAATTGCAAGTAGCACCTCCAACACTCAACAAGCACAAAAAAACCCTAATCACTACTAAAGGTGATTAGCAAGCAACTAAACACCAGGGTTAAACAAAACAAACAGGATAAGCCCTAAACGGAGGTCAGGGTCCTTACAAGCTATAACCCTCTACAAAGGGATTTCGTCCTCAAAATCCGAAGAGAAAAGAGAGGGATACTTCCTCCTCATCTCTTCCTCAAGCTCCCACATGGCTTCCTCAGCGCCACGATGATGCCAAAGAACCTTCACAAGAGCCAGGTCCTTCCTCTTCAGCTTCTTGACTCTTCTATCAAGGATCATCACAGGACCTTCCATGTAAGTCATATCTTCATCAAGCTCAACCTCGACTGGCTGTATCACTGTCCCTGTATCTGGATGACTTTTCTTCAGCATGCTAACGTGGAACACTGGATGTAATCTGTGCAGCTCTGGCGGCAACTCCAACTTGTAAGCTACCTTGCCCACATGTGCTATGACTGGGTATGGCCCCATATACCTGGGTGCTAGCTTACCTTTCCGACCAAACCTTAGCATGCCTTTCTAAGGCGAGACCTTGAGGTACACTCTGTCTCCC
Source organism: Alisma plantago-aquatica (assembly GCA_963693085.1). NCBI lineage: Eukaryota > Viridiplantae > Streptophyta > Magnoliopsida > Alismatales > Alismataceae > Alisma > Alisma plantago-aquatica. The sequence continues at coordinate 1,126,607,687 of OY856409.1, read as the reverse complement.
ACTTGGAACTCTAAAGGTCATCGGTGATTGTCTGCATAAGACTTATGTCTATCTTGTGCTGCTTTCAACTGTTGTTGTATCACTTTGATCTTTTCTGTTGTCTGTTGTACTAACTCAGGACCCAAAAGCTGATACTCACCAGACTCATACCAACATAAAGGAGATCTGCACTTCCTGCCATATAAGGCCTCATAAGGAGCCATGTCAATGCTCCACTAGTAACTATTGTTGTAGGTGAACTCTATCAAACTGAGATGTACATCCCAACTGCCTAGGAACTACAAAACACAAGCCCGAAGAAGATCCTACAAAGTCTGAATAGTCCTTTCAGACTGTCCATCTGTCTGTGGGTGGAAAGCAGTGTTGAACCTCAATTGTGTTCCCAAAGCTTTGTGCAACTGTTCCTAGAAATGACTCATGAACTGAGGACCTCTGTCGGAAACTATAGTTGCTGGTATACCATGCAAGTGTACTATCTCATCTACATATACCTGAGCGAGCTTCTCAGTTGTATACGCTGTCTTCATAGGTATGAAATGGGAAGATTTCATCAATCTGTCCACTATCACCCAAATGGAATCACAATTCTTAGTTGTCCTTGGCAGACCAACCATGAAATCCATGGTTATATGATCCCATTTCTACTGTGGTATTGGCAGGGGTTGCAATGTACCTACCGGCTTCTGATGCTCAACCTTAACTTCCTGGCACACTGCACACTTAGCCACAACTCGGCCACAACTCTCTTCAAGCCAGACCACCAATACAGGTCCTTCAGATTGTGATACATCTTGGTGACTCCTGGATGCATAACATACATCGATGTGTGTGCTTCCTCGAGAACTAGCTTCCTCAGATCATCAGCATCGAGGACCACCATCCTATCACGATAGCAAACTAGTCCATCCTCAGACTCATGGAACCCATCACACCTTTCGCTACCGAGCTCTGACCTGATCAACTGCATTGTTTCATCTGTTTGCTGTGCATCTTTGATTTGCTGTCCTAGCGTGGGCTTTACTTGCATCTGTGCCAAAAGTCCTTCTAACAAGGAAACTTCCACCTACACATTCATTTACCGCAAAGAAACAAACATATCACGTCTATGGCATACCAAGGAACTCAACTGTGCCTTCTTTGTAGGAAAAGAAGAAGACTTTCGGCTAAGTGCGTCAGCTACCACGTTCGCCTTACCAGGGTGATACTCGATGGTGCAGTCATAATCATTGATTAGCTCCATCCAACAGTGCTGTCGCATGTTTAGCTCATTCTGCGAGAAGATGTATTTCCGATTCTTATGGTCTGTAAAGATTTGACATACTTCCCCATAAAGATAGTGTCTCCAAATTTTTAACGCATGAACCACCGCTTCCAACTCCAAATCATGAGTCGAATAGTTCTCCTCATGTTTCTTAACCTATCACGAAGCAAAAGAAACCACATGGTCTTCCTGCATCAACACACAACCTAAACCTTTCTTGGAAGCATCGCAGAAAACAAGATAGCCCTTCCCAAGCTCTGGCAGCACTGGCACTAGAGCACTAGTCAACTTCTCCTTCAAACTTTGGAAATCTTGTTGACAATGATCATTCCAGACAAAAGGTACATCCTTTCTAGTCAACTTTGTCATTGGCAACGCGATTGCACTGAAGTCCTTGATAAACCTCCGGTAGTATCCTATTAAACCCAGGAAACTGTGAACTTCAATCGGCGTCTTTGGCTGTTCCCATTCTGCAATGGACTCCACCTTCTTCGGGTCCACTTTAACTACTTCTGCAGATATCACATGACCCAAGAAAGTTACTTCTTTCAACCATAACTCACACTTACTAAACTTGGCATACAACTGATGCTGGCGAAGGAGAGTCAATGCTCGTAGAAGATGTTGTTCATGCTTTTGAATGTCCTGACTGTAGATCAAGATGTCATCTATAAAGACTACAACAAACTGATCTAGGAACGGATGGAACACTCAGTTCATTAGGTCCATGAAAGTAGTAGGTGCATTGGTTAGCCCAAACAACATAACCACAAACTCATAGTGACCATACCTTGTTCTAAACGCTGACTTCGGTATGTCCTCTGCCTTAATCCTCAACTGATGATATCCATACCGTAGATCGATCTTTGAAAACATTGTAGCACCACACAACTGATCAAATAGATCATCTATCCTCGGCAACGGGTACTTGTTCTTGATCGTGACTTTGTTCAACTGCCGATAATCTATACATAGCCGCATCAACCCATCCTTCTTCTTAATGAACAATACTGGAGCACCCCAAGGTGACGTACTCGGTCAGATGAAACCTTTCTCCAAAAACTCTTGTAACTGCTTCTTGAGCTCTGCCATCTCTACTGGAGCCATCCTGTACGGTGTCTTTGCAATTGGTTGTGTTCCTGGAACCAGATTGATCTCAAAATCAATCTCTTGAGGTGGAGGAACACCAGGGCACTCATCAGGAAACACATATGCAAACTCTCGGACAACCATCACCTCCTCAAGGCTAGGACCCTTTGCCTTGGTATCCATAACGTGAGCTAAGAACGCCTTACATCCTTGCCGTAACAAATTTTCTGCCACCATTGCTGATACTAGACATGTCGGGAGAATCTTCCTATCTCCTTGGAAGATCCACTTCTCTCCACAAACATCAAACACTACCTGCTTGGAACTACAGTCCAACACAACCTTATACTTCTCTAAGGTATCCATCCCAAGGATCACATCGAATCCATGCATATCAAGTGGTTTAAGATCCACTTGTATACTGTGTCCCGAAAAAGATAGAACACAGGATGGGCACTCATCTTGAAGCATCAAGGAACCATCAAGAGGGGTTTCTAACAGCAGGCTATCTTTCTTACAACTAACAGGTAAAGGGAAGCTATCAAGAAGACTATGTGCGATAAAAGAGTGTGTAGCACCCGGGTCAACCAAAATAGATATAAAGCAAGAAGAAGACACATCAGAATGAAATAACTCCATCTGACCTGTCACCACTCGCTGGTTGACTATCGCCTCTGGCTGACTCATGGCATAGAATCGAGACGTTGCTTGCTGTCCAGGTTCTCTGCTTCCCTGAGCTGATGATCCTGCTTGTGACGCTTGACCGCATTCTCACCCTCTACTACTACTGGGTTGCTATCTATCTACCCCTTGCAAATTCTGCCTTGGCAGTTGTGTCACTTCAACATCTTTCCTTGGGCAGTTTGACTTGAAATGCCCTGTCTGTCTGCAGATATAGCATGCCCTATCCTCAAACTGTGGCCTAGACGGCCCTGTCACTACCACTGAAGTTGTACTATGCGCCTTTGATGGTGAAGAAACATAACCTCTTCCCTTACTTGGAGACCACTGTGACAGTACACTGGAACCTCTCATCATGGAAGGTGCTGAAAACCTTGGATTTTTGAAGCCACCAAACCTATGTCCCTACAACTGAGCAGACCTCTTCTTGGTCATGGCATCTCTCTTTTCCCTAACTGACCGTTCAATCCTCCAGACAGATTCCATGAACATAGAAAACCATTCTCTATTCTCTAGGGCGGCAGCTGGCGTCGTCAATTCTGCACTCAGACCCTTCTCAAACCGTCTGATCTATTCGTCATCTATCGCTGCCATGTGAGGAAAAAATCTTAACATGTCCATGAACTTGGCTTCATACTCGGTGATGTTCATCGCTCCTTGGCGCAGGCGCTCAAACTGGTTGATCTTCTCATCCAGATATGTCTTCGGAAAGTATCTTCTGACGAACTCTCACTAGAAGACTTCCCAACTGATCTCCTCACCAGGTCACTTCTCCTCCTCGATGGCCCACCAGTGGCCAGCACTACCCTTCAGAAGGTAGACAGCGTACTTGACTTTGTCTGCTTCGGGGATGTCGAGGATCCGGAAAGCCTTCTCAAGACTTGTCAGCCACAGATCTGCATCCGCTGGATCAGCCGTCCCAGCATAGTCTGAAGCTCTGACTCGGAGAAGCCACTCAAAGGTCTTCCCAATACCCGATGTTTCACCATGGGGAGCCTGTACTCTCGGCAGAGGCACTAGCAATCTCTCTACCATGAGATTCATCGTAGCCATCATATGCCCCATAAGCTGTTGGTAGGCAGGGTTTTTGAGAATGGCTGGGTCAAGTTGGGGGACCTCAGGCACCCGATCTCCATGTGCCTGCCCTCCTGCTCCATCAACTGATGCAACATCGCTGCTCTCGGCAGCATGTTCTTCATGATTTCCAGACATCTTGGCTTTTCCTTCTGCTGAGGGCAGAAGATAATTGTAAGAAAATCTAGAAAACTCACAAGAACAGACACAACCTAGTCCTAAATCCCTGTAGACTCAGTGAACCTAGAGCTCTGATACCAAGCTTGTGGCGACACATCCTGTGGCAACACATCCCATTATCATTCAAATAACAAGGTGTTACGCGAAAACGTGCAGAGATCACCATAACCACAGATTATGAAAATACGGGTTAATTAAAACTGATTGCGGAAAACTGATAAACTGTGAAATTATTACTTTCCAATCCTCATCCTGCACAGAAACATGCCATATATATACATACATGAAAACTGATACGTGTCCACAGCTCGGAAACAGCTGTTCATCCATCACATGAGTTCACCACCTGTTCATATACATAAAGGCCCACATCCGGCCAACAGCAGGATATACAACATCGTCGATCGATCGTCGTGAAACAACGTCAAAACACTGCCAAGGACCTGAGAGTACAGGGATGACTCTAGACTCTACTACAAAACATCCAAAACAGCAGCATATCCATCGCTTGCCTTCTACTGCTCGTCAGGCTGCTCGACCGCAACACCACGACCACGACCACGTCTACCTCGACCACCTAAAAAGGGTGTAAACCAGCGGAGTGATACAATTGAACAATTTTCCCAACGGGAAACATAACTTCCCACCACAACTACAGAACCTCAACAAGATAGACTATAACAGCAGATAACTAATAACAGGTATATCGAGAGCAATCTATATAAAACAAATCACTCTTGCCGACAAGCTTACCAGCTGTTCAGAGGAATATAACCAGATATATCTCAAAGAATATGATTTGCAAGATAAGATGTATCTCTATGTAACATGATTATCAGAACAAGATATAATGTCACATAACCTGATTATTAAAATCAGACATATTATCGCATAACCTGCAAGCTACAACAGAGATAATACACAAACAAGGCTTCAACCAATGTTTTGTGTTTATCCTAAGTAATAAGCACTAAACGACTGTATTACATATTATTATGCCCTGAGGATTTGAATCGTACCATTCAAATCCAACCTCTGGCTGCGAAGCCCAAGACTGGTGCCATACAAGGTCAATGGAAGAGCTCGACTCCACGACCTCCCACCTCGTGGTCAGTACACGAGTACAACACAAGCAGGACCGTAGTCACATGCTGAAGTGGTCTAAGCCACTGGGTCAGCTCCATAGGTTACCCTCACTCTAGCCCGCCTTGGTACAGGTCTCGGCGCTAGTACAACTGAGCCACAGGCCTGATCACCGTGCTCTGAGCCATGAACGCATTCATGCTCTACATATCACATATCCTGAGCCATGGGCCTATTCACCATGCTCTATACACATATCTGAGTCTGTAACCGAAGTTACACTCTTACCTCCTTATTTTCAGGCTAGGAGCAACCTGCACATATTCAACAATATGCGCTTCCAGGTTAACCCGTAGGAGAACCTGTTTCACCATCACCAAGTCCTGACGATGATGGATCTATGGCCAGGGCAAACTACATGATATAATTCCACTATAATTAATTAGTGTCTTTTAGATGGATTGCAGGATTCAACCAAGTTATAATCATGCAAGATATAACAGAAAATAAAGAACATTATATTATTATTGAGACCTCATCAACCTGATCCAGCATCACATATTACCACTTGGCCTCTTGCCAACCATCCAGATCCATATCAAGGATCATTACACACCATAGGATATCAATCCTTCATCATGTACTGTCACTTCCTTCCAAGGCTCACATCATCATCAACACATTACATGTGTAATCTTGTAGAACAAATGTCAAGGTAATGTTACTCATCACATGTGTCTCATAGCCCTTTCATGGCTACACATCACCTGCATGGTTAGGATACACAATAACCATAGATTCAACATAAGGAATATGCTCACTATCATGAGTTATCATTCAAGATAATCTATTTATCAATATTACACTATTTGATGATCAAGTTTGTTAAGCATATTGTACCATAATCACGCTTACTCTGATCTCAGGACTATACATCAATCAAGGTATTTATTCTATATGGAGAGTATGTTGGATATACAAAGCAGCACTAAAATCATCACCGTTACCATCCACTATCATTGTTATTGCCTTTCTCATTAAGCACCCATTAATGCACTATTTAACCATTGTCTTTAAGTAAGCACATGACTCATATCAATATCATGTCATGGCTACTTTTGATACCATTATTACTATTATAATCATCATCATCTACTATTATCTTCATTGCTATACTATTAAGCAAACTATTAATGTAATTGCCACTTAGTCACGTTATTCCAATCATTACCATTATTATTACTTTCTCTTACTAGCAAATCATTAACACAACTAACATCTTTGTTATCCACATATGATCATCATGACTATGTCATTATTACTACCATGTCATTATTGCCATCATCATTATGATCAACATCATTACTATCATTATCATTAGGTAACTACCATAATCATCATTGTTATTATCATTAACATTATTATTGTTTGCAAGGCATCATTATCGTTTGAGCATGATCATGCACTTCCATAGTACATGAGACCGTCACTATAAGAACACATGACCCTCACTATAACTCATCACCACCCTTATTAAAACCCATCAGGGCCTATCGGCCGACACACACAACCCACCTAGGTTATTGCCCATCGTGGCTATCGGCCACCATGGATATCGGCCAGCACACCATGCATGGCTATCATCCAGCACCAACCATCCACAAGAACTTAGGTCTATCGCCCATTGTAAAGAAGGGGATGTCTCTCAACACAAGAAGGTCCATATCGCCCATCATGCTCATCATGTCGGCCGACACAACAAAGGGTATCGCCCGATACACAACTACCCTTATCGGCCAACTCACCATACTTGCCTATCGGTCAACATAAGGAAGCAAGCCAAGCATGGTCCTGTCGTTCAACTCAACCCATCCCGGCCAACACCTCACTAACTTGACCTATCGCCCACACAAGAGCTCTCATCCTATCATTCAACTCAAGAACAAGAGTAAACCAAACACAAGGACCATGTCGCCCAACATGGTCACCATATCGTCCAGCACAAGGGACACCACTTATGTCGTCCACCACAAGAACATGGGTGTCGCCCAACACACCAAAGACCAAGGAGGGTATCACCCATCACAAGGGTAGGTCATCTTCTACCTCCAACTCAAAGCAACACATACCCTAGATCACTAAGTACACTAGAAACCCTAAACCCTAAGGGTATATCGGCCACCCAAGGAAACTCAAGCATAAAACAAGCTAAGCTACTAAGTTAACTACTAGCATATAACAAGGCTATTGCTAGAGGTAAAGGAATTAGGGTTAGAAGTCATGCAACCCGCCTTAAGCTCCAAGGAAGAAGATGTACTTCAAGCTCCAGGGGTATCTCGACCACCAAGGCTCCTCCAAGGATGTGTATTGGCCACCACCTTTTCCTTCCAAGGGTGTGTCGACCTCCAAGCTGCTCACACAAGGGTGTGTCGGCCACCAAGCAAGGGAAAGAGAGGGTGTGTCGTGCACAAGAAGGAGAGGAACTAAAGGGACCTCAAGCTAAGGAAGGGACCACCTATATAGATGAGAAAGGAGGAGAAACCAAGGTTTAACCATGCAATGTGTCACCCACCCAAGGGACACTTGTCCTAGGGTTCAAGCCAACACTCTAGCAAGGCATGGGACACTTGTCCAAGCTAGGCACCAAGTGTCACCAACCAAGGTCAAGCCACATGGGTGACACAAGCAACAACTTCTGCTGGGCGACACAGACAAGCTGCTGGGCGACACACCAGCCTGCTGGGCGACACAAAGCAGGTCCTAGCCGACACAAGGCTCAAGCAAGCCTAACCAAGGCACCTCAAGGCTGAAACAAGCTCAACTCAGGCCCAAAGAACTCAAACAACAAGCCCAAGCCTTCCTCTCAACCCTAGAGGAAGCAAAGAGGAAAAACATCTCACAAGATGTCCAACTTGCACATGAAACCCTAAACTTGGGTTATTTGCAAGTAGCCCCTCGAACTCTCAACAAAGCATAACAAAACCCTAATCACCACTAAAGGTGATTAGCAAGCATCAAACCACCAAGATTAAGCAAAACAAACAGGGTAACCCCTAAACGCAGGTCAGGGTCCTTACAAACTAACCCCCTTTAAGGGATTTTGTCCCCGAAATCCGAAGAGAAAAGCGAGGGATACTTCCTCCTCATCTCTTCCTCAAGCTCCCACGTGGCTTCCTCGACGCCACGACACTGCCAAAGAACCTTTACAAGAACCAGATCTTTCTTCTTCAACTTCTTGATCCTTCTGTCAAGGATCGCCACCAGACCTTCCTCGTAGGTCACATCTGCATCAAGCTCAACCTCAACTGGCTGTATCAATGTACCGGAATCCGGATGACTTTTCTTCAGCATGCTGACATGAAACACTGGATGCAACCTGTGCAACTCTGGAGGCAAATCTAACTCGTAAGCTACTCTGCCAACTCGTGCTATCACTGGGTAAGGCCCCATATACCTGGGAGCTAACTTACCCTTCCGTCCAAACCTTAGCACACCTTTCCACGACGAGACTTTGAGATATACTTTGTCTCCTACGTGGAACTCCAAAGGTCGTCGGCGATTGTCTGCATACGACTTCTGTCTATCATGTGCCACTTTCAACTGTTGCTGTATCACCTTGATCTTTTCCGTCGTCTACTGAACTAACTCAGGGCCCAACAACTGATATTCACCTGATTCATACCAACACAAAGGAGATCTGCACTTCCTCCCATACAAAGCCTCATAAGGAGCCATGTTGATGCTTCGTTGGTAACTGTTGTTGTAAGCAAACTCTATCAAACTCATATGTACATCCCAGCTGCCTAGGAACTGCAAAACACAAGCTCGAAGAAGATCTTCCAAAATCTGAATAGTCCTCTCAGACTGTCTGTCTGTCTGCGGGTGAAAAGTTGTACTGAACCTTAACTGTGTTCCCAACGCCTTGTGTAACTGTTCCCAAAAATGACTAGTGAACTGAGGACCTCTATTAGAAACTATCGTTGCTGGCACACCATGCAAACGTACTATCTCATCCACATATACTCGAGCAAGTTTCTCAGCTGTATACGTCGTCTTCACTGGTAGAAAATTGGCAGACTTAGTCAATCTATCCACTATCACCCAAATGGAATCATGATTCCTAGTTGTCCGGGGTAGACCAACTAAGAAATCCATGGTTATATGATCCCATTTCCACTGCGGTATCGGCAAAGGTTGCAACGTACCTGTCGGCTTCTGATGTTCAGCCTTCACTTGCTGACACACCGCACATCTAGCCACGAACTCAGCTACATCTCTCTTCATACCAGACCACCAATACAAGTCCTTCAGACTATGATACATCTTGGTGACACCTGGATGCATAGCATACATCGACGTATGTGCTTCCTCAAGCACCAAATTCCTCAGATCATCAACATATGGAACCACCATCCTATCACGATAGCAAACTAATCCATCCTCGGTCTCATGAAACCCATCACGCTTGTCGCTGCCGAACTCTGATCTAATCAAATGTACTACATCATCTGTCTACTGTGCATCCTTGATCTACTGTCTCAATGTAGGCTTAACTTGCATCTGTGCGAAAAGACCAGACAACAAAGAAACTTCCATCTGCACATTCATCTGTCTCAGAGAAACAAACATATCTCACCTATGGCATACCAGAGAACTCAACAGTGCCTTCTTTGAGGAAAGAGAAGAAGACTTTCTGCTAAGCGCATCAGCTACCACGTTCACCTTACCAGGATGATACTCAACAGTGCAGTCGTAATCATTGATCAACTCCATCCATCGTCGCTGTCGCATATTCAACTCTTGCTGCGTAAAGATGTACTTCAGATTCTTATGGTCCGTAAAAATCTGACACACTTCCCCATACAGATAGTGTCTCCAAATCTTTAACGCATGAACCACTGCTGCCAACTCCAAATCATGAGTCGGATAGTTCTCCTCATGCTTCTCGAGCTGTCGCGAGGCAAAAGAAACCACATGATCTTCCTGCATCAACACGCAACCTAAACCTTTCTTGGAAACGTCACAGAAAACAACATAGCCTTTCCCAGGCTCTGGCAAGATCAACACTGGAGCACTGGTCAGCTTCTCCTTCAAACTCTGGAAAGCTTGCTGACATCGATCATCCCAAACAAAAGGTACATCCTTCCTGGTCAACCTCGTCATCGGTAGAGCTATCGAACTGAAGTCCTTGATAAACCTCCGGTAGTATCCTGCGAGACCAAGGAAACTATGAACTTCTGTCAGCGTCTTCGGCTGTTCCCAATCTGCAATAGATTCTACCTTCTTCGTATCTACCTTGACTCCTTCAGCGGATATCACATGACCCAAGAAAGTCACTTCATCCAACCAAAACTCACATTTACTGAACTTGTCATACAACTGATGTTGACGAAGAAGAGTCAATGCTCAACGAAGATGTTGCTCGTGCGCTAGCCTGTCCCGACTATAGATCAAGATGTCATCTATAAAGACTACAAAAAACTGATCTAAGAACGGACGGAACACTCTGTTCATCAAATCCATGAAAGCAGCAGGTGCATTGGTTAACCCAAACGACATAACCACAAACTCGAAGTGACCATACCTCGTCCTGAAAGCTGACTTTGGTATGTCATCCACCTTTATCCTCAACTGATGATATCCAGACCGTAGATCAATCTTCGAAAACACTGTAGCACCATGCAACTGATCGAACAGATCATCTATCCTTGGGAACAGGTACTTATTCTTGATCGTGACTTTGTTCAACTGCCGGTAATCTATACACAACCGCATCGAACCATCCTTCTTCTTAACGAACAACACGGGAGCACCCCACGGCGACGTACTTGGTCGGATAAAACCTTTCTCCAACAACTCTTGCAACTGCTTCTTCAACTCTGCCATCTCTGCTGGAGCCATCTTGTATGGTGACTGTGCAACTGGCTGTGTTCCAGGGACCAGATTGATCTCGAAATCAATCTCTCGGGGTGGAGGAACACCAGGAAACTCCTCAGGAAACACGTCTGCAAACTCTCGAACCACTGACACTTCCTCAAGACTAGGACCTTTCTCCTTGGTAACCACAACTGTATCCACCATGTGAGCTAGGAATGCCTCACATCCTTGTCGTAACAACTTATTTGCCACCATAGCTGATACTAAACACGTCAGAAGAATCTTCCTATCTCCCTGGAAGACCCACTTCTCTCCAGCAACATCAAACACTGCCTGCTTGGATCCACAGTCCAAGACAACCTTATACTTTTCTAAGGTATCCATCCCGAGGATAACATCGAAACCATGCATATCAAGTGGTATAAGATTCACTTGAATGCGATGTCCCAAGAAAGACAAAACACAAGATGGACACTCTTCTCGAAGCAAAGAGGAACCATCAAGAGGGGTTTCTAACAACAAACTATCCTTCTTACAACTAACATGTAGATGACAGTTTTCAAGCATACTATAGGCGATAAAAGAGTGTGTAGCACCCGAGTCAACCAGAACAGATATAAAGCAAGAAGAAGACATATCAGAATGAAATAACACCATCTGTCCTGTCACCACTCGCGGGTTGACTATCGCCTCCGGCTGATTCATGGCATAGAATCGAGCCGTTGCTTGCTATCCACGACCTCTACTTCTTTGAGCAGACGATCCAGCCTGAGACGCCTGACCGCGTCCTCGTCCTCTGCTACCACTGGACTGCTGTCTCTCAGACTTCTGGAAACTCTGTCTCGGCTGCTGCGTCACTTCAACATCTCTATTCGGGCAATTAAGCCTGAAATGCCCGACTTGTCCACAAAGATGACATGCCTTGTCCTCAAATCGTGGCCTAGCTGGCCCTGTCACTGCCACAGAAGCTGAACTGTGCGCCTTGGACGGTGAAGAAACATAACCTCTTCCCTTACTCGGAGACCACTGAGATGGTACACTAGCACTTCTCATCGCTGACGGTGCTAAAAACCTGGGCTTCTTAAAGCCACCAAACCTTCGTCCTTGAAACTGAGCAGGTCTTTTAAGAGACATAGACTCTCTTTTCTCCCGCACTGTCCTCTCGATCCGCTGAACTGATTCCACGAACGTAGCAAACTGCTCTCGGTTCTCCAACGCAGACATTGGGGTTGTCAACTTAGCACTTAAACCCTTCTCGAAATGTCTGATCCGTTCCTCATCTGTTACCGCCATGTGAGGCCAGAACCTCAACAGATCCATAAACTTAGCTTCATACTCGGTGACGTTCATCGTTCCTTGTCGCAACTTCTCGAACTGACTGATCTTCTCATCCAGATACGTATTGGGAAAGTATCTGGTGATGAACTCGCATCGAAACACTTCCCAACAGATCACCTCACCAGGCCGCTTCTCTTCCTCGATGGTCCACCAGTGACCAGCACTACCTTTCAGAAGGTAGACAACATGCTTTACCTTGTCTGCTTCGGGGATGTCAAGGATCCGTAAAGCCTTCTCGAGACTTGTCAGCCACAGATCTGCATCTGCTGGATCAGCCGTTCCAGCATTATCCGAAGCTCCAACTCGGCGAATCCGCTCAAAGGTCTTCCCAATACCCGATGCTTCTCCATGGGTAACCTGTGCTCACGGAGGAGGCACTGGTAATCTATCAACCATGAGATTCATTGTAGCCATTAACTGCCCCATAAGCTGTTGGTAGGCAGGGTGTTCAAGTATGGCTGGGTTAGGTTGGGGGACCTCAGGCACCCGATCTTCATGTGCCTGTCCATCTGCTCCATCAACCGATGCAGCATCACTGTGCTCAGCAGAGTGTTCTTCATGGTTTCTAGACATCTGGGCTTATCTTCCGCTGAGGGCAGAAGATTTGTAAGACTACCTGGAAAACTCATAAGAACAAACTCAACCTAGTCCTAGATCCCTGTAGACTCAGCGAACCTAAAGCTATGATACCAAAACTTGTAGCAACACATCCCATTATCATTCAGATAACGAGGTGTTACGCGAAAACGTGCGGAGATCACCATAACCACAGATTATGAAAATACGGGTTAATTAAAACTGATTGCGGAAAACTGATAAACTGTGAAATTATTACTTTCCAGTCCTCATCCTGCACAGAAACATGCCATATATATACATACATGAAAACTGATACGTGTCCACAACTCGGAAACAACTGTTCATCCATCACATGAGTTCACCACCTGTTCATATACATAAAGGCCCACATCCGGCCAACAACAGGATATACAACATCGTCGATGGATCGTCATGAAACAACGTCAAAACACTGCCAAGGACCTGAGAGTACAGGGATGACTCTAGACTCTACTAAAAAACATCCAAAACAGCAGCATATCCATCGCTTGCCTTCTACTGCTCATCAGGCTGCTCGGCCGCAACACCACGACCACGACCACATCTACCTCGACCACCTAAAAAGGGTGTAAACTAGCGGAGTGAGACAATTGAACAATTGTCCCAGTGGGAAACATAACTTCCCATCGCAACTACAGAACCTCAGCAAGATAGACTATAACAACAGATAACTAATAACAGGTATATCGAGAGCAATCTATATAAAACAAATCACTCTTGCCGACAAGCTTACCAGTTGTTCAGAGGCATATAACCAGATATATCTCAAAGAATATGATTTGCAAGATAAGATGTATCTCTATGTAACATGATTATCAGAACAAGATATAATGTCACATAACCTGATTATTAAAATCAGACATATTATCGCATAACCTGCAAGGTACAACAGAGATAATACACAAACAAGGCTTCAACCAATGTTTCGTGTTTATACTAAGCAATAAGCACTAAATGGCTGTATTACGTATTATTATGCCCTGAAGATTTGAATCGTACCATTCAAATCCAACCTCTGGCTGCGAAGCCCAAGACTGGTGCCATACAAGGTCAATGGAAGAGTCGGACTCCATGACCTCCCACCTCATGGTCAGTACACGAGTACAACACAAGCAGGACCGTAGTCACATGCTGAAGTGGTCTAAGCCACTGGGTCAGCTCCATAGGTTACCCTCACTCTAGCCCGCCTTGGTACAGGTCTCGGTGCTAGTACAACTGAGCCACGGGCCTGATCACCGTGCTCTGAGCCATGAACGCATTCATGCTCTACATATCACATATCCTGAGCCATGGGCCTGTTCACCATGCTCTATACACATATCTGAGTCTGTAACCGAAGTTACACTCTTACCTCCTTATTTTCAGGCTAGGAGCAACCTACACATATTCAACAATATGCGCTTCCAGGTTAACCCGTAGGAGAACCTGTCTCACCATCACCAAGTCCTAACGATGACAGATCTATGGCCAGGGCAAACTACATGATATAATTCCACTATAATTAATTAGTGTCCTTTAGATGGATTGCAGGATTCAACCAAGTTATAATCATGCAAGATATAACAGAAAATAAAGAACATTATATTATTATTGAGACCTCATCAACCTGATCCAGCATCACATATTACCACTTGGCCTCTTGCCAACCATCCAGATCCATATCAAGGATCATTACACACCATAGGATATCAATCCTTCATCATGTACTGTCACTGCCTTCCAAGGCTCACATCATCATCAACACATTACATGTGTCATTTCGTAGAACAAATGTCAAGGTAATGTTACTCATCACATGTGTCTCATAGCCCTTTCATGGCTACACATCACCTGCATGGTTAGGATACACAATAACCATAGATTCAACATAAGGAATATGCTCACTATCATGAGTTATCATTCAAGATAATCTATTTATCAATATTACACTATTTGATGATCAAGTTTGTTAAGCATATTGTACCATAATCACGCTTACTCTTATCTCAGGATTATACAACAATCAAGGTATTTATTCTATATGGAGAGTATGTTGGATATACAAAGCAGCACTAAAATCATCACTGTTACCATCCACTATCATTGTTATTGCCTTTCTCATTAGGCACCCATTAATGCACTACTATTTAACCATTGTCTTTAAGTAAGCACATGACTCATATCAATATCATGTCATGGCTACTTTTGATACCATTATTACTATTATAATCATCATCATCTACTATTATCTTCATTTCTATACTATTAAGCAAACTATTAATGTAATTGCCACTTAGTCACGTTATTCCAATCATTACCATTATTATTACTTTCTCTTACTAGAAAAGCATTAACACAACTAACATCTTTGTTATCCACATATGATCATCATGACTATGTCATTATTACTACCATGTCATTATTGCCATCATCATTATGATCAACATCATTACTATCATTATCATTAGGTAACTACCATAATCATCATTGTTATTATCATTAACATTATTATTGTTTGCAAGGCATCATTATCGTTTGAGCATGATCATGCACTTCCATAGTACATGAGACCGTCACTATAAGAACACATGACCCTCACTATAACTCATCACCACCCTTATTGAAACCCATCAGGGCCTATCGACCGACACACACAACCCACCTAGGTTATTGCCCATCTTGGCTATCGGCCACCATGGATATCGGCCAGCACACCATGCATGGCTATCGTCCAACACCAACCATCCACAAGAACTTAGGTCTATCGCCCACTGTAAAGAAGGGGATGTCTCTCAACACAAGAAGGTCCATATCGCCCATCATGCTCATCATGTCGGCCGACACAACAAAGGGTATCGCCCGATATACAACTACCCTTATCGGCCAACTCACCATACTTGCCTATCAGTCAACATAAGGAAGCAAGCCAAGCATGGTCCTGTCGTTCAACTCAACCCATCCCGGCCAACACCTCACTAACTTGACCTATCGCCCACACAAGAGCTCTCATCCTATCATTTAACTCAAGAACAAGAGTAAACCAAACACAAGGACCATGTCACCCAACATGGTCACCATATCGGCCAGAACAAGGGACACCACTTATGTCATCCACCACAAGAACATGGGTGTCGCCCAACACACCAAAGACCAAGGAGGGTATCACCCATCACAAGGGCAGGTCATCTTCTACCTCCAACTCAAAGCAACACAAACCCTAGATCACTAAGTACACTAGAAACCCTAAACCCGAAGGGTATATCGGCCACCCAAGGAAACTTAAGCATAAAACAAGCTAAGCTACTAAGTTAACTAATAGCATATAACAAGGCTATTGCTAGAGGTAAAGGAATTAGGGTTAGAAGTCATGCAACCCGCCTTAAGCTCCAAGGAAGAAGATGTACTTCAAGCTCCAGGGGTATCTCGACCACCAAGGCTCCTCCAAGGATGTGTATCGGCCACCACCTTCTCCTTCCAAGGGTGTGTCTACCTCCAAGCTGCTCACACAAGGGTGTGTCGGCCACCAAGCAAGGGAAAGAGAGGGTGTGTCGTGCACAAGAAGGAGAGGAACTAAAGGGACCTCAAGCTAAGGAAGGGACCACCTATATAGATGATAAAGGAGGAGAAACCAAGGTTTAACCATGCAATGTGTCGCCCACCCAAGGGACACTTGTCCTAGGGTTCAAGCCAACACTCTAGCAAGGCATGGGACACTTGTCCAAGCTAGGCACCAAGTGTCACCAACCAAGGTCAAGCCACATGGGCGACACAAGCAACAACTTCTGCTGGGCGACACAGACAAGCTGTTGGGTGACACACCCGCGTGCTGGGCGACACAAAGCAGGTCCTGGCCGACACAAGGCTCAAGCAAGCCAAACCAAGGCACCTCAAGGCCCAAACAAGCTCAAATTAGGCCCAAAGAACTCAAACAACAAGCCCAAGCCTTCCTCTCAACCCTAGAGGAAGCAAAGAGGAAAAACATCTCACAAAATGTCCAACTTGCAGATGAACCCCTAAACTTGGGTT
This sequence comes from Alisma plantago-aquatica, assembly GCA_963693085.1. Classification (NCBI taxonomy): domain Eukaryota; kingdom Viridiplantae; phylum Streptophyta; class Magnoliopsida; order Alismatales; family Alismataceae; genus Alisma; species Alisma plantago-aquatica. The sequence continues at coordinate 1,126,590,481 of OY856409.1, read as the reverse complement.
ATTTGCAAGTAGCCCCTCGAACTCTCAACAAAGCACAAAAAAACCCTAATCACCACTAAAGGTGATTAGCAAGCATCAAACCACCAAGATTAAGCAAAACAAACAGGGTAAACCCTAAATGCAGGTCAGGGTCCTTACACATCCTGCTATCACACAGACAATGAGGTGCCACATGAAAACGTGCGGGAAACACCATAAACCACTTATTACCAAAAACACAAGGTAATTAAAACCAATTGCGAAGAGCATACATGAGAGAACTACTGCATCCAGATCCTGTGGAAAAATATGTTATATATATAAACATTCACCAGCCTGGTTATGGGTCCATAGCTTATCGGAACTAGATGTACTGTCGGCACCAGAGTTCAACACCTATTTATACATACATAATGGCCCTCGCACGGACAACAACAGGATATACAAAGCTACATCAGCTATACATCGTAAACAACATCAAAATGCCTCCAAGGACCTGAGAGCACAGGGATGACTCTAGGACTCTACAACAAAACAACCAAAATAGCAGCAAATCCATCTCTTGCCTTCTACTGCTCTTCTTGCGGCTCGGCCGCAACCCCGTGACCACCACCACGTCTAGCGCGAACACATAAAAAGGTTGTAAACCAACAGGGTGAGACACATAGTCCCAGAGAGAAACATAACTCCCCGCAAAAACTATAAAACCTTAGAAAGGTTAAAGCAACAATAGCAGATAGCTGATAAAACGTACAACTAGAGCAGCATATAGAGCAAGATGTACGGAAGGCATATAACCAAGTATTTCTTTATGGAACATGATTGACAAGATAAGATTTATAAAATCTTACCACATAACATAAGGAACGTATAAGTAACTGCAATGTATAACAAGATCAACTACACAAGCAAGGCCTCAACCAATGTTCTGTGTTTGGCCTTAAGCAATAAATACTAGTCGGCTGGATTACGTATTATTATGCCCTGAGGAAGTGAGCCGTATTGCTCAATTCCAACCGACGGCTGTGAAACCTAGAGCCGGTGCCACATAAGGTTAATGGAAGAGCCAGACTCCATGACCTCACCACCTCGTGGTCAGTGCACGAGAACCAAAGCAGGACCGCAGTCTCATGCTGTAGTGGCCTCAGCCATAGGGTCAGCTCCCATAGGCTATCCTTTCTCTAGCCTGCCTCGGTACAGGTCTCGGCACTAGTATATCTGAGCCACGGGCCAGTTCACCGTGCTCCCTGAGCCATGAACGCATTCATGCTCTATCACACTGAGCCATGGGCCTGTTCACCATGCTCCATCTATCCCGAGTCTGCAACTGTAGGTGCACTCAAATCCTCTCTATTTTAGGCTAGGAGAAACCTAGCATATTCAACAATATGCGCTCCGGGTTAACCCATAGGAGAACCCATTTCACCATCACCAGCTACTGACGATGATGGATCTATGGCCAGGGAAAACTACATGATATGTTCCACTGTAATTAGTTAGTATATTTTAAGTGGATTGTTGAGGCAACCAGGTTGTAACACATACATAACATTAAGCTACATTATTGTTACCACCATCATATTATCCCGGGATCTCAATCCCTCATCACCAAAAACCACTGCCTCATAACGCATTCTCGTCACCTGGGATAACAATCCCTGATTTCATCATTAGAGGATGACACCTCAACTAGGCACTTTATCCAAACTCAGGTCCCCAGACCTAAACACATTATGCAGGTGATGCAGGTTATCTCATCAACAAGAGTGACTATCAATGCAATGATATTCAAACATATATACCTCATAGCACTTTACCTGGCTATGTATCCGCATGAAACAACTGCATGGTTAGTATACACATTCATAGAGATAACTGAAGCCATCATAGATTAACAGAAGGATCATGCTATCAAATATAGGGCAACATTGATGATTATACACTTTATCATTCATGCCTCAAACCTGTGACCATAGACATGGGTCACATCATCATGTAAAGCAACTCATATACTTCCAAGCTTATCATTTACTCATCATTATATATATACATGATTCAAGATGGTCATAAACACATGTAATATCATGTCATTAGAGTTTCAGATATGTCATGTTTACATAGGTGCATTCTACTATATCAATTACCTCACTACTATCAAACATGTCAAAGGTTCACAAACCATAAACCATAAATCTTATCAATAAGGATGTGATTGCATGATAAAGATCTAGAAGATGGGTTTTCACGTGGAACATGACCCTCACTAGAAGTGCCCACTACCCTCACAAGAAGTGTGACGGGCAGGGCACCCCCACTATAAGTGGTATCGGGCAGGGTAACTTCCCTCATGTCGCCGAAGCATTATAGCCACATAACGGCCAAGCTAAAGAAGGGATGTCGGGCTACCACCTCAAGGTGTATCATGAAACCATATGTGTCATACATCCATGTGTATCGTGCATCCATGTGTGTCGTGCATCCATGTGTATCGTGCATCCATGTGTGTCGTGCGTCCATGTGTGTCGTGCATCCATGTGTATCGTGCATCCATGTGTATCGTGCATCCATGTGTGTCATGCATCCATGAAAACACACATCTTCCAATGATACAAGGGCACCAAGGGAAAGTCTATCATCCAACCAAGCTAGCCTCATCCTATCGGCCAACCCACAAGGCAAATACCAAGGTGTAACGCCCAACACAACCTCATCATATCGACCAGAACTCTAGGCCAAGAGAGGGTATCGGGCAACACAATCCCCAAGCCATATCGTGCAAGATCAAGATCGTCATCAACCTCAAGCACAAGGGCACCAAACCCTAATTGATCAAGAAGATCGACTCACCTCTCAACAACCAAGAGAGAGGGGTCTTGCACAACCTCTATCACAAAATGGGCAACCACAAGGATCAACCTCAACACAGGTCTACATCTACCAAAGAGCTCACCTCTCGAATCCATGGTGAGAGGAGGGTGTTGCTCAAGAAACTAGAACACAAGCTCACCTCTCAACTTAAACGAGAGAGGGGTATTGCCCATATTACCAGAGCTCAAGCTCACTTCTCTAGACCAAGGAGGGAAAGGAGTGTTTCTCAACAAAGAAACCCTAAAACATGGTTCGGCCAACTAGGTTACAAAGGTACAAAACCTCAACCATATGAACAAGATCACTATAACTACAAGATTAAAGGTGCAACAAGCAAGAAACTTATCTTATAGCATACATGGCCGATTATGATCATATGAAACATATAAGAATGTAGAAGAAGGTAATATGGTTAGGGTTAGGGGTTATGTAACCCGCCTCAAGCAAGCTCCAAGCTCCTAGCACCAAGCTTCCAAGCTCAAGCACCACCACACGAAGAAGAACAAGACACTCTAGGGTTCGGCCACCACCAGAGGAAGAAGAAGACTCCAAGGAGAAGGATCGGCCACCAAGATTTGTAAAGGAAGAGGTGTCGTGCACTAAGGGAGAGGGGAAACTAAGGAACTAAAGGGATCCTTAGCAAGACAAAGGGAACACATATATAGAAGAGGGTGGAGGAGAAACCAAGGTAAGACAAGGCAAGGTGTCACCCACCTAGGGACACTTGTCCATGGGAAATGCCACCTCTCTAACTTGCCTTAAACACATGTCCAAGGCCATTGCCACATGCAAGCATCAAGAACCAAGTGTCCACTAGTGGTGACACAAATGAGGTCAAAGGGTCAAAGGGGTCCATGGCCGATACACCCCAACACCATGCCCGACACACCACCCAGGCGACACACTTATGGCCGATACAAGGCACTCTAGCCCGACACAAGGTCCAACAAGGTCAAGCAAGGCATGGCAAGGCCCAACAAGGCTCATCAAAGCCCAAAGAAATGAGCCCAACCCTTCCTCTCAACACTAGAGGAAGCAAGGAGAGAGAAGAACACTTCTCAAGGTGACAACTTACCCATAAACCCTAGACTTGGGTAAATTGCAAGTAGGACCTCTAACACTCAACAAGCACACATAAACCCTAATCACTACTAAAGGTGATTAGCAAGCAACTAAACACCAGGGTTAAACAAAACATGATAAGCCCTAAACAGAGGTCAGGGTCCTTACAGCTACCCACATTTCCAAAAGTTGGAGTTGGAAAAAAAGTCCAAGACCTACTCGACAAGGGATTATCCAACCTAGCACCAGCCCATTCTCATCTCCGACGTTGTTGGTGAAGAAGTCGAATGGAAGTTGGAGACTCTACGTGGACTATCGCGTATTGAATGCGAACACCATCAAAGACCGTTTCCCAATTACAATCATCGACGAACTACTAGATGAGCTCTAAGGTGCCACAATCTTATCCAAATTGGACCTCCACTCTGGCTATCATCAAATCTTAGTCCACCCACTAGATCGCCACAAAAAAACCTTCACTACACATTCAGGGCATTACGAATACCTGGTCATGCCCTTCATCCTATCCAATGCCCCCTCCACCTTCCAGAACCTTATGTACGACATATTCTTTCTGATCCTTCACAAATTCATGCTAGTTTTTTATGACATATTAGTTTACAACCAATGTAGCGAGGATCACATCAAACATCGATCTTCAGCAACATTTGCACATCTGGAAAATGGCCCACCTTCATGCTAAACCATCAAAGTGCATATTCGCAACACTCCAGGTGGGCTACCTAGGCCACATCATCACGGCAGCGGGAGTGGCAGATGACCCCAACAAAATCAATGTCATCTCCTTGTGGCCTCAACTGAAGACGTTGAAAGGATTATGAGGCTTCCTCGGGCTGGTGGAATACTATAGGAAGTTCATCAAGGGCTATGCAACCCTGATGGCTCCCCTCACCACCCTGCTAAAGAAGGATGCCTTCTTCTGGTCGTCGGAGGTAGAAAAGCCTTTTGAAGGCACCAAACAAGCCCTCTAACAAACACCAGTATTGGCGCTACCTAATTACAATCAGCCCTTTATCATAGAATGTGATGCATCGAGCAGAGAAATTGGGGGCGTTCAGATGCAGTTCGACCATCCAATTGCTTACTTCAGCACCCGTTTATCGGAGACTCAAGCACCCAACTCCACCTATGAGAAGGAGCTCATCATGCTAACAATGGCGGTAACCAAATGGCGGCAATACCTAATGGGGACAAGCTTCACCATCCGCACCGACCACCATAGCCTCAAGTTCCTCCTCAAACAAAAGCTTCACATGCTATCTCAATAGAAGTGGATGATCAAATTACTGGGATTTGATTTCCATGTCGAATACAAACTGGGGCATGCCAACCAAGCTGCAGATGCCCTCTCCTGCCGGCAGGAAGACCAGTAGCTCTTGGCGGTAACACCACTCCAACCGGATTGGATCTGAGTAATGCACAAGGAAGCAACTAGCCTAGAGGATCTCCGCTAACTACATCAAGACCTCACAGTGGGGAAACTCAATCCAACCCGATACTCACTAGAACAGGGGGTCATGTTCTACCGAGGACGCATCTACCTCAGCCCTAAATCAGAACTCATTACGAGTATCCTCCAGGATAACCACTGCAGCCCCATGGGAGGCCACGCAGGTTATGACAAAACATATCAAAGAATTCATTGCGACTACTACTAGCCATAAATGAGGAGCACAATCTAGGAATTCATTCGAGAATGTGACATTTTCCAGCACCACAAATAAGCAAACACATCACTGACAAGCCTCTTGCAACCTCTATTGTAACATCCCTGACCTGAGTTATGGCTTAACCCTAGAAGTTTTTCTTAAGTAAGTTATTTACAAACTTGTTCTAAACTTTTGAAAAGTAATTAAGATTCTTTGTGAAGTTTATTTTCAAGTGTGAGCTTAATTGCAAACTATTTGTGCATTATATGATAGTCTGAGTGTAAAGTACAATTTAACCAAGATGAGGGGTTATATTGCAATATATCACATGTTGAATGTGCCTTAAGTGTTTCAGTATCATGAGAGAGAGAATGATGCTAAGTGGTGGCTTATGGAAAGCCTAAATGCCAAGTTTGAACTTGTTTGAATAATGATAATACCTTGTGCACCAATTTTGGTACAAATTGTAATTTACCTAAAATATAAGGTTGAAATGAAAATTACCACCTCTAGAGTGTCCCTACTCCATTTATGTATCATTTAGAGGAGAGAGAAAGAAGGAGACACCATGTTTGAATCACCTTTGAGTGATATTACTCTTGGTGATGAAAAGACTAAGAAAGGATTGAATGTGAAAGTCCTTACTTGAGTTGTATCGACTTGTATACTTGAAACAGGAATGCCTATTGGACAAGAAGCCATAGAGGGAATCCCATATCAGTTTGTGAACTCTTGGAAAAGGCCATGATGACCTAAGCACCTCAAGGAGGTGATCCATGACGAGTTAGATGCTCCTTGCAAAAAGTGTATTGGTTTGTATATCTTGTGAGATAAAGATGAGATATCTTTTCCAACAAGATAAGGGATGGCCAAAAAATCATCTCTTGATTATCCTCTAGAATTTTGCATATCAATATATACATGTGTGAATGCATGGACATGTGTCAACCATGCATGACCACGTGTCACCTAGTAGCATATGGTGAAGACACCTCTTATACACTCTTCCTCATGAACCCCAAGTATATATACCTCTTCTTTCACCCACTTATGGAAGTTTACAAACCTCACAACTATCTTCCTTTGAGATATTATGCATACCCTCTTAGATATCATTCATAGTAGCTTGAGGAGAAAGGGGAGCTCGAGCACCAAGCTTAAGGTAAGGCCACGGTCATCTTCAACCTTGGTTGAAGTATGATTCTCGGGTTATAGCTACCCCTTTCTTTTCTTCTTCACCAAGTTCTTAACTATGGTGATTATTGGTATATGGAGGAGTTTTTAACGAGCCTTGGACCTTGGATAAGCTCATATTCAACCTTAGGAACGTAAAGCTTTGGATCTTGGAGCTTTGAAGTTGTTCTTGAGGCGGGTTATATAACTTGAACCCAACTATGTTATTATTCACCTTCAATATTGTTGAACTTGTCGATCTACTTTCAATTTCGAATTCCTTTGATAAATTGATGATCCTTTGAGTTCCAAAAAAATCTTAGGACTGTTTTCTATGATCTAGAATAGTAAGAACAAGAATCTAGAGGTTGATTGTGATGACATCATCATAGTCCCAACCCGATATTGGGTTGAAGCCCCTCTAACCTGATATGGTGAGGAGAACACACCACTAGCATGATTTAGTGATGAGTATGTACCTCTTGCACTCTATGATCATGAGGTGCATACCTTTTGCACGATATATTGTTAAAGCATACACTATGTGCACGATATAAGGTCAAGTATATACCCTATATACAATATGGAGTCTAACTTATGTTCCAACCCGATATAGTAAACCCTAGAGGATGAGTAATCCGATATGTTGATGCGAACCCACCACAAAAATGATATAGTGAGAATTATATATCTCATGGGAAATATGAGTAATACATATACACTCCTTGAGCACGATATGGGGTCATACATTCACCTTATGCACGATATGGTGTTAGGATTATATCCTAACCTGATATGGGTTGAAACCCTAGACGGTGATATGAAACCCAAGATGATGGGTAACCCAATATAGTGGTGAGTGATACCACATGAACGATATGAGTAGTGCCTACTTACCTTGTGAACGATATAAGGTCAAATTCATACCTCATACCCGATATGGTACACTCTACCTGATATGGTTTAAAACCCTAGATGAGGAAGTGAAACCCAACATACCCTATCATTTTGTATGAAGGATTGTTGTGAAAAGAGCCCAACCTGATTTCTAGCTTGTCATTCAAATATATGAAGGGACTGGTTCCTTTGAAGGCATGAAAGAATGTGAGCATACGGGTTTACCAAATATGCCAACCCGATATGTTAGCCAATATGATAACCCGATATACTAATTTCAAAGTGGTAATCTTATATGGTATTATAAATATACTACTTGAACGATACCATGATGAGGCATATACCCTATGCCCAATATGGTGCATACCTTGTGCACGGTATGGTAACAAGTATATCCTTATACCTGATATGAGGTTAAGCTTTTAGCTCATACATGGTATGGGGACAAGTATCTCTAACTTGAGATGATAAAACCTAAGTGATAGTCAATCCGATATGAGTACATGATATGGTGTTAGGGGATACACCTTAAACATGATATGGTGATATGGTTACACCACATGCCCTATATGGATACCCGATATGATGTTAAGGTGATATCTCAAGCACAATATGGCAGCATACACACTTTTATACCCAATATGTTGGAAGCATCTCAATTCAATGTAATTGATGGAGTAACACATGAATTGTGTTACGTAAAGTAATACATTAAGACATAAAGAGTTAATGTAGTGTGTTAAAGTAGGACAATGTATCTTGAGAAGGATTGAGCCAAAGTATGATACAATCAACATCCTAATAAGGATAAGAGGGAGACTTTTACATGTGTGTTAAACATGTTAATAAGCATGTATTGATACTCCTAAAATGAGTGGAGTATGGATTAGGGTTTGATTCTTGATAATATGATCTTGAATCCTTAATTTGTTAATAAGGGGAAAACCGAAACCTAATGAAGGGTGATGGTACACACTTAAAACCCTAATCAATTAGATTGAGAAACCCTAACCCTAAACATGGGAAGGATGTATTTCTCTTATATCTCATAGTGATGATGTTAACTTGAAACCCTCTTCGATTAAAATAGGCAATCCTAACCCTAATAATGGGAAGGATGTATTTCTCTTTGAATTGCATAGTGATGTCATATATTGGTAGAGTTTTTTATCATGAAGTGCAAATTATTCAAGAATCACGAGATGATGAGCATAGCTAGGTATGAGTTATGATGTTTTATATGATACAGATTTAAATGAGCCTTGTGAGCCATGATTAATATCTATACAACAAGTATAATTATTATACAGTCTGATATCTTAAAAAGATAGTTGTTTCCTAGTAAGAAGTGACAAGATATTTAATGAACCATGTGAGCTATGTGAAATACTTGTACAATAAGTACGATGAATACCTTGGTCTGAGGACCTAGAGGTAATAGTTACTTGTTACAGAGGTAACAATGTTCAGTGATGATATAAGGGTTTGAATACCCAGATCTAGTAATCATGATGATGATGATGTTAAGGGATGAGAATTCCCAATAATGTGATAAGGGACTGAGATCCCAAGTGTTATGTATCTAAATGTGTTCCAAAGATTAGAAAAGTACTTGATAGATGTATTACACCTTTCTTTGTAGAATTTGTTTATGATTGATGCTTATAACTTGATTGATGCTAAAAGAATATTGTAATGCACTTAATATATTATTAGGAACCATAAAATGTAGTTGCCTTGACCATAGATCCATCAGCATCAAAATTTGCTGAAATGGTGAAATGGGTTTTTCCCACTGGATAACCAAGAGCACATATTTTTGAATATGCCAGGGCATGAGCTTGGACGAGCATATGTTGACCGATCCCCTTAAGTCCACAATCTTGGGGATTGGTTATATGTCATATCCTGGAATGAGTGCGACAACGGTCGTAGACTCAGTAATGAGCATGGTGAGCTGGCCAATGGCTCATAGTATGGCTATATGCCATGACTCAATAATTTCATAACAGGGGAAGGTTGTTAGTCTGTTTTCCCCTAAGAGAGTGCATGCTACGACAGTAACTCTAAGCAAAGATGACACTATACCCTGGCATGCTCTTTTTGCAGTTTGACACTACATGTCACTACCAGTTGTCTCGTACTGACCAAGGCGGGAGAGGTCTTGGCAGCCGGCTCTGTCATAGACCTTGTATGGTACCGACTTGTGAGAAGTTTGTGGTTGGTTGGAGCATGAACGGAATACTTCATCTCCTCAAGGCATAAGTGTGATTGTAATATGTAATCAGTCGTGTAGAGTATTTGCTTAAGGACCGAATATGGAAAACATTGGTTGATGTACACTTCTTTTATAAATCTTAATTGGATAGATGTTATACATGTTTTTTTTATACTCCTTGTATAATGAATAGATGATTTATTGATCTACCATAGATAGATGCATTATTTTAAAAGAAGAGATTACTATGTTCTGCTTATAATAGTAATTAATCCTGCTTGTTAATATAAAAGAACCTCTGCTCAGTTTTATATTGCTTACCTGTGATAATAATATTGTTGGCGGAGAGCTATATCTCTTGCTAGGACAATTGTCTCACCCCGTGGGATCCATAATTTTTAGGTGGACGTGCATGAGGAGGTAGAAACCATTCTGTAGAGGGAAAAAAACAACAGCTGGGGCAACAATAACAACTTAGGTTGAGTGTACTGTCTGTCGTGTCTTGTAGATAGAAGTCCTATGTGTTGTCTCTGTACTCTCAGGTCCTTGGAGTCAGTACGTTATGGTTTCATGAACGATTTGAGATTTTGACTTATATGCCTCGAGGTTTTATGTTGCTTCAATATATGTTTTTACCAAGCAACTGTTATATGTTATCCTCGAGATGAGATGATACAGTGCATGTATAATGTGAACTGTCACACACCGATCACAAAAACATCATTAACTAAGCGGAAGCGTTCGTTAGCAGCGGATTACCAAAAATCACTAAAAATTAAAACCATTCTACAGAGAGGTCCACACATAGGAAAACTCTTTCACAAAGAACTGAAGTAATTTAATTACATACTAGTTTACAAGTACATGTCCTGTATCATCTTTTTCTGAGAATTACAAGCATCAACTACCCTATTAAATTAAACGCAGACAGTATAAAATATTGAGGCACTGAGCTAAAATCTCGAAAGTACTAACTACTACTCTGAGGACCTAAGAGTACAGAGACGACACATAGGACTCTATGTACATCTATACAAGGCATATTAGCCAGTGTCTCCACCTAAGAATTCACTACTGTTCCTGCTGCTACTGTTGCTGTCCTTCACCTACTGAAGGATTCCTGCCTCCTCGTCCGCGTCCACCTAAAAATGTGGTTCCCATGGGGGTGAGACAATTGTAAATTGCCCCAACGAGAGATATAACTCTCCGCCAGAAACATTATTATTGCAGTTTAATAAGATAAATCTGAACAGAGGACTCGTAATTGTTTAACAGCAGTTAATTCATTGTCTAACAAATTAGAACATTATTCTTATCTAAAGCATTGCAGCTATAACCTGATAGAGCAGCATGTCACTTATCCAATAAGGAATATGAAGAGCATGTATAACATTTATCTGCTATACTAAGTAGGATAATATCAACCAATGTTTCTCGTATTTCAACTTTATGCAAATACACTACACAGCTGATTATATTTTACACATAATGTGTCAAACTGCAATTAGCTTGCCAGGGTATATTGACGTCTTCACTATATAGTTATAGCCGCAACATATACACTCTTCAGGCTTAGATCACATAGCTAATGCCTGGCATTGTTTTGTGGAGTCATGGCCTGTAGCCATACTCTTTTAATAAAGTATTGGGAACTTAATCCCTCATCTCATCAGGTACATTTCCATTTCTTAACAAGTTCATCATCATGATTATATAATATGGGTATTCAAACCTCTAGTTCATCATAGAATACTTGTTACCACTTAACAAGTAACGTAATACCTTCAGGTCATCTGACCGAGGTAATCATCATTCTTGCTACACAAGCATTCTACATAACTCACAAAGCTCATTTCACCTCTTGTTACCTCTTTGAAGGCAACAAGGCATATTATGGCTCATTAACAACTTTAATAAAAGGAACATCATAGCTCATACCTGGCTATGTTTATCTTCTCAGGATACTTGCATGTTTAGTACTTCATGATAACAGTTATAATGCTTACATATGAACATCATGCAACACAAAGTAATACCACTATTCCCTTTTTAGGGTTAGGATTTCTCTTACCTATCATCACCCTCCATTAGGTTTTTCCACAAATAACCATTTAGGTTCTAAAGATCATGTTATTAATGATCAAACCTTAATTCATTGCTCCACACAGCTAGGAGACAACATTGATAACATAAGCATTTAATCATGCTTATTTATTCTCATAATTTATCATTAAATGAATTATCACACAGGATATGAGTTCCTCTCTCAACTTTACCAAAATATGATTACACCATACTTTATTAACTTGGCTTAACCTTTTCTTAAGGTATGTTAGCATACACTTATCAAAGTGCATTACTTAATAATATAACAATTGTCATGACACACTTCATGTGTCACTCATCCAAATATATTGGATTTAAAATACATCAAGGTGTATAAATCATAAGGTGCTGGATGTGATATCTATCATGTCTTGACGTATCACCTCCCTCATCACCTTTATCTTACTTGAATTCATCCACTTAGCTTGTATTAGGGTATTTCCCATCCTAATACTTTATGCGTCAACTCATCACAATTATCATGTAATGTATTGGTCATAAGTCACTTATTTAGAATATACAACCATTGCCAGTGATATGGACTCATCTTTGAGTTAGGAACTATTAATATAAAGATTTCCATTATCAACCACTTTAGGTATTTCACTTATCAATATATTAGTTACTATTCCATTATTAGGAATAGGGTTCACATAATATCTTTCCACATTTGGGTTTCACATAACATCCTTCTATATCAGGGTTTCACATAGTACCTTGTACTAGGGTTTCATATACCATTACCCTATTTTAGGGATTAGGGTTTACCATTCACATCCAAGTAAGATTTCTCACACCCAATTTCCCAAATTAGGATTAGGACACACAATTACCATCAAATTAGGGTTACATCCTCACCCAGATCAGGGTTTCACTCAGCTTTGCCCTAAATTAGGGTCAGGGCCCAATAATCTTTTCAATTAGGGTTTCATGATCTCATTATTATGGATCAAACCCTAATTACATATTTTATTCATAACAAGAGGATTAGAGCTTAATTATATAATAATTCCTCTCTCTCATTCTCTCTCTCATCCTCTCTAGGATGTTAAGTACTCCAAGATTGATCTAGGTCGGCTCTTCATTTAAGTACACACAGTTAGGGTTAATCATTATAATCACCTTTGTTTTACAACATTAATAATCAAGTAGCTAATTGACCTTTAATCATATTAGGTGTCCAAATGGTTTGACCAATTGAATCTCAAATGGTCTTGGTCACTTAGACCCCAAACGGTCTTGGTCACTCAGACCTTGAATGGTTTGAAATCGTTTAAACAAAACAATAATGAAACCGTATGGACAATTCACACTTGAAACCACTTGGGTCTCCAAACGGTTTGAGAATGTTTGGTCTCAAATGGTCTTGAGACCATTTTATCCCAAACGGTCTTGAGACCATTTGGACTCAAACGTTCTTAAGACCATTTGGTCCAAACTCTCTCAAAACCGAATGGACCAAAAAGGTCTTCCATCACTTTATCAATTCAGTGTTTCAATCATTAAACCATCTATCAATTGAACTACTGATTTATTCTTCAATTGAACCATTGAATCACCCTTCAATTGGACCTTCAATTAAGGTTTTGGACCCAATTGAACTAGGGTTTATAATCAAGAAACCATCAATTAGGGTTTTGAAATCGAGGAACCATCAATGGTTGACATTATGGAACTAATTCAATTGAAATCATTGGGTCATCATCAAACCATGACATGAACTGACCTCAAATGGTCTTCAGATCATTTGGATGACCTCCAAATGGTCTTGAGACCGTTTGACTCAAACCATTATTGAAATTGTGAAAATCAATTAGGGTTTGCATCATTGAATAAATCATCAATTTAGCTATGGATTGTATTTCAGTTTGATATCAATGGATCTTCAACCATCCAATCATACTTCATCAAAGACTTACAAATGGTCTTGGTTGACCTCCAAACGGTCTTGAGACTATTTGGGTGACCTCCAAACGGTCTTGAGACCGTTTGGGTTAGTCAACCCAAAAAATTAAATAAATCAATCGAGAATTTCAGCACTCAACCCGATTAGGGTTTGCAATAGGTAGATTATCCAATCATAGAACCATTTAGAAACCAATCAATTAAATATATTAGATCATTATTCAACACATCAGAAACCCCCCTCAAATGGTCAACCCCCTCCATTCGGTCAACCACTCCAAACGGTTTGGGACCCAAACCTCCAAACGATTTGCAAACCGTTTGGTCTCCAAACGGTTTGGTGAAATTGATTGGACCAAAATTATGAAACTGTTTGCAATAGATATTTGTGGAGGTGTGTGCTTATGATGATATCATCATCATAAATCTATAAATCCACGAATCTTGCTATGATTTTCATGGTGATTCCATCAATCAGTCAAATAAAATTTCAAGAATAAAGAAGGAATCAACAATTGATAAAGATATGGAATCAATAACAAAGTTCAAGGGTTCAAGTTATATAAACTGCCTTCAATTGAGCTTCAAAGCTTCAACCTCCACGCCTTTAATGGTGAAAGCAACACCTTTCACTATCCCAAGCTCGTCCTTAATCTTTGAGTGAAAAGGAATGGCTAGAGTTGAAGATGGAATGGAGATAAGAAGAAATCATGCATTGATTTTCGATTTCTACCATGGAATCAAGGTGAAAAGAGGTCATGGAGCTTACCAACAGGTTGGGGGTCGTCATCTTGATCCTCCAAAGCTCCCTTGGTCGTTTTTCAAGCAAAGAGTGGAAGTGGTTTCGAAAAATCCTCTCAATTGAGTTGTAAAGGGTGTTTTTATAAGAAATTCAATGAGAGAGAAAATATTTTATAAAATCCTTTTAATTCCAAAATTGGTGCCACCTATCCCCCATAAATTCCTTGCATGCAAATACATCTTCCCCTCCTTAGAATTCCTATTCATTATCCATGATTTAAGGAAAAGCAAATTAAGCACCTAAATCATATAATACTAATATCCCATTTTTAGTGGTTATTACTTTTGATTTAACTAATGTGAGTGGGTTCTCCCTTCACTTGGATATATTCGTGCCTTTGTGAGGCACATGCTAATCCAACCTTATCTAATTTCAACCATTACCATTTTGGTTGAAGGGCACTTCGATTAACATATTTATTTTTGCATTAATTTGAAGTAAAGTTCCAATTATGCTTAAATCTTGATTATTTTAATATCAAGATTCTCTCTCTTCCAAAATGATTCAAATGAGGAACCCCTCTCAAATTATTTTCTCTACATGATGCGAATAATCATGAGGGACCCTCTTGAAGTGGAATTTTGCATATTGAACCCTAGCTTTTGGGTAAATTGCACATTACACCAAAACTAGGTTTTAATGCACAAACATTGCTCAACATGCTCTTTCTTGTTATTCAGGTCCCTACAAGACATAACTCTGCATCATTATTATTCCTATGATGACTAAATACTATAGGAACATTTCACCATGTATCATTTGCAATTTAACCCCTCAACTTGGGTAATTTGCACTTTAGCCCAAAATAAGTAAAACATTATTTCAACATTATTAAAAAAGGACTAAAATTGAAATATAAGTTCCTCTTGAGCCTTAATTACTTTTCAAGAGATGAGAGAAAGAATATAATAAACTTTATTAAGAAAAACATCTATGTTTAAGCATAACCCAGGTCAGGGATGTTACAAATTATAAACCCCTAACGAGTATTTCGTCCCCGAAATCCCAAGAAAAGGAGAGATATATTTTTATTCATTTATTATACCATCAAGTCTCCACATAACATCTGAATGTCATGGAGATACCATAGATATGTAATCCACACAAAGTTTCTTCCACACAGGGTTATTCTAAGGAAATACTTTTAGCTTGATAAACTTTTCCACCAATTACAATTGTTCCTTCCATTAGTTCAATCTTATTAATGTTTATGTTTATGCAGAGCATAAACCCCTAACATATGATGTCCATATTATTTTATGTAACTAGATTGATTTCACAGTTGGCCAATATAGATAACCAACATAAATCATCTATTATTTCTCAGATACCAGAATCCTTACTTTGGTATTCATCATATGTGTTGAGAACACATCTCATCCTTATCATATTCATTTCTCTGTTGTTACAACTAAGAGTACACATGCATAAGGTATTTCCTTTTATTTTAGGACATTGCTTGTTCCATATATCATTATCTTGGAACCAAAGTCCAAAGCAAACTGATACTTTTCTAAGTATCCATGAACGGATTATTTCTAATCCATGTACATCAAATGTCATAATACTTACTTGATTGTCATGTTAATGAAAGGAAGAAACATAAAGGAACATACCCCTATCATTACTCAAGGTTGTTCATCAAAGGGGAAACATATATATTTAACAGAGGTAATCCACTTAGCAATCCTTTATTTATTTGGGAAAGTTCACTTAGCAAATCCTATGTGGTTGGAAAAGTTCACTTAGCAATTCCTATGTAATTGGGAAAGTTCACTTAGAAATTCCTTATGTTATTGGGAAAGTTCACTTTAGCAATCCCCATATTATTTGGGGAAAGTTCACTCAGCAATCCCTATATTATTGGGAAAGTTCACTTGGCAATTCTCTATGTAATTGGGAAAGCTCACTTAGAAATCCCTATATTGTTTGGGAAAGTTCACTCAACAATTCCTATGTAATTGGGAAAGTTCACTTTAGCAACCCCTATATTATTTGGGAAAGTTCACTCAGCAATTCCTATGTAATTGGGAAAGTTCACTTTAGCAATCCCTTATGTTATTGGGAAAGTTCACTTTAGCAATCCCTCTATTATTTGGGAAAGTTCACTCAGCAATTCCTATGTAATTGGGCAAGTTCACTTTAGCAATCCCTATATTATTTGGGAAAGTTCACTAAGCAATTCCTATGTAATTGGGAAAGTTCACTTAGCAATTCCTTATGTTATTGGGAAAGTTCACTTTAGAAATCCCTATTTGGTTTCATTATACTCACTAGATTGTTTCAGAATGACTACTTGATCAGAGTAATCAGAAAGATAATAATCTAGGAGTTCCATACTTGCCCTATCTCCAATAACCATATACCTGGCCAGGGTATACAAGTATTAAGATTAGGTAGTATGCACTTTATTTACTATCATATTCCTCACTTTTCATATCATTATACACACATGATTTTTCATTCCTGGATTTTCTTCAGGCATCACTTCTATATCTTCATCTTTTATCACACATATAAGAGAGATTATAAAGCATTTTAAGGAATACTGAGTAAAATGTAAATTCTCATCTTCCTTGTGTCCTTATAGGACTAGTCAGGGGAAGTTCAAAAACAACTACTTTCTTATTTTTAAGACATAGAATCATGAAATGAAATATCAGAATGAATCTATTTCATCTGACCTGTCACAACCCGAGGGTTGACTATTGCATCAGATTGATTCATTGCATAGAACCTTGCAGTTGCTTATTCTTGACCCTGTGCTTGATTGTTAGGTGTTGATGAACCAACTTTGGATGCTTTTCCACATCCTCTATTGTTACTATAAAACTACCTCCTTTGTGAGCCTTGCTGACTCTGCCTTGGAGGTAGAGTCGCCATTGAATTCGCATCTAGACAATCCTTTGCTAGATGTCCCAGTCGTCTACATTGGTAATAGATCATGGTCGCAAGATAGGGTCTGTGAGATCCAGTCACCGATGTTGATGCTATGATGGGGGCTTTACTTGGAGTAATACTACGGTCCCTACCCCTACTTGACGTCCATTGTGTCTGGGTATTGAATCTCGATGGTGCTGCCGATGCAGAAAATCTCAGCATCTTAAAACTTTCAGATCTTTGTCCTTGAAACTGAGTGTATACCTTCTTACCACTGGTCTGTCATTTCTCAATTTCAGACCTTTCTATCCTCCTTACCGACTCCAAAAAAGTGGCAAACCTCTCCCTGTTCTCTAAAGCAGACACAGGAGTGGTCAGTTCAACGTTCAACCCCTTCTCAAAATGCCGAATTCTTTCCTCACCATTAACTGTCATATGCGGACAAAACCACAACAGCTCCATGAACTTAGCTTCATACTCACCAACGTTCATCTGTCCTTGTCTGATCCTATCAAATTGAGAGATCTTCTCATCTAGATACATCTTAAGGAAGTATCTACTGACGAATTATCATCGGAATACCTCCCATCCAATTTCTTCACCTGGCCTTTTATCTTCTTCTATAATCCACCAGTGACCAGCACTCCCTTTTAGGAGGTACACAACATGTCTTACCTTCTCAGATTCAGGAATATCAAGGATCCTGAAAGCCTTCTCCAGCTCCGTCAGCCACAAATCAGCATCTGCTGGATCAGCTGTACCAGCATAATCTATGGCTCCAACCCGATGAAGTCTCTCAAAAGTCTTGCCGGCTCCATATCCCTCATTGTGGGCTGGTGCCCTAGGTGCAGGTGGTGGCATCCTATCTTCCATATGCGTCATAGTCACCATAAACTGCCCGAACAGGGTATGGAAAGCTGGATTCCCTAATGCAGCTTGATCAAGATGAGGAATCTCAGGTATGAGTTCCTCCCTAGCTTGGTCCCTTGCACCTTTTCCTGGTGCAGCAACACTGCTCTCAGCAACGTGTTCATCATGTGATCTAGACATCTTCAAGTTCTTCTTCTCCTATGTGAGCAGAAGATACTATCAGATAAACTGGAAGACACTTAGAACAGACTCAACAACCTTAACCCTATGTCTTTGTAGACTCAGCGAACCTAGAGCTCTGATACCACTAAATTGTCACACATCGATCACAAAAACATCATTAACTAAGCGGAAGCGTTCGTTAGTAGCGGATTACCAAAAATCACTAAAAATTAAAAGCATTTTACAGAGAGGTCCACACATAGGAAAACTCTTTCATAAAGAACTAAAGTAATTTAATTACATACTATTTTACAAGTACATGTCCTGTATCATCTTTTTCTGATAATTACAAGCATGAACTACCCTGTTAAATTAAACATAGGCAGTATAAAATCTCGAGGCACTGAGCCAAAATCTTGAAAGCACTAACTACTACTCCGAGGACCTGAGAGTACAGAGATGACACATAGGACTCTATGTACATCTATACAAGGCATATCAACCAGCGTCTCCACCTGAGAATTCACTGTTGTTCCTGCTGCTGTTGTTGTTGTCCTTCACCTACTGAAGGATTCCTGCCTCCTCGTCTGCGTCCACCTAAAAATGTGGTTCCCACGGGGGTGAGACAATTGTAAATTGCCCCAACGAGAGATATAACTCTCCGCCAGAAACATTATTATTGTAGTTTAATAAGATAAATTTGAACAGAGGAATCGTAATTGTTTAACAACAGTTAATTCATTATCTAATAGATTAGAACATTATTATTATCTAAAGCATTGCAGCTATAACCTGACAGAGCAACATGTAACTTATCCAATAAGGAATATGAAGAGCATGTATAACATTTATCTGCTATACTATGCAGGATAATATCAACCAATGTTTCTTGTATTTCAACTTTATGCAAATGCACTACACGGCTGATTATATTTTACACATAATGTGTCAAACTGCAATTAGCTTGCCAGGGTATATTGACATCTTCACTATATAGTTATAGAAGCAACATATACTCTCTTTAGGCTTAGATCACATAGCTAATGCCTGGCATTGTTTTGTGGAGTCATGGCCTGTAGCCATACTCTTTTAACAAAGTATTGGGGTCTTAATCCCTCATCTCATCAGGTGCATTTCCATTTCTTAACAAGTTCATCATCATGATTATAGAATATGGGTATTCAAACCTTTAGTTCATCATAGAATACTTTTTACCACTTAACAGGTAACTTAATACCTTTAGGTCATCTGACCGAGGTAATCATCATTCTTGTTACACAAGCATTCTACATAACTCACAAAGCTCATTTCACCTCTTGTTACCTCTTTGAAGGCAACAAGGCATATTATGGCTCATTCACAACTTTAATAAAAGGAACATCATATCTTATACCTGGCTATATTTATCTTCTCAGGATACCTGCATGTTTAGTACTTCATGATAATAGTTATAATGCTTACATATCAGCACCATGCAACACAAAGTAATACCACTATTCCCTTTTTAGGGTTAGGATTTCTCTTACATATCATCATCCTCCATTAGGGTTTTCCACAAATAACCATTTAGGTTCTTAAGATCATGTTATTAATGATCAAACCTTAATTCATTGCTCCACACAGCTAGGAGCCAACATTGATAACATAAGCATTTAATCATGCTTATTTATTCTCATCATTTATCATTAAATGAATTATCACACAGGATATGAGTTCCTTTCTCAACTTTACCAGAATATGATTACATCATACTTTATTAACTTGGCTTAACCTTTTCTTAAGGTATGTTAGCCTACACTTATCAAAGTGCATTACTTCATAATATAACAATTGTCATGACACACTTCATGTGTCACTCATCCAAATATATTGGATTTAAAATATATCAAGGTGTATAAATCTTAAGGTGTTGGATGTGATATCTATCATGTCTTGATGTATCACCTCCCTCATCACCTTTATCTTACTTGAATTCATCCACTTAGCTTGTATTAAGGTATTTCCCATCCTAATACTTTATGCATAAACTCATCACATTAATCATGTAATGTATTGGTCATAAGTCACTTATTTAGAATATACAACCATTGCTAGTGATATGGACTCATCTTTGAGTTAGGAACTATTAATATAAAGATTTCCATTATCAACCTCTTTAGGTATTTCACTTATCAATATATTAGTTACTATTCCATTATTAGGAATAGGGTTCACATAACATCTTTCCACATTTGGGTTTCACATAACATCCTTCTATATCAGGGTTTCACATAGCATTACCCTGTACTAGGGTTTCATATACCATTACCCTAATTTAGGGATTAGGGTTTACCATTCACATCCAAGTAAGGTTTCTCACACCCTATTTCCCAAATTAGGATTAGGACGTACAAATCCCATCAAATTAGGGTTACATCATCACCCATATTAGGGTTTCACTCAGCTTTGCCCTAAATTAGGGTCAGGGCTCAATAATCTTTTCAATTAGGGTTTCATGATCTCATTATTATGGATCAAACCCTAATTACATATTTTATTCATAATGAGAGGATTCAAGCTTAATTATATAAGCATTCCTCTCTCTCCTTCTCTCTCTCATCCTCTCTAGGATGTTAAGTACTCCAAGATTGATATAGGTCGGCTCTTCATTTAAGTACACACAGTTAGGGTTAATCATTATAATCACCTTTGTTTTACAAAATTAATAATCAAGTAGCTAATTGACCTTTAATCATATTAGGTTTCCAAATGGTTTGACCAATTGAATCTCAAATGGTCTTGGTCACTTAGACCCCAAACGGTTTGGTCACTCAGACCTTGAATGGTTTGAAATCGTTTAAACAAAAAAATAATGAAACCATATAGACAATTCACACTTGAAACCACTTGGGTCTCCAAACGGTTTGAGACCGTTTGGTCCAAACTCTCTCAAAACCGAATGGACCAAAAAGTTCTTCCATCAATTTATCAATTCAGGGTTTCAATCATTAAACCATCTATCAATTGAACTACTGATTTATTCTTCAATTGAACCATTGAATCACCCTTCAATTGGACCTTCAATTAAGGTTTTGAACCCAATTGAACTAGGGTTTATAATCAAGAAACCATCAATTAGGGTTTTGAAATCGAGGAACCATCAATGGTTGACATTGTGGAACTAATTCAATTGAAATCATTGGGTCATCATCAAACCATGACATGACCTGACCTCAAACAGTATTGAGGTCATTTGGATGACCTCCAAATGATCTTGAGACCGTTTGACTCAAACCATTATTGAAATTGTGAAAATCAATTAGGGTTTGCATCATTGAATCAATCATCAATTTAGCTAATGATTGTATATCAATTTGATATCACTAGATCTTCAACCATCCAATCATACTTCATCATAGATTTCCAAATGGTCTTTGTTGACCTCCAAACGATCTTGAGACCGTTTGGGTGACCTCCAAATGGTCTTGAGACCGTTTGGGTTAGTCAACCCAAAAAATTAAATCAATCAATCGAGAATTTCAGCACTCAACCCGATTAGGGTTTGCAATAGGTAGATTATCCAATCATAGAACCTTTTAGAAACCAATCAATTAAATATATTAGATCATTATTCAACACATCAGCAACCCCTATCAAATGGTCAACCCCCTCCATTCGGTCAACCACTCCAAACGGTTTGGGACCCAAACCTCCAAACGGTTTGGGACCCAAACCTCCAAACGGTTTGGGACCCAAACCTCCAAACGGTTTGGGACCCAAACCTCCAAATGGTTTGGGACCCAAACCTCCAAACGGTTTGCAAACCGTTTGGTCTCCAAACGGTTTGGTGAAACCGATTGGACCAAAATTATGAAACTGTTTGCAATAGATATTTGTGGAGGTGTGTGCTTATGATGATGTCATCATCATCAAGCTATAAACCCAAGAATCTTTCTGTGATTTTCATGGTGATTCCATCAATCATTCAAATAAAATTTCGAGAATAAAGAAGGAATCAACAATTGAATAAGATATGGAATCAATAACAAAGTTCAAGGGTTCAAGTTATATAACCCGCCTTCAATTGAGATTCAAAGCTTCAACCTCCACGTCTTTAATGGTGAAAGCAACACCTTTCACTATCCCAAGCTCGTCCTTAAGCTTTGAGTGGAAAGGAATGGTTAGAGTTGAAGATGGAATGGAGATAAGAAGAAATCATGCATTGATTTTCGATTTCTAGCATGGAATCAAGGTGAAAAGAGGTCATGGAGCTTACCAACAGGTTGGGGGTCATCCTACTGATCCTGGAAAGCTCCCTTGGTCGTTTTTCAAGCAAAGAGTGCAAGTGGTTTCGAAAAAGTTTCTCAATTGAGTTGTAAAGGTGTTTTTATAAGAAATTCAATGAGCGAGAAAATATTTTATAAAATCCTTTTAATTCCAAAATTGGTGCCACCTCTCCCCCATGAATTCCTTGCATGCAAAGACATCTTCCCCTCCTTATAATTCCTCTTCATTATCCATGAATTAAGGAAAAGCAAATTAAGCACCTTAAATCATATAATACTAATATCCCAAATTTAGTGGATATTACTTTTGATTTAACTAATGTGAGTGGGTTCTCCACTCACTTGGATATCTTCGTGCCTTTGGAAGGCACATACTCGTCCAACCTTATCTAATTTCAACCATTACCATTTTGGTTTAAGGGAACTTCGATTAACATATTTATTTTTTCATTAATTTGAAGTAAAATTCCAATTATGCTTAAATCTTGATTATTTTAATATCAAGATTCTCTCTCTTCCAAAATGATTCAAATGAGGCGCCCCTCTCAAATTCTTTTATCTACATGATGCCAAGAATCATGAGGGACCCTCTTGAAGTGGCATTTTGCATATTGAATCCTAGGTTTTGGGTAAATTGCACATTACACCAAAACTAGGTTTTAATGCACAAACATTGCTCAATAGGCTCTTTCTTGTTATTCAGGTCCCTACAAGCCATACCTCTGTATCATTCTCATTCCTATGATGCTTCAATACTAGAGGAACATTTCACCATATATAATTTGCATTTTAAACCCTCAACTTGGGTAATTTGTACTTTAGCCCAAAACAAGTAAAACACTATTTCATCATTATTCAAAAAGGACTAATATTGGTGTTCAAATATTTCATCTGAGGGAATGATGTCATCCACGAGCCCTTGCAGAAAGGCGACAACGGAGGCGACGAACACGGTAGATAATCATTGGCGGCAACCACCTAAGTCAGATAATAAGGAGGGAAGGGTATCTTCGGGAGAAGCAACAGTAGAAGTGTTAGATGAAGCGATAAATCCATCAGATCTTCTACAATGGTCATCCATTCGAAAGCTCAACAAGGATAACCCCTTGAAGTTAAAGCCAGTTAAGATATCAATCATGGATGGCAAGCTCTGGTATCCCAAGGAGGAGGCGGAGGAGAACGCGACCAGATGGAATCAATGTCTCGTGGGGTATGTCATAGATTTCAAACGGACTATGCAACCAATGGTAGATCATCTTGTCAACATTTGGAAACTGAAAGGATTAATAGAGGCTTTCGATAGAGGCAATGGTTTCTTTTTGATCAAGTTTGAGGTTATGGTTGACCTAAATAAAGCTCTTAATGGTGACTGGTATGTCAGGTGAAGGTCGTTAATGCTAAAAAAATGGAAGATGGGAGATGAGTTGAAGAAGGATAGGCTACAGGAGGTTCCTGTTTGGGTGAATATACAGAACCTTCCCCTAGAACTTTGGGATTGCAGGATGTTTGAAAGAATTGGATCTATGCTTGGTGTACCTTTGAGAGTTGATGAGTACACAAAGATCTCTGTTAATATTGAAGCAGCCAGGATGCATCTCTTAATGAACTTTGAATCATCTTTTCTGTGTACCTTGACTCTGATAAGTAGTGATGGTCGGGAGAAAAGTATTTTTGTGGAGTACGAATGGCTGCCCTATAGGTGTTAGACTTGTGGACACTATGGGCATGACGATTGTCTTCCTGTCAAGCTAAGTCCTATTCAACAAAGCCAGAAAGTGGTGAAGAAAATCTGGGAAAAGAAAGCTACGATGAACAAAGGAAGTGTAGGGGAAGGTGTGGTTACTAATAACAACAAGCATTCGGTTACTGATTATAGGAAGCATGTGGGATTTCCAGAGGTGAAGAAAGTAAAGGGAGATTCAGAACGTGCTGACCTGCTAGGCAGTAGTTCTATCCCCTCTACCCCTATCCCAGTTTTCCCTAATACATCTCCTGGATTTAATGTGGACTCTGGAGTTATCATCTTAGAAATGGATGATCGTGCAAAAGATCTGCCAAACTATCAAGCCAAATCAACTGGAGGATTATACCATAGAGTTGTTAATTCAGTGTTCTCACTGTTACCTAAACAGATTGGAGGTTTGGAAAGCATAAACGAAGAAACTGAGGCCGTCAGTTCAACATCCCAAGTGGATAAATGAATCCCTACCTTAATATATCATCTTGGAATGTTAGGGGAATTTCTAATAAAGCTTTGAGTGTCCAAGATGTGGTTAGAAGGTCCCACGGTAATATTTTTATTCTGAATGAGACTAAGCTGAGAAGTGGTAGGATCTCTTCGTTTATGAATAAGTTTTTTCCAGATTATAGTTGGATCTCGAATCATGATTCCCACATGCTTGGGAGGGTGGTGGTTCTATGGAAGAGCAATGATTGTCAGATTCAGAAGATTTAGGAGTGTGATCAGGCTATTCACTTCATAGTATCTTATGATGATAAGAATATGCTTGTTACTGCCATTTACGGTCAAAATGGTGATTATGATAGGGAGAAGCTTTGGAGTTTTCTCACTAATATTGATTCCATGGTTGTAGAGCCTTGGGCTATCCTAGGGGACTTCAATGCGGTGAGAAAGGAGGAAGAAAATATTGGGAGACAACCTCCAACTAAGAAATCTATGGAGAATTTTAACCAATTCATGTTGGATTCTAGTCTATATGAGTTGGATTTGGGAGGCCCGTTCTTTACTTGGGATAACCACCAAGATGGTGAGGATTTTGTTACTTCTAAGATTGATAAAGTTCTGTACAATGAGAATTTTTTGACCACGATTGAGCATTTTATTGGGGAATGCATTTCCAATTCTATTAGTGATCATAGGAGAATTTGTGTGACTATTGGAAATCAAAGAAAAGTCTGTTCGCCTTTTAGATTTATTAATGCTTGGGTTGATTTACCAGGATTCTATGAGCTGCTTGAAGATGTTTGGAATACTAAAGTGGATGGGTACGCCATGTTTAGGCTGTATAAGAAGTTGTTTGAGCTGAAAAGCAGACTTAAGAGTTGGAATAAAGAGAAAGTTGGGGATCTTATTGATAATGCTAAAGTGGCTAAGCTGAAAGCACTTGAAGTTCAAAATGTTGCTGATTTGAATCCCATGGATAATGATGCTCGTTCTACTACTAAAATCATGAGGGTTGAAGCTAAGAAAGCTATGGACATTGAAGAGTCTTTTATTAGGCAGAAGTCAAGGGTCCAATGGTTGAATGAAGGAAACATGAATACCACATTTTTTTACTCCTCGTTGAGGATTAGAAGAAATAGGAATAATATCAACTATCTTATGGTGAATGGTGAGAAGATCAATGATCAAGATGGGCTTAAAGACTCAGTTTATAACTTTTACTCTAACTTGTTTAGTAAATAGGTGAGTATAAAGAATGTTTGGGAAGGAGAATGGAAGGGTCCTACTCTTACTGCGACTCAAAAGAAAAATGAAAGTTACTCACAAAGAGATTGAAGATGTTGTATTTGATATGAAGGATGATAAAGCTCTGGGTCCGGATGGATTCAATGGTTTTTTTTATAAAAAAGCTTGGAAGATTATTGGGAATGATGTTGTTAGTGCAGTGATGGAGTTTTTTTATAATAGCTGCTTGCTGAAGGAAGCTAATAGAACATTCATTACTTTACTTCCTAAGAGTCAGGATAGATCTTGTCTTGCTAATTGGAGGCTTATATCATTGTGCAACAATTTCTATAAGATTATTTCTAAGATCCTGGCTAATAGACTGCAGCCTATCCTCCATTCTATCCTAGACAATAATCAATGTGCCTTTGTTTAGAACAGGAGCATAAGAGATGCCATCTTAGTTTCTAATGAGATCATTAGTGAGTTGAAGAAGATTTTTGGTTCCTATATGTGTATCCAAGTAGATATCACTAAGGCTCATGACTCTGTTGAGTGGAAGTTTCTGTCGATTACTTACCAGGTGCTTGTGAATGGGGAACCCTCGAAGGTTATCATCCCTAGCAATGGAATTAGGCAAGGAGATCCAATAGCTCCTTATTTTTGTCATTGTTATGCAAGGATTTACTGAATTGATGAAAAGAAGCATTGTTGATAACAATTTGGTTCCTATTAAAGCCTCTAATAGTTTGAGTTGTTCACATCTTATCTTTGCAGATGATCTTATGGTCTTTGCTAAGGCTGAGGAAAATAGTGCTAGAGCTATAAAGAGTATTTTTTATGAGTTTGGCAAGGGATCTGGTCTTAAAGTCAACCTTATGAAGAGTTCTATTTTAGTGAGTAAGAAATTTGATGGACAGAGAATGTCGGATATCCTTGGCATTGGCATTGGATCTATTGAAAATACTAAATATTTGGGGATTCCTGTGTTCTCTGGGAAGATCAGTAAGAAGCACTGCTGCTCTCTAGTGGATAGGATTAAGAAAAGATTAGAGAGTTGGAAAGCTAATCTTTTGACTTTGGCTGGTAGAGTGGATCTTTTCAAATCCACTCTCTCTTCTATTTACCTCCATTGGGTGTTTGCATTCCCTATCCCTAGTGCCACTCTTGATGATATTGATCGGATTTGTAGGGAATTTCTTTGGGGTCAGTCTGAAAAGAAGAGAAATATGCATCTGATTAAGTGTGATATTGTCACCCTTCCCAAGAAGGAGGGAGGGTTGGGTATAAGGAAGAGTAAATACATTGCTAAAGCCTGTTTACTACTGAACACTTGGAATATTGCTAGTAAGAAGGACTCACTTTGGATTAAATGGATCAATGGTAAATACTTAAAGAAGGAGTCTTTCTGCTCTATTAAGGAATCTCCTAACTATTCATGGTTGTTTAACTCTCTTCTTAGGATGAGAAAGGAGCTTATTCCTTATATTAGGTTCAACATTGGTTCTGGCCATGGGTTTAGGATTTGGCAAGATCCTTGGGCTAACTCCAAGTTTCTTGGTGATGTTTTGGATAAGAAGATGGTTATTTGTTTGGGTTTGCCTACAGATGTTGTGTTAAACACCATTATTGAATATGGTAGTTGGAAAATTCCTAAATGCAGAGGGGTTGATGTCTTGTTGAATGTTCTGAATCAGGTTAATCTTATTGGTTATGGCAGAGATTACATTACTTTCAAAGGGAAGAAGGACATTAGTGTCAAGGATACATGGGAAGTTGTGAGAAATAGGAACCA
Organism: Alisma plantago-aquatica; assembly: GCA_963693085.1. Classification (NCBI taxonomy): domain Eukaryota; kingdom Viridiplantae; phylum Streptophyta; class Magnoliopsida; order Alismatales; family Alismataceae; genus Alisma; species Alisma plantago-aquatica. Next base: position 1,126,562,420 of record OY856409.1, on the reverse strand, counting down.
TGAGGATCCCAATTTTGATTGGATCTAGAATTGCAAAAGTTCGCAAAACTGTAAGGTTCACTTGTGGAAGGTTAGGCATAATAAGCTAATGACCTCTGATTATTTAAGGAGAAGAGGTTTTCAGCTTGCATCTATTTGTGTTCTTTGTATGGAGGGATATGAGGATACACATCATATCATGTTTGAGTGCTCTTTTACTAAGTTCACACTACTACAGAATACACCTTTGGCGTCAGTTGTTTAACCCCTTTTGGCGACGGTTTTCAAGCAACGCCTATGTGGGTGCCGCTAAAGGTCGAACTCTTTGGCGTCGGTTTTCTAACCGACACCTATATGATCTATAGGCGTCGGTTATATATAGTTGGCCGACGTCTATAGGGTTCGCGCTACAAAAAAGGGCACCACCTAGGACACTTTCTGCGTCGGTTAACAACTGAACAACCGACGCCATACTCCCATAAGACACGTCTGTGCTCCGATGCACGACCGTGTTTAGTACTATAGGCGTCAGTTTTATACGAATAAGTGACACCTTTTCCACCACGGCCGTGCTTTCCTGCACGGTCGGGTTGTTTGTCATATTAGGCGTCGGTTTTTATCTAATAACCGACACTGTAGGCCTTTGATGACGGTGTTCTATAAATAACCGACGCCTATACTTTAATTTTTTTTTTCTTATAAGTTTGCAGGCCTGCTGTGGCTGGTCAGCAGGATGAGAACCTGCAGTTCAGTTTTCTGAACTGCAGGTTTACGACATCCATTGATATCAACCTACAAACAGGCCACAAACCTACAAAATCAACAAATTTTTTTTTTTACACAAGTAGATACATTCAGACATCAATTCAATTCTCACATTCACACATGTAGAAACATTCAAATACATGTAGAAACATTCAGACATGTATAAACATTCAGAAATATTCATTTACAAAATATCATTCAGCATCGCTATCAGCATCCCAATTATATCTTACAATCGCCACTGCTTGTATGGCTTTTGCCCATTCTTCTCTTACTTCATTTAATGCTTCCATCGTATATGGAGCATGTACATTTTTTAAGCGTTTACCTATAGTGTGGTCAGTTTCAAACACCTACAAAGAGAATGATGTATATATATAAGTAATAATATAAAAATAAGATTGATATATTTCATACTAACTAATGAGACTATATATAATACCTCATGTATGGTATTAATATCCAATGTGGCATGTCAGATAATCATCTGCATAAATCACATCACATAGTATGCACATGCCCAGCCGTTGTCTTGTGTAGCACACTATAAATTGAAACATACAAAATATTAAAAAATACAACTAAGCACAGTTCACATAAATAATATATACATTGGAGTCGGGAACTTACTTTTACATTCTCCCAAATTATTGGCTGGTTCTTTCTCCTTGGGACATTTCCTCCAGCATTTTTGAATGCATCTAAACCCCTACATGTTAATGTAACAAAGTAAATTGTATAATTAAATAGTAATGTAATAACAGATGTTAACGGATATAAAAAGGAAATATTTCTCACCAGAATAATGACATTCTCAATATGTGTCCAATTTTAGTGTTCAATGTACTTCCTGCAGTATCTAGATAATAAACAGTGAACGTCCCGGGGACAATAACTAGTAACTCCCAATGTCTACCGCTAGAGGTAAAAAATTTAAAAATTAATAACTCAAAATGCACAATAAAAATGGAATTTTCTTAAGTCCAAATTATAAATAAAGTAAACTTACTTGACATTGAATGGAGCTATTATTATCGTCTTCTTTTGCTGACCGAAAATTGTAAAAGCATCTATACAGTATTGTTGAACACTATCAGGGTCTTTAGCTACCATACTAATCAATGATGGAATCAAAAAACCCACATGATCAAATGCAAATTGTTTGCATTGATCTTCAACTAAGTAGCTGCAAAACATATATTACGTATGCATTAATATATAAGAAACCAGATCACCGGATCTTACATAAGGTATATGGATGTATAAACAAGATCTCACCTTATCCATGTCTCTATCATTGATGTATTCAGCCAATCATACATAAACAGCTCAATAATATCTTGTATAAATAAAGAGCTATCGTATGATTGACCTGCATAATCTGCTTCTAAAGAAACAATTATAGGGCAATGTATATTATGTGCCCGTAGCCAACATGCCATTCCCCTACAAGCAGGACCTAACGGGTATTTTAGGTCAGTTGGAACCCAACTTGGTAATGCAGGAAGTGGAGGTGGAGGCCTAGGTGCTCCGGGTGTCTTCTTTTTAACCTGTATATATAATTTTAGATCAGTTGACCTCATATATACACATTAACAATCTAAAGTAATGTAAATTTATCTTACAATTTCAGTAGTGTAGACGACATCTGCTTTGGGCCACAATATCACCCTGCCTTCTGCCTCATCAAGTGTATCAATATCTGGGTGGGCATATGGCAATGCAGCTTCCCTCCAATCGGGTAATACACATATCGGGTAATAAACATTATACACTTACATCCTAAGTGAGATTAGGTGTTCAAGAACAGTCCCAAACTGGGGACTATCCAAGATTTACTCCTAATGAGTAAATCTTGGACGGGTTTCTAGGCCAACAAACACATGTGATGTCATTCTTATATATAATAAATGTGTACCACCTATCCCATCCTTGAACACCTAATTTCACTAGTAAGCGTATAATGCGTATTGGGTTTTCAAGAAAATTTCGGCAGCATTTCCCCGCTGTTCTCTAAGTACATATGTACTTAGAGAACAAACGAGGAAATTCTATCAAAATTTTCTCAAAAACCCAATACACATTATACACTTACATCCTAAGTGAGATTAGGTGTTCAAGAACAGTCCCAAACTGGGGACTATCCAAGATTTACTCCCAATGAGTAAATCTTGGACGGGTTTCTAGGCCAACAAACACAATAATAGATATGCACATGTTAGGGTTTCATCACAATTGATGTTAGGGTTTAATCAAATCAAATTAGGATGCTACAATTGACAAGTTTAAATCTTATTTCAACATGCATCAAAATTTACTGAATTAGGCCAAACATTACGATTAGAAGCACAAATATATGACAAATATATGCAAGTAAAAGATTTGTTCATATCCTAGGATTTACATAAAGCATTACATAAAAATTTGTTCATATCCTTGCCAACAACAAGCACGGCCGTGGCTGTGTTGGCCTACCACGGCCGTGCTGGACAGCACGGCCGTGGTAGGCCAACACAGCCATGGTCGTGCTTGCTGTTGGTAAGGAGATAGGGAGAAGGAAGCAAAGAGGCTAGCCTACCTGGAGCTAGCGTGGAGAAGAGCGGTGGCGAGCGGCAGCTGCAGTGGCGGCGAGCAGGCGAAGAAGCAGAGGGGCGGGTGGCGGGCAGAAGCAACCGACGACCGGAGAAGCAGCAGGCGCCGGCCGGAGAAGCAGCAGGAGAAGAAGCAGCAGCGGTGGGCGGCGGGCAGTGGCTCCGGCGAGCAGAAGAGCACCAGCACCGAAGAAGCAGAGGGGCAGCAACCGATGTCGCGATTTTGGGAGAGCGGAGGTGAGCAGCAGCACAGGAGAATATCACGATGAAACATGAAGAAAGGGGGAAGAGCCGGGTGATCGGGTCTATTAAGTTGATCAACAACGTCGGTTATCTACAAAATTGACGCCTATTATGCTTTAGCGTCAGTTGATAATAAAACACCGACGCCCAACTAGACAACCTTTACCCTAAATTATTTGGCGGGAACCATTATCAGCGTCGGTTATCAAGGGATAACTGACACTGAAAGTGGGACTTTTCGCGCAAATTTTCATTTTAAATAGGCGTCGGTGAATAGTTAAAAAACCGACACTGTAGGTGACCTAAAATGTTTTCGCTCAAAAATTGGATTTTGCGGGAGATTTTAGGCGTCAGTCTGTTATAACCAGCCAACGCTGAATACAAAGTGGTACCCATGTCTGGCTGGTCTTCGAATATAGATGTCGGTTTGCATAAATAACCGACGTGTAAATTTATAGGCATCGGTTTTCCTAAATAACTGACGCCCAGAAAAGCGACACTGAATGTTATTTCTGTAGTAGTGTCATGTGGCAAATGGATTTAATTGACAACAAGATCAGTTTCATTCCTAGTTCTTGGGATGATTTGGTTAAGATGAAATCTAATTTGGAGAAAGTTATTTGTCCCATCATTAGCTATCATTGTTGGCATGAAAGGAATAGCAGAATGCATCAAAATAAAAAGTTGGATGAGAGGGCTATTTGGAAGAAGATCCTGTTGGATTATGAGGTGTTTATATATATGGATGATCGAGTGGTGTTTCTTTTCCAGTTGAAGAGTAGGGGTTCTCATCTCTGCTTATTCTTCTTCTAGGTTTGGCTGATGACCTTATCTGTGAGGAGTGGCAGAGGTCTAGCTGGTTTGTTTTGGTTCGCTTTGCTATAGGGCTGGTGTTTCTTGTTTTTTTCTATTCTCTGGGTGGTTGAAGGGTGAGCCTATCCTTTGAGGAGTGGCAGGGCTCTCTTCAATTTCTGGTCCAAACTGAAGATCTTTTCTGGTTGGAGTGGTAGTTTTGTGGCGTAGATTTGGCCATATGTGCTTGGAAGGGTTGCTAGCATTGATGGTTGTGCTCTTGGTTGGTTGGAGGTTGCTTGTTCTGGTTGAGCTTTTCTTTTGGCTGTTGACCTTATCCTTTGGGAGTGGCAGAGGTCAAGCCAGTTTCTTCTTGGTTGGTTGCTTGTTCCTATCGGGTGTTGACGTGGATCTTATCCCTGAGGGAGTGGCAGAGATCCCTTTGTTTGGGTGGTTGGCGAATCTTTGTTTTGCAGAGGTCAGGAGGCTTGGTGGTTCTTTGTGTTTTACCCTGGTTGTGGAAAGTTGTTTGTTTTTTGGAGTGTTTATTCAGCTGGTGCTTGTTTCATGGATGTTTATGGGATACCATGGTTATGATTTGTGGTTGGATCTTATCCCTGCGGGGAGTGGTAGAGATCCTGGTGTATGTTTCTTCTCGGAGATATGGAGTTTTGGGACCTTGTAGGATGTGGCGTGTTCTTTTGATCTTCTGAAGACTGCTGGTTTGGAAGGCTTGTGGTGCTCTGTCTTTGGCTTCTTGGTGGTGTTGGCTACTTTTTCTTTAAGTTTTCTGTCATCCGGTTAGTTTGCAGACCTTGGTTGTTTGTGTTTTTGGTGTGCCCTTTGATTCTGTGTGGTTTTGGTTGCTGATCTGGCGTTGGTTTGGGTTTGTGACGAGTGGTTGTTTAGGGTGTTTGGAAGTTTCTTGGTGTTTCTTTTCTCTAGAGGGAGTGGCAGTGATATTGAGTATATGGTGGTGTTGGCTGCTTTTTCCTGTTTAGTTTGTTTCCTTGCTGGTTGGATGCAGATGGTGGTGGAAGAGATATGGAGGTTTCTGCCTAAGGTTGCATGGTGGTGCTGGTTGCTGATACTTTCTGTTTGGAGGAGGTTGTGTCAGTTCTTGTTGCTTTTGTTTGACAGCTTTCTGCTAAGCTCTGGAGAGTTTTTAGTGATCTATTTGTATGGATTCATATGGTTGATATCATCTGGGTTGGGGCCCTCTTCTATAGATAGATATTTTCTTTTCAGTTGGTTCGATTTAAGAACCAACAAGTACTGTAATTAAAACAAAAAGGAAAATGAAAAAAAGCTACAGGTGTTTGGCTGATAAAAAAAGGACTAAAATTGAAATATAAGGTCCTCGTGATCCTTAATTACTTTTCAAGAGATGAGAGAAAGCATATAATCAACTTTATTAAGCAAAACATCTAGGTTTAAGCATAACCCAGGTCAGGGATGTTACATGAACCATGATGGTTCTTTCAATAAGAGTTTCCTGGAAGAGGATCTCCTTCCAAAATGGTTTTCATTTTTAGTGATTTTGTTAATCGCTATTTATGATTATTCCCAATTATTACTGGTGATGGCTTGATTTGATGTCGGGTAGTCACATCTACCAATCCCAAACATGGTGTGGGATGAACTCTCAATGGACTTTGTAGAAGGCCTACCACCTATAAAAGGAATCTCTGTCATCTATGTCATTGTGGATAGACTATCCAAATATGCACATTTCTTGTTGCTGAAACATCCATACACAACCACATCAGTTGCCAATGTCTTTATGGACAATGTGACCAAGTTACATGGCATTCCAAAAGAAATTGTCTGTGATAGAGAACCAGCATTTCAATCTACATTCTTCAAAGAGCTCTTCCGCCACCTCAGCACCCACCTGGCATTCTCGACGGTGTATCACCCTCAAACTGACGACCAGACGGAGGTAATCAATCGCACATTGGAGACGTACCTCCACTGCTTCTGCTCTAGCTGCCCAAAGGAGTGGCCACACTGGATTCTATGGGCTAAATACAACTACAACATGAATTGACACTCTGCTACAAAGTTCACACCATTCGAGATCACCTATGATAGACCACCTCCCTCACCGATCTAGTACACTCACAGAACATCCAAATCCTAGCAGGTGGATGACCTATTGCGAGCATGCTCTATCCAGCTTCAGCAGTTGAAAACCAATCTACTTCACGCTCAAAGCCACATGAAGCAACAGGCCGATAAGAAATGCACATATCGTATCTTCTGTGTGGAAGATTGGGTATACTTATGCATCAACCTTATTGTCAATCCACAGTGGTAACAAGGTCCAACAACAAATTAGCTCTACAATTCTTTGGACCATTCAAGATCTTGGAACGCATAGGCAAGGTAGCCTACAAACTCCAACTACCAAACCAGTGTCATATACACCCGGTGTTCCATGTCAGTCAGCTTAAAGCTAAGCTAGGAAACTCACTACCGATAGCAACGAAAAAACTACCACCATTCTGGCCACCAGAACTAGAGCAGACCGATTCCCAAATTGCATCATCCAACACTGCATGGTGAAGAAAGGTAGAGCAGCCTCAACAGAGGTACTTGTTACCTAGGTGAACCAACCGGTCTCAGAAGCAACATGGCTTCCATATGAGGAGCTCCGCCGCTCATATCCAAGCTAGATAGACCATGAGGACATGGCTGAAATCCCAGGGGAGGGAGTTGATACATGCTGAGACCACAACCCAGGCGGGACCACACCTGCTCCACCATAGTGGCAACGCCGGCACCATTGCTTTCCAGTAGGTGCTTGTTAGTAATGGGGAATTTGTCAGTAGGACAAGTAACAGTAGAATATTCTAGAGCAGAGTCGGTTGTTGGCATGTAAGTACGAGTATCATGCGTGAGTTGTGTTACCCATCAGGGGCACTTTGTTTAAATAGACCATTTGATTGAAATGAAAGGATATCGAGTTTTAGCTATTAGCCTTGTGCTATCCCCTTCCTTGCCTTGTGCGAGACCCAATTTCAGCCAGGAGTCACCGTCCCAACGGGCCGCCATCGCTGAGCCACCCTTCCGCCGCCCCCTGCCCGTTGGCTAGTATCAGTAGTTGATAGTACAATATCAACTAACTTTCACCTGGTTGGAAAATAAATAATGACTCCGATCTCGGTGAATGTGATTATATTCACAATCAAAAATACTCAAAGCCGTTGAATTTTATGTTAGGATTTTGACTCTTATCCTAATTGGATATGAAATGATATCTAACAATATTATGAAAGTGCAAATTAATGTTAGACTTGGAGTCCAAGACATTATTTTCTTATCATTTTGTATTGTCGTTTCCTAATCCCTATAGAATAGTTGTATTCTCTCGTACTGTCCACTAGGGAGTCTTTATTTGTATAAATAGGGGTAGATACCATTGGATACGGTGCATCAATGTGTGGGTTTCAACGTGTGGTAACTTTGGGTGTGTCAATGTAGGACAATATTGTGCGTCAAAGACAAGAAGCTGCAAAAGATAGCCAAAGAGAGCAGAGAACGAAAGTAGGTTACAAGATTACATTATGGGCACATGATTGTGAGGGAGCGACAATCTTTGTAATCTTCTTATTGTTGCTTAATAGAATTTTGTGGTCTTCTTTGTCAATCGTGTTCTCTGGTTGGTTATTTCTTTGGTAGTTATTGACTCTATCGACTTGGGTTGTCATAACTTTTATTGTACATGCTTGGGTTATATCTCGTGTGACGTTGTTCTTCAGCTTGAAACTTCCATAAATCTCTTCATTTCATAACTAACTGATTCACACCAGATATTGGTTATATAACTTTGAAGAAAAAAAATGAACTTGATAAATATATAAACTTTATATTTTCATGTGTCATTTTTCTTATAAAAATATAAATAAAACATGTTATCATTATATATATATATATATATATATATATATATATTAAATTTATTTAAGTATCATATATCAAGATAGTTCCACCACTATCCAGGCAGATAACATACCTAACCACTTGTAATGTGGTGATTAAGTGATTCAATATTTTATTTTGTTTTCTTGTTGTCGTTATCACCTTTTTTGAAAAAATTATATGCATGTGTTTATTCTTTGGACTGAGACAAGAAGTCAGACTGCCATTTTGTCGTTAGCTTCTGTGATCCTAGTGGACATGACACTTTAATTTAAAAAATGGACCGATTGTAAAACATGGAGAAGAGAGAGAGAGAGTGGGGTGAGAGGGAGTGGGGAGAGCAGAGAGAGAAAAATAATTTTATTTTACTAATAACTTTCAAATGTGATATATTTTTAGATGAAATAAAAATAGTTATGTTCTTTATAATACATTACAACAAGACTGACACATGCATACTTTTGAAATATACAATATACAATCTAAAAGAGGAAAGAGGAAGTGGTTGAAACAATACAATTAGAGGAAAGAGGAATTTATTGTACTTATAACTTCCAATCTGTAATGAATTTTGTGATGAAATAAAAATCACTAGATTCTTTATGAAAAATATGTTCCAACAAGACCAATGTTGACATATTTTTGATAAATATAATATACAATAAAAAGAGATATGTTATCTCTGGTTCAGTTATTGTTATCTCCGATCTAGTTTGTTGTTATCTCTAGTACAATTTGTTATTTCTATAAGAGAGAGAAAATATAAGGAATATAAGGAAAATAGTGTCATTAGTTTTTTAAATTTAATTGTTATCTCTGATCTAATTTGTTGTTATCTCTGGTTTAATTTTTTGTTATCTCTGGTCTGAGTTGAGGTTATCTCCGATCCAATTTGTTATTTTTGCAAGAGAGAGAAAATATAAGGAATAGGAGGGAAGTAATGCAATGAATTTTTTATTAGTTGTTATCATTGGTCCAATTTACTATTATCTCCGGTCTACTTTATTGTTATCTATGATGCATTTGTTGTTTTTGTTAAAGAGAGAAAATACAAGGAATAGGAGGGAACTAGTGCCATTAATTTTTCTAAATTTCGTTGTTATCTTTGGTGCAATTCATTGTTATCTCTGGTCTAATTCATTGTCATCTCCAATCTATTTGTTGTTATCTCAAATCCAGATTGTTGCTTTTCTAAGAGAGAGAAAATATGAGGAATATGAGGGAAGTAACATAATTAAAATTTTTAATTAGTCATTATCTATGGTCCAATTTGATGTTCTCGTCTCTGGTACAATTTGTTAATTCTATAAGAGAAAGAAAATACATAGAATAGGAGGGAAGTATTGCCATCCGTTGTTTTAATTTAGTTGTTATCTTTGGTCTATTTTTTGTTATCTCTAGTCCAATTTTTTGTTATCTCTGATCCAATTTGTTTGTTTTTGTAAGAGAGTGAAAATTCAAGAAATAGGAGGGAAGTAGTGCCCTTAATTTTTTAAATGTAATTGTTATCTTTGCTCTAATTGTAGTTATCTATGGTCCAATTTGTTTTTATTTATAGTCAGATTTTTCATTATCTTCAATCTAATTTGTTGATATATATGGTCTGTTGTATTGTTAATTCTAGTCCACTATTTTATTTTTCTCTCTCATTTCACTCATCACAAATGGATGTGTTGTTATCTTTGGTCCAATTTGTTGTTATTTTTGGTCCAATTTGTTGTTATTTTCCATCTAGTATTTTGTTTTTTAATTGACTAAATAAAACAATAATAGGAGAGAGGAAGTGCCATATTTTTTTAATTGAGTTGTTATCTCTGGTTCAATTTGTTGTTATATTTGCTCCAATTGTAGTATCAGTTATGTTATGTTATTATCTCTATTTCACTATACTTTTAGCTCTATTCCCTTGTGTTGTTATTATTTTTCAAAAGTTTGTCAAAATTGGTCTTGTGGGAACGTTTTTTAATAGATTTAACCATTTTATTTGCCAAAACATTAGTAATGGATTGGAAGTTATAAAAAAAATAAATTTATATCTCCTCTTTTATTCTCTTTTCTTCTAGACACTCCCTCTCATTTATTAGATCATATATTATATTTTCTTAATAGTATGCTGATTTTAGTCTTATTATAACATATTTTTATAAGGAATGAAACAATTTTTATTTCATCAAAAAATACATTAAGGTTTGAAATTCATTAGCATAAATAACTTCTTTTTTTCTCTCTCATACAACCACTCCCTTTCTCCCTACTCCCTCTCTCCCTTCTCTCTCCCAATGTAAGACCCCTAACCTAGCTTAGTGTTTGATCTTGCTTATTTTTGCTTCATAAGATGCTTAGACCTTAATATAATCATGTGATGAACTTTAATAACATATGGCCTGCTTATATTTTTAGTTTAGTCTAGTTTGGTTGATGTTTGAGCCAGTTATTCTTTATGTGTGCTTGTTTTGGACCTAGTTGCAATTTACCCATGTTGAAGTTTTATCTTGCAATTTTTCACATGTTAGATGTGCCTCCTGTGTTTTGGCATCATGAGAGAGAGAATGATGCTTAGGGTCACCTTGTTTTACCTCATCTTGTTGAGGAGAGAAGTGGTGACATCATGTGTGGGAGTTAGGGTTTGCTTTGGTGCCTTGTGTAGATGGTTGACCTTTCTTGAGTGTTGACCATTTGAGTGGGTTTTCAGCAACCCCCCTTTGTGTTTTCTTGGCTCTTATCTCTATGGTCGATGATGTTTTGGGTGTGCTTTGAGTTCCCTTTGGTCAAAGATTGTTGTAACTCTCTCTCTCTCTCTCAGGTCGATGAGAGACCTAGGGTTCATGTGCTTTGATGTGTCTTTGACTGATGGACTCTTTTGTCCTTGTTTCTCTTTGATCGATGACCTTGAAGGACAAGTGAGATCACTGAATTACCTTTTTTTCATGACTCTTCTTGCATGCATGGTTTTAGTGGTTTCATGGTTGTTCTTTGATGGACATATGTCATCTTTAGTTGGACATATAATCTCTTTCATCTCTCTCCTACCCTTGAGTACATATATCTCCCTCTTTGCATGCATACGAACCTTTTACATCCTTCCTTCCTATCCTCTTTCTTGGAGATTGGCCCTTGGGTGCTTGGGGGTGAAGAAGAGCTTGACCTTGGAGCTTTGGTGGTTGATCATCTTGCATGTGGTGATCTAGGATTGGAGCACCTCTTCTTTGATGATCATTTGGTGATTCTTGTGCTTGGTAAGTGACCTAACCTTCTTGATTTCGTTTTTATTGAACCCTGCCCTTCTTCTTCTCTTGGACAAACCCATAGTTCTCCATGGTGGTCTTCTTGAGGGACTCCCCTCCAATAGAGGTCGAATCTATGGTTTTCCATAGTAGTACCTACGTGAAATGGAGATTCCCTCCTAATTTCTTTATTTTTTGTATTAGGGCTTCTACCTTCTTCTCTTGAGATTTCCTTTGACCATGGTTGCTTTTCTTCTCTTGAGGATATCTTGCTTGGCTGTGGGGTTGATCCAAGATGCATTTTCTTCTCTTTAATGAGATTGTGGCTTGGGAGTTGATCATCACCTCAAGGCGGGTTATATAACTCTTTCCTCTACTATTATTGCAGCTTTATCTTTCTTACATGTTGCTGGTTAATCTCTAAATTATGATCATAAGTTGATAGATGATGCTATCTTGTTTTAGGGTTTAAGATTATGAAGTATTCTTGTCTAGATTTCTCTTTCTCCTCAACCCTACCATGTTTTTGTTCAGACTTTACATGAAGATGGAGATTTTGGTTATTCATTACATGTGTTTGACGTATGGTTCTCCCTCTTATCATTGTTTTGGTTTTCATATGTTTGGTGATCAGATTTCTAGGGTTTTGATTGATGCTTCTATCATGAACTCATCTTCATGCTTTGGTTCTGTTTCATGGTGTTGATCACTTTGTTTGTCTTGGTTTCAAGATGTTTCCTCTCTCTTCATGGATCTAAGTAGAATCTCCTTCGGTCGATGAAGGATGAATACACTTGGGTTGTTGAGTGGTTTCCTTTGAGAGGTCTAAGTCTTGGTGATGGTTCTTGGTCAATGAGAATGTTTTTGGTTGCTGACCTTGTTGCTGTTTTGGTGGCTTAGATGGGCATTTTTCTCTATGAAAGATGACCCTTATCCATGATTGGTTGGTAGATGATCTCCCCTCATGAATGGTTGCTAAGATGACCATCTTTAACGATCAGTTGGGTGCATTATCATAAGCGATCGATGATCATATGATGTCATAGTTTTCAACGACCATACACATCAGTTTTTAGCGGTCAACCCTACGTTCAACGGTCAACTATGTGCATGACCTTTAGTGACTGACTACTAAAGTTTTGAGCATTCAATATTGAGTTGACTGTGATGATAATAATGTTAACCCTATATGCTCCAATAATGTGGGAAGTAATGATAGTTAGAGTCGATGTTATGAGCTATTTGGAAACCCTAATTGGCTAACTATGAGAAACCCTAACCCTAATCTTGAGTACATGGAGTTCAATGTTTACTTGACTGAATAATTAGCATGTATTGGAGTATTTATCTCTCCTACTTGTGTCACTCTTATGTTGCAGTTTGAATAAGCATTATACCTTGTGAATATTGTGATATCTTTATGTTGCACAGGGTGATGATTATGAGCCTTGAGGGGGCATTATGAGATAATGATGTTGTGTAGGAACTATATGTTTGGGTCGTATGCCTCAACAGAGGCTTGTTCCTAGTTTGAGGTGATATCCTCTAGTGATGAGATGAGGGATTATCATCCCCTAGTGATGTGATAATGTATATGGCCTTGTATGGCAGTGATATCATGTGATGATATGACAAGTTTATACCTCATAAATTTTATATCTTTTGGAGTTGTAATCTACCCATGTCTTTGTAGAATTGGTTTAGGGTTTATATGTTGTAACTTGATTGATGTTTAAAAGATACCCAATGGGAAATAACTAATCAAGTGAAACCCTTATTATGTAGTTGTCATGTGCCATAGATCCATTCTAGTATCAGTACTTGCTAGATGGTGAAATGAGTAATTTCTAAGGGAAGCTTGGAGTGCATGTTTTGGGATATGCGGGGGCTCAAGTGAAGGATATATCCTTATGCCCATAATAATTACAGGTTGTAGAGGATGACTATGGTCATACCTAAGATATTGTGATATGTGAAAGACAATATTTTAACTATAGGATGCTTCTTAAAGAACGGGCATGCATGACCTGTTCTCTAGCTCCGTGACCTATACCAAGGTGGGATAGTTGTTTCAGCTTGACTATATGTCATTGTTGGCAGTTGGCTGTTATGTCTCTACATTGTCTCTTCAACTGACTGGGAGTTGTGGGTGAGATCATGGAGTCCGGCTCTTCCATAGATCTTATATGGAACTAATTTCGACTTAGCAGTGGTCAATTGGATTTGGGTGGTACGACTCAAATCCTCAGGGCATAATAAAAGATGTAATACAACCATATAGTATATTTATTTAGGATCAAACATGATTCACATTGGATGACCCTATGCCTTGTTTCATATACTGCTTAGTTGTTATCTTTTATACATGTTCTTCATATTCCTTCTGAGAATATATGATAATTTATTGATCACTTGTAGTTTCTTAATCTTCTTGATCTGTGTTATCAGTTTTACTTATATCATTTAGCTAAATCTACTCATCATGTCATTAGAATTACCTTTATGTTCTATTAATTCATTTGTGCTAACAATAGTCATTGGTGGAGAGTTATATCTCTCCTTAGGACATTGGTCTCACTCTGTGGTTTTCCACATCTTTTAGGTAGTTGTGCACGACGAGGTAGAGATTGTGCAGTTGAGGAAGAGTAGCAAGGAGAGCAATAGATGTTGAAGGTTGGATATGTTACTAGTGTTTTGTAGTAGAGTCCTACGTGTCATCCCTGTACTCTCAGGTCCTTGGGGATGTATTGTACATGGTGTACATCGATATGAGGTTTTCAGCAGTATGCTATAGTTGTAAATGTATGGCTTGTACATATGAACATGTTACCATTCAGTAACAGGTTGTGGCAAGTTGGCCAGTGAACAATGATGTATATACCTTCATGGTATTATATGTGATATAGGTGGCACAATTTGTGGAGTTTTATGTAATATGTTCCACTTTTGTGGTTATATAAATCATTTTAAATTTACCACGTTTTTTGGTGATTCGGATTTTTAGTGTTAGTTTAGCAATTTGTTTTGAGTAATCTGGTGTTATCTTTCAGTAACAGGTTGTGGCAAGTTGGCCAGTGAACAATGATGTATATACCTTCATGGTATTATATGTGATACAGGTGGCAAAATTTGTGGAGTTTTATGTAATATGTTCTACTTTTATGGTTATATAAATCAGTTTAAATTTACCACGTTTTCTGGTGATTTGGATGTTTAGTGTTAGTTCAGCAATTTGTTTTGAGTAATCTGGCTCGTGTGGCATCGAGTTGTCATATGAAAAGGTTGGTATCAAAGCTCTAGGTTCATTGAGTCTACAGGGACATAAGACTAGGGTTGTGTCTATTCTTGTGTATCCAGTATATCTGACTACAACTTCTGCTTATGCAGAAGGAGAGAAGATATGTATGGAGGACACAAAGAACATGCCGCCAAGAACAATGTTGTTGCACCTAGAGGTGGTGTCAGGAGGCAGGCTAGGGATGGAGTGTCTGAAGTGCCCCATTTTGACCCAACAACTATATTCAGTATTGCTTTCCAGTCCATGTTTGGACAGTTTATGGCTATGATGACGCATATGGTGGGTAGAATGCATGTACCCCAAGAAAGGGCAGTTGTTCCCAATGTGGAATGCTAGGGTTCTGGGAAGACCTTTTAGAGGCTGTGACGCATTGGAGCATTAGAGTATGTGAGCACGAAAGACCTGACAGATGCAAATATGTGGTTGATAGAGCTAGAGAAGGCCTTCAAGATCCTCAATATCCCTGAAGAGGATAAGGTGAAGCATGTGGTGTACCTATTGAAGGGTAGTGTAGGCCATTGGTGGACCATCAAGGAGGAGAGGCTTGGTGTGGTGATTATTTGAGAGGAGTTTGATGGGATTTTATGAGCCGATACTTCTCAGAGACCTATCTAGACAAAAAGATCACACAATTCAAGAAGATCTAGTAGGGATATATGATAATCAACAAGTACAAGGCCAAGTTCATGGAGCTTCTGAGGTTTTTCCCGTACATGGATGCGACAGACAAGGAGAGGATTAGATGTTTTGAGAAGGGTATGATCTCAGAGTTGACGATGATGGTGTCAGATTTGGAGAACAGAGAATGTTTGTCATGGTTGTGGTGTATGTAAAGAGGATAGAGATATCAATGGTGGAGAAGCATGAGGCGAATGCTAAGAAGAGACTGGTTCAATATCAAGGGAAGTCTTCTAGAGGCTTCAAGAAGCCTAGAATTGTCGCACCTCCGTCACAACAAAGATCAGTTGTTCAGTTACAGTGGTCACCGAGCAAGGGCATAGGCTGTAGTTTTCTACCAGCTGGAGCCCATAGTGCAGTGACAGTTTCAGTGACAGGGCCATCTAGCACATGGTATGAGAGCAAGTCTTGTTTCAAGTGTGGATAGACCGTGCATACAAGGTCATTTTTTCCAATGAAGGATGACGAGGTGTAACATACCAGATCTAGAACCCTACCCTAGAACTTTGATATTTTAGGTTTGGCCAATTAGGGTTGAGGTTAGAAAGATCCTAATGAGATAAAGCATGAATATATCACTGTAATATAATCTAACATGTCGCATAACTCATTTGGATGGTAATAAGAAGTTAAAGAACTTAATCAGATAAATAGTTTTGGTTAATGTGCCACAAATGGGCCATATGGCATATCTCATTTAAGGAAGCACCAAAAGTGGAATCTAAGTTACAAATCATGTTCCTTGGGTCCCAATTGACTTGGGATTCAAGTTTTACATTATTCACATAATAAATAATTAATTTTAATTCATTTAGGAAAGAAAAGATCTAAGTTTTCCCCAAAATATAAAATAAAATAATAAATAACTCCAAAATAGGAAAATAATCTTGGATTCATAATCTACATAATAAATATATCCTTTGGATGAATTTTCATCCAATTTGGAGAAAGTTTGCTTAAAAGGTGAAATTAGGAGAGAGAAAGTGTGTAGAACCTTCAAAATATTAAATAAATGCTCAAACAACTCCAACATGTAAAATTAGTTGCAAATTCTTATCCAACACATTAAAAATAACTTGTGGGTGAAGTTTCACTACAATTGGATAATACTAATGTCATTAATGCATGAGGAAAGAGAAATTAAGATTTGTCTAATTAATGCATCTAAAGTTTTCAAAAGGAAAATCTAATTGCATAATCAGAATTTGTATGCCTCATTTGACCTTTATGCAAAAAATCACCTAATTTGGATAACGTTTGGGCCCTCAATTAAAGAGAGAGAAAAAGGAAATAAATTTGATGTCACTTTATTCGAAATCGGATTTGGAAACAATATTTTATCACGCAATAGTAGCTGATTTCCAGATTTTCATTTTTTGCGCCTCACATCCACGACTATTGGATTTTGATCCAAGGGTAGGGAGCTCATCTCCTACCAAGGGTCGGAATTCCTTTTTGCGTGTACAGTAATCACGGTCTTCAATATGAGTTTTCTCTCTCTCCCCACCTTCTCGCTTTTATTTATCTTTCCCTTCATGATCTTGACGCTTAGCCAATCGGTTTGATCCCACATTTGGCAGGGATTCGTCGCCCCAGTCTCCCGGTCAGCACGGTGTAACATCCCTGACCTGGGTTATGGCTTAACCTTAGAAGTTATGCTTAAGTAAGTTGTTCATAAACTTGTTTTAATCTTTTGAAAAGTAATTAAGACTTGTAGAGTTTAAATTTCAAGTTTGAGCTTATTTGCAAACTATTTGTGCATTATATGATAGTTTGGGCATAAAGTGCAATTTACCCAAGATAAGGGGCTATATTGCAAAATGTCACATGTTTCATGTACCTTATGTGTTTTATCATCATAAGGGAGAGAATTATGTTAAATTATGGCTTGTGGAAATCCTAAATTACAAATTGCAACCTGTTTGAATAATGTTAGTGCATTGTGCACCAATTTTGGTACAAATTGTAATTTACCCAAAATGTAGGGTTGATATGCAAATTACCACCTCTATAGTATCCCTACTTACTCTATGTATAATTTTGAATAGATATAAAGAAATAGACACCATGTTTGAATCATTTATGAGTGATGGCACTCTTGGTGATAAAATGACCAAGAAAGGGGTTAATTGTGAAACCCTAACTTGAGTTGTATCAAGTTGAAAAGCTTATATATGAGTGCCTATTGGCCAAGGATCCATAGGAGGAGTCTCAAATCGTTTTGTGGACTCTTGTCAAGGGCCATGTCGTGCAAAACACCTCAAGGAGGTGAAGTGTATTGGGTTACAACTTCCTTAGAAAAGTTGTATCAGGTTGTGGATAAAGTGGTGATTTAGTTGATATATTTTATTCAAAGGGATAAGTAATGGACGAAAATTCATCCCTATATTATCCTCAACTATTTTTCATGTCAATATAAATGTTTATTCATGCATAGAAACGTGTCATCCATGCATGGACACGTGGCACCTACTAGCTCAAATTGATGACACCTCATTTTCACACTTCTTCATGAACAACAAGTATATATACCCCTAGTTTCACCCCTTAGTGGAATTTTTCGAATCTTACCACCCTCCTTCCCTAAATTATCATGCATAGGGTCCTTGTATCATGTAGGAGTGAAGTGGTATCCTACATAGGGCCTTGTATACCGTCCATATCAAGATCATATCGGCCAAGTAAGGTGGTATCGGCCAAGAAGGGTGATATCACCCATGGTGAAGTGTTTTGATCATAAGTGAGTGGCATATCATGCAAGTGAGTGGCATATCGTGCATTGGTGGTGGCATATCTTGCAAGAGTAGTATGTTATCGTGTAAATGTGCTAAGGAGAAATAAGGAGCTCATACTTAACCCTAAGGTGAGACAATGATCATCTTCAACCTTGGATTGAAGCATGATTTTAGGTTTATGATCTTCCTTTCTTTTCTTCTTCACCAATTGCTTATCCATGGTGATTCTTTGCATATATAGGAGTTGTGAAGTTCATATTCAAACTTAGGAACATGGAGATTTGAAGTTGTTATTAAGGTAGGTTATATAACTTGAACCCAATTATATTATTATGCACCTTCAATTTTGTCATATTTGTTTATCTACTTGCAATTTCAATTTCTCTTGAATAATTGATGATCCTTTGAGTTCAAAAAGCTTCATGGGACTGTTGTCCATGAATTATAACAGTAATAACAAAGGTCTAGAGGTTTATGGTGATGACATCATCAAAGGTAAAGTGATATCGGGTTCAAGCACACAAGCAAACACCGCAAACCCGATATGGTGATGCACCTACTCCACTAAAATGATATGTGTTACGACCCCACCTCCCGATAACCCCCAATTAAGGGAGACCGAGAGGTCGAAGCCGCACCCATGACTTCCGGATCAAAGGTTCAGCAATTAACCAAGAATAATTATCAAATTTTAACATAATATACTGAAAGTTGTAAGAAAATAAATTTTTGCATACCTTTTTGAAAACTTGGATCTCTAAACTTCTATCCACACAGATACTAATCTATCTAATCCTCCTTTGCACTTTAATTCTCATTTAGTACCACATGGGCCACTTTACTGTTTGTTCTTTTCATTGTACCTAAAACATCGACAAACAAAACGTCGGTCAGCCGAAGCTGGTATGTGGGGGAAACAAATAATGTTCAACTATGTTAACAATATAATCACTCAATTAATCATTTAACAATCAAGATTACGTTTTAAGCCAAACTACTCAATCCATACCTATCCACAACTCTGTGTTGTCCCTGTAAGGACTTATATGGTACCTCTGTAAAGGTGACTTGATGGACCTACCCTCTAGGAAGCCATATACTAAGTCATTCATGACCTGATGGACCTACCCTCTAGGTAGCCATATACCAGGTCAGCCATTACGACACATAGGGGACCATGATCTGAGCTAGAAGGCATATACATTATGTGATAGTCATAGTCACTTTATAATTGCAATATGAACATCCAAACAGTTTAGTTGCATTCAATGCGATTAAACATCTGGGAATCCATCGGAAAGCTAACTCGAGATATTCATAAGCGTAACCACATACCGGATTTGATGATTTCAGAAGCATTAAGAAAATCCAACCAAGCATGCAATCCAAGTAATTCAACAATCACATAATTCCTGAAAATAATATGTACTCTATTTATTACACACTTTAACAAGAACCTACTTTATTAACTTGGATTCACTTTCTATGGTTTCTAATCCACATTAAGGTTTCATTAATATTCATTAGGGTTTCTTAGATCAATTTCTCAAACTTTATCCTTTTTAAGTTAACAAACCCTATAATATCCTTTTCCATTTTTATGAACCTTAATTGCTCAACTATTCATTTTAATAGTCTTTTATACCCAAATTGACTTAGGATCATCACATCCCTATTTATTCATGGATTTGAACATTTAAACAATTAAAAGACATATTCATCTAAATTAGGGTTTTCAAGCTCACTAGTGCATAATCATGTACTAAACCCTAAATTAAACCAATTATATAAAAGATCATCTTTTTAGATCATATTCTCACTTTTATTAACAACAGGTTAATATCAACTTGAATTATCCAAATAATGTCATTAAGACCATCTATCATCAAATCTAAGGGTTTTCCCTTAATTAAAACATTAAAGATGATAACTTTATGTACTTTTCCAATTTCAAGCATATAAACTCTAAATTAGACTAATCATGTGCAAAGTTCTTCTTTTTTTAACATAATGTACATTTTTACATTTAACAGGTTAACATCAACTCTAATGATCCATAAAACCCTATTAAACACTTTATTTATTTGAAAATAGGATTTCTTAATCTTTAATTAATTAAAGATGATACTTTACTCTACATTTCGAATTATGATCAGATTCAGGCTATAAAACTATATTTAATGGGTTCCTTGCATTTTTCTGATCAAAGTACATATATTATTTGTATTTATCTGAGCTACGGTTTATTAGATACGATTTTTGCAAGAAAATCTTACCACAGCCAATGAGAGGGCGCCACGTCGCCTTGTTCTCATGCAAGCTCGCGTGACTTGGAAACATGACGAAAAGACGTCTGTGCCCCTGGTTAATTTGATCATCCCTTTAGCCCATGAAGGGCAAAACCGTCCAACGCACCTTGGTCATCTTCCTCCTCGCCTACCCTAGCGCTGCCGCTGCAGCAAGCGCTAAGTCCGGCCCTGTCGCCCCCTTTCCGGACCACGATAGCCACCGTGGATGGTTCCATTGGCTCCGACGGGGTCCTGTGCTTCAAGGTGTGTCCTTTATCCGTAGCCAAGGTGACCCGTTCACTCCTACTGATCCCTGGACGGCGGCCGATCTAGCTGCTATTCTACAGATCTTGCGCAAGGGCCAGAGCAAGGAGATGAAGTCAAGCTTCCTTCCAGCCGACGCGAGAACATCGTGCGCCCTTGCTCTTCCCGTCCCTGGCTCCTTCTTGCTCCAAGGGTCGCGGTTCTCCTCTCAACTAGGGTTTCATGTGAGTACATGATGGAGAAGAGAGGGGGGATGGCCGAAGTCTCTTTGGGCGCAAGTCCCTGGATCCATCCTTTAAATAGGAGATGATAGCAGCATCCCATCGTGCTCAACCATAAGGAAAATACGTCCCCATCATCCTACCTTCCTTTATTGTGAAGAAAAAATATCTTCTCTCTCTCTTCTTTGTATCTTTCTAATATCCTTTATTATTTGGATATTTAGGTATTCGAAATCCCTCTTTCATTTTCTTTGCACTTGCCTTTTTCACTCATTGGCCACGAATTTCTATTTTAATAGCAATTATTTCCTTTTTATCAATATCACAAAATTCATTAATCACATTATCCTCTTATTTTGCAAATTTTGGTATTTTCTCTTTCCTCTTCCTTCATTGGGGCTCCTTGTACCCCAAGAAACTCAATTATTTCGAAATTACTTTTTAAGGATACTTAGTATCCTTCTAGATGCACCTATATGCATTATTTCACATTATCTTGTTTATTTCTTATTAAAATAGTTCTTTTTGAGTATTTCTCTTTATTTCTCTTTTATTTTCCTCATTGGTATTCCCTTTATCATTAGTAATCCTTGGGATACGAAATTCCACCAAGGATAACTCAATTATACCTCTTTTCACTTATTTTCCACATTTTCTCACTGTTTTCAATTTCTTTCTTAATAAAGAAATACATAATTAATCTTTTCTTTTCTTATTGCTTTCTTTATGCAACTTTGGACTCCTTGGAACCCAAGGAACCCAAGAGGCACGAAATCCTCTTTGGATGTTCCTTCTAGAGGTTTCTACATATTTCTTTTCTTAAGAATTCAATTATCCATTAATTGAATTTCCTTGTTATTTCCTTGTTATTGGGCCCAATAGCCAATAAAGCCCACAACACAAACATCAAGGCTATTGTAAACAAAATCCATGTATTCAAAACAGATTATACCATTCTTTGTTCAATTATCTGTAATATGAGAAATTGGTTTTCTCACCAATTGAACCCAAAAATTGTGGTTGTAACATCCTTCCCCTCTTATAGGAATTTTGTCCTCAAAATTCAAACAAGCAAACAAACAATTCAGGATAAGACTTTTCCATGTCCATCATTGGCCCCTATGTGGCTTTGCCGTACTCATGGCATTTTCAAAGAACCTTTATCATCACATATTCTTTTTTCTGAGTTCTTTCATCCTGGCGTCTATAAACTACACAGGTGACTCAGGCCATTTCAGCCTCCCTTGGGGCTCACTAGGTTCATTGCTCAGCACATGGTCGGGGTACCTCACATAGTGCTCTAAATTGGACACATGGAAAACATCTCCCATTACTCTATCCTGAGGGGTAGGGTCAAACCTAACCTTCTCCACCCATCCATCTCTAATGGACCCATGTATCGGGGACTCAGTTCTCTTAGCTATAACTTAGAGGTGTCGGATTTTCATGTCACATATTCTCCCACAGTGAACTGCATGCCAGTCTACTTTGCATCTGCTCACGATTGTTGTCATCCCTAGGCTCCTTTCAGCCATTGCACGATCAAATCGACTTCATCGAAACTCACTGTGGTCCTTTTCTAACCATCATGTGGTGCTTTTCTAACCATCATGTGGCCCCTTTCACCAACATCACCTTACTGAAGTGGTGACCGACACAACCTCCCTTACAGAGCTTCCTATAAAACCCGATACTGGCTATGGTGGTCATTGTCACATCTTTCATAGGACAAGAACTGTCTCTAGATATCACCCTGAACGAGAACACATGCCCTCATCAGAACATTTAGTCTGGATCATACTAACCGTAGTTAGGGGTGATATACTAACATCGAGTTCTTCATGTACCTACTTTCACCTTATGGAAGTGAACCTTTAGGTCAAACTCAAGAACCTTTGAACTCGCTTCATGGTGTAGTTGAACCATCTCTCTAATGGGTAGTTCAACTAGATCTGTCCCTTAACAGAACTCTTTCTTTCTCATGTTATCTAGGTAAGGCGACCTACCATAACCCATATTGCATCTCAACCTTCCTTGGCCCAAGGAAGACCTATCACAACATCCATAGTGTTGAGCTCCCGTTCCCTCTCAGGGACTCTTTTGTCCTCTATATCGATACACTGGGTTACTGGGGTTCGTCCTTTACCTCCTGGCTTGCATGGTCATAAACCACATGCAACTTCATATTAAGCATCCAAAGTGCTATTGCCATTTACCACAGTGTATGGTGATCTTAAAATCATGATCTCCTGTATGTCATTATTCTTCAAGATCAAATCCTCAGAAACCCTAAACCACTCTAGTCGGGGTTTCCTCACCTTCTTTTCCAAAGAAGTGCACATGCGGTTCTACCACCATCCTTTCATTGCATCAAAAACTAGACTGGCTAACCAAACAACCATTAACTTTCCAATGTATCTTGTTACATCTGAGTGTTATCCAAACACCTCTCCTTTTTGAACTTAGGGTTAGCCGAACAACCTCTTCTAGATTCTAGTCAAACAAGTAAGATGTACTTCACATCCTTAGGTATTAGGTAACGTTGAAGACATACACTTCCATGTATTTCACCTCAAATTCTATGTCTATTTTCATTAAGAACACTCTCTGATTTCATCATCATGGTGATCAAACTCATCCTGGTATAACTTGTAAGTTCCACATAGCTCATAATAAAAACATCCTCATAAGGTGACTACCTCATTCCTCTTAGTGTTTGCAAGCCATCCATGTATCATTCACTTTACCAGAGTAGGTTATCTTCTCTATCCCCATTTCTCGTGGCAACGTTCCTACATCATCTCTTATCCTCGGTGTATGGTATGCGTAATGTCCTATCTCTCACCCCCATAACAAGAGGAAATAAGCATTTGGCTGCAGTCCAAATACAGAGTTCTTCCTGTTCCAAGAGTAGAGATGGTACATCCCACATTGCCAATACACCTTTACATCTAAGTTGCAACGTGCCACATATGTCTCTTCATCACAAACATTTTGATATCAAAGTTACCTCCATGGAAAACTAGTCTTGAGCCTACTGAGGTTTATATCCTTGGTCATCTCCTCTAGGTCTATAGGGTACCGACTCTTTTGGGGTCATCCCTCTTCCCTTATGCATCAAGAGAGTACCCTACTCATCTGCCCTTTGGGTCCCATGAGTTCATGAAGGTGATCAATCTCCTAACCCATGTCCCTCAGACAATGATAGCTGTTACCTCCCGACCCTATGGTCATGTGCATTTGGGGAATTAGGCAACTCCTATTTTCATCGGTCTTATCCCTACCTGACCTTAGGATAAACTTAGGATTCTCCATTATAGTACATGTTCACTTAGAACCTTACCCAAGTCTTCATCATCTCTCTTTCTGCATTCCTGGGTTGGCTCCCATCCTTTCATAGGGATCATGGCAACCTGCCGACCTTGGTCAAGCCCCATACCAGTTACCTCCATGGTAACACATCCATATGCACATAGAGATGGATATCTATGGGTCTGTAGGTTCATTCTCATACCATGTACCTTTCACTTAGCTTCTCAAGATCCTATGAAACCTCCTCTGGTTACCTCAAAACTGGTGTGCTCCCTACCATAGGGATCCCTCTCCCAAGATGGGAGGAAAACTGTCTCTTGACAACAAAGTCACAAAAGCTCTTGGGTCTAGGGTTTACATCCACATGAGCCTACTTAACCCTACCAGGCTATTAAGGCACAAGCAGATCACCTACCGAACCATGCTAGGTCATTCTTGTCCTCTTTCCTCAAAGTTGGATCAAAATCATACCTTTCTTTATCATCAACTTAGCTGTGAGGGGTCCATCAAACATACTCTAAACTTAAGGGGCTTCCCTTTCCTCTATACATGAGGAGTACCATGCTCGCGTCTATCAGAACTCAACTTCTCATCATGAGCATTAGGTACACCACTTCCCCTCTTAGGCCTAGGAACCCTAGGTTCACTTTTAGGTGTCCAACTGCATGTTCTATCTCTTAACCATGAATCAAGCTTACAAAAGGCATGACATGCACTTCTTGTCATCATTCAACTTGAGCAACACTTAGGGTTGGGTCCTCCTTAAGGACAACCAATAAGGTACAAGGCCTCATAACCTATTTACTAAACCTTTCTAGGCCTAAGGAATTCTTCTTCCTACCTCAGAAGGTAAACACCTATACCATAGGCACGTAGGTACCAGAAGCTTCATCTTTTCTCTAGGGTTTGGTCCCTCTAAAGGCAACCAAGGTATCATCAACTTTCAGGGATCGATCATGAGGCAACCACTATCATCCATTGTTCCTCATATCCCAGGGTTTTAGGCTTCCTACCTCCTTGCTGGGTTTCCTGCTCTCTCTAGAGCTAACCCCACATCCAACCTCACAATTAGAGGTCCTCTCTTCATGAAGGATCAACCTCAAAGGCATGCTCTACATGGGTGAAGCCTAGGTTCGAACTTATGGTTGCTCAAGATAACCCTTTATGCTCCATCATGATTCCTTATCCAGGGTTTCATCCTACTGTCAGCACTATGACGTGCCCTAGGTGCCAACTATGCCCTACTTGCACAAGCCCATATGGTTTCTAAGGCCTTTCAATAACATCATCATCTAAGGGGCAATCCTTTACCCTAACATGCACGACCCTTCCCAGGGTTGGGTTGCCAAAAGGTGCTAGGTCACCCATCATATGGCATCCCAAAGGCATGTCCTTTCAAACACCTGGTCCAACTCATCTCTCTCTAATTTTCACTTAGGGTTAGGGTTAACATCATCCTCAGAGGATGTGTCAGGTCTCTACTTGCAATGGAGATCTCTATCTCCAAGACTAACTTATCCTCCTGACAAGAAGGTCTAGCCTCAGGTCTTTTCTGAGGACATGACAACTTATATCATACGACCTAAGCATGTATCTATTCTTTAGTTTGTGCTTAATCTATTAAGCTTATGTCCATGACATCTTAATTACATGCCTTTCATTAATTTGGTGGAGGATTCCTTGAACCTTACTAACCTTACCCATACCTCAAGAGGGTGGGGAGAAGAAAGAAAACCCTAATCCTTAAGGTCCTTACAGAAATTGTGATGAGAAGGGATGAATAAGATGAGAAAGTCCTAAAGGTATCTTATTTCGATTCATACCCTAAGACTTTGGCCAGGCAGTCACATAGATCTGAGAGTCCTCGTATTCCGACTAGCGGTGCGGAGGAAAATATTGCCAGCCCTCGGTCGTGATCCTTTTCTAGACACCTCCGTCTTTCGGATAATCCTCTAATAACTCCCTTGGGTTCTATGGAGTTTGTAAAATTTAATAATTATTAATGGTTAACTGAGGAACCTATGCTCTGATACCAAATGTTACGACCCCACCTCCCGATAACCCCCAATTAAGGGAGACCGAGAGGTCGAAGCCGCACCCATGACTTCCAGATCAAAGGTTCGACAATTAACCAAGAATAATTATCAAATTTTAACATACTATACTGAAAGCTGTAAGAAAATAATTTTTTGCATACCTTTTTTAAAACTTGGATCTCTAAACTTCTATCCACACAGATACTAATCTATCTAATCCTCCTTTGCACTTTAATTCTCATTTAGTACCACATGTGCCACTTTACTGTTTGTTCTTTTCATTGTACCTAAAATTCCGACAAACAAAACGTCGGTCAGCCGAAGCTGGTATGTGGGGGAAACAAATAATGTTCAACTATGTTAACAATATAGTCACTCAATTAATCATTTAACAATCAAGATTACATTTTAAGCCAAACTACTCAATCCTTACCTATCTACAACTTTGTGTTGTCCCTGTAAGGACTTATATGGTACCTCTATAAAGGTGACTTGATGGACCTACCCTCTAGGAAGCCATATACTAAGTCATTCATGACCTGATGGACCTACCCTCTAGGTAGCCATATACCAGGTCAGCCATTACGACACATAGGGGACCATGATCTGAGCTAGAAGGCATATACATTATGTGATAGTCATAGTCACTTTATAATTGCAATATGAACATCCAAACAGTTTAGTTGCATTCAATGCGATTAAACATCCGGGAATCCATCGGAAAGCTATCTCGAGATATTCATAATCGTAACCACATACCTGATTTGATGATTTCAGAAGCATTAAGAAAATCCAACCAAGCATGCAATCCAAGTAATTCAACAATCACATAATTCCTGAAAAGAATATGTACTCTATTTATTACACACTTTAACAAGAACCTACTTTATTAACTTGGATTCACTTTCTATGGTTTCTAATCCGCATTAAGCTTTCATTAATATTCATTAGGGTTTCTTAGATCAATTTCTCAAACTTTATCCTTTTTAAGTTAACAAACCCTAAAATATCCTTTTCCATTTTTATGAACCTTAATTGCTCAACTATTCATTTTAATAGTGTTTTATACCCAAATTGACTTAGGATCATCACATCCCTATTTATTCATGGATTTGAACATTTAAACAATTAAAAGACATATTCATCTAAATTAGGGTTTTCAAGCTCACTAGTGCATAATCATGTACTAAACCCTAAATTAAACCAATTATATAAAAAGATCATCTTTTTAGATTATATTCTCACTTTTATTAACAACATGTTAATATCAACTTGAATTATCCAAATAATGTCATTAAGACCATCTATCATCAAATCTAAGGGTTTTCCCTTAATTAAAACATTAAAGATGATAACTTTATGTACATTTCCAATTTCAAGCATATAAACTCTAAATTAGACTAATCATGTGCAAAGTTCTTCTTTTTTGAACATAATGTACCTTTTTACATTTAACAGGTTAACACCAACTCTAGTGATCCATAAAACCCTATTAAACACTTTATTTATTTCAAAATAGGATTTCTTAATCTTTAATTCATTAAAGATGATACTTTACTCTACATTTCGAACTATGATCATATTCAGGCTATCAAACTATTTTTAATGGGTTCCTTGCATTTTTTGATCAAAATACATATATTATTTGTATTTATCTGAGCTACGGTTTATTAGATACGATTTTTGCAAGAAAACCTTACCACAGCCAATGAGAGGGCGCCACGTCGCCTTGTTCTCATGCAAGCTCGCGTGACTTGGAAACATGACGAAAAGACGTCCATGCCCCTGGTTAAGTTGATCACCCCTTTAGCCCGCAAAGGGAAAAACCATCCAACGCGCCCTGGTCATCTTCCTCCTCGCCTACCCTAGCGCTGCCGCTGCAGCAAGCGCTAAGTTCGGCCCTGCCGCCCCCTTTCCGAACCACGATAGCCACCGTGGATGGTTCCATTGGCTCCGACGGGGTCCCGCGCTTCAAGGTGTGTCCTTTATCCACAGCCAAGGCAACCCGTTCACTCCTATTGATCCCTGGACGACAACCG
Organism: Alisma plantago-aquatica; assembly: GCA_963693085.1. Taxonomy (NCBI): domain Eukaryota; kingdom Viridiplantae; phylum Streptophyta; class Magnoliopsida; order Alismatales; family Alismataceae; genus Alisma; species Alisma plantago-aquatica. Next base: position 1,126,534,031 of record OY856409.1, on the reverse strand, counting down.
ATCTAGTTGCTATTCTGCAGATCTTGCGCAAGGGCCAGAGCAAGGAGATGAAGTCAAGCTTCCTTCCAGCCGACGCGGGAGCATCGTGCGCCCTTGCTCTTCCCGTCCCTGGCTCCTTCTTGCTCCAAGGGTCACAGTGCTCCTCTCAACTAGGGTTTCATGTGAGTACATGATGGAGAAGAGAGGGGGGATGCCCAAAGTCTCTTTGGGCGCAAGTCCCTGGATCCATCCTTTAAATAGGAGATGATAGCAGCATCCCATCATGCTCAACCATAAAGAAAATACGTCCATCCTACCTTCCTTTATTGTGAAGAAAAAATATCTTCTCTCTCTCTTCTTTATATCTTTCTAATATCCTTTATTATTTGGATATTTGGGTATTCGAAATCCCTCTTTCATTTTCTTTGCACTTGCCTTTTTCACTCATTGGCCACGAATTTCTATTTTTAATAGCAATTATTTCCTTTTTATCAATATCAAAAAATTCATTAATCACATTATCCTCTTATTTTGCAAATTTTGGTATTTTCTCTTTCCTCTTCCTTCATTGGGGCTCCTTGTACCCCAAGAAACTCAATTATTTCGAAATTACTTTTTAAGGATACTTAGTATCCTTCTAGATGCACCTATATGCATTATTTCACATTATCTTGTTTATTTCTTATTAAAATATTTCTTTTTGAGGATTTCTCTTTATTTCTCTTTTATTTTCCTCATTGGTATTCACTTTATCATTAGTAATCCTTGGGATACGAAATTCCACCAAGGATAACTCAGTTATACCTCTTTTCACTTATTTTCCACATTTTCTCACTGTTTTCAATTTCTTTCTTAATAAAGAAATACATAATTAATCTTTTCTTTTCTTATTGCTTTCTTTATGCAAATTTGGACTCCTTGGAACCCAAGGAACCCAAGAGGCACGAAATCCTCTTTGGATGTGCCTTCTAGAGGTTTCTACATATTTCTTTTCTTAAGAATTCAATTATCCATTTACTAATTGAATTTCCTTGTTATTTCCTTGTTATTGGGCCCAATAGTCAATAAAGCCCACAACACAAACATCAAGGCTATTGTAAACAAAATCCATGTATTCAAAACAGATTATACCATTCTTTGTTCAATTATCCGTAATATGAGAAATTGCTTTTCTCACCAATTGAACCCAAAAATTGGGGTTGTAACAATATGGATCTTTTTTTATACCTTCTTGCACGATATGGTGGTGTAGTATACACCTCTTGCATGATAGGAGGTCAAGAATACACCTCAAAAATGATATTGGGTTAAGCACACACCTAAAAAATGATATCAGGTTAAGCACACACCTCAAACCCGATATGGTGATGTAACCCTATATGATAGGAAAACTGATATACTTTGTAACCCACACCCTTATTAATTTGTATAATGGGTTGAAAAAGGTTCAACCAGTTGTCTATCCTATCACTTAACCCATGGTAAAGGGTAGGTCGAAGCCATGAAGGTTTGAAAAGGCATGAGCATAAGAGTCTAACCCGATATGGTGCGAAGCAAGCACACATACACCTCAAACCCAAGATGGAAAGAACACATACACCTAAAGGGTGATATGGTAAGCACACATACACCTCAAACCCAAGATGGTAAGCATACATACACCTCAAACCCGAGATGGGTAGTATGCACACACCTCCTATCCGATATGGTGAAAGTACCTCAAAACCCATATGAAGGATAGCACTTTAAATGCAATATACTTGATGGAGTGACACATGAAGTGTCTTATATAAAGTCTTACATCAAGAGGTATGGAGTTTAATGAATAATGATTAATTAGGCTAATGTATCTTGAAGGAAAGGTTGAAACAACTTAATTAAGTATGGAGTAATCAACATCCTAGTAAGGATGAGAGAGACTCCTACTTTTGTGATAAACATGCAATTGGCATACATTAATACTCCTATTATGTGTAGAGTATGAATTAGGGTTTGATTCTTGATAATGTGATCTTGAAACCCTAAATGGTTAATAAGGGAAAACCCTAACCCTAATGTAGGGTGATGGTATGATTTTGAAACCCTAATCGATAAGGAAGGGAAACCCTAACCCTAATGAGGGAATAGTGGTATTACCTTGTATTGCATGGTGTTGATATAGATTTGATATGGTTGTTATCATGTATACTAACCATGTAGGTATCATGAGATGATGAGCATATCCAGGTATGAGATATGATGTTTTATATGATTAAGATTTTAAATGGGCCTTGTGAGCCATGTGGGATGCTTGTGTAACAAGTATCATGTATGCCTTGGTCTGAGGTCCTAGAGGTAATAGTTACCTGAAAAGTGGTAATAGTGTTCAGTGATGAACTATGGGTTGAATACCCAGAACTAGTAATCGTGATGATGATAATTTTGAGGGATGATAATTCCCAGTAATGAGATAAGGGATTGTGATCCTAAATGTTATATGTGTTTTTTTTTAAGATTTGAAAAGTACTTGATACATGTATTACACCTTTCTTTGTAGCATTTGTCATAATAATTCATGTTTGAAAACTTGACTGATGCTAAAAGAATATGGTAATGTACTTAATTAATCAAGTGGAATCTTATCATGAAGTGCCCTGACCATAGATCCATCATCGTCAGCAGCTGGTGATGGTGAAACAGGTTTTCCCACGGGATCACCTGGAGAGCGCATATTTTTGAATATGCGGGGGTGATGGGTGCGAATATCCTTTTGCCCTAATGTGGGATTGATGTGAGATAAACACAAGATCTCTCAACCCTTCATTATATGTGCCGGGATGGATGTATTACGAATCTCCTGATGATGATTAATGCCGGGATTGATGGTAGATAAACACGAGATCTCTCAATCGCTGAAGGAGTGCAGCCGCCGCTATAGCTCTATAGTGAAGTTGCAAGTATACCCTGGAAAGATATTGAAGCAGTTGACGTAGTCCTGCTTGTGGTCTCACACTAACCGAGATGGTAGAGGTCATGGCAGCCAGCTCTTCGATTGACCTTGTATGGTACCGATTTTGACTTTGCAGTGGTCAGTTGGAGTATGAATGGTATACCTCATCTGCTCAGGGCATAAGTGTGATTATAAAATGTAATTAGCCGTGTAGCGTATTTGCTTAAGGATGGAATACGGAAATCATTGGTTGATGTTACATTTCTTAATGCATCTTAAATGGATAGATGTTATACATGTTCTTCATATTCCTTATAAAATGAATAGATGAATTACTACTTTATCATATATAGCTACAATGTTTCATAGATGATATTGCTCTATTCTGCTTAAACAATGATTAAATCATGCTTATTAATATAAAAGAATCCTCTGCTCAGTCTTATTACTGTTATCTTCACTAATAATATTGTTGGCAGAGAGTTATATCTCTCGTTGGGACATGGGTCTCACTCCGTTGGTCACCAACATTTTTAGGTGGATGTGGACAAGGAGGTAGGGACCATACATCAGAGGGAGGACAACAACATCAGGGGCAGCAGTAGCATCTCAGGTTGAGTGTGTTGTCTGTCATGTTTTGTAAATATAAGTCCTATGTGTCATCTCTATACTCTGAGGTCCTTGGAGTTAGTACTTAGTGTACGTTTTATGATCGATATGAGATTTTGGCTTGTATGCCTTGAGGTTTTATGTTGCTTATGTATAGTTTGGTAAAGCAACTGTTATATGTTATCCTCGAGATGAGATGGTACATAGTATGTACAATGTGAACCATGATGTATGTAATACTTTGGTTCTCTTCTTAAGAGTTTCTTGGAATTGGATCTCTTTGCAAAAGGTTTTAATTTTTAGTGATTTTTTTAATCCGCTGCTTATGGTTATTCCGTAATTATTTACTGGTGATGGTTTGATTTGTTGTTGGATCGTCACAAAGTTTCGGTATCAGAGCCTAAGGATCATTGAGCCTACAGAGACATATGATTAAGGTTGTTGAGTCTGTTCTAAGTGTCATCTAGTTTATCTGATAGTGACTTCTGCTCATATAGGAGAAGTAAAGCTTAAAGATGGCTGGATCACATGAAGAACATGTTGCTGAAAGCAGTGTTGCTGCACCAGGAGGAGGTGCAAGGGATCAGGCTAGAGAGGAACTAGTACCTGAGAACCCCCAACTTGACCAAGCTTCGATAGAAAACCCAGCTTTTCATGCTCTGTTTGGACAGTTCATGAATACAATGATGCATATGGCAGATCGAATGCCAGCACCAGCACCTAGGGCACCAGCTCCCAATGAGGAGCATGGATCTGGTAAGACCTTTGAGCGGTTATGCTGAGTAGGAGCCATCGAATATGCCAGTACAGATGACCCAATAGACACAGATTCATGACTTACTGAGTTGGAGAAAGCCTTTAGAATCCTCATCATTCCTGAAACTGAGAAAGTTAAGCATGTTGTTTACCTGTTAAAAGGAAGTGCTGGCCACTGGTGGGCCATTGGGGAAGAGAAAAGACCAGGTGTTGAGGTCGAATGGAGAGAGTTCTGACGTGAGTTTGTCAGTAGATACTTTCCCAATACCTATTTGGATGAGAAAATCTCACAGTTTGAGCGGATTAGGCAGGGACCAATGAACATTAGCGAGTATGAAGCTAAGTTTATGGAGCTTCTACAGTTTTGTCCATACATGGATCCTACAGATGAGGAGAGAATTCGGCATTTTTAGAAGGATTTGAACGTTGATTTAACCACACATGCATCTTCTCTAGAGAATAAAGAGAGGTTTTCCACCTTTGTGGAGTCAGTTAGGCGGATAGAAAGGTCTGTGACTGAGAAACGTGAAGCCAACAGTAGGAAAGTGCATGCACAGTTCCAAGGATAGAGGTCTGAAATTTTTAAGAAACCAAAGTTTTCTACACCAATAGCACCACAGAGGTTCAATGCTCAGACACAATGGACGTCCGACAAGGGTAGAGGTCATAGTCTACCGCCAAGTAGAGCCCAAAGTTCAGCATCAATGTCAGTAACAGGACCATCTAGGCCGAAATGGGAAAACCTAAGCTGTTATAAGTGTGGGAAGCCAGGACATCTAATGAGGGATTGTCTATTTGGAGACAAGAATGTAACCCAACCACCGAGACAGAGTCAACAAGGCTCTCAGAAGCAACAGTTTAACAGTGGCACACGAGGACGTGGGCAGGCATCCCAAGCTGGTTCATCTGCACCCAAAAATAGGATGCGTGATCGACAACCACCAACGGAGAGATTCTATGCTATGAATCAGCCGGAGGTAGTGGTCAACCCATGAGTCATGACAGGTCATATGGAATTATTTCATTCTGATATGTCTTCATCCTGCTTCGTATCTGTTTTGATTGATCCGAGTGCTACACATTCCTTTATCACTCAAGAAGTGATTCATGACTGCAATATGACTTTCAGTCGTAGAGCAGATAGTTTGTTATTAGAAACTCCATTAGTCGGATCTACGGTGTTGTGGAAGGTATGTTCTTCTTGTGTTCTTTCCTTTTCAGAACACAACATTTAGGTGGATCTTATACCACTTGAGATGTGTGGATTTGACATAATTCTTGGGATGGACACCCTAGAAAAGTATAAGGTTGTCTTGGATTGTGGTTCCAAGCAAGCTATGTTCACAAATAATGGTGAGACATGGGTCTTTCAGGGGGATAAAAAGATTCTTCCAACCTATCTAGTGTTAGCTATGGTAGCAGAAAAGTTGATGAGACAAGGATGCTTCGCATTCTTGGCACATGTGGTAGATACCCGAGTAGAGAGTCCTAGTCTTTTTGAAGTTCATGTTGTCAGGGAATTTGAGGATGTGTTTCTTGAAGAACTTCCAGACATTCCTCCACCTCGAGAGATTGATTTCGATATTAATCTAATTCCGGGCACGCAACCTATAGCTCAAACACCCTATAGGATGGCGCCAGCTAAAATGGCAGAACTTAAGAAACAGTTATAGGAGTTGCTTAAGAAAGGTTTGATTCGACCAAGTACTTTCCCATGGGGTGCTCCAGTTTTTTTATTTAAAAAGAAGGATGGGTCTATGAGACTATGCATAGACTATAGACAACTTAACAAGGTGACTATTAAGAACAAATATCCTCTACCAAGGATAGATGATCTGTTTGACCAGTTGCGTGGTGCAACCATGTTTTCTAAGATAGATCTAAGGCCAGGATATCATCCGTTACGTATCAAGGAGAGTGACATACCTAAATCAGCCTTTAGGACAATGTATGGTCATTATGAGTTTGTAGTTATGTCTTTTGGACTAACTAATGCACCAGCTGCATTCATGGAGCTGATGAATAGAGTCTTCCGGCCATTCCTTGATCAGTTTGTAGTGGTCTTCATAGACGACATCCTAATATACAGTAGAGATGGTCAACAAGATGAACAACACCTTTGTCAATCTTTGACATTGTTGAGACAGCACAAGCTATATGCCAAGTTTAGCTAGTGCAAGTTTTGGTTGTCAGAAGTGTCTTTTCTTGGACACATTATATCTGCTTCATGTATTCATGTTGATCCACAGAAAGTGGAATCTGTGTTAGAGTGGGAACAACCCAAGACACTGACTGAGATTTGCAGTTTCTTAGGCCTGGCAGGTTACTACAGGAGGTTTATTAAAGACTTTAGTTCTATAGCCTTACCCCTAACCAAGTTGACCAGGAAGAAAGCTCCTTTTATCTGGAATGACAAGTGTCAGCATTCTTTCTAGTTGTTGAAAGAAAAGTTGACCAATGCACTTGTGTTAGCTTTACCTGAGTAGGGAAAGGGATACATTGTTTTCTATGACGCCTCTAAGAATGGTCTAGGATGTGTGCTGATGCAAAGTGATCATGTAGTTTCTTTTGCTTCCCAAAAATTAAGAAACATGAGGAGAATTATCCGACACATGATATAGAATTAGCTACAGTGATTCATGCATTGAAAATCTGGAGACATTATCTTTATGGAGAAACATTTTAGATTTTCACAGACCATAAGAACTTAAAGTACATCTTCTCACAACATGAGTTGAATATGAGACAATGCCTCTCGATGGAGTTAATCAAGGACTACGATTGTACAATTGATTATCATCTGGGAAAATCCAATGTAGTGGCGGATGCACTAAGTAGAAAATCATCATCGCCAACCATAGATAAAGCACAGTTGAACTCTTTAGTGTGCTTTAAACAAGACATGCTTGTCTCCTTGAAGCAAAGCAATGTACAACTTAAAATATCTTTGTTAGCTGGACTGTTAGCTGAAATGCATGTGAAACCTACTCTAAAACAACAGATCAAAGAGGCACAATAGGATGGTACTATGATTCAACAAATCAGATCAGAGTATGGTAGTGAGAAATGGGACAATTTTCATGAGTCAGAGGATGAGGTAATCTGTGACCATGATAGGATGGTTGTACCTGATGCCAATGACTTAAGAAATCTAGTCATGGAGGAAGCTCATTCATCCATGTATGCAATGCATCCAGGGAGCACCAAAATGTATCATAACTTGAAAGATATGTATTGGCGGCCTAGTTTGAAGAAGGATGTAGTTGAGTTTGTTATGCGGTGTCCAGTGTGTCAGCAGGTTAAAGCTGAACATCAGAATCATGCAAGAACATTGCAACCTTTACCTATACCACAATGGAAATGGGATCACGTGACCATGGACTTTGTGGTCGGTTTACCTAGAACAACCAAAGGTCATGATTCCATTTGGGTGATAGTTGATAGGTTGACTAAGTCAGCACATTTTCTTCCTGTCAAAACAACCTATACTGCTGAGAAACTTGCACAAATCTATATAGATGAGATAGTGCAATTACACGGGGTTCCAGCTACAATTGTAACTGATAGAGGTCCCCAATTTACAAGTCATTTTTGGGAACGACTACATAAAGCCTTGGGTACTCAGTTGAAGTTTAGCACATATTTCCATCCTCAGACAGATGGCCAATCTGAGAGAACTATACAGACTTTGGAAGATTTTCTTAGAGCATGTGTTCTTCAGTTTGTAGGAAGTTGGGACATACACTTGAGGTTAATAGAGTTTGCCTACAACAACAGTTACCAAACAAGTATTGATATGGCACTGTATGAAGCCTTATATGGTAGATGTTGTAGATCTCCGTTATGCTGGTATGAAACATGAGAATACCAACTTCTGGGTCCTGAGTTAGTGCAATAAACAACTAAGAAGATTAAAGTAATACAACAACAGTTGAAAGCCGCACAAGATAGACAGAAGTCTTATGCTGATAAGTGTCGTAGACCTTTGGAATTCCGGAGACAGGGTGTATCTCAAAGTCTCTCCTTGGAAAGGTGTTCTTAGATTTAGGAAAAAGGGTAAGTTAGCTCCTAGATTTATGGGACCTTATCCAGTGACAACACAGATGGGAAAGGTAGCTTATAGGTTGGAGTTGCCACTTGAGCTACATAGACTACATCTAGTGTTCCATGTATCTATGTTGAGAACGTGTCATCCTGATACATAGTTGGTGTTGCAACCTGTAGAGGTAGAATTAAATGAGGATATATCCTATGTGGAAGGTCCAATGATGATTCTTGACAGAAGAATTAAGAAGTTGAAAATAAAAGACATAGTTCTTTTGAAAGTTCTATGGAATCACCGTGGCATTGAAGAAGCCACATGGGAGCTAGAGGAAGAGATGAGGAGGAAATACCCTTCTCTTTTCTCTTGAGATTTCGGGGACAAAATCCCTGTTAGGGGTTGATAATTATAACATCCCTGACATGGGTTATGGCTTAACCCTAGAATTTTTTCTTAAGTAAGTTGTTCATAAACATGTTTTAATCTTTTGAAAAGTAATTAAGACTTGTAGAGTTTAAATTTCAAGTTTGAGCTTATTTCCAAACTATTTGTGCATTATATTATAGTTTGGGCATAAAGTGCAATTTACCCAAGATAAGGGGCTATATTGCAAAATGTCACATGTTTAATGTACCTTATGTGTTTTAGCATCATGAGGGAGAGAATGATGTTAAAGGATGGCTTGTGGAAAGCCTAAATTACAAGTTGCAACCTGTTTGAATAATGTTAGTGCATTGTGCATCAATTTTGGTACAAATTGTAATTTACCCAAAATGTAGGGTTCATTTGCAAATTACCACCTCTAGAGTGTACCTACTTCCTCTATGTATAATTTTGAAGAGAGACAAATATGGATACGCCATGTTTGAATCATTTATGAGTGATGGCACTCTTGGTGATAAAATGACCAAGAAAGGGGTTAATTGTGAAACCCTAACTTGAGTTGTATCAGGTTGAAAAGCTTATATATGAGTGCCTATCGACCAAGGAGCCATAGGAGGAGTCTCATATCGTTTTATGGACTCTTTTCAAGGGCCATGTTATGCAAAACACCTCAAGGAGGTGAAGTGTATCGGGTTACAACTTCCTTAGAAAAGTTGTATCGAGTTGTGGATAAAGTGGTGATTTAGTTGATATATTTTATTCAAAGGGATAAGTAATGGAAAAAAATTCATCCCTAGATTATCCTCAACTTTTTTTCATGTCAAGATAAATGTTTATGCATGCATGTACACGTGTCATCCATGCATGGACATGTGGCACCTACTAGCTCAAATTGATGACACCTCATTTTCACACTTCTTCATGAACAACAAGTATATATACCCCTAGTTTCACCTCTTAGTGGAATTTTTCGAATATTACCACCCTCCTTCCCTAAGGTATCATGCATATGGTCCTTGTATCGTGAATAGGGTTCTTTTATCATGCAGGAGTGAAGTGGTATCGTGCATAGGGCCTTGGATATTGTCCATAGCAAGATCATATCGGCCAAGTAAGGTGGTATCGGCCAAGAAGGGTGATATCGCCCATGGTGAAGTGTTTTGATCATAAGTGAGTGGCATATCGTGCAAGTGAGTGGCATATCATGCATGGGTGATGGAATATTGTGCAAGAGTAGTAGGGTATTGTGCAAAGGTGCTAAGGAGCAAGAAGGAGCTCATACTTAACCCTAAGGTGAGGCAATGATCATCTTCAACCTTGGATTGAAGCATGCTTTTAGGGTTATGATCTTCCTTTCTTTTCTTCTTCACCAATTTCTTATACATGGTGATTCTTTGCATATAGAGGAGTTTTGAAGTTCATCTTCAACCTTAGGAACGTGGATCTTTGGAGCTTGGAAGTTTGAAGTTGTTCTAAAGGTGGGTTACATAACTTGAACCCAATTATATTATTATGCACCTTCAATTTTGTCATACTTGTTGATCTACTTGCAATTTCGATTTCTCTTGAATAATTGATGATCCTTTGAGTTCTAAAAGCTTCATGGGACTGTTTTCCATGACTTAGAACAGTAAGAACAAAGGTCTAGAGGTTGATGGTGATGGCATCATCAAAGGTAAAGTGATATCGGGTTCAAGCACACAAGCAAACACCTCAAACCCGATATGGTGATGCACCTACTCCACTAAAACGATATGGATCTGATTTTATACCTTCTTGCTCGATATTGTGGTGTATTATACACCTCTTGCACGATAGGAGGTCAATCATACACCTCAAAAATGATATTGGGTTAAGCACACACCTCAAAAATGATATCGGGTTAAGCACACACCTCAAACCTGATATGGTGATGTAACCCTATATGATAGGAAAACCGATATACTTTGTAACCCCACACCCTTATTGATTTGTATAATGGGTTGACAAAGGTTCAACCAGTTGTCTATCCTGTCACTTAACCCATGGTGAAGGGTAGGTCGAAGCCATGAAGGTTTGAAAAGGCATGAGCATAAGGGTCTAATCTGATATGGTGTAAAGCAAGCACACATACACCTCAAACTCGAGATGGAAGCACACATACACCTCAAGGGTGATATGGTAAGCAAACATACACATCAAACCCAAGATGGTAAGCATACATACACCTCAAACCCGATATGGGTAGTAAGAACACACCTCATACCCTATATGGTGAAAGCACCTCAAAGCCCATATGAAGGAAAGCACTTTAAATGCAATATACTTGATGGAGTGACACATGAAGTGTCTTATATCAAGTATTACTCTAAGAGGTATGGAGTTTACTGAATAATGATTAAGTAGGCTAATGTATCTTGAAGGAAAGGTTGAACCAACTTAATTAAGTATGGAGTAATCAACATCCTAGTAAAGATGAGAGAGAGACTCCTACTTTTGTGATAAACATGCAATGGGCATACATTAATACTCCTAATAAGTATAGAGTATGAATTAGGGTTTGATTCTTGATAATGTGATCTTGAAACCCTAAATGGTTAATAAGGGAAAACCCTAACCCTAATGTAGGGTGATGGTATGATTTTAAAACCCTAATCGATAAGGAAGGGAAACCCTAACCCTAATGAGGGAATAATGGTATTACCTTGTATTGCATGGTGTTGATGTAGATTTGATATGGTTGTTATCATGTATACTAACCATGCAGGTATCATGAGATGATGAGAATAGCCAGGTATGAGCTATGATGTTTTATATGATTAAGATTTTAAATGGGCCTTGTGAGCCATGTGGGATGCTTGTGTAACAAGTATCATGTATACCTTGGTCTGAGGACCTAGAGGTAATAGTTACCTGAAAATTCGTAACAGTGTTCAGTAATGAACTAAGGGTTGAATACCTAGAACTAGTATTCATGATGATGATAATGTTGAGGTATGAGAATTCCCAGTAATGAGATAAGGGATTGAGATCCTAAATGTTATATGTGTTTTTTTAAGATTTGAAAAGTACTTGATACATGAATCATACCCTTCTTTGTAGCATTTGTCATAATAATTCATGTTTGAAAACTTGACTGATGCTAAATGAATACGATAATGTACTTAATTAATCAAGTGGAATTTTATCATGTAGTGCCCTGACCATAGATCCATCATCGTCAGCAGCTGGTGATGGTGAAATAGGTTTTCCCACGGGATCGCCTGGAGAACGCATATTTTTGAATATGCAGGGGTGATGGGTGCGAATATCCTTACGCATAATATGGGATTGACATGAGATAAACACAAGATTTCTCAAAACATTCATTATATTTGTCGGGATGGATGTATCATGAATCTCCCAATGATGATTAATGCCGAGATCAATGGTAGATAAACACGAGATCTCTCAATCACCGAAGGAGTGCAGTCGTCGCTGTAGCTCTATAAAGAAGTTGCTAGTATACCTTGGAAAGCTATTGAAGTAGTTGACGTAGTCCTACTTGTGGTCTCGCACTGACCGAGATAGTAGAGGTCATGGCAGCCATCTCTTCCATTGACCTTGTATGGTATCGATTTTGACTTCACAATGGTCGATTGGAGTATGAGCGGTATACCTCATCTCCTCAGGGCATAAGTGTGATTGTAAAATGTAATTAGCCGTGTAGCGTATTTGCTTAAGAATGGAATACAGAAATCATTGGTTGATGTTATATTTCTTAATGCATCTTAAATGGATAGATGTTATACATTCTCTTGATATTCCTTATAAAATGAATAGATGGATTACTGCCTTATCATATATAGCGGCAATGTTTTATAAGATGATATTGCTCTATTCTTCTTAAACAGTGATTAAATCCTACTTATTAATATAAAAGAATCCTCTTCTCAGTTTTATTACTGTTATCTGCAATAATAATATTGTTGACGGAGAGTTATATCTCTCGTTGGGACATGGGTCTCACTCTGTTGGTCACTAACATTTTTAGGTGAACGCAGACAAGGAGGTAGGGACCATACAACAGAGGGAGGACAACATCATTAGGGGCAACAATAGCATATTAGGTTGAGTGTGCTGTCTGTCATGTTTTGTATATATAAGTCCTATGTGTCGTCTCTGTACTCTGAGGTCCTTGGAGTTAGTACTTAGTGGTTTTATGATCGATCTGAGATTTTGGCTTGTATGCCTCGAGGTTTTATGTTGCTTATGTATAGTTTGGTAAAGCAACTATTATATGTTATCCTCGAGATGAGATGGTACATGGTATGTGCAATGTGAACCATGATGTATGTAATACTTTGGTTCGCTTCTTAAGAGTTTCCTGAAAATGGATCTCTTTGCAAATAGTTTTAATTTTTAGTGATTTTTGTTAATCCGATGCTTATGGTTATTCTGCAATTATTTACTGGTGATGGTTTGATTTGTTGTCAGATCGTCACACACGGGGTCTCTCATTTCCCCTATTTCTCTCTCCGATCTCTTTTCTTGTCTGCATATGTTCATCGGAACTTCATGAAATAGGACCTTGACCTCAGTCGAGATCACATTATTCGTTCCCCGATGTCCTTTGGGATTTGTTTGGCCAGGAGTATCACACCTGAACTCCGGTGGCCTAGGCGTGTTCCCGGAGGTCCGTCGACGCTGTTCTGATGGTGGTGTCACGCTTCAGAGGTGTGAATCTTTTCCTCCAGCCTTCTCAAAGCTTTCTAGGTTGTCAATTTTATCTCAACTAGTTTATAGCCTGTTTCCCTCTTTTTTCCCTCTTCTTTTCCAGTTATGCATTCTTGTGCATTTTCATGCTTTGGCCTCCATTCGTCCTAGTTTGCATGCCGACGACTTCGTCAAAGGGTTCTCGGTCGAATATCATAGTTTGTTCTCATTTTGGTTTCGATTTCCTCGATTTCCCAGTTCTCGACCATCGCAATAGCTCTTTCTAGCGACCATGGCGTGAGCTCTCTTGTGGGAGGAATCGTTGTTGATGATACCCTAATATGCCCTTATTTTTTTTCTCATTTTATCTTTTCCCCTCAGGGGAAAAATAGTAATTTTGTTTGAGTTTTGAGTTCTTGCCTGCACTTACAAGTTTACCCAACTATCAGGGAATACTGCTAAGTTGCCCATTTTTCCTTGGGCTAACTCAGCTGGTTGACCGTTGAATGGGCTCTTTTATTCTGACGTGGATTTTTTTGATAATTTCTTATTGGCCACTTTTTGTAAAATTCATAAAAATAAATTTGTAGTGAACAAAAATAAAGCAAAATATGATTTGGAATCACAAAAATGTAAGCTTTCCAATGATACTGATTCTGCAATCTAAATCCAATACTAAAATATTATATTTTCTTGGACTTTCCTAATTACATATTAACTTGAAAAATTCATTACTAAATATTTATAAGTCAGAAAAATATAATAAATATGTTTTAAGTTCATAAAAAGGTAATCTAAAATATGCCATGGTTTTGATAACCTAATTCACTGATAATAAAAATGTGATTTTTAGGGTTTTGAATAATCAATGTGAAATTGACCTAAAATCTACATATATGTTCAATAGGTTCTTTAGAGGCCTATACTTGGATCTAGAAGTATCTTGGACTTGTATAAACTCTAAAGTGAGGTATGTTTGCATCTCCTATTATTCTATATTGAGCAATCACCTATATTCTTCTCTCTTGGTCCTATGGACAAACAACCTATACACATTGCTCTTATCTTTTGATATCATGGTTCTTGTGAACAATCTTGCTTGTTGTGGACTTGGATATTTTCTTGATATCTATCTTGTTCCTTGATTCATGTTGGTCTTATATAATTATATGTGCTCACTTTGAAGTGGATGTTTATATGTTTGTGTTGTCCATTGTGTAATGGCAACATTGTATAATTCTGACTATACTTTTTACTTGCCTTTACATTTTACATGATATGTGATTCAGTAGAACTAGAGTAGTGTAAATTACATTGGTTTTTGGGCAGTATTCCCCTGTTATTTATTGAGGAGAGTGGCAGTATTCCATTCTCACTTTTATATATTTGGGAGATTGGTAATATTCCTTTCTCTATCAGGTTTCAAGTTTATGAGACTTGGTCGACTTTGTATTTATATTGTTCTAGGGATATGCTTATATCACATGCATGCAGGTTATTGATGGTGATTGTGGGGTGTGTGCCCTACTTTCCCCTTATTTTTCTTCTTTTCCCACCATGGTAGTGGATGTATACATGGCACATTTTTTTATATGTTGATTATGGAAAGTATCACTTCTGTTGATGATTCTTTTCTTTTGATACCCACTTGGGTGGTACTTTTCTTCTCTATAGGAAGCCTTTTATATCTGTTGTCCCTTATTTTCATAATATTGATCAATTTCCTTTTTAGTATGCACATACTAGCCTTTCTTGACGTCTTCTATTTTTTTTTCTCTTGTTGCTGGGGTATGCTTCCAACCCTAGGTGAAGATCATGGAGAACTTGGCATACAGATATGGACTTAGCTTAAGGAGTTAAAGCTTGGAGACAAAGTTGACATGGTTTAGACTTCCCTCTATCTTAGATCCTTATGTTGTTACATGTAAACCCTTTGTGGGAAATTTTGATTTACTTTTGTAATCTTGTTAAGAAATTGAATATAGTCATTACTTTCTTCCACTTCTACACTTTGGTTGTTTTGATTACCATTAAATAAGATTTGAAAATTTTACACCCACTCCATCATACCTTTTAGGTGTGTTTGGACTATAGGTTTTATTGTTCAAATTTTTAGTAGAGAGGTGGTTTCACTTCTTTACAACATGGTATCAGAGCCCATGGTTGTTGGAATCTGACTATTTCAATTTTGTCTCCTTAATTAGAACCCTTGACTTTGCTAAGTTACCTCTAGGTGAGATATTCACCCCATATTTGATTTTTGGATACAATAAATTGATTTGAGGATGCAATTAGGTTATGAGGAAGTAATAGGTTAAGAAGACCTTGATATGGATAAATTGTGGTTTGATTTCTGCAATTGATTTTGGATCCATATTTTGTTTCATCTAAAAAGTTTTCATCGCAAAAAATTATTTTCATTATACTACTATATGTACAAAAAGTTTTCTCTCGTTGTCGATGTTTTCTTGAACTAAGTCACAATGAAGAGAAACCCTAGAATTAGTTGATTAGAATCTAACCCTAGTTTTGACTTTGGAGTTGTGACTATGATTGATATAAAGGTGTAGCTTATCTACCCTATGACTTTATGATGTCCATGTAGAGTTGATAGGTTAGAGACACAAGGACCTAAAAGCTCAACTCTAGATGGTATGACTTTTAGTTGGATACATGAACAACATAACTCTCTAAAACCCTTCACAACTAATAGATATGTGGGTAGTCCTAATACCTTGATAAAGTTTAGTTGACTTGTTAGGTTGAACCTTTTTAAGGTGTGGATAGTAGTTCGTTATTGATGTTTGGATCAATATATTTTGAGGACGAAATCCTTTTAAGGGGTGGAGTGTTGTAACATACCAGATCTAGAACCCTACCCTATAACTTTGATCTTTTAGGTTTGGCCAATCAAGGTTGAGGTTAGAGTGATCCTAATGAGCTAAAACATGAATATATCACCCTAGTATAATCTAACATGTCACATAACTCATTTGGATGGTAATAAGAAGTTAAAAAACTTAATTAGATAAATAATTTTGGTTAATGAGCCACAAATGGGCCATATGACATATCTCATTAACAGAAACCCCAAAACTAGAATCTAAGTTACAAATCGTGTTCCTTGGGTCCCAATTGCCTTGGGAGTTAAGTTTCACATTATTCACATAATAAATAATTAATTTAATACATTTAGGAAAGAAAAGATCTATGTTTCCCCAAAATATCAAATAAAATAATAAATAACTCCAAAATAGGAAAATAATTTTTGATTCATAATCTACATAATAAATACAGCCTTTGGGTGAATTTTCATCCAATTTGGAGAAAGTGTGCTTAAAAGGTGAAATTTGGAGAGAGAAAGTGTATAGAACCTTCAAAATATAAAATAAATACTCAAACAACTCCAACATGTAAAATTGTTTGCAAGTTTGTATCCAATACATTAAACATAACTTGTGGGTGAAGTTTCAATAAAATTGGATAATCTTAATGTCATTAATGCATGAGGAAAGAGAAATTAAGATTTGTCTAATTAATGCATCTAAAGTTTTCAAAAGGAAAATCTAATTGCATAATCAGAATCTACATGCCTAATTTGACTTTTGTGCAAAAATTCTCCTAATTTAGATAATGTTTGGGCCCTCAATTGAAGAGAGAGAAAAAGGAAATAAATTTAATGTCACCTTATTCAAAATCAAATTTGGAAACAATATATTGTCACACTATAGTAGTTGATTTCCAGACTTTCTTTTTGTGCACCTCGCTTCCACGACCATTGGATTCTGATCCAAGGGTAGGGATCTCATCTCCTACCTTGGGTCAGACTTCCTTTTTGCGTGTACAGTAACCACAGTCTTCAATCTGAGTTTTCTCTCTCTCCTTGCCTTCTAACTTCTATTTATCTTTCCCTCCACGATCTTGATAGTTATCCGATCGGTTTGATCCCACGTTTGGTAGGGATTCATCACCACAATCTCCCAGTCGGTGTGGGGTCTCTCATTTTCCCTATTGATCTCTCCGATCTCTTTTCTTGTTCGCATATGTTCATCAGAAGTTCATGAAATAGGTCCCTGACCTTAGCCAAGATCACATTATTCATTTCCTGGCATCCTTTGGGACCCATTTGGCTAAGAGTAGCACAACCAAACTCTGGTGGCCTAGGCATGTTCCCAGAGGTCCGTCGATGTTGTTATGATGGTGGCGTCACACTTCAGAGGTGTGAATCTTCTCCTCCAGCCTTCTCGAAGCTTTTCGGGTTGTCAATTTTATCTCAGCTGGTTTATAGCCCGTTTCCCTCTTTTTGCCCTCTTCTTTGCCGGTTCTGCATACTGCTGTGATTTTTGTGCTTTGGCCTCCCTTCATCCTAGTTTGCATGCTGCCGACTTCGTCAAAGGGTTATCGGTTGAATAGCATAGTTTGTTTTCATTTTGGTTTCAATTTCCTCAATTTCCCAGTTCTGGGCTATCACAACAGCTCTTACTAGCAACCATGGTGCGAGCTCTCTGGTGGGATGAATCGTTGTTGATGATACCCTGATATACCCTTAGTTTTTGCCTCATTTTCTCTTTCCCCCTTAGGGAAAAATAGTAATTTTTCTCGGGTTTTGACTTCTTGCCTGCACTTACAAGTTTACCCAACTATCAGGGAATATTGTCAAGTTGCCCATTTTTCCTTGGGCCAACTCAGCAGGTTGACCTCTGACTAGGCTCTTTTAATCTGACGTGGATTTTTTTGATAATTTCCGATTGGCCACTTTTTTTAAAATTCATAAAAATTAATTTATAGCTCACAAAAATAAAGCAAAATATGGTTTGGAATCACAAAAATGTAAGCTTTCCAATGATACTGATTTCACAATCTAAATCCAATATTTAAATATGAGATTTTTTGACTTTCCTAATTACATATTAACTTGCAAAATTTATAACTAAATATTTATAAGTCATAAAAATATAATAAAATATGTTTTAAGTTCATAAAAAGGTAATCTAAAATATGGCATGGTTTTGATAACCCAATTAACTAAGAATAAAAAGGTGATTTTTAGGGTTTTGAATAATCAATGTGAAATTGACCTAAAATCGACATATATGTTCAATAGGTTCTTTGGAGGCTTAGACTTGGATCTAGAAGTATCTTGGACTTGTATAGACTCTAAAGTGAGGTATGTTTGCATCTCCTATTATTCTATGTTGAGCAATGACATGATTTTACCGTGCATATAATGCAAGTGCACGCGTCAATGTAGTATAGGCCCTTGTGAGGCCCGAGTCGAACTCAGGGACACTAAATTATCGGTAGACTACTACTAACTACTCGCAATCAGCTAGACCAATAAAAAAGGTTATGAGAGTTGTTTTGAAATAATAGAAAATAAAATAAATAAAGCAATCGATTAAGTGTTTAGTTTAATCAATTCAATTGGAAAAAAAATTCAATTGGAGATCTTTAGGATTGCGGTTTCACCGTGGGTTTTCATTGTATGAATTTCCATACAGTTACTCAGGTTCATCTCTCAATCTGGGTAGTGGCCTGTAGCCAGAATTGTCCACTGTCGTGGTACAATTCACTACCTAAGTCTAGGTCGGTTCCACCGTTGTAGTAACCTATACCCTAAACTAGGTGCATTAGAATCGACCTCTGGGTTTCCACCATTAACCTTACATCACCTTGTTCAAGGGATTTGTTAATTAATATGAAATTTGTCTCTTTTCAACTGTTAATTCTTCTTTCAAAGTAATTAAAGGCATTAGATTATCATTATGGCGATCAAGCATAATAATATAATTGAGAAAATGAAATCATACCACGGATTTAAGAGACAAGTGATGAATTACTATGATAAAAACGTCATACAATGCTTCCCCGGGCTACTCCCGATCCTAAAGATAAAGGGGATTAGCCCCGCATGTTCATCTCAGAGCAAGACATGGTTGAAGAAAGGGGAAACATGGAGAAAAATGTGGATAAAGTAATGAAACCCTTGAACGGAGAAGAACCAATCGTTCCTCGACATAGAGTGCGTGATCTACAACCTTTCGACGGTAGAAAACATCTTCTTCAGCCTCCGGAATGGCTGGGGCGTGCTTCTGGGCTCCGTTCTTCTCTCCACACCTTCTTGGGACGTGTGCAGTGGCTAATGACGTGATACCCTGCTCTTAGCCACCGTCATTAGGTATAATCACTGAGTTAGGTTGCAAAAATAACACAACCGTTGGATTAGAGCTGATCTGAAGCAAACTCTAATCTGACGGTGGCGATACCATCGACGCGGGTCGATGGTATCGACCCCTCACGATATCGGCAAACCTTCTTTCTTTTCCTTCGTTGCGCCTGATCCTGGATCGATACCATCGACGTGGGTCGATGGTATCGACACCCTTAGGCATCAATTTTATCCCTTTTCCGTCGCTGAAGCTGAAAGCGTCGATAGTATCAATTGTGGTGTCGATAGTATCGACTGACTGGTTGCCAGAAACCTGATGGTACGTCGCTACCATAGACTTCCCAGTCGATGGTATCGACTCTGCGCTGCTCCTTGCGGCTGCCTGTCTGTGGCTGTGTCGATAGTATCGACTGCTGTCGATGGTATCGACAGCTGCAGATATGTGTTTTTCCTAAAATTGCAAAACAAAACCACATCAGCCGAGATACAGCCTATTATTGTAATCATTTATGCTCAAAACAATAAAATAAGAGAGATTTGACACTGAGAAGGGTCATAGACTAAAGTAAGTGAATTATGCAGTATTAACCACCAAAATGACCAATAAACGCATAAATCGCAAGTAAAACAAGTCTATAAATGTGACTCAAAATCATCGCATCAAACTCCCCTAAGCTTGAACATTGCTCATCCTCGATCAACAAAACTCTAGAATAGAATTGCGAGGATCAACTAAAGAACAGATTATCACAAAAGACTGTGCCATATGATCCCCGCCAGACATTCACATTCCGGCCCTCACTAACCACAAAATGATAATTACCCTAAAGGCAACAATAATCATCCATAAAAGATATCTACCTCAAAATTGATGAACACTATTACATAAGATAGTTAACATAATAAAATCCTCCAGTCTAGACTCGGTGCATCTTGTGATCTCCTATCTACGTTGCTCGCCCTAACTACCATCTACATGGAAGCATCTCTCCTGGTATTAACAAGTGAGAAGAAAATCACAGTGGCCTACCAATTCGAGCAACGGGTGGATGAAATGGGTGGCTTGTGGAAGAAATGGAAGCATTATACAGTTTTAAAATGCACAAAAACAATAATGAGCTAAATGATGCATATGCAAATCAAAATGCCCTAATGCCTACATTTGGGTGGAATGATGTATGCACTATCATTCCGTCTCAAGGTGAGATGGAATATCTAAGAGAACTACATCATGTACTTATTCTTCTTAAAATGCAGTGAGAACATGTTCCTTTCTCCCTCTCATTCCTACTTATCAATTTTTTTCTTTTTTTTTCAAAAAAAAAATTCTCTCTTTTTTTTCTTCAACTTTTATTTTTTTCAAGCCCTTATTTTCATAGCTGACAAGGAATTATTAGTCAGGCTCACTTATTGCTGCATAACTTATACATTTGAAGCATTCAGAAGGTATGGAACAAGTTAATCACCCTTGATGTTTCAGAAGACGTAAGATGCATGATGTACTATATGCACAAAAATGTGAATGCAGCTACCAAATGATAGGTATGCAACTAAATGACACGCACCTAAGGATAATGTGCATGTATAACTTGTCTATTTTTTCATTTTCATGCAAAAATATGTGAAAATAGTTGCAATGCAAGACCTATCTACGTGGTATGCAATCAAAGAGATGAAAACCGTAATGTACTTCCAGTTCTTATGGTGAGGTATGAAAACAATGGAGTGGATAGATCACAAGATTAATTGACTGAACCTTTGGAAATTATTATGTGTCCCTCCTTACTGACCTGTGTAGTGATTAAGAGGTTTCTCTCTCTTATTTCAAATTAAGGTCTCATTATCATTTGGCCAGTTTAGGCTCAAACAACCAGTTCTGTCCACTTTTCATGAATCATAGGAATGTACAGTTGTGATTTCCTGTTTTAGAGTTGACAAACCCAATTATTTCCTTAAGTTATGTGCTCAAAGTTGAACAACACAAGCTTGATTCCCATGTACAAGCAACGAGATGACACAAGACATAAGATATCCACAATTACACTAGATAGAGTGTGGATCCTACAAACAAACTAAAAACTAAAAGAAATAAATGACAAAAAAAACAAAGCAATAAAAACTAAAAACAATAAAGGATAGAGCTGTTCCAACTCCCCCCATAAGCTTGAATTCGACTATGGCCTCATAGTCAAAAACAACCTTAAAAGGTGGAACAATGATACTGATCATTCTGCAGGTGGAGGCGGGTACTGTGGGGCCGTGGGGTCCCAAGATGGGTATTGCCCCTGGAAGCTCGGATCATACTGGGGCATTGGCGGAGGTTGTGGATACCCCTCAAAATAATTTTGGCTCCAGTAATTTTCGTAGAAGGGCTGCTGCTGCATCTCCATCTTGTGCAACCTGTCATGGATGTTTTGTTGGTTGTTGAGGAGAAGGCGCTCATTCTCGAAAATGGCCCTCTAGTTATCTAACAGCCGGTTCGTTGTATCCTGAATACCGGCGTATGAAGTTGTATGATGCAGTTGGGTTTGCTGGATCTCTTGCATCATTGTATACATCCCCTGCATTGAATAGACATCCTCTCCTTGATGAGAAGGCTGCAGTGGCGGAGGCTGCGAAGAAGATGATGCACCTAGATGCATACGGGGATGCTTTCGGGGTGCTACTCGTGCCCGAAGAGGAGTGAAAGCCTCCTCTTCCTCTTCATGCTCATCGCCTTCATCATTGTTGTCATCATCACCGCCATCTTCATCAGAGTCGTCGATGGCGATGACAGGCCATCGGAAATGCGGAGCTCCCTCAATGTTGAAGATGGGGTCAGGAAGCGCACATTCTTGATATGCGTGATTGACGTGGCAATGTGCATAAGCCAAGCCATCACAGAGTAGGAGGAGGTTGGAGCGGTGCAGATGATGAAGGTTGACCTTAAGCCTGTTGGAAAGTGGAGTAAGCTGGGAAAAATCCAAACCAAGTTAGAGGGCCAATGGTGTGATCAGCCCCCCAAAATGGATAGGCGCCTTCCGCGTACTCCTCCTCACAGCCAACATGCGCGTCAAGAAGAACGCACCCCAGTTGCACTCCTCGCGCTTCAGCAGTTTTTGTAGAAAGAACAGATCCATCTCTTGGAATTTGCTAAGAGACAAGTCACCGTGAGCGAAGAGCGTGGTACAGAGCAGGCGGTGCAGAATCCGCACAAACAGATGCTCAAAGTCAGCAACTGCATCATTGTGGTAGCTGACGGATTTGCCCAGAGGCGCAGTCACCAGCTGGGCGAAGATGGCGTCGTAGTCCGTCCGGTTGTCTGGCCTCCGGTGCTGGTAATCATCATGATACCAGTTGTACATAGAATTAAACTGGGTGAGAGTGAGGGTGTAATTGTTGTTGTAGAGTCTGAACGACACCCGCCCTTTTTTCCACTCTCTGTCGGTGGCGATCAAATCATTGGGCACCACATTGATATATAATGACGCCATGAACTCCACCACGAGTTCCTTATATGTCAGCCACTCGCCAAAGAATGGTTGGATGTCGACATGGTAATCCAACTCGTCGGGCCTCCTGGTCGTGTGTCTCGCTTGCCCCTTCAGGACGTAGGCAAGATTGGGCTCAAACCCAAGGTAACGAACCATGTCTCGATCGATGTAGCGGGTGGCCTCAATCTTCCTCTTCAGTAGCTCCTCGTACACCTTCCGGATCTCTACAGAAGGGTGGACAATCCTCAGATGAGGAATCGATGCGGGTGGAGGAATGAATTTAGGGATCTCCATTGGGGCCGTGTGTGAAGAAGATGCACCGGCTGTACGCACCATTGTTGCCGAGAAAGAAAAGGATAGGAGATGGAGATCGGTGAAGACGATATCGGAGAAGACAATCTCTGCTCGGTGAAGACTCGGTGAAGATCGCGCTCCTTGGATGCTCGTAGCCAGGCTTCGATCACACAACAATGCATAAGGCACAAGTGGATGAAAAAGGCTCTGAAGGTGTGAATCAATTTGATAACAAAACCTCTCTTTTATAACTTCGGTCGTCGCTGC
This sequence comes from Alisma plantago-aquatica, assembly GCA_963693085.1. Classification (NCBI taxonomy): domain Eukaryota; kingdom Viridiplantae; phylum Streptophyta; class Magnoliopsida; order Alismatales; family Alismataceae; genus Alisma; species Alisma plantago-aquatica. The sequence goes on along the minus strand of OY856409.1, from coordinate 1,126,510,455 downwards.
TGTGGACCCGTTGATACCATCGACGCGGGTCGATGGTATCGACACCTGTAGCACAATCCGGTCTTCTTCTAGTATCGACAGTTGTCGATAGCCTGATGTGGGGGCCCAGATCTATGATGCGTCGATACCATCGACGGGTGTCGATGGTATCACCCATCCCACATATCGATTCTCTTGATGTAGTGATCGTCGTTTATTCCTTCTCACAGATCGGTGACATGTCACGTCGATACCATCGATACAAGTCGATAGTATCAACTCTTCTTAGGGCAAACACCCTCGCGAGGCTCGACCGCCGCTTTCTGCCTGTAACCGGGTCGATACCATCGATAGGCCCGTCGATGGTATCGACTTCACTGAGACAAATTTCGTCTGAATATCTTCAGGGATCTCAAGAGTATCGACAACCATGTCGATACTATCGACCCCGTTCTGGCGATGCGCTGATGGTAAGTCGATACCATCGACGAGGCCATCGATAGTATCGACTCAGAGAGATATTTGCATCCACCTAACTGTGCCTCTGTCAATACCATCGACACAATGGTCGATGGTATCGACCCTGCCTCAGGCCTGCACACTGAACAAATGATCACGATATCATTTTTACACTAAAAAAAATCAAATCAAACTAACTTACAAATGTGAAAGAAACTAAACGAAACTACCAATGGCTGGGTTGCCTCCCAACAAGCTCCCTTATTTAACGTCTTAGGCTAGATGAAATCAAGCTCCTCATGCATCTGTAAGTGCAATGAGTTTGACCTCATGCACTTTCCTTGTGTAATCCTCACTGAAGTACAACTTCAATCGTTGTCCATTAACCAAAAATGTTGTCTCGCCATCACACACCATGATTGCTCCATGTGGCCTGACCTCCTCTACAGTGAAAGGTCCACTCCATCAGGATTTCAATTTCCCGAGATGCATCTTCAACCTTGAGTTGAACAAGAGCACACGATCTCCCTTCTTGAAGACATGCATCTATATGTGTAGATCGTGAATCAGCTTTGTTCGCTCCTTGTAAATCCGTGAGCTTTCATATGCATTCATCCTTAGCTCGTCAAGTTCATTTAGCTCTAGCAAGCGTTTCTTCCCTGCCTCATCATAGTTCAAATTCAGCTTCCTTAGCGCCCAGTGCGCCTTATGCTCCAATTCTACCGGCAAATGGCAAGCCCACCCATAAGCCAACCTAAAAGGCGTAGTGCCTATAGGTGTCTTAAACGCCATCCTATACGCCCATAAAGCGCCCGGTAGCAGAGTATTCCAGTTCTTTCGTGTCGAAGCCACTATGTGCTCCAAGATTTACTTAATCTCTCTATTGGAGACTTTGACTTGCCCCTGTGTCTGCGGGTGGTACGGGGTACCAATGTTGTGCCTTACCCCATACTTTCTCAACAATGCAGCAAACTTCTGATTTCTAAAATGGGTACCTCCATCACTGATAATCATCCTTGGTACGCCAAATCTATAGAAAATATAGTCCTTGACAAACCTGCACACTACAGCAGCATCATTAGTCCTAGTGGGTATTGCCTCTACCTACTTCGATACATAGTCAACAGCTAATAAAATGTATGAGTTAGAGTTTGAGGACACAAAGGGTCCCATGAAACCAATACCCCACAAATCAAACACCTCGACCTCTTGAAATACATTGAGGGGCATCTCCTGTCGCTTTGAAATGTTACCTGCCCGTTGGCAGGAATCACATTGCCGCACATAATCATATGCGTCCCGGAACAATGTAGGCCAGTAAAGGCCGCTCTCAAGTACCTTGGCCGTGGTTTTGGAACTTGCATGATGGCCACCAGTCGGTAGCGTATGGCAATGATGAAGTACAATTTCATACTCAACCTCCGGTACACACCTGTGCAAAACTCCATCCCTGCATTGCTTCAACAAAATGGGGTCATCCCAGAAATAATATCGCAAAGAATGGAAAATTTTCTTTTTCTCTTGATATGTCCAATCATCTGGGATAATTTTGTAGGAAAGATAATTGACAATATAAGAAAACCATGGATCTTTAGATTTTACAGAAAGAAGTTGTTCATCAGAGAACGTCTCGGTAATGGGTATATTTATGTCCTTCTCATCTACCTGTTCCAACCTAGACAAATGGTCTACAACCACATTTTCTATTCCCTCCTTATCTTTGATTTCAAGGTCAAATTCTTATAACAGTATAATCCACCTAATCAATCTAGGTTTGACAACTTTCTTTTCCATCAAATACTTTATGGCGGCGTGGTCCGTCCATACCACGACTTTAGATCCTATAAGATATTGTCAGAATTTTTCAAAAGTAAAAACAACGACAAGAAGCTCTTTTTCAGTAGTCGTGTAATTGAGTTGTGCTTCATTTAAAGTTTTGGATGCATAGAAAATCACAGCGGGTTTGTTGTCCACATGTTGTCCTAAAACTGCCCCAACTGCGAAATCTGAAGCATCACACATCAATTCAAACGGCTTTGTCCAGTCTGGTGTTTGCAGAACCTGTGCAGAAATTAATTTCTCTTTAAGCACATTAAATGCATGCAAACATTTTTCATTAAAATCAAAGACCGCATCTTTCTCCAGCAGCTCAGATAATGGTTTAGCGATTTTTGAAAAATCTTTGATAAAGCGGCGGTAAAATCCTGCGTGACCGAGAAAACTCCGTACCCCTTTAACCGAGTTCGGTGGGGGTAATTTGGAAATAACCTCAATTTTAACCGTATCTACCTCCAACCCTTTGCTAGACACTTTATGTCCAAGCACAATCCCTTCACTAACCATCATATGACATTTCTCCCAATTGAGAACTAAGTGCATGTCCTCACATCATTGTAAAACTTTATCCAGATTATATAAACATTCATCGAAAGACGCACCATAGATGGAGAAATCATCCATAAAGACTTCCAAACAATGCTCAACCATATCGGAGAAAATGGCAAGCATGCAACGCTGAAAGGTTGTTGGTGCGTTACACAAACCAAAGGGCATACGACGGTATGCAAATGTTCCATAAGGACAAGTGAAGGTGGACTTCTCTTGGTCCTTAGGATCAATGTAAATCTAATTGTAGCCCGAATAACCATCTAAAAAACAAAAATGAGGTCGACCTGCTAATCGCTCTAAAATCTGATCAATGAATGGAAGTGGAAAATGATCCTTCAACGTAGCAACATTCAATCTACGGTAATCTATACACACACGCCACCCGGTTACCAGGTGGGTCATGACCGGCTCGTTCAACAGATTATGAGTAATAGTAATTCCCCCTTTTTAGGGACTACCTGTGTGGGGCTTACCGACATCAAGTCAGAGATAACATAGATGATGCCTACAGAAAGGAGCTTGATCACCTCCTTCTTGACAACCTCCATCATGCTTGGATTTAGTCGGCGATGTGGCTGAATTATAGGTTTGGCTCCCTCCTCGAGCTGGATCTTGTACTGGCACAATGTGGGGAAATCCCCTTGATGTCCGCAACCGACCACCCGAATGCATGATAACCTCTCACTTTGTGATGTTATTTTATTGGTTTTCCCTTGTTTTTCATACTCTTTCTTAGATAAATTAGATAGAATCATCAACTCTTTACCTTATTGCTGACACATCAATAGATTAACTTTTCTCTTCCTTATCCTTGCAGAAAAATACAAAAAAAGACGAAATTACAAGACCGTTCAGCACCCAAACGGGTTCAGCACCCAAACGAGTTCAGCAACCAAACGGGTTCTGCAACCAAACAGGTTCAGCAATCAAATGGGTTCAGCAACCAAACGGGTTCAGCAACCAAACGGGTTCAGCGCCCAAATGAGTTCAGCACCCAAACGGGTTCAGCAACCAAACTAGTTCAGCACCCAAACGGGTTCATCAACCAAACGGGTTCAGCGCCCAAACAAGTTCAGCGCCCAAACGGGTTCAGCACCCAAACGGGTTCAGCAACCAAACGGGTTCAGCGCCCAAACGAGTTCAGCATCCAAACAGGTTCAGCAACCAAACGAGTTCAGCGCCCAAACGAGTTCAGCACCCAAACGGGTTCAGCAACCAAACGAGTTCAGCGCTCAAACAAGTCCAGCACCCAAACGGGTTCAAGACCGTTTGGGCTCCACTTAAACCTATAAATATGACCCAAAGGGGTCCTCATGAAAAAAGTTTTTTTTCAGACGTCCAAAGGCTGCCTCAATCATTCCAGAGCTCTTGCTACCTCCATCCTCCGCCCTGGGGCTGCCGGTCTGAGATCCATACTCCATCTTGAAGCTGCCTTCTCCTTCTTCGCCAAAGAAGGTGGGAAGGGAAGATCTCATCATCGTGCAACCTTTGAAGACTGGTGGATCGTTGCTCTCTCTCCAAGGGGTTGACCTTCCAATCTCCTTCATGGGGATGATGCTCTCTCTCTCTCTTCCTGCCTCCTTCTTTGTCCTAGTTATGAGCGAGTAGTCTTCTTTCACTAGGGTGCGGGGAGTAGCCCCGCTACCCATGTTTTCATATCATGTAATTGTAATCCGTAACTTGTAATGTAGAGTTCTTATCTTTTCAGTTCGACATCAAACGATTAATGAATGCATGTTGCTTGATCTCCAACTTGTGTTATCCTTTATCTTTTAGTATGAATTGTCTACGTTTGTACTATTAGGTTCGAAACTCGTTTGTATGTTGGTTCTTGGTGCATGTATCCACCATGCATCTGTTTCGGTATCTAGAAGTGTATCTCAAGAAGTGGAGTAAACTCACTATCATCCGTTGCACTTTCATACTATGAAATGGAATCAGTTGACGTATGGAAGTGCAACCTTGGTATGTCGAGGAACACACTTTGCGAGGGGAATGATGCAAAGTAATGTGACCATTTGTTCGGGAATGGCTGGCGTTGCAACATTCCCACACTTCTCGTAGTTAGTTCTCCGAAAGGAAGCTAAGTCTACAAGGGTACTAACTGACTAGACTCTTTTGCAAGTTATGTTTTTGCTTTGCATGTGTTGATCTATGTGTAGTGGAGGTGAAAAACCGATCACACCCTAGTGATCTTCTATCATAGTTTAACTCATTATTTTTACTTGCTTTCTTTACTTTACTTGTACTTAGTTTAAAACAACCAAATCAACCTTTCGATCTAAATACCAACTATTGAGTGATTAGATGAAATTCCAACGTTTTTCATCTTGTTGGCAACAACAAGACCGTTGTCTCGAGGATTCGACCCTTAACTATACTACGATAAGACTTCCACGTATCTCAACATACGTGGGTGGAGTTCTCTATCTAGTATAAGCAAGGCTAAACTTAAAGACTTACCATATTTAGGATTTTTAGTGGTGCATGCAATTCCACACAAGTGGAAGCTCCATCAATGCACCTCGGTGGTTCTTCAGCACGATCAACAGTTGATCCTCCTCCTCGTCACTCAGATATGCCAAGATAATCACTGGTAGCTTTTCACCCTCATCTAGAAATGCATATTTCAAGTGAGGCGGCAGTGGCTTCAACTCTAACTCTGGCGGAACGATCAAGGATGACTGAAGCGGTGGTGGGAGTTCTCCAAGATCTTCATAGTACCTAGCATAAAAGCACGGAAGCACCTGAAGCATCTTGACACACTCTTGTAGTGACTTGCTTCTCATCCAGCCATGCGTTATATTAACTAGGCAGGCTTCAAGAGGTAGTTCTGGATATGCACTGAAGACAGAACTTGCTATGGCCTCATTTTCAGTAGAAGGCAGGATGTCCTCCTCTTCATCATTGGGAAAACCCACAACTTTGGTAAGAGAAATGACTTTGGTTTGTTCCATAATGTCTACAACCAGTGTGCCCTTCTCCACCTTAGTCATTACATGAGCCATATCTAGAAATGGCTTCCCTAGACAGAGAGAAATATACTGATCAAAGTGCTTCACCATGCGGCATCGCTCCTTTGTTTTTGATTGTGTTGTTCTTGAGGGCATGACCATTTCAAATTGATCATCAGCGATACCCAAGGTCAAACGGCCTCTTCCCATCTCGAGTATCATATCTGCAGTGGCTTGGAAGGGTCGCCCAAGGAGTAACTCATTTCCTTGCTCGTCCTGCATTTCCATTACAACAAAGTCTACTGGAAATACAAACCGATCAACTTTCACCAACACGTCCTCACAAATACCATATGGCTTCACCACCGAATTATCCGCTAACTGAATGGTCATATTGCTTGGCCTTGATTCCTTCAGTCCCAACTTTTTGAACGTAGAGAGAGGCATCAGATTTATACTTGCCCCGGAATCACACAGTGCTTCGCCGAATTTCACTTTACCAATGTAACATGAAATGTTGAAGCAGCCCGGATCTTGCCTTTTAGGTGGCAATGTGCCCATGATGAAAGCACTCGCCTGTTCCTTAAGAACCACAACCTCGGTATCTGGGATTTTCCTCTTCTTTGTGATTATGTCTTTCAGAAACTTGTCATAAGAGGGAATCTTCTCTATTGCTTCCAGTAATGGAATGTTGACAGAAAGCTTCCTAAAGCTATCTAGGAACTTCTTGAACTGAGCATCCACTTTCTTAGATTTCACGCTATTGGGATATGGGACCGGGACAGTCTATGCCCTTTGATGTGGCAACACATATGGTGTCTTCTTCAATGTCTCCTCCTCAATAATGACTTGCAACATCCTCTACCACATCCTCTACCGGTGTTGTGATTGGAATCGGAACCTCCTCTACGGCCTCACCTGTGGTTTCTGGCTGGGGTGTGCTCGGTTCATCGGCCCTGGGGTTTAAAATTTTCTTACCACTTCGTAGCAAAATTGCCTTTGCTTGTTGGTTTCCTCTTGGGATGTTTGTATTTCCGGGAAAACCTTGCTGCGCTGGCTTCTTCAGATTTGCTATCTCAGCTGCCATTTGTGCTAAAGATGTCTCTATTGTCCTCATCTGAGCCCCATGGCTTTGTAAGGTCTGCCCAAATTGATTCATAAATTCTCCTTGTTGTTTAATCTACTGACCAAACGTGCTCATAAGTTCTGATTCTACTTGATCACTTGCTCAAAATTTCTTGTCTTTCCTCCAAGAATAATCATTGTTTCTTTACCCCTGTTGTTGGCGCATAAATTTCACTTGAGCTTCATCCTCGGATTCTGTATCTTCTTTTGCAAGTAGTTTCTTGGTGAGAAGGTCCATCTTCTCATTTAGCTCTTTGATGGCCTTTGACTCACCTGCAGCCCGAACATGTTCTACTGCATCTCTGTCTCCCCAAGATTGCTTTTTGGCCATGTTCTTTAAAATTTCCCAACACCTTGTGCCTGTGTTGTTTAAGAAGAAACCTAAACCTGCTGAATCTAGATTACTTCTATCATGCTCGAAAAGAGAAAAATAGAAGATTTTAACTTGTTTCTCCTTATCAAGCCCATGATATGGGCACCTCCTCAACATGATTTGGAAATGCTCCCAAGTCTCAGAGTAAGTCTCCCTGGCCTTTTGATGGAAGTTATGGTTCTTCCGTACCAGATCGTTGGTCTTCTCGGGTGGAAAGAATCTCTCGAAGAACACCTCGACCATATGATCCCACGATTCCACATACTCATCATCAAGATTATGTAGCCATTCTCATGCATTTCCCTCCAGAAAGCTGGGGAACAGCTTCAAGTACAATGTCTCCTGTGGAAACCTGTCTATCTTAATCATGTCACAGTTCTCCATGAACTGGGTAATGTGAGTAACTTGGTCTTCATTTTTTAGCCCGTGAAATGCATTTGATTTGACCAAATTTATTAGGCATGGATCAATCTTATAATTGGGAATGTTAATAGCCTACCTCTTGATCGACCCTTTAGATGCAGATGCAGAAGACGCCTTGATCTTCTCCCAGATTGTCTGTTCCTCAGCCATAGCTTCTGGTTCAGAGTCTGAATCTATATCTTTAGGTCGGCTTTGAATGTTATTATCCTCGTCGTCTGGTCCCGGAAGTGGAACCTCTGGTGATAGCTACGTGTAGTCTGTGCTACGCGTCCTCACCATGCACTAGTACCTGCAAAATAATAATTTAGGTTCAGTACCGTGCTAGACGATTTCTAAATATGAATGATAAACTATGAATTTCAAAAATGATAATAAAATAATAAAATAAAAATGTGGCCTAGAGTGGCCGCTTGCAGCACTTGTAGTGCCGACAATTGCCGTGTCCCCGGCAACAGCGCCAAAAACTTGACACGATTTTATCGTGCGTATAACGCAAGTGCATGCGTCAATATAGTATAGGCCCTTGTGAGGCCCGAGTCGAACTCAGGGACACTAAATTATCGGTAGACTACTACTAACTACTCGCAATCATCTAGACCAATAAAAAAGTTATGAGAGTTGTTGTGAAATAAAAGAAAATAAAATAAAACAAAGCAATCGATTAAGTGTTTAGTTTAATCAATTCAATTGGAGATCTTTAGGATTGTTGTTTCACCGCGTGTTTTAATTGTATGAATTTCTATATAGTTACTCAGGTTCATCTCTCAATCCGGGTAGTGGCCTGTAGCCAGAATTGTCCATTGTCGTGGTACAATTCACTACCTAAGTCTAGGTCAGTTCCACCGTCGTAGTAACCTATACCCTAAACTAGGTGCATTAGAATCGACCTCTGGGTTTCCACCATTAACCTTACCTCACCTTGTTCAAGGGATTTGTTAATTAATGTGAAATTTGTCTCTTTTCAACCGTTAATTCTTCTTTCAAAGTAATTAAAGGCATTAGATTATCATTATGGTGATCAAGCATAATAATATAATAGAGAAAATGAAATCATACCACAAATATAAGAGACAAATGATGAATTACTATGATAAAAACGTCATACAATGCTTCCCCGGGCTACTCCCAGTCCTAAAGATAAAGGGGATTAGCTCCGCATGTTCATCTCAGAGCAAGACATGGTTGAAGAAAGGGGAAACATGGAGAAAAATGTGGATAAAGTGATGAAACCCCTAAACGGAGAATATCCAATCGTTCCTCGGCGTAGAGTGCACGATCTATAGCCTTTTGGCGGTGGAAAACGTCTTCTTTGGCGTCTGGAACGGCTGGGGCGTGCTTCTGGGCTCCATTCTTCTCTCCACACCTTCTCGGGACGTGTGCAGCGGCTAATGACGTGATACCCTGCTCTTGGCCGCCGTCATTAGGTATAATCACCGAGTTAAGTTGCAAAAATATCACAACCGTTGGATTAGAGCCGATCTGAAGCAAACTCTGATCTAACGGTGTCGATACCATCAACGCGGGTCGATGGTATCGACCCCTCGCGATATCGGCAAACCTTCTTTCTTTTCCGTCATTGTGCCTGATCCTGGCTCGATACCATTGACGCAGGTCGATGGTATCGACACCCTTAGGCGTCGGTTTTATCCCTTTTCCGTCGCTGAAGCTGAAAGCGTCGATAGTATCGACTGTGGTGTCGATGGTATCGACTGACTGGTCACCAGTAACCTGATGGTACGTCACTGCCATTGACTTCCCAGTCGATGGTATCGACTATGCGTTGCTCCTTGCGGCTGCCTGCCTGTGGCTGTGTCGATAGTATCGATTGTTTTCGATGGTATCGACAACTACATATATGCGTTTTTCCTGAAATTGCAAAACAAAACCACATCAGCCGAGATAAAACCTATTATTGTAATAATTTATGCTCAAAACAATAAAATAAGAGAGATTTGACACTGAGAAGGATCATAGACTAAAGTAAGTGAATTATGCAATATTAACCACCAAAATGACCAATAAACACATTAATCGCAAGTAAAACAAGTCTATAAATGCGACTCAAAATCATCGCATCAAGCAATCACCTATATTCTTCTATCTCTTAGTCCTATGGATAAATAGCCTATACACATTGCTCTTATATTTTGATATCATGGTTTATGTAAACTATCTTACTTGTTGTGGAATTGGATATTCTCTTGATATCTATCTTGTACCTTGGTGCATGTTGGTCTTATATAATGATATGTGCTCACTTTGAAGTGGATGTTTATATGTTTGAGTTGTCCATTGTGTGATGGAAACATTGTATAATTCTGACTATATTTTTTACTGGCCTCTACATTTTACATGCTTTGTGATTCAGTAGCACTAGAGTAGTATAAATTACATTGGTTTATTGAGGAGTGGCGGTATTCCATTCTCAATTTTATATATTTGGGAGATTGACAATATTCCTTTCTCTATCAGGTTTCAAGTTTATGAGACTTGGCTAACTTTGTATTTATATTGTTCTAGGGCTATGCTTATCTCACATGCATGCAGGTTATTGATGGTGATTGTGGGGTGTGTGCCCTACTTTCCCCTTATTTTGCTTATTTTCCCACCATGGTAGTGGATGTATACATGGCACATTCTTTTTGTATGTTGATTATGGCATGTATCACTTCTGTTGATTATTCTTTTCTTTTGATACCCACTTGGGTGTTACTTTTCTTCTCTATGGGAAGCCTTTTATATTTTTTGTCCCTTATTTTCATAATATTGATCAATTTCCTTTTTAGTATGCACATACTAGCCTTTGCTGATGTCTTCTATTTTTTTCTCTTGTTGTTGTGGTATGCTTCCAACCCTAGGTGAAGAGCACGGAGAACTTGGCATACAGATATGGACTTAGCTTAAGGAGTTAAATCTTGGAGATAAAGCTGACATGGTTTAGACTTCCCTCTATCTTAGATCCTTATGTTGTTACATGTAAACCCTTTGTGGGAGATTTTGATTTACTTTTGTAATCTTGTTAAGAAATTGAATATAGTCATTACTTTCTTCCACTGCTACACTTTGGTTGTTTTGAATACCATTAAATAAGATTTGAAAATTTTACACCCACTCCATCATACCTTTTAGGTGTGTTTGGACTGGAGGTTTTATTGTTCAAATTTTAGTAGAGAGGTGGTTTCACTTCTTTACAACATGGTATCGAGCCCATGGTAGTCGAAATCTAACTATTTCAATTTTGTCTCCTTAATTAGAACCCTTGACTTTGCTAAGTTACCTCTAGGCGAGATATTCGCCCCATATTTGATTTTTGGATGTGATATGGATTGATTTGAGGCTAAAATTAGGTTATGAGGAAGTGATAGGCTAAGAAGACCTTGATATGGATAAATTGTGGTTTGGTTTCCGCAATTGATTTTGGATCCATATTTTGTTTCATCTCAAAAAGTTTTCATCGCTAAAAATTATTTTCATTATACTACTATATGTACACAAATTCTCTCTATTTTGTTGATGTTTTCTTGAACTAAGTCACAATTAAGAGAAACCCTAGAATAAGTTGATTAGAATCTAACCCTAGTTTTGACTTTGGAGTTGTTACTAGGATTTATATAAAGGTGTAGTTGACCTACCCTATGACTTTTTGATGTCCATGTAGGGTTGATAGGTTAGAGATACAAGGACCTAAAAGCTCAACTCTAGATGGTATGACTTTTACTCGGATACATGAACGACATAACTCTCTAAAACCTTTCACAACTAATAGATATGTGGGTAGTCCTAATACCTTGATAAAGTTTAGTTGACTTGTTAGGTTGAACCTTTTTAAGGCGTGGAGAGTAGTTCGTTATTGATGTTTGGATCAATAGATTTTAAGGACGAAATCCTTTTAAGGGGTGGAGTGTTGTAACATACCAGATCTAGCACCCTACCCTAGAACTTTGATCTTTTAGGTTTGACCAATCATGGTTGAGGTTCGAGTGATCCTAATGAGCTAAAGCATGGATATATCACCCTAATATAATCTAACATGTCACATAACTCATTTGGATGGTAATAAGAAGTTAAAGAACTTAATCAGATAAATAGTTTTGGTAAATGGGCCACAAATGGGCCATATGACATATCTCACTAAAGGAAACCCCAAAAGTTGAATATAAGTTACAAATCATGTTCCTTGGGTCCCAATTGCCTTGAGAGTCAAGTTTCACATTATTCACATAATAAATAATTAATTTAATTCGTTTAGGAAAGAAAAGATCTAAGTTTTCCCCAAAATATCAAATAAAATATTTAAAAACTCTGAAATAGGAATAATCTTGGATTCATAATCTACATAATAAATATATCCTTTGGGTGAATTTTCATCCAATTTGGAGAAACTTTTCTTAAAAGGTGAAATCAGGAGAGAGAAAGTGTGTAGAACCTTCAAAATATTAAATAAATACACTCCAACATGTAAAATTGGTTACAACTTTGTATCCAACACATTAAAGATAATGTGTGGGTGAAGTTTCACTAAAATTGGATAATCCTAATGTCATTAATGCATCAGGAAAGAGAAATTGAGATTTTTCTAATTAATGCATCTGAAGTTTTCAAAAGGAAAATCTAATTGCATAATCAGAATTGACATGCCAAATTTGACAATTGTGCAAAAATTCACCTAATTTGGATAACGTTTGGGCCCTCAATTGAAGAGAGAGAAAAAGGAAATAAATTTGATGTCACTTTATTCAAAATCGATATTGGAAACAATATATTGCCAAGCTATAGTTGCTGATTTCTAGATTTTCTTTTTATGTGCCTCACATCCACGGCCATTGGATTCTGATCTAAGGGTAGGGAACTCATCTCCTACCTTGGGTCAGACCTCCTTTTTGTGTGTACAGTAACTGCGATCTTCAATATGAGTTTTCTCTCTCTCCTCGCCTTCTAACTTCTATTTATCTTTCCCTCCACGACCTTGATAGTTAGCCGATCGGTTTGATCCCACATTTGGTAGGGATTCATCGCCCCAGTCTCCCAGTCGGTGTGGGGTCTCTTGTTTCCCTTGTTTTTCTCTCCGATCTCTTTTCTTGTCCGCATATGTTCATCGGAACTTCATGAAATAGGTCCCTGACCTCAGCCAGGATCACATTATTCATTTCCTGGCATCCTTTGGGACCTATTTGGCTAGGAGTAGCACAACCAAACTCCGATGGCCTAGGCATGTTTCCAGAGGTCCGTCGATGTTGTTTTGACAGTGGTGTCACGCTTCGGAGGTGTGAATCTTCTCCTCCAGCCTTCTTGAAGCTTTTTGGGTTGTCAATTTTATCTCAGCTGGTTTATAGCCTGTTTCCCTCTTTTTGCCCTCTTCTTCTTCGGTTCTGCATTCTGGTGTGATTTTCATGCTTTGGCCTCCCTTCGTTCTAGTTTGCATGATGTTGACTTCGTCAAAGGGTTCTCGGTCGAATAGCATAGTTTGTTCTCATTTTGGTTTCGATTTCCTCGATTTCCCAGTTTTCAACCATCGCAGCAGCTCTTGCTAGCGACCATAGCAGAGCTCTCTGGTGGGGTGAATCGTTGTTGATAATACCCTGATATACCCTTAGTTTTTGCCTCATTTTCTCTTTTCCCCTTAGGGGAAAAATAGTAATTTTTCTCGGGTTTTGAGTTCTTTCCTACACTTACAAGTTTACCCAACTGTCAGGGAATATTGCTGAGTTGCCCATTTTTCCTTGGGCCAACTCTTGCACTGACTAGGCTCTTTTATTCTAACGTGGATTTTTTTTTATAATTTCTGATTGGCCACTTTTTGTAAAATTCATAAAAATTAATTTATAGCTCACAAAAATAAAGAAAAATATGCTTTGGAATCACAAAAAATGTAAGCTTTCCAATGATACTTATTTCACAATCTAAACACAATATTAAAATATGATATTTTCTTGGACTATCCTAATTACATATTAACTTGCAAAATTCATAACTAAATATTTATAAGTCATACAAATATAATAAAATATGTTTTATGTTCATAAAAAGGTATTCTAAAATATGGCATGGTTTTGATAACCTAATTCACTAATAATAAAAAGGTGATTTTAGGGTTTTGAGTAATCAATGTGAAATTGACCTAAAATCTACATATATGTTCAATAGGTTCTTTGGAGGCCTAGACTTTGATCTAGAAGTATCTTGGACTTGTATAGACTCTAAAGTGAGGTATGTTTTCATCTCTTGGTCCTATGGACAAATAGCCTATACACATTGCTCTTATTCTTTTGATATCATGGTTCATGTGAACTATCTTGCTGGTTGTGGACTTGGATATTCTCTTAATATCTATCTTGTGCCTTGGTGCATGTTGGTCTTATATAATGATATGTGCTCACTTTGAGGTGGATGTTTATATGTTTGTGTTGTCCATTGTGTGATGGAAACATTGTATAATTCTGACTATACTTTTTACTTGCCTTTACATTATACATGCTATGTGATTCAGTAGCACTAGAGTAGTGTAAATTACATTGGTTTTTAGGTAGCATTCCCATATTATTTATTGAGGAGAGTGGCAGTATTCCATTCTCAATTTTATATATTTGGGAGATTGGCAATATTCCTTTCTCTATCAGGTTTCAAGTTTTTGAGACTTCGCCAACTTTGTATTTATATTTTTCTAGGGCTATTCTTATCTCACATGCATGTAGGTTATTGATGGTGATTGTGGGATGTGTGCCCTATTTTCCCCTTATTGTGCTTCTTTTCCCACCATGGTAGTGGATGTATACATGGGACATTCTTTTTATATGTTGATTATGGCAAGTATCACTTCTGTTGATGATTCTTTTCTTTTGATACCCAATTGGGTGGTACTTTTCTTCTCTATGGGAAGACTTTTATATTTGTTGTCCTTATTTTCATAATATTCCTCAATTTAATTTTTAGTATGCACATACCAGCCTTTACTGATGTCTTCTATTTTTTTCTCTTGTTCCTGGGGTATGCTTCCAACCCTAGGTGAAGAGCATGGAAGACTTGGCATACAGATATGGACTTATCTTAAGGAGTTAAAGCTTGGAGACAAAGTTGACATGGTTTAGACTTCCCACTATCTTAGATCCTTATGTTGTTACATGTAAACCCTTAGTCAGAGATTTTGATTTACTTTTGTAATCTTGTTAAGAAATTGAATATAGTCATTACTCTCCTCTGCAGATACACTTTGGTTGTTTTGATTATCATTAAATAAGATTTAAATTTTTTTGCACCCACTCCATCATACCTTTTAGGTGTGTTTGGACTAGAGGTTTTATTGTTCAAATTTTTAGTAGAGTGGAAGTTTCACTTCTTTACAGGAGGTGACCCAGCAGCTGAGACAGAGTCAGCACGGGTCGCAGTAGCCAAGACCTATTTCAAGTGTGGATAGATCGAGCATACAAGGACATATTTCCCAATGAAGGACGATGAGGTGACCCAACAACCGGTCAGGTGTCGCAGGTTGGTTCATCTGGGCAAGCCAATAGAGGACCCAGGAGACAACAGGAAATGATGTTGGGAAATATGACATCAGATAGGCAGTGGAAACAAAAAATTTACTGATATATTTCCCATTAACCAATAGATTGTGTCATTAACTATGCAATGGGAAGGATGGTTTCATGAAGATATACTTGGTCCTGGAGCAAGTCCAACGACAATCCTCATCAATGTGGATGTGCACTTTGTCTTGGATGGTGTCTAGGCAGCTCTTGGTTGCACTGGGACTCGTCTGACTGCTCCTCCATGGACAACAGACTCGGACAACTACTACAGTTGCTCCTCAGTTCTCACCACAGACTACAAGTTGATATTGCCCTCCTAACAACAGCCAAAGGACTCCTACCTCTAGAGTAGTCCACAGAGACCAACTAGAACTCATGTCATCCTGTTAGGATGGACATGAAGGAGTTATCTCTCTTGTTGGTGTACTAGTAACCAACTTGCTCTCCTACAATAATGATTCTCAATTGTTTCTCTCTGGTAGCTATCCCTCCCTAGTCGGGTAGGACTTCCTCAGGCTCTCTTGGTTACCACAACCAGAGAGGACAACAATAGTCAAAGCAACTATTTGTCAATTGTCTATGTTGTGCTCTGGGAAGCCCCTAGTACCCATCTATTTATAATAGAGGATAGGGTCAGGGTTTTTAGTCTGTGCGGGAGTGGAAGGGATCAGAAGATCTCAAATTTTCACAACAATTCTGGAAGTTTTGCAACCTGCTTGTGCTGAAATAGTCATCTCATAATCGAGATGGTTGTCTTGAACACGAGATGGTCATTTCACTAAGTGAAATGGTCATTTAGCGATGTTTTCCAATCACACTTGAATTGCCAATTCGAATCCAATTAATGCTCACCATATTATCAAAACTAATCCTTGATGTACTTAAGTTTATCCATGAACCGGGCATCTGGCTCTCATGAGTCAGTTGTCCCATGACCAAGAGATTGCCAACTTGCTTACTAGTTTAGGAAAAACTCAGTCAATTCAGTTATAATCAACCTCACACTCTAAACGATAACCTCAACACTTGAATTGAATGTATGGCAATCTAGACAATTGATTTGTTGTTCGAATTTAGTACCTAAACACTTTAGTAATCAATTCAATCATCATTCAAGATCAAACTCCTCTTCTAGATGAGTTCCTATGTGTGTGACCCTATAGATCCCATATGACGTTGGCAGTGAATGTCCATAACAACTTATGACATCACAAGCAATGAGCATTTCCTAGTCACACACACATCATTGCTACCCAAGTAAATGGAAAGTTGGATAACAACTTCAACCTACAATTTGTGCATGGTGTTATACTGTTTATATAGTTCCTTTGTCAATAATATCCAGATTGAACTAGAGGCATGGAACAGTCATCCTCATTATTATTCAATCTTGTTTCTTGAACCAGAGCAGACTGGATGAGATATACGTAAGCTCAATATCACATATTGGCTCACATGCGTATGGCCATACTTTTCTCAATCTCTCTAATCAAGAGGCCTTGGATATCATACTCATGTAGGAGGGAAAAATCTAATCTCTATCAATCATAGTCCATCCCCATGTGTCAAAGTCACCCACTCATCACCTTTATAACAACCCATGTTTTAGGACTACATTTGATGATATCAAAGTGTACCCAATGACATGTGATGAGTGCAGTTATATCAGGTCTATGAACCACAACCACCACCATCACTATAAGAGATGACTATGACTTCCATCATGATGGCTTCCATGTGTCACTCTCATTGTGGGCCTATCCAATACAATGTTCTCTAACATGTATCTTTGTGCTTGGTTTGATATTGCCATATCATGACTACTGAGATTCAATCATCAACCAACCCACACTTTGATCTTATGTGTTATTTTTATCTATCAACCTTCCACAACAACAATCGATCAGGGACATAATGAGAATCTATATATGTACTCTTAACATTCATATGATCTCATTTCTTCCAAGTCACGTACTTGAAGACATACGTCATTGAGTAATATCATTCTCTAGACATTTATTATGTTATTCATTATCTCATAACTGAATATACAAAATAAATTGGAAGCTTACCTTTATTATTAATCAAATCATTTATATATTATGCCATTACAATAATCATATGATTAGCTCTCTAGGCATACAAACCAACAGACTCCCACTTGCACTTAGAGCCAATCACCCATGGATCTCATCCTGAGTGACCTAACATGACCATCATGCTTTTGCTGCAAAAGTGCTTTTATAGCGGGTTTAGAAACATTTGCTTTAAGTTGGTATTTTTTAATTTTTAGATCTCATCACTGTACAACTACTCGTATGAGATGGAAGTGTTGTAGTATGCTATCTGAGATTCCTAACCTAACTAGTAGCTCCATTGTTGTCATTAGTATTTTTACTGAGTCGTCAATGGTTGGAACCTCACACAAGTTCACCCATATGAACTTCTTGATCCATATAGTTCCTCTACTATTCTTATAATACAGAGATACTCAGCTTCTTTTGTAGATTCGAACAACTTTCATTAGCTCAGAACCCTTTCTAACTTACAGTTCTTGTTTGTCGTCAAACATAAATTTAGATTGTGATTATATTTTCAGTCCGGAAGCTTACATGGGTGTAACCCTTTACATCCAACTCTTCCTTAATACCATAACCAAGGAACCAAACCCTTAAGCACTTCACAAGCACATAAAGATGTTCATTATGGTATTTAAGTGACTCTCACTAGAATTTGGCATATACCCTCTCATCATGCCTAATACATATGAGATTGCAAGGTAGGTATATATATGTCTTATCATCATGTCAAATACATGTGAGATGATTGGATATCCTCTAGTCATGTCCAATACATATGATATTACTGGATATCTTCTCCTCATGTCTAATTCATATGAGATAATGGGATAAGTACATAACATTGCATTTAAGACAGATCCAATTAGGAATGCATATAGCATCTATCCATGTGTTCCTATTCTTCACAAGAATTGGGACACCAGGATCCCAAGATACTAAATTCATGGATCATGGACATGTGTTCTCTCATTGAGTCTTGCATGTTGAACCCTTCAACATCTTTCCAATGTGTGTGCTCTTACTTAGGTCAAGAATCTTTCCAGATCTATCTTTATAGACCTTGATCCCCATCACATAGGATGCTTCGCCTAAACCCTTCTTATAGAAGGTACTTTCTTTTCCAGGTTTTAACATTTATAGGATAAGGACGTTATTATACATCATTATGTGGAATATAAATATGCTCCCACTAAATCTTTTTTAATCACAGATTTCATCTTCATTTTAACTCAAGTCAAACCCTTTGACTGTCTTGTCAAATACAAGATTTCAGGTCAGATATACTTGCTTCCATCCTCATATTGACCTTTGTAGCTTATAGACTTTATTTTCATTCTTGGATTTATAAAAACCATTAGGTTGTGTCACGTACACATCCTCTTAATTATTCCAATTAAGGAATGTGGTTTGAACATCCATATGCTAAATCTCAATGTCATACTAAGTTGCAACAACAAGCATGATCCAAATGGATTTAACCATGGTAACTGGTGAAAAGACCATCATCACGTTCAACGCTTGAACTTGTTTGAAAATATTTTGCAACAAAAATACCCTTCCATGTTGGTCCCTCAATAGTTTCTGGGTAGGTTGACTCATATCTATGATCAACTCATCGCCTTTTGAGTTATAAGATATCATAATCTTTCTAACTCAATGTATGTTCTACTAGAACTATGAACCCTGTGTTTACATAAGGAACTTGTGATTCTCCTTGTTCCTATTGTACGTCTTTAGGTTCTATTTTTTTGTTTTTCTCGAACATTTCAAGTTATACTTTTACTCCCACTGATTCCTTTGGAACTAATTTCCATTTAGGAATTTAGCCATCCTAGCAACAAACACCTTGTTGTCGGGTTGGAATATAAGTAGTATTCAACAAGATAACATTCATGTGATTTGTGGATAAAGCCTTTTAAGAAACCATTTTCTTATATAAGCCTTCAATCCTAATCACTATAAAAAATGCATCAGGACACTTCCCATGCCATATCTCATATGGTGTCCTTTTGAACCAATTGACATGGTACATTGTTTTAGTGTAAAGCATATCCAAAAATGAATATTGGAAGATTATCTAGATTTGTTGATAATCACAGCATGACTTACAAGGTGTGATTCCTTCTTTCTAACACATTAGTATGTTTCATATGAAGTTCATTGTGATACACTATCACAGTCTCTCCAGAAAGTCCTCAAACTCTTGGTTAAAATATTTCAGCATTGATCACAACAATGTATCTTAATACTTTACCAAGTGAGTTACGTACTTCATTCATGATCTTCTTGAACACTTCAAGAGATTCAAACTTGTATTAATACAAATTTATATATCTATTGATCACATTAGTAAATATAATGAGGTACTTCTAACTACCTTTAATTAGCATTCATTTTAAAAGGTCTACATACATCAGTATGTACTAGTCCTAATTGAATAGTCTATCTCCCACTACATCTAGTAAAGATACTTTTGTCATATTACACAACAAATAAGACATGCATGTCTCAATTGGTTCAATAACCAAAAGAGTCTAGAGATCCATCATATGGATTCTAGAAATGCATTTCTCATTTATGCGCTATAGATGACAGTCATATAGGTATTCCGTTTGTTTGAGTATCAAGTCATTCAGTATATGTGTCATACACATTTGTCTTTACAACTATCAAGTATAGTTTGTGAGACATAGGGCATTTCCATAAGAGATCATATCTTTTAAAATGAAACATAATGTTCTTGTCATACGAAACATATAATGTTTTCATCAATGGCAAGTACATAATAGAAATTCACTAATTCTATTATGTGTCCATGAATAAAAACTTCCAACTATTGAGGCAACAACCCTTTCTCCACACAGTTCTAGATTACTTCTTCTTAGGTCTTGAAGTAGAGATCTCTATCTCCATCTTACTGAGATACTCTCTAAGGAGGATAGTTCTTTCCATTATCTAGATAGATGACAATGGTGGCACATTCTTTTCTTTATCCTTTAAGTAAAAAGGACATATTCCGTTTACACTTACCCTTCTCCATATATTGAGTGCAGAAGACTTGGGCTTCAACTTAGCTTCAAAACACTTATTAGCCTTACTTTTTTCCCTAGGACTCACTTCCGCTGATGATCATCACAAATTTGTCCTTCTTCTTCCTTGCTTTGGCATCAACATGCCAAGCATTTGATAAACTGACTATATGATCCATGCACCGCTTGCATAATCATATTCATGGTCAACTCTTGACCTAAGAAAAATCCCAATCATTCCACATGTCCAATCAAATTGAGCATATGGGGTTCTACTGGACCTCCCTTTATTTGTTTGCACTCAAATAATGCTTTTGAAGACATTATACCTTCTTTGCTTTACATGATTCTTAAGATGTGTTACCATCTCGAGAATGTCCATGTTTTTCAAATTGTTTGTGCAACTCATAGTTCATACAACAGAACATTAGGTATTCAAATGTCTATGACATCATTGGTATGCTTCCAATAAGCATCTATTTAGCCTTAGACGCATTTGGAGCAGGTTCCTCTGGCATTGGTCTATCAAGGACATAGAGATTTTTCTCATTGATGAGAAAATTTCGCAAAGTCCTTAACCAATTGTGGAATTTTATCCCATTTTCTCCTTCTTGATGATTGATCACAATTTGAACATGTTTGTGTTTGACATTTGATTCTACAAAGAAATATTGCAACTTTTTATAATATTTTTGATTTGGTTTGATTTGATCAATTTGACGATCATAATTAGGTCTTTAATCAACTATCACTCCCACTATTTTGTTCAAATCGATATCCCTCATATATCAATTTGGAAGATTGTAGCGTACATCTTCCAATGATGCAAGATCCAAATATCATCAAAATCATGAGCTAGCTAGGGATGTCACCCACAACTTGATTCTATCAGGTAGGCAACTTTTGCCAATTGCATCATATGCAACTCTTGATAGATGATATGCACAACTCCTTATCATTGATCATCTGTATGCTTCTAGGTGTTTAATCCAATTAAGGTCACCTAGTTAAGCCTAACCCAAAAGCCAACATAATAAATATGCACCCTGCTAGGGCAAACAGATGTGCACATTTCATATCATATGTCTATCTTGTTTGTCATGCATTTTTCATGCATTCAGACTCATTTTCATTCATATTCATGTTGATTTTCATGCATTCGAGGTATACTTACTCTTGGATGCTTGTCCATGCATAGGTACTCAATTTTATTCTATTTTGACAAGAAAATACCCCCAAATGTGTATATTGGGCATTTCCCCTTGGAGTCATGCAACTGGAGCTGAATATTGAAGAAACAGTAGGACTTACGACCTATAACATAGTTACACACGTCGTAAGGCCTCATCAAATGAAACTCTCAAAGGCAGACACACACCGTGCTGCCCAGAAATACAGTGTAAGGCACTTTTGGAGAAATTCGGCCAGGTATTTGGACTTACGGCGTGTCACCAAATTACACGCCGTAAGTCTGGGTCTCTCAAGCAGTTGTTAAGATGCACTTATCCACACGACATGTGGACCAATCCACACGTCGTAAGTGGACTAGTTTTCTATAGAATGTGAATTTGAACATTTCATTTGGACAAATATGACTCTCCCTCCCTTGGGACAGTTATCACAGATCATTTGGAGCATTTTTTCATGAGAGAACAGAGAGGAGATGAGGAGGGTGAATTTGGGGAAGACAAGGTGGTTATTCGAGAGAAGACCACCTTTCCTCTCCATTCTTCTTCATCGTTGTAGCTGGAGCTTTCCCATTTGACTTCAACCTACTTGAGAGAGAAGGTTGCTGGAGAGGAGATGTTTAGAGATGAAACTCCATCTATTTGCTGGAGTTTCTCCTTGTTCCTTCTTTCATTTCAAATTCTCTAGCTGTACCTTAGTTTCTATAATGAAAAATGGAAGGTTGTTCACTTTACGGCGTGTAGTGGCATTACACAATGTGTTTAGACTGCACAAAGTCATAAAGACACGTTACAGCGTGTGAAATATTCAAGATTTTGCAAGCTACACCAACTCAGCCAATATGGTGTGGAGGTCAGAAACACGACATGTGTCAGCACAACACGACGTAACACCATATAAACACGGCATGTTCAATTAATCAAAGAAATTCAACAGAACTCACAAGTAGTTCAACTTAAGGTGTGGCTTCCATTCTTATGGCATGGCTACTTGAGCAAGTTACATCGTATTGGACCTTTCCACATGCCGTGGTTTTTGAATTTTGGAGTCCTCACGAAGGTAGTTGAACTAGACCTTATGTCATGTGTCTTGATCCACATGACGTAAGTTTTTGTGAGAAGAGGTTATAAACCCTAGTTTGCAAGGGTTTCTCTCACACTCACACCGTGTGTGATCTCTCTACCTTCATCTGAGCTGACAACTGCCATCACTTCCTTTTCCCTCGACTCACGACGCCACTGAGCACCTCCAGTAAAGCTTCCCCACGATGTGTCTCCTAGCCCTTATGTCGTGAGATCCACACCAGTAGTTGGGAAAAACAACCGCTCGTCACGCCGTAAACCTCCCTCGACGCACGTTGTGACCACAAGGAGGCCACCAACAGCAGACGCAAGAACCGCCTTTCTACACAACGTGTGAACAGAAGAAAACATGGCGTAACCATCATCAGAGCTTCTCTGACCATCACAATTCTTTACGGCATGTGAATCCACAGAACATGTTGTGTTCTTCACTGTGAGGACCATTTTTTAACATGGGTCGCACCAAGCTCACAGCAAAGCACCCACACACTGGAGAATCTTCTTCATTAGACTGATTCCATAGCCAATGTCTTTTCAAGCTACATGAGAGGAGGAGGGCATCTAAACTCTTATTCATTCCAAGAGGGTGGTAAGTTCTAGTTTCATTAATGAGGATGAGACAGATGAGTTGGGCATTGTAGATGAACTGAAGGAATATCTTCAGATTTTAGGACTAAATTGCTGCATAGACGGTGTCCCCACCTACCCCAGGCTGGTTTATGAATTCTTGACCTCTTTTTCTAGTGACGTAGACCCTAAGAAGATCAGAGAACCATTTGGCATTATTTCTTTCAGGTTGCTAAACAAACCTTATTGTATGTCATTTGAGCGGTTTTGTGGTTTACTCGAGTTTAATTATCTTGGGTCTATTGGGTATCCAACTAACTTTAATGCAAATGTATTTTGGATCCAAATTACTAAGGATACCTTCTTTAACCCCGCATCATCCCGTGCATCCAAAATTCACAACCTTATTTTTAAAGTCTTGCATAGGGTCCTCTCTTTGTGTGTTATTGGCAAGAAGGAGACTATGGAGGTCGTGGGAAAATTGGATTATTTCTTGTTATGGGTTGTAGTTCATGAGTATGATGTCAACATGGGGTATCATGTTATGAAGAAGGTAAAGAAGACTAGGAAGGAGAAGAAGGGTGATATAATGATTGGGGGTATCATCACCAAGTTGGCCAAGGCACTAAAAATTGATCTTTAAGGCATTGAACACTTGGGGAGGAAGTTTGAGATTGATTGTGGGGTTCTCAAAATAGCTACTTTGATGGGGGAGAGGGCTACAGGTTCGTATTTACTTCCAGTCCATGGGAAAGAAGAGACCATTACTTTGCCAAATCTCGAGGTGGTGACTGCAAAGAAGAAGGAAAACTGGAAATATTTTACAACTACTCAGGATATATGTCAGCCTTCCTCTAGCAATGCACCGGGTTCTTCTACAACAATCCAGACAGAAGCAACTCCTCCTCCTTCTATTGGGACATAAACTGAGACCTCATGGAGGTATACGGACATGCGCCAGCTCTATGGCTATGTCCAACAACATTTTGACAGCTAGGACATGAGAATGACTGCCTTGCAGGATCAGTACACACAACTTTAGACTTAGTACATTGGAATCCAGTAGCAGTACAGTGGTTTGCAAGACTCCTACACTGGTTTATAGCAGCAGTATACTAGTCTACATGACAACTATGGAGGTTTACAGTAGCAGTACATTGGCTTCTCACATCAGATGGCAGATATGTACAACATGGTGTCCCCCATGGATGCTTGGCATCTACATCAAGGTCATTATGCTTGGCCACAACCCCCTCCACAGTAGTAGGAGGCTTCTATTTCTTCAGTGGATCCCCTTCATGCTTTTGTTGATGACATATTCCTTGGACCTCATGGGGGTGTTGACCCCTCTCTCTGATATTTCTCTGTGTACCATGAGGTACCCAGTTGTGTCACTTCTGAGTTTGATTTGAGTAGTGAGGACACTACAATCTTCAAGCTTAGGGGGGTACAACCGGCTGGTAGTCTTGTATATTTTATTTCTAGCATTTTGTTTGATGTCATTTTCCTTCCATTGTCATTTGTTTTAGAAATTTTCTTATGTATTTTGATTTCTAGCATTACATGTCATGTTTCAAAATCAATCTGAAATGAATGAAATTGTGTCTTATCTTTTCTCCCTTTGCTTGAACCATCTTTACATGAGAAGATAAAGGATATTAAGACAACTAATTGGCTTAATTCATATATTCTGATTTTTTTTGGCTATCATTGCTCACATCTCCACATCTCATATCATGTTGAAAAGTGAACTAATTTTTTTATCTCTATTGCGCAATACAAGTAAATATTCGAAAATCTTGAATTTGTGAACTATAGAGCTTTGATTAGCCATCAACATGATGTTGCCAATATTATAATGAATATTTCATTGCTCCAATTGAGAATATTTTTATAAGTGATTGAATTTATTCTTTTCTATCTCAAACTTGCTTGGAAATATTTGCAAAAAGGGAAGGGCAAAAAAAGGGGTGTGTGGTACCCAATAAAAAACAAGGAAAGTGCAACAATCAAATATAGCAACAAACATTGGGTACCCAAATCAGATGAAAAGGGGGTGTTTTTGAAAATTTAGTGAACCCCAAAAGATGGCTAAGTCACCCACGTGTCCACCAACTCAATGAAGATTGGAGATGCGCAGAAAGAGGGAAATTAATCCCCAACCGGTATTCCACGTGTGCGTAAGCATGTACTCAACTACTGAGTATCGCACACGTGAATCCTATTAGATGTTTTGATTTGTATGATAAAGCAAATGCAAGCTGACAGATATGTTAAGAGACTTTCTTTTCATTTCATCATTAATATCAATGGAACTTTTGGCATATCATCATTTTCTTGGCTCTATCATGCTTGTCGCTTATGACTGCTATATAGTTGACTTATTGAAGATAATTAGAATGAAATCCCAGAACTAAATTTCTATTTTGAGAGATAAAATTCAGTTCTTTTTCAGTTGCATATGTAAAATAGAGTTAGCATAATATTGATATTTTATTTGTTCTTAAATGAAGATATGAAATATGCCCATGATTTGGATTGACATCCTACATCTATTTCTTTCCGCTTGAGGATAAGCAATGGTTCAAGCTTAGGGGGATTTGATGTGCACATTTTATATCAGTTTCTATCTTGTTTGTCATTCATTTTTCATGCATTCAGACTCTATTTCATTCATATTCATGTTGATTTTCATGCATTCGAGGTATACTTACTCTCAGCTTCTTGTTGATGCACAAGTACTCAATTTCATTCTATTTTGATAAGAAAATGCCCCCAAATGCATATATTAGGCATTTCCCCTTTGAGTCATGCAGCTGGAGCTGAATATTGAAGAAAAACCCAGACTTACATTGTGTAACACAGTTACACATGCCGTAAGGCCTCATCAGATAAAACGCGCAAAGGCAGACACACGCCGTGTTGCCCAGAAACATGACATAAGGCACTTTTGGAGAAATTCGGTCAGGTATTTGGACTTACAACATGTTGCCAAATTACACGTTGTAAGTCTGGGTCTCTCGAGAAGTTGCTAAGATGCACTTATCCACACGCCGTAAGCAGACGAATTTTCTATAGAATTTGAATTTACACCTTTTATTTGTACAAATACGACTCTCCCTCCCTTGGGAAAGTTATTACGGATCATTTGGAGCATTTTTGCACGAGAGAACAGAGAGGAGCTAAGGAGGGAAAATTTGGGGAAGACAAGGTGGTTATTCAAGAGAAGACCTCCTTTTCTCTCCATTCTTCTTCATCGTTGCATCTGGAGCTTCCCCGTTTGAATTCAACCTACTCGAGAGAGAAGGTTGCTGGAGAGGAGTTGCTTGGAGATGAAACTCCATCTCCTTACTGGCGTTTCTCCTTGTTCCTTCTTTCATTTCGAATTCTCTAGTTGTACCTTAGTTTCTATCATAGAATCACATGTCTACCATCACACTTCCACAAGATAGAAGACGCTCCACGCTAGGACGTGCCTACGCTTGGTCGTTCAAGCTTTTCATGTGTGCTGCTTATGAAAAGCATCTAATATTTAATATTTTGTTTGTGGGGTTTTGTATATATAAAAATATATATACTTTATCCAATCACCTCATACTTAGTTAGTATCATATACATGCTATAACCACAAATGAGAACATGCAATAAATAGAACACACAAGCGATGGTTATGGCCACACTAATGTAATTCCTTAGAGCAACAAGGAATTAGAACTGCCTATGGTCCACATGATATGCATCCTGTTGTTGGTGAAGATTTGTGTTTGAACCAATCTAGGTTGATCGGTTCAACTCTTGAACCAGTCAGATCACCTCCTGATCACTCAATTGGACTCTTCTAAAGTGGTCGTCTAGTTCTTAGGTCCAAGCAGCATTTGGACACCTCCAGCCGATCAGTTGGGCCACCAGTTGATTGGTTCATCCTCCTGTTGTCTGGACTCCTCGGTCTTGCAGTGGATTGGGTCGTCTCACGAGCCGCTTGTTTCATCTTTGTGCATATTGTTATCCCACATTGAAACATAAGTTAAAACTATCCTATTTCTTATTACATTATATATGGGAAAACCTCGAGTTGCATTCAAGGGGAAATAGGAAGAAGAACATTAATTTATATTTGGAAATGAGAGAGAGGCTTGGCACATAGATCGATTAACAACAAGAATAAATAACCATAACCATGCACACACAAAATTGGAATTTTGGTCATAACCACTGTTTCACATCCACCTTCAAAATCAATTTTATGGCGACGCATGTAAATTGCATACACACACACACACATATATATATATACACACATACTACTATAAAAGAACGAATCTTCCTGGTTAGTTACAATTGTGCCATTCTCTCCACTAAGAAAACCTCCCAGCCAATCATATTGCAGCAATTTCAAAATTATGCAACCTCCTTAACTCAATCTCTTCTCACAATTTTTCTCTATTTTATCTTCTTTTATTAGTCTTTTCTCTCAAGACGCTGGTTCCTAACTGACATTTGTGGTGTTCATCTGACCACCACCCTCACTTCTTCCAAGTATGGGATAGTGTTGTATCCAGTACAAGAATGTTCTTACATACGGTGGCATGCAAATAACCTCTTGCACATTGAGCAACCATCGATGGTCACATATATGACTTTCTGATAACAACATTGGCAACCGCACACACCACCTCAATCCCTTTTACACCACTCCAGTTATATCGACTCTTGCAACAAAAGTCATTGCTCTGGTGGACTCTTCTATTTTCTGTAGCTACCTTTTCCATCGACGAATCAGTACAACAACCAATGCTTTGAGCACTCCAGTCTACCAAGTTCCTACAGTGCCGATGTATGAGTCTGAAGAACACCTTGATTTTATTAGTATCATCTACTCCATTATTTTGGCTTTTGTGAGAGAAGGGGTTTGTTTTGTATGCTTTCCTTACTGAGTTCACACGATTTCTTCATGAGTTGCTATGTTGAACAGCAGGTGCCTAGCAAAGACAAACAAAGAGAGGCCATGAGGTGCGTGATGACCAATATAAGATGCAAGTGGATGGAAATTTGAAGGGATGGGGTATACATATGTCTTTCATATTGCGATCAATAAGGAATATTGAGGAATGAGCCATGCTACAATATTGCGGAATACTTCCTTTTATCTATTGAATGGGTAACATATTCATTCTCTATTTGTAGTATTTCTCACAACGTGTTCCAGTTATAGTTTGAAGGGAAACAGTTAAATCTCCTTTTATCTTTGTTTGTTTACCGGGCTTAATTTTTTCAGGTTCAAGCTCTGGCTAATATTTGATTGAAATTTTCTACAACCCATTAAACAAATGACGGCCAAAATCAAATGATGAACTTCTCCTTTTCTTTAGCAACGGGGAATTGACAGTGCAACATTCATAAACGTAGTTGGTACTGACGTCCCCAAATCTGTGGTGTGTCTATGTGGGAGGTTTAAAATAAACATGGAACTACTCACTACGGAATAAAAAGATAGGATATTTGTACATTCTGGCCATTTCCGACGCTCTCTCAACCAGTTCATCAACAATTTTTCAATATATAGCAATGAAGGATGGAGAGAAAATATTGCCCAGGCAATGACGCTCGAACATCTTCTCCAAGCCTGCTTCTACTACTAGGATGCTTCCATAGGTGGAGGAGCACCACGACTCAACTTTGTGTTATTGTGCTACCTTCCTAATAGTTGTGTACTAATTTGCTTCTATTCATGTTAAAGAGGTCTCCTCTAAAGACACATTTATTCTCCAATTTCATCACTTACTGGAAAAACCATCTTGTATCCAGCTTATGAAAATTTCTTCTCCCATCTCCTTCGTCAATCCTTCATCTGTGTCAATGTTTAAATAGGCTGAAGGCATCATCCTGAAGCATAGGTAGATTGCTTTTACTTGAAAA
Organism: Alisma plantago-aquatica; assembly: GCA_963693085.1. Lineage (NCBI taxonomy): Eukaryota > Viridiplantae > Streptophyta > Magnoliopsida > Alismatales > Alismataceae > Alisma > Alisma plantago-aquatica. The sequence continues at coordinate 1,126,481,365 of OY856409.1, read as the reverse complement.
AAAATTGTCGATCTCTTTATAAGTACAATATGCAACACTGACGTTCTGGCCAAACTTGCATCTATAGACAACACATGTATTTGTTGGCCTAAAGTTTTAACCATGCATAAACTCTAATTTGTTAACCCTAGACCCTAATCTTGTTGTAATATATAGCTTGTTTTCTCTTTGATCATAGAATGGATAGATCATGGATGTCCATTCGCAATCGCTGCACCCCAAAGTTTATATCTTGTCTTGACCAGTTTATTAGATTTGCCGAGGAACATAAGAAACAACCTGGAGATAGGTTCTACTGTCCATGTAGGCATTGTGGTAACAATGAGATTGTATAAACTGAAAGCTAACAATCGATGGAGCGACAAAAGCTTCACGTCATTGTTGTCTTTGTTGAAAGAAATTCTTCCTAATGGAAACGAGCTGCCGATCTCAACATACCAGTTAAAAAAATTGTTGTGCCCAATGGGAATGGAGGCCAAGAAGATACACGCATACAAGAATGATTGTGTATTATTTCAAAAGGACTATGTGGATTTGAAAGATTGTCCGAAATGTGGTGCGTCAAGGTATAAATTGACGACTTCGGGGGAGTCCAAAACTGGTTCCCCCACCAAGGTGATGTGGTATCTACCTATAATACCATGGTTTCAACACTTGTTCGCGGGGATAATAATGAAGGATTGTTAATTGATAAAAGATCACAATATTAGAGGCATGGATGTTTATATTTTTATTATGTTTTATTTTTCTGAATGTGAACTTTACAATGTGAATGTGGACTTTACAATGTGAATTACTTTACAATGTGAATGTGAACTTTACAATGTGAATGTGAACTTTACAATGTGAATGTGTACTTTACAATGTGAACTTTACAATTAGTGTTACTTTACAATGTGAAATTTATAATTTGAATGTGAACTTTCAGATGGCTGAGCATTCCCATGATGACCATGCTGATGATCACCGTGAGGGTGAGGACGTGCTTGCACCGCCTGACAATGTAAGTTTTAAGAATATATCCCTGAGGTTTCTATCTATATGTTCATTTATAATTATATTATGTAAGTGTGTTTTTTTATCAAATTTTAGGTTGGTGATGTACCCCCTGAAGAAATTATAGCACTTGATGAGCAGCAAAAGAAAATTGAGAAAGTGAGGGGCATCACAATGATGAACAAGTTAATACATCAAAGGGGCAATGGAACCAAATTGGCTGTGGATTTCGATCAGGAAGGAAATCCATATGGAGTGAACAACAACTCATTTGTTTCATATCTTGGGGTTCTTACTCGCAGCCATTGCAGTCCTATCCTAGAATCATGGCATAAAGTTCCTAAGGGGAAGAAAGACCACATATGGAAGGAACTATGCGTGAGTTATTATTATTTGTAATTCTATTTGTGTAGATTACTAATTTTTAGGATACTACTTAATAGCAATTCTATTTAATTTACAGAGCATATTTGATCTAGATGAAAAGCTGCATCATAAATGTGTGATGCAACATTGTGGGAGGGTCCTAAGGAACTATAGGACCAATCTCACCCGAGATTACATATGCGATGTTGAGAATAGGTTCTTGATCGATTCCAATTCTAGACATTGATCAGTATTTCACTAACTCTACACTAATAATTTTTGTTTGTATTCTCTTTGAAAAATAAATATAGGAAGAAGGAAGCCACACAACAATGGAACTACTTGGACCTCAAAGACTGGGAGGAGTTTGTTACCCAAAGAAAAATAGATGAATTCAAGGTATTAAGCGCCACTCCCAATTTAATTAATATATGTTTTTATGTATTCACCTATTCAAGATTAACCTTTAGTGTTACTAACCAAATCAATGTGCTAACTAACTAGGCTATCAACGATGCTCAACGAGTAAGGCGTGCACCGAATGTGCACGACCACACAATGGGTCCAAGAGGATATGCAGGCATTCGCCAAAGACTACAAGCTGAGTCCACTCAACCTACTACTACTCAGGAGACTATAGAGTCCTCTACTATTGCTCCCGCACCTCTACCTCGCCATGCTATGTGGATAGCTGGGAGGCAAAACAAGAAAGGAGAGATACCAAAGCCCGCAACCACTGAGGCGGCTGCAAAAATGGTAAAAATCAACTCTTAGAGCAATCTATCGATATTGATTATTGTTATGTTTACTTATGAATTTTTGTTGATGGTGATTAGCAGAAGATGCATGAGTAGAGGAAGGAAGGCAAGTTCATCCCTCAAGGCATAAGGGATGAACTGACAGTTGCTCTGGGTAACCCAGAGCATCCTGGACGTGTAAGGGGTGCAAGCGCTGGTGTGGGCATCAAAGCGTTCTTTGGGCCATCCCAGTGCAAACATGTCCCAAAAGTGGGACTTTCACAAGCTGAGGTAACTTATTCTTATTTTAGAACATTATTACAAAAGGGAATTCAATAATCAGAAACTAGCATTTCTTTTATCCATGTATAGGTAGATTCCTTAATTGATAGGAGAGTCGAGGAAGTAGTTGATAAAAAAACTCCAGGAAGAAATTAATAAGTGGAAGGCGTCTCAGACTTCCACTCAGACAGTACCTGTGGCAGACCTCTCTTCTCCTACTGCTCATACTACAGAGGTTGGGAGTAATTTTATAGACCCACAACCTAGCACGTCCTCTGTAAGTATTTTTATGGCATATATAATAGCTAGTCTGTTCAAGATGATATGTTTGTGTATATATGCATATAAAATTCTTTACGTAAATTTGTAGGGGTTGAAGCCATGCCGACTAAAAAGTGAAGGATATTTCGTTGCAGAGGCATCGACTTACCCACCCATTAAAGGATGCATGTTTCATGGGAGTCCAGTACCAGATGGCATGGTACGTGTGAGCCTAATACATGTACTCCCTGCCTGGATGAATCTTGCACTGCCTCATGCATACCCAGATGCTGAAACACTTGGTGAGGCAGTAGGCGGAGTGATAATGTGGCCCGAAGAGGATGTCCTCTATACTAATATTGTATGATAAATTTTCATTACTTTAATTTGTTAGTGTGTATATATATGAGTCAATTGATATGAAATTATATATACATGTCAAAAAGATGAGACCCGCTACATCTCGTCCTCCACCTCCTCGACTAACAAGTTGGCTTCTAGGGGACCTACACGCCTCAATAGGTCCTAATTGTAGGAGTGTGGCAGTATGGATCGACGAACATAATCCAAATTTCCCTATAAATGTTACTATTCCAGAGAATGTTGCAGGTAAATCATACGATAACAATCTATTTATACAAGTTTAGCATACGTATTAATGCATATGTAATAGAAGTTCTGGATACGTATTAATGCAGGTCAAACATTCGGAAACAACATATTTATACAAGATATTTTGGAGTTGTTTAGTTATGAATGGCTGAACACATCTATGATAGAGCTGTGGATATGGTGAGATTAATGCATACGGCAATCTAGTTTATACATCCATATACCTTTTTTTATATACGACAATCTGGTTTCTTATATATTAACATGTTTTGCAGCCACTTACACAAGACATGTACAGATTTTGGGTTTTCCCATGTGGGATTGTTGGTTCCATCTTTGATTAGTCTTGTAGATACAGACCTGTATTCAGTTACTTCATACTATTGTGATGCTTTTGAATATTTTGGTAAAAATAATAAGACGGTGATAATAACTCCATTCAATGTCGAGTAAGTTTACTTCACTTGTAATTTGGACTTAAGAAAATTACATTTTTATTGCGGATATTGAGATATTAAGTTTCTACTTTCTTACATGTAGTGCTAAGCATTGGGAGTTATTAGTTATTGTCCCTAAGACATTCACCGTCTATTATCTAGATCCTGCGGGGAGTGAGTTGGATGTATTATATGGACATGCAATTAAAAGGCCATTATTCTCGTGAGAAATATTTTATATTTTTATATATGTTAACATCTGTTACTGCATTACTATTTAATTATGCAATTTAATGTGTTACATTAACATATATAGGGCTTTACAAGAGTACAAAAAAGCTGGAGGAAAGGTCCCCAGGAAAAAAAATATGACACTCGTGTGGGAGAATGTGAAAGTAATTTCCTGACTCCAATGTATATATTATTTATGTAAACTGTGCTTATTTTTATTTTTGAATATTTTGTATGTTTCAATTTATAGTATGCTACACAAGACAACGGTTGGGCATGTGCCTACTATGTGATGCGATTTATGGACCTAATCATCAAACATGTCGTATTGGAAATCGATAACATACAACATGTATTATACATAGTCTCGTTAGATAATATGAAATATATGAATCTTATTATATATTATTATAATTATGTATATACGTCATTCTCTTTGTAGGTCTTTAAAACTGAGGAATTCAACACAGGTGCAAAGCGTTTCGATGTACATGCTCCCTATACGAGAGATGAATTAGATGTTGTAAGAGAAGATTGGGCAAAAGCCCTACAAAGAGTGGGAATTTTTAAATATAATTTTGCTGACAATGATGACAATGATGAATAAAGAATAACTTTGTTCTCATAATTAATTTTGTGTGAATGTGAATGATTTTTATGAATTGTCATATGTGTGTGAAAATCATCAATACATGAATGTTTCTACATGTGTTTGAATGTGAAAAGAGATGAAATAAATGGAACTGCAGGTTGCTACTGGTTTCTACATGTGTGTGATGAAAAAATAATATGAATTAAATGTTCTTAAACATGAGTGTGAATCACATATATATAATATTGTCCATCATGTTAATTTTGTAGGTTTGTGGCATGTTGTTGGCTGATATCAATGGATGTCATAAAACCTACAGTTCATAACTGAATAGTAGGTTTCTCATCCTACGACTAGCCATAGTAGGTCTACAGACTGACAGAAAAAAAACATAAAATATGCGTCAGTTATTTGTATAAAACCGATGACATATGGTTACAGTGTCGGTTGCCCTACTAGTAACTGACGTCGATTTCCCTAATGAGGCCAGACACCATGGCCGTGCTAGCCAGCATGGCCGTGGCAGCGGACCAGACATAAAATAGGCATAAGTTATATGTATAAAACCGACGACATATGGTTACAGTGTCAGTTTCCCTACTAGTAACCGACGTCGATTTCCCTAATGATGCCAGACACCACGGTCGTGCTGGCCAGCACGGCCATGGCAGCAGACCAGATACCACGACCCTACTAGTCAGCACGGCCGTGGCAGCGGGTGAGATGGCATCGATTATCACTAATAAACCGACGCCGATAGTGCCCCAGATGGCGCCCTTTCTCTAGCGTGAAGGTATATGGTGTCGATTTCTAAGCTAATAACTGACGCCTATACCCCCCTGTTGGCGCGTTTTCGGTGGCGCGTGAAGGGTTGTGGCGTCAGTTTGAGAACCGACACGTAACGGTTGGGCTTTTAGTGGCACCCACATAGGTGTCGCTTAAAAACCGACACTAAAGGCCTTAAATAACCGACACTAAAGGCCTTAAATAACCGACACTAAAGGCCGGTTATATACTAGTGAGTGTAAAATACATTGGTTTTTAGGTAGTATTCCCCTATTATTTATTGAGGAGAGTGGCAGTATTCCATTCTCAATTTTATATATTTGGGAGATTGGTAATATTCCTTTCTCTATCAGGTTTCAAGTTTTTGAGACTTGGCCAACTTTGTATTTATATTTTTCTAGGGCTATTCTTATCTCACATGCATGTAGGTTATTGATGGTGATTGTGGGATGTGTGCCTTGTTTTCCCCTTATTGTGCTTCTTTTCCCACCATGGTAGTGGATGTATACATGGGACATTCTTTTTATATGTTGATTATGGCAAGTATCACTTCTATTGATGATTCTTTTCTTTTGATACCCACTTGGGTGGTACTTTTCTTCTCTATGGGAAGAATTTTATATTTGTTGTCCTTATTTTCATAATATTGCTCAATTTACTTTTTAGTATGCACATACCAGCCTTTACTAATGTCTTCTATTTTTTTCTCTTATTGCTGGGGTATACTTCTAACCCTAGGTGAAGAGCATGGAAGACTTGGCATACAGATATGGACTTACTTAAGGAGTTAAAGCTTGGAGACAAAGTTGACATGGTTTAGACTTCCCACTATATTAGATCCTTATGTTGTTACATGTAAACCCTTTGTGGGAGATTTTGATTTACTTTTGTAATCTTGTTAAGAAATTGAATATAGTCATTACTCTCTTCTGCTGATATACTTTGGTTGTTTTGATTACCATTAAATAAGATTTAAAATTTTTTACACCCACTCCATCATACCTTTTAGGTGTGTTTGGACTAGAGGTTTTAATGTTCAAATTTTTAGTAGAGTGGCAGTTTCACTTCTTTACATGAGGTGACCCAGCAGCTGAGATAGAGTCAGCACGGGTCACAGCAGCCAAGACCTATTTCAAGTGTGGATAGATCGAGCATACAAGGACATATTTCCCAATGAAGGAGAGGATGTGACCTAACAACCGGTCAGGTGTCGCAGGTTGGTTCATTTGGGCAAGCCAATAGAGGACCCAGGAGACAACAAGCAACGATGTTGGGAAATATGACATCATATAGGTAGTGGAAACAAAAAATTTACTGATATATTTCCATTAACCAGTAGATTACGTCATTAACTATGCAATGGGAAGGATGGTTTCATGAAGATATACTTGGTCCTGGAGCAAGTCCAACGACAATCCTCATCAATGTAGATGTGCACTTTGTCTTGGATGGTGTCTGTGCAGCTCTTGGTTGCACTGGGACTCGTCGGACTGCTCCTCCATGGACAACAGACTCAGACAACTACTACAGTTGCTGCTCAGATCTCGCCACAGACTACAAGTTGATGTTGCCCTCCTAGCCACAGCTAAAGGACTCCTACCTCTATAGTAGTCCACAGAGACCAACTAGAACTCATGTCATCCTGTTAGGATGGACATGAAGGAGTTGTCCCTCTTGTTGGTGTACTAGTCACCCACCTGCTCTCCTACAACAATGATTCTCAATTGTTTCTCTCTGGTAGCTATCCCTCCCTAGTCGGGTAGGACTTCCTCAGGCTCTCTTGGTTACCAAAACCAGAGAGGACAACAATAGTCAAAGCAACCGATTGTCAATTGTCTATGTTGTGCTCTGGGAAGCCCCTAGTACCCATCTATTTATAATAGAGGATAGGGTCAGGGTTTTCAGTCTGTGCGGGAGTGGAAGGGATCAGAAGATCTCAAATTTTCACAACAATTCTGGAAGTTTCGCAACCTGCTTGTGCTGAAATAGTCATCTCATAACCGAGATTGTTGTCTTGAACACGAGATGTTCATTTCACTAAGTGAAATGGTTATTTAGCGATGTTTTCCAATCACACTTGAATTGCCAATTCGAATCCAATTAATGCTCACCATATTATCAAAACTAATCCTTGATGTACTCAAGTTTATCCATGAACCGGGCATCTCGCTCTCATGAAACAGTTGTCCCATGACCAAGAGATGGCCAACTTACTTACTAGTTTACGCAAAACTCAGTCAATTCAGTTATAATCAACCCACACTCCAAACGATAACCTCAACACTTGAATTGAATGTATGGCAATCTAGACAGTTGATTTGTTGTTTGAATTGAGTACCTAAACACTTTAGTAATCAATTCAATCATCATTCAAGATCAAAATCCTCTTCTAGATGAGTTCCTATGTGTGTGACCCTATAGGTCCCATATGAAATTGGCAGTGAATGTCCATAACAACTTATGACATCACAAGCAATGAGCATTTCCTAGTCACACATCATTGCTACCCAAGTAAATGGAAAGTTGGATAACAACTTCAACCTACAATTTGTGCATGGTGTTATAATGTTTATATAGTTCCTTTGTCACTGATATCTAGATTGAACTAGAGGCATTGAGCAGTCATCCTCATTATTATTCAATCTTGTTTCTTGAACCAAAGAGACTGCATGAGATATATGTAAGCTCAATATCACATATTGGCTCACATGCGTATGGCCATACTTTTCTCAATCTCGCTAATCAAGAGGCCTTGGATATCATACTCATGTAGGAGGGACAAATCTAATCTCTATCAATCATAGTCAATCCCCATGTGTCAAAGTCACCCAATCATCACATTTATAACAACCCATGTTTTAGGACTACATTTGATGATATCAAAGTGTACCCAATGGCATGTGATGAGTGTAGTGATATCAGGTCTATGAACCACAACCACCACCATCACTATAAGAGATGACTATGACTTCCATGATGATGGCTTCCATGTGTCACTCTCACTGTGGGTCTGTCCAATACAATGTTCTCTAACATGTATCTTTGTGCTTGGTTTGATATTGCCATATCATGACTAATGAGATTCAATCATCAACCAACCCACACTCTGATCTTATGTGTTATTGTTATCTATCAACCTTCCACAACAACAATCGATCAGGGACATAATGAGAATGTATATATGTACTCTTAACATTCATATGATCTCATTTCTTCCAAGTCACGTACTTGAAGACATACGTCATTGAGTAATATCATTCTCTAGACATTTATTATGTTATTCATTATCTCATAACTGAATATACAAAATAAATTGGAAGCTTACCTTTATTATTAATCAAATCATTTATATGGTATGCCATTACAATCATCAAACCAACAGACTCCCACTTGCACTTAGAGCCAATCATCCATGGATCTCATCCTGAGTGACCTAACATGACCATCATGCTTTTGCTGCAAAAGTGCTTTTATAGCGGGTTTAGAAACATTTGCTTGAAGTTAATATTTTGTAATTTTCAGATCTCATCACAGTACAACTACTCGTATGAGATGGAAGTGTTGTAGTATGGTATCTGAGATTCCTAACCTAACTAGTAGCTCCACTGTTGTCATTAGTATTTTTACTGAGTCCTCAATGGTTGGAACCTCACACAAGTTCACCCATATGAACTTCTTGATCCATGTAGTTTCCTCTGCAATTCTTATAACACAGAGATACTCAGCTTCTTTTGTAGATTCAAACAACTTTCATTAGCTCAGAACCCTCTCTAACTTACAATTCTTGTTTGTCGTCAAACATAAATTTAGATTGTGATTATATTTTTAGTCTGGAAGCTTACATGGGTGTAACCCTTTACATCCAACTCTTCCTTAATACCATAACCAAGGAACCAATCCCTTAAGCACTTCACAAGCACATAAGGATGTTCATTATGGTATTTAAGTGACTCTCATTGGAATTTGGCATATACCCTCTCATCATGTCTAATACATATGAGATTGCAAGGCAGGTATATATATGTCTTCTCATCATGTCAAATACATGTGAGATGATTGGATATCCTCTAGTCATGTCCTATACATATGAGATTACTGGATATCTTCTCCTCATGTCCAATTCATATGAGATAATGGGATAAGTACATAACATTGCATTTAAGACAGATCCAATTATGAATGCATATAGCATCTATCCATGTGTTCCTATTCTTCACAAGAATTGGGACACTAGGCTCCTAAGAGACTAAATTCATGGATCATTGAAATGTGTTCTCTCATTGAGTCTTGCATGTTGAACCCTTCAACATCTTACCAATGTGTGTGCTCTTACTTAGGTCAATAATCTTTCCAGATCTATCTTTATAGACCTTGATCCCCATCACATAGGATGCTTCGCCTAAACCCTTCTTATAGAAGGTAATTTCTTTGCCAGGTTTTGACGTTTATAGGATAAGGACATTATTATACATCATTATGTGGAATATAAATATGCTCCCACTAAATCTTTTTTAATCACAGATTTCATCTTCATTTTAACTCAAGTCAAACCATTTGATTGTCTTGTCAAATAGAAGATTTCAGGTCAGATATACTTGCTTCCATCCTCATATTGACCTTTGTAGCTTATAGACTTTATTTTCATTCTTGGATTTATAAAAACTATTAGGTTGTGTCACGTACACATCCTCTTAATTATTCCAATTAAGGAATGTGGTTTGAACATCCATATGCTAAATCTCAATGTCATACTAAGCTGCAACAACAAGCATGATCCAAATGGATTTAACCATGGTAACTGGTGAAAAGACCATCATCACGTTCAACACTTGAACTTGTTTGAAAATCTTTTGCAACAAAAATACCCTTCCATGTTGGTCCCCTTTCAAAGACCCAAATGCACCCTATGGGTTTTACCCCTTCAGGTGGATCTACCAAGGTCATACCTTGTTGGTTTACATGGAGTCCATCATTGATCTTATGGAGTGAATCCATTTCTCAAATTTTGGTCCCTCAATAGTTTCTGGGTAGGTTGACTCATATCTATGATCAACTCACTGCCTTTAGAGTTATAAGATATCATAATCTTTCTAACTCAATGTATGTTCTACTAGAACTATGAACCCTGTGTTTACATAAGGAACTTGTGATTCTCCTTGTTCCTATTGTACGTCTTTAGGTTCTATTTTTTTGTTTTTCTTGAACATTTCAAGTTATACTTTTACTCCCACTAATTCCTTTGGAACTAATTTCCATTTAGGAATTTAGCCATCCTAGCAACAAACACCTTGTTTTCGGGTTGGAATATAAGTAGTATTCAACAAGATAACATTCATGTGATTTGTGGATAAAGCCTTTTAAGAAACCATTTTCTTATATAAGCCTTCAATCCTAATCACTATAAAAAATGCATCAGGACACTTCCCATGCCATATCTCATATGGTGTCCTTTTGAACCAATTGACATGGAACATTGTTTTAGTGTAAAGCATATCCAAAAATGAATATTGGAAGATTATCTAGATTTGTTGATAATCACACCATGACTTAAAAGGTGTGATTCCTTCTTTCTAACACATTAGTATGTTTCATATGAAGTTCATTGTGATACACTATCACAGTCTACATACATCAGTATGTACTAGTCCTAATTGAATAGTCTATCTCCCACTACATCTAGTAAAGATACTTTTGTCATATTACACAACAAATAAGACATGCATGTCTCTATTGGTTCAATAACCAAAAGAGTCTAGAGATCCATCATATGGATTCTAGAAATTCATTTATCATTTATGCGCTATAGATGACAGTGATATAGGTATTCAGTTTGTTTGAGTATCAAGTCATTCAGTATATGTGTCATACACATTTGTCTTTACAACTATCAAGTATAGTTTGTGAGACATAGGGCATTTCCATAAGAGATCATATCTTTTAAAATGAAACATAATGTTCTTGTCATACAAAACATATAATGTTTTCATCAATGGAAAGTACATAATAGAAATTCACTAATTCTATTATGTGTCCATCAATAACAACTTCCAACTATTGAGGCAACAACCCTTGCTCCATACAGTTCTAGCTTACTTCTTCTCAGGTGTTGAAGTAGAGATCTCTATCTCCATCTTACTGAGATACTCTCTAAGGAGGATAGTTCTTTCCATTATCTAGATAGATGACAATGGTGGCACATTCTTTTCTTTATCCTTTAAGTAAAAAGGACATATTCCGTTTACACTTACCCTTCTCCATATATTGAGTGCAAAAGACTTGGGCTTCAACTTAGCTTCAAAACACTTATTAGCCTTACTTTTTCCCTAGGACTCACTTCCGCCGATGATCATCACGAATTTGTCCTTCTTCTTCCTTGCTTTGGCCTAAACCCTTCTTATAGAAGGTACTTTCTTTTCCAGGTTTTAACATTTATAGGATAAGGACGTTATTATACATCATTATGTGGAATATAAATATGCTCCCACTAAATCTTTTTTAATCACAGATTTCATCTTCATTTTAACTCAAGTCAAACCCTTTGACTGTCTTGTCAAATACAAGATTTCAGGTCAGATATACTTGCTTCCATCCTCATATTGACCTTTGTAGCTTATTGACTTTATTTTCATTCTTGGATTTATAAAAACCATTAGGTTGTGTCACGTACACATCCTCTTAATTATTCCAATTAAGGAATGTGGTTTGAACATCCATATGCTAAATCTCAATGTCATACTAAGTTGCAACAACAAGCATGATCCAAATGGATTTAACCATGGTAACTGGTGAAAAGACCATCATCACGTTCAACGCTTGAACTTGTTTGAAAATATTTTGCAACAAAAATACCCTTCCATGTTGGTCCCTCAATAGTTTCTGGGTAGGTTGACTCATATCTATGATCAACTCATCGCCTTTTGAGTTATAAGATATCATAATCTTTCTAACTCAATGTATGTTCTACTAGAACTATGAACCCTGTGTTTACATAAGGAACTTGTGATTCTCCTTGTTCCTATTGTACGTCTTTAGGTTCTATTTTTTGTTTTTCTCGAACATTTCAAGTTATACTTTTACTCCCACTGATTCCTTTGGAACTAATTTCCATTTAGGAATTTAGCCATCCTAGCAACAAACACCTTGTTGTCGGGTTGGAATATAAGTAGTATTCAACAAGATAACATTCATGTGATTTGTGGATAAAGCCTTTTAAGAAACCATTTTCTTATATAAGCCTTCAATCCTAATCACTATAAAAAATGCATCAGGACACTTCCCATGCCATATCTCATATGGTGTCCTTTTGAACCAATTGACATGGTACATTGTTTTAGTGTAAAGCATATCCAAAAATGAATATTGGAAGATTATCTAGATTTGTTGATAATCACAGCATGACTTACAAGGTGTGATTCCTTCTTTCTAACACATTAGTATGTTTCATATGAAGTTCATTGTGATACACTATCACAGTCTCTCCAGAAAGTCCTCAAACTCTTGGTTAAAATATTTCAGCATTGATCACAACAATGTATCTTAATACTTTACCAAGTGAGTTACGTACTTCATTCATGATCTTCTTGAACACTTCAAGAGATTCAAACTTGTATCAATACAAATTTATATATCTATTGATCACATTAGTAAATATAATGAGGTACTTCTAACTACCTTTAATTAGCATTCATTTTAAAAGGTCTACATACATCAGTATGTACTAGTCCTAATTGAATAGTCTATCTCCCACTACATCTAGTAAAGATACTTTTGTCATATTACACAACAAATAAGACATGCATGTCTCAATTGGTTCAATAACCAAAAGAGTCTAGAGATCCATCATATGGATTCTAGAAATGCATTTCTCATTTATGCGCTATAGATGACAGTGATATAGGTATGTAGTTTGTTTGAGTATCAAGTCATTCAGTATATGTGTCATACACATTTGTCTTTACAACTATCAAGTATAGTTTGTGAGACATAGGGCATTTCCATAAGAGATCATATCTTTTAAAATGAAACATAATGTTCTTGTCATACAAAACATATAATGTTTTCATCAATGGCAAGTACATAATAGAAATTCACTAATTCTATTATGTGTCCATGAATAAAAACTTCCAACTATTGAGGCAACAACCCTTTCTCCACACAGTTCTAGATTACTTCTTCTTAGGTCTTGAAGTAGAGATCTCTATCTCCATCTTACTGAGATACTCTCTAAGGAGGATAGTTCTTTCCATTATCTAGATAGATGACAATGGTGGCACATTCTTTTCTTTATCCTTTAAGTAAAAAGGACATATTCCGTTTACACTTACCCTTCTCCATATATTGAGTGCAGAAGACTTGGGCTTCAACTTAGCTTCAAAACACTTATTAGCCTTACTTTTTTCCCTAGGACTCACTTCCGCTGATGATCATCACAAATTTGTCCTTCTTCTTCCTTGCTTTGGCATCAACATGCCAAGCATTTGATAAACTGACTATATGATCCATGCACCGCTTGCATAATAATATTCATGGTCAACTCTTGACCTAAGAAAAATCCCAATCATTCCACAAGTCCAATCAAATTGAGCATATGGGGTTCTACATGACCTCCCTTTATCTGTTTGCACTCAAATAGTGCTTTTGAAGACATTATACCATCTTTTCTTTGCATGATTCTTAAGATGTGTTACCATCTCGAGAATGTCCATGTTTTTCAAATTGTTCGTGCAACTCATAATTCATACAACAGAGCATTAGGTATTCAAATGTCTATGACATCATTGGTATGCTTCCAATAAGCATCTATTTAGCCTTAGACGCATTTGGAGCAGGTTCCTCTGGCATTGGTCTATCAAGGACATAGAGATTTTTCTCATTTATGAGAACATTTCTCAAAGTCCTTAACCAATTGTGGAATTTTATCCCGTTTTCTCCTTCTTGATGACTGATCACAATTTGAACATGTTTGTATTTGACATTTGATTCTACAAAGAAATATTGCAACTTTTTATAATATTTTTTATTTGGTTTGATTTGATAAATTTGACGATCTTAATTAGATCTTTAATCAACTATCACTCCCACTATTTTTTTCAAATCGATAACCCTCATATATCAATTTGGAATATTGTAGCATACATCTTCCAGTGATCCAAGATCTAAATATCATCAAAATCATGAGCTAGCTAGGGATGTCACCCACAACTTGATTCTATCAGGTAGGCAACTTTTGCCAATTGCATCATATGCAACTCTTGATAGATGATATGCACAACTCCTTGTCATTGATCATCTGTATGCTTCTAGGTGTTTAATCCAATTAAGGTCACCTAGTTAAGCCTAACCCAAAAGCCAACATGATAAATATGCACCCTGCTAGGGCAAACAGATGTGCACATTTCATATCATATTTCTATCTTGTTTGTCATGCATTCAGACTCATTTTCATTCATATTCATGTTGATTTTCATGCATTCGAGGTATACTTACTCTTGGCTGCTTGTCGATGCATAGGTACTCAATTTTATTCTATTTTGACAAGAAAATACCCCCAAATGCGTATATTGGGCATTTCCCCTTGGAGTCATGCAACTGGAGCTAAATATTGAAGAAACAATAGGACTTATGACCTGTAACATAGTTACACACGTCGTAAGGCCTCATCAAATAAAACTCTCAAAGGCAGACACACACTGTGCTGCCCAAAAACACGGTGTAAGGCACTTTTGGAGAAATTCGGCCAGGTATTTGGACTTACGACGTGTCACCAAATTACACGTCGTAAGTCTGGGTCTCTCAAGCAGTTGCTAAGATGCACTTATCCACACGACATGTGGACCAATCCACACGTCGTAAGTGGACTAGTTTTCTATAGAATGTGAATTTGAACATTTCATTTGGACAAATACGACTCTCCCTCCCTTGGGACAGTTATCACAGATCATTTGGAGCATTTTTTCATGAGAGAACAGAGAGGAGCTGAGGAGGGTGAATTTGGGGAAGACAAGGTGGTTATTCGAGAGAAGACCTCCTTTCCTCTCCATTCTTCTTCATCGTTGCAGTTGGAGCTTCCCCGTTCAACTTCAACCTACTCGAGAGAGAAGGTTGTTGGAGAGGAGATGTTTAGAGATGAAACTCCATCTATTTGTTGGAGTTTCTCCTTGTTCCTTCTTTCATTTCAAATTCTCTAGTAGTGCCTTAGTTTCTATCATTAAAAATGGCAGGTTGTTCACTTTACGGTGTGTAGTGGCATTAGATGATGTGTTTAGACTGCACAAAGTCATAAAGACACGTTACAGCATGTGAAATATTCAAGATTTTGCAAGCTATAGCAACTCAGCCAATATGGTGTGGAGGTCAGAAACACGACATGTGTCAGCACAACACGACGTAACACCATATCAACATGGCATGTTCAATTAATCAAAGAAATTCAACAAAAGTCACAAGTAGTTCAACTTACGGCATGGATTCCATTCTTATGGCATGGCTACTTGAGCAAGTTACATCGTATTGGACCTTTCCACACACTGTGGTTTTTGAATTTTGGAGTCCTCACGAAGGTAGTTGAACTAGACCTTATGTCATGTGTCTTGATTCACATGACGTAAGTTTTTATGAGAAGAGGTTATAAACCCTAGTTTGCAAGGGTTTCTCTCACACTCACACCGTGTGTGATCTCTCTACCTTCATCTGAGCCGAAAACCGCCATCACTTCCTTTTTCCTCGACTCACGCCGCCACTGAGCACCTCCAACAAAGCTGCCCCACGATGTGTCTCCTAGCCCTTATGTCGTGAGATCCACACCAGTAGATGGGAAAAACAACCGTTCGTCACACCGTAAACCTCCCTCGACGCACGTTGTGCCCAAAAGGAGGCCACCAGCAACAGACGCAAGAACCGCCTTTCTGCACGATGTGTGAACAGAATAAAACATGGCGTAACCATCATCAGAGCTTCTCTGACTAGCACAATTCTTTACGGTGTGTGAATCCACAGAACACGTCATGTTCTTCACTGTGAGAACCATTTTTTAACATGGGTCGCACCAAGCTCACAGCAAAGCGCCCACACACTGGAGAATCTTCTTCATTAGACCGATTCCAGAGCCAATGTCTTTTCAAGATACATGAGAGGAGGAGGGCGTCTACACTCTTCTTCATTCCAAGAGGGTGGTAAGTTCCAGTTTCATTAATGAGGATGAGACAGATGAGTTGGGCATTGTAGATGAACTCAAGGAATATCTTAAGCTTTTAGGACTAAATTGCTGCATAGACGGTGTCCCCACCTACCCCAGGCTGGTCTATGAATTCTTGACCTCTTTTTCTAGTGATGTAGACCCTAAGAAGGTCAGAGAACCATTTGGCATTATTTCTTTCAGGTTGCTAGACAAACCTTATTGTATGTCATTTGATCGGTTTTTTGGTTTACTCGAGGTTAATTATCTTGGGTCTATTGGGTATCCAGTTGACTTTGATGCAAATGTATTTTGGATCCAAATTAATAAGGAGACCTCCTTTGACCCCGCATCAGCCCGTGCATCCAAAATTCACAACCTTATTTTCAAATTCTTGCATAGGGTCCTCTCTTTGTGTGTTATTGGCAAAAAGGAGACTATGGGGGTCGTGGGAAAATTGGATTGTTTCTTGTTATGGGCTGTAGTTCATGAGTATGATGTCAACATGGGGTATCATGTTCCAAAGAAGGTAAAGAAGACTAGGAAGGAGAAGAAGGGTGATATAATGATTGGGGGTATCATCACCAAGTTGGCCAAGGAACTAAAAATTGATCTTTAAGGCATTGAACACTTGGGGAGGAAGTTTGAGATTGATTGTGGGGTTCTCAAAATAGCTACTTTGATTGGGGAGAGGGCTAAAGGTTCGTATTTCCTTCCGGTCCATGGGAAAGAATAGACCATCACTTTGCCAAATCCCGAGGTGGTGACTGGAAAGAAGAAGCAAAACTGGAAGTATTTTACAACTACTCAGGATGCTGGGCAGCCTTCCTCTAGCAATGCACCGGGTTCTTCTACAACAGTCCAGACATAAGCAACTCCTCCTCCTTCTATTGGGACATAGACTGAGCTCTCATGGAGGTATACGGACATGCGCCAGCTCTATGGCTATGTCCAACAACATTTTGACAGCTAGGACATGAGAATGACTGCCTTGTAGGATCAGTACACACAACTTTAGACTTAGTACATAGGAATCCAGCAACAATATAGTGGTTTGCATGACTCCTACACTGGTTTATAGCAGCAGTATACTAGTCTACATGACAACTATGGAGGTTTACAGTAGCAGTATAGTGGCTTCTCACATCATATGGAACATATGTACAACATGGTGTCTCCCATGGATGCTTGGCATCTACATCAAGGTCATTATGCTTGGCCACAGCCCCCTGCATAGTAGTAGGAGGCTTCTATTTCTTCAGTGGATCCCCTTCATGCTTTTGTTGATGGCATATTCCTTGGACCTTTTATTTTCACTAAATAATATATCCTTCAAAAGAGCTAAAGTTGCAACTCCAAAACAAAAATTGATACCATGTAGTAACACAGTTTAAAGGCAGACCCCAGAGACAAACAAAATCCATGCTCCAAAAAGCAGGATGCATAACCAAACACAACTAATATTAGCTCAACGGTATCTGCGGAGGGACAGTGTCTGGTTCCTCTTCCATGTGGCCCTCCTGGATGGCCTTGCCTTGTGGTTAAGGTGACCCTTGCCACACAGTCCTCGAAACTTCTTCCCAGCAGAGGTGAGACCCCTGAGCTCACAGTGCTTGTGCACAGGCTTGGCGATCCAGTTGATCCTTGGGTCATTGCGGATGGCGATGTGAGCAACGTCAACAAGGATGACCTCGTAGTACTTATAGGTGGAGTCCTCGTTGATCCACTATGAGTTGAGAACACGAAGTCCTCCTAGATTGCGTCCGGCTCTCTCCTCAGCAACAGACCTCTTGTTCCTCTGGAACTTGAGCTGAGTGATACCCTGGTGCTTGGGCTTTCCATAGACAATACCCTTTGGCACATGCCTCTTCCTCCCACCACGCCTCACACAGACCCTATAGACAACATAACCCTACTTGGTCTTGTACCTGAGCCTCATAGCCTTGTCGGGGCGGGTGGGTTGAGTGACGCAGACGATGGACGGAAGCTGGCGATATTCCCAGCAGCGGACCCTCTGAACGAACCACATCACATCCGACTGCTTCTTCCTCCATAGCTCAGACACATAAGTGTATGCCCCCATGACTGCAGCGGCGGATGAGCTCTCTCTTCTTCCTCCCGCGGCGGGCGGATTCACCATATTCCTTGGACCTCAGGGGGGTGTTGACCCCTCTCTCTAATATTTCTCTATGTACCATGAGGTACCCAGTTGTGTCACTTCTGAGTTTGATTTGAGTAGTGAGGACACTGCAATCTTCAAGCTTAGGGAGGTACAACCGGCTGGTAGTCTTGTATCTTTTATTTCTAGCATTTTGTTTGATGTCATTTTCCTTCCATTGTCATTTGTTTTAGAAATTTGCTTATGTATTTTGATTTCTAGCATTACATGTCATGTTTCAAAATCAATATGAAATGAATGAAATTGTGTCTTATCTTTTCTCCCTTTGCTTGAACCATCTTTACATGAGAAGATAAAGGATATTAAGACAACTAATTGGCTTAATTCATATATTCTGAAATTTTTTGGCTATCATTGCTCACATCTCCACATCCCATATCATGTTGAAAAGTAAACTAAATTTTTTATCTCTATTGCTCAATACAAGTAAATATTCAAAAATCTTGAATTTGTGAACTATAGAGATTTGATTAGCCATCATCATGATGTTGCCAATATTATAATGAATATTTCATTGCTCCAATTGAGAATATTTTTATAAATGATTGAATTTCTTCTTTTCTATCTCAAACTTTCTTGGCAATATTTGCAAAACAGGAAGGGCAAAAAAAGGAGTGTGTGGTACCCAATCAATAACAAGGAAAGTGCAGCAATCAAATACAACAACAAACATTGGGTACTCAAATCATATGAAAAGGGGGTGTTTTTGAAAATTTAGTGAACCCCAAAAGATGGCTAAGTCACCCACGTGTCCACCAACTCAATGAAGATTGGGGATGTGCAGAAAGAGGGAAATTAATCCCCAACCGGTATTCCACGTGTGCGTAAGCCTGTACTCAATTGCTGAGTATCGCGCACGTGAATCCTATTAGATGTTTTGATTTGTATGATAAAGCAAATGCAAGCTGACATATATGTTAAGAGACTTTCTTTTCATTTCATCATTAATATCAATGGAACTTTTGGCATATCACCATTTTCTTGTCTCTATCATGCTTGTCGCTTATGACGGCTATATAGTTGACTTATTGAAGATAATTAGAATGAAATCCCAGAACTAAATTTCTATTTTGAGAGATAAAATTCAATTCTTTTTCAGTTACATATGTGAAATAGAGTTAGCATAATATTGATCTTTTATTTGTTCTTAAATGAAGATATGAAATATGCCCATGATTTGGATTGACATCCTATTTCTTTCCGCTTGAGGATAAGCAATGGTTCAAGCTTAGGGGGATTTGATGTGCACAGTTCATATCAGTTTCTATCTTGTTTGTCATCCATTTTTCATGCATTCAGACTCTATTTCATTCATATTCATGTTGATTTTCATGCATTCGAGGTATACTTACTCTCAGCTTCTTGTTGATGCACAAGTACTCAATTTCATTCTATTTTGATAAGAAAATGCCCCCAAATGCATATATTGGGTATTTCCCCTTTGAGTCATGCAGCTGGAGATGAATATTGAAGAAACACCCAGACTTACATTGTGTAACACAGTTACACATGCCGTAAGGCCTCATCAGATAAAACTCTTAAAGGCAGACACACGTCGTGTTGCCCAGAAACACGACATAAGGCACTTTTAGAGAAATTCGGTCAGGTATTTGGACTTACGACGTGTCGCCAAATTACACGTTGTAAGTCTGGGTCTCTCGAGTAGTTGCTAAGATGCACTTATCCACACGCCGTAAGCAGACCAATTTTCTATAGAATTTGAATTTGAACCTTTTATTTAGACAAATACGACTCTCCCTCCCTTGGGAAAGTTATCACGAATCATTTGGAGCATTTTTGCATGAGAGAACAGAGAGGATCTAAGGAGGGCAAATTTGGGGAAGACAAGGTGGTTATTTGAGAGAAGACCTCCTTTCCTCTCCATTCTTCTTCATCGTTGCATCTAGAGCTTCCCCGTTCGACTTCAACCTACTCGAGAGAGAAGGTTGCTGGAGAGGAGCTACTTGGAGATGAAACTCCATCTCCTTACTGACGTTTCTCCTTGTTCCTTCTTTTATTTCGAATTCTCTAGTTGTACCTTAGTTTCTATCATAGAATCACATGTCTACCATCACACTTCCACAAGATAGAAGACGCTCCATGCTAGGACGTGCCTACTCTTGGTCGATCAAGCTTTTCATGTGTGCTTCTTATGAAAAGCATCTAATATTTAATATTTTGTTTGAGGGGTTTTGTATATATAAAAATACATATACTTTATCCAATCACCACATACTTAGGAAGTATCATATATATGCTATAACCACAAATGAGAGCATGCAATAAATAGAACACACAAGCGATGGTTATGGCCACACTAATGTAATTCCTTAGAGCGATAAGGAATTAGAACCGCCTATGGTCCACATGATATGCATCCTGTTGTTGGTGAAGATTTGTGTTCAAACTAATCTAGGTTGATCGGTTCAACTCTTGAACCATTCGGCTCACCTCCTGGTCACTCGATTGGACTCTTCTAAAGTGGTCGTCTAGTTCTTAGGTCCAAGCAGCATTTGGACACCTCCAGTCAATCAGTTGGGCCACCAGTTGATTGGTTCATCCTCCTGTCGTCTGGCCTCCTCGGTCTTTCAGTTGATTGGGTCGTCTCACGAGCCGCTTGTTTCATCTTTGTACATATTGTTATCCCACATCGAAACATAAGTTAAAACTATCCTATTTCTTATTACATTATATATGGGAAAACCTCGAGTTACATTCAAGGGGAAATAGGAAGAAGAATATTAATTTACATTTCGAAATGAGAGAGAGGCTTGGCACACAGATCGATTAACAACAGGAATAAATAACCACAACCATGCACACACAAATTTGGAATTTTGGTCATAACCATGTTTCACATCCACCTTCAAAATCGATTTTATGGCGACGCATGTAAATTGCATACCCACACACACACACACACACACATATATATATATATATATATATATATATATATATATATATATATATATATATATATATATACAACAACTACTACTATAAAAGAATGAATCATTCTAGTTAGTTACAATTGTGCCATTCTCTCCACTAAGAAAACCTCCTAGCCAATCATATTGCAGCAATTTCAAAATTATGCAATCTCCTTAACTCAATCTCTTCTCACAATTTTTCTCTATTTTATCTTCTTTTATTAGTCTTTTCTCTCAAGACGCTGGTTCCTAACTGACATTTGTGGTGTTCATCTGACCACCATCCCCACTTCTTCCAAGTATGGGATAGTGTTGTGTCTAGTACGAGAATGTGCTTACATACGGTGGCATGCAAATAACCTCCTGCACATTGAGCAACCGTCGATGGTCACATATATGACTTTCTGATAACAACATTGGCAACCGCACACACCACCTCAATCCCTTCTACACCACTCCAGTTATATCGACTCTTGCAACAAAGTCATTGCTTCGGTGGACTCTTCTATTTTCTGTAGCTACCTTTTCCATCGACGAATTAGTACAACAACCAATGCTTTGAGCACTCCAGTCTACCAAGTTCCTGCAGTGCCGATGTATGAGTCTGAAGAACACCTTGATTTTATTAGTATCATCTACTCCATTATTTTGGCTTTTGTGAGAGAAGGGGTTTGTTTCGTATGCTTTCCTTACTAAGTTCACACGATTTCTTCATGAGTTGCTCTATTGAACGGTAGGTGCCTAGCAAAGACAAACAAAGAGAGGCCACGAGGTGCGTGGTGACCAATATAAGATGCAAGTGGATGGAAATTCGAAGGGATGGGGTATACATATGTCTTTCATATTGCGATCAATAAGGAATATTGAGGAATGAGCCATGGCTACAATATTGCGGAATACTTCCTTTTATCTATTGAATGGGTAACATATTCATTCTCTATTTGTAGTATTTCTCACGACGTGTTCCAGTTATAGTTTGAAGGGGAAATAGTTAAATCTCCTTTTATCTTTGTTTGTTTACCGGGCTTAATTTTTTCAGGTTCAAGGTCTGGCTAATATTTGATTGAAATTTGCTACAACCCATTAAACAAATGACGGCCAAAATCAAATGATGAACTTCTCCTTTTCTTTAGCAACGGGGAATTGATAGTGCAACATTCATAAACGTAGTTGGTACTGACGTCCCCAAATCTGCGGTGTGTCTATGTGGGAGGTTTAAAATAAACATGGAACTACTCACTGTGGAATAAAAAGATAGGATATTTGTACATTCTGGCCGTTTCCGACGCTCTCTCAACCAGTTCATCAACAATTTTTCAATATATAGCAATGAAGGATGGAGAGAAAATATTGCCCAGGAAATGACGCTCAAACATCTTCTCCAAGCCTGCTTCTACTACTAGGCTGCTTCCATAGGTGGAGGAGCACCATGACTCAACTTTGTGTTATTGTGCTACCTTCCTAATAGTTGTGTACTAATTTGCTTCTATTCATGTTAAAGAGGTATCCTCTAAAGACACAGTCATTCTCCAATTTCATCACTTACTAGAAAAACCATCTTGTATCCAGCTTATGAAAATTTCTACTCCCATCTCCTTCATCAATCCTTCATCCGTGTCAATGTTTAAATAGGCTGAAGGCAT
This sequence comes from Alisma plantago-aquatica, assembly GCA_963693085.1. NCBI lineage: Eukaryota > Viridiplantae > Streptophyta > Magnoliopsida > Alismatales > Alismataceae > Alisma > Alisma plantago-aquatica. The sequence continues at coordinate 1,126,458,137 of OY856409.1, read as the reverse complement.
CATCCTGAAGCATAGGTAGATTGCTTTTACTTGAAAAAAAATTGTCGATCTCTTTATAAGTACAATATGCATCACTGACGTTCTAGCCAAACTTGCATCTATAGACAACACATGTATTTGTTGGCCTAAAGTTTTAACCATGCATAAACTCTAATCTGTTAACCCTAGACCCTAATCTTGTTGTAATATATAGCTTGTTTTCTCTTTGATCATAGAATGGATAGATCATGGATGTCCATTCGCAATCGCTGCACCCCAGATTTTATATCTTGTCTTGACCAGTTTATTAGATTTTTCGAGGAACATAGGAAACAACCTGGAGATAGGTTCTGTTGTCCATGTAGGCATTGCGGTAACAATGAGATTGTATAAACTGAAAGCTAACAATCGATGGAGTGACAAAATCTTCATGTCATTGTTGTCTTTGTTGAAAGAAATTCTTCCTGAAGGAAACGAACTGCCGATCTCAACATACCGGTTAAAGAAATTGTTGTGCCCAATGGGAATGGAGGCCAAGAAGATACACACATGCAAGAATGATTGTGTATTATTTCAAAAGGACTATGTGGATTTGAAAGATTGTCTGAAATGTGGTGCGTCAAGGTATAAATTGACGACTTCGGGGGAGTCCAAAACTGGTTCTCCCACCAAGGTGATGTGGTATCTACCTATAATACCACGGTTTCAATGCTTGTTTGCGGGGATCATAATGAAGGATTGTTAATTGATAAAAGATCACAATATTAGAGGCATGGATGTTTATATTTTTATTATGTTTTATTTTTCTGAATGTGAACTTTACAATGTGAATGTGGACTTTACAATGTGAATTACTTTTTTATGTGAATGTGAACTTTACAATGTGAATGTGAACTTTACAATGTGAATGTGAACTTTACTATGTGAATTACTTTACAATGTGAATGTGTACTTTACAATGTGAACTTTACAATTAGTGTTACTTTACAATGTGAAATTTATAATTTGAATGTGAACTTTCAGATGGCTGAGCATTCCCATGATGACCGTGCTGATGATCACCGTGAGGGTGAGGACGTGCTTGCACCGCCTGACAATGTAAGTTTTAAGAATATATCCCTGAGGTTTCCATCTATATGTTCATTTATAATTATATTATGTAAGTGTGTTTTTTATCAAATTTTAGGTTGGTGATGTACCCCCTGAAGAAATTACAACGCTTGATGAGAAGCAAAAGAAAATTGAGAAAGTGAGGGGCATCACAATGATGAACAAGTTAATACATCAAAGGGGCAATGGACCCAAATTGGCTGTGGATTTCGATCAGACAGGAAATCCATATGGAGTGAACCGCAACTCATTTGTTTCATATCTTGGGGTTCTTACTCGCATCCATTGCAGTCCTATCCTAGAATCATGGCATAATGTTCCTAAGGGGAAGAAAGACCACATATGGAAGGAACTATGTGTGAGTTATTATTATTTGTAATTCTATTTGTGTAGATTACTAATTTTTAGGATACTAGTTAATAGCAATTCTATTTAATTTGCAGAGCATATTTGATCTGGATGAAAAGCTGCATCGTAAATGTGTGATGCAACGTTGTGGGAGGGTCCTAAGGAACTATAGGACCATTACTCCATGCTCGACAAGAGGCTTCTAAAGGTTAATTTTAAAGTAAGAGTTTTCCTGGGAAGTGAAGCTACAGTCGGATTTTCTTTACCAAGCACTAAATTTAATCATGAAGAGCACAATATGATGCTTATCATTTTTTAGTAGATGTAGATAATTCTATATTTCACACTGGGTCCAAATCTTCTGTACCCAACCTCTGTTCCCACCTCTGTACCTACAACATCTCATCCACAGACATGTAGGTCATCTAGCGGAGTGTGCGGCTCGGATATGTTGGGCACATTATCCCGGGCACAGAAGATTTTAACCCGCTATCATAAGATTTTAACCCGCAATCATTAACAAGCAGTAAATTCTGTGATGTCATGGCGTTATTACCACAATACATAGATGCCTATATTTTCCATTTTTTTCTTTCATTATAATTGTAAATTGCCAAGTTGTTTCACCAGTGTTATAAATCTACTTTTAATGCATCATTGAATCTCAGATGTGAATCTGATGCTTATTCATTATCATATCTTCATTTTTAGTACATACAAATAATTGCATATGCGGTGATTTCAGCCATTTCTCGCTTTATGTCTATTTCCTATTTGGCATTTTATGTATTTCTTGCTTAGATAATCACTTCCTACCTTACCAAACTTATGCCTCTTTTTTTGCAGGAGTCTAGAGTTTGAGAAATTTTCATTAGCCTCTTATTTCTGACATGGTTAATTCTTCTACTCGGCCCACAAAAAACCATCAACAATCACCAAAAAATTATTTCAAACTGAGATGTAGATAGTGGTGTCTACAATAGGACTATTCTATTAGTAATATTATTAGAAAATTTTAAAGTATCTCTCCAATAGGAAGAATACTAAATTTTCTTATCTTAGATGGAGCATGATCATCTCATTTCCTGGTCAATAACATCCTTGTACTAGACAAAACACAATTTCTGCCTTTTTTTGTCTAGACATATGACGGTTGTGTCCATGATACAATAACCTATGACACACAATTTCTACCTTTTGTACATGAATGAAATAGAGTAGACCATACTTTATATATCTTTTACATTTTATTAGATCTCCTCTTTTATAGAATTGTAAACATTTTAAATGCAAAACTACTAATATAAATACCATATATAATTTTTCTTATTATATATTTATTACACATGTCAAACTTTTTCTAGATATGTATACGACATTTTAGTTTTAGTTTTCAAGACTGCTTTGTAACTCTAAGAAACTAGATTTCTTATTTTATATATATTAACTTTTAACTAAAATTTTATTTTATACCCTTACATTTATGTTCTCGATCGACACCATTTCAACTTACTAGATGCATAATGTTATTTTTCTCCCAAATATAGAATACACCAAAATACCTTATGAAAATAAATAACACTATCATGGTGATCACTATAATATATTGTCTTATTCTAATGACTTATGTAATTTAGTTTTTACCTTTACAATGTTGTTAAATATGTTTTGATCAATTTTAACCTAATTCAAGTTAACCATACAGTTTTTCACATGTATTGTATTTTTAGTAAGACACTTTAATAATATCTTCATATATTAAACAACTCAACTCATTTTAGTAGGAATAACCTTTTTTTTCAAATGTCAAGCTACAAATATTCAAAATCACATAGTTATAGGCTAATAAATATATTGTTAGGAAAACACGGTTGCACTAGATGGAAGCTTAGGAAGTTGCATTAGGTTATCCACTTGATTTTGGAACCCATTTTTTTAAGATTAAGGACTAAATCTTATAGCATGAACATGTGGATTCCAAAACGTAGAAAACTGATAAATTCAAACAAATAAGAAATGAGACAATGACGTCTCAATATTTTATTGAGACAATATTACTCATGCTAAATGTAAAAGGTTTTCAAATCACAAACAACTTCATATTAATAATTATATATTAATTCATCATTATGTTATCTTCTGTACAATCTTTACATTCCACACCAAAAACACACTATCTTCATACAAAAGAAATATTAATGCCACTCTCTCTTTTTTTGGCATTAGTTTGCTCCATTTTTTTTCTATATTTGGTTCATAAAGCAATTATATAATAATTTAAATGTCATATTAAACAAATGCAAATTGTATATGTTTCTAAAATGTCAAACTATTTGATACAAATTGAATACGTATAATATGACATGTGCATGTGCACATATGTGTTTACTAGTATATATATATATATATATATATATGTTTGGGTTCTTTATGTGTGATAAGATAGACGTGCACATCAACTGATTCATATATTCACATCGCATACAATAAATAAACATGATAAATCCAAAAATCCAATCATATCGATTATCCTAAAATATAATTAATTGATGTGGCTCTGATACTACTGTAGGGATATAGTGCATCAAATAGGTAGCGGAAACAAAAAAGTTACTGACATATTCCACATTAACCAGTACATTGTGTCAATAACTATGCAATGGAAAAGATGGTTTCACAAAGATATACCTGGTCCTTGAGCAAGTCTAGTGACAATCCTCATCGATGTAGATGTGTACTCTATCTTGGACAATGTCTGTGCAGCTCCTGGTTGCACTGGGACTCGTCTGACTACTCTTCCATGGGCAACAGACTCGGACAACTGCTGGAACTACTCCTCAGATCTAACCACAAACTATAAGTTTATGTTGCCCTCCCAGTAACAGCCAAAGGACTCATGCCTCTAGAGGTAGTCTACACTGACCAACTAGAACTCATGTCATCCTACTAGAACGAATAAGAAGGAGTTGTCCCTCCCGTTGGCGTACTAGTTACGAACCTGCTCTCCCATAAAAATGATCCTCAGTTGTTTCTCTCCCATAGCTATCCCTCCCTATTCGGGTAGGACTTGGTCAGACTCTCTTGGTTACCACAACCAGAGAGGACAACAATTGTCAGAAAAAATGATTCTCAATTGTCTGTGTTGTGCTCTGGGAAGCCCCTAGTACCCCTCTTTTTATAGTAGAGGGCAGGTTCAGGGTTCCCAGTCTGTGTGGGAGTGGAAGGGACCAGAAGATCTTGAATTTTCACAACAATTCTGGAAGTTTCGCAACATGTGTGTGCCAAAACAGTCATCTCATAACCGAGACAGTTGTTTTGCTACATGAAATGGTTGTTTCATGATGTTTTCCAATCTCACTTGAATTGCCAATTTGAATCCAATTAATGATCACCATGATATCAGCACTAATCCTTGATGTGCTCGAATTTCTCCACGAATCGGGCATCTCGCTTTCGGGAAATGGTCGTCTCGACCACTAGACGGTCGTCTCGCATATGCAAAATGGTCGCCTCACTTTCGAGTTCAGACAAAACTCAGCCAAGTCAATTCTAATCAACCTAACACTCTAAACATCAGCCTCAACACTTAAACTAAACATATGGCAGTCTAGTCAGCTGATTTGTTGTGTGAATTGAGTACCTAAATACTTTAGTAATCAATTCAATCATCATTCAGCATCAAACTCCTCTTCTAGATGAGTTCCTATGTGTGTGACCCTATAGGCCCCATATTATGTTGGCAATGAATGTCTATAACAACTTATGACATCAAGCAATGAGTAGTGCCTAATCTGACATCATTGCTACCCAAGTAAATAGAAAGTTGGAGAACAACTTCAACCTACAATTTGTGTATAGTGTTATAGTGTTTGTATAGTTCCTTTGTCAATGATATCCAAATTGAACTAGAGGCATGGAGTAGTCATCCTCATTATTATTCAATCTTGTTTCTTGAAACATAGTAGACTGCATGAGATATATGTAAGCTAAATATCACATATTGGATCACATGTGTATGGCCATACTTTTTGTCAGTCTCGTTAATCAAGAGGCCTTGAATATCATAATCTTATAGGAGGGACAAATCTCATCTCTATCAATCACAATCAACCCCCATGTATCAAAGTCACCTAATCATGACCTTTATAATAACCCATCTTTCAGGAATGCATTTGATGATGTCAAAGTGTACCCAACAACTTGTGATGAGTGCAGTGATTTTAGATCTAAGAACCACAACCATCACCATCACTGTGAGAGATTACTATGACTTCCATGATGATGGCTTCCATGTGTCACTCTCATGGTGGGTATGTCTAATACATTATTCTCTAACATGTATATGTATGCTTGGTTTGATATTGCATATCATGACTAATGAGATTCAATCATCAACCAACCGACACTGTGATCTTATGTGCTATCGTTGTCTATCAACCTTCCACAACAACAACCGATCAGGGACATAATGAGAATATATATGTGTACTCTTAACATCTGTATTATCTCATTTCTTCCAAGTCACGTACTTGAAGACATACGTCATTGATTAATATCATTCTATAGACATTTATTATGTTATACATTATCTCATAATTGAATATACAAAATAAATCAGAAGCTTTCCTTTAGTATTAATCAAATCATTTACATGTTGTGCCATTACAATAATCATATGATTGGTTCTCTAGGAATACATAACAACAAATGACTCGATTCTATGCTATGATTCATCAGAAATGAGTAGTCAACATCGGGTCATGACAAGTCAAATTGAGTTATTTCATTCTGATATGTCTTCTTCATGCTTTATATCTATTTCAGTTGACCCACATGCGGCACACTCTTTTATCACTAGTGAAGTGATAGTGTAACATATCGGATCTTGGAAGCTACCCTAGAAGTTTGATCTTTTGGACTTAGCCAAACAAGTTGAGGATAGATCTAGTAGATGTTCAGTATAACCCTAATGTAACCTAATGCATACACATTAGGCTTATGCCAATAATGGAACCTAAAATGTGTCATCTAAAGTATATAATGGAATACATGATAATTCATGCTTAATAATCACATAAGACTCATTTGGATGGTAATAAGAAGTTAAATAACCTAATCGGATGAATAGTTTTGGATAATGGGCCACTAATGGGCCATATGATATATCTCATTAAAAAATCTCAAAAGTGAAATCTAAGTTAAAATCATGTTCCTTGGGTCCCAATTACCTTGGGAGTCAAGTTTCACACTATTCACATAATAATAATTAATTTAATTCATTTCAGAAAGAAAAGATCTAAGTTTCCCAAAATATCAAATAAAATATTAAATGTCTCCAAAAGAGGAAAACAATCTTGGATTTGTAATCTACATAATAATTATAGCCTTTGGGTGAATTTTCATCCAATTTGGAAGATGTTTGAATAAAAGGTGAAATCAGGAGAGAAAAAGTGTGTAGAACCTTAAAAATATTATAATTAGATAAACAACTCCAACATGTGAAATTGATAGAAAATTCGTATCCAACACATTAAATGTGACTTGTGTGTGAAGTTTCATAAAATTTGGAGAATCTTAAAATCATTAATACATGAGGAAAGAGAAAATAGGATTTGATTTATTTAAAACATTAAAAGTTATCAAAAGGCAAATTGAATTGTATAATCGGAATCTAGATGCCTTAATTGGTCTCTACACTAAAACTTCATTTAATTTGGGATTCTTTTGCACCCTCTAATGAAGAAAGAGAAAAGCTAAATGATTCAATGTATCACTTTGTTCCGATTTCCTTTTATATAAGGTTTGGTCTTATTTCCCTATCACGTGGTTCCTCCAACTTGCCTTTTTTTAAGCCAGATCTAAGCCATTGGATCTAGATCCAATGGAAGTTGCTCTCTCTCCTACCTCTGCTCCCTTTCTTTCCCTGCGAGTAGACACCTAGTTCACCTCTGATTTTTGGCGTAGATATATCCCTCACCTCTCCATAATTTTGATTGAGTTTTTCTCCTATGGTTTCCTAGAGTGAGCCTGCATAGGATTCCTATATATGCATAGGGTTTTCATTGCTTTTTCACAAAATCACTACATGAGTTCTTTGTGCCGTGTTACTGTTCTATTTCCTCTCTGGTCTCACCTTCCCTTCCATCTTCTCACCTTCTTTTGCCTTTAGACCGATGGGAATTCTTTCCCCAACCACCGTTGTGGTCCATGGTCTCTTTTTCCAGTAATGGTTGGTTCTCGTGCTTCCCCTGACCTGCTTCACCTGCTCCGACCAACTCTATCGGGAAGGTTGTGTTGGGTGTGAGGCCTGCGACCCTAGGAAAAGCCTGGAGAAGGTCCTATGTGGTTCCACTGAATCTCTCAAAGCTTACTGCCCAGTTAATTTCAATATATGAGGTACGAATCAAGTTTCCCCCTTTTTCCTTCTAGTCATGGTGGGGATCAGTTCTAGAGATCCCAATTTTCCTTGCCACCTTTGTCCTAGCTCACTGTGTCAAACAAGAAACAAGGGACTTCTGTCTGAGATCAGTTTATGGCGATTTGCACCATGTCGCCAGATAGGTCTTGGAGCTGAGATTCATTTTTGTTGTATCTCCCTCATGTATGAACGAGTAGAGGAGGAAGATGAGTCCTCTGGACTTCTCAATTTTACCCTCCTCGGATTCTCTTTCTGTGCTATTTTGCGCAAGGGCTATTTTGGTCTTTTTACGGTCGCTTGTGTTTTGTTCAATGCAGAAGCGAGTTGCCAAGTTATCTATGGGGACGACTGAGTTGGCCAACAGTGATTGGGCCAACTTAGCACGTGGCCCACCCCTCTCCCTCTCTCTTTCTCTCAAAGGCATTTTGCTGACGTGGAAATTTCTGATTGCCCCATATTCGAAAGTTCATAACTAATTAATCATATCTCAAAAAAATGAAATAAAATATGTTTTGAAATTAGAAAAATATGGACTTCCTTTTGGTACTAGTTTTTTCACCTGATTCAAATGCTTAATAATAAGTAATTTTGATGGATTTTCCTAATTGGTTATAACTTGTAAACTTCATAACTAAATATATATAAGTCAAAAAATATAATAAAATACGTTTTAGACTCAAAAAATATAACCTAAAATATGGCATTGTTTCGGTAACCTAATTCACTAATATTAAAAAGGTAAATTTTAGTGTTTTGCATAATCAATGTAATTTTAACCCCAACTTCACATACATGATAATAGGTGGTTTGGAAATGTAGATTTGGATCTATAAGTGATCTTGTACTATTTAGATTCTGGAATAAGGTATGTTGCATTCACTATTACTCCATGTTGAGCAATTCACCTATATTATTCTTTCTCTTGGTCCTATGGACAATAGCATATACACATTGCTCTTTTCTATTGATATCATGGTTCTTGTGAACTATCTTGTTTGTGGTAATCTTGGATATTCTCTTAACTCTTGTCTTGTAACTTGGTGCATGTTGGACTTTTAATGATATGAGCCCACTATGATGTGGATGTTATTTGTGGACATGTGATATCTTGTTCCCACTTGCATGTAGATGTATGTGTTGTCCATTGTGTGATGGAAACATTGTATAATCTAACTATACTTTTTACTTGTCTCTACATTTTACATGATATGTGATTCAGTAGTACTAGAGTAGTTTAATTGCATTAGTTTTTGGGTATGTTCCCCTATTTTTGGGATGGAGGTGGTGGTGCCCCATACCCGAGTTTTAGGGATGTGAAGCCTTGGCTCAACTTTTATATATTGGGAGTTTGGCAGTGTGTCATTCTGTATCAGATTTCAAGGATGTGAAGCCTTGGATGCCTTTGTCTTTATATTGTTATAGGGATATGTTTATCTCACATGGGGTGTGTGCCCTACTTGTGCTTCATTTCCCACCATGGTAGTCGATGTATATATGGAACAATCTTTTATTTGTTTTAATGGAAAGTATCTCTTTTATTGTGGATCAATTCTTTTGATACCCACTTGGGTGGTACTTTTCTTTTCTATGGGAAGCCTTTATTACTTGATGTCCTTTATTCTTTTAAATTGCTCAATTTTACTTTTCAGTATGCACATACCAACCTTTGCTGATGTCTTCTATTTTTCTCTTCTTGCTGGGGTATGCTTCCAACCCTAGGTGAAAGACATGGAGGACATGGCATAAAGTTATGGACCTAGCTTAAGGAGTTAAAGCTTGGAGACAATCTTGATGTCGTTTAGATTTCCCTCTACATGGATCCTTATGATGTACCCTTACATGTAAGTAAAGATGTTCTTTAGTAACCTTATGAGAAATTAAATATAGTCAATGTTTTTATTCCGCTGCTACACTTTGGTTGTTTTGCATACCATAAATAAGATTTGAAAATTTTACACCCACTCCAGCTTATCTTTTAGGTGTGATTGGACTGGAGGTTCGATTCTTCTAATTTTTAGTAGGGAGTGGATCCCCTCTGGGTCCCACTCCTTACAGATAGCTAATTATTCTATTCATGTTAGTCGTAGATGTGATAGTCTTCGCTTAAAAACCCCTTTGGTTGGTTCCACCGAGATGCGGGAGGTTTTTCCATACTGTGTTCTTTCTTTCTTAGGATGCAACATTCAAGTGGACCTTATATCACTTGATATGCATAGAATCAATGTGATTCTTGGTATGGATACTTTGGAGAAGTATCGGGTGGTATTGGACAGTAGTTCCAAGGTGGCTACGTTATGTGACGGTGATGTTTTATGGGTCTTCAAAGGAGAGACTAATGAGGCAAGGTTGTGAAGCGTTCTTAGCTCATGTGGTGGATACTAAGGTGATGAGTCCTAGTATCCAAGAGGTACCAATTGTTCGTGATTTTGAGGATGTGTTTCCCAGTGAGTTTCTAGGTGTTCCCCACCTCATGAGATTGACTTTGATATTAATCTAGTTCTTGGTACACAACGGATAGCATAGATATTGTACATAATGGCGCCAACTGAGATGCAATAGTTGAAGAAACATTTGCAAGAGTTGCTTGAGAAGGGCTTTATCAGACTGAGCTCTTCCCCTTGGGCTGCTCCCGTGTTGTTTTTTAAGAAGAAAGATGGTTCCACAAGGTTTTGCATTGGTTGCCGACATTTGAACAAGGTGACGATCAAGAACAAGTACCCATTTTCGTAGATAGATGATTTGTTCGATTAGTTGAGGAGATTTGTAGTTTTTTCTAAGATAGATCTAAGGCTAGGATATCATTAGTTACAGATCAAGGTGGATGACATAGCCAAGTCAACTTTTAGGACTCGATATGGTCACTACGATTTTGTGGTTATGCTATTTGGGCTAACCAATGCACTAACAACATTCATGGATCTTATTAACAAGGTGTTCTAGCCTTATCTTGACTAGTTTGTGGTTGTGTTCATTGACGGCATCCATATCTACTCCCATAACAGTCAACAACATGAGCAACATCTATGGAAATCATTGACCTTGTTGAGACAACACAAGTTGTATGCCAAGTTCAGCAAATGCGAGTTTTGGATGAAGGAGGTGTCATTTCTTGGGGACGTGATATCAGCTGAGGGTGTTTGTGTGGACTCCAAGAAGGTACAATATGTGTTAGAATGGGAAAAACCAAAGACGCTGACATAGGTTTGTAGTTTCCTTAGCTTGGCAGGCCATTACAGGAGGTTCATCAAGAACTTCAGTATAATGGTGTTACCCCTAATGAAGTTTATGGGGAAAGGTATGTCATTTTTCTAGGATGACAACATTCTTTTCTACTTTTAAAGGAGAAGTTGACTACTGCACCGGTTTTAGTGTTTCCAGAGAAAGGAAAGGGCTACATTGTCTTCTATGACACATCGAGAATGGTTTGTGTTGTGTGCTGATGCAAGATAAGAGCATGATTCCTTTTGCTTCCCAACAACTCAAGAAACACTAGGAGAGATACCTAACGCATGATTTAGAACTTGCTATCGTGGTCCATGCTTTGAAGATTTGGAGACACTACCTTTAAGGTGAGAAGTGCTAGATCTTCACCGACCACAAGAACTTCCAAAACATCTTTTCAAAGTAGGAGTTGAATATGCAAAAGTGATGTTGGATGGAATTGATCAAGGATTATTATTGCACCATAGATTATCATCCAGGGAAGGTGAATGTGGTGGTAGATTCCTAGAGTAGGATGTCTTCTTTGTCATCATCTGTTGATAAGGCGTAGTTGTGTTCTTTGGTGTGCCATAAGTGAGACATGTTGGTGTCTCTTCGCCAGATGAATGTGAAGTTGGAGGTCTCCTTGTTGGTAGGATTGTTGGCTCAGTTACAAGTGAAGCCTGTGTTGAGGTAGTAGATTAGAGATGCACAGTGTGGATACAACAGATTCGAGCAGAGTTTGGCAGCGAGAAGCGTGATGGCTTCCATGAGTCAAAGGATGGGACAATGTGTTTGTAACGCCCCTCCAAGCACATACTTGACAGTGGAAGCAAACCCTATGTTGTCCATAAAATGGGTCACTCAGCTTGGAGGAACATTACAAAACATGATATACATTGCAATAAAATAAATGAAACACCATGCATTTACTAGAAGTATTGATTCATACATTGTTCTTTGAAAAAGAAAACATAAAGTGTCTCATTCTTGAATTGAAATCTAATACATGAAACGTGGAACAAATCTAGGCCATAAATCTTCTTTGAAACTTGAAATAGGATCTTCTAAGGTATAGATGGCACCCCACCAAGCTAAGTCTTGGGATCTTCTACTTTGAAGCACTCACTTCAAATACCTTTGCTCCTTAATCTAGGGACATATCATCCCATGACCATGTGAAAACAAATACACACATCAGTAAGCGGCACTATACATTTTATAAGAACTCAAAAATAAACATATATACTTGATTTGAGAGAAAAACTTGACACAAATTAAATTTGAACATTCTTGATTACATGAATCTTATAAAGAATTGAGCAGTAAATATATGCATCTCTCTATGATGCCCACTTAAGAGCACATGATTGCTAGGAAATCCCATAATGGCATGAATGACCATGATTTAGCTATAAAATCCCATTCTAGCATGAATGCCCATAACGACCCCTTGAGCTCCATGATTCGAGAAGCATATAAAAACTGATTCAATTCCAATTAACTTTACATTATCATGATATTAGCATTAGCATAAACACGTTCCTTGAACTTAACATGATTGGATTTCTCCCTCTTAAAACATGAACTTTAAAACCCATTATTCATTGATCATTAATTATAATCTCTAATCTTAATGAACATGATAACCATATGACATAAGATTTAGAAAACATCAATCAATTTATATGATGAACATGATTTGAGAATTGAACTTGAAATTGAAAGCATAATTCCTACATCATACATATCATTCAATTCAACCAAAGTACATTTGTATAGTGGCATGACCCGCTTACCTAGAGTAAAGCAAATCCTAACTTGGTCTCTCTAATCTTGAGTCAAATCTTAAGTCTCCTGAAAATAACATGATTCCTATTAATTATCACTTTAATCAGCAACTAAAACTCTAAATTTTCCCTTAGGAATATAGTCTCATTGTAATGAATTAAGGTTTTAAATTAGTAAAATTGAGTTCCTTATTTTAATACCTTTCCAATGACTATTTATGCATAATTTTCTGATAAAGTATCTAATTTATGTGAAGTTTTAAAGTAGGGACTAATCAAAAGTTTTCAACTAATTAAAACACACCTATTTCTTCTTTTAGGCCGGCTGGGCCTCGCATTAGGCCCACGAGTCGCACGGTCCATGATCTACTTACTTATCACAATTAGACATTGTCATCTAGTTGTCTCCCCAACCACAGCGTGAGATTCTTCCGCTCCCCCATTCCTTGTGAATAGAAAAGGACACCACCTTGTGGTGTTCGGCTGGGGTTGCTAGCGGATTGTCCTGACCTTAAATCTGCATATAACGCCTTCCAGTCAGACATTTTTAGACATTACTTAATGCCCTATTGTCCTCATCACCTGCATCTTCAGATGGCTCCTCGTCTCCCCTCTCTCTTGTTGTGCAATTCTGCCCTATTTACCCTACTTAGAATAGAGTAGCACGGGGGGTACAACCTCCTCTAGGTTGGGGTGTCAGGAAGCCACCCTAGGTGTAGGAACAACGGCTACAAGACCATCCTGAATGGCCAAAGAGATGAGATCAAACTTCCAAAAATTGGGCTCACCATGGGAGGGGCCGCCATGACCGTCAAAGTGTAGGTTTTGAGAGGCAGGGGTTGAGGGTACAGAAGGTTGCAAACGCATAAGAGGCTATGGAACTACCTTAGATGTGGGTGTGAGTTTCTTCTGTCCTCTACATAGTTTTCAGATAGCTATATGCATATATAGGGATGCCATGATGGGTAGTCAGTGAGGATTCCAGGTTCTTTGGGTATACGTTGAGAAAGGAAACCCATATGAATTGGGATTCCCATATGCAAAAGGAACCAAGGAAAAACTAAATATTAAAATCTCATATATACAAACAATCAAAGAGAAGACATCGAATCTCCTTTTTCTTCAGTGAAGGCTTATTGCTTTTCATGCTACAATAAGGAGACAACTCTCGATCTTTATCATTACTATCATTTTTTTTTCTTTTTAAGGATTACCTAAAAGGGATTTGAGACTCATTTTTTTAGGAAACCCAAATATTATTAATACTCAAATTACATGAATTTTATAGGGATATATTTTTATCAGGAAATAGTATAATTATACTATTATCCTTTAAGTATTTTTCATTTATTTCCTATCCCCAACACTTAAAGAAAAATCTTACTTATTTGGGGGGTCATTAGCATTGGGGATCCAAAACCATGATGATAATTACTATCCACTCAAAGTTCATGTCCCCTGTCTTTTATGCCCTTTTAAAAAAAAACTTCCTTGGAGGAAAGAGAAAAAGAGAATATGTATACTTCTCTTTTTTTGTTTAAAAGCTAAGGAATAAGGGAAACTTATTATCTAAGTTAACTTTTCCTTATTTATATTTTTAAATCTCCACTCTTTTGTCTTTTTTCCATTTATGTATATTGAACTGATTTAATCCTAAAGAAAAATAAAGGAAGCATATTTTGTTATCTTTAATGTCAAACTTCACATAAATAATTCCATGTTTGGGGTAACTTGCATTAAATTCTAAATTATAAATTTTTATAGTTGAAAATTTACAATTAAGACCCTAAATTTATATTATTTAAAATTTGGGATGATATAGTGTTACCACGGTAGAGCAGTGGTTCTTGATGTTGATAATCTAAGGAAGTTAGTTATGGAAGAGGCTCACTCTTCTATGTATGCTATGCATCCAGAAAGCACGAAGATGTATCAAAATCTGAAAGATTTGTATCGGTGACCTGGATTGAAGCATGACGTGGTTGAGTTCATGACGAAGTGTCCTGTGTCTCAGCATGTTAGGCAGGGCATCAGAAGCCTGCATGGATTTTTCAACTATTGCCAACACCGCAGTGGAAATGGGATCATATTACTATGGACTTTGTGGTTGATCTTCCTAGGACAGCCAAAGGTCATGATTCCATATGGGTGATAGTGGACATGTTAACCAAATCAGCACACTTCCTTCATGTGAAGACAACATATACAGCTCAGAAGTTGGCACAGGTGTACATTGATGAGAATGTTCGTTTGCATGGTATCACAACTACCATCATTTCAGACAAAGGTCCTTAGTTTACTAGTCGCTTTTGGGAGCGTCAACACACAGCTATAGGTACACAGTTGAGGTTGAACACAACATTTCACCCACATGCAGATGGACATTTTGAGAGGACTATATTGACCTTGGAGGATTTGTTAAGAGCCCATGTTTCGTAGTTTTTGGGCAGTTGGGATGTGCACCTCAGTTTGATACAGTTTGTGTATAACAACAACTATCATAGGAGAATCGATATGGCACCTTATGAGGCTTTGTATGGGAGACGTTGTAGATCTTCATTGTGTTGGTATTATCAACTTTTGGGTCCTGAGCTTGTACAACAGACGAGAAAGAAGATTAAGATTATATAACAACAACTGAAGGCATCCCAAGAAAGGCAGAAGTCTTATGCTGATAATCGTCACAGGCCCTTGGAGTTCCAAGTGGGAGACAAGGTATACCTCAAGGTCTCTCCTTAGAAAGGTGTGTTCAGGTTTGGAAAGAAGGGTAAGTTGGCTCCCATATATATGGGACCTTACCCTGTAGTGGCACGTGTTGGGAAGGTGGCTTATAAGTTGAAGTTTCCACCTGAGTTGCATAGTTCACATCCAATTTTCCATGTTTCAATGTTGAGGAAGTGTCACCCCCTGACGTAGAGTTGGTGCTACAACCTATTGAGGTGGAGTTGGAAAAGGATGTGTCGTATGTGGAGGGTCTGGTGTTGATCTTGGATCGAAGGGTGAAGAAGCTGAAGAAGAAGGATATCATTTTGGTTAAGGTTTTATGGCATAATAATGTCATGGGGGAAGCCATGTGGGAGCTTGATAAAGAGATGTGTAGGAAACACCAGTCTCGTTTTGCGTAGGATTTTGGGGCAAAATCCCTATTAGGGGTTATGGTTGTAAGACCCTTGACCTGTCTTAGTGCTTGATCTTTCTTTCTTTTGTTTAATAAGATGCATAGGCCTTAATCTAATAATGTGATGAGCTTTAATAACATGCGACCTACTTATGTTTTCAGTTTGGTCCAATTTGGTTGATGTTTGAGCTAGTTATGCTTTATGTGTGCTTGTTTTGGACCTAATTGCAATTGCAATTTGTCACATGTTGATGTCCTCTTATGTTTTGGCATCATGAGAGAGATAATGGTGCTTAGTGGTGCCTTGTTATACATTGTCTTGTTGAGGAGAGAATTGGTGACATCATGTGTGGGAGTTAGGGTTTGTTTTGGTGCTTTGTGTAGATGGTTGACCTTACTTGAGTGTTGACCATTTGAGTGGGTTTTTAACAACCCCCTTTGTGTTTTCTTATCTCTTATCTCTATGGTCTATGATGTTTTGGGTGTGCTTTAATTTCCCTTTGGTCAAAGATGGTGGTAACTCTCTCTCTCTCTCTTGGGTCAATGAGATACCTAGCGTTCATGTGGTTTGATGTGTCTTCGATCGATAGACCCTTGTGTTCTTGGTTCTCTTCGACCAATGGCCTTCAAGGCCAAGTGAGTTCACTGACTTACCTTGTTTTTCACAACCCTTCTTGCATGCATGTCTTTAGTGGTTGTATGGTTGTTATTTGATGGACATATGGAATGTTTAGTTGGACACCTAATCTCTTTCATCTCTCTACTACCCTTGAGTACGTATGCCTATCTATTTGCATGCATATGAACCTTTTACTCCTTCCTTCCTCTCTTCTTTCTTAGATATCAGCCCTTGGTGTCTGGTGGTGAAGAGGAACTTGACCTTGGAGCTTTGGTGGCCGATCATCTTGCATGTGGTGATCTAGGGTTGGAGTGCCTCTTATTTGTTGATTTTTTGGTGCTCCTTGTACTGGGTAAGTGACCTAACCTTCTTGATGTCATTTTTCTTGAACCCTACCCTTTCTTATTCTCTTGGATGAACCCATGGTTCTTCATGGTGGTCTTCTTGAGGAACTCCCCTCCAATAGAGGTTGAATCTATGGTTTCCATAGTAGTACCTATGTGAGATGAAGATTCCCTCCTCCTTTCTTTCTTTTTTGGCATATGGATTTTACCTTCTTCTCTTGATCTTTCCTTTGATCTTCATTGCTTTTCTTCTCTTTATGTGATCTTGCTTGACCGTGAGGTTGATCCAAGCTGTGGTTTCTTCTCTCTCATGGAGCTTGTAGCTTGGGAGTTGACCTTCACCTCAAGGCGGGTTATATAACTCTCTCCTCTACTATTGTTGAACCTTTATCTTTCTTGCATGTTACTAATTAATCTCTAATTTATAATCATAAGTTGATAGATGATTCTATCATGTTTTATGGTTTAATATTATGAAGTATTCTTGTCTAGATTTCTCTTTCTCCTAAACCCTAATTCTTGTACCCAAAATCTAAGTGATGGTGGAGTTGTTGTTTCTTACATGCATCTTGATTGATTGATTTTACTACCATGTTTTGATTCGGACTTTACACGAAGATGAAGATTTTGGTTCTTCATTACATGTGTTTGGCATATGGTTCTCCCTCTTAGTATGCTTTTGGTTTTCATATGTTCAGTGATCAGATTTCTAGGGTTTTGAATGATGCTTTCTATCATGAACTCATCTTTATGCTTGGGTTCAGTTTCATGGTGTTGATCACTTTGTTTGTCTTGGTTTTAAGATGTTTCCTCTCTCTTCATGGCTCTAAGTAGCATCTCCTTCGGTCGATGAAGGTTGAATGTACTTGGGTTGTTGAGTGGTTTACTTTGAGAGGTCAAAGGCTTGGTGGTGGTTTTTGGTCAACGAGAATGTTTTTGGTCGCTGACTTTGTTGTTGTTTTGGTCACTTAGATGAGTGTTTTGCTCTACGACTGATGACTGTTAGCCATGATTGTTTTGTATCTGACCTACCCTCATGAATGGTCGCTAAGATGACCATCTTCAATAATCAATTGGGTGCATGATCATCAGCAACCAATGATCATATGCTAGCATAGTTTTCAGAGAACATACACTTCAATTTTCAGTGGTCAACCCTAATGTTCAGTGGTCAACTAAGCGGATGACCTTCAGCGACCAACTACCAAATTTTTTAGCATTCAATATGGAGTTCATTATGAGGATAATAATGTTAACCCTATATGCTCAAAAAACATGCAGAATAATGATAATTAGGGTCGATGTTATGAGCTATTTGGAAACCCTAATGGGCTATCTATGAGAATCCCTAACCCTAATCTTGAGCATAGTAACAAAACCCTCCAAATTTTACTTAAAATCAGTGATATTAATGATGTTATAGGCTCCCGAATGTTCATCACGATTAATATGTCGGTGGTCGATTTTTCAAGACTTTTCATGATTTATCCTGTATTTTTGATACTTAAACAATTTTTTACAATTCTTCATGATTTTTCATATTTTCATGATATTCTCTTTTAAGCCGCTTGCTCTTTTTTCCAAACCATGTACATAAAACTCCTAATATGCACTAAACCTTTAACCCCTACTCATCATTGCTATTACTCAACTATTATTTACTTCTTTTCCTACTTTTTCACTCACTAAGATTGTATGTCTTGTGACCTTAATAGTTACAAGTATCAGATCTGTATGTATATACATACATAGATACATTTATATATATATATATATATATATATATATATAAGTATATATACATGCATACATATATATATGTATATATAATTATATAGATGACTTATTCTCAATTATTTCTGAACATTTGACCAAACTAAAATTTATTAATTTTTTCATGAACTTTATCAATTTTTTTTCCAAATTTTGATGTTTTCTAACTAGCCAAAAAGTTGTTGAATATCCTGAACTTGTTACTTGAATGTTTGCTTGCTTGAATAATTAGAATGTATTGGAGTATTTCTCTCTCCTACTTGTGTAACCATTATGTTGTAGGTTGAATAACATTATAGCTTGTGAATATTGTGATATCTTTATGTTGCACAATGTAATGATTATGACCCTTGAGGAAGCATGATGAGATAATGATGTTGTGCAGGAACTATATGTTTGGGTTTTTTGACTTTCTAGAGGCTTGTGCCTAGTTTGAGGTGATGTCCTCTAGTGATGAGATGAGAGATTGTTATCCCCTAGTGATGTGATGATGTAGATGGCCTTGTATGACAGTTATATCATGTGATGATATGACAAGTTTATACCTCATACATATATCTTCTGGAGTTGTAATCTACCCATGTCTTTGTAGAATTGGTTTAGAGTTTATACGTTGTAACTTGATTGATGCTTGAAAGATACCCAATTGTCAATAAATAATCAAGTGAAACCCTAATCATGCAATTGCCCTGGGACATAGATCCATTCTGGTGTCAGTACCTGCTGGATGGTGAAATGAGTAATTTCTAAAGGAAGATCAGGGCACATATTTTCTAACATGTTGGGGCATAAGTTGAGGATATATCCTTGCGTCCACAATAATTACAGGTCGTGGAGGATGACTGCGTTCATACCTCAGATATTGTGATATGTGAAAGGCAACATTTCAACTATAGGGTGCCTCTTATAGAACGGGAATGCATGACCTATTCTCTAGTGATGTGACCTATACTAAGGTGGGATAGTTGTTTTCAGCTTGACTATATGTCTTTATTGGCAGTTGACTATTATGTCTCTCGTATTGACCGAGAGTTGTGGGTGAGATCATGGAGTGTGACTCTTTCATAGATCTTGTAAGACACTAATTTTGACTTAGCAGTGGTCAGTTGGATTTGGGTGGTACAACTCAAATCCTCAGGACATAATAAAGGACATAATACAATCGTATTGTATATTTTCTTAGGGTTAAACATGATTTACATTGGATGACCCTATGCCTTATTTCTTATTATTCTTAGTTGTTATCTTTTATACATGTTCTTCATATTCCTTTTGAGAATATATGATAATCTGTTGACCAGTTATAGTTGCTTAATCTGCTTAATCTGTGTTATCAGTTTTACTTATATCATTTAGCTAAATTTTCTCATCATGTTATTAGAATTTCCTTTCTGCTCTATAATCCATTTGTGCTAATAATAGTTGTTGGTGGAGAGTTATATCTCCCTCTAGGATGTTGGTCTCACTCCGTGGGTTTCCACATCTTTTAGGTTGTTGTGCGTGACAAGGTAGAGATCATGCAGTTGAGCAAGAGCAACAAGGAGAGCAGTAGTTGTTGAAGGTTGTATATGTAGCTAGTGTTTTGTAGTAGAGTCCTATATATCGTCCATGTACTCTTAGGTCCTTAGTTATGTTTTGTAGATGTTGTACACGTGACGAGGTTTTTGAGAATATGCCATTGTTTCACATGTATGGCTTGTACATATGAACATGCTACTTTTTTGTAACAAGTTGTGGCAAGTTGGCCAGTGAACAGTGATGTATATACCTTCATGGTGTGATATGTGATACAGGTGGCACAGTTTGTGGACTTTTATGAAATATGCTTCGCTTTTTTGGTTATATAAATTAGTTTAAATTTACTATGTTTTCTGGTAATCTGGATGTTTAGTTTTAGTTCCGCGTTTTGTTTTGAATAATCTCGCTCATGTGGCATCAAGTTGTCACACCCAACCTTTTCCATCAGTCTATTTTTTTAGACAGAATGCCAAACCCATTGGGATTGTAAAAGCTAACAAACAAAATGGTCATCCAGCTTCTAGTCCCAGACAACCTCCATATAGCAATACTCTATACTTGTTGTTCTTCTGGTGCCATCCAACACTTTTTCTTCATTGGGGTATGCATTTTATTCTCCCCAACTTTCCTATGACACTCTAGTGATGGTTTGGCACGGTCCGCATATGTAAGTATTGTTTACAGTTATAATGATAATGATGTTGTGAACTGGTGTCAATTTAAATTAATCCTCTAATATAGTCTCAATAATCATAGATGAGAATTGCATCCCAATTCTAATATTTTCTTATATCATAAAGAAACCACAGAGCTCCATTGTTGAAATTGCTTAACACCACCCTTTTGTGTCTATCTGTCTATGTCTCTCTTCTATTTGTGCTAATGCTAATCCAAAGTTGCTCGATAATCCAAAAAGTGTAATGGATTGGGAAACATTGACTTTTCTGTGTATCCTAGATTTCCACAAGATACTTTTTTTATCCTCTTTACTAACTGTAATGAAATTATTACCATATTCAATTCATGTTAACCCACAATCAGACCTATTGTCTAATCATTGTCTTCTTTTTTTCCAATTTAGTGTAGATCACCCAAAGGTTCTTCTCCAAATTGAAGAACGTCATAGTTTAATTTGTTGAACTTGAATCTCTCTTGTGTATAAGAAATTTGCACATTAGGGTGTTGTTATTCTTATTGCTAATCATAATAAAGAAATTATCAGATCTCAATTCACACTAACTCGAGTCTATACCTATTGTATTGCCATTCTCTTCTATTTCTTGTTTATTTATAGGTCTATTAAAGGCTTCTTCTTACCTATAGAAATTCACCATTCTTTTTAGCTGATGTTTATTAATATGATTGATGTACAAATTTCTTCTTAATCGTACATTTTTACATTCAGTATGTTTATATTTCTTTATTTCATTAATTAATGCAATTATGATTTTGTATATGGGTGGGTTTAAATTATTTATATTCTTAGTCAGACTTTATTATAGATTTTTTGGTCGGAGACTTTACTATAGATTAAAATATATTGAAAGTCGCTATTTGGCCTATTTTGTATCTTTGTATTTTATCATTTTTGGTCTGACTTCAATTTCATAGGTTAAGTTTCCATTCAAAATAACTATACATCATACTTTGTTATTTCCATTTCTACTAAATTGCATCATTTTGTGTTTTAAATATAAAGGATGGTGATTATGAATCTGTCACATGATCTCTATTTTCTTTTTTTAATAGATTGCATGCAGATTGCTTAATTCCTATTGGACTTGATTTTGCTACTATGGATGAGGGTATTTATTTCTATATTAGATGTGAAGATATTTTAAGATTGAATATTAGGAAGGATGATAGTTGTTATGAATCTCACCCCAAAATTCTAGTAAGATTATGTTAAAAGATCAAAGAAGTCCAATGGCATACTTACTCATGCTAATATCATTTTTGGTAATTTAGAGAACCAACTAGCTAAGAGCACAAGCTCTTAGATAAAAGATGTAGATCTCCTACTATGATCACTTTATGCCCGATAAGAGTACTTTTAGATAGACCACAACTCCATTTGTGAATGACCACATTCATGATCTTATTCATCATGATCACTTGTGTTTTGTGTTGTAATACTTCTCTTGATGATATTAGAGAAATTTGAATTCTGCTATAAGTGATGAAAAGATTCCTTTTTCCAAGCAGATATTTCTATTATCTTCATAGTCTAAAAGTTATGATAATTGACATTTATAAGATGTGACGCTCATAGGTATATTTAGATAAAGGGGTTTGGTGTTATTTAATATGATGCTAACATGGTATTGGAATGTTTTGAGAAATTTAAGCATTTATATTATAAATATATCTATGTTATCAACAAGATTATAATACATGCTTGAGATGCTTGTTTTGGTTTGATCCAATTTGTTCTTATATTTTTTCCTTATTTTTTATGATATTACTCTCGATACGACTATATATTACCTAAAAGTTGGTATTCATGTCAATGATGATCATTATTGTAGGACATTACTATTTTCTTCATGTTTATCTAATGAGAAGTATGCTTGATATGTATGATTGTTCAAGCCATACGTCTCTTGTTTTTCCAGTGAGACAGTACCCAATATCAATCATCAGGATCTGGATATGCATGTCATTATTCCCTTTGTCTTTCATAATTTTAAGATTAATTCTTCACTTAAATTATTATGCACAAACTTCTTAGAAGCTTTGTGGTCACTTGAACAAGGTTCTTCTAATCCAGTTGTTTCATGATTATACTTGAACTTTTTTTATACTTATCATTTTGAGGACATTCAAAATACTAATGTGTACATTGACTTATTGGGAGTAAAATGGTTCAGTGATATGTATTCTCTCAAAGATAAGTGGCTACCTTGTTTTATGCAAGATTCAACTTTGCAAGAATGATGAGTACACAAAAGAGTGAGATCTTGAAATACTTCATCAAGAACCATCTAAATTATGAGAAGTCCCTTTTTGAACTCATTTACAGTTTAGGAAATGCATTTTCTTATGTATGGGAGGTTGAAAATTTTCTATATTTTAGAGATTATCGTAGTCTTCTTCGTCTTGTCTCA
Organism: Alisma plantago-aquatica; assembly: GCA_963693085.1. Classification (NCBI taxonomy): domain Eukaryota; kingdom Viridiplantae; phylum Streptophyta; class Magnoliopsida; order Alismatales; family Alismataceae; genus Alisma; species Alisma plantago-aquatica. The sequence goes on along the minus strand of OY856409.1, from coordinate 1,126,434,812 downwards.
TCGCATCCAATGGAAGAGCATATGTATGGTCTTTATATCAAGGCTATATTCAAGATATTCTAAGCTAAACTTAATAAAAGCATGTGAAGGACACTTCATAAAAGCTGTATAATCTTTGATGTTTATCATGTTAGATCCTCACAATTTGAAGCTAGACACCTCAATAATATATTTTCATGTATTTTTTCATTATAGGGTTCAAATGTAATCTTTTTAGGCATATTCTTTCATATCTAAGAAGACATAATGTGTATGTTCTTCATATTATTATATTTTTAGGCAGTGGACTAAAGGATCCAGGGACCGCTCATTGGTTATTTCAAGACTTCTAGTTTCTAATACAAGATTTCATGATACATGAATATTGAGTTAGTATCCCTTTGAAACAAGATTATTAACATTTCCTGAAAGAATAACTTTTTTGGCATTCATCACTCAAAGAATCTTGATGTTAATAATGACCTTGATGATTTAGGTGGATGTGATTCTGATGTGTCTGATTCATGAGCCCGATCACTATAAAACTAAAGGAGTTGATAGAGGAGGGATGTCTTGAGGATATACCACATGCTACAAGTCATCCATGGAGGGATATTTTCTAATAAGAGTAGAAAGTGCAGAAAATATATGAAATCTGGTGTGAAATATGATAGTAGTAATTTTCCAATGAAGGGAAAATAATTATTTTAGTTGTTTCATATTGTAAAATCATCTTTATAAATGTTGTTTTATTCTAAATTCCATTTTTTCTTATTTTTTGCAGTGTTGTGGGTTCTAGGTGATTCATTATATTAGGTTTGTTTCTTGTCTGTATTTCTTCTGAGGCCAGTGAGTATCTTATTAATGTTTATTGTGAAATGATTTGTTTTGTTCCTTGTGGACTTGATTTTGCTGATATCATTCATTGATATTTTATTTTACAAGCCTTTATTTGTTACTTACACATTATTTATTGATTCTTCAATTATTTTCAAGTGTTGCTAAAGTGTTGATTAAGAGGAGTTGTTACCAAAAAGTTGTTCAAATGATGTTCGCGTGTGGTTGACTTGCTCTTCAAATGTGATATTGGATGTTTGTCACGTGTTTGATGTTGTTGTGGGTGTTGCCACCTAATTCTTTTGTTCTTTTACATGTTTTCTCAATACTTGATCTAACCATTTTGTGTATTGAGTCTATTTCAAATCAATTGTAGAATGATCTCTTATTATTACAATAAATAATAAAATTTCAACTATTTGGTATGAATATTGTTATTTGAGTTGTATGAATCTCTTGGTTGTATTCTTCATCTTACTACTAATATGATTCTTTTTATAAAACAATGAAATAGAGACAATTTTGTATTATAGTTACCATATATCCCAAATAGTTACATTTTTATGATGTGATATTACTATCTTCACCACTTACTTTTTTCCCTTTTTAAATGTGTCACATCTATATGGCCTTATAAATTTCTATTGTTTATTTTTGCAATTTATTCTTTTTTATAATTCCTTTTCTTTCACTAGGTTACTTGTCTATATGTATCATTATAAATAGATCACTGTAATATTACGATACATGCATATACATTACACTTAACCTTGAACATACCTTTCTTATTGGATGTACATGTTTTATTACTTTTTGTGAACAACTTGTTATTTTTTATGACTCAATGTTACTTTTTGGGTCAAATATTTACTTTATATACCAAATAGTTACTTCTCATTGAAATTTTATTGCCCAATTTTGTATATGTGTTCATTTTCATTTCATACTTTTTACCTTTTGGTAACTTTTTATATGTGTATATATATTTACATAACTCTAAAATTACATTTAAATATTACTATACATTTAGTATATAGCATGTAATTTAGTGTTGAAATAGTCACTTTTTATAACCTAAGTGTATTCCATTTTACAAATGTTACTTTATGACAAAATATTACTATACAACCGATTCATATCTAATCGAAATAAAAAAAATCTTTAAAAAATTCCTTTTTAGGCTTGAGGATAAATTTTGTTGTGACTACATTACATGTACTATCCATTTGTACATTCACTGAACAAGAGAAACTTCAAAATCCACTATGTCACCAATCTTCATGAAACTTCCAAGTGTAGTAGCTTAACCACTCAAAATGGACTCATCAACACTAGTTTCAACCCAGACAAGCAATATAGTTCAAACCAAACTTCAGTCTTCACTTTCAAATGTCCACACCCTAAAGAATCCCACAACATATGTTCCTTCTTCAAACCTAACATTTAGAAACTATTCTTGAAGCAAGATTTAGAAACCAGTCATCTACCATTTTCAATTTAGGTGGTCATAAAACTAGTAGAGAAAAATAAGACAAGCATATCTAGTAGCAATATGTAAATGTTTCAATGATTAGCTTCCATTAGCATCAATACAGAAAGGAATGAAATGAAAATATAGTTATTCAAAGAACAATCAAACCATCATCATAATAATTGATTAAAACCATGAAATTATTTATACTATCTTATTTGAAAGTACCAAATACTAATACTCATATAAGTTTGAAGTTAGGATACACACAAAAATATGTACATGGTTTTCAAAACTTGGTTTAAAACCTAGGAATGGAAGGAATCAAAGAAAGATGAAAAGGAAATACATATTTTTCAAAGAAAAATCATACCATTTCCATAATCATTGGTTAAAACCATGACATTGTTAATATTAGTGGTATCATATATTATTCCTGATATATGTTTGTATTGGTTGTATGCCTTGATAGACATCAATTGATGATTGTAAAAAGAATATTTTGTATATAATTTGACTATAATAAAAGGAAAAACCACTTATTATTTTTGTTTAGTATTGAGATAATGAATAACTTAATAATGTTCTAACAATGTTTTGTGTCAATGACATATGGTTTGGTTTTTGGACCTGAACACCAGATCATATGTATATTTAGAGTACTCAGTGTTGTTATGTTTCTATTTGTTATTGTTTAGGATATTAAAGGACAACAATAATACACAAGACTATCATGTATGATATCAACTCATATATATGGGTACTTGTTAGAGAACAAGTTGTTCTTGAGAGACCCGTCTTGAGAATGACATGTCAGATTTATATCTCAATGTGACAATGGTCATTGTGATCCTTAGACCTGAAGTCACTGCAATAATTGCATGTTGTTCTGTGTAGTTTGACAATTAGCCCAATATTCTCTAAAAAAGAGTTGCCAAAAGGTAGTTATTGGGTTCATTGTGACACGTGAGGATGCATGTGAGTGACGTAGATGGAACTTGTTCCTGCTTTGGAGTGTTATTTCAATTACTTAATAAGAGAGACTATGAAATGCATGTCCATGCTCATGTGAGTCAGTATATGATTTCGAGTTCACAATTTTTAATAATCTATTCTAGTTCAAGGAACATAGATTGATACATATGAGGATGACATTCCATCTCTCAGTTTCAAACTAGAAAGGGATTAAATATTCATGGTAACATTGATCACTTTGCAAGTTAAAATTGTTCTCCAACTTACTCCTCTTACTTGGGTGACAATTATGTGGGTCTAGAAACCAATATTTTCTTGTGTGGTTTTAAGAAACACTACCAGCATAATTTGGAACTTACCCAGTCACATGAATAAGGATGCATAAAAATATGAAGTTTGTGATCAGATATATTATCAGAATGGTTTTAAATCATAAGAAAGATGATTTCCTATGCTATTGGATGACTGGAATGTCCAATCATCTGATTGGATTGGTTGAGTCAATGCATCAATTTCACTGTCAATCGAGTGACTATTTTTCACTCCAAAAAGTGACCAATCAGTTGATTCACTTGGTGAGTTGGGTGATTGAACTCCAGTAGGAAAAGTTTCAATTTGGAAACCAATTCATATATATATATATATATATATATATATATATGAAATGAACAAGTCAATCGATCAAGAATCATAGTAAGCTATTTGGAAGACAATAAGAAATTCAAGTCTAGATCTGGACTGGCCCAGTTGGCCAATTGGGAATACTAGTCGACCATTTAGAATGACAGTCAAGATTTTCATCATTAAGGTTGTTTTAAGATTGGGATTGGGAAATAGATTGGTATTAGGGTTTTCCAAGCCCATGACTCTCCTGTATAAAGGGGGCACATATTAAAGGATGGATACAACACTGGAGGAAACTTGTAAGACAAATTGGTTGTTATATTCCTCTCTTGAAGATAGAGAGAGAGAGGTTCCATAAGGATGGTTGCACGATATAGGAGAAGAAAGGGAGTTTTGGGATGACTAGCACATTGACAATCTTGTTTTGATTCAACTTGGTGTCCAAGGTGGTGAACCACATTATCCCTCATATGTATGGATGAAGCAGAGGCCAAGGCACATGCGTAGAAGCTGTAAGAAATTGTTCCATAATAAGATAATAAGGTGTTGTGAAGAAGAATCATGCAACAACTTGGTATCCAATCCATTTTTCTTGGCGGTTGTTTCAGATCTAGATTTAAAATTTTGAGTTATTCTCTAATAAAGTTGTGTCTAGTTGTTGGACAACTAGTGCTCTTAAATATATAATCTTTATCATTTATGTGTCTTTATTTAACTAAAGTTTTAATATTACAATAAATCTGACATCTAGGTAAAGCAAGAAAGAAACTTTTTGTTACTCCATCGTGTGCCCTTCTTAAAAACCCTACCGTGGTATCAGATCCAATATAGTATGCATTTAATGCCAATTTGGGTTTCTAAACACAAATATTTTATTGGACATATTATGTGCAATGTAGTATCCACATTAATCACCTAATAGCATATATCATATGAAATATATATGGATATCATAAACTAATACAACACCTTGAAATTGTTTTGTTTGGTAGTTTTGGATTGACAATTAGCTTTGTGTGGTGTGATCTAAAACACGTAATATCACTTTTTGATTTTTATCAAAAGTTATGTAACACATATATCTCTTGCAAGCCATGCCTCTCTCTATAAATTCTCTATGTAAACTTTAATTATGCAATTAGAATAGGATGACTTCACCATAGTTCTTTGAGATAAAGGTTGACATGATGTTGACACAAACATAGAACAAGACACTCCTAGGAAGAATAGTAGTACTAATTTTATTTTCATTGTATATGAGTTCCGGTTCCTTCACCTCATTAGGAAAAGAGAAGGTATTTTCACCTTTCACGGGGATTATTTACCTCTCTACCACTAGTGGTGGTTGCTATGTGGCATCTGGTGTCTTCTACCTACTTGGATCATCCATTTTTTCCAATCTAATGGGCTCAAGTTTAAGATTTTGGTATGGATAGGGATTAAAAGTACATGTAGACATCTCAGTTGGGATGGTTTTCATCTATTTGATAGGTGATGGACTTTAGGTCGTCGCTTTCTCCTCTTCAATCATCTACTTCTCAATGTGCCTCCCTTGATGGGGAGTGAGGAATCTAGGCCTCTTTGTTGTTCCTAGATAATGTCCATCACTATGTCAAAAGAATATAAGAACTACATCTTTTATAGGGATTTATGCTTAAATTTAAATTCCTATTCACCTTCATTTGGGATATCCACCTCAGAATGATGTGGTTTCTACTTAGAAAAAGAATCAACATAAAACCATGCTTACCTCATATTGTAACCATCTTATGACCAAACACTCTTGGATCCAAAACCACATGAAATATGATTCTTATCACTCAATCTAAAAAATTCTTACCTACTTCTAGGAGGGAAACTCAGACCTATGTAATCTTTAAGGTTGTCCTCATCAAATTTCCATTTGGAGGGTATCCTAACAATTGCAAAAAGAAAGAAAAAATATAAAAAGTATGGATGCATTGCTTAACTTGAATAAGTAGACATGTTGTAATTTCATCATGCAAGAATATTTGCATACCCAAAGTTTAGGAGTGACAAAAGAATATATCTCAACTTCCCATTTACAAATAGAATATCACAAGACCTTCCTAAAGATCACCAACTCACAAAAATCAACAAATATTGTTTTAATTGAGTCTTATTATCGGCAAAGTATCCTACTTGCTATAGATGTTGGTGGGTACTCCTATCTTGGATATAGATATCTTGTGGTGCACCACCAAACACTCATCAATATTTTAGTTTTTCAACTTGATGCTAAGTTCACCAAGGTTTCCTATGTATAACCTTTTAAAGGTTTAACCTTCTTTTGGAATATAAAACAAGATTTCTTACTAGTACAAAGTTAGTCTCTAGATGGAAAGGTTGCATGAGGACCTTAGTTCCTCATATGTATTATGTATGTGTTTTTGAATGACAATTGGCCCTACGTCTTTGCAAGATTTAATTCAATTCATGCATTCTGATCACCTGCCTAACAAGGAAGAATATAATGACATACATTCGAAATTCGGTATCCACATTAATGGCCCGACATTTACTTGTAGTTTTTCCTTAATGTATACATTCTAATATGATGGATCTTAGTGGCACATTATATTTTATATTGAAGTATGGATTCTACAATTTAGACTTCACTTCAAACAAATGTTCCTATACTACAATGTGCTATGATATGCCTTGGTTGGTTCAACTTCTTCATGATTGATATTAGAATAATGTCATTACTTGACCATCGAGGACATACTAGAAATTTGGAATTTAAACATTATGCAGATATAAGCATGTTCTCATTGTTGAATCAAGAAGAATTTATAACATCAAAGTTTCCATTTGCTTTCTAGGAAGATTATTACTCATATTGTTCAATTTTAGGTTCTTCAAGTGGAGACTCACCTCCTTTACCCTCTTCCATAGTGATGCTATAAGTTCTAATGCCTACTAGTATTGGTTGTGGGTTTTTCTACACAAGGTTGAATCAACAAGCTACTTTCCCTACATCCTTTTCTTGTTTCTTAATAGATGACCTTCGATGGTGTTCAATGTGCTTATCCAAACGTCCCCAGACACATCATGAACCAAAGTGTAAAAATAGGGATGACAACCCAAGCTATAGCTATGGAAAATAATATATTAGTAGGGTTGATCATGTATCCTTCAGTCAAGAGCAACAACTCTCCAAGATGTGAGGACCAGGGAGGGCGGATGTGGATGGCTTGTCGAATGTCTAGAATAGAGGTGGGAGGCTTCATCCAACTGCATCATCAATTGAGGAGGTCAACTCCCACAACCTTGTGAGGTGGAAGTATAATGCGACAAAATGGTTTGTCACAATTATGGTCTAATTACTCAATTACCCCTCAAATGAATTGATTTCTTCACTCCGAATAATTTCCATATCAATGATGCGACTAAAATCAACTATGTGAACTAACATGTTCTCCCCTCAATCTGATATACATATGATCAAAAAACCATACATTTTGTATACTCTTGGATCCATTAATCAATATCTTGATCCTGCATACTCATCCTATTTTAAAACTTGTCACCCTTGTTCTCTCCTCTATGATGAAACATATGGTCAAAATTTCTTTCTAATTTGAGCTTCCTACTAAGAGATATGAATTGACAAAGTTCTACCCAAAAATGCTCCCCGTGCTAACTCAGTAATGAGCCTAGGCCATGAATGCATAGCGCCCCCATCTGGATCGGGTGGGGGACCCGACGGATGGGTCGTATCGTACCTTAGGCTGTCTAGGGTTGGCTGATGTGTGTCATTAATACAAAAATTCACATGAGAAAATGATTCCCTATATTTTATCCTTTAAAGTGAAAATTAACTTGCCCTCAATCGAACAAGTTAATTCTAATACAGAAAAGGATCTATCTCGTAGACAAACATGATTAATAATTTTATTCGAAACAATTGCTAAGAGTAATATTTAAAGCCCAGTTTGTAGAGAGTGATTAATGTTGAAATAGGAAATGGAAATTGTAGAAGCAAATTAGTTAAGATGAGTTTTAGTTCAATCAATGAAGAGATAATGGGGGTTCGGGGGTTTACTACCATAGAACACATTTTTATTTTTATAGATTTGACTCCTTAATTTTAATTATTTAGATCAAGATCATGCATATTTGTTTCCTATCCTTGTAGAACACAAATCTTGCAAGGGTCAACCTTCCCACAAATTTTGATCTCAACATTTGTGGATCATTATTCAATAGTCTAGTAGGTTCTACTAGGGGTCTTGTCAAGATTTTATGAATTCACTAGTGTTTGAACTCATGGATTTGGGATCTCATCACAAAGAGTTATAACTAACAAGCTAAAATGGATAGATCATATAAAGAGATCCATCAAGAATCTCATTAGGAGTCTATGGGTTCATACAATGTTAATATATGTGATCTCTTCACCCAACAAAGATATAATTGGTCTAAACATAGAAAAAGTACATAAATTGGAAGAGAAACATCTAATCAATAGAATATTGGAGTCAAATACAATTAAAATAAGAATTAGCTATGGGTCTAGTCCCCATGCCCAAATATGAAGGGTCTATTTTAACATGATATGCATAAGCACAAGGGAATAGATATGAATGGATTGAGTCATGTTGTCAAATTTGGCAACAAGAAGGTGGCTTCTAAAAGGAAGATGATAGATGCTTCCTTACCTTATGGCTTTTTGCACCCAGAGGAGGCTTTGGGATGATAGAGTATAAGTGGGTTTGTTCTTGCACTCCCCCTCCTTTTATAGGGAGGGAATGTGACTTCCAATCCTAAAAAACACTCCTGGAGGTGACTAGGAAGTATAAATCTGATGCTCCAATCAGTTGTTTTGAGAGCCAGTAGATCGATTGGGTTGATTTGATGCTTTGGCCCAAAGGTAGGTCAGACGACCAATTGGGGATCAATCAGTCAATTGGATGGATTGATGCTTCAGCCAGAAGGTAGTCCAATTGATCGATTTGAGGTGAATTTGTCACTTTGTCTGTTGATAATGATCATTATTGATTTGACTTCACTGAGACGATTGGGTGACCACCCAACTAATTGTCGATCATGTATTTAACTAATTCTTGCTAATGACTCAATCGATCGGGATATCATTCAACCAACTGAAATTTTGGGAAGTTGAGGTCTTGTATGTGATTCAAGAAAATGGGTATGACAATCGATCAAATGGAAGGTTTGGGAGGCTGAAATGTGCAATTTGGAGTCTTTCTTGTGGTATTAGGCATTGGAGTGATTGGGTCATTTTTATGTAATAACCAATCAAAACTAATAAAAAAAACTCTAATTTAAGAGTGAAGAGATAAACTATGACAATTAATTATAAAATAGGGAATAATCAACATGATGCTCCTAAGGAATGATCTAAAGAGATGCAATAAAATGGATAAATACACATTCACCATTGGTGTCACCCCATGAGGTCTGAACATCTAGATTTTAGAATTTCAACTCTATTTTCTATGATTTTTTATCCATTAGCTTCCTCTCACTATTCCGTCCCAAATGCACTTGTTATTAGATAAACATTAGCCTTTCATGAATGTTCTATAGTCATCTCCCACAACTGCCTCCATGCATATCTTAATCTCTAAAAACCCTATACCTAGACCTATTTATCTATAAAATGCACACTCTTTGGGTTCAGTTTTTCCCACACACAGAACCAACAACTTGGATCGCTTTCTCGTGCCCTCTCTCATTATTGTTCCAAATTTGGACCACTATCTAAGGCTCTAGTAGAGTTTTACGAATGAAAACCCATAGACCACCATTGGCCTTAACTTTGTACTTTTTCCTCACTCTGGAACAAACCAGGATCAATTTCCCGACTGGTCACCCATCCTAGTACTACTCCAAAATGAGTACACTTAACTTTGGAGTTCTTAGTGATGATCCCTATGAAAAGGAGGAGCACATTAGTGATATGGGTAGTCCAACAATTCCTTTTAAGACCAATATATTTGAGGCCTCAAATACTGGGACGTTACAATCACCCCCACTTAGACTCTTGACGTCATCGTCAAGTCTCAACTATATGACCTCATAACATTTCCCCATTTCAGTGCAGACCCAAAATGGCCCATGGACACCCAGCTCCCTATCACGGAATACCAAAGTAAGGGTGGCTAAATCACCATGGCCAACCCTTTCCAACACATATGGACTGCATGACTCAAGACTGCATGTCACATGCCCATGTGGGCCCCACCTACTAGAGGAATTTTGGCTCTGATATGATATGTAATGCCTGGTCCCACTGCACAAGTCTCTAGTAGAGTTTTAGGAATGATGATTGGTCTCAAAAACCACCACTAACCTTAGTTGTGCACTTTTTCCTCACTCGTGCACAAGTCAAGATCAACTTCCTATCCAGACGCCTATCCTGGTACTACTCCAAGTTGAGCATTCTTAACTTTGGATTTCTTAGTGATGAGCTCACTAAAAAGGAGGTACACCTTGGTGATATGGGTTGCCCAATCATTCCTTTTAAGATAAATTTATCTGAAGCCTCAAATCATGGGATGTTACACTCTCTCCCTCTAAAAATCTTGCAAATTTCATAAGTTTTGCATACATGATCCAAAATATGTGATATATGGTTTATTTCTATTGGGGAAATGGGAGGAATCAAATGTGAACATGATCACGATCTAATTCACAACCATGATCTAAAAGTTCCTAAAGATGATATTTGGTAATGATCCTAGAATCAAAATTGAATCTTTATCTAGACTTTATCTATTTTTATCATGAATCTTAATTTTGACTCTGATTTATATTCTTTAAACTCAAATACTAGATGGCATGACCTTGTCTATTGATTAGGACTAAAACCTAATTTGATAATTAATCCACTTTTAGTCTCAAATAAAATTTATTATGGATCTTAGTGATGGTTTTTACCCTAATTTTGGTGATATTTTGATTGTGAGGATATCAAATCTTATGATTTTCCCTCTCTATATTAAACATTACATTGACAAATTGGGAAACCTATTAGGTCTAGGATGGGCTCTAGTGGGGGTGAACAGAGATAAATGCACTTAAACAAAATTCATTAGACCTTCAAGATATTTCTATGATAATATGGAAAGCATGAATTTTGAGTGCAACTAAAACATACATAGAAAGGGAGAGAGAGATTGAAAAAGCACAAAAATGTAAGCTATACAAAGTGGTTCCATACTCCAAACTAGGAGTAAGTTAGTCCACTACCTAGAGGTCAAGCCCTAGGATTTTGCAACCATTGCACTCTTATATTCCATTATAAGGCATACAATAAATCACCATCCTTTTTTGGGACAAGGTTACCCAACCTTCCCTTTAAGGAGAAGGGATCCAACAACCTACCAAAGGACTTACCTATCCAACACTGAGTCTTCAAACTCACCAAGGACTTTCCCATTTTACAACAAGTCTTATGCCTTCACTAAGGACTTATCCACTCTTGGACAAGTCTTCAGTCTTTGAAAACTTACCCACTCTTCTTGGATCTTCCTCCTTTCACTTCACCTTTACCAAAGAGAAGTCTTTACCAAGGGATGCCTTCCATTCTTCTTCTTTAGCTTTCTTAGCCAAGAGAAAGAATCATCATCTTCATCTTCATGGTAGGAATGAGAGATGTGGAGTTGGAGGAAATGAGAGCCTCATAAGATATACATGTAGGACTAGCTCACTTAAAAATGTCCTACTCACTCTAGGGATGTTGCAAGTGATTAAGCTTAGAGAGAGAGGAGGTTGTAGGATGCACTCATTTATAATATTAGAACCTTCATTGTGCTCAACTAACCATGAGATGAAGCCCAATGGATCCTATTTATAGTTGGGGATGCCTACTAGCCAGCGGGAACACTTAAGGATGAATTCTAGCCATTTGGGCTGTTACAACAGATATTTTTTTAAGTTTTGCAACACTCCAATTACTAGAAGAACTTTTTTGCACACTCTATATAGTGCATCCATTTGAGTTTCAATGAAGGTAACTCGGCCGATTGCACTATGCGACAGAGCTAATTTGAAGCATCGATCGAGTTTATCCTGGATGAAACTTAGCCGATCGCTTAAATTAGTTTTGGTTAGCGTAGGGATCGGTCGAGTTCTATGTATAGGCAACTTGACCCAACCTAGACATTCTCAAATTTTATCAAGGGCATGGGTCAAATTTGTCACATGTAAAACTCAACCGAAAAACACCTTGTTGTGAATTTTGGAATATGTCGTTAAAGTGATTAAATATTTGATTTAAGTGCTCCTGATCTTTTGACATCTTAATTACAATTCATACAATCATTAGAAGTGATTTACAACACGATTCTAATGAATATACATCATATTCCACAGAAGTGCACTTGCATTGATTTTGACTTGCCTTTTCTCCAAGTTGGGATGCACAGGTTAGGGCATTTGGAGTGTGTATATACCTAATCTGAAATCATTAAAGGGAGAATCATTAGACATAAATAATTTGAATGGTTATTCATCATCAAAACAAGGGTTTAGTCAATTTAGACATTGAGTCAATGTTCTCCCCCTTTTTGAAGATGACAAACCATTCCATAAATGTATTGAAACTTTTTAAGTAAAATCATACCTTTGGAGAAACCTAGGGGTTTCAATAGAATTGAGTTCATATGCTTCACCTTTATTGGTGCTCATGGAGTTCTCATACTCCCCCTCAGTTGATGCTATTTCTCCTACATGGTTAGCTTTCATAACATTTATAGAAACTATGTCTTCTACTCATATATGTTCAACATATATGTCTTCTCCCCTTATCACAAGACATGATTTCTCCTCACACATTCCTTCTCCTCATATTATATAAGACATGACTTCTTCTCCTTGTCATTTAAAAAAGTTGGGGTTTGAAGATATAAACGAAACATGTTAGATAAAAGAGATACCAAAATGTTAAAAAGGGGAGTAGAAGAGAAGAAACAAAGGGCTTGTCCAGGCATAGTATATAAAGCAAGTGAAGACATGCATTTGAACAATCCTAGATGCAGTTCTAGCAAACAATTAAGATAAGGATATGCAAGCAAGTAACTCAAGATAGTAGGTATGCAAGTCAAGAAACAAGCTTATGTATGAAAAAAGATACAAGCATAGCATATAGTAGAATACCACTTGATCAAAAGATGAACAAGGCTGGAACTACATGTATATGAACTACTAGTAGATGATATTGCAAGTTCGGACTACTAGAAGGATCTAGATCATAGCAAGAGATGCACAAGTTAAAGAGAAATCTATTAGTAGATGTAGAGATATATCCAAACAATAAGATATGCAATTTCAGAAGCATGAAAGGATATAATTCACTAGCAAATATGCATAATTACCAAAAGATGATTACTATTAAGAACCTCAAGGTTGTATCAAAGCAAGATATATAACGAGATATATGAAGTAAGTTATAGCCCAATGAAAGCAATTTAAGACACAACTAAGAGATCCAAAGAGATCATCATCAAAGCCTACATAACAACTCAACATGAGTAATTGCAAGATATATGATGCCACTTGCGGGATACCAAAATATAGCAATTAGAAAGATAGAGTTGTATGCAAGATAGGCAAGTTGAAGCATGGCAATATGCATATATAAAGGTACCAATAGGAGTGTCATAGAATAAAACTTGTCGTTGAGAAATTCTAGTTGAGAGGAAAATTCTCATCCAAAAAGTAATCGATATATTTTGTGTACAATGTTGTCAGTGGAGTTTCTGGGTTGAACTTCTAGGTCGACAACAGCTGTTGGAAACACCCAATTGTGCTTATCAGTCAAGTTTCTATCAGGAAAAACTCAGCTGACAATAGTTGTTTTCAAAGTGCACATATATTTTAGAAGGGAAATTGTTTGGAGCACATCACTTCCACTAACATCCACACCCCAGCCTCAGAAAGTCACACAAATCCATTTTTAGCATTGTGTGACACAACTTCTTAGGTGAAAAATTGGCTAGTGCACCTACTGCAAGCATGTAGTGCTGCAACAAACATAAATGGTTCCTCCCAACAACCCACTAACAAATTAATTGCATTTATCCCTCTCCCATAAACAAACAACTTGTTCAAAATTCAAAAAATATTTTTTCCTTCATTTTCCCTCCAGTTTTCAGCTACATATAATATCTCATCCGACCATAAGTATTTTTTTATACATTTAGTTGCTAAGTCTGAAAACAATACTCAATTTTATTTAAGGAAGTACCGATATCCATCAACAAATCGATCGAGAATAAACTAGCACAATGCCTTTTGTTTTTCAAAAATATGAAAATATTTTCCCTCCACACTTTCTAACTACATATCATGTCTAACTCAACCAAAATCACGTTTTTATTTTTTTCTACTTAGTCAAAAATTAGTATCTAAACGTGTCTGGTACAGTGCTAAGTATACAAAGACAATATACCAAAAATATATAGCATAGTACGGAACAAAGTTCAAGGTGAGAAATCTGCTATTGTGGTTGCATGGTTGCATGCATGCATCTTCCACAATAAAGACAATAATGTCACTCAACCACCCATCATCCAACTACTTACATTTATCCCCTTCTCACATACAAAGCAACTCTTTTTAAATTCAATTTTTTTTTCATTTTCCCTCCATTTCCAGGCAACATAGTCACATTTTGCTGCAAATCTAAATACAACATTGATTAATGGTCATTTCTCTATCAAAAAGTATCCTCAATGAGACTAAATATAATTTGGGATAGTTCTTACAATTAAGAAACTTTTTTGAAATATAATACACCCCACGATAGCCATTTATTGTTTTTTCAAAAAAATACATTATGATGTCTCACTCAACCAAAATCACATTTTTATACATTATTCTACTAACTCAAAAATTCGTACTTAAATGTATCAAGTATGGGGTTAAGTATACAAACACAGTACACCCAAAAATATATAGCATAGTGTGACACATACTTCAAGGCAAGAAATCTGCTACTACGGTTGTATGGTTGCATGCATGCAGACAATAATGTCACTTAACCACCCACCACTCAACCATGAAAATGTTGTATTTATCAACTGCTACATTTATTCCTTTCCCACATATAATACAACTCTTTTTGAGTTCAATTTTTTTTTCATTTTACCTCCACTTCTAAGTGACATAATCACATTTTGTAGCAACGTTCTGATCATGGCGGCTGGCTGAGAGTGCCTTCAACTTATGTGTGATGGTGTCCCGATCATGGCGGTCGACTGGGTGGATGGTGGTTGGACGGTAACATCATCTTGGTCACAACGGCGAACACAACACTGGGTGGATGTGATGTAGACTGGTTGGACGGGATGCTGGAGGATAGGAGGAGGACAAGTTGGAGTGGGAGATCCATGACAAAATGAGGGAGAGAGTGGGGATAGGATGGTTTTGTAGACATGACTACATGTTCATCTTCTCGTACTTTGCTTATTTTGGTCTAGCACTATACGAGTGTGACTTCTCAGTCACATGTGTGGGTGGTTAGATTTAATGCATGTCACTGGTCTCAAGGTCGGGTTGGAAAGGTTGGTGTAGATAGTATGCTCTATATCAGTACTCATTTCAGAATAAAACATATCTAGAGGCATGACAAAAATATAAACCATATCCAAATATGTGTAAGCTAGTTAGTATTGTGGTATAAAAGCATCAGAAATAGTTTTTAAGCAAAAAAGTGATGAGAAAAACAATATGTCACTTTCAGCTAAAAAACCATATGTATAGTTCATATTAACTTGGCAAAAGCACATTATGATTGGATATGAGCAAGAATAACATTACCTTTGTTCTTACTATTTCTTTTCCACTTATTGCCACCCCATACACATCTCACCTTTTTTTCTTTTATGTGGGTTGAGAGACCTATTTGCAGATCCATAGCTCATGTCAATCAATTTGTAAGTAACCTACAAGAAGAAAGATGAAATGGTCCCCAATCATATTTTTGGGTCTGGAGGGGTTAGCTTAGAAGTCCAAGTCCTATTTCTCTTGAGTGTTGTCCTAAAAGGACAATATGTAGAATAATGACCAATTTCATTACAATGGTTACATGATCTCCTAGCCTTGGAACTAGAGGATTCTTCATTGAAAATTGATGTTGCTTTGTCTTTGTTGTTCCTTTGGCTACTATCCATTCCAAAATCATCTCTACCCATTTATTCAGTAGTATGATATAGGATTTGATTAAGATTCTTTTTATCATCTCAGAATCTTTGCATAAAAGACCTTAAACTATGATTAACAAGCATAAGAGAAGCAATAGTATAAGAGTATTGATATTATCTCTAGCATGCAAAAGATTAGTTTCTAAGGAAAGAGCTTTGGTCATATAAGAATCCTTCTAAATTTGAAGAGTAACAACACTATTCTCTCTACTAGTAGAACTAGAACAAGATTCAAGAACATTGATTTTAGAAAGCAAGGAAGCATTTTTCTTTTCAAGAAAGGCAATCTTAGAAAGATAGATACTAAATTTCAGATTCCAATCCTTGCAAAACAAAATATTTGTACTCATTTTCAATTTTAAGAACATTAATATCAAGCATGAGAGAATTCATAATATTACTATGCTCTTTATTACAACTAGGCATAAGAGGTTGAGCTTCTAGAAATCTAATCTTATCATGAAAATTAGCATTATCCAATTTAAGATAATCTACTTGACTAAGATAAGTATTGTTTTCATCTAACAAAAAAAATTAGCATGTTCAAGATCATCTATATGAAAATTATCAACAAATTTAGCAAGCTTTTTCTTTTTCCTTCTAATAGACTTTAGAGAGGTACAAGTAGCATAAATAGTTTCAATTAAAGATACTTTAAATAAAGATTTTAGATTTACCTCATTTGAGTCTTTACTTATTGAGGCCATTATAGAAAAATGACATTTTCCTTCATCACTAGAGCTTGAGCTTGATCCTCCACTTGATTTTTCACTTGATCTTGAGTTGGAGGAGTCACTAGAGCTTGAATTGGAGGAGTCAGTTGAGCTTTTGTGCCATTTCTCCTTCTTCTTATACTTCTCTTCTCTTCTCTTGTAATGATCAGTCTTTTTTCCTTGAGGAAAATTTTCCTTGAAGTGACCCTTCTTTCCACACTTGAAGCACCAGATGGAGGAGGAAGACTTTCCTTTGTAGAGTCTACCCTTAGAGTACACGACCTCTTCTTCAACTTGAGAGGATGAAGATGATTGACTAGCAATAGCTTCCAATGTGTGCCTTAATTTCAGCCTTCTTCATTCTCTTGAGCTCTTTCTCTTCCTCTTTTTCTTCTTCATCTTTCTTGTCAAGTTTAACTTCATGGTCTTGTAGATTTTGTATGTGCTCTTCAATAGGAATATCACCAAGAGACTTTGTTTTTTCAATGGAGGTCACCTTAGATCCCCATCTTTTGGGGAGAGTTCTAAGGATCTTTGAGTTGATCTCTCCTCTTACCATAGGATGACCTAGAATGGAAAGACCATTCGCAATGGTGTTGAGCCTCGAGTACATCTCTGTTATCCTCTCCTCCTTTCCCATCTTGAAGTTTTCACGGAGGCCTTTGAGCATGTAGACTTTGCTTTCCTACACTTGTTTTGTCCCTTCATAAGTGATGTGTAGCTTTATCCATACCTCATAGGCCATCTCACAAGAGGAAATATGATTGAACTTGGTGGGGGACATGGAGGCATAGAGAATGTTGAAGGCTCTTGCATTCAAGGTTGCTTTCTTCAAAGTAGATTCATCTCATTCTTCTATTTTTGTCTCAGGTAGCTTGTAGGAAAGGTCTAGCATTCTCCATAGCTCACGACTTAATCCTTGGATGTAGAATGGTAGCCCTCTTTCCCAATAGAGGAAATTGCTCCCATCAAAGATTGGAATGTTGATATGGTATCTTCAACCTTGATAATCATCCATCTTCTCCTACTTGTGGAAGTATGCTTAGAGAAGACCCACTCTGATACCATTTGTTGGATCTATGATGGGCTCTGGAGGGGTGAATAAGCTAAATGCACTTAAATAAAATTCATTAGACCTTCAAGATATTTCTGAGATAATATGGCAAGTATGAACTTTGAGGGCAACTAAAACATACATAGTAAGGGAGAGAGAGATTGAACAAGCACAAGAACATAATCTATGTAGAGTGGTTCAATACTCCAAACTAGGAGTAAGTAAGTTTACTACCTAGAGAGGTCAAGCCCTCGGATTTTGCAACCATTTCACTCTTATATTACGTTATCATACATACAATAAATCACCTTCCTTTTTTGGGACAAGGTTACACAGCCTTCCCTTTAAGGCTAAGGGAGCCAACAACATATCAAAGGACTTAACTATCCAAGATTGAGTCGTCAACCTCATCAAGGATTTACCCACTTTGCAATTAGTATTCTACCTTCACTAAGCACTTACCCACTCTTGCACAAGTCTTCATCCTTTGAGGAATTGCCCACTTTTCATGGATCTTTTGCCTTTGACTTCAACTTCACCAAGGAGAAGCTTTCACCAAGGTCACCTTCCCTTCTTATTCTTCACCTCTCTTATCTAAGAGAGAGAATCTTCATCTTCATCTTCATGGTAGAAATGAGAGATTGGGAGGTGGAGGAAATGAGAACCTCACAAGATATACATGTAGGACTATTTCTCTTACAAATCTCCTACTCACTCTAATAAATGTAGCAAGTGATTAATCTGAGAGAGAGAGGAGGCTATAGGATGAACTCAACTATAATATAGGGACCTTCACAGTTCTTGGATAACCATGGGATGAATCCCAAGGGGTCCTATTTATAGTTGGGGATGCCTACTAGCTAGTATGAACACTTAAGGATGAATTCTTGTCGTTTGGGGTATTGTAACATATATTTTTTGAGTTTTGCAACACTCCAATGACTAGAAGCACTTTTTTTTCACACTCCGTACATACATTCGGTCAAGTTTCAATAAAGGTAACTCGATCAATTTCACTATGCAAAAAAGCTAATTTGAAGCATCAATCAAGTTTATCTTGATGAAACTCGAACGATTACTTAAATCAGTTTTGGTTAGTGAAGAGATCGGTCAAGTTTTGTGTATAGGAAACTTGACCAAACCTGGACATTCTCAAAATTTATCAAGGCCATCGGTCGAGTTTGTCACAGGTAAAACTCAACTGAAAAACACCATGTACTGAATTTTGTAAAATGTCATTAAAGTACTTAAATATTTGATTTAAGTGCTCCTAGTTTTTCTAAGCTTAATTGCAAGTCATACAATCATTACAAGTGATTTACAACATGATTCTAATGGATATACATCATATTCCACAAAAGTGCACTTGCATTGATTTTGACTTGTCTTTTCTCCAAGTTAGGATGCATAAGTTAGGGTATTTGAAGTGTGTCTATACCTAATCTGAAATCACTCAAGTAGAAGCATTAGACACAAATAAGTGGAATGGTTAGTCATCATCAAAACAAGGGTTTGTTCAATTTAGACCTTGAGTCAACATTGACCTTGAGTCAACATTGACCTTGAGTCACCCCATTATTATTTAATCTTTGGATAATAAATCCAATCATAAATACTAATCATTAGACCTATATTAACCCTATTAGGGTTTACATAGGGGTTTAATCCTAAGTTAATTAAGTGAATATCATCCTTTGAAGTGATGATGAATATTATGTAGGATATGAATAGCTATACCTCAAAATTTGTTGTTTTGGATCAAGGATTAGTAGACCACCTAGAGTCTCTATAAGGATATAAAAACCTTAATGGTTATGTCTTTATGACATATAATGTTGAAAACCTTTGTTTGACCCTTAAATTTGTTGAATCGGGGTCTAATCAATTTTGTGATTCCAATCATCCTAAGATCTCTTCTTTGATTAAAGGCGTGTTTGCCTCCTATTGACATTGATTATGATATTGTTGGTTGTGCAACTATATGTAAAAGTTCATATGCCTCAATATTCTATTTGTTTGAGCTACTCTGTTTCCTACCGAATAATCATCTATTTTTTGTATATGTGTGTTTATCAAACCCAAAATATAAACGAATAACGGCTCATCCATAGTGTTGAGGATTGCCCTTCTCATACAAGAGGCCAAGGTTCACTCTTTATCAAGGAAGTGGACAATTATTTCTAACACTTAGGGTTTCCCTTCGTGACAAAGTGTCCAGTGTTTGTTCTTCATTAAGAAGTAGCTATATACTTGTTGGATAACACTTTTTTTGGAAGTAGCTAAAACATTTTTGGACGTTTGTTGACTATAATGGAATTATAAATAAATAACATTTGATTTTTTATAATTTAAGACTCTTGATTTTATTTTTCCTCTTGTGTTTATATTAATGTTGCCAAGCATTATATTTGTCTATACATGCAATTATATTTGATTTTCTACAACATACTAATGTGTCTCATTTTCTAGATTTTAGGACTAACAGTTGGATCCACCAAAAACATGCTTCTGCATTAAATTGTTTACTTTGATTATACAGATAGAATACACCTCATCTGAATCACAAAGAATGATCTAAATTGGGTTGGTTAGTTCTTGTTAACCTTTTATGTTCTAATATATTATTTCTTATTCTATATGCTTATGTGTGATTCCTTCTAGTCACCCCAGGACATCCGCTTCAATCCCTCAACCATTGTCTAGGTAGTGGGATTGGGATTGGGGTTCAATTAGTTTTATGATAGATGGTATCAAATCATACACACACCCATATGCTTCAGGTAAATAATTTCTCCAATCTCTTGAACCTAGGAAACTTTAAGGGTCCAAAAAGGTGAAATTGAGGTGTCTAGGATCGTGGCTCTAACTATAATCACCTCTTATCCATCTCAAAGTGGTGCATGAGGTTCCTAGCTCTACATGCCTTAGTTGATTAGAACCAGACATAACAGTTCTCCTTTGAAACCCTAGAGAGTTCTCCATGATCTCATCCTTTTATCTGGGAAATACCTTGATACCACCCATGAGATTGAAGTAGGGTGACTCCTCTCTTCTCCCTCATACTATGTATCTTGACTTGATATATACTCTCTCGATTTAGGATACATCAGGAACATCTACAGTATGGGATACAATTTACAAAAATATGGACCAATATCATACTATGGTATATATACTCTTGAATCAAGTTATGTGATAAAGGCTCATTCTAGGAAGTATCTTGCAAATGGTTCCACAAACCCACAATCAAGGGGGATGGCCTTCTGCGACCAAGAATGATGGGAAGGAGAAGATTGATAAAAGGAAAAGGGAAGTTGAGAAGAAGGAATCTAAAAAGAAAAGGCAGATGAAAAGGAAGTTGAAAAGGAGAAAGAGAAGGAAATTGGGAAAGAAAATGAATAATAAAAACAAGCTAAAAAATAAAAAGAACCTAAGAAATATAAAGGAAAATGACTGGATAAGGGAAAAGGACTCAAAATAGGTAGGGACCTGAAGAAGAGGATGATGATAAGGATGAGCCAACAAAAGTCCTTAAGCATGATGTTTAGGAGGCACAAAATAAAGAACTCATGTATGTTGTGATCAATTTGCAAAGAATACATCATCCTTACCTCAAGTAGGAGTCTGCATCAGTCACCCAAATCCTGTCACCTTCACTAATTTACTTAAGTTGAATCTAGATCTTTCTATAGTGAAAACAAGGAGAATCTTTTGGACAAGGCAGATGCATTGATAGTTTCCACACAAAATAACTTAAAAGTGCGGATCATTATATTGACGGTCTCAATGTGTCTCTACAAACTTTGGTTGCCTCTTCTAGACATGCCACTTTGTAGGTTGCCTTTGATCAAGCCCTAAAGCCTGGGAATGAGACAAGGTAATAGCAAGATTTTGGCTTATCTAGAACTGATCGATGATGGGATATCAAATACTAATCAATAGGAAGGACCCCAAAATGACAAAAATGAGAACATAAATCAAGGCCCTAGAAACACTAACCAAAGAAGTGGTCAGAATAAACTTCGTGAGATTCTACAATTATTGAAATAATCATCGGGGTAGGTACATATATCCAAATCTAATTTGTCACAATTGCAAGAAAGAATGCCATCTCAAGAGTCAGTTCCCCTACCCTCCTCCATGGGCCACCAAGGATATCATCAAAGAAAGAACCAAGGGAACCAAAACCAGATCCAGATTATGCACTTTTGATTATGTAAGCCTATTATTTAATTTGGAATCACCATATCTTGAAAGTTTTTATTTGATGGCCTAGTGTGTTGGGCTTACTGCACTTTTTTTGAGTCATAACCTATCATGTAGTTGTATTTGAAAGTTAATATCTTTATTGGATTAAATTGATTATCTCAATATTGAACTATAATAGTCAATTATGTGACTACGATATAAATGAGATAATGACATTGAGAATGATGATGTGAATCATGAGACCCATGGATGTTTTGGTAATATTGAATATTAAGGACAAAATTTATCTTAAGAGGGGGGATGTGGCAAAGAGCTTTGTGGCCCATTATGATCTAATTATTCAATTATCCCTAATTTCCTCACTCCTAATCATTCCCACAATAAATTACCCAACAATGATCAACTATAATAAAAATCCATGTTTTGAATCAATCTGATACACCTATGATTTTAAAACCACAGATACCATATACTATTTAATTCATTGATCAATATCTTAATCCTACATACTCATCTTGTTTTAAACTTTGCACACTTGTTCTCCTCTCTATGATGAGACTATGATCCTCTATGATGAGATTATGATCCAAATTTCCTTCCAACCATTCCTAATTAAAGTTGTGAATTTCCTAAGTTCTCCTAAAAGGTACCCCTTTTACCCTCTTTGTTTTGGCTTGGTGGGATGCCTTATGACTTTTGGGACGCGCCTAGAGCTGACCCGAGCATGGGGCCATGTCCATGCCCATAGAGAGCCCCCAACTAGTATGTGTGCGGGAGCCAGACGATGGTCATCCCCTACCTCAGGCTTTCTAGGGTTTGCGCCACCACTCGAGAGTTGGATACCCAAATCTCACTCAGCTCAATCCATTAGCTTCTTCTCTCTATTCTGACCTAAATGCACCTCTTTTCTGAACAAAACAAGCCCTTTTCATGAATGTTCTAGAATCACCTCCCACGACTACCTCCATGGAGGTCTTGGCCTTTAAAAAATCCTAAACCTAGACCTATTCACCTCTAAATAGACCCCTTTTGGGCCAATTTTTCATCCTCACACAAAACCAACAACTTTGATCGCACTCTCACCCCCTCTCTCATGGTTTTGTACAACTTTAGACTGATGACACACAACCACACTATTGTAGCCTCCCTCTCCTCCTTCCCTCATTGTGGTACTCTCTCTCTCCAAGTCTTCCAATTTCATAAGTTTGGCATAAATACTCCAATACATGAAATATTATAGATTGTCTTGATTGCAAGAGAGAGATGAATCCAATGAAATTATTATCAAGGCCTTATTCCAACCATGCTCTGAAAGTTCCTAATGATGATCTTTGGCAATGATACTAAAATCAAAATTGAATCTTTATCTAGACGATCAATTTTATCATGAATCTTAATTTTGACTTTGGTTTTTGTTCTTTAGAGTCAAATACTGATTGAAATGGACTTTCTAATGATTAATATTATACCCTAATTTGATGGTTAATCCACCTTAATATCAAGATTATGTTTTTACACATAAAATTTATGATAGAACTTTGTGATAGTTTTTTATCCCTAGTTTTATGATATTGTGAATCTAAGGATGTCAATCTTATTATTTCCCCTCTCTATCTTGAAAACTACACTGACAAATTCATGAAACTCCATTATTTTTTACTTTTTGGATAATCTTATAGATCTAATCATAAATATTGACTCTTGAACTTATATTGACCCTTTCGTTGATGACTTATGTGTTGTATCCTGAATGACTTAAGTGGAGACCATCCTTAATATGATGGAAAATATTCTACTATAAATGAACAATGATATTTCAAAAAAAAATTATTGTGAATAAAGGATGAGTAGGCCGCCTAAAGTGACTATAAGGATCTAAAAGCCCTAATGGTTTGGTCTTTATGATCAATAAAGTTGAAAACCTATGTTTGACCCTCAATTTTGTTGGAATAGGGTCTAATCAATCTCATTATTCTAAATCATGATTAAGGCTTCTTCATTTAAGTAAAGATATGCCTCTCATCCTATTGACCTTGATTATGATATTTTTGGTTGTATACTATATGTAGGAGTCCATATGCTTGGCTATTCTATTTGTTTGATCTACTCAGTTTGTAATAGATATGTTTGTCAAACTCAAAACATAAAAGAAGAAAGGAACTTCTATTATTGTTGAGGACGGCCCTTCTTATAGAAGAGGCCAAGGTTCTCTCTTCATTAAGGAAGTAGTCATTTATTTATAACACTTAGGATCACCCTTCTTGTATAAGTGGACAAGGTTCTCTCTTTATTGAGAAGTACACATATACTTGTTGGGTTACTTCATTTGGAAGTAGCCAATACCTATCCAGAATTTGTTGACAATAATGAAATTTAAATAAAATACATATCATTCTCTATAAATGAAGACTCTTGATTTTGTTTCACTTCTTGTGTTTATGTTACTAATGCCAATCATTATATTTGTATAAACTTACAATTATATTTGTTTTTCTACAACATGCCATTGTGTTTGCATTGATTAAGATTGATTTTCTTAATTCTAAGCATAATAGTTGTACCATTAAAAACATGGTTCCACATCCAATTATTTACTCTGATAATATAGATAGACTCCACCACATATGTATCATAAGGAATTATCTAAAATTGGTTGATTAGTTCTTGTTAACCTTATATTTTATGAGATATTATTTCTTATTGTATATTCTTGTGTGTGATTCCTTCAGGGTTCCTAGGGATGGACGCTTCAATACCTAGGCAATGGGATTGAGTTCAGGGTTAGAACATTTTCATGAAATATATTATTTTGGTTTATATCTTATCATCAAGAGACCTACCTATATTATTATCATCAGGAGACCTACCTATTTTGTGTGGTTTGATCTTGATATAGTACTTTACCATCTGGGGATTCTATTTCATACTGATGTTTATTCCTCATAATAATGTGCATTATCGTATATCAACCTTGCTTAAATGCATATTGGATATGATAAACATGAGAAATTTGATATGTGTAGTCAATTAAAATGTGAGAAAGGCTTTATAAATATTGTTGAAGTAGATAGGTTCATTGACATCCTAACAAATTCTAATCCAAGAGAGGTATGGGAAATGCATCTTACAATTTTCTTATTGTGAGACAAATAGATAAACTAAAGCTTACACTATTGTCACATACAAATATTTATTTTATCAAAGTGATCATTGGAGATATGGCCTTAGTAGAGGTTCATGGACAACTTTCTTGCCTGTGATACCCAAAAAATCTCACTAATTAAAACTTAAATATTAACTTAAGATTTCTTCATATCTATTATGTTAGTTACTGACTTTGTTTTGGTATAAGATTTCTTCATAGGTACATTCAAGAAACCAAGTATAAATGTGATCCTTTTATAATGTATCATATGCCCTCCAAATTTTCCTACTAACTTTAGAGATTGGTACCCCTAACAAACCCTACATTATGCATATACAAGTTGTTGAGTACTCTAACCTATCATGTTCTTGAGGCATTATATTCTTAAAAGATATTATTGATTCTTGATGCATATCATAGGTGTAGAGAGAAGCTCCTGTAACAAACACGGGTAGTCATAAGAGGACAAAACATAACATACATGGTGATGAGGCCTATAGAGGCTAAAGTGTTTTCACTTGTTGCTTTCAATCTCATGATTATAAGTACAAAACAAGATATTGAGGAGCAATGACATTGATTGTGTGATGGTGAAACTTTGAGAATGATGTAAACTTATATTCTCATAGGGTGTCAATGTATACCTTGTATCTTCTTTCCATGCATATTGTAAAATAGGGTCAAGGTTAATACCTATCGAATGTGTACTCCCCATTTTTAGTATAAATAAAAGTACGATCATCAAAAATAATAAAACAATTTGATATGGACCAATGTTGATTTTTTCTTCTTTCTAAAAAATATTTTTTTGGCAAGTGACTGACTGGATACATAATTTGACTATGTATTCATGTTTAGTACATGATGTCTTTCACTACACATTACCTACATTTACAATTGTAGTAAATGATATTTTTTTGCAACACATGAACTACATATAAAGTTGTAGTAAATGTCATTCTCCCCTACATATCATGTTTAGATATACAACTGTACTCCTATGTTTAGCTATAATTTCAACTACAATTTTACATGTATAGACAATGGTTAGCTATATTTAGGGATCATATGAATATGTTTCTAATGATTATCTAACTATATGTATATATATATATGAAAAATGTAGCAAAAATAGTTATCTACACGAGTATATGCTTCATATTTTATATGTACAGATAAATGTAGCTAAATCTTTTAGCTACAAAATTAAGGGTTTTGGTACAATTTGTTTTGTAGTTAAAGACCATTTTTGGTAATGCTTGATAAAGTACTAGATATATTACTTTAATGATCTAGTCATATGCATGCCTAGTTGATATAACCATGCTCATAATAGTGATTAAACTTAACTTTTTTTTTGTTTTCTACTAAATATTTTGCATCATGGTAAAGTCATTTTCATATATAGTCAATCAAAATTTTTATAAAGAATGCTCTTACACTTTATCTATTTATATGGTAAGTCTCTAATTGATTCATCTTAAGATATCATGTTAAGATTTTTTTCCTAATTGCATAACTTATGTGAACTTCTTGATCTTTCTCATCTAAGAAAATGTCATGGTTTACTTATTCAATTACTGACTTTTTATCACATCACCCCTCCATAATGCTGGAAAATAGCATATCCCATTGTCTAGAATAGAACCATACCATGAGAGGTCTGAAGAGGAGTGGGATTTTTTACACAAAATTCTTGATGCTAATGCCAAAAAGTACCATGATCATCTTAAAGCCCCATGAATTTACGAACCTTAAAAAATGTTTGTTTGGATTTCTTAGTGTGAAATCTTAATATGAATCAAATGTTTTTTGGAATAGGGAAACTATCATAGCACTATTTATTACACAAATCCAAACACCTAATGTATAGGAAATAAAATGCACGAGGACCTGAGCGTCCATCCTTGGAATGTATAACATAGAATATGCATGAATAAAACCACAATCAACAACATATAAAAACTAAGGTATTAGATAATATGGCATAACAAAAGAAATTAAACTAGTACCTAAAAAATCACAACTCGTCTAGATATCAAACGGGGGTGGCAATCGGGTTCAAGATGAGCGGGTTATATTTCAAGTCATTTGTCAAAACTTTTTGGCTAGACCCTAAACTTGCAAAAGATGGATTTTCAGGTCGAAACTTTTGACCCTAACCCAACCCACAAATAAGTTTGGGTCTATTGCGTCTGACCCATAAATCCAATACCAAGAGAATAATTTAAAAATTGTTATGATTTGTCTAATCATTTCCAAATGTAATTAACAAATTTCTTTGAGATAAACTTATAATGTGATTGAGAAACACATATAAAGCCTATTGTGGTTTGTTAAAGAGTTCTAAACACATATTCATAATATAACTAGCATAATAAATCATACAATTCAATACAAAACTATGTAGAATTGTCAAAATAAACTTCATGTTTGATGGATTAGTAATTTAATAGGTCATTTCGTGCCTTATAATATAGTATTTGTAATTTTATTTCAAAATATAATTCTGAATTTCGATCAATTCGGGACTAAACTCCGAATCTGGCCCGACCCTAAATTAATTTTGGGTTCTTCGGGTTTGGGTCAATTTTGGGTCGGGTCAAAACCCTAAACCCACTTAAAATTTCAGGTTTGGGTCGGGTCCAATAGGTCGGGTCTTGTTTTTCCAACCCTATATCAAACCATGTAGATATTTCATTTGCATGTCATTAGATGATCCCAACAGATTTAGAGCAACATATTTTGATATAAGAGTTGAAGCAACAATCATTGTAATAGTGTCATGTGTATTTGGATGCCTAAAATCATAAAATGGGTACACAACAGCACAACTATGCCGGGTAGTCTATAAAAGACATCAACTCACATGTTTAAGAGAGCATATATTCTTAGAAGAACTTCATATAATAATGAGAAACAAATAAAAAACATGAAAGACTTTCTTATTAGCATGGAAGCATGTTTTATGTTCACTTCCCTTATTCTAAACAACATTGTATGGATATTGACCCACTTCCCAAAGACAGGGCCCATGAGGGGTATATGATGCTCAAAGCCTAAATGTCACCTTGTTTCTGTGTAAGGGAGCTCAAGACCAAAATTAATGGTCTAACCCTATTTCAACATGCCTTGTTACCTTACCTCGAGAATTCAGGTAGGTGCACAAGGTTTGTATAATAGACAAGTTCAATTACATTCAAGGTTTTTTCAACATAGTTTAGTCAAGATCAAACATATTAATCATAGGGATCATGAAGCTCAATGAAACATAACATAGCCAAGCATTTTAAGCATACATACATACTAGAAAGTTCTATACAAGTGGTATGACCAATAGGAAGATAAATAATACCTTTATTAGGTCACAAGATTAATAATTTTATTTAGAAAATCATATATAGAAATCTTAACTATATCTTGGGAAAAAATTCTGGTAGTTGACCTAAGAATACAAATGAATTTAATTGAATTAATATTAACCAGATTATGTTCATTGATCATAATCATGGGGGCTAGATGTGCCACTTAAGTCTAGGTAGAAAAACCTTAAACATTTATTGAAAAATCTCAAAATAGGTCATGCATGCTCATAATCAAGCTACATTGTACATCATGGATTCATCTAGAACTTAGGATGACACATCACAAATAATAATAGGGATCATAATATAAGGGTTATCGGATCTTAGATGGATTGATCATAAGTTTCAAGCAAGAATATTCAACCTAGTCATCGATATTATCATTTCAAACATATGAGTTGTTTCCATACAGGAAAGTAATCATTAGATCATAGAACGGTTTCAGTTAGATTTAGTGGCATAAATACCATTAGTTTATAGATTTGAGGTCATGATGTAGCATAAATCATCATTAAATCAAGTTTTATTACATATTAGAGATCTAGTTAACAAAATGTGAATTAGGTCACTTTTCAAATCAAGAATAGGTCAAGAAGTCCCATTGGGCACAAGGAAGATCCACATAGCAATAAAGGGTACGAGGAATGTAATATTACTGATTTGGAGTCCACATAAACGTTTTGAGTAACAATAGATCAACATTTTGCATAAGGTCCAAAGTTCATCATAAAAAGTGTACACAAATGTCACTTATTTCGTTACATAGGCCATATGCTCATATTTAGGCACAAAAGTATTATCGAATTCAATTTGGTGATTTGATAGATACAAAGTTAATGATGTTAGTTATTCATATACATTCAAGCATCATTAGGCCATGAATAAGCATAAGATTAAATATCTTTGCATAAAGGTTCTTTTTAAATAACATTGGGGTCATTAGTGTTAGATCAATTAGTGTTGAATCTATGGGCTAGCTAAAAACACTTAAATATTCATTAGACCTTCACATTATTTGATAGAATGATGTTGGAAGTATTAAAAGCAAACATTAGAGAGATTGATCAAACACCAAAGAAGTCTAAGATGTATAGTGGTTCCATCCTCCAATCTTGGAGATGTATGTCCACTACCTAGAGGGGTCAATCTCTATGATTTTTGACCTTGTCACACTCTTTATATATCACAAGAAGAGTTACAAAAAATGACCACCTTTTTCAAGAACAAGGTATACACTAGCATTTCTTTTCGGGTCAAGGAGCCAATAACCATTGCAAAGGTCTTATTTATCTACTTACCAAGAATTTTTGCCTTCTTCAAGGACTTACCCATTCTTGTAGAATATCCTCAACCTTTGATCCAACAATTCCTTCTTCAAGGAAGTTACCTTAAAATCACCAAGTTGCTAGAGAGATTGGGAAGGAGAGTGGAGAGCTTTGAAAGTGTAAAATGGAACATCTCTATAACAAGGATCCTAACTCAATAGGATTGTATGTATAGAAGTAATCAAGCTTGATGATATCAGGGGATCTTGGAGGTGCAAACACTCAATTATAGCAAGGGAGCATAGAAGGAAAACTTGGAATGAAGTACAATGGCCCCTTTTAAGAGTTGAGGTTGCCTACTAGCCAGTAGAGATACTTGGATTGAATTATAGCCTTATTTTAGGGGCTTGCAATGGATCTAATTTTGAAGTTTGCAACACTCTAAACTACTAGATACACTTTTTAACACTTTACAATACATTGTTGTCAGTCCAGTTACCTTTTGGATAACTTTACCGACAATGCTCACTATCTCACCAATGACAGTTGTCAATCAAGTTTCTATCTGATAAGAAGCTTGGCAGAATGCTATATTAACCTTGCCAGTGCCAACTTTTGGTTAAATCACCCTAGGTCAAACTCGATCGATAGTGGGCTATGTCAAAAGCCCAAAATGATTGTCGACTGAGTTATCTTAGGGGGAAACTTGACAGACTAAGCTTCCTATGATGTCTTATTATAAATACCACAAAAGTGTATAAACATTCCCATTAAATGCTCTAAACTTCCATTAAGCTTGGTTACAAGTCATACTTCAACATAAATGATTTACAACACGATTCTAAAAGAGATATGATATGTTCTTCAACTCTTGTATTTGTGTTGAATTTGACTTTTTTTGCCAAACTAGGGTTTTCTAATTTAATCCTATTGATGTATCTAATACTTATAATTGATCTTAACTAGACATATTAAATACATCAATTGAATGGTTAAGTCATCGTCAAAATATAGACAATGAATAACTGTTGGGTCAACATTATCCCCATCTTGAAGATGACGAACCATTCCTAAATATATTGAAAAGAATTAAATTGTAAACATTTTACCTTTGATATTTAGGGGGACACATGAATATATGATAGCAACTGCTCCCCTCAGTTTATTTTTACCTTAACATGTATAGTTAGTTCCTCCAAAAACACAACTAAAACATATATATGCTATTTGCAACCAATTTTCCATAAGCAAAATATATGCAGATATAGATCAATTTAATATGTAGCAAAGACAAGTTATTTCTCCCCCCTTTTCATATCAAAAAGAGAGGGGTATATAAGAGTTATGATAGGTTTTATCCAACCAGAGCACCACACATAATTAAGTCATAATAAAAATATGAGAGTACATACACCAAATCTCATAGAGTAAGTAGTAGAAACAGATTTAAGTGTACATGAGTTAAATATTACAACAGAAATGATATTTAAGTCTAACAGGAAAATAAAATAGCAATGAATGACATTAAAGGAAATAGTTGCCTTAGATACAAGTGTCCTATATAATACATGTTAAGCTCGAAAAATACAAGTACATGGTCATACTAAGACCCATGAACTAATCATCTTTAGCCGGGTCATCCTGAGTTGGGTTATAGTCCTCATCTCTAATAGGATCTAGTGTCAGAGAAGTACCAGGTGTAGCATCAACATCATTATCATTACCTTCATCATCATCACCTTCATCATCATCCTCATCATTATCTCCCTCCTCACCATCCTCAACATTACCCACATCCTTTTCCTCCTCCATCATGATGTTCACTAGGAACAAAAGGGTGTGTTTCCATCTATCTGGCATTTAGGTCATGGCGATGGAAATCAACGCCACATCCTATTCATAGGTGGGTGTACAAACCCCATCAAAATATGCAAGAGCGGTCGAGGATGGACCAGGTGGAAGATCACCAAGCTAAGTCAAATTCTAATGTGTGTGAGATGATACAGGTGGAGGTCCAGTAGTAGGAGTAGAGTGGGCAGTGGAGGTAGAATATTGATGTGTTGGAAAAATGATCATATGAATTGGAAGCATAGTTAGTGGAAGAAAAGGATGAGCAATATGGTGGATAAGGAGAGGGGCAAGATAGTTTCATGTTGGTCATGATGTGAACTAGGTCCTGATGAATGTGGTCTTGAACTTGCATATGGTAGGCATTCTGGTACATGACGTATCCCACGAGGGACTCATTGTATACTTATAAAGAATCCCTAATAGGTCTAGATGGTGCATGAGGGAGTTGTTTATGTTGATCGATCTAAGAGGAGGAGGCACCAAGTGTGGTAGAGCTGGAGTTGTGAAAATACTTTTTCAAAGAGTTTGTACTTATCAAAACACCTCTCTTATTGGAAGGATAGTTGAAATATATTAGGATATACGTTTGAGTAAGGATGTGAAACAGACCACATATCATGTTAGGGTAGGGTGGATGAGAATCCTATGTATTCTTTTTAGTCACAAAGCAAGTCATATGATGAATAATGTAACAAGCCCACTTGAATCTGATCCCCTTAAGCAAGCAATACATAATTACTACAATGTTTTTTGTAGTGTTTGTTTGGTTTTTCTTCTGATGGACATTGTGGTTGAAAATTAGGGTAATGATACGTCTTGATATCAAGGGCAGATGAGGGAAGGATCGCCTTCTTCATATAAAGAATATTAGGTTTCTTCAAGAATTTTTGAATGTCAGAAAGAGATAATTTGGGGTCAAAACTCCTGGAGAATTTCTCTAGATAAAGCAATTCAACATGATTGGGATTGGTAATATCTTGAGAATCAGATGGAATGGATAAAATAAGATAGGCCTTTATAATATCCTCATAGATTTGGATAGATTCTTGCAATCATGAAGTTTAGTGTGATCATGGTATTGGGTGGTGGAACTAATATAGTATAGTTCCATGTGACATATGCATAGAACTCATGACCTACTTTCTTTCTATAGAAAAGATTTGAGAAACAAATACGTTCAATACATAGTGCACCAAGACATTGATCAAGAAAGACATATTTGATGTTAAGGTCCTCCATCCTAGAGTCTAGAAAAGGTCTAAAGGGAAAAGGAGGCCTAGGAAGCAACTCTTTTTTTCTAGCCACAACTTGAGGGTTGATAAAGGTGATTCCATCATTTACAAAGGTCCTTGAGGATGAGGCGTCACGAGGGTTGGATGAAGTGCTGGCTGAGGAACCTTTTTCTGACTACTTGATGCTATGAAAGGTTGAAAATGTAGAGAAGAAGATCTTAATGGCTGATAGGAGGGCTAATGATAGGAAAGGAGAGGGATTTGGGGGACTGTATGCTATGGTCTGGGTAGAAGATGGCTTAGGGCTAGAGGAAGAATAAGAAATAAGGGTGATCAGATGAGTTTCTCTAGTTGAGAGAGAGAAAACTCATTTGACGGGTCCCTTTATCGTTCGCGAAATAGTGTTGTCAGTTGAGTTTGTAGGATGGGGAACTCGACGGATGGTAGTTGTTGTTCAATCCTCAAACTAGGCTATTGGTCGAGTTACCTTAGGGAAAACTCCATCGACGAAATGTTCTATCTCAAACTTATAAAAATTTATTCTAAGGCCCTATTCACAAATGTAAATGTACCAAAAGAGACTAGCACGTATGTATGAAATAAAGGATCACATATTTATCATCATAGACTACTATTTTTATTAAAATAGAGAGAGAAAAATAATTTTTGTTTAAGTTCAAAACTAGCATGATAAGGCAATTAAACATGGTAGTTTTAAGCAAAACATGAGTAAATGCTTTTCAATCTAGATCAAGAAGAGCCATATAATTACACTCTATCTAGGAGACATAGAAGTATCATTAATAGAAATAAGCAATTTAGATCTACTAAAATTCAATTGCTCTCTATCTAGGGGCTAAGTGAAAATATTTGCAAGTTGATTTTTTGAATCTGCATGAGTGATAAACATGTCTTTCTTAACAATGTGATCATGAAGAAAATGATGGAAGAGCTCGATATGTGTTTCTCTACTATGCAATGTAGGAGTCTAAGTCAAATGTATGGAACTAGTATTATCACAAAATATATAGAAGCATCATAGAAAATATTACAGTATTGGAACACTTGCTTCATTCATAAAACTTGGTACAACAACTACTAGCTGTTATGTATTCAACTTCGGTAGTTGATAAAGCCACAATGCTTTGTTTCTTAGAAAACCAAGAAACTAAACAAGGTCCTAGAAGAAAGCAAGTGCCACTTGTTCACTTCCTATCGTTCAAGAACCCAACATAATCCGCATCACTACATGATGTAAGAGTAAAGTCCCTTGTCTTAGTATACCACAATTTAGGGTTTGGCTAGAACCCCAAAACCCTCTTAACAACTGTAAGATAGGATTCTCTAAGGAGTGATTGAAATATATCACACAATCTAACACTAAACAAGATATCCAGTCTAGAGGAAGTCAAATATAATAAGCTACTAGTCATACCTCTATAGAGCTTCTCATCTACCTTTTCAGGTTCTTCATCCTTATCTAGCTTGGTGGTACTGCACATGGGAGTGTCCATTGGCTTTGAATTCTCCATCCAAAAGTGCTTAAAGATTTCACTTGTGTACTTGCTTTGGTTGACGAAGTTCCCATGTTGTGTTTTCTTGATTTGGATGCTAAGGAAGAAAGTAAGCTCCCTCATCATGCTCATTTAAAAATCAGTTTGCATGAGGGAACTAAACTCCTTTCAAAGATCAAGATTCATACTGCAAAATGTAATATCATCAACATAAAATTGAATAATTAAGATGTTGTTGATGTGTGTTTCAAAAAGATAGTAGAGTCAACTTTCCCATTTCCTATCCATTATCAATTAAAAAGTTTCTTAATTTCTCATACCAATCTCTAGGGACTTGTTTGAGTCCATAAATGGCTTTTTGTAATAGATAAACATTATTTGTATGCTTGTCATGCTCCAAGCCAGGAGGTTGAGCTACATAGACTTCCTCCTCTAGATATCCATTTCAAAATGCACTTTTAACATCCATTTTATAAAGTAAGAAATTTCTATTACTAGCAAAGTCAAGTAGCTTTCCAATAGATTCAAGTCTAGCAAAAAGAGCATAAGTTTCACCAAAAGCAATACCTTCTTGTTAATTGTAACCTTGAGCTGCTAACCTTGCTTTGTTTCTTACCACTTTGCCACTTTATCAAGCTTGTTCTTGTAGACCCACTTTGTGCCAATGATCTTTCTATCATTTAGTCTTGGCACTAGAGTCCACAACTTTTTCTTTTCAAACCGCTCAAGTTCTGCTTGCATTGCTAGGATCATCCTCAAGAGCTTCTTTGACACTATTGGGCTCAAGTTGTGAGATGAAGGTGATGATGATATGTTCTTTTTGGAAGGAAGCTCATGTATTCACTCTTTCAAAAGGATGACCTAAGATGAGCTACTTTGGATGATCTTTCATAAAGCAGGGAGTCAGATCCTTCTTTTCCTCTTCATGTGAATGTGCAACTTCAACCACCTCTTTAGCTTTGTTGTTGATGTCTAGTTATTTTAATATGGGAATCATCTCATATAGAATACCATCACAAATACATTCATGTAAATAGAGGGGCTAGTCTCAGTAAATTTAAAATATAGAGAATATCACCTCACAATAGGCATTAAGCCTTCAACAGGTCATAGGACCCATCACATCAATATAATCTCATCATGTCTCATCAAGGCTTATAGCCATCACCATGTGTCATGTGATCACCATCATATCATACACAATCTATGGGTTCATTTCACCTACAAGTTTAGGGGTTTATAAATAAGAGAGAGAAAACATCATAATGCGGCAACCACTTCTAATGAGACAAGAAAACATCATATTTCCCAACATTAGGGTTAGGGTTACGCATATATGGCCGATTAGGGTTTCATATCATAGATCAATCACCAAACCCTAATTATGGTATTTCCCACTTTATTGTATCATACTAGAATTAGAACATCATTAATTAAACATGATTAGAGCATTATGTCAACAACACTAAGCATCAACATTGTTTACATGTGCATGGATATCATCTCACTATGTTATGTATGTATAGAGACCACGTATCATATATGTATGTGTTTATTGACCTTACACCAAGCAAACATGTGTCACGACCATAAATCAACCAAGTGTCTCGACCAAGACAAGAACATGTGTCTCGTCCACCTTAAAAGTAGATGTCTCGATCTGCACAAAACAAACATTTCAACCAAAACCAAAACACAAGTCTCGACCATCCATAAACAACTGTCTTGACCACCATAGGGTTAGGGTTGAGGTCGTGACACTAGTTCATGAGTCTCGACCGAAACAAAGAGCAACATACATGTTTCGACCCACAAACATGGTCGCGACCAAAACACAACTTACACTCACATGTCTCGACCAAGTCAAAGGTGTTTTGACCTAAACATCCAAGGAGATACATGTGTTGACCAAAATAAAGGTTTAAACATCAGGAAAACCAGGCATCACTATGCTAAAAACTCATATGTTCAAGATTATCAAACCCTAGAACAAACACCATGAAGATCAACAAGAAAAACTACATAGGAGAGGGAAGACTAAACTTCAACACATATGAAAACTACTCAAAACTTCAAGGAAAACATGTTGGCTGAAAACTTTGCATGGTGATAAAACCAAAGTTCATGATGCATGTAAGATCATCATCAAGGAAACCATCATCAACAAGATGGAAAATTACATGTAAAAAGAACATCAAAATCTTGACATCCGAACTTCATCATAAACCTTCAAGTAACCAAACCAAGGTAAAGAAGACCATGCCTCAACCTTGAGAAAACCAACTCAAAAACCTCAAGAAACACAAAGGCCAAACCAAAGCATGGTGATTAAACCAAGAATCATGTCGCATGTATCAAAATCACCTCATCCAACACATAATAAGTCAAATACAAGAAATTAGGGTTTAAGAAAGAGAGAAATCTACATGAGAACACTACAAAATCTTAAACTTTTGATCATGATAACCTCATATAGAACATTAGCATCAAGTTTAGAGATCAAAATAGTAGCATGAAAGTAATAATATGGTGCAAGTAATAGAAGAAGGTAGAGAGTTATATAACCTGCCTTAAGGAGAGATCCAAGCTCCAAGATCAAAGGCTCCAAAGAATAAGATGAAGCTCCAACCAAGGTCAACACCTAGGCCACAAGAACACCTCAAAAGAGAAGAACACCACGTTCAAAAGTATGCTCAAGAAACGAGGGTGAAAAACCCTAGGTTGCACCAAGAAGAAAGAAGGAAAAAAGAGAGCTCCTTCTCACTCGGGTGTCACCATGTCAAAACATAGTCTGTGACCCCTTTGTGAGGTGAAAATCTTCAAGAAAGACACCATGTCAAGGCATGGTCTTAACACCAAGAAAGGAGAATAATAAAGGTAGGGTTTCAAAGGAAAAATGTGATCAAGAAGGTAGAACCACTTACCAAGAATAGAACCCACCAAGAATCACCACAAGAAAGTTGATCAAGCTCCAAAGCACCACATGTAAGGTTGGTCGACCTCCAAAGCACACTAGGTTAGTCCTTCTTGCTCCTTAAATCTCAAAGGACAAACACAAGATAAGGGAGAAGAAGTAGGGCCAAAAAAGATACTTGCATGAAGAAGAGAGAGGTTATATACTCAGAGGAGGAGGGAAGCAAGGTAGGGAGGCGAGGTGTCAACATGAGAGAGCACCGAAGAACACTTGCCCACAAAAGAAACTAACATGCAACCACTATATGCCTGCATGAAACCTATGGTGACAAAACCTAGGTGGGGTATCGACCACTTGGGTCACCACCACCCTAGAGGTTGAAACAAACACCAAGATACCCTATCTCCGCCACAACAAAAGGTCACCACACAACTATGGTCGAGACACACCACAATAAGACAACCATCTCGACCAAAAACACCTCAAAACGATCAAGGTCAAAACAAAACAATCAAGGAAGGTGTGTTGGCCGAGACACACACAAGGCACACCGTCAAGGCCGAAATGAAGGTCGCAACACTCACCCAAACTCAACATGGTCGACAGCAAGCAAACCCTAGAAACTCTAGCATCACCACATGATGCCACCTCATCAACCAAGGTCCAACAAGATGTCCCATGACATCATTTTCTCTCTCTCATGATGCTAAATCACTAAGGGAACACTCAAAATGTGACCAATTGCAAAGTAACCCCTCAACTTGGGTAAATTGTAACTTGATCCAAAACAAGCATACAAGATCAAACATCATCAGAACATGACCAAACTGAAAACATATGCTTGTCACATGTTAACAAATCATCTCAAAGGATTAAATTAAGGTCTTAAGCATCTTATTAATAAAAAAAAGCATACTCAAGCACTAAGCTAGGTCAAGGGCCTTACACTATATGAAGCATGGAAATGATTCAATGAACTCATACACAAGTGCCCACATCATGGCATCTCTGAGAATCAAATCATCAAAATTTTCAATCAGGGGGTTGAAGATGAGACAAAGAAGTTCATCGACTCTTCCTCTAATGGAAACTTCATGCAACATAGCTTTGACATCATGCTAAAGATAATCAACCTTGCGGCAGAAATTAGACTCACTAGACTAGACCCTCGGGAAAGGGCATTCTTAAGATAGCCATGGTGGAGGATTGTTCAAAACACAAATTTATCTCTAAAGCATTGAAAGCTCTCTCTTGAGTAGGATAATCTCAATACATTATTTAATGCATATGAGAGGAAGAACTAGATGCCTCAAGTGCAAATCATTGCACTTTTTTGCAAGTCTTTCCATGCAGTGGATCACAACACTTTCCATTGTCAACAATTATATGTTGCATTTCATGATCACCAGGATGAGCAACAATATATAGTCACCCAAGCTAAGGATGTGAAATTGATCCAAAATATCCTAGGGAAAGAGTACTATAATCCAAACCAAGCTCGTAGTCATCCTGGATTCTAATACGGGAACCCCGCTCGAGCTGAGAGTCCAAATCAAACCTTGACGCCACCCTCTCACATTAGAACAGCATCGATCTACACTAGCCCACACAACTAGGGAAATTTTATATTTAATTTTCCCAACCGAAACTACCATCAACAGTAGCAGTATTAAAATCTAAATCAGGTTCCACCACTACAAATAGAGGCAACCCCAATGTAGGACCCAATGTAGGCACTTCATGAGATGATGGGAACGTACCAGACTCAACTAGCCAATGACAAATTAATCAAAAGGCATTGGAGTCTCAGATTACCTATTTGGCAGCTAGTTAACAGCCCCCAGTGGGCATGATTACTGGTCAACCTAAAAATAATCCCAAGCATCTGAATTAGATGGAGCAGTTAAATGTCGTGATGACTAGGTCAAAAAACATGTATTCTACACATCCGACCTCTACTCCTTTCTCCACTCCTACCAGTAAAGATGAAAGAACCCCACTTGAGGCCTCGAGCTGCCTGAACTATCATTTAGTGGTCAATCTAGTAGTAGTCCCGCTAGAAAATCCACTTGTGACATTGATCCAGCTAGGCACCAGTAAGAATTCAAATGTTGCAACATTGATAGTCAACCTTAAATCACATACGGAACCCAAAGAACATGTGTAGAAGCTACATATACCATACACAAGATGCCTCAAGAAGACCAAGCTTGATGATTGATTTATGAAATTCAAGGACTATGAAGAAACTCCACGTCGACATCATGTTCCTTGATGCACTGGCCAAAATTCCAACCTGGAGCAAATATCTCAAGACCCTTATTTCCAAGAAGTATATGATCGAGGGGTGTGAGACCATGAAGCTAGCACAGATGGTCTTCGACATAGTTCAAAATCATATGCCCAAGAAGCAAAAGGATCTCGGTTCATTTGGTATCGACTGCTTTTTAGGATATGATACATGTAGTAAAGGATTGACTGACTTAGACACAAGCATATCCATTATGTCTTACACTTTATGCTAGCACCTAGGATTCATTGACCTCCTACCCACAACTATGAACATTAAGTTGGCTGATACGTCCATTAAAAAACCCTTGGGAATATTCAAAGATGTCCTAGTGAAACTAGGATATGATACTTATGTCCCATGTGATTTTGTGGTTATGCATATCAAACAAGACAATGGTTTCTCACTAATTTTATGGATACCATTCTTAGCCACTGTGAGATATTTAGTAGATGTTGAAGTTGGCAAATTGATCCTGAGATTGAGAAAGATACGATCAAATATCAGGTCCTCAAAGATCTAAAGAAGGTGCATAATTCTATCAAATCTTTCAAGGAAAAAGGTAATCCAAAACCAAAATAAACAGACCCCCGAGGGACCAATCAAGGTAATAAGGACTCACCCATGAACAATGTTTGTGTATCATCCGACCATGACCCAGAGCCTACAGATTCAAAGGATAAGGGTTCGGAACCCTGCTCACATGTTTGGCATGAGTAACACTATCATCAATTGGGACCATGACGTTAAACTGGGATGATTGTTGGGAGGCAATCGAACCTTTTTATTCATTTTCCTTTTTATTTTTATTTTTTAAATTTATTATTTTCTTTTCACAAGATTGCTTTGAAAAAAGGAGAGAAAGGAAAGAAGGAGAGGGAGAGTATCATGTCTTTAGCAACCCAATCTAATTGATGGATAACCAGCGTGGCCTGCAAGCTTATAATGAAATTTCTATTTGTCCATGAAAAACTCTATGGCCAATCATCTGTTTGATAATAAGAGATCTTGAGATCTTGTGAAATGATAGATATGCAGGAGAGTGGGTTGTATGCTCTTTTTATCTTCCATAACAAATTTTATTACCCTCACGTTGATAAATGTGTCTATCTTTTATGAGAAGTGTTATTTCTTGGAATTAGTAGTCATTTTTATCTCACTCCCATCATCAATATTACTACCATAATATCTTGATTGGGACTTTCCAAGAAGCGGTTGACATGCGATCTCTACGGACTAGGCGTAACACATGCATGTCATGTAACCACTGACTCTTTGGGTTATCCCTAAAGTCTCTACTTTGTGTCTATAAATGAAACAAGGCACAAAGATTAGATATCACTACATTCTCCCTTCCAACGGTCAAAAGCAAGGCTACGCATTCCTGTCCATCCCCTCATAACACCACGATGGCACTCTCAAACAACTACCTCAATGATGGATTTTAGTGTTCCCATCACATCCCTTCGGCGACCGGCAAGATGCTATCTGAATGGGATCTCCAACTCTACTACTCCAAAGACACTTATGTC
The DNA here is from genome assembly GCA_963693085.1 of Alisma plantago-aquatica. Lineage (NCBI taxonomy): Eukaryota > Viridiplantae > Streptophyta > Magnoliopsida > Alismatales > Alismataceae > Alisma > Alisma plantago-aquatica. Next base: position 1,126,393,645 of record OY856409.1, on the reverse strand, counting down.
CCCTAGGATTATCACTTTGTTCACCCGACACACCAATAAGGGATGCCACCAGTAGATCCTGATCTGCTGATCAACTGGTTGTATGATCAGCAAGCCATCACACTCGAGATAAGGTGATGTCAGGACACTAGTTTGTAGGGAATGGGGCACGCATCCGCAACCACCCTCACCTCCACATAATAAAGATCATGGCAACTGGTGGCCACAACGGTGCCTAGATGTGGCAATTTCCAATGGGAGAGGAACACATTCTTAGGTTTTCTATTATGCAATGTCCATTCTCTCTATCTCCAACCCCACTGCCCTCCATATCAAGTCCCCTCCATCTCTAACTTATATCTCCTTGAGGATGGGCAAAATTTTGAATTTGGGGGTGGAGGGTGGGTGATATGTCGTCTCCACCACTTTAACTCTACCCTATCCCTTTCTCATCCTCAAACATTTATTTTTCCCTTTTCAGTCTTTTATTTGCATTTGTCTTATTTTCTATTTTCTTTTTAGCTTTTTGTGTGAGTTGTAGCATTTACCTAGATGGACATTTTGATATTTGCAAAATTTGGAAATATATGAATAAACTATTCCCTCTTTTCTTAAGCTAACCCGTACAAAAGGAATTTTTAAGGAATAAACATGTCTTGAACAGATCTGAGCCGCAATGATAACAATTGAGCATTATTTCCCCATGGAAATGACAATAAGAAGAATGAGTCAGAAAGGGCAAGCCACATCTGCCTCCAATATGACTTGCAACAAAATTCGTAAACACTTCTTTACCCTACATTAATTGAATTAACTGATATAATATGATGATCTAATTCCAATGCAGCAATAAAATGAAGGAGCACAAGTCAGCCTCTTGTTCCCACAAATCTTCCATCATATCTTATCTCTTTGCCATCCACAAAAAGAAAAAGAAAAGAAAAAATATTCCCCACTATATTCCAAACCCTAACTCTAGGGTGGCATCCCTTCTATAATTATACCTCCTTTTTCAACTTTCATCTACAGACATGACAAAAATAAAAGAGGCCAGTGATCCCAAAAAGAAAACATGCAGTCAATGTAACTGCAATCAGATAAAAGTCTCAAGTCAAATAGATGAGATACAACTAAAATAATTAAATCCCAAATAAGGTCTTGTGTTGAATAGTGGAGAGACCAGGGAATTGGGTTTGTGGCATGTTTCTCTCCCCCTCTTGTCCAATTTGTCATGACCAGTGAACTTATCAAAATTCTACCCAAAATAGCCAATCAACCCTGACTGGTGATCCCTTCTATTTGCACAGACAAATTAGGAGTGTTGTTGAGATGAAATCAGTTCATCATAGGTTCCAGAGTCAAGATAATGGAGCAACAAGCCCCAATCTGAGGATATCCAAGTGTGGCTATGTGACCCTAAAGGACTAGGGTCACTTGATCATGTTTTGTGGAAGGGGACCACAAAGTTTGCTCAGTTGGGAGAGGAAAGCTTGGATCCTAGTATCAATTGTTGACCTCCTTTTTATTTTGCTTTGCTTGAGACAAGAAAAGGATTAAGTCTGGGGTAGTTTAATGAGTATATTTATACCCATCTTTGCATATTGTTTTACTCACTTTTTAGGGTTTTTTGTATTTCTATTTCCTAGTTTTAGCTATATATTAACTCAAATGCAATTATCTTCTCTTTTTATAAACTTTAATGTGATTGATATATATTTTATGTTCAACCAGCCAAAAATGTATGACAATGCCTAGATGAAAGATGAAGCCCTTGTGATGCTACGCCTCAAGGGAATGAAGGCCCTATAAGCCTTACATTGTTCACCTTCCAACCATCTAGTCAAGCAATCGGCTTCGCCATTCGCCTGACTCAAGACGTTCTCTACCCAAAGTCATCTAGATTCTTCCATTTAGATGTGTTTTCCCAGTATCCAGTCCACTCTGGTTTAATCCATGATGGTTTTCCAAAGAACTGGACGTTGGGTCTAAACTGAGTAACCCACATGAGTTACCTATTGGACCAAGTACGGGCCATGCAATTAGCTACCTTCGACCACAAATATTCAACATTAGGGTTTTGACAGTGAGGAATGCATGTATAAAAGGGAGCCCTTATCATCCATTCAAAAGGGTCTCTGATCGGTGATTAGAAGCCACATTGAGCAACGCAAACCTTAGCGAGGAGGCGACATCCATAGTGGAGAGATTAGTCTTCTTACACCAAGCTCCATGGCCCCCTCCATTGTTCTTTCTATCTTTTCATTGTTGTCTCTCTCCATGAGAGAGTAGACGTTTGTGCTGGGGCATGGGGACTAGCCTAAATATCCCATATTTTATACTAGCTTGTATCTAACATCGACAATAATACTGTTGAATAAAGTATCATTCTACTTAATTCCTTGCCTTACAAATTGACGACTTACTTTGTATATATGTTATAATCATGGACATGTTGGTTGTTGTGTGCATGATTAGAACACTAGAATGGTCTTGTTATCCCCCTGAGGTGTCAGCAATGGATAGAGAGGTGATTGGCCTATGATTTGCTACGTGTTGAGGATGGTCAGTTGTAACTCAGGGAGTCCAGTTGGAATAAATAGGGAACTTGGGTGTCGAGGTTGGTCGGTTTCAAGGGATTTTAGGCCAAGTGACGACATGTATCCCGTGATGGTGCAACAACTAAGCCTCTATTTAGCAACCGGTATTGAAGAGTTAGATCTCGTTAGGATAATTATGCATGCTTAGGTAGCAAAACCCCATGCCCTTCTCCTCTTTATTATCATTCATTTACTAATTCATCTTTGTTGCTACTGGAAACAATTTAGTTTAATCAATCAATCAACTTCTTAGTGTTAGATATTACTCTTAAAACTTCTGAATTTATATAACTGCTTAAAAAGTTTGTCCTTTGGGTTCGATGCTAAAGTATACTGCAATAAGGCATCCACTTGTATAGAGTGGGGAATTAGTGCACTAATTTTGGTTAAACCTAGGAGTTATTCTTTTAGGGTTTTTCTTGGTGCGACATTTGGAGCCCAATCAATTTCCACCCTTATTTTTAGATAGGCTATAATTCAATGGTGTTATGGACCTATTTTAGATATCTAATCTAAATCTCATAGATGCATGTAATTGTTTCATTTGTGATATAATGGGTTGACTAATGCCAATATGTTTTATGATGCTTAGTTACTACTCTTCAATGCCTCATTGTTTTGATTGTTTCTTTTGAAATTGGGCTATATGTTTATAGCCCTATTTTTGCATTTGAACACCCCTTTTTGTACTTGAAACCTGATAAATTTCCCAAATGTTGTTTATATGCAGATACTTAGAAGTGTTCCGACACATACCTTTCTTGTCTTTTGTTGTGGGTTGTTCTCATAACCACCTAGGTTTAGGAGCGTAGAGAGCATGGACTCAGGAAGACCACATTTAAGACGTCAACTTATGGATATCTTGGAATGATTGGGTTTTCCTCTACAACTGGTCTTACATGTTAACTGTAAGGACCCTGACCTCCGTTTAGGGTTTACCCTATTTGCTTTGCTTAAACTTGATGCTTAGTTGCTTGACAATCAACTTAAGTGGTGATTAGGGTTTGGTTGTGCTTTGTTGAGAGTTGGAGGTGCTACTCACAATAGACCCAAGTTTAGGGTTTGTGGACAAGTTTGCCACCTTGTAAGGTGTTCCTCCCTCTCCTTGCTTCCTCTGGTGTTGAGAGGAAGGTTTGGGCTCGTTGCTTGAGTTCCTTTGGGCTTTGTTGAGCCTTGACTTTATCTTGTTGGACCCTTGTGTCAGCCAGGGGTGCTTGTGTCGGCCTGGGCCCAGGGTGGTGTGTCGCCCAGTGTGGAGGTGTGTCGGCCTAGAGGAGTGGTAGTGTGTCGCCCATGGACCTTTGACTCTCTTTGACCTCGTTTGTGTCACCACTAGTGGACACTTGGTGCTTGAAGCTTGCATGTGGCAATGGTCTTGGACATGTGTTTAGGGCATGCTAGAGTGGTGGTTTTTGCACATAGACAAGTGTCCCTAGGTGGGCGACACCTTGCTTTGCTTTTCTTTGGTTTCTCCTCCATCCCCTTCTATATATGTGTTTCCTTTCCCTTACTAAGGATCCCTTTATTTCCTTAGTCTCCTTTTCCCTTGGTGCACGACACACTCCCTTCTCTTGCAAGCTTGGTGGCCGATCCTTCTTGGAAGTCTCCTTCTTCCTCTAGTGGTGGTCGAACCCTAGAGTGCCTTGCTCTCCTTCTTCCTTGGTGGTGCTTGAAGCTTGGTGATAGGAGCTTGGAGCTTGCTTAATGCGGGTTACATAACTCCTAACCCTAACTATATTACCATCTTCTATGTTCTTGTTCTTGTTGTTTATGATCGGCTACATTGTTGTTAGTTTGGTTTCCTTGCTTAGTTGCACCTTGTTGGCCGAACCTATGATCTAGGGTTTCTTGGTGAGCAATACTCCTTTCTTTCCTTGGTTTTGAGGAGTGAGCTTGAGTTCTAGTAACATGGGCAATACTCCTCTCTCACTTGAGTTGAGAGGTGAGCTTGTGTTCTAGTAGCTTGAGCAACACCCTCCTCTCACCATGGACTTGAAGGGTGAGCTTGGTGGTAGTTGTGGACCTAGTTTAGGGTTGTTCCTTGTGTTGCCCGAGTGGTGATAAGATATGTGCAAGATCCCTCTCTTGCTTAAGTTGAGAGGTGAGCCATCCTCTTGATCCATTAGGGTTTGGTTCCCTTGTGCTTGAGGTTGATGACGATCTTGAGGAGTTGCTTCCTTACCATGATGAGCTTGGGGGGAGGTGCTGCCCCGATACCCCACTTGACCTAGAACCTAGGATGACTTGTTGGGGTGGCTGTGATGAACGATAGATACCCTTGGTCCCTAACCTTGTGACGGGCGTCACACTACCATCCTTGCTTTGTGACGATCGATAGGCCATGGATGGGTTGGCCGAACGATAGGTTCCCTGCTAGCTGTTTGAGTCGCACCCTTAGACGTTGCCTGTTGTGGAGTACTCTACCCAACACATACACACAGACACACACACATGACCTAGATGTAGCTTGGTGTCATTGTGCTTTGAGGTGGAAGTTGCTAGTTAGTTCTGTGACGGGCGTCACACTAGTCCTATGTGTGTGTCGGCCGATAGCCCTGCACCTGATGGGTGTTGCTCTATACCCCGTCGCACGATCTGCTTCTTTGTTTAGTAGCACGCTTGGTTGTTGTTACCCTTGGTGCTGACGCAGCGTTGCATGATACCCCAGTGCACAGCACTAGTGAGTGCACGACATGCCTGACGCAACGTTGCATGTTACACCCTTGTGTTGGCCGTTGGACACTGGTGTGCTGACCATTATGAGTTGGGCGATAGATGAGGGTTCCCTACTCGATATCATTGTGGTGAGGGTAGTGGGTGCTTTTAGTGAGGGTCCTGCACTTATAGAAACTGATATGTTGTTCTTGCATCACGTTTTCGTTTTGATAAGTAACCCTAGATGTGCACGATATAATAGACCACATCTATGTTAGAACTTGTGCATATATCACGTTTAGACATGATGATGTCCCTTAATATGCTGGATGGTAATCATTATGGTAAAGCTTGTCCATGTAACTTATCATGACTTTACATATGCATGTGATCATCCTGAATCATCTGTATAAGTGCTAAGGAAATGGTAATCACATAAATGCTCTACTTAAATAATGTGGCCTATGTCTATATGTTGAGGCATGATTGATAAAGCATCAATGTCACCCTATGTTGATAAAATGAACTTCTAAGCTATTCATAATGATTATGTATACTAACCATGCAGGTATCATGTAGATGTATAGCCAGAAAAAGGGCTATGAGGTATATATGTTGAGTAACTCTGTTGTGATGGTGACTCTTGATAATGAGATAACCTGTATGATGTATTTGACTAAAGTGCTTGGGATTGCTATCCCATGTTGATGATGTAAGCCTTGAGAGGCAGTGGCACTATGTGATGAGGGATTGAGATCCCATGGCAATATGATGATCCTTGAGTTGGATCTAGCTGTTTGGCAAGAGGCCAAGTGAGAACATGTAATGTTGGATCCTTGTGGTGGATCAGGATGATGTTGATTACAATAAAAGCATAACATTGAGTTTTATGTTGATTATTCTTGTTATAGTTTGCATGTTATATAACTTGGTTGAATCTTGCAATCCATATAAAAGATACTAATTAATCACAATGGAATATATAATGTAGTTTCCATGGCCATAGATCCATCATCGTCAGGAGTTGGTGATGGTGAAATGGGTTCTCCTGCGGGTTAACCCAGAGCGCATATTGTTGAGTATGCGAGGTTTCTCCTAGCCTAAAATAGTGAGGATTCGAGTGCATTTGGGGTTGCAGACTCAGGATATGTATGGAAGCATGGTGAACAGGCCCATGGCTCAGGATATGTGATATGGGAGCATGAATGCGTTCATGGCTCAGAGCACGGTGAAGTGGCCCGTGGCTCAGATATACTAGCGCCGATACTTGTACCAAGGCGGGCTAGCAGATGGGTAACCTATGGAGCTGACCCTATGGTTGAGGCCACTTAAGCACGAGACTGCGGTCCTGCTTGTGTTGTACTCGCACACTAACTACGAGGTGGGAGGTTGTGGAGTCTGGCTCTTCCATTTGACCTTGTATGGCACCGGCTTTGGGTTTTGCAACCGAAGGTTGGATTTGACGGTACGACTCACTTCCTCAGGGCAGAAGAATATGTAATCCAGCCAAATAGTATTTACTTCTTAAGGCAAAACACGAAATATTGCTTGAGGCCTTGCTTGTAGTTAATCTTGTTACATCTCGCAGTTACTTATATATTCCTCAGGTTATGTGGTAAGACCTTATAAATCTTATCTTGTTAATTATGTTCCATTAAGAGATAATTGATGATATGTCTTCCATACAGCCTGGTAAGCTTGATGGTACGAATAGCCTTGCTGTATAGACTATTATTATTCTACATTTTACTGTTTATCTTCTGTTGTTGCTTTATCCTCTTAGTTTTATAGTTTTGGCAGGGAGTTATGTTTCTTGCTGGGACAATGTTCAATTGTCTCACCCCACTGGTTTTCAGGTGTTCGAGCTAGACGTGGTGGTGGTCGCGGAGTTGCGGCCGAGCAGCAAGATGAGCAGTAGAAGGCAAGAAATGGACATGCTGCTGTTTTGGTCATTTTGTAGTAGAGTCTTAGAGTCATCCCTATACTCTCAAGTCCTTGGAGGTTTTTTTATGTTGTTTCACGATGTATATTTGTTGTTGTTTTGTATATCCTATTGTTGGCCGGATGTGGGCCTTTATGTACATATAAATAGGTGATGAACTCATGTGATGGTTAGATAGATGTTCCTCTAAGATGTGGACACATATCAAGGCTTGTAAATGTTTATATCACCTTTTTGCCTAGCAAGATGAGGACTTAAATGTAATAGTTTCTCAGTTTATCCGCTTTCCGCAATCGGTTTTAATTAACCCGTGTTTTGATAATCTGTGGTTATGGTGATTTCTGCACATTTTTCACGTAACACCTCGTTGTTTGTGAGATAGCGGGATGTGTTGTCACAAGTTTGGTATTAGAGCTCTAGGTTCGCCGAGTCTACAGGGATTTAGGACTAGGTTGTGTTTGTTCTTGTGAGTTTTCCAGATTTTCTTACGATCGTCTTCTGCTCTCAGCGAAAGAAAAGTCAAGATGTCTGGAAACCATGAACAACATGTTGCTGAGAATAGCGATGTTGCATCAGTTGATGGAGCTATAGGGCAGGCACATGGAGATCGGGTGCCTGAGGTCCCCCAACCCGACCCATCCATTCTTGAACACCCTGCCTATCAACAGCTTATGGGGCAGATGATGGCTACGATGAATCTCATGGTAGAAATATTGTCAGTGCCTCCGCCAAGAGCACAGGCTCCCCACGGTGAAACATCAAGTATTGGGAAGACCTTTGAGCGGCTTCGCCGAGTCGGAGTTTCAGATTATGCTGGGACGGCTGATTCAGCGGATGCAGATCTATGGCTGACAAGTCTTGAGAAGGCTTTCCAGATCCTCGACATCCCCGAAGCATACAAAGTAAAGCACGATGTCTACCTTTTGAAAGGTAGTGTTGGTCACTGGTGGACCATCAAGGAAGAGAAGCGACCTGGTGAGGTGATCGGTTGGGAAGTTTTCCGACACGAGTTTGTCAGCAGATACTTTCTGAAGACATATCTGGATGAGAAGATCAGTCAGTTTGAACGCTTGAGCCAAGGAACGATGAACATCACTGAGTATGAGGCTAAGTTCATGGATCTGTTGAGATTTTGTCCTCACATGGCAGCAACAGATGAGGAGCAGATCAGATGTTTTGAGAAAGGTCTGAGTGTTGAGATGACAACACCTGTCTCTACATTGGAGAACCGTGAGTGGTTTTCTATGTTTGTGGAATCTGTACGGAGGATTGAACGATCAGTAAGGGAGAAAAGAGAATCCATGTCCAAGAAGAGGCCTGCTCAGTTTTAGGGACAGAGGTTTGGTGTCTTCAAGAAGCCAAGGTTTTCATCACCTTTTGTGATGAGAGGTTCCAGTGTACCATCACAATGCTCTCCGAGTAAGGGAAGAGGATATGTTTCTTTGCCATCTAAGGCACATAGTACAGCTTCAGTGGCAGTGACAGGGCCATCTAGGCCACAGTTTGAAGATAGGGCATGCTATCTTTGTGGTCAGACTGGGCATCTCAAGTTATATTGCCTAAATAAGGACGTTGAAGTAACGCAACAGCCAAGATAGAATCAACAAGTATCAGATAGATAGCAGCCCAATAGTAGCAGAGGGCGAGGGCATGGTCAAGCGTTGCAAGCGGGATCGTCTGCTCAAGGAAGCAGAGGACGTGGACAGCAAGCAACGGCTCGATTCTACACTATGAATCAGCTGGAAGCGATGGTCAACCTGCGAGTGGTGACAGGTCAGATGGAGTTATTTCATTTTGATATGTCTTCTTCTTGCTTTATATCTGTTCTGGTTGACCCGGGTGCTACATACTCTTTTATCGCCTATAGTATGCTTGAAAAATGTCGTTTACCTGTTAGCTGTAAGAAGGATAGCTTGTTGTTAGAAACCCCTCTTGATGGTTCCTCAATGCTTCGAGAAGAGTGTCCATCTTGTGTCTTGTCTTTCTCGGGACACATCATTCAAGTGGATCTCATACCACTTGATATGCATGGTTTTGATGTTATCCTTGGGATGGATACCCTAGAGAAGTATAAGGTTGTTTTAGACTATGATTCCAATCAAGTTGTGTTTGATGACGGCGGTAAGAAGTGGATCTTCCAAGGAGATAGGAAGATTCTTCTGACGTGTCTGGTATCAGCTATGGTGGCAGAAAAGCTGTTACGACAAGGATGTGAGGTGTTCTTAGCTCATGTGGTGGATATTGTTGTGGATACCAAGGCGAAAGGTCCTAGTCTCGAGGAGGTGTCAGTTGTCCGAGAGTTTGCCGATGTGTTTCCTGATATGTTCCCTGGTGTTCCTCCACCACGAGAGATCGACTTTGAGATTAATCTGGTACCAGGAACGCAGCCAATTGCACATACACCGTATAGGATGGCTCCAGTAGAGATGGCAGAGCTTAAGAAGCAGTTGCAAGAATTGTTGGAGAAAGGTTTCATCTGACCAAGTACGTCGCCTTGGGGTGCTCCAGTGTTGTTCGTCAAGAAGAAGGACGGATCGATGCAGTTGTGTATATATTATCGGCAGTTAAACAAGGTCATGATCAAGAACAAGTACTCGTTACCAAGGATAGATGATCTGTTCGATCAGTTGCGTGGTGCTACAGTGTTTTCAAAGATCAATCTACGGTCTGAATATCATCAGTTGAGGATTAAGGCAGATGACATACCCAAGTCATCTTTTAGGACGAGTTATGGTCACTTCGAGTTTGTGGTTATGCCATTTGGGCTAACCAATGCACCTGCTGCTTTCATGGATTTGATGAACAGAGTGTTTCGTCCGTTCTTAGATCAGTTTGTTGTAGTCTTTATAGATGACATCTTGATCTATAGTCGGGACAGGCAAGAGCATGAGCGACATCTTCGACTAGCGTTGACTCTTCTTCGCCAACATCAATTGTATGCCAAGTTCAGTAAGTGTGAATTCTGGTTGGAAGAAGTGACTTTCTTGGGTCATGTGATTTCTGCGGAAGGAGTCAAAGTAGATCCGAAGAAGGTGGAGTCCGTTGTGGATTGGGAGCAGCCGAAGATGCCGACAGAAGTTCGTAATTTCCTGGGTTTGGCAGGATACTACCAGAGGTTTATCAAGGACTTTAGTGCGATTGCGTTGCCAATGACGAAGTTGACTAGGAAGGATGTACCTTTTGTCTGGGATGATCGTTGTCATCAAGCTTTCTAGAGTTTGAAGTGAAAGTTGACTAGTGCCCCAGTGTTAGTGTTGCCAGAGCCTGGAAAAGGCTATGTTGTTTTCTGTGATGCTTCCAAGAAAGGTCTAGGTTGTGTGCTGATGCAGGAAGATCATGTGGTTTCTTTTGCTTCACGACAGCTTAAGAAACATGAGGAGAACTATCCGACTCATGATTTGGAGTTGGCAGTAGTGGTTCATGCCTTAAAGATTTGGAGACACTATATTTATGGGGAAGTGTGTCAGATCTTTACGGATCATAAGAATCTGAAGTACATCTTTTTGCAGCATGAGTTAAACATGCGACAGCGCCGATGGATGGAGTTAATCAATGATTACGATTGCACCATCGAGTATCATCCTGGTAAGGTGAATGTGGTAGCTGATGCACTTAGCCGAAAGTCTTCCTCTCTTTCTTCAAAGAAGGTACAGTTGAGTTCCCTGGTATGCCATAGACGGGATATGCTTGTTTCCTTGCGGTAAATGAATGTGCATATGGAAGTTTCCTTGCTAGGTGGACTTTTAGCACAGATACAAGTCACGCCTATGCTGAGACAGTAGATCAAAGATGCACAGCAAATAGATGATACAGTACAGTTGATCAGATCAGAGATCGGCAGTGAAAAGCATGATGGGTTCCATGAGTCTGAAGATGGGCTGGTTTGATATTGTGATAGGATGGTGGTCCCCAATGTTGATGATATGAGGAAGTTAATGCTCGAGGAAGTGCACACGTCAATGTATGCTATGCATCTAGGTGTCAACAAGATGTATCATAGTCTAAAGGACTTATAATGGTGGCCCAGTTTGAAGAAAGATGTAGCTGAGTTCATGGCTAGATGTGCGGTATGTCAGCAAGTCAAGGCTGAGCATCAAAAGTCGGCAGGTACATTGCAACCCTTGCCGATACCATAGTGGAAATGGGATCATATAACCATGGATTTTGTAGTTGGTCTGCCCAGGATAACTAGGAATCATGATTCCATTTGGGTGATAGTGGATAGATTGACGAAGTCTGCCCATTTCCTACCGGTAAGGACAACGTATACAGCCGAGAAGCTCACTCGAGTATATGTGGATGAGATAGTACGTTTGCACGGTGTGCCAGCGACAATAGTATCTGACAGAGGTCCTCAGTTCACGAGTGATCTCTGGGAACAGTTGCACAAAGCGTTGGGAACGCAGTTGAGGTTCAGTACCGCTTTCCACCCGTAGACAGATGGACAGTCTGAGAGAACTATTTAGACTTTAGAAGATCTCCTTCGAGCTTGTGTCTTGTAGTTCCTAGGCAATTGGGACGTGCATCTCAGTCTAATAGAGTTTGCTTACAACAACAGTTATCATTGGAGCATTGACATGGCTCCTTATGAGGCCTTGTATGGCAGAAAGTGCAGATCTCCTTTGTGTTGGTATGAGTCTGGAAAATATCAACTTTTGGGTCCTGAGTTAGTACAGTAAATGATAGAGAAGATCAGAGTAATACAGCAACAGTTCAAAGTGACACAGGACAGGCAGAAGTCTTACGCAGACAATCGACGATGACCTTTGGAGTTCCAAGTAGGAGACAAAGTATATCTTAAAGTCTCACCATGGAAAGGTTTGCTAAGGTTTGTCCGAAAGGGTAACCTAGCACCTAGATATATGGGGCCTTACCCAGTCATAGCACGTATGGGTAAGGTAGCTTACAAGTTAGAGCTGCCGCCAGAGTTGCATAGGTTACATCTAGTGTTCCATGTCAGTATGCTGAAGAAAAGTCATCCAGATTCAGGAACAGTGATACAACCAGTTGAAGTTGAGCTTGATGAAGATGTAACCTACGAGGAAGGTCCTGTGGAGATCCTTGACAGAAGGGTTAAGAAGCTGAAGAGGAAGGACATGGCTCTTGTGAAGGTTCTTTGGCATCATCATGGCGTTGAGGAAGTCACATGGGAGCTTCAGGAAGAGATGAGGAGGAAGTATCCCTCGCTTTTATCTTCGGATTTCGGGGACGAAATCCCTTTGTAGGGGTTAGCTTGTAAGGACCTCGACCTCCGTTTAGGGTTTACCCTATTTTCTTTGCTTAAACCTGATGCTTAGTTGCTTGATAATCACCTTAAGTGGTGATTAGGGTTTGGTTGTGCTTTGTTGAGAGTTGGAGGTGCTACTTGCAATATACCCAAGTTTAGGGTTTGTGGACAAGTTTGCCACCTTGTGAGGTGTTCCTCCCTCTCCTTGCTTCCTCTGGTGTTGAGAGGAAGGTTTGGGCTCGTTGCTTGAGTCCCTTTGGGATTTGTTGAGCCTTGCCTTTATCTTGTTGGACCCTTGTGTTGGCCAGGAGTGCTTGTGTCGGCCTGGGTATGTCGCCCAGGGTGGTGTCTCGCCCAGTGTGGAGGTGTGTCGGCCTGGAGGAGTGGTGGTGTATCGCCCATGGACCTTTGACTCTCTTTGACCTCGTTTGTGTCACCACTAGTGGACACTTGGTGCTTGATGCTTGCATGTGGCAATGGTCTTGGACATGTGTTTAGGGCATGCTAGAGTGGTTGTTTTTGCACATAGACAAGTGTCCCTAGGTGGGCGACACCTTGCTTTGCCTTGCTTTGGTTTCTCCTCCATCCCCTTATATATATGTGTTTCCTTTCCCTTACTAAGGATCCCTTTAGTTCCTTAGTCTCCTTTTCCCTTGGTGCACGATACACTCCCTTCTCTTGCAAGCTTGGTGGCCGATCCTTCTTGGAAGTCTCCTTCTTCCTCTAGTGGTGGTCGAACCCTAGAGTGCCTTGCTATCCTTCTTCCTTGGTGGTGCTTGAAGCTTGGTGCTAGGAGCTTGGAGCTTGCTTAAGGCGGGTTACATAACTCCTAACCCTAACTATATTACCATCTTCTATGTTCTTGTTCTTGTTCTTGTTCTTGTTCTTGTTCTTGTTGTTTATGATCGGCTACGTTGTTGTTAGTTTGGTTTCCTTGCTTAGTTGCACCTTGTTGGCCGAACCTATGATCTAGGGTTTCTTGGTGAGCAATACTCCTTTCTCTCCTTGGTCTTGAGGAGTGAGCTTGAGTTCTAGTAACATGGGCAATACTCCTCTCTCGCTTGAGTTGAGAGGTGAGCTTGTGTTCTAGTAGCTTGAGCAACACCCTCCTCTCACCATGGACTTGAAGGATGAGCTTGGTGGTAGTTGTGGACCTCGTTTAGGGTTGTTCCTTGTGTTTCCCGAGTGGTGATAAGAGATGTGCAAGATCCCTCTCTCGCTTAAGTTGAGAGGTGAGCCATCCTCTTGATCCATTAGGGTTTGTTTCCCTTGTGCTTGAGGTTGATGACGATCTTGAGGAGTTGCTTCCTTACCATGATGAGCTTGGGGGAGGTGTTGCATGATACCCCACTTGACCTAGAACCTGGGATGACTTGTTGGGGTGGCTGTGGTGAACGATACCCTTGGTCCCTAACCTTGTGACGGGCGTCACATTACCATCCTTGCTTTGTGACGACTGATAGGCCATGGATGGGTTGGCCGAATGACAGGTTCCCTGCTAGCTGTTTGAGTCGCACCCTTAGACGTTGCCTCTTGTGGAGTACTCTGCCCGACACATACACACATACACACACACATGACCTAGATGTAGCTTGGTGTCGTTGTGCTTTGAGGTGGAAGTTGCTAGTTAGTTCTGTGACGGGCGTCACACTAGTCCTATGTGTGTGTCGTCTGATAGCCCTGCACATGATGGGCGTTTCTCTACACCCCATCGCACGATCTTCTTCTTTGTTTAGTTGCACGCTTGGTTGTTGTTACCCTTGGTGCTGACGCAGCGTTGCATGATACCCCAGTGCACAACACTGGTGAGTGCACGACACGCCTGACGCAACGTTGCACGTTACACCCTTGTGTTGGCCGTTGGACACTGGTGTGCTGACCGTTATGAGTTGGGCGATAGATGAGGGTGCCCTACCCGATATCATTGTGGTGAGGGTAGTGGGTGCTTTTAGTGAGGGTCCTGCCCTTATAGAAACTGATATGTTGTTCTTGCATCACGTTTTAGTTTTGATAAGTAACCCTGGATGTGCACGATATAGTAGACCACATCTGTGTTAGAACTTGTGTATATGTCACGTTTAGACATGATGATGGCCCTTAATATGTTGGATGGTAATCATTATGGTAAAGCTTGTCCATGTAACTTATCATGACTTTACATATGCATGCGATCATCCTGAATCATCTGTATAAGTGCTAAGGAAATGGTAATCACATAAATTCTCTGCTTAAATAATGTGGCCTATGTCTATATGTTGAGGCATGATTGATAAAGCATCAACATCACCCTATGTTGATAAAATGAACTTCTAAGCTATTCATAATGATTATGTATACTAACCATGCAGGTCTCATACAGATGTATATCCAGAAAAGGGCTATGAGGTATATATGTTGAGTAACTCTGCTGTGATGGTGACTCTTGATAATGAGATAACATGTATGATGTATTTGACTAAAGTGCTTGGGATTTCTATCCCATGTTGATGATGTAAGCCTTGAGAGGCAGTGGCACTATGTGATGAGGGATTGAGATCCCATGGCAATATGATGATCCTTGAGTTGCATCTAGCTGTTTGGCAAGAGGCCAAGTGATAACATGTAATGTTGGATCCTTGTGGTGGATCAGGATGATGTTGATTACAATAAAAGCATAACATTGAGTTTTATGTTGATTATTCTTGTTATAGTTTTCATGTTATATAACTTAGTTGAATCTTGCAATCCATATAAAAGATACTAATTAATCACAATGGAATATATCATGTAGTTTCCCTGGCCATAGATCCATCATCGTCAGGAGCTGGTGATGGTGAAATGGGTTCTCCTGCGGGTTAACCCGGAGCGCATATTGTTGAGTATGTGAGGCTTCTCCTAGCCTAAAATAGTGAGGATACGAGTGCAGCTGCAGTTGCAGACTCAGGATATGTATGGAAGCATGGTGAACAGGCCCATGGCTCAGGATATGTGATATGCGAGCATGAATGCGTTCATGACTCAGTGCATGGTGAACTGGCCCGTGGCTCAGATATACTAGCGTCGAGACATGTACCAAGGTGGGCTAGCGGATGGGTAACCTATGGAGCTGACCCTGTGGTTGAGGCCACTTAAGCATGAGACTGCGGTCCTGCTTGTGTTGTACTCGTACACTGACTACGAGGTGGGAGGTCGTGGAGTCCGGCTCTTCCATTTGACCTTGTATGGCACCGACTTTGGGTTTTGCAACCGAAGGTTGGATTTGAGCGGTACGACTCACTTCCTCAGGGCATAAGAATATGTAATCTAGCCGAATAGTATTTACTGCTTAAGGCAAAACACAAAATATTGGTTGAGGCCTTGCTTGTAGTTAATCTTGTTACATCTCGCAGTTACTTATATGTTCCTCAGGTTATGTGGTAAGACCTTATAAATCTTATCTTGTTAATTATGTTCCATAAAGATATAATTGATGATATATCTTCCATACAGCATGGTAAGCTTGATGGTACGAATAGCCTTACTATATATATTGTTATTATTCTACGTTTTACTATTTATCTTCTGTTGTTGTTTTATCCTCTTGGTTTTATAGTTTTGGCGGGGAGTTATGTTTCTCGCTGGGACAATATTCGATTGTCTCACCCCGCTGGTTTTCAGGTGTTCGAGCTAGACGTGGTGGTGGTCGCGGAGTTGCGGTCGAGCAACAAGACGAGCAATAGAAGGCAAGAAATGGACATGATGTTGTTTTGGTCGTTTTGTAGTAGAGTCTTAGAGTCATCCCTGTACTCTCAGGTCCTTGGAGGTGTTTTACGTTGTTTCATGATGTATAGTTGTTGTTGTTTTGTATATCCTGTTGCTGGCCGGATGTGGGCCTTTATGTACATATAAATAGGTGATGAACTCATGTGATAGTTAGACAGATGTTCCTCTAAGCTGTGGACACGTATCAATGCTAGTAAATGTTTATATCACTTGTTTTCCTAGTAGGATGAGGACTTAAATGTAATAGTTTCTCAGTTTATCCGCTTTCCGCAATCAGTTTTAATTAACCTGTGTTTTGATAATATGTGGTTATGGTGATTTCCGCACGTTTTCGCATAACACCTCATTGTCTGTGGGATAGCGGGATGTGTTGCCACATTAACTACATGTATTCTGGTTTATTTTAGTTGTACCACCTTTTTATGAGGAGCAACAATTGTATATGAATTTTCATGTAGCTTTTTAATAGTTTTGTTTCCAATTCTTTGTCATTACATGCCTCTTTATATTGTATTATTTGAGTGGATCCCCTTTCGGGTCCCACTCTTTTTGCAATCTCAAAAACAAAACCTTGAATGATTCATAAAATCTTAGAGTAATCTTTCATTAAATATAGCCATGTTTTTCTTAAAATCCATCAATGGGCGTAAAAATAGTAATCTTTTCCAAGTTTTGAAGGGACCCTACTAGACCCTCAAACATTAGAATGAACAATCTGAAAGATAAAATTAGCATGCACACAACCTAAAGACCTAAAAATTGGTGTACAATGCTTTCCCTAATTAACAAACTTTACAATCAAGTTTAGAGAAGCTAGAAAATTGAGGGTGCAAAATACCAAGTCTCACAATTGACAAATGGCATGAATGACTATGGATGTGGAGAGGAAATGTAGACACACAAGCTTTTGGAGTCCCGCAATCAACTTGTTAAATGATTAGTGATCTCTGTTATCTGAGTCTCCATGGATTTCCATAAGAAGAGCGGAGGTTGGCATCATGTTGCTTCAATTGGGAAAGAGAATCATCAATTGGAGGTGTCTCATTGAGGTGTTTGCCCTTGTGTTGGCCCTTGAATCAAATGGTGACTTTGAAACTTCACTTTTGTAGTTGTGCCCATTTAGTTTGGTAGAGGTGATGATGAATTTCTGGACCACAAGGGAAGAGACTTTTGAGGTTCTTCTCTTTGACTACCACTGAAGAAGACTATTTCCAGCATTGGACACATTGTGTTATTGGTCAGACTTGTTGTGTCGTGCCTCAGAGAAGGGGTATCATGCTGCCTTGAGACAAGACATTTTGGTACAATGTCACATTGTTTTGTTGATGAAGACATGATGTGTATGACTTTCAACACACCTTGTAGGTGCCTCTTGGGAGA
Organism: Alisma plantago-aquatica; assembly: GCA_963693085.1. Classification (NCBI taxonomy): domain Eukaryota; kingdom Viridiplantae; phylum Streptophyta; class Magnoliopsida; order Alismatales; family Alismataceae; genus Alisma; species Alisma plantago-aquatica. The sequence goes on along the minus strand of OY856409.1, from coordinate 1,126,376,124 downwards.
AAACTCAGAAAAGGATGGACATGTCATGTTGGTGGAATGACGAGCCATGTTTATCACCACCATCAGAAGTAGTAAAGCCTATTTCTAGCGGTATGGACACTATCTCTATGAAGTGACACATTGTATATGTTGGTGCTAAGGTAAGATTTCTACCAGGTAGTACATGATGTGTTCGTAGTCATTTTGCACTACATCGACTACTGGTGTAAGAAGAAATGGATAGAGGAGAGAAGTTATAGAAAAGATGGTGTGATTGTATCAAAGATGTGGTAAGGTCTTCTAGGGAGATATGTCGTCGTAACATCACATTGCTCAGTGGCATGACACGTTTACTTGTAGGAGATGACTTCCTTCGTGATGTTGCTGAAGCAAAGCAACAAAGGGATGATGTTGAAATAGAACGACATCATTTTATGCCAGCTCTCTAGGGATTTAAGACATCCTCCTAGGGTTTAATGATATTTGTTTTATATTATTTTTCTTCTCTCCCTTATGACTTATATTGAAGCTATGATATCATTTTGTCAAGAAAAAGATGGAATATCACCATGTTTTGTATTGTAAACAATGCTAGACTTTATATAGAAATAAGGATGGTTGTAATAACCTGAGTGCATAGTCTGGAAGTAATCCTGGTACACATAAAAGAATATGGAAAAACAAAATAAATATGGACAAAGTTATCTAACACATGCATTAGGCATTTTCATGTTCGATATCACCACTGTAAAAATAAATATATGACATTCTCATATTCTTGATGGTGATAATCATAATCCTCATATATCACACTTGATTGAAGAGGTTTAGTGTACTCCTTTTTGATGTTTCTGTGAGTTTACATTTTTATGGGTCTTCCAAAGAAGTTTTTTGCCACTTTCAAAATGTTAGTGTACTCCTAGTATACATAAAAGAATATGAAAGAAAAAAAAATTGAATATGGACAGGGTTACCTAACACATGCATTAGACATTTTCATGTTCGATATCACCACTATAAAAATAAATACATGACATTCTCATATTCTTCATGGTGATAATCATAATCCTCATATATCACACTTGATTGAAGAGGTTTACTTTACTCCTTTTTGATGTTTCATTGAGTTTACGTTTTTATGGCTCTTCCAAAGAAGTTTTTTGCCACTTTCAAGATGTTATCTTCATAGAATTCTATGAGAAGATTTGGGACTCTAAACGAGAATATTGTTAAATTTCTAACCGGGCTTTAAGGTTGAAATTTTGGCATTAATGAAAATAGGTATAGACCAAATATGGCCATGACAGTTTCATATGTAAATTCGTCTTTGTTTACTAGTTGAACGATGTAATAGTCAATTCTCAAATTGGATGATGTAATAGTCAATTCTCAAATTGGATGATGTAGGTATCAAACAAGTATGGTCCATGTGCCTTACAAAAGTATCCAATCGGATGATGCAGCAATCAATTTCCTAATAATCTACTATTTTGAAGGACGTGTTGGATTCTACAAAATTTGTCTTTGATTTAAAAATAAAATAATTTGATTGCTGTTCAGTAGAATGATTATAGTACCAGCGTAATCTATCCCTCTTGCTATAGAGAGGTCTGTTGTCTCCTTGAAGAGCGAGGCATATTGTCAACTTTGGTGAATGTTAGATGTCTCTCAAGAATGAATATCTTTTTCCCATTGCTTGGAGTTGATATTCTAAAAGAACATTTTTGTTTTGTTAAGAAGAGCCAGTCTTAGCCTTAATTAGAAGCCGTTGCAGAAAGCGAATTAGCATATAGAAGGCCATGTGTCCTAGCAACAAAAAATAAATTGTTCCTGTGTGGTTAGTGTTCTTTTGCTTGACTAATACAAAAAAGAAGAATTTGAAAGAATATCCCTATATACTTATAGCATTAGCAGTCATGGTAGTCCCTTCATCAATGCGGCGAACTCCCCAAAGCAAACACCGCCGTCGCCGTCCCTGTCCACCGCCCTAATCATGTTCTTGCAGTCGGCCAGCGTCTTTTCACTACTGTCAGGCAGGACTCGAGGGATTACGTGATGCAGCTCCTCGGCTGTAATGACGCCGTCTCCGTTCCGATCGTACACCGCAAACGCCATCTTCAGAACCTCGTCCTCCTCATCTTTGTTGGAGTCCTGGCGGTTGCCGTCTTTAGCGACCGAGTCGACAGACCCCTTATGGGATATGGCCACAACAAACTCGTCATAGTCGATGAAGCCGTCGCCGTCCAGATCGGCCTCTTTCATCATTGCCGCAGCCTCCGCTTTGAAATCGGTACACTGGCCTCCAGGGTTTGCAGCCGTCGTGCTTCCCATGGCGCGCACCATGGACTCGAGCTCCTCCACGGAGATTTTGCCATCGCCGTTGTGGTCGTAATTGGAGAAGACTCGGCGTAGGTCTTCCTCAGCCCAACCAGAGCGAACGGCGGAGGAGGAGGGCGCGGAGGTAGGAGGCGGTGGCGAGGAGTTGCGGCGGCTGTTGACGCGGGACGAAGACACCGCCGGCTTCTTCTTCATCAGCTTCTTCCACATCTTTTTAAGCGCCGCGGCGGCCATCACGGTCAACGGAGATGTACTGGGCGACGGAACGGACAACGGGACAAGGGAGTTTTAAGGAGAAATAAACGGCGGGGTCAAGGGGAGGATTCTGAAGAGGTACGTGTTCCTTCGGAGCATCCGCCGTTGTTTATATAGGTTTTTGGATTACCGCGTCGGACAACTACAAGTCGGGTTATTCCTGGACCGGCCTGTTCTCGTAATCCTAATAATGAATAAATCCAGAAACTAGAAGGAAGCCGATCGGGACCAGTGTAACCAAAACCGACTAGAAAACAAATTGATTTCTTTTTCTCCTTCTCTTTCGAGAGTCTGACACTGCTGTGAATACCATTATAGAAAGTATATACAGATGCATGTCTGAGATGTTTCATGGCAATTCGGACTGGATAGCAGAAATCAAGATGGAGTAATTGCGTGTCGTCTTCCAGATAAGCATAAATTAACGTCCAGTCCCGATAATATACCATACAGTGAGTTATTGTTTGTTTACCAAAAAGGTCAGTGCAGCTGGTCATCACTGTGTTGAAAGAAAGGCCTGTGATTCAAACCCCACTTGACGCTTTGTAGTACGGTGTCGTTTTAAATTAATTTTGTCTTTTGGACTAAGATTCTATCACCCTCACGCCCGTAACGCGCACCCTCACGCGCGGGTAAAACCACTGCCCAAGTTGCCGCCACGTGGCAGGTGGTGATTGGACCGGTTTTTTGGAATTCTGTAAAAGGCAAATAAATTTGTTTCGCTTATAACTTTTGATCCGTAATGAATTTTTTAATAAAATAAAAACTGTTGGTTTCATTACAAAAAATGCAATCTAACAAACCTAATATTGACATATTTTTTAGATAAAAAAATAAAAAATGATATATACAGGTTAATTGACAACCAACTAAAGTGCCCATACCCATAAATGGCTAATGACACCTAAATATGGCTATTTGACGCCAAAAATGGTTAACTGACACCTAAATTTACCAAAAGTTGCATGTGACACTTAGAAATAGTTAATGGCACCCGCAAATGACTGACTAGACACCCAACACACTAAGTGGCACCTGCATAAATGGTTTGACTCCTACAAACTATTTATGGCGCCCAGAATGTATATTTGACACCTAATAATAGAGCCCGTAAATGGGTGACACATAGTGCCACCTATAACGCCAAAAAATGACTATTTCACATCCAGAAACATGTAATGGCGCCCAACCATGGGTAAGTGGCACCTAAAAACCATTTATGGCGTCCAAACATTGGTAGTGACTGACGCCTGCAAATAGGTAATGACGCCCAAACATGACTGACTGACACCCCAAAACACTAGGTGGCACCTGTATTGGTATTTGATACCTAGAAACCCTTTATGGCGCCCAAACATAGGTAGATGATGCTTACAAATGGGTAATTGCACCCATACATGAGTTAGTGACACCCTAAAATACTAGGTCGCACCTGTATGGGTATTTGACACCTCCAAACCTGGCAGTTGACGCCTGCAAATAGGTAATGGCGCCCAAACATTGGTATTTGATGCTCATACATGACTTAGTGACACCCCACAATACTAGGTCACACCTGAATGGGTATTTGACACCTCCAAACCCTTTATGGCGCCCAAACAATGGTAGTGGACACCTGCAAATCTGTAATGGCGCCCAAAAGTGATTGACTGACACATCAAAACACTAGTTGGCACCTGTATGGGTATTTGACACCTCCAAACCCTTTATGGCACCCAAAAACTGGCAGTTGACGCCTGGAAATAGGTAATGGTGCCCAAACATTGGTATTTGACGCCCATACATGACTTAGTGACACCCCACAACACTAGGTCGCACCTGAATGGGTATTTGACACCTCCAAACCCTTTATGGCGCCAAACAATGGTAGTGGACACCTGCAAATATGTAATGGCGCCCAAATGTGATTGACTAACACCCCAAAACACTAGTTGGCACCTGAATGTGTATTTGACACCTCCAAACCCTTTATGGCACCCAAAAATTGGTATTTGACGCCCATACATGACTTAGTGACACCCAAGGTTATTGACGTCCAAAATGATTCATTGACACTTATAAATTTAAAATGACGTCCAAATAAGGTATCGACAACTAAAACAAAATAATGACACCAAAATAACTTATTGTCACCCATAAATGGCTAATGACACCTAAAGATGGTTAATTGATGCCCAAAATGATTCATTGGCACCCATAATACCCTATTAATATCATTTTTATATTTTTTTGTTAAAAATATATCAATATTACTCTTGTTGGTTTGCATTTTTCATAACAAATCTAATGATTTTTATTTTGTCAAAAAATCCATCACGGTCCAAAAAGTTATAAACAAAACAAATATATTTACATATTACCCACCCACTACCAACCCATCCAATTAAAAATCGCCACGTCATCATCTGAAATTTATTTTTACCCCCACAAAAATCACCCCAACTGCTCCTGTCGCTGTAGCATTAAATGCATTGCTGCGTTTTGGGTGGACCCGACCGGCTATTGAAGGAGTCTCCGGTTTTTCATCAGCGAAACCACCAAGGGCCGCGCGTAACAAGTGCGCGTGATGGAAACGCGCGTGATCCGATCATTTTCCTTGTCTTTTCTAGTGCAGGCTCGAGTCCTAGCATGGTATGAATATAAATAATTCCTAACTTAATATCAAAAGCAGAAGTAGGCCATCTTCTGAAGTACATGCTGTTTTTTCACAATCTCAACGCACTATTAACGCGACTAATTCAAAAGATGAAATAATGAGGGCCTAAATATTTGATCATTTAGCAAAGAGGAGTTTCTGATTAAAAAAATTATTTGTGACAAAATAGTAACCAGTGTCATTGGGAAAGATTATCATTATGATGTCATGCGTGATATAGAAATTATGATGTCATGCGTGATATAGAAACGTAAAAAAGTTGTTAAGTAGATGAGGTGGTTATTAAAGAAAACATGTACAATGGTGTTCGTAAGAAACAACGTTTTGTGCAATAAACATGTATGTACAATGATCACCCGAGTTCAATATGTGATCCTTTTGTTTATAACAACAAACGGCAACTATCATTTCACAACTACCCAGCGTAGCCCGGGCGGTCAAGCCAGCGCGCCCCTCATGAAGGGTCGCTGGTTCGATTCCCCGCTCGGGTCAGCTGTATTTACCAACCTCTTGGGTCATCCTGGCTCTGGCACCTGTTTGGAGAGGGGGTGGACTTCGGCCCATGCAGATCAAAAAAAAAATACCAATACCCCTACCCCCACATGCACACCTCTGAAAAACACACGCCTAGAGGCCTCAAACAATGGCTAGATCTCAAAAATGGCACCCACAAATAACAATGGCAATATATGGCATCTGGATTTGGTTGCAATGCGGGCTCAAATAACTATGCATTTGAGTTTTGTTACACCTATAATCTCAATATTGAAGAGTATTTCAGAAAGAAAAAATCTTGATAGACCCAGGCGCCCACCCGACTGTCCATCCGGGACGCACTACTAATGTGGGAGACACCATGTTCTAATATTTAATAGGAGAGAAGTAAAAAAATAGATTTATTCATAACTTTTATTTTGTAATGAATTTTTTGATGAAATAAAAATATTAGAGTCGTTATGAAAAATATTTTCCAACAAAACTAATGTTAATGTATATTGGAGAAAAAATAATAATATGTGATAAATATCATACTCGTGTCTTACGGTACGTACCCCATATTTTTGGGTGCATTATCTTTATTTTGGGGTACAATATATCAATAAGTAAAATATCCGTACTCTACCCCCAAAACGGAAGCAATGTATTCTAAAATACGGGAATGATACAACTATTATTTATATACTCAAGTTACTACTAATATTTTGAGATATGATACCTATGTTCTGGGAACATTACTCTCGTTATGTACAATACTAATGTTACTACTAATGTTTTGAGGTATAATACATATGTTTTTGGGGATATTACTCTGATTACGTACAGCACCCCAAAACACGAGTATTGTACCTTCTTATTTATCTATCCAAGCATAGTGCCAATGTTTCGGGACATTACTCTCATTTTGGGATACAATACTAATATTTATGTATTGACGGTACTGTACCAAAAAACGTGGGGTATTGTACACTTAAACATGGGTAATACACATCAAAGCATAGTGATGTACCCCAAAATGGGAGTAATGTACCCAAAAGTATAAGTATTGTACTCTAAAGTATGAGTGTCGCGCCCCAACCTCACATTAAACACAAATCACCGGATTAGGGCGCGGCAGGTGGGATTAACACATAACCAACCATTCGTCACTTTTTAAAACAATCCAAGGCATTTAATTGATAATCAAGTTTAAGCTGTAAACAAGAACTAAACAAATTGCAGAAACTTCTCTATTAAACTGATAGAAGATACAAGCAAGATCTACAACATAATACATTGATTAACATAAAGAAGGCATAACATTAATTTACATCTGATATACACATTCTCTCTCTTACTCACACCTTGTCCCGAGGATCGAGGGGAATGGACTAAGAGACCTCTAACTAGACTAACTACAAATCTTCTATCAACTAGGCGTTAGGATGAAACGATCCTTCCGATTCCAGATGCTGATGCTGACCTGAAAATGTTTTGAGTAGAGGTATGAGCCTACTCGCTCAGTGAATAACATTTCACTTAGCTATCAATAAACAACTCGTCAGGTTCATTAACTGAAAATAAACAGATATACAGTTTAAGCAGAGCAGTTCTATTAGCATAACAAATATATAGACAATAACCACACTCCTAAGCATTAACAGATATTTCAGGTAAATAAACAGTTATATAAATTTACTGTGAACCTACTCGATTATTTATCCATTTTATTAATATGCCCTAAATATATGCAGTGTACTCTGCATATAAAGATCCGCAGCAAGTTCATGCTACGGCCCCACCGTACAAGACTTAGCGACACACCCGGGGAATGCTAAGTCTGACTACTCGTCCTGGTCTGCACAGGACACAGGCTCCTCGGCCTCCTCGCACAACCACGTGTGCTGCACAACCACGTGTGCTCTCGACTCCTCCTAAAACCTGAGTACACCGGCGGAGAGTCACAGGGTTACCTTCGCGACACAAGCACAAATGGTGTTAGATAACCGTGTTTTCTGTTGATATCGCAGTGCCATTGTGACACAAGCACAATTGTTGTTAGACACTGCCCTTTTCTCTTTCCTCGTTTGTCCGCGACACAAGCACGGATGATGTTGCAACACGAGTTTCACCCCAAAGTTGCAGACCCGTCTAAGGGGTTCTACGGTGTTAGGGCATCTAGATCTATACTTGATTAACAAATAAACATTTAAACAGAAATATCACATAGCAACTGTAAGACATAGAAATTTTCCTCCTTTTCATCATTTACATCACGCAATTCAAGTTCCAATGATCTTATCATACTAAACGTACATGCTATATTGTTTAGGAGTCATATCAACTAATACTGAAGCAGATAAGCATTTAAAATGAGTTAAATAATGATTTCTAAATGAACTGTCACTCACCCACTTCGGTGTGTTCGTATACACCGAAAAACGTCCACAAACACGCCTAATTCTGACCTTTACAGCAACGTGCACGCCGTGCACTTAGGCTGCACGCCGTGCACCTTCAGTGCACTTCTGATCTGCTTTTCTGCACCTTTGCACGCCGTGCAAACTGACCTTTGCACGCCGTGCACCTGGGCAGGAATTCGTCCCACCAACCAGCGACTTTGCACGCCGTGCAACTCGCCTTGCACGCCGTGCAACCTGCGCAGAACAGAAATCTGAAATAAAAACCTGTAACCGTGCACGCCGTGCAAACCAGGTTTGCACGCCGTGCACCTGGGCGGAACAGAAATCTGCAGAATGAAAAACGGGAAATCAAAGTCGATTCGGTGGACGATTCTTACCCAAATCGCTCCTACAGCTCCGGATTGACCTAGCAATCGCTTGGCAAGAAGAAAGAACCGGAAAGGGGGCGTCGTTCGCTCCCAAGACCACCTCCTAGGTCGTCTTCTTCGTGGCTGCTGGAGGAAGAAGAAAGTGAGGAAGAAGAAGAAGGGTGCAGCGGTTGCTTTGGCTGGAGAAGATGGGGAATCGAAGGAAAACGGCGGAGAACGGCTAGATCGCCCGGCTTTCCCTCTCTTGCTCGCTCCCTTTCTCCCTCTCTGTTTCTCGTCCAGCGGCTAACGGAGGAAATGAACCCTTCGTTCATTCCTTAGTCGGCTAAGGAAGAGATAAAGGAAAACCAAGGGAAAGGATAAGGCTGGGCGCCCAGGGGGCCGGATGCAAATTGCCCAGAAACTTTCCGAAATTACACATAGGTCCCTGTACACTAAAAAGCTCATATCTTTTTACTCGTAAGTCAGTTTCGCGTGATTTCTCTGGCAACGGATTAAGAATAAAATTGTCCTCAACCTTAGGACAAGAAAACAAGCTAATGATACATTAACACTAGCTCAAAGCTCAAAACACTATTAACAAAAGCAAGTACTCATCTCAACATAACTAGCTCAATTATGCACTAACCAAGGTACTTACTTACAAAACGAAACGCGGGTCGTAACAATCTCCCTCCCTTATAAGAATTTTGTCCCAAAATTCCTAAAAGAGAAAAGGAAACTTGTTACGCATATCAGATTCTAACTCCCACGTAGCTTCTTCAAAATTATGGTTTCTCCACAAAACCTTTACCAAAGGAATCTCGCGGTTCTTAAGCTTTTTAATCCGGAAATCAACTATCTGTACCGGCCCTTCAACATAGGACACATCTGTCCTAAGCTGCGCTGGTTCTGGATCTACAATCTTTTCCGTACCGGGATGACACTTTTTCAGCATAGACACGTGGAAGACATCATGAAGATTTGCCAACTCAGACGGCAAATCCAACCTGTAAGCTACAGGTCCAATCCTCTCAACAATAGGATATGGACCCATATACCTAGGGGTCAACTTACCCCTCTTACCAAACCTCAGAACTCCCTTCCACGGCGAAACTTTCAAGTAAACCTCATTGCCAACCTCAAACTCAAGAGGTCGACGTCGTTTATCAGCATAACTTTTATGTCTATCCTGCGCAGCTTTCAACTGATCCCTGATCACTGATATCTTTTCAGTAGTCACATCAACTAACTCAGGTCCAAGAATTTCCTTCTCACCCACCTCGTACCAACAAACTGGCGATCTACACTTCCTGCCATAAAGAGCTTCATATGGAGCCATTCCAAGACTAGAATGGTAACTATTATTATATGCAAACTCCATTAGGCTTAAGTGTTCTTCCCAGTTACCTTTGAACTGTAGCACGCATGCTCTCAGCATGTCCTCAAGGGTCTGAATGGTCCTCTCAGATTGACCATCTGTCTGTGGGTGAAACGCCGTACTGAACTTCAGCTTTGTGCCCAAGGCATGATGTAACTGATTCCAGAATCTAGATGTAAACTTTGGATCTCTGTCAGAAATAATGGAAACTGGAATCCCATGCAACCTGACTACTACATCCACATAAATCTTAGTCAACTTTGAAACGTCAAAGGTTGACTTGACAGGAAGAAAGTGAGCAGACTTAGTTAGTCTATCCACAATTACCCATATCGAGTCTGAACCCTTAGGCGTCCTGGGTAATCCTACCACAAAGTCCATCGTGATGTGTTCCCATTTCCATTCTGGTATAGGAAGCGACTGCAAAGTACCAGCAGGTTTCTGATGCTCAGCCTTAACCTGCTGACACACCCCGCACCTAGCCACGTATTCAGCCACATCCTTTTTCATACCAGACCACCAGTACAGCTCTTTGAGATTCCTGTACATCTTTGTGTTACCTGGATGCATAGCATACATAGAAGTATGCGCTTCCTCAAGAATCTGCTCTTTCAACTCACTGTTTCCAGGTACACACAACCTATCATGAAGATACAACATGCCTTCATCAGAAAACCTGAACTCCGTTCTCTTACCTTCTAACATATCCTGCATGATTTGCCACAACTCATCATCATTCTGCTGTAACTCTTTAATCTGATTATAAAAAGTAGGTCTGACTTGCATCTGAGCAATCAACCCACCTTGTCCCGTCACATCCAAGTCCAAGTTCAATTTTCGCATATCTACAAGCAAGTCTCTCTTGAAACATGCCATAGAAAATGCATTAGCTGTTGAACTTGACTTTCTACTCAAAGCATCAGCTACAACGTTCGCCTTACCAGGATGGTAATCAATTGTCACATCATAGTCTTTGATCAGCTCAAGCCATCTACGCTGTCTCAAATTCAAGTCCTTCTGAGTGAAGATATATTTCAGACTTTTATGATCTGTAAACACCTGACATGTCTCACCATACAAGTAGTGACGCCATGTCTTCAAAGCATGAACTATAGCAGCTAATTCCAGATCATGAACAGGGTAGTTCTCTTCATTCTTCTTAAGCTGTCTAGATGCGTAAGCAACCACCTTGCCTTCTTGCATCAGTACACAGCCTAAACCTCTTCTAGAAGCATCACAGAACACTGTATAGCCTTTTTCTGCTTCTGGCAGAATCAACACTGGTGCTGAAGTCAACCTTTTCTTCAGAATCTGAAAACTTTTCTCACAATTTTCAGACCACACAAACGGTACATCTTTCCTCGTCAGGCGAGTCAAGGGTGATGCTAACACACTGAAATTCTGTATGAACCTTCTGTAATAACCTGCTAAACCCAAGAAACTTCTGATCTCAGTAGGAGTCGTAGGTTGTTCCCACTGAAGAACAGACTCAACTTTCTTAGGATCCACGCTGACTCCATCTCTCGAGATAACATGTCCAAGGAATGCTACCTCGGCCAACCAGAATTCGCACTTGCTAAACTTAGCAAACAACTGGTGTTGTCTCAACAACTGTAACACTACTCTCAAGTGTTGTTCATGCTGCTCATCGTCTCTGGAATAGATCAGAATATCATCTATGAAGACTACAATAAACTGATCTAGAAACGGTTTGAAAATCCGGTTCATCATATCCATAAAGGCTGCTGGGGCATTGGTCAGCCCAAACGACATGACCAAGAACTCATAATGTCCATACCTGGTTCTGAAAGCTGTTTTGGGAATATCAGAAGCCTTTATCCCGAGCTGATGATATCCGGATCTCAAATCAATTTTAGAGAAGATCGTTGCTCCACGCAAATGATCAAACAGATCATCTATTCTCGGCAATGGATACTTGTTCTTTATAGTGATCTTGTTCAGTTGCCTGTAATCTATACAGAGACGCATGGTACCATCCTTTTTCTTAACAAACAGGACTGGAGCACCCCACGGTGAAGAACTGGGTCTAATAAAACCCTTATCTAGCAACTCCTGCAACTGCACCTTGAGTTCTTTCAACTCTACAGGTGCCATTCTATAGGCTGGCAATGCTACTGTATGACTACCTGGATATATTTGAATTTCAAAATCCAAGTCTCTGACAGGAGGTAAGCCTGGTAAATCTTCTGGAAAAACATCAGAAAACTCACAAACCACGGGTACATCATAAACACTGGCGGTGCTCTTCTCTGCTCTGGTGTCCACCACATGAGCAAGGAACGCTTCACATCCTTTCTGTAACATCTTATCAGCTACAGCAGCTGATATTATGCACGTAGGTAGAACTTTCCTATCTCTAGTAAAGACACAAGAAAATTCTCCCAATTGAAAGGTATCTTCCTTCTTCCAACAATCGAGTTGCACTCGATATGTCTCAAGACAATCCATACCCAAGATGACTTGAAAAGTATTTACATCCAAGGGTATGAGATTAGCAGCGAAGGTGAAACCTCCAAAAGATAACAAACATCCGGGACAGGACTCGGATAAAACTGTTGGTCCACCAAGTGGAACCCTCAACACTAACTCATCTGCCAACTCTTGAGTTAACAGATTAAGTTCATCAACTAAAGAACGTCGTATAAAAGAATGAGTAGCTCCCGGATCTATCAAAACTGAAACTGGTATACTATTAAACAAAAGCATCTCTCCTGTAACAACTTGTGAAGAAATTATACCTTCCTGAGGTGTCAAAGAGAAGAAACGTGCTGAAGCTCTCCCTCTGCCACGCTGTCCTCTCTGACCACTCCTGCCACTAGGCACTCCACCACCTCTAGACCCAGAAGCCACAGAAGAGCTCGGAACATCATGGTACTGAGGCTGGAAAGCTTGCGATGCTGCTTGTCGAAGCTGAGGACATTCCTTTTTGAAATGTCCTACTTGTCCACAGATAAAACAACCTCGAGGATTTGCACCCCAACACTGACCAGTATGTGGCCTTCCGCATATGTCACATGGTGGTATCTCTTGCCTCTGAGGACCTGTCACTGACATTGATGACCCAGAAGACTGTCCACTATCGGCACTGCCCCATCTTCCTGGGTTGTATCCTCCTCTGCCTCTAGAAGTAGTGACATTCTCAGATCTCTGCCTGCCGAAACAACCAAGGCCACGCCCAAGTTTAGAAAAGAAACCTCTACCTCCACCTCTGTATCCACTACTGGATTGCCCTCTACTGAAGTCTGCAGATCTCTTCTTAGACTCAGGCACCTTATCAGCATTCACAGATTCTTCAACCTGTCTAGCAGCCTCGACAAACTCACCAAAGTTCTCTCTGTTCCTCCTACTAGTAGCAGAAACTGTATGCCGAATCTCTGGCCTTAGTCCTTCCTGGAACCTCCTGCATCTCTCTATGTTATCAGGAACAAGCTGTGGACAGAAATTCGCTAACCGTGTGAAAAGCGCTTCATACTCAGTAACGGTCATGTTCCCCTGCTTAATATTCTGCAACTGCCTGATTTTCTCATTAAGGAAAGTGGGTGGATAGAATTTGAGATGAAACTCCTCAGAGAAATCCTGCCATGAAGGCTCTGTGCCTCTCCTCTTTTCTTCCACCCCACGCCACCACAGCTCTGCATCACCTGTCAGAAGATAGACTGCATGATTGATCTTCTTATCTTCTGAAAGCCCCATCAGACGAAAGACCTTCTCTATCTGTCTAAACCATTCATCAGCTTCTGCGGGATCTGTGGTGCCACTGAACTCTGTGCCACCAAGCTTCTTTACAAGCTCATAAGATCGCATCAGATCTTTGCTACTGGTAGAAGAAGAAACTCGCCTATCAGCCTTGTACTTTTCCTTGGTTTCCAAGAACATCCTGTACATCCGAGATGCTTCATCCACGTGGTCACCACCACCTGGACCCAAGTACCGCGGATCAGGGCCAACATGGCTCTCAGCTTGATCATCACGATCAAAGCCTCTTCCTGCCATCTGCAATGATATAATAGAATATTTCCTATTAGAAAATTACAGATAGAAGAAACACACCTAGACCTTAATCCTATTGGTCTCTTATCGTCCCCTGACTTGAGTAACTAAGTACTCAAACCTATGCTCTGATACCAAGAGTTGTCGCGCCCCAACCTCACATTAAACACAAATCACCGGATTAGGGCGCGGCAGGTGGGATTAACACATAACCAACCATTCGTCACTTTTTAAAACAATCCAAGGCATTTAATTGATAATCAAGTTTAAGCTGTAAACAAGAACTAAACAAATTGCAGAAACTTCTCTATTAAACTGATAGAAGATACAAGCAAGATCTACAACATAATACATTGATTAACATAAAGAAGGCATAACATTAATTTACATCTGATATACACATTCTCTCTCTTACTCACACCTTGTCCCGAGGATCGAGGGGAATGGACTAAGAGACCTCTAACTAGACTAACTACAAACCTTCTATCAACTAGGCGTTAGGATGAAACGATCCTTCCGACTCCAGATGCTGATGCTGACCTGAAAATGTTTTGAGTAGAGGTATGAGCCTACTCGCTCAGTGAATAACATTTCACTTAGCTATCAATAAACAACTCGTCAGGTTCATTAACTGAAAATAAACAGATATACAGTTTAAGCAGAGCAGTTCTATTAGCATAACAAATATATAGACAATAACCACACTCCTAAGCATTAACAGATATTTCAGGTAAATAAACAGTTATATAAATTTACTGTGAACCTACTCGATTATTTATCCATTTTATTAATATGCCCTAAATATATGCAGTGTACTATGCATATAAAGATCCGCAGCAAGTTCATGCTACGGCCCCACCGTACAAGACTTAGCGACACACCCGGGGAATGCTAAGTCTGACTACTCGTCCTGGTCTGCACAGGACACAGGCTCCTCGGCCTCCTCGCACAACCACGTGTGCTCTCGACTCCTCCTAAAACCTGAGTACACCGGCGGAGAGTCACAGGGTTACCTTCGCGACACAAGCACGAATGGTGTTAGATAACCGTGTTTTCTGTTGATATCGCAGTGCCATTGTGACACAAGCACAATTGTTGTTAGACACTGCCCTTTTCTCTTTCCTCGTTTGTCCGCGACACAAGCACGGATGATGTTGCAACACGAGTTTCACCCCAAAGTTGCAGACCCGTCTAAGGGGTTCTACGGTGTTAGGGCATCTAGATCTATACTTGATTAACAAATAAACATTTAAACAGAAATATCACATAGCAACTGTAAGACATAGAAATTTTCCTCCTTTTCATCATTTACATCACGCAATTCAAGTTCCAATGATCTTATCATACTAAACGTACATGCTATACTGTTTAGGAGTCATATCAACTAATACTGAAGCAGATAAGCATTTAAAATGAGTTAAATAATGATTTCTAAATGAACTGTCACTCACCCACTTCGGTGTGTTCGTATACACCGAAAAACGTCCACAAACACGCCTAATTCTGACCTTTACAGCAACGTGCACGCCGTGCACTTAGGCTGCACGCCGTGCACCTTCAGTGCACTTCTGATCTGCTTTTCTGCACCTTTGCACGCCGTGCAAACTGACCTTTGCACGCCGTGCACCTGGGCAGGAATTCGTCCCACCAACCAGCGACTTTGCACGCCGTGCAACTCGCCTTGCACGCCGTGCAACCTGCGCAGAACAGAAATCTGAAATAAAAACCTGTAACCGTGCACGCCGTGCAAACCAGGTTTGCACGCCGTGCACCTGGGCGGAACAGAAATCTGCAGAACGAAAAACGGGAAATCAAAGTCGATTCGGTGGACGATTCTTACCCAAATCGCTCCTACAGCTCCGGATTGACCTAGCAATCGCTTGGCAAGAAGAAAGAACCGGAAAGGGGGCGTCGTTCGCTCCCAAGACCACCTCCTAGGTCGTCTTCTTCGTGGCTGCTGGAGGAAGAAGAAAGCGAGGAAGAAGAAGAAGGGTGCAGCGGTTGCTTTGGCTGGAGAAGATGGGGAATCGAAGGAAAACGGCGGAGAACGGCTAGATCGCCCGGCTTTCCCTCTCTTGCTCGCTCCCTTTCTCCCTCTCTGTTTCTCGTCCAGCGGCTAACGGAGGAAATGAACCCTTCGTTCATTCCTTAGTCAGCTAAGGAAGAGATAAAGGAAAACCAAGGGAAAGGATAAGGCTGGGCGCCCAGGGGGCCGGATGCAAATTGCCCAGAAACTTTCCGATATTGCACATAGGTCCCTGTACACTAAAAAGCTCATATCTTTTTACTCGTAAGTCAGTTTCGCGTGATTTCTCTGGCAACGGATTAAGAATAAAATTGTCCTCAACCTTAGGACAAGAAAACAAGCTAATGATACATTAACACTAGCTCAAAGCTCAAAACACTATTAACAAAAGCAAGTACTCATCTCAACATAACTAGCTCAATTATGCACTAACCAAGGTACTTACTTACAAAACGAAACGCGGGTCGTAACAATGAGGGTATCAATATATTGGTGTATGATAGTCTAACAGAAGACACCAAGATGGTTAGACAGTTGGTTTGTTAGAGAGAGGTCCCAGGATTGAGCCCAGGCCACTGGATGAATAGAATGGCCATTTTTTAAATTAAAAAAAATATTGGTGTATGATACCCCTTATTTTAGGGTACTATACTTTTTATACTTGTCTCCTCTATTTTTGTACTTCTCTGATATTATTCTTTTATCCAAAGTATGTCAATATTGTTGTTGTTAGAAAGTACTTTTTGTAATGAATCTATTGTTTTTTATTTCGATCGAAAATTCATTGTGAATCAAAAATTGTAAACAAAACATTTTTCTCACTCTTCTTTTTTTCTCTTTTTGATTTTTCTGACACATCAACAACCCTTCCCAAGTACTAGGTGGATGACTGGAGGTGGGAAGGGGTGTGCTAGTATAACTCTATCAGAAACATGAAGAGGGCACCAACTAGCATTTGTACACACAATCTAAAAATAATAATTAATAACATTGTGAAAGCAAAGATAGGAAAATGACAAAGAAAAGAAGTATGTTAAGGCACTCTGTTGAAATCGAAAGCGCTCGACAGCCAATCAGCTTGTATTGAAAAAATATTGCCTACCTAACTCAAATAGGCAATAAAATCTAATTTGAGAACAAATAGTATATATTTATAATAATTTTATGGGTTATGAGAAACGAGACAAAAATGAAGACTTACACAGAAATAAAATGAAAATGAGATGGGGAAATGAGGAGGGAAGAAAGATCTAGTGTGTGTCGTGTTGATCTAAGTGTTACACATTAGCTATATTTTGATAATGACTCAACCATTCCATTCATATGTATCAAATATGTGTAGTTGAGATTGATTTCAGGCATTAGGTATATGAAAAGGATCAAATTTATCAAGCCCTAGCTTGATCTAGTTCAAGTCAAAAGCAACAAGAATGCACTTTTCTATAAAAAAAAATCCTAAATCCCTTAGGATGATTTTTATAATCATTTGTATTGATGTAATGACTTGTAACCAAGATGAGAAAAAATCAGAAGCCCTAAATTCGAAAGATGAATCACTTTAATGACACTTTTTAAAATTCGTTGTTGGGAGTTTCTTGATCGAGTTTTTCACTCACAAAACTGGACCAGTCCCCTTACTAGATATTGAGAAAATTCAGGTTCGTTCGATTTGCACACCCACAGAACTCGACTGATCCCTACACTGAGCAAAAGTGATTTAATCTATCGGTCGAGTTTCATCCAGGATAAACTCGACCGATGATTCAAATTGGCTTTATCGCATAATGTAATTGGTCCAGTTAACTTTATTAAAACTCGATCGATTGCATTTTATGAAAAATACAGAAAAAGAGTTTCTAGCCATTGGAGAGTTGCAAAACACAAAATTATATTCGTGGCAACCCTCAAAATGACTAGAAATTATTCCTTAGTGCTCATATCCTCTAGTAGGCACCCCCAACTATGAATAGGACCTCTTGTAGTTTATTCCAAGGTTGTTCCTTCATGCTATTCAAGCTCCTAGCTATAGTTGAGTGCATCCAGTCCACTTGAACCCCTTTCTCTCTCTTGTTTGCAAATCAAAATGTACATATGAGTGATATAGGATCTGTGTGAGAGAGATACTTCATTTTATACTTGTAAAGATCTCAAATATTCCCTTTCCCCAACCCTTGTCTTCAAGATCAAGTTGGTGAAAGTTTCTTCAAGTGAAGGAGAAGGTGCAAGCTTCTTCAAGCTGTAGAAGAAGATGCAAAAAGCTTCTTTGAGTGAAGGAGGATGACAAGGATGAAGATACGGGAGTAGAGTGGGTAAATCCTTCAAAGAAAAATACTTGTTCAAGAAGGGGGTCTCCTTGGTGAAGGTGTCTAGCTGCTTGCAAGGGTGGGTAAGACCTTGTAGAGGTAGAAGACTCTATCTCATACAGATAGGTGAGTCCTTGGTTGTAAGGTTGTTGGCTCCCTTAACCCCAAATGGAAGTTGGGTATCCTTGTCCCGTAAAAAGGAAGGTCAAACTTTATGTCTTGTAATGTAGTATAAGTATACATAGGTTGAAAAATTCTAGAGCTTGACCTCTCTAGGTAGTGGGTTGACTCTCTCCTAGTTTGGAGAGTGGAACCACTCTAAACATCTTGTTCAAGTGTTTGTTTCAATGTCTCTCATCCTTTCTATGCATGTTTAGATTTTCATCATTCACTATTTGTAGTTGTGCTTAGTTGAAGTAACGTGAAGGTCTAATGATTTTTGTGCAAGTGTTTTAGCTCTATTCACCCCCTGTGTAGAGACCTTTGATCAACAAGTGGTATCAGAGCCATGGCCTTCTCTGACACATCTCCCATGAGACGAGAAGATGGGTGACAACTTACTTGGGTCCCTCAACCTAGAGGGAGGCTTCTTCATGAGACCCCCAGTCTTTGACGGTACCAATTTCATCTATTAGAAATAGGGTTGCAATTCTACCTTCAGGGGATGAATTATGACATGTGAAAAGTGGTGATTCTTCCATATAAGGAGTTGGCGGGGGAGATATCCACTTGGGATGAAGCTACGGTTAAGAAATCACATCTGAGTGCAAAGTCAATAAGCATCATCTATGCAGTCATCATCCCTATGAGTTCTACAACATCTATTCTTGGGATACAGTCCATGAGATTCGGGACAATTTGTGCATCACCTATGAAGGCACAAAGTAAGTCAAGGAGTCCAAGATCTACATGCTAAAGGGTATCCTTGAAAACTTCAAGTTGGGCAAGAAGGAGAGAGTGGCAGAGATGTACACAAGACTCAACATCATCATCAATGGACTTGCTCAATTGGGACAGACCATGGGCAAGGGGACCATCAACTCCAAGATTCTAAGGTCTCTCCCAAAGAGATGGGAATCCAAGGTGACTTCCATTGAATAAGTTATAAGTCTTGGTGACATTGCCGCCGAAGAGCTCATTGGCAACCTTCAAGCTCATGAGCCAAGGCTTGACAATAAAGATGAAGATGAAAAGCAAGAAGAAAAGGAATCAAATAATATCAAGGATATTTCATTCAAATCTCAAATGGAAGCATTCCTTCTCTAACAACAACAAGCATGTCGGTCTACTTCTCCTTCTTCAAGTGAATATGAAGCCCCCAAGTGAGAATTAAGCTAACTACTCCAAGGGAAATCACTTCAAGGGAAAGCCATCTTACTCCTCCACTTCAAGGTTCTATTAATGTGGGAAAAAGGGTCACTAAAAGAATGAATGCCCCAAGTCTAAGAAGTCCTACCATAAGAGTAGCTCCAAGAAAAGGGAAGACCACAAGAAGGATGGCAAGTACAAGAAGAAGGACAAGAAGGAAAGAAGAAGGAAGGATGCATCCCATGCCAAATGGGAAGAGTCTTCTTCAAGTGATTCAAGCTCTAATAAGGGAGAATGAAATCTTGATCTCATGGCCTCTACAAGTGAAGACATTGGTGAGGTAAGTGAGGTAAGTGAGGTAAGTGAGGTAAGCTTACATGAGTTATCTACAGAAATCATTATTGATATGCTTAATGCTACCACTCACTCTTCTTACTCTGAATGCAAGTCTAAAAATAAGAGGTTAGGGAAGATCATAGATTATTTGTATGCTAAAATTGATAATCTTGATCAAAATGAGAAGTTGCATATTGACAGCATTGATTCCCTACAAGGGCAGTTTCTTGATGTTGAGCTCCCATACAATGGAGTTGAAGTAGAGAATGGAATCTACCTTAAGAACATCAATAGTCTTAAGGAAGAAAACCAAACCCGAGTATATGAGCTTGCTTTACTTAGAACTGAAAATGATGATCTTAAACTTGCTTTTTGATGAGCTTGTTATGCTTAGAACTGAAAATGCTAGATTGCTTGCTCAAATCAATGATCTTTCTTCTAGACCTTTATTGCCAAGTAATGAAGTTGCTAGTCTTACTTTAAAAAAAGATTCTTATCTTACTAAAGCCCTCTGCTTGGAGGCTGACTTGCTTCATACACAAGATGATCTTGCTAGATTATCTTCTATTGTCGTTACTCTTAGTGATAGTAATCACAAACTAAGAGCTTCCTTGCAAAAATTCCTTAAAGGGAAAAAGTCCCTCAAAGAAGTTCTAGATCACTCCCTACCAAATAAGTTGGTACCAGTGATTTGGGATATGTAGGGGGAGCTCCAAATATCAAGAGCAAGGGTAAGGGTAAGAAAAAGACAAAGGAACCTCCTATTTTCCATGGAGAGTCATATGGATCTAAGAACCATATGGTTTGTGTGCATTGCATGAGTAATGACCATTACTCTACTTATTGTCCTTATAGAGTGAAGGGGATCAACCCAAAGATGAAATGGGTCCCAAATCTAACACTGGATCCCAAGGTTTAAATTGGACACCAAAATCTTCCTTTCTTGTAGATAAAAGGAAAATGGATTGTTGACACTGGCTTCTCAAAGCATTTGACATGTGAAATCAGCCACTTCAACCTATTCACAAAGAAGAAAGGAGGATCGGTGACATTTGGTGACAAAAATAAAGGTAAAATGATAGGTGAGGGTGATGTTTCACTATGCATCAAGAATGTTCTTCTTGTGGATGGACAAGATCACAGTTTAATTAGTGTTAGTCAGTTTTTTGATAATGGATATCTTGTTCTTTTTACCTCACTTGAATGGTTTCTTCTAGATTCCCTCTCCTACAATGTTATATATAAGGGAACTAGAAATGCTAATATCTATTTTATTATTCTTGACTCTATTAAGCCTATTTTTGGTAGACATCTTGTGCCAATCGGAAAGATATTTCTTTGTGGCATCGTAGGCTTGGTCATGTAAATATGAATCAATTGAAGAAGTTGAGAAAAAAGGAATTGGTATAGGGACTTCATAAATTGGATTTTGAAAATGATGAGGAATGCCAACCTTGTACCAAAGAACAAAAACAAATTCCTCCTTGAAATCTGAAGGAGTCCTTAGTACCAAAAGAGTTCTTGAACTTCTTCACAATGATCTATTTGGACCAATGCCTATGCAATCACTTTGTGGTAGCAAGTATTGTCTTGTGATTGTCGATGATTTTTCCCGCTATACTTAGACCTTCTTTCTTGTTTCAAAAAGTGATACTCTTGATGTTTTCTTGACTTTTTGCAAACGAGTTGAAAACTAAGCTAATTGCCAGATCATCTCTATTTGCAGTGACCATGGAGAAGAGTTTGAAAATGACTTGTTTGAACAACTTTGTGAAGAATCTAAATATGCACATAACTTTTCTTTACCTCGAACACCTCAAAAAAATGGGGTTGTAGAGAGAAAGAATATGTCACTATAGGAAATAGCTAAGACTATGTTGCTAGAGTATGATACTCCAAAGAAGCTTTGGTCTGAAGCTGTTAGTACTTCATGTTTTGTGCAAAACTAGGTTTTCACTCATTCGTATTTGGAAAAAAAAAAACCTATGATCTATAGTGTGGTAGAAATCCTTCCATTGATTTCTTTCATGTTTTTGGTTGTCCTTGTTTTGTTTTGAACACCAAGGATTCCCTTGACAGGTTTGATTTGAAATCTTACAAGGCTTTCTTTCTTGGATATAGCACTACTAGCAAGTCTTATAGAGTGTTTAACATTGAACTATCTAAAGTAGAAAACCCTATAAATGATAAATTTGTTGAGATTAACCTATCTATTTCCAAGAATATTGTGAATGATGATGTTATAGATGAGGTGATCCCTCACTTAAAAGAGCTCAACATTGTTGATAAAGGGAAAGAGGTGCTCGTTCATAAAGAAGAGAAAGAAGAAGAAAAGAAGGACACAACTTCACAATTCACAAAGAATCATCCTAAAGAGATCATCATAGGTAATCCATTTGAAAGGGTGAGGATGCAGGTTGCATTCAATAAAGAACAAGCTGACAGTGCCTTCATCTCTCAGCTTGAGCCAAAACATGTCAAAGAATCTCTCAAGGATGATGAATGGATCCTAGCCATGAAAGAAGAGTTAGAGCAATTAGAAAAGAACAAAGTGTGAACCTTAGTGCCAAGACCAAGTGATAGAAAGATCATTGTCACCAAGTGGGTCTACCGCAACAAGCTTGATGAAAGTGGGAGAATGTTAAGTAACAAAGCAACATTAGAAGCTCAAGTGTACAACCAACATGAAGATATTTATTTTGATGAAACATATGCACCTGTTGCTAGACTTGAATCTATTAGAATGCTACTTGATTTTTCTAATTATAAGAATTATCTTCTTTATCAAATGGATGTTAAAATTGCATTTTTGAATCGTATAATTGACGAGGAAGTATATGTTCCTCAACCTCCTGGCTTTGTACATAATAAATTTCCTAACCATGTTTATTTGCTATGAAAAGCTCTCTATGGACTTAAACAAGCCCCTAGAGCTTGGTATGAGAAATTAAAGAACTTTTTGCTATACAATGGCTATAGCATGGTCAAAGTCGATTTTACCTTGTTTCTAAAACACATTTCTAGCAATTTATTGATTATTCAAATCTTTGTTAATGATATTATATTTGACATGATTGATCTTGATCTTTGCAAGATTTTAGTTCTCTTATGCAGAGTGAGTTCGAGATGAGCATGATGGGGGAGCTTACTTTCTTCCTTGGCTTGAAAATCAAGAAAACCAAGTAAGGTAACTTCATCAACCAAGCCAAGTACACCAATGAACTACTTAAGTGATTTGGGATGGAGAACACCAAGATGATGGACACCCCCATGTCAAAATCTGTCAAGCTTGACAGAGATGAGAAAGGAGAAAAGGTAGATGAGAATCTCTATAGTGGTATGATTGGAAGTTTACTTTATTTAACTACCTCTAAACCTGATATAATGTCTAGTGTTGTCTTGTGTGCTCGCTTTCAATCAAGTCCAATAAAACCACATCTCATAGAAGTTAAGAGGACTGTGAGGTATCTAGCCAAAACTACTATGGTATCCCAAGTCAAGGGACTTTACTCTTACTACCTATAGTATGTTGATTATGTAGGTTGTTTGATTCATAGAAAGTGCACAAGTGGCACTTGCTTCTTACTAGGACCATGCCTAGTTTCTTGGTTCTTTAAGAAACAAAGCATTATGGCTCTTTCAACTACCGAGGTTGAATGCATTGCAGTTGGGAGTTGTTGTACCCAAGTCCTATGGATGAAGAAAATACTCCAAGACTTCAACATTCATTTTATTGCTTCTCGTATCTATTGTGACAATACTAGTGCAATTAACATGTCTTACAATCATATATTTCATAGTAGAGATAAACATATAGAGGTCTATCATTACTTTCTCTGTGACCACATTGCCAAGAAGGATATTTATATCACGCATGTGTATACAGAGAATTATCTTGTTGACATTTTACTAAACCTCTAGCTAGATAGCAATTTACTTTTATTAGATCAAAATTGCTTATAACTGCTCTTGGTGATATTAACATGCAATCTAGCTAGATTTTATCATACCTATATGTTTCTTGCCTAAAATTGATCATCTATTGACTGAAAGTGCTATATTTGACATGTTTTCATGCCTTGCTTTGCTTGTTTTTTGTTATTTTTCACAAACAAATGATTTATCACAAAATAGTAGCCAATGATGAGTGAAATGTGCTTCAATGTGTTTAAAACACATGATAGGCTAGAAAAATAAATGTATATAGCACTCTACGGGCTTAGAATTGAATATCTTATGTTTTGGAACAGGCTATTGATCGGTCAAGTTTCTCCTGATCCAACTTGACCAATCCCTTGGTTGAGGACTGAACAAATTTGCACATTCGGTTGAGTTTTTCCAATACATAACTCAGTTGATGGCAATACTGGACCAAAATTAAAAAGGGCATTGTCCGACCTCTCTCCCTCTCAACTAGAGAAAGTCGACCAATTGTCCAACTCCAGTGTTCTTCCTTGAACCCTAGACTTAAACCATCCTCTACGACACCTTCCTAGCCTCTGTCTAGCCCTCCTTTCCCTCTCCATCCATGACCTAGGTGTTTTGGCAACCGTGGGCTTGCATTTTCCATCTTGTTTGGTGATCTTTTCTTCTCCTCTCGACTTAGATGGCTTCCAACTGATGAAAATGGTCCACTCCAGTTGGAGCTCTGCCTTTCTCCTCAGCTGCTCTCCATATCACCTTTGATGGCACCTCTATCATCTTCACACAAGTCGTGAATAGGTATAAGGAACTCCTCTCCCTGGGACTACCTTTCCTTTCCAAGCTTTGTTTGAGCCTCATTTCACTATGACTGAGGTAATCAAAGATGTAGCTAGGATGTTCAAAGTACATCTTTTGAGTGGTTTGTGTGTAGAGTGTCCATCCTTCACCATTTCCATGTCAGGCATGAAGGTTGTCTAAGAATTTTACACCAATCTCACTTAGAACTACAACACCCATGTCCCACCACCCAATACCCAGGTCATCTTGATTTGAATGATCACTAGAACCAAGATAACCATTTCTGAGAATTCTTTGTATACATATTGCTTTGGTTCTGACATCGTTGGTTCTTGAGTTACTTCTTACCCTAAATATTGTGACTTGCTAGACCCTAAATACTTCTACAAGAGCTTTGAACCTAAGCTTACACTTCTTGATATCCATATGTTCTTGAAGAAACTTGATGTCTCATATAGTAAGAAGTCAACTCTACCCTCATCTTCCCTTCATATCAAGACAAGACTAATTACCTTAGTAGTTAACTACAATGTTCATCCTAAGAGGAATCAAACTGAAATTGTAGAGAATACTACATCAATCATGTTTTGTCTGATGAAAGATATTGGAGTTAAGTGGGATCATTACATTATACGTCATATGACCTACTTTGAATCCAAGAAGAACACCTATGGCACCCATCTTCCATACCCAAACATGATATGTGGTGTGTTTTCTCACCATAATGAAAACCCCTCTTTCATGATCTTGGATATAAGCCAAGTCTCAAAGGAGTTTCCATTAGTGAGACATCCATAAAAAAGACTTTTCTTCCTACCTCTTACACCACACTAGGTGCCTCTTCCTCCACCCAGGCCTCTCCACCTCCACCACCACCTTGACCTATTTGCACCTCATTTTCTGTGTCAAATGAAGCCTTCACGAAATACATGATACATCAATAGGTATACAACCTTCAGGTTCAGGATCATCTCCACCAGGACCGCTTCTAGATCATGTTACATATGAACCTGTCCTACAACCATTCCTACCCACCCTAGCAGGCGTACCCAGGAGCTAACTATGCTTCTTATGCATACAATCACTTCTACCCTGACCCTCCACCTCTTGTTGCTTCCACTACACCCCATGTTGTTATTGATGGTGGACTTGCCCCTTTCCCTGGAGCTCTTCCTCTTATGGCTATTCCCATTGGCCCCACTACCACTCTTCTTGTTGGCTATGATGGAGTCTCTACTCCTACCTTTCAGCAAGCAAATTCACTCCATATGTAGCATGTCTTGGGTTTAGCACAATGCTAGATGGCCTGGTACTTATGATTTTAGACCTCCTGCTGATGAGGAGATGCATGACCATGTTGTTGAGGAAGAAGTTGGTGATGGTTATGTTGACGATGATTATGGTTCTAATGTTGGTTTTGATGATGGCTTGTTGGTTCTTCTAGTGATGATGGTGAGGCTACCACTGTCACCTCTACTACATCTTCTGGTGATGACGAGGACTATCATCTCGAGGACGAGGAATATGAGACTCAGTTGATGTAGTAGATGGCATAGATGTTTAGTTATATAGTCTAGTAGAGTGCTCATACATATATCTTTTTTTAGACTATCATGTATTAGACATTTGGGCATTGTGTATTTGAGGCATACTATTTTATCATCTTGTCATTTTTCACTGGTTTGTAGTTCTTATTTTGAGAGGACGTGATTCGTTTTGTAATCTTAATGTCATGTACCATAACTCTTTGGTTGACTATATCTTATGAGTTCTTGGTATGTTATCCCATATTTTGCTTATGATATCGGATTGCTTCTTTCTCTCTAATTTGTCTCTATTTGGTGTGTGCTATATGTGGTTTCTTATTTAGCTTGTGCCTGTGGAGAAGACATGTGCTTTATGGCTCTTCCCCCCACCCCACCTTTTTGATAAGACAAAGGGGGAGAAATGGCCTCATCCATAGTGTTTTATTGCTTATGTGATCCTTTTCTTGTTAAGTATCTAAAATATCATGTGACTTGCTAAAGGACCATATAATGTTTATATGTGATATGGTTATTTGTGGAAAGATTGACCATGCAGGGATAATTAAGCATGAATTGAGGGGGAGCAATTGACATTGATCATTCATGTATACCCTTGCAATTCACAAGGTAAAGGTTTATCTTTCACATCCTTTCTTAAAGGTAAAAGTCTAATTTTCATATCCTTTTCAATATGTTGAGGAATGGTTTGTCATTATCAAAAAGGGGGAGAATGTTTACCTAAGTGTTACACGTTGTCCATATTTTGACTATGATTCAACAATTCCATTCATATATATATATATATATATATATATATATATATATATATATATATACACACATATATATATACATATATATATATACACACATATATATATATATATTATGTGTACTTGAGATTGATTTCATGCATTAAGTACATGAAAAGGATCAAATTCATCAAGCCTAGCTTGATCTAGTTCAAGTCAAAAGCAATGCAAATTCACTTTTTTAGAAAACAACATAAATCCCTTAGGATGATTTTTGTAATCATTCGAACAAATAATTACTTTAATGACATTTTCTAAAATTCATTGTAGGAAGCTTTTCGGTCGAGTTTTTCAGTCACAAAACTTGACCAATTCCCTTATGGGATTTTGAGAAAATTTAGGTTTGGTCGAGTTGCACACTCACAAAACTCGACCGATCCTTGCACTGAGCAAAGTGGATTCAATCAATCGGTCGAGTTTCATCCAGGATAAACTTGATCGATGATTCAAATTGTCTTTGTCTCATAGTGCAAATGGTTGAGTCAACTTTATTAAAACTTGACTGATTGCACCGTACAAAAAATGCAAAAAAGTGATTCTAGTCGTTAGAGTGTTGTAAGACTTGAAATTATATATGTTGCAATAAACAAAATGCATAGAAATCTTTCCTTAGTGCTCCTACCCTCTAGTGGACACCCCCTACTATAAATAGGACCTCTTGGAGTTCATTTCAAGGTTGTTCCTTCATGCTATTCAAGATCCTAGCTATAATGGAGTACATCTAGGCCACTGGAGCCCATTTCTCTCTCTTGTTTGTAAATTAAAATTTCCATATGAGTGAGATAGTATTTGTGTGAGAGAGCTACTTCATTTTATACTTGTAAATCTCTCAAAGCTTCCCTTTCCCCAACCCCTTTCTTCAAGATCAAGTTGGTGAAATCTTCTCCAAGTGAAGGAGAAGGTGCAAGCTTCTTCAAGTTGTGGAAGAAGGTGCAAAAAGCTTCTCCGAGTGAAGGAGGAGGACAAGGCTGAAGATTTGGGAGTAGAGTGGGTAAATCCTTCAAGGAAAAAGACTTTTTTTAAAGGAGGGGATCTCCTTGGTAAAGGTGTCCAGCTTTTTGCAAGAGTGGGTAAGACCTTGTAGAGATATAAGACTCTATCCCATCTGGATAGATAAGTCCTTGGATGGAAGGTTGTTGTCTCCCTTGACCTCAAAGGTAAGTTGGGTATCCTTATCTCGAAAAAGGAAGGTCAAATTATATGTCTTGTAATGGAGTATAAGTATACATAGGTTGAAAAATTCTAGAGCTTGACCTCTCTAGGTAGTAGACTGACTCTATCCAAGTTTGGAGAGTGGAACCACTCTAAACAACTTTGTGAAAATAAGATTATATTGAATGCAATGGGATGAATACAAGACTAAACACCCTCTCCTTTATATAGGAGAGGGGATACACCCTAAGACTTAGGATGCAAGTAATCTAAACGGGCTGAGATACTAAAGCCCACTAACTAATTAACCCATTAACTAAATAGGCTAATCTAGACTCTCTAACGCTCCCCCTCAGTTGGAGCATGGGTGAAACACATGTCTAAAGCTTGGAGGTTACACGACTCAATAAAACAATAAAAGAATTGATAAATGAAAGATTAAAGATAAATATCACTCCCCATAAAAAAATTGATACTCCCCTAAATCAATACTCCCCATGAATCATACGATGACACATCTTTCCTTTGAAATTGTATTCTGCAGGCTGGAGATCCTCGATCTTTGAAGAAGGTCTTTGGAGTGCATCTGGACTGAAGAGCATTTGAAGAATGGAACTTGATACTATAGCAATAATTCACCACTCAGAGTAGACGATCCTCAACACCATCACTACATCATCTTCATTGGATTACGTACTTAACGCGGCACGAACACGAATGCCCAATGTCGATGTAGCAATAGCAAAATCTTTGAATTGTCTGAGAAGACGGGCATAACATGGTACGACATGAACGGACGATCTGTTGATGATACAATGCAGGTACCATAAAACTCTGACGCATGAACCTTGGGGGCTTGATGGGAAAGGAGATCATCCATCAAGGAAAGTCCCAAGTATATCAGCAATAGGTGATGTCAAAATAGCAGATGCGGCTCGGAGAAGCTATGATGAAGTAGCTCAATGAAGATATACTAGATGAATCAACCTTGTAGAAGTAGATTGGCAGGCTTGCCCAACTTATGAAAATCTGAAGAAGCACCCATCTTTCTCTCAAGAATGCAGCAAGAGTGATAATGTTGTCTGAAAGTGGAGAACATGTGCTGAACAATGAAGCTCCATGAAGATAGTATCCTAAATACATATATCATCTCTTCTCATACTCTCTCTCATAAATATTCTCTCACACACACTCTCTCTCTCTTCTCAGCTCTTCCTCTCCTCTCTATCCCCCATCTTTCTCTCAAGAATGCAGTAAGAGTGATAATGTTGTCTGAAAGTGGAGAACATGTGCTGAACAATGAAGCTCCATGAAGATAGTATCCTAAATACATATATCATCTCTTCTCATACTCTCTCTCATAAATATTCTCTCACACACACTCTCTCTCTTCTCAGCTCTTCCTCTCCTCTCTATCCCCCCCCCCCCGCACACCAAATATGATGAGAGTGAGTGCTTGGTGTGGAGAAATGGATATATGACCCCCATGCACTGTGGAAAGGGATTCACACATCATATGGGTGGGTGGGAAAGGAATTGGTAGATTTGAGAGGATTTTGGGATAAGAAGATGTGTAATATGTGGAGAATGAAACTGATAACCAGAGAGAATATGCTAAATGGGTCAATGTAAGATCCGAGTAAAAAATTAAATGGATCTAATCCCGACCCAAAAATGGGGTTTGTTTGGCCTATTAGGGCAACAAATCTGGGGGTGTAGGGGTGGAGCCCCCATGAAAAACCTGATTAGGCTTAAAATTGGATCCAATTAGCAAAAGCTATGACTGATAAAGGATCCAAATAGAGAGGGAGTTAGAAACTTGGGAGAAGATAGAACAATTAGGGTAATGGAGCATCTCTCTAAGAAGAAGCAAGGCGACAGTAATAGGATAGCAGGCAGCAATGGACAGTGATAATGGGTGATAATGGCAAGATAAATAGCAACAAGACAGTATTGTGGAACAATGACCAAGGGCCTAGATGATGGAAATGGTGACTGAAGACTGTGATCATTGGTTGGGGATACAGTTGCTACTAAATGAGGCAGCAACAGTGCAGCAAACAAACACACGATGATGACTACCAAGCAGTAGTGTCCAGATAATGGGAGTGATGGCTTCTTGCTGCTGTTGGCGGTGGCTCTAATAGCCGGCCCGATAGGGACAGTAGATCTGGCGACTGCTATTTGCTGTGACATTTACTTTGCATTAGATACCGGTGGCAGTGGTTGCTGGCCGGTGGAGGAGTTGGACAGACGCGGCGGAGGTTATTGTTGGTGATCAGCAGTGATGGTTGTTGCTTGCTGGAATAGGCAGAGGTTGCGTTGCTATTTGTTCATCCGCGGCACTGACTATTGATGTTGGCTAGCAGCATTTTTTGTTGTTGTTGCCGACGGTAGCATGTTGCAGGTGGCCGACAATGGTTGTTGCTGACTAGTGATGGTGCTCATAGTTTTCGGCCGGCGGTTTTGATTATGCAGAATAAGGGGTACGGTGGAAGCAATAGACTGGTGCGGTGGAGAGGGGAGTGTGATGGCTAAAAATAATAGCGTCGGGAAGAAGATGATTTTTTTAATAGAGAATAGAGACCATGGAGGTCGGGAGATGCCTAGCGGGCATCCGGCCTAAGCCATGGCAATGGCGGCGGCCACCCACAGGAAGGGGTTCTCCCCCTAGGTTGCTCTCTAGAAGAGATGAGAAGCGGCGGGTAGGGATATGTGCAAGCCAGAGAGGAGAGGGAAGAGGGGTGGTGGCTAGGTTTCCCTCAGGAGCGAACGCGCTCTGATACCATGTGAGAATAAGATTATATTGAATGCAATGGGATGAATATAAGACTAGACGCCCTCTCCTTTATATAGGAGAAGGGAGACGCCCTAAGACTTAGGACGCATGTAATCTAAATGGGTTGAGATACTAAAACCCACTAACTAATTAACCTATTAACTAAATAGGCTAATATAGACTCTCTAACAAACTTGTTCAAGTTCTTGTTTCAATCTCTCTCATCCTTTATATGCATGTTTAGATTGCCATCAAATTCAATATTTTTAATTGTGCCTAGTTGAAGTAACTTGAAGGTCTAATGATTTTTGTGCAAATGTTTTAGCTCTATTCACCCCCTCTAGAGCCCTTTGATCCAACATGTCACACTCTTGTCATGGTTGGGTTTCGGTGGAGTTTCGAGTGAACTTAGTGTAAAGATTTTCTAGATTTCTTTTGCTAGTTTTGGGGCTTAGGAAAGTGTTCTGCACTCAAACCACTTATACTAAGGAAGTATTTCCTACCAAACTCAAATAGACAAAAAATGTGATTGAGAATAAATATCATATATTTATAATATTTTTATGGGTCTATGGAAAAGGAGACAAAAATGAAGACATACATGGAAATAAAATGAAATGAAACGAAATGGGAAAATGAGGAGGGAAGAAAGTTATAGTGTGTGTATCACCCACAAATCTATCCTCATGGTTGGGTTTTGGTAGAGTATTGGGTAAACCTAGTGTAAAGATTACTCTAACTACCTTTGGTTAGTTTTGGATCTCAAGAAAGTGTTAGGCACTCAAACCTCTTGTATTGAGGAAGTATTGCCTACCTAACTCAAATAGTCAAGAAAATGTGATTCGAAAATAAATAGTGTATTTTTGTATTAATTTTATGAGTTGATGAGAATCGAGACAAAAAATGAAAACTTATGTGGAAATAAAATGAAATGAAATGGGAAAATGAGGAGGCAAGAGAGTTTTAATGTGAGTGGATGCAAGAAATCTCTTCGCATGGTTGAATTTTGGTAGAGCTTTGGGTAAACCTAGTGCAAAGGTTTTCAAGCAACCTTGGGATAGTTTTGAGGTATAGGAAAGCGTTCAGCACCCAAATCACTTGAACTAAGGAAATATTGCCTACCAAACTCGAACAGGTATTCCAATGTGATTTTATAATAAATAGTATATGTTTGTTATATTTTATGGTTTTATGAGAAATGAGACAACAATGATGACTTGCATGGAAATAAAATGAAATGAGATGGGGAAATAAGGAGGGAAGAAAGTTCTAGTGCATGTAGCACCCACAAATATCTTTACATGGTCAGTTTTGTTAGAGTTTTTGGGTAAACATGTGAAAAGGTTTTTCTATATACCTTTGTCTAGTTCTGGGGTTTAGGAAAGCATTCATAAACCAAATAGATTGCACTAAGAAAATATTTCCTAAAACACAAATAGGCAATAAAATGTGATTTGATAATAAATAGTTATTTTTTTAATAACTTTATTGGTTTATGAAAAAACAAAAATAAATACTTAAATGGGAATAAAATCAAATGAGATGGGGGATGAGGAGGGAAGAAAGTTATAGTGTGTGCACCTCCGAGAAATCTCTCCTCATGGCTGGTTTTTGGTAGACTTTTGGGAAAACATAGGCAAAAGGTTTCCTAGCTACCTTTGGCTAGTTCTGGGGCTTAGGTAAGCATTTAACACCCAAACTGTTTGAACTGGTGAAATATTACCTACCAAACTCAAATTGGAACATGTAATTCTAGAATAAGTAGTATATTTTATAATAATTTTATGGGTTTAAGAGAGATGAGACAATGATGAAGAACTACATAAAGATAAAATGAAATGAGATGGAGAAATGAGGAGGGAACAAAGTTCAATTGCATGCAGAACCCACAAATCTCTTGTCATGGCTAGGTTTTGGTAGAGTTTTGGGTAAATCTATTGCAATGGTTATTCTAGATATCGTTGGCTAATTTTGGTGCTTAGGAAATCATTCGGAACCCAAACAACTTGTACTGACAAAGTATTGCCTACCAAAATCAAATAGGCAGTAAAATGTGATATGAGAAAAAATACTATATTTTTATAATAATCTATGAGTTTATGAGAAATGATACAAAAATGATGACTTACATGAAAATTAAATGATATGAGATGGATTAATGAGGAAACAACAAAGTTCTAGTATGTATAGCACCGACAACTCGCTCCTATGGTATAATTTTTGGTAACACTAGTGCAAAGGAATTTCTAGCTACCTTTAGCTAGTTTTGGAGCTTAGGAAAGTGTTTGGCACCCAATCCACTTGTACTGAGGAAGTATTGCCTACCAAAATCAATTAGGCAATAAAATGTGATTTGAGAATAAATAGCATATTTTTTTAATAATTACATAGTTTTATGAGAAATGAGAAAAAATGAAGACTTACATGGAAATAAAATGAAATGAAATGAAATGGGGAAATGAGGAGGGAAGAGATTTCTAGTGCATCTAGCACCCATAAATCACTCCTCATGTTTAGGTTTTGGTAGATTTTGGGTAAACCTAGTGCAAAAGGTTTATATAGCTACCTTTGGCTAAACATGGGGCTTAGGAGAGCATCCAGAACCAAACGGCTTGTACTGATGAAGTATTGCTTAGCAAATGCAAACAGACAATAAAATGTGATTTGAGAATAAATAGTATATTTTTATAATAATTTTATGGATCTATGAGAAATGAGACAAAAATGATGACTTACATGGAAATATGTTGAGAGATGTGAAAATGAGGATGGTAGAAAGTTTTAGCGCTTGTAGCACCCATAAATGTTTCCTCGTGGCTAGGTTTTGGTAGAGTTTTGAGTAAGCTTAGTGCAAAGGTTATTAATTAGTATAGCTACCTTTGGTTATTTCTGGGGAACAAGATAGCATTTGGCACCAAAACCGCTTGTATTGAGGAAGTATTGCCTACTAAACTCAGATAGGAAATAAAATGTGATTCAAGAATAAATTGTTTATTTTTAAAATAATATTATGGTTCTATGAGAAACGAGACAAAAAATGAAGACTTGCATGGAAATAAAATGAAATGAGATGTGGAAATGAGGAGGGAAGAAGTTTCTATTGCGTTTGTACACATAAATCTCTCCTTATGCCTGGGTTTTGGTAGAGTTTTGGGTAAACCTAGTGCAAAGGATTTTTCCTGCTACCTTTGATTAGTCTCGGGTCTTAGAAAGTTTTCAACACTAAAATCACTTATGTTGAGGAATAATTACCTACCAAACTCAAATAGGCAATAATTTTTGGTTTAAGAAAAAATAGTATTATTTTTTTGGGTTCGTGGGAAACTAGACAAAATGGTCACTTGCATGGAAATAAAATGAAATGAGATGGGGAAATGAAGAGGGAAGGAAGTTTAGGTGTGTGTAGCACCCAAAAATCTCTCCTAATGGCTAGGTTCTAGTAGCGTTTTGAGTAAACCTAGTGCAAAGATTTTTCTAGATACCCTTGGTTAGTTTTGGGATTAGGAAAGCATTTGGCTCCTACACAACTTGCAATGAGGAAGTGATGCCTACCAAACTCAAATAGGCAATATAATGTGATTCAGGATTAAATAGTACATTTTTATAATAATTTTTTGGGTAGACAAAAATGAAGGCTTACATGGAAATGAAATAAAATCATATGGGCAAATAAGGAGGAAAAAAGTTCTACTTGGTATAGCACCCATGAATATCTCCTTGTGGCTGGTTTTGGTAGCATTTTGGGAAAACCTAGCATGAAGGTTTTTCTAGATACCTTTGGCTAGTTCTAGGGCTTAGGAAAGGGTCCATGACCCAAAACTCTTGCACTCAAGAAGTATTGCATGAACAATTAGTATATTTTTGTAATAATTTTATGGGTTTATGAGAAATAAGAAAAAAATGAATAATTACATGGAAATAAAATAAAATGAGATGGGTAATGAGGAGGGAAGAAAGTTCTCATGCATGTAACACCCTTAAATCTCTCGTCAAGGTTGGGTTTGGGTGGAGTTTCTGGTAAACCTAGTGCAAAGGTTTTTCGATCTATACTTGGCTAGTTCTGGGGGTTAGGGGAGTGTTCACCACCAAAACCACTTGTGTACATAAAATATTTTCTACCAAACTCAAACAATCAATAAAATATGTTTCACAAATAAATATGGTATATATGATAATTATTTTATAGGCTTATGATAGATAAGAAAAAGAATGAATACATACATGGAAATAAAATCAAATGAGATGGGGAAATGAGGAGGGAATAATGGTCTAGTGCTATTAGCACTCACTATGAACATTTGGTAGAGTTTTTGGTAAACATAGTGTAAAGGTTCTTCTATCTACCTTTGGCTAGTTTTGGGGCTTAGGAAAGTGTTCAGCACCGAAGGTACTTGCATTGAGGAAGTATTGCCTATTAAACTCAAATAGGCAACCAAATGTGATTCACGGACAAATAGTATTTTTTACTAATAATTTTATGGGTTTATAAGAAAGGAGAAAAAAATTGAACAATTCCATGGAAATAAAATGAAATGAGATGGGGGAATGAGGAGGGAAGAGAGTTCTAGTGTGAGCAGCACCCACAAATCTCTCCTCATAGCTAGGTTTTAGTAGAGTTTGGATAAACTTAGTGCAAAGGTCTTTCTAACAACCTGTGGCTAGTTTTGGGGTTTAAGAAAGTGTTTGGCACCCAAACCATGTGTACAAAGGAAATATTTCTTACTAAACTCAAATAGGCAATAAAATATGATCTACAAATGAATAGTATATTTTAGTGATAATTTTATGGGTGTGTGATAAATGAGACAAATATGAAGACTTGCATGGAAGTAAAATGAAATTTGATGTCGAAATAAGGAGGGAAGAAAAACCTAGTGCATGTAACACTCAAAAATCTCTCCTCATGTCTGGGTTTTGGTTGAGTGTTGAGTAATTCTAGTGCAAATGTTTTTTTCAGCTGCCTTTGGCTATTTTAGGGGCTTAGGAAAGTGTTTAGCACCAAAACTACTTGTACTAAGGAAGTATTACCTACCAAACTCAAATAGGCAATAAAATGTTATTTGTAAACAAATAGTATATTTTATAATAATCTTATGGGTATATGAGAGACAAGAAAAAAATTATGACTTACATGGAACTAAATGTCATGAGATGGAGAAATGAGGAGGTAAGAAAGATATAGTGTGTGTAGTACCCGCAAATGTATCCTCATGTTAGGTTTTAGTATATTTTTTAGTAATCCTAGTGCAATGGTTTTTCTAGCTACATTTAGTGTTGTGAACCCCTTCCCAACTTACCCTCCATTGAAGACCATACCATAATCTCATTTTTTTAGGATCCAGACTTAAGAAGTAACTAATGACAACAAATACTTTCATTTCATAACTTGGAATGATATAGAGAATGAGATATTCTCCTCAAAGGATTTTACATCAACTTTCTAAGTAAAAGATAAACTATAGAAAGAAAGAGTACTACATGGAGAGAGATTATTGTCTATCTAATCCTCCTTGTGACGTTACTTTGATATATTTAATGTGTTCTTCTGAATATCCATATCTTCTTATCTTTGTATATGGAAGTTACCTAAAACGTCAACAAACAAATAATGGATGGGTATACTATTATATTGGGTGGGTAGGTGCATACAAAAGTGTGCTCGCACATATATATTCAACAATCAAGTAATTGCACATATGAACTTGTATTTTCATTTAGATAATCTAACCCATGTTTGTCAAGCTACGTTGGGTGTGATCACCTTTCTCTATCCATTATTGGACCTAGGTGAACTACCCCTTTGTAGGTATAAACATGGGTATAATATCATAGTTTAATTTATATGATTCACATATCAGCATTATAATGAAGTGGAATTCAATAAACATACAAGAAGTTTATATCGTTAAACATTAGGAAATTATCAATAATCTTTGAAATTTTATATGTGTAGATACTCATATATAACCATGTACCTCAGTGAAGACATCATGCAGCATGTACTTCAATCATTCAAATCATCATTTGTATATACAAGCAATTCACAAATAAGCAACATTATATGAAATATGCATACTACCATTATGTCACCAATGTAACCATATGACACAAAATAATCCTAACATAGGTCCTAAAATGGGGCTTAGGTTCATCATTGCTTTGGACTGGGGATAAGGGTTTCAAACCTAATTCAACCATATCATGACTTCTAAGGTTGAGAAACCCTAATTAAATATTAGGTGTAACCTCAATTCTCAAACTAACAATATCATGTGATTAGAAATAGATATACTAGATAATGTGGGTTAGGATCATAATAAGTAATACAAATGGGTTTTAAAACCTTAATATTCTATTTATTATGTAGATACCCCAAAATGACATCATCACCATCGTAATCTTTACTAGGATCTTAGGATCCCATCATAATTCAACAACACCTAGCTATATCTCAAATTAAGCATATTAAACCTATCTCACATTATAATTATCAAATATAGGATTTTAAAGCATCTAGAAGCACTTTCTGAACTAGAACGCTACTTAGGCTTTAAACACATTTTATTTATGATCTACTAATTATCCTTATAATTTTGGTATATAGTTTCATCATGTTTAGAGTTAATCTAATTTCTATATTTAATGCAATATTAACATAAATGGCCAACGCTTGCTTGACACGTCATCAATATACCACTTTATCCATTTTGGTTGTGGGGAAGGTCTGGCCAATGGACTGAGACAACATCAGCATTGCACTCCACATGGGTTGCGGACTTTAAGAGACCAAAAAGTCCTAACCACCCTTCTGTGGTGAATTGGATTTCATGCATACAAGTGTTGGTCTAGTAATTTGGTCCCATACCTTCTTCAATCTCATGGTGATCGCTTTGTCCCACCTTTGAGATGTCAAACACAGTGTTGACTCCTTGATTCTGGCCATCAAAGCACCAAGAAAAGCTCCAAGCCCCCTCTATAAGGTCCTGCTAAAACCAATGGAGGTCTTAGCTTAGCTGGAGAGGACAATGATGGGGAGAATAATGTTTGGGTTATATACCATAAGAAGAGATATCAAGGAAGAAGAAGAGTGGTGTACCTTGGTGCGTCTCTGCTAATGGTGTTACACACTACTCAATTGGAGTTTGAATAGATGCAACCCCACAAACAGAAACACACGGTGGATTAAACTTTTGAAATTTATAAGGACCTAAACTTAACACACCTACTTCTACTAAAATGCTACACCCACAAGCACACAGGGTCGTGTCATAGTATAGGAGGGTGACAAGTATAAGGTCGATCCACAGGGAGAATAGGGGGAACTATATCTATTTTAGTTTTTGGGCTAGGTTCCTACTACGGAGTCTAGGGTCTAAGGGTTTAAAGGTGGTGTTTTTGATTGATTACACAAAGTTGAGAAAGAAAGCAAGTAAAGCAAATCAAGAAAGAGCAAAACCTAAGTTAACCCCAGACATTTAATTCTACTAAGAAAGAAAAGACAAGGCAAGGCAAGAAAAAAACAATCTACACTAAAGCAAGCAAGGAAAGGTCTACACTACACTAAGCTAGCAAACATGGAAAAAAAGCAATTAAAGGCCTAAACTAGAAAGAGCAAGGCAAAAAGCTAACTAAGCAAGTAAAGAGCTAACTAAGCTAACACTAGCTAAGAAAGAAGGCAATTAGGGTTTTAAACAATTAATAGAGGTGTGTGAGCTGTTTGGGAGATGCACTTATCAATTAGGTTGGGGGTTACATGTGAACATTATGATTTCATTTAGATTATTAAACCAAACAACAAGATAGAGTCTAATGAATTATCCTAAACTACTAAGTGGCTATGGATATGATAGGTTGTGTATAGGGGAACTAGTCCCTAACACCCCCTACTACCCTTGTGAGGCTCATTGGGTTAGGGTTTAGGTACAATTCAATTCGATTTTAAACAAGCCTAGGTTTCTAGTTTAGATGATCTTAGGATGATTAGGGGTTGAGATTAGTAATGGGATTGGAAGCGAGGTTTTAGGCCTCCCATCACCCACATTCTAACCTTAAAAAACTCCATGCTAAGCACACTAAATTCATCTAAACTAGCTACTTATATCTCTCAACTAGGGTTAGGTGAATTCATTAGCATGCAGGAAGATGGGTAGCTAGCTAGGGATCCATGAATTGGACCTAGGAGAAAATCTCAAAATTCACACATATAAGTAATTTCCCTAAATTCCTAGGTGATTTCAAGCACAAACCAACAAGCAATTCATCAAGAGTGAGATATAAATAGAACATAATCATTAGCAAACAAAATTACAATGTTTGCCACCAACATGGTATCAAAGCAACATTTTTACCCCAAACAGCCAACTCAAGGGGCCTAGCTACTCATGGAAATGCAAAATACAAAAAGAAAGGAGAAAAAGGTAGAAGAAGCCATGGAGATCGGTGTAGATGGAGCAATCCCCCATTTTAGCTATTGCAGGACATCCTCCTCCTTCTTCCAAGGTGTAAGAGCATGGGATGATGGTGGAATAGGGTCAAAACACTTGAAAACTAGGGTTTTGGTGGTGGAAATGGTGAAATGGAGTGGAATGGAGGTACAAATGGAGTGGAATGACTGGAATGAGATAGTTGAGAGCTAGGAGGTGGTGGAAGGTAGCTCAGGGTGGCCGACCTCATGCTCCATCTGCCATCTAGGTATATATAGGTGTGGGAGAAGCAATAGGTCAAGTGGGGGTAAAGTGGGAAATGCAGTGCAAAAGTAGCTAGGTTTTTGTGAGTAGCACGATCATGGTGGTCACCACGGCCATGGTGGGGAGAGGTGAGAATGGTTGTGGTGGTGTGGAAGGACCATGGTGAGAAATGGGGAAAAACACAGGAACTTGGTCACTTTTGTATGTGAAGTAGCACGGTTCTAGTGGCCTCCATGGTCGTGGTGGGGCTAGGAGCACAGCCGTGGTGGTCACCACGGTCGTGGTGGCTTGGAAAACTTTGCCCGTTCTTGGCTCCATAGTCATTTTGCTTCAGCTATCACACGGTCGTGCAAGGTGGAACGGCCATTCTGGGTCAGTCCACCATGGCCATTTTGAGTGGCACGGCCATGGTGATTCTTGCTTTGCTCCAATGTGACTCTGTTGGTTTTGGATGAGCCAGCACGGCCGTTCTGAGGTACCACGGATGTGGTGGTCTCTGTTGCAGCACTTTGACTTGATTCTTAGGATTCTCTTAGACATCTTTGCTTCAATGGATATTTGGCCACTAGGGGTAGGCTGTGAGAGAATCAAACTTCACTTTAGGTCTCTCCAAGGGTAGATAAACCCTAGGATCACTCCTCTCTCTCTCTCTTTCGGCAAGCATGGTCCAAATTCCTGAAAAACATGCAAATAATGTCCATAAGTGTGTTTTATACAAATATGCATATTAGGGGAAATAACATGTAATATAACATGTATAGATGTGATTGAAATGTGATACGACATAAGATTAAGCCCTAAAATAGGGTTTCATCACCATCCCAAACTTAAAACATACTTGTACTTAAGTATGCTCCAACTCAATCTCTCTACAAATTGTTCGCATTCAAGAAATGACAAATGCAATGCAATAGGTGAATATTAACTAAATGAGCCCAAAGATGCCTAAGTACATGCATTCTGCCTCTATCCTCTTCTCTTTCACAAACCAATCATGATTAGAGCATTGAGCCTACAAAATTCACATATAGAGCATACAAAACACAATCAATCCATATGGTTGTCATATCACTCTGGATAAACTGTTTCATGGTAGCAAAGGTAAAAAAATGACTAATTTTGTTATTTTACATTCATGCATTCAATCTCATATGTCAATCCACACTAAGTAACCCATGTGGCTGTGAAAAAGGGTAAAATGAGCTAGGTTTGATGTTTCCTAACTCCATGGGCATGCAAAAGGAAGAAAGGGTTGTAGTAAGATTTTGGATTACTTTTACACACTCATCTTTTCTTTATTTAGATGATCTTAAACAAGAGCATATTTTATTTCTTTTTGCATTTTTATTCTTTTCCCTTGGTGTAGATAGGGCACATGATGATGGGAGTGAAGTGGGGGGATATAGATGTGGCCACCCCAAACTTTTGAAGGTGGCCACGGCTAATATGTGCACTTTGGTATCCTTTAATGAGGCGGAGAGGTAAGAAGATGGTGGAAGAAATGTCATGTCAAAGAGGGGTTACTAGTGTGGATATCAACATGGTATCTCTTGCATAAAAATTACTCCAACAATTTCATCAAGCAATGACATACTACATGAATGAGCAATGTTAAAACCACATTTTTATCATGAGATTCTACAAAACTCTAAGTGTTTGCGGCTTGCTTCAATCACAATTCAGCCAAACATTTCACAAGAATAAGAGAGGTGATGCACATGTAAAAAGTCAAAAATGAGATCATTTAGCAATAGACCATGATAATTCACTTGCATTTGTCAAAGGTCATCATTTTCAATCAAATAAGTAGAGATTGGGTCAAAACACACTTTTAGGCAAGAAATTCTAAATTTGGGAAAATTGGCCAAAACAATGCCAAGTTGTCTTCAATCACATCTAAGCCTATATTATTGAACATAAAGTAGAAAACAAGCAAATACTTGTTGAAACATGCAAAAATTACCAAAAATCTACATGATCTGTAATGCATGGCAAAAAGAGCATTTTTTTTGAAAATTACGCAAAAATTGACCAGAAAGGAAACTACACGACATGCAAGCATGCAAAGCATGTAAAATCTAATCTAGATAGAAAGAGTACCAAAACAAAACAAGAATACAAAACTAAATGGCAGGTGAAATGCAAAAAGAGTGAAATGGGAAAAAGGGCATACTACCCTACCACCCCAAACTTTTAAATCATGTTATCCTCAGCATGACACTAAAGTATAGGATTGATAGGGTAGATGATCATTGTGATGGATATGGTGGTGGTCCTCCCTGTGAT
Organism: Alisma plantago-aquatica; assembly: GCA_963693085.1. Lineage (NCBI taxonomy): Eukaryota > Viridiplantae > Streptophyta > Magnoliopsida > Alismatales > Alismataceae > Alisma > Alisma plantago-aquatica. The sequence continues at coordinate 1,126,334,321 of OY856409.1, read as the reverse complement.
GGAGGATGTTATAGTAGGAACCCCAGTAGTCTAATTGTGGAGGTGGGTAGTTATCTTGAAATGTTGAAAGTGTGCCCCACCAATCTTCCCCCACCGGGGGTTCCTATGGGCATGGGTAAGCTGAAACTGATACATGTGGTTGACCTGATAGTGCTTTTGCTGATGGTCTAGCCACATAGAATCATGGGTATGCTGGAAACCCTCTTCCACCCTCAAAATGCCCTCTTGGGTTCTCAATATGATGTCATGTGTGCTCTGGATGCCCTCCAGCTACGCATGTATATTGGACATGTCATATGTGTTTGATGAGGGCTATTATGGCTGATGTGATGCCTCCACCTCCCGTATCCTGACTCGACATGCATCTACTTCCTCTGCTTCTCTCTTCTTCTCTGCCACTCGTGAGGGCTCTCCTAGTCCCTTAACCAATAGTACCTCTGGTCATTCCTTCCCCTATAGGGTGCTCCTCCTTGTATCTCCTTAGGGTCTCCAAGAAGTTTGGAGCGTGCCCATGCTCCTCTAAGAGAGGAAGAGTGTGGTAAGGTAGCTCCAATGAGACACTTGGATACGGGGGGTTGACCTGGTATATGATTTTCTGATCCACTACTGCAATCATAGAAGAATGAACCAAGTAGTGCAGATCCACTAACTCCCCCCCTTGCCCTAGTATATCCTAAAACATCATGGCCTGGGGCGACGGAAATAGACGTCACAATCCCTCCCATATCAAATGGATTCTTACTCTTATAGGGGATTGTCCTCAGATGATCTATCAGTGAATCACCCAAATTTACAAACTTTTCTATAACCAACCAACCCAAGATAAAATGATCTTTCTTTGTGCAGCTGCCTAGGTTTTCGTACCTAGTGAAGATTGTGTTTCTAAGCACTTTCTGTACATAGAGGAGGAATGGATTATGGATCGGTCTTGCATTTGGATTTCCCCACTACAAAATTTCTATGGTCGATGAAGTACTTCCACATGGTGATGTAGGTAGTACTCGAGTCGTTCTCTGTCCTTCCCCCATCCAAGAGGTATGCCATCTCATCACTAGGAGAAAACATCTTGTTTAGCATCTTTGACATAATAACACAATGCTTGTCTCCAATCACCACTCTAATGGCATCCTTGCCATCATCATAAATCTTCTCTAAAGTGGAAAAGAACTGACATGTCATCTCCACATAAGTCTCCTATGGTGTCGCCAAGATGTCAAAAAGGCCCACTAATTCCATTATGCCCTTGAAGTTGGTGTAGAAACCCATGCTCATCATCATTGTCTGACATGCATAATGAGTGGCAATCACCTTGTGTGTTAAGCACTCCAGGTTTTTAGGCTTCTTCACCCAACTACTAGTAACCTCGAGATCTCTATTATGCTACTTCTGGGATGCATCCAGCTGTGATGCATAGGGAATCGCCTCATCCTCATCATCCAGAAGTAACTGTCTTAGTGTTCGAGATTGAGGTTGAGGTTGCGGTTGTGGCCCTAAAGATGTCAAAGGACGTGCCGCTAAAACTGAAAATTGAGTTGTTGTAACTAATGGACGGGCTATTGAAAGTGAGGTTCGGGCTGGCGAGGGTTATAGAGGTGCACGTCATGGCTGTGGAGATGTGTCCTCCACAATTGGATCTATCAAAGTATCCAATTCAGCTTCCATCAAACGGATAGTTTCGGCGGAGCCGGAGGTGTATGATGGGGCGGTAGACGCTAGGGTTGAAGATGATGCATTCTTGGGCCGGCACCTGTAGGAAAATGACCTCCTTGGTCTTAGCCACAGCTTCTTTGCCATTTGCTTTATATTTGATTGATTTTGGCGGAAGATTTTGGGATTATTGAATTTCTCCGAAGAACGGGATTGTTGGGGCGGATTGGAGAGAAATGGGTGTATTTGTGGATGAAAATAGATGGAGTCTGGAGATTAAGGTAGTGGAAATGAGGGGGGATTGATTGGATATGGATTGGGGGTGATTTGATGGTTTTTCGAGGGTGGAAGGATGGATGGGAGGTGTTGCACGGTCATCGGTTCGCGGAGAACAGTCGTGCTATTTGCGGAGAAGTGAATAGAACTAATTTGGAAATGTTGCAAATTGTTGACTTAAGTGCTGGAGTCAAGATGTAGCATGGCCGTGGTGGCTTCATGCAGCACGGTCGTGCTGCATGGCATGACCGTGTTGGGTTTGTTCTTCAATTCTCAAACTTTCTTTGATTTTCTTAGATTTCTCTATTGATTTTGAGTGCACCACCAGGGCCATTCCATGTCACCACAGCCGTGGTGAGTATGGTGACAGATAATTTCAACTTGAATCTCATCAAAACATCAAATATTTGATCTAAAGTGTTTTTTCTTTGAAACATTTTCTCAATTTCATCTAATTTTCCTCATTTCAACCTATTTTCACATGTACATCTTAAAATTAACCAAAAATTATTAAAAACAAGTGTGTGTGTGTGTGTCTTTTCTTGGAAAGTGTAAAAACAAAACAAAAGTATCAAAAATGGAAGGTCGGCTAAAAAATTCCCAAACCTAGGTGGGTTGCCTCCGATAAGCATTGTGTTTCATGCCTTCAGCTGGGCTTCTTAGAGATTCTTCAATTTTCAACCATTTGGAATTCTCATGTGCCCATTCTTGCAATAAATTCATCTCTCATTTGCACTCAAACGATGCTCCTCATCACTTTTATCACCAAAATTTTCATCAAATCTTTCATCTAGATCTCTTTCTCTCAAATGAACAATCGGACTCTTGAAGTGACCATGTCCAATATCCTCATCTCAAACTCTCTGAGTTGAGGACTTGTATATGTGGATATTTATCTTCATGTCCATGAAAGAGACTATCATTATGCCACTATGAACATGTATCTCAGCATCAGCTGTAGATAAGAATGGTCTTCCTAAGATGATGGGGATCTTCCTATCATCTGGCTCCATGTCAAGAATAATGAAATAAGTTGGGAACACTGCTCCTCTTTCCTTGTCAATCGTCACCAAGACATCATCCACTCATCCTCTAGGTACTTTGATGGAGCAATTCGCTAATTGGAGAGTGCAATGTTCCGATTTCAATTTGCCTAAACCCAGCTCAACATAGACACTATATGGCATCAAATTCACACTAGATCCCAAATCAAGTAGGGTTTTGTCTATGCAATGTCCCCTAATGTAGGTAGGTATTATTGGGTCTCTTGGGTCTTTCCTCTCATGAGAAGTGAGTGTTGGAGGATTGAGATCACTTATTCGGTCTACTTGACTCTCTTTGGTATTCTCCTTGTTGACCTTCTCTTCACAGTGCATAAATTCTTCAGAAACTTGGCATACGATGGGATTTGCTTGATAGCATCCAACAATGGAATATTGACCTTCACTTGGCAAAACACCTCAAGAATGTCGACATTGTGCTTTTGTCTCCTCCTTACTTCCGGTGGCTCATCTAATGCTTCAATGAATGGTGGCTCACTTGTTTTGTCCTTTCTTGCATCAACATGATTTTGTTGTGGCATGCTAGTAGATGGAACAGTAGGGATGGTGGAACCTACAAATGGAGTGTGAGGTGGAACACATGGTATCCCAAACCCAACATGCGGTTTCATAGAATTATCTTCGAAAATCTCAATCATAATATCACCACTTGGCTAACTTTTCTTTACTTTATCAACCTTTCTTTAACTCACGGGCAGCTCAAGAGAATTCCTACTCCTTAGAACTGTCATAGCACTTCCTTGCTCATGGTGGAGAGGGGGATCTAGTTGTGGTTGTGGAGGAGGTGGAGGTGGCACTTGGTATTGAAATTTAGGTGTATGAGAGAATTGAGGTTGGAAGGTGAATTGTTGAGAAATTTGTGGTGATGGAGGGGAGGTGGTGTATAAGGCTTGGGATCACCTTGGAAGTGGTATATGGGCTGCACTTGCATGGGATGTGAACTATGGAGAACTTGAGTGGAATGCATAGGTCCACTTGCATCATGGAAACTCATTATGGGCCTTGAAGACAATTTTTCTTCTTGGAGAGAAAGTATGGAAGATAGTTGCTCTATCCTCTCCTCAAGCCTTGTCACATTCATTTGTATGTCATCAAATCTCTTCAACCTAGAGAGAACCTCTTCCTCAAACATTGAGTTGTATCTTGGACTTTGTGGTTCCTGGTAGATATAGGAGTGAGGTGTCTTCTTTTCTTCACCATAGAACTCAATAGAATCGATCGTGTGGCAAGGAACATTTGTCACTTGGTTCTTCATGAAGCTCACCATGTCACCAAGAATCTTCATCACTTGCAGGCTTGAGTCATTATGATTCGGATATGTCATATCAAAGGCATGGCCACCGTCATTCATCATGCTAGAAGCTTGGATTCTTGAACCTTCTGCCAGCTGCTCATACAAGGTTCATATCTCCTTGGGTGGCCTAGCCATGAAAACTCCTCCACAAGCGGTATCTACTGAGGTTTGGATCTTTGGAGATAGAACAGAGTAAAAGGACTGAACTAGTTGCCACAAAGGAATCTCATGGTGTGGGCACTCTCTCAACGTCTTCTTAAATCTCTCCCATACATTATGAAATTGCTCAGTGCCCATCTGACTAAAACTCATTATGGTACACTGTGTTTGTATCAACCTTGCTATAGAGTAGAATTGTCTTAAGAATGCATTCATATTTGCTTCCCAACTCATGCTGTCCCTCCTTGAATCATACCAATCTTTGGCTTTGTCTTTGAGGGAGAAAGAGAACAAGGTCAACATGATTGTGTCATCACTAGATATCGGCATTCTGAAGGTGGATCATACTTTAATAAAGGAGTCTAAGTGCTTGTAGGGATTCTCACTCTCTGAGCCGTAGAAGGCGGGCAGGATCCCAAGAAGACCTGGAGGGATGGAGAAATGCTTCTCTGGCATTTGATCAACTCTACTAGCAATTGGTGATTTTTAGTTTCTAGGCATGAAGTAATCTTGAAGTGGCTTGTGAGGTACATTTTGGCCTTCCATCCTACCTTCCCTGCATGGCTTGTCACATGCACAAGGTATAACCAAACAAAAGAGAACTAGTTAGCAAACCAATATGCACATAGAATACAAAGAATAAAGAATAAATAATAGTAATGATGAGGGCAGTAGGAAAAGATCAAAGAAAAACTAACTAGCTAGGCTGAGCTCCTTTTTCCCCTGAAACTGCACCAGAAAGGTTGTGTGTCTCTGCTAATAGTGTTACACATTACTCAATTGGAGTTTGAATAGATGAAACTTTGCAAATAGAACACACGGTGGATTAAACTTTCAAAATTTATAAGGACCTAAACTTAACACACCTACTTCTACTAAAATGCTACACTCACAAGTGCACGGGGTCATTTTGTAGTATAGGAGGGCGGCAAGTATAGGGTTAGTCAATCCACAAGGAGAAAAGGGGCACAATATCTAGGTTAGTTTTTGGGCTAGGTTCCTATTGTAGAGTCTAGGATCGAAGGGTTTAAAGGTGATGTTTTATATTGATTACACTAAGTTGACCAAGAAAGCAAGTAAAGGAAAGCAAGCAAGAACAAAACCTAAGTTAACCCTAGACAGTTAATTCTACTAAGCAAGAAAAGACAAGGCAAGGTAAGAAAAGAACAATCTACACCAAAGCAAGCAAGGAAAGTTCTACACTACACTAAGCTAGAAAACATGTCAAAAGAGCAATTAAAGACCTAAACTAGCAAGAGAAAATCAATAGCAAGGCAAAAAGCTAACTAAGCAAGTAAAGAGCTACCTAGGATAACACTAGCTAAGCAAGAAGGAAATTAGGGTTTAAAACAATTAAGAGAGATGTGTGGGCTGTTTGGGGGATGCACTTATCAATTAGGTTGGGGGTGACATGTGAACAATAGAATTTCATTTAGATTATCAAACCAAACAACAAGTTAGAGTGTAATGAATTTGATGAACGCATATTCATCTCTTATTTTTGCTTCATTTAGAATAATTAATTAGGACTTTTTTGTTAATTTTAGCTAATTCAAAAATAAATAGCACTTTCATCTTCTTGATATACTTTTCCTGAATTCTTATGATATTTTTATTAATTTTCAGGAATTATCTAAGTAATTAAATCGAGAAAAGAAGATATGAAGGTAGGAGGCAATTTAGTTTCCCGCAATGCTGACTTAAATGCATACCTTGCACCAAAATTAGCATAACTTTCACATCCTAAGGCGGAATTTAATGTTCAAATATTATTTGGAAAGGGAATTCAAAGGCCTACAGGAAAATTATATTTTCGGGCGCACTTTAAATTCTCTGGACAACGGAAATTCACTCGAAATTTCTACTGCGAGAATCTGCATTAAAGAAAGACAATCAAGAGTTTGTTGTCTAGATCTGAAAATTCAAAAGGATGGCTCCCTCTCTTTTTTCCCCCTATTTTTTAGATAGCCTACCCCTCCTTCTCCTATAAAAGGAATGGCACTTCCTCCTCCCAAGGATCATCTTTTGTATCATTGTTTGTACCGGAATTCTGAGCATTTGTTCTCCTATCATTCAAGCAATAGAATTTCTTCTTAGTGTTCTTTAATTCTTACAATTTATATTCTTGCAATAGATCTAGTTGTTCTTCCTTTCTTCTTCTTTCTCTTCTGTGGATTGGAGCAAGGGTTGAAGAGATTGGTCATTTTATTATCTCTAGCAAAAGGATTGACTCCTAATTTTGGGCTAGACTATGACCATTTCGCTTCTCCCCTCTGCCTCCATGTTTTCTACAAGCATGTGTGAGTAGACTTCTATCGAGGCAAGGGGAATAACCCCTTAGCCATGTGATGACTAGATTGAAGATTTATACAATTTTTTAGATAAATGGATTTTGATTTGGATCTCGACGATTTTAACGAAGTGATTGGTGCGCTCCCGCTAGAGGGTTACAACACCGGCCAACTAGGGTGGCCGAGTGCAATCCACGAGGTCGGGAGGCACGGGATGATGGATGGGATCCTTGCTTTCGAAATTTATATGGTCCCAAATCAATTCTATCACTAAAACTAAAACAATGCGCCCGCAAGCGTACGGGGTACTGTTGTAGTATAGATCAAAGGCAAGATGCAGGCTCGAACCGCGGAGATAGAGGGGGCGCTAGAGTTAGAAAGTGTGAGCTATGTTCCTTATGCAGAGCTTAGGGTTTTTAGGGTTTGAAGGTTTGTTTGATTGATTAAGCTAAACGAGCAAGTAGGAAAAGTAATGTGAAACTAAGTTATCAAAAGACTAAATTAGCAATCTGAGTTAACAAGCTATCTAAACAAGAGCAAGAACAGACTATACTAGACTAAGCAAGCAACTAGCAATTTAGAACCTAGGTTAACCACTAATCAAGATCAAAAACCTAAATTACCACTTAGCTAACAAAACTAGGCAATTAACTAAGTTAACTAGAGCAAATGAACTACACTAGCATTAACAAACAAACTAGGCAATTAGGGTTTTAAGCAATTAGATGAAGGAGGTGGGCCGTTTGGGAATGTGACCTTGACATTAGTTGGGGGATGTCACCATAATAAGCAATTAGCATATCTCATTCTAGATTACCAAACCAAACAACGAGGTGAGTGCTATGAGAATGTACCCTAAGCTACTAATTGGAGAACTAGGGTTAGGTGTAATTCTCATAGGACGTACCAAGTCTAGGTCTCTAGGATAAGTGGTATTAGTCAATTGAGGACCAAGGGAAAGGATAGGAGTAGAGATGAGGGTATTTGACCTCATGCCACTAGCCACCTCAGCCTTTAGGAAATCCTAGGCAATTGCACTAATCACACTTATACTAGTCACTTAGAACTCACATTTGCATGTAGGAAGGAGGTGATTATGTAGGAAGATAGGGGGCTAGCTAGGGATCCGAATTAAGGACCTAGGAGCCAATCCTATTATAGCTACATAGAAACCAAAACATCCTAGAGACAAATGTCTTCAAACACCACAAGGCAAGCAATTAATGTAATTAAACAACAACCACATGCACAAGTAATGGGAAATGAGGTATAAGCAAAGGCAATCATCATAGAAATGAAATATGTTCATTACAAATTATATTCCCCCAACATGGTATCAAAGTCACATTTTTGCCCCAAACAGCCCACCCAAGGGGGCTTAGCTATACATGATCAAAACTGAAACAAAGGAGAAGGGAAAGAGAGTAGGAAACGCCATGGATGCTTGATGAAGCTTGATCTTGTCACCTCCTTGCTGCCAGCCACGAGCCTCCTCCTCCAAGGGCGCCCAAGAGCATGGAAATGGTGGAATGGATGGATAGAAACCTAGAGAAACTAGGTTTCTATGGTGGAAATGAGTGGAAAGTGGATGGGAATAGAGTTGAATGCAAGGAAATAGGTAGATTGGAGCAAAGGATGCAATGGCAGCAGCTAGGGTCGGCTAGGAGTGCTTGCCCTCGAGCCCTAGAAGCAACTAGTGCTTATATAGGAGCTAGGGTTAAGTGGGGATAGAATAGGAATAACAGTGGAAAGTTATGTAGGGTATGTGATCACCACGGTCGTGGTGGGTGTGCCACGGCCGTGGTGAGGGTAGTGGGGGACGACCGTGGGGTGGTGAACACGGTCGTGGGGTGAAGGCAGTGGTGAAAAAGCAAAGTAGGGTGGTGGCCACGGCCATGGCGGAGTGCCACGGTCGTGGTGGGTAGCATGCACCACGGCCGTATTGGGTAACACGGCCGTTTTGGAAGAGTCGGGCTGACTGTGGGGAGGGGCCACGGGCGTCTTGATCAGCATCGGCCACGGTCGTGGCGACATGGCCACGGTCGTGGCTTTCTAGGCAACTTCCCTGTTGGAAACTGATTTTTCACAATTTAATTCCCACGACCGTGGCAGGGTGCCACGGCCGTGTTCTCTTCTACTGACCACGACCGTTCTGATGGCCACGGCCGTGGTGTCTTCAAGGGCCACGGTCGTGGCAGGCGGCCACGGCCGTGGGATTCTGTGGATTTCCCTGTTGCAGCCTGTTGGAATTTGGCAATAAAGCCACGACCGTGGCATTGGGGCCACGGCCGTGGTGAGGCTTGACTTCTTGATTTTGCTTCTTACTTTGTCAATTTCAGATGTCTCTGCTCGGGGATGATTCTTGGCCACTGGAGGTAGGTTGAGGGAGAGTTTGGGGCCTTCTTTGGGTTCCTCCCTCTCTCTCATCCATCTAAGCATGGTCCAAGTACCTGAAAAACAGTGCAAAGAACATCCATAAGCGTATTTGCAATGATACTCATATTGGGGAGAATAACCTGTAATTCTAATCCATTTGAATGTGATAAAAGTATAAAATGACACGAGATATAGCCCTAGAATAGGGTTGGATCAGTGATCTCTCGTTTTCATCGCTTGTTAATCTTGGCGGATGTGACCGTGGAACCCAAGATTTAGAACAACCAAATTGATTTCATGGGAATTTGGATGAGACGTCGGAAAAGTCCCCATTAGGATGATTGAACTAGGATCCGTGAACGCCAGGACCAATGGGTTCACGGGGAGTTCATCTTTTGTGAATCATTTACAAATGTTTCACATGCCTTCTTTTATCTTTCTTATCATTTCTTTGATCTCGTTTCACATCGACTAGGGTGGTAAAATCCCTTAGCTTCGGTATTTCTTTTTTTTATTAGTTAAATTTTATTTCAGCACTTTTATTTGTATTCTTAGTATTAATAACTCTCTCAAATCGGGATTTAATTTTTGTACTTGCAATCGGATTTGGATTTCGACTTTTCTCTTCCGCCGTCCCTTGGATCGATACCTATCTATACTAAGTTGATTCCATACCTATTTTTCATTTGGTAGAGGTAGAATAAGCCATGGAGTTCAGTGTAGATGAAGCAATCATCCACTTCACCTATTGTTGGATGTCCTCCTCCTTCTTCCAAGGTGCAAGAGCATGGTATGACTGTGGAATAGATTCTAAACACTAGGAAATAAGGGTTTTGGTGGTGGAAATGGTGAAATGGAGTGGAATGGGTGGAATGCAAAAATGGGGAGATAGGAGGTGGTGGAAGGTAGCTAGGGATGGCCAACCTCGTGCTCCATCCACCACCTAGGTATATATAGGTGTAGCGGGAGAAATAGGTCAAGTGGGGGTGAAGTGGAAAATGCAGTGCAAAAGTAGCTAGGTTTTTGTGAGTAGCACGGTCGTGGTGGTCAACATGGTCATGGTGGGGAGGGGTGAGAACGGTCATGGTGGTGTGGAACAGCCGTGGTAAGAAATGGGGAAAAATCATAGGAACTTGGTCACTTTTGTACATGAAGTAGAACGGCCGTGGTAGTCACCTTGGTTGTGGTTGGTCTAGGGTAGCACGGTCTTGGTGTCACCATGACCATGGTGGCTTGGAAAACTCTGCCCGTTCTTGGCTCCATAGTTGTTTTGCTTCATTTGTCACCCCGACGTGCAAGGTGGAACTGTCGTTTTGGGTCAGTCCACCACGGCCATTTTGAGTGGCACGACCATGGTGATTCTTGCTTTGCTCCAATGTGACTCTGTTGGTTTCGGATGATCCAGCACGGCCGTTCTGAGGTACCACGGCCATGGTGGTCTCTGTTGTAACACTTTGACTTGATTCTTTGGATTCTCTTGGACATCTTTGCTTTAGTGGAGCTTTGGCCACTAGGGGTAGGTTGAGGGAGTATCAAATTTCACTTTAGGCCTCTCTAAGTGTAGATAAACCCTAGGATCACTCTTTCTCTCTCTCTTCCATCAAGCATGGTCCAAATGCCTAAAAATATGCAAATAGTTTCCATACGTCAATTTTATATAGATATGCATATTAAGGAAAATAACATGTAATTTAACAGGTGTAAATGTAATTGAAATGTGATGTGACACAAGATGAAGCCCTAAAATAGGGCTACATCATACCTCAATCCACAGAGAGCGTACAAGTAGAGGAGGATTCTGGGAGTCCACTGAATCCTTTCCAAGCATTGTGATGCCTCACAATTTCCTGGAGAGGGGCCTCCTATGGGCGTCTTCAAGTTACAATAAACTAAGGGAGGGGAACCCACTCTAGCCTTCCATGTGTACCTCCAAGGGTTAGAACATCCACATGATCTCCTTCGATGCTTTTTTACACTGAAAATTGCTCTAGATTATAGTAAATTTCATAGATGAGTCAAGCTTCACTGAGGAAGATGATGTCGAAGGGTGGCGCTACTTAGGGTCCCTAATCTCCAATTGATGGTAAATTTTTATTTGGTGTGACTGTGAGAAAATCAGAGGCACCCTTATATAGACCTGGGATGGAGAAAATGGACATTGTGATTTATCCATAGGTGTTTGAGATTTAGGGAAATTGGGCATTATCGTGTTTTGTGATGATAGCAACAAATCGAGAGTTGGTTGACTTCATATTACCCTCTAAAGGCCAGTGGAGGAATTAGATAAAAAGGAGGTCTAGAAAGGAAGATATAGTCTAATAGTGGTTGGGACTATTTGCTCTTGTGAGATATGATGCAGGGGTTTTGAGTCATTTTTATAAACTAGTTTTGCATATGTTTTATGTGTATTTTGATCATATTTGTGATTAATATTGCATGATTCACTACCTTTAGTCTATAATCTCATTTTGCATCAAATTTACCTTGTTTCATCTTATTCTGTATAAAAGATCATATTTGTTGGATTTGATTGGTGTTCTTCTCTTCATTTCAGGCAATTCAGATATCTGAATACGTCGATACCATCGACGTGGTCACTGTACATTGCCAGAGAAGAGTAAACAGAAGTCGATACCATCGATGGGACTGTCGATGGTATCGAGAGAGCGTCAGTGAGCCAGATTTCCAGAGGTCGATACTATCGACTTCATTTGAGCAGAGGTAGCTTCAGTGTCGGATTCCAGAGAAAAGTGATGCCTAAGGTGTTGATACCATCGACACACAGTCGATAGTATCGAGGAAACATCAGAGAGAACCCCAAAGAATCGTGCAAGTTTCGATGCCTCATGCAGGTCGATACCATTGACCCGCGTCGATGGTATCGACGCCGTCAAATTAGGATTTGCTAAAGATCATGTCTAATCGTACGGTGGTAATTATTGGGTGACCAAAAGTGGTGCATATACCTAATTACGGAGGTCCTAAGTAATCTATCATGTCCGGAGCCATTGCACAAGTCTCGAGGAGAAGGAGAGAAGAATGGAGCCCAGAGCCACGCCCCGATCATTCTGAGAGTCGCAGAAGATGTTTTCCACCGCCAGAAGGCTGTAGAGCGTTCACCCCGCGCCTAGGAATGCCCGGATCTCCTCCGTTCAGGGGTTTACATCATATCTATTCACGTTTTCCCTATGTTTTCCCTTTCTCTCGTCATGTATTTCATTGAGATGAACATGCGGGGCTAATCCCTTTTATCTTTAGGACCGGGAGTAGCCCGGGTGATCGTTGTATGACAGTTTTGACATATATATCATAATTTGTCTCTAAAATTCGTGGTATGATTTTGTTTTCTCCATTATATCATTATGATTGATCACCCTAATGATAATCTAATACCTTTAATTACTTTGAAAGAAGAATTGACGGTTGAAAAGAAACGATAATTACATTAACTAATAAATCCTTTAAACAAGGCGATGTACAGTTAATGGTGGAAACCCAGAGTATGTTTTTCATGCACCTAGTTTAGGGTATAGGTTACTACTATCGTGGAACCGACCTAGATTTAGGTAGTGAATTGTATCATGACAGCAAACAATTCTGACTGCAGGCCACTACCCGGAATAGGAGACAAATTAGGATAATTGTGTAGGAATTAGTACAACGAAAACCTGCGGCGAAACCACAATCCTAAAGATTCCATCTTTAAGTGATTAAACCAACCATTTCATCAATTGTTTTGCTTTCTTTTATTTCTCTTTTCTTTTTCAATCAACTCTCAAACCATTTTAATTGGTCTAGCTGATTGCGAACAATTAGTAGTAGTCTATCGAAAATTCGTTCCCTGAGTTCGACTCGGGCCTCACAAAGGCCTATATTACTTTGGCGCGTGCACTTTGTTGGCTAAATTGGACATTAGTATAATTCCTTTGTTTTGATGATGACAAACATTTCATTCTTGTCGATCTAATGTGCTACTTGAGTGTTGTAGGAATAAGGTGGATGACAAATACTTGGAAGATCTATATGCTTCAAAAATGCCTTAATTTCATGAATGTAATCAATTATAAAACTTGTACAAGTATATAATGTACAAGTACTTAGACATCATGTAAATCAAGTGTTAGATCTTCCCTAGCCAATCACAACACTTAGATAGGTCATCCCCTAAAATAGTGTCACATCTGCACACTCATACACACACTTAGTACTTAGTTTAAAATGTTGAAACAGGGTCATTCTCGGTCGACAAACTCCTCAACCGAGACACTCTCGGTCGACAAATTCCTCGATCAAGATTGACCCAAGTAGCCGTTAGACACAGCAGACAAAGTAGTTGGGAGTTGGATCAGAATGTTATATACACTTGACTCTAGACAGTCCCTCGGTCGACAAAACTTCGACTGATTGGGATCTCGGTCGACAATTCCTCGACCGAGAATGTCTCTGTCTGCACTTTTCATGATTATTTAACTAGTCATTGTTAGTGCAACTAATGGATACCTAACGGCTAGTTAAGCACTAAGAACCCCCTAGAAAGTGTCTAGAACGTCCTTTAGAATCCATAGGCCATTCCTATAAATAGGACAAGCCATAGGACACCCAAAGTACACGTGTGCAACACTAGAGCATATACGTACAATTGGCTATTCATTCTTGTGAGCAATAGAGAAATTCCAACAATTGGCTATTTATTCCCATTGCTCCAATTTTGTGTCCTATAGGCTAGCATCTCCTACCCACAACACTTACACTTTCATATACATTGGTTAGGAGATCAAAACGCTTGATATAGGAAATCAAGCCTTGTGCTACAATGGTATTGTAATTTCTATTTTTCCTTCTTGTTCCTTTATATCTTTTGTACTCTCCTTGCTACTCCTAGGGTTGGAGGCTGTGGATTGGAGAGGGTTTGACTTCTCAAGTGGAGAAGAGTCTTCTCAGTGGAGAAGGTGGACTTTGGACTACTTCAAGAAGGTTGTCTCAACGGGAAGCTACTTCAAGAGGAAGGCTACTTCAAGGGGAGCTTGAGGTTACTTCAAGGAAGGCTGCTTCGAGGTTGGTGAGACTACTTCTAGGTGAAGGCTGTCTGAAGGATTTGGTGAAAGTATTGTAATTTTATGTAATATCCTTGAGAGGTAATAAAATTTAATACTTTCAAAATCCCGGTTGGGTAAGCAACCGGGTAGTGGATTGACTGCCTTAGTATTTGCTAAGGTTGGAACAACTCTAAATCCTTGTCCCCTTGTCCAATATTTTTATGGTTGGTTGCTTTGTTTTCATTATTATTAAAATATCATAAAACCCTATTCACCCCCCTCTAGTGGTTTTTCAATTGGTATCAGAGCAGGCTTCAAGGAGCTCTAATCGAGTCTTGAAGAATGAAGGGTGATAGCGTCTACAACCGCAAGCAAAGGAAAAGTATGGACCAATCTTCAACAAGTTGCAGTTGGTGCTTAGGAACAAGCCACACAATGCTTAGTTGTCCATGGAGAGAAAAGAAGGAAGAGGTGCACAAAAATTGCCTCATTGCTACAACCAATGAAGAAGAAGAAGAGGTAAGCCTTCTTGATTTATCAAAAGAAGAGCTAATTGCTAGTCTTGAAGAAACACATAATAAGTATATTGAGTGCAAGAAGAAATTAAAGAAGTCTAATAAAGCAAATGATGAGTTACATGTTAAACTTCTTGCTATTACATCTGAAAATGAAATTTTATATGCAAAATTAAATGATCTTGGATTTGAAAAAGATAGCATTATTTATGAAAATCATACTTTGAAATCATCTCTAAGTGATTGTAATGTGAAGATTTTTACTCTAGAAACAAATTACGATCTTCTATCTCAAGAAAAGGTTGGATTACTTACAAAGTTAAATGATCTTCAAAAATAACCTGTCCTGTGTACACATCTAGATTATGATACTATTGTGAAAGAAAGAGACTCTTTATCATTGAATCTAGATCAAGCAAAGTTAGATATCAAGAAGGGAATGGATGAGATTGTTAAGTTGCAACAAGAAATTAGTAGTTTGAATAACAATGATACTCTTGATAAAATTTTAAATAATTCTTATCATCAAATTGGAAGGAGAGGACTAGGTTATAATCCTAAAGGAAAATCTTATCAAAAACCTAGTTGGAGAAAGACACAAGCGCTAGAAAATCAATCTATGTATATACCTAAAGGCAAATATACATATGTACCCAAGAACAACCTAGAACAAAATCATAGAAAGAGATATGAGGTTGATTCCATATGTTGTCATTATTGTTTGTGTCTTGGACATTATTCTTTCTCATATCCATACAAGAAAAAGGATGTTGAGTTAGTATGAGTTCCAAAACCCCCAAACTAAATGAATAAAATTAAGTTGAGATATGACCAAAGACTCTAAGTTGTATATCTCTCTGTCTATCTCAACTTAACATGATAGGACACCAAGTTAATCCAAGAAATTAAAATTTCTAAATATACATCTTTAACTAACTTGTTTTAGTTTGGATTCTCAAAACCTAGAAAATTGTATATGATTAGTTGAGATTTAACCTAAATGTTACTTTGATATTTAAATGTTTCATCTCAACTAAACTAATTTTTCAAATTACATAAATAACCTATGTTTTACTCACTGAAAACAATTCTGAAACAGTATAGAAATTTTTTTGGTCGAGAAACTGTTCGACCGAGAACATTGTCGGTCGAGAAATAGTCGACCGAGTAGGTTACTGTTCTCAAGGTTGCAACTAATTTGATAAAACATGTACAAACAGCAGCATTCTCGGTCGAGAAAACGTCGATCGAGATATATTCGGTCGACAAACAGTTCGACCGAATCAAGTTCTGCTGAACCCATTTTCAATTAATCTAGTTTGCTATCAATTTGTCACTCATGATTGATTTAATATGCAAATCAAGGATAAATCTTGGATACCATCTTTGAAACAAAACATGTTGATCTTTTTGCATAATGAATTAAGGTATAACATTATGAATATGAAATCCTTAAACATATTGCAAAAGTGTTATATGAAAACTGATTTGATTGACAAAGATTGTTAAGCATGTTCATTTACATGGTTTGTCTTAAATTTGAAAATCTATGAACAATAAATGAGATTATTTTGGTTTATCTTCTACATGATTTGGCTTAAAACTGAAAAATTATGAACTATGTTGGTTTAATCAAGGAAATTACTGTTTTATCACAATCCACATGGTTTTTCCTAAGTATTCCTGGTCTATCTATATAGGAACCATGTGTATTGAAATAAATGATCATAATCATCGTAATGTATATGTTTCTATCTTGATCATTGTATTGTGAATATACTTCTACTGTTGTATCATAATTATTGTGCCATGATCATTGTGTTTCATTGGTTTGTCTAAAATCATCCTTGATCCATATATACAAACCATGAATGGATATTGTTTTTTATTATTGTGATTCAACTCATATGAAGATGCCATTTTGCATAAATAATAAAACGTCATGGCACAGATGTATTTTAAATTGAAAATCTACAGAAATTATACTTCACATATAAATGTTCAAATTGGAAATCTGCAAAAATTGCCTCTTGGTTGAAATCAAGTTTGACCAAGGGGCGCTATTGTCGAAGTCAAGGTCGACCTAAAATAAGCTTGACAAAATGCGTATTTGTACATCATTTTACTGCACTAAATCTTAGTATCTTGATCCAAAATGCATAAACTCTTATAAAAGGTCAACTTATTATGATCTAATATTGATTGTGACCTTAGAATCCTTAAATTATCTTGACTATACGATTAAGGGGGAGCTCACACAAACTATCTTGATTATAAGATTAAGAGGCTTACAAAACATTTTAAACATCATTTGAAGCTTGTTATGACATTAGTATTTTTAATCTTGGTTATGAAGGAATTTAAAAATTTTATGAATATGATATATATCTTGTTCTTAATGGAATTCTCTAGACAAATCAGGGTTTAACATCCTGTGCATTTGTTTAGAGACACTTTTCATGTAATCTAAGCTTAAAGGATTCTCATATCATTTTCAGGGCTTAACATCCCTTGTAAAATGGGTGAGAAATCAATACACATATGCCATGAACTTAAAAGGAACTCATATCATTTCAAGGCTTAACATCCTTTGAAAATGATTGAGAAACAAATTGTGGCTAAATTTGACAAAAATGGTTTACAATTATATTAATCCCTATTTTTAATTGAATATCTCTTTAAGGGGGAGCATAGCATAAAATTAAGGGGGAGACATAAATGACATACAAAATGATTTTCTTGTATATCTTTTTGAAATGACAAAGGGGGAGAAATAATATAAAATCAAAAACATAAAATAAAATGAGTTTCATAATATCTCAGCCAGCATCCACTTGCAAAACAAGAATGGCTACAAAAGGTAAACTTTAGGTGTGAAACTTACATGATTTATATTTCCTTATTTTATATTTTGGAAATGTTTGTCATCTTCAAAAGGGGGGGGGGATTGTTGGCTAAATTGGACATTAGTATAATCCCTTTGTTTTGATGATGACAAACATTTCATTCTTGTCGATCTAACGTGCTACTTGAGTGTTGCAGGAATAAGGTGGGTGACAAATACTTGGAAGATCTATATGCTTCAAAAATGCCTTAATTTCATGAATGTAATCAATTGTAAAACTTGTACAAGTATATAATGTACAAGTACTTAGACATCATGTAAATCAAGCGTTAGATCTTCCCTAGCCAATCACAACATTTAGATAGGTCATCCCCTAAAATAGTGTCACATCTGCACACTCATACACACACTTAGTACTTAGTTTAAAATGCTGAAACAGGGTCATTCTCGGTCGACAAACTCCTCGACTGAGACACTCTCAGTCGACAAATTCCTTGACCGAGATTGACCCAAGTATCTATTAGACACAGCAGACAAAGTAGTTGGGAGTTGGATCAGAACATTATATACACTTGACTCTAGACAATCCCTCAGTCGACAAAACTTCGACCGACTGGGATCTCGGTCGACAATTCCTCGACCGAGAATGTCTCTGTATGCACTTTTCATGATTAATTAACTAGTCGTTGTTAGTGCAACTAATGGATACCTAACGGATAGTTAAGCACTAAGAACCCCTTAGAAAGTGTCTAGAACGTCCTTAATCATCCATAGGCCATTCCTATAAATAGGACAAGCCATAGGACACCCAAAGTACACTTGTGCAACACTTGAGCATATACTTACAATTGGCTATTCATTCTTGTGAGCAATAGAGCAATTCCAACAATTGGATATTTATTCCCATTGCTCCAATTTCGTGTCCTATAGGCTAGCATCTCCTACCCACAACACTTACACTTTCATATACATTGGTTAGGAGATCAAAACGCTTGATATAGGAAATCAAGCCTTGTGCTACAACGGTATTGTAATTTCTATTTTTCCTTCTTGTTCCTTTATATCTTTTGTACTCTCCTTGCTACTCCTAGGGTTGGAGGCTACGGATTGGAGAGGGTTTGACTTCTCAGGTGGATAAGAGTCTTCTCGGTGGAGAAGGTAGACTTTGGACTACTTCAAGAAGGCTGTCTCAACGGGAAGCTACTTCAAGAGGAAGGCTACTTCAAAGGGAGCTTGAGGTTACTTCAAGGAAGGCTGCTTCGAGGTTGGTGAGACTACTTCTAGGTGAAGGTTGTCCAAAGGGTTTGGTGAAAGTATTGTAATTTTATGTAATATCCTTGAGAGGTAATAAAATTTAATACTTTCAAAATTCCCGTTGGGTAAGCAACCGGGTAGTGGATTGACTGCCTTAGTATTTGCTAAGGTTGGAACCACTCTAAATCCTTGTCCCTTTGTCCAATATTTTTATGGTTGGTTGCTTTGTTTAAATTATTATTAAAATATCATAAAACCCTATTCACACCCCCTCTAGTGGTTTTTCACACTTGCATTATATGCATGGTAAATTCGTGTCAAGTTTTTGGCGCCGTTGCGGGGGAACGGCAATTTTCGGCACTACGAGGGCTGCAAGCGACCAATCTAGGCCACATTTTTTAAAATTTTAATTTTTGGAAATTAATCATCTATCTTTTATAATCTGTAATCGTCTAGCACTGTGCCTAATTAAATTTATTACTGTGCAGGTACTAGTGCATGGTGAGTACGCGTAGTACAAACTACACACAGTCATCGTCGGAGGTCCTGTTTTTGGGATCAAATCACGAGGAGAATGACACCCAAAATCAACTAGAGAACGAGAATTCAGATTCTGAACCCAAAGCAATGGCTGATGTACAAACAATTTGGGAGAAAATCAAGGCGTCGTCCTCTTTTGCATCTAAGGGGCCAATTTAGAAGCAGACCATCAACATTCCTAACTACAAAATTGACCTAGGCCTAATCAATTTGGTCAAGTCTAATGTATTTCACGGGCTCAAAAATGAAGATCTGGTGACCCACATAAGCCAGTTCGTGGAGAACTGTGATATGGTCAAGATAGACCAGTTTCCACAGGAGATGCTCTACTTGAAGTTATTTCCCATTTCTCTAGCGGGAAATGGTCGAGAATGGATACATAATCTGGAGGATGAGTATGTGGAATCTTAGGACCACATGTTTGAAGTTTTCTTCGAGAGATTTTTATCGCCTGAGAAGACAAATGATCTTATAAGAAAAATCCATAACTTCAGTCAGAAAGCTGGTGAAACATATTCTGAGACATGGGAGAGATTCCAGATAATGCTGAGGAGATGCCCACATCATGGGCTGGATAAAGAAAAGTAGGTCAAGATTTTCTATTTTGCTCTTTCTGAGCATGATAGAAGCAATCTAGATTCAGCAGGATCGGGGTTCTTCCTGAATAACACTGATACAAGGTGTTGGGAAATTCTGAAAAACATGGCTAAAAAGCAGTCATGGGGTGATAGAGATGCTCCAGAACAAGTTAAGGTTTGGGGAGATGCCAATGCCATCAAAGAACTCAATGAAAAGATGGACCTAATTGCTAAAAGGCTACTCGCACAAGAGGAGGAAACAGATGAAGACGTGCAAGTTAAATACATGTGTCAACAATAAGGGTACAAGAATAATGATTACTCTTGGAGAAAAGACAAAAATTTCTCATGAAAGGATCCAAATAATTTTCTCTAGGATCCATATGCTAAGCCACAGTCTACGGTAGAGGATAAGAGAAATGATTTTCTCAACTAGGTGATAAAGCAGAATCAAGAGATGATGAGCACCTTTGGTCAACAAATCAAGAAATAAGGGGAGTTTATGAATCAATTTGGGCAGACTCTGCAAAGTCATGGGACTCAAATGAGGACACTTGAGACGTATTTAGCATAGATGGCAGTAGAGATTTCAAGTTTAAAGAAACCAACACAACAAGGCTTCCTAGGAAATACAAATGTTCTAGGAGGGAATCAACAAGACAAAGCAATTCTGTTGAGGAGTGGAAAAAAGACTTTAAACTCTAAGGCCGATGAACCAAGCACACCCCAGCCAGAAGCCACAGGTGAGGCCACAGAGGAAGACATAATCACAGAGATAGTGGATGATGTTGCAGAGAAGGTCACAGAAGAGTCCATTACAGAGGAAGAGACTGAAAAGAGGACGCCATATGTGCCACCACATCAGAGGGCACAGACCATCCCAGTCCCTTATCCAAATAGTCTGAAGGCAAAGAAGGTGGATGCTTAGTTCAAAAAGTTCCTATCTAGTTTTAGGAAACTTTCGGTTAACATCCCTTTATTAGAAGCTATCAAGCAGATACCCTCTTATGGTAAGTTTTTGAAAGATGTAATTACCAAGAAGAGGAAGATTCCTGATACTGAGGTGGTAGTTCTTAAAGAGTATGTTAGTGCCTTTATTTTGGGCACGTTGCCACCCAAACGACAAGATCTGGGCTGCTTCAATATTTCATGTTACATTGGTAAGGTGAAATTTGGTGAAGCATTGTGCGATTTTGGGGCAAGTATAAACTTGATGCCCCTATCTACTTTTAAGAAGTTGGGACTTAAATAATCTAGACAAAGTAACATGACAATTCAACTCACGGATAATTTTGTGGTTAGGCCATATGGGATTTGTGAGGATGCCTTGGTGAAAGTTGACAGATATGTATTTCCAACTAATTTTGTAGTAATGGAGATGCAAGATGAGCAAGGGAATGAGATACTCCTAGGAAGACCCTTCCAGGCTACTGCTGATATGATACTGGAAATGGGTCAAGGTTGTTTGACGTTGGGTATAGCTGATGACAGATTTGAGATGGTCATGCCACCAAGTACAAAACAATCACAGGCAAAGGAGTAATGTCATATGGTGAAGCACTTTGATCAGAACATTTCTCTTTGTTTAGGGAAACCATTTCTGGATATGGCTCATGTGATGACTAAGGTAGAAAAGGGGACACTAGCTGTGGATATCATGGAACAAACCAAAGTTGTATCCCTTTGGAAAGCTGTGGGTTATCCGAACGATGAAGAGGAGGAAATTCCTCTATCTATGGAGGATGATGCAGTAGAAGTTTCTATGATTGATTCATATCCGAAATTGGCCCTTGAAGCTTGTCTTTTCAACATCATGCATGATTGGATGAGAAGTGCGTCGTTACAAGAATGTGTCAAGATGCTTCAAGTGCTCCCTTGCTATTATGCCAAGCACTATGAGGATCTTGGACCGCTCCCACCACTGTTTCAATCATCATTGATTTATCCACCGGAGTTAGAGCTGAAGCCACTTCCCCCTCACTTGAAGTATGCCTTCTTATCTAATGGTGAAAAGCTATCGGTGATTATCTCAACATATCTGAGTGTCGATGAAGAAAAGCAATTGATGATCGTGCTGAAGAACCACCGTGGTGCATTCGGGTGTTCAGTTGATGATATTAAGGGGATTTCCCCTACTCTTTGCCAGCACAAGATTCGGCTCAAGGAAGGAGCTAAGTCTGTGATTCGGCTGCAACGTCGACTCAACCCGAGCATGATGGAGGTCGTTAAGAAGGAGGTGATTAAGCTCCTTTCTGCGGGCATCATTTATGCCATTTCAGACTCGATGTGGGTAAGTCCAACACAGGTAGTCCCTAAGAAGGGGGGAATCACTGTAACTCAGAATCTTATGAATGAACCTATCACCACCCGATTGGTAACTGGGTGGCGAGTGTGCATTGATTACCGTCGCCTCAATTCTGCCACATTAAAAGACCATTTCCCTCTTCCATTTATTAATCAGATTTTAGAGTGGCTGGCTGGCCGCTCTCATTTTTGCTTTTTGGACGGCTATTCTGGCTATAATCATATTTCTATAGACCCTAAGGATCAAGAGAAGTCCACCTTCACTTGTCCTTATGGGACTTTCGCATATCGCCGCATGCCGTTTGGGCTATGCAACGCACCGACAACTTTCTAGTGTTGTATGCTTGCTATATTTTTTGATATGGTAGAGCGTTGTGTAGAGGTTTTTATGGATGACTTTTCCGTCTACGGTGCGTCATTTGAGGAGTGTTTGTACAACTTAGATAAAGTGTTACAAAGATGTGAGGACACACATCTAGTCCTAAATTGGGAAAAGTGTCATATGATGGTTAGTGAAGGAATCGTTCTTGGACACAAGGTGTCTAGCAAAGGACTGGAGGTAGATCCAGTAAAAATCGAGGTTATTGCCAAATTACCTCCACCAAATTCGGTGAAGGGAGTGAGGAGTTTCCTTGGTCATGCAGGTTTTTATCGCCGTTTTATCAAAGATTTTTCCAAAATTGCTAAACCATTGTCTGAATTACTTGAGAAGGGTGTCGTTTGATTTCAATGAGAAATTTATACATGCATTTAATGTCCTTAAAGAAAAATTAATTTATGCATCGGTTGTATAAATGTTGGATTGGACTAAGCCCTTTGAGCTTATGTGTGATGCGTCATATTTTGTTGTAGGGGTTGTTCTTGGGAAGCGTTTTGAGAATAAACCCAAAGTGATTTTCTATGCATCTAAAACTTTAAATGATGCACAACTTAATTATACCACCACTGAAAAATAGCTTCTTGTCGTGGTTTTCGCATTCGAAAAATTTAGGCAATATTTAGTGGGGTCAAAAGTCATGGTTTGGATGGACCACGCTGCCATCATATACTTAATGAAAAAGAAAGATGCCAAGCCTAGATTGATTAGGTGGATCTTGCTCTTGCAAGAGTTTGACATCAAAATTAAAGATAAGGCGGGCATTGAGAATGTGGTTGCGGACCACTTGTCTAGGTTAGAGCGGGTAGATGAGATAGATATCAATATACCCATTATCGAGACGTTTCCCGATGAGTAAATCCTTTCAATAAAATCTAGGGATCCGTGGTTTTCGAATATTGTGAATTATCTTGCATGTAAGGAAATACTGGACGAGTGGACTTATCAAGAAAAGAAGAGATTTTTCCATTCTTTAAGATATTATTTTTGGGATGACCCCATTTTGTTGAGACAATGCAGGGATGGCATCTTACGCAGGTGTGTACCAGATGGTGAATATGATAGTGTGCTCAGTCATTGTCATACACTACCCACTGGCGGTCATCATGCGAGCACAAGGACAGCGGCCAAAGTGTTGGAGAGTGGCCTTTATTGGCCTACACTCTTTCGGGATGCCTATGACTATGTGAAAAGATGTGATTCATGTCAAAGGGCGGGTAACATCTCAAGGTGGCAAGAAATGCCCCTCAATGTTTTTCAAGAGGTTGAGGTATTTGATTTATGGGGCATTGATTTCATGGGACCATTTGTGTCCTCAAATTCCAATTTGTATATTTTGCTTGTCGTGGATTATGTGTCGAAGTGGTTAGAGGCAATACCCACAAGGACTAATGACGCTATGGTAGTGTGCATGTTCATGAAGAAAAAATATTTTTTGCAGGTTTGGTGTGCCACGGATGATTATAAGTGATGGAGGCACCCACTTCACGAATAAGAAATTTGCTACACTATTGAGTAAATATGGGGTCAAGCACAACGTTGGTACCCCGTATCACCTGCAGACGCAAGGCCAAGTCGAGGTGTCCAATCGAGATATCAAGAAGATATTGGAACGCACAGTGGCATCTTCGAGGAAGAATTGGAGTGCACTACTACCGGATTCTTTATGGGCATATAGGACCGCCTTTAAAACCCCTCTAGGCACTACACCTTTTAGGCTGGTTTACAGATGGACTTGTCATCTGCCGGTCGAGCTAGAGCACAAAGCGCACTGGGCATTATGGAAACTTAATATGAGTTATGATGATGCAGGGAAGAAGAGAATGTTAGAGCTAAATGAGTTAGATGAGATAAGGATGAACGCTTATGAAAACTCAAGGATCTAAAAAGAAAGAACAAAACAAATCCATGATTGCCACATTCAAAAGCGTGTTTTCAATAAGGGAGATAGTGTATTATTGTTCAACTCAAGATTGAAATTGCACCCCGGGAAATTGAAATCCCGGTGGAGTGGACCATTTGTGGTGGAAGATGTGCACCCCCATGGTGCTATTGTGGTGAGAGGCGGAGAGCAAACATTCTTGGTGAATGGTCAATGACTGAAACTCTACTATGGGGAAGATTTCACAAGAAAGATGCATAAGGTTAAATTCATGGTGCCTAAGGAAGAATGAAAGGACTGATTTCATCTAGCCTAATACGTTAAAGTAGGGCGCTTGTTGGGATGCAACCCAACCATAGGTAGTTCATTTCTATTTAGTTAATTTTCGTATTTTTCTTTAAATTTAGTAGTTTGGTTTGTAAAAATGATACCCTAATAAGTTTGCTCAGTGTGCAGTACTGTTTAAAATTCGATACCATCAACCACAATGTTGATGGTAGTGACGTGGGTGCAGGCAAGCGGCTACAAAAAAATTTCTAAGTCGATACCATCGACGGCCTCGTCGATGGTATCGACCTACCATCAGCGACATCAGGAAAAAAATAGCATCAGGTCGATAGTATCGACCAAGAAGTCGATGCTCGCGAGATCCCTGAAGATTTTTAGAGAAATCTGTCTCAGTAAAGTCGATACAATCGACAACCCTGTCGATGGTATCGACATGGTAGCAGTGAGGAAGTGGTGCCCAGGGCTCACGAGGGTAATTGAAACAGAAAGGGTCGATACCATCGACCACCTATCGATGGTATCGACGTGACACGTCACCGATCCGTGAGAAGATATCAACGGAGCCCGTCAAATCAAGAAGTCGATCCGTGTGATGGGTCGATACCATCGACCCTCGTTGATGGTATCAATGCGTCATCGATCCGGGCCCCCACATCCAGCCATCGACGACCGTCGATAGCAGCGAATACCCAGATTGTGCTAGAGGTGTCGATGGTATTGACGGGTCAACAGTGGCGGCAATCTCAGCTATAAAAGGAGAGGTTGAATTCATTTTCTCTTCACACCTTCAGACCTTCTCCTTTCCTACTTGCGCTTGAGCACTTGTGAGCAACCGGAGGTCTTCATCGAGCATATAGCGAGCAAGCAATCTTCTCTGAGCTCTTCATCGACATTAGAGATCATCTTCTCTGATCTACTCCGACCTTCACCGAGCTCTATTCTTCTGTCTCCTTTCTTTCATCATGGTGAGGAACGTCGGTTCATCCTCTTCACGAGCTACTCCCATGGAGATTGACACATTCGTGCCACCACCGCCGGGCTCTATTCCCCATCTGAGGATTGTCCATCCCTCGGTGGAAGTGAAAAAAATCTTCAATGAGTTGATGAAGCATCCAATAGAGCCTACCCAATATGTTGATCGGGCTATGATTTGTGACCTTGGGTTCGAGGACAACCTCAATTTTGTCCTCCATGGTCAAGTTTGGAGGAGGGCAACAGCAGTGGAGGAAGAAATTCCCTACCACGTTGAGGGTCATCCTTTCTTTGGCGAGTGGCCAACTTATAAGGAGATCGTGGTGGAGTTCATGGCCTCCCTTGACATCTGTGTTGTGCCCAATGACCTTATCTCCACCGACCATGAGTGGATCAAAGGTCGTGTTTCCTTCCATTTTTTCAACCGCAACTATACGATTATGCTCGACCAATTCAACTCGATCTACAACTGGTGGCACTCACCCGAGCAGCACCGACGGCCGGACAACCGGACCGGTTATGATGCAATGTTTACAGAATTGGTAACCACTCCGGTGGGCAAGACCCTTAGACATCATAATGCAGTCGTCGCCAACTTCGAGAATCCGTTCATGTGGGTTTTACACCGTATGCTCTGCATCACCTTCTTTGCTCGAGGTGAGCTATCACTGAGAAAATTTCAGGAGATAGATTTATTCTTCCTTCACAAGCTGCTAAAGAGGGAGAAGCTCAATTGGGGTGTGTTCTTCTTGACGTGTGTGATGGTAGTGAAAAGAAGTACCATACGAGACCCTATCCACTTTTGGGGGGGCTGATTACACCACTAGCCATCTACATGGGGTTAGATCTTTCCACTCTCCCTCCACTAGTCAGCAGACGCTCTGTCAATCTTGCTCACTTCCACCGCACCAATCTTCTCACATTTTGTGATGGCGTGGTATATGCACACTGCCACATCAATAAGGAGTATCAGGAGTGTGCACTCCCTGATCCCGTCTTCAACATCTAGGGGGGCCAGCATTTCAGGTGGCCCATTATTGCCATTGACGATTCTGACACTGCCAAAGACGAGGAGGAAAATGACAATGATGACGGAGACGAGCATGAGGAGGAAGAGGAGACTGTTACCCCTCTTTGGGCATGAGTGGCACCAAGGAAGCGGCCACACTTCTACCTGGGTGCATCATCATCCTCACAGCCTCCGCCACCACAGCCTTCTCAGGAAGGAGAGGATGTCTACTCAATGTAGGGTATGTACTCTATGCTCCAAAACATCTAGGAGACACAGCAGCAGCACACTGCCTCCTTCGCCGACATTTAGGATACCACAAATCAGTTGTTTGTGAATCAACAAGCCATTTTCGAGAATGAACGTCAGCTGTTCGCAAATCAATAGTAGGTCTACGACCGGTTGGGGAGGATCGAGCAGCAGCAACAGCTGTTTTATGATCATTACTGGAATCAAGGTTACTTCGGGGGCTACCAACAGCCACCACTGATGCCCCCATATGATCCAAACTTCCAGGGACAATATCCATCTTTGGATCCCACCGCCCCATAGTACCCGCCACCTGAGCAGTAAACGGTATCACCGTTCCACCTGCTGAGATTGTTTTTGACTATGAGACCATAGTCGAATTCAAGCTTAGGGGGGAGATGGAACAGTTTCTATCTTTTATTTCCTTTTCTTTTTAGCAATTTTCTTTGTTTTTAGGATCCACATGCTATCTAGTGTATCCGTGGATGTCTAATGCTAATGTGTCATCTCAATGTTTTTAACAAGGGAGTTATGGGTGCCATTATCTGAAATTGGAGCATAATTGAAAATTTTTCAAGAATTTACAAGTTGAATTTGTTTGAACTTGAGCACTTAACCTGTGAAAATAATTGGGTCTGTCAAGTTTAAAACATAAGATCATAACTATATAGCCGTATGATTCAAGAAATGTGGACAGACATGGATGTTGAGCCTAAACTGACCAAACGGTAATGGGACTTTAATCAAAAGTGAGAGAGAGAAACCCTTTGATTTATTGTTACACAGGTCAGTAAAGAGGGAAATATAATCTATTCCAATGGTTTTGTACATTAGTCTTGTGATCTATCCATTTCATTTCATTCAATATCCACCATAAGAACTGGAAGCACTTATAGTTTTTCATCTCTTGATTGCATGACATGTAGATAGGATTTCATTGTAGCTAGATTTTGTATCTCTGCATTCACACATTCTCAAGTGCATGTCATTATAGTTGCATTTTGCATACTCTAGAGCATATAGGACTTTTTGTACCTTATTTCTACTCCATCCAACTTGGCTCCACCATTCACACTGCAAGATTGGCTAAAATTGCAATGCATATACTCAGTTTTTCTCCTACTAATCATCAATACATTTGATAACTGTATATCTCTTATAATTAAGGAAAATTAATTTATGGAGTTTATTTATCATAATTCCATCATTTTAACCTATTTCTAGGTGAATTCAAGACAGAAGCCCAAGTTCATCTAGTCCAGCATTTTGTCTAGCAAAATCCTATCTAATAAACCAAAATTAGTATATAATATTTTGATCAATCATCATCATCATCTAAGCCTCAGTCCCAACTATGTTGGGGTCGGCTACATGGATCCTTTGTTTCCATTCAATTCTATCATGGGCCATATTCTGGTTGAGATGTAGAGATTCAAAATCTCTCTTTATGAGCTCATCCCATGTTAATTTAGGTATTCCTCTTCTTCTATTTATTGTGCTTGACTTGATAGAATTGCTTCATATAGGTGCATTTGTCGGTCTGCGTTGCACATGTCCATAGCCTAAGTTAAACTCTATCTATGTTTTCATACATTTTGTGCAAATATAGTTGGTCCCAAGCCTGGGTAAAGGAGGAGGGTTGGTGTTACGTTGACAGACATCCATAAATTTTTTTTCATTGATCTATGATATGGATCCTTATATAATATTTTGATCAATCAATAAACAAAATAAAATGTGATTTTTACACTAACTTGGCAAAAGAACATTGTTAAGCAGAAAAATGTGGATTAAAGGTTAGTAAGGATTTACGGTTTGAAAATTACCCATCCTTTATGTATTTCATCATAAAATCTAAGAGAAAGGTGAAAGATAACATTAGATCTGGATTAAAATCAAATTCATATTAATATACTAAAGTTTAACTTAGGGTCTTATAACCCTCAATTACCTACTAAGTAGTGAAAGGGTCATTACAATACCCTAACTTACTTTAACGTAATAAATGGATAACCTCAACTTGGACCTATGATCGAACCTAAATAATCACCTAGGGAACCTATTTATATAATTTATCATGATTATGTGGTGGAAAATATTATACTTTAATAAACCTTGGTGACGACATGAACGCATTTCGAACACTTAAGTAGATATTATGGAGGTAATGATGATAGTGAAAGCATTATAATAAGATCTATCATTCCAGTTCTATGTAACCCTTGTAGAGTGAATTTGTGGGATATGCAACGACCCTAACTACCTTCATCCTCTTGTGACCTAAAACCTTATGTTTTTTTAGGGAGTGTTGTTCAATGCACTAGGTCTTGGATGTATTGATTTCTAGGATAAAATCCTCTTTGATTGGTGGAGTGTTGTAACGTATAGAAACCTAAATGTATTTCCTAACACTTCCTCTCTTACCCCTTTTCTTATAGGAATTGTGTTATTTCCCCTTATATTTGAAAAAAATGTGATGTGTGTCTTCATATTAAGTTGGACCCCACATAATGTATCATATATGCCATTATATACATATTTGTTCAAATTGGGTTATAATACAAGTTAAATTTGAGGTTTCAATTTTTCATATAGAAATACCTTTTTGTCGCTAGCGTAACTAAGTACTATAATTGATCAGAAACCCCCAAAGTACTATTTTATTAGTGTCATGTAAATCTAATATACTCTGTCATCAATTTTGGTAAAAATGTAGATATTTAAAATTTAAGAAATGGTTTATTATTACTATTTTTAGTAATATTGAAATTTAAAGTTTCAAATCATTAAAATTTCATAGAAATGTTTATATAATCACTAAATGGTATATTTTGGATTCAGGAAGAAAATTTGATAGAGAATAGACTTTTAGACCCATCTAAAGCAGTTAATTGACTATATTGACCCTAACCTATTTTATATTATGGACCTATATATAACCTATATACCAAATTAAAAATTTATTTAAGTAGTCCTACCTATAACCTACCCTCCTCTAAATATTATCTCCCCCATACCTTATTTGACCCCCCCCCCTAATTGCTACAAAAATCATTGATCTTATTGATTATTTGGTCAAGCAATCATGGGACTTTATTTATAACCACCTTCAGGTACATATGATGTGTGCCCCCTCACATAGATACCTAACCCAAGATCCTTGAGAATGGGTTCCAAATTAGAAACAATCTAGCCAATAGATGGTTCATCGTAGGGAATAGATTGTAACTTAAGAATGGCATGCAAGACAACCAGTTTACAGAAAGACCAGAACCTATACTCATAACCAGATGAACACATCCATGCCAACCAAAAGGAAGGAGCAATATAGAGAGAGTATATTAACAACCAATCTACATTCATAAGTAGTAAAGAGAACCTCCAAAGACCTATGAATAGAAAAAAAATACACCCAAACATCTCAAATAACATCAATGAGCATGTCAAAATCATATTTGGATATACATGATAGCTTGCTTCTTTTTTCTTAGTTTTGAAATTTTCTTCATTGATCTTGAACTTCTCGCATATCAGGTTTAGATTCAAGTAACTCAAATGAAATTACTCCACCTTCCACATCATAATAGATCTTCATTCTATGTTGACAATTTAGTGAGAAATCACAATTTTGCATTATGTGATTGACATAACACAGTTCAAAAACTGGCAATCACCAGTTCCCAATCCAAGTTAAGGTAGTTTGAAATATCTTTAAGAATATAACACAAGTAAGACACATCCCATTCATCCAAGTAAATATCAATATATTATGAGAAAGGGGGAATCCCATCAGCAACCAAG
The DNA here is from genome assembly GCA_963693085.1 of Alisma plantago-aquatica. Lineage (NCBI taxonomy): Eukaryota > Viridiplantae > Streptophyta > Magnoliopsida > Alismatales > Alismataceae > Alisma > Alisma plantago-aquatica. Next base: position 1,126,303,568 of record OY856409.1, on the reverse strand, counting down.
AGCATTTCATCATGTAGACCTTGACCTTGGAGCATTACAGTAGCTTCCTTTGATTCACATTCATTAGCTAAAGCTTGACCATTGTTTTTTCTACAAACTTATTGAGTGTTGTGCCCTAAAAATTGTGAACCATTATTTGTACCATGTAACACAATGAAACATGACCTCATAATCCTAAAACCCTAGTTCCATAGTTTGGGTGTCTTTATTAGTTCATGAGAAAAACCCCAAACATGGTGTAAGTTATACCCTTTTGAACCTTACTAGGATGCTAATAGGTAATTATTTGGTTACTTTTATTAAATGATAAATAATAATTCAAAAAATTTCATATTCAATCGTGAGTCACTAGATGTAAAAAAATAGTACCTAAGTGGATTAAGGTACTAATAAAGTGTAGAATATAATCTGATGATCAATATATTATTAAATGGCATATTATCTAATCATTAGTCTTAATACATTTTTATCAATGTATTTAAGTCTAAGAATCCTTGCCATCATACATAATTCAACTAATAAGTTTAATAGTGACAAGATCAAACTTACCCACAACCACAGGCATGATGCAAAATATATTAATAGCCATAAAGGGGGAAATGTATTTTAATGAGATTAAATATCCTAAAAATTGAAGTTGAGTAAATAATGAGAATAGTTGTAAATATGGATAGAGTAAGGTGTGTCATGAGAAGATAATGATAAAAAAAAATCACTTCCCAAAATATTATAGTAAGATCTTGCTTAGGATAAATGCATAAAAACATTCAAATGCCATTACCCCTCATAATATATCTAATTCAAATTATGTATTTAATAATGATTAAAATGAGAGATGTTACGTTGTGCCATAACGTTGTTTTGCGCCTAGGGCTAGCGCCATCTACGATGCCAGGACGATCCGAGGTGTGCCCTCCCTCCCCCGGCGGGGGGCGTCCTCCCCCCCCCCCCCCCCCGTTCCGGCACCATGGCCACTGAGGAGCCTCCTGGGCCCTCTTCTTCTTCTGCGGCGATGACTGATCCTGCCATTGGGGCACCGACGCCGAGCTCTGTGAAAATGTGTGGCCAACCGAGGAAGGCCTAGAACCAAGTTCTGGCTGGCGAGATAGAAACCAAAAAACTCCATTTTGATCCTCCGGTGAAGATTGATGGCAAAAGATTCGTCACCATTGACGATCCTACCTATGAGGCCATGGAGAGATGTTGGGAACACATAGCTATCTTGTACGTGATGGGCAAGAGCCCATATTACTTTCATCTTCTTGCCTGGATTCATCGCGTATGGCAACCTAAAGGCGGCTTTGACCTGTTCTCTAAACCAAACAAGTTTTTTCTTCTCTGCTTCAACTCAGCTGAGGATAAGAAGAACATCATCAATAGTGGCCCTCGCTGGTTCGATAATCATTTAGTGATCATTAAAGATTACAAGACCGGTGACGACCTAAAGAAAGATCTCTTCAGCAATATACCGGTCTACATCAACATTCCTAGCATGGGTCATAACTGGTCCCCTAGGGCTGTTGGTATTGTTGCTAGTGGCGTTGGGAAGCTTCTCAGGATTGATTACAAATTGCTAGGCAAAGAATCCCTTGGTGAAGCTCGTGCTCTGGTGGAGCTTGAAGTTGATGAGGAACCGCCCCAGGAGGTTTGGGTCAACATGCCAAAGCATGACCCGATGGCGGTGAAGATCCAATATGAGTACATACCAAAAAGATGCACTGACTGCAAGATCTTTGGTCACGATGGTTCTGATTGCCCAAATAATCTGATTGTTATAACAGATGAACCTGCTCCTCAATCTAAGCAAGCTTGGAAAGTTGTGGGGAAGAAAGGAAAAGCGGTGACTGTCGATGAAACGACCTCCTTGGAAGAAGGTGAAATTAGCACAGGTGGCAGTCCAGCTGGTATTGACGCAGTTCATGGCACTGTGAATGGTGGTGGCGCCTCTGGTTCAGGGGTTGGCTGTGATGAAACAGCTGGTAGGGCTGCTACTCCTTCTGTCGGTGTTTCCGCGACGAGCAGTGCCCTTGGCACGGCTGCTGATGGTGCAACTAAGAACATGACTGATCATGTTGCTGCCTTGACAGTAGGTGGACATGAGACGATCGCGGACACAGCAGACACCAATGGGGCGGCTGCTAATTCATGAGATGAAGGTTGCATGAGTGTTGCTTCGCAGCAGCGTCCAGTGAACGATATAGAAGCTACTACTATGTCTCCTAACAGACCAGAATACATGACCAACGTTGCTGACTTGCATGATAATGTTGTCGACTCTGCTGCTGCTAGGCGCTCCACTGGAACTTCTTCTTCATCATTGGCAAAGACCTCTAAGACGTCTAAAGGAGAGGGGTCTCGCAAGACCCGATCTGTTTTTCGAGGTCATTAATGACCTTTCTCATGACCAACGTTCATGGCTCGGGGAAGCCACGTAAAAATAAGGAAGTGAGGAGAACCATTCTTGAGAATAAAGCAACTATGGCTATTCTTGTCGAATCCAAAATCAAATCCTATATGTCTCATATTGCTGATTGTATGTTTCCTAAAGGATGGCTTTGGATTTCTAATCATCTTCATGATCCTAATGGGTGTGTTTTCATTGGGTGGAGTCCTATTTGTTGGACTACTATGGTAATTGACATGGACGATCAACAAATCACAATGAAATGCATCAATAAAGGTGGTCTTATCACTCATATTACAGGTTTCTATGCAAGGAATTTTGTGACTGAACGCTCTATACTATGGACAGCCTTGGAGCAGATTTCTACTAGCATTGACAGTGTTTGGCTCATCACGGGTGACTTCAACAATATTAGGAAGCAAGAAGAAAAGGTGGGTGGTCGGGAGGTTCCTTCTTCCATCCTTAGCTCCTTCAATGTTGTTCTAGATAATGCTGGTCTCACCGAACTACCTGTCATTGGTAAGGAGGTTTATACTTGGCATAATAAATAAGGTGTTGCTAAAAGGGTTGTTTGTAAACTTGATAGATCTTTTGTTAATGATGATTGGCTATCCTTATTTCCTAGTTCAAAGACTAAGTTCATCACTTGCAACTATTCTGATCATTGTGCTTTAAACATCAATATGCGACCTATCTCTTTTAAGAAGAAGCCATTCAGATTTCTCAATTTCTGGTTGGAATGGGAAGGCTTCTGTGATATTATTAAAGAAGCTTGGGACACTGAGATTATTAGTAATCCTCTCTTTCAATTTTGTCACAAACTCAAGAATGTCAAGGACAAGTTGAAGGCCTGGTCAAAACGCTATGTTAATCTAAAGAACCTCATTGCTAGAGAAAGAATGGAGCTTGACGACATCTCTACTATTTTACGACGATGCCCTCTTGATACTGAACTCATCCATGCTGAGAAACAAACTCTTGAGAGTTTGGACAGGCTTCTTAAGGCTGAGGAAGTTTATTTCTGGCAACGTAGTAGGATGGATTGTCTTTGCAATGGTGACAGAAATACTAAAGTCTACCACACCATTGTTAAAAGAAGGGATGCTATTAATTCCATCACTGAACTTTTTTATTCTAATGGAAATCTTATGCAGGATAACGATGCTATTGCAGATGACACTGTGCAATTCTTTGAGCAACTATATAATCAGCCTCATGTTACACCTAGCTTCTCCTATATTCCAGAATGGACTCCTGTTGTATTTGGGAATGATAACACTATGCTATGCTCTTCCCCGAGTTTGTTGGAGGTCTGTGATGCTGTTTGGAGCATAGGGCCTCACAAAAGCCCAGGTCTGGATGGCTTCAATGGTTATTTCTTCAGGGAAAATTGGAATCTTATATGTGACGATCTTCTTAAGGTTTTCCAATGGATCTTTGAAGGGGGTAACATGGTTAGACAGGTCAACCCTGTGTTTCTTGATCTTATTCCTAAGAAGGACATTGTTTCGTCCCCAGCTGACTTTAGGCCTATATCTTGTTGCTCGATGCTTTATAAAATTATTACTAAAGTCATCTCAAGGAGGCTAGCTACTCTTCTGCCGAACATCATTTCTCCCTACCAAGGTGCTTTTGTCAAAGGAAGGAAAATTGAGGATTGCTCTCTCCTAGCGGCTGAATTCACACTTAAATTTAATCGGAAATCCAGTCCTTCGGCAGCCTGCATTAAACTGGATATCACTAAGGCTTTTGATTCCGTTCGTTGGTCCTATTTATGGGATTGTCTTTCTAGCCTTGGGTTTAGTGTGAAGATTATATCCATCCTCAAACAATGCGTGGAGACTCCATCCTTCTCCCTCTTGCTTAATGGATCTTCGGTTGGCTTCTTCAAAAGTTCCAATGGTTTACGGCAAGGTGATCCCTTATCACTCCCTCTATTTGTTGTTGCTATGGAAGGATTCAATAGATTTCTTGAGGTGTCATATGACAACAAACTCATACGGAGCTATCCTATCAGTGGGACCAGGGTGCTTAGCCATCTCCTGTTTGCAGATGATGTTCTTAACTTCACCGAGGGTCGGCTACGTAGTCTTACCAATCTCAAAAAGCTTCTTCTTGAGTTTGGTATTGTTTCTGGTATGAAGTACAATCCTAATAAAACACATATCTTCCTATCTACTTCTTGTCGTAATAAGGATGCACTAATCAATTGCTTGGGTATTCAACAAGGCACTTATCCCACGAAATATCTTGGATTTCCTTTGGCTGGAGGCAACCTCAGGAGATCATTTTCATGAATGCCTTGACAAACTTAGAGACATGATACAGAGATGGTCTGGATCTAAAATATCAATGACAGGATGCCTCGTCCTTATCAAACACTGTGCCATGAGTTTGATTAGCTACTGGTTACGTATGGGAGACATACCTCCAGCTGTCCTACGTCGTATGGAACTGCTTCTCTCCAACTTCTTATGGGGTAGTTCGGTGCACCCCTCCTGCTGGTCCCGATTGGCCTACCCTTGTGGTGAAGGTGGTCTTGGTCTCAAAAGATTAGATGAACTTGTTGACTATCATACTCTACGTTGTATTGAGAAGTTCAATCGGCAAAAATGCATATGGAGCTCTTGGATGTCTCAGAGATATGGGTCTTCCCTAGTTGTTGTTCTCAATAACGCCTCTACTTGTCATAGGCGTTTGGTCTCTCTTTGGCCCTCCTTCTCCATGTGGGTGGGTAGTGATCTATGGGATAATACAAGGCAAAAACATCCTACTGACAAGGCCTTTGAGAATCTTTGGATCTCTAAGCACTATCCTAGATGGAGCCTTACTTCTTTTAGAGCTCTTGCCAACGTTCTTCCTACCTTTGAAAAGATTAACTTTTGGTCAGGGACTCCTATTCCTGCTTGTTTACTTTGTGGCCAACACAATGATTCCACTGCACACTTATTTGAGGGATGTAAATTCTGGAAATACATATGGGGTCGTGCTCAACTCAAACTCAATATCAGATCTTCTTATTCTTTACATGGCTGCCTTATGGACCTCGGAAACAGGTCCAAACAATCAAGAACTATGGAGCTTTGGGCCATTACTGGTGTTGTCCACTTCATTTGAGAGGAACGTAATAAATGGCTGCATAATGGTGGTGCTTCTGACTTTGTGGTCATTTTCAACCGTCTAGCTTTAGAGATCAAGAGAATGTATTTTGCTTTTAAATCATATCTTGATATTCCTCCTATTATTACTAGGAACCGGGATCTGTTGTAACCAGTTCTTAGTAGGTTGTAGTCACACGTGAGGGTGTGATTTGTAACTTTGTCCCCTTTTAGGGGGTTTTTGGAATATATTTACCCAATTTTCCAAAAAAAAAATGATTAAAATGAGTTTGAGCATGTACATATCATTAATAATGATATAAAATAATATTACTCAAAAAAATCCTTCTCATGCTATCTTTTAGTATTTGAAGATACACGCTCAATATATTGGATCATATTCCCATGCAAAAATATATTTTGGTATTTGGTATTGAGTGTATTCCTTTTTTTCAATTGAGTAATGAGTGGATCCCCTATCATGTCCCACTTCTTACATGTATGGTATCAAAGCCAAGGCAGTCAATTATCTAACTATAATGATTTTATCTCCCATAATTTCCTTGTAGGAGCCTTAAAATCTATAGGTTTACCCTAGATTTTACCCATGTTGATCATGTTAGGATGGAATATTTATATAGAATCAAATGAGGTACCCATAAGGTTCTTGAGTGGTTAAACCTAATCTAATGGGACCCTATGTGCTCATACCCTATAAATTAGGTTGGGTATCAATATTGATCTTGTGATGTTATGAGATTTGTCCTAATGGTGAGTTAGGTTACAAGGATGATAGAATAGTAGGATAAGGAGATGCTAATATGGAATAATTGTGACTTTTTCTAACAAATTAGTTTGGACCATATCCTTATTTTTTGTGTATCTTTATCTCCAAAAAATACTTTCTTTATACTAATATATCTACGAAGAAATTTTTAAGGATTGTATCAATGGTTTCTCTAACCAAGTCAAAATTTAGGGATGTATGAAGTTTTGGTATGGAAAATAGAAGAACTAGTTAAAATAATAATCTCAAAGCATATATTTTACAATGGAGTGATGACTAGGAAGATGTGGCATGTGCTAAAAGTTTAGTGGGCCTACCCCTTTACTCCTTTAGGCTATAGATATTAGTATCTAGTGACTTTCTATATGCTAATGTGCACATTATGGTTGTTATGGGACATGATGTCTTAGATCTAGTTCATTGATAACATATAGTTGGAGGAATGACCTATGTACTTCATAAATACACATTGTAATCACGACTAAAAAATGTGTATACATAACCCTCATACCTTCTAAGTTGTTTTGTTTAACCTATTGTTGAACCTTTTTAAGGGGTGGAGTGTATTGATTGGTAGTTTAAGTACGGTTAGATTTCTAGGACAAGTTCATGTTAGGGTGTACTATTATAAACATACCAAAGCCTAACCTCACAACCTTGGAAACCCTAGTTACATAGTTTGGATGTCTTTAGGTTTAGTTCAGGAGAAAATCCCCAAACATGGTGCAAGTTATACCCTTTTGGACCTTAGTAGGATGATAATAAAAGTAGTTCTTTGGTGACCAGTACAAATGGATAAAAAATAATTAGATATTTTTCATATTTGACCTAACTCGCCTAATATAAATATAAGTTTCACCTAAGTCAAAAAAGGCACTAATTAAGTGTATAACATAATTTGAGACCAATATATTAATAAGCATTGTATTATTTAATCATAATTCTTAATACATGTATATCAATGTATTGATGTCTCAAAATTCTCACTTTAAAAATAATCCAACTGATAAGTTTGATAATGGCAAGATTGAACTTATCCATGCATTGCAGGCATGCTGCAAAATATATTGATAGGCATAAAGAGGAACAATGTACATTCATAAGATAAATTGGCTTGAAAATGTAACGTTGAGTAAAATAACAAGAATAATTGTAAATAGTGATAGAGTGTGTCAAGAGAGAAAAAATCAACTATTTTCTAAAGTTCTTTATTAGTATAAATGCATAAAAATATTCAAATTTCACTGCCCCCAATAATATATATATAATTCAAAATTGGGTTAATAATGATTGAAATGAGTTTTAACATACATATATTAGTACTAATGACATAATTATATTATTATCCAGAAATATTTCCTTCATATTTTATCATCTGGTATTTTTACATAGTTGAATAAATTGGATCATATTTCCATGCAAAAAAGGTTGTTTTGGTGTTTGACATGAGGATTGTTCCTTTTATTGGAAAAGGGTAAGGATTGGATGCCCTCTCGGGTATCACTTATTACATAACATCGCTCTTTTTTAGAAGAGGAAGAGGACAACTTCCTAATGGTATCCATTTCTTGAGAAGAAGGTTTCTTATGAATTACATTTCCATGGATTATTGTAGTGCTTTTTCTAGAACATAATTATTGGCCATTTATAGAGGTAAACTTGTGCTTAATCTTTGGGGAAAAATCCAACCTATGCCCAAAAAACTTGCATCCCCCACATATCAATGACTTAGCAATAAATTTAATCTTCAGAAGCATTAGTACTCTGTAATTTCTACCAAAGTAGCTCTGGGGATGGTCACTGACGTCCAAGGTTTAAATAAAATCTTAGTGGTGTATGTGTAGCCTAATGTAATAAGAGTTTCATCAAGGGGACTAATCCGTAGTCCATGCGACACCAGTATTTTCCACCTTCACCCAGACATGAGAAAGTAAGCAGGATAGAGGGGAAGGAACCGATCTAGGCTCCCACCATTGAGTAAAAATCAGAGAGCTTTGTCCATAATCATATCCCTCTCTCTTTATGTTGGCAATTTGACTATGAATCTCTATTTTCCCTCGGTCGCTATTTAAAATTAACCACTATGTTTCCACTTCCTATGAATTAAGCATTGTGACTATCTACAAAACAACTTCTATTCCTGAATTGGATATAAAAGTAGCTGCTCTAGTGTGAGAATAATCCTTCTGAATAGAAATTTCCAATCACCTTACTCCATTTCATATTTTTGACTCCATGAAGCAAACAATAGTAACATCAACCTCACAACAACCTTCATGACTGGTTTTAAGCTAGTTAGAATGTAGTAGAGGTCCAGAGAAAGGAATCTACTGAACATCTTCAATGTGTAGTTTAGAGGGAGGTAAAGAAATAGATTGAACTAGAATATTTCCAATTTTGGTGTTCCCTTGATGTAAAGGAACCAAATTGTGCCCTTAGATGTTGGCTTCTTAGGAAACGTCTATTAATACCTCCATTTCCATGGGTTTCACCTTACACCCCTAGTCATCAGAGATGGCTCTAAATCCCTATCACTCAGGGGATCCCCTTCCCTCCAGGGATCCACCCTCTCCCTCTTCCTCATTCATGACTTCACACCATCCAAAAAAATTAATCCCATTTCTCAAGTCACCTAGACCTAAGTCTATTGTGATTTCCCTGGTAATGTTCCTTGTGTCCCCTTTATACTAGTCGTGGTCCTCATGCAAAACTAGGAAGCCGAAAAGGTTGTAGCTGGTACTTCTCACTCCTCTTTTTCTTATATTCCTATCATCCTCTTTATATTGTCCCATTTCATACACTCTCCTTGACTCTCCATAAATGTAGCCATCCTGCTTTCCCCACCTCACCTTGCACCAGTTGGCACAGCAGAAGGGATATATCATGGTAGTTTCAATGGCTACCAAATGTTTGTGCAACCTCAACCATGTTTAGTCTTGAATCTATGCATATATTTTATTCCACTCGTCGTCATTGTTTGATCATCCCTACCACGTTATCACCATCCCTCAACAACCATATCAAATATGTAAAACTATTTCAATCTCTAGACGTCAATAGTGCAACCTGCCAAGTGCATGGCCACTGGATCCCCTCCTCTTTCTCTTATTTATTTCTTTCTCTTATATTCCACCTACCTTCTTCTCCTCCTACTCGTTTATCTCTCTCCATTTCTTACACTAGTTGCCCTTATTTGTCTTACCTTCCTTACTATCCAATCTGATAGAGATATTTTTTCCACCGAGTGCAGCAGTTGGTGGTTGCTGAGCTACAAGCCCAAACCATTGTCTTTTTCACCCTTACTCTTCACCTCTAGAACGACCATTGACTTTGGTTCCCACTCCCACTCTCAGTTGTATTGAGGCATTGTCAACTCGCACTACGAACCACTTCTTCTTCCTCACAATAGACCTGCAAGATGAATACTTGACCACCACTACTCTGTCTCCCCAGACCATCTCATCAGTGAAAACTAATCTCAAGCCTGCCATTTATTGATCCAACTCCACATTGATTATAAATACCACCTACCACCACATTCATCCCGCTCCAATAAGTATGGAAATCCAAAGGATAAATATATGCATGTTTGACACCCTACTTGTTGGGCTCCATCAACCTCCTTGAGACACCTTAACATTGAGATGACCTCCAGCCAAGTTTTAGGAGTTTTAATGGGTTTACAACTCATACCATTCATCATTTGTGTTTAACAATGAGTAAACGGTTCATTAAAGACCAACAGTGAACAACCCAAACATAAGTGGATGGTCTCCTCCAATACTTAGATCTCGATTATAAAGTAAAACATTCAGAGGACAATCCTAATAATAGTAAGTTATCGATTTACTTAATCCTATATACATATGTGTAACTATATACATACACGCATATATATATATATATATATATATATATATATATATATATATATATATATATATATATATATATTCTAGTCTACATGAGATCTGTGAATTCTATATATTTTTTCATTCTATGAATTCTGAATTAGGTGAACTATTTAAGATAATAATGCATAGTTATTGATCGACTACCACAATACCCATCATTTTAGTACATATAATAATTTTTCCTATTTTATACGTCACCTTAGTGTTTGTCTTTATATGAACCAAAAATTCTAGATTCGCGAGTATATTTATGATTCTTGAAAAGTATATTTATCAATATTTCCTTATTTGAATCAAAGGGCATAATAGAGAAATAACTTATGAAAGAGTGTACTTCATAGAAATATATGTTTTGATGAATATGGTTGCATTCATATACATATCGAGATTTAACTATGAATATAGGGCTAACACATATAAGGTATGTTGTACTAGACCATGTATTCTCAATAAGGAACTTTATAAATAATAACTAATCTCATCCCTTTCCCTATATATGGTATTTCTACGATTCATAAATTCTAAATCCACACTAGAAAACCAATAATATATTCAAATATATTTTTAATTATGGTATGGTATTTATAGACTAATGGGTGTATAAAGCACCTTTAGGCTGAGAATGAGGAATTGTGAATTTCAACCCTACAAATAGGGTTAGCCCTGAAGATCCAGTATGTACCATCCCCCTATTTTGTTTGGAAAAATGAGAGTACTAAGGACCTAATTCCCATAATAGGGAATATTCTTGCATATTTTACCTTCTTGAAACCTACAACAAAATATATTGATTTACCTTTTGTATCTTTTAGTCCATTTTTTGGTCATTGTTTAAATAATCTTGTTGAGTTTGGTTTAGAATCCTCTGCCATGAGTTCATTAAAATATCATGAACATATTTTGAATGTGATATTAACTAAGAGACCCTATCTTGCCACTCTATTATGTGTACATGGTATTTAGACCAGTTAATCTATCATAGATGTTATGCATAACCATATATTTTAGGACATGTTTTTCAATCTAGGTGTGCCTTCCAACTTTTTATGTATACATGGGCTCATATTTTCGCCCAAAGTGTGCCTTTCCACCTAGAATTCGAATGAAATCCCACAGTATCTTAGCCCTAATGTAAAAATATTTAGTTGAATCATATCTTCATGCAATTGCATGATTTTCCTAAAATGCTAGAGTGACGTAATCAAAATATAATTTGTTATTAGTCAGATGAAAGAAACCCCTCTTTTTTATGAACATATTATTGAACTTAAGTAAAGTCACACAACCCCTCTTATATGCAAACGCCCTCTATTATACTTGAAATCCTTATGATGACCAACTATTCTTATTGGTACACATACAAAATATTATATTTACACATACATTTGCCTTGTTTCTTCCCCATCTGGGTCTTATTCCCAAACCACTCAAATGTAGGTGTTTTTTTGGATGAGATTTGGGAGGATCTTGTTCCAATAATATGTACTTGAGGACATCTTCGGATGGATAGGTTTCCTTCTATATTTGGCCCTTTTAATAGATTGTTGTATTTTATATTTTATGTTTTCCACTCTTAAGGTAAATAATAATGTAAAGTTAAATGTGATAACTTACTAGTTAAATTTCCAATAATTAATATTTATCATGCTTTATGCACCATACTTTGGTGAAAAAATACCTTCGTTCCTTCATACGTTTTAGTATGTTTGGGATTAGATAGGATTTATTCCTACATTAGGAAGCAAGTCAATCTAGTTGGTGCAAAAAATGCAAAAGAATCCCTTATAAAAAAAAGATGACATGGGTGGGAGCCTTAATTGGCTCAATAAGCTAGTCAAGTCAACCTCAACTTGAGACGGTAACAATCCAAACTTGGCCATGTAGTAACCATCCCCTGTCACTATTAGCACCCCCCCAGTAGACCCAATGTAACCACTTAGTTAGATGACTAAATGACCCATAAGAAGTGTGTCAAGGTAGTAGGTCTACAGCCCACTAGCTATACTTAGCCCCTACTGCTAGTGGCCCCATAGTCAGTCGACTAATTGAACCAAACTAGTGAATGCTCAACTAGCAATGAGGGTATGAGTCACAATTGACTTGGGCTTTGGTATTTGGTCAATTAATGCTCCAAGTTGATCAAATAAGGAGAAGGGAGATAAAAATTAGGCTAAGTCCTATGGTGACCCAGATGGGTCCCACTAGCAACCTTGAGGTCACCAAGGTCCAAGCTCATATCCAATATTCTATCAAAGGGACCCATCTCATGAAGGGACCATGAGGTTATACTTAGAGAAGTTTACACCATATTCATAATGTGTTATGGCTAAAATACCACTAGAACCCTAATTACTCTAATCAAGGTTCCAATCCTATAAAACCCTAACCAATTGCTTAAATTCATGTCGAGTTGTATGTTAAATGATAATCAAGATTGTCAAAATGTGATAATAAGCATGTTAAAACATATAGTTGGGGTTATATAATGCTATTAGGTAAAGACAAAAAAAAGGAGGCATGTGTTCAACTGTGAATTGATTGTAGCCTACAAGTAAAATACCACAATATTGCATACAAGTTGATCAAACTATGTTAACTTTTGATGTTTTGGTGAAATTTTAGAGACACTATGGGTTGTCCTTAACACATACAAAATTATCACTATGGAATTTTATATGATCCTTTCTAGTATGAACATTCCTATGTGGTTTATTCATTGAATTGATGAAATTATTTCTACAATCAACATGCAATTCTTAGTGAATGGATTTCCTACTAAAAAAATTCTCTTTTTTAGGGATAAGAGAAGGGGGCATGTCATCTCCTTATATATTTTTTGTTACTATGTAAGGTCTATCCTCTATCCTTACTAATGTTATAAGAAACAAGAATGTTTACCATTTAAATTATGTAATAATCAAGCTAGATTGTGTATGTTATTTTTTGATGTGTTGTAGTATTTTCAAATATTGATTCTATTTTTTTTTCAAGCTTAATCATATCATTCAGAAGTTTGGGAAAAAATCTACCTTGAATTTTGGTCCCACAAAACATTTTTTTTGTAATAAAGGTGATGTTAAAGATTTCATTCAAAGAAACTTCAGCATCAAAAATAGAAATTTCCTTGGGAAATATCTCAACATTCACGTGTCTAAAAGATGACATACCAAAAGTCTCTACTCTTCTATCACTAACATGATTAAGGTTATATTGGAAGGTTGAAATGTCGAAAATTCTTCTATTAGTAGACTCAAATTAAACATGTAAATTTTGTTATGTTATCACTTATATTATGATTCCCCTTTTCCTATCCCTATTAGTATTTTTCCTAATATTCCATTTTTTCACAATTTTCTCTAACAAGGAGAAATAATCCATAATAGATACATTTAATTGTATAGGATCCAGTCTAGCATCCAAAGAATGAAATTGTTTTGGGTATCCAAATTACTAACGAGGTTGTAAAATCTTATATAGTTCAAAATATTCTAAATATGTGTAGTAAATAGGATTTGGTCAGAATTATGGTAGATACCTAAAAGGGGATTCTCTTTGAAAAGAAAATAATAAACATAATGTCTTATGTTATGGAATCAGTATATTCACTTTAGGATGTCTAGATTCTAAATTTTACTTTTCCCCTACCAATCAGAGCAATATTCCATGGTGAAGAGACATGTTCAAGGTTTCTAGATGATCTATTTACTAATAATTAGATTGTTGATCTCAAAAAATGTAAATATGCACTGCTTAACATTTTGGTTGAAAATGGTGATTGGATTATTCACAATTGTAGACATGTTTCTTGAATGGTGGTGCTTTAGAATGTCTTCTATAATTATTGGATTAAATTTTTTATGTTCTTCTCTTAGATGGAAAATAAATTTGCATCCTCAAACACTTTTGGGGTATTTTCATGGCTAAAGGGCCCAAGATCTAATATGTAGTATTTTGCAGATCTAGAGACCCAATGAGATACATATTTATATTTTGGAGAATATTTTTTAAAAGTCATTTACTCATGATGATATCCATAATAGCGATTTTCTTTCTCCTTGGTGTGTGTTCTTTGCCAAAAGAATGAAGAAAGGACTATGCAATGTTTTTGTGAATGTGACTTTTTATTTTTTCAATTTAGAATACTTCTTGCAAAAAATTTTGTAGTCACTACATAGATCACATTCTTTAATAGCTAATTTATCCAAGGGGGAGGAAGTTTCACTTAGTTATTTTATGATGATCCATGAGATTTGCATAAATAAAAATAGAAACTTTTGAATGAAGAAATGGATAATATTTTTTTATTTCAACTAAACCCAATATACCATTCACTTTAAGTTTTATTTGTATATCATGTTAATCCTCTGTCCTAGTCTCCTACCCCTCATGCACTTTCTTTGCCAATAGGGGGCAGCTTATTAACTAATGTTACTTTTTTTCTTTTTTTTTCTTTCTTCCTAACTTCTATAAAGTTCTCCCTGTGTGCATTTTTATTTTTATAAAATAAAGGGGGAAATATACTTTAGCAAACAAAAAACCAATGTTGAATTTTCTACAGAAAATTGTAATGTGTGTAAGAGTTTAAATTGAAACTATCGTTATGTGATACTATGCATACATCAATTTTGAGAAATTAACAGATTATTGCAGACCATACTATTTCAATATTGATGGTTTAGATTTGTATAAGAATAGAAATAATAATGGATAGTGAAATCAGTAGAATAACAACATCGTAGAATAGCATTTCTGATTCTAAAATACATAACTTTTAGTAAAAAAAAAAGAACTCAATGGAACCCTAGCAAGGGTGTATCTCTACCACTGTATGTATTCATACCCATTTATCACTAATATTTTGAGTATTACCACAAGGTATAAAAAATAATATAGTAATTTATTATTGACTTTGTTGAGTAGGTGACATATGCAACTTTCTCTTTGGAATGGATAACTATACAAATTATGAACAATTTTAGCAATATTTAATATTTTTTGAAAATCACAGCCTGACTAAACCATTCCAAATATGTGGCACCCAATTGGTAAAAATCATGTTGTACGAAAGGGAGGTCACAGGATTGAACCCAAGAAATGGAATAAATAAATTGCCAATTTAAAAAAAGTCAGACTATATCACCCCCAATACAATATAACAATGCATGCTAACCACATTTGAGATCTATTCATAAAGATAAATAAAAATAAATATATATAGTAATACACATTTGATACCTAAAGAAGAGATAAGATCTTTTGTATCATGAATTTGAAAATATATATGTTTCATATATCAGTTAACATGAATAAAAGGACAGAGGAACAATTCCATTTTGTATTCTAGCTAATTGAGATATTTTAAATTATTTATTTTGTATAGATATTCATGAATGCATGTGTTGGGAAAGGGGAAATGGGCATACCCAATGGAATTGACCAAGAGAAGGTGACCTAAAGAGTGTTTGACTAGTTTACTGGTGACATGATGGGCCAAGCCTTGAGTGGCAGTTATATCTCAAATACATTTATCCATCCTATTATAACTGCAGAACTAAGTGGTGCCATTGTGTAAACTCTAAAATAGTCAATGGAGGTATCATATACATTATTTTGGAAAGTTGGGAGTATATATGATATTGCAAGATTATATATGTCACCGGAGCCCAATTTTTAAACCAAACTTATCGTATGATTGGTTTTGATCAAACCCACAAACCAAATTGATGGGAAGTTTAAGTTTACACATGGGATGCAATTGGAATTAGTAGGGTGTAATTAGAGGTGAAATAAATAATTCATCTTAGTTTTAATTTAAATGAATCTTGTTTTTTTAACTTGGTAAAGTTAGAACTTAAAATGATCCATGTACTTTAGTTTCCATCCAACTAAACCAATATTGATTAACCTTCATCAGGTTTGAGGTTTGTTTTGGAGTTGTTTATAAAACTAGTGGAAATAATTTTAGGTTCGATAACATTTATATCGCTAGAGGAAGCTAAGAGGAAATTGTGTTCAATTGATTGGACATATGGAGTAATCTAGGGAATCTTAGTAAGAAAATAACATTTCATAGGTTGAATGATCCTAAATTGGTTTGAACCTGACAAAATTGGGGGGTCTGAATAGTTGGTACACTACCAATTTAGTCAGCTCAAGATAATGTGGCATGGTTAAAGGAGGGTTATGCTCATTAAGTAAAAGAAAAAATGGAGGAAAGACTCATGAACTTTAGATATTTGTTATGATGATGGGCTAGTCCCTTTTGACATGTGTAGATGAATCCCTAATGGGATCAAGGGTGGCATGTGAGTGTCAAATCCCAAGGGAAAAAGAGATTTCCACACCAAATTGAAGATGCATGTGAGGTTTTTCATATCCTATAATCGTTGAGCAGCCAGAATGTAGGAAACAAGGAAGTACTTGACCGTTTGAAAAAATAATATTAGTTGAGAAACTGGGTTAGAAAATAGGGGGTTTCACCCTT
The DNA here is from genome assembly GCA_963693085.1 of Alisma plantago-aquatica. Taxonomy (NCBI): domain Eukaryota; kingdom Viridiplantae; phylum Streptophyta; class Magnoliopsida; order Alismatales; family Alismataceae; genus Alisma; species Alisma plantago-aquatica. The sequence goes on along the minus strand of OY856409.1, from coordinate 1,126,286,881 downwards.
ATAGAAACAAGAGTGTTTGTAGGTGTGTGAGGTTGGTGCCATGTCACATGAGACTGTTGAATGAGTTCTAGGAGACAAGGAGGTGGGCAGACCAGTGAGCGTAAGACTTTGCCTCATAGTTTCCAGTGTAGTCATTCCATGATAACAACTTGAATTGGATGAGAAAAAAGAATGAGAGAAATAAAGGAGGAGGAGATGAGTCTAGATTACCTACTATGAGGAACTTATGTGGGTCTAACAACCATCAAATCAAGATCCAACATACCATAGTGGTCCACACAATTGGAAGTTTAATGTTTTACATTTGGAGGTCTAGAAACCTAAAGATAAAATAAAATACTTTGAAAGTCTTTAAGTATCCAATAACTAATTGAAATACAATACTAAGGCAAACCAAAGAAGTAATGTGTAAATAAAATAATGTAATTAAATAATATCCATCAAGATAAACATGTAATTAGGAAATGATAAAAGTGACAAGTGTATTTTTGGTTTTCCACTATAAATTACTTACATTTAAGTTTGATCTACATATACTTTCTTGCATATCATTATTTATATAAACACTTCATAAGGTTATTCTCAATGTTCTAAAAACATATTATGTAAATGTTTGGTGAGTATGGATCTATTTTCACGAGCATGATAGGTTACTACCTGAATAATGAATATTTTACTAAGATTTGTATATATCATGGATTTAGAACAATGTATTAATTAGGACATATATGTGCCCACATATATTTTATATAGGGATATTATGAATAAAGTGAGTGTTGGACTACATAGTATTATTATTCATATGACATACAAAGTAAATATTATATAACTACCAAATATGTATATAATTGAAATACATATTAATATGAATGAAAGATTATTTGGTAGATTAAGTATGTATGAATATTAATATGAGTCCAATGTATGTATGACTAGGTTCAAATTGAGAATATGAGATACTTATATAAATAAAGTAAAGCTCGATTTTGGCAATGAAATTCCATTGAGTCTAGGATATGACAATATGAGAAAAATGAGGATGAAAGATAATATAATACATATAGGTTAATATAGCCCTAATGAATTATCATTGAAGATGTACGTGAACCTGACTTAGACCTAGATATTGTATGCAAAGTTGGAGATCCAAATGGTTAAGAATGGAATCAAGAAACTATAATACAAGTATTACACCCTATAGACAACTACAATGAGAGAACTAACTAGGATGGTGATAATTATGATGGAATTATATATGTTCAATGGAGCATCTTATGTCTATGGTGATGATATGATGATCTGATGTGATAATGGTGTAATGCTTAATGTGAAAATATGATAATGTGCATGCCAACATTATGGTTTCATGTTATGAATGTGTAACATATCCAAATCTACCTAATTCAACTCTAGACAACCTAATACAATGAATAGATAGTTAGTATGATTGGATATTTAGAATTGAAAAAACAATGTTATAAGTATACCTTAATACACATGTTTGTACCCTAACAAATATATAATGCATGTAACATGAGTAATTCAAGTGTCAACCTTAACTATGAATAAATATGACGTTGACAATTCTTTGGATCAATAAACCCTAATGTGATTATAAGTCAGATAGATGTAAAGTAACCCATACTTCATCATGCCAATGATGTGTATCGTATGAATGGTAAGAATGTTAACCCAAAACCATAAGTTGTAATTAATGAACCCTAATCCACATGTTATTGATACCATTATGATACATTATTGACTTAGGCATTTTAATAACAAAACACATATCAATACACTCAAAATGACCTAATAACCTAATTGTAGCTTAATATGAGCTCATTAGATACGTGGTACATGTCACATTGTACATTTGCACAGATTGACTTGAGTGTGAGTAAAGAGTACTTGAAAATGAGTGGATATGCAAAAATGGTTTGTGTGACCTAGACTGTGCTTAAGCATGTTAGATTAAGAGTTGAATGTTTTACATATAAGAAAGGGTAGTTAATGTGCTTTATGTAAGTAAATATTGAATTTATGGACATAATAGATTAACTAAGTAATACATCATAATTCGTGCAAGACAATTTAATATAATCATGTTGGTAATAAAATGATGATAATAGGACTCTAAATATACAATGTTGATGATAAATGTGAAATATAGTGATACATATATTAAGGTAAGGGAGTTCAACCCTGATTTAGATAGGACTCGGTGAAGGAATTAAAAAAAGTCAAATCTAACTTTCAAATCAGATTCAATGAGTCCTAGTTGATTAAGATACTAAATTTCATCTTAATTACATAATGTAGGAGACTCAATTGAATAAAATAAGATAACAATGAGTGTTTGATTTCTACTTGTATAATACTTAGGTTTTAATCGGTTTTTCCTATGTCTTGTAGTATCACACTAGGTTTTATCTTGGTTGGTGCATGGGCTCTACCTGATCCATTACATGGTCTTCCGACAGATTGTGCCTTGTCTCCTACCTTCTATGAGTGGGAAAATTGTGATGTATGGATTCATTTCCTCTAATGACTTATTTCTCTTTCTTCTCTTCTTCTAATATAATGACTTCCACCTCTTTAAATTTCTCATACGTCATTGACTTTCCATATCCCTAACTCAGTGGGACTTTGTACCCCAACATACCAATCACACCCTAGTTGTCTCTTTTCCCATATTCCTACCTCTGTCAAGACTTCCAGCCAATCCAAGACACCATCTCTCTCTCTATCTCTCTCTCTCTCGATCTCTCTCTCTCTCTCTCTCTCTCTCTCTCTATATATATATATATATATATATATATATATATATATATATATATATATATATATATATATATATATATATATATATAATCCCTCAGCAACCTCTCTAAGAGCCTTAAAAACATTTGGAAACCTCTATTCGTTGTCGACCCCTCTGTCACTGGTCTCCCCAACTCGCATTAGCTATAATTACTTCCTTGACTCCAACAAAGAGGTTGAGACCTTCTAGCATGCCTCTGACCACCTAGGATGCTTTCAAGTGTTCATCTTAAAATAGACTTGTTGTAACTTCCACCTGGTTCATGATAATCCATGGTCCCCTCATTTTCTTGTCTTTATTGCTATATGTGATATTGAGATGAAGTTATGTCACATGTTGGTTTTTGTCACTAGTATTGGTTTGTACATTGGATTTTGGGCATTATGATGGGGTTTTCAACTCATGTTATACCATGGGTTCTTTCCAAAAAGTCTAATTCCTTCTACTCCAGACAACAATGGCAGAGAGCTAAGTTAGAGGTGTATGAACCCCAGGCTCTATTCTTAGTATTTCTATAATTTCTATGTCTCATAGACTTAATAGAGTACTTTCCTTTCTAGGTTGGGAATGAAATTTGGGTTTTTATTCACTAACTTCAATATTTGTTGCATTTTTTGGTTCCTTGTGTGTGATATATATCTAGGAATATGATCGCCTAACTATTATGAGTATGATATGCTTTAATTTCATTATTGTCACGTGTTACATGGGATTTCTCATCTTTTTGCCTTTGTTTCAAATGCCTCGTTGACTGGTATTTGACATGATTAAATGACATGCATTTCCTTGTCATGCATCAACGTTTGGTGTGTGATGCGGGGGTAGTCAGGTCATCGTACCCTAGTTTTGATTTTCAATAAACCAAAAATAGTTTTATCTTGTAGAATTTCTAGTATTTAATACATAAACCAAAGTTGTTCAAGTGAAACTAGTTGTAATAAAAAATTGTATGCATAACCAAATATAGTTCTTGACCTAAGTCCAATGATAATAAGAGCTAATAGTATAAAATTTATAAGATTCATATTAATTAATGATATTAATGTTTGAATCTAATAATATGTGAAGGATACCCTAGTGGTATCTAGGGTTTTCCCTTGACAATTTATCTACCTTTTGAGGTATGCCTCTATTATATATGATTCACATGGGACAATGGTTCTTATTTTCTCACTCTTTGACCTCATCAAGGTAGAATGATAACTCAATTTCCTAATTGAATTTGTTTGTGAGATTGGAATATATCCCTCAGAAATTATATACTTGACGCATTGTTGGAATATACGAAATTTAACTTATTATTGTATCTCATTGTTGTTAAATTCAATTTGCATCTTAATGAATTATTTATCAACTCATGCAATAGAAACTCTAGTTGCCATATGTTGGCCATGATTATATCATATTTGAGAATTTGGTCTTATCTTTACATGTTTATGATGTAACATTGATTTGAATTCTTATTGATGATCTGAGCAAACTGATATATACCTCTCTATCAAAAATGCATACTTGATTTATGATACCAAGTATAATGTAAACACTTTCACATTAGGTGGTGAATCCCTATTATGTGTATCTTATATACAAGGGAATTAGATAGTGTTTCTTGTTCCCAAGTAGCAACACGGTGATGCCATTACTCCCCCCAAAACATTACACTAGTGATTCCATAATCTTTGGTTTTTTGTGGTGATGCCATATACCTTGTGATCTCTTTATTTTTTTTATCATGGTAATCTCAATGAAAATCTTATTATATATTGTTTCTCTCAATTTGATATTTATTGGAAAGAGTTTAGATATGCTACTTGTTTCTTCTTTCAGTATAGTTCTTCCTATATTTGTATTCTCTAGGAATCCAATTGGATATGTCTACTTCCCTCCTTGTATTAGGAACCTTTATACTTAACTTTTATGTCCTTCACTCATCAATTGTCCATTGTGTACTTTATGTGCATATTGAATTTCCCAAGACAAACTTTCATCGATTCTTCTCTTATGTAGGTGTTCTAAACCCCTTAGGTGGAGAATACTTTGGTGCAACTCAGTTTGACTAACATCTTTCTTAACAGGAGTAAGATAATGGAGATAGATTGTAAGTATAAAGGTAGCTCTCTACGGCTTGTATAAATATAAATAAAGGTAGCTCTTTGTGGCTTGTATAAATAGATTAGTTTTTTTTAGTTTTCCCTTGTATACACCTAATGAGGGAAAACTCATCACCTTTATTTGGATATTTTAGATTTTTTTTGTTAAATAATGCATAATTGTATAATAAATTATCTTAGTTTAGTTGTTCTTCTTTTAATTAGAGTTTTAATTGATTTACATTGGTTTTTGTAGGAAAATATCCAAATCACTTCAAGGCCCAAAAGACCCAAGAATCAAAGTCTTTGTATTCTCATCCCCAGTCTCCCAGTTGACCGACTCAGATCACCAGTCAACAGACTCAGATCACCAGCCGACTGACTCAGATCACCAGTCAACTGACTTGTATCCCTAGTTGATCAACTTGCACCCAGACTCAGCCAAATCATCATCACCACCAACAACCATTCTAGGGTTTCTTCGAACTAACACATACATGAAATCCAATCGACAACTCAGATCCTGAGTAGATTGACTTGTGGCCAGATCCAGACAAAATTCAAAATAAGAAGGCCATTATTATAGTATACATTTGGTGAAATAAGCGAACAAGCCATTTGACCGACTGGACCCCCAATAAAATCGACCCACGCGTCGCCACCTAATAAAATTTAGGGTTTTGCCTCTCCTTTACCCCCTATATAAGGAGGGGGGCTCCAAAGACAAAGGATCACATTTTCAATCCCCCGGAGCCCCCTCTGGTCATGTTCTTTTTCTCTTTTACATTATGTTTGAGTAGTTCTATTCTAGGGCATGCAGAGTATCCCCATAGCCAGATCTCTACATTAGTTGTATTGACTCCAAAATTTTTGTGAAAGGATGTTCCCCAAACCATTTTTTCTTTGATCAATAGATATTGCTTATATTCTTTTGGTATACCTAGACCTTGGATTGTAATAAGAATGAATGCATAGATTCTTGACGTGATTTTATTATCCTTTATCTTTTTTATCCGTATAAGATTATATTGTTGTGGGGATGTCGAGATCTTGGGTCTCAACAAGAACGAATGCATAATACTTTGAAGTGATCACCTGATTTAGATTATGATATTTTTACCTAGTTATTTTGTTTGTTATAACCTATGGTGACGTCACACTAGTACATGAATGGTCTGTAGCGTCGGTTTTTTTAAGCCTGTAACGTCACTTTATAACCGACGCCTAAGTGGTTGTCGCTATAGAATTTTCTCTATAGCGTCAGTTTATTTGACCAAATAAAACTGACCTTTCAGAGTAAACACCGACGCAAAAAGTTGTAAAAAATATGACCCAGGTGAGAAAAAAGGAGCCTGTAAGGTCGGTTATTTGAAAAAAAAACCGACCCTGTAAACAGTCTCGGTCGAGAAAATTGTCGACCGGAAATGTTTTCTTGGGTTTGAAGATTGGAATGGGAATCACACATTTTTTGACGCGGTCACCTGATAAAATCTTATTGGATGGTTGGACGAGGATCCTTAAACGTCATGACTTCAAGCTTAAGAGAAGTTCGGCCTTTGTGTAATTTATACTCCCATGGGACACAAATCCATAGAATCCTGATTCAATTGTCAAAATAAGGACTTGGGTCAGTTAATGTAGGACCATGGATTTTGGTGGTGATCCTCTGGACCTCTAGTTTCATTTATCATTTGATTAGTTAAAATTTATTTCTACAGTTTTACTTTCTATTCTTAACATAATCAAACTCTCACAATTTGGACTTTTTCTTCTTGTTCTCACAATTGGTTTTGGATTTCAACCCCCTTTTTCCATCCTTTGGGTTGATACCTTACTACTATAAAGATGACCCATTTCGTGCAAGGAGTTGACTATCTTTTTAGAAGGTTAAATTCTAGGACTTTCCCTAGTGATTTGATGTGAAAATGAACATGCATCAACACCCTTATATTGTTGTGGGGATGTTGAGATCCTGGGTCTCAATAAAAATGAACACATAATTTTTTGACATGATAACTTGATTTAGATTATGATGTTTTTACCTAGTTATCTTGTTTATTATAACTTATGGTGATGTGACCACTTTGTATGTGGGTTCGAATATCCGAATGAGAATCACACATTTCTTGATTAGATCACCAGATAGAATCTTGTTGTCTGGTTGGATGATGATCCTCAAATGTTGTGACCTCGACTTTGATAGAAGTCTAGCCTTTGTGTGATTTGTGCTCACAAGGGACTCAAATCCACATAATCCTGATTTGGTCATTAAAATAAAGAGTTGGAATGATAAATTTAGGAATGTGGCTTTTAGTGATGATCATTCGGACCCCAAGTTTCCTTTATCATCTGATTAGTTAAATTTTATTTCTTTATTTTTACTTTCTGTTCTTATCATAATCAAACTCTCACAATCTAGATTTTTCCTTCTTGTTCTTGTGATTGGTTTTGGATTTCAACCCCCTTTTTGCCGTCTCTTGGATTGATACCTTACTACTATAAAGTTGACTCATTGCTTACAAGGAGTTGATTGCCTTTTTAGAAGGTTAAACTCTATAACTTTTCCTACTGATTTGGAGTGCAAACAACTTATTTGTAGAGACCCTACTAATCAAGTGAAGACTTATCCCTAGAGACTTGAGTCCACAGATATAGTCCCTTTGGTCGTTAGGGGGGGGATTAAACTAGTTAGACTTTTAGCAATCTAAATTGTGAGAATATGTTTGGATCCATATATTAGTGAATATATCACATGTTTGGGGATAATATATCCTAACATTTTTAGACTAAATTGGGACTTGGTAAAGGTTTATAGTATAACAGGGACTGGTTTATGACATGTATTGGAATTTCAGAACGGGATGTGATGGTTGGAATTTTAGAATAGGATGTGATGGGTTGATAGCCAAATTTTGGCACCATGACTAGTGTACCTAGAGTGGGCCTATATTTTTTTGGATTTTCTCTTAAACAAACATCCAAAATAGACTTTTCCCATGAGCACTCTACCTATGGGTACCTCTCTTGATCTTGAGATTGTATGGTGACATCTAATGGAATCTAGATATCCTTAAATCCTGTACGAGTTTATAGGATGACTTAGAAGCATCTAGGTAGCAGTTTGAGTGGTATGACTTAACTGCCCAGAGCATGTTAAAGCATGTAATCTAGTCGTGTATCATATTTGTACATGTTTATTTGATGATAAACATGTATGATGCTCTTGATGTGTGATCTTCTTATTATGTGTGTGTGTGTTGTTGTTGTTGTTTTCATTGTTGTTTATCATCTTTCTCAGGTACCCATATGGAACACGTATAGTATGGTAAGTACATAATTGCAAATACATTATTGGTTCAATTATCTTACTCTTAACTACTTCTACTAAATTTTATTATTTTTGGTAAGTAATAGATGTCTAAGATGTTATATCATATTATTGGGACTTGGGTTCTCACCATGTGGGTTTTCACATCTTTTAGTGATCAACAAAGCTTTCTCAGTAGTGGTAGAGAAGATCAATCTAGTGGGAACCGATCATGGTTTTGGATGTAGGTGATGTCTACGTGAACTCTCATAGGTAGTTTATGTTTGTGTGACCTCCTCATGGGATTAAGTGGAGTTTATGTATAGGTATAATGGTCTAGTGTCATCCTTGAACACTCAAGTGTAAGAGGGGATGTATTTGTTATATGTATGTACATATTTTGAGATTTTAACGTACTTGCACAATCTTTAGTGTCATAGTTATATAATTTGTAAGATATATGCACATGTTTAGTAATAACTCCCTTTATGTAATTCATGTGATGGAGATCATTTTGTTGTAACAATGTACATACGACTATGGTGAAATTTTACAATAAATACAAAGGTTTCATAATATTATCATCGTTGTTCAACAAAAATTGCTATATCATATTCTTATGATGTGGTTTATGTTCATAATAATGCTTAGTGGTTTAAATTGGGATTTGTTTTGAGTAATATCAATCTTGAGATGGTGGTATGCCACTAGTTTTTGGTACCAGATCAAGGTTCACTGAGTCTAGAGGAACATAGAGTTAGGTTGTTGTGTTTGTTCTTATGAATCCGCCATAAGTAACCATTGGTTATGGTTGTGTAGATATGAATGGACATCGTGAAGAGTAGATAGAGAGTAGTTTTGTACCTCCAGAAGGTGATGGGAGGAGTCATGCACCTGAGGGGAGAATACTTGACTATGAACCCAAGCAGCCTGAGGCATCACCACTGGACCCGAAAATGCATGTACATATGACCTTTAGGCTATGTTTGGATTGTTGATGTCCACATTTGCCTAGCTTGATGAGAATATGCCATCCCCTACAGGCAAGGCTCGTACGTCAAACTTTGAGTCTATGGGCTCAAGTAAGACATTGGAACAACAAAAACATGTGGGAGTCGTGGAGTAATTAGGTATGTCAAATTTGGCTGACATACATTTGTGGTTCGTAGAGTTGGAGAAGCCATTCTAGTTTCTAGGTATACTTGATGAGGACAAGGCGAAGCACACTATCTACCTAGTGAAGGGGAATATTTTCAACTGGGGGTCATTGAAGAAGAGAAGAGGCTTGATGAGGTCATCACATGGATGGATTTTATCAGGGAGTTTGAGAATTGGTACTTACCTTAGTCCTACATGGATGAGAATATCACATTGTTTGACCAACTAATGCAAAGGATGATAACGGTGAACAAGTATGAAGTGTGGTTTGTGGAGCTATTTAAGTTTTTTCGACACATGGTGCCAATAGAGGAAGAGAAGATTGGGTATTTTTTTAAGGGGCTTAGTGTCGAGTTGGCAAGTTGGCATCAACCTTAGAGTGGTTCAAGAAGTTTTCAACCTTTGTGGAGTTGATGAGGAGTATTGAGAGGGATACAGTTGGCATTTGTGACAATGATGCTAAGAGGAAGTTAGTGTAGTCATCTAGATAGCTTTCTGGAGGATCCAAGAGGCAATGGTCTTCTGTGATGCCAAGGCAGTAGTTATGGCTATCCCGATAGAGTCATCTACATCAGATTCAAGGCCACAATAATAGTCACAATAGTCACCAAGTAAGGCTAGAGGTTGAGGATTCTCTCCATCTGAGGTGTACATTTTAGGGTATGCATCAGTTAAAGGGCCATCTGGGCTGCACACCTCCCTGCAAAAGAAGTGTTTCTACTACCATCAACTGGGATACCTAAGATGTTATACCTAGATTTGAACCAATAGACATCCCAGCAACAAGGATGATGCCGACAGGGCTTACAACAACACAAAGGAAATGTCGGTAGAGGGTAGGGAAAGATTTGCAATCATGATCATCATGATCTATGTGAAAAGGATAAGGATATAGAAGATCATAAAAGATGGCCTACTTATGTTCCTTGAGTGATATTGAGGATGTTGTCATCCCACAAGTCATTACAAGTCAAATGGATCTTTTTATTCTGACTTTATGCTTCTATGTATGTATTTATTTAGGTTGTCTTAGGTGTAATGCACTTCTTTAATACCATAGAGATTATTGTACAATGTAACTTACATGTTAGTTACCAATCCAAAACTCTTATCTATGAAACCCCTCTCGTCAATTCTGATGTTTAAGAGGTAAGTTTATCTAATGCTCTTATCTTATATAAACAAAAGAATTCAAGTGGATCTTATTCCACTTGAGATACATGGGTTTGATGAGATACTTGGGATGGGTACATTAGAGAAGTATATGGTGGTGTTGGTAGTAGATACAAGGTTGCGGAGTTTTGGGAAGGAGATGTCTATTGGACCTTCTAAGGAGACTGGAACATTCTCTCTATGTGTCTGGTGTCTGATCTCATAGCTGAGAAGTTGATGAGATAGGGTTGTGAGGTTTTCCTAACACATTTAGTTGATACTAAGGTGGACAGTCCTAGTATTCATGATGTAGCCATCGTAAGTGAGTTTGAAGAATTCTTCCTAGTTGAGTTTTTCCAGTGCTCCACCTCCTTGAGAGTTTGACTTTAAGATCAATCTTATCCATGGCATGCAACCCATAGTGCAAGCATTGTATAGTAAGGCTTCAGTTGAGTTGAAGGAGTTAAAGAAGCAGCTTCAGGAGTTGTTTGTTAAGGGTTTCATACAATCATGCTCTAGTTTTGGTCTTCAATAAGAATAATGGTTCCATGAGACTGTGTAGACTATATATGATTTTAAAAAAAAGTTGAAGAATAAGTACCCCTTACCTAGGATCGATGATTTGTTTGATCCTTTGAAAGGATCCACAATGCTTTTAGTAATAGGTTGATGATCATTATACCACCGGTTGAGGACTAAGACAGAGTATATATCTAATATGGTCTTTAGGACTAGGTATCGACATTAAGAGTTTGTGGTTATCTCCTTTGGGATAACCAATGCACCTTCAACTCTCATGTACCTATGTTCAACCAATAGTTATATCAGTTTATGGTGGTATTCATAGATAACATCTTGATTTACTCCAAAGACTAAGAGCAGAATGAGCAACATATCCATTTGAGATTGGAATTGTTTAAGTGACATTAGCTAAATGCAAAGTTTAAAAAGTGATTTTTGGTTGATATATGTTTCTTTCCTTAGTCACGTCACATCTAGCAGAGGGATTTCTATATATCTCAATAAAGTGGAGTCACTACTGATGTGGGAACAGCCTAAGATGCCAATTTAAGTGTAGATTTATCTTGGTTGGGTTGGTTATTATAGCCAGTTGTCAAGAACTTTGGCACGACATCTTTGTCATTGACTAGATTAACCAAGAAGCATATAACCTTTTTGTGGACAAAGAAATCTCAACAAAGCTTTCAACTTTTGAAGGAAAAGTTGATGTATGCACATGTGTTGGTGTTTCCATATCCTCAAAAGGGCTACATAGTTTTTAATGATGCATAGAAAGAGGGTCTTGGGTGTGTGTGTTGATGCAAGACAAGCACATGATGTCTTTTGCTTCTAGGAAGCTGAAGAATCATGAGAATAATTACCCAACTCATGATTTGGAGTTAGCAATAGTGGTCTTGGTGTTAAAGATTTTGAGGCACTATCTTCATAGGGAGAAGTGTCAGGTATTCACATACCACAAGAACCATCAATACCTTTCCTCAAAGAAAGAGTTAAATATGAGGCAAAGGAGATGGCTCAAGTTGATAAAATATTACAAGTGCACAATAGAGTATCACCACCAGGGATGGCAGACACGTTGAGTAGAAGGCCAACATCACTGTTGATATATTCAGTGGGACCAACATAATTATATTCTTGGCATGTGAAAGGAGGAATATATTTGTGCCACTTTGACAAATGAATGTACAAATGAAAGTCTCCATGCTCATGTGACAATTAGTTGAGCTACAAGTCAAATACGATAGATTAAGGATGCACAACATAGTGATATTATGATATAGAATATCAGGACAAGACTTAGTAGTGGAAAACATTATGATTTTCATGAGTGAGAGAATGGGATGTTATGTTATCATAATATAATGTTCGTTCTTGATGTCAATAATCTATAGTTGATGGTGCTTGAGGAAGCACACACTTCAATGTATGCAAACCATCTTAGCAGCACGAAGATGTATCATAACCTTAAAGATCTATATTGGCTTCCAGAATCAAATAAGAATGTGGTCAAGTTTGTGATCAAGTATCATGTCGGTCAACAAGTTAAATATGATAACCAGAGGTTGAGGGAAATGTTACAACCACTACCAATCTTAGAATGGAAGCGGTACCATGTGACAATGGACTTTGTGTTTGGTCTACCTAGGACAGTGAAAGGTCATGATTCTATTTCGGTGGTGGTTTATAGACTAAAAAACACTAGCATACTTTTGGCAGTCAAGACCACCTACACCACAAAGAAGTTAACATATATATACCTTGACAAGATAGTGCACTTGCATGGAGTACCTGCAGCAATAGTATCTAATAGAGGACAACAATTTACATGTAGCACCTGGGATCGTTTGCACACACCTCTAGGCACATAACTAAAGTTTAACACAATGTTTCATTTGTAAATAGATGACTAGTAAAAAAGGATGATACATACTCGAGAAGACCTACTGAGGTCTTATATTCTCCATTTTTTTGGTATTTGGTATGTGAGAAACTGCCTGCAATAATAGCTATCTTAAAAGTTATGATATGGCATTGTACAAGCTTTTATATGGGAGGCATTGCAATTTGCCTCTTTACTGGTATTAGGTAGGTGAATACTAGGTATAGGTCTAGGGCTAGATCAGTAGATGAGAGAAAAGACAATGTTGACTACACAATAACTAAAAGCAACACAGGACAAACAAATATCTTATGTAGATAATTGTCACAAACTATTGGAATCTCGTGTAGAGGACATGATGTACCTCAAGATACCATCATGTAAAGGAGTAATGAGGTTTGGTAAGAGGGGTAAGTTGGAGCCTATGTTCATGGGGCATACAAGTTGGAGTTATGACATCACTTGTGCATATTTCATAATGTAGTCCATGTATCCATGTTGAGGAAATGTCATCCTGAGAGAGTGCAGACAATCCAATTATGATGATGATATATCGTATATAGAAGATCTTGTTTGGGTCTTGTACAAGCCAGTTGTAATATCCCAAAATTTTCATCCTAGAATCAAATCTGCTCAAAAATATATAATCCAAACTTCCTATATGTTTAATAATGTGAAACCCTTTGTTGACCTAATTTGGGTTTCATATTTTAAATTGTCCAAGTTGAATTCATGAATATTGTTATGCATGATATGACTGGATATGGTTCCATGACATTGATAAACCCTAACATAACCCACAAATATGATAATTCTATCTTGGTTCACATCATAGTCAAATAATACACAAACCTAAACCTAAATATTCAATGATGACTAGTTAGGGTTTAAATGTAAATTGATCCCATATACGTGCATAATATGTTCCATTCATTTTTTATTTGTATGTAATTAGATAATAGATCTTCCCTCAAATTTTGGTGATGTAACTCATTTATAATAATTATTAAACCATTAAGTATCTTAAGTACCTAATAATGTAAACCACATGATTCCCTACCTAAAACCTAAAATCGAATTAGATTTTTGGATTCCTCATAGTCGACTTAATGAACATGCCAAGCTTACTTAGAAATTGATAATCTTAGATATGTCAAATAATATTAGGAAGAAAGGGAGATAAATATACATTAGTTAACCTAGTCATCAAATCAATACACTTGATAAACATCAATTTGCGTAAGTCACAATATTTATATCTATTGAATGTATTTCACGCCCCTCACCTTGATATAGTGATGTCGTGGATAAGTGATTGAACAGAAATAGTTGAACCCACCATTATCCTACAGCTTATACCCCATCAACTTACTCATGTCTTTCTTACAACAAGAAGCAACGAACAACCACAAACTCGATCCACTTCTCTATACCTCCCAACTCCATGATTTCCTTAGATCTCACATCTATTTCAATCTTGCGAGTCTAGTTCAAGTCTAGCGACCCCTCAGTGAAATCTTATTATCATCCCAGATGAAAATGTCCCAAAATTCACCCTCCTCCAATAATTACTATCACCACCCCACTCATCCACACCAAACCACAAGGGTTCCTAGTAGTCCATGAACCTTTGGAAGATCCCTAGATATCCTCCTCCAACATTAGTTGGAGTAGACACTCCCCAAGATAGTTCTATGAACCCAAAGTCCTTCTCCAGTGATGACAAGCTTGAGCTGGCTTCTTCAAGTATTCTACTTAAAATAAATCACCAAAAGATTGGTTAGACCCTATGCTTCCTTTTATGCAACATAGAAAGCCATCCTTCTTACGTGAACGATGTACCCATGAACCCAATTTCATGCCCAAAAATCTCAGTCATTGGCTAGCCTTCCTAGTTATTGTCTAGCATGGGAAACACCTCTGCTAATTCTAGTAGATTACTCCAATGTTATATCCATGGTTTGTTTAGTCTCTTATCGTGGTGATCTCATTTTCCACTTTGAGGTCCACACCTTTGTTCCCTTCAATTGTAGTCTTTTTTTTTAGGTTTTTTATGGATTATGAGCATTAAAAATTTCTCTGTTAGAATATTTTTGCCTCATAAATTAATCTTAGGTGTATAAGAAGCTGGACACTAGAGAAGGGGAAAAAGATATATATAAAATGGCTCGTATAAGAGAAAGGAAAGGAAGAAACTTGAGTCAAGTAAAATGCATAAAGAATGAAGATGGTAGACTATTGGTGAAGGACGATGATATCAAGAACCAATGGAGAAATTACTTCCATAAGCTTTTCAATGGAGATACTGGATATAATGTTAGCGACTCGTGTGATATGGATATAAGAGATATCATTTATACACGACGAGTTTCACCATTTGAGGTCAAGAATGCTTTGAAAAAGATGAAAATGAGAAAGGCATGTGGATCAGACAATATTCCCATTGATGTATGGAAGAGTATGGGGGATGCGGGAGTTATGTGGTTAACAAATTTCTTTGAAAAGGTCATGAAGACCAAGAAGATGTCAGATGAGTGGAGAAATAGTACTATAGTCCCAATCTATAAGAACAAAGGTGACGTTCAGAGCCATACAAACTACAGAGGTATTAAGCTGATGAGTCACACGATGAAGCTTTGGGAGAGGATTATTGAGCAGAGGTTAAGATCTATAACGCAGGTATCAAACAACCAATTTGGTTTCATGTCTGGAAGATCAACAACATATGCTATTTTTCTGATAAGGAGGCTTATGGAGAAGTATAGACAAAGCAAAAGAGATCTTCATATGGTGTTTATCGATCTAGAGAAGGCTTATGATCGAGTACCCAGAGAAGTGTTATGGATGGTTTTGAAGAAAAAGGGTGTGCCTATCCAATACATTGACTTGATCAAAGACATGTATGATAGCTCTACTGCAAGTGTCAAGACTCCTGCAGGAGAGACACCAACTTTTCCTATCACAGTTGGGGTACACCAAGGATCCACACTCATCCCATATCTATTCATTCTTGTTATGGATGAGTTGACAAAGAATGTTCAAGATGATATTCCTTGGTGTATGTTATTTGCTGATGATATTATTTTGATTGACAAAACTAAAGATGGATTGAATGATAAAGTTGAACGTTGGAGAAAGGCGTTGGAATCAAATGGATTGATGATTAGCAGGAGCAAAACTAAGTATATGCATTGCAATTTCAGTCAATCTCACAGTGTGAATGATGGAGCCAAGTTGGATGGAGTAGATATACCAAAATGTGATAAATTCCATTACTTTGGTTCTATTATTCAAATAGACAGGGATGTCCAAAATGTTGTTTGTCACCGAATCACTGTAGGATGGTTGAAATGGAGGACTGCAACTGGAGTATTATGTGATCAGAAGATCGCTCTCAGGTTAAAAAGTAAGTTTTATAGAACAACTATACAACCAACCATGCTCTATGGGAGTGATTGTTGGGCGGTGAAGAAACAAGGTCTCAACAAGATGAACGTGGATGAAATGTGTATGTTGAGATGGATGTGTGGGAAGACAAGAAAAGATCGCTTGAGAAATGATGATATCAGGAATAGAGTGGGGTGGCGAGC
Source organism: Alisma plantago-aquatica (assembly GCA_963693085.1). NCBI lineage: Eukaryota > Viridiplantae > Streptophyta > Magnoliopsida > Alismatales > Alismataceae > Alisma > Alisma plantago-aquatica. Next base: position 1,126,270,362 of record OY856409.1, on the reverse strand, counting down.
ATTGAGGACAAGTTTCGCGAGGGCCGACTCAGATGGTATGGACATGTGCAATGCAGACCTACTAGTGCGCTTATACGAAGCAATGCTATTGAGACAAACACTATAAATAGAAAAAGAGGAAGGCCAAAATTAACATGGGATGAGCTTATAAAGAGAGATTTTTAATCTATACATCTCAATCAGAATATGGCCCATGATAGAGTTGAATGGAAACGAAGGATCCATGTAGTTGACCCCAACATAGTTGGGATTGAGACTTAGATAATGATGGTGATGATGATGATGATGATAAATTAATCTTAGGCTTCCTCCTCTTGCTACTTTATGTGATGTGGTATCTCTAGACCTTAAATTGCTTCATGAACATGGTGGAAAGTTTCGATGTTGATGCCACCCACAATAGAGACCATTCATGGGTCTCTGACTATGGGTGACTACTACGAAACCAGATGTCATGGTTTGCCATATTTCTTTACACAAATCACGAGTTTGGTTTGTAGATCACTGCATTGATCCCCTATTTAAGCCTTTTTTTTTAATGTTCTGACCTCTAGCCACTTTAAGACCTAAATTCAGGTCGTTGGGTTCTTTAGTGACCCACAAAGATAATGACAAGCCTTATTTACAAGTCATCACAACTATGTTCAAGTTTTGATCCACAAAAGGCTATATATTGAAAATACTTTCTCGATCATGGAAGCTTCATCACTAAGAAGATTGGTTCCCACATTTTTACCATGTTGGTCTTTCATTCACTTAATTTTTTTCATGTTGACATGGCCATACACGTCATTGGATGTCTTCATCTAAATATGATCGCATTGTTTCAATTTTGCTATTTGACTTATGTGCCCTATCATGAACCTGAAGATGTGCATGACATGTGAAGACATATGAACTAAATTGAGATGCTTATTTACTTGAATGGGAGAGTTTCCAAAAAAGGTTATAAATGTTTTTCTCGTGCCTTTATTGTTTAAAAGATGGAAAACCCATAAATGTCAAAAAATTAAGTGTAAATAGTCGTTGGGTATGTATTGAGACAAGGAACACCAGTGACCTATGATTAGTCCATGTTTCCCACCAAATTTCCCTGATTTAATTGGAAGCCCTAAACCTATGTTTAAAAAGTATAATTAATTCAGGATTATGTTATATATAGGAAATTAGGGTTGATCAAGGTTCATGCTATAATTAGTGTCCTTCCTCAAGCTCAGGTAAGTGGGCCATGCACACTGAGTATTACTTTAGGGCTTAGGGTTTTACTATTTGTGTATGTAATCATGATAACTCATTTGAAGTACACATGCTACTACTCACTGTATGCTTATGGAAAATAATTCTCATGCTAAGATTTCATGTTTTTCTACTTCTTTATGTTTATGATTTCCAATATAACATTATGGATCGCTTCCATGCTAATGAATTAAGAAATCATGATAATCATGTCTAATTTAAATAAATCATGGTATCTTAATATAGTCATGTCAATCATAGGATGTGAGCCTTAACCGTCTGTATGTGATCCTTAAGTAACTTTATGAGCTATGTAGGAGTAATTATGTGAGTATTAACTAACCTTATAAGAAATGTGGATGCAATCAAGAGAGTGACAATATTAAGTTAAAATCTATACTATGATGAAATCATGCTGATGTAGGATTTATTCACAAATCAAGTTCACTAGGGATGAAATCCCTCGATTTTACCTAAACCAAGTGTACGACAGTCCCACATGCAAGCGAATGAGTCTTATCATAGTATACTTATAGGATTGAACCCAAGGGACAGCATTTTCAAGAATTTTCTGATCAACTTAACAACAAAAGAACCAGTATTTACCACAAAATTTTGGTTTTGTATCATTAAAATAAGTTTGCAATAATTAAATAGCTAGATCAATGTTTTAGATTATCTAATGATGGAAAGACTAGGGTAAATGGGTTTCACCAATGCTACCCGTTGTTCACTCTTTCACTGCATCATAACATGCATGAACATATTATAATGAGGTTGGCAAAATCCATCCTATGACAAATTGAAATCAAAATAAGAAAAATATTAATCTAAGCTCATCGTTGTGTTACCTAGAGATCATTTACTTATCACCTTGAGGAGGACCTATATGAAGTTCTCATAAAGAGGGTCAAACTTGAATCGAATAGGTATGTTTAGTATTAGGTTCAAATTTCTCTACACTAAATCCACATAAACATGCATGTTTGTTGGACAACCACATAAACAAGAAATAAACAATAGATTCAAATGTAATAGAGTTTACACAAGTTTTGATGTGAAAAACAGAGATAAATTAGGTATTAAGGATACTTATTGTACACTAGCGAGGGGACTACTCACTCCTCATGATAGTAACAATATAAATAATGTATAGAGAATAAAATTCCATAGTAAGTAAAGCAAATAGATTAGCACTCGTGATGTGAAAATCCTTGTCTTCTTGCTTAAGACTGTTCTTAAGAGGAATGAAGGTCGATTGAGTTGTTGAATGTATGGTTGATCAAGCTCTATTTTTTTAGGTCAAGCCAAGATTTGAATGGATAGTCAATCAAGCTATTTTCAAGGCCAATTGAGCTAATGAATTAACTATTAATCGGTTGTTAATTGGAAGGTCGATTTGAGCTCTATTCCAAGGTCAATTGGTCAGATTGTGGATCGATCAAGCTAGCAGATTATGATTGATATAAATATATCAAGGTGGAGCACATGTCAATTGCTCTGTCTCTTTTTTAGAAGATGGATGCAACATGGAGTTGTGGATAGAGTTTTGTAGCCTCTTAGTGTCTCTTAGTGTCTTTAAGTGGAGGAAACAAACTTCTATTCACATGAGGCAGAGAGTAATACTGACATACTCTAAGGAATGTGATGAGGCATCTATAGTGAATGCATCTGTGATGGGAATACAAAGGGTCACAAACTTTAGTTGGCACATGAAGGTCGATCATTTAAATTCAACCAATAGAGTTGGATCGGTAAAGGTCTATTGTTGAATGGTCCACTGTCAAATGATCGATCAATGGATCTTGATTGCATGGTCGATCACTAAACGGTGGATTATCAGAGCTTCATCATAAAAGCTTAATCAAAGGAGCTTGATAGGAATGCAATGACCCAGTAGCTCAATTGGAAGAACTTGATAAGTAGCTTGATCATTAGTAGGTCAGTTGATGGAGCTCAAATAGTAGAGCTCGATTGGAAGGTCGATTGGTGTGGACAATTAATGGACCTTGATTGTTGGATCTCAATCAATGGGGCACGGTCAGTATAGCTTGATAGGTGGTTGATTGAAGAGGTCGATCAAGTGGTTGAGTCAAGAGGTCAATCAAGTATTTGAGCTAAAATTATTGATCAATCTACCTTCTGAACATGCTCAAAAATTTTGGGACCGCTCAGGCTGCACTGGTATTTAGAGATAAAACTCTAAACCTTAACATGAAGTTGATAAAGTGTCAAAATCCTAACAAATCAATATAAATATGTATAAAACTAAATGAAGTTATTTCTTCAGCAAATTAAGAAATCTAAATGTTGAACTAGACTACAAACATGATTAATACTATGATGAATATGCATTCATGACATGCCAATTTACTCAACTTTCCAAGTAATCATGTTAAGAATGTAATTACACTTATTTTCACAACATTTCTTATAAGTTATTTTCATGTATAACTACTCATTGACCCTCACATGTTTTATGTTGCTTTGCATGGTTGTGGATCAGATGCCCATGGATTGTGATAAGAAGAAGGCTTGATGTATACGAATCAGGATGAAAACCCTAGAGGAAGACAATATAGTGCCCTGGTGGGGTGCCTTTATCCATATTTTTCTTTTTATGTGATAGGATTAGTTGCCTATTATGTTTTATCTATATTTGACATGTTCATGTAATAAGTTTCCTTTATGAACTCTGAGGAAAAAAATGAGATTTTTATGTACTTGGTTTGATTATTTCCAATTATTCATATGCATGACATTCAATGTATGTAATACCCCTTGCGTTTTGATTCTGGAATTTATGCTTATGCTTGTATATGTGTATAATTATTTTGGGTGTTACAAATGTGGTATAAAATCCAATGGGTATTGGACACCAGACACTATTCTCTTATGTTCTCATTATGGTCATGTCCTTGTGTACAAATGCCCCATAAGGCTTGTCCTAACAAGGGAAAGGCCCCTCTGTATTTTGATGAGGAGCATGTCTAGAGTCCTCTTGGGGTCAACCCATTGGTTGAATATACATGTTGTTAGATAGTTAACAATGCTTTTAGAGGTAGGGTTGACACACACAAAGGAGGAATGAGGTTACTCTAGTTGATTTCAATATTAAGTTAGAATCCTTTGTTGGATAGGAGGAGTTGGATGTTCTAGGGAAGGATAAGGCCTAGCTCTGCAATGTGGAGCATTGCTTCCATGAACTCAACTGCCCTAATTGTACTTGAGTCTATTTCTGGACTCAAATGCTTATAGGTATAACTAGGGCCTAGTGCGAGAACCACTGTGATGCTATAAACCCATGCATTGAAGTCCTCATGTGGTGTGAGTTCGTGGTTGCTATCAAAGACTGTTACATTTTCAGAGTCTATAGTTGACAAGAAGGAGGAAGAGTGGCTCAATTTTTTTAGTGTGAAACCATAACTATTACACTGTATGTAATGCATTTCCGAATCCTTCAGAAATACATGCATGAGCTTACTAAGATGTATCTCACCAAGAAGTTCATCCACGGTGTGAAGGATGACATCAGTTATGCACACCATGAATGAGGCCATAGGATGATGCAGAAGACCCTTGGTGCTGCTCTAGAGTAGTGAAGACCATCCCATGAGGCCATGGAAAAAAGACACCAATGGTGTGCAGCAAAAACACCACCAACACCACCATTATCAACATGGTAAGCACGAGAGTTGCAACAACTAGTATCACCACCATATTGACCACAAAGAGCACAAGGCCCTAGAGGATCCTCCAGCAAGGTTTGTTACATAGTTAACAATGCTTTTAGAGGTAGGGTTGACACACACAAAGGAGGAATGAGGTTACTCTAGTTGATTTAATCAATATTAAGTTAGAATCCTTTGTTGGAGAGGAGGAGTTGGAGGTTCTAGGGAAGGATAAGGCCTAGCTCCGCAATGTGGAGCATTGCTTCCTTGAACTCAACTGCCCTAATTGTACTTCAGTCTACTTCTGGACTCAAATGCTTATAGGTATAACTAGGGCCTGGTGCGAGAACCACTGTGATGTTAGAAACCCATGCATTGAACTCCTCATGTGGTGTGAGTTCGCGGTTGCTATCAAAGACTGTTACATTTTCAGAGTCTATAGTTGACAAGAAGGAGGAAAAGTGGCTCAATTTTTTTAGTGTGAAACCATAACTATTACATTTTATGTAATGCATTTCCAGATCCTTCAAAAATACATGCATGAGCTTACTAAGATGTATCTCACCAAGAAGTTCATCCATGGTGTGAAGGATGACATCAATTATGCACACCATGAATGATGCCATAGAATGATGTAGGAGACCCTTAGTGCTGCTCTAGAGTAGTGAGGACCATCCCATGAGGCCATGGAAAAAGGACACCAATGGTGTGCAGAAAAAACACCACCAACACCACCATTATCAACACGGTAAGCATGAGAGTTGCAACAACCAATATCACCACTATATTGACCACAAGGAGCACAAGGCCATAGAGGATCCTCCAGTAAGGTTTGTATACCCTAAGTGCGGCAAGACCCATGCAGACATGTGTAGATTGGGCTTAGGAGTTTGCTTCGATTATGGAGGAGAAGGGCACTATAAACACAAATACCCTAAGTTAACTACAAAGAAGGGTGTAAGTCGGAACCCTCACCTAGGTCCCCTAGAGAGAAGGAAGGATAGGCTTTTCTCCTACCATGGATGGATCAAATTGAAGGGCAATAACCTCATGCCTAGCTGGGAAATGTCGGATCATAGTGTCATTATCCTTGGTAATATCAGTAAAGGAAGGCTCATGCGGTGGTGGTAGCGGTAGTGAAGGCATGGCATAGTGACCCTGAGAGATGTGCCACATATCCATCCTTTGAATCATTCAACGCATCTCACTATATTGTGGCCTAACTACTCAAAGCGGGTGTCATGTTGAGCAAAGTGTTGTTGAACATACCCATAAAGATATTGTACATCTGGCATATTCCAGTTGTAGTTTGTTTGAGTTCCAATAGAGGGAGAGAGGGATGGTGTTGTTGTAGTAGAAGCCTTAGGTTGGTCTCCAGAATCAGTCTCCTTATCAAAATTGAATTTTCAATTGTCTTTATTTGTCAAGGTAAACCCCTCTAGATCGTGAAGATCAACGAACTATTCATGACAAGTGGCGGACTGACGCTAGGGCCACCTGAGGTCGCAACCTCACTCAACGCTAGTTAAAGTCTCTATTTACACATACACTTAACATGCAAGAGTAATTGCAGACAATAGATTGGCCTCACTCGCCGTCATATGGATGGATTAATCAATACAGAGGAGTGATTCTCAGTGTCGAGGGAGTAGTAATGAGTATTTATTAGAGCATTATGGTGAGCAACAAAGAGAGTAAGTAACAACATCGGAGAGAGTAATTATAGACACATTAAAGTTGAATACAAGAGAGCAACACACGTGAGTAATTTTCCATAGCACTCCTAAATCATTGCACACATTAGATAGAGTATAAATACTAACACATAATAGGAATTCTCAGCAGCGACTCAATTCACCATATGCATAGTTATAAAGAAGGTAGTTCTCACACACACATTAAGACACCAATTACTGTGAGAAAAATGTGAGGGGATGTGTGTATTCAGAAATGGTTTGCATGTTCCTCTCGCTAGCTAAAATGATATATATCTGAATGATAAAACAAAGGGAGAGAGCTCACCTATTTTAAACTAATAAAAACTATGTCATATGAACAAAATTTTATTTGATAAGGAAAATTAAGAGAAAGAGCCTAATCCAAATTGGTCTATAGTTGTATAAGATATGTATTCCCGTTTAATTATACATTGGAAAAATAGAAGTTCTGCCTTATATGATATCTCTTGTACATATTTCATCTTGAATATATATAATTTTATAAATAAATAATATTGATACCTTCTTATTGTGATTGTTTGGTTTATTTTTATTGCATTGGAAGAACAACAATCTCCTTTTCTTATTTTTATTTACATGTTGTTAGCTTATTTTGGTCAAGATACATAAGTACTTTCTAGAAATCAGCATTGAGTCCATAATAACAAGCCGGTGCAATTTCATAATTGATATAATATAAAGCTGAGTGCAATCATCTCACAATAAGGTATATATTGCGGGTTTATTATTTGACTTTGTGTTTTCAGCTGTATAAGTTTTCCCGTATTATACTTTATAGTATTATAACATTTACATACATAATGCTAGAAATTGATAATTTTTCCCTAGGCAGATCAATATTTGTTCATATAATGAAGAGTCTTTAACTAGGGAAAAAGAAAATGACCAAATCTAAGAAACCTTTCTACTGAGTTTAATCAAGTTAAACACAGTTTTAAATTAGAACAAATGATAGTATATCGAGGATTGTTCCCTCAACTTTCTCAATATGATGTGAATATCCAGGAATGTGTGGGAGGACATGCTTTGATATGGGTCCTTGTCAACCTCGTGGTCACTAGTAGATAGAATATAGAAAGAGAAAACACAATTTCCAAAGTAAATAGTTTAACGAGATTTGAGTTTTCTATAATGTAGCGTGGCAAATGACGCAATGAATTATTTATATTGTTATATTTTTCCATCACCTCATGGAAATTCGTAACATATAAGATGGATTTAGATATTAGAATGACAAGAAAAGACTCAGTAGTCATAAGGACTTCCATCTAGTCCTCACAACACTTGAAAAGGGAATTGTGAGTCTTCGATTAATGAAAATCAACAAATTGTTTTCGTCTAGCTAGACAAACATATCCACAAAAGAGTGAATATCACTTACATTTGCAATCAATAATCGATTGCATGTAATTTCTATTAAGGTTAGACATATGATGGCATAATGACGCATAGATGATTTCAAGAAAGTTGTGTTAGAAAATGCTAATGAAAATCTCAAGCTTATGGATCTCATGATCAAAAGATGTTAAAATTGTGATTTCAAATTGATTTATGAAGTTATTACTAATATTTCTTATGGAATGATTTGTTCACCCTCTCAGGCCTTTAAGTTTTCAGACAATAAATCATCATTTGAGATCTTTTTAAACCTTTTCATGTTTCATGTAATTGATACGTTTTCTATTTTATATAATATTTATATCATTTTATCATTTTCAACTATTATGGTATTTTTTGTATATTGACACTATTATGGACCAAGTTTTTATTAGTTATTACTTGGCCTCACCCACCTGCATTTTATGGATCCACCATTGTTTGTGACCATGAAAGTAATGCTTGAATTTGATGTCATCAGAGTTATCCCTAACAATCAATCATCAAAGTTATCCCTTACAATCAATCATGGGGAGATATGAATTGGAGATTAGTTTTATTCCTCCCTGGTGCAACTTCCAATCCTGTCAATTTGGCATTTGCTTTACAAGCAATATGGGTGATTATTCCTCCAATCATTATGTCACCATATTTCTTATGTCTGATTTCAAAAATATGGTAGAGGATATAATAACAAACATTGATCTTGAAATTGTGTAGCATTGCCCATAAGAAGAACAGATCTCACTTTCCACAAACACCTTGTGTTTCCTTTCTTGCAAAGACATATGTGCTAAGTATCTTGTGTATGTAATGGGAGATAGGGTTGTGGATGTGCATTACTCTAATAGACTTGGCCTCATGTATGCCATCTTAAATGATTTCCCTCCAAAAATCATCATTGTTAAATTCTCTAGGATATGACATGGCCCCTCCATAATGGCATTGGTAAGTATCATAAAATTGCCTGAAGGTAATCTTGTAATTGTGCCCAAGTAGCCAAAAAGTGATAATGCCAAAAGGTTCATGTGGTCTTATTGGGTCATTTTCCACATGCAGAGTGGTTAAAAATTCATAACTTGGCCTTAGATAAGTAGGGCTTACGATACAACAAGTGTGTTTGAGTCCTAGCTCTTCAAGTAATCCCAAGACTTCCATCTTTGAAACCCAACGCCTCTAGTGTCTCCTCACATGCAAAATGTGTAGGTAGGACCCTATGAGTGATCAATATATGGTATGTGGCATCGTCTTCCCTGGTGATGTTGAATTAAGTTGATGAGATGTAAGTCGGTGCGGAAGAAGAGCTTTCTCGCCTATGATGCTTGGATGCTTGCTTGATGGGGGCCATGATGATTGAAATGGACATGGCATGTTTGGATACGTACACAGCGTGTATGCTTTGATTTGGGTGAGCTGTAGGTTGAGGATGATGTGGAGGAGCATGACGTAATAGGATTCATACATGGCATGTCTTCTGCCCTTGGAGCCAAGTTGTAAGTTGAGAACGGAGTAGACGGTTAAAGCATGTCTACTCCACTCACAGTGTGTCTCTGAGATTTCTAAATTTGAATTCGGGGGATTTAGGTGGCAAATCGAGGGCAATGGTAGATCATTCACCAGATTTGAGATTGACGATGAGCTTTCGCGGATCTAGTAGTGTGCTTCTTCAGTTCAGAGGTGAGGAAAATAGTAGATAAGATGGTCGGTGTCAAGGATAGACACGACTTCTTGTTGATGCATAATGGAGTGCATGGTGGTAGTTGGTTGCTTTGCTCTCGCATACATCATGAATTAGGCTTCATGCAGAGAGTGAGTTGAAATCAAGGCTAAACCCTATTTCTGGCCGCCGGACATGGTGTGTTAGGGCAGACGCACAACAATGTGTGTGTTTATTGAGCTGCTCCTTTTTATAATTGCTATTTTCGATGATGACATTTCGTGTCTTGATTAGGAAACATCATGTTTTCTCCCAGAAAATCCTCAAAGATAAACCTCCTTGCTGACATGTCGTGTGTGTAATAAACACCTGATGTGTGAGTTTCTAGTAGAAAGACTTGCAATCTTTTCTTGAACCTTACATGTCATGTTTGTCAAGGCACACACCGTGTTTTTCAGGGAAAAATATTGGCAACGAACGACCATTCTGACATGACGTATGTGTAATAACCACACAAAATGTTTGTTTCTAGTAGGATTTCATGCCTATAAGATTTGTTTCTAACATGTCGTGTCTCAATAAACACACGTTGTGTGTTTTGGAGTAATTGCTCAAGTCTGATTGCCTGAAGAGTGATGTGGCGTGTCACTTGGTAAACATGTCATGTTTGTCCTAAATTTTTCCAGAAGTTTGATTTCTTCTTTGTTGTCCTTATGCACATGCAATGATAACGATATATATAAAACATGAGGGTCTAAAATATTACATCTAGACATGGCAATTTTATTGGGGAAGGTAAATGTTCTTAAAGTAAAAACTAAAATGAAATATATCCTAATGTGGGGTCAACTCCCACAAGGTCCTATGTTTGAAGTTTGCATGAGACTTGAGTATGCATCTTCAAATATCTGAGAGGGAGAAGGAGACTCCCTTTTCTATCTTCTCTCCTTCGGTGTAGAGTTTGCAATGATGTCAACTGACCTTGAATGTTGATTAATTTTCTGTGCAACTCTACAGTTCCATATGGATAAATCTTCAGCACTAAAAATTGTCCAGACCATTTTGAATGGAGCTTTCCTAGGAAAAGTCTCAATCTAGAGTCAAATAGAAATACTTGATCTCTTTCAGTAAAATCCTTTCATCTTGTCTTCTTGTCATGCCATGCTTTGTCTCTCTCTTTATAAATTTTTGCATTTTCATATGCATCTAGATAGATCTCTTCAAGCTCTTGAAGTTATAGTAGTTGCTTTTCACTGGCTTCCTTTATCTTTTTAGAAACTTGATAGCCAATGGGGCTTTGTGCTCCAACTCTAGAGGGAGATGGCAAGACTTGCCATATATGAGCTTTAATTATGTGGTCCTGATGGTTGTCTTGGATGCTGTCTAGAATACCCAAAGAGAATCATCTAGTTTGAGAGCCCAATCTTTCCTTGAACGTTAAACGGTCTTTTCTAGAATTCCTTTTGAGTTGTCTATTAGATAATTCAACTTGTCCAGTAGTTCAGGGATGGTATGGAGTATAAAACTTGTGTTTAACTTCATACTTCCTGAAAATACTATTGAAATGTTTCTCATTGAGACGTGTACCTCCATCTGAAATGACAACTCTAGGATATCCAAAGTGAGGAAAGATGATCTTTTGAAATAATTTGATGTTTGACTTTGCATCTAGAGCTTGGATAGGAATAGCCTCTACCCATTCTAATGCACAAGCACAAGCAACCAAAATATATTTATAACCATAGGAAAATGGGAAAGGGTCCCTGTAATCCACCCCATATATCAAATACCTCTATCTCAAGGATGGAGTTGAGAGACATTTTGTCTTTTCTTGATATGCAACCCCTCCTTTGGCATTTGCCATAGGCTTTGACACAAGTATGAACATCTTGGAATAAAGTTGGCCAATAGAAACCTACTTGTAGAACCTTGTGGTTGTCTTCTTCCCTCCAAAGTGTCCTCAATGGGAAGAAGAATGGAATTCAGAGATGATGGTAAGAATTTCTTCATTAGCTACACATTGTCGGATCAGCCCATATGTCCATTGCTTTAATAGCAATCATCCCAATAGTAGAATTTGGTATCATGGTGGAACTTGTTCTTTTATTGAAAAGTGATATCAAGATGAAGGTGTCTAGTGGCAACGAAATTTCCAATAACAACAAACCAAGGGACTATAAAAGAACCAATGGCATACCATCTTTCAATTGGAAGGTAATCAGCAATAAGAAGAGAGTCAACTGCATTGTTGCTCGGTTGTGGGAGGTGATCAACAACATTGTTTTTGTGCCTTTTTTGTCCCTTATCTCAAAGTAAAACTCTTGAAGCAATAGTATCCAGCGGATTAGATGTGGCTTGGTATCTTTCTTGCTTAGCAATTACATTATTCCAACATGATCAGCGTAGACCACAACCTTGGACCCTGTAAGATATTGTCTGAAATTGTCAAAGGCAAATATTGCTTCTAGCATATGCTTCTCCACAATGGATGTAACGATCCCGCCTCCTGATAACCCCCAATTAAGAGAGACCGAAAGGTCAGAGCCATTACCAATAACCCAGATCAAAAATTTGACAAATAATCAATAATAATTAATAAACTTTACCAACTAAGCTAAAAACTGGTATAAAATAAAACTTTGCTTACCTTTTAAAAATTGGGATTTCTAAACTTCTATCCATGAAGTTACCAATCTAACTAATCCTCCTGTGCACGTTAATTATCATTTAATTCCGCATATGCCACTTTACTATTTGTTCTTTTCATTTGTACCTAAAACACTGACAAACAAAATGTCAGTCAGCAAGAAGCTGGTATGTGGGGGAAACAATAATCATGCAAATATAATAACAATGTAATCATGCAATTAATTATTTAACAACCAAGATTACGTTTTAAGCCATACTACTCAATCCATACCTATCCACACCTCTGTGATGTCCCTACAATGGACTTATATTGTTATGACCCCATCTGAGCTTAATTGATAAACTAGGGTTTACCTAGACAATTGCAAAGATTAATTGGAATAATCATTCTTAAAATCTAATTAATGATGATAACACAATTATGATGTTTTAACTATGATAAGAAGTCTAAATGTTCTTTAGTCTTGAGAATTAGGGTTTGAGAAGCATAAACCCAAATCGGCCCAAATAGGGTTTTGATGATACATGAATACAGAATTTAATAAGTAGAATGTCTCACTAAATGATTTTTAGTATTTTATGTGTAACTCTAATTTACATAAAATTTGGATATGATTTGGATATATAAAATGTGAACAACATTGGAAAATATCAGAATTTTTGAAGAATTCTCTGACCTGTTGATCGGCCGAGTTTCAAACTCGACCGATCACATTTCCAGAATTATACAGCAGTGTGGTAATTGAATTTTATCTTTTTATTGGTATATCCAATTGATCTCAAATTTTAACTGTGCCTGAAAAACACAGTTTTAGACACTTTGTTAAATTGGCATAATTTTTGGATGACTTTTGAATCCCTACAGTAAGGGTGTCGGTCGAGTTTGTGCAGGACAAACTCGGCCGAATATTTTGCAGACTGCAATATAGCAGTGCATTGTTCTATTTTTAATTATTTATTGGTAACTCCAAATGATCTCAAATTTTAACTGAAGCTTTATAGAACAATTATAAACAACGTGATAAATTCCCATAATTGTTGGAGAATTTTTGATCTCTGAAATAAACGAATTACAGTAACTTTTGTATAACTGAATATTCAGCCAATATAATTAAAGTTAAGTGTTGGGTCATATATGCAATTGACCCAAGCAGCTCAATTGACTTATATGAACGACCACACACACAAGAAGCTCTCATTCTTCGTCATTCACTCCAGAGAAACGAAAATCTAGAGAGAGAGGGAGAGTTAGGGCTTGAGTGGAGAAAGAGGAGGAATTGCTGAATTAGGGTTCTGCGGTCCCAAGAATGGTGAAATCAAGTAAGTTTGGATCCTTTGCATAGACTTTTATGGTGAATCTTCTCTCTCATGTCTAGATTCCGTCCATGCTCTGATTTGATCCAAGATGATGTCGAAATTCCCTCTTTTCTCACCCTTTCTTCATAATCCCTCATTTTCAAGGTTTCCGAGTTGAATGGAAGAAGAATTGGGAGATTTGCTAGGAATTTGATAGGAATTCGAGATCCCCTGAGTTGAGCTGCGGTTTTGAGGTGTTTTCACACCTTAGGGTGAGTGGGTTCTTCCTTCAAACATTCTAATGCACGAATTTGATTATAATATCCAAATCCCTAAATGCTTAGCATGTGAATTCTAAATCCTGAATGTGTCCGTTTGATTTAAGTTGTTGCAAATTGATATGTTATGGATTCCTTCTCTGTTTGAATGATTCCTAAATGGTAGATTCATATCAGGGACGTATACACCACTTCCTAATGAGAACGTTTTTCAGATTTATATCAAATGATGTAATTAGGGTTAACCTAATTGTGACATCACTAGAGTTTCAACCTTATTGAAAAGGACTAGTAATCCTATAATTGGTTAGGATGTATCTCATGGGTTATCTTAATTGAATTTTATTCTTGATAAATGATATCTCGGTAAATGATATGGAAAACCTAAATTTAGTTAAATTTCCATGGTTTCATGTCTATATTGATTGCATACGATTTGTTGGAAACAATCTTTATTTAGTGAATGCGTATATCCTATGAAATCCTTATGAGAGCCATGTGACAAGTGAATGAGGTAAATGAAAAGGTGAATGAAGCAAATGCAACCCTAAGAGTAGGGTGTTGGCTTGTGATGAATGAATGAATGAATAAGGCAAATGAAACCCTAAGGATAGGGTGTTCAATGAATCATGTTATGGTGATATGAAAGGTCTCGATATGAGATGTGGTGATGCTTAACTGTTGAATTGTATGTTTCTAGTGCATTTAACTTTATATGCTTGTTCTCTCTGAGTTGATATCTACATACTGCAGGGCTTCTTATTTTCAATACATATCTCGCAAATTGCAGGTGATGAGATATGACATGCCCTAGAAAGGGATGTTACTGAGATATGATATATGTTGAATACATGAGTTATGATATTTCTTATGACATGATATGGCAGGCCGTGTGAGCCTTGTGAGAAATGTTAAATGAGTCATGATTTCTGTTAAAAATGTACCTATAATGTTAATGTTAGACTTAGGTGCCCTGAACACCGTAGGATCCCCTTTGTGCGGTCTACGATCTTAAGGGGATGAAACGGCCTAACTGGAGGACAGTCCAGACGGTCGGCAACCTACTGGAGGACAGTCCAGATGGTTGGAGAGAGAGACCTACTGGAGGACAGTCCAGATGGTCTAGTAGTTTTGTGAGGCCTACTGGAGGACAGTCCAGATGGCCGAGTAGCCGTGTTACCTACCTGGAGGACAGTCCAGACGGGCACGGCTCGACACTCCACCTGTGTGCTCAGGTAGGAGGAGTCCAGTTTACACTCTTTTGAGAGTGCAGTGAGGTCCTGTAGTAGACCAGGACGAGAGCAGTCAGACTTAGCATTTCCCGGGGTGTCGCTAAGTCTTGTACGGTGGGACCGTAGCATGAACTTGTTGCGGATCTTTATATGCAGAGTACACTGCATATATTTAGGGCATAATCTAAAATCTGATCATATAGGTTCACAGAGTTCCTTATAAATGAAAGAGTTAAGAAAGACTAGAGCATAGTTTTCTAGTAGTTATTATTTGGATGCAATATTTATATTCTTTGCTATTTCAATTATATTATTTTAGAACTGCTCAGTGTAGTATTTATTGTTGTTAAATTTCATATCGTTTACTCAAATTATATCTTTGATCACATTAGTGCATTAGTCTGTTTCCTTGAAGTACTCATTCACTGAGCGAGTAGGCTCACCCCTCTACTCAAACATTTTAGGGTTAACCGCGTGGACTTGGAGATAGTCAGAGCTTCAGTGTAGACCTGCCACAGGAGTCAAGTACGAGATTAGTTGAGTCAGTCGGTCCTTGTCACTCTAGGTCCTCAGTAAGAGATAAGAGAGAGAGTTGTAATTACAAGGTGCAATATTGTTCCTCTTTGATATGTATGCTAATTACAAGTTTCATATGCATAATGTGTGAGAGACATCATGAATGTTTATACATGTATCTTTACTATTGAAGTCTGATTAGTAAAAGAAATGTTCAGATTCCCTTGCTAAGATGTTTTATGTGGTTCAATGCGAAGAAACAAGAGTTTTTTTAAGAAAAGAAAAGGTTAAGGGTGTTCTTTGTGTTTCATATAAATCCCATCTTATGCCCTAATCTCATGATTTGAGGAAATTGTGAGATCGGGGTGTAACATATATGATACCTCTATAAAGGTAGATCTTTACCCCCATGGTCCTACCTTACAGGTAGCCAATACATAGGGTAATAGATTCGCATGGCACTACCCAAAGGTAGCCCAATATCTAACTCAATATGACTTGATGGTCCTACCCTCTAGGTAGCCATATACTAAGTCATTCAATGACCTGATGGACCTACCCTCTAGGTAGCCATATACTAGGTCAACTATTAAGCCACAGAGGGGACCAGGATCTGAGCTAGTAGGCACATATCTTATTTGATAGTCATATCCACATTATAGTTTACATGAATTAAAATCATCCAACAATTAATTCATGACATCGATGAAAACTTCGGTGAACCTCGAAAAACTAATTCGAGATATTCATAAGTGTAACAACATACCTTCGATTGCAGATTTCAAGAAAGATCCAAGTATGCAGAGAAACCCAATCAAGCAAGCAATGAGGAATAGAAATCCTGAAATAAAAGTACCAATTTCCTTTTATTAATAATTATCCAATTCCATTAGACTATTTAGAATTTCAATTCCAATTTTAGGGTTTGTATGGAAATTAGGGTTTTGCTCCAATCCTTAATCATCAAGGTTCCTAATTTCATCAAATTCACTTAAAACCTTTATTTTAACATTCCCAGTAGTTTTAAGATCATATCTTTGGCAAATTACTCCCTTAATCCGAAATAACTTGGCTTTTATCTCCTTTTCCCTAAATAAGGGTTTTTATTATAATGACCTTTCTTTTATGAATTATAACTCTAAATTAGGTATCCTTGTATTCAAAACTGATGAAAAACCTCTTTTGTCATTAACAAAGTTAATCTTACCAAATTGACTCATTAATACACTTCTTATATTCAATTAGGGTTTTTCATCAATTTAAATACATTTTACTAGAAATTTAGGGTTATTTTGCAAAATGAAGCATAACTAGGTTCCCAGATTATTTTTATCAGATTTCTCGTATTTTTCTACACAACTTTCATATAAAAAGTTTTGTCATACGAGATTCCTAGTTATTTCTATCATTTTTACAAGAATAATCCTTTTTCTGATTTATTTGATTAGAGAGGGATTTATCGAAAAATCCTCGGTCGCTCGATCTGTTGACCGGTGGTCCGCTTCTTGGATCCAACGATCCCGGTCGTGCGCGCCTAACCAAAGCTGCTCCTGCCCTGGAGAATTATATCTTGATTGATACCACTGTGGTCCCTGATCCAACGGCGACCCGATCGTCGTCTACCTCCAAACTGAGCAAGGTCCCGCGGTCAACTCACCAGTTGACCCTGAACTCCAGGCCACCTGCGGAACAATTGAGAAGCCACGAAGCTCCTCCGCTGATGCCCGGACTTGTTACCTCGATCAATTGCATGCTCCCGCTCGACCTTCACCACCATCGTGTCGTCGGAGTGTCACCGCCGACTTGCTGGTCGTAGAGGGGGTGGGTCAGGTTAGATTCTACAATTGGAAATGTCGTTCCACTCTACTTCGCGCTCCGCGGCGATTGAACTAATAAAAAGGGATGTTGGTTCCCTCCATAACCCTCCCCTATATATAGGGTCGAGGTCAGGTTTGTTGAAATTGGGGATTTCCCAAAGCGAAGATGAAACCTACTCAAACCAGGGATGATCCTTTGTGATTTCATCTCCTGAATCCAATGGGACTAGTAGAAAACGCCCACTCTCTCTGGATCTCAAGGAAATCAGAGAGGAAGTGTAACATCCCTGACCTGGGTTATGAACTAACCCTAGGTGTTTTGCTTAAATATGTGATTTGATGCTTGTGGTTAACTTTTGAAATGTAATTAAGGCTCTTGAGGAACTCATATTTCAATTTCAGTCCTTTTTGAATAATGTTGAAACATTATTTTGTTAATTTTGGACTAAAGTGCAAATTACCCAAGTTGAGGGGTTAGATTGCAAATTGTGTATGATAATGAGTTCCTCATGTGTTGATGCATCATAAGAATGAAGATGATGCAGAGGTATGGCTTGTGATAGCCTGAATACCAAGAAAGTGCTGATAAAGCAAAGTTTGTACATTAAAATCTAGTTTTGGTGTAAAGTGCAATTTACCCAAAACCTAGGGTTCAATATGCAAATTACCACTTCTATAAGGTCCCTAATAATCTTTGTCATCAATTATAGCAAAGAAAATGAGATGGGCACCTCATTTGAATTATCTTGGAGGAGAGAGAATCTTGACATTAAAATAATCAAGATTTAATCCTAATTGAAACCCTAATTCAATTTAGGGCAAAAATGAATAAAAATAATTGAAGGGCTTTCAACCAAAATGTTTTGGGTTGATTTTGAATAAGGATGGACGTTCCTTTGCCAAGATAAGGAACGAAAATATCCTAAGTAGGTGAAATTCCACTCACCATTATTATAAGGAAAAGAAAACCCACTCACATATGGATATTAATATAATAAGGATTAAGGTGCTTAATTTCTTTTCCATTAATTCTTGGATAATGAAGATCTTTTACGAAAGTTTGAAGGTGGTTTCGTGATCAAGTAATGGAGGAGGATTAGGGGGGAATTAGTATGGAATTTATTTAAGGAAAATGATTCATTTTCTCTTTCATCAAAGACCCATATACATATTCTTTATATATACCTTATTTCAATAACACATAAGGAACGTTTCCCTTAGCCTTTTCCTTATTCCTTTTGCTTTGGCCGACCTAAGGAGAGCTCAGGATCAGGAGAAGGACGAACACCACCTGTAGGTAAGGTTTGATCATCTTCTACCTTGGATTCATGGTGAAAACCCTAAATCAATGATTGATTCTAGGTTTTCTTCACTCGATTTCCATTTCTAGCCATCCATTTCATCCAAAAGCTCAAGAACGAACCTTGGATTGTTGCTGGAGCTCCATCCACCATTAAAGCCACGGAGCTTGGAGCTTGTAGATCAAATTTGAGGCGGGTTTTATAACTTAAACCCTCAAACATTGCTATTGCATCAATCTTCTATGCTTTGTTGATTGATTTCTTCAATTTGATAAACTTTTGCTTCTTTGCTGCAAATTCCATCAAGAACGGTTGCTGTTCTTGGGTGCACGAAGGAAGATGATGATGACATCATCATAAGCAAGCACCTCACAAAATATCTTGGGAGCAAATGATCTCATTGGTTGGGACCAAACGGTTTCACCAAAACTGTTTGGTGACCAAACGGTTTGCAGACCGTTTGGTGGCAAACAGTCTCAAGACCGTTTGAGATGGTTGACCAAGCGTTGACCGTTTGGGAATCTCGTTCCTAATTATGTAGGATAATGACCCTCCAAATTTGAGGGGTTAACTCCAAAGGAATCATAGGTTGAAGGCCAATCAATTAGGCAAATCGAACTGAATTAAGTGCTGATTTTCAACCTGATTAACTTGACCTGGTTGAGCAAACGGTCTCAAGACCGTTTGAGATGGTTGACCAAGCGTTGACCGTTTGGGATTCCTGTTAATAATTATTTTTATTAATAACCCTCCAAATTTGAGGGATTAACTCCAAAGGAATCGTGAGTTGAAGCCTAATCAATTAGGAAAACCTAATTGGATTAAGTGCTGATTTTCAATCTGATTTAATTGAACTTTTTGGGCAAACGGTCTCAAGACCGTTTGAGTGCGTTTACCAAGCGTTGACCGTTTGGGATTACTGTTCCTTATGATGTGATCTAATGACTCACCAAATTTTATGGATTAATTCCAAACGAGTCATGAGTTGAAGGCCAATCAATTAGGCAAACCCTAATTGAAAACAGTGCTGAAATTCCAATGAGTTAAGTTGAGATTTTGGGTTGATTAGCCCAAACGGTCTCAAGACCGTTTGGGGATCACCCAAACGGTCTGGGAATCACCCAAACGGTCTCAAGACCGTTTGGGGATCACCCCAAGACCGTTTGGAGGTCTGGGTTCAAGTATAGTTGACCAATTGAAGGTCCAAAGGTACTAATCATATTGCAAGGTAGTGCTGATTTGTTGATCAACTTGAGAGACCAATCCATGATGATTTTTCACTAAAGTCCAAAGGTTGGATGGGAAAACGGTCTCAAGACCGTTTGGAGCTCATCCAAACGGTCTCAAGACCGTATGGTGGTCACTCAAGACCGTTTGGAGGTCTAGGGTTGGGTATAGTTCAGTGGTTGAAGGTCTAAAGATATCAAGTTGATCTGCAATAAATTGCTGATTTGGTGAGCACTTCAATGAACCAAACCCTAATTGGATTGCTTGGTTTTGAGTGATATGATGGGCAAACGGTCTCAAGACCGTTTGGAGGTCATCCAAACGACCTCAAGACCGTTTGGTGGTCACCCAAGACCGTTTGGAGGTCTAGGGTTGGGTATAGTTCAGTGGTTGAAGGTCTAAATATATCAAGTTGATCTGCAATAAATTGCTGATTTGGTGAGCACTTCAATGAACCAAACCCTAATTGGATTGCTTGGTTTTGAGTGATATGATGGGCAAACGGTCTCAAGACCGTTTGGAGGTCATCCAAACGACCTCAAGACCGTTTGGGGTCAGGTCATACCCCATTTGAATGGTGGTTCAATAGTTATGAAGTAACTAGTCACACATTGATGAATATTGAAGGTTCATTGATTCTAAACCCTAATTCAATTGATTCCAACCCTAATTGATGATCAATTGAGGGTCAATTGAGTATCAAATCAGTTGAGGGTTGATCTAATTAACTCAATTGATTAGTGTCTAACATGTGCAAGATCGATTGAAGGGTTCAACATTGAAAACCCTAATTCAATGTGATTGATGGAAACCATATTTGGTCCTTTCGGTTTTGAGGTGGTTTGGACCAAATGGTCTCAGGACCGTTTGAGTCCAAACGGTCTCAAGACCGTTTGGGACCAAACGATCCCAAATCAGTTGAGGCTTAAACAGTTTCAGAAGTTCAATTTTGTTAAGTGGTTTCAATTACTATCCTACTAAATGGTTTCACCTATTCCAAGATCACTTGGAAGGTAATCAACCAAAGAGTATGAACTCTCAAATTGGATGAAGGTCAGTGGTTTATGTAATCAATCACATGATGTAATCCAAGGGAGATTGAGTTCTTAATGATCTTGATATAATGACATATCCTATGATGTCAATTCTTCTTTCAAGATTGAGTTGACTTAGATTAATCAAGGTTGAAGTAACTTCATCTTATAGAAGATGAGGGATAAGTTATTAACCCTAATTGAGATAAGGGAATGGTTACCCTAATTGAATTAAAAAGGAAACCCTAACCCTAGTAAGGGCATAGTGGGGTAATCCTTGAATAGTGATGTTATCATTATTTTGCATTGTACTAATATAAAATTGATGTGTTGTTATCATCTGTACTAATCATGCAGGTTTCATGAGGTATTGAACATAGTCAGGTATGATCTATGATGCCTTGTGTATTGAAAACACTTTATAAGTTCTATAAGCAATGATATGCCATGTTGCCTAGTGAAAGGTAACAAAAGAGTTTGATAGGCTTTAAGAGCCATGTGAAATACTTGCATTACATTTATCATGTTTACAATGTTAGATGACTTGATGGCATTAAGTTACCTGTTAAAGTGGTAACATGTGTCTTGATGATTTAAGGGTTTGAACAACCATATTATTGAATCATGATGATGATATGATAAGGGATTGAGATCCCAATGTTAGCAAAGCTGTGAAATGAACTTGATAGAAATAGTACTCATTCTTTATAGCAAATGTTATAATGTTATATGATTGACAACATGCCTGATGCTAAAAGAATGTTGTAATGTACTTAAATAATCAAGTGAAATGATATCATGTAGATCCATGACCATAGATCCATCATCGTCAGTAGTCAGGTGATGGTGAAACAGGTTTTCCTAAGGGAACTCCTGGAGAGCATACTTTTGAGTATGTGGGGGTTATGGGCGCGAATATCCTTACGCCCTAATGAAGGAATTGATGTGAGATAAACACTAAATCTCTCAATTCTTCATTATATGTATATGCCGGGATGATGTATCACTAATCTCCCGATAATGTTGTTAATGCCGCATCGATGAGAGATAAACAAGAAATCCCTCGATGGCGAAGAGAGTACAGAATGCCACTGTAACTCTAATAGCGAAGTTGCCAGAATACCCTAGAAAGCTATTATAGCAAAGACACGAGATGTCCTGTATGTTGTTCCTCACACTGACTGAGGAGGATGAGGTCATAGAAATCCGGCTCTTCTGATGACCTATGTATGGTACCGATTTCGACTTCGCAGTGGTCGGTTGGAGTATGAGCGGTATATCTCATCTCCTCAGGGCATAAGTATGTTTGTAATATGTAATCAGCCGTGTAGCATATTTGCTTAAGGTTGAACTACGAGAATCAATGGTTGAGAATACATTGATTAACATGTTCTAGTTGGATAAATGATTTACATTATCTTTATATTTCTTCCTAAATGGATAACTTGCTACTTATTCAAGTTACAACTGAAATGATTGCATAGAGAATGCTGCTCTATTTAGTTTATCTAATGCATTACCTGCTGATAAATGTTTATATTTCTACTGCTCAGTGTTATTCTATCATTTGCAATAACAATGTTACTGGCGGAGAGTTATATCTCTCGCTGGGACAATTTTTATAATTGTCTCACCCCCGTGGGATTAAATTTTTAGGTAATCGCCGACGAAAAGGCAAAGAACCTATTACAGAGGAAGAGCAGCAGCAGCAGTAGCAGGGACAGCAGTAAATCCCAGGTGGGGATATGAGTTGTCAAGTTGTATATAGAAAGTCCTATGAGTCGTCTCTGTACTCTCAGGTCCTAGGAGTCAGTAGAGTGTTTGATGTTGATCTGAGATTTTGGCTTGAAGCCTCGAGATTTTTGTATCCTGCTCATGCATAGTTTAACAGGGCTGACAATGTTATGACTCTCGAGATGAAATGATACAGAGATGTAATGATGAATCAGTTTGTAAATAACTTACTTTGGTTCTTTATGTCAAAGTTTCACAGTTTGTGGATCTTCTTGCAAAAAGTTTTAATTTTTAGTGATTTTCAGTAATCCGCTGCAAATAATTCGCTTCCGCATTAGTTAATCTTGCTTTCGCGAGACGGTCATCACAGGAAGAATCATATATTTCCTACAGATTCCTAGTCCCAGTAGGACTAAGATGATGACCGATCGTCATTGGATTAAGATCCAATGGTCCGTATTATCCGCGTTTGAATAAAAGGAAACAATTTCCAAATAAATTCAAATTGTATTCCTATTTCAATGATAATCTTAAAAAATTCATAACTCTCAAACGGTAAATCCTTTCCTACTCAAATTTTGAGGGAAACTCAATTATATTTTTATCTTCCATCCTACAAAATTTGAAGTTATTATCTCAAATGTAAGATCCCTTTTCTTAGTTTGCAAGTTATCATTCAATTACTCATATTTTCCATGTCCTTTCTATTTCTTTTATCATTATTTTCCAATTCTGAGTTCCTTGAACCCTAAGGAATCCATTAAACTTGAGAGCCTATTTTTGGGAATTATCCCTTAGCCTTTTGTTCTTAGTTTATTTATTTTCTTATGTACTCCTTATCCAATCGAATTTCTTTTTCATTTCTTTTTCTTTTTCCTTCAATTGGGCTCAATGGCCAATAAGGCCCATTAAGAAAACATACAAGGCTATCATACACAAAATTCATTCAAATCAACTCATAGATTTTTATTTATCTTTAAATAGAGATTTACAATCTCATTACATATCTTGGAAAATTGGGGTTATAACATCCTCCCCTCCTTATAGGAATTTTGCCCTCAAAATTCAATCAAGCAAACAAACAATTTAGGATATGACTTTTCCATGTCCATCATTGGCTCCTATGTGGCTTTACCCTACCCATGGCACTTCCTAAAGAACCTTTATCATCACATATTCGTTTCTCTGAGTTCTTTCATCCTGGCGTCTATAAACTGCACAGGTGACTCAGACCATTTCAGCCTCCCTTGGGGCTCACTAGGTTCATTGCTCAGCACATGGTTGGGGTACCTCACATAGTGCACTCAATTGGACACATGGAACTCATCACACATTTCTTTATCTTGAGGGGTAAGATCAAACTTAACCTTCTCCACTAAACCATGTCAAAAAAAACTCATGCATCGGGGACTCAGCTCTCTTAGCTATAATTTAGAGGGGTTGGGTTTTTCTTGTCGCATATTCTCCCACAGTGAACTGCATGTCAGTCTACTTTGCATCTGCTCATGACTCTTGTCGTCTGTAGGCTCCTTTCAGCCATTGCACGATCAAAGCGACTTCATCTACACGCACTGTGGTCCTTTCACCAACATCACCTTACTGAAGTGGTGACTGACACAACCTCCCTTACAGAGCTTCTTTAAATCCCGATACTGGCTACGGTGGTCATCATCACATCTTTCCTAGGACAAGAACTGTCTCTAGATATCACCCTGAACAAAGCACACGTGCTCTCATCAGGCCCTCTAGTCTGGATCATACTAACCATTAGTAAGGGGTAATAAAATGTACCAACATTGAGTTCTGTATGTTTCTATTTCCACCTCATGGAAGTGAACTGTCAGATCATACTCAAGAACTTTTGAACTCATATCATGGTGTAGTTGAACCATCTCTCTCTCTTATGTAGTTCAACAGAATTTGTCTCTTAACATAACTCCCTTCTTTCTCATGTTATCTAGGTGAGGCGATCTACCATAACCCATATTGCATCTTAACCTTTGTGGTCAAAGGGAGACTTACCACAACATCCATAGTGATGAACTCTCATTCCCTCTTAGGGACTCTTTTATCCTCTATATCGATACACTAGTTACTGGTGTCCGTCCTTCACCTCCTGTCATGCATGGCAACATGCCACATGCACTTCACCTTAGACCTTCAAAATACTACTGTCACTTGCTATCTTGGTAGTACCAAGGTATATCATGATCTCCTGCATTGTTATGATTCCTCAAGCTTGATACCTCGGGAACCCTAAACCATTCTAATCTGGGTTTCATCTGAGGCTCTAAACCATCCTTTCATTATGTTAAGGACTAGACTGGCTAACCAAACAATCATTAACTTGTTCAACCTATCTCATTACATCTGAGTGTTAGCCAAAACACATCTTCTTTCCAAACGTAGGGTTAGCCTAACAACCTCTTCTAGCCAAACTAGGCAGCTATATCTCTACCAGAGCATCCATTACCACTTCACATCCTTTGGTATTAGGTAATGTTGAAGACATACTACCTCCATGTATTCCGCTTAAGTCCCATCTCAAACTCTAAGTTTATCCTCATCGAGAAAACTCTAAGATCATCCTCTTGGTTATCAAACTCAACCTTGTATCACATGCAGATTCCACATAGCTCATGATAAAACATTCTCACAAGGTGATTATCTTAATACTCTTATCGTTTTGTACCTATCCATGTATCATTCACTCCACCAAGGTATGTTATCATCTCTGTCCTCATACTTCGTAGCAACGTTCCAACCCACCTCATCTTTTATCCTTGGTGTATGGCATGCGTACTGTCCCATCTCTCACTCCCATAACAAGAAGAAATAAGCATTTGGAGGCCATCCAAACACAAAGTTCTTCCTGTTCCAAGAGTAGAGACGACACATCCCACCTTGCCAGTACACCTTCAAATCTAGGTTGAAACGTGCAACTTATGTCTCTACATCACAATCATCTCGATATCAAAGTTACTTCCATGGAAAACTGGTCTCGAACCTATCTGGTCCAAACACAATCCTTAGTCATCACCTCTAGGTCTATAGGGTGCCGACACTTTTGGGGTCATCCCTCTTCCCTCATGCATCGGAGAGTGCCCTACTCATCTGCCCTTTGGGTCCCATGAGTTCATGAAGGTGATCAATCCCCTAACCCATGGCCCTTAGACAATGATAGTTGTTACCTCCCAACCATATGGTCATGTGCAACTAGGGAATTAGGCAACTCCTACTTCCATCAGTCTTATCCCTACCTGACCCTAGGATAGACTTAGGATTCTCTTATAGTACATGTTCAACTTAGAACCTTACCCAAGCATTCATCATCTCTCTTTTTGCATTCATGGGCTGACTTTCATCCTTTCACAGGGATCATGGCGACCTGCCTACCTTGGTCAGGCCCCATACCGGTTACCTCCATGGTAACACATCCACATGCACTTATAGATGGTTAACTATGGGTCTACATGTTCACTTAGCTTCTCTAGATCCTATGAAACCTCTTTAGGTTACCTCAAAATCAACAAAATTGGTATACCCTCTACAAGAGGGTCCCTCTCCCAGGATGGGAGGAAACTACCACTCTTAAGGTCGCAACCGTCCTTAGGGTTTACCTTCACATGAGCATGCCTAACCCAGCAACTACTAAAGCACAAGCAAACCACCTATTAAACCATGCTAGGTCGTACTTGTTCTCTTTCCTCAACATTGGATAAACTTAGTTGTGAGGGGTTCATCAACATACCCTTAACTCAAGGGGTTTCCTTTACCTCTACACATGAGGAGTATCATGCTCGAAACTATAGAGACTCAAATCTTATCATGAGAATCAGATACCCTACTTCCCCTCTTAGGCCTAGGAACCCTAGGTTCACCTTCGCGTGTCCAACTGCATGCTGAATCTCTTAACCACAAATCAAGCATGTCCAAGATATGTCATGTACTTCCATGATCCTTTTATTTAAGCAGCACCTCAGAGTTGTATAAGGCCTCACATCTTGCTACTAAACCTCTCCAAGTCTAAGAAACTCTTCTCCCTATCTCAGAAGGTAAACACCTATACCATAGGCACAGAGGTACTAGCAGACTCATCCTCTCTCTTGGGTTTGGTTCCTCTCATGGCATCCAAGACATCGTTAGCCTCCAAGGGTCAAGCATACGGAAACTGCTATCATCCACCTAGGTCACATCATCCTCAACTCCCACTGTTCCTCAAATTTCAGGGTTTTAGGCTTCCAACTTTCTTGCTTGGGGTCTGCTCTCTCTCTAGAGCTAATCCTACAACCAACCTCTCTATAAGAGGTCCTTTCTTCATGAAGGATCAACCCCATAAGCATGCCCCTACCTGAGTGAAGCCTATGCTCGAACTTATGTTTACTCAAGATTATCCATACCCCCTTATGCTTATCTCATAAGCCATCCATTATGATTCCTTTTCCAGGGTTTCATCCTACTGTCAGCACTACTGATGTACTCTGGGTGCAAGCTATACCCTACTTGCACAAGCCCATAGGGTTCTATAGGTTCTTCTCTAACTTCGTCCATGAAGGAGCTACCCCTCACTTAAACATGCACAACCCTTCCCAGGGTTGGGTTGCCAAAGGTGCTAGGTCATCCACCTCTCATGGCTCGTATGGCAATCCAAAGGTATGTCCATCCAAACACTTGGTTTACCATGACATCTAACTCATCATGTTGTCTCTATCTCTAACCCTTCACTTAGGGTTAGGGTTAACATCACCCTCATAGTATGTGTCAGGTCTCTACATGCAATGGAGATTTCTATCTCCAAGACTAACTCTCCTTATTTATCCTCCTGACAAGAAGGCCTAGCCTCAGGTCTCTCCTGAGGGCATGACAACTTATGTCATACGACCTAAGCATGTATCTATCCTTTAGTTTGCACTTAATCTATTAAGCTTATATCCATGACATCTTATTTACATGCTTTCCTTTAATTTGATGGAGGATTCCTTAGACCTTATTAACCTTACCAATACCTCAAGAGGGTGAGGAGAAGAGAGAAAATCCTAATCCTTAAAGTCCTTATCAGAATTGTGATGAGAAGGGATGAATAAGATGAGAAAGTCCTAAAGGTATCTTACTTCGATTCATACCCTAAGACATTGGCCAGGCAGTCACACGGATCCAGGAGTCCTCGTATTCTGACTAGCAGTGCGGAGGAAAATATTGTCAGCCCTCGGTCGTGATCCTTTTCTAGACACCTCCGTCTTTCAGGTAATCCTCTAATAACTCCCTTGGGTTCTATATAATTTGTAAAATTTAATAATTATTAAAGATTAAGTGAGGAACCTTCACTCTGATACCAATTGTAATGACCCCGCCTCCCGGTAACCCCTAATTAAGAGAGACCAAAAGGTCAGAGCCGTTACTAATAACCCGGATCAAAGGTTCGACAAATAATCAATAATAATTAATAAACTTTACCAACTAATCTGAAAACTGGTATAAAAGAAAACTTTGCTTACCTTTTAAAAACTGGGATTTCTAAACTTCTATCCATGAAGATACCAATCTAACTAATCCTCATGTGCATGTTAATTCTCATTTAATTCCACATATGCCACTATACCGTTTGTTCTTTTCATTTGTACCTATAACGCCGACAAACAAAACGTCGGTCAGCAAGAAGCTGGTATGTGGGGAAACAATAATCATGCAAATATAATAACAATGTAATCATGTAATTAATCATTTAACAACCAAGATTATGTTTTAAGCCATACTACTCAATCCATACCTATCCACAACTATGTGTTTTCCCTGCAGAGGACTTATATGATACCTCTATAAAGGTAGATCTTTACCCCCATGGTCCTACCTTACAGGTAGCCAATACATAGGGTAATAGAGTCGCATGGCACTACCCAAAGGTAGCCCAATATCTAACTCAATATGACTTGATGGTCCTACCCTCTAGGTAGCCATATACTAAGTCATTCAATGACCTGATGGACCTACCCTCTAGGTAGCCATATACTAGGTCAACTATTAAGCCACAGAGGGGACCAGGATCTGAGCTAGTAGGCACATATGTTATGTGATAGTCATATCCACATTATAGTTTGCATGAATTAAAGTCATCCAACAATTAATTCATGACATCGATGAAAAATTCGGTAAACCTCGAAAAACTAATTCGAGATATTCATAAGCGTAACAACATACCTTCGATTGCAGATTTCAAGAAAGATCCAAGTATGCAGAGAAACCCAATCAAGCAAGCAATGAGGAATAGAAATCCTGAAATAAAAGTACCAATTTCCTTTTATTAATAATTATCCAATTCCATTACACTATTTAGAATTTCAATTCCAATTTTAGGGTTTCTATGGAAATTAGGGTTTTGCTCCAATCCTTAATCATCAAGGTTCCTAATTTCATCAAATTCACTTAAAACCTTTATTTTAACATTCCCATTAGTTTTAAGATCATATCTTGGTAAATTACTCCCTTAATCCGAAATAACTTAGCTTTTATCTCCTTTTCCCTAAATTAGGGTTTTTATTATAATTACCTTTCTTTTATGAATTATAACTCTAAATTAGGTATCCTTGTATTCAAAACTGATGAAAAACCTCCTTTGTCATTAACAAAGTTAATCTTACCAAATTGACTCATTAATACACTTCTTATATTCAATTAGGGTTTCTCATCAATTTAAATACATTTTACTAGCAATTTAGGGTTCTTTTGCAAAACGAAGCATAACTAGGTTCGAAAATTATTTTTATCAGATTTCTCGTATTTTTCTACACAACTTTCATATAAAAAGTTTTGTCATACGAGATTCCTAGTTATTTCTATCATTTTTGCAAGAATAATCCTTTTTCTGATTTATTTGATTAGAGAGGGATTTATCGAAAAATCCTCGGTCGCTCGATCTGTGGACCGGTGGTCTGCTTCTTGGATCCAACGATCCCGGTTGTGCGCGCCTAACCAAAGCTGCTCCTGCCCTGGAGCATTATATCTTGATTGAGACCACTGTGGTCCCTGATCCAACGGCGACCCGATCGTCGTCTACCTCCAAACTGAGCAAGGTCCCACGGTCAACTCACCATTTGACCTTGAACTCCAGGCCACCTGCGGAACAACTGAGAAGCCACGAAGCTCCTCCGGCGATGCCCGAACTTGTTGCCTCGATCAATTGCGTGCTCCCGCTCGACCTTCACCACCATCATGTCGCCGGAGTGTCACCGTCGACTTGCTGGTCGTAGAGGGAGTGGGTCATGTTAGATTCTACAATTGGAAACGTCGTTCCACTCTACTTCGTGCTCCACAACGATTGAACTAATCAAAAGGGATGTTGGTTCCCTCCATAACCCTCCCCTATATATAGGTTCGAGGTCAAGTTCGTTGGAATTGGGGATTTCCCAAAACGAAGATGAAACCTACTCAAACCAGGGATGATCCTGTGCGATTTCATCTCCTGAATCCAATGGGACTATTAGAAAACGCCCACTCTCTCTTGATCTCAAGGAAATAGGAGAGGAAGAATCCTATGTTTCCTATAGATTCATAGTCCCAGTAGGACTCAGACGATGACTGATTGTCGTTGGATTAAGATCCAACAGTCTGTATTATCCGCGTTTGAATAAAAGGAAACAATTTCCAAATAAATTCAAACTGTATTCCTATTTCAATGATAATCTTGAAAAAATCATAACTCTCAAATGGTAACTCCTTTACTACTCAAATTTTGAGGGAAACTCAATTATATTTTTATATTCCATCCTACAAAATTTGATGTTATTATCTCAAATGTAAGATCCCTTTTCTTGGTTTGCAAGTTATCATTCAATTACTCATATTTTCCATGTCCTTTCTATTTCTTTTATCATTATTTTCCAATTTTGAGTTCCTTGAACCCCAAGGAATCCATTAAACTCGAGATCCTATTTCTGGGAATTATCCCTTATCCTTTTGTTCTTAGTTTATTTATTTTCTTATGTACTCCTTATCCAATTGAATTTCTTTTTTTTATTTCTTTTTCTTTTTCCTTCAATTGGGCTCAATGGCCAATAAGGCCCATTAAGAAAACATTCAAGGCTATCATACATGAAATTCATTCAAATCAACTCATAGGTTTTTATTTATCTTTAAATAGAGATTTACAATCTCATTACATATCTTGGAAAAATGGGGTTATAACAACGGAATAGTTGAGTTGTGCTTCATCTAAGGTCTTGCTAGCATAATGAATAGGATGGAGTTTGTTGTCCTTACTTTGTCATGGGACTGCGCCAACAATGTAGTTGCTTGCATCACACATAATTTCAAATTATGCATTCCAATCTGGAGGTTGAATAATGGGTGTAGAAATGAGGGCATCCTAAAGGCGGCTTGGAAATCTTCATTGAATACAAAATCAACATCTATTAGCAAGGAGTGAGCACAAAATTTTGGCTATCTTTGAGAAATCTTTGATGAAACTCTTATAAAATCTTGCATGGCCTAGAAAGTTGTGAATATATTTCAAGTATGTTTGAGTGGACATCTTTTCAATTTCTTCTTATTTAGCCATATCAACTTCAATACCCTTTTTAGATACCACATGGCCTAGTACAACTCCAGGTTGTACCATAAAATGGCACTTCTCCCAATTGAGTACCATGCTAACCTTTTTGCAACACCAAAGAACTTTAGACAAATTTGATAAACAGTCGTAAAATGAATTGCCATACACACTAAAATCATGCATGAAAATTTTCATTATTCATTTGATGAAATCATAGAAAATGGCCATCATACAATGTTGAAAAGTTGTGGGAGAATTACAAATACCAAATGGTATGTGTTTATTGGCGTAAGTTCCATAGGTGCATGTAAAAGTGGTTTTCTCTTTGTTCGATGGATAAATCAGTATTTAGAAAAATCCAAAATAGTCATCAAGATAACAAAAATATGAGTGATTCGCCAATCTATCAAGCATCAAATTAATGAAAGGCAAAGGGAAATGATATTTACGAGTTGTCTTGTTTAGTCTCGTGTAATCTATGCACATGGGCCACCCTCATATATTTGGATCAACTCATCATTATCTCAATCAATGATAGTTGTACCCTAATTTTTGGGTAGGACATGAATAGTCATCCACGGGCTATTAGTAATTGGATAAATGATACATGCATCTCTTAGTTCAAAATTTTCCCTTATTAGAACCTCTACCATATTCTTATTCAAACATCTAGGAGATTTAATACATAGTTTAGCATCATCTTCCAAATTAATATGATGCATGCAAATGGAAGGATGAATGTGTTGGGAAATACGTGCACAGAGTATAGCAGCGGAAATATTTTTTTTATCTATTTGTATTCCCATAATAGCAATATCGTGTCAACTACTATGAAATAGGAAGAATGATTTAACGAGTTATACATGGTCTTGGAGCAAGTCTAGCGACAACAACTCGCTTCAAGGAAATTGTCTCCTAGTTGCTCTTGGACGGTGGTTGTGCAACTCCTGGTCTTCACTACGAACAACAAACATGACAGCTTCTATAATGACTCTAATGGTCTCGCCATGGACTACAGGCTGACTTTGCTCTCCCAGTAGCAACCAAAGGACTCTTGTCTCTAGAGTAGTCTGTACAGACCAAAAAAAACTCATGTTGTTCAACTAGAATATACATGAAGGAGTTGTCCCTCCTATTGGCATACTAGTCACCAACTTGCTCTCCCACAACAACGATCCTCAGTTGTTCTCTCCCATAGCTATCCCTCCCTTATCAGGTAGGACTTGTTTGGGCTCTCTCAATTACCACAAATAGAGAGGACAACAATTTTCAGAGCAACAGATTCTTGGTTGGATGTTGTTGTGCTCTAGGAAGCCCCCAATGCCCCTCTATTTATAAGCGGGGTTAGGGTCAGGGTTCCCAGTTTGTTCGGGATATGTGCTGGAGTGAAAGGAATGGGAAGATCTTGAATTTTGCAACTTGCAAACCATGACATAGTCATCTAGTAACCCATACGGCCATCTAGTCATACAAGACGATTGTCTTGCAGTTTTCCAATCACATATGAATTTGACAACTCGATTCTCATTAATGTTAGACATTAATTCCTTGCACCACAAGTATTATGCAATTAAAATGAGTTCAAGAAACTTGTAGAGCATTCGTTCGGCCCCAATTGAGCCATCTCACTCATGCAATATGCATGTCTCGCTCACCCAGATGGTTGTCTAGTGAGTTGAGTCGAGTTGAGCCGATCGGTTCATCAGAATGAATCGATCGGTTCACACCTCAATTTGGGAAGATCTTATCCAATTTGATTTCTAATTAGCCTGACAACCCAAATGGCCGTCTCAACACTTGAGACGCTTGTCTGGTACTCCATACGGTCGTCTCATCCTGTGAAATGGTCAATTGGCAATGCAGTCAGCCAATTTGTTGCGTGAATTGAATACCTAATCACTTTAGTAATCAATCCAATCGTCATTCAAAATCAAACTCCTCTTCTAGATGAGTTCCTATGTGTGTGACTCTATAGGTCCCATATCACGTTGGCAGTAAATGTCCATAACTATCTTATGACATCACAAGCAAAGAGTGGTGTCTAGTCGCACATCAGTGCTACCCAAGTGAATGGAAAGTTGGAGAACAACTTCAACCTACGGTCCGTGTAAGGTGTTGCAGTGATTGTAGAATTACTTTGTCTCTGATATCCAGAGTGAACTCAAGGCATCATCCTCTCAACATTCAAACCATGTTACTTGAACTAAGAGACTATTTGAGATAATGTGACCTCAACATCATATATTGATTCGCATGTCCATGTGCATGTGTTTCTCAGTCCCGCTTATCAAGTGGCCAGGATATCAATCTCCAGTAGGAGAGACAAATCCCATATTTATCACTCATAGTCAGTCCCCATGTTTCAAATTCACCCAATCATCACCATTATAACAACCCATGTTTTAGGACTGTGTTTGATGATGTCAAAGCGAACCCAACAACATGTGACAAATGCAGTAATTTCAGGTCTAAGAATCACAATCACCACCTTCACTATGAGAGATGACTATGACCACCAATGATGGTTTCCATGTGTCACTCTCAAGGTGGGTCTGTCTGATACACTATTCTTTAACATGTATTTGTGTGGTTGGTTTAATATTGTCAAATCATGACTAATGAGATTTTGTCATCAACCATCCCACACTCTAGTCTTATGTGTTACTGGTGTCTATCTACCTTCCACAGTAACATCTAAATAGGGACATAAGAATGTACACACTCTTAACATTCTATGATCTCATCATCCAAGTCATGTACTTGAAGACATACATCATTGAGCATTGTCATTCTTTAAACATTCATAATGTTTCCTCATTATATCATAACTGAATGAAACACAATGAATTGAAAGCTTGCCTTTTATGGGTATTAATCGTATCCTTTATGGTTTATGCCATGTTTATCATCACATGATTGGATCTTTGGGCTTACCTTACCAACATAATGCCCTTCAAATTGTCGATAGAGTAACCATTAACATCTTTATACAAACATAGTTCACCCAAAAAAAATCTTACTAGTTGGTTAAATCAGTGTTAATGACAACGGGAGAAGTAGAATCGGTATTGATAAATGCATATTTTAGCCCCAGTGGTATGGGTTTTAGTTCTACCTTTTTCTCCAGTGTGGATTTCCTAGAATCATCTTCACGTGGTGGAATATATTCATTACTTGGATGTGAATCAGAGACAATAGTAGAATCTAAAAGTTCAATTGCCATAGCAGTGTTTAGTTCATATTCTTCATAATAGTCAATTATGAAATAAGAAAAAAAAATCATTTTCTTCTAGAATCTTGTCAACACAATTAACAAGACACATATCTTATGTTTTATTTGGAGCTTTCATGGCATTAAAAAGCAGAGAATTCCATAGTTTTGTCTCCTACCTTAAGGGTGAGTTTGCCTTCTCACACGTAGACTATGCAATTAGTAATTTGGAGAAATGTATCTCGAGAAAAATAGGGTTGTAAGGAATTTCATTCATGTCCATCACAAAAAAGTCACAACGAATGTAAAATTTACCAACTTACACAGGCACATCTTCTACAATACCTTTGGAATACTTGATAGAATGGTCCGCCAATTGAATGGCCATTTTAGT
The DNA here is from genome assembly GCA_963693085.1 of Alisma plantago-aquatica. NCBI lineage: Eukaryota > Viridiplantae > Streptophyta > Magnoliopsida > Alismatales > Alismataceae > Alisma > Alisma plantago-aquatica. The sequence goes on along the minus strand of OY856409.1, from coordinate 1,126,235,448 downwards.
TGGCTTCAGATCTCCAAGATCAAGTTGTTGCCATAATACAAAAGGGAATAACCTTGATGATGGATCCAAGGCCAACTATACCTTTTTCAAAAGTGGTGTCACCTATTTAGCAAGGAAGTATTAAGGCACCAAGATCATTGAGTTTCTCTATAAACCTACTTTGGATGATAGAACTCATCTTCTTTGATAGCATAACCATCTCCACTTGGTCAAGGCTTCTCTTTTTAGTCAAAATTTCTTTAAGAAACTTTGCTTTTGATGGAATTTCAACAATGATTTCAGCCAAGGGAAGGTTGACATAAAGTTTGTTGAGGATGTCCATGAATTTGTTGAATTTAGCACCGTCCTTCTTGTGTGTAAGCCTATGAGGAAAAGGAATAGTAAGTTTGTAAGAAGGTGGTGTTTCAATTGTAGCCTTCTTTCCTTGCTTCACATTGTTATCATCTTCTTTATCAACAACAACATTGATTATCTTCTCATTTGTCAGTTAGGGTCTTCCAATCACAGCTCCACTCCTCATGGTAATGGAGTTGCAGTCTCTTGGATTTATTTTTGGTTGGCTTGGAAGCGACCCTACAGGATCCCTTTGATTGTCTAGAGCTTGCTGTGCAATTTGATTCTCTAACATCTTTCTATGAGTAACAATATTGTCAACCTTGGAAGAGAGTAGAGTAGTAGCATCTTTGAGAAGTTGTCCATGGTTACAAAATTCATAATTTTTTTGGTTTTGGGTTGAGACAAAGTTCTCATATAAGCTCTTGGACCTTGTTTGAGAGTGTTGTTGATTATAGCTCTGATTGTTATTGTTGAATCCCGACAAGTTGTGTTCATGGGTTGTCGGGTGGCCATTGGTTGTTGTCGGTTTTGATCTTGTTGTTGGTTTGGATTTTGGGCATTGCTTGTGTTTCTATATGAGAAGTTGGGATGATCTCTCCATTTGGGTTGTATGTGTTTGAGTAGGGATTGTGGCATTGCTTGTTCCCAAAACTTCCTACTGCGTTAGCTTGTTTCGGCATCTCCTCACCATTCAACTATGGGGGAAAATAGGATGAAGAATTGTGCCATACAACTATACATGCATCCCACACTTGTTCAACTACTTGGATAGGATGGGTGCTCAGTTTCTCAAACTTCTTGGAGAGGGCGTCCAACTTGACTGAAATGAGAACAACCGCATCAACAATGTGCTTTCCACCTAACTTTTGTGTGGAAGAGTGTAACATCCCACCTTTTATAAAAAAAACACACATTGTTGAGCAGAAGCATTATTCTCAAAGGGGATGTCACAAAGTTATAATCATTGCAAAATAAAGTAAATGAACCATCATGCATTATTTTGAATTTGATTCATACATAGGAATACCATAACTTGTTTGTCTTGAAATATAGATCTATTGAGACAGACTTAGCTAACATAACTAAGGCATGATGTGAAAGATATATAAAAGATTGGATCAACTTGGTAGATGGCACCCCACCAAGTCTTTTCTTCTGAAAGTCCTCGATCTAGTCATTGCACATCAGATTGCTTCACTCCTCTATGCTTTCTCATTATATGCAGGCATCGCGCCCCCAACCATCCATCAAACCAATGGTAAGTGGAATTGAACATATCATAGATTAAAGAAAACATGTAGACTGAAAATAGGCTTTAAACATTAAACATTAAACATTAAGAAATATGTACAATTTCTTTTATATTATTTCTTTTGTCTTTAATTATATCAGAATCCTCTAATTTACACATAAGTGCCTCTTCTCTTATGCACTGAAGTTTATTTTAGGTTGCAATGAAGTGCCTCTTCTCAAATGCACCAAAGTGCCTTTTGGTTTTGCACTGAAGTGCATCTTCTCTTATGCACCAAAGTGGCTCTTAGTGAGGATCTTACAATAAGCTATCTTTTAACATTTTGTTTCACTTGCAAATTCTTAACTTTTTTTTGGAAATCCATACGACTTTATTGATTTAGCTTGCCTTCCTCAAATGGGAAGCAAGTGTGACGTTCATTACAAGATATTGCTCGGTAGAATGCCTACCACTACATTCAACATGAAACAAGATATTGTGGATAGACACTTCAAATTTGAACAAGTGCAAATAGACCATACTGAGCTTGTAAAATTCATCCAATACTAACCAACACATAACTAAAAAACAATAACAACTATGTTGGTCTTGGTTCCAACTTCATAATTTCTCTAAACTACATTTGTAGCACTTGTATTGGAAGTTGTTGCTTGGTCTTCCGCTTGTTTTCTTATTTGGCTTTGAGTGTGATACAAAGAAATTTTCATTTTTCCACTACTACCTCTAGTTTCTCTACCTATTTTTCTTGTTGTCTTCAGCAGTTGGACTTTAGGATGATTTGAAGGCGTTTGTGTGTCACTTCTATTTAGTATGTCAGATTGATATTGCTGATCTGGATGAGATATCAAAGTATGTATTATAACTTCATCACCTGTAAGGTCAACTACAATATGATACTCTTTTGTACTCATCGAAAAACCTTCTTTATCGGGATAAACTGCATTTATTCTATCATGTATGGAATGCATGGGTTGGCCACATGTGATGTTTTCTTGAATTATGTGTAGATCATCTGGGACAATATGATTGCTTGCCTCAATTGCAGTAGACATTTGTTGTTTTCTCTTCCTTGTCCAAACCTTGGTAGTAGACGATTCTTGTTGAGTTCTTGAATTGGTCTCAACCAGTTGTACTATTTTTGAGAATCCATCATATTAGTTTCTTCAAAAATAGCAAAACAGATGATCTGACATGGAACATATTATTTATTATATTGTCTATTGTAGTTATTACTAATAAACCTCTTAGAATGTATGTTCTTTCTGTAGAATATCTGCAAGTGATCTTCTTCTTCAATCCAATGGACTCCAACATTTACAGAAACAAAATATGGAATTTTAGTATCAATAGAAGCACTAACTATCATGCAGTTCTTACGATCATGGCCAATCTTGTCGCAAGAATGACAAATTGATGATACTGACTCGTATTCAACCCAGTACACCAAACCATTAATGATAACGGCAGGATAAATAAGAATCGTTGTGTCAATTTCAATTTCTAATCGTGAAAATTGGCTTTTTATACAATTAATGTTGTGATCATATACCCTAATAAGCTTATCTAGGGCAGTGCCAATTTTCTCAAATATAACTTGGTTATACAGAGGTAGCAGAAGATCCATTACTCTAACCCAAGCAATGATATGAGAAGGTATCCCAGTAGAGGGAATGAAGTCATTGTCCCACTAACACACAGTTAAACAACAACCAAAAAACAACAATTATCCCCTTGTAAGAGCCTTTAGATAATCTTCAGCACATGATAACTAGATTGCAAAGTAGTTCATGCTCAGTTCATACACTTTCCGATTTGCAATAGGCTTCCATAGTAGCCGCAAACGATTACACATAGTTAGATAGCCCAAGTTTCTACCAATTACCTTCACAGTCACAGTTTTGGTTTATGTAGAATTTCATATGCTTCTGGCACTATGAAAAGTTCTAGAAAACCTGGATCATGGGTCAGAGAAATGTCTTATGGGATCACTGTCTCAAGGTCCTTGTCTATTAGAAAACATGTACCCAAAGAGGAACTAAATCCAACAGTTGCATCTCAAAATGATCTTGACAAGTTTGTAACTATCGACGACTGTTCACATTGAACCAGAGATTCAAACTATTTAGAACGAACAAAATCAAGAGCACTGTGTAAATCCTTCGGGGTAGAAGGAGAGAGCATTGTTTCAGTGCTTATAGTAGAACCTCCGCATAATCCCCCATACACTAATTTCATACCAATTTCACTGATATTAAGATGAGGTGTTGTCTGTATATTTTTGTCAAACATCACCATGGTCTTCTCCATGAATTTCTAGTCTTCTGGTTCTATGGGCAACATTGTTTTGATGCCCATCATCCATTACATCGGCATGGTGGTCTCTTTGATCATTGTGATGTTTTTCTTTAATATTGGCAGTAGGAAACCCCCCGCAAGTATCCTTTGTGAGAGAACTTGTATTTCTTAACTTATTGATTGATCTTACTTGTAACATTATCTTCAATATGCATGAAAAGATGATACAATAATAGTGACAGTAAGCATGACATTTAATTCATTATACATTCATTATACATTCATTGTATTTCTTAAGTATTACATTCATAGAATTATATGTACAATTCATATACATACATAAAATCAAACAATATTTATGTTCAATTAGTATGGACCACTTACCTTTCTCTTAGAGGAGATCCCACTTCTCTTCCTAGGGAACTCTAATCCCCTAACTGAAGGCTGACAAAAATCCCTGGTGATCATGTAGGGAGGCAATGCCTGGATTGGATTTGCAAGAACATAAGTTGATGTTCATTTCCTTGGTGTGCTAGGATCATGGGGAATGTCTCTTGAATATGTTTTAGGAGTCTAGAATATTCTCGTCCAACTATATTAAAATTTTGAATATCTTTTGCCCTTCAATTTAACATTGACTATTATCTTATCTTCAATGTATTAAAAGATAAGAATAGGTGAAACATCTTTTCCTTTGTTTATTACTAAAGTCCAACTTTGTAGTCAAGCTTTTTTATGACTTTCCTTTATTACCTTTCAATATCTTTTGTATGAGTTATTTTATAGGTGTGAAAAAATGAAAAAAGAATGTATTAACATTTTCTTTTATTTGTTTATGAAGAGTATGATGTTAACTAAATTACCATTACATTCTATTCATAATTAGAAATAAAAAGAGAGAAGAGTGAGAGAGTTGTCCCATTCCTTTCACACATACATAATGTCTTGTTTACGTGATACTAAGATGAAGACACATTATTTCATTTATTTTTAAATCACAAAAGGGAGGAAAGAGAAAAAGAACTTTAATTTACATCTATATGAACAAAATATATAGAAAGAATATAGAATATGATTTCAGTGTGTTGTTTAGAAAAAAATTGTTCAATACAATTACTCATTCCCATATAATTCGTATTTGTTAGAAATGATGTTAGATTATGAATAATAAACCACTTTTAATGTCCATATTAAATATAACATCTTTCATCCATAATTACATCTCCTTTTTCATAGCACACCTCCACTTTGTGTTGGGAAGGTGACATGTCAAAACCCACACTTTTCTATAGTCTCCGCTTAATATATTGCTCTTGTAAGTTTGATCACATTGTATTTCATTATTCAAACTTTGGAACGTAAAAATGAAAATAATCAAACTCTCCTTCGAGCTTCTCTTCTACTGTTTTAAATATATAGTTTCCATGTTGGCTAATTTTGACCAACAATAAATCAATGTTTACTTGGTTTTGGTTTGGCATGCGTTAAATGGTTTGGCATCATGTTTATATTTATTTGACTGGTCAAACAATTCCAAATAAAATTTGGACCGCACACCAATTAGATAGTGTAGTCCTTCCTTGACAATAAAATCCAAGTTTTGCATATCTTTTGTACACAATTTTCCATATGGGTCATTTAGCTTGATTTTTATGTATTAAAGGATGATATGGTGTGAAAAGTATTTCCTTAACTATTTCTTTGATTCAACTTTGATATGGACACTTATTCACCATTCAATGGTTATGTCATATATCGTTTACACCTTTTTGGGAAATATTTTCTTAGAGAGAAAGAGATGATAATGCTACTTCCTTCACATGTATACAAAAGAAAAGAGGAAGTCATTTATTGTTTGTCAACGTGAGTACCTTATCTCATATTTTTGAAATTAATGCATAGGGTAAGTTACCATTCGTTTTTGTAATCCAATGAGGATAAGAGAGAAAGAGTTCAATGATATTTTTCTATTATATTAAACGTTATCAAAAGGAAAAGGAAAACTTCTTGCCCAATTCTTTTGTCTTGTTCTTTTATTTCTTTTCACACATCCTAAATGGTAGGAGAGATAAAAAGGAAAGGGGAAACTAATAGTTATCCTTTTGAGACAATTACAACACATTATGGCCATATATGAAAGAGAAAAGTATTTTGAGTTTTATTTTTGTTTTTCTTATTATATTATTTTTCTATAAGAAATATAATTTCATGGTCTTTTTACATTAATCCCTTCAACTATCTTTATTTAATAAAAATAATTTTATCGGTTTTAAATTACTTGTGAAGATTGGGGTGTTATAATTTTTTCCACCTAAAATAAATTTTGTCCTCGAAATTTCTCTAGGCTACTACCCAGCTTAGGGTTTTCCTTACCTCTTTAGTTAATGATAACTAATATTCCAAGGTACAATTAGGTTCATAAATTTTCATGAAAGGAGTTATGTATCACATGGCATTTTTCATCAAAGTTTTATGTGAGCATGGGTTCACTATTATGTTGGTATCCTTCTCAACTTATACTTACAGTTCATGAAGCCAAACTTATCACTAGACTTAGGACATTTGTTTTCATGACTTTCTATCATTGTGCGTACATGACTATCTAATCTTAGTCTTTATGTATCTCCTACAATTCTTGATATGTGGTGATTAGGCACATGCCCAGATATGTGGGATCTTGTAATGCACCTCTAACTAGCCTACTAATACATGTGTCCCATACCACCGGGCTAGTAGGAAAGGAGAAATTCATCAAAAGTATCATGCTTATGACATCCCTCTTCAACTCTTAATTGGTTGGCCATGACCATTAAGAATGGAGAGGCTATCTCATTAGCTAGGATTAGATTCATACTTGAGATATAAGTAGGTAAACTTACATTCTTTATATGTCATCATAGGGACTGATATCTTTTCTCAGGAGTCCATTCCTAGATCTGAATTTCACATTTGTATTCTAGATTGTCTATGTGAATCATATTTACCTAGTGGCCATATACCTATCTATTATTGTACCATGATGTGGCATCCCACTTTTTATAAAAATATACACATTGTTGAGTGGAAGCACTATTCTCAAGGGGGTGTCACAAAATGCTAATCATTGCAAAATAGAGTAAATGAATCACCATGCGTTATTTTGAATCGATTCATACATACAAATACTAGAACTTGTTTAACTTGAAATATATATCTATTGAGACAAACTTGGTTAACATAACTAAGGCATGATGCAAATGATATCTAAAAGATTGGATCAACTTGGTAGATGACACTCCACTAGGTCTTTTCTTATGAAGGTCCTCGATCTAGTCATCTCATGTCAAATAGCTTCACTCCTCTATTCTTGCTCTTTATCTACGAGAATTGCACCCCCAACCATGCATCAAACTAATGGTAAGTGCTATTGAATATATTATAGATTAATAGAAACATGTAAACTGAAAATAGACCTTAAAAGTTAAACATTGAGAAAGATATATAATTTCTTTTAGATTATTTCTTTTGTTTGTACTTGTATAAAAATCCTCTAATTTGTAGATAAGTTTTTCTCTTCTCTTATACACCAAAGTGCCTCTGGGATTGCACCAAAGTGCCTCTTGGTTTTGCACTGAAATGCCTCTTCTCTTATGCAGCAAAGTGCCTCTTGGTGTGGATCTTATATATGCTATCTTTTAACATTTTTTTTTCTCTTACAAATTCTTAACTTATTCTTTGATCTTACTTGTAACATTATCTTTAATGTGCATGGAAAGACGGTGCAATACTATTGACAATAAGCATGACATTTAGTTTATTATAGATCCATTGGTTTTAAGCAATTTAAATAAGAATTACATTCACAAAATTATTTATAAAATTCATATACATACATAAAATCAAACAATACGTATGTTCAATTAGTATGGAAAACTTACCTTTCTCTTAGGGAAGATCCTACTTCTCTTCCTAGGTCGATGGAACTCTAATTCCCTGACTAAGGCTGAAAGACATCCATGGCGATCATGTAGGGGGCAACACTTAGATTGGAATTCCAAGAACCTAGGCTAGTGTTTATTTCCTTGGTATGCTATGGGGAATGCCTCTTTTATAAGTTTTAGGAGTCTAGAATCTTCTCGTCCAACTAGATGAAAATTTTGAATATCTTTTTCCTTCAATTGAATATTGGCCATTGTCTTAACTTAAATGTATTAAAGATGAGAATAGGTGAAACATCTTTTCCTTTTTTAATTACTAAAGTCCATCTTCATGGTCAAACTATTTATCTCTTTTTAGTGACTTTCCTTTATTATCTTTCAATATCTTTTGTATGAGTTATTTTAGAGGTGTGAAGAAAGAGAGAAAAAAGAGAATATATTATCATTTACTTTTATTTATTTATGAAAAGTATGATATTAACTAATTTACCATTACATTCTATTTGTAATCACAAAGAAATAGAGAGAAGAGTGATAGAGTTGTACCATTCCTTCACAATTACATAATGTCTTGTTTCTGTGTAACTAAGATCAAGACACATTATTTCATTTTTTTTAAATCACAAAAGGGAGGAAAGAGGAAAAAAACTTTAATTTTGGTCTACATGGTTAAAATATATAGAAAGAATATAGAATATAATCTCAATGAGTGTTAGAAAAAAATTTGTTTAATAAAATTACTCATTCCCATATAATTCATATTTTTTTGAAATGATGTTATGATTATGAACAATAAACTATTTTTAATTGTCCATATTAAATATAAAACCTTGTCATCTATAATTACATCTCTTTTTCCATAGCACGCCTCCTAGTTGTGTTGAGAAGGTGACTAGTCAAAATTTACACTTTTCTATAGTCTCCGATTAATATATTTATCATGTAAATGTGATCACATTGTATTCAATTATACAAACTTTAAAACGTACAAAAGAAAATAATCAAACTCTCCTTCCAGCTTTCCTTCTACTATTTTAAATATATAGTTTCCATGTTGGCTAATTTTGACTAATACTTAATCAATGTTTACATTGTTTTGGTTTGGCATGTGTTAAATGGATTGACATCGTGTTTACAATTATTTGAGTGGTCAAACAAATTCCAAATGAAACCAAATTTGGACCACATATTAATTAAGTAGTTTAGATATTTCCTAGATAATAAATTATGAGTTTTGCATATCTTTTGTACACAATTTCACATATGGGTCATTTAGCTTGATTTTTTATGCATTGAAGGATGATATAATGTGGAAATTATTTCCTTAAATGTTCCTTTGATTCAAATTCAAGATGGACACTTATCAACCACTCAATGGTTATGTCATATATCTTTTATGCCTTTTTGGGGAAAAAACTTAGGGATAAAGAGAAGATAATGCTACTTCCTTCATATGTATACAAAAGAAAAGAGGAAGTCATTTATTGTTTGTCCACATGTTACTTTTCTCATGTTTTTGAATTAATGCATAGTGGGAAGTTACCATTCCTTTTTATAATCCAAGGAGGATGAGAGAGAATGAGTTTAATGATAATTTATTTTTATGTTTAAAGCTATCAAAAGAAAAAGGGAAACTTCTTGCCCAAGTTACCTATTCCATAGTTTCAAATTCCAGTTTTTTTAATCTTATTCTTTTATTTCTTTTAAACATCCTAAATGGTAGGAGAGATAAAAAGGAAAGGGAAACTAATATTCATCCTTTTCAGACAAGTGCAACACACTATGGCCAAATATGAAAGAGAAAGGTTTTTTGAGTTTTCTTCTTGTTTTTCTTATTTTTTTTCTATAAAGAGTTTCATTTCATGGCCTTTTTACATTAAGCCCTTTAACTATCTTTATTTAATAAAGATAATTTTATAATTATAAATTAGTCGTGAAGATTGGGGTGTTGCAAAGAGCTTGAAGAAGAAGGTCGATTAGTCTTGTATGAGCTCCATTCACATTTATTGAGAGTCACGTCTTCAATAATATCATATCTTCTCTACAACATTTATTCGTCAAAGCTCCATTACAACAACATCTACAGTCATACGAGAATACTCATTGTAAAACGTCTACAATAGAAACCAGTTGGTTAAACTATGATGAGGGCAAAGACGTTGAAGTTCTTTAAACCTCTCACATGCATCATACAATTTTTCACCATCCTATTACTTGAATTTGGTGAGTTGGCTTCTTAGTTGCGAGGTCTTGCTGGGTGGAAAGTATTTAGTAAGAAAAACATACAACAACTTATCCCAGCTTTCAATGAACCTTTTAGGTAGTGAAGAAAGCCATGCTTTTGCTCTGTCCCTTAAGGTAAAAGGAAACAACAATAGGTGTACTCCATCCGTAGGAACGTCATTAATCTAGAAGGTATTCATATACTGTAAGAATTTAGCTATCTGAAGATTCAAATCTTCCATAGGACTTTCCCTACATATGTTTTGTTAGATCATCTACATATGAGTAGGGCTGATAGAGAAGTTATTGGCCTTAATAGTAGAATGATTAATGGCTCCACAAATATTGATGGCAATAGGTGCAACAAAATCCTTTAATGGTCAATTGTCTTCCATGACCGGCTCTTAGTGATCGGGCAAAGTTGATGGTGAAGATGAAGGTGTTGAATGGGGGTGATGATGATTGCAAATTCTCCAAGTTTGAAAAATTTTCACTCCTCCTTGATTGCCTATGGCTACTGAATGTGCATTTGATTTTTAGGTCTAGAAATATGAACGGTTTGAGACCCCTTTTGGAATGCCGCATACACTCCTATAGAAAGAAATAAAATGAGTGGGTTACATAATAAAAGTAGATAATGTAAATGTTGAAATAGTTATGGATATGATGAGTGGTGGTGATCTAGTCTCACTTACTACTCAATACTTTATACCCTAACAAAATATGTTTGTTACATGGAAACAATGTCAAAAACTTATTAGTCATGTGTAAAAGTCTTAAATTTATAAGCTCCAACACTACCCCAAAGTGTACATGTGTGTGTAATAATATGGCGGTTGTCCAAGGAGTAAGGTAATACTAGGTGTAAGAGTATTAAACTGTCAATGATCTAAAACAATCACAAGAGGGTGGTTTGGTTTAGATTGAACTAATTAACAAGCTAAAAGAAAATTTTAAATACTAATCACTTGGAGGATGATTAAGGTCAGGTTAAAAGGATCTTGAATATGAGATTTCACTTCTATATTACAACTTATATACAACCATATAATTCAAAACATACTAATCAAATATATAAAGGAGGTTTGTCATCATCACACACATCTCAATAATGTGAGACAGTTCTAACTCTACATAGCACTCCCGTGCTTATGCTTAGCTTCAAACTACAAAGTTTAGATCCTCAACATAATCCCAACCACTCCCATGATCAAGGATATGTTGTCAACATAGCTACTCCTTACTTCTTAACATGTCTTTCCAGATTATATATAGAAGCATACAACATACAAGTAAGAGAACCAATCATGGAAACAAGCAAATAAACACCAAAGCACATCTTAGAACACTAAATTAATTAGTGTTAGACATAAAATCTGAGTTCACATAAGTTATGACATGGGAGTTACTCTCCCATACCCAAGAAATAAAATTATACTCGTCCATGGTGATGAATTGCAAGTACAAGCTGTAAGTCATGGAGTAGAACGTAAGCAGAGAAGAGAAATGACAAAGGAATACGCAAGAGAGGAAGAACAAGTAGGAAATCCTACTAGAGGATGAAATTTCATCCTTACGACTACTCCTTCTCTAGCAACCTTCTCACCTAAGCGGCTGGAATGGAGTGGAAAAGCCTTTGCTACAGTTTGTGAAGAAGAATGTAGTCGAGAAGAGGTCCTCTCTCGAGTAACTGCCTCTTCTTCTCCAAAATTGCATCCTTTCTCCTCTTCTATGCTCTGATCAAAGAGTGCTCAAAAATGTCGAGTGATAATAATCCCATGTATGTTATTTCGTATTGAAAAATGAGGGACGATTACTCTAAAAGAAACTACAAAAATTAATGGTGACACAAAGTGTCTGAGAAGATACATGACATGTCGTCCTGAGTAACTAACGTTGGAACTACTTCAGACAAAGGATGCATGGTATGTCAGTTGTTTGACACATCGTGTTGCTGAGAATCAATGAGGATGTTGATATATTTGGATGATATGAACACACAGTGTGCTAATAAACACACACCCTGTTGTCTGGCAAGGATTTTGGCAAAATCTTTGAATGGATGGACACGTCGTATTGTTGAAAACTACACTGTAATATTGCTGACCAGGAAGGAACATAATCTGTCTATAGCTTAACATGTCATGTGCTAAAAGACACATGTCATGTTCTTTTAGAAAACTTTGAGGAACTCTCTTAAATATGTACAATCTCTTGGAGAATCCAACTAAGGTCAAAAATAATTTAAAAAGTGACATGATTTGTGCACAACAATATGTCATGTATTGAAAAAAAGAAACGCTCATCACCCACTAATGATCAAGAGTTTGCATCTATTTTTGCCTCTTCATTCTGAAAATATTTGTACTCATCATGGATGGATAAAGAGAGGGGAAACGAGAGTATGATGTTGGATATGGAAACAAATAGACGTGGGGGTGGGAGGTTCACTAACCAAGATAATAGGAAGACCTGGGAAAAATCTGTATGACAATAATAAATGGAATAGAAGAAAACAAATAATGACATCAGGTGTTGAGAGTAATACATGTAGAATCCATTTATAAAAGTCAATTGTGTTAACTCCATATGAAAGGGAAATAGACTTAGGAAGAAAGATAGATGAGATAAAAATAGAAATATGTTAAGAGATGGCTTAGTATTTTTGGAAAATGATAAAGAAAAAAAAGGGAAAAAGAAGAAGTTGTTCCCAAATAGAATAGGAGTGGGCTACAATTTTGTTAATCTTTCTACATTTGTACATGGAGTTAAAATTATTAGTTAGGATTAAATTTAGACTACACGTGGCATTAATTTGGTAGGAGGTGTAGTAGACTATTCCATATTCACATGAGACTTGCAGATCTTTAGGCTAGTAAATGTGAGTAGATCTAATTTAAAAGTTAGCAAGGAGTAGTATGTATTTAGACCTCGTTTGGTTCATGGAAAAAATAAAGCGGTGGATGAGAAAAATTATGTCTCTGGATGAGGATACTTTAAGAAAATAGAAAAACTAAATAAATAGCTTAGAAATACTTATAAAAAGAGAAGTTGCGTCAAGTAATTGCCTAGCTTAAGCATGTAAATGAAAATTGAACTTAATATGGGCATTACGATTTTCTTGGAAAGTGCATGACATGATTAGAAAATACTAGACGTACCAAGGGTTTCTCACATCCAACATTTACCATATCTGGATCCACCAAAACATCTCCCATCCAATCTGTTCATTCACACTAGACCACACCACAGATACATGCTGAAACAAACAAAATATTATAAACGAATTTTGATTATTTCTCGCCTGATGACATTCCAACTTTTATATATACTATAAAATGGTCATAATATACACTCAATACTACTTTATACATCGTTCCAATAGAGTAGTTTGACTGGTTGCAGCCCAACAAATCTTAATGAAGGATCGAGGTTCGAATCACGTCCAATGCGTTCTGAGAAAAGGAATTCCATCAAACTGATTGGGTGCGAGAGGGGGGTTGACCAGACCACACTCTTCTCATGTCTCGGGCCTTCTCATGTCTCTGGCGGGGTGGCTCCTCCTCAGGGGGTAATTTCTTAGGTAAAAAAAACACCACTTTATACATCTACATTAATGTAAGACACATAAGTCTTTAAAGCGTAAAGTGAAGATGTAGAAAAAGACAAATTTTATTATAATGCTAATCATACAAACATCCTATAAATATTTTTTTGAATTTATGTTCAAACCATGACCACACCCTTTTCATGTTCGTGTGGTTTACGCTTCCAGGGTGAGGTCACCGAGGTGGCTCCTCCTCGGAGGTGATTTCTTAGGTAAAAAAACATTACTTTATCAATCTACATTAATGTAAGACACATAATTCTTTAATGCATCAAGTTAAGATGTAGAAAAAGACAAATTTCATTATAATGCTAATCCTACAAACATCTTATAAATATATTTGTGAATTTATGTTCAAACCATGAACACTCTCGTGTATAGCTTTTTTTATGAAATAATGAACACTTCCATGCAAAATGGATTTGTACATTCATTATATAAAAACAAAAGATCGACATTGTAACTCCAACACAAAAATTTAATTTTTATTTAATGTCTATATAACATAGTTCAAATAAATATATCATTGCACACGCTTGTAAACACTAGTACTGTTAAGTTGGAGCCTGTAACCTGACCATTTTCTTGAAGTATGGATGTAATAAAAACGTTGACATTACATAACATAATCATAGTTTATGAATAAACAACATTGAATTCCTATTTTCTTGTAATTAGGTTTATTTAAATGAAAAAAATAATGTAATAATTTTAAAAGTACAAACGTGTGTAAATATTTTCACTGTTTTAATATTAAGTTGGTTTCATGGTTCCTTTAGGATCTCATACTGAGCAAAAAAGTGCATTGTTTAGTATTAGAATGGTTTAGTACTTCCTTTAATCTCTAATCCGCTATTTAGACTTACAAAGTTGAGGTATGACACACACTGTTTCAATATCTAGAAAACAACCCAAAACATCAACCAACAAGTTAAAGAAACCCAATCAAACCTCAAACATAAACAATCAAGATTATTATGCCCCAATTATTTTTTTCCTTTCAAGATCATATGTGAACCAACCAAAAATAATCGTGCTAAAGTGGCACTCTTACTAACATATTGGAAGTTCCAAACAAAAATGAACGTTATAAATAATTTCAACGAAGAAAATCAGTTCAACAATTGCACATGACACCAAATTACCCAATATTTGACACCAGAACTCAACAACGTTGTAAGTTGTAGTAATGATACAATTTAGGTTAATATTCCCCAAATATTAGCTTGTTTAATTATGCAAGCTCTTGCAGTTGTATATAATTTAATATGATATTCAAAACTCAGTTCTCTTAAGAAACATATTAATTGAGCCGCATCCAAGTTTGCACACAGAAATGCCTTTGCCAACTACAACCAAGCTTCTTAAGAGTACTCACATATCTGAAAACGGGATTAATGATGATGAAATGATACATGTAGTGATTTTAATAGAAGAACAACAGTATTGATTACAATTATTGGCGAAATAAAAAGGAACTGTTGCAGGTGCAAAACGGGGCATTCCGAGAATTGAACTCAGGACCTCTCGCACCCTAAGCGAGAATCATACCACTAGACCAAATGCCCGTTTCGGATGTTGAGTGAGACTCTATGATATAGTCTTATCTCTTAAATTTTCCCTCCAAAACCCCTGGAGCGACTGCCATCCGTCGTGTCCCGCGCCCTCTTTTTCCTGCGGATCCCTCGGCTCCTCTTGCCCGTTACGGCCGCTTCTACGGCAACTCCATCCGCGTACTCACCAGTCACGCACTGGTCCAGGGATCGGAATCTGGCACTGATTGTGACCCGCCGTCCTGCTCCTCGGATGGTAAAAAAGATGACTTCTTTGAATAGTGGCGACGGTGTCGATGTCGAGGCCGACGTCGAGACTCAAGAGGTGGAGCCCCATTCTGTTCCTTCAGGTGGGTTTAAGGAAACCGAAAGCGGACTTTTTTCCTTTTGAATATATTACCGTTTTTATCGGTCGTAAGACCTAATTTCTGTGGCCAGGCGCTTGTTTTTGCCGATATTTCTACTACTAACTTGCTCTTCTTTACGAATGTTCCTTGTCATTGATCCTTTTGGTGCTGATGGCCCTCGTTATGGCTCTCCAACATCGGTCTTTGATCCCCAGAATCAGGAGACAAGGTCGAGTATTGGCGGAGCAAGCTGTCGCAGGAGACATTTCCTATGGATGAAGAGACTCAAGTGCTCGACGACGAGACATTGTTGGGTTTGTATGAGGAGACTCAGTTGGTGGAAGAGGATGAAGAAGAAACGACTCTATTCGGAGAGACCCAGTTGCTAGAAGATGGCGGGGCCACTGAAGGCGTTGAGGTCCACTGTGATACCCAGATTTTGGACGATCACAACCAAATGACTCTTGAAACGGTGGCTTTGGAGAATAATAGCGAGGGTGATAGTCAAAGAACTGAGGTGTTGCAGGATGGTGATGACGACGAGCTTCTAGATGATGGGACTACCCCAAACGCCGTGGAAGATTGCAGTGTTTTGCCACAAGAGCCGAAGACTGCAAGTCAAGAAAATGCAGACATTTTGGCGACCCAGTTGCCTGTCCGCACTTGCGAGGATATCTTACCAGCATCTTCTGACGCACATGCTACTGAGGAGCAGCTACCAGGTTATTTAACGACTCTTCTGCCCAAAATATGCTGTTATCTTGACCTTGGAGGAGTCCTGGCAAGGACACTTTTCTCCTCTCCCCCTTTTCTCAGTTTTTCAATTTACTTAATGCGATGTATGGAATTTATTTTTCCTCTCAAAAATTTCTACTTGAATCTACACTAGTAATGTTCCATGGAAGCACAGTTCTTTCATAACCATGAAAGTATCCAGCCAATGCTATTTATGCAGGGTTTTAGTACGTCAGTATGGGTGACAAGGGCATAGCTCTGTCATTGTAAATTTAAAAAAACTTGCATTTGGCTTGCCTAAAAGGCATACTTCAAAATTAAGTGCTGCACTTTTGTTGAACTTCATCAAATTACTTTTGCATCCTTGATGTCAGTCAAAACAAATATTCCATTGAGTTCAAACTTACTAGCAGCCCCACCGGTACTGGGCGCTGGCTGGTGACCTGCCGCCATGCTTCTTGTGCTGGGTTTGCTTTGCTGAGTGAGTCCAACGTGGCCCTGTCTAGGAGAGGCTCCTTGACACACCAAAATAGAAAGTTTTATAGGAAATACCTCTATTTATTTGTATGTTATCTATACAGTGGCAGTGCCCTTACCTCGGGGGTGACCTGACATGCCAATTCTTATCTCGTCCAGTGTTCAACCTGAGGTGACCAAGAGCTGATGGATCCATTTTTGTTTGTATGTCAGCTACACGAGTTTAACTTTATTGCATTTACAGCTTTGATTTAATTGTAAGTCAAAGTGCTATTTGAGTGGTTGATTGAATTATGCATCAACTTTTATCATAAAGACGAAGATATTTTTTGTTATTGTTATTTGTTTTTGACATTCTTCTTAATTATTTTTCATGTAATCAGGAACCGTTTTTTCAGAAGCCGTTTTACCCTCTAGTGCGTTGCTGTCGGGCTCTGGTAGGACAACAACCTCGATCTTAAAGTTCATCTGAATATTCCATTGAGATAAAATTGCTTGAATTGGGGTTTCTCACGTCATATGCTTACAATACCTAATTTTTCTTTATAGGATCTTTGAGAAAAAGCTTTTCTGCTGTTCGTACAACATCATTGCGAACCTCAGGCTATGCCATTACTCGTAAACTGACACCTAAGTCCACCGAGATTGATGTCAATGTATCTAATGAAAAACATCCAAGTCACGAGAAGCATGGTAATTTTGTTGGACAGAATAAAGCACCAAGGATGGATAGAAATGTTGCCACAATGGATGCAAAATGGGCTTCTGTGCTTGATTCTGAGGCAAGAGATCTGTCATTCAATGACGTAAGTGATTTTTCAGACCGAAACAAGTGCATCCGTGATGATGAGAAGAGGCAGCCTACTGGTAATAGAACGGCGAGGAAACTTTTTGGTGACAATGGCAATGACAAAGAAGATCAGTCTACAAGTGTAACAAATAGCTTTACACAGAAGGCTGATCCTTTGCAACTGTTTGGCACTGATTTTCAAGATAATGTTGATCCTGGTTTAAGCTACATATGTTCTCAAGAACCAGGAGAACTTTCTCAAGCAAACGCATTGGATCTTGTTGACAAACTTGTCTGTGCTGACGAAATAGGACTATCAGATATTGCTTCTGCCGGAAACAGCGTAAAAACAATATTGGCTCCTACGATGAGTGTAAAGGGAGCTCAAAGTTTGGCAAGATCTGCTGATAGAAGTCCTGTAAGAAAAGAAACTACTTTTGATTGGATTGATGCCAATGAGGACGAGGGAGGGGGAGAATTTTACATCAAAATCAAGAATTCTATATTAGCAACTGACAAAAAACCCAGAAGCCAGCCTAAAGCAAGGCGTCACACCACTGGAAGAAATATAGTCGAGGATGGAAAAAGCAAAAGTGCAGGGTCCAAGACAATTGCAAAAGCTCCAAAGTCACGCTTCTCTGATTCAAGAGCTCAGGCAGATAAATTTTCAAAAAGAGGCAGCCTGCTTGCCTCTTCAAATAAAATATGTAATAAGCTCTTCAAAGAGAAATCTACAACACCGACAATAAAACACAGAAGGCAAAATGACGATAGTAAAGCTTTTGATATGGATGCCAATCACACTGATGGCATTGGCCCTGATACACAAGCAGCAGTTGAAGCCATGGAAGCTTTAGGTTCTGACCTTTGCGTCGAGAAAATGGGAGGTAAATCTGTAGCACGTGATGCTGTAAAAAAATCAAAGAGATCGAAACAGAACAAAATGCTACCAAATCAAGTTAGCAGTGATATTTGTACTTCTGGCGCTGGTAACAGTTTAAGAAGGTCAAAGAGAACAAAAATAGCCGACGATAGGGTAAATGGTGGAAGCTTTTCTTCTTCACTGAATCCTATGAAGGGATTTAATTTAGTAGAAAATGCAGCGGTGAGTGTTGTATTGGATAAAACAGTGGCTGAGCCGCTGCTTCAGAAGTCTGATGCTAGGAAGTCATATGCAAAGAAGAATCCAACAAATTCTTCTGCTAATCATAGGCTGGCTGAAACATCAAATGCTTGGGATTGCAAAACAAGGTCTGCTAGAAAAAGAATTCAGACTTCTGAATCCCTGATTTCGTCGAATCAAAAGCTCTCACAGACAAACACAAGGTCTTCTGTTGCAAAACGGGCTAGACTTGCTACAGAAGGTAAAGATTGTGAGGAGGATATTCGTTGCCCCAGCTCTGGCACAGAACCAAAGCACAATGAAAAACTGGATCACACTGTAACTGATGATGATGTATACACATGTGACTCAAAATATACGTCTCCACTCAGTAAACCAATCGATAGGGGTTCCCCTGTTTGTACGGGTTTGAACCCCCGAGTAAACCAAGTTAAGACTTCAATGATGTCCTCTGTGGCAAGGGAGCTTATCAGATTACAAACTACTGAATTGACTCCGCCAAACATACTACAAGATCCTCGCAGAAAAAGAGACATGTCTAGTGTTTGTATTTTATTTAGTCGGCATTTGGACGACGATATAATTAAGCACCAGAAGAAGGTTATAGTTGGCAACAGCTTTTCTATAAACAGACTTGTTAATTTGTTACCTTTTTTTAACAACTAATGATTTGTTTTTTGATTTCTTCTCTTACTCTACAGATTCTGTACAGATTAGGAGTTCCCATTGCAGCCTCAATCTGTGATGCAACACATTTTGTAGCTGATAAATTTGTGCGCACCAGAAATATGTTGGAAGCTATGGCTGTTGGAAAGCAAGTTGTGACACCCATGTGGCTAGAGAGTTGTGGGCAGGCAAGCTGCTTCATTGATGAGAAAAACTTTGTATTGAGGGACTCCAAAAAAGAAAAGGAGATTGGTTTCAGTATGCCTGCTTCACTGGCCAGTGCTTGTCGGAAACCACTTCTACAGGTTCTGCTTATCGATTTTCACTTTTGTCTAAGGAGCTTGCTTCTGAACTTATAAAACCTTGTATGCTTTATGAAGTTTATATTTATATGTAGGGTAAGAGAGTATTTATTACCTCAACAGTAAAACCTGACCGTGAAACAGTTTCCTGCTTAGTCAAAGCAGCTGGAGGACTAGTAAGTATCTCTAATATTAGACTTCCTTTCTATATAATTTGGCTATTTGGTGTTCTGTTCCATGCTGGTTGTACTTACAGGGATTTCTAAAATATTTTGACTTCTCTTTTTGGAATCTGTTCCGTACTGGTTTACCTAATCAATCTGTTATATGAAACCATTTTGGACAAGTTTAAATTTAAATTTGTAAGATCCAAGATCCCTATCCTCTAATAGTGTTCAATGACTTTGCCTTTCGCAGCCTATTGTTTGTCCACAGAGGACTGCATTGGCCAATGATTAAGATTTAAGATTATATTTTTTATGCTTTCTGTATGTATCGTTCCATTATAACTATTGGACCCCTATAAGTAAAGTAGGTACAATTATGTTGTACAAACTACAAAGTTGGTCACTCATTATTTTGTTATGTAACACTACACTTAAATATGACTATTGCAATCTGGTAATAAGATTTGAATGCAGAATTCAGGTTGAAATTTATGAAGATGGATCATGGGGTGAAAATCTTAAAAGTTCTTCCATATTTCGTAGAGTTCTTTCTGTTGGATGTTTCTCTTCCTTTGTTTGGGATTTAATTCCTTTCCCCTGTAATTAAAAATGATTATGATGAGGATGACCTCACTAAAGACTCAGTCCCAACCATGTTGGCGCTTGGGGTAGGCTACAGGGATCCTTCCAACCCCAATATGGTTGGGAACTGAGACCTAGATGATGACTGTGATGGATAATTATAACAGTAAAACACATCAGACTAAAGGAAGTGAAACATCTGATGATGTGCTCAATAAAAAGTGGAAGAGAATTTGAAGTTTTTCATCTCAGCTATCTTCACAAAGTTCAACTCAGTTTTACAGTCAAATCTGAATGCCAAGATTGCTGCAATTGATGCCTTTTCTGTGAGATGTCTGTGTTGATATACTGAAGATTACATATCTCGGTACTATCGACCAGTGTGTCAGTGGTACCGACACATTAATAGTATCGAAGACTGCATATCTCAGTACTACTGACCTGTCTGTCGGTAGTACCGACATGGCGGCAGACCGTCTGTTCTAAAGTTTCATTTTCTCTTATTTTATTATTCTACATGTATTTGTTCTTTCTATACATATCTCGGTACTATCGACCAGTGTGTCAGTGGTACCGACACATTAACAGTATCGAAGACTGCATATCTCGGTACTACCGACCTATCTGTCGGTAGTACCGACATGGCGGCAGACCGTCTGTTCTAAAGTTTCATTTTCTCTTATTTTATTATTCTACATGTATTTGTTCTTTCTATAAATATATGCTAGGGCACACATTGTACCCTAAGCACTTGTAACAAAACTTTTCACATGGTATCAGAGCGGGTTTGCTCCTAGGGAACCCTAGGCTAGCCCCCGCCGCCCCCCCCCCCCTTCATCTTCGGTGTCCCTTCCCTCTCCTACCCTTTCTCTCTAGATGCAGTAGTCACCGCCGCCGTCGGCCTAATTCCTAATCACATCCCCATGTACCCGCAAAATCATACCTGCTAAAACCCGTCACGGGTCCAATTTTCCAGACCCGCAGACCCGCTTACCCGTAGATCCGTATTATTACGGATACAATAATGGGTATAGTCGTACCCGTACCCGATATACCCCTATACCCGTATTAGCAATATATAAATATAAATTTTATATAGATATATAAATTTGTGAGGATCTAATGGCTAATAGACCATCAATCATGATCAACGGTTGGTATTTCTAACCTCTTTCTAATTCTAAACTACCTATCTGCCCCTTCTGTTTCTAGTTTTGTACCCCAGCGACATTTGACATTTCTCGTTTTCCGCTTTCAGCGGCTCTCATTTCTGCCTCCACAAAGACACCAACTAGGGCTCCGACAAACCGTCCCGCTCGACACTCCTGGGCACCTACCTCCTGAACTCCATCCACCATGCTGCTAAATCCATCGACTATGGTCTTCCCACCAGTGCCTAGCTCGCAGCCTCCCACCGACGCCCAAACACCCATCTTCAGGCCGTCGAGTTATAGAACAGAGTCCAAGTCCGGTTGACTGAACTCTACGTGAATTGTATCCCGCCGATGCCCAACTCCAGCTAGCGCCCAACAATAGCCTCCTCCAGGTGGCGCCGAGATTTCAAGATCCCGCCCAACTGTACTGCCTTGGATCAAGCTGTTGCACATGACGTCAGGAACCCGCACATCCGCTTTCACTATGTTCCAGGTCTTGCAACTGATGCTGCTCTTCTTGTTTACCTCCATGGTTCTTTGTGTTGATCAGCATGCTTTGGGAAAAGGTGCAACAATCACTTTCTTTCTTATGCTACTCGTTTAATTCATTGTCCATCTTTGCTTCTTGTGCTGCTCATTTGATTCCTTGTGCGGATCTATTCGCTCCTTCTGTTGCTATTCATTTAGTTTCCTGGGATGTTTCTTTTTCCACATTCATATCTAATATTTTAGTTTTCTGTCATGTGTTAACTTCCTTCGTATATTCGTGTAATGTGCTATTTGTTCTTGTAATATTTCCATTATTGTTGGTATTTAAGAAAACTAAATTTTGTATAGAACCGTATACCTTTGGACCCACACCGCATACCCGCATGATATACGGCTCCGGGTCCGGTGCGAGTTTGATTTTCAGTAATGTGGGTCTAGACCCGTACTCGTACCCGCTAAATTAACTGGGTATGGTCATACTAGCACTGTACTCGCACCGTTTACAACCCTAGTGATTAGGAAATCTCAGTTGGGGGTTGTGGATGCGTCAGTTACGCATCTAATCCTTTGATGTGATATGTATCTCTCCGTCACTTCTTCGTTTATCGTGACGTGTATCCCTCCATCTCCCCTGTTCTATTGTGACGTGTATCATCCCGTCACTCTATCTTTTGCTTGAAACATGGAGGACACCAAGGCATCCGTGGTCTATAATGAGATGTCACCTATCCCCTCCATCAAGCGAAATGGGAAAAATTATCTCTTGTGGATGAATGCTGTTCATACAGTATTGAAGTTCAAAGACAAAGCAAAACTGTTGATTCTGATCCGCCTGCTTCTACTGGCGAAGGCTATGCTCAATGGAAGCGTCATGACAGTCTGGTGAAGACATGGCTGTGGGGGAGCATGGAACCTGAGATCCCTGCTAGGTTCATGTTCTATACTACCGCCAAAGAAATATGGAATGCAGTAAAGAAACACCATTCTCAAGAAAAGAATGCTCTTCGTCAGTTTATGATCTATGACCGCCTGTTTGCAGAACGACAGGGAGACTAGCCTTTGGAAGAATATTTTGGAGTGATCCGAGCTATTGCTCAAGAGTTGAGTTTCTATCATCCGGTGACTGTCAAAGAACAAATCAAGAACCGAGACGACTTGATCACAACAAAGTTCTTATTAGGTCTGAGTCCTTCATGCAGTTCCGCAGTGTCATATTAGCCTCTGACAAACTTCCTAGCTTGGAAGAAGCCTTCTCACGGATTACTGCAGTCCAACTTTGAACCGGTTGATTCTACAACCGTCCCATATCTTAGAGATTCTCATGCCGTTGTTGCTGCTGCAGTAAAAGGACGTCTATGTACAAGCTGAGGACGTGGCACACATCCTAAGTGCACTTTCTGTGATAAGCCTAGACACATTGTTGAAAAATGCTGGAAGAAGCATGGCAGGCCTGCTGCCCCTCTTGTGGGGGTAGCAAACTATGCTGGTATTACTGCATCTTTGAGCCTCCTGTGTCGAGTTTAGGACCTTCTGGCATCACACTCACCAAGGAGGAGTATGACAGATTTATTCTAGCTACTCAACATATAAGCATGGGATCATCATCATCTTCTTCTTCAGCACATTTTGCCTCTACTACTGGTAATCATGCTACCTCTTTATTGGCTTCCGGTTCAAATTCTTTGTGGGTGTTTGACTTCGGAGCCTCACAATATATGACTGGTATGAATTAGACTGCTTCATTCCATTGACTCACATATTCCTCATCAATCTGTGACTATAGCAGATGATTCAGTGAGGAGAGTGTTGGCCAGTGGATCTGTCTCTCTGACTCCTAGGATTGATCTTAAATCTGTACATTATGTGCCTGCATTTCCATTCAATCTTCTTTCTGTTACAAATTTGATTGATACTCTGAAATGCACGGTAACATTTGGACCTTCTTGTTTTGTCTTACAAGATCTCAAGAGTATGAGGACGATTGGTGATCTCTACCTCTTCCATGGTGAAAGTCTGCCTCGCCAAGTATCTGCTCATGCTCCAGCTATCCTTTTGAGCGATTCTCCCCTTACCGTGGCACTACAGATATGGACATCCTTCTCTGGAGAGCTTGAGAAAGTTAGAACCTGAGTTATCAAAGGTGTCTTCTTTAGAGTGCCAGTCTTGTCAATTGGGAAAACATCAAAACATCATAGAATGTCTTATCCCAGTCGAGTCAATAAACGAGCTTCGTGTCCCTTTGAGTTAGTCCGCAATGATGTTTGGGGTCCTGTAAAAGACAACAACTATAATGGCTTTCGCTATTTTGTTTCCTTTGTGGATGATTTTTCTCGAATGACATGGATTTATTTGTTGAAGAGTTGAGAGTCTATGTTATCCATTGTCAAGCATTTTCATCAAGAAATGAAAGTCCAATTTGATTGCAATATTAAAATTCTTCAATTTGATAATGTCTTGGAATATGTCCAAGTGCTATGGCTGATTTTTGTAGTTCTGTTGGGATGATACATCGTACGTCCCGTCCTCACACTCCTCAACAAAATGGGGTAGCTGAGAGGAAAAATCGTCATCTTCTTGATATTGATAGGACAATTATGTTTCAATCCAATATTCCTCAAAGATTCTGATCTAATGCTTTACTTATTGCCTGCTTTCTTATTAACAAACAACCCTCGTTGGTGCTTCAGGGACGTACGCCTTTTTTGTCCTATGTCCTAATGATCAACCCTTTCTATTCCCCTTAGGGTGTTTGGTTGTACCTCCTTTGTCCACAATTTTGATCCTAAGGCTGATAATTATTCCCTAGGTCAATTAGGACTCTTTTTCTTGGATACTCCAATACCAACAAATGATACAAATGTTACTGTCTCAGTCTCCGTTGTGTGTTTGTGTCTAGGGATGTAACTTTTCATGAGTCTACTCCATATTTCTCTAGTGTTCCTAGTAAGGGGGAGTAATTGTGTGAGAGTGAGAGAGTGCTACCATCAATTATCAGTGAGAGAGTGTCTCCAACACATCAGAGTGAGAGAGTGCCACTCATCATCCCTGACTATACTATAGTTCTGGAAGAGCAGTCAACAAATGATATTATAATTAAGCAATTTCCACATGTTAACAACAGACGAGGCAGACAAGATCCAGAGGAGGTAGTGTCTCCAGTCTCTGAGCCTTCCCTAGCTTCCTCTACTCAAGAGAATCTCAAAGAACCATCTGATCTTGATGTTCCCATTGCTGTCCGCAAAGCTACTCGTTCTTGTGCTGTTCTACATCCTATTGCAGGAGTGTGTTGTTTGTCCAGACTATCTAAGCAGGCACGTTCCTTTGCTCTTGGGATTGACTCTGTGGTCATTCCAAGAAATCATCTTGATGCTATGAAGGATAATGGTTGGAAGCAGTCCATGCAAATGGAAATGTCTGCTCTTTTACAAAACACACCTGGGAACTTACCGACTTACCTTTCGATAAAAATGTTGTAGGATGCATGGTTGTATAGGCGGCTAGGCGGCCAAGCGTTGCCTAGGGACGCAGAGGCCCAGGCGGAGGCCCATCGTTTCCAGGCGTTTTCATACATGTAAAATTTATGATAAATAAAGTTAAATCAGTAGATGATTGAATAATATCAAAATCAGTACATAAATAAACACAAATCAGTAGATAACTAAATAAAAAACCATAGCTAAATCAATACAAATAAGTAGATGAGTAAATACAATTAAGTGGATAAATAAATACAAATTAGCTGATAAATAAAGTTACATCAGTAGATGATTATATAATTTCAAAAGCAGTACATAAATAAATTCAAATGAGTAGATAACTAAATAAAAAACAGAGACAAATAAATTTTGTAGATGAATAAATACAAATAAGTAGATGAATAAATACAAATCAGTTAATAAACTAATATAAATCAGTAGATGATTAAATAATTCCTAAATAAGCACATAAACAAATACAAATAGTAGATAAATAAGTACAATAAATACAAATCAGTTGATAAATAAAGTTAAATCAGTAGATGATTAAATAATATCAAAATTAGTACTTAAATAAACACAAATCAGTAGATAACTAAATAAAAAAAGTAGATAAATAAAAACAAATAAGTAGATGAATAAATACATGAGTGGATAAATAAATACAAATCAGTTGATAAATAAAGTTACAGTAGATGATTATATTATTTCAAAAGCTGTACATAAATAAATTCAAATGAGTAGATAACTAAATAAAAAAACAGTAGACTAATAAATTCAGCAGATGAATAAATACAAATAAGTAGATGAATAACTACAAATAAGTAGATGAATAAATACAAATCAGTTGATTAACTAATATAAATCAGTGATGATTAATTAATTACTAAATCAGTACTTAAAATAAATACAAATAGTAAATGAATAAATATGATAAGTACAAATCAGTTGATAAATAAAGTTAAATCAGTTGATAAATAAAGTTAAATCAGTAGACGATTAAATAATATCAAAATCAGTACATAAATAAACACAAATCAGTAGATAACTAAATAAAAACAGTAGATAAGTAAATACAAATACGTAGATGATTAAATACAATTAAATAGCGCCTAGGCGGGTCGCCTAGCCCGCCTGGCCCGCCTAGCATGCCTGGCATAACCTTTGATGTTGGGTGCCTAGATATGAAGACCCCATTGGCTGCCTGGGCGCCCGTCCGTACAACACAGGTAGGATGCAGATGGGTGTTCATAGTAAAACATAATCCAGATGAATCGGTTGAGAGATTAAAGGCTCGACTGGTAGCAAAAGGCTATACGCAGCAAATATATGGGGTTGATTTCTTTGAGACATTTTCTCCCGTGACTTGTCTGAATTTAGTGCGGATCATCATCTCTCTGGCTACTACCTTTGATTGGCCTCTGTTTCAACTTGATGTCAAGAATGCCTTTCTTCATGGTGATCTACATGAAGAGGTATATATGGAGCAACCGCCTGGTTTTGTTGCTCAGGGGGAGTATCAGAAGATGTGTAGATTGAAGAAAGCCATCTATGGATTGAAACAATCTCCTAGAGTGTGGTTTGACAAATTCAGTGAGGTTGTATTACAGCCAGGCCTTTCTCGTTCTATGATTGATCACTCCTTATTCTGTTCTAGTTATTCTGTTGGATCTGTTATTATTGCAGTATATGTTGATGATATAGTTATCACTGGGAGTGATGTTGCATGCATATCTTGTTGAAAGAAGGCTTGCAGAGGCAATTTCACACAAAGGATGTGGGTAAACTGAGGTATTTTCTGGGTATTGAAGTACTTAGATCTCATACATGTACTAATTTATCTCAAAGGAAACAATGTTGGATTTACTTCATAACTCATGTATGAGTGAGTCCAAGCCTGTGTTTACTCCTATGGATTATCATGTGAAGGAGATGACTGATGATACTGATTATCTAGATCCAGGATACTACAGAAAAATTGTTGGTAAACTGATATTATCTAATAGTTACTCATCCTGACATTTCTTTTGCTGTAGGAGTGGTGAGTCTGCATATGAGCTCACCACGACAGTCACATTGGACCACCGTTTGTCGTATTCTCAAATATTTGAAAGGTGCACTTGGGAAGGGAATAACCTACTACAGACCTAGGACTCCTATTTCTACTTTGACCCTTACTGGCTATGCAGATGCAGATTGGGCTGGTAATCTGAATGACGGGAGGTCTACTTTTAGATATTGTACTTTTCTAGGAAATCATCTTATTACCTAGAAAAGCAAAAAATAAATTGTTGTGGCAAGATCTAGCACTGAGGCGGAATACATGGCAATGGTTCATGCTTGTTGTGAGTTGCAGTGGGTTCAATATGTACTTTCTAAATTAAAGATTCCTGTGTTGTCTCCCATAGAGCTCATGTGTGATGATCAAGCTGCGATTTATATTGCCAAGAATCTAGTCTTTCATGAACGCACCAAGCATATAGAAGTTGATTGCCACTTCATCAAAGATCAGATCAAGAATGGGAAGATTATGACTCCTCATGTCAAATTTGGAGATCAACTCGCTGATATTCTCACAAAGCCATTGCAACAAGCTGGGCATACACGATGTGTACGCTCCAGCTTGAGGGGGAGTGTTGATATACTTTGTGTACGCTCCAGCTTGAGGGGGAGTGTTGATATACTGAAGATTACATATCTCGGTACTATCGACCAGTGTGTCAAAGGTACCGACACATCAACAGTATCGAAGACTGCATATCTCGGTACTATCGACTTGTCTGTTGGTAGTACCGACATGGCGGCAGACCGACTGTTCTAAAGTTTCATTTTCTCTTGTTTTATTATTCTACATGTATTTGTTCTTTCTATAAATATATGCTAGGGCACACACTGTACCCTAAGCACTTGTAACACAACTTTTCACAGTGTGTATACTATTTAATAAATTATCTGATTTTGCTATTTTTGTTCTATTGTAACTGTGTTCTAAAAGCTCAATATGTGAAGTCAGTAGATGGACCTCCTTAAGTTCGTAACCACTAAGTGGTCACTTAAGGGGCTGCATTTTGAGGATATATTTTAAATATACTTTTCAAAAATTTATATAGTTTTGTATATATATTATGAATTTTAGCAAATTTCAAATGGGACCTTCCACTCAATATCGTACAACCCAAGTACTAAATATGAAAAACATAACACCACCAATAATGAAGAAAACTTCAATAATGAATATAATAACTAAAATTAACACATTTTTTTTGATCTTGAGGAACCCTTCAAGGAAAGGCCACATAAGTTAACCCCAGAGTAAACCCCGGGGACCAACTTAAGAGAAATATGAAGAAATAAAAATAATACTTAAAAGATGTCTGAATAATTATAATCAACTTATTTTCATATGATTATTTAAATTGACAAAGTTAATAATGTTATACAACTATGCACACTAAGTCATATAAATGAGTAACATCAACACAACACACAAGTAATATTTACATAACTTGGCAATATTGATGTAAACTAAGGGCATGTTTGGTAGGAGGGGGATGATGTGGAAGGGAGGGGAAGTGGAAAGTTTAGCCTGTTTGGTTGGACAAAGTGACGGGAAAGGGGCGGGATGAAGGGAAATGATTAATGTGTATTTTCTATGACTTCTCTCCCCACCAAATCGGAGTGGAGATAAGGGGAAGGGGATAGTCTTAGTGGAAAGTAAATTACAAAATTGTCAGAAAAGATAATACTAGAGGGAAAACTTGAGACTTTGAGAGAAAATGAAAACTTGAGAAAAAAAAATATAACAGAGACTAACAATACTATTTGGCATGCAATTTGGATGACAATATGGAATATATAAAGAAAATAGTATGATATTTTGAGAGAGATGATTTTTATAGAGAAATTAATTAGAAATATTTAAATATGAAATTAGAAATGTAGTGAGGTTATTGAAATATAGGCAAAACTGTAGTACTTCAATTTTAAAGAAAACAGTAGGAAATTTTGAAAGATCTAATTTTTTAAATAAAGAATTTAATCAGAAATATATATATATATATATACATGTATGTATATATATACATATACATATGTATATATATATATAATTATATATACACACATATACATATATATATATACATATATATATATACATATATATACATATCTATGTATATATGTATATATATACATATATATGGAGTCAGGCTAGAATACACTCGACTGTATCCGGAGCATAATACACTCAAGTAGTTTTTCATGATGTAATATATTTTTTTAAAATCTAATCCGTTGATCTTCTTAAACGTCTCGTGAACAACTCATACGCAAAATTTGAGCACATTTGGATATGTATAGCTCATGTTATGAAGATCGCAAAAATTATGCATTTCAAATTAGTTTCGCGCGTCGATTTTGTTGCCCTTGGATGAGTGACTTACACTCATCCAAATGGGCTCAAAATTTATATGTAGCCTAGTTATAGTATGACGGTGAAGATCAACGATTTACATTTTGCAAAAAATAGTCTCTATATGCAAACACACTTGAGTGTATTCGTGCGATCCGTACACTCGAGTGTATTCTAGCCTGACTCCATATATATGTATATATATACATATATATGTATATATATAAAAAAAATATATATATATATATATATATATATATATATATACATATATATGAGGTTAGGAAGTGTGTACCGGTCGGTACATGTAACTTAGTGTACCGGCCATTAATATAGCACATGCGGAGTATGTTGATAAAATCCAACCATATGGATTGAATCAAAATTATATAGATTAGATGTGTTTAAAAAGTCATAACCATATCTCATAGAGATCATGAGATATAGCAATATATCATTCAATGGTTTCTGCAATTTCTGCAACTTACCGTTGATTAGAAAATACACATTTTCTTTTGTTAGATGATCAATGAATATCAGAATGTGGTGATTTTTTGTAAACATCTTATCTAAGGGGTATACTTTACATCCATAAGGCTGGTTTGTTCAGTAGAAACTTACAATCTACATAAATGAAGGTGGGTACATGTAAGCTACATGTACTCGGGTACACAATTCTTTTAGCCTATATATATATATATATAGAGAGAGAGAGAGAGAGAGAGAGAGAGAGTCAGGCTAAAATACACTCGAGTGTATTCAGAGCAGAATACACTCAAGTAGTTTTTCATGATGCAATATTTTTTTCTTTCAAAAATCTAATCCATTGATCTTCTAAAACATGTTGTCAATAGCTCATACGCAAAATTTGAGCACATTTGGACATTTATAGGTCATGTTATAAAGACCGCAAAAATTATGCATTTCAAATTAGTTTCGCCCGTCGATTTTGTTGCCCTTGGATGAGTGACTTATACTCATCCAAATGGGCTCAAAATTTGTATGTAGCCTAGTTATAGTATGACGGTGAAGATCAATGGTTTACATTTTGCAAAAAAGTAGTCTTGATATGCAAACACACTTGAGTGTATTCGTGTGATTTGTACACTCGAGTGTATTCTAGCCTGAGAAAATAGTCTTGATATGCAAACACACTTGAGTGTATTCAAACACACTTGAGTGTACAGATCGCACGAATACACTCAAGTGTGTTTGCATATCAAGACTATTTTTTTGCAAAATGTAAACTATTGATCTTCACCCTCATACTATAACTAGGCTACATACAAATTTTGTGCCCATTTGGATGAGTGTAAGTCACTCATCCAAGGGAAACAAAATCAACGCGCGAAACTAATTCGAAATGCATAATTTTTGCGGTCTTTATAACATGACCTATAAATGTCCAAATGCGCTCAAATTTTGCGTATGAGTTATTCACAACATGTTGTAGAAGATCAACGGATTATATTTTTGAAAAAAATATTGCATCATGAAAAACTACTTGAGTGTATTCTGCTGCGAATACACTCGAGTGTATTCTAGCCTGATTATATATACATACACATGAAAATAGAAATGTAGAGAGAATATCAATATATAGAGAAAACTCAAATACTTAAATTTTAAATATGGTAAGAACTATTGAACATAGACAAAAATGCTTGTATAGTATACAATTGAGAAAAAAGATATTTAGTCTAATTTTATGACACATGTATTTTATATTGTCAAATTATTAAACATGGAGGAAAATACTTGGTTAGCGCACAATTGATATTGAAATATACAATCTGATATTTACATCACAAACATTCATAATGTCAGTTTGTTAAAATTTTTTCTTTTCCATTCCCCTCCCCATGCGAACCAAACACACAAAAATAAGTGTCCCCTCCCCTCCCTTTCCCTCCTTCCACTCCGCCTTCTTCCCCTGCCTTCCCCATCGTTCACCGTGTTGTAAACATAGCGTTAGTTAGGCACATGAATTTAGTAGATTGTGCTGGATGACTTGAATTCTATGGAGTTTTGCCACCAAGATGAAGAGCTTGCGCGTTAGGTGGATCGAGCAAATAGGGTTTGAATTCACATTTTTAGGCATCGAAGGGAGAAGGCCGTGTAGGTAACCTTGTCTAGCATACACTTGGTTTAGTCATATGCATGGACTATGGAGTCCGACGGTAGCCTTGTCTAGTGTATACTTGGTTTAGTCATATGCATGTTTTATCGTGTAGGTAGCCTTGTCTAATGTATACTTGGTTTAGTCATATGCATGTTTTATCGTTAACCGCCCCCAACATTCAAAACTACAAGCTTAAACATTTCAACTAACCCCTCTTCAAGCACTCAGACGAACACCTAAAGGGATCAAGGTCCTACTAACTTCCCTACCCCCTCGTCATCCTTAGAGCCATCTAGGAAAGCGATCCTATTCATTAGCTCATCCTCTGATCTACCTCGCCCAAACCTTCCAGAGGCTAGATGATGTCGTCTGCTTTTCGTTAGGACCAAGATGACTCGAGGAGCAGATCATCCTGAAACCAGCCCCACCCCCACATGCTAGCCTTATACTCACTCCCTTTGAACGTGTCACTCTCCCTCTTTGGTAGGACCTCACCGAAAGCATGACGCCTCACTCGTTGTCCATAACCCCCAGAAGGGTGCCAATTGGTCATTAAACCAAACGACTTGACAGGAGTTACGCATGGTATGAAACTCCGAGCGAGCGAGAAAATGGAGATGGCACACATGCTGTTATTGGCTCTATGGGAAAGCTTTGTCGCTTCAGCTTCAGCTTGTCCTCTATTGGATGCTAGGATGTCTCTCAATTTGTGCCATCACAGTTGTGTCCCACCGCTCGACCTTCTAGTCCCTTGACTAACCTCCTTAAATCTTTAGAGGTTGATGCAATCAACTCCAGTGCTCACCTGTTCAGCAAGATCCGACCGAGCTAGCAAGATCTTTGGCGCTGTACCCCCTAATCGATCTGTACACAATCGTGATTGGCCTTGAAGCACCACACCTCAAGGAACCAAGGTTCGATGCTGCCTTGCTTTCCCATGAAGGTTAGGAGAAGGCCCATGTATCGAGGTAACAAGGTCTTGTAAGTAGGGTCAACAGGGAGAAGAGTTAAGATTGGGATGACTTCATTGAAGGGTAGACCCCCCCCCCCGTCCCATGGTAGCAGACTAGGCGGTTCCAATGCTTGTGTGAGGCGTTGGATGACGATGGGGCACCCAAAGCAACAGTTGGCTCGACTAGGATCGCTAAATTACTTTGGTTAAGGCTGAGCAACTATCCCTTTTCATGTTTAAAATTTGAAAATGGAGCCAGAATGACAAATTAAGCACTATGAGCAAGTACTTTTTTGCCAAACGTAAATACTAACTCCTTCCCAGCTTAGTTATCAAGACGTTGCCTAGGGTGCCCTATGCTCCAAGTAGGACATCTTAAACTACACGCCTAGGTCCTCATGTTGATGAAGTGGGCGCCTAAAGTCTTTTAGGCCCAAATTTTTTTTGGTCGGTAAAAAATCCTGTTACTAAAAAAGATGATGCCCAAAACTTTGGGTACAAAGAGATTTGCGCCCCCATCACAGACCTGGATGAGATCATCCAAAAACTATAAAAGTATAAGACTGAAACATAAAAGGCTACTAAAGCAGCCTACTATCTAGAAGAAAAGAGGGAAAAAAACCCTACAAAACAGCTCCGGCAGCTAACAGGCTAGCAGAAGACCAATCCCATCTACTCAGGCCAACACTGACAGTATGCACATCCTTCAAAAATTGTGAGGCATGGGCAGCCGAATCAAGCCTTCTGCAACCTGAAACCACGAGAGGGTGTGAAACAAGGAAAAATTCCTTCTATCAGCTAGATCATTCTCTGGCCTGCAAAGCAAAACACCAAGAAAATCTCCAGAATGCTGGTTCTTTAGAACAGAAAGCTCCTGCTAACTAATCACTCGCACACTGGCAGTAACATCATCCCTCTGAAAGTTGTGTGGACTCATCAGCTAAACAGAGAGCAAGGTGAACCTCTGACTCCAGCACCAAAAGATCAAATGATCTTTGCTTAAACAGAGCCCGAAACCATCAGCACAAAAGAAGAGAGAGACCAAGCAGCTCTAATCTCAGCCCCAACTCTTTCTTCCTTGCCACTTTCCGAACACCTTGCAGGTGTTCAACCAAACATCAGCAGAGGATGTCTAGAGATCCCATGCTACTATCTGTCAGTAGCAATTTATCAAACACCACGAAGGTGTTCCTTCATGCTGCACAGGCCTGTCAAGAGAGAAGAGATCTGCCCCTTGCCCCAACCCGCGCATCGCCATATGGCCAAAGGACAACCTACATCGACGTTGCCCACCAGGATCTTCACCACGGTGCTCATTGTAGGCCTCGCCTCTTCCTGGTCCAGGAACAAGCTCCGAGGAGCATCAGGTCGAGCACCTTGAGGGTGCTCTACCTCGTAGCAACAGCCAGCCACACCTGAAGCACCTGGGATCAACCGGTCGGAGAAGACCCGCGACGGCGAAACGGCACCTGCAGGCCTGGACTTCTCGATCAGGCCGGAAGGCGCCACCGGAGAGCGAGGCTCCTGGGGTCTCACAGGCTTAAGGCTGGGCAACATCTTGCACTGAGACACGTCAAATAGCGCTAGCCATTGTCTCCCCGAGGAGCATTGGCTAGCAGGGGGAGCGTCGCCAGCAGAGCAGGATCCGATGGAGGAAACGCGCCGCCGAGCAGTCCGCCCAGCGACAGGCCCACTCGCCGCCGAAATCCCACGACACATCGAGGACGGAGACAACCATCGCCACCTAGGAAGGCCTAGGAAACCTCGGATGGAAGAGAAAGAGGTGTTGGTGAGGTTGGGAGAAAATCCCTCTCATCACCTACGTCATGGAGCAGCAAACCACGAATCGGATCAGGTTGGGAATGGCTCTCTCCATCCATCTCACTTGAACAAATGGAGTCGACATGTCGAAAACGCCACCTCTGGCCCAGACACTGAAACCTCGCGGCGCCGCTTATCTCCTCATCTCCCGGCGCATTCGAGGCGGCGCTCTGCACAACGACCCTTCTCCAGCGCTTCGCTGTCCATTTCAAGCTCAAAGATCGTGACTGTTGAAGGGCCAGGGGGAGGAAGGCGTCGATGCTGCACTCCCTCCCCCCAGCGGCAGCCGCCGGGGATCTAATTAAAGAATAAAAAGGTACTTGAAGTTCAAATTAGCATGAATTGGGTCATAATTTGATAAAAATAGATCAATTTTAGCCATTTTAGGGTCGAAATAAGTCTGATTTAACCAAAAGCAGGTTTAATTTGGGCAAATTAGGTCCGATTTGAGGAAGTTACTTCTGATTTGTGGAAATTAGGTCTGCAGTTGACAAATTAGGTCTCATTTAGGTTAATATAAGGCAAATTATGAGAAGTTCATTCTGATTAGGTAATGTTATGCCAAATTATATTTGACTTAAGGCCGAATTAGGGTAAACTAGGCCAAATTTGGTTTAATATAGACCAAGTTAGGTCAAATTAGAGCCAATTAGGTGCACTTTAGGTCATGTTAGGTGTGATGTAGGTCATGATCGCAAAATCTTAAGGATAAACAATATAAATGTATGTAGTAATGAATATATTTGAATATAGCTATGCACACACACACACACACACACACAGCTGTGAATTGAAAAATAGTATGAGCAGCCGATTAATCGGCCCAATGCCCAAGCCGTTTAAAATTGGCCCAAATCGCTGGTTAGACGTTTTGCAATTAATCGCCTGTCCCCCCTGCCCATTTTTTCCCGCTTTTTGCCCTTTTTTTTCTGTACACCTGTAACATTAAGTAAACTATATGTTCCAAGTATTATTGATTATAATGTATTAAACTTATATACACTAAATATTATATGATAAGATGTAGCTCTCTAATATAGAATGCATACTTTGTATGTAAGTCGGGATAATAGGGAACTGCTGTAGAGTGTAATGTATACAGGTATACATGTAACTATTATCTAATTCAGAATGCATACTTTAATCAAATGTACTGCTGTAATGTATGACTAATTGATGATATGCACATATAACAATAAGTTAGTAATGTATCCATGATAAGTCTATTGTTTAATGTTTAGCTATGTAAACATGTGATGCGATTATTTCTTCTTCTTCTGTATCATGTATGTAGGGTGTTTTATCCATGTCAAGTCTGTTGTTTACTATATATGGCTAATTATTGTCTTATAGCTGTCTTATAAACTATTTGGGTGTTTTGTATTGTTGGGTAGAGTGTTTAGATATATATAAAAGTTCCAAAGAGTATAGTATTTATATACATATATGTGTAATTTTGTATAAAATTATATAGGAAACCAAAATCCGTTTTTTAAAAAGTCGCCCACTTACCGCTTAACCAGTTACAAGGTGCTGTCCGCACGCTTACCGTTTAATGTTTATATATATATATATATATATATATATATATATGTATATATATATATATATATGTATATATATATATATATATGTATATATATATATATATATATATATATATAGAGAGAGAGAGAGAGAGAGAGAGAGAGAGAGTCACGCTAGAATACACTCCGAGTGTACATATCGCACTCTACACTCAAGTGGTGTTTACGTATCTAGACCATTTTTATGACAAATCTAAACCATTGATATTCATTGTTATAACAAATGTAAGCTACATTGAGCTCATTTGGATTCTTCTAAAGCACTCATCCATGACCAAAAAAATTGACGCACAAAACTAATTTGAACTGCACTATTTTGTCACCTTTAGATGCATTGACCTACACATGTCCAAATGAGTTCAAATTTCATTTGTAGTATGTTCATAAGATATGTAAGAAGATCAATGGTTTAGATTTTCCAAATAAATGTTGCATCTTGGAAAACGGCTTAAGTGTATTCGGTCTCAGTACACTCGTGTATTCTAGCCTGACTCTATATATATACACCTATGTAATGTAACTATATACATATCATCATCATCTAAGCCTCAGTCCCAACTATGTTGGGGTCGGCTACATGGATCCTTCATTTCCATTCAGCTCTATCATGGGCCATATTCTGGTTGAGATGTAGAGATTCAAAATCTCTCTTTATATGCTCATCCCATGTTAATTTCGGCCTTCCTCTTCTATTTATTGTGCTTGACTCAATAGCATTGCTTCGTATAGGTGCATTTGTTGGTCTGGTTGCACATGTCCGTACCATCTGAGTCGGCCCTCGAGCAACTTGTCCTCAATGCTCGTCACTCCCACTTTATTCCTAATATAGTGATTTCTCAAGCAAACTTTTCTTGTCTTACCACATCCATCTCAGCATACATATTTCAGCCATGTTCGTCTTGTTGAGACCTTGTTGACCGTATAGCTGTTCTATAAAACTTACTTTTTAACCTGAGAGGGATCTTCCGATCACATAATACTCCAGTTGCACTCCTCCATTTCAATCATCCTCCAGTGATCCTGTGACAAACGCCATTTTGGACATCCCCATCTATTTGAATAATAGAACCCAAGTAACGAAATTTGTCACATTTTGGTATGTCTACTCCATCCAATGTGGCTCCTTCATTCACACTGCGAGATTGGCTGAAATTGCAATGCATATACTCAGTTTTGCTCCTGCTAATCATCAATCCATTTGATTCCAAAGCCTTTCTCCAATGTTCAACTTTATCATTCAATCCATCTTTAGTTTTGTCAATCAAAACAATATCATCAGCAAATAACATACACCAAGGAATATCATCCTGAACATTCGTTGTCAACTCATCCATAACAAGAACGAACAAATATGGGCTAAGTGTGGATCCTTGGTGTACCCCAATTGTGATAGGAAAAGTTGGTGTCTCTCCTCTAGGAGTCTTCACACTTGCAGTAGAGCTATCATACATGTCTTTGATCAAGTCAATGTATTGGATTAGCACACCCTTTTTCTTCAAAACAATCCACAACACTTCTCTGGGTACTCGATCATAAGCCTTTTCCAAATCAATAAACACCATATGAAGATCTCTTTTGCTTTCTCTATACTTCTCCATAAACCTCCTTATCAAAAAAATAGCATCTGTTGTTGATCTTCCAGGCATGAAACCAAATTGGTTGTTTGATATCTGCGTTATAGATCTTAGTCTCTGCTCATAATCCTCTCCTAAAGCTTCCTTGTGTGACTCATCAACTTGATACCTCTGTAGTTTGTGCAGCTCTGAACATCACCTTTGTTCTTGTAGATAGGGACTATAGTACTATTTCTGCACTCATCCTGCATCTTCTTGGTTTTCATGATCTTGTTAAAGAACTTTGTTAACCACATATCTCCTTCATCCCCCATACTCTTCCATACATTAATGGAAATGCTGTTAGGTTCGCATGTCTTTCTCATTTTCTTCTTTTTCAAAGCATTGTTGACTTCAAATGGTGAAACTCGTCGTGTGTAAATGATGTTTCTTGTATCCATGTCACATGAGTCTCTAACAATATCTCCATTGAAAAGCTTATGGAAGTAATTTCTCCACTGGTTCTTGATATCATCGTCCTTCACCAACACTTTGCCATCTTCTATATAAAAAAAATCCTAGGAAGGCCTAGGCTCCCCTTGAGTTGGAAGGGCTATCTAGCCGCCTAGACAAGTATCCAGGTCCTCACTTCTATATCAAATCCAAGCATCAATATCACAAACTAATGTGCTAAGAGCAAGTATTGACATGCAATCTAGATTAAAGTGAAGTATTTACATTACAAAACTGACGTTGGGCGTAAATGACATTGTCAAATGCAAATACTGTTGCACATTGGCAAATAGTATTGCTGACAAAACTCTCATCTCCGCCCCCTCTCTCAATTACACTACCTTTTTCTCTCTTGCAACCGTACAACCACTTCATTCCTCTCTCCTTCCAAACCTCATTTTGTTTTGCACGCTGGTCATTTTTTATTGAATCTGCTCTCATAATTTAAGTGATTGGAGTTATTTGGATACATGTATTTGTTCAAATTTGCTAATCCAACAGCGCTACACATATGATAACCTTTTTAACATTGAATTAAGAGTTTTTCTCCTATGTTGCAGCTCTTCTCTTCTCCTTTCATTTTTCTCTTGATGTGTCATACACTAAGCTCACTCACACACTGTTGCTTTGTGATTTTGAAGGGAGTCATGGGACATGGATCGCTTCCAAGTTGCACCTCTCATATATGTGACAAGGAGTGTCAATGGGAGTGGACAACAAGCATTTTTCGACACAATATATGAGAAATACTTAATCAGACTTTTTTTCTTTGTGTCTTCTATCATGGTTGTGAAAGTGTCCCTGCTTTGGCTTGTCTTGAACGCGTCACCTAAGCTCTAAAGGATGTGTACTTCCTCAATTCTAGTAAAAAAGATCGATCATAGAATGATTAGATGCACAAAAGACTAGGTTGTATCTTAGGAAAAGCTCGTCCATTACAAACCCCGCATAGCACCCTTCAGCAAATCACATAAATTAATCAAGAATATACCAGTTGATATTTCAAATGAAGCCCATAGGACTTCTACCCGGCAAAGAGTATGGATAAACTGCCAATATCCTAAAGAAATGGATTCATCATCCCCCTTGTTACACTCATAATATCAATCATATTACCCATCAATGTCAAAAACTCCATGAAGCTATAAAACATTGTAGGGGAATTAGAAGTTCCTCATTGGGTTTTATTATTTGTCTCTGATTTTTATCATTTAATCTTCGTTTATCGGTTTCGGCAGGCTGACAAATATTTTCAAATCTACACGCTCAAAGCCTAAGTGCTTGTTTGTGAGCCACACAAAACTCGTGATCTCTTTTTCATTGCTGTCATGGTAGTGCTTTACCAGGTGGAATGGTGTCATTTCTCATTTTTTCCACAACCTTTATAGTCATTATGCCTCACTTTATCAACTCTAAACTCATGCTATTTGCTTATTCTGTCTCCTAGCTTTATCACTCCTCTACTTTCCTATATGATTGTGTATAGCTCCATGTCCTTAGTTTTTTTACTTGAGATCTCAGTGTCAGTGCCATTAAAGTAAAGCTTCACTAACCTTCAAGGCTGCATGACACCCTCAATCCATTCTCACATGTTCGAAAACCTTTAGCTAATATCTCCCCATCACAAAAATCTTTTGACCTAAGCCATTTTCTGTATCCATCTCTTCTAGATCAATTGATCCCTTATCTACTTTACTTGGCACGAATCACTTTACAACTTTAGCTTCTCTAATTTTCAAGTTGCATAGGTCTCAATTCCTCTCCTTTTCAGTCGAGCCTCTTATCTCTGCATTCTTAGTTGAGCACTGCTCCTTTCCAACATGAACATTCTCCTAAGAATTCACATAATCCCTTGCTCAATCATAAGTGTTAACCAACCCATGTCTTCAATTCTTCTTGAACGATATCCATACATTTTTTATTATGCCCTCATACTTAGTCCCATTATCTCTTACAAAGTTCTTGAATAATATTTTATCCGAGGACTTGCTATCTATCATTTTTAAGAAGTGACTGCTTGTCTACTTAAGTTTTCAGTAAGCAGTCTGACTCATGTACTTGGTGAATCTTGGCTGAAGCAACTGGAAAAAGGTGGAGCCAACTTTATCTTGTGGCTTGCAG
The DNA here is from genome assembly GCA_963693085.1 of Alisma plantago-aquatica. NCBI lineage: Eukaryota > Viridiplantae > Streptophyta > Magnoliopsida > Alismatales > Alismataceae > Alisma > Alisma plantago-aquatica. Next base: position 1,126,194,875 of record OY856409.1, on the reverse strand, counting down.
ACGCACACGCACACACACATGCACAAACGTATGCATGCGCGCACACACACATATGGAACAATTGTGTGATGCCCTGTATGTATTGCAAGCTGTAAACGTATGAAAATGACATCCAATGCTTGTGATAATCAAAAAATTATCCTGAAGCAGGATCTCCAATACAATAACTATATATACCAAAGGACCAAGATAAGTTTTAGTACGGAACAACATACGTTAAATAAACCACTACTGATGCTTAAGCTAAGCTAGGCCCATTAACACTAACATTCCATCTCTAACTGGAGAGTGCATATTATGTATTTCCAGTCTGTTACACAATTAGTTGTGGAAAAATGATATGATGGGAAGTCCCCTTGTGTATATTTCTTATTGATAGAAGGGCAGCCCTCCTCTCCTATAAATAGGATAATGGGGAAGTACAGACTCAAGACAAACCCCTAATGGGCCAAGACACAATTTGGCCCATATACAAATAGACCCAACAACGTAACCAACTTAATAACTACTCTCTAACACTTTCCTTGATGGAGCTTGAGAGAATCGCAAGTCAGCTTGCAAACAAACAAACAGATAGACTAAAGACAAAGAAGCAGAATAAAAAGAGAAACCAAGCCCATACAAGAATATTCCTCCCCCTCACTGTTATAGTAAAGCACTCAAACACTCAAATATTCTCCCTCAAGCAGATAATCCGAAAGCGAGTATGCAGGCAGGTAGCAAGGCTTCTTGGCATTTGGAGCAGAAGTTAACATCAACAAGTAGGCATCATGGTCTTCATCTTAGTCGCTATCTTCATGAAGTAAACCAAAGAGGGCTGGAACACAAGAAGCAATAGTCGATGTGTATACAAAGCACAAACAAGAAAAGAGTCAACGTACACAAGGCACAGACAAGCTAGAGTGCTGGCATACAACAACATAAAGTAGTTGACATAGTCGGATAGAAGACCAATGTGCAAAGTAGCAAGCATATAAAAGACTCCAAGATCCAATGTAGATGAAACTCCATCAGGTATATGGAAGACCAATAGAAATCTTCATCGTCTTCTCTCATTATTCTCCATCACAATAGCAGGTGTCACCGTTCAGAGAGTGTTGGGTCACAGTAGTAGCTGTAGTCAATGTGTTTTGGGCACAGACAAAGAGTCAACATGCAAATAGAGCACAGACAAGAGATAGTGCATAAGCACAAAGCAACAAATAAAATGTGCTAATCATAGCACAAGTAGCAATAATGATGTCTCTAGATAGAAAACAATAGCAAAAGTGCAAACGAAGTAACATCCAATGAACGTAAAGCGCATGTGAAGTAGATGACTTCATAGTAGCAATCGAGGTAGATGATGATGAATAAGCCTCATAAGCTCTCCATAAGGTAGTAAAATCAGTAATAGCAGCATAAGGATCCACACAGAAGCAAAGCAACACCACATAGCAGTAAAAGTTGCATGAAGATCCATACAAATATGGAGCAGTAGAACGCAAATCTTCTTCTTCTCTCCTCCATCTCATCTCTTTCCTCTAATCATCATCCTCTATTGTCCCCCTCATGCCAACAATGAAAAGCGTGGTTGGGGTGGAAAGTAAAAAACAATGGTAGAGGTAGTATTTATGTAGGCAAATATTTGTAGGATGAGAATTGAGAAATTGAGGCAATGTGGAGGATCCCATTAGTAAGTAGGTATTGTCTGTATATGGGGGGTAATGCAAGCATTGAGGAGGTAGACAATATGTATGTAGGACTGGAAGGGGGGGGGTAAAGAACAAAAAGAAATATAAAATTGTTGGAAAAGGAAGATAATCATTGCTGGTAAAGATAAAGATAGGGACACACCATGTTTAGAAGCCTCCACCATGTTATACAATAATTGTAGATGATATTGCACGCTAGGATGTAGCACCAATAGCAGTTGACACACCATGTCGGTGAAGGGACACGTCGTGTCGCATGTCAGTAGATGCAGGCAGCAAGAGACATGCCATGTCGGTGAAGGGATACTCTGTTTTAAGAATTAGTAGTTAAAGCCAAATAGATTGCAGGCAACACGCTGTGTTCCTGAAGGGACCTGCCGTCTCAGTTGACATAACTCGGGGCAGTCAGGGCAAAATAAGTGACACCAAGGTAGTGAGACACCATGTCAAAATCTGACACGTCGTGTAGAATGCACAATAACAGGTTTAGGTTGGCAACGACAAGTCGAGTCAGATTTTGATACAATGTCACAGGGCAGACTTGTGATTTGAGTCATGAAAGAAGTAGAACTCTCCGTGTCAGTGGCGGAACATCAACAATAAACCCTGAGACAACAGAGAAGGGGTGGATAAATCCCTCCGGATCTCCACCATAGCAATATAGGGGTGATATATCCCCAATATCAGTCGAAAAAAGAGATCCTTTTCCACGATTTAGGATTAGATCTCAGTGTTGGTGGTGGCATGGATGACGACGACAATGTAGATCGGTAGAGGTGTAGATCGACAACGGTGTTGATGAAGGCAGCAAATAGGGTAGAGATGGCAGATCTAAAAGCAAACAATAATGGCGGCGACATGGCGGTCCATATAGATCTAGTAGCAACAACTTCAAGATGGATTGTTTTGACTTTGATGGAGACGCTCCATGGTGATGACTCCTAGAAAATGAAGGGTTAGGAAATCCCTGTGGGCAGCCAAGCAACTCCTAGGGGCGGCGACCTCTCGCAAGGGGAGGCTTCTCTTCTTTGCTCTCTCTCTCTCTCCCTGGCAAGGAGGAAAATGTCCCATTTCGACGCTATTTCGGTGGCCTCAAAAACATAGATTTTAACAAATTTTGATGGAAATTTTGACAGATGCAAACCTGGTGTTTCGACGACCAAATGATTGATTTTTTTTTATTATAAAATTTACCAGAAGGATATACTAGTGTAGAACTACTCAAATATGCAATAGTATTTCATATTGGATATGTGGGGGTGAGTGGGGCTCCTCATGTGTGAGTGAAGGAAGCTGAACTATTTTGATGGGTATTTCAATGGGGATTTGGAGGTCAAATTAAATGGCAAAATAAAATTTATCATGTCATTGTTTGCAGCACAATATATAGACTGAAAGACACAAATTTATGGAAACATAGCATGATCTAGGATGGTAGGGTTTCTAGGCACAGAACAAAATTTCGCTTGAAGTTTCATTTTTTGCAATTAGACATCGAAACCTATGATCGGACATGCGAAACGCGAAAATTTGGACCCTAGGTGCGGAATTTCGCTAAACAAGGTGAAATTTCGTAACAAAAAGGCCAATTTGGGCCGTAATTTCGCGAAATGGTAAAGAAACTCAACTTAAATTTTGAGAAATTTGTTCATAAGGCTGCTAATACTACATCTTGGGTATTTTGCATGGTTGTATAGGCGGCCAGGCGTTCCAGGGGGACGCCCAGACAACCTAGGCAGAGGCCCAGACGTTTCCAGGCGTTTTTATATATTTTTTATTTAAACTGATATATGTAATTTTTTTGAAAAATACAATCCTTATACATATAAATATACATGATAAATATGCAATCAATGTGCTAGCAACAAAATCATTAGATATGGATTGAATTGTGAAAGTTTTACCAAAACAAAATTGATATAGAATCGGAAAGCTAAACATGTGTAATGTTTGTAGTCAAAACATGTATAATACTATTATGTAGAATTTAGGCTAAATCAAAACTAACAAGACCTAAACTAGAACTGATTGGCCCTAATTTGAACTCATTTGATCCAAATTTGACCTATTTTAGCCTAATTTTTGCCTAAACCAGACCTAATTTTGTATAGCATGGCCTAATCAATCCCAATTTCCATAATGTTTTCATATATTCACCTAAATGAGACAAAATTTGGCCAAATAAGTCCTAGTCATCCAATTTAGAACAATTTCCCCCAAATCATACTTGTTTCCCCTAAATTAGACCTAATGTGCCCAATTTTGACATGATTTGGCCTAAAATAAAACCGAATTTTGTATATTATGATCCAACCAGACCTAATTTCCCCAAATTTTCCCTATATTGACCTAAACAATATCTAATTTGGCCAAATTAGACCTAATCTCACCATATCAGACCATTTCCCCAAAATCAGACTTATTTTCCCCATATCAGACCTATTCTTCTCAAATTTGACAAAATTTGGCCTAAAATCAAACCTAATTTGCATAACATGACCAAATCAAACCTAACCCTAAATTTCCCTATGTTGATCTAAACGAGGGCTTACATGACCAAATCAGACCTAATTCCCCCAAATGAGACCTAATTCCCCCAAATCAGGCCTGTTTTCCCCCAAATCAGACCTAATTTACCCTGAATTGACCCCGTTTGGGATAAATCGGACCCAATTTAACCATAAAATGACTCAATTTGATCAAATTCAGATCTAATATATGCTAAATTAGCCTTGAATTGGCTTAATTTGGTCCTTAAAAGGCCTTAGGCAACAACTTAGGTCAATTATAGGGCTGGGCGCCCAGTTTGAGGTGGGCTGACTTAAGCCTAGGGGCCGCCCAGGCGGGCGCCTGTACAACACAGGTATTTTGGCAAATTTTTTAAATCTCTTGCTTCTAAAGCCTAATTTTCTTAATTCTAAGCTATGTTTCCCCTATCCCTTGACCATCTATGCATAACCTTCATCAATTTCTACATTCTTCTATAGAAATATGGAGAAATACTCCTAAAATAGCGTTCTTTCTTGGATCTATGTATAAATTTCCCATGTAACCTAGTTAAATTCTAACATAGACTTATACAAGTTGTAGTTTGCCAGTTTGTAACTTGTAACTGTAAGTTATAAATTCTAAGTTGTAACTTGAAGTTTTTAACAGTCTAATTGTCTAGCAGACTTGACATTTCTGATTTTTTGTGCACTTACTTATCAGGAGATGAATCCCACCCTAACCTGTAAACATATAAATTTATTATATAATCTAGTGTTTATGTTTGAACATTGTATTTGCAAAATTTCACAACTTAATTCCTTCATTTTGCAATCGAAATTGCCATCAAAATTCTGTCAAAGTTGTTCAACTTCCTTTACTTACAAAATGTGGGAGACCTCCACATATCAAATATGAAATATTATTGCATATTTGAGTAGATCTTGGCGTTTATATCGTCCTGGTAAATTTTCATGATTTAATTTGCTAATTTGGTCGTCAAAATCGTGAGCCCCGGTAAATATTGAAATTTCGGCTGAAATTTTGAAAAATTTCTGTTTCTGGGCCATCGGACACGACATGAAAATCAAACATTTAATTCTATGCCTCTAGGTAGGATGACAGGGCGTAGTACATAACCAATGTCGCAGTGGTATGGGAGTGAGTATTGAGGAAGCATGAGACAACTATAGTTTATGTATCTAATTGAACCATGATGGTTGTCATCCTTCTTGCTGATTATACCTATCAACATATTGGCTCCAGTTTATTTTGTTTTGAACAAGCATAGATGTGTCTCAATGTTAATCTCCATATGCCTATTAGTGATAAAATGCATACTCATGGAGTAACTCAACCTTTGTTCTTGGTCATGTGCTTTTGTAGTTAGAGCCTATAGGAGGCAACCATGTAGTTAGAGGTGTGATTCATAATGACATGCATACAAAATACACGATGGTCATGCTAATTTTGCGCACTATCATTACAAATCATATGACCTCATAAATGAAAGCTAGTGGGTCATCATAGCCATAGATATAACTCCCACACCCATTTCTCAATATTTCCTTTGTAGACTGTTATAGAAGTGAGAGAAATAGGAGAGAGGTAGAATTAGGCTAGGAAGAGAAAAAACATAACTTATATTGCCCCTAAAAAGCCCAAGGAGTCATATAGTAAAATCTGCAGACATTGAACCTCGTTTCTCGAAATAATACCTATGTTTCTGGAAATTTCGCTGAAATGCAGACAAAATTGGCCTTTTTTCATCAAAATTTACCTAATGTGTCGAAATTCGAAAAAAGCCATCGATTTTTTTTTTCATGACGAACTTCCCTACATACAGACATGTAAAGCCATTTCTATGTCCGATGGATGCGGCATCGAGATAATTGGCGATATTTCGCCAGTTTTGATGAAATTTTGAACATTGCTCTCAAGGTTGGGGCTGGCGTAGGAAAGCTTGCTTTCATACCATGTGGAAAAATGATATGATAGGGAAGTCCTCTTGTGTATATGTCTTATTGATAGGGGCAACCCCCTCTCCTTTAAATAGGATTAGGGGGAAGTGTACAAATTCAAGACAAATCCTAATGGGCCAAGTCACAATTGGGCCCATATACAAATAGATCCAACAACTTAATTAACTAAATCACTAGGCCCTTTAACAAGTTAAAGGGGGAAAGAAGAAGAGGCTTAGTGGAAATATGAACAACCTATTCACCGATCCTCACATAAGCTGTGGTGATCTTTTTTGCATGAACCACCTGTACAAAATGGCAGTCGATCTGTATGTGTTTTCTGCCCTCGTGGAAATTTTGATTAATTACAATTCATATCGGTGCTTCGTTGTCAAATTTAAGAGTTTGCGGTAGTAGGAATACCCAGTTCTTGAAGGATGACACTTCCTCATTAGATATCACGATTCACAACATGCATAAACCATGACTTTGGATTTTTCTTCGGTGCTTGAGTGAGCGACAAAGTACTGCCTTTTTGCTTTGATGATACCATAAGTCAAAGGGGCAGATATAGCTTGGACTAAGCACAATTGCAGGAACAGGCCAGGAAAGCAGTTAATTTCTCAACTAGAGCTTTCCTCTTTTTCTTCGCCGCTGTCTTAGTAACTGAAGAAGAGTATGGTTTTCAAAATGATCTCCCAAAATTACATAGAAACCCGGGGTTGATCTTCTATCATGATCACAACAAACACCTTGAATAATGGACTGTGCAAATCACAAGTAGATAGTGAAAATTATCGTTTGACATGTTCTTTTGTTGACTATTATGTAAGAAAAGTGCTCTTTAGGTGTTAGATTTCCCAAGTCCCATTGTATAGCTATTTATATTCAACACACTGTTAATTTGCCAAAATTTGAAATATGGGCACTCCACTTCATGCTTGTGGATTCTTCCAATGCTGTTGTCATAAACATCTTTTAAAATGTTCCATCCTTTTGCCTGCTCCCATATCTTTGGCTGTAATGAATTTTACAGTTGGAAGATCTTGATTGGTTTTATCTAAAGAATCCAAAGATCCTATATCTGTTTTTGTAATCTCTATTAGTGTTCCTTGTCCTATCTTCGTGTTAAATCATTTTGCTTTGCATCATAGGTTGTAACTTCTCATTTCATTGCTATCTATATAGCAATTGTTTCCTTCCGACTTCACAAACAACATTTGATGGGGAACCAATTTCCCAAAACTGGATTCGATGAAAATCTTTTCTGGATAAATATCCAAAGATGAATATTTATAATAAATGACTGAACAATTGCTACTAAGTACTAATCATCAAAATATTACAACATAATAAGCTCCTTTAAACTAATAAAACTTGGAGCTTACAATACAAAATAATTCCCATAAATGACATGTAATCCCTGAGAACTAATAATATATCCCTACATTTTTTTGAAACATCAATAAGCTTAGGATATGTAATTAACCCAAATAGGTTGCTGTAGGACTTCTATCCTGCATCAACTCACCTCACCTGCAAAAGACAAGTATCTGGTGACCATAGAATTCAATGTTCGATTTTGATTGATGGGATAGAAATAGAAATTTATAGAAATTTTGACATTTACGCCGCTAACAATTTTGATGCCAAAACGAACAAATTAAATCATGAAATTTTACCAGGACGGTCTACATGCCAAGATAAAGTTATTTATGCAATAATATTGCATATTGGATATGCGGGGAAGGGGGTCTCCCACATGTGCCAGTGAAGGGAACCGAACATTTTGACATGGATTTTGATGGTAATCTCGATAGTAAAATAAAGAAAATTTATGAAAATTTTCCAATCTCCGTATCTAGACATAAAGAAATAGAACATATAATAACTTTATATGTTGAGAGGTCAGGGTGGGTCTCTTTGTTTAATGAGTAATGAGTGGGTGCACAATGAACTGAACAGTCGAGTCTGTTAGACTATTACAAATTTACAAAACTGCAAGTGGTGGCATAAAACTTAAAACTTACAATTACAAGTTACAAACTTACAAAGTACAACTTACATTATCTATGTTTTTACCAGTAACTAGTGTTTAGTATTATTTAGAAATTAATAAGTATTAAGTAGTACTGACTAGTAACTACTAAGTAATAAGTAGTAACTAGTTGTATTATGTATATAAATTATAATTACTAACTACAAGCTAGTAAGAGTAAAGTGAGTAGTAACTATCAGATCAGTAGTAATGTATTTATAATCATCAGGTATTATTTATATTACATTCCCCCTTTTTATTAATTTGTAGGCCTGTATTATCTATTAGGTATAAGATAAAAATATGCTTTGATAGTTTTTATCGAAATTAGTTCATGTTGATTGTTTAAGTCTAATATTAACATTTAATTAGGCTCAATAGGTCATTTCTACATAGATATGAGAAAATACACCCCAAAATAGCTTTTAAAGCCATTCCAATGTATTAATTGCAAAATATGTGTTAGAATTTAAAAATTATTGTCGATCTACATACCTCATACCATTATTTCATAGATCTACAAGTTTGTTTGTAGATCATGTGATTTTCAAAAGATCTAACAATTAGAACTTTGTTTTTTTGAAGTGCTTCTCCAAAATCTATATAGAAGAAAGTAGGAATATAAGGAGGTGTAGATGGGCCAGAAATAGTGGAAACATACCTTAGAATCAAGAAAAGTAGCCTCCCGTAGCAAAAAATTCAAAGAAAACCGCCTACCCAAGATGTAGCAGTAACAAACCGTGTAATAGTATTTTGCGAAATGCATGTCGCATTTCTGTGACATTTCTTAAAATTAATGCTCAAACTTGGCTTCGTTGCTGCGAATTTCCCTCTACTTTGTGAAATTTCACACCTAGCTATCAAATTATTAGAAACTTTTGCAAAATTGCCCCCGGTCCCTGTGTGGATTATTTGAGGCCCAAATACTAGTACTACAGTACGACAACAATGTTGCTATGTATCAATAAAAGGAAGTGCGAAGGGAATCTTCCCGTGTTCCTTCTGGGCATTGTAGCCCTTGAGTGAGGAAGGGAAGGCCCCAACGCGCCTACCAGTGCTGGTCTCATGGGGTCACACCCCTTCAGTCAATGCTGACACATGTTGTGTGGATCGGGTGTTGCTTCGTCGTGTCTCATGGGTTCAGGAAGAAGTTCCCTCATACTCCCTGAGGCCTAGAAGCGCCCTAAAGCAAGCTTAGATGACCGCAATGGCCTAGGGGACTAGGGAGGGAGGGTGGTTGGCCGTTGATGTTGATGGAGCAAGAGTTGGCTACTCCTTTTGTCGCAACGATGTTACTTCATTCTTTCACTATAGCCACAACTAAAATCATAGGCAAAAAGATGAAGAATATGGAGATAAGGAACAATGAAAGAAGAACTAGAGAGGGATTTGGAAGGGAAGGAAGAGGAACAAATGAAGTAGATTCTAGGAAGGGTGGCGATGATGGCATACTTTGCAAACTACGTTGCGCCTTTTTTTTACTGGGATATTGAATTGATTCTAGACCTAGTGTTTAGGATAAACCAATAATGGATGGAGTGCCCAGACCTAGACCTAGATCTTAGGTTTTGGGCTTTGATACAAGCTAATTGGGAACCAATTTCCAAAAACTCGAATTAAATAATCTAACTCATCCTAGATTATACTGCAACAAATATTTTAAACTATACATGATGCAGTGACTGACTAATTGCCCAGTTAATAACCAAATGTATAATAAACCCAATTTAACAAATAAAACTTTGAATGCATTTATAAGTCCAGAATAAACAATAAATTCTGGCAATTAACTTAGACACGCAAAATAGCCCAAAGTATCCAATTAACCCTGTTCCGTCTCTTGTGGGAGTTTCTGTCCTACATCATGATTTCATCATCATCGGCATTAGCATACTAAATAAAACCCATTGCCATTAGAATACCCTCTTTACAACCTGAACTCCCCCCTCCCACGTTAGCTCATGTCGACACGGCAAACTGTTCAAAAGGGTATTAGTACGTGTCATGTGAGTCGATGTCTTAGAGTATATCATGTAAGACTTCTTCAAAAGCACTATTTTGGTATTTTTCTTGTATATCGACTCTTTTTTTGGTGGCATGTTATACTTACCTAATTTCAAATAAATATTGACAGCCGATGGAGAGAGTAGCTAGATCTTTGTTAAATGATGCCACCCTGCTGGATGACCTTTTGGTAATTTCTTGTGAAGAAGATTATACAGCTTGTGCTCCACTTCTTGAGAGAGGTAAAATTTGAAATCTGACTCATATATGCATTAGATCAATATCTTCCCGCTAAAGATAGTCAATGCTTGTGTTTTTGTCAACTTATTAGGACACCTGTCAGTAATATTCATAAATGTCAGATGAAACATGATCTGCAAAATACATTGTTTGTCACTTATAAATACACCATATGTTTTCGTAGTCTGATCACAGTGGAAGTGTTGATACCTTAAAACCACCGATTATAAAGACAAATGAATATCTACAAATCAACTTTTACCAATTCATAAATATCACTTAACCTGGTTAAGTGCAAGTGCTGAAAAGTTCAACAAGTGGAAGCAGACAGTGTTGATGACAACATCTACCTCGATAAGCCAACAATACATAGAAATGAGTCTTTAATGATCTGATGATGCGTATGCTTTTACTGTCTAACCTAGTTAACATAAACGACTTTTAAGTTAAAACAGTCCAAAGCCAAAAAATCAACCCTCTATGTAGTGTTTCCATCTCCCCGCAGTCTTGCTACAATAATGGCACTAGCCAATGAGCTATGATGTTCAGCTGTTCAGTTCCGAAACTTGTATATAGGAGGATTGAACCTGATCTGTACGAGGGAAAAGTGACCTCCAACGAACAACTTTGTTAAATTATATGCCTGGGTTAGAATCCATTAGGGGGTCTGTAAAGGTCTATTTATTACACCATGCGGTGTTAATACTCATGTGATAATGCTATATGTGGTTGTGGTGTTATGTCAGTTACCAAACAAAACCATCTCTATATTCTAGCAAGCTATTTTTGTTTTTGCAAATATGTGCTTATTATGGAGACAAAGGCAAGATGACGGAAAGTTAAGACATACAGAGAGAGAGAGAGAGAGAGAGAGAGAGAGAGAGAGAGAGAGAGAGAGAGAGAGAGAGAGAGAGAGAGAATCTTTTGTTTGGTAATGTAGACATGTTTGTAGAAGAAAGAAAGTGGATAAGAAAATAGGAAAAAGATTGAAAAAATGGGAGAGGAGAGAAGAGGGTTAAAGAAAAAATAGCAATTGAAAATCAGCAATTTGATTGGCTAGAATATATTAGAGTATGTGAAAATGGCATTAATGTGATAATCAAGAAATAACTTGCTCTGTTTATAATAGTGTAGATATAAAATCACAGTAACTATAAAATCAACTGAAAATCTTCTAGCAATTATTCTTAATGAAAGGTTGTTTATGTAAACCTCCTATCCTAGGAAGCATGGACACTTCCCGGAGGCTGCCGTGTCTGTCTTTGTGTCTGACACGTGTCCAACATGGACACGTGGTGGACACGGCCCAAAAGTGTCCAAATCCTACTTTTTTTATCAGGAGTTGGACACAATTCGGACATAGCTTGGACAAATATGACCCAACATTAAGAAGGGGAAACACCTCCATCATTGTATTCACTCTCCTTTTCTACAAATAACGACATACCTTCCTCTTCTTTCTTTGTTGTCCACCATGAAAACACTATTTTTTTATTGTCCCAAAATTTATATGCAAAAGATTTTATTGTGAGTTCATTCTTGTGGTATATAACTCGTTATTATCTGTGAATAAATTGTCTATGAGGTTGACAATTATTATGATTACAATGTGGATCTGTTTGATGTTATGTCTTCGATGGCTTGATTTGTTGTTTAAAAAAATATGAAATTGGATATAGCGTGGATGAGATGATCTGTGTTTGAATGTTCTTGTTTCTTATTTTTATCTTTATACATGAAAATAATATACATGTATACATATTTTTTTGCCGTGTCCAGTGCCGTGTCCTATATTTTTGAAAATAGAAGTGTCCTGTGTCCGTGTCGGTAACTTTGTCTGTATCTGTGTCCATGCTTCCTAGTCCTAGCATGCGGCGTAAGCATAAAAAATGAAAATAGCAGAAAGGAAGTGCAAAATGTCCTTTGCACTATTCATTCAAAGCTAAAAAGGATTCTATACCTTAAATGGAAACTTGCCTATACTTGATCCTTCTTTTGTATATGAAACCTTATATATGATTCTTCTATATGGAGCGTGGACAAGAAAATTATTGTTTTGAAGTTATATCCTAAAAGTCATTCAATTGTGAGTTATCTAACATATTCATCATGAGGTCACTCATTTTCTATACATCAATCTAACTATATAATTAGACAGTGACTATCCTAATATATAAAGTAGATTAACACAATCTATCCACTTACAATCATAGCGACACTCTTAATAGCTGCAATCTATATGTTTTGATTATACAAAAAACTTGCTAACACTTTATAAATGAATAGTTATAAGGAATTCATTTTTACCAAAGGGTATACAATTCCTGGTTCTATTAGTTGATATCTTCCTTGTCAAGGTGGCTAAGCATTACTCCTCACCTAAGGGCTGCCTACATAGCCAATTATGTCTTTTCTATTTTTTGTTTCTATATATATTTCGTGAATGTTATGCCCACATACAATTATATTCAATTGTATACAGAATCATATGCATTGGATTTCTGTAACCTTGGTCAATCAATAATTGGCCTAAATGACACTTAACACGAGCTGGTCTGGAAATCAGTCCGTAGACTCCGTACAACCAAATATGCTCCTGCATATGCCTATGCTGGCACACCACATATTACAAATTGGTCCACTAAGGTCTTGGGCCGCATATGCTGCTGCTAGGCCAATCAAGCTGGCAATTAAAACTCTGCTCTTTGAAAATCCCACTAGTTACATCCTTACACGTGTATAGTCATACATATATTTGTATGTATATGTACATTTAATTACATAGTTATGCATAATCTTATATTTGTATATGTATATATATTATACATAAATACATATAAATATTTGACTATATGTGCATATATACACATATTTCATATTGATATGTGCACATATTGATATATTTACATTTCTAAAATACATACATATAAATATATACCCACATTATAATATATTAGTACATTTATGTATACAGTTCAAAATATATACATGTATTCTTGCAGGACACATATTCCAAAACACATACATATATAAACATATTATACGTGTATATTAATATGTTTTCATTTCAATATTTGTATAACAATAGATTCTAATATGTAAATGTATTATTTCATCAGTCCAATATGTGATTTTATTCTTGTAAGTAAACTTATTAAAATAAAAAAGTAAAAACTGGATACACTCTTGCTTATACTCCCACATACCACATATACTACAATACCCTCTTCTCCTATACACCTAATCACTTTTTTGAACAATATGACGACCTAAATTACACCTAAGTGGTCTTAATTGACCTTACCTGACCTTGATTGGTCCTAATTTGACTTTACTTGGACCTAGATTAGATTACTCCTAACTTACTTTAAGACTTAATTTAACTACCATAATACAATTAAACCTAACTTTCCCTAATTTGACCTAAATCCATACCCAATCCAACCCTAAAATACCTAAGTTGATATAATTTGACGTAATTGAGATCTAAACAATCCTAGTGCAGCCTTAAAGAAGCTTAAATTGAGCCGAAAAGTGGCTATAAGCCCACCTAGGTCAATGACCTAGAAGCCTAGGATTGGACCCTTTTCTATGGCGGCTAGGCTTGCACCTTGATGACTGGTTGATTCCAAGTATCCAAGCTTTGCATCTCTTGATTTTGGACAAGCAAAACGAAATGCATCTGCATATGGCTAAGAGATCAACTAACTACTTAATGGTCTTGTAGCGTGTCATTACAACTACTAGCGCCATTGGGTGAATGACTCACATCTCCCTTCCTCATCTTTGACATCATTGTCTTTATCATCCACTATCTTGTCATCTTCATCATCCACCATAATAGCTTTTCTAATATAGTACCAAAGAGAAGTTGATCTCATACATGGATTCTTCTCGAGCAACTTGTATCCTATGGTTTGAATGTTACCTTCTTGGTTTTTAAGTACAGGTTTAACTTTAAAGCTTTCATCATTAATAATTCTGATTAGGACTTTTGCATATTGCGACGCCTCCCTTCTAGATTGGACATAAGTTTGAACCAAATCAAATCAATCTTCTTTGAACTACTTGAGTGGTAGTTATCACTGTCATCATTGTTGTCTAAGCCTTAATCTCAACTAGGATTGAGGAATAAACGAAGTAGATTTGGAACATATCGAATTGAATCAAAATACAATCATTTTGATAAAGTTTCAATGCGTTACATGGTTCACTAGTTTGGTTTGCTTCAATTTGTTCGGGGTACAAATATACCAAGCTGAAGCCCATATATAAAATATGATATGTTATTTGTACAACATACATCACTGTGTCCATTATAGTATTACTTCCCACTACTCTATTCATAAGTTTTCCGTATATTGATATGCAGATTATTATAATATGTTGATTTGTATTCTTACCAATACTTAACAATACATAACTATCCTTTGTCATTTTTTAAACAAAAACATTCTAGTTTAATGGTAGATGCTTGAAAGTCAGTTCAGACTAAGCCACACAACAGCGGTTCAGTTTTCTGCCTTGGTGCATTACTGCCCTAATGAGTCGGGCTCCACCTCTACCTAGGCCTCTAGATTGTTTAAATTTGTAGTGCATGCATTTTGTGCTATATTCATTAAATGTAAAAGTCCTTAGTTTCTCCATGGTTTTAGTGTGTTTGTCACTGTAATTTCATCAATCAACATAATATCATTAGTAGATAACACATGTAAACATGAACATGTTAGAGAATGTTGAGATGCCCTAATAGGCAAGTCCCACCTTTATCTATAGCAAAAAAAGAAGAATTACATTCTTAACCGCAACCAATCACGTAGGTTGTCTAACAGTGGTTGTAAACTATCATATAGTCATGCCCTTTGAGGCCCTTCCAGGCTGCATATACGATCATTTTTGTTGCCGAAACACGACGATTTCCAAAAATATAGGGGACAAACACGACATTGCACACGTCAAATATACAAATCAAAGAAGAAAATGTCCGATTTCGACGCCGTTTCGGTAGCCATAGAAACAGAAATTTCAACAAATTTCGATGGAAATTTTGCCAGATGCATTCCTGGCGTTTTGACGACCAAATGATCGAATTATTTAACGACATTTTACCAGAACAATCTACTAGTGTAGATCTACTCAAATATGTAATAATATTTCATATTGGGTACGTGAGGGGGTGAGGGCCCTAGGGGTGAGCATTCGGTTAATTCGGTCGGTTAAGGTTAATTCGGTTCGGTTAAATGGTTAATTTTTGGTTTGAGATTTTAACCATTAACCTAACCAAATTGAGTCGGTTAATTCAGTTATTGTCCAATCGGTTAATGGTTAATTCGGTCGGTTAATTTGGTTAACCAAATAACACTCGTGTAATAATATTATTTGAAATAGTCATAGAATTTGGGACAATATTATTATATTATAGTAGTATTGTTGTAAATTTAATTTTGTATGGCTCGTAAAAACTTGATTACTATATATATGGGGAAGTATTTTGAAATAAAAGTACAACTATATATGTATATATGTATGTGTAGGATATTATTTATGAATAAATTCTGACTATTCGGTTAATTTGGTTAACCAAACCAAAAATATCTTTAACCGTCAAATTAACCATTTAACCGATTAACCGAAATAAATTAACCAAATTAACCGAATTAACCAAATTGACCCAATAAAATTAACCATTCGGAATTAACCGTTCGGTTAATCGGTTATTAACCAAATTCTGCTCACCCCTAGGTGAGGCTCCTCATGTGTGAGTGAAGGAAGCTGAACAATTTTGATGGGCATTTCGATGGAGATTTTGAGGTCAATTGAATGGTGAAATGAATGAATTAAGTGATCATAGTTTGCAAGCACCATTTATAAACTTAAAGACAAATTTATGAAAACATTGCATGATCTAGGATGGTATGACCTCTCAGTAGGATGACATGACGTAGTACATAAACAATGTTGCAGTGATATGTGAGTGAGTATTGAGGAAGCATAGGACAACTATTGTTTATGCATCTAGTTGAATCATGTTGGTTGTCATCCTCCTTGTTGATTATACCTATCAACATATTGGCTCCTGTTTATTTTGTTTTATACAAGCATAGATGTGTCTCACTGTTAATCTCCATATGCTTACAAGTGTTAAAATGGATAGTAATGGATTAACTCAAGCATTGTTCTTGGTTGTGTGCTTTTGTAGCGAGAGCCTATAGGAGGCAACCATGTAGTTAGAGGCATAGTTTTCAGAACCGAACCGGTGAGCGAACCGGTGAGGCTTCCGGTTCTCGGTTCACTGGTTCAACCGGTGGTTGGACCGGTTCAACCGGTGACATCAGCATGACGTCACATATATAATAATTATATATTACAAACTATAAAGATATATGGAGATCATGGGGAATTTAATAATAAAATATGAATCATAGCACAATTGCCAAAATAATTCCAATACAAATCTAGTGACAAACATTGGACATGCTCTCATTGCATTATATAGTTCCAAAATGAATTAACGAAATTTAGTAAGAATACAACCCACTACAACTACATTATTATTAAACACAATCAACTTAAATTAGTAAAAAATCTCTAATGCCACAATATGTAACCACAAAATTGGGGACACTAACATTCTATAATACATTGTGAAATCAACAATAGCATCAATTTAATAAGTTCTAGAATGTAGATACTAGATAGAATTCTAGAATGTAGATACTAGATAGAGAATCACAGAGAAACCAAATGTAGCAATCAGATTAGTGAAATGTATATAGTGAGAAGTATTACCAGTGATGTGGTAGAAAACATATTGCAACGAAGAAGCAGCAGCCAAATCAGTAAAAATTCTGCAACAACTGCTAATTCAAAAGCTAGTTACAGCACCACGTGATGCTATCCTTCAGCAGAGAGAGCTCTGAGACCAAGGAGGGATTATAAGGGAGAATATTCCAGGAGAAGAAGAAATTAACTGAATAACATGAACAGAAAGAAGGGCATACATAGTAGAGGAAGAAGAAGATGGTAGGAATAAGAAGATGGTAGGAATAAGAGGATGGGTACGGGTAGGAGGTGCTTATAGGAAGAAGAAGACAAGTGAATGAAGGGAATGAGTACAGGAAGAAGTGGACACCAAGGAGCCGAGAAAAACTGAGACAGTTACCTAGGACTAGGAGAGGAGTCGAAGAAGCAGCAAAATGCAAGGAAGCAAGGTGGAATAGAGGTAGGAGAGGACGAGTTATTTGAGGAAGGAGGAGAAGAGTAAAAGTAAAGGAGTAAGAACGGAAGACTTACCAAGGGCGGCGGCAAGCTGCTACCCGACAACTGAGAGGAGCAGAAACAGCCGGTGGAGGCTTCCGGCGGCATCAGGTGCGACGGAGGTCAGCAACGGCATCAGGTGTGTCGACGTCTCCTCCTGGTGCTCCTGCCCAGCTAGGGTTGTGCCGCTGGTGCTATCGGGGTCGGGGGTCGAAGAAGCAGCAACCAGCGTCAAAGCTCCAAGCACCAGCGTCCGCCGGCAACCATTCAGGCCCCAAGAATCAGCGGCTGGCGTTGAAGCTCCAAGCACCAACGTCCGCCGGCAAAGCTCCGGCTGGCCAGAGGAGGCAGCAACGACAATCGCCTCCATTAGGGCGAGTTGTTTATCGCGGGACTGGGACAAGGGGGGTCGGGAAGTGTCGGGAGTTTCAGGGTTTTTCTTAATGCGAAGTCACTTGGGAGGCATCAAAAGCAGACCGGCCGGTTGCGTAAAACCCGAGCGGTTCGCCGGTTCTCCGGTTTAACCGGCCGATTCGCCGGTTAATGGCCGGTTTCGTCTCAATTACGAGTCTGGATGCCACCCGAACCGTTACAGCCACCGGTTCCCGGTTCAACCGGTTGAACCGGCCGGTTCGGTCCGGTTCTGATAACCATGGTTAGAGGTGTGCTTGATAATGGCATACATACAAAATATCTCGATAGTCATGCTAATTTTGCGTACTATAACATAAATCATGTGACCTCAAAAATGAAAGTTAGCTGGTCATCATAGTCATAGATATCACTCCCACGCACATTTTTAAATATTTCCTATGTAGATCATTATAGAAGTGAGAGAAATAGGAGAGAGGTAGAATTAGGCTAGGAAGAGAAGAAACATAACTTAGATTGCCCCTAGCAAGCCCAAGAAATTACATAGTAAAATCTGTAGACATCGTACCCCATTTCTCGAAATAATAGATGTGTTTCTCGAAATTTCTTTGAAATGCGGACAAAATGGGCCTTTTTCATCGAAATTTACCTAATTTCGTCGAAATTCAAAATAATTGTCAAAATTTATTTTTTTTCTGGCGAAATTCCCTACGTACAGACATGTAAGGCCATTTCTATGTCCGATCATTGACGACATCGAAATAATTAGCGAAATTTCGCCAACTTTGACGAAATTATGAACATTGATACAAATAAAAGTATATATATTTGTAGAATATATTATGACATAATATGCTATATTTATAAACACAAAAATGATCGAAATAGATTATCCACAGAGGTAATAACCATGAAATCCAACAACTAGTTGAATTATAATATATCCACAAGTCACAATATGGATTAAATCACAACATATATTAAGATGCTTTATTATAAACTGTTTCAATAAAATATATGGAATTGTAAAAATTGAGAGCAGTAGAATTTTGGGGCAGTAGTTTTAATGAAAATAATGTTGTGGGTAGTAGTTTCGATGGAAGTAATGGTTAACATGTACTATCAAGAGGAAGAAGGGGATGGGGTGAGGAGATATGTTGGTGTTAGTGGTGGACAAGGAGATGCAAAATGAAGGTGTCTTGGAGATTGAGAGGGAAGAAAATGAAGGGGAATTCATTAGAGAACTATTTAGACGGAGGGGCAAGCGAAGAGGAGGGGAGACGTAGATGTAGAGAAGCAAGAAAAATTATAAGCGTAGAGAGGACAATACTCTGTTACTTTTACCTAGAGGAATAATAAGAAGAGTAGGGGAGGAGTGGCGAGAGAAGGTAGACGAAGATGCAGAGGACTAACATGAAATAAGAGAAAGGGGATGGGGTGCAATGTTGCAGTTTCTGCCACATTCAAATTGAAAAAGAGGGGAGGTAGAAATAAGAAGAAAATCAAGAGGGAGAGCAAAAAGTAGATGAGGGAGAAACAAACATAGAGTAGGAAAAAGAAGAGGTGAAGGATTTTTTTGCAAATAATGTAGCTTTAGAGTTGGAAAAAGAAGAGGGGGACGAGAAGAAGTTAAAAGAGGAGGAAGGGGAGGGAAGGAGGAAGAGTTACATGGAACTGGAAGAGAAGACGATGAATCCAACTGCTCTCTTCCTCGTGGTTGATGCGACAGTCTTTGAATACTACAATAGTTGGTGGACAAGATGCCACTGATAATGGCTGATACAATGGCTAAAGAAGGGCATAGGCAGCTCGCGTGTAGCAGCTGACGCTTAATTAATGTTAGTAGGGCAAGGAGTAGAGGAGGATAGGTGGTAGGGATTTGGAGAAGGCTTGGTTTTTTTTCATATGTTTAGGCTTAAGTGGGTTGGTATGGTGTCTTGGATGTGTCCATGTAGTGTTCGAGCAAAGTGGAGACGCTGGAGGTGTGTCTGCCACGTGTCCAAGGTGTGTTCGTGTTGGATACTCGTTGGACATGGACACGACAACCTCCGGGATGTGTCCATGCTTCCTAGGATGTGTCCTTGTAACAGACCAATACCTCTAGCCCCCTACAAGCTGGAGCATAATACCAATCATGCCAATCTTGCTAATAAGACTAAAGAAGTGTTTCCTCAAGAGAGGCTTCATGAAAATATCTACTTGGTTCTCAGATCTGGTAAATTGAGCAGTGATCGACTAATTTAGGACAACCTCCCTCACAAAGTGACAATCAAATTCAATATACTTGGTGCACTCATTGAAAATGAGGTTGCTCACAATGAATATGACAACTTATTGTTGCAGTACATAGGTATATGAACTGTAGACTTAATAGTGAATTCCTATAATAGAGAGCAGATCCATATCATCTCAGTGGTTGTGTGTGCCATAACCATACAATCAACCTCAACATCAGTTCTTACAATAATATCAGTTTCTTGCTTCTTTGGGAGATGAGTTTTCCTCCATCAAAGGCACTAAACCCAGATTTAAACTTCCTTTAACTGTGTCACCTGCGTAATTAGAGTCAGAATATCAAGATTCATCACCGTGAACATGATGTCAATATAGTAGCCCTTTCCAGGAGAGCGCAATAGGTAGTGTAGAATAGGACACACAACATCCCATTGGAACCAACCTTGTTATCTAAATATTGAGTCACAAAGTTCCAGAAGTGATCTTTCTCACAAGGATTCCGTTATTTGTGAGTGTCAAAGAGACAATGACCGGGTCTGATCATCATCACATGACATTGGGATCAAGATGAGTCTCAACATGCTTTGCCCCAAGCATTCCCGCTTTTTGCAATAAATCTAGAGCATCCTTCGTGAGAAACCCTATAAAACGAGTGGATCACTTCAATCCCAAGGAAATATTACAGCTTGCCATGGTCCTTGATTATGGAGTATATGCATATATTAGCCTAGGAAGCACGGATACGAATACGTATCCGATACGGGTACGGGTACGGGTACGGGTACGGGAATACGAAAATTTTCAAAAATATAGGATACAGGTACGTCATGGATACGACAATTTTTTAATATATATTTTAATATTTTTAAAAATAATCAATATATTTATTTTAAAAACAGATGAAGACAATCAAATTTCATTTAAAAATCACAATATTTCTAAAGAAAATGAAAACCAATACCATAATATCAAACAATGATTTAAAATGGGGTCTTTCATTCATATTAATGTGAAACAGAAGTTACAAAAAGACATGATAATATCATATTCTAAACCTTTCACATTTCATGTATCATGTAATGTTTTGTAAAGTGAGTTGTGTCATCTGTGATACCAAACTATCTTCTGTCATGTATGGCTAGCTACTATGAAGCACGGATATAGATATAGAAATGGATACAAGTACAGGTACGGTACGGGGATACGTCAATTTTTGAAAATATAAGATACGGGTACAACATGGATACAACAATTTTTCTAATGTTTATTTTAAAAGTTTAATAGAAAATACCAATTTCATTCTCAAATCACAATACAATAGGGGGAGTCTAGAGTTGGAAGTCACATGGTTTTGGGATTTTGAGGGATCACACGATTGGGGTGCTCTCTTGGCTGCTAAATGGGTTGGTTGTATCCTGGCTGCATTGAGGTCATATTGTGCTAATAAAAAAAAGAATACGAATTAAGAAGTATTTGGTATGTATTAGAGAGTATCTAGGGAGTATTAGTATTAGATATGCATTCAGTATTGGTAGGACACCTATTTTGGAGTATCAGTGCTTGGAAGTTCTTTAAAAAGTGAAATCCCAAAAAACAGAGGAGGTACAAACAATAAAGAGAAGAAGGAAGATTGACATTTAGTAAGAGGGATGGTGGCTAACCTTGAACTACTTCAAGGAAGCAACTGTGACAACCTTGCTGCTAGCTACTACTTAGCAGAGAGGGTTGAAACATGAGCTGGTGTCAAATGCTAATCAAGCAATGTCATGCCCAGATTTTTTTTTAGTTTTTACCGACTGCATACAACCTGGATACGCATGGATACAGATTAGGAGTATCCGATACGTATCCAGGAGTATCCACGGAGTATTGGTATCCAATACGTATCGGATATGGGTACGACATCTGTTTTGGAGTATCCTTGCTTCATAGATATTAGCATTAGTAGTGTGAATGCCATCAAGACAATTGTCAGCCAAAATGTTATCATCAACGAAAACTTTAAGAATAACATCCATGATAGACTTCTTGACAAGTACAAAATGGTCAACATGTGATATGAAAAAAAAGTTGAATTGGGTCAACATCTGAATGAGTTTGTCAAACCAAAAGCATGTAGGCTCTGCTTCAAACCGTAGATTGATTTCTAAGGCGACACACATTGAAGTCTCTGATTCACAAGCCTAGGTGGTTGCTTCACATACATCTCTTCATGTAGATCACCATAGATGAACATAGTCTTTGCATCAAGCCATTAGAGGCCAATCTAAGTCCACAACAACAAAATGTATGCGTAATTCAATCAAGCCGCATGAAAAGAGTCTCAAAGTAGTCAATGTTATATGTCGTATAGCCCTTGGCAACTAGGAAGGCTTTTAAACGTTCAACAGTACTATCAGACTACTATCTTATAGAAAAACCCAACGGCGTGCCACTGGATTATAGTCAAGCGAAGGATCAACCTTATCTCAAGTATGTCTATTTCAAAGAGCGATCATCCCTTCTTGCATTGTCTGAAACCATACTGCATGAGCTAGATGTTTGCCCGCATTTTTGGGAACATAATCCGCTTATAAGGCAATATTGAAACATGTAGAGAAGTAGAAAGTCTGCTAGTAATACAAACACGTGCAATAGGATGAGGGGTGCAAGACTATGGAGGATTCCTAAGATCAATAGGAGGGGCGAGATATGCTAGTACTTCATCTAGTTCGGTAGATGCTACATCAGATGTATCTGGGGTCATACCACTGAATTGATTTCTTCCTTATTGTTGGTAAACGTGAAGGGGCTTCTAGGGAACGCTAGAGGGAAGAGCAGAATTGCTAAGAAGATCACTGACAGGTTAACCAAGGATAAACTATACCATGCCGAACAAAATTTTAGATAGACGAGATATAAAATTAGAGAAGTATGCAGAACCCTCCAAGAACATCATCGACATTGATGATCCATTGTTATCTAATAGGTCAAAGTAGTGGTCACCCCTCTGGGTCTTGGAGTATCCAAGGAAATCACACTTTACCGCATGACTTATCTCTGTGTCGGCTTAAGTCCTTGACAAAGTACACACATCAAAACCTGCGTGGCAATCAAATAAAAGAGGTGCATTAGGATACAATATGGTGTGGTATAGAATTTTGTATAACTAAAGAAGAGATTCCACTGACTAGTGGTTTTTGGAAATATCAAACAAGTGACACTTCTTGGTCTTTGCCACCCTATTTTGTGGTGGAGTGTATGCACAAGAGGTTTGGTGAAGAGTACCATTCGTGCTGCAAAAGTTGTTGAGATCTCCCTTAAAAAAGATGCCAAACTTGCTCAACAACATACTCCAATGCGTCGTCAATCTGTAACACACAGGTAAAAACAAGCTCTTATTTCAGCAAAAAAACCTTTCACTATGGGCATATCCAGATTGCTCTAGTAAATCATTAATAAAATATAATAAGTCTATCCATATAGACTTGGAACCTTGCATTTTTCCACCACATCAGAATGAACCGATTGAAACAAAGTCTAACTATCTAATCTAGAACTAGTTTGATAAATAATATGAGTTTTCTTTCCAAGTTGACATGACCCACACTCAAAAGACACATAGGTGCAGCCAAATAAAACAAATATAATTTTCCAGTGGAAGGATTGTTAAGACAATAATGTAATGTTTACGTGACATACAGCTATATAAGGAGGCACTAGTAGCAGAAAACTTGACAACAAAATCCACATAGTAGAGACCATTGGGTGTTTCCGTGCCCCCACCGATCCTTGTCGTCGGACGCAGATCGTGAAATGTAAGAACTAGGCAAAAAATAGCTGGCTATCATTAAGATTTTACAAGTCTACTGACATTTACTAGATTCAAAGGAAATTTAGTAATAAATAGGGTAGAAAAAAGAGAAAGGTGAGGTGAGACGTTGGCAGTCCCAAGTCCCAACAACCATAACAACAACTCGAGAGCCATCGACAAGTAGAAAATGAGGATTGCTATGGTTTGGGTTAGGTTAGAAAAATATGTGGGGTTCCTAGAGATATGAGAGGAAGCTCTAGAGTCTACCATCAAACGATGATCAACATAAGAGGTTGGTGTAGTTAGGAAGGAAGCTGCCTTTGGGACCAAACACTATAGAGATATTAGAAGCCACAACAGAAGGAAAACTCCCAAGTCTCCCTGAGAAGATGCTCAACCTCAAGCAAAAGCAGATATGCACCTCTAAAGAGTAAAGACACATGATTTGCCCATGCCAGTGTGCCAAGCTTGACCAAACATTTGTTCCCGGTGGCTGTTGTGGCCAGAAATACTACAGTGAGGAGAGGCCTCGACCAGGACCAACTCCCCTTGAAGTATGGCTTTGGCCATGACCGAAGGATACCAAAGGGCAGGAGAATCAGCACAGAGCTGACGATTTAGATGTTTAAGCAGGAAGGTTGTTGTGGACACATAATATCATATATTTCTAACAGGAATCACAAGCGAGCAGCTGACCAACAACTTCAGAGTAGGAATTTGGGAGTCCAGCAAGAAACTAAACAAGTTGCAACTTCGATGTTGCTTCAGGAAAGTAGATGAATCAATAGTCTATAAAATGTAGATTATGATCATCCCAAAGTCTCTCGAAAGAGGCAAAGTAGTCATCTATTGCGTAGTTACAAGACACACGGAATCACGTCAAGCTCTTGTGAGTATTTGATGGATTTTTCTTATGAGAGTAAATGCCTGCAAGCTGCTCAGCTTGCTCCCTCATTTCTCAGGCGGATGACATGCTTAGAGGCGTTTGGCTAATTTTAGGTTCTACACTATTTAGAATCTATGTCCTTACAATATACTCACTATGAACCCGATCATTGTAAGTAATTGTTTTAGTGTTAAAACTCTTCCCATCTTTTCTAACAACTGACTTTACAAGGACAGGAACCCTTGAGACCTAGCATAGATCTCAAGAGAGTGACACCTGGATTAGTAGTTGCCCATAAAGCTTCACATGGTTGCTTGAAGACAAATCTTAGATCCAATCAAATGTGCAACCCTGATGGGAAGATATGCATCAACAATAGGATACATGGAAGAACCTTTGCACTTCTGGGCATAGCCAACAATAATTAACATTAGAGCGGAGTAGATCCCACTCACATCACAAGTTGTAGAAACATCAAGGAGGGAAGAAGAACCCCGAGGGTGGGCCTGTCCTAGATAGCCAGGAAATATTTGGGAGATGCACATAGAACTGGCCCACACCCCCTTGGCTGATCAAGGGGAAAGTGGAGAAGTCCTTGTTGCAGAAGATCCAATGGTGGCTCGGGGGCAAGTCCTCCAGCCATGGAGACAGATGAAGATGAAGACGTCAGAGAAGAAAGGAGACGACGTGGAGGCGGACAGACTGAGGGTTACATATGATTTTATTTAGCTCGGGTACCATTCTAACATGTTGGAGAATATTGGGACGCCCCAACATGCAAGTCCCATCTTTGCTTATAGCAGAAAAGTATAAAAGAATTATGTGGAACCCTAACCAGTCCCATATATCGTTCAGCAGTGGCCTCATGACTGTATAAGGCCCTGTCGGGGCTCATAATACGGTCATTCCTGCTGACTGTATATGGTCAACAACAGGTGATTGTATATGTCCCTGTAATACACTAAGAACTCCATTAACACACATCAATGAATATCATCACGGAAATGTTTTTCATCTCGTCCACAACCAAAACAAATACATAGGGACATTGGTGGTTAGGTTCAGTGTTAGTTTTGATTTCATCAAGAATCCAGCAAATCAATATTTATATAAGTATAATTCTTTGTTTCAGCAATATACATATACAATTACATGTTATACATTATAGAAACCTTTTACTTATTTGTGTGTATTGTTGTAAATTGTAACACTGAACTTACAACTATGAAAACTAAGCTAACCTTCAGACACAATATAACAATCCAGAGATTTAGTTATCATATTTTAATATCAACATCTACTATCTATTCCTGTCTTGCATTGTTCTTTTACATGAGCTCACCACTTTACATATTTGCATTTTATTTAATAACTCTAAATCCGAAAAAGAAAATCTGAAAGTCTTTCAAATAAAGGGCCCTAGTTAGGAACCAAAGTGAATGGAACTTAAAAAACTATGTAGTTGTCATTTGGTTCGGGTGTGGTTTGAGGCTAGAGTCCAGTTTGTGCCAATCAAAGAATTCCTAAATTGACAAGCCCAGCTTGCTTTGTAATGTCAGGTGCAACTGAACCAAACTGAGCACAAACCCGATCCATATCCGTTTATTGTGCAAATCACATGGGTTTATGTTTACCTGCGGGCCCAGTAGCTATGGGTGCCCCTTGGGCCCCTTAAGTTAAAATAAAAGAAACAATCGGCACTTTGATGGTGATAGCAGTGTAAAGTGACGTACAATGTTGGTTTCTAGTTTAATAGCAGCAAAACTGGGCTGCTTCTTCATATCTTATGACTTAAATAAAGTGGCTACATGATTACTGTAGAAAAAGGGAGTAGGGAAATTCCCTTGTTTGTATTTTGTGTTATTGATAGATGAGCAAACCCCTCTCCTATGTATACGAGAGGAGGCAAGTACAAAACACAAGAAAACTCTAATGAACTAGTCCAAACACTAATGGGCCAGATAGTCTTGAGCCCATATACAAATAAATTGAATATTCTTATACTTGAACACCCCCCCTCAATTTAGAGCTTGCAAGATTCCTAAGTCAGCTTGCAGACATACAAACAAAAACAAAGAGCCAGAATAAAAAGATAAACCAAGTCCATACAAGAATATCACTTCCCCTCATTCTCGCAATCAAGTAGTCAACACTCAAACACTCCCCCTCAAGCAGATGATCCACAGTAGGTATTTAGGCAGGTATCACGAGCTTCACGATAAAAATTCAAGTGGTATATGTAGTAGTAGTAAACATCAGCAGGTAGGTGCCGATGTTATCATCTCTGTTGTTAATTTCATCAAGTAGAGCAGAGATTTCTGGAGAATAGGTAGACCGAAGACTGCTGGGACACAAGAAGTACGAGCACTCAATGTGCAAAACAAAGCACGGGCAATTAGTAACAAAGGTGAAGTAGCCATAAATGAATTACCCATTGAGTAAAGAAGCACACATATATAAGACTCCAAGATGCAATGTAGTAGTGGAAAAACATGATGCTCCATCATATGTATCTAACACCTGCAAAAGTTAGTCACCAAAATAACCTTCATCATTTTATGGTTCATATAATTTCCATGATAGTGGTGCTGGGTCACAATCCAAATATTGTCTGGTCACAACAAATAGGCAGTAGTTGACACACATGGTAAAACACATGCCAAATAGTGCAAATACACAAAGTAGAAAATGAAAATCTAGTAATATAGCACAAGTAGGAAGAACAACATTGACCATGAGCAAATATACTAATGCCATGTCATCCGATCAACAAATATGTGAACAAATGACTCAATAGGAACATACGAGGTGGATGATGATGAATAAGGTGCACAAATGCTGCGTGAGGGAACAAGAACAATATTTAATTGCATTGGAAGGAAGATCCACAAAATACATATGCATCAAAATGATCCACGTAGTTAGCAGCAAAAGTAGCTTGGGATGTACATAGATAGCTGTATAGCACGAGAAATAAATTCTTCCTCTCCAATTTTCATCTCCGCCTTCCTCTCATCTCTTCCCTATACTCATCTCTTCTCTTCCTCTATTCTCCCCTCACGCCAACCACAAACAAAATCAAGAGAATGGTTGGGGTGGAGAGTCATACACAAAGGTAAAGCTAATCAGACAAATATGTGGAATTGAGGAACCGATAATGCGAGTCAATGTAATACTTAACCTAATTACTTAGATCTGGGTAGAAATATGAATTGATCTTTATTATGGCCCTAAAAACTAATTAGGATTTCACATGATATATATGGGGGTAGTACATGAATTAAGGGATGCCAGGCTATATGCATGTGGGATGGAAGAACGGGGGATAAATAACTAAAAAAAATATAAAAAATGCCGGAAAAGCAAGATAACTGTTACGAGTAGAGACAAAATAAGAGCACACCAAGTGTTGAGGCCTAGCCATGTGGCAAAATCGTAGTAGATGAACTTGGACGCCTTTTGATGTAGCATAATGTGAAAACATAAGGTCATGTCGTGTCGATAAAGGTACACACCATGTTTGGCAATACTCGATGAAGACAACACGTGCCACAACATGTTGAATTAGAGGTGCACCTTCTCAGGTGACATGCCGTGTCAAAGGGAAAAGCTATGTTGTTGGGCCAGAGCATGTGATACACCATGTGATCAGGATGATATGATGTCTTATAGGCGACACGCTGTGTCTCAAGCGACACACCGTGTGTTTGAGCTAACATGATGTGTCAAACACCAAGAGTCCATGCCGTAAGAAGCAACAAATAGAACACTGTGCACACGTCGTGCTGCTCAGAGGAACAACAAAATGGAGCCCCAAAGACACAACAAAACGGTGGAAAAATCCTTCTGGATCTCCCAAGGGAAGGTAGTGATTGATAATCCCTAAGGCCATGTTTGGATTATCAGATAGAATGGCAGTGGAATTCAATGAAGGAATGGATTGGATTGGAGATGCGAGGGAATGGATCATAAAAAGCATCCAATGCTAAAGCTTAGGGAAAAGATCTTTTTTCATCAGTCCAATTCTATGTCCATCCCACATTATAACAGGTTCCTTATTTTGCAAAAGCTTTGTCGGCATCAAACATTGAGTAGTCAAAATCAACAGAATGTTTAACCTCCCAGGGTGCAGGTGGTGGGGGATTCAGCATACTTAGTCAGCAAGTACTGATTCGTCTGGCAAAAACATTAGAAAAGGTTTGCTCATACACAATTCTTGTCCTTGCAGGTTTGTTTACATGAATTGAAGAAATAGAGAGAGAAAGCCAAAGAGGTAGAGAGGTTTTGCAGATTGATGAGCTGTAGGTCTTCCCGATGCCCATCGCTAATGAGGCATGGTTGGCGAGGATATGATAATGGCTTTCTGTGGCGATGGTGCTGTAAGGATCATATGCAAATCTAAGATGGGAGGTTCTCCGGGGGTTGGAGTGAGCTGGAGTTGAAGGAACGGGGTTACTAGGAACCCGGGATGGGAGAAGGCTACATGAGTTTTAGGAAGAGAACTTGGTGACACGGCTCATAAACATATTAACATATTATCAAAAGGCGGTTGGAGTCTAGAGTTTAATAATCCATTGTTGTGGGGATGTGTAGACGAATGGGTATCAATCCATATCGAGCTTTCTTGTAAACAAACATGGTATTTGGTTTTAGAAAGGATTTGGAATCCTATCTGACGTCTATTACTTTGAACCAAACATGGCCTAATAGTAGTAGAAATGTGGATCTTTCGCCATGATTTGACATTAGATCTCAAAGACAATGACATGTATAACAACAACATAGCTGGTGGCGGTGTAGATGGCAGTAGCGTAGACAGTAGAATAGGAGGACCGTGGCGGTGTTGATGGTAGAGAGACACTCCTTTCTCTGTCTCTCACATGTACGATTTGGGTGGCGAAAGACTGACTGCTCTGTACCATGTAGAAAACGGTAGGCGAAACTCCCCTGTATTTGTGTTTTTCGAAATTGATAGATGGGCAAACCCCTTCCTATTTATAGGAGAGGAGTAAACGACACAAAATACCCTAGTGGACTAGTAGTCCAAATGCTTATGGGCCAAATAGACTTGATCCTATTTACAAAATAAACTAAATATCTTATGCTCTTTTAACAATTTGATTTTATTTCAAAACTGAACATCATTCATATGAATGAATATAAATCAAATGCGCACTAGGATTGACCCACAATTGGTTGAATTGGGCTAAAAGCTTTTACACCACCTTTTTATAATTGGATTTTTTCGACCAGCGACCGCGGAACCAAAGCCGCAATGACCTGAACCAACCCATCCTCCCATTTGAATTTGATAGATATATGTCCAAATTTTATATTCAGCAACCCAACCAACCATCATCCTAGTCCTTGTAATGTATACAAAATTGCGTTGGTCCTTTTTTTCTTCTTTGATGTAAGCATTCTAACATACATTACGGAAGCCCAATCATGTAATTTGACCTGCAGCTAGCTGTAAGTATCCCAATGTTGACAACTTGACATCATTAATATAGTAGTTGGAATAGAAAAAGTGCCCCCTCGCAAATTCTTTGGGCTAAAAGCTTTTACACCACCCTTTTATAATTGGATTTTTTCGACCAGCGACCGCAGAACCAAAGCCGCAATGACCTGAACCAACCCATCCTCCCATTTGAATTTGATAGATATATGTCCAAATTTTATATTCAGCAACCCAATAATCATCCTAGTCCTTGTAATGTATACAAAATTGCGTTGGCCCTTTTTTCTTCTTTGATGTAAGCATTCTAACATACATTATGGAAGCCCAATCATGTAATTTGACCTGCAGCTAACTGTAAGTATCCCAATGTTGACAACTTGACATCATTAATATAGTAGTTGGAATAGAAAAAGTGCTCCCTCGCAAATTCTTTGATCTAAGAATGATTGCATGAAATCTCATATACTCAGGAGCTTGGTTGTTGTAGTGTATCTGATCATTCACTAGAGGTGCAAAAGATGAAAACAAGAGGCTACACAAAGCACACAATCAATGATTATGATTATATACTAGAGGTTATACATTTACATTACTCCAGCTAGATATGGATTTCTTAACCCTGTAAGCTGGTCAATATGACACGTCCGACCTCAAGTACCTTCCCACCACAAAAAAGGAAGAATCCCCCCAACTGAACACAAATACTCATTCCTTTTGCATTTGAAAAACCATTATTTCTGATTATTGTGTCAATGCAAAAATGGCCTGGTTTGAAATTCCCTGGCGCTTGAGAAAGTTATGCCATATTGGAACTAGAGAATTCAAGAAGTTTTAACGGAAGATTAGCCATTAAAAATCAGCACAAGGGACAACATAATATAGTTTCACATCTATTATATTATTAACAATATCCTAGACGCTGTTTCTGAATTGTTTGCCATCAGTTTAATAACCAAATCTATGGGTTTGCTGCGAATTCCACTGGGAGACGACCATAGGCTCTTCCTGTTGCTTCTGCAATAAGATAGACAATGGCATACAAAATTGCCACTAATGAAAGTATAAGTAACTCTAAATATCGAACAAACATATAAGAAACATATATGATTAGATCATGTCTTATACATCCTTTATAATAAAGAAAACTGGGATCATACCTAGAGAGATGTAGACGTTGATCTATTGGAAACAACATTTTTTTCCTAAAGAGTATCAAAAGTCTGTTAGAAGATGAATGTGTAGGGTAGACAGACCATGACTTCCCTTATCACCACATATCATAACAATATCCTGGTTTTCCTTTTTAGTGGACACTGTATATAGACATCCTAACATCAGAGACTGATGATGATCAAGTGAAAAAGTTGACTGGATACTAGTTGTTATTACTTCTTTAAAGCTGTCTAGTAGTTTATACATGTCTTATGATTTGGCTTAATATTTTTTTTTTCCACCTTTGGTGCTTGGAGTTAAATGGCAGGGCCATCGGTTCCTAGCCAGTAGTCTGACTTGTTAAACCGGTGGTCAACAACGACATCACATATATTCTTTACTTGTTAAAAATATAGATAAAACACAGAGGATAAGGTAAAACATGTAAATTATTAATATTAACTATGAAATAAATAACAACTCTATAACATCTGAATAACCATGTTTGCAATCATGGAGTTCTTAGTAGGGAAGTAATCATGAAGTTTAATTATACACCAATTATTTTATAAATGCTGCTGAACAAATAGGATTCTCTCATTTTTTTGGGATTATTTCTTTTGGGCCATTTTCCATTTGTATGTGTCATCTTTGTGCAGGGGTCATGTTAATCTTCTATGTATTGTTTCAATTTATTAGATGTCTTGAAAAAGAAAACAATTATGTAAAATTCACTCATTACAATTGAAAAATTCCACAGTTATGATTCTTTACGACAAAAACACCACAGAATGCATACAAGCAATTTCTAGATAATTTTTGAGATTTCTTTTGGGTGATAGAGCATGTTCGTTGGTCTATGGGATTCACGACATGTTCTTGTTAGCCAAAACTAGCTCACAGGTTCTGACCAGTTTCCAGAAAAAACAGTGTGACTCAAGTGGTTTCCCCATTGGTTTAAACTTTAAACAGCCGAACTGATAGTTTCAGTTAGATCACGGTGACCTTGATTTTAGGTCTAGTTTTCATTTTCCTGGGTCACTATTGATGGGTCTGGCTTGCCTGATCGAACCTAGCTAACTGTTGATAATTCTGACCTACCTATGCCCCGCTGCATGCTTTGCATAGGCTCCAAAGCTGGACTTGAAAATTCATCTCTCTCAATCCAGCTTCAATTTAAAATGGACTGCCCGAGACCAGGCCCCAAACTCGGTTTGACCTGACCCCCGAATAGACGGTCACATAGTAATCTATGATACAGTCTTTCTGGTAGAAGAGTCACATAGTAATCTGTGATACAGTCTTTCTGGTAGAAGAGTACATGACGTCTGCACTACTGAATGCTCTGTTCGGGCCTTTCGGCACCGCATATGGATCCCATGCCCTATTCTTATCGTGTTCATATTGCAGGCGTAGAGGTTTTCAGCTCAGAGCTTTTGTTGAACGGTATAGTAATCCAGAAGCTGGAATATGAAAGGTTACTGGGCATGTCCTGTTATTAATAAATTATAATTGTATACTTGTTCTTTTTAGTGTTTCTTGACTTAGTTGCATTTGGCTGTGCACAGGCACCGTCTTTTCCTGAATCATGTTAAAAGAACTCGGTCAACAATATGGTTAAGGAGTACGGAGGGCTGTCAGTTTCATGCTGTTGCGAAAAGAAAATAGTTTACTTTGTACTATTTGTTTCTATCTGTAAATTTGTAAATGCATTGGGTTCAGCTGTGGTAATTATTGTCAAAATCACAGGTTAGTCTTGTGCTTCGATCATGTATGTCAATCTCCGTTGTATATCTTGCAGTCGGTTTCCACTCTTTTATGTAGTAGAAACTGAACCAGACCGTCAAACAAAACCAAAAACTGACCTGACCTAGCTTGTGGTTCAAAAAATACCAGCTCACGGCCCCCTATTCTCTTCCCTGTGTGCATGCTCGTGGCATGTGCCAATGTTGGATCTCGACAATGGGTATTGAGGAAGGGGGCAAGTACCGGATGTCTACTCCAATTTGAGACTAATAGTCAATAAAATCCGTACACTTACCTGATACAATGTTATAAAATCTACTATCAGTAGAAGTACTTCTACAAATCAAAGGTAAGATGACTTGCAAAAAGATCCATGTGATCCATAATGAGTAAGGTGATGATGATTCAAGAAAAGATTTCGTTGACCTGCAGTGGTGCTTACACAGACACTCTTTCACCAATTTCAGGTACATATCAGTGGTTAGTGGTTCGTGTCGTGTAGGCAAAGTAAGTAGACCAGCATCTCATTTTTCTTCGACAGGTAGATGGACGCCAATGTACGGGAAGAGTTAGGAACCATTTGGATAAGACACTCTTTAGAAAATTGCGAATTTGTACAAGTGGTCTTATACACTGCCACATTTTCGGAATCAAGTTATTCTCCCAGTCTGCTTCGGTGTAGAAGGCGTGCCTTGAAATGTAACATATTTTCCGGTAAGGCTGCGCTTGTATGGCGAATTATAAACTCTTAGTAGTTCATGTGTTAAACATGAAATGGACAGTAGTTAGTTGCGACAGCATCAATCCGAAGGGTGAGTCCACCGTTTTTTTTTTTGCATGCCGGGGCAGATTCGGGCGCTTACAAAATCTGTCAAATTCGGCGTGTTTTGTGAGTACGAAATTTTGTATTTGATAAACTGCAGAAAAGCGCTCTTAATCTTTAGCCTGTATCATAAGTATCACATAAACTACTTGGATTAAGAACGCAGAAGCTAAACAGTGTCTTAGTATATTGGAGGTCTAGGGGATCACCACCATAAACTATGTTCTTACATTAAAAATCAGACCTCTCAAACCTGAGGTCTTGGGTTTTGATGATCCTTGTTAAACTGTCCAACAAGGTCTTGTTTGAGGTCTCATCAAGGAACATGTGATCTTCATTCCAGTATTCAAACTTATGGATCTGATGGTCACAATACCATAAGCTATAACAAACAAGATAAAATGGGTAAAAAGATCATAATCTCAATCAAAGGCCTCGTTAGGAGATCATGGATTCATTTTTGTGGGGATTTGAGGTCTCATCACCCCACAAAAACATAATCTAAACCATCAAAAAGTAAGTGCAAGATCAAATGGGTAAAAGGATTATAATTTTGATCAAAAGTCTTGTCAGGAAATTATCGGTTCATTCTTGTTGGGATCTGAGGTCTCATTATTCTACAAGAACATAATTTAATTAACCAAAAATTGAATGCAAAAATGGTTGAAAAACATTCATTTACTAAAACATTGAAGTCAAATACAATCAAGTAAAGAATAGTCGATTGGACTACTCCCCATGCCCCAGTAAGGGAACTATTCAGACATAATGAAATGAATAAAGAACAAGCCTAGAATATGAATATGAGATATCAACCTTCTTTGTCTTTGAAGTCCCCCCTTCTTTTATAGGGGGAAAATGAGGGGTGAAAACCCTAAAAAGTTGTGCTGGCGGCGACTGGCTTGATTGAGTCCGGGACGTGGGTCGATTGATTGGGGATCCAGTCGGTCGACTAGCCTTACTACTTTCTTTGATCAAAGTCGAGTTTGATTGCAGTAATGAGACTTCTCAAAATTGGAGTTTGACTGAGTCTTGAATGTGAGTCGGTCGATTGGGAAGTCAATCGATCTATTGGCTTTAAATATTTGTTTTGACCTGACCATTTCGTTTGAAGTAATGAGCCTTCCTTGATTTGAGTTTGTCTGGTCTTGCTAGCAAGTCAATTGACTGGAATGCCAGTCGATTGGTTGGTGTTTCCAGTCTTGACCAAGTCTTGTTCAATAATGAACCTTCTCGATTATAACTTTGATTGAGTCTGGTTGGAGTTTTTGGGCTTACCAATTTTTGTATAATAATGAGCTTTCTCAATTCTGAGTTTGACTGGTCTTGCTGGCGAGCCGATCAACTGGGTGTGCTAGTCGATCGTCTGGGAGGTTGGAAGGCTAAAAATATGCAATGGAAGCCTATGATTCTTGGATATTTTTTGGGCTTTGGATTGATTTGATCATTTTCCTACAAAAGTCAACCAAATCTAGTAAAAAATCTAATCAAAGAAGTAAGTTAATACAATTAACTCTAAAACTAGGAGATAATAAACAAAATGCTCCTAAAGAGTGATCTAAAAGATGCAAATAAAATGGACAAAAATGCATTTATCAGACATCACTATGGACTTTCTGTCTAATTTTCTAGATTTGAGAGGTGAGTATGATGCAGTTTGAGTTGTTGTGGATCACATGACTATATAAGCTAACTTATGACCCTTTAAAATCACCTATAAGGTTCCTGATATGGCACATAATATTATTTGAATTGTTCTTTTGTATGGAATGTTGAACTCTATAGTTTCTTTTCGAGACCCGAACTTTACACATTGTTTGTAGAGACATATTCAAGAAGATATGGTTAAATTTTCATTTCAGTATAACTTACCACCCATAGATCGATAAATAGTATGAGAGGATAGTTTATATTTAGAAGATCTTTTACATGCATTTTTGATAGATTGGGGAGGTGCTTGGGATAAGTATCTCCCATTCATTGAGTTTTCTTACAACAATAGCTACCAAGATAGTATTGGTATGCCACCTTTTTGATGCGCTCGATGGTCGACCTTTTCATTCTTTGTTACATTGGCATTAAGTAAGAGAACAAACACTTGTGAAGACTGATGATATGCATATGAAGAAGGACAAGGTCAGTTTGATAAAGAAAAGGACAAAGGTTTCCCAAGATAGACTTATGCAAATAAGAAAATGATGGACGTGAGTTTCCTACTTGGAGATTTTATGTTTTTAAAGATAAAACCCATCTGATTTATTTCTAGATCCAAGGTAAATGGCAATCTTAGTCCTCGTTTTGCATGATCGTTTGAAGTTCTAGATAAGATCAGGGACTCTACATTCGATTTGGCTTTACCCCCTTTATGTTACAAGATGCACAACATGTTTCAAGTATTTGTGTTGAAGAAGTATGTGAAGAACCATCTTGTAATGACCTATTTTCAAATTAGTCATCTAATTAGGATTTACTTGGATGGTTGTATGTTTAAACTGATTGATCATTGTTTAAAGCATGATTAATGATGGTAGTTAAGTTTTTATGTTTTAAATATAATGAGAAGGTTTAATCATACTTTGATTCACATAATTAGGGTTTAAGAATTGAAAACCCTAATCAGCCAAAAATTAGGGTTTTGATGACATATGACTACAAGATTTGATAAGTATAATGGCTCACTAAATAACTTTTAGTATTTTATGTGTACTCTGATTTAATTTAAATTTAGATATAATTTAGATATCTCAAATGTGATCACTCTTGAAAATTTTTAGAATTTTGAATAATTCTCTAACATTATTTTCTGTCGAGTTTCCCCAAGAGAAACTCAACCGATTATGTATTCAGATTGAAATATAGAAGTATGGTATTTTAATTTTATCTTTTTATTGGTATATCCAATTGATCTAAAATTTTAACCGTAGTTAGGAAACTATATTATAGACATTCTATTAAAAATTTGTAATTTTTGGATGATGTTTGATCTCTACAGAAAGGGGTGTCGGTCGATTTCTGCCATGGACAAACTCGACCGACCATGCTACAGACTACAATATAGTAGTCTAGTATTTGATTTTTATGTATTTATTGGTAACCTAAAATGATCTAAAATTTTAAGTGTATATTATAAACTCAATTTCAGACACTGCTTAAATTTTCATAATTTTTGGATGATGTTTGAGTTCTGAAGAGTGTGGTTTCGGTCGAGTTTATAACTCAGTCGACCAACCAGTCTGAAAAAATTAAAAATACAATGAAGGGCTTGTTTGTAATTATTCTACGCACCTCAATTCATCTATATGACTATCCTAACACATAAGGAGCTCTCATACTCATCATTCCTGTTAAAGAAATGAAATTCTAAAGAGAGAGGAGAGCTAGGGTTTTGAGAAGAGAAAGTGGTGGAGATGTTGACCTAGGGTTTCTCCATCCGAGATATGATGAAATCAAGTAAGTTTAGCTTCTTTGCATAGAATTTTATGGTGAATATTCTCTCACATGTCAAGATTCCATCCATCCTCTTATTTGAATCAAAATCACATCAAATCTTCCTCTTTTATCACCCTTTCTCTTCTAATCCCCATTTCTAGGGTTTTCGTGTTGAGAGGAGGAAGAACTGGATTCATTTGCTAGAGTTTGATTGGATTTCTAGAAATTTAGAGTTTTATCTATGAATTTAATGTGCTTGGCACCTGAGGTGAGTGTTTTTGTCCCTCCTAAGCTCTGTATTCATGTTGAAAGCCTAATTCTATTCAGCTAAAATAATCAGAAACTTTACTTGTATATGTATGTGATTGGATATTGATTTGGGAAACATATTAGGGGATCAACTTCTACTGATTTTGATTATTTCTCATTGATTAGAAATTGATCAGTTCCTGATATATTGATTGAGGATCCATTGAGAATCCTATAGACATATGACTACACTATTTCATGTGAATATTGCCTAAAAATCAGCCCAATGACCGATATGCTTGGAATTGAATTGACGTGTATAGAATCATATTTGAATTGTACTCGAACGTATTGTACAAGTGTATTGTTGGATGTTAATGGAATTGAATATAATATACACATAAGGATAAATATAAGGTGACCACATTTCCTGATTAGGGTTTGTATTGAGGAAGTATATCAAAATGAGTCAATTAATCAATGTATATTTATGATTGATGAATGGAATATGTGAATATGGAAATTAGGTTTTCCAAATGTGTGAATAGCCCTAATGAACCCATGTGCATCATGATGAAATTACTTTGTGATACAGTTCTTATGATGTGTTGAACTAAGGATGACTTCTTAAAAACCTTAGATGTTTATTATTAAGATGAGTATGAGTGATAAAGCTAGAACTTGTATATGATGTTGTAAATGTGATGAAATGTTGAAGTGTAAGTATTAAAACTTCAATTGAAGATGATGAGTCTTACTAATATAATCTAATCTTAATGAATTTATTTTAGTATGACCTATGAAACTATGAGTAAACCCTCACATGAATGTGGGTCGTTTTATACAAACTACATAACGATGAATTGGGAAGAATGATTGAGATTATGATGTAAGAAGATGTAACCTAAACCTTTCTTTTAATCTAAAGTGATTAGTATAATAAAGAATAATCATTGTTGATTATGGAAATGACATTATAAGTCAATGACATGGTACACTTATCTAAATATAAGAGATAATATGAACAAAATGTATTAAATGGTAGTTGCAAGTTAAAGATGAAACTAATGAAGTTATTATGATGATGTTATTACTCTTTATTTTAATTACATGTGGATTAACCCAAATTGAATGAAATGTACTAAGAAATGGACTTGGATAAATTTTAATGAGAAGAGAAGCATTGTATTTAAAGTGAATCATGAAAGATTGATCTGAATAATGTAATGAACATGAAATAAAAGAAGTTGAGACTACTGAATATAAAATGAAGGAAAAAGATGGGAATTAGTAGATGATTCTAAGAATCTGACTCTTACCCTAAAATGATGATTTTGATGAAGCTAGTGAATGACAATTTCAAATGAGGGATTAAGGTATGCACATACTATAGTTGAATTAAAGTAAAAGATGAGGTTAAATCATTTGAATTGATTTACAAGAAAGTATTCTTAGATTGTGATTGTCTGATAGAATACTTATATTATGAGGATGGAATATTTGATGGACTTCAATTATATTCAACATGTGTTGATTAGTAACCGTAACTGAAGAATGTGAAATAAAAGAAGAAGAGACCTAAGTGTGTTATGCATGTATATGCATGAAACTTATTTGCATATATTGAATTTTGATGGAATAAGTATATGTTGTATGATAATCTATTCTGAGTATGATGAATGATACAAGATATCTATATGCTTTTACTGTTGCTAGTTCTAATTCCTCTATGAATATTTGTTAAGAGTTGTGATATACAATAAGCTGATAAGAAATATGTTGAAATTGAATTTAATTATACACTCCTTACATTTGAGAAATCCAGATGAGGGTAAATGTTGCATAATGAGATTATGTCTCAGGCTGAAAGCCTACTGATGATGTAAAACCCTGATGGGGTAAATGCTAAACAATGAGATTAGGGCTGAAAGCCCATTGATGATGATTGCTATGAGATTATGTAGAAAATGAAAAGAATCATATGTGTTGATCACATGTGTTGCAAAATACATATTTGTTGTGCTTCTTTCTTTAATCATTGTCTTTCTCGATAAGCTTAATATGTTTCATGTTATTCTAGTTATGCGAGAATACACACATATGATATTTGATGTTTTGAATTCTTTTAAGATGAGTAAAAGAGATTAATAACAAGTGAAATGATGAAACATCTAGACAGGTTCCCTGAACACTGTGAGTTTCCCCCGAGGACCACACTGGGAAAACAAAATAGATCTCCTTGTAGTAATCAATGAATTATGAGAAGGATTTCCAGAGTGTGGATCGAGATCTTAAAGGTTAGACCACTAGGATTTAGGAGGCCCTAAATCCTTGTTTTGAAAGTCTATGTCCAGACGGAATGGACTCTGATGAAATGAAATATGTGAAATGAAAAATATGTGAAATGTTATGATATGTGATATATTGTTTTTCTAGTTCCTATCTCGTGTACTTGAGACGAGGACATGAACCTCTTTAGGCAACCCTGAGGTGGCCAGGGTCTGTTGTAGATATCTTAGGGTGTCCAGCTAAGCCCTAAGATAGTGACAGTAAGTCGTTGACACAAGAATCAGGCGTGGTAACTTCTACTTGGTGAGGTACAAGCCAAGTAGTTTTAGGGCAAATGAATAAAGATGATAAGTCGTGTGGAACACGATTCGAATGGTTGTTACATTCCTTGTACTGCTACTTGATGATTTGTCATTGTTTATTATGCTTCTTGTTGTGGGAATAATTCATGTTGCTATGGACATTTTCTATTTCATATTATGATCTGTCATGTTGACAAGTTATAAATGTTGGGATTTATATCATTCTGAATATGAGTTTGATTGCTTGCTATTTTATAGTATTGTTTGGTAGATATGTATTATGTGTACTTCCACATCAGGACTGCAGGATGTGTTCCTGGTCCGGCTGGTGGAGTGTCACAAAGATAATGTTATTGTTATGTATTGGTTGAAAATGCTTAGAACTTGACTTATTACTCATGCAGTAGGATTCTTAATATGAACTAAGAAGTATCTACTGATTTGTTCATAGTCATGCTCTAAAATATGTTTTAAAGTTATAATTGGTTTAAGTGATTACCTTATCTGTTGGATTAGATTACCATTGTAAGCTAAATTTGACTTATGATAGAACTATATGCTAGACTTTTCAATATCTACATGTTTCTATTAAGTTTATTATACTTAATATGATGCTGATGCATGTACCCAGCTTGAGTGGGAGGTATCCACTCACTGGGGCTGTATATGAGTCTCATGAGGCTGTTTCAAATGTATTTAGGTAAATGCTATCTAGTGGAGAGGTCATGACAATGAAGATATAAATGGCATAATCTTGATAGAATAGAATGTCCCTGTACTCTCTTTCTGGGGATGGGTTGTATACTAAGTTTGTTCATTAATGTACATGTATCTGATGTAAACTGAATTGCATATGAGAACACAATTTGATTTTGGTTTAATTGGAGTTGAATAAGATTTGTGATATCTAAAATTGATGTCCTTGATGTGATATTGATTTATAAATTTGTGAAAAAAGAAAAAGGAAAAATTTATCTATGTTTTTTGTATATTGTTTAATCGCCTTTATTGAGAATTCATTGTTTTGTTTCATAATTTGGGTTTAGGTTTTGGGACTATCTCTAGTGGTTGATATTTATGCTAATCAAAAGATACGTCCCAACACTTCTCATGTGCTTTCTATAGATACCCAAGAGATGCAAGCTAATCTAACTTATGAAGAGCTTTTGGGTGAAGATCCTTGACTCCCACGTGAAATAGTTGAAGAGCATAGATATTGAACTGATATAAGTTCTCTGGAAATATCATGGTTTGGAAGAGATGACTTGGGAGCTCAAAGGGGAGACATTTAAGACCCGCCCTTCTCTTTTTGATTGAGATTTTGGGGATAAAATCTTTTTAGGGTGTAGTGTTGTAACATGCTCAATACTATGTATATATATCTTAATTTCCCTCCCAACTTTAATATCCTTTTGTTATGTAATCCCTTTCATGACTTAGATTGTATTAGGATGATATGAATCTAGAATTATCAAGCTTTAGATACTAAACCACTTATTTAAGACTGTAATGCAAGTAATTTAGATAATAAACTAAGTAGGGACTGATTATACAATTTTACCACATTAACATGTTTAGTTTTAGAATTTAGTTCAATAGATTTTTTTTATGGTTAGGTATGGGGAAGCATGATTCAAAAATGAAATTTGAGCATTTAATGAATAAAGGAATTAATAAATATATCAATAGATTAATTAACCCTCAAGTCATGGTTTGGTAAACTTAGGTGTCAAAGTTTAAATTAACAGTAAGACTAGATTTTTCACCCCTCAATTAACTAATGTACCAAGTTTCAACTTAATCAAATATTAAATTACCACTCAAATTGACAAGGAAAGAAAAGTTCAAAGAAATTATGAAGTTAGTTTATCTATTATTTTCATGAGTCTCCTCTGAACCTCCTAACCGTGGGACCTGTTTAAACCCTAACCAATAAATAACTAACCCCTCTCTATCTTTTGCCTTACCTCTTGCAATTGAAAACCCTATGCCAATTGAATCTCAAGTCATATTCTTTTCCACCACCAACTAGATCTTTGATCTTATGATTGGGTCTTTGTAGTTGACTCCTCTCTCCACATCTATCTAGTAGTTTTTGGGGGAAACACCTTTAAAAACCCCTCTTTGTGTTCAGATTGTTGATTTGATCCAATCTTTTCCCCTCCTCCTTCCCCTCTTTTTCCCTTGACCTACTATGTTGCTACCCCCAACCATTGTGTGGGATCAAAGGAGGACTCACCTTTGGTGATTTTTGATTATGTTCTCATGCTCCTTTTTATCACTTGGGAAAAGTAGTGTGTTGTCATTTTTGTTTTTGTTTAGACAAAAATTTGTTCTCATATGACTTTGAATACAATGCCCTATCACATGCTAAGGCGTTGAATCTTAATATATGGGTAAACCAATCTTTTGGCTAATAATCCTTCATTTACATTAGTAAATGATGTAAACTTGTAAAATACATAACTTATAAGAAAATTAGAAAAATATAGATACGTAGGTTTTCAAACTGTGCAAGTTATGCTTTAATAACTAGGGTGGTCTCATAGTCAGATCTAAGATTTTAAAGAGTCAGTCTTCTAGGATTTCATAATTTATGCTTACATAAACTCTAATTGGTGGAAATGTTATGTTTAGGTGTAGATACTCTTTTTGAAGGGCCTAAGAAACTTTTTTTTATTGATATAGGACGGGGAATAAGGTTTGTGAGTCCACTCTACTTATTTGGACATTATTACAATGGAAACCATGAATTCCCACGTGAGGCATCTACTTTGAATATGACCATACTTTGTTTAAATCAATAAGCTCTTGATACATATTT
Organism: Alisma plantago-aquatica; assembly: GCA_963693085.1. NCBI lineage: Eukaryota > Viridiplantae > Streptophyta > Magnoliopsida > Alismatales > Alismataceae > Alisma > Alisma plantago-aquatica. Next base: position 1,126,151,633 of record OY856409.1, on the reverse strand, counting down.
TTATTTGAAATACCTCTCTGATTGCTTACTAAAACTATATGGAATAATGATTGATTACGTTTTATCTGAAGTATACTATACATTGATGCTATCATCCCTCATATATGTTTTTAGACTTAAATTTGACTAAACTTATACTTGGCTTCCCTATGTTCTCATCTTAGACTAGTTTTTTAATTGTAGTGGTATATGTGTACAACCATACATAAGGGCACACTTTTTTCAACCAAGAGTGTGCTTTTCCACTCATTATATACAAGACATGTTTATATTGTCTAGGGTGAAGTTTTCCACCCACTTTTTGACTTGAGATCCTATGGTGTCTCAACCTTATTTTACATAATATTGGTTTAATATTGTTATATGCACTACATATATTCATGGTGTTATTGATGTAAATTTTTTAAAGAAAGAATCCCCAATTTTGAAACATCATTTGTGATAATATGTACCTCATTGATTTGACTGTAATATCTTATTTATACTTTCCATTTGGACGATCTTGCCTAATTGATCTATCCTTGTTTGTAATCTTTGAAGTTGATTCTCTTTACCTTTCATAATGCCCAATTGTATTTAATATACACATACTCAGTTTATGATGATGTCCTTTTCTTTTATTTGTCCCTTATTCTTGGTGATTCCTTCAACCCACCCATAAATTGAGTATCCTGAGGAAGATGAGGTAGAGGAAGCTACCCAATTCAAGGTCCTATATTTGAGATGGCTAGATTGCCTTCTGAAATTTACCCACTTTGTCTAGTTTTTTCCAATTGTTTATGAAATCTTTATCATGTGGTTTTTATAGTATGGGGTTGTATGTTTATTTCTCACTAGAAGTAAGTATTGGATCCCCTCACGGGTCCCACTTCTTACACATATCTCATGGTAATTTATTTACTTACTCCTTGGAGTGATGTCAAGACTCAAGGTTCAACATGGGATGGGATATAGTGGATAATAACTAGAGGCCTTGACAAATTTTGTTCCTAGGAAAACTTATCTAGGGATTCATAGCAAGGTTGATATGTATTTTAGAAAATATTCATATGCCATCTTGGTGTTACTTTATATCTTATGATCTCATTTTTTAGAGTTAAAAAACCCTATAGTTCCATTATTAAAGGATTATTATTATTCCCTTCCTCATTTTTGTTTCAAACTTAAACTTATTGAGAATTTTCACAATGTAAATGAGCCCCAATGTTCTCCTCATTTTGAGCATATCAGGAAGCAATCAAGAGTATCATGAAAAAGACCCACAATAGATTTCTTCTTGTTGATACCATGTGCATCTTACGGAAACACCATAACGATCCTTGGATTCACGTAGATTTAAATTATTCATTTGAAAAGTTTGAAAGGGATTACTTCTGCTATACAAAAGTTCTCTTCATATGCTAAACATCAAAGAAGATACCCCCCTTAGTTTTAGAAAAAACCAAAAACTTATACTATAATTTTGTTAAATGGGGATGATGCCCACTATAATTTAGTATGATCTACTACACGTGTTGACACAACTTAACATGTTTTATACATTAATTGAATCATTTACATGTCACTTATAGTAAAAATAAACGCCCACGAGAACATGTTCACATCTCTTGGAGTATTTTTGGATGATCGAATCATGGTAAGTTGATGGATTCTCAGTTGTGTCTAATTTACCAGTGGAGGTGATTTAGTAATTAAGAATCCTCTAGATATAAGAATACATTAGTGTAAGTGTGATAGACAATGGCTTGACTAGGTATGTATCCATGTGTTTTCACCTCAACATATACACAATTCTTCACTTATGCACAAAATATTCCAATACCATAAGCCACATGCTTGGTATTCTTATTCAATCATGGGATGATAATATTGCAACAATTGCTTCAACTTTAGATTTATTATTGTGAAGTTGGTGGGAATTTTGAAACATTCAACATAATTAGTAACTACATTGAGAACATATTAGAAACTAAGGGCTTTGAGGAAGATGATTTTAGTAACACAATTCAATGTGATAGGGGACCATTCATAAACATCTACTTTATTGGAGTGTGTTAGTGGGGTATACAAATCACATGTGGTGACATAAAAGGTGGAATTTATAAGACAAGAAATTATATAGATGAGACCATATGTAGAGACATTTTTTTTGAAATTTTCTTGAATTAGATCTATACAGATTGCCAATATCTAGAAAACCATCTATAACCAAAATCTAGCCAAAATACTCAATAGTCATAACCAAATTAATTTACCCAACCTTACATCAATATATACACAAGAGACAATCAATATTGTCAATAACGTTTTCTCATACATAAGAGAAATTCCATTGACATATACACAATGAAAGTATCATTATGAACTAGGATATATCCTATGTGAAGGTATGAATGATGATCTAAATTAGGTGACTTTTATGATTATTTTCTCTTGTTAGTCTAGACATAAGTTGATATATATAGAGGCATGAAAATTGGAAAATCCCTAGAATCCATTAGCCGATATCTTATCTTTCTAGACACTACTCCCGACCCAGTAAACCATATAATGCATGCATACATACATACATACACACATACATACATACATACATACATACATACATACATACATACATACATACATACATACATACATACATACATACATACATACATACATACATACATACATACATACATACATACATACATACATACATACATACATATGCCGACAAGGAGTGGCTCAAGTGGTCAAGCACGATGTCCCCTAACAAAGGGACCCATGTTCAAATCCTAGTTGCCGCCTTGATTTACCACCCTCCCAGGCGTTCGGCCTCTGCCACGGGCGTGGGAGAGGGGGGGAGAAATATTTCTCTCTTAATCCCATACATACATACATACATACATACATACATACATACATACATACATACATACATACATACATACATACATACATACATACATACATGCTCTATGCCTTTAACTTGCATACTCAGAGGCAGTCCCTATGGAAGGAGTTTCTAACCCAAGCGAGGTGGACAAACCTTCCATGGTTAATCATGGGAGAGTTTAATAACGTCATACTTCAAGAAGAGAAAAGGGGTGGTAGGCTGGTACCGAAGGTGGTGTTGAGATCTTTCAACCAGAAGATTAGTGAAGCGGAACTGTGTGAACTGCCAATGCAAGGGGATGACACGTTCACATGGAATAATGAAGGTAAACAAAGAAAAAGAATTGCATCTAAACTTGATAGAGCCCTAGTTAATGTCAGGTGGTTGGATTTGCTCGGGAACACCAGCATCAAGGCTGTTACTACAAACATCAGTGATCATGCCCCATTGTTAATGCATATGAGAGAGAACTCCAGAAGAAATAGGCCCTTTCACTTCATCAATTTTTGGACTAAGTGGGACGACTACAAAGAGCTGGTGAACCAAAGTTGGCGCGAACCCATCTAGGGTAACCCCATCTATGTTTTCGCCAATAAACTCAAGAGACTAAAAGGTGATCTCAAGAAGTGGTCGAAGGAGCATGTCAACATCCCTCTACTTATTGAATCAAACAAAAAGGAGTTAATGGAGGTTAGAAGTTAGTTGCTTAGGGATCCTCTTAATCCAACTTTCATCGAAACTAAGATAGGATTAAAGCATATACTGGATGACATGAAGAAGGCAGAGGAAAGCTTCTTATGGCAGATGAGTCGCCAGAAGTGGATCCAAGATGGGGATAGGAACACAAAAATCTATCATAATGCCATCAAGCACAAAGAAGCCCTTAATACTATTTCAGAGTTGATTGATGAAGAAGGCAGAACGCTTAACAACCAGGAGGACCTGGGCAATGAAGCCACACAGTTCTACACGAAGCTTTATAACAAGAATTATAATGAAGCAAGGGAGATTGAGGAGGATGATCTTCAATGGAGGTACAAACTCACCACTTCCCATAATAATATCCTTTGCAGACAGGCCAATGAGGAGGAGGTTAAGGAGGCGTTATGGAGTATAGGGACTGACAAATCGCCCAGACCAGATGGATTTAATTCACACTTCTATAGGGATGCATGGGAGTTCATTAAAGACGATCTCTGTGAGTCAGTTAAATGGTTCATGGATGGGGGTTGCCTACTTAGACAGGTTACTCACGTGTTCTTGGTGCTTATACCTAAGAAGAAGACAACATCATCACTGGTTGATTTCAGACCGATCACATGCTACAATGTTCAATATAAGGTGATAGCTAAGCTATTGGATGAGAGGTTGAAGATGGTGCTTCCACTGATAGTTTTTGACACCCAAGGAGCATTCATAGCTGGCCGTAGTATTAGTGAATATGCATTGTTGGATGGAGAGTTCCTGCTGGATTTCAACGTCTTGTGGGGACATAAAAAGGCTTGCTTGAAATTGGATGTCTCGAAAGCCTATGACAGTGTCCATTGGAGTTCGCTTTGGTGGATTATGTCAAGAATGGGATTCCAGGAGAAGTGGATAAATCTAATGAAACAATGTGTAATGATGACAAGCTTTTCAGTGCTTGTTAATGGCTCCCCGTGTGGTATCTTCAAAGGCAGCAATGGTTTGAGGCAGGGTGATCCCCTCTCACCATTGTTGTTCATGATTGTGATGGAGTACTTCACCAGGATGATGGAAAAAGAAGAAAGGGAAAAAAAGGTAGCTACTTATACTGTCCATGGTACGAGGGTGCTGAGTCATCTCATTTTCGCAGATGACGTACTGGTGTTCATGCAAGTGAAGGCCACGTACATGTCTCAACTGAAGCTGCTACTGATGAGGTTCGGGGATGACACTGGACTAAAGACGAATATCCAGAAGACACATCTGTTTCTCTCCAAGAACTGTAAGCAAACAGTAGGGAATATTGAAGAGGCGATGGGCATCACAGTGAGCAACCTCCCCACTAAATACCTTGGGTTCCCGTTAGCTGGAGGTAATATGAAAGTTAGTGATTTCACGGAATGCTCTAACAATCTAGACGATATGATTAGTAGGTGGCCCTTGATGAAAACATCCATGGCGGGAAGAATCACCCTGACAAAGTCAGCCACTGAAGGCCTGCTAATCTTCTGGTCTCAACAAGGAGAGATATCAGGTGCGGTTTTGGACAAAATGGAAATAATGATTGCTAACTTCGTGTGGGCGAGTAACATTCATCCTATGAAGTACAGTAGACTGGAGAGACCTAAGGAGGAAGGAGGGGTTGGCCTGAAAACACCAAGATACATAGCTACTTGGGGCACAACAAAAAGGATTTTCAAGTACCTACAAAATGATACTTTGTGGGCAAAGTGGATGAGGACGAGATACCCCAAGGGTTTGGACTTTAAACCGAAGACCAGGGAGAGATACTCGAGAGTCATCAACAGAATGACTGAGGTGTGGCAAGAGATCAAGAACATTAACGATGAAAGAAGTTCCTAGACAATGAAGGAGAAACAAGACATAATTTGGGAGCTTATTCAACCGAGGGATGGAGAGCACATATCCAATAAGATATGGACTGATATTGGAATCCCAAAATGGGAAATGTGTTTATACAGGGCAATGCATAACTCACTTGCCACCCTGGATAAGACCTCTAGGTGGTATCCTGGAACGGACACAATCTGCTATCTCTGTGAAGAGGAACAAGAGACAAGGGAGCATATCTTCAAGTCGTGTAGGTATATAATGAAAGTCTGGGATCAGTTGCGAACAAAAATGAAGGTGAGGCCGAGACAGCTGAATGATATAGAAGGAATGACTGCCACCCTGAATAAGATGGAAGTGTTATTTCTGTCAGCTCTATACTTCCATATTTGGAAGGAGAGGAACAACAGAAAGCACAATGCGAAGAAGAAACGGGATGATGGTCTAGCCAGCAAAATCCACAAAGTTCTATACAATAGGATACAATGTATAGATAGATAGAAAGCTATTTTCTTTTGGGTGAGTAATGTAGTGTTTGGACTACGTTGTATCTTTTCCCCAAGAGCTATTTTTCTTGAGGGTTTTGGAATATATTTACCTAATTCCGATACATACATACATGCATGCATACATACATGCATGCATACATACATGCATGCATGCATCCATCCATCCATCCATCCATCCAACCAACCATACATACATACATACATACATACATACATACATACATACATACATACATACATACATACATACATACATACATACATACATACATACATACATACATACATACATACATACATACATACATACATACATACATGCATGCATGCATGCATGCATACATACATACATACATACATACATACATACATACATACATACATACATACATACATACATACATACATACATACATACATACATACATACATACATACATACATACATACATACATACATACATACATACAAGAAGTGGCTCAAGTGGTCAAGCACAATATCCCCTATAAAAGGGACCCAAGTTCGAATCCCAGTTGCCGACTTGATTTACCACCCTCCCGGGTGTTCGACCTCTGCCACGAGTGTGGGAGAGGGGGGAGGGGGGGGGGAGAAATCTTTATCTCTTAATCCCATACATACATACATACATACATACATACATACATACATACATACATACATACATACATACATACATACATACATACATACATACATACATACATACATACATACATACATACATACATACATACATACATACATACATACGTACGTACGTACCTACATATGTACATACATACATACAATACAATACAAAAAGAGTGTTATCCCCTAGGTTAGCTTTGGCGAAACACCAGGCATCCGCCCAAGCGACAATGCCAACGATGGGGCGTCAAACCCATGTTGTCCAGCCCACATCCACCTCCACCTCCACCTCCACCAACAATCTCCCAACTCTGTCCAACCCTACCCCTTCCCCTAACCCATCAACCCTTAAGAGAGGAGAGAAGAACAGATCTAAGAGGAGCCCTAATTGTGGGGCACAAAGGAGAGATGATGACACCGACACATCACATAGAAAGAATGCTAACGATGCATCAAAGAAAGTGAGTGTCGTCGATGCATCATAGAAGAAGGGAAGTGACACTCCGTCATAGGGGGGAGTCGATGCTGTGCCACAGGGGGAGCCGACACTGCATCACAGGGGGGTCCGACACTGCGTCATAGGGGGAGTCAACGCTGCATTGCGGGAGTAGTATGTCGATGATGATGCGTCACAACAGTGATTGACGCTGACATGTCACAGGAGGGAGCTGATTCTGTGTCACATGGGGAGCCGACGCTGCATCACAGGGGGGGCGATGTCACATCGTGGGAGCAGGATGTCAACGACAACACATCACATCAGTGCATCAATGCCGACACATCACAGAAGTTGGGCGTCGATGTAGATTTGACATAGAAGATGGTAGACGATGCTGGTGCATCATGGAAGGAGGGAGCTAGTTCGGGATGATGAGGAGTTTCTTGGAATCAAATTCTTAAGCAACGTGTGAATAAGAAGAAAAAAGAGTTGGAATTCCCAAAACCTAGGGTTGTAGATGGAGAAATCCATGCCGAATTGGATGAGGAGGAGTTTGACATGATGAAGAATGTATGGGAGTTCACCATCATGGTGTACACCTTGGGGAAGCATCCATTCTACCCTCACTTGTTGGCCTAGGTGAAGAGGACATGGAAGCCTAAAGGGGAGTTTAAGATGCTATCACAAGATCATGGCATCTTTCTTGTCCAGTTCTCTATGGTGATAGACAAGGAAGCAGCGGTGGCCACGGCCCCTCGGTGGTTTGACCAACAGTTGGTGATTGCCAAACACTATCAACATGGTGATGAGCTTTGCAAGGATGCTTTTCTTACGATCCCAACTTGGAAAATGTTGAAATCTTTTGGGCGGACATGGACTAGGAAAGCTACCGGAACCATTGTGGCAGGAGCTGGGACAATGCTACATATTGATGAACATTCCTTGGAGGGCGATGAACTAAGAGTCCTGGTGGAGTTGGAGGTCGATGGACCTAATCTAAAGGTGGTATGGCTCAATGTGAAGGGAAGAGACCCGATCCCAGTGACGATCGAATATGATCACATTCCTATTTCTTGCAGTAAGTGTTGCACCTTCAGACATGGCACACAACAATGTGGGAAGTAGGAAGCAAAGAAAGTGGATGAGGAGGTTGCCATCAAGAAGATCTAGAAGAAGGTAGATGAAGGGACTTGTGTTGTGGAGAATCCATTGACTGAGATGACGAACAATATGCAACCAGTAGATTGTAAGAAGGCTTCAAGCTCACAAGCAAGGGATGAAGGCAGAGAAACACCAACAAAAGGTAAAGGGACTCCTAAAGACACTAGACATGAAGAAGGACAATTCATCTCCTCAACAAGGAGGAAAGGGCCTAAGGAAACAAGTATACCAAAGAGTGTGGGTATGAGTACCATCCTAGACACCACAAATAGTTTTGAATCTCTATCTGACTCAGATAAGGAGGGGGAGATGTTGTGGCACAAAAGGAGCAAGAGGTGATAAGGAAGGACAATAAGAAGGATTTGGTCAGGCATACCAAGTCACAAAAAATATTTGATATGCCCATGCTCTTATGGAATATTAAGGGTGGGTGTGATAGGAATAAGAAGAAGGAAATATGAGTGTGGATTGCTGCTAGTGGGCACTCATTGGTTGCTTTGGTAGAAACAAAAATAAAGGTGCAAAATAAAAACAATATCATATACTGACTTCCACAGGGACGGGAGTAGATACCTAACATAGATTGTGCTGAGGTAGCCAAAGTATGTGTGGCATGGAACCCAAGTGCATGGTAGGTGCCAGTGATACAAATGTTAGACTAGCAGGTTACAGTTGATTGCAACGATAATGGAGGCTTACACATCTGGGTGACAACTGTATATGGTCATAATGATGCCAAGGCTAGACTAGATTTGTGGAAGGATTTGGTCTCTCTATCCAAACAGGTAACTCTACCATGATGGGTGATTGGGGACTTTAATACTGTTCGTTTGTAGGCTGAAAAGAGGGGAAAAATATTAGCATTGAATGTGGATATATATGCTTTCAACCAAGCTATTGATAAAGCCAATTTTTTGAACTACCAATGGTGGGCGGTGATATCTACATGGAACAATGAGAGGGCCCTAGAGAATATGATATCAAGTAAAATGGATAGAGCTTTAGTGAATGATGAATGGTTGCAAATCCTTCCTAATGTGCAGGTGAAGGAAAGTGGATCTGAGCTAAGTGATCATGCGCCTATCTCAATTCAAATCACAGAAAAGAAACAAAAGAGAAAACCTTTCAGATTCCTAAATTACTGTGTTGAATGGAAATGTTTTGAAGATGTCATAAAAGAATGCTGGAGCACATAAGTGACATGAAATTCAATGTATGCGTTTGCAAAAAAGCTGGCAAGTACCAATACTGCACTCAAGAGATGGGTCAAGGCTGAAGTGAGCATTCCAAATTTGATTAAAGAAATAAAAGAAGAATGCAAAGAGGTCATGAAAAAATTGGGGGCTGACCCTTTTAATCCTGAACTGATTGAGAAGAAAAGAGAATTGAAAAGGATGCTTGAGGATATGAAGAAAGTGGAGGAAAAATTCTACTGGCATAGGAGTAGGGAAAAATGGATGGAGGATGGGGACAGAAACATTACACACTACCATACCGCTATTAAAAGAAGAGAGGTTGATAATATTAAATCTAAGTTAGTTAATGCTGAAGGGAGAGTGGTCAACAAATAGGAGGATCTGGAGGAGCATGCCATAAACTTATATACATCATTATACAACAAGAGTTTTGAAAATGACATAGAGGAGGAGGAGGAGTTGAAATGGAGGTTCAAACTTACAAGCATACATAATAATATTCTTATAAGAAGAACCAATGAACAAGAAGTCAAGGAAGCAGTATGGAGCATCGACAATAACAAGTCTCCAGGGTCAGATGGTTTCAATGCGTTTTTCTACAAGAAGACATGGGATATCATCAATGAGGATTTAATTGCATATGTTAGCTAGTTCCTAGAAGGAGGAAATATGGTGATACAAGTTAATAATTCTTTTCTGGTACTCATTCCTAAGAAGAAGGTTACTTCCTCTCTTGCTAATTTTGGACCTATTGCATGCTACTCGGTACAATATAAAATCATTGCTAAGATTCTGGCTGCTAGATTGAAGATGATACTTCTCTATCTCATTTCTTCAAATCAAGGAGTCTGTGTCAGGGAGAAGTATTAGTGACTGTGCACTATTGGCAGGAGAATTCCTAGTGGACTACAATGTCATGAGAGGAAGTAAGAAAGCCTACTTAAAGCTAGATGTTTCCAAAGCCTATGATAATGTTAGATGGGAGAAGTTGTGGTGGATTATGAAACAAATGGGGTTCAATGATTGATGGATCTGCTCGATGAAGCAATGTGTTGGCACTACAAGATTTTATATTCTGGTTAATGGCACATCTGCAGGTATGTTTAGAGGAGGTAATGGTTTGTGCCAAGGAGACTCCCTTTCACCTCTCCTCTTTGTGATTGTTATGGAGTACTTTACACAGAAGATGCACAAAGGTGATGACCCATTTGATTTTTGCAGATAATGTGTAAGTGTTTGTTGAAGCCAAGTAGCATTCTCTAGAAAATCTTAAAAATTTGTTATGGAAGTTCGGAGAGAAGATGAGGCTTTGTGTGAATCCAAACAAGACACATATTAATGGGCATGGAAAGGGGAAACTTCCCAACAAAATACCTTGGTTTTCCTGTAACTGGAGGCAACCTACAAGTCAAAGACTTTACTGAATGCATGGATAAAATGGAGGAAATGATTAACATATGGCCAACACAAAAGACATCCATGGTAGGAAGAGCAACACTGATAAAGGCTTCTATAGAAGGTCTTCTCATTTTCTGTGTGCAATAAGGGGAGATCCCCACATCTATTTTGGACAATATGGAGATGAAGATGACAAATTTCCTATGGCCAAGTGAGAATCATCCTATGAGATATGCAAGAGTGGCGTTGCCAAAAGATGAAGGAGGGTTGAACTTAAAATCTCCAAAAACATAGCAAAGTGGGGGACAATGCAGGGAATAATCATTTATCAAGAAGGCTCCTCAACTTGGGGGAAATGGATGAGGGAGAGATTTCCAAGGGGACTGGACTTCAAGACAAAGATAACAGAAGGATAGTCATACACTGTTAATGTTATGAGAGAGGCATGACATCATGTTAGACACCTGTTCATGGCCTAGGATATGGGGAGATGGAGTCTTAGAGATCCAAAGACATGCTTATGGGAGGTGACATGCTCAAGGGAAGCAAAATACATGCATGGAGAGTAGATATGGACTGGTGTGTATGTGCTGAAATGGAGCATGTGTGTATACAAAATTCTGCATAGTGTTCTTGCTTCTCTTGACAGAATAAAGGGGTGGAACTATGATGTATCTTCTTTGTTCTTTCTATGCAAAGGTGATGAATAATCCCACAACCACATTATGGGTGAATGCATATTCATAAGGGAGGTGTGGGATACTTTGTGCAAGGATTTCAAAGTACAACTCCAACTAACGGGTGATCTAAGAAGGATGTTGACAAAGTGTGGGAATGATGATAGGAAGAAGTTGCTATTTTCTGCTTTATGCTACCATATTTGGGAGGAACAGAATGCCAGAAGACATCGAGATGTTGCTGCAAATGCAACGAGTGTTTTTATAAAAAATTGTAAATGTGTTAAATGTAAGTTCCACATTAGTTAATTGTGTGAGTTGTTGTTCTGTTTCGTGGTGAATGGCGTTGGGCCTACATGTAACTTTTAACCTCCTATATTTTTAGGAGGTAGTAAAATATGTTTATCTAATTCTGATACATACATACATACATACATACATACATACATACATACATACATACATACATACATACATACACACACACACTTACCAAAGATTTCTGATACATAAATACATACAGCCGACAAGGAGTGGCTCAAGTGGTCAAGCACGATGTCCCCTAACAAAGGGACCCATGTTCAAATCCTAGTTGCCGCCTTGATTTACTACCCTCCCAGGCATTTGGCCTCCGCCATGGGCATGGGAGAGGGGGGAATCTTTCTCTCTTAATCCCATACATACATACATACATACATACATACAAACATGGAAAATGATATTTGTGTAAAGGGGATAAATAGTACACATTGATTAATTATATGGTATCAAACCCGTGGCGGAAGCCGAACGCCCGGGAGGGTGGTAAATCAAAGTGGAAATTGGGAATCAAACCCGGGTCCCTTTGTTAGAGGACACCGTGCTTGACCACTTGAGCCACTCTTTGTCAGAACAAGGAGTTAAGACTGATGTAGTGAGGTTAGAAAGCTCCTGATGGCTGATCCGTTTAATGGGGATTTAATAAAGAAGGATCGTGAGTTAAGACTGATGCTTGTTGATTTAAAGAAGGCCGAGGAGAAATTCTACTGGCAAAGAAGCAGGGAGAAATGGATGGAAGATGGTGACAGAAACACCAAGATCTACCACATGGAAGTTAGAAGAAGGGAGGCATCTAATATCATATGTGAGCTGATTGACAAAGACAGGAATGTGGTAAATAGACAAGAAGACATTGAGGAACAAGCCGTGCAGTTCTACAATGAGCTTTACAACAAAAATTTTGAAGAGTCAGTGGAGGAGGAGGACACATACTGGAAGTTCAAACTCTCTAGCACCCACAACAACATTCTCACTAGGGAGGTCACCGAGCAAGAAGTTAAAGATGCCTAATGGAGCATAGGCTGCAACAAATCCCTCGAGTCTGATGGGTTCAATGCTTTCTTTTATAGGATGACTTGGGATACAATTAAGGATGGTCTATTGTGGTATGTGAGATGGTTTCTTGATGGAGGTAATATGGTTAGACAAGTAAATCATGCTTTCTTGGTCCTCATTCTAAAGAAGAAGATTACAGCCTCTCTTGCTGATTTCAAACCTATTGCATGCTGCTCTATTCAATATAAGATCATAGCAAAAATCTTAGCCACAAGGTTGGAGATGGTCCTTCCTTTCCTTATTTCTAAAAACCAAGGAGCTTTTATTACTGGCAGGAGCATTAGTGATTGTGCCCTTCTTGCTGATGAGTTCCTAGTTGATTTCAATGTGATGAGAGGGAGAAGAAAGGCTTGCCTAAAGCTTGGCATCTCAAAGGCGTACAACAGTGTCAGATGGGAAAAACTGTGGTGGATCATGCAACAAATGGACTTTGTGGATACATGGATGCAATGGATGCAGCAATGTGTTGGCACAACAAGTTTCTCGGTGCTGGTAAATGGCACATCGGCTGGTATGTTCAAAGGTAGCAATGGGATGCGGCAAGGTGATCCCCTTTCACCACTCCTCTTCACCATTGTCATGGAATATTTTACAAGGAAGCTGAAAGAAGAGGAAGACTCAAAAGTGATCAAAGCATACACGGTCCATGGTATGAAGGTAATGATCCATCTTATCTTTGAAGATGATGTTTTTTTATTCCTTGGGGCCAAAGTTGAAATGTTATGGGAGCTGAAAAAATTTCTAGGGGAGTTTGGAGTGCGGACGGGGCTGTAGATTAATGTGAATAAGACTCAACTCTATCTCTAAAAAAATTGTCACCATATGGAATCTAGACTGCAAGAAGCCATGGGTGTGGAGTTGGGCAAGTTCCTGACTAAATACTTGGGCTTCCCACTTACCGGGGGCAATCTATAAGTCAAAGACTTTGCTGAATGTATTGATAGATTGGATGAGATGATAGCGAGATGGCCTACACATAAGACATCCATGGCGGGCCAAGCTACCCTTATTAGAGCAGCTATAGAGGGGCTCCTTATTTTCTGTGTGCAACAGGGCAAGATAGCGGATGCTGTGCTTGATAGGATGGAGATGAAAATCTCAAACTTTATTTGGGTAGGTGAGTACCATCCCATGCGCTATACTAGACTGGCCTTGCCTAAAGATGAAGGTGGTTTGTAGCTGAAAACCCCAAGAGACATTGCTAGATGGGGGACACTAAAGAGAATTATCTTGTACCAGATAGGTGGCTCTATATGGGGAAGATGGATGAGAGATAGATACCCACAAGGATTGAATTTCTAGCCTCATACCAGGGAGGGAATTTCGCACACCATTCATATGATGAGGAGCCTATGGCCGTAGATCAAGCATCTTTTTTGTCTGAATCATGCTGGAGAATGGCACATGTTAAATCCAAACACTGACTTGTGGGAGATCACAAGGACAAGGGCTGAAAAATATGGGACTATGGCGCTGATATGGGATGGTAAGCATATTCCTAAATGGTACACATGTGTATTCAAAATTTTGCACGGTGCCTTAGCGACTCTGGACAAAGTACATGAATGGAATAGCAATATTTTTGTCACCTGTTACTTATGTAAAGAGAAGGAGGAATCCCATAGCCACTTGTTTGGTAGCTGCAATTTCACGAAGACATTATGGGAGAAAATATGCAAGGAGTTCCTACTACGAATAGAGCTGACTGAAGACATAAAAAAGATGGTCAAATGATGCGCCAATGAGGAGAAAAATCTACTTCTTTTTGCTGCCCTGTGCTTCCATGCTTGGAATGAAAGGAATGCTCACAAGCATGATGGTTTAGATAGTAGTGTGAGTACTATTGCTGCAAAAATGTAAAAAAAAGATTACGTCTTAACTAGCTGGGTGAGTTGCTCATGTACACGTTGTATAGCGAGCATAGGGCTATATGTAACTCTTGACCCTCCTACAATTGTAGGGGAGAAGTTAGAATATATTTACATGATTCCGATACATACAAACATGGACGAAAGTGTGCCCTAGGGTTCCGTGATCTAGAAATTGTGGTGCAGCAAAGGTACTTGATGACACCCCATGCTGCGAGGAGGGGAACCTCCCCTTCACTTGCGAGATGGTGCAACACTTGGTGAAGAAGACCTGGTCCGAGATCACTGGTGGTGTGGAGAACTTCAAGGAGAAACCCTATGCTTCACCGGAGATCGTAGAGGGAAGGAGATACATCAAGATAGATACCAGACCTACAGAAACATGGAGAAATCATGGGATCACACCCTAATTCTCTATGTTATGGGGAAGATGCCTTATTACTATCATTTGATGGCTTGGATCAGAAGAGTTTGGAAACCCAAGGGTGACTTTGACCTTCTCTCAAAGCCAAATAAGTTCTTTCTTGTTAGATTCAACAATGAAGAAGATAAGAAGAATTCCATTAACATGGGACCTAGATGGTTTGACAGTCGCTTGGTCGTGGTCAAGGATTATAAAATTGGGGATGATATCAAGAAAGATCAGTTCAGTTCAATGCTGATTTGGATCCAAATTCCTAGCATGGGCAGGAACTGGTCCCAACAGGTAGTTGGCATAGTTGCTAGTGGTGTGGGTAAAATTCTCAAGGTAGACCTACCATTGATTAGCAAGGAATCACTTGGGGAGGTAAGAGCTTTAGTTGAAATCAAGGCAACTAAAGATCTGCCAAAGGAAATATGGGTCAATCTCTCGGGCAATGAAGCTATACATATCAAGATATAGTATGAATATGTGCCCAAAAGGTGTTGCGACTGTAACGTGTTTGGACATGATGCGTCCGACTGCCCCATGAAGGAAACCTCAGATCCGCCAACTGAGAAGGTGGCGAAACCAGGTCAGAAGGACAAAGTACCAAAGAAGGAGAAGGAGCCCATAACCCAGGCACATAATCAGGAGTCAGGCGAGAAGGAAAAAGAACCAAAAAAGATGAAGGAACTTGAGACACATGCTCAGATTAAAGAGAGCTCCCAGAGGCTCGTGGGAAAGAAAAGCCGTCTGATTTGAATAAAGAATCAAATAGGAAGAACAATGATGTAGGTAGTGAGGGAGCAAATGATGCATTTGTTGGATTTATTGGAGTGAATGGGTCACAAAAACCTGCTCCTCTGGTAGATCCAATAAATGTCAATCTTAATGAGGAATGTGTGTGGTTCTGGGAAACCACAAAAGAAGGAGGTGTGACAATCCATTCAATCTATTAATGCCTCCATTACTACATTAGTTGAAACCAAAGTTAAAAAGCATAGTAAGGACAACATGTCCAAACTATTCCTTAATGGTTGGAAATTTATTACCAATCATTTGCATGGTCCTAATGGTAGAGTTTGTATCGGTTGGAATCCTAAGTCCTGGGAGCTTTAGGAGCTGGACTCAGATGACCAACATATCACCTGTCATGGATCAATAAAGGCAATCTTTGTATCACTATCTCTGCCATCTACGCCTATAATCACATGTCTGAAAGATCTGGATTATGGAGTAAACTGGAAACCTTGGCAAAGCTTATCAATGAACCCTGGTTGGTCATAGGTGACTTCGACAACATTCAAAAGAGGGAGGAGAAAGCAGGTGGTTGTGAAGTGCCCAATGTGATTCTTAATACATTCAACACTACAATTGACAACACAAATCTGAATGAATTTCCAACGGTTGGTGGTAAAGTTTTCACTTGGAGTAATCGGCTAGATAAGTCCAAAAGAATTACTTGTAAACTAGATTGTTCATTGGTTAATGATGATTGGTTAACAAAGTTCCAGGGTACCAAATCCAAACTTATTACACATAAGTTTACAGAACATGTAGCTATTAATATGAATCTCAGGGAAATGCCCAAGAAACATCGATTGTTCTGATTTGTGAACTTTTGGAAGGAGTGGCCGGGGTGTTAAGATGTTATCTCAAAGGCATGGGATGAACCAGTTATAGGCAATCCAATGTATTTCTTTTCCCAAAAACTTACCTATGTAAAGAAAGCTCTGAAGAACCTAGGCAGTATGTCAACATCAGCAATCTAATGTACCAGGAGAATCAAGAACTTAAAGACATCAGTGCAGTTCTATGGCGGAATCCAATGGATGAACATCTAATAAGTGCAGAGAGGAGAACCTTAGAAAGAATCATATTTCTAGACAAGGCGGAGGAGACGTACTATTGGCAGTGGAGTACAATGTAGTGGATTGATAATAGAGACAAAAACACTAAGATCTATCACTCTATGATGAAGAGAAGGGATTCTATTAATACTATCATAGTGCTGTATGATGAGAATGTGGTTTTCATTGATGATGATGAAGCTATTGCTAATGAAACTATGAGATTTTTCAACAATCTTTATAACCAGAAGATGAGAAATACAATAGAGAATATGCAATGGGACAAACTAGTCTCATATGAGGATAATTAACTACTGTGTAAGGTACCTATTGAGGAGGACATTCTGAATTCCATCAAGAGCATTGGTGCTAACAAAAGCCCAGGACTAGGCGATTTTAATGGATACTTTTATCAACAAAACTAGAAGATCATGAAGGATGATCTCATAAAGGTCATTACTTGGTTCTTTAAAGGTGGGAATATGGTACGCCAAGTGAATCATGTATTCCTTGCCCTAATACCCAAGATAAAAATAGTGTCTTCTCCAGCTAACTTTCATCCAATTGCCTGTTGTTCTATGTTCTACAAAGTTATAACTAAAATCATTACACATCGATTAGCTTTGATTCTGCCTAAGCTCATATCTCCCAGTCAAGGGGATTTTGTGCATGGTAGGAAGATTGAAGATTGTTCTCTTTTGGCTGCTAAATTTACTATGAACTTCAACCATAAGTGGAGCACTCCATCAACTTGTCTCAAACTTGACACCACAAAGGTCTATGATTCGGTTCAATGGGGCTACCTCTGGAGATGTCTTGAAGGTTTGGGCTTTTGTGAGAAGTGGATTGACATAGTGATACAATGTGTATCAACTCCCTCATTCTCTCTTTTGATCAATGGTACCTTGGAGGGTCTATTTGCAAACTCCAACAGGTTGCGGTAGGGTGACCCCCTATCACCTCTACTCTTCAACATCGCCATGGAAGGTGTGAGCATGATACTTAATATGGCTGTGTCCATGAAGCTAATCAGGACATACACCATAAAGAATACCCCAGTCATGTCCCACTTACTCTTTGGGGATGATGTACTGGTATTCACTGAAGCTAGAACCTGAAGCATTGGTCGGATGAGGAAGATATTGGAGGAATTTGGGAAGTATTTCAGAATGAAAATCAGTGATTCTAAATTGAGTATATTTCTGTCAAATTCGGTTAGTGATAAAGAGGCGATCACGAATCTCTTAGGTGTTCAACTTGTAACACCGCCAACGAAGTATCTAGGTTATCCTATGGCTGGGGGTAACCTAAGGATGGTTCACTTCGATGTGTGTTTGGATAAACTAAAGGATATGATAAGTAGATGGACTGGGACTAAAATTTTTATGGTAGGTTACATGTTGTTGATAAAAACCTATGCTATGGGTTTGATTCGTTATTGGTTGGCTCAAGAAGAAATCACTACCTCGACCTTGAGAAGAATGGAGATTATAATGAGTAATTTCATCTAGGGAAGTGTCTCACACCCATCTAGCTGGTCCAAACTCTCATACCTATACAATGAAGGAGGGATTGAAATTCAATCCTTATCGAACCATGCTAATTTTTATATTGTCAAACGTATTAAGAGATTGATGTGTAATGACTCTATATGGGCTACCTGAATGCTGGAAAGATATGGTACACATATTTAGGAGAAACCTTCACATAAATGGGGTTTCTCTATGCAATGGAGAAGGATGAATGAGTTGTGGGACTTATGCCACCCGAATGATACTGATGCTGAAACCTATGATAGATGTAGAAAAAGAGGTCCAGTTGATGGTGATATTACCAATCTCTGGGTCAACTACCACAACCTGAGATGGAGTCTTACCAATTTCAGAGCGTACACAGATTATCTTGCCACCTTATCCAGGGTTAAAACATGGTATCCTAACACTAGTAGCACTTGTTACCATTGCAACAATGGCGAAGAAGATGTTGATCACCTATTTAGGAGATGTAAGTTATGGAGTTATCTTTGGGGTAGATGCACACTAAAGATGAGTATGAAATAAGAGATGGACCTTAATCATGTACTTGATAGTATGAAGTAGCTGAATAGAGATGATAAATTCCTGGCCATATGGTTTGTGACTGCTTTCTCACACTACATTTGGGGTGAGAGGAACAAGAGGAGATTTGGAGGCCTGTCCTCAGATGTCCTAGTTCTATTTGAAAATATTTCACATGAAATCTACTTAATGTACCAATGTTATAAGGACAATCTAGGTTTAGTTAAAAATACTATATCGAGGAAGTGGGATTTATTCTAAATCTCCTAAAATGTTGGAGATGAAGTTTGAGGAGTTCTATGATGTGTAAAACTCTTACTTTGTCCCCTTTGGGGTCAGAAATATATTTACCAACTTTTTCGACATACATACATACATACATACATACATAAAACCGACAAGGAGTGGCTCAAGTGGTCAAGCATGGTGTCCCCTAACAAAGGGGCCCAAGTTCGAATCCTAGTTTCCACCTTGATTTACCACCCTCCCAGGCGTTCGACCTCTGCCACGGGCGTGGGAGGGGGGATATTTCTCTCTTAATCCCATACATACATACATACATACATACATACATACATACATACATACATACATACATACATACATACATACATACATACATACATACAACAAGGAGTGGCTCAAGTGGTCAAGAACGGTGTCCCCTAACAAAGGGACCTGGGTTTGAATCCTAGTTGCTGCCGTGATTTACCACCCTACCGGGCGTTTGGCCTCCGCCACAGGCATGGGAGGGGGGAATCTTTCTCTCTTAATCCCATACATACATACATACATACATACATACATACATACATACATACATACATACATACATACATACATACATACATACATACATACATACATACATACATACATACATACATACATACATACACCAACAAGGAGCGGCTCAAGTGGTCAAGCATGGTGTCTCCTAACAAAGGGACCCGAGTTCGAATCCCAATTTCCGACTTGATTTACCACCCTCCTGGGCATTCGGCCTCCTCCATGGGTGTGGGAGAGGGGGGAGGAGAAATATTTCTCTCTTAATCCCATACATACATACAACTGATAAGGAGTGGCTCAAGTGCTCAAGCACGGTACAAAGGGACTTGGGTTCGAATCCCAGTTGCTGCTTTGATTTACCACCCTCCCAGGCATTCAAACTCCTCTACGGGTGTGGGAAAGGGGGGGATCTTTCTCTCTTAATCCCTACATACATACATACATACATACTTGCCATATCCATGTCCCCCACCTGCATAACACCTCTTGATGCACCATCATTGTTGTAGAGTACCCCATCTAGCAATTTCCTATAGCCTTTTCAAACCCAAACCTCTCTATTTATGGAGAGCCATCCTTGCATACCTCATTGGGTGGTGTTCACTATCCCTAAGAAGGTTTGCAATTCTCATCTCAATTCTATCCAACATTGGTATTGGGATCTCACCTTGTTGCACCCAAAAAATCAATAGTCCTTCCATTGTTGACTTGATTAGAGTAGCACGTCCTTCCATAGATGTTTTATGTATTGGTCATCTACTTAGCATCTCCTCCATTTTATCACTTCACCCATAAATGTCTTTTACCAGTAGGTTTCTTCCCACAAGTGTATGTATGCATGCATGCATGTATGTATATATCGGAACTTTTTGGTAATTTTATTCCGAACCCCAAAGGGACAAAGATTACAAAGCTACACCCAAATCGTGTAGTTCACAAAAACATGCATAGCAAGCAAGAAAAAGATTGTCCTAAAGTAGGACAATCAATACATATGAAGGTCCCAATTTCTAGTCAGAATACAAGATATGTGGCCTAGATTGTGATGATGTGCACGATAGTGCATCTGAATCTCCTTCTCTATCTTTTTGAAAGCTTGTAATTCATCTTCTTTCTTGCCTCCATGTCGAAGGGAATTCCTGGTAGTCCAAATGATATGGATAGTGAGGGTGGCAGCCCATAGGGATAGCACCCGATCACCTGAAGCAATCTTGGTGATAGACTTGAGACAGTCTTCAAGGGATAGATTGGGATTGAGTCCTAGCTTCAAAGCAGATCGACCCCAAAGGTATTTCCACCACTTGCAAGTGGATGTAAGATGCTCAGAACTTTCTTCTTCAGCATGACAAAGGCTGCAGAGGTTGACAATATTTGGATTCCATTTCTGAATCTTGTCCAGAGTCGGCAAGAAATTCTTGAGGGCTCTATAAGATGTAAAGCTCCATCGTGGATTGTGCTTAGACATCCAGAGGGTGGAGGTAGCAATGTTAACATCCTGTTTTGAACGACAGATATCCCAAAGGGAAGTGTCGTTAACAGCTTGGTATCTAGGCCAGATTTCGGTGAACCTTCTCCAGGAGGTAGAGTAGCCCCATCGATGGGAAGGGTGCTGAAAGTTGTTAGTATCATAGCACTTCTGCATCCATTGAGCCCATACAGAAGCACCGAGGAGTAAGTTCCTAAGTCGTTTCATGGTATGGAAGTCAGCTAATTCCTCAAGGTTTTGCAAACCGAGGCCACCTTCTTCAAAAGGAAAGGAGAGACGTTGCCAACTAGCTGGATGAATGGATGAACCCCATAGGAAATCACCAAGTAGGATCTCCATCCGTCTTAAGGTAGATTTTGTGATTTCACCTTGACTCATCCAGTATTGAATGAGTCCCATAGCATTAGCTTTGATAAGAACAAGACGTCCAGAAAAGGAGAGCTTGTTGCCTGGCCACTTGGTTATCTTGTCCTTGAGCTTGTCGAGACAATGGTCAAAATCTCTTCTCCTGAGATTTCCGCCAGCTAGAGGGTAGCCCAGGTAGGTAGTCGGAAGAGAACCCAGCTGGACATTAAGCTCATCAGCTAAAGAAGATGGATTGGGAACAGATTTGGAGAAGTACACAGTGGATTTCTGTGTGTTGAGCTTCATGCCTGATTCTGAACCAAATTCATTGAGTAGATCTTTCAAATGCTTGATGCTTCTGGATCGAGCTTCACAGAAGATAAGAACGTCGTCTGCGAAAAGAAGATGGGATAGGACAGGAACACCTCTGATGGTGTAAGTCCTGATCCTTTTATCTTCAGTCGCCTGAACAAGTTTCTTGCTGAGACCTTCCATGACTATGGCGAAGAGTAATGGAGACAGTGGATCTCCTTGGCGGAGACCATTAGAATTTTTGAAGAAACCCTCTGGAGAGCCATTAAGCAGAATCGAGAAGGATGGAGTAGTAACACATTGTTTTACCATGGCAATCCACTCGTCTCTAAATCCAAGAAGATGGAGACAGTTCCAAAGGTAAGACCATTGAACTGAATCGAAAGCTTTTGTAATATCCAGTTTGATACAAGCAGATGGGGTGCTACGAGCAAGGTTGTAATTCAGATTGAATTCAGCAGCTAGAAGAGAGCAGTCTTGAATGTTTCTGCCTTGGACGAACGCACCCTGATTGGGTGAGATGATCTTTGGCATGAGAACAGCAAGTCTCTTGGTGATGATCTTCGTGATGATCTTGTATAAGACCGAGCAGCAAGCAATAGGCCTAAAGTCGGCAGGTGAGGAGTATATATGTATATATGTATATATGTATGTATGTATGTATGTATGTATGTATGCATATACATACATACATACATACATGCTGACAAGGAGTGGCTCAAGTGGTCAAGCACGGTGTCCCCTAACCAAGGGACCCGAGTTCGAATCCTAGTTGCCTCCTTGATTTACCACCCTCCCGGGCATTCAACCTCTGTCATGGGTATGGGAGGGGGGGGGGAGAAATCCCTCTCTTAATACCATACATACATACATACATACATATGCCACCTTGGTTTATCACCCTCCCGGATGTTCGGCCTCCGTCACAGGCATGGGAGAGGGGGAGAGAATGCCTCTCTTTATCCCATACATACATATATATGTACGTACGTATGTACATATGTACATGTATACATACAAACATACATACATACATACATACATACATACATACATACATACATACATACATATGCCGACAAGGAGTGGCTCAAGTGGTCAAGCACGGTGTCCCCTAACAAAGGGACCTGCGTTCGAATCCCAATTGCCATCTTGATTTACCACCCTCCCGGGCATTCGGCCTATGCCACGGGCGTGGGGGGGGGGGGAATCTTTCTCTCTTAATCTCATACATACATGCATATTGTAAGCAAGAGATAGTGCAATGAAGAATTCCAGTGTTCCCCAATGAAGAGACCTATGTTCAAACTACTGGACAAGCATTTCTTGATTTATTACCCCCTGAATGTCTGACCTCATATATAGGTTTTGGGAGAGAGTGGAGAAATCTTTCTCTCTTAATTCCATATATGCACGCATACTATGAAAAAACTAGATTGTGTGTGAATGTGAAGAAAACACAACTCTTTCTTTTAAAGAATTGTTTCAGTTTACAGGAAAGATTGGAAAAAGCTATGGGAGTAGGGGTGGGTAATCTCCCTAAAAAGCATATGGAATTCCCTCTTGTGGGCAGAAACCTACTGGTAAAAGACTTTTCTAGGTGAAGTGATAAAATGGAGGAGATGCTAAGTAGATGACCAACACAGAAAACATCTATGGCAGGACGTGCTACTCTAATCAAGTCAACAATGGAAGGACTATTGATTTTTTGGGTGCAACAAGGTGAGATCCCAATACCAGTGTTGGATAGAATGGATATGAGAATCGTAAACCTTCTTTGGGATAGTGAACACCACCCAATGAGGTGTGCAAGGATGGCTCTCCATAAATAAGGAGGTTTGGGTTTGAAAAGGCTATAGGAAATTGCTAGATGGGGCACTCTACAACGATGATGGTGTAACTGGAGGCGTTATGTAGGTGGAAGATATGGATGCGGAAAGTTACCCAAGAGGGTTGGACTTTAAACCCAACACGAGGAGAGGATATTCTAGAACAATCAATTTCATGATAGCAATGTGGTAGGAAGATAAACACTTGTTTGCTCTATGTGAGGAGGTATGGAAGCTATTGGAATAAAAAATGAGTGTATGGGAGATAATTTGGGAAAGGAAGTGGATAATATATGAGAAACACATGTATGGCTTGATTGTCATGTACTAAAGTGGAGTTGCTATGTGTAAAATACGCTACAAGGGGCAATGGAAACATTGGATAGGATAAAGAAATGAAGCAATGATATTGACAAAAAGTGTGTACTTTATGAGGAGACAATAGAAATAGAGGACCATCTATTTAGCAAACATAGGTTAGAAACTAAAATATGGGAAGAAATTATGCATGAATGGCAAACAAAAATGAAGTTGCAACAAAGAATGATGGATACAGTTTTGGTGTGCACAAATGATAAGGATAAACTTCTCTTTAGGACTCTATGTTTCCATGAATGGCAGGAGATAAATAGTAGGTCGAATATGAGTAGAAGACATGAAACCAACATAATTTCCAAGAAATTTGTAAAAGTGTAGAGTATAGATTGAAAATACAGATGGATTGTGAGTATGACATGTATTTGCCAAGAAATCTTGACCTCTCAATATTTCTTGAGAGGGATTCATAATAATTTTTTACCCAATTCCGATACATACATACATACATACATACATATTCCTGGAGAGAGGTAACATGGTGAGACAAGTCAATCACACTTTTTTGGTCCTCATTCCAAAGAAGAAGATTACTGCATCTCTTGCAGATTTCAAACCTATTGCTTGCTGTTCCATCCAATAAAAAATCATTGCAAAGATTCTAGCTACCAGGTTGAAGTTGGTCCTTCCTTTCCTTATTTCTGAAAACCAATGAGCTTTTATCACCGTAGGAGTATTAGCGACTGTGCCCTTCTTGCTGACGAGTTCTTAGATGAATTTAAAGTGATGAGAGGAAGCCGAAAAGCTTGCTTAAAGCTTAATGTGTCCAAGGCTTATGACAGTGTCAGATGGAAAAAGCTGTGGTGGATCATGCAACAGATGGGATTCTCTAAAACATTGATAGAATGGATGCAACAATGTGTTAGCACAATGAGTTTTTCTGTTCTGGTAAATGACACATCGGCTGGTATGTTCAAAGGAAGTAATGGGTTATGACAAGGTGATCCTCTCTCACCACTTCTCTTTACTTTAGTCATGGAATACTTTACAAGGAAGTTGAAGAAAGTTGAAGACATAAAACTAATTAAAGCATACACTGTTCACGGGATGAAGGTAATGATCCATCTTATTTTTGCGGATGATGTTCTTCTATTTATGGAGGCTAAAGTGGATATGCTTTTCGAGCTGAAAAAATTTCTTGGAGATTTTGAAGAGCAGACGAGGCTGCAGATTAATGCAAATAAAACTCATCTCTACCTCTCAAAGAACTGTCATCGGATGGAAAATAGACTACAAGAAGCCATGGGCGTGGAGTTGGGCAAGTTCCCAACTAAATATCTGGGCTTTCCGCTTGTAGGTGGCAATTTACAAGTCAAAGACTTTGTTGAATGCATTGATAGACTGGATGAAATGATTGCACGTTGGCCTACCCAAAAAATATCTATGGCTGGATATGCAATTCTTATTAGAGCAGCTATTGAGGGCCTTCTCATCTTCTGGGTGCAACAAGGCGAGATACCAGGAGCTGTGCTTGACATGATGGAGATGAAAATGACAAACTTCATCTAGGCGGGTGAGTTTCATCCTATGCGCTATGCTAGGCTGGCCTTACTAAGAGATGAAGGTGGTTTGCAGCTGAAAACATCTCGGGATATTGCCCGGTGGGGGACACTAAAGAGAATCATTTTAACCAAACACGTGGCTCCGTATGGGGAAGATGGATGAGAGATAGATACCCACAGGGGCTGGATTTCTAGCGAAGAACTCAGGAAGGTTTGACACACGCTATTCAAATGATGAGGAGCTTATGGCCGCAGGTGAAGCATCTCTTTACTATGAACCATACGGGTGAGTGGCATATGATAAATCCAAAGGCTGATCTATGTGAAATCACAAGGACGAGAGCTGAAAAAGATGGGATAATGGAGCAAATATGGGCTGGAAAACACGTTCCTAAATGGTCCGTGTGTGTCTTCAAGATCTTACATGGTGCCTTAGTGACCTTGGACAAAGTGCAAAAATGGAACAACAATATATCTCCTATTTGTTAACTGTGCAAGGAGAAGGATGAATCCCACAACCACCTATTTGGTGGCTGCAATTTTACTAAGGATGTGTGGGAAAAAGTTTGTAAGGAGCTCCACCTGCGGATTGAGATGATTGAAGATACTAAGAAAATGGTCAAGCACTGCGGCAATGGAGAGAAGAAGATGCTCTTGTTGGCTGCTTTGTGTTTTCATATCTGGACCAAAAGAAATGCCCGCAAGCACAAAGGTGTAGCTAGGAGTGTGAGTTCTATTGCTGTGAAAATTTGTAAAAGTGTAAAAAAGAAACTACAAATTAGCTAGATGTGTGAGTTTCTCACATAAGTGTTGTATAGCGAGCAAGGGGTTATTTGTAACTCTTGACCTCCTACAATTGTAGGGTCCAGTCAAAATATATTTACCTGATTCCAATACATACATACATACATACGTACATACATACATACATACATACATCTGACAAGGAGTGGTTTAAGTGGTCAAGTACGATGTCCCCTAACAAAGGGACCCGGATTCGAATCCCAGTTGTCGTCTTGGTTTACCACCCTTCTGAGCGTTCAGTCTCCGTCACGGGCATGAGAGAGGGGGAGAGAATGCCTCTCTTAATCCCATGCGTACATACATATATACATACATACATACAACCGACAAGGAGTGTCTCAAGTGGTCAAGCACGGTGTCCCCTAACAAAAGGACCTGAGTTCGAATCCCAGTTGCCGCCTTCATTTACCACCCTCCCGGGCATTTGGCCTCTGCCATGGGTGTGGGAGAGGGGGGAATATTTCCCTCTTAATCCCATAAATACATACATACATACATACATACATACATACATACATACATACGCCTACAAGGAGTGGCTGAAGTGGTCAAGCACGTCGTCCCCTAACAAAGGGACCCATGTTCGAATCCCAGTTGTCACCTTGATTTACCACCCTTGTGGGTGTTTGGCCTCCGCCACGGGCATGGGACAGGGGGGAGAAATATTTCTCTCTTAATCCCATACATACATATATACATACATACATACATAAATACATACATACATACATACATATTGACAAGGAGTGGCTCAAGTGGTCAAGCATGGTGTCCCCTAATAAAGGGACCCATGTTCGAATCCTAGTTGCCATCTTGTAATACCACCTTCCCAAGAATTCAACATCCACCACGGGCATGGGGAGAGGCGGGGGAATCTTTCTCTCTTAATCCTAAACATACATACTACGCCGACAAGGAGTGACTTAAGTGGTCAAGCACAATGTCCTCTAACAAAGGGACCTGGGTTTGAATCCCAATTGCCTCATTGATTTACCATCCTCTTGGATGTTCAACCTCCATCATAAGCATGGGAGAGGGACATATAATTCCTTTCTTAATCCCATACATACATACATACATACATACATACATACATACATACATACATACATACATACATACATACATACATACATACATACATACATACATACATACATACATACATACATGCTGACAAGGAGTGATTCAAATGGTCAAACACGATGCCCCTAACAAAGGGAACCATGTTTGAATCCCAGTAGTGATATTGATTTACCACCCTCTTGGGCATTCAGCTTCCGCCACGGGGGTAGTAGAGTGGGAGAGAATGCCTCTTTTAGTCCCATACATACATACACACTGACAAGGAGTATCTCAAGTGGTCAAGCATGATGTCCCCTAACAAAGGGACCCGAGTTCGAATCCCAACTGCCGCCTTGGTTTAATACTCTCCCGGATGTTCAACCTCCATCATG
The DNA here is from genome assembly GCA_963693085.1 of Alisma plantago-aquatica. Taxonomy (NCBI): domain Eukaryota; kingdom Viridiplantae; phylum Streptophyta; class Magnoliopsida; order Alismatales; family Alismataceae; genus Alisma; species Alisma plantago-aquatica. The sequence goes on along the minus strand of OY856409.1, from coordinate 1,126,123,737 downwards.
GGAATGGGAGAAGGGAAAGAGAATGCCTCTATTAATCCTAAACATACATACATACACACATACATGAATACATACATATATACATGCATACATACATACAACTGACAAGGAGTGGCTCAAGTGGTCAAACACAATGTCCCCTAACAAAGGGACCTGGATTTGATTCCTAGTTGCCACCTTGATTTACCACCCTCCCAGGAATTCAGCCTCTACCACGGGCATGGCAGAGGGGGAGAAAATGCATCTCTTAATCCCATGCATACATACATGCATGCTGTTGACTCAAGGTCAATTAGGTCAATGTTGACTCACGTCTAAATTGACTAAACCCATGTTTTGATGATGACTAACCATTCCACATATTGGTGTCTAATGACTCTACTTGAGTGTTTTCAGATTAGGTATAGACACACTCCAATTGCCCTAACTTGCATATCTCAAATTGGAGAAAAGACAAGTCAAAGTCATACAAGTGGACGTTTTTGTAATATGATGTATATCCATTAGAATCATGTTGTAAATTACTTGTAATGATTGTATGACTTGTAATTAAGCTTAGAAAAATATCAGGAGCACTTAGATCGAAAATTAGAGCACTTTAGATGCAACTTCGAAAATCAATTACAGGCACTTGGTCGGTCGAGTTTCCCTAGCCTGAAACTCGACCGATCAACCTTGGTCGATTTTCTGAAGATTGCATCGGTCGAGTTATGCACCCACAGAACTCGACCGATTGGGTAGTAGGCCATTTCCAGTTGAAATGGTCGGTCGAATTTCCTCAGGACAAACTCGACTGATCCTTTGAACATCGGTTTGCCTCCTACTTGATCGGTCGAGTTACACCCTTTAGAACTCGACCGATTGCACTGTACGGAAAAGTGCAGAAAAGTGTTTCTAGCCATTGTGGAGTTGCAACAAGTGAAAATAGATCCGTTGCAAGCCAAAAAATGACTAGTTTTTGTTCACAAGTGTTCCCAAAGGCTAAGAGGCATCCCCAGCTATAAATAGGACCCCTTGGGCTTCATTCCAAGGTTGAGCATTCATTGCAAACTCTTTGTGAGGTTCCTATTCTATAGTTGAGTGCTTCCTACAGCCTCCTCTCTCTCTCTAAGCTTAATCACTTGCTACATCCATTAGAGTGAGTAGGAAATCTGTAAGAGAGCTAGTCCAACATGTATATCTTGTGAGGCTCTCACTTCCACCACCTCCACTTCTCTCTTTTGCAATCATGAAGATGAAGGTTCTCTCTCTTGTCCAAGAGAGGTGAAGAAGAACAAGGGAAGGAGTCCCTTGGTGAAGATCAAGGCAGAAGACTTGGAGCTAGAGTGGGTAAGCCCTTGGAGAAGGCAAAAGACTCAAGCTCAAGTAGGTAAGACCTTGGTGGAAGCTTCTCCGAGTGAAGGTGAAGTCAAAGGCGGAAGATCCAAGAAGAGTGGGTAATTCCTACAAGGCCGAAGACTTGTGCAAGAGTGGGTAAGACCTTGAAGAAGGCCGAAGACTCTTTCAAAGTGGGTAAGTCCTTGGTAAGGTTGAAGACTCATTGTATTGGATAGGTAAGTCCTTTGTTGGTCATGTATTGTAAGTCTTATAAGTGAATATAAGAGTGCAATTGTTGGAAGTCCTAGAGGTTGACCTCTCTAGGCAAGTGGACTGACACACTTCTAGTTTGAAGTGTGGAACCACTCTAAATAGCTTGTCTAATTGGTGCATGTTCAATCTCTCTTATCCTTGCTATGCATGATTTCGTTGCACTCAAATTACCTATTTAGCAACCTTATCTTGTCATATATCTTGAAGGTTTAATGAATTTTGTTTAAGTGCTTTTAGCTCTATTCACCCCACTCTAGAGCATCTAATCACCCATCTAGGATCCAACAAGTGGTATCAGAGTGGGTCTTCTCCAAGCATACTTCAACAAGTAGGAGAAGATGGGTGACTACCAAGGAGGGAGAATCAACCTACCAATCTTTGATGGGAGCAATTACCTCTATTGGAGAAGAAGGCTTCAATTCTACATCCAAGGATCAAGTCTAGAGATGTGGCAAATGGTGAACAGCCCATACATTCTACCAAAGACAAATATTGAAGAATGGGATGAAGCCACCTTGATGAAAGCAACTTTGAATGCTAGAGCCATGCACATCTTGTATGCCTCCATGACCCCCACCGAGTTCAACCGGATTTCCTCTTGTGAGACGGCCTATGAGGTATGGAGAAAGCTTTGCATCACTTATGAAGGGACAGATCAAGTGAAGGAAAGCAAAGTCTACATGCTCAAAGGGATGCTCGAGAACTTCAAGATGGGAAAGGAGGAGAGCATAGTCAACATGTACTCAAGGCTCAACACCATCTTGAATGGTCTTGCTGTTCTAGTACATCCTATGTCTAGTGGAGAGATCAACTCAAAGATCCTTAGAACTCTCCCCAAGAGGTGGGAATCCAAGGTGACTTCTATTGAAGAAGCAAGGTCTCTTAGGGATATTCCTATTGAAGAGCTCATTGGAAATCTACAAGCACATGAAGCTACACTTGACAAGAGGGAGGAAGTAGAAAGACAAGAGGAGAAAGAACTCAAGAGAATGAAGAAGACTGAAATCAAAGCTCAAATCAAGGCTATTGTTGGTCAAGCTTCTCCATCCTCTCAAGTTGAAGAATATGCCATGTACTCCAAGGGTAGATTCTACAAAGGCAAGTCCTCCTCCACACAGTGCTTCACATGTGGGAAGAAGGGTCACTACAAGTGTAACATCCCTGACCTGGGTTATGCTTTAACCCTTGGTGTTTTGATTAAGAAATATGATTATATGCTTAATCTTATCTTTTGAAATGTGATTAGGTCTCAAGAGGAACCTATGTTTCAATTTTGGTCCTGTTTGAACAATGTTGAAGCAATGTCTGCTTATTTTGGACTAGTGTGCAAATTACCCAAGTTGAGGGGTTAAATTGCAAATGTTGCATGATAAGATGTTCCTATGATGTTGAGACATCATAAGAATGAATATGATGTAGTGGTATGGTTTCCACAAGCTTGGACACCAAGATTAAGCTTGTAAAGCAATCCTTGTGCATTAAAACCTAGTTTTGGTGTAATGTACAATTTACCCAAAATCTAGGGTTCAATATGCAAATTACCACTTCAACAAGGTCCCTAATGTTTTTTAGCATCATTTAGAGCAAAGTAAATGAGTGGGACTCCTCATTTGAATTAAGTTGTAGGAGAGAGAATCTTGACATTAAAATAATCAAGAATAATGCCTAATTGAAACCCTAATTCGATTTAGGGCAAAAATGAATAAAAATAATTGAAGGGCTTTCAACCAAAATGTTTTGGGTTGATTTTTAATAAGGATGGACGTTCCTTTAACAAGATAAGGAACGAAAATTTCTTAAGTAGGTGAAATTCCACTCACCTTTTTATAAAGAAAAGTAATATCCACTCACATGTGGGATATTATATTATAAGCATTAAGGTGCATAATTTGCTTTTCTTTAAATTTAGGATAATGAAGGAGAATTAAAGGCAAGAAAGGTGCCTCGTAACCAAGGTAGTTGAGGGGGAAGAGGCGGCCACTTTATTGGGATTAATTGGATTTTATAAGGCATTTTCTCTCTCATCAATTTCCTTATAAAAGTGCCATTTCCAAGCCCAAACCAAGGCCTTTTTCGGATTTTCTTCTTACCCTTGCTTGCAAAACCGACCAAGGAGCTAGGGAGGAACAGGGAGCACGTCCCGAACCTGTGGGTAAGCCCTTGACCTTCGTTCTCCATGATTTCATGGTGGAAATCGAAAATAAATTATGGATTCCTTCTTATTTCGATCTCCTCTTCAACCCTAGCCAATTTTTACAATCAAAAACTTGAGGACGAGCCTAGGGGGAGTTGCAAGAGCTTCATCCACCATTAATGGCGTGATCTTGGAGCTTTAGAGCTCAATTGGAGGCAGGTTTTATAACTCAAACCCTTAAACATTGCTATTGCATCAATTCTCTAAGCTTTGTTGATTGATTTCTTTAATTTTATACACTTTTGTTTCTTTGCTGCAAATTCCATCAAGAACGGTTGCTTTTCTTGGGTGCACGAAGGAAGATGATGATGAAATCATCATAATCAAGCACCTCACCAAATATCTTGGGAGCAAACGATTTCAAAAGTTGGGACCAAATGGTTTCACCAAAACTGTTTGGTGACCAAACGGGTTGCAAACCGTTTGGTGGCAAATGGGTTCAAACCCGTTTGAAGGAGTTGACCAAGCGTTGACAGTTTGGGAATCTCGTTCCTAATTATGTAGGATAATGACCCTCCAAATTTGAGGGGTTAAATCCAAAGGAATCATAGGTTGAAGGCCAATCAATTAGACAAATCGAATTGAATTAAGTGCTGATTTTCAACCTGAATAACTTGACCTGCTTGGGAAAACGGGTTCAAGACCGTTTGAGATGGTTGACCAAGCATTGACCGTTTGGGAATATCGTTCCTAATTATTTAGGATAATGACCCTACAAATTTGAGGGGTTAACGCAAAAGGAGTCATAGGTTGAAGGCTAATCAATTAGGAAAACCTAATTGGATTAAGTGCTGATTTTCAACCTGATTAACTTGACCTGCTTGGGAAAACGGGTTCAAGACCGTTTGAGTGAGTTGACCAAGCGTGGACCGTTTGGGATTACTGTTCATAATTATGTTGGTTAATGAATCTCCAAATTTGAGGGGTTAACTCCAAAGGAATCGTGAGTTGAAGGCTATTCAATTAGGGAAACCCTAATTGAAAACAGTGCTGAAATTCCAATGAGTTAAGTTGAGATTTTGGGTTGATTAGCCCAAACGGGTTCAAGACCGTTTGGGGATCATCCAAACGGGTTGAAGACCGTTTGGGGATCACCCCAAGACCGTTTTGAGGTCTGGGGTCAAGTATAGTTGACCAATTGAAGGTCCAAAGGTACCAAATCATACTGCAACTCAATGCTGATTTGTTGATCAACTCGATAGACCAATCCATGATGATTTTTCACTAAAGTCCAAAGGTTGGATGAGCCAAACGGTCTCAAGACCATTTGGAGCTCATCCAAACGGTCTCAAGACCGTTTGGTGGTCACCCAAGACCGTTTGGAGGTCTAGGGTTGAGTATGATTAGGTGTTTGAAGGCCTAAAGGTACCAAGTTGATCTGCAATAAATTGCTGAATTGGTGAGCACTTCAATAATCCAAACCCTACTTGGATGGCTTGGTTTTGAGTGATATGATGGGAAAACGGTCTCAAGACCGTTTGGAGGTCATCCAAACGACCTCAAGACCGTTTGGGGTCAGGTCATACCCAATTTGGATGATGGTTCAATGGTTTCAAAGTAACTAGTCTTACATTGATTAGTGTTGTTGAATCATCGATTCCAAACCCTAATTCAATTGAATCAAACCCTAATTGATGACCAATTGAGGGTCAATTGAGGTTCAAATCAGTTGAAGGTTGACCTATTAAACTCAATTGAAGTATGAGGGTAGGTCCAATTGATGACTGGTTCCATGAATCCAATGATTGAAGGAATCAACATTGGAAACCCTAATTCAATTGGATGCTTTATGTAATGGAGGTCTAATGTGATTGAATCTCTTGAGAATTAAGATGATGAATGATCCATTGACCCAATTATGATTAGTAATGATAAACAAAGAAGGTACAAAGGTTGAAACCCTAACAGTACCTAAGGGACTAGTACCAATTAAGGAATGAATCCCTAATTGCTTATTGGACCAATGACTTGATACACTACGTTAATCATAGTGGTATGCTCTTGATTGAAGGGTTGATATGACCTAATAAATTTGAGATGATGTTAACATGAATTCATACATGAATATGATTCATGTGGTGATTAAGGGTATGATCCTTAAGAAGAGAGATCATGAAACCCTAATCATGAATATAAACCCTAATTGACAGGGCTTTTGGGTTTTAACCCTAATTGAGGCAATTCTAAATGTAACCCTAATCCAGGGTGAGGATGTAACCCTAAGTCAGGGTAGTGATGTGTGAAACTCCAATTTAGGGAAATGAGATGTAAAATCCTAATTGGGATGAATAGTGAATCTCTAATTATGGACAATTGAATGAAATCCTAATGGAGATGCATAGTAAACCCAAACTGTGGGTGACTAAGGTGGAAACCCTAGTTGAGGGTGATTCCATGAGAAACCCTAGTTGAGGGTGATTCTATGAGAAACCCTAGTTGAGGGTGATTCCATGAGAAAACCTAATTAAGAGTTAACATCACATGAAGCTCTAATGCTATGTTGTGATGAGAGGCCCTAAGAAGGGTGAAGGTATGTGAGACTCTAATGTGGAGTCATAATACACAAAGCCCTAATCTTGGGAAATATGACAATGAATTATAATCCTAATTTTAAATAAGGGTATAAGGAAACCCTAATGACGAGATAGAAGGAATGGCCTTATAAAGGTGAAACATTTAATGTGGTTGATTATAGGCAAGCTTATTGTAAGCAATGCCTTAATCTGAGATGAGTTCATATCATTAAAGATAGTTGGACCATTCTTATGTGTAACCTATGCACTTTATGGTAAGAGTGATAGGTTAGTGGATGAAAGGATTAAGATGGGAAATACCTTAATCCAAGATAAGCTGGTAACTTAAGAAAGTAGTATGTGATGATCAATGATGAGTTAAAGGAATTAAATTCCATGAACTGTGTAATCAGGATTGGTTACGGACCAATGCCTGGCAGTGTAATCAGGTTTGGTTAAAGTCCAATACCTGGCAGAGGCTTAATGCATGTAATCAGGGTTGGTTAAAGTCCAATGCCTGGCTGTGTAATCAGGATTGGTTATGGACCAATGCCTGGCTGTGTAATCAGGTTTGGTTAAAGTCCAATACCTGGTAGAGGCTTAATGCCTGTAATCAGGGTTGGTTAAAGTCCAATGCCTGGCTGTGTAATCAGGATTGGTTAGAGTCTAATGCCTGGCTGTGTAATCAGGTTTGGTTAAAGTCCAATACCTGGCAGAGGCTTAATGCCTGTAATCAGGATTGGTTAGAGTCAAATGCCTGGCTGTGTAATCAGGATTGGTTAAAGTCCAATGTCTGGCTGTGAAATCAGGGTTGGTTAAAGTCCAATGCCTGGCTGTGAAATCAGGATTGGTTAAAGTCCAATGCCTGGATGTGAAATTAGGGTTGGCTAGAGTCCAATGCCTGGCTGTGTAATCAAGTTTGGAGAAATCCAATACCTGGCAGAGGTGTAATGCCTGTAATCAGGGTTGGTTAAAGACCAATGCCTGGCAGTGTAATCAGGTTTGGAAGAGTCCAATACCTGGCAGAGGCTCAATGCCTCTAATGATGACACAGGATTGGTAATAACCCAATGCCTGTATTAATGATATATGAGTACATGGTAGATGTAATTCCTTATCTGTTTAGCAGACTGACTAAGGCCAATAAGTTGAAACAAGAATGTCTCATGGGTGACATATCAAGATAATGAGTGTCACAAGAGAAGTTTGACATGATGGTATAATATGGAGGATAAATGATATACATGTTCTTCCTATTCCTTATTAAGAGAATGCTTTAAACTGCTTATCATCTGCCTATATTTATCTTCTTAAGATGCAATAATAATGTTTCTGGCGGAGAGTTATATCTCTCGCTAGGGCAATTTACAATTGTCTCACCCCCATGGGATCCAACATTTTTAGGTGGACGCGGACAAAGAGGCAGATACTCTTTTGCAGGAAAAGGAAAGCAACAACTTGGACAGCAGTGAGATCTCAGGTGGAGGCACTGACTGTCAAGTCATATAGATAGTAGTCTTATGTGTCGTCTCTGTACTCTCAGGTCCTCAAAGTTTTAAATGTATCAATCTAAGTTTTGGCTTAGTGCCTCGAAGTTTTTATACTGCCTGTGTATATTTGTTAACAGGGCAGTCAATGTTGTAATCCTTGAAAAGGAATGGTACAAGTTGTGTACTTGTGAACCATGATGAATTTGGAATACTTTGGTTCATGGTTAAAGAGTTTTCCTATGAATGGATCTCTTTGCAAAAAGTTTTAAATTTTCAGTGATTTTCAGAAATCCGCTGCAAATAATTCGCTTCCGCATTAGTTAATCCTGTTTTTGCGAGACGGTCATTTCAACAAGGAAGATTGCCCACAAGGCAAAAAGACCCATCTTCATAAGAAGAAATGGCAATCAAGCTCAAGTGGCTCCTCCAACTCAAGCTCAAGTGAAGATTCATGTGAAGGATCAAGCTCAAGCTCTAGTGATGAAGGAGAATGCCATTTTGCCCTTATAGCATCAACAAGTGAAGACTCAAGTGAGGTAAATCTAGACTCTTTAGATAAAGAATCTTTAATTGATATTATTCATGATATTTGTGCCTCTTATAAGTCTTCTAAAAAGAAAAAGAAAAAGCTTGCTAAAATTGTTGATAATTTGCATATAGAACTAGATGATCTTGAATATGCTAATTCTTGCTTGCTTATTGATAAAAATGACTGTCTTAGCCAAGTAGACTCTCTTAAACTTGAAAATGCTAGTCTACTTGATAAGATTAAATTTCTAGAAGCTCAACCTCTCATGCCTAGTTCAAATGAAGAGCATACTTTAATTGTTGATTCTCTCAAGCATGACATTGATGTTCTTAAATCTGAAAACAAGGACAAAGATTTTGTTTTGCATGAATTAGATATAGAAAATGCCTCCTTTCTTGCTAAAATCAATGGGCATGAATCTTATTCTAGTTATACAAATAGAGAGAATGATGTTGCTGCTCTTCATATTGATAGAGATTCTTATTCAACTAAATCTCTTAGCTTAGAAAATGATCTTTTGCATGCTAGAGATAATATTAATCAATTGTCTTCGACTATTGCTTCTCTTAAGCATGATAATGACAGTTTGAGATCTTCTTTGCAAAGATTCTTAGTGGGTAAAAAGAATCTTAATGATATCCTACACTATACTACTAAACAAATTGGTAGACATGGTTTAGGATATGATAGTAGTCAAGGGAACAACAAAGATAAAGGACCTCCAATATTCCATGGAGAATCCTCTAGTTCCAAGACTATGGGCACATGCAACTATTAGAATGATTTTGGTCATTATTCTAATTGTTGTCCTTTTAGGAAAGCACCCAAGAGAAATAGGACTTGGGTTGCTAAACTAATCCCTCCGGACCCAAAAACATGATTGGGGACCATTTCATCTTTATTCTTGTAGGTACTTGCAAATGGATTGACTTGAGCTATTGAATTGTAAATTGACTTCTCAATCTACATGAAAGAAGAAAGGTGAGATGTGTAGAGGGTGACAACAAGTGGAAAAGCAATGGTAACCACAAAGGTAATGGTTTTATTGCTTGTAACCATTTCTAACTTGTTTTTGTCAAGATAGTGTGCACTATACATATGGTTTTTGAGTCAAAAGTGACATTTTGTGATTCTCTTCACACTCTTGCTCAAAAACTATTTCTAATGCTTCTATAGTGCATTACTAACTTGCTTAAACATGTTTGGATATGGTTTGTATTTTTAGCATGCCTTTAATTATGTTTTTATGAAATATATGTGCTTTTTGACAGCTGGTCTGTCGGTCGAGTTTGCCCTATTGAAACTCGACCGATAGGCACAAATGGGTGTTGCCAGCAGCTGTCATCGGTCGAGTGTTCAATGCACAGAACTCGACCGATAACACTATGCACAGAATATACATTTGGCTTATTGAATGAGAATTTCCCTCTCAACTAGATTTTCTCAACCAATAGCCTTATTCTTTGGCACTCTCATTTGGCACCTTTGTATATGAATATTGCCATGTTCTAAATTGCCTATCTTGCTTACAAATCTATATCTCTAATTGCTCTAAATTCCTATATCTATATGTTGCAATTACTTGCTTTGAGTTGTTTTGCAGGTTTTGATGATGATCTCTTTGGATCTCTTGGTTGTGTCTTATATTGCTTCCGTTGTACTCTAACTTGCTACATCTATCTCGGTGTATATCTTGTTTTGATAAAAACTTGAGGTTCTTAGGGGTAATCATATTATGGTAAGGATGCATATATAGTGAGTTATATCCTCTCATGCTTCTAAATTTGCATATCTCTTTGTTTGGATATATCTCTACATCTACTCATAGCTTGATTTATATTGTGGTATCTCTTGCTATGATCTAGATCCTACTACTAGTCCTAGCTTGTGATATCATCTACTAGTAGTTCACATACATGTAGTTCTAACCCTGTCAATAATTGGTATCTTTTCTCATCTATATGCTATGCTTGTATCTTGTCTCATAAATGCTCAAGATTGTTCCTTGAATTGCATATCTACTATCTTGAGTTACTTGCATACCATTGTGATGCAGGGCACATAGAGCTACATTATATGTAGAAATTGGAGTATTTTTGGATTTTATGCAGCTTTTGCTCCAGTTTCAGTTTTTGGTGCAAGACTAGTGTTTTTCATGCAGAAACGACCTTCTGAGCAAGACTCACCGCTTTGCCATGAGCTCTGATGGTTTTTGGTCAAATTCCATCATCTTGAGGGTCAAAATTGCGATTTATTGTTTTTCTGCAGCACTTTATCTTGCATTTTTAGGTTGTTCAAGTATATGCTTTAACTTGCTTTTCTTTCTATGCTTGGACAAGACCCTATCTGTGCTCTTCTACTCTCCTTATATATTTGTGTTATCTCCTTTCTCTTTAACAAGTGATGTTTCTTATTTCTTCATAACCCCACTTTTTGAAATGACAAAGGGGGAGAAAGGTATGTCTTCTTTTAAAAGAGGAAGAAGGCATGTCTTACATGAAGAAGAGAAGTATGTTCATGTAAAGGGAGAAGGTAAAGGGGAGAAGACATATATGTGTAGAACATATATGAGTAGAAGACATAATATTCTATAAATGTAATGAAAGCTAACCATGCAGGAGAAATAGCATCAATTGAAGGGGAGTATGAGAACTCCACTAGCATCAATTGAGGGGGAGCATATGAACTCAATTCCATTGAAAACCCTAGGTTTCTCCAAAGGTATGAATTTACTTAAATGCTTTCAATACATTTATGGAATGGTTTGTCATCTTCAAAAAGGGGAAGAATGTTGACTCAAGGTCAATTAGGTCAATGTTGACTCACGTCTAAATTGACTAAACCCGTGTTTTGATGATGACTAACCATTCCACATATTGGTGTCTAATGCCTCTACTTGAGTGTTTTCAGATTAGGTATAGACACACTCCAATTGCCCTAACTTGCGCATCTCAAATTGGAGAAAAGACAAGTCAAAGTCATACAAGTGGACATTTTTGTAATATGATGTATATCCATTAGAATCATGTTGTAAATCACTTGTAATGATTGTATTACTTGTAATTAAGCTTAGAAAAATATCAGGAGCACTTAGATCGAAAATTAGAGCACTTTAGATGCAACTTCGAAAATCAATTACAGGCACTTGGTCGGTCGAGTTTCCCTAGCCTGAAACTCGACCGATCAACCTTAGTCGATTTTCTGAAGATTGCATCGGTCGAGTTATGCACCCACAGAACTCGACCGATTGGGTAGTAGGCCATTTCCAGTTAAAATGGTCGGTCGAGTTTCCTCAGGACAAACTCGACCGATCCTTTGAACATCGGTTTGCCTCCTACTTGATCGGTCAAGTTACACCCTTTAGAACTCGACCGATTGCACTGTACGGAAAAGTGCAGAAAAGTGTTTCTAGCCGTTGTGGAGTTGCAACAAGTGAAAATAGATCCGTTGCAAGCCACAAAACGGCTAGTTTTCGTTCACAAGTGTTCCCAAAGGCTAAGAGGCATCCCCAACTATAAATAGGACCCCTTGGGCTTCATTCCAAGGTTGATCATTCATTGCAAACTCTTTGTGAGGTTCCTATTCTATAGTTGAGTGCTTCCTACAGCCTCCTCTCTCAATCTAAGCTTAATCACTTGCTACATCCATTAGAGTGAGTAGGAAATCTGTAAGAGAGCTAGTCCAACATGTATATCTTGTGAGGCTCTCACTTCCACCACCTCCACTTCTCTCTTTTACAATCATGAAGATGAAGGTTCTCTCTCTTGTCCAAGAGAGGTGAAGAAGAATAAGGGAAGGAGTCCCTTGGTGAAGATCAAGGTAGAAGACTTGGAGCTAGAGTGGGTAAGCCCTTGGAGAAGGCAAAAGACTCAAGCTCAAGTAGGTAAGACCTTGGTGGAAGCTTCTCTGAGTGAAGGTGAAGTCAAAGGCGGAAGATCCAAGAAGAGTGGGTAATTCCTACAAGGCCGAAGACTTGTACAAGAGTGGGTAAGACCTTGGAGAAGGCCGAAGACTCTTTCAAAGTGGGTAAGTCCTTGGTAAGGTTGAAGACTCTTTGTATTGGATAGGTAAGTCCTTTGTTGGTCATGTATTGTAAGTCTTATAGGTGAATATAAGAGTGCAATTGTTGGAAGTCCTAGAGGTTGACCTCTCTAGACAAGTGGACTGACACACTTCTAGTTTGAAGTGTGGAACCACTCTAAATAGCTTGTCTAATTGGTGCATGTTCAATATCTCTTATCCTTGCTATGCATGATTTAGTTGCACTCAAATTACCTATTTAGCAACCTTATCTTGTCATATATCTTGAAGGTTTAATTAATTTTGTTTAAGTGCTTTTAACTCTATTCACCCCCCCTCTAGAGCATCTAATCACCCATATAGGATCCAACAAGTGGTATCAGAGTGGGTCTTCTCCAAGCATACTTCAACAAGTAGGAGAAGATGGGTGACTACCAAGGAGGGAGAATCAGCCTACCAATCTTTGATGGGAGCAATTTCCTCTATTGCAGAAGAAGGCTTCAATTCTACATCCAAGGATCAAGTCTCGAGATGTGGCAAATGGTGAACAACCCATACATTCTACCAAAGACAAATATTGAAGAATGGGATGAAGCCACCTTGATGAAAGCAACTTTGAATGCTAGAGCCATGCACATCCTGTATGCCTCCATGACCCCCACTGAGTTCAACTGGATTTCCTCTTGTGAGACGGCCTATGAGGTATGGAGAAAGCTTTGCATCACTTATGAAGGGACAGATCAAGTGAAGGAAAGCAAAGTCTACATGCTCAAAGGGATGCTCAAGAACTTCAAGATGGGAAAGGAGGAGAGCATAGCCAACATGTACTCAAGGCTCAACACCATCTTGAATGGTCTTGCTGTTCTAGTACATCCTATGTCTAGTGGAGAGATCAACTCAAAGTTCCTTATAACTCTCCCCAAGAGGTGGGAATCCAAGGTGACTTCTATTGAAGAAGCAAGGTCTCTTAGGGATATTCCTATTGAAGAGCTCATTGGAAATCTACAAGCAAATGAAGCTACACTTGACAAGAGGGAGGAAGTAGAAAGTCAAGGGGAGAAAGAACTCAAGAGAATGAAAAAGGCTAAAATCAAAGCTCAAATCAAGGCTATTGTTGGTCAAGCTTCTCCATCCTCTCAAGTTGAAGAAGATGCCATGTACTCCAAGGGTAGATTCTACAAAGGCAAGTCCTCCTCCACACAGTGTTTCACATGTGGGAAGAAGGGTCACTACAAGGAAGATTGCCCACAAGGCAAAAAGACCCATCTTCACAAGAAGAAATGGCAATCAAGAGCAACTGGCTCCTCCAACTCAAGCTCAAGTGAAGATTCATGTGAAGGATCAAGCTCAAGCTCTAGTGATGAAGGAGAATGCCATTTTTCCCTTATAGCGTCACCAAGTGAAGACTCAAGTGAGGTAAATCTAGACTCTTTAGATAAAGAATCTTTAATTGATATTATTCATGATATTTGTGCCTCTTATAAGTCTTTTAAAAAGAAAAAGAAAAAGTTTGCTAAAATTGTTGATAATTTGCATATAGAACTAGATGATCTTGAATATGCTAATTCTTGCTTGCTTATTGATAAAAATGATTGTCTTAGCCAAGTAGACTCTCTTAAACTTGAAAATGCTAGTCTACTTGATAAGATTAAATTTCTAGAAGCTCAACCTCTCATGCCTAGTTCAAATGAAGAGCATACTTTAATTGTTGATTCTCTCATGCATGACAATGATGTTCTTAAATCTAAAAACAAGGACAAAGATTTTGTTTTGCATGAATTAGAAATAGAAAATGCCTCCTTGCTTGATAAAATCAATGGGCATGAATCTTATTCTAGTTCTACAAATAGAGAGAATGATGTTGCTGCTCTTCATATTGATAGAGATTCTTATTCAACTAAATCTCTTTGCTTAGAAAATGATCTTTTGCATGCTATAGATAATATTAATCAATTGTCTTCGACTATTGCTTCTCTTAAGCATGATAATGACAGTTTGAGATCTTCTTTGCAAAGATTCTTAGTGGGTAAAAAGAATCTTAATGATATCCTACACTATACTACTAAACAAATTGGTAGACATGGTTTAGGATATGATAGTAGTCAAGGGAACAACAAAGATAAAGGACCTCCAATATTCCATGGAGAATCCTCTAGTTCCAAGACTATGGGCACATGCAACTATTAGAATGATTTTGGTCATTATTCTAATTGTTGTCCTTTTAGGAAAGCACCCAAGAGAAATAGGACTTGGGTTGCTAAACTAATCCCTCCGGACCCAAAAACATGATTGGGGACCATTTCATCTTTATTCTTGTAGGTACTTGCAAATGGATTGACTTGAGCTATTGAATTGTAAATTGACTTCTCAATCTACATGAAAGAAGAAAGGTGAGATGTGTAGAGGGTGACAACAAGTGGAAAAGCAATGGTAAGCACAAAGGTAATGGTTTTATTGCTAGTAACCATTTCTAACTTGTTTTTGTCAAGATAGTGTGCACTATACATATGGTTTTTGAGTCAAAAGTGACATTTTGTGATTCTCTTCACAATCTTGCTCAAAAACTATTTCTAATGCTTCTATAGTGCATTACTAAATTGCTTAGACATGTTTGGATATGGTTTGTATTTTTAGCATGCCTTTAATTATGTTTTTATGAAATATATGTGCTTTTTGACAGCTGGTCTGTCGGTCGAGTTTGCCCTATTGAAACTCGACCGATAGGCACAAATGGGTGTTGCCAGCAGCTGTCATCGGTCGAGTTGTCAATGCACAGAAATCGACCGATAACACTGTGCACAGAATATACATTTGGCTTATTGAATGAGAATTTCCCTCTCAACTAGATTTTCTCAACCAATAGCCTTATTCTTTGGCACTCTCATTTGGCACCTTTGTATATGAATATTGCCATGTTCTAAATTGCCTATCTTGCTTACAAATCTATATCTCTAATTGCTCTAAATTCCTATATCTATATGTTGCAATTACTTGCTTTGAGTTGTTTTGCAGGTTTTGATGATGATCTCTTTGGATCTCTTGGTTGTGTCTTATATTGCTTCCGTTGTACTCTAACTTGCTACATCTATCTCGGTGTATATCTTGTTTTGATAAAAACTTGAGGTTCTTAGGGGTAATCATATTATGGTAAGGATGCATATATAGTGAGTTATATCCTCTCATGCTTCTAAATTTGCATATCTCTTTGTTTGGATATATCTCTACATCTACTCATAGCTTGCTTTATATTGTGGTATCTCTTGCTATGATCTAGATCCTACTACTAGTCCTAGCTTGTGATATCATCTACTAGTAGTTCACATACATGTAGTTCTAACCCTATCAATAATTGGTATCTTTTCTCATCTATATGCTATGCTTGTATCTTGTCTCATAAATGCTCAAGATTGTTCCTTGAATTGCATATCTACTATCTTGAGTTACTTGCATACCATTGTGATGCAGGGCACATAGAGCTACATTATATGTAGAAATTGGAGTATTTTTGGATTTTATGCAGCTTTTGCTCCAGTTTCAGTTTTTGGTGCAAGACTAGTGTTTTTCATGCAGAAACGACCTTCTGAGCAAGACTCACCACTTTGCCATGAGCTCTGATGGTTTTTGGTCAAATTCCATCATCTTGAGGGTCAAAATTGCGATTCATTGTTTTTCTAAAACACTTTATCTTGCATTTTTAGGTTGTTCAAGTTTATGCTTTAACTTGCTTTTCTTTCTATGCTTGGACAAGACCCTATCTGTGCTCTTCTACTCTCCTTATATATTTGTGTTATCTCCTTTCTCTTTAACAACTGATGTTTCTTATTTCTTCATAACCCCACTTTTTGAAATGATAAAGGGGGAGAAAGGTATGTCTTCTTTTAAAAGAGGAAGAAGGCATGTCTTACATGAAGAAGACAAGTATGTTCATGTAAAGGGAGAAGGTAAAGGGGAGAAGACATATATGTGTAGAACATATATGGGTAGAAGACATAGTATTCTATAAATGTTATGAAAGCTAACCATGCAGGAGAAATAGCATCAATTGAGGGGGAGTATGAGAACTCCACTAGCATCAATTGAGGGGTAGCATATGAACTCAATTCCATTGAAAACCCTAGGTTTCTCCAAAGGTATAAATTTACTTAAATTCTTTCAATACATTTATGGAATGGCTTGTCATCTTCAAAAAGGGGGAGAATGTTGACTCAAGGTCAATTAGGTCAATGTTGACTCACGTCTAAATTGACTAAACCCATGTTTTGATGATGACTAACCATTCCACATATTGGTGTCTAATGCCTCTACTTGAGTGTTTTCAGATTAGGTATAGACACACTCCAATTGCCCTAACTTGCACATCTCAAATTGGGGAAAAGACAAGTCAAAGTCATACAAGTGGACGTTTTTATAATATGATGTATATCCATTAGAATCATGTTGTAAATCACTTGTAATGATTGTATGACTTGTAATTAAGCTTAGAAAAATATCAGGAGCACTTAGATCAAAAATTAGAGCACTTTAGATGCAACTTCGAAAATCAATTACAGGCACTTGGTCGGTCGAGTTTCCCTAGCCTGAAACTCGACCGATCAACCTTGGTCGATTTTCTGAAGATTGCATCGGTCGAGTTGTGCACCAACAGAACTCGACCGATTGGGTAGTAGGCCATTTCCAGTTGAAATGGTCGGTCGAGTTTCCTCAGGACAAACTCGACCGATCCTTTGAACATCGGTTTGCCTCCTACTTGATCGGTCGAGTTACACCCTTTAGAACTCGACCGATTGCACTGTACGGAAAAGTGCAGAAAAGTGTTTCTAGCCGTTGTGGAGTTGCAACAAGTGAAAATAGATCCGTTGCAAGCCACAAAAC
This sequence comes from Alisma plantago-aquatica, assembly GCA_963693085.1. NCBI lineage: Eukaryota > Viridiplantae > Streptophyta > Magnoliopsida > Alismatales > Alismataceae > Alisma > Alisma plantago-aquatica. The sequence goes on along the minus strand of OY856409.1, from coordinate 1,126,106,529 downwards.
GGCTAGTTTTCGTTCACAAGTGTTCCCAAAGGCTAAGAGGCATCCCCAACTTTAAATAGGACCCCTTGGGCTTCATTCCAAGGTTGCGCATTCATTGCAAACTCTTTGTGAGGTTCCTATTCTATAGTTGAGTGCTTCCTACAGCCTCCTCTCTCTCTCTAAGCTTAATGACTTGCTACATCCATTAGAGTGAGTAGGAAATCTGTAAGAGAGCTAGTCCAACATGTATATCTTGTGAGGCTCTCACTTCCACCACCTCCACTTCTCTCTTTTGCAATCATGAAGATGAAGGTTCTCTCTCTTGTCCAAGAGAGGTGAAGAAGAATAAGGGAAGGAGTTCCTTGGTGAAGATCAAGGCAGAAGACTTGGAGCTAGAGTGGGTAAGCCCTTGGAGAAGGCAAAAGACTCAAGCTCAAGTAGGTAAGACCTTGGTGGAAGCTTCTCCGAGTGAAGGTGAAGTCAAAGGCGGAAGATCCAAGAAGAGTGGGTAATTCCTACAAGGCCGAAGACTTGTGCAATAGTGGGTAAGACCTTGGAGAAGGCCGAAGACTCTTTCAAAGTGGGTAAGTCCTTGGTAAGGTTGAAGACTCTTTGTATTGGATAGGTAAGTCCTTTGTTGGTCATGTATTGTAAGTCTTATAAGTGAATATAAGAGTGCAATTGTTGGAAGTCCTAGAGGTTGACCTCTTTAGGCAAGTGGACTGACACACTTCTAGTTTGAAGTGTGGAACCACTCTAAATAGCTTGTCTAATTGGTGCATGTTCAATGTCTCTTATCTTTGCTATGCATGATTTAGTTGCACTCAAATTACCTATTTAGCAACCTTATCTTGTCATATATCTTGAAGGTTTAATGAATTTTGTTTAAGTGCTTTTAGCTCTATTCACCCCCCCTCTAGAGAATCTAATCACCCATCTAGGATCCAACAAATGGTATCAGAGTGGGTCTTCTCCAAGCATACTTCAACAAGTAGGAGAAGATGGGTGACTACCAAGGAGGGAGAATCAGCCTACCAATCTTTGATGGGAGCAATTTCCTCTATTGGAGAAGAAGGCTTCAATTCTACATCCAAGGATCAAGTCTCGAGATGTGGCAAATGGTGAACAGCCCATACATTCTACCAAAGACAAATATTGAAGAATGGGATGAAGCCACCTTGATGAAAGCAACCTTGAATGCTAGAGCCATGCACATCCTGTATGCCTCCATGACCCCCACCGAGTTCAACCGGATTTCCTCTTGTGAGACGGCCTATTAGGTATGGAGAAAGCTTTGCATCACTTATGAATGGACAGATCAAGTGAATGAAAGCAAAGTCTACTTGCTCAAAGGGATGCTCGAGAACTTCAAGATGGGAAAGGAGGAGAGCATAGCCAACATGTACTCAAGGCTCAAAACCATCTTGAATGGTCTTGCTGTTCTAGTACATCCTATGTCTAGTGGAGAGATCAACTCAAAGATCCTTAGAACTCTCCCCAAGAGGTGGGAATCCAAGGTGACTTCTATTGAAGAAGCAAGGTCTCTTAGGGATATTCCTATTGAAGAGCTCATTGGAAATCTACAAGCACATGAAGCTACACTTGACAAGGGGGAGGAAGTAGAAAGACAAGAGGAGAAAGAACTCAAGAGAATGAAGAAGGCTGGAATCAAAGCTCAAATCAAGGCTATTGTTGGTCAAGCTTCTCCATCCTCTAAAGTTGAAGAAGATGCCATGTACTCCAAGGGTAGATTCTACAAAGGCAAGTCCTCCTCCACACAGTGCTTCACATGTGGGAAGAAGGGTCACTACAAGGAAGATTGCTCACAAGGCAAAAAGACCCATTTTCACAAGAAGAAATGGCAATCAAGCTCAAGTGGCTCCTCCAACTCAAGCTCAAGTGAAGATTCATGTGAAGGATCAAGCTCAAGCTCTAGTGATGAAGGAGAATGCCATTTTTCCCTTATAACGTCAACAAGTGAAGACTCAAGTGAGGTAAATCTAGACTCTTTAGATAAATAATCTTTAATTGATATTATTCATGATATTTGTGCCTCTTATAAGTCTTCTAAAAATAAAAAGAAAAAGCTTGCTAAAATTGTTGATAATTTGCATATAGAACTAGATGATCTTGAATATGCTAATTCTTGCTTGCTTATTGATAAAAATGATTGTCTTAGCCAAGTAGACTCTCTTAAAGTTGAAAATGCTAGTCTACTTGATAAGATTAAATTTCTAGAAGCTCAACCTCTCATGCCTAGTTCAAATGAAGAGCATACTTTAATTGTTGATTCTCTCATGCATGACATTGATGTTCCTAAATCTGAAAACAAGGACAAAGATTTTGTTTTGCATGAATTAGAAATAGAAAATGCCTCCTTGCTTGCTAAAATCAACGGGAATGAATCTTATTCTAGTTCTACAAATAGAGAGAATGATGTTGCTGCTCTTCATATTGATAGCGATTCTTATTCAACTAAATCTATTTGCTTAGAAAATGATCTTTTGCATGCTAGAGATAATATTAATCAATTGTCTTCGACTATTGCTTCTCTTAAGCATGATAATGACAGTTTGAGATCTTCTTTGCAAAGATTCTTAGTGGGTAAAAAGAATCTTAATGATATCCTACACTATACTACTAAACAAATTGGTAGACATGGTTTAGGATATGATAGTAGTCAAGGGAACAACAAAGATAAAGGACCTCCAATATTCCATGGAGAATCCTCTAGTTCCAAGACTATGGGCAAATGCAACTATTGCAATGATTTTGGTCATTATTCTAATTGTTGTCCTTTTAGGAAAGCACCCAAGAGCAATAGGACTTGCGTTGCTAAACTAATCCCTCCGGACCCAAAAACATGATTGGGGACCATTTCATCTTTATTCTTGTAGGTACTTGCAAATGGATTGACTTGAGCTATTGAATTGTAAATTGACTTCTCAATCTACATGAAAGAAGAAAGGTGAGATGTGTAGAGGGTGACAACAAGTGGAAAAGCAATGGTAAGCACAAAGGTAATGGTTTTATTGCTTGTAACCATTTCTAACTTGTTTTTGTCAAGATAGTGTGCACTATACATATGGTTTTTGAGTCAAAAGTGACATTTTGTGATTCTCTTCACACTCTTTCTCAAAAACTATTTCTAATGCTTCTATAGTGCATTACTAACTTACTTAGACATGTTTGGATATGGTTTGTATTTTTAGCATGCCTTTAATTATGTTTTTATGAAATATATGTGCTTTTTGACAGCTGGTCTGTCGGTCGAGTTTGCCCTATTGAACTCGACCGATAGGCACAAATGGGTGTTGCCAGCAGCTGTCATCGGTCGAGTTGTCAATGCACAGAACTCGACCGATAACACTGTGCACAGAATATACATTTGGCTTATTGAATGAGAATTTCCCTCCCAACTAGATTTTCTCAACCAATAGCCTTATTCTTTGGCACTCTCATTTGGCACCTTTATATATGCATATTTCCATGTTCTAAATTGCCTATCTTGCTTACAACTCTATCTCTCTAATTGCTCTAAATTGGTATATATATATGTTGCAATTACTTGCTTTGAGTTGTTTTGCAGGTTTTGATGATGATCTATTTGGATCTCTTGGTTGTGTCTTCAATTGCTTCCGCTGTACTCTAACTTGCTACATCTATCTCGGTGTATATCTTGTTTTGATACAACCTTGAGGTTCTTAGGGGTAATCATCTTATGGTAAGGATGCATATATAGTGAGTTATATCCTCTCATGCTTCTAAATTTGCATATCTCTTTGTTTGGATATATATCTACATCTACTCATAGCTTGCTTTATATTGTGGTATCTCTTGCTATGATCTAGATCCTACTAGTAGTCTTAACTTGTGATATGATCTACTAGTAGTTCACATACATGTAGTTCTAACCTTGTCAATAATCGGTATCTTTTCTCATCTATATGCTATGCTTGTATCTTGTCTCATACATGCTCAAGATTGTTCCTTGAATTGCATATCTACTATCTTGAGTTACTTGCATAACATTGTGATGCAGGGCACATAGAGCTACATTATATGTAGAAATTGGAGTATTTTTGGATTTTATGCAGCTTTTGCTCCAGTTTTAGTTTTTGGTGCAAGACTAGTGTTTTTCATGCAGAAACGACCTTCTGAGAAAGACTAATGCTTTGCCATGAGCTCTGATGGTTTTTGGTCAAATTCCATCATCTTGAGGGTCAAAATTGCGATTTATTGTTTTTCTGCAGCACTTTATCTTGCATTTTTAGGTTGTTCAAGTATATGCTTTAACTTGCTTTTCTTTCTATGCTTGGACAAGACCCTATCTGTGCTCTTCTACTCTCCTTATATATTTGTGTTATCTCCTTTCTCTTTAACAAGTGATGTTTCTTATTTCTTCATAACCCCACTTTTTGAAATGACAAAGGGGGAGAAAGGCATGTCTTCTTTTAAAAGAGGAAGAAGGCATGTATTACATGAAGAAGAGAAGTATGTTCATGTAAAGGGAGAAGATAAAGGGGAGAAGACATATATGTGTAGAACATATATGAGTAGAAGACATAGTATTCTATAAATGTTATGAAAGCTAACCATGCAGGAGAAATAGCATCAATTGAGGGGGAGTATGAGAACTCCACTAGCATCAATTGAGGGGGAGCATATGAACTCAATTCCATTGAAAACCCTAGGTTTCTCCAAAGGTATGAATTTACTTAAATGCTTTCAATACATTTATGGAATGGTTTGTCATCTTCAAAAAGGGGGAGAATGTTGACTCAAGGTCAATTAGGTCAATGTTGACTCACGTCTAAATTGACTAAACCCGTGTTTTGATGATGACTAACCATTCCACATATTGGTGTCTAATGCCTCTACTTGAGTGTTTTCAGATTAGGTATAGACACACTCCAATTGCCCTAACTTGCGCATCTCAAATTGGAGAAAAGACAAGTCAAAGTCATACAAGTGGACGTTTTTGTAATATGATGTATATCCATTAGAATCATATTGTAAATTACGTGTAATGATTGTATGACTTGTAATTAAGCTTAGAAAAATATCAGGACCACTTAGATCGAAAATTATAGCACTTTAGATGCAACTTCGAAAATCAATTACAGGCACTTGGTCGGTCGAGTTTCCCTAGCCTGAAACTCGACCGATCAACCTTGGTCGATTTTCTGAAGATTGCATCGGTCGAGTTGTGCACCCACAAAACTCGATCGATTGGGTAGTAGGCCATTTCCAGTTGAAATGGTCGGTCGAGTTTCCTCAGGACAAACTCGACAGATCCTTTGAACATCGGTTTGCCTCCTACTTGATCGGTCGAGTTACACCCTTTAGAACTCGACCGATTGCACTGTACGGAAAAGTGCAGAAAAGTGTTTCTAGCCGTTGTGGAGTTGCAACAAGTGAAAATAGATCTGTTGCAAGCCAAAAAACGGCTAGTTTTCATTCACAAGTGTTCCCAAAGGCTAAGAGGCATCCCCAGCTATAAATAGGACCCCTTGGGCTTCATTCCAAGGTTGAGCATTCATTGCAAACTCTTTGTGAGGTTCCTATTCTATAGTTGAGTGCTTCCTCAGCCTCCTCTCTCTCTCTAAGCTTAATCACTTGATACATCCATTAGAGTGAGTAGGAAATCTGTAAGAGAGCTAGTCCAACATGTATATCTTGTGAGGCTCTCACTTCCACCACCTCCACTTCTCTCTTTTGCAATCATGAAGATGAAGGTTCTCTCTCTTGTCCAAGAGAGGTGAAGAAGAACAAGGGAAGGAGTCCCTTGGTGAAGATCAAGGCAGAAGACTTGGAGCTAGAGTGGGTAAGCCCTTGGAGAAGGCAAAAGACTCAAGCTCAAGTAGGTAAGACCTTGGTGGAAGCTTCTCCGAGTGAAGGTGAAGTCAAAGGCGGAAGATCCAAGAAGAGTGGGTAATTCCTACAAGGCCGAAGACTTGTGCAAGAGTGGGTAAGACCTTGGAGAAGGCCGAAGACTCTTTCAAAGTGGGTAAGTCCTTGGTAAGGTTGAAGACTCTTTGTATTGGATAGGTAAGTCCTTTGTTGGTCATGTATTGTAAGTCTTATAAGTGAATATAAGAGTGCAATTGTTGGAAGTCCTAGATGTTGACCTCTTTAGGCAAGTGGACTGACACCTTTCTAGTTTGAAGTGTGGAACCACTCTAAATAGCTTGTCTAATTGGTGCATGTTCAATCTCTCTTATCCTTGCTATGCATGATTTAGTTGCACTCAAATTACCTATTTAGCAACATTATCTTGTCATATATCTTGAAGGTTTAATGAATTTTGTTTAAGTGCTTTTAGCTCTATTCACCTCCCTCTAGAGCATCTAATCACCCATCTAGGATCCAACAAGTGGTATCAGAGTGGGTCTTCTCCAAGCATACTTCAACAAGTAGGAGAAGATGGGTGACTACCAAGGAGGGAGAATCAGCCTACCAATCTTTGATAGGAGCAATTTCCTCTATTGGAGAAATAGGCTTCAGTTCTACATCCAAGGATCAAGTCTCGAGATGTGGCAAATGGTGAACAACCCATACATTCTACCAAAGACAAATATTGAAGAATGGGATGAAGCCACCTTGATGAAAGCAATCTTGAATGCTAGAGCCATGCACATCCTGTATGCCTCCATGACCCCCACCGATTCAACCGGATTTCCTCTTGTGAGACGGCCTATGAGGTATGGAGAAAGCTTTGCATCACTTATGAAGGGACATATCAAGTGAATGAAAGCAAAGTCTACATGCTCAAAGGGATGCTCGAGAACTTCAAGATGGGAAAGGAGGAGAGCATAGCCAACATGTACTCAAGGCTCAACACCATCTTGAATGGTCTTGCTGTTCTAGTACATCCTATGTCTAGTGGAGAGATCAACTCAAAGATCCTTAGAACTCTCCCCAAGAGATGGGAATCCAAGGTGACTTCTATTGAAGAAGCAAGGTCTCTTAGGGATATTCCTATTGAAGAGCTCATTGGAAATCTACAAACACATGAAGCTACACTTGACAAGAGGGAGGAAGTAGGAAGACAAGAGGAGAAAGAACTCAAGAGAATGAAGAAGGCTGAAATCAAAGCTCAAATCAAGGCTATTGTTGGTCAAGCTTTTCCATCCTCTCAAGTTGAAGAAGATGCCATGTACTCCAAGGGTAGATTCTACAAAGGCAAGTCCTCCTCCACACAGTGCTTCACATGTGGGAAGAAGGGTCACTACAAGGAAGATTGCCCACAAGGAAAAAAGACCCATCTTTACAAGAAGAAATGACAATCAAGCTCAAGTGGCTCCTCCAACTCAAGCTCAAGTGAAGATTCATGTGAAGGATCAAGCTCAAGATCTAGTGATGAAGGAGAATGCCATTTTGCCCTTATATCATCAACAAGTGAAGACTCAAGTGAGGTAAATCTAGACTCTTTAGATAAAGAATCTTTAATTGATATTATTCATGATATTTGTGCCTCTTATAAGTCTTTTAAAAAGAAAAAGAAAAAGTTTGCTAAAATTGTTGATAATTTGCATATAGAACTAGATGATCTTGAATATGCTAATTCTTGCTTGCTTATTGATAAAAATGACTGTCTTAGCCAAGTAGACTCTCTTAAACTTGAAAATGCTAGTCTACTTGATAAGATTAAATTTCTAGAAGCTCAACCTCTCATGCCTAGTTCAAATGAAGAGCATACTTTAATTGTTGATTCTCTCATGCATGACATTGATGTTCTTAAATCTGAAAACAAGGACAAAGATTTTTTTTTGCATGAATTAGAAATAGAAAATGCCTCCTTGCTTGCTAAAATCAACGGGTATGAATATTATTCTAGTTCTACAAATAGAGGGAATGATGTTGATGCTCTTCATATTGATAGAGATTCTTATTCAACTAAATCTCTTTGCTTAGAAAATGATCTTTTGCATGCTAGAGATAATATTAATCAATTGTCTTCAACTATTGCTTCTCTTAAGCATGATAATGACAGTTTGAGATCTTCTTTGCAAAGATTCTTAGTGGGTAAAAAGAATCTTAATGATATCCTACACTATACTACTAAACAAATTGGTAGACATGGTTTAGGATATGATAGTAGTCAAGGGAACAACAAAGATAAAGGACCTCCAATATTCCATGGAGAATCCTCTAGTTCCAAGACTATGGGCACATGCAACTATTGAAATGATTTTGGTCATTATTCTAATTGTTGTCCTTTTACGAAAGCACCCAAGAGCAATAGGACTTGGGTTGCTAAACTAATCCCTCCGGACCCAAAAACATGATTGGGGACCATTTCATCTTTATTCTTGTAGGTACTTTCAAATGGATTGACTTGAGCTATTGAATTGTAAATTGACTTCTCAATCTACATGAAAGAAGAAAGGTGAGATGTGTAGAGGGTGACAACAAGTGGAAAAGCAATGGTAAGCACAAAGGTAATGGTTTTATTGCTTGTAACCATTTATAACTTGTTTTTGTCAAGATAGTGTGCACTATACATATGGTTTTTGAGTCAAAAGTGACATTTTGTGATTCTCTTCACACTCTTGCTCAAAAACTATTTCTAATGCTTCTATAGTGCATTACTAACTTGCTTAGACATGTTTGGATATGGTTTGTATTTTTAGCATGCCTTTAATTATGTTTTTATGAAATATATGTGCTTTTTGACAGCTGGTCTGTCGGTCGAGTTTGCCATATTGAAACTCGACCGATAGACACAAATGGGTGTTGCCAGCAGCTGTCATCGGTCGAGTTGTCAATGCACATAACTCGACCGATAACACTATGCACATAATATACATTTGGCTTATTGAATGAGAATTTCCCTCTCAACTAGATTTTCTCAACCAATAGCCTTATTCTTTGGCACTCTCATTTGGCACCTTTATATATGCATATTGCCATGTTCTAAATTGCCTATCTTGCTTACAACTCTATCTCTCTAATTGCTCTAAATTGGTATATCTATATGTTGCAATTACTTGCTTTGAGTTGTTTTGCAGGTTTTGATGATGATCTCTTTGGATCTCTTGGTTGTGTCTTAAATTGCTTCCGCTGTACTCTAACTTGCTACATATATCTCGGTGTATATCTTGTTTTGATACAACCTTGAGGTTCTTAGGGATAATCATCTTATGGTAAGGATGCATATATAGTGAGTTATATCCTCTCATGCTTCTAAATTTGCATATCTCTTTGTTTGGATATATCTCTACATCTACTCATAGCTTGCATTATATTGTGGTATCTCTGGCTATGATCTAGATCCTACTAGTAGTCTTAACTTGTGATATCATCTACTAGTAGTTCACATACATGTAGTTCTAACCCTGTCAATAATTGGTATCTTTTCTCATCTATATGCTATGCTTGTATCTTGTCTCATACATGCTCAAGATTGTTCCTTGAATTGCATATCTACTAGCTTGAGTTACTTGCATAACATTGTGATGCAGGGCACATAGAGCTACATTATATGTAGAAATTGGAGTATTTTTCGATTTTATGCAGCTTTTGCTCCAGTTTCAGTTTTTGGTGCAAGACTAGTGTTTTTCATGCAGAAACGACCTTCTGAGCAAGACTAATCGCTTTGCCATGAGCTCTGATGGTTTTTGGTCAAATTCCATCATCTTGAGGGTCAAAATTGCGATTTATTGTTTTTCTGCAGCACTTTATCTTGCATTTTTAGGTTGTTCAAGTATATGCTTTAACTTTCTTTTCTTTCTATGCTTTGACAAGACCCTATCTGTGCTCTTCTACTCTCCTTATATATTTGTGTTATCTCCTTTCTCTTTAACAAGTGATGTTTCTTATTTCTTCATAACCCCACTTTTTGAAATGACAAAGGGGGAGAAAGGTATGTCTTCTTTTAAAAGAGGAAGAAGGCATGTCTTACATGAAGAAGAGAAGTATGTTCATGTAAAGGGAGAAGGTAAAGGGGAGAAGACACATATGTGTAGAACATATATGAGTAGAAGACATAGTATTCTATAAATGTTATGAAAGCTAACCATGCAGGAGAAATAGCATCAATTGAGGGGGAGTATGAGAACTCCACTAGCATCAATTGAGGGGGAGCATATGAACTCAATTCCATTGAAAACCCTAGGTTTCTCCAAAGGTATGAATTTACTTAAATTCTTTCAATACATTTATGGAATGGTTTGTCATCTTCAAAAAGGGGGAGAATGTTGACTCAAGGTCAATTAGGTCAATGTTGACTCACGTCTAAATTGACTAAACGCGTGTTTTGATGATGACTAACCATTCCACATATTGGTGTCTAATTCCTCTACTTGAGTGTTTTCAGATTAGGTATAGACACACTCCAATTGCCCTAACTTGCGCATCTCAAATTGGAGAAAAGACAAGTCAAAGTCATACAAGTGGACATTTTTGTAATATGATGTATATCCATTAGAATCATGTTGTAAATCACTTGTAATGATTGTATGACTTGTAATTAAGCTTAGAAAAATATCAGGAGCACTTAGATCGAAAATTAGAGCACTTTAGATGCAACTTTGAAAATCAATTACATGCACTTGGTCGGTCGAGTTTCCCTAGCCTGAAACCTGACCGATCAACCTTGGTCGATTTTCTGAAGATTGCATCGGTTGAGTTGTGCACCCACAGAACTCGACCGATTGGGTAGTAGGCCATTTCCAGTTGAAATGGTCGGTCGAGTTTCCTCAGGACAAACTCGACTGATCCTTTGAACATCGGTTTGCCTCCTACTTGATCGGTCGAGTTACACCCTTTAGAACTCGACCGATTGCACTGTACGGAAAAGTGCAGAAAAGTATTTCTAGCCGTTGTGGAGTTCCAACAAGTGAAAATAGATCCGTTGCAAGCCACAAAACGGCTAGTTTTCGTTCACAAGTGTTCCCAAAGGCTAATAGGCATCCCCAGCTATAAATAGGACCCCTTGGGCTTCATTCCAAGGTTGAGCATTCATTGCAAACTCTTTGTGAGGTTCCTATTCTATAGTTGAGTACTTCCTACAACCTCCTCTCTCTCTCTAAGCTTAATCACTTGCTACATCCATTAGAGTGAGTAGGAAATTTGTAAGAGAGCTAGTCCAACATGTATATCTTGTGAGGCTCTCACTTCCACCACCTCCACTTCTCTCTTTTGCAATCATGAAGATGAAGGTTCTCTCTCTTGTCCAAGAGAGGTGAAGAAGAACAAGGGAAGGAGTCCCTTGGTGAAGATCAAGGCAGAAGACTTGGAGCTAGAGTGGGTAAGCCCTTGGAGAAGGCAAAAGACTCAAGCTCAAGTAGGTAAGACCTTGGTGGAAGCTTCTCCGAGTGAAGGTGAAGTCAAAGGCGGAAGATCCAAGAAGAGTGGGTAATTCCTACAAGGCCGAAGACTTGTGCAATAGTTAGTAAGACCTTGGAGAAGGCCGAAGACTCTTTCAAAGTGGGTAAGTCCTTGGTAAGGTTGAAGACTCTTTGTATTGGATAGGTAAGTCCTTTGTTGGTCATGTATTGTAAGTCTTATAAGTGAATATAAGAGTGCAATTGTTGGAAGTCCTAGAGGTTGACCTCTCTAGGCAAGTAGACTGACACACTTCTAGTTTGAAGTGTGGAACCACTCTAAATAGCTTGTCTAATTGGTGCATGTTCAATATCTCTTATCCTTGCTATGCATGATTTAGTTGCACTCAAATTACCTATTTAGCAACCTTATCTTGTCATATATCTTGAAGGTTTAATGAATTTTGTTTAAGTGCTTTTAGCTCTATTCACCCCCCCTCTAGAGCATCTAATCACCCATCTAGGATCCAACAAATGGTATCAGAGTGGGTCTTCTCCAAGCATACTTCAACAAGTAGGAGAAGATGGGTGACTACCAAGGAGGGAGAATCAGCCTACCAATCTTTGATGGGAGCAATTTCCTCTATTGGAGAAGAAGGCTTCAATTCTACATCCAAGGATCAAGTCTCGAGATGTGGCAAATGGTGAACAACCATACATTCTACCAAAGACAAATATTGAAGAATGGGATGAAGCCACCTTGATGAAAGCAACCTTGAATGCAAGAGCCATGCACATCCTGTATGCCTGCATGACCCCCACCGAGTTCAACCAGATTTCCTCTTGTGAGACGGCCTATGAGGTATGGAGAAAGCTTTGCATCACTTATGAAGGGACATATCAAGTGAATGAAAGCAAAGTCTACATGCTCAAAGGGATGCTCGAGAACTTCAAGATGGGAAAGGAGGAGAGCATAGCCAACATGTACTCAAGGCTCAACACCATCTTGAATGGTCTTGCTGTTCTAGTACATCCTATGTCTAGTGGAGAGATCAACTCAAAGATCCTTAGAACTCTCCCCAAGAGGTGGGAATCCAAGGTGACTTCTATTGAAGAAGCAAGATCTCTTAGGGATATTCCTATTGAAGAGCTCATTGGAAATCTACAAGCACATGAAGCTACACTTGACAAGAGGGAGGAAGTAGAAAGACAAGAGGAGAAAGAACTCAAGAGAATGAAGAAGGCTGAAATCAAAGCTCAAATCAAGGCTATTGTTGGTCAAGCTTCTCCATCCTCTCAAGTTGAAGAAGATGCCATGTACTCCAAGGGTAGATTCTACAAAGGCAAGTCCTGCTCCACACAGTGCTTCACATGTGGGAAGAAGGGTCACTACAAGGAAGATTGCCCACAAGGCAAAAAGACCCATCTTCACAAGAAGAAATGACAATCAAGCTCAAGTGGCTCCTCCAACTCAAGCTCAAGTGAAGATTCATGTGAAGGGTCAAGCTCAAGCTCTAGTGATGAAGGAGAATGCCATTTTGCCCTTATAGCATCAACAAGTGAAGACTCAAGTGAGGTAAATATAGACTCTTTAGATAAAGAATCTTTAATTGATATTATTCATGATATTTGTGCCTCTTATAAGTCTTCTAAAAAGAAAAAGAAAAAGCTTGCTAAAATTGTTGATAATTTGCATATAGAACTAGATGATCTTGAATATGCTAATTCTTGCTTGCTTATTGATAAAAATGATTGTCTTAGCCAAGTAGACTCTATTAAAATTGAAAATGCTAGTCTACTTGATAAGATTAAATTTCTAGAAGCTCAACCTCTCATGCCTAGTTCAAATGAAGAGCATACTTTAATTGTTGATTCTCTCATGCATGACATTGATGTTCTTAAATCTGAAAACAAGGACAAAGATTTTGTTTTGCATGAATTAGAAATAGAAAATGCCTCCTTGCTTGCTAAAATCAATGGGCATGAATCTTATTCTAGTTCTACAAATAGAGAGAATGATGTTGCTGCTCTTCATATTGATAGAGATTCTTATTAAACTAAATCTCTTTGCTTAGAAAATGATATTTTGCATGCTAGAGATAATATTAATCAATTGTCTTCGACTATTGCTTCTCTTAAGCATGATAATGACAGTTTGAGATCTTCTTTGCAAAGATTCTTAGTGGGTAAAAAGAATATTAATGATATCCTACACTATACTACTAAACAAATTGGTAGACATGGTTTAGGATATGATAGTAGTCAAGGGAACAACAAAGATAAAGGACCTCCAATATTCCATGGAGAATCCTCTAGTTCCAAGACTATGGGCACATGCAACTATTGCAATGATTTTGGTCATTATTCTAATTGTTGTCCTTTTAGGAAAGCACCCAAGAGCAATAGGACTTGGGTTGCTAAACTAATCCCTCCGGACCCAAAAACATGATTGGGGACCATTTCATCTTTATTCTTGTAGGTACTTGCAAATGGATTGACTTGAGCTATTGAATTGTAAATTGACTTCTCAATCTACATGAAAGAAGAAAGGTGAGATGTGTAGAGGGTTACAACAAGTGGAAAAGCAATGGTAAGCACAAAGGTAATGGTTTTATTGCTTGTAACCATTTCTAACTTGTTTTTGTCAAGATAGTGTGCACTATACATATGGTTTTTGAGTCAAAAGTGACATTTTGTGATTCTCATCACACTCTTGCTCAAAAACTATTTCTAATGCTTCTATAGTGCATTACTAACTTGCTTAGACATGTTTGGATATGGTTTGTATTTTTAGCATGCCTTTAATTATGTTTTTATGAAATATATGTGCTTTTTGACAGCTGGTCTGTCGGTCGAGTTTGCCCTATTGAAACTCGACCGATAGGAACAAATGGGTGTTGCCAACAACTGTCATCGGTCGAGTTGTCAATGCACAGAACTCGACCGATAACACTGTGCACAGAATATACATTTGGCTTATGGAATGAGAATTTCCCTCTCAACTAGATTTTCTCAACCAATAGCCTTATTCTTTGGCACTCTCATTTGGCACCTTTATATATGCATATTGCCATGTTCTAAATTGCCTATCTTGCTTACAACTCTATCTCTCTAATTTCTCTAAATTGGTATATCTATATGTTGTAATTACTTGCTTTGAGTTGTTTTGCAGGTTTTGATGATGATCTCTTTGGATCTCTTGGTTGTGTCTTAAATTGCTTCCGCTGTACTCTAACTTGCTACATCTATCTCGGTGTATATCTTGTTTTGATACAACCTTGAGGTTCTTAGGGGTAATCATCTTATGGTAAGGATGCATATATAGTGAGTTATATCCTCTCATGCTTCTAAATTTGCATATCTCTTTGTTTGGATATATCTATACATCTACTCATAGCTTGCTTTATATTGTGGTATCTCTTGCTATGATCTAGATCCTACTAGTAGTCCTAACTTGTGATATCATCTACTAGTAGTTCACATACATGTAGTTCTAACCCTGTCAATAATTGGTATCTTTTCTCATCTATATGCTATGCTTGTATCTTGTCTCATACATGCTCAAGATTGTTCCTTGAATTGCATATCTAATAGCTTGAGTTACTTGCATAACATTGTGATGCAGGGCACATAGAGCTACATTATATGTAGAAATTGGAGTATTTTTGGATTTTATGCAGCTTTTGCTCCAGTTTCAGGTTTTGGTGCAAGACTAATGTTTTTCATGCAGAAACGACCTTCTGAGCAAGACTCATGCTTTTACATGAGCTCTGATGGTTTTTGGTCAAATTCCATCATCTTGAGGGTCAACATTGCGATTTATTGTTTTTCTTGAGCACTTTATCTTGCATTTTTAGGTTGTTCAAGTATATGCTTTAACTTTCTTTTCTTTCTATGCTTGGACAAGACCCTATCCGTGCTCTTCTACTCTCCTTATATATTTGTGTTATCTCCTTTCTCTTTAACATGTGATGTTTCTTATTTCTTCATAACCCCACTTTTTGAAATGACAAAGGGGGAGAAAGGTATGTCTTCTTTTAAAAGAGGAAGAAGGCATGTCTTACATGAAGAAGAGAAGTATGTTCATGTAAAGGGAGAAGGTAAAGGGGAGAAGACATATATGTGTAGAACATATATGAGTAGAAGACATAATATTCTATAAATGTTATGAAAGCTAACCATGCAGGAGAAATAGCATCAATTGAGGGGGAGTATGAGAACTCCACTAGCATCAATTGAGGGGGAGCATATGAACTCAATTCCATTGAAAACCCTAGGTTTCTCCAAAGGTATGAATTTACTTAAATGCTTTCAATACATTTATGGAATGGTTTTTCATCTTCAAAAGGGGGAGAATGTTGACTCAAGGTCAATTAGGTCAATGTTGACTCACGTCTAAATTGACTAAACCCGTGTTTTGATGATGACTAACCATTCCACATATTGGTGTCTAATGCCTCTACTTGAGTGTTTTCAGATTAGGTACAGACACACTCCAATTGCCCTAACTTGCGCATCTCAAATTGGAGAAAAGACAAGTCAAAGTCATACAAGTGGTCATTTTTGTAATATGATGTATATCCATTAGAATCATGTTGTAAATCACTTGTAATGATTGTACGACTTGTAATTAAGCTTAGAAAAATATCAGGAGCACTTAGATCGAAAATTAGAGCACTTTAGATGCAACTTCGAAAATCAATTACAGACACTTGGTCGGTCGAGTTTCCCTAGCCTGAAACTCGACCGATCAACGTTGGTCGATTTTCTGAAGATTGCATTGGTCGAGTTGTGCACCCACAGAACTCGACCGATTGGGTAGTAGGCCATTTCCAGTTGAAATGTTCGGTCGAGTTTCCTCAGGACAAACTCGACCGATCCTTTGAACATCGGTTTGCCTCCTACTTGATCGGTCGAGTTACACCCTTTAGAACTCGACCGATTGCACTATACGGAAAAGTGCAGAAAAGTGTTTCTAGCCGTTGTGGAGTTGCAAGAAGTGAAAATAGATCTATTGCAAGCCACAAAATGGCTAGTTTTCATTCACAAGTATTCCCAAAGGCTAAGAGGCATCCCCAGCTATGAATAGGACCCATTGGGATTCATTCCAAGGTTGAGCATTCATTGCAAACTCTTTGTGAGGTTCCAATTCTATAGTTGAGTGCTTCCTACAACCTCCTCTCTCTCTCTAAGCTTAATCACTTGCTACATCCATTAGAGTGAGTTGGAAATCTATAAGAGAGCTAGTCCAACATGTATATCTTGTGAGGCTCTCACTTCCACCACCTCCACTTCTCTCTTTTGCAATCATGAAGATGAAGGTTCTCTCTCTTGTCCAAGAGAGGTGAAGAAGAACAAGGGAAGGAGTCCCTTGGTGAAGATCAAGGCAGAAGACTTGGAGCTAGAGTGGGTAAGCCCTTGGAGAAGGCAAAAGACTCAAGATCAAGTAGGTAAGACCTTGGTGGAAGCTTCTCCGAGTGAAGGTGAAGTCAAAGGAGGAAGATCCAAGAAGAGTGGGTAATTCCTACAAGGCCGAAGACTTGTGCAAGAGTGGGTAAGACCTTTGAGAAGGCCGAAGACTCTTTCAAAGTGGGTAAGTCCTTGGTAAGGTTGAAGACTCTTTGTATTGGATAGGTAAGTCCTTTGTTGGTCATGTATTGTAAGTCTTATAAGTGAATATAAGAGTGCAATTGTTGGAAGTCCTAGAGGTTGACCTCTCTAGGAAAGTGGACTGACACACTTCTAGTTTGAAGTGTGGAACCACTCTAAATAGCTTGTCTAATTAGTGCATGTTCAATCTCTCTTATCCTTGCTATGCATGATTTAGTTGCACTCAAATTACCTATTTAGCAACCTTATCTTGTCATATATCTTGAAGGTTTAATGAATTTTGTTTAAGTGCTTTTGGCTCTATTCACCCCCCCTCTAGAGCATCTAATCACCCATATAGGATCCAACAAGTGGTATCAGAGTTGGTCTTCTCCAAGCATACTTCAACAAGTAGGAGAAGATGGGTGACTACCAAGGAGGGAGAATCATCCTACCAATCTTTGATGGGAGCAATTTCCTCTATTGGAGAAGAAGGCTTCAATTCTACATCCAAGGATCAAGTCTCGAGATGTGGCAAATGGTTAACAACCCATACATTCTACCAAAGACAAATATTGAAGAATGGGATGAAGCCACCTTGATGAAAGCAACCTTGAATGCTAGAGCCATGCACATCCTATATGCCTCCATGACCCCCACCGAGTTCAACCGGATTTCCTCTTGTGAGACGGCCTATGAGGTATGGAGAAAGCTTTGCATCACTTATGAAGGGACAGATCAAGTGAATGAAAGCAAAGTCTACATGCTCAAAGGGATGCTCGAGAACTTCAAGATGGGAAAGGAGGAGAGCATAGCCAACATGTACTCAAGGCTCAACACCATCTTGAATGGTCTTGGTGTTCTAGTACATCCTATGTCTAGTGGAGAGATCAACTCAAAGATCCTTAGAACTCTCCCCAAGAGGTGGGAATCCAAGGTGACTTCTATTGAAGAAGCAAAGTCTCTTAGGGATATTCCTATTGAAGAGCTCATTGGAAATCTACAAGCACATGAAGCTACACTTGACAAGAGGGAGGAAGTAGAAAGACAAGAGGAGAAAGAACTCAAGAGAATGAAGAAGGCTGAAATCAAAGCTCAGATCAAGGCTATTGTTTGTCAAGCTTCTCCATCCTATGAAGTTGAAGAAGATGCCATGTACTCCAAGGGTAGATTCTACAAAGGAAAGTCCTCCTCCACACAGTGCTTCACATGTGGGAAGAAGGGTCACTACAAGGAAGATTTCCCACAAGGAAAAAAGACCCATCTTCACAAGAAGAAATGGCAATCAAGCTCAAGTGGCTCCTCCAACTCAAGCTCAAGTGAAGATTCATGTGAAGGATCAAGCTCAAGCTCTAGTGATGAATGAGAATGCCATTTTGCCCTTATAGCATCAACAAGTGAAGACTCAAGTGAGGTAAATCTATACTCTTTAGATAAAGAATCTTTAATTGATATTATTCATGATATTTTTGCCTCTTATAAGTCTTCTAAAAAGAAAAAGAAAAAGCTTGCTAAAATTGTTGATAATTTGCATATAGAACTAGATGATCTTTAATATGCTAATTCTTGCTTGCTTATTGATAAAAATGATTGTCTTAGCCAAGTAGACTCTCTTAAACTTGAAAATGCTAGTCTACTTGATAAGATTAAATTTCTAGAAGCTCAACCTCTCATGCCTAGTTCAAATGAAGAGCATACTTTAATTGTTGATTCTCTCATGCATGAAATTGATGTTCTTAAATCTGAAAACAAGGACAAAGATTTTGTTTTGCATGAATTAGAAATAGAAAATGCCTCCTTGCTTGCTAAAATCAATGAGCATGAATCTTATTCTAGTTCTACAAATAGAGAGAATGATGTTGCTGCTCTTCATATTGATAGAGATTCTTATTCAACTAAATCTCTTTGCTTAGAAAATGATCTTTTGCATGCTAGAGATAATATTAATCAATTGTCTTCGGCTATTGCTTCTCTTAAGCATGATAATGACAGTTTGAGATCTTCTTTGCAAAGATTCTTAGTGGGTAAAAAGAATCTTAATGATATCCTACACTATACTACTAAACAAATTGGTAGACATGGTTTAGGATATGATAGTATTCAAGGGAACAACAAAGATAAAAGACCTCCAATATTCCATGGAGAATCCTCTAGTTCCAAGACTATGGGCACATGCAACTATTGCAATGATTTTGGTCATTATTCTAATTGTTGTCCTTTTAGGAAAGCACCCAAGAGCAATAGGACTTGGGTTGCTAAACTAATCCCTCCGGACCCAAAAACATGATTGGGGACCATTTCATATTTCTTCTTGTAGGTACTTGCAAATGGATTGACTTGAGCTATTGAATTGTAAATTGACTTCTCAATCTACATGAAAGAAGAAAGGTGAGATGTGTAGAGGGTGACAACAAGTGGAAAAGCAATGGTAAGCACAAAGGTAATGGTTTTATTGCTTGTAACCATTTCTAACTTGTTTTTGTCAAGATAGTGTGCCCTATACATATGGTTTTTGAGTCAAAAGTGGCATTTTGTGATTCTCTTCACACTCTTGCTCAAAAACTATTTCTAATGATTCTATAGTGCATTACTAACTTGCTTAGACATGTTTGGATATGGTTTGTATTTTTAGCATGCCTTTAATTATGTTTTTATGAAATATATGTGCTTTTTGACAGCTGGTCTGTCGGTCGAGTTTGCCCTATTGAAACTCGACCGATAGGCACAAATGGGTGTTGCTAGCAGCTGTCATCGGTCGAGTTGTCAATGCACAGAACTCGACCGATAACACTGTGCACAGAATATACATTTGGCTTATTGAATGAGAATTTCCCTCTCAACTAGATTTTATCAACCAATAGCCTTATTATTTGGCACTCTCATTTGGCACCTTTATATATGCATATTGCCATGTTCTAAATTGGCTATCTTGCTTACAACTCTCAAGCATGCATGTATACATACATACATACATACATTTTTTGGAGGAAGTCAGAATATATTTACCTGATTTTGATACATAGATACATACATACATACATACTCCGACAAGGAGTGGCTCAAGTGGTCAAGCATGGTGTCCGCTAACAAAGGGACCCATGTTTGAATCCCAATTGCCGCCTTGATTTACCACCCTCGCGGGCATTCGTCCTCCTCTACGAGCGTGGAAGAGGGGGTGGATAAATCTTTCGCTCTTAATCCCATACATACATACATACATACATACATACATACATACATACATACATACATACATACATACATACATACATACATACATACATGCATACATACATACATACATACATACATACATACATACATACATACATACAAAAACAACATACAATTGTGCGTCACTTGCTAGGTTTGCTCTAGCGATCGTCTAGGCAATCTGGAAACCAACAACCATGGCACTCACGCCACCAGCTACTCGGGCTGGAGGCGTCCACCCCTCCACATGCACGCCACCCACACAAGATTCAACCACCCAGAACCCATGCACTAGAAAGAACAAAGAACATACAATGGATGCACAAGGAAACCCTAGCCAGGCGGAGGAGTCCTTCACGACCACAAAGAAGGATCCTGGTATAGAAAGGAAGGATTGGACGAGGATCCTGAAGAAACCCTCACTAAGGAACAAGGAGGAACTCAACTTTCTCAAGCCCCATGAAGTAGAGGGCGAGATCCATGTGGAGTTATAAGAAGTCAAACTTGATCGCATGAGGAATATCTGGGAGTACACAATACTTGTGTACGTCCTAGGTAAATGACCTTACTTTTCACATCTTCATGCATGAATCAAATGAACTTGGTGGCCAAAAGGCTCCTTTGAGCTCCTGTCATGTGAGATTGACATCTTCTTGATTCTCTTTGTGACGATAGCCGACAAGGCAGATGCTCTCGGACATGTTCCACAGTGGTTTGATGGTCAATTGGTCATCACGACAGACTATAAGTATGGAGATGAATTGAAGAAAGATCTATTTTCCACGATCACAATGTGGATCACCCTGTGCTCCTTTGGTTGAGCTTGGACTAGATGAGCGACGAGGACGATCACTGCTGAAGTTGGGCGAGTCCTCTATGTGGATGATAGGTCATTGGAGAGTGATGAAGCGAGGATAACCGTTGAGCTACAAGATGAAGGAAGGGATCCACATAGAATCTGGATCAATGTGAAGGGACGCGAGCCTATCCCAATTAAAGTTGATTATGATCATGTGCCTCAGTGGTGCAACTTGTGCCGAGCTTTTGGACATGGCGAGGGCGGGTACAAGGAGGAGAAATAGGCTGAAAAGGCGGAACCTAAGGAAGGTCCAACAAAAGTATGGAAGATGAAGAAGGTCCAGAGCACAAAA
This sequence comes from Alisma plantago-aquatica, assembly GCA_963693085.1. Taxonomy (NCBI): domain Eukaryota; kingdom Viridiplantae; phylum Streptophyta; class Magnoliopsida; order Alismatales; family Alismataceae; genus Alisma; species Alisma plantago-aquatica. Next base: position 1,126,085,327 of record OY856409.1, on the reverse strand, counting down.
TCAACACCGACTGAGGGTGGGGATGCACCTGGATAGAAGGAAGCAACTAATGAGATGTCAGACAAGGATAAGAAGGTGGAACAATAGACTCATGCAAGAACAATAGCTGAAGATAACACCACAATGGAAGGTAACAAGACCCCTGGAGGAACTGTGCATGAAGATGAAGAGTTTTTTCCTCAACAAGGAGAAAAGGGCTCGAGAAGATATGCATTTCAAAGAATGTAGGTGTGAACACCATCCTAGACACCAAAAATAGATTTGAAGCTATTTTTGATTCAGATAAGAAAGGGGGAGATGCCGTGACATAAAAGGAACGTGAGGTGAAAAGGAAGGACAATAAGAAGGAGCTGGTTAGGCGCACCATGTCAAACAAAAATCTTTGATATGTCCATTCTCTTATGGAATATCAAGGGTGGGTGTGATAGGAATAAGAAAAAGGACATTTGGGAGTGTATCATTTCTAGTGGGCATTCTTTGGTTGCATTGGTGGAAAAAAATAAAGGTACAAAATAAAAGAAGTATTAGATACTTATTTCCACAAGGTTGGGAGCGTATCTAATATAGAGTGTGCAGAGGTTTCTAGAGTCTATGTGGCATGGAAGCCGAGTGCATGATAGGTATCAATGATACAAATATCAAGTCAGCATGTTACAATTGATTGCAGGAACAATGGAGGCTTACACATGTGAGTGATAATTGTATACGGTCATAATGATGCCAAAGCCAGACTGGACTTATGGAAGGATTTGGTCTCTCTATCCAAACAAGTAACTCTACCGTGGTTGGTGATTGGGGACTTTAATACTATTCGTCTGTAGGCTAAGAAGAAGGGAAGAAGTTTAGCATTGAATGCAGAGATAGATGCTTTTAATCAAGCTATTGATAAAGCTGGACTTTTTGAACTACAAATGGGGGGAGGTGATATCTTCACATGGAACAATGAGAGGGGGCCAAGACAAGATAGTGACAAAACTAGGTAGAGATTTAGTGAATGATGAATGGCTATGAATTTTTCCTAATGTGCAGGTGAAGGCAGGAGGATCTGAGCTAAGTGACCATGTGCCTATTTCGGTTCAGATCACAAAAAAGAAGCAAAAGAGGAAACCTTTTAGATTCTTAAATTACTGGGCTGAATGGAAGGGTTTTGATGATATCATAAAAGAAGGTTGGAGCATAAAGGTGTTGGATAAATTGGACATTAGTATAATCCCTTTGTTTTGATGATGACAAACATTTCATTCTTGTCGATCTAACGTGCTACTTGAGTGTTGTAGGAATAAGGTGGATGACAAATATTTGGAAGATCTATATGCTAAATTGCTTTAATTTCATGAATGTAAATTGTAAAACTTGTACAAATATATAATGTACAAGTACTTAGACATCATGTAAATCAAGCGTTAGATCTTCCCTAGCCAATCACTACACCTAGATAGGTCATCCCCTACATTAGTGTCACAAATGCACACTCATACACAACTTAGTACTTAGTTTAAAATATTAAATCAGGGTTAATATCGGTCGACAAAATCCTCGAACGAGACATTCTCGGTCGACAAACTCCTCGATCGATAAAGACCCAAGTAGACATTAGACACAACAGACAAGGTAGTTGGCAGTTGGAGATGAACGTTGTATACACTTGCTCCAGACAGTCTTTCGGTCGACAAGTCCTCGACCGAGAAGGACTCTCGGTCGACAATTCTTCGACCGAGATGTGTTCTGTCTGCAACTTTTAGAATTAATTAACTAGCCATTGCTAAAGCAACTAAAGTGTACCTAACGGCTAGTTAAGCACTTGAAACCCCCTAGAAAGTGTTTAGAACGTCCTTAAGCACTTGTAGGTCATTCCTATAAATAGGACATGCCTTAGGACACCTAAACTCACTCATATACACTTGTGCAATACTTGAGCTTACACTTGCAATTGGCAATATGTTTTAAAAAATTGAGCAATACTAGCATTGGATATTCATTCCCTTGCATCAACTTTGTGTCCTATAGGCTAGCATCTCCTATCCACAACACTTACACTTCTATATACATTGGTTATGAGATCAAAACACTTGATATAGGAAATCAAGCCTTGAGCTACAAGTGATATTGTAATTTCTATCTTTCCTTCTTGTTCCTTTTATCTTTTGTATTCTCCTTGCTACTCCTAGGGTTGGAGGCTGCGGATTGGAGAAGGTTCTTCTTGGTGGAGAAGGTGGACTTCAGACTACTTCAATAAGGCTATTGCAACGGGAAGCTACTTCAAGAGGAAGGCTACTTCAAGGGGGAGCTTGAAGTTACTTCAAGAAGGCTGCTTCAAGGTTGGTGTAACTACTTCTAGGTGAAGGCTGTCCGAAGGGTTTGGTGAAAGAATTATAATTTTATGTAATATCCTTACGAGGTAATAAAATTTAATTCTTTCAAAATCCCGGTTGGGTAAGCAACCGGGTAGTGGACTGACTGCCTTAGTATTTGATAAGGTTGGAACCACTCTAAATCCTTGTCCCCTTGTCCAATATTTTTGTGGTTGCTTGCTTTGGTTAAATTATTATTAAATATCCATAAAACCCTATTCACCCCCCCTCTAGTGGTTTTTCAATTAGTATCAGAGCATGCTTCAAGGAGCTCTAACCGAGTCTTGAAGAATGAAGGGTGGTGGTGTCTACAACCGCAAGCAAAGGAAAAGCATGGATCAATCTTCAACAAGTTACAATTGGTGCTTAGGAACAAGTCACACAACACTTAGTTGCCCATGGAGAGAAAAGAAGGAAGAGGTGCACAAAAATTGCCTTATTGCTACAATAAGTGAAGAAGAAGAAGAGGTAAGCCTTTTTGATTTATCTAAAGAAGAGTTAATTGCTAGTCTTGAAGTGACACATAATAAATATATTGAGTGCATGAAGAAATTAAAGAAATCTAATAAAGCAAATGATGAGTTACATGCTAAACTTCTTGCTCTCACATCTAAAAATGAAGATCTTAAAAAGATTATTGAAGATCATGATATTAAGCTAAAATCAGTAGAAGCAAATTGCAATCTTCTATCCTTAGAAAAGATAAATTTGCAAACTCAAGTAAATGATCTTCAAAAACAACCTGTTTTGTGTACACATCTAGATTATGATATTATTGTCAAAGAAAGAGATTCCTTATTATCTAATCTAGATCAAGCAAAGCTAGACATCAATAAGAGAATGGATGAGATCGTCAAGCTGCAACAAAAAATTAGTAGTTTGAATAACAATGATACTCTTGATAAAATTTTAAATAATTCTTATCATCAAATTGGAAGGAGAGGACTAGGTTATAATCCCAAAGGAAAATCTTATCAAAAACCTAGTTGGAGAAAGACACAAGCGCTAGAAAATCAATCTATGTATGTACCTAAAGGCCAATATACATATGTACCCAAGAACAACCTAGAACAAAATCATAGAAAGAGATATGAGGTTGATTCCATATGTTGTCATTATTGTTTGCGTCTTGGACATTACTCTTTCTCATGTCCATACAAGAAAAAGGATGTTGAGTTAGTATGGGTTCCAAAACCCCCAAACTAAATGGATAAAATTAACTTGAGATATGACCAAAGACTCTAAGTTGTATATCTCTATGTCTATCTCAACTTAACATAATAGGACACCAAGTTAATCCAAGAAATTAAAATTTCCAAATATACATCTTAAACTAATTGTTTTAGTTTGGATTTTCAAAATGTATATGATTAGTTGAAATTTAACTTTGATATTTAAATATCTCAACTAAATCAACTTTTAACTTTCATATTCTTGTTTTACTTATAAACAATTACTGAAAACAGTTCTGAAACAGTACAGAAACATTCTCGGTCGAGAAACTGTTTGACCGAGAACACTGTCGGTCGAGAAATAGTCGACCGAGCAGGTTACTTCTTTCAAATCTGCAACAAATATGCTGAACCTGCTTTCAATTAATCTAATATGCTATCAAATTGTTATTAATGATTGATTTCTCTCGTAAATCAAGAATAAATGGAGACCATCTTTGAAACATGACATAATAATCTTTTAAGGTATAACATTATGTATAAGAAATCATTAAACATATTGCAAAAGTATTATATGAAGACTGATATTAAACATACTTTCTTCATTAATTGAAAAAGTTTATTAAGCACGTTCATTTACAATGGTTTAGCTTAAAAATGAAAATCATAAACCATGGAAATTAATGTTTTATCATAATCCACATGGTTTATCCTAAGTACTTCTTGATCTATCTATATAGGAACCATGTGGTCATAATCATTGTATTTCATGAAATTACATGCTTCTATCTTGATGATTGTATTATGGATATGCTTCTAGTGTTCCATCATAATTACTGTGCCATATACTTCATTGGTTTGTCTAAAATAATCTTTGATCCATATATACAAACCATGAATGGATACTATTCTTGATCATTTTGATTCAGATCATTGAAAATGTCATTAGTATAAAAACATCTTGACATAATAGATAATGATTATTGTGGGTATAGCTTGATGTTGCTATGACAAGCCAAATAGTGTATCTTAGAACAAAAATATAAATGTTTTATCTTTTTGTTTGTTCTAAGAAATCAAAAGCAAAATCTTGACTTTAATATTGCTTTCAAGGAAATATGCTTCTAAAGGATCTTATCTGAAAATAAGGGTACAAGAAGAAATGGGATTTGATATTTATGTACCCATAGCAAAGCTTATATGAATATAAAACATACATTCTAGGAAAATCAAGGACAAACATCTTCATACTAGGTATCACTCCAAATGCTTCAAATTAATATTTATTTAAGTTACCTGCAGACATTATACTTCACATATGAGTGGTTAAATAGTAAATATGCAGGAAATTGCCTCTTGGTTGAAATCAAATTTGACCAAGGGGCGCTATGGTCGAAGTCAAGGTCGACCTAAAATAAGCTTGACAAAATGCTTATTTGAACATCATTTTACTATACTCAATCTTAGTATCTTGATTCAAAATGTGCTTTTGATAAAAGGTCAAAATCAAATCTTAAAGACTATTTATGACCTTAAAATGGCTCAAATATTAACGACATTGATTACATTATTAGTCCCCTAGAAGATAGATGTATACTCTACAAATCCAGTCTATCACTTGCATTAAAAACTAGCTCAAAATTCTATTCATAGCAACTTCTTCGGTTAGCAAAAATTTTCGACCAAGACAAACTCGGTCGACTAATTCGTCGACCGAAAACATCTCGGTTGGCTATCCTTCTTGACCGATACTCACCAAGAAAAGGATGTACAGTCGATTTCAGATATACTTTTGGTCGACAAAATGTTTGACCGAGCTAACATCGGTCGACAAAATGCTCGACCGAGGCCGACCCTGTGAACCTCCATTTGCGTGAATTAAAAGGCAATATTTTAATTAAAATATAAATAAATAAATTAAAAAAAATCATAATGGCTAGTTTTCGATCGACCGTTGGACGACCGAGAGGAGCGTCAGAAGAAATGACCGTTGCGGTCGTCGGTCGACAAATTGTCGACCGAAATAGGTTCTGTTTTGCTATAAATAGCACCCAAAACGACCCATTTCTTCACACCTTCACATTTTCACTTCTCTAGCTCCTCTCTAGTGCATTCTTGTGCAAATCTTTAGCTTCTCTACATCCAAGTCTTGCTTGCTACTTCTCCACTTCAAAGCAATGAGATGGCTTCATCATCAACGCGTGGAAAGAAGCAAGTTGCAGCTAGGAATGGAAGGGCGGTCTCTCCAGCGCTGTCATTCATCAACGCCATTCCATTCAACGACGCAACTGCAGGTGATCGCTACCTCAGGCTCTCCTCAAAAACTCCTCTTCCACGACAGCCAGTCGACGTCATGGACTTCCACAACATTGTCGATCTGGAGGAACTCTTTGAGGTGCAACATTTGACTGATTTTCTGAATCCCTCCTTCCATTCCCACTCCTCCAAAGTAGTTAATGAATTCTATGCCAATTTAACCCCAAATCCCGACCATGATTCCTTCTCTTTTATGGTTAATGGGTATGGATTCCATTTTACTGAGGAGGGTATTCTTAATATGCTTAACATAGACATAGAAGACTATAAAGATTTTCTTGATCTCACCACAAGAAATCCACTAAATAAACTCTCCCAAGATGACACTACCACTATCCTTAGTGACATCAAAAGAGCCATCTTTCAATCCAATACAACTTGTCATGAAGATAGGGGTACCTATTATGCCATAAACTTAAAACCTGAAGCTAGGATCATAAATCTCATTGTTGCCACCAATATCCATCCTAGAGCAAACAAATCTAAAGTACCCACTTTTCGTATGTACCTTATCTATGCCATTCTAAAAGATATTCCCATAAATTTTATTCGTATCATCCCTAAGAATATGCTTGAGTTTTCTAGAAATCCACCTTATGCTAACTTTGTGTGCCAAATCACTCAACATTTTCTTAAGAAGAATATTGAGGATCTAGGTTACACATGGGATAGAAAACCTCAAAAGATAAGTAAAAATATGATGGAGAAGATGGGAATTGATTTTGGCCACAAAAGGGCTATGACTGAAGGGGAGACATCCACTCAATACATACCTCCACCACCTCCTCCTACCAACCTGCCCTATGATCCCATTACAAACACCTTAACATACATTGCTGGATCCCAATATCGCATGAGTAGGCAATTAGATTACAATCACCATGCCATGACTTATTTAAACCAAAGGATGCAAGCTCTCTCTCTCCTAACCAACCTGATGAATATCCTTATTCCCTAAATCTTGGCGTGATAAATCCATACAATCCTTCCTACAACTACTACCAAATTCCACCTCCACCATCTCCTGATCTCACATATACTCAATTCTCTCTGATTCAACTTCAAGACATTGCTGCCCACTTTCACTTTGATCGTGTTCCCACCTTCTTGGAAGCTTATGCCTTAACCAAGACAGGTGCCTTGGAGTGGCAGACATTGGTCAAGTATTATGGAGCTGAGCCCTTTCTTGGGAAAGACCCAGATATTGATGTAATCCTTCAGTCTTTTTAGTGAGATTATGAGTTTTCTTTGTAATGGTTGTAATGGAATGGTTATCTCTGTAATGATTGTAATGGATATCTTTTTATAAGCAAGTATGTCATGTTTTATGGGACATCTTATCAATTGTAGGAGCACTAAGTTATTATTAATAAAAGTGTTTTTCTATGGCTTCATTTGAACATATACATGTTTTATAAGAATATAAAATAAGGGGGAGTAATATATGCAACGAATCACAAAGGGTAAATTTTTTCTGCAAATGATTGAGAATTAAATTGTGGCTAAATTTATCATTAGTTGGTGTGCATTAATCCCTTGATCTTAATTGAATATCTCTTTAAGGGGGAGCAAAAACATAAAACCAAGAGGGCAAAATAATAAGTCATACTAAACGATTATCGTGGATATTTTTTGAAATGACAAAGGGGGAGAAATAATATAAAATCAAAACATAAAATGAAAATGAGTTTCATAATATCTCAACCAGCACTCACTTGCAAAACAAGAATGACTACAAAAGGTAAATTTCAGGTATGAAACTCACATGATTTATATTTCCTTATTTTATATTTAGGAAATGTTTGTCATCTTCAAAAAGGGGGAGATTGTTGGCTAAATTGGACATTAGTATAATCCCTTTGTTTTGATGATGACAAACATTTCATTCTTTTCAATCTAACGTGCTACTTTAGTGTTGCAGGAATAAGGTGGATGACAAATATTTGGAAGATCTATATGATAAATTGCTTTAATTTCATGAATGTAATCAATTGTAAAACTTGTACAAATATATAATGTACAAGTACTTAGACATCATGTAAATCAAGCGTTAGATCATACCTAGCCAATCACTACACCTAGATAGGTCATACCCTACATTAGTGTCACAAATGCACACTCATATACAACCTTAGTACTTAGTTTAAAACATTAGATCAGGGTTAATCTCGGTCGACAAAATCCTCGACCGAGACATTCTCGGTCGACAAACTCCTCGACCGAGAAAGACCCAAGTAGCCGTTAGACACAACAGACAAGGTAGTTGGCAGTTGGAGATGAACGTTGTATACACTTGCTCTAGACAATCTTTCGGTCGATAAGTCCTCGACCGAGAAGGACTCTCTATTGACAATTCTTCGACCGAGATGTGTTCTGTCTGCAACTTTCAGAATTAATTAACTAGCCGTTGTTAAAGCAACAAAGGTGTACCTAACGACTAGTTAAGCACTTGGAACCCCCTAGAAAGTGTCTAGAACATCTTTAAACACTTGTAGGTCATTCCTATAAATAGGACATGCCTTAGGACACCTAAACTCACTCATATACACTTGTGCAATACTTGAGCTTACACTTGCAATTGGCAATATGTTTTGAGAAATTGAGCAATACTAGCATTGGATATTCATTCCCTTGCATCAACTTTGTGTCCTATAGGCTAGCATCTCCTATCCACAACACTTACACTTCTATATACATTGGTTAGGAGATCAAAACGCTTGATATAGGAAATCAAGCCTTGAGCTACAAGTGGTATTGTAATTTCTATCTTTCCTTCTTGTTCCTTTTATCTTTTGTATTCTCCTTGCTACTCCTAGGGTTGGAGGCTGCGGATTGGAGAAGGTTCTTCTCGTTGGAGAAGGTGGACTTCAGACTACTTCAAGAAGACTATTGCAATGGCAAGCTACTTCAAGAGGAAGGCTACTTCAAGGGGGAGCTTGAAGTTACTTCAAGAAGGTTGCTTCAAGGTTGGTGCAACTACTTCTAGGTGAAGGCTGTCCGAAGGGTTTGGTGAAAGAATTGTAATTTTATGTAATATCCTTGCGAGGTAATAAAATTTAATTCTTTCAAAATCCCAGTTGGGTAAGCAACCAGGTAGTGGACTGACTGCCTTAGTATTTGCTAAGGTTGGAACCACTCTACATCCTTGTCCCCTTGTCCAATATTTTTGTGGTTGCTTGCTTTGGTTAAATTATTATTAAAATATCCATAAAACCTTATTCACCCCCCTCTAGTGGTTTTTCAAAAGGTGACATGAAATATGATGTATGTCTTTGCAAAAAAGCTAGAAAGTACCAAGACTGCACTTAAGAGATGGGTCAAGGCTGAAGTGAACATCCCATGTTTGATTAAGGAAACAAAAAGATAATGCAAGGAGTTCAGGGATACTTTGGTGGTTGACCCTCTTAATCCTGAAATGGTAGAGAAGGACAAAGAGTTGAAAAAGATGCTAGAGGACCGGAAGAAAGAGGAGGAAAAATTCTATTGGAAAAGGAGCACGGAGAAGTCATTGGAGGATGGGGACAAGAACACTAAACTCTACCACATTGTTGTTAAAAGAGGGTGGCTGATAACATCATTTCTGAGTTGATTGATGCTGAAGGGAGAGTGGTCAACAAACATGAGGATTTGAAAGAGCAATATATAAACTTCTATACGTCATTATATAACAAAAGGTTTGAGAATGACATAGAGGAGGAGGAGTTGGAGTTGAGGTTCAATCTTACAAGCACACATAAAATATTCTTACAAGTAGAACCAATGAACAAGAGGTCAAGGAAATAGTATGGAGCATCAAAAGCAATAAGTCTCCAAGGTCAGATGGATTCATTGCTTTCTTCTACAAGAAGACATGGGATATCATCGAGGATTTGGTTGCATATGTTAGGTGGTTCCTGGAAGGAGGAAACATGGAGAGATAAGTTAATCATTCCTTTCTGGTTCTCAATCCAAAGAAGAAGGTTACTTTCCCTCTTACTGATTTCAGATCTATTGCATGATATTCGATACAATATAAAATTATTGCTAAGATTCTGGTTTCTAGATTGAAGATGGTACTTCCCTATCTTATTTCTCCAAATCAAGGAGTCTTTGTGACTGGGAGAATCATCAGTGACTGTGCACTATTGGCCGGGGAATTCTTGCTGGACTACAATGTCATGAGAGGAAGTAGAAAAGCCTATTTAAAATTAGATGTGCCCAAAGCCTATGACAACGTTAGATGGGAGAAACTATGGTGGATTATGAAACAAATGGGGTTCAATAAACAATGGATTTGCTGGATGAAGTAGTGTGTTGGCACTACAAGCTTTTCTATTATTGTTAATAGCACATGTGCAAGTATGTTTAGGGGAGGTAATGGCTTGCACCAAGGAGACCCCCTATCACCTCTCCTCTTTGTTATTGTTCTAGATTACTTTACACAAAAGATGCAACAAGCTGAGATAAAGAAGGAGATCAATCCCTACACAGTCCATGACACAAAGGTGATGACCCATTTGATTTTTACAGATGATGTGTTAGTTTTTGTTGAAGCTAAGCAACATTATCTGGAAAATGTTAAAAATATTCTAGGAAAGTTTGGAGAGCATACGAGGTTGTGTGTGAATGCAAGTAAAATACATATTTTCTTATCCAAGAATTGCTACCATATGGGAGAAAGGTTAGTAGATGCAATGGGTACGGAGAGAGGGAGCTTCCCAAAAAAATACCTTGGCCTTCCCTTACCTGGGGGTAATCTACATGTCAAAGACTTTGCTGAATGCATGGATAGGGTGGAGGAAATGATTAACAGATGGCCAACACAAAAGACATCCATGGCAGGATGAGCAACACTGATAAAGGCTGCTATTGAAGGAATTCTTATTTTTTGGGTGAAATAAGGGGAGATCCCTGGTTCAGTCCTGGAGAGAAGGGAAATGAAGATGATAAGTTTTCTGTGGCCAAGTGAGCATCATCCTTAGAAATATGCAAGAGTGGCGCTTCTAAAAGACAAAGGATGGCTGAATTTAAAAGCACCTAGGGACATACCAAAGTGGAGGAAAATGTAGAGATTAATCATTTATCAGGAAGGTACCTCAAGTTGGGGGAAATGGATGAGGGAGATATATCCAAGAGGATTGGACTTCAAGCCAAAGATAAGGGAAGGATACTCACACACTATTAATGTCATGACAGAAGCATGGCATCTTGTCAGACACTTGTTGAAGGCACGGGACACGAAAAGATGGAGACTTAGAGAGACAAAGACATGCTTATGGGAGGTGACACACTCAAGAGATGCAAAAGACATGTGTGGGGAGTAGATCTAGACCGGTGTCTATGTACCGAAATGGAGTATGTGCGTATAAAAAATTCTACATAGTGTTCTTGCCACTCTTGACAGGATAAAAGGGTGGAACTATGATGTATCCACATTGTCTTTTCTATGTAAGGATGCTAAAGAATCCCATAATAATCTTGTGGGTGAGTGAAAATTCACAAGAGAGATTTGAGATATGTTGTGTAAGGATTTCAAAGTACAACTTCAGCAAGTGGGCGATCTAAAAAGGATGATGACAACGTATAGAAATGATGATATAAAGAAGCTTCTATTCACTGCTCTATGCTACCATATCTGGGAGGAATGGAGTGCCAGGAGGCACCGAGGTGTTTCTGTAAAAGCTATGAGTATTACTATAAAAGTTTGTAAATGTGTTAAATGTAAATTGCACTTAGCAAGATGAGTGAGTGGTAGCTCTATTTTCTTGATGTATGGCATTGGGCCTACATGTAAATCTTGACCTCCTATAATTTTAGGAGGAAGTCAGAATATATTTGCCTGATTTCGATACATGCCGATAAGGGATGGCTCAAGTGGTCAAACACGACGTCACCTAACAAAGGGACTCGAGTTTGAATCCCAACTTCCACCTTGGTTTACCACCCTCCCAGATGTTCGGCCTCCGTAATGGGCATGGGAGAGGGGGCTCTTAATCTCATACATACATACATAATGCATACATACATTCATACATACATACATACATACATACATACATACATACATACATACATACATACATACATACATACATACATACATACATACATACATACATACATACATACATACATACATACATACATACATCATACATACATACATACATACATACATACATACATACATACATACATACATACATACATACATAACAATGCATGCACATCCTCCCCTTAGCTCCGACGACCGCTGAGGCGATCCAAGCCAGGGTATGGTGCCCACGTCGGCAACCACTCCGGTCATGGGCGTCTACCCCCAACCCCACCCTCACCCTGCACACACCACCCCACCACCACCCACAACTACCACAAACTTAGCGGTGTCGACCAGCACTGTGAATAAGTCCGGGAAGGAGAACCCTAACCCTAAGTCATATGACGAGAGGGGAAAGGGCAGAGGCTTATTAGCACCGACAGGCACGAGCGACCATGGCGGCCAGTCCAGGAAAGCATGGACATAAGTCTTGAAGAAACCACCCCCGTGGAGTGACAAGGAGGATAGGTTCCCATGCCCAAGGCGGGAAGAGGGCTGAGTCCTCGTGGATATGGACATTGAAGAGTTCGATTGAATGAAAAATGTATGGGAATTCACAACTCTTGTGTACGTGATTGGTAAGAGACCTTATTATCAACATCTTAATGCTTGGATTCATCGTGTTTGGGCACCAAAGGGTTCATACGAACTGATGTCATGAGAAAAAGGGTTCTTCCTAGTGAGGTTCTCTAATGCGGTAGACAAGAAGGGGGTGCTCGACCTCGGTCTGAGGTGGTTTGACGGTCAGTCGGTGATTGTTAAGGACTATAAACATGGAGACAAGATGCGTCGTGATGCTTTGGCCACCATATCAATGTGGGTTTCTTTGAAGCCTTTTGGAAGATCCTAGATGTACAAGGAAGCTGGCACCATTGCTTCTGGTGTGGACGAGATCCTCCAGATTGGTGAGCGTTCACTGGCTGAAGATATGGCGAGGGTCTTGGGTGAGTTGAATGCTGAAGAGGAAATGCCAGAAACTGTATGGTTGAACATCTGAGGGAAAGAGGCCATATCGATGGGTATTGCACTAGACTATAAAGTACCAAAATGTGATCGATGTAAAGCTTTTGGTCATGATGACACCAATTGTGAAGAAGGTCACAAAGAGAAGAAGAAAGAAAAGCAAAGAAAGAAGATATGGAAGGAGAAACATACAGTAGGAACTGTGACAGAGAAGAACAAAAGCCAAACTTGTGGAATGGATGGCACTGGTTCATCTACTGAAGGTGCTATTGCTATTGCTGTTGTTGTTGTACCAGATGAGCAAGCAAACATAGATGATACTGCTGGTTTTTCTCAGGAACAAAGGGAGGAAGGAGAGTTCACTCCTACGTCTAGGAGGAAGGGAACGAGAAGTATAGGGATTTCAAAAACACAAGGAGTAGGATCCATCCTGGACTCTACCAACAAGTTTGACTCTCTGAGTGATTCATATATGGAGGAACTTGACCAGATTGCACAAAGGAACAATGTAGAACCAAAGAAGAATGCCAAAAAGAAAAAGGAGCAGCCCAGGAGTACTCGGGCAAACAAAAATCTTTAATATGTCCATGCTTATGTGGAATATTAAAGGGGGGGTGCGATAGGAATAAGAAGAAGGAGATGAAGGAGTGGATTGCATTGTGTGGACATTCCTTGGTTTCTCTAGTGGAGACTAAAATCAAAGCACATAATAAAGACAACATTAGGTATCTGTTTCCTCAAGGCTAGGAACACATATCTAATCTGGAAAGTTCAGATTTAGCCAGAGTTTGTGTTGCATGGAAACCTAGTGCATGGCAGGTGACAGTGATACAAATGTCTGATCAGCACATTATAGTTTACTACAGAAAGCAGGGGGTTTGCACATGCGGGTGACAGCTGTGTATGCTCATAACGATGCAAAATGCAGACAAATGTTCGACCACAGGCGGAGAAGAAAGGAAGGAGACCAGCTTTAAATGTAGAAATCAACGATTTCAACCAGACAATAGATAAGGTTGGTTTGTTTGAGCTACCTATGGCTGGTGGAAACATCTTCATGTGGAATAATAAAAGAAAACCTGAGGACATGATAGCTAACAAACCAGACAGAGCCTTGGTGAATGATGAATGGTTGCATATTTTTCCTAATGTGCATGTCAAGGAAGGAGGCTCTGCGATGAGTGATCACGCCCCATCTCCATACATATAGTATAGAAAAAGCAAAAAAGAAGACCTTTTAGATTCCTTAAAGTCTGGGTTGATTGGAAGGGCTTCAGGGATATTGTTAAAGACAGGTGAAAAATATAAGTAACTGAGAATCCGATGTTTGTGTTTGCAAAGAAATTGGAAAATACAAAACTGGCACTTAAACGGTGGTCCAAATAAGAAGTTAATATTCCCAACATGCTCAAGGAAATTAAAGAAGAGTGTAGGGAGACCAAGAAATTACTGCTATGTGATCCATTGAATGAGGAGCTGATTCAGAGGGACATTGAGCTGAAAAACATGCTGGAGGACTTAAAGAAGGCAGAGGAAAAATTCTATTGATAGAGGAGCAGGAAAAAGTGGTTGGATGATGGTGATAGAAATACTATGATTCTACCATACAACCGTTAGAAATACTAGATTCTACCATACAACCGTCAATAGAAGGGAGGCCAACAATGGTATTTCTTAGCTCATTGATGCTAATGGTAACATCGTCAATAGGTAGGAGAACCTAGAAGAACATGCCATTCAGTTCTACTCATCCCTATATAATAAGGAGTTTGGAGAGGAGCTGGAGGAGGAGGAGGAGATGAAATAGAAGTATAAATTGACAAGTACCCATAATAATATTCTCACAAGGGACACAAATGAACATGAAGTCAAAGAAGCTTTGTGGAGTATAGGAAGTAATAAATCACCTGGCTTAGATGAGTTTAGTGCTAACTTCTACAAGCAAACATGGGAGATTATCAAGGAGGATTTGACTGCATATGTGAGATGGTTCCTAGCTGGTGGAAACATGGTTAGACATGTTAATCATTCCTTTCTAGTGCTTATTCCAAAGAAGAAAGTGAGTGCGTCCCTTGCTGATTTTAGACCTATTGCATGCTGCTCTGTCCAATATAAAATCATTGTAAAGATCCTGGATGTAAGATAGAATACTGTGCTTCCATATCTTATCTCGACAATCCAATGTGCTTTTGTGGCAGGAAGGAGCATTAGTGATTGCACACACTGGGCGGGCGATTTATTGCAAGACTATAATGTGATGAGAGGTAATAGAAAAGCTTGTTTGAAGCTGGATGTATCTAAAGCTTGTGATAGTATCAGATGGGATAAGATCTGGTGGATCATGAAGTGAATGGGGTTTAATGAATAGTAGATTGGTTTGATGAAGCAGTGTGTGGGTACTACAAGTTTCTTTGTCTTAGTTAATGGCACCTCTGCAGGTCTGTTCAAGGGAGGAAATGGCCTACGCCAAGGTGACCCACTTTATCCTCTTCTCTTTGTGATTGTTATGGAGTATTTCACCCAAAAGATGCATGCAGCGGAAGGGAGGAAGTTAATCAAGCCATATATAGTGCACGTGACCAAGGTGATGACACACTTAATTTTTGCAGATGACGTGCTCGTCTTTGTAGAAGCTGAACAAAATATCTTGGGACAATTGTGGGAGTTACTTAAATTTTTTGGAGAGAAGACATATCTGTGTATTAATGCAAGAAAAACCCACTTTTTCTTGTAAAAAAACTACTTCCATATGGAAGATAGTCTAAAGGATGAAATGGGAGTGGAGATGGGGAAATTTCTTATAAAATATCTCAGATCCCCGCTAGCTGGAGGCAACTTACAAGTCAAATATTTTTTAGACTGCATAGATAGAATGGAGGAAATGATTACTAGATGGCCTACTCAAAAGACATCTATGGTAGGGAGAGCCACCCTTCTAAAATCTACAATAGAGGGGCTTCTTATCTTTTGGGTTTTGTAAGGTGAGATACCCGGTTCAGTTCTAGACAGAATGGAAATGAAGATGGCAAATTTTTTATGGACAGACACATATCATCCAATGAAATATACACATGTGGCACTCCCAAAAGAGGAGAATGGTCTGGATCTGAAAGCACCAAGAGATATTGCAAAGTGGGGGACCTTGAGAAGAATCATCACCTTTCAGGAGGGTACTTCCACATGGGGGAAATGGATGAGAGAACGATATCCTAGAGGGCTTGACTTCTGTCCAAATACAAGGGAAGGATACCCACACACAATAAATGTTATGACAGAGATGTGGCAGCAAGTTAAACATCTGTTCGATCCCCTGACGGATGGAGGATGGTGGCTCAAGATGCAAAAGCTAATCTATTGGAAATCACTAGAGCAAGGGCGGAAAAATACAAGCACACGGAGCATGTATGGGCTGGAAATATTGTTCCTAAATGGAGCATGTGTGTGTATAAATTTCTGTACAAAGCCTTGGCCACCTTTGACAAAGTACATGGCTGGAATAATAATGGTGCAACTGTATGCTTGCTATGTAATGAGGAGGACAAATCCCATTTTCACACGGTAGGTTGCTACAAATTTACCAAAGAAGTTTGGGAACTTAGTTGTGAAGATTCAGACTGAATCCATAGCTGGAAACGGAAGCACAGAGAATGTTTACCAGGTGTGGGAAAAGCGACAAAAGAAAATTGCTGTTTGCTGGCCTTTGCAATCATATTTGGGAAGAAAGGAATGCCCTAAAACATGGTTGTTCAGGCACGAATATAAGAGTTATAGCCATGAAAATCTATAAATGTGTTTAACATAAATTACACACTAGATAGAAGATTGAGTTGTAGTCTATTTTGATGTATGGCGTTGAGCCCACATGTAACTCTTGACCTCCTATATTTTTAGAAGGAAGTCATAATATATTTATCTAATTCCGATCATACATACATACATACATACATCTGACAAGGAGTGACTCAAGTGGTCAAGCACGGTGTCTCCTAATAAAGGGACCTGGGTTCCAATCCCAACTTCCACCTTGATTTACCACCCTCACGGGCATTTGACCTTTGTCACATGCATGGGAGAGGGAGAGAGGATGCCTCTCTCAATCCCATACATACATACATACATACATACATACATACATACATACATACATACATACATACATACATACATACATACATACATACATACATACATACATACATAGATAGATACATACGCCCACAAGGGTGTAGATCACTGCTGATCAGACCGTGAACGCAGTGAGAGATCTCAGGTTTGAATCCTCATAGGGACAAATAAAATTGGGATTTATGTCTGACACGGTCTGCGTCGGAACTAATGGGTTGTACACTTGGTTTACCATCTGTGTCGGGCCTCCACATGTCAATGAGGGGTCGGGGAGAGGAAGTCTCCTTGATGACTCATATACATACATACATACATAGCAGATAAGGAGTGGCTCAAGTGGTCAAGCACGGTGTCCCCTAACAAAGGGACCCAGGTTCGAATCCCAATTGCCGCCTTGATTTACCACCCTCCCGGGCATTCAGCCTCTGCCACGGGCATGGGAGGGGGGTAATCTTTCTCTCTTAATTCCATACATACATACATACATACATACATACATACATACATACATACATACATACATACATACATACATACTCATCTCTTTATCCCATACATACATACATACATAAATACATACATACATACATACATACATACATACATACATACATACATACATACATACATACATACATACATACATACATACATACATACATACATACATACATACATACATACCGACTGCCGACAAGGAGTGGCTCAAGTGGTCAAGCACAGTGTCTCCTCATGAAGGGACCCATGTTCGAATCCCAGTTGCCCCCTTGATTTACCACCCTCCCAGGCGTTCGGCCTCCGCCACGAGCATGGGAGAAGGGGGAGAAATCTTTCTCTCTTAATCCCATACATACATACATACATACCGACAAGGCTGACAATGAGTGGCTCAAGTGGTCAAGCACAATGTCTCCTAACAAAGGGACCCATGTTTGAATCCTAGTTGCTGCCTTGATTTAGCACCCTCTCGAGCGTTCGGCCTCCACCACGGGCATGGGAGAGGAGGAGAGAATGCCTCTCTTAATCCCGTACATACCAACAAAGAGTATCTCAAGTGGTCAAGAATAGTGTCCCTAACAAAGGGACATACATACATACATACATACATACATACATACATACATACATACATACATACATACATACATACATACATACATACATACATACATACATACATACATACATACATACATACATACATACATACATACATACATACATACATACATACATACATACATACATACATACATACATGCATACATACCGACACACACACATACTTAAATACATATGCCCTCAAGGGTATGGCTCACTGGTGATTGGACCGTGAACATAGGTAGAGGTTTCAGGTTCAAATCCTCACGGGGACGAATAAACTGAGATTTATGTCTGACATGGTTTGCACTAGAACTAATGAGTTGCACATACATAAATACATACATACATACATACATACATACATACATACATACATACATACATACATACATACATACATACATAGATACATACATACATACATACATACATACATACATACATACATACATACATACATACATACATACATACATACATACATACATACATACATACATACATACATACATATATACATACATACATACATACATACATACATATGCCGACAAGGAGTGGCTCAAGTGGTCAAGCACGGTGTCCCCTAACAAAGGGACCCGAGTTCAAATCCCAGTTGCGGCCTTGATTTACCACCCTCCCGGGTGTTCGGCCTCTGCCACAGGCGTGTGAGAGGGGGGGGGAGAAATCTTTCTCTCTTAATCCCATACATACATAGATACATACATACATACATACATACATACATACATAACAACGCGTGCACGTCCTCCCCTTGGCTCCAACGACTGCTGAGGCGATCCAAGCCAGGGTATGGTGCCCACGTCAGCAACCAATCTGGTCGTAGGAATCTACCTTAAACCCCATCCTCACCCTACACACACCACCCCAACACCACCCACAACTACCACAAACCTAGCGGTGTCGACGAACACCGTGAAGAAGACTGGGAAGGAGAACCCTAACCCTAAGTCATCTGATGAGAGGGGAGAGGGCAGAGGCTTATCATCACTGACAAGCATGAGCGACCATGGCGGCCAGTCCAGGCGAGCATGGACTTAAGTTTTGAAGCAACCACCCCCATGGAGTGACAAGGAGGAGAGGTTCCCGTGCCCAAGGCGGGAAGAGGGATGAGTCCTCGTGGATATGGACATTGAAGAGTTTGATTGAATGAAAAACATATGGGAATTCACAAATCTTGTGTACGTGATCGGTAAGAGACCTTATTATCAACATCTTAATGCTTTGATTCATTGTGTGTGGGAACCAAAGGGTTCATACGAACTGATGTCACGAGAAAAAAGGTTCTTCCTAGTGAGGTTCTCTAATGCAACAGACAAGAAGGGGCTGCTCGACCTCGGTCCAAGGTGGTTTGACGGTCAGCTGGTGATTGTTAAGGACTATAAACATGGAGACAAGATGCGTCCTGATGCTTTGGCCACCATATCGATGTGGGTTTCTTTGAAGTCTTTTGGAAGATCCTGGATGTGCAAGGCAACTGGCACCATTGTTGCTGGTGTGGGCGAGATCCTCCACATCGACGAGCATTTGCTGGATGAAGATATGGCGAGGGTCTTGGGTGAGTTGAATGCTGAAGAGGAAACACCAAAAACTATATTGCTGAACATCCAAGGGAATGAGGCCATATCGGTGGGTATTGCACTAGACTATAAAGCACAAAAATGTGATCGATGTAAAGCTTTTGGTCATGATGACACCAATTATGAAGAAGGTCACAAGGAGAAGAAGCAAGAAAAGCAAAGAAAGCATATATGGAAGGAGAAACATACAGTAGGAACTGTGACAGAGAAGAACAAAAGCCAGACTTGCAGAATGGATGGCGCTGGTTCGTCTATTGAAGGTGCTATTGCTATTGTTGTTGTTGTAGTACCATACGAGCATGCAAACATAGATGCTACTTCTGGTTGTTCTGAGGAACAAATGGAGGAAGGAGAGTTCACTCCTACGTCTAGGAGGAAGGGAATGAGAAGTATAGGGATTCTGAAAACACAAGGAGTAGGATCCATCCTGGAATTTACCAACAAGTTTGACTCTCTGAGTGATTCAGATATGGAGGCACCCAACTAGATTGCACAAAGGAACAATGCAGAACTGAAGAAGAACGCCAATAAGAAAAAGAAGCAACCCAAGAGTACTCGGGAAAACAAAAATCTTTAATATGTCCATGCTTATGTGGAATATTAAAGGGGGTGTGATAGGAATAAGAAGAAGGAGATCAGGGAGTGGATTGCATTGTATGGACATTCTTTGGTTTCTCTAGTGGAGACTAAAATCAAAGCACATAATAAATACAACATTGGGTATCTATTTCCTCAAGGCTAGGAACACATATCTAATTTGGAAAGTTCAAATTTAGCCAGAGTTTGTGTTGCATGGAAACCTAGTGCATGGCAGGTGACAGTGATACATATGTCTGATAAGCACATTATAGTTGATTGCAAAAAGTAGGGGGTTTGCACATGTGGGTGACAGCTGTGTACACTCATAACGATGTAAAATGCAGACAAAATTTATGGTAGGAGATGGTTGATCTAGCTAGATAGATTCATATCCCATGACTGGTTATAGGGGATTTTAATATTGTTCGACTGCAGGGGGAGAAGAAAGGAAGGAGGCCAGCTTTAAATTTAGAAATCAATGATTTCAACCAGACAATAGATAAGGTTGGTTTGTTTGAGCTACCTATGGCTGGTGGCAACATCTTCACGTGGAATAATAAAAGAAAACCTGAGGATAGGATAGCTAGCAAACCGGACAGAGCCTTGATGAATGATGAATGGTTGCATATTTTTCCTAATGTTCAGGTCAAGGCAGGAGGCTCTACAATGAGTGATCATGCCCCATCTCCATACAGATAGTAGAGAAAAAGAAAAAAAAGAAGACCTTTTAGATTCCTTAATTACTGGGTTGATTGGAAGGGCTTCAAGGATATTGTTAAAGAGAGGTGGAAAATACATGTAACTAGGAATCCGATGTTTGTGTTTGCAAAGAAATTGGCAAATACAAACTGGCACTTAAACAGTGGTCCAAAGAAGAAGTTAATATTCCCAACATGCTCAAGGAAATTAAAGAAGTGTGTAGGGAGACCAAGAAATTTCTGCTATGTGATCCATTGAACGAGGAGATGATTCATAGGGACATTGAGATGAAAAACATACTGGAGGACTTAAAGAAGCCAGAGGAAAAATTCTATTGATAGAGGAGTAGGGAAAAGTGGATGGAGGATGGTGATAGAAATACTAGATTCTACCATACAACCGTCAAGAGAAGGGAGGCCAACAATGTTATTTCTGAGCTCATTGATGCTAATGGTAACATCATCAATAGGTAGGAGGACCTAGAAGAATAGGCCATTTAGTTCTACTCATCCCTATATAATAAGGAGTTTGGAGAGGAGTTGGAGGAGGAGGAGATGAAATGGAAGTATAAATTGACAAGTACCCACAATAATATTCCCACAAGGGACACAAATGAACAGGAAGTCAAAGAAGCTTTGTGGAGTATAGGAAGTAATAAATCACCTGGCTTAGATGAGTTCAATGCTAACTTCTACAAGAAAACATGGGAGATTATCAAGGAGGATTTGACTGCATATGTGAGATGGTTCCTAGCTGGTGGAAACATGGTTAGAAAGGTTAATCATTCCTTTCTGGTGCTTATTCCAAAGAAGAAAGTGAGTGCGTCCCTTTCTGATTTTAGACCTATTGCATGCTGATCTGTCCAATATAAAATCATTGTAAAGATCCTGGATATAAGATAGAAGACTGTGCTTCCTTATCTTATCTCGATAATCCAAGGTGCTTTTGTGGCAGGAAGGAGCATTAGTGATTGTGCACTCTTGGCGGGCGAGTTCTTGTAAGACTATAATGTAATGAAAGGTAATAGGAAGGCTTGTTTGAAGCTGGATGTATCTGAAGCTTATGATAGTGTCAGATGGGATAAGCTCTGGGGGATCATGAAGCAAATGAGGTTTAATGAACGGTGGATCAGTTTGATGAAGAAGTGTGTGGGTACTACAAGTTTCTTTGTCTTAGATAATGGCACCTCTGTAGGTCTGTTCAAGGGAGGAAATGGCCTATGCCAAGGTGACCCACTTTATCCTCTTCTCTTTGTGATTGTTATGGAGTATTTCATCCAAAAGATGCATGCAGTAGAAGGGAGGAAGTTAATCAAGCCATATATAGTGCACGGGACCAAGGTGATGACAAACTTAATTTTTGCAGACGACGTGCTCGTCTTTGTGGAAGCTGAACAAAATATCTTGGGACAGTTGCGGGAGTTACTTAATTTTTTTGGGGAGCAGACATGTCTGTGTATGAATGTAAGAAAAACCCACTTATTCTTGTCAAAAAACTACTTCCAGATGGAAGATAGTCTGAAGGAGGAAATGGGAATGGAGATGGGGAAATTTCCTACAAAATATCTCAGATTCCTGCTAGCTGGAGGCAACTTATAAGTCAAATATTTTTTGGACTGCATAGATAGAATGGAGGAAATGATTACTAGATGGCCTACTCAGAAGAAATCTATGGCAGGAAGAGCCACCCTTCTAAAATCCACATTTGAGGGGCTTCTTATCTTTTGGGTTCTGTAAGGTGAGATACTCGGTTCAGTTCTAGACAGAATGGAAATGAAGATGGCAAATTTTTTATGGGCAGGCACATATCATCCAATGAAATATACACATGTGGCACTCCCAAAAGAGGAGAGTGGTCTGGATATGAAAGCACCAAGAGATATTGCAAAGTGGGGGACCTTGATAAGAATCATCACCTTTTAGGAGGGTACTTCCACATGGGGGAAATGGATGAGAGAACGATATCCTAGAGGGCTTGACTTCTGTCCAAATACAAGGGAACGATACTCACACACAATCAATGTTAAGATGGAGATGTGGCAACAAGTTAAACATCTATTCGATCCCCTGATGGATGGAGGATGGCATCTCAAGATGCAAAAGCTAATATATTGGAAATCACTAGAGCAAGGGTGGAGAAAGACAAGCACATGGAGCATGTATGGGCCGGAAATATTGTTCCTAAATGGAGCATGTGTGTGTATAAATGTCTATACAAAGCCTTGGCCACCTTTGACAAAGTACATGGCTGGAATAATAATGCTGCCACTGTATGCTTTCTATGTAATGAGGAGGATGAATCCCATTATCACTTGGTAGGTTGCTATAAATTTACCAAAGAAGTTTGAAAACTTAGTTGTGAAGATTCAGACTGAATCCACAGCTAGAAACGGAAGCACAGAGAATGATTACCAGGTGCGGGAAAAGTGACAAAAGAAAATTACTATTTGCTGGACTTTGCTATCATATTTGGGAAGAAAGGAATGCCCGAAGACATGGTTGTTCATCCATGAATACAAGAGTTATAGCCGTGAAAATCTATAAATGTGTTAATCGTAAATTACACACTAGATAGAAGAGTGAGTTTTAGTCTATTTTGATGTATGGCGTTGGGCCAACATGTAACTCTTGACCTCCTATATTTTTAGGAGGAAGTCAGAATATATTTACCTAATTGCGATCATACATACATACATAAATACATACATACATCCGACAAGGAGTGACTCAAGTGGTAAAGCACAGTGTCTCCTAACAAAGGGACCCAAATTCCAATCGCAATTGTCGCCTTGATTTATCACCCTCATGGGCATTTGACCTTCGGCACAGGCATGGGAGAGGGAGAAAGAATGCCTCTCTCAATCCCATACATACATACATACATACGCCCGCAAGGGTGTAGCTCACTGGTGATCGGACCGTGAATATATGTAGAGATCTCGAGTTCGAATGCTCATTGGGACAAATAAAATTGGGATTTGTGTCTGACACGGTCTGCATTAGAACTAATGGGTTGCACACTTGGTTTACCATCTGTGTCGGGCCTCCACAGGTCAATGAGGGGTCGGGGAAAGGAAGTCTACTTGATGACTCATATACATACATATATACATACATAGCTAACAAAGAGTGGCTCAAGTGGTCAAGCACGATGTCCCCTAACAAAGGGACCCAGATTCGAATCTCAGTTGCCACCTTGATTTACCACCCTCCCGAGAATTCGGCCTCCACCACAGGTGTGGGAGAGGGGGGGATCTTTCTCTATTACATACATACATACATACATACATACATACATACATACATACATACATACATACATACATACAGCCGACAAGGGAATAGCCCGGTTGGTGAATTCTGTTGGTCCCCAATGAAGGGACCCGGGTTCGAAACCACACGGAGAAGCATCTCTTGATTTATCACCCTCCCGGCGTCCGGCCTCCGCCAAGGGTTATGGGAGAGGGGGAGAGAAATATTTCTCTCTTAATCCCATACATACATACATACATACATACATACATACATACCGACAAGTATGACAAGGAGTGGCTCAAGTGGTCAAGGACAATGTCACCTAACAAAGGGACCCAAATTTGAATCCTACTTACCGCCTTGATTTACCACCCTCCCGAGTGTTCGGCCTCCACCACGAGCATGGGATATGGGGAGAGAATGCCTCTCTTAATCCCATACATACCAACAAAGAGTGGCTCAAGTGGTCAAGAACAGTGTCCCTAACAAAGGGACATACATACATACATACATACATACATACATACATACATACATACATACATACATACATACATACATACATACATACATACATACATACATACATACATACAAAAAACACAAAAAATGTCACCCGCTAGGCTGGCTCTGGCAATCCAGGGCGATCGCCGCAGTCCTCTGGGCATGGCATCCACGCCGCTGACCACTCCGGTCGGGGGTGTCCACCCCAATTCGCCAATCACCAATGAAACTACCCAACCCTCTTCTACCGCCGCAAACCTGAACCAAAGATCTGAAGGAAACACCGTTAGGGTGATAGAGCATGATGGGAACCCTATCTCTGCGGGTTCGGTAACTCACGATGGCCGCAAAGCCTGGTGCCAGATCCTGACGAGGCCGGCGAAGCAAGGAGATGAAAGGATGGAGTTCCCGAAACCAACTGAAAAGGAGGGCGAGATTCATGTCGAACTGGAGCCCGACGAGTTTGAGAGGATGCGTAACGTCTGGGAGTTTACGATCCTCATATATGTCCTTGGAAGATGACTGTTCTACCCACATCTGAAAGCTTGGATTCAATGGAAATGGAGGCCCAAAGGTTCCTTTGATATCCTGTCGAGGGAAAACGGTATATTTCTCATCAGGTTCTCAAATGCCAAGGACAAGGCTGAGGTTCTGAAATCGGGACCCAGGTGGTTTGATTACCAACTAGTAATTGCAAAGGACTACCATTACGGCGACGAACTGAAGCGAGACATCTTCTCCACGGTGCCTTCATGGATCACGATACAGTCTTTTGGCCGATTGTGGACGAAGCGGGCTATAGGCACAATCGCGAGCGGTGTGGGATCGGTCTTGCACATCGACGAATAGTCTTTGGAAGGAGATGAAGCTCGTGTCCTTATGGAGTTAGACGTGGAGAAGGCAAATCATCGTCGGGTTATGCTGAATGTGAAAGGCAAGGAGCCCATCCCAATGAGGGTGGACTACGACTACATCTCGACGAAGTGCACCTTTTGCAAGGCCTTTGGCCATGGAGATGATCAGTGTGATCAGAAGATGAATAGCAAGGAGGCAGCCAAAACACCTGCTGCGGCAACCAACAAAGTAACTTGGAAAGTTATTGCAGACGACAGTCAGAGATGGAAGGAGAAAGCTCCGCCTATTAAACCAGTGGAGGCCTCTTCTGAGATAGATACTGGACGGAAGGAGGTGGAACAACATGCCACCAAGGGAAAGGAAGCGAGCAGCAGTAAGGAGATGCACCTGGAACCTGATGCTTCTGTCAGTGATACAACCAACCACGAGGAAGGGGAACTTATCTCCAGTGCACGAAGGAAAGGGGTTAATAAGACTGGCATACCGAGAACCCAAGGGGTGAGTGCCATCCTTGATACAACTAACAGCTTTGAGGAATTATCTGAATCTGATGCGGAGGAGGAGAATGCAACCAAGCAACAAGAATAGACATGAAAAGGCAAGAATACTGGGAAGGGGTCTCCTCGGCGTACCAGGTCAACTAAAAACCTTTGATATGTCGATGCTCCTATGGAATATCAAAGGGGGGGTGTGATAGAGGCAAGAAGAAAGAAAGCAGAGCATGGATTGCTACGAGTGGTCATTCTCTGGTTGCATTGGTGGAGACAAAAATAAAGGTACATAACAAAAATAGTATTAAATATCTATTTCCGCAGGGCTGGGAGCACGTATCCAATGTTGACTATGGTGAGGTTGCTAGGGTATGTGTGGTTTGGAAGCCTAATGCTTAGCAGCTTTCAGTGGTACATATGTCAAATCAGCAGATTACAGTGGACTGTGTCAACAATGGAGGCTTGCATATGTGGATGACAGCTGTTTATGGGCACAATGATGGCAAAGCAAGATTGGAGCTATGGGACACTATGGTTTCTATTTCAAAATAGGCTATGCTACCTTGGATGGTCATTGGTGATTTTAATACAGTGCGGCTGCAGGCTGAGAAAAAAAGAAAAAGACTTGCTATTAATGCTGAAGTAGATGCTTTCAACCGAGCCATTGATAACTCATGTTTGTTTGAGCTACCAATGGTTGGTGGGGATATTTTTACCTAGAACAATGAAAGGGGCCCTGGCGACAAGATAGCATGCAAGCTGGATAGAGTTCTGGTGAATGATGACTGGCTGAATTTTTTTCCTAATGTGCAGGTAAAGGCTGAAGGATCTGATATTAGTGATCATGCCCCTATTGCTGTCCAGATTATTGAGAAAAAATAGAAAAGAAGACATTTCAGATTTCTAAACTATTGGGCTGATTGGGAAGGGTTTGATAATGTCATTAAGCAAAGTTGGAGTGTCCAGGTGACAGGAAACCCCATGTATGTCTTTACAAAAAAGTTGTCCAACACCAAGATGGCAATTAAAAAATGGGTAGAAGAAAAGGTGAACATACCAAAGCTGCTAAAGGAGACCAAGATGGAGTGCAAAGACATTAGAGAAAGATTATTGTCTGATCCATTAAATCTTCAATGAACAATGGATTGGCTGGATGAAACAATGTGGCGGGACTACTAGCTACTCAGTTTTGGTGAATGGTACTTCTGCTTGTCTTTTTAGAGGTAGCAATGGACTACGCCAGGGTGACCCCCTATCCCCTCTTCTTTTTGTGATTAATATGGAGTATTTTACAAGGAAGATGCATAGAGAGGAAGTAAGGAAGGAAATAAAGCCTTACACTGTTCATGGCACAAAGGTAATGACGCATTTGATTTTTGCTGATGATGTTCTGGTGTTCATTGAAACCAAACAACACTACTTGGGAAATCTTAAAGGCCTACTGGGAGATTTCGGAAAACAAACGGGGCTGTGTGTTAATGCAAATAAAACACATATCTTCTTGTCAAAGAACTGCCATCAGGTGGATGATAGACTCACGTAGGAGATGGAAGTTGAAACAGGGGAATTCCCAACCAAATATTTGGGATTTCTGCTTGCAGGTGGCAACCTTCACGTCAAAGATTTCACAGACTGCATTGATAAAGTAGAGGAGATGATAAGTAGATGGCCTACACAAAAGACTTCCATGGCTGGGCGCATGACCTTGATTAAAGCTGCTATTGAGGGTCTTCTCATTTTCTGGGTGCAACAAGGTGAAATTCCTATTTCTGTTCTGGATAGAATTGAAATGAAGATTGCTAACTTTCTTTGGGGAAGAGAGCATCATCCTATGAAATACTCCAGGCTGGCTTTTCCTAAAGATGAAGGAGGATTGAATATGAAGATGCCTAGAGATATTGCTAGATGGGGATCCATGAGAAGGTTGATTGCATATCAAGAAGGCACATCGACATGGGGTAAATGGATGAGAGACAGATATCCTAGAGGGCTGTATTTTATTCCGAAAACAAGAGAAGGGTACTCAAGATCTGTCAATGTCATGAGGGAAATGTGTCCAAAAATTAAACCCCTCTTTGTTGCTAATTATTCGGGTGGATGACAGCTCATTGACAAGAAGACAAGTTTGTGGGAGTTGTCCCGTACCAGAGGCGTGAAGGACCCAGTGGGTGAACAAATATGGATGGATAGGTATGTGCCCAAATGGAGCATGTGTGTATATAAATTTCTGCACTGTATTCTCTCCACTCTTGATAGAATAAAGAGATGGAATTATGGTATATCTACTGTATGCTTGCTATGTGGGGATAAGGAAGAAAGTCACAATCATCTTATGGGGGAATGCAAGTTCACAAAGGAAATTTGGGAGCATTTATGTAGAGATTTCAGACTTCAGATTCAACTTATTGCTGAACCAAGAAGAATGCTTACTAGATGCGGAAGAGATGTGAAGAAAAATATCTTGTTTGCTGCCCTATGATACCATATTTGGGAGAAGAGAAATGCTATAAGACACCAAGGGAAGTCTACGAATGTCACAAGCATAGCTATAAAAATTTGTAAATGCATTAGACGTAGACTACATATAGATTAAATGCGTGAGTTGTCATGCTGATATGGGTGTATGGCGTTGGGCCTACATGTAATCTTGACCACCCTAATATTTGTTAGGGGGGACGTCGGAATATATACCTGATTCTGATACATACATACATACATATATACATACATACATACATACATACATACATACATACATACATACATACATACATACATACATACATACATACATACATACAGACACACACACATACATACATACATACGACCACAAGGGTGTGGCTCACTGATGATCGGATCATGAACGTAGGCATATTTCTTAGGTTTGAATCCTCACTGGGACGAATAAACTGAGATTTATGTTTGACATGGTTTGCACTAGAACTAATGAGTTGCACACTTGATTTACCATACTCCTCCTATGTCAGGCCTCTACAGGTCAATGAGAGGTCAGAGAGAGGAAGTCTCCTTGATGGCTCATACATACATACATACATACATACATACATACATACATACATACATACATACATACATACATACATACATACATACATACATACATACATACATACATACATACATACATACATACATACATACATACATACATACATCGATGGCTCACAGAAAGGAAGGAGCGGACGCTGTCACTTCGGAAGTTGCTGTAGATGGGGGTACCAACCCTAGTCTATCACAGATAGGATATGATGCGGATGGTAGATCGAATGGAAATGACAGATCTATTGAAAGCAACAGAAACATAACATCGACAGGCACTGCGGTCAATCCCAAACAGACCGCACTTGGAGCGGAAGGGACCCCCATCATGTCTCAGCATGACTGGGTGCAGATCATCAAGGATCCGCCACAACGAGGGGAGAAGGAGAAATATCCAATCCCAATTTGTGAAGGAGGCACGGTGCAAGTTGAACTTGGAGTCAAGGAATTCAAATGCATGTGTAATATCTGGGAGTTCACAGTCATGGCATACATGGTTGGAAAGCAGCCATTCTGCCCCCACTTTAAGGCCTGGATCGTGAGGACATGGAGGCCAAAGGGTAGTTTCAACTAGATCACAAATGACAATGGTGTCTTCCTCGTGAGATTCACCAACTCGATAGATAAGAAGGCTGTCTTAGACCTCGGCCCAAGGTGGTTTGACTCCCAGTTGGTGGTAGAGAAGGACTACAACCATGGCGATGAACTGAAAAAGGATGTTTTATCCACCATCCCCGCTTGGGTTTCACTGAAACCATTTGGACGATCATGGACGAAATGTTCAGTAGATACAATCACTGTGGGTGCCATAAGGGTGCTCCATATTGATGAGAAATCACTGGAAGCGAAGGAAGCAAGAGTGCTTGTTGAGTTGAATGCTGAGGTGGAAACACCAGAGGTCGTCTGGCTGAATGTGAAAGGACGGGAGCCATCCCTGTTTTGATCGTATTCGACTATATCCCAACCAAGTGCTCACGGTACCGAGCGTTTGGTCACAAGGATGGTGAGTGCAAGGAGAACAAGGAAAAAGCAACTGCAATTACAGAGGACCCAAAGATGAAGAATGTTTGGAAACTGAGGTCTGTGCTGATGAGCAACAATGAGAGATCTGGAGAGTAGGATGAAAAGTCACCCAAGAACCCATAGGTTGATGAGCAGACTACTACTGAAGAAGTGGGAACGACCAAGGTAGTTGAGGCTGAGAAGGAGGCAAACTCAGGGAAGGAATTGCAATGTGCTGAAGATGAGTTTACTCCATCGTCACAGAAGAATGGGCCAAGAAGGACATGTATCCCAAAATCACAAGGTGTAGGGTCGATCCTTGACACCACAAATAGCTTTGAGGCACTTGCTGACTCAGACAAAGAAGAGGGATATGTTGTAAAGGAAAAAGGGGCGAAGAAGAAGGACAACAAGAAGGAGCCGAGAAGGCGAACCAGGTCTACAAAAAACCCTTGATATGTCCATGCTTCTTTGAAATATTAAGGGTGGGTGTGACAGGTACAAGAAGAAGGAAATCTGTGAGTGGATTGCTGCTAGTGGTCACTCTTTAGTTGCCTTGGTAGAAACAAAAATAAAGGTACAAAACATCAATAGTATTAAATACCTTTTCCCACAGGGATGGAACCACATGTCTAATGTGGAGTGTGGTGGAATTGCTAGAGTTTGTGTGGCATGGAAGCCTAATGCTTGGCAGGTGTCAGTGATACATATGTTAGATCAACATGCCACGGTTGATTGTAGGAATAATGGAGGACTACATATATGGATGTTAGCTACATATGGTCACAATGATGGCAGATCCATACTAGACTTATGGAGATACTTGGTCTCCCTATCTAAGCAGGTAAAACTACCGTGGTTGGTAATAGGAGATTTTAATACGGTTTGTTTGTAGGCTGAAAAAGCGGGAAAAGACTTGCCTTGACTACATAGGTGGATGCTTTTAATCAGGCTATTGATAAAGTGCGTCTATATGAATTTCCCATGGTGGGTGGGGATTTTTTCACATGGAATAATGAAAGGGGAAGGGAACAAAAGATAGCAAGCAAACTTGATAGGTCTCTAGTGAATGATGAGTGGCTGAAAATACTTCCTAATGTTCAAGTGAAGGAGGTTCTGAACTAAGTGACCATGCATCTATCTCAGTTCAGATCACAAAAAAGAAATAGAAAAGAAGGCCGTTCAGATTTCTAAACTACTGGGCTGATTGGAGAGGATTTGATGAAGTCATAAAGAATAATTGGGGTACTCAGGTGAGAGGGTATCCAATGTATGTCTTTGCTAAAAAGTTGGCGAACACCAAAACTTCACTTAAAAAATGGGCAAAGGAAGAGGTGAACATTCCAAATCTGTTAAAGGAGACGAAAAATGAATGCAAAGAAGTTAGAGAAAGTCTTTTGGCTGATATGTTAAATCTTATTTTGATTGAGAAAGATAGGGTCCTGAAAAAGATGCTTGAGTTGAAAAAGGCAGAGGAAAAATTATACTGGAAAAAAAGCAAGGAGAAGTGGATGGAAGATGGGGACCAAAACACCAAACTCTACCATACGATAGTGAGAAGGAGAGAGGCATGTAATATTATTTTTGAATTGATTGATGCTGAAGGAAGGGTGGTTAACAAAAATGAGGACTTAGAAGAGCAGGCCATAAATTTCTATATGTCACTATATAATAATGCCTTTACCAGTGACATAGAAGAGGAGGAAGTGGAATGGAAGTTAAAACTCACAAGCACACATAACAACATCCTCACAAGAAGAACCAATGAGAAAGAGGTCAAATAAGTGGTGTGGAGCATAGGCAACAAAAAATCACCGGGGTTATATGGTTTCAATGCTTTCTTTTACAAGAAGACTTGGGATACTATCAAAGAAGACTTGGTTGCTTATGTGAGCTGGTTCCTAAAAGGGGGAAATATGATTAAACATGTCAATCATTCTTTCCTTGTTCGTATTCCAAAAAAGAAAGTCACCTCCTCTCTTACTGATTTTAAACCCATAGCATGCTGCTCGGTACAATATAAAATTATTGCAAAAATATTGACTGCTAGATTGAAGATGGTTCTTCTCTATCTTATTTTTTAAAATCAAGGGGACTTTGTGACAGGTAGAAGTATCAGTGACTGTGTTCTTCTAGTAGAGAATTTCTGTTGGACTATAATGTCATGAGAGGGAGTAGGAAAGCTAGCTTAAAATTGGATGTTTCCAAAGCTTATGATAGCATCAGATGGGAGAAACTGATCATGTAGCAGATGGGATTTAATGAACAATGGATTGGCTGGATAAAACAATGTGTTGGGACCACTATCTACTCTATCCTATTTAGCGGCACGTATGCAAGTCTATTTAGAGGAGGCAATGGGCTGCGCCAAGGTGATCCCCTATCACCTCTTCTTTTTATGATCGTCATGGAGTACTTTACAAGGAAGATGCAACAAATGGAAGAACATAAAGAAATCAAGCCTTATACAGCTCATAGACGAAGGTAATAACACATTTGATCTTTGCAGATGATGTTCTGGTTTTTATAGAAGCAAAACAACACTACCTGGAAAATCTTAAAAACCTTCTGGGAGAGTTCAGAAAGCAAACAAGGCTGTGTGTAAATGCAAACAAAAAACATATCTTCTTATCTAAGAACTGCTATCAGATGGACGATATGCTTGTACAGGCTATGGGCATGGAGAGGGGAAGTTTTCCAACAAGATACTTGGGTTTTCCTTTAGCCAGAGGTAATCTGCACGTCAAAGATTTTGCTGAATGCATTGATAAAGTGGAAGAAATGATTAATAGACGGCCGACACAAAAGACATCCATGGCGGGACGTATGACCCTAACAAAGGCTTCCATTGAAGGACTTCTTATCTTCTGGGTACAACAAGGTGAGATTCCCAGTTCAGTCCTAGATAGAATATAAATGAAGATGGCAAATTTTTTATGGGGAAGTGAACATCATCCTATGAAATATGCTAGATTGGCGCTTCCAAGGGATGAATGAGGGATGAATTTGAAAACTCTGAGGGATATCACTAAATGGGGGACTATGAGAAGAATCATCACATTCTAAGAAGGCGCTTCTACATGGGGAAAGTGGATGAAGGATAGATATCTAAGAGGGTTGGATTTCATGTCGAAGACAAGGGAGGGATATTCACGTACCATTAATGTCATGATGGAGACTTGACAACAAGTCAAGCACTTGTTTGTTGCTAAAAATGGCATAGGTGGATGGAGACTCGGGAACCAGAAGACGTGCGTATGGGAGGTAACTCTCTCAAGAGGTACAAAGGACCTGGTAGGAGAACATATCTAGACTGGAAGGTATGTGCCGAAATGAAGTATGTGTGTATATAAAATTTTGCACACTATTCTTGCAACCCTGGATAGGATAAAGAGCTAAAACTATGATGTTTCTAATTTATGCTTGCTATGCCAGGAGAGGGAGGAATCCCACAACCACCTTGTGAGAGAGTGCAAGTTTACAAAAGATATTTGGGAGTTTTTATGTAAGGAATTTAGATTACAGATCCAGCTATATGGGGATCCAAAAAGGATGTTATCCAGGTGTGGAGATGATGATAGGAAGAAACTTATGTTTGTTGGTCTATGCTATCACATATGGGAGGAAAGGAATGCCAGAAAACATCACAGAGCTGCTATAGATACTATGAAGATTGTTGTAAAAATATGTAAATGTGTTAGACATAACTTACACAGTAGTTAGAAGTGTGAGTTGTTTTTCTTTTCTAGATGTATGGCGCTGGGCCTACATGTACTCTTGGCCTCCTATAATTTTAGGAGGATTTTAGAATATATTTACCTAATTCTGATACATACATACAAACAATATGGGGGAGAAATCTTTCTCTCTTAATCCCATACATACAAACAACAAGAGCCCACACACATCATCTCCTAGGTATGCTCTAGGTGATCGTGATCTCTAGCTACCCTAGGGCATGGTGCCCCCACCCCCGCCTACCCCGGGCGGAGGTGTCCACCCAAACACTCCACCAACCCACCCTACCCACCCCCGAACCCATCCACCAACCAAGCAACCTGCTGCTTCTGGCATGGGGACAAACCCTAGCTCTAGCATGATGGAGGCATGAGGATAGATCCAAGACCAGGGATCGTCGGAGGAAGGCAGTGGATCAAGATGATGAGTAGTGACCTGGAATCACATTCTCAAGCAACCAACAAATATGAATATTGGAGATATGGAGTTCCCATGACCTAGGGTTGCATATGGTGAGATCCATGTTGAACTAGAAGAGGAGGAGTTCGATAGGATGAAGAATGTGTGGGAATTCACCATCATGGTGTATACATTAGGTAAACGATCATTCTATCTCCATCTTCTTTCCTGGGTGAGGAGGGAATGGAGACCTCAGGGTGTGTTCCAGTTGCTATCTCATGAGAACGACATCTTTCTTGTGCGGTTCTCTATAGTGGAGGACAAAGAAGTGACCCTAGCAATGGGTTCGCGATGGTTCGATCAATAACTTGTATTAGTAAAGCACTATCAACATAGTGATGAACTTTGCAAAGAGTCCTTCTCAATGATCCCAATGTGGACCGTGCTGAAATCTTTTGGGAGGTCATGGACTAGGAGAGCCACAGACACCATCGCGGTAGGAGCTGGGATGGTTCTACACATCGATGAGTGACATGCTAAAATCGTGCATATAAATGCAAGTGCACGCGTCGAGTAATATAGGCCTATGTGAGGCCCGAGTCAAACTCAGGGAGACGTATTCTCAGTGACTACTACTAACTACGTTGCGATTAGCTAAGCCGATTGAAAAAGTTGATTTAAGTTTAAAAAAATAAAAGAAAATTTAGAACGGTTGATTCGAATGAGATGAATTCCTTAAGGTTACCACTTTCACCAAGAGGTCTCGTTGTATCTTATTTCTACTACATTAATATAAATTCCTACTTCTACCCTGGATAGAAAGCCTGTAGTCAGAATTGCCCACTTCCGTAGAGTAATTCACTACCTAGATCTAAGCCAATTCCACGTCTGTAGTAATTTATCTCTTAGTCTAGGTGCATTATCAAAAACTCTGGGTTCTTTCCACTAACCGTATGTTGCCTTTCCCAAGGAACGCGTCAGAATTATGGTTTTCTAACCTTTAATTCTCCTTCTAGAGTAATTATCAGTATGTAATCCTACCGATGGTGATCAAGCAGCGATAAGTCATTCAATTCCACAATCATATATCCAAGAATAAAGAGGAATTTATACTAAATCATGTAGAAAATTAATACAATGATTCTGCGGGCTACTCCTGAGTCCTAAGGAAAGAAGAGGTTTAACCTCGTATGGTTTTCAGTTGCAAATACATAGAAGGGGATAAGAAAAACATGGGAAACATGAAGGAAGTTCATATAAACCCTAGAAAGAAGGTGCTTCGGATGATCCTCCTCAAGAAACACACGTTCTGCAGTCTTCTGGCAGCAAAAACATCCGTCAAAGGTGCTCAAATCTCCCGATTGATGTCCTTCAGCTCCGTGCTTCTCTCCCTCTCCTCTCTAGCCGTCGTGCGGTGCAATTTCATGATCTCCTTAGGTTTGGCCATCCTTCTTTTAATCTTAGGTCAACTTACGATACCACATAACATGGATTGTCGAATCGAGATGATCAATTTAGATTACTGAAATTCGACAGAGTCGGTGGCACCAACATGGATGTTGGTGGCACTGATGACATCGTGATCTTGGTCGTGTTGTGGTAAAGTCAGTTCCATCGACTTGGATGTCAGTGTCACCGAGATGACACACATATCTTCTCTGCCTCTCTGATGCTCTGTCAGTGGCATCGACTGTTGTAGTCAGTGCCATTGACTTTTCTGGTCATCTATGGCCCGATTCCTGATGTCATCTCAGTGGCACCAACCATGATAGTGGGTGGCACCGACTCCTCAAATACATGGAAACTCTTGAAAATCTAAAGAAAGCATGTATAAGACTGAGGAATGTATAAAATAATATAAATATGATGAAATGAGCACAGTTTGATGCAAACAGATTATACAAGCCAATTATAATGATTTATGCAAATATGATCAACTAATTGCCTAACAAATGCATAAAATAAAGTTAAAATAGACTTGTAAAAGTGACAAAAAACCCATACATCTAAATTCCCCTAAGCTGAAATCTTGCTCATCCTCGAGCAACATCACCTTTGGATCTGATTGAGATAAGTCAGCTGAAGGACATAAGTACGTAAGGTACATCTAAAAAGTTCCCACCTTTCGGTCCTCCTTCCGACATTTACTGACCACTGAACACTAACTGCCATATAGGCGACCAAAAACCTCTATCAAAGATGTCTACCCCCCAATCAATGAGACACTATCAGTTAAAGTAGTTAATATGATAGACTCATTTAGTCCATACTTGATGCATTGTGTGATCTCCTATCTATGTTGCTCCTTCCTCTACCTACCATCTACATGGAAGAAGTTCTCCTGATAAAGTAATGAATGAGGAGAAAATCATATGAGTGGCCTACCAATAAGAGAAATAGGTGGTTGAAATAGGTGGCTGTGAAAGAATCATGAGCACATAAAACCATTCATGCAATTAAAAATCATGATATACCTATGATGATGCGAATTTATAAAATTCTCCTAATGCCTAATCATTGGGGTGGAATGATGCATGCAACTACCATTTCATCTCAATGTAAGATGAAATATCCAAGACTGCATCATGTACTAACTCTTCCTTATGATTAGGTAGAATTATGCCCTTGTTCCCTCCTTTTCTGATACTCGAGATTTTTTTTCATATCATTTTTTTCTTTTCATTCTGAGCCCCTTTCAACATGATAGGATTGCTTTAGGCTTCCAGTCACACTGCACATTTAATTTATGTCAATGCTTCTCTGTTTTTTTTTCTTTTTTCTTCTGCTTCCTTTTTAGGGAATGGGCACCATCACTAACTTTTTATATTAGAGAAGAAGCTAGACATGATCTTTGCAAGATGACATGTAATGCATATGCAACTACAAGAAGAAGATGTCATGCAACTACAAAACATGTACTAAGATACTGTTGTACATGTATGTTTTTCATATTTTTCTATGTATACAAAAGCAAACAACTATATGCAAGATCTACTATGACATGCAGATGCAATCAAGAGAAAGAATGATAACATGCTCAATCCTCTTATGGTGGAGTGTGAATCAAAAGTATGCGGTGGATGAGATCACACAACTAAGAGATAGAACCTTCAGAGAAAATCATATGTCCCTCTCTAATGACCTGTGTACAGGGTAATCAAGGGGTTTCTTTCTGAAATTTTAGTTTAAGGTCACGTTAGTGTTTGATCAGTTTAGGCTCAACAATCCCTGTCGATCACTTTTCTTGGACAAATTAAATGGTCATTTATGTTCTAATGTCATGTAGATGACTTACTCAAGCACTTCCTTAGTTATGTGACTCGATTACTCACAAGATCAGCTCACAAAAATTTTAAAATTTTCTCAAAATAATATTTTTTTTCCGTGCACCCAACCCAGAGATTGATATTCTCAAATGAAACCATGCATTTAATACTCCAGAGGTTACACTAGATAGATCATGGATCCTACATAACAGAAAAACTAACGATAAAACTAACTAGTTTTTTTCAAAATAAAACAAACAAAATACTAAAAAAAACGAAACTAAGAAGATAGAAGCTATTCCATCACCCCCAAGCTTGAATATGACTATGACCTCAAAGTCAAAATTCCAAAATAAGAGGTGGAACAGAGATACCTGAATAAAATGGTGGTGGTGATGGCTGAGTGGGGTCCTGGGGAGGAAACATCCCCTGGAAGGTTGGATCAGATGAAGGCATATTCGGTGGTATTGGGTATCCTCCAAAATATCCCTAACTCCAATAATGGTCAAAGAACGGCTGCTGGTAGTTTTCCATCCTTTGCAGATGCTGATGCATGTTTTCTTGATTGGTCAAGAGAAGACGTTCATTCTCATAGACCGCCTTCTGGTTGGTGTACATCTGACCTTGCACATCTTGAATGCCGTCCAGGGATTGAGTTTGCTGTTGTTGATGGGTCTGTATATCTTGCAACATAGAATACATGTCTGCCATAGAATAAGCATCCTCTCCTACTTGAGAGGGTGGTGGGGAAGAAGATGTTGAGGTAGAATAATGTCATGGATGCTTCCGTGGAGCAACTCTATGTGTCATAGGAATGGTGGGCTCCACTTCCTCCATGTCATCACTTGACTCTTCGTCCTCCTCATCATTTCCTTCTAGTTCACCATTGTCGTCGTCCACTGCTGGCCATCTACAGTGCTCAACATGCCTGATGTTAAAGATAGGATTAGGAAGTTGGCACTCGTAGAAGGTACCACTGACCAAACAGATTGCGTATATTGTGTTGTTGTTGACGGTGATAAGGCTAGACTGCTTGAAATGGAGGCGGTCTACGTGAAGCCTGGAATTCAGCGGCTCCAACATAGAAAGATCCAAGCCCAAGTGAAGAGCGATCGAGGTGATAAGTCCCCCAAAAAGGATAGGTGTAGCCCTCCTGACATTGCACCTCACCGCAATTATATGTTAGAGGAAGAATGCACCCCAGTTGACTGGCCTTCCCTCCAAAAGTTGATACAGAAAATACAAGTCTAGCACTGGTACCTTCACTTGCCCTTGGGTTGACTTGGAGAAGAGCGTGTTGGTCTCAAAACATCTAGGAAGAGCAACATGACGATCCATGCTTCTTAAAAGTAGATAAGGGCATCAAGTTGATGCTTTCCCCTGAATCACAAAGTGCCTCACCAAACTTTATCTTCCCGATGTAGCACGTGATGTTGAAACAACTGGGGTCTTGTCTCTTTGGTCGTAGTGTACCTAAGATGAAGGCACTGACTTGCTCTCTTAGTACAACTACCTCAGAATCTGGGATCTTCCTCTTCTTGTTAATGATATCGTTCAGAAATTTACCATATGAGGGTATTTGTTCAATTGCCTCAATCAACAATATATTTACAGAAAGCTTCCTAAAGCTATCTAGAAACTTCTTGAATTGTTGATCCATCTTTGTTGCCTTCAAGCTGTTAGGATATGGAACCGGTACTGTCTGCATCCTATGATGTGGTGGCACATATGACATCCTCTTTTCCACCTCAGATTCTTGATTTTTCTCTCCCCCTGTGTTGCCTGCCTCTGGTTCTACTTGTCCCTATTCTGCCTCTGAGTCACCACTATCAGTGGGCTTGGTCACCTCAGTCTCCACAGTCTTTGGAGTCAACGTCTTTTTACGACTTCTCAATAGTATGGCCTTAACCTGCTGGTTTCCTATTGGAGTGTTAGTGTTTCCTAGAAAACCTTGCTGCATAGGCTTCTTCAAAGCTGCCACATCTATTTCTAGTTGAGAAAAAGTTGTCTCTAAGCTCCTCATATGGGCCCCTTGGTTATGGAGATCACGTTGGAAGTTGTTTATCAGTTGCTCATTTTGCTTCAGTATCCAGTTAAGAATTTCATTCGTGCTCTCCTCTACTGTAGGTCGCTACTGCTGATTATTCCTGTGTTGGTTTTGTTGATCATGGTCCTGTAGGAAGTTGTTTGGATCTTTCCAAGAGAACTTGGGATCCTTTCTCCATGTGCAGTCATTGTTCTTGTAGCCTTGCTGTCGCATGTACTTCACCTGGCCTTCCTCATCTGATGAATTGTTATCTTTCTCTAGGAGCATCTTTGCTATAAAGTCCAACTTCTCATTCAAAGAGGTGATAACTTTAGATTCTCCTATGCTTTTGATTTGCTCTGGATTGTCTCTCTCATTACCCCATGCCTGATTCTTTGCCATATTTTTCAAAATGCCTTGGCAAGTTGAGGGTGGGTTGTTGAGAAAAAACCCTGAGCCTGCACTATCCAAGGTGGTATGTTCATTTTTGTGGAGTCTAAAGTAAAACATCTTTACTTGATTCTCCAAATCTATCCCATAGTGCAGAACCTTCCTGAGCATGATCTGAAAGTGCTCCCAAGCCTCAGAATAAGATTCAGATGCACGTTGCTTGAAATTGTGAATGTTTCTAATCAACTCATTTGTCTTTTCTGGAGGAAAGTATCTTTCAAAGAATGCTTCTACCATTTTATCCCATGTCTCGATCGACTCTTTTAGTAGGTTGTGCCGCCATTCCTTCACCTTATCTGCCAGCGATGATGGAAATAACTTTAGATAAATGGCAGTTTGTGGAAACATGTCCACTTTCACCATATCACTGATCTCTACAAAATTGCTAATATGCGCCACCGGGTCTTCACAAGCGTTCCCATAAAATTCTTGTGACTTGACGACTGCAATCAAACTTGGATCAATCTTATATTGAGCTACATTCATGTTCTACTTTTTGATAGGCCCTATATATGCAGCTGAAGAGGATGCCTTTATCCTCTCCCAGATGGTCCTCTCTGCTCCTGGATTGCTGTCCCCCATTGCTTGTTGCCTGGGTGTCAATGGTATGCCTTCTGATAAAGTTGTTTGAACTGGAGCCTCGAAAGTGAGTGGGACCTCAGGTGTAGCTTCTCTGTAATCTATGGTCCGTGTTGTCACCATGCACTAGTACCTGAAAAGTTGAAAATAGTTAGTCAAGGTACTTATCAAAGAAAATTTGAGATATGAATCTGTAGTAATTTTTTTATAATGTTGAACAGATATTAAAAAGTGGCCTAGAGTGGCGCCCACAACACTCATAGTGTTGAAACGTCACCGTCTCCCCAACAACGGCGCCAAAAACTTGACACGCTAAAACCATGTGTATAAATGCAAGTGCACGCGTCAAGAAATATAGGCCTATGTGAGGCCCGAGTCGAACTCAGGGAGACGTAGTCTCAGTGACTACTACTAACTACGTTGTGATTAGCTAAGCCGATTGAAAAAGTTGATTTAAGTTTAAACAAAATAAAAGAAAATTAAGAACGGTTGATTCAAATGAGATGAATTCTTTACGGTTACCGCTTTCACCATGGGGTCTCATTGTATCTTATTTCTACCGCATTAATATAAATTCCTACTCCTACCGTGGATAGAAAGCATGTAGTCAGAATTGCCTGCTTCTATGGAGCAATTCATTACCTAGATCTAAGCCAATTCCACATCTATAGTAATTTATCTCTTAGTCTAGGTGCATTATCAAAAACTCTGGGTTCTTTCCACTAACCATACATTGCCATTCCCAAGGAACACGTA
Organism: Alisma plantago-aquatica; assembly: GCA_963693085.1. NCBI lineage: Eukaryota > Viridiplantae > Streptophyta > Magnoliopsida > Alismatales > Alismataceae > Alisma > Alisma plantago-aquatica. Next base: position 1,126,043,958 of record OY856409.1, on the reverse strand, counting down.
GGAAAGCGTATAGATTATGGTTTTCTAACCTTTAATTCTCCTTCCAGAGTAATTATCAGTCTGTAATCCTACCGATGGTGATCAAGCAGTGATAAGTTGTTCAATTCCACAATCATATATCCAGGAATAAAGAGGAATTTATACTAAATCATGTAGAGAGTTAATACAACGATTCCCCATGCTACTCCCAGGTCCTAAGGAAAGAAGGGGTTTAGCCCCACATAGTTTTCAGTTGCAAATACATAGAAGGAGAGAAGAAAAATGTGGGAAACATGAAGGAAGTTTGTGTAACCCCTAGAAAGAAGGTGCTCTAGATGATCCTCCTCAAGAAATGCACATTCTGCAGTCTTCCAATAGCAAAAACATCTATCTGAGGTGCTCGAATCTCCCATTTGATGTCCTTTGGCTCTGTGCTTCTCTCCCTCCCCTCTTTGGCTGTCGTGTGGTGCAACGTCATGATCCCCTTAGGTCTGTCTGTCTTTCGTTTAATCTTAGGTCAACTTATGATACCACATAACATGGACCGTTTGATCGGGATGATCAATTTAGATTACTAAAATCTGGCAGAGTTCCTAGCACCGATGGCATCATGATCTTAGTCGTGCTGTGGTAAAGTCAGTTCCATCGACTTGGACGTCAGCGGCACCGAGCTGATGCACATATCTTCTCTGCCTCTCTGATGCTCTGTCGGTGGCATCGACTGTTGTAGTCGGTGCCATCGACTTTTCTAGTCATCTATGGCCCGATCCCTGATGTCATCTCGATAGCAGCGACCGTGATAGTCGGTGGCACCGACTCCTCAAATACATGGAAACTCTTGAAAATCCAAAGAAAGCATGTATAATACTGAGGAATGTATAAAATAATATAAATATGATGAAATGAGCACAGTTTGATGCAAACAGATTATACAAGCCAATTATAATGATTTATGTAAATATGATCAACTAATTGACTAACAAATGGATAAAACAAAGATAAAATAGACTTGTAAAAGTGACTCAAAACTCGTACATCAATGATAAGGCCTTAGAGAGTGATGAAGAAAGAGTTTTGGTAGAATTAGAGGTGGACGAACCCAAGCCGAGGATGACCTGGCTCAATGTGAAAGGCCGAGTTCTGATCCCTATGATGGTGGAGTATGATCACATACCAGTTAGCTGTAGTATCTGCCGAGCCTTCAGGCACAATACAAACCAATGTGATGATCAGGCTACGAATAAGAAGATGGAGAAGACTAACATAAGTAAGATATGGAAGAGGACAGATGAAGGAGCTAAGCCAACGATAGAAACTAGTGAATAACAGATAACAAGCCCATCTGGGAACAAAGGGATGAGTGGCAATAAGAAGCAGAAGGAGCAGTAGGCTCCTCCCCAAGCAGACTCATCTTGTGATGACAGCGGATCAACAATAAGTAATCCAAGTGGTACACCACAGGAGGAGGGGGAATTTGAGCCTTTATCTAGTAGAAAAGGGTCCAAGAAAAGCGGTATCTCAAAGAAGGTGGGTGTCAGCACCATACTGGATACTACTAACAGTTTTGAAGCTCTTTATGACTTAGACAAAGAACTGGAGACAATGGAGCAGAGTGACCAAGAAAAAAGGAGGAATAATAATAAAAAGGAGCCAGGTAGGCATACCAGGTCAGGTAAAATCCTTTAATATGTCCATGGTCCTATGGAATATAAAGGGTGGGTGTGACATGTACACGAAGAAGGAGATCGAGGAGTGGATCACTGCTAGTGGGAATTCTCTAGTTGCTTTGGTGGAAACCAAGATACAGATGTAGAATAAAAATAGCATTAGATACTTGTTTCCTCAAGGCTGGGAATACATATCTAATCTAGAGTGTTCAGAGCTTGCTAGAGTATGTATTGCATGGAAGCCAACTGCATGGCAGGTATTAGTGATACAGATGTCAGATCAGCACATTACAATTGATTGCAGAAACGTAGGAGGTTTGCATATGTGGATGACAGATGTGTATGCTCACAATGATGCAAAAAGTAGACAAAAGTCATGGAAGGAGCTGATAGATCTCTCTAGTCGGATCAACCTCCCATGGTTAGTGATGGGGGACTTCAATAATGTTTGTCTATAGGCAGAGAAGATAGGAGGAACATCAAATTTAAATGTAGTGACAAATGTTTTCAACCAAACGATTGATAAGGATGGACTGTTTGAGCTACCCATGGTAGGAGGTGATATCGATACCTGGAACAATGAAAGGAAATCAGAGGTAGGATAGCAAGCAAGCTGGACAGAGTTCTAGTGAATGGTGAATGACTTCATCTTTTTCCCAGTGTAGGTTAAAGCAGGGGGATCTGAACTCAGTGATCATGTCCCTATATCTGTTCAGGTCATAGAGAAGAAATAAAAGAAGAGACCCTTCAGATTTTTAAATATTTGGGCTGATTGGAAGGGTTTAAATGATGTTGTAAAGGAGAGTTGGGAGTCATAGGTGATAGGAAACCTGATGTTCGTGTTTGCAAATAAATTGAAAAATTCAACATCTACTCTAAAATGGTGGGCCAAAGAAAAAGTGAACATCTCCAATCTGCTAAAGGAAACTAAGCAAGAGTGTAAGAAGACCAGAGAAATGATACTACATGATTCGCTAAATGCTGATTTGATTTCAAGGGATAATGAGCTAAAGAAGATTTAAAGAAGGTAGAGGAAAAATTCTACTGACAGAGGAGCATGGAAAAATGGATGGAGGATGGTGATAGAAATACCAAACTTTACCACACAACTATAATAAGGAGAGATGCTGATAATATAATATCAGAACTTATTGATGCAGATGGAAATGTTGTCAACAAATAGGAAGATCTAGAAGAGCAGGCCATCCAGTTCTATTCTTCTCTCCACAACAAGAAGTTTGAAGATGAGCTAGAAGAGGAGGAGATGAATTGGAAGTTTAAATTGACAAGAACCCACAACAGCATTCTCACAAGGGATATAAACGAACAAGAAGTTAAAGATGCACTATGGAGTATAGGCAGTAATAAGTCTCTGGGATATGATGAATTTAATGTTTATTTCTACAAGAGGACATGGGAAATTATCAAGGAGGATTTGATTGCATACGTATGTTCATTCCTTGCCGGGGAACAAGGTGAGACAGGTCAACCACTCTTTTCTTGTACTCATTTCAAAAAAGAATGTGACTACCTCTCTTGCTAATTTTAGACCTATAGCTTGCTGTTTTGTACAATGTACAATCATTGCAAAGATTTTGGCTAGTAGGCTAAAGATAGTACTTCCCTACCTCATCTCTATAAACCAAGAAGCCTTTATGGAGGGTAGAAGCATAAGTGATTGTGCTCTTCTGATAGGAGAGTTCTTGTAGGACTACAATGTGATGAGAGGAAGTAGGAAGGCCTGCCTGAAGCTTGATGTGTCTAAAGCCTATAATGTCAGATGGGATAAACTGTGTTGGATCATGAAGCAAATGGGTTCAATGAATAGTGGTTTAGCTGGATGAAACAATGTGTGGGAACTACAAGCTTCTATATTCTGGCTAATGACACCTCTATAAATTTGTTCAAAGGTGGAAATGGTCTACGTCTGGGTGACCCACTCTCTCCTCTCCTCTTTGTGATAGTCATGGAGAACTTCACCTAGAAGATGCAAGATGCAGAAAGGAGGAATCTAATCAAACCATACATAGTGCATGGTACTAAGGTGATGAGTCACTTAATCTTTACAAATGACATGCTCATTTTTGTGGAGGCAAAACAAAATACCTTGGGTTACCTATAAAAGATGTTGAAGATGTTTGGGAAGCAGACCAGGCTGCACATAAATGCAAACAAGACTCACCTCTTCTTTTCTAAAAAATTCTACCAAATGGAAGATAGATTGAAGGAGGCTGTGTGGGTGGAGATGGAAAAGTTTCCTACAAAATACCTTGATTTTCCGTTATCCAGAGGCAATTTACAAGTCAAAGACTTTGCTGATTGCATGGACAAAATGGAGGAAATGATCAATAGAAGGCCAACCCAAAAAACTTCCATGGCGGGGCGAGATACTCTTTTTAGTATTGTAGTGGAGATACTTCTCATCTTTTGGCTTCAACAAGGAGAGATTCCTGGTTCATTCCTGGGAAAAATGGAAGGGAAGATGGCAAATTTTCTCTGGACTAGCATGTACCACCCGATGAGATATGTACACATGGCATTTCCAAAAATGAATGCGGGTTGGACCTAAAGGTACCAAGAGATATAGCAAAATTTGGAGCAATAAGAAGAATTATATGCTACCAAGAGGGCACCTCAACTTGGGGAAAATGGATGAGAGAAAGATATCCTAGGGGGTTGGATTTTATACCAAAGAGAAGGGAAGGATATTCACATACAATCAATGTCATGATGGAAATGTGGCAGCAAGTTAAACATTTGCTTGACCCCTATGAGACTGTAGGATGGCGCATAAAAGACTAATCTATGGGAAATCACAAGATCAAGAGTGATGAAAGACTTGCAGATGGAACATGTATGGGCTGGTTGCCACGTACCAAAATGGAGTGTATGTGTATTTTAAATTTTGCACAATGCTTTAGCAACTCTGGACAAAATATAGGGATGGAATACTGATGTGGATGTTGTCTGCCTGCTATGCAAAGAGGAGGAAGAGAACCACACTCATTTGGTAGGGTGCTGTAATTTTATTAAAGAAAGTCTAGAAGGCAATACGTGAAGAGTTTAGTTTGCATCTAACACTGAAAGAAGAACAAAAAAGAATGTTGTCAAACTGTGGGAAAAATGAAAAAGGAAGGACGGTATTCACTACTCTATGTTACCATATTTGGGGGGAACGGAACATCCACAGACACAGATGTACAACCACAAATGCTAGGAGTATTGATGTAAAAATTTGTAAATGTGTTAAATGGAAGTTACACATTAGTTAGATGAGTGAGTTGTTACTCTTTTCTTTTGATGTATGGCATGTGGGCTATATGTAAATCTTGACCTTATATATTTTTAGGAGGAAGTCAGAATATAATAATATGATTTTGATACATACATACATACATACATACATAAACTTACACACACACATACATACATACATACATACATACATACATACATACATACATACATACATACATACATACATACATACATACATACATACATACATACATACATACATACATACATACATACATACATACATGCATACATACATACATACATACATACATAAATACATACATACATACATACATACATACATACATACATACATACATACATACATACATACATACATGCATACATACATACATACATACATGCAATATAATATACAGAAAAACAACGACCGTCCTCTAGGATTGGCTCCGGGCGATCGGGAAGTGATTCTCGCCGGCAACCCTGGGCATGGCGCCCACGTCACCAGCCACTCCGGCTGACGACGTCCACTCCCGTACAACACCACCACTGCAATCCGCCCGCAACCCTCCACCACCATCCACAACTACTGGAACAAAGACCTCCGGAATTGAGGGAGGAAGGAACTCGCAGGTCGCTAAGCCTAGCGCCCGTGCGAAGGGAAATGAAGAGGGTGGTTCTCCGCCGCACACGATAGGTGAAGGATCAGGAGGATCGATGCGAACCCCACTAGCATGGAATCAAGTGCTTAAGCAGCCAAAGTCAGGGTCGAAGGATTCCATGGATTTCCCGCCGCCAAGGGAGGAAGAGGGTGAGATCCATGTCGACCTCGATGTAGAGGAATTCGAAAGACTCCACAACATCTGGGAGTTTACTGTGATGATCTATACATTGGGACGGAGGCCTTTCTACCTGCATCTGTAGGCATGGATTAAACGTACATGGAAACCGAAGGGTTCCTTTGAGTTGCTGTTGCGAGAGAATGAAATCTTTCTAGTCTGTTTCTCGACAGCGGCTGATAAGGAGGCGACTCTCGCTATGGGACCGAGGTGGTTCGACCACCAATTGATGATTGCGAAGCACTACATGCAAGACGACGAGCTGATGATGGAGGTCTTCAGCACAGTGCCGACCTGGATCATGATCAATTCTTTTGGACGGTCGTGGACAAGAAGAACAGCAGGTACCATCGAAGCAGGAACAGTGTTATGACCCACATTGAGGTTAACCAGTAAATATCTCAATTAATCAGTAAGCATCTTGATTAGTGCTAAGCACTCTGTTAAACATCATGGATAACCAAGATAAGCTATGTCGTGAATTAATAGTTGAGATGTAATCATCCGAGGTATCTAATGACAATTTCAGTGTTAATTGTTGAGTTAAGTTAAATGCCAAGATGCAATTGGTGTTTTGACCAGTTGTGATAAGATACTAATTGAGATTTCTTGCTTTGAGGGTATAGAGGATTTCATGTTAGACTTTTTGCAAAAAGAATCACCTCAATCGGATACCGAGGTGAAAGTTATAGCTTTTTCTAGAACTAGAGTTTAGTTTTGTAATTTTTCCAATTTCTTTTCTAGCCCTTTATTTACTCTTTCCTCTCCTCGCTTATCTATTATCATCTTCTTCCCGATTAAAGTGAGTAACCGCCTATTGAGCGGCGCCCAATAGAGGCAAAACGGTCGCGCCTTGGCTGGTCCTGGGCGGACGATTTCTCAGCATTAGCCCCGACTTGGCTACGCCTACCTTTCCTCTACCTCCTCCTTCTTCTTTCTCTCTTCCTTCTCCACTCTTTCTTCCTCTATTGCTTCGTCCTAGCAGGTGTTGACCTGCAGCTGCAGATGTCGGCGGCCAGGCGCCGTGGCTCAGCTAGGAGCCACCTTGGGCGTAGCTTGTATCTCTAAACGGCTGCTTTGACCCAGATGTTGAGATCCAAGCTTGAAAACGCAACTTTCTGCCACCATTTCCCTACCTGCGTTTCAATTTAGAAGGGGCCAACAAGGGAAATAGGGTGGTTTCCGCCGAGATCGTGTGCCCACACGTCGCCGAGATGTAGGTGCAGCAGGGTACCTTTAGAAGGGGTGGCGCCCCAGTTAACTCAATTAGCAGCAGCTGCCGCCAGGAAGGAGGCCGAGTATATGGTGGAGATGGACCTGTTCGGTACGACTTCACACACGAGGATTTTGTCTATGTTGGGTTACTCCCTGGCTAAAGAGGAGGAGAAGCTGCTGGTGTACAAGTACATGCCCAACGGGGACCTCGCGAGCTCGCTGTACAGGAAGAAGGTCGGGGATGAAGAAGACGAAGCAAGAGTCAAACATGTGCTTAATGTGCTATGTGAACTTCATCAGAGGAAGGTATGGAGGAAGGTATGGTTGGATGAGAAGAACCGTAAACAGGATATTATCAAAGTTTGAAGACAACCAAATTCTGCCCGGAATTAGACCCCGAACGCATCCCCAGACGAATCCGGACAGACCAAATCACGGTGAGTGGGGTTTCATTTATTTATCATTAATAAACTCAGACGTTTGAATATTTCCAGTTATGTGCGCGAATTTCACTGATAACAGGCGTTATCAGGCGTTGGGCAGCGTTTGGCGTCGCCCGACTTTTTATTTCATAAATTGCTTCTAGACGCTGTTATATGATTAAATTTAGCAATTGATCAGTGTGGATTGAATCGGTAAATTTATATGGTTCATTGGAACTTAAATTGCTTATTTGAATTTTGAAATTAGAAATTCATGTCTAAAAATGGTATGGATTGGGTATGAACCCAGACAATAAGGATTTCTGATAAATTATCAGATGTACGATTTTAAAGTTGATATGAATAAATAAAAACATGCAAGAAAACCCTAATTGCATATATCTTTTGACGTTAATATGTGTAAATTGATATTTACATGAAATGACACATTTCTCTGAAATATTACCAGAAATTCTCAAGTATTGTTATTAAATTGTATTGTGATATGTAATTAACTCTTAATTGAGTTAAGTGATGCACAAACCAAGATTAGGGTTAATGTGCACGTTTTTCGAGAATTTTAGAGAATTGACAAATGTTGAGTATGATTCTCATATGTGAAGTAAATTTCTTTAATTTGTGCAATAAGATATTCAATTGCTTAAATTCGCTATGTATGTGCCAGATTGAAATAAGTTGGGTTATTTATGCATTTCTAATTTGTTTGAATGCATGGTATGAGAATTTCTCAGAAATTACAATGATTTGAAATATATTGCTCTGACAGTTTTAGAATGACAGTGTATTGTGATTTGATCTGAAATCAGTAAATGTGATATTCCTGTTTAAGTGTTTATATGTTAATCAGTTAATAGACTTAGGTGCCCCAACACCGTAGAACCCCATTGTGCGGTCTGTACCTTTGGGGGGAAACGATCGATCTAGCCTTGTGCCTAGATGATCGGTGGCTCGTGTTCAACAATAATCCGTGCGTGTGTCACGGTGGCACGAGGGCAGAGAGACAGTGTTCAACAATAATCCGTGCGTGTGTCACGGTGGCACTGGAGTAAATAGGGGTTATTCAACAATAATCCGTGCGTGTGTCACGGTGGTAACCCAGACCCTCCGACTGTGCACTACAGACTGCGGGAGGAGTCCAGAGCACTCAGAGTTAGTGCAGACAGGCCCTTGTGCGCCTGAGAGTCCTGTGCAGACCAGGACGAGAAGTCAGACTTAGCATTTCCCGGGTGTGTCGCTAAGTCTTGTACGGTGGGATCGTAGTTCGCTACAGATCTTCATATGCAGAGTGCGCTGCATATGTTTGGGGCATAACTAAAATGTAATCATATAGGATCACAGTAAATTTATTATGTTAAGAGTTTAGAACTTCTGTGCTAGTTCTCATTAATTGCTTTATTATTCAAGATATGCAGTTTCTGATGTTTTATGCTTTACAGTTATGCGATATTTGTTGTTGTATAGAAATGTGATTATCATCTGTAAAATCTGCTATGTCATTAGAACTGCTCTGTATAATATTGTTCTTATGCTTAATTTCAATTTAATAAACTTGACGAGTTGTTTAGTGATAGTTAAATGAAATGCTATTCACTGAGCGAGTAGGCTCACCCCTCTACTCAAACATTTTTTAGGTCAGCGACAGTTCCAGGAATCGGAAGGATCTTTTCATCCCAACGTTTAATCAGCAGAAGGTTTGTAGCTAGTCTAGTTAGAGGTCTCTTAGTCCTTTCCCCTCGGTCCTTGGGACATGGTGTGGGTGAGAGAGAGTATGTATGGCGAATGTGTAAAAGATGTAAATTAACTGTTATGTTTTACTTTCCGTTAAACAATGTTACATGTTGTAAACTCTGCTTATGTTCTCTAGCCAGTTTAATTGAAATGCTTCCGCAATAGTTATTTATGTTTTAGTTTACAGCAATAATCCGGATATCATTACAAGGTTTTAAAAAGAAAAAGTTGTCAGTGATTTGTTTATGTGATAATTCCTTTGTCGCGCCCTAATCTCGTGGGTTGTGGTTAGTGTGAGATCGGGGTGTGACATCTTGGTATCAGAGCATAGGTTGAGTATATGAATACTCTAAGTCAAGGTCAGGGGACGATAAGAGACCAATAGGATTAAGGTTTAGGTATCTTTCTTCTATATGTAATTTTCTAACAGGAAGTGTTCTGTTACATTATTGCTACATTATTGCAGATAGCAGGAAGAGGATGTGGTCACGAGAATCAAGTAATGAGCTTAAGATAAGTTGTTAAGAATCATTAAGGTCAAAAGATAAGGTTATAAGTAAGGCGAATGATGAATGATGTGTTTTAGCTCTGGAAGGTCTGAGTGTTTAGATACCCTGGCCAGGTGTCTGAATACTTAGATTGACCGGTATCAAGCTACTCTGTCTGTTCTTCTCTGGATGCCCTGGCCAAGTATACAGAGGAAGGATAGGCTAGAGAGAAAACCCTAGAAATCTTAGGGTTAAGAGATCAGAAATTAACAAAGGAATAAAGAGATTACATATAAGAAGCGATTCAACTCTTGTCTATTATTGTTTATCTGATTTAAAGATCACTAGAAATGCTTTTATATGCATGAAATGAAATTTCTAGTTTGTAAAGTAAACATGATTCTTTTATATTGTTGTGACATGAAGTGAATTGTTTAATGTTTGTTTTCTTTGTATTAAAGTAGACCCGAAATTATGTTTAATTGAGTTTGCCCTAAGTGGATATTCTTTCCACATGTTTAAGGTTAATAGGGGTTGATTAATCTCGAGTAGCTCTTGGCTTCAGGACTACAGGTTCGGCCTGGTCCGGCTGGCAGGATGCGTTACTGAGATCTAATGACTCCTATTAACAAGTAAAATAAGGATAGACTCTGGATGATTTAGACCCGTAATATAGTGAGAATATATATACATTAGGATGTTTTAACTACGATAAGAAGTTAAATGTTCTTTGTTCTTGAAAATTAGGGTTTGAGAAGCATATACCCTAATTGGCCCAAATTAGGATTCAAATAACACATGAACACAGAATTTGATAAATAGAATGTCTCACTAGATGATTTTTATTATTTTATGTGTAACTTATATTTAGCTCCAATTTGGATATGAGTTGGATATATATAAATTGAGCAACATTGGAAGATATCAGAATTTTTGAAGAATGTTCTGACCTGTTCATCGGCTGAGTTTCAAACTCGACCGATCACATTTTCAGATTTATATAGCAGTGTGGTAATTGAATTTTATCTTTTTATTGGTATATCCAATTGATCTCAAATTTTAACTGTGTTTGAAAATCACAAATTTTAGACACTCTATTAATTTGGCGTAATTTTTGGATGACTTTTGATCTCTACAGTAAGGTGTCGGTCGAGTTGCAACTCGACCGAATCTGCTGCAGACTGCAATATAGCAGTGCACTGTTCGATTTTTAATTAATTATTGGTAACTTGAAATGACCTGAAATTTTTACTGGAGGTCTAAAACTTTATTAGGCACAACATATAAAATTTTCAGAATTTTTGGAGCTTCTGTTAGCAGTTTAATAAACGAATTACAGAAACTATTATGAAAACTGAATTTTCAGCTGATGTAATTAAAGTTGAGTGCTGGGTTAATATGTTATTGACTCAAGCAACTCAATTTGATCTATATGATCGATCACACATACACACAATAATGCTATGTTACTGATATAGACCAAAACCCTAGAATAATTAAAGTTGTAGTAGTTCAAGGGATATCATTAGTGATGTAACCTTGAATACTAGTAACTTTGTAAAATAAGACTTTGAGATTTGTTCTATGAAAAGTAAATTGGCTTTGATAGTGACCTAAGGTTTTAAGATAGTTAATCTGAACGGTACTTGAACAACATGAAATGATTTAGAGGAATGAGTAAGACATAAACCTAAAATATAACAATAAGAAAGTAGCATAGAAAATCGGAGTATTACCCGATATATGATCTGCAGATAGCCAGTGTAGTTCATGTTTTTAAGACATGGTGTCATTATCTCTATGATGTGACAATAGATTACCACCCTGATAAAGCGAATGTGGTGAATAGTGCTTTCAGCAGAAAGTCAAGTTCAACAACTAATGCATTCTCTATGACAGGTTTCAATAGAGACCTGTTAGTAGAAATGTGGAAGTTGAACTTAGGCTTAGGGGTGACAACACAAAGTGATTTGATTGTATAGATGTAAGTTAAGCCTACTTCTTATGATCAAATCAAGGAACTACAAAAGGGTGATAGTGAATTAAGCCAGACCATGCATGACCTGATAGGAGGAAAAGAGACTAGAGTTTAAGTTTTTAGATGATAAGATGTTGTATTAGCATGACATGTTGTGTGTACCTCGAGACAGAGTAAAATTCTTTTAAGGGGAAAAGGCTGAAAGAAAAGATTCTTATGGAAGTGTATGTATTGATGTATGCTATGCTTTCAGGAAACACTAAGATGTATATGAATCTCAAGAAGTTGAAATGGATGGTCAGATATGCAGAAGGATGTAGCTGAGTACGTGGTTAGAAGTAGTGTGTGCCAGTAGGTTAAGGCTGAACCCTAGAAATCTACAACTACATTGTAATCTTTTTTCTATGCCTGAATGGGAATGGGAACATATCACAATGGATTTTGTGATAGGGTTGCCCAAGACACCTAGAGGTTATGATTTGATATGAATGATTGTGAATAGACTAATTTAGTCTGCTTACTTTCTTCATATTATGTCAACCTTTGATGTCTCGAAACTTGACTATGATATACATGGATGAAATAGTTAGGTTGCCTGGTAATCCAGTTTCGATCATATCATATTGAGATCCTAAGTTCACAGCTAGGTTGTGGAAACAGTTGCATCGTGCTTTGGGCACAAAGTTGAGATGCGGTACAACCTTTCACCCGCTGACGGATGGTCAATTTGAGAGGGCCATTCAGACTCTTGAGGACATGCTGAGAGCATGTGTCTTGCATTTCTGGGGAAGTTGGGAAGAACACTTGAGCCTTATAGAATTTGCATACAATAATAGTCACCATTTCAGTCTTGGTATGGCTCAGTATGAAGATCTGAGTGGCAGAAAGTGTAAATCACCCATATGTTGGTATGAGGTAGGTGAAAAGCAGATTCTTGGACCCGAGATAGTAGATTTGACCACTGAAAAGATTTTTGTGATTAAAGAACAGTTGAAAGCTTCACAGGACAGGCAAAAAAAAAAAGCTATGCTGAGAAAAAGGCGTTGACCTCTTGAGTTTGAGGTTGGTGATGAAGTATACTTGAAATGTTTCACCATGGAAAGGAGTGCTGAGATTTGGTAAGAGAGGCAAACTGACTCCTAGGCTTATGGGCCCGTATCCTATCATTGAGAGGATTGGACCTGTAGCCTATAGGTTAGAATTGCCATCTGAGTTGTCAAATCTACATGATGTGTTTCATGTATCCATGCTGAAGAAATGCTATCCTGGTACAGAAAAGATAGTTGACCCAGAACCTGCACAGTTCAGATCAGATGTGTCCTATGTTGAGGGACCAGTTCAGATAGTTGATCGGAGAATCAAGGAACTCAACAATCGTGAGATACCATTAATAAAGGTTTTGTGGTGAGACCATAACCTAGAGGAAACCACGTGAGAGTTTGAATCAGTAATGCGTGATAAGTTTCCTTTTCTCTTTTAGGAATTTCGGGACGAAATTCTTATAAGGGAGGGAGATTGTTATGACCCACATTGAGGTTAACCAGTAAATATCTCAATTAATCAGTAAGCATCTTGATTAGTGCTAAGCACTCTGTTAAACATCATGGATAACCAAGATAAGCTATGTCGTGAATTAATAGTTGAGATGTAATCATCCGAGGTATCTAATGACAATTTCAGTGTTAATTGTTGAGTTAAGTTAAATGCCAAGATGCAATTGGTGTTTTGACCAGTTGTGATAAGATACTAATTGAGATTTCTTGCTTTGAGGGTATAGAGGATTTCATGTTAGACTTTTTGCAAAAAGAATCACCTCAATCGGATACCGAGGTGAAAGTTATAGCTTTTTCTAGAACTAGAGTTTAGTTTTGTAATTTTTCCAATTTCTTTTCTAGCCCTTTATTTACTCTTTCCTCTCCTCGCTTATCTATTATCATCTTCTTACCGATTAAAGTGAGTAACCGCCTATTGAGCGGCGCCCAATAGAGGCAAAACGGTCGCGCCTTGGCTGGTCCTGGGCGGACGATTTCTCAGCATTAGCCCCGACTTGGCTACGCCTACCTTTCCTCTACCTCCTCCTTCTTCTTTCTCTCTTCCTTCTCCACTCTTTCTTCCTCTATTGCTTCGTCCTAGCAGGTGTTGACCTGCAGCTGCAGATGTCGGCGGCCAGGCACCGTGGCTCAGCTAGGAGCCACCTTGGGCGTAGCTTGTATCTCTAAACGGCTGCTTTGACCCAGATGTTGAGATCCAAGCTTGAAAACGCAACTTTCTGCCACCATTTCCCTACCTGCGTTTCAATTTAGAAGGGGCCAACAAGGGAAATAGGGTGGTTTCCGCCGAGATCGTGTGCCCACACGTCGCCGAGATGTAGGTGCAGCAGGGTACCTTTAGAAGGGGTGGCGCCCCAGTTAACTCAATTAGCAGCAGCTGCCGCCAGGAAGGAGGCCGAGTATATGGTGGAGATGGACCTGTTCGGTACGACTTCACACACGAGGATTTTGTCTATGTTGGGTTACTCCCTGGCTAAAGAGGAGGAGAAGCTGCTGGTGTACAAGTACATGCCCAACGGGGACCTCGCGAGCTCGCTGTACAGGAAGAAGGTCGGGGATGAAGAAGACGAAGCAAGAGTCAAACATGTGCTTAATGTGCTATGTGAACTTCATCAGAGGAAGGTATGGTTGGATGAGAAGAACCGTAAACAGGATATTATCAAAGTTTGAAGACAACCAAATTCTGCCCGGAATTAGACCCCGAACGCATCCCCAGACGAATCCGGACAGACCAAATCACGGTGAGTGGGGTTTCATTTATTTATCATTAATAAACTCAGACGTTTGAATATTTCCAGTTATGTGCGCGAATTTCACTGATAACAGGCGTTATCAGGCGTTGGGCAGCGTTTGGCGTCGCCCGACTTTTTATTTCATAAATTGCTTCTAGACGCTGTTATATGATTAAATTTAGCAATTGATCAGTGTGGATTGAATCGGTAAATTTATATGGTTCATTGGAACTTAAATTGCTTATTTGAATGTTGAAATTAGAAATTCATGTCTAAAAATGGTATGGATTGGGTATGAACCCAGACAATAAGGATTTCTGATAAATTATCAGATGTACGATTTTAAAGTTGATATGAATAAATAAAAACATGCAAGAAAACCCTAATTGCATATATCTTTTGACGTTAATATGTGTAAATTGATATTTACATGAAATGACACATTTCTCTGAAATATTACCAGAAATTCTCAAGTATTGTTATTAAATTGTATTGTGATATGTAATTAACTCTTAATTGAGTTAAGTGATGCACAAACCAAGATTAGGGTTAATGTGCACGTTTTTCGAGAATTTTAGAGAATTGACAAATGTTGAGTATGATTCTCATATGTGAAGTAAATTTCTTTAATTTGTGCAATAAGATATTCAATTGCTTAAATTCGCTATGTATGTGCCAGATTGAAATAAGTTGGGTTATTTATGCATTTCTAATTTGTTTGAATGCATGGTATGAGAATTTCTCAGAAATTACAATGATTTGAAATATATTGCTCTGACAGTTTTAGAATGACAGTGTATTGTGATTTGATCTGAAATCAGTAAATGTGATATTCCTGTTTAAGTGTTTATATGTTAATCAGTTAATAGACTTAGGTGCCCCAACACCGTAGAACCCCATTGCGCGGTCTGTACCTTTGGGGGGAAACGATCGATCTAGCCTTGTGCCTAGATGATCGGTGGCTCGTGTTCAACAATAATCCGTGCGTGTGTCACGGTGGCACGAGGGCAGAGAGACAGTGTTCAACAATAATCCGTGCGTGTGTCACGGTGGTAACCCAGACCCTCCGACTGTGCACTACAGGTTGCGGGAGGAGTCCAGAGCACTCAGAGTTAGTGCAGACAGGCCCTTGTGCGCCTGAGAGTCCTGTGCAGACCAGGACGAGAAGTCAGACTTAGCATTTCCCGGGTGTGTCGCTAAGTCTTGTACGGTGGGATCGTAGTTCGCTACAGATCTTCATATGCAGAGTGCGCTGCATATGTTTGGGGCATAACTAAAATGTAATCATATAGGATCACAGTAAATTTATTATGTTAAGAGTTTAGAACTTCTGTGCTAGTTCTCATTAATTGCTTTATTATTCAAGATATGCAGTTTCTGATGTTTTATGCTTTACAGTTATGCGATATTTGTTGTTGTATAGAAATGTGATTATCATCTGTAAAATCTGCTATGTCATTAGAACTGCTCTGTATAATATTGTTCTTATGCTTAATTTCAATTTAATAAACTTGACGAGTTGTTTAGTGATAGTTAAATGAAATGCTATTCACTGAGCGAGTAGGCTCACCCCTCTACTCAAACATTTTTTAGGTCAGCGACAGTTCCAGGAATCGGAAGGATCTTTTCATCCCAACGTTTAATCAGCAGAAGGTTTGTAGCTAGTCTAGTTAGAGGTCTCTTAGTCCTTTCCCCTCGGTCCTTGGGACATGGTGTGGGTGAGAGAGAGTATGTATGGCGAATGTGTAAAAGATGTAAATTAACTGTTATGTTTTACTTTCCGTTAAACAATGTTACATGTTGTAAACTCTGCTTATGTTCTCTAGCCAGTTTAATTGAAATGCTTCCGCAATAGTTATTTATGTTTTAGTTTACAGCAATAATCCGGATATCATTACGAGGTTTTAAAAAGAAAAAGTTGTCAGTGATTTGTTTATGTGATAATTCCTTTGTCGCGCCCTAATCTCGTGGGTTGTGGTTAGTGTGAGATCGGGGTGTGACAAACAGGTCGAGTCTTGCACATAGACGAAAGATCGCTGGAAGGAGAAGACGCTCGAGTGCTCGTCGAGTTGAAGGTTGAAGGACCTAAACCTACCAAAGTTTGGCTCAATGTTAAGGGACGTGAGCCCATCCCAGTCTCGGTGGCCTACGACCACATCCCAGCTAGCTGTGAACACTGCAAAGCCTTTGGACATGATACAGCTGATTGCAGTCGAGTAACGGAGGAAAAGAAGGAAGACTTGAAGGGGAAAAAGGTGTGGAAGGAGAAGAGACCTTCTACGGCTGGACAAGCTCCACGAAAGGATGCCAGACAAGAAGAACAGAAGAAGTTAGCTGCGAATGAAGACAATGTCAAACAAATGGATAATTCAGTTGAGAAGGAAGGCAATGTCGAGCAGCATGAACATAAGCCTGAACAGGAAGCATGAGGAGAAAGTAGCCCTTTGTTATCTGGCAGCAGCAGCAAATCTGTGGAAAACGGATTGCAAGGCGATAAATAAGAAGAAGGGGAATTCATATCCAGTGCTAAAAGGAGAGGAGTCAAGAAGACTGGGATACCGAGAACCCAAGGGGTCAGCACTATCCTAGATACCACTAATAGTTTTGAGGCACTATCCGAATCAGATAATGAGGATGACTTCATCTCCAAACAACAAGAGCAAGCAACAAAGGGCAAGAATGCCAGGAAAGTGCCTTTGAGGCGTACCAGGTCAAACAAACACATTTGATATGTCCATGCTCTTGTGGAATATCAAAGTAGGGTGTGAGAGGAACAAGAAGAAATAAATCAGAGAATGGATCACATCTAGCGGTCATTCAATGGTTGCTATAGTAGAGACAAAGATAAAGGAACAAAACAAAAATAGTATTAAGTTTCTTTTTCCACAAGGTTGGGAGCACGTGTCTAATGTTGAATGTGGTGATGTTGCTCGTGTCTGTGTGGCTTGGAAGCCCAATGCTTGGCAAGTGTCTGTTGTTCAGATGTCGGACCAACAAGTGACAGTGGACTGCGTCAATAATGGAGGTCTTCACATATGGTTGACAGTTGTGTATGGCCATAATGACGGGAAGGCAAGATGTGATCTGTGGGATGATATGGTTTCTATTTCAAGGAAGGCTCAGTTACCATGGATGGTTATTGGGGACTTCAATACTGTACGGCTACAGGCAAAAAAAAGAGGCAGAAGACTAGCTATTAATGCTGAGATGGATGCGTTCAACCGAGCCATTGATAAAGCCTGCTTGTTTGAACTACCTATGGTAGGAGGGGACATCTTCACCTGGAATAATGAAAGAGGACCACATGACAGGATAGCTAGCAAGCTTGACAGGGCACTGGTAAATGATGAGTGGCTGAAAATTCTCCCAAATGTGAAGGTTAAAGCGGAAGGGTCTGACATTAGTGATCATGCACCTATATCAATCCAAATAACGGAGAAAAAGAAGAAAAGAAGACCGTTTAGATTTCTAAACTACTGGGCAGACTGGATAGGCTTTGATGATATTGTCAAACAAAGTTGGAGCATCCAGATGACGGGCAACCCCATGTACGTGTTTTATATGAAATTAAAGAATACCAAAGAGGCGTTGAAGAAATGGGCAAACGAAGAGGTGAATATCCCAAATATGCTGAAAGACATGAAAAAGGATTGCAAAGAGATTAGAAAAAAAATTACTGGCTGATCCCCTGAACCCAAATCTTATTGAGAAGGAAAGGGAAGTGAAGAGGATGCTTGAGGATCTGAAAAAGGCCGAGGAAAAATTCTATTGGCAAAGAAGTAAAGAGAAATGGTTGGAGTATGGCGATAGGAATACAAAGCTCTATCATGCGGCAGTTAGAAGAAGAGAGGCAGGTAATATCATTTCCAAACTTATAAATGCAGAAGGACATGTGATCAACAAGCAGGATGACCTTGAGGAACATGCCACTCAATTCTACTCCTCTCTCTACAATAAAACCTTTTCATAAGATATTGATGATAATGAAGAGGTGGACTGGAAGTCTAAGATTAATAGCACTCACAATAACATCCTCACAAGAAAGACAAATGAACAAGAGGTTAAGGATGCTCTGTGGAGCATTGGAAGCAACAAGTCCCCTGGATCAGATGGATTTAATGATTTCTTCTTCAAAAGAACGTGGAATATCATTAAAGATGATCTACTTGCCTATGTTGACTGGTTTCTGGATGGAGGGAATATGGTAAGACAAGTTAATCATTCTTTTCTGGTTTTGATTCCAAAAAAGAAAGTTACTTCTTCTCTTGTGGACTTCCGGCCCATTGCTTACTGTTCGGTCCAATACTTGTTGTTCGGTCCAATACAAAATCATTGCTAAAATTCTGGCTGCGCGGCTGAAAATGGTCCTCCCCTACCTTATTTTTGTCAACCAAGGAGCTTTTGTCACCGGTAGAAGTATTAGTGATTGCGCCTTATTAGCGGGTGAATTCCTTCTGGATTTTAATGTCATGAGAGGAAGTAGGAAAGCTTTCCTGAAACTGGATATCTCTAAAGCCTATGATAGTGTGAGATGGGAAAAATTATGGTGGATCATGGAACAAATGGGGTTTAATGAAAAATGGATTGGATGGATGAAACAATGTGTTGGGACTACGAGCTATTCTGTCTTGGTCAATGGTACCTCTGCAGGCTTCTTTCGCGGCGGCAACGGTCTACGTCAAGGCGATCCTCTCTCACCACTTCTGTTTGTGATGGTCATGGAGTATTTCTCGAGGAAAATGCAACAAGCTGAAGAACGAAAGGAAATAAAGCCATACATAGTCCATGGTACAAAGGTTATGACACACTTGATCTTTGCAGATGATGTCATGGTTTTTGTAGAAGCAAAACAGCAATGCATAGGGAACCTTAAAAATCTTCTGGAAAAGTTTGGGCAGCAAACTGGACTGTCTGTCAATGCTAGTAAAACACATATCTTCCTATCAAAAAATTGCCACCAAATGGAGGAAAGACTTGTTCATGATATGGGTGTGGAGAGAGGAGAATTTCCCACAAAATACTTGGGATTTCCACTTGCCGGAGGCAATCTACAAGTAAAGGACTTTGCTGAATGCATAGACAAAGTGGAGGAAATGATTAGCAGATGGCCTACACAAAAAACATCTATGGCGGGACGCAAGACCCTAATCAAAGTTGCTATTGAGGGCCTTCTTATCTTCTGGGTACAACAAGGAGAAATTCCTATATCAGTTCTTGATAGAATGGAGATGAAGATGGCTAATTTCTTATGGGGGAGTGGACATCATCCTATGAAATATTCTAGATTGGCCTTTCCCAATGATGAAGGTGGGCTTGATTTGAAGACCCCAAGAGATATAGCGAGATGGGGATCCATGAGACGGATTGTTGTTTATCAGGAAGGTTCATCCACATGGGGGAAATGGATGAGATACATATATCCAAGGGGACTAGATTTCTTTCCAAAAACAAGAGAAGGCTACTCGAGATCCATCAACGTCATGCGAGAGATGTGGCCGCAAATCAAGCACTTGTTTGTGGTTAATGTCAATGGGGGATGGAAGCTCAAAGACAAGAAGATAAATATATGGGATGAGTCCCGTATAAGGGGCACAAAGGATCCAGTGGGTGACCAACTGTGGATCGAAAGACATGTACCAAAATGGAGCATCTGCATCTATAAATTTTTGCACAACATCCTTGCTACCTTGGACAGAATCAAAGGTTGGAACTATGACATATCTACTGTATGCTTTCTGTGCGGGGAAGAGGAGGAAAATCACAGCCATTTAGCAGGGGAATGTAAGTTTACAAGGGAGATCTGGGGGGATATATGCAGCAAATTCAGCCTACAAATTCAGCTTTGTGTGGATCCGCAGAGGATGCTAGCAAGATGTGGAACGAGTTCAAGGAAAAATCTACTGTTGGCGGGCCTTTACTACCATGTTTGGAGGAAAGGAATGCAAGGAAACACCACGGAAAGTCCACTAGTACAACTGTTATTGCTGTAAAAATTAGTAAATGCATTAGACGTAGACTAAACATTGAATAGGTGCGTGAGTTGTAATGCTGATTTGGGTGTATGGTGTTGGGCCTACATGTACTCTTGACCCCCTAATATTTGTTAGGGGGAACATCAGAATATATTTACCAGATTCTGATACATACATACATGCATACATACATACATAAAAAGGGTGATTCTGATTAAGAGTTGCAAAATGGGTTTAATCCGATTCTGGATGACTCAAGGGGAAATTACAAGCTCGACACTTAGAAGAATGGAAATCATGCTTGCTGATTTTGTTTGGGGTAGTTCTTTTCACCCTGCTAGCTGGACTAGATTGGCTTTCCCTTTATATGAAGGTGCTCTAGGCCTACCTGTTCTTCAAGAACTTGTGATATGTATACGTTACAAAGGATCGACAACCTGTTGAAGGGGGAATTGACGTGGGCTATTTGGATGACTAAACGCTATGGAGTCCTGATTGACAGGAAACTGAAGCACATATGGGGTTTCACGACAATGTGGAGACGCATGACTGATATGTGGGACAGATTTATTCCATCAGAGAATAAGGAAGCCATATGGGAGTGATGTAGACAGAAGCAAGAGACTGACGACATTGCTAAAGCAATTTGGGGACAACATCATCATCCTAGATGGAGCTACTCAGCCTTCAAAGCTCATATGAACTATATGGTTACCTCTGATAGAATTTGCAATTGGATCCCAAGAGAAACGAAAGCTTGCTACTTATGTGAAGATGGTGTCGATTCTGTATCACATCTCTTTGGCGATTGCAAAGTTTGGAAGTACATCTGGGCTAGATTTGGGCTTAAACTAAATCTACCTAGAGAGCTAAATTTTAGACAAGCTATCTCATTGATCAGTAATTTGAAACGAGGTGATGCTGCCCTAGCTCGATGGAGCATCACTGGATGTATCCATTATATATGGCATGACAGGAATCAAAGGAAACATGGAGGCAAGGGGAGTGACTCACTCGTCTTGTTTGCAAAAATTGAGCATGAGATGGGGGTCCTATTTAACGTCTTCAAGACTAAAATAGGAATTGTGTCAAAAACTAGTATTAGAAACTTGGAACTGTTGTAATATACCTGCAGATACCCTTTGTAGCTCACACGTCTGAGTGTGATTTGTAACTTTGTGCCCATTTGGGCTCGGAAATATATTTACCATAGTTCCGATACATACATACATACATACATACATACATACATACATACATACATACATACATACATACATACAACCGACAAGGAGTGACTCAAGTGGTCAAGTGCAATGTCCCCCTAACAAAGGGACCCATGTCTGAATCCTAGTTGCTGCCTTGGTTTACCACCCTCCTGGACATTTGGCCTTCGCCACATGCATGGGAGAGAGGGAGAGAATGTCTCTCTTAATCCCATACATACATATGTACATACATACATACATACATACATACATACATACATACATACATACATACATACATACATACATACATACATACATACATACAACGGCTCAAGTGGTAAAGCATGGTGTCTCCTAAAAAAGGGACCCAGGTTCAAATCCCAGCTGCCACCTTGGTTTACCATCTTCTCGGATGTACGACCTCCATCACATACATGGGAGAGGGGGAGAGGATGCCTCTCTTAATCCCATACATACATACATACATACATACATACATACATACATACATACATACATACATACATACATACATACATACATACATACATACATACATATGTACATACATACATACATACATAAATACATACATACATACATACATACACATACATACATACATACACGCCCACACACAACGACATGCGCGTCACCTTCCTTGGGTCCATCTGGGCGATTTCCAGGAGACGCCGACCTGAGGGCATGGCGCCCACGTTGACGGTTACCCCAGCCGTCAGCGTCCACCCCCAACCACCCTCCATACCCGCCATCACATCCCAGCCCGACCACACACACGCAGAACAGGAGAAGGAGAGGAGAACTAGAACTGCCAGCGCTAACCCTAGCGGCCAGGCACGGAGCGACGATGCCCAGCCGAAGGACCCCCTACCCGTCGGGGGGGGGGGGACCACCAGGAAGGACGGCCGGAAATCATGGAGCCAGGTCCTGAAGAAGTCGTACTCAAGCAAGGAGACCGAGGAGAGCTTTCCGATGCCTAGAAGGTCGGACGGTGAAATACACATTGACCTGACAGAGGATGAGTTCGAACAGATGAAGAATGTGTGGGAATATGCGATCATGGCCTACATCGTGGGAAAACGACCCTTCTATCCGCACTTTCAAGCCTGGATCAAGAGGACCTGGGGTCCCAAGGGGGCTTTTGATCTGATCTCGAAGGAGTTCGGTGTCTACCTGATCCGATTCTCTACGGCGGCAGACAAATAGGCCGTCCTCAACCTTGGTCCGAGGTGGTTCGACGGGCAACTGGTTGTGGCCAAAGACTATCGGTTTGGAGATGAGTTGAAGCGTGATACCTTTGCCACGATTCCCACGTGGGTCACTCTGGGATCCATAGGCCGATCATGGATGAAGCGAGCGGCCGGCACCAATGCGGCAGGAGCGGGCAGAGTTCTACACATCGAAGAGCGCTCTCTGGTGTCCGACGAAGCTAGAGTCTTGGTGGAGCTGAATGTGGAGGAGGAAATCATGGAACGTGTATGGCTGAACGTCCACAGACGAGAACCCATCCCAGTTCGGATACTATATGACCATAAGCTGCCGAGGTGTGACCACTGCAAGTCTTTCGGCCACCTCGATGGTGCATGCAAGGAGAAGGAGGTGCCGAAGCCAAACAAGAATGAAGGGACCGTTTCCTTGTAATGGGTGGAGAAGAATCGAAGAAAACCAGTTGGTAACCACACAGCCGTCGCTAACCCGGTTGTGGTTGTTACGGCTGGAAATACTGCTGCTGTCCGAGGAGAAAAAGGGTTGGGCGTGGGGCATAGTAAGGATGCCTCCACATCTGCTGCTGATCCAACGACTACTGTTGAAGGTGGAAGTGGACAGAATGAACAGACAACTGCTGGGAATGCTGTGTTTGTAGACATACCGTCCATGCCTACTTCCAATGTCAAAGAGGACAATGCTAAACAGAAAGAAGAGGGGGAGTTTACTCCCACGTCCAGGAAAAGTCCAAGTGGAATACCAAAGACACAAGGGGTTGGTTCCATACTGGAGGCCACCAATAGGTTTGATGCACTTAGTGAATCCGATGCAGAAGAACCAGAACTGGTTGAACCAAAGAAAAAGAGGGAAGGTAACAAGAAGAAGGAGCAGCCCAGGCGTACTCAGGCAAACAAAAACCTTTAATATGTCCATTTTAATGTGGAATATTAAAGGGGGGTGCGACAAGAACAAGAAGAAGGAAATACGGGAGTGGATTGTTGCTAGTGGACACTCTTTGGTTGCTTTGGTGGAGACGAAAATAAAGGTACAAAATAAAAATAGTATCAAATATCTGTGTCCGCAAGGTTGGGAGCAAATATCCAATGTTGATTGCAATGGGGTTGCTAGAGTTTGTGTAGCTTGGAAGCCTAATGGTTGGCAACTTTCAGTTGTACAAATGTCAGATCAGCAAATTACGGTGGACTGTGTGAATAATGGAGGATTGCACATGTGGTTGACAGCTGTCTATGGGAACAATGATGGCAAAGCGAGATTGGATCTATGGGATTCTATGGTTTCTGTCTCTAAACAGGTTGCGCTTCCCTGGATGGTCATTGGTGATTTTAATACGGTGCGGTTACAGGCTGAGAAGAAAGGAAAAAGACTTGCTATTAATGCTGAAGTGGATGCTTTCAATCAAGCCATTGATAAATCTTATCTTTTCGAGCTACCAATGGTTGGTGGGGATATTTTTACCTGGAATAATGAAAGGGGCCCGGGTGACAGAATAGCAAGCAAGATGGATAGAGATCTTATGAATGATGAATGGCTGAAAATTTTTCCTAATGTGCAGGTGAAGGCTGAAGGTTCTGACATTAGTGATCACGCTCCTATTGCTGTCCAGATTTCTGAGAAAAAACAGAAAAGAAGACCTTTCAGATTTCTAAACTACTGGGCGGACTGGAAAGGTTTTGATGAGGTCGTAAAACAAAGTTGGAGTATCCAAGTGACATGCAACCCCATGTATGTCTTTGCAAAGAAGTTGTCAAACACCAAGGTGGCTATCAAAAAATGGGCGGAAGAAAAGGTGAATATTCCAAAAATGTTGAAGGAGACCAAGCAGGAGTGCAAAGACGTCCGAGAAAGACTGTTAACTGATCCTCTAAATCCTACTTTGATAGAGAAAGAAAGGAACTTAAAAATGATGCTTGAAGATCTAAAAAAGGCAGAGGAAAAATTTTTATGGCAAAGAAGCAAGGAGAAGTGGATGGATGATGGGGATAGAAACACAAAGCTATATCATTCTGCGGTCAAAAGAAGAGAGGTAGGTAATATTATTTTTGAGCTTATTAATGTTGATGGGATGGTTGTCAACAAACAGGAAGATCTTGAAGAACAGGCGATTGGGTTCTACACGTCTCTATACAACAAGGCGTTTTCTGACAATATTGATGAATAGGAGGAAATTGACTGGAATTTCAAAATCACTAGCACTCACAATAATATTCTTACCAGAAGAACTAATGAACAGGAAGTCAAGGATGCTATTTGGAGCATTGGAAGCAACAAATCACCGGGGGCTGATGGTTTTAATGCTTTCTTCTATAAGAAAAATTGGGACGTTATTAAAGGTGACTTGCTTGCTTATGTGGACTGGTTTCTCCAAGGAGGGAATATGGTGAGATAGGTTAAGCACTCTTTTCTTGTTCTTATCCCGAAGAAGAAAGTTACGTCTTCTCTTGCTGATTTACGACCCATTGCCTGTTGCTCGGTACAATATAAAATTATTGCAAAAATCCTAGCTGCCCGGCTGAAAATGGTCCTTCCCTTTCTGATTTCTGCAAACCAAGGAGCTTTTGTTACAGGTAGAAATATTAGTGATTGTGCCCTTCTTGCTGGTGAATTTCTACTTGACTACAATGTTATGAGAGGTAGTAGGAAGGCTTGCTTAAAGCTTGACGTCTCCAAAGCTTATGACAGTGTTCGGTGGGACAAATTGTGGTGGATTTTGCAACAGATGGGCTTCAATGAACAATGGATCTGCTGGATGAAACAATGTGTCGGGACTACCAGTTACTCAGTTCTGGTGAATGGTACGTCGGCTGGACTCTTTAGGGGCAGCAATGGGCTGTGCCAGGGTGACCCCCTATCCCCCCTTCTTTTTGTGATTGTCATGGAATACTTTACAAGGAGGATGCAACGAGCTGAAGAAGAGAAGAAAATAAAGCCTTACACTGTACATGGCACGAAGGTAATGACACATTTAATTTTTGCTGATGATGTCCTGGTGTTCATTGAAGCCAAGCAGCAGTACCTGGAAAATATAAAAGGCTTATTGAGGGACTTCGGGAAGCAAACAAGGCTGTGCATTAACGCAAATAAAACATATATCTTCTTGTCAAAAAATTGTCATCAGGTGGAAGCCAAATTAACACAGGCAATGGGGGTTGAAAAAGGAATAATCCCAACCAAATACTTGGGATTTCCGCTTGTAGGTGGCAACCTTCAAGTCAAAGACTTTACAGACTGCATTGATAAAGTGGAGGAGATGATAAATAGATGGCCTACACAAAGGACTTCTATGGCTGGGAGGAGTACTTTGATCAAAGCTTCTATCGAAGGTCTCCTCATTTTTTGGGCACAACAAGGTGAAATTCCTGTCTCTGTTCTGGATAGAATTGAAATGAAGATTGCTAATTTTCTGTGGGGAAGTGAGCACCACCCTATGAAGTACTCCCGGCTTGCTTTTCCTAAGGATGAAGGAGGGCTGAATTTGAAGACTCCCAGAGATATTACTAGATGGGGTTCCATGAGAAGACTGATTGCATATCAAGAAGGCACATCTACATGGGGCAAATGGATGAGGGATAGATATCCTAGAGGACTAGATTTTATTCCGAAAACAAGAGAAGGGTATTCTAGATCCATCAACGTCATGAGGGAAATATGGCCGCAAATTAAGCACATGTTTATGGTTAACAATTCTGGTGGATGGCAGCTCATAGACAAGAAGATAAGCTTATGGGAAATGTCCCGTAACAGGAGAGCGAAGGATATCATGGGAGAACAAATATGGATGGACAGGTATGTGCCAAAATGGAGTATGTGCGTATATAAATTTCTGCACCATATTCTCTCCACCCTTGATAGAATAAAGAGCTGGAATTATGATATATCTACTGTATGCCTGCTATGTGAGGATAAGGAAGAAAGTCACAATCACCTTGTGGGGGAATGTAATTTCAAAAAGGAAGTGTGGGACCATTTATGCAAGGAGTTTAGGCTCCATCTTCAACTCATTGCCGAACCGAGAAGAATGCTGGCTAGGTGCGGAAGAGATGTGAAGAAGAATCTGTTGTTTTCTGCCCTATGCTACCATATCTGGGAGGAGAGAAATGCTAGAAGACATCAAGGGAAGTCTAAGAATGCCTCCAATATTGCTGTAAAAATTTGTAAATGCATTAGATGTAGACTGTGTATAGATTAAATGCGTGAGTTGTAATGCTGTTTTGGGTGTATGGCGTTGGGCCTACATGTAATCTTGACCCTCTAATATTTTTAGGGGGTATGTCGGAATATATTTACCTGATTCCGATACATACATACATACATACATACATACATACATACATACATACATACATACATACATACATACATACATACATACATACATACATACATACAATACATAATACAAAAGAGCGTATGTCTCCTAGGGTACGACTGGGGCGTCCGTCCCGACGATCAACTACCCTGGGCATGGCGCCCACGTTGGTGGCCACTCCGGCCGCCAGCGTCCACCCTCAATCATCCCGTAATTCCACAACCACCATTCAACCCACCCGCTCACAACCGAACCAGGTAAAGGAGAAAGGAAGTACCACAGACGCCCAAATCCCTAAGGAGCAAGAATACGACGATGGATTAAAGAACGGGGATGAGCCGACAAAAGGAGCAATGACACTTCTTTCAGCCAATGCTGATGGAACGTTGGATAGCGTGATCAGGATAGATTGGTGCCATAATGATAAAATAAGGAATCATGTTGGTGGTGAACAGCCACCTAGGGCAGAGGAGTTCCCAGCGGCAGGAACGGGAAAGGCAGGAGGGCCTGAACAATGTGGAATTGCATGGAACCAGATACTCAAACAACCATCGAGCAAGGAGAAGAAGTTGTTGTTCCCGAAGCCCAGGGTCGAAGATGGTGAGATACATGTTGACGTGGAGGAATCCGAATTTGAGAGGCTCACAAACATTTGGGAGCATACCGTGATGGTGTATACACTGGGAAAATGGCCTTTTTATCTGCACCTTATGGCTTGGATTAAAAGGACATGGCGACCAAAGGGGTCTTTCGAACTACTCTCTCGCGATAATGGAATCTTCTTGGTTTGCTTCTTGATGGCGGCAGACAAGAAGGATGTGTTGGCGATGGGACCTCACTGGTTTGATCATCAACTTGTGATCGCTAAGCACTACAACCATGGTGATGAGTTGAAGAAGGATTCGTTCACGACAATCCCAACCTGGGTCACGTTGAAGTTTTTTGGTTGTTCTTGGACGAAGATGGTCGCCGACATGATTGCGGCGGGGGCGGGACACGTTCTACATGTGGATGATAGATCTCTTGAAGGTGATGACCCAAGGGTGCTAGTCGAATTGGAGGTTGAAGGAGAGAAGCCCTCACGTGTGTGGCTAAATGTGAAGGGCCGGCAGCCGATCCCAGTGATGATTGAATACGACCATATTCCGATTAGCTGTACCAAGTGTCGTGCCTTTGGGAATGGCACACAACACTATGAGGAGGACATACAGGAGGGAAAGATAGAAAGAATAGAAGAAAGAAACAAAACGAAGCCAGGGAACAAGACTGTGTGGGTTGAGAAGACAAGAAGGAAGGGAGGGAACCAACATGCCACTGATGTGGGAAGAATTGATAAGATGAGTGCTGATGATGCACATCAAAATGAGAACCCATCCTTGAACGGTGAGGAGCAACCGACAACGTCATTGGCATCATTAAATGCAGCTAAAGGAGATGCCATACAACAACATGAGAATCCAGCAGATGATCCTACTACGGTGAACATGAGAAGCAACAAGAATGGAGAGAATCATACTTTTTCTACGGCCCAAGGTGACAGAGAAGAAGGGGAGTTCGTGTCTAGTACAAGAAGGAAAGGGGTTAAGAAGACAGGGATTCTGAAAACCCAAGGGGTGAGTGCCATCCTCGATACTACAAATAGCTTTGAGGCTTTATCCGAGTCAGATCCTGAGGAGGAGAACGCCACCAAGCAACAAGAGCAGATAGAGAAAGGCAAGAATGCGGGGAAGGGGCCTTCTAGGCATACCAAGTCAAATAAACATCTTTGATATGTCCATGCTCTTATGGAATATCAAGGGAGGGTGCGACAGGTACAAGAAGAAAGAAATCAGAGAATGGATCGTTGCCAGCGGTCATTCAATGGTTGCTTTAGTGGAAACGAAGATAAAGGAACAAAATAAAAATAGAATTAAATATCTCTTTCCCCAAGGTTGGGAGTATGTGTCCAATGTTGATTGTGCTGAGGTTGCTCGTGTTTGTGTGGCTTGGAAGCCCAATGCTTGGCAAGTTTCTGTGGTTCAGATGTCGGATCAACAGGTGACAATGGACTGTGTTAATAATGGAGGACTACATATATGATTGACAGCTGTGTATGGTCATAATGATGGAAAGGCGAGATTGAATCTGTGGGATGATATGGTTTCTCTTTCCAGGCAGGTTCAGCTACCATGGATGGTTATTGGTGAGTTCAATACTGTCCGACTATAGGCAGAAAAAAGAGGCAGAAGATTAGCTATTAATGTTGAGATGGATGCTTTCAACCGGGCCATTGACAGAGCATGCTTGTTTGAACTACCTATGGTAGGAGGTGACATCTTCACTTGGAACAATGAAAGTGGACCACAAGACAGGATAGCTAGTAAACTTGACATGGCACTGGCGAATGATGAATGGATAAAAGCTCTCCCAAACGTGCAGGTTAAAGCTGAAGGATCTGACATTAGTGATCATGCACCTATCACAGTCCAGATAACAGAGAAGAAACAGAAAAGAAGGCCTTTCAGATTCTTAAACTACTGGGCGGACTGGAGAGGTTTTGCAGATGTCGTCAAGCAAAGTTGGAACACTCAAGTGATGGGCAATCCCATGTACGTGTTTGCTATGAAATTGAAGAATACTAAGGCGACACTGAAGAAATGGGCAAAAGAAGAGGTAAACATCCCAAACATGCTGAAGGACGCAAAAAAGGAATGCAAGGAGCTTAGAGAAAAAATGCTGGCTGACCCCTTAAACCCAAATCTTATAGAAAAAGAAAGGGAGGTAAAGAGGATGCTTGAGGATCTGAAAAAGGCTGAGGAAAAATTCTACTGGCAAAGAAATAAAGAGAAATGGATGGAAGATGGTGACAGGAATACAAAGCTCTACAATGTGGCTGTTAGAAGGAGAGAGGCAAGTAATATTATTTCTGAACTTATAAATGCAGATGGGCAAGTGGTCAATAAGCAGGAGGACCTTGAGGAACAGGCTACTCACTTCTACTCTTCTCTCTACAATAAATGTTTTGATGAGGATGTTGATGTTAATGAAAAGGTGGATTGGAATTTCAAGATCACTAGCACTCACAACAACATTCTCACAAGGAAGGCTAATGATCAAGAGGTCAAGGATGCTTTGTGGAGCATTGGAAGCAATAAATCTCCCAGATCGGATGGTTTTAATGCTTTTTTCTATAAAAGAACTTGGGATATCACTAAAGACAATTTGCTCACCTATGTCGACTAGTTTCTGGAAGGTGGAAATATGGTGAGACAGGTTAATCACTCCTTTTTGGTTTTGATTCTGAAAAAGAAAGTTACTTCATCTCTTGCGGATTTCTGACCCATTGCTTGTTGCTCGGTTCAATATAAAATCATTGCAAAGATACTTGCTGCCCGACTGAAAATGATCCTTCCCTACCTTATTTCTGTAAACCAAGGTGCGTTTGTCACTAGTAGAAGCATTAGTGATTGTGCCCTGTTAGCGGGAGAATTTCTTCTGGATTTTAATTTTATGAGAGGAAGCAGGAAAGCTTGCTTAAAACTTGATATTTCCAAAGCCTATGATAGTGTGAGATGGGAAACATTATGGTGGATCATGGAGCAAATGGGCTTTAACGGAAAATGGATTGGCTGGATGAAACAGTGTGTTGGGACAACTAGCTCTTCTGTCTTGGTTAATGGCACGTCTGCAAGTCTCTTCTGGGGTGGCAATGGGCTACGCCAATGTGATCTGCTTTCCCCTCTTCTGTTTGTGATTGTCATGGAGTACTTCTCGAGGAAAATGCAGCAAGCTGAAGAACAGAAGGAAATAAAACCCTACATAGTCCACAGTACAAAGGTAATGACATACTTGATTTTCACAGATGATGTTCTGGTGTTCGTTGAAGCCAAGCAGCAATGTATGGAGAATCTAAAAAGTCTTTTGGGAAGTTTCGGGCAGCAAACGGGGCTGTGTGTTAATGTTAATAAAACACATATCTTCTTATCTAAAAATTGCCACCAGATGAAGGACAGAATCATTCAGGCTATGGGTGTTGCGAGAAGTGAATTCTCTACAAAATACCTGGGGTTTCCCCTTGCAGGCAGCAATTTACAGGTCAAGGATTTTGCTGAATGCATAGACAAACTGGAGGAGATGATTAGCAGATGGCCTACACAAAAAACTTCCATGGTTGGACGCAAAACTCTAATAAAAGCTGCCATTGAGGGTCTTCTTATCTTCTGGGTGCAACAAGGAGAAATCCCCATTTTGGTTCTTGATAGAATGGAGATGAAGATGGCTAACTTCCTATGGGGGAATGAGCATCATCCTATGAAGTATTCCAGGCTGGCACTTCCTAAAGATGAAGGTGGGCTTGATTTGAAGACCCCAAGAGACATTGCTAGATGGGGATCCATGAGACGGATTGTTGCTTACCAAGAGGGCACGTCTACATGGGGGAAGTGGATGTGTAACATCCCAGGATTTGAGGCCTCAGATAACATGATCTTAAAAGGAATGATTGGACTACCCATATCACCAAGGTGCACCTCCTTTTCCGGGAGCCCATCTCTAAAGAACTCCATAGTTAAGCGTGCTCAACTTGGAGTAGTACTAGGATGGGTGACCAGTCGGGAAGTTGATCCTGGCTTGCACGTGAGTGGACAAAAAGCGTGCAGTTAATGCTAGTGGTGGTCTGTGGGGCCAGTCATCATTCCTGAAACTCTGCTAGAGCCTTGGGCAGTGGGCCCAGGCGTTACAAATGGTATCAGAGCCATAACCCCTCCAGTAGGTGGGGCCCACATGGGCATGTGGCATGTCAGTCTTGAGCCGTGCGATTCAGGCAAGTTGGAAAGGGCTATCCGTAGAGACGAGATGGAGCCGTCCTTGCGCTGGTAGCCGTGGACGGGAGCTGGGTGTCCATGGGCCATTGTGAGTCTGCACTGAAATGGGGTCAGATTATGAGGCCATATAGTTGAGCCTTGACGAGGACGTCAAGAGTCTAAGTGGGGGAGATTGTAACATCCCAGGATTTGAGGCCTCGGATAACATGATCTTAAAAGGAATGATTGGACTACCCATATCACCAAGGTGCACCTCCTTTTCCGGGAGCCCATTTCTAAAGAACTCCATAGTTAAGCGTGCTCAACTTGGAGTAGTACTAGGATGGGTGACCAGTCAGGAAGTTGATCCTGGCTTGCACGTGAGTGGACAAAAAGCGTGCAGTTAAGGCTAGTGGTGGTCTGTGGGGCCAGTCATCATTCCTGAAACTCTGCTAGAGCCTTGGGAAGTGGGCCCAGGCGTTACAGGATGAGAGACAAAATTCCTAGGGGACTGGATTTCATTCCAAAGACAAGAGAAGGCTATTCTAGATCCATCAATGTCATGAGAGAAGTTTAACCACAAATCAAACACTTATTTGTGGCTAAAGTTACTGGGAGATGGCAGCTCAAAGATAAAAAGGATTAACATGTGGGAGGTGTCCCACATGAGAGGCGCAAAGGATCCAGCGGGTGACCAAATTTGGAGTGTGAAGCATGAACCGAAATGG
The DNA here is from genome assembly GCA_963693085.1 of Alisma plantago-aquatica. Classification (NCBI taxonomy): domain Eukaryota; kingdom Viridiplantae; phylum Streptophyta; class Magnoliopsida; order Alismatales; family Alismataceae; genus Alisma; species Alisma plantago-aquatica. Next base: position 1,126,011,332 of record OY856409.1, on the reverse strand, counting down.
AGCATATGTGTGTATAAATTTCAGCACAACATCCTTGCTACCTTGGACAAAATTAAAACCTGGAACTATGATATATCTACTGTATGATTACTTTGTGGGGAAGAGGAGGAAAATCACAGACATCTAGCAGGTGAATGTAAGTTCACGAAGGAGATTTGGGAGCATATATGCAGCAATTTCAGCCTACAAATCCAACTCTGTGCGGAGCCGCGGAGGATGATAGCAAGATGTGGAACTATTTCAAAGAAAAATCTGATGTTGGTGGGCCTTTACTACCATGTTTGGGAAGAGAGGAATGTGAAAAAGCACCACGGAAAGTCCACTAATGCCATTAGCATTGCTGTAAAAATTTGTAAATGCATTAGGCGTAGACTACGTATTGAATAGAGGCGTGAGTTGTATTGTTGTTTTGGGTGTATGGCGTTGGGCCTACATGTACTCTTGACCCCCTAATATTTCTTAGGGGGATCGTCGGAATATATTTACCAGATTCTGATACATACATACATACATACATACTTACATACAAACATACATACATACACACATATACACACATACACAACCAGGACGTCCACCCTCGGCTTGGGAGATCTCTTGGGCGTTTGCCTGGGAGATCTCTGCGCAGCCTGTGGACATGGCACCTACGCCTCCGGCCTTCCCAACCAGAGACGTCCACCCTCGCAACCCACACCCACCACCTATTGCCACCCAGTAACGCCACAAACAAAATGGATCTGGATCCAACAGAAAGATGGCCGCGGGAGTCAATACGACAACAACGACAGCGGAAGAGATCCTATCTGGATCTGGGACGAAGGAGGACCAAAGACAATGAACGATTGCGTGGAATCAAGTACTGAAGCAGCTGACGAGCAACAAGGAGAAAGACTGGGTGTTCCCGGAGCCAAGGATTGAAGAGGGGGAGATATACGTCGATCTTGAAGAAATGGAATTCGATCGTTTGACAAACATATGGGAACACACAATAATGGCTTACACCTTGGGGAAGCGACCATATTACCATCACTTCATGGCTTGGATCTAACGAACTTGGCGGCCGAAGGGTTCCTTCGAGCTCCTATCCCGTGACCAAGGCATTTTCCTGGTGTGCTTCTCCACAACAGCAGATAAGGAAGACGTTCTGGCGATGGGGCCAAGATGGTTCGACCACCAACTCGTGATCGCGAAGCACTACAATCACAAAGATGAACTACATAAGGATGCCTTCTCGACAATACCGACGTGGATAAAGTTAAAATCATTTGGGCGATCGTGGACAAAGTGAGCCGCCGGCACGATTGCGGCAGGGGCATGCCGTGTGCTGCACGTTGATGACCGGTCCTTTGAAAGTGACGACCCTAGGGTTCTTGACGAGTTGGAGGTAGAAGGAAGAAAGACAACACAAGTCTGGCTTAACGTAAAGGGCCGACAACCTATTCCGGTAGCTGTTGAATACGATCACATACCAGTGTCGTGCAACAGGTGTAGGGCTTTTGGGCATAGCATACAAAAATGTGCTAAAACCAATCAGGAGAGGGAGAAGGAAACCAAGCAGGCGGAACCCACGACTAAGGCAACATGGGTCGAGAAGACAAAGTGGGTGGGAGAAGGTCAGCCGGCTGATACTCCTGTGGTGGACAAGGCTGGTGGAGCATAGTCATCCGAAGAACAACCTGCTGTTGATGAGGGGAGATCAGCTGAAGATGCAAAGCATATTGAAGACAAGGGTGTTGGTAGTACACAACAACAAGATGAAGATACACAGACCATGCCCAATGTGAACAAGACTGAAAGTGGGAACTTGAATTCTACAGACATGAAATAAGAGGGAGAGTTCACTCCTGCGTCTAGGAGGAAGAACTTGAGTGGGATTTCGAAGACGTAAGGAGTTGGGTCCATCCTCAAGTCTACTAATAGATTTGAAGCTTTGAGTGAGTCGGATGCGGAAGAACCTGAGAAGGTTGCATCAAAGAAAAAGAAAGAAGGCAACAAGAAGAAGGATCAACCCAGGCATACACGGGCGAACAAAACTTTTAATATGTCCATACTCATGTGGAATATTAAAGGGGGGTGCGACAGATACAAGAAGAAGGAAATCCGTGATTGGATTGTTACAAGTGGTCCCTCTATTGCAGCACTGGTTGAAACGAAAATAAAGGAGAATAATAAACAGAGCATTGGTTACCTATTTCCACAGGGCTGGGAACATGTATCCAATCTACAACATTCTGAGTTGGCTAGGGTGTGTGTGGTGTGGAAGCCTATCGCATGGCAGATGACTGTGAAGATGATGTCTGATCAACATATTACTATGGAGTGCAGGAACGCAGTAGGTTTGCATATGTGCTTGACAGCTATATATGCCCATAATGATGTGAAGAGAAGGAAGGAACTCTGGCACGACTTGACTCTATTGTATGCACAGATGATGACACCGTGGTTGGTGATTGGCGATTTCAACAATGTCAGATTATAGGGTGAGAAGATCGGGGGTAGATTTGCGCTACGTGCGGTGATTGATACCTTCAACAGGGCTATAGATAAGGCAGAGTTGACAGAGCTTCACATGACAGGTGGTGACCTTTTTACATGGAACAATGAACAAGACCCGGAGGACAGAGAATAACTAGCAAGATGGATAGAGCCCTGGTTAATGAAGAATGGTTAAAGATATTTCCTAGTGTACAGGTGAAGGCAGGCAGTTCTGAGCTTAGCGACCATGCTCCTCTTCTTATGCAGATCATAGAGAACAAGCAAAAGAGAAGACCGTTCAGATTTCTCAACTATTGGACTGAGTGGAAGGGCTTTGATGATATACTGAAGGAAGTATGGGGTACACACATACACGGGAATCCTATGTTTTCCTTTGCAAAAAAGTTATCATTGCTGAAAACAACACTGAAAAAATGGGCTAAGGAGAAGGTGAATATTCCCAATATGATTACTATAACAAAGAAGGAATGTAAGGATGTTAGAAAGCTCCTGATGGCTGATCCGTTCAATGAGAATTTAATAAATAAGGACCATGCATTAAGAATGATGCTTGCTGATTTAAAGAAGGCCGAGGAGAAATTCTTCTGGCAAAGAAGCAGAGATAAATAGATGGAAGATGGTGACAGAAACACCAAGATCTACCACATGGTAGTTAGAAGAAGGGAGGCATCGAATATTATATGTGAGTTGATTGACAATGACAGACATGTGGTTAATAGACAAGAAGACATTGAGGACCAAGCCGTGCAATTCTATAATGAGCTTTACAATAAAAACTTTGAAGATACAACAGAGGAGGAGGATATAGACTGGAAGTTCAAAATCTACAACACCCACAACACCATTCTCACCAGGGAGGTCACCGAATAAGAAGTTAAAGATGCTTTATGGAGCATAGGTTGAAACAAATCCCCCGGGTCTGATGGTTTCAATGCTTTCTTCTACAGAACGGCTTGGGATACAATTAAAGATGATCTACTGAGGTATGTGAGATGGTTTCTTGAAGGCGGTAATATGGTTAGACAAGTCAACCATGCTTTCTTGGTCCTTATTCCAAAGAAGAAGATCACAACCTCTCTTGCTGATTTTAGACCTATTGCATGCTGCTCTATTCAGTACAAGATCATAGCAAAAATATTAGCCACAAGGCTGAAGTTGGTCCTTCCTTTCCTTATTTCTGAAAACCATGGAGCTTTTATTACTGGCAGGAGCATTAGTGACTGTGCCCTTCTTGATGATGAGTTCCTAGCTGACTTCAATGTGATGAGAGGGAGTAGAAAAGCTTGCCTAAAGCTTGACATCTCAAAGGCGTATGATAGTGTCAGATGGGAAAAATTATGGTGGATTATGCAACAAATGGGATTCTCTGATATGTGGATACAATGGAGGAAACAGTATGTTGACACAACAAGTTTCTCTATCCTTGTGAATGACACATCGACTGGTATGTTCAAAGGTAGCAATGGTCTGCGGCTAGGTGACCCCCTTTCACCACTCCTCTTCACTATTATCATGGAATACTTTACAAGGAAGCTGAAAGAAGCAGAAGATTCAAAAGTGATCAAAGCATACACAGTCCATGGCATGAAGGCAATGAGCCATCTTATCTTTGCAGATGATGTTTTGTTGTTTCTTGAGGCCAACGTTGAATTGTTACGGGAGCTGAAATTTTTTTTGGGAGAGTTTGGAAAGAAGACGGGGCTGCAGATTAATGGGAATAAGACTCAACTCTATCTCTAAAAAAACTGTTATCATATGGAAGATAGACTACAAAAAGCCATGGGTGTGGAGTTGGGCAAGTTTCCGACTAAATACTTGGGCTTTCCACTCGCCGGGGGAAATCTACAAGTCAAAGATTTCGCTGAATGTATCGATAGATTGGATGAGATGATTACGAGATGGCCTACACAGAAGACATCCATGGAGGGCCGAGCTACCCTTATTAGAGCAGCTATAGAGGGCCTCCTTATCTTCTGGGTGCAACAGGGTGAGATACTGGGTGCTGTGCTTGATAGGATGGAGATGAAAATCACAAACTTTATTTGGGCGAGTGAGTACCATCCCATGCGCTATGCGAGGCTGGCCTTGCCTAAAGATGAAGGGGGTTTGTAGCTGAAAACTCCAAGAGACATTGCTAGATGGGGGACTCTAAAGAGAATTATCTTGTATCAATCAGGTGGCTCAGTATGGGGAAAATGGATGAGAGATAGATATGCACAAGGACTAGATTTCCAGCCATAGACCAGGGAAGGCATTTTGTGCACCATTCATATGATGAGGTGCCTATGGCCCCATGTCAAGCATCTTTTCTGTATAAATCATGCTGGAGAATGGCACATGTTAAATCCAAAAGCCGACTTATGGGAGATCACAAGGACAAGGGATGAAACAGATAGAACTATGGCACTGATATGGGAAGGTAAGCATGTTCCTAAATGGTCCACATGTGTCTTCAAAATAATGCACAGAGCCTTAGCGAATCTGGACAAAATATATGAATGAAATAGCAATATTTCTGTCACCTGTTATTTATGAAAAGAACGAGAGGAATCCCACAGCCACTTGTTTGGTAGTTGCAGCTTCATGAAGACTTTATGAGATAAAATCTGCAAGGAGTTCCTATTGCAAATAGAGCTGAATGAAGACACAAAAAAGATGGTCAAATGTTGCGCTAATGAGGAGAAAAAGCTACTTCTTTTTTCTGCCCTATGCTTTTCATGTATGGATGGAAAGGAACGCTCGCAAGCATAGAGGTTTAGAGAGTACTATTGGTGCAAAAAATTGTAAACATGTAAAAACGAGATCACGTCTTAGTTAGCTGAGTGAGTTGCTCACGTATGCGATGTATAGCGAGCATAGGGCTATATGTAACTCTTGACCTTCCTACAATTGTAGGAGGGAAGTCGAAATATATTTACCTGATTCTGATATACACACATAAACACACAAACCTAGCCGGCAAGGGAATAGCCCAGTTGGCAAATTCTGCTGGTCCCCAATGTAGGGACCCGGGTTCGAAACCACATGAAGAAGCATCTCTTAATTTATCACCCTCCCGGGCGTCTGGCCTCCAACACGGGTTATGGGAGAGGGGGGGGAGAAATATATCTCTCTTAATCCCATACACACACATACCTACACACGTATGTACACACACATACATACATACTTACATACATCCATACACACATACATACATACATATATGCGTACATACAACATACATACATACGTACATACAAACATATATATATATATATATATATACACACACACATACGTACATACATGCAACATACAACATACAAGCGATGCCCTAGGGTTTCTCTGGCTCTGGCGATTATGGCGCTAAAGGAGAAAAATGACACCCTGCCCATAGGGGAGGTTATCTCTCTTCCCCCCCTACCCGATGGGGTCCCAAACTACTGAAAAGATTTGGGCTCAAGTTACTGGTGGCATGGAAAACTTCGAAGAACATACTTATGCTCTGATAGAGATAATCGATGGGAAGAGGTTTGTCACCATTGGTGAATCGACTTAAGCTAGTATGGAGAAGTCCTGGGACCACACCCTTATGATCTATGTTATGGGAAAAAGACCATACTATTTTCACCTACTTGCATGGATCAAGAGGATGTGAAAACCTAAAGAAGACTTCAATATCCTATGTAAATTGGACAAGTTCTTTCTAGTCTATTTCAGCAATGAAGAAGACAAGAAGAACATGATCAACATGGGTCCTTGATGGTTTGACAACAGACTTGTCATGGTTAAGAGATTCAAGTTTGATGATGATCTAAGGAAGGACATGTTTAGCACAATGCTGGTATGGATTCATATACTGAGCATGGGTAAAAACTAGTCTCACCGTGCAGTGGGGATCGTGGCTAGCAGAGTAGGGAAACTTTTGAGAGTTGACCTTCACTCCATTAGTCAGGAATCATTGGGGAAGCGAGATCTCTTGTGGATATTGAGGCCTTTGAAGATCCACCAAAGGAAATCTGGGTCAACCTTCCTGGAAGGGAGGCCATACCAATTGGGATTCAATACAAATATGTTCCAAATAGATGTTGCAAGTGTAATGTCTTTGGTCATGATATTAAAGACTGCATGTTGAAAACCAAAGAGGAGACTACTATTGAAAAGTGGCTTGAGAAGCAACCCAGTCCTGAGAATGAGAAAGAGAAGGCTCCTGTAATGGAGGTAGATGACAATGATATATAGGAGATGACTGTATCTTCAAATGTGAATCAGGTTGAGAAACAGCCTGCTCATGAGAAAGAAAGTCCCTAAATATGAGGAAAATGTAAACAAAGTCCAGGAGGAGCCAACTTCCAACAAGAACCAAGTTGAGAACCAACCCACTCCAAATAAAGAGAAGGGTGTTTCTGGTCATACTAGTAAAAGTAATTCCAATAATAGGAATGCCAGAAATCTGAATGATAAGGGAGGAAGAGGCAATGGTGAGGATGACTCATCAGTTGGATTTACTAGAGTGAATGGGCAAAAGACACATTCTTCAGGTAAGTCCATTAAATGACTATCTTCATGACTAACGCTTGTGGCTCAGGGAAGCCATGGAAGAAGAAAGAGGTATACAATTCAATAAGATTTGTTAATGCCTCAATAGCTGCTCTGGTAGAAACTAAAATCAAGTTGGGTAATAGCAACACTCCTTCTAAGATTTTCCCAGTTGGTTGGAAGTATGTTATGAACCACCCACATAATCCTAATGGGTGGGTGTGTGTTGGTTGGAACCCAAAATCTTAGGATCTACAAATACCTGACATGGACAATCATCAAATCACTTGTCGGTGTGTTAATAAAGGAGGTTTATGCATTAGCATGACAACAATATATACTCATAATCTTATGTCACAATGGGCTGAGTTATGGGGGAAACTTATGTCATTATCACAACAAATCACTAACCCATGGATTGCCATTGGTGACTTTAATAATATAAGGAAGAGAGAAGAGAAGGTTGGTGGATGTGAAGTGCTTAATGTAGTGCTTAGCTCCTTTAATTTGGCCATTGATAATGCAGGTCTAACTGAAATACTAACTATGGAAGGGGAAATCTTCACCTGGAGCAACCAGATAGCTAAATCCAAAAGAATTGTTTGCAAATTGGATTGTGCCTTGGTTAATGATGATTGGTTAACCAAATTCCCAAGTACAAAGTCCAAATTGATTACATATAATTTAACATATCATGCTATGATTAATGTGAATCTTAGAGATATGGTGAAGAAAAGTCAACCTTTCAAGTTTCTTAACTTTTGGCAAGAGTGTTTGGGTTGTTCCAAAATCATAGAGGATGCATGGTCCAAGACAATACATGGGAATCCATTGTATTATTTCATTCAGAAACTCTAGAATGTGAAGAACAAGCTTAAAACCTAGTCACCAAAGTATGCCAATATTTACAACTTGCTTCAGAAAGAACAATAAGAACTAGCTGATATCACATCTATTCTGAGGAGGAATCTGCTAGATGAACAACTCATCGATGTAGAGAGAAATATGATGGATAAAATTAAAGTTATTGATCTGGATGAAGAAAATAACTATTGGAAAAGGAGTAGGATGCAACAGATTGAGAATGGGGACAAAAATACAAAGCTATACCATGCTACAGTCAAACACAAAGATGACATCAATACAAATACTGAGATATATGATGTTCAAGGCAATTTCATTAATGACGAAGAACCTATTGCTAAGGAAACCACTAAGTTTTACAATAATTTATACAATCAAGCTCATCCCAAGTTTGAAAATATTATACAGTGGAACAAACATGTAGCTGATGAAGATAATGAGAACTTATGTCGCATACCTAATCATGATGGAATATATAGATCCATGCTTAGCATCGGTGCAGATAAAAGCCCAGATCCAGACAGATTTAATGGCTTCTTCTAGAGATAGAACTAGAAGATAATTAAGAAGCAGATACGTGACACAACCACCTAGTTTTTCAATGGTGGAAACATGGTCCTCCAAGAAAGCCATGTTTTTCTTACTCTAATCCCAAAGAAAGAAAGCATCTCTTCTCCAGCTGATTTCTGACCGATTGCATGTTACTCAATGATCTAAATGTTGGCTAAATTGGACATTATTATAATCCCTTTGTTTTGATGATGACAAACATTTCTTTCTTGTGGTTTTAACTTGCTATTTAAGTGTTTCAGGGACAAGCATATAATGTGGTGGATAGCAAAGACTTGGAAGATCAATTTGCTAAAATTGTTTTATTTTCATGATTATAATCAAATGTAAAAAACTTGTACAAGTATATAATGTACAAGTAGTTAGATATCATGTGAATCAAGCATTTCGATCTTCCCTATCCACTCACAACACTTAGATAGTTCATCCCCTATGATAGTATCACAATGGCACCACTACGAAAAATATGGTCTTTATCTACAAAAACAAATTGTAGCGAAAACCCCAAAATTTGTAGCTAAAAGCTTTGGCTACATTTATCCTTACATTTATAATATATAGCTAATACCCGTGTAGCTAATTGTTTAGGCTACATTTTTTAAAGTTGTAGTTAGTTATTCCTCTGGCTACAAATTCATATGTAACCCTAATTGTAGGTAAAAATGTCCTTACACATAAACATGTAGTTTCAATTATAGCCAAATATATGACTACAATTCAATTTGTACCTATGATATGTAGGGAGAGATGACATTGGTTACAATTTGTATTTGTAGTTCATGTATAGCAAAAATTAGCACTTGCTATACATTTAATTATAGCTAGTGTGTAGTGAAAGACACCATGTACTATACATACATATGTAGTGAGATACATTATGTATCCAGTCAGTCGCTTGCCAATATAGAGGGGGTTTCAATAAGAAAAAAGATGAATGTTAATCAAGATTGAGTTGTGCTTACAATGTCAACAATGATACTTTTATTTATATTTGAACAATGAGTACACATGGGGAGGACATTAACCTAGCCCCTGTTTTACAATATGCATGGAAAAAAGACACATGTATAAAATATCTTCTTCTGACTACATCTATCCACTACAGACTACAAAGCACAATATAAAGAGGGCTAATCTCCCTTAGTTCCTTCACCTAGTTCACAATGAGTTCAACAACCCTAAGAATCTTAGCTTTAGTGGTGAATCTTCCAATCCCAAACAAGGTATGTGACATGTCCTCATCAACTCCCAGAACTCTCAACACATAGGACTAAGCACAAGAGTTGCAGCCTTTCCTGTTGGCAACGTCATGTAGAGGTTCATGTATGTAGTTTGGTTGGCGAATCCCCTGGATCAGAACATATTGGCATTTCCTCTCATAATCCATACGTTCTGTACTTTTGTATGTTGTGGATCTCAAGCGCCATCAAGTTGATAGTAGCATCTACTTTGTGCGAACCACCATGGATACCTACAAAGAAACATACAAGTTTTGAGATATAGCTCATGAAAGAAACAAGAAAACATAGTTTCTCCTACTCATAACTTACCTATTACATAAGCTATCTTCTCCCAGTGAATGAGAAGTATGAAGTGAATGAGAAGTATCTATGGGCTTCATGCCTTCAGTTTTCTACAATTCAATATATAGTCTAGTTGCCCTGACGACAATTTGTGAACTGCAAGAATTTAAATGGATACTAACTGGTCAGTAAAAGAAGATATGAATCGAATCAAGTAAATCCTTCAAATCGAAAGATAAGAGTCTTCAAATTGCTTCTATACAGTTGGAGGACGATATTTGTAGTTCTTTGCAGAAATCATAAGCATACTAAATTATAATAATTAGCATAATATAAACAAATAACTAACAATAACTTCAGAAAATGACCCAGAATGCCAGCATGCCCATGCTAGCCAGCAGGCCCATGCTAGCTAGAGCCCAACACGGCTGTGCTAGCCAGCATGCCCATGGTAGCCAGAGCCCAGCATGCCTGTGGTAGCCAGAGCCCGACACCACCGTGCTAGCCAGCAAGCCCGTGGTAGCTAGAGCCCAGCACGCCCGTGGTAGCCAGAGCCCAGAACGGCCGTGCTAGCTAGCACGCCCATGGTAGCAAGTGCCCAGCACGGTCGTGCTAGCCACCACGCCCATGGTACCCACTACCCACCACGGTCGTGCAGCCCACGACGGTCGTGCTACACACAATTTTACCTGTTACAAATTTCAATTGGTTCAAACATGTACATGAATGGTTTTCAACCTGTAAATGAATGTAAGAAGGCTTGCTATGAAAGGGTAGTCAAGGATCGTGTGTTGATATGTGAAAAAAATAAGAAAGAGGAGGACAAGCATTCAATGGTTTTAGTTACATTGAGATCATGTGTTGATATGTGCATAAGTTAGAAGCAATTTTTTAAATACCTCTAATCCATGGATCTAACCAAATATAATAACAATCTAACAAAGAGTAGTGTGCTATGCAGCACAATATGAAACATGTGCACCTCTGATAGGTAGTTTTTAGACTGCACATGTTCACATTGCAATAGATGGGGGACTCTTATCCACCAATTACCTTAAATAAAAAAATAGTCTTCAAACAAGTAGAAAGAATATAATAATATTTAAGAGTATGTCTTTTTGAAACAACCTTTAGCAAAGTTTTATCCACGAAGACATTGCTAGCATGATCTTGTATTCTACGTTGATGTCCTCTTTTGGCTACCTTCATTTGTTGTAGGATCTGATCCAACAAAAAAGTCTTATCATACTTCTAACAAAATGATGAAAGAATTCACCGCGTCTAGCATTCAAAGTTTCAATTTGTTAAATTAACTGGTCTGTTTCCACCAGTGTTGACTCACCAATTATCATCCGCACTCTAAAATTTAACAGAAAACTACACTAGAAAAATCCTTATTATAACAAATCTATGATACATTAGAAACTGAAAGCCCCGCTAGCAGAGGAGTAGGTGATTGCCCTTTAAAATCTGGTCTTATAATTAAATCTGAAAAAACTCTTAAACTGTAGCAGTAATGAATTTAAATGAACAGAATTTTCTGCTATCATGCTTCCACATTATACGGGATATAGTAGGCAAGACTTGCAGTTATAGCTTGAGCTCTTTTATTAAATCATCCTAAAAAGGAGTAACAATGTGTCTACAAGGACATGACCAATGAATATTTGTTGCACTTATTACCAATGTATAGGGCAGCATACACTTTCTATTGCATAAGGTGATCAATTGTCTACGATACACTTTCAAGATCGTCTCTCGCATTCTTTGATCAATCAAAGAATTAGGGCATGTCAATGCTTGTGCACTTAACAATAAACAGTGATCTGGTGGCTTTAAGTCCTTAACCCCTGATACAATAGATCCCATTTACCCCATACTCAGTGAAGCAAGGACTAAGAGGTTCATTCTCTTCAAACAAACCATCTGGTTGTTTCCTACAATGTTCAGGGTAAAAATGAGATATACTACTCTTCTTTAGAAAAATATTAATCCAGATTATGAATCCTACTATAGTAGATGCTAAAAGTATTATGACGTTGCATGGAGATAAAATTCATTCTTTGTGTTTGTGCCACACCAAAGATAACTATGACGTCGAGGTTCCCAGTAGAGATGTTAGCCAAAAAGAAACAGTGTTAGTAGGATTGGCCACAAGGATGAACTAGAGTTTCTGGACTGTTGTATTTATCTATAAACTAGAATAACAAGGATTAGTTGTGATACCCACCACAAGATATTTCAACGTGATATTTCTAAATTAGAAGCAGAAGTCAAGCACATGATCCAACATACTTCTCAGAAGACAATACCATTGTTCAGGAATGGACCACCCAACTTGTTAGTTATAACATTAACGCAATTTATAAAAAATAAGGTCTTTGCAGTCAAGATATGACAAACATAGATATCTAGGACAAACCTGATCTATTAGAAGCAATAATTGCTTAAAGCATTTCGTATTCACCATGTCAATGTATATGAAGCTAAGTTTGTCTTTCTAAGACCACATCTGCTCAACTTCTGTAGGGAAAAGAATTGGTAAATCAGAACAAATGGCTCAATGAGGAGTTGATGATAATTCATATTGTATAATCAAACTTCATGATAGCTAGTTGAATCTGAAAGCAAATGACATTTATCAGTCTACCGAGCAACAAGAAAAGGATGTAGTGAGAGTAACATCCGTGGTTAGTCTACTGAGCAACAAATTCTGACATCTGTGGTTTGTGATGTGGCTGGTACAAGTTTAGATGAGCACACTTATCAACATCTAAGGCCAATCTACAATGCAACGAGGAAAGAATGTAAAGGAAATAGCTTTTTATAAAGCCTCATCCAGAAAACTCATAACCAATATTTGAGAAGCATTAGAAAATGACAACATCACCATGATAGGAAATTCACCATGTAATAGCGTACTGCAATCATCTTATTTGCATGACTTGATCTTAATAGCTGCTACTGTGGAATTTGGTTTGCAACAAAAGATAAAAACCCACATGTCAAGCATAACATGAACCACGCACCAATTCAAGGTACATTCAAGACTCTAATTTAGAGTTCGATTCCTAAATCATTAGGCTCAAGTTATGCTACACACAAGGAATGAATCAAGCAGGCTCTGAGTTATGAAGGCATAATATGGCTGTTGGAACTGGTCTTGGTTATGAACAGAAAAACACAGAGAAAGAGAGGGATGATGAAATATTTTAGACCAACAGTCTGGAATGAAATTACCGGTAGTACAAGATACCATAACTGAAGCAAATAGACCTTAAAGAGAATGCAATAAGTAACCCAGGTAGGAGGATATCTCCAAAACCGATGATGTTGTAACCTCCCCAAGGATCAAACAAGTGAGGAATTTTCAGCAGCATAGGGACACCATCTTCACCACTTCTATCTCCACGAGCAACCTACATGTAACCATATCAAACCCATCATATTTTATATCCTCAACCCTTCACCAAGACCATCCCCACCCCACCCCCAAATCACACTAAAACTCTAAAAGAGAAAAAGAAACAAAGCTTCATTCAGTAAAGTCTTACCACAATCATCACACTTTCATGGAACCACCTCTTGGAGATGAATACCCAAAAGATGTCATACAAGAAGGCACAACTGAGAAGTACGGTTCCAACCTGGTGACAGTGAAGAGCTATTAAAATGGTGAAATGCAACCACAAATCACTATATGAAAAAAAACATGTTATCATGTACATGATGCAGTAGATCAGAAGTTTTAAAGTACTAATGAGTACCATCTATCTAGATCTTATTTTATGTCATTTTAAGATATAGTCTTTAAACCTCAAGTTAGATAGTGCCTGATAGCTAGGTTTTATTTGTCAAATGAAGGTGCTCATGCATCACTCATTACATTAGAGAGTAGACTCGAACTTGATTCAGTTTGTGTGAATAATCTGGTGTCCAGATTTCAATCAGTGTACCATCATTATCTGATATCATAACCAAAATCACTCCATCCAATTCTTTCTATCACCAGTCATCCATCCCTATCATCAGAAAAAGGGAAGGACAAAAAAATAGATGTTAACCTACTCAACCAGAACCGTAGCCATGAATAGCATGTTTTTTGTGCCCACATCCCTCTATACCGCAATTGTTCATCCATCAGTAGAAAATCACAGGAAGTCAGTGGAGTAAGTGCACAAAACACAACCAGAGAACTCAGTCACAAGTAGTCAGTCAGCTCATTGGCATGAAATTAGGATTTTTAGTTTGATTTGATTAGTATATTCATAAGTGTCAAGCTATCCCACCAGTTCTATATATAATTGGATTATATGGTTTAGTTCCCATGATAAAGTGACAGAAAAAGACAGTAATATCACTTCATGACTACTGACTACTATTCATGTTCTTCTACTTTTTCTACAAATCTAATCACCGACATGAGACATAGTTTTTTTAAGGGATAGATAACCTGTCAGGATCGCTAGCTCATCCGGTCCTACAGACTCAGCAGGAAGAGTAGCCTCCCTACTGGCATTCCAGAGGCTACCTTGGTCGTTCTAATGAATGTCAGTTTGTGACAAAGAATGTTTGTGTTGGAGGGTTCCTAGAACTGGTGGGGTATAATACAAACATATTTTAATGTTCAACTATGTCATTTGTAATGTTCTTGGATGCATAATAGAAGAAATCCTACAGATGAAGTGAATTTCCAGATCTACAAATTAGATGCTGAAACCATTTCATAAAGAAAAATGTTTAATGAGAAAAGGATGTTGATCACCTGCAGGTTCAACCAACTCATGAATAGAAAAATAATATCTTGAGATAACTAAATTCTTATGTTTTCCTTGCCAAATACAGTAGAAAAAGGGGTATTTTAACAACAAATAAAACATAAAATGAAATATGTAATCGAGCAGAACCCTAGTAGAGGTCATCAGAGCATGTAGTCACCAATGCACAATTATTTCTCACACCTTTGATGTTGATCTTCAGCAAGGAGCCGTTTGCAGTTCTTCTTGTTCTCAGCAATAGCCAATAGAAAATCGGTGGTCTAGAAGGGGGAAAGTAGCCGGTGTACGCTGTCAGATGCAACCGGTATAGAGCGTCTCTTCATGACTGGCGCCTTGGCTGGAGACAAAGCTGGCATGGAACTCTTCCATGGATGACAGGTCAACAAGAGTGTGCAGCCGATGGAGGTGAGCGGTACAGAATTGGTGATAGACAATATGATGGACTGAAATTGGGGATCAGCGGAGGCAAAAAAGACTTATAGGATTAGGAGGTAGATGATGAGCAGTGGCAATTTTTCTCTCATGTTCTTGTCTCTCTATTGGCGGATGCTCCTCTTTCTGCAACCTTCGAGATTGGAAAACAAGCACGGAGTATTTCACATCGCGGGTACTCACAGACAGGGGCACACATGCCGCCACACTCAAGCCATCTTCAACGACCTGATAAACAAGCCTCCTCCACTCCGACAACCTTTTCTCTCCCGTTGTCTTTGCCGGCCGGCTTGCCAACTAGCCTCTTGTTTGGCTTGCCGAGTATAAAATAAACTACTATCGAATTGGGAAGGAGGGACTATGTAGAAAGCAAAGATGATTTGGCTAGAGCATAACCCATTATTCATGCTTCGACCTTGCTCCTCACCTCCAACTTTGTGTTTCCTTGCTTGGGTCAAATCTTCCAGCACCTCCTATCTGGCAGACTGTGAGGTTGGTTGCAAACATAGCATGATAGATAAGGGTGTGGGGGAGGAGAAGAAGACGAGAGGGAGAATGAGCGATCAGGTAGGAGTTGCGGCAGAGGAGGATAAGAGAGAGAGGCGGAGGTCTCGATGGGTACGGGGGATGCTAGGGGCGTTATCGGGATGATAGGGGTGTTGCGTACAAACTCACACCAATAGGGGTGCATGGGAAGGAGTAGTGCGCGTAAAACAAAATTTAAAATTTCAAACATTTTGGTTATCAGGGAATGGGTTGGGAAGAGTATTACTTTGTATTCAAGTTATATATGTAGCAAATTTTGTAGCTATTACAATTAACTATAATTCTTTTACTTACATTTTTATAAATTATAACGAGAAGTAGTTTTAGCTATAAATATAATATATGTAGTTAGAATAATTGTAGCTATATCATCATTTTTTTGTAGTGCACTTTGATACATACACTTATTACATGTCTAGATAAACTAAAATTGGGACTCCCTCGGTCGAACTACTTCTCGACCGAGACACACTCGGTCGACCATCTTCTCGACTGAGAATCACCAGAGTCTACTCCTCGAGCAGGTTCTATATCCGTTAGACTTGGTGGGAAAAAGTAGTTGGGAGTTGAGTTGAATGTTGCAATACACTTACTCCAGACTTGACCTCAGTCGATGAAGTTCTCGACTGTGAGACATTCGGTCAACAAACTTCTCAACCGAGAAAAATCCTGACTGCACTTTTCAGAATTAATTAACTAGCCATTACAAATGCAATTAGTGGATACTTAATGGCTAGTTGAGCACTAAGAACACCGTAGAAGGTGTCTAGAATGTCCCCAAGCATTAGAAAACCACTCCTATAAATAAGACAAGCTATAGGACACCCAAGGAATCACTTGTGCATACAATTATACTTGAGATTCATTCCTTGTGAGCAACAAGCTGAGCTTCACTTGCAATCTGTTCTACATTAGTGTCCTATAGCTTAGTATCTCCTAGCCACCACACTACCACATTCATCCATAGTGGATAGGAGATCAATACACTTGATATAGGATCAAAGCACTGTACTTAATTGGAAACATTGTTTCTTTCTTCCAATCTTGTTCCTTTTATTGTATTTTGTTCTCCTTTTCTACTCCTAGGTTGGAGGCTGCGGAAAGGAGGTTGTTGGAGCTTCTTTAGGTGGAGAAGGTAGCTCGGCAAACTTTGGACTACTTCTAGAAGGTCTCAACGGGAAGCTACTTCAAGGAGGAAGGGTACTTCAAGGGGGAGCTTGAAGTTACTTCAAGTGAAGGCTACTTCAAGGTTGGTGAGACGACTTTGGGGTGAAGGCTGTCCAAAGGGTTTGTGAAGGTAGTTGTATCTTATGAAACATCCTTACAAGGTAATAAAATACAATTTCCTTTCAAAATCCTAGTTGGGAACAACCGGGTAGTTGACTGACTCCCTTAGTTTTTTGCTAAGGGTGGAACCACTCTGAACGCCTTGTCCCTTTCTCCAATCTTTTTGTGGTTGTTTGCTTGAATTAATTTTAAAATTATCATAAAACCCTATTCACCCCCCTCTAGTGTTTTTCAATTGGTATCAAAGCAGGCTTCAAGGAGCTCTAATCAAGTCTTGAAGAAGATGGGTGATGGAGTGCTAAACAACCTCAATTTGGAAGGAACACTTATAGCTCAGCCTCCACCATTTGATGGCACCAACTACAACTATTGGAAGAGGAGGATGCAATTCTACTTTCAAGGGATTAGTTGGGATCTTTGGAGAATGGTTTCAAATGCCTACACTCTTCCTCAAATGACGTATGCTACATGGGATGCAAATACGGTAAAATTAGCTCAATTGAATGCAAAAGTTGTAAGTATCCTTTATTGTTCAATTTCTGTAGGTGAATTCAATAGAATATCAAATTGTGAAACTGCATATAAAATATGGCATAGACTCTCTATTACTTATGAAGGAACTGTTCAAGTAAAGAATTCCAAAATTGGTATGCTTAAACAAAAGTTTGAATAGTTTTGTATGGAACCAAATGAGTCTATTAATGAAATGTATGCAAAGTTTTCTTCTATTGTTAACGGTTTGAATGCATTAGGTAAAGCCATTAGTGAAGAGGATCAAGTGTCTAAAATTCTTAGGTCTCTTCCTCCCAAGTAGAAGCCTAAGATGACTGTAATTGAAGAAGACAATGACCTCACTCGATTGAGGATGGAACAACTCATTGACAACTTAGAAGCAAATGAGGCAACCTTGCAGGATGAAGAAAGATTGGCAGATGAACATAGAAAGGAGAAAAGAAAGGACATTGCATTCAAAGCATCAACCAAGATTAGTCATGACACAAGTGAAGAAGATAGTGAAGAAGAAACTCTCATTGTAAATGGTAAGTAGTATAGAAGTTTTAAAACTAAAAAAAAATTTAGTGTTTCTTCCTCCAGGTACTTTGAATGTGGCAAAAAGGGACACTTAAAAGGTGATTGTCCTAAACTTAAGAAGGGAAAGAAATTATCTCACAAGAAGAAAGAAAAAGCCTACAAAGCTGCATGGGATGATTCAAGTGATGATAGTGAAGATGGAGAAGAAGAAGTGGAGTGCCTTATTACTACAACAAATGAAGAAGAAGATGAGGTAAGTGTTTTTGATCTATCTAAAGAAGAGTTAATTGCTAGCATTGAGGAATTACATGATAAATATATTGATTTTAAGAAGAAACTAAAAAGAGTTACTAAAACTAATGATGATTTGTATGCTAGATTAAATAATCTTACTTTTGAAAAGGAAAGTATTATTTCTAAAAACTTTACCTTAAAATCATCTTTAAATGATTGCGATATGAAATTGCTTACTTTAGAAAAAAACTATGATCTTCTTTCTCAAGAAAAGGTTGAATTTCTTGCAAAATTAAATAATTTTCAGACTCAACCTATCCTATATACTCATTTAGATTATGATGTTGTTATCAAAGAAAGAGATAGTTTGTTGTCTAATGTAGAGCAAGCAAAGTTAGATGTTAAAAGAAGAATGAATGAAATTGCTAAACTACAAAAGGAAATTAGTAGCTTGAAAAACAATGGTATTCTTGATAAGATCCTAAAAGATTCTTCTGGTCAGATTGGAACAAGAGAACTAGGTTATAAGCCCAAAGGAAAATCCTATCAAAAAACTAGAGAGAGAAGGACACAAGTGCCCAAGAACAAAGTGATGTATGTGGCTAAAGACAATCTAGCCAAGAAGAGAAATGAGATTGATTCAATCTTTTGTAACTATTGCATAAGGATTGGACATTATTCCTTCTCATGTCCTTATAAGAAAAAGGATGTTGAGTTGGTATGGGTTCCAAAACCCCCAAACTAAATGAATAAAATTAAGTTGAGATATGACCAAAGACTCTAATTTGACTATCTTTATGTCTTATCTCAACTTAACATAAAGGTACAACAAATGGACCAAAGTAATTTAATCCATAACTTGAATAAACATATTTCTGAAAGAATTTATAGACATTCTCTCGGTCGACAAATAATTCGACCGAAAGTATGTCGGTCGAGACACTATTCGACCGACAAAGGCCCTATATTGGACCTGAAATAACTGGCAAATTAGTAAATCACTCGGTCAAAATATAGTTCGACCGAGAGATCAGTCAGTCAAAAATTTGTGGGCCGAATCTGAAGCTGGTACAACCTGTAGTCAACCTGTAAAAATATGGATAAAAATAGTATCTCACTCAGTCGAAAAGAACTTTGACTGAAAGGAAATCAGTCAAGAAAGAATTCGACTGATAAAGGGTCTGGAAAACCTATTAGACTGTTTCAATTTTCTATCAATTTAGCAACAATGAAAAATTGATTTAATTAGAAATCTACAAAAAATTCCTCTCGGTCAAAATCAAGTTTAACCAAGGGGTGCCCAGATTGAAGTCAAGGTCGACCTAAAATAAGCTTGACAAAATGCTTAATTGTAAATCATTTCTTTGCACTCAGTCTTAGTATATTGATCTGAAACTTGTTCATCATATTGAAAACAAGATTTTAGTGCAAAGATCTCATAGAAGTTTAACTCAAACTCTAATTCTTATTATGACCTTAGAATTCTTAAATTATATCGATAATAAGATTAAGGGAGAGCTCACAAAATTTTGTAAACATTGATCAAATCAAACTTTAAAAACTACTCATGACCTTAGGATTATTGAATTATCTTGATCTTAAATGGACTCTCTATATCAATATGGGCTTAACATCCCTCATTATTGATTAGAGATATATTTCTTGACCCTACTATGCTGTAAAGAAAATCTCATATCATTTTTAGGGGTTAACGTCCCTTGTAAAATGGATGAGAAATCAATACATATATCCATCATGAGCCTAAATGGATCTCATATCATTTCAGGGCTTAACATCCCTTGTAAATGATTGAGAAATCAAAACGCATATGCCATGAACCTAAAAGGATATCATATCATTTCGAGGCTTAACATCCTTTGCAAATGATTGGGAAATAAATTTTGGCTAAATTTGACATAAAAATAAGTGGTTTGCATTAAATTGTGTTGATTACCCTTGCTTTAAAAATTGAGCATCAAATTATAAAATTAAGGGGGAGAAATAAAAGTCATACTTAATGTTTAGCTTGGTTATCTTTTTGAAATGACAAAAGGGGAGAAAAAATATAAAATCAATAACATAAAGTAAAATGAGTTTCATAATCTCTCGGGTAGCACACACTTGCATTCATAAACAAGAGAATGGCTACAAAAGGTAAACTTCAGGTATGAAACTCATATGATTTATATTTCCTTGATTTATATTTTGGAAATGTTTGTCATATTCAAAAAGGGAGAGAATGTTGGCTAAATTGGACATTATTATAATCCCTTTGTTTTGATGATGACAAACATTTCTTTCTTGTGGTTTTAACTTGCTATTTAAGTGTTTCAGGGACAAGCATATAATGTGGTGGATAGAAAAGACTTGGAAGATCAATTTGCTAAAATTGCTTTATTTTCATGATTGTAATCAAATGTAAAAAACTTGTACAAGTATATAATGTACAAGTACTTAGATATCATGTAAATCAAGCATTTAAATCTTCCCTATCCACCCACAACACTTAGATAGGTCATACCCTATGATAGTATCACAATGGCACTTTGATACATACACTTAGTACATGTCTAGATAAGCTAAAATAGGGACTCCCTCATTCGAACTACTTCTCAACCGAGACACACTCGGTCGACCATATTCTCCACTGAGAATCACTAGAGTCTACTCCTCGAGAAGGTTCTATAGCCATTAGACTTGGTGGGAAAAAGTAGTTGGGAGTTTAGTTGAACGTTGCAATACACTTACTCCAGACTTGACCTCGGTCGACGAAGTTCTCGACTGAGATACATTCGGTCGACAAACTTCTCAACCGAGAAAAGTTTTGACTGCACTTTTCAGAATTAATTTACTAGTCATTACAAATGCAATTAGTGGATACTTAACAGCTAGTTGAGCACTAAGAACACCGTAGAAGGTGTCTAGAATGTCCCCAATAATTAGCAAACCACTCCTATAAATACGACAAGCTATAGGACACCCAAGGAATCACTTGTGCATACAATTACACTTGAGATTCATTCCTTGTGAGCAACAAGCTGAGCTTCACTTGCAATCTGTTCTACATTAGTGTCCTATAGCTTAGTATCTCCTAGCCACCACACTACCACATTCATCCATAGTGGATAGGAGATCAATACACTTGATATAGGATCAAAGCACTGTACTTAATTGGTAACATTGTTTCTTTCTTCCAATCTTGTTCTTTTTATTGTATTTTGTTCTCCTTTGCTACTCCTAGGTTGGAGGCTGTGGATAGGAGGTTGTTGGAGCTTCTTCAGGTGGAGAAGTTAGCTTGACGGACTTTGGACTACTTCTAGAAGGTCTCAACGGGAAGCTACTTCAAGGAGGAAGGCTACTTTAAGGGGGAGCTTGAAGTTACTTCAAGTGAAGACTGCTTCAAGGTTGGTGAGACGACTTTAGGGTGAAGGATATCCAAAGGGTTTCTGAAGGTAGTTGTATCTTATGTAACATCCTTGTGAGGTAATAAAATACAATTGCTTTCAAAATCCCAGTTGGGAACAACCAGGTAGTGGATTGACTCCCTTAGTTTTTTGCTAAGGGTGGAACACTCTAAACACTTTGTCCCCTTCTCCAATCTTTTTGTGGTTGTTTTCTTGAATTAATTTTAAAATTATCATAAAACCCTATTCACCCCCCCTCTAGTGTTTTTCACTAAAGATCATTACTTAAATCATGACACACAGATTGTCTTGTATTCTTCCCAATATAATTTCTCCAAACGAAGGAGCTTTCATTAGAGGAAGGAATATTGAAGATTGTTCTCTTCTTACAACTGAATTCACTCTAAATTTCAACCATAAGAGAAGCACGCCATCAACATGCCTTAAGCTAGATATTACAAAGGCATATGACTCTGTTAGATGGGACTATCTATGGAGCTTCTTGGAAGGTTTGGGATTCTGTGAGAGGTAGATAGCAATGCTCAAAGAATGTGTTTCAACTCCCTCTTTATCATTGCTGATAACAAATCATCTAAAGGGTTATTTTCAAACTCCAATAGCCTAAGACAAGAAAATCTCTTGTCACCATTACTGTTTAATATTACTATAGAAGGATTGAGTAAACTGCTGATCGATGCTGAGTCAAACAAGTTGATTAAAACCTTCACGATCAGGAAAACTCCTATTATGTCTCATCTACTATTTGCAGATGACATACTAGTTTTCACTGAAGCAAGACCTCAGAGTATTTTGAACTTGAAGAGCATTCTATCTAACTTTGGTATTTGTTCAAGTTTGAAGATGAATGATACCAAAACTAATGTGTATATATCAAAATCATGTTGTAATAAAGAAGAAATAGCTAATCTTCTGGGAGTTAACCTAGGTCATTCCTCTACAAAGTACTTAGGTTATTTGCTGGCTGGAGACAATCTGAGGAGAATTCACTTCCATGAATGCCTAGATAAATTGAAACATATGCTCAGTAAATGTCCATGCACTAAACTGTCCATGACAGGGAGGCTATTACTGACCAAGACTTGTGCTATGGGTCTGATCTGATACTAGATGTCTCAAGTCAAAGTTACCCATCCACATTACACATGATGGGGATTATGATGAGCGATTTCATTTGGGGGAGTGCAACTCATCTAGCGAGTTGGCCAAGACTAACTTTTCCATATGATGAATGTGGATTAAGTCTGATACTTCTAAGCAAATTGGCTAACTAATTCACTCTTAAGAGTATCCACAAATTGAAGAATGGTGATTCTACCTTGGTGAACTAGATGCAGAAGAGATATGGTTTAAATATGCAAGTTAAACCATCTCATAGATGGGGTTATTCAACCCTTTGGACAAGAATGGTAGAGGTTTGGGATATATAATTACTAGAAGATACTAAAAGTACTGCCTGGAACAGATGTAGTCATAAGCAACCAAATGATGAGGCAATTAATATTCTATGGAATCGTCATCACAATCCAAGATGGAGCCTATCAACTTAAAAAGCCTATAAAGATTTCATGCCAATGCTTGACAGAGTCTACAAATGGAACCCTTCCATTATGAATAGATGCTATTTTTGCAAGGAACAAGAGATCACAAAACATCTATTTGGTGAATGTAAAACTTGGAAATACCTTTGGGGACATGCATATATCAAAATTAAGATGAGACAAGGTAGTCTGAAGCAAATTCTGAACTCCATCAGTCACTTGAGTGAGGGGAACAAAGTCCTAACCTTATGGTGTGTCATAACATGTGTACACTATGTTTGGTTGGAAAGAAATAAGAGGAAGCATGGTGTCCAAGATTCCGATGAACTGATAGTGTTTGGGAAAATATAACATGAAGTACAATTATTGTACAAATGTTATAAAGACTCTTTAGGGTCAGTTCATCGAATTAGCTTAAGGAATTGGGATTTGATGTAAGCCTTAGGACATAGTAGTCTTTCTTGAGAGTTCTATGTAAGTGTAAACTCTGCCTTTGTCCCCTTTTAGGGGTCCGAAATATAATTACCAATTTTCTGATACATACATACATACATACATAAATACATACATACATACATACATACATACATACATACATACATACATACATACATACATACATACATAAATACATACATACATACATACATATAGAGACACACACACCTACATACGTCACTACTACAAAATGGAGATACAACATCGGGTATTTTATATTTATAGCATCAGTTAATGACTGATGCCTAAGTGGGCGACACTAAAAATAAGCACATTTTTCATCGATCAACTTATCTGACAATGTTTCTTTCATCATCGATTAGTGGTTACCGTCGAACTGACTACATAAAACGCAACAACTACCAAAATACTGGTTTGTCTAGCGCATATCACAAAAGCTATGTAAGTGGCATCGATGATGGTTAGTACATTCCACATCGGTTGTTATAAAGAAAAACCGGTCAGAGAATATGTTTATCAGTAATGAACAATGAAAAAAAGAAGTGTTTGTCATCAGTTGTTGTCATTTCCCCGACGTGGAGTGTCTATGTAGTTGATGTTTTATAAAATAACCGATGGGAAATGTATATGTTTATTTTTTTTACAACAGGTCTGCAGACCTGCTGTCCATGCCTACAAATACCTACCTGGAGCCAATGTCTTTCAAAACTAAAAGTTATGAAGAATAGCAGGCTCTCTGCAAGCATTGTGGCTTAACAATAGGCCGAAAACGTGTAAGAAAAACAATCATATATACAATACATGCATAAACATGCCAACATACTTCAACATTTTTTCAAATACACATCACAGTCCACATTCCAGTCAACTCTTCCAAAAAATCATAAGACATTTCTTTAATATACCCTTCAAATACTCATCACATCCAAACTCTTCCAAAAATCTAACATAATTGCAGTAGACTTACATAATATTACAGGTAGTAAAAAGATGTCTAATTCTATTACATAATTGTAGTAGACCTTACAAAATATTACAAAAAACCTTAGTGTAAGGGGTTGTATGAGCCAGGGACAATGTTCAAAGATCTAATGGCTATACTTTCAGATATAGTCATCTCTTATGATGGTACTATCAAACATATGTGCAAAAATTCTATTGTGCTATTTGAATATGCTGCAGATGCTGCATCTATGTGTAGAACTATGAATCTTCTTGAACAATCTTCAATATGATTCATAGTTCTGCACATAGATTCAACATCTATAACATATTCAAACTACACAATAGAATTGTTGCACATGTATCTAATAGTACCATCATAAGAGATGACTATATCTCAAAGTATAGCCATTAGATCTTTGAACAGTGTCCCTGGCTCATACAATCCCCTATAGAACTCATCATACTCTTCCCATAAGATCATGAAGTCTTCTTCTATTCCTCTTTGTGAGTAACATATATGGCCTCTTCGATCTTGGAGTGTGACATCGACATCTATAAAAAATGTTTAACATAATAAATAAATACAAGTTTGAGCACATGATACGCTAATTTTTTCAAATACCAACTAATATCACTCACCATACCACTGTGGTCTAATGTTTATGGCACGACCGTCCTATCTTCCTTTAGATGATGAAGGAGTGACTGTCTTTTTTTGTCGCTTTGGAATGGGTGTTACATGTTCAAAACTAGGCGGCGGTCCAATATTTATGGTAGGATATGATGACTGTTGGTCTTCTGACTCCTCTAAGGAATCTTCTTTTGACTCCTCTAAGGAATCATCAGCCCATAGAAAGTTAGGTGTCTGTTTATCTCCAAAATAAAATTGGTACTCCCACATATACTCCTCATATTATTCATCGGTATAAAACAAATTACAATAGTAGCTAGAACTTGATGCGATAGCAGAATGGAGATAACATGATGGTTCAATTGAGTGTTGGCTCAAGAGTTTGGTGATGGAGTGTGACATTGACATCTACAGAATAAAATGTTTAACATAATAAATTAAAATACAAGTTGAACACATGATAATGATAGTTTCATCATCATCATAATTTATTTTTCTAAACAAGAGTTCCAAAGTAAAATTTTCCAAAGTTTATGATATTACAACTACAAATTCAGGGAAAAGGATGTGCACACAATCACCATCAAAATCAGAACCAAAATGTGCACAAATAAGTGGATTAATTTTCATCATTATCATCATCATCATCATCATCATCATCATCATCATCATCATCACCACCACCACCACCACCACCACCACCACCACCACCACCATCATCACCATCACCATCACCATAATCATAATCATCACCATCATCATCAATCATCAGCATCACCACCACCACCACCACCATCATCATCATCATCATCATCATCATCATCATCATCATCATCATCATCATCATCATCATCATCATCATCATCATCATCATCATCATCATCATCATCATCATCATCATCATCATCATCATCATCATCATCATCATCATCATCATCATCATCATCATCATCATCATCATCATCATCATCATCAAAACATTAAATATTTATTTCCATAAGGATGGGAGCATGTTTCCAATGTGGAGTGTTCTATGCTAGCCAGAGTCTATGTTTCTTGTAAAATGAGTGCTTGGCATGTGACTGTGATAGATATGTCAGATCAACATGTCACAATGGACTGTAGAAATAATGGGGGCTTACATATGTGTGTCTCAACTATATATGCTCATAATTATGTGAAAAGTAGACAAGGGCTATGGCAGGATCTGGTTTCTCTTTCCAAGTAAAAGTCTCTACCATGGTTAATTATTGGTGATTTTAATATTATCTGGCTACAAGCAGAGAAGAAGGGGAGAATACCAACATTGTACTTAGAGATGGATGATTTTAATCACAAAATAGACTAGAGTGGTTTGTTTGAGCTACCAATGATTGGAGGTGACATCTTCACATGGAACAATGAAAGGGATCCTGGAAATAGAATTGCAAGCAAACTGGACAGGGCATTCGTGAATGATCAGTGGCCGTAGATTTTTCCTAATGTGCAGATTAAAGAAGGTGGATCTGGAATAAGCGACCATGCTCCTATCTTAGTGCAAATTATAGAAAATAAAATGAAAAGAAAACCATTTAGATTCCTAAATTACTGGGTGGAATGGAAGGGCTTCAATGATGTTATTGAGGAGAGCTGGAACACACAGATAATGGAGAATCCAATGTACACGTTTGCAAAGAAACTAAAAAGACATACCTTACACTAAAAAGGTGGGCCAAGGCTGATGTGAATATCCCAAATATGTTAGAAGAAACCAAAAGGGAATGTATAGACATCAGAGCGAAGCTTCTACATGACCCACTAAATGAAGATTTGATAAAGAAAGATGGGGAGGTGAAGACTATGCTAGTGGACCTGAAAAAGGTAGAGGAAAATTTTTACTGGCAAAGAAGTAGAGACAAGTCGATGGAGGATGGAGATAGAAATACTAAACTCTACCACACAATATTGAAAAGAAGGAAGGCTGATAACATTATTTCAGAACTCATTGACAAACATGTCAATGTTGTCAACAAACAGGAGGACCTAGAGGAACAAGTTGTAGAGTTCTACTCTTCTCTTTACAACAAACACTTTGAAGAGGACCTAAAGAAGGAGGAGGTAAAATGGAAGTTAAAACTCTCTAGTACCCACAATAACATCCTCGCAAGGAAGACAAATGAACAAGAAGTCAAGGAAGTTGTTTGGAGCATTGGTAGTAACAAGTCCCTGGGATCTGATGGTTTCAATGCCTTCTTCTACAAAAAGGCATGGGAGTTAATCAAGGAGGACCTGATTTCTTATGTAAATTGGTTTCTGGAAGGAGGAAACATGGTTAGATAGGTTAATCACTCTTTTTTAGTGCTCATTCCTAAGAAAAAAGTGATATCATCTCTTGCTGATTTTCGACCTATTACTTGTTGCTCGGTACAATATAAAATTATTGAAAAAATTCTAGCTGCCATATTGAAAATTGTACTTCCCTATCTCATTTTTGAAAATCAAGGAGCCTTTGTGACCGGAAGGAGCATTAGTAACTGCACTTTACTAGTAGGGGAATTTTTGCAAGACTACAAGGTGATGAGAGGTAGCAAGAAGGCTTTCCTGAAATTGGATGTGTCCAAAGCCTATGGTAGTGTTAGATGGGACAAACTCTAGCGGATCATGGAACATATAGCTTTTAGTGAGAAATGGATTTCCTAGATGAAACAGTGTGTGGAAACAACTAGTTTCTCCATACTAGTTAATGACACTTCTACATGTATGTTTAAAGGTGAGAACGGACTACGTCAAGGAGACCCACTCTCCCCTCATCTTTTTGTTATTGTCATGGAATATTTCACACAGAAGATGATGGATGTAGAGGAGAAAAAGGAGATCAGCCCATACACTGTGCATGGTACCAAGGTGATGACACATTTAACCTTTGTAGATGATGTGCTTGCCTTTGTTGAAGACAAACAAAATATATTGGTGAACTTATAGTGCCTTCTCAACAATTTTGGTAAGCAAATCATGATGTGTATTAATGCAAATAAGACCCATCTTTTTCTGTCAAAAAACTACTACCAGATGGAGGATAGACTAAAGGATGCTATGGGAGTGGAGATTGGGAATTTTCCTCCAAAATATCTTGAGTTACCGCTTGTTGGAGGAAATCTACAAGTGAAAGATTTTGCTGATTGCATGGACAGACTGGTGGAAATGATTAATAAGTGGCCAACCCAAAAAACATCTATGGTAGGGAGAGCTACGCTTCTAAGGGCTTCTATTGAGGGACTCCTCAATTTCTGGGTGCAACAGGGAGAAATCTATAGTCCGGTCCTAGACAGAATGGAAATGAAGATGGCAAATTTTCTATGAGCAGATGGGTACCATTTGATGAGATATACAAGAATGGTGTTTCCAAAAGATGAAGGAGGACTAGATCTAAAATTACCAAGGGACATAGCAAAGTGGGGAACAATGAAAAGAATTATTACCTACCAGGAAGGCTGGGGGAAATGGATGAAAGATAGATATCCAAGAGGACTTGAGTTCATACCACAAACAAGGGAAGGATACTCACACACTATCAATGTCATGACAGAGATGTGGCAGAAAGTGAGACACCTTTTCATACCACAGATGGATGGAAGATGGAAGCTTAAAGACATGAAGACTAACCTCTGGGATGTCACAAGATAAAGAGCTATAAAAGACAAGCACATAGAATAGGTATGGACAGGGAAACATGTACCAAAGTGGAGTATGTGTGTTTATAAAATTATACACAATGCACTAGCTACTCTGGATAAGATACACATATGGAACCATGAAGTTTCTGCTATTTTCTTGCTATGCAATGAGGTCATTGAGTCTCATAGTCATCTGGTAGGCTGCTGCAAATTTACAAAAGGTGTATGGGAGATCATATGCAAAGAGTTTGGACTGCATATAATGCTGAAGGAGGAACTGAGATGCATGTTGGCTAGCTGCGGACAAAGTGATAAAAGGTGAATTTTGTTTGCCGATCTATGTTATCATATCTGGATGGGGAGGAACACATGAATACATGGAGGTGCATATAATAGTGTAAATAGTATAGCTGTAAAAATATGTTAATGTGTTAGACGTAAGCTGCGTATTTGTTAGTAGAGCAAGCTATGCTTTTTCTTAGGGTGTATGGCATTGGGCCTACATGTAACTCTTGACCTCCTATATTTTTAGGGGAAAGTCAGAATATATTTACCTGATTTCGGTACATACATACATACATACATACATACATACATTCCGACAAGGGAATAGCCCGGTTGGCGAATTCTACTGGTCCCCAATGAAGGGACTCGGGTTCGAAACAACACAGAGAAGCATCTCTTGATTTATCACCCTCCCAGGCATCCGGCCTCCGCCACGGGTTATGGGAGAGGGGGGGGAGAAATATTTCTCTCAATCCCATACATACATACATACATGCCGACAAGGAGTGGCTCAAGTGGTCAAGCACGGTGTCTCCTCATGAAGGAACCCGAGTTCGAATCCCAGTTGCCACCTTGATTTACCACCCTCCTGGGCATTCGGCCTCCGCCACAGGCATGGGAGAGGGGGGGGAGAAATCTTTCTCTCTTAATTCCACACACACATACATACATACATACATGAATACATACATACATACATACATACATACATACATACATACATACAATATATACATACAAAAAGCCACACGTCTCCTAGGTAGGCTCTCCTGGCGATCTCGCGAGAAACCTCATGATCTCCGAGCACCCTAGGTACGGCAACCACACCTTCAACCACCCCGGTTGATGGCTTCCACCCACACAACTCAACATCCCACCCCCAACCCCACACTCGCACAAACCCATCAGCTAACAGATATATGGAACCACCACGGGCTCCAAACCCTAGAACAGATGCACTGAGTGGAGGAGCGACAACCCAACCCAACTAGAGTTTGGAGATGGATGGTTCCAGCTTAGGATGACGAGGAGTCATTTGGAACCAAATTCTCAAGCAACCAGTGAACAAGAAGGAAAAGGATCTAGAGTTCCCAAGACCTTGGGTTGCGGGAGGAGAGGTCCATGTCTAACTGGACAAGGAAGAGTTTGGTAGGATGAATAACATTTGGGAATTCACCATCATGGTGTACACCTTGGGAAAATTCTCATTCTACCATCACTTGCTAGCCCGGGTGAAGAGGACGTGGAATCCAAAGGGGGCGTTTGAGATGCTATCATGAGATCATGGCATCTTCCTTGTTTGGTTCTCTATAGAGGTGGACAAGGAAGTAACATTGGCCATGGGACCTTGATGGTTCGACCAATAGCTGGTGATTGCAAAACACTATCAACATGGTGACGAGCTTTGCAAGGATGCTTTCCTTATGATCCCAACCCAGACAATGTTGAAGTATTTTGGGCAGATATGGACTAGGAAAGCTCCTGGCACCATTCCAGTGGGAGCGGGGACAATGCTACATATTGACGAACGATCCCTGGAGGGTGATGAACTGAGAGTCCTAATGGAGCTGGAGGTCGATGGACCTAAGACAAATGTGGTTTGGCTCAACATGAAGGGGAGAGACCCGATCCCAATGATGATCGAATATGATCGTGTTCCTATTTCTTGCAGGATGTCATACTTTCGGGCATGGCACACAGTAGTGTGGAGAGAAAGAAGCAAAAAAGGTGGGTAAGGATGTTGCCATAAAGAAGACCTAGAAGAAGAAAGACAAAGGGACTATTACTGTGGAGAAGCTAGCGTCTGAGATGACGAACCAACAAACTCCAAGTCTACAACTAGTAGATGGCAAGAAGGCTTCAAGCTCGCAAGCAGGTGATGAAGGTAGAGGAGCATTAAAGGAAGGTAAGAGGACTCCTGAAGACACTATATATGAAGAAGGATAATTTGTCTCCTCAACAAGGAGGAAAGGGCCCAACACGATAGGTATACCAAATAGCATGAGTGTGAGTACCCTCCTAGACACCATGAATAGTTTTGAAGCTCTCTCTGACTCAGATGAGGAGGAGGGAGATGTTGTGGCACAAAAGGAGTAGGAGGTGAGAAAGAAGGATAACAAGAAGTATCCAATCAGGCATACTAGGTCAAACAAAAACCTTTGATATGTCCATGCTCTTATGGAATATTAAGGGTGGGTGCGACAAGAACAAGAAGAAGGAGATCTGAGAATGGATTGCTGCTAGTGGGCACTCCTTGGTTGCTTTGGAGGAAACAAATATAAAGTTGCAAAATAAAAACAATATCAAGTATTTATTTCTGTAGGGATGGGAGCAAATATCTAAAATAGAATGTGCTAATGTAGCCAGCGTTTGTGTGGCATGGAAGCCGAGTGCATGGTAGGTGTGAGTGATACAAATGTCAGACCATCATGTTACAGTTGATTGCAACAATAATGGAGGATTACACATGTGGGTGACAATTGTATACAGACATAATGATGCCAAGGCCAGACTAGATTTATGGAAAGATTTGGTTTCTCTATCCAAACATGTTACTCTACCATGGTTCGTGATTGGGGACTTCAATACTATTCACTTGCAGGCTGAAAATAAGGGAAAAAGGTTAGCTTTGAATGCAGATATAGATGCTTTCAACCAAGCCATTGATAAAGCCAGTCTTTTTGAACTACCAATGATGGGCAGTGATATCTTTACATGGAATAATGAGGGGACCAGAAAATAGGATAGAAAGAAAACTGAAGAGAGCTTTAGTGAACGATGAATGGGTGTAAATTCTTCCTAATATGCAGGTGAAGGCAGGGGGATCTAAGTTAAGTGATCATGCTCCTATCTCAGCTGAAATCACAAAAAAGAAACAAAAGAGGAAACCTTTCAGATTCTTAAATTACTGGGCCGAATGGAAAGGTTTTGAATATGTCATTAAAGAAGGGTGGAGCACATAGGTGAAGGAAATCTAATGTATGTCTTTGAAAAAAAGCTGGCAAGTACCAAGACTACTTTTAAAGATGGATTAAGGCTGAAGTGAGCATCCCAAATCTTATTAAGGAAACAAAATGAGAGTGTAAGGAGGTCAGGGAAAAATTGGGGGTTGACCTCTTAATCCTGAACTTATAGAGAAGGATAGAGACTTGAAAAGGATGCTTGAGGATCTGAAGAGCCAGAGGAAAAATTCTACTAGCAAAGGAGCAGGGGAAAATGGATGGAGGATGGGGACATAAACACTAAACTCTACCACACTCCTATTAAAATAAGGGAGGCTGATAATATTATTTGTGAGCTAGTTTATGTTGAAGGGAGAGTGGCCAAAAAATAGGAGGATCTAGAAGAGCAAGCCATAAACTTCTATACGTCATTATACAATAAGAGTTTTGAAAATGACATAGAGGAGGAGGAGCTAGAATGGAGGTTCAGACTTATAAGAACACATAGTAATATTCTTATAAGAAGAACCAATGAACAAGAAGTCAAGGAAGTAGTATGGAGCATTGGCAGCAACAAGTCTCCAATGTCAGATGGTTTCAATGCTTTCTTCTACAAGAAGACATGGGATATCATCAAGGAGGATTTGGTCGCTTATGTTAGCTGGTTCTTAGAAGGAGGAAATATGGTGAGATAGGTTAATCATTCTTTTCTAGTACTCATTCCTAAGAAAAAGGTTACTTCCTCTCTTACTAATTTTAGACATATTGTATGCTTCTCGGTACAATATAAAATCATTATTAATATTCTGGCTGCTAGATTAGAGATGGTACTTCCCTATCTCATCTATACAAATCAAGGAGCCTTTGTGTCAGGGATAAGTATTAGTGATTGTGCACTACAAGAGGGAGAATTTTTACTGGACTACAATGTCATGAGAGGAAGTAGGAAAGCCTACTTAAAACTAGATGTTTCCAAAGCCTATGATAGAGTCAGATGGGAGAAGCTGTGGTGGATTATGAAACAAATAAGGTTCAATGATCAATGGATATGTTGGATGAAGCAATGTGTTAGTACTACAAGATTTTCTATTCTAGTTAATAGCACATCTACAGGCATGTTTAGAAGAGGTAATGGTTTGTGCCAAGGAGACCCCCCCTTCACCTCTCCTTTTTGTGATTGTTATGGAGTATTTCACACAGAAGATACTACAAGCTGAAATGAAGAAGGAGATCAAGACCTACATAGTTCATGGCACGAAGGTTATGACCCATTTGATTTTTGTAGATGATGTGTTAGTGTTTGTGGAATCCAAGCAACATTCTCTGGAAAATCTTAAAAACTGCTAGGGAAGTTCAGAGAGCAGACAGGGCTATGTGTGAATACAAAGAAAACACATATCTTCTTATCCAAAAACTGCTACGAGATAGAAGATAGGTTAGTAGATTAAATGGGAGTGGAGAGGGGGAACTTTCCAACTAAATACCTTAGTTTTCCCTTAGTCGGAGGCAAACCACATGTCAAAGACTTTTCTGAATGCATGGACAAGATAGAGGAAATGATAAATAGATGGTGACACGGAATACATTCATGGAGGGACAAGCAACACTGATAAAAAGCTTATAAAGTAGGTCTTCTTATTTTCTAGGTGCAATAAGGGGAGATCCCTGGGTCAGTCCTAGACAGAATGGAAATGAAGATGTCAAATTTGCTGTGGGCAAGTGAGCATCATCCAATGAGATATGCAAGAGTGGTGCTGCCAAAAGATGAAGGAGGGCTGAACTTAGAAGCTCCTAGAGACATAGAAAAATGGGGGACAATGTGGAGAATAATAATTTATCAAGAAGGTACCTCAAATTGGGGGAAATGGATGAGGGAGAGATATCTAAGAGGACTGAACTTCAAATCAATGACAAGGGAAGGATACTCACACACTATCAATGTTATGATAAAAGCATGACAGCATGTTAGATGCCTGTTCGTGGCCTAGGATATGGGGAGGTGGAGACTTAGAGATCCAAAGACATGCCTATGGGAGGTGATGCGTTCAAGTGAAGCAAAGGGCATGTATGGGGAGCATATTTGAACTGGTGTGTATGTGCCAAAATGGATTATGTGTGTATACAAAATTTTGCATAGTGTTCTTGCTACCCTTGACATGATAAAGGGGTGGAATTATGATGTTCCTACATTGTGCTTTCTATGAAAAGATGTTGAAGAATCCCACAACCACCTTGTGGGTGAATGCAAATTCATAAGGGAGGTGTGGGATACATTGTGTGAAAATTTCAAAGTGCAACTCAAGCTAACGGGTGATCCAAGAAGGATGCTGACAAAGTGTGGAAATGAAGATAGGTAGAAGCTTCTATTTGTTGATATATGCTATCATATTTGGGAGGAATGGAATATTAGGAGACACAAAGGCACTGCTGCAAATGCTATGAGTATTGTTGTAAAAATTTATAAATGTGTTAAACATCAGTTGCACATTAGTTAAATGAGTAAGTTGGTGCTCTATTTTGAGTTGTATGTCATTTTGCCTACCTGTAACTTTTAACCTCCTATAATTTTAGAAGGGAGTCAGAATATGTTTCCCTGATTCTGATACATACATACATACATACATACATGGTCAAGCATAGTGTCCCCTAACAAAGGGACCCAAATTTGAATCCCAGTTGCCGCCTTGATTTACCACCCACCCGAGCGTTCGGCCTCCGCCATAGGCATGGGAGAGGGGGGGGGGGAGAAATATTTCTCTCTTAATCTTATACATACATACATACACACACACACACACACACACACACACACACACACATATATATATATATATATATATATATATATATATATATATATATATATATATATATATATATATATATATATATATATATATATATATATATATATATATATATACATGCATACATACCTACATACGCACATACATACACACATACATGGGAGAAGGGGATGTTCGACCTCCTTCACAAGCATGGGAGAAGGGGAAAGAATGCCCCTCTTAATCCCATACATAATTACATACATACATCCATGCATACATACATACATACATACATACATACATACATACATACATACATGCCGACAAGGAGTAGCTCAAGTGGTCAAGCACGGTGTCCCCTTACAAAGGGACCCAGATTCGAATCCCCATTTCTTCCTTGATTTATCACCCTCCTGGACGTTCAACCTTCACCATGGATATGGAAGAGGGGGGGATAAATCTTTCTCTCTTAATCCCATACATAAATACATACATACACATTTGGATGCATATGGTAGCTGGTTTCTTAAAGGAGGCAACATGGTGAGACATGTCAATCATTCTTTTCTGGGACTCATTCCTAAGAACAAGGTTACTTCCTCTCTTGTTGATTTCAGACCTTGCATGTTGTTCGGTGTGATATAAAATCATTGCTAAGATTCTGGCTGCTAGACTAAAAATGGTACTTCCCTATCTCATCTCTGAAAATCAAGGAGCCTTTGTGATAGGAAGAAGCAATAGTGACTATGCATTGCTGGTAGGGGAATTTTTGCTGGACTACAATGTTATGAGAGGAAGTAGGAAATCCTACTTAAAACTGGATGTTTCCAAAGCCTATGATAGTGTTAGGTGGGAGAAATTATGATAGATTATGAAACATATGAGGTTCAATGAGAAATGGATTTGCTTGATGAAGTAGTGTGTGGGAACTACAAGCTTTTCTGTTCTGGCTAATGGCACATTAGTAGGAATGTTTAAGGGAGATAATGGTCTGTGCCAAGGAAACCCCCTTTCAACTATCCTCTTTGTGATTGTCATGGAGTACTTCACAAAAGATGCATCAAGCTGAGACAAAAAAGGAGATCAAGCCCTACATAATCCACAACACAAAGGTGATGACCCATTTGATTTTTGTGGATGATGTGTTAGTATTTGTTGAAGCCAAGCAATATTCTCTGGAAAATCTTAAAAAGCTTATAAGTTTGGAGAGAAAATGGGGCTATGTGTGAATGCAAGAAAACACACATTTTTTTATCCAAGAACTGTTGCCAGATAGGAGACATGTTAGTAAATGCAATGGGAGTGGAGAGGGGGAATTCCCCAACAAAATATCTTGGGTTTCCCTTAGCTGGTGGTAATCTACAGGTCAAGTACTTTGCGGATTGCATTGACATGATGGAGGAAATGGTGAATAGATGGCCAACATAGAAGACATCCATGGTGGGGCAAGCAACACTGATAAAGGCTTCTATTGAAGGACTCCTTATTTTCTGGGTTCAACAGGGGGATATTCCCAGTTTAGTACTAGACAAAATGGAGATGAATATAACAAATTTTCTATGGGAAAGCAGACATCATCCTACGAGATATGCAAGAGTAGCTCTCCCAAAAGGTGAAGGAGGACTAGACTTAAAAGCACCTAGAGACATAGAAAATTGGGGGACAATGAAGAGAATAATCATCTATCAAGAAGACACCTCAACTTGGGGGAAATGGATGTGGGAAAGGTATCCAAGAGGACTGGACTTCAAGCTGAAGATAAGGGAAGGATATTAACGCGCTATTAATGTCATGAAAGAAACATGGAAGAAGGTTAGACACCTATTTGAGGCCCATGATATGGGGAGATGGAGACTTAAAGATCCAAAGACATGCCTATAGGAGGTGACGCACTCAAGGGGTGCTGGGGAGAAAATTTGGATGGGCGCACACGTGTTGAAATGGAGTATGTGTGTATACAAAATTCTACATAGTGTTCTTTCCACTCTTGATAGGATAAAGATATAGAACTATGATGTATCACGTTGTGTTTGCTATGCAAGGATGCTGAAGAATCTCATAATCATCTGGTAGGTGAATGCAAGTTTACAAGGGATATTTGGGACACGTTGTGCAAGGATTTCAAGGTGCAACTCCAACTAGTGGGAGTTCTAAAAAGGATGTTGACAAAGTGTGGAAATGATGATCTGAAGAAACTTCTTTTTGCTGCTCTGTGCTACCACATATGGGAGGAAAGGAATGCTAGAAAACATCACGATACTGCTGCAAATGATGTGTATTGTTGTGAAAATTTGTAAATGTATTAAACGTAAGTTGCACATTAGTTAGAAGAGTGAGTTGTATTTTTTTGGTGATGTATGGCATTGGGCCTACATGTAACTCTTGACCTCTTTTATTTTTAGGAGGAAGTCAGAATATATTTACCTAATTTTGATACATGGGAGAGGGGGATGTTCGGCCTTCCATCACAAGCATGGGAGAGGGGGACAGAATGCCTCTCTTAATCCCATACACATACATACATACATACATACATACATACATACATACATACATACATACATACATACATACATACATACATACATACATACATACATACATACATGCGCACATACATACATACATACATATATATGTACATACATACATACATACATACATACATACATACATACATACATACATACACACACACACACACATACATACATACATACATACATACATACATACATACATACATGCATGCATACATACATACATACATACATACATACATACATACATAAATACATACATACATACATACATACATACGAGGATGGGAGAGGGGGAGATAATTCCTCTCTTAGTCCAATACATACATACACAAAAATATACATACACGGCTTGTCCAGAACAAATGGATATCACACTTGATTTACCAAACTCCTCCTATGTTGGGCCTCCATAGGTTATGAGGGGTCAAGAAAGGAATTTTTCTTGATGACTCATATAAAGATACATATATAGATACATACATACATATGCACAAACAACTAAGAGGTCGATAGGAAACTAGTCAATTTTGGTGGCTCCTCATGAAGCATCCCAAATTTCAGTCCCAATGGGGGACTAAGGCTTTTTTACCCATCTTGGGAGCATCTTGACTCTTCTACCTGGGTCAGAGAGAGGGAGATGGAACCTTCTCTTAGATTTGATATGCACTTACAATACAATACACTCAATTAAATTTTAACCCATCCAATCATGATGAATATGAAAACTATTGAACTTCATAAGTATCATATGAACAACCTACATAAAGATATTGAGCTCATTTAGACACTTATTTTTGTTCTTTGATATTTTTACACTTGGTTGAGTCCTGACAAGTCTTCAATGTTTCGTATACTATCTAAATTATCATAATATTACAATTATCATAATAATGGAGATCAAAGATATGACTTCGATAAAGAAGAGGTATTGATATGTAAATATTTACATGAGTGTATGTCGTGTCTATACACTTCTAACCTGACTCTATAGATATGCACATACATGTTCTAGTTGTTTTTCTCTATCATTGTTCTTTTGTGATATTTTCCAATACACAAGTAAGGAGGTCTTTGTTGAGGACTACA
The DNA here is from genome assembly GCA_963693085.1 of Alisma plantago-aquatica. NCBI lineage: Eukaryota > Viridiplantae > Streptophyta > Magnoliopsida > Alismatales > Alismataceae > Alisma > Alisma plantago-aquatica. Next base: position 1,125,972,753 of record OY856409.1, on the reverse strand, counting down.
AAGTGAAAGAATCATTCTAGGAGAAGTAGATTTATTGTGGGGAACCTTTGTATGGACATGTTTCCCTATTTGGACGGATTATCTTAACTTATCTAGTTTATTTTTCTTTATGTATCCTATTCATATTGTGTGAAGACTTATATCTAGACTTTGAGAATTTTGAATAGCTACATTTTATGGATTCTTGATACTCAGTTAAATGGTTTTTGCATCCCAATGGAAAATAACTATATGGTCTTCTCATTTAAGCTCATTTTTGATGTTGGTCGACAACATTTATGTTGATTGTGTTGTAAATCCACACCTTACACATATATAATAATCTAAGACAGTAGGGACCCATGATCCTTTCTCACCTTATTGCTCCTAAAAGTATTTGACATAACCGTAAAATATGTTAAATGTCATACAAATGTGTTTTCATGTGGTTGAAAAAAATCATAAACATGTGATAGTATGTACACTAAAATGTAATGTTAAGAATAATATGTCATTATTGAGGAAAACATATTTTACCTCATTCTTTCTCATCTACATTGGAGTTATCTAGATGTATGTCACATTGAGATCTTTAAGGAGGAGAAGTTCATGATTATCCATTCTGGATATGGAATGTCTCCACCTTCTCAGTGGGGATGCAATCAGGGTACATTCCAGTGGCTATTCATCCTTGGATACTTTTCGCATGTATTGAATCTATCTTATTTTCTTAATTTTATCAAAGTTCTTGCCAAAAAAGAGAAATCACGTGCATAAAAAATCACAAAAACAGTATCATGAAATTGGTATTTTCATAGTTCAAACATGAAATTATAAGAGACAATATATATAATAACATATTGAAATGAAGAATATTTTTTCATGTACCTCTATTCAACAAAATTATGAACATGCCAAGAATATATAACCACCTATTTGATGGTTCAAAATCTAAATATTAGTTATTTAGTCCTTTAGATATCTATTTAAATGGCTTGTAACAATAGTCAATAACTAATGATAGTTCTCTTCAATAATCTTGTGTTTACCCACTTTTAGGGTTCATATAGAAACATAAGCTTAGACAAAGAAAAAAAAACATGATCTATCATTCACATGTTTTTTTAGGTATGTCAAATGTAGCATGTGGTTTGGTTTTTAAAATATTATATTAGGAACCGTTATTCATAATTTTATATCACTGATTTATTTATATAATTATTAGCATGATCAATCAATACCATCAAGGTTAGATCCTAATTAGATACCCCACATATATTTAGGATGATAATGTTACTTCGATGGAATTACCTTAACAATTATCGATTTATTAGATTTACTCATTATTTAAAGACATGTATTTCCCCATTTTTTATATATTAATTTCTCCAAAATCTTATATATAAGTTTGTCTAGATTATACATAATTCAATGAACACACCGATATTTTTCTAGTGAATATTAGGCTACCAGAGTTACTTGTGCATGATTCGAATATTCTATCTTTGAATATTAACATATATATCTATTGGATGTACTTACCCGAGTCAATATCTTTTTCAACATGTGTATTAAGATCAACAATAAAACACTCTAAGATTATTCACCCATCCTTTTTTTGGTGTCACTTTGGACCCCCTTGATGAAATTTCTTAGGAATTGGCTCATGCAATTAGATACACCTACCATAAAATGTCCTTCCTCTAGTGAGAATGCTTCCTATAAGACAAAACTCTCATGTCCAATCTTCCTTGTACAAAATATCTACAACAAACAACTTCACCATATCCTTGCTTATCCTCTAAATCACATATTCTCTTTTCTAGAGGTCTAACTCTTCATATTTTTGACACAATCATTATCTATGTTGTTGTAATGGAGCAAGTAAAGGAGAAAAAGGTTTCACATGTCCTCCCTAACAACTGATGAGACCTAAACTACCTCACATTTCAAGAAATATTAGGGAAACCTTGAGTTGATGTATGATGCTAAACATGTAAATCCATTTTTTGGAACCAAATGGTTGGATAAGATCGTGCCTTCACTCACCATCGATGATCATGGAGGAACCAAAACTTCCACTTATGCAACCCATGTCTCCATGAGAACTCTATGACAAAGACCATCCCTGTATAGTGTCATTCAATCAACTCTTAGTGTCTAAAAAGCACAATGAAAGTGTCATTCAACTTAGATCTAGGTGTGTAGTTGATACATAAGATTCATGACTTGATGTAATCTATCATCATTATTTATATCAAGTTTCCTTTGTAGATATAATAATCATTACTCACAATCAGTGTTCAGGAAATCGGTCCGTGCGGCCGCATATGCGGCCGCTTAAGCGGTTCGGATAGGGGACCGCACCGCATATGTCAAAGCGGACCAATAATCGGTCCAGGCCCGATTATGCGGCCGATTACCCGCTTATGCGGCCGCTTAATCACCGCTATTCCAAACACACATACATGGACTTGAAGAAATGAAATTTATATGATATTTTAGTTGTTTCTAATTAAATATTTATAGGATATTGCTGCTCCCTTTCTTCTAATCAATCATTCTATGTTGTCCTTGTATGTAATTGTTCAATGTGATATATAATTCTATATGACTGATATATAAATATACATAGATATATTAATTTATTAAAAAAATCCAAAACCGCATGTACTCCCGCATATACTCCCGCATACCACATATACTTTATTCAGTGCCCCGTCTGCTCGTACACCGAATAGCGCTTTTCTGAACACTGCTCACAATAACATCATAAAATGCTTGAAACTTCTAACATAAGTTCCATACACCCCAAAAAAAACTAAAACCAAATATATGGCCAATATTCCATTTTGTCACTAAAATAAATGCCTTAAAAATATTTTTCTAAGAGTATCAAATTAAGATAAATACCGAGTATGATTGAGATTACAAAATACATTATGTTATCCTTAAATACTCGCTTCCCACATGTACTACAAGAATTAGCTCATCCCAATGATCTAGTAAACCTAATTAACCACTTAGAAAATCATGAGAAGCACAATTTATTCCTCATACATATACAAAAAAGTAGCCAATGACCCTCAACCATTTGTAGTCCTTGTTTGATATCATTAAACATTGATGAGGACCTAGGCATCCCAGTTTAACCTGTGATTTTCTTGATTAGAGTTCCACTAGTTGTAGGAGACATAACCCCCTTCCTTGACCTTTGTTACTCAATTTGATAAAACCCTCCAAAATTATGGTAATCAAATCAATCTAAGCTACTCATAAATAGGTTTCATACCTTGAATTAGTTAAACCAACATATTCTTGAAATCTCATCTACACATTCTACTATATATTTGAACTCAACTGCAACCAATCATGTAAAAAATTATCACATCAAACTAACCTAGGTTTAGGATAAATGCAAAAGAAAATGGAAGTACATATACATTATTGAACTCTCATACTTAGTTTCTGACACCTAGGATAATGCATTTATTAAATGTCTTCTTATGGACACGACTCTTATAAATAGCTTTATTTTTTGGCACACTTCATTATATATAAAAATATAGAAGTTGTGATAATGAATGATGTATAATCTATTTTGGGTCTTGGACTATGACTTTCAATGGACCATGACCTTTGTCCTAGAAGGTGCACATCTTTAACTCACATTCAACCCCACATCCTAGTGGAACAAATGAATCAAAAGTGTGTTCAATGATTTTTAAGTTTATCCAAATAATGAAAAATGAAAACACCACAATATAACACTACAAATTCTAGTACTGAAACCATCAGATACATATACGTGCAAGCGTATTGATTGTTTTGGTATACCAGTGGGTTTACCACCAATACCATCAAATATTGGGAGTACCATTGCAAAATGCACCACTTATGCAATGATACTTGGCGGTACTAGAGATATAATGCCCCCATTACCTTCATTTACGAGAGTGATTTGTTGTTGTTTGGAGTGGATAAAGTTGGTGAACTTGGGGTGATTTTTTATTGGAGCTTTCATGATCCCACATAAAGGTATTTTACTTAATTTCTTTTTTTTGCCACCATTTCCAAACTCTCCTGTCTATTTTCTTCTTTTTTTTACCTAAAATGTGCACCAAACACACCAATCTTATATCTACTAAAAAATACATATGTTTCATACTTCTTATCACTATATATATGCCTCTATTATGGAAATCTACTTATTTATCACTAGATCTACCTAATTAACACAGTAATAGTTACTATTATCATGTAATTCAACTATTTATTAGAAATAATATAGTAATTACCATTATTAATATGTATTTAGTTTAGGTTTAGTAGTATAAGTTCTACAAAAGACTAACATGAACATATATAAAAGCATACTTCAAGATATTCATATATTTTCTTTTTTATTTATTAAATTTTCTAAAAATAAATTACAAATCTTATTTTTCTTCTACTTCTCTATATAGTTGTTTGTGCTAAGGTTATATAAAATAAAATGAATGCTTGGAAACCTATCACTTGTCCTTTTATTAAATGAATTCTTATTTTATGGTTTTAAAGATAATTTCAAACTTTTTTCAATATTTAAGATAAAAATCTATTTTTCTTTTACATAAAATCTTAAAAATTTATGTTTGTTCTATAGTACATAAAAATATCACATACTTATTTAGTATTGTAGAATTGCCCCTATTTTTTTTTTCTTTCTATAATGAATTATATATTTCATATTCATAGTGTACATTTGTTACATTTGTTATACAATTGAGTTACTAAATACTAACACATCTTTTGTTTAGCTTTGTTGTGTTTGCCTTTCTTTAGAGTTGACTTTTGTGAAGATGTCTTATATTTTAAGTGACACTAATGGTGTTGGGGCTAATCAAGCTACAAAAATGGATGTTGATTTTGTATGAAGTCACACACTCATATTCTTGGGGCTAAGGGAAAGATTATGTGACACTAATGTAAGAAAACAATTGGTGAAAGGGGAATCACTAGATTCAAGGGTCACATTAACATTGCTGATAAAATGTAGAAATATGCAAGAAGTGATCCTAAAGTGTTAGTGTTGACTTCAAGAAGGTGATGATACTGGATAAGGTATATATTTGATTAACAAACTGATTACATCTACATTCATGTTTTATCATGTAAATATCCCTAATTTATATGTAAATATATTTTTTAGTTGTGATAGTTGTGTGAAGGCAACACATGTTGGTTATATGCCCTGAGAGCCATCTTGTGATGATTGTAAAAGAGATATTTGTACTTGATTTTATTATTAACTAAATAAAACTCACTTATTATATTTGTTTAGTATAAATATTAATATATAAACTTAAGTTGAGAAAACAATATGGCACAAAGTGGTAGTGGTGCACATGGCAATAGGGTTGGCAACTCCTTGCAACCTCCATGTCCTCACACAACTTCAGTTGATTCTCTACCAAAGTATCCAAATCAAAGCAAAAGATCATGGTCTGATATGTTTCAACCTTCCAGGAAAGGGGATGATACTTCTCTAGATAACACATATTGTATTGATGGAAGGAGGACTTGTTTACTCAAAAGGAGAAATAGTAGAGAATGTTGAGAAATGGAAAAATTGCCTTGCATGTTACATTGTCAGCTTCAAACCCCATCTTCTATCTTTAGAGTTGTATTTGTCTTAGAACTGGTGGGTGAATGGCACCATTGAAGTCATTGTTAGAGGCAATGACCTATTCTTTGTCACATTCTTAGATCCCCTTGATCTAGAGAAGGTGCTTGAGTGAGGCGTGTGGACTATGAAATGTAAGTTTGTGGTTCTGATGTGTTTGAAGCCGGGTGATGCAATCTTAAGGTTCAAACTATGTGATAATCCTATCTAGGTGAAGGTTCAGTATGTCTCATTGGAACTATGGGACAAAAGAATGTCTGATCACATTGGTTCCTATCTAGGGATTCCATTATGTTTAGATATATTGACAAGTGAATGTAAAAGGATGGAGTTCACCATGCTTCATGTCCTCATTTTTGTAGATTTTGATTTTCCTATGAAGTTAGAGTTGTGTTCTAATGATGGGGACTCTCACACCATTAGATTTGAATACAAATGGAATCTAGTTAAATGTAGTTCATGCAAATTATTTGAGCATGGTGAATGTGTGAAGAATGTTTTAGGTGGAAAGAACGTTTGGGTTGAGAAAAAGTAACCAAACTCTAATAGAATTACACATTCTTCAACTACTATGAACTCAACCAATGTTGTTAAATATTTATTAATGATAGTACTGAGGATCAAAGTTTTATCAAACAAATTCAATAGAAGGAAGATAATTCTAGGGAGGCTATTCACCAACACGAGGAAGAGGAATTATTGAAATTTTTTATAGAGTTTGAAAACAAAGAGAAGGTGCAGGGGGCAATGCCATTATTATTACTCCTAGAAAACACCTATTGATACTAACAAGGTAAAATAAACAATTCAATGATGTGAATAACAAGAGGAAAGCTAAATCTACAAAGAAGATTGTGATCACAATGTTAATAAACATATTTTGAAGATTTGAGAGGCACAAGTGATAAGGGTGTGACATAGGATCCTGGCCTAGAACAGGAGGAAAATGCACCAAATGTATGATTTCTATATTTATATAGCCTCCTGGAATGTTAGAGGGCTTATTAACAAAACCTTGAAATTTTAAGAGGAGTTAAAGAGGGAGAGGCCTCATATCATCATTCTTACCGAAGATAATATTAGGAGTAATAAAATACAGAAGTTATAGACAACTTCTTTCCTGGGTTTTCTTGGATTTCAAACCATAAATCCCATGTTTTGGGTAGGGTTATTATTTTGTAGAGAGAAGAACATTGTTCCAATAGGATGCTCCCTGAATCTGATCAGATGGCCCACTCAAGGGTGGAGGTATCATGTGTTATACCTTGCTCTTTTGTTATTACTGGGGTTTATGGCCATAATAATGATTATAATATATCTATTATTTGGCACAACATTAAGGATTTGTATGACAATACTAGGGATCCATGGGTTTTGATTGGTAATTACAAAGTTGTTAGGAAGGAGGCTAAATGCATCGGTAAAAAACCCTCTAAGAGTAAAAGTATTCAAGAATTCAATGATTGTATACTCAATAATGGTCTGTTTGAATTAATTTCAAATGAAGTTTTCTATACATGGGGCAATCACCACAGTGGTAAAGATTTCATCATTTCAAAGATTGACAAAATTTTGTGTAACTTTGAGCTTATGTCCATGCTTCTTGATTTTAAAGCCATTTCTCATCCTACTATCACTAGTGATCATAAGATTATTACTATGTCTATTGGGAAGGAGTCTGTTATTGAAGCTCCTTTCCTATTTATTAATGCATGTGTATTAAGAGAGGGCTTCAAAGAATGTGTTTCTAAATTTTGGAATATTGATGTTGATGGGCATACTATGTTCATGCTAAACAATAAATTAAAAAGTGTTAAAGAAGGTCTTGTTTCTTAGAACAAGGAGGGTGGTAATCTATCTAATAATGCAATGATTTTAGAGGAAGTTTCTATCTAATACCAAAAGGAGCTTGATAGTAACCCTTATGATGAGGACCTTACTTTAAAAGCTGTGAAGAGTCGTAAAGTTGCAAATTCTGCTTTGGAACATGAGTTATCATTATGGAGAAAAAAACTTCTCACAACCAATGACTAAAAGAAGGAAATATAAACTCTAAGTTCTTCTACTCCTCTATTAAACTTTGAAGAGAAATAAATCATATTATATGCATAGACATCAATGCCACCACCTGTAATGATATGAAGGAGGTAAAAAGGTATATATGTATTGCTACTATAGTGATATCTTTAATACTAGTTTCCCTGTCAATGACAAAAATCTTGAGAATCTCAATTTCTACAAGATTAATGACGTGTAGAGACTTCAATTGGATAATATTTTTCACCAAAAGAAGTGGAGGATGTCTTTCCCAACTTGAATGTTGCTAAAATTCCAGGCTCTGATGGGCTTAATGAAAAGTTTTGTAGGGAGTGTTGAGGTATCATGAAAGACAATGTCATCTCAGCTATCCTTGACTTCTTCAAATAGAGGAGGCTGTTGAGAGAAGCAAATAGAATCTTTATCTACCTTATTCTAAGGAATAATGAACTCATGAGCTGACATCCCATCGCTCTGTGCAAAATCATTCACAAAGTGATCTCCAAGACCTTGCAAATAAACAACAATACATTCTTCCTTCTCTGGTGAGTTTTAACCAATGTGCTTTTATTAAGGACTTAGTATCAAAGATGCCATCTTATTATCTAATGAGATCATTCATGACTTTAATAAGAAACATGGTCATCCTTGTATGTGCATTAAAGTTGACTTGTCTAAAGCTTATGATTCTATTAGATGGGAAAATCTATTTTTCATTCTTAAGAAGATAAACTTTCCAATAAGCTGGATAGTGTGGATTAGATATTTTTTCACTTGCCATCTGATCTAGTTTGATTAATGGGGAACCTACTTAAAGTTTTACTCCTACTAATGGTGTCAGGTTGGTGATCCCTGGAGCCTTACTTATTTATGTTGATTATGTAGTTCTTTACTCATATTATGGATAAGAAAGTGGAGAATGGTGTTATCTGCCTGCCTAAAGCTTCCAAAACTTAGAAGTTTCTCACTTAACTTTTGTAGATGATCTAATGATCTTTATGGAGGAAAATGAACAAAATAGTAGAAGTTTGATTTCCATTTTTAGAGATATGAAAACTTTGATGGGTCTAACCTCAATCATGCCAAGGATTCTGTGTTTTGCTTTTGTGATGCTGATAAGAATGGCATCTTTGGTATTTTCACCATCATGGAAGGTTATCTTTTGTAGAGAGATATCAAGATTACTCTTTTTATTGGAAAATTAAAAAGGGATTTCTGTGCTACCTTGATTGATTGGATTAAATCTAGATTCAAGGGGTGGAAATCTAAATTTTTATCAGTGGTGGGTAGGCTTGAGCTTATTCATTCTACCATTGTGTCTATGCAATTATTCTAGTCTTTTACTTTTCCTTTGCCTTGTTCTATTGTAAATGAAACTCAAGCTTTGTGCAAGGATTTTCTCTAGGGTTATACTAATAAGAAGAAAAATATTCACCTTGGCATAAGTTACTTTGCTAAAAGATGAAGGGAGTTTAGGTATTTAATCCATCATAGATACTATTAAAGACACTACTTTACTTAATCTCTAGAATCTAGCCAGCAAGAAGGACAATTTTTGGGTAAGGTGGATTCATGAAAAATACTTAAAAACACTATTTGGCAAGTTAAAATAAATCATTACTCTTCCTGGATTGTCAATCCGTTAATCTGTGTGAGAAGTGAGTTACTAGTTCTTGTCAATTACAATGTTGGAGATGAAAAATCCTACATCTTATGGTGGATCCCTGATTTTTTGGGAATAGTTTCTTTGGAGGTTATTGGTCCACAAGCTATGCTAAGCCTGGGGTTTTCTTCTGATGCCAAAGTCTATTTCCTTATTGATGAAGGTGTTATGAAGGTCCCAAGTAATCATAAAAATGTTCCAATTAATTCTCTATTGAAAGGTAGTCCAACTTCTTTGGCTGGAGTGGATAGGATTCTCTATGTAGGGGAGGCCAATATAAATCTAAACATGTTGTGGAATGCGATAAGATGAAAGGAGAAAGGAAGTCATTTTTTTTACTTGGATCTGGAAGTTTAAATATCCAAGGTGGAAGGTTGGTCATAATAAGTTACTAACTTCGGATTATGTCAAAAGGTCAGGGATTGCAGTTGTTTCTATTCGCTTTCTCTTTATGGCTGGGTATGAGGATACAAATCCATTATGTTTCAATGTTTTTGTTCTTTAGAAATTTGGATATGGGTGTCTTCTAACTTCAATTTTTTGGGGCCTCCTATTTGTCCCTCGAATCTAGTCAATTAGAATAACAAGGATGCTCACTTGTTGGCTTTGATGATTTTGCATGCCCTTTGGAGAGAGAGGAACTTTTGAGTTAATGATGGTAAGTATACAGTTGCTAGCAAGCTTTTGGCTCTGATCAAATATGATGTTACTCTATTAAGATAGCTTTCTTGATCTTATGCTTTTTGTCTCTTTCTTCTCTAAGAGACCTTATTTTTGGACAGGTTCCCTACATAGTTACTACCTACTCGATATATGTATTTTGTATTGGATCAATCAACTGTTATAGACATTGATCTCGTTCCTTCTTATAAAAAGTACAAAAAGAGAGAGTGATCTTTGACATAAAAAAACTAATGAATAAAGTTAATAGTGTCCTAATAATGTTTTAACTTGATGACATATGGTTTGTGCTGAGGATCTGAACATGAGATCATATATATAGTGGGAATACTCATTCTTTCTATAACCTTAGTTAATTATTATTGTGGGTCGTATAGGACAACACTAATACACAAGACTAGCATATATGGTGAGTAATGACTACGTATCTTTAGTCATGATATTGTATATCAACTTAGACACATGGGTACTTATTAGAGAACAAAACATATTGGACAAACCTACCTTGAAATTGGCACATGGAATTCATGTAATGACATGTAGAGTCATATCTCAATATGATAGTGGTGACTGCAATCCTTAGACCTGAACTCACTAGAGTAACACATGTTGTTTAGTTTACTTTGACACTAGACCAACATGCTCTAAAATATGAGGTGCCAAAAAGGTGGTGATTGGGTACACTATGACACATGGGGCATACTTCGAGTGATGATGATGGAATTTGTCCCTACATTGGAGTGATACCCCAACCATTTGATAAGAGAGACTATGAATTATTTGTCCATACCCATATGAGTAAATATATGGTATCGAGCTCACATTATATCAAATAGTCTTCTCTAGTTCAAGGAACATAGATTGTTTGCTAAGAAGTGACATTCAATGCCTCAGTTTCAGTTTGGATATCTATGATAACGAGATTATACAGTCATGGTAACATTGATCACTTTACATGTTGTAGTTGTTCTCAAACTTATTAATTTACTTGGATGGAAATGTTGTGTGGCTAAACACCAATCTTTGCTTGTGTTTCTTTTAATATCACTACCAACATAGTTAGGAACCTACCAGATAGTGGCAGATCTTGACTGGGTGGGGGGCAAGGTGTTAATATAATTTTGAACCTGATCGGGTCCAAATCTGACTTAGATTTTTAAACAAAAAAATGATATCAAAGTTTTATTATGAAAAATTATATAAACTCAACTACCTTGTATTATAAATATTCTCAAACCAAATTTAGATGCGACCCGATCTAGTTCATTTTTTAGTTTGACTTAATTTTGATTTTTTGACGCCACCCATTGGTCCCAAGGGTGGTAAAGGAAATTCCCCCACTGCCTTGGCTCTGCCTACTATCTAAAATAGGGGAATAGGGAATTCTCTAAAGCAACATGTCCATGGTGTGAGGAAGCTTGGCACACAACCTCCTATGTCATTCACTACCGCATTAGCGTGCCCAGATGACTTGTACAAAGTAAGCAAATTGGGGTGCAAGTGTAGGCAACAAGTCACGTGGTTGTTCGATGAACTGAGATTTAAAAAGGTTGGAAGATCTGACCAAAGAAGATGATAGCCCTGTAGATTCTTTCCCATGGTTCAATCCTTCCCAGTAAAACAATCACAAAATTTTTTAATGTATTATATACATGTGAGGAAAATACATTAATTTGACAGTTTAACTAGATACTTAAAATTGTCTCCATGTAATAAAGCAATTTGCATTGAAAAAATTCCATACATGTTTAAAAATATGACTCATATCTTGACTCAAATAATAACCCAAATATGAATTGAAAGGAAAACTTTCTTGAATTTATAAAAAAACTCATTGCTTAAGTAATTGATTAAAACCTTCTTACCTTAAACATTGGTTTTTTCATTTAGAAATGGTGGAAACACAACTTTTTGTCCCTCTTCCTTCTATTTCAATATAAGTTGTTATCATTTTTATGATTATCTTATGCATAAAAAACTAACTACAAATAGTAAACATGATTATACAGATCAACTTGAATATTAAATATTGCACATGATTTTCTACTTATAAAATATGTAATTTGTTTCATATATCATTCAAGTAGTTGATACCCGAGTTAATATTAAATGTATGTCTAATTTCTCTTACAAATAAAAATCATTATAGTGATATGAAACTCATATATTTTATTGTGACGTTTTGAATTGATTAATAATATTGCAGACATATTCATATAGGAATTAAAATAAAAACCATAAAACTAAAAACAATATGAAGAAGTCCTAAATTATAATTAGGTACAAGATGTTAAATTTGGAAGAGAAGAAACATGAAAATATACATGAATATTAGCTACATGTATTGCATTAAAGATGAGGATCTTTCACTCAAAAGATATGAGTGTGTTACCGGAAGTCTAACTATTGCATAGTTAGTCATCTATATAAGTTTACTTGTGGACTACTAAATGGTAATTACAAATTACTTTTATTAAAAGATCTCACCAATCCGACTATAAAAAGATACAAGGCATGCAACTTGGACAAATTCTATCATAGGAGAGAAATTTTAGGGAAAGAAGGAGAAGATAATGTTTTCTCCCAATGGCTAGAAAATATGATGGGGGGAGAGCACACAAAGGAATGAATAGGGAAGATTTTTATGTATTTTACCATATCGATTCCCATCAAATTAGAGTGCATACAAGTAAAAAAGAATATATTGAAAGAGACATCATAAATCAGAGGGAAACTTACCAGAAAATATAGACAAAAAACGGGAGTGAAATATGAAGATATGAAGAAATATTTAAGTAAAATTTTGATTTTTTTGATGGAAATACAAATCTATAATAAAATATATTGTGCAAAACTTGGAGGAAAATTTGACTGAAAACATAGAGAGAAGCATTTCTAATTGATTGAACATTTGTAAGTAATTTGAAATGAGAAACAAAGTTTCAGAGGGTGCATAGATACAATGATTGAATTTAGTAGGGAATATATTGAGATATACAAGATAATTCTTATGCATCCCATAAGTAATACAAATAACTAGACAAATTTTAATTCTTATAAAAATATATTTTTTCTTTGATACCATTTCCTTTGCTTCTATGTACAAACAAAACGTACTAAATATCAACTATCATACTTCACCCTCTCTCTTCCTAAGATAGAGTGAGTTTTTCTATATTATTTATTCTCTCTCTTACAATTTTGATTATTCCAATTATGCCCTCAATCATCTCCTTCACTAAATTGATCAATTGGATTATCAAATTTCATTTAATACCATCCATAGTATCACATAAAATCAAACATACAAGCAATATGATATGTGGTCAATTGATATGGACAACAATAGAATTTTGACTCCAATTTTGTACCTTAGATACATAATGACACCTTTAAGCTACCCCTAAAATTTCATTAGAATTGGATGTACCAATTAGGAGTTATTCACAATTGAAATTTATGTGTATTATGTCATCCATTAATCCCTAGGACCTAAGTTTCCATTCTGATTTGATAAATATATGTCACACACCTTTTCTTTCTTTGTTGGGGGCAGATTTATGAACCAAGGATCAACCACAACCGTCCGATCAGTTGATCAGGGATCGCGTGAGATCCAATGGTCCCCGAGTCGTCCCTAACCTCCCGCAAGACCCAGTCTCCACCCCCAACAGTGCAGTAACCTCTCCAAAATAGCTAGCACCTGAATCTTATCACCTCAGTGCGAGATATTTGGAGGATAGACTCCTCTCACCAAGATGAGTTCAACGAACATCTACTCATCCCCCCTCGTACACGGATCAGGGAGAACCAACTCCTTCTTTCTTGTGCCTCCCATTGGTGGTGACACCCATCTTAGGGCTCGTTGCCTCGACCACCCTGTGCCTATTTAAGGACTCTAAGAGATTCACCGACCTCCCTTTTATCACCCCCGACCCTTAATTCAGATGAAGCATGCCCCTTCCTCCTCAACCTCAAGCTCCCTCACCCTCACCTGACTGACCTCCTTCTTGCTCCAGTGACTTCCACCATCCAATCGAACGCAGTTGCACCATTATGGGACCTCAGTGAGGAGATCCCCACTACTCGTTGGAGTTGCGGAAGCCCGGGATGTTGGGTCGACGAGCCGTGCAACCAAGCTCGAAGAGCTTCACTGTCGGCGAGGTTGGAGCCTTCTCGGAGCCGAGGGAGGATTGCAAACACACCAGTAGACCACCACGAACCTTCAAACGCCCTCAATCTAGCCCGAGGGAAGGTAAGGCTCCAGATCCCATTTTTTGTTCTTTACACCTATTAGTGATCATTTTTGACCTGTAGTCCACCTCCAATCGAGTTTTTGAGCTCACTAAACTTGGGGGAACCTCACGAAGAGGATCCTCCCATCCTCACACTTCCCGACACCCCCTAGCTAGCCCAAGCTACCTCCACTTTGCCTACATCGTTCATTCTCCGCTGCCATGGCGTGAGTGAACAATCAAAGGGGTAAATTCCCCTCTCTGACCATGTGCTGTCACGCAACACATTTACCCGCAAGGGGTATTTCTGTCCTATGCCTCCTAACTGTAATGACCCGCACTTTTGAGTGTCTAAAAGACCTTAAAGTCACATATCGTTAATCATGAATTCTAGAATCAGATTCATGAAATAATACAAAATAGTAAACAATTTCCATTAATGATCAAATATTTACACATTTACATAAAAAGCTCCTCTAAGGAGTTACATAACTTTTAAACAGAATAAAGTTTTACATGTGTGAAGATAAACCATTAAGACTAAACCTTCCTGATTAAACTATAGTATCTTCAACATCTCTATCTGTACCCTCATGTCCACGAATCAAGTATATCTGATACTTAAAACACTAACAAACAAATACGCGGTCAGTATATTACTATACTGGTATGTGGGTTGAAACAATAATCACAAGTATAGAGATAAGCAAACATCTTTATCTTGCATATAAGAACATACTTATTTTTGATATTCTAGCTCTTATCTGGTCTACTATCTCAGGTGTAATCACTATCCCTCTGGGGCTCGTGTGCATTACCCTTAAGATCAATCTAACCCAGGGTTTAGAATATTGTTATTTACTTTGCATGATACTCATAGGAACTTTATAGTTTGCAAGAACTAAATAAACAAGCAAGCAGTTTATTTTTCATTCAATCTCATCGAGAAACATCGGCAATCTCAGAATACGATACATGTATTCATAAGTGTAACCACGTACCTTATTTCATCGCAACAACCATGTAGAATATCATATACTTTACGAGTGTATCCAAACATCCAAGTAACCAAGCATATAATCAACAATATCTGAAACATGCATACTACATATGTGTCACCATGTATTCTCATTGTACTAGACAGATCTAGATGTGCTCCTAAACTAGGGTTTAGGGTTGTCTCATGTTTGGACCAGGCATTAGGGTTACAAACCCTAATTCCATCATACCGCAGTTTCTAAGATTGCAATCTCACTTATGAATATTAGGTTAAACCCTAATCATCATCTTAAGCATATTAGACTACTCATTACATCTAATTCACATTATCAACATTAATATTATCTCAAGATGTTCCCATTAGTTTAAAAACTCTACAACAACATATATAAGATTACTAATCTGGAACTGTCCATTATTCAACATTATCAAGGTTTTACTCATTATACATGGCAAGATCCGGTGTTAGCCTAACATGAATGAAGCTATTCAATTAAGCATCAGATTAAGTCAATTCTAGGTTTTCCTTTACATTAAACACCTCTAAACATGAATTGCATATATTTTTCAAACAGGAAGCATAATTAGGTTCTGAAACTATTTTATTTGGATTTCTCTCATTTTTCTGAGCAATTTTCATGTATTATATGTCCCCATCTGAGCATCCTAGTAATTTCTATCATTTTTATAAATTTATTATTAACTGACCAATGAACCACTAACACGTTAGCTTAAAGATGTTTTCATCATTATTTGGCTAAGTTATAGAAATAGAGTAGAATTACCTCTACGCCCCTGTGCTCTAGTCAGGCGCCTCGTGGTAGAAGGGTCATTCAACTGTGAATCTCCTTCTTCCTTGCGATCGATGTGACTCCCGCTGGATCTCGTCCGCATGCATCAACGCCCGACACCGCTACCTTTGATGCCCGCCTCTCGAGTGACGCCCCCATCTCTGTCTTTCTCTATCTCTCTCTGGAAGGTACATCTTTGTGCCCTCCATGCTACTGAAGAGCCTCCCCCGTCCAACATGTTCCCTGCTCATGCCGACGCCCTGGCTGTTGGACGCCATGGCTGTGGCTTCGTGCCCAGTCTCTACTCGACTACCTCCGTCATTCGACATGTCCCTGTGTGCTTTCCCCCGCCTCTGCTCCATGCGAAGGCGATGCTCGGCCTTACGTGCCTCTGCCTGCCCCTGCAGTAAACCACCAAGACCATCCCGACCGCCCTCAGGCCCTCACTTCTTCCTCCACCACGGTCTGTAGTGGTTGACAGTCTATAGGAAAATAACGCCACCTCCGACCAGCCTGTTCAGAGAGGAGCAACGTCGACCAGAACATCCTCTTTCTTTCTTTCTTTCTTTCTTTCCTAACCTCTCCGACAATGCCTCCCAACTCACCATCATGACTTGCACTCATCGCCTTCCTCCTCTTCACTCAGCACACCACCAGGACACAGGCTTCCCTACAGTTGCCGCCTGGTTATCTCTGGCGAGCACCAGCCTACTGGGGAATCACCCCTTCCCTTGGATCTGCGGAAGGATCCCCATTTCTCCTGGTGGGCGTGCGCCTTCTTTGAACACAATAGAGTTCAGACTGTGCTAAAACATGGGATAGAGTCTAACAATCTAGGAATAAAGGTGTCCCTCCTCCTCGTCACGTTGGGATCCTTATATAGATCATATGGGGAAGCCCTAGCCCTAGGTGGTGGAAGACCACGAGGAAAGAGGTCTCCAAGGGGTAGTCCAACCCAAAGAAACTAGGTTTCCTTAATCTTTTCTCCTTGGGGTTCAAGGAATGTAAATTGACAAGGCATATTATATTGTTTCCAAAAGAATTCATGATTACTTCCTTTCCATAACTATTAAAGGATATCCCTTTTATTCAAAAGCACCATCTATTATTATGCGAAGCAAAGAATATGTTGCTTTACCTAAAATTCTTGCCTTTTATATATAAATCCAAAAGTCACTTAAAACACTACCATAATCTTATTAGGACTTGGATTTTGCAACAAAAGAAGTCATTAAGAAATATTTAGTTCTGTATGGTGCCTCATCCATGATGTTTCCAACTCATAGATAATTATCCTCTAATTAACTAAAACACCATAAATTATATTTCTTTTGGCAACTTGACAATTACTTCATTTATCATAACAAAAAGCCATCATTATTAATTCAGGTACAATACCTTTGATTTATTTAACTTGTGTCACAAGAACCCATGCCAAAAAGATTATCTATATTGTCATTTCACCAATAATACCATTTAGGAATTGATAAATCAATTAATTTACCTAATTCATTTTTTACCAAAACTGAGGATATTACATTCACCCCTCCTTAAAAGGAATTTTGTCCCCAAAATTCACACCTAGTCCCCAAAATTCACACCTAGTAAGCTTTAAGGTGAATGATATCTCAACTTAGTTTCAAGCCTTAGAGTTAGCAACCCCAGATAGATATTCTTAATATCTTTTATTGATATGCTAGTTTCACACATCATTATTAGGATTGGTACTTGAATTGAAATTCAAATATATCCACATCTATAGTATACACATCTTATCATCACTTTGATGATTTTATTCTTACTTTGTGATCAATTTCTCTTTTCACCTAGGTTTCCAACCTAGATTCATTATTTTCACCCAAGGGTGAGGTAACACCTCTAACCCTAGGTCATGTCATTACAAATTCAATGTAGGATATTCACCCTCTTTATCTCAATTTTTAATCATAATGTGTGTCTATCCAATCTCCCTCCCTCATAATGAGATGAAATAAGCATTTGACTGCAGCCCAAACACAAAGTTCATTCCATTCTAAGAGCGGGGATTGTACATCCACACATTACCTTGCAATTTCACATATTAAGTTGAATCATACTCGATATGAATCTAAACTTACTTGTTCTTAATTTCATAGAATTCATATATTCCATGAAATCAAGTGTCCCTTTTCTAACTCTTAAGTTAGGGCACAACTTCTCTCAAATTTTTATGACTTACTTATATCTTTTATATTTAAACCTCATTTTTATAAGTCTTAGTCAATTCCTTGAGGTCTCTAGGGGTATAGGTACCTTTGGAGTGATATCATCCTTATGCATCAAGAGAGTGCCTTTCACATTCACCCATTAGGCTACATGATCCTCATGGAGGTAGCTAATCTCCTGAGTAATGTACCTTGGGTAAACCTAGCTGTTACCTGCTGACCACATGGTCATGTGCATTTAAGGCATATCAACTCCCAACCCATCGGTCCTATGTACCTTTAATACAACCTAATTGACCCTAGGATTGCATTAGGACTCGACCCTCCCTAAGGGTTTCTTTTGAGATGTCACATCTTTTAAGAACATTATTCTCTTATTTAATTCTTTAACTCGGATTGCCTTCATCTCTCTCTCTTTCGAGTACACATAATGCAGTGTCATCCCATCATTGGGCTCAGACCACCTTCCCTCCAGGGCTTGGTGCCATGTCGGTCTTCCCTCCTGGGCTTGACCTCTGTGATCTTCCCCTCCAGGGACTTGATCCTAAACAACTGCATTGTGGACTTAGGCCACCTTCCCTCCTTGGCTTGGTGTCTTCCTGGTCTTCCCTCATGGGTTTGACCATTTCATGACCTTCCTTCCTAGGCTTGGTCATCCACTTAGGCCACCTTCCCTCCTGGGCTTGGTGCCTCATTGGTCTTCCCTCCGAGGCTTGACCAATTGTGTCACTCAGAGATGGCATCCTTGGGTTCAAAGAATTTAAGTGCTTTCATTATTATATCTTTAACTATTTACCCCTCTAGGTGAGGATTAAGGTTATCTCAATTCTTAAATACGTTTGTTCACTTACCTATTAAGGGAAAGTTCTATCCTAGGGTGCCTTCTTGGCTCATAGGAGGGGGTTAGGATCTCTAGCCACAACATGATCCCAAGATCTAGGTTTTGCCTCTCTCTTAGGTCATCTTCCCACTCTTTGGGTTGACTCACCCCATGTTGGCACACTAACCCTAAAGGTTCATAGATACCTCTTTTTTTCATTAGCCATAACTTTAATCATTATAACATATAAACCCATGCTTGCTCAACCTCTGGAATACCCCCCTCATGGTCTCTGTCCATTTAATGAACTTGGGTCACCTTCCCCTCTAGTGCTTGGTGCTACATCGACCTTACCCTCCAGGGGCTTGGCCACCATCACTAAAATTCTAGAGACAACATAAGAAGTTTGAGCAGGTTATACTCAACCTTTCATTTTCATGTATATATAACTGATGGGTTCATATATTTCTTAAGACCTCTTACATAAGGTTTATGCTCCTCATGCAAACATGCATGGGAGACTAGGTTACCTAAACCCATCCCTTTATCTTTCTCATTCTCGATTTCAAGTTTCACAAGGGTAGTGTCACATACCACCACACCATGTTCATTATTTAAGATTAAGGTTTTTAGGGTTAGGGTTAGTGACTATACACTACCTCTCATAGTTTCCATAACCCTCGACCTTCTAGAGTTTCATACCCTAAACCTAGTCCTTCCTCTAAGAAAGGGCTTAACCATACATGTATCTTTCTAATGTTTACCCTCTCGAGAGGGACCTACAAAAAATGTTACATATTTTCACATTTTACTTCTCTAATTAACAATTTCTTTTCAAAGCTTTTAAGCAAGAGATGAGAAGTAGACGAAAATATGAGGTGAAAAACCTAATTTTTTTCTCTTAAAATTTCTAAGGATGATTTGAAATTATAAACTATTGTGTATTAGTTGATGAATCTGTGCTCTGATACCAAATGTAACGACCCGCACTTTTGAGTGTCTAAAATACTTTAAAGTCGCAGATCGTTAATTGTGAATTCCATGATTAGATTCATGAAATAATACAAAATAGTAAACAATTTCCATTAATGATCAAATATTTACATGTTTACATAAAAAGCTCCTCTAAGGAGTTACATAACTTTTAAATAGAATAAAGTTTTACATGTGTGAATATAAACCATTAAGACTAAACCTTCATGATTAAATTGTAGTGTCTTCAACATCTCTATATGTACCCTCATGTCCACGAATCAAGTATATCTGATACCTAAACCGCCGACAAACAAATACGCAGTTAGTATATTACTATATTGGTACGTGGGTTCAAACAATAATCACAAGTATATAGATAAGCAAACACATTTATCTTGCATATAAGAACATAAACTTATTTTTGATATTCTAGCCCCTATTTGGTCTACTATCTCAGGTGTAATCATTGTCCCTCCGGGGCTCGTGTGCATTACCCTTAAGACCAGTCTAACCCAGGGTTCAGAATATTGTTATTTACTTTGCATGATACTCATAGGAACTTTATAGTTTGCAAGAACTAAATAAACAAGAAAGTAGTTTATTTGTCGTTCAATCTCATAGAGAAACATCGACAATCTCAGAATTCAATACATGTATTCATAAGCGTAACCACATACCTTATGTCATCACAACAACCATGCAGAACATCATATACTTTACAAGTGTATCCAAAGATCCAAGTAACCAAGCATATAATCAACAATATCTGAAACATGCATACTACATATGTGTCACCATGTATTCTCATTGTACTAGACAGATATAGATGTGCTCCTAAACTAGGGTTTAGGGTTGTCTCGTGTTTGGACCATGCATTAGGGTTACAAACCCTAATTCCATCATACCAAAGTTTCTAAGATTACAATCTCACTTATTAAACCCTAATCATCATCTTAAGCATATTAGACTACTCATTACATCTAATTCACATTATCAACATTAAGATTATCTCAAGATGTTCCCATTAGTTTCAAAACTCTAAAATAACATATATAAGATTACTAATCTGGAACTGTCCATTATTCAACATTATCAAGGTTTTACTCATTATATGTGGCAAGATCTGGTGTTAGCCTAACATGAATGAAGCTATTCAATTAAGCATCAAATTAAGGCAAATATAGGTTTTCC
Source organism: Alisma plantago-aquatica (assembly GCA_963693085.1). NCBI lineage: Eukaryota > Viridiplantae > Streptophyta > Magnoliopsida > Alismatales > Alismataceae > Alisma > Alisma plantago-aquatica. Next base: position 1,125,951,513 of record OY856409.1, on the reverse strand, counting down.
TTTACATTAAACACCTCTAAACATGCATTGCATATATTTTTCGAACAGGAAGCATAATTAGGTTTTGAAACTATTTTATTTGGATTTGGGCAATTTTCATGTATTATATGTCCCCATCTGAGCATCCTAGTAATTTTTATCATTTTTGTATATTTATTATTAACTGACCAATGAACTAGTGACACGTCAGCATAAGGATGTTTTCATCATTATTTGGCTAAGTTATAGAAATAGAGTGGAATTACCTCTACGCCCATGTGCTCTAGTCAGGTGCCTTGGGGTAGAAGGGTCATTAAACTGTGAATCTCCTTCCTTGCAATCGACGTGACTCCCGCTGGATCATGTCCGCGCGCGTCAACGTTTGACACCGCTACCTCTGACGCCTGCCTCCCGAGCGACGCCCCCATCTCCATCTTTCTCTATCTCTCTCTGGAAGTTACATCTTCGTGCCCTCTATGCCCCCGAAGAGCCTCCCCATCCAACCTATTCCCTGCTCATGCCGACGCCCTGGCTGCTGGACGCCATGGTTGTGGCTTCACGCCCGTCCTTTGCTTGACTGCCTCCGTCATTCGACATGTCCCTGTGTGCTTTCCCCCGCCTCTGCTCCACACGAAGGCGGTGCTCGGCCTTGCGTGCCTCTGCCTGCCCCTACAACAGACCACCACGACGATCCCGGCCACCCTCAGGCCCTCACTTCTTCCTCCACTGTGGTCTACAATGGCTGACAGCCGATAGGAAAACAACGCTACCTCTGACCAGCCCGCTCAGTGAGGAGCAACGCCGACTGTAATATCCTCTTTCTTTCTCTCTTTCCTAACCTCTCCGGTAAAGCCTCCCAACTCGCCATCACCACCAGCACTCTTCGCCTTCTGACTCTTTGCTCAGCACGCCGCCAAGACACAGGCTTTCCTACAGTTGCCACCTGGCTATATCCGGCGAGTGCCAGCCTACTGGGGAATCACCCCCTCCCTTGGATCTGCGGAAGGAGTCCCATTTCTCCTGGTGGTCGTGCACCTTCTTTGAACACAATAGAGTTCAGGATGTGCTAAAACATGGGATAGAGTCTAACGATCTAGGAACAAAGGTGTCCCTCCTCCTTGTCACGTTGGGATCCTTATATAGATCATATGGGGAAGCCCCTAACCCTAGGTGGTGGAAGACCACGAGGAAAGAGGTCTCCAAGGGGTAGTCCAACCAAAAGCAACTAGGTTTCCTTAATATTTTCTCCTTGGGGTTTAAGGAATCTAAATTGACAAGGCATATTATATTGTTTCCAAAAGAATTCACGATTACTTCCTTTCCATAACTATTAAAAGATATCCTTTTTATTCAAAAGCACCATCTATTATTATGCGAAGCAAAGAATATGTTGCTTTACCTAAAATTATTTCCTTTTATACTTACAAATCCAAAAGTCATGTAAAGAGCTACGATAATCTTATTAGGACTTGGATTTGGCAACAAAAGAGGTCATTAAGAAATATTTAGTTCTGTATGGTGCCTCATCCATGATGTTTCCAACTCATATAGATAATTATCCTCTAATTATCTAAATCACCATAAATTATATTTCTTTTGGCAACCTGGCAATTACTTCATTTATCATAACAAAAAGCCATCATTATTATTTCATGTACAATACCTTTGATTTATTTAACTTGTGCCACAAGAACCCATGCCACAAAGATGATCTATATTGTCATTGCACCAATAATACCATTTAGGAATTGATAAATCAATTAATTTACATAATTCATTTTTTTACCAAGACTAAGGATATTATACTTACTCTGACCAGCTTGATAAGGATGGCTCGCGGGTTATGGAGAGTATCTGCGGAGCCGAATCCCTCCCCTGATCCGCAAAGCCGACCACCCCTTTTCTTTTTTTATTTTTTTCATTTATTTCTTCAAAAATTGTCTGATTAGCCAGATCTTAGAAAAATCCTAGAAAATGCTAGGAAGATCAGAATATATCGAACCTATATATCATTTTCATCAGAAAAATGTGATATCTTTAAATAAAATATATTCAGGACCTAGATACGATCCCTTTTCAGAAAATATGGTCTACAAGTCCTAATGACCTCTTAATATTTATATATTGTGTAATAATTGTCATTACTGATTTTAGATATGCCTTGTGGATAGCCTAAACCCTAATTGGAGTCCTGATCATCTTGTTACTAGAAACCTTAATTTAAGAGGGATATTTGATTCAATTTTTGTGAAAAAACCCTACATATTAGTTTCCTCTCTTCATGTGTATAGTTATTACAACTTTATGACAATCCCTAACTATTAAATGTCCATGAATGACTTTGAACGACCCTGACCCTAGAATCCAACTCTAATCTCTCGAATCATATGTATCCTAAAGTGATATACCAAATGACCTAAACCCTAATAAGAAACCCTAATTTGGAATGATGAGAACCCATGCTGACTTTAGGTTTTTGTTTATATTTCAGGGTGATCTACTCTCTTTCTCATAATATAAGACTTGTGGAATCCAGATCTGAAAAATTAAAGGTACGTGGATATAATTATATGACTACATTTTTCTCGATGCTAAATATATGTACTTGCTTGCATGTAATTGAAGTACATTGATGGATGTAGATATATGAGTAATTGTCAATTCCGCCTTGAATAGTAAAGAACATAAATGATGATAAATGAAATGTAGTTACTAGTGGTGCTCATTAAGCTCCCTATTAGAGAGGGAAAGCATTAATGTTGACTAGCACCTTCCTAGAGTACACGGTATATGGGGAGATCCCTAGAGTACAAGGTACACGGCGAAGAGCCCACCATTTATGTGATTATGTGCTAAGCCCACCATAGTAATGCATATTCATTTTAAATGTGATTAATAACTTGGGATTACCTGATTTTCCACCTCTAAATAACGTTTTCTTTCTCTTTCTTCTTTTCAAGTATTTTATATATGCCAGCATAGTATAATCTTTTAATTCCACATACCAACTTTGTTGATGTTTTTGTTTCTCATATTTTTCTAGGTACAAGCAACATATGAAGCATTTCAAAATACCAAAAGCCACTAAATAATGAGCATGGAGGATATTAGATAGATCTCTGCTTCTTCACTTATTCATTTCAGTTAGATAGTTTTTATTCTTCTAGATGATGTAATAGGATGTTATAAATCCTATGTAATAATCATATTTTCTTTCTCATAGACTTATCCTTCTTCCTTCTCAATTATTAGCATGTATGACTTTATCTATTATCAATGAATGAAGTGTAGTGTGGCTATTTAATGATGATGTGAACATGATCATGGCTTATTCTGATTTTAGTTGACTATCTTGATTTCTTATATTTTCCCTTTTTACATTTATAGATATGAGTGCACACATATTTGTGTATTTCACTAAGGAAAGTATATAGAAATTAGGGTCATCATAGTTGGTATCAGAGCCAATGTTCACACATCAAGTCACATGAACTTCATTCACCCTATTTTGAGTCTAGGGTAGTCCTTGAGTTAGGGATGTGAAGGGTGGAGGTGTCTAGGATAGCATCTGCCATGGGTCTGACTAAAGTCTCTGAGCCACTTAGCTTGGCAATCACGAGGCTACCTTTATGGCAGTATAAGTTTACCTGGATGATACCCTAAGTGTCCCCTATTATTGGGCGTACCTTAATTTCGGAACCTTCTCATATATAGATTTTCCCTCTCATCCCTTCTATAGGAAAATTTTCCCTCTTACCTCTGTTATAAGGTTAGGAAGGAGTCTCTCTATTTAGAAAGTCCTAAGGATCGACTGATAAGGATTTTAGAATATCCTCCATAAATAATAACATTAAGAACATTAATAATTGATAAAGGAGAATAATGAAATATCATGTGATAATAATAATGATAATGAAGAGAATAATTGTTGAAGTAATAAATCTAATATGTTCAAATTAATTTCAGGATGCCTCCTAAAACTTGCAACTCAAAGGCCTCAGAGGAATCATCCTCTAAAAAGAGAAAAGAGCCTGAAACCTCTGAAGTACTTGATCCCGATGCCGCGGCCTAGGAAAGGCGGGAGGAACAAAAGAAAATCCTTCTAGACTTTATGGAAACCCTCACCACAAAAGGAAACCCTAAACCTCGCTCCTCTAGGAAAAAGGAAGTGACAGTGATAGACTTCATTAAGCTCAACCCTGATTCCTTTTGGGGGGGAGATCAGCCTGAGGTCATGGACAAGGCTGAGGCCTGAATCCTATCCGTGGAGAATGGCTTTCATACCCTAGAAGTACCCAATGAGAAAAAGGTCAAGTTTACCACCCATCTACTTAAGGGAGGGGCAAAATCTGGTGGTAGAACTATGGTGGGAATAGGGGAGAAGAAATAGATAACATGGGGTGGGAAGCCTTCAAAATCCTCTTCACTGATCATTTTATGCCCATAGCCAAGAGGAAGAGGAAGGAGAAGATGTAAATGGAGTTAAGGCAGGGTAGTCTTTCAGTGACTGACTACACCTGGAAGTTTAGACTTCTAGAGCGATATGCACCTATCAGGACTGAAGACTGCCTCACTGAGCACTACGTTGAATGCCTTTCCGCTCACCTAAAAACCCTAGTCATAACCTCTCATCCCAGAAGCATAGATGAAGCCCTAGACATGGCCCTCAAGTAGGAGAGAGAGCAGGGTATGCAAAAACCTCCCAACATGGGGTATTTAGGGTTAACCACTATGGAGGAGGATAAGTTTAGAAAGTTCAACCATGGCCATAACAACAAGGGATCAGGGAAAGGAGGAGGTTCAGGAAAAGGAGGACAGAAGCACAACCGAAATCAACAGAAGATAGTTCACCCAAAGTGCAAGACTTGTGGGAGACACCATGGTGGGGTATGCCGCCATACCAAGCCGGTCTGCTATAACTGTAAAAAGGAGGGTCATTTCGTCACCAAGTGCCCCACTCCCTCCATCTTTGGCACTCCTGCAATAGGTGCTCCACAACCTCAGGGACATCGCAATGGCAGGGTATTTGCAGTATTTGCAGAAGAGGCCAAGGAAAATCCTAACCAGCTCTGTGAAGGTAACCTAAGTTATTTTATAATTTAATATCTTATTCAAGCCTACAATTATTCATAACTCGATTATCATGTGTAGGAACTGTAATATTAAATGGTCATCATGTTAAGGCTTTATTTGACTCTGGATCTACAAATACGTTTATTTCTTGAACTCTGGCATCTATATTACATCTGCATATAAGGGACTTGGGATATATTCTGGATGTGTCTACTCCTAGTGGAAAAATACTCACAACTCTACAGAAAATTGATGAGCTCTCTCTTAAATATGAAAATCCATATATGCCCTTTGAATTCATTCTCTTAACTATGGAAGACTTTGATGTTATACTTGGTATGGATTGGATATACACATACCATGCTCACATCGATTGTAGAAACAAGATGGTAGTTATCTCTCAACCTCATTCTTATCCTATGAAAATCCCTAGGGGAAGTGGATTCTGTAATAATATTATAATCTCCTCTCTTAAAGCTAAAAAGCTCATTTCTCAAGGATGTAAAGTCTTCCTCGCATAAGTCTCAGAGACTAGTCCTAGTAGCGGGCATGTAGAAAGTCTGGAGGTGGTACGTGACTTCCCTGATGTTTTTCCAGAGGAGCTTCCTAGGTTGCCTCCAAATAGAGACATTGAGTTCTCCATAGATCTTCTTCCTAGAACCACTCCAATTTCTAGGGTACCATATAGGATGGCTTCTGCTGAGCTTATGGAGTTGAAGAAATAGTTGCAAGAACTTCTTGACAAAGGTTTCATTCGTCCTAGTGTTTCCCCCTGGTGTGCTCCTATTCTTTTTGTTAAAAAGAAAGATGGTTCTATGCGTATGTGTATTGACTACCGCATGTTGAACCAAGCCACTATTAAAAACAAGTATCCTCTCCCTTGTATTGATGACCTCTTTCATCAGCTTCGTTCTATTAAAATTTTCTCAAAGATTGATTTTTGTTCAGGCTACCATCAACTTAAAATCAAGGATTCTGATATTTCTAAAACTGTTTTTTGAACTCATTATGGGCATTACGAATTTCTAGTGATGCCATTTGGGATGACCAACACACCAGGCATATTTATGAATCTGATGAACAAAGTCTTCCAACCTTATCTTGATGAGTTTGTGGTCATCTTCATTGATGATATTCTGATCTATTCTGATTCTATGGAGAAACATCGAGAGCATTTGAAGTCTGTCCTTGAGATTCTTCGATCCCAGAAATTCTATGGCAAGCTTTCTAAATGTGAATTCTGGATTGACAAAGTCATGTTTCTTGATCATGTCATCTCTAGGGGTAATATATGTCACGAATCCGTTATTACCCTAATCCCAATCCCACTATCCAAAAGGGAAGTGTTAAAAGGATTAGAGCGCCCGTTCCTGAGTGGCCCAAAAATCACACACAGATAATATGCAAAAATGAAATAACATTCTTCTATATTAAAATGAACCAAAAGGTTTAGCACATAATGCAAAAATGAAATAACAAGACTTATGATTCAAAAGTATATCGAACGATCTTCCAAAAACCAAAATGTTGTTCAACAAGAATTTTATTACGAATTTCCCATTATGCTGTAATAAAGAAGCCTGCTTATATTGGTTTGTGTGACTCTATTACCCCAATGCGATGGGGAGGTCACCAAGCTCCTTCTCACCATAGGAGATAGGAGGTCAAAGTACAAAATCCCACCCTTCAAATAAAGGGGGGGTTGCTTATATTCAATATCAACATTATCAACTTTTCCAACATCATTATCAACATCAATATACGGGCAGTCATAATGGGTATTGCAGTTTATGGTTTCATATTTTTCAAAATATAGTATAGAAGAAAAATAGAAGACTAATCATAGGGAATAGTAGTTCATCCAATAAATAGCCAAGAATATGGTCAATAGATACCTAAAAGTATCATCATTACAATCAAGGAGGAGTTATATAATAGCATACATTTTTGGATGCTAACCGAGTAAAGGTTCAAGAGTGAAAGGTCAAGGTCTCAAGTAGTTCCTAAATCAATCAAGATATAGAGTGGAAGGTCAAGATAATATTATGCAAGAACCATGTATCGAGTATGCAAGATTAGGGTTTTGCATTCCTATACAACCCTAGGGTAGATCATCCATTTATAATCAACATTATATCAATATTTCAACATTTAATCAAGAATCAAGCATATATCGAGAATGAATGATCTACTTTGGTGTTTTTAGGAACCATATTAGATAACCCTAGTTATATCATCAATATCCAAGTCATTATTCAAGTTTCTAGATCATAATGATAGGTTTGTTCTTAAACATCAGACTAAGATTGCATGCTGGATCAGGAACTAGATTCGGATCATGAAATTAAGAAAGTTGTCCATTTTATACTCAAGAAGGTTATTCAAAGGTACTTGCATCAAAATAGACAACATAGATACTAAACAGGTTCTGAAACCATTTTTATTAGATCAGGCTAATTTTTCTAATGAAAATGGACTATAATTTCGATATATTTGGAGCTAGGAATCTCACGATATCATTTTTGCAAGTTTGAGTCATTTTCTGGAATTTTGGACTGAGAGGGAAATAAATACCTAAAAAAGAAAGGTCGAGAAAATCGACAGCCGTTGGATTCCTCAGTTTTTTTTATCGGATCAGATCTAGCAGTTGCGAGTTCTTCTGCTGCTGATCGAGTGTGCAAGTGATGAAGGAGCAAAGGGAGGCACTAGGACTGTCGATCCAGGTTTGGGTCAGCGTGGACTCAGATCTGAGGGTCACAGATGATCATCCCAAACCAAGGAACCTGCCCGCGAACAGGCTTGCTCCGTGGCAGTGCAACAGCCGGAGAAGAAAAGGGGAACACGACGAGGGAGAGATAGGGAGATGTGAGATGTCGGCTGGGGTCGTCAGGGCTCGCTGAATGCGAGGGCCTAGATTTTATAGGCCAAAGGGGCTAGGGTTAGGGTTATCGGGGAAGTTTGTTCCCATGGAGGCAGCCGAGAGAGACGGCTCTCACTTGCCCTTGATACACATGTATTTGAGGGGGAAAACTAGGTGTTCACATATGGATTGGTGGGGAACACATCCCAGTTCTTTCAATTTTTGAAATGGGTCAAGGAAGGAGTGAAATTGGGGTCTCGCCCCCTGGTCTTCTCCCGCTGATTGCCGGAGGTAGGGGACGACCCTGCTACCATCTGATTAGGGCCCCAATCCACGGGTGCCTGATCTGAGGGTCAGGGATCATTCCCGCATGCCTCACTAGATCGCAGGCCCTTAAAAGGGCGAAAATAAAAGCAAATAAAGAGGAATTTCATGATTAAACTTCAGAAAATCATAGAAAATAGTAGGAGTGTCCAATTTGAGTGAAATTTGGATCATTGCTTCACAAAATTGTGTAGAACATATAGAAAAAGTTTGAGGACAAGATAATGAAGTTTGAGGAACGAATTTATTTCTTTGAGTAAAGTGATCATTAAAACTAATTAAAATGTTATAAAGTGTAAACAAGTCATATTGGTCACCAAATTTTGTAATTGAGTCTCAAAATTAATTATGTAGCTAAGAAAAATAGATTGGGACCAAAAATGAACATAAGGAGGTCAAAATTGGAAATTGGAAAAAAGTATGAGTAAACTCACTTTATCACAATATATCTGTTGACCAAGCCAAAGTCTCTACTGTACTCGATTGGCAGCCTCCCCAGAATCCTTATGAAATACAAAGTTTCTTGGGCCTGGCCAGATATTATCGCCATTTTATCCCAAACTTTTCCGTCGCACTTCCTATGACCAAGATGACTCGGAAGGATGAGCATTTCATCTGGTCAGCTGCTTGTGAGGATAGCTTCCAAGAGCTTAAGAAGAAGTTGACGTCAGCACTTGTCCTTGTTCTACCATCTGGCAATGAAGGATTTGTGATATTCACTGATGCTTCCTGACATGGTCTAGGGTGTTTCCTACAACAGAACAGGAAAGTAGTGTCCTTTGCTTCCATACAACTAAAACCCAATGAACTTAATTATCCCACACATGATTTGGAGTTAGCTACAATCATTCATGCTCTCAGAATCTAGAGGCACTACATGTACGGGGCAACATTCAACATCTTCACTGATCACAAAAGCCTAAAGTACATCCTGACTCAAAAGGACTTGAATCTATGTCAATGCCAATGGATTGAATATCGAAAGGACTATGATTTCACTATTGCCTATCATCCGGGAAAGGCAAATGTAGTCACTGATGCCCTTAGTAGGAAAAGGGCAGTGTGTGCATCTCTATCTATCCCTGAATGGAGGAATATGGAGGATCTAGTAGGCTGGAAGTCGTAGTTTCTGTCCGATCACATGCATGTTAATAATATCTCCATCACGTCCAACTTGCATCTTGAACTTCTTGAGGGACAGAAGGCTAGTATTGATCTTACAGAGCTCTCCTCTCTCCCTTCGAAGCCTCAAATACATCTGTCTATGGGTCTTGATGGTGGTCTTCGATACAAGAATCGTATGTGGGTTCCTGAGCAGTCAGTTGTAAAGACAACAATTCTTAGTGAGGCACATGGGTCAAAGTACATAGTTCATCCCGACACAACAAAGATGTACAAAGACCTACAACGTCAGTTCTGGTGGAGGGGCATGAAGAGTGATATTGCCGATTTCGTGTCCAGGTGTCTGACATGCCAAAGGATCAAGGCCAGACATCAGAGACCAGGCGGTCTACTACAACCCCTTGAGATTCCGGAATGAAAATGAGAACACATCACAATGGACTTCGTGGTGGGATTACCCATGATCAGGAAGGGATACGACGCTGCATGGGCCATAGTGGATCATCTCACCAAGTCATCTCATTTTTTCCCTGTGAAGATTACTGCGAAAGTTTCTAAGTTGGCCGACCTCTACATATGGGAGATAGTACGTCTGCATGGAGTTACAACGTCTATTGTCTCGGATAGGGACCCAAAGTTTACCTTAAAGTTGTGGAAGCAGGTTCAAGAGGAATTGGGCACTAAATTGAACTTCAATACAACCTACCATCCACAAACAGACGGACAGTCAGAATGCATAGTACAGATTCTCGAGGACCTTCTGCGAGCATGTGTACTTGTTTGGGAAGGCTCATGGGACCATTACCTACCTTTAGATGAGTTCGCATATAATAATAGCTATCCGGCGAGTATTGGGATGCCTCCCTATGAAGCTTTATATGGGCACCCCTATAGGTCCCCACTACATTGGGATGATGTCGGAGAGCATACCTTGATGAAATCTGAGGAGATCCAACTGTATGCAGATAAAGTTGCACTGATTAGGCAGAGAATGAAGTGAACACAGGATAGGCAGAAATCGTATGCAGATGCTCACCGATAGGAACATCAGTTCAAGGAAGGTGATCATGTTTTTCTGAAGATCCAACCTATTCAAGCTTTGGCCAAGAATAGGGGAAAGATCAGTCCTCATTATGTGGGACCCTTTGAGATCCTTGAAAGGGTTGGAGAATGTGCCTATCATCTTGCTTTTCCACCTCATTATAGTGCCATGCATAATGTCTTCCATGTATCTAATCTGAAACCTTATGTTAAAGACCCCAATCACATTCGGAATCATGAGCCTCTCGAGATGAAGGATGATTTGTCATATGCTGAGTCCCCAGTCAGAATTCTCGACTTTAAGTCAAAGGAGCTTCGCAGAAATCGACATATAGATATGGTGAAAGTTCTCTGGAGCCGCCATGATGAAACTGATGCCACCTGGGAACTAAAGACTGAGGCTGAGAAGAAGTATCCACATCTTTTTCATGCTGCATGAATTTTGGGGACAAAATTCTTAAAAGGAGGGGAGAATGTGACAAAGTGAGTTTTTCTATATTATTTATTCTCTCTCTGACCATTTTGATTATTCCAATTATTCCCTCAATCATCTCCCTCACTAAATTGATCAATTGGATTATCAAATTTCATTTAATACCATCCATAGTATCACATAAAATCAAACATACAAGCAATATGATATGTGATCAATTGATATGGCCAACAATAGAATTCTGACTCCAATTTTGTACCTTATCTACATAATGACACCTTTAAGCTACCCCTAAAATTTCATTACAATTGGATGTACCAATTAGGAGTTATTCACAATTAAAATTTATGTGTATTATGCCATCTATTAATCCCTAGGACCTAAGTTTCCATTCCCATTTGATAAATATATGTCACACACCTTTTTTTCTTGGTTGGGGGCGGATTTGTGAACAAGGGATCAACCATGACCGTCCGATCAGTTGATCAGGGATTGTGCGAGATCCAACGATCCCCGGGTCATCCCTAAACTCTCGCAAGACCCGGTCTCCACCCCCAACAGTGCATCAACCTCTCCAAAATAGCTAGCGCATGATATCTCGTCACCTCAATGCGAGATATTTGGAGGATAGACTCCTCTCACCGAGATGAGTTCAACGAACCTCTACTCATCCCCCCTCGTACACGGTTTAGGGAGAACCAACTCCTTATTTCTCACGCCTCCCACAGGCGGCGATGCCCATTTTAGGGATCCATTCCCTCGACCACCCTATGCATATTTAAGGACTCTAAGAGATTCGCCTACATCCCTTTTATCACCCCCGACCCTCAATTCAGATGAAGCACACCCCTTCCACCCCGACCTCAAGCTCCCTCACCCTCACCTGACCTGACCTCCTTCTCGCTCCAGTGACTTCCACCATCCAATCGAACGCAGCTGCACCATTGTGGGACCTCGGCGAGGAGATCCCCACTACTCGTTGAAGTTGCGGAAGCCCGGGGTGTCGGGTCGACGAGCCGTGCAACCAAGCTCCAAGAGCTTCACCGCCGGCGAGGTTGGAGCCTTCTCGGAGCTGAGGGAGGATCGCAAACACACCAGTAGACCACCGCGGACCTTCAAACGCCCTCAATCCAGTCTGAGGGAAGGTAAGGCTCCAGATCCCATTTTCCGTCCTTTGCACCTCTTAGCGATCGTTTTCGACCTATAGTCCACCTTCGATCGAGTTGTTGAGCTCACTGAAATCGGGGGAACCTCGCGAAGAGGATCCGCCCATCCTCACACTCCCAGGCATCCCCTAGATAGCCCGAGCTACCTCCACTTTGCCTACATTATTCATTATCCACTGCCATGGCGCGAGTAAACAATCAAAGGGGTAAATTCCCCTCTCTGACCATGTGCTGTCACGCAGCACATTTACCCGCAAGGGGTATTTCTGTCATGCGCCTCCTAACTCTAACCAGTTTGACAAGGATGGCTCGCGGGTTAAGGAGAGGATCCGCGGAGCCGGATCCCTCCCCTGATCTGTGAAGCCGACCACCCCTTTTATTTTTTTTATTTTTTCATTTATTTCTTCAGAAATTATCTGATTGGCCAGATCTTAGAAAAATCCTAGAAAATGCTAGGAATATCATAATATATCGAACCTATATATCATTTTCATCAGAAAAATTCGATCTATTTAAATAAAATATATTCAGGACCTAGATCCGATCCCTTTTCAGAAAATATGGTCTACATGTCCTAATTACCTCTTAATATTTATATATTGTGTAATAATGGTCATTACTGAGTTTAGATATGTCTTGTGGATAGCCTAAACCCTAATTGGGGTCCTGATCATCTTATTACTCGAAACCTTAATCTAAGAGGGATATTTGATTCAATAGTTGTGAAAAACCCTAATTATTAGTTTCCTCTCTTCATGTGTGTACTTATTACAACTTTATGACAAACTGTAACTATTAAATGTCCCTAGATGACTTTGAACGACCCTGACCATAGAATCCAACTCTGATCTCTTGAATCAAATGTATCCTAAAGTGATATCCCAAATGACCTAAACCCTAATAAGAAACCCTAATGTGGAATGATGAGAACCCATGGCGACTTTAGGTTTTTGTTTATATTTCAGGGTGATCTACTCTCTTTCTCATAATCTAGGACTTGTGGAATCTAGATCTAAAAAAGTAAAGGTACGTGGATATAATTATATGACTAGATTTTGTTGGATGCTAAATATATGTACTTGCTTGCATGTAATTGAAGTACATTGATGGATGTAGATATATGAGTAATTGTCAATTCCACCTTGAATAGTAAAGAACATAAATGATGATAAATGAAATGTAGTTACTAGTGGTGCTCATTAATCTTCCTATTAGAGAGGGAAAGCATTAATGTTGAATAGAACCTCCCTAGAGTACGAGGTATATAGGGAGATCCCTAGAGTACAAGGTACACGGGGAAGGGCCCACCATTTATGTGATTATGTGCTAAGTCCACCATAGTAATGCATATTCATTTTAAATGTGATTAATAACTTGGGATTACCTAATTTTTCACCTCTAAATAACATTTTATTTCTCTTTCTTCTTTTCAAGTATTTTATATATGCCAGCATAGTATGCTTTTAATTCCACGTACCAACTTTGTTGATGTTTTTGTTTCTCATATTTTTCTAGGTACAAGCAACACATGAAGCATTTCAAAGTACCAGAAGCCACTAAATAATGAGCATGGAGGATATTAGATAGATCTCCACTTCTCCCCTTATTCATTTCAGTTAGATAGTTTTTATTCTTCTAGATGATGTAATAGGATGTTATAAATCCTATGTAATAATCATATTTTCTTTCTCATAGACTTATCCTTCTTCCTTCTCAATTATTAGCATGTATGACTTTATCTATTATCAATGAATGAAGTGTTGTGTGGCTATTTAAAGATGATGTGAACATGATCTTGGCTTATTCTGATTTTAGTTGACTATCTTGATTTCTTATATTTTCCCTTTTGACATTTATAGATATGAGTGCACACATATCTGTGTATGTCTCTAAGGAAAGTATATAGAAATTGGGGTCATCACACTTCCCATCCATTTACCACATATCAAGTTGAGAACAAATCTATATTTGAACAAGTAGTCTAATTGGAACATGATTTATAATAACAGTGTGCCATGATTATTGTTTATAAATGAAATTTTAATGTTTTAATACTCTCTTTCTAGTTTATATGATGACCACATTTTGGAAAATTCAATATTAATGATTTACTTCATGTTTAATTATTTTTAATATATTTCATATTTTATTATTTTACATTACTATTTTTTATTATTTAATTTTGATACTTTAATGATTAATGGTTAAGTATATAGTTGTGTTTATTCTGTTGGTATAGAAAAAAGCTAAGAAAATGTTAGACTAATTTTATGCATCCATTATCTTGCCTAATACTTAATTATTTATACATATTGTGATTGAGTTAACCACAATGTGATATATTATAACATCTTAGTCCTATCTAACATCATGTGTATATAACTTCATTTGTTAAAGTATTTGAGGGGGAGATAACATAGTATAACATAATATTTCTTAAAATCTCGAACATGATATCACAATACAATCCCCCCAAAAAAAAATTAGGGGGTGGGGTGGGGCATGCCTCCCAGTCCTTTAATAAATCTACCTCTACTACCAGGTCACACACATAAGGATGCATAAGGGAATTGAAGTTTGATTACTACCGGGTCACACACATAAGGATGCATAAGGGAATCAAAGTTCACAATCAAAGATATGATTAGAATAATTCTGAATCATAAATATGTTGATTAACCCTTTAATCAAGCAACCAGAATGTTTGATCGGATGATTAGATGATTGGATCAATGTATCAATTGATTTCCAATTGGTCAATTGAGCTTTCACTATACTATCATGATCAGGTGATCAACAAACCTGATCGGGCGATCACAATGCAATAGGGAAAGTTTCAAATTGAAAAGCAGTTCAGATCGGGATCTCAACTGTTGTGATCAAATGATCAACTAACATGATCAAATGGTCATAGATTGTGATTAGATGATCGAGAAATGCAAATAGGATATCACAGTCCAATTCAAGTTTTTGACATTGAACCCTTTTTTAGATTAGAGTTATGTAAGGGACTAGAATTAGGTTTTCCAAGCCCATGACTCTCCTATACAAAGGGGGAAAATACCAAAAGATTTGACACATTGGTTTGACATAACTTGTGAAACAAGTTGGTCATCACATGTCTCTTAAAGAGAGTGAGAGAAACAAACCCTAAGGCTACTGCCGAAGATAGGAGAAGAAAGGGAGTTGTCGGACTACTTGCACGTTGACAACTTATGTTCCTCTTTGACTTGGTGGTCAAGGTTGTGCACCATGTTCTTCCTCATCCATGTGGATGAATGATGGGTCGAGGAACACGTGCAGAGGCTTAGAGAAACTATTGTGTAAGAAGGCAACTATGCAACAACTTGGTGGCCAATCTAGATCTCTCTCTTATCCATTTAGATTTCTTGGTGTCTATTATGAATCTAGATCCAGAAGATAATGTTCTTCACCGACATAAGATGTGTCTAGTTATTGTGACAACTAGTGTACAAAAATGTGTCAAATTTATCCTTTTTTATGTATTTTTCTCACTGAAGTTTAATAGCTATGATGTATCCTACTTCTTGGGTATAAAGGGAAGATTCTTTTTTTTATTCCACTCCGACCCCATACCAAAAACCCTACACCAGATGCTTTGGTCATCAAAATTTAGTTGTTAATAGTAATGAGGCTAATCTCTGTGAGTGGTGGGTTTGGAATGGAGGGTGCCCCATCTAATAGAACTGGATATTCACAAACTTTCTCAAACAACATATGTTGTGAAAAATTGGATTATATTCATTTGATATACTAAAAAAAGAAGGAACATGTCATTGGAAAATATGATGATAGATCTAGTTTGCATCCACTACAACATGCAGATGAGGGTAAGAGCCATACCTGAAGCTAACTACAAGAAAGTGAATTTTTTTGTTGTCCATGATCCCATTGACACTACATACACATTCAACACATACAGACAAAGGCATACTAGATATTGATGATTTATAAGATTATGAGAAGAATGAATGAATAAGATAGATAATCCAATGCTTGATAATTTAACAGTTGGCTAGATTCACACATAGAAGAACAATATGAAGCATCTTACAACATCACCGTTAATCAAACCTCCACCTAAAAACTTGACACAAAGTCTAAGCATGTAAACATTGATATGAAAATCAATTGAGTAGGGCAATAAGAGTTGGCTAGCACAAATTCTTCTTTTTAAAAATACAACTGATCCGAATAAAATTCTAGTGATGATGGAAATGAGAATAATGGAGGCTATGAACGCTCTTGAGAACATACTCTAGCTATTGTTCCTGCACATAATGATCATCCTTATGTTTCTTGGGCTAGACCTCCTCCTCCATCAACAACAAAATATCCCATGCTAAGAACATTTTTCTAAGGAAGAAAAGCTGAGACATGGAAGACGACATCAATGTACCACCACCTAAGCCTATAATTTCTAGATCCTCCACTCCACAATACAATAGTTATTAGTATTCTAATATTGTTGATTCATTTGGTAGCATGATTATTTCTGATTTCCAATCTCAACAACCATTTGGCCATATATTTTTGGGTAAACACAACCATACTCATATCACCATGGGTATTATGGATATCAAGTTCAATCACCACCACAACATGAACATATTGATTGGATATTCAAAAATGGAAAATGTCTCAATCCGGCATAGAACATATCAATACACCACTCTTGGATACTATGATGATGGGGGGGGACAAAGAAGGAGTGGTGGTCATTCAGTTATACCTCTTTCTCAAATCCCAATATATGATCCTCTTGTTAAGATCTTCAAGTATGAGTCATAGACCCTCCACATGAAAGCAGGAAGCAATACCTCAAAGATGTAGAACATCATTATCCAAGGATTCAGATGATGTAATTTGTTCATGATGATGTGTAGGAGCAACAAAAAACTTATATAGTACATATTACAAAATGTACATGTCATGGCAACAACATCTCAATCATATAAACTCATTAGATGTTAGTTAGTAAGTCACTATGTTATTAATGTGTTGTAAATCAGATATCATTTCATAATTGTGTGTATTAAAGTTTATGGATTGTGCTAGTTAAATTTTAGATCTTAATTCCTACATAATGTCAATGAAAAACTTAATTGAAATCTGTGAGGAACGTGCTAGATTCCTTACTTCTCACATGATGGACCCCCATATACCCAATATAAAATTTTATTACATAAAATGATTCATTTAGGTCTAGATATTACATCAATAAAATGTCATGATTTAATATGTTTCTATTGGCGTCAAATGACCATAATGGATTCTATCAAAATTTTCATTGATATATTTATAATTACATATTTATGGACTATCAAAATGACATCAGTATTAGGTACCTCATTCCTTGCTTTCAAGATCAACAACATTCAAGTATATGATGGTAACTATGAAATATCCATAAACTTTGATGATATCATCCATAAGAGCTTGGAATCATTAACAATGACCATAATTCTGCCCTTTATCCAACACTTTGCTTCTTGAAGGCCCATGCTAAACTTATCCCTTTTCTCAATTCCTTCTAGTATGGACCTTATAAAGTATACTCTAGTTTGTTTTTACAATTGGGATATGCGTACATGACCATATAGACTAGGTTACTAGGTTTGCTCGCCTA
This sequence comes from Alisma plantago-aquatica, assembly GCA_963693085.1. Taxonomy (NCBI): domain Eukaryota; kingdom Viridiplantae; phylum Streptophyta; class Magnoliopsida; order Alismatales; family Alismataceae; genus Alisma; species Alisma plantago-aquatica. Next base: position 1,125,933,865 of record OY856409.1, on the reverse strand, counting down.
AGTTTGAATTTCCTTCTCATAATAGTTTACCCATTTGGTCTATGCCCTAGACCCAGAACTGAGTTCTAGTATCTACTCTTAATATTACTCAAAGTAAACACATGATAGAGTTTTAACACCCTATTATGCTAACATGGATTAAAATAAACTTGTTGTTTCATCACACAAACCTTCCCAATGGGGTAAAGTGCAAGTTTCATGTCATTCCTAACATGCCTTAGGAATTGTATTTAGATTTGTTTAGGTAGGTACATCACCTTGTTTTGTAGAAGTTGTTTCATCTCACCTTCTCCCATGGAATTATTAGAGAAATTTCTAGTTTGTATGGATGCCCACATAGATATTTTACATCTTATGTCTCTACTCTGGTGCACATGTACACTTAGGGAGTTGAGACCTTGTCCTAGGTTCTTATTCAATCACTCCTCTAGACATTACACAAGCACCTAAATATGTGTATGTATGTGTGAGAGATATAAGTGTGTGCGTAAACATACTCAAAAAATTAGTAAAAATTAATAGAATCGAAGATGATTGCTAAATGTCAAAATATAAAGTTAATACTCTCTCATACATACATACATACATACATACATACATACATACATACAAACATACATACATACATCATGCTATCAGACTTCCTGTGGGGCAGTTCGATTCATCCTGTTTCATGGGGACGTCTTTCCTACCCACTTGATGAAGGAGGATTAGGCTTTCAGTCATTGCATGATCTGGAGGATTTCTTTACTGTCAAAAGAATTCAAAACTCATGACTGGTGAGTCCGTTTGGGCATCCTGGATGCGAACCAGGTACAACCAGCAAGTGAATCAAGAGCTGAAACATAGGTGGGGATTCTCTACTTCCTGGCGACGTATGAATGAATTATGGCCAAAGTGGAAACCTAACACAGCTGAGGAAGAACGTTGGCGAGCCTGTAGAAGATGTCTACCTAAAGACATCGGTACTGAAGTACTATGGAGACATCAACACCACCCCATATGGAGCCTTGTTACTTTTCGAGCTTACAAGAATTATCTACCAACTCTGATGAAAGTCAAAAAGTGGAGACCAAACATATCCACTTCCTGCTTCCTCTGCAATGATGGGGATGACGACTGCGAACACCTATTTGCATCATGCAAATGGTGGAGGTACCTTTGGGGTCGCTGCAGACTTAAGCTTAATGCTACTGGATGAAAAAACCTATCTGAATCTCTCACTGATATTGCAAACATGGATAAACATGTTGCAACTTTCCAACTTTTGGTGTCTATCATCCTGCTGTAACATCCCTGACCTGGGTTATGTTCTAACCCCAGGAGTTTTTCTTAACAAAGTTGATTATATGCTTGTACTTATCCTGTGAAAAGTAATTAGGGCTCATGAGGAACTTATGTTTCAATTTTGGTCTTGTTTGAACAATGTTAAAGCAATGATTGCTTGTTTTGGACTAAAGTGCAAATTACCCAAGTTGAGGGGTTAACTTGCAAATTGCATATGATAAGATGTTCCTCTGATGTTGAGACATCATAAGGATGAATATGATGTAGTAGTATGGTTTCCACAAGCCTGGACACCAAGATAGAGCTTGTTGGACAATGTTGTGCATTAAAACCTAGTTTTGGAGTAAAGTGCAATTTACCCAAAATCTAGGGTTCAATATGCAAATTACCACTTCAACAAGGTCCCTAATGTTTCTTGGCATCATGTAGAGCAAATAAAATTAGAGGGGTGCTTCATTTGAATTAATTTGGAGGAGAGAGAATCTTGATATTAAAATAATCAAGATTAATGCCTAATTGAAACCCTAATTCGATTTAGGGCAAAAATGAATAAAAATAATTGAAGGGCTTTTAACCAAAATGTTTTGGGTTGATTTTTAATAAGGATGGACGTTCCTTTGCCAAGATAAGGAACGAAAATATCCTAAGTAGGTGAAATTCCACTCACCATTATTATAAGGAAAAGAAAACCCACTCACATATGGATATTAATATAATAAGCATTAAGGTGCTTAATTTGATTTTCTTTAAATCATAGATAATGGATAGGAATAAGAGTCAATGAAGATAGCCTCGTCCTTAAGGATTTTGAGGAGAATTTTAGGGGGGAGAGGCGGCACCAATTTTGGAATTAAATGCATTTTAATAATGCATTTTCTCTTTCATTGAATTTTTATAAAAAGGCCTTTTCCTAGCCAAATGAAAGGCTATTTCGACCCCACTTCTTCTCTTAGCTTGGAAACCTACCAAGGAAGCTAGGGAGGACCAGGAGGACGAACCCCAACCTGTGGGTAAGCTCTTGACCTTCGTTCTCCTTGATTTCATGGTGGAAATCGAAAATAAATTATGGATTCCTTCTTATTTCGATCTCCTCTTCAACCCTAGCCAACTTTTGCAATCAAAAGCTTGAGGAAGAGCCTAGGGGGAGTTGAAAGAGCTTCATCCACCATTAATGGCGTGAGCTTGGAGCTTTGGAGCTCAATTGGAGGCGGGTTTTATAACTCAAACCCTTAAACATTGCTATTGCATCAATTCTCTATGCTTTGTTGATTGATTTCTTCAATTTGATACACTCTTGTTTCTTTGCTGCAATTTCCATCACGAACGGTTGCTGTTCTTGGTTGTTCGAAGGAAGGGGATGATGAAATCATCCTAGATGCTTATCCAAAGAAAATTACCAAGCAAAACCGTTTTGATAGCTACTCCAAATCGTTTTAATTTGATTGGCTATGCGGTTTCAGCAAACCATTTAAGGGAAAACGGTTTGAAACCATTTGGGAGAAAACGGTTTCAAGACCGTTTGATATGGTTGACCAAGCGTTGACCGTTTGGGAATTTTGTTCCTAATTATGTAGGCTGATAACCCTCAAAATTTGAGGGATTAACTCCAAAGTAATCGAGAGTTGAAGGCCAATCAATTAGGCAATCGGATTGAATTATGTGCTGATTTTCAACCTGATGAACTTTACCTGGTTGAGCAAACGGTTTCAAGACCATTTGAGATGGTTGACCAAGCGTTGACCGTTTGGGATTCCTGTTCATAATTATGTTTATTAATAACCCTACAAATTTGAGGGATTAACTACAAAGGAATCGTGAGTTGAAGCCTAATCAATTAGGGAAACCTAATTGGATCAAGTGCTGATTTTCAATCTGATTTAATTGAACTTTTTGGGAAAACGGTTTCAAGACCGTTTGAGTGCGTTGACCAAGCATTGACCGTTTTGTATTACTGTTCCTAATGATGTGATATAATGACTCACCGAATTTGAGGTATTAAATCCCAAGGAATCATGAGTTGAAGGCTATTCAATTAGGCAAACCCTAATTGAAAACAGTGCTGAAATTCCAATGAGTTAAGTTGAGATTTTGGGTTGATTAGCCCAAACGGTTTCAAGACCGTTTGGGGATCACCCAAACGGTCTCAAGACCGTTTGGGGATCACCCCAAGACCGTTTGGAGGTTTGGGGTCAAGTATAGTTGACCAATTGAAGGTCCAAAGGTACTAATCATATTGCAATGTAGTGTTGATCTGTTGATCAACTCGATAGACCAATCCATGATGATTTTTCACTAGAAACCAAAGGTTGGATGGGCCAAACGTTCTCAAGACCGTTTGGATCTCATCCAAACGGTCTCAAGACCATTTGGTGGTCACCCAAGACCGTTTGGAGGTCTAGGGTTGAGTATGGTTAGGTGTTTGAAGGTCTAAAGGTACCAAGCTGTTATACAATGCAATGCTGATTTGGTGATCAATCCAATGATCCAAACCTTAATTGGATGGCTTGGATTTGAGTGATATGATGGGCAAACGGTCTCAAGACCGTTTGGAGGTCATCCAAACGACCTCAAGACCGTTTGGGGTCAGGTCATACCCAATTTGGATAATGGTTCAATAGTTTCAAAGTAACCAATCTTGCATTGATGAGTGTTGTTGGATCTTCGATTCCAAACCCTAATTCAATTGAATCAATCCCTAATTGATGACCAATTGAGGGTCAATTGAGGGTCAAATTAGTTGAAGGTTGACCTATTAAACTCAATTGAAGTATGAGCATAGGTCCAATTGATGTTTGGTTCCATGAATTCAATGGTTGAAGGTCCAATGCAATCAATTGAAACACAATTAGTAGCATGATTGATGATCAACTTCAAAGCTCTAATTGGTGTTTATAAACCCTAATCCCATTGAGATCAGACCATAATTGAAGTCCCAATTGAGGGGTGAGCCATGATTCAAATGATGATTGAGTTGATGATCCAAATGGTTGAAGTTCCATTGATTAGAATTGAGTGTGGTTCAATTTGGTTAATTCAATTGGAGACCTCATGTTATTGAAGTTCTAATTGATCAAACCTTTTTGAAAACCTAATGTGATTAGGTGGGAGATACCTTTAATGGTACTCGTCATTAATGCATAACAAATGCATGGACCCAATACATGATGTAAACCCTAATTGAGGCTGATTCAATGTATAACCTTAATAAGAGGTTGTCTACATGTGAAATCACTAATTAGGATGTTAGTAAACCCTAGTTGAGGGTGTATCCTTGTGAAACCCTAGTGGAGGGTGTATCATTGTGAACCCTGGTTGAGGGTGTAACCTTGTGAAACCCTAGTGGAGGGTGTATCATTGTGAACCCTGGTTGAGGGTGTATCATTGTGATTGTTTATAGGCAACTTTATAATAAAGTTATGCCTTAAACTAAGATAAGTCCATATCATGTGAGATAGCTGGACAATTCTAATGTGTGGCCTATGCATTATATGCTAAGGGTGAGTATTCTGTGATGGAATGTATTAAGAGGGGAAATACCTTAATACAAGATAAAGTTGGTTAACTCAAGAGGGTCTGAATTAATGAGAAATGGGAAACCCTAACCCTGGTAAGGGAATAGTGGTGTTACCCTTGAATAATGATGTTATATATTGTTTTGCATGGTGCTGATATGAAATTGATGTATTATCATCTGTACTAACCATGCAGGTATGATGTGATGATGAACATAGCCAGGTATGAGCTATGACATTTTATGTATTGACATTGTTTATTGGGCCTTATGTGCCATGCTATACCTTATTGCCTAGTATGAGGTAATAAGAGAAGTAATGGGCCTTAAGTGCCATGAGAAGATGTTTATGTAATAAGCATCATATTTACCTTGTTCAGGTGACCTGAAGGTGATAATTACCTGAAAAAGTGGTAATAATGCTTAATGATGAGCTAAGGGTTTGAATACCCAGAACCATATGATTATGGCATTGAGTTGCAAAGGAATGAAAATTCCCAGTATTGAAATGAGGGACTGAGATCCCCATGTCTTATAAAGACTGAGAAGTGATTAATGGAAATAGTACATGTTTTCTTTATAGCATTTGTCTTATTAAGTTATGTTTGGAAACTTGGCAGATGCTAAAAGAATATGATAATGTACTTAATTAATCAAGTGATACCATATAATATAGTTGCCCTGATCACAGATCCATCAGCGTCAGAATTAGCTGAATGGTGAAACAAGTTTACTCGGAATGCATATTTTTGAATATGTGGGGGTAATTGGGCAATTATATCCTTATGCCCCATAGGCATTGCTACGGGCTATGTCCTATGAACGGGATTGGTTACAGACCATACCCAAATAAGAGCATGGCTACGGGCCATGACTCCACAAAATAATACCGGGCATTGGCTACGGGCCATATCCTGAAGAGAGTATATGCTATGGGCTATAACTCTAATAGCGATGTTGCTAGTATACCCTGGAAAGCTATCTAGCAAAGACACAAGATGTCCTGCATGTTATCTCGTACTGACCGAGATAGTTGAGGTCATGGGAATCCGGCTCTTCCATTGACCTATGTGTGGTACCGATGCTTTACGTAACCGTGGTCGGTTGGAGTATGAGCGGTATACCTCATCTCCTCAGGGCATAAGTATGATTGTAAAACGTAATCAGCCGTGTAGCATATTTGCTTAGGGTTGAATTGCGAGAATCAATGGTTGATGATACATGGTCTATTATATCATAGTTGGATAAATGATATACATGTTCTTCATATTCCTTCTTAAATGAATGACTTGCTGCTTAATCAAGTTATAATTGAAATGATTGCATAGAGAATACTGCTCTACATATCTTATTCAATGATTTACCTACTGTTGAGTAAATATAATTCTACTGCTCAGTGTTATTCTATTATCAGCAATAACAATGTTTCTGGCAGAGAGTTATATCTCTCGCTGGGACAATTTTTATAATTGTCTCACCCCCATGGGATTAAATTTTTAGGTAATGGCCGAAGAAGAGGAAGAAACCTTTCAGTGGGTGAGCAACAGCAGCAGCAGTCATAGGGACAACAGTGATCCAACAGGTGGAGACATTGGCTGTCTGGTTTTGTGTAGATAGTCCTATGAGTTGTCTCTGTACTCTCGGGTCCTAGGAGTTAGTGTTTTGATTCTCCGATCTGAGATTTTGTGCAAAGAGGCATGATATGTATATATATATGAACCAGGATGTAATGTTTTACTTTGGTTTTAAATGAAAGAGTTTTCCTATGAATGGATCTCTTGATAAATGGTTTTAATTTTTAGTGATTTTTAGTAATCCGCTGCTAACGATTGCTTCCGCATGTTTTATTATTGTTAATGACACTTGTTATCTTAAATGATGGCGGGTGTCGTCACACCTGCGTTCATGCTATATGGTCTGAAAGAAACAGGAGATGGCTAGGAGAAAAGAAGAAGGATGAAATCCTGGTCTTTAGTCATATTGAGAGGGATATCCAATCCTTGTATCGTGTTAAAAACCTTGTTGAAATTCCCTTAATTATAAAAAGGAATTGGAATCTCTTGTAACCTATGTCTCGCATGTGAGCATAGGAGTCTTGGGTAGGGTCAGGAATGTATGATACTCCGTAATCTTGGTGCCCTATTTTTTTTGGGTTTTCGGAATATAGTTACAAACAATTCCGAAACATACATACATACATACATACATACATGCATACATATATACATACACCGTGCTTGACCACTTGAACCACTCCTTGTCGGCGTATCGGCGTATGTATGTATGTATGTATGTATCAGAATCAGGTAAATATATTCCGACGCTCCCCCCCTAAAAAATATTAGGAGGGTCTCTTGACCCTCCAAATATTTTTTAGGGGGGAGCGTCGGAATATATTTACCTGATTTCAATACATACATACATACATACATACATACATACGCTGATACGCCGACAAGGAGTGGTTCAAGTGGTCAAGCACGGTGTCCCCTAACATAGGGACCCGGGTTCGAATACCAATTTCCACCTTGATTTACCACCCTCCCGAGTGTTCGGCCTCCGCCATGGGCATGGGAGAGGGGGGGAATCTTTCTCTCTTAATCCCATACATACATACATACAAACGTTTGCCGACAAGGAGTGGCTCAAGTGGTCAAGCACGGTGTCTCCTCATGAAGGGACCTGGGTTTGAATCCCAGTTGCCGCCTTGATTTACCACCCTCTCGGGCATTCAACCTCCTCCAGGGGCATGGGAGAGGGGGGAGAAATCTTTCTCTCTTAATCCCATACATACAAACTTTTGGTGTGCTAACTAGGGCTCTAGGCGATTTCCCAGGCGTCTTCCCGGGCGATCACCGTGAAGCCCACGGGCATGGCGCCCATGCCTCCGGCCATCCTGACCAGAGACAACCACCACTGTAACCCACCTCCACCATCCACCACACCCAACCTTGCCACCATCAAACCAGAACAGGAATGACGGGAAAGGAGGAGGCCGCAGGAGCCAAAACGGCGACAGCAGCAGCAGAGAGAAACCTGTCGGGCACATAGAAGACCGATGGTCGTGGACAACAGACGATTGCTTGGAATCAAGTATTGAAACAACCGGTGAGCAAAAAGGAGAAGGATATGGTGTTCCCAGAGCTAAGGGTCGAGGAGGGAGAGATACATGTCGACCTAGATGAAACATAGTTCGACCGGCTGGCGAATATATGGGAACACACGGTAATGGTCTACACCTTGGGGAAACGGTTGTACTACCCCCATTTCATGGCTTGGATCAAAAGTACATGGCGGCCAAAGGGATCCTTCGAACTCCTTTCCTGTGACCAAGGCATCTTATTGGTGTGATTCTCCATGGCGGCGGATAAGGAGGACGTGCTGGTGATGGGGCCAAGATGGTTTGATCATCATCGTGTGATCGCTAAGCACTACAACCATGGAGATGAGCTGTGGAAGGATGCCTTCACGACCATACTTGTTACACCCTGATCTCACAATTACCACTAATCATGAGATTAGGGTATAAATTGAGGATTTAACGTAATACAAAGATCACCCTTAACTTTTTCTTCTTTTTCAAACTCTTTGTTTTCTCGCATTGAACCACATAAACTAACTTTATAAGAGAATTAAACTTTTATTTCTCTAATGTAATCTCAACATTAATGATACACATCCATACATTCATTATGTTTCTCACACTTCCATGTACATACAACATTACAATCATTTGCATTCTCTCTTATTAAGGAAAAAAACATACAAAACATAATTTACAACTCTCTCACATCTATACAAGGACCTAGAGTGATAGGGACCGACTGAACTTGTCTATACTCAGACTTAACTCTTGTGGCAGATCTACTCTGATGCAATGATATCTTCTCCAAGTCCATGTGATTTCCCAAAAAATTGTGAGTAGAGGGGTGAGCCTACTCACTCAGTGAATGAGTACTTCAAAGAAATAGTCTAAAGCACTGATATAATTACAAATATACTTTTGAGAAATTGATATCAGTTATAACAGCAATAAGCTTTAAAGAGTCTAATAATTGACAATCATAAATATGGCAGGATACTCTAAATATCTATAAGAGTGAAACAATATATGAAATGCTTGATTGATCATAAAGAGAACTAATAATTCAGAAACATACAAAGAATAATTGAATAACTGTACACACTTGTTTGACCTCTCATTCATTTTATTATGCCCTGATCATATGCAGTGTACTCTACATATGAAGACTCGTAGTGTACTATGATCGCACCATATAAGACTTAGCAGACACACCCAGGAAATGCTAAGTCCGACTACTCTCCTGGTCTGCAACAGGGAAATGGCTCTCCGTCCTAAACTGGACTCCTCCTCTAACCTGAGCACAGAGGCGAAGATTCAAGCCACCTCTTAGCTTTTCTGTACTCTAGTGCCACCAGGACTTCTGGTTGATGTTGGACACTGCAAACTATAATTTAACGAGACTTCTACTAGGGCTTCGTCCCCTGTGCCACCTGATAGCACGTTCCGACCCCCGTATACTGGACGCTGCCAGGGTTAGGTCGTTTCACCCCTAAGGCGCATACCTCACATAGGGGTTCTACGGTGTTCAGGGATCCTAAGGCTATTATTTTATTATTCCTAGAAAGCTCTTTCTACATTGTACCCTTCTCTTACTTATACTTGACTCTGGTATCTCTATGGTGTCGCGTCTACTTATTTGAAGTTATAATACAACATGTATATCATTCTAAACTTAGTAGAGTGGTATATTCAAAACACTGTAATATACTGAGTAATCAACATACTATACATGCAGGCAGACTAAAATTCTTAAATAAATAGATTTCATGTCCACTTAGCACATACACACTAGAATTGTGCATATCAACCCAAATCTTGAGTTGTGCATCTCATAACTCAATTAAGAGTTAATTACTTATCATGACAAGAATTATTAATAATAACTGAGAACATTGATATCACAATACTTGATTCATTGAACACCCTACCCTTAGGGTTTCATTTAATCGCCACAAATGCTACAAAGAAAGGTGTAATACATCTATCACGTACTTTTCAAATCGTTAAAACACATGATACCTGGGATCTCAATCCCTTATCACATTACTGGGAATTCTCATCCCTTCACATCATTATCATGATTACTGGATCTGGATATTCAAACCCTTAGATCATCACATAGCATTGTTACCTATGTAACAGGTAACCATTACCTCTAGGTCCTTAGACCAAGGTATTCATTTCACTGGTTGTACAAGTATTCTCATGGCTCACAAGGCCATCACACATCTTGTAACCTCTCACTAGGAAACAACTTATTTACATGGCTCCCATAAAGATTTCATGCGACATAAACATTCATTGAAGAAAGACTACTATCAACAAATAATATAAAATCAATATATGTATGAAATCTTGGAACTGAGTTGAATATGGGTTTCCATGCCATTCACTAGGATATCATGCATTAATAATAACATTGAATAAATAAAGTCTATCATGTCAAGAAAATCCCTTCAAATGGGTTTCACGATATCTATTCACAAATATCCAACTTTCCTCGCATCTAGGGTTTCACCAACTTTACTGAGATATCAAACAAACACTATTCACTTTGAATGAAATATAAGATAATATCTAACATATATGTACTATGAATTTAGATAAACAATCATTCATAACTAAGGGGATCTAGATAAGCAATTTTCTCTATTGACTTATACAACAAATTTCAGTCATAGACAAATTCCCTATATTTCAGTTTACTCTTATAACCTCTGAGAATACTTAGGGAATTCTCATTAGGATGTATTGTATACATTTCTAATATGATTTTATCATCTTAACTTCATCCAAATAGAGGAAGAATCCATTTCATATCATTTTGCAACAACTTAGAACAATTAGACAATTCAGGGTTTGTAGTCGCATACTAGCAATTAAAGGTTATGGATGAATTAACCAATTTTCATGCAATATACTGTTTAAAGGAAGTTATCACTCACCCTAAGGTGTGAAAACACCTTAAAATGTATCCCATATTTGAAAATCTGAAATCCATATCAAATCCCTAGCAATTCACCCAATTCTTCTTCCTTTCAACTCAGAAATCCTAAAAATGAGGTATTATGAAGAAAGAGTGAGAAAAGGGGAAGTTTTGATACCATTTTGTATCAAATCAGAGTAGGGACGGAATTTTGACATGAGAGAGAAGATTCACCATGAAACTATATCCAAAGAAGCTAAACTTACATGATTTCATCATTCCTCGGACCGAAAAACCCTAGGTCAGCATCTCCATCAATTTCCCCTCTCAAACACTAACTCTCTCTCTCTAGGATTTTATTTCTCTATATTGAATCACGAATTATGATAGCTCATTGTGTGTTAGGTTGACCATATAGAGCAATTGATCTTCTTGGGTTAATTGCACATTGACCCCTCACTAAACGTTTTCTTATTGCAGCATATTTTTCTATCATAAAAAGGTTTCTGTGAATTCGTATATTTCAGAGATCAAACCTTACCCAAAAATTATTAAAATTTATCATGTTATGTATAATGGAGTTACAAAGCTTCAGTTAAAATTTAAGATCATTCCATGTTTCCATTAAATAACTAAAAATCAAATAGTACACTGCTATCTAGAATTCTGCAAAAATGTTAGATACTATAATTCATCTACTAATAAGGTCTAAGTGCATCCAAAAATTATGAAAATTTTACATGTTGTTTATTATTGAGTTTACGATCTATATTTAAAATTACAGATCATTTGGAGATACCAATAAATAAGTAAAAATAAAACACTATACTACTGAAAAGCACCCTGTCAGCATTTTGGTTGAAGTATAGTTCGACCGAGAACCACATTCAAAGAACACTCAAATATTCTAAAATTTTTCTAAAATATGAATGATTGAGTTATACGTATCATATAAAAAATTCAACTAAATATAAAATTTTTATAAAATATGAAAATCATTTACCACACTGCTATCCTGATCAAATTCCATACTAATGTACCATCAAAACCCTAATTTTAGCCAACTAGGGTTTATATTTCTCAAGCCCTAATTTATCAAATAATAGAACACTTAACATTCTTATTAGGTTTAAAACATCATAATTGAATTATCATCATTATTATATTTAAGCAATGATCAATCCAATTAAGTATATAATCATCTAGGTAAACCCTAGTTTACCAATTAAGCTCAGATGCGGTCATAACAATTCTCCCCCCTTAAAAAGGTCACTCAATTTTAATGGGATGTGCATTATTATGCTAGGAGACTATAGATAACTACGTATGGTTATCCAAAACATGTCTTGAATGTATGGGTACATCTATATTTACATTTTATCATGTATGTATGACATAGTACTGTACTACTTAATGATTTAGTACTGTACAACTTATTGATTTAAATCCTTCTTTTTATTTTAGGTGGTGTGGAACCAAAGGGCATCGTCACTGATCTGGCCCAACATATTATGAATGTCATTAAAATAGCTCTTCCTAATTCACATCATCGACTTTGTATGTGACATATTATGAAAAAAACTTCCTGAGAAAGTAGGAAAGGACTCACACATTTCAAAACTAGTAAAGGATGTAGTTTGTGAGTGTACATCTATACATGACTTTGAAAACACTTGGCATCAAGCTATCCAACTCGCAAGTAAGAAAGAAGATTGTTGGTTTTCTAGTATTCGCGAGCTAAAACATCTTTGGGCTCCCATCTATGTGGATAGTTTTTTCTGGGCCGACATGTCTACAACACAGAGAAGTGAGTCAATGTTATGACCCACTCCATGATTAACTAGTAAGAACAACACTTAGTGCATCATTAAGTTGATTAAGTTAAGTTAAGTACTCACTGATGCAATTAGTGATTTGATCTAGTGTTACAGTCTAATTAGCTTGTTTTCTCACCTTGAGGTTGTAAAGGATTTCATGCTTGAAACTTTGCAAAAGAAATCATTCGATTTGGACCTACGAGGCAAAAGTTATGATGATTTCTAGTTTCTTGGGTTGAATATGCAATTACCCAATTATTAGCCTTATTAAACCCTTTCCCTTTATTTCTTTTTCCCTTATCCCCTTTCTTCCCCAACCAAGTGACGCCCAGAACCGCCTAAGCGGCGCCCTGCTGCCTGACCAACAGAGGAGGGGCGCGAACGATTAGGGCTCCTAGAGTCGTGCTGCCTTGGTGCCACCTTTCCTCTCTTCTTCTTCTACCTTTCTTCCTCCTCTACCTCACCCTAGCGATGCCCACCACATCTCTAACCTGTTAGGGCAGCACCCCAGCAAGCAACAGTAGTACGACAGCTGCAGTAGCGTCCAAGGAGCCGCCTTGGGTGCAGCTAGCACCACCAAACGGCCGCCTCGACTCCGACTTGGAGGTCTATGCTTGATTCTACAGCTCCCAGCTGCATTTAGCACCTAGTCGAGCTCTCCCTTCCACTTGTGCGCAAGAAAGGTTGCTGCTGTGAGCAGCAAGTCTAAACCAGGAGCAGCTCAGAGCGGGAAACACCATAGAAACATCGCCTCTGAGCTCAGTCGTGAGGCTAGGATCCAAATTCACTGCCAATTAGCCACGAGCTGCGCTGAATAGCTGAGCCCTTTCCATCTGTGCATGAAGCAAGTCCAAATCCAAGAATGTCTGAAGGTTGAAGATGACCTGTTGATGCCTAAAAATAGGCTCTGGATGGATTTTTGGTTGATTTTCGGTCACCGTGACCCACTATGAGTAGAATCTCACTTACCGAGCATGATTTGACTCTAATAATCGGACGTTTTGGTTGAAATCGGTATCATTCGCAGATGTCAGTGTTTACCTAGGTGTCGGGTAGTGTCGGTGCCGCTCGATTTCTAAATTGCACGTTTCATTTATTAACGTTGCATGACGTTAATTAGTTAATTGATATGTGTGATTTGGATTAGTGTAAACACACAATGGATCGAAACTTAAATTACTCGATTAAATGTTGAACTTAGTAGCACATGACCAGTAACGACACAGTTTGGGTATAAGACCAGGCTATACGTTTTTAGTAAGTTAATAGATGCTCAATTTCAAAGAAATGACAATGACATGAAAGGGTTCAATAGAAACCTAGTTGCACACTCCCAGTCATATTTAATGTGAGTTTATTAATAATTATACGAATCGACACATTTCTCAAGGATATCATAAAAAATTCTCAATTATTATCAATAATTCATGTCATGATAAGTAATTAACTCTTAATTGGGTTAAGTGATGTACAACTCAGGATTAGGTTTGATGTGCACGTTTTTTTCTAGAAATTTTAGATAATTTACAAGTGCTACTGATGATTTCTCATATGTTGAGTAATCAACCCTTATCAATATATTAAGATGTTTAATTTCATGATTTCAGTATATATGTGCCAACTTGACAAGTATTCTATTTATTTAAATATGCCTACAAGTAAAGTAGGTTGATTTCTCAGTAAATTACAGTATTTGAGCATATTGCATTGCCAAGTTAGAAATGATATACATGTTGTATTTATAAGTTTCAGATAAGTAGACTCGGTACCATAGAGATACCAAAGCCAAGAATAAGTAAGAGAGAGATGCAATGTAGTAAGAGCTTTTCTAGAATAATAAAATAATAGACATAGGTGCCCTGAACACCGTAGATTCCCTACGGATGTCTGCACTGTAGGGAGGAAACGATCCACGCTAGAAGCGACCAGTATATGGGGATCAGAATGCACCCACAGAGCGTGCAGGGAGACGAAGCCCTTGAGGAAGTCTCCTAATAGAAGATAGGTTACCCAACATGAACCGGAGATCCCGGTAGTAACCAAGAGGTACCCACAAAGCGTTCCAAGATGAGGCCCACAGAATATCTCAGACCCTCCACTTGTGTACTCAGCCTAGAGGAGAGGTCCAATTAAAGGCTAGTTGTTTAGCCGCCTTAGTCAGACGTGATGTTTTGAGTCAAGCAGACCCGGAGTCAGTTCTATGCTTAGCTTCCCGGCTTTTAAGCTAAGTCTTGTATGGTGGGATCGTAGTTCGCTACGAGTCTTCATATGTAGAGTACACTGCATATGATCAGGGCATAAGATAAAATATGTTCATATAGGTTCATAGAGTTTCTTATAAGTTAAAAAGTTAAGAAAGATCTGAGTTAGTTTCACAGCAATTGTCCTTTAAATGAAATTTTAGTATTCTTTGTTGTTTAATCGTATCTATAGTTTTGCAGCAGTTGTTATCTTAATGAAATGTTGACATCTCCTGTCATTTAAATTATATTTCTTAGATCTGCTCAGTATAATATTATTTGGTATTTTATTCAAATTAATAAACATAAAATGAGTTATCTGTGATGGTTGGGTGAAATTCTATTCACTAAGTCAATAGCTCACCAACCTACTGAAACATTTTTCATGTCAGCGTCAGCACGAGGAAGATGAAGGATCATACCACCCAAGTTCCTAGAAGGTAGTTCGTAGTTAGATAGAGGTCTCCTAGTCCTTTCCCCTCGGTCCTTGGGCATGTGGTGTATTAGAGAGAGAATTTAATGTAATATGTAGTTTAGATTTTAGTTATTTGTTGTGTTTTACTTTCTGCATGAACAATGTAATATGTCATGTAAGTTTGATTTTCTTCCAAGTAATGTTAATGGTAAGTTGCTTCTGCAGTTTTATTATGATCCGACGTTATTCAAGCTATTAGGTTTTTCCTTTAAGTTAATTATAAGTAACTAAGTAAAGAAAAGGTTAAGGGTGGTTTACCCAGGGTGACTCCCCGGTCTATGGGGTCATTAGAGATGGCACAGGGATCGGGGCATCACACTAATTTTGGTATCAGAGCATAAGTTGAGTACGTAGTTACTCTAAGTCAACGTCAGGGGACGATAAGAGACCAATAGGATTAGGATTAGTTTTCCTTCTAACTGCAATTTTCTAACAGGAAGTGTTCTGTTATATTATTGCAGATGGAAGGAAGAGGACATGGTCATGAGGACCAAGCTGAGAGCCACATTGGACCTAGCCCTCAGGTAATGGGTCTACGTGGTGGAGATGATGTGGATGAGGCAACAAGACGTGTAGAGGAGTCTGTGAACGCTGATAAGCATTATGAGAATAGACAGAGACCTAGAGACTTCGGCAGAGGACAAGCTAGTAGTGGACACCGAGGAGGTGGTGGTGGTTTCTTCTCAAAGCTTGGACGTGGATTTGGTTGTTACAGTAAACAAGGATCTGAAGATGTGATATCTTCTCAGAGTAGGGGAAGTTCTAGTCCAGGGAGATGGAGCAATACACCTAGAGGAAGGTCTTCTGGATCATCGGTCTCAGTGACTGGTCTGCTAAGGAAAGAGATACTGATGTGTGATATATGTGGAAGGTCGCACTCTGGTTAGTGTTGGGGTGCAACTTTTCAAGGTTGTTATATCTGCGGACAGGTGGGACGCTTTAGAAGTCAATCTCCCCAGTTACAGGAAGTGGAAACACAGAGTTCCCAATCACAGTACCAGAATGTCCCGAGACAGGCTCCAGTTGGAGGACCCGGTTCCTCTATAGCTTCAGGTTCCCGAGGTGGTGTAGCACCCAATGCTAGGGAAGAACAACGAGGACATAGTGGGAGAGGAAGAGCTTTAGGATGCTTCTTCTCTTTGACACCACAAGAAGGTATTGTTTCTTCTCGAGTAATTACAGGAGAAATGTTTTTCTTTAACAACATTTCAGTTATAGTTTTGATAGATCTGGGTGCTACTCACTCATTTATATAGAGTTCTTTAGCTTGTGAGCTTAACCTGTTAACCCAAGAGTTACCAGTTGAGTTGTTGTTGAGGGTTCCCTTAGGTGAACTGACAGTTTTGACAGAGTTTTGTCCCAGATGTTTGTTGACTTTTGGTGGTTACACCATCGCGGTTAATCTTATACCCCTATAAATTAACTCTTTTCAAGTTATCTTGGGTATGGATTTCCTAGAGACGTGTCGATTTCAACTCAACTGTTGGAAGGAGGCTGTCTTTCAACAGGGTGGATTTTCTTGTGTCTTTTCTAGAGACAGGAAAATTTTGCCTACGTGTATCTTATCAGCCACTGTAGTTGATAAGATGTTGCAGAAAGGTTGTGAGGCATTCTTGGCACATGTAGTAGATACTAGAGAAGAGAAGAGCACAGTCAGTCTATGGGATGTGCCAGTAGTCTGTGAGTTCCCACATGTTTTCCTAGATGAGTTGCCAGGTCTACCTCCTGAAAGAGAGATAGACTTTGAGATCCAGGTGTTGCCAGGTAGTCACCCTATAGCGCTGCCAGCCTACAGAATGGCACCTGCAGAGTTGAAGGAACTGAAGATCCAGTTACAGGAATTACTAGATAAAGGTTTCATTTGACCTAGTTCTTTGCCGTGGGGAGCTCCAGTATTGTTTGTGAAAAATAAAGATGGTACTATGAGGTTATGCATAGACTACATACAGTTTAATAAGATCATAATCAAGAATAAGTATCTGTTGCCAAGGATAGATGATTTGTTTGATCAGTTGCGTGGAGCGACAATCTTTTCTAAGATAGACTTGAGATCTGGATATCATTAGTTGAGGATAAAGGCTTAGATATTCCTAAGTTGGCTTTCAGAACAAGATACAAGCATTATGAGTTTCTGGTCATGTCGTTTGGACTGAATAATACCCCAGCATCTTTCATGGATATGATGAACCGGATTTTCAAGTCGTTCTTGGATCAGTTCATAGTGGTTTTCATAGATGACATTTTGATCTATTCCAGAGATGATGAGAAGCATGAGTAGCATCTGAGGATAGTATTACAGTTGTTGAGACAACACCAATTATATGCTAAGTTCAGTAAGTGTGAGTTCTGGTTAGTTGAGGTGTCTTTTCTTAGACATGTCATCTCAGGAGATGGAGTAAGTGTTGACCCTAAGAAAGTCGAGTCTGTTCTACAGTAGGAGCAGCCTAAGACTCCTACTGAGATCAGAAGCTTCTTAGGATTGGCAGGTGACTACAAGAGGTTCATCCAGAACATCAGTGTTATAGTGTCACCTCTGACACGCTTAACAAGAAAGAATGCACCATTTGTCTGGTCAGACAACTGTGAGAAGAGTTTTCAGATCTTAAATAATAGGTTGACTACAACACCAGTATTGATCCTACCTGAGGCAGGTAAAGGCTACACAGTGTTTTGTGATGCTTCAAGGAGAGGTTTAGGATGTGTGTTGATGTAGGAAGGCAAGGTAGTAGCTTATGCATCTAGACAGCTTAAGAAGAATGAGGAGAATTACTCGACACATGATCTAGAGTTAGCTATAGTAGTTCATTCTCTTAAGACATGGCGTCACTATATTTATGGTGAGGCATGCCAAGTGTTTACAAATCATAAGATTTTGAAATATATCTTCACCTAGAAGGATTTGAATCTTAGACAGCAGAGATGGTTAGAATTGATCCAGGATTATGATGTGACAATAGATTATCATCCTGGGAAGGTGAATGTGGTAGCAGATGCCCTCAGCAGGAAGTCAAGTTCAACCGCTGATGCATTCTCTATGGCATGCTTCAAGAGAGACCTACTAGTAGAGATGCGGAAGTTGAACTTAGACTTAGGAGTGACAGAGTGAGTAGTTTGATTGCACAGATGCAAGTCAAGCCTACTTTTTATGATCAGATCAAGGAACTTCAGTAGACTGATAGTGTGTTACAGTAGATCATACAGGACATGACAAGAGGAAAAAGGCCAGAGTTCAAGTTTTTAGATGATGGTTTGTTGTATCAGCATGACAAGTTGTGTGTACCTGGAGACAGTGATTTGAAAGAAAAGATTCTTGAGGAAGCGCATGCAACGATGTATGCTATGAATCTAGGCAACACTAAGATGTACATGAATCTTAAGGAGTTGTACTGGTGGTCAGGTATGAAAAAGGATGTAGCTGAGTACGTGGCCAGGTCTAGTGTGTGCCAGCAGGTTAAGGCTGAACATCAAAAACCTACAGGTACCTTGCAATCTCTTCCTATACTAGAGTGGAAGTGGGAACATATCACAATGGATTTTGTGGTAGGTTTTCCCAGGACACCTAAAGGTTGTGACTCGATATGGGTGATTGTGGATAGACTAACTAAGTCTACTCACTTTCTTCCTATTAAGTCAACCTTTGATGTCCCGAAGTTGGCTAAGATATACGTGGATGAGATAGCCAGGCTGCATGGTATTCCAGTTTCAATAATATCAGATAGAGATCCTAAGCTCACCTCCAAGTTTTGGAATCAGTTGCATCGTGCTTTAGGCAAAAAGTTGAGATTCAGTTCAACTTTTCATCCATAGATGGATGGTCAGTCAGAGAGGACCATTCAGACTCTTGAGGACATTCTGAGAGTATGTGTCTTGCATTTTAGTGGAATTTGGGAAGAACACTTGAGCCTTATAGAGTTTGCATACAACAATAGTCACCATTCCAGTCTTGGTATGCCCCGTATGAAGCTTTGTATGGCAGAAAGTGTAGATCACCCGTATGTTGGTACGAGGTGGGTGAAAAAGAGATTCTTGGACTAGAGATAGTGGATTTGACTACAGAAAAGATTACAGTGATCAGACAATAGTTGAAAGTTGCACAGGACAGGCAGAAGAGTTACACTGATAAGAGACATAGACTGGTTGAGTTTGAGGTTGGTGATGAAGTGTATCTGAAAGTTTCACCATGGAAAGGAGTATTGAGGTTTGGCAAGAGAGGCAAACTAACTCCTAGGTTTATGGGCCCATATCCTGTCGTTGACAGGATTGGACCTGTAGCTTACAGGTTGGATTTGCCATCCGAGTTAGCTAATCTACATGATGTGTTTCATGTATCGATGTTGAAGAAGTGTTACCCTGGTACAGAGAAGATAGTGGACCCAGAACCTGCACAGCTCAGAACATATGTGTCCTATGTTGAAGGACCATTACAAATACTTGATCGGAGAATGAAGAAGCTCAAGAATTGTGAGATTCCATTAGTGAAGGTTTTGTGGAGGAACCATAACCTAGAGGAAGCCACATGGTAGCTTGAGTCCTAGATGCATAACAAGTTTCCTTTTCTCTTTTAAGAATTTTAGGATGAAATTCTTATAAGGGAGGGAGATTGTTATGACCCACTCCATGATTAACTAGTAAGCACAATGCTTAGTGCATCATTGAGTTGATTAAGTTAAGTTAAGTACTCATTGATGTAATTAGTGCTTTTATCTAGTGTTATAGACTAATTAGCTTGTTTTCTCACCTTGAGGTTGTAAAGGATTTCACACTTGAAACTTTGCAAAAGAAATCGTTCGATTTGGACCTAGGAGGAAAACGTTATGACGATTTCTAGTTTCTTGGGTTGAATCTGCAATTTACCCAATTATTTGCATTATTAACCCCTTTCCCTTTATTTCTTTTTCCCTTATCCCCTTTCTTCCCCAACTGAGCGATGCTTAGAACCGCCTACGTGGCGCCCTACTTCCCGACCAACAGAGGAGGGGCGCGAACGATTAGGGCTCCTAGAGCTGTGCTGCCTTGGCGCCACCTTTCCTCTCTTCTTCTTCTACCTTTATTCCTCCTCTACCTCGCCCTAGCGGTGCCCACCGCAACCATAACCTACTAGGGCAGCGCCCCAAAAAGCAGCAATAGTACGGAAGCCACAGCAGCGGCTAGGGAGCTGCCTTGGGCGCAGCTAGCACCACCAAACGGCCGCCTCGACTCTGACTTGGAGGTCTATGCTTGATTCCGCAGCTCCCAGCTGCATTTAACACCTAGTTGAGCTCTCCCTTCCACCTGTGCGCGAGAAAGGTTGCTTCTATGAGCAACAGGTCTGAACCAGGAGCATCTCGGCGCGGGAAACACCACGAAAACATTGCCTCTGAGCTCGGCCGTGAGGCTAGGATCTAAATCCACCGCCAATTAGCCACGAGTTGTGACGAATAGCTGATCCCTTTCCATTTTTGCGTGAAGCAGGTCCAAATCTAGGATTGTTCGGAGGTTGAATACAACCCGCTGACGCCCATAAACAGGCTCTGGATGGATTTTTGGTTGATTTTTGGTCACCTCGGCCCACTATGACTAGAATCTCACTTACTGAGCATGATTTGACTCTAAGAATCAGAATTTTTGGTTGAAATCGGTATCATTCACAGATGTCAGCATTTACCCAGGTGTCGGGCAGTGCTGGCGCCGCTCAATTTCTAAATTGCACGTTTCATTTAATAACGTTGCACGATGCTAATTAGTTAATTGATATGTGTGATTTGGATTAGTGTAAACACACAATTGATCGAAACTTAAATTACTTGATTAAATGTTGAACTCAGTAGCACATGACCAGTAACGACACAGTTTGGGTATAAACCCAGGCTGTGCATTTTTAGTAAGTTAATAGATGCTCGATTTCAAAGAAATGACAATGACATGAAAGGGTTCAATAGAAACCTAGTTGCACAGTCCCAGTCATATTTAATGTGAGTTTATTAATAATTATATGAATCGACACACTTCTCAAGGATATCATAAGAAATTCTCAGTTATTATCAATAATTCATGTCATGATAAATAATTAACTCTTAATTGGGTTAAGTGATGCACAACTTGGGATTAGGGTTGATGTGCACGGTTTTTTCTAGGAATTTTAGATAATTTACAAGTGTTACTGATGATTTCTCATATGTTGAGTAATCAACCCTTATTAGTATATTAAGATGTTTAATTGCATGATTTTAGTATATATGTGCCAAGTTGACAAGTATTCTATTTATTTAAATCTGCCTGCAAGTACAATATGTTGATTTCTCAGTAAATTACAGTATTTGAGCATATTGCACTGCCAAGTTAGAAATGATATACATGTTGTATTTATAAGTTTCAGATAAGTAGAATCGGTACCATAGAGATACCAAAGACAAGAATAAGTAAGAGATATATGCAATGTAGTAAGAACTTTTCTAGAATAATAAAATAATAGACATAGGTGCTCTGAACACCGTAGATTCCCTAAAGATGTATGCACTGTAGGGAGGAAATGATCCACCTTGGCAGCGACCAGTATACGGGGATCGGAACGCCCCCCACAGAGCGTGCGGGGAGACGAAGCCCTTGAGGAAGTCTCCTAATAGAAGATAGGTTACCTAACATGAACCGGAGATCCCGGTGGTAACCCAGAGGTACCCACAGAGTGTACCAAGATGAGGCCCATAGAGTGTCTCAGACCCTCCGCCTGTGTACTCAGCCTAGAGGAGTGGTCTAGTTAAATGCCAACTGTTTATCCACCTTAGTCAGACATGACTGATAGAGTCAAGCAGACCCAGATTCAGTTCTAGGCTTAGCTTCCTAGGTTTTTAGCTAAGTCTTGTATGGTGGGATCGTAGTTCGCTACGAGTCTTCATTTGTAGAGTACACTGCATATGATCAGGGTATAAGATAAAATATGCTCATACAGGTTCACAAAGTTTCTTATAAGTTAAAAAGTTAAGAAAAATCTGAGTTAGTTTCACAGTAGTTGTCCTTTAAATGAAATTTAGTATTCTCTATTGTTTAATTGTATCTACAATTTTGCAGCAGTTGTTATCTTAATGAATCATTGACATCTCATGTCGTTTAAATTATATTGCTTAAATTTGCTCAGTATAGTAGTATCTGGTATTTTATTCAAATTAATAAACATAAAATGAGTTATCTTTGATGGTTGGGTGAAATTATATTCACTGAGCCAGTAGTTCACCAACATACTGAAGCATTTTTTAGGTCAGCGTCAGCACAAGGAAGCTGAAGGATCGTACCACCCAAGTTCATAGAAGGTATTTCGTAGTTAGATAGAGGTCTCTTATTCCATTTCCCTCGGTCCTTGGGCATGTGGTGTGGTAGAGAGAGAATGTAATGTAATATGTAGTTTAGATTTCAATTATCTGTTGTGTATTACTTTCTGCATGAACAATGTAATATGTTGTGTAAGTTTGGTTTTCTTCCAAGTAATGTTAATGGTAAGTTGCTTCCGTAGTTTTATTATGATCTGACGTTATTCAAGCTATTAGGTTTTTCCTTTAATTTAATTCTAAGTAACTAAGTAAAGAAAAGGTTAAGGGTGGTTTACCCAGGGTGACTCCCCAGTCTCTGAGGTCATTAGAGATGGCACGGGGATCGGGGTGTCATAGTCGATGAATGCATTTTTTGATGGCTACGTGAATTCACATACATCATTGAAGCAGTTTGTTTCTCAATATGATGTTGCTCTTCAATCAAAATATGAAAAATTGAAGCTAGCATACTTTGAATCTTTCCACAAAAAATCACACCTCAGAACAACACTCAAGATTGAGGCACAGTACACTGAAACATATATCATAAATATTTTTAGAAAATTCCAAAACGAGCTTGAAGGAATGATGTTTTGTGAGTCCAAACTCATTTCTGGGTATTCTTTTCAATCAACATTTGTTGTTATCGAGCACTAAATGATTACGATAAGTTCAAATGAATGAAAATCCTTTATGAAAGAATTTTACATACAATACAGAATACATGAGGAAGAGATTAATTATTCATGTTTATGTTTCAAGTCAAAGGGAGTTTTATGTAGTCATATTCTATGTGTCATTAGTAGAAATCTAAAACTTGATAAAATACCACAATAAAATATATTGGAAAGATGGCAGAAAGATATATATCGGGATTACAACATCTCTCACATCCTTCTAGCTACACTACGGTAAATGTAACTATTTGTGAAGGATGATTCCTTCACAAATGTACACTAATTTCTTCAATAAAAAATTCGGTTGAAGGCCATTCCTTCACAAAAAGTCCTACTCTAAAAGACTCTTCACAAATACTTTGATGAGAGACTCTAGCCTTCACAAATATTATTTTAAAGGACTATTTGACCTTCACAAAAAAACTTCCCAGGCCTCCCAAATACATTTTTGAAGGCTAATTTCACAACTTTCGATGAGGTTCTAGGGCCGTCAGAAATACTTTTTTTGAAGGACTATTTGACCTTCACAAAAAGACTTCCCAGGCCTCCCAAATACATTTGTGAAGGCTAATTTCACAACTTTCAATGAGGTTCTAGGGCCTTCATGAATATACTTAATTTATCATGAATTACAATTGTGATCTACATTTTCCTATTTGTCAATGAGGTTTTAGCTTTCTTATATTTCATGAAGTAATATTTTTGTGGCTTCTATCAGGAACAAAGAATATTTTAATAAACTAATTTAGTTAATAAGACACAACAACCGTAACAAATCACTCTTTTGAAACATTCCTTTTTTATTTCACATAGAAAATTTGTTCATTACATAGGGGAGGACATGGGCCATTCCCCTTAATCGATACAAATTTCAATGTAAATATATATCTACATTTTGACTTTATCACTCATTTAGCCAATGACCAACTTTGATAATGTTGAGAGGAATCTTAGTGGTTATGAACAAATTTTCTCCAATAATCTTCGATTATAAGGTAATTATTGCCATCTCCATCAAATTTCTTGGGTTATGATTCCAGTAATAGCCATCAAAGAATGACTTAGAGACAACTTCTCTGCATTCAACGAGATATCAATGATCTTTACTTTTTGCACCACCTTTCCAATCTTTTGGTCTTCCTCGTCCATCTAGAAGTAACCCTTTCCATATATAAGAGTTCCTAAACCCTGATAGCACACCAATAAACCTGCAACAACATAAGCAATTATAGTTAGTAAGCAAAGTCTTTGTTACATCACTATCATCTAGACCATAAATAATGAACATAGCAATTTGAGGTGCAGTTATAACTCTGTTCAGAATGTATAGTTGCACACCACTTCATTATTTTATGAAATCCAAACATAGTAAGTTCTTACCAATCTGCAAACTCTGCCATCATTACGTAGTTGCAAACACTAAAATAATGTCTCTAGCACTGAGTATGGTAGGCACATGCAGCCAACTAGGTATAAACATTAAAACAATGTATAGTCCTTTAGCACTTAAAAGTGAATTTTAGTTGCTAATGTAAATAATGCATGAGCATTAGAGCAACCTGAATGTCCGGATCAGGAAAAAAGTGCACTCTCGATACAAGCTAAAGAGGAATCAATAAGGTGATTACCAGTAGATCTACTTTTTCTTTTCCCCTTCAGTATTGTTGGCAATTTATCTGGCCCTCTTTGATGTATCTGCACTGGCAATAATGATAATGAGAATCATTTTTGGAGTTCTATAAGTATTTCTTAGACTCTATTCTACTAGAATGAAAAAGATGCAATTTAAAAACAAAGAGTTTTCGGGTGGTGATGTTGGCAGATCTAGACCAAATGGTGTGGTTGTGAAAAACCCAAATGAAATATTGCCACAAAACTCAAGAGGAACTGAGAAGGGGTTTATTAAAAGGTTTGCTCGATGCCATGCTATAGCAGTTAGAAGTTCTTAAGATTATCTACATCATTAAACTAAAGAATTTGATGAGCCCTCAACAATAGAAGCTGAAATAGCTACACACATGTCACCTTGTTTCTATAAGCTTCTCAAATATCCGTGGAGGTATGGAAAATAGAGGTACATTGGTTGTATACACCTTTTCTACATTGGTTAGAAAAGAATTACCCAGCCACAACTAGAAATGAAATGAAGTCAGGGACAAATTAGAAAATAGAGACCAGGACCTATCAGAGTTACTAAATAAAAGGAGAAAAAGATAGAGCAGATATACAGATTACTGAAAGTTGACAGAATCTTACTTTGAACTATGAGCAAGAAAGCAAAATATTGCTTTGTAGCAATAGTGTAAACTACTGGTGTTATTTTCATAATATTGTGCTTTAACATTAAAAGGCTAAGAGGTGTATACTGCATAAAAAATTGTGTATACAAGATAGAAGCAATATATTATGGCACTCCATAATTAAAAATGAATAGAACTGACAGGGTGGACAAAGCAGCATGAGAGTTAACTACAACATCTACAGATACTTCAAGATGCATGTTCATGAATAAATCCCCATTCCTATCAAGGAGACATCTAGGCCTCACTGTCTTGCACCTAGGGTCCTTTGGGGATCCTTGGAAACACTTAACAATTATTGATGTCCTTTTCAATGTTCAATACTAAACTTAAAGATTGGTGTCCAAATTCAGTAAAATTTAGTTTGGGGATCCTTTGTTTATCACAGACTAATACGCTTGATGTCTATTTTATAATTTGCTTTGATTTTCTCCTAAAATCCAATTTCTATGTTAGGAATACATTATCCTCATTAAGACTTTTTAAACAAGAAAGCAACAATAAAATTTCTGATCTCATTCATATGAAAGTAGATTATTATAACTGATTATAGTACAGAGTCCAGCAAGTAAATAGCTTCTAAGAAAGTATCCAAATCCCTTCTTGTCTGTCAAGTTTAGTCACTTTACAGGTTAGATACTTCCCTGAAGACTAGGCATAAGATAAGGCCAACAATATACATGTTGAGCCATCGACTACACAAACAAACCTACAAAGATATTATTTCATATTGCATCCCATAAATATCACAAAATTAGAGGCAAACCTTGGCTAATATAAATATGATGGTTCATTGATAGATTAGGGAGCCCATTCGAAGAAAGAGCACATGGCACCTCTTTCAGTTGTCCAGTTGCCACAGCCAAAGAAGTACATGCCATGATTTGGTCCAGGTTTGCACACCATCCTTTTGCATCTCATAACTCCACACGAACAGTATGTATGCCATTCTTTGGCAGTGGGATTGACAGCAGGATAGAAGCAAGCATCACTGTCTGCCAACTGCTTCATATTTTGCTGTGGAAATGGTCCCGGTGGGTTGTTTGAGTATGGTTTCCACAGGGACAGACACCGGGGGTATGGCCACCAAGTTGATGGACGGTCTGCAGATTGCAACGTCAATGAATTGGTTATTGAGAATCTGAAACCTTGATGCATGAGGAGGGTGAGCAGTCTGGCAGTGTTGCGAGCATTGTCAAGGCCACAGTGAGGGCGTCCCTCCCAAACTAGACCTACCAATTCAACTGCCTGGTTGAGATTACAACAAACACCACCAAATATTTCACCAAAATTCACCTTCAAATTGATCCATCTGTTGAAGTAGGGAGGCTTGCGGATCTTCTTGAATTTACATTCAGATTTCAACATTACTTTGCAGTCCCAGTCTCCCCATGTAACCACGGCAAAATTGGTGTGCTTGATCCCTTTTCTTCCAACCATTTATCATGCATTAGTAACACTTCACTAAGAGGAATACCTCTATCTACCTGGATTTGCTGGATTCTGGTCAACTCTTTACAGAAATCAGTCAAAAGTTGATGATATATAGGTCGAACATATTTTTGAAATGAAGCTTCCAATTGTTCGCTAACAGTATTGACTAATACATATGGAAATTCAATAATTTTTTGAGGATAAGGGGCCCACTTTTGGTCACAAGTTGCTTCAAAGTCGATAACAACAAAATACCAAAACTCTTGAAACGGAGAATCATGTGGATATCCTATAGAAATCATCTTAAAAGGAACACATTGAATTCTTGGTTCCACTGGAAAAGGGTAATCATGAGTCATTGGATAGAATTGGCTCCCGACAGCACTCCAACGATTATAATGCAACTATTTAGGATGAAGATTAGACAACATGTAGAACTTTTGATGATATACTAGTCTAGTATAACCTTCATTGGGAGGTACACTAACATCCCTAACGAGTAAATTATCAGATTGCATAGTTCTATGAATTGGATGGGCATTTATGTCATTCTTTGAATCAGGAAACTCTTGAATAGCATTTCCATTTTCCTACGAAGTGTAGGGAAATGGCTTGAGGCATCCTAGAGGTGCCTCTGAGTTCCTTTGAATTTATCGCTTTGATTCGGATCAATCATCGCCCTGGTGATAGCAGAGATCCTC
Source organism: Alisma plantago-aquatica (assembly GCA_963693085.1). NCBI lineage: Eukaryota > Viridiplantae > Streptophyta > Magnoliopsida > Alismatales > Alismataceae > Alisma > Alisma plantago-aquatica. The sequence continues at coordinate 1,125,906,132 of OY856409.1, read as the reverse complement.
GGGCATATAGATCAAGCACCGTCCCCCGCCCTTCCACATGGAGCGTGAGAACCTCAAGAGATGAAATGGAGAAAGTGGTTGGGATCAGGCCATCCTCATTAAGACTTTCATTGCAATGTAAAGATCATATTGTATATTTTGAACCCATCATAGACAAATTCCCATAGCAAGTGAACATCGAACAATAGTATTTACCCAAATGGCATTACTGATATGATAACAACAATAACTAGATACAATGAACTGTGTAGGTATTTTTTTTGGAACAATAGTCAGGGTTGACCCCCCTACTTCCCCAACCACACAACCCCCAGGATGAGTGTTGGGGAGGTAGCATCAGCCACACTGAGTAACAACAAACAACACACTCATGAATATAACAATGTGCCATCATAGTATAAATATACCAATGTGCTCTACTAGACAATTTATTATAATACTCTAAAGCAGGAAAATCATCTTAGATCATGGAGCCTATATCGTATCGTTAAGCCCATTTTAGTCAAAAAAATTTAAAAGGCGACGCTAAATCAAAGTGGATGTCTAACATAGACATACATTAACATATTAGTTATTTTAAATTGACTGAAAAGATTCAGATACTGATAGTACATAAATTAGATCACAACACATGTATAAGAGACACACCAGATAATTTAGAACCTGGAAAATCCAAATGGTATATGTTTATAAGTCCTAATTTTAGGAAAAGGAAGCAAGGCATGTTTCCACCTTAACAAGCTCAAGAAATTTGATAAACACTTAAATAACATTTGTAAGTGTCAATTTACTTGACAATGCTTCTAATTGTCAAATAGACATCTTCCGTGTCATTTAACCCCAAGAGAATTACTGCATCAAAAAATATCATAACTACAAGAACAGGATGTGATAAAATATTGGTAGTGGCTACAGCCCACTGTTCATGAAATATAGAAAATAGATAGAGTAGAACACTAAACGTACAGCTGCAATATCATGTTGTGATGAAAATATTGGTAGATATTACAGACAACTATCCGTCAAATACAAAAGGCAGATGACTAGAACACCAAACTTATATGACAGCAAAGTGATGGAAAACAAGGAAGATGATATTTGTTGCAGGACTGTAGATCCATAAGTGAAGATTTTTGACAAACTCGAGAAGCAAATATAGAATATTTTGGTAGAAACAAAGAAATATTCAAAAAGCCGATGAGTATGAAGACATTATATGCTTGAATACACCAATAGAACAAATGTCAAATGGTGGATATAAAAGCATATAGATATAACCTAAGACTGTTTTCCCATGAACATTCGATCCGCCATATGGGCTAGGTCATGGGATCTTATTTTTTTCATATATCATCATCAGTCAGCATATCCATTTCCAACATGTCAATCAATGCAATTTTCAAGTAACAGTGCAACGCTTTGGAAACAATGCTTCTCAAATGTCCAGGTAATCCGACCAGAGCATCCTTAATTTCATCAAGCTCAATAGATTCTAGAACCTCATTTACAAATTTCTGATTAAGACACGACGAAACAATTCAGACAAACGAATCCAAGCCCTAACAATTTAACAAATGGAAAGAGGCAGAAGTCAAATCTAACTCAAAAAATAAATTTATCCAGTGGTGAAACTCAAATGGGGACTAAAACTTACAGTTCTGGTTGCAGCATCAATTTCAGGCGGTAAACGTGTAAGGAAGTTGAATATCTAACTGATTCCTCAACAGTGATTTGTGGAGAATGTATATCGGTTTGCTCACAGTATCCTGATATTCTTGCAAATATGTCTTTTTTTTTAGGATATCCATTTATTCTTATATCACCTTCGATATTTCCCCCTATTTTCCTTCCTGAAAGAACATCAAAGAAACTGCTACACATCAATATGATTGTGTTACACTGAAGTAAAGTAACAACATGGAACTTCTATATGTAGCTTTTGGATTAGACAATTCAGGACATCAAAAACAAGTCAAGATCATTTCTTACAATCAATTGGAATTCAATCAGTTGCAAATACATATGGGAAAGGTATAACAAGCTTATATTAGATATAGTGTCATGAAGTTAATACTAATATAATCTACTAGAACAATCATGCACTCCCCACTTAAAAACCAATATGTATCATTGTCGGGCCCTGATTCTTAATGATATAAGTAGAGATATTAGAGAAATTTCTTCCACAAATAAGTTTGAGATAAACCCAGTATGTTTTAGATTAAGAAAATATTTTTGATAGCATCTTAAACAAAAACTATTAGACTATCATATATCTCTTTTTCATCTATGTTCCTCTTCATAATTATTTTAAGGGAAATTAATTATGGTCATAGTGCATAGTCAAACAGCACGGTAGAGAATTATGTGATGATTGTAACTTAATTATTTTGATAGTAAAATTTAATTAGTATATCAAGGTAGGGTCAACCATAAATAGAGTTCAGAGAATTTTTATGACATATACAAGAACCTAACCATACTTTAGCTTTCTCCTGGCACCAATATCAATGATCAATATGTCAATTTCAAAAGCTTTTGTGAAGACATTGAGAAGCATCATTCTCTCACTGTCGTACAGAACCCAAAAATGGAATTTTAGGAAATTTAGCTTGTTTACTTTTGGCTAGAAATCCTGATAGCATCTCTGGTGTAGTGGATCAGTTTGTTGGGAGTGATCCCTAGCCATACATTGATGAAGTATTTAAATACTTTAAATCCTCTCCTCTAGAAATTATGTAGTTGTTACACTGGACGCCACTACTCTTCCATTCAATACTGGATAAGATCATTCTCACCTCTTCCTGCCTCATTGATCACATGCAGACATCCACCATGAACAATCAAATTCCCTTTCTGATATTGACTCTAACTTATTCATACTTTATAGATGTTGATATCTAGCATATGTAACACAACAACACCAAAAGTGTACAAGAAAATAGAATTTGAAAGATTATAAATAGGATTGAGATTATAAGACAACAAAAGTTTGCACAGTAGGTAGAAATCACTATTTTTATGTGTGACAGGGCATGGGAGCAACCCAGCAAGGTAGTCTGTTCAACAGAGTTAGTCACGAAAACAAATAATACTAGTTCAATTCAAGCTTCAGGATTATCTTTGAAGAATAACTACTATTTACTAATTGTGATCTATTCTTTCTAAGTTGAAAAAATGAATATTGACCCACCCCCCAACCCCAACTCCCAAGCTGGAGTGTATGCCAACTTGATTCACATGATAAAAAAAGCAGATAGTCTTGGTAAATACATCAGCAATTTGATCATCGATGAGCACAGGAATATGAATCATCTTGCTTTGATGTGCTTTGTGAAAAAGAAGAGGCAATGGCAATATCGAGGGCTACTGAATTGCCACACTTGTCATAATATTTTGCACTCATATTTTCAACTTAGAAAGAATAGATCATACCATTATAATTGACACATGCAAGGGCCATGACATGATTGTAACATCCCTGACCTGGTTTATGCTTTAACCCTAGATGTTTTGTTTAATAAAGATAATTATATGCTTGCTTTTATCTTTTGAAAAGCAGTTAAGGCTCAAGAGGAACTTATGTTTCAATTTTAGTCCTTTTTTAATAATGTTGAAATCAATGTTTTGCTTGTTTTGGACTAAAGTACAAATTACGCAAGTTGAGGGGTTAACTTGCAAATGTTACATGGTAAAATGCTCCTCAAGTGTTGAAGCATCATAATAATGGGAATGATGCAGAGGTATGGCTTGTGATAGCCTGAGTACCAAGAAAGAGCTTATTAAACAATGTTGTGCATTAAAACCTAGTTTTGGTGTAATGTGCAATTTACCCAAAACCTAGGGTTCAATATGAAAAATACCACCTCTAGTGTGTCCCTCATGTTTCTTGGCATCATGTAGAGAAAAGAAAATGAGAGGGGCATCTCATTTGAATCACTTTGAAGGAGAGAGAATCTTGATATTAAAATAATCAAGATTTAAGCATAATTGAAACCCTAATTCAATTTAATGCAAAAATAAACATATTAATTGAAGTGCCCTTCAACCAAAAACGTGATGTTTGAAATTACATAAGTATGGACGTCCTTGTGCCTTGCAAAGGCCACAAAATATCTAAATTGAGTGGAGAGCCCACTCACATTAGTTAACTAAAAAGTAATATCCACTCAATTTTGGATATTATTATTATAATGGTTAAGGTGCTTAATTTGCTTTCTTTTAATTCATGGATAATGAAGAGGAATTACAAGGTGGGGGAGATGTATTCATATGCAGGGGATGGAGGGGAGTATGTGGTACCAATTTTGGGAGTTTAAGGGATTATTTATCACTTTCTCTCTCATTGAAATTCCCTTATAAACATCTCATTTCCAACTCAAATGAAAGGCTTTTTCGACCCTTCTTTCTTTCCTTGCTTTGGTTGAACACAAAGGAGCTAAGGAGCAACAGGAGGACGTTCCCCAACCTGTAGGTAAGCTCCATAGTCATATTCAACCTTGATTTCATGGTGGATATCGAAATTCAATGCTTATTTTCTTCTTCTCTCCATTCAATCTTCAACTTTAGCCATCCTTTTTACTCAAGGACTTGAGGAAGGACCTTGGGAAGTGGAGAGAGCTTCATTCACCATTAAAGACGTGAATCTTGAAGTTTGGATTCAACTTTGAAGGTGGGTTAAATAACTTGAAACCTTAAACATTGTTATTGATTTCATTCCTTGATCATATGTTGATTCCTCATTTACTGTCGGTTTTCCTTTTGATTGGTTATTGAATTCACCACAAGAATCACAATGGATTTTGAATGTCTCAATCTTGAATATGATTATGTCATATTAAGCACACACCTAAACATAGAACATGTGCAAACATTTTTGCTTTTGGTGATCAAACGGTCTCAAGACCGTTTGAGGGAAAACGGTCTCAAGACCGTTTGAGGCCAAGAGGACTCAAGACCGTTTGAGGTTAGGTGATGTCATAAGTTGTATGATGATCTAATGGTCTCAATTTGATCTAATTTCAATGGTTTCAATATTGGAGAGTCCATTGATTGCAAGCCTTAATCGATTGAATTGATTGGAACCCTAGTTGAGGGAATCGATTTCAAGGTTGATTGATCCAAACGGTCTCAAGACCGTTTGGAGGTCAAACAGCCTCAAGACCATTTGGAGGTCAATGGTTGATTGTGGTGGATGGTTGGAGATCTAAGGGCTACTATCTGATGTACCTTCAATAGTTCAATTGATTGATGGTTCAATGAGTACAAATCCTAAATCAATTTGATTGGAGGAAACCCTAATTGGTCCATTCGATTTCAAGGTGGTTTGGACCAAACGGTCTTCAGAACATTTGGAGGGAAAATGGTCTCAAAACGTTTCATGTCCAATTGGTTTCAATGGTGACTTGCTCATTCAGTTTCAAACCTTTTGGGGTTAAATATATGTAATGCAAACGGTCTCAAACCATTTAGAGAGTTTGAGGTCAAGACCGTTTTATGGTCTAACGGTCTTAAGACCGATTGAAGGTTTTGGGACCAAGACCGTTTAAGGTCTAACGGTCTTCAAGACTGTTTGAAGGTCAAAGTGCTTCCAGACCATTTGAAGGTCAAGGTACTTCAAGACCGTTTAAGGGTCTAATACCTCAAGACCGTTTGAAGGTCTAATTGAATCAAACCATGTAAGTACAATTAACCCCATGATCGTTGATGATGTTTATCAAAGGTAATTACAATGGTTGTACCTTCAAGATACTTAAGTGATTAGTACCTTTTGAGTGGTTAACCTTTGATGCTTATGGAAGCAATGACTTAATACACTATGTCAACCCTTTTATTTCAAGTTGATTTAACCTAATCTAATCAAGTCTTATGTAATTAATATCCTAGAAAGGAAAAGAGAGAGAGAGAAACTTATACATGAGTACTAATCATGTAGTGATTAATCCTCAACACTTTCTACATGAATAAAATATGTAATTAGGGTTTGATCCATGATGATGAGATCATGAAACCCTAATCAAGAAGGTTGATGAGCTCTAACCCTAATTTAGCTTAAATCTAGGTGAAACCCTAATCTAGGGTGATGGTGTAACCCTAATTTAGGGTAATGATATGAGAAACCCTAATTCAGGGTATTTTGATGAAAAACCCTAATTTAAGGGAATGCTTCATGAAACCCTAATTTGGGGAAAAACTATTATAAACCCTAATTAAGGGTGATGTGAAACTCTAACTCAAGGTGATGCTATGCAATGATATGTGAAACCTTGATATGAAACCTAACCCTGATATAGGGTAAAGGTATGTGAAGCCCTAATCTTGGGTTATAGTGTATGAAACCCTAATCTTGGGCAATATGATGATAAACCCTAACCCTAATGTGGGTAATGGGATGAGTATTCCTGATTGACATGAATTGAGAAACCCTAACCCCAATAAGGGTATAAGTGATGTTATCTTGAATATCATGGTGCTAAAATGTAATTGATATAACTGTTATCAAATGTACTAACCATGCAGGTATCATGAGATGATGAGCATAGCCAGGTATGAGCTATGATGTTTCAATTATTATTGTTAAATGGGCCTTGTGAACCATAACATGCTTTGTTGCCTAGTGAGAGGTAACAATTAATGAAATGGGCTTTGAGAGCCATGTGAGATGCTTATGTAGCAAGTATTATATTTACCTTGGTCAGATGACCTGAAGGTGTTTTAGTTACCTGATAAGTGGTAACAAGTGTTCTTTGATGAACTGAGGGTTTGAATACCCATTTTCTATAATCATGATGATGAGTTTGTGAAAGGATGATAATGCTCCTGATGAGATGAGGAATTGAGATCCCAATGCCTTATTAAAGATTTGAACAGTACTTGATGAAAGTATTACACATTCTTTGTAGAAATTATTAAAATAATTGATGTTTGGAAACTTGTTTGATGCTAAAAGAATATGATAATACACTTAATTAATCAAGTGATATCATATAATGTAGTTGCCCTGACCACAGATCCTTCAGCGTCAGAATTTGCTGAATGGTGAAACGAGTTAAACTCGGAGTGCATATTTATGAATATGTGGGGGTAATTGGGAAATTATATCCTCATGCCCCATAGGAATGGTTGCAGGATATATCCTATGTACGAGATTGGTTACGGACCATACCCCAGTATGAGTATGGCTATTTTCCATGACTCCATGATATGATACCAGGCATTGGCTACGGGCCATAACCCTAAAGAGAGTATATGTTGTGGACTATAACTCTATAGTGAATATGCCACTATACCCTGGCAAGCTAATTGTAGTTTGACACATGATGTCTCTTCCAAATAATATCGTACTGACCGAGAAGGATGAGGTCTTGGAGTTCAGCTCTTCCATTGACCTTATCTGGTATTGATGCTTTACGTAATTATGGTCAGTTGGAGCATGAACGGTATACTTCATCTCTTCATGGCATTAAGTATGATTGTAAAATGTAATCATTTGTGTAGCATATTTGCTTAAGGTTGAAATACGAGAATCATTGGTTGATGTTATCTTGCTTAGTATAGCGGATAAATGGTATACATGTTCTTCATATTCCTTATTGGATAAGTGACATGTTGCTTTATCAAGTTATAGATGAAATGCTTTGAATAAGAATATTGTTCTAATCTGTTTAGACAATGAATTATATGTTGTTAAACATTTATGATTCCTCTATTCAGTTTTATCTATTAAACTGCAATAATAATGTTTCTGGCAGAGAGTTATATCTCTCGCTGGGGAAATTTCAATTGTCTCACCCCCGTGGGATCCAACTTTTTAGGTAGATGTGGAGGAAGAGGCAGAAACCCTACAGCAGGGGAAGAGCAGCAACAGTAGCAGGGACAGCAGTGAATTCTTAGGTGGAGACACTGGTTGTCATGTCTTATATATATAGAGTCCTATGTGTCGTCTCTGTACTCTCAGGTCCTCAAAGTCAGTAGTTAGTTTAATGAATCGATCTGATATTTTGGCTTGATGCCTCAATGTTTTTATGCTGCCTGTGTATAGTTTTAAATAGGGCAATTGATGTTTGTAATCCTCGAGAAGGAATGGTACAAGATATGTACTTGTGAACCAGAATGTAATTGAATTACTTAGGTTCTTTTTGAAAGAGTTTTCTAGTGTATGGATCTCTTTGTAAATGGTTTTAATTTTTAGTGATTTTCAGTAATCCACTGCTAATGATCGCTTCCGCCTAGTGAATGATGTTTTGTTCGAACGCTTTGCCACAATTAGTTGGTATCAAAGCTCTACTTTTGCTGAGCCTATAGAGACATAGGATTAAGATAGTTGAGTCTATTCTAGTGTCTTCCAGATTATCTGATAGTGACTTCTGCTCATATAGGAGGAGAAGAAGAACTTGAAGATGTCTGGATCACATGAAGAACATGCTGCTGAGAGCAGCGTTTCTGCACCAGGAGGAGGTGTAAGGGACCAAGCTAGGGAGGAACCGGTACCTGAACATCCCCAGTATGACCCAGCCATGATAGAGAACCCAGCTTTCCATGCTCTATTTGGGCAGTTCATGGCAACTATGACGCATATGGCGGACAGGATGCCACCACCTGCACCTAGGGCACCAACCCATAATGAGGGATAAGGACCTGGCAAGACTTTTGAGAGGCTTCGTCGGGTAAGAGCCACAAAGTATGCTGGTACAGCTAACCCAGCAGATGCTGACTTATGGTTGACTGAGCTGGAGAAGGTTTTCAGAATCCTCAATATCCCAGAAGCCGAAAAGGTGAGACATGTGGTGTACCTTTTAAAAGGGAGTGCTGGCCACTGGTGGATAATAGAAGAGGGAAAGAGGCCAGGTGTCGAGGTCGGATGGGAAGAATTTCGATGAGAATTCATCACTAGATACTTCCCCAAGATATCTCAGTTTGAGAAGATAAGACAAGGACTAATGAACATTAGCGAGTATGAGGCTAAGTTCATGGAGCTTTTACGGTTCTGTCTGCATATGACAGCTTCTGATGTGGAAATAATTCGACGTTTTGAGAAGGGGTTGAACACTGAATTGACCACTCTTGTGTCTGCTTTGGAAAACATGGAGAGGTTTGCCACGTTTGTGGAGTCCGTCATACGGATAGAGAGGTCTGTGATCGAGAAGAAACAGACCAGTGGTAAGAAGGTGTACACTCAGTTCCAAGGACAAAGGTCTGAGAGCTTTAAGAAGCCAAGGTTTTCTGCACCGGCAGCACCATCAAGATTCAATACCCCAGATGCAATGGACATCAAGTAAGGGTAGGGGCCATGGTTTTGTTCCAAATAGAGCCCCCAACACAACATCAACATCGGTGACTGGACCTCATAGACCCTATCCTGAGACCAGGATCTGTCATTAGTGCAGACAAGTGGGACATATGGAAAGGGATTGTCCAGTCAGAAACACAATGGTGACTCAACCTCAGAGGCAAAGTCAGCAAGGCTCTTAGAGGAGGCAGTTTTTTAGTGGCACCCGAGGACGTGGGCAAGTGTCCCAAGCTGGTTTTTCGGCACCCAACAACTGAGCACCAGGTCAACAACAAGCAACAACTAGATTCTATGTGATGAATCAACCTGAAGCAGTAGTCAACCCACATGTTGTGATAGGTCAGATGGAACTATTTTATTCTGATATGTCTACATCCTGCTTCGTATCTATTTTAATTGATTTGGGTGCTATGCATTCCTTCATCACTAGAGAAGTGATTCTTGACTGCAATATGACAGGTTGTCATAGGGCAGAGAGTTTATTATTAGAAACCCCTTTGCTTGGATCTGCAGTGTTGCAGATGTGTGTTCTCCCTGTACTCTTTCCTTTTCTTAACATCACATTTAGGTGGATCTTATCCCACTTGAGATGCACGGGTTTGATATAATTCTTGGGATGGACACCCTAGAAAAGTATAAGGTTGTCTTGGATTGTGATTCCAAGCAGACTGTGTTCACAGATGATAGTGACACATGGATCTTTCAGGGAGATAGAAAGATTCTTCCAACATGTCTACGGTAGCTGAGAAGCTGATGAGACAAGGATGCTTTGCATTCTTGGCTCATGTGGTAGATACCACAATGGAGAGCCCTAATCTTTTTGAAGTTCTGATAGTTTGGGAGTTTGAAGATGTATTTCTTGAGGAACTACCAGGTGTTCCTCCACCCTGAGAGATTGATTTTAAGATTAATCTAATCCCATGCACGCAACCAATAGCACAAATACTGTATAGAATGGCACCTTTTGAAATGGTAGAGCTCAAGAAATAGCTACAGGAGTTGCTTGAGAAAGGTTTTATCCGACCGAGTACTTCACCATGGGGTGCTCCGGTTCTCTTTGTTAAGAAGAAGGACGGATCGATGCGGTTATGCATTGATTACAGGAAATTGAATAAAGTAACCATAAAGAATAAGTATCCTCTGCCAAGGATCGATGATCTGTTTGATCAGTTGTGTGGTGCAACTATCTTCTCTAAGATAGATCTAAGGTCGGGATATCATCAGTTGCATATCAAGGAGTGTGACATACCTAAGTATGCCTTTAGGACAAGGTATGGTCACTATGAGTTCATAGTTATGTCATTTGGACCTACTAATGCACCAGATGCATTCATGGAACTCGTGAATAGAATCTTTCGACCTTTTCTTGATCAGTTCATAGTAGTCTTCATAGATGACATCTTGGTATATAGTAGAGATGCTCAACAGCATGAGCAGCACATCCGTCAAGCTTTAACTTTGCTAAGAGAGCATAAGTTGTATTCTAAGTTTAGCAAATGCGGGTTTTGGTTACCATAAGTTTCTTTTCTAGGACATGTAATATCTGCCTCAGGTATCCGTGTTGATCTTAAGAAGGTAGAATCTATCCTGCAATGGGAACAGCCAAAGATGCCGATGGAGATATGTAGTTTCCTAGGACTGGCAGGCTATTATAGGAGGTTCATTAAGAACTTCAGTTCTATAGCTTTACCCCTAACCAAGTTGACCAGGAAGGAGGTTCCTTTTGCCTGGAATGACAAGTGTCAACATTCTTTCCAGATGTTGAAAGAAAGGTTAACAAGTGCACCTGTGTTGGTGTTACCTGAGAAAGGGAAGGGGTACATAGTTTTCTGTGATGCATCTAAGAATGGACTAGGATGTGTGTTGATGTAGGATAATCAAGTGATTTCTTTTGCCTCTCGACAGCTTAAGAAACACGAGGAGAATTATCCAATACATGATCTAGAGCTAGCTGCTGTGGTCCATGCTTTGAAGATCTGGAGACATTATCTCTATGAAGAAACATTCCAAATTTTCACAGACCATAAGAATCTAAAATATATCTTCCCCCAACATGAGTTGAACATGAGACAACGTCAATGGATGGTGTTAATCAAGGACTATGATTGTACAATTTATTATCATCCAGGGAAGGCTAATGTAGTGGTTGATGCACTAAGTAGGAAATCATCATCACCAGCCTTAGATAAAGCACAGTTGAATTCCTTAGTGTGCTTTAAAAGAGATATGCTTATCTCCTTGAGGCAAAACAATATACAACTTGAAGTATCGTTGTTAGCCGGGTTGTAAGCTGAAATGCACATAAAACCTACTCTGAAATAACATATTAAAGAAGCACAACAAGCTGATACTGTGATTCAGCAGATTAGGTCAGAGTATGGTAGTGAGCAACGGGATGGCTTTCATGAGTCAGGAGATCAGGTAGTCTGTTACCATGGTAGGATGGTGGTACCCGATGCCAGTGACTTAAGGAAGTTAGTCTTAGAGGAGGCTCATTCTTCGATGTATGCAATGCATCCAGGGAGCACCAAAATGTATCATAATTTGAAAGATATGTATTGGTGGCCTAGTTTGAAGAAGGATGTAGTTGAGTTTGTTATGCGGTGTCCGGTGTGTTAATAGGTTAAAGTTGAACATCAAAAGCCCACAGGAACAATGCAACCTTTGCCTATACTGCAGTGGAAATGGGATCATGTGACCATGGACTTTGTGGTTGGTTTGCCTAGAACAACCAAAGGTCATGATTCCATATGGGTGATAGTTGATAGGTTGACTAAGACATCACATTTCCTTCCTGTCAAGACAACCTACACTGCTGAGAAGCTTGCAAAAATGTATATAGATGAGATAGTGCGGTTGCACGGGGTTCCAGCTTCTATAGTTTTTTATAGAGGTCCCCAGTTCACGAGTCATTTTTGGGAACGACTACATAAGCTTTGGGTACGTAGTTAAGGTTTAGTACTGCCTTTCACCCACAGACAGAGGGACAATCTGAGAGGACCAAACAAACTTTGGAGGATTTGCTTAGGGCATGTGTCCTTCAGTTTGTAGGAAGTTGGGATCTACACCTGAGCTTGTGCAGCAGACAACTAAGAAGATTAAAGTAATACAACAATAATTAAAGACTGCACAGGATAGATAGAAGTCGTACGCCGACAAACGACAAAGACCTTTAAAATTCCAAGTTGGAGATTGAGTATATCTCAAAGTCTCACCTTGGAAAGGTGTCCTTAGATTTGGAAGGAAAGGAAAGTTAGCTCCTAGATTTATGGGGCCTTATCCAATCATTGAACATATTGGAAAGGTAGCCTATAAGCTGGAGTTACCACCTGAGCTGCATAAGTTGCATCCAGTGTTCCATATCTCTATGTTGAGAAAGTGTCACCCTGGCACAGAGTTAGTTTTGCAACATGTGGAGGTAGAATTAAATGATGATATATCATATGTTGAAGGACATGTGATGATCCTTTATAAGAGAATTAAAAAACTGAAAAAGAAAGACATATGTCTTGTAAAATTTCTCTGGCATCACTGTGGCATTGAAGAAGCTACGTGGGAACTAGAGGAAGAGATGAGGAGGAAGTATCCTTCAATTTTCTCTTGATGATTTCGGGGACGAAATCCCTGTTAGGGGTGGATAATTTGTAACATCCCTGACCTAGGTTATGCTTTAACCCTAGATGTTTTGTTTAATAAAGATAATTATATGCTTGCTTTTATCTTTTGAAAAGCAATTAAGGCTCAAGAGGAACTTATGTTTCAATTTTAGTCCTTTTTGAATAATGTTGAAATCAATGGTTTGCCTATTTTGGACTAAAGTGCAAATTATCCAAGTTGAGGGGTTGACTTGCAAATGTTACATGGTAAAATGTTCCTCAAGTGTTGAAGCATCATAAGAATGGGAATGATGCAGAGGTATGGCTTGTGATAGCCTGAGTACCAAGAAAGAGCTTATTAAACAATGTTGTGCATTAAAACCTAATTTTGGTGTAATGTGCAATTTACCCAAAACCTAGGGTTCAATATGCAAAATACCACCTCTAGAGAGTCCCTCATGTTTCTTGGCATCATGTAGAGAAACGAAAATGAGAGGGGCGTCTCATTTGAATCACTTTGGAGGAGAGAGAATCTTGATATTAAAATAATCAAGATTTAAGCATAATTAAAACCCTAATTCAATTTAATGCAAAAATAAACATATTAATTGAAGTGCCCTTCAACCAAAAATGTGATGGTTGAAATTACATAAGTATGGACGTCCTTGTTCCTTGCAAAGGCCACGAAATATCTAAATTGAGTGGAGAGCCCACTCACATTAGTTAACTAAAAAGTAATATCCACTCAATTTTGGATATCATTATTATAATGGTTAAGGTGCTTAATTTGCTTTCTTTTAATTCATGGATAATGAATAGGAATTACAAGGTGGGGGAGATGGCTTCGTATGAAAGGGATGTAGGGGAGTATGTGGCACCAATTTTGGGAGTTGAAGGGATTATTTATCACTTTCTCTCTCATTGAAACTCCCTTATAAACATCTCATTTCCAACTCAAATGAAAGGCTTTTTCGACCCTTCTTTCTTTCCTTGCTTTGGTTGAACACAAAGGAGATAAGAAGAAATAGGAGGACGTGCCCCAACCTGTCGGTAAGCTCCATAGTCATCTTCAACCTTGATTTCATGGTGGATATCGAAATTCAATGCTTATTTTCTTCTTCTCTCCATTAAATCTTCAATTTTAGCCATCCTTTTCACTCAAGGACTTGAGGACTACCTTGGGAAGTGGAGAGAGATTCATTCACCATTAAATATGTGAAGCTTGAAGCTTGGATTCAACTTTGAAGGCAGGTTATATAACTTGAACCCTTAAACATTGTTATTGATTTCATTCCTTGGTCATATGTTGATTCCTCATTTACTTTCAGTTTTCCTTTTGATTGGTTGTTGAATTCACTACAAGAATCATAATGGATTTCTAAGGTCTCAAGCTTGAAGATGATGATGTCATCTTAAGCACACACCTCAACATAGAACATGTGCAAACAATTTTGCTTTTGGTGATCAAACGGTCTCAAGACCGTTTGAGGGCAAACAGTCTCATGACTGTTTGAGGTCCAGAGGACTCAAGACCGTTTGATTTTAGGTGATGTAATAAGTTGGATGATGATCCAATGGTCTCAATTTGATCTAAATTTCAATGGTTTCAATATCGGAGGGTCCATTGATTGCAAGCCTTAATCGATTGAATTGATTGGAACCCTAGTTGAGGGAATCGATTTCAAGGTTGATTGATCCAAACGGTCTCAAGACCGTTTGGAGGTTAAACGGTCTCAAGACCATTTGGAGGTCAATGGTTGATTTTGGTGGATGGTTGGAGATCCAAGGGCTACTATCTGACGTACCTTCAATAGTTTAATTGATTGATTGTTCAATGAGTACAAATCCTAAATCAATTTGATTGGAGGAAACCCTAATTGGTCCATTCGGTTTCAAGGTGGTTTGGACCAAACGGTCTTGAGACCATTTGGGATCAAATGGTCTTCAGACCATTTGGAGGGCAAATGGTCTCAAAACATTTGATGTCCAATCGGTTTCAATGGTGAGTTGCTCATTTGGTTTCAAACCATTTGGGGTTAAATATATTTAATGCAAACGGTCTCAAACCGTTTAGAGACTTTGAGGTCAAGACCGTTTGATGGTATAACGGTCTTAAGACCGATTGAAGGTTTTGGGACCAAGATTGTTTAAGGTCTAACGGTCTTCAAGACCGTTTGAAGGTCAAAGTGCTTCCAGACCATTTGAAGGTCAAGGTACTTCAAGACCGTTTAAGGGTTTAATACCTCAAGACCGTTTGAAGGTGTAATTGACTCAAACCATGTAAGTACAATTAACCCCATGATCATTGATTATGTTTATCAAAGGTAGTTACAATGGGTTGTACCTTCAAGATACTTAAGTGATTAGTACCTTTTGAGTGGTTAACCTTTGATGCTTATGGAATCAATGACTTAATACACTATGTCAACCCTTTTATTTCAAGTTGATTTAACCTAATCTAATCAAGTCTGATGTAATTAATATCCTAGAAAGGATAAGAGAGAGAGAAACTTATACATGAGTACTAATCATGTAGTGATTAATCCTCAACACTTTCTACATGAATAAAATATGTAATTAGGGTTTGATCCATGATGATGAGTTCATGAAACCCTAATCAAGAAGGTTGATGAGCTCTAACCCTAATTTAGGGTAAATCTAGGTGAAACCCTAATCTAGGATGATGGTGTAACCCTAATTTAGGGTAATGATATGAGAAACCCTAATTCAGGGTATTTTGATGTAAAACCCTAATTTAAGGGAATGCTTCATGAAACCCTAATTTGGGGAAAAGCTATTATAAACCCTAATTAAGGGTGATGTGATGTGATGTGAAACTCTAACCCAAGGTGATGCTATGTAATGATATGTGAAACCTTGATATGAAATCCTAACCCTGATATAGGGTAAAGGTATGTGAAGCCCTAATCTTGGGTTATAGTGTATGAAACCCTAATCTTGGGCAATATGATGATAAACCCTAACCCAAATGTGGGTAATGGGATGAGTATTCCTGATTGACATTAATTGAGAAACCCTAGCCCGAATAAGGGTATAAGTGGTGTTACCTTGAATAGCATGGTGCTAAAATGTAATTGATATAACTGTTATCAAATGTACTAACCATGCAGGTATCATGAGATGATGAGCATAGCCAGGTATGAGCTATGATGTTTCATTTATTATTGTTAAATGGGACTTGTGAGCCATAACATGCTTTGTTGCCTAGTGAGAGGTAACAAGAAATTTAATGGGCTTTGAGAGCCATGTGAGATGCTTATGTAGAAAGTATTATATTTACCTTGGTCAGATGACATGAAGGTGTTTTAGTTACCTGATAAGTGGTAACAAGTGTTCTTTGATGAACTGAGGGTTTGAATACCCATTTTCTATAATCATGATGATGAGTTTGTGAAATGATGAGAATGCTCCTGATGAGATGAGGGATTGAGATCCCAATGCCTTATTAAAGATTTGAACAGTACTTGATGAAAGTATTACACATTCTTTGTAGCAATTGTTAAAATAATTGATGTTTGGAAACTTGTTTGATGCTAAAAGAATATGGTAATACACTTTATTAATCAAGTGATATCATATAATGTAGTTTCCCTGACCACAGATCCATCAGTGTCAGAATTTGCTGAATGGTGAAACGAGTTCAACTCAGAGCACATATTTATGAATATGTGGGGGTAATTGGGCAATTATATCCTCATGCCCCATAGGAATGGCTGCAGGCTATATCCTATGTACAGGATTGGTTACGGACCATACCCCAGTATGAGTATGGATACGGGCCATGACTCCATGATATGATACGAGGCATTGGCTATGGGCCATAACCCTGAAGAGAGTATATGTTGTGGGCTATAACTCTATAGTGAAGATGCCACTATATCTTGGGAAGCTAATTGTAGTTTGACACATGATGTCTCTACCGAATAATCTCGTAATGACTGAGAAAGATGAGGTCTTGGAGTCCGGCTCTTCCATTGACCTTGTGTGGTACCGATACTTTACATAATCATGGTCGGTTGGAGCATGAACGATATACTTCATCTCTTCAAGGCATTAAGTATGATTATAAAATGTAATCAGCCGTGTAGCGTATTTGCTTAAGGTTGAAATACGAGAATCATTGGTTGATATTATCTTGTTTAGTATAGCGGATAAATGTTATACATGTTCTTCATATTCCTTATTGGATAAGTGACATGCTGCTTTATCAAGTTATAGATGAAATGCTTTGAATAATAATATTGTTCTAATATATTTAGACAATGAATTATCTGTTGTTAAACATTTATGATTCCTCTGTTCAGTTTTATCTTATTAAACTGCAATAATAACGTTTCTGGCGGAGAGTTATATCTCTCACTGGGGCAATTTCAATTGTCTCACCCCCGTGGGATCCAACTTTTTAGGTAGATGCGGAGGAAGAGGCAGAAACCCTACAGCAGGGAAGAGCAGTAGCAGTATGGATAATAGTGAATTCTTAGGTAGAGACACTGGTTGTCATGTCTTATATATATAGAGTCCTATGTGTCGTCTCTGTACTCTCAGGTCCTCATAGTCAGTAGTTAGTTTAATGAATTGATCTGAGATTTTGGCTTGATGCCTCAATGTTTTTATGCTGCCTGTGTATAGTTTTAAACAGGGCAATTGATGCTTTTAATCCTCAAGAAGGAATGGTACAAGATATGTACTTGTGAACCAGAATGTAATTGAATTACTTAGGTTCTTTTTGAAAGAGTTTTCCAGTGTATGGATCTCTTTGTAAATGGTTTTAATTTTTAGTGATTTTCAATAATCCACTGCTAATGATCGCTTCCGCCTAGTGAATGATGTTTTGTTCAAACGCTTCGCCACAATGATACCCAACTTCAATGTTGGGTTGAGAAAATTAGAAATTGCATGTCAGTTTTCCAAATGAATAGATCTACACCACAAAAAATACAACATCCAGAAGTGGATAGACAATATATTACATCATAAGTCACAATGCATCAGCAAAGTGAAGTATAGCTCATCATCAGCTTTGAAATAGTATATGAGGCAATTAGTTACATATAGAACAATCTCTATAATTTAATAAGACACAAGTATAGCTTCCTACATGCTCAAATGTGATGCATACTTTCTCCAAAAGCATTGGTTGCCAATTATCTAGGTCTAAGCACCCATGTCCTCACAAAAAGGTCAAGATCAAATTTCCTGTCAAATAACAAGACTGTCTATATGTGTACCCATGGAAATATTATTGGAGTAGTTAGAGAATATTGAAAAAAATGAAAGTCAGGATTATAAAGAGAGGATTGTGCCTGTTGTAGATTCTTTTAAACTCACATTTGTCCAACTACACCCAATTCAATTAAATTTAAAATTTATCAATATATATATCTCATAAGTCTCATATGGACTGTCCAACTACTCCCAAGTCAATTAACTTTAAACTTTATCAATAATGAGTTGACATATGGACCAAATGTAATTTTCTCCATGCATAATAAAAAACAAAGACAATGTAAATAAAATTCATACACATTTTCTAAATACTATCTATAACCAAGGAATTATGAAGTTTCACAACACTTAAAAACTCTATTGTAAATTATTGAAAATTCTTCAAGCATTATGAATATCTTCCGTTGTAGTATCCCTTGCATGATTTTCTCTACTTGTACCACCATGAGCTGGAAACACACCAGTAGGAGTTGAAGCTGGAAAATATTGAGGCTGACAAAGAATTTAAATGTTCAATTTAAGATGAACATGAATAACCACACATTTGATAATACATTTATATATATACCTATGATGCACTTGTACCACCATGAGTGGGAAACGTACCAACATGAACACCATTTGAGAAATATTGCTGCTTGAAAAGAATTTAAATTTTCAATAAAGTTGAACATGAATAGGCAAATATCAGTAATATTTTTTTTATACCTGGGATCCACTTGTACCACTTTGAGCTGGAAACACAGCAGTAGGAGGTCCATTTGGAAAAAAATGTGGCTTCAAAAAAAATTGATAGCATGAGAAGGAGTTTCTCTCAGATAAGTCGTTATAAACAATGTATGTAATATTATACCTATGATTGAAATATAAACAATGGCCCGTTCATACTATTTGTGGTAGCTTGAGTAGAAAACACACCAGGAGAAGTCCCGTTTGGAAACATTTGAGCCTTTAAAACAAGATTTTCATTTTCAACTTATGTTATTTACAAACATTTAAAAATTTCTTAAAATTATGTAAATATGTACATGTGTTCCAAAATTTGACGATGTTGTACCAACACTACTATGAAATACTCCAGAAGGGGGTGGATTTGGAAACACACTCGTCGGTCCAAACTATGTACTTCTAGCTGATTCGGCCTATTCAAAACATAGAAGAGAATAAAACAAATTCTATTTATGTTGCAATATTATATCAATAAGTTTGATCTAATACTCGATTGTTGCCACCAAATAACCTAATTTTGCTGTACCCATGTTTAAATTGACCAAGATTTTTTCATATTTTTCATTTCTTGAGTAGCCTCTTTTAATTTATCCTACAATGAAATATATTTTTAGAAGACAATAATTACAGTATCATATGATACTTACAAATTTGTTAAATTACTTACATCTTTTGCAATACTTTCTCACAATAACATTTCATACTAAATTTTGGCAGCTTTCCCAGTATTCCCTTCTAAGGCATGTCCGAGTCCAATACCACGAACCTTATTTTTTATAGGGTTGACTACCCGCAAAAAGCACGACATGTCACCTCATCGATTTGTGTTGGATCAGCTACTTCACCATTTGTAACTTCATTTTCAACAATATCAGTTATCTCGTCTTGTCATATTTTGAACAAAGTCAAGGTACAAACTAGAAAAAAAAATTTGAAAATTTAATATACTATTGATTTAAAATATTGAATAAATTACCATCAATGGGTTGTTCTCATATACTTTCTTCAAAAAATCTTTTTGAGTAGGCTCCCCTTCCGCAGTTTTCTTTCATAAATCAAATAATAGAATTATTACTGCTAACTAGACAATTTCTTATTTAGAACTCATTGGAAATAAATACAAAGTGAAAGGTGATACCATTTCCTCCCTATAACAACTCCATGGTTTGGATCATGTAGTATGATGCATTTGTTTTTTTGACCTATTAACCTTATTTGTGGCAGCAATTTTCTATACAAAAAAAATACTTAACACTATAAATCAAAGATAAATGATTACATATTAATTTGATATTACCTTAGACTTCTCAGAAGACCATTATTTCACAAGATTGTTAAACTAACGAATATCTAATGATGCATTCAACCTTTTTTCTCATCAAATCTAGATCATCCTTATACTTTAGATAGTAATCTTTCTTAACCTGTGACTTCCAACTTTGTAAAGCTTTATGAATGTGAGCGTCTACATAGTTCCATGCATTTGGATGATCTCCCAAATCAAAGAATTTCTAACAACATATGTGGAGATGTTAAGAAATAATAAAAAACTCTTAAAATATACACTAAATCTAGAATAAAAGAAATTTTGTAGTTACTTAAGTACCTCAATGCATGATTTTGTATCTTCAAATGCTAGTTGTGGTTTCTCTCGCCCTTGTAGATCTAAACTCCATATTTGTGGTTTTCTAGCTAATATGCCATAATAACTATTCAACTTTATATTGTTCTTTCCAACTACATTACATGTTGCATTCCACTCCACTTTGTGTCGTTGCTCTCCTGGTTTTGGAATTAGATTGAACTCACTTGCAGGGGCCCTACCATATCTATGGTGGTCACGTTCATCCTCAAGTTCCTCATGATCATCTCCTACTTCAGTTGAAGGAGAGGAGACTATAACTGAAGTAGCAGTGGTTTGTGGTGGAGTTGTAGAAGCTCTCATAGTTGACCTTGTGTTCCTCATCCTACATAAGATGAAAATATAACAATTGTAGAAATGCATATGAGGTTAGTCCAATAGTTTATAAAATAAATGTACAATATTGTAAGAACATAATAATCCACAAAGAAAAAGGGGCAGAAGACAAGGCAATATATTTGCACCAATACATAATAATCCACAAAGAAAAATATTACATCAACATAAAATGTTCCTCATCCTACATAAGATTAAAAAAGGAACAAATGAGAAGGCAATATCCTTGCACCATCACATAATAATCCACAAAGAAAAATATTGCAAGCATGATCATTCACTAAGGTTTGCAACGACTAATTAAAACAACTTTATTCCTCAGGATCCCTAGCAACAAATGATCCATGCATATCATTCCTCGACCAGGAGATATCATCAATTGTGTGGTTGTTAACACTATGAACTTGTGTCCCACTTAGATAATCCTAAACAATAGGTACTTTAGAATAATTTTGAGGTGGAAGTTTCAAAGCAGTGAACCAATTATCATCATCAAGATCTTTTACATAAAAGCATTGCATTACTTGGGATGCAAGAGTGAATGGCTCATCTTGATTGCGTCTTCTTGAAAAATTGAGTTGTGTGAAACCATATTTGTCAATGCGCAAACTGTTAGAAGAACTTTCATCAAACCAAGCACACCGAAACAATGGTATTTTTATGTCTGGACCATAACATATCTCAATGGCCTCCTCCAATTGTCCATAATATCTAATTGTAGCCATAACATGATTTTTATCCCTTCCACTTGCATAGCTAGATGTATCTTCCACCAAGTACACCCCACTATTCTGAGTAGTAGAAGTACTTTCAACATGTTTTGAGCAGAACCGGTATCCATTTACTTATTAGTCTTCATATGACATTCCATCTACAAAAGGACCCTGGGATATCCATCTCAACTCCTCACTAACATTCTTTGGATTATCCATTTTCATATGCATTACCTAATTTATCAACATAAAAATAATAAGGGACAAAACACTCTTTCAAAATTTAATTCCAGTAGCTTTATAAATTACTGACATGCTCTCTCAAACACTTAGCAAATTATGCTGCGTGTTTTTTCTAAAGCACGTAGTGTGATATTTGGTTCAGCCTCTTGAAGCTTTATCATGCGTTTACTAGTTATTAAAAAAATTCAAAAGTTGTGGTTAGTATATACTAGAAATTGTTTAGCATTGAGAAAAAAGTTTGATTACCTTCTATAATCATCGAATAGTACATTTTGATGCTCTTGTTCCAAAGTTTGCACATCAAAGTGTTTCAGTACTCCCACTCTAATAGGATAGTCATCAACATTACGAGGAGTACGAGTGAATTTTGTATCAAAATTAGGTAGATATTTAGCACAAAATGTCAAACATTCTTCTGTCAAATAGCCTCTAGCAATAGAATTGGTAGGCTGAGCTTTATTTCTGACATAATTCTTGAGTTTCTTCAAGTACCTCTCAATAGGGTACATCCACCTATACCGTACAGAATCGGCAACCCTTGCTTCATAAGCTAAATGGATAGGCAAATGCATCATAATTGTAAAGAATGATGGAGGAAAAACTCTCTCTAACTGGCATAGTGTGATAGCAATGTCTTCTTCAAGCTTCTTAAATTCTTCTACATCAATAGCATCTGAGCAAAGTTTATTGAAAAATGAACATAGGCTTGCAATAGGTTTATAAACATCTACGCCTATGCAATTCCGCAAAGCAACATGAAGAAGTTGTTGCATTAAAACATGACAATCATGGCTCTTCAATGCCAACACTTTTTTCTCTCTTATGTTGACACACCTAGATATGTTAGAAGAATATCCATTAGGAACCTTCAATGTTTGTAAAATATATAGAAACTTCTCTTTCTCCGTACTGCTCATTGTGAAAGATGCTGGAGGTAAGTAATAATGGCTCCCTGAATCGACAGGTCATAAATCCCTTTAGATACCCCATTGTTTTAGATCTTGACGTGCTTGTAAGTTGTCCTTACTTTTCTTTGAGTCGCCCAACAAAGTGTTTAAGATGTTCTCATAAACATTTTTTCTATCTGCATTACATCCAGATTATGTCTCAGCAACAAATGTTTCCAATATGGGAGTCAGAAAAAAAATGTTTATCTTATTCCATCCAGGCGGCAATTGTTGATTTCCATTTGTAGGCATTTTGCGTTTATTATTTTTTCCAAACGTGATGTCCGTGCAACCCTGAAATTGTTGTAGTATATCATCACCTGACCAGTGCCTATGCGGTTGACGGAAATCTTGTTCTCCATTGAAACTTTTTTTATCACGCCTATAAATATGGTTATTTTTCAAGAAACGTTGATGGAAACCATAACATTGTTTTTTGCCAAACTGAAGCCACTTGGATAAGGTGTCTACATTACAAGATGGACAACCTAAATCTTTTTTCCCTTTGGTGCTCCAACCAGAAAGGTCACCATAAGCTGGAAATTCATTTATGGTCCATAAGATCATTGCCCGCATAGTGAAGTTCTTCTTGCTATAAGCATCATATACTTTAACTCCCTGACCCCAAAGTTTTTGAAGCTCATCAATTAGTGGCTCTAAGTAATCATTCCCAACCATATGAGGACATGGGATCAACAAAGACATCATTATGTATGACTCCTTTAGAAGAAGCCAAGGCAGGAGATTGAGAGGGGTTAATAGTAAAGGCCATGTGCTGCGTGAAGCACTCATAAGTCCAAACAGATTGAATCCATCTATAGCTAGAGAAAGTCTGACATTTCGTGACTCAGCAGAAAAGTCTGGAAATTCTTTGTCTATTGAGACCCATTCTTCTATGTCAAAGGGATGATGAATACGACCATCATTTCCTTTTTCTTTAAATGGCCACATCATATCTTTTGCAATAGAAGGGCACATGTAATGTCTCTCCAGACGAGGGATAATAGGAAAGTGATACATCACCTTTTCAGCTACCTTCTTGTTTTTTGTTTTATATATCTTTTCATTCCATCTAGACTCACCACAAGTATCACATCTGTCTTTCTTTGATGAATCTTTATGAAATAGCATGCAATCATTTCGACATGCATCAATTTTAACTTTTTTGAGACCAAGGTATTTTACAACTTTATTTGCTTCATAATAAGTCTCAGGAAATAGACTACCTTCTTCTGGGAAGGCTGAGATTATCAACTTAGAAAGTTTGTAAAAGAATTATTTGACCATCTAGACTCCTCCTTCAGATATAACAGAGGCACCAGAAAAGACAACTTGGAGTGGGTTTTACAACCTTTATACAATGGCTGAGCGGCTTCTTTGAGAAGCTTGAAAAAGTGTTGGGCATTAAGATTTGCAGGCTCCTCCTCGACTTCAAAGTCACTGGCATGACTTGCATCGCCCATTCCAAATATATCTCCCAACATTTTATGCAAACTTCCAGATGTAGGTCTAGTAGACATTGCACTTGTTGTATTCCTCCCGATCATCTCCCCATGATATGTCCAGACATCATAGCTACGGACAAATCCTTTTTATAAAACATGTAAGAATACATCATCCTCTGATTTAATGTATCTATTTGAGCATGTTTTACAAGGGCAAATTAAATTTCCCAGTCTTGGTGGTATTTGATGGGTACGTGCAAATTCAATGAATTTTTGTAAATCAGACTGGAATACTTCACTTTGCATCCTATTGCCAATATACATCTAATTTCTATCCCGCAAGAAATCCATCTACATACAAGTACATAAGAAGTTAACACCATTACAACTAAAAAAAACTGAACAATAGAAAAATAAAAGATATAAGTTTAGATTGTAGTATTATTGATTCATAGATTATCATCATCAGTTCGTCCATTAGTTGACATCTAGGAATAACAAACACTTCTAGACAGGCCCCATGTCCGTGTCAGACACGTTTTAGACACGGACACTTCCCGGACATGGCACAAAATGTTTTGGACACGGTTGAAACGTGTCCAGTTCATTTTTGTCTTTTCAACCCCCTGGACACTTCCAGGACACTTCCTGGACACATCATTGTAGTAACTACTACTGCAATAACTTATTTTCTTGTATAAATGTTGAATATGTAGCTACTGTTTATGACTTATTACTGAGAAAATGTAACATAGAGCTGAAATCAAATGACAATTACAAACAAATCTGTTGAAAAAAAAAATAAAGTCTAAGATGAATCAGATATATGAGTCAAATTATAGTCTAATAAGTTAGCTAAATGAGTGACACAAAATCATATCTATATTTTGTGGTATACCATATTTACAAAGAACATGTTTAGTTTTCTACTTCATATTATTTATACTCTACTACACACACAAAGACACACATATATATGCATATAAGAATATACATCCATGAGCACATTAATCTGGAAAAACGCTAAAATAAGTTTCAGTTCATACATCATACACCCACAGATATGTATATATCAAAAATATTTCCCCCTCACTCAATGTCGTGTCTGTGTCCTACATTTTAGAATTTTTCCATGTCTCGTGTTTGTATCTGTGTTTGTATATGTGCCAATGTCTGTGTCTTTAAAGGTGTTCGTGCCTCCTTGGTTGATCGTTAGATTTCATTTGGGTTCTCATAATGAGATAATAAGTTTTTTTATCATTTATTCTTTTTCATTAGTATAAAATCAAATGTGATATATATTTTGTTAATAGACTATGCAAGCCCAAGGTCAACATACTTCGACTGAGGGTTTAGTTTGTTTAATTTAGACTAAGGCGAGGGTGTGCAAATACTTTCTTGTGAATTCCTAAGATCGTGTGTTCTAGGATAGAGTCTTTCATCAGTAACGAAACCCACTTTCTTATGATTAAAAATGTTTGTATCACTAATATGAAATGGTTTTTCTTTAATCTATGTTTGTCACTTGTGCACCTTCTAAGATATTCTCACTTTAATTTGGAGCCAAATGCTATTGACTATTAGATTTACCAATGACGATCTTTCCTTTGGTAATGGAAACCATTCTATTATAATATGATTATGCCTCAGTCTAGAGGCATAACCTCTCATTTTATCATAATATAATTCTGCCTCAGTCTAGAAGCTATACTTGTGTCTTATTATATCCTAAGAAATGATGGTGATGAAAGCTCACTTTGGCATCAATGAAATGGACCAAGACTTGAAAGTCAACGAAGGAGATGAGGTAGACGACACTCATTGTTATTAAGAAAGTACAGAAACAATAGAGGTTGTCTTTGTTGTCACTCTTATTTGTTTATAATAGGAATAAGTCTATCGTAGGGGAATCTACCTGAGTCTAAACAAATCTTTGTCGATGATGTTCTAGTGGAGCCAACTAACCTTGGCAAGAATAATCCAGCAGAGCAGACCTAGCAAACAACAATCCAAAGCTCTAAGGCACAAGAACTTCATATGAATAAGGGCATAGAGCACCAAAAGTCTATATAAGAGTAAAAACATATTGCATCGGAAATAAAAGATCGTAATACTGTAATACGCAATAGTCTGTTAAAAAGAAACAATATTAGGAAACAGTGTGCATATTGTAAACAACTAGACCTACCATCAATTTTCTTATATACTAACGAATTTAGGGTGTACAGAGGAGCGAGAATAAGCATATATAGTATGTAACAACCTCATGACCATGAACATCGGGTTTTAATAGCAGATAGGTACCATCGTTATCTTTGGGCTGAACTGAATCCAGCCATACCTCAAGGATATTCGCAGAGAAGATATCCATGATATGTGGGACTGCTGAACCATCTTTTGTTGTCCTTTCATAAACAATGCATAAACTTTTAGTCAAAACTTGGGTGAGGCTCGTGCCTTAGGCGGCATGTATGTGGCTCCACCACTGTAGGGACGATGCAATGCTTGCCACACAGACCCACATAGAAAAGGAATCACAAACAGACTGAGACTGCCAAAGGATCGCAGATATCACCAGAGCTAAGAAGATGTGCGTGTTCCAGGCGGCGAAACTTGTTTTCAGTAGATTTTGGTTCGAAATTTAGAACTGACACCTTATTTGTAGAGCTGAGCAGACCTACCTCACGGTCGAAGCATGGTGTGCTCACCACGATGACCGCTGCTTTCGGACAAAATCTCCATGTCGGTGGTTGTAGCTTCTGCTGGAAGGGGGGGCTCTTACAGGCAGTCGACAGCCGCTCTTCCGCTGGGGCACTGTCACTTGGGGGCGAAGGTCGTCGTCGTCCGTAAGCGGATGATCAAATAGGGAAACGCGGGGGTGGGGGCACAAGGGGAGGAAATAGTTTCCACTAATAAAACTAGTTAAGTTCTAATTACTAATTAGTGGGGTGGGAAATTTTGGTGGGAACCTTGGTGACGGAATTTTTGGATTCTAGTAGGATTTTAGACCTTCACTAATTGTCTTTTGCATAAAAAAAATTGGCTGAAGAAACTAGTTCATTTGTGTAGGACGGTCCTTCACAAAAACTCAATATTTTTTAAGGGTTTTGGTCCTTCACAAATAACCTTCACTAAAAATCTATTTTTTTGTAGTGTAGCTAGTATGGGAGATGATCATGAGCAACATGCAGAGCATATTTACAGTATATGTGGTCGTTTTGCTAACTTAGCAAGATTATCTGTTGAAAATTATGAATATGTCAAAAGAGAAATAGCATATGCTTACCACAGGATAAACACTATTCTAAAAGAAAAAGGACAAGTCGCCATGGTAAATATTTTATTTTAGTATTGTGCATTCATATATTAGCATCTACAATGGTTACCTTTTATGTATTATAGGAACACACACCAGTTATACAAGACCATGATGTGGCTATTCGTGTTGGAAGGCCATCATCTTTATGAAATAAATCTAAGAGAGAACAATTGGCACCAAAGAAAAAAAGGACGTCTAAAAACACAACATCGAAGGATTCATAACAAATATTCGTACAGTACTTCCAGACAACAACACAACAAATATACATCCAAGTACAATGAATGTGGAAGATATAGGCCTGCAACTATCAGCATCACAGAGTAACCGTCTAGTACATCCAAACCACATCAACACAATGTTTGGTGATGAAATATATTCGTATCCAACAATCGATGAAACTATGCCAAATTGTTTTGTTCAAGACCTAAATAAATCTCCTTATATTTCACATACTACAGAAGAAGTCCACTCCCCTAATATAGAATTGGGTTTTAATCTATCAAATCTTGCACACATTTCAAATGACTTTCATCCTAATTTTCCTGAAACAAACATATATTTGTACAGGTGGTTTAATAATTGTCCGCCCCATTTCTGAAATGTAAGTGTTGTAGTGTAACAAAAATATTTAAATCATTTGGAAAATATTTATGTATTTATGTATGTCGGTCATAAATCCATAATGATCTTCAATTATCTAAGTATCTTCAATTATCTGAGTACATTACAAAGTCAGAATTGATTTAAACACAATACCTTCAAATTGATATTTGTACACGTGGTTTAATAAACTCTATTATAAATAACAAGTGCAATACTCATATGTATAGTGTGTGACAATAAGAACGAGCAGTACATCTACACAAAGTATGTTAGTCGATAAAAAGAAAAGACATTTGTGCTACATACATGACTAATAAGTCACTATATAAATGAAATCACATACAGTATACACATGTACAGTATGTATGCATACACTACAGCAAAATACAGTACGACACAATTTTTTCTAGATAAATGTTAGTCAAAAGCATCAACATTGTACCATCTGCGTCACCAAGAACTTACTTTACAACTTAAAACATATTCCTACATTCATGTATGCCTATCATAAATCTCTAATGATCTTCAATTATCTGCGTATGAAAATTAGAATAAGAACATATAGTATGTGACAATTATCTATACAATAATTGCACGTGATAATTATTTGTGATTTCAATTATCTGTACAATACTTACACATACACTATGTTACAATAAGAACGTACAGTGCATCCACACACATAGTATGAAAGTCGATAAAAAGAAATGAAATTTTGTACCACACGCATGATCAATAAGTCACTAATTAAATAAAATCACGTACAGTATATACATGCACAGTACGTATGCATACAACTGAAATACTTATAACCTCTACATCATAAATAACTTAGAGAACATATATATACAATCACGTACGTACGTATGCATATATTCATGTGCAGTAAGTTTGCATACAACCACGTACTGTATGTGTGCATACAACCACATACAGTATGCCAATATACAGAGTATGTA
Source organism: Alisma plantago-aquatica (assembly GCA_963693085.1). Lineage (NCBI taxonomy): Eukaryota > Viridiplantae > Streptophyta > Magnoliopsida > Alismatales > Alismataceae > Alisma > Alisma plantago-aquatica. The sequence continues at coordinate 1,125,877,061 of OY856409.1, read as the reverse complement.
AGTCGATCAAAAAACAACCACTGTAACCTCCACATCACCAATAAGTCACTTTAAGCAACTACATTTGTCACACAAATAGCTAAAAAGGTGTCACCAATTTTTATACCATTAATAAAAATAAGTTCAAACAGCTATTATGATTACCAAAAAAGACAATGTACAGTACATTCAAACATCATATCAACACCACGAAAGATAAGATACTGACAGTACTCATACAGATATCATCAACATAATGTTTGGTGATGAAATATAGACATCATAACAACTCTCAAATATTTAGTTCAACCATCAGACATGACTCATTTAGTAACCGCAGACTCAGAATAATCAATGTTGAAGCATAGAATCCTCATAGCGGATGGACATCATTACCATGTGTGTCATGGACAGTCCCATTTTCTAGTAGCTCTTCAATCCACCTAATAACGAACATTGCACAATCATTTGAATCTGGTGGTTGTTGTGGTGCCTCCCTATCAAAAATCATCTCCCAATCTTTTCCAATCCCTCCATGTTTGAACAAATCATAATTGATCGCATTTGCCTGTTATAAGACGTATTTTGGTATTAAACACATATATAAACCAATCTCACTACCTACAACATTTACATACTAACCATAAGCTTTGCATCAACATCAATTTTGTTGTGTACTTGCTCTGTTTCCAAACTATTATAGTACATGAAAACCTTTTTTTTAGAAGAAGCAGTAATGAGATATCAGTGATCTCCTGTCAGTACAGACAACAACAAAACTTTTGCCTTTTTTATATCAATCTTAGAAATTAAAAATGTAACCATCGTTGCATGATTATGCTCTCTTATCACATGTGGTAACGATGTATGAAATACAAAATAATGAACACAATTCATTTGGTCATAAATTTCGCATTTTAAGTCCATTACAGCCTCCATGACCTAAAAGTAATTTATAGATGCATCAATTAACCAAAAGAAAAGAAAAAAGACTGAAATGAATTTACAATATGACTATAAGTTACTTTATAAATAAAACCATGTACTGTATGTATGCATGTAACCACGTACAGTACGTATACATACAATCACATACATTATTTATGCATACAATCATGTACAATGCGTATGCATACAACCACGTACAGTATGTATAATATTACCAGTTAGCAAAAAAAGTTTTGCATTATCACAGTTACCCGATTTGACACCATCCCACCTACTCTCAAAAATTCTTTCAAATTCTTTCTAATTATAACTACAGTTGGAGATCTAAATACTATAATATCTTTGTCGCTGCCTTGACAAGTAAGCTGCATGCAAATATCAAACTGATAACTGATAGTACAAACAAAGATTTGTCAAATTCACTAAATACTTATGCATATAAATAGAATTGTACACTAAATACCTTTATAAGTTTCTCTTTATCTTTTTCATTTAGACTCTCAATGACTTTATTGTCAAATTCATGCATTTTCTTGAACGAACCCTGCAATTCTTCCATTACCACCTTAGACTTCCTTATTCGTGGTCTATTCTTAATATTTTTCACAAGTGAACTTTGTTTCAGTTTCTTTTCAAACTTGTCCAGATGGTCACGTAAAACATCAATCCATTCATGTGTATAGAAGAATAAATAAAGGTAAAAGATTACAAATTATTTTCAAACATATCCAAAAACTATTTTTTATGAGCTCACATCTAACTACTTGTTCATCTTCAGCCATGAGATCAACAAATTCATACTAATTTTTTTCCTATTTCCAACATCTCCCAACTCTTCTAGCATTTTTTGTGATGCATATATAGTATCAATCTCTTTATCCAAAACAATATCACTCTGCTCTTCATGTGTTTTCTTATTTAAGAACACGTTACAACAAAAAGAAATAGTTAGCACAAGATATAAATTCACATGACATAATCTGACCTTATAAGCAAGTAATATTTTCAATATCCTTTCAATAATGTCAGTACAGTACTATCATGTAAAAGGTCGTATAGTATGTCCATTACTGTACTTCCAAAGTTTAATATAGGAGATCAATTAACACATATGTTGTATATAAAGATTTACCTCATCAACATCAAGTTTGGGTTCAGCAGCAGTTTTATCTACATCTTCAGTTTCATCGTCAACATTATCCTAAGAAAAAATAGTACATTTAAGTATTGTACACTAAGTACATTTAACAACTAATTAATACACATCTTCTATATAAAGGATTACCACATCAGCAACAAGTTTGGGATCAACAGTAGTTTGTGTTGCATTAACATTATGTGAATCATCTATACCATGTGTATCATCATCTTTTTTTCTACAACTCCAATTTCATCGATAAAATTTCCCTAAAAAATAGTACATATAATATATATGGTTATTCAAAACACGCCTTGAATTAATACACATCTATATATATAAATAATTATTGTATCAACAACAAGTTTGGGATCAACAGCAGTTTATGATGTGTTAACATTTTGTGAACCATCTATACCATGTGCATCATCATCATTTTTTTCTACAACTCCAATTTCATCGATAACATTTTCCTAAAAAATAGTACATATATATAGTACATTAGAGTACAACACAGTTAAGTACAATACATTTACTACTTCTAACAATCAACTTACATATATACTATACAAAGATTTACATCATCATCGTCAAGTTTGGGGCCAACATCAGTTTATGGTACGTTAACAATGTGTGACTCATCTATATCATGTGCATCAACATCAGTTTTTTCATGGTTAACCTCATCGTAAGAAAAAATAGTACGTGTAAGTACGTACATCAAGTACATTAAGTACATTTAACACACTCATACATTAAGTATAGTACATTAAGGACAATCTTTATTCACTTTTTCACATACCTTTTCCATACTCAGTTCTTCACTTCCTTCTTTCACCACAACATTCCTTGCTTCATCAGATTTTAAAGTTTCATCTTCTATGTTCAGTTTCCCTTCTGTTTGTTCTTGAACCTCCTTCCCAACATTTGTGTCAATAGATTCCTTATCGACATACCGCACTGTGATACTCTTTTCCTAATCTTTAACAACCAACTTCAGCTTAGTTTTTTTCTTTTTATCTCCTTTCTTGAGCATTTTATTTATTTTCTACTTAGAAAAAAATAAATAAAATACAAATAAAATGCCCAGCAAACATCAACTCACGATGAAAGAAGTGAAGAACATTTTATCTTACCCCGATTCCTTTTTTATTGTTATCTTTAGACATTTTATCTCTCAACTACAAAATACAAAACCAACACTTACTAGTACATTATTATTTTTTCTTTTCTACTTTGGTACTGTATTATTACTTTTGAAACTACAATTTATTTATTGTGTTAATAGAAAATTAACTTACACTTGTTATGACATCTTTCACAGTTTCAAACACATAAGTTTCATTGTTCTTGGTGTCATTTGTCTTCAGTCGCAGAGGATTTACAAAATCATCAGAAGATGACACGCTGCCCTCATCATATGCATTATCAACATTCTGCAATGAATAGGAAATATTAAGTATTGTACGTGAATGTCAATAAATATTAAGTATCGTACTTTAATGGGGACACACCTTTGTGTTGACAATTTCATCATCCACTATAACAGTTGGATCAGAAATGCCATTTAGTTGAAGTTGTTCTTGAAGAAAATTGATTGCATTCTTTAATATCTCATTATCTAACTTCATAACACCAAGTTCTTTCTTCAGCTCCTCTATTTCTTGAACCATCATTGACACTTCTTTCATTTGTTTTTTAGGATTTTTTTAGACCTTTCTTCAATCTTTTCTTATCAGCTCTTAATGTTTTAAGCTCTGTCTTCATGGCATATATTTCAGTCTCATTAGATTCTCTCATATCCTTCCTCTTACCTTTATGAATTTTCTTTTCAATTCAGTCAGCCCTGATGTAGTCTACGTTGAATTCTCGCATAGTAATCTCTTTTTTTACAAGAAGATGCTCATCTTGGTTTCATAATTCCATTTATTAATAAATAGAAATGCCTCACTTTCATCAGTAGGGAGTAGGGTCTGGCACTCCGTGAACCAAACCTGAAAACACATTTTTGCAAAACATAAATCAAAACATACAACACATAAACGTACAGTACTACAAACTTAATGCTCAAGTATTGTATTTCAAACTTAATACTCACGTACTATACTAAATTAAGTAAATATCTACTGTTCTAAATTAATAGCATTACCATTAACACAACCTTGCACCCTTTCAGATTTCCTTTGTTGTTGGCTTTAACATCAACAATTTCATTATGCAAGTAGTTTGTGATAACTTCTGGCCAGTTATACTTATTCAAAGAATCCAAATCATCAACTAAATCAAAGAAAATTTTGTAAATTACAAAACTACCAAAAGGAATAAAAAATCCGCTAACAAGACAATTATCCATAACTTGCACCCTCAATACTTTTTGCATCTTTCTTTTTCCTTAAAATTTGCAATGTTTCCAGTGCATCCTTAACTTTGGGGTCCGCATAAAAGTATTCCCCCGTATAGTAGAGTTCTTCCTCACACCTCTATAAGAGTCCAATTACAATTCCTCCCCTGCCCAGTGAAAGATGTAATGTTTTAATAATTTCACTACTAAATAATTATCTGTCTAATACAATACAACTTCAAAACGTACCTTCAGAAAGTAATTCAAATATATCAGACACATGCTCAGACTTTAACTTCAGCACCACATTCTTAAGCACAAATCCTCTCTCATTTTCATCATAGCACCGAACAAGTTCTTCTAACAACACAAGGTCCAAAGCTGTTGGACACTTCATTTTCAAAAATCCTCCAAAAACGGTTCATTTGAATTTCTTTTTGTGTTCACTCCTGGCCATTTTCATTACATTCTTGAACTTTCTAAAGCTTCATCTAGACAGAAATCCACGTTCACTCTCCATCCTACAAAGAAATATGTAAATTATATTACTAATCACTATTTACAAGTACAGTACTACCATCAAGTTCACTAATGTACACTCTTAATATGAATCCACCGTCAAGAAAAGTTCAATTGTTAATCATATAAGCACAAGTACAATACCAAACAATACTTATAATAGTATTGTACTGTACTTGTATAAGTGATTGGTATTGTATTTGAAATGGTGATTATTTTTTGTACTTGTAAGTACATGGAGATTCAATTTATAAACAAATAGAAGAAAATTATTAAGTACAATATTGTTATCATGCACAATAGTTACACATAAAGTAAGTCTACCCAGTACAATACATTAGTAATATGATTGGGTAATAAAATTTTGCATATCGTACAAAAATCAATATCAGTCATTTCTTATGATCATAACACATTGTATATAATTATTATGTATGCCAAAAATGGGGAAAATTATTATGTACGCCAAAGAGAATTAGACTAGTATTGTACCTAGACAAATTCACTACTTCATAACATGCATGACCTGTTTTTGTTTACAATTCATCACATATTGTTCCTTTATAAATCATACAAACAATACTTCTCAATACAGTATACAATAAGTATTTGTACATATCGACACCTATATAGTTACACACATTACGTTTTTAATCACCAATATGATACTTTACAATTACTCACATATTCTTCTTCTATAAATATAAGTACAATATTTGCACATACAGTATGTGACAATTCATCAGAAATGACATTTCATGTCACATGCATGACCAATAAGTAACTATATTAATGAAATCACGTACAATACAATCACGTACATTACATATGCAAAAAAAAAAATTATTCACATCACATTACTATAAAAGACGACGTATAGTACATATATGCATACTATGTAAGTCTATAAAAAATGACATTTGTGCAACACGCGTGACCAATAAGTAATATATTAATGAAATCATGTACAGTGCATATGCATAATTTTTTTATTCACATCGCATTACTACAAAAGAGGATGTACAATACATATACAAAGTATGTATTAATGAAATCATGTACACTATATACACATACAGTACATATGCACATTTTTTTTTATTCACATCATTACAACAAGAGGACGTACAGTACAAATACACACAATATGTATGTCTATAAAAAGAAATGACACTTGTGCCACACGCGTGACCAATAAGTAACTATATTAATGAAATCATATACACTACATATACGTACAATAAATATACACAATTTTTTTATTCACATCGCATTATAACAAAAGAGGACGTACAGTACATACATACACATTATGTAAGTATAAAAAAAAATTTGTACCACACGAATGACCAATAAGTAACTATATTAATGAAATCATTTACAATACATACACGCACAATACATATGCATACAACCGCATACAATACGACCTAATTTGTCTAGATATGTCTTGGTAGAGAAGTAAGTTTGTCAAAAACATATACATTGTACCCTCCACATCACCAATAACTAATAAGTTGCTTTACAAATTTAACCATGTACAGTATGTATGACCAATAAATTTCTTTTATAAACAGAATGTACTGTACCTATGACTGTGTGAAAACATTTATACACTGGGCATCCTGATTATTTCATCACCTAGTGTTTAAATTATCTTGTTCAGTATAATACTTTTGAGGGAAATCAAAAATGGGGGAAGCTATAATCAAAGTTGTGCTAATCAAAAATACAGTACATGAGATCAACTTTGAGTGGCTACAACCATCTTCCAGTGCTATCGGCACACAAAAAAACCAATCTGATGTGTGCGATCTGGCATGTTCCTCCACGACCTGATCCTCGGCGTGCTCCATGATGATATCGTACTGTGTGCGGATGATTAGGGCTAAAGGTGCAGCGGTGTGCGTTAGGGAGAGAAGGCGCAACAGAACGTGGTGGCAGAGTGCGGCCGCGCGGTAGTCTGGGGTGTGCAGAACGCTAAGGCTTGAGCAGTAGTCGGGGAGAGAGCAAGGGCTTTGAGCAGCCGTTCGAGTAGGAGAATGGGGTGATCAGAGAGAAGAGAGACGGTCTTTTATTGGGGAGAGCCGAACAACTCTTCGGCTTCAGCGCGTGATGAATTTTGTATCTGCCTAAAGCAGCTGGCGCGTACTCCCGAGAAAACGGGTGGATAAACGGATAGATATGTACATATGGGTAGTGTAACTTCTCTGTGGGTCACACACCGCTACTTTCCGGTGTCTTGATTCCCAAATGATTAGTTGCAAGGGCCGCCTGTTGTGCCCGATGCCACCATTGGGGTTCCCGCCACAAGCGGTGTGAGTGGAGCGGGCATGGTCCCTGTCGGCTGGAGGGTTCCGCGTGTATCAGACTAGAGACCTTGCCTAGCATACATATCCCGCCTGATCAGTCTATCGATGATCTTTTGTTATAACCGGAGAAAACAAATCAAATGCATGGGCTCCATTGTTGGAGCACAAGCGCTCTTGTCATCCTATCTACTACGGTGGAATATAAATGAAAGTTCCTGCGATCGGCTTTCTTGCTGGAAAGCAACAATACTTTTCACTTGTTCGTGTATTCGTGTTCTCATTTGTTTTCATTTAATTCATCTAGCTAGCGTAGATGATCCCAATTGCACGGCCACTCCACACACTACAGTCAAGGTAACCCTAACAATAACTACAATTTGCTATATATATGTTGTAATACATAACAGATTATACACATCGTTTGTATCATCGAAGTCATATTTCACTTATGTGCATATATATAATTGAAAAAACATCAGAACTTTGTATCAGCTTGGTATAACACTATTCTAAATAAACTGAATAAAACACTACAACTAGCATGAATTAAAAGTGAAGGCGGATAGCGCTAGGGCCTATGATATTGAGTGTTTTTCTTTATTACAACAAACTGAATGTAGATCTATCAAACTGGATTTAAATCTGTGGGCACCATTGATCACCCTGTTTAAGTTAGATTTAAGTAATGCAATTTACCACAAGTTAAAATTTATTCAAAACAATTTACTTAGCAAGTTTCGTAGGTGATCCTCGGGCACCCACTGGTAAGCCATTTAAAATTTATATAAAATAAATATAATGAATTACTACTACTTGAAATAAATATGATGACCTAATGTCCATTAATTGTTAGGGAGTTTCAGTGCAAACTTGAACTTGTACAACAAGAGATGATATCCAAGAGAGATATTGGCACAAAACGAATCCACATATATTACATATCTATTACTTTATCAGACTTAATATGGTACTAAATCTAATTTGTCAAGCATAAAAATTTAATTATAGATTATAAAACTTTATCTCAAAAAATATGGTTGAATGGTTGTAAAAATGAACATACTTTTTGTTTAATGGCAACAATGTATATACTTGGTTATTTTTATGCATTATCTCATGTAAAAACACCGGAGAATGATCTTCATTACCCATTAGGATAGCAACTTGCAAAATAACTTTATTAAACACCTATTATTTGGACACCCATGGATAACTCACAACCCGCTGGGTCAAATTTAAATTTCTTTGTTCGACCCATTTAGAATTACGTATTTTTGAACAACCACAATCACCCAAACCAAACCCAACACACTCACCCAGCCGTTAAACAAGTCTAACCAAATGTATTCGTCTAGAAGTCATTTCCATGAGAAAGTCCATTTTTCCAATCGGAGCCTTAATGAAAGACACTAAAAATCACGTTGGAAAAATAATGTAGGACACTACGGGATAGAATTACAATGCAAGAGGTGACAAACCAAAAATTACGTTGAGACACTCGTTATAGGATGTTTGGGAAGAGTGGGGGTGGGCGCGCGTACATATTGGGGAGCTTGAAGCCATATCTGCCCTACGATAAAACTGCACGGCTAAAACATACTTTAGAAGATACTATACAAATTTCTCCAGGCTCTCATTATACGATTTACTCAGGTTATAGGAGCCTCACTATCTAGAGATTATCCAGTTTATTCCCAAACAGCTGGTCGAATTACTACTAAAGTACGGCAACATTGCTCCGAATGAGTTTGAGAATTCTTTCCCTTCTTTGGAATAAGCTATGGTGGTTTTAGTTGCTAGATGGGCAATGTTCTTGGGTCACTATTAACTTTTCTTAATGGCATTTGTGCATTGAACTAGTCATCTGCATATTAAATTAACACAGTAGTGTACATGGCAATAAAGCCAACTAATGTTCTGTTTGGTAAAGCGGTGCGATTGCCCCGGCAGCGATGGGACAAGGTCAGACAAGTTGTAATCACTCATAACCGTCGTTACCAAACACAAGATCACCTACCACTTTGAATTTGTATTGTTTTTGGCATTGAATAGCGTTCACTTGTAACTTTTTTACACCGGATAAAAATCTTGCGGTGTTCATCTCACTGCGCCAAAGCGTTGACACACCAATGGTGTTGTCAAACGCTACATAAAACATAAGTTGGGCCATCAATTATAAGAAATTAATCGAAGCTTTCACTCAATAAACACTTGAATCCTGTCCCCCACCGTGTCTTTGAAATCTAAAATTAGCTTTCCTTTTTGACCATCAGCCCCCTCTGCAGCAGCGGCATTCATCATTTCTACTATATTTACCCCTTTCAGCCCTGTACAGGAGTGGTGTTAGAAGAGTGAAAACTCATCTGAGGCATTCTCTGTATTTCTAATCAAATAATTTATAAAAGTTGCATATTTTACCAGGGACAATGCTTGGTATACCGTCTAGGAATCCGGCCTGTTTAACGAAATAACAAAGAAAGGTAAGTTTATGACTTGACGTCGCCATTTGTGTAACGTTTGACAAAGCACGTTACAGAAACTAATACTAGCTATCGTTGCTTGAGCAGTGAAATTGAGAAAACATTTGAGAAAGCACTGCCATAGAAAAGGCATATGCAGTACAATTACAACAAACATAACAGAGTGAACAAGATATGAACACAACCGGAAGGGAAAAGAAAGAGACAAACATTCATCTAAAGTAACTCCAAACATGAAGTAAATATTAATTCAGATGAAATAAACAGGAATATTCTTAACATAAACAGTAAAATGAACTCAACAAATACATTGAATGATTCAGCAAAATATACCCCGCTAAGTAGAGTTTATAACTGAAATACCAATTGGGAACGACAAACTCAAAATAGCAGTTAAAACCGCAGTGATCAATCCTAACAGACTAACAATAAACTTATACTACTAAAATAGGTTTCAAATATAGAAGACAAAAATAACCGCAATGCTAATGTGTGACAGACGGATGGCAACAAGTAGCGAACAAGTGACAGGGCAGACAGAGCATCAGCATTAGAAATTGAAGAGAAAGAGGAGCAGGAGAAGGGGTGGATGGAGAGCACGATCTAACAAACTGTGGCCGGCGCTTTCTATATCAATCGGCCTCTTCATGAAGAGGGCATGAGACTCAGTTTGAAAAAGAGCCTATAACATCCAAAAGGCCGCTGAATAGAACAACCAAGGTTTTCAGACCGCAGGTCATGGGTCTTCAGTTCAACCACCAGGTTGACCCAGTGATGTCATCGTGACACCACATAAATAATAAAATTAAAATATAGAGATGTAGATGTGTATATGTGTGTATATGCATATAGTATGTATACGGGCATGGATATATTTATGTGTATATGTATATGACCTACAAACTGAAAGCATGAGAAGATTAACTTTTCTTTTGAGAGAATGAGATGATTAACCATGAAACATCAAACATACAAATCAATCATCTTTTCGTACCGAGAAAGTATTGGGGCAAAGCGATACCTTGTTGTGGCAGGTTATCTTTTATTATATAGGAAGAGAACATTTACATAATAGACCCAATAAAAAAAGCAAATAAGAAAAGACTACATAAATAGCTTCTATTTTCTAACACTCTCCCTCAAGCTGAAGCGTACTCATTGTGCATGCCCAGCTTGGAACTCATATGGCTAAACGTTGAAGGTATAAGGGGCTTGGTAAAGATATTTGCAACTTGTTGTCGGATGCTAACATGAGTATGAATCTTCTTGGAGAGCGATAGATCACGAACAAAATGGTAGTCCACCTCAATGTGCTTGGTCCGCTCGTGGAACACAGGATTGTTAGCAACGTGAATGACTGCTTAATTATCACACATGAGATAGATTTGAGCTTCAACAGACACTCCCATTTTAGACATATGGACATAACCCACTATAGTTCACAACAAGCATGTGTCATTGCTCGATATTCAGCGTCTTGGTTGGACCCTACTACCACATTTTGTTTCTTGCTTCTCCATGTCATCAAATCTAACCTGAGAAATACACAATATCCTGGGGTAGATCGTCTATCTCCAACATCACCTACCCAGTCAACATAAGTATATCTGATAAGCTTTAAGGAAGTAGACAAGAGATCCTTGTGAAATGAATGACAGCTTTCCCTGTCGATCCTTTAATATATCGTAGGATCTAGGTGACTGCCATCCAGTACGACGTCTTGGGTGCACTCATGAACTGACTAACAACTCCCGTTACATAGGAGATATCCAAATGAGTAACCGTCAAGTTGATCATCTTACCCATAATCCGTTTGTACTTTGCAATATCCGAAAAATTTTGTCATTAGAAATAGTTGCCTTGATATGATATCCATAGACGTGGAGACTGGTCTGCAATGTGTCATGCCTATCTCTGTAAGAAGATCTAGAATACATTTTCGCCGAGGAAAATTTGTGCCTTTCTCAGAACGCAGGACCTCTATTCCAAGGAAATAACGAAGATTGTCAAAATCTTTCATCAAAAATTGCGTTCATCAAAAATTGCTCTTTCTGTGTCTTCTGTTCATGGTTAAGGCAAATGACAAGGTCACACCTCAAGGACGTGGTCGAGGCTAGATTGGCTCCTAACACTTCAGTTTCCACAACCGCAACAATCACCCCAAGGACATATGATGGGCCAAGCATGGCACACCGACATGGGAAAATCATGGTCATTAGAGGTTGACAATCCTTCTACTAGTACTATATATGTGATTGTGACTAAGGTTGTGTGCCTACTCAAGGAGAGATTTGGCAATCCTACCATTGTTGCATGACCTTCGGTGTCTCATCCCATAGAGATCTTAGCCTTCTTGATTGTGCCAACCATATATGCTTATCATTGCTAGGTAATAGATTTTGGGGCTTCCTCCCATAATTGCAACTCAATTTTTTATGAACTAACTCAAATCACATAAATCCACCCTATAATGCTTGTTCAAGACTCTTGAGCTATTGTTTCGAGTGTTGGAACTACCAACCCCCCCCCCCTCTTCTACTCTATTTATTCTTAAATTTTCTTCAAACTTATTATCTAGTAAGTAGGTGTGTAAATTCCTGACAGTGCTCAACAACATTTCTACTCAGTTCTTGTCTTTCTTAGGATAAGCACACAAGGACAAGGATTGATGGAGGGGATGCACTGAAGTTCCGATAGTGTCTACTATCTCGATTATGTTGGTAAGATATTTGTTGTTTATGTTGCTTTATCTAGCTCTATGTCATCTCTACAATGACATTACCACATTGGTCGTTTGTTTGCTAAAAAATTGGGAATTGTGTTGCCCAGTTGCATCTCCATATCCTTGGGATGTATGTCGTGTTAGCTTCCAAAGAAGAATGAAGTTGTCTATGCAAGTAATTTAGGTTAGGTAGTTAGTATGTTGGGTATGATTGGCGACGAGAACCAAACAACAAGGCGACATGCTTTTTGTGGATATGCTTAGTGTGAGATCAAATGAGTCAGCTTGATACATACAATTAGTAATGAAGAACGAAAAGAAAGGAACCAAGATTTGTAATGGTTTGACTGATTCCCAATGTAGGAAACTACATCCACTTCAAAGATGATCTTATTCATTGACAGAATTATAAGGAGGATGGCTACGGAATAAAGAAAGGAGATCCCGATCCCCGTTACATCAAAAAACAACCACAAAAAAGGATGGTTGCTTGGATAGGATCTCTAGGGCGGCTTGAAACCCTAGGAGAAATCTTAGTTGAATTTCACAATATTGTAGTTTATTTGAAATAAAAACTCAACTTTTATTGTCATCAGATGTGTTATGAACTGACAATGCAATGGAATTTGTTCAACGGAATCTTGATATTGTCATCTCAATGGACTCTCCACCGAATCTTTTATGCCTACTCTCCATAACAAAATGGTTTGCTAGAACAAAAAACCACACCATTACTTGATATATCCACAACCATTATGCCTCACACCCATTGTTAGAGAGTCTATATTAGCCTATTTAGTTAATAGGTTAATTACTTAGTGGGCTTTTGTATCTCAGCCTGTTTAGATTACTTACGTCCTAAGTCTTAGGGCGTCTCCCCTCTCCTATATAAAGGAGAGGGTGTCCAGTCTTGTATTTATCCCATTGCGTTCAAATTCAATACAATCTTATTCTCAACATGGTATCAGAGCGGTGAACAAAAACGGCGGCGTGAACAGTAACGACGGCATGAACAGTGTGCGGTGTGAATAGTAACTCCGGCATGAACAGTACTTCGGGGTGAACAGTGATTCCTGCACGAACATAGCGTGTTCGCTCCTGAGGGAAACCTAGCCGCCACCCCTCCTTCCTCTCCTTTCCGGCGCGCACGCAGCCCTAGTCGTCGCTGCTCGTCTTTTCCAGAGAGCAATCGAGGGGAAGAACCCCCGCCTGTGGGCGGCCGCCATCATTGCCATGGCTTAGGCCGGCTGCCCGCTAGGCAATTCCGACCTCCATGGCTTCTCCTTATCTTTCTTAAAGATTTGATTTTTCTTTCTGTGCGTCAGCCATCTCCGTCCCGGTGCAACCAACAGCCATAACCGTCGGCCTCCAAGCAGCCATCTTCGCGCCTATCGACGCCACTATCACCTAGCAGCAGCATCATAAGCGCCGCCAGCCCAGAAGCAGCCGTCGTCCGCATCCGTCGACGCCATCACACTCGCATTATTCAGCAATCATCTACCACTGCATCGCCCTATGTCCTCAGCTCCAGCCTTCGTCGTCTCAAAAGGAGAGGCTCCGCACTTGACTCCGCATGCAACCTCATAGCATGCAATATCTCCGGAGCCGTGCAGGAGACCAGTATCATCTCTTTCGTTGCGGCCAAGTGCTACATCAGCCAAGCGACACAATCATCATCATTTGTCATGTTGTTGTGTTGTTGCCATATCACCCAGCAACCATATCCCCAGCAGCCGATCACACCATTCAGCCGACGCCGTTATCCATGCCCCTGGTCGCTGCTTCACTGCTGCTCTCCATCTCGTCGTCGCTGCCCCAACATTTTCGCCTATCCTTTCGCGGGGGCACCGCCCCTGCACCCCCATATTTGTTGCCCTAACGGGCCAAACAAATCTCTTTTCGGGTCGGGACTAGATCCATTTAATTTGTCTATCCGGATCTTACATTGACCCATTTAGCATATTCTCTCCGGTTATCGGTTTCATTCTCCACATATTACACATCTTCATATCACAAATTCCTCTCAAATCCACCAATTCCTTTTCCACCCACCCATCATGTGTGTATCCCTTTTTCCACGTGCGGGGGCTCATATATCCATTTCTCCACACCAAACACTCACTATCGTCGTATTTGGTGTGCATGGGGGATAGAGAGGAGAGGAAGAGATGAGGAGAGAGAGAGAGTATGAGAAGAGATGATATATGTATTCAGGCTATATATGTTCCAGGCTATTATCTTCATGGAGCTTTGCATTGTTCAGCACTTCCGTTCTCTACTTCCAGACAACAATGAAGGATCTTCATTCAGCATCAACACCGAGCTATCCGCGTTCGTACTGGCGTTATGTACGTCAGGTGTTGATGGTGTACTTCAGCTACATTCACACGAGACAGAGGGTGCTTCTTCATATTTCAGAAGCTCAGCAAGCCTGCCAATCTACTTCAGCAAGGTTGATTCATCCAGTTTATCTTCACCGAGCTGCTTCATCACGTCTTCTCCAAGCCGCATCTGCTATTTCGACATCACCTGTTGTTGATCTACTTGAGACTTTCCTTGATGGATGATATCTTTCCTTTCAAGCCTCCAAGGTTCATGCGACAGAGTTATGGTGTCTGCATCGTATCACCAGCATATCGTTCGTTCGTGTTCGTGCCACGTTAAGCACGTCTTCTCAGACAATTCGAAGATTCTGCTACTGCTACATCGACATTGGGCATCCGCGTTCGTGCCGCGTTAAGTACGTAATCCAATGAAGATGACGTAGTGATGGTGTTGAGGATCGTCTGCTCCAAGTGGTGAATTACTGCTACAATATTCAGGTCTCATTTCAGATGTTCTTCATTCGAGATGCACTCCAAAAGACCTTCATCAAAGCTCGAGGATCTCCAGCCTGCAGAACACAATTTCAAAGAAGAGAGGCATTGCCACCACATGGTTCGGGGGAGTATTAATTAAGGGGGAGTATCAATTTTTGTATGGGGAGTGATATTTATCTTTTATCTTTCATTTATCATTACTTTTATCGTTTTATCGAGTCTTGTAACATCCAAGCTTTGGACATGTGTTTCACCCATGCTCCAGCTTGAGGGGGAGTGTTAGAGAGTCTATATTAGCCTATTTAGTTAATAGGTTAATTACTTAGTGGGCTTTTGTATCTTAGCCCGTTTAGATTACTTACGTCCTAAGTCTTAGGGCGTCTCCCGTCTCCTATATAAAGGAGAGGGCGTCCAGTCTTGTATTTATCCCATTGCGTTCAAATTCAATACAATCTTATTCTCAACACCCATGTTGAAAAACACTTTGGACATGAAGCCATTCTTACAACATGTTTGTAATTAATCAAATGCCTTCACTAATTTTGTACAATTCAATATCACACGCCATTCTATATCCTAAAACTCCTATTTTTACCATATTGTCACACATTTTAGGGTGTATATGCTTTGTAAAGGACTTAAGCCCAAATCGAGATAAACTCACTCCTCGTGCAATAAGCTTTGTTTTCTTGGATACTCTAGGATCCAAAAGGGCTATTGTTGATTTGGTCACATTGGGTGGCGATGGATAGTCAGTGACAATAATGTGTTCTTTGAGGGTTCTCTGTGCTTGTCTAAATCTATGCCTCATTTGTTCAAAACTTTGGTAGACCCAATATCATCTATTCCCAGTCCACTTATCACTTATTCGTGACCTCATCTGGTTTCTACTATTTCCTCCGATGTGCCTCCTGACAAACCCCTTCAAGTTCATCAACAAAGAAGAAGACAACAATGTAGTGGCGAGACCTCATGTATTCCTGATGAGCATTCAACTAATCAAGATGTTGTGCTTGTGCATTGCATTGCAGAGACACCTACTTTTGGCATGGACCTTCTTATTGCTCTTAGGAAGTTTCCCTATTCATGTACCTCTCATCCTACTCACACCTTTTTTCTTCTTTATCTTCTTTATTGATGCCTTATTTGCGACTTCTATTCCCAAGATTGTGGAGGAAGTTCTACTACATCCAGTGTGGTTTCAGGCAATGCAGGGAGAGATGCCAGCCATTTTGGATAGACATACTTGGGATTTGATTGATCCTCCAACTGATTATTAACTAGTGGTATGTCATTGGGATTTCTCTATGAAGTATCTGTTACAGTATATGTTTTCTGTGGTTTACTTATTCCGTTATTTATTTTGTTATTTATTTATTCTGTATGGACCTCTCTGTAATTGTTTCAGTATTATATATATGAGGGTGCACACATTGTGCACCCTATGCTCTCTGAAACCCTGACTGTTTACATGGTATCAGAGCAGGACTAAAACCCTCCCTCCCTTCCGCCCCCCCCCCCCGCCGCCGCCGGTTCCCCCCCCCTCCTTCTTCCCCACCGCCGGCAGCAGCCCAGCGCCGGCCCGCCGGGGGTCTACTGGCGCCGCCGGCCTGCCCTGCCGCCGGGCGCTCCAGCCGCCGCCGCAGCTAAGGTTGCCGCCGGTCTGCTGATCTGTTGGGCCACCGCCGTGGCTTAGGCGCCACTCCGTGTTCCTCCGGTCCTCTCCGCTCGCCTCTTCTATCTCCGGTGGAGATCCTCACCGTGTTGGTTTGAGGGGCCCTTCCGTCTTCGGTCTGTGATTCTTTCTGCCTGCCCGTGTAGGCTTTCGCCTCCGGGTTCCGTGCTACGTCTCGACGTAGCCCGTATGTGAGAGGTCCTCCGTGATCTTGTACCTGCCTGCCGGCCTTGCCTGCCTGTTGTGCCTGCCTACCTGATGACGTCCTCGACTGACGATTTGCGTCGTCAAGTTACTACAGTAAAGCTTGACGGGCGCAACTACCAGCTGTGGGTTTGCTCCTTTGTGATATATGCCAAAGCACAAGGGAAGTATTCCCATCTCACTCGTGTCGGTCCGCTACATCCTGCTGACGACGCCGACGTGAAGGACGTCAAAGCTTACGATGATTGGGTCTGTGACGACTCAACGGTGATGACCTGGATTCTCAACAGCACAGTTGAGAAAATTAGTGTGACCATCCTCCGTCTGCCTACAGCAAAGCAGATGTGGGATCAGCTTGCTAGCACCTTCTCCCACAGCCAGAATCCGAAGACAGTGTTTGATATCAACAAACAGCTTAGCCGTCTCACATTTACTGGCACTGACATCACCGATTACTTCTCTACGTTCACCGGTTTGTGGGGTGAACTAGAGACGTATCATCCTCTGTCGACGGATCTGGTGATTATGCAAAAGCAGCGCGATGAGCTCCAGCTGATACAGTTCTTGAGTGGTTTTCCTGACTCCTATGCTGGCGTTGTGGATCAGATTCTGGCCAGTGATCCGCTGCCTACCCTTCAGGGTGCCTACCAGCGTCTTCAGCGCCTTTCGTCACCGACACCACATACTGCTGCAGATGGTGCAGACTCTACTGCCTTAGCTGCCTGGGGTGGCCGCGGCCGTGGTCGCGGTCGTGGCCGTGGCCGCGCTTCTGATGGACGTCCTCCCCTTGGTGCAGGGAGAGGTCGTTCTCCTACTGCTGGGCGTGGAGCCCCTACTACTACTACTACTGTTGCGCGTCCTCTGCCCGGACAGCGCCTGTGCTCTTACTGTGGTCGTACGAACCACATTGAAGAAAAGTGCTGGGAGAAATATGGCAAACCAGAATGGGCGAACACTGCTACTGATTCTCCTGCCACTGCATCCGAGAGTGCTACTCACCCTACTACACCAGACACTGCGGGCGCTACTGTTGATTACATCAGGGCTGAAGTCGAACGTCTCTTTCTGGAGCGTGTTGGATCATCATCTGAGGCATCCTCGAGTGGAGCACATGCTGCCCATACTGGTTATGATACTGCTTTTCTGAGTTCACATTTGCCACCTCCATCTGGTAATAATAAATGGGTGATCGACTCTAGTGCATCATCCCATATTTCAGGCAATAGGGCTTTGTTTAAGTCTATCTCTAAACCTGCTCATAAATCTACGGTTATGGTTGCTGATGGATCTAGATCTCTAGTTTCTGGCATTGGGGACATTATTTCTCAGTTTCTTATCAAATCTGCCTTATATGTGCCTAACTTCCCTATGAATTTATTATCTGTTAGCAAACTTGTAAGGAATTTGAACTGTAGCCTGACATTCTTTCCTAGATCATGCATTTTTCAGGACCTTCTCACGAGGATGAAGATTGGTGGGGGGTATGAAGGTGCTGATGGTCTCTACTACTTGAACGAGATGCCAAGGTCTGACAAAGTTGTTGTGGTCTCTACCTTATCTGCTTCAGTTTCTGCTTTATAGTGGCATTACAGGCTGGGACACCCTTCTTTTGACAAACTGCGCCATTTACTTCCAGACATGAGCAGTTGTAGTTTCCAGTGTGAGTCTTGTCAACTGGGTAAACAAACTAGATCTGTATATCCGAGGCGTAGTTCTGTGCGCAGCAGGCATATTTTTGATGTAGTGCACTCTGATGTGTGGGGACCATGTAATGTACCGAGTGTGTCTGGCTATCGCTACTTTATTTTGTTTATTGATGATTTTTTGCGGACTACTTGGCTATTTCTGTTGAAAAGTAGATCCGAGGTGATATCCACAATAAAGTATTTTTTTGCTGAAATTAAAACCCAGTTTGGTGTGCCTATTAAAATTTTTAGAACTGATAATGCGTTGGAATTTGTTCAGAAAGATGTGGAACTCTTTTGTAAATCTGTTGGAACTTTACATCAAACCTCCTGTGCCTATACACCACAATAGAATGGTGTAGCCGAAAGAAAGAATCGTCATCTGTTGGAAGTGGCTCGAACTATCATGTTGCACTCGCATGTACCCCGTACTTATTGGCCCGAAGCGGTTCTGACTGCCTGTTTTCTCATTAATCGTATGCCATCGTCGGTTATTGGTAACAAAATCCCTATCCAAGTTTTACATCCGGAGGCTCCCTTGTTTTCTGTTCCTCCACGGATTTTTGGTTGCACGTGCTTTGTACGACTCCTTGGCCCTACAGAATCTGATAAACTGTCGTCTAGAGCAGCTAAATGTATTTTCTTGGGATATTCCAGAACTCAGAAAGGTTATCGCTTTTATAATTCTGCTACGAGAAAATGGCTGACTAGTAGTGATGTGGTGTTCTTTGAAGACACTCCTTATTATTCATCTGCGGGAGAAAATTTGCAAACAGATATTATTGCACCACCTTTGCCTATTCTGTCTGACTGCATACCTGAGACGGATGATACTGTGATACCAGATCCTCCTCAGTTTCGTGTTTATCAGCGCAGGAACAGAGCACCTCCTCCACAAGTACCCCCCCAGTCAACCAATCTTCACCTCCAGAAGGTTCTGCTTCACCTGAGGTACAATCTGATTTACATATCCCTATTGCACTTCGCAAAGGGACTCGTTCCTGCACGTCTCACAGTATTGCTAATTTTGTATCTACTGATCATCTCACTGCTCAGGCGCGTGATTTTGTATATGCCTTATCTGCTGTTACTGTTCCTAAGACTATTCAGGATGCCCTGCGGAGTACAGCTTAGACTTCTGCTATGCAAGATGAGATGACCGCTCTGACTGATAGAGGCACTTGGGAGCTGGTGGATCCCCCTCCTCAGTGCAAGCCTGTAGGTTGCCGCTGGGTGTACACTGTCAAATATCAACCGGATGGTACAGTTGAACGGTTGAAAGCTCGGTTAGTTGCCAAAGGATATACTCAGACATACGGCATTGACTACTTTGAGACTTTTTCTCCTGTTGCTCGCTTAAATTCTGTCAGAATCTTATTATCTGTCGCTGTAAATTGTGACTGGCCTCTTCTACAGCTTGATGTGAAGAATGCTTTCCTATATGGTGATCTACAGGAAGAGGTTTATATGGAGCAACCTCCTGGGTTTGTTGCTCAGGGGGAGTCTCACAAAGTATGCAGGCTTAAAAAGTCTATTTATGGGCTCAAGCAGAGTCCACGTGCATGGTTCGATAAATTAAGCAGGATTCTTTCTGACTTTGGCTTTCTACGGTCCCAAGTGGATCATTCTGTCTTCACAAAGAAAACTTCTGCAGGAATTATTATTCTGATTGTCTATGTAGATGATATCATTATTTCAGGCAGTGATTCTTCAGGTATTCAGGCCACAAAAAACCATTTGAGTAAACATTTTGCTACCAAAGACTTGGGCAGACTGCAATACTTTCTGGGCATAGAGGTTTCCAGGAACTCTAGTGCTCTTGTGCTGTCTCAGAGAAAATATGTGCTTGATATCCTGCAAGAAACTGGCATGATGGGCGCAAGACCTGCAGATACCCCTATGGATCCCAATGTTGATTGGGACGATGACACTTCATCTATGTTTTCTGAGCCGAAGAAATACAGGAGACTTATTGGAAAATTGATCTATCTGACTGTTACTCGTCCTGACATTACTACTGTTGTGGGCCTTCTGAGCAGGTACCTGGACAAGCCTAGATAGTGTCACTGGGATGCTGTCTGTCACATTCTGAGATACTTAAAAAGGGCACCTGGCAAAGGTCTGTATTACAAGAAAAATGGACATTGTAAACTTGAGGGCTATTCTGATTCAGATTATGCAGGCAGCAGAATTGACAGGAAATCCACCTCTGGCTACTGCACCTATGTAGGAGGTAACTTGGTGACTTGGAGGAGCAAGAAACAAAATATTGTTGCTCGCTCCAGTGCTGAAGCTGAATACAGGGCCATGGCCCATACTGCCTGTGAACTTCTCTGGGTGCGTTCTCTTTTGCATGAACTTGGGATTGAATCTTCTTATGCGATTCCAATGCACTGCGACAACCGAGCTGCTATCTTCATTGCCAATAATCCTGTTTATCATGAGCGCACCAAGCATATCGAGGTGGACTACCACTTCATTCGAGAATCTGTTCTGGCTGGGAAAATTTGCACTCCTTTTACAAGATCTGAAGATCAAGTTTCAGATGTCTTCACAAAACTTCTAGCTAAGAAGCACTTCTACACGCTGGTGGACAAGTTGGGCATGATTGATATCTATGCTCCAACTTGAGGGGGAGTGTTACAGTATATGTTTTATGTGGTTTACTTATTCCGTTATTTATTTTGTTATTTATTTATTCTGTATGGACCTCTCTGTAATTGTTTCAGTATTATATATATGAGGGTGCACACATTGTGCACCCTATGCTCTCTGAAACCCTGACTGTTTACAGTATCAACCTGATGGTACTACAAAACATCAAAAAGCTTGCTTGGTTGCAAAATGCCATACTCAAACGTAACCGTTGACTTCTTTAGGGCTTTTCTCCGATGGTATAATTGAATTAGGTGGGTATTGGTTTTTGTCAACTTAGAGTGACCTTTTTTTTTACTTGATGCAAAGAACACTTTCCTGTATGGTGAAATGTAAGAAGAGCTTTGTATGGAGCAATGACCTAGGTTGTTGCTCAAGGGAAGACTTTTAAGGTGAGTCGCCCTAAGAGAGCTATCTATGGCCTAGAGCAGAGCACACTTTGTTTAACAAGTTGAGTCAAATCTCACTCAATTCAATTTCTGCATATCACATACATACCATCATTGTCTTTATCAAGAAGACTACTATGCGAGTGGTTATTGTCATAGTTTATGTTGATGATATCATTTTGTCCGACAATGATCTAGATGTCATTCAAGCTACTAAATCTTATATGTGCAAACATTTCATCATCAAGGACCTTGGCAAGTTGCAATATTTCCTTGGGATTAAGGCGACTAACTCATATTATGGGGTTTATCTCTCCAAGAAGATGTATATTTTAGATTTTCTACAAGATACATGAATGATTAGGGCAAAGCCCGCTAATACCCTTCTTAACCCAAAGTTAAGTGGGATGATTATCAGTCATCATCCTCCGATATACACTAAATTCACTAATACAAGAAAACTTTAGGAAGTTGATTTATCTTACTGTGACTTAGGCTGATCTCATATGTTGTCAAACCTGTGAGTTGATACCTTGATAAACCCAGGCAATGCCACTAGGATGTTGTTTGTCATATCCTAAGCTGTCTAAAGCATTCAATGGAAATTGAACTATTGTATCTCTAAAATAATAAAAGGCTTCTTATCGAGTGAGTAAAACAAGTACATGGCACTCTCTTTTATAAGACAAGAGAGTAAGACATAGAGTAGAGCCATGCAATATGGGATAAAAGAAAAGAGGCTAATAGACAACTAGGAGTCTAAAGACAAAACACACTAAGTAAAAATAACACAGTAAAATATATATACTAATACTCCCCCTCAAGTTGGAGCATAGATATCAATCATGTCCAACTTGTCAATCAGAATAGTGAATCTGGTCTTCGGAAGAATTTGGTGAAGATATCTGCAACTTGATTTGAAGTATGTGTATAAGGCGTAGAGATCTGACCAGATAAGACAGCTTCTCGAACAAAGTGGCAGTCAACTTCAATGTGCTTAGTGCGTTCATGGCATGGTTGTCAAGGTGTCTAGGCATTGGGTTTTATCTAAGGGGCGCCTAGCCCGCCTAGGTGCCTAGGCGGGCGCCTAGGCTTTTCTGGGCGTTTTTGTTTTTACTTTTTTTTTTCAGTTACATATTTAAATGTTCATACACACGATACTATATGTGATAATGTATTATTTATTCATTAAATGTTATTGTAAGTCTAATTTGAATTGATAACTATAGGAGAATCAGGAACAACAGAATTAACATGAAGAAAATGAAACAACAGTAAGAGGAAGACAAGTACGAATTGGTAAGAGAAAATGGGATAAAAAGAGCATGCAAATGTTAGAAGTTCTGTAGGAAGAAGTCAGAATAAGACAAACCAAGGGCAGTAAAAGGAGATTGAAAGAGGAAGAATCAACAAAACAAAACAAAAAAAACAGCTGTAGCAGGTGCTGAATTAGAAAATATAGAGGAAGGAATAGGTCAGTGAAAATAAATGGAAACATGCAAACAACAGTGGCTAAGAGAGGAGATTTAGGAGGAAGAAATCAGAAAAAGAAAATTAGATATGTAAATAGTAGTAGTAGATTTCGTAGCAGGATGTATATGACAAATTTGAAAAAGAAAATATGCACATGCTTGCATAGTAGTAGGAGGGAATATAGGATGAATAACTCAGAAAAAACATAGCAGCAGGACTCAGGAATAAGATGCAGGAGAATGGATAAAAAAAGAAAAGAGAAAGAAGCAAGAACAATAAACATATGAAAAAGTAGAAAAAACCTAACAAACAACGCTATGAGGACATACCAATTTGGCCCAAATCAATCCTCATTTCCCCAAAATAGACCTGATTTTCCTCAGACCAGACCTAATTTGCCAAAATTTGACCTGATTTACTCTAAATCAGACCTATATCAACCATGCAATGACCGAAGGTGATCTAATTTGACCAAATCTAGACTTGATTCATGCTAGTTTAGCCTTTAAATTACATAATTTGGGCCTGAAACGCCTTAGACGCCCACTTAATGCATTTAATAGGCTGGGCGCCTAGTTTGAGGCGTTTGGCCTAACGCCTAGGGCGCCTAGGCGGGCGCCTTGATAACTAAGGTTCATGGAATGTAGAATTGCTGGAAATAAAAATAGTTGCTTCGTTGTCACAGTGCATGGGGATGGGTTTAGAATCAGAGATACCAAAATCTTTCAGAAGGTTGCGTACCTAGAAGATTTCCAAGTCGTATGAGCCATTGCTCTATTATCCGCTTCAGCGCTAGAACGAGCTACGACTGTTTGCTTCTTGCTGCGCCAGGTAACTAGGTTATTAGAGTGTCTATTTACTTAAGTGTTTAGTCTTTTACTTAAGTTGCTTTTAGTCTATTTGTAATATGGGCCCAAGTTTTCCTTGGCCCATTAGGGTTTAGTCTATGTCTGTATGCTTCCTCCTATTTATAGGAAAGGGTGGCTGCCACTTTTCTATCAAGCAATAATAAGAAAACCTACACGTAAGGGGAACTTCCCCATCATATCTCATATTCTTCATGGTATCAGAGCAGCCGATCCTGAGCCACCCCAAACCCTAAGAGAGAGAGTACAAAGAAGAGTTGCCTCCCCTTACGGGCGGCCGCCGCCTCTAGGCGTGGCTAGGTTGCCCACAGGGATCATCCTATCCCTGTCTCTTGTTGCAATCATCTCCATCGTCATCATCAACAACAATCGTCCTATGAAGTCGCTGGTATCCAGATCTACAAGGACCGCCATGCCTCTGTCGATCTTGCTTGCTAAAGAAGCCGCCGCTATCCTATTCGCTGCCATAGATCTACACCGCCTTCCATGTTGTCGCCGCCACCACCGCTACCCTACCTCATCCATGCATCTACCCCTATTGAGATATACTCCTAAATCAAGGAAAAGATCTCCTATTTCTGCTACTATTGAGGATCTATCCTCCTCTATTGCTTCGGTGGAATTCCGTAAGGTTTTCTCCACCATTCTTGATGCTGCTCGGAATTGTTGTTGACGGTTCGCCGCCGCAACACGGCATGTTGCTTTAAAACACGGCGTGTAGGCGTGCATCTGCTTCGAGAGATCTGTTATCATGACGTTGGACATGTCATGTCTTTTCTTTGACACGGCGTCTTCGGTGATTCGCCGTTGTGAGACACGGCGTGTCCTCCTTTGACACGGTGTGTCGCCTGCTTCTACCCGGAGCTTCTGTCAACTGACACGGTGTGTCCTTTCAACAACACGATGTGTCGCCGGTTTTTGCTGGCGCTGACTGCTGCTACTGTGTACCAGACACGATGGGTCTCTTCATTGACACGACGTGTCATCTGCTACTGCTGCTTCATGTATCAACTGACACGGCGTGTCTCTCAACGACACGACGTGTCCACTGCTTATTGTTGCTACATCTGGGCGTGCTACAATGATTCTATCATATGACGGAGGTATCTAGACATGGTGTGTTCCTTCTTTCTCTTATCAGCAACAATTATTTTCCCATTTTTTAGCATTTTTATAATTTTATTTACATCACCCCAATCTTCCAACCCTACACAATCTTCTGCCTACCTCCTGAATACTTGTTCCACCCTACATTTTTGTACCTATTCATCCTACCGAGTAACATTCCGATAGTGTATCTTCTCTTTCTACCGAAGTTTACATTCCGACAGTCTTTCTTTTGTTCTTCATGTGCTAATCGGATCCATTTTGTCCTACATATTTGTGCTAATCGGATCCCTTTTGTAGCCTAATCGGATTTTTGCAGGGCTCCGCCCCCCCCACCCCCGAATTTGTTGCCGTACGGGCTAAACTAATCCCCTTTTCAGGTCGGAGAGAGATCCATTTATTTTTCTACCTGAATCTACCTAATCAGGTCATTTTGCACCTTGACTCGCATTGTCGATTACCTCCTCCACATATTTGCTTATACAACCCTTACCTCCACCACTCTCTACTCCAACCACTCTCTTGATTCTTTTCAAGGTTGGCGTGAGGGGGAGAATAGAGGATGAAGAGTAGAGGGAAGAGAAGAGATGGAGGAGAGATAAAGGAAGAGAATTTAGTATGCTGCTACATGCATCTTCATACCACTTGTTACTGCTGATATATGGATCCTTCTGCTGCTATATGGTGTTCCTTTTGCTTCTATATGGATCCTTCTTTTGTTATGTGCATTGTTCATGATTGTGTTGATGCTATGTGGAGCTTACTGCTGCTATTATTGCTTATTCATCGTCTACCTCGTCTGCTGCTATGAAGTTACATATTGGGATGTCATTGTTGCTACTTGTGCTATGATTAGCACATTTTACCTGCTGCTTTGTGCTTTTGCACTATCTGCTGTCTGTGCTCTATTTTTACACGTTGACTTTCTATTGTGGACCAGCACTCTCTGGACTTTGACGCTCACTACTATGATGGATATTTTATGAAGAGGGAAGATGATGAAGACTTTTGTTATGACTTTACATGGAGTTTCGTCTACATTGCATATTGGAGCTATGTATATGCCTGCTATTTTGTACATTGGTCTGCTATCCGCCTATGTCATCGATTTTTGCTTTTGTGCCAACACTTTCTGACTTGTCTGTGCTTTGTACATATTGACTCTCTGTTCGTTTGTGCTTTGTTTGCACGTTGACTGTTGTTGCTTCTTGTGACCTAGCACTCTCTAGGACTTGTGATCCAGCACTCTTTGGCTACTACGACGACGACCATGATGAAGGCTTGGTGCTTATCTGTTATTCGTTCTTTTGTTCCAAATGCACTATGATGATCAAGAAGCCTCCATGCCTACCAAGATATCTGCTGCTATGGAGTATCTACTTGAGGGGGAGTCTTTGAGTGCTTGAGTGTTTTGATGTAATATTGAGGGGGAGAAATTTTTGTAGGGTTTGGTTATCTTTTTATTTTGTTTAGTCTGTTTGTTTGTTTGTTCGCAAGCTGACTTGGGATTCTCCCAAGCTCCAGCTTGAGGGGGGTATTAGAGTGCCTATTTACTTAAGTGTTTAGTCTTTTACTTAAGTTGCTTTTAGTCTATTTGTAATATGGGCCCAAGTTTGTCCTTGGCCCATTAGGGTTTAGTCTATGTCTGTATGCTTACTCCCTTCTTCTATTTATAGGAAAGGGTGGCTGCCACTTTTCTATCAAGCAATAATAGGAAAGGGTGGCTGCCACTTTTCTAATATAGGTCACCAACAAACGTGTAGTATCCAGAAGTAAATCTACGATCTATCTTGCTTCCAGCATAGTCAGAATCAGAATAGCCAACAAGATTACAGTGCCCATGATTCTTGTAGAGAAGTCCTTTCCCAAGAGAGCTTTTCAAATATTTTAAAATATGGCAGACAACATCCCAGTGACACTGTCTGTGCTTATCGAGATACATGCTAACCAGTACAACAGCAAATGTGATATCAGCTCTAGTGACAGTAAGATATATCAATTTCCTGACCATACGTCGATATTGATGATGGCCAGGGTAAGGAGGAGAGGTCTTATCATCCTAATTAGTGTTTGGATCCAAGGGAGTACGACGGGCTTGGCCCCAAGAAGACATGTATCAGATAGAAGATCCAGAACATGTTTACGCTCAGATAAGCATAGACCAGAAGATGACCGGGAAACTTCAATTCCAAGAAAATATCTCAATGTGCCTAAATCCTTGGTGACAAAATGGTTTTCCAAGTAGCGTTTTGCGGCCTGGAATCCTGCAGGATCACTACCAGATAATATGATGTCATCAACATAGACAATTAAGATAACAAGTCCAGAAGTAGTTTTCTTGATAAATACAGAATGATCAGACTGAGAGCAGTGAAACTGGAATTTTTGAAGAATGGAGCTTAGCTTGTCAAACCAGGCACGGGGACTTCGCTTCAGGCCATAAATTGCTTTGCGCAACGGCAGACTTTTGAGGACTCTGCCCTGAAGCACAAAGCTGGGAGGTTGCTCCATGTATACCTCTTCATGCAGACCCCTATATAGAAAAGCATTTTTGACATCAAGCTGAAATAAAGGCCAGTCAGAATTAACCGCCACGCAAATAAGTACCCGCACCGAGTTAAGGCAGGCGACAGGACAGAAAGTCTCAAAATAATCCACTCCATATGTCTGAGTGTAGCCTTTGGCGACCAGACAAGCTTTGAGACGCTCAATGGTTCCATCAGGTTGATATTTGACCCTAAAAATCTGTAAAGGACGATGGTAAGCCAGCGAGAATCTGGACCAGCTACAACTCGTTGTGTTGTCGTTGGATTTCTGTAATGTCTGTGGAGAGTGGATGGTAGACCTCGAACTCATCCCAGAAAATACAACACTGATTGTAGTTGTCTTCCACAGAGTCGGTATGAGAGTATCCCTGCTTGGCCAAGTGTTTGAAAATTTCAAACACTTTCTTTGGATTCTGCTAATGAGAGTATACGTGGTAAAGTTGATCCCACATGTCCTTAGCCGTCTTCAGTAGGAGTAGAGATTGGCTGATTTTAGGTTCAACATTGTTGACCATCCAGGTCATAACGCCATAAACCTCTTTGGACCATAGATCGTAGGCATGTTTTGTCTTGTCATCAGCATTTGCAGCAGGAGCATATGGGCCTTTAGTAGAAAGGTGGGAGTAGCGCCTGTGAGCCTTGACATAGAGCTCGAAAGAAGTTGCCCATAAGTGATAGTTGGAGCCGTCTAGTTTGGCAGTAGTAACACACAAGCTTCAGGGAAGATTGGTGGACGCCATGAGTGGAAGAAGTCAAAACAGACAGGGGCAGCAGGTAAGAGCAGCAAACAGAAGGTTGACGCAGGAGTCAACAGAAGCACACAGCAGCAGAAACCCAACACATGGGCAGATCTAAGAAAGCCCGGACTGGGGGCAGAAGATAATAGTAGGAGATCTGGGCATCAGATCTCAAGAACCCTCGGAGGGTCAGCAAAAGATACATAAAAACCTACGCCAACATGGAGGAAGAGCTACTCCACCATGAGGTGCAGGCAGGCAGAGAGCGAGACCGGATTAAACCGTCATATCCAGAGACTAGTGGGGAAGAGCGGGAGTGAAAGGGGTGGCTAACCAGATGGAGAGATGGTAGCGGATCGATAGGGTGGTGATGTGGAATAGGGAATGAAGGAAAGGGGGCGGTGGAGGGCTGGTTGGAGGGAGGTGGAAGGGTGGCGGGCAGGCTGTTGGGTGGCGGCGGGTTGGCTGGAGGATGTGGTGGTGGCGACGGGCTGGTGGAGATGGGGGTGTTGGCGGCAGGGTGGGTAGAGGAGGGAGGGAGGAGATGGCGGTGAAGAAGAGGAGCAGGCTAGGAGGCGACAAGGGGGGGGTGGCGGCAGCAAGGGAAAAAAAGGAAAGGGAGAGGGTGACGGCTATGGCTATGGGGACATGGGGTTTAGGGTTTTGGGTGGGAGGGGCTTAGGGAGGATCGGGTGGCTCTAATACCATCTAAAATAATAAAATGCTTCTTATTGAGTGAGTAAAACAAGTACATGACACTCTCTTTTATAAGAAAAGAGAGTAAGACATAGAGTAGAGCCAGGCAATATGGGATAAAAGAAAAGAGGCTAATAGACAACTAGGAGTCTAAAGCCAAAACACACTAAGTAAAAATAACACAGTAAAATATATATACTAATATTATCGATATCATGGTCATTGTGATGTATATACATGCTCTACTTCTGATTATGTAGGCAAAAACACACTTGATAGAAACTCTACATTGAGATTTTGTACCTTTGCTGAAGGGAAATCTTGTTTCCTAGTGGAGCAAGAAGTAGACAACTTCACAAGATCTAGTGTTGAAGTTGAATACAGAGATATGGCTCACATGATTCTGAGATGATGTGGTCGTGCTCTCTCCTATAAGAATTCACTATTCCATCTAACACTTCCTATTCCCATGTATTGTGAGTCATGAACAATTAGACAACCATATTAAATGCAAGTCATCCTATGTTCCATGAATGCATCCCCTATTTTTAAGTTGACTGTCATTTTGTGAGGGAAGTCGTCCTAAATAAGTTGAGAACTATGTTTACAAGATTAGAGGACAAGATAGCTGACGTCTTCACCAAGTCACTTCCAAAGGAACGCTTCTGCAGTCTTGTGACAAGCTGGGCATCTTTGACATTCAAGTTGCGACTCGAGTGGGAGTATTGAGATATGAAACAGAGTCAGTAATTTCTGGTAGCGTAGGGTTGCATAATGTGTGCACCCTTGTATATATAATAACAGAACAATTAAAGAGAGGTCCACATATAATGTAAAAATAACAAAACTAATAACAGAAATATAAAACAAGATATATATGTTAACACTCCCCCTCAAGTTGGAGCATAGATGTCAATCATGCCCAACTTGTCCATAAGAGTGCAGAATTGCTTCTTCGCCAGCAGCTTGGTGAAGATATCAGCAACTTGGTCTTCAGAACGCGTGAAAGTAGTGCAGATCTTGCCGGTAAGAATAGATTCCCGAATAAAATGGCAGTCAACCTCAATATGTTTGGTGCGCTCATGATAAACAGGATTATTGGCAATGAAGATAGCAGCTTTATTATCACAATGCATGGGGATATCAGAAGAAGAATCAATCCCAAATTCTTTTAAGAGAGAGCGCACCCACAAAAGCTCACAGGCAGTATGGGCCATGGCCCTGTATCAGCTTCAGCACTAGATCTGGCAACCACATTTTACTTCTTGCTCCTCCAGGTGACAAGATTGCCTCCAACATAAGTACAGTACCCAGAAGTAGATTTCCTGTCAGTTTTGCTTCCTGCATAGTCAGAGTCAGAGTACCCTTCAAGAGAACAGTGTCCATTTTTCCTGTAATGAAGTCCCTTGCCAGGAGACTTCTTCAAATATCTCAGAATGTGACAAAGTGCATCCCAGTGACACTGTCTGGGTTTATCAAGGTACCTGCTAAGAAGGCCCAGTGCAGTAGAAATATCGGCTCTAGTCACAGTCAAATAAATCAGCTTACCAATCAGCCTCCTGTACTTTTTATTATCAGAGAAAAGTGGAGAAGACTCATCATCCCAATTGACATTAGGATCTAGAGGGGTGTCAGCCGGTCTAGCTCCAAGCATACCTGTCTCCTATAGAATATCTAAGACATACTTCCTCTGAGACAGTATAAGAGCATTAGAGTTTCTAGATACCTCTATGCCCAGAAAATACCGAAGCTTGCCCAAATCTTTGGTAGCAAAATGTTTACCAAGATGGGCTTTAGTAGCTTGAATACCAAGAGAGTCACTGCCAGATATAATAATATCATCAACATAAACGATCAAAATAACAATGCCAGTAGAGGTCTTCTTAGTGAAGACAGAATGATCCACCTGGGATCTCAGAAACCCAAAATCAATCAGAATTTTACTTAATTTGTCAAACCAGGCACGGGGACTCTGCTTGAGCCCATAAATAGATTTCTTCAACTTGCACACTTTGTGTGACTCCCCCTGAGCAACAAACCCAAGAGGTTGCTCCATATAGACTTCCTTTTGTAAATCACCATACAAGAAGGCATTTTTCACATCCAACTGTAGTAGGGGCCAATCAAAATTAACAACAACAGAAAGAAGAATTCTGACAGAATTAAGACGGGCAACTGGAGAGAAAGTCTCAAAATAATCAATACCATATGTTTGTGTATACCCTTTAGAAACTAAGCGTGCCTTCAGTCGTTCTACAGTGCCATCAGGATGGTATTTCACAGCATACACCCATCTGCAGCCTACAGGCTTACACTGAGGTGGATCCACCAACTCCCAAGTATTTCTGTCAGCAAGAGCAAGCATTTCTTCTTTCATAGCAGAAGTCCACGCAGTACTTTGTAAGGCATCCTGAATAGTCTTTGAAATAGCTACAACAGACAGGGCAGATACAAAATTGCTAGCATGGACGTTCAAATGATCAGTAGAAACAAAGTGAGCAATGTTGTGAGACGTGCAGGAACGAGTACCCTTTCTAAGAGCAATACGTATATCAAGATCAGAGGTTACCTCGGGTGTAGCAGAACCTTCTGGAGGTGAAGATTGGTTTGTCTGGGGGGGTTCTTGTTCAGGCAGTGCCCGATTCCTGCGTTGATAGACAATAAGGGGTGGAGTCTTATGCTCAGGAGTCACGGTATCAGAATTATCAGGCATACAATCAGTAGTAACAGGCAGTGGAGAGGCAATAACATCAGGTTGCAGACTATCTCCTCTAGTAGAATAGTAGGGTGTATCCTCAAAAAACACAACATCGCTGCTGGTAAACCATTTTTTCGCAGTAGGGTTGTAGCATCTATATCCTTTTTGAGTACGAGAATAACCCAAAAAAAAGCATTTCTCAGCACGAGGAGACAGTTTATCATAAGTCGGTCCAAGTAAGTGCACAAAACAAGTACAGCCAAAGATTCGAGGAGGCACAATAAATAAAGTAATGTCATGTTGCAGAATTTGAACTGGTATTTTGTTCCCAATCACAGATGATGGCATTCTATTGATCAGAAAACAAGCAGTCAGAATAGCCTCAGGCCAAAAGAACCTAGGAACATGGGTATGCATCATAATAGTTCCGGCAACCTCTAACAGATGTCTATTTTTCCGCTCAGCTACTCCATTTTGTT
Source organism: Alisma plantago-aquatica (assembly GCA_963693085.1). Classification (NCBI taxonomy): domain Eukaryota; kingdom Viridiplantae; phylum Streptophyta; class Magnoliopsida; order Alismatales; family Alismataceae; genus Alisma; species Alisma plantago-aquatica. The sequence continues at coordinate 1,125,844,593 of OY856409.1, read as the reverse complement.
GAGGTGTATATGCACATGAGGTCTGATGTAAAGTACCAACAGATTTGCAAAAAACAGCCACATCTTTTTGAACAAACTCAAGTGCATTATCAGTACGAAAAACTTTCACAGACATACCATATTGGGTTTTCACCTCAGCAAAAATTTTTTTATAGTAGACATAACTTCAGACCTACTTTTCATCATAAACAACCAAGTGGTCCGAGAAAATTCATCAACAAACAGAATAAAATATTTATGACCAGACAAACTTGGCACATGACACGGGCCCCATACATCAGAATGTACTAAATCAAAAATGTTTTTGCTGCTAATATGAGTGCGTTTAGGATAAATAGATATAGTCTGCTTTCCCAACTGACAAGACTCACACTGAAAACTATGAGGGCCAACATCAGAAACTACATGTCGGAGCTTTTCAGAAGACGGATGCCCAAGTCGGTAATGCCACTGTAGAGTTGAAATTGATGTAGATAGTGCAGAAGCTACAGCTGCTCTGTCTACTTTCGGCAAATGATCCAGATAAAAAAGTCCATCAGGCCCTTCATACCCCTCACCAATCTTCTTCCTCGTGCGAATGTCCTGAAAAACACATGAACCAGGTATAAAGGTCAGGCTACATTGCAGACTCCTCAATATCTTGCTGACCGATAATAAATTAAGAGGAAACTGAGGCACATATAAATCAGATTTCAACAGAAAATCAGAAACAGACTTGGACCCATCAGCAAGCATAACAGACGAATTACGAACAGGTTTAGATAAATGTCTGAATAAAGCTCTATTGCCAGAAATATGAGATGAAACACCCGAGTCTATAACCCATTTTGTATTACCAATACTAGGTGAAGGAGTACTCAGGAAGGCAGTGTCATAACCAGAATAAGTGGTGGCATGAGCGCCACTAGTCGATGTAGTAGACGACGAGCCAGAGTGCTCTAGTAGCAGGCGCTCCACCTCAGTACGGATGTAGTCCGCAGTCGCACCCGAAGAGACAGTCTCAGTAGGCTGAGTCGTTCCCTCCGATGCAGCAGTAGTAGAGTCAGCGGTCGCATTGGCCCACGCCGGTTTACCATATTTCTCCCAGCATTTTTCTTCGATATGGTTGGACCGGCTACAGAAAGTACAGACGTGTTGTCCTGGATGAGGACGCGCAGCAGTAGTACGAGCAGCAGAAGGGGCCCCACGACCAGAAGTAGCACGTCCTCGTCCTGCACCCAGGGGAGAGCGGCTGTCAGTAGAACGACCACGGCCACGGCCCGACATGGCTGCAAGGGCAGTGGATTCCCCAACATCAGTAGACATAGATGGCGATGAAGAAGGCAAGCGCTGAAGGCGCTTGTAGGCACTCTGCAGTGACGGAAGAGGGTCACTTGCCAAGATCGGGTCCACTACACCAGCATAGGACTCTGGTAGTCCACAAAGGAACTGGACTAACTGCAGCTCCGGGCGCTGACGCTGCATGGTGGCCAAGTCCGTGGATAGGGGGTGATTGGACTCCAGCTCCCCCAAAATCCAGTAAAGTCAGAAAAGTAATCCGCAATGTCCGACCCCATGAATTGTAGACGTCCCAGCTGCTTGGTGATGTCAAACACTTTCTTGGGGTTCTGGCTATGCGAGTATGTGCCGACGAGCTGATCCCACATCTGCTTCACTGTAGGCAGGTGAAGTAGTGTGACATTGATCTTCTCAACACTGCTGTTGAGAATCCATGTCATCACCGTCGAGTCGTCCCGGACCCAGTCATCATACGCCTTCACATCTTTAGAGTCAGCGTTCTCTACAGGTTGTGCCGGACCGGCACGGATCAGGTGCGAGTACTTTCCCCTGGGATTTTGCACAAAATCACCATGGAGCATACCCAGTGCTAGTAGTTGCGCCCGTCAAGCACAGTCGTAACTTGACGGCGGAAGTCATCTCCCGAGGACGCCATGATAGCAACAGAAACAAACAGGCACAGGCAGGCACGAGCAGGCAGAAGACGGACTACGCTGTCAGGAAGGCAGAGGCAGGCACAGATCTACTTGGTGGAACCTCTCACATACAAACTACGTTGAAGCGCAGCAGAGAACCAGGTGGCACAACGGCCTACACGGGCACGCAGGCAAAAAAACAAAAAATCGGTCTACGTTATGACAACCTCAGGCCACCGGACTGTTGTGGATCTTCACGAAGCCAACGATCCGGCGGCGATCAACCGCGGAGGCACGCCGGCCCCCGGCGGCTAGGTGGGCTCGCGGCCCCGGCTGCCCTGCTGTCGCGGCGCAGCAGCTGCCGGCGGCGGCGCTGCTAGCCGCTGGCCTGCCGGCTCGCAGGGGCGGCCGCGCAGGGAGAGGGCGGTGGGAGGGTGGTGCTGCCGGGGGGGCGGAAGGAGAGAGAGGGAAGGGAGGGAGGGAGGCGGCTGGCCTGGATCTTACTGCTCTGGTACCATGAAATAGAGTCAGTAATTTCTGGTAGCATAGGGTTGCACAATGTGTGCACCCTTGTACATATAATAACGGAACAATTACAGAGAGGTCCACATATAATGTAAAAATAACAAAACTAATAACAAAAGATATAAAATAAGATATATATGTTAACAAGATACAATCACTGATGACCGTAATTGGGACTGCTAGATTACGTATATAATCTTGTTTTATGAACGTTTTGCTATAAATAGTGGGACATGAATATTAATGCATCCCAATATTCCCTGAATTTACACTTAGCAACATCATTCTCTAAGTTTGTGATCTTTCAACATCTCACAGGGATTAAACGTAAATAGAATCTGGTTACAACCTTTTCTTTCACAGATAATTTTGACGTAAGATCTGCATTAGTTCAGTTGTGATGCATAGATATAATTGCCAAACAGTAGTTGCCACCAATAAGTTAGAAAATTTAATCAACAAGGACTAGAAACACATTCTTGTAAGTTTCGATCTCATAAATTTATTAAGATAATAGATGATAAGAAGTAGCTTAAAAAAGTAACAACAATACAGATAGAGGTGCAAGGACAACTAGAATGAGTGTGAACTGAAAACAAACCCTTTTTTTAATAACGAGGAACCCCTCCCGGGCACGACCACTATTAGACCCCACCCAGCCAAGAGTAAACTCCGAGACCAGCCGTGTCATTGGGAGGGACACCCTGGGGCGCCCAATTAAATGCCATCCACTGTTACACCACGGCGGGAGCCTTGAGTCGAACCTGGGTCCCATCATTGGGGATTTCCGAGCCGCACCACTGGGCTATCCACCGCCCCCCGAAAGAAAAACCCTTATCCATACAACAACCATAACATTACGATGTTATCCTCTACATTGATTTCCAGTGATAAGGAGACTGATGGCCCATTTTTTAAATAAAATTGATAGGACTTGCTTTAAATATTGTTTGATAGAAGGAGATGGATACTTTACATTTTGAAAGTTCCATGGGCACAATTACCCTTTATGTTGTTAATACATGACATAAAATGGTAGGTTTTCTATTAGATGTTTTTCAATGGGAAAATATGGATAATTGGCATTTTGAGAGTCATGTGGCACAATTCATTATTATTTAGCAGATATGCATTCATAAAGCAAGCATGATTCATACTAAAAAAACATCAAACTAGAGAATAACACCATGACAAGGGTTGATGTGTGCCAACCATAGTTGTCTGGGTGGCAAGACGGTGACCTCTAATTTTTGGGGTGCCTAGTCTTACTATTGCATATTATACATTTTAGTATATTGTTAATACGATGTTGGATGTAATTTGTTATTCATGTGTGTTCTCGAAATTCAATTAAAACCTATATTAACTAAATCGCATCTAAAATGACTTCAATTTAATGAAGCACGGACACAGATATGGATACTTTACATTTTGAAAGTTCCATGGGGTTATCTTGTTAACAAGGAATAAGGTTTCGGCAAAACCACCGAAATTTCGCCCCAAAATACCGATTTCGGCAGCACCTGATACGAAACCATGCAACCATACCGCTATGTCGAAATCGTCGAAATTTTTTGCCCAAAATTCGAAATTTTCTCAGGGAACAGGAAAATCTCCTTTCCTCCCACATGAAGGAACCCCACCTATCCCCATATCAAATTTTATTGCATAAATCGATGCATTTAGGTGTAAAGATCATGCCTGTGAAATTTCATGGCTTAATTCATTGATTTTGGCGTCGAAACGGTGGCACTGTTGCATTTATCGAAATTTCTGTCGAAATTTCAGTAAATTTCGATTTCCATGCTGTCGAAACGGCATCGAAATCAGATACCTTATTCCTTGGTTGTTAATACATGGCATAAATTTGGTAGGTTTTTCTATTAGATGTTTTTCAATGGGAAAAGATGGATGATTGGCATTTTGAGAGTCATGCGGCACAGTTCATTATTGTTCAGCAGATATGCATTCATAAAGCAGGCATGATTCATACTAAAAAAAATCAAGCTAGAGGATAACACCATGGCAAGGGTTGATGTGTGCCAACCAGTGTTTTGAAAAGCGGCCTAGGAGCCCATTTGAGCAGCCAAGAGGCCCAACCGCCTAGTTCAGGCCTTGAGCGGCCTCTCAAGCGGCAACCCATTAAGCGGCCGCCTGAGACCCACCTAGCCCGCCTGAGCGCCAGCCTGGGTGGCTGCTTTAGACGCCCGCTTTTGGCCACCTATTTTCTGGGCGTTGGATTTTTGTATTGTTGCTTTCTTTTTTTCATTTTTTTTGTAGTCAAATGTTGTTGCTGCTGCTATATGCTGACTTCCTATATGTGCATGTAATATATTATACAATACTTTAAGTCTCTAATAGTATATAACACATTGCTTCTGTACATTGTAAAATATGAAACGTTACTGTATTATACATTCTATTATACATTAATACATACATTATATATCTAGTTGTATATTGCATGGTGTATTTTTGTATAATAAGAAACATTACTGTATTATACATTCTATAATACATTATATATCTAGTTATCTATGGCATACTGTATTTTAGTATCTTTCTAGTTTCTACCTTATATAAATCATTAATACATTCTATAGTACAATATATATTCTACTGTTTACTGGATATTAATAAATTATATAAAACATTCTATATATTCAATTGTTTACGGCATAATGTACATTAATACATTATATATTTTTCTACTGCTTACTGCATTTTAGTATATAGAGTTATAAATATATTTTTGACAATGATGGTAATCTATTTGGGTATTACAGCTGTGTCAACTAATTGGGTGTCTTATTTTGTTGTGTAGGGTGTCTCTAAGTATAAAATTTCCTTATAAATATATTACTTATATACAAATATGTATCTTTTTCATTTAAATTATATAAGAATTTAAGCACCCGCTTTTTGAAAAAGCACCCGCCAGGGCACCCGCCTGGCGCTCAAGCGGCCACAAGGTGTTGTATGCACACCTCCCGCTTCCCCCTTACTAAAACATTGGTGCCAACCATAGTTGTCTGGGTGGCTAGGTGGTGGTCTCTGATTTTTGGGCTGCCTAGTCTTACTATTGCATATTATATTTTTTTAGTATATTATTAATACGATGTTGGATGTACTTTTTTATTCATGTGTGTGTTCTCGAAATTCAATTAAAACCTATATTAACGAAATCACACCTAAAATGACTTAAATTCTATGAAGCTCAGACATAAATATGGGTACATACACTTTTGAAAATATAGGATGCAAGTATAGCAGTGGATATGACAATATTTTATTATTCATATTTAAATTAAATGCATACCAAATTTTCATTCATAAAGATGCAAATTAAGACAGTCTAATTTCATCCAAGATAAACATAATTAACTGGATCCTTTTTAGGCATGACATCTTCAATCTTTGTTTGGTCTCTAGAACAACTTTTTGCATTTTACTAAGGTATTGAATAGTGACTTGCGAGCACATTTTGATCCCATGTGCTCTTTTTTACAATATTTCTAACAGGACTCCCTATTGCCACCCTTTGATGTTCCAATAATACAATCACATTTCTACTGAGGTGCATAATCATCACGCTCAACTGAGAGACTCGTCCAATAAAATGAGAGATTAAATATTAGATAATTGAGAAAGAAAGACGAGTGCAAACTTGATACTGGGAACGAAGTTATAGTTCAAGGAGATAGACATTATAACTCATGTGAAAAAACCTAAGAACCAGACAATAAAAAGATCTAAGGATTTGAACAAAAGTGAGACTAGAAGAGATCCCAGAAACATACTCCAAGACATTGACTTAGCATTGTAGAAGATCAATATCCTAACAAGCATCTAAATGACTTGAACTTGATATCATCAACTTAACTTGATCACTAGCCACATATTTGCTCAATAATTTAGAAGGTTCTATTTTAATAACAATTAACAATTGGTTCATAGAATAGTGCACCCATATATCTAGAATTAAAGTTCAACAGGATTCCATTGTAGTTCCAACTTTCAAGATTCATTCGAGAGCCAAAGAGACTAAGATAAGTTACTAGAATAGTCTAATGAATTTAGAACTAACAGTAAGCTACTAACAGGAAGTAATAATATCAGTAACAAACTAAAAATAAGCTGATTAGAATGTCAACTTGGCTTATAGAATAGTGTGGGACAGTTCCATAATTACCATATAGACTCATTTCGTGGCAGTTATAACAGTATGATTTATTTGATAGGGATCAAGTTTAAAAAAATTAAATATAGTACGAAATATAACAATAGGCTCTTAAAGAAAAACAAAATCACATTTGCATGCGACTCTAAAAATGGGTCGGGCTGTATCCAAAAAGTATCTGCCTTTTAAAAAATAAAAAAGGATGTTTAGAGAGTATGTAATACATATCCACGGATATCCAACAACCAATGGTATCCAGTATGTGTCCAGTGGGGTTAATGACCTATTTTGGAGTATACATGCTTCCTACCTAAAATTAGAACTAATTTGTCATAATGTGACCTAAAGTCAGACCTGATTTGAACAAAAAAGACCTAATTTGAGCTAATCAAGTCCTAACATACCTCTGATTCGATCTAACTTTGCTCAAGTTAGCCTAGTATAATTTTTATATGGCCCCTATTAGAACATATTATTAGCCTATTTAGTTAGTAGGTTAATTAGTTAGTGGGCTTTTGTGTCTCATTCTGTTTAGTTTATTTGCGTTCTAAGTCTCAGGGTTTCTCCCTTGCTCCCATATAAAGGCATAGTAACAAGTTCGGGATTCGGCAACTTTTCGACTGGCTGGAAAAAATCGGAATTTGGAAAAAATCGAGAAAAGTCGTGAAAAGATCGATAAATTTCGGTCAAAGTTCGGTCAACTATTCGGAAATAATCGAGAATAAGTCGGCAATATAAGTATATACATATATATATATGTATGCATATATATGCATGTATGCATGTGTATATATATAGATAAATGTATGTATGTACATACGTATATGATGCATGTAACTGTTACGGCCACAAGACATACAATCTTAGTGAGTAAAAATGTAGGAAAAGAAGTAAAAAATAGTTGAGAAATAACATGAACTGTCCAGAGGAGTGGGGGCTTTGAGGATTAGTGTGTATTAGGAATTTTGTGTACATGGTTTGGTAAAAAAAAGAGCAAGCGACTTAAAAGAGAAAAATCGTAAAAAATCGTGAAAAGTCATGAAGAATCGTAAAAAATCGTATAAATCGCGAAAAAGCGGGATTAATCGTGAAAAGTCGTGAAAAATCGGCGATTGGCGTATTAATCGTGATGAATATTCGGGAGCCTATAACATCGTGAAAAATCGCCGATTTTTTGTAAAATTCGGAGACTTTTATTACTATGTATACAGGACAAGGGTGCACGTTTTTCATAATCAATTCAATATACAACAATATTATTTTTCACATGGTATTAGAGCGGGAAAGAGAGTGAGAGAACCTTAGCCGCCGCCCTGCTTCCCTCTCCACGCAAGCAGCAACCCTAGCAGTCGTCGCCCGTCTCTTTTAGAGAGAAACCGAGAGGGAGCGTCTCTGCCTGTGGGCGGCTGCCGCCATCTCCATGTCTTAGGTCGCCTGCCTGCCAGGCACATCCCGTCCTCCATGGCTTCTCTTCCTCTTTCTTAAAAGATCCAATCTTTTTTCCGTACACATGCGTCATCCTTCCTAGCTATCTCCAATATTCGTCTGTATTCATCCACCTCCGCTGCCCATATCCCGTTCTGATCAGTAGATTGTCGCTCGCTGGTCCCCAGCAGCAGCAGCCATAGCCGCCACACAGCAACCGTCGATCACCTGCCAACAACATTGTCGCCACCAGCCGCAGCAATCAATGTCATTGTCGACGGCATCAGCGGTACTTGCCGCCGCCTACAGGAGCATTAACCGCCATCGCTGGTCCCTTGTCGTTATCCAGTTCATTGCAACTTGTTGTTGCTCCTTATCCACACAGTCGGCCCTGCCTCTACTGCGTTGCTACTGCCTCTATGCCGCCATCTCCCGTGGTCATCATCTTTGTTGTTGCCGCCAGCAATCACACTTGCTACAATGCCCTGACGTCCTCAACACCAACCTTCATCGTCGCTTATAAAGAAGGTTCCGCACTTGGCTCCTCCTGCAACCTCATGGCCTGCAATATCTCTGGAGTTGTGTAGGAGCCTATTATCATCTCTTCGGTTGCGACCAAACCCTACGGTAGTCGAGCGACATAATCCAGCCATCTACTTCTCTTCACCCTGTCGTTGTAGCCATGGTTGGCCCTCTCCATCACCCATTATCTCTACTCATTGAGCATGCTATCTGTAGACAGTCATCAGCAACAAAGGTCAAACTCCACCATCGCCCCAAAGTTTTCTGCCTAAGGACTAGACAAATGTCCTTTTCGGGTCAGCATTAGATCCATTTAAATTTTCTACTCGAATTGCATTCTTTACATACTATACAGCTCAGTTTCACATATTTCTCTCTTTTTCACAAATTTCTTTCTCACCCTTCCACCCATCATGTGTGCATCCCCTTTCCACGTGCGGAGGGGGGCCATATACCCCTTTCTCCACACCATATACTCACTCTCGTCGTATTTGGTGTGCGGGGGGTAGAGAGAGGAAGAATATGAGAAGAGAAAGAGTGAGAGTATTAGAAGAGCATGAGAGCGAGAGTATGAGGGGAAATGAGAAGATGATATATATTTATTTTAGGTTACTATCTTCATGGAGCTTCGTAATTTGTTCTCCACTTCCAGATAGCATTGAAGGATCCCCATTGCAACGTTGACACTGAGCTTCTCGTGTTCGTACCGCATTATGTATGTCAGGACAAGAGATTGTTGTGCATATTTCAACCTCTTGTTCCTCCTCCTCCGGTGTTAATGGTGGTTACGTTGCTCATTCTTGCTACATCCTCAAGAGACAGATGGGTGCTTCTTCAGACTTTCAAAACCTCAACAATTTCTAGCCTGCCAAGTCTACATCTGCAAGGTTGGTTCAACCAGATTTATCTTCACTCAGCTTCTTTCATCACATCTTCTCAAGAGTTGCATCTATTGTTTCGGGATAAACCTTCCGCTGATCTACTTGGGCCTTTCCTTGATGGATGATCTCCTTTCCCGTCAAGCCCTTAAGGTTCATGCACCATAGTTATGGTACTTGCATCGTATCATCAATACCTCATCCAGTTCGTGTTTGTGCCACGTTATGCACATTTGTCAGACGATTTGAAGATTCCACTACTGCTACATCGACATTATGTATCTGTGTTCGTGTAGCGTTAAGTACGTATTCTAGTAAAGATGGCATAGTCATGGTATTGATGATCGTTTGCTCCAAAGTGGCCAATTTTTGTTGTAGCATTCATGATCCATGCATCAGATGTTCTTCATTCCAAATGCACTCCAAAAGACTTTCTTCAAAGCTCGAGGATCTCCAGCCTACAGTACACAACTGAAAAGAGGCGTCATCATCATATGATGAGTATTGTTTAAGGGGGGAGTAACAAATTTTGTATGGGGAGTGACACTTATCTTTTATCATTTCTATCTTTCATTTCTGATTTTATCGAGTCTTGTAACTCCAAGCTTGGACATGTGTTTCACCCATGCTCTAGCTTGAGGGGGAGTGTTAGAAACTTAGAACATATTATTAGCCTATTTAGTTAATAGATTAATTAGTTAGTGGGCTTTTGACACTCGGTCCGTTTAGTTTACTTGCGTCCTAAGTCTCAAGGTTTCTCCCTTGCTCCTATATATAGGACAAGGTTGTATGTCTTTCATCATCACTTCAATAATCAATTCAATATACAACAATATTATTTTTCACAACCCTAATTTTTCTAAATCGACCCAGGCACCCACCCAGGCTGCCCAAGGACTTAGGCGTCTAGGATGGGGCGCTCTCTTCAGAGCCTAGACTGGCACCTTCATCACTATGGTGCCAGAGAAGACCGTGGAGCAAGCAGACGAGAGACATTGCATGGATTTTCTTTTGAACGCTTGTGTCTAGAACATTAGCAACTTCGGGAGAAATGTTTGACAAGCATTACCAGAAGTCCAAAATATCAACTTTTTAGAAGTGGACATTGTGGTTACATAGACTCCTGAATGTGTCCTTCCACAAAGCAGAATGATGAATAGGTTTCACAAGTTTTATGAACTAGTAAGCTGCAAAAATTTGGCAATGGGGTGATATATGACCCTACATAATAATGCATAGTGCCTACAGAAGAAAGGATAATTTTCAGCTGATTGTAAGAGTATGTAAAGATGTAACTTGAAGTCAAGACACTAAATACCTAATCCATAACCTCCATGCCAAATACCGGACATGGTTGACAAAGTCTACACTATAGTAACTAACTCAGACTTCTATATAACAGACTACTTGTAAAAAAAAAGGTATCAAATAAGTTAAGTAGTCCCTGTTTGTGTTATCCACGTTGTCAGAGTTCGAAGTGCAGATTGAACCATATATTCATCATTTACTAGGGAAAGAACAGAGGTCAAATCTTACAGGAATTCGGATATCGAGCTTTTCAAGGCCATCTCTGCCTGTTATTTTTATTCTTAACGTCCGAGACCATATCCCAGCTAAACGGTCCTTAATATCATCCGAACTGGATTTATCATAGACATAAGGGGTTATAACTTCAATAACAGGTTCATCTGAGTTTCCTGTTCCTTGCTGCTCATCTCCTAATACAGATGGACTTTCTTTGAACATACTTCTGATTGAAGAGGAATTACCTGTTTGTGAGTAGAAACATGATAAAAATGATTAACAATACATTCGAGGTTGAAAATACATCATAAAACAATTCACCTCCTTGGTAAAAGGGATCGGGGTCACTTGTGCTATACTTCTTATCCTCTTCATAGTAAAGATTAAATCCTATCGTTTCCTTGATTTCACTGAAGGAAGGTAAACAGCTAGGAGGAGGGACTCGACCACTTTTTATAGCAGTAAGAGCATCCTACAAACATTTCGTATACAGTTCATGTCAAATATTTTCTACAGTTAGAATTCAATTTTGCATGGTATGAACTCAAACTTAATTATCAAACACAATGGCAAATCCCATCACAGCAAATTTATAAGCGTACAATCTGAAGAAAACCATTCACGCACAGCATACGATATGTGAGCATCTGAAAGAGTTCAAATATGCATAAAAATATAGGGCTTTCTCCAGAAAGTTAAGTAACGGTTGCAACTTGTATGCATCATCAATAGTACTAACACAACAGTTCAGTTTATATTGAGTAGTAATATTATGCAGAAACAAAGGGAAATCGATTATACTAATCATAATTACAACCTCAGGCATGTGCCATTTAGTTCAGCAGCAATATAGCAATATAGTCCAGTCAAACTGTTAGACATTATGCAACCAATATCTGCCTCATTGCCAAAAGCAACAGTTTTTGAATGCCAAAGGGAGAAGAACTCTGCATATGACCTCAAAGCCTAGCGGAGGCCACAATATAAATGAGATATCATCATCATCATCATTATAATCTAATCCACAGTCCTAACCATGTCAGATTCGGCTACATGGGCCCTTTCCGATTCACCTCTGTCTTGGGTATTCTTCTCATTAAGATATAGTAACTCTAGGTCAACTCTCCCAAAATTCATTTAGGCCCAACTCTTCATCTTTTGAATTCTTCTAATTTAGTAATATCAATCTAAATGGGTACATTAGCTTGTCTTCTTTTCACATGTCCGAACCATCTATGATGGGCTGATGAATGCATATTCATCCTAGTTTTAATGGCATTTTTAGCCTAGTTTAGCACTCATCTCTAAGTTTTCATTATAAATATAAATAGCTTTGTTTCAACCTACTTAGGTTTTCATGCTAATTTGTAGGAATTTGATAGCTTTCTTGACTCCTCTCCCAGGTTTTGAGTTTTATCCCTTTGCAACAAGAAGGCTTGGGGGGTCCCGCTGATTGATTAACAACTTTTGTGTCCAAGGCCATAACTGACATGTTGATCACCTGTCGATCGACCTTCATCAATTATCGAGCTACGGTGATCGACCTTCTATCAACCTCCAGATCGATCAATCTTCACCGAGTTCTTGAGAGGATTATCGACCTCAATGTTCAAGCATCTCATCGACCTTCAAGGTCGACTACCCAACAGATCGATGGTCCAACACTTGACCTTTAGATCAAGCAGCACTCAATCGAGCTCTCAGATTGGTAGCCAGAGACCGATCTACATTCAATCGACCTTCATGCTTGATCTCCAAGTTATCGACCTCGCCCAGGTTCCTTTGTCGCCAAACAATGCTCGACCGTCCACATGGTGTGAATCCAGCTACTGACACCCAGGTACGAAGGCCTATAAACACTCATAGTACAACCCCAAAGGATGTCTCTCGGACCCTGCACTAGTCAAGTCAGACTTGTTTATCGACGAGAGGACAAGTTTGCGACCTACTATTGATGAGAGTGATCGACCTCCTAGGGAGAGCTATCGACCTCTCGAGGTTCTTGAGCAGTCGACCTACATTTTGCTTGAGCAATCGACCTCCCCACCAAAGGAGCAATTGACCTCCAACAGTTCAGGGATGCTCGATCTTTAACAACTCCGCAACTATCGACCTATAGGTGATCCATCTCTCTATGAATCGACCTCTGGTTATTGACCTCCGCAAGTCAAGGACGATCGACCTCCTTATCGATCGATCTCTTGGCCGAGTTGTTGTCCATACCCCTTCGTCAATCGATCGACCTCCAGCTTAGCAAGTAGATCGACCTCCTGCAATCGAACAGACATGTTGCCTGCCTTCAGTGGTGTCTAAGATTGTCCTCTCTGTTTCAGCTGGTTGTAAAAATCTTGCTATGAGCAAGTAGTCCTTTCACTAGGGTGTAGGGATTAGCCCCGCTACTCGTCTCTTGCAATTTCATTTTTTTTCAAGTTTTGTATGAACTCATTTAATTCATTATGAATCGTTTAATGCATATTTTGTGGATTGATCACCCACTCTACATGATTTTTTATAATCTTAGGCCGCAAGAACTTAAACGGATAAGATTTAAATATTGATTTGTTTTGGTTGATGTTCTGACAAGAACTCGTGATGGGAAGTCTTCGGGGTAGTAGATATATGATCTGTAAGCACGAAGACATCGAGCTAATGGTGATGCCCGCTCATGCAAGTTTCTAACGCAGAAAGGGGGAACTTGCATAGCTCTAACTATCTCTTCGCACAAGTTTGGATTTGAATGAATGCACAGAGCCTAGTGGTGGTGAAAACCTGATTCCACCCGTGTTTTCCATTATTGACCTATATCCAATTTTATTTTAACTTTTACTTTTCTTGCAATTAGCTAAACTCAACCCAATCAAATCTTGATTTTAAATATTAGTCTTAGTTCAACTGGATACAAACTAAAAGCTTCCTTAAAAAAATTGTCCTTTGGGATTCGGTCCTCAACTATATTGCGATAAGACACATCCACTTCAGGTTGGCATTATTGCATGTTTGTTTTAGTAAACTCTACGAGCTATATTCCTAGTAAATTTGTTAATGTGATAATCCACATTATGGGCTCTCTAGTAGTAATACTCAATGGTAGCAGCTCCCGTTTATGTATTATATAGTCAGTTTTAAGATGATCATTCCTCGTCTTTCCACACAATCACCTAAGCATTCTGATTTTTGCCACTTTCATCTTTTAAACACCTTTTTTTCACAGCCCAACATTCACTACATTACAACATAGTTGGGCACATGGTTTTAAAAATATGGTATGTGGTGTAAGGGCAATAAGGTACCGGATAGAGTATACGTGGTATGCGGGAGTATATGCCATTTAGGATTTTTTGACACTAGTATGTACATATAGCATATAAGTATATATTAATCTACAATTAATAATATTTAAAAGTGTTCATATCACTATAGATGTATGATATATTGAGTTATCCATATATGTGTGCATCTAAGTAGTATATTTGAACAGATTATATGAAAAAATTGCTTGCAGAATCTCCATTCAAAAAGCATCTGTGTATTCCCCGTATATACCTCTAGTTATCGAGTAAGACTAGTAAGGAGTCATCATCCCAAGTAGTATTAGCGTCGAGAGGAGTATTTGCTAGCTTGGCCCTTAGCATACCGTTATCGTGAAGGAGATACAATGCATATTTCCTCTGAGATAAGCTAGCAGCTGATGAGGTACATGCAACCTCAACACCCATAATGTACCTTGATTTTCATAGATCTTTGGTTAAAAAAATTGTGTGCATAAATACTGCTTGGTTGCTTGGTTATTGGCATGATTACTTTTAGAAAGAGCCACATTTATCGACATAATCAAGTAAGACAATCTCTAAAAAGGACTTCTTGAGAAAGAGTTAATGATCAACATGAGATCAGCAAAAACCCATTTTAAGAAGAATCTAACTTAGAATTTCAAGCCAGGCTCACAGACTCTGTTGTAGGCCATATATAACTTTCTTCAAGCGACATGCCTTCCCACCTAGACAACAAAGCCGAGAGGTTACTTCATAAAGAGAGCCTTGCCATGTTTATGTACAGAATGGCATTTTTGACATCCAGTTGAAGAAGGGGCCAGCTGAGATTATGTGTCAGAAATCTGAATCCAAATAGAATTTAGTTTGGCAATAGGAGAAAATGTTTCAAAGTAATCAACACCATAGGTCTAAGCCTTTGGCCACAACAAGTTGAGCTCTGAGACGATCAATCCATCTGGATGATGTCTGACAAAGAAGAATCACCAACAACTAATAGGTTTATAACCAGAGTCAACCACATCCTAGGTATCTCAACCAGATAAGGTCGCAATTCCATCTTTTGTGCCTTACACCAACCATCACGTAGTAGGGTTTCAGAGACCTTTTCAAAAACAACATTAGCATAAATAGCAGTAATGAAACATGAAAGAATTATTGAGACATCCTTAAAAGCAATAACATGCAATGTTGTGAGAAGTACAAGCATGCTTGCCTTTCCAGTCAACAATAGACTTATTAAAGTCAGAAAAATTAAAAATAGAAGTGCCAACATCTACCTGTCTATGAAAGCCTGATCTTCAAGATAACTACATGAGTATGGGCATTTCAGGAGCACGAGGCGAGTGTCCAGAACGACAACGCCATTGTTGATGCACCTGTTAAGGTGCCCCGCATTGGGCGCATGCTATAAAGCTGGAAGGATCAGTAATAACACAACATTGGAATAAGATGCTAGGATATCAGGAGACAAGAAAGTCCCCATGGAGGAGTAAGAAGGAACTTGGATTGAACATAACGAGAATGGCATATTCATGCTTCTAGTTCATTTGGATATTCGTGACAAAGGGATCCTAAAACATCGTAACATTAGTTTTGGACAGGTTTGGTCGGTGTCTGACAAATCCTACTAGGTTAGCAATGATATGTGTTTAGACGTTGCTCATTGTTTATAGGGCCTTTATATGGATGACAAGGTCCACTACCAATGAGGTTAAAGCCTACATGGTCACACACAAAGAGTTGATTTGAAAGTAATGTATCAGGGTTATATTGTAAATGTTACAATATATGTAGAGACGCTGAAAGCCAATTTCAAGGACTTGGAGTTTTGACCGATTCTGTAAGTCCCACTAGTGGACCCATGTTGGCCAATTTTGGAAATCTATCAGAGGTCAGACCAGCAAATTCACCTAATCAGTCAGGTAACCTATATCCTGGTCTACATGGGTTTGTGAAACCCCCATTCCCCCAGACACCCTATGTATCTGATATGAGAGGCGGTCATGATGCCCAACAAATTCAGTGTTCTCTTTCTTGCCTCTAATTTGAGAAACCCTAAACAATAACTAGAGAGAGAAGAGAAGAAGAGGTAGCACCTCTAGCGGATCAAGTAATGTACTCAATTCATGTTGGATGTCAGATTACAGAGTTCAACTCGTTTGTGTGGATACCATAGAGGCCTGAACACTCAATGAACAAGAACAGTTCAAGAGCACTTTCACAAGGCGGCACCCACCTCAAGATCCATGTTCATCCATTCCAGCAGATTCCAGTAATTAGCCATCCTCTTTGCTAGCGGATTTCATACATCATTTGCAAAGGACCAATGTGCTCTTCCAGTGCAGCCATCAGCCCCACATCTAACAGGTTACGCGAATCAGCCAATTTCAAGGGCATGATTTCCGAGGCAATCATGCACATCCAGATATCGACCTTGCCTTGTGCCACCCAACATATTCTGAGAATCCACCAAGCACAAGTTTAGTGGATTTTGGTAATCTTCTAATAAGGCAACGCAAACCTCCAAGGCGTATTAGGCATGTGGAATCCAGATGTTGCCTACACTACCTACATTTAACAGATTTGGGAAATCCACCAAATCCTATGGATTCCAATCTCAAGTAGATTGGACGGGTCCAGATCCAATCCAAGAGACCCTAATTGTGCGCTAGTTTGTGTAGCACATCTTCACCAAACTCGTGAGGACTACCTAGTTGGAACCATGGAACAGGACTTCGACTTCAATCCGACTTCGACAGGTGTGGACATGGAAGTTTGTGGAAATGTTGAGGAAATGTCGAGGATTTTTACAACCAAACTTCAACGCAACTTCGACAAAAATTAAGCTAAAAATAGTCATTTTGTGATGAAAATCAACAGATTTCATCAAATCTAACTAAAAAACACAATATATGTTTACATATAGCCATCCTTATAGGTTTACATATGTAGATAAATGCACGATTACATGCAGTCGTCTCCGAACTACAGAGTTCTTCCATATATAAAGTTTGTGACAATAAACAAACTACATAAAAATGGTGTAAATTTATGGTAGATTTAGCAAAGAGGGGTCGGTCTATTAATATTAGCTTAGAATAGTAAAAAATAACATCAAAATCATCTTACCTCAAGCTCCAACACTTTTTCTCCCTCACACAGCAAACTCAACAAAACACCAAAAGAATGTCGCCAACTTTGACGACTTCGACAGATGTCGAGGACATTGTGGAATTTTTTAATGGACTTGGGTCAACTTCGTCGACATATGGGGAAATGTCGACAACTTCGACGAAATGTCGAGGATATTGTGGAATAGGGTGTTTACGTGGATTCGACGTTGCCAGTCGTCAACATAGACATTATCGGCAAAATTTCGCCCCATGTCGACGACATTTAGTACTATGGTTGGAACTTCCACAATAAGATATAATCATAAGTATATATATGCCAATGGATCCTGCTCGAGGGATTTCAAAAAAAATGTTTTTCCGTTGTGTTTGGGTTCCCGCTGAACTAAATAATTTATAGGTTTCGTGCCATAGTTAACGATCGATCTCAAATACGACCAAAGGTTGGTGGTTTCAAGTTGGCAATGTGACGTTTCTCCTCATGCTCGATTTGAGTTTCCATGTGTCATGCATATAGCATCATCCATGTTGTGTATGTGAAAGGATGTAAGTGTGATATCTATCAATGGTTTGAGTCCACATCTATACATTATAACAATGTAACTTGAGAGTTTATTCCTCACATGTATCAAAGTTCCTACAAATCAAATAACATGAGGCAAAGTTGTTGCTTGTAGTTCACTGGTATAAAAAAGGGTTTCATGCCAACTATCATGTCAGTTAAACCATGTTGGACAGGTTAGACTATTGGTAGTTGCTTCCACCAAGACAGAGTTCTTCCATACACTTTAGCTTCATAAACTCTAGGCTTCTTTCGTCAACTTTCCGATGCCAATTGAAACATGAACCAATATTGTGAAAGGTATTGAATAAATCTAAATGGTCGATGTTGTAGAATTTCAAAAACATTGATTTGAAGTTATCGGTCATGTTAATGGCAGGCCAATCAATTTGGATGTTGATTGTTGAGATGAAAAAGCCAATAAAGAAAACAATCAAATTTGATATTAAGCTTGGTCAGGATGGCCTTAATGTTTATGAGGTATTTTGTCATCAATCTATATCATCTGGCTTGGAAGTCATCACTTGGCACCATGGTTGTGAATCAGTGTGATCCGTTTTCCAAGGAGGTGTCAATCATATATGGCAGCATGGTTTAACAATGATTGAAGGTAGTCATGGCCTGTCATACTAGAAATGAAGACTGACGATGGTAGTCACTTTGAGCAGTAAGGCAGTCGATGTTGTGAGGGAGCAACACTACCAATAGCTACAATCAATAGGAGCAATTGATGGTGGAAGTAGCAGTCATTACAGGTTAGGGGTTGGAGGACATCAACAAACTTGAAAGGGGGTAATGGGCAAAGGAGAAGGCGAAGAGGAAGATGCGAGAGAGGATGAGGGGGTGAGGCATTGTTGCAACAACAATAGGGAGAGGGGGAAGGATTCACAACAAAATTGTAGCATTGAAAGGAAAGGGAAGGGGACGAACAGAGAACAACTAGCATATGGCATTGACAATGATCGTGTGGAGGTGAAGGGAGGCATGAACATGCGGTGGGGAATTGGAAGTCGGTCAACAACAATGAAGGATGGGGAGGAAGAATTACACAAAAGACAATTGATGGAGAATAGCAAAGACATTAGGGAAGGATAGGTTGTAGTGGGCGAGGACTGAGGAGAAGGGGTGGTGGGACAACAAGTGTAACGCGGAACAAACAAAGGAGCATTTAGGGTGGGGTCAACGTTGACATGAATGAGGAAGGGAGGTTAGGGTGTCACAAAGGAGTGGGAAGACAGGGGGGTTGAAGACACAAACCTTATAGATAATTAGGGCTTATGCTCTAGTACCAACCAATGCAACACACACTACAGAGGAAGGAAATTAGGGAAATAAATAAGAAATCAAATTTCTTCATATTTAGGGGAATAAACAAAAATCATTTTTTTTTGCAAATGTAATCAAAAGCCTAAGTAAAGCTCCAAGGATGATATTTTAAATAATTAGACTTAAAACACTAACGACTTAGGACAACTACATATAATTGCTAAAAAAAGTGGAAATTCTCTAAAACTAAAAAATCTAAAGAAACCTAACTAAACATGTAATCAAATATTAGTTAAGCATTCTTGGCACATTCTAGGCCCAAACGTTGGTCAAACATGCTTCCGTCCTACATTACTATCCTTGTTAAGGCCTATGCCTTGTAGTAGTAGGCATGATAGGTGGAATATATAGAATCAAAGGCTCAAACATCACTATGCTCTTCTTTATCTTATATTATAATCCAACACGCATATAAGTCTTTTTGAAACCTAAAAACACAAGCTACAAGTGCAAGGTGTCTACTTTAAGGTAAGATAATTCTCCTTTATCAAAGGTAGGCTCCCAATATTTGTGTTCTTTGAGATGAACTTTGGAGTTCACTAGTCCATTAAGTTGCATGTATTCCCATCTAACTTTGATTGTTTGTATGCATAATCATCATCATCATCATCAACAACAACTAAACCTCAATCCCAACTATGTTGGGGTCGGCTACAAGGATCCTTCGTTTCCATTCAGCTCTATCATGGGTCATATTCTAATCAAGATGCAAAGATTTGAAATCTCTCTTTATAAACTCTTCCCATGTTAATTTAGCTCTTCCTCTTCTTCTGTTAATTGTGTTTGACTCAATGGCATTGCTTCGTATAGGCGCATTACTCGGTCTGCGTTGCACATGTCCATACCATCTGAGTCGACCCTTGCACAACTTATCCTCAATGCTCTCCACCCCCACTTTATTCCTAATATAATCATTTCTAAAGCGATCTTTTCTTACCTCCCCACACATCCATCTCAGCATATGTATTTCAGCCACATTCATCTTGTTGAGACCTTGTTCCTTCATCGCCCAACATTCGCTCCCATAGAGCATGGCTAGTTGTATAGTTGTTCTATAAAACTTGCTTTTTAATCTGAGAGGGATCTTCCGATCACATAAAACTCCAGTTGCACTCATCCATTTCAACCATCTTGCAGTGATCATGTGACAAACATCATCTAGACATCGCCATCTATTTGAATAATAGAATCCAAGTAACAAAATTTATCACATTTTGGTATATCTACTCCGTCCAACTTGGCTCCACCATTCACATTGTGAGATTGGCTAAAATGACAATGCATATACTCAATTTTGCTCCTACTAATCATCAATCTATTTGATTCCAATGCCTTTCTCTAGGTTCAACTTTGTCATTCAATCCATCTTTGCTTTCGTCAATCAACACAATATCATCAGCAAATAACATACACCATGGAATATAATCATGAACATTCTTCGTCAACCCATCCATGACAAGAACGAACAGATATGGGCTAAGTGTGGATCCTTGGTGTAACCCAACTGTGATAGGAAATGGTGGTGTCTCTCCTCCAGGAGTTTTCACATTTGCAGTTGAGCTATCATACATGTCTTTAATCAAATCAATGTATTGGATTGGCACCCCCTTTCTCTTCAAAACCATCCACAATACTTCCATGGGTACCCGATCATATGCCTTTCCTAATCAATAAAAACCATATGAAGATCTTTCTTGCTTTCTCTATACTTCTCTATAAGCCTCCTTATCAGAAAAATAACATCTGATGTTGATCTTCCGGGCATGAAACCAAATTGGTTGTATGATATTTGTGTTATAGATCTTAGCCTATGCTCAATAATCCTTTCCCAAAGCTTCATAGTGTGACTCATCAACTTGATACCTCTATAGTTTGTGCAGCTCTAAACATCTCCTTTATTCTTGTAGATGGGGACGTACTATTTCTCCATTTATTAGACATTTGCTTAGTCTTCATAATCTTATTAAAGAAATTCGTTAACCACATAGCTCCTTCATCCCCCGTACTCCTCCATACATCAATGGTCTGGTCCACATGCCTTTCTCATTTTCATCTTTTTGAAAGCATTCTTGACCTCAAATAGTGAAACTCGTCATGTGTAGATATCTATTGTATTCATGTCACACGAGTCGCTTATATTATTTACAGTATCTCCATTGAGCTTATGGAAGGAATTTCACCATTGATTCTTGATATTATGATACTTCACCAACAATCTACCAGCTTCACTTTTGATGCATTTTACTTGACTCGTGTCTCTTCCTTTCCTTTTTCTTATACGAGCCATTTTATATATATCTTTTTCCCCTTCTTTTGTGTCCAACTTCTTATAAATATCATCAAAGTATCTAGACCTAGCCTCCTGAACAACCTTCTTAGCTTCTTTCTTTGCTTGCTTGTATCTCTGGAAAGTTGCATCATCTCGAGATTTGAGCAAGCTCCTATAGATCTCCCTTTTGAGTTTAACAGCCTTTTGTACTTCATCATTCCACCACCAAGTTCTTTCTGTGGAGGCCCACAACCTTTAGACTCCCCCAAAACTTCTTTGGCAATTTTTGTTATGCAGAAGCTCATATTATGCCGCATAGTGTTAACATCAGACTCCAAGTTCCAAGTGCCCTCCTTGATGAGTTTATCAAAAGTCGATTGTGTAACAATAATTGATAGTGGTTACGTTTAGTAGCCGAATTATGTGTCTATGATTGGTTGATTCCAGATATTACCACCTATATCAGCTACATGTTAGTATCTGCTTAATTAGTTAGTTTTCTTTTCGTTGGTCGGATGTCTATTGCACTGTCATTTGAAATTGGAGATAAGATGACAAAGTTTTATGGTTGGCTGTCAACCTACCACCAACCTTCCTTTACTCGGGCTTGGGACCGGCTACATTTGCACAAAAAGTATGGAACATAGGCGGAGTTTTTGACTGTTTGTATTGTGCAACAATAATTGACCGTGGTTATGTGTAGTAGCCAAATTATGTGTCTATGATTGGTTGATTTCAGATATGACCACCTATATCAGCTACATGTTAGCATCCGCATAATTAGCCAGTTTTTTTTTATTTTCATTGGTCGGATGTCTATTTTTGCACTAGCATTTGAAATTGGACATGTGATGACAGTTTTATGGCTGGCTGTCAACCTACCACCAACCATCCTCCTTTACCCAGGTTTGGGATCGGTTACATTTACACAAGAAGTACGGAACATAGGCGAACTTTTTGACTATTTGTATTATGCAACAATAATTGATCGTGGTTATGTATAGTAGACGAATTATGTGTCTATGATTGGTGATTTCAGATTATTAGTATATACACTTTACTGCTTTTCTTTACTTAGTGTATTTTGCTTATCGTCTTTTCTCTTTTACTCTTTATCCCATATTGGTTATCTCTAAATCATGTACACTCTCTTGTCTTATAAAAGAGAGCCAAATGTATTCTTTTTAATCATCCAATAATAAGCAATCTCGTTGCCGACTTTTAGATGGTATCAGAGCGGGTCGATCCACCTTAAACCTAATCCCTCTCTCACCCCAACCCTAGCCGCCATCTTCTCCTCCAACCCTAGCCACCGCCACCCCTCCCCTCTTTTTTTTCCGCCGCCGCTACAATACCGTCGTCGCTACAGTATCACTGCTCCAATCTCTCCACCAACCTCCTATCTCCTAGCTACTCCCATCCTTGTGGCCTAATCTACCACAGGTCTCTCTTTCATGCTCCGTTTCGCTTTTCGAAACTCTCCGGACAGCCTCGGCGTTTTCCAGTTCTAGCACGTTGACGGCGTAAAAGGCTTCTCCTTCTCAATCTGTCTGCGCCTCATGGTGGAGTGATTAATCCTCCATGTTGGCGTAGGTTTTCTTCTCTATCTGCTGCCCCTACGTGGGTTTTTCTAAGATCCATGCGTGGATCTTCTGCCCTCTACTACTAATCCATGCACTGGACTTTTGCTGACTTCTGTTGCTGCTGCTGACTTCTGTTGTCCTCTGCGTCTGTGCTTCTGCCTCTGTCTCCATCTTTTGATGGCGACTCCTGATCTTCCACGGACTTGGTGTGTTACCACTGTGAAGTTGGATAACTCCAACTATCACCTCTGGGCGGCTTCCTTTGAGCACAAGGGCGCTACTCTCATCTATCTACCAAGGGACCGGCGGTTCCCGCTGTTGAGGCTGATGAAAAGATCAAGCGAGACTACGATCTCTGGTCCAAGGAGGACTACGATGTTATGACATGGATGGTCAACAGCGTCGAGCCAAAGATCAGCCAGTCTCTTCTTCGCCTCCAGACTACAAAGGAGATGTGGGATCAACTTTCCCACGTCTACTCTCATCAGCAAAATCCCAAGAAGGTTTTTGAAATCTTCAAGCAACTGACCAAATAGGAATTTACTACCATGGACTCTATTGAGGACTACTACAACAGCTATTGTGCTCTCTGGGATGAATTCCAGGTGTATCATCCTCTTTCTGCCGACATCACTGAAGTTCAGCGTCAACGGAATGAACTTATGCTTGTTCAGTTCCTCGCTGGTCTACCTTCTTCCTTCGTTGGAGTTGTTGATCAGATCCTATCCAGTGATCCTCTGTCCACCCTGCAAGATGTTTTGAAAAGGGTTCAACGCCTGCCATCTGTTTCGCAGCATCTTCCTGACACTTTCGATGGAGCAGCCCTCGTTGTTCGTACTTGCGACTCCTTTCGAGGCCGCGGTCGTGGCCGGGGCCGCGGACGTGGACGATTTACTGCACCTGGACGTGGCTTTGGCGCTGAATCTACTGAACCTCGTTTCTTCACCTTCTGCAAAAGGACAAATCACAATGAAGACCGCTGTTGGATCAAGCATGGCAAGCCCGCCTGGGCAAACCAAGTCACGACGGATCAGCCTGAGGCTGCTACTACCTCTGCTCCGCGTTTTGCTGATTGGATACGGTCTGAATTCGAGAAACTTCTCCAGGCTTGTCTTACTTCTTCTGTTGACACCTCTACTGATGGTAGCACCGCCCTCCTGACACAGTCTGGTAAAAATTTGTGGGTGATTGATTCTGGTGCAACATCTCATATTTCTGGCAATCCTGCTTTATTTTCTAAACTGCAAAATACTTCTATTATACCTCCTGTTACACTGGCTGATGGCTCTAAGACACCTGTTACTGGAATTGGTGATAACTGTACCACTGGTTGCCTACCTCTGCTGTGGGCTCTGATCTCCAAAGTCCGAGATGAACACATGAACTTCGAAGTAAACATAGCGGAAGCGATTCGTTTAGCAGCGGAATACCAAAAATCAGCGGAAATTAAAACTTTTTGAGATAAGACATTGAAACCATAAAAACTCCTTTCATAGATTCAAGATAAACTGTTTACATCTCTGTTAATTACTTCTTGAGTAATTATACACAGCATGCTACAAAAACTTAAGAGACGAATCAAAACTCAGACCATGACTCCAAGGACCTGAGAGTACAGAGGACGCATAGGACTGACTATCTATCTATATAACTCAGCAGTCTGAATCTCCACCTGAGATTTACTGCTGCTCCGGGTACTGCTGCTGCTGATACTGGTCACCTGGAGATTGGTCCCTTCGTCCTTGGCGACCACCTAAAAAGTTGAAATCTACGGGGTGAGACAATTTTAAATAATTGTCCCAGCGGGAGTTATAACTCTTCGCCAGAAACATGATTATTACAGAATAAGAGAATAACAGTACACAAAGAAGTCATATATATTTTAGGAGTAGTTAGAACAATGTTTCACACATTGTAATCTATTCCTCCTACTAGAAGCAAAGCATCTCTAAGATAAACCCACATATCTCTTTTCTTTTAGAAATAAAAGGACATGTATAACATCTATTTATTATAAATCCATCATCACCACACTGGCTCTCTTCAGGCTTAGATCATATATCCATCACCTGGCATTATAATAAGGGATATCATGGCCTGTAGCCATACCCTTTCCTACGAGGTGTTAGGATTCCAAATCCACAACATAACTGTATGATTAGTACACATGAAATCATACTTAACCATACTCAAGTGACACAAGGGTTATTTACATTCATCACCCATAAGTCTGCAGTTAAGCCTTTCATAGGATTATCTTGTAATAGAATTTCACATAGTAACACTCTATATTAGGATCACATTTCATAATTTAACATAGGGATATCAATCCCTAAACATCTTATCACTAAGAATCTAGAAAGTGAGAGTCCAAACCCCTGGACTAATTATAACATTTATTACCAATAACATATTATTTTATCTGGTCATCTAAATAATATGACCTTTGATGATCATCAGTGCATATTACTCATGACTCATTCAACCTATCAAACTCATAAGTTATCACTTATCAGATAACATACATGTTCTTGAATATTAAACATTAGCATAGCAGCTAAGAAAGAAGGATACTAAATGTAACAAGTCTAACTTATATCAATTACCATTTCTCAATTCTCTCATCACAAGTCATCTGTTAAGCATGACCTTGATGGTACTGATGGCTCTCACAGCCCATCAATCTCATAAGATGCCACTAACAAGGCACCAAGATATATCACTATTCATAAAGCTAACAACATGCTTTCAATGAATATAGCATCATTATCCATACCTGGATATGATCATCCTCATATAGGAACCTGCACAGTCAATTCAATTGATAACAGTAAATAACTCATTTAAAGAAGTTGTATCTCCCTACTCATACGAGAGCTAGGTTTCCCTGATTTTCATCAATTAGGGTTTACTATTCACAATACATGTCATCACCCTAGAATTAGGGTTTACTATTCATCATACATGTCATCACCCTAGAATTAGGGTTTACTATTCACCTCATGGTGAATTGATCTCATAACATCACCATGTATGAGAAACATCATCATTAAAGACTCAAATAAGATTAAGATTCATCAATTATCATAATTAGGGTTTCCATGATTTCACATAGTGGATCATACCCTATTCATGCACATTCATGTATATTGAAGGTATTTTACTTGAGTTTCCACCATAATTGGTACTTCCTCTCTCCTCTAACTAGTAGATGGTGATTACACCACTCTAGATTAGGTTGGGTTAAGTCCTCATTGACTAACACAAGTCAACACATCACCATCATGTGATTAGGGTTTGATTAAAACAAGGTATCACTCAATAGAACCCATTTAAGTTGAAACGAGTGTGAACCCATTTGAATTGAAACGAGTATGAACCCATTTGAGTTGAAACGGGTGTGAACCCATTTGAATTGAAACGGGTGTGGACTCGTTTGAGTTGAAACGGGTGTGAACTCGTTTGAGTTGAAACGGGTGTGAACTCGTTTGGATTGAAACGGGTGTGGACTCGTTTGGATTGAAACGGGTGTGGACTCATTTGGATTGAAACGGGTGTGGACTCGTTTGAGTTGAAACAGGTGTGAACTCGTTTGAGTTGAAACGGGTGTGGACTCGTTTGGATTGAAACGGGTGTGGACATGAAAGGTGATATAAAGGTTATGATAGAATAGGATATCCTATGTTGAAGCCTTCAATTGGCCCAAGCCATGTTAACCACTTACAAATTGAGTCAATTAGGATGAGCCTCAAACAATTGGACACCAATTTGACCTTCAATTGAAAGCCAATTAGAGTTAAATCTAACTCAATTAAGGTTTCCAATCGACTAATCATCAATTTTCAACAATGTGAATCAAATCAAGGTTGAACCTATCAATTGAACTCCAATTGGGCCCAAACTTGGCCCAAACGGTCTTGAGATCGTTTGGATGATCTCCAAACGATCTTGAGACCGTTTGCCCAAAGTTTGACCAAAAACCAAGTTGGTTGGATAAGGGTTGAACCCTAAATAGGTCTAAAATCAGCATTTTTATCAAATCGTCAACCTATTGAAATTAAACCCTCAAACCATTAAATTTCCTTAACCTTAGACCTCCAAAGGGTCTAGGGGTGTCACTTAACGAGTGTGAACCCGTTTGGGTGAACCCCCAAACGGTTTTGAACCCGTTTGGGTCCTTCAACCCAAAACTCAACAAGATCTATACTTGAAGACAGCAATTTTAACCCGATTAGGGTTAGGGTGTTGAAGTGCCTTCAACTCTCAAATGGTTAGGAATTAGATTATGATTCTTTGTAGAAAAGAAATTCAACATATTATGAACAGGAATCTCAAACGGTCAACGCTTGGTCAACTCACTCAAACGGGTTGAACCCGTTTGCCCAAAAAGTTCAAGTTAATCAGTTGGAAAAATCAGCACTTAATTCAATTCGATTGCCTAATTGATTGGCCTTCAACCTACGATTCCTTTGGAAATAACCCCTCAAATTTGGTGGGTCATTAGCCTACATGATTATGAATAGGAATCCCAAACGGTCAACGCTTGGTCAACGTCCTCAAACGGGTTGAACCCGTTTGCTCCAACCGACCTAGTGAACCTGTTTGCCCTTCAAACGGTTTGGTCAGAGGGGGGGGGGAACAGGACCGTTTGATAAAGTAACTTTGGTAATCACGCCCATCTTCTTCAACCTCTGTCAAGGTCGGTTATTCCACCGTTTTACTTGCAAAAGTGCAAGGAAGAAGGGAGGTAGAAGAAGAACTAAGTACTAGAATTGCAAGAACAAAACATGCATATAAAGTGTAGAGTTTAGAATTATAAAACCCGCCTTAAACGATGTTCTTGGAGCTCCAAGCTTCCAAGCTTCAAGCCTCTAATGGCGTCTTGAACTCCACAACTTGGTCAAGGGTGATTCCTCCAAAGAAAGGTAGGAATGGATGGCTAGAACAAGAAAACTAAGTGAGTTATCCACAAAACCAAGCTTGCATGATGAATTCACCCAAGAATCCGAGCTTGAAGATGGTTCTTCTCACCTTAGAACTACTTGGTCGCCTCCCTGAGCTCCAGAGCTTGCCTTAGACGTTTTGAGAAAGAAGAGAAGTGAAGAGAAAAGAAGGATCGTTCACTTGGTTTACAAGGAAAAGGGCTTATATACTTTAGGCCATTTTACACCACAAGGACCTCTAAAGCATGGGATTTTCATCTAAGTCCCTCCTTGCTTATTAGGCACGTCCAAGCCATCTAAACTTAGACCAAGTTCATCAAAGCTCAAGATTTAAGGGTAGAAAAGATCAACTTTCAACTAGGGTACACATATGAAGGTCTTCATACACATACATGGTGAATTTTATGCACAAAGATTATTTTTCTTATCTGATTATTTATTGATGCATCTCTTTCATCATTTCTACTCTAAATGATGCCAAGAGTCATATAAGATGCCCTAGAAGGTGTACTTTACAAGTTTCACCCATAATTTGAGTAAATTGCACTTTACTCCAAATTAGGGTTTTTAAGCACCAGGATCATTCCACAAGCTGCATCTGAATGCCCAAGCTTGAAAAAATCCATCATGCCTCATCAGATTCACTCTTATGATGTTTCATCATCAAGGGTACATCTTAACCTGTGAACTCTGCAAGTTAAACCTCTTAACTGGATAATTGCACATAGGTCCCTGCATTGCAAAACAATACTACAACATTGTTCCTAGGGGACAGGAATGGAAACATATGTTCCTTAGGAGCTTTTATTACCTACTAATAGATAATTACAAGTGTTTAATTACATATTTAGGAAAAATTTCTAGGGTTAGGTTATAACCCAGGTCAGGGATGTTACAAATTATAAACCCCTAACAAGGATTTCGTCCTCGAAATCCCAAGGAAAGGAAGAACAGATTGATCATTATGATGATATTATGGGTTTGTAATTTGTACAAAGTCCCTTTTGTTAATTACTTCTTATCACTGTTTATGCTTGTGTAAAGCATAAACCCCTAACATAAGATGTCCATACTTCTTGAAAGGAAAAAGCATAAAAGAACATTCTTCCAAAATTACTCAAGAATGCTTACCATCAGAGGAACATACATACCTTAACACAGATATTTTACTCAGTATATTGTCTCAAAGGCTCACTGAAGGAGTTCATTGAGTATGCTTACTAAGTAGTTACTGAGGAAATTCACCGAGTATATTCACTAAGTTTGTTCACTAAGTATATTCACTAAGTTTTCACTGAATATATTCACTAAGTATTCACTGAGTATGTTCACTAAGTATATCACTAAGTATTCACTGAGTATGTTCACTGGGTATATTCACTAAGTATTCACTGAGTATGTTCACTGAGTATATTCACTAAGTATTCACTGAGTATGTTCACTGAGTATATTCACTAAGTATTCACTGAGTATGTTCACTGAGTATATTCACTAAGTATTCACTGAGTATGTTCACGGAGTATATTCACTAAGTATTTACTGAGTATGTTCACTGAGTATATTCACTAAGTATTCACTGAGTATGTTCACTGAGTATATTCACTAAGTATTCACTGAGTATGTTCACTGAGTATATTCACTAAGTATTCACTGAGTATGTTCACTGAGTATATTCACTGAGTATTCACTGAGTATGTTCACTGAGTATATTCACTAAGTATTCACTGAGTATGTTCACTGAGTATATTCACTAAGTATTCACTGAGTATGTTCACTGAGTATATTCACTAAGTATTCACTGAGTATGTTCACTGAGTATATTCACTAAGTATTCACTGAGTATGTTCACTGAGTATATTCACTGAGTATTCACTGAGTATGTTCACTGAGTATATTCACTAAGTATTCACTGAGTATGTTCACTGAGTATATTCACTAAGTATTCACTGAATATGATCACTGAGTATATTCACTAAGTATTCACTGAGTATGTTCACTGAGTATATTCACTAAGTATTCACTGAGTATGTTCACTGAGTATATTCACTAAGTATTCACTGAGTATGTTCACTGAGTATATTCACTAAGTATTCACTGAGTATGTTCACTGAGTATATTCACTAAGTATTCACTGAGTATGTTCACTGAGTATACTCACTAAGTATTCACTGAGTATGTTCACTGAGTATATTCACTAAGTATTCACTGAGTATGTTCACTGAGTATATTCATTAAGTATTCACTGAGTATGTTCACTGAGTATATTCACTAAGTATTCACTGAATATGATCACTGAGTATATTCACTAAGTATTCACTGAGTATGTTCACTGAGTATATTCACTAAGTATTCACTGAGTATATTCACTGAGTATATTCACTGAGTATTCACTGAGTATGTTCACTGAGTATATTCACTAAGCATGTTCACTAAGTATATTCACTTAAAAGATTCACTCAGCTTTTCTCATTTAATTTTCCCTATACTCTCTAGATTGTTTTAGAATAATTACCTAATCAGAGTAATCAAAAGATAACAATTTAGGAGTTTCATACTTGCCTTATCTACAATAACCATATACCTGGCCAGGGTATATGAGCATTGAGATTAGGTAGTATGTATTTTGCTTATCATCATATTCCTCGTTCTTCATATCATTATACACACAGAATTTACCATACTAGATTATTCTTCAGGTATCACATCTATATTTCATCCTTTTCATACATAGTTTAAGGGAGATTATAAATTGTTTTAAAGAATACTGAGTAAGATACAAGTTCTTATCTCCCTTGTGTTCTTCAGGGACTTAGACAAGGAAATCAAAAGCAGCAAATTTACATATCTTTTACACATAGAATCCTAATATGTAATATTAAAACAAAACTTATTTCATCTGACCTGTATGGGATGTTTGTCCACGTCCTCTATTATTATAGAGCCTCCCTTGTGAGCCTTGCAGACTCTGTCCTTGGGGCTGAGTCATTATTGTATTCCTGTCTGGACAATCCCTTGCCAGGTGTCCCGGCTGTCTACATAGGTAACAGATCCTGGGTGCAAAGTGTCTATACGATCCAGTTACCGATGCTGATGCTATGTCGGAGGGTCCTCTTGGAATACTACTATGATCCCTACTTCCACTTGACACCCATTGTGTCTGGGTAGGAAGTCCTGACAAAGCTGATGGTGTAGAAAATCTTGGTTTCTTAAAACTTTCAGGCCCTTGTTCTTGAGGCTGGGTGTACATCTTCTTACTACTTGTCTGTTGTTTCATGGTTTCTGACCTCTCTATCCTTCTTACTGACTCCACAAAGGTGGCAAACCTTTCTCTATTCTCTAGAGCAGACACAGGAGTGGCTAGTTCAGAGTTCAAACCCTTTTCAAAACGTCGAATTCTTTCTTCATCGGTAACTGCCATTTGTGGACAAAACCGTAGTAACTCCATGAACTTAGCTTCATACTCGCTAACGTTCATGAGTCCTTGTGTGATCTTCTCAAATTGAGAGATCTTCTCATCTAGATACGTCCTAGGGAAGTATCTATTGACGAATTCTCGTCGGAAAACCTCCCATCCTATTTCTTCGCCTGGTCTCTTATCCTCCTCTATCATCCACCAATTACCAGCACTCCCTTTTAGGAGGTATAACGCATGTTTTACCTTTTCAGCTTCAGGAATATCAAGGATCCTGAAAGCCTTTTCCAGCTCTGTCAACCATAGATCAGCATCTGCTGGGTCAGATGTACCAGCATAGTCTATTTCTTTGCCTGGTCTCTTATCCTCCTCTATCATCCACCAATTACCAGCACTCCCTTTTAGGAGGTATACCGCATGTTTTACCTTTTCAGCTTCAGGAATATCAAGGATCCTGAAAGCCTTTTCCAGCTCTGTCAACCATAGATCAGCATCTGCTGGGTCAGATGTACCAGCATAGTCTATGGTTCCCACTCGGCGAAGTCTCTCGAAAGTCTTGTCAGCTCCATAACCTTCTTGATGGGCTGGTACCCTAGATGCAGATGGTGGCACCCTATCTGCTATGTGTGTTATGGCTGTCAGAAACTTATCAAATAAGGCATGGACAGCTGGGTTTTCTATCTCAGCTGGGTCAAACTGGGGTGGCTCCCTGGGTTGCTCAGATAAGGGTTGCTCCATTTCTGGGTGCCTTGCACCTCCCTGTGGTGCAGCAACGCTACTTTCCGCCACGTACTCTTCATGTGGCTCAGACATCCTTATATATCTTCTTCTCCTGAGGAGCAGAAGGTTCTATTAGATAAGGAAGGAACACTAAGGATAGACTCGACATCCTAAGTCCTATGTCTCTGTAGACTCAGCGAACCTAGAGCTCTGATACCACTAATTGTGGGCTCTGATCTCCAAAGTCCGAGATGAACACATGAACTTCGAAGTAAACATAGAGGAAGCGATTCGTTTAGCAGCGGAATACCAAAAATCAGCGGAAATTAAAACTTTTTGAGATAAGACATTGAAACCATAAAAACTCCTTTCATAGATTCAAGATAAACAGTTTACATCTCTGTTAATTACTTCTTGAGTAATTATACACAGCATGCTACAAAAACTCAAGAGACGAATCAAAACTCAGACCATGACTCCAAGGACCTGAGAGTACAGAGGACGCATAGGACTGACTATCTATCTATATAACTCAGCAGTCTGAATCTCCACCTGAGATTTACTGCTGCTCCGGGTACTGCTGCTGCTGATACTGGTCACCTGGAGATTGGTCCCTTCGTCCTTGGCGACCACCTAAAAAGTTGAAATCTACGGGGTGAGACAATTTTAAATAATTGTCCCAGCGGGAGTTATAACTCTTCGCCAGAAACATGATTATTACAGAATAAGAGAATAACAGTACACAAAGAAGTCATATATATTTTAGGAGTAGTTAGAACAATGTTTCACACATTGTAATCTATTCCTCCTACTAGAAGCAAAGCATCTCTAAGATAAACCCACATATCTCTTTTCTTTTAGAAATAAAAGGACATGTATAACATCTATTTATTATAAATCCATCATCACCACACTAGCTCTCTTCAAGCTTAGATCATATATCCATCACCTGGCATTATAATAAGGGATATCATGGCATGTAGCCATACCCTTTCCTACGAGGTGTTAGGATTCCAAATCCACAACATAACTGTATGATTAATACACATGAAATCATACTTAACCATACTCAAGTGACACAAGGGTTATTTACATTCATCACCCATAAGTCTGCAGTTAAGCCTTTCATAGGATTATCTTGTAATAGAATTTCACATAGTAACACTCTATATTAGGATCACATTTCATAATTTAACATAGGGATATCAATCCCTAAACATCTTATCACTAAGAATTCGGAAAGTGAGAGTCCAAACCCCTGGACTAATTATAACATTTATTACCAATAACATATTATTTTATCTGGTCATCTAAATAATATGACCTTTGATGATCATCAGTGCATATTACTCATGAATCATTCAACCTATCAAACTCATAAGTTATCACTTATCAGATAACATACATGTTCTTGAATATTAAACATTAGCATAGCAGCTAAGAAAGAAGGATACTAAATGTAACAAGTCTAACTTACATCAATTACCATTTCTCAATTCTCTCATCACAAGTCATCTGTTAAGCATGACCTTGATGGTACTGATGGCTCTCACAGCCCATCAATCTCATAAGATGCCACTAACAAGGCACCAAGATATATCACTATTCATAAAGCTAACAACATGCTTTCAATGAATATAGCATCATTATCCATACCTGGATATGATCATCCTCATATAGGAACCTGCACAGTCAATTCAATTGATAACAGTAAATAACTCATTTAAAGAAGTTGTATCTCCCTACTCATACGAGAGCTAGGTTTCCCTGATTTTCATCAATTAGGGTTTACTATTCACAATACATGTCATCACCCTAAAATTAGGGTTTACTATTCATCATACATGTCATCACCCTAGAATTAGGGTTTACTATTCACCTCATGGTGAATTGATCTCATAACATCACCATGTATGAGAAACATCATCATTAAAGACTCAGATAAGATTAAGATTCATCAATTATCTCCAAACGATCTTGAGACCGTTTGCCCAAAGTTTGACCAAAAACCAAGTTGGTTGGATAAGGGTTGAACCCTAAATAGGTCTAAAATCAGCATTTTTATCAAATCGTCAACCTATTGAAATTAAACCCTCAAACCATTAAATTTCCTTAACCTTAGACCTCCAAAGGGTCTTGGAGTGTCACTAAACGAATGTGAACCCGTTTGGGTGAACCCCCAAACGGTTTTGAACCCGTTTGGGTCCTTCAACCCAAAACTCAACAAGATCTATACTTGAAGACAGCAATTTTAACCCGATTAGGGTTAGGGTGTTGAAGTGCCTTCAACTCTCAAATGGTTAGGAATTAGATTATGATTCTTTGTAGAAAAGAAATTCAACATATTATGAACAGGAATCTCAAACGGTCAACGCTTGGTCAACTCACTCAAACGGGTTGAACCCGTTTGCCCAAAAAGTTCAAGTTAATCAGTTGGAAAAATCAGCACTTAATTCAATTCGATTGCCTAATTGATTGGCCTTCAACCTACGATTCCTTTGGAATTAACTCCTCAAATTTGGTGGGTCATTAGTCTACATGATTATGAACAGGAATCCCAAACGGTCAACGCTTGGTCAACGCCCTCAAACGGGTTGAACCCGTTTGCTCCAACCGACCTAGTGAACCCGTTTGCCCTTCAAACGGTTTGGTCAGAGGGGGGGGAACATGACCATTTGATAAAGTAACTTTGGTAATCACGCCCATCTTCTTCAACCTCTGTCAAGGTCGGTTATTCCACCGTTTTACTTGCAAAAGTGCAAGGAAGAAGGGAGGTAGAAGAAGAACTAAGTACTAGAATTGCAAGAACAAAACATGCATATAAAGTGTAGAGTTTAGAATTATAAAACCCGCCTTAAACGATGTTCTTGGAGCTCCAAGCTTCCAAGCTTCAACCCTCTAATGGCGTCTTGAACTCCACAACTTGGTCAAGGGTGATTCCTCCAAAGAAAGGTAGGAATGGATGGCTAGAACAAGAAAACTAAGTGAGTTATCCACAAAACCAAGCTTGCATGATGAATTCACCCAAGAATCCGAGCTTGAAGATGGTTCTTCTCACCTTAGAACTACTTGGTCGCCTCCCTGAGCTCCAGAGCTTGCCTTAGACGTTTTGAGAAAGAAGAGAAGTGAAGAGAAAAGAAGGATCGTTCACTTGGTTTACAAGGAAAAGGGCTTATATACTTTAGGCCATTTTACACCACAAGGACCTCTAAAGCATGGGATTTTCATCTAAGTCCCTCCTTGCTTCTTAGGCACGTCCAAGCCATCTAAACTTAGACCAAGTTCATCAAAGCTCAAGATTTAAGGGTAGAAAAGATCAACTTTCAACTAGGGTACACATATGAAGGTCTTCATACACATACATGGTGAATTTTATGCACAAAGATTATTTTTCTTATCTGATTATTTATTGATGCATCTCTTTCATCATTTCTACTCTAAATGATGCCAAGAGTCATATAAGATGCCCTACAAGGTGTACTTTACAAGTTTCACCCATAATTTGGGTAAATTGCACTTTACTCCAAATTAGGGTTTTTAAGCACCAGGATCATTCCACAAGCTGCATCTGAATGCCCAAGCTTGAAAAAATCCATCATGCCTCATCAGATTCACTCTTATGATGTTTCATCATCAAGGGTACATCTTAACCTGTGAACTCTGCAAGTTAAACCTCTTAACTGGATAATTGCACATAGGTCCCTGCATTGCAAAACAATACTACAACATTGTTCCTAGGGGACAGGAATGGAAACATATGTTCCTTAGGAGCTTTTATTACCTGCTAAAAGATAATTACAAGTGTTTAATTACATATTTAGGAAAAACTTCTAGGGTTAGGTTATAACCAAGGTCAGGGATGTTACATCTGCGGTCTACTCTTTATGTTCCTAAGTTTCCTATTAACCTGCTATCTGTCAATAGAACTGTAAAGAGCCTTCATTGCTCGATTACGTTTGATCTGAATGGTGTTATTTTTCAGGATCTGCGCATGAGGACGACGATTGGTTTGGGCCATGAGGGACCAGACGGGCTATACTACCTGGACGTTCCGAAGACCGCAGCATACTTGACATCTTATGTGACGGGCATCCAGTGGCACTATCGCTTACGACATCCTTCTGCAGCGAAGCTGAAACAGTTATTACCTAATGTATTAGATTTTGTTTTTCTGCAGCGAAGCTGAGACTTGCCAACTAGGCAAACAGACCCGAGCATCTTTTTCAAACAATCATGTATTAGCTCTAAACAGCCATTTGACATTATTCATGTTGATGTTTGGGGACCCTGTTCTATGCCGAGTACTTCTGGATTTCGATATTTTCTGAGTTTTATTGATGACTTTTCTAGAACCACCTGGTTGTTTTTGCTCAAAGACAGGTCTACTATTCTTGACAATATCACTGCTTTCTTTGCTGAGATTCGAACCCAATTTGCTAAACCCATTAAAAATTTTCGAACCGATAATGCCTTAGAATTTGTGCAAGCCTCAGTCCGCCTCCTTTGTCGAAAACAGGGTACCATACACCAAACTTCCTGTGTTTACACGCCACAACAAAACGGAGTCGTTGAACGCAAAAATCGCCACCTTCTTGAAGTTGCCCGCACTTTACTGTTTCAATATCATGTTCCCCAACATTTTTGGCCTGGGGATATCTCTACTGCTTGTTACCTAATTAACCGAATGCCCTCTTTTGTGCTTGGAAATCAAATTCCATATCAGATTCTGTTTCCGGATGCGCCCTTTTTTTTCTGTGCCTCTGCGTATCTTTGAGAGCACTTGCTTTGTCAAAAACCTTCGTCCCAGTCTAACCAAACTTGATCCCAGAGCGACTAAGTGTGTCTTCCTAGGGTACTCGCGCACTCAGAAAGGGTAACGTTGCTATGAACCTGTGTCAAAGAAATGGTTTGTATCTGTTGATGTTGTTTTCTTTGAGCATATGCCCTTTTACTCGTCTGCCAGGTCGGCTCTTTCTTCGGACTTATTACTGGACACACCTTTACCTATCATGGATGATACTGCTGATATTATTGATGCTGTCGATACTGGTTCTCCTACTGAAAAGCCGCCTCTAAAAGTATATCAAAGAAGACAGAAAACAACAACTCCCTCTATGGCCCCTCCAACGTCTTCATCCTTCGTGCCAGATCAAACACCACCGCAGGTATTCTCTGATCTTGATGTTCCTATCAGCTTGAGGAAAGGAAATAGAACTTGCACTAAACATCCTATTGGAAATTTCTGTACTACTGATAATCTGGGGACTAATTTTGCAAATTTTACTGCTGCTCTTTCTGTTATATCTATTCCTAAAAATGTTTCTCAGGCTCTTAAACATCCTACTTGGCGACAAGCTATGGAAGCTGAAATGCAGGCTCTTACTAAACGCAACACCTGGCAGCTGGTTGATCCTCTTGTAGATTGTTCTCCAGTTGGTTGTCGTTGGGTATTTACTGTCAAATATCAACCGGATGGCACGGTTGAACGGCTGAAGGCGAGACTTGTTGTGAAAGGCTATACACAAACTTACGGGGTCGATTACTTTGAGACTTTTTCTACTGTGGCTCGGCTGAACTCTGTACGGATTCTTATTTTTGTTGCTATTAATTCTGATTGGCCCTTGTATCAACTTGATGTAAAGAATGCTTTTCTGTATGGGGACCTACATGAGGAGGTCTACATGGAACAACCCTCGGTATTTGTGCTTCAGGGGGAGTCCTCTAAGGTCTGCAGGCTGAGGAAGGCCATTTATGGTTTGAAACAGAGTCCACGTGCTTAGTTTGATAAACTGAGTACTATTCTTCAGAAATTTTCTTTTAAACGCTCCCAGTCAGATCACTCTGTTTTTGTCAAAAATACTACCATTGGCATTGCTATCCTTATTGTATATGTTGATGACATCATTCTCTCAGGGAGTGATCCTACAGGCATTCAGGCTACCAAGTGCTATCTGGAGAAACACTTCGTTACCAAAGACCTTGTCTCTCTGCGGTATTTTCTTGGCATTGAAGTTTCTCGGTCCTCTTCTGGTCTTTGTCTGTCTCAATGCAAATATGTTCTGGATCTGCTTTCTGAAACTGGACTTCTAGGTGCTAAGCCTGCTAGCACACCTCTGGATCCAAATATTGACTGGGATGATGAGAACCCTCCTACCTATCCTGACCATCATCAGTATTGACGCATGGTTGGTAAGCTTATTTATCTGACTGTTACACGAGCTGATATTACTTCTGTTGTCGGACTTGTTAGTAGATATTTGGATAAATCCCGGCAATGTCACTGGGACGTTGTTTGCCACATTCTTAAATATTTGAAGAGCTCTCCTGGGAAAGGCCTGCTATATAAGAAACATGGTCACTGTAAACTCCTTGGTTATTCTGATTCTGACTATGCTGGGAGCAAGCTTGACTGACGCTCCACTTCTAGCTACTGTACATTTGTGGGAGGAAACCTTGTTACTTGGCGAAGCAAGAAACAGACTGTGGTTGCTCGCTCAAGTGCTGAAGCTGAACATCGCGCCATGGCGCATACTACTTGTGAGCTATTCTGGATTCAGAGCCTGCTAAAGGATTTTGGTGTTTTCGACTCCTCTCCTATTCCGATGTATTGTGATAACAAAGCTGCTACGTTTAGGGCTAGTTTGGTTGGGTGTAGTAGGGTGCAGTTGTGTGAGTTCGCAATGTAAAAATGTACATTAAACACGCACTTTGTCATCCGGCTACACCCTACCAAACAGGCCCTTATTGCCAGTAATCCCACTTTTCATGAGCGAACTAAACACATTGAGGTGGAATGCCATTTTGTTCGCGAAGCTGTCTTATCTGGCCAAATATCCACTCCCTACATCCCTACTTCTGATCAGGTGGCTGACATCTTCACAAAGATTCTTCCAAAGACGAGATTTGTTACTATGACATCCAAGCTGGGCATGATTGACATCTACGCTCCAGCTTGAGGGGGAGTATTAGTATACACACTTTACTGCTTTTCTTTACTTAGTGTATTTTGCTTATCGTCTTTTCTCTTTTACTCTTTATCCCATATTGGTTGTCTCTAAATCCTGTACACTCTCTTGTCTTATAAAAGAGAGCCCAATGTATTCTTTTTAATCATCCAATAATAAGCAATCTCGTTGCCGACTTCTAGACAGATACTACCACCTATATCAGCTACATGTTATTATCCGCTTAATTAGTCAGTTTTTTTTATTTTCATCGGTCGGATGTCTATTTTTGCAGTGCCATTTGAAATTGGACATGTGATTCTTTTTATACATGTTACTCAGTTTGCCGTATGTAAATTTCTCATAATCTTCTCTTACATGCATAGAGTTATAATTGCAGATACAGGATTACAGATATACATCTATAGAAGTAGGGCCTACACTTCATTCACTACTAAGGATAATGCCTCACTTTCCTTGACTCTTGCACCTCGCCTAAGGCCCCAAGCAGTATAGAAATGCTTCCTTGTGTTGCCTACATATTCCCTTGCATCTAAATGGGAGAATGTGTACAATCTCCCATTTAGATGCCATTTGAAATTGGACAATCTACATGTTATTATCCGCTTAATTAGTCAGTTTTTTTTTCATCGGTCGGATGTCTATTTTTGCAGTGCCATTTGAAATTGGACATGTGATTCTTTTTCTACATGTTACTCAGTTTGCCGTATGTAAATTTCTCATAATCTTCTCTTACATGCATAGAGTTATAATTGCAGATACAGGATTACAGATATACATCTATAGAAGTAGGGCCTACACTTCATTCACTACTAAGGATAATGCCTCACTTTCCTTGACTCTTGCACCTCGCCTAAGGCCCCAAGCAGTATAGAAATGCTTCCTTGCGTTGCCAACATATTCCCTTGCATCTAAATGGGAGAATGTGTACAATCTCACACATTGACTCCTCTCATCCCTAAAACTGCACAGTTTATACTTTATAATATATTAACTTTTCTAGTTTCATTTGACATTAAGCATAGAGTCTCAATCTCTATGGAATAATATATAGGTACTAGTGTGTATTAATGTACCCCTCCCTGTATTTGCACTTCCAGGAGGTTGTACCCATACCCATATCAACAACCATAGATGAATCCATATAATACAAGCCAACACAAGAGTTGTTGCAAAGCTAATTAAAAAATAGTAGAGGTTGTTTGCACTAGATTTATAGTCATGCTTTTAACTCAATTGTGTAGACAATTTGAACTGACTACTGACCAGCATGCAATTGCTAAAATTTAGTAGAACAATGGCCTAAAGAACAATACAAGTCATAGAACATTAACTTCCATTGCGCGGATGGACACACCAATCAAAGAAAGTGGATAGCTAACAATTTTGAATCCCATTTCTTCAAGTTCATTTGGACTTAAGATCGGAGTTTTACCACCACCTTCAAGCATGTTTGCCTGTAAAAAGAGAAGTGTCAGTGACAAGAAGTTTTATTACAGGGCACCTAGTAGTACCCCACATCTGACGCATAAATATCATACCACGGGACACTAAAAAACAAAGAGAAGAGCTTTTTCTAGTTTTTTGTATTTTGGTTTCTTTTTATCAGAGATTGTGGCACAGCATACCAGAGGTTCCAAGAATTTTCAGCTTCAGATTTTTCCAATTAATTAAGGTTAAGAGCACAGATCAAATAAGAATGCATCGCCTGTATCATTATATGAAATATTATTTAATAGTAGACAGCTACTATTATGATAATAAAAATGTGCAGTTATGTACGTTGCAAAAATCACTAACCTATAAGCATATAGAAGGAAAATATAACTAAACTCGATCAACAATTCAATGTAACATATGGTCGCACTTCAGGTGACCTGTTTTTGTAAAGGTAAAAGCAGCTACCTGTAAAAACTTGCTTCAAATAACAGTGAAGAGAAGAGTAAAACTAGTAATCTAAGTGCTATTGGTTACAGAAATTAGCTACATTATAGGTAGGGTAATCATTGCAAGAAGAAACTTCAAAATTCTAATTAAGAAATCCCAGGAAGCAATAATTTTCTACACTTCATCTCAAGTTTTAGAAATCAGAACCCGATGCTGCCAAACAACGATGTTGGCACCCATCAATAACAGATATGATGATGGTTTTCAGCAAGCACTAGACTAAACAACCAGTTAGAAGCATAATTGTCAAGTGCCGACCTAGTCATGTCGCCTTGGAGGCTTCCTTCATATATAGCACCTGATTTTACTTTTTGTGGATTCCTAGCAATCTATTTTTGGAATCTCTATGTCCATGTTTAGGGTCCTAGCATCATATGAGGGGCCAAACCATTTTATTGTATTTAGTTCCTATGTCATGGGCTCCGGTGACCAGGGTGGTTGGTGCATTTATTCATTTGTCAGTATCAATATGTGACTCAGAAAGCACTAGACTAAACAACCAGTTAGGAGCATAACAAGTGCTGACCTAGTCATGTCGCCTTGGAGGCTTCCTTCATATATAGCACCTGATTTTACTTTTTGTGGATTCCTTGCAATCTATTTTTGGAATCTCTATGTCCATGTTTAGGGTCCTAGCATCATATGAGGGGCCAAACCATTTTATTGTATTTAATTCCTATGTCATGGGCTCCGGTGACCAGGGTGGTTGGTGCCTTTATTCATTTGTCAGTATCAATATGTGACTCAGAAAGCACCCAAAGTGATGCTTAAGCATTTTTTACTCAGAACCTACATAACTTGGAGCTACGCGACACTTTAGGCATCTGTAAAAGGAGGTTCTGTTCCCCTGCTTTGGTCCGTTTTAGGGGCCACTTAAGTGCAATTTTTCGGAAAGGCACTTTTCATTCTGCCCATCCTGGTAAGGGTATTACTCAACACAGTATCATGTGTACATTACTCCAACAAAAACAACATTGTACATGTAATTTTGTACTCTGGTCACATTACTTATATTTACTTAGTTATATTCTACTAGTTTATTGTTTCATTAATTTGCAGATTCAGTGCTGTTCAATACTTCCGTACGCATATTACCAATGTTACTTTGAGTGAAATTCATGTAGCTAGAAACTGTATAATTATATTGAGTGCTACTAGCATACATCACTGACTTTTTACAGTATTATTTATCAACTGAGTTACACTATTAATCTATTTGAACTATTTTAATGGTTAGTATTATGAAATGGTTTATCGTCATTATATTTTGAATTCATAAAATTGTGTGTTGTTCTTTGTATTTCTGTGTTGGCAGTATCTTGTCACTTTTTAATTCCATGTTTCTTACTTATATAATATAGTGTTTCGTCGTGGACAAAACACACCCTAAAGTTGCTAAAAATTGTAACATATGTATTTACAAATGTGGAGCGTATACAGATTATCATTTGGATAATAGAAACTATCATTTTTTAGAACAACTAAAAGAGTTTGGTCCAATATTCAAACGGGAAAATTATGATGAAGAATGTTATGATAAGAAAGTTCAAAATTTCAGAAGTAGCTAAAACTACGATATCCATCGAGTCAGGAAGCACAAATAAGAAAATCAACACATTCTAGATTCCAAATGTGCTCTCAGCTCAACTTGTAAAAGTAAACCATCATATGAAATGTGTATATTGAATGTGAGATCTCAAATTAATGTTTATCAGTTCTTGTTTACTATTAGTATATATATTTTACTGTGTTATTTTTACTTAGTGTGTTTTGGCATTAGACTTCTAGTTGTCTATTAGCCTCTTTTCTTTTATCCCATATTGCTTGGCTCTACTCTATGTCTTACTCTCTCGTCTTATAAAAGA
The DNA here is from genome assembly GCA_963693085.1 of Alisma plantago-aquatica. Classification (NCBI taxonomy): domain Eukaryota; kingdom Viridiplantae; phylum Streptophyta; class Magnoliopsida; order Alismatales; family Alismataceae; genus Alisma; species Alisma plantago-aquatica. Next base: position 1,125,801,631 of record OY856409.1, on the reverse strand, counting down.
GAGTGCCATGTACTTGTTTTACTCACTCAATAAGAAGCCTTTTATGATTTTAGATGGTATCAGAGCCACCTCATCCTCCCTAAGCCCCTCCCACCCAAACCCTAAAACCCATGTCCCCATAAGCCCTAGGCGCCACCCTCTCCCACCCCTTCCCTAGTCTCCACCAGCCCCGCCGCCAACACCCCCATCTCCACCCGCCCACCGCCACCACCACATCCTCCAGCCAACCCGCCGCCACCCAACAGTCTGCCCGCCGCCCTTCCACCTCCCTCCAACCAGCCGTCCACTGCCCCTCTTCCTCCATTCCCTATTCTGCATCACCGCCCTATCCATCTGCTACCATATCATTATTTGGTTAGCCACCCCATTCACTCCCTCTCTTCCCCGCTAGTCTCTGGACATCTCCGATAACTTTCCAGTTCTGGCACGTTGACGACTTAATCAGGTCTCGCTCTCTGCCTGCCTGCGCCTCATGGTGGAGTAGCTCTTACTCCATCTTGGCGTAGGTTTTTCTGTATCTTTTGCTGCCCCTTTGTGGGGTCCTGAGATCTGATGCCCAGATCTCCTACTATTATCTTCTGCCCCAAGTCTGGGTGTTCTTAGATCTGCCCATGTGTTGGGTTTTTGCTGCTGCATGCTTCTATTGACTGTTGCGTCAACCTTCTGCTGTTGCATGCTTCTGAGTATTGTTGCGACAACCTTCTGTCTGCTACTTCTGCCTGTTGCTCCTGCCTGCTGCCCCTACCTGGTGTTGACTTCTTCCACTCATGGCGTCCACCGATCTTCCCCAGAACTTGTGCGTCACTACTGTCAAACTAGACGGCTCCAACTATCACTTATGGGCGGCCTCTTTCGAGCTCTATGTCAAGGCTCAAGGATGCTACTCCCACCTTTCTACTAAAGACACAGATGCTCCTGCTGCAAATGTTGATGACAAGACAAAGCAGGCCTACGATCTATGGTCCAAAGAGGATTATGGCGTTATGGCATGGATGGTCAACAGTGTTGAATCTAAAATCAGCCAATCGCTACTCCGACTGAAGATGGCTAAGGACATGTGGGATCAACTTTCCCACGTAAAAGAAAGTGTTTGAAATTTTCAAACACTTGGCCCAGAAGGAATACTCTCATACCGACTCTGTGGAAGACTACCGCAATCAGTGTTGCGCTCTCTGGGATGCGTTTAAGGTATACCATCCGCTCTCAGTAGACATTACAAAAATCCAACGACAACGGAACGAGTTGCAGCTGGTTCAGTTTCTCGCTGGCTTACCATCGTCCTTTGCGGGAGTCGTTAATCAAATCCTGTCCAGTGATCCTCTGTCTACCTTACGAGATGTTCTGAAGCGCGGCGTCTTCATTATGTATCTCAAGCTCTTCCTGATTCCTCTGAAGGGATAGCCCTTGTTGTTAGGTCGGGCGATTCATTCCGTGGATGTGGCAGCAGTCGTGGACGTGGTCCCAGACGATCTACTACAGGCCCAGGGCATGGTTTGTACTCCTCTGCCTCTGACACTAAAGAACTGTGCTACTGCAACTTCTGCAGACGAACCAATCACAATGAAGATCGTTGTTGGATTAAGCATAGAAAACATGCTTGCGTAAATCAAGTGACCAGACCAGCCCGACATTGTTGCTTCTCTCTCTGCCCCACCATCTGTCGACTGGATCAGATCTGAGTTTGAAAAGTTACTTCAAGTACGATTGGCTTCCTCTGCTGAGACTTCTTCTGATGGCAGTACTGCTCTCCTGACACAGTCTGGTAAAAACACATGGGTGATCGACTCCGGTGCGACCTCCCATATTACTGGCAATCCTACTTTATTTTCTAGTTTGCATAAAACTACTGTTATTCCTCCTGTTACTCTTGTCGACGGTTCGCAAACACCAGTCTCCGATTTTGGGAATATCCACACTTCTGGCCACCTTTCTATGCGTTCAGCATTGTATGTTCCTAAATTCCCAATAAATTTGTTATCTGTCAGTAGAATTGTTAAGAGCCTAAGGTGCTCCATAACTTTTGACCCGGACGCTGTTATTTTTCAGGATCTGCGCACAAGGATGAAGATTGGTTCGGGCCATGAGGGACCAGACGGCTTATACTATCTGGACACACCGAAGACGGTTGCATTAGTGACTACTTCTGTGACTGGCATCCAATGGCACTATTGGTTGGGACATCTGTCACCGGCTAAGTTGAAGCACTTTATTCCTGATATTTCTGATTCTGTTTTTCACTGTGAAACATGTCAGTTAGGCAAACAGACTACATCTACTTTGTCTAAGAAACCTTGTATCGGCTCGAAACAGTCGTTTGATATAGTACATGCTGATATTTGGGACCCATGCTCAGTTTCTAGCATTTCTAGTTTCCAATACTTTATGAGTTTTATTGTTGATTTCTCTAGAACCACTTGGATATTCTTATGAAAAGATAGATCTAATATTCTTGATACTATCACTTCCTTTTTTGCTGAGATAAGTACCCAATTTGGTAAAACTATAAAGATCTTTCGCACTGACGATGTCGTTGAGTTCATTCAAACCTCTGTTAGTCGTTTCTGTCGAAAATTGGGTACCATTCACCAAACCTCATGTGCATACACACCTCAACAGAATGGAGTTGCCGAACGCAAGATTCGAAATCTCCTTGAAGTTGCATGCACTCTTCTGTTTCATTACCATGTTCCCAATGTTTTTGGCCAGAGGCTATTTCCAATGCATGCTATCTCATTAATCGCATGCCATCTTCTGTTCAAGGCAATCAAGTGCCATATCAATTCTATATCCCGATGCCCCTCTGTTTTCTGTTCCCCCTCGGATTTTTGGCAGTACATGCTTTGTTAAAAATCTACGTCCTGGAATAACCAAACTTGATCCATGTGCTATCAAGTGTGTGTTCTTAGGGTACTCTTGGACACAAAAAGGGTACCGATGTTATGACACGGTTACTAAGAAATGGATGGTTTCGGCTGATGTAGTCTTCTTTTAGCATCTGTCGTTCTATTCTTCAGCTAGCTCTGCCCTGAAATCTGATTTACTCACGGCTACACCTCTACCTCTTATTGTTGATGTTGATTCATCGGATACTACTAGTGTTCCTGCTCCTCCACTAAAGGTTTATCAAAAAAAACCGAAGGCTCCAACTCCCTCCATGGCCCCTCCAAATCATCCAACCTCGTCGGTAGATCCACCCCCACCTCCGCCTCAGGTATTTTCTAACCTGGATATTCCGATCAGTTTACACAAAGGCACTCAGGCGTGCACACAACATCCCATTGGAAATTTCTGCCTTACTGCTCACTTGGGGACTAACTTTGCAAACTTTACTTCTGCTCTCTCTGTTGTTTCTATTCCTAAAAATGCTTCTCAGACTCTTAAGCATCCAGCTTGGCGTTAGGCCATGGAATCTGAAATGCAAGCTCTCACTGAACGAAATACTTGGGAGTCAGTTGATGCACCTGCTGAGTGTTCCCCTGTTGGCTGCTGATGGATTTTTACGGTCAAATATCAACCTGATGGAACCATTGAGCGTCTCAAAGCTCGTATGGTCACTAAAGGCTACACTCAGACATATGGAGTGGATTCTTTTGAGATTTTCTCTCCTGTCGCCCACTTTAACTTGGTGCGGGTACTTATTTCTGTGGCGGTTAATTCTGACTGCCTTTATTTCAGCTTGATGTCAAAAATGCTTTTCTATATGGAGATCTGCATGAAGAGGTATACATGGAGCAACCTCCAGGATTTGTGCTTTGGGGGGAGTCCTCGAAAGTCTGCCGCCTGTGTAAAGCAATTTATGGCCTGAAGCAAAGTCTCCGTGCCTGGTTTGACAAGCTGAGCTCCATTCTTTAAAAATTCTAGTTTTTCCGCTCTCAGTCTGATCATTATGTATTTATCAAGAAAACTACTTCTGGTCTTGTTATCTTAATTGTCTATGTTGATGACATCATATTATCTAGTAGTGACCCTGCAGGAATCCAGGCCACAAAACACTACTTGGAAAACCATTTTGTCACCAAGGATTTGGGCACATTGAGATATTTTCTTGGAATTGAAGTTTCTCGATCATCTTTTGGTCTATGCTTATCTCAGCGTAAATATTATCTGGATCTTCTATCTGATACAGGCCTGCTTGGGGCAAAGCCTGCTAGTACTTCCTTGGATCCAAGTACTAATTGGGATGACAAGAACTCTCCTCCTTACCCTGACCATCATTAGTATTAACGCATGATTGGGAAACTTATATATCTTACTGTCACTAGAGTTGATATCACATTTTGTTAGACTGGTTAGCAGGTATCTTTATAAGCCCAGACAGTGTCACTCGGATGTTGTCTGCCATATTCTGAAATATTTGAAAAGCTCTCCTGAGAAAGGACTTCTCTACAAGAAACATGGGCACTGTAAGCTTGTTGGTTATTCTGATTCTGACTATGCTGGCAGCAAGATAGATCGTAGATCTAATTCTGGATACTGCACGTTTGTAGGTGGTATCCTAGTTACCTGGAGAAGAAAGAAGCAAACAATCGTAGCTCATTCTAGTGTTGAAGCAGAGTATAAAGCAATGGCTCATACAACGTGTGAACTCTTCTAGGTACGCAGCTTTATGAAAGATTTTTGGTACCTCTGATCCTAAACCCATCCCCATGCACTGTGACAACAAAGCAACTATTTTTATTGCCAGCAATCCTACATTCCATGAACGCACTAAGCACATTGAAGTTGATTGTCACTTTGTGCGAGAAGCTGTCTTATCTGGTCAGATCTCTACGCCTTATACACATACTTCAGATCAAGTTGCAGATATCTTCATCAAAATTCTTCCGAAGACCAAATTCACTACTTTGATTGACAAGCTGGGCATGATTGATATCTATGCTCCAGCTTGAGGGGGAGTATCAGTATATATATTTTACTGTATTATTTTTACTTAGTGTGTTTTGGCTTTAGACTTCTAGTTGTCTATTAGCCTCTTTTCTTTTATCCCATATTGCCTGGCTCTACTCTATGTCTTACTCTCTTGTCTTATAAAAGAGAGTGCCCTATATTTGTTTTACTCACTCAATAAGAAGCATACATCACTGACTTTTTACTGTATTATTTATCAACTGAGTTACACAGTTAATCCATTTGAACTATTTTAATGGTTAGTATTATGTAATGGTTTATCGTCATTATATTTTGAATTCATAAAATTGTGTGTTGCTCTTTCTATTTCTGTGTTGGCAGTATCTTGTCACTTTTTAATTCCATGTTTTTACTTATATAATATCGTGTTTGGTCGCGGACAAAACACACCCTAAAGTTGCTAAGAATTGTAACATATGTATTAACAAATGTAGAGCATATACAGATTATCATTTGGATAATAGAATCTATCATTTTTTTAGAACAACTAAAAGAGTTTGGTCCAATATACAAACGGGAAAATTATGATGAAGAATGTTATGATAAGAAAGTTCAAATTTCAGAAGTAGCTAAAACTACGATATCCATCGAGCCAGGAAGCACAAATAAGGAAATCAACACATTCTAGATTCCAAATGTGCTCTCAACTCAACTTGTAAAAGTAAACCATCATATGAAATGTGTATATTGAATGTGTGATCTCAAATTAATGTTTATCAGTTCTTGTTTACAATATTCATAGCACAAACACCTATATCTCTAGATATGAAGCACAAGTACTCCAAAAGAACTCCCTCATCTTTAAGAGTCTCGGCAACAAATTTTGGACCAGGTCAAAAAATCGTAGGATATGATCATTAGTAGGTTCAATATGTATATGGGGGTAGAAGAAGTATTGAAGATGTAGGCAAAAGGTATATAGGGTTTGGAAGGGTAGGGAGTTAAAGAACAAAAGGCATATAAAGGTGATGAAAAAGAAAGATAATTGTTGTTGGTAAGGATAAAGAAGGGACTCGCCATGTATAGATACATCCGCCCAAGGAATGAGATACCGTCGGTATCAGCGGTATGCCAGTCGAAATACCGACATCGATGGGTACCGGTACAGATACACACGATTATGCCGTTAGGATCACAAATTTCGATATTTTGGTGGGCTTACCGCCAATACCGCAAAATATCGGGGGTATCGGTGCAAAATTCAGCACTTACCCACTGGTACAGGGCGGCACGGGCGGTATACCGCCTGAAACACCGTCATTTGCGAGCCAAACACTGTTGTTGTTGTTTGAAGAGGAAACGCTTGGGGATTTCGGGCGGTTTGAGATTGCAGCTCAAATCAGCCCTAATAAAGGTATGTATACTTAATTTCTTACATTTCCCACCATTTCCAACCTCTTCCCTCTCTATTTCTTTCTATTCTCACCTTAAAAATTCACCAAATACCACCAAATCCTAGATCTACTCCAAAAAACTTGTGATTAATGCTATTTATCACTAGTTCTATGATTATATTATATAGATCTACTAATTTATCACTAGATATACCTAATTAACTCACTAATAATTAACATTTCCATGTAATTTCACTAATTAATAATAATAATACAATTAGTAGTATTAATAATAGGTATTTAATTTAGTTTTAGTAGAAGTTCTATCAAAGATTAACATGAAGATATATAAACAAAAATATACTCAAATATTTAAATATTTCGTTTTTTTATTAAAAATGTTGAAAATTAAAAAATCAATTTTTTTATTTTTCTGTTTAATTATGTGTGTTATTGTTGTATAAGATGAAATTAGCATTTGGAAACATATCACTTGCTCAAAATATTTACATATTTTTTTATTTATTAAAAATGCTAAAAATAAAAAAAAATGTTTTAATAGTTTAATTGTGTGTATTAATGTTGTATAAGATGAATTGGCATTTGGAAACATATCACTTGTCTTTTTAATAAGTAAATATCATATTTTATGATTTTAAAAATAATTTCATACTTTATTTATTTTAAAAATATTTTTATCTTCAAAATAAAAATCTTAACAAAATATTGTGTTTGATTCTATAATTACAAGCAGGTATTCTACATTTAAAACATTATTTTGATACTATAATGCATAAAAGAAATAGATATGTTCACTTAATGGCTTATAATATTTGATATTAGTATTGTACAATGTACATTTCGTACTAGTACTTTTTGATTAAATGCTAAGTTACTAATATCATTTGCTTTTCTTGTTTGTCTGTCTTTTTCAATATTGACTTTTGACTTTTGAGAAGATGTCTTCGTCTTCAAGTGACGTTGAGGGTGCTGGGGCTGATCATACTGCATCAAAGGATGTGGATTTAACATGGAGTCACTGCACACCTGTACCTGGGACTGGGAATAGGGCAAAGATTATCTGCAACTACTGTAAAAAACACTTGATGGTCGGAGAATTACTAGATTCAAGCGTCACATTACTAGTGGTGACAAAAATGTGGCAATGTACCAAAAGTACCCCCCAAGTGTTAGGGATGACTTCAAGAAGTTGATGGGTGCAAAGAGACAAAAACAACAAAAGTTGAAGCAGGTTGAAAAGGCTTACACAGATACACTCTTTGATGATGTTAGGGCGACAAGTTCTTCTGCTGAATCAGATGATGACATTGTATATCCTCCAGGGTGTGATACTACTTATATACGTCATATGTATAGGCGTGCTCCCAGAGACTCTCGCAAAAGTGAGTAGGATAGGGAGGAGGCAGCTCGACTTATGAGGAGATATGGGTCACCTGGTGCATGTGGAGGCAGTGGGGTTGCCCGTGTTCCTATTGTTGACCTAGATGATGATGAAGATCAACATGCTCAACATAAAAGAAAGAAAGGCATCATTGATACACTATTATGTTCTGCTAGTGCGAGATTGAAGCATTTTGATGAGTCAGGGATTAGGAAGCCTGATGCTAGGCAAAAAATCCTAAAAGTAATGTTTACTGGTGCGAAAGAGAAGGTGGGCAAGGCAGTGGGTAAGTTCTTCTTTGCTCATGGTATACTTGCACATGTTGTAACTGAACCCTATCTCCAACACATGGTAGATGTGATAGGGGAGTCTGGTAGGGGCATCAAAGCCCCCACTGCATATGAATTGATGAACAAGTATCTTCCCCAAGAGAAGAAAGATCTACAGGTATGGGTTTTAGATTAGAAACGATTGTTTTCTGAATACGGCATCACACTCATGTGTGATGGGTGGACTAGTGGAAACAGAAAGCAAATTATTAACTTTCTTACACACTGTCGTGGATCGACTATTTTTCTAGACTCTGTTGATGCTTCTGGTGAAGTCAGGAATTACTGTTACATTAAGAAGCTAATGAAAACATACATCAAGCAGGTAAGGGTTGAGAATGTGGTGCAGATAGTGACTAATAATGGCTCTAACTTCAAGAAGGTCGGTGAAAGTATAATGAAGAGATATCTGGTTTACTGGACACCATGTGCTGCCCACTGCATAGATCTGATTCTTAAGGACATGGGCACAATTGATTACATCAAAAGTGTGACAATTGATGGTAGGTTGATCACAGGTTTCATCTACAACCATTCCTTCTTGTTAAAAGCAATTAGGCGACCTGAGTACTGTGGAGGTGATCTGATTAGACCAGGGATGACTAGATTTGCAACAAATTACTTGGCCTTGAATTCATTAAAGTCCAAAAGGGATGGACTTAGGAGGCTCTATAATGGTGTGGAGTGGACCTCCACGAAGGAGCAAAACACCCCAGTTGGCAGAAGGATTGAAGAATTAATTGTCAGTCTGACTTTCTGGGATAAGGTTACAAAGGTGTTGCGAATAACGGAACCTATTGTCAAAGTATCGAGGTTGGTAGATGGTGACAAAGCCGCAACAATGCCTTACTTGTATGATGCAATGCAAGTGATGGTGGAAGGTATTAAACAAGCAACTCCTGGTCCAATTCACAATACTAGTCAATTGTAGGCAAGCGTTTGACAGATATGCTTTTGCATCCACTGCATAAAGCAGGTTATAATTTATTTCTTCTAAATTTAGATTTATGTTCTAACTCTATAAGTAACTCAAACTAAAATCTAAATCTTATTTCCTTATTTGGAATTGGTGACGGCTTACTATCTGAATCTGAGGCTCTAATACTCGCAAAAACTGGGCTTAGATGCAACTTTCATGTCTAATGTGCGAGATATAATTAACAAATTCTTTACCTCTACAGAAGAGCGCACCATAGTGATGGATGAGGTATAACTATATATATTACATAACTTACATGAAGTCATGAACATCTTCATTCGTGTTTGATGTTTCATCCTCTGATTCTGAAGTCTGAACATCTTCATTCGTATCTAATACCACAACAGCAAAAGTCAGCGCCAGCAAGAAGCAGGCACCATGCGGGTGTCGTTGAGCGACACGACGTGTCAGTTGACAGAACTCGGGGCAGAGTCAAGACAAAACGTAGATGACACATCGTGTTTGTAAGGTGACACGTCGTGTCGTCGAGCAGATTTTGAAAGCTTGTGACAGTGAACGAAGCAGATCTCCACCAACAAGCTGTGTCAAGCAACGACACGCCGTGTTAGTGGCGAACAGTAGCAGATAAACTCCAGAGACAGCAACAAAACAGGGGGAAATCCTTTCGGATCTACAAGACAGCAATATAGGGACGATGTGTCCCCAATATCAGTAGAAAAGGGGGACCTTTATCCAAGATTTTAGATTAGATCTCAATGGTGGTGGCATGGATTAGATCGGCGGCAGAGTAGATAATGGCGGCGTAGATCTGTGATGATGGCGGCGAATAGGATAATGGCGGCTCCATTAGCAAGGAAGATTGATGGAGGCATGGCGGTGTAGATCGGCGGCGATGTAGACGAAGGCGTCAAGTAGGGTATATATGGCGGCTTCAAAGGCAGCAAATCATGGTGGTGGCATAGCGGCTCAAGCAGATGTAGTAGCAACAACTTCAAAGGATGATTTTGTTGAAGATGGAGACGGCTCAAAGGAGACGACTCCAAGAAGCAAGGATGGGAGATCCCTACGAGCAGCCAGCAGCAGCTCCGAGCGGCAGCGGCACGGAGGCAACTCTCTTTGCGCTCTCTCTCTCTCTCTCAGCGTTTGGGGAGGCTCAGGAAAGACTGCTCGATACCATGTGAAAAAGATGATATGATGGGTAATCCCCTCGTGTAGGTTTTTCTTATTTATAGAAGGGCGGCCCCCCTTTCCTATTAATAAGATAAGGAGGAAGCACACAGACACAAGACAAGCCCTAATGGGCCAATACACAATTGAGGCCATATTACAAATAGACTAGACAACTAAAGTAAATAGACTCTCTAACAAAAAAAACGGAAAGAACTTATAAAAATCAGATCAAAGAAAGCACAAAAATTGATGCAGCTACTAATGATCAATTGCCTCTTCTATAGAAGCACTCAACTACATATAGGGAAAGCGCATGGGTAGGAGAGATGATGAAAAAATTGGCATCCATCCTTGAGATCGAGGGAGGTGACACAAACAGAAGTTTCTCCGTATCACAAGAAGGTTGTTGTATTCCTTCGAGCAAAAAGGAACTAACGGGAGACCAAACACAAAAGGTCGCATTAATATCCACGAAGCTGCAAAATCCTTCCTTCAATCAGAAGAAGAAGTTATTAGAATAGGATCTAACTACAAGCAACTAGGTAATCCGCCTCAACCTGCAAGATCAATTGGAAGATGGCTCAGAGAACACAGCACGTCCTGCAGCTAGCCTACTCACAGCTAGGCCATGGGTAGTCCCATGTTGCTAGATTTGGGCACAGAAAAGACCCATACAGCTGGTAGAAAAGGGGGATTTTTTAGGAAGGAGCCCACAACAAACAGAGAGTGTTGCATAGAAGTCAACAAAGAACCTAAGGGTTCATACAATTAAGGAAGATCCCAGCAATGCATGCGGATGTTACGCCACTTTGATAGGTGTTTTGTGTGAGAATGCATAATGGGTTTCCCTGTATCAGTTCGTCGGGTTTGATATTGTATTAACATTTGCATATCTGCACACGGCGAAAGAAAAATACCATGGAGCATAAATGTTACACATTCTTATATCTTCCTGTTATACAGATATCATTCTAGCAACTTAATTTTCTCTAAAATTTACAGAATGTTGAACAAGTGTGGTTCATTGAAGTAACACTACAGTACTCTGTTTAACTCAAGACTAACCTGCAACCAGTTTGCGGGTCTACGCTGCATCAACATGCAATTTTTTTACTCTCTGCTTGTTTATTAACTAGCAACAACCTTATTGGTGGTAAGACATTCTCAGATTCACTAGTCTTTACATGCACCGTCAACCAATAACACAATGTGTTGTTATCAACACAGCCCAATGTGTTAATCACAAGAGTGAAGCCTCTGGTACTAGCTGAGGCATCTTTACAGTGTGGGAACCATTAATAGATGTATGACACAAGTGAATAAACCAACGAAATATTCTTAGCAAGTTGGGTTGAGACTTTTAACTTAGGGCAGACGTCAACTGACAATGAATCAACCATAGGAGATGGGCAAAATAAATATCCACTAGGATTGTAATCATTTCATCTGTCTCACTTCATTGCCCTCACAAATAGCCTTATATCCATCGTAGTTACAGAAAACTAAAAAAATAAATCAGTATAAGATAAAGCAGATACAGGTGAAAAAGACAATTTGTGATCACAAATTACAGTCAACACAGAAGAAGCAGCAAATATCATCCGGCAAATAGAACTGCTAAGCATAAAAACCTAGCATTACCATTTTCGGAACTCGGGGAACTTTCTTACAGAAAGCAGTCATTTCGTCTTTTGAAGAGAGAGCATCAATAAATATAACATCAGCACCAGCATCGGCAAAAGCTCGTGATCTCCAAAGTGCCTCCTCCAATGATACTGCTTGTCTAGAATCAGTCCGTGCCACAATAACGATGTCCGACCCACACTCTTTCCTAGCATCGGTAGCAGCTTTGATGCGCATAATTGACTCTTCTCTAGAGACAACTTTCCTTCCATGAGTATGACCACAAGCCTTTGGAGCCAGCTAATGATAAAATAAAAGGCAAAGTAGGTATCACTTAACCAAAAAGAATATAAGATGCATAAACTTTATTAACATACTTGTATGTCTCATTATCACATGGGATTAAACCATAATGACTCACTTATAAATTTCTGAAAAAAAGAATTTACAGCTGATGCACACTTGTGTGTCTTTTGTCAATCTGGATCATTATTTCTGTTTCCTATGTCCTTGACCGTATCTCCAGTTTCCAATCAAAAATGCCCTTTACAGTCCTTCAACTTTAGATAGCAGACAGCTTGCTGACATAAAAGCAGAAAGCGAGCAGCTAACGTTCCCTTATGGAAAGACCACATAATAAGGAATAGGATTGATATTCATTAGATTAGGTAGGTAATAGTAAATATGTAAATATTTATATTTATACAGTTTTATGAACTTATAAGTTATAATATAGAAGCATATTATATTATTGACTTACTTTAACTACCGAACAGTTTAGTTAATGAATTATAAACTAAAAATTAAATTAGATTTGGGTAACCTATAGCAAATTATAGTAGTCGACTGACAATGTTAGGACATATATAATATATTTAACATTATTAATTTTCCAAATAGAATAGTACACACATATACTGTGCTTCATGTATAACATGGTACTTTTATGGAACCAAGATAGTACTTTTGCGATATTTTTACATAGTACTTTCACGATACTACCATAGAACTCATAGACAGTAGAATTAATATAGGTCCTATAGGATATTGACAATCAGCTATAAAGTAACACATTTATGACAGGTGGTGAGTTACATAAACACGTACAACACAGTACGCAAGTTCAGTATAGCAAGGAGAAGTCTGAAGACCACTACACTATATTTTGTACCTTCATAGCCTTTAATATATAGAACGCTTCGAGCAATTGATTGCTTACTTCTTGTATATTTCTCATTGGACCACACTAGGTGGGAAAAAGCACCCGCTTACCGAAAAAACGTTTCACCGGCCGCTTCCATCTATAATATTCTTTCAATGCTTCAGCAGCAAAGCATGCGCTTTTTAAATCAATGCTGCCATGTATAGGCCAATGAAGAGGATGAATTCAGAACAAGCCAAAAATGTGTGAGGTCACTTAGAGATGTTTTTCATATGGAGGTTGCCAAAGAGTAAGCTGAACTCAAGAAAGGATGCAAAAAAGGTTGAACACTATTTGGGAAATGGGTATGTGTGACTGCGTCAGCTGCAGTGCATCTTGCTAATTGGCCACAAGAGGTCTTAGACCGCATATGAATTGTCTGGCCAATTAAGCACCACTTTTAGAAAGCCCACTACCCCCCCACCCCCACCCATCACACACACATATACACATTGGACTGATTCAATGAGAGCCCTGAGATGGTGAGAGCATGAGACATTTATATAACTCTTTCAGATGACCGGATTATCATGATCCAACAGCACGTATTGGAAGTCTTTTATTTCATATATCTATATATAAAATATCATATTCATCAAACTTAGAGATTGTTCGTAGCAGTGCAATTCTTTCAATATTCCATATGGAGTTTTTAGCTGACCTTTAGATGTAAAAGAAATTAATTCCATAGAAGGACAAGCAAATAATGTCTGAACCTAACATTTTTTGTTGTGGAAGTAAAGGCAATGATGCTCTTTCAATCTATATGGTTGGATTTCAAACAATCCCTTACTTTGTACTTAGTCAAGGACTCTCACGCTCACTATAGAAGGGCTCTCATAGGATCAAGCTACATGAAGCATGAATACACAGACACAGGTACAGGTACGAGATATAACATTTTTTGAAATTTTAGGATACAGGTACGGCAGTGGATACGGTAAAAATACATTTTAAAATTATATGGATACATTTTTTTATTACATAAAATGCAAATTAAGACTATCGAATTTCATTCAAAGATAACTATACATGAAAAGGATCTTCTTCTACATGACGTAGTGTGATCTTTGTTTGACCTCATGAACAACTTGTTGCATTTCAATTAGGTGTTCTATAGTGACTTTTGGTCAAAATTTGATCCAATTGTATGGAATCTTTAGAAAGTATGTTTTTGCCCTAGTATACGATCCCCATGTACTCTTTGTTAAATAGTTATGATTGCATCCACAATTTTCACCCTTTCATGCTTTTGATATTATAATCGCATATTTTTAAAGAGATGCATGATCATCACGCTCAGTTGCAAGACGTGTCCTTTAATAAGAGAGAAAGATTTGATAACAGAGATAGAACGATTAATGCAGATTGGATACTGTAAGGCAGAAACAAAGATAAATTCAAGGGGGTGGCGTATATGACTCACATGCAAAACCCTTCAGAACTAGGTGACAAAAATCTAGAAATTTAGACAAGAGTGGGACTATAAGAGATATTTTTAGCAACATAATACATGATATTGAATTAGCATCTTAGTGATTCAAACTCTTAACAAGTACCGTAATGAATGAATAGCATCAACTTAATTTGGCCATTGTCATACATTTGATACATATTCTAGAAGGGTTTGATTTAATAACAACCATAGAATTAAATGTACGATTTCAATGTCGTGTCTGATGGCCCAGAAACAGAAATTTTTTAAAATTCCCACGACACTTCGATATTTACGGCCCTAACAATTTTGACGACCAAATAAGCGAATTAAATCATGAAAATTTACCAGGACGATCCAAATGTCAAGATCTACTCAAATATGCAATAATATTTCATATTAGATATGTGGGGGGGTCTCCCACATTTGGAAGTGAAGGAAGCTAAACAATTTCGACAGAATTTCGATGGCAAAATGAAGGAATTAACTTATGAAATTTTACAAACACAATGTTGAGACTTAAACACACTAGACTATATAATACATTTATATGTTTAGAGGTTAGGGTGGGATACATGCATGTCTTGATGAGTGAGTGCACAAATGAACAGAAATGTCAAGTCTGCTAGACAGTTAGACTGTTAAAAGCTTCAAGTTACAGCTTTAAAATTTACAATTACAAGTTCCAAACTTACCAACTACAACTTGTATAAGTCTAGTGTTAGCATTTACCTAGGTTACATGGGACATTTATACATAGATCCAAGAAAGAAATTTGTTATTTTCGGAGTATTTCTCCATATCTCTATAGAAGAGTGTAGAAATTGATGAAGGTTATGTATAAATGGTCTAGGGATAGGGGAAACATACTGGAGAATTAAGAAAGATAGCCTTTAGAAGCAAGAGATAAAAAAAATTGCCAAAATACCCAAGATGTAGTATTATCAGCGTTTGGAACAAATTTCTCAAAATTTAATTTGTGGTTTTGTACCATTTCGCAAAATTATGGCCCAAACTGGGCTTTTTGCTGCGAAATTTCACCATTTTTGTCAAAATTTTGCACCTAGGGTCGAACTTTTTGCGAAATTACATCTCATTCCCTACAATTATGTGTTTCACATGTCCGATTATAGGTTTCGATGTCTGATTGCAAAAAAACAAGATTTTGAGCAAAATTTTGCAATTTCGATCGAAATTTTATTCCATGATAACAACTAAGTTTAGAAAATAGTGCATCTATAGATTTATAATTAAAATTCTGCCTGATTTTATTGTATTTCAAACTTCTAAGTTAAATTTGTGAATTTAAGAGTTCTAGAAAAAATTAGAACTAACACTAAGTTACAAGAACAATCTCAAGAATTTGATGCTAACAGATTACTAACAAGAAGTAGCAACAAGTTACTTTCAGTAACAAACTAACTATAGTTTTATTCGAATGTCATCTAGGTGTATAGAACAGTGTTGTCTATATCCATAATTACCATACACATTGATTTTCGTGGTAGTCCCAAAACTCTCAAGTTTTATTTGAGAGCCAAGAAAGAAAATTTATAATAAATATAAACCTAACAGTAACAATAGGCACTTACTGACAAATTTGATCGATTTTTTGTATGCATCTCCCATATAAATGGGTCGGGTCGTAACCACAAAGTATCTAAGATGTATCCACGAAGTATCCACTCTTTCAAAAGTGAAAAAAAATCTAGATATGTCTGGGGAAGTATCTAATATGTATCTGGGTGTATTCAAGGAGTACTAGCATCCAATACATATCCGATACGGGTACTACACCTATATTGGAGTATTTGTGCTTCCTAGATCATGCCTGTGTATATATACTGTAGATGGAAAAAGTAATGTGCAGAGATACCTTTATATTGACCAGGCACACCTATGTATATGCACACGGGTGGTGGCCAATACCCGTTTACACAGTGTGGGACTAATCCCATATACAAGAGAATATACTGGAAAATAAAGAATAATGAAACAGGGAATTAATACTTATTATTCTAAGTTTCTAACACCCCCTCAAGCTGGTGTGTTGATGTCATAGGCACCAAGCTTGTTACATATGAATTTTACTCGATATCCATTGAAGGATTTTGTGAAAAGCTCGGCCACTTGACCTTCTGAACGGACTGCAATAAGTACAATTTGGTGATCTAGTACCTTTTCCCGAATAAAATGACAATCAACTTCAATATGTTTGGTCCGTTTGTGAAAAAACGGGTTGAAAGCAATATGGAAAGCAGCTTGATTATCACACTTGAGTTCCATTGCTTCAAAATGATTGATTCCCAGCTCTTCTAGGATACTATTGGTCCACAGGAGATCACTGGTTGCATGAGCCATTACTCTGTATTCAGATTCAGCGCTAGATCGGGCTACCACTTTTTGCTTTTTGCTTTTCCAAGACACTAGATTGCCCCCCACAAAGACACAATATCCGGAAATTAACCTGCGGTCAATGACACATCCTGCCTAGTCAACATCTGAGAAACCCTGCACTTTGAGATTTCTATGATTTGTGTACCATATACCTTTTCTTGGACTCTTCTTGAGATAGCAAAGAATCCTATAAACAGCCTCCATATGACTATTGCAAGGTTTATCCATGAATGAAAAACCACACTAGTAGCAAAGAATGTATATGGACGATTGACTGTAAGATAATTTAATTTTCCAACCAGTCTTCTACTCTTCTATATCTCAATTGATCTTCAAGTGGCTCCCCCTCCTCCTTGTACAGCTTGACTTTGGGATCTGTGGGGTATTTGCAAGCTTTGCTCCAAGCATATCAGTTTCTTTAAGTAGATCAAGAGTGTATTTCTTTTGTGACATGACTATATCATCATTAGATCTAGCAACCTCATACCCAGAAAATATTTTAGGAGGCCTAAATCTTTAGTTTGAAATTTACTTTGTAGAAATTGTTTAAGCTGCAGAATACCCTGTTGATCATCTCCAGTAATGACAATATCACCAATGTATATAATAAGGAGAACATAGCCTGAAGATCCTCGTTGATGGAAGACTGAATGATCAAGACCTAAGTGTAGAAGACCAAATTCAAGTAGAGCTTGGCTAAATTTCCCAAACCAAGCTCTTGGGGACTGCTTGAACCCATAGAGAGATTTATGAAGACGACAAGCTAGTTTTGACTCCCCATGAGCAACAAACACAGGAGGTTGCTCCATATAAATTTCATCAGACATGTCACGATGGAAAAAAGCATTCTTGATATCAAGTTGGTGCAGGGGCCAAGAAAAATGAGTTGCCAAAGAAATAAAAAGACGAACAGATGACATTTTAGCAACAGGAAAAGAAGTATCAAGATAGTCCATATACCTCGCCATCCACCTCCTGCTCCAGTTTCCTCCGCCATGCTGAGTAGTTCCCCCTTGTTGTGGCATTGCAGATATGGCCATCCTTCCTTAGAAAGCTTGAAGAAATTGGAACCCGATCTAGCTCATGTGTCCTCATTAGAGTGTCAGTCCTGTCAGTTGGGCAAACACCATCGGTTGTCTTATCCTGTTCGTGTCAATAATCGGGCTTCTAGTCCGTTTGAGTTAGTCCACAGTGATGTATGGGGTCCTGTTAAAAACCAGAGTTATAATGGTTTTAGCTATTTCATTTCTTTTGTGGATGATTACTCTCGCATGACATGGATTTATCTTTTAAAAAGTCGTGAATCTGTGCTTTCCATTATCAAACATTTTCATAAACAAATTCAAGTTCAATTTCACTGCAATATTAAAATTTTTCAATCTGATAATGCCCTTGAGTACGTTCAGAAAGCAATGCATGAGTTTTGCAGTTCAGTTGGTATGATTCATCAAACCTCTTGTCCTCACACTCCTATGCAGAATGGTGTTGCTGAGCGAAAGAATCGCCATCTCTTGGATATCACTAGGTCTATCATGTTTGAATCCAATGTGCCTAAACGTTTCTGGTCTGAGGCTCTTCTCACTGCCTGTTTTTTGATTAATCGGCAGCCCTCTTCTGTTTTGCATGGGCGCACTCCCTTTTCTGTCTTACGCCCTATGGATAAACCGTTTCATGTTCCGCTTCGAGTTTTTGGTTGTACATCCTTCGTTCATAACTTTGATCCCAAACAAGACAAACTCTCTCCTAGGTCCTTGAAAACCTTGTTTCTTGGTTACTCTGGTACGAGTAAAGGTTACAAGTGTTATTGCCCGAGTTTGCGTCGTATGTTTGTTTCTAAGGATGTCACCTTTCATGAAACCAGTCCATATTTTGCACATGCTATGAGCAAGGGGGAGCAATTGAGTGAGGGAGTGCCACCCGTAATTCAAAGTGAGGGAGTGCCACCTATCATTGTTGAGGACATACCGCATGATCCACCTACCATTCAACCCTATAACCAGGTTTATCACAGGCGAGGTAGACAGGATCCAGATGAGGTAGCGGCACAAGTCCATGAGCCTTCTTCGTCATCTTCTACTCAAGAGATTCCTGCAGAAGCTTCTGACCTTGATCTTCCTATTGCTGTCCGAAAAGGTATACGTTCATGTACTATTCAACATCCCATATCGAATGTCTGTTGTTTGTCACACTTATCTACACAGGCTCGTGCATTTGCTGTTGGGATGGACTCCATTAAGATACCACGAAACCACTTAGAGGCTCTGAAGGACAGTGGCTGGCAGCAGGCAATGCAGGTGGAAATCTCTGCTTTGATTGACAATGGCACATGGGATCTTGTTACTTTACCTGCGGGCAAGAAAGTTGTGGGTTGTAGATGGGTCTTTACCGTCAAACACAACCCTGATGGATCGATTGAGCGGTTGAAGGCCAGATTGGTAGCTAAAGGCTACACACAGACATATGGAGTGGACTTCTTTGAGACCTTCTCTCCAGTTGCTCGTCTCAATTCTGTGCGGATCCTTATATCTCTAGCTACTACCTTTGATTGGCCTCTTTTCCAGCTGGATGTCAAGAACGCCTTTCTTCATGGAGATCTTCAGGAAGAGGTGTACATGGAGCAACCACCCGGTTTTGTTGCTCAGGGGGAGTGTCAGAAAGTTTGCAGATTGAAGAAGGCTATCTATGGGTTAAAGCAATCTCCTCGAGCTTGGTTTGACAAGTTCAGTGATGTTGTGTTACAGATGGGCTTCTCTCGTTCCATGACTGATCACTCTCTATTTTATTCAAATTCTTCTGGTGGGTCCATCATTATTGCTGTCTATGTTGATGATATTGTGATTACTGGCAGCGATTCTACAGGCATATCACGTGTGAAGGAAGGACTACAACATCACTTTCACACGAAGGACCTGGGGAAGCTGAGATACTTTCTAGGGATTGAGGTTCTTAGATCCCATGCAGGTATAAATCTCTCCCAGAGGAAATATGTCCTTGACTTGCTACAGGAAACGGGTATGACTGATTCTAAGCCCGTATCCACTCCTATGGATTATCACATCAAGGAGGTAGACGATGATACTAAATATTCAGATCCAGGTCATTACAGGAGAATAGTTGGGAAGTTGATTTACCTAACTGTCACAAGACCTGATATTTCTTTTGCTGTTGTAGTAAGTCAACATATGTGCACACCACGACAGTCGCATTGGACAGCTGTATGCAGGATTCTGAGATATCTGAAAAGTGCTCCTGGGAAGGGGATCACTTACTATAAACCAAAGAGTTCCTCATCACCTTTGTCTCTTACAGGTTATGCGGATGCAGATTGGGCTGGAAATCAAGTTGATAGACGATCTACTTCTGGTTACTTCTGGTTACTTCTGCTTGAGCGTGCTGGTGCGTCGTCTACAGCTTCGACTAGTGGAGCTCATGCCGCAGCTTATTCTGGTTATGACACTGCCTTTCTGAGCTCTTCTTCTACCCTGGTAATACTAAGTGGGTCATCGACTCCGGTGCCTCTTCACATATTTCTGGAAATCGATCACTGTTTCGCAAATTATATAAACCTACTCGACCCTCATCTGTTATGCTGGCTGATGGTTCCAAATCCGTGGTGTCTGGAGTAGGAGATATTGTTTGTGACTTTCTGCTGAAATCTGCCTTATATGTGCCTAGATTTCCTTTGAATTTATTGTCTGTCAGCAAGATATTGAGAAGCCTACAGTGTAGTCTGACTTGTATTCATGGTTCATGTGTTTTTCAGGACCTTCGCACGAGGATGAAGATTGGTGGGGGGTATGAAGGTGCTGATGGACTTTTCTACCTGGATCATTTGCCAAAAGCAGCTAAAGCAATTGTGACTCCTGCATTATCTACCTCGGTTTCTGCATTACAGTGGCACTACCGGCTGGGACATCCATCATCTGAAAAGCTTCGACATTTAGTTTCTGATCTTGGCATTTGTAGTTTTCAGTGCGAGTCATGTCAACTTGGAAAGCAGACTAGAGCTGTTTATCCTAGACGCAGTCATATTAGCAGTAAAAATATGTTTGATCTAGTGCATTCTGATGTATGGGGCCCTTGTCATGTGCCGAGTCTATCTGGTCATAAGTATTTTATTCTGTTTATTAATGATTTTTCAAGGACTACTTGGTTGTTTATGATGAAAAGTAGGTCCGAAGTTTTGTCTATTATCAAGTTCTTTTTTGCTGAAATAAAAACACAATATGGTGTACCTGTAAAAAAATTTCGTACTGACAATGCGCTGGAATTTGTTAAAAAAGATGTGGATGTTTTTTGTAAATCTGTGGGTACGATACATCAGACCTCCTGTGCTTATACACCTCAGCAAAATGGTGTGGCTGAGCGTAAAAATAGACATGTGTTAGAGGTGGCTAGAACTATTATGATGCATGCACATGTTCCTCGCTCTTTTTGGCCTGAGGCTATATTGACTGCTTGTTTTCTGATAAATAGAATGCCATCATCTGTGATTGGAAACAAAATACCTATTCAAGTTCTTCAACCCGATATTCAGTTATTTACTGTGCCTCCTCGGATTTTTGGATGTACCTGTTTTGTAAGGTTACTTGGACCTGCTTCTGATAAACTGTCTCCTCGTGCTGAGAAGTGCATTTTTTTGGGATATTCTCGTACCCAGAAGGGATACAGATGTTACAGTCCTACTGCAAGAAAATGGTATACTAGCAGTGATGTAGTTTTCTTTGAGGATACCCCTTACTATTCTACTAGTGGTGACAGTTTACAGTCTGATCTTATTGCCTCTCCTCTACCTGTTACTACCGAATGTGTGCCTGATATTACTGATAAGGTCACTACTGAGGCTGCTAAACCTCCTATTATAGTTTATCAACGCAGGAACAGAGCACCTTCTACTCAAGAAACCCCCCATGAAAACCAATCTTCACCTCCAGAAGGTTCTACTACACCTGAGGTACATTCTGATCTTGATATACCCATTGCTCTTAGAAAGGGTACTCGTTCTTGCACATCACACAGTATTGCTCAGTTTGTGTCTACTGATCATCTGAATGTTCATTCTAGCAATTTTGTATATGCCTTATCTGCTGTTGCTGTTCCAAAGAATATCCAGGATGCTCTACAGAGTACTGGATGGTTGTCTGCGATGAAGGAGGAAATGTTGGCTCTTGCTGAACGAGATACTTGGGAACTGGTGGATCCACCTCCTCAGTGTAAACCTGTAGGTTGCAGATGGGTGTATGCTGTGAAATATCAACCTGACGGCACTGTTGAAAGGCTGAAGGCACGGTTAGTTGCTAAAGGCTACATCTAAACTTATGGTATTGACTATTTTGAGACATTCTCTCCTGTTGCTCGTCTTAATTATGTCAAAATTCTTCTGTCTGTTGATGTTAATCTTGGCTGGCCACTGTTGCAACTAGATGTGAAAAATGCCTTCTTGTATGGAGATTTACAAGAAGAAGTCTATATGGAGCAACCTCCTGGGTTCGTTGCTCAGGGGGAGTCTCACAAAGTTTGCAGGTTAAAGAAGTCTATTTATGGGCTTAAGCAGAGTCCCCGTGCCTGGTTTGATAAATTGAGCAAAATTATGATTGATTTTGGGTTTCTGCGATCTCAGGTGGATCATTCTGTTTTCACCAAGAAGACTTCCGCTGGTATTATTATTTTGATTGTCTATGTTGATGATATTATCATATCTGGCAGTGATTCTCTTGGTATTCAGGCTACTAAATCTCATCTAGGCAAGCACTTTGCTACCAAAGATTTGGGCAAACTTCGATATTTTCTGGGCATAGAAGTTTCTAGAAACTCTAATGCTCTTGTGTTGTCTCAGTGAAAATATGTCCTAGACATACTGCAGGAGACTGGTATGCTGGGAGCGCGACCTGCTGATATTCCTCTAGATCCTAATGTAAATTGGGATGATGACTCTTCTCCTCTCTTTGCTGATCACAAAAAGTACAGGAGGCTGATTGGTAAACTCATTTATTTGACTGTCACCAGAGCTGACATTTCTACTGCAGTGGGTCTTCTTAGCAGGTACCTTGATAAACCCAGACAGTGTCACTGGGATGCTCTTTGTCAGATTCTACGATATTTGAAGAAGTCTCCTGGCAAGGGACTACACTACAGGAAGCATGGACACTGTTCTCTTGAAGGGTACTCTGATTCTGATTATGCAGGCAGCAGAGTTGACAGAAAATCTACTTCTGGGTATTGTACGTATGTTGGAGGTAATCTGGTTACCTGGAGGAGTGAAAAACAAAATGTTGTGGCCAGGTCCAGTGTTGAAGCTGAATATAGGGCCACGGCCCATACTTCCTGTGAATTGTTGTGGGTGCGCTCTCTGTTAAAAGAGTTCGGGGTTGACTCCTCTTCTGCTATACCTATGCACTGTGACAATAAAGCTGCTATCTTCATTGCTAATAATCCAGTTTATCATGAGCGCACTAAACACATCGAAGTAGATTGTCATTTTATTCGGGAATCCATTCTTACTGGCAAGATCTGCACTCCCTTCACTCGTTCTGAAGACCAAGTTGCTGACATCTTCACCAAGCTGCTAGCGAAGAAGCAATTCTGCACACTGACGGACAAGTTGGGCATGATTGATATCTATGCTCCAACTTGAGGGGGAGTGTTACAATATATTCCTGTTTTATATATTTTGTTAGTTGTTTTGTTATTTCCATATTATATGTGGACCTCTCTGTAAATGTTTCAGTTTTATATATATGAGGGTGCACACATTGTGCAACCTTACGCTTCCCAAAACTGCTTTGTGTGTCACATGGTATCAGAGCAGTAGATCACGCCGCCACCCTCCCACCCCTCTCTCTCTCTTCTCCCCCCCCCCCCCGCACCGCCGCCGCCGGGCAGCAGCCGCCGGCCGACAGGGCCGCCGGGCTAGCCGCCAGGGCCGGGCGCCCACACCGCCGCAGGGGCCGGTGCGCCTCCGCGGTTGATTGTCGCCGGTACGTTGGCTCCGTGAAGATCTGCAACTGTCCGGTGGCTTGAAGTTGGTGTGACGTAGATCGTTTTTTTTCGGTCTCTTTGCCTGCCTGCCCGTGTATGTCGTTGTGCCACCGGGTTCTGTTCTGCGCTTCGGCGTAGATCGTATGTGAGAGGTTCTTCTACGTTGTTCTGTGCCTGTTGTGCCTGTCTGACGGCGTAGACCGTCTCCTGCCTGATCGTGCCTGTTACTTCTGTGCCTACTGCTCACATGGCGTCCTCGAGTGATGACTTCCGCCGTCAGGTTACTACTGTGAAGCTTGATAGGCGCAACTATCCACATTGGGTATGCTCCATGACGATCTATGCCAAATCCTAGGGCAAGTACTCATATCTTACCCTTGCTGGTCCGCCAGTACCCGCAGAGGACGCTGATGCTAAAGATGTGAAGCCGTATGACGACTGGGTTCGTGACGACTCGACTGTGATGACTTGGATTCTCAACAGCAGCATTGAGAAGATTAGCGTCACACTTCTTCACTTGCCTACGGCGAAGCAGATGTGGGATCAGCTCGTCGGTACATACTCGCATAGTCAGAACCCCAAGAAAGTGTTTGTGAAGCAACCTGTATCTAAGTCGATACCATCGACATCCTGTCGATGGTATCGAGATCTGTCCAGGTTCATGATGGAGCATGCCGCATCTTGGTCGATACTATCGACACACATGTCGATAGTATCGAGATTGGTTCAGGCGCAAGAGAATACTCCGTCGATACCATCGACACAAGTCGATGGTATCGACACCGGCACAGCGGCGGAACAGTAAACCGGCGGCTGACCTATTTTTGTTATAAAATGTTATTTTTATTTGTTTTCTCTTCTTGTATCTCATGTACTCTACCCTAATGTATAAATACAAGTGTGTAGGCTCTAACCCTACTTACGTTTGCTGCACATAGCAGCCGACATGTAATCGGTGTTCTTCATCTTCTTCCTCCGTCATTCTCAACATGGTATCAGAGCTGTAACTTCGACCGGTCCGTCGCCTCTTCTCCAAGCGCCGCCTACCCTTCTTCTTCTCCACAGGGCGCCGCCACACCTTCTCTCCACAAGGCGCCACCGCAGCAACTTCTTCTCCACAAGCCGCCGCCGCAGCAACCGGTAGAGTTGTTGTTCTCCGGTTTGAAGATCTCCGGTTGATCAAACGGCCACCTAAAGCCCAAACCGGAGGTCTCGTTTCTTCCAAAGTGCCTTCCTAATCACATCTCCTTCATGTGTGATTAGGAACCTCTCTCTTGAAGGCTGTTGATGCGTCAGTAACGCATCCTCTATCTTGTTTCAGTTGTGACGTGTATCTCTCCGTCACGGGACGCGTATCTATCCGTCCACTCAACTTTTTTTTTTGTGACGTGTATCACCCCGTCACACATATCCCAGCTGCATCATGGAGAACAAGACCTATTATGAGGTCTCGCCTATTCCTATCAAGCTTAATGGGAAGAATTTTTTGCTATGGATGAATGCGGTTCATACTGTCTTGGAATCGCGCGATCGAGCAAAGTTTGTTGATTCTGCACCTCTCACTAGCACTGACCAAGACTATGCCGAGTGGAAACGTCTTGACAGCCTAGTGAAGACTTGGCTATGGGGTAGCATGGAACCGTCTATTGCTTCTAGGTTCATGTTCTACTCCACCGCTAAGGAGATTTGGGATGCCGTCAAGCAACACTATGCTCAAGAGAAGAATGCTCTTCGCCAGTTTATGATCTATGATCGTCTGTTTGCGGAAAAACAAGGTGATAGATCACTTGAAGAGTATTTCGGTGTGATTCAAGCTATCTCTCAGGAGTTGAGCTACTATCATCCAGTGAAGGTTGCTGAGCAGATTAAGGATAGAGATGATCTTGTCACTGCCAAATTTCTATCTGGCCTTAGCTCCTCATTTGGTTCAGCTAGAAGTGTGATACTTGCATCTGATAAATTACCGAGCCTTGCAGAAGCCTTCTCTAGGATTCAACAGTCCACCTTTGAGTCTGTTGGTCCTACTCCTATTGTTCCTTCTGGAGATTCTCATGCCTCTATTGCTGCAGCAGTTCGCGGAGGACGACCTGCATCTACTTCATCTGACAGACCTGGCTTGGGCAGAGGACGTGGGACTCGCCCTAGATGTACTTTTTGTGACAAACCCGGGCACTCTGTCAAGAAATGCTGGAAGAAACATGGGAGACCTGCAGCCCCACCTGTTGGAGCTGCCAATTGTGCTACTTCAGATTCTACTACTGCGAGCTCGAGTTCCTCTGGCATCACACTTACTCAGGAGGAATATGACAGATTCATTCAGGCCACTCAACATTTGAATATGGGCGCCTCATCTGCTTCTACAGCACATCTTGCATCTACAGCGGGTAATCAGGCTACCTCTTTTATGGCTTCCGGATCCGCAACTCCCTGGGTGGTCGACTCTGGTGCCTCCCAGCACATGACTGGTATGAGGCGATTGCTCCGCACACTTGACTCATATATTCATCACCCCTCTGTTACCTTGGCAGATGGTTCTGTGAGGAAGGTGGTAGCTAGTGGTTCTGTGTCCCTTACACCAGATATTGATTTGAAATCTGTCCATTTTGTACCTGATTTTCCATTCAATTTGCTTTCTGTTGCCAAGTTGATTGACACTATGAACTGCACAGTAACTTTCGGGCCATCTTGTTTTGTTTTACAGGATCTCAAGAGTTTGAAGATGATTGGTGGGGGGCCTAGGAAAGGTGATCTCTACCTCTTTCCTGGTGATTATCTACCTCGCCATCCACCTCCTGCTCCAGTTTCCTCCGCCATGCTGAGTAGTTCCCCCTTGTTGTGGCATTGCAGATATGGCCATCCTTCCTTAGAAAGCTTGAAGAAATTGGAACCCGATCTAGCTCATGTGTCCTCATTAGAGTGTCAGTCCTGTCAGTTGGGCAAACACCATCGGTTGTCTTATCCTGTTCGTGTCAATAATCGGGCTTCTAGTCCGTTTGAGTTAGTCCACAGTGATGTATGGGGTCCTGTTAAAAACCAGAGTTATAATGGTTTTAGCTATTTCATTTCTTTTGTGGATGATTACTCTCGCATGACATGGATTTATCTTTTAAAAAGTCGTGAATCTGTGCTTTCCATTATCAAACATTTTCATAAACAAATTCAAGTTCAATTTCACTGCAATATTAAAATTTTTCAATCTGATAATGCCCTTGAGTACGTTCAGAAAGCAATGCATGAGTTTTGCAGTTCAGTTGGTATGATTCATCAAACCTCTTGTCCTCACACTCCTATGCAGAATGGTGTTGCTGAGCGAAAGAATCGCCATCTCTTGGATATCACTAGGTCTATCATGTTTGAATCCAATGTGCCTAAACGTTTCTGGTCTGAGGCTCTTCTCACTGCCTGTTTTTTGATTAATCGGCAGCCCTCTTCTGTTTTGCATGGGCGCACTCCCTTTTCTGTCTTACGCCCTATGGATAAACCGTTTCATGTTCCGCTTCGAGTTTTTGGTTGTACATCCTTCGTTCATAACTTTGATCCCAAACAAGACAAACTCTCTCCTAGGTCCTTGAAAACCTTGTTTCTTGGTTACTCTGGTACGAGTAAAGGTTACAAGTGTTATTGCCCGAGTTTGCGTCGTATGTTTGTTTCTAAGGATGTCACCTTTCATGAAACCAGTCCATATTTTGCACATGCTATGAGCAAGGGGGAGCAATTGAGTGAGGGAGTGCCACCCGTAATTCAAAGTGAGGGAGTGCCACCTATCATTGTTGAGGACATACCGCATGATCCACCTACCATTCAACCCTATAACCAGGTTTATCACAGGCGAGGTAGACAGGATCCAGATGAGGTAGCGGCACAAGTCCATGAGCCTTCTTCGTCATCTTCTACTCAAGAGATTCCTGCAGAAGCTTCTGACCTTGATCTTCCTATTGCTGTCCGAAAAGGTATACGTTCATGTACTATTCGACATCCCATATCGAATGTCTGTTGTTTGTCACACTTATCTACACAGGCTCGTGCATTTGCTGTTGGGATGGACTCCATTAAGATACCACGAAACCACTTAGAGGCTCTGAAGGACAGTGGCTGGCAGCAGGCAATGCAGGTGGAAATCTCTGCTTTGATTGACAATGGCACATGGGATCTTGTTACTTTACCTGCGGGCAAGAAAGTTGTGGGTTGTAGATGGGTCTTTACCGTCAAACACAACCCTGATGGATCGATTGAGCGGTTGAAGGCCAGATTGGTAGCTAAAGGCTACACACAGACATATGGAGTGGACTTCTTTGAGACCTTCTCTCCAGTTGCTCGTCTCAATTCTGTGCGGATCCTTATATCTCTAGCTACTACCTTTGATTGGCCTCTTTTCCAGCTGGATGTCAAGAACGCCTTTCTTCATGGAGATCTTCAGGAAGAGGTGTACATGGAGCAACCACCCGGTTTTGTTGCTCAGGGGGAGTGTCAGAAAGTTTGCAGATTGAAGAAGGCTATCTATGGGTTAAAGCAATCTCCTCGAGCTTGGTTTGACAAGTTCAGTGTTGTTGTGTTACAGATGGGCTTCTCTCGTTCCATGACTGATCACTCTCTATTTTATTCAAATTCTTCTGGTGGGTCCATCATTATTGCTGTCTATGTTGATGATATTGTGATTACTGGCAGCGATTCTACAGGCATATCACGTGTGAAGGAAGGACTACAACATCACTTTCACACGAAGGACCTGGGGAAGCTGAGATACTTTCTAGGGATTGAGGTTCTTAGATCCCATGCAGGTATAAATCTCTCCCAGAGGAAATATGTCCTTGACTTGCTACAGGAAACGGGTATGACTGATTCTAAGCCCGTATCCACTCCTATGGATTATCACATCAAGGAGGTAGACGATGATACTGAATATTCAGATCCAGGTCATTACAGGAGAATAGTTGGGAAGTTGATTTACCTAACTGTCACAAGACCTGATATTTCTTTTGCTGTTGGAGTAGTAAGTCAACATATGTGCACACCACGACAGTCGCATTGGACAGCTGTATGCAGGATTCTGAGATATCTGAAAAGTGCTCCTGGGAAGGGGATCACTTACTATAAACCAAAGAGTTCCTCATCACCTTTGTCTCTTACAGGTTATGCGGATGCAGATTGGGCTGGAAATCAAGTTGATAGACGATCTACTTCTGGTTACTGCACCTTTCTTGGTGACCATTTGATCACATGGAAAAGCAAGAAACAACATGTGGTAGCGCGATCCAGTACTGAAGCTGAGTACCGTGCTATGGCACATGCATGCTGTGAATTACAATGGGTCAAATCTATCCTATTCGAGTTAAAGATTTTGATTCAATCCCCCATGATACTCAAGTGTGACAATCAATCTGCTATACACATCGCCAGGAATCCTGTCTTTCATGAACGTACAAAGCATATAGAAGTTGACTGTCACTTCATCAGAGATCAGATAAAGAATGGCAATATTGTGACGCCATATGTCAAGTCTGAGGATCAATTAGCTGACATCTTAACAAAGCCATTGGGTCCAGCAGTATTCCAGAATTTATGTGGCAAGCTGGGTATTCACAATGTGTACACTCCAGCTTGAGGGGGAGTGTGAAGCAACCTGTATCTAAGTCGATACCATCGACATCCTGTCGATGGTATCGAGATCTGTCCAGGTTCATGATGGAGCATGCCGCATCTTGGTCGATACTATCGACACACATGTCGATAGTATCGAGATTGGTTCAGGCGCAAGAGAATACTCCGTCGATACCATCGACACAAGTCGATGGTATCGACACCGGCACAGCGGCGGAACAGTAAACCGGCGGCTGACCTATTTTTGTTATAAAATGTTATTTTTATTTGTTTTCTCTTCTTGTATCTCATGTACTCTACCCTAATGTATAAATACAAGTGTGTAGGCTCTAACCCTACTTACGTTTGCTGCACATAGCAGCCGACATGTAATCGGTGTTCTTCATCTTCTTCCTCCGTCATTCTCAACAGTGTTTGACATCACCAAGCAGCTGGGACGTCTACAGTTCACGGGGGCGGACATTGCGGATTATTTTTATGACTTTACTGGATTGTGGGGTGAACTGGAATCCTATCACCCTCTCTCCACGAACCTGGCTACCATGCAGGGTCAGCGCCAGGAGCTGCAGTTAGTCCAGTTTCTTTGTGGACTGCCCGAGTCCTACGCTGGAGTTGTGGACCAGATCTTAGCCAGTGACCCTCTGCCGTCACTACAGAGTGTCTACAAGCGTCTTCAGCGTTTGCCTTCGTCTTCATCGTCTCTGACTACTGATGTTGGGGACTCTTCTGCTCTTGCTGTAGCGTCTGGTCGTGGCCGTGGTCACTTTACTGACAGCCGTCCCCTGGGTGGAGGACGACGACGGGCTGCTTCTGGTCGTGGAGCCTCTTCTACTGCCCCTACTGCTGCTGCGCGTCCTCAGTCAGGACAGCGCCTTTGTACCTTCTGTGGCCGGTCCAACCATGTTGAAGAAAAATGCTGGGAAAAATATGGTAAGTCGGCATGGGCCAATGCAGCTGCTGACTCCACTACTACTGCATCAGAAGGAACGACTCAGCCTACTGACTCTGCCTCCTCGGGTGCGACTGCTGACTACATCCATGCTGAGGTGGAGCGTCTTCTGCTTGAGCGTGCTGGTGCGTCGTCTACAGCTTCGACTAGTGGAGCTCATGCCGCAGCTTATTCTGGTTATGACACTGCCTTTCTGAGCTCTTCTTCTACCCTGGTAATACTAAGTGGGTCATCGACTCCGGTGCCTCTTCACATATTTCTGGAAATCGATCACTGTTTCGCAAATTATATAAACCTACTCGACCCTCATCTGTTATGCTGGCTGATGGTTCCAAATCCGTGGTGTCTGGAGTAGGAGATATTGTTTGTGACTTTCTGCTGAAATCTGCCTTATATGTGCCTAGATTTCCTTTGAATTTATTGTCTGTCAGCAAGATATTGAGAAGCCTACAGTGTAGTCTGACTTGTATTCATGGTTCATGTGTTTTTCAGGACCTTCGCACGAGGATGAAGATTGGTGGGGGGTATGAAGGTGCTGATGGACTTTTCTACCTGGATCATTTGCCAAAAGCAGCTAAAGCAATTGTGACTCCTGCACTATCTACCTCGGTTTCTGCATTACAGTGGCACTACCGGCTGGGACATCCATCATCTGAAAAGCTTCGACATTTAGTTTCTGATCTTGGCATTTGTAGTTTTCAGTGCGAGTCATGTCAACTTGGAAAGCAGACTAGAGCTGTTTATCCTAGACGCAGTCATATTAGCAGTAAAAATATGTTTGATCTAGTGCATTCTGATGTATGGGGCCCTTGTCATGTGCCGAGTCTATCTGGTCATAAGTATTTTATTCTGTTTATTAATGATTTTTCAAGGACTACTTGGTTGTTTATGATGAAAAGTAGGTCCGAAGTTTTGTCTATTATCAAGTTCTTTTTTGCTGAAATAAAAACACAATATGGTGTACCTGTAAAAAAATTTCGTACTGACAATGCGCTGGAATTTGTTAAAAAAGATGTGGATGTTTTTTGTAAATCTGTGGGTACGATACATCAGACCTCCTGTGCTTATACACCTCAGCAAAATGGTGTGGCTGAGCGTAAAAATAGACATGTGTTAGAGGTGGCTAGAACTATTATGATGCATGCACATGTTCCTCGCTCTTTTTGGCCTGAGGCTATATTGACTGCTTGTTTTCTGATAAATAGAATGCCATCATCTGTGATTGGAAACAAAATACCTATTCAAGTTCTTCAACCCGATATTCAGTTATTTACTGTGCCTCCTCGGATTTTTGGATGTACCTGTTTTGTAAGGTTACTTGGACCTGCTTCTGATAAACTGTCTCCTCGTGCTGAGAAGTGCATTTTTTTGGGATATTCTCGTACCCAGAAGGGATACAGATGTTACAGTCCTACTGCAAGAAAATGGTATACTAGCAGTGATGTAGTTTTCTTTGAGGATACCCCTTACTATTCTACTAGTGGTGACAGTTTACAGTCTGATCTTATTGCCTCTCCTCTACCTGTTACTACCGAATGTGTGCCTGATATTACTGATAAGGTCACTACTGAGGCTGCTAAACCTCCTATTATAGTTTATCAACGCAGGAACAGAGCACCTTCTACTCAAGAAACCCCCCATGAAAACCAATCTTCACCTCCAGAAGGTTCTACTACACCTGAGGTACATTCTGATCCTGATATACCCATTGCTCTTAGAAAGGGTACTCGTTCTTGCACATCACACAGTATTGCTCAGTTTGTGTCTACTGATCATCTGAATGTTCATTCTAGCAATTTTGTATATGCCTTATCTGCTGTTGCTGTTCCAAAGAATATCCAGGATGCTCTACAGAGTACTGGATGGTTGTCTGCGATGAAGGAGGAAATGTTGGCTCTTGCTGAACGAGATACTTGGGAACTGGTGGATCCACCTCCTCAGTGTAAACCTGTAGGTTGCAGATGGGTGTATGCTGTGAAATATCAACCTGACGGCACTGTTGAAAGGCTGAAGGCACGGTTAGTTGCTAAAGGCTACATCTAAACTTATGGTATTGACTATTTTGAGACATTCTCTCCTGTTGCTCGTCTTAATTATGTCAAAATTCTTCTGTCTGTTGATGTTAATCTTGACTGGCCACTGTTGCAACTAGATGTGAAAAATGCCTTCTTGTATGGAGATTTACAAGAAGAAGTCTATATGGAGCAACCTCCTGGGTTCGTTGCTCAGGGGGAGTCTCACAAAGTTTGCAGGTTAAAGAAGTCTATTTATGGGCTTAAGCAGAGTCCCCGTGCCTGGTTTGATAAATTGAGAAAAATTATGATTGATTTTGGGTTTCTGCGATCTCAGGTGGATCATTCTATTTTCACCAAGAAGACTTCCGCTGGTATTATTATTTTGATTGTCTATGTTGATGATATTATCATATCTGGCAGTGATTCTCTTGGTATTCAGGCTACTAAATCTCATCTAGGCAAGCACTTTGCTACCAAAGATTTGGGCAAACTTCGATATTTTCTGGGCATAGAAGTTTCTAGAAACTCTAATGCTCTTGTGTTGTCTCAGCGAAAATATGTCCTAGACATACTGCAGGAGACTGGTATGCTGGGAGCGCGACCTGCTGATATTCCTCTAGATCCTAATGTAAATTGGGATGATGACTCTTCTCCTCTCTTTGCTGATCACAAAAAGTACAGGAGGCTGATTGGTAAACTCATTTATTTGACTGTCACCAGAGCTGACATTTCTACTGCAGTGGGTCTTCTTAGCAGGTACCTTGATAAACCCAGACAGTGTCACTGGGATGCTCTTTGTCAGATTCTACGATATTTGAAGAAGTCTCCTGGCAAGGGACTACACTACAGGAAGCATGGACACTGTTCTCTTGAAGGGTACTCTGATTCTGATTATGCAGGCAGCAGAGTTGACAGAAAATCTACTTCTGGGTATTGTACGTATGTTGGAGGTAATCTGGTTACCTGGAGGAGTGAAAAACAAAATGTTGTGGCCAGGTCCAGTGTTGAAGCTGAATATAGGGCCACGGCCCATACTGCCTGTGAATTGTTGTGGGTGCGCTCTCTGTTAAAAGAGTTCGGGGTTGACTCCTCTTCTGCTATACCTATGCACTGTGACAATAAAGCTGCTATCTTCATTGCTAATAATCCAGTTTATCATGAGCGCACTAAACACATCGAAGTAGATTGTCATTTTATTCGGGAATCCATTCTTACTGGCAAGATCTGCACTCCCTTCACTCGTTCTGAAGACCAAGTTGCTGACATCTTCACCAAGCTGCTAGCGAAGAAGCAATTCTGCACACTGACGGACAAGTTGGGCATGATTGATATCTATGCTCCAACTTGAGGGGGAGTGTTACAATATATTCCTGTTTTATATATTCTGTTAGTTGTTTTGTTATTTCCATATTATATGTGGACCTCTCTGTAAATGTTTCAGTTTTATATATATGAGGGTGCACACATTGTGCAACCTTACGCTTCCCAAAACTGCTTTGTGTGTCACATGGTATCAGAGCAGTAGATCACGCCGCCACCCTCCCACCCCTCTCTCTCTCTTCTCCCCCCCCCCCCGCACCGCCGGCCGACAGGGCCGCCGGGCTAGCCGCCAGGGCCGGGCGCCCACACCGCCGCAGGGGCCGGTGCGCCTCCGCGGTTGATTGTCGCCGGTACGTTGGCTCCGTGAAGATCTGCAACTGTCCGGTGGCTTGAAGTTGGTGTGACGTAGATCGTTTTTTTTCGGTCTCTTTGCCTGCCTGCCCGTGTATGTCGTTGTGCCACCGGGTTCTGTTCTGCGCTTCGGCGTAGATCGTATGTGAGAGGTTCTTCTACGTTGTTCTGTGCCTGTTGTGCCTGTCTGACGGCGTAGACCGTCTCCTGCCTGATCGTGCCTGTTACTTCTGTGCCTACTGCTCACATGGCGTCCTCGAGTGATGACTTCCGCCGTCAGGTTACTACTGTGAAGCTTGATAGGCGCAACTATCCACATTGGGTATGCTCCATGACGATCTATGCCAAATCCTAGGGCAAGTACTCATATCTTACCCTTGCTGGTCCGCCAGTACCCGCAGAGGACGCTGATGCTAAAGATGTGAAGCCGTATGACGACTGGGTTCGTGACGACTCGACTGTGATGACTTGGATTCTCAACAGCAGCATTGAGAAGATTAGCGTCACACTTCTTCACTTGCCTACGGCGAAGCAGATGTGGGATCAGCTCGTCGGTACATACTCGCATAGTCAGAACCCCAAGAAAGTGTTTGTGAAGCAACCTGTATCTAAGTCGATACCATCGACATCCTGTCGATGGTATCGAGATCTGTCCAGGTTCATGATGGAGCATGCCGCATCTTGGTCGATACTATCGACACACATGTCGATAGTATCGAGATTGGTTCAGGCGCAAGAGAATACTCCGTCGATACCATCGACACAAGTCGATGGTATCGACACCGGCACAGCGGCGGAACAGTAAACCGGCGGCTGACCTATTTTTGTTATAAAATGTTATTTTTATTTGTTTTCTCTTCTTGTATCTCATGTACTCTACCCTAATGTATAAATACAAGTGTGTAGGCTCTAACCCTACTTACGTTTGCTGCACATAGCAGCCGACATGTAATCGGTGTTCTTCATCTTCTTCCTCCGTCATTCTCAACATGGTATCAGAGCTGTAACTTCGACCGGTCCGTCGCCTCTTCTCCAAGCGCCGCCTACCCTTCTTCTTCTCCACAGGGCGCCGCCACACCTTCTCTCCACAAGGCGCCACCGCAGCAACTTCTTCTCCACAAGCCGCCGCCGCAGCAACCGGTAGAGTTGTTGTTCTCCGGTTTGAAGATCTCCGGTTGATCAAACGGCCACCTAAAGCCCAAACCGGAGGTCTCGTTTCTTCCAAAGTGCCTTCCTAATCACATCTCCTTCATGTGTGATTAGGAACCTCTCTCTTGAAGGCTGTTGATGCGTCAGTAACGCATCCTCTATCTTGTTTCAGTTGTGACGTGTATCTCTCCGTCACGGGACGCGTATCTATCCGTCCACTCAACTTTTTTTTTTGTGACGTGTATCACCCCGTCACACATATCCCAGCTGCATCATGGAGAACAAGACCTATTATGAGGTCTCGCCTATTCCTATCAAGCTTAATGGGAAGAATTTTTTGCTATGGATGAATGCGGTTCATACTGTCTTGGAATCGCGCGATCGAGCAAAGTTTGTTGATTCTGCACCTCTCACTAGCACTGACCAAGACTATGCCGAGTGGAAACGTCTTGACAGCCTAGTGAAGACTTGGCTATGGGGTAGCATGGAACCGTCTATTGCTTCTAGGTTCATGTTCTACTCCACCGCTAAGGAGATTTGGGATGCCGTCAAGCAACACTATGCTCAAGAGAAGAATGATCTTCGCCAGTTTATGATCTATGATCGTCTGTTTGCGGAAAAACAAGGTGATAGATCACTTGAAGAGTATTTCGGTGTGATTCAAGCTATCTCTCAGGAGTTGAGCTACTATCATCCAGTGAAGGTTGCTGAGCAGATTAAGGATAGAGATGATCTTGTCACTGCCAAATTTCTATCTGGCCTTAGCTCCTCATTTGGTTCAGCTAGAAGTGTGATACTTGCATCTGATAAATTACCGAGCCTTGCAGAAGCCTTCTCTAGGATTCAACAGTCCACCTTTGAGTCTGTTGGTCCTACTCCTATTGTTCCTTCTGGAGATTCTCATGCCTCTATTGCTGCAGCAGTTCGCGGAGGACGACCTGCATCTACTTCATCTGACAGACCTGGCTTGGGCAGAGGACGTGGGACTCGCCCTAGATGTACTTTTTGTGACAAACCCGGGCACTCTGTCAAGAAATGCTGGAAGAAACATGGGAGACCTGCAGCCCCACCTGTTGGAGCTGCCAATTGTGCTACTTCAGATTCTACTACTGCGAGCTCGAGTTCCTCTGGCATCACACTTACTCAGGAGGAATATGACAGATTCATTCAGGCCACTCAACATTTGAATATGGGCGCCTCATCTGCTTCTACAGCACATCTTGCATCTACAGCGGGTAATCAGGCTACCTCTTTTATGGCTTCCGGATCCGCAACTCCCTGGGTGGTCGACTCTGGTGCCTCCCAGCACATGACTGGTATGAGGCGATTGCTCCGCACACTTGACTCATATATTCCTCACCCCTCTGTTACCTTGGCAGATGGTTCTGTGAGGAAGGTGGTAGCTAGTGGTTCTGTGTCCCTTACACCAAATATTGATTTGAAATCTGTCCATTTTGTACCTGATTTTCCATTCAATTTGCTTTCTGTTG
This sequence comes from Alisma plantago-aquatica, assembly GCA_963693085.1. Classification (NCBI taxonomy): domain Eukaryota; kingdom Viridiplantae; phylum Streptophyta; class Magnoliopsida; order Alismatales; family Alismataceae; genus Alisma; species Alisma plantago-aquatica. The sequence continues at coordinate 1,125,765,042 of OY856409.1, read as the reverse complement.
CCAAGTTGATTGACACTATGAACTGCACAGTAACTTTCGGGCCATCTTGTTTTGTTTTACAGGATCTCAAGAGTTTGAAGATGATTGGTGGGGGGCCTAGGAAAGGTGATCTCTACCTCTTTCCTGGTGATTATCTACCTCGCCATCCACCTCCTGCTCCAGTTTCCTCCGCCATGCTGAGTAGTTCCCCCTTGTTGTGGCATTGCAGATATGGCCATCCTTCCTTAGAAAGCTTGAAGAAATTGGAACCCGATCTAGCTCATGTGTCCTCATTAGAGTGTCAGTCCTGTCAGTTGGGCAAACACCATCGGTTGTCTTATCCTGTTCGTGTCAATAATCGGGCTTCTAGTCCGTTTGAGTTAGTCCACAGTGATGTATGGGGTCCTGTTAAAAACCAGAGTTATAATGGTTTTAGCTATTTCATTTCTTTTGTGGATGATTACTCTCGCATGACATGGATTTATCTTTTAAAAAGTCGTGAATCTGTGCTTTCCATTATCAAACATTTTCATAAACAAATTCAAGTTCAATTTCACTGCAATATTAAAATTTTTCAATCTGATAATGCCCTTGAGTACGTTCAGAAAGCAATGCATGAGTTTTGCAGTTCAGTTGGTATGATTCATCAAACCTCTTGTCCTCACACTCCTATGCAGAATGGTGTTGCTGAGCGAAAGAATCGCCATCTCTTGGATATCACTAGGTCTATCATGTTTGAATCCAATGTGCCTAAACGTTTCTGGTCTGAGGCTCTTCTCACTGCCTGTTTTTTGATTAATCGGCAGCCTTCTTCTGTTTTGCATGGGCGCACTCCCTTTTCTGTCTTACGCCCTATGGATAAACCGTTTCATGTTCCGCTTCGAGTTTTTGGTTGTACATCCTTCGTTCATAACTTTGATCCCAAACAAGACAAACTCTCTCCTAGGTCCTTGAAAACCTTGTTTCTTGGTTACTCTGGTACGAGTAAAGGTTACAAGTGTTATTGCCCGAGTTTGCGTCGTATGTTTGTTTCTAAGGATGTCACCTTTCATGAAACCAGTCCATATTTTGCACATGCTATGAGCAAGGGGGAGCAATTGAGTGAGGGAGTGCCACCCGTAATTCAAAGTGAGGGAGTGCCACCTATCATTGTTGAGGACATACCGCATGATCCACCTACCATTCAACCCTATAACCAGGTTTATCACAGGCGAGGTAGACAGGATCCAGATGAGGTAGCGGCACAAGTCCATGAGCCTTCTTCGTCATCTTCTACTCAAGAGATTCCTGCAGAAGCTTCTGACCTTGATCTTCCTATTGCTGTCCGAAAAGGTATACGTTCATGTACTATTCGACATCCCATATCGAATGTCTGTTGTTTGTCACACTTATCTACACAGGCTCGTGCATTTGCTGTTGGGATGGACTCCATTAAGATACCACGAAACCACTTAGAGGCTCTGAAGGACAGTGGCTGGCAGCAGGCAATGCAGGTGGAAATCTCTGCTTTGATTGACAATGGCACATGGGATCTTGTTACTTTACCTGCGGGCAAGAAAGTTGTGGGTTGTAGATGGGTCTTTACCGTCAAACACAACCCTGATGGATCGATTGAGCGGTTGAAGGCCAGATTGGTAGCTAAAGGCTACACACAGACATATGGAGTGGACTTCTTTGAGACCTTCTCTCCAGTTGCTCGTCTCAATTCTGTGCGGATCCTTATATCTCTAGCTACTACCTTTGATTGGCCTCTTTTCCAGCTGGATGTCAAGAACGCCTTTCTTCATGGAGATCTTCAGGAAGAGGTGTACATGGAGCAACCACCCGGTTTTGTTGCTCAGGGGGAGTGTCAGAAAGTTTGCAGATTGAAGAAGGCTATCTATGGGTTAAAGCAATCTCCTCGAGCTTGGTTTGACAAGTTCAGTGTTGTTGTGTTACAGATGGGCTTCTCTCGTTCCATGACTGATCACTCTCTATTTTATTCAAATTCTTCTGGTGGGTCCATCATTATTGCTGTCTATGTTGATGATATTGTGATTACTGGCAGCGATTCTACAGGCATATCACGTGTGAAGGAAGGACTACAACATCACTTTCACACGAAGGACCTGGGGAAGCTGAGATACTTTCTAGGGATTGAGGTTCTTAGATCCCATGCAGGTATAAATCTCTCCCAGAGGAAATATGTCCTTGACTTGCTACAGGAAACGGGTATGACTGATTCTAAGCCCGTATCCACTCCTATGGATTATCACATCAAGGAGGTAGACGATGATACTGAATATTCAGATCCAGGTCATTACAGGAGAATAGTTGGGAAGTTGATTTACCTAACTGTCACAAGACCTGATATTTCTTTTGCTGTTGGAGTAGTAAGTCAACATATGTGCACACCACGACAGTCGCATTGGACAGCTGTATGCAGGATTCTGAGATATCTGAAAAGTGCTCCTGGGAAGGGGATCACTTACTATAAACCAAAGAGTTCCTCATCACCTTTGTCTCTTACAGGTTATGCGGATGCAGATTGGGCTGGAAATCAAGTTGATAGACGATCTACTTCTGGTTACTGCACCTTTCTTGGTGACCATTTGATCACATGGAAAAGCAAGAAACAACATGTGGTAGCGCGATCCAGTACTGAAGCTGAGTACCGTGCTATGGCACATGCATGCTGTGAATTACAATGGGTCAAATCTATCCTATTCGAGTTAAAGATTTTGATTCAATCCCCCATGATACTCAAGTGTGACAATCAATCTGCTATACACATCGCCAGGAATCCTGTCTTTCATGAACGTACAAAGCATATAGAAGTTGACTGTCACTTCATCAGAGATCAGATAAAGAATGGCAATATTGTGACGCCATATGTCAAGTCTGAGGATCAATTAGCTGACATCTTAACAAAGCCATTGGGTCCAGCAGTATTCCAGAATTTATGTGGCAAGCTGGGTATTCACAATGTGTACACTCCAGCTTGAGGGGGAGTGTGAAGCAACCTGTATCTAAGTCGATACCATCGACATCCTGTCGATGGTATCGAGATCTGTCCAGGTTCATGATGGAGCATGCCGCATCTTGGTCGATACTATCGACACACATGTCGATAGTATCGAGATTGGTTCAGGCGCAAGAGAATACTCCGTCGATACCATCGACACAAGTCGATGGTATCGACACCGGCACAGCGGCGGAACAGTAAACCGGCGGCTGACCTATTTTTGTTATAAAATGTTATTTTTATTTGTTTTCTCTTCTTGTATCTCATGTACTCTACCCTAATGTATAAATACAAGTGTGTAGGCTCTAACCCTACTTACGTTTGCTGCACATAGCAGCCGACATGTAATCGGTGTTCTTCATCTTCTTCCTCCGTCATTCTCAACAGTGTTTGACATCACCAAGCAGCTGGGACGTCTACAGTTCACGGGGGCGGACATTGCGGATTATTTTTATGACTTTACTGGATTGTGGGGTGAACTGGAATCCTATCACCCTCTCTCCACGAACCTGGCTACCATGCAGGGTCAGCGCCAGGAGCTGCAGTTAGTCCAGTTTCTTTGTGGACTGCCCGAGTCCTACGCTGGAGTTGTGGACCAGATCTTAGCCAGTGACCCTCTGCCGTCACTACAGAGTGTCTACAAGCGTCTTCAGCGTTTGCCTTCGTCTTCATCGTCTCTGACTACTGATGTTGGGGACTCTTCTGCTCTTGCTGTAGCGTCTGGTCGTGGCCGTGGTCACTTTACTGACAGCCGTCCCCTGGGTGGAGGACGACGACGGGCTGCTTCTGGTCGTGGAGCCTCTTCTACTGCCCCTACTGCTGCTGCGCGTCCTCAGTCAGGACAGCGCCTTTGTACCTTCTGTGGCCGGTCCAACCATGTTGAAGAAAAATGCTGGGAAAAATATGGTAAGTCGGCATGGGCCAATGCAGCTGCTGACTCCACTACTACTGCATCAGAAGGAACGACTCAGCCTACTGACTCTGCCTCCTCGGGTGCGACTGCTGACTACATCCATGCTGAGGTGGAGCGTCTTCTGCTTGAGCGTGCTGGTGCGTCGTCTACAGCTTCGACTAGTGGAGCTCATGCCGCAGCTTATTCTGGTTATGACACTGCCTTTCTGAGCTCTTCTTCTACCCTGGTAATACTAAGTGGGTCATCGACTCCGGTGCCTCTTCACATATTTCTGGAAATCGATCACTGTTTCGCAAATTATATAAACCTACTCGACCCTCATCTGTTATGCTGGCTGATGGTTCCAAATCCGTGGTGTCTGGAGTAGGAGATATTGTTTGTGACTTTCTGCTGAAATCTGCCTTATATGTGCCTAGATTTCCTTTGAATTTATTGTCTGTCAGCAAGATATTGAGAAGCCTACAGTGTAGTCTGACTTGTATTCATGGTTCATGTGTTTTTCAGGACCTTCGCACGAGGATGAAGATTGGTGGGGGGTATGAAGGTGCTGATGGACTTTTCTACCTGGATCATTTGCCAAAAGCAGCTAAAGCAATTGTGACTCCTGCATTATCTACCTCGGTTTCTGCATTACAGTGGCACTACCGGCTGGGACATCCATCATCTGAAAAGCTTCGACATTTAGTTTCTGATCTTGGCATTTGTAGTTTTCAGTGCGAGTCATGTCAACTTGGAAAGCAGACTAGAGCTGTTTATCCTAGACGCAGTCATATTAGCAGTAAAAATATGTTTGATCTAGTGCATTCTGATGTATGGGGCCCTTGTCATGTGCCGAGTCTATCTGGTCATAAGTATTTTATTCTGTTTATTAATGATTTTTCAAGGACTACTTGGTTGTTTATGATGAAAAGTAGGTCCGAAGTTTTGTCTATTATCAAGTTCTTTTTTGCTGAAATAAAAACACAATATGGTGTACCTGTAAAAAAATTTCGTACTGACAATGCGCTGGAATTTGTTAAAAAAGATGTGGATGTTTTTTGTAAATCTGTGGGTACGATACATCAGACCTCCTGTGCTTATACACCTCAGCAAAATGGTGTGGCTGAGCGTAAAAATAGACATGTGTTAGAGGTGGCTAGAACTATTATGATGCATGCACATGTTCCTCGCTCTTTTTGGCCTGAGGCTATATTGACTGCTTGTTTTCTGATAAATAGAATGCCATCATCTGTGATTGGAAACAAAATACCTATTCAAGTTCTTCAACCCGATATTCAGTTATTTACTGTGCCTCCTCGGATTTTTGGATGTACCTGTTTTGTAAGGTTACTTGGACCTGCTTCTGATAAACTGTCTCCTCGTGCTGAGAAGTGCATTTTTTTGGGATATTCTCGTACCCAGAAGGGATACAGATGTTACAGTCCTACTGCAAGAAAATGGTATACTAGCAGTGATGTAGTTTTCTTTGAGGATACCCCTTACTATTCTACTAGTGGTGACAGTTTACAGTCTGATCTTATTGCCTCTCCTCTACCTGTTACTACCGAATGTGTGCCTGATATTACTGATAAGGTCACTACTGAGGCTGCTAAACCTCCTATTATAGTTTATCAACGCAGGAACAGAGCACCTTCTACTCAAGAAACCCCCCATGAAAACCAATCTTCACCTCCAGAAGGTTCTACTACACCTGAGGTACATTCTGATCTTGATATACCCATTGCTCTTAGAAAGGGTACTCGTTCTTGCACATCACACAGTATTGCTCAGTTTGTGTCTACTGATCATCTGAATGTTCATTCTAGCAATTTTGTATATGCCTTATCTGCTGTTGCTGTTCCAAAGAATATCCAGGATGCTCTACAGAGTACTGGATGGTTGTCTGCGATGAAGGAGGAAATGTTGGCTCTTGCTGAACGAGATACTTGGGAACTGGTGGATCCACCTCCTCAGTGTAAACCTGTAGGTTGCAGATGGGTGTATGCTGTGAAATATCAACCTGACGGCACTGTTGAAAGGCTGAAGGCACGGTTAGTTGCTAAAGGCTACATCTAAACTTATGGTATTGACTATTTTGAGACATTCTCTCCTGTTGCTCGTCTTAATTATGTCAAAATTCTTCTGTCTGTTGATGTTAATCTTGACTGGCCACTGTTGCAACTAGATGTGAAAAATGCCTTCTTGTATGGAGATTTACAAGAAGAAGTCTATATGGAGCAACCTCCTGGGTTCGTTGCTCAGGGGGAGTCTCACAAAGTTTGCAGGTTAAAGAAGTCTATTTATGGGCTTAAGCAGAGTCCCCGTGCCTGGTTTGATAAATTGAGCAAAATTATGATTGATTTTGGGTTTCTGCGATCTCAGGTGGATCATTCTGTTTTCACCAAGAAGACTTCCGCTGGTATTATTATTTTGATTGTCTATGTTGATGATATTATCATATCTGGCAGTGATTCTCTTGGTATTCAGGCTACTAAATCTCATCTAGGCAAGCACTTTGCTACCAAAGATTTGGGCAAACTTCGATATTTTCTGGGCATAGAAGTTTCTAGAAACTCTAATGCTCTTGTGTTGTCTCAGCGAAAATATGTCCTAGACATACTGCAGGAGACTGGTATGCTGGGAGCGCGACCTGCTGATATTCCTCTAGATCCTAATGTAAATTGGGATGATGACTCTTCTCCTCTCTTTGCTGATCACAAAAAGTACAGGAGGCTGATTGGTAAACTCATTTATTTGACTGTCACCAGAGCTGACATTTCTACTGCAGTGGGTCTTCTTAGCAGGTACCTTGATAAACCCAGACAGTGTCACTGGGATGCTCTTTGTCAGATTCTACGATATTTGAAGAAGTCTCCTGGCAAGGGACTACACTACAGGAAGCATGGACACTGTTCTCTTGAAGGGTACTCTGATTCTGATTATGCAGGCAGCAGAGTTGACAGAAAATCTACTTCTGGGTATTGTACGTATGTTGGAGGTAATCTGGTTACCTGGAGGAGTGAAAAACAAAATGTTGTGGCCAGGTCCAGTGTTGAAGCTGAATATAGGGCCACGGCCCATACTGCCTGTGAATTGTTGTGGGTGCGCTCTCTGTTAAAAGAGTTCGGGGTTGACTCCTCTTCTGCTATACCTATGCACTGTGACAATAAAGCTGCTATCTTCATTGCTAATAATCCAGTTTATCATGAGCGCACTAAACACATCGAAGTAGATTGTCATTTTATTCGGGAATCCATTCTTACTGGCAAGATCTGCACTCCCTTCACTCGTTCTGAAGACCAAGTTGCAGACATCTTCACCAAGCTGCTAGCGAAGAAGCAATTCTGCACACTGACGGACAAGTTGGGCATGATTGATATCTATGCTCCAACTTGAGGGGGAGTGTTACAATATATTCCTGTTTTATATATTTTGTTAGTTGTTTTGTTATTTCCATATTATATGTGGACCTCTTTGTAAATGTTTCAGTTTTATATATATGAGGGTGCACACATTGTGCAACCCTACGCTTCCCAAAACTGCTTTGTGTTTCACAGCAATGATGATAGGTGGCAGTGGTGTTTTGTTGGTGGATAGACTGGATATAAGATGACTTGTAACTGTAATGTGATATGATGCACCTGAATCAAGTACCCAAGAAGAAGAACCTACATTAGAAGATTGAGATATGCATGCAGTAGGTCCACTGGGATGTTGTGCAAAGGAAGCCATTAAAGAAACTAAAGATGAGGCTTGTTGAGAAGCTTTGCACTGACAGAATTTGTTGTACTCCTCATTTGTCACCTGAATCTGACAGCTGGTGTCCCTGAAGCGTCATCAATTGATGCCACATTTGCATATGCGATTTTGGGAGGATACAAGTTCATAACATATTTCTTTGTGATGTCCCATCTTGCCACAATGAGAGCATTTTGGGCGTCCATGTCCTTCGTTAGATCGGCCACCACGACCTCCTCGTCCCCCTCATCCTCGTCTACGAGTAGCAGGGTCAGTGCTGATGTGGCCCTTCATGGTAGAGACCATGGCAGATTTGTCTGAGGTAGAGTGAGGGACTTGTTCTATGAAAGCACAAGAAACACGCTGATACGCTTCTGCTAACTTTGAAAGCTCAGACTCGGGAGGGATTTGGCTGCGTACTCCATATTCACATTGAAGACCAACCAAAAATTTGATGACAGCCATTTGATCCCTCTGCTTCTGGAGTTCTTTGAGGTATGTTGTCAGTGAAAGAAGAGAATGAGGTCGTCAATAATGTGAGTTATCTACCCGAAGTATTAAGTCAGATATTTGTCATTTTGTTGAAGATTCTACATCTCTACGGTCATCTCGTACATAAGGAAGATGTTTGACTCGTATATGAGATTAAGATGATCCCAAACATCTTTGCATTTCTCAAGTGACTGGTGAGATCAGCTACTTGTGGTTTCATGGAATTCCACATGACAGAGAGAAGATTGGCATCGGCCTACTCCCATTATTCTAGAGTAGCATCAGTAGGAGGATCCTCGGTGAGATGTTTGTATTTTCCTTGTCCCTTAAACCAGATTTTTACTAATCGACTCCATTGACTGAAGTTCTTCTCATTGAGATTCTGAGTAGTGATTACTTGATCACGGACAAGGAAAGGAGCCATTACTTCCTTCTTTTTTGACACGATGAAGAAAAGAGACAGAACTGAACAGTAGGTGCCTCACATGGCATGTGGGAAACGGTACACGGCGTGTACGAGGATCGCATAGTTCTGACAAGGACCTTACACGGTGTGTAGAGGAACACACGGTGTGTACAAAGACAATAGATTTTGGAGAGGTTGCTGACAACCCGAGGTGTCGCTGATGGACACAGCGTGTACTTTGCCAGAGGTGTAACACTGACTCCTGTTAACACGGCGTGTTGGTGATGGGACACAGCGTGTAAGTTGTCGGAAGTGTAACTCTGTCACCCGCTAACACGGCGTGTCGGAGATGGGCACGTCGTGTAACCAGTCAGGATGTAACCCTACTTCTCGTCAACACGGCGTGTAAGGCAGAAACACGTTGTGTGACTTGCCGCCGCCGGCACAGGAAGAAGATAGAAAAGCTTCATTGTCGCCCTAGTGGATCCTCGAATGATTCTTCTTGATGAGATATCCTAGGCGTGGATCTATCTACCACTATAACTGCGGTTAAGATTGGTGAAGGAGAACAGGATCCTTGATAAGTGAAGGAGATGACATTTCCAAGAAGGGGGAAATGATGCTTCAGATGATGAGTCCCAGATAGAGACAACTTGTGGAGGTGATTTCCACAGTGGAGTTGACTTCCACAGTGGAAAGGGAGAATGACTTCCACAATGAAGAAGGAAATACGATCGCAACGGAGAAGCCTGGTGAGAATGACGTCAACACCGATGAAGATGGATGATGTTGTTGTTGGATGCTTTCTCGGAGAATTAGAGTATCGCTTGCTCTGATACCAAGTAGATGGAAAAGTAATGTGCACAATGAGATACCTTTATAGTGACAGGGCACACTTATGTATATGGACAAGGGTGGTAGCCATACCCATTTACACGGTATGGGATGAATCCCATATACACAAAGAATATACAGGGAAATAAAAAAATAATAAATACAGGGAATAAATACTTCTTATTCTAACATATACAAATATATACATTTTTGTAAATAAAGTAATGTTTATTTGATGTGTCTAAAACAATTACAAGGCGTTCTCTTTTATAGGATAAGAAAGTAAGTGAGAAACAAAACAATAGATATGGGATAAAAGGAAAAGTAAAAGACCGGGATAAGTCTAAAGATAAATAGCATAAAGTATATATATATCACTACTCTCGCTCTAGCTGGATCATAGATATTGTGCATGCCCAGCTTATCCACTGGAGTGGTGTGGTAAAGTAAAAGAAGGTTATGCGATATATCTGATAAGAGGAATAAGTAAAAGAAGGTTATGCGATATATTTGATAAGAGGAATCCCCCATATATATACATAGGATAAGGGGGAAGCGTACATACTTCATATTAAACCCTAATGTGTCAAGACACACTTAGTCCCATATACAAATCGACCCAAATTACTTAATTAACTAAATTAACCAAACTCTCTAACACTCTCCCTTAAGCTGAAGCTTGGGAGAATCACAAGTCAGCTTGCAAACAGAGAGACGGACTAAAAAACAAAGAAGCAGAAACAAAAATATGCCAAGCCCATACAAGAATATTTCTCCCCCTTAGATTATAATAAAGCACTCATCACTCAAATACCCCCCCTCAAGTAGATAACCCAAAGAAAGTATGCAAGCAGCCCGAATTTGTAGCATGGCGCAGGTGCAAGTCGCAAACATGCAACAGAAGCATATTTGTCTAGGCGGCTAGGTGGTCCTTCCCACTTGAGGGAAGCCTAGGTGGGAGCCTAGGCATTTCTACGCGTTCTTCATATTTGTTTATAATTTACATACATACACACACACACACATATATATGATTCTGCATATACATTTAGCTATATTCAAATATATACACATCACTACATCCATTTGTATGTATTAGTTATCCCTAAGCTTAATCGATCGTAACTTTACCCCAATCACACTTGTCATGATCTAAGCTAGACCTGTTCAGCCTTAATTTGAACTAACATGATTTAAATTGGACCTAATTTAACTTAATCTGCCCTAATTTAACCTAAATCATACCTATTCTGGCATAACATGAACTAATCAGATGCAACTTCCCCTAGTTTATCCTACATTGACCTAAATGAGCCCTAATTTGGCAAAATCAGACCTACAATAAGACATGTTTTCTCCCAAACCAGACCTATTTCCCCCCCCCCACCCCAATCAGACCTAATATGCCCGAATTAGATCTGATTTGGCCTAAATCAGACCTGTTCCTTCCCTAAAATTACTAAATTTGGTCTAGTTTGACCAAATTGAGACCTAATCCATGCTAATTTGGTCTTTCAATGTCTTGAATTGGACCTAAAAGGCCTTAGGCATCCAGTTCAGTTATCTGAAAGCCTAGGCGACCAGCTTAAGGCGGCCCACCTAGAGCCTATGGGGGCTAGGTGGGAGCCTTGATTATTATGAGCAGAAGCTTCTTGATCCCATACTTGTCAAGGCGCGCACCTAGGCGGCCGCCTAGGCGTCAAGGCGCCCCAGGGCTGCGCCTAGGCTAGGACGCTTTATTATAATGCTACAGTGACCTAGTTTTGTGGGTCTAGTTGTATATTTACTTATTTTAATGTTTGATATGGCTACACCAATGCTCAAAATTAATAGTGTTGCCTATTTTATGTGCCAAATATCACTTTTTAATTGGATCTAATACTCTTTTTTGGGTTTGACTGGATCTAATACTCTTTTTTGTTTGACTGGATCTAATACTCTTAGTACACATTTGATTTTTCTTAGTTTGCACCTTCAATTCAGATTGTACTAAGTAGCTATGCTATGAAGGATAGTGATTACATTGCTTAATATTTGTAGCTATGTATGAAAATAAATATATATTTATATGTTGATCACTCTTACATTCTTTACAATAATTCTTTTCTTGTCCTTGACATTATTGTCAAATGATAATATATTAGAAATGTACTTGGTTGTTTTTTCATACAATAAAATATATATATATGGAGAGACCGACTATAAATATGTAGATAACTACATATATAACTACACAATGTGTGTATATGAGTGGGGAAAAACCATGACACATGTATATATACATAAAATATATACATAAATTATTATTTTTAAAGGCCGCCTAGGCGCGCCTAGTCGCAAGGCGTCCGGCCCCAACGCCATGTCGCCTTTCCGCCTTAACAAGTATGCTTGATCCAAAGGATGTGGCATATGGAGTAGGTAGTAAATAGCAACAAGAAAGTGTCAGAGTCTTCATCATAGTCGCTATCAACGTAGTCCAGAGAGTGTTGGATCACAGTCCCAATTAGTGATGGATCAGAGTCCCAGAGAATGATGGGTCACAGTCCTAGAGACTGATGAGACACAACAGTAGTAGTCAACACGCTTATAAAGCATGGACAAATCAACGTGCAAACGGAGCACAGATACATAAGAGGGTGATGGAACAAAGTAGCCGAAAGTCAACATGCTCAAGGCACAGACAATGCCAACGTGCAAATAAAGCGCAGACAACAAGTAGAAAGCAGAGTCGACGTAGCCGGATAGAAGATCGTCAGCTTGAATAAGCAAGCAGTAGATATGAGCTCCAGATTGTAAGCTCTCCAAAAAGCATATAGCAGTAAAAGACTTTAAGATGCAAATATCAATAGTAGAAGTCCACTTCAAGAAGTGCATAAAGATCCACAAATATATATAGAGCAGCAAGAAGATTCTCATAGATAGAAGCATAATTAAATTTCCACTCTTCATCTCATCTCTCCTCTATTTCTCCCCTCAAACCAGCCACGGAAAGAACCAAGAGTGGTCGGGGTGGACAATGATAATGAAATGCTTTAGAGGAAAAAGCACTATCATGGGGTTTGGGGGCGGCCCCCAATTAGGGTCTACAATACTTTTCAAAGAGAAATCAAGCACAAATCTCCAAGAAATCAATACCATGACCAAGGTTTTAAAGTGTGTGAGGTGCATCGAGGCATTTTCGGCTTAGCGAGGCAAGGCGTAAGCCTCGAGGCAGTCGAGGCATAAGCCTCAGATTGTACCGAGGTGTACATATAAATATATAAAAATATATATAAATATATCCACATATAATATATATATATAAATAATATACATATATGTATAAACATATATATATATATATGAATACATATATGTACATATATATATAATCCCATATATTTATATATGAATACATATAAGTACGTGTATATAGTCATATATACAGATTTACATATGCATACATGTATATACTATATAGACAGATTTCTATTTTATACTATACAGATTGACATATATATAACAGATATATATAAATATACTATTACTATATAGACAGATTTCTGTTTTATACTTTAGATTTACATATATAACTATACAGATTTACATATCTCTGAAACAGAAATATATATATGTATAGATAGATATACTATTACAAATACACATGTATTTATAGATACATATCTATACATATAAATATAGTTATAATTATACACAGATGCATATATATACACATACACAAGAGAATGTGTACATGCATGCAGCATATAATGATAAAAATAGTAAAATATCCATAGTTGTTAACAAACAAACATACACATATATAGATATGCACATACATATATCTATATACATACAATTTTGGGATAATTTAGCCTCTATTAAGCCCAAAATAGGATAATACAGCCTTTTTTTAGACAGAGTCTGAGGCTTACGCCTCAACGCCTCGATACGCCTCATAAAAACTGAGGCGCACGCCTCTCACTGGCAGACTGAGGCTTAAGCCTCGAGGCGTACCGGATGCTGCCTCGCCTCGAGGCGTACGCCTCTTAAGCCTCGAGGCGCATTTTTTAAAACCATGACCATGACTGTAAAATTCAGCAATAATAAATCAGTGTCTCTGGTTCTCAATTGTGGTTGTTCTTTAGTTTAGGTGTTGATCTATTGGACCAATGATCTTTTGCCAGTTGACGCGGATATTGCTAATCTCCCATCAGCAATCGATAGCGATTAGGAGAGTTTGAAGTGGAGTAATGGGGAAGGCTGAAGGCAGTAAGGCCGATAGGCAGAAAAGTCCACCATTAGCGGTGGAGTTGTTGATGGCAGCGGCAATAGGAGGTGAAGGCCATGATCAACAAGGAGGCACATAGTTGCTTCTACTTGGATCTACTTAGAAGGTGTGATGTCTCTAAAGTTGAAGACCTTGTTTCTTCCTCCACGGGGCCAGTTGCCTCTACTTTGCATAAAGACTCTATTGCAGCCATAGAGGTCACAACTCCTGCTTCAGCTTCTACGATGGGAACTAGCAAACACAACTTATATGCCCTTCTTGTCAAACCAACACCGTCAGCAAATCCTCCATACATACAGAACAAAGGTTTTTCCGTCGACCAGAACTCCAACGACGGCAATGGCATGCCCAGTTGCGTCGGGCAAACCCAACGACAACTTACTTTCGAAGAGACACGGGTACAAGGGTGGCCAACACCACTACATCCCATCCAACGTACCAATATGGTGACCACGTCGTGGCAACACAACCGACCGTCTGCCCAGGGAGCCAATTACGTGACTGCTTCCCCTTTGATCCAGACGGACATTAGATTGTTGGTGACGCCGCGATCTAGAGAAGTAGGGTTGAGTTCTGAAACTTTAGTGGAGGTTGGCTTAGGAGATGCAGTGATGGGTGGGGAGCGATCTCAGGATACTGGCGGGTGTGAGGCTTGCTACAACGTTTGGGATTATGGGAGTAGTATTGCGGCAGTAGGGATTATGGGAGTAGAGGCAAGACTGTTTGAGATATGTGGTTATTAGGTATAACGGTTGATTACAAGGGAAATTTGTCGCTGATTGCGAGGGAGAGAAGGTAAAGATGACGCCAACACGCTGGGGAAGGTAGAAACACATCACGGAAGCTGGATAGATGTCCGACGGCGGCCAAGCAAAGAAGGGCAGTTGTTGCCTGCAGACGGAAGAAACTCTTCTTGTCTCCTCTAGGGTTAGGGTTGGATCACTACTCTGATCCTGTGTGGTAAAGTAAAAGAAGGTTGTGTGATATATTTGATAAGGGGAATCCATCTCCTATATATAGGATTAGGGGGGAAGCTTACAAACTTTAGAGTAAACCCTAATGGGCCAAGATACACTTGGGCCCATTTACAGATAGACGCAAATAACTTAATTAACTAAATTAATTAAACTCTCTAACAAGTAGCAAATATATATTTCAGAAGCAGCTTCGTGAAGATGTTGGCAATTTGATCTTCTATATAATTATATCATCATCATCATAGCCTCAGTCCCAACTATATTGGCGTCGGCTACATGGATCCTTCGTTTCCATTCAGTTCTACCATGGGTCATATTCTGGTCGAGATGTAGAGATTCAAAATCTCTCATTATAAGCACTTCCCATGTTAATTTAGGCCTTCCTCTTCTTCTATTAATTGTGCTCGACTCAATAACATTACTTCATATAGGCGCATTAGTCGGTTTGCGTTACACATGTCCATACAATCTGAGTCGGCCCTCGTGCAACTTGTTCATATCATCTTCTGTACGAATATAAGGAGTGGAAATGCAACCTGACATAATAGATTCTCGGACAAAGTGACGCTCCACCTCTATGTGTTTGGTGCGCTCGTAAAAGGTCAGATTGCTAGCAATAAAAATGGAGGCTTTGTTGTCGCAAAACAGTGGAACATGTTTTGGATGACATATGTCAAATTCTTTGAGAAGTCTTTGGACCCACATTCGTTCACATGTAGTATGAGCCATGGCTCTATACTCAGCTTCAGCACTAGACCGAGCAACAACAGCCTATTTCTTACTTCGCCATGTGATCAAATTTCCTCCAATGGAAGTATAGTGGCTAGAGGTACCAACATAGTCAGAATTTAGAGGAACCATTGAGTTTATAGTGTTCATATCGCCGATATAGTAATCCTTTCCTAGAGAATTCTTCAGATATTTAAGAATGTGACAAGCAACATCCTAGTGACATTGTCGAGGTTTATCCATATACCTACAGACAAGTCATACAGTAGAAATGATGTCAACTCTAGTGACAGTGAGATAAATCAGCTTACCAACCAATTGTCTGTATTGGTAGTTATCAGGATAAGGTGGAGATGATTCATCATTCCAATTTGTATTGGGATCCACAGGGGTACTTGTGGGCTTAGTCCCAAGCATGTTTGTTTCTAAGCGATCA
The DNA here is from genome assembly GCA_963693085.1 of Alisma plantago-aquatica. Lineage (NCBI taxonomy): Eukaryota > Viridiplantae > Streptophyta > Magnoliopsida > Alismatales > Alismataceae > Alisma > Alisma plantago-aquatica. Next base: position 1,125,749,285 of record OY856409.1, on the reverse strand, counting down.
AGGACGTACTTGCGTTGTGAGACAAATGCTAGAAGCCTAGAAGAGGATTGGGAAACCTCAACTCCCAGAAAATATGACTCTCCCTAGATCCTTTGTAACAAAATAATGTTCAAGGTATCTTTTATTTCTTGAATACCCTCCTTGTCACTTCAATATAAAATAATGCCATCCACATGCACAATCTGGAACAAGCCCTGAAGTGGTCTTGTGAACACAAAATGATCACTTCAATATAAAATAATGTCATCTACATGCACAATCTGGAACAAGTCCTGAAGTGGTCTTGTAAACACAAAATGATTAGAGTGAGAGTGCCTGAAGTCAAATTTAAGAAGAATTTGGCGTAATTTGTCATATCACACTCTCGGTCTTTTCCTTAAACAATAGATAGCTTTGCGGAGTCTGCAGACTTTAAAACACTCCCCTGAGCAACAAAACCAGAAGGTTGCTCCATACAGGTCTTCATATAAAAAGGCATTTTTGAAATAAAGTTGATAGAGTCGACAATCCTGATTGACGTAGACAAAGATAAGGACCCTAACAGAATTAAGTCGAGCAACAGGAGAGAATGTTTCAAAATAATTGACTCCATAAGTCTGACTATATCCCTTTACAACTAGGCAGGCTTTCAGTGGTCCAATTGTACCATTTGGATGATACTTCACTGTAAATATCCAACGACAACCTATATAGAGCAATCTAGAGGACGATCAACAAGATCTCAAGCCTGTCAATCACAAAGAGCATCCATCTCGATTTCCATAGCTTGATGCCAGGCAGGATGTCGTAATGCTTGAGTAGCAGTCTTAGGAACAAAAACAACAGAGATAGCAGATGTAAAGCATGCTAAGCTAGCACCAAGGTTAGTAGTAGAGAAAAAACTACTAATAAGATGCTTAGTCCATGAACGGACACCTTTTTCGTAAACTTATCAAAATTTCCAGCTGAGAATTTACCTAGGAGGTATTGTAATCTACCGACGAAGGAGGACGTGGTTGTTGAGGGGCCATAGAGGGAACTATAGCCTTGGTCTTCATTTGTAGACTTTAAGAGGTGGATTGAGAACAATAGTGTTTTCATGAGAAACATCTTCCACTATCTAGGGGAGCGGAGTAGGATCTTAGCTCACTAAATAAAGAGGATCCACACTCAAAATAGTACGGCATATGTTCAAAAAAATATCACATCAACACTGGCAAACCACTGTTGAGTAGATGGGTCATAACAGGAATACCCTTTTTGAGTTCTAGAGTACCCCAAAAATGCACTTAGTGGATCGGGGATCGAGTTTTGTTAACCCTAAGCAGAGATTTTTAACAAAACAGGTACTGCTGAAGATGTGGGGAGGTATAGAGAAAAGGGAGGCATCTAGATAGAGAAGGGTGCATGGGACTTGATCTTTCGAAACCAACGAAGACATCTGGTTAATCAAGTAACAGGCAGTTGAGACAACCTCAACCAAAACATTTTGGGACATTATAGTGAACAAGGATGGTACAAGCAACTTGTAGAAGATGGTGATTTTTCCTCTCTGTAGCACCATTATGTTGTGGTGTGCAGGAGCAGGAAGTCTTATGGATGGTGTCCCATTTGTACAAAAAAAGGCCAACTGATTTTTGCATAAATTCGAAGGCATCATCAGTGCAAAAGACTTTTTTATAAGTTTATCAAATTGGGTTTTAATTTCAAAATAAAATGGCAATAATATCCAAAATGTGATGTGATCTAATAAAAACAGCCAAGTTGCTTGAGGGTAATCATCAATGAAAGTCATAAAGTATCTAAACACAGAAATATTGGTTACCGAACATGATCCGCATCTATCAACATGTAGCACACCAAACAATTTTTTAGAACTAATGTCTTTTTTTAGGAAGAACAGCTCTAGTCTACTTGACAAATGGACACGCTTCACAATGAGAGCCTTTCTCTGATAGCGTAGGAAACAAGCACTTCAATTAGCAATACAAGGATGCCCCAAATGATAGTGCCATTGTAGTCCAGTCATTGAGGAAGATAGCAAAGCAGCAGCAGATTGTGGCACATCTAGGTAGTATAAACCATATGGTCCCTCATGGCTCGAACCAATCCTTGTCTTCGTACGGAGATCCTGAAACACACAACCTTCAGGATCAAATGTGATAGAGCACTTAAGGTTCTTAACAGCTTCACTTATAGACAAAAGATTCAGAGGAATTCTTGGAACATATAACACATATTTCAAAGGTAAATTATCAGAGTGAGAAATGTTCCCAATGCCTTGCACAGGAGTCTGTGTTCCATCAGCCGTTGTAACTGGTGGAACCTTAGTTGTTTTTGTAGGGTAGAAAAATAAGTCAAAGCAACCAGATATATGAGAAGATGCACCGGAGTCAATAACCCGTTTATTTTTACCATAAGATGTGGAAGAAACAAGTAACGCAGAAGAACATGTGTCTTAATTAATAGTTTGCAAAGGCAGTTGTGCTTGAAGAAGTGTCTCAAACTCGGAGTGGATCCACTCAATAGTGGGAAGCATAGTACTAGAGGCAGTAGTGGATGGATCTTCAGAAGTGTCAGTGGTGACTTGGTTTGTCCATGTGGGTTCACCATGTTTAGCTTTGTAGCGATCTTCAGTGTGGTTGTTACGACCATAGAAATTACATAATTTGTTTCCTGGAGGAGGTTGACCATGTCCAGATCTAAGTGGAGGAGGACCACGTCCAGGACCTCCACAAGGACGCCTTGGCCTCGGTCGCGTCCTCGGCCACAATCTCGGCCAGAGTCACCAAAATGAACTCTAAGGGCAGAATTGTTAGAAGATGCAGAGGGTAGGGATGATATGGAGGGAAGTTGTTAGACTCTCTTGAGTAAATCTCATAGAGTAGGCAAGGGATCGCTACAAAAGACATGATCAAAGACTCCAGAAAAGGTATTAGGTAGTCCAACCAAAAAATGAACTAATTGAAGTTCATTACGTTGACGTTGAACCTCTTTACCTCGTACTCATCCCAAAGAGCCGAATACTAGTGGTAATAATCCTCCACAGAGTTGTCAGTTGAGTATTCTTTTTTGTCGAGATTCTTAAAGATGGTGAACACCCTTTTAGGATTTCTCTGGTGAGAGTGCACATGTGAGAGTTGGTCCAACATGACATTAGTCGTCTGGAGGCGAAGAAGAGATTGACTAATCTTTGGTTCGGGTTGTTAACCATCCATGTCATTATGCCCGAGTCGTCTTTAGTCCATTGAGCATGGGCTTGTTTGGCTTTTTCATCAGTAATTTCAATAGGAGGTGTTGGTGCATCAGAAGTGATATGAGAATACTTCCCATACGACTTTGACATAAAGTTCAACAGAAGCCTGACCATAGATGGTAGTGGAGTCGTCGAATTTTTGGGTTGTAACACATAGCGACCTGGTAGGACCAATAGACGCCATGGGTTAAGGTGTGGCAAAGCACACAGAAGTAGGAGACGAAGTAGTGTGCCACGACACACTAAACAACAGTAACAACAGATGACTCGAATCACTAGAGCATATGAACCCACATAGGGACAGCAGAGATATGCTACAAAGGAGCCTACGCCACAATGAGATTTTAATTCACCGTGTGGCGTAGGCAGAAGACGACGAACGTCGTCTAACGCATCAACAGGCTAATTGTAGACGGGTGTAGAATAGATGGATGATGATGGAGAGAGAGACGAAGGGAGTTAGAGGGATAGCAAGAGAGGAAGAGGTGGCAGCATGAGGATAGGGGAAGGTAGGAGGAAAGGAGGAATGGAGGGGAGGGGTTGGCAGCGGCTGGGAGGGTTGGAGGAAGGGTGGAGGGAGTGGTGGGGGTGACGACGGTAGAGAGGGAGGGGGTGGGCGGTGACAGCAAGCATGAGAGAAGGAGGGGGCGGCGGCGGGAGGGATAGAGGGAAAGGAAGAAGTGGGAGAAGAGTGGCGGCTATGGAGGGAAGCATAGGGTTAGGGTGGGAGGGGAAAGGGTGGGGAGGCTAGGATGGATCATAAACCTTTGATAAAATGTAAACAAAGCAATGTTTATTTGATGTCTACAACAATTACAATTTACAAGTCACACTCTTTTATAGGATAAGAGAGTAGGTGAGATGTTAAAAACAATAGATATGGGATAAAAGGAAAAGTAAAAGACTAGGTAAGTCTAAAGCATATGTATTAATAATTTCAACATATAATCATATATTTATACACATACATTTACATATATGCACGAATACATTTCACATATATAGATATACATAGATGCATATAGATATATACATTCATTCTAAATATATAAACATATATATACATACATGTATACATTTTAACGTTTAAACAAATACTTACATGAATTACACATGCATTTTTAATACATATACATATACAAGCATATTATACATGCATATCTATAATTTATATGTCTACATGAAAATATATAATATTGTATATTCTACAATTAAAATAAAATATTTTATAAGTTCAATACATATGATTATATATTACTAATTCCGAAAATACAATGTACATAGACCTGGTTGTATTTATGGACTTAGTTGTGAATCTGTAAACAAGTTAGGGTTACATGTAAATTTTAAAGCAAGTCATGAGATAGACTGCATACTAAGTCGTCTCTTTCCCATTATTACACTTTCTACATGGTAGCCTCTTCTTGTCATAGTTGAGTCACTTATATCGACTATTCCACAAGAAATTATCAAGGTGCCACCTATTGTCCTCATAATACTCAGGTTTATACATGTCAGTAGGGGTGTTCCACGTCAAGAAACGCAAACTTCTTTGTATGGCCAGGTGGATGTAAGCATTGATTATAGGCATTGTTAGAAATAGATCTTTATCCTTTTATTATGTTTATTTCAAATACCTCTTTACTATGGCTTCACTATGTAATTGTTCCATTTCTTTCCTCCATATGATAAAGGATAATCTTCTATAGCCGTTAAGGTTCGGCACCAAATTATTCACATGATACCAGAGCGATTATCCCTCTAGGGCATGCAACCATAAGGTGCCACCTCTTCCTCCTCTCTCACTTCTCTTGCGTTTCCGCCCCCTCTTCCTTCAGGATTGTCGCCACCGGCCCTCCTTTCCTCTCCATGTGTGTTGCCGCCTCTAGGAAACCCGTCGCGGCCGTGGCTGCTTGAAGAGAAGGGGAGGTACGCTCTCTTTCTATCGGCTAGGAGGACAAACAATCTTTCTCATCGCTCTTCTTCCTCTCCACGTACTCCCCAAGCGTGGATAAGAGCCTTCATTTCCAGTGGTTGTTGATGCACCAAAGTAGCATCATCGTCTTCAACATGTGATGACACTTCTTGACATCATCACACGAGGCATCTACCTGATGCCTTGCCTCCAATCTCGTGACGGCACATCTTCATGTCCGAGAGCATCTTCAATGTTGAGATACAACATGTCATTTGTTAGACATGTAGTGTCGTCACACAGACACCGCAGGTATTTGTGTTTAAATGCTCCATGTAATTGTCCTGGTATTTGAAATAGAGTTGTTTGTCTATGGTATGTCACATATATCATTTTTATTTTGAATTATTACTATGAATGCATGATTTCTAGCTTTTTCTACTATGCACCCTCCACCCAATTTTTATACGATGATTGTGTTATAAAGGATCGCATTTGCTTAAATAAGACTTGGAGCTATAAAATTAAATTTTGATTACTTGTTCCTCTATCTCTTACATTGTTTGGAATAATTATTTTCTTATTTTTAGCTTAATGTTAATTAGACTTTATTAAAGTTGTAATTGGTTATGTTTCTGTAACATACGATATAAGTTTATGAGGGGATCAACATTTATATATGCATATACCGACATATACAACGATAAAATATGTGTAGATTGGGGGAGAAATGTTTATAAAAATCATTAAAGACATGTATATGTACAAGGGAAACTGATGGAATTTTTTATTTATAAAAGTCGGCAAGGTGCCCAGCCTTGGCGCCTTGTCCAGGGATGAAACAAATGACCTAAACCAACCCAAAGCAACCTAAACATTGTGGATCTTTTAGGTTATGCTTGAATTCCAGGTCAGATCAAATTTAATTTAGGTCAAATCAAACCACGTTAGGTCTAGTTTGAGTTGGATTGGATTGTGTCCACTTCAAGTCAGGTTAGGTTTCGAGTTTGCCAGATTTTCTATTTTGTTTTTGCTAATATTTATAATTAGATTTTTATAAAAAAAATTGGGTCATGTTCAGGTTGGATCTATGTGGGTTCAAGCAAACAACTCTTGTTTGGGTTGGGTTCCCAACCTAGTGACATGCCTAGCCTTGACGCCTCGTCGCCTTGATAAGTGTTAAAATATGTTTATTGTGCTTTGTGTTACCTTGTTTCCCTACTCTTAGTTTAATCCCATATTGCTTATCCATGTACTTATACCTCTCTTTCTACTCATGTATAAAGAGGGGTATTGTATCGTTTGTAATTATCTCAATAAGAAAGACTCTTTTTAACATACAAGAGTGGTACGTTTTGTCCAAACTTTGTTTCCAAGCAAGGAGAGTGTCGCCCCTCTTTCCCTCCCTGCCAGCGTCAATGCCCTTCTCCCTCTCCTTGCCGCCACCACCCTTCTTCCCTCCTGGTTTCCTACTGTTGATGCCTCCTTCTCTTCATCCTTTTTCCCCGTCGTTAGCGCTCCTTCTCATCCTCCTCTCCCCTAGCTTCCGCCAACTCCCCTTCTTCCTCCTTGTTGTTGTTATTGATCCCTCCCCCCTTCTCCTCCCAACCCCTAACCAGCACCGCCACCTATTTCCTATGACCCAACCATACCCACCACCACATCCCTCCAGACCCCCAAAAGCCACTGCCACCCCCTGTAGCCTTTCCCTCCATTGTCACCACCCCATGTAATCCCCACCGGCTACTTCTGTCTTATTTCTAAAACCACCTTCTTTACGCCACTTTTTCCCTTTCTTCTTCAGGGACTTGTCCCCCTGCTTTCTGTGTTACATGTTCCTTTAGTTGGAGATTGTGATGTAGGTATCCTTGTTGTTGCCCATGTACTAAGTTCTATTGCACTACTACTGTTGACTTCTACATGAGCTCGTGCTACTGACTCTTATTATCGGTTCATGTTACTGTTGCAAGTGTATAGCCACACGTCTATTATCTTCTTTTGTTGTTGTCTCATGTATCTTGGGACCGCTTGACATGGCTACTACCACTAATGCATTATGTTCTCTATTTTACTACTATGAAACTTGATGGCTCCAACTATCATACGTGGTTCACCTTATTTAAACTCTACGTGAAGGCCAAAGGAAAATACTCTCAGCTTGATACTGCGGCTCTCATTCCCCCTGGGCTACCTACTGTTAATGAAAAAGCCAAGCAAATCTATTTCTCTTAGTCAAGGATGACTCTAGTGTTATGACATGGATGGTCAATAGTGGTGAGTCGAAGATTAGTCAATCCCTTCTCCGCCTTGAGATTGCCAGAGCTAAGTGGGATCAACTCTCCCATGTCTACTCCTATCAACAAAATCTAAAGGGCTTTAAAATCTTCAAGATGAGTTTTTTACTGTCCCTATTCTATAGAGGACTTATAATCAATGTTGTCCTCTTTGGGACAAATTTGATAGCTATCATCCCCTATCGTTGATTATGTTCAGTATAGTGATCATCTTCTGACTCTTCTGATGTCCTCAAACGTGTTCAGCATATTCCTTCTGTCGCCCATCTTCTTTAGCGCCTCCTGACACTTTGCCTTTGTTGCTTGCTCGAGAGATCGTGGTCGTGGCCACTCTTCTAGGGGCCCTGGAGATGGACAAAGACAGACTACTCCAGGACAGAGACATTGTAAATTTTATGGGTGCAACAATCATACAGGAGCGGTGATGGGCCAAGCATGGCGAACCTACGTGGGCTAATCAAGTATTTGATGAGGATGTTGATTCTGATATGGTTTCCCTATCGGGCTCCGCTAATCGTTCTGTTAAATAACTTCAATCTGAGTTTGAGAAGATGCGCCATGAACATATTCGTGCCCAAACTATTGTAGCTCGTCCAGATGGAGGTTCTGCCTTCCTCGCTCCTCCTACTACATATGGTAAACACAAATGGGTGATAAATTTTGGTGCCTCATCACACATCTCTTGGAATCCATCTTTGCTCTCGTTCTTACTAAAACTATTGGCATACCTCCAGCTATGGTTTTGATGGTTCTCGCTCTCATGTGCATGGCATTGGGGGCATTCTGACATCTACCAAGCTACTACAGAAATATGCTCTCTATGTTTCCAAATTCCCTTTGAATTTACTTTATGTTGCTAAAACCCTGATACAGCTTCAGTGCTCCATTACATTTGACCCTGATGGTTGTATTTTTTAGGATCTCCACATGAAGACGAGGATTGGTTCGGGCCATAAAGGACCAGATGGACTATATTACTTGGATATACTGTGTGCTACTACTGCTTGCTATCTTCCGTCGTACCTGGATCACAGTGCCATTACTGTCTTGGGCATCTTTGCGCTACAAAATCTAAACATTTACTTCCTTCTATTTCTGATTCTATTTTTTAATGTGAGGCATGCCAGCTAGGTAAACAGACTTGTACTACTTTTCCTAGAAAAATGAGCATTGGTTCTTTTATTTTGATGTTGTTCATGCTAATATTTTGGGGACCTTGTTCTGTGATGAGTTTATCTGGCTTTGACATTTAATTACATTCATTGGTGACTATTCTAGAGCTACTTGGTTGTTTATGTTGAAAGATTGCGCCCATATTCTGGAAACCATTAAAAGTTTCTTAAAATCATTTCTCGAGGCCCAATAAAAAATTTCGTGCTGACAATGCACTTGATTTTATGCAACATTATGCTTGTGATTTTCGTAAAAGTATGGGAACCCTCCACCAAACTTCTTGTGCATACACACCTCAGGGCAATGGTGTTGTTGAATGGAAAAGTTGCCATCTACAAGAGGTAGCTAGGATGATTATGCTTTATGATTATGTCCCCAAACATTTCTGGCATGTACTACCGCCTGCATTTCTTAAAATGAAATATAGTAAAACAAAATTTGTGTGTTTGTGTTGAGGGGGTTGGAAGTTGTGCATAATATACACATTTTTATAGGTTATGTACTACAAGTGAATACATCCTTATTCCTAAGTGATGCAGAAAGCCTGTAACAATTTCATGTTCAAGTTCAAATTGTGCATTCATCGTGACCACTGGCATGGAACAAAATTTTGATCCGAACTGTGAAATTTCACTCAAAATTTCCTTTTATTGCAATCGGACATCGAAACCTACAATCGGACATGTGAAACACATAAATGCAGGGAATGGGACGTAATTTCGCAAAAATTTCAACCCTAGGTGCAAAATTTTCGACAAAAATGGTGAAATTTCGCAACAAAAGGCCCGGTTTGGGCCGTAATTTCGCGAAATGGTACAGAAACAAATTAAATTTCGAGAAATTTGTTCTAAAAGTTGATAATGCTACATCTTGGGTATCTTGGCAAAAAAATTCTAATCTCTTGCTTCTAAAGGCTACCTTTCTTAATTCCAAGGTATGTTTCCCCTATCCCTAGACCATATACATTACCTTCATCAATTTCTACACTCTTCTATAGAGATATGGAGAAATACTCTAAAAATAGCAAAGTTCTTTCTTAGATCTATGCGTAAATGTCCCATGTAACCTACTTAAATGCTAACACTAAAATTATACAAGTTGTAGTTGGTATGTTTGGAGCTTGTAACTGTAAATTTTAAATTCTAAGTTGTAACTTGAAGCTTTTAACAAACTAACTGTCTAGCAGACTGGACATTTCTGTTCATTTGTGCACTACTCATCAAAACATGTATCCCACCCTAACCTCTAAACATATCAATATATTATATAGTCTAGTGTGTTTATGTCTCAACATTGTGTTTGCAAAATTTCATAAGTTAATTCCTTCATTTTGCCATCGAAATCCTGTCAAAATTGTTTAGCTTCCTTCACTTACAAATGTGGGAGACCCCCCCACCCCACATATCCAATATGAAATATTATTGCATATTTAAGTAGATCTTGGCGTTTAGATCGTCCTGGTAAATTTTAATGATTTAATTCGCTTATTTGGTCGTCAAAATCGTTAGGGCCGTTAATATTGAAATTTCGTGCGAAATTTCGAAAAATTTCTGTTTTTGGGCCATCGAAATCAGACATTTAATTATATGACCACTGGCAACTATACAAGGTTCATACAATTTTCATTTCTATCTTCCTAAGCATGTTGGATATAAATTTTCATGATGAGTTGCTTCAGTTAAATGATTGAAAAACAAATGGGATACTTATCAAGGCACACAAAGTGCCCAAAGGTGTGCAATGGTTTGCACCTAGAGCTTTTTTTGTGGGTTACCATGTCTAATTCTTGGGGACTTCTCCATTTTAGGGCTCTAGTGTGCAAATTGTTCTCTATATTAGGGTCCTAGTTATTGTAGGTTATGTACCGCAGGCGAATATATCCTTATTCTACTGTGATGCACAGATCCATGCATTATTCTTGCAACTATTGCATATCCAAGTTCAAATCGTGCAGTCATCATGACCACTAGCAACTATACAACACAAGGTTGGTATGATTTTCATTTTTAATTTTCTGTAAATGATGGATATTTGATTTTCATGATCAGGTGTCAGGTAAAAGATTGAAAAACAAATGGGATCACTCAAGGTGCCCAAGGGGGTGCTGCACTGTCACCTTGAGTTGTTTGTTGTGGGTCGCCACATCTAGAATAGTTCATTTTAAGGCCGTAGAGTTGAAATTATTGTCCATATTAGGAGCCTAGTTATTGTGATGCCTAATTTTAGGTTGCCTTTGTACGCACCTTGACTCCATTTTTTATGTTATGGAGTATGTTTGCTTATAATGGCTCTAACTGCAAGGAGAAAGATCATAGTAATTATGTTAGAGCCATTATAGGAACTTCACAAACACATTACCACCAAAATAATATATGTATTCTTTTATTGGGATAGCCCGAAAAATGGTTGCCAAGGCATTAAGGCGATTGGGGTGCCTTGTTGCTTATGTACGCATTGTGTGTGTGTGTGCATACATACGCAGATATCATTTCTAAATTTTCCAGTACAGTTGACCACACTTTTAACAAATTTTATGAGAATTTCCAAATTTTCTACATAATTAGCTAATTTAGAATTTTAGCTCTCCCCTACAAATCCAGGATCTCTTATTTGTAACCATGTGTCAAATAAACTTACAACCCCAACTTCAATTACTTCAGCCAAACATTGACCTTACTCTTGAGTTATAATTGCACAAATTGGACAGGGTGCGGAAAGGTTTTTCTATTATTCCTGAATGAATCAGACAAGAAAGTAAAATTAATACTACAACAAAATAATACTTTACCTGATCTTCTAGTATGATTCCAGCAAAACCAGCTCGAATGAACCCTTTCACAGTTCTCTTGACATTCATACAATTGCCATATCCGTTGTCTCCATCACCAATGACTGGAATAGACACAGCCTGTGTAATCAAATTTCCTTGATCTACCATTTCTCCATATGATATGAGGCCAACGTCGGGCAAACCAAGTCTGGAAGCAGATATTGAAAATCCTAAAAGAAAATTAAATTAGAGATAGCATCTCTACAAAATAATTGTTCAGTAGAGCAATTTTCTACAGGCCCTAATTACTTCGAGTATAACGTACATACTATGCATTTAAGTCCCTGAACATTATGGAATGGAAGGTGGAAAAATAACAGTTGAGATTTATCAACACTATCCATATGCTTATTACATAAACAGCCATTAGGATTTCAAGTTTATATATGTAATACTTCCTAATTTCTATGACAAAACTACCTCTTGAGCAAGCATAAACAAATCAAGTATGCCAGCATGCCACATAAGCTTGTGAACATAACGTCTTCATCAGGCCCTAATTACTTCGAGTATAACGTACATACTATGCATTTAAGTCCCTGAACATTATGGAATGGAAGGTGGAAAAATAACAGTTGAGATTTATCAACACTATCCATATGCTTATTACATAAACAGCCATTAGGATTTCAAGTTTATATATGTAATACTTCCTAATTTCTATGACAAAACTACCTCTTGAGCAAGCATAAACAAATCAAGTATGCCAGCATGCCACATAAGCTTGTGAACATAACGTCTTCATCAGGGGTGTTCAGATCGATATCACAAAATGTTAAGACAACGAGCTCATTGCATTACCTTGAGAGGTAGATAGCCTTTTGAACTTCACATTAATTGCACTAGCTTTGGAAGGAAACTTCTACCTTTTGAAGGATAGACTCTAACAATTAGGCCCTTGTTTGACACCCGACTAAAAGCGGGCCACGTCTTTTTACTTCACATATGTAAGTTCCAATCCCAATTAGCTTCCAGTGGTGTTTGGTAGCACCTGGACTCAATCAGGATTAGGAGGCTAACAAAATTGACCCTTGTTTCAGGAACATCCCAGTCATGACCCCTTAACTTAGTCTCCTGGTTCGGATTAGGGTAGGGTGCTGGGATGAGGGCATTGCTTTACACCCAATTTCATCCCTTGCCCATCCATTGATCTAGTGATCCTCGCGAGTGCTAGGACTAGAGAACTTGCAGCACAAATGCAATGGTGTGGCTGGAGACCTCATGGCGCGACTATGAAGTTATGCCTTGTGACTCGTGGCAATATAGCTAGAGACCTCGCGGAACAAGGCTTCGCAACTGTGATTCTTTGTGTTAACATATCTCTTTATTATCTGTATTATTTATTTCTGTAATTTTCTTATTATTGTTGTACCTCTATGTAATTTTCCCATTTATATAAATAAAGAGGAGATGGCTCTCAGCCATCTCACGCTGCACTACACAGCCCTTACGGCAACCAACATGGTATCAAAGCCTCTGTCCGATCCGCTTCTCCCCTAGCCGCCGCGTCACCAACAAGAGCAGCGCCGACCTCCACCGCCGCCGCCGACAGCAGGGACCGTAGCCGCCGCCGCCGCTGGGCTAGCGGCCTCCAGCCACCGCCGCCGCTGGATTAGTTCCAGCCTCCCCTAGCCGCCACTGGTGTAGGTTCAGCCGCCCAAGCCCGGAGACACAACCGATCTCACCGCGGTTCTTCCATCTATCGTTGTTATCCATAGCAACTGTCGGCTAGATCAACAGGTGATGTAGTTGCTGTTTGGGGTTCTCAGTTGATCCAACGGGTGTCTAAAACCTAAACCGAAGGACTCGTCACCTCCGAAGTGTGTTCCTAATCACATCTTCTCCATGTGTGATTAGGAAAATCGATTGGAGGCTGTGGATGCGTCAGTAACACATCTTTCTGTGGTGTGACGTGTATCTCTCTGTCACTCAAGCTTTCACTGTGACGCGTATCAGTCTGTCACAAAGTCCCGTTAAATCATGGTGGATACCAAGATGTCTACTATCTACAACGAGATGTCTCCTATCCCCTCTATAAAGTTGAATGGGAAGAATTATCTTCTATGGATGAATGTTGTCCATACAATTTTGGAGTCCCGTGACAAGGCGAGGCATGTTGACTCTGTTCCCCCTGCTGCTACTAATCATCGTACAAAATTTCGATCGAAATTGTGAAATTTCGACCGAAATTTCCGATTTTTTTTTCAATCGGACATCAAAACGCATGTACGCAGAGAATGGGACGTCATTTCGCATAAATTTCGTTAAAATTTCGCACTTAGGTGCGAAATTTCGCAAAACAGTGCAAATTTCACCCAGTTTGGGCCATAATTTCGCAAAATGACACAAAATTTCGATAGAAATTTCGAGATATTTGTTCCTAAGACTGTTGCCACTACATGTTAGGTATTTTGGCGATTCTCTTTGTATCTTTTGCTTATAGAGGCTATTTTCTTTGATTCTAAGGTATGTTTCCCCTATCCCTAGCCCATGTATACCTCTTTCTATGTTTACACTCTTCTAAAAGATGTGAAGAGATACTATGAAAAATAACAAAGTTCTAAGTGATGTTGCTACATGTTAGGTATTTTGGCGATTCTCTTTCGAAAATCACATGAACTACAAACAAACTTGAGGATCTATGAAATAATAGTATTAAGTCTGCAATTCTACAATAAATTTGTTATTATTACACATATTTATACATAAAATGACTTAAAAATAATGCATTTTCTTTGATCTATGTATACATGACCCATGTAACCTAACTAAATTTTAACACTAGACTTATATAAGTTGTAACATGTAAGTTTGTAACTTGCAACTGTAAGTTTTAAGGTCTAAGTGGTAAATTGTGGGTTTGTAAGCTGTTTACAGTCTAACGGACTTGACAATTTTGTTCATTTGTGCACTCACTCATCAAGACATGGATCCCACCCTAACCTCTAAACATATAGATTTATTATATAATCTAGTGTGTTTATGTCTAGACTTTGTGTTTGCAGAATTTCAAAGCATAATTCCTTCATTTTGCCATCGAAATTCTATCGAAATTGTTCAGCTTCCTTCACTTACAAATGTGGGAGACCCCCCCATATCCAATATGAAATATTATTGCATATTTGAGTAGATCTTGGCGTTTAGATCATCCTGGTAAATTTTCATGATTTAATTCGCTTATTTGGTCGTCGAAATCGTTAGGGCCGTAAATATCAAAATTTAGTGCGAAATTTCGAAAAATTTCTGTTTATGGGCCATTGGACACGGCATCGAAATCGGACATTTAATTCTATGCTACTGATAAAGAATACGTTGAGTGGAAGCGTCATGACAGTCTTGTGAAGACTTGGTTGTGGGGGAGTATGGAACCTGCGATTGCTGCAAGGTTCATGTTTTATTCTACAGCCAAGGAGATATGGGACGCAGTGAAGAAGCATTACTCTCAGGAGAAGAATGCTCTTCGCCAGTTTATGATCTATGACCGTCTTTTTGCAGAGAGACAAGGTGACAGGTCACTAGAAGAATATTTTGGAGCGATTCATGCTATTACCCAAGAGCTGAGTTACTATCAACCTGTGACAGTTGCAGAGCAGGTCAAAGACAGAGATGATTTGATTACTGCCAAGTTCTTGTCTGGACTTAGTTCTTCCTGCAACTCTGCCCGGAGTGTTATCCTTGCCTCTGATAAATTGCCCAGCTTTGAGGAAGCCTACTCGAGGATTCAACAATCCAACTTTGAGTCTGTTGATCCTACACCGGTAGTATCTTCTAGGGAGTCTCACGCATCTGTAGTTGCTGCAGTGCGAGGTGGACAACCTGGTATGGGGAAAGGACGCAGAACACGTCCCAGGTGTACTTTTTGTGACAAACTAGGATATATGGTGGAGAAATGTTGGAAGAAACATGGGAGACCTGCTGCACCACCGGTGGGGGCAGCAAATTATGCCACTACTCCTGAGCCTTCTGCATCTCCAGTTGTGAGTTCTAGCTCCTCGGGCATCACTCTCACCCAGGAGGAGTATGACCGATTTATTCTTGCCACTCAGCACATGAATCTGGGATCGTCATCTTCAACAAACCTGGCATTTACTACGGGTAATCAGGCTACATCCCTTATAGCTTCTGGTTCTACTTCTTCTTGGGTGGTTGACTCTGGCGCATCACAGCATATGACTGGTATGAGGAGATTGCTCCACTCTATTGACTCGTATATTCCTCATCAATCTATTACACTGGCAGATGGTTCAGTAAGAAGGGTGTTAGCTAGTGGATCTGTTCCTCTAACACCTAAAATTGATCTTAAATCTGTGCATTTTGTGCCTGAGTTTCCTTTCAATCTTCTTTTTGTTGCAAAATTGATTGACACTGTAAAATGTACAGTAACATTTAGGCCCTCTTGTTTTGTATTACAGGATCTCAAGAGTATGAGGACGATTGGTGGGGGGCTAGGAAATGTGATCTCTACCTCTTCCATGGTGATAGTCTGCCTCGCCAAGTATTTGCTCCTGCTCCAGTCGTCCTGTTGAGTGGTTCCCCTTTACTATGGCATTGCAGATATGGACTTCCGTCTTTAGAGAGCCTGAGGAAGTTGGAACCTGAGTTGTCCCAAGTGTCATCTTTAGAATGTCAGTCATGTCAGTTGGGAAAGCATCATAGATTGTCTTATCCCAGTCGTGTCAATAAACGGGCATCGTCCCCCTTTGAGTTGGTTCATAGTGATGTATAGGGTCCTGTTAAAGACCAGAGTTATAATGGTTTTTGTTATTTTATTTTTTTTGTGGATGATTTTTCCCGTATGAAATGGATCTATTTACTCAAAAGTCGAGAGTTTGTGTTGTCAATTGTTAAACATTTTCATAAAGAAATAAAGGTTCAATTTAATTGCAACATTAAAGTTCTTGTATCTGATAATGCTTCAGAGTATGCTCAAAAAGCCATGTCTGACTTTTGCAGTTCTATTGACATGATTCATCATACATCCTGTCCTCACACCCCTCAATAAAATGGGGTGGCCGAGAGGAAAAATCGCCACCTTCTTGATGTTGCCAGGTCTATCATGTTTCAGTCCAATGTGCCCAAGAAATTCTGGTTTGAGGCCCTCCTCACTGCCTGCTTCTTAATTAATAAAGGTTCAATTTGATTGCAACATTAAAGTTCTTCAATCTGATAATGCTTCAGAGTATGCTCAAAAAGCCATGTCTGACTTTTGCAGTTCTGTTGGCATGATTCATCATACATCCTGTCCTCACACCCCTCAACAAAATGGGGTGGCCGAGAGGAAAAATCGCCACCTTGATGTTGTCAGGTCTATCATGTTTCAGTCCAATGTGCCCAAGAAATTCTGGTCTGAGGCCCTTCTCACTGCCTGCTTCTTAAATAATAGACAACCCTCCTCTGTTCTCAAATGGCGCACTCCTTTCTCTGTGTTACGTCCCACGGATCAGCCCTTTCCTATTCCCCATAGAGTGTTTGGCTGCACCTTTGTCCACAATTTTGACCCTAAGGCTGACAAGTTATCCCCTAGATCGATTAAAACATTGTTCCTTGGGTACTCTGGTACTAGCAAAGGATACAAGTGTTATTGTCCTAGTCTGCGCCGCATGTTTGTGTCTAGGGATGTTACTTTCCATGAGACTACATATTTTTCTGGTGCCATGAGTAAGGGGGAGCATCTGAGTGAGGGAGTGCCACCATCTTTTCAGAGTGAGAGAGTGTTACCATCTGTGCAGAGTGAGGGTCTGCCACCTATCATTCCTGATTATACTATCATTCAGGAAAAACAGTTAGCAGATGAATCTGTAATTGAGCATTATCCACATGTTTATAGCAGGCGAGGTAGACAGAATCCAGAAGAAATAGCGACACCAGTCTATGTGCCTTCCCCATCGTCTCCTACTCCAGAGATTCCTGCATCCGATCTTGACATTCCTATTGCTGTCTGAAAAGGTACTCGTTCCTGCACTATTCGACATCCTATTGTAAATGTGTGTTGTTTGCCCAAATTATCTAAACAGGCTCGTGCATTTGCTATTGGGATTGATTCTGTGGATATACCGAGGAATCGTCATGATGCTATGAAGGACAGCGGCTGGAAACAGGCAATGCAGATTGAAATGTCAGCTCTATTACATAATGGCACCTGGGATCTTGTTGACTTACCTGCAAGTAAGAAGGCTATGGGATGTAGATGGGTATTCACCATCAAACACAATCCAGATGGCTCAGTTGAAAGGTTGAAAGCCAGATTGGTGGCTAAAGACTATACACAGACATATGGGGTCGACCTCTTTGAGACTTTTTCCCCTGTAGCTCGTCTGAATTCTGTGTAGATTATTATTTCTCTGGCCGCTACTTTTAATTGGCCTCTTTTTCAGCTGGACGTCAAAAATGCCTTCATGGTGATTTGCAGGAAGAGGTTTATATGGAGCAACCTCCTGGTTTTGTTGCTCGGGGGGAGTATCAGAAGGTGTGTAAACTGAAGAAGGCCATATATGGACTGAAACAATCTCCTAGAGTCTGGTTTGACAAGTTCAGTGATGTTGTTCTGCAAATGGGCTTCTCTCGTTCTGTGACTGATCTCTCGTTCTGTGACTGATCACTCGTTATTTTATTCTACTTCTTCATGTGGATCTATAATTATTGTTGTGTATGTTGATGACATAGTGATTGCTGGCAGTGATTAGTGATTGCTGGCAGTGATTCTACAGGAATATCACGAGTGAAGGAATGCAGGGACACTTCCAAACAAAGGATCTGGGTAAACTGAGATATTTTCTGGGCATTGAGGTACTTAGATCTCATGCAGGTATCGCCCTATCTCAGAGGAAATATGTGCTAGACTTATTACAGGAGACAGGCATGACCGAGTCCAAGCCAGTATTTACTCCTATGGACTATCACATCAAAGAAATGGCTGATGATTCAGAGTATTCAGATCCAGGATATTACAGGAAGATTGTTAGTAAACTGATATATTTGACTGTTACACGGCCTGATATTTCCTTTGATGTAAGGGTGGTGAGTCAGCATATAAGCTCACCACGGCAGTCACATTAGACAGCGGTCTGTCGAATTTTGAGATACCTGAAAAGTGCTCCCGGAAAGGGAATCACTTATTATAAACCGAAGACGCCTGCTTCTACTTTGGTACTTACAGGTTATGCAGATGCAGACTGGGCTGGAAATCAGACTGACAGGAGATCTACATTAGGATACTGCACTTTTCTAGGGAATCATCTGATCACCTGAAAGGTAAAAAGCAAAATGTTGTGGCAAGATCTAGCACTGAGGCTGAATAGCGGGCAATGGCACATGCATGTTGTGAGTTACAATGGATAAAATCTATTTTTTCTGAGTTGAAGATTCATGTTTCATCTATCATGGAACTCAAGTGTGACAACCAAGCAGCTATACACATTGCCAGGAATCTTATCTTTCATGAGCGCACGAAGCATATAGAAGTTGATTGCCATTTTATCCGAGATCAGATCAAGAATGGTGTTGTTGTAACACCATATGTCAAGTCTGAAGATCAACTGGCAGATATTCTGATAAAGCCATTGGGTCCAGCAGTATTTCATAATCTATGTGGCAAGCTGGGCATACACAACGTGTACACTCCAGCTTGAGGGGAGTGTTAACATATCTCTTTATTATCTGTATTATTTATTTCTGTAATTTTCTTATTACTGTTTACCTCTATGTAATTTGCCCATTTATATAATAAAGAAGAGATGGCTCTCAGCCATCTCGCGCTGCACTACGCAGCCCTTACGGCAACCGACACTTTGCATGTGCTCTCTCCCTCTATCTTGCTGCCTGCAGAACTTCCCATCTTGATTTTGCAACTCAGATCTACTCCGGTTGCCTCCAATCTACTTCCTATAATCTAGTTTGTGTTGTGTTTTCTTTCGTGCTCTACCCACGTTGGGCTAGTTGTCGTGGACATCATCCCATTGTTGTTATCCGCGTACGTCGCTACATGGGTGAGTGGTTGTAGGTCGGCGTCCATTATGGGTTCATCTTCCCAGTGCATGCACAACGAAAGCATTACTTTCCCGAAAGTTAATATTCACATTATCCCCTTTCCTCCATCAGTTTATAACCTGATGTGTGAGGTTGTCATGGTCAACCTGCATTGTATCTATCTGCAACCTAGTCCTAGCTTTTGCTTTCCACCATGGACTGAGGCAGTGACTATGGTTGGCCATTACCATCCTTATTACCCTCGCGAACTGACTGGGATGCTTATATTCCATAGAGCACCTATTCTATCCTTGCCTTGCATTCCATGATGATGATTGGGGTGTTACTCTTGACTTTAATCAGCTCTGTTGCGTCAGAGGAAACGGATGATCTTTTCAGAAAAAACTCGATGACCTTTTTCAGGAAATCCTGCTCCATTTTTTTATTATGAAATGCTATTGATCTCCATATATTTTCCTTTTGACCCTAATTTCTCTTATTGTGCATCTACTGGTGATGCTGGCCTTGTAATAGACGTATGATTTAACATGTACCTAGCTTTCTTATGCCAGACTGATGGTTCTGTTCAACATTGAATATTTGATTCCGACAAAATCTCCCATCGGTTATCATTAATCGACATGCCATTTCAATTTGTTGTTACTTCTTGATGTTCTGAGTGTATTCCAGCAAAGGATTTTGTTTGTTTGAATAATGCCCCTTTCGATCCCAATTTTAGAACTCTTGCTTGGTTACGGTGAGGTCTATTATATATGGAACATATATAATGTTTAGTTTTGATTATTTGTTTTTCAATGAACATCATAATCGATGAAATCACTACTAACGGTGATAAATTGTTTAGCTTCCTTTTAGTATATAACATTATTATGCCTACTGTTTAGGAAATCGGTCAGCTGAATAAGTGGTTCGGCAGGTGTACCGCTCCGACTATACCAAATTAGACCTATAATCGGTCAATCAGGCATATAATCGGCCGATTAATCGGCGCTTTTTGAAATCCTATAGTTGCAGTATTTTTCTACAGTAGTTTTTGTAAACCTATTGTTGGTCACTACATTTGCAATCTTATAATCGGTTCACGACCGATCAATCGGTCAATCAGGCGTATAATCGGCATTTTTTGAAATCCTATAGCTGCAGTATTTTTTTACAGTAGTTTTGTAAACCTATTGTTGGTCATCACATTTACAATCGCCTCCCCTTCTTGACATAGTTGGTCTTCTCTCCCTGTTTTCTCGATAAGTACACAGTTCAATAATGCTCATTGAATTGCTTCTTACTGTTGATTTCTCCCTTCTCAAATATCATCACTGTTTCTAATTACTTATTCGATGCAAATAGATGCCCCCTACTCCTCCAACTCCCCCAAAACCAGCTATTAATCTAAGACAGACCTTATCCCTTATTCATGTCATGTTTACTTCCATCTCCATTATACTACAGTTGCAATTTCATATTAGCAATTTATTTGTTATCATCTATTATAAATCAGTAGTAATTAGTCAGTTAATTGTCTTTCACATCACCATATATATGTTGTTGTTTTTTGTTCAACTAATTATATGCAACAATGTGTTACTGTGTTCTTTCATACATTAACATAAATTTTTGTACTTGTAGTCTTCTTGTCTTGTGCGTATTTGGTTTGATGCGGTTTTATACATTATTATAGTCAATATATAAATTTATTTAATATGTAATGAATTGAAAAAAAAAATCAAAATCAATTATACTCCCGCATACCGTATATACTCTATTCAGTACCCCATCCGCCTGTACACCAATTACCGCATTTCAGAACACTGAGTGTGCCACAAAAAAGTCCAGATTTTTCCGGCCTCTTGAACTACTTTTCTAGAATATGAGACTAATTGTCTTATTATTGAGATAATAAAAACAGAGTACAGTGGTTCTCTTTTATAAGACAAGAGAAATACACATGGTTTAGATATAACCAATATGGGATAAAACAAGACAAGGAAAAGAGAAAAATAGACTAAGTAAAAACACAGGAAAGTCTATATACTAATACTCCCCCTCAAGCTGGAGCATAGATGTCAATCATGCCCAGCTTGGATGTCATATCAGTGAAGCGCTTCTTCGGAAGAATCTTTGTGAAGATATCAGCAATCTGCTCATCAGTATGAATGTAAGGGGTAGAAATCTGACCAGATAGAACCGCCTCACGAACAAAGTGACAGTCCACTTCAATATGCTTCGTGCGCTCATGGAAGGTAGGGTTGCTAGCAATGAAAGTGGCTGCTTTATTGTCACAATACATAGGAATAGCAGATGAATCAGAAAAACCAAAGTCCTTCAGCAGGCTCCGAATCCAGAATAGCTCACAAGTAGTATGTGCCATGGCACGATACTCAGCTTCAGCACTAGAGCGAGCAACTACAGACTGCTTCTTGCTTCGCCAAGTCACAAGGTTACCTCCCACAAAGGTACAGTAGCCAGAAGTAGACCGACGGTCAACCTTGCTGCCAGCATAATCAGAATCAGAATAGCCAAGGAGTTTGCAATGCCCATTTTTTTTGTAAAGTAGACCTTTGCCAGGAGAACTTTTCAAATACTTCAGAATATGACAGACAGCATCCCAATGGCATTGTCGAGGCTTATCCAGGTAGCGACTAACCAATCCAACTGCAGCAGTGATATCAGCCCGAGTAACAGTAAGATATATGAGTTTCCCAACCATACGTCGATACTGTTGATTGTCAGGGTAAGCAGGAGACTCCTCATCATCCCAGTTGATGTTGGGATCCATAGGTGTGCTAGCAGGTTTCGCACCCAAAAGACCAGATTCAGATAAGAGATCCAGGACATACTTCCGTTGAGATAAGCAGAGACCAGAAGAAGACCGGGACACTTCTATCCCAAGAAAATACCGAAGTGAGCCAAGGTCCTTGGTAATAAAGTGTTTCTCCAGATAGCGCTTTGTAGACTGAATACCAACAGAATCGCTGCCAGAGAGAATAATATCATCAACATAGACAATAAGAATAACAATACCCGCAGAAGTATTTTTCACAAAAACAGAGTGATCAGATTGGGAACGTCTGAAGGAAAATTGCTGAAGAATATTGCTGAGCTTGTCAAACCACGCTCTAGGGCTCTGTTTCAAGCCATAGATAGCCTTTTTTAGCCTGCAGACTTTGGAAGCCTCC
This sequence comes from Alisma plantago-aquatica, assembly GCA_963693085.1. Lineage (NCBI taxonomy): Eukaryota > Viridiplantae > Streptophyta > Magnoliopsida > Alismatales > Alismataceae > Alisma > Alisma plantago-aquatica. The sequence goes on along the minus strand of OY856409.1, from coordinate 1,125,726,679 downwards.
CCCTGACACACAAAACCGGGAGGTTGTGACATGTATACCTCTTCATGAAGATCACCATACAGGAAAGCATTCTTGACATCAAGTTGATACAGAGGCCAGTCAGAATTAATAGCAACAGAAATCAGAATCCGAACAGAGTTCAGGCGCGCTACTGGAGAGAAAGTTTCAAAGTAGTCAACTCCATAGGTCTGGGTATACCCCTTTGCCACAAGTCGCGCCTTAAGTCGTTCGACAGTACCGTCGGGATGGTATTTGACAGTGAACACCCATCGGCATCCAACTGGAGAGCAATCAGCAGGTGGCTCAACTAGGGTCCAGGTATGACGATCAGTAAGAGCCTTCATCTCTTCTTCCATAGCCTGACGCCACGCAGGATGGCTAAGAGCCTGAGCAGCATTCTTAGGTACAGATATCGCAGACAGAGCCGTAGTGAAGTTAGCAAAATTAGCACTCAAATTATCAGTAGAGCAGAAATTTCCAATCGGATGCATAGTGCAGGTACGGGTCCCTTTCCTCAGACTAATAGGAATATCAAGATCAGAAAATACCTGCGAGGATGGTTGATCTGGCACCGAGGAAGAGGACGATGGAGGGGCCATGGAGGGAGCTGTCGGCTTCGGTCTTCTTTGATAAACTTTCAGAGGTGGCTTTTCAATCAGATCCTCAGAAATAGCAGGTACATCGTCCATCACAGGCAAAGGTGTATCAGCAAGTAAATCGGAAGTGAGCGCAGAACCACCCGTGGAGTAGAAAGGCATATGCTCAAAAAACACCACATCCGCAGAGACAAACCACTTTCTAGAAACAGGATCATAGCACCTATATCCTTTCTGAGTGCGAGAATATCCCAGAAAAATACACTTAGTTGCTCTAGGATCCAATTTAGTAAGGCCAGGCCGAAGATTTTTAACAAAACAGGTGCTCCCAAAAATGCGAGGCGGGACAGAGAAAAGAGATGCATCGGGAAACAGAATCTGAAAAGGAATCTGATTGTCGAGCACAGAAGAAGGCATGCGGTTAATTAGGTAGCAGGCAGTGGCTATCGCCTCGGGCCAAAAAGCTTGGGGAACATGATAGTGAAAGAGAAGGGTACGAGCAACCTCGAGAAGATGACGATTTTTGCGCTCAGCAACACCGTTTTGTTGTGGGGTGTAAGCACAAGAGGTTTGATGGATTGTGCCCTGGCGACGACAGAAAGAGCTAACAGATGTTTGCATGAATTCCAAAGCATTATCAGTACGAAGAATTTTGATAGGCTTAGCAAATTGAGTGCGTATCTCAGTAAAAAAGTCAGTAATTTTTTCAAGGATAGTGGATCTATCTTTAAGTAAAAACAGCCAGGTAGTTCTAGAAAAATCATCAATGAAGCTCAGAAAATATCTAAAACCGGAAGTACTAGTGACAGAGCAAGGACCCCAAACATCAGCATGTATAATATCAAAAGGTGTTGTAGAGCTGATACAAAATTTTTTTGAAAAAGTAGCACGAGTTTGCTTGCCAAGCTGACAAGTTTCGCAATGAAAATCAGAACTAACTATATCTGGTAACACGACTTTTAATTTGCCAATAGAAGGGTGTCCCAATCTATAGTGCCACTGGATGTCGGTCACCGATGATGTCAGATATGCAGCTGTCTTTGGCTCGTCCAGGTAGTAGAGTCCATCCGGTCCCTCATGGCCCGAACCAATCGTCATCCTCGTGCGCAGATCCTGAAATAAAACACCATCCGGATCAAATGTAATTGAGCAACGAAGGCTCTTCACAGTTTTACTTACAGACAGAAGATTAATAGGAAACTTCGGGACATAAAGTGTAGAGCGCAGAGGCAGACGACCAGTAGGACAAATATCACCAATTCCAGTAACAGGGGATTTAGAACCATCAGCTAAGGTAACAGGAGGTATAAAAGAAGTCTGCTGCAGTTTAGAAAATAAAGCAGGATTGCCAGATATATGAGAAGTCGCACCAGAGTCAATAACCCAGGAATTTTTACCAGCCGTAGTCAGAAGAGCAGCACTGCCAGTATTTGAAGCCTCAGTAGAAGACGCCAGACGAGCCTGTAGGAGTTTTTCAAACTCGGAGCGGATCCAGTCAGCCGTTGGCGGAGCAGGTTCATCAGTTGTCACTTTGTTGGCCCACTCAGGTTTGCCATATTTGATCCAGCACTTGTCTTCATTATGGTTGGTACGTTTGCAGTGAGTGCAATAGCGGGACTCAGCATGATCGGATCCAGTTCCACGACCAGGAGCAGAGAACCGTCCTCCGCGACCACGACCTCTACCACGGCCACGACCACGGAAGGAATCACCAGAGCGGACAGCAAGAGCAGCACCGTCAGAGGTATCAGGCACAGGTTGAGACACAGAGGGTAGACGCTGAACCCGTTTGAGAACATCACGGAGAGTAGGCAAAGGGTCGCTGGAGAGAATCTGGTCCACAACACCAGCGAAGGACGCAGGTAGGCCGGCGAGGAATTGAACTAACATAAGTTCATTCCGTTGTCGGTGCACTTCTTCAATATCAGCAGTCAGAGGGTGATATACCCGGAACTCATCCCAGAGAGCACAGCAGGAGTTGTAGTAGTCCTCCACGGAGTCGGTGGCCGAATACTCCTGTTTGGCAAGCTGTTTGAATATCTCGAAGACCTTCTTCGGATTCTGCTGGTGAGAGTAAACATGGGAAAGCTGATCCCACATTTCTTTGGCAGTCTGGAGTCGAAGCAAGGACGGGCTGATTTTTGCTTCAACACTATTCACCATCCAGGTCATGACCCCATAGTCCTCTTTGGACCATAGATCATAGGCTTGCTTGGTTTTCTCATCAGCGTCTGTAGCAGGAAGATCAGGGCCCTTGGTAGTCAGGTGAGAGTAGCGTCCTTGGGATTTGACATATAACTCGAAGGAGGCAGCCCATAGATGATAGTTGGAGTGATCCAACTTCACCGTAGTAACACAGAGAGTGCGCGGCGGGAGATCGGAAGTCGTCATCGCAGCAGTAGCAGAAGAAGAGAAGCAGTACGGGCACAGATCCAGACAGAAGTCAGCAGCAGTAGTAGACAGCAGTAGAAGTCCAACACATGGACTAGTAGCAGTAGATAGGAGATCCGAGCATGGACCTCAGAAAACCCTTATAGGGCAGGAAGAAGGAAACAGAACCTACGCCAACATGGAGAAGAGATCACTCCACCATGAGGCGTAGGCAGGTAGAGCCGGAAACTGGTTTTTTTAAGCCTTCAATGTGCCAGACTGGAAAGTGACCGGGCTGTACGTAAGCTTGTCGGAAAGGAAACGGAGACCGAAGAGAGAACCTGTGGTTGTCTAAGCCACAAGGAAATATGTGCGTAGGGTACGGAGGTTAGAGGAGAGGGAAAGGGTGGTGGTTTGTGGCGGTGGTGGCTGTTTGCAGCAGGGCCGGCCGGCGGCAGGTCAGGGGGGGGTCGGCGGCGGGTGGAGAAGGAGGGGGGGGGGGGGCTGGCGGCGGGTGGAGAAGGGAGAGGGGGGGTGGCGGGGTGGGCGGAGAAGGAGGAGGGGGTGGCTGGGGAGGGCGGAGAGGGGAGAGGAAGTGGCGGCAGCAGCAGCCGGTGGAGGAGGTGGCCGGCGGCGTGAAGCAGGTGGGTGGCGGCTGGGGTAGGTGGGTGGCGGCTGGGGTAGGGTTAGGGAGAAAGGGCTAGGGTGGATCGGGTGGCTCTGATACCATCTAGAATATGAGACTAATTGTCATATTATTGAGATAATAAAAACAGAGTACAGTGGTTCTCTTTTATAAGACAAGAGAAATACACATGGTTTAGATATAACCAATATGGGATAAAACAAGACAAGGAAAAGAGAAAAATAGACTAAGTAAAAACACAGGAAAGTCTATATACTAATAAATTTCTTAGCTTCTTCCTTTGCTAGCTTCTATCTCTGAAAATTTGCATTATCTGGAGATTTGGCCAAACTCCAATAATTTCCGTTTTGAGTTTATTAGCCTATTGTACTTCATTCCACCACCAAGTCATTTTCTGTGGTAATTCTTGTTATGCAAAAGCTCATATTATGCCACATTAATAAAAATCAGACTCCAAGTTCCAAGTGTCCTCCTTGATAAGTTTATCACAGAATGTCAGATTATATTCTCCTCTAAGATTCCACCACTTCTTATTTTATATTGGTTTCTGTTATGCTTGTTGACTTGAGAGTTATGCATTGTCCATATTTTGATAATGACTTAACCGTTCCATTCATAGGTATCTAATATGTCTACTGAAGATTGATTTCATACATTAGGTATATGAAAAGGATCAACTCAATCAAGCCCTACCTTGATCAAGTTCAAGTCAAAAACAATGCAAATGCACTTTTGTGGAAACACCCTAAAATCCTTAGGATGATTTTTGTAATCATTTGTACTGATGTAATGATTTGTAACTAAGATGAGAAAAAAGCAGGAGCCCTTAATTCGAATGTTTATTCACTCTAATGACATTTTCAAAAATTCATTACAGGGTGTTTTTCAGTCGAGTTTCTCTTCTGACAAACTCAACTGATCCCCTTGATGCATTTTGAGAATGTCATGGTTCGGTCGAATTTCCTATACACGAAACTCGACACATCCCTGCATTGGGCAAAACTAAATTTAAGCGATCGACCGAGTTTTATCCGGGATAAACTTGACCGATACTTCAAATTTGTTTTGTCATATAGTGCAATCGGTCGAGTTATCTTTATTAAAACTCGACCGAATGCATTGTACGGAGAATGTAGAAAAAGTGATTCTAATCGTTAATATTGCAACACTCGAAATTATATCCGTTGCAACACCCCAAACGGCTAGAAAATGTTCATTAGTGCTCCTAACCTCTAGTGGACACACCCAACTATAAATAGGACCTCTTGTAGTTCATTCCAAGATTGCTCATTCATGCTATTCAATCTCCTAGCTACAGTTGAGTGCATCCAATCCACTTGAACCATTTTCTCTCTTTTGTTTGCAAATCAAAATGTCCATATGAGTGAGATAGGATCTGTGAGAGAGAGCTACCTCATTGTATGCTTGTAAAGCTCTCGAAGCTTCCCTTTCCCCAACCCCTTTCTTCAAGATCAAGTTGGTGAAAGCTTCTCCAAGTGAAGGAGAAGGTGTAAAGCTTCTTCAAGGTTGTAGAAGAAGGTGCTAAAGCTTCTCCGAGTGGAAGGAGAAGGCAAAGGCAAAAGATCCACGAGGAGTGGGTAAAATCCTCAAAGCCAAAGACTTATTGCAGCAGTAGATCACTTTGGCGAAGGTCTCTAGCTAGCTACAAAAGTGGGTAAGTCCTTGGAGGTAGAAGACTCTTGCTCAAAGATAGGTAAGCCCTTTGTGTAAGGTTTATTGACTCTTTTTGGTCCTTAAAAAGGAGGTTGGGTATCCTTTTCCCGGGAAAAGGAAGGTCTTGTACGTCTTATAATAGAATATAAGTATACATGGGTTGTAAAATCCTAGAGCTTGACCTCTCTAGGTAGTGGATTGACTTTCTCCTAGTTTGGAGATTAGAACCACTCTACATAGCTTGTTCATTGTGATTGTTCAATCTCTCTCATCCTTGTTGTATATGCTTAGCTGCACTACAAGTTTGATATTTGTAAATCTCATATCTTGTACTAACTTGAAAGTCTAACGAATTTTATGCAAGTCTTTTTAGCTCTATTCACCCCCTTCTAGAGCCCATTGATCCAACAAGTGGTATCAGATCAACGGTCTTCTCCGACAAGATCTCCTACGAGACGAGAAGATGGGCGACAACCTACTCGGGTCTCTCAACTTGGAAGGTGGTTTCTTCATGAGACTCTCAATCTTCAACGACACAAACTTCCTTTATTGGAAGAGATGGATGCAGTTCTACCTTCAAGGGATGAGCTACGACCATGCAACAAAATTTCGACCGAAATTGCGAAATTTTGCTCGAAAATTAGTTTTTTTACAATCAGACATCGAAACATCAGTACGTAGGGACTGGTCCGTAATTTTGTGAAAATTTCACAGCTACAGTCAAAATTTGGCAAATAAGGGGGTGTTTCAGTGCAAAAAGTCCAGTTTGGATCTTGATATTGCGAAATCAGTGCGAAATGTAGCACGTGTTTCGCGAAATAGTGTTCTGGCAACTGGATTTGCTGGGTCTTTGATCTTTTAGCAATTTTTTTGTGATATCTTGCTCTCGAAGGTTGCTCTACTTGATTCTAAGGTATGTAACCCCTCTCCCTAGCCCATCTACTCCTATCTCTACTCCCTTTTAGATATATCTTAATAAATAATTCAAAAATCGTAAATTTCTAAGTGACATTTCTATTAAAATTCTCAAAATCTTGAAGTGAACTTTAAATCTAAGAAAAAATAGTGTGAAATACGTATAACTATACTTATTTTGAAATCTAATTAAAATATTTCATATTTTTACACAAAATGGCTAAAAAAATATTTTTTAGTGGAAGTTCTTATATTTTTGTATTTTTTACATATGTAATGCTAAATATGTTATAATAGTAGCCTTATACAAAATGTTAAGTGTAAGTTGTAACTTGTAACCCTAAATATTTTTTTATTCATTATGTAACCCTAAATATATAATAATAGTTGACTTACAATAAATATATTAGGCTACAATATTGTAACTTGTAAGTTGCAACTCTTAAGTTATAAAGTCTAGTACTCTAGTTGTTTTAACTTGAAGTTTGCAAGTTTGTAACAGTCTAATTGTCTAACAAACTTGACATTTATGTTCATTGCGCACTCACTCATCAAGACATGGATCCCACCCTAACCTCTAAGCATACAAATTTATTATAGAATCTAGTGTCTATGTTTAAACATTGTGTTTGCAAAATTTCATAACTTAATTCCTTCATTTTGTCATCGCCATCGAAATTTTGTCAAAATTGTTCAGCTTCCTTCACTTACAAATGTGGAAACCCCCCCCACACATATCCAATATGAAATATTATTGCATATTTGAGTAGATCTTTGCGTTTAGATCGTCTTGGTAAATTTTCATGATTTAATTCACTTATTTGGTCGTCGAAATCGTTAGGGCCGTAAATATCAAAATTTCGGCTGAAATTTTGAAAATTTTCTATTTTTGGGCCATCAGACACGACATCGAAATCGGACATTTAATTTTATGGCTACGACATGTCGAAAGTAGTCATCCTTTCATACAAGGAACCGGCGGGTGATGTAGCTATTTGGGATGAAGCTACACTCAAGAAGGCGCAGCTCAATGCAAAGGCGATAAGCATCATCTATGTTGCCCTCACTCCCTCCAAGTTCAACCGAATCTCCTCTTGAAACCCAGATCATGAGATATGGAACAAGTTGTGCATCACCCATTAAGGCATGAAGGCACAAAGCAAGTCAAGGAGTCCAAGATCTACATGCTCAAGGGTCTCCTTAAAAACTTCAAGATGGGCAAGAAAGAGAAAGTGGTTGAGATGTATACAAGGCTCAACGCCATCATCAATGGACTTGCTTCTTTGGGCCACACCATGGATAGAGGGACCATCAACTCCAAGATTCTAAGGTCTCTTCCCAAGAAATAGGAATCCAAGATGACTTTTCATTGAAGAAGTTAGAAGCCTTGGTGACGTAGCCTCCGAAGAGCTCATTGGCAACCTTCAAGCACATGAGCCAAGACTTGACAGGCAAGAGGAAGATGAAAAGCAACAAGAGAAGGAATCAAAGAAGATCAAAGGCATTGTCTTCAAAGCTCAAGTGGAGGCAATGATTCTCCAACAACAACTTGTTTGTCGGTCCTCTCCTCCCTCCTCAAGTGAAGATAAAGCCTTTAGTGACCATGAAGCAAACTACTCCAAGGGCAAGTATTTCAAGGGAAAGTCTTCCTCCTCCTCCACTCCAAGGTGCTATGAATGTGGACAAAAGGGACACTACAAGAATGAGTGCCCCAAGGCCAAGAAGTCCTACCACAAGAGTAGCTCCAAGAAAATGGAGGACTACAAGAAGGAAGGCAAGTACAAGAGGAAGGACAAGAAGGAAAAGAAGAGCAAGGATGCAGCCCATTCCGCATGGGAAGAGTCTTCTTCTAGTGATTGTAGCTCCAATGAGAGAGAATGTCACTTTGCACTCATGGCCTCTACTAGTGAAAACATTGGTGAGGTAAGTGAGGTAAGCTTACATGAGTTATCTAAGGATACTCTCATTGATATGTTTAATCTACACGCTCTTCTTATTCCGAATGCAAATCTAAGAAGAAAAGAATAGGGAAGATATAGATGATTTGTATGTTAAATTTGATATTCTTGATCAAAATGAGAAATTACATCTTGATAGTATTGATTCTTTGCAAGGGCGGTTTCTTGACCTTGAGCTCCAATAAATGGAGTTGAAGTAGAGAATGGTATATACCTTAAGAACATCAATAGTCTTAAGGAGGAAAACCGAGCCCGATTTTATGAACTTGTTTTACTTAGAACTAAAAATGATGATCTTAAACTTGCTCGTGATGCTATTAAAGATGAAAATAGGATTATTCAATGATCTTATCATGCTTAAAACTGAAAATGCTAGATTTCTTGCTCAGATTAATGATCTTTCCTCTAGACCTCTATTGCCTAGTAAAGAGGTAGCTAGCATTACTCTTGAAAGAGATTCCTATCATACTAAAACCCTCTGTTTGGAGACCGACATACTTCATGCACAAGATGACCTTACTAGTTTATCTTCTATTGTCAATATTCTTAGTGATGATAATCACAAACTTAGAGCTTCCTTGCAGAAATTCCTTAAAGGAAAAATGTCCCTCAATGCAGTTCTAGATCACTCTACCAAACAAGTCGATATTGGTGGTTCGGGATATGTAGGGGGAGCTCCAAAGAGCAAGAGCAAGGGTAAGGGTAAGAAAAAGATCAAGGAACCTCCTATTAAAATGAAGAGTCATCCGGCTCTAAGAACCCTATGGTTTGTGTGCATTGCAAGAGTGATGACCATTACTCTATTTATTGTCCTTATAGAGAGAAGAGGACCAACCCAAAGGTAAAATAGGTCCCCAAGCTAACATCGGATCTCAAGGTTTGAATTGGGCACTGACATCTTCCTTTCATGTATGAAAAGGAAAATAGGTTGTTGATAGTGATTGCTCAAAGCACATGACAGGTGAAATCAGCCACTTCAATCAATTCACAATGAAGAAAGGAGGATCGGTGACATTTAGTGACAACAACAAAGGTAAAGTGATAGGTGACGGTGATGTAGGTGATTCACTATGCATCAAAAAATTTCTTGTGGATGGCCTAAATCACAATTTAATTAGTGTCAGTCAATTATGTGATAATGGCTATCTTGTTCTTTTTACCTCACTTGAATGCTTGTTTCTAGATTTCCTCTCCTACAATGTTATATAAGGGAACTAGAAATGGTAATCTCTATGTTATTGTTCTTGACTCTATTAAGTCTATTGTTGGTAGATGTCTTGTTGTCAATTTGAATGATATACAATGTTATATAAGGAAACTAGAAATGGTAATCTCTATGTTATTGTTTTTGACTCTATTAAGTCTATTGTTGGTAGATGTCTTCTTGTCAATTTGAATGATATCTCGTTGTGGCACAACTAGGCTTGGTCATGTAAATATGCACCAATGAAGAAGTTGAGCAAAAAGGAATTGGTTAAAGAACTTCCTAAATTGGATTTTGAGAAGGATGAGGAATGCCAACCTTGTACCCAAGGAAAGTAAACCAAATCCTCCTTTAAATCCAAAAGAGTCTTTAGTACCAAAAGAGCTCTTGAGCTTCTTCATATTAATCTATTTGGACCAATGAAACATCAATCGCTTCGTGGTAGCAAGTATTGTCTTGTGATTGTAAATGACTTTTCTCGCTATTCTTGGACCTTCTTTCTTGTTTCAAAAAGTGATACTCTTGACATTTTCTCGGGTTTTTGTAAATGAGTTGAAAACGAATCTTCTTGTTAGATCGTCTCTATCCGCCATGGGGGAGAATTTGAAAATGACTTGTTTGAACGCAGAGTTTCAAAAAGCGGTATGCGTTATGCGTTCGGAGAGGTCACCTTGTAGAGTATATGCGGTATGCGGGAGTATATGCGGAAGTATATGCGGTTTTGGAATTTTTTAATTAATTATTATATATATATATATTAATCATGATTTACATATTTAATTTGTGCAATTGTGTATCTAAATAGTACGATTACAAGAATAATGGATGCAATTATGCAAATATGCAATCATCACAACTTAAATAAATACAAACATGCACTATAATCTAAATTTAAACAAACATAAATGAATGTAAATGTATAAAAGAAGAAATCAAAATATCTCTAACTAAAAATCGGGGTATAATCGGCCTTGTATGCGGTCGTACAACCGATTATGCGGCTTGGACCGCTTTTTGGACTGATTTTCATTATGCGTTTTTTTGGAGGTCCGCACCTTGTATGCGGGCGCATACACCGATTTTTAAAACACTGTTTGAACGGTTTTATGAGGAATCAGGGTATACTCATAACTTTTCTTCACCCCGAACACCTCAACAAAATGGGGTTGTGGAGAGAAAGAATAGGTCGCTACAGGAAATGGCTAGGACTATGCTTAGAGTATGATACTCCAAAGAAGTTTTGGGCTTAAGCCGTTAGCACCTCATATTTTGTGCAAAATCGAGTGTTCACTCATCCATCTTTAAAGAAAATCCCCTATGAGTTATGGCGTGGTAGAAAATCCTCTATTGATTTCTTTTCATGTTTTCGGTCGTCCTTGTTTTGTTTTGAACACCAAGATTCTCTCGATAAGGTTGAAATCGTGCAAGACTTTCTTTTTTTACTATAGCAAGGCTTATAGAGTGTTTAACATTGAACTGTCTAAAGTAGAAGAATCTATCAATGTTAAATTTGTTGAAACTAACCCCTCTATTTCAAAAATTATTGTTAATGATGATGTTGTAGAGGTGATCCCTCACTTGAAAGAGCTCAACATTGTTAATAAAGGAAAAGAGGTGTTAGTTGATGAAGAAGAAAATAAGGATCTAACTCCCCGCTTTGCAAAGCATCACCCTAAAGACCTCATTATAGGTAATCATTTTGAAAGGATGAAGATGCGGGTTGCATACAACAAGGAATAAGCCGACAACGCCTTCATTTCTCAACTTGAGCAAAAGAATGTTAAAGAAGCTCTGAAGAATGATGAATGGATCCTAACCATGCAAGAAAAGTTAGAGCAGCTCGAGAAGAACAAGGTATGGACCTTAGTGTCAAGATCAAATGATAGGAAGATCATTGGCACCAAGTGAGTCTACCGCAAGAAGCTTGATGAAAGTGGAAAAGTGGTAAGAAACAAAGCAAGGTTAGTAGCTCAAGGTTACGACCAACAGGAAAGTATTGATTTTGATGAAACTTATGCACTTGTTGCTAGACTTGAATCTATTAGTATGCTACTTGCTTTTTCAAGTTACAAGAATTTTCTGCGTTATCAAATGGATGTTAAAAGTGTGTTTTGAATGGTACAATAGAAGAGGAAGTCTATGTGGCTCAACGTCCCGGCTTTGAACATGATAAGTTGCATAACCATGTTTACTTGTTACACAAGCTTTCTATGGACTCAAACAAGCCCCCAGAGCTTGGTATGAGAAATTAAAGAACTTTTTGCTAGACAATGGCTATATCATGGGCAAAGTTGATTCTATTCTATTTTTAAAGCACACTTCTAGCAACTTTTTGATCATTCAAATTTATGTTGATGATATTATTTTTAGCGGAACTGATCTTGATCTTTGCAAGGAGTTTAGTTCTTTTATGCAGAGTGAGTTCGAGATGAGCATGATGGGGGAGCTTACTTTCTCCCTCACTTCCAAATCAAGCAAAATAAGGCAAGTACACTAGTGAACTACTTAAGCAATTTGGGATGGAGAACATCAAGTCAACGGACACCCCCTGTCAAACACCGCCAAGCTTGACAAAGATGAAGAATGTGAGAAAATGGATGAGAAGCTCTATAGAGGTATGATTGGAAGTTTACTTTATTTAACTACCTCTAGACCTGACATAATATTTAGTGTTAGCTTGTGTGCTCGCTTTCAGTCAATTCCTAGAAAATTACACCTAATAGTGGTTAAGAGGATTTTGAGTATTCTAGTCAAAACTCAAAATTCTAGATTATAGTATCACAAGTCAAGGGACTTTACTCTTACTGCCTATAGTGATGTTGATTATGGAGGGTGCTTGATAGATAGAAAGTCCACAAGTGGCACTTGCTTCTTTTTAAGACCATGCTTGGTTTCTTGGTTCTCTAAGAAACAAATCACAGTGGTTCTTTCAACTACCAAGGTTAAATACATTGTAGTTGGGAGTTCCTGTGCCCAAGTCCTATGGATGAAGCAAATGCTCGAAGACTTTAACATTCATTTTGATGCTTCTCCTATCTACTTGACAATACTAGTACAATTAATCTCTCTTAAAATCCTATATTGCATAGTAGAGCTAAACATATAGAGGTTCGTCATCACTTTCTTCGTGACCACATTGCCAAGAAGGATATCTATATCACGCATGTGGACACGAAGAATCAGCTTGCGGTTACTAAACCTCTAGCTAGAGAGCAGTTTATATTTATTAGATCAAAATTGTTCATAACTGCTCTTGATGATATAAACATGCAATCTAGCTAGATGTTATCATTCCTATATGTTTCTTGGTTACAATTGGTCATGTTTCACTTGAAAGTGTTTTAATTGCCATGTTTTTATGCCTTGTTTCGCTTGTTTTTGGCTATTTTTTGCAAACGAATGTTTTATCACAAAATAGTGGACAATGATGAGTGGAATGTGTCTAAGTATGTTCAAAATGCATGAAAAGCTAGAGAAATGAATTTATATAGCATTCTAGAGGCTTAGAATTAAATTTTCTATGTTGAGAATAGGTTGAACCGTCGGTCGAGTTTGACCTGATACAACTGGACCGATCCTTGGTTGAGGACCGAGCTATAATGCAGGTTCAGTTGAGTTTCCTACACATTGAACTCGACCGATCACGTGACTAGACGTAAATCAAAAAGAGCAATCGGCCGGTTTTTCTCCCTCTCAACCAGAGAAAGTCGACCCATAGCCGACCTCCAATGCTCGACCTCCAACCCTAGGCTAGCCCAACCTCTCCTACACCCTTCCTAGCCTCCCTTCAGCCCTCCTTGCCTCTCCCAACCATGACCTAGGTGGTTTGGCGACCTGCTTGTGGCGTTTTCCTTCTTGTTTTTTGGTCATTTCATCTCCATCCGACCTAGATGGCCTTGGAAACGATCTACCCCAACTGGAGCCCCATCGTCATCTCATCTCAAGCCGTGAATAGGTACAAGGAACTCCTTCCTAGGAATCCCTTTCCTTTCCTTGCTTTGTTTGAACCTCATTTTGCAACGACTGAGGTGATTAAGGAGGTTGTTAGGGTGTTCAAAGCACATCATATTAGTGCTTTGTGTATAGAGCGTTCGTGCTTCGCAAATGTCATGTCTAGCACGAAGGTTGTCCACGAGTTTTACGCCAATCTTATGTGGAACTACGCCACCACCTAATACCAACTACAAAGGTCATCCTGACGTCGATGATAGCAGGTACTAAGATAACAATCTCTACGGATTCTTTGAATACCTATTTCTCTGGTACTGATGTCATCGCTTCTTGGGTAGCTTCCTATCCTTCCTACCATGACCTGCTGGACCCTGAAGGTTTCTACAAAAGCTTTGATCCCGTGTTTATCCTTCCCGATATCCATAAGTTTTTGAAGAAACATGATGTCCCATACCGGAAGAAGTCCACCTTAGCCTCCTCTTCCCTCGATATTAAGACACCTCTGATTGCTTTAGTAGTAAATTACAATATCTATCCCAAGAGGAATCAAACGGAGATTGCAGAGAATACTGCAACAATCATGTACTGTCTATTGAACAATAACGGAGTCAAGTGGGCTCGTTATATTCTTCATCATATGACATGCTTCGACTCAGGGAGGAACACCACTGGTATCCATCTCCCTTATCCTAACCTGATCTGTGGTGTGTTTGCTCACCATGCTGAAAAATCTCTTTTCCATGAATTTGGCTACAAACCAAGTCGTAAAGGAGTTTGCATTAGAGAGACAACCATCAAGGAAACTTTTCTTCCTACCTCTTCCACCACACCAGGTGCCTCTACCTCCACCCAGGCCCTTCCACCACTACCACCACCCTGACCTGACCGTGCCTCATTTTCTATATCTAACGAACCCCTCATGGGATATATGATACATCAGCATGTGTATAACCTTTAGGTTCAGGATCACATCCACCAGGACCTCGTTCGAATCATGTCAAACATGAACTTGTCTTGCACCCATCCCTACCCACCCTACCAGGCATGCCTCGGTGCTAACTATGCTTCTTATGCATATAGTCAATTCTACCCTGACCCTCCACCTGCTGCTTCCGCTACACCCCCTGTTGCTTCTGATGGTGGACCTGATCCTGCCCTTGGTGCTCTTCCGCTTCTGGCTCTTCCTATTGGCCCAGCCGCCTCTCTGCTTGCTGGCGATGATGGAGTGTCTACTCCCACCTTTTCGCAAGCAAATGTGTTACATGCATGTGGTATGTCTTGAGCTGAGCAGAATGCCAGATGGCCTGGTACTCGTACTTTTTGACCTCCTACTGATGAGGAGATGTCTGACCAAGATGTTGAGGAAGACGATGGAGATGGTGATGATGTTGAGGATGATGGCGACGTGGTGATGGTGAATCTTCTAATAATGATGATGGTGTTGAGACCACAGCTGCTGCCATTGTTGCACCTTCAGATGATGACGAGGATTACCAGCCAGAGCCTGAGGATGATGATGTTGATGACGACTCAGTTGATATAGATAACCTAGATGTTTAGTTCTTGGTCTATAGCATGCTTATCTAAATATATTTTTGTAGACTTTTTATGCATTGAACATTTGGGCACTGTAACTGAGGTTTACTATTTTTACATGTCGTTTTCGCTGGCTTGTAGATTTCATATCGAGAGGACATATCTAGTGTTGTAATCATCTTAATCGTATGTACCTTAACTCTTTGTTTGGTTGCATTTTATGAGTTAGTGGTATGTGTTCTCATATTTTGATTATGACTAAATTGCTTGTTTCTCTCTGTTTGTCTATGTTTGGTACTTGCTTTAGTGGTTTCTCGTGCAGTTTGTGCCTGTGGTGAAGACCTATGTTTTATAGCTCTTCTACCTCCCTGCCTTTTTGAAATGACAAAGGGGGAGAAGAATATGAGAGCTCATGTACTGCAGGTACAAAAGGGGAGAAATGAGCTCAGCCATATTGAAATTATTGCTTATGTGATCCTTTACTAGTCAATTATCTGAAATATCATGTGACTTGCTAGACGACCATCTAATATATATATATATATATATATATATATATATATATGTGTGTGTGTGTGTGTGTGTGTGTGTGTGTGTGTGTGTGTGTGTGTGTGCGCGCGCGCTATGGTTGTTTGTAGAAAGACTAACCATGCAGGTAAAAGTAAGCATGAATTGAGGGGGAGAAATTAATATTGTTCATTCATGTATCCCCTTGCAATTCACAAGGTAAAGGTTTAAATTTTCATATCCTTTTCAATATGTTACGGAATGGTTTGTCATTGTCAAAAAGGGGGAGAATGTTGACCTGAGAGTTATACATTGTCTAGATTTTGATAATGACTTCAACCATTCCATTCATATGTATCTAATATGTCTATTTGAGATTGATTTCAGGCATTAGGTACATGAAAAGGATCAATTTAATCAAGTCCTAGCTTGATCACGTTCAAGTTAAAAGCAATCAAATGTACTTTTGTAGAAAACACCCTAAAACCGTGAGCATGATTTTTTATTTGTATTGATGTAATGATTTGTAACTAAGATGAGAAAAAATCAGGAGCCCTTGATTTGAACGTGTAATCACTCTAATGACATTTTCCAAAATTCATTACATGATTTTGTCAGTCGAGTTTCTCCTGTGACAAACTAAATCGATCCCCTTGATGCGTTTTTAAAATGTCATGGTTCGGTCAAGCTTCCTATACACAAAACTCGATCGATCCATGTATTGGGCAAAACTAAATTTAAGCGATCGCCCGAGTTTCATCCAAGATAAACTTGACCGATGTTTCAAATTTGCTTTTCCATATAGTGCAATCAATCGAGTTATCTTTATTATAACTCGATCGAATGCATGTGTACGGAGAATACAGAAAAAGTGATTCTAACCGTTGGAGTGTTGCAAAACTCAAAATTATATTTGTTGCAACACCCAAATGGTTAGGAAACGTCCCTTAGTGCTCCTAGACTCTAGTGGACACCCCCAACTATAAATGGGACATCTTGGAGTTCATTCCAAGGTTGCTCCTTGATGCTATTCAAGCTCCTAGCTATAGTTGAGTGCATCCAGTCCACTTGAGCCCATTTCTCTCTCATGTTTGCAAATCAAAACGTTCATATGAGTGAGATAGGATCTGTGTGAGAGAGTTACCTCATTGTATGCTTGTAAAGTTCTTGAAGCTTCCCTTTCCCCAACCCCTTTCTTCAAGATCAAGTTGGTGAAAGCTTCTCCAAGTGAAGGAGAAGGTACAAAGCTTCTTCAAGGTTGAAGAAGAAGGTGCTAAAGCTTCTCTGAGTGGAAGGAGAAGGCAAAGGCAGAAGATCTACGAGGAGAGTGGGTAAATCCTCAAGGCCAAAGACTTATTGCATCAGTAAATCACCTAGGTGAAGGTTTCTAGCTAGCTACAAAAGTGGGTAAGTCCTTGGAGGTAGAAGACTCTTGCTCAAGGATAGGTAAGCCCTTTGTCTAAGGTTTATTGGCTCTTTTTGGTCCTTAAAAAGGAGGTTGGGTATCCTTGTCCCGAGAAAAGGAAGGTCATCTTGTATGTCGTATAATGGAATATAAGTATGCATGGGTTGCAGTATCCTAGAACTTGACCTCTCTAGGTAGTGGACTAACTTTCTCCTAGTTTGAAGATTAGAACCACTCTATATAGCTTGTTCATTGTGATTGTTCAATCTCTTTCATCCTTGCTATGTATGCTTAGTTGCACTACAAATTTAATATTTACAAATCCCATATCTTGTAGTAACTTGAAGGTCTAACGAATTTTGTGCAAGTGCTTTTAGCTCTATTCACCCCCCTCTAGAGCCCATTGATCCGACAATGCTTACTTTTATTGATCTTCATTATAAAATTCAAAGCCACCAACCTATGTTGGGTGGTGAGTTTCTCCAAGGATCACTTACAATATTGCATATTTTTCATTCACCCTCCTTGTAAGGAGTAAACATTTTGGCTACATTTGTACCCACTCTTGAAAGTAATCAGATTAGAATCTATTTTCATAAAAAGTGTGTTTGAAAATCATATCATAGACAACTACAAAATCTAATATCATTTCTGCACCATTCCTATAGCCATATCTATAACCACCATGAACTCGTTCACAACCAGCATTGCTACTACACACATGGCCATTGAAAGATGATCTTCTACTCTAATGGTATCATTGCGTCAACTCATCCCTGGTATCCCATAAAATCTTCTTAGCCTTTTCGCTAAGGCCAAGTTGGGGGAGCATAAGCACTAATAATATTAACAAATTTTCCCTAAGAAAAATATTAATAGCTATGATTTTATCACCCATCATTGTGATCTTGACAACATCATCCGTCAACATCTTATCAACAATAACTCCCATGCTTCTATGTTTATCAATAAATTTTATCAAATTCTATACCTTGTGTTCCCAATCTCTCTTCATCGGTCCCTTGTCGATTTAGTTTCCAACAAGCAAGCTATATTGACTTTCTTTCTAATTGTGGCTTTCGCTATCACCAAAGACTAACCTATAAAAGAAGCCAATATTCCAAGGCCCCACTCTAATACTTTCATTTTGAACTAACTTCTTTATTACCTCTGTCCAAAGTGGTGTCCTTGCATATTTTTCAGTACATTTAAGCGATAATGTAGCGGGACTAGCTTCCTTACCCACTGCCGTCCAAGGTGTGGAAACCCT
This sequence comes from Alisma plantago-aquatica, assembly GCA_963693085.1. Classification (NCBI taxonomy): domain Eukaryota; kingdom Viridiplantae; phylum Streptophyta; class Magnoliopsida; order Alismatales; family Alismataceae; genus Alisma; species Alisma plantago-aquatica. The sequence goes on along the minus strand of OY856409.1, from coordinate 1,125,708,647 downwards.
ACCTTGTCCTTCATATCTACTTATTAACAATTCAAAATCATTTGCAAGGATTTAATATACACTATGTATTCTTATTTGTTGCATGCAACGACTATATAACATCCATCATTTTGACCATGCTAGCAAGCAGATAGACCACATTTGTAGTTGCATGCGGCATAGTTTGTCCTTGTTTGTTGTGTTTTGTCCTAAGTAGACTTGTTCTGACCAAATCATACCTATAATTGTAAGTCGTGTAACATGGTGAACAAAAGGAGAAAATTTTGGTTGGTCGGTCATCTATATGAGATAAAGGGACCAGAGATTGACTCGCAATATGTCATCTTCCAACTTCAGCCAAAAATCTTTGAGTAGTATTTGATCTTCCCTGACAGTGATCCAAGAAGTTCATGTGGTCGTTCTTTCCCACATCTAATGAGATCTGACATATTGTTGAGCCTATTCCCCATTGTTCTTCTTTTTTGGCTCCGTGAAATTGCAAACAGGAAGAAGATATACATACTATAAAAAAGATGGGTAGTGGGTACATACGGAGGTAGAGCAACCGTTAATGTAGCATATGAACAACACTTTCTCTGTCACTAAGTCAATCCTTAGTGACAAAGGTACAATTGATCATCACCAAACTAATAGCAGGCTTGGAGACAACAAAATGGTGTTCATGTTCAGCATCCACCTGTACATCTTCTATTCAGTTTCTTCATCTTCTTTTCTCAACCATATAGTCCTAACATAGAGTAACAATGACATAGAGGTTCGACAATTGTTATCTCTCGTCGGGTAATGGAAAATGTGGCTGCAAAAGCTCATAGATGGTTGTCCATGAGGACCAAGTACTCTTCAAAACCTTTTCGATGGCTTTCAGGGAAAGTCAACTGCTTATCAAGCGCTGGTCTTTCTAGCCCATTTCAATGAAGAACAAGGATTGGCTACACCATACCAATTCCCATTTTTATTTTGTTATGGGGTTGCAAAGTTGAGAAAAGAAGGTGAGGAAACTCAAAAGGAAAACACAATGATACTGAATATGAACCTGAATCTGCTACCATGGGTGATCAGTTGTACTTAAAGCTGATTTGGTGTCAAAGAAATAATGTTTCATATTCTATAATAAGGCTTGCTCTACCTCCACTCGTGTGCTCCATCTTCCTTCCAGTCTGTTCATCTCTTCTTATTCTCAACTCTACAACCCCAAAAAAGAGTAATGATAATGAAGAAACCATACGACATCATAGATCTCATTTGGGAAAGGAAATAGTGGTTACGGGAGCTCTTGGATGACTGTTAGGGATGGGTGGATACTCCACAATCAGTATTGGATGGCAAAGTTCATTTCGTGCAGCTACTGATGTATTTTTCTCGCTTGCTAGCTTCATCAGAACGATGTATGTTGTACTCATTGCAGGTAATATGGAGAACAAATGGGAAAACAATTATTTGCTTATCAAACTCTGGTCTTTCTATCACATTCTGATGAAGAACAAAGGTTGACTACAATGATGTTTTTCATGTCTTTCGCCATGTTACACCCTGTATACTTATTGGCTGGGTGCACTGAGGAGACAGCACTCTTCATTATGATGAAGTTGGGAAGCAGGAAAAACACATTACCAGATGCCTACTAAACGGTTTGTCCTAGTATTACATATTTTGTGTTAACTAAACCTTATTTGGCCAAATCATACACCAATAAATCTATAATTAAAAGTCGTGTAACATGATATACAGTAGGCGAAAAATTGGGTTCAATTGGTAGGTGTGGAACAAACTCGTTATTCATCTATATAAGATAAAAGGATCAGAGATCGATTAGTAGTTTGTCTTGTTCCGACATCACCAAAAGTGTTTGAATAGTATCTTATCCTCCCTGGCAGTGGTCTAAGAGTTCATGTAATCATTTTTACCCCTATCTAATGAGATCCAGCATAGCAACTGGTATCTCTTGTTGATGACATGTCCTGAGAACCAATCATATGATGATTGTAATGGCACATCTTGTAATTGCTTTGATAATTAATAAAGGCAATTTCGTTTATCATGCTTGTTTCAATAGTATGAGAATGAATAAATATAATAATGTCCTTAGAATGTAGGACTCAAAGACATGTGAGTTCAGGTTGAGGACCTAAATATGAGATCGTGTGTATGTTAAGAGTATTCGTTCTTGTCTTAGTCCCTAGTCAGATATCATTGTGGATATTAGGACAACAATAATACATCAAGACTAGTATGTGTGTTGATTGATGACTACGTCCCATTAGTTATGATACCGGATATCAAATCAAACACATAGGTACTTGTTATGAACAAGTGTACTGGACAGACTCACCTTGAGTGTGATACATGGAAGCCAATGATGGCGGCCTGAATCACATTTCAGTGTGACAGTGGTGATTGTGGTCCTTAGACCTGAAGTAACTACAATCATTGCATGTTGTTCAATGTGTTTAACACTACTTAATGTGACCTTGAAAAGGGTTGCTATACAGGTAGTACTTAGGTGCATTGTGATACATGTGGATTATTGTGAGTGGCATAGATGGAATTTGTCTCTCCCATTAGAGTGATATAATGGCCACTTGATGGGTGAGACTATGAAACGCATGGTCATGCTCATGTGAGTCGATAAATGATATTGAGCTCATGTGTATCCATAATCACAAATTCGGTATTCGGGATACGTACGGCCAAGTTGAAAAATTCGGAAATCGGGAATTATGCGGAAAATTCGGATAAAAATCGGTCAACGTACGGTAAAAGTTCGGTCAACTATTCGGAAAAGTCGGCACAAAAGCGGAATATATATATATATACATACATACATACAAAATATATATAAACCCACACATAATGATTGAAAATGACTAAACATCGAACCGATTACTCTAATATTGGAAGAAGGGGAAGAAGTGGGAGCAGCAGGCACAAATCAGGGAAGAAAGGGGGAGAATGGAGGAGAAAGATGGAGCGTACATGTAGAATGTTGAGGGTTACTCCTCCTGGTGTGTCGAGGGATAGAGGAGGAAGGTTGGACGGTTTAGTGGAAACCTGCTACAAGTTAAAAAGGACGTGGAAAAAATAAATGTGAAGCAAAAGTACAGAACTGTTTAAAATGGCAAAAAAAAGTATTAAACGCGTTTAAAACGCAATATGCGAATAAAACGCATTTAAAACGTATTATTCGGTTTGGAGTTTAAAACGGCCATCATATACGTCACGTGAATAATATGCATTTTAAACGCATTTTTTTTTCAAAAAAAATAGAGTATATTGTGACTATGTGTGTATCTCAATGGTCTACTCTAGATCAAGAAATATAGATTGAACATTAAGAGGATGACATTTCCATGCCTCGGATTCAATCTAGATATTAGAGTCAAAGCGATTATACAATCACTATAACACTGGTCATAATACTAGGCTAAGTTGTTCTCCAACTTCTCCAATTATTTCGGTAGCAGTGAAGTATTGCTAGATACCAATCATTGCTTGTGAAATCATAACTCGGTTATGAATATCATTGCCAACGTAATTTGGAGCCTATAGGGTCACAAGCATAGGATGTATTGGAAAAGGAGAATAATTGTGGACATAATTGGAAACGTACCGAGTGAAATTGATTACTAAAATGTTTAGGTAATCTACTAGAATAATATTAGAATATAATCTAAGTTAATTGGTTAAAGTGTTTAAGCTAATTAATTGGACTTCGACCGGATAATCCCGAGCGATTGACTAGAGCCAGATGACGAAAAATTAGTTACTCAATTAATATGATTAATTGGTTAATTAATTGATTCCAGAATATTCTAAATGTCTTTTGACAGTCCACGAGCAGCCCATTTTGAACGCAACCGCAATCTTTTGTTTCTCAGAGATTTTGGGAAACCCTACTTCCTTTCCTCTCCTATTTATAGGGGCAGGACGGCCGGATTTTAGAGACACGCTCTTATACGTGAACCCTAGCCGTCATCGTCCTCGAGAGAGAGAGAGAGAAGGAGAACGACCGCGTCGCTAGCACGTCATCAAGTGAAAGGTTACTCCTTCCCGCCGACTCAGGCAGCGCGACAAGGAGTTCCAGTCCATCCGCGTGGACTATGTAGAGACGTCGACGTTGAGCGCCAGCATTTGGAGGATGTGTACGAGGACCGTCCGTGCACACGAGCGACACACACCACCGCGGGAAGGGGACGTCGACATACGTGCTCCGTAACAAAGTATACCTCGAGCACCCTCTTATTTGAATATGTCGTTGTCGGCGAGATCTGCTAGTAGGATACATGGAGATTTTCTTTTGTTGTTTCCGCTGTGCTTGCCGCCTCCATGAAACCTAACATCTCTGTCTTTTTTTAAGTGGCTGAGTTGAAAACAAGAAGAAGATGAAGAAACTATATATAAGATGTGTATAGATGAGTAGAGGCAGATAAAGTCTTAATGCATCATATGAATAACAATTTCTCTTTCACCAAGTAGTGAAAGTATGATTGTTTGCCATCAATAGAAAGAACAGAGACAACAAAATAGTTGTTCATGTTCAACATCCATCCTTACGTCTTGCCTTCATTGTCTTCATATTCTTCTCTCAGTCCCCCATCCCAACTAATAGTATCAATGATGTGGAGGCCCGACGATTTGATGGTTATCATCAGGTAAAGGAAATCAATACAGTCAGAGCTCTTCAAATGCTTGTCACTAAGGATCAAGTACCCTTCACAACCTTTTTGATGGCCTTCGAGGAGAGTCATCTGCGTATCAAACTTTGGTCTTTCTATCCCAATCTGATGAAGAAAAAGGCTGGGCTACGCCGTACTGATTCACATAATATATGTTGTGTTGCTCGACATGTTGTGACCAAATCCTCCCCTGACAAGTTGTTAGGGTCGGCCTCATCATTTGTTGGGCAACACACATCGATTGAATCATTGTAGTAGGGAGAGGAAGCATCAAATCAAAAGTTTTTCCCATTGGATTCTCATGGAAGTCAATTTTTAGGCACCTATATATATCTTGGAATGTTTAGTGAAAACACTAGAACTAAAAAAAAATTGCATTAAAACATGTGTAAGTATTTTTAATATAGTAATATTTACAAAATGGGGATTGGTTCAAACAAAACCAAAATGGATTGGTTTAGTTTGAACCCCAAACCAACTGAACCTCATTTCAAAATATTATCAAATCCCTAAGGGTCTGATTGGATTAGTGTAATTCATTGGGAAAACAAAGGAAGTCAAGTTCCTCGAAGAAATTTTCATTAGGGAAAGGATAAAGCTATCGCATGGACTTTTGGATGGCTGACAGAATATATATAACTAAACATGTATATGAAAATATTATATACTCTTGGTATGTACTTATCCATTTACAAGTATACATGTTTACAAAGGATATACAAATATATGCATATATATTTATATTTACATTTTGGTTTATATATCATCATCATCATCATCATCATCATCATCTAAGCCTCAGTCACAACTATGTTGGGGTCGGCTACATGGATCCTTTGTTTCCATTCAGCTCTATCATGGGCCATATTCTGGTTGAGATGTAGAGATTCAAAATCTCTCTTTATAAGCTCGTCCCATGTTAATTTAGGCCTTCATCTTTTTCTATTTATTGTGCTTGACTCAATAGCACTGCTTCGTATAGGCGCATTAGTCGGTCTACGTTGCACATGTCCGTACCATCTGAGTCAGCCCTCGCGCAACTTGTCCTCAATGCTCGCCGCCCCCACTTTATTCCTGATACAGTCATTTCTCAGTCGATCTTTTCTTGTCTTCCCACACATCCATTTCAGCATACGCATTCCAGCCACGTTCATCTTGTTGAAACCTAGTTTCTTCACCGCCCAACATCCACTCCGATAGAGCATGGTTGGTCGTATAGTTGTTCTATAAAACTTACTTTTTAACCTGAGAGGGATCTTCTGATCACATAAAACTCCAGTTGCACTCCTCCATTTCAACCATCTTGCAGTGATCCTGTGACAAACGTCATTTTGAACATCCCCATCTATTTGAATAATAGAGCCCAAGTAACGGAATTTATCACATTTTAGTATATCTACTCCGTCTAACTTGGCTCCATCATTACCACTGCGAGATTGGCTGAAATTGCAATGCATATACTCAGTGTTGCTCCTGCTAATCATCAATCCATTTGATTCCAAAGCATTTCTCCAACGTTCAACTTTATCATTCAATCCATCATTAGTTTCGTCAATGAAAATAATATCATCAGCATATAACATACACCAAGGAATATCATCCTGAACATTCTTTGTCAACTCATCCATAACAAGAACTAAGTGTGTATCCTTGGTGTACCCCAACTGTGATAAGAAAAGTTGGTGTCTCTCCTCCAGGAGTCTTCACACTAGCAGTAGAGCTATCATACATGTCTTTGATCAAGTCAATGTATTGGATTGGCACACCCTTTTCCTTCAAAACCATCCACAACACTTCTCAGGGCACTCGATCATAAGCCTTTTCCAAATCAATAAACATCATATGAAGATCTTTTTTGGTTTCTCTACACTTCTCCATAAGCCTCCTAATCAGAAAAATAGCATCTGTTGTTGATCTTCCAGGCATGAAACCAGATTTGTTGTTTGATATCTGCGTTATAGATCTGAGCCTCTGCTCAATAATCATGTCCCAAAGCTTCATTGTGTGACTCATCAACTTGATACTTCAGTAGTTTGTGCAGCTCTGAACATCACCTTTGTTCTTGTAGATGGGGACTATAGTACTATTTCTCCATTCATCCGACATCTTCTTGGTCTTCATGATCTTGTCAAAGAACTTTGTTAACCACATAACTCCCTCATCCCCCATAGCTCTTCCATGCATCAATGGGAATATCGTCTGGTCCGCATGCCTTTCTCATTTTCATCTTTTTCAAAGCATTCTTGACCTCAAATGGTGAAACTCATCGTGTGTAAATGATATCTCTTGTATTCATGTCACACGAGTCTTTAACATTATTTGCAGTATCTCCATTGAAAATCTTATGGAAGTAATTTCTCCACTGGTTCTTGATATCATCGTCCTTCACCAACACTTTACTTTTTCTTATAGGAGCCATTTTATATGTATCTTTTTCCCCTTCTCTTGTGTCCAGCTTCTTATAAATATCATCAAAGTATCTAGACCTTGCCTCCTGAACAACCTTTTTAGCTTCTTTCTTTGCTTGCTTGTATCTTTGCCTTTACTTTCTCTTATAGGAGCCATTTTATATGTATCTTTTTCCCCTTCTCTTGTGTCCAGCTTCTTATAAATATCATCAAAGTATCTAGACCTTGTCTCCTGAACAACCTTTTTAGCTTCTTTCTTTGCTTGCTTGTATCTTTGGAATGTTGCATCATCTCGAGATTACGGCAAACTCCTATAGATCTCCCTTTTCAGTTTAACAGCTTTTGTACTTCATCATTCCACCACCAAGTCTCTTTTTGTGGAGGCCCCGCAACCTTTGGACTCCCCCAAAACTACTTTGGAAATTTTTGTTATGCAGGAGCTCATGTATGCCACATAGTGTTAACATCAGACTCCAAGTTCCAAGTTCCTTCCTTGATGAGTTTATCATGAAAAGTCAATTTCTTTTCTCCTTTGAGATTCCACCACTTGATCCTGCTATCTTGGTTTCTATTATGTTTTCCTTTATTGATCTTCATGTTAATATCCAAAACCACCAACTTATGTTGGGTTGTGAGTTCTTCGCCATGAATCACTTTACAATCTTTGCATATATTACGATCCACCCATCTCGTTAGGAGGTAATCAATTTGGCTACAATTGTGCCCACTCTTGAAAGTAATCTTATGAGATTCTCTTTTCTTGAAATGGGTGTTGCCAAAATCATATCATATGCAACTGTAAAATCTAATATCCTCTCTCCTCCGTTTCTACTGCCATAACCAAAACCACCATGAACTCTCTATATTGGTTTATATATATTTATATTTATATATATTTGTATTTAAAGGGAGCATATGTACTTATATATGGTAAATCAGTATACAAGCATATATTCTTTTTTTGTAAAACATGCTATCTATTCATTAAATCTTTTTGAGCTACAGATATCAACCTCTGGCAATAGCCAAGGAGGTGTGAAAGTGAAGTCCACAGCCATGGCTTCATGTAAAACGCGCTTAGTGATGGCATCAGCTACCAAAGTAAAATTTCTAGGAAGAACATAGAAGAGTTGAAAAAGGGATTTTTGATGTTAATGCTACGCAGATGAGGTCTGAACCTAGGAGGATCTTCAGAGGCATTGGTACACATTGCAATTGCTTGCTTGGATTCATGCGGTACCAACAACTTTGTAATATGTAGCCTGGAGCAGATCACATCAGCTTGAAGAAAGCTTGGATTTCAGCATCGAGGGCACTCGTTGCATAACCTGGCTTGCATGCAAAAACCCAGAGGCATCCATGATATAGATGCCTGAAGCAGAAGATCTTATATATAGTTGAAAGATGCATCCACCACAACAAAGAAGTCTTTGTTGTTAGAAGGCATTCGTTATGCAACATCCTTGGCGTGACAGTCATTAATTTGTGATGGGTACTCTTTAATCATCTCTGTTCTTTCTGTGATGAACTTAATAAGTACATGAGCAGGGCTTTGTCTCCCTGAATGAGCTATCTCGTTCCTTGTTGTCCACAGACAAATGCCAACATGCCACAGCTAGTAAAGGATTCTCAATTTCATTCCTGACAATGAACGAGCCTCAAGTGTCCTCATTATCTTGGAAGAGATGATTCATCATGCCTAGTTTTCTCCAAATCTCATAATTGTGTGGGAAATCACGAAGGCAATGAAGTGTATTTTCATCTGCATTATTACATTGACGGCACATAGTAGTAGTATTTATATGTCTCCTGGCTTTTTCTACATTAGTGAGTAAAGCTTTATGTGTCATAAACCGTAGAAAAGTTTTGATTATCTCCGGTAACTTGAGTTTTGAGAGAGACCTCCATTCTCCAGTGCAGTGGACCCCCTTCTCCATACGCATCCATCTGTATGCGTAGAGCGAGAGGTGAACTTGCCATTACTTTCAAGATTCCATGCCCATGTATCAGTACCTGAATGTGGTAATAGTGGAGGAACACAAGCAATTCGACTCCAAGAAGGAGGAAGGTGATGTTTAATGAAGTCCCAGTCCCAATCACTTGTACTAGTAGTCATCGAGGCTACACAAAGATCCTCTAACCCCTTAGGGATGATAATGTTAGGGTCTAGCACAAAAGCACTGGACTCAGTAAACCATTTGTCAATCTAAACGTTTGTGTCCCGACCATCATTGATGATGTCCGGCTTTGCTTCTTGATGACAGGGATGGACTTCTTAATGAAGCTCCAGGCGGATGAAAAAGGACCCGATTTAACTGTATTCCTTCTGTAGTACTTGCCATGCATGACTTGAATCCAACGCTTTTTTGGGCTATTGAGAAATGTCTATGAATTCTTGAGCATTAAGGCAGCATTTTGGTCTCAGGCATCTCTGACACCCAAACCACTAATGTTCTTGATGGATGAGATTTTCCTTCAAGAAATCAGGGAAAGTTCTTGTTCTCCCTAGCATTATACTAATTGAAGCTCCTCACATGCCTATTTATGTCATCACAGACCAAGGGAGAGAGGAAGATAGATTGCATGGTATAAGAAGGGATCGCCCATAGCGTGGCCCTGGGTAAGGTGATTGTCCTCACCAAGGAAAGGTGTCTCATGGTCCAGCTATTCATCTTTGTCTTCATAGAATTAACCATGTCCGCATGTGTATTCATGTCTACTTTGAGTCTGATATGGATAGTCAAAAATCCAAGCTAGCGACCAAGATCATCTGTGAATGGGATGCCCGGTCGTCTACTTATCTACCTCTTCTCCGCATTGTTGGTATTAGCATAGAAGAAGCAACGTGATTTGACAGTCAAAATAATTTGACCATAGGCAGTGGCAAATTCGTTAAGAGTTTGCTTTAGGATCACAACTTGAGAGCAGGATGCTTCCGCGAGAAGAAGAATGTCATCCGCAAAGAACACATGTGTAAGGTGAGGACTATTCTTAAACAACAACACAGGCTTCCACTTGCCATTCAACGCAGACATGGGAATGTCTTGGCTTAAGCATTCTATACAAAGCATGACTAGATAGGGGCTAATAGGGTCACCCTGCCTTACTCCTTGGTTATCTATGAACAAGGGGAGAGGAATCCCTTCCCATAGAATGGAAGACGATCCTGAAGTTATGGTTTGCATAATAAGGTTTGTGGTCTTTGCTGGAATACCTTCACGAGAGTATCATGTATGAAACTTTGTTAACTAGTGTTTTGTTTAAGCTCTTTATTTTCCTTTTGTTATTTTCCTATTCTACAAGGATCTCTCTGTTATTGTTCTCTTTATAAATATACGGGGTACACACATTGTGTACCGTAACCCTTACAGTCAACTCAAGATGGTATCAGAGCAGGTTCGCTAGTCGCCCTCTTCCCCAGCTGTCGCCCCTTTCTTCTCTCTCTCTCTCCCTCTCACCGGCAGCGCCCCCCTCCCCACCCCCAACCACCGCTGCTGACCCGCGCCCGCCCGTCGCTACCCAATATCGGCGCCCGCCTGCCCCCGTCGGCTGCCGCGCAGCTCCAGGCTGCTGCTGCCACTGGGCTGCTAGGCCCGCTGCCGGTGGTCGTGCGCCTCTGTTGCGCCGCCTGGTGATTCTCCGTGTGCGGCGTTGGCCTGCTAGTGCAGTCCGACTGTCTGTCGTTCATCTCCGGTTGTTCGGTTGAAGGTCTTCGGAGATCCTCTCGCTCTGTCTGCCCGTGTCGGCCCTTGAACCGTCGGGTTCTCTGCTGCGCCTCGGCGTAGTCTACATGTAGGCTGGTCCTTCCAGTTCTTCTCTCTGTTTGTTGCCACCTAGCCGGAGGATCTAGGCGGTTCTAACCTCTGCTGATGTTCTCTGCAGCTTGTGGACCCGGCTCCCTCGTGGCTTCCTCCCATGAAGACTTCCGTCGTCAGGTGACCACTGTGAAGTTAGACAGACGCAACTACCAACATTGGGTTTGCTCCATGGAGATCTTTGCCAAATCACAGGGCAAGCATTCCCATATGACTGATGATCCGCCTTCTGCTCCGCCTACTACTGCCGAGTCCAAGGACAAAAAGAACTATGAGGACTGGGTCAAGGATGACTCGACTGTGATGACGTGGATTCTGAACAGCAACGAAACTCGCATCAGCATCACTCTACTTCGTCTCCCGACTGCCAAGGAGATGTGGGACCAACTGGCCAGCACCTATTCTCATAGCAAAAATCCTAAAAAGGTGTTTGATCTAAACAAACAGTTGTCCCGTCTGCACTTTATTGGACCTGATATTGTTGACTACTTCTCCACCTTTAAGGGTGTCTGGGCTGAGCTCGAGAATCTGCATCTCTTATCCACTGACTTGGCCACGATGCAACGACAAAGACAAAACTCCAAGTTGTCCAGTTCCTCCGCGGCCTTCCTGACTCATATGCTGGGGTGGTTGACCAGATCCTTGCCAGCGATCCCTTACCTACATTGGAGAGTGTCTTTCAGCATCTCCAACGCCTACCAGCTTCCTCATCAGATGTATCTTCTGACACAGCTGACCCTACTGCTCTTGCTGCTACGTCTGGTCGTGGTCGTGGTAGGGGTCGTGGTCGACCTCCGAACAATCGTTCTACCACTTCTGAATGGGGACGTAGATCACCTGGTCGCGGTTCACTTGGTCGTGGCTCGTCTGCTGATGCTTCTGGAGGTGTCGCTACTCAGTGGTACTGTGACTTCTGTGGCCGCACCAACCATACTGAAGACAAGTGTTGGAAGAAGCATGGCACACCTGCGTGGGCCAATGTTGCGTCTGATGGTACTTCTCAGACGGACATTGTTGCTCCCTCGACTGAGTCCACTACTGAGTTCATCCGCTCCGAAGTGGAACGTCTTCTGCTTGAGAGGACTGGTGCTTCCTCTTCATTTGTTGCTACATCTGGAGCTCACGCGGCCACTTACTCTGGTTGTGATTCTGCATTCTTGAGTGCTCCTTCTTCTAGTGCTGGTAATACCAAATGGGTGATTGACTTTGGAGCCTCATCTCATATTTCTGGCAACCGTTCTCTATTTTATAAACTGACTAAACATGTTCCAAATCTACTGTTATACTTGTTGATGGTTCTAAATCTGTTGTATCTGGAATTGGCGATATCTTTGCACAAGTCCTTCTGCGACCTGCTTTATATATGCCGAATTTTCCACTGAATCTATTATCTGTCAGTAAAATTGTCCGCAATCTTAACTGCAGTCTGACATTTGCACCGGGTACTTGTGTTTTTTAGGACCTTCGCACGAGGAAGAAGATTAGTGGGGGGCATGAAGGACCTGATGGACTCTACTACTTGGATGAGTTGAAACAGATTGGCACTACAGCTCTGGCTTCAGCTCTTTCAGCTTCTGTTTCTACATTACAGTGGCATTTCAGACTTGGGCATCCGTCAGCTGAGAAGTAAAAACATGTTATTTTTTGTGTCGGCTCGCATAGTTTTCAATGCGAGGCTTGTCAATTAGGCAAACAGTCTAGATCTGTATTTCCCAAAAAAACTCAGATTGGTAGCAAAACTATTTTTGATTTGGTACATGTTGATGTATGGGGTCATTATCATATTCCAAGTTTATCTGGCAATAAATATTTTATTTTGTTCATTGATGATTACTCTCGTGCTACCTGGTTATTTCTGTTAAAAGATAGATCCCAAGTTCTGCCCACTATTAAATTCTTCTTTGCTGAGATTAAAACTCAGTCTTCTATGCCTATTAAATTTAGTGTACTGATAATGCATTGGAAATTGTTCAAAAATATGTGAAATTATTCTGCCATTCTGTGGGGACAATTCATCAGACGTCTTGTGCTTATACACCCCAACAGAATGGAGTGGCTGAGAGGAAGAATAGGCATTTACTTGAAGTTGCTCGAACTATCATGTTGCATTCTAATGTTCCCAAACATTTTTGGCCAGAAGCTGTTCTTACTGCCTGTTTTCTAATAAATCGCATGCCTTCCTCTGTTATTGGGAATAAAATTCATGTACAAGTTCTGCAACCAGATCTGCCTCTGTTTTCTGTTCCTCCGAGGATTTTTGGGTCGAGTTGTTTTGTTCGTTTGCTTGTTCCTACTCAAGACAAGTTGTCCCCTAGAGCTGAAAAATGTATTTTTCTGGGATACTCAAGAACTCAGAAAGGGTACCGCTGTTATAGTCTGGTTCATAAAAAGTGGTTCATGACTATGAGTAGTGATGTCGTTTTTTTAGGATACTCCGTACTACTCTACTAAAGGGACTACGTTGAGCTCTGATTTGATTGCTCACCTCTGCCTATTATTTGTGATTCTACCTCTGTTGTGCAACCGGATGCGACTACAACTCCTCTTATTGTTTATCAACGCTGAAATCGACTGACGCAGCCTACTCCTACTCAAGACCCCCCCACTGACAACCAATCTTCTCCTTCAGAAGGTCCTGCCCCTACTGAGGTAATTGTTGACCTAGATTTACCTATTGCTCTCAGGAAAGGTACTAGATCATGTACATCTCATAATATTGCTAACCATGTCTCCATTGCTCATCTGAGTGTTCATGTTAGTAATTTTGTTGCTGCCCTATCTGCTATTTCTGTACCCAAGAATGTGCATGACGCATTACAGAGTCAGGCCTGGACACAAGCCATGACAGAGGAGATGGCTGCTCTCACTGACAGGGGTACCTGGGATCTAGTGATCCTCCTTCTGATTGCAAACTTGTTGGATGTCGTTGGGTCTACATTGTTAAGTATCATCCTGATGGAACAGTTGAACGCTTGAAGGCTCGCCTCGTGGAAAAAGGGTACACTCAGACCTATGGTTTTGATTATTTTGAAACGTTTTCTCATGTTGCCAGCTGAATTTTGTACGGGTTCTGCTTTCGGTGGCAATTAATCTGGATTGGCCTCTTATCCAGCTGGACGTCAAAAATGCTTTTCTTTATGGTGATCTTCAGGAGGAGGTATATATGGAGCAACCACCTGGGTTTGTTGCTCAGGGGGAGTCATACAAAGTCGGCCGCCTCAAGAAGTCTATTTATAGACTCAAATAGAGTCTGCGTGTCTGGTTCGATAAACTGAGCAAGACTCTGTCTACTTATGGTTTCATCAGATCTCATGTTGATCATTCTGTTTTTAATTAAAAAGACGTCCACTGGTATTGTAGTTCTTATTGTGTACGTTGACGACATTATTTTATCTGGCAGTGATCTCTCTGAAATTAATGCTACTAAAGCCTATTTATGCAAACATTTTGTCACTACAGATTTGGTCAAAATGAGATATTTTCTGGGGATTGATGTTTCCAGGACTGCAAATGCTCTTGTTCTATCACAACGCAAGTATGTTCTTGATCTTCTACAAGAGATTGGCATGCTTGGAGCTCGGCCTACTGATACACCTCTAAATCCTAATGTGAATTGGGATGATGATGAATCTCCTTTGTATCCTAACAGTAAAAGATATAGAAGACTGGTGGGCAGATTGATCTATTTGACTGTAACTAGAGCTGATATTTCTACTGTTGTTGGTCTTGTTAGCAGGTATCTTGACAAGCCTAAATAGTGTCATTGGGAAGCACTGTGTCATATTCTGAGATATTTGAAGAAATCTCCTGGTAAAGGCTTGTTCAATAGATAGCATGGTCATTGCTCTCTTGAAGGCTATTCAGATTATGACTATGCTGGTAGCAAGATAGACAGAAAATCTACTTCTGGTTATTGCACCTTTATTGGTAGTAATCTGGTTACTTAGCGGAGCAAAAAGCAAAATGTGGTTGCCAGATGTGTTGAGGCTGAGTACCGCGCTATTGCTCATACAGCTTGTGAGCTTCTGTGGGTGCAATCTCTTCTAAAAGAACTTGATGTGGGATCTTCTGCTCCTATTCCTATGCACTGTGATAATAAAGCAGCTATTTTTATTGTAAATAATCCTGTTTTACATGAGCGGACCAAGCACATTGAAGTCGACTGCCACTTCATCAGAGAATCTATGACTGGACGATTTTGCACTCCTTTTACTCAGTCAGAAGACCAGGTTGCTAATATCTTCACAAAGCTGCTAGCCAAGAAACATTTCTGCTCTCTTGTGGACAAGTTGGGCATGATTGATATCTATGCTCCAACTTGAGGGGGAGTGTTAACTAGTGTTTTGTTTAAGCTCTTTATTTTCCTTTTGTTATTTTCCTATTCTACAAGGAACTCTCTATAATTTTTCTCTTTATAAATATACGGGATACACACGTTGTGTACCCTAACCCTTACAATCCACTCAAGAAACTCCAACTCATCCTGTAAAATGCCTTGGATAGATCGAGTTTCACTTCCATCCATTTCTTTTCCCTTTGAACCTCATCGAGTGCATAGCCTCCTGAACTAACAAGATATTGTCAGTAATTTTGCATCCTGGTATGAAGCTAGATTGGGTCAAGGAAATTCAGTCATTTAGGTATGCTTATATTCTCTCCACAAGGACTTTTGATACAATATTTGTGGTACGTATAATTAAGGGAGATGGGGTTGTTGGTATAGTATGCCCAAAGAGTCAATCATATGATGATTGCAATGAGGCATATGATACTTGATTTGATAATGATAAAGGTAATTCCGTCTATTATGTTTGTCTCAATCATGAGATGATGACACATACATGATAGATGTCTAAAGAATGATCTGACTCGATGGCATATGTCTTCAGGTTAAGGACCTGAATAATGAGACCATATGTATGATAAGAGTATATACATTCTTGTTATGTCCCTAGTCGGATATTACTGTGGAAGCAAAATAGACAACAGTAATACATAAGACTAGAGTGTGTGTTGACTGATGATAGAGTCTCATTAGTCATGATATATGATATCAAGTTGAGCACACAGATATATGTTAGAGAACAGTATATCGGACAGACCCACCGTGAGAGTGATACATGGATACCATGGAATGGTAGTCACAATCGTCTCTCATAGTGATGGTGGTGATTGTGGTTCTTAGACCTGAAATCACTGCACTCATCACATGTAATTGGGTACACTTTGACATCATCAAACGTAGTCCTGAAACATGGGTTGTTATAACGGTGATGATTGGGTGACTTTGACACATGGGGACTTGACTGTGAGTGATAGATATGGGATTTGTCCCTCCTACAAGGAGTATGGTATCCAGGGCCCCTTGATAAGCGAGACTGAGAATTGTATGGCCATACTCATGTGATTCAGTATATGATATGTGAATTCACATGCATCTCAGACGGTCTGCTCTAGGTCAAGGAACATGGATTAAATGTTGAAGAGGATGACGTTCCATGCGTCGAGTTCAATCTGGATGTCAGTGACAAAGGAACTATACGATCACGGTAACACTAATCACAGATTGTAGGTTGAAGTTATTCTCCAACTTTCTGAGTTACTTGGGTAGCAATGATGAGTTACTAGATTCCGCTCATTGCTTGTGATGTCATAAGTTGTTATGAACACTCACTGCCAACGTAAATTGGAACCTGCAGGGTCACACACATATGATACCCCTAGAAGAGGAAGACTAAAGGTGTTTAGGTACTCAATTAAAATACAATTGACTAACTGGACTCAAAACTATCAAGTTCAAGTGTTAAACTAGCTGGTTAGAGTGTCAGGTCGATTGGAGACTGCATTGGCAATGTCAGGACTGCTAACCGACCGATTCACCCAGGTGAGCCGATCGGCTAGTGTGAGCCAACCGACCGGTTCACTTGGTGAACCGGGCGGCTCACAGTCCTGCGAACTGAGGAAATAAAGGATTTGCCTGGTTGGAAGAAAACTTTCACGTTTCACTTGTTCAATTCGATTAGAATAATGATTAATCTTTGCATTAATTGGAAATGATTGAGGAAAGTCAATTGCAGGAAAGTCTGGGAAGTGAAACGACCGATTCACTGGGTGAACCGATCGGCTCACACTCCCAACCGACCGGTTCACTAGTGAACTGATCGGCTCACATTGTCAAACGACCGTTTCAGTTATGAAACGATCGGTTCGTCTGTCGCAGTACAAACTATTCATGGAATTTCCGGATCCTTCTACTCCCGTATAGACTGAGAACCCTGACCCTGCCCTCTACTATAAATAGAGGGGTATTGGGGGCTTCTCAGAACACACAACTCAGAACATCAGTTGCTCTGCAAAGTTGTTGCCCTCTCTGGTTCTGGTAACCGAGAGAGCCCGAGCAAGTGCTACCCGACTAGGGAGGCACGGCGAGGGAAAGACAACTGTAGAAAATCAGTCTGAGTTCAGGAGAGCAGGTTGGTGTTAATACACCAACAGGAGGGTCGTCTCCTTCCTGCCAGTTCTTCTAGAATGGCAAGAGTTCCAGGTGGTCTGTGTGGACTATCTGCAGAGGTGGGAGATGTTTGTCGCTCAGGAGGACACGTCAACCGCAGTCTGTGGTGGAGGACAAAGTCCATGGCGAAGACCAGGAGCTGCACAGACACTGTCCAAGACAAGGCGTTGAAGACCGCACATGGCTGCGAGGTATTGTCACTGGGCAAGCCCCAGGACCAGGTATATCTCGCTAAAACCATCATTCCCATTACACAGTCGTTGATGCGATCTCCTGTTATGGGTTAATGGCCAGTAAAAAATTTATTTTCACTGACTACTCTAAGGCCATAAAACCCAACAAGGGCGGAGATCATTGCAGGTCTCCACTGTTACCACTTTAGGAAATAAGGACCATATAGGAACTAGCAATCTCAGAGTCAATTGTAGTAGTGGCAAAGGCTTCTCGGACTGTGTATACTATTGAATTGCCCATCTGGCCCCAATTTGCTTGTAGGCATTCATTGTGTAAGCCATCTGGCCCAGAGCTTTTTAAGGATTTATTTTGAAAAGAGTTCCTTTGATTTTATCTGCAGAAGGGATGGAGGAGAGTAGTAAACATTGCACACTGTTGAGTCCTGGGAAACACCCCACATAGGGTGGTGAGTTATAGACTAGAATTAGCGAGATTAACAACTGCTTGGAGTGGTCCCAAACAAGTTGTTTGAGCGGGCCGGCTTCAGAGGTCCACGCACCATCGAAGTTCCTCAGCCTGGAGAATTTGTTGCGCTGTCTCCGGGCATGAACATAGGAGTGGAAAAACTTTGTATTCCCATCCCCTAGCTTGAGCCAGTCGATGTGAGGTTTTTGCCTTTGGTTAGCCTCCTCATAGTTGAGGACACATTGGAGATGTTCATGAAGTTCAATGCATCTGAGTTCATTAGCAATGGTATTCACAAGGGGCAGATTTACTTGTATCTTGTCACTCTGTCGAGATATGTGTGCCTTCTCTCGATATTGTAGCTTCATGGATTGGGCGTCCCATTGCATGATGGCTGACTCGAAGCCCTTCAAAGCCTTCAGAAAGGAAGTGAGCTATTCAGTGGTCTCATAGCTATTGAGAGAAGTTTGTCTCCAAGCTCTAGCTTGAACATATTCTAAATGTGAAGCTTTTCTGATCGGGCAACGCATGTTGGGATGCTAAAAGAGCATTGTGGTCAGAGCAGAGACGTGGAAGGATCAAGACAGTGGTGGTTTGGTTGCAGTCCAGTCACTTCTCATTAGTAAGCAGACGGTCCAATCTTTCAAAAATCTTCCCACGATAGAAAGTGAGCCATTGTCCACCAGGTTGATTCTGCCAAACCAGTATGCAGCAGGGTGTCATTGAACTTAGAACTGGGTCTATGATCGAAGTAATTGCTACCCTCTTTCTCTGAGAAAGAGAACATGGTTTTGAAATCTCCAATAACAGCCCAACCAAACACTGATGTCGAAAGGTATTTCAACTAATATGTTCGAAAGCCAACTAGGAGTTGATGAGTTTGGACTACCGTACATTGAAGGTAATAAGAGACTAGTGGTTGATTCTACAATGAATTAACTGCCTATGATTCAATAAGACATCCACCTAGCATTAATGTTGATCCCAGAGGATCCAGATGCCCCTAGAAAAGTCAATCGCTTCAACCCTATGGGACAAGTTAAAGCCCAATCTACTAATGATGTCATCCACCCTATTCCCAATGCAATGAGGCTCGATAATGGCAAACAGACTAAGCCGATGAGTTCTTTTCAAGAAGCAAACATAGTTGATTTTATCGTCAAAACACGTGCCCTAAACATTCTAGCATAAGTAACAAAGATGGGCGAGGAAAATAGCTCAGACAGTCAGTTAATTGCCTACAACCCAACCACCGGGTCTAAGTCAGGTACTACTTCTACCTCATCCATACCTTCTACATCTGTATTTTTCCCTTCTTGGTTGAAGAATGTCTTAGCTTCATTAACCTTGGCACTATTAGGTGCTACACCTGCCTTGCCCTTTTTCTTTGCTCAATCAGGACTGCTCAGCACTGTCTGATAGACAAGCCTCTGATTCCTAAAGATAACGCCACCGCTGCCAAGTCTCGCTCGACTTGAGTCGGTATCTCATCTCAGGAAGCAAAATCATAGGCAAACAGAAAAGGAGGATCCTTCCCCTGACCCAATTCCCTTCTGATCATGGTGTTGCCCCCAGTGAGGTTGTCAAAGGTATTTGCAGGATTGGATGGCTATTGAGTGTTACCGCCATTGTTCTTGGACCCTGGTTATCCATCATTACCAGGGTGTTGGTTCATGTTCTTTTTGTGGTTCCTTCGATTTTGTACAGTTTGCCACTTCCTAGTATCGGTGGCATTGTCATTGGAAAGTTGGGATAAATCCTCAACAACCGTGAAGGTTTCCTTCTCTGCCTGATTCATTGGTTTATCTTCCTTGGTCTGTCTAAGTGGGTGTTTCTCTGGTCGCTTGTCATGCATTGCCATGGAAAAGGGGACGCCAAGTTGAGGTTCGCGGGGGCATAGATTGTTTGTCACTTCCACGGGCTTAGCTGCAATGTGGAACAACGTTCTTCTTCGTGTTCGATCCTTCCACAGTGCACGCATCAGGCCAGGAGGCTTTCATACTCAGTTTTGAACATTTCTCCATTGATGCAAACTGCAAGTAGGAGAGGATTTCTTGTGTCAATCTCAGTGTCAATCCTAGCGAAATTTACTAAGGTTGCCCTGGGTTGTGGTAGCATCAATCTTGATTGTCTTGTCCACGAAATCACCTTTCCAGAAAGGAGATGGTTTTGATATAGATTAAACGGCAAGTCAAGGATCCTGATCCATACAACCAATTTCCTAGGTATTGGATCATATGGTTGAAAGTGAGGAGACCATGACTGAACCGAAAAGTAGTTCCCAAACAACATCCATGGACCTCCTGTCATCACTTTGATGTATTCCTCGTTGTTGAACAACTGAACAACATAGTATCTCACTATCCCTTATCCAAGTCGATGATCCAGAATTGTTCATTAAGACCCCATAGAATCGATAGCCTGGTTAAAAGAGCTTGGAATTAGATGGTAATGCCCATTGCCTTGATAATCATGATGAACTTCCAAGGTTCCAGTCGGGGGGGTAAACATCTTCCCTTACACTAATCGATGCAATAGTACCATTTCAATCTACTATGATGTCAAAAGGTTCATCACGTCTAGCGAGATGATCGTTCTACTACCATGCTTAGTCGGACCACCACTGAGTAGATCTCAAAAGGTTCAGCAGGTCCAGCGAGATGATCATTCTACTGGCATGGTTAGTCGGACCACCACTAAGTAGATCTCGAAAGGTTCAGCAGGTCCAGCGAGATGATCATTCTACTGCCATGGTTAGTCGGACCACCACTGAGAAAATCCTTATACGACTTAAGTGTGCTTGCTGCCCTCGCCACCGGTACGTTTGAGTCGTTTATCATAGATTCATCGTTCATCTTCATCCCATCACCAGACTCATTGCTTAGATCATTCCTTTCCTCCTCATCGTTGTATACACCAGATGAGGTACTTCCTTGTCTTCCATCCGGAGGCCTGACATGGCCAAAACCACCACGGCCACCGCTGCTTCTAGATTGCCCGCCGCCTCTCATAAATACTAACCTTCACTAAATCTTAAGGTTCAGCAGGTCCAGCGAGATGATCATTCTACTGCCATGGTTAGTCGGACCACCACTGAGAAAATCCTTATACGACTTAAGTGTGCTTGCTGCCCTCGCCACCGGTACGTTTGAGTCGTTAATCATAGATTCATCGTTCATCTTCATCCCATCACCAGACTCATTGCTTAGATCATTCCTTTCCTCCTCATCGTTGTATACACTAGATGAGGTACTTCCTTGTCTTCCATCCGGAGGTCTGACATGGCCAAAACCACCCCGGCCACCGCTGCTTCTAGATTGCCCGCCACCTCTCGTAAATACTAACCTTCACCAAATCTTATCCTCGGTGTTTATACAAACATATATTCAGTTATTTGTAGTTTTCCATTTATATATATACATATATATATAGATATAGATATAGATATAGTTATATATATAAACGTATACGTATTCATATGTAACAATACATGTACTTACATGCTACATATATTTCAGTAAACATTATACAACAAATATACATACATTACATCTAAATATGAAATGTCTTACATTATTTTACTTCATTCGAATGTTTACAATATCAATATACATATGTAGTGAAATTTCGTATCATCTCATAAAGAAATATCAATTCATAGTTATGTTGTATAGTTCTGTCATTCTCTGCATACTTTGACGCAAAACTAAGACTAATCCAGTTGCAGTCATGTTCTGCATATTGCTGGTATCCAAACAGAATCAGACACAACACGATAGAAATAGACTACAAGAATTGTTATCTAAACAGAGACCAGAATCAGACAGAGTTCCCAAGTAGAATGTAATTCCGGACCAAGCCAGCCCTAATCTTAAATAGCATCATATTGAGTTGAAATCGAGATCCCTTGCCAAACAGGGGCTAAGGCTAAGACTGGTTGGGTATAACTCATTGGGAACACAATGGAAGACAAAATCCCAACAGAATTATAATCAATTAGTTGCATGAAAGTGCAGAATCAGGGTTTTGATGTTTTCCCTAGACTTCCGAAGATAAAAACAGGTCCTTGTAAACTGACTTCCATAAGCATTCAAAGAGAAAACTGTTGGATCCTAGATGGGTGACTTAGGTGCTCTAGAGGGGGGGTGAATAGAGCTGAAAGCACTTAAACAAAATTCATCAAACCTTCAAAATATATGACAAGATAAGGTTGCTAAATAGGTAATTTGAGTGCAACTAAATCATGCATAGCAAGGATAAGAGAGATTGAACATGCACCAATTAGACAAGCTATTTAGAGTGGTTCCACACTTCAAACTAGAAGTGTGTCAGTCCACTTGCCTAGAGAGGTCAACCTCTAGGACTTCAACCAATTGCACTCTTATATTCATTAATAAGACATACAATACATGACCAACAAAGGACTTACCTATCCAATACAAAGAGTCTTCAACCTTACCAAGGACTTACCCACTTTGCAAGAGTCTTCGGCCTTCTCCAAGGACTTACCCACTCTTGCACAAGTCTTCGGCCTTGCAGGAATTACCCACTCTTCTTGGATCTTCTGCCTTTGACTTCACCTTCACTCGGAGAAGCTTTCCACCAAGGACTTACCCACTTGAGCTTGAGTCTTCTGCCTTCTCCAAGGGCTTACCCACTCTAGCTCCAAGTCTTCGGCCTTGATCTTCACCAAGGGACTCCTTCCCTTGTTCTTCTTCACCTCTCTTGGACAAGAGAGAGAACCTTCATCTTCAAGATAGGAAATGAGAGATGGGGAGGTGGTGGAAGTGAGAGCCTCACAAGATATACAAATAAGACTAGCTCTCTTACAAATCTCCTACTCACTCTAATGGATGTAGCAAGTGATTAAGCTTAGAGAGAGAGGAGGCTGTAGGAAGCACTCAACTATAGAATAGGAACCTCACAAAGAGTTTGCAATGAATGCTCAACCTTGGAATGAAGCCCAAGGGGTCCTATTTATAGCTGGGGATGCCTCTTAGCCTTTGGGAACACTTGTGAACGAAAAATAGCCGTTTTACAAGTTGCAACGGATCTATTTTGGGTCCCAACAAAGTCTCCAACGGTTGGAAATGCTTTTTCTACATTCCAGTACAGTCTGATCGGCCGAGTTTCTATAAAGGCAATTCGGCCGAACCACTAAAAGACAAGGCTGAAAGCTGGACTGTCGGCCGAGTTCCCTTGGAGAAACTCGGCCGATCGGTCGACTTTCATCTTGGACCGATCAGTGGATCGGCCGAGTTTCCCAGCATAGAAACTCGACCGAACAGGAATCGGCTGAGTTGGAAACTCGGCCGATTGCATCAAAAATTCCAGAATAACTGGATCGGCCGAGTTTGTAATTCGGCCGACAAAATCCCTGTTATGGGTATTTTGGAATTTTTGTAAAACTGTACAAATGATGGATTTTTGTGTCCCAATAATTTTTCTAAGCTTAATTACAAGTCATACAATCATTACAAGTGATTACAAAGCAATTCTAAGGTCATTTACATAGAGATCCCAAATTGCACACTTGTAGCTGTTTTGACTTGTTTTTTCTCCAATTTGATATGCGCAAGTTAGGGCATTTGGAGTGTGTCTAAACCTAATCTGAAATCGCTCAATGTAGAAGCATTAGACACCAATATGTGGAATGGTTAGTCATCATCAAAACAAGGGTTTAGTCAATTTAGACGTGAGTCAACATTGACCTAGACCTTGAGTCAACATTCTCCCCCTTTTTGAAGATGACAAACCATTCCATAAATGTATTGAAAGCTTGTACGTAAAATCATACCTTCGGAGAAACGTAGGGGTTTCAATAGGATTGAGCTCATATGCTCCCCCTCAATTGATGCGCATGGAGTTCTCATACTCCCCCTCAATTGATGCTATTTCTCCTGCATGGTTAGCTTTCATAACATTTATAGAAACTATGTCTTCTACTCATATATGTTCTACACATATATGTCTTCTCCCATTTACATTCTCCCCTTTACATGGACACGCTTCTTTGCTTCATGTAAGACATGCCTTCTCCCTGTTGTCAAAAGAAGACATATCTTTCTCCCCCTTTGTCATTTCAAAAAGGTGGGGGTGTGAAGAAACTAAGAAACACCACTTGTTAAGAGAAAGAAGATAACAAAAGTTATATAAGGAGAGTAGAAGAGCACAGATAGGGGCTTGTCCAAGCATAGAAAGAAAAGCAAGTTAAAGCATATACTTGAACAACCCAAAAATGCAAGATAAAGTGCTGCAGAAAAACAATAAATCACAATTTTGACCCTCAAGATGATGGAATTTGACCAAAAACCATCAGAGCTCATGGCGAAGCAATGAGTCTTGCTTAGAAGGTCGTTTCTGCATGAAAAACACTATACTTGCAGCAAAAACTGAAATTTGAGCAAAAGCTGCATAAAAACCAAAAAAAACTCCAATTTCTACATATAATGTAGCTCTATGTGCCCTGCATCACAATGTTATGCAAGCAACTCAAGATAGCAGATATGCAATTCAAGGAACAATCTTGAGCATGTATTAGATAAGATACAAGCATAACATATAGATGATCAAAGATACCAATTATTGACAGGGTTAGAACTACATGTATATGAACTACTAGTAGATGATATCACAAGTTAGAACTACTAGTAGGATCTTGATCATAGCAAAGAGATAAGCAAGATAAAAGTAAGCTATGAGTAGATTTAGAGATATATCCAAACAAAGAGATATGCAAATATAGAAGAATGAGAGGATATAACTCACTAGATATGCATTTTACCATAAGATGATTACCCCTATGAACCTCAAGGTTGTATCAAAAACAAGATATACACCTAGATAGATGTAGCAAGTTACAACGGAAGCGATTTTAGACACAACCAAGAGATCCACAAAGATCATCATCAAAACCTGCAAAACAACTCAAAGCAAGTAATTGCAAGATATAGATATATCAATTTAGAGCAATTAGATAGATAGAGTTGTAAGCAAGATAGGCAATTTAGAACATGGCAATATGCATATATAAAGATACCAAGGGAGTGCCAAAGAATAAGGCTATTGGTTGAGAAAATCTAGTTGAGAGGGAAATTCTCATCCAATAAGCCAACTTTATATTCTGTGCACAGTGTAATCGGTCGAGTTCTGTGCATTGGCAACTCGACCGATGACAGCTGTTGGCAACACCCATGGTGCCTATCGGTCGAGTTTCACTAGGGCAAACTCGGCCGACAGAGCAGCTGTCAACAAGCACACCTATTTTATAAAAACATATTTAAAGGCATGCTAAAAATACAAACCATATCCAAACATGTCTAATCAAGTTAGTAATGCACTATAGAAGCATTAGAAACAGTTTTTGAGCAAGAGTGTGAAGAGAAACACAAAATACCACTTTTGACTCAAAAACCATATGTATAGTGCACACTAACTTGACAAAACAAGTTAGAAAAGGTTACAAGCAATAAAACCATTACCTTTGTGCTTACCATTGCTTTTCCACTTGTTGTCACCCTCTACACATCTCACCTTTCTTCTTTCATGTGGATTGAGAAGTCAATTTGCAATTCAATAGCTCAAATCAATCCATTTGCAAGTACCTACAAGAAGAAAGATGAAGTGGTCCCCAATCATGTTTTTGGGTCCGGAGGAGTTAGCTTAGCAACCCAAATCCTATTTCTCTTGGGTGCTTTCCTAAAAGGACAACAAGTAGAATAATGACCAAAATCATTGCAATAGTTGCATGTTCCCATAGTCTTGGAACTAGAGGATTCTCCATGGAATATTGGAGGTCCTTTATCTTTGTTGTTCCCTTGACTACTATCATACCCTAAACCATGTCTACCAATTTGTTTAGTAGTATGGTCTATAATTTGATTAAGATTCTTTTTACCAACTAAGAATCTTTGCAAAGAAGATCAAAAACTATCATTATCATGCTTAAGAGAAGTAATAGTAGAAGACAATTGATTGATGTTATCTCTAGCATGCAAAAGATCATTTTCTAAGCAAAGAGCTTTAGTTAAATTAGAATCTCTATCAATATGAAGAGCAGCAACATCATTCTCTCTATTAGAAGAACTAGAACAAGGTTCATGCCCATTGATTTTAGCAAGCAAGGAGGCATTTTCAGATTTAAGCACCACTAATTCTCTTTGATAAGAATATATTTCTTTTCTCCTAGCATCATCAATAAGCTTGAGTTCTACATTTTCAGTTTTAAGAGTATCAAACTTATGTATGAGAGAATCATCAACTAAAGTATGCTCTTCATTAGAACTAGGCATGAGAGGTTGAGCTTCTAGAAATTTAATCTTATCAAGTAAACTAGCATTTTCAAGTTTAAGAGAGTCTACTTGGCTAAGATAATCATTTTTATCAATAAGCAAGCAAGAATTTGCATATTCAAGATCATCTAGTTCTATATGCAAATTATCAACAATTTTAGCAAGCTTTTTCTTTTTCTTTTGAGAAGACTTAAGAGATGCACAAATATCATGAATGAGATCAATCAAGGATTCTTTATCTAAAGAGTCTAGATTTACCTCATTTGAGTCTTCACTTGTTGATGCTACAAGAGCAAAATGACATTCTCCTTCATCACTAGAACTTGAGCTTGATCCTTCACATGAATCTTCACTTGAGCTAGAGTTGGAGGAGCCGCTTGAGCTTGAGTGCCATTTCTCCTTCTTGTGAAGATGGGTCTTTTTGCCTTGTGGGCAATCTTCCTTGTAGTGACCCTTCTTTCCACATGTGAAGCACCGGATGGAGGAGGACTTGCCTTTGTAGAGTCTACCTTTTGAGTACATGGCATCTTCTTTAGTTTGAGAGGATGGAGAGACTTTTTCCATGATAGCTTCAATTTGAGCCTTTATTTCAGCCTTCTTCATTCTCTTTAGCTCTTTCTTCTCTTGTCTTTCTACTTCCTCCCTCTTGTCAAGTGTAGCTTCATGTGCTTGTAGATTTCCAATGAGCTCTTCAATGGGGATGTCCTTAAGTGACCTTGCTTCTTCAATGGAAGTCACCTTGGATTCCCACCTCTTGGGAAGAGTTCTAAGGATCTTTGAGTTGATCTCTCCACTAGACATAGGATGACCTAGAATAGCAAGACCATTCACAATGGTGTTGATCCTTGAGTACATGTTGGCTATACTCTCCTCCTTTCCCATCTTGAAGTTTTCAAGCATCCCCTTGAGCATGTAGACTTTGCTTTCCTTCACTTGATCCGTCCCTTCATAAGTGATGCAAAGCTTTCTCCATACCTCATAGGCTGTTTCACATGAAGAAATCCGGTTGAACTCGGTGGGGGTCATGGAGGCATAAAGGATGTGCATGGCTCTTGCATTCAAGGTTGCTTTCATCACGGTGGCTTCATCCCATTCTTCAATGTTTGTCTTTGGTAGAATGTATGGGCTGTTCACCATTTGCCACATCTCGAGACTTGATCCTTGGATGAAGAATTGAAGTCTTCTTCTCCAATAGAGGAAGTTGCTCCCATTGAAGATTGGAAGGCTGGTCGAGAGTCTCCCTCCTAGGTAGTCACCCATCTTCTCCTACTTGTTGAAGTATGCTTGGAGAAGACCCGCTCTGATACCACTTGTTGGATCCTAGATGGGTGACTTAGGTGCTCTAGAGGGGGGGGTGAATAGAGCTGAAAGCACTTAAACAAAATTCATCAAACCTTCAAAATATATGACAAGATAAGGTTGCTAAATAGGTAATTTGAGTGCAACTAAATCATGCATAGCAAGGATAAGAGAGATTGAACATGCACCAATTAGACAAGCTATTTAGAGTGGTTCCACACTTCAAACTAGAAGTGTGTCAGTCCACTTGCCTAGAGAGGTCAACCTCTAGGACTTCAACCAATTGCACTCTTATATTCATTAATAAGACATACAATACATGACCAACAAAGGACTTACCTATCCAATACAAAGAGTCTTCAACCTTACCAAGGACTTACCCACTTTGCAAGAGTCTTCGGCCTTCTCCAAGGACTTACCCACTCTTGCACAAGTCTTCGGCCTTGCAGGAATTACCCACTCTTCTTGGATCTTCTGCCTTTGACTTCACCTTCACTCGGAGAAGCTTTCCACCAAGGACTTACCCACTTGAGCTTGAGTCTTCTGCCTTCTCCAAGGGCTTACCCACTCTAGCTCCAAGTCTTCGGCCTTGATCTTCACCAAGGGACTCCTTC
Organism: Alisma plantago-aquatica; assembly: GCA_963693085.1. Classification (NCBI taxonomy): domain Eukaryota; kingdom Viridiplantae; phylum Streptophyta; class Magnoliopsida; order Alismatales; family Alismataceae; genus Alisma; species Alisma plantago-aquatica. Next base: position 1,125,680,397 of record OY856409.1, on the reverse strand, counting down.
CCTTGTTCTTCTTCACCTCTCTTGGACAAGAGAGAGAACCTTCATCTTCAAGATAGGAAATGAGAGATGGGGAGGTGGTGGAAGTGAGAGCCTCACAAGATATACAAATAAGACTAGCTCTCTTACAAATCTCCTACTCACTCTAATGGATGTAGCAAGTGATTAAGCTTAGAGAGAGAGAGGAGGCTGTAGGAAGCACTCAACTATAGAATAGGAACCTCACAAAGAGTTTGCAATGAATGCTCAACCTTGGAATGAAGCCTAAGGGGTCCTATTTATAGCTGGGGATGCCTCTTAGCCTTTGGGAACACTTGTGAACGAAAAATAGCCGTTTTACAAGTTGCAACGGATCTATTTTGGGTCCCAACAAAGTCTCCAACGGTTGGAAATGCTTTTTCTACATTCCAGTACAGTCTGATCGGCCGAGTTTCTATAAAGGCAATTCGGCCGAACCACTAAAAGACAAGGCTAAAGCTGGACTGTCGGTCGAGTTCCCTTGGAGAAACTCGGCCGATCGGTCGACTTTCATCTTGGACCGATCAGTGGATCGGCCGAGTTTCCCAGCATAGAAACTCGACCGAACAGGAATCGGCTGAGTTGGAAACTCGGCCGATTGCATCAAAAATTCCAGAATAACTGGATCGGCCGAGTTTGTAATTCGGCCGACAAAATCCCTGTTATGGGTATTTTGGAATTTTTGTAAAACTGTACAAATGATGGATTTTTGTGTCCCAATAATTTTTCTAAGCTTAATTATAAGTCATACAATCATTACAAGTGATTACAAAGCAATTCTAAGGTCATTTACATAGAGATCCCAAATTACACACTTGTAGCTGTTTTGACTTGTTTTTTCTCCAATTTGATATGCGCAAGTTAGGGCATTTGGAGTGTGTCTAAACCTAATCTGAAATCGCTCAATGTAGAAGCATTAGACACCAATATGTGGAATGGTTAGTCATCATCAAAACAAGGGTTTAGTCAATTTAGACGTGAGTCAACATTGACCTAGACCTTGAGTCAACAAAAACAACTTCCAGTTGGACGCTTCCTCTCACCACTATGTACTTTGCTTAATGATTTTTTTCCTAAGAGATCACGAGGTTGGTCCTAATAGCTTGTTAATTGAGGGTTGGTCATATGACGTGTATTCAATATATCTTTCCTAGTCGTAGCCAATGAACAATCGACTACAATGATTAGTTTTTTAATCAAACACTGTAAGCAGCATTTGACTTTCAAGTGTAAAATTTTGCAGCATAGCAAAAAATTGAATTGAGATGAAGTTTTTTAGTCATACTTATAACTTTGATTGTCGTTATTCAAAATCTGTAACATTATAAAACTTTGTTGATGCTTTATTGAAAGAATGAGTAGATGCCAACATCTGAAGATGTTAAATAAAATATTTTAAAATAAAGGGTTTTTAAGTGCAAATCATGTTTAGTTCTTGCCCATTTGAATAAATAAATAAATAATTGAATTGAACCATTCATGATTGGTATGATCGTGTTTTATCACAATCGAAGCATCATCTGTTGATCGATCTGATCATTAGAATCTTTATATCAACGATAAGAATGAAAAAGAGGAGTATTTTTTTCCTTATTATGCAATGACTATAGCTAATCTAGATTCTATAAAACCCTTGCATAATAAGAACAAAAAGAAAACCCAATATTCTATTAAGTGTGTATATACGAAATATATACGAATTTAATAACTTTGCATAAAATCTTACTAGGTCATTAGCTCATTGTACAAGACTAGCACCCAGTGTTTTAAAAAGCGTGAAGCGGCAAGTGTGCAGACGGCACCTTGTAACTGCTTAAGCACTAGGCGTAGACGGGCGCTTAAGTGGGCGATTTTGAAAAAGCAGGTTTTCGTTTCTTATAAACTTTTATGCAAAATAACATACATATGTATATAAATACTATATGTTTGGAACTTTTATGCTTATCTAACACTGTACACAACTATATAAAACACCCAAATAAGTTTATCACACAACTATAAAACAATGAGTATAGAAATTAAAACTCTACACACCCATGAAATAATAAGTGTATACATGATACAACAACAATTTGTATCATATGTTTACATAGCTAAACAGTAAACAATAGACTTATCGTAGATACCTTACAAACATATTCTAACATTTGCATATCATCAATTAGTCATACATTACAACAGTACATTTAATCAAGTATGCATTCTAAATTAGATAATAGTTACATGTAATTTACTTGGATGCATTACAGCAGTACCCAATTATTACAGGCTTACATACAAAGCATACATTATAAATTAGAGCTAGGTATATCATAGAACGTTTAATGCATATAGGTTTAATGTACTATAATCAATAGTACTTGGACCATATAATTTAATTAATGTTACATGCTTACAGTAGTATTTTTTTTTTAAATCAGGCAAAAAGTGGGGAAAAATGGGCAAAAGCGGAAATAAAGCGGGCAAAAAGAGGCCGATTTTCTTCAAAACGCATAATTGGCGCTTAGGGGCTGATTTAAGAAGTTGAGGGGCTTGATCACTTAAGCGGCTGCTCAGACCGCTTTTTAATACAGTGTTACCACCTTTTCATTGAAGACTTATGTTGTCTAAATTGTAATCTAGTTTTTTTCAGGTTAAAGTATTGTGCTCACCTGTGCATGAAACTATTAGTTTGGATGTCACTTACCAAAAAAAAACCCAAATTTTATACCAATTACCTGTAACTCATTTTCCAGAAACCTGAAAGTTACTTGTAAACTAGTTCCAGGGAAGTTACAGTTACACCAAACCAGTGAGACCAAACTAAACAGAACTACTTGTTTGGTTCTGTGTCTAACCAAAGATCTGTTTGGTTTTTATTCGTTCAAACACACAGATTGATTTTAGTAAGCGGATGCTAGTTTAAGCAAAACACTAGAAGATTGACTTCAGAATAGGAAGCTCATCGAGTGTTTGGTTCACATGTACAACTTAAGGGTCAGCTTTGTACAGTTAAACGGGCTAGCACACACGAAATTGTCTGCATAGTGATGACTACAGAAAGTTCAACCTGGTCAAGTAATAATCTCGTTTTCATACATTGCGGCATGAAGTAAATCACGAACAGCTTTTTTGGTTTGAAAAAGCGGCAACATTTAAACTACGAGTGATGTCCGCAAGACGTCGAATCTGGCATAGGGAGATAGAGGGAAAGTTTACATGCACGTTAAGACAGCTGGGCAAAGCCACAAGCACTTACCACTCGTGAAGCAGAACTTGAACTCCGCCCGCTCCACGAGCTTTGCGCTGAGAGCGTCGAAGCACGCAGGACCTTGGTGAATTCCGGGGGACTCCAATAATGAACGGAGAGCCTCCACGGGGGAGCTGGCGGCACAACAAATGAGTCCCAAAGACCTCCTACGGGCAGCTCTGACAGCAAAAGCTGGTCGCGAGACCAGCGCCGGCACTTTGTGTTCCGGCGTCAAGGCGAACGAATGTTGACGTCGAGGCAATTCACGGTGATGAAATCTTGAACCATCCGGGCGGTTCAGAAAGGGCACATTGTTGGTGTTTTTTGCTGAGATGGAGATGTTCATGCTTCCTGTGGGAGCAATTCTTCGTGGCAGTTACTGCAGATGAGGCTGGATGAATGTTGGAATGCCCCCCCGCTGCTCTGTGGTTTACAAACTTACAACTGACTAAGCATGAAAATGATACGCACTGCACATACACAAGACCCGCAATGGCCCAATGGCCAATACTAACACAATTGTTCATTCTCATGTTCCACCCCAGGTCAAAGGATGAATACAATGGCCACTTTAGAAGGGGGGAAAACACAATTGTCCATTAGCGGACAGCAACGACTGTTTCTTTGATAACACTGTAATTGTTATTGTTACTGTCAATGTGTTTCTGTATAGGAATTTATTTGTAAACGTGAGAAAATGTCAGGGCAACCCGACCGTGAGAAAGTCTTGAGAGTTTTTTTACATTCACATGGTTTTTTTTTTATAGTGGAGAGTTCCATCCTATCTAAGGTGTCAGGAGAGAGATAATAGCTAATAGCTTGGCCTTTAGTCCCTTCCTATAGTACTCATAGGCTTGACCAACTGAACTAGCTGACAAGTGCATACATTCACATAGTATTAGAGCATGTGGGAGAAAAACTCTATTTGGTCCAAGGGTTTTCCTTTCTTATTTGTTAAAATCTCGTCTGGTCCATGGTTCTCCTTCTTTTTGTATTAGTTATTATTCACATTTTGTTATAGCACATTACCTTAGCCGCTCACATACACTAGAAGCAATTACGTCCTTAGACGGATCGAGTCCAAGGTTACAGTTTGGTTCGATCTTCTCCAATCCTAGCAGTTTTGAGGAGGCGTTCGCCGGCCCCTTTTATCTCTTTGGGGACCTCCTTTGATGTCTTTATTCTTCACTGTGTATAGTAGCAAATCTAGTCCAATTTTGCGGCTGAAATGGATGGGATACAAGGGCTTGTCCCCTCCAAATCATGTACTAGAGGGACGTCCAGGGCCCTACTTCTCCTCCTTGGGTCATCCAGCTCATCTTCAGTAAGTTTGGAGGCCAACGGCATCTTCTTCCTCGGTCTCCATGGGATTCTGTAGCAACAAGTTGTTTTTCACCCAAAAAGTTTGTTTGGCTTGGTTATTTGCGATTTGGCTGTTTGAGGAGTTATTATCTTTGTTTCTTTGCAACCTCCATTGATCTTTCAATTGTTCTCATGGTTGATAAGTAATTTATGGTCACCAATCCATTATGAATAGTTATAGAGATTTCCTGTGAAGTCCACCAATATTGTAGGTATTGATGATATATTTTTGTCTAAAGAAGAATATCCTCAATCCAGGTGTTCTTCGAGCTTCAAAGTAGGCAATGAGCTTTTCACAGGCATGCATCACATTAGTGTCCAAGTCAAATTGGGTCATTGATCTTGGTGCGACTAATCATATCATGGGGTACTAGAGATGTTCGCCACCGACATCCATAAGCCAAACCTACCTATTGGCAGACATCTTTGTTGCTTCTATTAAGAAATTTGGGATGGTGTCACCAACCCTATATATACCTTCCATCTACTTTGTTTATTCTCCAGTTTCCTTTTATTTTGTTATCAAATAGCAAATTAACTTGTTCTTTTTTAGGCTTTGTCACTTTCTTACCAGATGTTTGCCTTATATTGGACTTGAAGACGGGGATGACGATTGGTGAAAGATATGAACTAACTAGACTCTACTACATAGAACATCTTTTCAAACCATGTTTTTATACATCTCCTTTGGTGGTGCACGGTCATTTTGGTAATGTGTCTGTAGAAAAGCATTAGTTATTGGTTCTAGGTTTGTCCACCCTAGAAAGTTTGTAATGTGAATCATGTCAATTGGAAAAACATACAAGGTATGTTTCTAGGTCTAGGGAGAGTCAAATAACAAAGTCTATGTTTGAGTTGGTACATTCTGATATACAAAGTCTGGTTTATGTTACAGATAAACTTGGATTTTGATAATTAGTTGTTTTTTCGGTGATTATCTTTTGCTAAATGGATTTATTGAATGAAACGATATGGTCTTTTTTTACATTCAAATCCTTTTGTGCAGAAGCAGAAACCTAATATTAAAATTAAAATGTGTACTCTTTGTTATAACAATGCCAAAGAGTACCTAACTCTTGAATTCATTCATTTCACCTCTAGACATGACATCATCCATCAATCATGTTGCCCACATACTTTACAATAGAATAAGGAGGGTGGGAGAAAATTATTGATGACACCGCTTGTACTCTTTTCCTTCATATGCATGTTCCCAGAGAATTCAGGGGTGCAGTTCTCACTACCACCTGCCTCATCAATCATATGTCATCATCTATTCCTCAAAACCACATACGTGTTTAGATCCTTCATCCTATGAAACCATTATACAATGTTCCACCCATAGTTTTTGGATATGCTTGCTTTGTCCGTTGTCTTGGTCCAAGTATAGATAAATTAAGTTCAAAGTATGTCAAATGTGTTTTTTTAAGTTACTCTAGGGTTCAAAAGGGGTATGAGTGCTACGACCCTACTTTACATTACTTCTTTGTATCTATAGATGTCACATTATTTGAAGACACGTCCTATTTTGATACTACTTCTTCAATGACACCCATAGTTGTGGAGGAGCTCTTCCCCCTTCATATTGTTGTGTGGTCTCTTATTTTTTTAGTCCCCTTGCAAAGGTGGTCCTTGTGACGTAATTCCACCTAGCTCTGCTAGACCATTGATCACTTAGGTATACACTCATCATACAGGTGCATGTGGATAGTCTCATTCAGGTACCAGTGTAGGTGAAACGTGGACTCCCATTTGTTTGTCTCCTTCTCTAGATGTCTCCTCTTCTAAAGGTTAGTTAGAGACAACTCCACCTGATGTGTATGATCTTCCCATTAGATTGAGCAAGGGTGTTTGTGTTTGTATGTATGCCCAGATAGACAATCATACGATGATTGGAGTGAGGCATTAGATACTTGATTTGATAAATCATAAAGGTAATTATGTCTATTATGTTTGTCTCAATCATGACATGATGACACAAATGTAAGTAGATGTATAGAGAATGATGTTACTCGATGTCGTATGTCTTCAAGTACGTGACTTGGAGGATGAGATCATACGAATGATAAGAGTTCATACATTCTTATTATGTCCCTAGTCGATTATTACTGTAGAAGTAAAATAGACAACAATAATTCATAAGACTAGAGTATGTGTTGACTGATGACATAGTCTCATTAGTCATGATATGTGAAAAAGCACACAAATACATGTTAGTGAAAAGTGTATCAGATAGACCCACCATGAGAGTGATACATGGAAACCATGGAATAGTAATTAGAATCATCTCTCATAGTGATGGTGGTGATTGTAGTTCTTAGATCTAAAATCACTACATTCATCATATGTCGTTGGGTACACTTTGACATCATCAAACACAATCTTGAAACATGGGTTGTTATAACGGTGATGATTGGGTGACTTTGACACATGGGGATGGACTGTGAGTGATAGAGATGGGATTTGTCCCTCCTACTGAATATTGATATCTAGGGCCCCTTGATAAGTGAGACTGAGAATGTACGACTGTACCCATGTGATTCAATATATGATATGTGAACTCACATGCATCTCAAATAGTACACCTAGTTCAAGGAACATGGATTGAACGTTGAGTGAATGACGATTCTATGCCTCGAGTTCAATCCAATTATTAGAGAAAAAGGAACTATATGATAACGATAACACTATTCACAACTTATAGGTTAAAGTTGTTCTCCTACTTTCCAAATTACTTGGGTAGCAATGATGTGTGACTAGGCACCACTCTTTTCTTGTGATGTCATAAGTTGCTATGGACATTCACTGCCAACACAATTTTGGACCTATAGGGTCACACACGTAGGATACACTTGTATTAAAGGAGTATATTTATTAATGATGTTTAGATTGAATGCTAAAGGTGTTTAGGCATTCAATTAAATAATAAATCAACTGACTGGACTTAGAATCATCAAGTTCAAGTGTTGGACTGACTGATTGGAGTGTTGGGTTGATTGGATTGATTACTAAAGTGTTTAGGTATTTAATTCATGCACAAACAGCTGACTGCACTTCCAAACGGTCGTCTCAAGTGTTGATATGATTGTCTGGAGTGCTAAACGGCCATCTCAAGTGTTGAGATGGGTGTCTGGTTTGTCAGGCTGATTGGAATGAGAATGGCTGCCAACATTGAGGTGTGAACTGATCAATTTATTATGATGAACCAATTGGCTCGGCTCGGCTAACCAGAAGGACATCTGGGTGAACAAGATGATCGTCTCGCATGTGCGAGATTGCTCAGTTAGGTCAGGGAAGGTTCTAGATACTTTCCCAAATTTGTTTGATTGTATAATACTTGTGATGTAAGGAATCAATGTTTAGCTTTGATTAGAAATGAATTGCCAATTTCGTGTGCAATCAGGAAATTGTATGAGAAGACTGTCTTGCGGTTCATAGATTCCTTTACATTCATGTTTTTGGACCCTTCTACTCCCACATTAACTGGGAACCCTGACCCTAACCCCTCTTATAAATAGAGGGGTATTGGGGGCTTCCTAAGACATACAATTGGGATCAATGGCCCTGACAATTGTTGTCCTCTCTGGTTGTGGTAACCAATAGAAAACTCGAGCAAGTCCTACCCATCAAAGGGAGGGATATCAAGGTAGTGAACAACTAAGGATCAATTGTGGGAGAGCATGTCAACGACTAGTACGCTGACGGAAGGGGACAACTCCTTCCCATTGGCTCTGGAAGCACAACGTAGAGTTCCTGGTGGTCTGTGTGGACTACTCTAGAGGTAGGAGTCCTTTGACCACTGCTAGGAGGATGACATCAGCCTATAGTCTATGGTGAGACCACAGGAGGCACTACAAAAGTTGTTCGAGTCTGTTGTCTATGATAAAGATCATGAGCTGCACAGACACCGTCCAAGATAGTTGAATTGTAGGGTAATGTCGTTGGACTTACTCCAGGACTAGGTATAAACTTACAACCTTTCCTTCCTAGATACATTGTTGTTGATGAGATTTTGCTAGTTTTTGGGAAATAGACAAATCAATTTTTGTATCCGCACCTATATATGCGCCTGATTTCCCAATAGTTTGATCTTGCATGCTAAAAAAAAAATCACCACCTTGTTTCTAATTTTGTCTCGTCTATCCATCTTTCACCTCCATATTATGCCTTTATTTCTTCTATATTCTCTATCTCTAAACCTCTATCTATTTCATTTGCATTTGATCACCCATGTTTGTGTCATGTTAGATGTAAGCTCTTCACTAGAATAAGATATGGTCTCTTATTTCATGTCCATGTGGAAAGTCTGTTGTTAGATTCCATTGGGCTTACATTGTCAAAGTCGGCATAGATCATTGTGCTTATTGGTTCAAGGTGTGTTTGGTAGATAAATGCTACACTTAGGTGTACATCAAGGATTATTCAAAGACCTTCTCTCCAATGGGAAAAAATGCATCTATTTGCATCTTCTTATCTCTAGTTGTTAGTCACTCTTGGATCTACACCAACTTAATATTAAAAATGAATTCCTACATGGTGATCTGGATGAGGAGATTTATATGGAGAAACTATCTGGGTTTGTTTCTCATAGGATGTCAAACCTAGTATGTTGTCTTCACAAGTCTGTATGTAGCTTGAAACAGTCATCTCGTGCATGGTTTAGTAGATTCATTAGTGCACTTTCTGAGTTTGGACTCCAGAGATGTACCATGGATCACTCGGTCTTTTACAAATGATTGAGTTCTGAAGCATTTTCTTGGTGGTATATGTTGATGATATAGTGATTAGTGATGATGATAGGCATGGAATGGAAAAGCTGAAGACCTTCTTACAAGGCTATCTGAAATAAAAGACTTGGACAGTATTAAATATTTTTGAGAATTCAAGTTTCCAAGTCCAAGTTTGGGATAGTTATATCATAGAGGAATTATGTCATATATCGCTCATTGAGATAGGGATGCTTGGAACCAATCACCTTGATGCTCTAATGGATCCTTAAGTCAAAATTTCCATGCATCATGTGAAGTTACTTTATGATCATGTTGGTTATATGCCCTGAGAGTCATCATGTGATGATTTTAAAATATATTTTATGTATTTGATTTTATTATTAATAAAAGGCTTTCTACTTATTATGTTTGTTTTAGTATCGAGATAATGAACAAACCTAATAATATCCTAAGAATGTTTAACTCAATGACATATGGTTTGGGTTGAGGACCCGAAACATGATATCATATCTTTAATAAGAGCACTCATTCTTATAATATCCTTGGTCGGTTGTTATTGTGGATTGCATATGACAACAATAATAAACAAGACTAGCATGTACCTTGAGTGATGACTATGTCTCTGTAGACATGAATTGGATATAGAGTCGGATACATGGGTACTTGTTAGAGAACAAGTTGTACTGGATAGACTCACCTTGAGATTGAAACATGAAAGTCATGTATTGACATGTTAGAGTCATATCTCAAAGTAACACTGGTAATTGTGATCCTTAGGCCTGAAGCCACTACAGTTACACATGTTGTTCTCTGTACTTTGACACCAACCCAATGTGCACTCAAATACGTGTTTTCAAAAAGGTATTGGTTGGGTGTATTGTGACACATGGGGATTAGCATGAGTGATGTAGATGGAATTTATCCCTCCTTTGAAGTGATATCCCCAACCACTTGATAAGCATGATTGCGAAATACATATTCATGCTCATGTGAGTCAGTATATGATATTGAGTTCACAATATCTCAAATAGATTGTTCTATTTCAAGGAACATAGATTGAATGTTAAAAGGATAATATCCCATGCGTCAATTTCAATCTAGATATCTATGACAAAGGGATTATACAATCATGACAACATTGGTCACTTTACATGTTGTAGTTGTTATCCAACTCAAGATTATTACTTAGGTGGCAATGATGTGTGGCTAGACATCGATCTTTTCTTATCTTGGTTTGAACATCACTACCAAAGTAATTAGGAACCTAGTGGGTCACACACATAAGGATGCACAAGGACCTAGTGGGTCACACACATAAGGATGCACAAGGAAATCAAAGTTTTTAATCAAACATATGATTAGAACGATTCTGAATCATAAACATGCTAATTAACCCTCGTATCAGGTGACTAGAATCTCATATTATCTGATTGGATTAGTTGGGTCAATGAATCAATTGGTTATCAATTGGTAAACTAAGTTTTCTATTTGACAGACATGGTCGGTTGATCAACTATCCTGATCGATCGATCAGAATGCAACAAGGAATGTCCCAAATTGGAAAGAAATCTGGATCTAGATCTGAAATGACCTAATTGTCCAATCATCTAACCTGATCGAGTGATCAGAGTGCATAGTAGGACCCTGATAAATTGATTAGCTAACATGATCAGTCGATCAGAATTCAGTCTAACTTTTTTAGCATTGACCCATTTTTGGGATTTCGGTTAGGAAAGGGATTGAAATTAGGATTTTCCAATCCAATGATTTGCCTATATAAAGGGGGACCATCCCAAAAATCTTGACATAATGTTTGATACAACTTGTGAGACAAGTTGACTTTCACACTTCTCTATTGAGGAGAGTAAGTCATCCTAAATATTACTACCTAAGATAGGAGAAGTAAGGAAGTTTCTCAATGAATAGCACATTGACAACTCATGTTCCTCTTCAACTTGGTGGCCAAGGAGGTGCACCAAATTCTCCCTCATTTTCAAGGATGATGTAGAGGTTGAGGCATACATGTGAAGGCTTGGAGAATTTCTTCCACAAGAAGACAATGGTACATCAACTTAGTGACCAATCGGGGTCTCTCATTGATTTATTCAGATTTCTTGGTGGATGTTCCAAATCAAAATCTGAAAGATGATGCTCTTCACCAACAAAAGGCACATCTAGTTGTTGGGAAATTGGTGTGTGCAAAGACATAACATTTATTCCTTCTTATTTCTTTTGTTCACCTACATTTTTTACCTATGAAGAATCCAATGGATAGGGTATAAAGGAAAGTTTTTCTTTGTTATTTTGTTGCAACCCCTTCTAGAAGCTCTATAAATCCATGGAGATATAGTTGAATTTTGGGAAAATTTATTTATCTAACTATCACAAGGACAGACATTGACTTTTCACTAGTGTTGTTAGTAAGTTCAAGGATAAGACATGCACATGTCATATCCTTGAACTTTGTCATGCACATTTTGAGATATCTCAAAAAGTCTTCTGGCGAGGGTCTTTTGTATCATTATCATGGACCTCTTGATGTGAAGGGTTTATAAAATGTTGAATTTTCTAGATCGAGTATCGACATCTAATATGTTGATTAAGCTATATCCAACATTGCCAAAAGGTTTGTCTATGGATACCATGTGTAAGACCCCTGACTTAGCTTTGTGCTTGATTATGCTTTGCTTTGATTAATGATATGGTTAAAACTTAATCTAATCTTTTGATATGCCTTAATATCATGTGACATGATTATGTTTTTAATTCAGTCCAGTTTGATAGATGTTTTGAGCTAGCTTTTCTATATATGTGCTTATTTTGGAACAAGTTGCAATTTACCCATGTTAAGGGTTTATATTGCAATTTGTCACATGTAGAGTATTTGTGCCTTAGCATCATGAGAGAGAATATGAAGCTATGGAGCGCCTTGTTTGGGCCTTGGTTGATGAGGTGGTATCTTGAGGTGATATTAGGGTTTGCATGAGTTGCATGGATGGTGGTGATGACTATGTATGTTCTTGAGTGTAGCGACTATAGTAATGGCCTTGTGTTGAGTCTTGAGAAGTGCTTCGACTGATACATCATGTCTTGTATGGTTTACTTCAATCTAGTTCCTTGGGCATGTGTTTTGGTCACTAGGGTTTTGCCTTGATGATGTGTTGCGACCGCAACACTTTTGGTTTGCTTTTGTTGTGGTCGATACAAGACTTTTGGGATGTGTTGCGACCGATACAAAGTGTGTGATTCAACCATGGGTATGGGGATCAAAGTGGTTTCTATGCCACTTTGGTTTTAACGTTTCTCTTGCATGTGTACATGCATGACCGACCCTTGGTGGGACAAGTGTCCTATTGATGCCCTAACATCTTAACACATCATATCCTTACCTTCCTCCTACCCCATGTGTATATAAGCTCTCTCCTCCACATGCAAGCAATCCTTTTGCTCTCTTCTTCCTCTTTCTTACTTGAACTGACCTTGGAGCTTGGTGGAGCTATAGAGGGATGATCTTGGAGCTTTGGTGGTTGATCATCCTTGCATGTGGTGATCTTGAGCTCGATCATCCTCATTGTGGTGATCTTTGGTGATTTCTCTTCTTGGTAAGTGGTTCTTCACCTTTGATCACGTTTTCCTTGGAAACCCTACCTTTCCTTTCCCCTTTTGTTAGTGAGACTATGGTGCAACCATGGTGGCTATCTTGAAGATCTTCTATTCACAAATATTAGAGACTATGGTTAGCCATGGTGGTATCTATGTGAAAAGAAGCTCTCTTCTTTCTTCCCTTGTTCGGCCTAGGGTTTGAGTTTCCTCTTTCTTGAGCTCTCCTTTGACCTTTGTGTTTTCTTCCCTTCTTGAGGTGACCTTGTGGTCATGGTGTTGATCCAAGTTGGAATTCTTCTTCTCCTTTGAAGCTTGTGATCTTGGAGCTGATCTCTTCCTAAGGTAGGTTATATAACTTTCCCCTCTCTATTATTGCACCATATACTTGTTTGCATGTTACTGATTACATCTCTAATATGTGTCTTTAAGATGCTAGATGATGTTTTCATGTTCTAGGGTTAATGATTTTGAAGAATCCTAATTTCATGTACCCGGTTATGAGAAATAAAGGAGTTTTTGATTCTTACATGCAGCATGATCTTTGGTTTTATCGTCTTGATGATGTTTCAACCTTTCATGTTAGATGGAGGTTTGGGTTCTTGTAAAACATATGTTGGATGTTGGTTTTCTCTCTCTTGATATGGTTTTCCATATCTATCATGGTGACATTGGTTTTAGGGTTTTGATGTCCATCTATGTATAGAGTTTTTCTCCTCAATGGTGTGTGGCTTCTTGATGTTCTTCGTCTATTTTGATCATGGTTTGTCTCTATTTTAAAGATGGTTACATGTTGTTTGGGTAGCTTGACCTTGATGGTTGCCACATTTCTTTTGATGCTAGCAGTTGTTACATGTTTTATGAGTTATTGTGGGTGCACCAGACCCTAACCCTAGTAGTGGGTTGGTTGTTACACTTGATTCTTGTTGCGGTCGAAGAGTTCTAGTTTGAGTTGGCATTTTCATGCTTGATGGGTGAAGTGTTGTAGACACTGCATGGCTAACCTAATCACCCTTGGTCATTACTCTTTGTGTTTGTTTGGTTGCAACACAAAATTGTGTTGGGGGGGGGTGCTAACCGTGTGCCATGTTGGTCACAATGCCTATTTTTGGCTTTGTTTGATCGCTTCATCTTGTATTTGCTTTGGTTGCAGCATGAACCTTGGTTTGATTTTTGGTTAAGGCATATATGGTGATGTGTAGCGGGTCGCTACACATGGTTGATGATGTGCTTTGGTCGCAACAGACACCTATGCTAATGGTTGTTACCCTTAGTGGGTTCACCCTAATGGTCGCTACACATATATAAACCATGATGGTCGCTATAAGGTGTTACCATGGTGATCACTACATGCATGGGTGTTGTATGTACATGAAAGTACATTAGTGGTCGATACATGTTGTTTTTTACATAATGATGATCACATGTCTATCATAATAATGCTAAACTGTAATGTATTCCAAGAAAGTGGGACATAATGTATCTATGATTTAATGATGATTATTGAATTGCAAACCCTAATTGTCTATACGAGAAACCCTAACCCTGATTTGGGAATGAGATGTTATTGTTTACCATGCTTGAAGTGATTATCATGTAATGATGTGTTCTCTCTCCTACTTGTGTAACTCTAACCTTGCAAGTGAAATGAATAACATATCAAGTGAGTGATATGGTGTGATTGAGACACATGGTAATGATTATGAAACCTCATGTGGCATGATGAGATAATGATAATGTGCTAGAACTATGTGATTGGTCCTATGACGTGGCAGAGGCTTAATGCCTAATGTGAGGTGATATCATCCAGTAATGTAATGAGGAATTGCTATTACCTAGTGATGTGATAATGATGTTGGCCTTGTATGACATTGAGAACATGTGATGATGTTGATGACCTTGGTCAAGGCAGTGAGACAGTGATGTCATGAGATGATGTGACAAGTTTATACCTCTTATGTTTTATATCTTCTGAAGTTGTTCCATAGTTATGCTTTCTATAAAGAATTAGGGTTTGTAATTCTACTTGTATGATGCAACCTTAAATCACCCAAATGAAATAACTAATAAAGTGAAACCCTAATCATATAGTTTTCCTGCACCATAGATCCATCTTCAGCGTCAATACTTACTAGATGGTGAAACGAGTCCTTCCTATGGGAAACTCGGAGCACATATTTTTGAATATGCAAGGGTGCAAATCAAGTATCTCCTTGCGTCCACAATTGAGATATATAGAGGATGGTTGTTGTCATGCCTCGGATATTGTGATTTTGTGATATGTGATAGGCAGTAGTGTAATTGCATCTATGCCTCGTTTTAGAAGGGCATGTGTGAGCATGTTCTCTAGCGTCGTTCCATGTACCAATAGTGGGCTAGGTGTTTATCAGCTAAACTATATGTTGATGTTTGTAGTTGATTGATATGTCTCTATGGTGTTTTCTCTCGTACTGACCGGGAGGTGTTAGTGAGATCATGGAGTCTGGCTCTTCCATAGATCTTGTATGGTATCGATTTCAACTTCGTAGTGGTCAGTTGGATTTGAGTGGTACACCTCAAATCCTCAGGGCATAATAATAAAAGATGTAATACAACCATGTAGTATATTTTCTTAGGGTCAAATACAATTCACTATTAGATGACCCCTTGCCTTGTTTCTTATACTATTTATTTAATAACAGTTATACATGTTCTTCATATTCCTTCTAAAGGTATAAGATGGTCTACTCCTCAATTGTAGATACCTAAATTGCTTAAACAGTGTTACCTGCTTTGCTTATATCATTTAGTTGAATCTGCTCATTCTGATAATAATTTTATTTTTTTGCTTTATCTTATATGTGTTTGTAATAGTCATTGGCAAAGAGTTTATCTCTTCTGGAATGTTTGGTCTCATCCCATGGGTTTCCACATATTTTAGGTGGTTGTGCATGCCGAGGTAGAGGTCGTGCGGTTGAGGTTGAGCAGCAGGAAGAGCAGTAACTATCAGAAGGTTGGACATGCTGTTAGTATTGTAGTAGAGTCATATATGTCATCCATGTACACTTAGGTCCTTGGGGGTGTTTTGTAAACATTGTACATCAATACGAGTTTTTGATTGTATGCCATAGTTGTACATCCATGGCTTGTACATATGAACATGTTTTATGTGTAACAGGTTGTGGCTTAATAGCTCTTGAACAATGATGTTATAATATCTCCTTGACATGTATGAGATATAGGTGGCACAAGTTTGTGGATTTATATACATATGTTTCATCTTGAGATGTTGTGATGTGATTGGTTTTAATCTACCATGTTTTATGGTAATGTGTTTATTAGTGATAATTCCACACTTTATTTTGAGTAATCTCACTTTGTAAGGCAATGGGTGTCACCGTTTGGTTGGTATCAGAGCTCTAGGTTCACTAAGTCTACAGGGACATAGGACTAGGGTTGTGTCTATTCTTGTGTGTCCAGTATATATGATTGCAGCTTCTACGTAAATAGAAGAAGAAGAAGAAGATATGCCTAGAGAACACGAAGAACATGCTGCTGAGAGCAATGTTACTGCACTAGGTGGTGGTGCCAGGAGGTAGGAGAGGGTTGATTCCATGTCAAAGGTGCCTCAAGTCTACCTAGAAACTATATCCACCCTTGCTTTGTAGTCCATGTTTGGACAATTTATGGCTATGATGAAACATATGGCGGGTAGGATTCCTAAGCCCTAACCTAGGGCAACAATCCCCAATGCTGAAACCCAAGGTTTTGGGAAGATTTTTAAGAGTCTTTGATGTGTGGGGGCATTGGAGTATGTTGGTACATCATATCCAATTGATGCATACATGCGGTTGACTGAGTTGAAGAAGGCCTTCAAGATCCTCAACATCCCCGAAGAGGATAAAGTGAATCATGTTGTGTACATGTTGAAGGGGAGTGCTAGCCATTGGTGGGCCAATGAGGAGGAGGAAAGGCCTAGAGTGGCGGTTAGTTGGGAGGAGTTTCGACGGGAGTTTGTGAGTTGATACTTCTTAGAGACCTATATGGATGAGAATATCGTACAATTCGAGAAGATCTAAAAGGGATCTATGACAATCAATGAGTACGAAGCTAAGTTTATGGATTGTATGAGGTTTTGCCCGCATATGGCAAAAATAGACAAGGAGAGGATCAGACGCTTTGAGAAACATTTGAGTACTGAGTTGGCAATGCTGGTGTTGGCTTTAGAGAACAGAGAGAATTTTACCACATTTGTGGATTCAATCAAGAGAGTGGAACGGTCGGTTGTTGAGAAACATGAGGCAAAGACCAAGAGGAGGCCTACACAGTATCAATGGCAGTCATCTGGAGGCTTTAAGAAGCCTAGATTTTTAGCACCTCAGTCTCAGCAGAGGTCAGTAGTGCAGTCACAATGGTCACCGAGCAGAGGAAGAGGTCATAGCTTTCTGCCTATAGGAGCATGTATCATTAGTTTCAGTAACAGGGTTGTCTAGGCTGTGGTATGAGAGAAGGACTTGCTACAAGTGTGGACAGATGGGGCATACAAAGTGGTATTTCCCGATGAAGGATGAGTAAGTGACTCAACAACCAAGGCAAAGTCAACAAGGGTCGCAACACCAACATCAGTTCAACAATGGTAGAGAGAGAAAGGGGCTCAAAGGTG
Organism: Alisma plantago-aquatica; assembly: GCA_963693085.1. Taxonomy (NCBI): domain Eukaryota; kingdom Viridiplantae; phylum Streptophyta; class Magnoliopsida; order Alismatales; family Alismataceae; genus Alisma; species Alisma plantago-aquatica. The sequence goes on along the minus strand of OY856409.1, from coordinate 1,125,662,819 downwards.
TGCAACACTCTCAACTAAGTAAGAACCAAGCATATATGGAATGAGCAACCTTGGAATGAACTCCAAGAGGTTCTATTTATAGATGAGGGTGCCCCTTTGAGTTGGAGAACACTTAGGGTCAAATTATAGCCGTTGTTGCCCAAGGCAACAGATCTATTTTCATCCAAATAAGTCACCAACGGTCACAATCACTTTTTCTGCAATTTCCGTGCAGTGCATTCAGTCGAGTTTCAATAAAGGTAACTCGACCGATTGGGTAAAAGACAAACCATAATTTCAAACCATCGGTCGAGTTTGTCCTGAGGAAACTCGACTGACCAATGAAAGTTGTGTTTGGTCAGTAACCCCATCGGTCGAGTTCTGTGAATGCACAACTCGACTGATGCACTCTTCAGAGAATTGATCCAGTGGATCGGTCGAGATTGTAACTCGACTGATTGACTGCCTATGATCAATTTTCTAAAATGCATCAAAAGTGATTGAAACTTGGTGCAAAGTGTCCCAAACAATTTTCTCATCTTAGTAACAAGACATATCATCAATACAAGTGATTATAAAAATATTCTAAGGTCATTTACATGGATTTCCTAAATTGTACACTTGTATAGCTTTTGACTTGAACTTGAGCAAGTTAGGGCTTGAGCAATTTGATCCTTTTCATGTACCTAACTCCTAAAATAAATCTTGAATACACATATTAGATACATATGAATGGAATGGTTAAGTCATTATCAAAATATGGACAATGCATAACCTCTAGGTCAACATTCTCCCCCTTTTTGAAAATGACAAACCATTCCTCAAACATATTGAAAAGGATATATAAATTATACCTTTGCCTTGTATATTAGGGGGATTCAAGATTTGAACAATGTGAATTGCTCCCCCTCAATATATGCTTCCTCTAACCTGCATAGTTAGTCTATCTACACAAAGTAATTATAGCATACATGTACTATATGGTCCTTTACAAGTCACATGATAAAACATTAAATGAACAAGAAAAGGATCTCATAAACAATAAACAACAGTATGAAAAAGAATAGCAATATGATTGAGTTTCAAGACATTGAAATTCTCTCCCCCTTTTGACATTATCAAAAAGTAGGGGGGTAGAAGAGCATATAATTAGGTCTTCTCCAAACACAATCAAACAGACGATCATACATGCAGTCTCATAACATATATCATCCAGAGAAAAAAGAAACACACAATCTCAGTCATAATCAAAATATGGTGAAATATGGCACCAACTCATAAAAAAATATAACAGAGAAAAGAGCTAGAGTGCACATAACATATATTACAACTCAGAAGCATGTTCTCAGAAAAGCAACTACAAGCTAGAAGTGATGAAAACTGAAGAGAAAATAGTACATCTCAGATAATGTGCTCATATGTTTCTAATACAAAATAGCCTAGAAAGATATATATGATCAGCATACTAGTGTAGAAACTAAGAAACAATCTAGACATCTAGACTATCTATATCCACAACATCATTGTCATCAGCTCCAGGCTCATAGTCCTCATTTCCATCTGAAGGTGTAGCTATTGTGCCTTCATCACCAGAGTCAACACCAGAACCATCACCATCATCAAAAGCATCCTCACCGTCACCATCATCGTCATCAACAACCTCAGCATTAGCATGGTCATGCATCTCCTTGTCTGTAGGAGGACTAAAACCACGACCGGGCCAACGAGCATTTTGCTCATCCCAAGTCATACCAAGAGCATAGAGCTCATTGGCCTGAAGAAAGGATGGAGTAGAATTGCTAAGACTGGCAAGCAGGGTGGCCAAGGGGCCAACAAGCAATGACAGATAGGAGGGAGCAGAACCACTAGCAGTAAAGGGTGGAGGAGTAGTAGGGGAAGGCTCGGGGGAAGGGTAGTAATGATTGTATGCATAAGAAGCATAATCACTATCGGGGAAAGGCTGGTAGGTGGGGTAGGGATGTGCACATGATATGTTCATGTTTGAAATGATTGAACATAGATCCTGATGCAGGTGATCCTGAACCTGTTGGTTGTATGCTTGTTGGTGCATCATGTAGCCGATAAGGGTTTCATTGGATACATGAAACGAAGCACGGCTAGGTCGAGGTGGCTGAGGAGGTGGAGCTCGGGCAGAGGAGGCAGGGGCTGTAGAGGCAGCGGCTGAGGGTGAAGCACTAGGTGTGGTAGAGGCAAAAACAAGCACGAACTTCTGAATCGTGGTTTTACTGATACACACACCCTTTCTGGCTATCTTGTAATGATAGTCATAGAAGAGTGATTTATCAGTAGCAAACTGAAACAATCCATAAATCAAGGCAGGATAGGGTGGATGGGTGCCTCAGGTGTTCTTACCGGAATCAAAACAGGTCATATGGTGTAGAATGTATCTTGACCATTTGACTCTGATATTCTCAAGGAGGCAATACATTATAACGACAGTGTTCTCTACAATATCTGTTTGATTTTTCTTCGGATGGATGTTGCAGTTGACCACTAAGGCTAGTACACACTTCTTGAGATTGAGGGAGGAGGAGGGTAGGGTGCTCTTCTTCTTATATGGAACATCAGGTTTCTTCAAGTAGCAATGAATGTCAGGGAGAGTAAGTTCATTCTGCTTGTAGAAACCTTCAGGATCCAAAAGATCGAAATACTCACCATAATCCTTGCGCCAAGAGTCATTCTCATTATCTCCGGAAAAGAAGACATTTAAAATATCCTCGAAGATTTGAAAACGCTTCCCGGTGATCATGGAAGTCAGGATCACTTGAATATTCAGTGGGGGTACAGGGGTGTCATAATTCCAACGCCAGTTAGCGTAGAATTTGTGAATTGCTTTTATGCTTGCCATTGAGTTTTGAAAGCAGTCACACTCGACAGCCAGGGCAGATAGGTGATGGACGGCTAACAGCTTAGCTACTTGGTCTATGATCGCTTGACACCTAGGGCTAGGCTCAAACAAAGCTCTAAAAGGGAAAGGACTCCTAGGAAGAAGGTCCTTATACCTATTTATAACTTCTATTGAGACAAACAAGGTGTCATCAAAAGGAATCAAATGGTTATATGAAGAAGACAATGGAGCATTGTTAGGGGTGGTTCTCTTTCTCCTATGGGAAGCCATGGAGGTGAAAAGAAGGAGGAAAAGAGATAAAATGCACAAAGTAAGCCGCCAAAAATGCCCAAAAACCAACAAAGAGCACAAGGGGAGGTCTAGGGCCGCCTATCTAGGTCAGGAAAGGTCTAGGATAGGGAAGGTAAGGGTTTGGGTAGAGAGCTTAGGGCTAGAAGAAGTGGAATCGATCAGCTATTCTCTAGTTGAGAGGGAGAATAGTCAGCCGAACCCAACTTAAGTTGGCTTCAGCCCGCTGATTGGTCAAGTTCTGAGAGTCAGAACTCAACTGATTGGTCCATTTTAGAACAACTCTCAACCACAGATTGGTCGAGTTTGTCTTGGGGGAAACTCGACCGATGGTCAACCTGACCTAAAACCATCAAACTTAATTTATAGCCATATGAATGCTAATTTAATTCATTTTTCAAGTCTATTATGTATATTGAACATGCTTAGGTACATATCACTCATCATTGGGTACTATTTAGCGATAAAACCAAGAAATTTGAGAAAAGCCCAAAATAAGTGAAACTAAGCATTTTAACAAGCAAATTAAGCAATTTTAGGCAAGCAAGGTGAGTAAAGCATGAGAAAGACATATAGGATAGAAACAACTAGCTAGATAACATGTCAATATCATCTGAAGTAATTATGAGCAGTTTAGATCTAATAAAATTAAATTCTATCTAGCTAGAGGTTTAGTGAAAATGTTCGCCAACTGATTTTTCGTGTCCACATGCATGATATAAATATCCTTTTTGGCAATGTGATCATGAAGGAAATGATGGCGAACCTCTATATGTTTAGCTCTACTATGCAATATAGGATTATGAGAAAGATTGATTGTACTAGTATTATCACAATAGATAGGAGAAGCATCAAAATGTATGTTAAACTCTTGGAGCATTTGATTCATCCATAGGACCTGGGCACAACAACTCCCAGCTGCAATGTACTCAGCCTCAGTAGTTGATAATGCCACGATGCTCTATTTCTTGGAAAACCAAGACACCAAGCATGGTCCTAGAAGGAAGCAAGTGCCACTTGTTCACTTTCTATCAACCAAATAGCCTGCGTAATCCGCATCACTATATGCTATAAGAGTAAAGTCCCTTGACTTAGGGTACCATAGACCAAAATTTTAAGTTTTGGCTAAGTACCTCAAAATCCTCTTAACAACAATTAGATGTGACTTCCTAGGACTTGATTGAAAGCGAGCACACAAGCCAACACTAAACATGATGTCAGGTCTAGAGGTAGTTAAATAAAGTCCAATCATACCTCTATAGAGCTTATCATCTACTTTCTCACCTTCTTCATCTCTATCAAGTTTGGCAGTGTTGGGCATGGGTGTGTCCATCGACTTCATGTTCTCCATTCCAAAGCGTTTGAGTAGTTCATTGATGTACTTGCCTTGGGTAGATGAAGTTTCCATCTTTGGTTTGCTTGATTTGGAAGCCGAGGAAGAAAGTCAACCACCCATCATGCTCATCTCGAACTCACTCTGGATAAGAGAACTAAACTCCTTGCAAAGATCAAGATCAGTTCCACCAAATATGATATCATCAACATAAATTTGAATGACAAGAAAATTGCTAGAAGTGTGTTTTAGAAACAAAGTAGAATCGACTCTGCCCATGACATAGCCATTTTCTAACAAAAAAGTTCTTTAATTTCTCATATCAAGCTCAAGGTGCTTGTTTGAGTCCATAGAGAGCTTTTTGCAACAAATAAACATGATTAGGTTGCTTGTCATTTTCAAACCTGGTGGTTGAGCAAACAATACTTCCTCCTCGATTGTACCATTCAAAAACACACATTTAACATCTATTTGATATAGCAAGAAATTTTTATAACTAGCAAAGGCAAGTAGCATTCTAATAGATTCAAGTCTAGCAACAGGAGCATAAGTTTCATCAAAATCAATACCTTCATGTTGATTGTAGCCTTGTGCCACTAACCTTGCTTTGTTCCTTACCACTTTGTCTTTTTCATCAAGCTTGTTGCGGTAGACCCACTTGGTGCCAATGATTTTTCTATCACTTGGTCTTGGCACTAGAGTCCACACACGATTCTTCTCAAATTGCTCTAGTTCCTCCTTCATGGCTAGGATCCACTCGTCATCTCTAATAGATTCCTTAATGTTCTTTGGCTCCAGCTATGAGATGAAGGCACTATCTTCTTGTTCTTTGTTGTAGGCAGATCGTGTCTTCACTCTCTCAAATGGGTTTCCAATGATTAGCTCCTTGGGATGATTCTTTGCGAAGCGAGGAGTGGGATCCTTCTTCTCTTCATCTTCTGCTTCAACCACCTCCTTACCTTTGTTGTCGATGTTGACATCTTTCAAGATAGGGATTCAGTCATATGCAATATCATTATCAACGACATTCTTTCCAATGGTAGGGTTAGATTCAATAAACTTGACATTAATAGATTCTTCAATTTTAGACAGATCAATATTGAAGACTCTATAGGCCCTGCTTGTAGTGCTATAGCCTAGGAAGAAATCCTTGTATGATTTCAGATCAAACTTTTCGAGAGGATCCTTTGTGTTTAAAACAAAACAAGGACATCCAAAAATGTGAAATAAATTAATGGATGGCTTTCTACCACGCCATAACTCATAGGGGGTTTTCTTCAAAGAAGGATGTGTAAAAACTCGATTCTGCACAAAACAAGAGGTGCTAATGGCTACAACCCAAAACTTCTTAGGAATTTCATATTCTAGAAGCATGGTCCTAGCCATCTCCTGTAGCGATCTATTCTTTCTCTCTACTACCCCATTTTTTTGAGGTGTACGAGGAGAAGAAAAAATGTGCGAGTAACCAGATTTTTCACAAAAATGCTCAAAAAGATCATTTTCAAACTCTCCCCCATGGTCACTATGGATAGAAACAATCCGGCAAGGGGCTTCGTTTTCAACTCATTTATAAAAGCACAAGAAAACATTAAGAGTATCACTTTTAGAAACAAGAAAGAATGTCCAAGTATAGCGAGAGAAATCATCGACAATCACAAACAATACTTGGAACCACAAAGCGTTTGAGTTCTCATAGGTCTGAATAGATCAATACAAAGAATCTCAAGAGATCTTTTGGTACTAAGGACTCCTTTGGATTTGAAGGAGGACTTGGTTTGCTTACCTTGTGTACAAGGTTGGCATTCCTCATACTTATCAAAATCCAATTTAGGAAGTCCTCAAACTAATTCCTTTTTGCTCAATTTCTTCATTTGATGCATATTCACATGACCCAACCGACGATGCCAAAGAAAAATATCATTTTTATCCACAACCAAGCATCTATCAAGTACAAGCTTTAGAGCATCAAGCACAATAACATAAAGATTACGATTTTTAGTTCCCTTATATATGACATTGTAAGTGAGGGAATCTAGAAGCAAACATTCTAAAGAAGTAAATAGAACACGATATCCATTATTACAAAGTTGACTTACACTTATCAAATTGTGATGTAGGTCATCAACAAGCAAAACATTTTTAATACTTAGCTCGTTGCCTACATCACCCTCACCTATTACCTTACCCTTTTTGTTGTCCCCGAAGGTCACCGATCCTCCTTTCTTTTTCATGAATTTGTTGAAATGGTTGATTTCACCTGTCATATGTTTTGAGAAGCCACTATCAATAATCCACCTTCTTTTGACCTGCATGAAAGAAGGATGTCGGTACCCAACTCAAACTTTGGGATCCGGGGTTAGCTTGGGGACCCATTTCATCTTTGGGTTGGTCCTCTTTGGCTTGTAAGGACAATAAGTAGAGTAATGATCATCACATTTACAATGAACACATACCATTGGGTTCTTAGAGTCGGAAGTCTCTCCATGGAAGATAGGAGGTTCCACACTCTTCTTCTTACCCTTACTCTTGTTCTTGTTCTTACCCTTAGGAGCAGTCCCATCATATCCTAAACCACTAGTACCAATTTGTTTGGTAGAGTGTTCTAGGACAACATTAAGGGATTTCTTTCCCGTGAGAAACTTTTGCAAATAAGATCTTAACTTAGGATTATCATCACTAAGGTTAATGATAGTAGAAGATAGACTAGCAAGATCATCTCTAGCATGCAATAGATCGGCCTCTAAACAGAGGGCTTTAGTATGAAAAGAAACATGTTCTAAAGTAGTGCTAGCAACCTCATTACTTTGCAAAATAGGTCTAGATGATAGATCGTTAACTTGAGCAAGCAACTTAGCATTTTCATATTTAATCAAAAGAATTTCCTATTGATAAGCATGAGTTTCTTGCTTCCTAGCTTCATCAATGAGATTATGTAACATTCCAGATCTTGGACCCTACCCTGGAACTTTGATCTTTTAGATTTGACCAAACATGGTTTGAGGTTAGACTTATAATAGGTTTTTGTATGACTAATGTGATCTAATGCATGTATTATCACCCTAATAAACCTAATTGAACGAGTAATTAGAATAATGGGCCACTAATGGGTCATATGACATATCTCATAAAAATAAATCCTAAAAGTAAAATCAAAGTTTAAAATCATGTTCTTTGGGCCCCAATTACCTTGGGAGTCAAGTTTCACATTATTCACATAATAATAATTCATTTAATTCAAATTGGAAAAGAAGATGCGTGTTTTCCCCAAAATATCAAATAAAATAATAAATGACTCTAAAAGAGGAAAATAATCATATATTCATAGTTTACATAATAAATATAACCTTTGAGTGAATTTTCATCTAATTTGGAGAAAGTTTGCTTAAAAGGTGAAATTAGGAGAGAGAAATTGTCTAAAATGAGTAATAAATAAAGGTAATTCATGACACCAAAAGTTGGAAATAAAGGTAAATTCGTGTTCAACACACCTAAATTAACCTGTGAATGAAGTTTCACCTAATTTGGATAATCCTAATGCCATTAATGCAAGAAGAAAGAGAAACTAAGTTTTTGACAATAAGTGCATTAAAAATTCTCAAAAGGCAAATCTAATTTCATAATTGGAATCTACATGCTTTAATTAATCTTTGGACAAAATTTTACCTAATTTGGGGTTCGTTTGGGCCTCCAAACGAAGAAAGAGAAAAGTTAAATTAATATGCATGTCACTTTGTTCGATTTTGTTTTGGATTTCAATGTGTCACGCTGGCTTTGGGCTTCCTTATTTTATTTCGGGCCTCATTTGGGCCATTGGATCTTGATCCAATAGAATCTGTTCTTCTCCTACCTCTGCCTCTTTCCCTTTCACACTGCTACAGTGTTGTCGCTAAGCTTTCCCTCTCTGACTTGGATTGCCTACTTTCCTTTCTGTCTTTCCCTCCATTTCTCCTCCCTCGCCTTCCTTGCTTCTTCCCGAATTCATTGGTCCTATAAAAGATAGGGCACTGGGTCTTCATCTGGAACTCTCTGGGTGCCGCCCCCGTCCTGTTCTCCCTGGGTTTCCCCTATTTTCGCCTGCCTCCTCTACTTCGTTTGGTTCCATGGCTTCAGACTACTAGGGAACTACTCCCAAACAATCGTCAAGTTCCCTGGTACCTCTCCCTGGTCATAGATCAACCTATCTTCATCCTGCGAGTGTTTCCCCAATCAACCTGACTCCACCAGATGTCTGGAGTCGGCAGGAAGACGCATACCATCGCAAGGTCAGTGGAGGTCTTGGACGCTTTCACTGGGATCACATGGTGGTTTTTGGCCTTTTGATTTGACAGCAATGTCGGTATGTAGCCTATCCATCCTTCTCATCCTTCTCCTTCCAATTTTCGGTGTGGTTAGGGAACCTGGAGCCACCGTCTTCGCAGAGTTTCTCCATGGTTTTCTCTTGTTCTTGGTTCGTCGAGCTCATCTCGGTCTTGCAGCATTTTTGGGTGACTTTGTTTGGACGCTTGGTTGCCCAAACTCTCGATAGCTCCCAGCCTGGAGGTTGCTTCTCGCGGACATGGTGAGTTGCTGGTTTGGGGAAGGTTTGTCATCTTGAAGTCTCCTTTCTGGCCCTTGTTTCCTCCCTTGACTTGCTATTCTGATCGAGGGTGTTTTGATCTTTTCTCGCTTTGTTGTTCTGCGAGGACGCTCTGGGACCTTGTGCTGACTCACATTTGATCCGGCCCAGTTGGCCAGTTCCCATTGGGCCAAGGCAGCCATGGGGACTGTTGACCATGTTCTAAGCAAGCAGTAATGCACATATGTTTTTTTTCAAGAATTTTCCATGGTTGATTTTCTAAAAATCGTATCTAATTATTTATAACTCAGAAAAATAAAGTAAAATATGTTTTGAGACCATAAAAATAATATCTATCTAATGATATCAATTTTGATGGATAAATCCAATGTTTGATAACATGTGTTTTCAATGAATCTAATTAATGATGAATTAACTTCTAAAATACATAACTAATTATCTGTAAGTCATAAAAACATGATAAAATATGTTTTGGACTCCTAATGACATATACTAAAATATGGTATGGTTTTTATAACCTAACTCACATATAATAAAAAGGTGGTTTTTAGGGTTTTGAATAATTAATGGAGTCCTAACCCTAATTCCACATATATGCATCATAGGTTCTTTTGAAGGCCTAGGCTTGGACATAGACTTGGCCTTGGATAGAGTGGACTCTGAAGTTGAGGTATGTTGTATCCCCTATTCATCCACTAGTACATAACCGAACTTTAGTGTCAGTTATTTAAGGCCTTTAGTGTCAGTTTTGATGCGACACCTATGTGGGCACCGCTAAAAGGCCAACTGTTAGGCGTCGGTTCTCAAATTGATGCCACAACCCTTTGCGCGCCACCGAAAACGCGCCAGCAGGGGGTATAGGCGTCTGTTATTAGCTTTGAAACCGACGCCATAAACCTTCACGCCACAGAAAGGGCCCCATTTGGGGCACTATCAACGTCGGTTTATTAGTGATAACTGACACCATCTCACCCACTGCCACAGTCATACTTTCCAGCACGGCCGTGTTGTCTGGCCCGCTGCCACGGCCGTGCTGGCCAGCACAGTCGTGGTGTCTGGCCCGCTGCCACGACTGTGCTGGCCAGTACAGCCGTGGTGTCTGGCCTCATTAGGGAAATCGACGTCAGTTTATTATTGATAACCGACGCCACATCACATGCATTAGGCATCGGTTATAATTATTTATGCGACGCTGTAATCATTTGTCATCAGTTTTAAACAAATAACCGATGCCTATTTCATGTTTTTTTTTCTTATCAATCTGTAGGCCTGCTGTGACTGGTTGCAGGATGAGAAACCTGTAGTTTAGTTATGAATTGCAGGTTTTACGACATCCATTGATATCAGCCAACAACAGGCCACAAACCTGTAAAATTAACAACATTAATTTTCACACATTTAGCAACCTGTAGTTCCATTCGATTTTCACACATGTAGAAACATTCATGTAGCAATTTGCAGTTCCATTCATTTTCACATTCACACATGTAGAAACATTCATGTATTCATCTTCACATTCACACATTCAGACACATGTAGAAATTTCATTCATTTCATGACAGATAAGGACATAAAAGAAAGGTTGTAGCATTAAAAACCCTTACAAAATAGAATGTCAGTTGATGAATTAAGTAGTATTATACCCATCATATGCAGCTTCCATAAGCAACTAGGAAGCAAATTCAGAAAAATGTACAACATGCATCTATTAATACAGACAAGTCTAGATAGATAAACAACTAAATACTACACCAACATAGCCCCACATAAGTAACTTCGAGGCCTTTTCATTGTGGCGATCTTCTCCTAAAGTTCAAAAAAGAAAGTAGCTATGAGGATTGATTACTTTAAGACAAAAAGTGTAAACACAAAACAAGACATGACAATTATATTTGTTAATTGGACCTACCATGGTCTTATGAACTAACAGGGGCCTCATCATCAGATTCGTCCGAGCTGATATCGTCAATCATGCGCTCATACCATGGTAGATGATCAGGGGTCTCGTTGTTGATGTTGGTTACCCAAACTTTGATGGTATTATGGCCAACTGGATGGAGAAAAAGCTTGTCGCTATGGCCCACTAGCATCTTTCTAATCCAATCACGCCAATATGATTTTGATACAAGATTTCCCACCAAATCATACTCAACCTCGATAACATGTGAAGAATTGCCAACATTTAGGGTCACTTCACCAGGCCTGTAGTGTCTTCCATTTAGAAAATGCCAATGTTCGGGTATTGTTAGTTGGTTTAAGGAACGATCATCTAGGATGATGTTCAATTGTTCTTCATTAGGGAACAATAACATTGGCATAGAGACCCAGTTCATAGTGACTGTTGTGGGTGGACAGAGACTGAAAAATATAAGTACTAACAATTGTAAGTATATATAACGATGTTATATATTTTCAAAAAAAGTAGTAGACAGAGAGTGAAAAATATAAGTATTAATGGTTTATCTTGAAAATAAAATGATAAGTACGTCAAAAATGATAAGCACATCATACAACTTTGCATAATCTTCAGAGATACAGTGAAATTGACACATCATAATCAAACTAATGATACTGATGCAAAACTTTGTTCACACAAATACATTGAAATGAATATGGTTCTACACTGAGAACAAAAAAAGATATGGTGTGATGAGTATGCCCTCTCCTTTCATTATTTTCAATTAATTCCCACCTATCCCACCCCTACCCTCCTCACACCACCCTCCCTCCTCACCCTCACCCCTCCCCTCCCTTGGCCCTCCACCCTACCCACCCCTACCCTCCTCCCACCCTCCCTCCCTCCTCACCCTCACCCCTCCCCCTCCCCTGGCCCTCCACCCTACCCACCCCTACCCTCCTCCCAACCTCCCTCCCTCCTCACCCTCACCCCTCCCCCTCCCCTGGCCCTCCACCCTACCCACCCCTACCCTCCTCCCACCCTCCCTCCCTCCTCACCCTCACCCCTTCCCCTCCCCTGGCCCTCCACCCTACCCCACCCCTATCCTCCTCCCACCCTACCACACCCCTCACCCTCCCCTAGTCCTCCACCCCTACCCTCACATGAGTGCATTATAATTCATCATTAAGCAAGATCTAGATCTATATTTGATAGTTAGGAGGGTAGAGATACCCTAAGATCTAGATCTACTACATCATCATCTAATTAGGTTTAGGGTTTATTACCTAATTTACTTCTCTAGCACTAGTTTTCTCTCTCCTCTCTTCTTGTTTTGATGAACGAGGATGGATGGATGAGAGATGGTTTAAAATCTTTGCCTAATCTTTGTGCAGATCTGGGTGTGATTTGACTAGGGGACAAACTGATATCTTTCCCGTCCTCTTTGGCTCTTTTTGCAGCCTTGCATTGCATTCCCCACCATATCCATAACCTATCACCCATCAACTTTCGGTTAACCATGGCTTGGGTTTCAAATCGCCATTCCTAGGGTTTACTTTTTTACCGTAACAATATTCATTAGAGTTATAGACAACCATATTAGGGCATAACCCCATCTTTTTTATCAAATCTAAAGAACCAAATACACTAACCTCCTAATCATGGGATTACATCTATATTGGTATGTGGGTTCATCCAAGACTATATCCTAACTAGGGTTTAAGGTGGTCTCGGGTTTGGATAGGAATAAGGGTACCAAATCCTAATTCCATTGTAACGTTATTCGATATGGTATAAACCCGAATTATTAGAAATGTTAGATTATATTAAAATTGATAGATTTAATGATATACACAATATATTAAACAAATCTAGGTTTTATATGTATTAACCACTCTACATTCATGTATTAACTACACTTTTAGAACTACATGCATAATTAGACTCTGGAATATATAGGATCAGATGATTGGATATACCGGCGGCAGTGGCAGAGACGGCGGTAGTGGCAGCAGTAGGAGTGGCGCGAGCAGGAGTAGGAGTAGGTGGGAGCAGGACCGGCGGAGCAGGATCAGGATCGGCATGCACGGGAGCAGGAGTAGGAGCAGGCGGCATTAGGCGGCGGCGACAGTGGTAGAGACGGCGGTAGGAGCGGCACGAGCAAGAGTAGGAGCAGGACCGGCAGGAGCAGGATCATGATCGGCACGCGCGAGAGTAGGAATAGGAGCAGGTGGCAGTGCAGCGGTGGCAGCAGGCGGCGGCGGGCGGCAACAGGTGGCGGCGGTGCGGTAGCAGGCGATGGCGGTACGGCAGCAGGCGGAGACAGCAGGAGCGGCAGGCGGTGGCGGTACGGCAGCAGGCAGAGACAGCAGGAGCGGCAGGCGAGCACAGCGAGCGGTAGCAGAAATCACGAATCGCCAGACCTAAGCTCTCGACAATGAGAAAGGAGAAGAGTCTGCTTCGCGCATCTGTTATTAATTTAACCATAGGTGTCAGTTATTAAAACAACAGACACTTCTTACTATAGGCGTCGGTTTCCATAGACAACCGACGCCAAATGGGGTGAAAATCTTCGCGGGGACAGTGCATGAAAACACATTGACGTCGGTTATTTTCAAGAAAAATGACGATAACAATGGGCCCAATTTCTATCGCGTGAAAAAACATTAGACGTCGGTTGATTATCTAAAAACTGACGTTGTATGTTAAATTTTGGAGGTAATTTTTTTTCGTTAGAAAAATTTGAATTTGGCGGTCAATTTTAGGCGTCGGTTTCTTATTTAGGAATCGACGCTAAATAAAAAGTGATACCCGTGTCTGGCCGCTCTTCACAGATAGATGTCGGTTTGTGTATTAAACTAATGCTTTATGGTTTAGGTGTTGGTTTCTTGTACACAACCGACTCCTGTAAATGTGACGTTATAAGCATTTTAACAAGAAAATTAAGCAATTTTAGGCAAGCAAGGTGAGTAAAGGATGAGCAAGACATATAGGATAGAAACAACTAGCTAGATAACATGTCAATATCATATGAAGCAATTATGAGCAGTTTAGATCTAATAAAACTAAATTTCTCTCTAGCTAGAGGTTTAGTGAAAATGTCTGCCAACTGATTTTCTGTGTCCACATGCATGATATAAATATCCTTTTTGGCAATGTGATCACGGAGGAAATGATGGCGAACCTCTATATGTTTAGCTCTACTATGCAATATAGGATTATGAGAAAGATTGATTGCACTAGTATTATCACAATAGACAGGAGAAGCATCAAAATGTATGTTAAAGTCTTGGAGCATTTGATTCATCCATAGGACCTGGGTACAACAACTCTCGACTGCAATGTACTCAACCTTAGTAGTTGATAATGCCACGGTGCTCTGTTTCTTGGAAAACCAAGACACCAAGCATGGTCCTAGAAGGAAGCAAGTGCCACTTGTGTACTTTCTATCAACCAAATAGCCTGTGTAATCCACATCACTATATGCTATAAGAGTAAAGTCCCTTGAGTTAGGGTACCATAGACCAAAATTTTGAGTTTTGGCTAAGTACCTCAAAATCCTCTTAACAACAATTAGATGTGACTTCCTAGGACTTGATTGAAAGTGAGCACACAAGCCAACATTAAACATGATGTCAGGTATAGAGGTAGTTAAATAAAGTCCAATCATACCTCTATAGATCTTCTCATCTACCTTCTCACCTTCTTCATCTCTATCAAGTTTGGCAGTGTTGGGCATGGGTGTGTCCATCGGCTTCATGTCTCCATTCCAAAGCATTTGAGTAGTTCATTGGTGTACTTGCCTTGGTTGATGAAGTTTCCATCTTTGATTTGCTTGATTTGGAAGCCGAGGAAGAAAGTCAACTCACCCATCATGCTCATCTCGAACTCACTCTGCATAAGAGAACTAAACTCCTTGCAAAGATCAAGATCAGTTCCGCCAAATATGATATCATCAACATAAATTTGAATGACAAGAAAATTGCTAGAAGTGTGTTTTAGAAACAGAGTATAATCGACTTTGCCCATGACATAGCCATTGTCTAACAAAAAAGTTCTTTAATTTATCATATCAATCTCAAGGTGCTTGTTTGAGTCCATAGAGAGCTTTTTGCAACAAATAAACATGATTAGGTTGCTTGTCATTTTCAAAGCCTGGAGGTTGAGCAAAAAATACTTCCTCCTCGATTGTACCATTCAAAAACACACATTTAACATCTATTTGATATAGCAAGAAATTTTTATAACTAGCAAAGGCAAGTAGCATTCTAATAGATTCAAGTCTAGCAACAGGAGCATAAGTTTCATCAAAATCAATACCTTCATGTTGATTGTAGCCTTGTGCCACTAACCTTGCTTTGTTCCTTACCACTTTGTCTTTTTCATCAAGCTTGTTGCGGTAGACCCACTTGGTGCCAATGATTTTTCTATCACTTGGTCTTGGCACTAGAGTCCACACACGATTCTTCTCAAATTGCTCTAGTTCCTCCTTCATGGCTAGGATCCACTCGTCATCTCTAACAGATTCCTTAATGTTCTTTGTCTCCATCTATGAGATGAAGGCACTATCTTCTTGTTCTTTGTTGTAGGCAGATCGTGTCTTCACTCTCTCAAATGGGTTTCCAATGATTAGCTCCTTGGGATGATTCTTTTCGAAGCGAGGAGTGGGATCCTTATTCTCTTCATCTTCTGCTTCAACCACCTACTTACCTTTGTTGTCGATGTTGAGATCTTTCAAGATAGGGATTCAGTCATATGCAATATCATTATCAACGACATTCTTTCCAATGGCAGGGTTAGATTCAATAAACTTGACATTAATAGATTCTTCAATTTTAGACAGATCAATATTGAAGACTCTATAGGCCCTGCTTGTAGTGCTATATCCTAGGAAGAAATCCTTGTATGATTTCAGATCAAACTTTTCGAGAGGATCCTTTGTGTTTAAAACAAAACAAGGACATCCAAAAATGTGAAATAAATTAATGGATGGCTTTCTACCACGCCATAACTCATAGGGGGTTTTCTACAAAGAAGGATGTGTAAAAACTCAATTCTGCACAAAACAAGAGGTGCTAATGGCTACAACCCAAAACTTCTTAGGAATGTCATATTCTAGAAGCATGGTCCTAGCCATCTCCTGTAGCGATCTATTCTTTCTCTCTACTACCCCATTTTTTTGAGGTGTACGCGGAGAAGAAAAATTGTGCGAGTAACCAGATTTTTCACAAAAATGCTCAAAAAGATCATTTTCAAACTCTCCCCCATGGTCACTATGGATAGAAACAATCCAGCAAGGGGCTTCGTTTTCAACTCATTTATAAAAGCACAAGAAAACATTAAGAGTATCACTTTTAGAAACAAGAAAGAATGTCCAAGTATAGCGAGAGAAATCATCGACAATCACAAACAATACTTGGAACCACAAAGCGTTTGAGTTCTCATAGGTCTGAATAGATCAATACAAAGAAGCTCAAGAGATCTTTTGGTACTAAGGACTCCTTTGGACTTGAAGGAGGACTTGGTTTGCTTACCTTGTGTACAAGGTTGGCATTCCTCATCCTTATCAAAATCCAATTTAGGAAGTCCTCAAACTAATTCCTTTTTGCTCAATTTCTTCATTTGATGCATATTCACATGACCCAACCGACGATGCCAAAGAAAAATATCATTTTTATCCACAACCAAGCATCTATCAAGTACATGCTTTAGAGCATCAAGCACAATAACATAAAGATTACGATTTTTAGTTCCCTTATATATGACATTGTAAGTGAGGGAATCTAGAAGCAAACATTCTAAAGAAGTAAATAGAACACGATATCCATTATTACAAAGTTGACTTACACTTATCAAATTGTGATGTAGGTCATCAACAAGCAAAACATTTTTAATACTTAGCTCGTTGCCTACATCACCCTCACCTATTACCTTACCCTTTTTGTTGTCCCCGAAGGTCACCGATCCTCCTTTCTTTTTCATGAATTTGTTGAAATGGTTGATTTCACCTGTCATATGTTTTGAGAAGCCACTATCAATAATCCACCTTCTTTTGACCTGCATGAAAGAAGGATGTCGGTACCCAACTCAAACTTTGGGATCCGGGGTTAGCTTGGGGACCCATTTCATCTTTGGGTTGGTCCTCTTTGGCTTGTAAGGACAATAAGTAGAGTAATGATCATCACATTTACAATGAACACATACCATTGGGTTCTTAGAGTCGGAAGTCTCTCCCTGGAAGATAGGAGGTTCCACACTCTTCTTCTTACCCTTACTCTTGTTCTTGTTCTTACCCTTAGGAGCAGTCCCATCATATCCTAAACCACTAGTACCAATTTGTTTGGTAGAGTGTTCTAGGACAACATTAAGGGATTTCTTTCCCGTGAGAAACTTTTGCAAAGAAGCTCTTAACTTAGCATTATCATCACTAAGGTTAATGATAGTAGAAGATAGACTAGCAAGATCATATCTAGCATGCAATAGATCGACCTCTAAACAGAGGGATTTAGTATGAAAAGAAACACGTTCTAAAGTAGTACTAGCTACCTCATTACTTTGCAAAATAGGTCTAGATGATAGATCGTTAACTTGAGCAAGCAACTTAGCTTTTTCAGATTTAATCAAAAGAATTTCCTTTTGATAAGCATGAGTTTCTTGCTTCCTAGCTTCATCAATGAGATTATGTAACATACCAGATCTTGGACCCTACCCTGGAACTTTGATCTTTTAGATTTGACCAAACATGGCTTGAGGTTAGACTTATAATAGGTTTTTGTATGACTAATGTGAGCTAATGCATGTATTATCACCCTAATAAACCTAATTGAACGAGTAATTAGAATAATGGGCCACTAATGGGCCATATGACATATCTCATAAAAATAAATCCTAAAAGTAAAATCAAAGTTTAAAATCATGTTCTTTGGGCCCCAATTACCTTGGGAGTCAAGTTTCACATTATTCACATAATAATAATTCATTTTATTCAAATTGGAAAAGAAGATGCGTGTTTTCCCCAAAATATCAAATAAAATAATAAATGACTCTAAAAGAGGAAAATAATCATATATTCATAATTTACATAATAAATATAACCTTTGGGTGAATTTTCATCCAATTTGGAGAAAGTTTGCTTAAAAGGTGAAATTAGGAGAGAGAAATTGTCTAAAATGAGTAATAAATAAATAAATGTAATTCATGACACCAAAAGTTGTAAATAAAGGCAAATTCGTGTTCAACACACCTAAGTTAACTTGTAAATGAAGTTTCACCTAACTTGGATAATCCTAATGCCATTAATGCAAGAAGAAAGAGAAACTAAGTTTTTGACAATAAATGCATTAAAAATTCTCAAAAGGCAAATCTAATTTCATAATTGGAATCTACATGCTTTAATTAGTCTTTGGACAAAATTTTACCTAATTTGGGGTTCGTTTGAGCCTCCAAAAGAAGAAAGAGAAAAGTTAAATTAATATGCATGTCACTTTATTTGATTTTATTTTGGATTTCAATGTGTCACGCTGGCTTTAGGCTTCCTTATTTTATTTCGGGCCTCATTTGGGCCATTGGATCTTAATCCAACAAAATCTGTTCTTCTCCTACCTCTACCTCTTTCCCTTTCACGCTGCTACAGTGTTGTCGCTAAGCTTTCCCTCTCCGACTCGGATTGCCTACTTTCCTTTCTGTCTTTCCCTCTGTTTCTCCTCCCTCGCCTTCCTTGCTTCTTCACGAATTCATTGGTCCTATAAAAGATCAGGCACTGGGTCTTCATCTGGAACTCACTGGGTGTTGCCCCCTTGTCCTGTTCTCCCTGGGTTTCCCCTATTTTCGCCTGCCTCCTCTACTTCGTTTGGTTCCATGGCATCAGACTACTAGGGAACTACTCCCAAACAATCTTCAAGTTACCTGGTACCTCTCCCTGGTCATAGATAGACCTATCTTATCCTGCAAGTGTTTCCCCAAATCAACCTGACTCCATCGGATGTCTGGAGTCGACAGGAAGACGCATACCATCGTAGGGTCAGTGGAGGCCTTGGACACTTTCACTGGGATCGCATGGTAGTTTTTGGCCTTTTGATTTTGATAGCAATGCTGGTATGTAGCCTATCCATCCTTCTCACCCTTCTCCTTCCAATTTTTGATGTGCTTAGGGAACCTGGAGCCACCGTCTTCGCAGAGTTTCTCCATGGTTTTCTCTTGTTCTTGGTTCGTCGAGTTCATCTTGGTCTTGCAACATTTTTGGGTGACTTTGTTTGGATGCTTGGTTGCCCAAACTCTCGATAGCTCCCAACCTGGAGGTTTCTTCTCATGGCCATGGCGGGTTGCTGGTTTGGGGAAGGTTCGTCATCTTGATGTCTCCTTTCTGGCCCTTGTTTCCTCCCTTGACTTGCTTTTCTGATCGAGGGTGTTTTGATCTTTTCTCGCTTTGTTGTTCTGCGAGGACACTCTGGGACCTTGCGCTGACTCATGTTTGATCCGGCCCAGTTGTCCAGTTCCCATTGGGCCGAGGCAGCCATGGGGACTGTTGACCAGGTTCTAAGCAAGTAGTAATACACATATGTTTTTTTTCAAGAATTTTGAATGGTTGATTTTCTAAAAATCGTATCTAATTATTTATAACTCAGAAAAATAAAGTAAAATATGTTTTGAGACCATAAAAATAAGATCTATCTAATGATATCAATTTTGATGGCTAAATCCAATGTTTGATAACATGTGTTTTCAATGAATCTAATTAATGATGAATTAACTTGTAAAATACATAAATAATTATTTGTAAGTCAGAAAAATATGATAAAATATGTTTGGACTCCTAATGACATATACTAAAATATGGTATGGTTTTGATAACCTAATTCATATATAATAAAAAGGTGGTTTTTAGGGTTTTGAATAATTAATGGAGACCTAACCCTAATTCCACATATATGCATCATAGGTTCTTTTGAAGGCCTAGGCTTGGACATAGACTTGGCTTTGGATAGAGTGGACTCTGAAGTTGAGGTATGTTGTATCCCCTATTCATCTATGTTGAGCAATTCACCTATCTTATCTTTCTTTTGACTTTATCCTACACATGTCTATTCTCTTGATATCATGGTTCGTGTGAACTATCTTTCTTGTTATGAACTTAGATATTCTCTTGATATCATATCTTGTGCCTTGGTGCATGTTGTTCTTTTATATTGATATATACCCACTTTGAAGTGGATGTTTATATGTATGTGTTATCCATTGTGTGATGGCAACATTGTACAATTATGACTATACTTTCTACTTGCCTCTACATTAAACATGCTATGTGATACAATAGCAATAGAGTAGTGTAAGTGCATTGGTTTTGTTTATAGTAGATGTGATATTTCTTGCTCTTTTTGGGATGGCAAGGAACCTCGTACCCTGGGCAAGATGTGTGTCTTGACCTGTTTTATATAATTGGGAGATTGGTAGTATTCCTTTCTCTATCAAGTTTCAACTTTATGAGGGTTGGCCGCCAATTGTGTTTATATTGTTCTAGGGCTATGCTTATTTCACATGCATGCATGTTATGGATATTGGGGTGTGTGCCCTACTTTCTTTTGTTCCAGTATTGCATAATCTTTATTATTTTGATTATATCAAGTATCTTCTTTTTATATGTGTTGATGTTTCTTATCTTTTATGCCCAATTTGGGTAGTCCCTATATCTTTCATGGGAAGCCTTTTATTTTGATGTCCCTTATTCTTTATAAATTGCTCTAATTGCTTTTTAGTATGCACATACCAGCCTTTGCTGATGTTTCCTTTTGTTTCTCTTTTGCTGGGGTATACTTCCAACCCTAGGTGGAGGACTCAGATGCAAGGCATGTTGACCTGGACTTAGATTGTGATGATGAAGGTTGGAGACAATCTTGAGGTGGTTTATATTTCCTCTACATGGATCCTTATGTTGTAAGTTTAAGATGTTCCCTTGTTTTATAATTGAATATAGTCATGTTTTTATTCCGCTACTATACTTTGGTCTGTTGATTACCATTATATAAAGATTTGAAAATTTTACACCCACTCCATCATACCTTCTGAGTGTGTTTGGACTGGAGGTTCTATTGTTCAAATTTTTAGTAAGGAAGTGATTTCACTTCTTTACAGATTAAGTTCTACATTTTCAGTTTTAAGAGCATCTATCTCATCTTGGCATCTTTGGTTATCTTCTTTACGAGCAGTAATGGTCTTAAGGTAGACATCGTTCTCAACCTCTACTCCATTGTATTGGAGCTCAAGGTCAAGAAATTGCCCTTGTAAAGAATCTATGCTATCAAGGTGCAGCTTTTCATTTTGATCAAGAATCTCAATTTTAGCATAAAGATCATCTATTATCTTTCCTAACCTTTTCTTTTTAGATTTGCATTTAGTAAAGGATGACCGGCAAGCATTAAGCATATCAATAAGAGTTTCCTTAGACAACTCATGCAAATTGACTTCACTTACCTCACTTACCTCACTTACCTCACCTACATCTTCACTTATAGAGGCCATAAGAGCAACGTGGCATTCTCCATCTTCAGAGCTAGAAGAACTTAAGGAAGACTCCTCCCAAGATGCATGAGCTGCATCTTTGCTTCTTCTTTCTTTCTTCTCCTTTCTCTTGTATTTTCCTTATCTCTTGTACTCCTTGTCCTTCTTGTGGCTGCTCTTGTGATGGCTTTTCTTGGCCTTGGGACAGTCACTCTTGTAATGTCTTTTTTGGCCACATTCATAGCATCTAGGAGTTGATGAAGAAGGCTTCCCCTTGAAGTGTTTGCCCTTGGAGTAGTTTGCTTCATGCTCATTTGGGCCTTCATCTTCACTTGAGGAAGGAGTAGGGGACTTGAGTGCAAGTTGTTGCTATCAAACTATTTCTTCAATTTGAGCTTTGAAGGCTGTGTCCTTGATCTTCTTGGACTCCTTCTATTCTCTCTTTTCTTCTTCTTCTTGCTTATCAAGCCTTGGCTCATGGGCTTGAAGGTTGCCAACCAGCTCCCCGGTTGACAATTCACTAAGCTTGTACACTTCTTCAATGGATGTAACCTTGGGCTCCCATCTCTTTGGTAGAGATCTTAAGATCTTGGAGTTGATTGTGCCTTTGTCTGTCACACTTCCAAGGACTGCCAATCCATTGATGATCACATTAAGCCTAGTTTACATGTCCGCCACTCTTTCATTCTTACCCATCTTAAAGTTCTCAAGTACACCACTAAGCATGTAGATCTTGGCTTCCTTCACTTGCTCCATTCCTTCATAGATGGCGCATAGCTTGTTCCAAATTTCATGTGTGGTGTCCCAAGAGGAGATCCAGTTGAACTCAGATGGGGTGAGGGATGCATAGATGATGCTCACGGCTTTGGCATTGAGCTGAGCTTGATTCATTTGGGCTTCCGTCCATGTAGAGATTTCCCCCTTTGGATATTCATACTTTGGAAGCACCACCTTCCACATCTCATAGCTTACTCCTTGGAGATAGAACTGCATTCTTCTCTTTTAATAGAGGAAGTTGGTGCCATCAAAGACCAGAGGTCGCATGTAGAAGCTTCCCTCCAAGTTGAGAGATCTAAGTGCTAAATTGCCCATCTTCTCCTACTTGTCGAAGTAGCTTGGAGAAGACCTACTCTGATACCACTTGTTGGATCAATGGCTCTAGGGGGGTGAATAGAGCTTCACAAATCTCACAAAATGAACTAGACCACCAAATTATATTAAGTGTAGAAATTTAAACATACAACCAATTTGAGATCCTAACTAACATGCATAGCAAGGGTGAGAGACAAGGAATAACATACACTTGGAAAAAGTGGTTTAGAGTGGTTCTACACTTCAAACTAGAAGTGAGTCAGTCCACTACCTAGAGGTGCTCTAGGACTTTGCAATCTTGATGCTCTTATATTCATTCATAAGATTAAAAGACAACAACCACATTCATACAAGGAATTAATACCTCAAGCAAGGATCTTCAACCTACCGAAGGAACTTACCCACTTGAACCATGGAGTCTTCAGCCTTCAACAAGGACTTACTCACTTCTTCTTCAAGTCTTTGGCCTTCAAAGAATTACCTATCCGTCTTGAACGTCCGCCTCACGTATCTCCTTCACTTGGAGATTTGGAACACCATGATTTCTTCAACCTTGAAGAACATCAACTCCTTCTCCTTCAATTGGAGAAGATCTTCATCCTTTTCCTCAAAAGGAAAGGGGGTAGGAAGATGGAGGTGGAGAGCTTTACATGGATACAAGAGGTAGCTCTCTTACAACAGATCCTAACTCACTCATACTCATGGATTTGACTTGAAGGTAGAGAGAGAAAGGGGCTCGAAGGTGTGCAACACTCTCAACTAAGCAATAACCGAGCACATATGGAATGAGCAACCTTGGAATGAATTCCAAGAGTGTAATGACCACATTTGTGCTTAATTGGTAAACTAGGGTTTACCTGAATGATTACATGCTTGATTAGATTGAACATCATTTAGACTATATTAATGATAGTAGATCAATTGTGATGTTTCAAACCTAATAATAAAATCTAAATATGATTTTAGTTTGAATAATTAGGGTTTGAGAAATGTAAACCCTAATCGGAAAAAATTAGGGTTTTGATAGTACATGAATATGGAATTTGATCAGGATAGTAGTGTGGTAAATGATTTTTCATATTTTCTAAAAATTTTGTATTTAATTGAATTTTGTATATGATATGGATAACTGAGTCATTCATATTGGAGAAAAATTTAAAAATATTTGAGTGTTTTTTGAATGTGGTTCTTGGTGGAACTATACTTCGACCAAAATGCTGACAGAGTGATTTTTAGTAGTGTAGTTTTTTATTTTTAGTTATTTATTGGTAACTCCAAATGATCTGAAATTTTAATTGGCGATCTGAAACTCAATCATAAACATGTAAAATTTTCATAATTTTTGGATGCATTTAGACCTTATCAGTAGATGAATTACAGTAATATGTTTATGACAGAAAATTCAGCTGAAATAAGAGAAAGTATAGTGAGGGGTCAATGTGCAATTGACCCAAGCAACTCAATTGCTCTATATGGTCAACCAAACACACAAGGAGCTCTCATAATTTGTGATTCAATCCAGAGAAACAAAATCCTAGAGAGAGAGGGAGAGTTAGGGTTTGAGAGGAGAATGTGATGGAGATGCTGACCTAGGGTTTTGCGATCTGAGGAATGTTGAAATCATGTAAGTTTAGCTTCTTTGCATAAAATTTAATGGTGAATCTTCTCTCACATGTCAAGATTCCGTCCCTCCTCTTATTTGATCCAAAATGTTGTCAAAACTTCCCCTTTTCTCACTCTTTCTTCATAATCCCTCATTTTTAGGGTTTTTGAGGTGAAAGGAAGAAGAACCGGGTGAACTGCTAGGGATTTGATATGAGATCAAGATTTTTAGGGACGAGCTGTGTTTTAAAGATGTTTTCACACCTTAGGGTGAGTGGGAACTTCCTTTAAATAGTATATTGCACAAAAATTTGTTAAATCATCCATAATCTTTAATTGCTTAGTATGCAACTACAAACCCTGAATTGTGTGTTTGGTCTAAGTTGTTGCAAAATGATATGAAACAGATTCTTCCTCTATTTGGATGGATTTTAGATGATAAAATCATATTAGAAATGTATACAATACATCCTAATGAGAATTCCCTAAGTATTCACAGAGGTTATAAGAGTAAAGTGAAATATAGGGAATTTGTCTATGACTGAAATTGTTGTATAATTAAATAGAGACATTTGTTTATCTGAATCCCCTTGGTTATGAATGATTGTTTATCTGAATGCATAGTACATATATGTCAGATACTATCTTGGATTTTTTTTAAGGTGAATTGTGTTTGTTTGATATCTCAGTAAAGAGGGTGAAACCCTAGATGCGAGGAAAGTTGGATATTTGCATATAGATATTGTGAAATCTATTTGAATGGATTTTCTTGACATGATAGAATTTATTTATTCAATTTTATTATTGATGCATGTTATCTCAGTGAATGGCATGGAAACCCAAATTTAGCTCAGTTCTAAGGTTTCATACATATATTGATTTTATATGATTTGTTGATAGTAGTCTTTATTCATTGAATGTTTATATCGCATGAAATCCTTATGAGAGCCATGTGATAAGTGAATGGGGTAAATGAAACCCTAAGGATAGGATGTTCAATGAATCAAGTATTTTGATATCAATGTTCTCAATATGAGATGTGGTGATGCACAACTCAAGATTTGGATTGAGGTGCACGTTTTCCAAGAAAGTACAAATAATTTACATGTGTAAATGACGATTACTCATATGTCAAGTAATTAACTCTTATCAGTGTATTAAGAAGTTCAATTGCATGATTCTAGTGTATAAAGTATCAAGTGAACATGTATTCTATTATTTAAGAATTTTAGTTTGCCTGTAGATATAAAATGTTGATGTCTCAGTATATTACAGTGTTTTGAGTATATTGCTCTGCCAAATTTAGAATGATATACATGTTGTGTTATAAACTTCAAATAAATAGACACGATACCATAGAGATACCAGAGTCAAGTATAAGTAAGGGAAAAGATACAATATAGTAAGAGATTTCCAAGAATAATAAAATAATAAACATAGGTGCCCTGAACACCGTAGATTCCCTACGGATGTCTGCATTGTAGGGAGGAAATGATCCACCCTGGAAGCGACCAGTATACGGGGATCGGATTGCACCCACATAGCGTGCAGGGATACGAAGCCCTTGAGGAAGTCTCCTAAGAGAAGATAGGTTACCCAACATGAACTGGAGATCCCGGTGGTAACCAAGAGGTACCCACAGAGCGTACCAAGATGAGGCCCAGAGAGCATCTCAGACCCTTTGCCTGTGTACTCAGCCTAGAAGGAGAGGTCCAGTTAAAGGCCAACTATTTAGCCGCCTTAGTCAGACATGACAGTTCGAGTCATGCAGACCCGGATTTAGTTCTAGGCTTAGCTTCCTGGGTTTTAAGCTAAGTCTTGTATGGTGAGATCGTAGTTTGCTATGAGTCTTCATATATAGAGTACACTGCATATGATCAGGGCATAAGCTAAAATATGATAATATAAGTTTTAAAGAGTTTCTTATAAGTAAGAAAAGCCAAGAAAGATTCGAGTACAATTCCCCATCAATTATTCTTTGTATGTTTTTGAATTATTAATTCTCTTTGAAATTAATCAAGCATGCTCATATATTAATTTACTCTTGTTGATATCTAGAGTATCCTGCCATATTTATGATTGTAAATGATCAATCTCTTTAAAGCTTACTGCTGCTATAATTGATATTAGTTTCTCAAAAGTATATCTGTAATTATATCAATGCTTTAGACTGTTTCTTTGAAGTACTCATTCACTGAGCGAGTAGGCTCACCCCTCTACTCACAATTTTTAGGGATATCACATGGACTTGAAGAAGGTCATTGCATCAGAGTAGATCTACCACAAGAGTTAAGTCTGAGTATAGTTAAGTTCAGTCAGTCCTTGTCACTCTAGGTCCTTGTAAAGAAATAAGAGAGAGTTGTAAATGATGATGTATAACATTATTCCTCTTTAGCAATATAATCAGCAAGTCTTATGTGCTTAAAAGTATGAGAAACATAATGAATGTTCATACATGCATTTTTACTGTTGAAATCAGATTAGAGAAATCAATGTTTAGATTCCCTTGTAAAGTTAGTTTATGTGGTTCAATGCAAGAAAACAAAGAGTTTGAAAAAGAAGAAAAAGTTAAGTGTGATCTTTGTATTACGTTAAATCCTCAATTTAAGCCCTAATCTCATGATTAATGGTAATTGTGAGATTGGGGTGTAACAGCTTGGTATCAGAGCTTAGGCTAAGTTGTCAGTGACCATTAAGTTAGTAAGTTAGAGTCATAAGTGTGGCAGATAGGAGATGTTATGATGTTAGCTCTGGGGATTTGAGTATTTGGATATCCTGGCCCGGTATCTGAGTACTTGGATCAACCAGTATCAAGCTACTCTGTCTATTCTTTCATGTATACCCTAGCCAGGTATACAATGGAAGGATGGTTTAGAGAGGAACCCTAGAAATATTAGGGTTAGAAACAAGATAAGTAACATGAATTAAGAGCATACAGATAAAATGAGATAGAACTTTCATTTCATATTGTTGTTTTATTGGAGATGAATAGAAAATCTCTTATATGTTTGAATTCAGATATTCAGTATTTTGAAATATATATGGGTCTTTAAGATTTGTTGTACACTATGCAGTTGTAGCATTTATTGATTACATTCTTTGTATCAAGTAGACTAGAAATGATCTTTGAATGAGCTTTCCTAAGTGGATAACTTTTCTTCCACACATTTGAGATAAATAGGAATTGAGTAATCCTGAGTAGCTTTTGGATTCAGTACTATAGGTTTGGCCTAGTCTGGCTGGCAGGATGCATTACTGGGATCTAATGACTCCTATTAATAACATAACAAGAGTAAATTCTGGATAGATTAGATCCAAATTCTAGTATGAATGTATATACTCTAAGATTTTGAAGTATAAGGGAAAGACTGGGATAACTAAGAATCAGTTGGAACTGATATCTGAGATCCAACTTTGGGGCCTCATATGAGAAACCCTTAATTGGGAATAAAGGAACATGACGTATGGTTCAGATTAAGTTTAATTATTAGTATTATATGAACTCTAAATATGAAATATGGAAAGGATATGAGAAAAGTATGTAAGGGGCCAATATAGTAAGAATCAATCATGAGGAATGGATTATATAACCGAGTACAATGTTTTTATGTACTCCAAAGCAAAAGGAAAATAGAAGAAAAGAGCTAAGTATACAATAAGTACATAGAAGTGAAGAGTCTTCATAAGAGTTAAAGTAAAGAGAATTAGATGAACATGTAAATCATAAGACTAGGATAAGAAACTTAGTTGAAACAAAGAGAAATGTTAGAAATAATGAGCTTGATTAAGGAATGAGGGTTATGATATAATTGGGAGCATGGAATGTATACCTTTATTAATAATTTTAATACATTCATCCTTACTGCCTTTGGATTCTAAGTCTCTATAGAACAACAAACTAGTTTCTAAAATAAGAACAGAAGTGTAGCTAAATAAATGAATAAGACATACAAAGGTAGACTATATTCAGGAAGGAAAAACTTGATTGAAAGAGAAACTATGTTTCACCCATGCATGAGCCGTTTGATTTAAAATGAAGGATATGTAATGTATTAAACATGAGGTGATACTAGTAGAGAGATTATTGATTTAGAATTTCAGCTTCACATTAGTAGAAGGATAAAAGGAAATATATGCAACATGGTATACATGATCATACACATAAAAGAAGCAATATGATCATAAGAGAAAACTAGAAGTTAAAGATGACATGTGGAATAGTAGTATATGGTAAGGGGATTATGGAAAGTAAAGAAGGGTTTGAAACATAATGGAGTAATATAAATTATAAAAGAAAGAGGTTGCGAGATTCAAGAAAGTGCTAATCAGTCAAGTATCCTTGTTGATAATTAATTAAACCTACATATGAGAAATTTATTATTGAATGTTTGAAGATAAGAATTCTAAGTCTCAAAATCATCATCTCTTTCCTATCTTCCTTAATGCGAGCAATGTTGGAATGAAGTGATAAGAAAATGAATCATATATGATGCATAACCATCATGGTAGAGACATCTAGTGAATGTAATAATGACACACAATATGAGATGAAACCCTAGCAGGGTAATTGAGAATGTAATCTATCTGAATGGCCAAGTTAGAGAAAGGAAATTCAATCAATAAGATAAAGAAGACTTTAG
This sequence comes from Alisma plantago-aquatica, assembly GCA_963693085.1. NCBI lineage: Eukaryota > Viridiplantae > Streptophyta > Magnoliopsida > Alismatales > Alismataceae > Alisma > Alisma plantago-aquatica. The sequence continues at coordinate 1,125,634,049 of OY856409.1, read as the reverse complement.
TAAAACTTGTGAGATCCAAAGTTTAAATTTCAAATTAAGGGAGTAAAGTCACATCACAATAACATCATGCTAGTGATAAGGACCAAACCCTAGAATGTTTAGAATTGTAGTAGTTCAAGGGATGTCACTAGTGATTTGACCTTGAATACTAGCATCTCTATAAAACAAGATCATGAGATTTGCACTATGAGAAGTAAACTAGCACTGATAGTAATCCAGGGTTTAAAGATAGCTAATCTGAAAGGTAGATAAACAATATGGAAATATTCAGAGTAAAGAGTGAGATATAAATTTGAAATGTAACAAGTGTGTTTTGAACAAAAGGAGAAATAAAATATGAGTGAAGTGTGATATGAGATAAATTCTTGCAGTGATAGCAAGAATGATGAATAATCTATTTATACCTTATATGTTTCAATTTTAGGAATGTTTATTCTACATGATTAAAATGAGAAGGATAAGTAGCAAAAAGTAAGTAGTAGTGAATGAGGAGAGAGATAAGAGAAAATGATGGATTTTAGTAATATGTGAATTTGTTTTTAGAAGTATACTTTGTTTAAGGTATATTAAGGAATGTAAATTGGTTCTACGTATGATTTTAGTGTACATGTGCAAGCAATATGTTAATTAAGGTGTCTGATAGTTGTAGTCATTCATACCAGTAATCCATCTTAGTATTGTACAATTGTGGTATGGTGATATGGGTTGAATAATGATGGAACAAATGAAGGGTTACCCTGAATAAGGTAGTCTTACCTATTCACTCATATGAATAGAAGGGATGATAACCATATTGTATTGATATGTAACCCTAATGAGGTATAGCTTGTTATACCTAGCTTTAATATAATTAAGTGATGGTAATTGGGTATGAATAGTCCTTGAATGACTAATACAATCATGGAGTACTTTGTTACTGTTGTTGAAACCCTAGTATGCTATAACCCGATGGTTACACCTTGAATTGTGTGTGGGTTCATACTTGAGAATAATATGGAATGTGATGGTAATGCTTCACCTTAAGCATCCACGATGCAATGGGGATGCCGTGAGTAGTATTGTACAATTGCTGTTGAATCTAGTCTTCCAACTCACGACTGCTTTGCTATTTGAGTAGCACAATAGTAATATTCAAAACAACATAGTGAACTCTCTTTTGTGACTCATAGGTAATATAAAACAATAGTACATATTGAGCCATATGAATTGAGATGGTTGGATCAAATTATCAATATTGAGGTAGCACCTCAAGAGTATGAAAATATTGAAATGGTTGATTCTCTATCTACTCTATGATTGATTGTGGCATAGAGAATTTGTTTGTTATCATTGAGAACTGTTTTAACATGTTGTGATTAGAAAAGAAATAAAGGACTTAACGTTGAAAACTACATTCAAGTATAAAATACAAGAATGTAATGACATGTAAGATTTTAGAAGATTAAAATAAACTTTGAATATACTTTGTTTGTGTATTTATGTTTTGGGTACAAAACTTCTTAAGGGGGTGAGAATTGTAATGACCACATTTGTGCTTAATTGGTAAACTAGGGTTTACCTGAATGATTACATGCTTGATTAGATTGAACATCGTTTAGACTTGATTAATGATAGTAGATCAATTGTGATGTTTCAAACCTAAGAAGAAACTCTAACTATGATTTAGTTTGAAGAATTAGGGTTTGAGAAATGTAAACTGTAATCGGAAAAAATTAGGGTTTTGATAGTACATGAATATGGAATTTGATCAAGATAGCAGTGTGGTAAATGATTTTTCATATTTTCTACAAATTTTTATTTAATTAAATTTTGGATATGATATGGATAACTAAATCATGCATATTGGAGAAAAAATTTAGAATATTTGAGTGCTTTTTGAATGTGGTTCTCGGTGGAACTATACTTCGACCAAAATGCTGACAGAGTGCTTTTTAGCAGTGTAGTGTTTTATTTTTAATTATTTATTAGTAATTCTAAATGATCCAAAATTTTAACTGGAGATCATAAACTCAATAATAAATAAGTTGTAATATTTTTATAATTTTTGGATGCATTTAGACCTTATCAATAGACGAATTATAGTAATATTTTTATGAAAGAAAATTCAGCTGAAATAAGAGAAAGTATAGTGAGGGGTCAATGTGCAATTGACCCAAGCAGCTCAATTGCTCTATATGTTCAACCTAACACACAAGGAGCTCTCATAATTCATGATTCAATACAGATAAACGAAATCCTAGAGAGAGAGGGAGAGTTAGGGTTTGAGTGGAGAAGTGATGGAGATGCTGGCCTAGGGTTTTGCGGTCCGAGGAATGATGAAATCATGTAAGTTTAGCCTCTCTGGATATAGTTTCATGGTGAATCTTCTCTCACATGTCAATATTCCGTCCCTCCTCTAATTTGATCCAAAATGGTATCAAAACTTCCCATTTTCTCACTCTTTCTTCATAATCCCTCATTTTTAGGGTTTCTGAGTTGAAAGGAAGAAGAATCGGGTGAATTGCTAGGGATTTGATATGAGATTGAGATTTTTAGGGATGAGCTGCGTTTTTAAGGTGTTTTCACACCTTAGGGTGAGTGGGAAGTTCCTTTAAATAGTATATTGCACGAAAATTTGTTAAATCATCCATAATCTTTAATTGCTTAGTATGTGACTACAAACCCTGAATTGTGTGTTTGATCTAAGTTGTAAATGATATGAAATGGATTATTCCTCTATTTGGATGAATTTAATATTATAAAATCATATTAGAAATATATAAAATACATCCTAATGAGAATTCCCTAAGTATTCACAGAGGTTATAAGAGTAAACTGAAATATAGGGAATTTGTCTATGACTGAAATTGCTGTATAATTAAATAGAGAAATTTGTTTATCTAGATCCCCTTAGTTATGAATGATTGTTTATATGAATGCATAGTACATATATATCAGATACTATATTAGATTTCATTTAAGGTGAATAGTATTTGTTTGATATCTCAGTAAAGAGGGTGAAACCCTAGATGCGAGGAAAGTTGGATATTTGCGTATAGATATTGTGAAATCCATTTGAACGGAATTTCTTGACATGATAGACTTTATTTATTCAATTTTATTATTAATGCATGTTATCTCAGTGAATGGCATGGAAACCCAAATTCATCTCAGTTCCAAGGTTTCATACATATATTGATTTTATATGATTTGTTGATAGTAGTCTTTATTCAATGAATGTTTATATTGCATGAAATCCTTATGAGAGCCATGTGATAAGTGAATGGGATAAATGAAACCCTAAGGATATGATGTTCAATGAATCAAGCATTTTGATATCAATGTTCTTAGTATGAGATGTGGTGATGCACAACTCAAGATTTGGGTTGAGTTGCACATTTTCCAAGAAAGTACAAATAATTTACAAGTGCAAATGATGATTACTCGTATGTTAAGTATTTAACTCTTATCAATGTATTAAGAAGTTTAATTTCATGATTCTAGTGTATAAAGTATCAAGTGAACATGTATTCTGTTATTTAAGAATTTTAGTTTGCCTGTAGATATAAAATGTTGATTTCTCAATATATTATAGTGTTTTGAGTATATTGCTCTGCCAAGTTTAGAATGATATACATGTTGTGTTATAAACTTCAAATAAATAGACATGGTACCATAGAGATACCAAAGTCAAGTATAAGTAAGGGAAAAGATACAATATAGTAAGAGATTTCCAAGAATAATAAAATAATAGACATAGGTGCCCTGAACACCCTAGATTCCCTACGGATGTCTGCACTGTAGGGAGGAAACGATCCACCTTGGCAGCGATCAGTATACGGGGATCAGATCGCAACCACAGAGCGTGCGGGGATACGAAGCCCTTGAGAAAGTCTCCTAAGAGAAGATAGGTTACCCAAGATGAACCGGAGATCCCGGTGGTGAGGCAGAGTTACCCACAGAGCGTACCAAGATGAGACCCACAGAGCGTCTCAGACCCTTTGCCTGTGTACTCAGCCTAGAAGGAGAGGTCCAGTTAAAGGCCAACTGTTTAGCCGCTTTAGTCAGACGTGACCGTTCAAGTCAAGCAGACCCAGATTCAGTTCTAGGCTTAGCTTCCCAGGTTTTAAGCTAAGTCTTATATGGTGAGATCGTAGTTCGCTATGAGTCTTCATATGTAGAGTACACTACATATGATCAGGGCATAAGCTAAAATATGATAATATAACTTTTAAAGAGTTTCTTATAAGTAAGAAAGGCTAAGAAAGATTCGAGTATAGTTCCCAACAATTATTCTTTGTATGTTTCTGAATTATTAATTCTCTTTAAAATTAATCAAGCATGCTCATATGTTGATCTACTCTTGTTGATATCTAGAGTATCCTGCCATATTTATGATTGTAAATGATCAATCTCTTCAAAGCTTACTGCTTATATAATTGATATCAGTTTCTCAAAAGTATATGTGTAATTATATCAGTCCTTTAGACTATTTCTTTGAAGTACTCATTCACTGAGAGAGTAGGCTCACCCCTCTACTCACAATATTTAGGGATATCACATGGGCTTGAAGAAGGTCATTGCATCAGAGTAGATCTGCCACAAGAGTTAAGTCTGAGTATAGTTAAGTTTAGTCGGTCCTTGTCACTCTAGGTCCTTGTAAAGAAATAAGAGAGAGTTGTAAATGATGATGTATAACATTATTCCTCTTTAGCAATATATGCGAATCAGCAAGTCTTATGTGCTTAAAAGTATGAGAAACATAATGAATGTTCATACATGCATTTTTACTGTTGAAATTAGATTAGAGAAATAAATGTTTAGATTCCCTTGTAAAGTTAGTTTATGTGGTTTAATGCAAGAAAACAAAGAGTTTGAAAAAGAAGAAAAAGTTAAGGGTGATCTTTGTATTACGTTAAATCCTCAATTTATGCCCTAATCTCATGATTAATGGTAATTGTGAGATCAGGGTGTAACAAAGAGGTTCTATTTATAGCTGAGGGTGCCCCTTTGAGTTGGGGAACACTTAATGTCGAATTTTAGTCATTTTTGCCCAAGGCAACAGATCTATTTTCGTCCAAAGAAGTCACCAACGGGCACAATCACTTTTTTTGAAATTTCTGTACAGTACATTCAGTTGAGTTTCAATAAAGGTAACTCGACCGATTGGGTAAAATACAAATCTAAATTTCAAACCATCGGCCGAGTTTGTCTTGAGAAAACTCGACCGAACAATGAAAGTTGTGTTTGGTCAGTAACCCCATCGATCGAGTTCTGTGAATGCACAACTCGACCGATGCCCTCTTCAGAGAATTGATCCAATGGATCGGTCGAGATTGTAACTCGACCGATTGACTGCCTGTGATAAATTTTCTAAAGCGCATCAAAAGTGATTAAAACTTGGTGCAAAGTGTCCCAATCAAATTTCTCATCTTAGTAACAAGCCATATCATCAATACAAGTGATTACAAAAAATATTCTAGGGTCATTTACATGGATTTCCTAAATTGCACATTTGTATAACTTTTGCCTTGAACTTGAGCAAATTAGGGCTTGAGCAATTTGATCCTTTTCATGTACCTAACTCCCAAAATCAATCTTGAATACACATATTAGATACATATGAATGGAATGGTTAAGTCATTATCAAAATATGGACAATGTATAACCTCTAGGTCAACAATTCAAACCTTATCTTGATCAATTTGTAGTAGTGTTCATAGATGGCATCTTGATCTACTCCAAATATTGCCAGCAGCATGAGCAACATCTGCATCAGACGTTGACCTTGTTGAGACAACATCAGTTGTACACTAAGTTTAGTAAGTGCGAGTTCTAGATGAAGGAAATGGCTTTCCTTGGGCATGTGATATCTGCTAGGGGAGTCTGTGTAGACTCAAAGAAAGTGGAATCAGTTCTAGAATGGGAGCAGCCAAAAACACCTACAAAGGTTCGCAACATCCTAGGTCTAGTAGGCTACTTCATGAGGTTTATCAAGAACTTCAGCACAATGGTGTTACCTCTAACGAAGTTGATGAGGAGAGGTGTGCCCTTTGTATGGGATGACAAGTTCTAGCGTTCTTTTCAGCTTTTAATGGAGAACCTAACCTATGTACCAGTGCTAGTGTTGCCAGAGCAAGGAAAGGGTTATATCGTCTTCTACTATGTGTCCAAGAATGGTTTGAGCTGTGTGCTGATGCTGGATAAGAATGTGATTTCTTTTACTTTGCAACAACTCAAGAAACACGAGGAGAACTACCTGACACATGATCTAGAGCTGCCAGACGTGGTTCATGCATTAAAAATATGGAGACACTTCCTTTATGGCGAGAAGTATCACATCTTCACTGATCGCAAGAATCTGTAGTACATCTTCTCGTAGAAGGAACTAGACATGAGACAACGACACTGGATGGAGTTAATCAAGGACTATGATTGCACTATAGATTACCATCTAGGGAAAGAGAACATGGTGGAATACACTTTGATAAGGAAGTCTTAGACAGATGTAGTAGGGGTCATAAATCGAACGATACACAACATTGGAAAGGTATGTCACCAAAAGTCTGTCAAGCTGGTGATGTCATTTGCCAGTCTTGTTCCCTGCTACCAACAATGTGGCTGAATACAAGAATTCCAGGGTTGACACACACACTCAATCTTGGAGTGGAGTTTATCACTTTGGTAGGAGATTCCCAACTTGTGATCGACTAGACTCTTGGAAAGTCTTTTCATCATCCACAATATCTCCTTACATCCACAATTGTGATATATAGAGTATGGCTACGGTCATGCCTCAAATATTGTGATTTTGTGATATGTGATAGGTAGAAGTGTAACTGCATCTATGCCTCTTTTTAGAATGGCCATGTGTGAGCATGTTCTCTAGAACCATGCCACGTACCAAAGGCGGGCTAGGTGTTTATCAACTTGACTATATGTCACTATTTGCAGTTGACTGATATGTCTTTGCGGTGTTTTCTCTTGTACTGACCATGAGGTGTTGGTGAGATAATGGAGTCCAACTCTTCCATAGATCTTTTATGGTACTAATTCAACTTTGTAGTGGCCAATTGGATATGAGTGGTACGCCTCAAATCCTCATAGAATAATAATAAAATATGTAATACATCCGTGTAGTATATTTTCTTAGGGTCAAATATGATTCACTATTTGATGACCCCTTGCCTTGTTTCTTATATTGTTTATTTAAGTTATACATGTTCTTCATATTTCATATACAGGTATAAGATGTTCTACTACTTAGTTGTAGATACCTAAACTGCTTAAATAGTGTTAAGTGCTTGCTCATATAATTTAGATGAATCTACTCATTCTGATTATAATGTTTTTTTTCTGCTTTATCTTATCTATGCTTATAATAGTCATTGGCAAAAAGTTATATCTCTCAACGGGACATTTGTTCTCACCCCATGGATTTCCATATATTTTATGTGGTTGTGCACGCCAAGGTAGAGGTCGTGCAGTTGAGGATGAACAATAGGAAGACAAGAATCTGTCAGAAGGTTGGATATGCTGCCAGTATTTTGTAGTAGAGTCATGTGTGTCGTCCCTATACACTCAGGTCCTTGGGGGTGTTTTGTAAACATTGTACATCGATATGAGTTTTTGGCTATGTGCCATAGTTGTACAGATATGACTTGTATATATGAACAAATTCTTATGTGTAATAGGTTGTGGCTTGATATCTATTAAACAATGATGTTGTAATATCTCCTTGACATGTATGGGATATAGGTGGCACAAGTTTGTAGCTTTATATATATGTTTCATCTTGAGATGTTGTGACGGTTTTAATCTACCCTATTTTTTGGTAATGTGGTTGTTAGTGATATTTCCACACTTTGTTTTGAGTAATCTCACTTTGTGTGGCAATGGGCGTCACACTGTGTATTTGTAGGAGAAAACTTGGTGTTTCAGAAAAGAAAAAGCAAAATGTAGTAGCAAATCTAGTATGGAGTCCGAGTACTAATCTATGGCTTTAGAAACATGTGAGTTGATATGGATTAGCCACTTGTTAGAGGAGCTTGCTTTATGAAGAAAGCTCCCATGAACTTGAAGTGTGACAACCAACTTGTTGTCCACATTGACTAGAATCCTATCTTTCATGAAAGAACCAAACATATTGAATTCGGTTTTATTTTCTACACGAAAATATTCTAGAGAAGTTGATTTATTTATCACTAGTCAGATTAGATGATCAGTTAGCTAACTTATTTATAAAATCCATAAATGGTTTTGGGTCCAATACTTATATAACAAGCTGGGCACAGATGATATATATGCTCTAACTTGAGGGAGGTGTTAGTATGTATGTATATCTACATACTTTTATATGTGAGAAAATGTCAAGGGACCTATGTGTAAAGTGTGAGAAGTCTCTTATACAATGAATATACAAGCACCTCAACTGTGAGAAAGTTTTAAGGTTTTTCTCCATTCACATTTACTAAAGACTATAATTTAAATCTGTGATGTATATTATTTAATGCATTTAGTATTTTTTTTGTAGTATTGCTACGTTACTTTTGAGCATTTTGTATTTTGTTATTTTCATATCAAAAAAATTAAAACTATTAGTGAGTAAATAAACAAAAGATGATAGATATTTAATTAATTTTGACGACCTTATTTTGCACCGCACATTGATTAACTTTTAATGTATTGTAAACAAAGTTACTGTAGTAGAAGTTATAACAACATGATAATACAAATTAATACATCACAACACTCATCAAGCACAATGTTATATGATCATTATTAGGGATTGGATAGAGTGGTGTGTGTATCACAACCCCTATTTTTGGTTGTTATTAGGGATTGGATAGAGTGGTGTGTGTATCACGACCCCTATTTTTATGAAAGAAAGTATACTATTAAACTTTTTATTGCTATAAAAAGAGATGTCAAAAGGAATATAAACCTGTTATTGGATACATAAATCATACTAGACAAAGACTCACAATGCCATGGGGCCACTCAAAACATACCATCACCAACTACTATTATCTTATAATAGAATAAAAGGGCTAACTAAACTTATCAACAATATCATGGGAAGGGAAGGAATAAAAGGAATATATAGTTATTTTGGTCTCCAATTTTCTTCTATTTCATTTTTTGTTTAAAATTTATGTACAAACTATGTAAATATGCTCTTCTCCCCCTCATGGGTGTGGCTAGGGTTCCCCCTCCAATCATGATTTCTTAGGCTGGAGGTGTTCACTCCATGTCGACCCTTTCCTTAGGATATTTATTTCTTCCTCTTTCTTTTAAAATATCATGTATTTCTCCTATGGAATGTGCTCTTGGATCTTGTATCCCAAAGGCATCATAACATTGGCTAGAGGCATCTCACATGTTGTGGTTCTAGTTTTATACCCCAATTTAATGGTCAATGTGGACTTCTAATTCTCTGTCTCTATTCCCCTTCTTGACCATAATTCACTATTTCCTCCTTGATCAGGTGGCGATGGCTGCATTGAATTTTCTAAATCCCGAAATGTCATTTCAATTCCTTTTTGAGGCCTAATTGTAGTTGTAAGTCATATAGAGAGAGTTTTTGAATTTGTCCTATCTTGTTATATTTATTCAAACAAGCAATGATCTCCATGGACATCTTGACAAGCCTACTTGCTAGTATTTTTGTTGGTTAATTTACTAAGTTTTCCTCCTGATGGTGTCTCTCTCAAAGTTGTGAGCATACTTTGTCTTTTGTCTTGTCCTTAGGGCTTTCTCATCTTCGAGTTCTTAGGCCTTATTACAGTCTTTGATACGGTTGGTGCTTGTTACACAGATTGTTGGTGTAATCCTTTGCTCTTTATTGCACCTTGAGCTATTGTTTACTCATGATTATTGGCTTCAAACTAGTTATGTGTTGGTTTTGTTTCTATTTAAAAATGTTAGCCTCTACTTACTTATCTTCGTTCACTTCATGCATTTTTGAAGATAATTGTTTTTTATCTATCAATATATTTATGGTAATAATACTTATAGATTAGATTATTTTGTGAATAGTATTCTAAAAATACACATTATCTTTTAGATGGAGAAGGTTGTCTAAATAAGAAGATGAAAATAGTGTAAAAATTGAAGAGAATATGAAAATAAGTAGAAAAATGAAAAACTTAATGGGCCAAACGATCCTTAACTAAGCCTATGAAAGTCATTTTTATTAGTCTCCAACATAATGGTATCATTCATTTCTATTTCATCATGTATTGTATTATTTCTCTCCCACCATACGCTGCATCGATTTATGAATGAAAGAAGGTGTTGGTTTTAATCTTGAAATTTACAAAAATACTCAATGCAGGAAAAATATAATAATAGTATTTTCTTCTTTATTAACTATCACTTAGTAGCACAATAGGGACACAAGATGAAAGTATGGAGAGTATTTGAATATGTATCTTTTAAACAAAAAAAATTAAGAAAGAGCTATATTCATATTATTCCCACATTAACAAGTATAGGAAGCTTGCCATGATAAATCTTACAAACATTGTTTTGGTGTCATTGATGATTTAAGCTTCCATTTGTGAGAATTTTTTTTTCCATTTCCTTTAATCCATATTGCATCCCTTGCCTCTTTGAAGTTTATTTTTTGTTTTCCCATAAATTTATCATGCATTCTCACTTAGGTTAAGGAAGATAGTAAATCATACTGGCAAGACGCTCAATTTGTTGCTCTCGACTTTCCACTAATAGTATAGATCATGCTACAGAGAGAAATCTTTTTTGTCTCTTAAAATAAGAATAGATCCATCCCTTAACTTATGGGGAATATACTTGTGGAAATCCAATATCCTTACTATAACTTCATATACTTTCCATATTCTACATTGATCTTAGTGAAATTCAATGTTATAATGGACCCATTGACTTTCTGGATGTTGATCATATAAAAGTACATTTATCAGCCAAGACTGAGTTTCATTGAATGAAAAAGTCCAAAAATATGATTTCTTCATATACACTTCATGAATCCATTTAACCGATAGAGTACCTTTATTGGTTTCCAGGTTCTAAGAATGGAATATGATACATGCTTGGGTAAACCCATTGTCTTTTATAAAAAAGAATCCTCCTTTTTTGCAAGATTAATCTTGTCCCACTTGAGGAGGTGTATTTTTTATTTTCTTCATAATAATGACAAAAAAAGTTTCTATGGTACTTTCTAATTTCAGATGTTATGGAGAAAGGTATGAGAAAATGAGAATGACCAATAAACATGCATAGAAGGTAAGGTGGATTACACGAGTTCATGTCTATAAATCATTGATAACATTAATTATTTCCATCCTTATAAATGAGAGTTCAATCAATAATCGAAGGGCAAAAGAAAATTATGGCGAGTTTTCAAATAAATTGAAGATTCTTCTAATCTCATAATAAGAAGTGCTTCTTCAATGTACAAAATACCAGGTTAGGCTTCGTTTATTTGCAACATGACAAAATAAGATGGAGAATTTGTTGTGGTTAATAATCAGATTAGATATGAAACCAAATAATGAAATAGAGAGGCAAATACTGGAATTATCATTGGCTTCAGTGAATACCATAAGGCCATCAATAGAGATCAAGTAATAGACAAAGAAATATTAGAATGAGTTTGAATGAAAATCATTTTTGACATGCTCTTCCTTCTTGATCGGTTATATGTACCTTTACATTTAAGGTGGGAAGATAAGGGGTAATGGATACCCATGTCTCACTACATTTGAAGCATGAATCTGTTAGTGGTCGCCATTTAATAAGATGTGATGTCTAGATGTGAATAAAATATCTATAAATCTAGTGCCTCCAGTAATCATGGAACCCCATATTTCCAAGTACTACAAACAAGAAACACGAGTTTACCAAAGCACATAGCTTTGTTTTATCTATTTTGATACACATTTATGAACCCACACTATTCATGTTGAAGTTGTGAATAGTCTCATAATCACATCTTTTTTGTTCACATTTCTTCAAAAAAATCACTTCAATCAATGTGAAAAAATATAGTCCATTTGGAGGTGGTTGCAAGAATATTGGATATGATTTTTAAAATAGTGTTATGAAAAATCCATATATGGCAACCATGTGTCCAAGCCTTGTTTTTACGATTCAAAGTTAACTTTCAATATATTAGAATAAGCATCAATGTAAAAAAATGGTTTCAACAATCAACCATTCATCAACGTGTTCATATGAGAAGGAATAATTCCCAAACATGGGAATATTATAATGACATGCCCAAAAGGACACTAATACTACATGCTAAAAAAACACATGCCATGCCCAAAAATTATTCTCAGCCACTCCTCAGCAGATGTACTAAAAAGGATCTAATCCTCAACACTAGACTAACTTGTCTATGTCTTCCCCATTGGAATATAACTTACATGAGAAAAGGGGTTTGATTCTATCACAAGGATTGATACAAATCCAATTTCACAAGAACAAACTAACATGAGCTATCAAGATAATGCAAGGAAAATCAATTTTAGAGCAACACTCAAAAGTATGACAAATATTTTTAACAAATTATTTAACATGTATAATCGATTGTCAAAGAGGTTTATCAAATTTTGGTACTTCATACTCTTGTTATCTTGAGCAGACATGTTTCCTCAGAATCCTAACTAAGGACAACCTATATCATTTGAACTACTAGTTGACCAAGGGATCATGTGCCTTGTTCTCTACATAGAGTCGTGGAAGCACAATTTCACTAAAAATAAAGTGCGTTTTCACTTGTATGTTCCATACAATCAAAGTAGTACCATTTTGGGGGTTTTAAAACAAGGATTAAAGGTATAAACAACTTATATTGTGATTCAATTATATAAAATGCATGATTTGAATGAAGTATAATATTCCAAATAAATAAAATAATAGGTTTTCTACCTTTAATAATAAGCAAATATAAATAAAGTATGTTTGGGGGGGCTTGGTCTTCAATGATGTGTCACACAAGTATCCAAGTAGTTCCAAAAGAATTACACATAGTGACTTGGAATCATCATCATGTTAAGTTTCCATATATCAAGAATTTTGAAAATGTTTTCAATGATTTAATCTATACCTTATGTCCTAAATTTTCATTGTAGTTATCCATGTTGCATATATAATGATATCAATTATCATGTACATTACATATACTTTAGGATTTGGGATTTCTACTTAGAAGAATAAGCATCTACCAAGCCAAATCATGAAGTGAGGAAACTCTGGCACTCAAGTGGATTGTGAGTGACTATGCCAAAATTATCACACGGATCACCCTTCTAGACACCTCAACCTAATTCTTAGTTGTATGGTGTTTCCCTATCCTTTATAATATACATCATTCTTCTATGTAGAAGGTATAATTCAATGGGGGGGGTAATAAAATGGAAATATGTCAACATGTCATACATATTTGTCAATATTTATATGTGGTATTATGTGTCTAGTTAGGCTATTGTTCGAGTTTTATGAACTACTAGTTCACCATCAATTTCCTAGAATTAGGTTAAACTTTCAAATGAGTAAAAATATGAATTGTTGTGATAAAACCAATAAGAATCCATATCAAATTTATTTTTTAGGGATTAAGAGTCAAAAATATATCTAAGATTAGTTTTCAATGTATTTTATTATATCCACGTCTATTTATACCAATTATAACATAATGTAGAGAATTGGCATACCATTCTGGAATAAAAATTCATTGGAAAATATATAAGTTTACAAAATAGGGGAGTTATTTATGAGGCTATATATTGTTATATCCTTAATTTTATAATTTCCACACAATATTTACAACCGAGTCGTAAATAATTAGTTATGCAAACTAATTCTTTCATAGTCTTTTGATATATCTACAAATGAATGGATCATATGAGTAAAGAGTAACATTGTTATTTGGAATATTTTGAATATATGTTTGAAAAAACCAAATATATAGATGTATATGTGGATTTTACTTTTTATGCAACTAGAATTTAGTGATTTTTGGTCTTTTGGTAACCTTTAAATTTTTTGAAACAAAATAATGTACTATTTTGGATTTGGAAGTGTTTAATGGGGATGTTGTAACGAACCCCTCCCCTCATTATCACCAACTAAGGTAGACCAGAGAGGCAATGACCATTATCATTTTGAGATCCAAATTTATAACAAATGACTATGCTCATTAATAATTTTCACAAAAGAGGTATCTTTTGCAAAAGGAAGATAAAACTCTTATAGGGAGTTACAATTTTCTTGAATTTGGGAACTAATAAGTTTTATTGGACCAAAGTTCAAACGGTATAAGTCCTCCTTATTTTATCCTTAGGAATTATTGTTTTCATATAAGTTGAACCACAACTTCAAGTTAGCATACTTAACCTAAAACACTTACAAGCAGAATGCGGCCATCACATAATTATGCCAAGTACATGAGTTCAACCAAAATGTGTGATAGAATATGTAGCATACTTGGAAAATAATATCAAAATATTTGCAATTTTACGAACTTCACATTTATCATTATATTTCAACCCATAATATTTCTCATCTCATTTTATGAACGTATACTTAACCCATAAATGGATATTCAAGTGTGTCATGTCATCAGGGTCTTCAATGCATATCCTAAAATTGGACTCTTTCACCTTACTTCATATTGGTTTTTGGAACCCCCTCTTGGTGATCATTCTACATTATACCTTGGGAACAAGTTTCTCCCTAAAAGACCCTTGTGAGGTATCAGTTATTGGGTTCAATAATCATGCCTTCATGATACATATAGGGCCTTATATTTGTAGGAAAATAGGAGCATGCATGACATTCATCATATTGATCCAACATCTAAAAGACCTAGAGAATCCAACAAGCACAATAAAAGCAATTATTCATAATTTAACTTGAAGTACCTTATCTTTAAGGGTATGTGATGTCCACATTCAAATATTCCAAGCAAACAAGCATTAATATGAAAACCAATATTTAGCACATAAGTGTTATAAAGTTCTCAAAACTCCTTAACTAAGGTTTTCCTGTTTGAGTTTAGGATTTGGATTATTAATCAAGATTTGGTTCCGCGAATCCTTGGTTTAGAACCCTAAAATCAATATGTTTAACCTTCCATTTAACCATGCTTTCATCATTCATATTAATGGACAAACACATAATTGTTGTATACATCATTATGTATTCATATGATTAGTCCCAAATGGATATACACTTTATTTCATCTTTGTTCCAAAGTCTTGAGACTTAATAATCATACTAGCATAATAACTAGGCTTTAATTAGTTAAGGGTCCATTGAAAGAGGGTAACCGTAGATACTTTTGTATTCCATTTTGAATTGGGACTTGAAATTATGTTTATTAGATAGTTATTATTTTCCTGATCAATTTGATATCTATATTTGCTATATTATGATTATGTGATCATTTACTAGAATTTTTGGAAGATAAACTAATATTATGGGTTTTTGAGGAAAAAGTATCTCTCCATGGATGATGTGTCCAATCTTTATTGGGCCATATAACTAGAGCCTACAACTTGATTGATAAAGTGGGGACACGACCCCTTCTTTCTGGTCTGGGCTGAGTTGAATGGTTTAGATCTTAAGCCATCACTAGATAGAGGGGAAGGCGATTGGTCCAATGTCGAACTGACCCAACCCTTCTTCTCCCTGCTATCACGTAGACCTATGCAAGGTTGATAGAGCTCCACCTACAAGTACCCTTGAAGATTAGAAGTGGATAGGTAGGGCCCCATCAAGTCCTAGAATCCCACCAATTGAGTATGGGACGAGGCTGGAAACTCCTTGTCAGCCTTGGTTTCTAAGGTGGTGGTCTAGGGCATGGATGCCCCTTGTCCTTCTTGTAGTGGCACCATATGAGCTAAGGATGGCACCATATGGGCAAGCTTCTATGTAGCTGGAAAAGTTATGGAAAGTTTAAAGGTGGTATGAAGAGGATAAGGAGGAGTTATATAAGGGGTTGATTGTAGGTTTTAGGGTGATTGACGATGGTTGTTTGTTAGGTTGAGATGGAGTGATGACTCAGTCTCCTATCTTGGAACCCACAACATCTTTTGCATTTGATATACTCATGGATGGAGCTATATAGGTAAGGGAGGTAATTTTCAAGGTTAAAAGAGAGAGGAAGAGGTTTTTAGAGGAGATAGAGTTGACTAGGTGACTGTCCCCTTTAGTCATGAGGCTGAAGATGACCTCTGGTATGATGATTGCAGATCTAAGGGTTGGGCCTTACATGATATACTAAATGAACCAAACCTTTCCTCACCAAAGTCCTCATCACATTATATGTGATATATATATCAATATTAATGTATTAACTAAATCACATTATGCAAACTTTGAAAATTTTATATCTTTGAATCCATAACTCTAATTGAACGGAAATTTTAATCACTACATCTTATAATTAAATATCATATTTGACCAAGTTTCATCCCATTAGGGGAGAATATGACTATCAAACTAAGATCCATAAGGAAATCATATACCCATAAGCCTATATTGTATAATTATTTCATTAGACCACTAGGAAAGTCTCAATGACTTAAAATTGTGAGATCATCTTTAGTTCTCTCTTATCTTGCTACCATAAAGTGTAGCAACAAAAAGGAGTTACAATGTTTTCCTTGTACCTCAACCACCAATTCTTTAATTGGTATTGTGACACTCTTTGCCACACAAAATGAGATTACTAAAAAAATCGAACTACGAAAACAAAACTAAACCAACGGATTACCAGAGAACATTAAAAATTAAATCCATTTTCATTAAACATTAAAGCATAAAAAATCTTTACATATAAGTCCTCGAAGGACACATGTATCAGATATAATAGATCATAAGGTGATTGCATCAACATGTTCATATTACATATACCATCAACCTGCTATGAGAGAAACTTGTCCCAAAAAGATATATGCATAAACATGAACATATGCCATATCCTTACATCGAAAGGGCACACAATCCAAAACCACATATCGATAGCATATATACAAAACACACCCAAAACCATCCCAAAGACCTGAGTGTACATGGATGACTCTAGGACTCTACACCAAAAGACTAGCAGCACATCAACCTTGTCAGCTACTATTCTTGTCGTTGCTCTGCCTCAGCTGCACGATCTCTACCTCCTCGTGCACGTCCACCTAAAAGGATGTGGAAAATCTACGGGGTGAGATTCCAAATCTCAGCAGGAAATATAACTCTCAACCAACACTATTATAACACATATAAGGTAATCAAAGAGCATAAGTAAGGCTAAATCTATAATAAGCAAGTCTAACTATATGATATGTCTAAAGCATATTATAATTAGTAAATAGTATAAGCAATTACAATTGGGTTGTGAAACATCTTATCATCAGAGAAGGAATATGAAGGATACATATATCTTCTACCAACTAAAAATTATGAAAGCAAGGCAAGGCTTCAACCAATGTTCCCTTATTTGATCCTTAAGAAAGTATACTACACGGCTGATTACATATTTTATTATGCCCCGAGGAATTGAGTCGTACCACTCAAATCCAAATGTCCACTGCTAAGTAGGAATCAGTGCCATATAAGGTCCATGGAAGAGCAGGAATCCATGACCTCACAAAACCTCATGGTCAGTACACGAGTCCATAGCAGAGACATACCAATCAACTACAACTTGTGACATATAGTCAAATAGTGAAAGTCCTAGCCCACCTAGATACAGGTCACGTCACTAGTGAAACTGAGCTACGACCTGCAACTGCACTCCTGCCAGGATATGGCCCGCAACCAATCATGTGAAGCCACATAAGCATCACATCACTGAGCTACGACCCGCAACCGCACTCCTACAAGGGTATGGCCCACAGTCAATCCTGTGAATGCATATACTCAACGGTATATGACTCCAAGATTCCTCGAAGGGAAAGCCCGTTTCACAATCCAACAAGTGCTGACACTGAGATGGATCTATGACACAAGGAAAAACTACATGATTAAGTGCCACCTGATTAAATTAAGTCAATTAAGTGTCTTTTAGCATCAATCAAGTTATAATGTACAAATCCAGAACAAGTTCTACAAAAGTAAGGGAATAACACCACTCTAGAGGATGAACAACATATAGGGTGTGATCTTGTCACACTATCACCTTAAAATGCATGTATCATTACCGTTCACACCCTCATCATAAAGGCCACATATCAAGGGCTATCAATCCCTCATCTCATTATTGAGAAAAGCCATCTCATATTATGCAACAAGTCACTTCCAGGTAATAGGACCCATTCACATTACTCATGTATCACAAGTGTCTCAACATGACTCTCAAGGGCATAATCAACATGTGTCATAACATAATCACCATAGACCACACTAGCAATGATTATAAATCTCATAACATCTACATGGTTAGAAGTTGATAAGCAAGAGAGAGATAACCACATAACATCACAATCCTTTCATGACAGATAAGTAAGCAATATCATTGTTCATTATTAGGGTTAGGGGTTCCTTTTTTCCAATTAGGGATTACAAGACTAGGTTCAACCATTAACCATAGAATCATCACCCTCCATCATCTTGGAGTGTATGAGGATTAGAAAACACCACTAGAGATTATTAGATAACATTCTAAACAACATTATAACTTGATTATGTATCGTTCTTATATGAGTATCATTAGGTGTTCATATGTGCTTCATAACCATCTATCATCACCACATGTAACCACATGGACACATGGGTCGTGGCCACCCTCCATAATATGTCGCGACCACAAAATCCACCATGGGTGTCTCGACCCTCAACACCATGACCATGTCGCGACCCATCTCCTTCGTGTCGTGCTCGCAACATTAGGGTTACGGTTGGGTTTTCGATCTCAACATGTCTCGACCTCTAGCCATGTCATGACCCTACTCTCTCTCTAGGGTGTGTCTCAAAAAAACAAGGTAGGAACAAGACACTGGCATTAGGGTTAACTAGGCCACTTATCACCAAAAGACTTGACCTAACCTCACTAGGTCAAACACAACCTCAAAGGAGCATCTCGACCAAAAGATATCAAGGTCGTGACCACCAAAAGGAAAGTGTTGCGACCACACCATGCTGCACCATCTAGGTCTCAAAATAGAACTAAATCCAAAGGAAGAACCATGTTCACTATGAAGGAAAACTCAAGCAACCGACCATCAAAACCCTAATTCACGGGTCAAGAAACAACCAAGAAAGAACCACTTCCAAAGAAGGGAAAACCATGCCTAAGGTAATCAAGTCCGAACCTAACATCTATCCAACTTCTAGGTACATGAACATCATGCATGGGAGCAAGATCAAGTGCAAAACATAGAGAACAACCTCCATAACTCATCATCTACTAAAACAAATTCACATAGATTAGGGCTTCAGATTACTTCCAAACCAAGCATAACAACTCTAGAAAATGAGTTCTAAGGTTTAGTAGGATATACTAGCATGATGGAAAAGCATAATAGAGAGACAAGACAACAACAAAACATAAAGAGAAGTGCAATAATAGAAAGGGTTTAGTGTTATATAACTCGCCTTAAGAAGATCACCCTTAAAAGCTCCAACTCTTAGCACACAATCCAAGAAGCTCCACCAAAAGCTCCACTCTTGGCCACAAGAGCACCTCAAGAAGGATAAGAGATCAAGGTCAAAGCTAGCCCAAGGAAAGAAGCAAAGAAGCTCTTGTCTAAACCAAAAGAGAAAAGAAAGAAATAGAGGAGAAATCCTCTCCACACTTGGGTCCACCTTGTCAAGACATGGTCTGTGACCCTTATGATGAGGAGTTTCTCTCCCAAAATGACTATCATGGAAGAACCATGATCTAGGGCTGAGAAAAGAGAGGAAGATGAAGGTAGGAGATCAAAAGAAACATAAACTCTAAAAACAAACTCTTACCAAGGATGGAAGATTAGCTTGGATCACCACCACCATCACATGCAAGAGAAGATTGATCTATAAAGCTCCAAGGATGAAACTCCTTGATCCACCAAGCTCCAAGAACAAACAAGGAAGGAGAAGAAGATAGATGACTGAAAGGGTTGCAAACAAGGGAATATAAGGGGTTATATAGCAAGAGAGATGAGAGAGAGAGACAGGGATGAGTTGTCAACATACTAGGGTACTAAAGGAACACTTGTCCACTCAAAAGGCCAACATGCAACCACTTAAGCATGACATGCAAGACATGGTGACACACTATAGGTAGTGTCTAGACCACCCAAGCAACTCCAAACCCTATGTCGTGACCATGACACACCAAGGGCTCCATGGTCACGACACACCCTAACAACACCATTAGGTCGCGACACCAAGACCACCACAAGCAATCTCGGTCGAGACACACCTCTCCAAGCCTTTTTCTTGACCCAAGACAACCTTGGTAGAAACCAACACACTGAGGGGAAGTGTATTGACCATGACACCCCCCTCAACAAGCCCTAGGTCATGACCTAGGTTGAGACAAACCAACAAAGGTCACATGGTCAAAGCATACTCACCCTAGAAAACCCTAATCGCCACTAAGGGTGACACCACCCAACTAAGGGTCAAACAAAGAGCCCCAAAGCACCACACTCTTTCTCATGAATACAAGAGAGATAAGGAACACTCTAGAGGTGGAAAATTGCACATCAACCCTCTATATTGGGTAAATTGCAATTTGCACCAACTAGCACAGAAATCACAAACATCATCCAAACAACATCAAACTTGAAACTTAAGCTCTCCATGATCCCTAATCACATATAAAAAGATTAAAGAAAGGTCTTAACTACAAGATTAAGCCAAATAAAATATGGTTACCCCAAAACTCATGCCAGGGTCCTTACAAGCCATAAACCCCTAACAAGGATTTCATCCTCAAAATCCTAAGAGAAAAGAGAGGGGTACTTCCTCCTTATCTCTTCCTTGAGCTCCCACATGGCTTCCTCTATGCCACGGTGATGCCACAAAACCTTCAAAAAACTATGTCTTTCTTCTTCATCTTCTTCACTCTCATGTCAAGGATCAACACTAGACCTTATACATAGGACATATCCTCATCAAGCTCCATCTCCACATGCTGCATCACTAGATCTGTATCAGGATGACACTTCCTCAATATACTTACATGAAACACTGGATGCATATGGTGCAACTCAGGTGGTAGCTCCAACTTGTAAGAAACCTTCCCAATACATGCCACCATAGGGTAAGGTCCCATAAAATTGGGTGCCAGCTTACCCTTCTTCCCAAACCTTATAACACCTTTTCAAGGAGAGACCTTAAGATACACTCTGTCTCCTATCTGGAACTCCAAAGGTCTATGATGGTTATCTGGATATGACTTCTACCTGTCCTATGCTGCTTTTAACTACTGTTGAATCACTTTGATCTTTTTTCGTCTGCTGCACAAAATCATGACCAAGAAGCTGGTACTCACCTATTTCATACCAACACAACAGAAACATGCAATGCCTTCCATACAATGCCTCATACGGTGTCATGTCAATGCTTTCTCTAGCAACTGTTGTTGTAGGCAAACTCAATCAAACTAAGGTGGACATCCCAACAGCCCAAAAATTGGAGAACGCAAGCTCTCAGTAGATCCTCCAAGGTATAACTAGTCATTTCAGACTGACCATCTGTCTGTGGGTGGAAAGTGGTGTTGAACCTCAACTCCGTACTCAAAGATGTGTGTAGATGCTCCCAAAAACGAATTGTGAAATGAGGACCTATATCAGATAAAATGGTAGCTAGAACACCATGCAAATGCATTATCTCATCAACATAGATTTGGGCAAGCTTCTCAATCGTATACATCGTCTTCATAGGAAAGAAATGTGCTGACTTGGTCAACCTATCAATGATCACCCAAATGGAATCATGACCTTTGTCTATCCTTGGAAGACCGAACAAAAAGTACATATTCACATGCTCCCATTTCCACTATGATATAGGCAACAGTTGTAACATCCCTATAGGCTTCTGATGTTCGGCTTTAACCTGCTGATACACTGGACATTGTGTGAAAAAATCTGCTACATCCCGCTTCAAGCCAGGATACTAGTACATGTCTTTCATATTGTGGTACATCTTAGTGCTACCTGGATGCATAGCATACATAGACGAGTGAGCCTCCATGAGCACCATATTCCTTAGATTATCATCATCAGGAACCATGACTTTGCCATGGTAACAAATTGTCCCGTCATCTGACTCGTGGAAACCATCACGCTTCTCACTGCCAAACTCTAATCCAATATGTTGTATCATAGTATCAACCTACTGTGCCTCTCTGATCTACTGTCTTGGCATGGGCTTCACCTATGACTGTGCTAACAATCCTACTAGTAAGGATACCTCCAGTTGTACATTCATCTGACGCAAGGAGACCAACATGTCTCATTTGTGGCACACCAAAGAACTCAACTGTGCTTTGTCCATAGAGGATGACGATGATTTCCTTCTGAATACATCTGCCACGATGTTTGCCTTTCCAAGATGGTACTCGATTGTATAATTGTAGTCCTTGATTAACTCCATCTAGTGATGCTGCCTCATATTTAGTTCCTATTGCGAGAAGATGTACTTTAGGTTCTTATGATCCGTTAAGATCTGACACTTCTCTCCATAAAGTCAGTGCCTTGAGATCTTCAAAGCATGGACCACAACAGCTAACTCCAAATCATGTGTCAGGTAGTTATCCTCGTATTTCTTGAGCTATCAGGAGGCAAAGGAAACTACTTTCTTGTCCTACATCAACAGACAACCCAAGCTATTCTTGGACACATCGTTGAAAACTGTGTATCCTTTCCCTTGTTCAGACAGGACCAACACTGGTGCACTGTCAACTTCTCCTTCAATGTCTGGAAAGCGCGCTGACATCTATTATCCCAAAAAATGACACATCCTTACTCGTCAACTTAGTTAAGGGTAGAGCTATAGCGCTGAAGTTCTCAATGAACCTCCTATAATAGCATGCCGGACTTGAAAAGTTGTGCACCTCTGTCGGTGTCTTTGGCTGCTCCCACTCTGTCACAGACTCAACTTTCTTGGGATCCATAAGAACACCCTTAGCAGATATGACATGCCCTAGAAAAGCTACCTCCTTCAACCAGAACTTGCACTTGTTGAACTTGGCATAAAGCTGATGTTGTCTCAACACAGTCAACGCCTGATGAAGATGTTGCTCATACTGTTGACTGTCACAATTGTATATCAGGATGTCATCTATGAAGACTACCACAAACTAATCAAGAAATGGCCAGAACACTATGTTCATTAAATCCATGAACAATGGCGATGCGTTGGTTAGCCCAAATGGCATAAACACAAATTCATAGTGACTATACCTCATCTTAAAAGCTGACTTAGGTATGCCATCCTCCTTGATCCTCAGTTGTTGATATCTTGACCTCAGGTCTATCTTTGAGAACTGTCCTGCCACATAACTGATCAAACAGATCGTCTATCCTTGGCAAGGGATACTTGTTCTTTATCGTCACTTTGTTCAAATACCTATAGTCTATATGTAGCCTCATGGACCCATCCTTCTTCTTCACGAACAATACTGGATCACCCCAAGATGACGTACTCGACATGATAAAACCTTTGTCAAGGAGCTCTTGCAACTGTCTCTTCAACTCTGCCATCTCCGCTGGAGCCATCCTGTATGGTGTCTGAGCTATCAGCTATGTGCCTGGGACTAGATTTATTTCAAAGTCAATCTCTCGGGGTGGGGGAAAACCAGGGAACTCCTCAGGAAACACATCCTCAAAATCTCTAACAAATGGCACCTCCCGAATACTAGAACTCCTCACCTCAATATCCAACACATGTGCCAAGAATGCCTCACAACCCTGTCTCAATAGCTTTCTTGCTACCATCGCCGACATCAGACATGTCGGAAGAATCTTCCTATCCCCTTAGAAGATCCACACCTCATCACCATCTACAAACATCACCTGCTTGGAACCACAATCCAAGACAACTCTATACTTCTCTAGGGTGTCCATTCCAAGGATTACATCGAATCCATGCATACCAAGTGGTATGATATCCACTTGAATGTTATACCATAAGAAAGAAAGGACATAAGAAGAACACACCTCCCATAACACTGCGGAACCGACTAATGGGTTTTTTTAACAACAAGCTATCTCTCTTACGACTAACAGGGAAAATACCACTATCAAGCACCTCACGAGTGACATAAGGGTGCGTTGCACCCGGTTCAACTAAAATAGATACGAAGCAAGAAGAAGACAAATTAGAATGAAATAAATTCATCTAACATGTTACTACTCACGGGTTGACCACCACTTCTGATTGAATCATAGCATAGAATCTAGTTGTTTCCTGTTGCCATCCTCGTCCTCTGCTTTCTGGAGTAGATGACCTGGTCTACAATGCTTGTCAATGTCCTCATCCTCCTACACCACTGAACTGCTATCTCTGTGAGCCCTGCTGATTCTGCCTCGATTGCTGGGTCACCTCATCATCTCTCATTGGGTACTCCCAGCTCAGTTGTCCTACTTGCCCACATTTATGACAAGCATTGGTCTCAAACTACAACCTAGATAGCCCCGTCACTAACATTGATGCAGTGTTGTGAGCTTCAACAGATGGAAGGCTATGACCTCTGCCTTTACTCGATGACCACTACATCTGAGAACTAAACCTATGCGGTGATGGTGGTGTAAAAAACCTCAACTTTTTAAAGCCTCCTGACGACTGTCCTTGGAACTGAGTAGGCATCTTCCTGGCATTCATTTCCCACTTCTCTATCACAGACCTCTCGATCCTTCAAACAGAATCCACAAATGTGGTAAACCTCTCCCCATTCTCCAAGGCAACAACTGGGGTAGACAACTCAACATTCAACTCCTTCTTAAAATGACATACCCTATGGTCATCCATGGCAGCCATATGTGGACAGATCTGAAGAAGTTCTATAAACTTGGCCTTGTACTCATTGATCGACATGGATCCCTACCGAATCTGCTCAAACTGGCTGATATTCTTATCCAGATATGTCTATGGGAAGTACCGACTGATGAACTCATGTCGGAACTCCTCCCATCCAACTACCACTCCCGATATCTTCTCCTCTTCTATGGCCCACCAATGGCTAGCACTCCCCTTCAGAAGATACATTGCATGCTTCATCTTATCAGCTTTTGGGATGCTAAGCATCTTAAAGGCTTTCTCGAGCTCAGTAAGCCACAGATCTGCATCCGCTATATCAACTGTTCTAGCATACTCCACTACCCCAACATCGCGAAGCTGCTCAAAAGTCTTCCCAATTCATGAAGATTCCAAATTGGGAACCGGTACCCTAGGCTAAGGTGTGGGCATCCTGTCCGCCATATGTGTCAATGTAGCCATAAACTGCCCAAAAAGAGACTGAAAGGTAGGGTTTTCAATCATGGATGGCTCAACCTGGGGGACTTCAGGCACCCGATCTTCTTATGCCTAGTTCCTTACACCTCCTTCTGGAGCACAGACACTGCTCTCAACAGTGTGTTCTTCATGTTCTCCAAACATCTTTAAGCTTTCTTCTTCTTCTGCATAAGTATAAGTCACTATAAGACAGACTAGAGGAGACATGAACAGACACAAACCCTAATCCTAGGTCCCTATAGACTCAGTGAACCTAAAGCTCTGATACCAACCAATGTGACACCCTTTGCCACACAAAATGAGATTACTAAAAAAATCAAACTACGGAAATAAAACTAAACCAACGGATTACCAGAGAACACTGAAAATCAAAACCATTTTCATTAAACATTAAAGTAACAAAAACCTTTACATATAAGTCCTCGAAGGACACCTATACTGGATATAATAGATCACAAGGCGATTGCATCGACATGTTCATATCACATATACCATCAACCTGCTATGAGAGAAACCTGTCCCAAAAATATATATGCATAAACATAAACATCTACCATATCTTTACATCAAAAGGGTACACAAGCCAAAACCACGTACCGATAGCATATATACAAAACACACCCAAAACTATCCCAAAGACCTGAGTGTACATGGATGACTCTAGGACTCCACACCAAAAGACTAGCAACACATCAACCTTGTCAGCCACTATTCTTGTTGATGCTCTGCCTCAGCCACACGATCTCTACCTCCTTGTGCACGTCCACTTAAAGGATGCAGAAAACCCACTGGGTGAGATTCAAAATCTTAGCGGGAGATATAACTCTTCACCAACACTATTATAACACATATAAGGCAATCAAAGAGAATAAGTAAGGCTACATCTATAATAAGCAGGTCTAACTATATGATATGTCTAAAGCAGATAATCATTACTAAACAATTTAAGCAATTATAGTTGGGTTGTGAAACATCTTATCATCAGAGAAAGAATATGAAGAACACATATATCTTCTACCAACTAAACATTATGAATGCAAGGCAAGGATTCAACCAATGTTCCCGTATTTGATCCTTAAGCAAGTATACCACACGACTGAGCACATATTTTATTATGCCCTGAGGAATTAATTCGTACCACTCAAATCCAACTGTCCACTGCTAAGTAGGAATCAATGTCATACAAGGTCCATGAAGAGTTTGAATCCACAACCTCACCAAACCTTATGGTCAGTACACGAGTCCACAATAGAGACATACCAATCAACTACAACCCATGACATATGGTTAAACAATGAAATTCCTAGCCCACCTTGGTACAGGTTATGATGCAAGTGAAACTAAGCTACAGTATGCAACCACACTCCTAGGGTATGGCCCTCAACCAGTCCTATGAAACCACATAAGCATCATATCACTGAGCTACGTCCCGCATCCACACCCCTTCTAGGGTATGACCCGTAGCCAATCCTATGAATGCATATACTCAATAGTATATAACTCCAAGCTTCCTTGAAGGGAAAACCTATTTCACCGTCCAACAAGTACTGACACTAAGATGGATCTATGTCACAGGGAAAAACTACATGATTAAGTTCCACTTGATTAAATTAAGTCTATTAAGTGTCTTTTAGCATCAATCAATTTATAATGTATAAAGCCAGAACAAGTTCTACAAAAGTAAGGGAATGACACCACTCCAGAGGATGAACAACATATAGGGTGTGATCTTGTCACACTATCACCTTAAAATTCATGTATCATTGTCATTCACACCATCATCATCAAGGACACACATCATGGGTTACCAATCCCTCATCTCATTATTGAGAAAAGACATCTCATATTATGCGACAAGTCACTGCCAGGTTATAGGATCCATTCACATTATGCATGTATCACAAGTGTCTCAACATGCTTTTTTTATAATTAAGCCAGGGGTTTGTTTTATTCATCCCACACCCCTCTTGTGGGACAAATCATCAGAACAAAATACATCTCCTGCTCTTATAACTCGGGTAATTTCCCATTAAAAAACACCCTGCATAACCAAACGTAAAACTAGAAGAACAAGGGGAAAAAGGACACTTCACTCATCATGCCTCTCAAGGGCATAATCAACATGTGTCATAACATAATCTCCATAGCCCACACTAGCTATGATTATCAAAACTCATAACACCTGCATGATTATAAGTTGATAAGAAAGAGAGAGATAACCACATAAGATCATGATCCTTGCATGACAAATAAACAAGCAAGATCATTTTTCATTATTAGGGTTAGGGTTTCCTTTTTTCCGGTTAGGGATTACAAGACTAGGTTCAACCATTAACCCTAGAATCATCACCCTCCATCATCTTTGTGTAACACCCCTGACCTGGGTTATAACCTAACCCTGGAAGTTTTGCCTAAATATGTAATTAATATACTTGTGAACACTCCCTGGCATGTAATTAAGTTCCTCAGGAACATTTACTTTCAATTTTGCTCCTTTTTGTATAAAGTTGTAGCATTGTGTTGTATGCAGGGACCTATGTGCAAATTACCCAGTTTAAGGGTTGAACTTGCAAAATTCACAATATAAGATGTATCTCTTATGTTGAAACATCATGAGGATGGTTATGATGAAGTTTGAGGGATTTCCCAAGCTTGAGCACCAAGGTGCAACTGTGGAAGTAATTCCCATGCTTAGAAACCCTAATTTGGGGTAAAGTGTAATTTACCCAAATTGAGGGGTCCAAGTTGTAATTCTTAATATCTAAAACATCTTTTAAGACTCTTGTCATCATTTAGAGTGGAAATGATGAAAGGGGCACATCAAAGATTGATCAGATAAGAAAAGATGAACTTTGTGGTAAAAGACACCTAATTTGGGTATAGAAATCTTTCATGGATGTACCCTAGTTGTAGGTTGGCTTCCTTTACCCTTAGATCTTGAGAATTCATGAGATTTGCATAAGGATAGATGAGTTTGGACGTGCCTTTGAGCAAGGAGGGACCTAGATGTGATTACCAATTTTGAGAGGTCCTTGTAGTGGAAAAAGGGCTAAAGTATATAAGCCCTTTTCCTTGCAATTAAGTGAACGAACTTTCTTTCCTTCACTTCTCTTCTTTTCTTGCTCAAACGGCCAAGGATAGCTCTGGAGCTCAGGGGGGGACGACCAACCTGTTCTAGGTAAGAGAACCCCACCATCTAGCTCGAATTCATGAAGGAATTCACTTTCTAAGGTTGGTTTTGTGGATAGCTTACTTAGTCTTCTTGTTCTAGCCGACCAAAGCAACGTTTCCTTGGAGGATTCACCCCTGACCAAGTTGTGGAAGCTCCAGGACGCCATTAAAGCTTGGAGCTTGAAGGCTTGGAGCTCTAAGATCAACCTTTAGGCGGGTTTTATAACTCTAAACTTTTGCTTTATATGCATGCTTTAATTCTTGCAATTTACTTGGTAAATTCTCCTTCTACCTCCCTTCTTCCTTGCACGTTTGCAAGCAAATCAGTGGAGAAACTGACCTTGCTAGAGGTTGAAGATGAGGGGCGTGATTCCCTATGTTACTTTTTCAAACGACCTTGGACCCTTTTGGTCCAAACGGTTGCAAACCGTTTGGGTTCAAACGGTTTCAAACCGTTTGCTCTCAAACGGTCTTGCAAGACCGTTTGGATTGAAACGGTCTCAGGACCATTTGAAAGAGTTGACCAAGGGAAGACCGTTTGAGGGTTTGTTCCTAACATATTGAATTTCATCTCTGCAAAGAATCAAAGTCTAATTCTTAACCAATTGAGAGTTGAAGGCACTTCAACATGAAACCCTAATCGAGTGAAAGAGTGCTGATTTGACATATAGATCTTGTTGAGTTTTGGGTTGAAGGACCCAAACGGTCTCAAGACCGTTTGGGGATTCCTCCAAACGGTCCCAAGACCATTTGGGCACAACCCAAGACCGTTTGAAGGTCTAGGGTTGAGTTAATTTAATGGTTTGAAGGTCCAATTGTAGGAAATTGATGAATTGATGAAAATTGCTGATTTTGACCTAATTGGACTTCAACCTTAGTCAAAACGACTTGGATTTTGGTCAAACTTTGGGCAAACGGTCTCAAGACCGTTTGGATGATGTCCAAACGACCTCAAGACCGTTTGGGCCAAGTTTGAGCCCAATTGGAGGTCAATTAGTAGGTTCAACCTTGAATTGATTCACATTGTTAAACATTGATGACCAATCAACTTGAAACCCTAATTAAGAACGATTGAACCCTAATTGGCTTGCAATTGAGGGACAATTTGATGTCTAAGTGGCTAAATCTAACCCTAATTGACTCAAGTTATAAGTGGTTAACATAGCTTTGATCAATTGAGGGCTTCATTACACATATCCATGAACATTGGTGACCTTTGAACCCCTTTGGAGGTCCAAACGGTTTGAGCCCATTTGGACCAAACGGTCTCAAGACCGTTTGGATCCAAACGGTCTCAAGACCGTTTGAGACCAAACGGTCTCAAGACCGTTTGGGGCCAAACGGTCTCAAGACCGTTTGGGCTCAAACGACCTCAAGACCGTTTGGGCTCAAACGACCTCAAGGTCGATTGGTCCAAACGACCTCAAACCGATTGAAGCTCCAAACGGTTTGGAAGTCAACCTTTCCAAACGGTCTTCACCTCCAAACGGTCTCAAGACCGTTTGGATCCAAACGGTCTCAAGACCGTTTGGGGTCAAACGGTCTCAGGACCGTTTGGGTGGTTGAAACCGTTTGGAGATTGGTGATGGTTTGTACTTAACCATTTGATGGTGTAAATAGTTCAATGGTGTTCCAATCTAAACCCTAATGGTAACCTAGGTCATTAAGGGACTATGTGGTTAGTGAGTTAACCCATGATGGTGATCATGTGGCAAATTACCAAAATACCCTTGAGGGGTCTAAAGAGATAAAACCTTGTTCTAATCAAACCCTAATCATATGATGTTGATGTTTTGGCTTATGTTAGTCAATGGAAACTTATCTCAACCTGATCTAGAGTGGTGTTGCCACCATCTACTAGTGAGAGGAGAGAGAAAGTATTTCTAGAGAGAGAAAGTATCCTAGAGAGAGAAAGTACCCTTTTTAAGGTGGAAACTCAAGTGAGATACTTCAATTACACATGAATGTGCATGATTAGGGAATGACCCACCTATGAGAGGTCATGGAAACCCTAGTTATGCTATCTAATGAATCTTAATCTTATTTAAGAACACTAATGATGATGTTTCTCTTACATGATGATGTAATGATTACAAATCACCATGTAGTGAATAGTAAACCCTAATTTTAGGGTGATGACATGTAAGATGAATAGTAAACCCTAATTGTTGAATTGTTTACTATTATCTGTTGAATTAACCATGCAGGTTGTTATGAGATGATGGTCATATCCAGGTATGGAATACCATGTTATATTCATTAAAAGCATGCCTTAAGCTTTATGAATAATGAACTACCTTGATACACTGCTAAGTGACATCCTTGTGATTTATGGGCTGTAAGAGCCATAAACACCATCAAGGTCATGCTTGATAGATGACTTGTGATGAGATGACTGAGAACTAATGATTGAAAAGAGTTAGGCCTGTTACATTTTGTATTCTTATATAAAGCTGTGATGCTATTGTTATTGTTTGAAGAACAATGTATGATGTTAAGAATACTGAATGTACCTAACTAATCAAGTGAAATGTAGAGCCCTGATCATAGATCCATCATTGTCAGAGTCTAAATGATGGTGAAACAGGTTTTCCTCAGGGAACTCCTGGATCACATACTTTTGAGTATGTGGGGTACATGGATGTGTAGAACCTTACATCCTAGTGTAGGTATTTGATGTATATTCTTGTAGTCCGTCATACCTTCACTATAAAAGAAAAGGTGAGAGGATGATGTAGATTCTAGTAGTCCATCAGACCCCACCATAAAGTCCTAAAGGTGAGATGTATTTCTACACTCCCTTAAAGACACAAATACCGCATCGGTGAAAGATAAACAAGAAATCTTCCGATGGCGAAGAGGGTACAGAATGCCACTGTAACTCTAAAAATAGCGAAGGTCCAGTTTACCCTGGAGAGCTATTATTAAAGGACATCTCGCCAGATGTCTATCAAACAATCCTCTAACTGACTGAGGAAGGTGAAGGTCATAAGAATCCGGCTCTTTTAATGACCTATGTATGATACTGATGTGACTTCTTAGCGATCAGTTGGAGTATGAGTGGTAAGCCTCATCTCCACAGGGCATAACAATAATGTTTGAAAAACATAATCAACAACGTAGTATATCTGTTAGAGTATCTACGAGTTATTTGATTGATGTTACCTTGAATAGTATAGATGTTCTCATATTTTAATATTGATTGAACTCTTGCTTATCATCAGAACTGCTAGTGAATATCTTGAAGGCTCTTATTGCTTTAGTTATTCCTTGCTTTGCTTATAAAGCCTAGTGGAGAGTTATAACTCTCGCTGGGGCAATTATGTATAATTGTCTCACCCCATGGACTTCTACTTTTTAGGTGGTCGTCGAAGACGAAGGAACAAGAACACAGGTGACCAATCCCAGCAACAGCAGCATCAGGAGCAGTAAATATCTCAGGTGGAGATCTAGCCTGCTTCATGGTGTAGTTAGAGTCAAGTCCTATGTGTCCTCTGTACTCTCAGGTCCTGGAGTGTTTTGGAGTATGAATTCTTGAGAATTTTGTATCATGTTGTATATAATTACTCAAGAAGTAATTGTCAGTGATGTAAACAGTTAAATCCTTTTTCTATGGAAAAGGTTTGCGGTTTCAGGCTCTTGTCTCGAAAAGTTTTAATTTCCCGTGATTTTTGTCTTCCGCTGTTTACCGATTGCTTCCGCACATGATTAAATCGGGATTAATTCGTGGTTTGGAGATCGGAGCCCACAATTAAGTGGTATCAGAGCTCTAGGTTCGCCGAGTCTACAGAGGCATAGGACTTAGGAAGTCGAGTCTATCTTTAGTATTCCTTCCTTATCTAAAAGAATCTTCTACTCCTCAGGAGAAGAAGATACTTAAGATGTCAGAGCCACATGATGATTATGTGGAAGAAAGTAGTGTCAGTGCACCTCAAGGCGGTGCAGGAGTACCAGAGGTGGAACAGCCTGTACCAGAACAACCTAGAGAGCCACCCCAGTTTGGCCCAGCTGACATAGGTAACCCAGCAGTCCAGACAATGTTTGGGCAATTCATGACTGCCATGACACATATAACCGACAGGTTGCCTATGCCTGCACCTAGGGCACCTGTCCAGCCTGAGGGGCAAGGTATCGGGAAGACTTTCGAGCGACTACGTCGTGTCGGAGCTACCGAGTACCATGGGACTGCTGACCCCGCAGATGCTGATCTGTGGTTGAAAGAGCTGGAGAAGGCTTTTAGGATCCTCAACATCTCTGAAGCTGAGAAGGTTAGACATGCTGTCTATCTTCTCAAAGGAAGTGCTGGTCACTGGTGGACCATGGAAGAGCAGAAGAGACCTAGAATAGAGATCTCGTGGGAAGATTTTCGGCGGGAGTTTGTCCAAAGATATTTCCCAAAGACCTTCCTAGACGAGAAGATCTCTCAGTTTGAGAGACTGAAACAGGGTATGATGAACATTAGCGAGTACGAAGCTAAGTTCATGGAGCTGTTGCGGTTTTGTCCGCACATGGCTGCCACAGAAGAAGAAAGAATCAGAAGGTTTGAGAAGGGGTTGAATGCTGACATGTCTACCCCAGTGTCTGCCTTAGAGAACCGAGAGAGATTCTCTACCTTCGTTGAGTCAGTCCGAAGGATAGAGAGATCTGTGGTTGAGAAGAGGCAAACACAGAAAAGGTATCCACAGTTCCGGGGTTCTTCATCTATGGACTTTAAGAAGTCTAGATCCTCTGCACCTAACCCTCCACCATCTAGATCTAGTCCTCAGACTCAGTGGTCTCCTAGTAGAGGTAGAGGAAGAGGACAACCACCTCGGGAGACACAGAGTTCTGCATCAATGTCTGCTACCGGACCACAAAGACCACTAGAAAGAAGATGCTACAACTGCGGTAAGGTGGGACATTTGATGAAGGACTGCCGATCTAGGCCTGTCAGTGTGACACAGTCTCCAAGACAAGGACAACAGGGATCACAGGGAGGACAATCTCAAGGAACAGGTCGAGGACGCGGGCAAGCGTCTCAAGCTGGATCATCAGCACCACCTCAACAACAGGCTACGGCGAGGTTCTATGCTATGAACCCACCAGAGGCAGTGGTCAATCCACAAGTAGTGACAGGTCAGATGGAACTTTTATATTCTGATATGTCTAAATCTTGTGTAGTATCTGTTTTGATTGACCCGGGTGCTACGCACTCTTTCATCACTCGAAGAGTGATTCGTAACTGCAATATGATAACTAGTCATAGGGCAGATAAGTTGTTGTTGGAGACTCCGTTGAGTGGGTCTGCTGTTCTGCAAGAAGTATGCTCTCCTTGTGTACTTTTCTTTTCTAAGCATCGCATTCAAGTGGATCTCATACCGCTTGATATGCAAGGATTTGATATAATCCTAGGGATGGATACCTTGGAAAGGTATCGAGTTGTCTTGGATTGTGAGTCCAAGCTGGCTATGTTTGCTGATGAAAGAAACACATGGATCTTTCAAGGTGAAAGAAAGATTCTGCCCACCTGTCTTGTATCAGCTATGGTTGCTGATAAGTTGATGAGGCAAAGATGCTATGCATTCTTGGCCCATGTGGTAGATGTTACCAAGGAGAGTTCCAACCCTGCTGAAATTCCGATAGTTAGGGAATTCGAGGATGTGTTTCCCGAAGAACTTCCTGGTATACCACCACCCCGGGAAATTGATTTTGAAATCAATTTGGTCCCAGATACGAAACCCATAGCCCAGACTCCGTATAGGATGGCGCCTGCTGAAATGGCAGAACTCAAGAAACAGCTTCAAGAGTTACTTGAGAAGGGTTTCATCCGACCGAGTACCTCACCTTGGGGTGCTCCGGTTTTGTTTGTTAAAAAGAAAGATGGATCGATGCGGTTGTGCATTGACTACAGACAACTCAATAAAGTAACAATAAAGAATAAGTATCCTTTACCGAGGATTGATGATCTTTTCGACCAGTTGCGTGGTGCAACAGTCTTTTCCAAGATAGATTTAAGGTCTGGATATCATCAAATCCGCATTAAGGACAGTGACATATCCAAGTCTGCCTTTAGGATAAGATATGGTCACTATGAGTTCACGGTTATGTCGTTTGGACTAACCAATGCACCAGCTGCATTCATGGAACTCATGAATAGAGTCTTTCGACCTTTTCTTGATCAGTGTGTTGTCGTCTTCATAGATGACATACTGATTTATAGTAAGGATGCTCAGCAGCATGAGCAACACCTTCGCCAGACTTTGACCTTGCTAAGGGAACATAAGCTATACGCTAAGTTTAGCAAGTGTGAGTTCTGGTTATCTGAAGTATCCTTCCTTGGACATGTGGTATCTGCCTCGGGAATTCGTGTTGACCCTGCAAAAATAGAATCTGTTCTGCAGTGGGAACAACCGAAGACACCGACGGAGATTAGAAGTTTCTTGGGATTAGCTGGTTATTATCGAAGGTTTATTAAGAATTTCAGTTCTATAGACTTACCTTTGACCAAGTTAACCCGAAAGGATGTTCCTTTTGCTTGGAGTGATAAGTGTCAATAGTCTTTTCAGCTGTTGAAGGAGAGGTTAACGAGTGCACCTGTGCTTGTGTTACCTGAGCAAGGAAAGGAATATATAATCTTTTGTGATGCCTCCAAGAATGGACTTGGATGTGTGTTGATGCAGGATAAACAAGTGATTTCTTTTGCTTCCCGACAGCTTAAGAAACACGAGGAGAATTATCCGACACACGATCTAGAGTTAGCTGCTGTGGTCCATGCTTTGAAAATCTGGAGACATTATCTCTACGGAGAAACTTTCCAGATTTTCACAGACCACAAGAACCTTAAATACATCTTCACTCAGCATGAACTTAATATGAGGCAACGTCGCTGGATGGAGTTAATCAAGGACTACGATTGTACAATTGATTACCATCCGGGAAAAGCCAATGTGGTTGCTGATGCCTTAAGTAGGAAATCAGCAACATCAACCATGGATAGGGCACAACTAAGTTCCTTAGTATGCTCTAGAAGAGATATGCTTATCTCTTTAAGGCAAGACAATGTGCAGTTAAAGGCATCATTGTTAGCTGGTCTGTTAGCTGAGATGCAGATTAAACCTACCTTAAGAGAGCAGATAAAGGAGGCACAACAAGTAGATGTTTTTGTACAGCAGATTAGATCTGAGTTTGGTAATGAGAAACGAGAAGGTTTTCATGAGTCAGATGACCAGGTGGCATGCTATCATGGAAGGATGATAGTACCATATGTGGATAACCTGAGGGAGTTAGTCCTGGAAGAAGCTCATTCTTCGATGTATGCTATGCATCCAGGGAGCACCAAGATGTATCGAAACTTGAAGGATATATATTGGTGGCCTGGGATGAAGAAGAATGTAGCTGAGTTTGTTCTGAGGTGTCCTGTGTGTCAGCAGGTCAAGGCTGAACACCAGAGACCTGCAGGAACAATGCAACCCTTACCCATACCACAGTGGAAGTGGGACCATGTGACCATGGACTTTGTTGTTGGCCTACCTAGGACAAACAAAGGACATGATTCCATTTGGGTAATTGTTGATAGGTTGACAAAGACAGCGCATTTCTTACCTATCAAAACAACCTATTCTGCTGAAAGGTTATCCCAGATATATGTTCAAGAGATAGTGCGGTTGCACGGAGTTCCTGTCACTATAGTTTCTGACAGAGGTCCCCAGTTTACAAGTCGCTTTTGGGAACAGTTACACAGAGTCCTAGGCACCAAGCTAAGGTTTAGTACAACCTTTCATCCCCAGACTGATGGACAGTCAGAAAGAACTATACAGACCTTAGAAGATCTGTTGAGAGCATGTGTTCTCCAGTTTACCGGGAGTTGGGATCTACATCTAAGCTTGATAGAGTTTGCCTATAACAATAGCTATCAACATAGCATTGATATGGCACCATATGAAGCCTTATATGGTAGATGTTGTAGATCACCCTTGTGTTGGTATGAAACTGGTGAGCACCAGTTGTTAGGCCCTGATCTTGTGCAGCAAACTACAGAAAAGATTAAAGTAATACAACAACAGCTTAAGACTGCACAAGATAGACAGAAGTCATATGCCGATAAACGTCGTAGACCCCTAGAATTCCAGGTTGGAGACAGAGTGTATCTCAAGGTCTCACCTTGGAAAGGAGTCCTTCGTTTTGGGAAGAAAGGAAAGTTAGCTCCTAGATTTATGGGACCTTATCCAATTGTTGAAAAAGTTGGAAAGGTGGCCTATAGACTAGAGTTACCTCAGGAGTTGCAGAAGCTGCACCCTGTGTTTCACATTTCCATGCTAAGGAAATGTCATCCAGATACCGAGTCAGTTCTACAACCTATGGAAGTAGAATTGAATGAAGATATAACGTA
Organism: Alisma plantago-aquatica; assembly: GCA_963693085.1. Lineage (NCBI taxonomy): Eukaryota > Viridiplantae > Streptophyta > Magnoliopsida > Alismatales > Alismataceae > Alisma > Alisma plantago-aquatica. The sequence goes on along the minus strand of OY856409.1, from coordinate 1,125,597,106 downwards.
TGAGGAGGGACCAATGTCAATCCTCGATAACAGAACTAAAAAGTTAAAGAAGAAGGATATAAGCCTTGTAAAAGTCCTCTGGAACCATCGTGGTGTTGAAGAAGCCACTTGGGAACGAGAAGATGAGATGAGAAGAAAATATCCTGCTCTTTTCTTATAATACGCTTTATCGATTTCGGGGACGAAATCCTTTTGAAGGGGTAAAGAATTTGTAACACCCCTGACCTGGGTTATAACCTAACCCTGGAAGTTTTGCCTAAATATGTAATTAATATACTTGTGAACACTCCCTGGCATGTAATTAAGTTCCTCAGGAACATTTACTTTCAATTTTGCTCCTTTTTGTATAAAGTTGTAGCATTGTGTTGTATGCAGGGACCTATGTGCAAATTACCCAGTTTAAGGGTTGAACTTGCAAAATTCACAATATAAGATGTATCTCTGATGTTGAAACATCATGAGGATGGTTATGATGAAGTTTGAGGGATTTCCCAAGCTTGAGCACCAAGGTGCAACTGTGGAAGTAATTCCCATGCTTAGAAACCCTAATTTGGGGTAAAGTGTAATTTACCCAAATTGAGGGGTCCAAGTTGTAATTCTTAATATCTAAAACATCTTTTAAGACTCTTGTCATCATTTAGAGTGGAAATGATGAAAGGGGCACATCAAAGATTGATCAGATAAGAAAAGATGAACTTTGTGGTAAAAGACACCTAATTTGGGTATAGAAATCTTTCATGGATGTACCCTAGTTGTAGGTTGGATTCCTTTACCCTTAGATCTTGAGAAATCATGAGATTTGCATAAGGATAGATGAGTTTGGACGTGCCTTTGAGCAAGGAGGGACCTAGATGTGATTACCAATTTTGAGAGGTCCTTGTAGTGGAAAAAGGGCTAAAGTATATAAGCCCTTTTCCTTGCAATTAAGTGAACGAACTTTCTTTCCTTCACTTCTCTTCTTTTCTTGCTCAAACGGCCAAGGATAGCTCTGGAGCTCGGGGGGGACGACCAACCTGTTCTAGGTAAGAGAACCCCACCATCTAGCTCGAATTCATGAAGGAATTCACTTTCTAAGGTTGGTTTTGTGGATAGCTTACTTAGTCTTCTTGTTCTAGCCGACCAAAGCAACGTTTCCTTGGAGGATTCACCCCTGACCAAGTTGTGGAAGCTCCAGGACGCCATTAAAGCTTGGAGCTTGAAGGCTTGGAGCTCTAAGATCAACATTTAGGCGGGTTTTATAACTCTAAACTTTTGCTTTATATGCATGCTTTAATTCTTGCAATTTACTTGGTAAATTCTCCTTCTACCTCCCTTCTTCCTTGCACGTTTGCAAGCAAATCAGTGGAGAAACCGACCTTGCTAGAGGTTGAAGATGAGGGGCGTGATTCCCTATGTTACTTTTTCAAACGACCTTGGACCCTTTTGGTCCAAACGGTTGCAAACCGTTTGGGTTCAAACGGTTTCAAACCGTTTGCTCTCAAACGGTCTTGCAAGACCGTTTGGATTGAAACGGTCTCAGGACCGTTTGAAAGAGTTGACCAAGGGACGACCGTTTGAGGGTCTGTTCCTAACATATTGAATTTCATCTCTGCAAAGAATCAAAGTCTAATTCTTAACCAATTGAGAGTTGAAGGCACTTCAACATGAAACCCTAATCGGGTGAAAGAGTGCTGATTTGACATATAGATCTTGTTGAGTTTTGGGTTGAAGGACCCAAACGGTCTCAAGACTGTTTGGGGATTCCTCCAAACGGTCCCAAGACCGTTTGGGCACAACCCAAGACCGTTTGAAGGTCTAGGGTTGAGTTAATTTAATGGTTTGAAGGTCCAATTGTAGGAAATTGATGAATTGATGAAAATTGCTGATTTTGACCTAATTGGACTTCAACCTTAGTCAAAACGACTTGGATTTTGGTCAAACTTTGGGCAAATGGTCTCAAGACCGTTTGGATGATGTCCAAACGACCTAAAGACCGTTTGGGCCAAGTTTGAGCCCAATTGGAGGTCAATTAGTAGGTTCAACCTTGAATTGATTCACATTGTTGAACATTGATGACCAATCAACTTGAAACCCTAATTAAGAACGATTGAACCCTAATTGGCTTGCAATTGAGGGTCAATTTGATGTCTAAGTGGCTAAAGCTAACCCTAATTGACTCAAGTTATAAGTGGTTAACATAGCTTTGATCAATTGAGGGCTTCATTACACATATCCATGAACATTGGTGACCTTTGAACCCCTTTGGAGGTCCAAACGGTTTGAGCCCATTTGGACCAAACGGTCTCAAGACCGTTTGGATCCAAACGGTCTCAAGACCGTTTGAGACCAAACGGTCTCAAGACCGTTTGGGCTCAAATGACCTCAAGATCGTTTGGGCTCAAACAACCTCAAGGTCGATTGGTCCAAACGACCTCAAACCGATTGAAGCTCCAAACGGTTTGGAAGTCAACCTTTCCAAACGGTCTTCACCTCCAAACGGTCTCAAGACCGTTTGGATCCAAACGGTCTCAAGACCGTTTGGGGTCAAACGGTCTCAGGACCGTTTGGGTGGTTGAAACTGTTTGAAGGTTGAAACCGTTTGGAGATTGGTGATGGTTTGTACTTAACCATTTGATGGTGTAAATAGTTCAATGGTGTTCCAATCTAAACCCTAATGGTAACCTAGGTCATTAAGGGACTATGTGGTTAGTGAGTTAACCCATGATGGTGATCATGTGGCAAATTACCAAAATACCCTTGAGGGGTCTAAAGAGATAAAACCTTGTTCTAATCAAACCCTAATCATATGATGTTGATGTTTTGGCTTATGTTAGTCAATGGAAACTTATCTCAACCTGATCTAGAGTGGTGTTGCCACCATCTACTAGTGAGAGGAGAGAGAAAGTATTTCTAGAGAGAGAAAGTATCCTAGAGAGAGAAAGTACCCTTTTTAAGGTGGAAACTCAAGTGAGATACTTCAATTACACATGAATGTGCATGATTAGGGAATGACCCACCTATGAGAGGTCATGGAAACCCTAGTTATGCTATCTAATGAATCTTAATCTTATTTAAGAACACTAATGATGATGTTTCTCTTACATGATGATGTAATGATTACAAATCACCATGTAGTGAATAGTAAACCCTAATTTTAGGGTGATGACATGTAAGATGAATAGTAAACCCTAATTGTTGAATTGTTTACTATTATCTGTTGAATTAACCATGCAGGTTGTTATGAGATGATGGTCATATCCAGGTATGGAATACCATGTTATATTCATTAAAAGCATGCCTTAAGCTTTATGAATAATGAACTACCTTGATACACTGCTAAGTGACATCCTTGTGATTTATGGGCTGTAAGAGCCATAAACACCATCAAGGTCATGCTTGATAGATGACTTGTGATGAGATGACTGAGAACTAATGATTGAAAAGAGTTAGGCCTGTTACATTTTGTATTCTTATATAAAGCTGTGATGCTATTGTTATTGTTTGAAGAACAATGTATGATGTTAAGAATACTGAATGTACCTAACTAATCAAGTGAAATGTAGAGCCCTGATCATAGATCCATCATTGTCAGAGTCTAAATGATGGTGAAACAGGTTTTCCTCAGGGAACTCCTGGATCACATACTTTTGAGTATGTGGGGTACATGGATGTGTAGAACCTTACATCCTAGTGTAGGTATTTGATGTAGATTCTTGTAGTCCGTCATACCTTCACTATAAAAGAAAAGGTGAGAGGATGATGTAGATTCTAGTAGTCCATCAGACCCCACCATAAAGTCCTAAAGGTGAGATGTATTTCTACACTCCCTTAAAGACACAAATACCGCATCGGTGAAAGATAAACAAGAAATCTTCCGATGGCGAAGAGGGTACAGAATGCCACTGTAACTCTAAAAATAGTGAAGGTCCAGTTTACCCTGGAGAGCTATTATTAAAGGACATCCCACCAGATGTCTATCAAACAATCCTCTAACTGACTGAGGAAGGTGAAGGTCATAAGAATCCGGCTCTTTTAATGACCTATGTATGATACTGATGTGACTTCTTAGCGATCAGTTGGAGTATGAGTGGTAAGCCTCATCTCCACAGGGCATAACAATAATGTTTGAAAAACATAATCAACAACGTAGTATATCTGTTAGAGTATCTACGAGTTATTTGATTGATGTTACCTTGAATAGTATAGATGTTCTCATATTTTAATATTGATTGAACTCTTGCTTATCATCAGAACTGCTAGTGAATATCTTGAAGGCTCTTATTGCTTTAGTTATTCCTTGCTTTGCTTATAAAGCCTAGTGGAGAGTTATAACTCTCGCTGGGGAAATTATGTATAATTGTCTCACCCCGTAGACTTGTACTTTTTAGGTGGTCGTCGAAGACGAAGGAACAAGAACACAGGTGACCAATCCCAGCAACAGCAACATCAGGAGCAGTAAATATCTCAGGTGGAGATCTAGCCTGCTTCATGGTGTAGTTAGAGTCAAGTCCTATGTGTCCTCTGTACTCTCAGGTCCTGGAGTGTTTTGGAGTATGAATTCTTGAGAATTTTGTATCATGTTGTATATAATTACTCAAGAAGTAATTGTCAGTGATGTAAACAGTTAAATCCTTTTTCTATGGAAAAGGTTTGCGGTTTCAGGCTCTTGTCTCGAAAAGTTTTAATTTCCCGTGATTTTTGTCTTCTGCTGTTTACCGATTGCTTCCGCACATGATTAAATCGGGATTAATTCGTGGTTTGGAGATCGGAGCCCACACTTTGAGTGTATGAGGATTAGGAAACACACCTAGAGATGATTAGATAACATTCTAAACAACATTATACCTTGCTTATGTATCATTCTTATATGAGTATCATTATGTGTTCATATGTGCTTCATAACCATATATAATCACTACATGTAACCACATATACACATGAGTCGTGGCCACCCTCATGATGTGTTGTGACCACGACATCCACCATGGGTGTCTCAACCCTCAACACCATGACCATGTTGCTGCCCATCTCCTTCATGTCACACCCACGACATTAGGGTTCGGGTTGGGTTTTCGACCTCAACATGTATTGACCTCTAGCCATGTCACAACCTCTAGCCATGTCACAACCCTACTCTCTCTAGGATGTGTCTCAACCAAACAAGGAAGGAACAAGATACCAACATTAGGGTTAACTAGGCCACTTATCACCAAAAGACGACCTGACCCCACTAGGTCAAACACAACCTCAAAGGAGCATCTCGACCAAAAGTTGTCAAGGTTTTGACCACCAAAAGGAAAGTGTCACAACCACACCATGGTTCACCATCTAGGCCTCAAAACAAAACCAAATTCAAAGGAAGAACCATGGTCACTATAAAGGAAAACTCAAGCAACCGATCACCAAAACCCTAAGACATGGGTCAAGAAACAACCAAGAAAGAACCACTTACAAAGAAGGGAAAACCATGCTCAAGGTTATTAAGTCCGAACCTAACATCTATTCAAATTCTAGGTACATGAACACCATCCATGGGAGCAAGATTAAGAGCAAAACATAGAGAAGAACCTCCACAACTCATCATCTACTAAAACAAATTCACATAGATTAGGGTTTCTAATTACTTCGAAACCAAGCATAAAAACTCTACCAAACGAGTTCTAGGGTTCATCATGATATACTAGCATGATGGAAAAGCACCATAGAGAGAGAAGACAACAACAAAACATAATGAGAAGTGCAATAATAGAGAGGGTTTTGTGTTATATAACACGCCTTAAGAAGATCACCACCAAAATCTTCAACTCTAAGCACATGATCCAAGAAGCTCCACTAAAAGCTCCACTCTCAGACACAAGAGCACCTCAAGAAGGATAAGACATCAAGGTCAAAGCTAGACCAAGTAAAGAAGCTCTTGGCCAAACCAAAAGAGAAAAGAAAGAAAGAGAGGAGAAATCCTCTCCTTACTTGGGTCCAACTTGTCAAGACATGGTTTATGACCCTTGTGATGAGGAGTTTCTCTCCCAAAATGACTATCATGGAAGAAACATGATCTAGGGACGAGAAAAGAGAGAAATATGAAGGTAGGAGTTCAAAATAAATATCAACTTCAAAGACAAACTCTTACCAAGGATGGAAGATGAGCTCGGATCACCATCACCATCACATGCAAGAGAAGCTTGATATCCAAAGATCCAAGGATGAACCTCCTTGATCCACCAAGATACAAGAACAAGCAAGGAAGGAGTAAGAAGATATATGGCTGAAAGGGTTGCAAATAAGGGAAGATAAGGGGAGATGAGAGAAAGAGCAACGAATGAGGTGTCAACATACTAGGGTACCAAAGGAGCACTTGTCCACTCAAAAGGCAAACATGCAACCACTTAAGCATGACATGAAAGACATGGTGACACACTCTAGGTAGTGTCTAGACCACCCAAGAAACTCTAACACCTATGTCATGACCATGACACACCAAGGGCTCCATGGCCGCGACACACCCTAACAACACCACTAGGTCACAACACTGAGACCACGACAAGCAACCTCGGTCGAGACACACCTCTCCAAGCCTTTGTCTCGACCCAAGATAACCTTGGTATTGACCACCACACCAAGGGGAAGTGTCTCGAATACAACACCCCCCTCAACAAGCCCTAGGTCACAACCTATTCGAGACAAACCAACAAAGGTCACATGGTCAAAGCATACAAACCCTAGAAACCCCTAATCATCACTAAGGGTGACACCACCCAACTAAGGGTCAGACAAAGCGCCCCAAATAACCAAACTCTTTCTAATGAAACCATGAGAGAGAAAGAACACTTTAGAGGTGGAAATTGCACATCAAACCCCTATATTGGGTAAATTGCAATTTGCACCAAAACTAGCACAGAAAGAACAAACATCATCCAAACAAGCTCAAAATTGAAACTTAAGCTCTCCATGAGCCATAATCACATCTAAAAAGATTAAAGAAAGGTCCTAAGCACAAGATTAAGACAAATAAGACATGGTTACCCCAAAACACAGGCTGGGTTCTTACATGTGTCCCAAGGACTGAATGGTAATGCATAAATAAACACATTATTTATTAAGAGTATTAGGTCTGATAATCCTTTTTTCCTTGCAACTTCTACATAAAAAGTGAGAAATTACAATTCCTTGCATACATTCCTTCTTAAACTAATTTTGCCCACAAAATTTGGCTCAACTAGCAAAAGGTGAGAGTGCACTTTTCCCATACCATCTTTAAACTCTGATATGTCTTCTCCCCTTCATGGTGTTTATAGTGAACCCTAATCATGTTAGTTCATTTATTCTTGAGTTTCACCTTTGAATCCAAGTTTCTTACTTGTACTTATGGGTTGGTTAAACCACTCTGGATCTCTAAGGGTTCAACATTCTACAAGTAGGCAAGATACTTCACATAGAGATTTAAATTTAACATGTGCACCACTAGAAGTCTATTTTTTTGAGAACATTCCATTATGTTGGGTTAATACAAACTTAATCATCAACCTTTTATCCCTCATCAAGGCTATCTCAAGTGATTTCTATGTATCATAATCACTATGTGGGAGTATATATATATATGTAAGTATGTATATATATATATATCTAATGTTTTGTTTTTTTTATCATTAATGTTACAAGGTTGGACTGAAAAGAATGTTAGACTAAGCTCTCAAGGCTCAGGTTACTCAAGATAGGGTTTACCTAAGAAAATACATCTACTCATGAACATAAATGGCCCAATGTTCTTGGGTACAACCACTAGATTCCTATTCCAGGGACCCCTAATCCAAGTATAAGGTTATATCAACATACCTCCTCTGGAGTCTCAATCTTTTCCCTCACCAGATGTAAAGTCCATTATACATGCCTCCTCTAGGGTATTGGGACTCTTCCCTCACCCAAATGTAAGGTTCATCAAGAAAAATTATTATATTATTTTTTTTATCAAAACACATGTATAAATGTTAGGTACCCTTAGGACATCTAGGGCTTCAAATATCAGTGTCTAAACATGAGGTGGTCCAACTCCTAATATTAGGGGTATCTTATTGGATGAATTTCATCATATCTCACATTATAAGTTGAGGCTAGGATCTCTAGCCACAACCTCTAACCTCCTATACATGTAGTCTTCCTTCCCAAGGTCTATCTCTCCTTGGGAACAACTAACAAAAAGTCCAAACACTACCTGACCTCCTCAATAGATAATTCATGTTTTTTGGGTCATATAAAAGTGCTCATACTAATAAATTCTTAGCACATATGTTTTGAATTCACAAGACATGTTACCACCGAGGACAATTCCTCAAGATGATATCACACATGTTTCCTGTTCATTCAAGAACATCCATCTTATTTGGTGGGTTCAATAGGTACCGTTCGGTTAAAAACCATTCTTGAATAGTTTTCTCGACAAAACAACATCAACCTTTATGAAAGTGATCATATATACACATTCACTAAAGGCTAGAACCAAGGATTTCACAAGTATGGTTCCACATTTCTCATTCATTGCATGATGTTAACATTTTCACTTAGATCATTTCTCAAGCAAGGTTTCTCTTTAATAATACTCATAAGTTGGTGAGGTAAAACCTCCATACATTTGAATGATACCATTATTTCAACATTGTGACATATATACAACATATGTGTATAATGTGTGGCTACCCAATCTCTTACACCTACATTGAGGAGATATTAGTATATAGTTGTATTCTAAATATAACATTTGCCTCATTTCACATGTAGAAATAGTGAGTCCATAAATCATTAATTTTTTGCATTTAGGTAAATTCATGTTCAACTAGTGACTCCTAATGCAAGAACATTTTTCTAACTCCCAAAAGCTTTCACGAGTTATTAATAAAAGGGAAAATGTGCTTTTCTCAATGTCCTTGAGTTTGAGCACAACCTCCCTTTTGGTTTTATTATTATAACTCTCTCTACTCTTTATATGTATTTTTCATTGGCATTAGTCATTCCCTTAGGGTCTCTCGGGATATGGGTACCTTTGTAGTGATCTCCTCGTAACCCCTAGGGTCTCATGCACTTATGGAGCAAAATTTCCTCCAGATGCCATGAGCCTTATGGAGTGAAATTCCCTTTTGATCCCTCAAGCCTTATTTAGTTATAAAGTGAATATCTTCAACTTCTGCTGACCCCTCAAGTCTCATGCACCTCTGCATCCTCCTTACTTGACCCTAGGGTTTACTTAGGGCTATATCATACATAAGTTTTCTAAAGATATTATAGGTTCTATCATGATTCATGCCTTGTTTCAAATTAAGGGTTTCTTATATTGTCATAAATTCATGTCTCGTCGACTCATGCTAGAAAAAGGCAACCCTTAAGCTCACATGAAACATAACATATCTTATTTTAATATATTAATCTATAATATACTTAATTACCAAATTTGTTACTTAATACATATTCATATGCTTATATTGGAATAATTTTTTCAAACACCAAAATAGAATTTCTTATTCTTCTTAGTTAATTAGGTGGTTGTAAGGACTTACATGTCTCATTTATTGTATCATCAGATCATAATAGATTTCATCTCTTATATTTAGGTCCTCCTAGGATATCCAAAGTTATTTCAAAATTAAAATCAAAGATGAAGGTGGTTTAACTCATATCCAAAGTAGGAGTCAAGTCTAGAGTGTTATCTTATTTCTTATTAGGAGGTTAGGCTCTCTCACCACATATCATAGCCCCACATGCTTTGAACTATTCCTCATCTATATGGTCCATCCCTTTACATAGATGACCTTCCATATTTCTTAACACAACTCATTAAAAGAGACTTTGGGTCTGAATTGACTCTACATATAACCATTGAGTCCTAGTGTTTCGTGTACTAGCATACCCACCTATACATATCTCACATACTTGCATGCTCCATGTACTTGCATGACCACTATGTGAACCTTATGCACGAGGATGATTGCTTGTACTTTACGTACTACATAACTATTTGTACCTTGCATATGTGTGTGCATGTAATTCTATATGTGGATAAAATTTGTGACTTGGACAGTTTTATCAACCCGTTTAGGTCTTCATGCCCCTAATGATTTCATGTGGTTCACTTATTACAAGCATAGATTAGTCAAACTATCTATATCTTGCATATGTTTAAGATTTTATTACCCATGTTTTTAGGTCCTCTCCTATCTCGACCCTTACTAGGCTCTAGGTATTTATTACCTAGGAATAACCTATCTTGGACATATAGCCTCAAAGGTTTGTTAAAAAAACTATCACACATACACCTTACAAAGTGGCATTCCAAATCTAAGGGAGGAAACATGATGTTCCCTATTTTGGGTGGTTATCTTCACTCTAAGTTTCAAGGAAATCTTTGGGCATTGATCCAAATGTATTATTCTTTTGACCTTAAGATATATTGGCTTGTCGTATAACACTATATTTCAGTGGGATGGTATCCATAGTCATAAAATTCTATTATTATTTCTTATACCCTTACCTATTTCAATATGATTCTTATAACTTGGCTTGACTATGGGCATACTTGATCTCTTTGCACTTCATCTTAGAAGCATCAACAAATCCCATTAGACCAGTACAATTTCTTTATTGACCCTATGGTATGAGTCCTAATGTGATGCTAAGTTATCAACCTTATCATATATGTGAGGCAAAGTAGTCATGACTACATCGAAAGAGTCCTAAGAAACGATATAGGGAATTCTTCCTTCATCTCCTAGGGTATAAATTTTTTTTCCAGAAGACACCACTCATACATCTATTATGTATATTATCTATATTACTAGGATCATGAAAATACCTCTTATATATTATCATGTGGGTAGATCATATGCATGGTTAGCCCTCAACTTCATCTAGGTTATGTTTGATAACGAAATTCTTTTCAAATTAATCATTCTCTCCCCATAAATACTCTTATACTCTATAGGTGACATGATTCACTTCCTTCTTCTCAGGGATATCAAAGATAATAAGGACATCTCTAGGATATGTACCAATTCTTGGGAGGTTTTATCTAGGGTTTATCAAAATAAAAAATCTTTGGTTCCTCCTTGGGACTCAAGGTGGTGTATAACTATCTCCACCTACTGTTAGGGTGTGCATGTACCATTTTTAATTAAATACCTTATTTTCCCTAGATCACGATCTTTGGTCCTAAATGACTTATACATTATTATTCTTTTATTTCTCCATCCCTCTCTAGAGTTGTTCATATATGTGTACTTTATTTGATTAATTATGATTTTAAGGATAACTTTATTATCATAAGGTTTTTCTCTTTCATCTACTTAACTTATATACTTTTCATATACCTAGTTTATTCATATTCATCTTGGGTTCCTAGAAGTCTCTAGGGTTTCACCTTATTGAAGAAACAAATGGAAAACATGTCTCGTCACATATTTAGTTGTATAATTCATATTGGCATTTCATATGCCTTTGTTGGTTAACTCAAGAGGTTATATTATTAATCCTATCCTCCTCTTATAGGAAAATAAAAGGTGATTTCATTATAGATACATGACTGTTGTAAACAACAACTCCACATCCTCACAGACTGAGATCTCAAAAACACAACAAGAGTATTATAAACTATTCAGATTGTATCACATATCTCTTCATCTATGTAAAACGTAGGGTATATCACCCTATCCAGAGCCAACAGGCCCTGCACCCTCCTTGGTAAACAAATAGGTTCATGGAGAATCATCATCTTGTCATTTCGATCACACAATACACCTTAGTTGGTGGAGGATGCCTTGACCCTAGTTTTAAATTAAACCTTATCTTAGACAAGGATAGAAGTACATTATAAGGTTTATAAAGAAGCATTCTTACACTTGAAGAGAATAGATATGAAGTTTTATATATAAAAAATACCTAGAGGTATTTTATTTTAGGTGAATCCCCCAACTTTGGCCATGCAGGAGCAAGAATGGCCCTAAGAGTCCTAATAAACAAACTAGTGGCATAGAGTAAAATATTTCCAACCCCTAGGTTTTGAACCATTCTAGACACCATCACCTCTCTTAAGTAACATAATAATTCCCTTTGCTAATGTAGATTTTTTGAAATTATTAACAATTAAAAATCACTTATATAAATATAAATTCTAACGCCAATTGTAATTACCCATCCTCCATTTATCCCCATTAAAGGTGGACCAAGGGGGCAAGAGATATCATCTAAAATTTCAAGATCCATGGAACACCTGACAAGCCTAGATAACGTTCCCTACTCGTCACCCATCCTAGTATTGCTCTAGGCTGAGCACGCTTACCCACATAGTTCTTTAGTGATGGGATCCCTGAAAAGGAGGTGTACCTTGGTGACATGGGTAGTCCAATCATTCCTTTTAAGATCATTTTATCCGATGCCTCAAATCCTGGGACGTTACAATCCATATTTATAATTAATGACTAATAATCATTAATAATTCCTCGAAATAGATATTGCTAATAAAAGTGAAGATAAAAATCCTCATAGGAAGTTACAATCTTCTTAAATTTTGGAAAGACTATGGTTTATGAGATTGAAGTTTGAACTATCTAAATTCTCCTTGTATTCACCTTGATCATTAATCTTTTACTACAAGGTGATTCACAAATTCAAGTTAGCATTCTTAACCTAGAACACACACAAATAAAAACACAGTCAGCACATGATTATACTAAGTACGAGAGCAAAACCAAATGTGTATGTAACTTTTAACATCATACCTGAAAAATAATATTCAAATAATTGCAATATAATAAATTTACATTCATTATTATATTTTAATCCATGATCTTTCTCATCTCACTTAGTGAACCAATAATTGACCCATGAATGGATATCAAAGTGTATGTCTTGTAAGCAAGCTTGTCGATGCTTGTCACACAATTTGACTCTTTCACCTCACTTCATATTGGTTTCTAGAACATCATATTGGTGATTATTATACATTAAAACTCATGAGTGAGTTATTCCTAAAACACCCCAATGAGGTATCAGTTATTGGGCTCCATTATTATGCCTGAGTGATACACATAGGGCCTTATATTTACAAGAAAATAAAAACATTCATGACATTCATCATATTGATCCAACATTAAAAAAACCTTGAGAATTCAAAAATCATGACAGAAGTGATCATTCATAATTTAATCCACGTGCCTTATTTTGAAAGGCTTGGTGATGTTCACGTTCAAATAATCCAACCAAAAAAGCATTAATGCAAAAAATCAATATTTAATGCATAAGGGTTTCAAACTTCTCAAAAGTCACTAACCAAGGTTTTGAGGGTCAAATTTTAGATTTGGATTGCTAATCATGGTTTGGTTCCATGGATCCTTACTTTAGGGTTAGAGACCCAAAATTAACATGTTGAACCTTGTCTCCCTTTAACTATGATTTCATTGTTCATATTAAGGTGCAAAATATTAGTATTGGGTGCATCATCATCTGTTAACATGATTAGTACCAAATGAACATATAATTGATTTCATCATTAGATCAAAAGTACAATGACTTAATAATCATATTAAGCATCAAAACTAGGGTTTTATTAGTTAAGGGTCCAATCTAGAGGGTAACCGAAGATACTTTTGAATTCCATTTTAGACTGGGTCTTATTATTAGTCTCCTCTTATATTTTCATCAACTATATATATCTTTGATATATAAACTATTTTGATTATCTAATCATTTACCACAAATTTTAGAATATAAAATTAAAACCATGGATTTTGAGAAAAATATAGATGTCCATGGATGACGTGTCTAGTCTTGATTGGGCCATATCACTAGGGCCTACATGTTTACTACTAAAGTGGGGATGCGACCCCTTATTTTTGGTTCGGTCTGACCCAACTGGTATAGATCTTGTGTCGACCCTAAATAGAGGTGTAGGTGGCCGTTCTAAAATTGAAAAAGACCATACACTCCTTTTCCCTCCTATTGCATGGAGATTTCATAAGGATTCCACCTGTAGGTTCCCATAGACGATAAAAAGATGAGAGTTAGGGTCCTACCGAGCCTTTGAACCCTATCCATAAAGTCTGACATGAGGTTTGAACTCATTGTTGGCCTTAAGTTCCCAAGGGACAGTCTAGGGCATGGATGCCCCTTGTCCTCATTGTAGTGGCTCCAAATGAGCTTCTTGGAGGATGAAGCCAGACCGAAAGGGAGATTGGCATCTCTCTTACCAGAAAATATGGATAAAGGTCAGGGGTGAATGAAGAGGCTAACAAGATAGTAATATAAGGGGTTCACTCTAGGTTTTAGGGTGGTTGATGGCTACTGTTCGATGGGGTGAGATGGGTAGATGGATAAGTCTCCTATATTGGTGCCCATGTAACTATTTTCATTCAGTATGCCCACGGATGGGTTCAGATAGGTGAGAGGAGAAGATTACTGAGGTTTTCAGAGGTTAAGGGTAGAGAGGAAGAGTGGTCAGAGAAGAGAGAGCTCTTTGAGACACTTTCCACTTTGGTTGGGAGGTTGAAGATGACCTCTAGTCCCATGATCATGGATCCAATGGTATGCCCATTTTGACATATTAAAGTGGCAAGCCTTGCCTCCCAAAATTCCTCATAATTTTTCACATTAAATGTAACATATATGAACATTAATGTATTAACTAGATCACTTATGCAAACTGTGAAAATTTCATTTCTTTCAATATATAACTTTGATTCGATTGAATCTTTAGGTACTACATCTTTATAATTAAATATATGATTTGACCAAGTTATATCCCACTAGGGGAACATTTGACTATCCAACTAATACCCATAAGAATGCAGATACATGTATGACCCATATTGGATAATTGATGCATTAGACCACTACAAAAGTCTCAATCACTTGATATTTTAGGATCCTTTTTCTCTCTCTCGTTTTTCCACCATAAAAATTAGTAAAAATAAGTTAAATATAGTTTACTTGTACCTTCAGTACCCCTTATATTAAATTCAATTTAAAGTCTTATGAACACGCATAATCTCATAAAGTGTTCAAACCTTGAATATAACTTTATAAGGTAATATTATACCCAAAGACAATCACTATATTTAGATATTCACTCCATTGACCACCGAATCTTTAACTTGTATATGATGAATGCATATTTATTCATTTTTATTGCATCATGTAGATCATTCTTTAGGAACATTTTGTTGTTAGTACTTAGTTTTAGGATTCAATTGTCTTAATTTTTACTTAGTTTTAGGATTCAATTGTCTTACTTTTGCTTTTGTTCAGTAAAATAGAGTTTTTATTAGATTTTCTTGACTATTAAAGGGAAATAGTTCAATTGTATCCATTCACTCCATAGATCAAGAACTATTAAAAATACTCTGGGAATATGTTTGCACAACTTCTTGCAGTGCATGATATATATACTCTACATTAAAACAACCATATCTTTTGCATAAAAAATCCAAATCTAATGTTTAAATATGCGTTGGAAAGGGATTTTCATTACCTACAAGAAAAACACATTTTGTATTTATCAAAGTGTTAACTATATTTTTTAAATAGTCGACTGACTTGTAGATCTTCCAACAATACCCGATATATATATATATATCCCACACCAAAATGGCCATGTTTTGTAGACAAACACCAAATTCTATAATTAAATATGTGTTGGAAAGGAAATTTTACCTAAAGGAAAACCATATTTCTGGACAACTTTGAAACTTGTTATTGGCTCAGTTTTTTTTGAAAACTCTTATAACATAAACCTACAGCAAAAAGAGTCAATGAAGTTGAATAGTTAAAATAATAAAGGAAGGCAATGTAATAATTTTCTCTATTGCCTGTCAGGACAAGTAATTAAATTTCTCAAAGATTAATCCATTAACTAGACACAAAGGCAAGTAATTATTGACTTTATTTATGCTTGAAAAGATGAGAAAGCAATTAAAAGGGAAATTGACCAAGAAATGCGACAAGCCAAGACCATGCTCTTTTGTATGGAGGACGCATGTAATTAAATCCATTGACCAACAAAAATTGAGGTGGCCTTTCTCAATATCTCTCTGCATTGGTAGAGGACCAACTGAAGGCTTTCCATCTTTCACTATAAAAAGAAGATAGCTACCACTTTCAAAGCATCTAATACCCGACCATCTTAGAGCCTCCCTCTAGTACACAAAATAAGGAAAGGAAAAAAGGAGCCCTCATCATCCTCACAGAGACTGACTTATTATTGCTAGCCTCTAGCAACATGACTCTTTCTATCCTTATCTATAGTTTTGTGTCCGTTTCTATCATTAACAAGTAAAAACTTCAACTTGGGGGCATGGGGTGTAGCCCCATATCCCATATCCATTTTGATAGTTTTAATCCTAAGATTTCATTGGTTAGATGTGTTTCTCCCAATTTATGTGTTTATTCCATGGTTTGATTAATGATAATTATTTTATTGTAATCATGGGTGCTGAGATCCTGGATCCTAGGAATAAAACACTAAATGAACTCATAGAACTATGGACAAGATCCTAGATGGAATTTTATGATTGATCTATCTATTTTTATTGTTAGTATAATCCTTGGTGATGTGATCCCAGATCCTTGGACCGGAACATGGGGTGAAACTCATAAAACTCCAAATGAGACCCTATTGGAGTTTTATCAGATAGTTGAAGAATTATCCACAAATGTCGATATTTTGGGCTTTTTGGAGGTTCAACCCTTGCGGTATTTGCGTTCCACAAGGAAGCAAATCCATTTTTTCCTAATCTAACTAATCTAATTAAGGAGTTGAATTATTTAAAGCAAAACATGATCAATAGTAGTGAACCCCCAGTCCGTCAGTATCTCCTTATCAACTGAATTAAACTATTTTTACTTATACAATCTTCATTTCTCTTTTAGTTAGAACCTCTCTAAATTTTTTTGTCATAAATATACTGTTAGCAATAGGTTGGAAATACAATTCTTAATCATGTTATCTAATGGGTGTGATGTTTTTCTGTACTACAATTAACTCATTCGCTTCCATGCGAGTTGATTGCCACTTTAAAGGTTAAACTCTAGGAATTTATTACTAATGAATTTGTTGTGCATACAATACACATCTAATTTTTCCATCATTACTGAAGAAACTAAGTGGCTTTTAAACCTAATTGCTTTGAATAATTAGGGCATTTTTCTTTTCAAGTGATAATCACTCTTATTTTCTTGAACTTATCTTTACTCAAATCTTAGCGCTACCTAATTTCTTTTACATATGCTAGCACTGTATGCAATATTCATAAGGCATTGATTCTACATGATTTAAATTCAATCCAGAGATTGACATGATCTTTGATCTCCTGAACCAGAGCAATCTGTATCAGATGGATGAGAAGGAAGTCAATCATAAGATATGACTACTAGTAATATCTAGGACTAGCATCTGACATGGTGTCTCTTTGTGCGGTAGAAACAACTTAAGGACTTCTCATTCCCTAAATTCACTAACACACTACATTCCATTGTGCCTCCTTCTATCACCGCTCCATAATTTGAGATCCACAAGAAGTGGATAACCATGCTTCAAAGTAGTGCATTTATTGATAGAATAGGCAAGAATTGTCAACACCATCTTCATCGAACTTTGTGCCTTGTGCAAGATGCCATGCATTTCGGAAGACACCATCAAATTGCGGTTATTCAAGTGCACATTGACTAATCAAGCCAGAAGTTGGTACAATCTTATGGAGGTTCCCACATTACCAAGTGGGAAGGTCTTCAATCTAAATTTCTTGAGAAGTACTACCCCCATCCATCACCTATCAAATCTGAAGACAAATCACATAATTTGCCATGGTTCCAGGAAAAACATTGGCCAAAGGTTGAGAGAGATATAAAGAGATCCTTTGCCATTACCCACACCACGACATCTCGCAAGTCTAGCTGATCAAAACATTCTACTAGGATGTTGACGATAACACCAAGACCTTCCTTGACACTTCTTCTAGAAGCAACTTCATATTTCATAACTTCAACAACACTGAGAGGTTGTCAAAAGAAGTTTGGAAACACAAGCCTGATCCAACTAAGAGCATGGTGGCATACTCAAAGTATCCAAGGCCAAAGACAAGCTTGAGCTTAAATCCATCACTGAATCTCTTCAGAAGCTTGCTTTGAAGAAAGACCTCCTAGAGTCCTATTTCAATGCCTATGAAAGAACGTGACAACCACAACATATGCAACAAGTAAAGGTTTTTTTTCTTCTACTAGGCTTGTAAATGCCATGACCATACCACTCATTAAATGTCAAATCCTTTATAAGACCATCGTGAATAATAGTCCTACAAAATCTTAAATTGGACCATAGATAGATAATCTCAACTCCATCCAAAACCAAGTCTACCACAACTAAAACTAAAACCATGGTCCCTCAGGTTTCCAATAGAATAACCAAAAAATCTTTAAGAACCAAGGAAACTAACTAGAATAAAAGTTCTAGAATCTAAATCAAGGCCCTTAATTGCAGCAACCTCGTGCCCCTCCATCTAATGATGAGAGTTTTTCTACTATAGAGAAGATCCTCTAGTTTCAGTAGTCCATGATTTCTAGTCAGCAAGCCATGATCGCTAGTCAGCAAGATTATAAAAAATCCATTGATTCCCAGCTAGCTCAATTTATTACATCTTTACACCCTCCCACGAGAGTTTTTTAAGGAAAATAGAACCCAATCTGAAGCATATGGAAATATTTAAATTTTTGATAACTCACTCTAGACTTAACCCTCTAGAGAAGGTGAGCCCATTTACTAAGATAGCATGCGGTTATTGCTTAGAGAACAACAACATCTAGACCAAAAACTTCCACACCACAATCAGATGTCCCTATTTATAAGCCATGTATCACGGTTGGTTAAATCAAAACTGATTGGATTCCAAGTTCAATGAATTTGTAGATACCATGAAAAAGTTGTATGTCAATATCCCATTACTCAATGACCAAATTCCTCATAGGAATAAATTATTTAAGCTTTTGCTTAATACTAAATGCATAACTAAAAAATGTTAAACAGTGAAATTAGCAAGAACATCATCAGACACCATTGAGAATAATATGCCTCATAAACACAAGGATCCAGGGTCCTTTGGGATTACATGATCTATAAGTGGTTCTACTAGCAAAATAGGACTATTCAATCTCAGATCCAACATTTCTATCATATCTCTTAGCCTATGTAGGAAACTCAGCTACCTTTGATCATGTTTTCCTTTGAACCCTACCTTTCCTTCTTCCTCTTTCTTGGCCGTGAGACTATGGAGCAACCATAGTGGCTATCTTGAGGGAAAATTCTTTTCACAAGGATTGAAAACTATGGTTTGACAATGCTGGTACATAAGTGAGATGAAGCTTTCTTCTCTTTCTCTTTTCTTCTCTCTTGTTCGGCCTAGGGTTTTCACCCTCTTTCTTGAGCTCTTATTTCACCATGGCGTTCTTCTCTTTTGAGGTGAGCTTTTGTCTGTGGAGTTGCTCTTGGTTGGATCTTCCTTATTTTTCTTAGAGATTGTGATCTTGGAGCTTGATCTTCTTCATAAGGCGGGTTGTATAACTTTCCCCTCTTCTATTATTGCACCCCAATCATGTTTGCATGTTGTTGTTCATGAACCTCTTAATGCCAATTCAGCTTGCTGATCTCCTCCACAATCAAGCCAATTTATATCATCAAGGATATATCAATAAAATTTGGGAGTTCTACATCCCTTGTGATTTTGTGGTGCTAGACATCAAGGAGGATCTCACTACACTCTTATTTTTGGCAGGACATTCCTCGCCATTGATAGGGCCTTGATTGATGTTGAAGTAGGAATTCTGAGCCTATGTGTAGAAAATCAATCTCTCGATTCTCAATCACTTGGAGGGTTTACAAAGTACACCATAGAATAAGAAGCATATTTCCTCGACCACATTGACCAATTTACTCTGATGCAACAACAACTTTTCCCCTCATACACACCATCAATTATGAGTACATGATATCCTTAGAGGATGACTATAGTGCAAAGAAGATTCAAAATGTACCTATCTACTCCATGCCAAAAGAAAGATAAACCAAATCATAGGAAAGACAACCCTTTGTCTTGAAGCCACTC
The DNA here is from genome assembly GCA_963693085.1 of Alisma plantago-aquatica. NCBI lineage: Eukaryota > Viridiplantae > Streptophyta > Magnoliopsida > Alismatales > Alismataceae > Alisma > Alisma plantago-aquatica. Next base: position 1,125,577,004 of record OY856409.1, on the reverse strand, counting down.
ATGCAAAGCACACTCCAAGTGCTCAAGAGACATCCCTTCTGCAAATAATTGTCTATTCACAGACCCCTGATGAATGCATATTCACCAGGGAATTCAATTATCATTTTTGGACAAATTCAAATCAACACATTTAATTTCACTCATTAAATATCAAAATGCATCATAATATGCAAAATTACTTAATTGATCTGATTATCAAGGTTTTAACTGAATTTATGCTGATTTAATGCAGGTCTTGATAAAGCTGAACAATCAGCTAGGGCCCATCCTCACTCACCCTTGGCTCTGACCAATCGATCTAACCAAGTGACTCCATCCATTCGATTTGAGCCCATTCAGTCTCAAGACCGTTTGAGCCCATTCGGTCTCAAGACTATTTGAGCCCATTCGGTCTTGAGACCGATAGACTAGAAGAGGCCGATTGGAGGCATAACCCAGCCGTGAGGGATTGAGCAGTGCAAAACCTTGAAGAAGAGTCTAGACCACAGTCGTTTTGAACCACCACGACCATGGTCTACTGACATCGCCATGACCGTGTTGTCGTGCCACGGTCGTGGCACACCACTAACATTGACTCTCTCTCACCCACCACACCCGTGTAAGGCAGCACGACCATGGGGCAGTAGCCTCACCACGACCGTGGTGTCATGCCACGGTTGTGGCACAATGACATCAGAGCCCAGTTTCTCACCCGCCATGCCCCTGCAAGGTAGTACGATCGTGGAGCAGCAGCATCACCACGACTGTGGTGCCTCGCCACGGCCGTGGCGCGTCGTCTCCTACCTCTGCACCTCTGCCAAGCAGCACTTCTTTGCTCCAAATGTGGCCAATTCTGGTGGCGCCACACTCTTGTACCTCTGCCCTATCGAGCAGCAGCCCCGACTCTACCACATCTACTGCTACGGCCACCGCGCACCCACTGGCTCCTTAGCTACCTGCCTCAGTACCGAACACTCAGCAATCAACACCTCTACCATGGCGCTGCTGCACAGTTTCAGATCGTTTGGAAGGGTCGCAGCTACGTGAGCAAGACCGTTTGGTCTCTTGCTTACACTGAATGGTCAGACCATTTGGAGGTTGGTTGCCAGCAGAGATTGAATGGACTTGTTCATGTTTGCAAACCGTTTGAAGCTGCTGGATGCAAGACCGTTTGGCCCCTTTCGGACCTCAGACCATTTGATCAGCAAGGGCAAAGACCGTTTGGCTGAGGCGTTGACCGAATGTAAGACCGTTTGATATCAAATGGTTTGCAAACCATTTGCCCCTTTTTGCACAGGACCATTTGGCGGAAGGCAAACGGTCTGTGAAACCGTTTGGTCTTAAGGATGTAAGACGATTTGCCTTTTTATTATCAAGACTGTTTGGTCAAAATTTGACAAGACCGTTTGAGCAAAAATATCTGCAAAACCGTTTGGACTTGAAACACAGCCCCATGCCTATAAATAGGACCAGTAGGGTCCCCTTTTGAGGTATCGGTTCCGGGATGCTGACAGGATGCCTATACATAGGTCCGATCCAAATCCAGTGCCATCCGCGCCAGTTTCATTCCACCTACTGCCCATGTTGCAACTAAGGAGGCTGAGGAGAAAAGGAAGACAGAGCGAGGGAGATTGTCCGGTATGTCTTGACAACTCCCATTCACATCCAAAACTGCTCCAACATGACGTAGAAGGCCGTATCTTCTTCACTGAGTTGCGACTACCTTCTGCACTGAGTTCATGGCGGATTTCTCTCTCTTTCTCATTCTTCTTGTTTCTCACATCATGAGCGAGTAGTACCTTTTTGTTGGGGTGCGGGGACTAGCCCCGCTGCCCATGCAAATCATGTTCTTTTGTTAAACTCTCCATGGCAATGTATATAACTCTCCATTTTGTCATTAATTGGTATGTTTGTAGTTGATTATCTACTTTCTTTCATCTTGTTCTTTCCTATATTACAAAATCTTCCATATGTGGGACGGAATGGCAGTTACAAAGTTTGACTCTTTGATGAGAACTTCTGATAAGATTCCTTGAGGTCGTAAGTGTATGATCTGTTAGGGGACAAGACATCTAGCCTACGGTGATGCTTCTGTGGTCTAAACATCCCTCAGGGAGGACCACAACCTTAGTTGTATTTTTCTATCGTCTTTGTTTATCGTCGATGTTAGTTTGTAGATCTACCACCTGCTTGCTTATCGATTAATACGGTTGATTCCCAAACTAGAAATAGAATGGGATTTCTTCGAGGTCGTAAGTGTATGATTCGTGAGGGGACGAGCCATCTAGCCTTCGGTGATGCTTCTGTGTGCCTAACGCCTATATAGGGGGCTCACAACCTTCGTTGGATTTCTGTATCTTCGGAGCTGTAAGTAAGTGATCTAGTTGGTGACGAGACATCTGATGCCTAAGGTAATGCTTACACGAACCTAACGCCCGTACGGGGGGTTCTGCAGTAGCTCTATTAGGATTGATGTATCTTGCCTGGTTTGTTTGTGATTGAATGTGTTTGCATGTGTAGCGGTGGTGAAAACCGATACCATCCCAGCGATTCCATATCATTGATCTAAATCGAACTTTAATTCAGCTTTTACTTTCTTGCAGTTAGTTTAATTAACCTCAAATCAACCAATCATTTTAATTATTAGCCTTAACTCGAACTAGACTAGACTGACTAAGATTCTTAAAAATGTTGTCCTTTGGGTTCGGTCCTTAACTATACTGCGATAAGACTCGTCCGCTTGCGGGTGGTATTATTGCACTTTGGTTTTGGTAAAAGCTCGGGGATTTCAACCCCAAGTGAGTTTGTTAGTGCGATAAAATCCCACATCAAATTCTGGCACCGTTTCCAGGGACAACGGAACCAGTTAGTCAAAACTAGTTCTTTTAAGACTAATTTAGGATTTTTCTTTTTCTTTTGACACAATCGATCATCTACTTGAATTTGACTCTACTCTGTGGTTCTCACTTTCAAAATCTTTCTATTTTTAGGTACAATCCAAGGTGTAGTGCATGCACCATTCGGACAACCGCGGACTAACAACGAGCTTTGATCTCGAGATAGACAGAACCTTTAATCATCATATTAGATAAAATCAAGCAAGGATGGCTCAAGAAGAAGAGGTAGCCTAAAGGGTAGCTCAAGCCATCAATGCACAAAGAGAGAGGCTAATGCAACAAGCCAGGGCTACGATTCAACAGGAAATCCTAGCAGCGCAAGCAGCATCGCAAGCAGCTGAACTACAAAAGGATCTTAGAGAGTTCTCAATCCCGAAAGCTGTGAATGTTCATCATCCAGTGCAACCTCCTCCCATCAACGCTCCTAATTTCGAGATAAGAGCACATTGGATCACCCTGCTTCAGAATAACCCTTTCTATGGCAAGCAAGGAGAAGATAGCCAAGAACATCTTCTTAGATTTATTGATCTATGTGCCATGACAAAACAAAATGGAGTCACAGATGATGCCATTCGACTCCGTCTCTTCAAGTATTCCCTTGCTGATAGAGCTATAAGTTGGTACAATTCACTGCAAAGTGAAATACCCATTACCACCTAGGAACAACTCCAAAATGTGTTTCTAGAAAAGTTCTATCCTCCATCTCTTACCTATGAAATTAGAGGGCAGATAACAAATTTCACTCAAGTTCTTGGAGAAACCCTTGCTGAAGCTTGGGATGGATACAAAGAGCTTCTACGCAAGTGTCCACACCACAAAATTCCCAAGAACCAACTCATTGAGATTTTCTATAGTGGTGTGGATGATGATATTAAGAGATTCCTAGATTCCTCATCTGGAGGAAACTTCATGCGTCAAAGTTATGACAGCGCATGGAGAGTCGTCACCCTGGGAGCAGAAAATCAAGCAAATTGGGGTAGATCTGTAGGTAAAGGAGTTTTGAAATTAGCTATGGCCGAAGCTACTCCCGAGTACAAATCCATCGCTGAAACCTTGAAACTCTTAGTTGCCAAGCAAGACCATATTGAATCATCTCTTGCTGCTATTGGAAGAGGACGTTCACCCACTCGACAACCGGAATAAGTCAAGTCTACTTCCCTATTCTGTGAAGCATGTAAAGGAACTGATAATTCCACCTTATCATGCAATGTTCTTTACGATGTTGTTCTGAGCAACGTATGTGGCCAAGGAGATAATGGCCAAATGGAAAATCTTAACGCTGTTAATACCATCCCTGGTCAAAGTTATTACAATCCAAATCGGAATAGGAATCATCCATGTTTTCAATATGGAAACCCCTCTGGAGCAGTAAACCCGCATCAATTTGGTTCAAACAATCAACCAAGAGGCCCACCAGGATTCCAGTATAATCAACAACAGAATTTTGGGAATCAAGGAAATTTCAAGGGGAACTTTCAGAATAGGAACTACAATAATTATCAAAACAACTCTCAGTACCAGAATCTTAATCAACAACAAGGACAACAAGCAGGACCTGTCTCTTCTGAGGACAAGTTAACAACTATTGAAACGATGTTGCAAACTCAGCAAACTATGATAGCGAACCAACAAGCCCAGCATAAGGCTATTGAATCTCAACTAGCTCAACTCGCAGCTAGCATAAAGCCACCTGTTGGAGTCTTTGCCGGCCAACCCGAGAATAATCCCAAGCATCCAGAACAGTTGAAGGCAGTCACCACCAGGTCAGGAAAAGACTATTCGGATACCCCTGTAAAGACACATGTGGTTATTATAGGCGAGGATGAACCTGTAATTGCCCAAGACTCAACAACACTAGAATCTCAAATTGATAAGACAGATAAGGGAAATCCTGAGAAACCTACTGATGAAGAAACTGAAACACTAGAACCCAATATTCCTGTATATAAGCCTCATATACCTTTCCCAGCTCGTCTAAGGCAAACCAAGCTGGATACCCATTTCAATAAGTTCAAAGAAGCTATGAAGAAGCTTCATGTTGATATCCCCTTTCTTGATGCTCTAGCTAAGATACCAGCCTGGACTAAGTACTTAAAGTCACTTATCACAAGGAAGTATATAACTGAAGAGTATGAGATAGTAAAATTGGAGACAACTACATCTGATATCATTTTGAGCAAGATGCCCAAGAAACAAAAAGACTCGGGATCCTTTGGAATTTCATGTCACATTGGCGACTCATCATGCAAGAAAGGATTGGCAGATCTCAGCACAAGCATCTCTATTATGCCACTTAGCCTGTGCAAAAGACTAGGGTTTGCAGAATTGCTTCCAACGGGCATGACCATACAACTTGCAGATAATTTGGTAACTCTTCCCATGGGAATCATCGAAGATGTCCCAGTCAAAGTGGACAAGGACTCTTATGTCCCGTGTGATTTTGTCATCATGGACATTAAAGAAGATGCCAGATATCCTCTCATCTTTGGTCGTCCATTCTTCTCCACTACAAGATCCCTAATTGATGTTGAAGCTGGCACCTTACTACTTAGATTAGGCAAAGAAACTCTCGAATTTAAAGTTTTTTAAAGTATGAGAAGACCAAGTATGCAAGAAGAAGTCTATCTGATTGACTACATTGAGCAAATGTCACTTCTGACTCAAGAGCATCATGAATTAGATGATCCTTTAGAAGTTTCTCTAACGAACCCATCAGTTGATGAAACAAATGATGAACAAGTAAAGGATTGCATCGAATCCCTCAACTCTACTAAAGAAGATGTTGAAGCCACTAGTGAAGAACTCAAAGCTATGGAAACTACAGAAGAAACATGTGAAAAACCAGAGGCTCCCAAAATGAAGCCCCTGCCCGAGGGACTGAAGTACGAGTTTATAGATGATCTCAAAGTTTTCCCAATTATTATAAATTCCGATCTAACAGCTGAACAAGAAGATAAACTCCTGAAGGAATTAAGGGAAAGAAAGAAAGCCATCAGTTATAAAATGAGTGACCTCACTGGGGTCAGTCAAGTGATGTGTATGCACAAGATCCCTATGATGGAAGATCACAAGCCTACTATTGAGCATCAACGGAAATTGAATTCAAATATGAAGTAAGTGGTTCGTCGCGAGATCATTAAACTGCTCATAACTGGAATAATCTATCCAATATTAGATTCACCATGGGTGAGCCCAGTGCATGTAGTCCCGAAGAAAGGTGGAACAACTATTATACAGAATGAAAACAATGAACTCATCCCCACTCGAACAGTCACAGGGTGGAGGATGTGCATAGATTATAGAAAATTAAACAAGGCAACTCGAAAAGATCATTTTCCAATGCCTTTCCTTGATCAAGTCCTAGAAAGGTTGGCTCATCAAGAATATTTCTGTTATCTTGATGGTTACTATGGATTCTATCAAATACCCATACACCTAGATGACCAAGAGAAAACAACTTTTACCTGCCCATTCAGAACATACACATTTAAAAGAATGTCGTTTGGTCTCTGTAATGCACCTGCAACTTTCCAACGTTGCATGGCTGCCATATTCGCTGGTCTTACTGAAATAATTATGGAGGTTTTCATGGATGATTTTTCTGTATACGGAGATTCATTCGATTCATGTCTAAAGCACCTCTCCCTGGTCCTCAAACGTTGTGAAGAAGCACATCTTGTGCTGAATTGGGAAAAGTGCCATTTTATGGTAAAGGAAGGCATTGTCCTGGGCCATAGGGTCAGCAATAGAGGAATTGAAGTAGATAAAGCCAAGATTGAAGTAATTTCTAAACTGGCCATTCCAACAAATGTAAAAGAAGTCCGTGCTTTCCTAGGTCATGTAGGATTTTATAGGAGATTCATAAAGGACTTTTCAAAGATAACCAAGCCAATGACAAATTTGTTACTAAAAGATGCTGATTTCAATTTTGATGAAGAGTTTGTCAAAAGCTTCAACACACTAAAGTGGGCTCTCACAACAACACCCATCATTATAGCTCCCGATTGGGACCACCCTTTTGAAATTATGTGCGATGCCAGTGACTATGCTGTGGGCGCTGTTTTAGGGCAATGTATAGAGAAGAAACATTATGTGATCTATTATGCATCAAAAACTCTTGATGAAGCCTAGAGGAATTATGCAACTACTGAGAAAGAACTTCTAGAAGTCGTGTATGCCTTTGACAAGTTCAGATCCTACCTAATTGGTTCAAAGGTCATTATCTACATAGATCACGCTGCCATTCATTACCTTCTAACAAAGAAAGATGCAAAACCTAAGTTAATAAGATGGATTCTCCTTCTGTAAGAATTTGATCTAGAGATCAGAGATAAAAAGGAAACAGAGAATGTTGTAGCAGACCACCTCAGTCGCATCCACACTCTGGATACTGAGAAGATTCCAATCAATGATTCCCTTCTAGATGATCAACTAATGAAGGTCTCATAAGCTATACCATGGTACTCAGATTTTGTGAACTACCTCACTGCTGGGGTTATTCATCCTCAATGCACCAGAAATGCACTGAATAAATTTATGCATGATGTGAAACAATATCACTGGGATGAGCCATATCTTTTTAAGCTATGTGCTGATGGTCTTTACAGACGATGTATTGCTGAGGAATAAACCAAACTCATTCTAGAGCACTGCCACTCTGGCCCAGTTGGAGGCCACATGAGTTCTAAGAAGACTGCAATAAAGGTTTTGCAATGTGGATTCTTTTGGCCAACCATATCCAAGGATTCCTACAACTTTGTTCTATCATGTGACAAATGTCAAAGAACAGGTAACATTATGAAGAGAGATGAGATGCCACTTAAGTTGTGGTAAGAAATTGAGATATTTGATGTTTGGGGTGTGGACTACATGGGGCCATTCCCATCTTCTTATGGATTTTCTTACATCCTTGTATCAATTGATTATGTCTCAAAATGGGTTGAAGCTATACCAACTGTCACAAGTGATTCCAAACCCATCATCAAATTATTCAAAGATATTATTTTCCCCCATTTTGAAGTGCCACGAACCGTGATATCTGACGGAGGGTCTCACTTCCTTGAAAGAAGCTTTGAAGATTTACTGAGAAAATATGGTGTAACACATAAGGTAGCCTCGCCCTACCATCCACAAATGAGCGGACAGGTAGAGGTTTCTAATCGTCAACTAAAGGCTATTCTGGAAAAAACTGTAGGCCGCAATCGAAAAGATTGGTCAGTACAAATCAACGACGCATTATGGGCCTATAGAACTGCTTACAAAACTCCCCTCGACACTACACCCTTCCGATTAATATATGGAAAGGCTTGCCACCTACCTATCGAATTGGAACATAAGGCATGGTGGGCAATAAAACAACTGAATTTTGACATAAAGAAAGAAGGTCAAGCCAGGGTTTTGCAACTTCAAGAGCTGGATGAACTCAGGATGGTAGCTTATGAGAATGCACGAATCTACAAAGAACACACCAAACTTTGGCATGATGGTCATTTGAAAAGAAAAGACATACAAGTGGGAGACCAAGTTCTACTGTTCAACTCAAGGTTGAAGTTATTCCCAGGGAAACTCCGCTCCCGCTGGTCTGGACCATACATTGTCAAAAGCATCTCCCCACATGGTGCTTTCACTTTATGGAGCAAAAAGTCGGGTGAATTTGTGGCGAACGGCCAACGCTTGAAAAGATATTTCACCACAACAAATATGAGTACCGAAGAAATAATAGATCTCTCTAATCCAAAGGAACCACTGTGAAGTTGAAGATATCAAGTTGAGCCATCAACATAAAACAAAGGCGCTTGTCAGGAGGCAACCCGATAAATAAATTCATATTTAGTTTTCAATTTTGAATTAGAAAATTTTCCTTAATTTTGTTTTCACCTTTTAGATAATTTTGTACCAAATAAAATTCACATCATGAGATGCTATCTTGAGTTCTGATTAATCTTTCTTTAGATATTCAGACGAAGGACGTGCACTGTCTGGAATGCAACCACATCCAGTGATCCAAACTGCATGAAATTTCCCCTCCATCTCAGATTTAGAGTTTGCTCGGGATGAGCAAATTTCTATGTTTGGGGTGGAGGATAGGTGGTACGTACTTCACCTTCCACCTACATCCATTCTTTTCATAGTCTTACTTAAGTTCTCACTGTCACATTCTTGATAAAAATGTTCAAAATTTTCAATGTTTTTCAAAGAAATTGAACAAATATTTGATGAATTTTTGACACTTCCTGTTTCATGAAAAATCACTAACTAAACTACTATGCATTTTGAATCATTATATCCTCCTTATTCGAAGTAAATCCTCAGAAGGACCACTTTTTGAAACAAGCCTTTTGATTGAAATAATCTTGTGAAGCTTATGATTCCTAACATCATGATACTTTTGCAAAAATGATAAGTGTCCATCAAACTGATAGGGATCAAACACGTCATGCTTCCTAACTGATTTGTGGAACAATAGCATGGAATCCCCACCAGATCCTCATCAAGTCATTATTTGAGTAGAGTATGATAAAGAGAATGACCCGTTGCACTGAATTGTAAATCAAGTTGCATTCTGATCTGAACTCTCTTCTACACTTCTTCTACCATCTTTGTATCCCTCCATCCATAAAAAAAACAAAATAGCCAAAAGCTGTGCCATACCCTAAGTTTGGGGTGGCACGCCACTTCCCTCTATATCCGCTTCTTCCATACCCCTAATAAATAAATAGGGGCGTACCACCAAAAATGCAATCTCGAGTCGAATAGAGGAGAGATTTGCACACAAAAAGATGCCAAAGCGCACACAAAAAGAAATAAAAATCTCAAGTCGAATAGAGGAGAGATTTACTTCTTCTGTCCATACCACCTTTCACTCCCTTTTCTACCTAATGGTACAATGATTGCCTACCCTATCCTGAAAAACACCAATGTCAGATCAAATGCACACTTGTTGTTCTACGGGTGTCTCTGGACTCTTACAAAACTCTTTGACATGCTTGTTGTTGGAAAAAGTGAGGAAGAAGTGATTTTGGAAAATGAACTCAGGAACGAAGATATGGTAAGATGTGCTTAGTGGTCTCAAGAGGTTGAGATACTGAGTCATATTGAGCAGAAAGAAAATATTCGTGATGTGAAGATGAAGCAATCACATGAATTGAAAGTATTCATTTGGTGACTATTTTAGATTTTGTGTTACTCGAGGACGAGCAACGTTTAAGTTCGGGGTGTTTTGATGAATGCATATTCACCAGGGAATTCAATTATCATTTTTGGACAAATTCAACTCAACACATTTAATTTCACTCATTAAATATCAAAATGCATCATAATTGTTGACCTAGGTGTTGCACATTGCCCATATTTTGATAATGACTTAACCATTCCATTCATATGTATCTAACAAATCTATTTGAGATCATTGCAGATATTAGATACAAGAAAAGAATCACTTTTATCTCCATAGCTTCTCTTCCGGCACATGCAAAACATGTGACTTTTAACCGCTTTGTAATATAGCCCTTAGAGGCTTAGAACATTTTATGTAATCACTCATAATCATGTTTTGCATTGTATCTAAGATGGATAAAATGATTGGGACTCAAAAATCCATCGTTTGTACAGTTTATGAAAATTCCAAAATACCCTTAACAGGGATTTTGTCGGCCGAATTACAAACTCGGCCGATCCATGTATTGTGGAATTTTCTGGGCTGTCGGCCGAGTTTCCAACTCAGCCGATCCCTGTTCGGTCGAGTTTCAATGATAGGAAACTCGGCCGATCCACTGGTCAGTCAAGACTGAAGGTCGACTGATCGGTCGAGTTTCCCCATGGAAACTCGGCCGACAGTCTGCCTCTCAGACTTGTCGTCTAGTGTGTCGGCCGAGTTGCCTTTAATGAAACTCGGCCGATCGAACTGTACTGGAATGCAGAAAAAACAATTCCAACCGTTGGAGGAGTTGGTGGGACTCAAAATAGATCCGTTGCAAGTTGTAAAACGGCTAGTTTGTGCCACTTAACTCACCCAACCTCAAAGGGACACCCTCAACTATAAATAGGACCTCTTGGACTTCATTCCAAGGTTGCTCATTCACATATGCTTGGTCCTTGCCTTAGTTGAGTGGTTTCTAATCCTTTGAGCCCCTTTCTCTCTCTACCTTCAAAGCAAATTCGTGAGTATGAGTGAGTTAGGATCCCATGTATGAGAGCTATCATTTGTAATCTTGTAAAGCTCTCCTTTCCACTTCTCCCATCTCCATTCTCTATGAAGATTGATTGAAGTTTCTTCTCCGAGTGAAAGAGAAGAAGGTTGCTGTTCTTCCCCAAGTGAAGGAGAAGAAGGCTAGCTGCTCCAGGCCTCCGAGTGAAGGAGGAAGGTGCTAAAGCTCTCCAAGTGAAGGAGAGGTGCAAGGCAAAGCTCAAGCAAGATGGGTAATTCCTGCAAGGCCGAAGACTAGAGCAAGAGTAGGTAAGTCCTTTGAAGAAGGCTGAAGACTACTTGCTTGGTGGGTAAGTCCTTGGTGAGGTTGAATATCTTGGCTTGATATATAAGTCCTTGGATGGTTGGTAGTTGTAGCTTGTAATCTTATTGTGTGAGATATATATAAGAGAACCAAGTTACAAATCCTAGAGCCTAACCAACTCTAGGTAGTGGACTGACATTGCTCCTAAGTTTAGGACATGGAACCACTCTAAACCACCTGTCCAAGTGCATGATTTCCTTGTCTCTTATCCTTGCTTTGTATGCTAGTTTAGGACATCAAATTGCTGTTTTGAATTGTGTTCTGCACTTAATATAATTTGGTGGTCTAATCACTTTTGTGAAGTTTGTGAAGCTCTATTCAACCCCCCCTTCTAGAGCCCATTGATCCAACAAGTGGTATCAGAGCAGGTCTTCTCCAAGCTACTTCAACAAGTAGGAGAAGATGGGCGATTCAGCTCTTGGGTCACTCAATCTTGAAGGAAGCTTCTCCATGAGACCCCCGGTCTTCGACGGCACAAACTTCCTATATTGGAAGAGAAGGATGCAATTCTACATCCAAGGTGTGAGCTACGAGATGTGGAAGATAGTCCATCTCAAGTATGAAGAGCCAAAGGGGGACATCACCACGTGGACGGAAGATGAGATGAAGCGTGCTCAACTCAATGCTAAAGCCATTAGCATCATCTACGCCGCCCTCTCTCCATCGGAGTTCAACCGCATCTCTTCATGGGACACGGCTCATGAGATTTGGCACAAGCTATGTGTCACATATGAAGGGACGGAGCAAGTCAAGGAGGCCAAAATCTATATGCTTGGTGGCCTACTTGAGAATTTCAAGATGGGGAAGAATGAAAGAGTTGCGGACATGTACACAAGGCTAAACGTCATCCTCAACAGTCTTGCAGCCCTTGGGAGTGTCATGGATAGAGGTACCATCAATGCAAAGATCTTGAGATCTCTTCCAAAGAGATGGGAGCCAAAGGTCACTTCAATTGAAGAAGTCTACAAGCTGAGCGAGTTGTCAACCGAGGAGCTGGTTGGTAATCTCCAAGCACATGAACCAAGGCTCGACAAGCAAGAGGAAGAGGAGAAAAGAGAAGAGAAGGAGTCCAAGAAGATGAAGGACACAGCCTTCAAAGCTCAAGTTGAAGAAATGATGCGGCAACAACAACTTGCCATGAAGTCTCCCTGCCCTTCCTCAAGCGAAGATGAAGGTGCAAATGATCATGAAGCCAACTATTCAAAAGGAAGACACTTCAAGGGCAAGCCATCATCCTCCACTCCTAGATGCTACGAATGTGGTCAAAAGGGCCACTACAAGAATGACTGCCCAAAAGCCAAGAAGGGCTATCATAAGAGCAGCCACAAGAAGGATGACAAATACAAAAGAGAAGCCAAATACAAGAAGAAGAACAAGAAGGAGAGAAGACCCAAAGATGCAGCTCATGCGGCATGGGAGGAGTCCTCTACTTCAAGTTCCTCAAGCTCCGAGGATGGTGAATGTCACCTTGCACTCATGGCTTCTACTAGTGAAGAAGTAATTGAGGTAAGTGAGGTAAGCAAGGTAAGTGATGAAAGTTTACTTGATTTATCTAAGGAAACCCTCATTGAAATGCTTAATGATTGTCAATCATCTTTTGCTAAATGTAAAGCTAAAAGAAAAAGATTAGGAAAGATAGTTGATGATCTCTATGCCAAGATTGACATTCTAGATCAAAATGAGAAATTACATCTTGATAGCATAGATTCTTTACAAGGGCAATTTCTAGACCTTGAACTTCAATACAATGGAGTAGAGGTTGAGAATGGTACTTATCTTAAAACTATTGAAAATCTTAAGATAGAGAACCAAAATTGCCTAGATGAGCTAGATGTTCTAAAAACTGAAAATGTTGAACTTAGGCTTATTGATGATGCTAGAAGAAATGAAGTGTATGCTTATCAAAGAGAAATTGTTGTCCTTAAATCTGAAAATGCTAAACTTCTTGCACAAACAAATGATTTATCTTCTAGACCTATCTTGCCTAGAAATGAAGTTGCTAACTTAACTCTTGAAAAAGACTCTCTTCTTACTAAAGCCCTCTGTCTTGAGGCCGACCTGTTGCATGCTAGAGAAGATCTTGCTAGTTTATCTACTACCATTACAAATCTTAGTGATGATAATGCTAAATTAAGATCTACTTTGCAAAGGTTTCTTTCGGGTAAGAAGTCTCTAAATGATGTTCTAGAGCACTCTACCAAACAAGTTGGTACTAGTGGTCTAGGATACAATGCGACTACTCCAAAAGGTAAGAAGAAGAAAAAGGGTAAGAAAAAGAGTGTGGAAACTCCAATTTTCAATGGAGAGTCTTCCGGCTCTAAAAATCCCATGGTATGTATGCATTGCAAATGTGATGATCATTATTCTACCTATTGTCCTTACAAGCCTAAGGGGACCAACCCAAATATGAAATGGGTCCCCAAGCTAACCCCGGACCCCAAAGTTTGAGTTGGGTTCCGACATCCTCTTTTCTTGCAGGTCACAAAGAAATGGATTGTTGATAGTGGCTGCTCTAAGCACATGACTGGAGAAATCAGCCATTTCAACAAATTTGTGAAGAAGAAAGGAGGATCGGTAACCTTTGGGGACAACAAAAAGGGTAAGGTTATAGGTGAGGGTGATGTAGGTAATGATTTGTGCATCAAAAATGTTTTGCTTGTTGATGGCCTACATCACAACTTGATTAGTGTTAGCCAATTATGTGATAATGGTTATCTTGTGCTCTTTACTTCCTTAGAATGCTTGCTTCTAGATTCCCTGTCCTATAATGTCATATATAAGGGAACTAGAAATGGTAATCTATATGTGATTGTTCTTGATGCTTTAAAGCCCATACTAAATAGATGCTTAGTCGTGGATAAAAACGATCTTTCGCTTTGGCATCGACGTTTGGGTCATGTGAACTTGCATCAAATGAAGAAACTAGACAAAAAGGACTTGGTTCGAGGACTTCCCAAATTGGATTTTGAAAAGGATGAGGAATGTCAACCTTGTACCCAAGGGAAACAAACCAAATCCTCTTTCAAGTCCAAAGGGGTCATGAGTACCAAGAGAGTTCTAGAGCTTCTTCATATTGATCTCTTCGGACCTATGAGAACACAAACGCTTCGCGGCTCCAAGTATTGTCTTGTTATCGTCGATGATTTTTCTAGATATACTTGGACTTTCTTTCTTGTTTCCAAAAGCGACACCCTTGACGTTTTCTCGAGCTTTTGCAAACGAATCGAAAACGAAGCTTCTTGTCATGTTGTTTCCATCCGTAGTGATCATGGGGGAGAGTTTGAAAATGATCTTTTTGAACGTTTTTGTGAAAAATCGGGTTATTCGCACAATTTCTCTTCTCCTCGCACACCCCAACAAAATGGAGTTGTTGAGAGGAAGAATAGATCGCTACAGGAAATGGCTAGGACCATGCTTCTTGAGTATGACACTCCTAAGAAGTTTTGGGCTGAAGCCGTTAGCACCTCATGTTTTGTGCAAAACCGAGTTTTCACTCATCCTACTTTTAAGAAAACCCCCTATGAGCTATGGCGTGGTAGGAAGCCGTCGATTGATTTCTTTCATGTGTTTGGATGTCCATGTTTTGTTTTGAACACCAAGGACTCTCTCGACAAGTTTGATCCGAAATCCTACAAGGCTTTCTTCCTAGGCTATAGCACTACTAGCAGGGCTTTTAGAGTGTTTAACATTGAACTATCTAAAATAGAAGAATCCATAAATGTTAAATTTATTGAAACTAACCCTGGTATTGGCAAGCATTTGGGTGATGATGATGTTGCAGATGAAATCATTCCTATCTTAAAAGAGCTCAACATCAAAGACAAAGGCAAGCAGGTTGAAGAAGAAGAAAAAGAAGAAGAAAGAAAGGATCCCACTCCCCGCTTTGCAAAGAATCACCCCAAGGAGTTGATCATTGGCAATCCGTTTGAAAGAGTGAGGACACGGGCTGCACACAACAAAGAACAAGCAGACAGTGCCTTCATCTCTCAACTGGAGCCAAAGAACATCAAAGAGGCCCTTGGTGATGATGAGTGGATCCTTGCCATGCAAGAAGAGCTTGAGCAGTTCGAGAAGAACCGTGTGTGGACCTTAGTGCCAAGACCAAATGATAGAAAGATCATTGGTACCAAATGGGTCTACCGCAACAAGCTTGATGAGCAAGGAAAAGTGGTAAGGAACAAAGCAAGGTTAGTAGCTCAAGGTTATAATCAACAAGAAGGTATTGATTTTGATGAAACCTATGCTCCTGTTGCTAGATTAGAATCTATTCGTATGCTACTTGCCTTTGCTAGTCATAAAAATTTCTTGCTTTATCAAATGGATGTTAAAAGTGCGTTTTTGAATGGTACAATCGAGGAGGAAGTATATGTTGCTCAACCTCCGGGCTTTGAAAATGATAAGTTACCCAATCATGTCTATTTCTTGCAAAAAGCTCTCTACGGACTCAAACAAGCACCTCGAGCTTGGTATGAGAAACTAAAGAACTTTTTGTTAGATAACGGGTATATCATGGGCAAAGTTGATTGTACTTTGTTTCTAAAACACACTTCTACCCATTTTCTCATAATTCAAATATATGTGGATGATATTATATTTGGCGGAACTGACCTTGATCTTTGCAAAGAGTTTGGTTCTCTTATGCAGAGTGAATTCGAGATGAGTATGATGGGTGAGCTGACCTTCTTCCTCGGCTTCCAAATCAAACAAACCAAGGAGGGTAACTTCATCAACCAAGGCAAATATACACTTGAACTTCTTAAACGCTTTGGGATGGAGAACATGAAGCCAATGGATACGCCCATGTCAAACACTGCAAAACTTGACAAGGATGAAGAAGGTGAGAAGGTAGATGAGAAGCTCTATAGAGGTATGATCGGAAGTTTACTTTACTTAACTGCCTCTAGACCTGATATAATGTTTAGTGTTGGCTTGTGTGCCCGCTTTCAATCAAGCCCTAGGAAATCACATCTTATTGCTGTCAAGAGGATTTTGAGGTACTTAGCCAAAACTCCAAATTTTGGACTATGGTACCCTAAGTCAAGGGACTTTACTCTTGTAGCATATAGTGATGCTGACTACGCAGGTTGCCTGATTGATAGAAAGTGCACAAGTGGCACTTGCTTCCTCTTGGGACCATGCTTGGTGTCTTGGTTCTCCAAGAAACAGAGCACAGTGGCATTATCAACTACCGAAGCTGAATACATTGCAGCCGGAAGTTGTTGTGCCCAGGTCCTATGGATGAAGCAAATGCTCCAAGACTTTAACATTCATTTTGATGCTTCTCCTATTTTCTGTGATAATACTAGTGCAATAAATCTTTCTTATAATCCAATATTGCATAGTAGAGCCAAACACATAGAAGTTCGTCATCATTTTCTCCGTGATCACATTGTCAAAAAGGATATTTATATCACACATGTGGATACGGAAAATCAGTTGGCGGACATTTTCACTAAACCACTTGCTAGAGAACAATTTAATTTTATTAGATCAAAATTGCTTATAACCTCTCTTGATGATGTTGAATTGCTCTCTAATTAGTTGGTTACATCTTATGTGTGTTGCTCTTGCTTATAAATGCTTTGATTGCTCAAAATGCGTGTTTTTGATAAAATTTTATCTTGTTTCTATCTCTTCTTCGGGCTTTTCTCGCAAATCGGGTTTTAATCGACAAATAGTACCCTATGATGATGGGAATGTGCCTAAATATGCTTAATATACAACCTAGTCCAATCAGAAAAATTGCGTTAGGTCATTTGAGGCTAGGACTAGATTCTAGGTTTTTCCCACATCAGAGTTTTTGTCGGCCGAGTTGGAAACTCGGCCGATCGGTCGGGACAGGGCACCTGTGTGTTCTGTCGGCCGAGTTTCCTCTCCCTGGAACTCGGCCGATCGACGGCAGACGGGTTTAATATATATAGGAATCGGCCGACTTGCTCCCTCTCAACTAGAGCAAAGTCGACCGAACCCTAGCCGCCCAGCTCGACCCTTCCTCCCCTGGTGCTCTCCTCTCTCTCTCCGGCCGTTTTTGCCCCCAAATCGGTTCGTTCGTGCGTCCTTGCTGCTCTTGAGGTGCCGCCTGTTCTCTCTCTCCGCGTGGATCGGCTCCGTTGCCTCGTTCTCCTCTCCCATGAGGTCCCAACGCCGAAAACGTGCTGTTCCTCTCCCTTCCCCTGCGGTTCCTCTAGCGCCGAGGTATATGTCGTTTGATAATCTATCTTTTGTCGACAATGCTGCGGTTGCTCGCTACAAAGAGCTCCTTCCTCGCTCTCCCTTTCCTTTTCGTGCTCTTTATCAGCCGCATACCTATCACGCCGACCTTTTCGACGCTTGTAAAATCTTTCGCACACATCATCTTGAAGCCTTTTGTATTGAGGATGCCCGTTTTCATAATCTCAAGTATAGCACCAAAGCCGTCAGTCAATTCTACGCTAACTTGCGGTGGAATTACGACTCTTTGGTTCCCCCTTCGGACACCTCAATCGTTTTGACATCTATGATCGCCGGCCAGCCTTTTCATATCACCGAACGATCTTTCAATCTTTATCTCAACGGAGATGTTGGCACGGCGTCGTGGATTTCCGATTACCCTGCTTATTTTGATCTTCTGCACCCCGAGGACATCTATAAGGCACTCGAGGTTGACTTGACTGACATTCATAAGTTTCTCAAGCTCCCCGACTTTCCCTATAGAAAGAAGGGCACTTTGCCATCGTCCGCCCTGTCCTCCTCTCGCCGTGTTTTGGCGTTCGTTCTCAGCTGTAATGTCCACCCCAAGAAAAACCAAACGGACATCGCTGAGAACACTGCTATGATGTTGTATCTGCTTTTGAACAACCATGGAGTCAAATGGGCCCGGTATATCCTTCACCACATGACCTGTTTTGACTCCGGAAAGAACACAAAGGGCACCCATCTTCCTTATCCTGCCCTAATTTGTGGTCTTTTCCAATCTGCTACTGGTAAATCTCTTTTCACCGACTTTCTCTACCGTCCTGATCGGAAAGGAGTTTATATCAGTGAGACCACTCTTCAGAAGAGTGTCCCTACCTCTGGTGCATCATCATCTTCTGCTCCACCACCACCTCCACCTCCACCATCATCTGATGCTCCACCACCTCCACCCTCCACAGCTGCACCACCTCCTCCTGAGCCATCTTTCCGACCTCCTCCGCAGCCGGCTTATGCTGACTTCCATGTCTCCAATGAGGCCCTCATGGGGTACCTCATGCATCAGCAAGCCTACAACATGCAGGTCCAGCAACATCACCATCAGGATCTGTGCCACATCATGTCGTCCATGTCTCTGTCTTGCCCTCAGCCCTACCCCACCTACGAGCCCTACCCCGGTGGCGACTACGCATCTTATGCGTATAGTCAGTTTTATCCTCCTCCACCCCCTTCTGCTTCCGCTGATCACTCTGCAGGTGGATATACTCACTCTCCTCCGGTTCTGGCGCTCCCAGGTGGCCGTCTGTCTGAGCTTTTGGCCCAGTACTCTTCTTCTGCTCCCCCCATTGAGGTTGCTTATGAGCTACATGCTCTTGGCATGACTTGGGCTGAGCAGAGTGCGCGGTGGGCTGGACGTGCTTTTGGTCCTCCCGACGAGGATATGGCTGATCAGGATGATGCTGACACTGACGCTGATGAGGCTACTGCGACGGATGCCGAAGACGATGACGATGACGATGCCGATGCTGAAGACGAGGCTACACCAGCTGCTGCTCCTCCTTCAGATGATGGAGATGAGGACTACCAGCCCGACGAGGACATGGAGGCTGCCGTTGATGATGTTGACATCGATTAGTATAGCTTAGAGTAGATGTGTCTAGATTAGTCTCGGATGACCATGATATATCTTTTTGGACTATGATTGTACTATTTACATTAGGCACATCATCTGAGTTGTACTATTGCTACTCCATTCGTTCGTGTAGTTTTTGTCTTATGCTTTCTTTTGGAAACACTTTGTATGGCTTATCTTATAGTGTGTTCCATATTTTGATGAATGACAGGTTTCTGATTTCATGCTTTATCTTGATATTTATCTGTTTCTCTATGTTTTGGTTGATTGAGTGTTTGGAGAAGACCTTGCTTTTATGCTCTTCAACACCCCCCCTGCCTTTTTGAGATGACAAAGGGGGAGAAAGACCTCAATCATATTGTTTTTATTGCTTGTATGGTTCTTTTCTTGTCTATAAACTGAAATACATCTAGACTTGTTTAGAATCATATAGTATCTATATATGCTATGTCTGCTTGTGTGTTAACTAACTATGCAGGAACGAGTAAGCATGAATTGAGGGGGAGCATTACAAATTGATCATATTTGCATCCCCTTGCAATTCCCTAAAGAAAAGGTATAATTTTCAAATTCTTTTCAATATGTTGAGGAATGGTTTGTCATTGTCAAAAAGGGGGAGAATGTTGACCTAGGTGTTGCACATTGCCCATATTTTGATAATGACTTAACCATTCCATTCATATGTATCTAACAAATCTATTTGAGATCATTGCAGATATTAGATACAAGAAAAGAATCACTTTTATCTCCATAGCTTCTCTTCCGGCACATGCAAAACATGTGACTTTTAACCGCTTTGTAATATAGCCCTTAGAGGCTTAGAACATTTTATGTAATCACTCATAATCATGTTTTGCATTGTATCTAAGATGGATAAAATGATTGGGACTCAAAAATCCATCGTTTGTACAGTTTATGAAAATTCCAAAATACCCTTAACAGGGATTTTGTCGGCCGAATTACAAACTCGGCCGATCCATGTATTGTGGAATTTTCTGGGCTGTCGGCCGAGTTTCCAACTCAGCCGATCCCTGTTCGGTCGAGTTTCAATGATAGGAAACTCGGCCGATCCACTGGTCAGTCAAGACTGAAGGTCGACTGATCGGTCGAGTTTCCCCATGGAAACTCGGCCGACAGTCTGCCTCTCAGACTTGTCGTCTAGTGTGTCGGCCGAGTTGCCTTTAATGAAACTCGGCCGATCGAACTGTACTGGAATGCAGAAAAAGCAATTCCAACCGTTGGAGGAGTTGGTGGGACTCAAAATAGATCCGTTGCAAGTTGTAAAACGGCTAGTTTGTGCCACTTAACTCACCCAACCTCAAAGGGACACCCTCAACTATAAATAGGACCTCTTGGACTTCATTCCAAGGTTGCTCATTCACATATGCTTGGTCCTTGCCTTAGTTGAGTGGTTTCTAATCCTTTGAGCCCCTTTCTCTCTCTACCTTCAAAGCAAATTCGTGAGTATGAGTGAGTTAGGATCCCATGTATGAGAGCTATCATTTGTAATCTTGTAAAGCTCTCCTTTCCACTTCTCCCATCTCCATTCTCTATGAAGATTGATTGAAGTTTCTTCTCCGAGTGAAAGAGAAGAAGGTTGCTGTTCTTCCCCAAGTGAAGGAGAAGAAGGCTAGCTGCTCCAGGCCTCCGAGTGAAGGAGGAAGGTGCTAAAGCTCTCCAAGTGAAGGAGAGGTGCAAGGCAAAGCTCAAGCAAGATGGGTAATTCCTGCAAGGCCGAAGACTAGAGCAAGAGTAGGTAAGTCCTTTGAAGAAGGCTGAAGACTACTTGCTTGGTGGGTAAGTCCTTGGTGAGGTTGAAGATCTTGGCTTGATATATAAGTCCTTGGATGGTTGGTAGTTGTAGCTTGTAATCTTATTGTGTGAGATATATATAAGAGAACCAAGTTACAAATCCTAGAGCCTAACCAACTCTAGGTAGTGGACTGACATTGCTCCTAAGTTTAGGACATGGAACCACTCTAAACCACCTGTCCAAGTGCATGATTTCCTTGTCTCTTATCCTTGCTTTGTATGCTAGTTTAGGACATCAAATTGCTGTTTTGAATTGTGTTCTGCACTTAATATAATTTGGTGGTCTAATCACTTTTGTGAAGTTTGTGAAGCTCTATTCAACCCCCCCTTCTAGAGCCCATTGATCCAACAATAATATGTAAAATTACTTAATTGATCCGATTATCAAGGTTTTAACCGAATTTATGCTGATTTAATGCAGGTCTTGATAAAGTTGAACAATCAACTAGGGCCCATCCTCACTCACCCTTGGTTCTGACCAATCGATCTAACCAAGCGACTCCATCCATTCAGTTTGAGCCCATTCGGTCTCAAGACCATTTGAGCCCATTCAGTCTCGAGATCGATAGACTAGAAGAGGCCGATTGGAGGCATAACCCAGCTATGAGGGATCGAGCAGTGCAAAACCTTGAAGTAGAGTCTAGACCACAGTCATTTTGAGCCACCACGGCCATGGTCTACTGACATCTCCACGACCGTGTTGTCATGCCACGGCCGTGGCACACCACCAACATCGACTCTCTCTCACCCACCACGCCCGTGTGAGGCAGCACGACCATGGGGCAGTAGCCTCACCACGACTGTGGTGTCATGCCACGACCGTGGCACAACACCATCAGAGCCCAATATCTCACCCGCCACGCCCGTGCAAGGCAACACGACCGTGGAGCACCAGCATCACCACGACCATGGTTCCTCGCCACACCCGTGGCACATCATCTCCTACCTCTGCACCTCCACCAAGCAGCACTTCTTTGCTCCAAATGCGACCGATTCTGATGGCACCACACTCCTGTACCTCCGCCCTATCGAGCAGCAACCCCGACTCTGCCAAATCTACTGTTACAGCCACCGCGCACCCACCGGCTCCTTAGCTACCTGCCTCAGTACTGAACACTCAGCAATCAGCACCTCTGCCATGACGCTACTGCACAGTTTCAGACCGTTTGGAAGGGTCGCAGCTATGTGAGTAAGACCATTTGATCTCTTGCTTACACTGAATGGCCAGACCATTTGGAGGTTGGTTGCCAGCAGAGACCAAACAGACTTGTTCAGGTTTGCAAACCATTTGAAGCTACTGGATGCAAGACCATTTGGCCCCTTTCGGACCTCAGACCGTTTGATCAGCAAAGGCGAAGACTGTTTGGATGAGGCGTTGACCGAATGTAAGACCGTTTGATATCAAACGGTTTGCAAACCATTTTCCCCTTTTTGTATAGGACCGTTTGGTGGAAGGCAAACGGTATGTGAAACTGTTTGGTCTTAAGGATGCAAGACCGTTTGCCCTTCTATTCTCAAGACCGTTTGGTTAAAATTTGACAAGACCGTTTGAGCAAAAATATCTACAAAACCGTTTGGACTGGAAACAAAGCCTTGTGCCTATAAATAGGATCAGTAGGGTCCCCTTTTGAGGTATCAGTTCCGAGATGCCGACAGGCTGGCTGTACATAGGTTGCCATCCACGCCAGTTTCATTCCACCTACTGCCCATGTTGCAACCAAGGAGGCTGAGGAGAAAAGGAAGACGGAGCGAGGGAGACTGTCCGATCTATCTTGACAACTCCCATTCGCGTCCAGATCTGCTCCAACACGATGTAGAAGGCCGTATCTTCTTCACTGAGCTACGACTACCTTCTGTACCGAGTTCATGGTGAATTTCTCTCTCTTTCTCATTCTTCTTGTTTCTCACATCATGAGCGAGTAGTACCTTTTCACTGGGGTGCGTGGACTAGCCCTGCTGCCCATGCAAATCATATTCTTTTGTTAAACTCTCCATGACAATGTATATAACTCTCCATTTCGTCATTAATTGGTGTGTTTTTAGTTGATTATCTACTTCCTTTCATCTTGTTCTTTCCTATATTATGAAATCTTCCATATGTGGGATGGAATGGCAGTTACAAAGTTCGACTCTTTGACGAGAACTTTTGATAAGATTCCTTGAGGTCGTAAGTGTATGATCCGTTAGGGGACGAGACATCTAGCCTACGGTGACGCTTCTATGGTCTAAACACCCCTCATGGAGGACCACAACCTTAGTTGGATTTTGTATCGTCTTTGTTTATCATCGATGTTAGTTTGTAGATCTACCACCTGCTTGCTTATCGATTAATGTGGTTGACTCCCAAACTAGAAATAGAATGAGATTTCTTTGAGGTCGTAAGTGTATGATCCGTGAGGGGACGAGCCATCTAGCCTTCGATGACGCTTCTGTGTGCCTAACGCATGTATAGGGGGCTCACAACCTTTGTTGGATTTCTATATCTTCAGAGCCGTAAGTGATCTGGTTGGTGACGAGACATCTGATGCCTAAGGTGATGCTTACGCGAACCTAACGCCCGTACGGGGGGTTCTATAGTAGCTCTATTAGGATTGATGTATCTTTCCTGGTTTGTTTGTGATTGAATGTGTTTGTGTGTGTAGCAGTGGTGAAAACCGATACCATCCCAGCAATTCTATATCATTGATCTAAATCCAACTTTAATTCAACTTTTACTTTCTTGCAGTTAGTTTAATTAACCTCAAATCAACCAATCATTTTAAATATTAGCCTTAACTCAAACTAGACTAGACTGACTAAGATTCTTAAAAATGTTGTCCTTTGGGTTCGATCCTTAACTATACTGTGATAAGACTCGTCTGCTAGCGGGTGGTATTATTGCACTTTGGTTTTGGTAAAAGCTCGGGGATTTAAACCTCGAGTGAGTTTGTTAGTGCGATAAAATCCCACGTCAACCCCAGTTGTAGACCACACAATACCCACTCACTTTCCCCCTTCCCTCACCAAGTTCCAATCTGTGAGGACTACCATATACCTCATGAATTGAAAATACCATATGCCAATCAAGAAGAATCAAATGGGGCCATGGGTTGTCATTTTTTTGAGTACCAACCTCTAGATCCTTTTCCAATAGATGCTAGTTACCCATATGATGGGATGCCCATGCATCAATGAACCTCAATCCCACACCCCTAAACATTATTTTGTTGATTCATCTCACATCCCTCATGACCATTCATCGTCATACATCAAAGTAGTGGGAACCAATCAGGTGCAACTCCAACTATTTCCCTTGGTATTCTGACATATATCACAACATTTGTGTTAGATTACAAGAAGAAAGAATCCAAGCATAAGGGAGTGGTTTTAAAGGAAACAACCAAGTAGTCACACACAAAATCCAATTTCTACTCCTCCATGGAGGAAAACATAGGTGTCAGGACTTCGAAGATATATAGTGCACTTTTTGGGAGGCAACCCATCACTTTTTTTCACTCCATTCCAAATTTACAATTGGACTAGAAAATTTCTAAGTTCCAGGTGCAGGTGGGTGGTATGTATCTATCCCACCTGGTCTATTTCCCTTATTTTAGCATTTTTATCAACATGTTATTTAGATTTCATGTAGTTTAACTTTTATTTTTATTTTTATTTTTTCTTTCTTGCATATGTTTTGATCTTTATCTAGTCCAATTATGCATGCTTAATCAATGAACCCCTTGGGTGAAGTAAATTCTCTTGTAATAAATTCATGAACTTGCCATTTCTAGAACTCACACTATCACCTATGACCTTAAATAGAACCACTCCTTGGAAAATATGGCAAGCCATAATGGATAGATAGGAATCAAATGCAAAATGTCTTTATTTGAATTGTGTAATAACTTGTAAACTTTCTTGATTGTTGCACAATACCGAAAGAATTGAACTGATGTTATGAAACTCCCAACACTAAATTCAAAATATGTGTTTCACAAGTTCAGCCCCTTCTATATTTCTTCCATCAACGTCTTTCCCCTCCATTTCCTAAAATTTCAAAAAGCAAAAAATAGTGTGAAACTCCAAGTTTGTGGTGACACACCCTTTCACCACTCAACCACTTCTTAAATACTCATGGGGGCATACCACCAATAAAAAGACATACCAATGTGCACACAAAAAGATATAATCAATATAATTGCAAAAAAGTAAATGACCCCAAGCAGAGTAGAGGAGAGATCACCTTCTGCATACCTCCATTTCACTCAAATTTTCTACCTAGGGGAATCTACATACTCCAAAATCACTAAGACAATAAACTATGTTCTTGTGCAGTAACTCGTAAGAATATATAGGAGTACCAAAAATGGAAGGGATATGACATATTTTTCTTTGCGGGCCTTGAAATTGAGACAAGTTGTGAAACAAATTTGAGTAGAGAATGTAGAAAAAATACATTTTGTGATTTCAAGAAATCAGGGTCACTTGGCCATGAAAGGGTGTAAGGATGCAAGTAGTGCCACACAAGAGAGGAGAACATGTTGATAGTAATATATGAATTTTTTAATGTTTCATGTTGCTTGAGGATGAGCAAAGTTTATGTTTAGGGTGATCTGATGAATGCATATCCATCCATATTTTTGTATCTTTTAGATCATTCTTTAGGAACATTTGGTTGTTATTTCTTTGTTTTAGGATTCAATTGTCTTTGTTTTGCTTTTATACTAAAAAATAGAGTTTTTACTAGATTCACTCGGTTATTATAGGAATATAGCTCAATTGTATCCATTTACTCTAAAGATCAAGTACTACAAAAAATACTCTAAAAAAATGTTTGAACAACTTTATCAGTGCCTGATATATGCATATCACACTAAAATGGCCATGTATTTCACATACAAACTCCAAAACTAATGTTTAAATATGTCTTTGAAAGAAAAGTTTATTACTTACTAGAAAAAATATTCTAGATTTTCCAAACAGTTGACTAGATTTTTCAATCACTTGACTGGACTATAGACCTTCCAGTAGTGCCTTATATATACATCCCTCATCAAACCCACCATTTCTTTTGTATACAAACTCCAAATTCAATATTTCAATATGAGGTGGAAAGGAAATTTCATTATCTATATGAAAAATATGTTTCAGGACCACTTTGGACCTTGTTATCAGCCTAAAATTTGTTTGAAACTCTAGTAATGGAAATCTACAACAAAGAGAGTCAAAGAAATTGAATGATCAAAATAATTAAAGGATGGTAATGTAATAACTTTTTTGATTGCCTATGGGGACAAGAAATTAGATTTGTCAAAAATTACTTCATTGACCAGACACAAAGGCAAGTAACCATTGAGTTTCTTTATGTTTAAAAAGTTGAGCAAGCAATTGAAAAGAACATTGGCCAATTGCAACATCCCAAAATTTGCATTTAACTTAGAATGTTTGATGAAATTTCCTAATGAAAATTAACTTATGGACCTAGCAAAAAATGCCCAAGTGATAATATTTATTGTTGAATAAAGAGATAAAAGATTAAGATGAAAGACTTGGATTTTGAAAATATGAAATAGAACCTAATCGGTGAAAATACCTCCTTTTTAATTTGGATAATGGTTAACATAAAAGATAATTAATATTATCTTCTCTCTTTTCTCTCTCCTCCAAGAGAATTTCCTCAAATAGGGCCCGTATGTTGAAAAATATAAATCTTAAGTATATAACACCCCTAATCTCAAATTTAGTCAAAACAATGATGAATTCAATTTATCCTAATTTTTGTGCATTTAAATTAAGACAATGACACATGTAGTCTAAATATAAATATGATTACTTGGGAAGGTTCTAGACATTATAAATGGCTTTTGGTTCAATTTTCATATCATTTAAAGTTTATTTTGCGTGTAAATAACTTTAAAAAGTTTCTATATAGCTATAATTTCTTTTTAATCATATATTTAATGATATCGTGATCCAAACTATAGTCCAATTTTAAATGATGTCATGCGGACTGGTGCGATTCCGCTAGAGGTGCAACACACTAGCCGATTTGACCCGACTAGATGTGCCCCACGAGGTCGGAACACACATGATGGGAATTTGCTTTCGAAATTTATAAACCTAACTTAACACCTACTCACACTAAAACACTACACCTGCAAGCGCATGGGGTCGTGTTGTAGTATAGGAAGGTGGCAAGTATAGGGTCGATCCACAGGGAAAAGAGGGGGCACTAGAGCTAGGTTTAGTTTTGCTAGGTTCCTACTGCGAAGACTAGGATTAAGGGTTTAAAGGTGATTTGATTGTTAAACCACTATGAACAAATGAAGAATTAAAGACAAGAATGAAATCTATGTTAACCCTAGACTAGATTAAGACTAAGCAGGAAAGAAAGGACTAAGCTAGGTATGAAAAGGCAAATTACACTAAGGCAAGCAAGAGAGAAGTAAAAGAGCAATTAAAGATCTACACTAGCATAAACAAGACAAGAGCAAAGGAAGAAGCTAACTAAGCAAGGAAAGAACTAATTAAGCTAAGCAAGCACAAACTAGGGTTTCAAGCAGTAAAGAGATGTGTGGGCTGTTTAGGGGTATGAACTTATCACTTAAGTTGGGGGGTGACATATGAACATTATGATTCCATTTATATTATCCAAACCAAACAACAAGTTAGAGTCTAATGAATTAACCTAAGCAACTAACTGGCCATGGATATGCTAGGTTGTGCATAGGAGAACTAGTCCCTAACACCCCCTACTACCCTTACGAGGCTCAATTGGGTTAGGGATTAGGTACAATTCAATCAGAGTCTAATCAAGTCTAGGTTTATAGATTAGGCATTCCTATGGCAATTAGGGGCCGAGGGTAGTAATGGGGAGGCGCGATTAATGTTTTGGACCCCAATTCCCCCACATTCTAGCCTTGAGAAGGCTCCATGCTAATTGCACTAGAATTACCTAATCTAGCTACTTAGATCTCTCCCTTAGGTTTAGGGAGATTGATTAGGATGTAGGAAGATGGGAGGCAACCTAGGGATCCAAGAATTGGACCTAGTGGCAAATCCCAAAATTCACACATGTAAGCAATTTGCCTAAATTCCTAGGTGATTCCACACACAAACCAACAAGAAATCCATGGAGAATGAGATTCAAATAGAATATAATCATAAAAAATGGAATTACAATGTTTACATGTCATTTCCCCCCAACATGGTATCAAAGTAACGTAATTTCCCCCAAACAGCCCACCCAAGGGGCCTAGCTACTCATAACAAAGCAAAATACAAAAAGAAAGGAGATAGAGGAAGAAGTAGCCATGGAGCTCGGTGTAGATGAGGAATCTCCTCCCTCCAGCTTCTGCAAGGACGTCCTCCTTCTTCTCCTTGGATGTAATGGAGTGGGATGATGATGGGAAGTGGATGGAAGGCTTAGATATGGGGGGTTATGTGGTGGAAATGGTGAAATGGAGTGGATTTGAGGTGGAGGTGAAGTGGAATGGAGTGGAGGTGACAAGGGAGCGAAAATGGGATTCTAAGCAGCCAACCCTCGACCCCCAGCCACCACTAGGGTTTATATAGGGATCTAGGGGGTCTAGGGTTAAGGTAGGGGTAAAATGGGGAAAGTAGTGGAAAAATGGGTGGATTTTGTGAGTAGCACGGTCGTGGTGGGTCACCACGGCCGTGGTGAGTAGGGTAGACCACGGCCGTGGTGGATGGACACGGTCATGGGAATTAAAATGTGGAGATCACATGGATATGTACATGGATGGACACTTCCGTGGGGGCTCACCACGGTCGTGGTGGGGACCTATGGCCACAGGCATGTTGATCGCCACGGTCGTTTTGGCCATTTTCATCAATTTTTGGGAGTTTTTGTGATTTTTTGTTCTTAGGGCATGTCCACCACGACCGTGGTGTGGTATCACGGTCGTGGTGGTGTCTCTCCCATGCATTTGAGCTTTAAACTTGATCATCCATGGAGAGTATTGCTTCAAAACATTCTTTGACCACTTGGGGTAGGTTGGAAGTGGTATTGGCCTCATTGTGGGCTCCTCGAAGCCTGAGGAAACCTAGATTGGACCATCCTCTTTCCATGCCATCAAGTAGTGGACAAAGTACCTATAAAACATGCAAAAATCCTCCATAAGTGCATTTGATAGAAATAAGCATATTGGGGGAAATAACATGTAATCTAACAAGTATAGATGTGGCTGAAATGCAAAATGACACAAGATAAAGCCCTAAAATAGGGCTGAATCACCACCCCAAACTTGAAACATACTTGTCCTCAAGTATGCTCTAACTCAATCTCTCTACAAATTTTACACAATCAAGAAATGACAAATGCAATATAAAATATGATTGTTGCTGAATGGGATCAAAGATGACAAAGTACATGCATTTCACCTCTCTCCTCTCCTACTTCCACAATACAACCATGAAAAGAGCACAAAGCATATGAACTTCAAATATAGTGCATAGAATACACAAGTTATCCATACTTCTTCCATAAAGTTTTGGGTAAACCGTTTCATGATGGTGTTAATCAAGGATGAGTAGGAGTGTTGTTTCACATTCATGCATTCAGTCTTATATTTTAAATCATACCAAATGACCCATGTGGCTGCGGAAAAAAGCAAAATGAGCTAAGTTTGATGCTTCTTAGCTCAATGGGTATGAAAGTGGAAGAAAGGGTTGCGGTAAGATTTTTGGAGTGTTTTTACACACTCATGTTTTCTTTATTTGAATGCTCTTAAACAGGAGCATCCTTTTATTTTATTTTTGCTTTTCTTTTTCATTGGTTTTTCTTTGCCCTTGGTGTAGATAGGGCATATGGTGGATGGAGTGAAGCGGGGAGATAAAGATATGTCCACCCCAAATTTTTGGAGGTGGCCAAGGCTGATTATGTGCACTAGGGCATCTTTTTATGAGGCAGAGGGGTATGAAGATGGTGGAAGAATAGTCGGGTCAAAGAGGGGTCATTGGTATGATTTTCCACATAAGAAATCCTGCATGAAAATTAATCCTACACTTCATCTAATATATCACACCACATGAATGAACAAGTTGAAATTTATATATCAAACAAGTGATTCTATAAACACTAAGCATTCAAAGCTTGCTCAATTTCACAATTCAACCAATTCAATCATAATCCTAAGAGAGGTGATGCACATGTAAAAAGTCAGCCATTGATACCACTTAGTAACAAACAATGGTAATTCACTTGCATTTGTCAAAGGTCATCGTTTTTACTTAAAACAGTAGAGATTGGGTCAAAACACACTTTTTAGACAAGAAATTCCAAATTTGGGCAAAATTGGCCAAAACACTGCCAAGTTGCCTTCAATCACATCTAAACCCTATATTATTGAACTTAAAGCAGTAAACAAGAAAATACTAGCTATAACATGCAAGAATTACAAAAATCTACATGAAATGCAATGTATGGCAAAATTTTTGAAAATTACGCAAAAATAGCAAGGAAGCAAACTACATGGCATGCAAGTATGCAAAGAAGTAAAGATGACTAAGATAGATAGCAAAAACAAGAAAACAAAAGTGGATGTGGCAGGTGAAATGTAAAGTGAAACTAGGGCATACCTGCCCTACCACCCCAAACTTTTGAATCATGATGCCCTCAACATGATCCTAGAGTTTAGGATGATAGGGTAGACGATCATGGCTCTCTCGAGGCTCTGGAGGTGTTCCTCCCTGTGGTGGAGGATATGCGTAGGTTCTACCACACTAATCTACCTTCAGTGGCTGAAATTGGTCTACAGAATGGCCGTGCTACGTAGCACGGCCGTGGTGGATTCAAGGTGCACGGCCGTGCTGCCTGGCACGGTCGTGGTGCAGTCCTTTGGCAGCTTTTCTCAATTTTGCTTTTGAATCCATGGACTTGGTGTGTTTTTCATGCAAATGACCACGGTCGTATTGATGTGCCACGGCCGCGGTGGTCCCTTTAGCTACTACTCTCAAAATAAGGAACATCAAACACTCAAAAACTTGACCCAAAGTGATTTTTCTTTGAATCTTTCTCTCAATTGTACTCAAATTTCCTTAATTTCACCCTGTTACCACCTGCACATCTTAAAACTACACAAAAACTATTAAACACAAGTGTGTGTGTGTTTTCTTGGAAAGTGTAAAAACAAAGCAATTGTATCAAAAAGTGAAGGTTGGGTCAAAATTTCCCAAACCTATGTGGGTTGCCTCCCACAAGCGCTAGGTTTCATGCCTTCAGCCAGGCTTGTTGTTCTTTCACCATAAACCATGGTCCAAAAACAAAATGTTTGCACCCCCATCATAAGCAATCCTCTCAAATGCTTTCCTTGATTGATCTTCCTCCCAAGGGTCATGCGAGCTTCGTAAGTCTTTTTCAGCAATTCTCTCTCCTTGGGGATCATCATCATAGATCTTAATAAGCCTTAAGACCCTCAGAAATCTCATGCCATAGGTTTTCTCTCTCTTGAGGAATGGGTCTTCATAGGCACCAAAGAGAGGGGTCTCAATCATATCCATTTGCTCATGGGAAGTAGGGGGAGCATGTGATAGTTGTGGTGGTGGCATCGATGTTGATGGCCCTTTGACTTTAGGTGGAGGAGGGCATTGAGGTTGGAAGGTGAATTGGTGGGAGGGTTGTGGCAATGGAGGTGGTGGTGGTGTGTAAGGCTTAGGATAGCCTTGGAGGTAGGGTAGTGGAGAAAATGGATGGGTTCGTGCATCTTGGCCTTCCATCTTGTCTTCCTCGAATGGCTTGTCACATGCACAAAGCACAACCAAACAAAAGAGAACAAGTTAGTAAACCAATATACATAAATAATGCAAAGAATGATGAATAAATAATAGCAATGATTAGGGCAGTAGGAAAAGTCAAAGAAAAACTAACTAGCTAGGCCGAATGCCTCTAATCCCCAGCAACGGCGCCAGAAAGCTTGGTACGATTCCGCTAGAGGTGCAACACACTAGCCGATTTGACCCGACTAGATGTGCCCCATGAGGTCGTAACACACGCGATGGGAATTTGTTTTCAAAATTTATAAACCTAACTTAACACCTACTCACACTCAAACACTACACCCACAAGCGCATGGGGTCGTGTTGTAGTATAGGAAGGTGGCAAGTATAGGGTCGATCCACAGGGAAAAGAGGGGGCACTAGAGCTAGGTTTAGTTTTGTTAGGTTACTACTGCGGAGACTAGGGTTAAGGGTTTAAAGGTGATTTGATTGTTAAAACACTATGAACAAATGAGGAATTAAAGACAAGAATGAAATCTATGTTAACCCTAGACTAGATTAAAACTAAGTAGGAAAGAAAGGACTAAGCTAGGTATGAAAAGGCAAATTACACTAAGGCAAGCAAGAGAGAAGTAAATGAGCAATTAAAGAGCTACACTAGCATAAACAAGACAAGATAAAAGAAAGAAGCTAACTAAGTAAGGAAAGAACTAATTAAGCTAAGCAAGCACAAACTAGGGTTTCAAGAAGTAAAGAGATGTGTGGGTTGTTTAGGGGTATGAACTTATCACTTAAGTTGGGGGGTTACATTTGAACATTATGATTCCATTTAGATTATCCAAACCAAACAACAAGTTAGAGTCTAATGAATTAACCTAAGCTACTAACTAGCCATGGATATGCTAGGTTGTGGATAGGGGAACTAGTCCCTAAAACCCCCTACTACCCTTACGAGGCTCAATTGGGTTAGGGATTAGGTACAATTCAATTAGAGTCTAATCAAGTCTAGGTTTCTAGATTAGGCATTCCTAGGGAAATTAGGGGTGGAGGGTAGTAATGGGGAGGCGAGATTAAGGTTTTGGATCCCAATTCTCCCACATTCTAGCCTTGAGAAGGCTCCATGCTAATTGCACTAGAATTACCTAATCTAGCTACTTAGATCTCTCACTTAGGTTTAGGGAGATTGATTAGGATGTAGGAAGATGGGAGGCAACCTAGGGATCAAAGAATTGGACCTAGTGGCAAATCCCAAAATTCACACATGTAAGCAATTTGCCTAAATTCCTAGGTGATTCCACACACAAACCAATAAGAAATCCATTGAGAATGAGATTCAAATAGAATATAATCATTAAAAAATGGAATTACAACATTTACATGTCATTTCCCCCAACATGGTATCAAAGTAACATAATTTCCCCCAAACAGCCCACCCAAGGGGCCTAGCTACTCATAACAAAGCAAAATACAAAAAGCAAGGAGATAGAGGAAGAAGTAGCCATTGAGCTCGGTGTAGATGAGGAACCTCCTCCCTCCAGCTGCTGCAAGGACATCCTCCTTCTTCTCCTTGGATGTAATGGAGTGGGATGATGGTGGGAAGTGGATGGAAGGCTTAGATATGGGGGGTTATGTGGTGGAAATGGTGAAATGGAGTTGATTTGAGGTGGAGGTGAAGTGGAATGGAGTGGAGGTGACAAGGGAGCAAAAATGGGATTCTAAGCAGCCAACCCTCGACCCCCAGCCACCACTAGGGATTATATAGGGATCTAGGGGGTCTAGGGTTAAGTTAGGGGTAAAATGGGGAAAGTAGTGGAAAAATGGGTGGATTTTGTGAGTAGCACGGTCGTGGTGGGTCACCCCGGCCGTGGTGAGTAGGGTAGACCACGGCCGTGGTGGATGGGCACGGTTGTGGGAATTAAAATGTGGAGATCACATGGATATGTACATGGATGGCCACTGTCGTGGGGGCTCACCACGGTCGTGGTGGGGACCTATGGCCACGAGCATGTTGATCGCCACGGTTGTTTTGGCCATTTTCATCAATTTTTGGGAGTTTTAGTGATTTTTTGTGATTGGGGCATGTCCACCACGACCGGGTGTGGAACCACAGTCGTGGTGGTGTCTCTCCCATGCATTTGAGCTTTAAACATGATCATCCATGGAGGGTATTGATTCAAAACATTCTTTGAACACTTGGGGTAGGTTGGAAGTGGTTTTGGCCTCATTGTGGGCTCCTCCAAGCCTGAGGAAACCCTAGATTGGACCATCCTCTTTCCATGCCATCAAGTAGTGGACAAAGTACCTATAAAACATGCAAAAATCATCCATAAGTGCATTTGATAGAAATAAGCATATTGGGGGAAATAACATGTAATCTAACAAGTATAGATGTGGCTGAAATGCAAAATGACACAAGATAAAGCCCTAAAATAGGGCTGAATCACCACCCCAAACTTGAAACATACTTGTCCTCAAGTATGCTCTAACTCAATCTCTCTACAAATTTTACACAATCAAGAAATGACAAATGCAATATAAAAGACGATTGTTGCTGAATGGGATCAAAGATGACAAAGTACATGCATTTTACCTCTCTCCTCTCCTACTTCCACAATCCAACCATGAAAAGAGCACAAAGCATATGAACTTCAAATATAGCACATAGAATACACAAGTTATCCTTACTTCTTCCATAAAGTTCCGAGTAAACCGTTTCATGATGGTGTTAATCAAGGATGCGTCGGAGTGTTGTTTCACATTCATGCATTTAGTCTTATATTTCAAATCATACCAAATGACCCACGTGGCTGCGGAAAAAGGCAAAATGAGCTAAGTTTGATGCTTCTTAGCTCAATGGGTATGAAAGTGGAAGAAAGGGTTGCGGTAAGATTTTTGGAGTGTTTTTACACACTCATCTTTTCTTTATTTGAATGCTCTTAAACATGAGCATCCTTTTATTTTATTTTTGCTTTTATTTTTCTTTGCTTTTTCTTTGCCCTTGGTGTAGATAGGGCATATGGTGGATGGAGTGAAGCGGGGAGATAAAGATATGGCCACCCCAAATTTTTGGAGGTGGCCAAGGCTGATTATGTGCACTAGGGCATCTTTTTATGAGGCGGAGGGGTATGAAGATGGTGGAAGAATAGTCGGGTCAAAGAGGGGTCATTGGTATGATTTTCCACATAAGAAATCCTGCATGAAAATTAATCTAACACTTCATCTAAGATATCACACCACATGAATGAACAAGATGAAATTTATATATCAAACAAGTGATTATACAAACACTAAGCATGCAAAGCTTGCTCAATTTCACAATTCAACCAATTCAATCATAATCCTAAGAGAGGTGATGCACATGTAAAAAGTCACCCATTGATACCACTTAGCAACAAACAATGGTAATTCACTTGCATTTGTCAAAGGTCATCATTTTTACTTAAAACAGTAGAGATTGGGTCAAAACACACTTTTTAGACAAGAAATTCCAAATTTGGGCAAAATTGGCCAAAACGCTGCCAAGTTGCCTTCAATCACATCTAAACCCTATATTATTGAACTTAAAGCAGTAAACAAGAAAATACTAGCTATAACATGCAAGAATTACAAAAATCTACATGAAATGCAATGTATGGCAAAATTTTTGAAAATTACGCAAAAATAGCAAGGAAGCAAACTACATGGCATGCAAGTATGCAAAGAAGTAAAGATGACTAAGATAGATAGCAAAAACAAGAAAACAAAAGTGGATGTGGCAGGTGAAATGTAAAGTGAAACTAGGGCATACCTGCCCTACCACCCCAAACCTTTGAATCATGATGTCCTCAACATGATCCTAGAGTTTAGGATGATAGGGTAGATGATCATGGCTCTCTCGAGGCTCTGGCGGTGTTCCTCCCTGTAGTGGAGGATATGCGTAGTAGCTTCCGCACTAATCTACCTTCAGTGGCTGAAATTGGTCTGCAGAACGGGCGTGCTGCGTAGCACGACCGTGGTGGATTCAAGGTGCACGGCCGTGCTGCCTGGCACGGCCGTGGTGCGGTCCTTTGGCATCTTTTCTCAATTTTGCTTCTGAATCCATGGACTTGGTGTGTTTTTCATGCAAATGACCACGGTCGTATTGATGTGCCACGGCCGTGGTGGTCCCTTTAGCTGCTACTCTCAAAATGAGGAACATCAAACACTCAAAAACTTGACCCAAAGTGATTTGTCTTTGAATCCTTCTCTCAATTGTACTCAAATTTCCTTCATTTCACCCTGTTACCACCTGCACATCTTAAAACTAGACAAAAACTATTAAACACAAGTGTGTGTGTGTGTGTTTTCTTGGAAAGTGTAAAAACAAAGCAATTGTATCAAAAAGTGAAGGTTGGGTCAAAATTTCCCAAACCTATGTGGGTTGCCTCCCACAAGCGCTAGGTTTCATGCCTTCAGCCAGGCTTGTTGTTCTTTCACCATAAACCATGGTCCAAAAACAAAATGTTTGCACCCCCATCATAAGCAATCCTCTCAAATGCTTTCCTTGATTGATCTTCCTCCCAAGGGTCATGCGAGCTTCGTAAGTCTTTTTAAGCAATTCTCTCTCCTTGGGGATCATCATCATAGATCTTAATAAGCCTTAAGACCCTCAGAAATCTCATGCCATAGGTTTTCTCTCTCTTGAGGAATGGGTCTTCATAGGCATCAAAGAGAGGGGTCTCAATCATATCCATTTGCTCATGGGAAGTAGGGGGAGCATGTGATAGTTGTGGTGGTGGCATCGATGTTGATGGCCCTTTGACTTTAGGTGGAGGAGGGCATTGAGGTTGGAAGGTGAATTGGTGGGAGGGTTGTGGTGATGGAGGTGGTAGAATGAATTGAGGTTGGAAGGTGAATTGGTGGGAGGGTTGTGGCAATGGAGGTGGTGGTGGTGTGTAAGGCTTAGGATAGCCTTGGAGGTAGGGTAGTAGAGAAAATGGATGGGTTCGTGCATCTTTGCCTTCCATCTTGTCTTCCTCGAATGGCTTGTCATATGCACAAAGCACAACCAAACAAAAGAGAACAAGTTAGTAAACCAATATACACAAATAATGTAAAGAATGATGAATAAATAATAGAAATGATTAGGGCAGTAGGAAAAGTCAAAGCAAAACTAACTAGCTAGGCCGAACGCCTCTAATCCCCAGCAACGGTGCCAGAAAGCTTGGTGTGATTCCGCTAGAGGTGCAACACACTAGCCAATTTGACCTGACTAGATGTGCCCCACGAGGTCGGAACACACGTGATGGGAATTTGCTTTCAAAATTTATAAACCTAACTTAACACATACTCACACTAAAACACTACACGCACAAGCGCACGGGGTCGTGTTGTAGTATAGGAAGGTGGAAAGTATAGGGTCGATCCACAGGGAAAAGAGGGGGCACTAGAGCTAGGTTTAGTTTTGCTAGGTTCCTACTGTGGAGAGTAGGGTTAAGGGTTTAAAGGTGATTTGATTGTTAAAACACTATGAACAAACGAGGAATTAAAGACAAGAATGAAATATATGTTAACCCTAGAGTAGATTAAGACTAAGCAGGAAAGAAAGGACTAAGCTAGGTATGAACAGGCAAATTACACTAAGGCAAGCAAGAGAGAAGTAAAATAGCAATTAAAGAGCTACACTAGAATAAACAAGACAAGAGAAAAGAAAGAAGCTAACTAAGCAAGGAAAGAACTAATTAAGCTAAGCAAGCACGAACTAGGGTTTCAAGCAGTAAAGAGATGTGTGGGCTGTTTAGGGGTATGAACTTATCACTTAAGTTGGGGGGTGACATATGAACATTATGATTCCATTTAGATTATCCAAACCAAACAACAAGTTAGAGTCTAATGAATTAACCTAAGCTACCAACTGGCCATGGATATGCTAGGTTGTGCATAGGGGAACTAGTCCCTAACACCCCCTACTACCCTTACGAGGCTCAATTGGGTTAGGGATTAGGTACAATTCAAATAGAGTCTAATCAAGTCTAGGTTTCTAGATTAGGCATTCCTAGGGCAATTAGGGGCCGAGGGTAGTAATGGGGAGGTGAGATTAAGGTTTTGGACCCCAATTCTCCCACATTCTAGCCTTGAGAAGGCTCCATGCTAATTGCACTAGAATTACCTAATCTAGCTACTTAGATCTCTCACTTAGGTTTAGGGAGATTGATTAGGATGTAGGAAGATGGGAGGCAACCTAGGGATCCAAGAATTGGACCTAGTGGAAAATCCCAAAATTCACACATGTAAGCAATTTGCCTAAATTCCTAGGTGATTCCACACACAAACCAACAAGCAATCCATGGAGAATGAGATTTAAATAGAATATAATCATTAAAAAATGGAATTACAACATTTATATGTCATTTCCCCCAACATGGTATCAAAGTAACATAATTTCCCCCAAACAGCCCACCCAAGGGGCCTAGCTACTCATAACAAAGCAAAATACAAAAAGAAAGGAGATAGATGAAGAAGTAGCCATGGAGCTCGGTGTAGATGAGGAACATACTCCCTCCAGATGCTGCAAGGACATCCTCCTTCTTCTCCTTGGATGTAATGGAGTGGGATGATGGTGGGAAGTGGATGGAAGGCTTAGATATGGGGGGTTATGTGGTGGAAATGGTGAAATGGAGTGGATTTGAGGTGGAGGTGAAGTGGAATGGAGTGGAGGTGACAAGGGAGCGAAAATGGGATTCTAAGAAGCCAACCCTCGACCCCCAGCCACCACTAGGGCTTATATAGGGATCTAGGGGGTCTAGGGTTAAGTTAGGGGTAAAATGGGGAAAGCATTGGAAAAATGGGTGGATTTTGTGAGTAGCACGGTCGTGGTGGGTCACCACGGCCGTGGTGAGTAGGGTAGACCACGGTATTGGTGGATGGGCACGGTCATGCGAATTAAAATGTGGAGATCATAGGGATATGTACATGGATGGCCAATGTCGTGGGGGCTCACCACGGTCGTGGTGGGGACCTATGGCCACGGGCATGTTGATCGCCACAGTCATTTTGGCCATTTTCATCAATTTTTGGGAGTTTTAGTGATTTTTTGTGCTTGGGGCATGTCCACCACGACCGTGGTGCGGTACCACGGTCGTGGTGGTGTCTCTCCCATGCGTTTGAGCTTTAAACTTGATCATCCATGGAGGGTATTGCTTCAAAACATTATTTGACCACTTGGGGTAGGTTGGAAGTGGTTTTGGCCTCATTGTGGGCTCCTCCAAGCCTGAGGAAACCCTAGATTGGACCATCCTCTTTCCATGCCATCAAGTAGTGGACAAAGTACCTATAAAACATGCAAAAATCCTCCATAAGTGCATTTTATAGAAATAAGCATATTGGGGGAAATAACATGTAATCTAACAAGTATAGATGTGGCTGAAATGCAAAATGACACAAGATAAAGCCCTAAAATAGGGCTGAATCACCACCCCAAACTTGAAACATACTTGTCCTCAAGTATGCTCTAACTCAATCTCTCTACAAATTTTACACAATTAAGAAATGACCAATGCAATATAAAAGATGATTGTTGTTGAATGGGATCAAAGATGACAAAGTACATGCATTTTACCTCTCTCCTCTCCTACTTCCACAATCCAACCATGAAAAGAGCACAAAGCATATGAACTTCAAATATAGCGCATAGAATACACAAGTTATCCATACTTCTTCCATAAAGTTCCGGGTAAACCGTTTCATGATGGTGTTAATCAAGGATGAGTAGGAGTGTTGTTTCATATTCATGCATTCAGTCTTATATTTCAAATCATACCAAATGACCCATGTGGCTGCGGAAAAAGGCAAAATGAGCTAAGTTTGATGCTTCTTAGCTCAATGGGTATGAAAGTGGAAGAAAGGGTTGCGGTAAGATTTTTGGAGTGTTTTTACACACTCATCTTTTCTTTATTTGAATGCTCTTAAACAGGAGCATCCTATTATTTTATTTTTGTTGTTCTTTATCTTTGCTTTTTCTTTGCCCTTGGTGTAGATAGGGCATATGGTGGATGGAGTGAAGCGGGGAGATAAATATATGGCCACCCCAAATTTTTGGAGGTGGCCAAGGCTGATTATGTGCACTAGGGCATCTTTTTATGAGGCGGAGGGGTATGAAGATGGTGGAAGAATAGTCGGGTCAAAGAGAGGTCATTGGTATGATTTTCCACATAAGAAATCCTGCATGAAAATTAATCTAATACTTCATCTAAGATATGACACCACATGAATGAACAAGATGAAATTTATATATCAAACAAGTGATTCTACAAACACTAAGCATTCACAGCTTGCTCAATTTCATAATTCAACCAATTCAATCATAATCCTAAGAGAGGTGATGCACATGTAAAAAGTCACCCATTGATACCACTTAGCAACAAACAATGGTAATTCACTTGCATTTGTCAAAGATCATCATTTTTACTTAAAACAGTAGAGATTGGGTCAAAACACACTCTTAGACAAGAAATTCCAAATTTGGGCAAAATTGGCCAAAACGGTGCCAAGTTGCCTTCAATCACATCTAAACCCTATATTATTGAACTTAAAGCAGTAAATAAGCAAATACTATCTATAACATGCAAGAATTACAAAAATGTACATGAAATGCAATGTATGGCAAAATTTTTGAAAATTACGCAAAAATAGCAAGGAAGCAAACTACATGGCATGCAAGTATGCAAAGCAGTAAATATGACTAAGATAGATAGAAAAAACAAGAAAACAAAAGTGGATGTGGCAGGTGAAATGTAACGTGAAACTAGGGCATACCTGCCCTACCACCCCAAACTTTTGAATCATGATGTCCTCAACATGATCCTAGAGTTTAGGATGATAGGGTAGACGATCATGGCTCTCTCGAGGCTCTGGCGGTGTTCCTCCCTATGGTGGAGGATATGCGTAGTAGCTACCACACTAATCTACCTTCAGTGGCTGAAATTAGTCTGCAGAACGGCCGTGCTGCGTAGCACGACTGTGGTGGATTCAAGGTGCACGACCGTGCTGCCTGGCACGGCCGTGGTGCAGTCCTTTGGCAGCTTTTCTCAAATTTGCTTCTAAATCCATGGACTTGGTGTGTTTTTCATGCAAATGACCACGGCCTTATTGATGTGCCACGGCCGTGGTGGTCCCTTTAGCTGCTACTCTCAAAATGAGGAACATCAAACACTCAAAAACTTGACCCAAAGTGATTTTTCTTTGAATCCTTCTCTCAATTGTACTCAAATTTCCTTCATTTCACCCTGTTACCACCTGCACATCTTAAAACTAGACAAAAACTATTAAACACAAGTGTGTGTGTGTGTGTGTTTTCTTGGAAAGTGTAAAAACAAAGCAATTGTATCAAAAAGTGAAGGTTGGGTCAAAATTTCCCAAACCTATGTGGGTTGCCTCCCACAAGCGCTAGGTTTCATGCCTTCAGCCAGGCTTGTTGTTCTTTCACCATAAACCATGGTCCAAAAACAAAATGTTTGCACCCCCATCATAAGCAATCCTCTCAAATGCTTTCCTTGATTGATCTTCCTCCCAAGGGTCATGCGAGCTTCGTAAGTCTTTTTCAGCAATTCTCTCTCCTTGGGGATCATCATCATAGATCTTAATAAGCCTTAAGACCCTCAGAAATTTCATGCCATAGGTTTTCTCTCTCTTGAGGAACAAGTCTTCATAGGCACCAAAGAGAGGGGTGTCAAGCATATCCATTTGCTCATGGGAAGTAGGGGGAGCATGTGATAGTTGTGGTGGTGGCATCGATGTTGATGGTCCTTTGACTTTAGGTGGAGGAGGGCATTGAGGTTGGAAGGTGAATTGGTGGGAGGGTTGTGTCGATGGAGGTGGTAGAATGAATTGAGGTTGGAAGGTGAATTGGTAGGAGGGTTGTGGCAATGGAGGTGGTGGTGGTGTGTAAGGCTTAGGATAGCCTTGGAGGTAGGGCAGTGGAGAAAATGGATGGGTTTGTGCATCTTGGCCTTCCATCTTGTCTTCCTCGAATGGCTTGTTATATGCACAAAGCACAACCAAACAAAAGAGAACAAGTTAGTAAACCAATATACACAAATAATGCAAAGAATGATGAATAAATAAAGGCAATGACGAGGGCAGTAGGAAAAGTCAAAGCAAAACTAACTAGCTAGGCCGAACGCCTCTAATCCCCGACAACGGCGCCAGAAAGCTTGGTGCGATTCCTCTAGAGGTGCAACACACTAGCCGATTTGACCCGACTAGATGTGCCCCATGAGGTCAGAACACACATGATGGGAATTTGCTTTCAAAATTTATAAACCTAACTTAACATCTACTCACACTAAAACACTACACCCACAAGCGCACAGGGTCGTGTTGTAGTATAGGAAGGTGGCAAGTATAGGGTCGATCCACAGGGAAAAGAGGGGGCACAAGATCTAGGTTTAGTTTTGCTAGGTTCCTACTGTGGAGACTAGGGTTAAGGGTTTAAAGGCGATTTGATTGTTAAACCACTTTGAACAAATGAGGAATTAAAGACAAGAATGAAATCTATGTTAACCCTAGACTAGATTAAGACTATGCAGGAAAGAAATGACTAAGCTAGGTATGAAAAGGCAAATTACACTAAGGCAAGCAAGAGAGAAGTAAAAGATCAATTAAATAGCTACACTAGCATAAACAAGACAAGAGCAAAGCAAGAAGCTAACTAAGCATGGAAAGAACTAATTAAGCTAAGCAAGCACAAACTAGGGTTTCAAGCAGTAAAGAGATGTGTGGGGTGTTTAGGGGTATGAACTTATCACTTAAGTTGGGGGGTGACATATGAACATTATGATTCCATTTAGATTATCCAAAACAAACAACAAGTTAGAGTCTAATGAATTAACCTAAGCTACTAACTGGCCATGGATATGCTAGGTTGTGCATAGGGGAACTAGTCCCTAACACCCCCTACTACCCTTACGAGGCTCAATTGGGTTAGGGATTAGGTACAATTCAATTAGAGTCTAATCAAGTCTAGGTTTCTAGATTAGGCATCCCTAGGGCAATTAGGGGCCGAGGGTAGTAATGGGGAGGTGAGATTAAAGTTTTGGACCCCAATTCCCCCACATTCTAGCCTTGAGATTGCTCCATGCTAATTGCACTAGAATTACCTAATCTAGCTACTTAGATCTCTCACTTAGGTTTAGGGAGATTGATTAGGATGTAGGAAGATGGGAGGCAACATAGGGATCGAAGAATTGGACCTAGGGGCAAATCCCAAAATTCACACATGTAAGCAATTTGCCTAAATTCCTAGGTGATTCCACACACAAACCAACAAGCACTCCATGGAGAATGAGATTCAAATAGAATATAATCATTAAAAAATGGAATTAAAACATTTACATGTCATTTTCCCCCAACATGGTATCAAAGTAACATAATTTCCCCCAAACAGCCCACCCAAGGGGCCTAACTATTCATAACAAACCAAAATACACAAAAAAGGAGATAGAGGAAGAAGTAGCCATGGAGCTCGGTGTAGATGAGGAACCTCCTCACTCCAGCTATTGTAAGGACGTCCTCCTTCTTCTCCTTGGATGTAATGGAGTGGGATGATGGTGGGAAGTGGATGGAAGGCTTAGATATGGGGGGTTATGTGGTGGAAATGGTGAAATGGAGTGGATTTGAGGTGGAGGTGAAGTGGAATGGAGTGGAGGTGACAAGGGAGCGAAAATGGGATTCTAAGAAGCCAACCCTCGACCCCCAGCCGCCACTAGGGATTATATAGGGATCTAGTGGGTCTAGGGTTAAGTTAGGGGTAAAATGGGGAAAGCAGTGGAAAAATGGGTGGATTTTATGAGTAGCACGGTCGTGGTGGGTCACCACGGCCGTGGTGGGTAGGGTAGACCACGGCCGTGGTGGATGGGCACGGTCGTGGGAATTAAAATGTGGAGATCATAGGGATATGTACATGGATGGCCACTGCCCTGGGGGCTCACCACGGTCGTGGTGGGGACCTATGGCCACGAGCATGTTGATCGCCACGGTCATTTTGGCCATTTTCATCAATTTTTGGGAGTTTTAGTGATTTTTGTGCTTGGGGCATGTCCACCACGACCGTGGTGTGATACCACGGTCGTGGTGGTGTCTCTCCCATGCATTTTAGCTTTAAACTTGATCATCCATGGATGGTATTGCTTCAAAACATTCTTTGACCACTTGGGGTAGGTTGGAAGTGGTTTTGGCCTCATTGTGGGCTCCTCCAAGCC
The DNA here is from genome assembly GCA_963693085.1 of Alisma plantago-aquatica. Lineage (NCBI taxonomy): Eukaryota > Viridiplantae > Streptophyta > Magnoliopsida > Alismatales > Alismataceae > Alisma > Alisma plantago-aquatica. The sequence continues at coordinate 1,125,533,071 of OY856409.1, read as the reverse complement.
TGAGGAAACCCTAGATTGGACCATCCTCTTTCCATGCCATCAAGTAGTGGACAAAGTACCTATAAAACATGCAATAATCCTCCAAAAGTGCATTTGATAGAAATAAGCATATTGGGGGAAATAACATGTAATCTAACAAGTATAGATGTGGCTGAAATGCAAAATGATACAAGATAAAGCCCTAAAATAGGGCTGAATCACCACCCCAAACTTGAAACATACTTGTCCTCAAGTATGCTCTAACTCAATCTCTCTACAAATTTTACACAATCAAGAAATGACAAATGCAATATAAAAGATGATTGTTGCTGAATGGGATCAAAGATGACAAAGTACATGCATTTCACCTCTCTCCTCTCCTACTTCCATAATACAACCATGAAAAGAGCACAAAGCATATGAACTTCAAATATAGAGCATAGAATACACAAGTTATCCATACTTCTTCCATAAAGTTTCGGGTAAACCGTTTCATGATGGTGTTAATCAAGGATGAGTAGGAGTGTTGTTTCACATTCATGCATTCAGTCTTATATTTCAAATCATACCAAATGACCCACGTGGCTACGGAAAAAGGCAAAATGAGCTAAGTTTGATGCTTCTTAGCTCAATGGGTATGAAAGTGGAAGAAAGGGTTGCGGTAAGATTTTTGGAGTGTTTTTACACACTCATCTTTTCTTTATTTGAATGCTCTTAAACAGGAGCAACCTTTTATTTTATTGTTGCTTTTCTTTTTCTTTGCTTTTCTTTTTCTTTGCTTTTTCTTTACCCTTGGTGTAGATAGGGCATATGGTGGATGGAGTGAAGCGGGGAGATAAATATATGGCCACCCCAATTTTTTGGAGGTGGCCAAGGCTGATTATGTGCACTAGGGCATCTTTTTATGACGCTGAGGGGTATGAAGATGGTGGAAGAATAGTCAGGTCAACGAGAGGTCATTGGTATGATTTTCCACATAAGAAATCATGCATGAAAATTAATCCAACACTTCATCTAAGATATCACACCACATGAATGAACAAGATGATATTTATATATCAAACAAGTTATTCTATAAACACTAAGCATTCAAAGCTTGCTCAATTTCATAATTCAACCAATTCAATCATAATCCTAAGAGAGGTGATGCACATGTAAAAAGTCACCCATTAATACCACTTAGCAACAAACAATGGTAATTTACTTGCATTTGTCAAAGGTCATCATTTTTACTTAAAACAGTAGAGATTGGGTCAAAACACGCTTTTTAGATAAGAAATTCCAAATTTTGGCAAAATTGGCCAAAACGGTGCCAAGTTGCCTTCAATCACATCTAAACCCTATATTATTGAACTTAAAGCAGTAAACAAGCAAATACTAGCTATAAAATGTAAGAATTACAAAAATCTACATGAAATGCAATGTATGGCAAAATTTTTGAAAATTACACAAAAATAGCAAGGAAGCAAACTACATGGCATGCATGTATGCAAAGCAGTAAAGATGACTAAGATAGATAGCAAAAACAAGAAAACAAAAGTGGATGTGGCAGGTGAAATGTAAAGTAAAACTAGGGCATACCTGCCCTACCACCCCAAACTTTTGAATCATGATGTCCTCAACATGGTCCTAGAGTTTAGGATGATAGGGTAGACGATCATGGCTCTCTCGAGGCTCTAGCGGTGTTCCTCCCTATGGTGGAGGATATGCGTAGTAGCTACCGCACTAATCTACCTTCAGTGGCTGAAATTGGTCTGCAGAACGGCCGTGCTGCGTAGCACGGCTGTGGTGGATTCAAGGTGCACGGCCGTGCTGCCTGGCACGGCCTTGGTGCAGTCCTTTGGCAACTTTTCTCAATTTTGCTTCTGAATCCATTGACTTGGTGTGTTTTCATGCAAATGACCACAGCTGTATTGATGTGCCATGGCCATGGTGGTCCCTTTAGCTGCTACTCTCAAAATGAGGAACATCAAGCACTCAAAAACTTGACCCAAAGTGATTTTTCTTTGAATCCTTCTCTCAATTGTACTCAAATTTCCTTCATTTCACCCTGTTACCACCTGCACATCTTAAAACTAGACAAAAACTATTAAACACAAGTGTGTGTGTTTTCTTGGAAAGTGTAAAAACAAAGCAATTGTATCAAAAAGTGAAGGTTGGGTCAAAATTTCCCAAACCTATGTGGGTTGCCTCCCACAAGCGCTAGGTTTCATGCCTTCAGCCAGGCTTGTTGTTCTTTCACCATAAACCATGGTCCAAAAACAAAATGTTTGCACCCCCATCATAAGCAATCCTCTCAAATTCTTTCCTTGATTGATCTTCCTCCCAAGGGTCATGCGAGCTTCGTAAGTCTTTTTCAGCAATTCTCTCTCCTTGGGGATAATCATCATAGATCTTAATAAGCCTTAAGACCCTCAGAAATCTCATGCCATAGGTTTTTTCTCTCTTTAGGAACGAGTCTTCATAGGCACCAAAGAGAGGGGTCTCAATCATATCCATTTTCTCATGGGAAGTAGGGGGAGCATGTGATAGTTGTGGTGGTGGCATCGATGTTGATGGCCCTTTGACTTTAGGTGGAGGAGGGCATTGAGGTTGGAAGGTGAATTGGTGGGAGGGTTGTGGTGATGTAGGTGGTAGAATGAATTGAGGTTGGAAGGTGAATTGGTGGGAGGGTTGTGGCAATGGAGGTGGTGGTGGTGTGTAAGGCTTAGGATAGCCTTGGAGGTAGGGTAGTGGAGAAAATGGATGGGTTCGTGCATCTTGGCCTTCCATCTTGTCTTCCTCGAATGGCTTGTCACATGCACAAAGAACAACCAAACAAAAGAGAACAAGTTAGTTAACCAATATACACAAATAATGCAAAGAATGATGAATAAATAATAGCAATGATTAGGGCAGTAGGAAAAGTCAAAGAAAAACTAACTAGCTAGGCCGAACGCCTCTAATCCCCAGCAACGACGCCAGAAAGCTTGGTGTGATTCCGCTAGAGGTGCAACACCTTAGCCGATTTGACCCGACTAGATGTGCCCCACGAGGTCGGAACACACGTGATGGGAATTTGTTTTCAAAATTTATAAACCTAACTTAACACCTACTCACACTAAAACACTACACCCACAAGCACACAGGGTCGTGTTGTAGTATAGGAAGGTGGTAAGTATAGGGTCGATCCACAGGGAAAAGAGGGGGCACAAGAGCTAGGTTTAGTTTTGCTAGGTTCCTACTACGGAGACTAGGTTTAAGGGTTTAAAGGTGATTTGATTGTTAAACCACTATGAACAAATGAGGAATTAAAGACAAGAATGAAATCTATGTTAACCCTAGACTAGATTAAGACTAAGCAGGAAAGAAAGGACTAAGCTAGGTATGAAAAGGAAAAGTACACTAAGGCAAGCAAGAGAGAAGTAAAAGATCAATTAAAGAGCTACACTAGCATAAACAAGACGAGCAAAGCAAGAAGCTAAATAAGCAAGGAAATAACTAATTAAGCTAAGCAAGCACAAACTAGGGTTTCAAGCAGTAAAGAGATGTGTGGGTTGTTTAGGGGTATGAACTTATCACTTAAGTTGGGGGGTGACATATGAACATTATGATTCCATTTAGATTATACAAACCAAACAACAAGTTAGAGTCTAATGAATTAACCTAAGCTACTAACTGGCCATGGATATGCTAGGTTGTGCATAGGGGAACTAGTCCCTAACACCCCCTACTACCCTTACGAGGCTCAATTGGGTTAGGGATTAGGTACAATTCAATTAGAGTCTAATCAAGTCTAGGTTTCTAGATTAGGCATTCCTAGGGCAATTAGGGGCTGAGGGTAGTAATGGGGAGGTGAGATTAAGGTTTTGGACCCCAATTCCCCCACATTCTAGCCTTGAGAAGGATCCATGCTAATTGCACTAGAATTACCTAATCTAGCTACTTAGATCTCTCACTTAGGTTTAGGGATATTGATTAGGATGTAGTAAGATGGGAGGCAACCTAAGGATCCAAGAATTGGACCTAGGGGCAAATCCCAAAATTCACACATGTAAGCAATTTGCCTAAATTCCTAGGTGATTCCACACACAAACCAACAAGAAATCCATGGAGAATGAGATTCAAATAGAATATAATCATAAAAAAATGGAATTACAACATTTACATGTCATTTTCCCCCAACATGGTATAAAAGTAACATAATTTCCCCCAAACAGCCCACCCAAGGGGCCTAGCTACTCATAACAAAGCAAAACACAAAAAGAAAGGAGATAGAGGAAGAAGTAGCCATGGAGCTCGGTGTAGATGAGGAATCTCCTCCCTCCAGCTGCTGCAAGGACGTCCTCCTTCTTCTCCTTGGATGTAATGGAGTGGGATGATGGTGGGAAGTGGATGGAAGGCTTAGATATGGGGGGTTATGTGGTGGAAATGGTGAAATGGAGTGGATTTGAGGTGGATGTGAAGTGGAATGGAGTGGAGGTGACAAGGGAGCGAAAATGGGATTCTAAGCAGCCAACCCTCGACCCCCAACCTCCACTAGGGATTATATAGGGATCTAGGGGGTCTAGGGTTAAGTTAGGGGTAAAATGGGGAAAGCAGTGGGAAAATGGGTGGATTTTGTGAGTAGCACGGTCGTGGTGGGTCACCACGACCGTGGTGAGTAGGGTAGACCACGGCCGTGGTGGATGGGCACGGTCATGGGAATTAAAATGTGGAGGTCACAGAGATATGTACATGGATGGCCACGGCCGTGGGGGCTCACCACGATCGTGGTGGGGACCTATGGCCACGGGCATGTTGATCGCCACGGTCGTTTTGGCCATTTTCATCAATTTTTTGGAGTTTTAGTGATTTTTTATGCTTGGGGCATGTCCACCACGACCGTGGTGTGGTACCACGGTCGTGGTGGTGTCTCTCCCATGCATTTGAGCTTTAAACTTGATCATCCATGGAGGGTATTGCTTCAAAACATTATTTGACCACTTGGGGTAGGTTGGAAGTGGTTTTGGCCTCATTGTGGGCTCCTCCAAGCCTGAGGAAACCCTAGATTGGACCATCCTCTTTCCTTTCCATAAAGTAGTGGACAAAGTACCTATAAAACATGCAAAAATCCTCCATAAGTGCATTTGATAGAAATAAGCATATTGGGGGAAATAACATGTAATCTAACAAGTATAGATGTGGCTGAAATGCAAAATGACACAGGATAAAGCCCTAAAATAGGGCTGAATCACGGACCTAAATGTATCGTATCCTGACTGGACTCTATTTGCAGAGTCATTCATGAGCCGGGAGACCTTCTCCCTACTCGGTTCCTCCTTTGAGCTAGACTTTGATCCCAAATAGTACCGTGAGTATATCTCTTCTCACAGACCTCTCCCCGATCAACTACTCTCTGAGTGAAGGCCTCCAACGCCTTCACTTCACTCCTTGACTTTCCCAACCCTTTATTCATGGGATTTCGTGACCTAGAACTCTGGGTCTCTAGAAACCATAATAGTTGAGTCCTGTTTCAACCTCTATGGGACACCCTGGCCTTCACACGCCTCCTTCTGTATATATAGCCCCCCAAAAACAACCCCCAGTTCCTCAAAAACACAGAACAAGGTTTGTCATCCCCTGAAGTTCGGTCGCAACATCTACCAATGAAATTAAGGATCACGGTGATCAACCCCTTCATCAACACAACAAGCCTGGCCCTCAAAATCTATTTTTACTTCATAGATTAACTCAGAGGAACCCTAGAAAGATTTTGTACCAATCAATTTGGCAACTTATCAAGTATTTAGCTCCTTCCCCTTCACTTGTTTCACGACCAATAGCTCTGCCAGTCTCCCAAGTTTTGTTTTAGATGGTTTTGCTTGTTGACTTCATATCGTTTTGGTTTCCTCCTGACCTTCTGTCTCCTTCCACCATGATGAGGGACCCCTCTACCTACGCTGATGACCAACCAAGCTTGAGTTGGAATCTTCGTGACCGACGGGGAGTGGAGAACTCAAAGGTAAGGGTTCTGATGATGATCTTGGATAAAAAATCCAAGTTCCGACCATGTGTTCTCTCCAATTTCCCCTTTTCTTCTTTTCCAGGTTGAAAAATAAGGACAGTGTGAGGCTTAAGTTTTGTCCCTGGTGGATAGATGATTATATCACGTTGTCATAGGCTTTTCAGTATTTTGGCCCTTCTTCTGTTAAACCTTTGTGCATAGCCAAATGGTGCCTCCGGGCCATGTAGTTGCATGTGTTTGGTCCATATAACTCAACCGCATGGCTTTGGATAACTTTCGCTTACATGGATTTACAATTCCTTATGATTGGTTAAAATTTTGGAAATTCACCATAATTCAATCGCTGGTCAGAAAATTTTGAACAAATAGTCATTGGAAAGGATTTTTGAAGGGATCCAATTTTAGGATAATCAAGCCATATTTTCCCTATCTCTTCTGATGTTTTCATAAGGAGGTCTAAAACTCTAATTTTGAGTAATATGATCATTAATTTAATAATATCAAATCGAGTTTTCCTAAATGGAATGACCTAATCGGTAACCTTAATCCTAATTCAGTACAATGAGTTCAAATCTACGTAAGGATCAATTTAGGGTATAAGATGCTAATTAAAGTGATAATTAATAGGAATCATGTTATATTCAGGAGACTTGGGATCTGAGGTAAGATCCGAGAGACCAACTTAGGGTTTGTTGTGCTCCAGGTGAGTGGGTCATGCCACTATACATAAGTACCTTGGTTTAATTGTTTGCTATGTATGATCTATGAATTATGCTTTCAATTTACACTTCAATGCTCTAATCATATTCATTATATAAATTGTATGATGATTGCTATATCCTACATCCTATAGTTATAATGCTCATTAATATTAGAGATTATGATTAGTGATTAATAATTAATGGATTTAAAGTTAAATTTCAAGAGGGAGAAATACCACCATGTTAAAGATTAAAATTCAAGATTAACTTCATGTTCATTATAATGTTAATGTTAAGATAATTGGAATTGAATAATTTTTATATGCTTCTTGAATCATGGACCTCAAGGGGTCATTGTCAGCTTTTTAGCCAAATCATGGGCGTTTGTGCCAATTATGGTCTTTCTTAGAAATCATGTTCTCTTAAGTGGGCGTCATAGAAGATGTATATATTTACTGCTCAATTCTTCATGTTAAAAGATTCATGTAATCAATAATGTTTAAGTCAAGTACATATCAATATTTTTCTCTCAAGTCAAGTATATATTCTTATTTTTTTCAGTTCTTATAAAATGTATAGTGTCGCTTACTGATGTGTGTCTTATTTTTCACATGGTCGTGGGACGAGATGTCCCTAGATCAAGGAGCAAATGAATTTGAAGTGGGTGCTTCAAAGTAAAACTTTCTAAGACTTAGCTTGGTGGGGTGCCATCTACACCTTAGAAGATCCAATTTCAAGTTTCCAGAGGATATTTATACCATAGATGTGTTCTACCTTTTATGTATTATATTTTAGTTCAAATATGAGATAATTTACAATATTACTTTTCTCTTTCAAAGAACAATGTATGAATCTCTATTTTCTATTAATGCACAATGCTTCATTTATCTTGTTGCAATGTATATCATGTTTTGTAATGTTCCTCCAAACCAAATGACCCATTTTATGGATAACAAAGGGTTTTCTTCCACTGTCATGTATGTGCTTGGTGGGGTGTTACAATATTGTATTAGAGCAAATAAGTAGATGGACACTGGGCAAAAGCCAGATTCGTATGTGTTGACTCAAGGTCAATTAGGTCAATGTTGACTCACGTCTAAATTGACTAAACCCATATTTTGATGATGACTAACCATTCCACATATTGGTGTCTAATGCTTCTACTTGAGTGATTTCAGATTAGGTATAGACACACTCCAAATGCCCTAACTTGCATATCTCAAATTGGAGAAAAGACAAGTCAAAGTCAATACAAGTGCATATTTTTGTAATATGATGTAAATCCATTAGAATAATGTTGTAAATCACTTGTAATGATTGTATGACTTGTAATTAAGCTTAAAAAAAATCAGGAGCACTTAGATCAAATGTTTAAGCACTCAAAAACCATTTTCTAAAATTCACATCAGGTTGTTCATCGGTTGAGTTCTGTGAGTTGCAAACTCGACCGATCCTGATTGGATCTTGAAAATGACTTTTGATCGGTCGAGTTTACACTACATAGAACTCGACCGATGGAGTACCGGACCAATTCGATTTTCATTAGTCGGTCGAGTTTCCCCAGGACAAACTCGACCGATGGTCTGAATATCGTCTTTGTCTTTTACTCGATCGGTCGAGTTATCCTTATAGAAACTCAACCAATTGCAATGTATGGAAAAGTGCAGAAAAGTGCTTCTAGCCATTGTGGAGTTGCAACAAGTGAAAATATATCCATTGCAAGCCACAAAATGGCTAGTTTTTGTTCTCAAGTGTTCCCAAAGGCTAAGAGGCATCCCCAGTTATAAATAGGACCCCTTGGGCTTCATTCCAAGGTTGAGAATTCAATGCAAACTCTATGTGAGGTTCCGATTCTATAGTTGAGTGCTTCCTACAGCCTCCTCTCTCTCTCTCTCTAAGCTTAATCACTTGCTACATCCATTAGAGTGAGTAGGAGATTTGTAAGAGAGATAGTCCTACATGTATATCTTGTGAGGCTATCACTTCCACCACCTTCCTATCTCTCATTTCAACCATGAAGATGAAGGTTCTCTCTCTTAGCTAAGAGAGGTGAAGAAGAACAAGGGAAGGCATCCCTTGGTGAAGATCAAGGCTGAAGACTTGGAGCAAGAGTGGGTAAGCCCTTGGTGAAGGCAGAAGACTCCTTGCTCAAGTGGGTAAGTCCTTGGTGGAAGCTTCTCTGGGTGAAGGTGAAGTCAAAGGCGGAAGATACAAGAAGAGTGGGTAATTCCTTGAAGGCTGAAGGCTTGTGCAAGAGTAGGTAAGTCCTTTGAAGAAGGCATAAGACTCTTGCAAAGTGGGTAAGTCCTTGGTATGGTTGAAGACTCTTTGTATTGGATAGGTAATTCCTTTGTTTGGTCATGTATTGTAAGTCTTATGAATGAATATAAGAATGCAATGGTTAGAAAATCCTAGAGGTTGACCTCTCTAGGTAAGTGGACTGACATACTTCTAGTTTGAAGTGTGGAACCACTCTAAATAGCTTATCTACTTGTGTTTGCTCAATCTCTCTCATCTTTGATATGCATGTTTTAGTTGTACACAAATTTCTTATTTAGCAACCTTATCTTGTGATATATCTTGAAGGTCTAATGAATTTTGTTTAAGTGCATTCAACTCTATTCAACCCCCCTCTAGAGCATCTAATCACCCATCTAGGATCCAACACTTGGTATCAGAGCGGGTCTTCTCCAAGCATACTTCAACAAGTAGGAGAAGATGGGTGACTACCAAGGAGGGAGATACTTGATCAGCCTACCAATCTTTGATGGGAGCAATTTCCTCTATTGGAGAAGAAGGCTTCAATTCTACATCCAAGGATCAAGTCTTGAGATGTGACAAATGGTGAACAGCCCATACATGCAACAAAGACAAAGATTGAAGAATGGGATGAAGCTACCTTGAATAAAGAAACCTTGAATGCTAGATCCATGCACATCCTCTATGCCTCCATGAACCCCACCGAGTTCAACCAGATTTCTTCATGTGAAACAACCTATGAGGTATGGAGAAAGCTATGCATCACTTATGAAGGGACATATCAAGTGAAGAAAAGCAAAGTCTACATGCTCAAAGAGTTGCTTGAGGGTCGAGGGTTGGCTACTTAGAACCTCATTTTCGCCCCCTTGTCACCTCCACTCCATTCCACTTCACCTCCACCTCAAATCCACTCCATTTCACCATTTCCACCACATAACCCCCCATATCTAAGCCTTCCATCCACTTCCCACCACCATTTTACACCATTCCATCCAAGAAGAAGGAGGAGGATGACCTTGCAGCTGCTGGAGAGGAGGAGTCCTTCATCTACACCGAGCTCCATGGCCACTTCTTCCTCTATCTTCTCTCTTTTTGTATTTTCCATTTCTACGAGTAGCTAGGCCCCTGTGGGTGGGCTGTTTGGGGGAAATTATGTTACTTTGATACCATGTTGGGGGATAATGACATGTAAACGTTGTAATTCCATTTGTTAGTTATTATATTCTATTTGCATCTCATTCTCCATGGATTGCTTGTTGATTTGTGTGTGAAATCACTTAGGAATTTAGGAAAATTGCTTATATGTGTGAATTTTGGGATTTGCCCCTAGGTCTAATTCTTGATCCCTAGGTTGCCTCCCATCTTCCTACATCCTAATCAATCTCCCTAAACCTAAGTGAGAGATCTAAGTAGCTAGATTAGGTAATTCTAGTGCAATTAGCATGGAGCCTTCTCAAGGCTAGAATGTGGGGGAATTGGGGTCCAAAACCCTAATTTCACCTCCCCATTACTACCCTCGGCCCCTAATTGCCCTAGGAATGTCTAATGTAGAAACCTAGACTTGATTAGACTCTAATTGTATTGAACCTAACCCCTAACCCAATTGAGCCTCGTAAGGGTAGTAGGGGGTGTTAGGGACTAGTTCCCCTATACACAACCTAGCATATCCATGGCCAGTTAGTAGCTTAGGTTAATCCATTAGACTCTAACTTGTTGTTTTATTTTGATAATCTAAATGGAATCATAATGTACACATGTCACCCCCCAACTTAAGTGATAAGTTCATACCCCTAAACAACCCACACATCTCTTTACTGCTTAAAACCCTAGTTCTGTGCTTGCTTAGCTTAATTAGTTCTTTTCTTGCTTAGTTAGCTTCTTGCCTTGCTCTTGCCTTGTTTATGCTAGTTTAGTTCTATAATTGCTCTTTTGCTTTTCTCTTTCTTGCCTTAGCATAATTTGTCTTTTCATACCTAACTTAGTCCTTTCTTTCCTGCTTAGTCTTAATCTAGTCTAGGGTTAACGTAGATTTCATCCCTGCCTTTAACTGCTTTCTTGTTCATCCTTAGTTAACAATCAAACAACCTTTAAACCCTTAACCCTAGTCTCCACAGTAGGAACCCAACAAAACTAACCTAGCTCTAGCGCCCCCTCTTTTCCCTATGGATCGACCCTATACTTACCACCTTCCTATACTATGACATGACCCCGTGCGCTTGCAGGTGCAGTTGTTTTAGTAGAAGTAGGTAGCTAGTTTAGGTTTATAAATTTTGAAAGCACATTCCCTGTGACGTCCCCGGATTTTTGCTTCTCCAAACCCTATTGGGAATGAGAGCCCATAATCCGAAAACATCATCCAATCATATCAGAAAGCGATGCGGAAGCATAATACGCATACATGAACATACAACTATAACATACACCATAACATTTATCAACATTCAACATGTATATTAAAAAGTGAATTACATTTACATATTAAAAGAAGATTTAAAAGTCTCTAAACATGTATGCTAACAGGATCTTAACACAATGGGTACAACCTGAACAGTGCTCACTTCACATCTTTTATCCCATGCTATCTCTGAACCTAAAACATACGTGAAACAACGAATCAACACACAAGGTGCTGTGTACGTGGGTAGAAAGATAAATACTAATATGTTTGCATAATTTAAATAACTTGAGAAAGAAAGAGTAAAAAAAACGTTATTTAAGGCGATAATCAGGTAACCATCCCTTTTATTGCTTTCACATTGATGCGGTTGTACTACACATACTTGCACTTGACTTACATCTAGTGTGGGCAATATAGTATCATCATACATCTAACAGGGGCCAAGGAATCATACATCCATGTTAGGCAACATACATCCACACCAGGCTATGTGCTCTAGTAGCTACAACCCATCATACTCATTTATGTTCTATTAGATTTGGCGAAGTATAACTCATACTAGTTCAACCAAGCAATCATATCCAAATACAAGCATTCAAGATATTGCATATCATAGGAAACCAGAAAACTAGTCTTATACTTAATAAATCCCACGTACCTGAGTTTAGAGAATCTTTATACATCCATGATCATCTAGAACTTTGTCCATGACCTGATTAATAACAATTAATCACCGTCAATAATTGTTCATCATATTATTGGCTTTTTAGGTCCAAATTAGGGTTTTTCCAAACCTAGATTTCATCTCATTTTAGGATGGTATCTGATATTTTTCTAATGATCATGAGGTCATTTTATAGGTCTGTTCCAAATTTTATATTTTCCTGATGATTGGTCTATTTTCTGGAATTAATATGAGGCTACAAGCACTTAATTGTATTTTAATACCAAAAGACCTAATATTGAGAAATATATTTCAAATCAGGATCAACTAAATGTCTCCAAATAATATTAGGGTTCAATAGAATTTTTATCATATTGAATCACAATGATTTGCTATTTATTTCAATTAGCTTACCCTAAAAAGAAACATTATCATCTATATTACATATTGACATTAATTGTTCTGTAAAAGCCTAATATAAGGGTTCAATAATGTAGAGGATATTTTTCTGAGTCTAGGGGTATTTTTGGGGTAATTATTGGGCATGAGAGCTATTTTTAATCGTAATTCTGATATATGTACAATATTTGATGTATTTACCTTTTTCATTTTGTTGTGGCCGTTGGATCTTGGGCTTGGACGCCCCAGATGAGTGCCATGCGGCCAACTAGTGCGTGGGCCTCCCCTGTTGGCTAGAGTTTCCTGGTGGATTGGGGTTGAAGCAGTCCAGCGGAATCAAGGTCCCGACGCTGGGATCGGGGAATCCCGCTCCCATCCCAGGTCATCTCCCTCGCGCGGCAGGGCTCGCGAGGTGCATCTCAGACCCTCCGCCGTCACCGTGGGGTCGATCCCATTGAGAGAAAATGGCCTCGCGCTCCTCCAACCTCCATGTCTTCTCCTACCGAAAAGTCCCCTTCTGGTCCCCCATCTCCATAGCAACCCCGACTGGACTCCGACAGCAGTGTGTCTACCAGGTCACAGCTCCACGGCGAGGAGGAGAAACGGTGACAGGTCAAGCTGTGCACGGTCCTTCTCAGTGTCAAATTTCAGGCTTGCTAGCTTCACGGTTGTCATGGGAGGCCGAGAAGCAAGCTCAATAGCCGTGTAGATCCTTGTATCTATGTGGGCGATCAACTATCAAGACATGGCGCCGCTGTGACAATGAGGGAAGGGAGAGGGCACGCTCCTGCGGCGATGCTTGCATCCATGATGGTCTAGCGCCTGCGTGATGCTGTGAGGATCTCTGGCATCTAATTTCTTATACTGAAGGGGCTGCAGTCCTCCAATCCGAAAAAAAATAGGGTGCCGCCATGAAACAGGAAGAGGGGGGATGCTTCTCCCTACTCAGATTCACAATGATCGGCTCCTCTATGGCACATCTACACTTCTTTAAGGATCGAATACGGCTAGGAAAAGTGAGGAGGTGATGCCTCCTGGATCAAGACTGAGGATCTCCTCGGCTCCATGGTTGCAAGTTTATCGGCGTTGGCGTTATGATGGACTGGAAGAGAGAAAAGGTCTTCTAGTTGTTGGAATACATATAGCTTTGCATCCACCTGCTCTATAAATCACCGGCAAATAGGTTATCATGGTTTTGGTTTCTTTCTCTCAGTCTTCCCCAAATCTCCCAACTCTTCACATTGTTGTTCGGGGTTCCCTCTGGATGGGTGGATAGCAACAAGGAAGCGACGAGGAGGCTACTGTCTCTCAATACCAGGGGTTTTCAGCATCAGGTGAGGGGTCTAGACTGGTGAGATTGTTGGGATTGGTTGGATCGCAGCCTGAGCTACCCTCCTCCCCGCTTTGCTCGGAGGTAGGAGAAGGAGTCAGAGCCGTCAGTTCCTAACAACCTCCCAAAGCAGTGAGCTCGATGAGGCCACATTGCCTGGTTTTGGGCTGGGCTCAGCAAAGAGTTGTCCAATGTGAGCGTGATATAGACGCAATGTGAACTTAAATCTAAATCAGTTAATCATAATAGACATGATCAAACTTGAAGCCTTAATATCTTTTGTAGAAAGGTTGTTTCACTCTAAAAGTTTAGGCATAGGTTCACAACAACATAAAGTAACTCATATCTATTTTTGAGACACAAATTTCATTAGTTGGTCATGCAAATAGATTCTTCAAACAACCTTATAAATAAGCACATAAACCTTGTATACAAGTCAATTAATCATCAAACCATAATGACAGATTCAATCCACTTTGTTTGATTATGAAGAATACAAAAGTTCATCATTCCACCCTTTGGGTCCATGTGTATCCCTAATGATAAATGAAGTCATAACTATCCAACTTGATATTTAAGGGCATCCAACCCAAAGTATACATCAATATAACTTCTAGAATCATCAACACAAGATCAACTTACTCAAATTGAACATATAAGACCTCGTCTTCCACAATTATATCATTTTATTCCAATTATGTACTCAAGTACTAGTCTAAACATCAACAACCTAAAATCAGGGTTATCACATTCCCATCCCGTGCGTTCCGACCTTGTGGGGCGCATCTAGTCGAGTCAAATCGGCTAGTGTGTTGCACCTCTAGCGGAATCGCACCAAGCTTTCTGGCGCCGTTGTCGGTGATTAGAGGCGCTCGGCCTAGCTAGTTAGTTTTGCTTTGACTTTTCCTACTGCCCTCATCATTGCTATTCTTTATTCATTACTCTTTGCATTCTTTGTGTATATTGGTTTGATAACTTGCTTTCTTTTGTTTGGTTGTGCCTTGTGCATGTGATAGGCCACTCGGAGAGGACAAGATGGAAGGCCAAAATGCACAAACCCATTCATTTCCTCCACCACCCTACCTCTAAGGCTATCCTAAGCCTTACACACCTCCACCACCTCCATTGCCACAACCCTCCTACCAGTTCACCTTCCAACCTCAATTCATTCTACCACCTCCATCACCACAACCCTCCCACCAATTCACCTTCCAACCAGCTCAATGCCATCCTCCACCTAAAGTCCAACAACCATCAACACTGATACCACCACCACAACTATCACATGCTCCCCCTACTTCCCATGAGCAAATGGATATGATTGAGACCCCTCTCTTTGGTTCCTATGAAGACACATTCCTTAAGAGAGAGAAAACCTTTGGCATGAGATTTCTGAGGGTCTTAAGGCTTATTAAGATCTATGATGATGAGCCCCAAGGAGAGAGAATTACTAAAAAAGACTTACGAAGCTCGCATGACCCTTGGGAGGAAGATCAATCAAGGAAAGAATTTGAGAGGATTTCTTATGATGGGGGTGCAAACATTTTGTTTTTGGACCATGGTTGATGGTGAAAGAACAAAAAGCCCGGTTGAAGGCATGAAACTTAGCGCTTGTGGGAGGCAACCCACATAGGTTTGGGAAATTTTGACCCAACCTTCACTTTTTGATACAATTTCTTTGTTTTTACACTTTCCAAGAAAACACACACACACACACTTGTGTTTAATAGTTTTTGTCTAGTTTTAAGATGTGCAGGTGGTAACAGGGTGAAATGAAGGAAATTTAAGTACAATTGAGAGAAGGATTAAAAGAAAAATCACTTTGGGTCAAGTTTTTGAGTGTTTGATGTTCCTCATTTTGAGAGTAGAAGCTACAAGGACCACCACGGCCGTGGCACATCAATACGACTGTGGTCATTTCCATGAAAAACACACCAAGTCCCTAGATTCAGAAGCAAAATTGAGAAAAGCTGCCAAAGGACTACACCACGGCCGTGCCAGGCAGCACGACCGTGCAACTTGAAGCCACCACGGCCGTGGTACGCAACACGGCCGTACTGCAGACCAATTTCAGCCACTCAAGGTAGATTAGTGGGGCAGCTACTATGCATATCCTCCACCACAGGGAGGAACACCGCCAGAGCCTTGAGAGAGCCATGGTTGTCTACCCTATCATCCTAAACTCTAGGATCATGTTGAGGACATCATGATTCAAAAGTTTGGGGTGGTAGGGCAAGTATACCCTAGTTTCACTTTACATTTCACCTGCCACATCCACTTTTGTTTTCTTGTTTTTGCTATCTATCTTAGTCATCTTTACTGCTTTGCATACGTGCATGTCATGTAGTTTACTTTCTTGCAATTTTTGCATAATTTTAAAAAAAATTGCTCTTCTTGCCATGCATCGCATATCATGTAGATTTTTGGTAATTTTTGCATGTTTTAGCTAGGATTTTCTTGTTTACTGCTTTAAATTCAATAATATAGGCTTAGATGTGATTGGAGGCAACTTGGCACCATTTTGGCCAATTTTGCCCAAATTTGAGATTTCTTGTCTAAAAAGTGTGTTTTGACCCAATCTCTACTGTTTTGAGTAAAAATGACGACCTTTGACAAATGAAAGTGAAATGTCATGAATTATTGCTAAGTGGTATCAATGTTTGACTTTTTACATGTGCATCACCTCTCTTATGATTGTGATTGATTTGGCTGAATTGTGAAGTTGAGAAAGCTTTGAACGCTTAGTGCTTGTGGAATCACTTGTTTGATATATCAATTTCATCTTGTTCATTCATGTGGTGTGATATCTAGGATGAAGTATTGGATTAATTTTCATGCAGGATGTCTTATGTGGAGAATCATACCTATGACCCCTCTTTGACCCGACTTTTCACTCACCATCTTCTTACCCCTCCGCCTCATGAAAGGATGCCAAAATGCACATATTAGCCGTGGCCACCTCCAAAAGTTTGGGGTGGCCACATCTACATCTCACCGCTTCACTCCCATCACCATATGCCCTACCTACCCCAAGGGCAAAGTAAAAAAAATGCAAAAATAAAATAAAAGGATGCTCCTGTTTAAGAGCATTCAAATAAAGAAAAGATGAGTGTGTAAAAACACTCCAAAAATCTTACCGCAACCCTTTCTTCTATTTTCATACCCATTGAGCTAAGAAGCATAAAACTTAGCTCACTTTGCCTTTTTCCATAGCCACGTGGGTCATTTGGTATGATTTGAAATATAAGACTGAATGCATGAATGTGAAACAACACTCCTAGTTATCCTTGATTAACACCATCATGAAACGGTTTACCCGGAACTTTATGGAAGAAGTATGGATAACTTGTGTATTCTATGCACTATATTTGAAGTTCATATGCTTTGTGCTCTTTTCATGGTTTGATTGTGAAAGTAGGAGAGGAGAGGGGTGAAATGCATGTACTTTGTCATCTTTGATCCCATTCAGCAACAATCATCTTTTATATTGCATTTTTCATTTCTAGATTGTGGAAAATTTGTAGAGAGATTGAGTTAGAGCATACTTGAGGACAAGTATGTTTCAAGTTTGGGGTGGTGATTCAGCCCTATTTTAGGGCTTTATCTTATGTCATTTTGCAATTTAGCCACATCTATACTTGTTAGATTACATGTTATTTCTCACAATATGCTTATTTATATCAAATGCACTTATGTAGGCTTTTTGCATGTTTTATAGGTACTTTGTCCACTACTTGATGGCATGGAAAGAGGATGGTCCAGTCTAGGGTTTCCTCAGGCTTGGAGGAGCTCAAAATGAGGCCAAAACCACTTCCAACCTACCCCAAGTGGTCAAAGAAAGTTTTGAAGCAATACCCTCCATGGATGATCAAGTTCAAGGATCAAATGCATGGGAGAGACATCACCACGACCGTGGTGAGCCCCCACGGCCGTGGTGGACATGCCCCACGTACAAAAAATCAGTAAAACTCCCAGAAATCGATGAAAATGGCCAAAACGACCGTGGTGATCAACATGCCCGTGGCCATAGGTGTCCACCACGACTGTGGTAACCACGACTGTGGTAACCCCCCACGGCCGTGGCCATCCATGCACACCTCCCGGTGATCTCCACATTCTAATAAACCCAGGACCGTACTCATCCACCACGGCTGTGGTTTACCCTACCCACCACGACCGTGGTGACCCACCACGGCCGTGCTACACACAAAATCCACCTAGTTTTCACTACTTTCCCCATTTTGCCCCTAACTTAACCCTAGACCCCCTAGATCCCTATATAAGCCCTAGTGGAGGATGAGGGTCGAGGGTTGGCTGCTTAGAACCTCATTTTCGCCCCCTTGTCACCTCCACTCCCTTCCACTTCACCTCCACCTCAAATCCACTCCATTTCACCATTTCCACCACATAACCCCCCATATCTAAGCCTTCCATCCACTTCCCACCACCATTTTACACCATTCCATCCAAGAAGAAGGAGGAGGATGACCTTGCAGCTGCTGGAGAGGAGGAGTCCTTCATCTACACCGAGCTCCATGGCCACTTCTTCCTCTATCTTCTCTCTTTTTATATTTTCCATTTCTATGAGTAGCTAGGCCCCTGTGGGTGGGCTGTTTGGGGGAAATTATGTTACTTTGATACCATGTTGGGGGATAATGAAATGTAAAAGTTGTAATTGCATTTGTTAGTGATTATATTCTATTTGCATCTCATTCTCCATGGATTTCTTGTTGATTTGTGTGTGAAATCACTTAGGAATTTAGGCAAATTGCTTATGTGTGTGAATTTTGGGATTTGCGCCTAGGTCTAATTCTTCATCCCTAGGTTGCCTCCCATCTTCCTACATCCTAATAAATATCCCTAAACCTAAGTGAGAGATCTAAGTAGCTAGATTAGGTAATTCTAGTGCAATTAGCATGGAGCCTTCTCAAGGCTAGAATGTGGGGGAATTGGGGTCCAAAATCCTAATTTCACCTCCCCATTACTACCCTCGGCCCCTAATTGCCCTAGGAATGTCTAATGTAGAAACCTAGACTTGATTAGACTCTAATTGGATTGAACCTAATCCCTAACCCAATTGATCCTCGTAAGGGTAGTAGGGGGTGTTAGGGACTAGTTCCCCTATACACAACCTAGCATATCCATGGCCAGTTAGTAGCTTAGGTTAATCCATTAGACTCAAATTGTTGTTTGGTTTCGATAATCTAAATAGTATCATAATGTACACATGTCACCCCCCAACTTAAGTGATAAGTTCATACCCCTAAACAGCCCACACATCTCTTTACTGCTTAAAACCCTAGTTCTGTGCTTGCTTAGCTTAATTAGCTCTTTTCTTGCTTAGTTAGCTTCTTGCCTTGCTCTTGCCTTGTTTATGCTAGTTTAGTTCTTTAATTGCTCTTTTGCTTTTCTCTTTCTTGCCTTAGCATAATTTGTCTTTTCATACCTAGCTTAGTCCTTTCTTTCCTGCTTAGTCTTAATCTAGTCTAGGGTTAACGTAGATTTCATCCCTGCCTTTAACTGCTTTCTTGTTCATCCTTAGTTAACAATCAAACAACCTTTAAACCCTTAACCCTAGTCTCCGCAGTAGGAACCCAGCAAAACTAACCTAGCTCTAGCGCCCCCTCTTTTCCCTATGGATCGACCCTATACTTGCCACCTTCCTATACTACGACACGACCCTGTGCGCTTGCGGGTGTAGTTGTTTTAGTAGAAGTAGGTAGCTAGTTTAGGTTTATAAATTTTGAAAGCACATTCCCATCCCATTCGTTCCGACCTTGTGGGGCGCATCTAGTCGAGTCAAATAGGATAGTGTGTTGCACCTCTAGCGGAATCACACCAAGCTTTCTGGCGCCGTTGCCGTTGATTAGAGGTGCTCGACCTAGCTAGTTAGTTTTGCTTTGACTTTTCCTACTGCCCTCATCATTGCTATTCTTTATTCATTACTCTTTGCATTCTTTGTGTATATTGGTTTGCTAACTTGCTTTCTTTTGTTTGGTTGTGCCTTGTGCATGTGACAAGCCACTCGGAGAAGACAAGATGGAAGGCCAAAATGCACAAACCCATTCATTTCCTCCACCACCCTACCTCTAAGGCTATCCTAAGCCTTACACACCTCCATTGCCACAACCCTCCTACCAGTTCACCTTCCAACCTCAATTCATTCTACCACCTCCATCACCACAACCCTCCCACCAATTCACCTTCCAACCAGCTCAATGCCCTCCTCCACCTAAAGTCCAACAACCATCAACACCGATACCACCACCACAACTATCACATGCTCCCCCTACTTCCCATGTGCAAATGCATATGATTGAGACCCCTCTCTTTGGTTCCTATGAAGACCTGTTCCTTAAGAGAGAGAAAACCTTTGGAATGAGATTTCTGAGGGTCTTAAGGCTTATTAAGATCTATGATGATGAGCCCCAAGGAGAGAGAATTGCTAAAAAAGACTTACGAAGCTCGCATGACCATTGGGAGGAAGATCAATCAAGTAAAGAATTTGAGAGGATTGCTTATGATGGGGGTGCAAACATTTTGTTTTTGGACCATGGTTGATGGTGAAAGAACAACAAGCCGGGCTGAAGGCATGAAACTTAGCGCTTGTGGGAGGCAACCCACATAGGTTTGGGAAATTTTGACCCAAACTTCACTTTTTGATACAATTTCTTTGTTTTTACACTTTCCAAGAAAACACACACACTTGTGTTTAATAGTTTTTGTCTAGTTTTAAGATGTGCAGGTGGTAACATGGTGAAATGAAGGAAATTTAAGTACAATTGAGAGAAGGATTCAAAGAAAAATCACTTTGGGTCAAGTTTTTGAGTGTTTGATGTTCCTCATTTTGAGAGTAGAAGATACAGGGACCACCACGGCCGTGGCACATCAATACGACTGTGGTCATTTGCATGAAAAACACACCAAGTCCCTGGATTCAGAAGCAAAATTGAGAAAAGCTGCCAAAGGACTACACCACGGCCGTGCCAGGCAGCACGGCCGTGCAACTTGAAGCCACCACGGCCGTGCTGCAGACCAATTTCAGCCACTCAAGGTAGATTAGTGGGGCAGCTACTATGCATATCCTCCACCACAGGGAGGAACACCGCCAGAGCCTTGAGAGAGCCATGATTGTCTACCCTATCATCCTAAACTCTAGGATCATACTGAGGACATCATGATTCAAAAGTTTGGGGTGGTAGGGCAGGTATGCCCTAGTTTCACTTTACATTTCACCTGCCACATCCACTTTTGTTTTCTTGTTTTTGCTATCTATCTTAGTCATCTTTACTGCTTTGCATACTTGCATGCCATGTAGTTTACTTTCTTGCAATTTTTGCATAATTTAAAAAAAAATTGCTCTTCTTGCCATGCATCGCATATCATGTAGATTTTTGGTAATTTTTGCATGTTTTAGCTAGGATTTTCTTGTTTACTGCTTTAAATTCAATAATATAGGCTTAGATGTGATCGGAGGCAACTTGGCACCATTTTGGCCAATTTTGCCCAAATTTGAGATTTCTTGTCTAAAAAGTGTGTTTTGACCCAATCTCTACTGTTTTGAGTAAAAATGACGACTATTGACAAATGCAAGTGAAATGTCATGAATTATTGCTAAGTGGTATCAATGTTTGACTTTTTACATGTGCATCACCGCTCTTATGATTGTGATTGATTTGGCTGAATTGTGAAGTTGAGAAAGCTTTGAACGCTTAGTGCTTGTGGAATCACTTGTTTGATATATCCATTTCATCTTGTTCATTCATGTAGTGTGATATCTAGGATGAAGTATTGGATTAATTTTCATGTAGGATGTCTTATGTGGAGAATCATACCTATGACCCCTCTTTGACCCGACTTTTCACTCACCATCTTCTTACCCCTCCGCCTCATGAAAGTATGCCAAAGTGCACATATTAGCCGTGGCCACCTCCAAAAGTTTGGGGTGGCCACATCTACATCTCACCGCTTCACTCCCATCACCATATGCCCTACCTACCCCAAGGGCAAAGAAGAAAAAAAATGCAAAAATAAAATAAAAGGATGCTCCTGTTTAAGAGCATTCAAATAAAGAAAAGATGAGTGTGTAAAAACACTCCAAAAATCTTACCGCAACCCTTTCTTCTACTTTCATACCCATTGAGCTAAGAAGCATCAAACTTAGCTCACTTTTCCTTTTTCCGCAGCCACGTGGGTCATTTGGTATGATTTGAAATATAAGACTGAATGCATGAATGTGAAACAACACTCCTAGTCATCCTTGATTAACACCATCATGAAACGGTTTACCCGGAACTTTATGGAAGAAGTATGGATAACTTGTGTATTCTATGCACTATATTTGAAGTTCATATGCTTTGTGCTCTTTTCATGGTTGGATTGTGAAAGTAGGAGAGGAGAGGGGTGAAATGCATGTACTTTGTCATCTTTGATCCCATTCAGCAACAATCATCTTTTATATTGCATTTGTCATTTCTCGATTGTGGAAAATTTGTAGAGAGATTGAGTTAGAGCATACTTGAGGACAAGTATGTTTCAAGTTTGGGGTGGTGATTCAGCCCTATTTTAGGGCTTTATCTTGTGTCATTTTGCATTTCAGCCACATGTATACTTGTTAGATTACATGTTATTTCTCCCAATATGCTTATTTATATTAAATGCACTTATGTAGGCTTTTTGCATGTTTTATAGGTACTTTGTCCACTACTTGATGGCATGGAAAGAGGATGGTCCAGTCTAGGGTTTCCTCAGGCTTGGAGGAGCTCAAAATGAGGCCAAAACCACTTCCAACCTACCCCAAGTGGTCAAAGAAAGTTTTGAAGCAATACCCTCCATGGATGATCAAGTTCAAGGCTCAAATGCATGTGAGAGACATCACCACGACCGTGGTGGACATGCCTCAAGTACAAAAAATCATTAAAACTCCCAGAAATCGATGAAAATGGCCAAAACAACCGTGGTGATCAACATGCCCGTGGCCATAGGTGTCCACCACGACCGTGGTGACCCCCCCACGGCCGTGGCCATCCATGCACACCTCCATGTGATCTCCACATTCTAATAAACCAACGACCGTACTCATCCACCACGGCCGTGGTTTACCCTACCCACCACGACCGTGGTGACCCACCACGGCCGTGCTACACACAAAATCCACCTAGTTTTCACTACTTTCCCCATTTTATCCCTAACTTAACCCTAGACCCCCTAGATCCCTATATAAGCCCTAGTGGCGGCTGAGGGTCGAGGGTTGGTTGCTTAGAACCTCATTTTCACCCCCTTGTCACCTCCACTTCATTCCACTTCACCTCCACCTCAAATCCACTCCATTTCACCATTTCCACCACATAACCCCCCATATCTAAGCCTTCCATCCACTTCCCACCCCCATTTTACACCATTCCATCCAAGAAGAAGGAGGAGGATGACCTTGCAGCTGCTGGAGAGGAGGAGTCTTTCATCTACACTGAGCTCCATGGCCACTTCTTCCTCTATCTTCTCTCTTTTTGTATTTTCCAATTCTATGAGTAGCTAGGCCCCTGTGGGTGGGCTGTTTGGGGGAAATTATGTTACTTTGATACCATGTTGGGGGATAATGACATGTAAACGTTGTAATTCCATTTGTTAGTGATTATATTCTATTTGCATCTCATTCTCCATGGATTTCGTGTTGATTTGTGTGTGAAATCACTTAGGAATTTAGGCAAATTGCTTATATGTGTGAATTTTGGGATTTGCCCCTGGGTCTAATTCTTGGATCCCTAGGTTGCCTCCCATCTTCCTACATCCTAATCAATCTCCCTAAACCTAAGTGAGAGATATAAGTAGCTAGATTAGGTAATTCTAGTGCAATTAGCATGGAGCCTTCTCAAGGCTAGAATGTGGGGGAATTGGGGTCCAAAACCCTAATTTCACCTCCCCATTACTACCCTCGGCCCCTAATTGCCCTAGGAATGTCTAATGTAGAAACCTAGACTTGATTAGACTCTAATTGGATTGAACCTAACCCCTAACCCAATTGAGCCTCGTAAGGGTAGTAGGGGGTGTTAGGGACTAGTTCCCCTATACACAACCTAGCATATCCATGGCCAGTTAGTAGCTTAGGTTAATCCATTAGACTCTAACTTGTTGTTTAGTTTCGATAATATAAATGGAATCATAATGTACACATGTCACTTCCCAACTTAAGTGATAAGTTCATACCCCTAAACAGCCCACACATCTCTTTACTGCTTAAAACCCTAGTTATGTGCTTGCTTAGCTTAATTAGTTCTTTTCTTGCTTAGTTAGCTTCTTGCCTTGCTCTTGCCTTGTTTATGCTAGTTTAGTTCTTTAATTGCTCTTTTGCTTTTCTCTTTCTTGCCTTAGAATAATTTTTGTTTTCATACCTAGCTTAGTCCTTCCTTTCCTGCTTAGTCTTAATCTAGTCTAGGGTTAACGCAGATTTCATCCCTGCCTTTAACTGCTTTCTTGTTCATCCTTAGTTAACAATCAAACAACCTTTAAACCCTTAACCCTAGTCTCCGCAGTAGGAACCCAGCAAAACTAACCTAGCTCTAGCGCCCCCTCTTTTCCCTGTGGATTAACCCTATACTTGCCACCTTCCTATACTACGACACGACCCCGTGCGCTTGCGGGTGTAGTTGTTTTAGTTGAAGTAGGTAGCTAGTTTAGGTTTATAAATTTTGAAAGCACATTCCCATATCATGCGTTCCGACCTCGTGGGGCGCATCTAGTCGAGTCAAATAGGCTAGTGTGTTGCACCTCTAGCTGAATCGCACCACTCCTCCAACTCAAGCTCAAGTGAAGGATCAAGCTCAAGCTCTAGTGATGAAGGAGAATGCCATTTTGCTCTTATAGCATCAACAAGTAAGGACTCAAGTGAGGAAAATCTAAACTCTTTAGATAAAGAATCTTTGATTGCTATTATTCATGATACTTGTGCCTCTCTTAAGTCTTCTAAAAGGAAAAGAAAAAAGCTTTTTAGAATTGTTGATAATTTGCATGTAGAATTAAATGATCTTGAACATGCTAATTCTTGCTTGCTTGACGATAAAAATGCTTGTCTTAGCTAAGTAGACTCTCTTAAACTTGAAAATGCTAGTTTCCTTGATAAGATTAGATTTCTAGAAGCTCAAACGCTCATGCCTAGTTCTAATGAAGAGCATACTTTAATTGTTGATTCTCTCATGCATGATATTGATGTTCTTAAATCTAAAAACAAGGACAAAGATTTTGTTGTTGTTGCAAGAATTAGAAACAGAAAATGCCTCATTGCTAGCTAAAATCAATGTGCATGAATCTTGTTCTAGTTCTACTAGTAGAGAGAATGATGTTGCTTCTCTTCACATTAATAGAGTTTCTTATTTAACTAAATCTCGTTGCTTAGAAAATGATCTTTTGCATGCTAGATATAATATCAATCATTTGTCTTCTACTATTACTTCTCTTATGCATGATAATGATAGTTTGAGATCTTCTTTGCAAAGATTCTTAGTTGGTAAGAACAGCCTTAATGATATCCTACACCATACTACCAAACAAATTGGTAGACATGGTTTGGGGTATGATGGTAGTCAAAGGAACAACAAAAGTAAAGGACCTCCAATATTCCATGGAGAATCCTCTAGTTCCAAGACTATGGACACATGCAACTATTGCAATGAAATTGGTCATTATTCTACTTGTTGTCCTTTTAGGAAAGCACCCAAGAGCAATAGGACTTGGGTTTCTAAACTAACCCCTCTGGACCCAATGTGACGACCGTCTTGCGAAAACGAGATTAGCTAATGCGGAAGCGAATTATTAGCAGCAGAATAATGAAAAATCACTAAATTTTAAAACTTTTTGGAAAAAGAACTTTAAACCATAACTCCTTTATAAGGAAAACAAGGTAAACTGTTTACATCATAGCTTGACATTACATCTCTGTGATTACATACATCTATTGCCTTATTATCTGAAGAAGGCAAGATACAAAATCTCGAGGCACTAAGCCAAAAACCTCAGACCTACTGACTCCTAGGACATGAGAGTACAAAGATGACATAAGACATACTATCTACGAGACTCGACAGTCAGTATCTCCACCTGAGATTCACTGCTGCCCCTGGTGTTGCTGCTGCTGATACTGCCCACCCTCGGATTGGTTCCTCCGTCCTCGACGTCCACCTAAAAAGTCAAATCCCACGGGGGTGAGACAATTTTAAATAATTGTCCCAGCGAGAGTTATAACTCTTCGCCAGAAGCTTTGTTATAGCAATAAAGGATTAACATAAGAAATATAACCTTCAAGGCATTCAACAGCAGATTTGGTATTAAGTAAGACAACATTTACTTAAGCAATCATATCAATAAGGAATATGAAGAACATGTATACTAGTTACTTGACTAGAACATTTATAAACAATGTAACATCAATCATTGTTTCTCGTAGTTCAACCTAAGCAGTTATGCTACGCGGATGATTATGTTTTACAATCATTATTATGCCCTGTAGAGATGAGGTGTAACGCCTGGGCCCACTGCCCAAGGCTCTAGTAGGGTTTCAGGAATGACGACTGGCCCCACAAACACCACTAGCCTTAACTGCGCACTCTGTCTGCACTGACGCGCAAGCCAGGATCAACTTCCCGACTGGTCACCCATCCCAGTACTACTCCAAGCTGAGCACGCTTAACTATGGAGTTCTTTAGAGATGGGCTCCCTGAAAAGGAGGTGCACCTTGGTGATATGGGTAGTCCAATCATTCCTTTTAAGAGTGTTTTATCCGAGGCCTCAAATCCTGGGATGTTACAATCTCCCCCACTTAGACTCTTGACGTCCTCGTCAAGGCTCAACTACAAGGCCTCATAATCTCTTCCCCATTTCAGTGCAGACCCACAATGGCCCATGGACACCCAGCTCCCGATCACGGAATACCAGCGCAAGGATGGCTATGTCAACCATGGACAACCCTTTCCTACATGCTTGGACCGCACGGCTCAAGACTGGCATGCCATGTCCATGTGGGCCCCACCTAATGGAGGGGAATTGGCTCTGATACCATTT
Organism: Alisma plantago-aquatica; assembly: GCA_963693085.1. Taxonomy (NCBI): domain Eukaryota; kingdom Viridiplantae; phylum Streptophyta; class Magnoliopsida; order Alismatales; family Alismataceae; genus Alisma; species Alisma plantago-aquatica. The sequence continues at coordinate 1,125,506,305 of OY856409.1, read as the reverse complement.
GTAATGCCTGGGCCCACTGCCCAAGGCTCTAGTAGGGTTTCAGGAATGACGAGTGGCCCCACAAACCACCACTAGCCTTAACTGCGCACTTTGTCTGCACTGACGCGCAAGCCAGGATCAACTTCCCGACTGGTCACCCATCCTAGTACTACTCCAAGTTGAGCACGCTTAACTATGGAGTTCTTTAGAGATGGGCTCCCTGAAAAGGAGGTGCACCTTGGTGATATGGGTAGTCCAATCATTCCTTTTAAGAGTGTTTTATCCGAGGCCTCAAATCATGGGATGTTACATGAGGTATACCGCTCATACTCCAACCGATCAGTACTAAATCGCATCGGTACCATACATAGGTCATCAAAAGAGCCGGATTCTTATGACCTCATCTTCCTTAGTCAGTGTGAGGATCAACATGCAGGACATCTCGTGTCTCTGCTACAATAGCTTACCAGGGTATTCTAGCACTTCGCTATTAGAGTCACAGTGGCGTTCTGTACTCTCTTCGTCATCGAAAGATCTCTTATTTATCTCTCATCGATGCGGCATTAAAGATTCCCTCGGGAGATTAGCGATACATCATCCCGGCATAAACATATAGTGAAGGGTTGATAGATTTAAGATACATCTACATCAATTCCTACACTAGGACGTAAGGATATTCACGTCCATAATCCCCCACATACTCAAAAGTATGTGTTCCAGGAGTTCCCTTAGGAAAACCTGTTTCACCATCATTTGGCTTCTGACAATGATGGATCTATGATCAGGGCTCTACATGATATGATTATACTTGATTATTAGGGTACATTTCAGCATTCTTTTAGCATCAAGCATGTTCTTAATCATTAATCATTAAAACACTACTATAAAAGAAGAATACTAAATGTATCAAGTTTAACTTATATCAGTCATCATATGGATATTAATTCTTAACCATCTTATCATATGATTTAGGAACATGGTTATTCAAACCCTCATATTATCATAACACTTGCTACCAAGTGACATATAAGCATCAAGTCATCTAACAACATGACCTTGATTGAACCAATGTATATACTTTTCACATATCATTACTCTAAAAGCTTATAATTGTTTTCAAGGAATATGACATCATAACTCTTACCTGACTATGATCACCTCATAATATCAACCTGTATGACTTATACAAATAAGGACATGCATATATAACAATGTCAGAACAATACCAAAACTTTTCAATTTCTTTATAGGACACCACGGCCGTGCCACCTTGCACGGTCGTGCAAAGTAAGGTGTCACGGAACTGTTCTTACCCCAATCCCGATCTCACTGTCTAAACAGTGGTAAAGAGATTGAAGCACCCGTACCTGAGTGGCCCCGTAGGATCTAACACACTGGCATATACAATAAGAAATAAATAACTCAAAACTGGATAATTAAAGAACAAACTAACCCAATATGGAGATATAACTGATTCATCTTTGTCATCAGAGTGTATGAGTGCGGAAGCGATCTTATTCAATATTCCATTTGTATTGCCTAAAATCAAGAAAATCGAGACACAATCATGCAATTGCACGGTACGCCATCAAAATCAAGTAAAATGATTTATAACAAAATAGTATGCTTGACAGGACTTATATTTCAAAGAATAATAAGCAATTTGCAAATCCAACATTTATTCGACAAGTTTTTCAAGCAATTCAAATTTTATTACGAGTTCCCATTATGCTGTAATTCGAGAAGCATGCTTATATAATTTGTGTGACTGTATTACCCCAACGCGATGGGGAAGGTCACTAGGCCCCTTTTCACCATAGGAACATAGGAAGCCAATGTACAAGTCCCACCTCCAAATGAGGGGTTGTTGTACTCAATATCAACATTATCAACATTATCAATATCATCATCATTATCAATATACGGGCAGTCATAATGGGCATTCAATTTATGATATGGATCGAGGATCAATATCATATTATCGACCAAAATCAAGTACACCAAATTAGGGTTTTCCAATCCTATTCATCCCTAAGGTAGATCATTCATATATAAACAACATTATATCAAGATTTCAATATTTACTCAAGTGTCAAGCATATTCGAGGATGGATGATCTACCTAGGTATTTTAGGAATATATGTCAACCCTAAATATTATCATCATTATTCAAGTCATCAAGTCTTTAGGTCATCATCATGTTCTACATCATTTGTATTCAATATCATATTGATGGGTCAAAACTATATCAATTATTTTATAAGATCAAGATTGCTCATCATCAATATTATTATCAAGATTGAATCAAGTAAATAGATCTAGATTCACTAATGATTCACTTTCAAGAGTAGATGATTCAAAAAGATCAGATCTAGGTTACAAAATATCATCAGAGTCCAAAAATAGGGTTTCCAAAGATTAATCATGATTATGAGTCATTTGACAATTTAAATATGCAAAGGATCAAAGATCTAGAGATATCAGTGAGCAACATTTATAATCAGGCTTCAAGACTATTTTTAATGGATTCACTGGATTTTTCTGATCAAGATTGACTACTTATTTGTAATTTTTGGAGTTCATATGTATTTTCTATGATTAAAACAAGATATCAACATTTAATTAAATTTTCAACTAGAAAGGAGATGTAAAATACCTTGATTATGAAATACGAGGGTCGTTCGATGTGTAAAGGATGGCCCAGATTTGAACATATAGGCGAGGCAGCTTCCTTGCTTGTCATTCTGGTTCAGAGGCTAAAACAGTCGGTTCACATTTGGTTTCTTGGCTTGGTTCAACTGAGCCGTCTAGTCCCTCTTGAACCGGACGGTTCAGGGACATCTCCTCCCTCAATCAGGCCTTGTGCGAGCCACAAAGGCAAGCAGAGGAGCTCGCTGGCATGGGGAGGCCTTGGAAGCAGGAGGAAGCGAGAGAGATGGCTGAGGTGCCGCTCGGCTTCGGCGAGCTCTTCCGAAGTCGTTGGTGGCCAGAGAGAGGGGAGAGGGAGCGAGGAGGCAGGATGCCCTGCGGTGGCGCCGTAATGGCAGCGGCCAGAGAAAAAGGGAGCGAGAGAGGGAGGGCTCGATGCGGGAAAAGAAGGTGTCGTTCGGGATCGTGGGTGCGCGCCGAACCCAAAGAGGGGTTTATATAGAGTCCTACTGCTAGGGTTAGGGCTACAAGAGGGGGCGGCACACCCCACAAGTCGTCTAGCTTCCTTGGCCTCCAAGCAATGTATTCACAGTGCCCAAACCACATGGAAGGTTTGAGAGGGGGTGTGGAGTCATCGGCCGAGCTATCGGGCGCAATCCGGCTCCGGTTGGCCGATCGGGGTCGGGGCCATGGTGCTGGTCCACCGTGGTCTTTCCAAACCAGGCGCAAGGTAGGGGATGACCCCAGCGCCGTTGGATCAAGATCCAAGGCTGCTGGGTCACCCACCTTGCCCAGCGGCGCCCCAAGCAAGGAATGGGCCGGGCCCAGCAAAGAAAAGGGAGGGAAAAAGGAAGGAAAAAGGGGCTAAAAAGCTAAGAAAAAGTTAGAATCTTAGAAAAATCATAACAAATCGTAGGAAGGTCCAAATGGTCTCAAATTTGGACCATAGCTTCATAAAAACGTGGAGAACGTTTATAAAAAGTTTGAGGACAAGAAGATGAATTTTGATGGGTCAATTTCTTTATTTGTAAAAAGTGATGAATTAATCAAATATAAGGTGTTATAATGTGTTTAAAGTTCACATTGTTCACCATATTTTGTATTTGAGTCTCAACTTTGCTTATGTAGATAAGAAAATTAATTTAGTACCATTAGTGGATATAATGAGGGCAAAAGAGTAATTATCTCATTATTTTGCTAAAATCCACTTTGTCACATAAGGCTACCACAGCCGTGCTCCCTTGCACGGTCGTGCAAGTTAAGGCTACCATGGCCGTGCTCCCTTACACGATCGTGATACAAAAGATCATTACATGATTCATATTTGTATATATATGTATTCTAATCTTTCATTATTTCAACTTGATTAGGTCATATCAACCCTTCAATCAAGTACATACTACTATGGTTAACATAGTGTATCAAGCTATTAATCCTATAAACAATTAAGAATTCTCCCTTTAATTGGTACTAGTCACTTAGGTACTATTAGGGTTTCAACCTTTGTTCCTTCATTTTTTGTCATTACTAATCATCATTGGATTAATAGAACATTCATCATCTTAATTCCCAAAGATTCAATCACATTGGACTTCCACTTCATAAGGTATCTAATTGAATTAGGGTTTCCAATGTTGATTACTTCAATCATTGAATTCATGGAACCCATCATCAATTGGACCTATACCCATACCTCAATTGAGTTTAATAGGTCAACCTTAAAATTATTTGACCCTCAATTGACCATCAATTAGGGTTTAAATCAATTGAATTAGGGTTTGGAATCAATAACCCTTCAACATATTTCAATGTGGGTTTAATTGATTTGAACCCATTGAACCATCATTCAATTGGGACATGACCTGACCCCAAACGGTCTTGGGATCGTTTGGATGACCTCCAAACGGTCTTGAGACCGTTTTCCCATCACATCATCAAAATCCAAGTCAACCAATTAAGGTTTGGATCATTGGATTGATCACCAAAACAACAATTGATTACACTCCAACTTAGTATCATTGGATCATCAATTGCTTAACCATACTCACCCCTAGACCTCCAAACGGTCTTGGGTGACCTCCAAACGGTCTTGAGACCGTTTGGATGAGTTCCAAACGGTCTTGAGACCGTTTATCTCACCCAACCCTTGGATTCTAGTGAAAAATCATTAGGGTTTGAGCTATTGAGTTGATCATCAAATCAGCAATTGATTGCTTTGCAATTGTGTACCTTTGGACCTTCAATTGGTCAACTATACTTAACCCCAGACCTATAAACGGTCTTGGGTGATCCCCAAACGGTCTTGAGACCATTTTGGTGATCCCCAAACGGTTTTGAAACCGTTTGGGCCAATCAATCCAAAACAATCAACTCATCACTTGCAAAATCAGCACTTAGCCGATTAGGGTTCATACCTCATCTTTGGATCTTCAAACACATATCCATCTTGACCCTAGACCTTCAAATGGTCTTGGGTGACCTAAAAACGGTCTTGAGACCGTTTGGGTGATCCCCAAATGGTCTTGAGACCGTTTGGGCAAGAAAACCCAAAAAGTCAAATCAATCAAGTTGAAAGTCAGCACTTAGTCCAATTAGGGTTTACCTAATTGATTAGCCTTCAACACATGATTACTTTGGAACTAACCTATCAAATTTGGTGAGTTATTAACCAACATAATTATGAACAGGAATATCAAACGGTCAATGCTTGGTCAACGACCTAAAATGGTTTTGAAACCGTTTTCCCAAAAAGTTCAAGTTAATCAGGTTGGAAAATCAGCACTTAATCCAATTAGGTTTACCTAATTGATTAGCCTTTAACTCATGATTCCTTGGGATTTAACCTATAAAATTTGGTGGGTTATTAACTAAAATAATTATGAACAGGAATCCCAAGCGGTCAATGCTTGGTCAACTCACTCAAACGGTTTTGAAACCGTTTTCCCAAAAAGGTCAAGCTAATCAGGTTGAAAATCAGCACTTAATCCAATTAGATTTACCTAATTGATTTGCCTTCAACTCACGATTCCTTTGGAGTTAATCCCTAAAATTTGGAGGGTTATCAACCAACATAATTATGAACAGGAATTACAAACGTTAAACCCTTGGTCAACTCAACCAAATGGTCTTAGAGACCGTTTGATCCAACTGACCTTGTGAAACCGTTTGCCCTTCAAACGGTTTTGCAAATCGTTTGCCCCAAACGGTTTTACAAACCGTTTGGCCAAAGGGGGGGGGGACAAGACCGTATGATAAAGTAGCATTTTTAATCACGCCCATCTTCTTATACCTCCAGATCAAGGTCTGTTCTTCATGGTTTTAGTTGCAAGAAAGCAAGGAAGGATGGGGGAAAGAAGAATAAACTACTTTTGCAAGAAAGAAAGATGTATAACAAAGTTTAAGGGTTTAGAGTTATAAAACCCACCTTAGAACCAGATCTAGAGATCCAAGCTTCAAAGATTTAATGGTGTCTTGAGCTCCACATGTCATCCAAGGTTCCTTCTTCAAGAATTGGTTGGAAAGGATGGCTAGAAAGAAGAACTAAGTAAGAAAAACTAGCAAACCAACCTTGCAACATGATTTCCTCCATGAATTCGAGAAAGATGATGATCAAAGCTTACCTAGAACTGCTTGGCCGTTCTCCTCTTCTCCATATCTCTGTTCTAAGTCGGTCTAAGCAAGGGGATAAGAAGGGAAGTGAAGGAAACGATCCTTGCTAAGTGAGAAAAGGTGTATATATACTTTGGGTGAAATTCCAACGTAAGGACAACTTGTTTCTCCATTTCTCATCTAGGTCCTTCCCTTCTTATAAGCCACGTTTATCACTTCCATACTTAAGAAAAACTCATCTTAAACCCAAGGTCTAAAGGTGAAGAAAGCCAACTTCTTACTAAGTTGCACATATAGTAGGGTTATTAGGCTTATAACTTGATTATTTAATTTATAAGGGTTATCATTCTTATTTGATTATTCAATTAAAGTACCCTCTTCATCATTCTTACTCTAAATGATGCCAAGAATCATAAAAGATACTCTAGAAGGTGTATTTTACAAGCTGCACCCCATATTTTGGGTAAATTGCACTTTACACCAAAACTAGAGTTTTAAGTACAAGGATCACTCCACAAGTTGCATCTTGGTGCCCAAACTTGGAGAATCCATCATACTTCATCATATTCATTCTTATGATGTCTCAACACCAAAGGAACATCTTAACATGTGCAATTTTCAAGTTAACCCCTTTTAATTGGGTAATTTGCACATAAGTCCCTATTAACAAAACAATATTATAACATTGTTCAAAAAGAGCAGATATAAAATTATATGTTCCTCAGAAGCTTTAATTACATACCAAAAGATAATCACAAGTATCTAATTACATAATTAAGCAAAACACCTAGGGTTAGTTCATAACCCAGGTCAGGGATGTTACACCCAAAAACATGATTGGGGACCATTTCATCTTTCTTCTTGTAGGTACTTGCAAATGGATTGACTTGAGCCATTAAATTGCAAATTGACTTCTCAATCCACATGAAAGAAGAAAGGTGAGATGTGTATAAGGTGAAAACAAGTGGAAAAGCAATGGTAAGCACAAAGGTAAAGGTTTACTTGCTTATAACCATTCCTAACTTGTTTTTGTCAAGATAGTGTGAACTATACATATAGTTTTTGAGTCAAAAGTGGTATTTTGTGTTTCTCTTCACACTCTTGCTCAAAAACTATTTCTAATGCTTCTATAGTGCATTACTAACTTGCTTAGACATGTCTGGATATGGTTTGTATTTTTAGCATGCCTTTATATATGTTTTATGAAATATATGTGCTTTTTGACTTATGCTTTATCAGTCGAGTCTGTCCTGTTTGAAACTCGACCGATGGGCACCAATGGGTGTTGCCAACAGCTATCATTGGTTGAGTTGTCAATACACAGAAATTGACTGATAACACTGTGCACAGAATATACATTTGGCTTATTGAGTGAGAATTTCCCTCTCAACTAGATTTTCTCAACCAATAGCCTTATTCTTTGGCACTCTCATTTGGTACCTTTATATATGCATATTTCCATATTCTAAATTACCTATCTTGCATACAACTCTATCTCTCTAATTGATCTAAATTGGTATATATATATCTTGCAATTACTTGCTTTGAGTTGTTTTGCAGGTTTTGATGATGATCTCTTTGGATCTCTTGGTTGTGTCAAAAATTGCGTCCGTTGTGCTCTAACTTGTTACATCTGTATAGGTATATATCTTGTATTGATACAACCTTGAGGTTCTTAGTGGTGATCATCTTTTGGTAATGATGCATATCTGTAGTGAGTTATATCCTTTCATGCTTCTAAAATTGCATATCTCTTTGTTTGGATATATCTCTACATTTACTCATAGCTTGATCTATCTTGTGTATCTTTTGACATCTCTTGCTATGATCTAGATCCTACTAGTAGTCCTAACTTGTGATATCATCTACTAGTAGTTCATATACATGTAGTTCTAACCTTGTTTATAATTATCATCTTTGCTCATCTATATGCTATGCTTGTATCTTGTCTCATACATGATCAAGCTTGTTCCTTAAATTGCATATCTATTATCTTGAGTTGCTTGCATAACATTGTGATGCAGGGCACATAGAGCTACATTATATGTAAAAATTGGAGTATTTTTATATTTTATGCATATTTTTCTCCAGTTTCAGTTTTTGGTGCAAGAGTAGTATTTTTTATACAGAAACGACCTTCTAAGAAAGTCTCATCGCTTTGCCATGAGCCCTGACACTTATTGGGCAAATTCTGTCATCTTGAGGGTCAAAATTGTGATTTATTGTTTTTCTACAACACCTTATCCTGTATTTTTGGGTTGTTCAAGTATATGCTTTAACTTGCTTTTCTTTCTATGCTTGGACAAGCCCCTATATGTGCTCTTCTACTCTCCTTATATATATTTGTGTTATCTCCTTTCTCTTTAACAAGTGATGTTTCTTATTTTCTTCATAACCCCACTTTTTGAAATGACAAAGGGGGAAAAAGGTATGTCTTCTTTTGACAAAAGAGGAAGAAGGCATGTCTTACATGAAGAGGAGAAGTATGTCCATGTAAAGGGGAGAAGACATATATGTGTAGAACATATATGAGTAGAAGACATAGTATTCTATAAATGTTACGAAAGCTAACCATACAGGAGAAATAACATCAATTGAGGGGGAGTATGAGAACTCCATGCACATCAATTGAGGGGGAGCATATGAGCTCAATCCTATTGAAACCCCTAGGTTTCTCCGAAGGTATGATTTTACTTTAAAGCTTTCAATACATTTATGGAATGGTTTGTCATCTTCAAAAAGGGGGAGAATGTTGACTCAAGGTCAATTAGGTCAATGTTGACTCACGTCTAAATTGACTAAACCCGTGTTTTGATGATGACTAACCATTCCACATATTGGTGTCTAATGCTTCTACTTGAGTGATTTCAGATTAGGTATAGACACACTCCAAATGCCCTAACTTGCGCATCTCAAATTGGAGAAAAGACAAGTCAAAGTCAATACAAGTGTACATTTTTGTAATAAGATGTAAATCCATTAGAATCATGTTGTAAATCACTTGTAATGATTATATGACTTGTAATTAAGCTTAGAAAAAAATCAGGAGTACTTAGATCAAATGTTTAAGCACTCAAAAGTCATTTTCCAAAATTCACATCAGGCTCTTCATCAGTCGAGTTCTGTGAGTTGCAAACTCGACCGATCCTGATTGGATCTTGAAAATGACTTTTGATCGGTCGAGTTTACACTACACAGAACTCAACCGATGGAGTACCAGACTAATTCGATTTTCATTGGTCGGTCAAGTTTCCCCAGGACAAACTCGACCGATGGTCTGAATATCAACTTTGTCTTTTACTCTATCGGTCGAGTTACCCTTATAGAAACTCGACCGATTGCACTATACGGAAAAGTGCAGAAAAGTACTTCTAGCCATTGTGGAGTTGCAACAAGTGAAAATATATCCGTTGCAAGCCACAAAACGGCTAGTTTTCGTTCTCAAGTGTTCCCAAAGGCTAAGAGGCATCCCCAACTATAAATAGGACCCCTTGGGCTTCATTACAAGGTTGAGCATTCAAGGAAAACTCTATGTGAGATTCCTATTCTATAGTTGAGTGCTTCCTACAGCCTCCTCTCTCTCTAAGCTTAATCACTTGCTACATCCATTAGAGTGAGTAGGAGATTTGTAAGAGAGCTAGTCCTACATGTATATCTTGTGAGGCTCTCACTTCCACCACCTTCCTATCTCTAATTTCAACCATGAAGATGAAGGTTCTCTCTCTTAGCTAAGAGAGGTGAAGAAGAACAAGGGAAGGCATCCCTTAGTGAAGATCAAGGCGGAAGACTTGGAGTAAGAGTGGGTAAGCCCTTGGTGAAGGCAGAAGACTCCTTGCTCAAGTGGGTAAGTCCTTGGTGGAAGCTTCTCCGAGTGAAGGTGAAGTCAAAGGCGGAAGATCCAAGAAGAGTGGGTAATTCCTTGAAGGCTGAAGACTTGTGCAAGAGTAGGTAAGTCCTTGGAAGAAGGTGGAAGACTCTTACAAAGTGGGTAAGTCCTTGGTAAGGTTCAAGACTCTTTGTATTGGATAGGTAAGTCCTTTGTTTGGTGATGTATTGTAAGTCTTATGAATGAATATAAGAATGCAATGGTTAGGAAATCCTAGAGGTTGACCTCTCTAGGTAAGTGGACTGACATACTTGTAGTTTGAAGTGTGGAACCACTCTAAATAGCTTATCTACTTGTGTTTGCTCAATCTCTCTCATCCTTTCTATGCATGTTTTAGTTGCACACAAATTTCCTATTTAGCAACCTTATCTTGTGATATATCTTGAAGGTCAAATCAATTTTTTTAAAGTGCATTCAGCTCTATTCACCCCCCCTCTAGAGCATCTAATCACCCATCTAGGATCCAACAATATGTTCTAAACCCTAAGTATAGAAGATTAAGTTAAAGATATTAGAAATCAAAGTGGGGGTCTAGTTAGGAGACATAATTTTAGTTTAAGATTAAGATTATGTGAATAGATGTTTTGGATTTTATGTCAACTCTTGAGTTGTATATAGCATGCTCTCTCTTTTTCCCACATGTTTGTGTCATGGGACACACGCTCATGGGATTTTACAGAGAGAATGTTATATGCATAAGCGTGCTTCTCTTAGTCTATCAAGTGCATGTGGTATATGGCATGTGCATGAGGGAAGTACTAAGATAAGTGTGATAAATCATGCCACCTTTAGATATATGAGCGACCGACATGTATCCAAAGGTGACAAATAAAATAAGATTTGACACTGAAAGTTTGAGACGTATAGTCACTTAAAACTAATCAGACACATAGTAAGACCAAGCATGCATACAAAGAGTAGATATTTGACATAGATAAGTGAGTTGGACTCAAAATGGAACCAAAACCTTAATTTAGCTCCCTTTAGAGAGGGGCAAGCTAGGTTCCGACCATGGTTTGATGCTGATGTTAATGAGACAAATACCACACTTGATTAATATTATGTACAAATGTTAAGTCTGGTTTATATATTTAACCATGAGAAGGCAATGTATTAAGTATGATAATTAAATTCTAAGATCATATTAGAAAATTATAATACACATAATATGGAAAACCCTAAGGTGGGTAGTATTACGAGATTTTGAGGACAAAATTTATTAAGGTGGATAAAATTGTAACATCCCAAAATTTTGCATGTTATTTAGAATCTTTAATGAAGCCTTTCCTAATGAAAATTAACTTATGGACCTAATGCAAAAAGCCCAAGTAATAATTTATTGTTGAATAAAGGGATAAAAGATTAAGATAAAAGAGTTGGATATTGAAAATATGAAATAGAACCATAATTAGTGACAATACCTTCTTTTTAATTCAGATAATGGTCAACATAAAAGATAAATAGTATTATCTTCTCTCTTCTTCTCTTTCCTCCAAAAGAGTTTCCTCAAAAAGGGCCCATAAGTTGTAAAACACAAATCTTAAGTAGTACACCCCTGATCTCAAAATTTACTCAAAAAAAGATGAATTCAGTTTATCCTAATTTTTTGTGCATTTAAATTAAGATAATGACACATGTAATTTAAACCTAAAATGATTACATGGGAAGGTTATAGACACTATAAATGGCTTTTGGTTCAAATTTCATATCATTTGAAGTTTTTTTGACCACCTAAATAACTTTCGGGAGTTTCTATATAGTTATGATTGCTTTTTAATCATATATTTCCTAGTATCATGATCCAAATTATAGTCTAGTTTTAAATGATGTCACGTGGTCCAGAAGGTATCCTATTCAGGTACTACTTTATCTATAGAGTCATTTGTAAGTCGGGAGACCATCTCCCTTACCCGGTCCCCCCCCTTTGAGCGGGACTCTTGATCCCAAATAGTACCATGAGCATATCTCTTCTCACAGACCTCTCCCAGATCAACTGCTCTCTGAGTGAAGGCCTCCAACGCCTTCGCCTCACTCCCCCGTAATTTCCCATCCCTATGTTGATGGGATTTGGTGACCTAGAACTCTAGGATTCTAGGAGCTGTTGTAGTCTAGCCCTGTTTCAACCTCTGTTGGACACCCTGGCCTCCCCACACCTTCTTCTGTATATATAGGCCACCGAAAACAACCCCCAGTCCCTCAGAAACACTGAACGAGATTCGTTGTCCCCTAAAGTTTGGCCACAACATCTACATGTGAAACCAAGGATAACAGTGATCAACCCCTTTGCTGACACATCAATGGTGGCTTTTTTGGGGGGTTAAAATATGAATATATAACGAATAAGGTGACAGTAACAGCCTCCGGTACATCTTAGTTCTTAGATCTAGAATCTAAACCAAACCAAAACCAACCAAACTCAAAAAAAAAAAAATAGCATCTGAAATAATAGTAGGGTACAATCTGATGAGAGAGAAGACGCGATACCACGGGTTAAAATCTTTTGTGCCCCGGGACAACGCACCCCGCACATCTGGGCCACCCAGTCCGCTATGGGCTCAGAAACACATCAACACACACCTAAGATCACCCACCCACCCCAATTTGGCACTTAAACTGTAGAACCCACCCACTTAACCCGATCTACCTTTCCATTTGACCGGTCGCTTCCTGCTCTGCCTCCTCTTCGTCCTCATAATCCACCTCCTCATCGGCTGTGGCGTCCTGGTACTGCTGGTACTCAGACACCTAGATCACTCATGTTGCTCTCTGCCTCGGTAAATTCCATCTCGTCCATGCCCTCACCAGTGTACCAATGCAAGAAGGCCTTGTGCCTGAACATAGCCGTGAACTGCTCGCTAACCCTGCGGAACATCTCCTGGATAAGTGTAGAGTTCCTAATGGAAGTCGACGCCATAGAGAGCCCTCTAGGCGGGATGTCACAGACACTGGACTTGACGTTGTTTGGTATCCACTCAACAAAGTAGGAAGAGTTCTTGTTCTGGACGTTGATTATCTGCTCGTCGATTTCTTTGGTGCTCATCTTTCCACGGAACATGGCGGAGTAGCGCCCGTGGCGTGGGTCAGCGGCGCACATCATGTTCTCGGCGTCCCACATCTGCTGGGTGAGTTCCGGGACGGTGAGGGCGCGGTACTGCTGGGATCCGCGGGAGGTCAGAGGGGCGAATCCGACCATGAAGAAGTGGGGGCGAGGGAACGAAATCAGGTTCACGGCCAGCTTGCGCAGGTCGGAGTTGAGCTGACCGGGGAAGCGGAGGCAGCAGGTGACGCCGCTCATGGTGGCGGAGATGAGATGGTTCAGATCACCGAAGCTTGGCGTGGTGAGCTTGAGGGTCCTGAAGCAGATATCATACAGCGCCTCATTATCCAGCAGCATACACTTGTCAGCGTTCTCGACGAGCTGGCGAACGGAGAGAGTGGCATTGTATGGCTCGACCACTGTGTCAGAGACCTTTGATGATGGGAACACGGAGAACGTATCGCATCATCCTGTCAGGGTACTCCTCTCTGATCTTGGAGATGAGCAGGGTGCCCATACCAGATCCAGTACCGCCAGTGAGAGAGTGGCACACTTGGAATCCTTGTAGGCAGTCTCAGTTCTCGGCTTCCTTCCTAACAACATCGAGCACCGAATCAATCAGCTTCGCACCCTCGGTATAATGCCCTTTGGCCCAATGGTGACTTTCAAAACCCGTTTTTACTCATAGATCAACTCAGAGGAACCCCAGAAAGCTTTTGTGCCCATCAATTTGGAAACTTATCAAATATTTAGATCTTTCCCCTTTTCTGTACCTGTTTCCACGAGTTGTGTATCCATGGAGGTTTCCGCCCTGTGGGTCGTGTTCTTGGCACCGGTTCACTAATTTCACCGCCAATAGCTCCGTTAGTCTCAAAAGTTTTGTTTCAGATGGTTTTTCTTGTTGACTTTGGGCCGTTTTGGTTTCCTCCTGACCTCCGTCTCCTTCCACCATGATGAGGGTTCCCTCTACCTGCGCAGATGACCAACTAAGCTCGAGTTGGGATCTTCGTGACTGGAAGGGAGCGGCCAACCTAGAGGTATGGGTTCTGATGATGATCTTGGATCAAAATCCAAGTTCCAACCATGTGTTCTCACCAGTTACCTCCTTTTTTCTTCTCCAGGTTGACGACCGAGGACAATGTGAGGTTTGCAGTTTTGTCCCCGGTAGATAGATGATTATATCACGTTGCCATGGGCTTTCCAGTATTTTGCCCTTCTTCTGTTCAACCTTTGTGCGCAGTGTGTTTAGTCCAGGTAACTCAACTGCGTGGCTTTGGATAACTTTCGCCTACGTGGATTTACGTTGCCTTATGATTGTTCAGAATTCTAGAAATTCACAGTAAGTAAATCATTGGTCAGAAAATTCACATAGATAGTTATTGGAAATGATTTTTGACAAGGAATCCGATTTTAGGATTTTCAAGTCATGTTTTGCTTGTGTGTTCTGATGTTTTCATAAGGAGCTCTAGAACCCTAACTTTGAGTAATATGATCATTAATTTAATAATATTGAATCAATCTTTCCTAAATGGAATGACATAATGAGTAATCTTAATCCTAATTTAGTACAGTGAGACCATGTCTTCCTAAGGATCAATTTAGGGTTTAAGATGCTAATTAAAGTGATAATTAATAGGAATCATGTTATTTCCAGGAGGCTTGGGATTTGACTAAAGATATGAGAGACCAACTTAGGGTTTGCTTTGCTCCAGGTAAGCAGTGTTGGATCTAAAGGGCTCTGGGGGGGGTGTTGAATAGAGCTAAAAATACTTGCACAAAACTTGTTAGATCTTTAAGTTACTTCAATAAATCTCAATTGGAAATAGTCAATTTGATGGAAAAATTGTAACGTACAAAGCAATGATGAGAGAGATTGAAACAAACACTTGTACAATTGATTTAGAGTGGTTCCAATCTCCAAACTAGGAGACCGCCAATCCACTACCTAGAGAGGTTAAGTCCTATGATTTTGCAACCTATGTATACTAATATTTCATTATAAGAGATACAAGATGACTTTCCTTTTACAGGACAAGGATACCTGACTTCCCTTTGAGTTCAGGGGACCCAACGACCTTACAATCAAAGACTTACCTATCCAAGAGCTAGTCTTCTACCTCACCAAGGGCTTACCCACACTCGCAAGCAGCTAGATACCTTCACCAAGGACATCCCCTCTTTGCATCGAGTCTTCCACCTTGAAGGAATTACCCTCTCAGCTCCTTGGATCTTTCACCTTGGCCTCCTCCTTCACTTGAAGAAGCTTCTTACACCTTCTTCACTGCTGGAAGAAGCTTGCACCTTCTCCTTCACTTGGAGAAGCTTTTACCAATAATATCTCATGAAGAAAGGGGTTGGGGAAAGGAGATCTTTGAGAGCATTACACATGAACAACGGGGTAGATCTCTTACAAAGGACCTAACTCACTCATATGGATGAAATCTTTGTAGACAAGAGAGATAAAAGTGGCTCTAGTGGGCTGGAAACACTCAACTATGGATAGGACCTTGAATAACATAAAAGATCAACCTTGGAATGAAGTCCAAGAGGTCCTATTTATAGTTGAGAGCGCCCACTAGTGTTTGGGAACACTTAAGATAAAAAAACTAGCCATTTTGGAGCTTGCAACTGATCATTTTTCGATTCTTGCAACCTCCCAACGATTAGAATCACTTTTTCTTCACATTCTGTATAGTGTAATCAGTTGAGTTTCAATAAAGATAGCTCGACCGATTGCACTATGTGCCAAACCCAATTTGAACCTTCGGTCGAGTTTAACCAACTGAATAAATAAGTTTTTCTCAGTGCAAGTGTCGATCGAGTTCTGTGAGTGTGCAACTCGACAGAATCAGTGATTCTTAAAATCTTTAGAGGGATCGGTCGAGTTTGTATCTTGACTGATTAAGCCCATGTGATTAATTTTGAAGAATCACATTTGAGTGATTAAACAACCGAGTTAAGTGCTCCTAATTGTGTCTCATCTTAGTTACAAGTCATATCATTAATGCAAATGGTTACAAAAATGTTCTAAGGTAATTTGAAGTGATTTCCAAATATGCGCATTTGTATTGCTTTTGACTTGAACTAGGTCAAGCTAGGGCTTGATCAATTTGATTCTTTTCTTGTGCCTAATGCCTGAAATCAATCTCAAATAGATACATTAGATACATATGAATAGAATGATTAAGTCATTATCAAAATATGTACAATGGGTAACACCTAGGTCAACATTCTCCCCCTTTTTGACAATGACAAACCATTCCTCAACATATTGAAAGGAGTATGGAAGTTATGCATTTGCCTTGTGAATTTCAAGGGGATACAAAATTTAGCAATGTGAATTACTCCCCCTCAATTCATGATTACATATGCCTCCATGGTTAGTCTAGCCACAAACAACCATAGCACATATATGTATTACATGGTCATCAAGCAAGTCACATAAATATTTTAGTTCAGAATGACAAGAAAAGGAACACATAAGCAATAAAACAATATGTTTGAGCTCATTTCTCCCCCTTTGTCATATCAAAAATGCAAGGGGCAGAAGAGCTAGAAAAGCACAAGTCTTCTCTAAAATCACATACGGATACAAGAAACCACATAGCACATACCAACCGAAGACAAAATAGAGAGAATCAAATAATCCATAGTCACAATCAAAATATGCGATAACATACTAAGAACTCATAAGATATGGTCAACCAAAGAGTTAAGGTACATATGATTAAGATTACAACATGGAATATGTTCTCTTAGAAGAAAACTACAACCCATGAGAAAAATGGTGAGATGACAAAATAGTAATCCTCAGATACATATTGCCTAAATGTCTAGTAGTCTACAAATATATATATATATATATATATATATATATATGAGCACTCTAAATATGAGAGAACTAAACATATACACTATCTACTGCATCTATTAGGTCATCATCATCATCCTCGTCCTCAGGCTGGTAGTCCTCGTCTCCGTCTAGCGGTACATCAGTTGTAGCCTGTGAAACCTCACCATCATCACCATCACCACTAGAAGAACTAGAAAAACCGTCATCAGAACCAACATTAGAGCCATCTGAACCATCCTCTATAGACTCCTCTTCCATAGCCTGGTCTGGCATCTCTACGTCAGTAGAAGGGCCAAAATCACGACCAGGCCACTTGGCATTCTGTGCCTCCCAAGACATACCACGTGTATGGAGAGCATTTTCTTACGAGAAAGCCGGAGTAGAAACACTGTCATATCTAGCAAGCAATGTGGCATTGGGACCAATGGGTAGAGACAAGAGAGGAAGATCGCTAGGGGCATGGGTAGGTACATGTTCACCAACATCGGCAACATGGGTGGCAGTGGAAGCAACAACAACAGTAGGTGGGGGTGCTAGGTAGAACTGACTATAAGCATAGGAAGCATTATCAGAGCCTGGGTAGGGTTGGTAGGCAGGGTAGGGATGGTTGTAGGCCAGGTTCATCTGGGACATGACCTGGCAAAGATCTTGGTGAATATTTTCTTGTACCCGAAGGTTATACACATGTTGATGCATCATATATCCCATGAGGGTTTCATTGGATACATTAAATGAGGTACGGTCAGGGCTGGGTGGTGGTGAAAGTGGAGCAGCCTGGGTAGAGGTAGAGGCACCAGGTGTGGTAGATCTAGTAGGAAGAAAAGTCTTCTTGATTGTGGTTTTACTAATGCAGACACCTTTTCGACTAGTTTTGTATTTAAAGTTGTGGAAGAGAGATTTTTGAGTTGCATAGGCAAAGAGACCACATATCAGGGATGGGTAGGGGGTGGGTACCATAGGTGTTCTTCCCGGAGTCAAAATAGGTCATGTAGTGTAGAATGTATCTAGACCATTTGACTCCAACGTTCTTCTAAAGACATTACTTGATCACCACAGTGTTTTATGCAATTTTCATTTGGTTTTTCTTGGGATGGACATTGCAGTTAACAACCAAGGCAATCAGATAGTTTTTGAGATATTGGGAAGATGATGACATGATAGACTTCTTCCTATAGGGTACATGAGGATTCTTCAAAAACTTGTGAATATTAGGGAATAAATTATAAAGTGTTTGTAGAGAGCCTTAGGGTCAAGTAGGTCAAAATAGTCAAGGTAGTCCTTCCTCCATGTGTCTGTGACCTCAGTTCCATTGAAGAAGATATTCAAGGAATCTTCAAAGATTGTGAATTTGGTCCCAACAATCATGGAAGTGAAAACTACCTAGCTATCAGGTGGTGGTACTAGTGTGTCGTATTCCATTTGAGATTTACATAGAACTCATGAATTGCCTTAGTGATAGTCATGGAATTGAGAAATCACGACCGCTCTACACACAAAGCATCTAGGTGATGGAAAGAGAACAACTCCGTAACCTCCTTAACAACTATCATCATGGTGAGACGAGGCTCAAACAAAGCTCTAAAAGGGAAAGGGTTCCTAGGGAGAAGCTCTCTATAGCGATTTAGGGCTTTAGAGGAGACAAAGGAGGTGCCATCAAATGTGATTAGGTGAGGAGCAGACGAGTAAGATAGTGATCTAGTTGAGGAAGATCGCTTCCTTCATTTGGATGCCATCTAGGGCAGATGGAGAGAAAAGAGAACCGAAAGAGAGGTGAAAACTATACCAGCAAGTCACCTAGTCACAAGGTTAAGTTCGGGAGAGGCTAGGAAGGCCAAAGCTAGGTAAAGAGAGAGTATGGGAGAGGAAGGTAGAACCTTAGGGTGTGAGAACAAAGCCACTAGAGAGGGAATCGATCAGTTTTTCTCTAGTTGAGAGGGAGAGAAATCGATTGACACCTGTTTTAATTTTGGTCCAGTCCGACCGATTTGGTCCAGTTCAACTGTCAGTCGAGTTCTATGAGTCAGAAACTCAACCGATCAGAATGTTCAGCTAAGGTCTCAGGAAGGGATTGGTCGAGTGGTAACCAAGAGAAGCTTGACCGATGGACAACTTGACTTAAACCATACAACTTTTAATTCCAAGCCTCTAGAGTGCTAAATAAATTTAGTTTTCTAGCCTATCATGTATATTAGACATATTAAGACACATTTCACTCCTCATTGGCTACTATTTTGTGAGAAAACATTCTTTTGCAAAAAATTTCCGAATATAAGCAAACTAAGGCATGAAAACATGTAAACTATAGCACTTTCACATAAAAGATGATCAATTTAAGCAAGAAACATATATGTATGATAACAACTAGCTAGATGGCATATCTTTATCATCAAGGAAAGTTATAAGTAGTTTTGATCTAATGAAATTAAATTTCTCTCTAGCTAGAGGTTTAGTGAAAATGTCTGCAAGCTGGTTGTCTGTATCCACATGCATGATATAAATATCCTTTTTGGCAATGTGATCACAAAGAAAGTGATGATAGACCTCTATATGTTTGGTTCTACTATTCAATATTGAATTATAAGATAAATTGATTGTACTAGTATTATCATAGTAGATAGGATAAGCATCATAGATTTGACACCCCACGCCATAGCAAAATGAGATTACTCAAAACAAAACTGCTAAAAAGAGATTAATAAACTGACTAACAGAAAACACTAAAGTTTAAAACCTTTTCTATAAAATAGCCATATAGAAAGAACCTTTACACATGAGTCCTTTCATGCCTCAAAGCATTCATAAGGCATGATGTCAACCTATAATGAGAATATTGTTCCATAACATATATACATGATTCCATCAAAACTGATATACAAAGGGCACATAAAGACAACACGTACACAAAACATCTACAAAATGTTTCCAAAGATCCGAGTGTATAGGGACAACTCTAGGACTCTATCCACAAAGACATCCAACAACTCATCCAACCTTATCAGCTACTTCTCTTCTTGCTGCTGCTCAACCTCCTCAGCACGACCTCTACCTCTCCGTGCTCATCCACTTAAAAAGGTTGTTAACCAACAAGGTGAGACACATAGTCCCAATGAGAGATATAACTCTCTGCCAACTCTATTATTATCATAGATAAGGTAACTTTAGAAGTAGTATGAATATAGCTAGAAAGAAGTAGGTGACGTGTATTTTACTACGCGCTTAAACGCAAGTATACACGTCGAGTAATATAGGCCTTGTGAGGCCCGAGTCGAACTCAGGGATACGTGAATTATCGGAGACTTCTACTAACTAATCGCAATCAGCTAGACCGATTAACAAAGTAGGGTTTTGTTGTTCAAATTAAAAGAAAATAAAAATCAAACAAAGAAAACAATCGATTAAAGGTTAATTAAATCAATTAAAAAGGGATATCTTTAGGATGGCGGTTTCACCGCGGGTCAACATTGTATTAAGTTTCATATCATTCTTCACACTTCTCTCTCTATCCGGGTAGTGGCCTGAAAATAGAATTACCCACTGTCGTGGTGTAATTCACTACTTAGATTTAGGTTGATTCCACCGTCGTAGTAATCATTCCCCTAAACTAAGTGCATTATAAACGGTCTCTCAGTTCCCACCATTAATTTTACAACTCCTTTGTCAAGGGTTTTATTGATTAATGTAGGTTTCGTCTCTTTTCAACCGTTAATCCTTCTGTCGAAGTGATTAAGGGCATTGAATTATTATTATGGTGATCAAGCATAACAATAGAAATGGAGAAAACGAATTTATACCACGGATATGAGAGAAAAATATGAATTATCAATATAAAAT
Source organism: Alisma plantago-aquatica (assembly GCA_963693085.1). Lineage (NCBI taxonomy): Eukaryota > Viridiplantae > Streptophyta > Magnoliopsida > Alismatales > Alismataceae > Alisma > Alisma plantago-aquatica. The sequence goes on along the minus strand of OY856409.1, from coordinate 1,125,485,461 downwards.
CATCATACAATGTATCCCCGGGCTACTCCCGGTCCTAAAGATTGAGGTTTTTAGCCTCTCATGTCCATCTTACACGAATACATGGTAGAAATTGGGGAATTCATAAGAAAAACGTGAAATAAATGGGAAAACCCCTGAACGGAGAAGAACCGGTGGATCCTTGGCGTAGAACACGAGCTTCCCCCGCCTGTCGGTGGTGGAAATCGTCTTCGGCAGCGTCCGAATCACCCGGGATGAGCTTCTCGGCCTCCGTTCTCCTTTCTCTCCTCCTCGGCACTCGTGCAAAACCAAAAACGAGATTCTTCTTTCTCGGCGGCCGTCATTAGGTATAAGTCCCTAATTAGGTCGTCAAATAATGACAGCCGTCCGATTGATATCAAAACAGATCCAACGCATATCTGCCGGCGTCGATACCATCGACGCGGGTCGATGGTATCGACCCAGCAGATTAGCGGCAGCTTTCCTTTCCTTTATTCTGAGCGCCTATGGTGATCTCGATACCATCAACGTAGGTGTCGATGGTATCGACTCCTTTAGCGTCGGTTGTTGTCATTTAGCGATGCTGTAGCTCTCCTTGTGTCGATGGCATCGACTTGGGTCGATGGCATCGACTTGGGTCGATGGTATCGACACTGTATTGCTCTTCTCGGCTGACAACCTGTAGCTTCGTCGATGGTATCGACTTCCGTCGATGGTATCGACGGAAGCAGATACTTGTTCTTCCTGAAATTTCACAACAGGACCAAGTAAATCCACACAATTTATAATAAGATGATAAATAATGCTCAAAATAGTAAAACAAAGGGGATTTGATATAAAATGATGGCAAAGACCAAATAAAGTGAATTATGCAATAATATCCATGAAAATGAGTAATTAAGGCACAAAACACATATGAAATAGGTCTCTAAATGCGACTCAAAATCATCGCATCAAACTCCCCTAAGCTTAAACATTGCTCGCCCTCGAGCAACTAACCCTTAGAATAGAATTGCAGATGTCAACTAACAATCAACACATCACCCCACATCCCACATTACTCCCACTGGACATTCTCAAACCGGCCTTTCCTAATCACAGAACAGTAATTACCCTACAGGCGACAATAATCATCAATAAAAGAAATTATCCTTCAAACCGATGAACACTATCACATAAGGCAGTTAACATAATAAAATTTGTCGATTCAGCATTAGTGCATCTTGTGATCGCCTACACTACGTTGCTCGCCCTAACTACCATCTACATGGAAGCAGTTCTCCTGATAAATATGAGTGAGGAGAAAATCACGGTGGCCTACCAATCCGAGCAACGGGTGGATGGAATGGGTGGTTCATGGAAGAATTTGGAAGTATTACACAGTTTCAAAATGCATACAACAAAATGCCCTAATTGATGCCAATGCACATTAAGAATGCCCTAATGCCTAAAAGTGGGTGGAATGATGCATGCACTAACCTTCTACCTCAAAATGAGATAGAAATCTACTCAAGCCACATCATGTACTCGATTCCCCTGTTATACAAGTGATATCATTCCTTTCTCCCTCTTATTCCATTTCCTTCTAAATTCTCTTCTCTTTTTTTTTCATTTTTTTTTCTTTTAGATTTTCAGATTTTTTTTCTTTTTTTTTCTTTTAGCCCACATATCCATAATTGCTTAGAGCTACATGTGTTAGGCTATTTTCTTCATGATTGGAAATCCTTGTACTAATGCGAGGGTATGGAACAATTTAGATCACTTTTCAGGTCAACTGAGGTACATGGTGTACTTATGCATGAAAATCATGAAAGTTATGAGTGCAACTACATGACATGCACCTAAAGGTAATGTGCATGAATCACTATCCATTTTTTCCATTTTTTTTTCATTTTATGCAAAAATATGAAAATAACAATGCAAATCCTATCTACATGCTATGCACGCAAAAGAAGTTAAAACTGTACTTTACTTCCAATTCTTGGGTGGACTATGGAAAATATGAAGTGGAATGATCACAAGATTAAGTTATTGAACCTTAGAAAAATATCATGTGTCCCTCCTTACTGACATGTGTAGTAGTTCAAAGGGTTCTTTCTCATATATCCAATTAAGGTCTCATTACTATTTGATTAGGTTAGGCTCAAACAACCGTTACTATCCACTTTTCATGAGTAAATGGGGGTTTGAGTATGACATATTGCTTCAAAGTTGACATAATCAATCATTTTCATAGAACAAGTTCCCCAAGGACAACCAAGTAAAGCTATCCAAATGACACAGAAAAATTTTAAATTCCCTTAATTTCCCCATGAAAACAGCAAGATGACAATTTTTAAGACATCCACGATTACACTAGATAGATGTGGATCCTAAATAAAAACTTAAAATTGCAAAAACAAATAACAAAGCAGAAACTAAAAACAACTAAAGAAAAGATAAAAGATAGAGCTGTTCCAGCCACCCCCCTAAGCTTGAATCCGACTATGGCCTCATAGTCAAAGACTAACTTAAGGGCGGAACAGTGATACCCTGATCAATCTTGCGGAGGCGGTGGTGGGTATTGTGGTGCCGTAGGATCCCAAGACGGGTACTCCCCCTGGAAGCTTGGATCATATTGGGTCCTCGGCGGAGGCTGTGGATAGCTTCCAAAGTAGTCTTGACTCCAGTAATGGTCAAAGAAGGGCTCCTGTTGCGTCTCTATCCGCTGCAACCGGATGTGCATTTGCTCTTGGTTGGCGAGGATGAGCCGCTCGTTCTCGAACATAGCCCGTTGGTTGTCAAGTACCCGGCTCGTAGTGTCATGAATACCGGTATACATACCCATGTGCTGCAGCTGAGTCTGCTGTATGTCCTGCAGCATGGTGTACATCCCTTGCATGGAGTAGGGATCCGCAGCTGGCTGCTCTTGCTGTGGTGATGGCGGCGGGGGCTGAGATGATGAAGATGCACCCGGGTGCATCCTAGGACGCTTCCGTGGTGCCACGCGTGCTCAAAGAGGTGTGAAAGCCTCCTCGTCTTCCTCGGCCTTGCCTTCTTGGTCTTCACCTCCGCCTTCTTCTTCGGAGGACTCGATGGCTATGATGGGCCATCGAAAATGCTGCTTGACCTCGATGTGGAAGACGTCGTCTGGCAGGGATGCCTCCTGGTAAGCTTGGTTGACGTGGCAATGAGCGTACGCCAACCCGTCCCGGATAAGAATGAGGTTTGAACGGTGCAAGTGTTGCACGTTCACCTTACTCCGCGTAGAAATCGGAGTCATGGACTGAAAGTTCAGCCCCAAGTAAAGCGCCAACTTGGTGACAAGACCACCAAAATGGATTGGAGCCTTCCTTGTGCTCCTCTTCACCGCCAGGACGCGCTGTAGCCAGAACGCCCCCCAGTTGCACTCTTGACGTTTCAGGAGTGCATAGAGAAAGAACAGGTCACTCTCCTGAAACTTGCTCAAAGCAAGATCGCTCCGAGCGAAGAAGGTCAAGCTCAGCATCCTATGCAAGACCCGGACGAACGGGTGCTCAAAATCCGCTACTGCGGCATTGTGGTAGCTCACGGTCTTCCCTGCCGGCACTGTAACTAGCTCGGCGAAGATTTTGTCGTAGTCGGTGCGGGCGTCGGGGCATCGGTGATCGTGGCGGCTGTGGTTCCAGTTGAAGATGTCATTGAACTGCTTCAACGTGATGTTGTAATTGTTGTTGAAGAGTCGGAAGGACACCCTTCCCTAGATCCACGTCTGGTCCGATGGTACCACGTCATTTGGTACGACGCAGATATCAAGAGACGCCATGAACTCGGCCACCAGTTCCTTGTATGTGGGCCATTCGCCGAAAAACGGCTGCCCATCCGCATGACAGTCCATCTCATACAAGCGATTGGTGTGCCGCGCTTGCCCGGCCAACACATAGGCCAAGTTGGCCTCAAATCCCAGCTCCCTGATCATTCCCCGGTCCACATACCGGGTGGCCTCGAACTTCCGCTTCATTATCTCCTCGTATACCTTCCTTGCCTCCATGTTGGCGTGAATAAGGCGTGGACGAGAGATGGAAGCGGTTGGAGGAGGAACAAACTCCTCGATCTCCATGGGGTGCGCGCTTGATGAAGATGCTCCGCCCGTATGCACCATGATTGCGAGAAGAATGAGATTGGGAGAAAAGAGCTCGGTGAAGATGGAGAGAAATTCTCCGCTCGGTGAAGATCTTCGCTCGATGACGCTTCTCCGCAGGTGTAGAGGGCTCGGGGGAGTGCTCGGCGCAATGGGAGATACTTGCTCTGAGGGTGTGATGTCATATGACGTTGCAAGTCCCCTTAAATAGACTTGATCGGCGCCCATGTTGACCCGTCGATACCATCGACGCGGGTCGATGGTATCGACACGTCTCGTGGGTAGCCGCATCTGTCGCTGGTATCGACGGCTGACGTTTGCTGGATCGAGAAACCCGGATCGCTGACGGGTCGATACCATCGACAGAAGTCGATGGTATCGACGCAGCACCCGGATCGCTGACGTGGCTGTTGCGATCGTCGTCGATGTCTTCATGCGGATCGGTGACATGTCCGTCGATGCCATCGACGGGTGTCGATGGTATCGACTTGCTTTTATTGCGACACCTCTGTTTATTGCATTCAACCTGTGATGATGTCGATACCATCGACGAGGCCGTCGATGGTATCGAGTTGACTGAGCAAAATTCGTCTGAATATCTCCAGAGATCTCGATGGTATCGACTGGGGTGTCGATACCATCGACATTTTTATTGCGACCTGCCTGTGACCATGTCGATGCCATCGACGGGTCCGTCGATGGTATCGACGCAGTGCGATTTCTGCTGGTGTCAACCTGAACCCATGTCGATACCATCGACTGATGTGTCGATGGTATCGACCCTGCCTGTTCCTGCACATTTAACAAACGGATCAAGGTATCATTTTTAAACTAAAATTCAAACGAAATAAAAGCAATCTATGACTAAAATTAAACTATCCTAGTGTACCGATGGTTGGGTTGCCTCCCAACAAGCGCCCTTCTTTAACGTCTTAGGCTAGACGTATGACAGTCATCATCTTTTCACCTTGGGGACCGCACTTAGAGGATCATGCGGTAATTTGAATTCAACACGATCTCCTCCAATGCCCAAAGATAGAGTACCTCTCCCTAAAGCGGTAACAACATCTGCCGTTGCTTGAAACGGTCTTCCTAGGAGAATTTCGCAGCTTTGGAGTGGTGGCATATCCATGACGACAAAGTCCACCGGATATATGAATCTGTCAACTTTGACTAGCACATCTTCACATACTCCATAGGGTCTCACTGTAGACCCATCTGCCAATTCAATTGTCGCAGCCAACTTCTTGATCTCTTTCAACCCCAGCTTTTGAAATGTCACCAAAGGCATGAGATTTATGCTAGCGCCGGAATCACATTGTGCTTTAGGGAAATGTTGACCACCTATTGAGCATGGAATGTAAAAACCTCCTGGGTCCTTTCTCTTCTTTGGTGAACTCCCTTGGATCATAGAGCTCACCGTCTCATTCATCCAATAAATTTCATCGTCTTTTATCCGCCTCTTCTTATTGATGATTTCCTTGATAAACCTCCCATAGGCAGGTACTTTCTCGATCATCTCCACTAATGGAATATTGATGTGGAGTTTTCGGAATATCTCCAGAAATTTCTTAAAGTGACGATGCTCTTTCTTTGACTTAGAATTAACCACATTTGAAACATCTGCTGCCTCAACACGCCTATGAGGTGGCACATAAGAGCTTTTCGGGGCTACCTCCCCTAAGCTTGCTTCAATTATTCCCTCGGACGTGGGCTTTGGCGAGACATCATCAATAGTAGCAGCTTGTTGTGGTTCCTCTCTCGCCTCAGATGTCTCCACATGTGCACAAACAACCTGCACCTGCTCCTCTTGCTTAGATGGAGAGACCATACTCACAACTCTCTCTGATTTTCTGAAGAAATGGTTTCCGCCCGGCAATCTATAGTAAGTGCGTGGATACAGTATCGCCGGTGTTGCATTCACATTGAAAGTCATTTTTCTTTCTTCTACAGCTTCTTGCACCTGAGATTCCTCATTTCTTACCACCGACATGTACTTAACCTGATGATGTGCTTGGGCCACGCTCACATTCTCAGCTGGTTTCTGTTGATTGGCGTGCTTGATGGCCGCCACTTCACTTGAAATCTGAGCCACGGTGGTATCTAATGCCCGCATTTGCGCTCCATGGCTTTGCAGCGTCTGCCCAAACTTGGTTAGAATATCACCTTGAGATTGCAATTGTTTTCCAAACATGGCCATCATCTCTTAGTTTTGCTGGACCATTTGAGTTAGTAATTCAGTGTTCTTATCCTCGGTTCTTTGCTGTGGTTTGGCATCCGGATCCTGCAGAAAATTATTCGGATCCTTCCATGAAAACTTTTTATCCTTTCTCCATGCATAGTCATTGTTTCTATAGCCCTGTTGTTGCATGAACTTCACTTGGGCTTCCTCATCCTCAGATGCATCTTCCTTAGTTAGCAGCTTCTTGGCTAGAAGATCTAGCTTGTCGTTCAGCTCCCTAACTGTTCTGGATTCGCCGGCAGCCTTGACATGTTCCACTGCACCTCTGTCGCCCCATGACTGTTTCCTAGCCATGTTCTTTAATATCTCCCAGCATCTTGTATCAGTGTTGTTCAAGAAAAATCCGGAGCCAGCCGAGTCCAAATTGCTTCTATCATGCTCGAAGAGAGCAAAGTAGAAGATTTTCACTTGGGTTTCCTTGTCCAGTCCATGGTGTGGACATCTCCTCAACATGACTTGGAATTGCTCCCAAGTCTCAGAATAAGTTTCACCCGCCTGTTGGGTGAAATTGTGGATCTTCCGGGTCATATCATTGGTCTTCTCAGGAGGAAAGAACCTCTCGAAGAAAACCTCCACCATGTGATCCCATGATTCAACAAACTCGTCGTCGAGGTTATGAAGCCACTCTCTTGCCACTCCAGCCAAGGAACTCGAGAATAACTTGAGATAGAGCACATCCTGCGGAAATCGATCTATCTTTACCATATCGCAGTTCTCCACAAACTGACTAATGTGTGCCACTGGATCTTCATTTTTCAGTCCGTGAAATGCATTGGATTTGACCAAATTAATCAGTGCTGGGTCGATCTTGTATGTAGGTATGTTTAGCCCCTGTTTCTTTATAGGCCCCTTTGATGCCGAGGAAGAAGACGCCTTGATCTTCTCCCATATTGTCTGTGCTTCAGCCATTACTTCTTCTTGTTCTTGCTCAGATTCAGAATGTATATCACTATGGTGTTCCTCCTCGTAGTAGTCCTCGTCCTCTGGTCCCGCAGATGGAACCTCAGGTGTGCGATTCACGTAGTCTCGACTACGTGTGTGCACCATGCAAAGTACCTGAAAAATGGAAATAGGGGTTCAGTACAATGCTTTGAACGAGTCAACACAATTATAGAGAAATAAAGGAATTTTTGAAATTTTTCTAAAAATAAATAAAAAAAATAAAAAAAATGTGGCCTAGAATGGCCGCTCTTAGCACTCAAAGTGCCAATAATTCGCCGTATCCCCGGCAACGGCGCCAAAAACTTGACGTGTATTTTACTACGCGCTTAAACGCAAGTATACGCGTCGAGTAATATAGGCCTTTTGAGGCCCGAGTCGAACTCAGGGATACGTGAAATATCGGAGACTTCTACTAACTAATCGCAATCAGCTAGACCGATTAACAAAGTAGGGTTTTGTTGTTCAAATTAAAAGAAAATAAAAATCAAACAAAGAAAACAATCGATTAAAGGTTAATTAAATCAATTAAAAAGGGATATCTTTAGGATGGCGGTTTCACCGCGGGTCAACATTGTATTAAGTTTCATATCATTCTTCACACTTCTCTCTCTATCCGGGTAGTGGCCTGAAAACAGAATTACCCACTGTCGTGGTGTAATTCACTACTTAGATTTAGGTTGATTCCACCGTCGTAGTAATCATTCCCCTAAACTAAGTGCATTATAAACGGTCTCTCAGTTCCCACCATTAATTTTACAACTCCTTTGTCAAGGGTTTTATTGATTAATATAGGTTTCGTCTCTTTTCAACCGTTAATCCTTCTGTCGAAGTGATTAAGGGCATTAAATTATTATTATGGTGATCAAGCATAACAATAGAAATGGAGAAAACGAATTTATACCACGGATATGAGAGAAAAATATGAATTATCAATATAAAATCATCATACAATGTATCCCCGGGCTACTCCCGGTCCTAAAGATTGAGGGTTTTAGCCTCTCATGTTCATCTTACACGAATACATGGTAGAAATTGGGGAATTCATAAGAAAAACGTGAAATAAATGGGAAAACCCCTGAACGGAGAAGAACCGGTGGATCCTTGGCGTAGAACACGAGCTTCCCCCGCCTGTCGGTGGTGGAAATCGTCTTCGGCAGCGTCCGAATCACCCGGGATGAGCTTCTCGGCCTCCGTTCTCCTTTCTCTCCTCCTCGGCACTCGTGCAAAACCAAAAACGAGATTCTTCTTTCTCGGCGGCCGTCATTAGGTATAAGTCCCTAATTAGGTCGTCAAATAATGACAGCCGTCCGATTGATATCAAAACAGATCCAACGCATATCTGCCGGCGTCGATACCATCGACGCGGGTCGATGGTATCGACCCAGCAGATTAGCGGCAGCTTTCCTTTCCTTTATTCTGAGCGCCTGTGGTGATCTCGATACCATCGACGTAGGTGTCGATGGTATCGACTCCTTTAGCGTCGGTTGTTGTCATTTAGCGACGCTGTAGCTCTCCTTGTGTCGATGGCATCGACTTGGGTCGATGGTATCGACACTGTATTGCTCTTCTCGGCTGACAACCTGTAGCTTCGTCGATGGTATCGACTTCCGTCGATGGTATCGACGGAAGCAGATACTTGTTCTTCCTGAAATTTCACAACAGGACCAAGTAAATCCACACAATTTATAATAAGATGATAAATAATGCTCAAAATAGTAAAACAAAGGGGATTTGATATAAAATGATGGCAAAGACCAAATAAAGTGAATTATGCAATAATATCCATGAAAATGAGTAATTAAGGCACAAAACACATATGAAATAGGTCTCTAAATGTGACTCAAAATCATCGCATCAGTAGGTAATGATTATTTAAAGGAAGAGAAATTACTGTTAAATTACGAAACATCTTAATAACTAAAAAGGAATATGAAGAACATGTATATTTTCTATCAACAACAGTGTATATAGATCAAGCAAGGCCTCACCCAATGTTTTTGTATTTGATCCTATTCAATTGTACTACACGACTAATTATGTATTCATTATGCCTTATGGATTTGAATCATACTATCCAAATCCAACTGACCACTATATGTATATAGTCGAAGTTAGTTCCATATAAGGTTTAATGGAAGAGCCAGAATCCATGACCTCATCCCCTCGGTCAGTATGAGGACATTAGCATTGACATCATTAGTCAGACTACTATCAGTGACTTATAGTCTAACTGTACAAGTCTAGCCCGCCTTGGTATAGGTCACGACGCTAGTGAGTTACGACCGCAGCCACACTCTTTACTAGGATATCACCACAACCACTCATGTATCTCAAATTGAGATACAACCACAGATGTACTCATTATTGGGGTATGACCGCAACCAATCCCATTCACATGCATTCAAGACATAAGGAGATACCTCAACTTGCACCCTGCATATTCAACAATATGCACTCCGAGTTAAACTCGTTTCAACATTCAGCAAGTGCTGACACTGAATGGATCTATGGCACATGTAAAACTACACTATTAGATTTCACTTGATTAGTTAGATCAATTCAAACATATTTAAGCATCAATCAAGTTACAACATTTAACCTCTAAATAAGATCTACATAAACATGACATAACTCATCACCAAAACATATTGAATCACATTAAGTGTGATCTCACCACATCATGTCTCTTTATTCTTACTATTCACCATGTGTCCAACACCAGGATCAATGTCCATCACAAGGATCACATGTCCATCACAAGGACCAATGTCCATCACAAGGACCACATGTCCATCACATCATAACCACCATAGCTCATACCTGGCTATGTGCATCAATCAGTGTCACCTGCATGGTTAGAAACTGATAACAAGAAGACAAAGCATCAACATCTCATTGAACTCATGCTATACATTCACATCATACACTTTACATCATAACAATTAGGGTTTCCCTTTAGTTGATTCCTAATTTTCGGGTTCTTTTGGGTGGAAATGCAATTTTCCCAATTAAAGGCATGATTATGTATATTGAATGTTTGAATAGATTCCTTTAATAAATAGCTTTGTATGTTTGATTTCGTGGGCCTTGTTGGCTATTGGGCCCAATAACAAGAAAAAGGAAATAAAAAGGAAAAGGAATCAATTAGTAAAAGAATAACTAAGATAATGAGAAAAGAAAGATGTGGAAGCATCTAGAAGGCTAATAATTATCCTTCAAGGAGGGATTTCATATCTTTAGGACTTCTTGGGTTCCAAGGAGTCCAAGTTGCAAGATAATAGGAGAAGAAAGAGATAAAATCGAATAAAGCATTATTAAGAAGGAAAGTTGAGATAATGATAAAAATATAAGAAATATGTGGAAATTGGATAATGGAATCATTACGAATGAGATTTTGACTCCACATGATTTCAAATGGTGAAAGGAATTAGAATAAAGAAAATAAAAGATTAAGAGAGAGAAAATATGCTTAAAATATGTCTTATTAAGAGATAATTTGCATATGAAGAAAACTCCCTCATACATTCAAGTATGAGTCAAATTTGGTACACACGTGGATTAAGTCATTATGGCCTTTCCCCTAAAATTTGGAATTAAAAGGATAAATGGTTTGGGAGATATGCATTTATTAAGTTTCCTTAAAGTTGAGGGATAACCAATTTTATAATGTGATTTGTCACATTTGAAATCGGACTAGGAAACCTTGGGCCCATCCCAGGAAGGTGTCACACCCAACAACAACCGTTGGATGACAATCAGATGATCCTGAGATCATCTCCTACCTCATATGGGGAAGGGAGAACCTACGAACAGTAGGTAGTGTTTGTCCAACCAATATCTCTGTGACCCGAGACCGAGATGGTTTGTGAAGCTACCCAACAGAATTAGGAGACCATCCTAAGTTGGGCTATCTTAGGTTTTGTGAGGTTTTGTAGCCTACAAGAGTTTTACCCAATATGGGAATCGTGGCTTCTCGGCCGCCACTCCTGGATCTCTATATAAGGGAGAGGGTTACAAACCCTCTATGTTTTCCATTGACTCTCCCTACAATCCTGCTTGCTGCCCCACTTTCTCGCTCCTTTCAATTTCATTCTTAGCCCCTCCTACTGTGGAGGAGCGGCCACCTCGTCCAGTACCTGGATGCCGACGGAGAGAAATTGAAGCCTCTGGTCCAGTTCGGGAGGGCCTCACAAAGGTGCCTCTGCCATCACATTTGGATTTCAAGTTCTAGCGGCAAGAGTCAACCATAGGGTTGACTCAGTGGAGGAGCTTCACTCGCAGCTGCAACGACATATGAAGAAGATGACCCCAGAGGTTTGACAATAATGCCCTCGAGTTTAACACAACGTCGGAAGGGCTATTTCATCATTCGGGTCCATTTTGGGAGTATCATCTACTGGGAGCACTCGACTGGGTGAATCCAGCGAGGCACTAGGTGGCAGATACCCATTGGTCCCCACGGGTCCACGTGGAATATAAGGTAATTTAATATGTGACGTGCCGATCTGTCATTGGTCAAAATAAGGATATCTTGCATTAATCGTAGTAATTAATTGGTAACTCGGATGCAGACAAATAATATATGGATTTTTCTAAAAAAATATGAGGAATCCATCAAAAATGGAATTGAAGCCTATATCTGCTTGCAATTTGAGAAGTGACTAAAGATGTTACCTTTAATGCATTTATGACTAAAACCCTAATTTGATATTCTATGGAATTGAGATGAGTAATATGGATAATCTATGATCCTATTAACTTGTTGATAATAAAAAGATGTTTTGAATATCTCAGTAGATAATCCATAGGCTAATTAACATGATTTAGGGTTTTGATATGTTAATATGCATTAATGGGCTTAGAAACCCTAATCTAGGTAATTAATGGTTTCTAATGAGATATATTTTGAGATTCTTTGTATAACCGTGACAACATGGTTTTCCTAAGCCTAATTGATGATACAAAGGTTTTAATGAGAATAAGTAAGTAAATTAGGGTTTTGCACCTAGACCTGTTGTTTTAGGGTTTTGTGGATATAAAAGAGGAGTGTTATAAATAGACCTAAAAGAACCCTAATAAAACCCTAATCCAGTTTAGAAACCCTAGAAAGTGAATACAAGTCAGTAAAGTAGATTCTTGATAAGTATGTAGTAAATAGAGTACGTGTACTTTTCAGGATTCTTGCTTGTGTGGATTGAACTGCTTGCTTGGACAATTTCTTGCTTGGATGTACTATTAGCTTGTTGAATCTAGTGACCAGGTATGTGGTTACTTATGAATATTCACCTTTAGTTTCACGACATTTTCTGAATGTTTCTCGATTGATTTCAACCTAAATTTTTGGATTTTCAATTATGAAATCCTATAAAGTCCCTATGAGTATCACAATTAAATATGAATGTGTTTCTTGAACCTACATGCCACCCTGATGTATGTTGCAAGACCAAGCCCAGGAGGGAAGGTCTAATTTGGTCAAGCCCCAGAGGGAAGACCATTGGGCACCTCGAGAGGTGACCCCAGGCACCAAGCTCAGGATGGAGAAGGTGGCCTTATGTCACTTGCAAGGATTAAAAAAACCTAAAAGAGGGCAATCCAGGGTTTAGGGCAAAAGCGGTTGAGAAGTCACATTGAAAGCGTAATTTGGATTGTTAATCAAATATTTGTGATAATTAGGTTGTTAGAAACTATTTATGAAATTGTGATTGTTCCCCACATACTAGTGTAGAAATATATGACCGACGTTTTGTTTGTCGGCATTTTAGGTACATTTTTGAAAAAGGACAAACAGTAAATTGAAATATTGTGAAGTTACAATTAATCTGTTCAAGGAGGATTAGTTAGATAGACTTGTTCAGTGGATAGAAGTCTAAATCCGAATTTTCAAGGTATGCACAAATATTTTTTTATTCCAGCTTTTCAGTTTAGAAATAGTAGAATTTGATAAATATTTTTGATTAATTGTCGAACAATGGATCCTGAATTTTGGGATAATGCCTCCGACCTCTTGGTATCCATTTATTGGGGGTTACTGAGAAGCGGGGTCACTACATTTGGTATCAGAGTTGTGGTTTCTCATTTAATCCTTAATAATTCTTAAATTTTACAAACTCTATAAAACCAAGTGAATTATTAGAGGATTTTCCGATGACAGATGTGTCTATAAAAGGATCACGGTTCGGGGGCTGGCAATATTTTCCTCCACCCCGCTAGTCAGTCATGAGGACTCCCAGATGCGGTGTGACTGCATGGCCAAAGTCTGAGGTCTTGACTCGAAATAAGATACCTTTAGGACTCTCTCTTCTATTTCATCCCTTCTCAACCATAATTCAATTAAGGTTCTAAGGCTTAAGGTTTTTCTCTCTCTTCCCCACTCACTTGAGGTCAGGGTAAGTATGATAAGGATTAAGGAATCCTCCACCAAATCAATGAAAAGCATGTAAACAAGATGTCATGGACATAAGTTTAATAGTTTAAGCGCAAACTAAAGATTAGTTACATTCTTAGGGTTGCATGGCATGTGTTGTCGTGCCCTCAGGAGAGATTAAACCCTTGTTGTAGGAGGATAAGGAGAGAGTTAGCCTTGGAGGCAGAGGCCTCCAGGAAGAGGTAGAGACATGATGCATCCTCTGAGGATGATGCTGACCCTAACCCCAAGTGGTTGTTAGAGAAAGAGGTGACAAGATGAGCTAGACATCATGGTTGACCATGCATGTATGTACGTGGGTTGACATGCATAGAGGCTTTGTGTACCCATGAGAAGCATGAGCTATGTGATGTTGGTTGACCTAGTGCCTTTTGGCGACCCAAACATGGAAGGGTCGTGCCTGTTAGGGTAAAAGATAGCTCCTTCTTTGAGAAGGATAGTGGTGACCATATGGAAAACCTTATGGGCATATACGAGCATAGAAGAGCATGTACCTATAAAGGAGAGAACATCAGCAGTACTGGTAGTAGGTTGAGACTTAGGTCAGAAGAGTTATGCTTGATGGGTTAGGAGATGGACATGCAGAGCTTTGGATAATCTTGATCGAACATACGTTTGAATCATACGGTTCACCCATGTAGGTGTGTGCATGTATCCTTAAGAGCTTGATCCACCTTATTAGAGAGAGAACCTCCAGTGGTAAGGTCGGTTGTAGGGTTATCTCGAGAGAGAGCAAGATCCAAGAAAGAAGGTTGGAAGCTTAGACTTCGAGGCATGAGGAATCACAAGAAGTTGAGTATGACATGACCTAGAATGGACGACCTAAGAAGATAGACGTGGTTTCTTCATGCATGATCCTTGGAAGATTGTTGTATCTTAGTTGCCTTTAGAGGAACCAAACCCTAGAAAAAGAAAGAGGCTTCTTGGACTGATGTACATATGCTATAGGTGCCTACCTTACCTTATAGGGGTAGAAAAAAGAGTTCTTTAGACCTGAAGAAGTATAGTAACAAGTTATGAGGTCTCACACTGAGTTGGTTGTCCTTGTGTAGGACTTTGAGGTATGGTTCACATGGAAGAATAGTGAGGAGTGCATGCTATACCTTGTACATGTTTGGTTCATGGTTGAAGAGTTGAGCATGCAGTTAGATAGTTGATGCACATGAAGTGAACCTAGGGTTCCTAGACCTAAGAGAGGAAGTAGTAGTACCCGGTGCACCTGATGCTCATGAAGATGGTTGAGTTCCTACATATTCGAGTATGGCACCCCCTCATGTATAGAGGAAAAGGAAACCCTTTGGATTAAGGTATATGTTTGATGAACCCCTGACACATAGGTTGGTGACATATGCATGTATGGTGTGGGTCCAATGTTGAGGGAATAAGGAGCAAGTATGATATACTAAGGAACCCCGAGTGGCTTAGTAGGTTGTCTTCTTACTAGACACGTGCCTGAGTAGCATGATAAGGTTAATCATGCACATGATGGTGTAAACCCTGTACGTAAGGACATTTGTGACCTTTGTTGCTTGTAAGAGATAGTTTTCTCCCATCCTGGGGAAGGGACCCTTCTGTAGGGTGAGTATCAACTTTTATTTAGGTTTGAGGTAACCTAAAGAGGTCTTTCTTATAAGAGTTGATGTGCTAAGTGGAGAGCACATGGTATGAGCACAAATCTATAGACCCTTGTGTGACCATCTCTAAGGGGCATGAAGATATGTTGCCATGGAGGTAACCTTATAGGGCCTGACTAAGTTAGGTAGGTCGCCATGATCCCTATGAAAGGATGTAAGTTTGACCATGCGTGCCCAGAGAGAAGATGGAGTTTTGGGTAAAGATTCAAGAATGAGATGTGCTATGATGGAATCCTAAGTCAATACTAAGGTGAGGAAGGGATAAGACTGATGAAAGTAGGAGTTGTTTGTTCCCTGAATGCACGAGACCATAGGGTCGGGAGGTAACAACTACCTTTGCCCAAGGACCATGGGTTAGGAGGTTGGCCACCTTCATGAGTTCATGGGGACTATGGGGTAAATGTGAGAGGCACTCCCTAGATGCATAAGGGTCAGATCACCCCAAAAGTGCCGGCAGCTTAGAGACCTTGAGGTAATGACTAAAAATTATACATAATAGATATGTTAAGATCCAGAGGTGATGGGAACAGTCTTCCCATGGGTGTATACCCATAATGGAGATGTTCATGGTGTGGAGACATGTGGTGTACGCTTCAACTTAGATTGGAAAGTATGATGGCGATGTGTGATCCACCATCTCTACTCTTGGAATGGGTGAACTTTGTATTTGGACTACAACCAAATGTTTATTTTCTCTCATTATGGGGGTGAGAGATAGGGCAATACGCATGCCATACACTAAGGATAAAGATGATGTGAGTTGAAACATTGCTATGATGTTTTAGGATAGAGAAAGTATCATACCTTTTGGAAAGTACTTGGAATGGATGGTTTACCAACACGAAGAGAACTAAGGTAGTCATCATATGAGGATGTTCTTATCAAGAGCAGTATGAAATTTATGAGTTATATAAGTTTGAGTTTGATAACCAAGATGATGAGCTCAGATTTTTGACTCAGTTAGACCTAAATATGAGATGAGGATGATAAGTGGAGTATATGAAGGTTTATGCCTTCACCGTTGCCTAACACATAAGGATGTAAGGTGGTAATGGATGCTCTTTATCGAGACACATCCAGTTGAGAGGCTAGAAGAGGTTGTTAGGTGAACCTTAAGTTTGTGAGGCATATATGGCTAACACTCTGATACAACCAGACAAGTTGGTCCAGTTAGTGGTTGTTTGGTTAGCCAACCTAGAGCTTGATGCGATAGATGGATGGTTGAAGAACCTCAGATACATCTCTCCGGAAAGGAAGGTGATGGGACCCATGACTAGAGTATTTTAGGGAGTCAATCCTGAGGAATCATGACATGCAGGAGCTCGTGATTGTTAAGTACACCCTACATCGTGGTACTACTAAGATAGCAAAGGTGTGTAGTAGTACTTTGAAATACCTGAGATGAAGAAGTATATAGGGTTGCATGTGGCTGGTCGCCATGCCTGCCAGGAGGTGAAGGCCAAACACCAACAACCCAGTGAGTTGCTACCAATAATGAAGAGTCCCCAAGTAGCTCACCATATACATTGAGGTGAGTCTCCCCTGGACCAAGAGAGGTCAGGATACAATATGGGTTATGATAGATCGCCTTACCAAGTTGACCTAATCCCTTGCCTAAGAAAGAGAGCACTTTCGGTGTGACAGATCTGGTTGAACTATATATGAGAGAGATAGTTCATCTACACTGTGATCTGAGTTCGATATCATGAGTATGACCTCAAGTGCACTTCCATGTTATGTAAGTAGGCATAAGAAGAACTTGATGCTAGATTGAAATTGAGTACAACATATCACCCCTGACAGATAGATAGTCAAGAGAGTATGATCTAGACTAGAGGGTCTGAGGAGAGCATGTGTTCTCGTTTCAGATGATACATGGGAGCAGTCTATGCCCTAAGAGAGTTTGCTTGTGATGATAGCCATCATAGCCAGTATCAGGGTGTAAGAAGCTCTGTAAGGGAGGCTGTGTCGGTCGCCGCTTCATTAGGATGATGTCGGTGAAGGGACCTTGTGAAGGTCAGAGAGACCACAGTGTGTGCAGATGAAGTCGCTTTAATCGTGCGATGGTTGTGAAAGCCCAGGGGTGACATGAGTCATCAGATGATGCAAAGCAGACTCACATGCAGTTCACTGTGGGAGAATATGTGTTATGAAAACCCGACCCCTCTGAGCTATAGCTAAAGCTGAGTCCCCGATACATGGGTCCATTTGAGATGGATTGGAGGAGATGCTTATGTTTAGCCTTACTCCTCAGGACAACATGATGTATGATGTGTTCCAGGAGTCTGATCTAGGGCACTATGTGATGTATCCTAACCATGTGCTGAGCCATGAACCTATTGAGCTTCTAGGCAGGCTAAAATATACTGAGTCACCTACGAGGGTATGAGATACCAAGGTGAGAGAAAACTCAGATGTAGGAATATAAGATGATAAAGGTTCCTTGGAAGCATCATGGAGAGGATGAAGCCACATGGGAACCGATGATGGACATAAGGAAGTCTTATACTATTTGTTTGTATGTTTGATGGAATTTTGAGGGAAAAATTCCTATAAGAGGGGAAGGATGTTACAACCCCAATTTTCGGGTTCTTTTGGGTGGAAATGAAATTTTCCCAATTAAAGGTATGATTATGTATATTTAATGTTTGAATAGATTCCTTTGATAAATAACCTTGTATGTTTGATTTTGTGGGCCTTGTTGGCTATTGGGACCAATAATAAGAAAAAGGAAATAAAAAGGAAAATGAATCAATTAGTAAAAGAATAACTAAGATAATGAGAAAAGAAAGATGTGGAAGCATCTAGAAGGCTAAGAATTATCCTTCAAGGAGGGATTTCATATCTTTAGGATTTATTGGGTTCCAAGGAGTCCAAGTTGTAAGATAATAGGAGAAGAAAGAGATAAAATCAAATAAAGTATTATTAAGAAGGAAAGTTGAGATAATGATGAAAATATAAGAAATATGTGGAAATATGGATGATGGAATCATTATGAATGAGATTTCGAATCCACATGATTTCTAATGGTGAAAGGAATCAAAATAAAGAAAATAAAAGATAAAGAGAGAGAAAATATGCTTAAAATATGCCTTATTAAAAGATAACTTGCATATGAAAAAAAGTCCCTCATATTTCGATTTTGAGTCCCAAATTTGGTACACACGTGGATTAAGTCATTATGGACTTTCCCCTAAAATTTGGAATTAAAAAGATAAACGGTTTGGGAGATATGCATTTATTAAGTTTCCTTAAAGTGGAGGGATAACCAATTTTATAATGTGATTTGTCACATTTGAAATCGGACTAGGAAACCTTGGGCCCGGCCCAGGCATGTGTCATGCCCAATGACAACTATTGGATGATGATCGGATGATCCTGAGATTGTATCCTACATTGTGTGGGGAAGGGAGAACCTGCGAATAGTAGGTAGTATTTGTCTGACCAATATCTCTATGACTTGAGACCCAGATGGTTTGGGAAGCTGCCCAACGGAATTAGGAGACCATCCCGAGTTGGTGTATCCTGGGTTTTGTGAGGTTTTGTAGCCTATAAGAGTTTTACCCAATCTGGGAATCGTGGCTTCTCAGCCGCCACTCCTGGATCTCTATATAAGGGAGAGGGTTACCAACCCTTTGTGTTTTCCATCGACTCTCCCTGTGATCCTGCTTGCCGCCCCACTTTCTCACTCCTTTCAATTTTATTCTTAGCCCCTCCTTCTATCCCGACGGTAGCCTTGTTCTAGTGGAGGAGCGGCCACCTCGGCCAGTACTTGGACGCCGATGGAGAGCAATTGAAGCCTCCAGTCCAGTTTGAGAGGGCCTCACGAAGGTGCCTCTCCCATCACGTTTAGATTTCAGGCTCCAGTAGCAAGAGTCAACCATAGGGTTGACTCAGTGGAGGAGATTCGCTCACAGGTGCAGCGACAGACGAAGAAGATGACCGCGAAGGTTTGACAATAATGCCCTCGAGTTTAACACAATGCCAGAAGGGTTTTTTCATCATTCAGGTCTATTGGGAGTATCGTCTACTGGGAGCGCTCAGGTGGGTGAATCCAGTGAAGTGCTAGGTGGCAGACACCCATTGGTCCTCGTGGGTGCGCATGGATTATAAGGTAATTTAATATGTGATGTGTCAATCTGTCATTGGTCAAAATAAGGATATCTTGCATTAATCGTAGTAATTATTTGGTAACTCGGATGCAGACAAATAATATATGGATTTTGCTCAAAAAATGAGGAATCCATTAAAAATGGAATTGAAGCCTATATCTACTTGCAATTTGAAAAGTGACTAAAGTTGTTGCCTTTAATGCATTTATGAGTAAAACCCTAATTTTATATTCTATGGAATTGAGAAGAGTAATATGGATAATTTACGAGCCTATTAACCTATTGATATTAAAAAGATGTTTTGAATATCTCAGTAGATAATCCATAGGCTAATTAACTTGATTTAGGGTTTTGATATGTTAATATGCATTAATGGGCTTAGAAACCCTAATCTAGGTAATTAATGGTTTCTAATGAGATATATTTTGAGATTCTTTGTATAACTGTGATAATAGGTTTTCCTAAGCCTAATTGATGATACAAAGGTTTTAATGAGAATAAGTAAATTAGAGTTTTGCACCTAGACCTGTTGTTTTAGGGTTTTGTGGATATAAAAGAGGAGTGTTATAAATAGATCTAAAAAAACCCTAATAAAACCCTAATCTGGATTAGAAACCCTAGAAAGTGAATCCAAGTCAGTAAAGTAGATTCTCGATAAGTATGTAGTAAATAGAGTACATGTACTTTTTAGGATTCTTGCCTGTGTGGATTGAATTGCTTGCTTGGACAATTTCTTGCTTGGATGTACTATTGGCTTGTTGAATCTACTAACTAGGTGGTTACTTATGAATTTCCGCCTTTAGTTTCATGACATTTTATGAATGTTTCTCGATTGATTTCAACCTAAATTGTTGGATGTTCAATTATGCAATCCTATAAAGTCCCTATGAGTATCACAATTAAATATGAATGTGTTTCTCGAGCCTACATGCCACCTTGATGTATGTTGTAAGACCAAGCCTCGGAGGGAAGGTCTGATTTGGTCAAGCCCAAGAGGGAAGACCATTGGGCACCTCGAGAGGTGACCCCAGGCACCAAGATCAGGATGGAGAAGGTGGCCTTATGTCCCATGCAATGATAAAAAAACCCTAAAAGAGGGTAATCCAGGGTTTAGGGCAAAAGCAGTTGAGAAGTCACATTGAAAATGTAATTTGAATTGTTAATCAATTATTTGTGATAATTAGGTTGTTAGAAACTATTTGTGAAATTGTGATTGTTCCCCACATACCAGTAAAGAAATATACTGACCGACATTTTGTTTGTCGGCATTTTAGGTACATTTCTGAAAAAGGACAAATAGTAAATTAAAATATTGTGAAGTTATAATTAATCTATTCAAGGAGGATTCGTTAGATAGACTTGTTCGGTGGATAGAAGTCTAAATCCAAATTTTCAAGGTATGCAAAAGATTTATTTTTTATTCCATCTTTTTAGTTTAGAAATAGTAGAATTTGATAATTATTTTTTATTAAATATCGAACCATGGATCCTAAATTTTGGGATAACGCCTCCGATCTCTTGGTCTCCCTTGATTGGGGGTTACCGGGAAGCGGGGTTGCTATAGTTTACAAGGTTAGATTGCCAACTCCCTTAGGTTACCACTTTCTTCATCATTGTGAGATATGTTATGAGACATAGAAGCTTGTTTCTCATTATCATTATAAAACATGTTATGTAGTGTAGAAACATAACCCTCACATTATATATACAAATCCTTCATGGAATATCACATCATCACCATGAAATACCAACATCAACATGGTATGACTCAACCATCACCATAGAGAATCACATCACATCACATCATCACCATGAAATACCAACATCAACATGGTATGACTCAACCATCACCATAGAGAATCACATCACATCACATCATATAACCCAACATCAACAAGATGCATCACTACACCACATAAGGGCATCAGTTAGGGTTAGGGTATCAGCCACCACACTAAAGTATGATATCAACCTCCACACTAAGGTATGATATCGGCCTCCACACTAAGGTATGATATCAATTTAGCATCACTTTGTATCAGGCTCAACACCACTTGTATTGGGCTCAACACTTCCATGAGAGTGTGTCAGCCAAAGCACAACAAAAGGTATCGGTCATGAGGTACACCAAAAGGTATTGATTTAGAGGTACAAGAGAAGGTGTATCAGTTTATGAACACTTGTATCAGCCTCTCTATTCCTTAGGGTATCGACCTACCCACTCAACTAGGGTATCAGCCTCACCATCCCTTAGGGTATCAACCTATGTACCTCATGGTGGATCGGCCATATAGACCTCCATAGGATATGGAACATTAGGGTTAGTGGTATTAGTTAGGCCTCAAGGAAGATGCTTCTCACTTCTAAGCATGGTGTGTCATGCTAAGATGTATCAGCTAACAAGGTGGGACGGGTTGCAAGCATATCGGATTAGGGTTACCCATGTCAGCTCCCACACTCAACTAGAAGCTTGGAGACTCAACACTCTTCTTCACTAGCCATCATGAGATCATGACATACCACTTCATAAGAAGCATATTGGTCTAGACAAGGCATGTCGGCCTAGCACATCATATCAATTTACACCTCAAATCAGTTTACACCTCATATCAGTTTAGTCATCTTCAACCTCTAGATGACGATACTACCAAAGCAAAGAATGGTGCGTCCCATGGCACCAACTTAACATAGTTCTATTCTCAAAACTGAACACAAGGCTACCAAGAAAACTACTAGCATGCAAGCAAGAGATAACGAACTAAGGATAACTAGCAAGATAACAAGTAGAAATTTGATACTAACAAAGTAGGGTTAGAGTTATATAACCCGCCTCAAGAACAACCACCAAGCTTTAAGCTCCAAGGTCAAGATCCAAGCTCCCCAAGCTCAAGGTAGAAGAAGTTCCTCCTAGCTCGATCTCCACTACACCTCCAAGAAGGAAGATAGGACAAGGGTCAAGAAAGCAAAAGATAGAAAAGAAGGAGCCAAGGTCCATGGTCGAGAAGAAGAAAGAAGAAGAGAAGGAAAGCTAGAAAACCATGGCTTACCAAGGAAGAAGATGAAAGAAAGCACCAAAAGCTTCTAGCTCACCCAACAAACTCCAAGGGAGAGGACTCTTCAAGCTCAAGGTTGTCCACTAAGGATAGCAAGCAAGGATTGCTAAAAGGATCTTCTTGCATGAGAAGGAAGAGGTATATATACATGGTTGGAGAGAGAGAGAGAGAGAGAGAAAGGGAAAGGTGTCACCACCTTAGAACCCTAGAAGACACTTGTCCAAGAAGAAGGGACACATGTCATGCCATGCAAAAAGGTGGTAGGACCTAATTCTCGCCCACTTGGTCCCTAATGAAGGTCAAGGTTGACACACCCTTCCACCCCCTTCACAAACCGATAGGGATGGAACCCTAGGTCACAAGACAATATGGTACTCCTCCTAGAGTCCCCACAACCCGATATGGTGGTCCTCATGGTGCCACAAACCGATAGGATGACCCTCAAGACATCATGAACTGATACCAAGACTTTTCAAGACAACCACAAACCGATACATGGTCTCACCAAGGCTCTCTAGCCCGAGACAACACTCAAAAGAGCAAAGCACACCTCAAACATGTGCCCAAAACATCACCAAGGATTTCACCACTCAACTAAGGCCAAAACAAGGCACCCAACACTTCCTCTCTCCTCTAGATGGTGCCAAGAGCGGAAGGAACACTCTAGAGGTGGCAAACTTGTACATTAATCCCAATTCTGGGTAAATTGCAAGTTGCACCAAAACCTAACCACAAAGCACAAAACATCAAGCAACAAGATCAAATAAGGAACACAAAATGCCAACATGCCCTAATTACATCTTAGATGATTAGCGTAAGGAGCTTAGCAACATGCTTAAGCAAAACAAATAGGGTTAGCCCAAAATGTGGGTCAGGGTCCTTACAATAAAACACATGAAAGTCTTGAAGCATTTGCCTCATCCAAAGGACCTGGGCACAACAACTTCCAACTGCAATGTATTCAACCTTGTAGTTGAAAGAGCCACATTAGCTTTTTTTTGGTGAATCCAACTCTTCTATTGATTTTTTTTGTATTTTGTAAATATACAATAACTATACACTCTTTTTGCAGTAGGTTAGCAAGAGAGTGTGTACAAGGAAGAAATAAAGAAAGGCTACACATGTTTTGACACCTCAGTAAAGGAATGGAGAAGCATCAAAGATAGGGCAGAAAAGAGAAAGACCACCCTCCAACTGATCACCCCAAGACTCGATGTATATCATCCAAGATAATCATCCACATACTTTGAGCATCCCTCTCAGAATTCATGTGAACTCTATCATTTTTTTCCTTCTAGATCTAGTGAAAAACACAGATGCAAATCATCAGGTACTTCCTACCTTGAAGGGTATAGAGATCCTCCAAATTCTCAGGAATCTAAAAAGCAAAAGCAGAGCAAGCAAGACTCCAAACAGCTTGGGTAAAAGGGCAGATAAAGAACATATGATGCACTTCTTCTTCAGCTGATTTACACAAAGGACATCTTGAAGCAAGACTAATATCCATTCTTTTAATATAGCCAGAGGTTAAAACCCTACCATGGCTAATATTCTAGCCCATCAATTGGAAACTTCTAAGACTTTATGTTTCCATAACCACTGAAAAAAAGGAATAGGTGTAGCGCCAGTTTTTGAGCTCAAATTCTCCATAACAACCCTAAGGTTGACATCAAAATTTCCTACAAAAGCAACACTGTCACTATTACCTTTAGGAGGAGGCATATTCTTTAAGATGTTGTACATCTTGATATGAAATCTGGTCTCATCAAAGAACCATTCACCATCATGAATAAGGCAACTAACTTTAGCATTACTTGCAAGAGCTAGCTGGATAATACTTTGCTTACCAAGCACCTCAACAAGAAACTTGGCTTTTGGGATCCAAGGATCATGCCAGACATAGGTATCTGACCCATCACCAATAGTGAAGGCTATAAAATTCCTAAGAACTTCTTGTTCCATCAACATTCTTCTAAGAAACCAAGAGAGATATTCATTGATCGGTAAAGACCAGAAGGAATGCTTACTAAAATATTTTTCATGTACCCATTTTATCCAGACACTATCTTTCTTTTTGGATATGTTCCAACAATTGAGAAGTACAGAGGCTTTGACGACTTCTCTGATATTCTTAATGCCCAAACCTCCTTCGTATTTGGGTTTGACTATAGAAATACATTTTACAAGATGGACTGGGTTTTTGTTATCCATTTTTCCCCAAATGAAATCACTACACAGTTTATCTATTTCCTCACATGTAGAAGAGGGTAACGGAAACACAGAAGCCCAATATTGATATGTGGCAATGCGAGTAGATTGGACTAGTTCAATCCTACCAGCCATGGATAGTTGTGAGGCTTTCTAAGTATCAAGTCTTCTTTTAATTCTGTCAACTAAAGGAATGCAGTGGATTTTAGTGAGTCTGCCTATGAAAAGGGGAACTCAAAGGTATCTTACCAGAAGAGATCCTTCATTTATGCCTAAGACTTTACCAATACTATCTTTATCCACACCTAGGCTGTAAATGACCACACTCTTCTCAAAATTTATCTTCATACTAGTCGAGCTATAAAGCTTATCAATGACTCTTTTAATGGCAAGCGCACTCTGAATATCAGCTTCAGCAAACACCATAAGGTCATCTACAAATATAAAATGAGAGACCTCTAAGGAAGAAGAAGCCTTCAAGGGCCTAAGATTACCCTTTTTCACTTCTTTATCAAGTAAGAGAGAAATCACCTACATAATAAGAACAAAGATGTAAGGAGCAAGGGGGTCACCCTGCCTTACTCTGTTGCTAGGATTGAAGGAACTCATGGCTTCTCCATTAACCAAAACTTCATATGTCATAGTTTCAAAAATTTCCTTGAGCCATACATTCCAGTAGTGGGGAAAGTTCATAGTACGAAGAATATAAAAATGGACTCCCAGGAAATTGAATCACAGGCTTTTGAGATATCTATCTTGAGGCACATCTTAGGCTTGCATCTTTTCTTGTTAAAATCATGGATGAGTTCATTAGAGAGTAGAACAACATCTTTTATGCTTCTTCCTTATACAAAGGCACATTGACTGTCACTGATAACAGAAGGCAAAACTCTTTGCAATCTATTTGTTAGTAGCTTAGAAATGATCTTATAAAACACATTGCAAAGAGAAATAGGTCTGAGATTCTTCAACTCATTTGAATCCTTGACTTTAGGGATAAGAGTAATAAAAGTGCGATTAGCTTCCTTAAGTAACCTTCCAGTATTGAAGAAAATAAGCACAACCTCAACCACTTCAGGACAAATAACACTCCAACAATCATTGTAAAATTTACCATTTAAACCATCAGGCCCAGGGCATTTGTCTGAATTTTGGCCCTTGACAACATCAATAATATCTTTAACTGTGAAAAGTTTGTCCAGGATAAGGTTATCAACTTTAGTAAGTTTAGGAAAGCAAAGATCATCCAAATCCCCGGATTAACAACATGAGAGTTGTTGAACAAACCAAAGTAGTAATCCACAATATGCTTTTTTGATGATAGAGACATCTGAACAAATAGTTCCATCAATATATGAAGCTTTGATATGATTGAAATTCCTTCTGATCTTGATAGATGAGTAAAAAAACTTTGAGTTGGAATCTCCTTATTTTAACCAAGTGACTCTCAACTTTTGTCTAAACAAAGATTCTTCCTACAACTTAGCTTCTATAGCATATTTCCTTTTAATACATACGTCTTCTTGGAGAGTAACATTAGATGGGTCCAAATCCAATTTGGTTTGAGCTTCAACATCTAAAAAATCTTTTTCCCTGGTTTTATCAAAGAAATTGCCCACATGGACTTTGTTCCAATAAGATAGATCTAAACATAGCTTTCTAAACTTGGAATAAACTTTGAAGATAGGGAAACCCAATACATGAATGCTCCAAGTTTTCTTAACAGTATCAATGAAATAAATTCTAGATGTCCAAACATTAATAAATCTAAAAGGGGTTTTCACTTTAACCCTTTCTCCAATGTCAAGGGTCATAATCATGTGATCATTAACAATGTTAGAATGAAGGACACCTTTAAAATCATCGAACTCAATCATGAACTTAGCATTATATATAATTCTATCAATGTAAGATGTCACAAAGCCCTTACCACTTTGGTGGTTGTCCTAAGAGAAGAGAAAACAATTAAGCCTAAGCTTAAAAAGATGACATCTAAGCATGCAGTTGTTAAAATCTTCCATGGATTTATTTGAGGGAGGATCTAAGCCCAGCTTCTCATCCACTTTCCTCACAACATTAAAATCACCTAGGATGACCTAGGGAGAGTCAATATTGTGATAGATAGAGTCAATCTCACTCCATATCCTGACACTGTCATTATCAGGGTTATGCCCATACACAGTAGTGATAAAGAAATCTTTATTGGCACATGAAACCTTCGCATGAATAGACGGGTCAGTTTTACAAATTTTGTTCACAATACAAGCATCTTCTTTCCACAGGAAAACTACCCTCCCCAAGACATGGGAGCTATGATTGGAAATCCATCTATATTTAGAAAAATATTTAGCCATAAGCTTGCACATCTTTGCTTCCCTAACTTTAGTTTCATTGAGAATGATGATATTCATATTGAACTCTACTACCTTTTTTCGAACTGTCGAGGCTTTTAGATTTATGCCTCTGACATTCCAAGAGAAAATGTTGATGGAGCTCTCCATTAGAAAGCTTTGAGACCAGTAATTCACTGGTTTGGGGCATATCAGAGCTACTACCATCCTTACCACCCGTCTTCAAACTATCGAATTTGTTGATTAATGAATCTTGGGTATTCTGAACAAGTTCCTCACTGGTACCAGGGAGTTTCCTTCCCTTTCCTTTCCCTTTCTTCCTTCTGTAACATTTTTGAATTTCAAATCCATTGTCTTTGTTCACATGTTCAGCCATAGGTGGAGTAGACAGATCAACAACTGTCCCTACTACAATACTGTCAACCTCAGAAGAATCCGAGTTAGAGTTAGAAGTGGTGTCTTCGAATGAAACATTAGGAATGTGAAATTCATCTCCCTCTCCACCAGCACCCATGTTGATGCTATCATCAATAGTAGAGCCCATAACTTGTATCACTGTGTTTTCAATAGGACTTGAAGTAGCAATACTCGAACTTGCTTGTGCAACATGTTATTCATTAGTACGTGTAGAATGGGTATTCAGGATAGTCGGTGTCTCAGGACTAATCTCATCCACCTTTGTAGCGTCAACACACAAATTCTTCTGCACCCATACCATCTTCTTTCTTTGTTCAAGAGCATTCCCATTGCAGTCATTATTCCCTAATAGCTTACACAGAGAACAAGCATTTTTCCGCCATTAATATTCGAAGTTAATAACATGAGAACTACCTTTATCACTTTCCACTTCGGAAGGTTGTGTACATGAATCTAGATAGGCATATTAGTAAGTATGAATCTTTGCAAAGAGTCCCCTAGTTTCCACTTCATCAACACCATTGGTTTGTTTCTGACAAAATATAGACCGCCATCAAGTACATTGTCTAGATCTGAATCATTAGAGAACTTGATCAGAAAGAAGCCTTGCCCATGGTTCATGACCTCAATTGTTCCCATTAGGATCCAAATCTGTGATAGGTACTTCTCAAGGATAGGGAGATATGGTTTAAAACCAATGATATATCATGCAAGATAGTTCTTCCATCTCTCTGTAATGCTTAGCACTTCCTCTTCTGGGTAGATTAGCTTCTGGCCTTGAATCTCGGTTTCCACTTTCTCTAGTGATGTGTCGTAGGGCCTTGGTTTCATCAGATCTGCCCAGGACTTGGTTGTAGAAGAAATGAGTTTAGCATTAGGGTCAAGAAATGACTCAACACTAAGTTCTCCAGAATAAGAAAGCTCTCTCCTCTGAGAAGGAGGAGGAGATTTGCCTCCAGAAACACCGTTATCGTGCCGCCTATCGCCGCCATAAGCCATCTTCAACAATTTTGATCCTTGATCACTAAACATTCCAATGTTGTTAGCCATGTTATGTTGAGCCACATTAGCTTGTTTGTTAAAGAACCAAGAAACTAGACATGGTCCTAGGAAGAATCAAGTGCCACTTGTGCACTTTCTATCAATCAAGCAACCTACATAATCCACATCACTATAGGCAGTAAGAGTAAAGTCCCTCGACTTAGGATACCATTGTCCAAAATTTGGAGTTTTGGCTAGATACCTCAAAATCCTATTAACCGCTATGAGATGTGATTTCCTAGGGCCTAATTGAATTCTAGCACACAAGCCAACACTATACATGATATCAATCTAGAGGTAGTAAGATATAATAAACTTCCAATCATACCTCTATAGAGTTTCTCATCTACATTTTCTCCTTCTTCATCTCTATCTATCTTGGCAGTGTTAGACATGGGTGTGTCCATCGACTTGGTGTTATCCATCCCAAAGTGCTTGAGTAGCTCACTTGTGTATTTTCCTTGATTGATGAAGTTACCATCCTTAATTTTCTTTATTTGGAAGTCAAGGAAGAAAGTAAGCTCACCCATCATTCTCATCTCGAACTCACTATGTAAAAGAGAACTAAACTCCTTGCAAAGATCAAGATCAATTCCAAAAAAGATAGCATCATCCACATAAATTTGAATGATTAAGAAATTGCTAGAGGTATGTTTAAGAAACAAGGTGGAAATAACTTTTCCCATGACATAGCCATTCTCCAAAAAAAGTTATTTAATTTCTCATACCAAGCTCTAGGGGTTTGTTTGAGTTCATAGAGAGATTTTTGAAACAAATAAACATGATTTGTAAGCTTGTCATGTTTAAAGCCAGGAGGTTGAGAAACATATACTTCCTCCTCAATTCGACCATTAAAAATGCACTTTTAACATCCATTTGATATAGCAAGAAGTTTTCATGACTAGAAAAGAAAAGTAACATTCTAAAATTGACTCAAGTCTAGCTACAGGTGCATAAGTTTCATCAAAGTCAATACCTTCCTGTTGATTGTAGCCTTAAGCAACTAACCTTTCTTTTTTCCTTACCACTTTGCCACTTTCGTCGAGCTTGTTGTGATAGAACCATTTTGTGCCAATGATCTTTCTATCACTTGGTCTTGGTACTAGAGTCCACACTTTGTTTTTTTCAAATTGCTCCAACTCTTCTTGCATGGCGAGGATCCACTCATCATCCTTAAGAGATTCTTTAACATTCTTTGGCTCAAGTTGGGAGATGAAGGCTCTATCTACTTGTTCTTTTTTGTATGCAACCCGCGTCTTCACTCTTTCAAACAGATTACATATGATGAGCTCTTTGGGGTGATAATTTGTAAAGGGGGAAGTGGGATCCTTCTTCTCTTCTTCTTTCTATTCTTCTTCTTCTTCAACCACCTCTTTACCTTTGTTGGTGATGTTGAGCTCTTTAAAGATAGGAATAATCTCATCCATAACATCATTATTAACAACATTCTTGAAAATAGAGGGGTTAGTTTTAAGAAATTTAACATTGATAGATTCTTTTACTTTAGACAGTTCAATGTTATAAACTCTAAAAGCCTTACCTGTAGTGCTATAGTCGAGGAAGAAAGCCTTATATGATTTCAGATCAAACTTGTCGAGAGAATCCTTGGTGTTAAAAAAAACAATGACAACTGAAAACATGAAAAAAAAATCAATGGATGGCTTTCTACCACGCCATAACTCATAGGGGGGGTTTCTTCAAAGAAAGATGTGTGAAAAGCTAGTTTTGCACAAAGCATGAGGTGCTAATGGCTTTGACCCAAAACTTCTTTAGAGTATCATACTCTAGAAGCATAGTCATAGTCATCTCCTGTAACGACCTATTCTTCCTCTCTACAACCCCATTTGGTTGAGGTGTTCGAGGAGAAGGAAAATTGTGCGAATAACTGGATTCTTCACAAAAGCATTCAAATAGGCCATTTTCAAACTTTCCTCCATGGTCACTACAGATAGAAATAATTCGGAAAGAAACTTTGTTTTCAACTCATTTACAAAAAGTTGAGAAAACATCTAAGGTATCACTTTTTGTAACAAGAAAGAAGGTCCAAGTAAAGCGAGAAAAATCATTGATAATCACAAGACAATACTTAGAATCATGAAGCGAAGTTCTCATGGGTCCAAAGATCAATATGGAGAAGTTCAAGAGCTCTCTTGGTGCTACAAACTCCTTTAGATTTGAAGGAGGACTTAGTTTTCTTTCCTTGTTTGCAAGGTTGGCATTCCTCATCCTTTTCAAAATCCAATTTAGGATGTCTCTTGACCAAGTTGTTTTTGCTCAACTTATCCAATTGATGCATATTACATGACCCAACCGGTGATGCCAAACATATATATAATTTTTTATCAACAACTAAGCATCTATTAAGAATAGGCTTAAGAGAATCAAGGATAATAACATAAATATTACGATTTGTAGTTCCCCTATATATGACATTGAAAGTGGGGGAATCTAGAAGCAAGCATTCTAGTAAGTAAAAAGAACAAGATGGCCATTATCACATAATTGACTTACACTCATTAAGTTGTGATGTAGGCCATAAAAAAGAAACACATTTTTGATGCAAATCTTGTCACCTACATCACCCTCACCTATTACCTTACCATTTTTGTTGTCCCCAAATATCACTGATCCTCCTTTCTTTTTAGTGAACTTGTTGAATTAGCTGATTTCACCTATCATATGTTTAGCGAAGCCACTATCAACAATCTAGTTTCTTTTTACCTCACCAATATCTTCACTAGTGAAGGCCATGAGTGCAAGATGGAATTCTCCCTAAGTGTAGCTTGAATCACTTAAGGATGACTCTTTCCATGCCTCATGAGCTGCATCTTTTCTCCTCTTGCCCTTCTTATACTTCTTCTTGTATTTACCTTCCTTCTTATACTCCAAGCAATTTGTTGTTGAAGAATCATAACCTCCAATTGATCTTTGAAGGCATTATATTTAATCTTCTTGGATTCTTTATCCTATCAATTGTCCTCTTCTTCTTGCTTGTAAAGACTAGGCTCATGGGCTTGTAGATTGCAAAGAGCTCCTCAATGGGAAAGTCACCAAGACTTCTCACTTCTTCAATAAAAGTCACCTTGGGTTCCCATCTCTTGGGAAGGGACCTTATTATCTTGGAGTTTATGGTCCCCCTATCCAAGGTGTGGCCTAGATCATCAAGGCCGTTGATGATGGTGTTGAGCCAAGTATACATCTCCGTCACTCTTTACTTCTTGCCCATTTTGAAGTTCTCATGCAACCCATTCATCATGTAGATATTGAACTCATTCACTTGTTGTGTTCCTTCATATGTAATGCACAACTTATGCCAAATCTCATGCGATGTGTCCCAAGTTGAGATCCGGTTGAACTCAAAAGGAGTGAGAGAAAGATAGATTATGCTAATTACTTTGGTTTTGAGCTGAGCTTGCTTGAATTGAGCTTCATTCCAAGTTGAGACTTCACCCTCTGGTTCCTTGTACTTGAGGAGGATCACTTTTCACATGTCGTAGCTAACTCCTTGGAGCTAGAACTGCATCCTTCATTTCCAATAAAGGAAATTCGTGTCGTCGAAGACCGGTGGCCTCATGGAGAAGCCTCCCTCCAAGTTAAGGAACCCGAGAAGGTTGTCGCCCATCTTCTCCTACTTTTGGAAGTATGCTCAGAGAAGACCCACTTTGATACCACTTGTTGGATTAAAAGGGCTCTGGAGGGGGGTGAATATAGCTAAAACAGTTGCACAAAACTTGTTAGGCTTTCAAGTTACTTCAATAAAGCTCAATTGCAAATAGTCAATTTGATAAAAATTCTAACCTACAAAGCAAGGATGAGAGAGATTGAAATAAGAACTTGTACAAGTGATATAGAGTGGTTCCAATCTCCAAACTAGGAGACTGTTAGTCCACTACCTAGATGGTTCATGCCTTAGGATTTTGCAACCCATGCATACTTATATTCCATTATAAGAGATACAAAACGACCTTCCTTTTCCATAATAAGGATACCCATCTTCCCTTTGAGGTCAAGGGATCCAAAAACCTTTCAAACAAGGACTTACCTATCTAAGATCTAGTCTTCTACCTCACCAAGGGCTTTCCCACTCTTGCAAGCATTTAGACACCTTCACCAAGGAGATCCCCTCTTTGCAACAAGTCTTCCGCCTTGAAGGAATTACCCACTCCGCTCCTTGGATCTTCCACCTTGGCCTTCTCCTTCACTTGGAGAAGCTTCTTGCACCTTCGTCACAGCTTGAAGAAGCTTGCACCTTCTCCTTCACTTGGAGAATCTTTCACCATCACTAGCTCATGAAGAAAGGGGTTGGGGAAATAAGATCTTTGAGAGCTTTACACATCAACAATGGGGTATCTCTCTTAAAAAGGACCTAAGTCACTCATATGGACAAAATATTTGTAAACAAGAGAGATAAAGGTGGCTCCAATGGGCTGGAAACACTCAACTATCACAAGGACCTTGAATAGCATAAACGAGCAACCTTGGAATGAAGTGCAAGATGTCCTATTTATAGTTGAGGGTGCCCACTAGTGTTTGGGAACACTTAAGATAAAAAAACTAGCCATTTTGGAGCTTGCAACATATCATTTTTCAATTCTTGCAACCTCCCAATGGTTAGAATCAATTTTCTTCACATTCTATATAGTGCAGTCGGTCGATTTTTAATAAAGATAACTCAACTGATTGCACAATGTGCTAAACCCAATTTGAACCATTAGACAAGTTTATCCTGTATGAAACTCGACTGATCGAATAAATTGGATTTTCTCAGTGTAGGTGTCGGTCGAGTTCTATGAGTGTGCAACTCGACCAAACGAGTGATTCTTAAAATCTTCAGAGGGATCAGTTGAGGTTGTATCTCAAGTTATTAAGTCTCTGTGATCAATTTTGAAGAATCACATTGAGTGATTAAATGATCGAACGAATTAAGTGCTCCTGATTTTTTCTCATCTTAGTTACAAGTCATATCATCAATACAAATGATTACAAAAATGTTCTAAGGTGATTTTAGGTATTTTTGAAAAATGTACATTTGTATTGATTTTGACTTGAACTAGGTCAATCTAGGGCTTGAACAATTTGATTCTTTTTCTGTACCTAGTGCCTGAAATAAATCTCAAATAGATACATTAGATACATATGAATGGAAAGGTTAAGTCATTTTCAAAATATGGACAATGTGTAACACCTAGGTCAATCAGTGGGCCATGCCACTATACATAAGTACCTTGGTTGAATTGTTTGCTATGTATGATATATGAATTATGCTTTCAATTTCCAATTCAATTCTCTAATCATGTTCATTATATAAATTACCTAATGATTGTTGTATCCTACATCCTATAGTTATCATGCTCATTAAGATTGGAGATTATGATTAGTGATTAATGATTAATGGATTTAAAATTCAAGTTTCAAGAGGGAGATATCCCACCATGTTAAAGATTAAAATTCAAGATTAACTTCATGTTCATGGTAATGTTAACATTAAGATAATTGGAATTGAATTAGTTTTTACATGCTTCTAGAATCATGGACCTCAAGGGGTCGTTATGGGCTTTTTAGCCAAATCATGGGCATTTGTGCCCATTATGGGATTTCCTAGCATTATGGGCTTTCATAGCAATCATTTGTTCTTAAGTGGGCATCAATGCGTCATGGATAGATGCATATATTTACTACTAAATTCTTCATGTTCTAAGATTCATGTAATCAAGAATGTTTAAGTCAAATACATGTGATTTTTTTCTCTCAAGTCAAGTATATATGCTTATATTTTCCGTTCTTATAAAATATATAATGTCTCTTACTGATGTGTGCCTTTGTTTTCACATGGTTGTGGGACGAGATGTCCCTAGATCAAGGAGCAAAGGAATTTGAAGTGAGTGCTTCAAAGTAGAAGTTTCCATGACTTATCTTAGTGGGGTGCCATCTACACCTTATAAGATCCAATATAAAGTTTCTAGAGAAAATTTATGCCATATATTTGTTCTACCTTTTATGCATTAGATTTAGTTCACATATGAGATAGTTTATATTATTAGTTCTATCTTCCAAAGAACAATATATGAATCTATATTTTCAATTAATGCATGGTGTTTCATTTATCTTGTTGCAATGGATATCATGTTTTGTAATGTTCCTCCAAGCCAAGTGACCCATGTTATAGACAAGATAGGGTTTGCTTATACTGTCATTTATGTTCTTGGAGGGGCATTACGATATGGTATCAGAGAAAATAAGTAGATGGACACTAGGCAAAAGCCATATTCATATGTTCTAAACCCTAAGTATAGAAGACCAAGTTAAAGATATTAGAAATCAAAGTGGAGGTCTAGTTAGGAGACAAAATTTAGATTAATATTAGGATTATGTGCCTAGATGTTTTGGATTTTTATGTTAACTCTATGGTTGTATATAGCACACTCTCTTTTTCCCACGTGTTTGTGGCATGGGACATAGACTCATAGGATTTTGTAGAGACAATCTTATATGCATAAGCATGGTTGTCTTATCATTTCAAGTGCATTTGATATGAGTCATGTGCATGAGGGAGGTACTAAGATAAGTGTGATAAATCATGCCAACTTTGAATATATGAGCGATCAACATGTATCCAAAGTTGAAAAATAAAATAAGAGTTGACATTAAAAGTTTGAGACGTATAGTCACCTACAACCGACCAGACACATTGTAAGACCAAGAATGCATACAAAGAGTAGATGTTAGACATAGATAAGTGAGTTGGACTCAAAGTGGAACCAAAACCTTAATTTAGCTCCCTTTATATAGGGGAAATCTAGGTTCTGACCATGGCTTTATACTGATGTTATGAGACAGATTTCAAGCTTCATTAATATTATATACACATGTTAAGCCTAATTTAGATATTTAACCATGACAAGGCCATGCATTAAGTATGATAATTAAATTTTAAGATAATATTAGAGAATTATAATACACATAATATATAAAACACTAAGGTGGGTAGTATTATGAAATTTTGAGGATGAAATTTATTTAAGGTGGGTAGAATTTTAACATCCCAAAATTTTGCATGTAATTTAGAGTATTTAGTGAAGTCATTCTTGATGAAAATTAACTTATGGACCTAATGCAAAAATCTCAAGTGATAATTTATTATTGAATAAAGAGATTAAAGATTAAGATATAAGACTTGGATTTTGAAAATATGAAATAGAACCATAGTTAGTGAGAATACCTTCTTTTTAATTTAGATAATGGTTAGCATAAAAGATAAATATTATTATCTTCTCTCTTTTTCTCTCTCCTCCAAAAGAATTTCCTCAAAAAGGGCCTTTAAGTTGAAAAATATAAATCTTAAGTAGATAACACCCATAATATTGAAATTTACTCAAAAGAAAGATGAAACCAGTTTATCCTAATTTTTATGCATTTAAATTAAGATAATAATTGATGTAATCTAAACCTAAATATGACACTTGGGAAGGTTCTAGACACTATAAATGGCTTTTGGAATTTTCATATCATTTGAAGTTTTTTTACCACCTAAATAACTTTCGGGAGTGTCTATATAGTTATAATTGCTTTTTAATCATATGTTTCCTAGTATCGTGATCCAAACTATAGTCCAGTTTTAAATGATGCCATGCAGACCTGAAGGTATCCTATCTGGGTCAGACTTTATTCATGGAGTCATCCGTGAGCCGAGAGACCTTCTCCCTTACCCAGCCCCCCCTTTAAGAGGGATTCTTGATCACAAAATAGTACTATGAGTATCTCTCTTCTCACAAATCTCTCCATGATCAACTACTCTCTGAGTGAAGGCCTCCAACGCCTTCACCTCACTCCCCCAAACTTTCCCATCCTTATGTTGAGGGGATCCAGTGACCTAGAACTCTAGGACTCTAGGAGATATTGTAGTCGAGCCATGTTTCAACCTCTATGGGACACCCTGGCCTCCACACAACTCCTTTTGTATATATAGGCTACCGAAAATAACTCCTAGTCCCTCAGAAACATAGAACGAGATTAGTTGTCCCTTGAAGTTCGTTCACAACATCTACCTGTGAAACCAAGGTTAACGACGATCAACCCCTTTGTTGACACATCAAGGCTAGCCTTCAGAACCCATTTTTACTTCATAGATCAACTAGGAGGAACCGCGAAAAGCTTTTGTTCCCATCAATTTGGTGACTTATCAAGTATTTAGCTCTTTCCCCTTTCTAGTACCCTGTTTCAATGCTCTAATCATGTTCATTATATAAATTTCCTGGTGATTGTTATATCATATGTCCTATTGTTATATCATATGTCCTATAGTTATCATGATCATTAAGATTACATATTATGATTAGTGATTAATGTTTAATGGATTTAAAGTTCAAGTTTCAAGAGGGAGATATCCCACCATGTTAAAGATTAAAATTCAAGATTAACTTTGGGTTCATGGTAATTTTAACGTTAAGATAATTGAAATTGAATCAATTTTTTGATATGCTTCTCAAATTACGGACCTCAAGGAGTCATTATGGGATTTTTAGCCAAATCATGGGAATTTGTGCCAATTATGGACTTTCCTAGCATTATGGGATTTCTCATCAATAATGTGCTCTTAAGTGGGTGTCATAGAGAGATGAATATATTTACTGCTCAATTATTCATGTTATAAGATTCATGTAATCAAGAATGTTTAAGTCAAATGCATGTCAAGATTTTTCTCTCAAGTCAAGTATATATGCTTATTTTTTAGTTCTTATAAAATGTTTAGTGCATCTTACTGATGTGTGTCTTTCTTTTTGCATGACCATGGGACGAGATGTCCCACGATCAAGGAGCAAAGGAATTTGAAGTGAGTGATTCAAAGTAGAAGTTACCAGGACTTAGCTTGGTGGGGTGCTATCTACAACTTAGAAGATCTAATATCAAGTTTCTAGAGGAGATTTATGCCATATATTTGTTCTACCTTTTATGTATTAGATTTTAGTTCAAAGATGAGATAGTTTACATTATTAGTTTTCTCTTTCAAAGAACAATGTATGGATCTATATTTCAATTAATGCATGGTGTTTCATTCATCTTTTTGCAATGTATATCAAGTTTGTAATGTTCCTCCAAGCCAAGTGACCCATGTTATGAAAAAAAAAAGGTTTGCTTCCACTGTC
This sequence comes from Alisma plantago-aquatica, assembly GCA_963693085.1. Classification (NCBI taxonomy): domain Eukaryota; kingdom Viridiplantae; phylum Streptophyta; class Magnoliopsida; order Alismatales; family Alismataceae; genus Alisma; species Alisma plantago-aquatica. The sequence goes on along the minus strand of OY856409.1, from coordinate 1,125,447,816 downwards.
ATGTATGTTCTTGGAGGTGCGTACACCAATAAATGTAATAATCCATGACCATGCTCTTTCGCATGGAGGAAGCACATAGTTAAAGCTATTGACCAACCAAAATCAACAGGATATCTCTCAATATATCTCCATATTGGTAGAAGACAAACTAAAGAATACTCATCTTTCATTATAAAAAGAGTCTAGCCACCACTTCCAGGGCATATCTTACTTGGCAATCTTAGAGCATCCTTTAGGTGAACAAAGAAATGAAAGAAAAAAGGACATGTCATCATCATCAAAGAGCCTCCTTCAGGTGCACAAAGAAAGGAAAGAAAAAAGGAACCGTCGTCATCCTCACAAAACCACCTTATTGTTTCTATACTTTGACAACATTACTCTTTCTATACTTATATTTAATTTTATGTTTGTTTCTGTAATGAGCAAGTAAAACCTTCATACAAGGCATGGGGTGTAGTCCCATATAATGTACATATTTGTTTTACTCCAATATTTCTATTGGTGAGATGTTTTTCTCCTGATTTATGTTCCTATTCTATGGTTTGATCAATTATATTATGATTTTGTAATTGTGGTTGATGAGATCTTGTAGTCCAAGACTAAAACACTAAAAAAAACCATAGAACTCCAGATGAGATCCTAGATAGAGTTCTACGATTGATCTATATATTTTTCTTTTTAGTTTTAACCCATGATTTTGAGATCCCAGATCCTTGGTTGGAACAGTGGGTGAAACTCATATAACTCTGGATGAGACCCAACTTGGAGTTTTACTGGACAACTGACAATGATATACAAAAAGTTGAGATCTCTGGTTTTTGAGAAGTTCAACCCTTAGAGATTTGCATTCTTTAAGGATGCAAATCAACTTGGTCATGATCTAACTAATTAAATTAAGGAGTGGAATTAATTAAAGAAAATACATTTTATGATGGTGAACCCCCTAACCCTCGATATCTCTTTATTATTTGAATTAAATCATGGTTACTTATGCAACCTTTATTTCTTGTTTTATTTGTAATCTTTCTCTAAAACCAGATTTTAAATATTACTCTTAGAAGTAGGTTCAAATAAAATTCTGAATCATGTTTTCTCATGGGTTCTACTCTTTTCAGTACTATAATTAATTACTTTTCTTGTGGGTGTGTTGATTGTTGCTTTAAAGGTAAACTCTAGGAATTTTTCAAATAAATTTGTGCTAATGAAACTGGTATCCCAAGGAATCAATAGTAAAATATAAATAGCCAAATTATTTATTAAGATGATTATATTTCATAAACCTTTTTTATTACAACTTATACATAAATGAGGACAAATTCTAGGTCCTCATAGATATGGAGCTAATATGACCATTTGAGGGGGCATGAAATATTTTTGCTAAGAAATATTGACTTAAAATCTCCTTAATCCATTCCCACTTGAATGTACTTTCTATGGATAATTTTTGTTTTGGGATTTAAACTTTTCCAGGTCTAATATTTGTAGTAATTAAGGTATGGTAACAAATATAATTTCTTGTAGACATAGTTTTCAAAATATGAATTTTTTAATAAAGAAGCATTGTTTCATCAAGAATGGTAATTACTTAAATAATTTATGTATTTAATTGAGTTTTATAAAATGGTGTTTGTTTGACATAATAAATATAGGCAACCAACATGTACCCATCTTTACCTCTTCACTCTATTGGATAATGAGGAAATTTGACCACCTTCCCTTTTTGAGTATCTCTATCAACATGTTTCACATGCAAGTTTTGCTCAATTTTCCCATCCAAAGTATTGAGATCCTTCCCCTATATTATTGTGTGTGGTTTTACAAGAGGAGATGAGGTAACTTGGCCCCTTTCACCATTGCCCCCTCCTCTAGCTGGAGCAGTAGAAACTAGCAACCAAGATGTACTAGAGTGGCCCCCACCTTACCTCTTGGACAATCTGACTTTTCTTGAGACCAAAAACTTATGAAGGCTCCTGTCATGTGCAAGAAGAGAGGTTTGAGTTTTTCGATCCCCTTACCTAGATGGTGGCCCTAGGCAGTGGGCACGTTCACCATATTTTGCCCCAAATACATTTAACAATGTTGAGAGAGCACATGAGAAGACGAATTCCACTCTAATTCCCATTGCATTGAACACTACTCCTAATAACCAACCAGAGCTTGATCATTAGAGGTGGTCACAAGGTTTGGATCAAACACTAGTCCTAAAAGTTGAATCTTATCATTAATTAACACATGCAAACAATATCAGACATACACATAAAATGAATAAGCTCAAAATCTCTTATTTCAAGACCAACACTATACTCAAGATCACATTTTTATCACATAACAAGATCACTTTATTATCACATTGGTCCTTAGCTTCCATTGCAGAATGCTTATAAAAAGTAAAATCACATATACAAGTGCACTCATTCACATTAGACCATTATCGCATCAAAGCTCATACAAAATTTTGTCTAGAAACCACTTGTACACGAAATATTAGATACAACTGGCATATGTACATCACCTATGTAGATGCTCGACACATAGATATGACAACTTATCCTTGTCTTGACTTCAAGCCTAAAAATTTGTTCACTACTTAATTGGCTAGTGTTTAAGTAACTTATAAGTATAAGAGCAAGAAAATATGATTTCATCCTCTTTCTTCTCATTTAATATATGTTAAACATGTTAAGTATTGGAAAATGCAAAAAATGTGAATTGTCAATTAAATTGATAGGAGAGATATAACATCTTGTTGGAAGATAAAGTTAACAAGTTGAATATCGTTACAAGTGAATTATTAATATAATTGCATTACAAGGAATTTAGAGTCACAACTTTATCAAATCATTCTATATCAAGAAGTATACAACATGACTAAACACATCACTCATAACTTTAGTAGATTCATTATAAATAAACCTATGACAAGGCTAAACACATCACTAATAACCATAACACAATTGGATTGTCGAATTTTTAACTTTGCATTGAATCTAGATGATTTGTACCTAGCCAGTATAAATTGGCATAGTATGCCCATGTGCACAAGTCATCGTACATGCCTTAGTGTTTAGATGGCCATCATAAGACAAAACATAATCCCAGGTCTACCATAGAGCCAATTAGGACCTTATAACATATTTACCTTTTGAATTCCACCTTGATACAATGTTGGCATTCAACACATCATATATCATACAAGTCTCATGTATCATTTTATATCACAATTCAAATTATTAATATAGCATGTCCTGGATTAGGGTCTTCATCCCCTAATCCTCGCAAATAATCATGTTAAAGTGAGTCAGGGTCTTGCTCCCATATAATCAAGACTTTCCCTAACCCACCAAAGATTAGCACATCATGGTCTAACACACTCCAAGTCTTCTCTAAATGGACTTCATCAAATGTGAGATAGACAATAGTTTCACTACCCCAATATGGACATCGAGGGAGGCTCACTTTAGGGAACCTAACTACATGAATCTTTCTTTCTATTCTTTATTATGTAGCTTACCCATCTAAAGTCTCTCAAGTATAAGGTGTTGGTATGGTATGCCCAGAGAGCCAATCATATGTTGATTGTGATGACATATTATATAAAGGATTTGATTAATAATAAGTAAAGGTAAGCTTCCAATTCATTCCATTTCACTCAGTTATGAGATAATGAGGAAAAATTATGAATGTCTAAAGAGTGGCATTACTCAATAACACATGTCTTCAAGTACATGACTTGAACATTGAGATCATATATATGATAAGAGTATGAACATTTTTATTATGTCCCTAGTCAGTTGTTACTATGGAAGGTAGATAAATAGTAGTAACACACAAGACTGGGCTATGGGTTGGTTGATGACGTAAACTCATTAATCATGATATGTGATATCAAATCAAGCACATAGATACTTATTTAGAACAGTGTATCAGACAGACCCACATTGTGAGTGACACATTGAAACCATAATTGGTGGTCATAGTCATCTCTCATAGTGTAGGTGGTGATTGTGGTTCTTAGAGTTGAAGTCACTACACTGATCACATGTTGTTCCGTATACTTTGACATCATCCAATGTAACTCTGAATAAGGATTGACATAAGGTGATGATTGGGTATATGTGACACATGGGGATTGATTGTGAGTGATGTAGATGGGATTTGTCCCTCCTACTGGAGTTTGATATCTTGGCCACTTGATAAGCGAGACTGAGAAAGCATGCAGATGTACATGTAAATCAATATATGATATTAAGTTTACATATATCTCAGGAAATATGCTCTAGGTTCAAGGAACATGGATTGAACAATGAGAGGATGAGGATTCCATGCCTTGAGTTCATTCCGAATACCAACGCCAAAGGAATTAGGCAATCACTATAATACATTGCACATATTGTAGGTTGAAGTTGTTCTCCAATTTTCCATTCACTTGGGTAGCACTGATGTGCAACTAGGCACTGCTCTTTACTTATGATGTCATTAACTAGTTATGGACATTCTCTGCCAACGTGGTATGGGACCTATAGGGTTACACACATTGGAACTCACCTAGAAGAGGTGTTTAATAAAAAATAATGATGAAATTGATTGCTAAAGTGTTTGGGTATTCAATTCAAGCAGCAAATCAGTTGACTGATCTCTCAACCGATCGGCTCATGTGATGAAATGATAGTTTGGAGTGTTAGGTTGATTGATAATTAAATTAGTAAAGTTATTCATGAAATGGAAAGTGAATCGACCAGTTCACTTAGTAAAGCAATTGGTTGAACTCACCAATTGACCAATTGGGGTTGTGAGATGATCGACTCACAAGAGCGAGGCACCCAATTCATGGAAAATTTGATTGTATCAAGGATTAGTGATGATGTCATGCTGTTAATTAATTGGATTCGAATAGCCAAATTCATACACGATTGGGAAACATGGCGAAATGACCAATTCACTCTGTGAACTGATCGACTCACATGTGAACCGACCGACTCAGTTATAAACCGATCAGTTTGATGCTCACAGGTTGCAAAAAATTATGATCTTCTGATCCCTTCCACTCCCAACCTAGACCCTAACTGTTGGTATGTATGCCCAGAGAGCCAATTATATGATGATTTTAATGGCATAATATGTAAATGATTTGATTAATAAATAAAGGCAACCTTCTAATTTATTATGTTGAATTCAGTTATGAGATAATGATGTAACATCATAAATGTCTAGAGATTGATATTACTCAATGGCGTATGTTTTCAAATACATGACTTGAAAGGTGAGATCATACGAATGTTAAGAGTATACACATACATTATCATTATGTCCCGGCTCGGTTGTTATTGTGAAAGGTTGATAGACGTCATTAAGAAATAAGATAAGAGTGTGAGTTGGTTGATGAAATAATCTCATTATTTGTGATATGACAATATCAAACCAAGCACATAGATACATGTTAGGGAACAATGTATCAGACAAACCCACCATGAGACTGGCACATGGAAGCCATTACCATGGTAGTCACAGTCATCTCTCATAGTGATGGTGGTGATTGTGGTTCTAGAGTTGAAGTCACTACACTCATCACATGTCGTTTGGTATGCTTTGACATCATCAAATGTAATACTAAAATAAGGTGTATTATAAAGGTGATTATTCGGTGACTGTGACACATGGGGATTGAATGTAAATGATGTAGATGGGATTTGTCCCTCCTACAGGAGCATGATATCCAAGGCCTCTTGATTAGAGAGATTGAGAAATGCTTGGCCAATCACAATTGAGTCAATATGTGATATTGAGCTTACACATATCTCAGACAGTCTCTGGTTCAAAGAACAAGATTGAATGTTGAAGAGGATAACTACTCCATGCCTTGAGTTCAATATGGATATCAGTGACAAAGGAACCATACAAAAACTGTAACACCATAAACAGATTGTAGGTTGAAGTTGTTCTCCAACTTTCCATTTACTTGGGTAGCATTGATGTGCGACTAGGCACCACTCATTGCTTGTGATGTCATAAGTTGTTGTGGACATTCATTGCCGACATAATATGGGACCTATGGGGTCACATACATAGGTATTAACCTTGAAGAGGAGTTTAATCTTGAATGATGATTGAATTAATTACTCAAGTATTTAGGTGCTTAATTTACACAACAAATCAACTGACTGGACTGCCAACCAACCGACTCACCCAGTGAGATGGCATTTGGAATGTCAGGTTGATTGGAACTGAATTGGCTGAAGTTGTGCACAAAATGGGGCACCAATCGACCGACTCACTGGGTGAAATAATCATCTTGGGTTGAGCAATATGACTAGTCTACCTGGTGAACCGATAGGCTTGGTAGTGCCAGTGGAAGGTTCTAGCGACTTTCCTGAATTCGTGAGAAAGATTGAGCATTTTGATTGCTCAATTTCGATTAATGTAAGGAATTGATGTTTACCATTAATTGGAAATGAATTTCCAAATTCGTATGCAATTGGAAAACTACAAAATGACCAGTTCACGTACTAAACGACTGTCTTGATTGTAAACCAACCAGTTCAGCACTCACAGGTTGCAAAAAATTCAAGATCTTTCGGTCCCTTCCACTCCTACACATATTGGGAACCCATACCCTAACCCCTCCTATAAATAGAGTAGTACTGGGGGCTTCCCAGAACAAAACTCAATTACTTATTTCAATTGTTTTACTCGCTAGTGTGATAACAAATAAAGAGCTTGAGCAAGTCCTACCCGCTAAAGGGAGGGATAGCAAGGGAGAAACAACTATGGGAGATCAAGTTGGTGACTAGTACACCAACAGGAGGGACAACTCCTTCCTATCTATTCTTACAGGATGACAGGAGTTATAGGTGGTTTATGTGGACATCTAGGATATTGTCTACCACTAGGAGGACAACATCAACCCGCAGTCCATGGTGTAGACCAAGAGGCACAATAGTTAGATGAGTCTTAGTGCAACTAGAAGATAGTTGCACATCTACAATGATGAGATGTCGTTGGACTTGCTCCGAGACCAGGTATATCCTCGAAACCATCCTTCCCATCTTATAGTTATTGATGTGATCCACTGGTTTATGGGAAATATGGTTAACAATTCTATTTTCGCTGCCTATTCTATAGCTATATTTCCCTACAATGGTATCAAAGCCACGTCAATCTACTATATTTTGAGATAATCGATATGATTGGATTTTTGGTTTTATCGTTTAATTATTGCATGCAATGCAAATATTTTTTTCCAATCAAATACCACACATAATCCCATTATATATATATATATATATGTGTGTGTGTGTGTGTGTGTGTGTGTGTGTGTAATTTACATGCATCTCCCTAAAAGTGATGTTTGATGGTGGGTGTGTGGTGTGGTTATGGCTAATAACCCCTATTATCTGTGCATGGTTGTGTGGTTGATTAATCTTGTTTTATCTTGGTTTGCATTATGATCCTCTATCTTATCTTCCCTTTGTAAAATTAATTCTCTCCTACCGTTTCTCCCCTCGAATGTAACTCAAGTTTTCTCTATTAAAATGTAATAGTAGGATAGTTTACATTCCTATTATGATGAAGAAGAAAGACGTTCTGACAAGACCAGAAGACTGTCTCGAAGGTGAGTTGATCAGCTGGAGGACCAGGTGGATGAGCCAAACCGATTGGTTGGTGGAGCCAACCAATCGACTAGAGGATCCAACAGATGGTGGATAGAAGGACCAGATGACTGGTGAGATGACCAACCAACCAGCCAAAAGGTTAGCCGTTCAGTTCAAGGGTTGAACCGATCAACCCAGATTGGCAAGCATAGATCTGCATCAACAACATGTTTCTGCATGTGATGTGATCTACATCAACTACATTCCTTGATGGGAATCTTCTTGAGGATATGTGCGTGACACAACTGAGGGTTTTATAAACCCAAAGGATGCAAATAAAGTATGTAAGATATAAAGGTAGTCTATCTATGGATTGAATTAAGTATCTCTGAGATGGAATCTTTGTTTTGATGAAACTATCAAAGAGTTTGGCTTTATTCAAAATGAAGATGACCCTTGTGTGTACAAGAATGTTACCGGGAGCATAGAGACATTCCTCATATTGTATGTAGATGACATATTATTGATGGGGAATGACATCCCTACTTTACAAAAGGTAAAGACATGGTTGGGAAATATGTTTTCCATTAAAGACTTGGGAGAAAAATCCTACATCTTGGGGATAAAGATCTATAGAGATAGATCTAAAAGTCTTCTTAGACTAAGTCAGAGAAAAAACATTGACAAAGTGTTGAAGCAGTTCAACATGGAGAACTCAAAGAGAGGAAACATGTCTATGCTACATGGAGCTGTCATCTCTAAAGTTCAAAGTCCAAATTCTTGTAAAGAAAGGGAACACATGAGTCTGATTCCATATGCCTCACCAATTGGATCAATCATATATGCAATGTTGTGTACCTGTCCCGACGTCTCGTATGCCTTGATCATGATGAGCAGATATCTGTCAAATCTAGGTGATGGTCACTGTACATATGTGAAGAACATCCTCAAGTACTTAAGAAGGAATAAGGATTAGTTCTTGAACTACGGCGGAGAGGAAGAGTTGGTGGTAAGCGATTACACCGATCCAGCTTCCAGAATGACAAAGATGATTACAAATCACAATTAGGATTTGTGTTTTGCTTAAATAACAGAGTTGTAAGATGGAGGAGTTCCAAGCAAGAGATATTTGTTGATTCTACAGTATAGGCCGAGTATATTGCTACATCGAATGAAGCAAAGGAGACTGTCTGGATCAAGAAGTTCAGTTTAAAACTTGGGGACATTCCAAGCATCAATGATGCAATCAGGCTATATTGTGACAACAATGGAGCTACTACACAAGCTAAGGAACCCAGATCACATCAATGATCAAATCATATACAAAGCCAGTTCCATCTCATATGAGAGATTATACGACAAGGAGATGTAAAAATTTGTAGAGTACCAAATGAGAACAATATTGCTGACCCCTTGACAATGGAACTTTCACAGTAGAAGCATGATGGACATGTTAGATCACTTGGAACATGATTCATGGGTGATTTTCTCTAAGTAGAAGTGGGAGTCTATTGGTATGCATGCCTAGAGAGCCAATCATATGATGATTGTAATGACATAATATGTAAATGATTTGATTAATAAATAAAGGCAAGCTTCCAACTTATTCTGTTTAATTTAGTTATTAGACAATGATGTACATCATAGATCTCTAGAGAATGATATTACTCAATGACGTATGTTTTCAAGTACATGCCTTGAACTATGAGATCATACAAATGTTAAGAGTATACATATACATTATCATTATGTCCCTGATCGGTTGTTATCGTGGAAGGTTGATAGACAACACTAACACATAAGATCAGAGTATGAGTTGGTTGATGATAGAATCTTATTAATCATGATATGGCAATATCAAACCAAGAACACAGATACATGTGAGGGAATAGTGTATCAGACAGACCCACCATGAGACTGACACATGGAAGCCATTACCACGGTAGTCATAGTCATCTCTCATAATGATGGTGGTGATTGTAGTTCTTAGACATGAAGTCACTACACTCATCACATGTCGTTCGATATGCTTTGACATCATCAAACATAATCCTGAAATAAGGGTTATTATAAAAGTGATTATTGGGTAATTGTGATACATGGAGATTGATTGTGAGTAATATAGATGGGATTTGTCCCTCCTATAGGAGCATGATATCCCATGCCTCTTGATTAGAAAGACTAGGAAATGCATGACCATGGACATGTGAGTCAATATGTGAGATTGAGCTTGCACATATCTCAGACATTCTTCTCTGGTTCAAGAAATAATATTGAATGCTGAAGATGATGACTACTCCATGCTTTGAGTTCAATATGGATATCAGTGACAAAGGAACCATACAAACACTATAACACCATACACATATTGTAGGTTGAAGTTGTACTCCAACTTTCCATTTCCTTGGGTAGCATTGATGTGTGACTAGGCATTGTTCATTGCTTGTGATTTCATAAGTTGTTATTGACATTCACTGCCAACGTAATATGGGACATGTAGGGTCACACAGATAGGTCTTGACCTAGAAGAGGAGTTTAATCTTGAATGAGGATTAAATTGATTACTAAAGTGTTTATGTATTCATCTCACACAACAAATCAACTGATTGGACTGCCAACCAATCAGATCACCTAGTGAGATGACCATTTGAGTGTCAGGTTGATTGCAACTGAATTGGATGAAGTTTTACAAAAAATGAGACACCAATTGATCAACTCACTGGGTGAACCGATTGGCTTGGGTTGAGCGAGACGACCGGTTCACCTGGTGAACCGATCAGCTCAGTTGTGCCAGCGAAAGGTTCAAGAAAATTTCCTAAATTCGTGAGAAAGATTGATAGTCTCAATTGCTCAACTTTGATTGATGCAAGGAATTGATGTTTAGTATCAATTGAAAATGAATTGCCAAATTCATGTGCGATTGAGAAACTACAAAATGACAGGTTCGCAAAGAGAACCAATTGACTCGTGTGCCAAATGACAGTCTCAGTTTCCAATTGACCAGTTTGGCACTCACAAGTTGTGAAAATTCAAGATCTTCTGGTCCCTTCCACTCCCACACATATTGGGCACCCATATCTTAACCCCTCATATAATAAAGGGGTACTGGGGGCTTCCCATAACACAACTCAATTTCTTCTGACAATTGTTTTCCTCTCTGGTTGTGGTAACCAATAAAGAGCATGAGTGGGCCGTACCTACTAAAGGGAGGGATAGCAAGGGAGAAACAATTGTGGGACAACAAGTTGGTGACTAGTACACCAACGGGAGGGAAACTCCTTCCTCTCCGTTCTAGTAGGACGATAGGAGTTCTAGGCAGTCCGTGTGGACTTCCATAGAGGCGTGGAGGATACTGTATGCCGCCAGGAGGACAACATCAACCTAAAGTCCATTGTGCATACGAGGAGGTGTGGTAGTCAGACGAGTCCTAGTACAACTAGAATATAGTTCCACATCTACAATGATGAGGAGATGTTGTTGGACTTGCTCTAGGACCAAGTATATCCTCAAAACCAACCTTCCCATCTTATAGTTATTGACATAGTTCACTGGTTTATGGGGAATATGGTAGTTAAAATTTTTGTTTCTGCTGCCTATTATATAGCCATATTTCTCTACTCTAACCCCTCCTATAAATAGAGGGATATTGTGGGCTACCCAAAATACAACTCAATTGCCTCTAAAAATTGTTATCCTCTCTGGTTGTGGTAACCAATAGAGAGCCCGATCAAGTCTTACCTGCTAAAGGGATCTATATTAAGGGAGAAACAATTGTGGGAGAGTAAGTTGGAGACTAGTACACCATCGGGAGGGGTGACTCCTTCTTGTTTGTTCTAATGGAACAACAAGAGTTCTAGATGGTCTGTGTGGGCTACTATAGAGGCATGGAGGCTGGTGTCTACCTCTAGGAGAACAACATCAACCTGTAGTCTGTGGTGAGACCATGAGCTACTACAAACATTGTTCGAGTCTGATGTCGGTGGAGGAGTTGCTGTAGAGGAGTCCCAGTGCAACTAGGAGTGCACAAATACTACAATGAGTTATAGTCACTGGATTTGCTCCAGAACTAGGCCCGAAATTGCTAAACCATCCTTCCCATTACATATTTGTTGACATGATCTTGCTATACATGGGGAATACAATAATAAATTTATGTTTTTGCTTCCTATGTTGTGCCCGTATTTCCCATTATAAGGAATACACATCCATGTGAATTGTTTCAGCATAACTAGGGCATCTACATAGCATTCAATCATAGAAGCTAAAAAAGAAAAACTCATTAAAATTAGCAACTTAGGTCTTCAAAATGATTGCATATGCTTATGTTTACTCCACATGATTGAAAGTCATTATATCCCATCAAAACCTTCTTAATAAGGCTAGAACATTGTCCTTATAATTATTGTACACAAATTCTAAGGATGAATACTTACTACCAAATGAATCACATAACATATTTCAACATTCTCACATAAAGTTCAGGGTACAACATCCATTATCCGTGTATGGAATCATTCATATTCAGCCTTACCTTGACACATTTCTCATTATCATATTCACATAGATAATTTTCAATGTTTACTCTTAGGCTTAGGCATTTACCATTATTCACAATCATGATCTACTCAAGGGAATATGATAAGCCAATTATTCATTTCTCCTACCAACAAGCAAGCAAGTATAGAAAGAATACAACCTAGGTAAAATGTGGAAGAATTTACTTTTAGCCATGATATTATAGTTTAAGCACAATTTTCAATATTAAAGGTTGGGATATAAAAACAAGTTTGTAAAAGAATATTTACATACGTAGAACTATCTCATTTCATCCTTCATTATAAGCCCAAATAATTAGATCCTACTGTTGGGTTTTAGGTGAGGGAGAAGGCAGTGGAAACAAAAATTTTCTCTCACCACAAAACCATAACCACGGATCGCATCAATGACTATGAAATAGGAAGGATGGTTTTGGCAAGGTGCACCTGGTCTTGAGGCTTGCTCAGTGATAATACCTTGCAGCTAGTGTGGTCTTCGACGGCGTCTGTGCAGCTTCTGGTCCTGACCCAGACTGTGGTTGACCGTCATCCTCCTGAGCGGCAAAAACCTACCGCCTCTATAGACAGTCCACACAGACCACCAGGAACTCTAGTCATCCTGTCCTACAGGACACTAGAAGGAGTTGTCCCCTTCTGTCAGTGTACTAGTCACCGACACACTCTCCCACAACCAGTTGTTGTCCTGTAGTTGTCTTTCCCTCATTGTTCCTCCCTAGATGGGTAGAACTTGCTTGAGCTCTCTCGGTTACCACAACTAGAGAAGACAACAACTTTGCAGAGCAACTGATGTTCTAAGTTGTGTTATATGAGATGCCCCCAGTACCCCTCTATATATAGGAGGGGTCAGGGTCAGGGTTCTCAGCCCCGGGCAATGCAGGACTTAAGTGGGAGTAGAAGGGTCTGAAATTTCCATGAACTGATTGCACTGCGGCAGCCGAACCGGTCGTTTCACAAATGACCCGGTCGGTTGGGAGTGTGAGCTAGTCGGTTCACTTAGTGAACCGGTCAGTTCGCATCCCATACTTCCCCCCAATTGACTTTCCTTGTTCGTTTCAAATCAATGCAAAGATCAATTCTTGTCCCAATCAAATTGTACAAGTGAAATGAAAACTTTTCCCACAAATCGGGACAACCCAACCTTGCTCGTTTGGTCCAGTCGAACCGATCGGTTCACCAAGTGAACCAGTCATCTCACTAACCATGATCCGATCGGTTCACCCAGTGGACTAGTCGGTTGGTGGTCCAGATTGTGCAGAACACAATCAATGCAATTCTCAATCAATCTGACACTCAAATTAGTTAGTTTAACACTTGAACTTGATGATTCTAAGTCAAGTCAATTGATTGAATATTTGATTGAGTACCTAAACACCTTTAGTAATCAATCTAAACATCATTCATGGATTAACTCCTCTTCCAAGTGAATCCTTTGTGTGTGACCCTATAGGTTCCATTTCACGTTGGCAGTGAATATCCATAACTAGCTTATGACATCACAAGCAAAGAGCGGTGCCTAATCACACATCAGTGCTACCCAAGTGAAAAGGAAAGTTGGAGAACAAATTTCAATCCTATAGTCTGTGATTGATGTTCCAGTGAATGTATAATTTCTTTATCTCTGATATCTTGAATGAACTCAAGGCATGGAGCTGTCATCCTTTCATCGTTCATTCATGTTCCTTGATCCAAAGTAGACTGTATGAGATATGTGTGCCATCAATATCACATATTGACTCACATGTGCATGTACATGCCTTTCTCAGTCTCGCTTATCAAGTGGCCATGGACATCATACTCCCTTAAGAGTGACAAATCCCATATCTATCACTCACAGTCAAAACCTCATGTGTCAAAGTCACCCAATCATCACCATTATAACAATCCATATCTCAGGACCACATTTGATGATGTCAAAGTGTACCCAATGACATGTTATGAGTGCAGTGATTTCAGGTCTAAGAATCACAATCACCACCATCGCTGTGAGAGCTGACTATGACAATGATAACCTCCAATTTTGTGATGTTACATTAGTAATTTTCCTCAATTTTCCACAATCTTTCTCAGATAAATTAGATAGAATCCTTAACTTTCCTCTCTTATTGCAAATATACTATTAGATTAACTTTTCTCCCTTTTTACTTATAGAAAAAGACACAAAAAAATCACAAAAGCCTCACATGGTCCCAAGATCACATAAAGCCAACTGGTCCTGAGACCGCATGGAGTCAACCGGTCCCGAGACCGCATGGAGTCACGCGGTCTCAAGACCGCATGAATCCAACCGGTCCCGAGACCGCATGGAGTCACACGGTCTCAAGACCGCATGAAGCCAACCGGTCCCAAGACCGCATGAAGCCAACTGGTCCCAAGACCGCATGAAGCCAACTGGTCCCGAGACTGCATGGAGTCACACGGTCTCAAGACCGCATGAAGCCAATCGGTCCCGAGATTGCATGGAGTCACACGGTCTCAAGACTGCATGAAGCCAACCGGTCCCGAGACCGCATGGAGTCAAGACCGCATGGAGTCACACGGTCTCAAGACCGCATGAAGCCAACCGGTCCTGAGACCGCATGGAGTCACACGGTCTTAAGACCGCATGAAGCCAACCAGTCCCGAGACCGCATGGAGTCACACAGTCTCAAGACCGCATGAAGCCAAATGGTCTCAGGGTCCAAACGGTCTCTGAGCCCAAACGGTCTCAGAGTCCAAACTAAATCTACAAAGATACTAACTGTTTAGACTCTTATTGCAGGTTATATTCTTATGATGCATGTTTTGATCCATGCGTAGTGGTGGTGAAAGCCGATCACATCCTAGTAGTTTCTTATCATTGTTAACAACATTAAATTTACTTTCTTGCTTTATTTTACTTGCGCTTAGTTTAAAACAACCAAATCCAGTCTTGAGATTAAATATCAACTTTTAAGGAGTTAAGTGAAATTCTAACGTTTTCCATCTTGTTGCTACCAACAACACCATTGTCATGTGGATTCGACCCTTAACTATACTATGATAAGACTTCCACATATCCTAGCATACGTGGGTGGAGTTTTAAACTAGTATAAGCAAGGCTAAACCTAAAGACTTACCATCTTTAGGATTTTTAGTGGTGTGCACAATTCCACGCGAGTGGAAGCTCCATCAAAAATTGGCGTCATTGTCGGGGACAACGGAACGTTTTAATTTTATTTACCATCTTGCTAATTGGTTAGGGTTTTACACTTTCCTTTAAAACATGAATCCATATCTTCTTGAATTCATTATATCTCCTGCATCATCTAAAATGTGTGTTTCTTCCTCTACTCAGGAAGAAGACGTGTATGCAGCCATCACATAATCTCAGATTCTTTCCTGATCCAGAATATGACTCTGAGGTAGAGAGAAGCTTCCACCGCCGCATCCGACTTAACCGCCAAATATCCAGACAAATGGCTGAAGATCAATGCCAAGCTGCGTTAGTAATGGAAAGGGTCAACGCCGACATAGCCGCTCAGAGAGCACAACTCATTGCTGACACTCGTGCTCAGATCTAAGCGGAAATCTAAGCTGAAGAACATGCCCGCATTCGAGCTGAAAACGAAGCAGCTAACCAAGCTGCCCAACTAGAGCTAAGAAACAAGCAATTGAGGGACTATGCCATCCCCAAGAACTATGAAGATAATCATCCAGTGTGGCCACCAATCATCAACATACCCAACTTCGAAATCCAGACACAATAAATTCAAACCATGCAGGGTATCTCCTTCTCTGGTGGTTCTGGAGATGACTGCATGGATCACTTGAAGAGATTCAAGGCACTTTGCTGACTCGTCCCACAAGCTGGAGTTGCCTTTTACACAATAATGTTACACCTTTTCCACTTCACTCTATTCGAAAGGGCTTTGAGTTGGTACGACTCACTTGATAGGGAACCAATCATCACCACATGGGCTCCCTTGGAGGAAAAGTTCCTGGAAATTTTTTTCCCTCCTTCATTAACCTATGAAATTAGGGGGCAGATCAACCACTTCACCCAACTTCCTTGAGAATCACTCGCATAAGCATGGGAAAGATTCAAGGAGCTTCTAAGAAAGTTCCCTCATCACGACATCTCCCAAAATCAATTAATAGAAACATTCTATAGGGGGGTGAGTGATGATATCAAGCAATTTCTGGATTCTTCATCAGGAGGAAATTTTATGAGAAAGAACTACGAGGATGCTTGGAAAATCGTTACACTTGGAGCTGATAACCAATCCAATTGGGGACGATCATCCGGTAAGGGAGTCCTCAAAGTTTATAAAGCTAAGAAATCAATGGAGATGAAGGCTATTGCTGAACCTCTAAAGACTATAGCTCACAAACAACAAGCACTTGAAACTTCATTTGAAGAATATGATAAGAAGAAAAACCCCCAAGTCCAACAAGTTAAAGCTGCTACAGGAACTTGTGAATCCTATCACGCATCTGATCACCCTACACTATCATGTGGCCTACTTTACAATGTGATGATGGATATGCAACAACCACAACAGCAGTACGAGCCAATCATCGAACACCCTGAAGATCAGATGCCCGAACAAGTCAATTCCATTCATTCCATACCGGGACAAGTTTACTATAATCCAAATCAACAAAGAAACCACCCCGGTTTTCAATATGGGAATCCTGCGGGGACTGCTAACTCGCAACATCAAACATAAGGCAGATCCTCTAATAGATTTCCACCTGGATTTCAAAGTAACTTTAACCAAAATCAAGGAAACCTCAGAAATAATTTCCAAAGATCCAACTACCCTAGAAATCCTTCTTCCTACTATCAATACACCCATCCTCCTATGCACCCACAATTACACCCTCAGCTGCAACAACCACAACAACCGCAGTTAACACCTCCTCCACAACAACCACATCAAGGACAACAACAACTCACTCAGAAAAATGCCCCTTCCCAACCAACAGATGAGATGACTATGATCAGGCAAATGCTACAGTCACAACAAACCATGCTTGCCAATCAGCAAGCTCAACAAAAAGTTGTGGAGGCTCAACTAGCACAAATTGTTGCCCAACTGAAGCCACCAGCATGCACTGTTGCTGGTCAACCAGAGTCAAACCCTAGACACGACCAAAATAGACCAGAGCAATTGAATGCCATCACTACAAGATCTGGTCGTGTCCTTCATGAAATTATGAGAATCACTCCTGATGAAGATGATGCACCTATCTTTAGTTCGAATGCAAGCCCGAATTGAGGAATTGAGAAAAGTGCAGAGACTGCAAAAGGTAAAGAAAAAGAACAAGCTTCCAAAGAGCCAGAAGTCCCACAGTATAAACCTAGGATACCATATCTAGGAAGATTGACAGAGACTAAAATGGACACCAGGTTCCAAAAATTCAAGGAGGCGATGAAGAAACTTTATATCGATATCCCGCTCCTCGATCCTCTCTCTGAAGTACCAGCTTGGGCTAAATACTTGAAAATTTTGCTATCCAGGAAATACATTACTAAAGAACAAGAGATGGTCAAACTGGCTCAGACCACCTCTGATATCATTCTTAATAAGATGCCCAAGAAAAAGAAGGACCCTGGTTCTTTCGATATTCAATGCTGTATTGGAAACACTTCGAGCAAAAAGGGATTAGCTAACCTAGGGGCTAGCATATCTATTATGCCCTACTCCATGTGTAAAAGATTGGGCTTTATTGATTTACTACCCACAACGATGACAATTCAGTTAGCTGATTCCACTATCACTGCACCTCTAGGAATTATTGAAGACATTCCAGTCAGGATAGGCAAGGATTCTTATGTCCCATGTGATTTTGTCATCATGGATATCAAGGAAGATCTCAGATACCCAATAATATTTGGCAGACCCTTCCTTGCCACAGCTAGGGAGATTATCGATGTAGAAGTTGGCACAATCATTCTAAGACTGGGAAAAGAAGCAATTCAGTTCTGGGTCCTTAACAGCATGAAAGGCCCCAACATTCAAGAGGAAGTCTTTCTCTTAGATGCAATACATCAAATGTCCCAATTGGAAATATCTGAACCATCTGATGAGTTAGAAAATGTCTTAATAAATCCAGAAGTCGAATTCTCAACCAACGAATTAGTTCAACAATACCTACAACACTTAGAGAAAGCTGAAGAAGCACCAGCATCCACTTTTGAGGAGCTCAAATCTGTCACTATTCTAGAAACAAAAGAAGCACCCAAGGCTCCCGA
Source organism: Alisma plantago-aquatica (assembly GCA_963693085.1). Taxonomy (NCBI): domain Eukaryota; kingdom Viridiplantae; phylum Streptophyta; class Magnoliopsida; order Alismatales; family Alismataceae; genus Alisma; species Alisma plantago-aquatica. The sequence goes on along the minus strand of OY856409.1, from coordinate 1,125,429,454 downwards.
GATGAAAACCCTACCAACGGGACTTAAGCACGTCTTCTTGGATGAAGAGAAATTATGTCCAGTAATCATCAGTTCCACTCTAATGAAAGACCAGGAAGAAAGGCTTCTCGTTGAATTGAAGAAACATAAGAAAGCCATTGGGTACAAAATAACTGACCCGACAGGTGTAAACCTAGCCTTATGCATGCATAGACTACCCATGGTAGAAGAATTTAAGCCTTCAAGAGAGCACCAGAGAAAGCTGAACCCCAATCTTAAAGAAGTGGTTCGTCTTGAGGTCCTCAAACTGTTGAAAGCTGGCATTATCTACCCAATTTCAGATTCCCAATGGGTCAACCCTGTCCAAGTGGTCCCCAAAAAGGGAGGGACCACTGTCGTGTTAAATAATAAAAATGAGTTAGTACCCATGAGGACGGTCACAGGGTGGAGAATGTGTATCGACTACATGAAACTAAACAAAGCAACACGAAAGGGTCACTACCCACTTCCCTTTCTTGACGAAGTCCTCGAACGCCGAGCCCATCAAAAGTTCTTCTGTTATCTCGATTGCTATTCTGGATTCTACCAAATCCCTATACATCCAGAAGACCAAGAAAAAACAACTTTTACTTGCCCCTTCGGGACATACGCTTTCAGAAGAATGCCATTTGGGCTGTGCAATGCCCCTGCCACCTTCCAAAGATGCATGTCAGCTATTTTTGCAGGGCTAACCGAGTCCATAATGGAATTTTTCATGGATGATTTTTCAATTTATAGAGATTCCTTTGACAACTGTCTACTCAACCTTGCACAAGTTTTACAAAGATGTGAGGAAACGAACCTCATCTTAAATTGGGAAAAATGCCATTTTATGGTAACTAAAGGTGTTGTACTCGGACATAGAGTGAGTGACAGAGGGATTGAGGTAGACAAGGCAAAAATTGATGTCATCTCGAAACTATCGCCGCCAAAAGACATAAAAGGCGTACGAGCTTTCTTCGGTCATGCTGGGTTTTATCGAAGATTCATTAAAGATTTCTCAAAAATAGCCAAACCCATGACCCAATTATTGACCAAAGACGCCGAGTTTAATTTTGACCAAGAATGCCTACAAAGCTTCATAACTTTAAAGAACGCTCTAGTCTCTGCGCCTATACTACGAGCACCCGACTGGTCGCAACCATTCGAAATAATGTGTGATGACAATGACTATGCTATAGGAGCGGTGTTAGGACAGAGAATTGACAAAAAACCTTATATAATATACTATGCATCCAAGACTCTCGATGAAGCGCAAAAGAACTACACCACTATAGAAAAGGAGTTCTTAGTTGTCATCTATGCGTTCGAGAAATTCCTCTCCTACCTAATCGGATCAAAGGTCATAGTCTACACTGACCACTCTGCCATACGATATCTAATTCAGAAGCAAGACGCAAAACCCAGACTTATATGCTGGGTATTGATGCTTCAGGAATTTGATTTGGAAATCAAAGACAAAAGCAGAGTGGAAAACGTCGTTGCTGATCATCTCAGCCGTATTGAAGTCGAGGATGATGATAAAGTACCTATCCGAGACTCCCTCCCTAATGACCAACTAATGCAAATCACCACCGGATTTCCCTGGTATGCCGACATAGTAAATTATCTGGCTACAGGAATCATCCACCCTTCCACCTCTTACCACGACAAAAAGAAATTTATGCACGATGTTAAGCAATACTACTGGGACGAACCTTATCTCTTTTGCCTATGCGTAGACGGACTTTTCCGTCGCTACCAACCTGAAGAAGAGATTACTCTTGTCTTAGAACATTGCCATTCTGGCCCCACTGGGGGGCACATGAGCTCAAAAAAGACCGTTATGAAAGTTTTGCAATCGGGTTTCTTCTGGCCAACAATAGCAAGCGATTCCCATGACTTTGTAAAATCATACAATAAATGTCAACTTTCTGGCGGTATAACAAAAAGGAATGAAATGCCCCTCACTATGTGGCAAGAGATCGAACTTTTTGATGTGTGGGGGATAGACTACATGGGTCCCTTTCCCTCTTCATATGGATTTTCCTACATATTGGTTGCAGTGGATTATGTTTCGAAATGGGTAGAAGCTATACCCACAGTTTCCAGCAATTCCAAACCAATCATTAAGATGTTTAAAGATATCATTTTTCCCAGATTCGGAGTCCCCCAAACTGTCATATCTGACGGAGGGACCCATTTTCTGGAGTGTAGCTTTGAAGCCCTCTTGAAGAAATACAGAGTCAACCATAAAGTTTCCACACCGTACCATCCACAAACTAGTGGTCAGGTTGAAGTTTCAAATAGACAACTGAAGGCAATCCTAGAGAAAACCGTCAATAGACACCGTACTGACTGGTCCACCAAGCTTCCCGACGCCCTTTGGGCTTACCGAACAGCTTATAAAACACCAATTGGAACAACCCCATTCTGTTTGGTATACGGAAAATCATGTCATCTTCCAGTGGAACTGGAACATAAGGCTTGGTGGGCCATTAAACAATTGAATTTTGATTTTAAAAGCCACGGAGAAAATAAACAACTCCAGCTACAAGAACTAGAGGAGCTCTGAAGGACCGCTTATCAAAGTGCTAGAATTTACAAAGAACAAACCAAGATGTGGCACGACGGTCATCTAAAAAGAAAAGACATCACCATTAGAGATAAAGTCCTTCTTTTCAACTCCAGGCTCAAAATGTTCCCTAGAAAACTCCGCACAAAGTGGTTTGGGTCTTTCACCATCAAACACATATACCCGACTGAAGCCATCATAATTGTTGACGACAATGGAGGAGAAAGTATAGTCAATGGCCATAGATTGAAAAAATACTATACTCCAGCAGACAAAATTTTGAGACAGACTATTGAGATCAGAGACCCCACAATATCACCATAACAAAATCAAAACTTTGTTGAGCCAGCGACGTAAAACCCAGGCGCTACTTGGGAGGCAACCCAAGATCTGTCTATCACCATTTATCTTTTATTCTTTCTTTTCCTTTGTTTAAATTAGTTTTATCATCCTTAATCTAAAAATATAAAAATTCACATAAACAATAAAAAAAACATAAAAATATAAAAATAAAAAACCTAAACCATCCCAAACGGTCTTGAAACCGTTTAGAGCCAAACGGTCCTGAAACCATTTGGAGCCAAATGGTCTTCAAACCGTTTGACCTCGGGAATTTGTAGGGTCAACCCCTGAATCCTATAAATATAACCCTACCCCCTCTCCTTCTTCTTTCTTTCGACTCTCAAGCTTTCTAAAACCCTGGAAAGCACTATTTCATCTCCCCTGCTCCCGTTCCCACACAGCCCGCTACTCCAGTTCTCTCTGTCACCGTTGCTCTCGCTTCTGTGCGTCTTCACGACGCCCGCGCCTCAATTACCACCGCTCTTCGCATCGCCGTCATCTTCATCACCCGCAACAGCAAGGTAGACCAGTGCACCACCATCATCAGCACTTTCGTCTGTGCACCACTCCATCTTTACCATCGCCGACGTCTACAATGCTGACGCGGCTCCCTTCTCTATCACAGCTGCCGTCTTTATTGCCGCTGCCTTCTCTATCGCTGCCGATATCGTTTCTACCGCCGTCTGTTGCGCCCCCATCGTTTCACCTTCCAAACGGTCTTGAAACCGTTTGGAGCGAAACAGTCATGAAACCATTTGGAGCCAAACGGTCCTGAAACCGTTTGGAGCCAAACCGGTCTTCAAACCGTTTGGTCTTACAAAACCGCTTGCATTTCGTTAAAACATAAAAACACATAAACACATACAAAATCCAATTTTTTTCTTTTTAATAAACTTGTTATTCTAACACATGACTTTCCATTTTCAGATATGGCATCACCAGCTAAAGAAGCCACCGGATCTGCTGACACTCCTTTCTGGACAATAGAGCAACTAATAGAAAGCTGTGCAAAGCTCCAGAAGGTTGTAGATACCTATAAAGAAACCGGAAAGATCCCACCAAAGGTCAACATCATAGCGGTCATGTGTGAAATTGACCGCATCAACAAATGTCTAGCTGAGGAGCCTGAAGAAGAAGTGGAAGAAATCTCTTCCAGTGATGAAGGCTCTGAATACGAGCCTAACTCCGAAGATGAATCCCCTACCGACAAATCCAAGGGGAAACGAAAGGCCCAGGAAGCTGCAAAAGAACAACCATCAAAGAAACAGGCAAGGAAGAAGGTCTGCCCCACTACTGCTAGGGAACAAACCCTTGCAGAGTATGTCCCAACAACCGCCACTACCACCCCCGCTACTACTACCGCCACCACCATTACTCCCATCTTCCCCGCCATCACCACTACAACACCACCACCAGAAAACCTTTTCATCCACACCCTCCATCGACAAAATACTAAAACCAACAAAGTATGTTTTCTCAAGAGTACTACTGAAGATGGGGATATACGACATAATTCTCACCATGCTAGACAACACCAATCTCTCTAGACTGTGCTTTGTCCCTGAAATTTCATACGTCGAACCCACAACAGAATTCTTTTCATATCTCACCAAAGAATATGTAGACATTATGCACAGGGGCAGGGACGGAGGTGACTGCAAGCTGGTCACCAAACTTTTTGGCAACGACGTTGTCATAATAGAAAATCCTTTGAATGAAATTTTTATAGACAACCCAGAGCAGATAAAAAAGGCCAAAGCAACCAGCACGGAGAGCTCCAAATTCAACAGACATAACTTCTGGAAATCCCTAACAGGGATCCCAACCTATGATGCAAAGACATGCAAGGCCTCCAACATTCATTCTGGGCTAGTGTGCATGCTTTACAAGATTCTCACCAGTGCGCTCTTCCCCAGAACAGAAGGAGGAAATGTTATCACCGCTGACCTCTTCCTCCTATGGTCCATTCTGCATGGAATGTCGGTCAACATTGGACGGCACATGATACAAAAATTTTCAGCTTACGCCATAGGAAAAGAAATCTGAATGGGCAGGCACATAACTTCTATTATCAAATACCTCAAGATGGACAAATTACTCTCCAGGTGCACGCATATCAAGGGAGACATCCTTACCAACGAGCAAACTTTGAAAAATTCTTATATTATCAAAGAAACGGATGTGAAATTATACTACATTTTCTGCCCAACAATTAGATCCTCCAGGACTCTGCTACCGCTTCCGAAGCTCACAGACTACGACAAGGAAAAACTTCTCTTTACTGACGAAGAGCTTACCAAACTCCTAGCTTCAGTCAAAGTACAAGAGAAGACAATCAAAGCGTGCCAGACAGAGCTTAGCATTACCGCCCCGGCAGCTAGGGTAACAAAAATACCAATAAAACGACCATCTAAGGCACGTTTACAACCACCACAGCTGTCGGGGACGCCAACATCAAAACTACAACCGGAGACAGAACGCCCTCATCCGGAGGAACTAATCACTACCTCATCATTAGACTCATTCATCATGAGCCTACATGATGAGCTCACCACCACCACCCCCACCACATTACCATCCACTACCATCCCACCATCTACCACCCTCGCACCTTCCTCCATAACAATCCCAACAACAATCCCTCCACCCACATCTTCCACTTCACCATCTTTCTCCTCGGGCACCCCTTTTTCCGCTCCAACACCCGAATTCACATACTCTGCTCCCATCTCCACCCTTTTCTCCTCAACATTTTCGCTCCCACAATTCTCACCCAGACAATCACCATTTTCTTTATCCACTACCACCCCGAAACCACTGGTAACTCCATCTACGGTCACCACGCAGTTCGTGGGACCATCAATAGTGTCTCTTTTGCAAGGCACTACCACCTTTCCACCCCGACCCCAGCCACACCACCCTTCCACATCTGGGGTCCATTTCACAAACGTCGGTGAGGAATTCGGACGTCAATTTGACGCTATTCGAAACCTCCTCACCGACCCTTCTAACATTTTACAATCTATTTTTTCTTGTGTGCAGGGTCTATCTACACAGGTCACCAAGATTGACGTGCAAAACCTTGCCTTTCCAGGCATCATCTCAAGCGTCCACCAACAGTAGAAAGCAGCAGCCATGAAAGTCGATCGCCTCGACGACCGCCTGCAACAACTGCCAAAGTTGGTGTTTGAAGTGAAAGGCCAGCAAGACGATCTGGTCAAGCAAGTCGATAGGATTTCTGTGCAAAATCAACCTTAGCCAGAAACTCTGCGCGAGCTTAAGCAGCAACAAACTGTTTTAAGCACGCACTTGGATGACATCAACACCACCCTCACACAACTAAATAACCGCTAAGAGGAGTCATCCAACACCGAAATTAACCAACTATGAACCCAAGTAACAGATCTCTCTGCCTTACTCCTCTCTGCCGAGGCTCGCTTTTCAGATCTCAAAGAATCCCACGACGCACTGCTTGAAATACACGAGCATGTGCAAGTGGCTTTCGACGAGCTACAAGCACTCCACCGACAGTGCAAGAAGCCTCCATCGAAGAAGACAATAGACAAGGTGGAGGACGAAGGAGATGAAGAAGAAGAAAATGAAGTTGAGGATTCTTACTCCTCGGCTGACTCCAATAACAACACCTCCTCAGACGATAAATCTGACGACCCCGACAATGATGGGGAGGGCCCCAGCCAAGGAGCTGCACCAAAGAAACAGCAAGATCACCACAAAGGTGATAACGATCCCAAATCCCCTACTCACAACGACAACGTGAATATGTCATATGGGGATCAATTCCTTGATTATTCTGGAATGGGATCTCTGGGGGAAACTGCCAAGGAAGCAGCTTTTGCTGAGTTCCAACAATGCTTATTCGGAACCAACACGAGTCACCAACAAGCAACATCAGCTCAACTTCTCTCTGCACCAGAACAATCGGTGCCCTTTCCCCCAGAACATGAAGAATCTGAAAGAGTCAATTTAGATACAGATGAAGACCTTGACTCTGCTTCTGATTCTGATAAAGAAGAAGATCTACAACGCTACATCGACGATTTGGAGCAGACTTCCCCCCTTCCGAAAGAGCTTCCCCCTCCGCCACCTCTACCGCACAAGATGCACGCTCTAGATATGGTGGCCATCTCTACTCTAGATGCTCAGGAAATATTCATCCTAAACACTATAGTAGATGATGCCAAAGATGGGGGTGATGTTATTTACCAAAATATGAAGACTCTGCGCAAGTTGACACGTGAAGATTTCTGAACCATCCTTCGAGCACAGTCGCCGGTGAAGATGGCAATCTTTCGTGTCCTCCTTGCCAATTCTATCGAAATCTATAGAAGCTCTAAACGGCAGCAACATGTACTTAACGCTTCACCTGCTCTGGGAATGATTCTACTATTTAAAGATCTACAAAACAAATCCATCGAGCGGTTGCATAAGGGGATAGCCAGAAAAGCACGGTATATTACCGTGCCCTTCCAAGTCTCTGGTCACTGGCTGCTAATGATCGTGGACACCGTGGCTCCAGACGCCAAGGTGTACAACTTTTTCACCAGTGAACTAAGAGCCGGAATAATTAATTTCACTAGAACAGTAGCCGGGGAGGCCAGATGCATCCCTTTCCGGCTCCTGAAATTGATTTGTGCTGCTTGCCCATCCCTCCGCAATGGTTGGAACCAACCATGGTTCCAAATCATCAGCCCCCACACCCAAACTCAAAAGGGATCTAAGGATTGCACTTTCTACATTATACGTCATATTCAAGCGCTCAATCAGCAAATCCCTTTCACCAAACTGGCCACAGAGGATTTTCATTCTCGACGGGGTCGTTTCACCATGGAGCTAATTTGTGATAGAAGGTTCTTTAAGGATCCAACTATGGAACCCAACGATGTTCCTCGCTACCTCTTTTCGGCCATCCAACGTCCTCCAAAACGGCCATTTCGGCAAACAATAGAGGAGTTGGGGAAACACCAGCCCGCCAAGGTTCCCGAGAAGAAGAAATGGGACCCTTACTCTTTCGATCTGGCGGATGATGAATGGGTTACTGAGTTGCTAACTGGGGCGACCATCAACAGATCATCTTCACAAACGGTCCCCTTGTCTGCCATTTCACCAACATTCCCCAATTTTGACCTCAGCGCCTGCCAAAGTCTCTCTGACAATGAACTTCACCTCATCATGTCAAGGCTTTACGCCGAGAAAGATGACCTCGTTTTCATATCCGGCGATATTCTGGTCATGGCAGATGCGCTACAAGAAACTATACAGATCAAAGGGTCTCTATCCATAAGTTTGATGGCCGCCTATCAATTTCTTCTCGGACAGAATCACCCTACAACCTATATGGCATACGCTTATATGAAGGATGATCTATTAAAGCTAAAGAACTTCAGAACAACTGAAGCACTCATTTCCTTCCTACTACATACGACTCTGAAGTTTATCATGCTTCCTTTCCTTCATTCAGAACACTGGATGTTGTTGGCAACAATTCTTCACGACGGAACAACAATCATATACAACAGTTCCGACAGCCAGTACAATCCAGATCAGCAACAATACACTACAACACCAAGAACGCCTACAGAAGAAGTGGCGAAGGAATGTGCTGACCAACTATATGCCCTTCTCAGCAAGCACACATGGGCATACGGTAAAGAACACTTTCATCGCCCCGCCTTCAGCCACAAATGCCCACAACAGCTCCGTGAGTCGAATGACTGTGGTTTCCACGTCCTCTACTGGATGTACACCATTATGGCCCTTGGAAGACCAGTAGAGGACATGATAGATGTGGATTACCATGTGTTACGAGGAAAGTTCTCCGCTAATATTCTCCGCACACATGGAGCTAATGCAGGACTAAAAGACGCCTGATGCCCTTGTCCTTGTACTTCTCAACCTATCACTTTGACACTCTGAGGACAGAGTGAGTGATAAGTTAGGGGGAGTACACTGGACAAGGGTGAGGTATCATTCTTAAATCTTTCCCTCTCTATCTTCTCTTTCAATCCTGCACAAAATTTTTCTTTGCACACTTATTTTTGTTTTAAATAATTCCCCTGATAATAAATCTTGTTCATAAAGAATAATATCCCTCTTGGAACAAAGTCATCCCCAGCTAACTTCAGAATCCAGTTAGTCCTAAGGAAGTAACAACAAGAATAGCACATAGACGTAATGGTGAATTAATAAATTATCTTCACATTCAATTTTCATGCTTTTGCTTTAATTCTACATCTGACTTTCCACATGTCAACATCAGGGTCGAAATAAGCCAAACACTCTCAAGGACGGGAGGGACATCAGGTGACATCCAAATCATGAAGCCTTGCAAGTGGACCACCAGTAGAAACCAAATAAGTGCATGTCGAGCAACTCTAAGAACATCTTTCTTCTCTTCAAATAAAAGAGGCTTGGCCGGCCAAATAAAAATTCCTAAAAAACCAAATCCTAAGCCTGTGAGTTTACGAATAAAAGCCAGAGTGTTGAATAAAACTATGAGTGTTGTGCCATGAATAAGGATCTATATGAAGAACCAATAAATGTCTCGCCCGACCGGTACATTCAGCTGCCCTCACAAAGGCAGATGTGTCATGCCCGGTAGTGAAACCCTAAGGTATCCAAATATATGAAAGGATGATAAAGGACTCACCTGGCCGGTACATTCAGCTACCCTCACAAAGGCAGATGTATTGTGCCTGGTAGTGAGATCCTAAAAGCATAGACAACCCCTCCCCCACTTGAAAGGGGAGTTACACATCAAGTCTTTAGCCAACCCTCATACCCACTCTAGCTTCTGGTAGGATTTTTAGAGAAGTATAAAATTGATTAGAATCAATGACATGCACAGAACAAAAAGTGGCCCCAATGCAGGCTACAAGAGATGGAAGAAACCTGAGATCCAAGCAACTCTCAATACCTGAAATAGTTAAGGCAAGCAAAGGCCCCGATACAACTTTAGGAGACCTCTGGTTTAGAATTGGAGCAAGAGTATGGAAATCTCAATTAAATAAAATCGCCCCACCATTACATGCCTCAGCTCTATCTAACTTGAGGACAAGCTAGACTCTAAGTTAGGGGGGGTGATAACCTCCAATTTTGTGATGTTTTCTTAGTAATTTTCCTCAGTTTTCCACACTCTTTCTCAGATAAATTAGATAGAATCCTTAACTTTCCTCTCTTATTGCAAATATACTATTAGATTAACTTTTCTCCCTTTTTACTTATAGAAAAAGACACAAAAAAATCACAAAAGCCTCACATGGTCCCAAGACCGCATAAAGCCAACCGGTCCCGAGACCGCATGGAGTTACACAGTCTCAAGACCGCATGAAGCCAACTGGTCCCGAGACCGCATGGAGTCACACGGTCTCAAGACCACATGAAGCCAACCGGTCCCGAGACTGCATGGAGTCACACAGTCTCAAGACCGCATGAAGCCAACCGGTCCCAAGACCGCATGAAGCCAACCGGTCCCAAGACCGCATGGAGTCACACGGTCTCAAGACCGCATGAAGCCAATCAGTCCCGAGACCGCATGAAGTCACACGGTCTCAAGACCGCATGAAGCCAACCGGTCCCAAGACCGCATTAAGTCACACAGTCTCAAGACCGCATGGAGTCACACGGTCTCAAGACCGCATGAAGCCAACCGGTCTCGAGACCGCATGGAGTCACACGGTCTCAAGACCGCATGAAGCCAACCGGTCTTGAGACCACATTGAGTCACACGGTCTCAAGACCGCATGAAGCCAAACAATCTCAAGACTGCATGAAGCCAAACGGTCTCAGGGTCCAAACGGTCTCTGAGCCCAAACGGTCTCAGAGTCCAAACAGTCTCAGAGCCCAAACGGTCTCAGAGTCCAAATGGTTTCAGAGCCCAAACAGTTTCAGGGTCCAAATGGTTTCAAAGTAAAATTGCCCAAACCGTTGGGACTTCACTTAAAGCCTATAAATAAGACCTGAGGGGTCCTCCCAAAATTATCAAGTCTCAGACGTCCAAAGGCTGCCTCTGCCACTCCAGAGCTATTTCACCTTTCATCCTCCACCCCAAGGCTGCCAGTCTGAGATCCACACTCCATCCAGAAGCTGATTTCTCTGTCATCTCCTAAGAAGGTGGGAAGAGGAGACCTCATCATCGAGCAACCTGTGAAGTTTGAAGATCGTCTCTCTCTCTTTCTCTAAGGGGTTGACCTTCCTCTTTCCTTTGTGGGGATGATGTTCTCTCTCTCTCTCTTCTCGCCTCCTTCTTTTTCCTTTCTATGAGCGAGTAGTCTCATTCACTAGGGTGTGGGGAGTAGCCCCGCTACCCATGCTTTCATTTCATGCAATGTAATCCATAATTTGCAATAGAGATATACTTTCTTTTCAGTTCGACATCAATCGTTTAATGAATGCTTGTTGCTTGATCACCAACTTGTGTTATCTTTTATCTTTTAGTATGAATTGTCTACGTTTGTACTATTAGATTCAAATCTCGATTGAATGTCGGTTCTTGATGCATGTATCCACCATGCATCTATTTCAGTATCTAGGAGTGTTTTTCAAGAAGTGGAGTAAACTCACTTTCATCATTGTACTTTCATACTATGAAATGGAATCAGTTGACGTATGGAAGTACAACCTTGATAAGTCGAGGAACACACTTTGTGAAGGGAATGATGTAAAGTAGGTGACCATTTGTTCGAGGATGGCTGGCATTGCAACATTCCCACACTTCTCGTAGTTAGTACTTCGAAAGGAAACTAAATCTACAAAGATACTAACTGTTTAGACTCTTATTGCAGGTTATGTTCTTATGTTGTATGTTTTGATCCATGTGTAGTGGTGGTGAAAGCCGATCACATCCTAGTGGTTTCTTATCATTGTTAACAACATTAAATTTACTTTCTTGCTTTATTTTACTTGCGCTTAGTTTAAAACAACCAAATCCAGTCTTGAGATTAAATATCAACTTTTATGGAGTTAAGTGAAATTCTAACATTTTCCATGTTTTTGCTACCAACAAGACCGTTTTCCTGTGGATTCGACCCTTAACTATACTACGATAAGACTTCCACATATCCTAGCATACGTGGGTGGAGTTTTAAACTAGTATAAGCAAGGATAAACCTAAAGACTTACCATCTTTACGATTTTTAGTGGTGCGCGCAATTCCACGCGAGTGGAAGCTCCATCAGACAACCATGCCATGGTTCCATGTATCACTCTCACGGTGGGTCTGTCTGATACACTATTCTCTAACATGTATCTATGTGCTTGATTTGATATCATATATCATGACTAATGAGACTCTGTCATCAACCAACACACACTCTAGTCTTGGTGTGTCATTGTTGTCTATCGAACTTCTACAATGACATCTGACTAGGGACAAAACAAGAATGTACAAAATCATAGCATCCGTATGATCTCACTCTTCAGGTCCTCAACCTGAAGACATACATCATTGAGTATTGTCATTCTCTAGACATTCATTTTGTCTCATCATTATCTCATAACTGATGAAACCAAAATAAATTGGAAGCTTGCCTTTGATATTTATCAAATCAATCTTAATGTATCCCAATCCAATCATCATATGATTGGCTCTTAGGGCATACATACCAACACCTACTGCATAAGGCTTGACAAACATACTTCCCTTTTAGATATCACTAAGGCTTTATGTTTATCAGGCAAGGCTAGAATGCTTCATATGCAAACTTTTCTCATATATTCAAGACTTTAAAATCACATATATACAAGAACAAACTACCACAACAAGTTTCTAAGTCTTATAATACATTTTTCATGCCATTAACAAGCTAGAAGATCTAGCTATAAGTATGATTTCACACCACAACAATATAGTGTAGCCTTTTTACATCTATTAAGTGTTAAGTTTGGCACATACGAGCATAAAAACCAAGGAGGACAATTAATATAAAACTTATCATGAATTTGCATAACTAAAATAGGAACAAAAGATCCATTTCAAACCTGATTTTGTACACGATAGGATGATCTTTAAGCTTTTGTAGTCATTTAACATCCTTTAAGAATGAACATGAAGCTTGGAAAATCAGATGGTATATGAAAAGATAAAGATGTATACACACAACTCAAAAACCTAGAGAAAGTGATAAGAAAGCTCTAGAAATATTTAGAGATAAATCCACCTAAAATCTATTTTCAAGGTAGTTATGGCTTTGAAATTTCCTTCTAAGCCTTGGGAAACAAGATTGGAAGAAATAAGAAGTAATAACATGGCACAGAAATACAATTTCTTACATCAAGGTCAAAATGGAGAAAGATATTGAGATAATAAAATGGATGAAAACCATGAAATAGAAACAACTAACTATAGATCCTTGACCGATCTAGCCTATGTTTATATTTCTTCCTGTACTCCATATCTCCCTTTTCAAAAGTGTAGTAGTGATATCCCTGTTAGTATCCCATGTTGCATTTTGGGGTTACAGTTTGGTATCTACTTGAGATGCACAACTAGGGAAACAAATATCATTCAATTTTGTCAAGTAAATATTTAATTAATGGGCTTTTAAGTAATTGGATGTGATGGTGGGAATGCTACAATGAGCAGTATCCACATCTGAGCATTCACATTGTGGGTGGACATTGTAATGTAGGATCAGACATGTGGGGTGCATGCATCGGGTCCAATACTCACATCAAGCTACACTACTCATGTTTAATTAAATATATATATCTTTCTCATTTGAACTCTAATTGTACCTATTTTCACATTGGATTTGTAATCAGATTTCCTACCAATATACACTATACATGCAACAAATTATTAAAATTTATTTTTATTAATTAATTAGTTAGTACTTAATCTAAAATTCTTTCCCAACTTGCATTAATATCCTTTTCCTATAGTATTTTATTCATTTTGATTATTATGCTTCCTTCATAATCAAGTATACTTGCCCCATTTGATTTTGTAATCATATTAGTAAAAAACGTATTGCTAAAAAGCAAAAGCACTGAAGTTATCACATAATCACACTAACATGAATAGAATGCATGCCATAATACTTTTTATATATAATTAGACTAAGGAATACACTAAGAACCACTTAGTTTAGGTGGACATTTTGACATGAAATTAAGCATCTAAGATCACATCATATCTCATTTGAAACATCTCTACGCTTAACCCTACTATGCAACAAGAAAATTGGGTTTTATTAAGGACAAACATGTATTCACTAGATCACTAACCAAAACTAGGGTTTTTGATTACTTAGTGCACTCACTTCATCTTAAAAGAACAAATTAGGGTTCAACATTATCACTTGATTCAACCATATTATTTAGGTTTTGATTTACTTAGATGAAAAGATATTAGGCCAAGAAAGGTTGCATGTCATTACACATAGTAGATGTTTCCCCCTCCTATCCAAACTTTTGTGAGACACATTGGTTGCAGAATGTGACCCATAGGTAGTACTTGTAACTTCCCAAACTTTAACCTCCATAATTAACTCTTAATCATGGATATTATGACTTAGGGTGTTATGGAGGAAGCATATAGCAAAGATAGAAACCAAAAAACTTTTCTGCATCTTCAAATGCTTGTATTACATCAATGTTTCAAACTATTACATTTACTGGATTATCATTCTACAATATATACATATGAACTAAGAATTTAACCTGATGTTTCTCCCTCTGGGATCAAGCTAGAAAAGACAAATGATGAAACTTAAGCATTCTTTAACCTATGCTGGGAGGGTAACAAGAACCATAGCAAGAGGAGTTGTACAAACGTCAAGTATGGAGAGGCATTAATATTTTTAGCAGATCATATTAATCTTGGAACATTTGGTAACATGAGACAAATGTCTATACGTGGAAAAGACATAAAAGTTGAGCATATGATATGAAAGTCGGAACATGTGATAAAAAAGTAAAACACATAATAAGAGAGAAAATAATACATATGTTATTTTGTTATATCATTGCCCACTCAGTCTATAGGTATTTTAACCAATCATAGATCCATCTCTTGGCTTGCAACCACAACTAAGTCCACATAGACTATAAATAAGCATATCACATATATGCACATTGGACACTGCCCTACCACAGAGACACCAACATCACATGTGCTAATTCTACCCTCACATCTTCCTCTGCCCCACAATACATAGTCAATGTGGTTTGTAGGCCCCTGATTTGATGCCTACTCAAAGGGTGATCATGTAGACCATGTTCTTCCCTTGAGGTGGGGTTGATATTTAGACCATATGTCTCCATAGTTTAGCAGCCTAGTGCACGTGCTGTCACCTCACAACCATTACGCACAACCATGGTGATTTTTCTCATAGACTAGCAGCTCTTGAGATGCCCCCAAGATGGTGAAGGTGTAAGGGAAAATTTACTCCTTGTCCCTTAACCATCCCAAGGATATGATCTAGATCCAAACATAACATATCATAACACAACATATAAATCTCAATCTTCTTCTGGGACTGTACAAACAACTCTCTAATGGTGAGATCTCAACAATAAACATCATAATCATATCAAAATATGAGGAAATTCATTGAGCATCACAATTCATGAGTAAAATCTCAGTGTTTTAACCTATTCGTTATTTTCTAAAATATAATTAATTTAATCATGTTGAAACATTGTATAATAAATCAAGACTCATTGAAAACCAAACATATGAAGAAAAATGATGGAAATGAACCATATATTGAGTCTTTGTTCTATTGTGGTGTTGATATAGAGAAATAAGAGTTATCAAACTGGAACATAGGATCATACAACATCATATCATCAAAAATCCATCATTCAAAATCACTTGGTTTGAGAAACAAGTTCTTCTTGATATTGATTTTAACACAAACGTGAATTGCAATTAAATATTTCACTTTACATACATGTATTCAATTTTCATACTATTATATAACATATCAATGATACATTAGAGGTAAATTCTTGTAGACCACTTTGGATTAGGTACAATTAAATGAAATATCCAATATAAGGGAATGGGTGAATATGAAGAGAAAACCTAATATATTCAAACTCATAAATCTTCTTAATATGTTTAAAATTTGTATTTTTGACATTAATAGATGGTACATGGGAATCATTTTGAGATACTCTCATGAGTGAGGAGAGAAGGTAATGACTCATCAAAAGGAATTGACCTCATATAGAAATTTATGGCACAAGATGACTCATCAAAAGGTACCCCATACAATAATTCTGATAGCATCAAAAGGACTCATCAAACAGATGATACTCCACACCTTTCATATAGTCTTTACCCATATAATCCTTCATATTCATTTGGTTACACATTGACGTCAATCTCTTGCTCTTAAAACATTCATCCAAACTATAAAATCGTCATGTCTCATTCTTCCTCAATTCCTTCCATAATGGTTCAAACTCATGATTGATGAGATCTAGATTATGACGCTTCTACATGTTTTTGCATGTGGTTGGGGTTCATGTGTGGAAAATTATAAGAGAAGAATAAGGAACAAATGAGGAGAAGGTGGGTGATTCATTTTCGTGGTATGACTTAAGAGGATTCTAGGGAAGCCTCCAGTCGTCACCCTTGTGACCCATGTTTAGAGAGAATGGACATGGAAGAAGGTGAAGAAAGATGAAGATGAAGTAGGAGATAGAGGAGGTGAAGGATATATGAATGGGTTTAGAGGTGAGGATTGTAATCACTATCTTGCTCAGTATTTATATAGATGAAAGGGGATGGTTTTGGGAAGGTTTGAGGTGGTGTGGTGAACTGAGATGAGGATGAAGAGGTATGGACTACAATTTGCCATTATGCATTATTTCATGAATACACGAGTTTGTGACAATGATGGGTTTCTTTTTGGATGTTTATTGGCTTATATGAGAGGTGGTCCTTCTAGCCCTTGAGTTGGTGAGTCAATATACTAAGTTTCATGGCAAGAGGTGCTCTGAGGTGGTTGTGGTGGATGGACAAAACGCCCCCTCATTCACACTGTTCAACCCTGCCATTGACACAAATAGAGATGGAGGAAGTCTTTTCAAGCCACACCTTGTTTGTCTACGACCAACCTTGTATCTAAGCCGGCCTTTCAGGCCCACTCACCAATATTCATGGAAAACCATATCCGAAGGAGGTGACAGTTGGTTGTCGTTGGTTTTACTGGTGTGGTAGATGCCAATAGTGCATAACCAGATGACACTATGCTGGTCCCTGAGAGTGATGGAGATTAGGCATAATAGCTCAAACTAGTCATGCAGGAGCTAGAAAATACATATGATATAATGGGGTGCAAGTTTTTCTCGCTGCTGATCATCAGTGCAATGGTAGTTTCCTCCCGTGGAAACCAATTACACACAGTGTGAGCCCAAGAACAAGAAGGAAGAAGGATAGGAGGGAAGGAAAGGAGAAAGAGAGATGCAAGGTGGTGGGTCCTAGATTTGTTCAAGTCTGAGGATTGGCAGTTGGATGGGAGAGAGAGATAGTGCGACATTGTCAACTAATTAATAGGCATGCCCATATGCATGTGTTAACCGTTGTTGAATGTTAGACAAAAAAAGTAAGATGTGAGGAGAGAGAGCACAACAAAACATGATCGTTTCATTCCAAAAATAGTTAAGCAAGAGGTGGGAATGTGAGTGGGGGAGTTATTGATTTGTGGCTAATAGGATGGAGAGAGAGTGATAGAGAGAGAGGGATAAGTGGAGTGGGGTTGTGCGTAAAAGATCTAGTGTGGATGGGTCCAGTGCTAATGGGGTAATTTGTGAGGACATCCTGAACTAGATCCTAATCGCTTAAAAAATGCTACTTTTCAGCTAATGGCTGGATTAAACCTAGGTGCATTTTGGGATGGGGATAGCATGTTTTTGACACTGGGGATTTGGAAAGACGTCTGACATCCCTTCCCTTGCATACAAACACAATTTCACTCTCTCACTCACTCCTTCTCCCACTCCCTCTCCTATTCTCTTTATCTTGTTTTCATTGTCCATTCAAAACCTAGATCTGGATGCACTCTCGGACTGCGACTACGAGATACATCTAGATTAATGGCTGCAAAATCTGAGATGGATCGTTGGAGTGATCACTATTCTAGAGTTTAGGTCCACCAACATTGCCAACTGGTTTTCCACACATCAAGCAACCTCATCATCGTGGATCTATTGTTATTACTCTATTATGCAACTATCATCATATTATTCTCTTCTCCCCTTCCTTCTTAAAAATAGATAGTTTCATTCATTTTGCATGTAAACTAACTATATTTATTAAAAAGTAGGCTTTTAAGCTCTTTTATTCACAGTGTCACTAGTTACACTACAAAGGAGTGATATTTAATATCATATATATCATTTTTTTTTATTTTTTTCTAGATCATAAACCCCCGTGAAGTTTTTTCAGAAGAAACTATATCATGGGTGTAGACGAATGGATGATGGAGATGGATATGTCTTTAAGAGGAACTTCAACAAGGTTTAGTCACTGATGTTCCATTGTCACTGGGTGAACATAACCAATAGAAAAATTTTGCTGGACATCTTTGTTTGGCCTAGATCTGAATGAGATGGGTCAGTTGTGTTCTCAAGAATAGGGATAGCAAGGAATATCATGGGAAGATCCATTGGTTCCTATTGATTGACATGCTTACTTAGATGATATGGAAGAAATTGGGTTTGAAGATCAAACATATTATGATTTCTCACAAAGAGACACAACTCCTGCACATTTGTATCATGTAGACAATCTTATTATGGTGTCACATGATGTTAGGAGGACTCAAATATCTGAATGAGGCTTGTGCCTCTTCTGAAATCACCGAAGAGGAGATTGGTTTTGAACATATTCATATAAATGTCTCAGATGGTTAGTCTATAAATTGTCATTGTTTGAAGGTTGATTAGTTGTTCAACCATGCATTAGTCCCTTGCTCCATTCTATAGATCATTTATTATTATTCTCATTCCTTTTTTGCCTATTTGTCTTTCCCTTTATCCCTCCCCCTATGCTTGCTCTCTTCATCTTAGTTTCTTTTCTCTTGATAATAGTTAATTTTGTCCTGCTCCATATCTGTCTTTCCCTTTCTCCCTAAATTTGATCCTTTTCTCTCCCTCCTTGTTCCCTTTCTCCTGATAATTGTTGCTTTTGTCCTACTCTGTATTCATCCTTCCCTTTAGCCCCCTCTTTGATCCTATTTTCTTCCTTCTTGTTCCTTTTCTCCATATAAATATAACTTTTTTCCGACTCTGTATTCGTATTTCCCTTTCTCCCCCTCCTTGATCATCTTCTCTTCCTCCTTGTTTCTTTTCTCCTATTTTTTATTTTTATCCTACTCCGAATATATCTTTCCCTCTCTCCCCCTCTTTGATCGCCTTCTCTTCCTCCTTGTTCCTTTTCTCTTGATAATTGTTTCCTTTTTCCTTCTTTGTATTTATCTTTCCCTTTCTCATCCTCTTTGATCCTCTTCTCTTCCTCCTTGTTCCCTTTCTCCTTACTTTTGTCTTACTCTGTGTTCATCTTTCCCTTTCTCCCCCTCTTTTATTATCTTGTCTTACTCTATATTCCTTTTCTCTTGATAAATGTTACTTTTTCCCTTATCCATATAATTTTCTCCCTTTCTCCCCCTCTTTGATTCTCTTCACTTCTTCCTTGTAATGACCCTGCTTCCTGGTAACCCCCAATTAAGGAAGACCAAGAAGTCAGAGACATTATCCCAAAACAAGATCAGTGGTTTTACAAATAATAAAAAATAATTAATAAATTCTACTAAAGACTAATCTGAGAACTGGAATAAATTTTTACTTTTAACATACCTTTGAAAATTAGGTAACCAAAACTTCTACCTGTAATAGAATTCTGTCTACCTAAATCCTCCATTATAATGTTAACTTTAATCTTCACATGTTCCACTTTACTATTTGTCCAATTTCAGACTTTTCCTAAAATGCTGACAAACAAAACGTCAGTTAGTATAAATGAATATACTGGTGTGTGGGGACAAACAAAAGATTGCACATAAGTTCTAACAACCTAATCATATCAAGTAGTTGTTAACAATGCACAATTACATTTTCAATGGGACTTCCCAACTGCTTTTACTCATACTTTAGGATACCCTCTTTTAGGGCTCAGTCCTTGCAAGGGACATTTAGGCTACCTTCTCCATCCTGAGCTTGGTACATGGGGTCACCTCTTTGGGTTCCCAATGGTCTTCCCTCTGGAGCTTGATCACTTCATACCTTCCCTTTGGGGCTTAGTCTTGCATCATACATCCAAAGATGGTATGTAGATTTGAGACAGTCACATATATACTTAAATTGTGATAGTCATATTCACTTTAAAATTGCAGAAATAAAAGCAACCAAACAGTTATTTTCATTGCAATCGATAAAACATCATGAAACCTCTGAGAAACTTAGAGTGTGTACTCATAATTATCCACACACCTGATTAGGAGATTTCATAAGAAATAAGCATAGTCCAATCAATTAGGCAATCCAATCCAAGCAAGCACACAAAAGCACAAAATCTTGAAAAGCATGTACAACCTATTTACTACACACTTATCAAGAATCTATTTTATTGACTCGTAATCTCTTTCTAGGGTTTTTGATCTGAATTAGGGTTTCAATATGGTTCCCTTAGATCTATTTACAACTTTCATCTTTTATATCCACAAAACCCTAAAACAACAGTTCTAGGTGCAAAATCCTAATTATCCAACTTAATCATATTAATCTCTTCCTATCACCTAACATGCTTAGGATCATCCTAGTATCACTTTTAAACAAAGGATTTTCAAACTTTATCTCATTACCAATCATTAACCCTAGATTAGGGTTTCTAAGCCCTTTAATGCCCATTGATATATCAAACCCTAAATTAAGCTATTTAACACATGGATCATCTACTTAAACATCAAAATGCCCTTTTATTAAGAACATGTTAATATGCCAATAGATTATCCATATTAATCATCTCAATTTCATATAACATCAAATTAGGGGTTTTCCCCATTATAATACATTAAGATTAGCAACTTTAACCACTTTTTGCATTATGATCAGATTCAGGCCCTAAAACCATTTTTTTGAATTCCTTGCATTTTTATGATCAATTTTCATATATTACATGTTCTCATATGATCTATCATTAATTAGATACAAAATTTGCTAATTATTCATTTTTTGGCCAATCAGGGATTGACACACGTCCCTTTCGACTCCATTGAGTTGCACTAGCAGGGCCGGGCTCAAGCCAACTGGCTCGCGCCACCTGGGCACCTGGGCCCACGAAACAACACGCCTCGCGCAAGATAAAACAAAAAGAAAATACAAAGATGCCCTTACCTATTGCAAAGGACCAGCGGGGGCAAGAAGGTAGTTTTCCTGAGCATCGTCTGCTACCTCTGCATGTGAACCAAGACCACCCACAACATCGTCATTCTCTTCCAAACTCAATGACCACACCAATTCCTCATTTGCTTCTATCCACCACCGGGACGACAACGCTAACCCTCAAGCGATGGTTGCTTTGAGACGAGGGTGTAGGTCAGGGTGGATTCTCAAATTGGCAGTAGCAATAGGTTCGTCGATCCCTTCTGAACACGTGGGGTGGGTTTTCAGAGTTGCTAGTACCACAAAGTACCCCCCCTCTTATATAGGCAGGGTTGGCAAGAGAATCCCAATTGGGGGAGATATGATCTTGCCTCCAAAATCCCCCAAAGTTGGGGTTGTTCAATTTAGGAAAGGCTCCCAAACTTGATGGTCAAGTTTCCAACTCCTCCTATGCATCAGAGATCAAGAAAGATCAAAAGGAAACTCCACTGGTTTCCTTCTTGGACTGGGATCTAGACGACGACCCAACACCATCAGATCATGAGATCTGCAATCCAGATCGTAAGATCTAGAGTCCAGATCATCCACGTAGAAATAAACCAAATTTATATTCCCAATTAAATCGTGACATTTAATTTATTCAAAAGATTATCCTTTCACTTTAGGAATCTTATAAAATCCATAACTCATTATTTTATTCTTTTTCATCCAAATTTTAAGGGAAACTTTGTATTGACATTATCTACTCATATACCAAGTTTGAGTCCCAAACTCGAAAGGAAAGAGGGATTTTCTTCACATACAAGTTAACACTTATTAATGGCATAGTTTATTCATATTTTCTCTCTCTTTCACTTTTATATTCTTTGTTTGGATTCCTTGTAACTCAAGAAAGCTTAGGGATTTGAAATCCACTCATGGTGAACAAACTCTTAGCCTTCTAGGGGCTTCTACCACCTTCATTAACATTATTTCAATTTCCTTTATTTAGGATTTCTTTTCATCTTTTATTCCCTTTTTGATATTGGGCTCATCAAGCAATAAGGCACATGAAGCCACACATATAGAAGACATTTAGCAAAAAAAACACAAAGAACTCAAATCATACAATTTTCATATTCATATATCTTTAATGGAGAAATTACATTTCAACCCAAACTTATGAAAATTGAGGTTATAACACTCCTTCTTCATTTTCACCTAATAATTTTTACTTTTGTCATTCTCCGTATTGGTCTATCACTTCTCCCCCTCTTAGATCCTCTTCTCTTCCTCCTTGTTCCTTTCCCCATGATAATTATTACTTTTGTTATGCTCTGTATTTGTCTTTCCCTTTCTCCTCCTCTCTGATCTTCTTCTTTTTCTCCTTGTTCCTTTATCCTGACAATTTTTATTTTTGTCCTTCTCTATATTCTTCTTTTCCTTTCTCCCCCTATGTGATCCTATTTTCTTCCTCCTTGTTCTTTTTCTCATGATTTTTGTTCTTCCTTTATCTATCCTTGTTTCTCATCTCGCTAACCTTATTCCTTTTCTCATGTTGTCTATTCGTCTTTCATTCCCCCCCTGATGATCATGTTATCCTCATCCTCCTTCCTCTTACCCTGATCCTTTACCTTTCTTATTTTTGTAATTATTTTTCCTTTTTGTTTTTCCTTTTCTCATGCTCCTTTGTTCTATTTCTCATGCTCGTTGTTACTTTTCTCACTCTCCCTGATCTAGTATATCATTAGTCACCTTCCATTCTTTTTTACATCGATTATTGATTTTACAGTGTTCCTTTATTCCTTTCAGTTGTGTTCTATTAATCCTATTGTCTTTCATCATCTCAGTTGAAATTGATAAGCTGGATTATAGAAAAACCTTAAATTTAACTATACACACGAAGCACACCAGTTCTACAATGATTATGATCATCAGATAGGGTTTGCCACCAAGATTGACTGGAAGAAGAAGTGTAGAGGCAAGAACAAGGATCCTGAAACAATTTAGTATAAGTGTTATGGCTGTAATAAATAAGGATATCGAAAGGGAAGTATACTGAATCACACAAGTTTTGCAACAATAATGAATTAATAGATTCCTAAATTGGAACCTAGAGGTGCCATAGAGAAGAAAGGATCGCATTCAAAGCGCATGTTAATCTAAAGATTAATTGCCAACTTAATCTTTATAAGATAACAAGTTGGGTTGTTGATCATAACCATGCACTTCACCCACAAGAATATGTACACCTTCTTAAATCCAAATTCATTATTCCAGATGTACAAGGAGTGTAGGGAAATATGATGATAGAGATGGCAGAATAAACAAAACAATTCTTGCCATACTACCCTTGAACAACAGATCATGTCAACAACTAGAGATTGAGAAGTGAAGGTTGCAACAGATACACCTGGTCCTGGACAAGTCCAATGACTATCCATGTAGCGGTGTGCTTCCATCATCGGGAAGGTTTTCGATGACAGCCCCCTGGTGTAGTACCACATACAAAGGTTGACGACATCCTTCTAACAGATGGAAAAGGCCTCCACAACTCTATGTAGTCTGTGCAGACTACCAAGAACTCATGTTGTTCTTTTAGAACTGATAGAAAGGAGTTGTCACTTTAGTGTCAATGTGCTAGTGTTGACTTCTCTCCCTTGTTGTCTCTCCCTTACTGTCTCTCCCTTTTATGGGTAAGACTTTCTCAGGTTATCATGTTACCACAACTGTGCAAAGAGAACAATTATCAGATCTTATTCTTGTGTCTATTGAAAGCCTCGACTACCCCTCTACTTATAGGAGGGCCAGGGTCAGAGTTTTCATATCAATTGGGACTTGAAGAGAAGGAATTTCATGAATTTTTCAAAACCTTCAAACCATGAACCGGTCAGTTCACATGTGAAATGATTGGTTCAACACTTGAATTGATTGGTTCAATATGTTTCCTATTCACAATCATATTGGATTTCAATATTCAATTGAATAACAACATGACGTCAACATCAATCCTTGATCCAATCTTATTGATCTCCCAACTAGTAGGTTCACAACCTGAACCAGTTGGTTCATACTTTTGAACTTACAAGATCATACTTCTAGACCGATTGGTTCATTTTTTGAACCCGTCCTTTCATATTTCTAACAATCAATCTTGTTTAAACTGGATACCTAAACACTTTAATAATCAAGTCAAACACATTCATGAGTAAACTCCTTTTTACAGGTAAATCCTATGTGTGTGACCTTATAGGTCCCAAATTACATTGGTAGTGAATGTCCATAACTAATTTATGACATCACGAGAAATAAGAGGTATCTAGAAACACATCATTGCTACCCAAGTAATTGGAAGTTGGAGAATAGCGTCAACCTACAGTCCATGATTAGTGTTATAGTGATCCTATAGTTCCTTTGTCTCTCGTATCCAGATTGAACTCGAAGCATGGAATCATAACCCTCTTCAATTTTCAATGCATGTTTCTTGAACTAGAGTAGATTGTTGAGATACACATGAGTTCACTATAACATATTGACTCACATGAGCATGGCCATGCATTTCTCAGTCTCACTTATCAAGTGACTAGGCTGTCAAACTCATGTAGGAGGGACAAATCCCATCTACATCACTCACAGTCAATCCCCATGTCACAATGTACCCAAGCACCACCTTTTTTTTTCAATGTACCCAAGCACCACCTTTATGGCAACCCTTTTTCAAGGCCACGTTGGATGGTATCAAAAGACATTGAACAACGTGTGATGAATGTAGTGATTTCAAGTCTAAGAACCACAATCACCACTATCACTTTGAGAGCTGATTACGACCACCATTCCTTGGTCTCCATGTATCACTTTAAGGTCGCCATGTCTAGTACACTATTCTCTAACAAGCACCTATGTGTTTGTTTTGATATCACAAATCATTACTGACGAGATTCTATCACTGACCAACACACGCTCTAGCCTTGTATATAATTCTTGTCTATTTTCCTCTCATAGTAACATCCGACTTGGGACATAACAAGAATGTATATACTCTTACCATACATATGAACTCATTGTTCAGGTCCTCAACTTGAAGACATAAGTCATCAAGTAACAATATTCTTTAGACATTTATTTTGTTAAATCATTATCTCATAACTGAATAAAACAAAATAAATGGAATTGCATTTTATTACCATCAAATTAATTACATCATGCCACATTAAAATCATCACATGATTGTCTCTCTGGGAATACATACCAACAGACTCCCACTTGTACTTAGAGTCAACCACTCATGAATCTCATTACAAGTGATGTAACATGTCCATGATGCTTGTTCTACAGAAGTGCTTTTGATTAGTGGGTTAGCAACATTGCCTTCAGTCAGTTTCTACAAATTTTCACATCTCCTCTATGTACGATCTCTCATATGAGATGGAACCTTCGTAATATGTGCTTGGAGCACTAATGCGATCTGGGTTCCTTATCTACTACAATAGCTCCATTTTTGTCACAATACAACTCTATTGCATTGCTTATGCTTTGAACCACCTCAAGTTCACTGATGAAATTCGTGATCTAGACAACTTCCCTTGCTACATTAGATGCAACAATATACTCAACCTCTATTGTAGAATCCACAACTATCTCTTGCTTGGAACTCTTCCATCTCACAACTATGTTGTTGAGGCAAAACACAAATCTAGATTGTGATTGATAATCATCTTTGTCAGTTTGGAAGCTTGCATCAATGTAACATCTTACACCAAAATCTTCCTCACTATCATAAATAGGAAACTCCTTAGTTCTTCTCAAGTACTTAAGGATGTTCTTTACAACAATCCAGTGACTCTCATATGGATCATACCAATATCTACTAGTCATACTCAAGGCCTATGAGACATCATGGCAAGTACATAACATTGCTTACATGATAGATCCAGTTTTAGATGCACATGCAATCTTACTCATGCACTCCTGTTCTTCACAAGAACTAAGACATTAAGATCTAGAGATGCTAACACCATGAGACATGGGTAATTTTTCTCTCTTTTAGTTCTTAAAACTGAAACTTTTCAGCACTTTTTCAATGTATGTGCTCTATCTTAGGCCAAGAAGCCTTCTAGATCTATCTCTATAGATCTTGATTCCTAAGATATAGGATGGTTAGCCTAAGTCCTTCATAGAGAATGTATTTTCTAACCAAGTTAGTACCATTTGTAAAGTAGGGATGTCATTCCCCATCAATAGTATGTCATCTACATACAATATGAGGAATTCAATCATGCTCTGAGTAACCTTCTTGTAAACACATGGTTCTTCTTCATTTTGACAAAAGCCAAACTCTTTGACTATTTCATCAAATCAAGGATTCCAGCTCTGAGATGCTTGCTTCAATCCATATATTGAACATTGTAGCTTACATAATTTATTTGCATATTTTGGATTTATAAAACCCAAGCTTGTCATGTACACATCCTCAAGTAGATTTCGGTTAAGGAATGTGATTTTAGCATCCATATGCAAATCTCATAGTCATAATAAGATGCATTGGCAAGCATGATCATGATGGACTTAACCATGACAATTGGAGAAAAGGTTTCATCATAGTCAACACCTTGAACTTGTCTGAAACCCTTTGCAACCAATTGACCTTTGTAAGTTTGTACATTACCATCCATGTCAATCTTGTTCTTGAAGATTCACTTGCACCCTATGGTTTTTACCCCTTCAGGTGTATCCACCAAGTTCTATACCTTGTCAATGTACATAGATTCCATCTCAGATCACATAGCCTCAAGGAACTTCTTAGATTCTGGCCCCTTAACAACTTCTAGATAGGTTGTTGGCTCATCATCAATGACCAATTCATTACCTTCTTGAGTCACAAGACAATCAAATATTTCTGGCTCAAGGCATGTCCTACTAGATCTGCGAGGTTCCTATGTTACATGAGGAATTTGAAATAAACCAATACATTTTGAGCCTAACCCCATAAAGAAGGTTGAAAGATCAGGAAAACTCTTCATTGATCATAGCATATCTAGTAATGTGTGATTCATTATTTTTGATACACCATTATGTTATGGTGTTTCAGGTGAAGTCCATTGTAATATGATGCCACAGTCTCTCAGAAGTTCCTCAAACTCTTGGTTTAATTATTCTCCACCTCAATTAAAATGAAGTGCATTAATACTTTTACCAAGTTGGTTCTGTACTTCATTCAGGAAATCCTTGAACTTTTCAAGGGTTTTTGACTTATGTTTCATCAAGTAAACATAACCATACCCACTAAAGTCATCAATAAAGGTAATGAAGTTCTAATAACCACCTTTAGCATTTGTTCTAAAAGGGTAATACACATCCATATGTATGAGTCCTAATAGATCACTTGCCCTCTCACTGTTACCAGTGAAGGGAGTCTTTGTCATCTTTCCCAACAAACAAGACTCACATGTCTCTATTGATTCAAAACCAAAAGAGACTAGATATCCATCTTTATAGAGTCTAGAAATGCATTTCCCATTGATATGTCCTAGACAACAATGCCAAAGACATGCTTTGTTTGAGTTATCGAGTTTTGATATTTTGGTATTTACATTATACATGCTTGTCTCCATATCTATTAGACCATAATACATTGGGTCACTTCCATCAAAGATCCCATCTTTACTAATAGAACATCGACCATTAATCTTTATAAGAAATTCAAATATGTTCTTGTCTAAACAAGATACACACATGATGTTCCTATTAATGTCAGGTACATAATTGCAGTTATCTAACTCTATTACAAGCCCACTTTACAAAGATAACTCATAGGTTCCAACTGCACTAGCAACAACTCTTGCTCCATTAGCAATGGACAATTCTACCTCACCTTTCTTCAATGGTCTATTTCTTTTCAGATCTTTCACATTTGAGGAAATGTGATACACATTCGGTATCCAGTAGTCAAGATGAAGAAGTATCAAAGTTAATCTCAATTATGTATATACGTGAAGTATATATCTCTATCCTTGGCTTCATCTTCCTAGGTTTCCTTACCCTTCTCCTTATTTTGAGTGCAGAAGACTTGGACTTCAACTTAGCATCAGAACACTTCTTGCCATTGGCTTCATCCTTCGACTCTATTCCACGCTGATCACCATCACTGGTTTGTCCTTCTTCATTTTCTCTTCACCCTTTATCAAGATGTCAAGCAACTCAGCTATCCATTTAGCCAAGTTACTCAAGTGATAACACTTAATAAACTGGCTATATGATTTAGGCAGTGATTGTAGAATCATACATGTGGCCAACTCTTGACCTAAAGGAAATCCCAGTTTCCTTAGATGTTCCACATGCCCAATTTTATTGATCACATGGGGCTCCAGTAGATCTCCCTCTGTCAGTTTGCACTCAAACAATGCCTTAGATACATTATACCTTTCTTGCTTTCCATGATGTTTATGCAACTCATAGTTGATATAGCCCAACATAAGGCTTTTAATGTCTACGACATCATTTTCATGCTTCAAGTAAGCATCCAATTCATACTTAGGTGCATATGGAGAGGATTCCATTGGCATTGGTGTCTCAAGGACTTAAAAAATGCTTCTCAAAGTCCTAAACCAGTTATGGAAGTTTCACCCATTTAGAGTGTCCTTCTCATGGACCGATCACAATGATTGTGTGTTTTCCATTTATATCTACAAGAGTGAAATTCACACTTTGTCAAAAAACTTTTAATTTCATTTGATAATATTGACGATATTATTTAGACCTTTAATTTATTATCAAACCCACTATTTTGTTCAAATTGAGAGCCCTCACTATCAATTAAAAAAATTGTAGCATACCATCTTCTAGTGAGACAAGATCCATATTTCATCAAAACATGAGTTAGTTTTGGTTGATTACCCACAACTTGATTGTTTAGGTAGGCAATTTTTGCCAATTTCATCTAAACGCAACTCTTAGATAGATGGTGTGCACAACTCCTTGTCACAATCCATATACATGCTTCTAGACACTTAATCTCATTAAGGCCACCTAGTTAAGCTTGACCCAAAAGTCAACACGATAGAATATGTACCCTTCTTTGGTAGTTCTACATATCTACCATCACACTTCAACGAGATAGATGACACACCACTCTTTGGCATAGCCTACACTTAGTCGATCAAGATGTTCATGTGTGTTTCTTATGGAAAGAATCTAAGCCTTAGTATCTATTAAGGGATTTTATATATAAGTATATATATACATCCAATCACCACCTACTTATAGTACGTATCATATCATGCTATATCCATAAATGAAAAACATGCAATAAAAAATATACTAGTGATGGTTATGGCCATACTGATGCAATTCTTTGGAGCCACAAAGAATCTCTACCTCCTAAGGTCCACATCATATGTAACAACTTATACTACAAAAAATATATACTAGAACCAGCTCGGATGGTCCACTCAACCCTTGAGTCAATTGGTTGGCCTCCTGGCCAGTTGACTGGTCTTCTGGGATCCATCGACTGGCTCCTATCTCAAGCACAATCTGGACTCTCTAGTTGGTTGGTTGGGCCTCCAATTGATCAATCGACTCCTCTTGACACCTGGCCTCCTCGGTCCTTCAATTGGTCAGTTTGACTTCTAGGTCGGTCAACTCATCTTGTGTAGAATGTCTTCTTTTGCCAAAACTAGAAATAAAACTATCCTATTCCTATTTAACTTTTTTACATTGTAAGAGGTGAAACCTCGAGTTACATTTGAGGGAAGTATAGGAAAGAAAGCATTAACAAGTATGGAAAATGAGAGAGAGGCTTGGTATGCAAACTAAATTTTAAAAAGATAGGAATAAAACCATTCAACCATGCACACATATCCAAGGAGTATTGGCCATAACCACACTTACATCCACAAATAAAACAATTTTAGGGTGATGTATATATCATATCATATATATATTGGGATTGTATGTAGTATTTAATCAGATATGCACATTAACCATTTAAATATTCACATCACATGTAATAAATAAATGATAAAACCCAAAACCAATCATATCGATTAGATCCTAAAACATAATAAATTGATGTGGATCTGATACCACTATAGGGAAATATGGCGATAGAGATGGCAATGGAAATAAAAGAATTCTTTCTATATTCCTCTTGAAACATAGATCACATCAACAACTATATAATGAGAAGGAAGGTTGCAAGACATATACCTGGTCCTAGAGAAAGTCTAGTGACTATCCTTGCAGCTATTGCTTCTTTTACAAGCAACCCCAGATGGTTATCGACAGAGGTCTCCTAGTATAGAACCAAGGCGGTGGTTGACAACATCCTCCTAGTGGGTATCAAAGGCCTCCAAACCTCTACGTAGTCCACACAGACTGCCTAGAACTCCCATCGTTCTTTTAGATATGATAGAAAGGAGTTGTCCCTTCAATGTCAATGTGCTAGCATCAATTGCTCTCCCTTGTTGTCTCTCCTTTGCTCTTTCTCTCCCTTTAATGGGTTAGACTTGCTTTGGTTCTCACAGTACCACAACGGTGAGATGACAATGATCGTTAGAGCTTATTGTTGTGTCTACTGAAAGCCTTGACTACCCCTCTATTTATAGGAGGGCCATGGTCAAGGTTTCTGGATTAACTCGGAGTCGAAGAGACAAAATTTGATGAATTTTCCGAAACCTACAAACCACAAACCAGTCAGTTCACCATTGAACCAATCGATTCAACACTTGAATCAGTCAGTTCAATATGTTTCCTATTCACAATCATATTGGATTTCTATATTAAATTAATGCACAACACAACGTCAGCATCAATCCTTGATCCAGTTTGGTCGATTCACAACCTAAACAAGTCAGTTCATACTTCTGCAACAATTGATTCACTTTCTGAACTAGTTGTTTCAGATTTCTGACAGCCAATCTTATTTAAATCAAGTATCAAAACACTTAAGTAATCAAGTCAAACCACATTCATGAGTGAACTCTAGGTAAATACTATTCATGTGACTGTATAGGTTCCAAATTACATTGGCAGTGAATGTCAATAACTAATTTATGACATCACACACAATTAACGTTATCTAGAAAACATCATTGCTAACCAAGTAATTGAAAATTTGGAGAACAATTTCAACCTACAATCTATGATCAGTGTTATAATGATCATATAGTTCCTTTGTCTCTGATATTCAGATTGAACTTGAGGCATGGAATTGACATCCTTTTCAATATTCAATCCATGTTTCTTGAATGAGAGCATAATATTGATATACACGTGAGCTCAAATATTACATATTGACTCTCATGAGCATGACCATGCATTTCTCAGTCTAGCTTATCAAGTGACCAGGATATGAAACTCATGTTGGAGGGACAAATCCCATCTACATCACTCACAATCAATCCCCATGTGTCTCAATGTACCCGAGCACCACCTTTATGGAAACCCTTATTCAAGGTCATGTTGGATGGTGGCAAAATACAATGAAGGATGCGACGTCCCCGGATTTTCTAAAACTTAGCCTTGTGTGGGATGTTTAAATTGGGATTCTCACTGAGGTGAGGGTTTCAATTTGGACATCACACATCAGATTAAGTTTTAGAAAATCCGGGGACGTCACAGGTGGTATCAGAGCATGAACAATAGCAAAGCCTGGCATTTTCTCATTATGAAACTCAAAACTAAAGAACCTTGAACTTAATAATCTTTTAGGGTTAGATTAGTCATCTTTTAGAGACTGGATCTGACCTAGCCTCTAGGTTAGTACCTAGATGTCTGAGAACTAGGTCTTGACTGGTGCTTGTTGTATAGCAAGTCCTTAGATGTCATTCTTTCCTTATAGTGCAGTGGTATGGGACGTTGCATTATTTGGAAATGACACACATCACGGGAAGAGAAACCTTTGGCATATGATGCATCTATGTTTTGCGTAGCTACACCAGTCTACACCCTGTTCTCATCCTTTTCACTAGTTTTCATGGCACTGTACTCTCTACTATGTGTGGGACACTCATTTTCTGGATTTGGTTTTTGATTCCATTCGGATCGAACCTTGATATTTTTCTCTGACGTATGTTTTATCGGAGAAAAACTATACAATATTTTATTATATATATGTATTACAAAAATGTATGCCCACACATGTACGAGTAGGAGGTGGTCATGTAACCTAAGTGTGATAGACTCAACATTTCTTTTAAGATGTGTAGGATGTGATGGCGTGCTCTTTTGGAATTCATGTGTTTGAGTCATATCAGGAGTTCCAAGGGATGATAAAGATTGAGTGTCAATTGATGTTGATACCATAGTTTAAATCCCTATATATATGTTTGTTCAGGTGTTTAATTGATTGGTCAAATGCTGATATTATGGTACCAAAATTGGGAAATATCTAGATTGGATGTTAATGAAGTCATGATTAAAGTTTCCTTAGGTTTTGACACTCATAGGTCAAAATATTTAGACTCAAAGTAGGATAAATGACTAGTATGTTGATGTACGCTGGATCCATGTTTTATATTTACAAACTTAGGTTTTGAGTGTTATGTTGTGTCACGCATCTTAGACTTGAGTGAGCCATGGACTAGGTGTTGGGCTCTTTGCAACCCTTGGATCAAAAAGATCAGACGACCTCCTTTCAATTCCTAACATGTAGTTATAATGAGGTGGTGGAGTGGTTTGGAAACCACGTCCATCCCACGAACCCACATTGAGAAAGAACGGGTTGTGTATGAGGTTAAGCAAGTAGTTGGCTTCAGTCTTTGAGCCCTCATTCCGGGTAGGCAGTTGACAACGATGCATACCACCGCATCACTCATCCCCCATAGCCATATGTAGTTCAGTAGTGGGAGGAGAAGATGCCGAGGAGGACGATGCATCATGCCCTCTCGCTAGAGCGGAGCTTGCGTAGCCTGCGACAGCAGCCTGGAGGATGACAGGGCCTGGAGCCGCTGTCAAGCGAGGAGGAAATCTGGGTGTACGTTCTTTGCCAAAGGTGCTAGCCCAGGAGGCAGGCTGTCTGCATGCCAAAGACCCAACGACGACAGACTCACAGATGGTTTCGCGAAGGAGGAGGTTATGGCGGCCGATAGCACGACGAAGACCTTCCCGTGGCAGCGACGACCTAGACACAGGCGGCAGGAAGCGAGCAGGTGACGAGTTTACTATGGCGACATACCAAGTCCTCTGTCGGCCTTCCAAGCAACCAGAGATGATGGTGACCTCAAAAGATGGGAACCTGGGAGAGGAGAAGCAACTGACAACGTGGAAGGAGTTGTGCTCGCCGAGAAGCAGCTTTTGAGCGGTAGCCGTGTAGACGACGCACGGAGGAGGTGATCGAGTCCCTGATGGTGCCGAAGATCAGGAAGTAGAGAATCGAACACGACAGCACTCATGCTCAGGTGGAACGTGGCAGCTTCCTCGCCAGAGTCGTCCCCATGGCGGCGGCATGACCCAGAGGACGATGACCTCAGGTAGACCCCGAGAAGGAGGTTTTGGCGACTATCCATAGAGGCTGGAGGCAGAGACAATCTGGATGGAGCTGTTGGTGGAAGAGACAACCCTGATGGTTGCACTTGCTCACTGGAGTTGGTCCCCAGTCACGACAGTGGCATTTTATAGAAGCAGCAGAGATCGCGTGATTGCGGAGAGCAAATGCGAGAGAGGGGAGATGTGGTTGATTCGGTTCAGTCAGACCAAACACATAACTAGTCGGGCCAGGCAAACCAACGATGAACCTATGAACCAAACGTGAACCATTGGGCCACAAAGGTCAGAGAAATAGCTGCACTCCCTGAGTCACCACGTGGCGGCTGACGATTCACCAAAAAAGGTAATTAAATAGAAAATGCTTCGTTCTTGAATATTTTGTAGAAATTAGCTCGATGATCAGAAAAATACAAATAATATACCAAAATTCTCAGAAAAATTAGTAGAATAATATGAAACCATAATATTAGGCTTTTGATGATTAAATATAAAAAATATCATGTAAGATGTGTAATGCTTGTTTTATGGATAATAAATACCAAATGGTGGACTAAAATTTTGATAAAATGTCAATAAATCTATATTTATTTTATAATACATATGATGTCAGATATGGTCATGTTGATGCATGAAAGCATATAGTTTGATTAATATGGCTAATTATGGCTAGTAACAGTAAAGATAATGCAATTAATATATACATGCTCAATAAATGATGAAATTTACATAACAACCTAATATTAGTAACTGGAAGATAATATGTAACTTTGATTTTAGTATTATGCATGAAATTCATGTCATATGAAGAGCACCCTTAATACATGAGATGTAACCCTAATATGGTTAATGAAAGTGACAATGTTAAATATGTTCTCATAATAATGTGACACATGAGTATATCTAGTTGATGAGCCATAGTCTGGAAAATGACATCAGTAAGATAAATCTAAGACAAGAATGCAAGTAATGATGCAAATATCCAAATGAGTAAGCAAGCCCTAAAATGGACATAACTAAGGCTAATGATGATGTGAACCTAATGATAGTATATGATCTTGTCTTGATCAGGTTTAACAAGTTATAGATGACATCAGGAATATGTGGTTTAGATTATCTCTTGACCAAGGTACGCCATTACCTCTTACTTGGCTTATTATACATTATGCTTGTGTTATATAATTGTAAAGACTTGGCATATGGTATTGATTGAAATGATTGTCTTGTATGATATGTTGCTTGAATTTCCATACTTATTTCTATGAGCACATCAAACATAATATATCTGTTCCATTATATGAAAGCACTAATTCTCTTTGGTAGCATAGTGCTTGAAAGTGATCATTCTCTTTGGTAGCATATCACATTGTACAATGATCTAACTCTTTGGTAGTATATCATAAGGCCTTACATCTCATTCTCTTTGGTAGCAGAGATGATGCATTATTCCCTCAGGTGGCAAATGCATGGATATATAATGGAAAATGTGCTTAAAATATGTGTTCTGTTTTGCTAATGAACATCTTTGTGCAAGTATACACTTTTATTATATTCTTCTGTTACTACCAAGTATATTAGTTTTATCTTATTGCCAAGATATGATGAGAGGTATATAAAAGACACGTAGGCATACTCAGTATAATATTCTTGAATATTGTGCTGACGTGTACCACATGTAATCTTTTGTTTAGGTTGTGGTTATGCTCTTGAAGTTCCAGGATAGTTGAGAGTTGTGTAGCGAGCTGATGTATAGGTGGACCTGTTGTCTTAAGATCATGTAGTTTAGCAGTAGTACATGTATATGTAGAAGTTTGATGTTCAATATGTAATATCAAATGTTGTAACAATTCATGTTGTAATTATATGTTGAATGGTGAACATGTGTTGTGGTTTTATTATTGTTCATGTGCATGTGCTACTGGTTGTTTTCTACTGACTCCCTTGATTTTCTTCTTCTTAGCCTAGTGTGGGGTGTTTAAATTGGGATTCTCACTGAGGTGAGGGTTTCAATTTGGATGTCACACATTAGATTAAGTTTTAGAAAATTTGGGGACGTCACACTAAGTGAAAGTGAATGACATCAGTCTAGAAGAGAGAGTAGTTCTAGATTAGATGTCTAGAGCCTTGTTGGAATATATGATAGATGGAATAGATGATATAAGTTTTGATGATATGATGTAAGTCTTACATAGATAATATAAGATGATTTATGATGATCTGTGTTTGTCTTTGAGGACTTAAGTTCAATTTTAAGGATGTAAGATAAGGTTTTATGTTGCAAGTAAATAGGCTTTTATGAGATAAGATATGCTAAGTTAAGACAAGGATGTGGATCAGCCTGAGCTTCAAGCTCTTTTATGAAGGAGGACCTCTAGTGTTAGGACTAGTTTTAGGGTTAACTCCAGAGAGAGTGAGACCCATTGGGAGAAGGTTAGAGAACCTAAACTCCAAGATATGAGAATTATGAGATATGTGATATGATATGTCATAAACTAGACTACTCCTGAGTGATTGAGTTGAGTCGCTCTATGTATGATTCCTATAGTCTTGTTGAACCCTAGATGTCCTTGGGAGGACCAAACCATAGAGACAGAGAGAGGCTCGTTATATGTGTGCATATGTGAGCATGAATATGAGAACCTACCATTTGGGTGAGGGAGAGAGCCCAAGATCCCGGAGGAGGTAGCTATGTTAGTTTCTGTGAAGTCTCGTGCTCGGGTTGATGGTTTCCCACATAGGAATCTAGTGGTGTATATAAGAGAGTTTTGGGTAAGCATGTTTCATGGATAGAATACCTATGAAGAGAATCACATAGCATGTTTTGGTTTGTGCTTATGTGACTAGAGCTTGTAAAGCTATTACTAGTACCAATGAGGTAGACCCGGAAACCCTAAATCAAGGA
This sequence comes from Alisma plantago-aquatica, assembly GCA_963693085.1. Taxonomy (NCBI): domain Eukaryota; kingdom Viridiplantae; phylum Streptophyta; class Magnoliopsida; order Alismatales; family Alismataceae; genus Alisma; species Alisma plantago-aquatica. Next base: position 1,125,392,825 of record OY856409.1, on the reverse strand, counting down.
GGGAGGATAAAGTATATGCATATGAGATACTCATAGAGTTGAGTTAGCTCAGGAGACTGAGCATGTCATTACTCTCAAGATCAGGGTTAAGACCTCAATTGGACTAGATGAAGTTTTGATATACGTTTGACAAGCCACTTGTATAAGTTTTCTTAAGAACTGCCATGATATAATATATGTAAGATGTGATCTAATCTCGAGACGTGATATATAGACATGATAAGATGGAAACCTAGAGATGGTTTAATAGATGGCAATGCATAAATGGTTAACCATGTACATGAATCAAGACGATAATGTGATACTGTCGGTTAATCTTATGATAAAATAACTAATAGCTATTGCAATTTATTATGAGCAATGAAATAAGATCATATGAATGAAACATGTTACATGAGGTGTTAATCTTAATGCTTAATAAAGATGAAAAATACATTTTGGCAGCTAGCACAACATAATGTTGATAACACCTTGATATAATGGTTTAACGCTGATAACTCCTTTAGAACATGGTAATATGATGTGGGAACCCTAATGCATGGGTAAAGATAAGTATGCAACCCTAACATATGAGATATGTCTTGACATAACCATAAGATCTAAGCCTTTGTTTCAATCTTTTATGAAGGGGTGATTCACCCTAGATGTTTTAAGACCTCCTAATAGTGGTTTGGATATGAGTATGGAGCTTTGTTTTTGGATATGTTTCACATAGAGTAGTGCCCTACTTGTGGAAAAAGACCTTTAGTATTTTCTTTGAAGTAAAAGGATGGCGAATTTCGAGGACGTAATTTATTTTAAGTTGTATATGTTGTCAAAGACTGGATTTTTGGCTTAATTTCAAGGATGAAATATCTTTTAAGGTGTGTAGGATGTGATGGAGTGGACTTTTAGAATCCTTAAATGTCCAGTGACATTAGTGAACTTAGGCATGTTGAGTTGTTTTGATAGCCCTAAGTGTTTTGTCAAAGTTTGGATGTCAAGTGATATTGATATCAAGATTAAGATTCTTAATTTATACCTTGTGAAGTATTTAATTGACAGATCATATAATTGAGTTTTGACATCAGTTTGGGATAGGATGTAATTTGAGTTATTGTTAATCTATGGTCGAAGTTTCATAAAATTTCAAGGTTCCTAGAGAGAGTTATATAGGTTTGAAATCAGCCCATTTATTGATGAATTACATAAGTTGGAGTGAAGTATTTAATATTTTTTTAGCCTAATTTTTTGATTATGTTGTGTCATGTGCCCTTGACCTTGGCTGGGTGTGACTAGGATATGACCCATGTATACATGGCATGGCGTCTCAGTGTTCATCATATGGAGAGAACGGATGACCACGACTCTGTATTCAAGTCCATGTTCACACGATGTTGGTGAGCTACAGTGCCATCGAACTGCCCAAACCACGTAGTTGAACGTGGGCTTAGACGGAATCGTAAGCAGGAAGTTGTCCTCACTACATCAGAGAGTGAAGGGAGACCGATCCAACCCCATCGCCTCTTGGCCCTCTCCACTAACTTTTCAGGTGCTGTGGGTGGAAGGTTAGAGCTAGAAAGTGAGGAGGCGGCACAACGGTAAAGACTAATGGTGAAAAGAAGGTTCTGGCGGCCGACCGCACGATGGAGACAGGACCGATGGCGGTGCCAAGGATAGACGCATGAAGGCGTAGAGTAGAGAGGCAGTTGTCCAGTGGAGTGAAGCAGAGGTTGAGGAGGAGGATCTCGTGCCAACCGCTCTTTGGAGCAGACACAACCACACCGGCACCCGGCCTGGCGGCGACGCCTACACAAACATCTTGGAGGCATAGTTGGTGCTCCAAGCAGTTGAAGTAGATGATCCGGAGGCGAGGAGCTTCCTTGCGGTGGTTGGAGAAGAAGAGGGGGTGCCCTAGCAGTGCTTGATGGCTCGCCGGAGCTCATAGTCGTGACGGCGATGCCTTCTCTCGAAGAGCTCGTGGAGGATGAGTTTTGGAGCTGCTGCTTCACCTTGTCTGAGTTCTGTGCCGAGGTGCGGCGACACCTTGGGAAGATCATAGAAAAATCAGAAGGCGGCAAAGAAAGGATGTTGGGGAAGCTGTATCCCAGTGGCGGTGCTGAGGGATGGGAGTTGGGTGCGTTCGTGTTAGGCGAGGAGCCCTTGCGGCGGCACCCTGCCGAATAGAAATGCAGAGTTCGTGTTACGTGAGTGTGCGTGAAAGAGGGGGAGGCCTAAAGCGGCCCAACATGTAAACACCGGACCGTCCGGGTCAACACAGAACCAGGCATGCCCATGAGTGAAATCAGTTGGAGCAGTTGACGCCACATGTCGCCACCGGATTGGACAAAAAGGTAAATTACCTCAAATCATCCAGTTCTTAGATAAATCATATAAAATAGACCGTTTATCATAAAAATACAAGTAAGGTACCAAAATGTTCAGAAAAATGCATAGAACGATATGAAATCATAATATATAGCTTTGGATGCACTAATCATAGTGATATCATGTAAATAGTGAAATGCTTGTTTAATAGATAATAAATTTCAAATGATGACAAAGAATTATGGAAAAATTTCAGTAACTCCATAATAATGTTTATGATGCACTTAATGTCAGTGATGATCATGTTGATGCATGAAATTATGTAATTCACTCCATATGGCTAATTAGGGTTAATAACCCTAAGTTAAATGCAATAAATATATACATGCTCAATAAATGATGAAATTCACAAAAAAATCTCATATCTATAACTGAAAGATAATATGTAAATATGAGACCAGTTTTATACATGAAATTCATGTTATATGAAGATGAACCTTGATACATGGGTTGTAACCCTAATTTGAATAATGTATATAAACTAGGGTTAATATGTGCACCAAAAAGGATATGGAACCTAATATTCAAATAATGAATCATAATCTGGAAAATGACATCAGTAAGATAAATCTAAGACAAGAATGCAAGTAAAAGTGGGAATATCCTAATGAGATGTAAGATGATGAGAACCTAATGATAATATATGATCTTGTCTTGATCAGGTTTAACAAGTTATAGATGACATGAGGAATATGTGTTTAAAATGATCTATCTCTCGATCAAGGTATGCCATTATCTCTTGCTTGGCTTATTATACATTATGCTTGTGTTATATGGTAGTAAAGACTTGGCATATGGTATTGATTGAAACGATTGTCTTGTATGATATGTTGCTGGAATTTCCATATTTATGGCTATGAACACCTGCAAACATAATATAGATGTTCCATCATAATATATCTCATAAACCACTTGGTGGTAGAGCGCATGCATAATGATCACAAACCACTTGGTGGTAGATCATATGATGTTTGTATAATGATCACAAACCACTTGGTGGTAGATCATAAGGCCTGAAGACGTCAAAGCCACTTGGTGGTAGACGCACGGGATATATGATGGAAATGTGCTTAAAATATATGTGTTCTCTTTTGCTAATGAATATCTTTGTGCAAGTATACACTTTTCTTATATTCTTCTGTTACTACCAATTATTAGTTTTATCTTATTGATAAGATATGATGAGAGGTATATAAAAGACACATAGGCGTACTCAGTACAATATTCTTAAATATTGTGTTGACGTGTACCGCATGTAATCTTTTGTTTAGGTTGTGGTTATTCTCTTGAAGATCTAGGATAGTGTGAGTTGTGTGGCAATCTGATGTACAGGTGGACCTGTTGTCTTAAGATCTTGTAGTTTAGTGGTAGTACATGTAGATGTAGAAGTTTGTTGTTCAATATGTAATATCAAATGTTGTAACAATTCATGTTGTAATTATATGTTTAATGGTGAACATGTTTGTATGGTTTTATTATTGTTCATGTACATGTGCTACTGATTGTTTCCTTTTGACTTCCTCTGATTTTCTTCTTCTTAGCCTTGTGTGGGATGTTTAAATTGGGATTCTCACTGAGGTGAGGGTTTCAATTTGGACATCACACATCGAATTAAGTTTTAGAAAATCCGGGGACGTCATAAAGGACATGTGATGAGTGTAGTGATTTTGGATCTAAGAACCACAATCAACACTATCAATTTGAGAGATGATTTTGACTACTATTCCATGGTCTTCATGTATCACTCACAAGGTGGGTCTGTCTGGCATATTGTTCTCTAACAAGTACATATGTGTTTGATTTGATATCACATATCGTGACTGATGAGATTCCGTCATCGACCAAAACACACTCTAATCTAGAGTATTATTGTTGTCTATTTTTCTTCCACAGTAACATCCAACAAGGGACATAACAAGAATGTATATACTCTTATCATACGTAGGACCTCAACCTAAAGACATATGTCTTTGAGTAACATTATTCTTTAGACATTTATTATGTTACATCATTATCTCATAACTGAATAAAATAATATAAATGAATTTGCCTTTTATTATTCTCAAATCAATTACATTATGCCACATTACAATCATCACATGATTGTCTCTCTGGGCGTACATACCAACAAGGAGATGTAGTAGAGATCAACCAAGATGCTAGAATTCAATTAAGAAATTCCTAGGAGGCAATGTTTTTGGTCACCAGTGGATGTGACAAAATTGGGTTTCTTCAACTAGATTTAAAGAACCATTTGAGGCAGAGGAGACAAAATACAATGATAGTTGGTGAGGCAACTATTTGCAAGAGTACTTCTATAATCAAGCATACAACAACCCATCATTTTACCACGAGATTGAGGTTGATAATGAAGAGAAAATTGCCAACATCTTCAATGTTGACAGAAGGATTAAGCTTCATTATCAGTTAGTTGGTGACATGATTTCTTTTTGATACAAATTTTTAGACAAAAAAGGGACACTGCCATTACATACTTAATATAATCATGTATTCTAATGTTGGATATCTTGTGGTCTAGTATTGGTTATATTATGTTCTAGTATTCAGTATCTTGTGTTCCATTATTGAACTTTCCATTATTCAATATCTTGTGTTGCAGTGCTCGATATCTTGTGTTCTTGTATTAGATATCATTTGTTCCAATATTCAATATCTTGAGTTCTAGTGTCGTTATCTTATGTTCTAGTGTTCTACTATATGTTTCATAATATTTTTTTTAAGATCAATCCATATTATTCAGACTGCTCTCGGATAGTAGGATTTAAGTTTGTTACAGGTACAGAAGATAATTGAACTTCTTCCTCATATTCTTTGAGGCTGAGTTCTGGGCAAAGTCTCCATTCATGCTGTCGAACGTCATTTCTGGAAGCCCATTTGGCTAGGATATCTGTGATTCTGTTAGATGATCGCTTTTTGTGAATGATTTTGATATTTTCTTTCAATGTAAGGAGGTGATGCAGCTTCTTCTTGAAAGGCTTGAACCTCTGGGGTGTCCCAATAACCTCAGTGAGAAACTTGAATGCCAGTAAGTTGTCAGTTTCTATAATGGTGTCTTTAGGCTCGTTGATGATTCTTTCAGCTCCTCTAATGACAGCTTGTATTTCCACATGTAAAGCATCCGTGCATAGGGCTAGCTGGGTTCCTCCAGTGATCCATAGCCCGTTTCCATCCCGTAAACCAAAGCTCGTGTTGGATTTGTGAAGTCATTTGTATAGAGCAGCATCTACATTAAGTTTCAGAGTTTCTGGTGCTGGCTTCGTCCACCTGGTATTTTCAGGTTCATCGTCTCTTGCAGCTTGTGAGGGACGTGAGAATGCATATGTTGTGATAGAAACCTGCTTGGTCAAAGTGTTCAAAGCTTCTGTAACAGTTATATTCTTATTAGAGAAGACGAGATCATTTCTAGCTTTCCAGAGAAATTCCATGGTTGAGGCGAACCATGTTTTGTGGATGTTAGGAGCTTTCTTAGTAGTATTCTTTGAGAACCATTGTTGTATGGTTGAAGCATTGCCAACATATATGTTTTGACGAAGTGCAATTTCCTCCCAAATCTTTGATGCATAAGAACAGTCCCTAAGGACGTGAATTGTGGTTTCATTGCTATTATAACAACGGGGGCAGAGAGCATCTGTGGTGATGCCCTTTGTAGCTCTATATTGATTTGTCAGGAGACCTTCATGTAATGCTTTCCAAACAAAGAACTTAGTGCGTTGTGCGATCGGTAATTTCCAGATCCGTTGCCAACATCCTTGTGTCTTCACACAATGATTCTCGAGCAGATTGCTGTAAATGGTTGAGGTTTTGAAATTGCCATTAGGATTATGAATGAAGTGCCATTCATCTTCTCCAGCAATTGGGTCGGGGAGGATCATATTATGAATGTTGATGCAGGCGTCTTCATCAAACCAATGTGCTAGGAAACTGTTATCCCACTGTCCTTGTTCTACCATGGAACTCACTTTAAGATCAGCGATATCTTCTGGAATGTATCTACCGGGTTTCAATACAGGAAGTTGAGAAGAATTAATCCATCTGTCTTTCCAAACAGATGTAGAGGTGCCGTTAAGAACCACTCATCCCAGTTGATTATGAATGGTACTGATGTTAGAATGGATGTGCTTCCATAACCTTGAACATGTAGTCATACCTTTATCTTTTAGATGATAATATTTGGAATGCATGAGGTTTCGCCAGTGGATATTTCTGTTTGTATCAAAGTCCCATACATTCTTTGAAATAAGAGCCTCATTCTGAATTCTAGCGGGGCAGACACCCAGGCCCCCGTCTTTTATAGGTGCTATAATCTTCTTCCAGGAGATGGTATGCATCTTCCTAGTATCACATTGATGCCCCCATATGAAGTTGCGGATTGTTTGGTCAATGCTATCACAGATTGACATTGGAAGCTTGGTTGATTGCATAGTATATGCTGGGATTGAGTTGAGAACAGAGCGGGCAAGAGTTGTTCTTCTAGCAAGAGAGAGGGTACGATTGGCCCAAGATGATATTCTGCTTTGTATGGAGTTGAGAATTGGAAGGTAGATATGTTTGTTCGACTTCGAATGGAGAATAGGGACTCCAAGATGCTTCCCTAGGTTCTGTGTTTCCTTGATTTCCATTTTTTTGCAGATCCGTCTTCGAATTCTCCTATCAGTATTCTTGGAGAAAAAGATAGAGGATTTTTCAGTCGAAAGGGATTGACCTGATGCATTCTCAAACCTGTTAAGTGTCTTCATGATTGTTGCTGCTTGGGCAAGGGAGGATTCTCCGAAAAGGATGATATCATCGACAAAACAAATATGAGTGAAAGTGTTGCTCCTCAAGATTTTAAGAGGTTTCCACGTTCCCTTCTCCTCTTTGGCTGCTATAGCTTGACTAAGTCTGTCCATACATAGGACAAAAACGTATGGAGATAAGGGGTCCCCCTGGCGAACGCCTCTGGAAGGTTTGAAAGGTGTAAGGGTACATCCCTTCCAAGCAATAGAAATTTCTCCATAAGTAATAATCTTCATGATTAGTTGAACTAGTGTCTCAGGTATGGCCGTTCTAAGCAGTGTATCGTTGATAAAATTCCAGTTCATCCGGTCAAAAGCTTTCGCTAGATCAATTTTGATTGCCATGTTAGGTTGCCCGTACTTTCTAGAACGCATGGAATGGATTATTTCATGTACAAGGATGATGTTGTTGGAGATTCTTCTACCTGGAATGAAGCTCGACTGATAAGGAGATATCCAGTCATCTAGGTAGGGTTTTATTCTCTCAACCACTATTTTGGATAGCAGCTTGATGGAGACATTATTCAGAGCAATTGGTCGTAGATGGTTACAAGAATCAGGAATGTGTACTTTGGGTATTAGCACCATTAAGGATCTGGACATGTCTTTAGGGATGGACTCGCCTTCGAAACACTTGGTGATGGTGGAAATTAATGAGTTTTTGATGTCGGACCAATTAGTTTAGAGGAAACCAGCGTCGATGCCATCTGGCCCAGGGGCTTTATTGGCATTCATCTTCGAGAGAGATGCGAGGATTTCTTCTTCAGTTGGGGGGCATGAGAAATCTGTTGCTGGTGAGACTGTAATTGTGGAAAGATGCCGATGAAAGATGTTACGGTGCCGGCGTGATCCTGCCTGTGATCTTCGGTTAGAAGTTTGCTGAAAAAAAGGTTGATGAACGTCTTGAGTTCTTCTTCATTATCAATCCAGTTGTTGTTAGTGTCTTTCAGTTTGGAAAAAGAGTTTCTCCTTCTTTTGAGTTTTACTAAGCTTTGGAAATACTTTGTGTTCAAATCTCCAAGAGAGAGCCAATCGCATCTGGATTTCTGTCGCCACTCCTCTTCTTCTTGGTGCAAGATATCTGTATATTGATGTTGCAGCCTTGTAATCTCATTGTCAAGAGCTTCAGTGTGTTGGTTTTATAGTAATTTTTGTTTCTTCATGAGGGCATGAAGGAGGTAGTTTTTGTGCTTGCGAATATTGGTTCGTTCTTTCCTGTCCCAAACTTCAGCCTTTTGCATGAATTACTTAGATGCAGCAATGAAATCTAGAGACTTGTCCCAGGCACTGTTGAGGAATTCTTTGAAGCTATGTCTCTTTGACCATGAAACAGAAGTTTTTAGTTGATGTTTCGTGGTGCTGTTATGGGTGTTAGTTCGGATGAGGATTGGGGCATGGTCAGAATTAACTTTAGGCAAAACTTCAATCTGAGTGTTTGGGTAGTAGTCGATCCACCTTAGGTTGCATACAGCTCGATCAAGCCGTTCTTGGAGTAATCCCCTTTTGAATGTCATGTGTGGGCCTGAGGTGCCCAGATCTTCTAAACCTACGGAGGAAAGTGCTGCTGCAAAATCATTACAGCTGTTGATGTTGATAGAGTCACTACCCGTTCTTTCTGAGACATGTATGATGGCATTGAAATCTCCCATAACAATCCAAGGGAGTTGAGAGGCGAGGGAGATAGAGTGAAGATGTCTCCACAGAGCTCGTCTTTTATGCTGCTTTGTATTGGCATAGACGAAGGTCACTAATATTTGATTGTTAATAAGGCAGTGTATGAATTGCCTGTGTATGGCAAGGATCTCTACCTTACCAATGTTGTGTTTCCACATGACCCAGATACCGCCTGAATATCCTCTAGCTTCTATACGATGGGAGTAGTCGAAGCCAAGGTTCTTGACAATAATATCCGTAGTTGTTCCACTCGTTCTAGGTTCTAGGATGGCAAAGATATCAATTATGTAAGCTGAAGTGAGGTCGCAGACTGTGTTTTGTGTATCTATTGAACAGATACCTTGTACATTCCAGGATGTACAGATCATCTAAGATTCTGTGGAGGTTGGGTCTTGCGTCCCTTCTTCTTCTGCAATTTCAGCATCATCATTGATGGTAGTCTTTCTACCACATTTCCTTGGTCCAGTTCTTTGGTTGTCGGGGTTTATTTTCCTGTTGCGGAGATGTATGCTTACGCTTCCTAGCTGGGAAGGTTTGCCTTTACTTGTGGAGGGATTTTGTGTGGTCGTGGTGCCGAAGTAGAATGTAATTGGATGTGAAGATAATATTGAACTATATGTGTTCTAGTATTGAACCATATTTGTTCCATTATTCTAAAGTGACGTGTTAGTTTTCTATGCAACTTTGTTTGTTGGCTTCAACCACTGCCGTTAGGGTATCATATTCTATGCAACCCTCCTCTGTGACGATACTATTGAGTCCTTTGAATGGTTATTAAGGACTTTTCTTAAATGCATGTCAGAAAAGGCACCTTCAACTATTTTCACAAATCTAGATGCCGAATGGATTTGGCTATAAGAAAAGTTCTCCCTGATATGCTCCATGTGCTTTGTACATGTCATATATTACGAATTCCCAGAAGAACCTCACTTAGTTGTTTAATCCTATTTTGCACAACCATATTATTCTCCTCGTGTATGATGTTGAAAATGAAGATGAATTCAGTTTTTTTTTGGAAAAAGATGACTGAAGAATGATTCCCTTTTGGGCTGCATTGTTGGATTAAGCAAATATATATCTACAAAAAAATGGTCCTCTACTTGGGTAAAGCAACATTTTATTGCTAGAATAAAATCAACCCAACTCAGTGAATCATGCAATGATTTTATGAGGCTCTTCCTCCAATCAAATCACAACTTGGTTCACTTCTTTACACAAAAGTTTCAAACAACTGAAAAATTTACAAACAATAGATTTTCCTAGAGCCCAATTGCAAAAATGGTTGTTGAGGGTTATACACCTAATATGTTTGCAATATTCGAATTAGAGTTCAAAACAATGATGGAGTATGTAATCAATTTCACACCAGAAAATAACATTGGATGTAAGATTTCATACATTGTTTTCAAAAGCGATAACGATAATAGAGTAGATGAGAGGATTGTGTTAGTCCAACTAGATGACATAAAGTTTGAAAGTTCTTGTTGTATGTATGTAAGCATGTGAATGCTCTGTACACACATTCTCAAAGTTTTGGATCTAGGCTCTTTTGAATATATTTTTTTACAAAAAGTTCCCCCACACTACATAGATGTCGTTGGACAAAGCTTGCTAAGAGTGTAATTCATATACTTAACTTTAGTGTTGATGTCAATAAACCATCTGAATATGTGGATCTCTATCAACATCTATGCCATAAAATAGCTCAACTGGTGACATTAGTTTGGATGGATGATGATGTGTACCAATGGTAGACAACGAGATTATTTTGTTATGCTCTAAGGCTGACTTACTAAGAGTCAACTGAAATGAAAATGATGATCCCATTTCTGTTCCAGATTGTGCTATAATATAAGATGCAACAACTCCTTCAATTCAATTTAAAGGCAAGTCAGTAAAGGTTTGTCTAGGGCAAAACCAATCAAGAAAAAGATTGAAAATTGTTCCGAAGAATGTGAGACAGGTTGTACGGTTCAGGATGCATCGACAAAGAGATAGAAACACCAGAGAAGGAGCAATCTGTAATTTTAACTTGGGACTTGACGTATGTTACAATACTCCAACATTCATATGACTTGTATTCCAATAATTGAATCATGGGGGCCTATTGTCCTATCATATTTTTTTCCATTATTGAATCATATGTGTTATAATGTCGAATCATATATGTTCTAGTATTCAATCTTATGTGTTCTAATATTGTATGATATTTGTTCCACTATTCACACACATAAAAAAATAGTTAGAAGGAGGAGGAGGAGGAGGAGAGGAACAAGGATGATAAAAAAGGAACAAGAAGGGGGGGTAAAGGAACATGGAGTGAGAGAAAAGAAAAAGGGCGTGGGAGTAAACGAAGGAATAGGAGAAATTGAAAACAACTATATAGCAGGAGAAAAGGAACAAGGATGATGGTAAAAGGAAACAAGAAATGGGATTAAAGGAATAGGAAGTGGGAGTAAAGGCACATGTAGTTGGAGTGAAGGAAGGAACAAGGATGATGACAAAAGGAACAATAATAGGGAGTAAAGGAATAGGGAGTGAGAGATATGCACATGGAGTGGGAGTGAAGGAAGAAATAGGAGATATTGATAAAAGGAAAAATAAGGAACTAATTTAACTTCCATTGAATCTTATGCATTCAGATATTTTCCATGTTCTACCCTCCTCATTTTTCCTCTTCTACTCCTTCCCGACCCCTTTCTCCTCAAGGAAGAGGAAAAATTTAAAAACAAATACGCAATAGGAGAAAAGGAATAAGAACAATAACTACAAGAACAAGAATGAGGAGTAAAGGAACAAGGAGGGGAGTAAAGGAGCAAGGAGTGTAATTATAATACTCATCCATTCCAATACTACTCAAACACGTGAACCCATTATTTATAATACATATCTAGGTACATATACAAATATAGATGTAGATACAAATATAGATAACACACAGAAACTAACACAACATTAACTTTCAACTAATTGATTTACCATACAACACATAACTTCTTCAAGGTACAACTGAAATCACCAGTGAAGTTTGCTACCACCTGGTAATCAGTCATGTGCATCTTAATACCACCAAGTGATCAACTTGAATGTCTAAAGATTCCATGCAAGTATCAAAGATGATCATTAGGAAGGATTGGAGTCCAAGCCCAGACGGAAGAAGGACCTTATGGTTTCCCATTGGGAAAGGATTAGTCAAGGTTTGGATTTCAAGCCAGTAAGGTTCCCCATTAGGTAAGGAAGGATTAGAAACAATTTGAATTCCAAAACCATAAGTCTCCCATTAGGTTAGGAAGTATTAAAAAAGGTTTGGAGTTATGATCAAGAACAGATAAAATCTTCCATTTCCATGAGCTCCAATCCACCACTGTTGTGGTTGTCAAAAAAAGCTTTACAGACTTCACTATTTTTTTGCATATTTGGTGGTGAAGTAAGTGGAGATTTAGTTGTGGTGGTGGCTGTGGCGGTGGAGTTAGGTGGTGCTACCGTGCTCTAAGAAGGTACTGAAACCAGCATTGCCCTAAATTTTTATCAAATCAATGATTCCCTTTTGAAGATAGGGTTTCTAAGTTCTCCTTCACTTGATCAACAACAATAGTCAAAAGGTATGGGTTCATCTTTTAGTGCTTGCATGCTAGCAACAATATATGTCCCATGACAGATCTTATTCTCCTTTCTATAGATCCTTTATCCTTCTCATTGTTCCTTTTATCACACCCTTATTCATTTTTCTCTCTCCCCATCATTAATCCTATTCCCCCCTATTTGTTCACATTCTCCTCTTCTGTTCTAGCTCCTCCTGGTCCTCATTCTTTTTTCCTGATCCTCATTCCTTTTTCTCATCTTGATCTCCCTTTCTCCGCCTCCTTTGTCCTATTCTCCTCTCCATATATCCTTTTCCCCTTCCCTCATAGTTCCTTTTCTCCCACCCTTATTCTTATTACCTCTCTCCCCATCATTGATCCTATTCTCCCCTATTTTTTCTCATTCTTCTCTTCCATGCTACTGTACTCCTCCTCATCCTCTGTGTGATCCTCATTCTTTTTCTCATCACAATATCCCTTTATCCTCCTCCTTGATCATGTTCTCCTTGCTATAGATCCTTTTATCCTTCCCTTATCATTCCCTCTTGCCCTTATTTTTTTTCCTTCTCTCCACATCATTGATCATGTTATCCCCTTATTAATACCCATTTTCCTCCTAATCCCGTCCTCCTTCTTAAAATTCACTTTTCTTTCCCTCATTGTTCCTTTTCTCCTTCTATAATTATTCCTTTCTACTTCCCTCATTGTTCCTTTTATCCTACTTAACCATCTTGTTGATCCTTATATTGGGAAATATGGGCAAAAAATAAGGTTGCAGAAATAGAATTTTTTATCTATCCATATTTCTCGGAACAACAAGATCACACCAACTACTATAAAATAGGAAATATGGTTTAACGAGTTTATGCTTGGTCCTGGAGCCTAGAAACTACAACTTGTTACTATACAAATATATTGTAGTTTCTCTTGGATGGTGTCTATGCAGCTCATGGTCTTCACCACAGACGACATACTGAAAAAATGTCTGTAGTAGCTCCTGGTCTCACCATAGATAGGTAGGTTGACTTTGGCCTCCTAGCGATGGGAAAAGGCCTCCTCACCTCTAGAGAATCTCACACAGACCGACTAGAACTCCTGTCATTTTAGTAGACAGATATGAAGGAGTTGTCCCTCCCATTGGTGTAATAGTCACCAACTTGCTCTCCCACAATTGTTTCTCCCTTGCTATCCCTCCCTTTAGCGGGTAGGACTTGCTCAAACTCTCTATTGGTTACCACAACCAGAGAGGATAACAATTTTCAGAGATAATTGAGTTGTGTCTTAGAAATCCCCCAGTACCCCTATATTTATAGGAGGGGTTAGGGTCTAGGTTCCCAATCTGTGTGGGAGTGGAAAGGACCAGAAGATCATTAATTTTCACTACATGTGAGTCCTAAATCAGTTGGGTGGCAGCCAAACCAGTCGATTGGAAACCAAACCAGTCTATTCACACACGAGCCTATCCATTCACCATGTAAACTGGTTGTTTCTCATGTTTCCTAATCATGTAAGAATTTGACAAAATCATTTCCAATTAATGCACAACATTAATTCTTGTACCAATCGAATTGAACAAGTAAGACGATCAAATTTTCTCACAAATTTAGGATAGTCACTAGAACCTTCAGTTGGCGTAACCGAGCCAATAAATTCACTAGGTGAACCGGTTGTCTCATATAATCTGAGCCAATCGGATCACCTGTAAGCCGATCGGTTGGTGCCCAATTCGTTCAGAACTCAGTGAGTTCAATTTCCAATCAACCTGACACTCCAAATAGCTATTTCAACACTTGAGCGATCGGTTGGTAGTACAGTCAAATGATTTTTTGAGTACCCAAACACTTTGGTAATCAATCCAATCATCATTCATGATTAAACTCCTATTCTAGATGAGTTCCTATGTGTGTGACCCTATAAATCCCATATCACTTTGGTAGTGAGTGTCTATAACTAGCTTATGACATCACAAGTAGAGAGAGGTGCCTAGTCGCACATCAGTGCTACCCAAGTGAATGGAAAGTTGGAGAACAACTTCAACTTACAATCTGTGTAAGGTGTTGCAGTGATTGTATGATTCATTTATCTCTGATATTTGGAATGAACTCGAGGCATGGAGTCATCATAGTCTTAACATTCAATCCATGTTCCTTGAACCAAGAACAGACTGCCTGATATATGTGTGACCTCAATTTCATATATTGATTCACATGTGCATGCGCATGCCTTTCTCAGTCTCTCTTATCATGTGGCTAAGATATCAAACTCCAGTAGGAGGGACAAATCCATCTACATCACTCACAGTATGTGATTAAGTGAACTTTTAGATCTTTGAACATCTAATGACAATTGAGTTTATTCTTCTGGTTTATATCAAGAGTTCCAAGAATTTGGAATAAGATGGATGTTGAAAGTCTTTTGTTGTTGACATTATGTTTTATCCCCTAAGTATGTGCCATTTTGAGGTATTTATTTGAAGGGCTAAGCAATGATATTTTGGTACCAAAATTTAATAGAATGTATCTTGAGGGGTAGCAAATCTATTGTTAAAGTTTGGTGGCAATTGGAGTATCTTAGAGGGAGTTATTAATGTTTAAAAATTGGGAAATGATATGCTTTTTGATGTTTCTCGGACCAAGGTTCATAATTAGAAACTTAGGCTTTGATCAAATACAGTGTCACACACCCATTTATCCCTTGAGAAGGGAGATGCCACAGATTATGAACGTGGAACTTTAATAACCCTTGGATAGTTAGATCGGAGGGTCTAGATGTCTTCTCCTAGCTTGTAGTTACACTAGACCTGGAACATATTTGTGCCCCAACCACCCTACCACCTCACGTCGTCATTGTGGTCTGAGGAAGTGAGATGAGTGGATAGTTTTCTCTGACTTGGTGAGTCCTACAGGAAGAACTGTCATTCTGGTCATATAGAGTACTGGAGAGGGAGAACGAACCCTCCCCGTCTGTCTTTTCTCTACTGCTAGTTACAGGTGGTCGTTGGATTAGAGAATGGAGGTAGAGGGGACTCCAGAGGAGAATTAGGAAGGGAATATGTTCCCAGTGCACAGTAGAATCTATCAAGTTACAACTTATCCCCTCTAATGGTCGTTCTCATGGCCGACCTGTTCCTTTTTGAAAGAGGAGAAAACAGTGCGCGGAGGATTGGATGCAGAGCTCGTCACCAAGAATAAGAGCTATGAACGAACTCTTAGAGGAATTCTAGAGCTTTTGAAGCCCCAGATGCAAGGACGATGGTGAATGGATTATTTCCCCCTTTTTGCTTCACAAGCGGCGATGACCTCCTCGAACTCACGAAGAGTTTCAGACAGAAAGCCTCAAGGCCGGAGGCACCAGGGGAGGAAAGCCAAAGATGATGGAGGTACAAGGAGTTGACAGGGAGCCTCGACGTTGCTCCGATAGCATGCAGGAGATCTCCCCCGTGGAGCACCCCGGTCAGTGGCCACGTGGTGACACGCCATTGGCCGAATGAGATAAAATCTCAGAAAATTACCAGATCTTGCAAAATTCATAATAATTAGCTCTTTCATCCAAAAAATACAACTAAGGTACCAAAATTCTCAGAAAATGTGTAGAATAACTTGAAAGCATAATATTAGGCTTTTGATGCACTAATCTCATGATATCATGTACGTTGTGAAATTATTATTTTATGGATAATAAATATCAATTAGTGACCTAAAATTATGATAATTCATCAATAACTCAAAAATATGATATATAATCCATCTAATGTCAGATATTATAATTAGTATGCATGAAATTATGTAATTTTGCTCAATATGGATAATTAGGGCTAATAACCCTAATTAATATGCAATAATTACTAAGATGCTCAAGAAATCATGGAAATCATAGAGTAAGCTCACATCAGTATATGGAACTTTACATCAAACTTTGAGATCATGATGATAACATAATTCATGATAATATGGTGATGACTCATAATACATGGTTTGAAACCCTAATTTAGGTTAATGCATGTAACATATGGTTAATATGTTCACATAATAATGTGAAATGTAATTATCAGTAAATGAACTATAATACAGAAAATGACACCAGTAAGATAACTCCAAGACAAGAAGACAAGTAATAATGATGGGAATATCATAAGACTAAGTGAAACCCTAATGAATCGTAACTAGGGTTAAGATGATGAGAACCTGATGGTGATATGTGATCTTGTCTTAACCAGGGTTTGACCTAGGTTATAGTTGATATGAGGAATTTGTGATGATTAGGTTTGTCTTGATCAAGGTATGCCCTTACCTCTTACTTGGCTTATTATACAATATGCTTGTATTATATGTGTAGTAAACTACTTGTCATATGATATTGGTTGAACTGTTTGTTCTTGAATGATATGTTGCTTGATTCTCCATAGTTATGGCTATGAACACATGAAACATAAGATATTTGATCCATTATATGATAGCACTAAATCTCTTTGGTAGGATTGTTGAGAGTTGTGTGGCGAGCTGATGTACAAGTGGACATGTTGTCTTAAGATCCTGTTGTTTAGTGGTAGTGCATGTATATGTCGAAGTTTATTGTTCAATATGTAATATCAAATGTTGTAACAATTCATTATGTAATTATATGTTGAATGGTGAACATTTGTTGTATGGTTTTATTATTGTTCATGTGAATGTGCTACTGTTGTTTCCTTCTGACTCCCTTGATTTTCTTCTTCTTAGCCTAGTGTGTGGTGTTTAAATTGGGATTCTCACTAAATTTTCAATTTGGACGTCACACATCAGATTACGTTTTTAAAAATCTGGTTACTTCATAGGTGGTATCAGAGCATGAACAATAGCAAAGCATGTGATTTGCTCATTATGCAACTGAAACTAAAGAAAACCTAGAACTTGATAATCTTTAGGGTTAGATTAGTTGTCTTTTAGAGACTAGATCTGACCTAGCCTCTAGGTTAGCACCTAGATGTCTAAGAGCTAGGTTTAGACTAGTGCTTATCGTATAACAAGTTCTAAGATGTCATTATTTCATGATAATGTGGCGGTATGGTATGTTGCATTATTTGGAGAGAATGCGCATCAAGGGAAGAGAAACCCTAGACATATGGTGCTCGTTCTCTAGAGTAGATACACTACTCTACATCATGTTCTCACCCTTTTCACTAGTTTTCATAGCACTGTACTCTCTACTATGTGTGGGACACTTGTTTTATGGATTTAGTTTTTGATTCCAATGGGATTGAGACTCAATAGTTTTCTCCGACACTTGTTTTATCGGAGAAAAACTATATCGTATTTTATTATATATGTATTATAAAAATGGGTCCCCATACATGTACGAGTAGGAGGTGGTCATGTAACCTAAGTGAAAGTGAATGACATCAGTCTAGAAGAGAGAGTAGTTCTAGATTAGATGTCTAGAGCCTTGTTAGAATATGTGATAGTTGGAATAGATGGAATATGTTTAGATGATAAGGTCTAAGTTTTATATAGATGATATAAGATGGTTTATGATGATAAATGTTGTCTTTGAGGACCTAAGTTTAGATTTAAGGATTAGAGATAAGATATGTTAAGTTAAGATAAGACGTGAGTCAGTATGAGCCTCAATATCTTTTATAAAGGAGGACCTCTAGTGTTAGGACCAGCTTTAGAGTTAACTCTAAAAGGGTGAGACCCATTGGGAGAAGGTCAGAGAACCTAAACTCCAAGATATGAGAATTATGAGAAATATGTGATATGATATGTCTTGAACTAGAATACTCCTGTGTGATTGAGTTGAGTTGCTTTATGCATGATTGCTATAGTCTTGTTCAACCCTAGATGTCCTCGGGAGGATCGAACCCTAGAGTCAAGGAGGGGTTGGTTATATCTTCATATGTGAATATGAATATGAGAACCTACCATTTGGGTGAGGGAGAGAGAGTCCCAAGACCCTGGAGGAGGTAACTATGTGTTAGTTTATGTGAAGCCTCATGCTCGGGTTGGTGTTTTCCATGTAGGACTCTAGTGGTGTACATGTAAGAAAGAGAGATGAGATATAACATGTCTCATGGGTAGAGACCTATGAAGAGTATGTCATAGCATGTTTTGATTTGTTCTTATGTGGCTAGATCTTGTAAGGCTATCACTAGTGCCAATGAGGTAACCCAAGAACCCTAGACTAAGAGAGGAAAGATAAAGTATATGCATACGAGTTACTCATAGAGTTGAGTTAGCTCAGAGAGATTGATCATGGAACTACCCTCATGATATGGGTCAGGAGAACCTCAGTTGGACTAGATGAAGTTATGATATATGTTTAACAAGCCACTCACACAAGTTTTTTTAGCACAACCATGATATAATAGATGTAAGGATGTGATCTAATCCCGAGACATGATATATAGATGTGATATGATGGAAACCTAGAGATGGTTTTATAGATGTCAATGCATAAATGGTTAACCATATACATGAATAATTATGATAATATGAATAGTTGGCTAATCTCATAATGAAACCCTAATAGAGTTTACAAACTAATATGGGAAAGTACAATGAGATGACACTGGTGATACGTGTTACAAGAATAGTGATGACATAATATGGTTGGTGAATCAATTGATGAAGTTACTAACAAAGTTTGTAACGAAATATGATAGTCATATGAATTAAATTAATGACATATGACATATGACATACAAGGTGTTAATATTAGTGCTTAACAAGTATGTTGAATATGTTGTAACAAATAACAAAATATAATCATGGTGACACCTTGATATGATCTAGATGGATGAATTGGGTTAACTATAGTTAACTCCCTCCTAAATGGTATATATAAAAATGGTGAACATGTTCTAACAATTAGCTCAATAAAATGTTGATGACACCTTGATATAATGGGTTAACTTTGGTTAACTCCTTTAGAACATGGTAATATGATGTGGGAACCCTAATGCATGGGTAAAGATAAGGATGCAATCCTAACATATGAGATATGTCATGACATAATGAGAGTTTCTAAACCCTTATTTCAATCTTTCATGAAGGGGCGTTTAACCCAAGATGTTTTTAAAACCTCCTAATAGTGGTTTGGATATATTTATGGGGCTTTGTTTTTGGATATGTTGCAGATAGAGTGGTGTCCTTCATATGGATGAAGATCTTTTGGTTTCTCTTCTTGGAATAAGAGAATGACGTATTTTTAAGGACGGATTTTTTTTTTAAGATGTATATGATGTGATGGACTGGATTTTGTCTTAATTTCAAGGACAAAGTTTCCTATAAGGTGTGTGGGATGTGATAAAGTGAACTATTGGATCTTTGAACATCTAATGACAATTGAGTTTATTCTTTTAGTTTATATCAAGAGTTCCAAGAATTTAGAATAAGATGAATGTTGAAAGTCTTTTGTTGTCGACATTATGTTTTTTCCCCTAAGTATGTGCTATTTTGAGGTATTTATTTGATGAGTCAAGAAATGATATTTTGGTACCCAAAATTAATAGAATGTAGCTTGAGGGGTAGCAAAGCTTTGGTTAGAATTTGGTGGCAATTGGAGTATCCTAGAGGGAGTTATTAATGTTTTAAAATTGGGAAATAATGTGTTTTTTGATGTTTCTCGGACCAAGGTTCATAATTAGACACTTAGGCTTTGATCAAAAAATACAGTGTCACATGCCCCTTTAGCCCTTGAGAAGGGAGATGCCATGGATTGTGAACGTGGAACTTTAACAGCCCTTGGATAGTCAGATCAGAGGGTCTAGATGTCTTCTCCTAGCTTGCAGTTAAACAAGACCTAGAACATATCTGCGCCCCAATCACCCCACCACCTCACGTCATCGTTGTGGTTCGAGGAAGCAAGATGTGTGGATAGTTTTCTTCAACTTGGAAAGTCCTACAGGGAGAACTGTCATTCTGGTCATATAGAGGACTGTAGAGGGAGAACGAACCCTCCCCGTCTGTGTTTTCTCCACTCCTAGTTATAGGTGGTCGTTGGAGTAGAGAATAGAGGTACAGGGGACTCCAGAGGAGAATTAGGAAGGGAATATGTTCCCAGTGCATAGTAGAATCTATCAAGTTACAACTTATCCCCTCTAATGGCCATTTTCATGGCCGGCCTATTCCTTTTTGGTAGAGGAGAAAGCGGTTCTTGGGGGATTGGATGTAGAGCTCGTCACCGAGAATAAGAGATATGAACGAACTCTTGGAGGAATTCCGGAGCTTTTGGAAGCCCCGGATGCAAGGACGATGGTGAATGGATCGTTCCCCCTTTTTGCTTCACAAGCGGCAGTGACCTCCTCGAATTCACGAGGAGGAGTTTCGGACAGAAAGCCTCGAGGATGGAGGCACCAGAGGAGGAAGGCCGAAGATGATGGAGGTCCAAGGAGTTGATAGGGAGCCTCGACGTCACTCCAATTACATGTCAGAGATCTCCCTCGTGGCGGCGGCTGTGAGACACTCGCACGGAGGGTCACGGGACCGGAAGTGGGAACGAGCAAAGAGAAGAGAAGAAAAACCGGGTCCAGGCTAGGAGAGGTGGGCAGAGTCCTTTTTAGTCGCTAGACCGCCGGCTCAAGCAGTGAACCGCCAAGATCCGGTCGGATCATTCAGCCAGACCAAGAGAGGAGCGCCCCAGTCAGTGACCACGTGGCGACACGCCATTGGTCGAATGAGGTAAAATCTTAGAAAATTACCAGATCTTGCAAAATTCATAATAATGAGCTCTTTTATCCAATAAATACGAGTAAGGTACCAAAATTCTTAGAAAAATGTGTAGAATAACCTGAAAGCATAATACCAGGCTTTTGATGCACAAATCTCAGTGATAAAGTTATGAAATGCTTATTTTATGGATAATAAATATCAATTAGTGATCTAAAATTATGATAATGCATTAGTAACTCAAAAATATGAAATATAATCCATATGATGTTATATGTTATAATTAGTATGCACAAAATTATGTAATTTTCTCAATATGGCTCATTAGGGCTAATAACCCTAATTAATATGCAATCATTACTAAGATGCTCAAGAAATCCTTGAAATTATAGAGTAATCTCATATCAGTATATGGAACCTTAAATCAAACTTTGACATCATGATGATACACATAATTCATGATAATATGGTGATGACTCATAATACATGGTTTGAAACACTAATTTAGGTTAATTCATGTAACCTATGGTTAATATGTTCACATAATAATGTGAAATTCAATTATCAGTAAATGAACTATAATACGGAAAATGACATCAGCAAGATAACTCTAAGACAAGAACACAAGTAATAATGATAGGAATATCATAAGACTAAGTGAAACCCTAATGAATCGTAACTAGGGTTAAGATGATGAGAACCTGATGGTGATATGTGATCTTGTCTTAACCAGGGTTTGACCAAGGTTATAGTTGATATGAGGAATTTGTGATGATTAGGTTTGTCTTGATCAAGGTATGCCCTTACCTCTTACTTGGCTTATTATACAATATGCTTGTATTATATGTGTAGCAAACTACTTGGCATATGGTATTGATTGAACTGTTTGTTCTTGAATGATATGTTGCTTGATTCTCCATACTTATGTCTATGAAGACATGAAACATAAGATATTTGATCCATTATATGAAAGCACTAAATCTCTTTGGTAGAATAGTGCATTGATGAAAGTACTAAATCTCTTTGGCAGAATAGTACATGTGAGCACTAAATCTCTTTGGTAGAATAGTGCATTTATGAAAGTACTAAATCTCTTTGGTAGAATAGTGCATTTATGAAAGTACTAATTCTCTTTGACAGAATAGTACATGTGAGCACTAAATCTTTTTGGTATAATAGTGCATGTAGTTGATCAACGTTATTTATAATGGAAAATAAGCTTAAAATAGGTGTTCTCTTTTGTTAATGAACATCTTTGTGCAAGTATATTCTTTTGCTTACATTTCTTTTGTTACTGCCAAGTATTCATTTTATCTTATTGCCAAGCTTAGTAATGAGAGGTATATAAAAGACACATATGCATACTCAGTACAATATTCTTGAATATTGTGCTGACGTGTACCACATGTAATCTTTTGTTTAGGTTGTGGACATGTGATCTGGAAGAACCAAGATAGTTGAGAGATGTGTGGTGAGCTGATGTACAAGTGGACCTATTGTCTTAAGATCATGTATGTTTAGTAGTAGTACATGTATATGTAGAAGTTTGATGTTCAATATGTAATATCAAATGTTGTAATAATTCATTATGTAATTATATGTTGAATGGTGAATATGTGTTGTATGTTTTTATTATTATTCATGTGCATGTGCTACTGTTGTTTCCTTCTGACTCCCTTGATTTTCTTCTTCTTAGCCTAGTGTGTGGTGTTTAAATTAGGATTCTAAATGAGGTGAGGTTTCAATTTGGACGTCACACATTAGATTAAGTTTTAGAAAATCTGAGGATGTCTCAAAGTCAGTCCCCATGTGTCACATCTATCCAACTATCACTTTTATGTCAATCCTAATTCAGGGCTACATTTGATGATTTCAAAGTATATTGAATGACATGTGATGATTGTAGTGACTTCAAGTCTAAGAATCACAATTAGCACCTTCACTATGAGAGATGACTATAACCACCAATGATGGTTTCCATGTATCATTCTCATGTGGGTCTGTCTGATACATTATTCTCTAACAAGTATATGTGTCCATGGTTTGATATACCATATTGATGACCTCCAATTTTGTGATGTTATCTTAGTAATATTCTTTAGTTTTCCACATTCTTTCTCAGATAAAGTAGACAAAATCTCTAACTATTCCCTTTTATTGCAATTATACTACTAGATTAACTTTTCTTCTTTTTACTTACAGAAAAAGACATAAAAAAATCACAAAAGACTTAAATGGTCCCAAGACCGCATGAAGCCAACTGGTCTCAAGACCGCATGGAGTCAAACGGTCCCAAGACCGCATGAAGACAACCGGTCTCAAGACCGCATGGAGTCATACGGTCTCGAGACCGCATGGAGTCAAACGGTCCCAAGACCGCATGAAGCCAACCGGTCTCAAGACCGCATGGAGTCAAACGGTCCCAAGACCGCACGGAGTCATACGATCTCAAGACCTCAGAGTCCAAATGGTCTTGGACTCCAAACAGTCTCAGAGTCCAAATGGTCTCGGAGTCCAAACGGTCTTGGACTCCAAATGGTCTCGGAGTCCAAACGGTCTTGGACTCCAAACGGTCTCAGAGTCCAAACAGTTTCCAAGACCGTTTGGACCCAAACTTCACCAAACCGTTTGGACTTCACTTGAGGCTTATAAATAAGACCCAAGGGGTCCTCCCAAAGACATCAAGTTTTTATATGCCCATAGGCTGCCTCCATCACTGCAGAGTTGTTCCAACTTCCATCCTCCACCCAGAGGCTGCCGGTCTAAGATCCACGTGCCATCCTGAAGCTGCTTTCTCTCTCTTTGCCAAAGAAGGTGGGAAGAGAAGACCCCATCATCGAGCAACCTATGAAGCTTGAAGATCGTCACTCTCTTACTCTCTAAGGGGTTGACTTTCCTCTCTCCTTTGTGGGGATGATACTCTCTCTCTCTCTCTTCTCGCCTCCTTCTTTTTCCTAGCTATGAGCGAGTAGTCTCTTTCACTAGGGTGCGGGGAGTAGCCCCGCTACCCATGCTTTCATTCCATGTAATGTAATCCATAGTTTGCAATATAGAGTTACTTCCTTTACAGTTCAACATCAATCGCTTAATGAATGCTTGTTGCTTGATCACCAACTTGTGTTATCTTTTATCTCTTAGTATGAATTGTCTATGTTTGTACTACCTGATTCGAAACTTGATTGAATGTTGGTTCTTAGTGCATGTATCCACCATGCACCTATTTCGGTATCTAGGAGTGTTTTCAAGAAGTGGAGTAAACTCACTTCCAAATGTTGTACTTTTATACTATGAAATGGAATCAGTTGACGTATGAAAGTGCAACTTTGGTAAGTCGAGAAACACACTTTGTGAAGGGAATGATGCAAAGCAGTTGACCATTCGTTTGGGGATGGCTGGCGTTGCATCATTCCCACACTTCTTGTAGTTAGTTCTCTGAAATGAAACTAAATCTATGAAGATACTAACTGTTTAAAACTCTTTTTGCAGGTTGTGTTTTATGTTGCATGTCTTGATCCATGTGTAGTGGTGGTGAAAACCGATCACACCCTAGTGGCTTCTTATTATTGTTTAGCACCCTTAAATCTACTTGCTTGCTTTACTTTACTTGCTCTTAGTTTAAAAACAACCAAACCAACCTTTTGACCTAAATACAAACTAATAAGAGGTTAAATGAAATTCTAACATTTTTCATCTTGTTGTTCCCAACAAGACCGTTGTCCCGTGGATTCGACCCTTAACTATACTACGATAAGACTTCCACGTATCTCAACATACGTGAGTGGAGTTCTCGATCTAGTATAAGCAAGGCTAAACTTAAAGACTTATCATCTTTAGGATTTTTAGTGGTGCACGCAACTCCACGCAAGTGGAAGCTCCATAAAAAATTGGTGCCGTTGCCGGGGAAAACGGAACGTTTTAATTTCACTTACCATCTAGCTAGTTGGTTAGGTTTTTTCACTTTTCTTTAAAAAATACTTCATATCTTCCTGATTTCATCACACCTTCCGCATTATCTAACAAGTGTGTTTCTTCCTCTACTCAGGTAGAAGACGTGTATGCAACCATCGCATAACCTCAGATTCTCCTCTGATCCAGAGTACGACTCTGAGGTAGAGAGAAGATTCCACCGCCGCATCAGACTCAACTGCCAAAGAGCCAGGCAAATGGTTGAAGACCAATGACAAGCTGCTTTAGTTATGGAAAGGGTCAATGCCGCTATAGCTGCTCAGAGAGCACAACTCATTGCTGACACTCGTGCTCAGATTCAAGTAGAGATCCGAGATGAAGAACAAGCTCGCATTCGAGCTGAAAATGAGGTTGCCCAGTTAGAGTTGAGGAACAAGCAACTGCAAGACTATGCCGTCCCAAAGAACTACGAGGATAATCACCCAGTCCGGCCACCCATCATCAACATACCTCATTTTGAGATCCGGACGCAATGGATTCAAATCATGCAGGGTATTTCGTTCTCTGGCAGTTCTGGAGACGACTGCATGGATCACCTGAAGAGATTCGAGGCACTTTGTCAACTTGTCCCACAAGCTGGAGTTGCCTTCGACGCAATAATGCTACATCTTTTTCACTTCACCTTATCTGGAAGGGCCTTGAGTTGGTACAAATCTCTAGATAGGGAACCAATCATCACAACCTGGGCTCCCTTGGAAGAGAAGTTCCTGTAGAAGTTCTTCCCTCCGTCGTTGACCTACAAAATTAGGGGACAAATTAACCACTTCGCCCAACTTCCCGGAGAAATGCTTGCGGAAGCATGGGAAAGATTTAAGGAGCTTTTAAGAAAGTGCCCCCATCACGGTATCTCCCAGAATCAATTGATAGAAACATTCTATAGGGGGGTGAGTGATGACATCAAACAATTTCTGGATTCCTCATATGGAGGAAATTTTATGAGGAAAAACTATGAAGATGCTTGGAAGATCGTCACTCTTGGAGCTAAGAACCAATCCAATTGGGGACGATCATCTGGTAAAGGAGTCCTCAAGGTTTATAAAGCTGAAGAATCAATGGAGATGAAGGCTATCGCTGAAGCTTTAAAGACTATTGCTCACAAGTAGTAGGCACTTGAAGCTTCATTTGGGGAATATGATAAGAAGAAAAACCCCCAAATCCAGCAAGTTCAAGCCGCTACGGGAACCTGTGAAGCTTGCCACGCATCTGATCACCCCACACTATCATGTGGGTTGCATTACAATGTAATGATGGATATACAACCACCGCAGCAGCAGTATGAGCCAATTATCGAACAACCTGAAGAACAGATACTCGAGAAAGTAAACTCCATTCATTCCATACCGGGACAAGTTTACTATAACCCTGGCCAACCGAGAAACCACCCCGGTTTCCAATATGGAAATCTTGTGGGGATTGCCAACCCACATCACCAAATGCAAGGGGGATCTTCTAATAGACTGCCACCAGGATTTCAAAGCAACTTTAACCAGAATCAAGGGAACCTTAGAAATAACCTACCAAGATCCAACTACCACATGAATCCCCCCACTTACTACCAATACACCCATCCTCCTCTGCACCCACAACTACCCCCTCAGCTGCAGTAATCGCAGCAGCCTCAGCTAGCACCACAACAGCCACTTCAAGGGCAACAACAAATTCAACAGAAAAATATCCCTTCTCAGCCCACTGATGAGATAACCATGATCAAGCAAATGCTACAATCACAACAAACTATGCTCGCTAATCAGCAAGCTCAGCAGAAGGCTATAGAGGCTCAATTAACACAAATTGCTGCCCAGTTGAAACCTCCAGCAGGCACTTTTGCTGGCCAACCAGAGTCGAACCCAAGACATGATCAGAATAGACCAGAGCAACTGAAGGCTGTCACAACCAGGTCAGGTCGTGTCTTTCACGAAGCTACAAGGATCACTCCTGATAATGATGATACTTCTATCTTTGTTCCAAATGTAAGCCCAAGTCTAGCAACTGAGAATTATGTAGAGACTGGAAAAGGGAAGGAGAGGGAACAAGCCCCCAAGGAGTCAGAGGTCCCGCCATATAAACCTAGGATACCATATCCAGGTAGATTGAAAGAGACTAAGATGGACACCAGATTCCAAAAGTTCAAGCAGGCGATGAAGAAACTCTATATCGGCATCCCTCTCCTCGATGCCCTATCCGAAGTACCAGCTTGGGCTAAATACCTAAAAACTTTTCTATCAAGGAAGTACATTACTGAGGAGCAAGAGACCGTTAAACTAGCTCAGACTACTTCTGATATCATCCTTAACAAGATGACAAAGAAAAAGAAGGACCCTGGTTCCTTCGGTATCTAGTGCTGCATTGGAAATTCTTCAAGCAAGAAGGGATTAGCTGACTTAGGAGCTAGCATATCGATCATGCCTTATTCTATGTGCAAAATATTGGGTTTTACATACTTATTACCCACAACAATGACTATTCAGCTAGCTGACTCTACTATCACTTCACCTTTAGGAATTATCGAAGACATTCCGGTCAGGATAGGCAAAGATGCTTATGTCCCATGTGATTTTGTCATCATGGATATCAAAGAGGATTTAAGATACCCCATAATTTTTGGCAGACCCTTCCTTGCCACCGCCAGGGCGCTCATTGACGTTGAAGTTGGTACGATCATTTTAAGACTGGGAAAAGAAGCAATTCAATTCCGAGTCCTCAACAGCATGAGAGGACCCATCATTCAAGAGGAGGGTTTTCTACTAGATGCAGTTCTCCAAATGTCCCAACTAGAAATATCCGAGCCATCTGATGAGTTGGAGAATGTTTTAACTAATCCAGAAGTTGAATTCTCGGCTAATGAATTGGTTCAACAATGCTTGCAACACCTAGAAAAAGCCGAAGAAGCACCAACAGTCACCGTTGAGGAGCTCAAATCCGTCACCATTTTAGAAGCAACAGAAACACCCAAGGCTCCCGAAATGAAGACTCTACCAACGGGACTTAAACACATCTTCTTGGACGAAGCAAAATTATGTCCAGTTATCATCAGTTCCACCCTGACGGAAAACCAGGAAGAAAGGCTTCTCGATAAGCTGAAGAAACACAAGAAAGCCATTGGGTACAAAATAACTGACCTGACGGGTATAAACCCAGCCTTATGCATGCATAGATTGCCCATGGTCGAAGAATTTAAGCCATCAAGAGAACACCAGAGGAAGCTGAAACCTAATCTTAAAGAAGTGGTTCGCCTTGAAGTCCTCAAATTGCTGAAAGCCGGCATAATTTACCCAATTTCAGACTCCCAATGGGTCAGCCCCGTCCAAGTGGTCCCTAAGAAGGGAGGAACCACTATCGTGCTAAATGACAAGAACGCGTTAGTACCAACAAGAACTGTGACGGGGTGGAGGATGTGCATCTACTACAGGAAACTAAACAAATCAACGCAGAAAGATCACTACCCTCTGCCCTTTCTCGACAAAGTCTTAGAACGCTTAGCCCATCAGAAATACTTCTGCTATCTAGATGGTTATTCTGGGTTCTACCAAATACCTATACACCCGGAAGACCAAGAGAAAACTACCTTTACCTGCCCCTTTGGAACCTATGCTTTCAAAAGAATGCCATTCGGGTTGTGCAACACACCTGCTCCATTCTAAAGGTGTATGTCTGCCATTTTTGCAGGATTAACAGAATCTATAATGGAGGTATTCATGGACGATTTTTCAGTTTATGGAGATTCTTTCGACAACTGTCTACTCAACCTTGGATAAGTTTTACAACGATGCGAGGAAACAAACCTCATCCTGAATTGGGAAAAATGCCATTTTATGGTAACTGAAGGTGTCATCCTAGGACATAGAGTGAGTGACAGAGGGATTGAGGTAGATAAAGCAAAGATAGATGTTATCTTGAAATTGTCACCACCGAAAGATATAAAAGGAGTTCGGGCGTTCTTAGGTCATGCTGGGTTTTACAGAAGATTTATCAGAGATTTCTCAAAAATAGCAAAACCCATGACCCAACTTCTAACCAAAGATACAAAGTTCAATTTTGATCAAGAATGCTTACAAAGTTTCTCAACTCTAAAAAATTCTTTAGTCTCTGCACCTATACTAAGAGCCCCGGATTGGTCACAACCTTTTGAAATCATGTGTGACGCCAGCGATTATGCCATAGGGGCCGTTTTAGGACAGAGAATTGACAAGAAACCTTATGTAATCTACTACGCATCTAAAACACTTGATGAAGCACAGAAGAACTACACTACTACAGAAAAGGAGTTCTTGGCTGTCATCTATGCATTCGAAAAATTCTGCTCCTACTTGATTGGGGCCAAGGTCATCGTCTATACCGACCACTCCGCCATTTGATATCTAATTCAGAAGCAAGATGCAAAACCCAGACTTATCCGCTAGGTGTTGAGGCTTCAAGAATTCGATTTGGAAATTAAAGACAAAAGCGGAGTGGAAAATGTTGTAGCCGACCACCTCAGTCGTATTGAAGTCGAGGACGATGATAAAGTTCCTATCCGAGACTCCCTTCCAGATGACCAACTAATGAAGGTTACCCATGGATTCCCTTGGTATGCTGACATTGTCAACTATCTAGCTACAGGAATCATTCACCCCTCCGCTTCCTATCATGACAAAAGGAAATTCCTCCACGATATAAAGCAATATTATTGGGATGAACCCTACCTTTTTCTCCTATGCGCAGACAGACTTTTCCGTCGCTGCTTACCGGAAGAAGAAGTTACCCCCGTCTTAGAGCATTGCCATTCCGGCCCCACAGGGGGGCACATGAGTGCAAAGAAAACTTCTATAAAAGTTTTGCAATCAGGTTTCTTCTGGCCAACCATAGCAAAGGACTCCTATGATTTTGTGAAATCTTGCAACAAATGTCAATTTTCTGGTAGCATATCAAAAAGGGATGAAATGCTCCTCACCATGTGGCAAGAGATTGAACTCTTCGACGTATGGGGGATAGACTATATGGGCCCCTTTCCTTCTTCCTATGGTTTCTCCTACATCCTGGTTGCAGTAGACTACGTCTCGAAATGGGTCGAAGCTATACCCACAGTGTCCAGCGATTCCAAACCTATTATTAAAATGTTTAAAGATATCATTTTTCCCAGATTTGGAGTTCCCCCAAACTATCATATCCGACGGAGGGACCCATTTTCTGGAATGAAGCTTTGAAGCCCTCTTAAAAAAATACGGAGTTAACCATAAAACTGCCACGCCTTACCATCCGCAAACCAGTGGTCAGGTTGAAGTCTCAAATAGACAACTGAAGGCAATCCTAGAAAAAACTGTCAATAGACACCGCACTGACTGGTCCACCAAGCTTCTCGATGCCCTTTGGGCTTACCGAACAGCTTATAAAATACCAATCGAGACAACCCCGTTCCGTTTGGTATACGGGAAATCATGTCATCTTCCATTGGAACTGGAACACAAAGCTTGGTGGGCCATCAAACAACTAAATTTCGATCTTCAAAGTGCCGGAGAAATCAGACAACTCCAACTACATGAGCTAGAGGAGCTCTGAATGACTGCCTATCAAAGTGCCAGGATTTATAAGGAACAAACCAAGATGTGGCACGACGATCATCTTAGAAGGAAGGACATTGCCATGAGTGACAAAGTCCTCCTTTTCAACTCCAAGCTCAAACTGTTCCCCGGAAAACTCCGCACGAAGTGGTCCGGGCCTTTCACAATCAAACATATATACCCAACTGGAGCAATCATAATTGTTGACGATAATGGAGGAGAAAGGACAGTAAATGGCCATCGATTGAAAAAATACTACACTCCAGCTGATAAAATGCCGAGACAAACTATTGAGATCAGGGATGCCACGACATCATCATAGTAACATCAAAACCTCGTCGAGCCAGCGGCGTCAAACCCAGGCGCTACTTGGGAGGCAACCCAAGATCTGAACTTTTTTCTTTTTTATCTTCTGTTCTTTTAAGCTACCTTAGGATTATCTTCTGAAAATATAAAAATTTACATAACCAAAACAAACATAAAAATATAAAAATCAAAATATCCTTAACCTTCCCAAACGGTCTCGAGACCGTTTGGAGCCAAACGGCCTTGAGACCGTTTGGAGCCAAACGGTCTTGAAACTGTTTGGAGCCAAACGGTCTCGAAACTGTTTGGAGTCCAAACGGTCGCTAAATCATTTGACCTAAGGGTTTTCCAAAGTCAACCTCCCGAATACTATAAATATATCCCTAGCCCCCCCTTTCTTCTTCTTCTCTCTTTCGACTCCCGAGATTTCTAAAACCCTTGTGCAAGCGCTATTCCATCGCCTCTGTCTTCCTACCCAGCTCAAGTCCCCTCCACCACCTCCGGTCCCCGTATTTTTTCACGGTGACCTCACCTCAGTACCACCGCCTTTCGCTTCCTGCCGTCGTCGCCACCAGTTGCAAGGTAGATGAGCCGCCATCTCCGGTGACTGCAACGCTGCCGCGATTCCCCATTTTATCGGACCATCATCTTTCTGCCTCCGCAACCGTCTGTACCATCGCCGCCGTCTACGACACCACCGCGAGCCTCTTTTCCATCGCCACCATCGTCATTATCGCCGCTGTCCTTGTTATCATCGGCCGCTCCCCGCCAGTTTGCCGACCAAACAATCTTCAAACCGTTTGGAACCAAACGGTCCCGAAACTGTTTGGGACCAAACGGTCTTCAAACTGTTTGGAACCAAACGGTCCTGAAACCGTTTGGAACCAAATGGTCCCGAAACCGTTTGGGACCAAACGGTCTTCAAACCGTTTGGAACCAAACGGTCCTGAAACCATTTGGA
Source organism: Alisma plantago-aquatica (assembly GCA_963693085.1). NCBI lineage: Eukaryota > Viridiplantae > Streptophyta > Magnoliopsida > Alismatales > Alismataceae > Alisma > Alisma plantago-aquatica. Next base: position 1,125,360,992 of record OY856409.1, on the reverse strand, counting down.
ACCAAACGGTCTTCAAACCGTTTGGAACCAAACGGTCTTCAATCCGTTAAACACCGCTTGTTTTTCACTAAAACATGAATATATATATAAACTCATTCATACCAATTTATATGCTAACACATCACTTTTTCATTTTCAGAAATGGCTGCACCAGCAAAGCAACCAACCGGAACTCAAGACGCACCCTTCTGGACACAAGAGGAAATGATAGAGGACCGAGCCAAGCTCTAACAGATTATCGATACCTACAACAAGACCGGGAAGGCCCCACCAAAGGTCAACATCATGGCAATCTTATGTGAGATTGACCGCATCAACAAATGCCTAGCTGAGGCACCTGAAGAAGAAGTGGAAGAAATCTCTTCCAGTGACGATGAAGGCTCTGAATACGAGCCACGTTCTGAGGAAGAGTCCCCAGCTGAAAAATCTAAGGGGAAGCGAAAGGCCCAGGAAGCCACCACAACTCAGCAACCAAAAAAGCGGGCAAGGAAGCAAGTTCATCCCGTCACTGCAAGGGAGCAAACCCTGGCAGGAAACTCTCCACCAACCACCACCTCCGCTGCCGCTCCCGCCATCATCACTGTTCCTTATTTCCCTCCCATCACCACTACAACACCACCACCAGAAAACCTCTACATACACACCCTTCCCTCCATTGACAAAACCCTAAAACCTACAAAGTACGTCTGCTCCAGCGTACTGCTAAAGATGGGGATCTACGATAGAATCCTCACCATCCTAGACAACGCTAACCTCTCCAGAATCTGTTTCGTCCCCGAAATATAATATATCAAACCCACCACAGAATTCTTTACCCATCTCACCAAAGAAACGGTGGACATTGCACATAGAGCAAGGGACGGAGGTGACCGCAGGCTGGTCACCAAGCTTTTTGGCAACGACATCACTATAACTGAAAATCTTCTGAATGAAATCTTCATCGACAACCCGGAGCATCTCAAGATGGCCAAAGCTACAGGAACGGAAAATTCACAATTCAATAGACACACCTTCTGGAAAACATTAACATGGTTCCCAGCTTATGAGGCAAAGACATGCAAAGCCTCCAATATCCATTCTGGGTTCGTGCGTACACTTCACAAGATCCTCACTGGTGCGCTCTTCCCCAGAACGGAGAGTGGAAATGTCATAACCGCTGACCTTTTTCTCCTATGGTCAATACTGAATGGAAAACCGGTCAATATTGGCCGACACTTGATACAAAAATTCTCCGCCTACGCCATAGGGAAGGAAATCAGCATGGGTGGGCACATAACTTCGATAATCAAATATCTCAGGATGGACAGATTACTTCCGTGCTGCACAAAAATCAAGGGCGACATACTTACCAATGAACAGACTTTGAAGAACTCCTACATTATCAAAGAAAAGGATGCCAAATTACATTACATCTTCTGCCCAACTGTCAAATCTTCCAGGACCCTGTTACCACTTCCGGAGCTAGCGGACTACGACAAAGACAAACTTCTCTTTACCGATGAAGAGATTACCAAACTCCTAGCTCCGGTTAAAGCACAAGCTAAGACAACCCAAGTGGGGCAGATCGAGCTCAGTATCACAACCTCGGCAGATCGTATAACAAAAATTCCAGTGAAGTGACCTTCCAAAAGGCTTTCGCAGCAAGAACAGCTGTCGGGGACACCAACATCAAAACCACATCCAGAGCCAGAACCCACCCTCCCCGAAGAACAAATCACCACCTCATCTCTAGACTCCTTCATTATGAGTCTAACCACTGATCTTACCACCACTCCACCACCCTCCACCTTCCCACAATTCACCACTCTTCCATCTTTCTCTACAACTACACCACCACATACATCCTCCACTTCACCCATTTTCTCCTCGGGCATCCCCTTCTCTACCACTATGCCCGAATTCACCACCACATCCATCTCTGCAGTCTTTTCCCCACCACTATCAATCCCACCTTTTTCACCATCAACATTACCACCTTTCGCATCCACTACCACCCCACCACCGCTGGTGACACCATCTATAGTCACCACGTAGTTCGCCGAACCATCAATAATGTCTCTTCTGCAGGACACTACACCCTTTCCATCCAGACCCCAACCATCCCACCCTTCCATAATCGGGATCCCTTTCACTAATGTCGGTGAGGAATTTGGACGTCAATTCGACACCATCTGAAACCTCCTCACTGACCCTTCTAACATTATGAACTCCATTTTTTCTTATGTGCAGGACTATCTCAGCAGGTAGCCAAGATCAACGAACAGAACCGTGCCTTGCCGAACATCCTCCAAGGTTTTCAGCAACGACAAGATGTAATGGCCAGGCAAGTTGATCACGTCGACAACCAATTCAACAACTTGCCCGAGCTGATCCTTGGGGTAAAAAGCTAGCAAGAAGCAATGGCCAAGCAAGTCGATGAGATCTCTACACAGACTCAACCTCTTCCTGAGACTCTCCGCGAGCTCAAGCAGTACCAAACAGCTCTTAGCACGTGCTTGGATAACATCAGCAACACTCTCACACAGTTTCACAATTGCCAAGAGGAGTCGACGAACAATGAAATCCAACAATTACGAGCTACAGTAACATACCTTACAGCACGACTCCTCTCTGCCGAGGACAGATACAAATATCTCAAGGAAACACACGATGCACTGATCGAAACACACAAGCATGTGCAAGTGGTGTTTGACGAGTTACAAACCATCCACCGGCAGTGCAAAAAGACAGCACACAAGAAGCTAACAGACAAATCCACAGTTGACAAAGAAGGCGATGATGAAGACGAAGATGACTCCGACTCCTCAGGTGATTCTAACAATGATACCACCTCTTCAGATGACAAATCTGATGCCCCAGACAACGCTGGGGAGGGCCCAGGCCAAGGAGCAGAACCTTCTCCTAAAGGATATGACAAAGACCACCAAGAAGGTGGACATCATCCCAAGTCCCCCACCCACAACGAAAATGTAAACATATCATATGGGGACCAATTCCTCGATTACTCTGCCTTGGGATCCATAGGGGAGTCTGCGAAAGATGCGACCTTTGCTGAGTTCCACCAATGCATTTTAGGAACCAGCACCAGCCCACCAGCAAAAGCCACTCACCCCTTTTCTGCACCTGACCAAGCAGTGCCCTTTCCGCCAGAACAGGAAGAATCAGAACGAGTCCGTTTAGATACAGATGAAGAACTCGATTCTGCTTCCATTTTAGATGAAGATCTGCAAGGCTATATAGATGATTTGGAACAAACTTCTTCACCCCCTCCGCAGGAGCTTCCCCCGCCACCACCTCTACCGCATAAGATGCACAATTTAGATATGGCAGCCATCTCTACACTAGATGCTCAGGGCATCTTTATCCTAAACACTATTGTCGACGATGCCAAAGAGGGGGAGGACATCATCTATCACAATACAAAGACTAAGCGTAAGTTGACACGCAACGATTTCCGCAACATCATGCGACCACGGTCAACGATGTCAATGGCAATCTTCCGCGTCCTACTTGCCAATTGTATAGAAGTTTATAGAAGCTCTAAGAGGTAGCAGCCAGTTTTTAATGCCTCACCTGCTCTATCTATAGGCTTGTTATACAAGGACATACGAGCAAAGTCAATAGAGCGGTTGCGCGCTGGTTTAGCACGGAGGGCACGTTATCTTACCGTGCCATTTCAAGTTTCCGATCACTGGTTATTTATGATTGTGGACACCGAGGCTCGGGACGCCAAGGTGTACAATTTTTGCGCCACTGAGCTACCAGCCGGAACAATAAATTTTTTTGGAGAAGAAGCAGGAGAGGCAAGATGTATACCTTTCTGGATTCTTAAGCTAATTTGGGCTGCACGCCCGTCCCTACGCTAGGACTAGAGCCAACCTTGGTTCCAAATAATAAACCCGCAAGTCCAAGCTACTGAAGGATCCGGGGATTGCACTTTCTGCACTATCCGTCACTTTCAAGCGCTAAACTAAGAAATCCCCTTTACCGATCTGGTCGCCGAAGAGTTTCACTCCCTGCGAGGGCGTTACGCCATGGAGCTTATTTGTGATAGGAGGTTCTTCAAGGACCCGACAATGGCACCAAGTGACGTCCCCCGTTACCTCTTTTCAGCAAGCCAACGTCTGCAATGGCGACCTTTCAGACAAACTTTAAAAGAACTAGAGAAAAACAAACAACCAGCCATAGTTCCCGAGCAAATAAAATGGGACCCTTCCTACTTTGATCTGACGCAAGATAAAGGGGACGTCGATCTTTTGTCAGGGTCACCCATTAGGAGATCGCCATCACAAATGGTGCCCCTATCTGCCATAGAACCAACTTTCCCAGATTTCGACCTCAGTGCCTGCAAAAGCCTCTCCGACAATGAACTTTGTCTCATCATGTCACGGCTCTACGCCGAGAAAGATGACCTTGTTTTCATGTCCGATGAAATTTTAGTAATGGCAGACGCATTACGAGAAACTGTGCAGTTCAAGGGGTCTCTATCCGTGAGCTTGATGGCTGCCTATCAATTTCTTATCGAACGTAATCACCCTACAACCTATATGGCATCCTCATATATGAAGGATGATCTGCTACAGCTAAAGAACTTCAGAACAACTGAAGCACTAATTTCCTTCCTACAACATACAACACCGAAGTTCATCATGCTCCCCTTCCTTTACCATGAGCACTGGATGCTTCTGGCAACAAACTTACACGAAGGAACAACTACCATCTATAACAGTTCCGACATCCAGTTCAATCCCCGACAGAAGAGCTACATAGTGACACCAAAGATGCCCACGGAGGTGGTGGCGAAGGAATGTGTAGACAGACTAATCAATCTTCTAAGTCAGCACACAAGGGCATACAACAAAGAACACTTTCATCACCCGACCTTCAACCACAAATGTCCCCAACAAATTCGGGAATCCAACGACTGCGGCTTTCACATCCTCCACTGGATGTACACCATCATGGCACTTCAAAGACCAGTAGAGGATATGACAGACGTGGATTACCACGCCCTACGTGGAAAGTTTGCAGCTAATCTACTCAGAACACCAGGGGAAAACTCAGGATTAACAGAGGCTTGACGCCCTTGTCCGTGTACTTCTCAACCTATCACTTTGGCACTCTGTGGATAGAGTGAATGATAAGTTAGGGGGGAGTACATTAGATAAGGGAGAGGTATCATTTCTATATCTCCATCTTCTCTTTCAATTCCGTACAAAATTTTCCTAGTTTCCCTTACACATTTAGTTTCTATTTTAAATAATTCACCCAATAAAGAATCTTTAGAATAAAGTCACCCCCGCTAACTCTAGAATCAAGTCAGTCCTCAAGAGCAATAACAAGAATAGCACATAGACATGCAATGGCGAGTTAATAAATCATCTTCACTCAATTTTCATGCTTCTGTTTCAATTCTACATCTGACTCTCCACTGGACAACATCAGGGCCGCAATAAGCCAAAACAATCTCAAGGATGAGAGAGACATCAGGTGACATCCAAATCATGAAGCCTTGCAAGTGGACCACTAGTAGAAACCAAATAAGTACATGTCGAACAACTCTAAGAACAGTTTTCTTCTCTCCAAATAAAAGAGGCTTGGCCGCCCAAATCAAAATCCCTAAATATCCAAATCCCAAGCCTGTGAGTTTACAAATAAAAGCCAGAGTGTTGAATAAAACCATGAGAGTTGTGCCATAAATAAGGATCTATATGAAGAACCAACAAAGGTCTCGCCCGACCGGTACATTCAGCTGCCCTGAAGAAGGCAGATGTGTCGCGCCCGGTAGTGAAACCCTAAGGTATCTAAATATGTGAAAGGATGATAAAGGACTCGCCCGGCCGGTACATTCAGCTGCCCTCAAGAAGGCAGATGTATCGTGCCCGGTAGTGAGATCCTAAAAGCATAGACAACCCCTCCCCCACTTGAAGGGGGAGTTACAGACTAATCCTTTAGCCAACCCTCATACCCACTCTAGTTTCCGGTAGGATTTTCAGAGGAGTATAAAACTGATTAGAGTCAACAACATGCACCGAATAAAGGAAAAGTGGTCCCAATGCGGGCTAAGATATGGAAGAAACCTGAGATCCAAGCAACTCTCACTACCTGAAAGAGTTAAGGAAAAAAGCTCTGATACAACCTTTGGAGATCTCATGTTTAGAATTGAAGCAAGAGTATGGAAATCTTAACTGAATAAAATTGCCTCGCCATTACATGCCTCAGCTCTATCTAACTCGAGGACAAGCTAGACTCTAAGTTAGGGGGGTGATGACCTCCAATTTTGTGATGTTATCTTAGTAATATTCTTTAGTTTTCCACATTCTTTCTCAGATAAAGTAGACAAAATCTCTAACTATTCCCTTTTATTGCAATTATACTACTAGATTAACTTTTCTCCTTTTTACTTACAGAAAAAGACATTAAAAAATCACAAAAGACTTAAACGGTCCCAAGACCGCATGAAGCCAACCGGTCTCAAGACCGCATGGAGTCAAACGGTCCCAAGACCGCATGAAGCCAACTAGTCTCGAGACCGCATGGAGTCATACGCTCTCAAGACCGCATGGAGTCAAACGGTCCCAAGACCGCATGAAGCCAACCGGTCTCAAGACCGCATGGAGTCAAACGGTCCCAAGACCGCACGGAGTCATACGATCTCAAGACCTCAGAGTCCAAATGGTCTCAGAGTCCAAACAGTCTCAGAGTCCAAACAGTCTCAGAGTCCAAACAGTCTCAGAGTCCAAACAGTCTTGGACTCCAAATGGTCTCAGAGTCCAAACGGTCTTGGACTCCAAACGGTCTCAGAGTCCAAACAGTTTCCAAGACCGTTTGGACCCAAACTTCACCAAACCGTTTGGAGTTCACTTGAGGTTTATAAATAAGACCCAAGGGGTCCTCCCAAAGACATCAAGTTTTTAGACGCCCAGAGGCTGCCTCCATCACTGTAGAGATGTTCCAACTTCCATCCTCCGCCCAGAGGCTGCTGGTCTAAGATCCACATGCCATCTTGAAGCTGCTTTCTTTTTCTTCGCCAAAGAAGGTGGGAAGAGAAGACCCCGTCATCGAGCAACCTGTGAAGCTTGAAGATCATCACTCTCTTACTCTCTAAGGGGTTGACTTTCCTCTCTCCTTTGTGGGGATGATACTCTCTCTCTCTCTCTCTCTTCTCACCTCCATCTTTGTCCTAGCTATGAGCGAGTAGTCTCTTTCACTAGGGTGCGGGGAGTAGCCCCGCTACCCATGCTTTCATTCCATGTAATGTAATCTATAGTTTGCAATATAGAGTTACTTCCTTTACAGTTCAACATCAATCGCTTAATGAATGCTTGTTGCTTGATCACCAACTTGTGTTATCTTTTATCTCTTAGTATGAATTGACTATGTTTGTACTACCTGATTCGAAACTCGATTGAATGTTGGTTCTTGGTGCATGTATCCACCATGCACCTGTTTCGGTATCTAGGAGTGTTTTCAAGAAGTGGAGTAAACTCACTTCCAAATGTTGTACTTTTATACTATGAAATGGAATCAGTTGACGTATGAAAGTGCAACTTTGGTAAGTCGAGAAACACACTTTGCAAAGGGAATGATGCAAAGAAGTTGACCATTCGTTCGGGGATGGCTGGCGTTGCATCATTCCCACACTTCTTGTAGTTAGTTCTCCGAAAAGAAACTAAATATACGAAGATACTAACTGTTTAAGACTCTTTTTGCAGGTTGTGTTTTATGTTGCATGTCTTGATCCATGTTTAGTGGCGGTGAAAACCGATCGCACCCTAGTGGCTTCTTATTATTGTTTAATACCCTTAAATCTACTTGCTTTACTTTACTTGCTCTTAGTTTAAAAACAACCAAACCAACCTTTTGACCTAAATACCAACTAATAAGAGATTAAGTGAAATTCTAACGTTTTTCATCTTGTTGTTCCCAACAAGACCGTTGTCCCGTGGATTCGACCCTTAACTATACTACGATAAGACTTCCACGTATCTCAGCATACGTGGGTGGAGTTATCGATCTAGTATAAGCAAGGCTAAACTTAAAGACTTATCATCTTTAGGATTTTTAATGGTGCACACAACTCCACGCAAGTGGAAGCTCCATCACATATCGTGACTAATGAGATTCTATCATCAACCAACCCACACTCCACTCTTATGTGTTACTAGCGTCTATATTCCTTCTATAGTAACAACCAATTAGGGGCACTATAAGAATGTTCATACTCTTAGAATCTATATGATCTTATTGTTCAAGCCACGTACTCGAATCCATACATCATTGAGTATTTTCATTCTATAGACATTCACAATGCTTCCTCATTATCTCATAATTGAGTGAAATAGAATGAATTGGAAGCTTGCCTTTATGAATATTAATCAAATCCTTTATGTTATATGCCATGTCCATCATCACATGATTGTCTCTCTGGGCATACCATACTAACACCTTACACAGATAAAATATGACATACATACACATCTCAAATGAAACATAATTTCATTGACACATAATTGATTATACAATGACATATAAGCCACATAATTTTATTCTAAAAAATTACCATAGTTAAATTACATGATGTGGATAATATATGACACTAATAGTGTTGGGTTTTGTGGAGAAAATACGTGCGGCGGAAGCAATAAAATCCACGCAACCCGAAATAGGATCTCGTCGACAACAACGTATTCGGAAACAGGTTTGCGGGATATACCTTATCGCAGAGCAAGTCCGGCGATGTCCCGTTTCACGACAGTGCAACACTGCTGACCTACACGGACAGAACTTCTCTCCCGTTCGCTGTCGCAGGTTGATCCGGTGGCACTGCTTTGCGGCAGTGATGTACACCGCTCGTGACGCATACAGGTGGTCATCGACGTCCTCCGAACGTAGGCGTCAAGGCGTCTGTGTCTCTACTTCATCCACGCGGATGGACGGAATCCACGTCGTGCTTCCCAAGCCGGCAGGAAGGAGTCGTGTCTCTGCGGCGGCGTGCTAGCGGCGCGTTTCTCTCCTTTCTCTCCTAAGGACGATGACGGCTAGGGTTTACGTGCGTGAGCATAAATGGAAAAGCCTCTCTCTATCTTATATAGATATCGACCGTCAATCCTCCTTTAAACATGATACGAAGGGAAATAGGATTTCCTAAACCCATTGGTAAAAATAAACGTTGCATTAATTAAAACGCTCGTGGATAAATAGAATATTCCAGAATTCATTAATTAACCAAATAATCACATTAATTGATTAATTAATATCCGACTCCATGCAATCGCTTGGGATTGCTCTACGGGCATATATATACCAACAGAATCCCACTTGCACTTAGAGCCAATCACTCCAATATTATTCTAATCCATTACATAAACATTTTAGTAATCAATGTGATTCAGAGCAATTCCAATCAAATCCACAATTATACTTCTATTCCAATACATCCTATGTGTGTGACCCGGTAGGCTCCAAATTACGTTGGCAGTGATATCCATAATCATATTATGATTTCACAAGCAATGATTGGTATCCAGAAAGACTTCATTGCTACCCAAGTAATTGGAGAAGTTGGAGAACAACTTAACCTATCATTCATGACTGGTGTTACATTGATTGTACAGTTCCTTTGTCACTGATATCCGGATTGAACTCGAGTCATGGAATTGTTATCCTTTTCAATGTTCAATCCATGTTCCTTGAACTAGAGCAGACTGTCTGAGATATATGTAAGCTCAATATCACATATTGACTCACATCAGCATGGCCATGCATTTCTCAGTCTCGCTTATCAAGTGGCCAGAATATCAAACTCCCGTAGGAAGGACAACTTCCATCTACATCACTCACAGTCATCCCCATGTGTCACAGTGCACCCAAGCACCATCTTTATGGCAATCCTTATTCAGGATCACAGTGGATGATGTCAAAGTACACTGAATGACATGTGATAAGTGTAGTGACTTCAGGTCTAAGAACCACAATCATCACCATCATTATGAGATGTGACTCTAACTACCAATCATGGTATCCATGTGTCACTCTCAAGGTGGGTCTATCCGATACACTGTTCTCTAACAAGTATCTATGTATTTGGTTTGATATCTCCATATCATGGATAATGAGATTCTTCCATCAACCAACATACATTCTAATCTTATGTGTTACTGATGTCTATGGGTATTTCCACAATAACAACCGATTAGGGACAAAACAAGAATACATACTCTTAGCATACATATGATCTCACTATTCAGGTCATCAACCCGAAGACATATTTCATTGAGTATATCATTCTATAGACATCTATAAGTTTTATGGTCATCTCATAATATAAAACACAAACATATAGATTGGAAACTTGCCTTTATTGATATGATCAATGTAGTATTACAAATTGTTTACATAGTATCCCATTACATTCATCGAATGATATTCTCTATGGGCATACATACCAACATATTCCCACTTACACTTATACCCAATCACTCATGAATCTCAATCCAAGTGATCGAACATGTCCGTTATGTTTCTGCTGTGAAAGTGCTTTTGTGAGCGGGTCAGCCACATTGCTTTCTGTAGGTACTCTGCAAATCTTCACATCTCCTCGTTGTACGATCTCTCATATGAGATGGAACCGCCGTAGAATATGTTTGGAACGTTGGTGCGATCTTGGTTCTTTAGCCTGTGCAATTGCTCCATTGTTGTCACAAAACAACTCAATTGCATCACCAGTGCTTGGAACCACTCCAAGTTCAGAAATGAACTTCTTGATCCACACAGCTTCCTTCGCACCATTAGATGCGGAAATATATTCGGCCTCTATTGTAGAATCTGCAACCGTCTCTTGCTTGGAACTCTTCCAGCTCACAACTCCGTTGTTCAGGAAAAACACAAATCCAGATTGTGATCTGTAGTCATCTTTGTCAGTTTGAAAGCTAGCATCGGTGTAACCCTTTACCATGAGCTCTTCCTCACCACCGTATACCAAGAATTGATCCTTAGTCCTTCTCAAGTACTTTAGGATGTTCTTTACGGCTGTCCAGTGACATTAACCTGGATCTGACTGATACCGGCTCGTCATGCTCAAAGCATACGACACATCAGGATGAGTACATAACATCGCGTACATGATAGATCCATTTGTTGATGCATATGGAATCTTACTCATGTGTGCCCGTTCATCACATGAACTAGGACATTGGGATTTAGAGATCGTAACCCCATGGGACATGGGCAAGTTACCTCTCTTAGAACCCTCCATGCTAAACCTCTTTAGCACCTTGTCAATGTATGTGCTCTAGCTTAGGCCTAGAAGCCTTCTAGATCTATCTCTATAGATCTTGATCCCAAGTATATAGGATGCTTCGCCTAAATCCTTCATAGAGAAAGTCTTCCCTAGCCAACCTTTTACTGTCTAAAGAATAGGGATGTCATTTCCCATCAATAGTATGTCATCCACATACAATATGAGAAATATGATTGTGCTCCCACTAACCCTTTTGTAAACACAAGGTTCATCTTCATTTTGACTAAAGCCAAACTTTTTGACTACTTCATCAAAATGTAGATTCCATCTCCGAGATGCTTGCTTCAATCCATAGATTGACCTTTGTAGCTTACATACTTTATTGGCTTCCTTTGGATCAATAAAACCCTCAGGTTGTGCCATGTACACATCCTCGAGTAAATTCCCATTAAGGAATGATGTTTTAACATCCATCTGCCAAATCTCATAGTCATGATAAGCTGTAATGGCAAGCATGATCCTGATGGATTTAACCATGGCAACTGGTGAGAAGGTCTCGTCATAATCAACACCTTGAATTTGACGGAATCCTTTCGCAACCAATCTACCTGTATAGGTTTGAACATTTCCATCCATTTAAGTCTTCTTCTTAAAGACCCACTTGCACCCTATGGGTCTTACCCCTTCGGGTGGATCCACCAAGGTCCATACCTTGTTGGTGTACATGGATTCCATCTCAGATCTCATGGCTTCGAGCCATTTCTCAGATTCTGGTCCCTTAGTAGCTTCTAGATAGGAAGTTGGCTCATCAGCTATGCCCAATTCGTCACTGTCTTGAGTCACGAGAAATCCAAATCTCTCAGGCTCAAGTCGTGTCCTACTAGACCTACGAGGTTCCTGTGTTACATTTGGAACTTGAAATTCCACAACAACTTGTGAGTCTTCATGTTCCTTATGTACCTCCTCAGGTTCTCTGCTTTCTTGTTGGTCTCGAACTTCTTAGAGCTCTACATTCCTCCCACTAATTCCTTTGGAAATAAATTCCTTTTCAAGAAATACAGCAGTCCTAGCAACAAACACTTTGTTGTCAGTTGGTGTGTAGAAGTAGTATCCCCGAGTTTCCTTGGGGTATCCAACAAAATAGCATTTTTCCGATTTGGGTCCAAGCTTTTCAGGAAATTGTTTCCTAACATAAGCTTCACATCCCCAAATCTTTAACATAGACAAATTGGTACGATTCCCATTCCATATCTCATATGGTGTCTTTTGAACCGATTTGGAAGGTACACGGTTAAGTGTAAACACTGTAGTTTCAAGAGCATATCCCCAGAATGATATTGGAAGTTCGGCTGAACTCATCATTGATCGTACCATGTCTAATAATGTATGATTCCTTCTTTCTAACACACCATTATGTTTTGGTGTACCAGGTGGAGTCCATTGTGATACAATACCACAGTCTCTCAGAAGGTCCTCAAACTCTTGGCTTAAGTATTCGCCACCTCGATCTGAACGGAGTGATTTAATACTCTTACCAAGTTGCTTCTCTACTTCATTCATGAAAGTCTTGAACATTTCAAGAGTTTCTGACTTGTGTTTCATAATATATACATAGCCATACCTACTGAGGTCATCAGTGAAGGTAATGAAGTATTGATAGCCTCCTCTAGCATTTGATCTAAAAGGTCCACATACATCAGTATGTATGAGCCCTAGAAGATCACTAGCTCTCTCAATGTGTCTAGTGAAAGGAGTCTTGGTCATCTTCCCTAATAAACATGCCTCACATGTCTCTAATGATTCAAAATCAAAAGAGTCTAGATAACCATCCTTATGGAGTCTAGATATGCGCTTCTTGTTTATGTGCCCAAGACGGCAATGCCATAAGAATGTTTTGTTTTAGTTGTCAAGTTTTAACCTTTTAGTATTTATGTTATATATGCTAGTCTCAAGTTCTAACAAGTAGATACCATAAGACATAGGGGCGTTGCCATAAAAGATCTCATCTTTAGATATAGAAATAATTCCATTCTTAATGTGAAATTCAAATCCACTCTTGTCCATACAAGATACAGAAATAATATTTCTATTAATGGCAGGTACATAATAGCAATTCTCTAATTCTATTACAAGGCCCGTAGGCAAAGATAAACTAATAACTTCAACTATGGTGGCAGCAACTCTTGCTCCATTAGCAACCCACAACTCGACTTGGCCCTTTCGTAAAGGCTTACTTCTTATCAGATCCTGCATATTAGAACATATGTGAGATCCACATCCGGTATCCAGTACCCATGATGAAGAATGTTTTTAAGTTTATCTCAATAACGTATATACCTGAAGTGGAGATCTCTATCCCCTACTTCTTCTTCCTCAGTTCCTCCAGGTAGAGAGGACAGTTTCTTTTCCAATGTCCAGGCTGGTGACAATGGTGACAACTGCCTTCTTTGGAGATCCCACCTTTAGCTTTGAGCACGGATGACTTTGGCTTCTGCCCAGCTTTAGAACCTTTCTTAGCCTTGCTTTTGCCTTTTGACTTTCCCTTTGCCTTGTTGATCACCATCACAAACTTGGGCTTGTCTTTCTTCATCTGTGCTTTAGCTGTCCTCAACATGCCTAACAATTCTGACAACGGCTTGTCAAAATTGTTCATGTTGTAGTTAATGACAAAATGATTATATGATTCAGGAAATGATTGTAGAATCACATCAGTGGACAACTCTTGACCTAGGGGAAATCCCAGCTTGGATAGGCTTTCCACGTACCCAATCAAGGTGAGTATATGGGTGCCAACTGAGTCTCCCTCTTTCATCTTGCTTTTGAACAAAGCCTTTGAGACATCATATCTCTCCTGTCTTGCTTGATGTTGATACATGTTCTTGAGATGTGTTACCATCTCCATGACATTCATGTTCTCATGTTGCTCTTGCAACTCATAGTTCATTGAGCACAACATCAGGCACTTGACATCCACGACATCATCAAGGTGCTTCTTGTAAGCATCCTTTTCAGCCTTGGGCGCATTTACGGTGGGCTCCTCTGGCTCTGGTGTTTCAAGGACATAGAGCTTACGCTCATGTGTGAGAACAATTCTCAGCGTCCTAAACCAGTTTTGAAATTTGGTCCTGGTAAGTTTGTCCTTCTCAAGGACCGATCGCAACGAGAAAGTGTGAGTGATGGTTGCCATTTGATTGCTACAAAAGAAAAAATTGCATTTAGTCCAAAACATTTTCACTTTTAAAGATTTGATAAATGAGATTAATTAGGCCTTTAATTAGTTACACTCCCACTATTTTATTCAAATTGATAGCCCTCACTATCAACTCAGAAGATTGCAACGCACAACCTTCTAGTGAGCCAATACCCAAAATAATTGGATCAATGCCCAGCCAACGCCGACGTCAAACACCAAATACTAAGGTAGGCAACTTTTGCCAATTGCATCATATGCAACTCTTGGATAGATGATCATGCACAACTCCTTGCCATGATGCATCAATGTGCCTCTAGGTACTTGATCCTATCAAGGTTCCCTAGTTAAGTCCAACCCATAAGCCAACACGATGAGTGTGCACCCTGCGGAGGCAGACCCACACACCCACCATCACACTTCCATGAGATAGACAGTGTACCACGCGGAGGCGTGCCCACACATAGTCGATCAAGCTTTTCATGTGTGTTGCTTTATGGAAGGCAACTAAAACTTAATATTATTAATTGAGTGGTTTTATTAGTACATATACATATCCAAACACCACATACTTTTAGTACGTATCATATACTACTATATCCACAACCACAAACGATAGACATGCAATCACAAACACAAATACATCAGTTATGGCCATACTATTGTAATCCTTTGGAGCAACAAAGGATTACGGTCCACCTATGGTCTTATGCATCTCATGCAACACCTGTGAATCAACCTATAAGCCTGTAATGATCAACATTACAATGAACAACTTCATGGATGCTTCGTGAGGTTGGAACTTCAAGTTGCTTCTTGGAATGGGATCTTCTTGTTGCTTCTCCATGGACGCTCCTTGGAGTTGGATCTTTAGGTTGCTTCTTGGAATTAGATCTTCATGGTGCTTCTCCATGGACACTCTTTGGAGTTGGATCTTCAAGTGGCCTCCTTACTGTGGGATCTGATCTCCAAAACATAAGATAAACATAGCGGAAGCGATTCGATTAACAGCGGAATACAAAAATCACGAGAAATTAAAACTTTTCGAAAACGAGATCTAAAAAAAACCTGAAACTCCTTTTATAAAAGTAAGATGAACTGTTTACATCTCTGATAAATCACTTCTCGAGTGATTATATACGTCATGATACAAAATCTCAAGATTTCAAAATTCTCAGATCAACAAACTCCTAGGACCTGAGTGTACAGAGACGACATAAGACTATTCTAACTACAAGACTAGACAGCACAGTGTTTCCACCTAAAGTCACTGCTGCTCCTGAATTCACTGTTGTTGCTGCTGTCCACCTGCAGATCGGTTCCTTCGACCTCGACGTCCACCTAAAGGTAGAAATCTACGGGGTGAGACAATTTTAAATAATTGTCCCAGTGAGAGTTATAACTCTTCGCCAGAAGCTTTATTATAGCAACCAAGAATATCATAGCCAATAAAAGCTCTAAGGTAATCAGCAGCAGATTGTTATCAATTAGAACAACTACATTTAAGGAATATGAAAAACATGTATACTAAGTAATGTATCATCAACCAATGTATTTCGTGGTTCAACCTAAGCAGATATGCTACGCAGTTGATTATGTTTTACAAACATCATTATGCCCTGCGGAGATGAGGTATACCACTCATACTCCAACCGATCACTATTAAGTCGCATTGGTATCATACATAGGTCATCAAAAGAGCCGGATTCTTATGACCTCATCTTCCTCAGTCAGTATGAGGATCAACATGCAGGACATCTAGTGTCTCTGTTACAATAGCTTACCAGGGTATTCTGGTACTTCGCTATTAGAGTACAGTGGCATTCTGTACTCTCTTTGCCATCGAAAGATTTCTTGTTTATCTCTCATCGATGCGGTATAAAAGATTTCCTCGGGAGATTAGTGTTACATCACCCCGGCATAAACACATAGTGAAGGATTGATAGAATAAAGATACATCTACATCAATTCCTACACTAGGATGTAAGGAAATTCACATCCATATTACCCCACATATTCAAAAGTATGTGCTCCTGGAATTCCCTTAGGAAAACCTGTTTCACCATCATTTAATTCCTGACAATGATGGATCTATGATCAGGGCTCTACATGGTATGATTATACTTGATTAATTAGGTACATTTCAGTATTCTTTTATCATCATACATGTTTTCAAACATTAATCATTAGCATATCAGCTATGAAGGAAGAATACTAAATGTAACAAGCCTAACTCTCATCAATTGTCATTTCTCAATATTCTCATCACAAGTCATCTCTTAAAGCATGACCTTGATGGTATTCATTGCCCTCACAGCCTATCAATCTCATAAGATGCTATTAACAAGGCATCAGGATATATTACTATTCATAAAGCTAACAACATGCTTTCAATGAATATAGTATCATCATCCATACCTGGATATGATCATTCTTATAAAGAAACCTGCATGGTTAAATGAACTGATAACCGTAAATAACTTATTTAAAGAAGTTGTATCTCCCTACTCATACAAGAGCTAGGTTTCCCTAGTTTTCATCAATTAGGGTTTACTATTCACATTACATGTCTTCACCCTAGAATTAGGGTTTACTATTCACATTACAAGTCATCACCCTAGAATTAGGGTTTACTATTCACATTACATGTCATCACCCTAGAATTAGGGTTTACTATTCACATTACAAGTCATCACCCTAGAATTAGGGTTTACTATTCACATCATGATGAAATGATATCATAACATCCTCATGTATGAGAAACGTCATCATTAAAGACCTCAGATAAGATTAAGATTCATCAATTATCATAATTAGGGTTTCCATGATCTCACATAAGTGGATCATACCTTAACTTGCACATCCATGTATATTGAAGGTATTTTACTTGAGTTTCCATTATAATTGGTACTTTCTATCTCCTCTAACTAGTAGATAGTGATTACACCACTCTAGATTAAGTTGGGTTAAGTCCTCATTGATTAACACAAGTCAACTCATCACTATCATGTGATTAGGGTTTGATTAAAACAAGGTATCACTCAATTGAACCTTTTAGGGGCATTTTGGTAATTTACCCACGGACCATCATCATGGGTCAATTCATTAACCACTTAGTCCCTTAACATCTTAGGTTACCATTAGGGTTTAGATTAGATCATCATTGAACCTTTTACACTTTCAAGTGATTAAGTATAATCAACCTTGAAGGTCTCCAGTTGGTTTAGGGTTTAACCTTCAATCTTCAACCCATTTGATTCTTAAACGACCTTGAACTCGTTTAACCTCAAACGACCTTGGACCCATTTGAGCCTTAAATGAGTGTGGACCCACTTGACCTTAAACGAGTGTGGACCCACTTGAGTCTAAACGGGTGTGAACCCATTTGAGTTCAAACGAGTGTGAACCCGTTTGAGATCAAACGAGTGTGAACCTGTTTGAGGTCAAACGAGTGTGAACTCATTTGGGCTTAAACGAGTGTGGACTTGTTTGGACTAAAACGAGTGTGGACTCGTTTGGACTCAAACGAGTGTGAACCAACTTGGGTTCAAACCGCATGAACATAAAGGTGACACATAGGTTATATTTGAATAGGGTTTTCTACGTTGAAGCCTTTAATTGGCCAAACCATGTTAACCACTTACAGATTGAGTCAATTAGGATGAGTATCAATCAATTGGACTCCAATGTGATCCTCAATTGAAAGCCAATTAGGGTTAAATCTAACTCAATTAGGGTTTCCAATCGACTAATCATCAATGTTCAACAATATGATTCAAATCAGAGTTGAACCTATCAATTGACCTCCAATTGGGCCCAAACTTGTCTCAAACGGTCATGAGGTCGTTTGTATGACCTCCAAACGATATTGAGACCGTTTGCCCAAAGTTTGACCAAAAACCAAAATGATTTGTTAAGGGTTGAGCCCTAATTAAATTAAAATCAGCACTTTTTATCAATTTATCAACATCTTGTAATTGGACCCTCAAACCATCAAATTTCTTTAACCCTAGACCTCCAAACGATCTTGGGGTGTCACTAAACGAGTGTGAGATCGTTTGGATGAACCCCGAAATGGGTTGGAACCCGTTTGGGTCCTTCAACCAAAAACTCAACAAGATCTATATTGAAATCAGCAACTTTCACCCGATTAGGGTTAGGTTATTGAAGTGTCTTCAACTCTTAATTGGTTAGGAATTAGATTACAATTATTTGTAGGAATGAAATTCAATACATTATGAACAGGTATCCCAAACGGTCAATGCTTGGTCAACTCACTCAAACGGGTTGGAACCCGTTTGCCCAAAAGTTCAAGTTAATTAGTTTGGAAAATCAGTACTTAATTCAATTCTATTGCCTAATTGATTGGCCTTCAACCTACGATTCCTTTGGAGTTAACCCCTCAAATTTGGTGGGTCATTAGCCTACATAATTGTGAATAGAAAACCCAAACGGTCCATGCTTGGTCAACGCCCTCAAATGGGTTGTAACCCATTTGCCCAAACTGACCAAGTGAACCCGTTTGCCTTTCAAACGGTTTGATCAAAAAGGGGGAAAGACATAAGACCGTTTGATAAAGTACTTTGGTAATCACTCCCATCTTCTTCTACCTCCAGATTAAGGTATTTTCTTCGTGGTTTTAGTTGTGGGAAAGCAAGGAAAGATGAGGAAAAGAAGAACAAGCTACTTTTGCAAATACAAAGATATGCATAAGAAAGCAAAAGGTTTAGAGTTATAAAACCCGCCTTAAGGTCGTTCCTTGAGCTCCAAGCTTCCAAGCTTCAAGTATTTAATGGTGTATTGAGCTCCACAGGTCAGCCAAGGATGTTTATCCAAGGAAAGGTTGGGAAAAGATGGCTAGAACGAGAAAGCTAAGTAAGAAAACTAGCAAACCAACCTTGTAACATGATATCCTCCATGAATTTGAGCAAGATGATGATCAAAGATTACCTAGAACTGCTTGGCCATTCTCCTCTTCTCCAGATCTCTGTCCTAAGTCGGTCTAAGCAAGGAAATAAGAAAGGAAGTGAAGGAAACGTTCCTTTACAAACAAAGGAAGGGTGTATATATATCTTGGGGTCATTTCCAACATAAGGACAACTAGTTTCTCCTTTTCACAACTCGGTCCTTCCTTTCTTTTAGGCACGTCCCTCCTCTTCTTTTATAAGGTAAAACTCCTTATAAAACCAAGAACTAAAGGCAAGGAAGGTCAACTTATCACTAAGGTGCATATGTACATAAGGGTCTCCTTGCTTACATCTTGATGATTTCATTACAAAGGTGTTCCTTATTATATGATTTTTCAAAGGAAGTGCCCCCTTCATCATTATTACTCTAAATGATGTCAAAAGTCATAAAATATGTTCTAGATGGTGTATTTTATAATTTGCACCCCTCATTTGGGTAAATTGCACTTTAATCCAAATTAGGGTTTTTAAGCACAAGGATCATTCCACAAGATGCATCTTGATGCCCAGGCTTGGGAAATCCATCATACCTCATCATATCCACTCAAAAGATGTCTCATCATCAGAGGAACATCTTAACTTGTGAAGTTTGCAAGTTAAACCCCTTATCTGGGTAATTTGCACATAGGTCTCTGTATTACCAAACAATTCTACAACATTGTTTTAAAAGGACAGAAATGAAAATGTATGTTCTTTAGGAACTTAATTACATGCCAAAAGATAATCACAAAGATTTAATTACATATTTAGGTAAAACACCTAGGGTTAACTCATAACCCAGGTCAGGGATGTTACAAATTATCCACCCCTTACAAGGATTTCGTCCTCGAAATCGATAAAACATATTAAGAGAAAAGAGTATGATATTTCCTTCTCATCTCTTCCTCTAGTTCCCAAGTGGCTTCTTCAACACCACAGTGATTCCAGAGAAATTTTACAAGACTTATCTCTTTCTTCTTTAGCTTTTTAATTCTATTATCAAGGATTGACACCGGTCCTTCCTCATAAGTTATATCTTCATTCAATTCTACTTCCATAGGTTGTAGAACTGACTCGGTATCGGGATGACATTTCCTTAGCATAGAAATATGAAACACAGGGTGTAGTTTTTGTAATTCTGGTGGTAACTCTAGTCTATAGGCTACCTTTCCAACCCGTTCAATGATTGGATAAGGCCCTATAAATCTAGGAGCTAACTTCCCTCTCCTTCCAAAACGAAGGACTACTTTCCAAGGCGAGACCTTGAGATACACTCTGTCTCCAACCTGGAACTCCAACGGTCACGACGCTTGTCAGCATAAGATTTTTGCCTATCTTGTGCAGTCTTAATCTGTTGTTGTATTACTTTAATCTTTTTTGTAGTCTGCTGTACAAGATCATGACCTAACAATTGATGTTCACCAATCTCATACCAGCATAAGGGTAATCTACAACGTCTGCCATACAAGGCTTCATAAGGTGCCATATCAATACTATGTTGATAGCTATTGTTATAGGCAAACTCTATCAAGCTTAGGTGCAGATCCCAAATTCCTGTTAACTGGAGAACACATGCTCTCAACAGATCTTCTAAGGTCTGTATAGTCCTTTCTGACTGTCCATCCGTCTGTGGATGAAAGGCTGTACTAAACCTTAACTGGGTGCCTAGTGCCCTATGTAGCTGTTCCCAAAAATGACTTGTGAACTGAGGACCTCTGTCAGAAACTATGGTGACGGGAACTCCGTGCAAATACACTATCTCTTGAACATATAACTGGGATAACCTTTCAGCAGAATAGGTTGTTTTGACAGGTAAGAAATGTGCTGTCTTAGTCAACCTATCAACAATTACCCAAATGGAATCATGTCCTTTGTTTGTTCTAGGTAGACCAATAACAAAGTCCATGGTTACATGATCCCACTTCCACTGTGGTATGGGTAAAGGTTGCATTGTTCCTGCAGGCTTCTGGTGTTCAGCTTTAACTTGCTGACACACTGGACACCTCAGAACAAACTCAGCTATGTCCTTCTTCATCCCAGGCCACCAATACATATCTTTCAAGTTTCGATACATCTTGGTGCTTCCTAGATGCATAGAATACATTGAAGAATGAGCTTCTTCCAGGACTAACTTCCTCAGGTTATCTACATCTGGTACTATCATCCTCCCATGATAGCATGCCACTTGATCATCTGATTCATGAAAACCTTCTCGCTTCTCATCATCATACTCAGATCTGATCTGATGAACTGCAACATCAACTTGTTATGCCTCCTTAATCTTCTCTCTTAGGGTGGGTTTGATATGCATCTCAGCCAACAACCCGACAATCCATGACACCTTCATCTGTACATTGTCTTGCCTTAAGGAGATAAGCATATCTCTCCTAGGGCATACTAAAGAGTTTAATTGTGCCCTATCAGAGGATGATGTTACTGATTTCCTACTCAAGGCATCTGCAACTACATTGGCCTTTCCTGGATGGTAATCTATTGTGCAATCATAATCCTTGATTAACTCCATCCAGCGACGTTGCCTCATGTTAAGCTCATGCTGAGAGAAGATATACTTAAGGTTTTTGTGATCTGTGAAAATCTGGAATGTCTCTCCGTAGAGATAATGTCTCCAGATCTTCAGGGCATGAACCACAGCAGCTAACTCCAGATCGTGTGCCGGATAATTCTCTTCGTGTTTCTTAAGTTGTCGTGAAGCAAAAGAAATCACTTGCTTATCCTGCATCAACACGCATCTGAGTCCATTCTTGGAGGCATCACAGAAAATTATGTATCCTTTTCCTTGCTTAGGTAACACAAGCACAGGTGCACTTGTCAACCTCTCCTTTAACAGCTGAAAAGACTGTTGACACTTAACACTCCAGGTAAAAGGAACATCTTTCTGGGTTAACTTGGTTAAGGGTAAGGTTATAGAACTGAAATTCTTAATAAACCTTCGATAATAACCAGCTAATCCCAAGAAACTTCAAATCTCTGTTGGTGTCTTCGGTTGTTCCCACTGTAGAACAAATTCTACCTTTGTAGGGTCAACACGAATACCCGAGGCAGATATCATATGTCCAAGAAAAGATACTTCCGGCAACCAGAACTCACACTTGCTAAACTTAGCATATAGCTTATGTTTTCTTAGCAGAGTTAGAGCCTGTCGGAGATGTTGTACATGCTGTTGAGCGTCCTTACTATAAATTAGAATGTCATCTATGAAGACGACAACACACTGATCAAGGAAAGGTCGAAAAACTCTATTCATGAGTTCCACGAATGCAGCCGGTTCATTGGTTAGTCCAAACGACATAACTGTGAACTCATAGTGACCATATCGTATCCTAAAGGCAGACTTGGATATGTCACTATCCTTAATACGAAGTTGATGATATCCAGACCTCAAGTCTATCTTTGAGAAGACTATTGCACCACGCAACTGGTCAAAAAGATCATCAATCCTCGACAACGGGTACTTATTCTTTATTGTTACTTTATTTAATTGTCTGTAATCAATGCACAACCACATTGACCCGTCTTTCTTTTTAACAAACAAAACTGGAGCACCCCAGGGTGAAGTGCTCGGTCGGATGAAACCCTTCTCAAGCAACTCTTGAAGCTGCTTCTTGAGTTCTGCCATCTCAGCAGGCGCCATCCTATACGGGGTCTGGGCTATAGGTTGTGTATCTGGGATCAAATTGATTTCAAAATCAATTTCCCGAGGCGGTGGCACACCTGGAAGTTCTTCAGGAAATACATCTTCAAATTCCCTGACTACAGGAACTTCAGCAGGGTTAGGACTCTCCATGGTAGTATCTACCACATGGGCCAAGAATGCATAACATCCTTGTCTCATCAACTTATCAGCAACCATCGCTGACACAAGACAGGTGGGTAGAATCTTTCTCTCTCCTTGAAAGATCCATGTGTTGCTTTCATCAGCAAACACAGCCTGCTTGGATTCACAATCCAAGACAACCCTATACCTTTCCAAGGTATCCATCCCAAGAATTATATCAAATCCTTGCATATCAAGTGGTATAAGGTCCACTTGAATGCGATGATCAGAAAAGAAGAGGATGCAGGGAGAGCATACCTCCTGCAAAATGGCAGACCCACTCAACGGAGTCTCCAAAAACAAGCTATCTGCCCTATGACTAATTGTCATATTGCAGTTACGAATCACTCTCCGAGTGACAAAGGAGTGCGGAGCACCCGGGTCAATCAGAACAGATACAACACAGGATTTAGACATATCAGAATATAAAAGTTCCATCTGACCTGCCACTACCCGTGGATTGACCACTGCATCTGGTGGGTTCATAGCATAGAACCTCGCTGTCGCCTGGTGTTGAGGTGGTGCTGATGATCCATCTTGAGACATTTGTCCACATCCTCGAGCTGCTCCTTGAGATTGCCTTCTCTGTGATCCCTGTTGACTCTGTCTCTGGGGCTGTGTCACACTGACAGGCCTAGACCTACAGTCCTTCATCAAATGTCCCACCTTCCCACAGTTGTAACAGCTCCTCCCCAGTTGTTGTGGTCTGGGTGGTCCTGTAACTGACATTGATGCTGAACTGTGAGTCTCTTGTAGTGGTAGGCTTTGTCCCCTGCCTCTACTCGGTGTCCACTGTGTCTGAGCACTAGTTCTGGGTGGTGGAGATGTAGGTGCAAAGAATCTAGGATTCTTAAAGTCTCTAGATGAAGAACCCTGGAACTGCGGATATCTTTTATGGGTTTGTTTCTTCTTGACTACGGATTTCTCTATCCTTCGGACTGACTCAACGAAGGTAGCAAACCTCTCCCGATTCTCTAGGGCAGACACGGGAGTAGTCAAGTCGGCATTTAAATCCTTCTCGAACCTTCTGATTCTTTCTTCTTCTGTGGCAGCCATGTGCGGAAAAAACTACAATAACTCCATAAACTTAGCTTCATACTCGCTAATGTTCATCATGCCTTGCCTCAATCTCTCAAACTGAGAGATCTTCTCGTCTAGGAAGGTATTTGGAAAATATCTATTGATAAATTCCCGACGAAAATCCTCCCACGAGATCTCCACTCCAGGCCTCTTCTGCTCTTCCATGGTCCACCAGTGACCAGCACTTCCCTTGAGAAGATAGATAGCATGTCTAACCTTCTCAACTTCTGGGATGTTGAGGATTCTAAAAGCTTTCTCCAACTCGGTTAACCACAGATCGGCATCTACAGGATCAGCTGTTCCAAAGTATTCGGTTGCTCTGACACGACGAAGTCGCTCGAACGTCTTACCGATACCTTGTCCTTCAGGCTGGGCAGGTACCCTAGGTGCAGGCATGGGCATCGTGTCAGTGATGTGTGTCATAGCAGTCATAAACAGCCTGAACATAGTTTGAACAGCTGGGTTTCCCATGTCAGCTGGGTCAAACTGAGGTGGTTCTCTGGGTGGCTCAGGTACAGGTTGCTCTATTTCTAGGTTCCTTGCACCTTCTCGAGGAGCAGCAACACTACTTTCGGCCTCGTACTCCTCCTATGGTCCAGACATCCTTAATTATCTTCTTCTCCTGTGGAGTAGAAAACTCTATTAGATAAGAAAGAAATACTAAGGATAGACTTTACACTCTAAGTCCTATGTCTCTGTAGACTCAGTGAACCTAGAGCTCTGATACCACTTAATTGTGGGATCTGATCTCCAAAACACAAGATAAACATAGCGGAAGCGATTCGATTAACAGCGGAATATGAAAATCACGAGAAATTAAAACTTTTTGAAAATGAGATCTAAAAAAAACATGAAACTCCTTTTATAAAAGTAAGATGAACTGTTTACATCTCTGATAAATCACTTCTCGAGTGATTATATACGTCATGATACAAAATCTCAAGATTTCAAAATTCTCAGATCAACAAACTCCTAGGACCTGAGTGTACAGAGACGACATAAGACTATTATGACTACAAGACTAGACAGCACAGTGTTTCCACCTGAAGTCACTGCTGCTCCTAAATTCGCTGTTGTTTCTGTTGTCCACCTGCAGATCGGTTCCTTCGACCTCGACGTCCACCTAAAGGTAGAAATCTACGGGGTGAGACAATTTTAAATAATTGTCCCAGCGAGAGTTATAACTCTTCGCCAGAAGCTTTATTATAGCAACCAAGAATATCATAGCCAATAAAAGCTCTAAGGTAATCAGCAGCAGATTGTTATCAATTAGAACAACAACATTTAAGGAATATGAAAAACATGTATACTAAGTAATGTATCATCAACCAATGTATTTCGTGGTTCAACCTAAGAAGATATGCTACGCAGTTGATTATGTTTTACAAACATCATTATGCCCTGCGGAGATGAGGTATACCGCTCATACTCCAACCGATCACTATTAAGTCACATCGGTATCATACATAGGTCATCAAAAGAGCCGGATTCTTATGACCTCATCTTCCTCAGTCAGTATGAGGATCAACATGCAGGACATCTAGTGTATCTATTACAATAGCTTACCAGGGTATTCTGGTACTTCGCTATTAGAGTCACAGTGGCATTCTGTACTCTCTTCGCCATCGAAAGATTTCTTGTTTATCTCTCATCGATGCGGTATAAAAGATTTCCTCGGGAGATTAGTGTTACATCACCCCGGCATAAACACATAGTGAAGGATTGATAGAATAAAGATACATCTATATCAATTCCTACACTAGGATGTAAGGAAATTCACATCCATATTACCCCACATATTCAAAAGTATGTGCTCCAGGAATTCCCTTAGGAAAACCTGTTTCACCATCATTTAATTCCTGACAATGATGGATCTATGATCAGGGCTCTACATGGTATGATTACACTTGATTAGTTAGGTACATTTTAGTATTCTTTTATCATCATACATGTTTTCAAACATTAATCATTAGCATATCAGCTATGAAGGAAGAATACTAAATGTAACAAGCCTAACTCTCATCAATTGTCATTTCTCAATATTCTCATCACAAGTCATCTCTTAAAGCATGACCTTGATGGTATTCATGGCCCTCACAGCCTATCAATCTCATAAGATGCTATTAACAAGGCATCATGATATATTACTATTCATAAAGCTAACAACATGCTTTCAATGAATATAGTATCATCATCCATACCTGGATATGATCATTCTTATAAAGAAACCTGCATGGTTAAATCAACTGATAACCGTAAATAACTTATTTAAAGAAGTTGTATCTCCCTACTCATACAAGAGCTAGGTTTCCCTAGTTTTCATCAATTAGGGTTTACTATTCACATTACATGTCTTCACCCTAGAATTAGGGTTTACTATTCACATTACAAGTCATCACCCTAGAATTAGGATTTACTATTCACATTACATGTCATCACCCTAGAATTAGGGTTTACTATTCACATTACAAGTCATCACCCTAGAATTAGGGTTTACTATTCACATCATGATGAAATGATCTCATAACATCCTCATGTATGAGAAACGTCATCATTAAAGACCTCAGATAAGATTAAGATTCATCAATTATCATAATTAGGGTTTCCATGATCTCACATAAGTGGATCATACCTAAACTTGCACATCCATGTATATTGAAGGTATTTTACTTGAGTTTCCATTATAATTGGTACTTTCTCTCTCCTCCAACTAGTAGATAGTGATTACACCACTCTAGATTAGGTTGGGTTAAGTCCTCATTGATTAATACAAGTCAACTCATCACTATCATGTGATTAGGGTTTGATTAAAACAAGGTATCACTCAATTGAACCTTTCAGGGGCATTTTGGTAATTTACCCATTGACCATCATCATGGGTCAATTCATTAACCACTTAGTCCCTTAACATCTTAGGTTACCATTAGGGTTTAGATTAGATCATCATTGAACCTTTTACACTTTCAAGTGATTAAGTATAATCAACCTTGAAGGTCTCCAGTTGGTTTAGGGTTTAAACTTCAATCTTCAACCCATTTGATTCTTAAACGACCTTGAACTCATTTAACCTCAAACGACCTTGGACCCATTTGAGCCTTAAACGAGTGTGGACCCACTTGACCTTAAACGAGTGTGGACCCACTTGAGTGTAAACGGGTGTGAACCCATTTGAGTTCAAACGAGTGTGAACCCGTTTGAGATCAAACGAGTGTGAACCCGTTTGAGGTCAAACGAGTGTGAACTCATTTGGGCTTAAACGAGTGTGGACTCGTTTGGACTCAAACGAGTGTGGACTCATTTGGACTCAAACGAGTGTGAACCAACTTGGGTTCAAACCGCATGAACATAAAGGTGACACATAGGTTATATTTGAATAGGGTTTTCTATGTTGAAGCCTTTAATTGGACAAACCATGTTAACCACTTACAGATTGAGTCAATTAGGATGAGTCTCAATCAATTGGACTCCAATGTGATCCTCAATTGAAAGCCAATTAGGGTTAAATCTAACTCAATTAGGGTTTCCAATCGGCTAATCATCAATGTTCAACAATATGATTCAAATCAGAGTTGAACCTATCAATTGACCTCCAATTGGGCCCAAACTTGTCTCAAACGGTCTTGAGGTCGTTTGGATGACCTCCAAACGATCTTGAGACCGTTTTCCCAAAGTTTGACCAAAAACCAAAATGATTTGTTAAGGGTTGAGCCCTAATTAAATTAAAATCAGCACTTTTTATCAATTTATCAACATCTTGTAATTGGACCCTCAAACCATCAAATTTCTTTAACCCTAGTCCTCCAAACGATCTTGGGGTGTCACTAAACGAGTGTGAGATCGTTTGGATGAACCCCCAAATGGGTTGGAACCCGTTTGGGTCCTTCAACCCAAAACTCAACAAGATCTATATTGAAATCAGCAACTTTCACCCGATTAGGGTTAGGTTATTGAAGTGTCTTCAACTCTTAATTGGTTAGGATTTAAATTACAATTCTTTGTAGGAATGAAATTCAATACATTATGAACAGGTATCCCAAACGGTCAACTCTTGGTCAACTCACGCAAACGGGTTGGAACCCGTTTGCATAAAAGTTCAAGTTAATTAGTTTGGAAAATCAGTACTTAATTCAATTCTATTGCCTAATTGATTGGCCTTCAACCTACGATTCCTTTGGATTTAACCCCTCAAATTTGGTGGGTCATTAGCCTACATAATTGTGAACAGAAAACCCAAACGGTCCATGCTTGGTCAACGCCCTCAAATGGGTTGGAACCCGTTTGCCCAAACTGACCTAGTGAACCTGTTTGCCTTTCAAACGGTTTGACCAAAAAGGGGGAAAGACATAAGACCGTTTGATAAAGTACTTTGGTAATCACTCCCATCTTCTTCTACCTCCATATTAAGGTATGTTCTTTGTGGTTTTAGTTGCGGGAAAGCAAGGAAAGATGGGGAGAAGAAGAACAAGCTACTTTTGCAAATACAAAGATATGCATAAGAAAGTAAAAGGTTTAGAGTTATAAAACCCGCCTTAAGGTCGTTCCTTGAGCTCCAAGCTTCCAAGATTCAAGTCTTCAATGGTATCTTGAGCTCCACAGGTCAGCCAAGGGTGTTTATCCAAGGAAAGGTTGGGAAAAGATGGCTAGAATGAGAAAGCTAAGTAAGAAAACTAGCAAACCAACCTTGTAACATGATATCCTCCATGAATTTGAGCAAGATGATGATCAAAGATTACCTAGAACTGCTTGGCCGTTGTCCTCTTCTCCAGAGCTCTGTCCAAAGTCGGTCTAAGCAAGGAAATAAGAAATGAAGTGAAGGAAACGTTCCTTTACAAACAAAGGAAGGGTGTATATATATCTTGGGGTCATTTTCAACATAAGGACAACTAGTTTCTCCTTTTCACAACTCGGTCCTTCCTTTCTTTTAGGAACGTCCCTCCTCTTCTTTTCTAAGGTAAAACTCCTTCTAAAACCAAGAACTAAAGGCAAGGAAGGTCAACTTATCACTAAGGTACATATGTACATAAGGGTCTCCTTGCTTACATCTTGATGATTTAATTACAAAGGTGTTCCTTATTATATGATTTTTCAAAGGAAGTGCCCCCTTCATCATTATTACTCTAAATGATGTCAAAAGTCATAAAAGATGTTCTAGATGGTGTATTTTATAAGTTGCACCCCTCATTTGGGTAAATTGCACTTTAATCCAAATTAGGGTTTTTAAGCACAAGGATCATTCCACAAGCTGCATCTTGATGCCCAGGCTTGGGAAATCCATCATACCTCATCATATCCACTCATAAGATGTCTCATCATCAGAGGAACATCTTAACTTGTGAAGTTTGCAAGTTAAACCCCTTATCTGGGTAATTTGCACATAGGTCTCTGTATTACCAAACAATTCTACAACATTGTTTTAAAAGGACAGAAATGAAAATGTATGTTCCTTAGGAACTTAATTACATGCCAAAAGATAATCACAAAGATTTAATTACATATTTAGGCAAAACACCTAGGGTTAACTCATAACCCAGGTCAGGGATGTTACATTTACATCAAGTTTACAAAAACTAAAACTAATCCTATCTTTATTACATCATATGAGTACAAATATAAAAGGAAAGAATTAATTACACTTTGAAATAAGATATGAGGCTCAGCATGCAAGCAGAATACTTTATACAAAGGATCCATATGTAACCATTATACATCCATAGAATTCACAAACAAACATATCCACAAGATCGACATCCACATTCATTCACAA
This sequence comes from Alisma plantago-aquatica, assembly GCA_963693085.1. Classification (NCBI taxonomy): domain Eukaryota; kingdom Viridiplantae; phylum Streptophyta; class Magnoliopsida; order Alismatales; family Alismataceae; genus Alisma; species Alisma plantago-aquatica. Next base: position 1,125,330,935 of record OY856409.1, on the reverse strand, counting down.
CATTCACAAAAGGGGATTCTAGGCCATAACCGTGCATGCACTCACCACATAAAACAGATTTTAAAGGCGACGTGTATGGTATCATAGGTATATCTACATATACGTATATACATATTAAAATTGCAGTACTTGTAATGTGGGACATTCCCCATTAAAAAAAATTTGACTCCCACACAAACAATGCGGTGTACAGAGGGTCGAGGGGAGGACGCCCCTCGTGGAGTCTCAGGGGCAGAGCCCCCAAAAGGTCTACGGAATTTCACTTTCGTGCACTTAGGAAAATTAATATTTTCCATAGTCGACCCCGTCCAAAACATCAAAAACAGAAGCCTGCAGCGTATGTAGAATTAGGTTTAGATTTGCACATTAGTAGGTTTAATTCACATCGTATGCAACATAAAAATAGTATACAGCGATTCGATCATATCGAAACTAATCCAAATACGCCGTAGATCGACGCTGCTTTGATACCACTGTTGGGCTTTGTGGAGAAAACACGCACGGCAGAAGCAATAAAATCCACGCAACCCGAAACAAGATCTCGTCGACAACAACATATTCGGAAATAGGTTTGCGGGATATACCTTATCATGGAGCAAGTCCGGCGATGTCCCCTTGCATGACGGTGCAACACTGTTGACCTACACGGACTGAACTTCTCTCTCATTCGCTGTCGCAGGTTGATCCGGCGGCGCTGCTTTGCGGTAGTGATGTACGCCGCTCGTGGCGCGTACAGGTGGTCGTCGACGTCCTCCGAACGCAGGCGTCAAGGCTTCTGCGTCTCTACTTCGTCCATGCGGATGGACGGAACTCCACGTCATGCTTCCCAAGCCGGTGGGAAGGAGTCGTGTCTCTGCGACGGCGTGCTAGCGGTGCGTTTCTCTCCTTTCTCTCCTAAGGATGATGACGGCTAGGGTTTACGTGTGTGAGCATAAACGTAAAAGCCTCTCTCTATCTTATATAGATATCGACCGTCAATCCTCCTTTAAATAGGATACGAAGGGAAATAGGGTTTCCTAAACCCATCGGTAAACAGAAACGTTGTGTTAATTAAAATGCTCGTGGATAAATAGAATATTCCGAAATTCATTAATTAACTAAATAATCGCATTAATTGATTAATTAATATCCAACTCCATGTAATCGCTTGGGATGGCTCTACGGGCATACATATACCAACAAATAGCCCCTTTGTCATGCTTTTGATTGTACAATATTGAACTAAATTAAAACTTACATCTATATGAATACATCTTATCTTTGTAGGCATCTTAAAATGAATTTGGGAAATATATTATAGATTCTTCCACTACATGAATTTATTCCACTCAAATTTTCTATTCAATGTTTCATGAATAGCCTAATAAAGACCACACAACTATATATGTCCATATATTCAGTAACAATTGGAATATCCCATTTCCATATGCTCCAATTTGCAATCACTATGGTGATAGCAAGAAAGGACTTCATGTGCTTCACCACATCCTCACAAATTGGGCAATATAAAGTCCATTTTTCTCCCTCTTGACTGGCCAGACTATTCAACATTATGAACTACTTCATAGGGAAGTCAAAGCAAACAATGAATAAGTTTGTGGTGGAATATCAGAATCATGTACAACATGTTTAAAGTCACAATTTCAGTAAACATGAGAATAGCCACAAAAGTTTAGTGAGTATATGATAGATGTAGAGATGACTTAAAACACAAAATCTAAAATCTAAGAGGTTCCAATTTCTGAAGTAGTCTAACTTGAACATGTCATGAATAATGTTAAATTCACAATCCTCATTAATTTTCTTAGAGGAGCCTATGCTGAACATAGCATTTTTCTACAAAATAAGGCAACATAGACATCAAACAATAGGAACTGATAAAATTAGAATGGGAGCATGTAAATAGAATACATCAATGAATGGAATTTGGAACTAGGAACATGACAACAAGAACAAGGAGTGGTAGAAAAGGAGCAAGAAGGGGGATTAAAGGTAGGAAGAGTAGAAAAGGGAAAAAAGTTGTGGAGGATGACAAAAGGAAAAGGACGATGACAATAAGAACAAGGAGGGAGACAAAAGGAATAAGGAGGGGGAGTAAAATAAGAAGGAGAACGTGACGATGAGACCATGAACAATAAAAGAGAGAAAAGGAACAAGGAGGAGGAGTAAAGGAAGAATGAGAAGGAGAAAAGGAACAATATTTGCACATGAGAAGAAAAGAAAAGGTTTGCAGAGGAGAAAAGGAAGAATGTTGAGGAGAACAAGAACAATGAGGGGGAGAAAAGGAAGAGGCAGATGATAACATGAACAAGGAGGGGGATTTAGAACAAGGACGATTAGAAAAGTAACAAGGAGGGGGAGAAAAGGAAGATGAACAATGAGAAAGGAACAAGGAGGAAGAGCTAAGGAACAAGGGTGACCAGAAAAGGAATAAGGAGGGGGAGAAAATGAAGACAAATGATGATAAAAGGAATAATGAGGGGGAGAAAAGAACAAGGAGGGAGAGCTAAAGAACAATGATGCTCCAAAAAATAACAAGGAGGGGGGGGGGGAAAGGAAGACACATTATGAGAAAAGGAACAAGGAGGGGGAGTAGATGAAAACCATTGATGTATCACAAATATAGAAACACCATGAACATTAGTAATATAACACGATTGCACCAATAATGGCACTAAACCAAATTAAAATTGGAACACAATGATGATCACGATGGTACACACACATATAAGCATCAAAAGATGTAATCTCTTCATCCTTTTATCTGTCTGCTCAATATTCATTCTATTCATTGCATGTATGTGTGAGCCGATGATGTCGTCGGTGATGAATCATCCTTCTATGTAAGAATGGACATCTTCTTCTATGAAGGTTGTAATATCATCCTCCTCCTTATGGTTAATGTAATAATCACAAAAAAACAATAATAAGTTTACTGACTGGTTTGTCGAAAGAAAGGTAAATTGAAACAAAAGATGCATAGCCTAAACTCTATAATGTTGTTGTGCCATATCCAATTTAACATCTCAATGTGCACAATCTTGATAGTGGGTAACTTACAGTGCATGACTTCAGACCAACAATGCTTGGAATGTTTCTTCAAGACCAAACCCTTGGATTTCTGACAACATGGTTCAGTATAGAACTGGCACAATTGGCGCATCAATTTCCATTGGAAGTGCATCTTGCTAAGCCCCCCCTCCTCCTCTTCATTGGAGACAACAAGAGAATGTGTTTGCCTTGGGCGCATGCCTCTGCCCTAGGTCTTTGGATTGAATATTGCTTCACCATGCACCCCTCCTCATCATTGGAGACCATGACAGAGCGCTTACACTCTCGTATGTCACTGACCTCAGGCGTTGTTGTTTCAAGACACTTCTCAGTGTCATTGGTGGAGACATGACTGGAAAAACCTCAGTTTCCTTAAAGCTCAAGGGATGCCTAGAGAAATCCCTATACATATCACTAGGCTCCTCATTGTCATTTGAAAGACATCAAATGTAGGAGTTTTCCTCTGGGTATGGTCATGATGGATGCTATTGTTGTTGCAACTACTTCTTCTCATTAGATTGTTATTGATGTTTTTTTCTTCTGAGGCTACTGGTTCCTGTTAGGTTGTTATTGCTCGAAAGGGAATGAGAGAATGGTCAGACAAATGCAACTATTGTCATCTTTAGAAAATGGAAGGTTGGTCATCATTCTGCTGTCTAGTTGATCATCAACAATCGAGTCTAGTGAGGCTTACTGGTAGCCAAAGCGACGCCACAACATGGGTGTGGCAGTTGATGGGTTCCAATGAATAAGCTACCACAATAGAGATTGGATGCCTATGTTGGAGAGTAGACGATACAAATCTTAAAATCCCAATCAAGTGGTCAAATCCTTATTCAGGACGTCCTGACGAAATGGGCTGTCAACACCAAATATGAATTAACGATTGTTGAGGAAAAGAAAGGAAGTGTGAAAGGAAAGGGAGAGGATTCCTTGTTTTAGGGGTGCGTATTATGTTGGATATTATTCAAAATTCTCACTATTACAAAAAGGTCCTTGTATGATTTAAAACGAAAACACAAACTTATACTCTTAAACAAATTTAACTATTTTTTTTTTGGGTCGCTCAAAATACCTGTTACTAATAAAGCCAAAAACTTCAGGTACAAAGTGTGCCCCTTGAGGAAACAAAACAGATCCCAAGTCTCCACGCAGGGAGACATAAAAGGGATCCAACAAAAGAAGACACCAAACTAAGAAAGACTAAGAGAAGGGCAGGATACAGAAAATCCTATAAGACCTAGCAGGGGAAGGGAGAACATCCATGACCAAAACATAGCACCCACAAAGATGCCTGAATGAACCCCATCACTGCTGCCAACTCAAAAGAGCAAGACATCACCTGTCCCAACCCCAAGAACAAACTCAGCAGGAACACATAAGATAACAAAATGAGGAAGGCATGACTGTCACTCAAAGTCTTTCTCCCTGAAGTAGTGGACATCTGCACCTGGTCATTACTTCATTCAAACAAACACCCAAAGGTATATCCTACATGTAACAACACTATCGGCACACTTGAACGCCTTACATTCAACACCTTGAAGGATTTCTAACCCAGCTATAACAGAGGAGTCAAGATGCAGTACAAGGTCCTTCCATTATCTGACTAACGATTAATGTCCTTGAGCTAGACAACTACCGTTCCACCACTGGCGTTTGAATCATTCCCTGAATGTGTGGGATCCAAGTAGGAATTCATCTCCTCTTCATCAGTCGACAATCAACTGAATACCAAAACCCTGCAAGGCTCGACTTGACGCGACAGTAGCAAGGATTAGGAGGAGAAGAAGAGAAAAAGCCTCCCTCTGATCCCAACCCCACATAAGACCCTTGTAATCACAGAGACCCCCCGTCGAACACCTTGAGGGCATTAGAACCTCTTGGCTATGAAGAGCCACACACAACAGGGGAAGCTTGGAATGTTCTCCCAGTCGTCACGGATTTAGAAACGAGAGACCCATGAAGGAGCCCGCGTCAATGACAGTGGAGAAGCACTGCCGCAGGGCAGCAAGGGTGACCCAGGCCATCCTACGAGGATTCGGCCACCACCTCCAACGGAATACGCCTGTTGGCCGAGGAGAGAATAGTCTTGCATCACCCAAAGGAAGACCGCCCATCACCTAAAACTTCATAAGAAGATGGATCGTGAGCGCAAGTTGACCGCGATGCCTTTTAGGGAGAGAGGTGGAGGTCAAAAAAGCAATGCATTCGGTGGAGGATTCTCAGCCACACAACAAGTTGAGGACCATCACCTGACGAATGAGACCTCCTGCCGCCAAAGGTGTCATGGTATAGACCCGTCGAGGCTAATGGAGCTACCTCGATCACCGGAGAGCAGGTGTAAAAGAAGAAGGAGGAGCAGAACCCCCCTATCTTAACTGTGGCGACGCAACATCACAAGGACTTAGAACTAGACTGGGATCGGTTCCTATCCCTACACCACGCTTGAGTGGAGCGGATTCGACCAGGTCAAAAACATCGATCCACAGATTGGGTTGAACCTTGCGGCGCTTCGCACTGCTATGTCCAGTGTTGTTGAGGGAGAGATAATGACACCGACTCCCACTAACATTCCATGGAAGATGCTATGAAATCAGATCTAGCCTACCTTGGTTTGGGCCAGGGGAGGGAAGCTCCTAGGGGAAATGCCCCCTCCCCCCAGCGGTGGCCACCAGGGAGAGACTAGAGAGAAGTCAGAGTGAAAGCCCTAGAGAGAGGGAGCGGATTTGTCTATATCTTGCCAATTAAAAAATTTAACTATTGAGTATGCATCGTTACTATATACCAAATAGTAGTCTCCTCCTTTACATTTTCTCTCTCTCCTTCAAGTAACATCTTTCTAGAACATAGTCTACATTTTTTGTATACAATCTTTTTTTCTTCTCATTGATTAATATTTAATGTTTGGCATAGTACCACAATATGATGGTTGAAGTGGAGGAGTGCAACTGGAGTAGTATGTGACTAGAATATCCCTCTCAGATTGAAAAGTAAGTTTTATAGAATAGCTATATGGCCAACCATGCTATATGGGAGTGAATGTTGGGCTATGAAGACATAAGGTCTCAACAAGATGAATGTGTCCAAAATGCATAAGCTGAGATGGACATATGGGAAGATGAGAAAATATCATTTGAGGAATGACTATATCAGAAACAAAATGAGAGTGGTGAGCATCCATGACAAGTTATGTGAAGGCCGTCTAAGATGGTATGAACATGTGCAACACAGACCAACAAATGCACATATTCGAAGTGAAGTTATAGAGTCTAGCACAACTAAAAGAAGTAGAGGCATACCTAAATTAACTTGGGAAGAGTTTATAAAGAGAGATTTGGAATCTTTACATCTTGTTTAGAGTTGACCCATAACAGAGATGATTGAAGAAGAAGGATACATGTAGCCGATCCCAACATGGTTGTGATTGAGGCTTAGATGATGATGATGATGATTATGATAAATGAATAATAATCAGCTTAGCAATTTCTTTTGACCCCAAAATGTTTCCAATCTGACTTTATAGTTATATCAAAGTACCCTTTTTGTTTTCTAATATTTGTTTTGGAAACTTTTTATGGGCTCTTTATCTTTCCTGTAAGCATCTTATATAATTGTCCATTGCCTTTATTATTTTACTTTCTACTTCATACATCAAACAATTCACTTTCATGTAGAAAATTTGGGTCAAAGTTAGTTATTTTACTTTCTTCTTTCTTTTAAATCTATTTTATTTTCATTAATTTCCACTCTAACCCTTTTATTGTTTAAAAAATAATTATCCTCTTTATTTATGTTACATATTTCATGTAAATTTTTTACTTACAAATTGTTTCTCAAACAATAATGAAAATTATTTAAATATTTATAATTATGATAAATTTAAAGTTTGTTCATCCTAGTTAAGTCCTTTAAAAAGATGCATGTTATTATAGTACTCATGCAAGAACATGGGAGTTTGGGATCTGATAGAAAGGAGTAGAGAATCATCCAGCCATGATTTGGGCCCACACCTCAGTTGTGACGAACCAAAATCTAGGATCTTATCCTACCCCTTGATTAGAAGGTTAATATGCTTGATTCCTTTTTTGGATAAACAAGGATAAAGTTATACCTTGTTAAATAATATTAAAGAATATAACATAGTATGTGAAAATTGTTCATCCACATAAATTGAATAATCTAAATATGTGTTAACATGAAGGTAAATTCATGAAAAATGTCACATATATTTCATTTTCTAACAAATATTCACATAATAAATAAGTAAGAGGATGATGTGCTTAATACATGTATTAGGATACAAATTGGTATTTTCATGTGTTAAATCATCTAAATTAAAGTGGAATTAGTGAACTAAATATGTTAAATGAATAAAGTATGGAATTTTGTGCACAATGATAAAATGTAATTCTTTTGGTAACAATGTGAAGATAATGGTAATGTAAATAATAAATAATGATATACTATTATAATAATATAATGGTAATGGGCCTAAACCATAGTTATATTAGTACTCATGAAGGAAATCTCAAATCTCAAAACTGGATGACAAAATTGTGATCTTTGGGTTTCAATTAGCTTGGATGCCAAGTTTCACAATAGTTAAACACTCCTAGATGCCTTAATTTCATTAAGGAAATAAAGTATAACATAAGCTCAAATGTATTTAATAATATAATTACTTATCCTAAAAGTGAAAAAAAATCTCAAAGTAGGTTTCTTCATGCTCAATTTAGCCTAGGTGCCAAATTTGAGGATGTTGGAACTGGTTTGAACCCTCAAATGAATTTAGGAATGAAAGAGATAAACCATTTAAATCAAAACATTTATTATTTCAATTTTACCTATAGTTTCTTAGATTTTATGGGTCACACTACTGATTTTCTATATCACTAAGTTCTCGATAAATCCTGTCAAACACTTTAGCGTTGTGTGGCCTTTCTGTGCATTGTTGGATTTCGATCGTGTGGGTCGGGACTCATCTTCAACATTGATCCCAAAAAGGAAATAGATTAAGTAGTACTCCTTTATCAGCATATGGTCTCTATCTCTCTGGGTTATATATAGTTCTCTAATTTTCTCTCCCTCACTCTCCTTGTACCTCTCTAAACCTATTGACCTTAGGTTTTCTAAGGTTTGTGGTCTCCACACCCCAGTCGATGAGAGCCCCCTCTCCGCTCCCCTGTTTCCACTATATTCTAGTTCCCTTTTCTTTTTCCCACATCTAGTCCTCCAAGCCCCTATAAATATATCCCTTTACCTACACATAGCATGTTTACAACCACCTGAAACTCCCTTTTTGATTGGTTTTTGCATTGTCACCTTCTCCAACTCATTTCCAGTCATAATGACCCCATCACCTGAGGTGAGATCATTTCCTTAGAACTCCCAGGAAGTCATCTAGAACTACCCAATATGCTAGTATAAAGGTATCCTATCTATGAGACAGTCTCTAGTTTGATGCTTTAGCTTTCCCCCTTTTTGCTATAATGCCTTCTATTTTTTGATCTAGAGATCACTTCTCGCACTCATGATCATCTCCTTGCTTGTTTTCTCCCTTCCTGACTTCGATGCATAACTGCATATCTATGTTTGTTTTCTTTGGATTATGTGCTTCCTTTCCAATTGATTTTCTTATTTCCAACTTTTCATCAACCATGACGGTTGAAATCCCTGATCTTGTTCAATAGCTTCTTGGGTCTGAAAGTGGAAAACTAGTCTTCTTGTGATGTTTTTGGTGGATTTGAGACATACACACTAGTTCTAGGTTTGACTCCTCCCTCAGATTTGATGTTGAATCCCCCATTCTTAGGTGAGAAACTATGGACAATCTGTTCTACCTAGGTTGTCCCTCACTATGATTTTCCTTACACATAGATCTAGGGGTAGTATAGTCTTTTTGACCTTCCACATTGTTTTACCCACACACTATGGATAATGAGGGCCAAGATTCTAGGTGGCAAATACCTATTGGTCCAAGTAAGCCTAGTACAAACATGTTTTTAGTTTATTTGTTCACGTGGCCTTTTTTGAATCCCTTATTGGTCAATATTTCTAAAATTCATAAATAATTCTTTGATTATTGAAAAATTATAATCTATTCAATGGTACCACTTTCAACACTCAATTCCAATCTAATAACTATATAAATTTTATGGAATTTGTGATTGGTTTGAATGTCTAAAATCCACAACTAATAATCTACAAGTCGGAAAAACTAAGTAAAATGTGATATGAACTCAAAAAAATAATCTACAAGATGGTATAATTTTTAGGGTTTATTCAATTGATGTGAAACTAATCCTAAATCTATATAATATGTTTAATAGGTGTTGTGGAGGCCCTAACTTGGACCTAGGGTTGACATTGGAGATCTTTAGACTCAAGCCATGGTATGCTACATCTGCATGAGTTATATTGAGCAAACATCTTATTTTTCTATCCCTCCTAATGTATGTTGCATTTGCCATTCATCATATAGAGAAATCACATATATTCCTTCTTTCTTATGGTCCTATGGACAAATTATCCTACATAATTTCTCTCTCTCCTGAGAATCTATTTCCTGTGAAAGATTCTATGTTGATTCTGGTCATCTTACTTTGATGGTTACTCTTATTGACTCTAAATTATACTTTGATTTGTGATGAAACCCTAATTGTGTATGAGCTATTTTTCCCGTTTTGTGGTGGATGTTTTATTTTATACATTTATGTGATGGAAGCCTCATTAATTATATAATACGATTGAAATTCCACCTACCTCTACATTTATGCATGCTTGGTGATTCAGTAGCTCTAGAGTAATGGAATGCATTGATTTTTTGGTTTTAGTCCCCTGGGATTTTATTCCTCTATGTGATATTATCAGGCGCTAAGTTATTTGTCCTCCTACCATGCAATGATCTTTTAATCCTCCTACACTTTTATATATTGGGATGGAGGACTGTATGCTCCATACCCTGACTTGTATGCCAAGGGAGTTTGGTTGTGTTCCATTCTCTGTCAAGTTATGGGTTATGTGGCCTAACTACCACTGACTTTACATTTACAGTAGTGCTATGCTTATCTCACATGCATGCATGTTGATACTATAGTGATGGGTTTTGTTCCCTTATTCTTTATATGTGCTTTTGTGGCACAAATCTTATATTTTATTAACAACAAGTAGTTTTGTTGATTATCATCTTATTTCTTTCCATATCCACTTGATATCCACTTGGATAGTACTTTTCCTATTCTAAGGGAAACCTTATTATATTTGATGTCATTTTTCCCTTATATTTCTCAATCCTCGATTAATATGCTTGTACCAGCTTTTATTCTAACAACATCTATTTTATCTTCTCTTCTAGGGTATGGTTCCAATGCCAGGTTTAGGACATGGAGGACTTGACATGTAGATGTGGACTTGGCTTATGAAGATGATTCTTAATAGAAGATAGACTTGAGATATTATATATATCCCTCTAATAAGATCTCAATGTTGTACTTTCATGTATAAGCCCCTTAATGGGAGATTCATTTGTAATCTTGTAAAACTAAATATAGTCATTATTTATTAGTATTTTTTTTGTTGAACCCAACGTGTTTCTCTTCCATTAACCAAACAAAGAAAGTATATACAATGCCTATGGGTGTGCCCCAAGATAGGGAAACAAAACAAAACTAACTATCTGTACACTGAATCGGTATGCAAACTTAAAGTATCTAAGTATACTAGGTCCCAACAGTCCTTAGAGATTCTCTTGGGACCACCAAAGATCTACACATACCTCTCGAGCCAAATCCTATGAATAGACAGACCTGCAGCAGTCTTCATCTGGCCATGCAACAAGATAAGATCCTCCATCCACCAGGGACTCCTACCATATTTGTGACTGAACTATTTCCAGATCTCAACGTTATAGGGACATTTGAAGAAAATATGATCGAGATCCTCCTCATCAGAGAAACAGAGGACACACCTTGAAGCTAAAGAGAAACCTACCCTCTTCAGATACTCACAGGTCGAGATCTTATTGAGGAAGCATCTCCACAGAAAATAGGAAACACTCCTCAGAAACTTGCTGCTCCATAACCAAGTACCCCAATTCACCTTTAAGTGCTTCTTTCTAACCAACTCCCAACCATCCTTCATTTTGAAGGAGTTACCACCTTTGAAATGGATCATATCTGCATCATTACCAAGAGGAGACATGTCTTTGAGGAGAGAACTAATAGAATCCACACCTATAATATCATGAAGGGACCAATTCTTGTTCAGGACACAAGAGGTAATAACACCATTCGAACCCTTGCCAAAATGAAGAACCATTTGATCATCACAGCAGTCCAGTAAACACTTACTACTAGGGAGTCACAGATCCTTCCAGAATAAGAAATGAGTCCCATCACCCACCTTGAGAGTAGTGTTTGCCTTCAGAAACTCTCTCATTCCAAGAAGCCTCCTCCACATCCAGGTCGGATTAGATTTGCATCTAATCGACCAAATGGACTCCTCCTTAATATAGCGTCCATGTAACCACTTTACCCAAAGTGACTCTTTATTTGTAGAGATGTCCCAAAGGTTCTTCAGCAATCCAGCTTTGGACCAGTCATGCACCCGTCTCACCCCCAAACCACCTTCCTTCCTAGGATGACAAATAGATTCCCGGGGAACCGTATGCAGATGCTTCACATTGTTGGAGTCATTCCAAATAAAATCACGCATATGTTTCTCAATATCATGGATCATAGCCTTTGGGATGGGAAAAGTTGCTGACAAGAAAATGTGATAAGAGGAGAGAGTAGAAATCACCAAATCAATCCTCCCAGCGAAAGATAAGAGCTTCCCCTTCCAAGAATCCAGTTTCCTTCTGATCTTTTCAACAATGGTGGAGCACATGGATTTCATCAGACGTCCAGTAAACAGTGGAAGGACCAAGTATCTAACGGGGAGCTCCGTCTTCTCAATATTAAGGCACCGAGCAATATCCTCCTGATCAACACATCTACGACTAAGAAAAAGCTGGCTCTTCGTGTTGTTTAAGCTAAGACCAGAGACTTCGCAAAACTGATCAATAACAGACTTCAACTGCTGAGCATAGGGCACAGTAGCTTTTGAGAACAGAAGCAGGTCATCCGCAAAAATAATATGGGAAATTCCAAGCAGATCAGAAGCTTTAGGCGGAGAAATGAGTTCCTTCTTCACCGCATCACCAATAATCGAGGAGAATCCTTGCATAGCGATGACAAATATATAAGGAGCAAGAGGATCTCCCTGTCGAACTCCATTAGAGGCTTCAAAAGAACATGAAGGAGTACCATTAATAAGGATTTGAAAAGATGTAGAATTGAAGCAAACCTCTATCTAGGATAGCTAGCAAGGGGGGAAACCCATCTTTGTCATTATAAATAGGATGTAATATCTCCTAACCATGTCATAAGCCTTAGATAAGTCGGCTTTGATGCAGAGCATAGGACTCCCTTTAGGAGAGGAAAAGGAACTTAGCAGGTCATTAGCTAATAAGATAGCATCACTGATTGATCAGCCTTTAATAAAGGCAAATTGATTTTTCTCAATCACCACATGAAGGATATCCTTCAACCTATTGGCCAGGATCTTCGTAATAACTTTGAAGAGCACATTGCATAAGGAGATAGGACGGAAATCCTTCAAACAGTTAGCACCCTGAATCTTCAGAATAAGGGTCACAAAGGACATGTTACATTCTCTAAGCATCTTCCCAGTATCAAAGAAACTAAGAACATCTTTAGTGATCTCCTAACCAACAATGTGCCAACAAGATTTGAAAAAAGCTCCATTGAACCCATAAGGACCAGGGGCTTTATCATCATCCAGACCCCTAACCACAACTTCAACTTCCTCCTTAGTGACCCACTTCCTGAGATCATGGATCCGAGTTAACTCCAAACTAGGTAAACCCCAGGATTCCTTCCATTCAACAACTGAGGAGGATGAGGAGTTAAATATATTCTTATAGTGACTCGTAATACAAGTAGAGATTGCCTCGGGGCCATTAATAGTGATATCACCTTCTTGCAAAACATGGATACTGTTAATGATCCTCCTGGATTTAAGAGTGGCATAAAAAAAGGATGAGTTCCTGTCACCTTTTTTGAGCCAGGTAGCTCTAGACTTTTGCCTCAGAAAACATTCTTCATCATGAATAGGTTTACTAAGATCCTTCCTCAGATCAACCAAAGACATCTGAAGAACCATGTTACTTGGATCAACCTCAATGTCTCTCTGAGTAGCAACAACATTGGCTTCCAACTCCTGCACCTTTGAAGAAAAATTACTCACACAATATTTATTCCACTTAATAAGCTCTTCCTTAACAATAGATAGTCTCCTATACACCCTATACATAGGTGCACCTTCAGGAGAACTCCCCTCCCACATACTCTTCACAACATCCAGAAAACCAGGTTGAGCCATCCAAGCATTAATGAAACGGAATGGAGTGTTCTTCCTTTTAACATAGAACAAGTGCAAGATAAGAGGACGATGATCACTAATCAAATTGGACACCACCTCTCTCCACATTGAAGGAAAAAGATCCATGAACTTAACATTGTATAAGACTCTATCTAGTTTCGAAAAGGTGCTTAGACCTTTACGGCTATGACTATCCCAAGTAAATAATGGTCCCTTCATAGAGATCTCCAACAAACCAATAACCTCCAAGGAACTATTAAAATCCTGCATGCTTCTAGTAGAGGGTGGCTGCTTACCCAATCTCTCGTTCGAAAATCGAATATCATTGAAATCACCCAAAATACACCAAGGGGTAGATGAGCAAGCTAAAGAAATGTTGTTCAGGGCGTCCCACAATTTGGATATGTCTAGGTCATCATTCGATCCAGAAATTGCAGAAAGAAAGAAAATCAGAATATTGCTACTAACTACCAAACTGCAATGAACAATTTGCTCATTCTCAAAGATTTTATCAACCACCAAAGAAGAATCCTTCCAAAGGATAAGAATATGAGTATACGAGTAGAAATTCTCACTAGCGATGTAATTTGCGCTCGGCCAGACAACCTCCACAATATCCTTCACATCCCCTTTATTGACTCTAGACTCCAAGATAATATAAATATCAGCCTTCAACCTCTCAATTTCATTTCGAATGCGAGAGATCTTATTATGGATACCTCTCACATTCCAAGCACAAACCGATAGGGGACTATCCATTTGGAATGGTAGGGTCTTCCACATCTGCATTACCAACCACCCTATCTTCCACATTAGTATCTTCAAGGTTTGATAATAGAGAGAACTTGTTCGGAGACAAAAGAATATTCCTCACAGAAGAAACCGGCTTAGAAGTCACCCTCGGGGGGGATTTTGACCTCCTCCTTTGAACACTCCAGATCGGGGATGGTGATGGGGTGATAAGGTTTTGAGCTCGCACTTCCACAACATGATCAGTTTGCTCCTTGTCGCTTGAGGAACTCTCACCTACTCCAACATCTTCCACTGCATCACTGAAAACTTCAGGTTCTAGATCATCCTCCACTGGGGTTCTGGACTTCTTCGGGACCCAAACCTGATTCTTATTGGGAGGCATTTCCACCTTCAGTTGAGCTTTCAGATTCTTAGTACAGAGGGCTGATTCATGACCAAAACTCCCGCAACCACTACAAACATCTGGTTTCCATTCATACTCAAAATGAATCTTATTTGTCTGGCCGTCCTCGCACTGCAACACCAAGTCTTCTGGATAAGAGAAATCAGCATTCACGAGCACTTGAAGCTTCACATACTCCAGTCGAGAGAGGTCGGTCGTTAACTGATCAGTTCTGAGAGGTTTACCCAGGAAGGAGCCCACTGTCATGAATAACTCATCGTCCCATAGCTCCAGGGGTAAATCATGAATCTTAATCCAAATCGGGATTTCTGACATTCTCGCCTTTTCCATGGATTCCCCTCGTTCCCACTTCCTAATGATGAGAGGTTTCCTCACAATGAACCAAGGCCCTCCATCTAACGCCGTGGATAAATCTTCGTCATTAGAGAATAACAGGATGAAGAACCCTTCCCCTCTCAATTTGATTTCCAGCGAGCCTTTAACCTTCCACAACTGGGCTAGGAATCTCACCAGAGATGGACAGTGAGGCAACAATCCCACAATGTAGCCCGCCGCCACCCTGCTCCACTTTTGCAGGTTCCTCTCCACAATGGACTTCGGATATAGGAGCATACCATTATCCATGCGAACTGGTACCTTCTTGAATGGATTCACAGGTACATCTTTCTTTGAGGATACCAGATCTGCCCATGAAACAGTCTCTGACGAAACGCCAACTGACCCAAATCTGATGCCTCCCGTCTTCCCAGGGTCTTTGATTTTGGCCACATTGCTCAGATCTATGATATTGCCAACCTGTGCAGCCTTCGACTGAGAAGAAGAACCCCTTACCAGATCTCCCTCATCCGCCGCCGAGGTCTCCCCTTCGTTCGTCACTGGAATCGCCCCCAGATCGCCTCCCATAGTGTTATCGCAGGGTCTTTTCATGCAAGTTTATCCTTTCATATTTATTATTATTATTATTATTATTATTATGGTGTTATAGTTTATTCTTTCATATACAACTATTTGAGAAGTGAAAAATTTACCCATGTTCCAACATATGTTTTTAGTCTGTTTGGATTAGATGAGTTTATTCCTCAAATTTGGTAGAGAGTGGATCCCCTCTCAGGTCCCACTCCTGACATCATCCAGCCAGATTAGGCTAGGTCCAGGCCAAGACTAGCGTGGCTACACCCATCCATGGCATGGTCAATATGAGTGTTGGTTGTATGCCCACACAACCATCATGTGATGATTTTCGTAGGGATACACTATATATTATTTGATTATTAACATAAGGCAATTCCATTATAATATATGTTTCAATATTGGGATAATGAATATAAGCAATAATGTCCTAATACTATTTTGAATCCAAGGCATATGGTTTGGGTTGAGGACCTAAACATGAGATAAATCTATACTCAAGAGTATTTGTTCTTGAAATGTCCATAGTCAGTTATTATTTTGGATATTATAGGATAACAATAATACATAATACTAGTATGTATGCTAAATGATGACTATGTCTCTTTAGTCATGATTTGGAAATCAATTCAGATATATGGGAACTTGTTAGAGAACAAGTTGTACATGATAGAACCAACTTAAGAATGAAACACAGAAGACATGCCATGTCAGTCAGAGTCATGTCTCAACATGATAGTGGTGATTGTGATCCTTAGACTTAAAGTCACTATAATGATCACATGTTGTTCATTGTACTTTAAAACTACCCAATGTAACTCTGAATAAGGGTTGACATACATGTAATGATTTGATGCACTATGACAATGGATTATTGTGAGTGATGTAGATGTCATTTGTTCCTCCATAGGAGTGATATCCTGAATACTTAACAAATGATACTATTGAATGCGTGGCCATACTTATGTGAGTCAATATACGATACTGAGCTCTCAAAATATCAATAGTACAATCTACTTCATAAAACATAGATTGAATGTTAAGAATATGACAAATTCATGCCTCTATTTCAATCTAGATATATGTGACAAAAGGGATTATATGAGCATGGTAACATCAATCATTTACAATTTAAAGTTTTTCTCAACTTATTCCAATTACTTGGGTAATAATGATCTATTTCAATATACCAATATTTACTTGTGAAATTATGAACATAACTGCCAATGTAGTTAGGAACCTACATGTTCACATGCATTAGGATGCATAAGGGAAATAGACTTCACAAATCAAAATATGACTAGAATTGTTATGAATCATGTACATGCTAATTTCCTACCTAATCAGTCAATTGGGTAAGCCATTTGATTGACCATATTATTTGAATCAACTGATCAATTGATTGTCAATCGATCAACCGATCACCATTTCGAGAAAGTGTCCAATCATTCGAATGTATAACCCAATTAGTTGATTGGAGCCATGTAATGACCCCGCCTTCTAGTAACCCCCAATTAAGGGAAACCAAAAGGTCAGAGCCGTTATCCCAATTTCCAGATCAAAGGTTCAACAAATAATCAATAATAATTATCAAATTCTACTAAACTAAAATGAAAGGTTGTAATAAAAATTAACTTCGCATACCTTTTTAAAAAACTTGGACATCTACTTCTATCCACTTCCGGAGTCTATTCTAACTAATCCTCCTTTGCACTTTAATTCTCATTTAATTCCACATATGCCACTTTACTGTTTGTTCTTTTCACTTGTACCTAAAACACTGACAAACATAACGTCAGTTAGCATAAATGAATTATGCTGGTATGTGGGGGAAACAATAATCGTACAATTAATTGTAACAACATATTGCAGTCAAATATCATTTAACAAACAACTTTACGTTTTCAACATAACTGCTTAATCCTTACATACCCTAACCTATGTGCTGTCCCTGCACTGGACCTGGATGCTACCTTCCTTATGGTAGATCCCCATTTAACCCCTCATGATCCTACCTAATAAGTGAATCAGTTTCTAGGGTTGAGTCACATGGCAATACCCATAGGTAGCCCACTCCTTAACTCCTGATATGCTAAAGAGTTGCATGGCACTACACGTAGGTAGCCCAATCCCTAACTCTTGATAGCCTAGACCTTGCTCTAGGTTACCCTTTTTAGCATTTGCAAAGCCACAGAGGAGGACCCAAATCTGATCCAGTCATGTATGCACACTTATGGTGATAGTCATAGTCACTTTATAGTTGCATGAAATAAAAGTCATCCAAGCAGTTATTTTCAGGCAACCGATAAAATAACTGGGAATTGCCGTGAAACTAAAGCAATTATCCATAAGCGTAACCACATACCTGTCAGGATGATTTGAGATAGAATAATCCAATCAATCAAGAAATCCAAATAGGCAAGCAAGCACATTATGAGATCCTGAAATATGCATACAATTTCCTATTATTAATCATGCCATCAAGATCTATTAAACCTAGCTCGCTTCCTAGGGTTTCTAGTCCACTTTTAGGGTTTCCATTGTAATTTAGGGTTTCCCTTCATCTCTTACTATTTTAAACCCTAATTTTATACAATTACTCACAAACCCTAATTATCTCATCTATTCATCATGAAAGATACTAAGGTTATCTTTTAACAACATATAACCCTGATATTAGAAAAAAGCATAATTAACCATCAATTAAATCCATTAAGCCTCTTTTACATTAAAGCTACCATTTTTATCCTTTTAATCCATGACAAGATCATTATGCTCATTTATCCTCAATTCATAGTTCATTATGGTCGAATTCACATATGAACTCTATTTGTAATTAATTCTACCTTTATCCATTAGAAAACCCTAATTACTACATTAAGGGTATTTATCTACAATTAGGAACTTTTATACTTGAAATAGCTTGGAATTATCATATCTCAATTTTATTCACGATTTTGAATAATTAAAACCATTATGAGTCACATTTACTAATATTAAGGTTTCAAGGCCCATTAAAGCATATTTATGCACATGAATTTCTAAATTAAACCAATTACGTGCAAAGTTCATCCTTTTTGTTCTCAATATACCTTTTTACAGTTAACATGTTAATATAAACTTTAATCATCCATTATACCCTACTAAATACATTAATCATCTCAAAATAGGGTTTCTTAATCATTAAAGCATTAAAGTTGATAACTTCCATTACTTTTCGAATTGTAAGAGGAATTAGCTTCTAGATATATTTTTATTGGATTCCCCTCATTTTTCTGAGCAATTTTTATATTTTATGCATGTCCATCTGAGCTACCAATAAGGAGATATGATTTTTGCAAAAATTCACTTACTTGTCGATCAATGCGCGCCACGTCACCCATCTCATGCAATGTTGCCCGCCCATTTGGAAACATAACAAAATGTCTGTTTGGTCCCTACTTAAGTTATCGATGCTTCAGTGCACAAAGGGGTATAACCATCAAATGCCACCCACGGTCATCCTCTACCTCCCGACGCCCTAGTTGCACCGACCTGTAGCCCGTCGGGGGTCTGCCCTTCCTTCCTGGGGGCTCAAGGATCACTGCCGATCACTTCCCTAGCTCTGCCTCCTTCCTCTGCGCTTGGGGCACCACCAGCTCATGATTAGAGTGGCTGGGTTGGGCGGTGGCAGACCTGCAACCCATGGCCACTGTTGCAGTCGTGCAGTAGCTGTTGCACCTGGGTTGGGGCAGGGCCACGATGGTGAAGCCTCTCCCCATCATCGTGGGGTATCCAACTATTATGTCTACTCTATTACGGTCCCTCACTGCTCCATAGATAGAGCTAGCTCAAAGGTTAGGGTTTGCTCAAAGAAGATGAAGAAGGGAGAGAGAGTTACGTGGGATTTCTCTGGAACTCAATCCAGAGGCTCTACCCCTTTATATAGGGGAGGGTATCCACACCCCAGAACGCTTGCCCACAAAGCAAACAAGGATTTTCCTAATAGGAAAGGAATTTTCCTTAATTACAAAATATTTAATTGCTCTTTTCTTTTCTTGTTGCATTATCTTTGCAACTTTGGACTCCTTGAGACCCAAGGAACCCAAGAGGCACGCAATCCAACTTTGGATTATCTTCTTTTGCCTTCTAGAGGTTTCTACATCTTTCTTTTCTCAAAAACTCAATTATTCATTTACTAATTGAATTCCTTGTTATTGGGCCCAATAGCCAATAAAGCCCACAAAACAACCAACAAGGCTATTGTAAATGAAATCCATATATGCAAAACAAATTATTTCATTATTTGTTCAAATATCTTTAATATGAGAAATTACATTTCTCACCAAAAGAACCCAAAAGTTGGGGTTGTAACATCCTTCCCCTCTTATAGGAATTTTGCTCTCAAAATTCCATCAAGCAAACAAACAATTTAGGATAAGACTTTTCCATGTCCATCATTGGCCCCTATGTGGCTTTGCCCTATCCATGGCACTTCTAAAGAACCTTTATCATCACATATTCTTTTCTCTGAGTTCTTTCACCTTGGCATCTATAAACCTCACAGGTGACTCAGGTCATTTCATCCTCCCTTGGGGCTCACTAGGTTCATTGCTCAGCTCATGGCCCGGGTACCTCACATAGTGCTCTAAATTGGACACATGAAACTCATCACACATCACATTATCCTGAGGGTTAAGGTCAAACTTAACCTTCTCCACCAAACCATGTCAAAAGAACCCATGCATCGTGGACTCATCTCTCTTAGCTATAACTTAGAGGGGTCGAATTTTCATGTCACATATTCCCCCACAGTGAACTGCATGTCAGTCTACTTTGCATCAACTTACAACTCATGTCATCTCTGGGCTCCTTTCATCCATTGCACGATCAAAGCGACTTCATCTGCACACACTGTGGTCCTTTCTTGACCTTCACGAGGTCCCTTCACCAACATCATCTTAATGAAGTAGTGACCGACACAACCTCCTTTGCAGAGCTTCTTCACATCCCGATACTGGCTATGGTGGTTATCATCACATCTTACAAAGGACAAAACTATCTCTATGTATCACCCTGAATGAGCACACATGCTTTCATCAGACCCTCTAGTCTGGATCGTACTAACCATTAGTTAGGGGTGATAAATTATACTAACATCGAGTTCTTAATGTATCTACTTCCACCTTACAGAAGTGTATCTTTAGGTTATACTCAAGAACTTTTGAACTCGCATCATGGTGTAGTTGAACCATCTCTCTCATATGTAGTTCAACCGGATCTGTCCCTTGACAGAACTCTTTCTTTCTCTTATTATCTAGGTAAGGAGATTATCCCAACCCATATTGCATCTTGACCTTCCTTGGTCTAGGGGAGACTTACAACATCCATAGTGTTGAACTCCCTTCCCCTCTCGGGGACTCTTTATCCTTTAAATCAATACACTGGGTTACCAGTGCTCATCCTTCACCCCCTGTCATGAATGGAAATATACCACATGCAACTTCATCTTAAGCCTCCAAAGTACTACTGTCACTTACTATCTTCGTAATAAGATGGATGGTGATCTTAAAATCATGATCTCCTGTATGTCATGATTCCTCAAAATTGATTCCTCAGAAACCCTAAACAACTCTAGTCGGGGTTTCATCACCTTCCTTTCCAAAGAAGTGCATCTGAGGTTCTACAACCATCCTTTTATCATGATATGCCCTAGGCTGGCTAACCAAACAACTATTAACTTGATCAACCAATATTGTTACATCTGAGTGTTAGCCAAACTTATCTCTTTTTCCAACTGAGGGTTAACCTAACAACCTCTTCTAGCCTCCATCTAAACTAGGCAGTTGTATCCCATCTAGAGCATCCATTACCACTTCACATCATTAGGTGTTAGGTAACGTTGAATACATACACCTCCATGTATTCCACTTATTATCTAGTCTCATCTCTAACTCTATCTTCATCAAGCAAACTCTGAGCTTATCCTCATGGTGATCAAACTCAACCTTGTATCGCTTGCAAATTCCACATAGCTCATGATAAAACATCCTCACAAGATGACTACCTTAATATTCTTAGTGTTTGTAAACCATCCATGTATCGTTCACTCCACCAGGGTATGTTATCATCTCTGTCCTCATACCTCATGGCAACGTTCTGATGAATCCTCCAGATTCATCTGCACAGTCGCCAATTCTAGGGATTTTATTCCTCATATTGACTGATTTACCCTCGCTTTGGTTCACCTTGAGTGTTTCACTAATTCCTTGCAAATATTGCCTAAATAGTTCTAATCACTAGTTTATTCGATGCTATTCTCTATTACACATTCTCCTTTCCCTCTGCAGATCACCACTAGTCGGTCTTGATCCATTTGGTTTCATCCATGCGGTCTTGAGCGCTATACGGTCCTGGACCCCATGCGGTCTCAAGACCGTATGAGCCCATGCGGTCTCAAGATCGTATGAGCCCATGTTGTCTCAAGACCGTTTGAGCTCATGCGGTCTCAAGACCGTATGAGCCCATGCGGTCTCAAGACCGTATGAGCCCATGCGGTCCCAAGACCGTTTGCCTTGTATACATGACCAAACCGAATGAGCATCTCGTATGTCGATTGCAAACCGCATGGCCAACTGCTGCTACAAAGGACAAGACCGAATGGATTGTGCATACAGCCAAACCGAATGGAGAAAAGAGTAGCAAACCGCATGAGCTGCTAGAAGCGAAGACCGCATGAGCTACTAATCCAAGACCGCATGAGCAAAGGCACTAAGACCGCATGCACATTGCTTTCCAAGACCGCATGGCCTATTGCCATGTGAAGACCGTTTGCTCGTGAGTAGCCTGAAGACCGTTTGCTAAAAGCAGCAAACACAAACTGTATGAGCGGCAGCAGTAGGAAACCGTATGAAAAAGATATTTTACCAAACTGATCCAAGACCGTTTAAAGGTCTGCCCTGTTCCTATAAATAGGACCCCAAGGTTCCTCACTGGGGGGACCATCTCACTACGGCCCAAGGCTGCCAGACCGGGACCAGTGCCGGAACGCCACCAGAATGCCCGAGCACCGTTTCTGACCAAACTTCACCCACAACCTCAGAATCCCGGCCTGAGTCCAGATCTGGTGTGCTGCCAGACTGGGGACAGATCTAGAAGGCTATTCCATCACCATCTCACCTCTACCATCTCACTTCTACCATTGTTCTACCTCATTCTACCCGTGCAATCCTGGAGGTAGACACGACGATCGAGGCGGAGAGACAGGTGTCATCGACCACAACGGAGCAGTCCCGGAGACTGCGACGATCTGCACCGGGCTGTCACAGATCTACTCTTCTGCTCTGACGATGCTTTCTTTCTCTCTCTTCTCTTTCTTTGTTGCTCCCTCTATGAGGAGCGAGTAGTTCCATCCACTGGGGCGCGGAGACTAGCCCCGCTACCCGTGTCTTGTATCTTGTACTAAAAAGATGTTATCATTCCGATTCAATGCTAAATCGTTTCATACATGCTTGAATGTTGGCCGCGTTCTTGTATGCATCTATTGTCTTTCACTGTGGTTTGTCTACGACCGCTCTTGAGACTCGAATACCGATTTAGTTTTGGTTTCTGGTGTGTGTATCCACCACGCATCCGTTTCGGTATCTAGGAACGCTTTCTAAGGAGTGGAGTAAACTCACCTCCATCGTTGTACTTTTGTACTATGAAATGGAATCAGTTGACGTACAAAAGTACAACCTTGATAGGTCGAGGAACACACTCTGAGGAGAGAGTGGTGCAAAGTACTTGACCATTCATTCGGGAATGGCTGATGTTGCAACACTCTCGCGTTTCTTGTAGCTATATCCTCGAAAGAGGGATAGTCTATAAGGATACTAATCGATTTGGTAATTATCGCTCGCTTGTTAGTTTTCCGATGCACATTTCACGAGGTTGAGTAAGATTTTCTCTTCGGAGACTACATATCTTCATTGACACGTAGATACGTACCGAATGAGAGTTACTCAACCCGTGAAGGATGTGTGCATTACTCTTATCCTATAAGACATCGGTATTGTACAACATCCATGTATCTTGCTTACAAGTCTTGCTATGTTTGGTACAAGTACATTTCATGTGTAGTGGTGGTAAATACTCGCATCACCTCAGTGATCCATCATCTTTTTCTAATCTTAGTTTTCAATCCTTAAACTAGTTTTTATTCTTGCCTTTACTTTTGCACGTTTTAGGTTAAACAACTCAAATCAAACTTCTGGTCTTAGATGATTAACTTAGATTGATACGAAACAAGAAAAAGACACTCAGATTCTTAACGTTGTCCTTTGGGTTCGATCCTAAATCTGTACTATGATAAGGCTTCCACACTCTTGTGGGGTAGGAGCATTTATCTAGCACCAGTTGTAGGTAAACCTAGAGAGAACATCAACTCCCTAGGGTTTTTGGTGCATATTAGGACTTCCATTGGAAGAGTAATCTTTTGGTGTAAGTTCTAGCTCCATCACAAAATGGCGTCGTTGCCGGGGACAACGGTATAAAATCATCTTTTTCAAATTTCTTGTCAATTTAGGTTTCTCTAGGGTTTTCGTTTTCTTTTCAAAAACCTAAAAAGTAAAGGACTTAATCTTGCATATCATCTTGGATTTGAAGTGGTTGGTCAAACTTGATAAACTCTTTCTTTGATTTCAGGTACCAATTCTCTTCAAAATGAAGCAGTCAGTGCCACCAACCAATAGTTGTCAATTCTGTGGCGACTATTCTCATGCATCGATCAACTGTTTCAACGTTCATCCTCTCTACGTGATGGCCTTGCGTCAAGTAATCATAAATCATATAGTCGGGAAACTCAGAGCAGCCACTCCATACAACTATGGATATAACGCAGGTTATATTCCATATCGCCCCGGAGGCTACTACGAGAAACCTAACTATGGCGGATTTCAAGGCGTAGACTGCAATACAGGAGGGCAATTGGAAAGCAACTCAAATCAATACTATGATGAGGGAAGCTATTATCAACATCAATCAAACGGGTGCCATGAAGAGCCTTTTCATGAAAATCAACACACATTGATGGAAGAACTATGTGCCTTACAAACATCGGTGGCTCAACAACTAGATGATCAGACAGCCGTGACCAAGAAGTTGATAGCCGACCTTAATCAACTTACGCAACTTGTCAACGCTCCTGAGCAACATGTAGAACTGCCACAAAACTCAACTAAGCACATCTCTAATCCACATGTTGCAATAAATTATGATGATGATTACGAAATCATGTGGAATGTGCCTCCCAATGATTTTCAAGTGCCAGTACAGGGTGGGGAATCATCCTCAGAACCAATGAATGAACTCAAGGATGATACCTTCACCACATCACAAGAAAAAGAATCATTCTTCGAGCCGAAGTCTGACCCGAATAATGACTCTTGCACTATGCTCTTAGATGAAAGAATGAGTAACCAATATGAAGATTTTCTTCAATTGGGAGATAAATTGGGAACAAACTTTAATGTTTATCCATCTTCTCCCCCCATAGACTCAGATCCGACCATACAGATTGAGGGGAAATCATCAATGATTGACTCCTGATATGACAAATATTCTTCAACCTCAACTGTCTTGTCGTCGAATTCCAATGAAGAAGGGTCTACGTTACACTAACTCTACACTCCTTCTCAGTCAGACATATATGAATATGAGACTGATTCAGATGAGGAGACGTATTTTATGCAAGAGACTCAAATGATTCCATTTCTGGAAAAGGATCTGATTTGTCCTTATGAAGACATTTCTGATCATCCGGCTGATCTAGAAACAAACTTCGAGGATGGGACTGACCAAGATCCTGATCCAGAGACAGACCATACCACTCTCACTGATGATGAAATAGAATCAAGGGAGGATTAGGGGTCTCAAGATGACAATCCAATGACCGGTCCTTTCCATGGGATGACACCACCACAAGGAGTTCTGACGGAGCCAGTCCTCGAACAAGAACATGATTTTTCTATTGAATCTCCTTCTAGTCACTTGAACGAGTTGAAAGTGCACCATGAAGAGAAACATGAACCATCTCTTGACTTTGGGACGGATTATGATATTATCATAAACTCTTGTAATGACAAAAAGGACCCCTGGGATGACATCAAGCCACAAATCTATCCCTTTATATCCACTCATCCCTATGAAGAAGCCCCCCCTAACATTCATGAAACTGAGATTTATCCATTACCTGAGCTAGTTTCCATTCCTCTCATAAAAACTCTTCCCAAGCACTCAATTGAACTGGAGGAGTGTTATGAAGAAGAATTGGAACAACAATATATCAGTCCCAATATTGAAGAAATGGGTTCATCAAGGGATTTTAGCCCTCAAAATGATATGTCAGGGACTAATCCCTCTCATGAAGAGACATCACTGGAACTCCTATCTCAGGATCCCATGACTTCCTTACCCGAGCAAGAGTTCATTTTACCAGTCAAATCCTCTTCTAGTTACTTGGATGAACTAAGGATGTTCTACGAGGAAAATCCTGAACAAAACTTTGAAAAGAAGAATGACACTCTTACCAATTTCAACATTGATAAAGATGATGATACTTCTCAAAATAACTCCTCTGATGAAGAAAAGTCATCTTGGCTACTATATCCCACACAAGAAAAGCCAGGTGACAAAATGAAGCTGGAACCGGATCCACCACCTGATCCTAGACAGGAGGAAGTTCAAGTGGCCGACCCTCAATCAACTGCCCTAGATTTTGAATAAAGTAGTTTTACTTTGAACTTCGAGGGTGAGCCACAACTAGAGGGCACAAGTGGGCATAACCTTGATTTCTCGCATAGTCCTCCAGTTTCGACTGCTTATGTTTCACCTCCCTCGTTGATGGGGGAAGGTCTCTAGATTCTTCTGGACGGGCAACGAGGCAAAAGTGATGTGCATCCAAGTCATCCAGAAGACTCATTCAAGTTGCCACAACTTCCCAGCCAACAAGTTGTTCAGACCACTTCCTCATTCTCAGCACCCGCCATCACGAGATATCTTTGTCGGACCTTCTTCCAACTACGAGGACCGCCTGGTTAACACTGTGCAACCTTCCCCTCCATCTTGAACCTAGTATTTGCTCAGAAATGGACAAATTCATAAGTTCAAGGTGGAGGGCGGGTGGTATGACTCTCACTCCACCCTTTATCTTTACTGCTTCATGTTTTTCAATTCTTAGTTTCTTTTTCATAATTTTTCCACCTTTTGTTAGTTTTCTAAAAATAAAGCCTTTATCTAGTCAGCTATTGTTTTTCGAATCTGAGATCATCACCTCTTTTCGTTACAAATTCCCAAGAAAAGAATGCTTAAAACTAGCCAATGCGTGTTTTTCATCTTGAATAACCTATGAATCCTAATGTCAAACCCTAAAATAGGAAATGATGATACACTTCAATAAAGCTGAGATAGATCAAATACATCATGCCTTTATCTGATTAATGGATCTGTTGTATGGATTTCTCATTTGATGTTTAATCATGTCTCTTTTTGAGCAGAATGTGATGGAGAAAAGAGACCCGTCGCATGGAATCGCTAAGCAATCTGCATCATGATCCGAACTCTCTTCTACACTTCTTCCTTCATTTTCATACCCCTCTGTTCACTAACCATGCCAAAGTTTTAAGTTCGGTGTGGCACGCCACACTCCTTTCTAGTGAAAACTAGAACATTGCCGAACTTTAAGTTCGGTGTGATAAACCACACCTCTGCAAAACTCTAAGTTCGGTGTGGTACACCACACCTCTTTTTCCACTACCGCTTCTTCCATACCCCTCAATACATAACAGGGGCGTACCACCTTCTCATTTTGCTTCAAAGAGTATACAATGATGATTGTGCACATACCGAGGTTGGTGAAAAATCTACCCCGATTCCAAAAAGAGGCCTGGCAGCCCAAATATGCAAAAATCCAAAAATACCCTTTCTCCTAAGCCAAGTGAGAATGAATAAAAGCCAGAGTGTGAATAAAAACATGAGAGTTGTGCCCTGAATAAGGATAACCGATAAAGGTCTCGCCCGACCGGTACATTAGCTGCCCTTATAAAGGAAGATGTGTCGCGACCGGTAGTGAGATCCTAAGGATCCAAAAATAACCCCTTACCTCCTCTCAAAGAGGTAAAATAGCCAAAAGCCTTAAGCCAGCCTATACACATTTCTGAGTTACCTTTAGAAAAAAAAAATCGGGTGTAAGGCTAAGTCAACCAGAGTTGTGCATAAATCATTCAAAGTATCTCGATGAGTCAACTATTAATAAGAGTCTTGATTAAATCAAAGGAGAGACTCTTATTTTTTGATCATACCCCCATCCTCTCCTTTTTCAACACCAGTGGCAGGTCATATGCATTTTGTTGATTCCGTGGGTCTGTTCAAAGTCTCATAAAACTCTTTAACATGACCGATACAACAAAGAGTGAGAAGGAAGTACTTCAGCAAAGTGAACTCAGAAATGAGGATATCACAAGATGTATTACGTGATCCAAGGAAGCCTTGATGTTGTATCGATCTGAGCCATGAACAAAATTATGATATGACAATAGGATGAGGCAATCATAAGATGAACGGTTTCATTGGCGAATGTTTTAAGTTTTTCGTTCCTCGGGACGAGCAACGCTTAAGTTTGGTGTGGCGATGAATCCTCCAGATCCACCTTCAGTCACCAATTCAAAGGATTTTCGACGTTTTTCCCTAATTTTGTTTTGTCTCATTTTCCCTTTTCTCTTTTCTCATGAAAATTCTGACACTTACATGCAGATGAGGTAATTACGTGATGAACGAGCTTTTTGTCGACTATCTTAAGTTTTTCTCCGTTCCTCGGGACGAGGAACGCTCAAGTTCGGTGTGGTGATGAATCCTCCAGATTCATCTGCACAGTCGCCAATTCTAGGGATTTTATTCCTCATATTGACTGATTTACCCTCGCTTTGGTTAACCTTGAGTGTTTCACTAATTCCTTGCAAATATTGCCTAAATAGTTCTAATCACTAGTTTATTCGATGCTATTCTCTCTTACACATTCTCCTTTCCCTCTGCAGATCACCACTAGTCGGTCTTGATCCATTTGGTTTCATCCATGCGGTCTTGAGCGCTATACGGTCCTGGACCCCATGCGGTCTCAAGACCGTATGAGCCCATGCGGTCTCAAGACCGTATGAGCCCATGCGGTCTCAAGACTGTATCAGCCCATGCGGTCTCAAGAACGTTTGAGCTCATGCGGTCTCAAGACCGTATGAGCCCATGCGGTCTCAAGACCGTATGAGCCCATGCGGTCCCAAGACCGTTTGCCTTGTATACATGACCAAACCGAATGAGCATCTCGTATGCCGATTGCAAACCGCATGGCCAACTGCTGCTACAAAGGACAAGACCGAATGGATTGTGCATACAGCCAAACCGAATGGAGAAAAGAGTAGCAAACCGCATGAGCTGCTAGAAGCGAAGACCGCATGAGCTACTAATCCAAGACCGCATGAGCAAAGGCACTAAGACCGCATGCACATTGCTTTCCAAGACCGCATGGCCTATTGCCATGTGAAGACCGTTTGCTCATGAGTAGCCTGAAGACCGTTTGCTAAAAGCAGCAAACACAAACCGTATGAGCGGCAGCAGTAGGAAACCGTATGAAAAAGATATTTTACCAAACTGATCCAAGACCGTTTAAAGGTTTGCCCTGTTCCTGTAAATAGGACCCCAAGGTTCCTCATGGGGGGGACCATCTCACTACGGTCCAAGGCTGCCAGACCGGGACCAGTGCCGGAACGCCACCAGAATGCCCGAGCACCGTTTCCGACCAAACTTCACCCACAGCCTCAGAATCCCGGCCTGAGTCCAGATCTGGTGTGCTGCCAGACTGGGGACAGATCTAGAAAGCTGTTCCATCACCATCTCACCTCTACCATCTCACTTCTACCATTGTTCTACCTCATTCTACCCGTGCAATCCTGGAGGTAGACATGACGATCGAGGCGGAGAGACAGGTGTCATCGACCACAACGGAGCAGTCCCGGAGACTGCGACGATCTGCACCGGGCTGTCACAGATCTACTCTTCTGCTCCGACGATGCTTTCTTTCTCTCTCTTCTCTTTCTTTGTTGCTCCCTCTATGAGGAGCGAGTAGTTCCATCCACTGGGGCGCGGAGACTAGCCCCGCTACCCGTGTCTTGTATCTTGTACTAAAAAGATGTTATCATTCCGATTCAATGCTAAATCGTTTCATACATGCTTGAATGTTGGCCGCGTTCTTGTATGCATCTATTGTCTTTCACTGTGGTTTGTCTACGACCGCTCTTGAGACTCGAATACCGATTTAGTTTTGGTTTCTGGTGTGTGTATCCACCACGCATCCGTTTCGGTATCTAGGAACGCTTTCTAAGGAGTGGAGTAAACTCACCTCCATCGTTGTACTTTTGTACTATGAAATGGAATCAGTTGACGTACAAAAGTACAACCTTGATAGGTCGAGGAACACACTCTGAGGAGAGAGTGGTGCAAAGTACTTGACCATTCATTCGGGAATGGCTGACGTTGCAACACTCTCGCGTTTCTTGTAGCTATATCCTCGAAAGAGGGATAGTCTATAAGGATACTAATCGATTTGGTAATTATCGCTCGCTTGTTAGTTTTCCGATGCACATTTCACGAGGTTGAGTAAGATTTTCTCTTCGGAGACTACATATCTTCATTGACACGTAGATACGTACCGAATGAGAGTTACTCAACCCGTGAAGGATGTGTGCATTACTCTTATCCTATAAGACATCGGTATTGTACAACATCCATGTATCTTGCTTACAAGTCTTGCTATGTTTGGTACAAGTACAATTCATGTGTAGTGGTGGTAAATACTCGCATCACCCCAATGATCCATCATCATTTGCTAATCTTAGTTTTCAATCCTTAAACTAGTTTTTATTCTTGCCTTTACTTTTGCACGCTTTAGGTTAAACAACTCAAATCAAACTTCTGGTCTTAGATGATTAACTTAGATTGATACGAAACAAGAAAAAGACACTCATATTCTTAACGTTGTCCTTTGGGTTCGATCCTAAATCTGTACTATGATAAGGCTTCCACACTCTTGTGGGGTTGGAGCATTTATCTAGCACCAGTTGTAGGTAAACCTAGAGAGAACATCAACTCCCTAGGGTTTTTGGTGCATATTAGGACTTCCATTGGAAGAGTAATCTTTTGGTGTAAGTTCTAGCTCCATCACGTTCCAACTCACATCACCTTTAATCCTTGGTGTATGGCATGCATATTGTCCTATCTCTCACTCCCATAACAAGAGGAAATAAGCATTTGGCTATAGTCCAAATACAGAGTTCTTCCTCTTCCAAGAGTAGAAATGGCACATCCCACCTTTCCAGTACACCTTTAAATCTAAGTTGAAACGTGCATCTTATGTCACAACATCACAATCATTCTCGATATCAAAGTTACTTCCATGGAAAACTGGTCTCGAACCTACTTGGTTCCACACACAATCCTTGGTCATCTCCTCTAGGTCTATAGGGTGCCGACACTTTTGGGGTCATCCCTCTTCCCTCATGCATCCAGAGAGTGCCCTACTCATCTGCCCTTTAGGTCCCATGAGTTCATGAAGGTGATCAATCTTCTAACCCATGGCCCTCAGACAATGATAGTTGTTACCTCCTGACCCTATGGTCATGTACAACTAGTGAATTAGGCAACTCCTACTTCCATCAGTCTTATCCCTACCTGACCCTAGGATAGACTTAGGATTCTATTATAGTACATGTCCAACTGGGAACCTTACCCAAGCCTTCATCATCTCTCTCTGCATTCATGGGATGACTTTCATCCATTCACAAGGGTCATGGTGACCTGCCTACCTTGGTCAGGCCCCATACCGGTTACCTCCATGGTAACACATCCACATGCACTTAGAGATGGTTATCTATGGGTCTATAGGTTCATTCTCATACCATGTACTTTTCACTTAGCTTCTCAAGATCCTATGAGACCTCTTTAGGTTTCCTCAAAACCCACAAAACTGGTATACACCCTACCAAAGGGTCCCTCTCCCATGATGGGAGGAAACTACAACTCTTGACAATAAGGTCACAAACATCCTTAGGGTTTATATTCACATGAGCATGATTAACCCAACAACTACTAAGGTACAAGTAGACCACCTACTAAACCATGCTAGGTCATACTTATTCTCTTTCCTCAACACTGAATCACGATCATACCTACCCATGTCATCCACTTAGTTGTGAGGGATTCATCAAACATACCTTAAACTTAAGGGGTTTCCCTTTCCTCTAGACATGAGGAGTACCATGCTCAAATCTATAGAAACTCAAACCTTGTCATGAGAATCAGGTACACCACTTCCCCTCTTATACCTAGGAACCCTAGGTTCACTCCTTTGATGCCCAACTGTCTGCTCAACCTCTTAACTACAAACCAAACATGTATAAGGTATGCCATGCACTTCCTGTCTTCCTTCTACTCAAGTAACACTTCAGAGTTGAGTCCTCCTCAAGGACAATCAACAAGGTACAAGGCCTCACAACATGTTACTAAACCTCTCCAGGTCTAAGAAACTCTTCTTCTCATCTATACCATACGTACAGAGGTACCAGCAGACTCATCCTCTCTCTAGGGTTTGGTTCCTCTCATGGAAACCAAGACATCATCAGCCTCCAGGGATCAAGCATGAGGCAACCAAAAACATCCACTTAGGTCGCATCATCCTCAACTCCCCACTTTTCCTCATATCTCGGAGTCTAGGCTTCCAACCTTCTTGCTTGGGTCCTTCTCTCTCTCTCGAGAGCTAACTCCACAACCAGCCTTATACTAAAGGTCCTCTCTCCATGAAGATGGATCAAGCTCATAAGCATACCTCTACATGGTGAAGCCTATGTTCAAACTTATGTTTGCTTAAGGTTATCTGTAGCCCTTTATGCTTATCTCATCATCTATCCAACATACTCCCTTGGCCAGGGTTTCAACCTATTGCTCGCACTATTGACGTATTCTGGTGTCTACTATGCCATGCTCATATAAGCTCATGAGGTTTCCATAGGTTCTTCTCTAGCCTCATCAATGAAGGATCTATCCTTCACTCTAACATGCACGACCCTTCCCAGGGTTGGGTTGCCAAAGGTACTCGGTCATCCAACCTCTCACGGCTCATATGGCATCCAAGGCATGTCCAACCAAACACCTGGTTTACCATGAAATCTAACTCATCGTGTCATCTCTCTCTCTAACCTTCACTTAGGGTTAGGGTTAACATCATACTCAGAGGATGTGCCAGGTCTCCACTTGTAATGGAGGTCTCTACCTCCAAGACTAACTCTCTTTACTTATCCTCCTGATAAGAAGGTCTAGCCTCAGGTCTCTCTTGAGGGCATGACAACTTATGTCATACGACCTAAGCATGTATCTATTCTTTAGTTTACGCTTAATCTATTAAGCTTATGTCCATGACATCTTATTTACATGCTTTTCATTAATTTGGTGGAGGATTCCTTAGACCTTATCAACCTTACCCATACCTCAAGAGGGTGAGGAAAAGAGAGAAAACCCTAATCCTTATAATCCTTAACAACATTTGAGTTGAGAAGGGCTGAACAAGATGAGAGAGTCCTAAAGGAATATTATTTCAATTCCAATCCTGAGATATTAGCCAGGCAGTCACACTAATCTGGGAGTCCTCGTATTTCGACTAGCGGTGTGGAGGAAAATCTTGCTAGCCCCCAGACGTGATCCTTTTCTAGACACCTCTGTCTTTCAAAAATTCCTCGAATAACTCCCTTGGGTTCTACAGAGTTTGTAAAATGTAATAATTATTAAAAATTAAATGAGGAACCTATGCTCTGATACCAAATGTAATGACCCCGCCTCCCAGTAACCCCCAATTAAGGGAGACCAAGAGGTCAGAGCCGTTATCCCAATTTCCGGATCAAAGGTTCAACAAATAATCAATAATAATTATCAAATTCTACTAAACTAAAATGAAAGGCTATAATAAAAATTAACTTTGCATACCTTTTTCAAAAACTTAGACATCTACTTCTATCCACATCCAGAGTCTATTCTAACTAATCCTCCTTTGCACTTTAATTCTCATTTAATTCCACATATGCCACTTTACTGTTTGTTCTTTTCACTTGTACCTAAAATGCTGACAAAAAGAATGTCGGTCAGCATAAATGAATTATGCTAGTATGTGTGGAAAACAATAATCGTGCAATTATCTGTAACAACATATTGCAGTCAAATATGATTTAACAAACAACTTTACGTTTTCAACATAACTGCTCAATCCTTACATACCCTAACCTCTGCACTGTCCCTACAGTGGACCTGGATGCTACCTTCCTTATGGTAGATCCCCATTTAACCCCTCATGATCCTACCTAACAGGTGCATCAGTTTTTAGGGTTGAATCACATGGCACTGCCCATAGATAGCCCACTCCTTAACTCCTGGTATGCTAAAGAGTTGCATGGCACTACACGTAGGTAGCCCAATCCCTAACTCTTGATAGCCTAGACCTTGCTCTAGGTTACCCTTTTTAGCATTTGCAAAGCCATAGAGGAGGACCAGGATCTGAGCCAGTCATTTATGCACACTTATGGTGATAGTCATAGTCACTTTATAGTTGCACGGAATAAAAGTCATCCAAGCAGTTATTTTCAGGCAATCGATAAAATAACCGAGAATCTCCATGAAACTAAAGTGATTATCCATAAGCATAACCACATACCCGTCAGGCTGATTTGAGATAGAATAGTCAAATCAATCAAGAAATCCAAATAGGCAAGCAAGCACATTATGAGATCCTGAAATATGCATTCAATTTCCTATTATTAATCGGTGCCATCAAGATCTATTAAACCTAGCTCGTTTCCTAGGGTTTCTAGTCCACTTTTAGGGTTTCCATTGCAATTTAGGGTTTTCCTTCATCTCTTACTATTTTAAACCCTAATTTTATACAATTACTCACAAACCCTAATTATCTCATCTATTCATCATGAAAGATACTAAGATTATCTTTTAACAACATATAACCCTGATATTAGAAAAAGCCTAATTAATCATCAATTAAATCCATCAAGCCTCTTTTACATTAAAGCTACCATTTTTATCCTTTTAATCCATGACAAGATCATTATGCTCATTTATCATCAATTCATCGTTCATTATGGTCTAATTCACATATGAACTCTATTTGTCATTAATTCTACCTTTATACATTAGAAAACCCTAATTACTACATTAAGGGTATTTATCCACAATTAGGAACTTTTATACTTGAAATATCTTGGAATTATCATATCTTAATTTTATTCACGATTTTGAATAATTAAAACCATTATGAGTCACATTTACTAATATTAGGGTTTCAAGGCCCATTAAAGCATATTTATGCACATGAATTTCTAAATTAAACCAATTACATGCAAAGTTCATCCTTTTTGTTCTCAATATACCATTTTACAATTAACTGGTTAATATCAACTTTAATCATCCATTATACCCTACTAAATACATTAATCATCTCAAAATAGGGTTTCTTAATCATTAAAGCATTAAAGTTGATAACTTCCATTACTTTTCGAATTTCAAGAGGAATTATCTTCTAAATATATTTTTATTGGATTCCCCTCGTTTTTCTGAGAAAGTTTCATATTTTATGCGTGTCCATCCGAGCTACCAATAAGGAGATATGATTCTTGCAAAAATTCACTTACTTTCCAATCAATGCGCGCCACGTCACCCATCTCATGCAACATTGCCCGCCCGTTTGGAAACATAACAAAATGTCCATTTTGTCCCTGCTTAAGTTATCGATGCTTCAGTCCGCGGAGGGGCATAACTATCAAACACCACCCACGGTCATCCTCTACCTCCCGACGCCCTAGTTGCGCTGACCTGTAGCCCATCGGGGGTCTGCCCTTCCTTCCTGGGGGCTCGAGGATCGCTGTCGATCACTCCCCTAGCTCCGCCTCCTTCCTCCGCACTTGGGGCACCACCAGCTCATGATCAGAGTGGCTGGATTGGGCGGTGGCAGACCTACAACCCACGACCGCTGTTGGAGCCGTGCAGCTGCTGCTGCGCCTGGGTTGGGGCAGGGCCATGATGGCGAAGCCTCTCCCCAGCATCGTGGGGTATCCAACTATTATCTCAACTCTATTACAGTCCTTCACTGTTCCAGAGATAGAGCTAGGTCAAAGGTTAGGGTTTGCTCAAAGAAGATGAAGAAGGGAGAGAGAATTACGTGGGATTTCTCTAAAACTCGATCCAGAGGCTTTACCCCTTTATATAGGGGAGGGTATCCACACCCCAGAACGCTTGCCCACAAAGCAAACAAGGATTTTACTAATAGGAAAGGAATTTTCCTTAATTAAGAAGTATTTTCTCTCTCTTTAGCAATTCCTTGTTTATCCATGATCCTTGGTCATTAAGGAATTCGAAAATCATCTCTTTCATCATCATCATGCTTCACTTTTAATCCATTGGCCACGAAAATCAACTTTCTTAAAGCAATTAACATCCCCTTTTGATAATATCAAAAAGTCATTAATTATGTAGCACATTATCCTCTTATTTTGTATTTATTGATATTTTCTCTTTCTTTTTCTCCATTGGGGCTCCTTGGACCCCAAGAAACTCTAATATTTTGAAATCCTTTTTAATGGATACTCATTATCTTCTAGATGCATCTATATTCATTATTTCTCATTATCTTTTTGAGGATTTCTATTTATCTTTCTTTTTATTTTCCTCATGGAATTCCCTTTAACATTAGGAATCCTTTGGATACGAAAATCCACCAAGGATAACTCAATCATACCTCTTTCCACTTATTTTCCACATTTTATCATTGTTTTCAATTTCTTTCTTAATAAAGAAATATTTAATTGCTCTTTTCTTTTCTTGTTGCATTATCTTTGCAACTTTGGACTCCTTGAGACCCAAGGAACCCAAGAGGCACAAAATCCAACTTTGGACTATCTTCTTTTTCCTTCTAGAGGTTTCTACATCTTTCTTTTCTCAAAAACTAAATTATTCATTTACTAATTGAATTTCCTTGTTATTGGGCCCAATAGCCAATAAAGCCCATAAAACAACCAACAAGGCTATTGTAAACGAAATCCATCTATGCAAAACAAATTATATCATTATTTGTTCAAATATCTTTAATATGAGAAATTACATTTCTCACCAAAAGAACCCAAAAGTTGGGGTTGTAACAAGCCAAGTCATGAAACAAGCAAGAATAAGATTTGGAATCAAATTGGTCAAATGAAATGGACCATGATTGGCAAATAGATTAATTGGATGACCCAACTAGTCTTGTCCGGTCAATTGGATAAACAAACTAATCGTTGGTCCTAGTTTGATTCTATGTTGAGTTGTGAATAGGAGTGGAATTAGATTTTTGGAAAATCCAATCCCATGAATCTCCTTTAAAACAAGCATATGTCAAAAGAGAGACATACACAATGAGACACAAGTTGGATAGTAATTGTTCCTCTTGGAGAGAGGAAAATTTGTTCCGATCAAAACAACCAGTAGTAGGACAAGAAGGAGTTCAATGAGTGCAAGTACCGCTAGAACATTGACAACTATGAGTTATGCTTCCTCTTGGTGACCAATGTGGTGAATCAAGACTTTCCACATTTGCATATACGACACAGAGGCCAAGGCCCTTAGGTAGAGGCTTAAGGAAAAGCTACTTCTTCAAGGAGAAGACAAAGTGTTTCTGTGATGACAAGGCATCAACAACAACAATATGAACGTCAAGATTTGGATCTGTAAGTGTAAGCTATACATCAACATATGACATGTATAGTTGTTGGACAACTACTGTGCACCAAGATATATTTGATCACCCTTATATATTTTAATATACTAATGTTTATGGCTATGAGAGATTTGTTGTCTAAGAGTTTTATTGTATTTTTTTGCATTTACTCTACGCCCTTACCATCAATATCCTACATAATTAGTATTAGATTCGACGTAGTATGTTTTTAGCACCAATTTGAGTTTTGAACAACATAACATTTATTAATGTATAAATACACAATATGTATCCACATTAATCACTAGCTATCATTATGACATGAAATATCTATATAAAATAAACCAAACTGGTGCCTTTGAAATCATTTCATTTGGTGGATATGGATATGGAAACGAGGTCTTTGTCATAAAAATTTGTTTTCTAAAATATGTAATATTTGATTTTTTTATTGTTATCTAAAGTAATGTAACATATATATGGCTTGCATGCCATGCCTCTCTATATCTACTTCTTCATGTAAACTTTAATTCTAAAAATTACAATAGGATGATGTATTGACATCAACGGTGGGCCACAGTGGAGAGGAGGACATGATCTAAATCCAAAACCAACAAGAAGGTCCTTAGAGGGTCTATGATGAAGACAAACCAATGAATCCATCAACAATAAAATACCTTCCCAAAGAGAGTGTCCAATCCATTGATTGTTCTAACTAGTTGATTGATTGGATATCACTATAAAGGCAGATTTAGGGTCACATCAAGATGTGGATCTTTTGGTTGTTTGTTTACAACTCTTGTTGGCTTACTAGCTGCCATATCCTATTTTGTCACTTGTGGTGATTATTGTAGTATATGGTACATTTAGTGATGTATATGTCATGATGATTGGATACATATGAATATAATATCAAATCTATCAAATTTGATATTAAGTTAATATGTCTTCCAATGTGTAATGCATATGAAAACCTTGATCAACTACGTGTGGGCATGGAAAGCACGGTGCATCGTATACCTTGGGGAAGTGTTATAATGAGTATGTGGGTCTACCAAAGTAGGGTGCATACCTTATTGTATTCAACTTTAGGATTGAATGAACTATGGGGATTTAATAAGATTACACATGTAGAGGCATAAAGATATCATATAATTCATAATTTGAATTACAAAAAAAACTATCAAACCATCTATGAAAGAGTTTCATTTGATGAAATTGGTAATTGTGCCTTTCTAAATAGTTAAGTCATGAGATGTCAGTTAAAGTTGACTTGTAACTTAATGTATTATTGATATTGGCTCACTAGAAAATTGATTGCTATATGATTCTGAATTGATGGTGAGGATTTGATGAAATTAGTGGGATAATTATTAATTACTAGAAAAATTCATATTTTCAATTTAGATTAATGTTGAAATAAAATAACTGTCTCGTGCAAATATTTTTTGTAGTTCTAAAAACAAACACAAACAACAACTTATCATTGTGACCAGTCCATGAAATATACAAGTTGCATGAGAATAACTTCAATGACTAGTATAAGATATTGAAATTTTTCTTTCTCATGAGAATAAGCTCTATGTCCCAGAAACACCAAAACCAAAGGAACCAATTCCAAATGTGCCTAGAGAAGAAATGAAAGCTTATCATAAGCATAATAATGACACTTTTGACATAAACATGGTATGCTCCATGAATAATGAGATTTAGAAGAAACAAGATGACATAGAAGTTTTAAAGAATGGATACACATCTTAGCAATATGTTCCAAGAACAAGAAAGGCAACATAGGTAATATGTCTTTAAGTCCCTATTTAAAGTGCAAAATGAGTGAATGCAACCCAATTAGACTTCATGTACTAAAATTGATTAGGTATGTGGAAATCCTAGAGAGGCTAAGATTCCCCTTAGGCCAAGAATTGCCCCTTGATGTTATCTTGAAATAATTTCTAGAATAATACAATCAATTTTTCATGAACATTCTTTTCCAACCACTGTGAGAGTTGCTTGGCATGTTGAGAACTGCTGAGACTCATATGAAGAAAGATAAGACAAAGTCTATGTATGATGGTCACTAAAGGAAGGGACAAGTTAAATGCAAAGGGCAAGGGCAAACTGAAGAAGAGTTCTAAATCTAGATAAAATCTCAAGTCTTATGCACTTAAAGCTAAAGGATGAGTATGCAAGGAAGGAATTTGTCACCATTTTGAATAGACATTGAAAAAGAAATTTCCTTTTTTACCTTGAGGAAATAAATAAGAATGAGGAGAGGATAGAGATCTCCACTTTAGGTATATATATCATAGAGATAAACTTACCTACTTCTTCATCTTGGGTATTGGATATCAGCTGTGGATCTCACATGTACTCTAATATGTAGGATCTAAAATAGATTAAACCCTTAATGAAGGGAGAGGTTGATCTATGAGTCTCTACTGGAACAAGAGTTGTTGCCACTGTCAGAGGCATGCATAGTCTATTTCTTCTCAATGAGCTAGTAATAGTGTTAAGGAACTATTTTTTTGTACCTGATAGAAACATAAACATTATTTATATAACTTGTTTGGACAAGAACTATTTTTAGATTCTATTTATATTTCAAGAGATGAGTTATTATATGGAAATGTCCAATGTCTTATGGTATATATTTATTGGATCTTAAGACAAGTGCATATAACATAAATACCTAGAAGTTAAAACTAGACGACTCAAACAAAACTTACCATCAACACTATCGTCTATGAAAAACACACGAGAAACACATTTATAGATTCCATAAAGATGGTTATCTAAACTCATATGATTTTAATCAATAGAGACATGTGAATCTTGTTCATTGGACAAGATGAGAAAACCTTCCTTCACTAGTAATCGTGAGAGGGAAAGAAAATTATTAGGACTCATACATATTGATGTGTGTGGACATTTTAGTACAAGGGATAGAGGTGGATATCAATACTTCATCACATTTACTAATGACTTTAGTAGATATGTATATGTGTATCTTGTGAAACAAAAATCAGAATCTCTTGAAAAGCCCAAGGAATTTATGAATGAAGTATATAACCAACTTGGAAAGAATATAAAACACTAAGATGTGATAACAGTGGAGAATATCTAAGACAATAGTTTGAGGACCTTATGAGATATGGTAGTATTGTATCATAGTTGACTCCACTGAGAACACCACAACATAATGCTATTTTAAAAGAAGGAATTGCACCTTGTCGGACATGGTATAAATAATGACGAATTCATCTAGTCTTCCAACTTCCTTATGGGGATATTCCCTTGAAACTATCACATTTGCATTACCTTCTAAATGGTTCAGAATACACCAAGTGAGATATGGAATGGGAAACATCCCAAAATATCTTTTATGAAGATTTAAGGATGTGAAGCTTATGTCAATAAATGGTCTCTGAAAAGCTTAGATCCGAATCAGATCAATGTTTGTTTATTGAAAATCCCAAGGAAAACAAGCATAATTTCTTCTATATTCCATCTAACGACAAAGTATTTTTTCCCAAATATATTGTATTACCTAAAGAGGAATTCATTTCTAAATGAAGCAGTGGGAGGTAAATTGATCTTAAAGAAGTTTAAGGCTAATAAGATAACATTGAAATATGATGGTTTTGAGGAACAATGAAAATCACAAGCCATGGTGGAATCTCAAATTCCTCATGTAGCATAAGAATCTCAAAGGTGTAGTAGGACACATCCAGATCTAGAGAAATTTGGAGTTTTTGTGAGTCAATCACATTATTAGTTGGCAATGAATGATGATGAGAAAACAACCTACGATGGGTAAACAACTTAAGGACATGAGATCTAAAAAGTACTCCATGTACTCCAAAAAATGCGAACTTTAGTGGATGCACCTGAAGGGATAAAAGAAATAGGGTACAAATGAGTCTTCAATAAGAAGACTGACATAATATCTCCAGAATTTGCCTTCCCAAAACCAGGGATGAAACGACTGCAACAAAAACTGACAGACAAATTGTTACTAATTATGCAGAATAATCATAAGAAATAGATTAACAAAAATCACTAAAAATTAAAACCATTTTTGCAAAGAGATCCATTTCCAAGAAAACTATTTCAGGAAGAACCAAAACTTGATATTCACATTGATCATATATTGTACATACACTGTGCCATCTCTTCTCAAGGAGAACATATAACAATTTCTTTCTCAAAACATATATATAAAGCAACAACAAACCTCGAGGCATACAAGCCAAAACCTCAGATTGTTCATAAAACCAACATGTACTAAATCCAAGGACCTGAGAGTACAGAGACGACACATAGGACTTCTATCTACAAGACACGACAGACAGTACACTCAACTTGAACTGTCACTGCTGTCCCTACTATTGTTGTTCTCCCTCTGTAGTACAGTCTCATTCCCCATCGTGCACGTCCACCTAAAAAAATGTGGATCCCATAGGGTGAGACAATTGTCCCAGTGAGATATATAACTCTCTGCCAACAATGTTATTATCATAGTTAAATAGTATTAAACTGAGCAAAGGATAAGCAATTTAGAACATTCTCATCTTTTAAAGCATTACAACTATCTATGATAGAGTAGTAAATCATCTATTCACTTTATAAGGATTATGAAGAACATGTATATCATTTACCCATCATACTATATCAACATCTCAAGCTTATCCTGTGATACTCATTATCATGGTATGTCATCCATGAATCATTCTCATTTCTATCTGTTGGCCTCAACCAATCTGCTAATCAGATATTGAATTGTACCAGTAATGTGAATATACATCATCATCATAT
Source organism: Alisma plantago-aquatica (assembly GCA_963693085.1). Taxonomy (NCBI): domain Eukaryota; kingdom Viridiplantae; phylum Streptophyta; class Magnoliopsida; order Alismatales; family Alismataceae; genus Alisma; species Alisma plantago-aquatica. Next base: position 1,125,288,756 of record OY856409.1, on the reverse strand, counting down.
GTCCAGGTATTGGCTTTGCCAATCCTGTGAGGTTATTCCAGGCATTGGACTATGCTAATCCTGTGCAAGTATTCTAGGTATTGGACTGTGCCAATCCTGTGATATTACAGCCAGGTATTGGGTTATTACCAATCTTGTGATTAACAACCATGCATTGGGTTATTACCAATCCTGTGATTAATAGCCAGGCATTGGGTTATTACCAATCCTGTGATTAACATCCAGGCATTGGGTTATTACCAATCCTGTGATTAACAGCCAGACATTGGGTTATTACCAATCCTGTGATTAATAGCCAGGCATTGGGTTATTACCAATCCTGTGATTAACAACCAGGTATTAGATTATTACCAATCCTATGATTAACAGCCAGGTATTGGGTTATTACCAATCTTATGATTAACAGCCAGGCATTGGGTTATAGTGATTAATAGCCAGGTATTGGACTCTACCAATCCTATGATTAACAGACAGACATTGGGTTATTACCAAACATGTGATTAACAGACATGCATTGGGTTATTACCAATCCTGTGATTAACATCCAGGTAATGGACTCTACCAATCATGTGATTAATAGCCAGGCATTGTGTTATTACCAATCCTGTGATTAATAGCCAGGTATTGGACTCTACCAATCCTGTGATTAACAGCCAGGCATTGGGTTATTACCAATCCTGTGATTAACAACCAAGCATTGGGTTATTACCAATCATGTGATAAACAACTTGTTACCTCTCACTAGGCAACAACTATTCTCATGGCTCACAAGGCCCATTAAACATCTTGTCACCTCTCACCAGGCAACAACTAATATCATGGCTCACAAGGCCCATTAAACATCTTGTCACCTCTCACTAGGAAACAACTAATCACATGGCTCACAAGGCCCATTAAATTGTATTATATGTAACATCATAGCTCATGCTTAGCTGTGCTCATTATCTCATGCTACCAACATGATTTTAATATGGTTAAGGTTTCCTCTTTCTTAACCAATTATAATTTCAACTCTTATCATTACCCTTCATTAGGGTTAAGGTTTCTCTTATAAAACCATCTAGGGTTTTCAAGTACATTTATCAAGAATCAAACCCTAGTTCAGTCTCCACACATATTAGGAGTATCAATGTATTCCCATTTCATGATTATCACAGAAGTATGAGTTTCTCTCTCATCCTTACTAGGATGTTGATTACTTCATACTTTATTAAGTTGGCTCAACATTCCTTCAAGGTTCATTAGCCTACTTAATCAATATTCATTAAACTCCATTCCTCTTAATGTATGACTTGATATAAGACACTTCATGTGTTACTTCATCAAGTACATTGCATCTAAGGTGCTTTCCTTCATATGGGTTTTGAGGTTCTTCCACCATATCAGGTATAAGGTGTGTGCTTGCTACCCATATCACTTTAGAGGTGCATGTGTGCTTACCATATCACCCTTGAGGTGTATGTATGCTTCCATATCACTTTTGAGGTGTGTGTGTGCTTCACACCATATCGAGCAAAGAGGTGTGTGCTTGCTCACCATATCACTTTTGAGGTTTATGTGTGCTTCACACCATATCGGGAAAAGAGGTGTGTGCTTGCTCATCATATCACTTTATAGGTGTATGTGTGCTTCACACCATACCGGGAAAAGAGGTGTGTGTGTGCTTCACACCATATCAGGCAAAGAGGTGTGTGCTTGCTCACCATATCACTTTAGAGGTGTATGTGTGCTTCACACCATATCGGGCAATGAGGTGTGTGTGTGCTTCACACCATATCAGGCAAAGAGGTGTGTTCTTAGCCCAATATCATTTTTGAGGTGTTTTATTGACCTCATATTGTGAAATAGGTGTATACTACACCACCATATCGTGCAAGAAAGTATAAAATCATATCTATATCGTTTTAGTGAAGTAGGTGCATCACCATATCAGGTTAGAGGTGCTTGCTTGTGTGCTTGAACCCGATATCACTTTATCAGGTGATACCATCTTCTTCAAGCTCTAGACCTTCTTTATAATTGTTAAAGTTCATGGCAACGGGTCTAAGAAACTACGAGAACTCATAATGTCATCAACTATTTCAGAAAATTTTGGAATTAAAAGTAGGTCATTAAGTATAGCAATTTAGGTGATGAATAATAACATGGTTGAGTTCAAGTTATATAACCCACCTTGTGAACAGCTTCAAAGATCCAAGATCCAAAGCTTCACATCCTAAGGTTGAAGAACTTCTACAAGGTTTAGGGATCGTTCACAACTCCTCCATAGACAATAAATCACCATGGATAAGCAATTGGTGAAGAAGAAAAGAAAGAAAGATCATAACCCTAAATTCATGCTTCAATCCAAGGTTGAAGATAATCATGGCCTCACCTTACGGTTAAGTATTAAGCTCCCTCTTACTCCTTAGCACCTTGCACAATACCTCACTATCCTTGCACGATATGCCATCACTTGTGGCCGATATCCCCCTAACTTGTGATCAAAACACTCCACTATGGCCGATATCACCTCACTAGGCCGATATCACCCTACTTGGCCGATATGAACTTGCTATGGACGATACCCAAGGCCCTATGCATGATACCACTTCACTCATGAATGATGAGAGAACCCTATGCACGATATCTAAGAGCAAGGAGGTGGTAGAATTCAAAAAATTTCACTAAATGGGTGAAAGAAGGGGTATATATACTTGTTGTTCCTGAAGAAGTGTGAAAATGAGGTGTCATCAATTTGAGCTACTAGGTGCCACGTGTCCATGCATGGTTGCCACGTGTACATGCATGAATTAACATTTATCTTGACATGCAAAACTCTTAATGATAATCTAGGGATGAATTTTCTTCCATTACTTATCCTTTTGAATACAATATATCAACAAAATCACCACTTTATTCACAACCCGATACAACTTTTCTAAGGAAGTTGTAAACCGATACACTTCACCTCCTTGAGGTGCTTTGCATGTCATGGGATTTTCCAAGAGTCCACAAAACGATATGGAACTCCTCCTATGGCTCCTTGGCCGATAGGCACTCATATGTAAGCTTTTCAACTTGATACAACTCAAGTTAGGGTTTCATATTCAACCCCTTTCTTGGTCATTTCATCACCAAGAGTACCTTCACCCATAATTGATTCAAACATGGTGCCTCATTATTTCTATATCCTATAAATGATACTAGGAGGGAGTAGGGACACTCTAGAGGTGGTAATTTGCATATCAACCCTACATTTTGGGTAAATTACAACTTGCACCAAAATTGGTACACAAGTCACCAACATTATTCAAATAAGTTCAAACTTGGAATTTAGGCTTTCCACAAGCCACCAACTTGCATAATTCTCTCTATAATGATGCTAAAACACATGAGTCATGTTCAACATATGAAAAATTGCAATATAACCCCTCATCTTGGGTAAATTGCATTTTGGTCCAAAATATGAGAACATTGCTCAAACATAATTCAAACATGACCAAATTTGAAACATAAGTTTGTTACCTGATAGAAAAACACTTTAGAGGATTATATTCAAGTTTTAAGCAACTTACTTAGCCAAAAAAATTACGGTTACCTCATAACCCAGGTTAGGGTCATTACAAAATATAAACCCCTAATAAGGATTTCGTCCCCGAAATCCCAGGTAAAGGGAGACAGATATAATTAATTCATCATATCATCAAGCCTCCACATAACATATTAATGTCATGGAGATGCCATAGAACTTTGACCAACACAAAGTCCTTTCACACAGGGTTATCATAGAATCTATCATACAGGACACATACTCCACTGTCCTTTTCATTATTGACTGTAGAGTCAACTCTGTGTCAGGTGACATTTTTTTCTTAGTCGGAGAATCATTATACATACCTTATTTAACTCAGGTGTCAAACCTCACTGATTTGTCACCCACTTGGAACTACATGTCTTATCATACATTTTTAGCTTTGATAAGCTTTTTCTCAAATGATTCTACCTTTATTCCTTCAATTAATATATCTTTATCAAAGTTATGTTTATGCAGAGCATAAACCCCTAACATATAATTTTCCTACTAGAATTGTTATAAGGTTTCCCCTTCTAGGTAACCAAACATTACTCCTTGTCAGGAATCATTTTCTCATTTTTCTCATATCATTGAAAGTTCTTGGATACTAGGATTATTTACCTTGGTATCCATTATTTGTGCCAAAAACACATCACATCATCATAATTTCCATCCTCTATTGTTATTTACCAAGACCAAACGATTACTTATCACATCTGCTTGTCTTGGAACTAAAATCCAAGACTAGCTGATACTTTTCTAAGTATCCATCCATATAACACTTCTAACTCATGCACATCAAATGTCATAAGACTTACTTGATTGTCATGTTCCGAAAGAGAAAGAGCACAAGGAAACATAGTCCTTTTTATCACCCCACCATTATTCAAGGTTGTTTATTAAAGAAAAGCGATTATCACCTTCTTCGAGTATTACATGAACTTTCAATTGTTCATGTATCATTCAATCTTATTTCCTCTTAAGTTCCTTGCCTTCAGCATAGGAATTATAGAGATGATTACATGTCACCACCTCTCAGTATTATCATCATCATGATTACTAGATCTGGGGATTCCAACCCTTAGTTCATCACTATACATTGCTACCTCTCATCGGGTAACTATTACCTCTAGGTCCTCAGACCAAAGTATACATTATACTAAACATCTTCTTTTGTTTAAAAGTTGATCTGTGATTAACTCAGATTCACCCATATATCAATTAAGATGTGGTAGAAATATCCATGCCACATCTTCTACCTTATTAAGCTCTTTAGATTGTCTCAAAATGACTACTTGATCAGAGTAATTAGAAAGATAACAATCTAAGAGTTCCATACTTACCGTGCCTTCAATAGATGAATACCTGGCCAGGGTATTCAAGGACTGAAATTAGGTAGTATGCATTTTTTTTATATTATGTTTCATCTCTTTAAATTTTTACTACTTGGTATCCCAAATTTTTTCTGGGTTTTTCTTTTACATCTCTTCCCTTCCTTTATGAAGAGAGAAATTTCAAAACATATAAGAGAATATTGGGCTAAATATAAGTTCTCATCCTTCTTATCTCTTCCTTGTGTCCTCATAGGACTAATTAAAGGAAGCTCAACAACAACTACCTTCTTATAATTATCAGATAAACTCTAGAGAAGACATATCAGAATGAGAACACTTTATCTGATTGTCACCCCTCACAGTCATCTACCACTTTAGGTTGACTCAAACATATAGTCAATCTGTTTCATATTGTTACTTTTGCCTTTTTACACTTTTTGGATGTAACTTTCGTAAGCCCTGCCGAGTCTGCCTCGGTTGTTGGGCCATTTCCTCCCTTCTTTTTGAACAAAAGGGTTTAGTATGCTCAACATTTCCATATCTATAACATGTCTTGTCCCCGTACCATAGTCTTATCAATCTTATTACCAATGTAAAGGCTAAGTTAGGAGTTCTTATAGGTGGAAAGTTAGGACTTTTGCCTCTACTTAGTGACTACAACCCTGGTGCACTAGGCATTTATTACACTGGTGTCACCAAAAACTTTGTCTTTTTAGACAACTAGGCAATTGTCTCTAGAATTATAGAGACCTTTTCTTAATTCTCAGCTTATTACCCCTCCTTGGGCATTGCCATCATAGATGTACTATCTATCTATACTTATGGCAGAGTCTATTTTATTGCCATATGTTAATCCTTCCCACATTTTACATTGTTCCAAAATGACTATGTTATTCAAGAATCCTTTCAGAACCCAAAGTTTCTGCATGGAGGGCTAGTAATCTAGGTTGTATTGTTAGTATTCAGTCCTCTATATTCATCAATGTTGTCCTAACCTGCCCAACAAGAGCATAAAAAGTAGGATTCCGTATCCTGATTGGGTCAAGATAGGAATTCTCAGGCACTCATTTTTCTCTTTCTTGATCCCTTGCACCCTCTCTTGGTGCAACAACATTGCTCTTAGCGATGTGTATCTGGTATTCTCTAGTCATTTTTAAACTTCACCCTTTCTTCTGCATAAGAAGAAGACATTATAGGATATACTGGAGGACACTAGAACAAACTCAACACCTTAGTCCTATGTCTCTGTAGACTCAGGGAACCTTAAGCTATGATACCAAACTTGAAATGACTGCCACCAAAACCGACATCCAAATCATTACTAATATGTGGAATAATCATAAGAAACAGATTAACAAAAATCACTAAAAATTAAAACCATTTTTGCAAAGAGATCCATTTCCAGGAAAACTCTTTAAGGAAGAACCAAAACCTGATATTAACATTGATCATATATTGTACATTCACTGTACCATCTCTTCTCAAGGATACCATATAACAGTTGCTTTCTCAAAACATATACATAAAGCAACAAAAAACCTCGAGGCATACAAGCCAAAACCTCAGATTGTTCATAAAACCAACACGTACTAAATCCAAGGACCTGAGAGTACAGAGATGACACATAGGACTTCTATCTACAAGACATGACAGACAGTACACTCAACCTGAGCTGTCACTGTTGTCCCTACTATTGTTGTTCTCCCTCTATAGTACAGTCTCATTCCCCCTCGTGCATGTCCACCTAAAAAAATGTGGATCCCACGGGGTGAGACAATTGTCCCAATGAGAGATATAACTCTCCACCAAAAATGTTATTATCACAGTTAAATAGTATTAAACTGAGCAGAGGATAAGCAATTTAGAACATTCTCATCTTTCAAAGCATTTTAACTATCTATGATAGAGTAGTAAATCATCTATTCACTTTATAAGGAATATGAAGAACATGTATATCATTTACCCATCATACTATCTTAACATCTCAAGCTTATCCTGTGCTACTCATTATCATGGTATGCCATCCATGAATTATTCTCATTTGTATCTGTTGGCCTCAGCCAATCTGCTAATCAGATATTGAATTGTACTAGTCATGTGAATATACATCATCATCATATGTCCAGGTATTGGCTTTGCCAATCTTGTGAGATTATTCCAGGCATTGGACTATGCCAATCCTGTGCAACTATTCCAAGTATTGGACTATTCCAATCTAGTGATATTACAGCCAGGTATTGGGTTATTACCAATCCTGTGATTAACAAACCAATCCTGTGATTAACAGCCAGGCATTGGGTTATTACCAATCCTGTGATTAATAGCCAGACATTGGGTTATTACCAATCCTGTGATTAACAACCAGGCATTGGGTTATTACCAATCATGTGATAAACAACCAGTCATTTGGTTATTACCAATCCTATGATTAATAGCTAGGTATTGGACTCTACCAATCCTATGATTAACAACCAGGTATTGGATTATTACCAATCCTTTGATTAACAACCAAGTATTGGGTTATTACCAATCTTGTGATTAACAACCATGCATTGGGTCATTACCCATCCTGTGATTAACAACCAGGTATTAGACTCTACCAATCCTGTGATTAACAACCAGGCATTGGGTTACTACCAATCCTATGATTAAAAACTAGCATTGGGTTATTACCAATCCTGTGATTAACAACCATGCATTGGGTTATTACCAATCCTATGATTAACAACCAGGTATTGGACTCAACCAATCCTATGATTAACAACCAGGCATTGGGTTATTACCAATCCTGTGATTAACAACCATGCATTGGGTTATTACCAATCCTGTGATTAACAACTTGTTACCTCTCACTAGGCAACAACTATTCTCATGGCTCACAAGGCCCATTAAACATCTTGTCACCTCTCACTAGGCAACAACTAATCACATGGCTCACAAGGCCCATTAAACATCTTGTCACCTCTCACTAGGAAATAACTAATCAAATGGCTCACAAGACCCATTAAATATCTTATCACCTCTCACTAGGCAACAACTAATCACATGGCTCACAAGGCCCATTAAATTGTATTATATGTAACATCATAGCTCATGCTTATCTATGCTCATTATCTCATGCTACCATCATGATTTTAATATGCTTAAGGTTTGCCCTTTATTAACCAATTATAATTTCAAATCTTATCATTACCCTTCATTAGGGTTAAGGTTTCTCTTATAAAACCATCTAGGGTTTTCAAGTACATTTATCAAGAATCAAACCCTAGTTCAGTCTCCACACATATTAGGAGTATCAATGTATGCCCATTTCATGATTATCACATAAGTATGAGTTTCTCTCTCATCCTTACTAGGATGTTGATTACTTCATACTTTATTAAGTTGGCTCAACATTCCTTCAAGGTTCATTAGCCTACTTAATCAATATTCATTAAAATCCATACCTCTTAATGTATGACTTGATATAAGACCCTTCATGTGTTACTTCATCAAGTACATTGCATCCAAGGTGATTTCCTTCATATGGGTTTTGAGGTGCTTTCACCATATGGGGTATGAGGTGTATGCTTGCTACCCATATCACTTTAGAGGTGTATGTGTGCTTACCATATCACCCTTGAGGTGCATGTATGCATCCATATAAATTTTAAGGTGTGTGTGTGCTTCACACCATATCGGGCAAAGAGGTGTGTGCTTGCTCACCATATTACTTTAGAGGTGTATGTGTGCTTCACACCATATCGGGCAAAGAGGTGTGTGTCTGCTTCACACCATATTGGGCAAAGAGGTGTGTGCTTGCTCACCATATCACTTTAGAGGTGTATGTGTGTTTCACACCATATCGGGAAAATATGTGTGTGTGTTCTTCACACCATATCGGGCAAAGAGGTGTGTGCTTGCTCACCATATCACTTTAGAGGTGTATGTGTGCTTCACACCATATCGGGCAAAGAGGTGTGTGTGTGATTCACACCATATCGGGCAAAGAGGTGTGTGCTTAGACCAATATCATTTTTGAGGTGTTTGCTTGACCTCATATCGTGCAAGAGGTGTATACTACACCACCATATCGTGAAAGAAAGTATAAAATCATATCCATATCGTTTTAGTGAAGTAGGCACATCACCATATCGAGTTAGAGGTGCTTGCTTGTGTGCTTGAACCCAATATCACTTTATAAGGTGATACCATCTTCTTCAAGCTCTAGACCATCTTTCTAACTGTTAAAGTTCATGGAAAAAGGCCTAAGAATCTACTATAACTCATAATGTCATCAACTATTTCAGAAATGTTTGGAATTAAAAGTAGATCATTAAGTATAGCAATTTAGGTGATGAATAATAACATGGTTGAGTTCAAGTTATATAACCCACCTTGTGAACAGTTTCAAATCTCCAATCTCCAAAGATTCACATCCTAAGGTTGAAGAAGAACTTCTACAAGGTTCAGGGATCGTTCACAACTCCTCCATAGACAAGAAATCACCATGGGTAAGCAATTGGTGAAGAAGAAAAGAAAGAAAGATCATAACTCTAAAATCATGCTTCAATCCAAGGTTGAAGATGATCATAGCCTCACCTTAGGGTTAAGTATTGAGCTCCCTCTTACTCCTTATCACCTTGCATGATACGTCACTACCCTTGCATGATATTCCATCACTTGTGGCCGATATCCCCCTCACTTGTGATCAAAACACTCCACTATGGCCGATATCACCTCACTAGGCCGATATCACCCTACTTGGCCGATATGAACTTGCTATGGACGATACCCAAGGCCCTATGAAGGATACCACTTCACTCCTGAATGATGTGAGGACCCTATGCACAATATCTAAGAGCAAGGAGGTGGTATAATTCGAAAAAGGTCACTAAAGGGGTGAAAGAAGGGGTATATATACTTGTTGTTCATGAAGAAGTGTGAAAATGAGGTGTCATCAATTTGAGCTACTAGGTGCCACATGTCCATGCATGGTTGCCACATGTACATGCATGCATTAAAATTTATCTTGACATGTAAAACTCTTGAGGATAATCTAGGTATGAATTTTCGTCCATTACTTATCCCTTTGAATAAAATATATCAACAAAATCATCACTTTATTCACAACCCGATACAACTTTTCTAAGGAAGTTGTAAACCGATACACTTCACCCCCTTGAGGTTCTTTGCACGTCATGGGCTTTGACAAGAGTCCAAAAAACTATATGGGACTCCTCCTATGGCTCCTTGTCTGATAGGCGCTCATATATAAGCTTTTCAACTTGATACAACTCAAGTTAGGGTTTCATATTCAACCTCTTTCTTGGTCATTTCAATACCAAGAGTACCTTCACTCATAATTGATTCAAACATGGTGACCCATTATTTATCTCTCCTATAAATGATACTCGGTGGGAGTAGGGACACTCTAGAGGTGGTAATTTGCATATCAACCCTACATTTTGGGTAAATTACAACTTGCACCAAAATTGGTACACAAGTCACCAACATTATTCAAACAAGTTCAAACTTGGAATTAGGCTTTCCACAAGCCACCACCTTGCATCATTCTATATATAATGATTTTAAAACACATGAGGCATGTTCAACATATGACAAATTGCAATATAACCCCTCATCTTGGGTAAATTGCATTTTGGTCCAAAACATGACAACATTGCTCAAACATAATTCAAACAGGACCAAATTTGAAACATAAGTTTGTAACCTGATAGAAAAATACTTTAGAGGATTATATTCAAGTTCTAAGCAACTTACTTAGCCAAAACAAATAGGGTTACCTCATAACCCAAGTTAGGGTCATTACAAGGGAGCTTCCATAGAATATGTAACAAATTGTCATTCTCTGTCCCTCTTTGTACGTGAGTGTCGTCACACATAGGGAGGAGTCCGGCGTGACCCTACTCTTCATCCTTTCCATCACCCATAAGGAGTTTCACATCTTGCAAAGGGATCCAAGAAGCTATTCCTACAAGAAGATTAGTCTGGTGGCCTTCAATGAAGCATGCTCCAAAGATGGTTGTCAGAGCACGACTTTAGAAAATGGAAGGGGCATCTTTAAATCTCCAAAGCAACCTAGATCACTGATGAAAGCATTGTGTTTCAGTTAGTGAGGGACTTTCATTGTTCACCAACGTTATAATCTAGTTCATCCTCCCCAACTTCACTTCCAGATCATGAAGATGTGTTTTTCGACCTCCAGGTTAGTTGGTAGCAGGCTGAAATGAGAACAGATGGACATCCCTTGAAAATATACATATTTCCTTTCTAAAGGTTAATAGGATCATATAAGCATTAGCTGGGGGTGGTTGATTTCCCCTTCATGGATTTGGCTGGCGGCCGTCTAATCGATATCTCATTTTCTGGGGTATTTGTTTCGATAAAAGATGGAGAAATATAAAACATTCAGTACTCAGTTTCTCTCCTTTTCATGAAAACACCCTTGAGAGGCATTGTTGGAGAGTGACGATTATTTAGGATCTACCATATTGATTCATTTGGAGTGAAATTTTGGTTTTACTAGTTTAAGAAAGGGGGAAAGTGTTCACAGATTCTACTCTCATTCTTGTTAGAGGTAGAAGGTAGAGAATCAACTATTAGATACAACTAGACCCAGATCCAATGCCCCTAACTCAGACACTCCACTTTCGTCTACTTTACATTCAAGGGACATGCCTAACTTGTAATCAAGTCGCTTCTAAGATAAAAGTTAGGACTGTTTGATTTATTTGATGCAAAATTTCTAAATTACTCAAATAAATAACTTTAATTCCACTTATATTTAAACCTCCATATCTACCACATACCCACTTCAAATCACTTTTGATGTAGGTTCATAAAATCTTAACGCAACTTCTACAATGTTTTGGACACAAACTCCTTTATTTATTCATTCAAATAACTTTTTTAAACAAACATACAAAATAGATATATAAGCCTTGATTTTAGTATAGATAGTCACCAAATCTTGGTTTGAGAAGTTCAATAATACTTGTTATGATCCTAGCATACCTCAAGGCTCATCGATTGGCCACATGAGTTCTTTATGTCTACTAATTGGACCTCATGACCTCATAAGTACCCAAATTCACTAATAAAAAGATGTAAGTACCCAAACTGACTAATAAAAAGCTATATATACCATACTTGGACTCAATTCAATATTAGAATCACCAATCACATCTTTAACCACTTTTTTAGGAAAAGATGAATTAAAATTATATGATCAATTCCACAACTGAGTTCAACCACCTAAAAACACTCATGGTCCTCAAATATCATATTGAGTATTAAAACCCTAAAATTGAGGTCATCACAACTGACATGGATGGTAATTTACAAACATATAAAGGACGACTGATTGCAAGGTTTCAAAAAAGTTCAAGGTGTTGACTATGATGAAACTTTTACACTAGTTTACATGGTCAAATACATTAGGATCATGCTTACTATTGCATCTTATCTTGATTATGATATTTGGTGAATGGACGTTAAAACTACTTTCCTTATTATGAATGTTCTTGAGGATGTGTACGTGACATAATCCAAATATTTTAATGCTCCGAATGGATCCACCAAACTCTATAATATACAAAGGTCAATCAATGGTTTGAAGTTAGAATCTAGGAGCTAGAATCTTCATTTTATGTGGGAGTCAAAAAGGGCGTCTTTATAAAAATGAAGATGAATGTTGTGTTTGTAGTAAGGTTAGTGGGAGCATAATTGTATTTCTCATATTGACCATGAATGGCACATTTTAATAGGAAATGAAATACATATTCTACAATTAGTTAAGAATTTCTCAGGAAATACCTTCTCCATGAATGACTTAGGTGAAGCATTCTCTATTTTAGGAATCAAGATCTATAAATATAGATCTAGAAGACTTCTTGGCCCAAGCAAGAGTACATACATTGACAAGGTGCTGAAGAGGTTTAGCATACATAATTCTCAGAGAGGTAACTTACCCATGTCTCATGAATTAAGTCTCTCTAAATACCAATATCCTCATTCTTTAGAAGAGTGGGCACACAAGAGTAAGATTCCATATGCATCCACAAATGGATCTATCATGTGTGTAATGTTATGTACATGCCTATATGTCCCATATGCTTTGAGAAAAATGAGAAGATACCCATCACATCAAGGTGAAGTTCACTAAATTGTCATGAAGAATATCCTAAAGTACTTAAGAAGAGCAAAACAACTCTTGATATGTAGAGTTGGAAGAGTTACTTGCAAAGGGATATAATGATGGAAGCTTCCAAACTGATAAAGATGATTAGTAATCAGAATCAAGATTTGCATTTTTCCTAAATGGAGGAACTATAAGATACAAGAGTTCCAATCAAGAGACAATGGTTGATTCTACAACAAAAACCAATTATATTTTCTACATCCAATGCAACAAACAAAGAGATATGGAACAAGATGTTCACTAGTGAACTTAGGGTGGTTCCAATCATTAAGGATGCTATAGATATTTATTGTGACAAGAATGGAGACATTTAATAGGTTAAGAATACCTGATCATATCCACATTCCATGCACATAGTACAATAATATCACCTCATACAATAGATCATACATCAATGGGATGTAAAAATTTGCAGAGTACCATTAAAAGAAAAATTGATAATACCTTGATAAAAGTACATTCACAACAGAAGCATCATGGTCCTATTAGACCACTTCAAATCCAATTCATGTGTGATTGGCTGTAATACATGTGGGAGACCATGAATTGTATGCCCTAGGAGCCATCATGTGATGATTTAATGTGATCACATTATGATTTTAATATTAATAAAAACAATTTTACTTATTATTTTTGATTCAATATCGAGATAAAGAGTAAATGAGACATGTTTTGAGTTGAGGACCTGAACATGGGATCATATGTATAATTATGATTATTCATTATTTTTATGCCCCCTAGTTAGTTATAATTGTGGATATTATAGGACAAAAATAATACATTAGACTAATGTGTAAACTAGATGGTGACAATGTCTCTATATTCATGATATTGGATATCCATTTAGATCCATATGTACTTGTTAGAGAATAAGTTGTACTTGGCATACTCACCTCAAGAATGACCCATGGAAGTTGTTGACACCCATTTTTGTTCACTCTGTATCAAATTCATGATTAATATTAATTCTCTATCTAATAATGGAGTTCATTCCTACATTTTCCCACATTGTCTCACATTTTATCCGAATTTCATAGTTTCATATATTTTCATATTTTTTGCCTATTTAATTCATTCATTTTCACCCACTTTCACTGAGTTCAGGACTTCCTGGATAGAAAATATTCTTGCAAGGTTCAAGTACAATTTTTCCATCGATCATTCTTTTTTATAAGCCTTTTTATAAATTATTCGACTAAATTATCCCAAATAAAACATTCCTTTTTCCCCATAGATATCCAATTTCTTTTTCTTTGGTAGTAGTGAATTATAATCTTCAATTCTCCTTCCTACATTATCTTATTTACTTTTGTTCGACATCTTCAAATCTATTCAATTTTCTCTAGATCTTTTTTGAATTTTCTAGAAAAGAAGGATACATGCTACATTCTACATGGGCCAAATGACAGGTCAAAGCAATTAACTAGTGACACATGGTAGATTTTCTTGATTTGTGCACCGCTCATGTGTAGCGCGCATTGTCTTGATGTGCCTCCTTTTCTAGATGATTCTATTTAGAACCCCAAAATCCTAAAATCTACCATAAATACTTCTCCCCCATATCCAATGTATTCCTAGTCCCCTTTCAAACATCTTGAAGGAAGACAATCTACTATCTCCCCTTCTACTTTTGGCATTATTTGTGATCAAAGGATCCTTTCTCTAGCACCACCTGCCTCTGAATGCCATTAGTCTACACAAAGGGTAATCATGTTATGCTGCTAACTACTATTCTTTAACTGCCTATCTTAACTGCTTTAACTTTTATAGCTATTAGTGTTTGCTTGATTCTCATGTGATCTATTTATATATGTTGACTTAACCGATCCAAAAGATTAGATCTTGATCTTAATCCATATCTTCTCATTATCTCTAATCTTCCTACTCATTAGTCCTAACTTCCCATGAGGGATCTATGCCGTGGGCGATCCTGAGGCAATTAAGACACCAACTTATGTAAAATTTATGACATTTAGGGCTACAATGAAAACACTAACATCTCCATCCTCAAAGTCTTGCTAATCATAAATATATATTGTTATAGATTAAACTATTTTTCTTCTTTTAATCAACTTAGAACCACTACCTCTGGAAACACTTAGTTAATGGAGGAGCTAAAACATCCCCACATAACCAAATTTCTAGATGCAAATTCCTGTTATGTTTTGTATGATATTCTAAATTATTGAACTGGGAAGCTTAATACTACCTTCCATCATGGAATTTCCATCATTTTACTCTATTTTCCTTGTTTTATGAAAACAACATGATGGCGACTTCAGTCTCATGTTTTATTGCTCTTCTACGTGACTGCCAAAATAAGTTTCACTATCAAAGTTACATGTTGGGCATATGTTTCTTTGGATAGAAACTGATAGATGGGAGACTCCACTGTGGATATCCCTAGACAACTTGAAGTTTGAATTCTCTGTTTGTTTGCAAAATTGCAGTGTTTTTGTTGGTTTAAGGTGTACTTGTTTGATTTTTTTTCATAGAGATAGAGTTGCACATCATCTCCTTCTACAAACCATGACACACAGATCGAGGCAATCCATAGTGTCTCATTTCCCTATCATGTTTCACATATGCTCATTTCCAATTTTTTTAATTGATATTTTCTCCTTTCCTCTCTTTTTAGGGTATTTCAAAACCCTTATCTCATTTTAGGATTTCAAGTTTGCTTCCTTTTTAGGGTTTCAAACCTACCTCTCTTTTGAACTTCTCTTTTTATTTTTAAATTTTAAATAAAATATGGAAGAAATAAAGGGATGAAATAAAATACATATTAAGAATAAGATCTATTCTTCCTTAATAACTGTGTGGTTGTTTTCTTATGTACCTATTATGTGTCTTTGATTCTCTATTATTGTGGGTTCTTTTTTGAAAATGTTAAAATGTTACGCTTGCACTAGGCACTCCTATAAAAACATGCATCAAAGAATGGGTGCCAACCTCAGATTTGATCCTTGGAAGTAGCACATGGGTGTTAGTAAAGGTACCAACATGATGTTAAGCTGCATGTCCAAAGGTCTTGAGACACCCCCTCTCCTAGAACTAATGAGTGATTGTGGTCCTTGTAGTCATGAGGTGTATTTGGAGCAGTACCCATATCTGTGAACCCAGGTGATCCCCTCGATGATCACCATTTTTCCATAGATAAGTAAAAGACCAAACCCTACTATGTAGTTCAGGTTTGAGTGAGGACGTAAACTGGATCTAAACTCATGAGCTAAAAAAGGAAAGCCATTTTCTTCCTATGCATGCATCTTGCATTGGTTGCTGAAATATTCAAGATTGTTTTTAACACCTTTGTGTGTAGGTTGGTGATAAAAAAATCAAAATTCTTTTAGATATTAAGAATCTTTCTTGAACATCAAACAATATCATTAAAAAAAATCAACAATATTTCAAAGGTAAAGGTCTCTTACAAAATCATACAATCTTTAAAAGATTAGGAAAATCTTTCAAAGATTAACAAAGACCAACAAAATTAAATGATCTTTCAATTATAACCTATCTTTTTTTAAAACCAAACAATCATTCAAAGATTGACAACCTCTTTTAAATTCAAACAATCTATCAAATATTAACAATCTCTTTTAAAGTTAAAAAATTAACAAAGTCAAACAATCTTTCAAAGATCCAAAATCTTTTTCAAATCATATAATGTTTTAAAATATTAACAGTCATTTCTAAAGAACCTACTTTGTAACCTCACCAATCTAGAAAGTTTTTAAATATAACTGAGATGTCACTTGTCAATGCCATGTCTACCGATCATCGTGTAGTCTTGGACTATGGCCTAAAACTAGAACATCATGTAATCTCCTTACCTATATCCGTGGGCCTCTACTATGACCCAAAACTAGACCACAACCTACACCTAATTTTCTTTCCAGTCTAGAGATCCCAAGTATAGGTTCCCTCCTCTTCAACCACTTGTCACTTTAAAGGGCCATGAATCTCGGAGAGAAACTCATCAAACTAGGAGGAAAATAGGGCATCATGGGTTCTAGTAAGGGTTTCAGTTTGAGAACCCCACGGGATGAGGATACCCAAGGGAGGAAAGTGATTAATTGAGCACATTCACTATCCTATAAGGGGATACCTTAATATTGATTAACCAATCACCCCCTCCCCCCTCTTTTGAATAACCCTTATGGGACATCCACCTAAGGAACATCATTCCTCATGAACCTAATTGGACAAGGCATCATCCCACTCTAGTTAATTTACATATCCATGGAACTGGAAAGTACATCTTACATTAAAATTGTATAACCCGATAGTCTAGGGAAGTTAGGGGCAAGAGTAATTACTAAAAATTAATCATAAAAAAAGGAAAAAAGTTGTTGGAAGTAGCCTTCAATGTGGGAAAATTGTGAAATATCAAGAAGTATCCTTTTTTCATCTCCCAAATAAAGGGGGAAAGTCCTCTTACCTTTTTAGCTAACATAGTGTATGTGGAGGGATCCGTCTCAAAGCACAAGATTTTCTCTCTTTCCATATTACACCTTGATTTTGGATCTCATTGATCTGAGCTTAGAATATCACTGGAAGGCAAAGGAGTTTGTACTTCACCCTGATCAACCAAAATGGGTAGGAGTAGCAATGTAGATCGACAGTCTGATCATGACATCATGGGAGATGCCACTAGCAACAAGAAAGATAAGCTAGTAGGGGGATAATATAAAAGAAACACTAGTGGTGCCCAAAGCTTCCACCTCTTAGGTGATTCCTTAGATATAAATGCCATAGAAGCCAATGAATGTTGCCTTCATGCCTCCAAGTTTAGATTACATAGAGAAGGTGGCAATATCTATGGTTTTCTGGACTAGGATCTTTGTATGCCAGCTCATCAATGGTATTATTTCCATATGGCATGTGGAACCCCCATCAATCAAATCAGAGCCATTCCAACTAGGTTCAAACTAGTATTGAGTAGGCTTAAATGGCATGACATTCTCAATGATCTCAGAAGTGACACCATCCATTCTAATTCCCACTGGAAAATTCAAGGGGAAAATGAGGAGGAAGAGGTCAAAGCTACAAAGGAAGATCCTAAAGATGTAGAAAATGTCAACACCGCAACAAAGGTCCAAACATAGTACATGAAAAGCTTGGGACCATTCCCCAACCTACATTTTTTCTACATGCCACCACTCTCCTAGTATAATTTATACATGGGGGGATGTACAAATTTCTGCCACTGATAGACATGGTAACACTAGCAACAATCAAATGACCAATAACATAAGTAGTGGCCACCCACAAGGAGGAAACAATCATAGAGCCTTCTATTGTATATCCTATCATGCTCACAATTCTACAGAAGATCAAGCAGCTAGAAGGAAAAAAGGACAATAGAAAACTTTAAGTGACTTCTGCCATTTTCCTGATGCGAAGATACAAGATAACTTCATCATGGCCATGTTTCATGAGTAATCTGGGCTAGGAGATCTAATGGATCATGTGAAGGCATAATGCTCATACATGGTGGAGGTTTAAGAGGATGACAAGGTCCCAGTCCACTACTTTGTGCAAACACTGACAAGTACAACTTTGGCATGATACAAAAAGTAGGATATGACAATGGTCACCACCTATTCCAAGAAGATGAAAAAGGTCATTGATCCATATGCCTTGAATCTAAACCAGACCCCAACTAAGGAGGATCTAGAGGCACTACAACAAAATAAGGAAGATAGTTTCTCTGAATTCATTAGATGATGGAGAGAGGTACCCTCCCAAAGAGGTGCTAGACATGGTAGTTACAACTTTTCTATCCCTAAAAAGGTAAAATATCTTCCCACAACTGATCTAAATAGGGGTTTGGATTGAGAATCCCATTAGGGGGGGTCATCAAAACATAGGCCTCACTTTTCAACCTCAATCCAGGGTCCCAACATCCAATCATAAATCAAAATGGACAAAGGCTAAAGTAGTAGACATGAAAGAGGGAGCTCTACTGACTCTAGTCTGTAATAATAAGAGACCAAAACTAATGGTGAAAATATCTCCAGTTAAAGCTCTACCATTTCACGCTCAGACTATCATCACTACAACGCCAAGCTCAAATGAAGCCACCCGTATACCATCCTGACTATGTGCCACATTAATATTTATGGGCCCCAAACCAATTCTATAGGAATGCAACCCACCAGTTTGGCCACTCGTGCAATTATGGTGGCACATAATTATCCAACAACAAGTAAACCGCCACCCAAGCAGAGTTAGCAACAACCACTCCTATTCTAGAATAGTCTTCCAAGAAAAGAAGAAAGTTCACACCCTTGGGAGTTTCTCCTAGATCCATACTTCTTTATATCAAGCATCGACTAAAGTTCTGAACCCATAAGAGAACCAACAAATCCCTCCTGCCAAAAAAATACAATGCAATGGCTTCTGAAATTTTCATCGAGCCAAGGGGCACCTGAAAGACTCGTGCCTCACACTCAAGCATACCTACAAGATTTAGTCAAATCAGATGAGGCCAACACACTCATACCGGAGGAAATGCCATAGTTGTCCAATATTATGTCCATCATATCCTCATTAGAAGACTCATCACATGGGCATATCCTACCTCTAAAGAAGGCTATTAAGAACTAGTTTCAAAGTGCACACTTCATCACCAAGACCAACACAAGGAAGCCAATGATCCCCATAAGAACTAAAAGACCAATCAGCATACCTGGGACTCACCCCATGTAGAAGAGATAATCAATGGCGGGTTCCAAAGGTGTTGGCTGCGACAAGTCACAACAGAGCATAGTTCTTTTCCCCATAGTGGTAATGTGGGTGGAAACACCCAAATCCACAACAACACTGGTAGTGGCCCTCACCATCTCGGTGGAAGTTATTTCACCCCATTACAGAAGGCAAAGTGAAGGTGTCCACCTATGTAGGAGTTCCTACTAGCACACATAAAAAATAGGAAAAAGTTTGCCATCCCTATCGTCAACACCAATCAAGTGCCTCCCACTCTTTAAGTCTATAAGGAAATCAACCAAAAGGTTTAGAGATATTTCAAATTTTGGATGAGACAGAAGAAGAGGTGTCCTTAGTCAAAGTGATGCAATACTCCCCCGCACACAAAGAGGCAATAATGAATACACTCAAAGGGGTTTACCTCTCCAAGGATGTGAGACCAAAAGCACTAGTTGCTTCTTTTGGGCTAGTCATTACTCCACCATAGATCTAATTCTCTAAATATGAGATACCTATGGGAGGGAATCACAAAAATACTCTATTGATCACTTCCATATACAAGGACCTCAAGATTCCTTCTTGTTTTGTCATCAAAGGAGCATGCCTCAACGGTTCCCCCCTCAACATACTCATTAGTCCGGAAAGGGATCCTTATGATCTACAGTTTAAAACCTTGAAATCAACATCTTTTCATGGATTTATAAAATAAGCCTTGGGAGGATATTACTATTGAGCTATATATTAGACCATAGACCTTCACAATATTACTTGTAGTCATAGAATTGAGTTCCTCCTTCAACATACTTTTGGGAAGGTTGTGGATTCATTATAATAAGGTGTTTCCCTCATCACTGCATTAGAGACTCTAGATATTGGAAGGGCCATTCAATCACTGCCCAAGCCAATAGCCAAGGCACAATAGCTAGCATTTAAGAAAACAATATCTATTTTTGTTTAAGATGTTGCATATTAGTAACATTAGCTATGTGCTATCACAAAGGAGATGATCCCAGCATCTCCCATTTGACCCTAAGTTGTTTGCACATCAATAACAAGAAATGCACATTTGTCTAGATCAAGGTTTAGGAGTCAAATGCCAAGGACACACATAGATCATTTAGATTCTACCAAGACAAAAGGGATTGGGCCTAGGGTTTTCTGGCCCATCCTATGCACAACCTAGGATAACCCCATAGACACAACATTGGAAGCACATATATTTGTGCACCACTGCATAAGATTTTGACCATGAGAGTCTATTTCAGTTGTCTACCGCCAACTCAGGCTCTAAGTAGAGAAGCATGAAAATTTCTCTAAATCATGAACATGGACTCATGGTACTGTAGCAATGACACCTCATCCTTAAGCGTACGGGTCCCCATCCTTACTTCCCATGCAACATAGCTATAACTGAAAAAGAGGCTAAGGACACCAAGACACCCTACTTCATATAAGAGGATGATTAAGATGAATAGGCTGACTACCCTGAGATAACATCCAACATCAGGGAGATCACCCTCATCATTGAAGACACCCAAGGTGTCTGGGCTACCCAAAATAACCAATAGTTGGAAGACAAGATCATCCCTCCAAAAATGGAAGCAATCAAGCTCACACCCACCCCCATTGTCTATCATATGTTCCTGAAGCACGTTGATACTGAAAAAAGCAATGAAGATTTCTATGATCATCACTTCTCTAAGGTGAAAATCACCGACCCAAAACTTGAAGAGCTACAGGCACAATCCAATAAAGTGATTTATGATCCTCTTTGGATTTTCCCCAGTTGGTCGTGCCAATATAACTCCAAAACTATAATTCTTAAAGATGTGGATGGGGACTATGCATTTCATGGGATGACACATACACCATGATTAAACGATGGGGGGGTCAATACTTTCGAGACAAAAGCATCAGGACGCCCATGATCCCTCATTCATCCCATTTCGACGCTCATAAAGTTTAAAACTGGTGTGTGTGGAGGTGCATAATGTCTTAAATACTAGGTCACCTCTTATCCTAAAAAAGCCTGTTAGAGTAAGGCCACCCTGATGTAGTGGATATTGCAGAATGTTTATACAACCACACTCCTCCACATCAATCTTCCCCTTAGAAAATCCCAAAAAATAAAAAATAATAAATCTTAAAGGTTGCAAAATCCGTAATATCCAAAAAAGTTACAAAATCAAGAAAATACAAAACTAGTAGAAGATGGGCTGGATCTCTAGTAGTTAATTTATAATTTCAATGAAGTAGCACAAATCTACAATGAAAAATACCACTTCTTTGAATATGTACCCATCCCAGAGTGTATGAAAAAGAAGCATCAACCTTTTTAATATTGAAGATTAGACACACACAATAAATCTTAGTTCAAGCCTAGAGAAACAAAAAATTAAAATTGGGGCACATCTACCTCAGAGTATAAAGGACTAGGTTGATGCAACTCTTACACAAATACATCAACATGTTTGCATGGAGCTACTATGACATGCCTGGGTTTGATGAGAAGATCATGCTTCATCAATTTCCTATGATCCTTGAAGTTCACACTGTCAAGCAAAAGCTTGATGAATGCAAAGTACACATGTGTGTGGACTACCATTATATCAACAAGGGCTCCACAAAAAATGACTTTCTACTTCCACATATTGTCATGCTCGTTGACAACACATACAACCATGTATTCCTTAGTTATATTGATTGATGTTCTGGGTACAACCAAATTAAGATGTCCAAGGAAGATAAAGAGAACACAACATTCATCACATAGTGAGGAGGATACTATTGGGTCACACCATTTCGTCTCAAGAGTAGTGGAGCTACATATCAAAGAGAGATTGTCGCTCTATTCCATGAAATGATACATAAGGAGGTGCAGGTTCATGTGGACATCATGGTAGCCAAATATAAAACTCCAAAGACCACATCACCAATATTGAAAAGCTATTTTAACAACTTTGATTTTTCTCTTTGCACCTAAATCTAGCCATGTGCACCCAGGGGTTACATCCGATAACCTATTCATCCATATTATTATTTAGAGAGGAATAAAGGTCCATTTGTAGAAGGCTCGGGCTATCCAGGAAATGCCTTCCCCTAGAATGGAAAAGGGGATACAAGGCCTACTCCGTCACCTTTAATACATCAACCACTTTATCACTAATCTAACACCTACATGTGAGCCTATCTTCAAGTTACTCAAGAATAATTCTGACTCTAAATGTGAATAGGTGCTCAAGAATCTTAAAGACTACCTCACCAATCCAACAATATTGAAGCTGGAAATGCCAAGATACCCTCTCACCCTTTGATTATCAGCCTGCAAAACATTGATGGGCGAATTATTAAGCCAATAAATGTCTAATGACAAGAAATATACTTACTACATGTCCACGAAGTTCAATGATACCAAGACCCACTACAATACAATTAAAAATTATTATTTGGATTTGATTCATGGAACAATGAAGTTGCACCAATTTGATGAAATATCCTATACAACTGATGGAAAATCAGGATCCACTATGCTATATGTGTGATCTCCCTACCCTCACAAGACGATGCCCCAAGTGATAGGTAATGTTATTAAAATTTGACATCACATGCATATCTAGGAAGACAGTCAAAGAACAAGCACTAGACAATCATTTGGCAGATTCCCACTCCATTAAGAAGCAAAGCATTAGTATGAGTTCTCAAATGAAAACATAGAAATGGTCATCTCAGCAGACGTCATTATCCCTCTAAATATGAAATGGTGGACAATCTTCTTCAACTGAGCAATCAATTTTAGGATAGGAGCAATCCTTCAAAACCCATAGGATAGCTAGATGACTAGAGTTCAATGCCACCAACAACATAACTAAGTATGAACATTGAATCTTGGGACTCCATCTTGCCAGAAAGAAAAGAACATTCCATCTCTAGGTCTAGGGTGACCCCTACTTGTGATATCTCAACTCCAAAATAGCTAGAAAACCCACCATCAGAAATTGGTCCCTTACCAAGAACACATGTGTTCTCTCGCCTGAGACTTTGAGCAAATTTCTTACCATTTCACCATAACAGAGCACAACACATTTACTAACGCTACAAATTCCCTTTCTATTTGGATCAAATTTCAAGGATACCAAAGTTTCTATTTTCAGAGCACATTTAATCTCTCAATATGCCTATTGTACATTCATAGGCACCATAATAAATATTTTAGAAAAGGCTTGGTTTCACAATGTCAAAGCAAATCTAGAAAGTCAAGTCATCCCTGAAGGACTCTCCCAAAGATAACAACATGTGGTCAAGCTACATTCCATACAATATGTCCTAGGGACAAGACAACTATGTCACAAATCTTACAATCTAACTATCCTTTGGTGCATTTAGAAGACATAAGAAAAAGTCCTCATAAAGGAAGTTCATGGATGATTGTGTGGCATAGATATTACATAAAAAAATCAATCCTAAAGCATCAAATGGGAACTTAGTTCATCTTGGTCACAATAGGTACTCCACAAAGTGGGTGGAAGACATGTTTATCATAAATCTTCAACCCAACAAGTGATCATAGTTCATCAAGATAAACATCATAAGCTGGTGTGGAATACTGCACATGATCGTCTCCAAAAATGGTACAAACTTCATATCCAAAACTGTCAAAGAGTATTTGAACTCTTTGGGGACCATGCATCACCAAATCTCACCATACCGACCCTAAATGAAGGGAGATTTTGGAATCTGCTAACAAGAACCAGAAGGATTCTTTGGAAGACAATCTGATCTCATGCCAATTGACATGAACATCTTCTAATTTTTCTCTGGGAATACCAAATTTCCATCATAACATCCATGGGAGCCACTCCGTATTCACATGTATACGAAATGGAGGTAGTCTTATTGGTCGAGGTCTGGATTCCTTCACTCAACACACTACAAGAAGCAGAGATTCTTGAGGTAGAGTGGAATCAAAATTAGATATATATACTTCCTCAATGAACTAGAAAAATTCCGGATAAGAGCTCTTCATCATGCATAATGTTATCAAACAAGGACAACTCAAGCATTGAACAAGATGATCCTCCCCAACAATTTCCCAAAGGGTGATTTGGTACTTCGTGCCATCTAAAATGTTAATATAGGGGCACGTTCAACCCTAGGTGGGAAGGACCCTACATTATATGCAACATCTACAACTAGGTGACCTACACATGAAACACATGGATGTAGATATTCATATTTATCACACAAATTCCAGTCTCATTAAGAACTACTACTATTGACAAGCAAGCTACACTAACTGCAAGCCTTTAGCAAAGATCCATCTAAGGGAGGAACAAATTTACACCCCTTTAAAATACACTCAAAAGCTACTTAAGTACATGGACGCATCCCCCGTGCACCCTAATGCGGAAGGGATAAAGTAGAACCATAGAGCCCATGATTGAAGGATCATGATCATTATCTCGAGGCCTGCAATGATTTTCCAACCTAAATTAACTCCTTAAAATAGGCCAATCATAATAGTGTTCATGATTGCATCAAAAGTAAGGAGAAGCCTCATGATCATGTTCACCACCATC
This sequence comes from Alisma plantago-aquatica, assembly GCA_963693085.1. Lineage (NCBI taxonomy): Eukaryota > Viridiplantae > Streptophyta > Magnoliopsida > Alismatales > Alismataceae > Alisma > Alisma plantago-aquatica. The sequence goes on along the minus strand of OY856409.1, from coordinate 1,125,263,376 downwards.
ATAAGAAGCTTGCTAAAACTATGAGTCCCTAGAGGCAAGTTAGACCTTACCATTTGTAACATCCCAAAATTTACTTCACCTAGTAGATATGATATGCACCTTCTAAGGCCTAAACAAGACCCATCATGGAGCGAGTAACTAAATTAGTGGCCTACATGCTTGTTTTGAGCTCATTTTGTGATTGGTCAATGCAAGGGTAAAATAATAATTTCACAATATATATGTAAATTATTTTACCACAAAATTTCTATATGGCCAATTGGATTTGTAGATAAATGGACCGTGTCACCAAGATATACATAGAGGTGTATAATGAACATATTTCAAGCTTTGGATAATAATAAGAAGTTGTGAAGGACTTTTGGTATTTATTTATTTTAAGCTCGATCCTTCGTATAAACCAAACTTGATCGATTAATTTAAGTAAAGAAATCATACGTCGTTAGGCCCAATTTGGACGAGGCACGACGAAGTCTTGAAACTTCCTTCAAAGTGACACTTCTTTCCGATAATGGAGTTAAGAGAGATTATAATAAGAAGATAATTAGACAATATATAATTATCTAAACCTGGAGATAATAACCATGCGACGCTAAATCTGATTCCCAACAAGACAAATTGAATTATTTTACAAAAAAATAAAAGGGAAAAAGGATAAATCATGGTCAAGCAACTATATAAACTACGAGAAGGACTCAACTTCCTTCCTATCACGCTGACCACTTGATTGCATTTGTTTTCTCGCAAGATAATATACGCGTATTATTGTTTTCCACCAACCAACAAATGAAGCTTCTGGATCACCACCTTCGAGAAGCCATACATATTTGTGATGATCTATACCCTTAGGGGATCCTCCCACACTCATCTCTCTGGTTATGTGACGATAAGTTCCAACGATGACTACTGCACCTTGTTAAGTGGCAGAGAAATATGACCTTCGTTCATCTCTACATCCAACCTGAATACGGTAGCAGGTGTGTTTCTTTACACGACCAAGTGGCGACCAACAAGTTTCCCTGCAACCAGGGATGGTTTTAGTAGACATCATCCCAAAGTGGAGTGCACGAGGCACAATCTAGCCTCCCTTGTGAGAGGTACCGTGATAACGACCTGGGCTACTGGAAGCCCTCGCTGCTCCTTGAGTTCATAAGTGTGAAGAAGCAAGCCGAGTTCAAGACGTAGAAGGTGACCGGGTAGCGAAGGAGACTTGGACAGATGCCTTGCCCCAAAGGCTTGCGTCCTTCATCCGCGGCTCTAGACCAGGAGCCAGTACATACGTAGAGGAGGCGGCCACTCTGTTCGGCTTGGGGAGGATGATCAATCACCACCGCTACCAGCTACCAAGGCCACGATATTCCTACCAGTCACGAAGGCCTTGAGGTGTAGCACTAATCATTTAAGCATGCCATGACACCCTCGAGAAGGAGAAGTTTGAATAGAAGCGAAGGATATGAGATCCTACACTGGTGGCCCTGAGTTTAGAGAGTCGCTTCCTCTTAGTAGTGTGGACAACGACACAGAGGGAACCTGCTCGGCGATCTCAGTCATGTCCGCCAACGAGGAGGCTATAGACCAAGGAGAGGCGTCCGAGGGCAGCGACCAGATGGGTGGCGCCTGAGGCCTAGCCTCATCGAAGCAACTGCCAGCCGACGACGCTGCGCTTGACAAAGAAAGAACGCTGGTTGGAGTCACCAATGGGATGATGATGAGTCCCTCACAGTTGGACGAATCCCTTAGCCAATGCATCAACAATGGATGGGTGTGACCGCCTAAGAGAGGGATTAGACGTTGAGTTAAAGATCCAAGAACTAAAATTAAGTTGTTACAATAGAGGTAAGTGGTTCATGCCCATGAATATTCATACTTATTAAATTTAGTATATTTACATATTTCTCACATTAAGAGTTATGATTTATGTGTTCTAGTATTTTAAGATTCTAAGTAAGATATGTAATTAAAGTTTTCACACCTCCATGACGGTGTTCTCTTATATACCCAACATCTCAAGTAGAAACATGTTGCTCAAAATGATTGAGATTCATAAACTAGGTTCATGAGAAAACTAAAGGATCATATTTCTATAAGAGTTCTTGGAAATGATTTATATTAATTAATAAGACTGCAAGGTAAGAAATGCAAGCAATATAGTCATACTTGATAATATGTAACAATGTTCTATTTTAGATTTCAAATAGAAATATGCCATTAAGATTTTCTAGACAGATTAATATATGAGAATTTAGTGTTGTTTATATTTCTTGGATACTAAGTGCACGATAAGATTATAAGAATAGAATGTACAAATTTATGATTAAGTTACAAGATAGGATTTACACAAGATTTAAGAGTTAAGATCACAAGAATGTATTAAGATTCATGTTAAGATAAGAGTTCATGAGACTTTCAAAAGGTTGAGTTATCATGTCAAAAATTATATTTTAGATATGTACTACTTAAGCTACATTTATATACTTAGTACTCCTATATTCAATTTAGATTATTTTCCTAAGCCTTTAGACTTACATGTCATAAATCTGATATCATAAGTTAAATCAAGATTTATCCAGATAATAAGAATATCAAATTTTGATTTAGATTTAGATTACTCAATATGTGGGTAGCCAGATATTTGATTAACATACGTGATAAGTGTTTTAGACCCAATCTCAATTTTGTAGTTGAGATTGTTCATATTTAGATGTAGATTCAGATTCAAAGTTCAGTATATGTTTAATACTCAATATTCAGTTTCACAAAAGTCCAGATTCAGAATTTAGTAAGCTTAGATTTAAGATAATTAATTCAGAACATCCACATAATACATTATATGTAATATCCATTATGTTCCTTTTGTAAGAACAATTATGATAATGTTTCTTATTTTCAATTTGTGTGATTGATTATATTGTTGTTATAATGTTAGTTTTATGTAATGCCCCCTTGAGTGCACGAGTTATGAATAATTCAGTGTTGCTTCTGCTATGTGAATGTATGTTCATAGGGAGGGTGTTGCAATATGATATTAGAGAAACATTATAGTTGGCCACCAGATGAGCTCTCATGTTCTTACTTAAGATCACTCTATAAGAAGTTAGAGTAGAGTAACAATTTAGAAAAATAACTAGTAGCCCTATGTATAGAACAGGTAAGTGAAAGATATTAGAAATCTAAGTAGATCTTTAAATAGGAGACAAAAGTTTAAATAAGGATTAGGGTTATGTGCCTAGATGTTTTACACTTTTTATGTTAACACGGTGGTTGTATATAACATTTTCTCTCTTTTTTTCTACATGTTTGTGGTATGGGACACATGATTATGGGGTTTTGTAGAGAGAAAGTTATGTGTATAATCATGCTTGTCTTATCCTTTCAAATGCACGTGGTATGGGACATGTGCACGAGAAAGTGTCAAGATAAGTGTGATCAGACATGACACCTCTGAATATATGAATGGCTGGCATGTATCTAAAGGCGATAAAGAAAACAAGTGTTGGCATTAAAATTTTAAGGCATATAGTCACCTAAACCTAATTAGATACATAGTAAAATGAATAATTCATAAAAATGGCAGATATTTTCAAATAGATAAGTCGATTAGCTTTAAAGTGACATCAAGAGATGTTCACAACCCTCTCTGAAAAGAAAAAAGTTAGGTTCCTTGATATGTTAGAAAATGATGATATGAGGTAGATCCCAAGCTTCAGTAGTAGTATCTACATGTTAGTCAATTTAGATGTTTAACCTTGACACACACTGAGTGTTTTAATGATCCTTTAAGATAATAGTAGAGAGTTAGTATACATAGAATATGTAAATACCCTAAGGTGGGTTGGCTATCCGAATTTCAAGGACACAATTCACATAAGGTGGGTAGAATTGTAATATCCCAAAATTTAGTTCACCTAGTGGATATGATATTCACCTTCTAAGGCCTAAACAAGACCCATCATGGAGGGAGTAACTAAATTAGTGGCCTACATGCTTGTTTTGAGCTCATTTTGTGATTGGTCAATGTAATGGTAAAATAATAAATTCACAATATATATGTACATTATTTTGCCACAAAATTTCTATATGGTCAATTGGATTTGTAGATAAATGGACCGTGTCACCAAGATATACATAGAGGTGTATAATGAACATATTTCAAGCTTTCGATAATAATAAGAAATTGTGAAGGCCTTTTGGTATTTATTTATTTTAAGCTCGATCCTTCGTATAAGCCAAACTTGAACGATTAGTTTAAGTGAAGAAATCATACCTCGTTAGGCCCAATTTGGACGAGGCATGACGAAGTTTTGAAACTTCCGTCAAAGTGACACTTCTTTCCGATAATGGAGTTAAGAGAGATTATAATTAGAAGATAATTAGACAATATATAATTATCTAAACCTTTGCTGTAGATAATAACCATGCGTATAAAGTCATGTACGAAAAGCATTTAGACGCAAAATCTGATTCCCAACAAGACAAATTGAATTATTTTATAAACAAATAAAAGGGAAAAAGGATAAATCATGGTCAAGCAACTATATAAACTACGAGAAGGACTCAACTTCCTTCCTATCACGCCGACCACTTGATTGAATTCGTTTTCTCGCAAGATAACATACAAGTATTATGGTTTTCCACCAACCAATAAATGAAGCTTCTGGATCACCACCTTCGAGAAGCCATACATATTTGTGATGATCTATACCGTTAGGGGATCCTCCCACACTCATCTCTCTGGTTATGTGACGATAAGTTCCAACGATGACTACTGCACGAAGTGGCAACCAGCAGGTTTCCTGCAACAAGGGATGGTTTTAGTTGACATCATCCCAAAGTGGAGTGCACGAGACACAATCTAGCCTCCCCTGTGAGAGGCACCGTGATAACGACCTGGGCTACTGGAAGCCCTCGCTGCTCCTTGAGTTCATAAGTGTGAAGAAGCAAGCCGAGTTCAAGATGAAGAAGGTGACCGAGTAGCGAAGGAGACTTGGACAGATGCCTTGCCCCAAAGGCTTGCGTCCTTCATCCGCGACTCTAGACCAGGAGCCAGTACAGACGTAGAGGAGGCGGCCACTCTGTTCGGCTTGGGGAGGATGATCGATCACTACCGCTACAAGCTACCAAGACCGTGATATTCTTACCTGTCACGAAGACCTTGAGGTGTAGCACTGATCATTCACACGTGCCACGCCACCCTCGAGAAGGAGAAGTTTGAATAGAAGCGAAGGATATGAGATCCTACACCGGTGGCCCTGAGTTTAGAGAGTCGCTTCCTCTTACTAGTGTGGACGGTGACACAGAGGGAACCTGCTCGACGATCTCAGTCGTGTCCGCCAACGAGGATGCTATAGACCAAGGAGAGACGTCTCAGGGTGGCGACTAGTTAGGGTGGCGCCTGAGGCCTAGTGTAACATACTCAAATCTAGACACATAGATGTAGCCTCCCTTTTTCTAGGCCCTAATCGATTATATTTACAACAAATACCTGATCTACCTAGTTCGCAATGCATTAGAAATAATCAGAGCCATTCATTATCATAAATTCATTAATATCCTTTATATATGATAAAATAACCATAATACACTCAATAACAAGACTTAAAGAACAAATACACCAAATATCATGCTTGACTCTAATTTGACACCCTAACATATTCTTAGGAGTATAAGATGAAATGAATCAAATTAATGTGTAATAAGTATTAAAATTAGTGAGTACATTAAATGTATGTATGATATACAAATAATGAAATTCTAATAGTAAACATCTTTAAAATAGAGAATTAAGACCAAATTTGAATTGCTCACATCTTAATTAGCTTACACATCAATTTTCATAACTAGCGGACCTCATTTAGCCATTCAATTAATTGGTGAAATGATTAGCTTACATATACCTAATATTTACAATTTTGCCATTGTTGGGTTTTCTTGTTCCTCCGTGTAAAGCCTACAGACCGCGGATCCATCTCATTGCCTGATCGTGCTCCTAACGGTGAATGAGTGGCCGAAAGACCATGTCGTCGGCGCCCCTTCTTTGCTGTTTACTCCCTTTCTTTCACTGGCCACGAAAGGTTCTTCCCTTTCTCTCTCTCCCTCACCTCAGTGAGTCTTCCTCTACCTATTTCTTCTCTTCCAATCTTTCCTCTCCACTTCCTTTTCTCCGCATAACACACGACTCCTACTTCTGACCCAGTCATGCTCCCAGCGCAGAACAGGCGTCGGCCAACTCGGATCACCGACGCCAATACTCACCCGTCTCCTCCTCCCCTTCCATTTCACTGACCCTGAACGGTGCTACCACTCCTCTCTTTCTCTTCCTTTCCTCCTTTTTCCACAAGTCCTAGCCACAGACACACCCCCTACCTGCGCCTAGCAGCCGCACGATCCCCCTCAGGTGACCGGTGATCGGCTACCTTCCTCCTCCGATCCTCCCCTTCCTCTTTACCTACCTCTTCATCCTTCCTCTATTCTCTTCCAATCTGCATGTCTCTCTTCTTCTTCACTCTGTTCCCCCTAGTTGCCATCGCTTACCCTCCTCCTTGTGCCATGTGCACGGCAGACAGGAGCCATCACCACCAGGTGCAATGGATGGCGGTGGTCATGTAGCTTCATAGGCCGCCTCTGATCAATTGTGGCGCCGCCTCCAAGGTCACTCCCTCCACTTCGTGCGCATCAGATGCTTGGCTGCGGAATCTGTCTCCGTTCGGCAGCTGTACAGAAACAAAAACCAGTAGTGCGGAGGCCCACTGGCGAGAAACATGAAGGTCACTGTTGCGGTAGCACAACCTTCTCTCACCACCTTCATCTGTCGAGCCTTCATCCAACTTGCAGGAACCTCAACAGTAGATCTGTTTTCTACACCAGATTTCATGCTCAGTAGTCTCTGAACTCCACTCCACCACCAGCCGTCGGTGATTCTACAAAGCATCCATCTCCTGCTAATCATCTACTATCCTCGTATATTTGGTTAGTGCCGATTCTTATTAAGATATGCATCAAGTCAGAAATCTACCATGCTTGATTCATCTTGGCACTGCATCGAATCCTCCTTCCTCGAACACATCACCTTGATTGCAATCACCACCTGCTGGCAGTGGCGTAGCCAGAAATTCTGGTGAGGGGGGGCACCATTTAATTGAATGATTAATCCAGGTTTTGAGGTAGGGCACCAATAGTATTTTCTTCTTAGATTACAACTCATCTTATACTAAGTAATGTATATTTATTGGAAATTGGGTGGGGCACGTGCCACCCCAACCCAATATGTGGCTCCGCCACTGCCTGCTGCAGCGACGATTGACCATTAGTATAGACTGATTCTCGCCTCCGGTCACTGTGCACTTTGTTCTTCATTTCCGAGGCTCCGAAAACCTTCACTGTAGGGAGGCATTTTAAGAATTTAACCCAGAGCCTCATTTACTCATAATCGCAGCAGCCACCTTTATTCCTCCCAACTGCAGTGGTCGACTCAACAGCTATCTGAAGCATGTCCGTCCGAGCAAAGTGAAGGACGATGCATCTATGCCTTCCAGCCCATATCCTAAAAGTTAACCCTTGACCGAATGGTATAGTGACGGAGGTAATCCTCACTAGTAGAAGACCCCCTCCAAACTGACACTTGTTTCTCGATAAAATGACGCGGCAAAAATCTTGAGAAGGTGGGGTGTCGATTTATTTACCGCCCCCCCACCCCCCGGTTCATGAATATGCCTGGCGGTCCCCACAAACCATAGTGGGTTTGTCGCTGCCGGCCCGCATTGGCCGTTCCAATTCATAATTCATTCAATCGTCCGATCCCTAATTTAGTAATTACCACGCGTGACTCGCCCTTTCATTTACCCGCGCCACGCCAACCTTCTCAGTGCGATGGAGACGGCGCCGGCCCTAAAATGGGAAAGTCCAGCCTGGTGACGATCTGGGAACGGGGCCGGCTTTGGCCATTACTGGAGATCGACCGCAGCTCTGTTCTCTTGCGATGGTGTTTTTTCCCTCACCGAGCATACACGGTGGCTTTTCCCTACCTGTGATCTACCCGCTTCCCTGTCCTAAATTGCTATGGATCTGGGCTTCTCTGTTACTGATCCGCGGGGAGTGCATGGCTTCTTGACTGGGAGCTTCTTCAAAACCTATCTGGGGATCTACCTTCAAACATGACTAGGCGTATTTCCGTTTCTTTGTGTGGCCACAGTCTTCGTGCTCTGGTTTCTCTGTTCATGCAGCTTCTGTGTGTGGTTTGATCCTTGCCGAGATGCTCATTGTGATCGATGGCGAGGGATGCAGAAGGAGGCGAGGCTGGCTTCTGGGGTGGTTGGTGTGTCGTTGGATGGTGTAGATTCTCCCGCGTCAGCTAGGGATTGAGCCCCGGCGAGCTTATCCCAGTGACGACGGTGCGTATGGCCGCACACAAGCCCACCTTGATGACTTCCTGAACCCGTCTGCCTATCTCAATCCCTCACACTCACCTTTGCGCCAGCATCACATGGCCTCCTCCCCTTAGCCCCTTCCTGAGATAATAGTCCTAAATAGTCTCCAACACTCCCTCTTATCAATATGAAGGGCGCCTCCTCGCCATTCCTTACGGACTGCGTTAAAGATACAGCCTGAGAAGATGATGTAGCTAATGGTGTAGCTTGTGAAGTCCAGGAAGGCCATGATCCAGTGCATCTGTACATAGGATGGAAATGCTTAAGTAACAGGATAAACAATGACTCCTAATTACAACAGGTATCAATATAATTTTTTGTTAGTGGCTTGATTAGATCGTATAGGGTTGATCCATCTTGTCTATATCGAATTAGTTTCCTAAAGATAGGTACATTTTCGTAGTTCACCCTGGTTCATGGTTGTATTTCTGTGTGGAACTTGTGCATAGATCCCACTCTAGTTGCACATGCCATACTCAGATTAAATTTTGATGTTTGTCCCATGACAATGGTTTTCTCAAATTGAAAAAGCAAAAGCCAATTTGTTATCATCAAACCGTTCAATTGTATTCTACTGTTTTGGAATATCATACTAAGCCCACTTACGAATGTTTAGTATAAGCATGGATGTTGTCTTCGTGTTTCATTTGAGGATATTTCATTGAGAACATCCTCTAATGCTTCTTTCTTATAAACATTTCAGGCTATCAAAGATGGTGTTCTCTTGCAGTTCTTCTATCTAAAGTAAGAATCTGTTTGCTGAAACTGTTTAGGCAGCTAGAATTCTCTGCATATATTCATGGAAGCTATATATTATCAAGTGGATTTATTTGCACTTTCAACGGCCTCATGAATGCTATTTCAAGCCCCGTAGAGAGATTGTAAGTCATTTCACTTTTATGAATCTATATTTGAATTTGATGTTCGCAACCTTGTGCTAAAATAATACATAGTTCACAAGGTAGGATGAATGATTTTCAGTTTATCTAAATACCAAATTGACATATGTGCATACTATCTTCTTGATTTTTTTTCTAGAAACAATATGCCTGGTGAAATTTATCTAGCTTAGATTGGATAGTAGTAATTTTTCGGGTTTTTTTTTCTAGAATTTACTAGGACACTATTGTTCCATGTTAACGTTTTGAGTAAGTTTTTGTTTGTATTGTATAGTACAAGGAAATGCATAAATTACGGTGGATGAGGTTAACCATGTAAGAGGAAAACATCTTTTATGAATATCCTTTAAACACCTGGTAAATTAAAATACATATGAGATATGCTGAGTGATTAGGTAGTATACACAGCTATGAGTGCCCTAGCACTTTGGCTTATGTCTTGTTGTTGTACGTCCATCTCTATCTAGTTGCATTTTTCTTATCGATCTTTACGTGAAATCTACATAGAATGTGTTATTGTAGTTTTTGAATTGCACATTGCTTTCCTGACTATTATAGTTGTGTTTGTTCCTCTCAAATATATTATTTTTTAGTATGATAATTAGAGAAGAAAAAAACCCTTCAATATTTACAAGATGTATTCTGTAGAAATTGAGGGTTTTAAAAGGCCACACCACATGAGGTGTGGCGTAGATCCAACCCCGACCGATTTATGTAAAAGTTGACTCTAGCTTAAGTCTTTACCATGTGTGTAAGAGACAACCTCATGACTTCAACTACCCCTAGGTAGATACCACACATTATAATTTTGTTATCTTCATTTGGAATGTGTGTTGATCAACATTGTTTATGACCAGAATATCTATCTGCTAGTTATATTTTGATAGAAACTAAAGAAACACAAATTGATTTCTACAATGCATGGTGGAATTTCTCTTTGTCCATTTTAATGACCCTTTGCTTCTTCTGTCGTGACCATATGACTATGCAAAATACTGATCTTTGCAATTCGTTATTGTTAATCACTTCTTTTTATTTGTTAAAATCTTAATGGATCTATGTCCAGTGATCTAATTAGTTTTATCATGCAATGAAAGTCATCAGTACAAGCATGAATTTGTGAATGCAGATATTGTTGCATTGGGTTTTGGTTATTTCAAGCCATTTATATTGTTGGAGGATATATTATTTCTTGAAGCACAATTCTATTGCACTCTTTTCTCCAAATTTGAATGTTGTATTAAGGTGAGGATCATGTTTGTTTTTATTCATAAAAATCATGGTTTAATCGCATATTTAGAACGAACATGTACGCTAGTTTGTCTACATATTTATACAAACATACAATCAAGTGTCAAGTGGATGTTGCTATTTATTCGATGTATTGATTTTTTCTCTCCCCATAGTTGTATTTTTATATTTACTCTAGCATTATTGCACCAATATTACACATGACATATACACTACCAACTTCACATACATATACATTTATTTTAGTTCATAATTGTTGCTAAATCTTACATGTGCATAAATCCTATAATTTGGCAGGAAGGAGGAAAAATAGCAAAAGTTATTTCAAAATCCTACATGTATTAGTATCATAGCCATCAAGGTTTCCACCTAATCATTGCTTAGGCATGCCTAGGATTCTTATGATTTGGAGAAGGTTTCAACAGTAGGTGGCTAGGACCTCAAGTGGAATAGGTGGACTCTTCATTCTATTTGGACCCAATTCTTATCATTATGACACAAAACTAAGATGTGGAACTAACTTGATTGAGGTCATGATTTGATCATTTAGGTTATTCTAGAGAGAAAGTATGTTATTAAGTGTTGGACTTAATTGAATTAATGTTAATGCATGATTAATTTATTCAAATAAGTCTCAATATAATATAAATAAAACATGTTATCTTTGGTTTAAACGATGCAAAATTTGATGTAAGGAAATGTAAGAGTAGTCAAGTTAAGAATAGTATTTTGAAAAGCGGCTCGAGTGACCGCTTGAGTGTAAAAAGGTGATGGCCGCTCCAAATCACTACTAAGCAGACTGCCAGGCGGATCACATTTATGCGGCCGCTTAAGTCCCGCTTCACCTGCTTGAGCGCCCGCCTGAGGGTCTTCTTTGAGCGATCACTTGGGCCTGCTTTTGTTCTGGGCGATCGATTTGCCCAAAGTTTTTTTGCGGCCCACATGGATTCAAAAGATGTTGTTTAATAATGTTATACTAGTATAATAGTACATTAATACAGTAGTGTTGTTGCATACATTAATACATTACTGCACATTGTTGTCGTACACATATAACACATATAACATGTAATACATTAGTGTATAATACATGATTCTATACTACATAATATACATTATATATCTATTGTAGGCTGTATTTTTGTACCTTATATTATATAATAAATTGTTAAGAATTTTTATGTAGGATAATTTTTACGCTTAAATACATGATTTAAAAGTCCCTAATTACATGGAAATATGTGTAATTTGGTGTAAAATTGTATAAGAATTCACCACCCGCTTTCTCAAAAAAACCCTCTTGAGCGCCCACCTGGCGCTCAAGCGGGCCACAAGGTGCTGTCTGGATGCCTCCCGTTTCCCACTTTTTAAACATTGGTTAAGAGAAAAATAATATAACTTTACCAAAAAATACATATAGGAAAGACTTTTGGTTGTTAGTGGCTTAAATAATGTGGATGCAATCATTGAAGATCTGGTTATTTGAGTATGAAACAACTCTGATTCATTGAGTTTGGCTTATATACGAATGCCTCCTAAAATCTAAAATGAAACACAACCCCAACTCCAAAATTATAAACAAGAATCCAATTTAGTATTGCTTTGTTTGTATTCATTTTATTTAGTCATTGAAAGATTTTTCATATTTCTATTAGCCTCTAGATAAATTGAGTTAGTAGCCTTACCAACCATCCCATTCTCTCTATCTTTCTCACATCATTAAATAGACATGGAAAATAAAAGATGGAGATACTTGCCTTCATAGTTGACATGAGTGACAAGTTGCTCGACCGTTGCATAAGGTACCTTGCTCGAATCACGACCTTGATTAGCATTGGACACTAATTTTTTGACGGTAGAGATCTAAGTTGATATGGAGATCCATCCCATTGTAGAGGGAAGGCAATATAGTTATGGTAGTTGTGACATCCCGCCATCACAAAGACAGCAAAATGCCATGTGAAAACGTGCAGAACCAACATAAACCACATATTACCAAAAACACAGGTTAATTAAAATCGATTGCGGAAAATATCACGAGGGAAGAACTATTACAACCGGATCCACATCCTACAAGAAAACATGTTATATATACATAAACATGATATATGTCCACCATCACAAATGATCCAACTGTTTCATATCCATCAAGGATGCATCACCTGTTTATGTACATAACATGCCTTACCAGGGCCAACATTAGGATACAAGAAACCATACTAAGATCATACATCATAAAACCTCGTCAAAACACTTCCAAGGACCTGAGAGTACAGGGAAGACTCTACTACAAAACAACCACAACAATAGAATATCCAACCTTGCCTTCTACTGATCTTCTTGCTGCTCAGCCGCAACGCTACGATTACCACTATGTCTAGCACGATCACCTAAAAAGGTTGAAACCAGCGGGGCGAGACACACAGTCCCAGCGAGAAACATAACCTCCTGCAAAACTATAAAATCTCAAAAAGCTAGAATAGATAAAGCATGTAGCAGATAATTAGATCATATGTGAAATATGAAGATTAATATTATATATATAACAGCTTACCATGATATCTGGGAGGCATATAGCTAACTGTAATAAATACTTAGAGCATGTATATAAAACAATCATACATTATGCAATGCCTCAACCAATGTTCCGTGTTTGTCCTAAGCAAATATACTATTCGGTTGGATTACCATTCATTATGCCCTGTGGAAGTGAGCTGTACCGCTCAAATCCAACCTTTGGTTGCGAAACCCAAAGCAGGTGCCATACAAGGTCAATGAAAGAGCCAGACTCCACGACCTCATCCTCTTCGTGGTCAGTGCACGATATCCAAAGCAGGACCACAATCTCTTGCTTAAGTGACCTCAGTCACAAGGTTAGCTCCCACATGCTACCCTTTCCTCTAGCTCGCCTTGGTACAGGTCTCGACACTAGTATATATATATTAAGCAAACCATATATTAGATTCCATTATTCTGTGTCACACTATTAATGCCATGCTCAATGCCATCAACATTATCATATTGCCATGGGATATCAATCCCTCATTTCATCACAAGAGCCACTGCCTCTCACAAGGCATCATCATCATACATCATCATGGGATAGCAATCCCTCATATCGCAACTAGAGGATAACACCTCAATCGGGCACTTTAGCCTTTATTAGGTCACAAGACCTCTCACATCATACTAGTGATATATGTTATCTCATCAACAAGGGACATTATCATTACTCATATATTTCACATATACATATGTCACACAAGACACATATATTCATATAACCATCATAGCTCTTACCTGGCTTGGGTTAGCATGGTAACGGGTTTGAGGTTCTTCACTAAAACATGTCGGGCAAGGATACCTAGTATCACCCAAGAGCTTACTCAAGGGTAGGGTTTACATCGTGCAAAGCACCCCAAAGCCATATCGCCCGAACACAACAACACCATATCATTCCAAAGATTCTAGGGTATTGGGCAACACTACCTCTAAGGGTATTACCCTCACCAAAGATCAACCTATCATAACCATATCGGGCAGCAAGCCTCAGGATACCACCATCCATATCGGGTAACTAGGGTTAGGGAAACCCTGATGGCCAACCTCAACATGTCGCCCAAGACATCAAGAGCATTGACTCACCTCTCAACTTAAAAGGAGAGAGGGGTCTTGCACAATCTCAAGCATATCGGGCAAGAGCTAGAGCTCACCTCACAACTCAAGGAAGGAGGGGTGTTGCTCAAGACTCAACATCAAGGCATGGCCACTCACCTCACCCAAGATGCCCACAAGGTCATATCGTGCAACAAGGGCAGATCACCACCTCAACACTAAGGTTAGCACCTCTATCGGCCAAACTAGCTAACCATGCCGCCCAAGCAACTAGAACATACACTCACCTCTCAACAACCAAGTGAGAGAGGGGTATTGCCTCACGGTCATACCACCATGACTCTTTGGTTAAGAAACCCTAAGCTCACCTCTCAACAACCAAGTGGGAGAGGGGTATTGCTTGAGATTCTACACCCAAGAGATTGGCCAACACAAGGAACACATATTGCCCAACCTAATCTAAGGTGCATATCGGGCATCAACATCACCAACTAAGGCAAGAGGCACTACTAGAAAGATATCAACAGCCGATCGAGATAACAAATCAAAGCAACATGTAAAGGAGATAATATAGTTAGGTTAGAAGTTATGTAACCCGCCTTAAGCACAACTTCTCCAAGCTCCAAAGCTCCAAAGCACCACCTTCAGCCACCTCAATAAAAGAAGGGAAACCTATCACCTCCATGGCCGAACAAGCAAGGAAGAAGATGACACCAAGAGAGGGAGAGAGAGACTTACCAACTAGAGAAGAAAAGAAGCAAGGCAACAAGATGTATCGTCCGCCACCAGCTGTATCGGCCACCACCTCCTTGTCTCCTCTCCTTCTCAACCACCAAGGGAAAAGAGAGCAACTAAGGGAACTAAAGGAACTACTAGCAAGAAAGAAGGGTGGCATATATACTAGAAGGTAATTGGGAAGATCAAGGCAAGGTGGCGCCCGACCTAGTACACTTGTCCAAGGGCCAAGCCACATGCTAACACCCCAAATACCACTTGTCCAAGGCTTGCCACTTGCTAGAAAAGAGCACCATGTGTCCAAGAGAGGGTGACACAAACGATGCTAGGTTGGAGGGGTGTGTGTCGCCTAACATGGCACCATGGTCGATACACCACTACCTGATACACTCTTGCCCGATACACCTAGCAAAGAGGTGGCACCAGGCTCAAACAAGGCCCAAGAAAGCCCAACAACAAGTCTAGGCTTCAACAAGCTCAAACGAGGCCCAAAACAACTCAAGCAAGACACCAAACTCATCCTCTTAACCCTAGAGGATGCAAAGAGATACAAGGATATCTCTCAAGGTGACAAACTTGCACAGAAACCTTAGAACTTGGGTAAATTGCAAGTTGCACCTCAACCCCACAAAAAAACACAACAAACACTAATCACACCTCAGGTGATTAAGGAAGCTTCTAAACATCATGTTTAGACAAAACAAACAGGGTAAGCCCAAAACAAAGGTCAGGGCCTTACAGTAGTAGTGATGTGATAAGTCTGATTTAGGTGCTTGGGATCTCATATATAGAGGTAATATCATATGCTTATCACAGACATAAATCAAGATGCAATTACAAAATAAAAGACAAGCATAAACAAAAGATGACTTAAGACACTCTAATCAAGAGGCACCAAATTGTATCTTGGCTTAGAATGAGTAGGATGTCTAACATTAATTCCACTTGGGGTGACAAAATGGGCCTTCAATGGAGGGGAGTGTTTGTGCGACACTCCTCAATAGTCTGATATGGTTATTATTTGTTTGAACATGGTGCATTGAGGTGTGTCTTCATCTGGCTCGTCTTTATTAGGCCAACTTGAGGGAATGCCATCCTCATATCCCTTAATGCGGTATGCCAAGTGTTCCTTTAATTTTTAATTTTCACAACGAGCCCTTCATTGCACACTATGGTATGCATTGGAGTGGTTGGTTGTTGTAAAAGTGCGGCCATGGATACAATTGGCTAGAAGAAAATCTTTTTAATTCGAGTAGTTGGAGGCATATAGAATCTTATATATCTGATATGTTGTGAAAGACTCAAGTCGTTGGTGATGTGTGTGGAAAAATGATTTCTTTCAAAATGCAAAATTGAGGGCCAAAGTATCTAGGTAATGGAATAGTATTGTCTAGATCCATGAGTGGAAGACAAAAAGAAAGAAGAAGAAACGGGAAGAAGTACAAGACTAACCTGATCTGCTGCCTATGTTCTCCAACTTCCCTGTGTCCAAGATGATGCTAGGGCATCACAATTGCTACAAGGTGCTTTAAGGCAGAACTATTGTTCCATCTCCTTATGGTGGCTGCTTGCTACAACTTTAAGATGGTGTTGCATACACAACCAAGTTAACTAAATAAGAAGTAGATAGGAATATCATATATTGTATCAAATGACGACCATATAATATTAATTATTATTTAGACTCAAATAACACAATAACTATATATAATATATATGATACTCAAATATTAGTGGGTAGCGGGTTAGAGGGTATGGGTAATGGATACCCTTTACTTGCCTACCCTCTATCAGTAACCTTTCTTAGTTCTGCCACCTGCCGACTAGTCGTTGCCCAGTCGACCGCCTCAACAAGTACGTGCTTACCCTTACCCTTACCCTTACCCACTAAGGTAGTCGATTAGAGGGTAGCGGGTAGGTGAGTAAAGGGTAAGTAAATCCTTTACTCTTTCCCTTGCTTCTCTCCATCTCCCCTCCTCTTCTCTTTCCCCTTCATCTTAAGTAGCCCTAACATACTTCCCCTCCTTTTCTTCCCTCTTAACCTCTAAGACACCTAACATTTCCCATTTCTTCCTCCCCTACTAGAAACAACATATCTCCACACCCCATCTTCTTCTTCATCTTGATAGTAAATCCACCATTACTTCTACCAACAATAAAAAAACTACTGCCCCAATGTTCTACTTCTCTCAATTTTTAGAATCCCATATATTTCTACTACAACAATTTTATAATCAAATAAATCCATATTGTGACTTGTGGGTATGATGTTAAAGTTAAGTGTTTGTTGGATTTCATGGTGATTGCCCTCTAGACAATCTAATTTGATCATTTTGTATGTTAATACATATTTCATATTATGTTTCATAGATTTATTTATTTATATATTTTCCGTGTCTGCTACCGTGTCTGTGTCCTATATTCTTGGAAACCGCCGTGTCCCATGTTTGTGTTCGTATCTATATCCTTGTCCATGTTCGTGTTTGTGCTTTCTAGATAGCATGTCAAGAGACTGAGGTAGGATCAGGGTGTTCGTAAGCATGAGGGAGTGTGGATCATGACTAGCAATTATGTTGGGACACTTCTATTGAATTTTCTCTCTAAGTGGGCCGTGTCCAAGACGTGTCCAAAGGAGTTAAATTGTGTCCATGTCCTTAAAAAAGCCCCATTAGCATAACATGGTTGGACTTTGTCCAATACGTTTTGAGTTGTGTCCCTATCCAAAATGTGTTCTACACGACCACATGAACCCTGTAGAAGTGTTTGTGCTTCATAGGGGGGGGGACTTGTAGGGGTTGGAAGTGTGCCACAAAGTGTAGCAACAACAAATCCTACCTCCTCGACATACAAACTGGCAAGGCAACAACTGTTGGCCCAAGGTCCCAAGCTAGGGAAAATGAGGGCTCAAGGCTTGGTGGGAGTGGGTCGCCAGCCACCTAGGGAGCCTCCAATGGTCTCTTTTCCTCTTGTATTGTAGTGGCTGGCCACTAGTAGCTGCTCCTTCCCAAGTTGGTTGGGGGCAGGAGTGGCGGCTTCTAGCAGCTTCCCACCCAAGCTAGTGGAAATGGGGGCTCAAGCCTGGGTGGCGGTAGGTCGCCAACCAGTAGTTGGCTGGACACCTCTCCTCTTGAGGTGCTTGTAAACACATCACGAAAATGGGTGACAACTATTGTGTTTTGTTTTTTTTGATAAATTTGTTAAGAGGCTTTAGGGTAAAAGCAACTCTATACCCTTGTATTGGGTTGAGATTAGGCTTTGGGCCCATATTTGGTCACCAACTGTGAGACATGTGCCTCAATTGCTCTTCAACATTCCTATTGAGGTACACGTGGGGACACCTCACCTTGAGACATACTCATGCGCGATGATGCATGGTTTTTTGGTAAACCATGCCTGCAGTCATACTTCTCCTTTGACGCTTGTGGATCCCTTGAGCAGATATGGAGCCAAGTAGTATGGGGAGGGATTTATTTATCGCCATCTTCGAACATGTGCCGGGTGGGGAGAGGGAGTAAGACACCTTGGAGTATGGTTCAGGGTTTATGAAATCCTAGTTGATATCTGGAAATTAGGCAAAAAACTTGTAAAGGAAGTACCTACTACAACTCTTAGTCTGAATCAAGGCAAACGATGTCCATTTGTAGCTTTAGGGCTCAGGATATTCGCCCAGATAGAAAGAATCATGGAGAAGAAGCTTCCATCATGCTATCGTCTCACCAAAAATAGTAAGGGGACCTAAGGGTGGTAACACTCTTCTAGGGATGGAAAAATTCTTTGGGCATGTTCTTTGACATCTTTGTCCTGAAATGCAATCCGAGCAAAAGCAAATTGTTCCTCAGGTATGTTATAGATCCATCTACCACTATTCAACTATGTCTTATAGTCAAGTTAAAAAAATTCTGTTGTTGCTATTATTTTTTTCAACAATCCTATTATTGGTCAATATATATGAACATCATACTAATACTTTTCAATAACTAATCTTTATTTATTCAAATACTCCTTTTGGGTTGAGATCCTTCGTTCATCTAAACATGAATAGGTTTTGTTTTTCTATACAGTTTTGAGATGTCATGTTTGAAGTTTCTTGCAATTTTAAGAATTAAAAATGATACAAAGATAAAATTTATACTCTCCTTTGGGTTGAGATCCTTCGTTCATCTAAACTGGAATATGTTTTTTGTTTTTCTGTACAGTTTTGAGATGGCATGTTTGAAGCTTCTTGCAGTTTTAAGAATGAAGAATAATGCAAAGACAAGATTTATCAGAGTTTCTTCATCGTCTTGATCCAAGAGAAGTGAAAAAGTACTTTTTTCATGTTCAGCAGGAGCAGTTTTGATGAGTTGGGGATGTGTTTGTTCTGTCAAGTATGTTTTGATAATATTGGTGGCATGCTTTATGTTTAGAAAAGAACTATAGATGTGGAAAATGATGTAGAGTATGTAATAATGTATGGAACGTGTTATTTAATACATGAGATCATGTATTGCACATGACGTGCAACCTAGAAAATATGTAAAAAAATGTTACACGTATAATGAATTATTTTTCTGAACTGCATGGCGTGATTTCCTTTGTGTCATAGCTTTTCGAACAAAAAAGTTATTTTAAGTCAACATTAGTGAATGGTGACTCCACGATATCAATTCCATGTGGGCCACTGCTGCAACCAAAATATGACACCGGGACTGGTTATTTCATTGGAGTAGTTGCAGGTAGTTGGCTGCACTCTAGAATGACACACCGAGTTGCCTGATTTCAGCACGTGTGTCAGTTTTCTAATTATTTTGTCTCGGATACAGCGGACCCAACGAAACTGACGCATCCTCTGAATTCGCCACCAGTTGGTGGCCGTTTTTCCTAGAATATGATTTTCGTTTGTGTCAAATA
The DNA here is from genome assembly GCA_963693085.1 of Alisma plantago-aquatica. NCBI lineage: Eukaryota > Viridiplantae > Streptophyta > Magnoliopsida > Alismatales > Alismataceae > Alisma > Alisma plantago-aquatica. The sequence continues at coordinate 1,125,243,563 of OY856409.1, read as the reverse complement.
CGCCATGCTTTGTACTAGTGCCTCCCATCCATCTCGCTGCTTAAATTCTCGGCTGTGCTCACATAGTCATCATTGGGGCCTTAGTTATTTTACGGATACAACAACCAAATGTTTGAAATGATAAAATGCCCTGAACCGCTTTATATTAGATAATGTTGGTGTTGTGATGGCTTCTCACTTTATCAATCGTTTTGCTATTCAATTAATAGAAATCGTACGGTTTGCTAAATTCACAGTAAATGATTAGACAATCAGTAAATCCAAATCGCTACTTCTTTTAGACTAGAAAATATGGGATCAATTTTTTTTTTGGGACAGGTTTCACGCCCAGATTTGCAACCTACTGTAGGGTCAATTTCTAAGGAAAATATTTAATGCATATTATATTAATTGAATGCACATATATTGTGACTAGGTCGAGACAACCCTGACCCCGAACTTAGGAGGTGTTATTGAATATCTAGGACTGATCATAAGGTATGTACATCTTCTATTTTAATTTGGGCATTATTTGACTGAACCTACTTTTCTTTTAATGAGGCATCTCTTGAACTATCAATTTTATTTAAAATCTAATTTTTAGACATTCATACTTTCTGCTTTTGATTCATATAAATTCATGTGATTGCTGGAATAATCATTTATAATGGGTCTTTGGACCCCTCCTTCTATGATTGCCATTTTATGTGAAATTGATTAAAATATTAGTCTTGCCACTCTATTTCTGCATGCTACGTGTTTGACTAGAATATCTAAAATAGTGGTACTTTTGTACAACCATACTTATGTAGGGCGTGCGTATTCCGCCCGGGGTGTGCGTTTCCACCCTTATTTCTTTTAGGCCATGCTCATATGGTGTTATGACCCTGTTTTAGATATATTTAGTCTACATTGTTATGCATGCAAATATTTGTTGTTTTAATATGAATATGTGGATGATTGTTATGGCAAGACACTCTTTATTATCATGCTTGTATTTTGAATTTTAATATGCCTCATTTCATTTGTTATATTCCTTTTGAAACTTACCTAATTGCAAATAGCCCCTTCTTGTGGGAAAATCTCTTTTTGTACTTTTACCCCAATATAATGCCCAAAGTTTATTATGTGTACATACTCAGCCTTTGCTGACCTCTATGTTGTTTCCTATGTTATGGGTGATGTTCCCTTCCACCCAGATTTAGGTATATTGGAAGACAAGATACTAAAGGATTGAATATATGGACTTGGACATTGAGGATAGCTTGGGATAGTTGGTTTTCCCTCTGCAATCGGCCTTATGTGTTCTTAGGTGTATACCTTTTACTTTATTTTTCATTCCACCTTATATGGTGAGGAATAATTGTACAAAGAAAATTTTTGTAACTGTGTAATAGTTTTGTTTCCGTTGCTTATTCATTATCATGCTCTGTGATATATACCATTTGGGAAATAATTGAATACCTCCTTTCCTTCTTACCTTTTGGTATGTTTGGGATTGGATGGACTTATTCTTCAACTCAGTGAAGAGTGGATCCCCTATCGGGTCTCACTCTTTACAAAATGGTATCGGAGCCTAAGCAATCAGTAACTTGACTATTTTAAGTTATCCTAGGATGACTCTTAATTAGGTAGGTGACCCTTAGAGGTTTTTGGAAAACTGATTACCTAGTCATAGAATACCAATTATGGTTTTTTTAAATCCTGATTATTTTGGTCACATACACTCCTCAACCCACCTATGTGGATGTGGGTTAGTCGTTAGTAACCCTTAGCAGCCATGTCCTCTTTATGTATGTGGGATGCCGCCACATGGAACTGACTTTTGTATAGTTTGGTTTCTACTTACTATTTTCTAGGATTCTTCCTTAGAGCTATGAAGTCTGGGTTGGCTAGATGGTTATAGAATTGGTTTGCCTTAGTTCTCACCTTAACTCCCTTTCTTTGTTGTTACCTAGTACGCCTCACATACATCCATTTTGGGTTGAGCATGTGTGAAAAACAACATAAAACCCTGATGTAATTTCTAGATTTGAGATTATTTCTTTGACACTATGTGATAATTATAAATAACTCTATTATGGTTAGGCATGACTTCCCCTCAACATGGAATACCTCATCATAGCTATGCTCCATGGCCATTTATCTAAAGGTAGGGTGCCGACTCATTGAGCTTGTTATGCCTCATATATGAGAATTGTTTGGTGAAAGTTATAACTTTTGGTAGATATCCTTCAGTGTTCACCTCTCTAAAACAAATAGTGCACTTAGTTTACCTAGTGATTGATATGAATAGGTTGACTTTATAGGTTACCTTATCTGGTGAAGAACGATGGTTGTAAACCAGCTAGTGATGGTAATAAATTCATCCTATAACATTGGGTAATCTTATGACTTCATTAGGTCTTGAGATGAGGCTTTGTGAATTATGATGAAGAGCGACATGGGTAATGGTGTATGTCATGCATTATTAGGATTTGATAGATGTTGTTTGTGTGTAATAATAAGTTGTTACCCTCGTATGCCTTCGAATTAGAGATGTAGACATATTCCCTTTTAGGTGATAGAAGGAGTAGACACCGCTTGTAGAATGAAATGACGATAGAATAATACTATAGGTATCATCTGGTGGTGGTGGACTTGGTTCTCGAATTGATTTTTGGCACCAATTTTGGATTTTTTATCGTAAGATTTTTTTTCTTTTTTTTTTCAAACTTATTTTCATTATTAATATATATGTACAAAAGAAAAGTTTTCATATTTTATCAAAGGTTTTAGAACCAAGTCTTTGCCACAAGGAAGTTTGATTTGTAGAGGAACCCTTTGAATGAAGAAGTACTTGACTAGAATGATGGGCACGAAACCCTAGGACTAAGTGTGGTGTAGACAGTACAAAGAAGCCTTGGATACATAAGACCTAGGTTCACCCTTTTTGCCCCTCTAGAGGATGATGTTGTTGATTTAGGTGATGATATTGATGATGATGATGATGCTGATGCTGATGATGATAATGATGGTAAGGAAAATGATGTGGATCATGATCAAAGGATGGAAAAAACTATGATAACATTGTAGGTACACCTGATGGATACAATTTGTTTAACATAGTCCCATATCTTGTTGTACCTTTTCTAGACCCACATCTAGCATAAGAAGATTATGGATGCATGATACATGGAGGCGTATGGCTTCACCTTGAGAGTAGACCATAACTGTGATGTGAATAGTATGATATGACCACCTACATTAAGTATGCTAGAATTTATAACTTGGATAAGTTTCTAAATCAGTTTATCATACCACAAGTGGATGGATTTCGGGGATGAAATCCTCTTTAAGGGGTGGAGTGTTGTAACATACTCAAATCTAGATACATAGATGTAGCCTCCATTTTTCTAGGCCCTAATCGATTATATTTACAATGAATACCTGATCTACCTAGTTCGCAATGCATTAGAAATAATCAGAGCCATTCATTATCATAAATTCATTAATACCCTTTATATATGATAAAATAACCATAATACACTCAATAACAAGACTTAAGGAACAAATACACCAAATATCATGCTTGACTCAAATTTGACACCCTAACATATTCTTAGGAGTATAAGATGAAATGAATCAAATTAATGTGTAATAAGTATTAAAATTAGTGAGTACATTAAATGCATGTATGATATACAAATAATGAAATTCTAATAGTAAACATCTTTAAAATAGAGAATTAAGACCAAATTTGAATTGCTCACATCTTAATTAGCTTACACATCAATTTTCATAACTATCAAACCTCATTTAACCATTCAATTAATTGGTGAAATGATTAGCTTACATATACTTAATATTTACATTTTGCCATTGTTGGGTTTTCTTTTTCCTCCGTGTAAAGCCTACGGACTGCGGATCCATCTCACTGCCTGATCGTGCTCCTAATGGTGAATGAGTGGCCGAAAGACCAAGTCATCGGCACCCCTTCTCTGTCGTTTACTCCCTTTCTTTCACTGGCCATGAAAGGTTCTTCCCTTTCTCTCTCTCCCTCACCTCAGTGAGTCTTCCTCTACCTATTTCTTCTCTTCCAATCTTTCCTCTCTACTTCCTTTTCTCTGCATAACACACGACTCCTACTTCTGACCCAATCATGCTCCCAGCGCAGAACAGGCGGCGGCCAAATCGGATCACCGGCGCCAATACTCAACCCGTCTCCTCCTCCCCTTCCATTTCGCTGACCTTGAACGGTGCTGCCACTCCTCTCTTTCTCTTCCTTTCCTCCTTTTCCACAAGTCCTAGCCACAGACACACCCCCTGCCTGCGCCTAGCAACCACACGATCCCCCTCAGGTGACCGGTGATCGGCTACCTTCCTCCTTCGGTCCTCCCCTTCCTCTTTACCTACCTCTTCATCCTTCCTCTATTCTCTTCCAATCTACATGTCTCTCTTCTTCTTCACTCTGTTCCCCCCAGTTGCCATCGCTTACCCTCCTCCTTGTGCCATGTGCACGACAGACAGGAGCCATCACCACCAGGTGCAATGGCCGGCGGTGGTCATGTAGCTTCATAGGCCGCCTCTGATCAATTGTGGCGCCGCCTCCAAGGTCACCCCCTCCACTTCGTGCACATCAGATGCTTGGCCATGGAATTTGTCTCCTCCGTTCGGCAGCTGTACATAAACACAAACCAGCAGTGCGGAGGCCCACTGGCGAGAAACATGGAGGTCACTGTTGTGGCAGCACAACCTTCTCTCACCACCTTCATCTGTCGAGCCTTCATCCAACTTGCAGGAACCTCAACAGTAGATCCGTTTTCTGCACCAGACTTCATGCCCAGTAGTCTCTGAACTCCACTCCACGACCAGCCGTCGGTGGTTCTATAAAGCATCCATCTCCTGCTAATCATCTACTGTCCTCGAATATTTAGTTAGTGCTGATTCTTATTAAGATATGCATCAAGTCAGAAATCTACCATGCTTGATTCATCTTGGCACTGCATCGAATCCTCCTTCCTCAAACACATCACCTTGATTGCAATCACCACCTGCTGCATCGACGATTGACCATCAGTATAGACTGATTCTCTCCTCCGGTCACTGTGCGCTCTATTCTTCATTTCCACGGCTCTCAAAACCTTCACTACAGGGAGGCATTTTAAGAATTTAACCCAGAGCCTCATTTACTCATAATTGCAACAGCCACCTTTATTCCTCCCAACTACAGTGGTCGAATCAGTAGCTATATGAAGTATGTCCATCTGAGCAAAGTGAAGGACGATGCATCTATGCCTTCCAGCCCAGATCCTAAAAGTTAACCCTTGGCTGAATGGTATAGTGACAGAGGTAATCCTCCCATCCATCTCGCTACTTAGATTCTCAGCTGTGCTCACATAGTCATCATTGGGGCCTTAGTTATTTTATGGATACGACAACCAAATGTTTGAAATGATAAAACACCCTAAACCCCTTTATATTAGATAATGTTGGTGTTGCGATGGCTTCTCACTTTATCAATCGTTTTGCTATTCAATTAATAGAAATCGTACGTTTTGCTAAATTCACAGTAAATGATTAGACAATCAGTAAATCCAAATCGATACTTCTTTTAGACTAGAAAATATGGGATCGATTTTATTTTTGGGACAGGTTTCACGCCCAGATTTGCAACCTACTGTAGGGTCGATTTCTAAGAAAAATATTTAATGCATTTTATATTAATTGAATGCACATATATTGTGACTAGTTTGAGACAACCCTGACCCTGAACTTAGGAGGTGTTATTGAATATCTAGGACTGATCATAAGGTATGTACATCCTCTATTTTAATTTGGGCATTATTTGACTGAACCTACTTTTCTTTTAATGAGGCATCTCTTGAACTATCAATTTTATTTAAAATCAAAATTTTGCACATTTATACTTTCTGCTTTGGATTCATATAAATTCATGTGATTGCTGGAATATTCATTTATAATGGGTCTTTGGACCCCTCCTTTTATTATTGCAATTTTTTGTGAAATTGACTAAAATGTTAGTCTTGCCACTCTATTTATGCATGCTATGTGTTTGACTAGAATATCTTGAATAGTTGTACTTTTGTACAACCATACTTATATAGGGCGTGCGTATTCCACCCGGGGTGTGTGTTTCTACCCTTATTTCTTTTAGGCCATGATCCTATGGAGTTATGGCCCCGTTTTAGATATATTTAGTCTACATTGTTATGCATGCAAATATTTGTTGTTTTAATATGAATTTGTGGATGATTGTTATGGCAAGACACTCTTTATTATCATGCTTGTATTCCGAATTTTAATATGCCTCATTCATTTTTTATATTCCTTTTGAAACTTAACTAATTGCAAATAGCCCCCTTCTTGTGGGAACATCTCTTTTTGCACTTTTACCCCAATATAATGCCCAAAGTTTATTATGTGTACATACTCAGCCTTTGCTGACCTCTATGTTGTTTCCTATGTTCTGGGTGATGTTCCCTTCCACCCAGGTTTAGGTATATTAAAAGACAAGATGCTAAAGGATTGAATATATGGACTTGGACATTGAGGATAGCTTGGGATAGTTGGTTTTCCCTCTGCAACCGGCCTTATGTGTTCTTAGGTGTATACCTTTTACTTTATTTTTCACTCCACCTTATATGGTGAGGAATAATTGTACAAAGAAATTTTTTGTAACTGTGTAATAGTTTTGTTTCCGCTGCTTATTCATTATCATGCTCTGTGATATATACCATTTGGGAAATAATTGAATACCTCCTTTCCTTCTTACCTTTTGGTATGTTTGGGATTGGATGGACTTATTCTTCAACTCAGTGAAGAGTGGATCCCCTATCTTACACCTAGCCTCATCGAAGCAGCTGCCAGCCGACGATGCTGCACTTGACAAAGAAAGAACGCGAGTTGGATCCGCCAATGGGATGATGATGAGTCTCTCACAGTTGGACGGATCCCTTAGCCAATGGATCAGCAATAGATGGATGTGACCGCCTAAGAGAGGGATTAGACACTGAGTTAGAACTAAAATCAAGTTGTCACAATAGAGGTAAGTGGTTCATACCCATGAGTATTCATACTTATTAAATTCAATATATTTACATGTTTCTCATATTAAACGTTATGATTTATGTGTTCTAGTATTTTAAGATTCTAAGTAAGATATGTAATTAAAGTTTTCACACCTCCATGACAGTGTTCTCTCATATACCCAACATTTCAAGTAGAAATATGTTGCTCAAAATGATTGAGATTCATAAACTAGGTTCATGAGAAAACTAAAGGATCATGTTTCTATAAGAGTTCTTGAAAGTGATTTATATTAATTAATAAGAATGCAAGGTAAGATATGAAATCAATAATATGCAATAATGTTGTATTTTATATTTCAAATTGAAATATGCCATTAAGATTTCCCATATAGATTAAGATATGAGAATTTCGTGTTGCTTAGATTTCTTGGATACTAAGTGCACTATAAGATCATAAGAATAGAATGCACAAAGTTATGATTAAGTTACAAGATAGGATTTACAAGATTTAAGAGTTAAGCTCACAAGAATGCATTAAGATTCATGTTAAGATAAGAGTTCATGAGACTTTCAAAAGGTTGAGTTATCATGTCAAAAATTATATTTTAGATATGTACTACTTAAATTACATGTATATACTTAGTATTCCTATATTCAATTCAGATTATTTTCCTAAGCCTTTAGACTTACATGTCATACATTGGATATCATAAGTTAAATTAAGATTTATCCAGATAATAAGAATATTAAATTTTGATTCAGATTTAGATCACTCAATATGTGGGTAGCCAGATATTTGATTAAGATACATGATAAGTATTTTAGACCCAATCTCAGTTTTGTAGTTGAGATTGTTCATATTTAGATGTAAATTCAGATTCAAAGTTTAGTATATGTATAATACTCAATATTCTATTTTAGAAAAGTCATGATTCAGAATTTAGTAAGCTTAGATTTAAGATAATTAATTCAGAACATTCACATAATACATTATATGATAAGTCCTGATTCATAGAGTCCCGAGACAATTCAGAGGCATCTATTGCCAATTTAGAGGAGTGTTTACTCTATTTCAGAGGGCACGTTGTGTCAACAGAGGGTGTGTTGCACCATAGAGGACACGTTGGTGTCAACAGAGAGCACATTGTGCCAACAGAGGTTGTGTTGCAATATATAGGACACTTCAGTGTTAACAGAGGGCACGTTGTGTCAACAGAGGGTGTGTTGCACCATAGAGGACACTTCAGTGTCAACAGAGGAGGACTTATTATATAATGGTGGCCACAATCAGATAAAAGTCATAAATAAAAGATGTCTTAGTTCAGAGAATGTACATAATCTCATTTATAAGTATGATGAAAGAGATAAAGATAAGAGATACATAACCTAGGCCCAGAGTGCAGATTATGTGACCCAAGTACCTACGTACAGGTCATGAGACCTAGGTACCAGAGTACAGGTCTCCAGAGAAAGATAAAGTAAAAAGATAAGAGCTAAGATAAAGAAAGACGATATATTTATATTTTAAATAAAGTTTAATGTTAGTTTCATGTTAATAATGTTCAAAGATATTTTATATCATTTTATCTCTTTAGTAATATCTATATTAGAATGCTCATGCCACTTACGCTAACAACCATTTTTCTAATGCATAGCTGGGGACAAGATGTCTGTAGGTGAGAAGCAGAAGTGAAGTGGATCCCAAAGACTCAAGCACAAGGATAGAATAGGATAATATCTGGTGGGGTGACAACTATAAAATAATCCTCAGGTTCATAGACTCATCTATATGTTTAAATGATTATAACTTTAGAGTAGAGACTATGTCTCAAGATGTTGAGTTAGTTTTCCATGTGATATCCATTATGTTCCTTTTGTAAGAACAATTATGAGAATGTTTCTTATTTTCAATTTGTGTGATTGATTATATTGTTGTTATGAATGCCAGTTTTATGTAATGCCCCCTTGACTGCACGAGTTATGCATAAATCAGTGTTGCTTCTGCTATGTGCATGTGTGTGCTTAGGGAGGGTGTTGCACCATCACAATCAATGATCCTCACACGTATATTTGAGTGGAAATTGCATAATTCTAATGATGACATGTGTCATGGTTAACCTAAAAAGAAAATGACCAGAGGGTTGAGACAAAAATTGAAACTCATTGCGGCTATCAAAGTCGGATCTCTTAAGAAGAGGTGATTCCAACCTCTTCATGGACTAACCATGGAGCGGAAAGATGGGAAAACTTCACTAGGAAAACCTCATTCATTCCTCACAAAACCATAAGCTCGAATACTAAGGACATGAACATTAATTTCCATTCAAATATTCAATTAAAAAGATTCATGACAAATGGAAACCTCAAAAGAAATTGTGAAGTAGACCTTTAACTTGGAAGACACATGCTTGTGTGAGTTGCAACATAAAAGTGTGTTGAGAATAAAGCCCACCAGGGTGTCTATGACACTTGGCACCGTGGTCCAGTTGAATCGGGAATGAACACTTATACAAATCCTACATGGCATGACTTTAACACCTAGAATGACATCTAGGTATAATAGAGCCCCAATACAATTTCTCCCTTAGAACACAACCTCCCTCCCAGTGGAATGGGATGCAAGTATTCAAAGGGATAAAATGCTTGGGTTTCAACCTTATGGGTTCACCTAGGGAAGCAGATGATAAGGAGGTGATGTTGACAGATGTAATTTTCTTCCCAACTACACCTAATCCCATAACCATCCTTGATGCATTGAATGCATCAGTAGGGGTCTAGACTAGTCCCAATCACCTAATTTGTCAAAAGGGGGCTCATAGTGATATGAAATTTGAAATCAATAGGGACCTAGGTCCAAGTGCATAATCAAAACATCATGAAGTACCCAAGGCTAATGCTGCATATGATGAATTGGAAAAAAGTCTCTTTATTTTAAAATATATCTCTAACAAAAATTGGAACCTCATGGCCACAAAGAAAAAAAATTGTATTAAAGAAAACCTAAATAACACATCATGCCAGTCCTCCTAAAGGTTCACATGTTACTAGCACTTAATATGTCAAGGTGGTCCATTCCAGGCACTTAATAGAGTAGACTCTTCCAGTAGGTAAGAATTCATGGGTCATCTTCTTATAGTTCATCCACATTTTCCCACTTCCTCTTGAACCTTTTTGGAGTTGGTCATCATATTCTTGAAGAAGGAGGGAAGCACCTCAATCTGGTACATGCACTAGCAATGGTTGAACTCCTCAACACAAATATTGGGTAGTATGCAACATATCACTCCAAACCTAGTGAGATGACCAGCCACAAAAAGTCATGCATGGTGGTGCTGCTATCTGAGTTATCAAGGAAAAAATCCATCTACCACAACAGACATCTACTGACGTCAAACTAGCAAGCCATTGAGGCAAATACCGACGCATTTGGATAGGCTCATTGACTTGAATGTGCTTCGACAAGTACTCATTTTCAATAATGTAGTGAGGGTTTGAACACTCGATAAGTCTAGTAGGCATGATGCGCATTCCCTAAATCTACATGACCTTAAAGCATCCTTTAATCTTCCTAGTTGATGATGCATCATCTAAGAATACAATTTGGAAATATTAAAGGAATCATAGTTTCTTTTTGCCAAATTCAAGCCACAACTCCAAAGACATCCACATTCACTTGGCCAATGGTCTCTCCAAAGAATAGGTCCACAATGGTTATTACAGTGTACACTCACGGATGAGGCATGTTAGGCAATCCAATGCCACATCATGCCTCTCTTGGAAAAATCCCATAAGGAAGCCATCTAATTAAAGAAAACATGTTTGGTCAACTATTAAACAACTTGGGATTTCTTCATGCTCAAAGGACTAGACAACTCTACAGTCCAACTCGACTTCTTTGGATTTACAAACCAACAGTCATGTAGAGGAAGTGGGTGATCTTTGCCAAGTCCTCCAAGGTATGAGTCAGTATGATATCCCTAAAATGGATAGAGTGACTAACAAATTTCTAGAATAGGATCACCATCAACGTCAATTCTCTCACAAAGGGGTCATAAGCCTAATGACATAGATGACGAGTCCTGCCAAAGCTTGTCAACTCAACTTCCTCCATTTTAGAGAAATTGGTGATACAATAACACATAAGGGATAGATTCAGAGAGGGACCTCAAAAGTGAGACCTTAATTATTAATTAGTCTCTATAATTCAGAATCTTGTAAGCCACAATGTCGAGCAAAGGCAATGCCATGCTGCTTTGTTTATAGGATTCATCAAGATAGACTTATTTTTAGAGGGCAAGGGGAATCTTTGTAATTTTCCATGCAGAACAATGTAATCCTCGACATCGTCAACAATGAAAATTAAACACAAACTTGATTTTCAAAGTCAACAAAGACTGTTTTTGTACTTTGCTTGATTTTTAAAGTCAACAAGTACTATTTTTGTACTTTTCCCTTGACAAATGGGAAAATCCACCAAAGTTTGGTCATAGATTGAGGAAATATGTGACTCAGGTGCAAAGCTCCCACAATGCACTTTCCAAAATCTGATTCTTAATTGAAGTTGTCAAATTTGACAATACAATTTGGCTAAATCTCAGATTTTGATTTAAGATTCAAAGGTTTAAATTTCTTATAGATATCAAGGCAACGTTAATACATGAATTTTTCTTTATGAGAAAGAAATACAACATAAAGGAAAATAAGAAAGAAGCACCAAATATATCCACTACTTCTTCAGCTTCTTCTTCAATCACCCTAACAAGCACTTGGACAAGGCCGATGATCAATATAAGAAGGCCCTGAAGACCTATTCTCCCTACTTGTATCTGAATGGATGTCACTAGTGGTTCACCTATAACCCAAAGAAGAGCTATTGAACTGTACCTCCATGACTAGAGAATTATCCCTACGATGAGAGGAACATACTCAGACACTCATTGAAGATGGATATGCAGTCTGAACTTGGTCCTCTGGGGGGTAATTGTCCAACACATATGCTCTTGTCCAAGCGCTCATTGTGTCCATACCTTAGTGGGATGATCAAACCAAAGAGCCTACTCACTGCACTAGTACCCACATCATCCTCAAGGAAGGATGAAGTTTATCTAAATTCACTTAGAATGTGATAAGAAGCTCCAACAACAAAATCCTAGTGTGACCTCAACCTAGGGAAGTCATCCAAGCCCCAAGGAGTCATTGGCTAAGAAGTAGAGCATCAGGAGAAGAATCTACCTCAGTAGGATATGGATGGAAAATCTCACAGAGTCATAATTCATCACCTATGCAAAGAACATGTCAATCTAGTTTAATCAAATGAAAAATTTAGAGTGTGAACACTTACCAAGGGAGGACATCACATACTATCATATATGCCTCTCTAGAGAATAGTGTTGGCTAACCATTCATGTAGTACCAACTAGGGTACTCATATACATAACCTGACCTTACATCAACTCCTATGCATCATAACTATCCCCAAGCTAGGGGGAGCCAACCCAAGAAGAAGGTTGACGGGGAATGTTCCAACCACCAACCCACTGATGATCACCCTACTCACCCATGTACAAGACAATCTCAGAGGGTGACTTAGTGAATCCAGCAAGCATCCAGAAGCAAGACTTCAAAGTTGACCACACACAACGTAGCCTCTTGAATTACATCTAGAAAATAATAGATAGATCTAAAGTCAACTAAGTACATACATATAGAGCACAATATATTGAAGTACTACACATACATCTCATGTGTCATCATCTCAAGTTTGTGTCTCCATTGCATATATGACACCATGCTACTATACCTAACACAGTGGTGATATCTAGGGAGGAAAGCATGTAGACAACCCTCACTACCACTCAAAGTAATAGGTCTATTGAGATGAAAGTGATCATAGACCCAGAGATACAAAAGAAGATTGATGAAATCAATCACTTCAAATACTTCTAGCCAGACATGAAATAACAAGTAAATGACATACTGCATCAGGATTGTGAATCAACTACAACTCTTGGTAGCCTGGAAATTTCCTTCATAGAGAAGTTTGTTCACAAGACACCTCCTCAAGCACGTCATCCGGTGGGCATTCACACCTCCACCCCGGTCAAAAGAAGATACTACATCAAAATCAAGAAAAAAGGTGAACCAACCAATATGTCCTCTATTCCAAGCATTGTTACCAAATAGTCAACCAACGATCATCATAAAGAGTAACACCCTGAATCTCAAAGAAACATACAAATGGTTGCTAGAATCCCATCTCTATCCCTTATGAAAGAAGGTTGCACACAATCAGGTGAATTTGACTTCATATCTAGAAGCCATCTTGATGTCATCAAGGTTCACTCATAGTATGCCAACAACACGATACTGCCCCCACTTCTATCTATCTAGTTAACTAGTATGACGAGTCCTATCAAATCCTAACCCTATGATCCCAACAAAATCACTAGGGTTATGGCTAGCTCATCAAAGGTAAATTGTAAAGTACCAGTCTAAAAAAAAGGCTCAATCAATGTGAAGACAATCCTGAATAGCTATCCTACATCAAAATACACTTCCAAAACTATTTGCTCAAGCAACTCTAGCTCCTTCACAACCAACCCATTACAAAACATTGAAACTCATTTGAATGGGTCCTTAGATATACATTTGAAATTCCAAGACCATAAAAGGAAGACATAAAAGATGAAGTCAGAAAACCATCACCACAAATAAAAGCCTGATTCAAGATCAGAAAAGAAGGGAAAATGACAAGGAGCGGGTTTCCAAGTTATACCTCATCACCTGCTCAACAAACCTGGGGATGCATGTTCATCCACGTCATGCCTACAAGAGCCATGGATTTTTCAGCTGGGATAAGCTTTTCCAAAATCCTACTCACATCTTCATTATATCTAACAAGAGCAAATGAAGACAAAAAATTTAAATATAAATTCAGCAAAGAAAATCATCATAATATACTGTGGATACACCTTAGTCCCAATTTAATCACCAACATCCTACCATACACGACTGGGTCCTCCTGATGAATTCAACCTCCTCATTCCTGCTGCGAGCAACCATATGCAAATTGACATCCAATGATGTTAACTTCACACAATGAATCGAATAAGCTCATTCTTACACCATATGGTCGGAAACATGTAAAAAATATTCATCATGAATCAAAATATGTATTTGGTCATATTCAATCTATAGACCATGAAGAACGTCGAGAAAGCCAAAATCTAGATTTTTCTATCGAGGGCCAGAATGGCCAAATTATGAATGCCATACCTACCCGGAGATAATTGTTGGATAAATTGGACATTATAATAAATCCCTTTGTTTCGATGATGACAAACATTTCATTCTTGTTGATCTAACGTGCTACTTGAGTGTTGCAGGAATAAAGTGGATGACAAAGCTCTAGGGAAACTATACGCTTGAATGATTGTAAAAGTAATACAATGTAATCAATTGTAAACTTGTACAAATATATAATGTACAAGTACTTAGATCTCATGTAAATCAAGCGTTAGATCTTCCCTAGCCAATCACCACACTTAGACAGGTCATCCCTTTCAAATAGGTTCACAAATGCACACTCATACATTTACTTAGTGCCTAAATTGAAAGATTGAAACAGGGTCAATCTCGGTCGACCAAACTCCTCGACCGAGACACTCTCGGTCGACAAACTTCTCGACCGAGAATGACCCAAGTAGCCGTTAGACACAGCTAACAAAGTAGTTGGCAGTTGCAAATGAACGTTGATCCAGAGAGCCTCTCGGTCGACAAAACTTCGACCGAGTAGGTACCTCGGTCGACAAATTGTCGACCGAGATGGTCTCTGATAGCAACTGCAGAATAAAGTAACTAGCCGTTACTAATGCACCTAACTTATATCTAACGGCTAGTTAAGCACTTAGAAGCCCCTAGAAGTTGTCTAGAACGTCCTTAAGTATCCATAGGCCACTCCTATAAATAGGACATGCCTTAGGACACCAAGGGACATCTAAGATATACTTGTGCTATACTTGAGCTTGAATACTCACTTACAATCTGTTTTAGAGCAATAGAGCAATTCCTACACTTGCCATTCATTCCTATTGCTCCCATTTCGTGTCCTATAGGCTAGTATCTCCTATCCACTACAATTACATTGTCATACACATTGGTTAGGAGATCTATACGCTTGATATAGGCAAATCAAGCCTTGTGCTTACAACGGTATTGTAATTTCTATTTTCCTTCTTGTTCCTTTTTATCCTTTGTACTCTCCTTGCTACTCCTAGGGTTGGAGGCTGCGGATCGGAGAGGGTTGACTTCTCAGGTGGAGAAGGGGACTTCAAGCTACTTCAAGAAGGCTATCGCACGGGAAGCTACTTCAGAAGGCTGGTGCAACGGGAGTTGGTGCACCTACTTCAAGGGAAGGCTGCTTCAAGGTTGGGCGATTACTTCTAGGTGAAGGCTGCTTGAAGGGTTTGGGAAAAGAAATTGTATTTTATGTAAAGTCCTTGCAAAGTAATAAAATAAATTTCTTTTCAAATCCCGGTTGGGTAAGCAACCGGGTAGTGGACTGACTTCCTTAGTATTTGCTAAGGTTGGAACCACTCTAAACCCTGTGTCTCCTTGTCCAATATTTTCATTGTGGTTGTTTGATTTAAATTATTGTTTAAAATTGTTTAAAACTCTATTCACCCCCCTCTAGTAGTTTTTTCAATTGGTATCAGAGCAGGCTTCAAGGAACCTTAACCAGGTCTTGAAGAATGAAGGGTGGAGGTGACTACAACCGCAGGCAAAGGAACAACTTGGACCAACCTACAACAAGTTGCAATTGGTGTCTAGGACCAAACCATACAACAATCAGTTGTCCATGGAGAGAAAAGAAGAAAGAGGAAAAGCACAGAAATTGTCTCATTGCTACAACCAACGAAGAAGAAGAAGAAGAGGTAAGCCTTCTTGATTTATCAAAAGAAGAGCTAATTTCTAGTCTTGAAGAAACTCACAATAAATATATTGAGTGCAAGAAGAAATTAAAGAAATCTAGTAAAGCAAACGATGAGTTAAATACTAGACTTCTTGCTCTTACATCCGAAAATGAAGATTTATATGCTAAATTGAATACTCTTGGTTTTGAAAAAGATAGCATTGTTTCTGAAAACCGTACATTGAAATCATCTCTAAGTAGTAGTGATGTGAAGATTTTTACTCTAGAAACAAATTATGATCTTCTATATCAAGAAAAGGTTGAATTACTTGCAAAGTTA
The DNA here is from genome assembly GCA_963693085.1 of Alisma plantago-aquatica. Classification (NCBI taxonomy): domain Eukaryota; kingdom Viridiplantae; phylum Streptophyta; class Magnoliopsida; order Alismatales; family Alismataceae; genus Alisma; species Alisma plantago-aquatica. The sequence goes on along the minus strand of OY856409.1, from coordinate 1,125,227,302 downwards.
AATGATTTTCAAAAACAACCTGTTTTGTGTACACATCTAGATTATGATAATATAGTAAAAGAAAGGAATTCTTTATCATCTAATCTAGATCAAGCAAAACTAGATATTAAGAAAAGAATGGATGAGATCGTTAAGTTGCAACAAGAAGTTAGTAGGTTAAGCAACAATGGAATCCTTGATAGAATTTTGGATGATTCCTATCATCAAATTGGGAGAAGAGGACTAGGTTATAAGCCCAAAGGGAAATCTCATCAACAACCTAGTTGGAGAAAGACACGAGCACATCAAGCCACATTTGTACCAAAGAACAACCTAGAACAAAACCATAGAAAAAGACTTGAGGTTGATTCTATATGTTGCCATTACTGCTCACGTCTTGGACATTACTCTTTTTCATGCCCATACAAGAAAAAGAATGTTGAGTTAGTATGGGTTCCGAAACCCCCAAATTGAATTGATTAGACTAAGTTGAGATATGACCGAAGACTTTAAATTACACATCCTTATGTCTATCTCAACTTAACATAAAGGGATAACAAAATGATTCAAGTAACTAAAAACTCTAACTTGAAAACTTATCTTAATTAAGGCCCTCAAAACTTAATTTTTTTATGATTAGTTGAGATTTGATCTAAATATTACTTTGATATTCATATGTTTTATCTCAACTAAAACTGATTCTTAAACTGCATAATTGAATTAGACATAATCTACATTTTACTCGAAATCAATAAATAGTTCTGTAGGTAAAACAGAAACCTTGTCGGTCGAGAAATCGTCGATCGAGCAGTCAGTCGGTCGAGAAATCGTCGACCGAACTGGTCACTGATTTCAGTCTGCAGTGAAATTACTGAACAACTGATTGATCAATGGCTATCTATCTGTTGTTAATGACTCTTTTACAAAACCAGTTGAAGATCTTTTTGAATATAAATGACATCATTCTCTAAGTTGAAAATCAAGTTTAGAAATCCCTATTTTATAATGTTTTACATGATTTTCTTTAAAGCAGCTATCTAGATAGAAATCATGTGTTATGACATTCAGTTTAAATGATTACAATCACTGTATTTCATGAAATTATCATTCTATTGGTCATGCTTTCACTATTTCATCATTAAGCATGCTGTTGTGTTAACACAAATAGATAATGATAATTGCATGCGTGAGTCTTGATGATAAGCAAGCAAAATAATTCATTGGTGATATGACTATTAAAAATGCTTGCAAAGAACACAATGTTACAAATTTCTCAAATTGATATCTTTAAAAAGACTTGAGATATTAATCATGCTTTCATTGTTAAGAAAATGTTTTCATATTGAGTATCACTTAACATGCTTCATCATGATCATTATGTTTCATTGGTGTAAAATAAGCTTTGATTCATATATACAAACCATGAATGATCATTGTGATTCAAAAAATTGCAAATGTCATTAGCATAGAAGCATCTTGACATAATAGATAATGTGTACACAGCTTGTAATGATGATGTTGCTATGACAAGCCAAACAGTGCCTCTTAGAACAAAATATTAATGTTTTTATCTATTTGCTTGTTCTAAGAAATCAAAAGCAAAAATCTTGACTTTAAGATATTAATCTTGCTTTCAAAATATATGTTTCTAAAGGATCTTATGATAAGGGTATAAGAAGAAATGTGATTTGATATTTATGTACCCATAGAAAAGCTTATGAAACATCACTCACAATGAATGTAAAACATGCATTCTAGAAAAATCAAAGTCAAAGACTTCACTATGATGCTCATATTAAGTATTTATAATAGGTATATCTTAATGTGCTTCAAATTGATATTTATAGCTATCTGCAGAAATTATACTTCACATATGAATGCTTAATTTGGAAATCTGCAGAATTTGCCTCTTGGTTAAAATTAAAATTGACCAAGGGGCGCCATGGTCGTAGTCAAGGGTGACCTAAAATAAGCTTTGACAAAATGCTTATTTGGACATCATTTTATTGCACTTAATCTTAGTATACTTTTGATAAAGGTCAAAATCAAAATTTAAAATTATTTGTGACCTTAGAAGCATCAAACTGCTTAAATTGTAAGATTAAGGGGGAGCTCATAACAACAAATTGGTTTAATTGATTAAGAAGCTTAGAAAAACATTGTAAACATCTTTTGAAGCTTGTTACGACCTTAGTATTTTTACTCTTGATTATGAAGAAATCTATGAATTTCATAAAAATGATATAGCTTGTACTTAAAGGAACTCTCTAAACAAATCAGGGCTTAACATCCCTTGCATTTGGTTGGAGACATTTTTATGTACTCTAAGATTAAAGGATTCTCATTTAATTTAGGGCTTAACATCCCTTGATAAATGAGAAATAAATATATATTCATCATAAGCTTAAAGGAATCTCATATCATTTCAAAGCTTAACATCCTTTGCAAATGATTGAGACACAAATTGTGGATAAAATAAGACAAAAATGATATTAAATCCATGTCCCTAATAGGATATCTATTTAAGGGGGAGCTTAATATAAAATTAAGGGGGAGAAGAAATAAAATGTTCAAACTGGATATCATTTTGAAATGACAAAGGGGGAGAGGGAATATAAAATCAAAAATATAAATGAGTTTCATCTTGATGGCCAACACTCACTTGTAAAACAAGAATGGCTACAAAAGGTAATCCTCAGGTATGAAACTCACATGCTTTATATTTCCTTATTTCATATTTTAGGAAATGTTTGTCATCTTCAAAAAGGGGGAGATTGTTGGATAAATTGGACATTATAATAAATCCCTTTGTTTCGATGATGACAAACATTTCATTCTTGTTGATCTAACGTGCTACTTGAGTGTTGCAGGAATAAAGTGGATGACAAAGCTCTAGGGAAACTATACACTTGAATGATTGTAAAAGTAATACAATGTAATCAATTGTAAACTTGTACAAATATATAATGTACAAGTACTTAGATCTCATGTAAATCAAGCGTTAGATATTCCCTAGCCAATCACCACACTTAGACAGGTCATCCCTTTCAAATAGGTTCACAAATGCACACTCATACATTTACTTAGTGCCTAAATTGAAAGATTGAAACAGGGTCAATCTCGGTCGACCAAACTCCTCGATCGAGACACTCTCGGTCGAAAAACTTCTCGACCGAGAATGACCCAAGTAGCTGTTAGACACAGCTGACAAAGTAGTTGGCAGTTGCAAATGAACGTTGATCCAGAGAGCCTCTCGGTCGACAAAACTTCAACCGAGTAGGTACCTCGGTCGACAAATTGTCGACCGAGATGGTCTCTGACAGCAACTGCAGAATAAAGTAACTAGCCGTTACTAATGCACCTAACTTATATCTAACGGCTAGTTAAGCACTTAGAAGCCCCTAGAAGTTGTCTAGAACGTCCTTAAGTATCCATAGGCCACTCCTATAAATAGGACATGCCTTAGGACACCAAGGGACATCTAAGATATACTTGTGCTATACTTGAGCTTGAATACTCACTTACAATCTGTTTTAGAGCAATAGAGCAATTCCTACACTTGCCATTCATTCCTATTGCTCCCATTTCGTGTCCTATAGGCTAGTATCTCCTATCCACTACAATCACATTGTCATACACATTGGTTAGGAGATCTATACGCTTGATATAGGCAAATCAAGCCTTGTGCTTACAACGGTATTGTAATTTCTATTTTCCTTCTTGTTCCTTTTTATCCTTTGTACTCTCCTTGCTACTCCTAGGGTTGGAGGCTGCGGATCGGAGAGGGTTGACTTCTCAGGTGGAGAAGGGGACTTCAAGCTACTTCAAGAAGGCTATCGCACGGGAAGCTACTTCAGAAGGCTGGTGCAACGAGAGTTGGTGCACCTACTTCAAGGGAAGGCTGCTTCAAGGTTGGGCGATTACTTCTAGGTGAAGGCTGCTTGAAGGGTTTGGGAAAAGAAATTGTATTTTATGTAAAGTCCTTGCGAGGTAATAAAATAAATTTCTTTTCAAATCCCGGTTGGGTAAGCAACCGGGTAGTGGACTGACTTCCTTAGTATTTGCTAAGGTTGGAACCACTCTAAACCCTGTGTCTCCTTGTCCAATATTTTCATTGTGGTTGTTTGATTTAAATTATTGTTTAAAATTGTTTAAAACTCTATTCACCCCCCTCTAGTAGTTTTTTCAATTGGTATCAGAGCAGGCTTCAAGGAACCTTAACCAGGTCTTGAAGAATGAAGGGTGGAGGTGACTACAACCGCAGGCAAAGGAACAACTTGGACCAACCTACAACAAGTTGCAATTGGTGTCTAGGACCAAACCATACAACAATCAGTTGTCCATGGAGAGAAAAGAAGAAAGAGGAAAAGCACAGAAATTGTCTCATTGCTACAACCAACGAAGAAGAAGAAGAAGAGGTAAGCCTTCTTGATTTATCAAAAGAAGAGCTAATTTCTAGTCTTGAAGAAACTCACAATAAATATATTGAGTGCAAGAAGAAATTAAAGAAATCTAGTAAAGCAAACGATGAGTTAAATACTAGACTTCTTGCTCTTACATCCGAAAATGAAGATTTATATGCTAAATTGAATACTCTTGGTTTTGAAAAAGATAGCCTTGTTTCTGAAAACCGTACATTGAAATCATCTCTAAGTAGTAGTGATGTGAAGATTTTTACTCTAGAAACAAATTATGATCTTCTATATCAAGAAAAGGTTGAATTACTTGCAAAGTTAAATGATTTTCAAAAACAACCTGTTTTGTGTACACATCTAGATTATGATAATATAGTAAAAGAAAGGAATTCTTTATCATCTAATCTAGATCAAGCAAAACTAGATATTAAGAAAAGAATGGATGAGATCGTTAAGTTGCAACAAGAAGTTAGTAGGTTAAGCAACAATGGAATCCTTGATAGAATTTTGGATGATTCCTATCATCAAATTGGGAGAAGAGGACTAGGTTATAAGCCCAAAGGGAAATCTCATCAACAACCTAGTTGGAGAAAGACACGAGCACATCAAGCCACATTTGTACCAAAGAACAACCTAGAACAAAACCATAGAAAAAGACTTGAGGTTGATTCTATATGTTGCCATTACTGCTCACGTCTTGGACATTACTCTTTTTCATGCCCATACAAGAAAAAGAATGTTGAGTTAGTATGGGTTCCGAAACCCCCAAATTGAATTGATTAGACTAAGTTGAGATATGACCGAAGACTTTAAATTACACATCCTTATGTCTATCTCAACTTAACATAAAGGGATAACAAAATGATTCAAGTAACTAAAAACTCTAACTTGAAAACTTATCTTAATTAAGGCCCTCAAAACTTAATTTTTTTATGATTAGTTGAGATTTGATCTAAATATTACTTTGATATTCATATGTTTTATCTCAACTAAAACTGATTCTTAAACTGCATAATTGAATTAGACATAATCTACATTTTACTCGAAATCAATAAATAGTTCTGTAGGTAAAACAGAAACCTTGTCGGTCGAGAAATCGTCGATCGAGCAGTCAGTCGGTCGAGAAATCGTCGACCGAACTGGTCACTGATTTCAGTCTGCAGTGAAATTACTGAACAACTGATTGATCAATGGCTATCTATCTGTTGTTAATGACTGTTTTACAAAACAAGTTGAAGATCTTTTTGAATATAAATGACATCATTCTCTAAGTTGAAAATCAAGTTTAGAAATCCCTATTTTATAATGTTTTACATGATTTTCTTTAAAGCAGCTATCTAGATAGAAATCATGTGTTATGACATTCAGTTTAAATGATTACAATCACTGTATTTCATGAAATTATCATTCTATTGGTCATGCTTTCACTATTTCATCATTAAGCATGCTGTTGTGTTAACACAAATAGATAATGATAATTGCATGCGTGAGTCTTGATGATAAGCAAGCAAAATAATTCATTGGTGATATGACTATTAAAAATGCTTGCAAAGAACACAATGTTACAAATTTCTCAAATTGATATCTTTAAAAAGACTTGAGATATTAATCATGCTTTCATTGTTAAGAAAATGTTTTCATATTGAGTATCACTTAACATGCTTCATCATGATCATTATGTTTCATTGGTGTAAAATAAGCTTTGATTCATATATACAAACCATGAATGATCATTGTGATTCAAAAAATTGCAAATGTCATTAGCATAGAAGCATCTTGACATAATAGATAATGTGTACACAGCTTGTAATGATGATGTTGCTATGACAAGCCAAACGGTGCCTCTTAGAACAAAATATTAATGTTTTTATCTATTTGCTTGTTCTAAGAAATCAAAAGCAAAAATCTTGACTTTAAGATATTAATCTTGCTTTCAAAATATATGTTTCTAAAGGATCTTATGATAAGGGTATAAGAAGAAATGTGATTTGATATTTATGTACCCATAGCAAAGCTTATGAAACATCACTCACAATGAATGTAAAACATGCATTCTAGAAAAATCAAAGTCAAAGACTTCACTATGATGCTCATATTAAGTCTTTATAATAGGTATATCTTAATGTGCTTCAAATTGATATTTATAGCTATCTGCAGAAATTATACTTCACATATGAATGCTTAATTTGGAAATCTGCAGAATTTGCCTCTTGGTTAAAATTAAAATTGACCAAGGGGCGCCATGGTCGTAGTCAAGGGAGACCTAAAATAAGCTTTGACAAAATGCTTATTTGGACATCATTTTATTGCACTTAATCTTAGTATACTTTTGATAAAGGTCAAAATCAAAATTTAAAATTATTTGTGACCTTAGAAGCATCAAACTGCTTAAATTGTAAGATTAAGGGGGAGCTCATAACAACAAATTGGTTTAATTGATTAAGAAGCTTAGAAAAACATTGTAAACATCTTTTCAAGCTTGTTACGACCTTAGTATTTTTACTCTTGATTATGAAGAAATCTATGAATTTCATAAAAATGATATAGCTTGTACTTAAAGGAACTCTCTAAACAAATCATGGCTTAACATCCCTTGCATTTGGTTGGAGACATTTTTATGTACTCTAAGATTAAAGGATTCTCATTTAATTTAGGGCTTAACATCCCTTGATAAATGAGAAATAAATATATATTCATCATAAGCTTAAAGGAATCTCATATCATTTCAAAGCTTAACATCCTTTGCAAATGATTGAGACACAAATTGTGGATAAAATAAGACAAAAATAATATTAAATCCATGTCCCTAATAGGATATCTATTTAAGGGGGAGCTTAATATAAAATTAAGGGGGAGAAGAAATAAAATGTTCAAACTGGATATCATTTTGAAATGACAAAGGGGGTTGAAAGAATATAAAATAAAAAATATAAATGAGTTTCATCTTGATGGCCAACACTCACTTGTAAAACAAGAATGGCTACAAAAGGTAATCCTCAGGTATGAAACTCACATGCTTTATATTTCCTTATTTCATATTTTAGGAAATGTTTGTCATCTTCAAAAAGGGGGAGATTGTTGGATAAATTGGACATTATAATAAATCCCTTTGTTTCGATGATGACAAACATTTCATTCTTGTTGATCTAACGTGCTACTTGAGTGTTGCAGGAATAAAGTGGATGACAAAGCTCTAGGGAAACTATATGCTTGAATGATTGTAAAAGTAATACAATGTAATCAATTGTAAACTTGTACAAATATATAATGTACAAGTACTTAGATCTCATGTAAATCAAGCGTTAGATCTTCCCTAGCCAATCACCACACTTAGACAGGTCATCCCTTTCAAATAGGTTCACAAATGCACACTCATACATTTACTTAGTGCCTAAATTGAAAGATTGAAACAGGGTATTGTAATTTCTATTTTCCTTCTTGTTCCTATCCACTACAATCACATTGTCATACACATTGGTTAGGAGATCTATACGCTTGATATAGGCAAATCAAGCCTTGTGCTTACAACGGTATTGTAATTTCTATTTTCCTTCTTGTTCCTTTTTATCCTTTGTACTCTCCTTGCTACTCCTAGGGTTGGAGGCTGCGGATCGGAGAGGGTTGACTTCTCAGGTGGAGAAGGGGACTTCAAGCTACTTCAAGAAGGCTATTGCACGGGAAGCTACTTCAGAAGGCTGGTGCAACGGGAGTTGGTGCACCTACTTCAAGGGAAGGCTGCTTCAAGGTTGGGCGATTACTTCTAGGTGAAGGCTGCTTGAAGGGTTTGGGAAAAGAAATTGTATTTTATGTAAAGTCCTTGCGAGGTAATAAAATAAATTTCTTTTCAAATCCCGGTTGGGTAAGCAACCGGGTAGTGGACTGACTTCCTTAGTATTTGCTAAGGTTGGAACCACTCTAAACCCTGTGTCTCCTTGTCCAATATTTTCATTGTGGTTGTTTGATTTAAATTATTGTTTAAAATTGTTTAAAACTCTATTCACCCCCCCTCTAGTAGTTTTTTCAATTGGTATCAGAGCAGGCTTCAAGGAACCTTAACCAGGTCTTGAAGAATGAAGGGTGGAGGTGACTACAACCGCAGGCAAAGGAACAACTTGGACCAACCTACAACAAGTTGCAATTGGTGTCTAGGACCAAACCATACAACAATCAGTTGTCCATGGAGAGAAAAGAAGAAAGAGGAAAAGCACAGAAATTGTCTCATTGCTACAACCAACGAAGAAGAAGAAGAAGAGGTAAGCCTTCTTGATTTATCAAAAGAAGAGCTAATTTCTAGTCTTGAAGAAACTCACAATAAATATATTGAGTGCAAGAAGAAATTAAAGAAATCTAGTAAAGCAAACGATGAGTTAAATACTAGACTTCTTGCTCTTACATCCGAAAATGAAGATTTATATGCTAAATTGAATACTCTTGGTTTTGAAAAAGATAGCCTTGTTTCTGAAAACCGTACATTGAAATCATCTCTAAGTAGTAGTGATGTGAAGATTTTTACTCTAGAAACAAATTATGATCTTCTATATCAAGAAAAGGTTGAATTACTTGCAAAGTTAAATGATTTTCAAAAACAACCTGTTTTGTGTACACATCTAGATTATGATAATATAGTAAAAGAAAGGAATTCTTTATCATCTAATCTAGATCAAGCAAAACTAGATATTAAGAAAAGAATGGATGAGATCGTTAAGTTGCAACAAGAAGTTAGTAGGTTAAGCAACAATGGAATCCTTGATAGAATTTTGGATGATTCCTATCATCAAATTGGGAGAAGAGGACTAGGTTATAAGCCCAAAGGGAAATCTCATCAACAACCTAGTTGGAGAAAGACACGAGCACATCAAGCCACATTTGTACCAAAGAACAACCTAGAACAAAACCATAGAAAAAGACTTGAGGTTGATTCTATATGTTGCCATTACTGCTCACGTCTTGGACATTACTCTTTTTCATGCCCATACAAGAAAAAGAATGTTGAGTTAGTATGGGTTCCGAAACCCCCAAATTGAATTGATTAGACTAAGTTGAGATATGACCGAAGACTTTAAATTACACATCCTTATGTCTATCTCAACTTAACATAAAGGGATAACAAAATGATTCAAGTAACTAAAAACTCTAACTTGAAAACTTATCTTAATTAAGGCCCTCAAAACTTAATTTTTTTATGATTAGTTGAGATTTGATCTAAATATTACTTTGATATTCATATGTTTTATCTCAACTAAAACTGATTCTTAAACTGCATAATTGAATTAGACATAATCTACATTTTACTCGAAATCAATAAATAGTTCTGTAGGTAAAACAGAAACCTTGTCGGTCGAGAAATCGTCGATCGAGCAGTCAGTCGGTCGAGAAATCGTCGACCGAACTGGTCACTGATTTCAGTCTGCAGTGAAATTACTGAACAACTGATTGATCAATGGCTATCTATCTGTTGTTAATGACTGTTTTACAAAACAAGTTGAAGATCTTTTTGAATATAAATGACATCATTCTCTAAGTTGAAAATCAAGTTTAGAAATCCCTATTTTATAATGTTTTACATGATTTTCTTTAAAGCAGCTATCTAGATAGAAATCATGTGTTATGACATTCAGTTTAAATGATTACAATCACTGTATTTCATGAAATTATCATTCTATTGGTCATGCTTTCACTATTTCATCATTAAGCATGCTGTTGTGTTAACACAAATAGATAATGATAATTGCATGCGTGAGTCTTGATGATAAGCAAGCAAAATAATTCATTGGTGATATGACTATTAAAAATGCTTGCAAAGAACACAATGTTACAAATTTCTCAAATTGATATCTTTAAAAAGACTTGAGATATTAATCATGCTTTCATTGTTAAGAAAATGTTTTCATATTGAGTATCACTTAACATGCTTCATCATGATCATTATGTTTCATTGGTGTAAAATAAGCTTTGATTCATATATACAAACCATGAATGATCATTGTGATTCAAAAAATTGCAAATGTCATTAGCATAGAAGCATCTTGACATAATAGATAATGTGTACACAGCTTGTAATGATGATGTTGCTATGACAAGCCAAACGGTGCCTCTTAGAACAAAATATTAATGTTTTTATCTATTTGCTTGTTCTAAGAAATCAAAAGCAAAAATCTTGACTTTAAGATATTAATCTTGCTTTCAAAATATATGTTTCTAAAGGATCTTATGATAAGGGTATAAGAAGAAATGTGATTTGATATTTATGTACCCATAGCAAAGCTTATGAAACATCACTCACAATGAATGTAAAACATGCATTCTAGAAAAATCAAAGTCAAAGACTTCACTATGATGCTCATATTAAGTCTTTATAATAGGTATATCTTAATGTGCTTCAAATTGATATTTATAGCTATCTGCAGAAATTATACTTCACATATGAATGCTTAATTTGGAAATCTGCAGAATTTGCCTCTTGGTTAAAATTAAAATTGACCAAGGGGCGCCATGGTCGTAGTCAAGGGAGACCTAAAATAAGCTTTGACAAAATGCTTATTTGGACATCATTTTATTGCACTTAATCTTAGTATACTTTTGATAAAGGTCAAAATCAAAATTTAAAATTATTTGTGACCTTAGAAGCATCAAACTGCTTAAATTGTAAGATTAAGGGGGAGCTCATAACAACAAATTGGTTTAATTGATTAAGAAGCTTAGAAAAACATTGTAAACATCTTTTCAAGCTTGTTACGACCTTAGTATTTTTACTCTTGATTATGAAGAAATCTATGAATTTCATAAAAATGATATAGCTTGTACTTAAAGGAACTCTCTAAACAAATCATGGCTTAACATCCCTTGCATTTGGTTGGAGACATTTTTATGTACTCTAAGATTAAAGGATTCTCATTTAATTTAGGGCTTAACATCCCTTGATAAATGAGAAATAAATATATATTCATCATAAGCTTAAAGGAATCTCATATCATTTCAAAGCTTAACATCCTTTGCAAATGATTGAGACACAAATTGTGGATAAAATAAGACAAAAATGATATTAAATCCATGTCCCTAATAGGATATCTATTTAAGGGGGAGCTTAATATAAAATTAAGGGGGAGAAGAAATAAAATGTTCAAACTGGATATCATTTTGAAATGACAAAGGGGGTTGAAAGAATATAAAATAAAAAATATAAATGAGTTTCATCTTGATGGCCAACACTCACTTGTAAAACAAGAATGGCTACAAAAGGTAATCCTCAGGTATGAAACTCACATGCTTTATATTTCCTTATTTCATATTTTAGGAAATGTTTGTCATCTTCAAAAAGGGGGAGATTGTTGGATAAATTGGACATTATAATAAATCCCTTTGTTTCGATGATGACAAACATTTCATTCTTGTTGATCTAACGTGCTACTTGAGTGTTGCAGGAATAAAGTGGATGACAAAGCTCTAGGGAAACTATATGCTTGAATGATTGTAAAAGTAATACAATGTAATCAATTGTAAACTTGTACAAATATATAATGTACAAGTACTTAGATCTCATGTAAATCAAGCGTTAGATCTTCCCTAGCCAATCACCACACTTAGACAGGTCATCCCTTTCAAATAGGTTCACAAATGCACACTCATACATTTACTTAGTGCCTAAATTGAAAGATTGAAACAGGGTATTGTAATTTCTATTTTCCTTCTTGTTCCTATCCACTACAATCACATTGTCATACACATTGGTTAGGAGATCTATACGCTTGATATAGGCAAATCAAGCCTTGTGCTTACAACGGTATTGTAATTTCTATTTTCCTTCTTGTTCCTTTTTATCCTTTGTACTCTCCTTGCTACTCCTAGGGTTGGAGGCTGCGGATCGGAGAGGGTTGACTTCTCAGGTGGAGAAGGGGACTTCAAGCTACTTCAAGAAGGCTATTGCACGGGAAGCTACTTCAGAAGGCTGGTGCAACGGGAGTTGGTGCACCTACTTCAAGGGAAGGCTGCTTCAAGGTTGGGCGATTACTTCTAGGTGAAGGCTGCTTGAAGGGTTTGGGAAAAGAAATTGTATTTTATGTAAAGTCCTTGCGAGGTAATAAAATAAATTTCTTTTCAAATCCCGGTTGGGTAAGCAACCGGGTAGTGGACTGACTTCCTTAGTATTTGCTAAGGTTGGAACTACTCTAAACCCTGTGTCTCCTTGTCTAATATTTTCATTGTGGTTGTTTGATTTAAATTATTGTTTAAAATTTTTTAAAACTCTATTCACCCCCCCTCTAGTAGTTTTCAATAATTAGAGCCAAAAATCACATTAAGAACCGTTGAAATAGGTGATTTGAAGATCCATTACCACAGAAGAACTGCTACATGCCTCACTTCCATGGACACCTAGAAGAACACCTTGATCCGCAAGGCACCACCACAATGGATTGGTCTATGTGCCATTGAATCTCTCTCCTCTCACACCGTCACTGTCATTTTCTTGTGTTGATCTCCTTGGTTACTATCGCTAATGAGAATGGAGGAAATAGGAGAGGTACTCAACCTATTCTCATTTCCCCTCCTTTTAAAAACAAAGTTGCAAAAAAGTATAAACATGTCCCTAGATTTTTAATAGAATTTCCAATTGCTTCTAAAATTTATAAAATCACACATAAATTAGAAAATACAAATATAATATCAAAAAATCATAAAACTCTAATGATTTATATCTAACTTTAAAATATTAAATTTCACTTATTTTCTAAGAGAAATAATTCTGTGACTTTTTTTAGAGTTAGACCCCGACACGCTATGGTCTTGGGCAAAGACATAAAACTAGATCAATCTATGTTGGGAAATCAGGATGACAAACAACACAATGAAAACAAAAAAAATTAAATGCCCATTTCCCAAAACAAAAAGTCCGCATCAACAACAATGTATCTAGGAAGGAAGGTTTTCAAGGTCATACTGGTCGTGGAGCAAGTCTAGCGACACTACCTTTGTAGTAGTGTGCTTCTTCTTCAGGAAGCAACATGAAGCAACTTGCTCCTCCTTCAGTAGCAACACTCAAACAGTCATTACCAATGCCCTCTTTGTGTAGTGCCACAAATAGCAGTTGATGTTGTCGTCCTAGAGATAGACATCAAAATCCTACCTCTAAAGTAGTCCACACACACCACTGAGAACTCCATGTTGCACTACCAGAGCCAATGGGAAGGAGTCATCCCATTGAATGATAACCTACTAGGATTGATTTCCTATCCCACAATTGTCTCTCCCTTGCTATCCCTCTCTTTATCGGGTAGGACTTGCTTAGGATCTCTATTGGTTACCACAACGAGAGAGGAAAAAAATTGTCAAAGCAAAATATATGTCTGGGAAGCCCTCAATATGCCACTATTTATAGGAGAGGTTAGGGACAAGGTTCCCAATCTCTACGAGAGTCGAAAGAATTGAATTCACAAATTTCTAGAAACTTCATATGACGAACCAGTTAGTTCACATGCCCAACTGGTTGATTGGCACATGACCCAGTGGGTTCATGCCATGAAACAGTTAGTTCATGTAGTTTCCTATTATGAATCAAATTGGTAATCAATGCAAGATTCATGCTAAACATGACATCAACACAAATCCTTCATCCAATCAAATTGGCCAATAAACCAGACGACCCAGATGATGAACCAATTGGCTCACATCATGAAATGGTCATTTTACTACGTGAAACCATATTTTTCAAAAGTTAAATGGTCATTTCACTTGTCCAGTTAAGGCAAAGGTCAACCAATATTGATTCTAATTGACCTGACACTCCAACTTATTGGTTCAACACATGAACTGGTTGGTTAAGAGTCCAGTTAGTTAATTTTTAACCCTAGTTGTTTAATTGAATACCTAAACACCTTTATTAATAAAGTTAAATGTCATTCATGAATACAATCATCTTCCAAGTGTATCCTATGCGTGTGACCCTAGACATCCCAAATTATGTTGGCAGTGAATGTCCATAACCAACTTATGACATCACAAGCAATGAGCGGTATCTAGCAACACATCATTGCTACCCAAGTAGTTTCAAAAGTTGGAGAACAAGTTAAACCTTCAACACATGATCTGTGTTACCATGATTGTTGTGACATCCCATTATCACACATACAACAAAATGCCACGCAAAAACGTGTGGAACCTCCATATTACCAAAAATACAGGTTAATTAAAACCGATTGCGGAAAGTAGATAAGAAAGGAATTATTACCACTAGATCCATATCCTACAAAGAAACATGTTATATAAAGATACATAAACTTGAAACATGTCCACAACTCATAGGATCTAGTTGTCCCATAAGCACAAGAGTTCACCACATGTTTATGTATATACAGACCTAGCCAAGTCAATCAACATGATAAGAAAGCCATACAAGATCACACATCATAAAAATTCATCAAAACACCTCCAAGGATCTTAGAGTACAGGGATGACTCTAGGACTCTACTACAAAACAACTCAAATTAGCAACATATCCATCTCTTGCCTCCTACTGTTCTTTTTGCTACTCAGCCGCAACCTCACGACCACCACCACACCTATCACGATCACCTAAAAAGGTTTAAAACCAGCGGGGTGAGACACATAGTCCCAGCGAGAAACATAACTCCCCGCCGAAATGTAAAACTTCAAAAGAAGCTAGAACAAATAAAGTAGATAAATGATATAAGCAACTCATATATGCATCATACTGAATAGATTTAACTTTATTAACAAACTTACCAAGATGTCCAGGAGGCATATAACTAGATATTTCTTATGGAACATGATTGACAAGATAAGCAATATAAAAACTTATCGTATGATACGAGGAATGTATAATTAACTGCAAGATATAATTAGGGCAACTATACAAGCAAGGCCTCAACCAATGTTCGGTGTTATGCCCTAAGCAATATATACTATACAACTGGATTACAATTTATTATGCCCTAAGGAAGTGAGTCATACCGCTCAAATCCAACCTTCGGCTGCAAAGCCCAAAACTGGTGCCATACAAGGTCAATGGAAGAGCTAGACTCCACTACCTCACCTCCTCATGGTCAGTGCATGATAACCAAAGCAGGACCGCAATCTCATGCTAAAGTGACCTCAGTCACAGGGTCAGCTCCCACATGCTACCCTTTCCTCTAGCCTGCCTTAGTACAGGTCTCGGTGCTAGCATACCTTGAGCCACGGGCCTACTCACCGTGCTCCTGATCCATGCACGCATTCATGCTCCATCACACTGAGCCATTGGCATGTTCACCATTCTCTATACACATCTTGAGTCTACAACCGCAGTTGCACTCTAATCCTCCTATTTTTGGCTAGGAGAAACCCCACATATTCAACAATATGTGCTCTAGGTTAACCCGCAGGAGAACCAGTTTCACCATCACCAGCTACTGACGATGATGGATCTATGGCCAGGGCAAACTACGTACAAGGTTCATCTGTAATTAATTAGTATATTTTAAGTGGATTGTTGGGATCAACCAAGTTATATTAACAAACCATAAACAAGGGTAAACAACATAGATCCCATCATCCTGTGTCACACTGTTACTGCTATTCTCAATGCCATCATCATCATCATGATCCATCTCAAGCATCCAACATCACCTATTGCCACTTGGCCTCTTGTCAATCATCAAGATCCATCTCAAGGATCAACATTACAGGGACTCAAACCCATCATCAAGGCACACATTGCCATTCCATGGGTAACACCTCATCATATATCACTGGGTTCATCAAAACCCTTGATGTTCCACATCATGTTACTATCATGCCATTACTATGGCCTCATTGTACAACTGTTACCTGCATGGTTAGTGAAATCATAAAGGAGCAATGATACTTGTACAAGGAACATCTTTAAATCATTGCATATATCAAGAGAGATATAATTATGCTATTGGATGAGCATATCTTTGCATGACATTATCGTATATAACTTTTCAATCAAGCATTAGGGTTACCAGCCGAACACAAAGTACAACCCTCACTATAGGTGCAGGGACCCTCACCAAAGGATGCCACAACCCTCACTAAAGGTGAATTGGTTACAACCAGACCTATCTAGCTGTGTCGTCCAGCACCCGTACCGACCAACACCCATCTCGGGCAACCCCTATATTGGGCAACACCCAAAAACTGGTAACGGGAAGGTCTCAACCTGTTACGCCCAGGCATGCAATGGCCCATGACAGGCATCATGTTGCAACAAACTATCGGGCAACACCATCCATATCGCCCGTCATAAGGATAGCCCACCAAAACCATATCAGCCAAAGTAACAAGGAAGCAACAAGCTACAAGCGAGAAACACCCTAGGAACCATCCTATAATGCCCAAGCGACACACCATCATAATGTGCAATGCTGTGTTGGGAGACGCCATGCCAGGCAATGTGCAATGCCCCATGACGGGCAGCACCGTGCCGAACAACACCTCACAACAACGCATCGCAGCAGGCATCACGCATATCACCCAATACAACAAGACAACAACCACCCATTGTATCACCCAAAGAAAACAAAGAGGCAGCAAGCTACCCTATCGCCCAAGGCAACTCTAACATCCAAGATAGGGTTTGAGAGACCCATATCGTCCAGCTATCATACTCATCATCATATCGACCAAGTGCTAGAGCTCACCTCATGACTCAAGGAAGGAGGGGTGTTGCTCAACACTCATCAACAAGGCATGTCCTATCCAGGTCGTCCAGGGTACTCAAGAGGGGATGTCAACCAAGCATCATATCGACCAAGGTCATATCACCCAACTATATCTTGGGTAAAGGTCCATATTGGTCAAGAGGTCAACAAGGTGTCCTCCTAGCATATTGCCCAAGCTCAACCCTAGAAGAGGGATATCGGGCAGAGCACAACTTAGGGTATCATGCAAGGGTTCAAAGGCCATGATGGGTTGGTCATCTTCAACCTCAAGTCTGCCACCAAGAAGCCCTAAAAGATCAAGATAGTTGGCTCACCTATCAACAACTAAGTGAGAGAGGGGTTTTGCACAACTTCCATCACCTATCGGGCAACAATGAGGTCCATCTCCATGTCAGCCAACCCAAGGAAAGCATCTCAACAAGGTCTAGGGTACATATAAGGCAACCTTATAACCATTAAAGCAAGTAACATAGCTAGAAGATGACATGGCCCGAACATATAGCAAAGCAAAATGATAAAGAAGTAATATAGTAGGATTAGGAGTTATGTAACCTACCTCAAGCTCTAAAGCTCCAAGCTCCTAGCACCAAGCTCCAAGCTCCAAGGCACCACCACAAGAGAGGGAAAGGGACAAGCTAGCAAGGTATGTCACCCAAGACACTAGCTGTATCGGCCACCACTTTCTCCTTTTTTCTCCTAGCTCGGCCACTAAAGGAAGGGAAGAAACTAAAGGAACCAAAGAGGCCTAGCAATCAAGGGGGGGTCACTTATATACTAAGGGGTGAAGGGGGAGAGCAAGGCAAGGTGGCACCCGCCCTTAGCACACTTGTCTAAGGATTGTGCCACATGCTAGCACCCCAAAAACACACGCCCACGAGTTGCCACCCACTTAGCAAATCAATTGCCACTTGTCTAAAGAAGGTGAAACAAATGAGGCTAGGTCAAGAGGAGTGTGTATCGCCCAATCATGGTGCCATGGCCGATACACCACTTGGACGATGCAACCCTGGCCGATACACTCATGCCCGATACACTCTTGGCTAATACACCAAGGTCCAACCTAACACAAGCTCCAACAAGTCTCAACACAACTCAAACAAGGCTCAACAAAACCCTAGGCTACTCAAGCAAAGAGCCCAACCCATCCTCTCAACCCTAGAGGATGCAAGGAGAGAGAAAGACATCTCTCAAGGTGACAAACTTGCACACCAACCTTAGAACTTGGGTAATTTGCAAGTTGCACCTCAACCTCTCAACAAAGCACAAACAAACTCTAACCACAACTTCAGGTGATTAGCAAACATCTAAACACAAGGTTTAGGCAAAACAAATAGGGTAAGCCCAAAATGGAGGTCAGGGTCCTCACAAGCCATAAACCTCTACAAAAGGATTTTGTCCCCGAAATCCAAAGATAAAAGTGAGAGATACTTCCTACCTCATCTCTTCCTCAAGCTCCCACGTGGCTTCCTCAATGCCACAATGATGCCAAAGAACCTTCACAAGAACCATGTCCTTCTTTTTCAACTTCTTCTCTCTTCTATCAAGGATCATCACTGGACCTTCCTCGTAGGTCACATCTTCATCAAGCTCAACCTCAACTGGTTGTATCACTGTCTCTGTGCCTGGATGACTTTTCTTCAGCATACTGACATGGAACACTAGATGCAACCTGTGCAACTCTGGCGGTAGCTCTAACTTGTAAGCCACCTTGCCAGCTCGTGCTATCACTGGATATGGTCCCATATACCTGGGTGCCAACTTGCCTTTTTGGCCAAACCTGAACACACCTTTCCATGGTGAGACTTTGAGATACACCTTGTCTCCCACCTGGAACTCTAGAGGTCATCGGCGATTATCTGCATATGATTTCTGCCTGGCCTGTACCGCTTTCAACTGTTGTTGTATCACCTTGATCTTCTCTGTTGTCTGTTGTACTAACTCAAGACCCAAAAGTTGATACTCGCCAGACTCATACCAACATAAAGGAGATCTACACTTCCTGTCATATAAAGCCTCATAAGGTGCCATGCTGATACTCCGTTGGTAACTATTGTTGTAGGCGAACTCCATCAAACTGAGATGCACGTCCCAACTACATAGGAACTGTAAAACACAATCTCGAAAGAGATTTTCCAAAGTCTAAATAGTCCTTTCAGACTATCCATATGTCTGTGGGTGGAAAGCGGTACTTAACCTCAACTACGTTCCCAATTCTTTGTGCAACTGTTCCCAAAAATGACTCATAAACTAGGGGCCTCTATCGGAGACTATCGTTGCGAGCACACCGTGCAAACACACTATCTCATCCACATATACCTAAGCAAGCTTTTCTACTGTATATGTTGTCTTTATAGGTATGAAATGAGCAGACTTCGTCAACCTGTCCACTATCACCCATGGAATCATGATTCCTAGTTGTCCTCGGCAGACCAACTACAAAATCCATGGTTATATGATCCCATTTCCACTATGGTATTGGCAGGGGTTGCAACGTACTTGCCGACTTCTGATGCTCAACCTTAACCTGCTGGCATACCGCACACCTAGCCACAAACTCGACTACATATCTCTTCATGCCAGGCCACCAATACAAGTCCTTCAGATTATGATACATCTTGGTGACACCTGGATGCATAGCATACATTGACAAGTGTGCTTCCTTAAGAACTAACTTCCTCAGATCATCAACATCTAGGACCACCATCTTGTTATGATAACAAACTAGTCCATCCTCAGACTCATAGAAGCCGTCACACTTCTTGTTGCCAAAATCTATCCTAATCAACTAAACTATAGCATCTTCATACTGTGCTTCTCTAATCTTTTGCCTCAATGTAGGCTTCACTTGCATTTGTGCCAACAATCCTTCTAACAAGGAGACTTCCAACTATACATTCATCTTCCGCAAAGAGACGAACATATCCTGTCTATGGCACATTAAAGAACTCAATTGTGCCTTCTTCATAGGAAGGGAAGAAGACTTCCTACTAAGCGCATGAGCTACCATGTTTGCCTTACCAATAAGATACTCAATGGTGCAATCATAATCATTGACCAACTCCATCCAGTGACGTTGTTGCATGTTCAACTCACTTTGCGAGAAGATATACTTCATGTTCTTACGATCCATAAAGATCTGACACACCTCCCCATAAAGATAGTGTCTCCAAATCTTTAACACATAGACCACCGCTGCCAGCTCCAAATCATGTGTCAGATAACTCTCCTCATGTTTCTTAAGTTGTCAAGAAGCAAAAGAAACTACATGATCTTCCTACATTAGCACACATCCTAAGCCTTTCTTGGAAGCATCGCAGAAAACAACGTAGCCCTTCCCAGGCTCTGGTAGCACCAACACTGGAGCACTAGTAAGCTTCTCCTTCAAACTTTGGAAAGGTTGCTGACAACGATCATCCCAATCAAAAGGTACATCCTTCCTGGTCAACTTTGTCAACGACAACACGATCACACTGAAGTTTCTTATAAACCTCTGGTAGTATCCTGCTAAACCTAGAAAACTACAAACTTCAGTCAGTGTTTTTAGTTGCTCCCATTCTGCAACTGACTCCACCTTCTTGGGGTCCACTTTGACTCCTTCTGCAGATATCACATGACCCAAGAAAGTCACTTCTTTCAACTAGAATTCACACTTACTAAACTTGGCATAGAACTGGTGTTGGCGAAGGAGAGTCAACGCTTGTTGAAGATGTTGTTCATTCTCTTGATTGTCCCGACTATAGATCAAGATGTCATCTATAAAAACCACAACAAACTGATCTAGAAATGGTCGGAACACCCAGTTCATCAGATCCATGAAAGTAGCAGGCGCATTGGTTATCCCAAACGACATAACTACAAACTCAAAGTGACCATACTTCATCCTAAAAGTTGACTTTGGTATGTCATCATCCTTGATCCTCAACTAATGATATCCAGACTGTAGATAGATCTTTGAGAATACTGTAGCACCACGCAACTAATCAAACAGATTGTCTATTCTCGGCAAAGGATACTTGTTCTTGATTGTAACTTTGTTCAACTGCCGGTAATCTATGCACAAATGCATCGATCCATCCTTCTTCTTTACGAACAGGACTGGAGCACTCCACGACAATGTGCTCAGTCTGATGAAACCTTTATCCAGCAACTCCTGTAACTACTTCTTCAGCTCTGCCATCTCCACTGGAGCCATCCTGTACGGTGTCTGAGCAACTGGTTGTGTCCCTGGCACTAGATTGATCTCAAAGTCAATCTCTCGAGGTGGGGGAACACCAGGAAACTCATCGGGAAACACGTCCTCAAACTCCTTGATAACTGTCACGTCCTGAAGACTCAGACCTTTTTCCTCGGTATCCAAAACATGAGCCAAGAATGCTCTACAACCTTTCCGCAACAACTTCTCTGCCACCATAGTTGATACCAAACATGTTGGAAGAATCTTCCTATCTCCCTGGAAGATCCACTTCTCACCATCATTAGTGAACACCGCTTGTTTGGAACCACAATCTAACACAACCTTATACCTCTCTAAGGTATCCATCCCGAGGATTACATCGAATCCATGCATATCAACTGGTATGATATCCACTTGTATGTTGTGTCCCGAAAAGGATAGAACACAAGATGGACACACCTCTCGAAGCATCTAGGAACCATCAAGAGGGGTTTCTAACAAAAAGCTATCTTTCTTACAACTAACAGGTAAAAGACAGCGATCAAGCATACTATAAGCGATAAAAGAGTGTGTAGCACCCATGTCAACCAGAATAGATACAAAGCAAGAAGAAGACAAATCAAAATGAAACTCCGCCTGACCTGCCACCACTCGCGGGTTGACTATCACCTCAGGCTGACTCATAGCATAGAATCGAGCCATTTCTTGATGTCATCCACGCCCTCTGCTTCCTAGAGCAAACGATCCAGCTTGTGATTCTTGGCCGTGTCCTCTCCCTCTGGTGCCACTAAACTTCTATCTATCTGAACCTTGTTGAATATGTCTCGGTTGTTGTGTCACTTCGACATCTCTCCTTGGGCAATTTGACTTCATATGCCTTGTCTGCCCATAAAGATAGCATGACCTGTCCTCTAACTGCAGCCTAGATGGCCCTGTCACTGCTACTGAAGTTGTGCTGTAGGCTCTAGATGGTGAAAAACCACATCCTTTTCCCTTACTCGGGTACCACTGTGACGGTGCACTGGAGCTTTGCATCATAGAAGGTGTAGAAAACCTCAGCTTCTTATGGCTGTCAAACCTTTGTTTATGAAACTGAGCAAGCCTTTTCTTGGACATATCCTCTCTCTTCTCTTTGAATGACCGTTCAATCCTTCAGACAGACTCCACAAATGTGGCAAACCGTTCCCAGTTCTCTAAAGAAGCAGCAGGTGTTGTCAGCTCGACACTCAAACCTTTCTTAAAATGTCTGATCTTCTCATCATCCGTTGCCACCATGTGAGGACAAAACCTCAGTAGCTCCATAAACTTGGATTCATACTCGGTGATGCTTAGAGATCCTTGGCACAAACACTCAAACTGGCTGATCTGCTCGTCCAGATACATCTTCAGGAAGTATTGACTCACAAACTCCCGCTAAAAGACGTCCCAATAGATCACCTCACCAGGTCACTTCTCCTCCTCGATGGCCCACCAGTGGTTAACACTACCTTTCAGAAGGTAGACAATGTGCTTGACTTTGTATGCTTCGGGGATGTCGAGGATCTGGAAGGCCTTCTCAAGGCCTGTCAGCCACAGATCTGCATCCACCGGATCAGCCGTTCTAGCATAATCCAAAGCTCTGACTCAGCGAAGCCGCTCAAAGGTCTTCCCAATACCTGATAATTCACCATGAGGAACTAGTGCACTTGGTGGAGGCACATGTAATCTCTCCACCATGTGATTCATCATAGCCATTAGCTGCCCCATAAGGTGTTGATAGGTAGGGTTTTTGAGAATGGCCGGGTCAAGCTGGGGGACCTCAGGCACCTGATCTTCATGTGCCTGCACTCGTGCTCCATCAACAGATGCATCATCACTTCTCTCAGCAACATGCTCTTCATGATTTCCAGACATCTTTTAGCTTTATCTTCTGCTAGGGGCAGAAGTCATTATAAGAAAATCTAGAGAAAATCATAAGAACATACACAAAACCTAGTCCTAAATCCCTGTAGACTCAACAAACCTAGATCTCTGATACCAACCTAATTGTGACATCCCGTTATCACATAGACAACGAAATGCCACGTGAAAATGTGTGAAACCTCCATATTACCAAAATCATGGGTTAATTAAAACCGATTGTGGAAAGCAGATAAGAAAGGAATTATTACCACCAGATCCATATCCTACAAAGAAACATGTTACATAAAGATACATAAACTTGAAACATGTCCACATCTCATAGGATTTAGCTGTCCCATAAGCACAAGAGTTCACCACATGTTTATGTATATAAAGACCTAGCCAGGTCAATCAATAGGATAAGAAAGCCATACAAGATCACACATCGTGAAACTTCATCAAAACACCTCCAAGGACCCGAGAGTACAGGGATGACTCTAGGACTCTACTACAAAACAACTCAAACAACAACATATCCATCTCTTGCCTCCTACTGTTCTTCTTGCTGCTCGGCCGCAACCTCACGACCACCACCACGTCTAGCATGATCACCTAAAAAGGTTTAAAACTAGTAGGGTGAGACACACAGTCCCAGTGAGAAGCATAACTCCCCGCCGAACTATAAAACTTCAAAAGAAGCTAGAGCAGATAAAGCAAACAACGGATATAAGCAACTCATATATGCAACATACTGAAAAGAACTAACTTTTTTAACAAACTTACCAAGATATCCGGGAGGAATATAACCAGATTTTTCTTATGGAACATGATTGATAAGATAAGCTATATAAAAATTATCATATGATATGAGAAACATATAATTAACTGCAAGATATAATTAGGGAAACTATACAAGCAAGGCCTCAACCAATGTTCTGTGTTATGCCCTAAGCAATATATACTATACAACTAGATTACAATTTATTATGCCCTGAGGAAGTGAGTCGTACTGCTAAAATCCAACCTTCAGCTGCGAAGCCCAAAACCAGTGCCATACAAGGTCAATGGAAGAGCCGAACTCCACGACCTCACCTCCTTGTGGTTTAGTGCACGATAACCAAAGCAGGAGCGCAGTCTCATGCTTAAATGACCTCAGTCACAGGGTCAGCTCTTGTAGGCTACCCTTTCCTCTAGCCCGCCTTGGTATAGGTCTCGGTGCTAGCATACCTTAAGCCACATGCCTACTCACCGTGCTCCTGAGCCATGTACGCATTCATGCTTCATCACACTGAGCCATGGGCCTGTTCACTATGCTTTATACACATCTTGAGTCTACAACCACAGTTGCACTCTAATCCTCCTATTTTTGGCTAGGAAAACCCCACATATTCAACAATATGCGCTCCAGGTTAACCCGCATGAGAACCCCTTTCACCATCACCAGCTATTGACGATGATGGATCTATGGCCAGGGAAAACTGCGTGAAAGGTTCATCTGTAATTAATTAGTATATTTTAAGTGGATTGATGGGATCAACCAAGTTACATTAACAAATCATAAACATGGGTAAACAACATAGATCCCATCATCCTGTGTCACACTGTTACTGCTATTCTCAATGCCATCATCATCATGATCCATCTCAAGGATCCAACATCACTTATTGCCACTTGGCCTCTTGCCAATCATCAAGATCCATCTCAAGGATCAACATTACATGGACTCAAACCCATTATCAAGGCACACATTGCCATTCCATGGGTAACACCTCATCATATATCACTGGGTTCATTAAAACCCTTGATGTTCCACATCATGTTACTATCATGCCATTACCATGGCCTCATCGTACAACTGTTACCTGCATGGTTAGTGAAATCACAAAGGAGCAATGATACTTGTACAAGGAACATCTTTAACTCATTGCATATATCAAGAGAGATATAATTATTCTATTAGATGAGCATATCTATGCATGACATTATTGTATATAACTTTTCAATCAAGAATTAGGGTTACCAGCCGAACACAAAGTACAACCCTCACTATAGGTGTAGTGGCCCTCACCAAAGGATGCCACAACCCTCACTAAAGGTACAGTGGTTACAACCAGACCTATCTAGTTGTGTCGGCCAGCACCCGTACCGGCCAACACCCATCCCTGGAAACCCCTATATCGGGCAACACCCAACAACTGGTAATGGGCAGCTCTCAACCTGTGACGCCCAGGCATGCAATGCCCCATGACGGGCAACGAGTTGCAACAGACTGTCAGGCAGAACCATCCATATCGCCCGTCACAAGGATAGCCCACCAAAACCATATCGGCCAAATGAACAAGGAAGCAACAAGCTACAAGTGAGCAACACCCTAGGAACCAACCTATAACACCCAAGAGACACACCATCATAATGTGCAATGTTGTGTCGGGCGATGCCATTCCAGGCAACATGCAATGCCTCACAACAACGCATCACAATAGGCAACACCCATATCGCCCAACACAACAACACAACAACCACCTACTGTATCACCCAAATAAAACAAAGAGGCAGCAAGCTACCATATCGCCCAAGGCAACTCTAACATCCAAGCTAGGGTTTGAGAGACCCATATCATACAACTATCATACTCATCATCATTTCGACCAAGTGCTAGAGCTCACCTCAAGACATAAGGAGGGGTGTTGCTCAACACTCATCAAAAGGCATGGCCTATCCATGTCATCCAGGGTACTCAAGAGGGGATGTCAATCAAGCATCATATCGGTCAAGGTCATATTGCCCAACTATATCTTGGGTAAACGTCCATATCAGTCAAGAGGTCAATAAGGTGTCCTCCTAGCATATCACCCAAACTCAACCCTAGAAGAGGGATATCAGGCTGAGCAAAAATTAGGGTATTGTGTAAGGGTTCAAAGGCCATGATGGGTTGGTCATCTTCAACCTCAAGTCTGCCACCAAGAAGCCCTAAAAGATCAAGAGAGTTGGATCACCTCTCAGCAACTAAGTGAGAGAGGGGTTTTGCACAACTTCCATCACCTATCGGGCAACAAGGAGGTCCATCTCCATGTCGGCCAACCCAAGGCAACCATCTCAACAAGGTCTAGGGTACATCTAAGGCAACCTTATAACCATTAAAACAAGAAACATAGCTAGAAGATGACATGGCCAAAACATATAGCAAAGCAAAATGATAAAGAAGTAGTATAGTAGGGTTAGGAGTTATGTAACTCACCTCAAGCTCTAAAGCTCCAAGATCCTAGCACCAAGCTCCAAGCTCTAAGGCACCACTACATGAGAAGGAAAGGGACAAGCTAGCAAGGTGTGTTTCCCAAGATACTAGTTGTATCAGCCACCACTTGCTCCTTTCTTCTCCTAGCTCGGCCACCAAACGAAGGGAAGCAACTAAAGGAACCAAAGAGGCCTAGCAAGCAAGGGGGGTCACTTATATACTAAGGGGTGAAGGGGGAGAGAAAGGCAAGCTGGCACCCACCCCTAGCACACTTGTCTAAGGATTGTGCCACATGCTAGCACCCCAAAAACACACGCCCATGAGTTGCCACCCACTTAGCAAATCAATTGCCACTTGTATAAAGAAGGTGACACAAATGAGGCTAGGTCAAGAGGAGTGTGTATTGCCCAATCATGGTGCCATGGCCGATACACCACTTGGCCGATACAACCCTGGCCGATACACTCATGCCCGGTACACTCTTGGCCGGTACACCAATGTCCAGCCCGATACAAGCTCCAACAAGGCTCAACACAACTCAAACAAGGCTCAACAAAGCCCTAGCTACTCAAGCAAAGAGCCCAACCCATCCTCTCAACCCTAGAGGATGCAAGGAGAGAGAAAGACATCTCTCAAGGTGACAAACTTGCACACGAACCCTAGAACTTGGGTAATTTGCAAGTTGCACCTCAACCTCTCAACGATGCACAAACAAACCCTAATCACAACTTCAGGTGATTAGCAAACATCTAAACACAAGGTTTAGGCAAAGCAAATAGGATAAGCCCAAAACAGAGGTCAGGGTTCTCACAATTGTATAGTTCCTTTATCTCTAATATCCGGATTGAACTCAAGGCATGGAATCATCATCCTCATCAACACTCAATCCACATTCCTTCAACTAGAGAAGCTATTTAAGATGCATGCGAGTTCGCATATCATATATTTAATGGCATGAGTATGGCTATACATTTCTCAGTCTCTCTTATCAAGTGGCCTAGGATATAAATCTCTTATAGGAGGAAACAATCCCATCTACATCACTCACTCTCAATCCCCATGTGTCATAGTGCACCCAAAAATCACCTTTATGGAAATCCTTATTCAAGGTTATGTTGGATGTTGTCTAAGTACATTGAACGACATGTGATTTGTGTAGCAACTTCATGTATAAGAACCACAATCACCACTATAACTATGAGAGCTGATTGTGATTATGTTATAACCCCAATTTTTGGGTTCAATTAGTGAGAAATGTAATTTCTTATATTAAAGATAATTGAACAAATAATGATATGATTTGTTTTGAATAAATGGATTCCATTCACAATAGCCTTGATTGGTTGCTTTGTGGGCTTTATTGGCTATTGGGCCCAATAAAAAGGAGTTTCAATTGATTAAGGAATAATTGAGAAATTGATAAAAGAAATATGTAGAAACCTCTAGAAGGCAAATCCAAAGAGGATTTCGTGCCTCTTGGGTTCCTTGGACACCAAGGAGTCCAAGGTTACAAGAAGAAAGCAATGAGAAAAGAAAAGGTTAACTAAGTATTTCTTTGTTAAAGGAAGAAATTGAAAATAATGTGAAAATGTTGGAAATAAGTGGGAAAAGGTATAATTAAGTGATCCATTGTGGAATTTCGTGTTCCAAGGATTCCTAATGATAAAAGGAATGTCAATGAGGAAAATAAAACAAAAATAAAGAGAAATCCTCAAAAAAGGAAATATTCTAATAATAAATAAACAAGATAATGTGAAATGATGCATATAGATGCATCTAGAAGGATAATGAGTATCCTTAAAAAGTAATTTCGAAATAATGGAATGTCTTGGGATCCAAGGAGTCCCAATAAAGAGGAAAGAAAGAGAAAATACCAAAATTGTAAACTAAGAGGATAATGTGTTGTATTATTAATGGATTATGAGGTATTGTTAAAAAGAAAATAATTTTGATTGAAGGAAATATAATTTCGTGTCAATGGAATAAAAAGCAAGGAAAGAGAGAATAAGAAGAAATTCGAATTCTAATATGTCAAGGATAAAGGATATCAAAGGAATACTAAAGAAGAGAGAGAAAACTTGCTTTCTAAAGATGGATTTGGATTCCTAATGGGACAAGACCTTGCAGCATGATAGATGCACATCTTAGGGTGCGAAAACCCTCCCCTATAAAAGGGGTAGAGCTCAGAGGCGAGTTCTGGAGAGTTACATGTATCCTTTCTTCCCTCTTCTTCATCTTCTTGGGAAAAACCCTAGTGGAGAAGGAAGCTCACAACCTGATGCAAGAAGGGGCCGTGAGGAGGTGTATTGGGTGTGTTTTGCTCACGCGACGACCTGGAAGTGTTTATCCACCTTTACCTTGCCCTCGTCCTCATGCAAACACTACAGACGGACTGCAGCAGGGCTGCACGGTCAGCCGAGGGACGCAGGCTTGGGCGCACTGGAGAGGCCACCATGGCTGTGAAGGAGGAGCGTTCTAGACCTAGCGGAGGTCGACGGAGGAAGGGCGGCAGTTTCCGGCCACCCTCAGGCCTTGGAGCTGCGGGGATAGACCCATGCAGTCGACGTAGCGTCGAGCGCTGCTCTAGGGCACGACGGGGAAGAAGACGACCGACTTTTGACGGTTATACCCCCAGGGTATGAAGAGCCGACCCATTTAAGTGAAGGGTAAATACGTCATTTGATTCTAATTCCTAAGCGGGTCGCGTGCATGGAAGGAGGTGACGTGTCAGCCTCTGATTGGTCCAAGAAGGTAAACCTTGCAAAATTCATAATTTAATATTCGTAGCTCGGATGACAAAAGTTTATATATGAATTTTGATCAGGAGAACACAAGGAATCCAATAAAATAGTTTCAGAGCCTGAATCTTATCATAGTTCGAAATATAGTGTAAATTATCATCTTTAATGAATTAAAGATTAAGAAACCCTATTTTGATATGATTAATGTGTTTAATAGGGTTTAATGGATCTTTAGAGTTGATATTAATCTGTTAAATGTAAAAAGGAACAATGAGTTCAAAAAGGAAGAACTTTGCACATGATTGGTCTAAATTAGAGTTTATATGCATGAAATTATGAAAAGGGCATAAAGTTATCATCTTTAATGATTTAACTAAGGAAAAACCCTTAGATTTGATGATAGATGGATAATTCAATATGATATTAACCTGTTGTTCATAAAAGTGAAAATAGGATTTTAAAAGATGATCTTTTTATATAGTTGGTTTAATTTAGGGTTCTATGTACATGAATATGCCTTAATGGGATTAGAAACCCTAATTTATGTTGATATGAATTCTAATGGTTTTAATTGTACAAATCGAAGAATAAAATAGAGATATGATGATTCAAAGATAAACTGAGTACCAAAGATCTTTAATGTGAATTATTTGGATAATTAGTGTTTCCTAGTGTATAAAAGTGGAAATAGTAATAAATAAGGTTCATATATGTGAGTTGAACTATAATGAAATATGATTTGTCAATTTGAAAGAAACCAAAGATGATAATTAGCCTTAATGTTTTGGATATGACCTAAAAGTGATAAATGCATAATGAAGGCTAAAAACCTAATAAAACCCTAAAGTTGGACTAGAAATTATAAGGTGGAATCCAAGTTGATCTTGTGGATGTTTGAATAAAACAATGACACTTGGATGTTATGCATTATTTTTCAGGATATTGTTGATTGCTTGTTAATTGTGTTGAATGTTAATGCATGGACATCAAGTTACTGTGGATCAGGTATGTGGTTACGCTTATGAATATCTCGAGTTAGTTTGCCGAGGTTTTTCCGAAGTTTTCATCGATGACATGAATTAACTATTGGATGAATTGAGTTCATGCAATTATAAAGTGAATAGGACTTTCACATAATGTATATGCCTTCTAGCTCAATCCTTGATCCTCTCTGTGTCGTAATGGTTGACCTGATAAAAGACTACCTAGAGGGTAGGTACATTAGGTCATGAATGACTTTGACTACCTAGAGGGTAGGGTCATGAATGACTTTGACTGCCTAGAGGGTAGGGTCATGAATGACTTTGGCTACATAGAGGGCAGGTCCATCAAGTAACCTTAATAGAGGTACCATGTAAGTCCTATAGGGACAACACAGAGTTGTGGATAAGGATGGATTGAGTAGTCTGGCTTAAAACATAATCTTGGTTG
Source organism: Alisma plantago-aquatica (assembly GCA_963693085.1). Lineage (NCBI taxonomy): Eukaryota > Viridiplantae > Streptophyta > Magnoliopsida > Alismatales > Alismataceae > Alisma > Alisma plantago-aquatica. The sequence continues at coordinate 1,125,196,769 of OY856409.1, read as the reverse complement.
CTAAATGACTAATTGAATGACTACATGGTTATCATAGTTGCATGATTATCTGTTTCCCCCACATACCAGCTTCGGCTGACTGACGTTTTGTTTGTCGGCGTTTTAGGTACAATGAAAAGAACAAACAGTAAAGTGGCACATGTGATACCAAAAGAGAATTAAAGTACAAAGGAGGATTAGATAGATTAGTATTGGCATGGATAGGAGTTTAGAAATCCAAGTTTTCTAAAGGTATGTAAAGAAATTTTTTATTACCATTTTCAGTATAGTCTGTTAGAATTTAATAATTGTTTATGGTTATATGTCGAACCTTTGATCCGGGATTAATAGGTACGGCTTCAACCTATTGGTCTCCCTTAATTGGGGGTTACTGAAAGGTGAGGTCGTAACATTTGGTATCAGAGCATGGGTTCCTCAATTAACCATTAATAATTATTAAATTTTGCAAACTCCATAGAACTCAAGGGAGTTATTAGAGGAGTATTCGAAAGACGGAGGTGTCTAGAAAGGGATCACGACTGGGGGCTGGCAAGATTTTCCTCCGCACCGCTAGTCGGAATATGAGGATTCCCAGACCCGTGTGACCGCCTGGCCAAAGTCTTAGGGTATGAATCGAAATAAGATACCTTTAGGACTTCTCATCTTATTCATCCCTTCTCATCACAAAATTCTGATAAGGACCTAAAGGATTAGGGTTTTCTTTCTTCTCCTCACCCTCTTGAGGTATGGGTAAGGTTAATAAGGTTTAAGGAATCCTCCACTAAATTAATGAAAGGCATGTAAATAATATGTCATGGACATAAGCTTAATAGATTAAGCGCAAAATAAATAATAGATACATGCTTAGGACGTATGACATAAGATGTCATGTCCTCAGAAGAGACCTGAGAAGAGACCTTCTTGTCTGGAGGATGAGTTAGTCTTGGAGATAAAGATCTCCATTTCAAGTAGAGACCTGGCACATCCTCGGAGGATGATGCTAACCCTAACCCTAAGTGAAGGTTAGAGAGAGATGAGTTGGACCAGGTATTTGAAAGGACATGCCTTTGGGATTCCATATGATCCATGGGTGACCTAGCACCTTTGGCAACCCAACCCTGGGAAGGGTTGTGCATGTTAGGGTAAAGGATAGCTCCTTAGATGAAGATGTTAGTGAAGGACCATAGAAACCCTATGGTCTTGTGCAAGTAGGGCATAGATGGAACCTAGGGCACGTCATAGTGCTGACAATATGAAACCCTGGATAAGGAATTATGATGGAGCATAAACAGTTATGGATAATCTTGAGCAACCATAAGTTCGAACCTAGGCTTCACCCATGTAGAGCATGCTTTGGAGGTTGATCCTTAATGAAGAGAGGACCTCTAATGGTGAGGTTGGTTGTAGTTTTAGCTCTAGAGAGAGAGCAGGAAACCCAACAAGAAGGTTGGAAGCCTAAAACCCTGAACAATGGATGACAGTGGTTGCCTCATAAGTTGATGATATCTTGGTTACCTTTAGAGGGACCAAACCCTAGATAGTGAAGATGAGGCATATGGTGCCTATGTGCCTATATTATAGGTGTTTACCTTCTGAGGTAGGAAAAAGAGTTCCTTAGACCTAGAAAGTTTTAGTAGCGGGTTATGAGGCCTTGTACCTTGTTGGTTGTCCTTGAGGAGGACCTAACACTAAGTGTTGCTTGAGTTGAAGGATGACAAGGAGTGTGTGTCATGCCTTTTTTCATGCTTGGTTTGTAGTTAAGAGACAGAGCATGCAGTGAACCTAAGGTTCCTAGGTCTAAGAGGGAAAGTGGCATACCTAAGGCTCATGATGAGAAGTTGAGTTCCTATAGAAGCGAGCATAGTAATCCTCATGAATAGAGGAAAAAAAAGGGAGCCCCTAAAGTTTAAGGCGTGTTTGATGAACCCCTCACAGCTAGGTTGATGATAAAGAAAGGTATGATCTTGATCCAACATTGAGGAAAGAGGATGAGTATGACCTAACATGGCTCGGTAAGTGATCTGCTTGTGCCTTAATGGCTTGCTAGGGTTAAGTAGGCTCATGTGGATGTAAACCCTAGACCTAAGAGATTTTGTGACCTTAGAGATAGTTTTCCTCCCATCCTGGGAGAGGGACCCCTTTGGAAGGAAGTATATCAGTTTTGTTGGTTCAAAGTAACCTAAAGAAGTCTTATAGGATCTTAAGAAGCTAAGTGAAAGGTACATAGTATGAGATTGAATCTACAGACCCATAGATATCCATCTCTATGGCATGTGCGTGTGTTACCATGGAGGTAACCAGTATGGGGCTTGATCAAGGTAGGCAGGTTGCCATAATGCCTATGAACGGATGAGAGTCAGCCCATAAATGCAGAAAGAGAGATGATAAAGACTTGGGTAAGATTCTAAGTGAACATGTACTATAATGGATAATCCTAAGTCTATCCTAGGGTTAGGTAGGGATAAGACCAATCAAAGTAGGAGTTGCCTAATTCCCCAGTTGCACATGACCATAGGGTCGGGAGGCAACAGCTATCATTGTCTGAGGGCCAAGGGTTAGGAGAATGATCACCTTCTTGAACTCATGGACCCAAAGGGCAGATGAGTAGGGCACTCTCTTGATGCATGAGGGAAGAGGGATGACCCCAAAAGAGTCGGTACCCTATAGACCTAGAGGAGATGACCAAGGATGTAAACTTCAGTAAGTTCAAGATCATGATGTCTGTGATGTAGATACATATGTGGCACGTTGCAACTTAGATATAAAGGTGTATTGGCAAGGTGGGATGTACCATCTCTACTCTTGGAATAGGAAGAACTCTGTATTTGGACTGCAGCCAAATGCTTATTTCCTCTTGTTATGGGGGTGAGAGATAGGACATTATGCATGCCATACACCAAGGATAAGAGATGATGTAGGTTGGAGCGTTGCCATGAGAAATGGGGATAGAGAAAATATCTTACCATGGTAAAGTGAATGAATGATGGATGGCTTGCAAATACTAAGAGGAATGAGGTAGTCCCCTTATGAGGAAGTTTCTATGATGAGCTATGTAGAACTTACAAGTTATACCAGGTTGAGTTTGGACACCATGATGATGAAATCAAGAGTGTTCTTAATAGAGATAGACATGGAGTTTGAGGTATTATAATAAGTGAAATACTTGGAAGTGTATGTCTTCAATGTTGCCTGATACCTACAGATGTGAAGTGGTAATGGATGCTCTGGTTAAGATACATATGGCTTGTTTGACTAGAAGCCAGAAGAGGTTGTTTGGCTAACCCTAAGTTTGAAAAGGAGAGGTGTTTGGATAACACTCAGATGTAACAAGATGCTTTGAAAAGTTAAGGGTTGTTTGGTTAGCCAGTCTAGTCCTTGATGCCATGAAAGGGTGGTGGTAGAACCTCAAGTGCGCTTCTTTGGACAGGAAGGTGATGAAACCCTGACAAGAGTGGTTTGGGGTTTTGAAGGAATCGATCTTGAAAGAATCATGACATACAGGAAATCATGATACACCATGGAAAATGGCAATAGCACTTTGTATGCTTAAGATGAAATTGCATGTGGTTTATGGCCATGCAAGCCAGGAGGTAAAGGACGAACCCCAGTAACCCAGTGTATCGATATGGAGGACAAAAGAATCCCTGAGAGGGAATGAGAGCTCAACACTATGGATGTTGTGATAAGTCTTCCCTGGATCGAGGAAGGTCGAGATACAATATGGGTTATGGTAGATCGCCTTACCTAGATGACATAAGAAAGAAAGAGTTTTGTGAAGGGAAAAATCTAGTTGAACTACCCATAAGAGAGATGGTTCAACTACATCATGATGCAAGTTCAAAGAATCTGAGTTTGACCTAAAGGTTCACTTCCATAAAGTGGAAGTAGGTATATAAAGAACTCAATGTTAGTATAGTTATCACCCCTAACTATGGTTAGTATGATCCAGACTAAAGGGTCTGATGAGGGCATGTGTGCTCGTTCAGGGTGATATCTAGAGACAGTTCTAGTCCTATGTATGATGTGACAATGACCACCATAGCCAGTATCGGGTTTTATAAGAAGCTCTGTAAGGGAGGTTGTGTCGGTCACCACTTCGGTAAGGTGATGTTGGTGAAAAAGGACCACATGATGGTTAGAAAAGGACCACAGTGCGCAAGGGCTGAAAGGAGCCTAGAGACGATAAGAGTCGTGTGCAGATACAAAGTAACATACAAGTTACTGTGGGAGAAAATGTGACATGAAAAACCGACCCCTCTAAATTATAATTAAGAGAGCTGAGTCCCCGATACATGGGTCCATTAGAGATGGATGGGTGGAGAAGGTTAGGTTCGACCCAACCCCTCAGGATAGAGTAATGGGAGATATTTTCCATGTGTCCAATTTAGAGCACTATGTGAGGTACCCGACCATGTGCTAAGCAATGAACCTAGTGAGCCCCAAGGGAGGCTGAAATGGCCTGAGTCACCTGTGTAGTTTATAGACGCCAGGATGAAAGAACTCAGAGAAAAGAATATGTAATGATAAAGGTTCTTTGAAAATGCCATGGGTACGGAAAAGCCACATAGGGGCCAATGATGGACATGGAAAAGTCTTATCCTGAATTGTTTGTTTGCTTGCCTGAATTTTGAGGACAAAATTCCTATAAGAGGGGAAGGATGTTATAACCCCAATTTTTGAGTTCAATTAGTGAGAAATGTAATTTCTTATATTAAAGATAATTGAACAAATAATGATATGATTTGTTTTGAATAAATGGATTCCATTCACAATAGCCTTGATTGGTTGCTTTGTGGGCTTTATTGGCTATTGGGCCCAATAAAAAGGAATTTCAATTGATTAAGGAATAATTGAGAAATTGATAAAAGAAATATGTAGAAACCTCTAGAAGGCAAATCCAAAGAGGATTTCGTTCCTCTTGGGTTCCTTGGACACCAAGGAGTCCAAGGTTACAAGAAGAAAGCAATGAGAAAAGAAAAGGTTAACTAAGTATTTCTTTGTTAAAGGAAGAAATTGAAAATAATGTGAAAATGTTGGAAATAAGTGGGAAAAGGTATAATTAAGTGATCCATTGTGGAATTTCGTGTTCCAAGGATTCCTAATGATAAAAGGAATGTCAATGAGGAAAATAAAACAAAAATAAAGAGAAATCCTCAAAAAAGGAAATATTCTAATAATAAATAAACAAGATAATGTGAAATGATGCATATAGATGCATCTAGAAGGATAATGAGTATCCTTAAAAAGTAATTTCGAAATAATGGAATGTCTTGGGATCCAAGGAGTCCCAATAAAGAGGAAAGAAAGAGAAAATACCAAAATTTTAAACTAAGAGGATAATGTGTTGTATTATTAATGGATTATGAGGTATTGTTAAAAAGAAAATAATTTTGATTGAAGGAAATATAATTTCGTGTCAATGGAATAAAAAGCAAGGAAAGAGAGAATAAGAAGAAATTCGAATTCTAATATGTCAAGGATAAAGGATATCAAAGGAATACTAAAGAAGAGAGAGAAAACTTGCTTTCTAAAGATGGATTTGGATTCCTAATGGGACAAGACCTTGCAGCATGATAGATGCACATCTTAGGGTGCGAAAACCCTCCCCTATAAAAGGGGTAGTGCTCAGAGGCGAGTTCTGGAGAGTTACATGTATCCTTTCTTCCCTCTTCTTCATCTTCTTGGGAAAAACCCTAGTGGAGAAAGAAGCTCACAACCTGATGCAAGAAGGGGCCGTGAGGAGGTGTATTGGGTGTGTTTTGCTCACGTGACGACCTGGAAGTGTTTATCCACCTTTACCTTGCCCTCGTCCTCACGCAAACACTACAGACGGACTGCAGCAGGGCTGCACGATCAGCCGAGGGATGCAGGCTTGGGCGCACTGGAGAGGCCACCATGGCTGTGAAGGAGGAGCGTTCTAGACCTAGCGGAGGTCGACGGAGGAAGGGCGGCGGTTTCCGGCCACCCTCAGGCCTTGGAGCTGCGGGGATGGACCCATGCGGTCGACGTAGCGTCGAGCGCTGCGCTAGGGTGCGGCGGGGAAGAAGACGACCGACTTTTGACGGTTATACCCCCAGGGTATGAAGAGCCGACCCGTTTAAGTGGAGGGTAAATACGTCATTCGATTCTAATTCCTAAGCGGGTCGCGTGCATGGAAGGAGGTGACGTGTCAGCCTCTGATTGGTCCAAGAAGGTAAACCTTGCAAAATTCATAATTTAATATTCGTAGCTCGGATGACAAAAGTTTATATATGAATTTTGATTAGGAGAATACAAAGAATCCAATAAAAATAGTTTCATAGCCTGAATCTTATCATAGTTCGAAATATAGTGTAAATTATCATCTTTAATGAATTAAAGATTAAGAAACCCTATTTTGATATGATTAATGTGTTTAATAGGGTTTAATGGATCTTTAGAGTTGATATTAATATGTTAAATGTAAAAAGGAACAATGAGTTCAAAAAGGAAGAACTTTGCACATGATTGGTCTAAATTAGAGTTTATATGCATGAAATTATGAAAAGGGCATAAAGTTATCATCTTTAATGATTTAACTAAGGAAAAACCCTTAGATTTGATGATAGATGGATAATTCAATATGATATTAACCTGTTGTTCATAAAAGTGAAAATAGGATTTTAAAAGATGATCTTTTTATATAGTTGGTTTAATTTAGGGTTCTATGTACATGAATATGCCTTAATGGGATTAGAAACCCTAATTTATTTTGATATGAATTCTAATGGTTTTAATTGTACAAATCGAAGAATAAAATAGAGATATGATGATTCAAAGATAAACTGAGTACCAAAGATCTTTAATGTGAATTATTTGGATAATTAGTGTTTCCTAGTGTATAAAAGTGGAAATAGTAATAAATAAGGTTCATATATGTGAGTTGAACTATAATGAAATATGATTTGTCAATTTGAAAGAAACCAAAGATGATAATTAGCCTTAATGTTTTGGATATGACCTAAAAGTGATAAATGCATAATGAAGGCTAAAAACCTAATAAAACCCTAAAGTTGTCCTAGAAATTATAAGGTGGAATCCAAGTTGATCTTGTGGATGTTTGAATAAAACAATGACACTTGGATGTTATGCATTATTTTTCAAGATATTGTTGATTGCTTATTAATTGTGTTGAATGTTAATGCATGGACATCAAGTTACTATGGATCAGGTATGTGGTTACGCTTATGAATATCTCGAGTTAGTTTGCCGAGGTTTTTCCGAAGTTTTCATCGATGACATGAATTAACTATTGGATGAATTTAGTTCATGCAATTATAAAGTGAATAGGACTATCACATAATGTATATGCCTTCTAGCTCAATCCTTGATCCTCTCTGTGTCGTAATGGTTGACCTGATAAAAGACTACCTAGAGGGTAGGTACATCAGGTCATGAATGACTTTGACTACCTAGAGGGTAGGGTCATGAATGACTTTGACTGCCTAGAGGGTAGGGTCATGAATGACTTTGGCTACCTAGAGGGCAGGTCCATCAAGTCACCTTAATAGAGGTACCATGTAAGTCCTATAGGGACAACACAGAGTTGTGGATAAGGATGGATTGAGTAGTTTGGCTTAAAACGTAATCTTGGTTGCTAAATGACTAATTGAATGATTACATGGTTATCATAGTTGCATGATTATCTGTTTCCCCCACATACCAGCTTCGGCTGACCGACGTTTTCTTTGTCGGCATTTTAGGTACAATGAAAAGAACAAACAGTAAAGTGGCACATGTGATACTAAAAGAGAATTAAAGTACAAAGGAGGATTAGATAGATTAGTATTGGCATGGATAGGAGTTTAGAAATCCAAGTTTTCTAAAGGTATGTAAAGAAAATTTTTATTACCATTTTCAGTATAGTCTGTTAGAATTTAATAATTGTTTATGGTTATATGTCGAACCTTTGATCCGGGATTAATAGGTACGGCTTCAACCTCTTGGTCTCCCTTAATTGGGGGTTACTGAAAGGTGAGGTCGTAACATTTGGTATCAGAGCATGGGTTCCTCAATTAACCATTAATAATTATTAAATTTTACAAACTCCATATAACTCAAGGGAGTTATTAGAGGAGTATTCGAAAGACGGAGGTGTCTAGAAAGGGATCACGACTGGGGGCTGGCAAGATTTTCCTCCACACCGCTAGTCGGAATACGAGGACTCCCGGACCCGTGTGACCGCCTGGCCAAAGTCTTAGGGTATGAATCGAAATAAGATACCTTTAGGACTTCTCATCTTATTCATCCCTTCTCATCACAAAATTCTGATAAGGACCTAAAGGATTAGGGTTTTCTTTCTTCTCCTCACCCTCTTGAGGTATGGGTAAGGTCAATAAGGTTTAAGGAATCCTCCACTAAATTAATGAAAGGCATGTAAATAAGATGTCATGGACATAAGCTTAATAGATTAAGTGCAAAATAAATAATAGATACATGCTTAGGACGTATGACATAAGATGTCATGTCCTCAGAAGAGACCTAAGAAGAGACCTTCTTGTCTGGAGGATGAGTTAGTCTTGGAGATAAAGATCTCCATTTCAAGTAGAGACTTGGCACATCCTCGGAGGATGATGCTAACCCTAACCCTAAGTGAAGGTTAGAGAGAGAGATGAGTTGGACCAGGTGTTTGAAAGGACATGCCTTTGGGATTCCATATGATCCATGGGTGACCTAGCACCTTTGGAAACCCAACCCTGGGAAGGGTTGTGCATGTTAGGGTAAAGGATAGCTCCTTAGATGACGATGTTAGTGAAGGACCATAGAAACCCTATGGGCTTGTGCAAGTAGGGCATAGATGGAACCTAGGGCACATCATAGTGCTGACAGTATGAAACCCTGGATAAGGAATTATGATGGAGCATAAACAGTTATGGATAATCTTGAGCAACCATAAGTTCGAACCTAGGCTTCACCCATGTAGAGCATGCTTTGGAGGTTGATCCTTAATGAAGAGAGGACCTCTGATTGTGAGGTTGGTTGTAGTTTTAGCTCTAGAGAGAGAGCAGGAAACCCAACAAGAAGGTTGGAAGCCTAAAACCCTGAACAATGGATGACAGTGGTTGCCTCATAAGTTGATGATATCTTGGTTACCTTTAGAGGGACCAAACCCTAGATAGTGAAGATGAGGCATATGGTGCCTATGTGCCTATATTATAGGTGTTTACCTTCTGAGGTAGGAAAAAGAGTTCCTTAGACCTATAAAGGTTTAATAGCGGGTTATGAGGCCTTGTACCTTGTTGGTTGTCCTTGAGGAGGACCTAACACTAAGTGTTGCTTGAGTTGAAGGATGACAAGGAGTGCGTGTCATGCCTTTTTTCATGCTTGGTTTGTAGTTAAGAGACAGAGCATGCAGTGAACCTAAGGTTCCTAGGTCTAAGAGGGAAAGTGGCGTACCTAAGGCTCATGATGAGAAGTTGAGTTCCTATAGAAGCGAGCATAGTAATCCTCATGAATAGAGGAAAAAAAAAGGGAGCCCCTGAAGTTTAAGGCATGTTTGATGAACCCCTCACAGCTAGGTTGATGATAAAGAAAGGTATGATCTTGATCCAACATTGAGGAAAGAGGACGAGTATGACCTAACATGGCTCGGTAAGTGATCTGCTTGTGCCTTAATGGCTTGCTAGGGTTAAGTAGGCTCATGTGGATGTAAACCCTAGACCTAAGAGATTTTGTAACCTTAGAGATAGTTTTCCTCCCATCCTGGGAGAGGGACCCCTTTGGAAGGAAGTATATCAGTTTTGTTGGTTCAAAGTAACCTAAAGAAGTCTTATAGGATCTTAAGAAGCTAACTGAAAGGTACATAGTATGAGATTGAATCTACAGACCCATAGATATCCATCTCTATGGCATGTGCGTGTGTTACCATGGAGGTAACCAGTATGGGGCTTGATCAAGGTAGGCAGGTTGCCATAATGCCTATGAACGGATGAGAGTCAGCCCATAAATGCAGAAAGAGAGATGATAAAGACTTGGGTAAGATTCTAAGTGAACATGTACTATAATGGATAATCCTAAGTCTATCCTATGGTTAGGTAGGGATAAGACCGATCAAAGTAGGAGTTGCCTAATTCCCCGGTTGCACATGACCATAGGGTCGGGAGGCAACAACTATCATTGTCTGAGGGCCAAGGGTTAGGAGAATGATCACCTTCTTGAACTCATGGACCCAAAGGGCAGACGAGTAGGGCACTCTCTTGATGCATGAGGGAAGAGGGATGACCCCAAAAGAGTTGGTACCCTATAGACCTAGAGGAGATGACCAAGGATGTAAACTTCAGTAAGTTCAAGATCATGATGTCTGTGATGTAGAGACATATGTGGCACGTTGCAACTTAGATATAAAGGTGTATTGGCAAGGTGGGATGTACCATCTCTACTCTTGGAATAGGAAGAACTCTGTATTTGGACTGTAGCCAAATGCTTATTTCCTCTTGTTATGGGGGTGAGAGATAGGACATTATGCATGCCATACACCAAGGATAAGAGATGATGTAGGTTGGAGCGTTGCCACGAGAAATGGGGATAGATAAAATATCTTACCATGGTAAAGTGAATGAATGACGGATGGCTTGCAAATACTAAGAGGAATGAGGTAGTCCCCTTATGAGGAAGTTTCTATGATGAGCTATGTAGAACTTACAAGTTATACCAGGTTGAGTTTGGAGACCATGATGATGAAATCAAGAGTGTTCTTAATAGAGATAGACATGGAGTTTGAGGTATTATAATAAGTGAAATACTTGGAAGTGTATGTCTTCAATGTTGCCTGATACCTACGGATGTGAAGTGGTAATGGATGCTCTGGTTAAGATACATATGGCTTGTTTGACTAGAAGCCAGAAGAGGTTGTTTGGCTAACCCTAAGTTTGAAAAGGAGAGGTGTTTGGATAACACTCAGATGTAACAAGATGCGTTGAAAAGTTAAGGGTTGTTTGGTTAGCCAGTCTAGTCCTTGATGCCATGAAAGGGTGGTGGTAGAACCTCAAGTGCGCTTCTTTGGACAGGAAGGTGATGAAACCCTAACAAGAGTGGTTTGGGGTTTCGAAGGAATCGATCTTGAAAGAATCATGACATACAGGAAATCATGATACACCATGGAAAATGGCAATAGCACTTTGTATGCTTAAGATGAAATTGCATGTGGTTTATGGCCATGCAAGCCAGGAGGTAAAGGACGAACCCCAGTAACCCAGTGTATCGATATGGAGGACAAAAGAATCCTTGAGAGGGAATGAGAGCTCAACACTATGGATGTTGTGATAAGTCTTCCCTGGATCGAGGAAGGTCGAGATACAATATGGGTTATGGTAGATCGCCTTACCTAGATGACATAAGAAAGAAAGAGTTTTGTGAAGGGAAAAATCTAGTTGAACTACCCATAAGAGAGATGGTTCAACTACATCATGATGCAAGTTCAAAGAATCTGAGTTTGACCTAAAGGTTCACTTCCATAAAGTGGAAGTAGGTATATAAAGAACTCAATGTTAGTATAGTTATCACCCCTAACTATGGTTAGTATGATCCAGACTAAAGGGTCTGATGAGGGCATGTGTGCTCGTTCAGGGTGATATCTAGAGACAGTTCTAGTCCTATGTATGATGTGACAATGACCACCATAGCCAGTATCGGGTTTTATAAGAAGCTCTGTAAGGGAGGTTGTGTCGGTCACCACTTCGGTAAGGTGATGTTGGTGAAAAAGGACCACATGATGGTTAGAAAAGGACCACAGTGCGCAAGGGCTGAAACGAGCCTAGAGACGATAAGAGTCGTGTGCAGATACAAAGTAACATACAAGTTACTGTGGGAGAAAATGTGACATGAAAAACCGACCCCTCTAAATTATAATTAAGAGAGCTGAGTCCCCGATACATGGGTCCATTAGAGATGGATGGGTGGAGAAGGTTAGGTTCGACCCAACCCCTCAGGATAGTGTAATGGGAGATATTTTCCATGTGTCCAATTTAGAGCACTATGTGAGGTACCCAACCATGTGCTAAGCAATGAACCTAGTGAGCCCCAAGGGAGGCTGAAATGGCCTGAGTCACCTGTGTAGTTTATAGACGCCAGGATGAAAGAACTCAGAGAAAAGAATATGTAATGATAAAGGTTCTTTGAAAATGCCATGGGTACGGAAAAGCCACATAGGGGCCAATGATGGACATGGAAAAGTCTTATCCTGAATTGTTTGTTTGCTTGCCTGAATTTTGAGGACAAAATTCCTATAAGAGGGGAAGGATGTTATAACCCCAATTTTTGAGTTCAATTAGTGAGAAATGTAATTTCTTATATTAAAGATAATTGAACAAATAATGGTATGATTTGTTTTGAATAAATGGATTCTATTCACAATAGCCTTGATTGGTTGCTTTGTGGGCTTTATTGGCTATTGGGCCCAATAAAAAGGAATTTCAATTGATTAAGGAATAATTGAGAAATTGATAAAAGAAATATGTAGAAACCTCTAGAAGGCAAATCCAAAGAGGACTTCGTTCCTCTTGGGTTCCTTGGACACCAAGGAGTCCAAGGTTACAAGAAGAAAGCAATGAGAAAAGAAAAGGTTAACTAAGTATTTCTTTGTTAAAGGAAGAAATTGAAAATAATGTGAAAATGTTGGAAATAAGTGGGAAAAGGTATAATTAAGTGATCCATTGTGGAATTTCGTGTTCCATGGATTCCTAATGATAAAAGGAATGTCAATGAGGAAAATAAAACAAAAATAAAGAGAAATCCTCAAAAAAGGAAATATTCTAATAATAAATAAACAAGATAATGTGAAATGATGCATATAGATGCATCTAGAAGGATAATGAGTATCCTTAAAAAGTAATTTCGAAATAATGGAATGTCTTGGGATCCAAGGAGTCCCAATAAAGAGGAAAGAAAGAGAAAATACCAAAATTGTAAACTAAGAGGATAATGTGTTGTATTATTAATGGATTATGAGGTATTGTTAAAAAGAAAATAATTTTGATTGAAGGAAATATAATTTCGTGTCAATGGAATAAAAAGCAAGGAAAGAGAGAATAAGAAGAAATTCGAATTCTAATATGTCAAGGATAAAGGATATCAAAGGAATACTAAAGAAGAGAGAGAAAACTTGCTTTCTAAAGATGGATTTGGATTCCTAATGGGACAAGACCTTGCAGCATGATAGATGCACATCTTAGGGTGCGAAAACCCTCCCCTATAAAAGGGGTAGAGCTCAGAGGCGAGTTCTGGAGAGTTACATGTATCCTTTCTTCCCTCTTCTTCATCTTCTTGGGAAAAACCCTAGTGGAGAAGGAAGCTCACAACCTGACGCAAGAAGGGGCCGTGAGGAGGTGTATTGGGTGTGTTTTGCTCACGTGACGACTTGGAAGTGTTTATCCACCTTTACCTTGCCCTCGTCCTCACGCAAACACTGCAGACGGACTGCAGCAGGGCTGCACGATCAGCCGAGGGACGCAGGCTTGGGTGCACTGGAGAGGCCACCATGGCTGTGAAGGAGGAGCGTTCTAGACCTAGCGGAGGTCGACGGAGGAAGGGCGGCGGTTTCCGGCCACCCTCAGGCCTTGGAGCTGCGGGGATGGACCCATGCGGTCGACGTAGCGTCGAGCGCTGCGCTAGGGTGCGGCGGGGTAGAAGACGAATGACTTTTGACGGTAATACCCCCAGGGTATGAAGAGCCGACCCGTTTAAGTGGAGGGTAAATACGTCATTCGATTCTAATTCCTAAGCGGGTCGCGTGCATGGAAGGAGGTGATGTGTCAGCCTCTGATTGGTCCAAGAAGGTAAACCTTGCAAAATTCATTATTTAATATTCGTAGCTCGGATGACAAAAGTTTATATATGAATTTTGATTAGGAGAACACAAGGAATCCAATAAAAATAGTTTCATAGACTGAATCTTATCATAGTTCGAAATATAGTGTAAATTATCATCTTTAATGAATTAAAGATTAAGAAACCCTATTTTGATATGATTAATGTGTTTAATAGGGTTTAATGGATCTTTAGAGTTGATATTAATATGTTAAATGTAAAAAGGAACAATGAGTTCAAAAAGGAAGAACTTTGCACATGATTGGTCTAAATTAGAGTTTATATGCATGAAATTATGAAAAGGGCATAAAGTTATCATCTTTAATGATTTAACTAAGGAAAAACCCTTAGATTTGATGATAGATGGATAATTCAATATGATATTAACCTGTTGTTCATAAAAGTGAAAATAGGATTTTAAAAGATGATCTTTTTATATAGTTGGTTTAATTTAGGGTTCTATGTACATGAATATGCCTTAATGGGATTAGAAACCCTAATTTATGTTGATATGAATTCTAATGGTTTTAATTGTAAAAATCGAAGAATAAAATAGAGATATGATGATTCAAAGATAAACTGAGTACCAAAGATCTTTAATGTGAATTATTTGGATAATTAGTGTTTCCTAGTGTATAAAAGTGGAAATAGTAATAAATAAGGTTCATATATGTGAGTTGAACTATAATGAAATATGATTTGTCAATTTGAAAGAAACCAAAGATGATAATTAGCCTTAATGTTTTGGATATGACCTAAAAGTGATAAATGCATAATGAAGGCTAAAAACCTAATAAAACCCTAAAGTTGGCCTAGAAATTATAAGGTGGAATCCAAGTTGATCTTGTGGATGTTTGAATAAAACAATGACACTTGGATGTTATGCATTATTTTTCAAGATATTGTTGATTGCTTGTTAATTGTGTTGAATGTTAATGCATGGACATCAAGTTACTATGGATCAGGTATGTGGTTACGCTTATGAATATCTCGAGTTAGTTTGCCGAGGTTTTTCCGAAGTTTTCATCGATGACATGAATTAACTATTGGATGAATTTAGTTCATGCAATTATAAAGTGAATAGGACTATCACATAATGTATATGCCTTCTAGCTCAATCCTTGATCCTCTCTGTGTCGTAATGGTTGACCTGATAAAAGACTACCTAGAGGGTAGGTACATCAGGTCATGAATGACTTTGACTACCTAGAGGGTAGGGTCATGAATGACTTTGACTGCCTAGAGGGTAGGGTCATGAATGACTTTGGCTACCTAGAGGGCAGGTCCATCAAGTCACCTTAATAGAGGTACCATGTCAGTCCTATAGGGAAAACACAGAGTTGTGGATAAGGATGGATTGAGTAGTTTGGCTTAAAACGTAATCTTGGTTGCTAAATGACTAATTGAATGATTACATGGTTATCATAGTTGCATGATTATCTGTTTCCCCCACATACCAGCTTCGGCTGACCGACGTTTTGTTTGTCGGCGTTTTAGGTACAATAAAAAGAACAAACAGTAAAGTGGAACATGTGATACTAAAAGAGAATTAAAGTACAAAGGAGGATTAGATAGATTAGTATTGGCATGGATAGGAGTTTAGAAATCCAAGTTTTCTAAAGGTATGTAAAGAAATTTTTTATTACCATTTTTAGTATAGTCTGTTAGAATTTAATAATTGTTTATGGTTATATGTCGAACCTTTGATCCGGGATTAATAGGTACGGCTTCAACCTCTTGGTCTCCCTTAATTGGGGGTTACTGAAAGGTGAGGTCGTAACATTTGGTATCAGAGCATGGGTTCCTCAATTAACCATTAATAATTATTAAATTTTACAAACTCCATAGAACTCAAGGGAGTTATTAGAGGAGTATTCGAAAGACGGAGGTGTCTAGAAAGGGATCACGACTGGGGGCTGGCAAGATTTTCCTCCGCACCGCTAGTCGGAATACGAGGACTCCCGGACCCGTGTGACCGCCTGGCCAAAGTCTTAGGGTATGAATCGAAATAAGATACCTTTAGGACTTCTCATCTTATTCATCCCTTCTCATCACAAAATTCTGATAAGGACCTAAAGGATTAGGGTTTTCTTTCTTCTCCTCACCCTCTTGAGGTATGGGTAAGGTTAATAAGGTTTAAGGAATCCTCCACTAAATTAATGAAAGGCATGTAAATAAGATGTCATGGACATAAGCTTAATAGATTAAGTGCAAAATAAATAATAGATACATGCTTAGGACGTATGATATAAGATGTCATGTCCTCAGAAGAGACCTAAGAAGAGACCTTCTTGTCTGGAGGATGAGTTAGTCTTGGAGATAAAGATCTCCATTTCAAGTAGAGACCTGGCACATCCTCGGAGGATGATGCGAACCCTAACCCTAAGTGAAGGTTAGAGAGAGATGAGTTGGACCAGGTGTTTGAAAGGACATGCCTTTGGGATTCCATATGATCCATGGGTGACCTAGCACCTTTGGCAACCCAACCCTGGGAAGGGTTGTGCATGTTAGGGTAAAGGATAGCTCCTTAGATGACGATGTTAGTGAAGGACCATAGAAACCCTATGGGCTTGTGCAAGTAGGGCATAGATGGCACCTAGGGCACGTCATAGTGCTGACAGTAGGAAACCCTGGATAAGGAATTATGATGGAGCATAAATAGTTATGGATAATCTTGAGCAACCATAAGTTCGAACCTAGGCTTCACCCATGTAGAGCATGCTTTGGAGGTTGATCCTTAATGAAGAGAGGACCTCTGATTGTGAGGTTGGTTGTAGTTTTAGCTCTAGAGAGAGAGCAGGAAACCCAACAAGAAGGTTGGAAGCCTAAATCCCTGAACAATGGATGACAGTGGTTGCCTCATAAGTTGATGATATCTTGGTTACCTTTAGAGGGACCAAACCCTAGATAGTGAAGATGAGGCATATGGTGCCTATGTGCCTATATTATAGGTGTTTACCTTCTGAGGTAGGAAAAAGAGTTCCTTAGACCTAGAAAGGTTTAATAACGGGTTATGAGGCCTTGTACCTTGTTGGTTGTCCTTGAGGAGGACCTAACACTAAGTGTTGCTTGAGTTGAAGGATGACAAGGAGTGTGTGTCATGCCTTTTTTCATGCTTGGTTTGTAGTTAAGAGACAGAGCATGCAGTGAACCTAAGGTTCCTAGGTCTAAGAGGGAAAGTGGCATACCTAAGGCTCATTATGAGAAGTTGAGTTCCTATAGAAGCGAGCATAGTAATCCTCATGAATAGAGGAAAAAAAAAGGGAGCCCCTGAATTTTAAGGCGTGTTTGATGAACCCCTCACAGCTAGGTTGATGATAAAGAAAGGTATGATCTTGATCCAACATTGAGGAAAGAGGACGAGTATGACCTAACATGGCTCGGTAAGTGATCTGCTTGTGCCTTAATGGCTTGCTAGGGTTAAGTAGGCTCATGTGGATGTAAACCCTAGACCTAAGATATTTTGTGACCTTAGAGATAGTTTTCCTCCCATCCTGGGAGAGGGACCCCTTTGGAAGGAAGTATATCAGTTTTGTTGGTTCAAAGTAACCTAAAGAAGTCTTATAGGATCTTAAGAAGCTAACTGAAAGGTACATAGTATGAGATTGAATCTACAGACCCATAGATATCCATCTCTATGGCATGTGCGTGTGTTACCATGGAGGTAACCAGTATGGGGCTTGATCAAGGTAGGCAGGTTGCCATAATGCCTATGAACGGATGAGAGTCAGCCCATAAATGCAGAAAGAGAGATGATAAAGACTTGGGTAAGATTCTAAGTGAACATGTACTATAATGGATAATCCTAAGTCTATCCTAGGGTTAGGTAGGGATAAGACCGATCAAAGTAGGAGTTGCCTAATTCCCCGGTTGCACATGACCATAGGGTCGGGAGGCAACAACTATCATTGTCTGAGGGCCAAGGGTTAGGAGAATGATCACTTTCTTGAACTCATGGACCCAAAGGGCAGATGAGTAGGGCACTCTCTTGATGCATGAGGGAAGAGGGATGACCCCAAAAGAGTCGGTACCCTATAGACCTAGAGGAGATGACCAAGGATGTAAACTTCAGTAAGTTCAAGATCATGATGTCTGTGATGTAGAGACATATGTGGCACGTTGCAACTTATATATAAAGGTGTATTGGCAAGGTGGGATGTACCATCTCTACTCTTGGAATAGGAAGAACTCTGTATTTGGACTGCAGCCAAATGCTTATTTCCTCTTGTTATGGGGGTGAGAGATAGGAAATTATGCATGCCATACACCAAGGATAAGAGATGATGTAGGTTGGAGCGTTGCCACGAGAAATGGGGATAGAGAAAATATCTTACCATGGTAAAGTGAATGAATGATGGATGGCTTGCAAATACTAAGAGGAATGAGGTAGTCCCCTTATGAGGAAGTTTCTATGATGAGCTATGTAGAACTTACAAGTTATACCAGGTTGAGTTTGGACACCATGATGATGAAATCAAGAGTGTTCTTAATAGAGATAGACATGGAGTTTGAGGTATTATAATAAGTGAAATACTTGGAAGTGTATGTCTTCAATGTTGCCTGATACCTACGGATGTGAAGTGGTAATGGATGCTCTGGTTAAGATACATATGGCTTGTTTGACTAGAAGCCAGAAGAGGTTGTTTGGCTAACCCTAAGTTTGAAAAGGAGAGGTGTTTGGATAACACTCAGATGTAACAAGATGCGTTGAAAAGTTAAGGGTTGTTTGGTTAGCCAGTCTAGTCCTTGATGCCATGAAAGGGTGGTGGTAGAACCTCAAGTGCGCTTCTTTGGACAGGAAGGTGATGAAACCCTGAGAAGAGTGGTTTGGGGTTTCGAAGGAATCGATCTTGAAAGAATCATGACATACAGGAAATCATGATACACCATGGAAAATGGCAATAGCACTTTGTATGCTTAAGATGAAATTGCATGTGGTTTATGGCCATGCAAGCCAGGAGGTAAAGGACGAACCCCAGTAACCCAGTGTATCGATATGGAGGACAAAAGAATCCTTGAGAGGGAATGAGAGCTCAACACTATGGATGTTGTGATAAGTCTTCCCTGGATCGAGGAAGGTCGAGATACAATATGGGTTATGGTAGATCGCCTTACCTAGATGACATAAGAAAGAAAGAGTTTTGTGAAGGGAAAAATCTAGTTGAACTACCCATAAGAGAGATGGTTCAACTACATCATGATGCAAGTTCAAAGAATCTGAGTTTGACCTAAAGGTTCACTTCCATAAAGTGGAAGTAGGTATATAAAGAACTCAATGTTAGTATAGTTATCACCCCTAACTATGGTTAGTATGATCCAGACTAAAGGGTCTGATGAGGGCATGTGTGCTCGTTTAGGGTGATATCTAGAGACAGTTCTAGTCCTATGTATGATGTGACAATGACCACCATAGCCAGTATCGGGTTTTATAAGAAGCTCTGTAAGGGAGGTTGTGTCAGTCACCACTTCAGTAAGGTGATGTTGGTGAAAAAGGACCACATGATGGTTAGAAAAGGACCACAGTGCGCAAGGGCTGAAAGGAGCCTAGAGACGATAAGAGTCATGTGCAGATACAAAGTAACATACAAGTTACTGTGGGAGAAAATGTGACATGAAAAACCGACCCCTCTAAATTATAATTAAGAGAGCTGAGTCCCCGATACATGGGTCCATTAGAGATGGATGGGTGGAGAAGGTTAGGTTCGACCCAACCCCTCAGGATAGAGTAATGGGAGATATTTTCCATGTGTCCAATTTAGAGCACTATGTGAGGTACCCGACCATGTGCTAAGCAATGAACCTAGTGAGCCCCAAGGGAGGCTGAAATGGCCCGAGTCACCTGTGTAGTTTATAGACGCCAGGATGAAAGAACTCAGAGAAAAGAATATGTAATGATAAAGGTTCTTTGAAAATGCCATGGGTACGGAAAAGCCACATAGGGGCCAATGATGGACATGGAAAAGTCTTATCCTGAATTGTTTGTTTGCTTGCCTGAATTTTGAGGACAAAATTCCTATAAGAGGGGAAGGATGTTATAACCCTAATTTTTGGGTTCAATTAGTGAGAAATGTAATTTCTTATATTAAAGATAATTGAACAAATAATTATATGATTTGTTTTGAATAAATGTATTCCATTCACAATAGCCTTGATTGGTTGCTTTGTGGGCTTTATTGGCTATTGGGCCCAATAAAAAGGAATTTCAATTGATTAAGGAATAATTGAGAAATTGATAAAAGAAATATGTAGAAACCTCTAGAAGGCAAATCCAAAGAGGATTTCGTGCCTCTTGGGTTCCTTGGACACCAAGGAGTCCAAGGTTACAAGAAGAAAGCAATGAGAAAAGAAAAGGTTAACTAAGTATTTCTTTGTTAAAGGAAGAAATTGAAAATAATGTGAAAATGTTGGAAATAAGTGAGAAAAGGTATAATTAAGTGATCCATTGTGGAATTTCGTGTTCCAAGGATTCCTAATGATAAAAGGAATGTCAATGAGGAAAATAAATTAAAAATAAAGAGAAATCCTCAAAAAAGGAAATATTCTAATAATAAATAAACAAGATAATGTGAAATGATGCATATAGATGCATCTAGAAGGATAATGTGTATCCTTAAAAAGTAATTTCGAAATAATGGAATGTCTTGGGATCCAAGGAGTCCCAATAAAGAGGAAAGAAAGAGAAAATACCAAAATTGTAAACTAAGAGGATAATGTGTTGTATTATTAATGGATTATGAGGTATTGTTAAAAAGAAAATAATTTTGATTGAAGGAAATATAATTTCGTGTCAATGGAATAAAAAGCAAGGAAAGAGAGAATAAGAAGAAATTCGAATTCTAATATGTCAAGGATAAAGGATATCAAAGGAATACTAAAGAAGAGAGAGAAAACTTGCTTTCTAAAGATGGATTTGGATTCCTAATGGGACAAGACCTTGCAGCATGATAGATGCACATCTTAGGGTGCGAAAACCCTCCCCTATAAAAGGGGTAGAGCTCAGAGGCGAGTTCTGGAGAGTTACATGTATCCTTTCTTCCCTCTTCTTCATCTTCTTGGGCAATACCCTAGTGGAGAAGGAAGCTCACAACCTGACGCAAGAAGGGGCCGTGAGGAGGTGTATTGGGTGTGTTTTGCTCACGCGACGACCTGGAAGTGTTTATCCACCTTTACCTTGCCCTCGTCCTCACGCAAACACTGCAGACAGACTGCAGCAGGGTTGCACGGTCAGCCGAGGGATGCAGGCTTGGGCGCACTGGAGAGGCCACCATGGCTGTGAAGGAGGAGCGTTCTAGACCTAGCGGAGGTCGACGGAGGAAGGGCGGCGGTTTCCGACCACCCTCAGGCCTTGGAGCTGCGGGGATGGACCCCTGCGGTCGACGTAGCGTCGAGCGCTGCGCTAGGGCGCGACGGGGAAGAAGATGACCGACTTTTGACAGTTATACCCCCAGGGTATGAAGAGCCAACCCGTTTAAGTGGAGGGTAAATACGTCATTCGATTCTAATTCCTAAGTGGGTCGCGTGCATGGAAGGAGGTGACATGTCAGCCTCTGATTGGTCCAAGAAGGTAAACCTTACAAAATTCATAATTTAATATTCGTAGCTCGGATGACAAAAGTTTATATATGAATTTTGATCAGGAGAACACAAGGAATCCAATAAAAATAGTTTCATAGCCTGAATCTCATCATAGTTCGAAATATAGTGTAAATTATCATCTATAATGAATTAAAGATTAAGAAACCCTATTTTGATATGATTAATGTGTTTAATAGGGTTTAATGGATCTTTAGAGTTGATATTAATCTGTTAAATGTAAAAAGGAACAATGAGTTCAAAAAGGAAGAACTTTGCACATGATTGGTCTAAATTAGAGTTTATATGCATGAAATTTTGAAAAGGGCATAAAGTTATCATCTTTAATGATTTAACTAAGGAAAAACCCTTAGATTTGATGATAGATGGATAATTCAATATGATATTAATCTGTTGTTCATAAAAGTGAAAATAGGATTTTAAAAGATGATCTTTTTATATAGTTGGTTTAATTTAGGGTTCTATGTACATGAATATGCCTTAATGGGATTAGAAACCCTAATTTATGTTGATATCAATTCTAATGTTTTAATTTTACAAATCAAAGAATAAAATAGAGATATGATGATTCAAAGATAAACTGAGTACCAAAGATCTTTAATGTGAATTATTTGGATAATTAGTGTTTCCTAGTGTATAAAAGTGGAAATAGTAATAAATAAGGTTCATATATGTGAGTTGAACTATAATGAAATATGATTTGTCAATTTGAAAGAAACCGAAGATGATAATTAGCCTTAATGTTTTGGATATGACCTAAAAGTGATAAATGCATAATGAAGGCTAAAAACCTAATAAAACCCTAAAGTTGGCCTAGAAATTATAAGGTGGAATCCAAGTTGATCTTGTGGATGTTTGAATAAAACAATGACACTTGGATGTTATGCATTATTTTTCAGGATATTGTTGATTGCTTGTTAATTGTGTTGAATGTTAATGCATGGACATCAAGTTACTATGGATCAGGTATGTGGTTACGCTTATGAATATCTCGAGTTAGTTTGCCGAGGTTTTTCCGAAGTTTTCATCGATGACATGAATTAACTGTTGGATGAATTTAGTTCATGCAATTATAAAGTGAATAGGACTATCACATAATGTATATGCCTTCTAGCTCAATCCTTGATCCTCTCTGTGTCGTAATGGTTGACCTGATAAAAGACTACCTAGAGGGTAGGTACATCAGGTCATGAATGACTTTGACTACCTAGAGGGTAGGGTCATGAATGACTTTGACTGCCTAGAGGGTAGGGTCATGAATGACTTTGGCTGCCTAGAGGGTAGGTCCATCAAGTCACCTTAATAGAGGTACCATGTAAGTCCTATAGGGACAACACATAGTTGTGGATAAGGATGGATTGAGTAGTTTGGCTTAAAACGTAATCTTGGTTGCTAAATGACTAATTGAATGATTACATGGTTATCATAGTTGCATGATTATCTGTTTCCCCCACATACCAGCTTCGGCTGACCGACGTTTTGTTTGTCGACGTTTTAGGTACAATGAAAAGAACAAACAATAAAGTGGCACATGTGATACTAAAAGAGAATTAAAGTACAAAGGAGGATTAGATAGATTAGTATTGGCATGGATAGGAGTTTAGAAATCCAAGTTTTCTAAAGGTATGTAAAGAAAATTTTTATTACCATTTTCAGTATAGTCTGTTAGAATTTAATAATTGTTTATGGTTATATGTCGAACCTTTGATCCAGGATTAATGGGTGCGGCTTCAACCTCTTGGTCTCCCTTAATTGGGGGTTACTGAAAGGTGAGGTCGTAACAGATTACCATTCCATGGTATCCATGTATCACTCTCATGGTGGGTCCATCTGATGTACTATTCTCTAACATGTACTAGTGTGTTTGATTTGATATCATATATCATGACAAATCAAACATTGTCATTAGTCACCAGTCATCACACACTATTCTTATGTCTTATTGTTGTCTATTTTTATTCCACAATAATATCTGACTAAGGACATAACAAGAATGCATGTACTCTTATCATACATTTGATCTCATTGTTCAAGACCTCAACATGAAGACATATGTCTAACATAATTCTTTAGACATCTAATATGTATGTGTCATCATATCATGAGTGAGACAAACATAATAGACGGAATTACCTTTATTATTATCAAATCAGGTATCCAATGCCACACTCCAATCATCATATGCTTGTCTCTCTCAGAATACATACCAAAAAAATCCCACTTGCACTTAGAGCCAACCACCCACGAATATTATTCTAAGTGATCTTAACATGTCCATCATGTTTTTGTTGTGCTAGTGGTTTTATAGAGGGTTAGCAACATTTGTTTCTAGTTAGTATGTTGCAAGTTTCATATCTCTTTGCTGCACGACATCTCGTATGAGATATAAGTGTCTTAATATGTTATATGAGATTCTCTACCTAACTAGTAGCTCCATTGTTGTTGCAATATTTCTACTGTGCCATCAATGGTTGGAACCTCCCACAAGTTCATCTATATGAACGTCTAGATTCATACAATATCTTATTATTTTCTAATAACACCAAGATACTTAGCTTCTATTGTAGAATTTTAACAATAGTCTCTATCTCGAAACCCTTTCCAACTTACAATTCTCATTTTAAGGTCAAACACAAATTTAGATTACGATCATTTTTCATTTTGGAAGCTTGCATCGGTGAACTCCTTAACCCAATTCTTCCATATTAGCATAATCAAGGAACCAATCTTTTTAGTGCTTTTCAAGTACTTAAGGATGTTCTTATGGCATTCTAGTGACCTTCACTAGTTTCTAATAGATATCCTCTCATCATGTCAAATACGTACGAGATTAATAGATAAGTATATGTGTTCTGATCATTTCCAATACATATGAGATAACAAGATGAGCATATTACATTGCATACATGAGAGATCCAATTGCAAATGCATATGCCATCTCACTCATGTTTTCCCATTCTTCACAAGAATTGGAACATTGGGCTCAAGAGAGACGAACTCCATGGAACATGTACATATTTTCTCTTAGTGATTCCTGCATGATGAACCCTTCAAAATCTTGGGAATGTATGTTGTCTTTATTAGGTCAAGATTCTTTCCATATATGTCTCTATACATATCAATTCCTGTCATATAAGATGCTTTTCCTAAACCCTTCATAGAGAAGGTACTTTCCTTTCCATGTTATAATATTCTGTATAAGGATGTTATTCCCCATCATTATGTGTCATATAAATATGATCCCAGTAAATCTTTTGTAATCATAGATTTCTTATTCATTCTCACTCAAGTCATACTCTTTGATTATATGTTTTGTTATATGTGAACCGTTGAAAGTAGTTTTTATTTAGCAAAAGTTTAGCACGCATTAAATCCTTATGTGAGTCATGTGATATATGAATGAGGCAAAGGAAACCCTAAGGATAGGGAATTTAGTGAATCAAGTATTTTCATATTAGTGTTTCTCAGAGTGAGATGTAGTGTTGCTCAACAGTTCAATTTTTAGTACATGTTACAAATGATCTATGAAATGAATTGTTTACTAACATATACTAAGAAATGTTGATGTGATGATCAAATCATAAATTTAAAGAGTGAATATGACATTTAGATGACTTAAACACTATAGAATTATTCACATGAATGCCTACATTGTGGGGAGGAAACACTTCCCTAACTGGAGGTAGTACAGATCGTGGTAAGTTGAGCACATCGGTAGGGTGCGGGGGTCTTAACCAGTAGGGAAGACTCCTTACAATTGTGTGGTACCCAACACCAATCAGGGATGTTAGTGGTACCTGTATTACAATTCATGGCGATCAGTGGACATCTTCAGTACAATCATAGGTGCACAATAAGCCTGAGGGCTTTGACTCCCCGTTCGAGTACCCAGGTTGAGAGGAGGAGTTGAGATATCCAACCACTCCCATTAGTCTCCAAGAGCCAGACGTGGCGAGGGCTGATAGAAATGGGGTCCTACTTGAGAGATAGGATTAGGAACCCCAGAATGCTTCTAAGACTTATACATTGATATTGTAGCTTGCTACAATGCTTTCACATGTTGTGGTACACCTCATGTGGGTTCAAGGAATAATAAGATGAATGAGAGTTTAATCAAAAGTGAGCAGTTATTCAAATATGTTTTGTATGTTTATGAGTTACTAGTGCTCTTTGTAGTTAATCAAGCATGTTCTGATATTGATTCACTATTTTATATACCCAGATTATCCAGTCATTATATATTTGTGTATGATTACTTCCTTACAATTGTTACTGTTTTACTTTCTACTCAATTTATCAATGATATATGTTGACTATTTAAGTGCTTTAAACTATTTGTTTGAATTACTCATTCATTAGGCAAGTAGGCTCACCCTTCTACTCACAAATTATTAGGAAACTATGTGGATTGAAGAATGTCAATGGTAGAGTAAATCTACCACAAGAACGAAGTATCATATTAGTCAAGCTCAGTCGGTCCCTGTCACTCTAGGTCCTTGTATAGAGTTGAGAGAGTTGTAGATGATGATGTGTAACTTTTTTTTCTTCTTAATAGTTAATGTACTCATTAACAAGTCATATGTATGGAAGTGTGAGAAGTAGAATGAATGATAGATATGTATCTTATTGTTGAAATCTAATTAGAGTAATCAAGTTTTAACTCATCTTTATGATTAGTATTAGACTGATTGTGAGAAAACAAAGAGTTTGGAATAGGAACAAATTGAGAAAAGTTAAGGGTGATATGTGTATTACATTCTATCCTCAAATTATGCCTTAATCTTATGGTTAGTGGTTATCATGAGATGCGGGTGTAACACAAAGTTTGAAATATTTGTTCATCATAAAATTGAGTAGGAACTTTCAGTAACCACATGTGCTTAAATTAAGTGAGGACTAGAAAGTTTGGGATAATTTCTCATCTAAAATATAAGGTAATGGCTGATGAACTAGTGAAGGAATGCTTCTTAGAGACTATGTCATTAGATGACCGTCTACTACCTGATATCAATTTTTTTCGGCACTCCTTCATGAATCACCCAATAAAGATCATCCTTTCCCAAGGGAACAAGTGGTTGACCAGAAAAAATGATCTCCAATCTTTAGAAATCAAACCTCTATCCCGATAGGAGAACTCACTATATATTACCTTTTTAGGGTCATGGTCTTGATAAGAAATTGGTCAATTCCACCCAATTCCAAACATATTCCCCCATATATATACATACAAATATATAATTATATATACACATACATAAACACACACACACACACACACACACACACACACACACATATATATATATATATATATATGTGTGTGTGTGTGTGTGTGTGTGTGTGTGTGTTTGTGTGTATATATATGTATATATATACATACATAAACATATATATATATATATATATATATGTATATATATATGTATATATACATACATAAACATATATATAAATAAATAAATAAATAAATGTATATACATACATACATAAACATATATATATATATATATATAAATATATATATACATACATATATATATGTATATATATATATATATATATATGTCGAAAAGGAGTGGCTCAAGTGGTCAAGCACGGTGTCTCCTCGTGAAGGGACCCAGGTTCGAATCCCAGCTACCGCCTTGGTTTACCACCCTCCCAGATGTTCAACCTCCATCACAGGCATGGGAGAGGGGGAGAGAATGCATCTCTTTATCCCATATATATATGTATATATATACAAATATACATACATACATATACATATATATATATATATATATATATATATATATATATATATATATATATATATATATATATATATATATATATATATATATATATATATATATATATATGGAAACTAAAGTGCACAAGAATGGGAGAGAGACAATGACTACTTCTTAAGATATTCATGGTGGAACAATTTCCATGACCTTTAATGATCACAATATCTCAATTTTAATTATCTATAACAAATCTTTATCCTATCCACTCTTTTATATCCACCTTTTGTCACTAAGGCACAAGTTAGTGAGGAACCAAACATGTAGTGAGGTGTGAAATATAATAATGATATGAGAATATCTCATCAAGGATGAAATTCAGATGGCTCATCATCACTCCAGGGGTATGAATGGTTGACCAAACATATGTAAATGCCTCGTTTGAGGGCTACACTTTCTCTAGAAGAATCATTTCATTAATTCATCATTATGAGGTAAAAAGTAACACTTACACTTTCCACCATCCTTAAGGTTTATTAGAACATCCTTGCCGAGTTTCACCTTTTTGTCCTTTTGTGACAAAAAATGGGGGTCAAACTTGGCTCAAGCCTACAGTTCTCACTCTTATCTTGAACCTGACCTGGAGAGGGACAATCCATTGACATCCCATTTTTTTCCATTTAAAAGAAATTCATGATTAATATAAATTCTCTAGATAATGAAGGAGTTTGTTTCCACATTTTCCACATTGCCTCACATTTTATGTATTTTCCACCTTATTCTATATTTTTTCATATTTCCGCCTAAATAATTTATTTATTTTTACCTACTTTCATCTAGTTGGACTTCCTAGATATATAATATTCTTTCCCATGCTAAAGTTTTTATCTATCCATTTTGATTTTTCATCCTCAAATCTTCATAAAAAAACATATCTTGACACTTCCCATGCCATATCACATATGGTGTCTTTTGAACCGATTTAGACGGTAAATTGTTTAGTGTTAATGTTGAGGTTTATAAGCATATCCCTACAAGTAATTTGAAAGATTAGCTAGATTTATCAATGATCTCAATAGGGTACAATTCATTCTTTCTGATATATCATTATGTTTCAGGTGGAGTCCATTGTGATACAATACCATAGTCTCACATAAGGTCCTCAAACTCTTAGTTCAAATATTTTCCACATTAATGGTGTCAGAGTGTTTTAATACTAGTTACAACCTCTATTGTTTGTTCTAAAAGGTATACATACATCAGTATGCATGAGTCCTAATAGATCACTAGATTTTCCAATGTTACAAGCGAATTTTTTTTGTCTGTAGCCCAATAAACAATACTCTCATATCTCTAATGGTTCAAAAACCAAAAGAGTCTAGATAACCATCTTTATGGAATCTAGAGATGCATTTCTCATTTATGTGCCTTACATGATAATGCCATAGGTACATTTTTTTGAGTCATAAAGTCTTTCAGTATCCATGTTATATATATATTTGTCTCTAGAACTATTGAGTATAGGTCTCAGAAGAGACATCTGATAAAATTAGAATGATACAGAGAATATTAGCATGCCCCCTACGTAAGGATGACACACACAAATCGAGGATGACATGCACAAATCGAGAACCATTGAGTATAGACTATGATACATTGGGACACTGCCATAAAAGATATCATCTTTGAAATAAAATATCAACCTCTCATTACATGAAATTTGAATCCACTCTTGTTCAAACACGATACATAGATGATGTTCAATGGCATGTACATAATAGCAATTCATTAATTCTATTACAAGCCCACTAGTCTAAGATAAATGATAGGTTCCAACTACAATGGAAACAACTCTTTCTTAGCATAGTTCTACCTTGTCTTGCTTCCTTCTTCTCAGATTTTACACATCATTATATGTCTGAGATCCTCATCCAGTATCATAAAACACAAAAATGATGCGGTAAACTTATATATCTCAATAATGTATATACCTGAATTGGAGATATCTATACCATGCTTCTTCTTCCTGAGTTCCTCTAGGTAAAGAGGACAATTCCTTTTCTAGTGTCCAAGTTGGTGACACTTTCTTTCCTTATTCACCCTCCCTTTTCCTGAAGTGGAGAAGACTTGGGTTTTCGGTTTTCTTTATAACTCTTCTTGCCCTTTCCTTTTCCCTTGGACTTTCCCTTACCTCTAGTGTTCATTATCACAAACATAGGATTGTCCGTCTTCATTTTCGCTTCAAAAGCTCTTAACATGGCAAGAAATTTTGACAATGGCTTATAAAAATTGTTCATGTTGTAGTTCATGACAAATTGGCTATATAATTATGGCAATTATTGCATAATCAGATACATGGTAACTTTTAGCCTAAGGGAAATCCCAGTCTCGCTAGGTGCTCGACATACCCAATCAACTTAAGCACATGGACCCCCACTGGATCTCCCTCTTCCATATTTCCCTTAAACAATGCCCTTGAGATATCATATTCTCTTGTCTTACCTGATCTTGGTGCATATTCTTAAGATGTGTTACCATCTTGAGAACATCCATATCTTCATGTAAACTCTACAACTTTCATTGAGCATAACATCATACACTTGACATCTATGACATCTTCAAATTTCTTCTTGTAAGCATCATTTTAGCCTTAGGCATATTGGGGACGGATTCATCTAGCTCTGGTGTCACCAGTACATAGAACTTGCAATCTTGAGTGAGAATAGTTCTCAATGTCTTGAAATAGTCATGGATTTTATTCGTGTTCAACATGTCCTTCTCAAGGACCGATCACAAGGAAAACTTGTTGTTGTTTGCCATTTGTTTCTACAAAATTTTTTTCTTCATTTTATCAAAACCTATTTGATTTGATTAAAAGAAAATTTAAATGATATTATATATGTATTTAATCAATTATCAATCCCAATGTTTTGTTCAAAATGATCGCCATCATGACCAATTTGGAATATTGCAGCGTACAACCTTCTAGTGAGACAAGATCCAAAATAATCAAGTTATTGCCCAACTAATTCCAACTTCTATAACCAATTATTAAGGTAGGCAATATTTTCCAATTGCATCTCATGCAATTCTCAGAGAGATGGTATTCACAACTCCTTGCCATAGTCCATATGCATGTTTCTAGGAACTTAATCCCATTAAGGTCACCTAGTTAATACTAACACAAAACCCAAAACAAACGTAATGCACCCTGCATGGTAGACCCACATATCTACCATCACACTTCCACGAGATAGACCATGCACCACACTTGACATGCCTGATAACACCAATTTTTTTGATGTTTTTGCCCTTTATTCTGTTATCAAAACTTCCCTTTTCTGCTATTTTCCTCTCTTTTATTAGTACTTTCACAATAATTGGCCAAGCAATGCTCTTAATCCAATATTTCCATCTTTTGCAGAGTTTTTCCTCATTTTGGTACAATAAGGCCGTCCCCGGCAACGACGCCAAAAAGTTGCCGGCCTAAATCGCGCGTCCAAAAGTGGAGGCGGATTTGAGGTAGTCGAGCTTTTTACATTTATAAACCCGAATCCTTCTAGGCCCCCGCAACTTTGCTTACGGGGTCGAAGTAGATATACGGGGTCGAACACAGGGACAAGGGGGGTAGTGTTGAGAACCCAGAATCGACACGCTACACTCCGGCAGGTATGAAGAGATAATAAATTCCCCGAGGGGAAACAACCAGATGTCACAAACAAAATGAAGAAAACTATCTCCAACTGGAGCTACAAGAAAGATTTAAGGTTTTTAGTCAATTAGTAGTTTTTAGGGGTTTTCATGCAACAGAAACAGAAAGATAAAACTAGAGCTAGAGCAAGGTACGAAGGATAAGACGTTAGTAAAACAAGCAGTAGCAGTAGCATCCTGCACCCCTCCTCTCAGAGCGGGTACCTCTAACCAAGCATCAACGCCCCTCTCGAGGTTGCTGGACTTAAGTTAGAGCGGAATATTACTGAAACAACTCCGTTCCACGCACTCTCGTACTCCAGAATCAGACCAAACACTAGAGCCACAACACAACTCTCGAAGTTGTTGTGACGGGAAAATACGATTCGGTAGCTAAGCGAAACGCGATCCAAACATGCAAGCTAGAGTTCAGATATCAAACACAGCAGTTATCCAACACATTTCACCAAGCATAGAGCATCAAGTAATTAAGCTTTTCTATTTCTATAAACATATAAAGGTTTGATTACAATGCAGAAATTAAAGAATTAAATAACAGAAGTAAGGATAGGTATCACCTTCTTGAAGTAGAAGGACGATAGACTACAGTGGACCGTACAGCCCGATACCGGTCAGGAGCCTAGCCTGATACAGCAGTGTCGGGCGGCACACCCTCTCAGGCGGCACATGTGACGGCCGACTGTATCGCTCAAGGACCCTGGCCGATACGCTCATGTCGGGCGGCACACCCTCTTGGGCGGCACGTGTGACGGGCGAAGCGTATCGGGTTCGATATCGCGTCGGGCATGGAGCGACACGTTCTACTGTCGGGCACATGTGTCGCTCATCTACGTCGGCCGATATCGGCCCGCAGTTTCACCCGAGACGGTCCTAAGTGAACCATCCCCTCCCTCTCGGGATGAGGAAGAGCTCACCTAGAGTTGCCCGACACGAGCACTGGGGCATGATACTCTTTCTCTCGCATGGGGGATCGACTACATGGGACCGTTTCCCCCATCCCAGGGGTATCAATACATACTCGTGGCAGTGGACTATGTATCGATGTGGGTAGAAGCGGTAGCCACCCAATCATGCGACGCCAAGTCGGTTATCAAGCTATTCGAGAAGACCATTTTTCCTCGTTTCGGTGTACCGCGCACTGTTATAAGCGACGGAGGGTCGCACTTTGGAGAGAGATAGTTTGAGGCACTCCTGTACAAGTACGGAGTGAAGCACAAGATCGCTACACCTTACCACCCACAGACGTCAGGGCAGGTAGAGATTTCCAATAGACAAATCAAGCAGATCTTGGAGAAAACTGTCAGCCGAACGAGGAAAGACTAGTCTATGAAGCTTGACGACGCACTTTGGGCCTACCGTACTGCTTACAAAACGCCCATCAGAACCACCCCCTACCGGCTTATCTACGGAAAGTCATGCCATATGCCTTTGGAATTGGAACACAAAGCCCTTTGGGCAATCAAGTTCCTAAATATGGACCTCGACAAAGCAGGAGAAAAGAGGTTTTTGCAGCTTCAAGAGCTCGAAGAGCTGAGAATGAATGCCTATGAAAGTGCAAAAATCTACAAACAGAGGACAAAATTGTGGCATGACGCCCACCTCAGGAGAAAAGATGTAAGCGAAGGGGATAAAGTCTTGTTATTCAAGTCCTCCATATGTCTTTTCCTTGGGAAGCTACAAACGAGGTGGTCAGGACCGTTCACCGTGTCAAAGATATACCCATCAGGAATGATGGAACTCTACGACAAGGACGATCCGACCAAAGTCTTCCAAGTGAATGGGCACATGGTGAAAAGGTTCTATGAGGATGAAGCTTTTGTCAAGAGAGAAGAAATCAACCTGCAAGATATGGGTACAGTCAAGGGCTAAACAAGATGATCCTACACCGGTCGAGCTGGCGATGCAAACTTCAGCGCTACTCGGGAGGCAGCCTGAGTTTTTCTTTCTTTCCTAGAGTAGGATGCATTTTTCTTATTACTTGTAAAAACAAACTTTATGGATTGTAATAAGGCCCGAGTCAGTGCACGTGCCGAGCGTACCGACTCTTCTGTTTTATGGGCCACCGCAGTGTTCTGCAAGGCTTTGAAGAGTAATACCCTCTGAGGTCAAGGGCTTAACCCTTAGCCGAGGATGTTTTACCCTTTAATCGCTTTTTCTAGTTTTAGTTTTTGGCCGCCTGCCTTAACCGTATTAGGCAGCGGCTCAGCTGGAGCACGGTCACGCTTGTATCGGGCTGCAGTTTCTTGGGAACCACAAGAGCCATGACGGATGGAATTCCCGAGCGACAACCGTATCGTGGATGGGGATAAACGCCCTTAATTAGACTGACGGGACCGTCGTCTTGGGAACGGCATGTCTCAAACGGCTGATGCGCGCCCAAGAACTGCCCGATTTACCCCCAGCTGAGTTTGCTATATATAGTAAGGTGGTTTCAACGTGTCGGGCTGCTACACTTACTCTTTTCAGCCACCTGTAACACATGCAGTAATCCACCCATTTTGCTCGCGTGTCGGCCATCTTGCCTTCACCCTTGTGTCGGGCGATGGCTCCAATGAGCAAAGGTATATCCCGACAGGCTTATCGCCTGACACGAGTTTTCATATCGTGCGCTGCTTATCGGGTTTAC
Source organism: Alisma plantago-aquatica (assembly GCA_963693085.1). Classification (NCBI taxonomy): domain Eukaryota; kingdom Viridiplantae; phylum Streptophyta; class Magnoliopsida; order Alismatales; family Alismataceae; genus Alisma; species Alisma plantago-aquatica. The sequence continues at coordinate 1,125,163,310 of OY856409.1, read as the reverse complement.
GAGCCTAGTCGACTTTTGTATCGCCCGACGCAGTTAAGCCCGACATAATGACCGATAGTGTTTGCCCGATACGCCATATTGGGCGACATGTTTTTCTTTTGTGACGTCTTGTCGGGCAGACGCTCTTTGGTGACTTTATCGCCCGATATACCTGTGTCGGGCGGTGTGTTGTGCCGCACAGCTCTCCTCGTATCGTCCAATCCTATATCGTCTCGAATTCTCTTTTGATGGACGATACCCAAATTTTGAAATAAGTCAAGTTTTACCGAGTTTCTTTTACTTTTCCTACCTAACATTTAAATGGGTAATGAACTTGATAACAGGTATGGATCATACAAGGAAAACCTCCGGCCGAGCTGACAAATGAGGCACAAGAATCAGAATTGCGGCCGTAGCTGAAGCAACAACTGTCGGATAGAAACATCAGAACCCCGAAGAGGAGCACTTCCTTATCATAGTTTGTCTTCTGTGGTGGTTTAAGACAATCTCCAGAGACAACACAAGTCTTGCCCCGATGGCCTCCGGATTTCGTCTGGGCATTCCGGTTCCATCCTCTTAAAGAGGGGGGGAGCATCCACAAGTGTTTTCAAGAGCTCTCTGTCTACCATGCACAAGCTTCGAGCTTCCTTCTTGAGAGCTTTGCACTTGTTCCGGCTGCTTCCAATTGGGGAAATAAAAGGGCTGCAGCAAAGAAGCATATTGCAGCTTCTCCAAGGCACAAGCGAGCCCGGTAGATAACCTTCACTGGGATAACATGACCTCACCCTGTATCCTTCGCTACTCTGGGACAGAGTGCGGAGTAAGTTTGGGGGGGGGGTACCCATGTACCAGTGAAGGAGGTATAAATTTTTTTCTTCACCTCCACTCTTTGTGCCAGTTTGTTCTTGCTCTTTATCATGTGTATGTATCCATGCTCGTATAAAATGTCATGATCATATAAAATTTTTTGAAAATTTTTGCTTTTATTCCCATATATATGTACAAAGTTGCTATAATAGTAAAAATCTGTCGCAACTTCTTGCAAAGTTATTTTTCTATGTGCTTAACGAGATACAAGTTCTGTTATATCTTTTTGATAATGCTGCCTCAAACGAATAAAAGATTATGTTTTGCCATGCCAAAAATTTCAAAAAATATAATAATCTCACAACAGCTAAGAGACGAGTATGGAGAAGGAAAAAGCTGCTCAAACAGCAGAAATCTCTTTGTTTTCCCCTCACCCGACGAAAATCCCAAAACGAGAAAGAAGCCTTATGAGTGTGAATAAAAGCATGAGAGTTGTGCCCAATAAAAGAAAAGAAAAAAATATATATACACACTTGTTTTCCAAAAGTACCCATCTTTAGGCATGGTAGATCCGAGGCAGTGGTACGTAGGATGTGAAATCACTGCTCTAAAGCCAACTGGCTTGGACTGCAGGGACCACTTGCCCGCTAACAGACCCTTACCTGGATGGACTGATGGGAAACAAGAAAAACCCCAAAAAGCCTTAGCCTACCTTATACACAACTTTCTGCCCTAAAATAAAGCTGTTTGGTGCATAAGCTAACTTCGGAATCATACAACAAAGTCTTGCCAAAGCTGTAGAATTTTTTTTACTGAAATAATAAAGCAAGGAAACGTATGGTCTTTTGTTTGCAGTGAGTTTGCATTATCTCTAAAGGCATTACTATATTTGTTTTACCTCTTGGCCTGAAAGCTATACTAAGCAAGAAGAAGCACCACAAAATAAAGAGGACACGTGGTGCTTCGAGCACCATAACTTCCCCCAACCGCTGCCTATAAATAGCAGCTACAGGAAGTCAAAAAGACAGTTCAGATAGTTGGGAACTTTGAGCGATCTTCTAAGGAAAACTGCGAGAGCAAGAGTATTGTGCCCCAGTGCTCGTGCCGAGAAACTCTAGGTGAGCTCTTCCTCATCCCGAGAGGGAGGGGATGGTTCACTTAGGACCGTCCCGGGCGACACTACGGGCCGATATCAACTGACATAGATGAGCGACACAAGTGCCTGACAGTAGAACGCGTCGCTCCATACCCGACACGATATCGAACCCGATACGCTTCGCCCGTCACACGTGCCGCCCGAGAGGGTGTGCCGCCCGACATGAGCGTATCGTCCAGGTTCCTTGAGTGATACAGTCGGCCGTCACATGTGCCGCCCGAAAGGGTGTGCCGCCCAACACTGCTGTATCGGGCTAGGCTCCTGACCGGTATCAGGCTGGAGGGTCCGCTATAGTCTATCGTCCTTCTACATCAAGAAGGCGATACCTATCCTTACTTTTGTTATTTAATTCTTTAATTCCTGCATTGTAATCAAACCTTTATATGTTTATAGAAATAGAAAAGCTTAATTATTTGCTGCTCTATGCTTGGTGCAATGTGTTGGATGACTGCTGTGTTTGATATCTGAACTCTAGCTTGCATGTTTGGATCACGTTTCACTTAGCTACCGAATCGTGTTTTCCCGTCGCAACAACTTCGAGAGTTGTGTTGTGGCTCTAGTGTTTGGTCCGATTCTAGAGTACGAGAGTGCCTGGAACGGAGTTGTTTCAGTAACATTCCGCTCTAACTTAAGTCCAGCAACCTCGAGAGGGGTGTTGATGCTTGGTTAGAGGTACCCGCTCTGAGAGGAGGGGTGCAGGATGCTACTGCTACCGCTTGTTTTACTAAAGTCTTATCCTTCATACCTTACTCTAGCTCTAGTTTTATCTTTCTGTTTCTATTGCATGAAAACCCCTAAAAATTGCTAATTGACTAAAAACCTTAAATCTTTCTTGTAGCTCCAGTTGGAGATAGTTTTCTTTGTTTTGTTTGTGACATCTTGATGTTTCCCCTCGGGGAATTTATTATCTCTTCATACCTGCCGGAGTGTAGCATGTCGATTCTGGGTTCTCAACACTACCCCCCTTGTCCCTGTGTTTGACCCCGTATATCTACTTCGACCCCATAAGAAAAGTTGTGGGGGCCTAGAAGGATTCAGGTTTATAAATGTAAAAGCTCAACTACCTCAAATCCGCCTCCACTTTTGGACGCGCGATTTAGGCCGGTCAATGCCCACACTCAGTCGATCAAGATTTTCATGTGTGCTGCTTATGGAAATCATCTAAGATTTAATATATGATTGAGGGATTTTATTTATATATAAATACATATACATATCCAATCACCACATACCTATTATATATATCATATACATGTTATATCCATATATGAAACATGAAATCATAAAGCATGAGTGATGGTTATGGACACACTAAAGAAATTGTTTCGAGCCACAAAGAATTGTTATCCATCTAAGGTCAAACATCACTTATTACAACATGTAAAGAAAAAGTTATGTTGTAATCAAGTTGGTCAGTCGATTGGACTCTTCCAGTCAATTTATTTGTCCTCCTATTGGTCAATTGATTTCTTTCTATTGGTCGACTGACTCCTTGATCTAGTGGTTGTCTGGACTCCACTAGTCGATTGATTGGGCCTCTAATTGATCAATTGAATCCTTTAATTAGTATCCTCTCTGATCCTTGGGTTGATTAACTTGACTCAAGGTGAATCCTCAAGTTACATTCGAGGGATGTATAGGAAGGAAAGCATTAATTTACATATGGAGAAAGAGAGAGAATATTGGTATGCAAACTAAATTTAAAAGGTAGGAAATAAACCATTCAACCATGCACATACATCTAGGGAGTACTACCCATAACCACGCTTAAATCCACCACCAAAATGGTTTTTAGCTGACACATAAAAATTGTATATATATCACATCATATATATAGGATCCATGTGACATTCCCTAGAATATTTGGTATTTAATAGGATAAGCACATTAATCATTTTAAATATTCACATCACATGCAATAAAATAAATGATAAAACAAAAACCAATCATATCGATTAAATCCTAAAACATAGTATATTGACATGGCTCTGATACCACTATAGGGATGAATGCAAAACAATATGGAAGAACAAATAAAAAAAATCTTGCCATATTCCCCTTAAACTAATGTATCATATCAACAACTATGAAACACAAAGGAAGGTGTAAGACACATACCTGGTCCTAGACCAATCCCTCAACAATCCCTGTAGAGTTGTGCTTCTTTCTCAAGCAACAATCATACAACAATCATCGATGACTGCCTGGTGTAGCACCATCAACGGTGGTTGATGGCGTCCTCCTAGCATAATGGCAACGACCCTCATGCCTCTATGTAGTTCATGCAGACTAACATGAACTCTTCCTTCTTCGAGAACCATGGGAAGGAGTTGTCCGTTTTTGTTTTCAATGTGCTAGCATCGACTTGTCTCCCATTGGTTATCTCTCCATTTTACGGGTAAGATGCCTCTGCCTCTCACATTACCACAACTATGAGATGAGGAGTCTTGTCATACAAGAGCATCGAGAGCCTTGGCCACCTTCCTTTTATATAGAAGTGGATGGGATAGGTTTTCCAAAAACCCTAGGAATACAAAGGGTAGTATGTCATGGTTTGATAGCTGCTCCAAATCAATAGTCAGCCAGATGGACACTCCATACAGTCGATTGGTTTGTTTTCCTATTTACAAAAGTACTTGATTTTAATGCAATGATTAATGCATGTCATTATGTCAACATCAACGCTTGATCCACTTCTACTAGTTGTCTAGTCGATCGACTGGATTTTTCAATTGGTCGACTGGACACTCCAGTTGGTCGACTTACATTCCCAATCGATCGAATAGACAATCTAGTGTTCCAACTAACAACAATGTTGTTTAACTTTATTACCTAAACAATTAAGTAACCAAGAAATCTTATCTATGAGTAAACTCCTATTCCAAGTGCATCCAATGCATGTGACCCTATAGGTCCTAAATAACATTGGCAATGAATGGCAATAACTAGATTATGACATTAAAAGAAATGAGAGGTATCTAGCAACACATCATTGCCACCCAAGTAATTAGAAAGTTGAAGAACAGCTTCAACGTACATATGTGATCAATGTTATCATGATTTTATAGTTCCTTCATCTCTGATATCAAGATTGAACATGAGGCATGAAATCTCACATATCACAAATTCACTCACATGATCACGGCCATGTATTTCTTAGTCTTGCTTATCAGGTGGCCAGGATATCATGTCCCGAAGGAGGGGAAAATCCTATCTACATCACTCACAATTGATCCCAATGTGTCACAATGTACCCGAGCACCACCTTTATGGAAACCCTATTCTAGGTCATGTTGGATGATATCAAATTTTATGGAATGATATTTGATAAGTGCACTAGCTTCAGGTCTAAGAACCATAATCACCAACATTAGTTGAGAGCTAATTATGACTACCATTCCATGATTTCCATGTATCACTCTAAAGGTGGGTCGGTCTGATACATAGTTCTCTAACAAGTACCTCTGTGTTCGACTTGATATTCAATTATCATGACTACTGAGATTCTATCATCAGTGAACAAAAATTCTAGTCTTGTGTATTACTTTCATCTATTTTTCTTCCATAGTAATATCCAACGAGGGACATAATAAGAATGTATATACTCTTATCATACATATGATCTCATTGCTCAGGTCCTCAATGTGAAGACTCAACCTGAAGACACATGTCATCAAGTATTATCATTCTTTATAAATCCACCATGTTTGTGTCATCATCTCATTATTGAAAAAATCATAATAGATGGAATTACCTTTATTGTTCACCAAATCAAGTACATGATGCCCCAGTACAATCATAATATGATTGGATATATGGGCACACATACCAAAATTTCCTTCCACAAGGAGAATGAGGGACATAACACCCAATAGTAAGTAGGAGGTGCCATGGTGGAGGTAGAGAGAAGGAGCAGGAGAGGCTGCTACACATGAGAGGCTGTGGATATCAAATGGAAAGGAGGAAGGAGGATATATGAGGGTAAAGGAAAAGACCAAAAAATGGGGTAAAGAGAGATTGTGTACCCAATATGGCTGGCTAAGAAGGTAGTCATGCTACATCATGTGAATCCATGGCTGGTGAAAGTACAACACCTCTCAACCCCTAGATGAAGGACTCAACCTATGGCTCTTGATCTGAGGGCTTTCATTTGCTATCAAAAAGTGTTGAGGATGGGATTCAAAGTGGGGGAGAGTGCGGGATTTGAGCCAGATGAGGGATGAATAGATCATAGTGGGCCTGATCAAAGGTAAAAAAGAAGGCAACAAGATATAAAAACTTCCAAACTTCAAATAGTCATAACTTGATATTTCTATGTCCAATTGAGGCAATTTTCAACTGTTGGATTTAGAAACAAATTCTCTACAACATGAAATACATTGAAGGGCATAGAGAGCATGATGGTGAGGGTCAATAACAAAGGGAGGATGAAAATGTATTAAGCGAATGAAGCTTAGGTCAAACATAGATTTAAATGTCACATCTTAGAACATAAAATGAAGTGTGACATATTGCGGCATCAAAATAATTAAAAGCATGATGTTAAAAGAAAGTATAGGATATTAAGAAAGGTATATGCATATGATATATTCATGGATAATGGAGAAGGTCCACTCTATCACATCCTTCCCTCCTTTTATAAAAAGTTTTCCTCAAAATCCATCTGAGATCTTACACAAAGGGTAAAAATGATATAACTATTACATATAGGAAACACTTATATTTTTATCGGATATTTAAAAAACATATATGGTTTACTCATCTACATTCATAGATTCTAAGCATCACTTGATGTGTTATCATAACATGCCATACTTTTAACATTATGGTTTCTTATCCCTTAACTCCATAGAATTAGGGTTTGTTTATATATATATATATTTGTGTGTGAGATATCAAGATCCACTTCATAAATTAATTGAAGCACACATTCATTGACATTATTTATATTTCATTATTAAGATATATTACATGTATGGTTTAGTTTCTCCCAAAATTCTATGAATCATCCTAAAATATGTTAATTACTTTTTATTCGATAATAAATTAAGCATGTATATATCATGATTATTCAAACTAACATCCAAAGTCATCTTCATTTCAATCTCATGAGTCAAACTTACATCTTTCTTATAGAGCATACCTACATATTAGGTGAAGCTTATAAGAGTGACTTTACATACAAATATCATGCTTAACTCAAGTTAGATTCCTTCATGCATCACACATTATATTAAGGAAAAAATAATTATCAACATCAAGGTTTAATAATCATCTGACTTGTATCTAAAAGAGCTTCACAAGCCCGATCAACTCAAGCTAAGACCTATCTATGTCAAAATAAGACATACTAACCACATACATCTACTTTTATCCAAAATTTTAACCAACTCTCAAAAAAGAGGGTAACCACTAGATTCTTTCACATGGAACCACTAACATTTTCGACTCATTAAGTAGATCACATATCATATACTTCATGTAGGGTTTTGGGACATCTACCTCACCCAGATGGAATTTTACACATCAATAAAAACCTCTTCTTTCTAGTGTTAGGTTCATTCATAAGAAGTCTAGGGTTCAGAATCATCAAAGGGACACACACACTAGTTAACTCAACTCATATACTCAAAATCTGTATATCTAGGTACCCATTATCACATATCTCATTATTCAAAAATTTCAAATTTCCACCTAATTCAGAGGATAGGTACTCTGACCTTCTCCCAAGTCTAGCACACCAACATCAAGAGTTCACCTTAATAATATGTGCCATGTTAGAAGTCCTCCTTTGGAGAGAGATTGAGGCCTATGTTTGTCCTAAGCCATGTCTCAGTTATCATAAATCAACCAACACAATTAGGCACATACAAGCATGTCGGGCCACTAGATATGTGTACCACAAACAAGCAAGACATATGTAAAATACATGGTGCTAATCTAGACAAGGTTGCATGGTCAACACTAATCTCATATCATGAAAACATACTTTGACTCCTCCACAAAGAACTTCGATCATCTTGAAGTAAACTCATATTATCAATATGAAATTTAGATCATCTAGGATACCTACTAGCCTAGCCCTTATAATGGCTCTAGATGATATATATACTATATCTGCAATCCAAACACTCTCATATAGACTCATGTTTCATCTCTTTATCATAGGTCAAATGGACACCTAATTCCTTTCTGTGTGTGGTAGCGTTTTCATACTTATATACCTATCTACATATATTTGAAATCGATTTTCTTTAGTGTTAACACATGCGATTGAAACCAATATATTCCTTTGATTGAAGACAAAACCAAAAGTGAGTTAACACACACCATACAGTGTGTATCTACACTAAGAACATGTTGCAATCATATGTCCATGGTTTTGAATCCTTATGATCTCCCCTTTCTCACTCTCCCAAACCCACATCCCATAATATTGGAAAGAAGAAAGAGAAAAGAAGGCTTTAGGAATCATACAAGTCTAGACCTAGTTCTATAATGTCTAGGTTCTAACCTAGAGGGTAAGTCAATGCTAATCTATAAAGAAGAACATACTAAGTTTCTAGGTTTTTGATGAGGTTGAGAGTTTATTTTGTGTTTCGTGGTAATAAAATGTTTGGTATAGCTATTATTCATGCTCTAATGCCATATGTGATGGAGCCTGACCCTGCCTTCCCGATACCCCTTAGGGCCAGAAGGACATATCCCAACACTCTCATACAATTGTAATATCAAAGAATAAAATGTGGATTCTCCATGGGAAATGGAATCCGAGTAGTTACAAGAGTTAATTTGTAAGAGAAAGGTCTATTGTTCAATTCCCGATGTGGATGGGATTAATAGATTTCCCAATTTAGGAAAAACACTAAAATGTGGAAGTGAAATTCTTAACATACAAGAAAAAACTACTCAATGCATACACCAAAGTCTTAGAATAATTCAACTATTATATTATCACCACATCACTTATTACAGAACTACAATTATATAAGGAAAGTAAATTATACAAGTATGAACATGTAGACTAACTAGAATGTTAATAAAGGTACAATATGAAGACCTACTTATAAACCATCTTCTCCTAAGATATCTACAAACCTTAAAAAATGAGAAAAAAGCATATCAACATACAAGTTGATGGTACGTGGGAATTAATATACATATATTTAAGGTTTTAATATTTTGGAAAAGTTTTATAGAACAAAAGAAACATGTGAAACATCAATTAGTTATTTATAAAATGTAATAATTCATTTTTTCATTTGATTCCTTACACCGAGCGAATCGTAATATAAGGCCTTGGACCAACTTCCCTTTAGAAGGGTTCCATGAGGGACCTCAAGACTAGAATCCAAGAGTTAATCCTATTTTTGTGTGAGGGGACTCAAATGACCAAAGTCATTGAGAAAAACCTATTTCAAGTTTGTATAGTGGAGATTTATATTATGTGTGCAAGTGATAAAATCATCAAGGAAAAACATCAAGTATAGATAACAATCTACATATCAATAGCACACATCATATCAATCATTCTATCAAGATTTTTTTCTTCATATCATTATGGAAACTCCATATATATGAGATAAGAGGTACTTATCATGTAACTAATTATCTAGATCTTAAGAAACCACCTGATTAAAAACATTAACTATCATTAGACAAGTTTCAACACATTTCCTAATCATTAGGTCCATCATTCGGGTTTTAGTCGAGTTATGTTCAAGGTTGGTTATTAACATATTTTGGTGAAATTTTACCAATTTCGGTTTATCATAAAGGTGTTGTCCAAGTTTCAATTAATTTTAAGGTTCCATTCATTTTCTATGATTATTACGAGGTTTATAACACTTATTTGAATTTTAAGGCCAAAAGACTTACGATAGGGCAAACAAGGTTTATGATTCACCAAGTCATGGAATTTAGACAAATAAAGTGATTTAGATCAACAAAATAAGAACATGAGAGGCACGTTGCAAAGCATGTGCATGTTTCCCTAGGTCTAGGTTTCTGATTGTTTAGCATGTGTTCCAACATTTCAACATATATGCACTTATCAACATAGTTCACTTATTTAATTAGTGATCGTCGTAAGGTTTAAGCGGGACATACACATTAATCTAGTCATAAGGATTAGACCATTTTCTCATTTGAAAGGAGAAAAGATAAGATTTGGATCTTCATAAATATTTAGGCACAAGCACACAAAATATATCACAATAGGTCATTATGTGTAGATTTAGTGTGACAGACACCATTGTAGAACAAGATGGATTGATATTAGACATTTAGGTCACAATACATCACAAGATTACTAATTTCAGATATATACTAGGGTTTGGATATGTAATTAGGTCAAATTCAACCTTTAAATAAGGTATTTACATTCAAAGTCATATATAATCCACAACCATGCATTTGGTGCCACATGGACCGAAAAAGTGTCTAAGGAGATTAAGGGTAGGTATTTGTGTCATGGAGGGTATATGTTGTTGATCTTGAGTCAAGATAATTTTTGATATGATATTGGGCCAAGATTAATAATTAGAACAAAGTTGCTCATTAATTTTCAATTAAAACTCATATTAAGTATGTGTTTATTGTGAGTATTGCAAAAAACATAAATCATGGCAAAAAGAAAGGAAAATTACCGAGTTGGATGACCTGGCGCAATTTCATTGGCTCACATGGGTCCACCACATGGCCCCATTGGTCTAGTTCCCTTGACTAATAAACTTGGGAGGGGGTTGTTGGTGTGTATGAGAGGAGTAAGTTGGAACAATTATAACTGTTGGATTTTGACCCAACACCTACTAGCTCATCTTCCATGCTGGAAGATTTCCATGCAACATGTTGGCCCACAATGTCACCACTTTCATCAGATCAAGCATGCTCCAAAGCTCAAGGTCTGAAGGAGGGCTAAAAGGATGCCACCTTCCTTCACCCTGTATCACTAAACTCTTCGGGGGGGTCCACCTTCCACGAGGAGCATGCGAGACATAACACCCAACAAGATGTAGGCGATGGCATCAGGGAGGTAGAGAGAAGGAGTAGGACAGGCTACTATGTGTTACAAACTATAGAATCCATAGGGTAAGGAGGAGATATGAGGGAAAATGAAAGACCAAAAAAGGTTGGGAACGAGAGGGTGTGACCTGGTGTGGCTGACCAAGCAGGGGGCCCTACCGTAACATTGGAGGCAATGGTAGGCACAGATGAAACCTCCCAATCCTTGAATCAAGGACTCCATTCGTGGCTCTTGATCTGAGGGATTTGATTATCTATTGCCAAGATTTTTGGATGGGGCTTAAAGTGGTAGAGAGTGAGGGATTTGGGCCGTCAGTGAGAGGGCCTAGACGAAAGTGGGCCCGAAAGAAGGGAAAAAAGGGGAAATAAGAAGGTATAAGAGGTATACAAGGTCCATAATTCAAATAGTCACAAAGATACTTGATTTTTATAATCATAAATTTTTTATTTTATGCCAAATGAATGTTAAAAGTTCATTTCTAAATGGAGAGATAGATGAGGAAGTCTTTGTGGCTCAGCCTCCCTACTTTGAAATTGAGAAGTATGTCAATCATGTTTATCTTTCGTGTAAGGCACTCCATGGTCTTCAACAAGGTACTAGAGCTTGAAATGAGAAAATAAAGACCTTATTGCATGAAAAATACTATGTCATGAGAAAGTCAGTTCTTCCCTCTTTTGAAAACACACATTTTAACAAAGTTTTTGTTATTCAAATATATCTTGATGATATTATTTTTGTTGCTATTATTTTTATCTTTTCCAAGAGTTTTATTCTTTAGTGATGAGTTAATTTGAGATGAGAATTATGGAGAGATCTCCTTCTTCCTAGGATTCCAAATCAATCAAACAAAGATATGGGAACTTCATCAACCAAGGAAAATACACATGAGAGTTTCTCAAAGTCTTTGGGATGGAAAATTGCATGCTTGTTGATACTCCAAAGTCCAACATGGCCAAGATTGGTAATAATGAGGAAGGAAAATCATATATGAGAAATGACATAGAGGCATGATTCGTTGTCTTTATATCTTATCACCTCAAGTCCCAACATAATGTTTCATTTTGTCTTCTGTGTTATATTTCAATCATTCATAATAAAGTCTCATCCTACAACGGTCAAGGGAATTTTAAGGTATCTAGCCAAGACCCCAAATTTTAGTATATGATATTCAAAGTCAAATGTTTTATGCAAACCTCTATAGTTATGAAAACTACACCAAGTTCTTGATAGATAGAAAGTGCACAAGTGGAAATTGCTTCCTCCTAGGACTGTGCTTAGAATCTTGGTTCTCCAAGAAGCAAACTACATTGGTATATAAATGATTGAGGTTGAATCTATATCTACATAGAGTTGTTGTGTCCAAATTATATGGATGACGAAAATGATCCAAGAACTTGAAATTTATTATAATGCTTCTCCTATCTATTGTGATAATACTAATGCAATCAATTTATCTTAAAATCCTATATTGACAATAGAGATAAACATATGGACATCCACGATCACTTTAATTGTGACCACATTTCTAATATAGATATATACATCACACATGTAGACATTGAAGATCAACTTGCATATATATTCACCAAACCTCTTGTTAGGAAACAATTTAATTTTATAAGATCCAAATTTCTTATAGATACCTTTGATGAATCATGCATGTACCCCCAGCTAAAGAGATCATAAAATGCCTCAATTATACAATGATTGCATATAACATTTCTTGAATTGAATCTAAAAATTCCTAGTTTGAATTCTCTACCATATCATTTTGGATCAAGTTTTCTAAAATGTATTGTTCATTATTTTATCTCTAAAAATGTCCTATGATGTGTCAAATATGATTTTATCTATATGAGACATGTTATGCTAAAACTATAAACTACATAGGTCTCTAGATCTATAAGTAGATATTTTTGGAAGTTTCAATAGAACTTGCCATCGGTTGAGTTTGTCCTTATTAAAATTAGTCAACAAGCTTTCTAGAGGACGTGTTGACACTACCATCGACTGAGCTTCTTATCTATTGAAAGTGGTTGATGACACTATTTGTGAAAACAAAAAGGGTCTACCATATGAGTTAGTACCCTCTCAACTAATCTTGCTCGATTCCTAGACAGAGCATCATCCCCTACCCTCGACCCTCTTTAGAACCTAATGTCCCTCCTCTGCACCTCTAAGACCACTTATGTCTCTATTCCTCACCCTAGATGTGTTGACCTAGAGGTTATACATTGTCCATATTTTGATAATGACTTAACCATTCCATTCATATGTATCTAATATGTGTATTAAAGATTGATTTCAGGTATTAGGTACATGAAAAGGATCCAAAATCAAAAGCCCTAGAATGGCTCAAGTTCAAGTCAAAGAGCTACAAGTGTGTATTTTTGGAAATCTATGTAAATGACCTTAGAACATTTTTGTAATCACTTGTAATGATGAATTGACTTGTAACTTAGATAAGAAAAATGATTGGGACATAAAACACCAAAGTTAATTCACTTTAGATGAATTTTCAAAAGATTGACATAAGGTTGTCAATCGGTCGAGTTTTCCCCAGGACAAACTCATCCGATCCATCTTGATCAATTTTCTAAAGATAGCATCGGTCGTGTTGTGTTTTCACAGAACTCGATCGATCGAGTGCGTGACTAAAACGATCTTCATTGATTGGTCGAGTTTCCTTAGAACAAACTTGACCGACAGTTTGAATATCAATTTTGTCTTTTACTTGATCGTTCAAGTTAACTTTATTGAAACTCAACCGATTGCACTGTACATAATTTTGCAGAAAAAGTGATGTGACCGTTGGTTGTGTTTTGAGCAAAAATAGAGTCGTTGCTTTGAGCAAAAAATGGCTATTTTCATATCTAAGTGTCCCACAACTTAAAGGGGCACCCTCAACTATAAATAGGACCTCTTGGAGTTCATTCCAAGGCTGCTCATTCATTGAAAACTTGGTGCTAGCATGGTTGAGAGTGTTGTAACCCTTTGAGCCCCTTTCTCTATCTACCTTCAAGTCAAATTCGTGAGTATGAGTGAGATAGGTTCCTTTGTAAGAGAGATGCCCCATGTATTGATGTAAAGCTCTCCTCCACCATCTTCCTACCCTCTTTCCTATCAAAGAAAAAGTTGAAGATCTTCTCCAAGTGAAGGAGAAGAGGTTGTTATTCTTCAAGGTTGAAGATGGCAAGGTGTTCTAGATCTCTGAGTGAAAGAAATAGTCAAGGCAAGTGCTCAAGAAAGACAGGTAGTCCCTTGAAAGCTGAAGACTTGAAAAAGGAGTGGGTAAGTCCATTTTGATGGCTGAAGACTCCATGGTTCAAGTGGGTAAGTTCCTTCTATAGGTTGAAGATCTTTGCTTGAGGTACTAAGCCATTGGATGTGTGGTTGTTGTGTCTTGTAATCTTATTGTGGAATATAAGAGTACCAAGATTGCAAATCCTAGAGACTAACCCACTCTAGGTAGTAGACTGACATTGGTCCTAAGTTTAGGACATGGAACAACTCTAAACCACTTATCCAAGTGTTTTCTCTTCCTTGTCTCTCATCCTTGCTATGCATGTTAGATTAAGACATCAAATTGCTACTTTTTAAAGCTTTTACACTTCATATAATTTGGTGGTCTAATCCTTCTTGTGAGATTTGTGAAGCTCTATTCACCCCCTCTCTAGAGCCCTTGATCCAACAAGTGGTATCAGAGAAGGTCTTCTCCAAGCTACTTCAACAAGTAGGAGAAGATGGGCAATTTGGCACTTGGATCCCTCAACCTAGAAGGGAACTTCTCCATGCGACCTTCGGTCTTCGACGACACCAACTTCCTATATTGGAAGAGAAGAATGCAGTTCTACCTTCAAGGCGTGAGCTATGAGATGTGGAAGGTGGTGCACCTCAAGTATGAAGACCCAAAGGGGGAAATCTCCACTGGGACTGAAACACAAATGAAGCAAGCTCAACTCAATGCAAGAGAAATGAGCATCATCTATGCATCCCTCACTCCATCTGAGTTCAACCAGATATCTTCTTGGAACACCACACATGAAATTTGGAACAAGCTTTGTGTCACCTATGAAGGTACGGAGCAAGTAAAAGAAGCTAAGATCTACATGCTTGGTGGGCTACTTGAGAACTTCAAGATGGGTAAGAATGAGAGAGCGGCTGATATGTACACTAGGCTCAATGTGATCATCAATGGATTGGAAGCCCTTGGGTGTGTGTTAGATAAAGGCACTACCAACTCCAAGATCTTGAGCTCTCTTCCAAAGGGATGGGAGCCCAATGTTACATCCATTGAAGAGGTGTACAAGATAAGTGAGTTGTCAACCGAGGAGCTGGTTGGTAACCTTCAAGACCATGAGCCTAAGCTTGATAAGAAAGAAGAAGAAGAAAAGAGAGAAGAGAAGGAGTCCAAAAAGATCATGGACACAGCCTTCAAAGCTCAAATTGAAGAGATGGTTCGACAGCAACAACTTGCTCTCAAGTCCCCTACTCCTTCCTCAAGTGAAGATGAAGGCCCAAATGAGCATGAAGCAAACTACTCCAAGGGCAATCACTACAAGGGGAAGCCTTCTTCATCAACTCTGAGATGCTATGAGTGTGGACAAAAAGGTCATTTCAAGAGTCACTGCTCAAAGGACAAGAAGAGTCATCACAAGAGCAGCCACAAGAAAGACAAGGAGTACAAGAGAGAAGGCAAGTACAAGAGGAAAGAAAAGAAAGAAAGAAGATCCAAAGATGCATCTTGGGAGGAGTCCTCCTCAATCTCTTCAAGCTCCAAAGATGGAGAATGCCACCTTGCTCTCATGGCCTCTACAAGTGAAGATGTAGGTGAGGTAAGTGAAGTCAATTTGCATGAGTTATCTAAGGAAACTCTTATTGATATGCTTAATGATTGCTGATCATCTTTTGCTAAATGCAAATCTAAAAGGAAAAGATTAGGCAAGATAGTAGATGATCTTTATGCTAAAATTGAGATTCTTGATAACAATGAAAAACTGCTCCTTGATAGCATAGATTCTTTGCAAAGGCAATTTCTTAACCTTGAGCTTCAACATAATGGAGTAGAGGTTGAAATGGGGTCTATCTTAAGACTATTGCAGATCTTAAGGAAGACAACCAAAAGTGCCAAGATGAGTTAGATGTTCTTAAAACTAAAAATGTAGAACTAACTCTCATTGATGATGCTAGGAAGTAAGAGATTCATGTTTATCAAAAGGAAATTTTGTTGCTTAAATCTGATAATGCCAAGTTACTTGCTCAAGTTAATGATTTATCTTCAGACTTATTTTGCAAATTAATGAAGTTGCTAGCATAGCTTTAAAATGAGATTCCTTTCATACTAAAGCCCTCTGTTTAGAGGCTGACCTATTGCATGCTAGAGATGATCTTGCTAGTCTTTCTACTATTGTCATTAACCTTAGTGATGATAATGCCAAGTTAATATCTTTGCAAAAGTTTCTTTCGGGAAAGAAATCCCTCAATGATGTCCTAGAACACTCTACCAAACAAATTGGTACTAGTGGTTTGGGATATGATGGGACTGCTCCCAAAGGTAAGAGAAAGAGCAAGAACAAGGCTAAGAAGAAGAGTGTGGAACCTCCTATCTTCCATGGAGAGACTTTCGGCACTAAGAACCCTATGGCATGTATCAATTGCAAATGTGATGACCATTATTCTACTTATTGTCCTTACAAGTCCAAGGGGACCAACCCAAAGATGAAATGGGTCCCTAAGCTAACCCCATATCCCAAAGTTTGAGTTGGGTTCTGACATCCTTCCTTCTTGCAGGTTAAAAAGAGATGGATTGTTGATAGAGGCTTCTCTAAGCACGTGACTGGAGAAATCAGCCATTTCAACAAGTTTATGAAAAAGAAAGGAGGATCGGTAACCTTCGGGAACAACAAGAAGGGTAAGGTCATAGGTGAGGGTGATGTAGGCAATGAGCTATGTATTAAGAATGTTTTGCTTGTTGATGGCCTACATCACAATTTGATTAGTGTAAGTCAACTATGTGATAATGGATATCTTGTGTTGTTTACATCCTTAGAATGTTTGCTTCTAGATTCCCTCTTACATTGTCATATATAAGGGAACTAGAAATGGTAATCTTTATGTTATTGTTCTTGATGCTCTTAATGCCATACTTAATAGATGCTTAGTAGTGGATAAAAATGATATTTCTCTTTAGCATTGCCATTTGGGTCATGTGAATATGCATCAAATGAAGAAGTTGAGCAAAATGGATTTGGTTTGAGGACTTACCAAATTGGATTTTGAAAAGGATGAGGAATGCCAACCTTGTACACAAGGCAAGAAAACCAAATCCTCCTTCAAATCCAAAGGAGTCATGAGTACCAAAAGAGCTCTTGAGCTTCTTCATATTGATCTATTCAGACCAATGAGAATGCAAACACTTTGTGGTTCCAAGTATTGTCTTGTTATTGTTGATGATTTCTCTCGATATACTTGGACCTTCTTCCTCGTCTTGAAGAGTGATACTTTTGATGTTTTCTCTAGCTTTTTCAAATGAGTTGAAAATGAAGCTTCTTGCCGGATTATTTCTATCCACAATGACCATGGGGGAGAATTTGAAAATGATCTTTTTGAACATTTTTGTAAAAAATATGGTTACTCGCACAATTTCTCTTCTCCTCGCACGCCTCAACAAAATGGGGTAGTAGAGAGGAAGAACAGGCCGCTTCAAGAGATGGCAAGGACAATGCTTCTTGAATATGACATTCCTAAGAGGTTTTGGGCCGAAGCCATTAATACCTCCTATTTTGTGCAGAACCGAGCTTTCACACATCCTTCTTTAAAGAAAACCCCCTATGAGCTATGTTGTGGTAGAAAGCCATCCATTGATTTCTTTCATGTTTTCGGATGTCCTTGTTTTGTTTTAAACATGAAGGATTCTCTTGACAAGTTTGATCCGAAATCTTATAAGGCTTTCTTCCTAGGCTATAGCACTACAAGCAGGGCTTATAGAGTCTTCAATATTGTCTAAAATTGAAGAATCTATTAATGTTAAGTTTATTGAAACTAACCCTGTTGTTGGCAAGCATGTTGTTGATAATGATGTTGCAGATGACTTAATTCTTATCTTGAAAGACCTCAACATCGACAACAAAGGTAAGCATGTGATAGAAGTAGAAGAAGAATAAAAAAAGGATCCTACTCCCCACTTTGCAAAGAACCATCCCAAGGAGCTAATCACTGGAAACCCATTCGAGAGAGTGAAGACACGAGCTGCATACAATAAAGAACAAGCACTCCCCGCTTTGCAAAGAACCATCCCAAGGAGATAATCACTGGCAACCCATTCGAGAGAGTGAAGACACGATCTGCATACAACAAAGAACAAGTAGCCAGTGCCTTCATCTCACAACTAGAGCCAAAGAACATCAAAGAAGCCATTGGTGATGATGAATGGATCCTAGCCATGCAAGAAGAGCTAGAGAAATTCAAGAAGAATCGTGTGTGGACTCTAGTGCAAAGACCAAGTGATAGAAAGATCATTGGCACCAAGTGGGTCTACCGCAACAAGCTAGATGAGCAAGGAAAAGTGGTAAGGAACAAAGCAAGGTTAGTATCACAAGCTTACAACCAACAGGAAGGTATTGACTTTGATGAAATGTATGCTCATGTTGCTAGACTTGAATCTATTAGAATGATACTTGCCTTTGCTAGTTACAAAAATTTCTTGTTATATCAAATGGATGTTCAAAGTGCATTTTTGAATGGTACAATCGAGGAGGAAGTATTTGTTGCTCAACCTTCAGGCTTTGAAAATGACAAGCTACCTAATCATGTTTATTTGTTGCAAAAAGCTCTCTATGGACTCAAGTAAGTACCTTGAGCTTAGTATGAGAAATTAAAGAACTTTTTGTTAGACAATTGTTATGTCATGGGCAAAGTCGATTCTACTCTATTTCTAAAACACACTTCTAGCAACTTTCTTATCATTCAAATTTATGTTGATGATATCATTTTCGGCGGGACTGATCTTGATCTTTGCAAGGAGTTTAGTTCTCTTATGCAGAGTGAGTTTGAGATGAGCATGATGGGTGAGTTGACTTTCTTCCTCGGCTTTCAAATCAAGCAAACAAAAGAAGGAAACTTCATCAACCAAGGCAAGTACACACATGAACTACTCAAACGCTTTGGGATGGAGAACATGAAGCCGATGGATACTCCCATGTCCAATACCACCAAACTTGATAGAGATGGAGAAGGTGATAAGGTAGATGAGAAGCTCTATAGAGGTATGATTGGAAGTTTACTTTATTTAACTACCTCTAGACATGATATTATGTTTAGTGTTGGGTTGTGTGCTCACTTTCAATCTAGCCCTAGGAAATCACATCTTATTGTCGTTAAGAGGATTTTGAGGTACTTAGCCAAAACTTAAAATTTTGGACTATGGTATCCTAAGTCAAGGGACTTTACTCTTGTGGCATATAGTGATGCGGATTACGTGGGTTGTTTGGTTGATACAAAATGCACAAGTGACACTTGCTTCCTTCTAGGACCATACTTGGTGTCTTGGTTTTCCAAGAAACAGAGCACCATGGCATTATCAACTACCGAGGCTGAATACATTGCAACCGGGAGTTGTTGTGCCTAGGTCCTATGGATGAAATAAATGCTCCAAGACTTTAACATACATTTTGCTGCTTCTCCTATCTATTGTGATAATACTAGTGCAATCAATCTCTCTTATAATCCTATATTGCATAGTAGAGATAGACATATAGAGGTTCACCATCACTTTCTTCATGATCACATTGCCAAGAAGGATATTTATATCACGCATGTGGACACAAAAAATCAGTTGGACAATATTTGTATGTGATCTAGCTAGAGAGAAATTTAATTTTATTCAATCTAAACTGCTTATTGTTGCTTTGGACGATATTTGTATGTGATCTAGCTAGTTGTTTCCATCATATATGTTTTGCTCATATTTTCCCTACCTTGTCTACCTATATATGCTTAAAATGTGCCTAACTTGCTTGTTAACATGGTTAGCTTTTGCTTGCATTTGGGTTTTTATTGAATATCATGTTTTATCACAAAATAGTACCCAATGATGAGCTACATGTGCCTAAGTATGTTAATTATACATATTAGAATTGAAAAATGAATTTAATTGGCATGTATATGACTAGAAATTAAGATTGACTGTTTTAGGTTAGGTTGACCTTATCTTCGGTCGAGTTTCCCCCAGGACAAACTCGACCGACCAGGAGCCAAGAGATGTTCTTCATAGAACCATTCAGTCGAGTTTCACACTCTCAGAACTCGACCGATCCGCGGGTTGAGCCAACTTTAAGTTACGAGCGGCTGACTATTTTCCCTCTCAACTAGAAAATAGCTGACTGATTCATCATCCTCAAGCCCTAAGCTCTCAACCCTAGCCCTAAACCTCCCATTCCCAGCCATTTCCTGACTTAGGTAGCTTGTCCTAGACCTTCCCGGGCGATCCTTGGTGGTTTTGTTCGGCTTTTACAGTTTGTTTTTCTTGTTTGCACATTTTCTTCCTCTATTTCGCCTCCATGGCCTCCTAAAGAAGGAAACGACCTACTCCAAGCAATGCACCTACTTCTTCATCCTCTAATCACTTGATTCCATTTGATGATACGTCGTTTATATCGATAGAGGCTGTAAATCGGTACAAGGAACTTCTTCCTCGAAGCCCTTTCCCTTTTTGTGCCTTAATCGAGCCTTCTCCTAGACATTAAGTGATTATTGATCAAGTAGCTAGGTTGCTATCCGTCCACCATCTATTCACCCTACCTTCGAACGTGATTGCTTTAACAACTCAATGACGAGCACTAAGGCAGTTTATGAGTTCTATGCGAATTTGCGTTGGAACTACGACTCGCTTATCCCCCCGTCGAATACTCAAGTGATCCTCACATCGATGATCGTGGGTCACCGTTTCCAAATCTCCGAGGACACTTTAAATGTCTTTCTTTCCGGAAACGAGGCAAATTAAACCTGGCGAAAGGATTATGGAGAGTATTTTGATCTTCTTGACTCGACAAATTTCTACAAACAACATGAATTGACCTTACCGGACATTCGTTGTTATTTGAAGAAACCTAATGTGCCTTACAAGAAGAAGTCCACCCTGCCTTCCTCCTCCCTTGACCTTAGGAAGCACATATTGTCTTTAGTGATTAACTGTAATGTCCATCCAAAAAAATGGACATTGCAGAGAACACTGTTGTCATTATGTATTGCTTGTTAGAGAACATCGATGTCAAGTGGGCCAGATATATTTTACAACATATGACCTGCTTCAACACTGGTAAGAACATAAAAGGCACCCACCCTCCCTACCTGGCTTTGATTTGTGGCTATTTCAAGTTCGCCGTTGACAAATTCCTCTTTTCTGATTTCCATTACCCGGTCGCCAGAAAGGGTGTTTGCATCAGTGAGACCACACTTCAAAAGTCAATGCCTATGTTTTCCTCCACCCCCAATGCTTCTACCTCTGCCTCAGCTTCTGTAGCCCCAACCTCCTCCACTAGAGCTCCACCACCGCAACCTCCTCCTAGACCTAGTCGTGCTTCGTTCCGTGCATCAAATGAAACCCTTTTGGGCTACATGATGCACCAACAAGCATATAACCAACATGTTTAGGACCATCTACATCAGGATTTGTGTTCCATCATGTCTACCATGAACCTATCCTATGCTCACCCCTATCCCACCTACCAGCCCTACCCCGGTAGTGATTATGCTTCCTATGCATATAAACATTACTACCCCACTCTGGAGCCTTCCGTTGTTGCTCCTCCACCTCCGCCACCTTTTTCTACTGGTAGCTCTACTCCTGTCTACCTACCGTTGCCTGTTGGTCCCATGGCCACTCTGCTTGCCATCCTTGGAGAGTCTACTATGTCCTTCCCACAGGCCAATGAGCTTCACGCTCTTGGTATGCCTTGGGATGAGAAGAATGCTCATTGGCCCGGTCACTCTTTTGGACCTCCTACCGATGAGGAGATGCCAGACCAGGCTGATGATGCTGAGGCTGATGATGTTGATGATGACGGTGATGGCAGGGATGCTTCAGACGACGGTGATAGTGATGGTGCTGACTCCGGTGATGATGGCACTACTACTCCACCTTCTAACGGAGACGAGGACTACATGCCTGTAGATGATGATGATACTGGGGATATAGATAGCTTAGATGTTTAGGTTGTTTCTTAGTTTGTAGTCTAGCATTCTTATCATATACATCTTTCTAGACTATTTTGTATAAGAAACATCTTGGCACATATATCTGAGCTGTACTATCTTATCTTTGTTTTCATCACCTTATGCTTGTAGTTACTCTCATGTAGACATATCTCTGAATTGTAATATATCTGATGTGCACTCTGGCCTTTTACTCTGATCTATTGTATGTTTTGGTGCCATCTTCTGCCATATTTTTTATTACAACTTAGATTGTATGTTATCTTCTATCTCTGTGTGATATATGTAATGTGATTGCTTGTTCTTTCTGCATATGTGGTTGTTTGTATTTTGGAGAAGACCTGAGTTTATGCTCTTCTACCCCCCCCCTACTTTTTTATAATGTCAAAAGGGGGAGAGATATTTCAAGTCTTGAAACTCAATCATATTGTTATTCATTGTTATACTACTGCTTTTTGCTTGTGAGATCCTTTTCTTGTTCATTCACTATTCATCATGTGAACTTGCAAAGGACTACATACTACATGTATATTGTTATTGCTATGTGTAGATAGACTAACCATGCAATTTAGAGGAAGCATAGATTGAGGGGGAGCAATTCACATTGTTCGTATCATGAATCCCCCTAATTCATAAGGAAAAGGTATAACTTCTACATCCTTTTTCAATATGTTTGAGGAATGGTTTGTCATTGTCAAAAAGGGGGATAATGTTGACCTAGAGGTTATACATTGTCCATATTTTGATAATGACTTAACCATTTTATTCATATGTATCTATGTGTATTAAAGATTGATTTCATGTATTAGGTATACGAAAAGGATCCAAAATCAAAAGCCCTAGAATGGCTCAAGTTCAAGTCAAAGAGCTACAAGTATGTATTTGTGGAAATCTATGTAAATGACCTTAGAACATTTTTGTAATTACTTGTAATGATGAATTGACTTGTAACTTAGATGAGAAAAATGATTGCGACATAAAACACCAAAGTTAAATCACTTTAGATGCATTTTCAAAAGATGGACATCAGGTTGTCAATCGGTCAAGTTTTCCCCAGGACAAACTCAGCTAATCCATCTTGATCAATTTTCTAAAGATAGCCTCGGTCGAGTTGTGTTTTCACAAAACTCGACCAATCGAGTGCCTGACCAAAACGATCTTCATGGATCGGTCGAGTTTCCTCATAACAAACTCGACTGATAGTTTGAATATCAGTTTTGTCTTTTACTTGATCGGTCGAGTTAACTTTATTGAAACTCGACTAATTGTACTGTACAAAATTTTGCAAAAAAAGTGATGTGACCATTGGTGTGTGTTTTGAGCGAAAATAGAGTTGTTGCTTTGAGAAAAAATGGCTATTTCCGTATCTAATTGTCCCACAACTTAAAGGGGCACCCTCAACTATAAATATGACCTCTTGGAGTTCATTCCAAGGCTGCTCATTCATTGCAAACTTGGTCCTAGCATAGTTGAGAGTGTTCTAACCCTTTGAGCCCCTTTCTCTCTCTACCTTCAAGTCAAATTCGTGAGTATGAGTGAGATAGGTTCCTTTGTAAGAAAGCTACCCCATGTATTAATGTAAAGCTCTCCTCCACCATCTTCCTACCCTCTTTCCTATCAAAGAAAAGGTTGAAGATCTTCTCCAAGTGAAGTAGAAGAGGTTGTTGTTCTTCAAGGTTGAAGAAGGCAAGGTGTTCCAGATCTCCGAGTGAAGGAGATAGTCAAGGCAAGTGCTCAAGAAAGATAGGTAATCCCTTGAAGGCTGAAGACTTGAAGAAGGAGTGGGTAAGTCCATGTTGATGGCTGAAGACTCCATGGTTCAAGTGGGTAAGCTCCTTCTATAGGTTGAAGATCTTTGCTTGAGGTACTAAGCCCTTGGATGTGTGGTTGTTGTGTCTTGTAATCTTATTGTGAAATATAAGAGTTCCAAGATTGCAAATCCTAGAGACTAACCCACTCTAGGTAGTGGACTGTCATTTCTCCTAAGTTTAGGACATGGAACCACTCTAAACCACATGTCCAAGTGTTTGCTCTTCCTTGTCTCTCATCCTTGCTATGCATGTTAGATTAGGACATCAAATTGCTTCTTGTTTAAGCTTTTACACTTTATATAATTTGGTGGTCTAATCCTTCTTGTGAGATTTGTGAAGCTCTATTCACCCCCCCTCTAGAGCCCTTGATCCAACAAGATGTTGATTCTAGGTCTCCTTCCTCACCCATTCAAGCATTCTTACCTATAAGAGAATGGATACCACTCCTAACCCTAAAGGTATGAGAGGTCCTTTGATATCCTTATTTCTCCTCTCATGCCATCTCTATTAATAAAGATACTTCTTTCATCATGTCCAGAAAGTAACCTCAAACAAATACATATTCCATTAGAATCCCTTAGCTTTCAGACCATATCGAGATGTTCGGTTGAAGGACTATGGTATCTTTTACTTGTTTCACATTCAACACCTTTTCTCTCCTCATTACCTCCCCAAATTAGGAGATATGTGATCAGAGAAAAAAACTTAGTCAATGAATTATAAGATAAATTGATGTGAAATTACACCTCAAAGATCCCTCACAGATAAACCTATCTCTATGAAGTCTATAACATCCAGATCTATTTGGAAGTGACTAAGAAAAGTTTGAATGACTATTTCAATTAGTCAGGCACAATATACAGGTGGGATGATACCTATTCCAAGGTTATAGAACATATGGACATGACAACCTCTACAATGTCTATGAGGCCAATTCAATATTCATGATGTGTACTGATACATCACACTCGTATGTCCAACCTTTCCTATTGTATCTTACACCCTAAGGCTAGGATCATAGATTTGATTTTAAACAACAATATACACCACAAAAAGACCAAACAAACATTGTTGAAAATTCAGTTGAGGTTACCTACTACATGTTGAAGGCTACTCAAGTCAAATTGACTAGATATATACTCCATATACCTTTCTTTGAATCAGAGTAAAACTTACATGAGACCCATTAAACCTATCCCAATCTGATATGTGGAGTGTTTCAACACCACACTGGAAAATCCCTGGTCACTGATTTGAAGTGCACTGCATTAATAAGATGAATGGTGATTAGTAAAATCTCCATAAAGAGATTCTTGATCACACTAAGTAATCCATCTATACTTTTGGTGCTTCATCCTCAAGGTATACATGTGTTGCCACTCAACCCACCTAGTGTACAAATCCACCCATGCCTTCTCATCCCACCAAGGATCCCTTCTCTATATCCTCTAAACAACTCATGTGATATATAATGCATGAGAATTCTTACCACTCTAATGTCAAAACCCACCTGCTTGATAACCTCCACCATGGACATCTCGTGTCCTCACCCTACACAACCTACCACCCATCCCTATACACTACTAATTATGGCACCTATACCTAGAACCAGTTCGATTCCCCTTCCCAATTACCACAATATGCTACTACCAATGATCCCCTCTGTTGCTACCACCTATGCTCCCCCTACTTGCTATTGTTGATCTATTATTGTCCTCACCCCATAAGACTGCACATCATACATATGCACCTTACATCCCAGATATTTCCATGGCCCTTATCCCATCCAATGTCATGCCTAAGGTTCTCTAGGACTTGGATTAGTCTTCCAAGACTCAACCAAACTAGAACAAGGACAAAGGCTATGATTGATTGTGACATAATGACATGACCACAATTCAATGCTAGGTGGTGTGGTAGTTCCTCTGCCAGTGTGGTTAAGTCTATGGATGGGGTTATTATAGGTGCTAAAGATTAGAGTAGTGAGCATGAAGCTGAATCTATGATGATAGAGAGGATGATAAATAAAAATGTCTTCATAAGGAAGTACCAAGGCGTCCTTGTAAAGCTTATGTTATTTTTTGCAAATTATTTTGAGAATATATAAACAACTCCTATGCACATTTTTTTAGGTAATCAGGCACAAATATATGCACTGGAAACAAAAATTTAAATGCATGATTCCCTAAACTAGAATAATTGCATCAACAACAATGTATCTAGGAAGGAAGGTTTGCAAGGTTATACCTGCTCCTGGAGCAAGTCCAGTGACATTACACTTGCAATAGATTCTTCTTATTTAGGCAGTAACATGCTGCTTCAGCAACATCAACACTCGAATAGTCATCTTCATCGGCCTCCTGGTGCAACACCATGGACAGCAGTTGATGATGTCCTTCAAGTGACAAACAAAAACCTCCCACCTCTAGAGTAGTCCACGCAGACCATCAAAAACTCCACGTTGCACTACTTGAGCTAACACGAAGGTGTTTTCCCCTTCTATCAGTGTACTAGTCACCAACATGCTCTCCCACAACTTATCTGAGTTGTTCTCTCCCTCGCAATCCCTCCCTTTGATGTGTAGGACTTGCTTGGGTTCTATATTGGTTACCACAACCAGAGAGGACCACAATTGTTAGAGCAACTGATTCTCAAGTGTATATCTTGGAAAGCCCCCAATTCCCCTCTATTTATAGGAGGGATTAGGGCCAGGGATCCCAATCAGTATGCGAGTAGAAGGGCCTGAAATTTTCATGAATCTTAGATCTTGTGATAGGTGAACCGATCAGTTCACTAGTTCACTGGTCATCTGTCATAATGAGAAGATCATTTCACTCAGTGAGCTGACCATTTCATAGTTTTTTTTACCGTGATTGAATTGACAATTTGTTTATAATTAATGTCCCATATTAATCTTTGTACCAATTGAATTTAACAAGTGAAACGATCAACTTTTCTCATGATTTGGGAAAGTCACTAGAAGCTTCAACTGGCTTGACCGAGCAGATCGGTTCACTAGGTGAACCGGTCGTCTCACCAACTTGAGCCAACCAGTTCACCTAGTGAGTCGATCGGTTGGTGTCCCGAGTCATGTGGAAATCAGTCAATTCAATTTTCAATCAAATACTCCAATCAGTCAGTTCAACACTTCAACTTGATGGTTCTGAGTCCAGTCAGTTGATCTATTATTTAAGTGAATACCTAAAAACCTTTAGTATTCAATCTAAACATCATTTTCTAATATACTCCTTCAATCCAAGTGTATCCTATGTGTGTGACCCTATAGGTCTAGAATTACGTTGGTAGTGAATTTCCATAACAAACTTATGACATCACAAGCAAAGAGGGGTGCCTAGTCACACATGATTGCTAGCCAAGTAATTGGGAAAGTTGGAGAACAACTTCAACCTACAATCCATGATTAGTGTTACCGTGATTGTATAGTTCCTTTGTCTCTGACATCTAGATTGAACTCAAGGCATGAAATCGTCATCCTCTCAACAATTAATCCATGTTCCTTGAAATAGAGAAGACTGTCTAAGTTGCATGTGAGTTCACATATCACATATCGAATCACATGGGTATGGGTGTACATTTCTCAGTCTCACTTATCAAGATGCCCTGGATATCAATTTTCTATAGGAGGGAAAAATCCCATCTGCATCACTCACACTCAATCCCCATGTGTCACAGTGAACCCAATCATCACCATTATGGAAACCCTTATTTAGGATTACGTTGGATGATGTCAAACTATATGAACAATATGTGATGAATGTAGTGATATTAGGTATAAGAACCAAATTCACCACTATCACTATGAGAGATGAATCTGACTACCATTCCATGGTCTCCATGTATCACTCTCATGGTGGGTCTGTCCAACACACTATTCTTTAACATGTATCTGTGTGTTTGAGTTGATATCACATATCATGACTAATGAGATTCTGTCAACATTCAACATACACTCTAGTCTTATGTATTACTGTTTTCTATTTTTTTTATAGAAATATCTGACTAGGGACATAAGAAGAATGTATGAACTCTTACCATTTGAATGATCTCATCGTTCAAGTCAAGTACTTGAAAACATATGACATCACAAAAACAACATTCTTTAGACACCTATCATATCAGTGTCATCATCTAATGATTGAGACAAACATAATAGATGGAATTACCTTTTATCATTATCTAATCAAGTATCTAATGCCAAATTCCAGTCATCATATGATTGCCTCTCTAGGCATACATACCAACACATTCATGATTTGCATCATAGTGTTCACGTAATTGTAATGCCCCTGACCTAGCTTAATGCTAAATTGTGTTTACCTTGTTTCATAAGATGCTTAGAACTTTAAGCTAATGCTTTGGGATGTTTTGTTATAATATGATATGATTATGTTTCAAGTTTGGTCCTGTTTAAATGCTGAATGAGCTATATTTTCCTATTTTGGACCAAAATGCAACTTACCCATGTTGAGAGGGTAATATTGCACATTCTCACATGTTGAGGATGTTTCTTATGCTTTAGCATCATGATAGAGAATATGTTGGAATGGGGCGCATTGTTTGTACCATAGTTGAATATGTGACATCATCAAGTGTTATTAGGGTTATAGGGTTACTTACTTGATATGGTGACTAACTTAGGGCTTGATGTTGCGATCAATACACCACTTGTGACGAGGGTCGTGACTGAGACACATGCTTGGGGTGCATGGTTGTGACTGATACATCTTTGGGAAGGTGGGTCGAAATATCTTGTCACCTAGTGTCTCAACCTATGCACATATGAGACCTAGGGTTTCAACCCTAAGGTGTCTCGATCGAGACAAATATGGATGAAGTGTCTCGATCAAGACAAGAAGCCAACTGACACTAGAGGTCACAACACATCTATTGGATAGTCATGGATAATTAGTATTTATGCATGTGAGTGGAGGAATGGTTAAACATTTGAAGAACATGTGCCCTATGATGATCTAATTTATTGACACCTCAAAAATCTCTACCTCCATCTGCCTTTGGATATATAACCTATCCTCTTCACATGAAAGTAATCTTTTCAGCCCTAAAACTCTTTATTCTACCTTGAGATCGTCTTTGGAGCTTCTGGAGTAGGAGAGGTCAGATCTTGAATACTTGGTTGGTCGATCCATGATGCTTGTTGAAGATCTTGCGTTGAGATCAATCGTTGGTGGTGATTCTTGGAGGATCATCTCTTGGTAAGTGATCTTCCTTTAGATCATGTTTCTTTTATGAAACTCCTTCATATTCTTCCTCCTCCTTGGCCATGTATCCTCCATCTGTGGTGGTTATTCTTTGAGATATTTTCCTTACAAAGATCATAAGTTTGGGTTATCGTGGTGAATTTGAGTGAAAGATGATCCATTCTCTTTCCCTTTTCTTTTTGGTTCGTCTAAGATCTATTTCTTCTCTTTTTTGAACTATCACTTGATCGTAGATTTCTTCTTCTCGGAGGTGATCCTTTTGCCAATGTTTTGAAGCTCGGTTGAAGCTTTTGGAGCTTTGAATCTTGGGAGTTTGTTTCTCTCCAAAAATAAGCCAAGATATATATGTGTTCATGCATGGACATGTGTCAACCATGCATGGCCACATGTCACCTAGTAGCATATGGTGAAGACACCTCTTATATACTCTTTCTCATGAACCCAACTATATACCTTTCCTTTCACCCACTTATGGAAGTTTACGAACCCCACAACTCTCTTTCCTTGAGATATCATGTATATCCTCTTAGATATCATGCATAGTGGCTTAAGGAGCAAGGGAAGCTCGAACAACAAGCTTAAGGTAAGTCCATGGTCATCTTCAACCTTGGTTGAAGCATGATTTTGGGTTATAGATACTCCTCTCTTTTCTTCTTCACCAAGTTCTTAACTATGGTGATTCCTTGTATATAAAGGAGTTGTGAATGAGCCTTGGACCTTGGATAAGCTCATCTTCAACCCTAGGAACTTGAAGCTTTGGATCTTAGAGCTTTGAAGTTTTTCATAAGGGGGGTTATATAACTTGAACCCAACTATGTTATTATTCACTTTCAATATTGTTGAACTTGTTGATCTACTTTCAATTTAGAATTCCTTTGATAAATTGATGATCCTTCGAGTTCCAAAAGTATCTTAGGACAATTGTACATGATCTAAAATAGTAAAAATAAGAATCTAGAGTTTGATGATGATGACATCATCAAAGCCTAACCCGGTATTGGTTTGAAGACCCTCTAACCCGATATGGTGAGGAGAATACACCATTAGCATGATATGGTGATGAGTAGGTACCTGTTGCACGTTATGATGATGAAGTGCACACCTTGTGCACGATATGTTGTTAAGCAAACACCATGTGCACGATATAAGGTCAAGTATACACCTTATGCACGACATGAAGTCAAGCATATACTCCCACCCGATATAACAAACTCTAGGTGATAAGTAAATCTGACATGTTGATATGAACACACCACAAACATGAGATAGTGAGAAGTGTATACCTCATGGGTAATATGATTAAAACATATACAAACATGAGCATGATATGGGGTCAAGTAATCACCTCCTACATGATATGGTGTTAGGAATATACCTTAACCCAATATGGGTTGAAACCCTAGTTGATGACATAAAACCTGATATGTCAAACCCAAGATGATGGGTAACTCGATATGGAGATGAGTGATACCCCATGAACGATATCAGTGATACCTACATATACCTTGTGCACGATGTGCATTCAAGTCCATACTTCATGGACGATATGTTGTCAAGTGTATACTTTAACCGATATCGTGTTGTCTAGCATGTCTTCCAAAAATATGATAGGACTGGTCCTTTGAAGGTATGAAAGAATATGCACATCATGGTCTACCCAATATGCCAACCCGATATGTTAGTCAACATGATAACCCGATATGATAAATCATAGAACCCGATATGGTATTGTGTGTAGATCACTAAAACAATACTATGATGAGGCATATACCCCATGCACGATATGGTGCACACCTTGTCCATGATATAGTAGCAAGCACACTCTTGTACTCGATATGAGGTCAAGCATATAGCTCATACAATATATGAATCTAATTTGAGATGATAAGATCTAAGTGATAGCCAATCCAATATGGATACACATTATGGTGTTAGGGGATGCACCCTAAACACTATATGGTGATGTGGTTACACCACATGCCCAATAGGGATACCCGATATGATGTTAAGGTTGTATCTCAAGCACAATATGGTAACATGCACACATCTTGATACCCAATATGGTGGGAAAACTTCAATCATAAATACTTGATTGAGAGACCTATGTTGTGTGTTGTGTCAAATGCAACATCAAAAGATAATGAGTTTAGTGCAATTTGATAATGGTGATGTGATATACCTTAAAGAGGAGTATAGAGCCAACTTAATAAAAGTATGGTGCAATCAACATCCTAGTAAGGAGGAAAGAGAATCTTATATTTAAATAACAATCATGTAACAAATATATGTTGATACTCCTAAATGAGTGGAGTATGAATTAGGGTTTGATTTTTGATAACATGATCTTGAATCCTTAATTCGTTAATAAGGGGAAAACCTAACCCTAATGAAGGGTGATGGTATGCACTTACAACCCTAATCACTTAGATTGAGAAATCCTAACCCTAATAATGGGAAGGATGTATTCCTCTTATATCACATAGTGATGATGTGAATTTGAAACCCTATTTGGTTAAAATAGGCAATCCTAACTCTAATAATGGGAAGGATGTATTTCTCTTGAATTGCATAGTAATGTCATATACTGCTAGAGTTTTTATCATGAATTGCAAACTATTCAAGAATCATGAGATGATAAGCATAGCCAAGTATGCGCTATGATGTTTCATATGATACAGATTTAAATGAGCCTTGTGAGCCATGTTAAATATCTATACAACAAGTATAATGATTATACAGTCTGATATCTTAAAATATAGTTGTTGCCTAGTGAGAGGTGACAAGATACTTAATGGACCATGTGAGCTATGTGGAATATTTGTACAACACGTGTAATGAATACCTTGGTCTGAGGAACTAGAGGTAACGATTACCTATTATAGAGGTAACAATGTTTAGTAATGATCTAATGGTTTGAATGCCCAGATCCAATAATCCTATTGATGATGATGTTAAGGGATAAGAATTCCCCGTAATATGATAAGAGATCCCAAGTGTTATGAATCTAAATGTGTTCCAAAGATTAGAAAAGTACTTGATAGATGTATTACACCTTTCTTTGTAGCATTTGTTTATGATTGATGCCTATAACTTGTTTGATGCTAAAAGAATATTGTAATACACTTAATATATCATTAGGAACCGTAAAATGTAGTTGTCCTGACCATAGATCCATCAACTTTAGAATTTTCTAAAATGGTGAAATGGGTATTTCCCACGGGATTACCTAGAGCACATATGTTTAAATATGCGGGGGCGTGAGCTTGGACAACCATATGTTGATTGATCCCCTTACGTCCACGATCTTGGGGATTGGCTATATGCCATATCCTGGCTCGAGTGCGACAACGGTGTAGACTCAATAATGAGAATGATGAACTGGCTCATGGCTCAGAGTATGGTTATGTACCATAACTCAATGAATCTAGGGATGGATAACTGAAATCTCCCTTAAGAGAGTGCATGTTGTGGCTGTAGCTCTATAGCGAAGATGCCACTATACCTTGGCAAGCTATTTTGCAGTTTGACACATGATATCATTGTAAGTGGTCTCATACTAATTGAGATGGGTGAGGTCATGGCAGCCAGCTCTGCCACTAACCTTGTATGGTACCCATTCTTAACGTAATCGTGGTCAGTTGGAGCATGAACGGTATACTTCGTCCCCTCAGGGCATAAATGTAAGGAGGAAGGATCACCCCCTTGCAAAAAATTCAAAGAATAAAACATCCATTCCAAACACACTCAAATGTATGCTGTAATGGGTGCAAAATTTTCAAACTTCAATAAATGGTATTCAAAACAACCAACGTATAACAACGGAATAAAAATATTGACTATATTCAATTTATCACAAAGTTATTACAAGAGTACATCATAAAATTCTATAAGGGTTTACATATATGATACTACATAAGGATCTAAGTAGAGGGAAGTCTATACTACTACAATCTTGTCTCAAAGCAACATCTCCATCAACTGAATCCAAGCCAAAAGCTAAGATCTTCCTTGTCTTATCCATCACCTTGCTCAACACCTAGGTGGTTGGGAAGGCACCCAACAAAAAGGGAAAGGGAAGAAAAGTATGTGTCACAAAACTAGTCTAGGATATCAAGATAAGTAAATCAAATAAAAATAGGCTAGGGTTTATCATATGATGAAGATAACAAGAGTATGAGGCTATATATCAAAGAAGCTTGCCATTAAGAAATATAATAAAAAAAAGATTTGTATGTAAATTAGTTATGTCTACCTAACTAAGTAGGGTTGAGGCACCTACCAGACCTCTAACCTTAGGTGAGGGGAGAATAAGACATTCCCAGTCACCTACAATATTATGGGGAGAATAAGACATTCCTCATGGAGATTATTTACATGCCCTCTGTGGATGATTGTACATAAGTACCGCTACTTTAAATTAAATAGAACATAAATCTACATGCTAGAAAAAGTAGTCATGGCAATAATAATCATATGAATCAATAAGCATGGCAGTGGGGTACAAGACCCAAGAATAATATTCCAAAACTGATTTATAAGTATAGCAAAAGATTCAAGAGTATATGAAATAGGGTTTAATAAAGCCTCATTATAGAAAAGTAGGTTAAGGCACAATTATTCCCAACTTAAGGTGTAAATGAACATACATAAAGAGGGATTGCACATACATAAAGATGGATTGCAC
Organism: Alisma plantago-aquatica; assembly: GCA_963693085.1. NCBI lineage: Eukaryota > Viridiplantae > Streptophyta > Magnoliopsida > Alismatales > Alismataceae > Alisma > Alisma plantago-aquatica. Next base: position 1,125,129,397 of record OY856409.1, on the reverse strand, counting down.
ATACATAAAGAGGGATTGCACATACCTCTCTTAATGATATCAATGACTAACTTTCACCACTTTAATTGAGTCCAAGTTCCACTTTGCCTATTTTCAATGTATTAACATGTATTAGAGTACATAGTGCACATTAACGTATAAAAACCCTAATTTCAGAACTTTTTAGTAAAATTCGGATTTATCTTTTGAAAATATCACCAATGAACTTATTAGGTTCTCTTGATGAAGAAAACATATTTTTATGTTAATTTTGGAGTTATGATGATTAAGATGTAATTTGTATGGATTTTATGCATTAAATTCATTTTACAAAAACCACCCTTCGTTAAACCATGAAATCAGACCTTGAAAATATTTTTTTTAGATAGAGATTAATTTTTCAATTCCAAAACATATTTATTTTCCAAATTTGGATAAGTGGATTAGAAGATATGAATTTTTCAATACTGATCAATAGGAAATTGCCACATCATCAAATCGATCGAGATAATTGAAGAGAGAGGGAGAGGGAGAAAACACCATTTGACCCAAGATCAGGTTTGAAGTTGTATAGGTAACCAAACTAGAGCTTCTAGAGAAGGTAAAATAGCAAGAAACCAAAACCCTAGAAGAACATGGTAAAAAGAGATGGAAATCATCGATTTTTAAACATAGAAGCATGAGTTTTAAGCATGTACTAAGCACTATATGAGAAGGGGGTTAAAAAAACTTGCCTATAGGAAGGTAAGAAGGTCCAAACAGAAAGGATCCTAAGATTAAAAGGTCTGGTTGCTCCAAGCCAAGCTCCTTTCTGAGAAAAGATCACCTTCTCCACTTTAGAGGTGCAAACCCTAGCAAAAGAGCATGGAGATGAGATGTTTTAGGGTTCTAGGTGGAGTTTTACCATGGAAGGTCATTCTTCCGACCTGGAAGAAGGTGAGAGGAATACTAAGGTGGGAGGAATACTAACAACATGAAAACAGGGAAGGAAAGGAGTAAATTTACTAGTTTTGGTCGAAATCACAAAGGAGGAGCTTAAGAAATCCTAAATAGTGAAATTTGGAACCCTAGTAGCCTTCTTCACCAAGGTAGGCACCCTCTTTTACCTTGGGACAACAAATTCATGGCCAAACATATAAGGGACGATGATCTAATCTGTGGGAAATAGAAGGAGAGGATTTCTTCTTGGATTGGGAGGTGGGAAGGGGTATGCATGGCTTTATAAAGAAGGGGGAAAGTATGAGGTGTCTATGTGACTTTCCATGTGTCCTTAGGCTAAGGCTTCATGGCCATGTAAGAGGACAGCTCATAGACTCTTCTTGTATATCAAAGGTTGGTCCTAAAAGCCCGTGGAGTCTTCTAAGCCATCCCCACCATCCTTCAAACAAAGAAATAACCCCATTGGTTGATAGCTTTTAAAGATAAGCACATTTATAAAGAGGGTAATCCATATAATGCCCTTGGAAAGTAACACCTTCAAACCAAGGTGCAACTAGGTGCCCCATGGTTCAAAAACTCAACAATGGTAAGGGAATATCTAAATATTATAATGCATGTAACAATTTACAAAGAAACCCTCCCAATTTGGTAAATTGCATAACATTTCAAAATGTGCATATAATTGCATAACTTGTACAAGCAACATCCAAATTGGACCAAACGTGAAACTTAATCTTTTCTCATGATTTAAAAACACTTCACAAGGTTATATTAAGGTTTAGATTACTTAATTATGGTTATTAAGCTTGTTTAATACAATTAATCAAGGTTTAGGGCCTTGCACTTCTAGGACAAATTAATATACCATTACTCTTCTAAAGTGGTGATTTTACATTTTAGAGGTTGATGATGATAACATCATCAAAGCCTAACTTGATATTGGGTTGAAGACCCTCTAAACTGACATGGTGAGGAGAATACACCATTAGCATGATATGGTGATGAGTAGGTACCTCTTGCACTTTATGATGATGAATTGCACACCTTGTGCACAATATGTTGTTAAGAATACACCATGTGCACGATATAAGGTCAAGTATACACCTTATGCATGACATGAAGGCAAGCATATACTCCCACCCGATATAACAAACTCTAGGTGATAAGTAAATCTGACATGTTGATATGAACACACCACAAACATGAGATAGTGAGAAGTGTATACCTCATGGGCGATATGAGTAAAACATATACACACATGAGCACGATATGGGGTCAAGTAATCACCTCCTACATGATATGGTGTTAGGAATATACCTTAACCCGATATGGGTTGAAACCCTAGTTGATGATATAAAACCCGATATGTCAAACCCAAGATGATGGGTAACTTGATATGGAGATGAGTGATACCCCATGAACGATATGAGTGATACCTACATATACCTTGCGCATGATGTGAAGTCAAGTCCATACTTCATGGACGATATGTTGTCAAGTGTATACTTTAACCGATATTCTGTTGAAACCCTAGATGTAATGAAACCTGATACACCCTATCTTTTGAGTGAAGGATTTTTGTGAAAGAGCCCAAATTGATATCTAGCTTGTCGTCCAAAAATATGATAGGACTGATCCTTTGAAGGTATGAAAGAATATGTGCATCATGGTCTACCCAATATGCCAACCCGATATGTTAGTCAACATGATAACCCCATATGATAAATCATAGAACATGATATGGTATTGTGTGTAGATCACTAAAATGATACTATGATGAGACATATACGCCATGCACGATATGGTGCACACCTTGTGCATGCTATATTAGCAAGTGTACTCTTGTACATGATATGAGGACAAGAATATAGCTCATACACGATATGAAGCTAATTTGAGATGATAAGATCTAAGTGATAGCCAATCCAATATGGATACACATTATGGTGTTAGGGGATGCACCCTAAGCACTATATGGTGATGTGGTTACACCACATGCCTTAATTAGGATGAAAGAGAAACTTATATTTAAATAACAATCATGTAATAAATATATGTTGATAATCCTAAATGAGTGGAGTATGAATTAGGGTTTGATTTTTGATAACATGATCTTGAATCCTTAATTCGTTAATAAGGGGAAAACCTAACCCTAATGAAGGGTGATGGTATGCACTTACAACCCTAATCACTTAGATTGAGAAATCCTAACCCTAATAATGGGAAGGATGTATTCCTCTTATATCACATAGTGATGATGTGAATTTGAAACCCTATTTGGTTAAAATAGGCAATCCTAACTCTAATAATGGGAAGGATGTATTTCTCTTGAATTGCATAGTAATGTCATATACTGCTAGAGTTTTTATCATGAAGTGCAAACTATTCAAGAATCATGAGATGATAAGCATAGCCAGGTATGAGCTATGATGTTTCATATGATACAGATTTAAATGAGCCTTGTGAGCCATGTTAAATATATGTACAACAAGTATAATGATTATACAGTCTAATGTCTTAAAAGATAGTTGTTTCCTAGTGAGAGGTGACAAGATACTTAATGGACCATGTGAGCTATGTGGAGTACTTGTAAAACAAGTGTAATAAATACCTTGGTCTGAGGACCTAGAGGTAATAGTTTCCTGTTACAGAGGTAACAATGTTTAGTAATGATCTAAGGGTTTGAATGCCCAGATCCAAAAATCATGTTGATGATGATGTTAAGGAATAAGAATTCCCAGTAATATGATAAAAGATCCTGAGTGTTATGAATCTAAATGTGTTCCAAAGATTAGAAAAGTACTTGATAGATGTATTGCACCTTTCTTTATAGCATTTGTTTATGATAGATGCCTATAACTTGTTTGATGCTAAAAGAATACTATAATGCACTTAATATATCATTACAAATCATAAAATGTAGTTTCCCTAACCATAGATCCATCAGCATCATAATTTGCTGAAATGGTGAAACAGATATTTCCCACGGGGTTACCTAGAGCGCATATTTTTGAATATGCAGGGGCGTGAGCTTAGACGGACATATGTTGACCACCCCCTTACGTCCATGATCTTGGGGATTGTCTAGATGCCATATCTTGGCTCGAGTGTGACAAAGGTCATAGACTCAATAATGAGCATGGTGAATTGGCCCGTGGATCAGAGTATGGTTATGTACCATAACTCAATGAATCTAGGGATGGATAACTGAAATCTCCCTTAAGATAGTGCATGTTGCGGCTGTAGCTCTATAGTAAAGATGCCACTATACCCTGGCAAGCTATTTTGCATTTTGACACATGATGTCACTGTCAGTGGTCTCATACTAACTGAGACGTGTGAGGTCATGGCAGCCGGCACTACCACTAACCTTGTATGGTACCAATGCTTAACGTAATCGTGGTCAGTTGGAGCATGAACAGTATACTTCATCTCCTCAGGTCATAAATGTTATTGTAATATGTAATTAGCCGTGTAGCATATTTGCTTGAGGATCGAATACAGAAAACATTGGTTGATGTACACTTCTTTTACACATCTTAGTTGGATAGATGTTATTGATGTTTCTTTATATCCCTTGTAAAGTGAATATATGATTTATTGCTCTACCATAGATAAATGCATTATTTTAAGAAAAGATATTACTCTGTTCTATTTATAACAGTGATTAATCATGCTTCTTAAATATAAAAAGAACCTCTGCTTAGTTTTATATTGCTTAACTGTGATAATAATATTGTCAGAGGAGAGTTATATCTCTCACCAGGGCAATTGTCTCACCCCGTGGCATCCACAATTTTTAGGTGGACGTGCATGAGGATGTAGAGAACATTCAGTACAAGGAAAACAACATCTCGGATAGCAGTAACAACTCAGGTTGAGTGTACTATCTGTCGTGTCTTGTAGATAGAAGTCCTATCTGTCATTTCTGTACTCTCAGGTCCTTAGAGTTAGTGTGTAATGGTTTTATGAACGATCTATGATTTTGGCTTGTATGCCTCGAGGTTTTATGTTGCTTCAAGTATATGTTTTAAAATAGCAATTGTTATATGTTGTCCTTAAGATGAGATGAAACAGTGTGTGTACAATGTGAATCATGATATGTATAAGTTTTGGTTCTTTCAATAAGAGTTTCTTGGTATTGGATCTCTTTGCAAAATGGTTTTAATTTTTAGTGATTTTGTTAATCCACTGCTTATGGTCATTCCGCAATTAGTTACTGGTGATGGCTTGATTTGATGTCGAGTCATCACAACATGCTTATGGCATCACATAAGAAAGGTGATAAACATATCGATTTCTTCTTGCAATAAAGGATTTCTTTCATTGTAGCCCTATCTAGGATCACTTCTTTGGTAAGGGAAAGGTGTCGAACAAGCTAGCTATTCATCTTAGATTACTTATATTAAAAATACTTACATGGTTTCTCTGTTGATTCTATGGTGAATAGTCTGCAAACCCAAATAATAACCCATATCTTTAGTGAAGGGAACACCCAACCTTTGACTAACAATTTTTTTCTCACCATTTGATGAGTTAGCTAAGAAATTAGCAGTATGATTTATGTATAGAAGGCTTTTGTTAAAAAACCACAATGAAACATGCTTTAGACTGCCACTTGTGAAAATATAACTTCTCCCAATAGTAAGATATCATCTATGAAACATATTTGTGTCCAAGGGGGGAACCGCATGACTTCATCACTAGTTTCCACTTTCCCTCTAGAACTGATTTGGTGATTACTTGCCTTAGATTCTTGATGCACATCATAAATATATATGGAATGATTGGGTCGCCTTATCTTACTCCCTAGTTTGCTACAAAGGATGGAAGAAGTACCCCCTTCCATAGTATGGAAGATGAACCAAACATAATCATCTACATCAAATTTTTATAATCTTGAATGGAAGGCCAATATGAGTGAGTCTATCTTGAATGAAAATCTAGTCATTCTATCAAAAGACTTTCAAATATTGATTTTCACTTCCATCCATTTGTTATTACCCTTGTTGAAGGGTATTGACTAAATGTATTCTTGGACAAGAATGATATTATCTTTAATCTTCTGACCAGGAATGAAACATGATTTCATTGTAGAATCCACTCATTCAAGTATGGCATGATTCTATTTGATAATTTTGGATATACATTAAAATCAAGTGTTTTTTAAGGATATCATCCTCAAGTTATTACTTGACCACACCATCCTAGGCTTTGTAATGATCTCCATGTAGGACTTGGCAAGCTATGGATCAATAATTTCAAAAATGAAGGCTCAAGTGACCATCTTGATGACAAAGGAATCAACATGTATCAAATTATCTTGTAACTATTTTTATGTACGCCATATGAACCTGACACCTTAGATAGATTCATTGTAAATAACACTCTATTACTCTCATTAGAGTTTGGAATCTAGAAGGCATTGTTGGTGGTCATTTATTCTAGGAAAATTACTTGGATAATTAGAGGATATGTTGTTGGTTACATGCCTTGGCTCCACAAGAAGTTACTAAAAGAACTCATGGGCTTGTGGATTGAGGAGGTCAATATCAAAAATCAAATTGTCATTAGAGTCTTATATGTGGGATATCTTAATCATGTCTCATGTCACATGACCATAGGAATGGAAGAAGTTTGTATTTCCATCACCTATCTACAACATATCTATATGGGATTCTTCTCTCTAGTATGCTTCCTCCTAATTTATGATATGTTGGAGTGCTTCTTGGATATCTATGCAACAAATTTCATTAGCATAATTATAATTAAGTGGCATTTGTACTAGGAACATGTTGAGTTTGTTCATGATTAACATCATTTCATGGCGACGTTGCTTAATAGCTGAATCATTCCAAAACATAATAGATGGGTCGAACATATTCAGAGCATCTGTACAAGGAGTATAATTGGTTCTAGTTAAATTCAAGTTGTCTTGTGAAATCTAGCTACATCATCTAACTCGATCTCGTCATAAAAGGGAGGATGAAATGCCTAGATGTCTGCAAATGTGTTACAAGAAGTTCATTATGATTAGAATACATATTAAGGATGACAGATATGGATGTCTTAAAATTACAATCTACCCACTCCTTGTTAGAAAATAGGCAATCAATTCTCTTGAATAGACCCCTTATATAATAGGTGAACTACATGTCAATCGGTTTGACACTAGTGAGGCCAGTATGTAGAAGCATGTCATTCACCTTGATGCTTGAGTTGTGGTCGAAAAAGATGCCCCTCCTTCTAAAATGTAGAGAGAATGGTAATATAATTGCCAAAACCGACATGCTTTAGTTAACCTATGCCAAAGGAAGTGTCATTGTGTGGGATTCAGTCTTCCATACACAAAACTTCAAATGTAGGAGTCCTTGTTGATCTGATCATTAATCAATTTTTTATGATTCAATATCACATCACTTGTGCATTTTTTTATAAGACGATCCAAATTCCTCCAGAAAACCCAAATGCTTAAACTCAGATTGAGGAGTTGAACCCCATTTTTTTGTACTGTTATCAACTCATTTACCATTGTAATGAGGTTCAAAGCATTACAACCAGAGAGAGATTATGAGTTTGATTTAAGAAGATCACATAGTCAAACTTCTTGACAGGGAAGGTGTCCTGAGTTTCTAACATATGTTTTTTCATAAAGAAATTATGATTAAGGGTGACAAAGTAGATAATTTCTAAATGATTGTCTGTAGCCCTAGTATTGGGTTCATATCCACCTCTTCCACCCCCTCAACAGTGGCCATCACCTTTGATGCTAAATTATCATCTTGCTTCGTAAGTGTTGAATTTTTTCAAAGAAACTATTTATTCCTCTTCTTTCTCATTCTATTAACAATAATCATCACAATGTCATAAAGAATCCTTTTGATTTCTAAGGATTACCCCACTGCCTCCAGTCCTAGTACCTCTGGTATCGTGAACGGATTTGGGTCATGTACTCCAAAGTCATAAGAGAACTGTCATGATGGGTCCTTTCCAAGTCTGGGCACTCTTTTTTCCACATTCTCATTCCCCTCCAGATTAATGAAAGTGTTCTCAAAACTCCATTGTTGAATATTATTATTGGGCAGAGTGTTAGGAGTGTGTTTGCATGCATTTCCTTGACATCCACATCCTACTCATGTGAGAGAGGATGCTTCTTATTCTTTTGCTTATTCTACTATGTACTCCATTTTCCCATAAGTGAGTCAGAGGTGTCATTACCTTTCCCACCACTTACATTGGTGTCCTTTGGCACCAACAAAATCCTTTTCTTCTTCATTCTTGTTCTTTCCAATTTACCTTAAACTTTATCATCCTTCTTTTGTCTTGGCAGTCTCTTTTTGGTTTTTGGTGTGTGTTTCCAATGTGAAGACGACCCCAACTAATCCACCACGTTTTTAGGAATTGTAGTTTCTTCTGCCAAATTTTCTAGAAACACAAGTGAAACATTCCTCTTCATGGCCCAATCTACCATATCTCATGGATATATAGTATAGATTCCCATTTTATAGCATGAATATATCACCATTGATCAGAACTACTAATAGTAGAAGGGACTAGGAACTAATAAATAATACCCAAATATAATTAAATCTTATGTCATATTTGTTAGAAGTGAGGGAACCATGATTTCACTCATAAATGATTCCCAAATATCATCAATGGTCCAGCCATCATGACCTTAATGATGTTCTTGTTCATGAATAGTTGAACTAGTATTTGATATCTAGTTCAATGATCTAGAACCAATTAGATAGACCCCACATGATATGGATTTTGTTAATTGGGTCTTGAAAGGTTATGTTGATGTTTACCATCTTGATGATAATGACAAACTTCAAGGATAGTGTGCATCCACTTTGATTGACTATTATAATGAATGGATTCATTAGATTAAGTGTTTTTGGTTGTATAGATGATGAATACATATTCATCATAGTTTTAGTCTCATATTTGGTAGTTTTGCATTTAAATCACTTATATTTCTCTTGAAATAGATTCATTTAGTTCTATATAGTTTTTTTAATATATTTTAATCATTTTGATACCTTTCTTGACTCCTTTTGTAGATTTGGAGTTAATCTTTTTATTTCAGGCATACCACCATGACTTAGGGGTCTCATTTTCCTTTAATGGACAGGATTCAAGAGGGGGGGGGTGCCTCTCATGACATGAGTGGAAATGTATGGACCCAATAAAAAAATTATCATGTTCAAAAAGAAAATCAATCAATATTATTAGCTCAAATCCATGATTGACCTCCTCAATTGACCACTCCATCAACCACCCAAATTGATGTCCATCGATTGACCACTGTATCGACCTGGTGATTGATCTCTTTTGATTGAGCTCCATTGATCGAGCTTCAACAATCAATCAACTTATGGTAGAGGTAATTGGTTGACATATTTTGATTTAATTCCATTGATTGAGGTCCTTTGATCAGCCAATTGGCATACTATTGATTGAACTCCACTAATAAATCACCTCAATCAACTGTTCAACTATCGATAGCCCAATAGAGCTCCACTAATAGATCATTTTAATTGACCATTCCAATCAAACTTCGTAGATAAAGTTCCATTGCTCAATGTCAACAGATTCACCTTCATTCGCCAACACACAACTCTTTATCTTCAAGTCGTTAATGCATTCATTGCAAGTGGCTCATTGCTTTGCTTACATGATAATATTGTTCCTCATTGCTTCCTATGAATAGGAGACCATTTCATCAACTTGAGGGCATATGGAGATACTGAAAGGCTACATAACTCTTTGCACAAATCCTCTAGTAATCCATTAATGACACAATTTCACCAACCATCCTCAAAAGAGATCTCGATCAACTAGTATGGGTTGATCGATCGACCTTGAAAGAGATAGATCGGTAAACCTCCACTCCACCTTGAGTGATCAACCTCAAAGGAGTTAGATCAATCAAACTTTGCTCCACTGTAGCTCAACCAACCACCCTCAAAAGAGATAGGTCCATCGATTGTCCTTCATGTCCAGTTGATAGCCTGACCTAGACAGAGGCAGCTCGATCAATCACGACATTCCATTGCTTGATCAACCACCCTCACACACCATCTCGATCGACCTATGCCACTCCACAACTCAACCAATTGACCTTGAAAGAGATAGATCAACAAACTTCCATTCAATAGAAATCATCCTCTACTCTGTCATCCAGTTGACTACTATGCTACTGCTCTCCTTTCAAGATGCCCCTAAGTAAGAGGATAATCTTTTGCGTATTGGGGTTTCTCATCTATTTTCTTTTGTGACTATTGCATTTTGTCTTATATGTGTTGTTAATCTTGTATATACCATGGGGAGAGAGTAGTCCCCTTGCTAGGGCACCGGGAGTAGCCACACTACCTATTTACATTCTTGTCACTTAATGTACGCTTTTATGAACCATACTATGTTTTGAATCAAACATTTAATGCTTGCAAATCTAGTTTAGCTGACTATTTAGTATGTTTATAAGTTCTTGGATGTAGGGAACTTTCAACCTAAGATATATATTATCATTTTTTTCATGTGAAATCCTTGATGAGTAATATAGATAGGTGTTTTCTAAGGTGATAGGTAATTAATATCTAGGTAAAGCTTCATTGATGAGCTTTCAATAATAATTGTATGGTTTTCTATCATAATGATGAAAGAGGAATTTATCCAACCTCATGTGTATGTTCATGCTATTTATGATACAATGAGAGAGTGAATAATAGGTAACGGTGGTGAAATCAATTCACCCTATTGTTTACATGCATTGATAAATCCATACTATGATTTAACCTTTTTACTTGTTGTGACTTAAATTAAATGATAAATCCAACTTTTTTGCTAAGTACAAGTTTGTTTCCGGTTAGGTTGATTAGATCACTTCACAAAATACATTGTCAATTGGGTTTGATACTAATACTATACTATGTAACATCCATCCTCCTACATGTGATGATTATTGTACATACTTTGAGTAAAAATATAGGGACTTTTCTCTAGGTGAATTTTGTTGTTGAATAAATCACACATCAAATTTTGGCATCTTTGTCAGGGACAAGTTTTTTTTTAGTTTAACTATCTTGGATTAGTTGGATCTTTTTCTTTTTCAATTTATACTATTGCAAATCTTCTTGAATTTGATTCCAATTTAATCAACTTACTTGTGGTTTTCTACTCTTATTAGGAAGCATCTCTAGTTCATGTGACACTATCCTAGCATTGATTTCAGATTGACCCTAAGAACAAATGAACCTACCATAGGCTTCTTTCATAATGACAACCTAAGATGAATGATTAGGAGATCAACTGTAGAGTGGAAGCCACACTTCCAGCACGAAGAGATAGACTCGTGTTGAAGCCAGAGTTGTTATACAAGTAGAGTTATAAGAAAAAGAAGAGCAACAACAAAGAGATTATGAAATTTCTCTATCCCCAAATTTGTATATATTCACCACCCAGTCATCCATCCTACCATTGAAGTGGAAAATGTTGAAATAAAGACACATTGGGTGTATGATGAACACAATATTTCATGCAAAACTATAGTTTCAAGAATATTGGGGGAGAACACACACGTCGTTTATATAGTTCATAGATCTATGTGGACTAAGAAACCAAGATGACATGTTTGATGAATCCAATAAAGTTGCAATTCTTATACTACTCCCTCACTGGCACGACTAGGTTGTGGTACAAATCTCAAGAGGATGTCAACATCACCACTTGGGACAAGCATCTAAACAATTATGTGAAGAAGATCTTCCCTCCCTCACTAACCTACAAAATCTAAAGGCAAATCACCCAATTTAACTAATATTTCAACCAAAATCATTTTTGAAGCCTGGAATGATTCGAAGATCTATTAAGTAAATGCCCTTGTCATGACATTACCTTTTCACAACTTATTTATTAATTCTATATAGGAGTTGATGATGACATAAAACAATTTATTGATGCCTCTTATGATTGTTACTTCATGTTGCAAATCTTTGATGACACATGGAAGGTAGTGAACAGGGGAGCACAGAACCAAGGTAATTGGGGCTCATCACATCTGAGAGGAGTTCTTAAGGTTTCCATGGTGGAAGACAAACATGATTTGAAGGCTATTACTAAATCTTTGAATCCTCTAGCCCTTAACCAAGGCTAGCTATCATCCTTATATAGGCATGGACATAGTGGTCAATCTACTTTTTAGGCTAAGATATCCCAATATGTTTATCTAGTCTATAGTGTAGAGAAGAACACATCTCTAGGGTGTGGTCACCTCTAACAAGGCACATTGAACATGCACCAACCCCATTTTAATAGAAGACCAGTCATATCAAAGAAGTCAATGGCGTCAATTATGTTCATGTACAAGGACACTACGACACCAACCAATCGAGAAACCATCTAGGCTTCCACTATGGGAATCCAAATGGAGCATCAAACACACCTCATCTCAAAGTAGGACTAAATCAAAACTAGGTTTAGGTTCCTCCTATATTCTAGCATAATCAAGATTTCTTATTGAACAATCATAATATTGTTTGGTAACTCAATAATTCCAAGCAAGGAAACAACTAGAGTCCAGGATAGCAACCCTTAAAAACAAGGACAACTCCTCCTAGGGAAAGGAAGCCAATATAACATGCATGTATCTAATGACCAAGGTTACCCAAGAAGATACTATCTAGCAAACATGCATACAGTAATTCCATGTATGCTCAACTTGTGCATATCGTCGCACCCATTTTCCCTATAATAGATCATTTGTTGGTCAATAGGAGGAACACTTGAAGAATTTGACCACATCTTGGTTTGTTCCACTGGAATCACCAATCCCATTCAATAAAAACAAGCTAGTTCTTGAATATGGTGGTGATAAAGAAGTCAACCCTATGGATGAACTTGTTGAACTAGTTATTGAAATGCCAAAGCAAGGTGATATATATACTCTTGAGACAAGGAATACACCCAAATTTGTGAAGAAATAAGAAATTACACCAACCACTCTTTCTATATTGGTTATTCCTATCTACAAACCATGCATCCCTTACTACAGTCATCTATATCAAATAGATATAGATTCTAGATACATGAAGTTCTAGGAAGCAATGAAGAAGATCCATGTTGACATTTTTTTCCTTGACGCTTTGCAAGAAATCCCTTCCTAGACCAAGTTCTTTAAACATCTCCTCACTCGCAAGTGTACAACAGAGTAATGAGACTGTGAAGTTGGAAAAGATGACTTATGACATTATTCAAAGAATGATGCCATTTAAATAAGGACCCATGATTCTTTGGCATCCCATGCTTTTTTAGGGACTCAAAATAAAAAAAATGGTCTAAGTGACCTTCGGGAAAGAATTTCTATCATGCCCTATAGGGTGTGAAAAAGACTAGGTTTGATGACAAACATCTTCCCCATCAACATCAAGATTTAACCTGTTGACTCTAATGGAAACCCCGATGGAGACCATAGAAGACATCCCTATAAGAGTGGATATTATTGCCCCTATGATTTTACCATCATGGATAACGAGGAGGATCTTTGATATCCTCTCATATGTGGGTGCCTATTCCTTTCTACAGCCAAATCCCTGATTGATGTTGAACCAAGAATTTTAGTGTTAAGGCTTGGGTTAGATACCCTTGAGTTCAAGGCATTTAAGAGCCTCAACTCTCCCTCATCCCAGGAAGAATGCTTCCTCATTGAATGCATTTATAATATGGAACAACTATGATAGGAGACAACTACTTCTAAAGACCCTCTTGAAATAACAGTCATCGACCACAATGCTCATGAACTAAATGAAGAACAAGTTGTGCAAATCCTCTTCTAATTAGACAATGAAGACCCTTAAATTGAGTTTAAAGAGTCAAATCTATCTCCATAATCTAAGAAGAGGACAAGAGTCCAGCGTGCCAAATATGAAGCCTCTACCTAGGGGCTAAAATATGAATTCCTAGATGAAGAGAAGGTTTATCTAGTCATCATTAATGTAGAAGATAGGTTGTTGACTGACCTGAGGAAAAGGTGTAAGTTACTAGAATACAAGATGATTGATCAGAATGGAGTGAGACATCCCCTTTGTATGTAAAAAATAAAATGATCGACAACTACAAGCCCTCCATTGAGCATCAATGTAAGCTAAATCCAAATCCGAAGGAGGTCATGTGCAAAAAAGTGATAAAGGTATTGCCTTTTGGGATCATATATCCCATCTCTAATTCACCATGGGTGATCTTGTGCAAGTAGTGACAAATAAATACAGAACTAAAATTTCTCTACATGAGAAGAATGACCTTGTAGTATATGCATTATAATTGGGTGGTACATGTGCATATATTATCTCAAGATCAACAATGCTACTAAAAAGGATCACTTCCAACTTCCATTCTTGATCAAGTCCTACAGAGACTTGTACAACAATGGTTCTTATGTTACCTTGATGGATACTTTGGCTTCTAGTAGATTCACATCCACTTCAACAATTAAGAAAAGACTACCTTCACATGTCCCTTTGGCACAAATGCTTGCAGTGGATGCCCTTCAGATTATGTAATTTACCTTCCACTTTTCAAATGTTGCATATCTTCCATCTTCATTGGCCTTACTATGACAGTAATGGAATTCTTTATGGATGACTTTTTTGGCTATGATATTCTTTTGACACATGATAACATCATGTCTCCCTAGTAATGGAATGTTACAAAGAAGCACATCTGATGCTTAATTGGGAAAATGCCACTTCATGTTGAAGAAGGCATTGTTTTGGGACATGTCAGTTATAGAGGCATCGAGGTGGACAAAGAAAAGATGGAGGTGATTTACATATTATCACATCAAGCTACTATCAAAGAAGTTTAAGCATTTCTAGGACATGAAAACTTATATAGGAGGTTCATTTGTGACTTTATCAAGATTACTAAACCTTTCACAAATCTTCTCTAGAAGGATGTAAACTTCATATTCAACTCTGACTTCATGAAGATTTTATCACCCTAAAGGAAGCTCTCATTTCTACCCCCATCCTTCGTGCCCCATATTAGTATCTTCCTTTTGATATATTATGTAATTCCAATGACTATCCCATAGGTGAAATTCTAGGTTAGCACATCGACAAGAAGAATCATGTCATCTATTATGACAACAAGATGTCGGATGAAGTGTAGAAAATTATGAAACTACTAATAAGGAGATGCTTTCTATTATGCATGCATATGATAAGTTTTTTTTTTATATCCTCAATTTTGGAGAAATTGAATTACATCAAATATAATCCATGAATTGATTAGTCAAATATCCAATGGTATTATTCATGAATCACCTTTTTGGCATGGGTTCTTGTGGCAGAAGTTAAACAAATAGAAAGAATTCATAGTAATGGATTTTGATATGATAAATGAAATAGTTATCAAATTTCTAAGGGAAATAAAATGCATGGTGTTTTATCTAGACAAGAATGGAAACACAATGTTTAAGACATAAGTTAACAATATCTCATATTTGAGTTATGTAAAATCGAAAAAAATAATGAAAAGAATAGAATTCTATAAATTGGGAGGAAAAAGATATTTCATGAGATAATGGCATTGTCTTAATGAGAGGTTTTGAAGGAGAAAGTTTTGATTATACAATGAATTATAATTTCTAAATATAATATGGAAAAGGCATAACGGAGTTTCTATGGAATAAAAGATATCAGAGAGGGGGGAATAATCTAGATCCCAAGTCATAAAGTATTTTCCCTAATAGATTAATGGCCACTTACCAAAAATATGACTTATGGTTATACTATTTTCCTTAATGGCTTAAGGTTGTCAAATCCAAGTCTTAATATGAAAAAGTTGGTTTCTTCTCATGGCTTATGGTTGATGAGATAAAAACTAAGAGTTTTATAGATGGGGAAAGGAAGGCATTTAATTACTTCCTAAAAATAGAGATTCTTTACCAACTATGCAGAACTAGGAGACAAATCCCCTTGTCCCATACACCTAACACTATGTATATACAGAAAGGATGGAATACCCCAATGCCTTCAAGATTGTACATGCCACCCTCCCCGTCATGGCCAAGTGCCTCCTCATAACCCTAGTCTCCTCTAATTCTATAAAAGGATGGTCGTAACCATACCTTCCTCCTGAATGTGTGTCCCTACTCATCCATGGGTTGGGATGAAGGAGGTTGGTTGTTGCAACAATGAACTTTATTCTTATCATCACCTTCAAGGCCTCCTCTTAACACCCCTCTGATTTAGGGATACCTCTTATTCACTTTCTCCTCTGTCCAACATCAAGGTAAGCTTCATCATCTATCTGCCATGGTGATAGCACCACGACACGGTTGCCTTGCGATGTGCTCAGGCCGTCAAGCTGCAAGTACCCAGGAAAGGAGGAGAGTCATCCTTTTATGGATGAGAAATAGAGCATGGACAAAGGGAAGCTTGGAGGTGACATTCTGGCATTGTAGTACTCATGAAATAAGGAAACTCGGTCGTTGATGGAAGCGGAAGGGGGATCGGGTGTGGTTCTACCTACATGGAAAGTGGTGATGGTGATTGACTATGCTGCGTGTGGGTGGGTGAGTAGCTCTAGTGAAGACGTTGTCGAGCATGATGGAGACATTGAGAAGCATCGTCAGTAGTACAGTGGCGAGGGAGAGGCTGGGAGAACAATGCCCTCAACCTTGGGGGAGGTTCGACGCACTAAGGTCACTATTGCCACAGGGCGGTGATACCACACGGCTGAGGTAGGGAGGCCGTCATAGTAACATGTGTGTCGAAGCTGTGAAGCAGGAAGGAGTCTCCCTAGCAGGAGGAAAGGGATAATAGAGAGTCAAATGACTCCTATGCCCCTGGTTGCATGTTCAAGACCTAGAGGGCGATTAAGTCTTTTCCTCCTATATTAAGAACTGATTGTTGGTAAGTCAATAAATTAGTTTTGATGACGTGCCACCTGGCGATTGGCTAAGAGATAATTATTTTATAATTAATGTAATTATTTATAGGCAACTCGGATCAAGACAAGTTATATATGAAAAATGATCATGAGAATGAGAGAAACACAAATAAAATATAATTGAAAACCAATTATGCTTACTGTTATGAAAGTAGTGCAATATGCATTAAAGTAATGATTAATGTATAAAAACCATACTTTTTGGTGACCATGATGCTTAAAACAGTAAATTTGGTTATTTTAAGATGTGATCTAAAATTGTTGAATAATTTGATGACCATGATAATAAATATGACAATTAGGGTTAATAAAGTGGATAGCTATACATGTGAATAAATAAGGGTTAGTTATGAAACCAAAGTTATATGTTGTTATGATGGTTAATGAAGTTAAGTTGATTTAAGTGTTCATAATATAGGGATGTGGTAGATTTGATAATAATGGAAACACGTAATATGAATTAGGGTTATTAAGTCACTAAAATGATAATCATGGGAATTAAGGGTTCTAAGCATAACTATATTGATAGCTTGAAACCAAGGAAACCCTAGATTAGGACCCGAGTAGGGCTTAATCTAATTAATGCGATTAATACGATTGGTGATTCTTTAGCATTTACATACATGTATATTATAGTTAATTGCTTGGTTTTCCTGCTTGATTGGAATATACGCTTAGAGAATGTTTGCATAATATGCATGTCCTACCATTGAGGTACGTGGTTACGCTTATGATTACATGTATCAACTTATGATGCTTTCTTGAAGATTGGATGAATGATATCTATTGGATGTTTATTTATTTCATGAAAATTATAAATTCCTTATGAGTATCACATAAGTAAATGATAATATTCAAAACCCTAGACTGACGTTTATCAAGGGGTGATGCACACAAGCTCTAGAAGGGACAATGATCACACCCAAGATAATATATCATGTAAGGGTTAGTATATGTTAAGAATATGCCAGTTATTATTTGCAATATTTGATGCTTACTATGTGATCATGTTACTTGCACACATTGTGGTTGCACCCAACGTACACAATATAGTAATATGTTGACCACATTTTGTTTGTCGGTGTTTTAGTTATATGTTTCACATGATAAAAGACATGAAGAATAAGATGAAAGATATCAAAAGTATTAAATATATACCAAGGAGGACTAGATAGATGATACTACTTCTCAATAGGTATTAGTTCCATGAGGTATATCATTTTACAATTTGTAAAGAATATTTGAAATTTAATTGAAATTGTTTTCTATTATTTGTTATTTGACTGATCTGGATCCTTGGGAATATAGGTAATGGTTGTCAACTTGAAGATCTTTCCTTAATTGGGGGACATTGAAAGTGGGGTCGTTATGGTTTCACTCCTATCTAAAATGCTAGCAAGTGGTTGTCAACACTTGTCATGCTGCAATCATATACTTAATGTCAAAGAAGGATGTGAAGTCTAGAGTGGTGAGATGGATCTTATTGGTGGAATCATTTGATATAAAAATCAAAGTCAAAAAGGAAGCTAAAAATGTTGTTGCAATCATTTCACTAGATTGCACATCCAAGTTAGTGACCCAATCCCTATAAATTACTATTTATCAGACAACCACTTATTGAAGGGGAGTACATTCACCCTATGGTATACGACTTTGTAAACTACCCTATTGTGGGAGTGCTTCATCCAGATTTCACCAAAAATGAAAAAAATCTTATGTATGACACCATCCATTACAATTGGGACAAGCCTTATATGTTCCATCTATGCTCATACAACCTTTATTCTGGTACATCTTTGAAGAAGGAAGCTCCTCTAATTCTGGAACAATGTCATTTTGGCCCAATTGGGGACAACATAAGCTCCAAAAGACTACAGTCAATGTCCTTTAGTGTGGGTTCTTCTAACTCTCTATCTTCTATAATGCTCATAGCTATGTCAATCCATGTGATCAATGTCAAAGGTCTGGTAATATTTCCAAGTGGGATGAGATGCCATTAAACTTTTGATAGGAATTTGATATATTTGACATTTTGGTAATAGACTACATGGGTTCGTTCCCCTTTTCTTTAGGATTCTGTTACATCCTTATTGTAGTTAATTATTAATTATGTTTCCAAATGGGTTGAAGTCATCCTGTGGTTTCTAGTGACTCCAAGCTAGTCATCAAGTTATTCAAAGATGTCATCTTTCCATGCTTTGAAGTCCCACACACTATCATTTTTGATGGAGGATCTCACTTTTTGGAGCACAAGTTTGAAGCCATCCTCCTCTGGTATGGTGTCTCTTATCGTGTGGATACTTCATATCACCCACAAATGAGTGTTCAAGTGGAGGTTTCCATTATTAGATCAAAACCATTTTAGAGTACTTAGTTGGTCATATAAAACAAGATGGGGATAAATATCTAGATGACAAAATCTGGGCTTAGAAAACTACTTACAAGACTCCCATGAGTGCTAAACCTTTTCTCTTATATTAAGGGAAGTCTTGGTACTTACCAGTGGAGCTTGAACACAAGGTTTGATTGGAAATCATACAACTCAATTTTAATCTTTATAGGGCAAAAGATAACCAAATGCTTCAAGTAAAAAAGCTATGTTTGAGAATGTATGAGAATGCACGCATATAAAAGGATAACACCAAGATGTGGCATGATGGCCACCTAACGATGAGAGATCTATTGGTATAGTGATCAAGTAACACTTCACAACTCTTGCCTTTGACTCTTTCCAGGTAAGCTCAAGACCTAATGGTTGAGTCCATTCAACATCAAGCACATCTTCCCTCTTAGAGTAGTTACAACTTGGATAAAAAAGATAGGTGAATTTAAAGTCAATGGATAATGTCTTCAATGCTACTTTACCATGCATGATATATAAGACAACCAACCGTTCATGCTCCTTCCACATATCATGATTGATCTTTAGGCGTGTAGCCATCTATGTTAAATAATGGCGCTTATCAAAAGGAAATGTGTGAGTTACTTTTATTTTTAGTTTGTTTGGATCATCATTGCATGACATGATAAGATCACTAGTTCAATCATTTTTATTGTAGGTGTATGACTTCCTGAATGGATAGCAACCATGTCTTGTTGTTCAGCCAACACACTTCTCCCCCTCCATCTTGTATTTAGTGTTTTCTTGGGGAAGATAAAATATATAAGTTCAGGATGGAGAGTGGGTGGTACGTATTCTACTTTCCTACCCACATCTATATGTTTGTAACTAATGATCTAATCATTGCATTTATTCATTCATTTATCTAAAAAGTCAAAATTTTCTTTTCTAGAGTAAACAAAGCCATATCCAGCTGGCTTACATTCAAATTTACTTTTTGCATCCATGCATGATTCATTATTTAACTCCTTTTATTTGAAGAAACACCTTATAGTGATTAGTTTTTATGCAAAACAATGGCTATAAATCACCCTATGTGGTCTAGGAACCCAAAAATGATGTTTCCCTAGAAAAGATGTCAAGTATTTTAGGAACTAAGATGGATCAAAGACATTGTTCTTTTAACTGACTAGTGAATAAATTTAATGGAATAATCACTTTTCCTTTATTAGATCACTATTTGAGCACCATGAGACTAGGATAACCACCCGATGTATTGAATCGTAAATCAAGTTGCATGTTGATCTGAATCCTTTTTTTACACTTATTCTTCCATCTTCTTACCTTCCATCCACCAAAAATCTATAAAAAGACATAAGAAGTGCTAAAACCCTGAGTTTTGGCTGGCACACCCTCACTCCTAATCTATCCACTTCTTCCATACCCCTCTCTATGTAATAGAGGCATACCATGCAAAAAAAAAGATGCCAATTTGTTCAACAAAAAAAGCTTGTCAATCATTTGAGGAAAAATGAAAATTAATAATACAACATAAAAATGCAATCTAAAGTCTTATAGACATGAAATTGCATATTCCTACCCAAACCCCCTTCATTCCATTTTCCACCCAGGGACAAAGAATGTCTCATTTGACATTCTTTTTATGCACCCCAATGTCGGATCATATGCACACTTGTAATTTTGTGGGATTCTTTGAAATTCCATGAACTCCTAGACATGCTTGGAATTTGGGGATAACGGTGAAGAAAAATCTTTGGAAGAAAAATTGGAAATGAAGACATAGATAGATGTGTTTTGTGGTATCAGGAAGTTGGGCATCTTGGTCATATTAGGTGGTAGGGAATTATGCATGATGTGTAGGTGATGAAATCACACGGGTTGAGAGTATTCATTTGGCATCTCTCTTGATTTTGTGTTACTCAAGGATGAAAAACATTTACATTTGAGGTTATTTGATGAATACACATTGATCCTAGTTTTAGTCACATTTTTAGTCTACATTTGCATTTAGATCTCTTAATTTTCTCTTGAATTATCTTTTTTATTTCTATTTAGATCTTACGTTGACTTGTAAGTATTGATACTTTTCTTGACTACCTTCCAAATTTGAAATTTAATCACTTCATATCAGCAATACCAATGCATTCTATGGGGTTTGTCTGCCCTTCAACAAGTGGGAGTCGAGAAGGGTATGCCTCCCATGAGGTGTAGGGTAGCGCCCTAGACCAAAAAGAAATTTTGTTCATGTTCAGAAAACTAATCAAACAATATTTTTTGTCTCAAGTACATGTCCGACCTCCTCAATCAGACACTCGATCAACCTCCTAAATGACCATCAAAATCAAAGTCCATCGATCAACAACTCTATATACCTAGTAATCGACCTCCTCAGATTGAGATGCATTAATCAAGCTTCAGTGATTGATCAACTTTTGATCAATCTCTATGAATTGAGCTCCACTAGTCAACATATTTAGATCATAATCCATTGATCAACCTCAACCAAATCAAACTGCTAATCATTGAGCTCCACTAATTGATGACCCCAATTGACCATTAACACCAACTTCCCAATCAAACTTCATTGATTAATCAACTTGCTCGACCATTTAGCAATTGACCTTCACCAATTGAGATCCATTAGTTGACATCGACTAGTCAGCCTTCATGGACCAACCAAAGTTCATGACCTTTCATCTTCATGCCATTGGCACATTCATTATTGGTTCCTCATGGAATTCCTTAGAGCCTTTTGGTGTTCCTCTCACCTCCTATAAATAGAAGGTCATTTCCTCCACTTGAAGGCATCTATAGACATTAAGAGGCTTCATAACACTTTCCACAAAACCACTTGGCATCCATCCATAGCACAATTTGATCAACTTCCTTGAAAGAGAGCTCAATTGACTAGCAAGTCTCCACTAATCAACCTCGAAAGAGATAAATCAATTGACGCTTACCCTGAGTGATTGACCTCAAAATATTTAGATCAATTGATCTCCACTCTGTTGTATCTTAATCAACTACCCTTGAAAGAGATATGTTGATTGATTGAATTCCACCTCAGGTCAATATTCTAACCTCGATAGAGGCAGCTCAATCCACAAGCACCATTTCATAGCTTAATTGACCACCTTTGCCACCAGATAAATCAACCTATGTGACTCCATAGATCAACTGATCGACCAAAATATGATAGATTAGAACACCTCCATTCAGCATCAATCGACCACAACTCCATCATTTATTCAATTGTTGTGCAATGTCCTCATTTCAAGACGTCGCTAAGAAATAATACAACCATCCATACATAATATTTGCTCATCATCTATCTTTTGTGACTATGGCATATTGTTATATACATTTTTAATGTTACATCTACCATGAAGAGCAAGGAGTCACATTGCTAGGGTATGGGAAGTAACCCCATTACATGTTTACATTCTTATCACTTCATCTACTATTGTATGTACCATAAAATGTTTTAATGAAACATTTTAATATGCAAATCTAGTTTGATCGGTTGTCTTGCATGTTTATTAGATCTTAGATGTAGAGAACTTCAAATGTAAGATCTAGGATATCACTTGTTTCATATTATATTTTTTATGAGTGATTCAGGTAGGTGCTTTCTAGAGGTGATAAGTGAATGATCTCTAGGAAACATGATTGTGATCTTAGACTAATAACTATCTGGTTTTAATACCAATGTTGAAAGGGGAATATATCATGTCTCAACATTTGCATTTGCATTCTATTTGTGATGTGGTGAGAGAGTGAATGATAGGTAGAAGTAGTGGAACTCATTCACCCTAGTGTTTCCATCAATTGACAAATTTAGTCTTTTTGTTATTTTCAACATATTTTGAATAATAAATCCAACATTTATGCTAAATACTAGTTCTTTTCCAATTACGTTGATCGTATTACTTCTTAAATCCATTGTCCTTTGGGATAAACTTTAATACTATACTACGATAATAACTTTCAGCTTGCAGTTTGTTATTATCATACTTATTTTAATAAATTATTGGTCTTTTTTCATATGTGACTTTTCTCATGCAATAAATCACACATCAATATCCCTTGCCAATATTAGCATTTATGTAAGATTTCTTTGTGTCATTGATCACTTCTTTTAACATTTCAACTTCATCTGATTTTCACCATCCTTATTACTTCCATCAGGTCCCTTAGAGGTGTTGAATCCTTCTTTATAATCCCTAATATAGGACTTGTATGCATTGTGATCATCATTATTAGGTGTACTATCATGGTCGAATAGACTATTATTGATGTCATCTCTACTATGTCCTCCACCCCTATGGATTAGGGCTAAAATTGTTGACTATCTTTTGATTCTCTCCCTTTGATGCGGCACCGCATGGTGGCAGACAGTGCTCTACATGTGGAAATTCAATCCATCCTTCAAGCGGCAGTGATCTCCAGCAAGCTCTGGACCAGGACGATGACCATTCAATCAGACTGTGCGACTGTGGTGAAAATTTTCAATTCATAAAAGCACCTGTCGAAATTCATGCCTTATGTGGAGAGGTTTCACCATCTTACCTCTCCTCTTTCATCTTATAGAGTGGCCCTGATACCCAAGACACTCAACAAGGTAGCGGATAGCATTGCTAAGGCCGCTCTGCAAAACCTTGCTACCGGTTCCCTTCCTAATCCAGGAATTTTGGAACCTTTTAATACTTTAATTCTGTCATTTAATTCTGTTAAGCCTCCATGGCTAGATACACCTATTGACATTGATTTGGATCTGCTTAAGCCTACGAGAGAGAGCGGGATGAATACATAATCTCTCGGATGTTTTCAAAAAAAATTCCTTTCAAATGTTTTTAGCTCAATTACCCCCTCTTGGGTCCATAGATTCAATGCCTAGCCCACACCCTAGAGAGGAAGCATTAGGTCTGGGGCAGGGGGGCAATGTTTTTTATATAGAAAGAGCCACCACTCTTTTTTTTCATTCTAGTATAAAATGACCTTTTTGCTAGGTAAATGGGTAGTCATCGACAAATTTATTGGCTCCATTATTTGGTAAATATGGATTTAGTGCCAATATATGATAGGGGAAGAAAATGACATGGATTCTTGATGCATAAACTCAGACACTCGTGGAATATTTAATATATGAGACCGGTTACCATAAAGTCATGCAATGTCTTTCTATCCATTACATACACAATCATTTTGTTATCAAAATCATATTATGTTGACTGGTATATGACACTATTCTCTTGAATTTTTGTAGTATTGGGTGAATTAACACTTATATTATAATCTCTAAAAGATGATAGGTGATGCCAACTTTTAGACATGACATGTGATGATATGATAGGGGTGGTTCCATGCTTCTCAAGTGGTACATAGTTTTTAGACTTGAAACAAATGACATTATCATACTTTATCAATATGCCTAGATTTTATTTTTCCTAGGCACACTTTCGTCTCTTTTGAAGGTTCTTAGACAGAGGTGACTAGATGGACAAGCAAGTACTCAATAATCATACCCTAGATTGACACCATTACACTTTTCCTTTCTAGGTGGTACATATTTACACTTGGGAATAGAGTAGAAAATAATGGGTTGGTAGGTGGCCACTCCCGATGAATCTACATACCAACTTATCATCCCCTAGTTGTAGGTCCATACCATGTATATATTATAGTAGGACCTTTCTTTATCATAGTGGAATGCTACCGTTGGAAAGAGTGTGTTATCATCAGTTATATTGTTGGCATACTTCTACTTGGCTGGAACAAAAAGCTTCTCTAAACATAGGTTCATTTCTTTATATAAGTTTTTATTCCCAAATCATTATTTGCAGATAGTTCTTGTGTAGTCAAGGGAGGATGTGGAGTTTGGAGGACCAATTTATTCAAGAAGATCTTGTAGGTGTAACTTCAGATTTGCTTAGAGAAGCTTCACTAGCTAAGCATGATGGTGCTTATTTGTATCAGGATGATTATGGTCATGCATCTTATCCATATGATCATGTCATGCATCATATAAGGATAAATATAGATCATTGTCCTATTCAGAGTGGTATCCTTTAGTTTGTAGAGGGAGTCAAGCATCATCATGGGGCGCGTTAATGTATCATCAAGGACTGGATCATTCTTCATGGTCTTAGTTATGGTGGTGGGCATATCTAGGCTAAACTAGGGGACTTCTACACTTCTTCTATGTAGTTGTAGAGTACTAGAGCAAGCTATTTTTTCCACCTTGAGGTGATTGATCATTTGGCACTTCAATCTGTGTGTGCAAGATTCCCTTGGATGTGGTGAAGGATGTTGCCTCAAAAGGAGTGACCATGCAATCAATAATACATTAGTTTCCAAGAGTTCGGCCTTATAACCATTTGACATGGCATGTCTAGGGAAAAACATGACATGTCAATGGTTATTTTGAATGGTTGATAATGAGATGACACAACACACACATCATTCTTTGACATAATAGACAAGGTTGATTTCAACTAATATGAGAGATGACATCATCGACAGTTGCCACACATTGTGCTTGCTAGAGTTGAATTTGGTGAAGGCCACTAAGACTAGTCATAGAATGTGTTGAGTGAGGCACAATGTGTTTTATTCTGGGAACACCAGATTGATCCATGTATGTGGACATGACATGCCATGGTGGTGGCATGACATGTCTCTATACATGGAGGCTAAATTGGACTTTTGAGTCCCAAGTGTCAATGAAAAAAGGAGTGTTGATTTCAGATGAACTAAGTCTCATGATTTCTGCATTAAAATATCTCCTATTCGTATGATAGAAAATAACTAAATATGGATGACCCTATGTCTTTTAAATTAGATAGTTTGAGTTCTAGTCACCCCTGCTTGACATTGTAGGAGATGCATGTGAAACATCAAGTATTAAATTTTAAGCCCACAAACTCACCTTGTACAACTTACAGCAAATGAGGACACATAATAAAAATTGGGTGATATTGAATTGGAAAGGAATGAAGTGAAACATCATGTATTTCCTATAACTACTATTTAGTTGAGCAATAACTAATTTGTAAAATAGTAAAATCATAAGAGAATTGGGGTGCATTCATGGAGGGTTACATATATATGTCTCTTCTCTAAAGAAGAAAACTTATACTCAAATCATTTATTTCAAAAGAATTATAGGAAAGGGACATGGTCTTGGTAGGCACCCAACACATTTCTTCTTGTAAGAAATCTAGTGATAAAGAAACAAAAACATGGAGGAGGGGAGCATGAACTAGCATGTCCCTCCCTATATTCTTCTTTTTCATAACAAATAAGAAGAAGAAATTACTTTTAAAAAAGAGGATAAAAAGAGGCAGTAGAAGAACTAGAAGGTGAGTGAAGGGTATTGGAAAGAAGAAATGTAACAAGAACATGCCCCATTTAAGATTTGGTGAAAATAAGTATGACCACCATTACATCTAGAAGGGATTATTTGAATAACATGAATAACATGTCTCTTCTTGTCTAGATACACAATCATCTTAATTGATTTCCCTTATCATTATTTCCCAAATATATGATTAAGGGAGGATGTGCAATTAGTAAAAATCTCCTTGAGTATGAAGATAACCATATAACCCTTAGAAGTAGACTTGACAATCACCAAGAAATAAAGTTGATCATAAATATAAAACTTCCTCCTATAGCCTTAGGTCGAACATGCTATTTGAAGAGGTGATAAGTAGTGTGACGCCTATGTGGACAAAAAATAAAGTGAATTTCTTTCTGAGAAAGATGCAAAAAATGTCTATAAAAAGGGAACACATTTGGGATGTGCGCCACTTTCCAGAACCTCAATGATCATCTAAAATAGATGGAAAAAAATTCAAAGTTAGAAGAAGGAGTTCCTAAAGGGTGGGGTACAACCTGGATGATGCCCCTCTTTCTAGTACCTCACTCATCACATAACCAGGTAAAAGTGATTGACTGGAGTTATAGAGAAGAAGCTAATCTATGGGGTACATAGCAAAGGACAATGCCATGCTTAATAATCTAGATATTTTTGAAGCCCACAAAAAAAGATGGCTGACCTAGTCGTCGAGAAAACATTGACTTGATGGGTGAGTAGATAGATATAGCCCAATGTCAAGGACCCAAGAAGTTGCAAAGTAGGCGAGAAAGTAGGAAACTAAAGTTATCATAAAAACATTGACTAGAAGGGTTGTGTGGATGGATGTCATCCCATGTCTAGGTCCTCATAAAACTCAAAATTGATGAGAAGCAAGAGACATGAGTCATTAGGAAAATGTTGACCTCATGGGGTGCATGGTTGAATGGTGCCTTGTGTCTCAGGCCTTGCAAATTGAGAAACTAGTGGAGAAGATATATTGATAGGAGAGGCACATACTTGAATGACATCCTAGATAGACGATAAAAAAGAAAATCTTTACCTCATTTTGATCATGAAAAACTACATTGTTAACATCCATAGTGATTCACCATTGTGGTTTTAGTGCATTTTAAAAACCAACCAGTCGGATGTTTAATAATGTATCATGTTAATAACAAAATGTGGAAAACTTTATAGTTTCATCTTATGACATAGACCAGAGGTTATGGTACGTGCTAGATCACATGGGTAAGTGTTAGGAATCCCCATGAATCTAGAACTAGGTACTGCCAATCTTAGCAATGTAAAAATGATGTTTTTCCTTATAGAATTAGGGTTTTTCAGACATAACATTTAAAAAACCAACATATATGATATTTTTATAACAAAAGGGGTATGTACATGAATAATATTCACAAGAGTATCAATTTTAGGTACTAATATTTTATCACCACTTTAGGGTTGTAAAGGAGGGGGTAGAAAAGGGTCTACATTGTAGATAAACACAATCTACATTATTTGGATGTCGTAAGTAGTGAAAAAGGATCATTCTCCTTCTTTTACACAATGGGATATTGATTGGGATAACTAAATCTCTTTCTTTATAAGGTTTATAGAGGTAGAAGATGGAGTTTCTAGGTCTATAGGTGATAGCTAGTTCCCTTTTTGCATCAATAGGTGCTAAATTTGTTCTAACTGCTTCAAATGACCAGAAGTTTGTTGTTTTATAGAATCTAGAGGGTTGATTAAAGTTTGGATTCAAATATACCCATACTTAAGAAAAAATACACAAGCATGCAACACGCTCACCTGGGAAGTGCCCTTGTATTCTGAACACTTCTGGGGTATCACTTATCCAGCCATGTCCAACTGGAACATGAGATGGGGGGAAGTGGGGGTGCGCAAATGAAGGGTGCCCCACTATTTGAATCCTAAAGTGGTTTTGAACTGGTCATCAGTTGACTATTCCACGGTGGGGTTTAACCCTCCAAAGAAGGGTGCACACATGTAGGGTGCCACAATTGACCTTGGTCTTTGCGTAAGCTCGCTCAGGATGAGGTGGTAGTTGGGCTTGTATGTGACCAAGTGATCAAAATAGATGTATGTATGGGTGTACCTAATTGGTTGTGAACATGAATGTCTTCATATGGATAGCTTATTTGGTGAATTGGGCTCGGTTTTAGTTTAGTGTCTATCTAAGAAAAATTGTATGTGGCAGAACACCTACTAATAAGATGTTTGTTTTGGTCAAAAACCTTCCCAATGTGGGAGTTTACTTTTTGAAATGTATGACTATGACCTCTAATCATGAGATTGGAATTGTTTTTATCAATTCATTTAACGACTGTTAATCATTATGATTCTTGAATCATTTGTGATTAATCATAGGTCTATTCACAATACACATGGTCTGTTGGATTTATTGAGCATTATATTGAATCATCTCTAGGTATCCTGACGTCCCTTGGGACATTAGTTGCTTATCTAACATGTTCATATTGCTTTATATCACTATGATATAACTAATAGTAACCTACGGTCAGATTTTGATGACTATGGTTACATTCACAGTTTGTAGCTAAATCTATAATTTATTCACATACCTTGATTCGATACATTAATCATTATAAATGATATTTGTCATGAAATTTGATGCATTGAGAAACCAATTTGAGTGGATAAGAAATAGTGTCAAGAACAAGTTTTTACAAGAAGTTGGGCAAAATAAAGGAAAACAATGACCAAAATATCAAGAAATTGTGAAAAGTAAAATTGATAAAACTATACATTCAACTAATATATATATGGCTTAGGATGTTTCGGCTAGGAAGAAGTATTCATGATATGGACTCCATAACAATAGAATCTTAATATAGTTGCATGCAAAGATGGAAAAATTACAAATACATTAAAAGTAATGTAAAATTGATGCACTTGTCAGCTAACTCAACTGGTCAAACTTGTTGCTTGTGAAGTGTAGGTTGCGGGATTCAATCTCAACAAATCCCGTTGGAGCACTACAAGAGACACTGAAAAGTCCTTTGCAGATGTAATTAGTTGTTCTCGCTCCTAATTACCTTAGACAGGGGTGAAAGTCCCCACTATCTAAAAAATGTATAATTGATAATATTAAGAATAAACTATGAGTGAATCAGCTAATAATTCTTTTTTTCTCCTATCTTCTATTTATGGGCACAAAGATGACTATGATAGATGCAGTCTGTGGTCTTTTATTTCTTCTCTTTCTAGTTATGTAGATTGTCCTTGGTTCTTAATCGGATAATTTAATGTTGTCAGAAGTACTAACGAGAAAATTGGGCAACAAACTCCATCAAATAAGTCTATGGATGAATTTCATGAATGTGTCCTCAACTATTCTTTGTTTGATTTAGACTTGAGAGGTCCTTTATACACCTGGGATAATCACCAAGATGGTGATAGATTTTCTACAACAAGAATTGATAGGGTTCTCTATAATTCTGAAGCTTTGAATCTCACGTCTGAATTCTTTGGTAATGTGACATCATGTATCATAAGTGATCATAAGATTATCTCCCTTCATATTGGTCCTCTTAGAAATGTTAAAACTCCTTTTAGATTTATTAACAACTGGGCTAATGAACCTAAGTTTTTGTCTATTTTCCAAGATGTTTGGAATACAAACATTGAAGGTTTCTCGATGTTTACGTTGTACAAAAAGTTCAAGCTTTTGATAATTCGTCTTGCAGAATGGAATCAGAGGACTATTGGTAACTATTTCTCGGGTGCTAAAATTAAAAGGAACTTAGCTTTGTCTACTCAAGAGCATGCTGATCTAAATCCTTTGGATTTTGATCTTATTTCTAAAGCTAATTTTCTTAGGAAAGTGGATCATGAAGCTTTTCTAAAGGAGGAAAATCTTTTGAGATAAATTCTCATATTCAGTGGCTTAAGTGTGGTGATTCAAACTCCAAGTTTTTCTACTCTTCTTTGAGAATGAAAAGTCATAGAAATAATATTAGAAGTTTTAATGTTTATGGTGTTGCTACTAGTGATATATCAATCATTAGGGTATGTGTCAAAGCACTTTGATAATATCTTTAATGATTTTGTTGGTGGTGGAGTGTTTCATGGTGAGTGGTATGGTCCCAAGTTAACTATCCAACATAAGAGTATTCTCATGAATCCTATTTTAAAAATTGAGAATTAAGATATTGTAATATCTATTAATTCAGAGAAGTCCCCTGGGCCTGATGGTTTCAATACCATTTTCTTCAAGAAATCCTAGAATATTATTAAAAGGATGTCTTCGATGCTATTTTGGAATTTCTTTTGCTAATGGTAAATTGCTTAAAGAAGCCATTGGTACGTTGATTTCTCTTATTCCTGAAGGTGATTATAGTAGCATGATCAAGAACTAGAGACATATCTCTCTATGCAATATCATTTATAAAATCATTTCTAAGCTACTACCTAATAGGCTTCAAAAGATTCTTCCAGATATTATATGTTTAAGTCAGTGTACTTTTATAAAAGGGTGGAGTATCAAGGATGCAATTCTTTTGACAAACGAGCTCATCCATGATTTTAATAGAGAAAATTCCAAAAATAAAATGTGTTTGAAAGTGGATTTATCTAGAGCTTATGATTCAATTTGTGGGAGCTGTTTGTTCTTAGTGCTCTATAAAATTGGCTTTCCCACTAGGTGGATCAGTTGGATTGAGGAAATTTTTTATTGACATCTTATTAGGTGCTTATTAATGGTGAACCTAGTATTAGGTTTCACCCATCTAATGGTATTAGACAAGGGTACCCAATTTCCCCTTATCTATTTGTCATTATTATGCAAGAAATTTATGAGATGATTAAGAAGGTAGTTTCTAATAAATCTTTGATTCCTGTGAGAGCTTTTGATTCCTTTGATATTTCTCATATTATCTATGTTGATGATGTCATGGTGTTCTTGGAAGCTTCTGTTTCTAATGCGAGATTTATTAAAGATATTTTTGACTCCTTTGGTGATATATCTGGTCTCAAAATCAATACAAGTAAGAGTTCCATTATTTTTAGCAAAAGTTCACCTAAACATGATATTATGGATATTCTTGGATTTCCTGAATGTCAGCTTCCTTCCAAGTATCTCGGTGTCCCACTCTTTATTGGCAAATTGAAAAGGAAAGACCGTGAGCCTCTCATTGATAAAATTAGAGGTAAACTTGAAGGTTGGAAGGCTTTTACTCTATCTTTAGCAGGTCATTGTGAACTGATTAAGTCCACTCTATCTTCTTTGCATGTTTATTGGAGCTCGACTTTCCCACTTCCTTATTGAGTATCTGAGTTGATTGATAGACTGTGTCGAAACTTTCTTTGGGGATGTTCTGAAAATAAATCCAGTTTACATTTGGTTCCTTGGGAGACTATAATTTTCCTAAAAGTGAAGAAGGTTTGGAAATAAGGAGTTCAAAGTAGGTCTCCTGGACTTTTCTTTTTTTGAATGCATGGAATCTAGTAGCAAAAAAGGATATCTTATGGGTAAAATGGATTGGTGAAAGGTATTTCAAATTTTCATCTTTCTGGTCATTCAAGGTCAAATCTAATTGGTCTTGGGTGTTAAAGAAAGGGACCAAGCAGAGAAATTTGATCTGTTCTCATATTCGAATTATTATTGGAAATTGTAGAGAAACCAACTTTGGCAAGATCCTTGGTTAAAAGATAATGTTTTCATTAACTGATGTTCTACGAATGGAAGCAAAATTAAAGCTTGGTCTCCCTACTGATTGCCCTATTTCTAGTATTATTCATGAGTCTGAGTGGCGAATTCCAAATAGCAGGATGAACGAGGATTTATCTAATCTTATTTCTTCACGACCAAAACCATTTGTATATGTTGATTCTACTATTTTTTATGGTCTCCTGCCTCCTAATTTGAAAGTATTTTGGAATGATATTCGTCATAAAAAGGATGAAGCTACCTTTTATGATTGGATTGGGAAGAATGATGCTCCCAGGAGGTGTTCTTTTCATATTTGGAAGGCATTCCTGAACAAGTTGCCAACTGGTGATTATATTAGAAGAATCTATATTTGAATAACATCTATGTGTCCGCTTTGCTGTGATGGATATGAAGATATTTTTCATTTTGTCTTTGTATGTTCTTTTGGAAAGAGTTTCTATAGATGTGCATATAGGGATCTGGGGTTCATGGTTTCATTTTCAACCTTGAAAGATATAGAAGGTTTTCAGGAAATAAAAGGATTTTGTTTCTTGGAGTGAAAGGAATAGACGTTTATATGATAACCATTTTTCTTCTGTTGAGGCTTTATGGATACGCATCAAAGGGGACTTCTGCTATCTCAAGAATTGATTCTTGGTATGCTTCTATTTGATTTGTTGTTGTGACTGTTATGAGGGTTGCTTCTAATTTTTTTTCCTAGAACTTCTTTTGGAGAGGTTCTTTTACATCTGTGCAGATAGTGGCCTTTTGGTCCTTATTTTCACCCTCATCATAAGATGTGGAAGGATCTTCTGGTTTAAAGGATCTTAATTTTCCTGTTCTTTTGCCTTTGGAGTGACAATCTGGTGTATATGGTTTTCAAGTTCTTCTTCTGATGCACTCTGGAGACATGTCTATATGGATTTATACTTTGTTCTCTTGTACAATTCTATCTTTCTTATGCATTGCTCTTTGACTAATGATACATTGTAAATATGACTTACAAAAAAATAAAAAATAAAGCCACATGAGTTTTTGTGGACCGAAAATAACTATGAGTGAATCACTATAAGTTGTTTGTTTGGATATGTACTGGAAAACCGGATAATGTACTACATCTTAGTAATATTATTGAGTTTGACTAAGTATATAAGAAAAAAGATAAATATGATTTCACTTGAGGAAAATTAATTTAACTCTTTGAATGAGCATAATACCCTTAAAGCCAACCAAACATGGCTGGACCCAACAGATACATGACAGGTGTTGTTTTTATTGGTGATGATGACAGTTCCACTCAAAGCACATGGTAAGTAGAATTCCTAGCAGTTGAGAAGAGGTACGTTAAGGGATATAATGATTATGTTGATGGTGGTGGGATTAATAAACAATACTAAATGAAGGTATCCTGGAACTTCTAAAAATTCACTTACAGTGCAACGCATGCTTAAGACCAAGTGATGCACAGAACTAACAGTGTGGAACGCGCAAAATAGCTGTCTCAAATTCGACACTTCACTAAAAAGCTAAGTGCGATAATTCTTTGTTCTGACCGCTTTTCTACACAGTCAACCAACCTAAATCAACCCTCCCCGTCAAACACAGAAAAAGAAAAGGAAAAAGAAAGAAATGCACAAAAAACAAAATGCATGTGGCTGTCATCTCCACAGGAATAACATACCATCCGCAAGGATTACTTAATAACGAGCATGCTTAAGATAAGGATATTGTTATGAGTCAATAAGATAAAATTACTGCTCCTTTCCAAAATGTTGAGGCAAAGAGATAAGATTGCATTTAAAACGCCATGTTAGATTATTGAGCAGCTATAATTGGCTCTGTAGGCTTTACAAAAGAAAATATTTATCCTTCCAGAAGTTTAACATAACTTTCTGCATTTCCTAAACTAACTGGACGTGAACATCATTATGTACATCCAAGTATACAATGTGTGAATCTCATAATGCTCTCCGGTAGTAACTCTTCAACAAAATATAAATTCACCGCAATATCCGCTGGAGAAGTAAGGCGTCCACTGTTTCAAGATGAGAATATAGAAGTTAGAGTTTGTACTCCGTTAGTTTAGTAGAGCGAGTTAGATATGAAACAGTAATAATCTTTTTATCTGCAACAAAACATCTACCTGGGAATCATAATTTGGATTTCCAACTGCGGAAGAATTAATTGGCATTGTGTTATTTGACATATATGATGTAGCTGCACCACCTTCCCAATTATATTGAGAGCTCGGCATTGCAATCCATTGCACACTGCCCCTACGGTAGTGAACGTGAAAGTTTAGAAAGTAAACACAATACACATTCTTGATAATCAACACATGGTACACTTTAAGAAAAGAAGGGCGTTACCTGTATGGGTTATCTTCAATGCTCGAGTACGGAATTGATTTCTTACTTTGTGATGATGATCTCCAGTCGCTTTGATTCCATCTGAGTGAACAAGAAAATATGATTAACTCGTTGACGGAAATGCAAAAGTTAGTCTTTGTGATATATTAATTAGCAAGAGCATGTTAGAGTCCCTTATGAAATATGAAATGCACTCTCATCTACAACAAAGCAATTACCTGGGAACCATAGTATGAGTTTTCTACTATAGGAGAAATAATTGGCATTGTGTTGTTATTTAACATATATGTTGTTGGTTGACCACCTTTTCCATTACACTGGTAGCTCGATGTGGCAACGCTTTGCATCGTGCCCCTACAAGAAGACAACAAAGTTTAGACAACAAAAAATGATACATTATTCTAGATAAACATACATGAAAATGTTTCAAGTATGACATTGGCAACAAAATACATATAAGACAAGAGGGGAGGTTACATGTAAGAGTTCTCTATAGTGCTCGAGTAAGAAGCTGAATTGCCATGTTGTAATGATGTCCCTGGTTGCCTTAAATCCATCTATTTGAAAGAAAAAAAATTGCTTCATTAATGATATTTGAAACTTGGCTTTTGTGCGTAAATTTTATAAATTAACAATCCAGTCATCCCATTGTCAGGGGATTCAAGCTCATGACATCTCGATCATACAACATCAACATTACCACTTGGGTGTCACTACATTGGCACCAAATCCCTTTATTAAATGTTAAACATTAAATGCATTCTCATATGTATCCAATTACCTGAGAATCGTAATATGGATATCCTTTTGTAGAAGAATTTGTTCCCACTGTGTTACTTGTTGGTTCATGGCCTTCCATGTTATAGTGGAAGCTAGGTGTTGCAATTGTTTGCACTATGCCCCTAGGAATAAATGGAAATATTTATATAATGATAGAAACACATATTATAGATGGTCACCACAAGATAAATTTATAACTATGATATTTGTAACAAATTGTGTATAACAAAATAGAGGAGGTTACATGTTTGAGTTGCCCACAATATTCGAGTACAAAGTTGATTTTGCACTTTGTGAAGATGTCCCTAGCCATCTTAGTTTCATCTAAGCAAACAAAAAATAAAAATGGATAATGCATTGGCGGAAATGCAAATTTCAGATTTTTTGTAGTTTGTAAATTCAATGAAATCCCTTTATTAAATGTGAATTAGTGATGGCATACTGATACGTAACAAAAATAAAAATTACCATAGAATCATGATAGGGATTTCCTACTATGGAATAATTGATTGGTGTTGCATCATTTAACATGTGTGTCATTAGTTCACCAACTTCGTCATCATATTTGAAGCTCGACATTGTGGTTTGTTGCATGGTGCCCCTAAGCATGCACAAGAAAGAATAGATAATGAAGTAACACATATTTTGCATCATTATCACATGATAGAGTTTCAATTATGATATTCACCTGTTAGAATTCTCCTCAACATTTAAATATGATGATGGTTTACCATTTTGGGATGATGTATCTAGTATCCTTAATTCTATCTAGTCAAACAGAAAAATATAAAAAATTTATTTAGTCAAAATACAAGTGGTTCATATAAATGACTAAATAGTAGTGAAAAACTTATTCAAAAAAAAAAGAGAAGTAGAGAAATAACCACAAAGTTAAAAAGAAATTATGCGAGCATCAAAGAGGGTATATATGAATATATTGGAGATAGGTGTGGAAAACAAGATTTTATTTCCTACCAAACTCAATTGTATTTTCATGGGAGAGGGTCCTCAACCTAAGTAGGCCTATATAAAAAAAGTTTTGAAAGGATCGCAAATAAGATCAGTGGAACCTATGAAGAGCATCAATAGTTGATGTCAAATAGATTTCTAACACTATATTGAACTACAATGGAGTGTACTAGTGTGGTGGGGGGATGATATGAACTTGTGATCCACCAAGTGAAAATTTCTATTGATTATTAGTATAAGCAATGTGGCATGCATTGTTATTTGTGTAACACTTTTAAGACTTAACTGTATATTTTTATAAGTATCAAGCAATGAAAACCTTGATAATTCATAATGCGATAGTGGAAAGCAGACTACAACTATAGCGGTAAAAAAATTAAGTTGGGCCCATTTTTAAAATCACCTTCCTTAAACCATTATGGTATCTTGGGGTCAAAAAAGAGTTTCTAGTAGTGTCTCTATGTTAAGCATATACCCTCGATCGACTGCAAATTATGCAGCTAATAGTCATGTAGACATTGTTGTGGGTCATTCATCAACTTTCAATGTTATTAGAGTTCTTGACCCCCATCTATAAAGACACCTATGTCATATTGTCCCATGGAGTAAAAATGATTACCCACAACACAAGGCTAATATGTAGGTTAGCGTAGAATAGTGTATTAGTAACCCCACTTCAATAATTATTATAGGCTCAAATCAATCCTATTATTTTCTAGTGTCTTAGGCCTCACTGCTTGTGCATCTCAGTGTTAGAAATTATTCTCCATAGTTGAATTTGGATTTTGGTAATTATTGGTGAGTCTTAATTTTTCCATTTCAACTACTATGATGATCATGCTCCCTAACAAGTTGATATCCCGCCTCATGAAAAGCATGGGTGTGGGTTGGATGCACAAGTCCTTAGTTGGTGTGTTTCATGGAGTTTATTTATGTGCAGCGAACATCATTCATTGTATTTTGCATTGTAAGTCAATGACTTATCTATAAGGACTTCTCTAGAATTATTCTCTAAGAGAATGTACATTTGCTCCACTAAGATATATTTACTTTCCTTTCACACGAATATGAAAGTATACATTGATAAATTATTTACCTTCCTGGAAATAATTTTCTTATGTGTTTCATAAAGAATAGCCTCTTGAGTTTTCAGTTGATGCAAAATGCAAGTAGTTTTTGGTGCTTGCTCATACAATCTACATTCAAAATAAATGCAATAAGTGTGAGAATTTATATGAGACATTATAACTACTGAGTTACAATCTAAAATGATCATATAGTAAATACATAATATCAATTTATACGGTGACATGTATTTTAACACAACATGTTGACATTTTTATAAGCTTATCACAAATGAAAGATTAAAAATTAGTAAATAGTGTTGTCTCAACATGCACTTTTAATAAATATTAAAATGTAAGAATGCATATGACACATTAGATTTCTTGAATCCTTCTATACATCATGGCATCTACTAAATACATGATGTAAATAAAAGAAATGTAACACCATAATCTTCATTATAGAATTATAAAACATACATACCCAACTAATACAATATTAAGAATTTGCATGAGAAATTTTTATTGATACATTATTGTCAGAATACCAAAATCTATGACTATATGATATTATCATTAATGGTATGTTGTATTGTAGAACATAACATTTTGGGGTATCACAAGTCTAACTCCTCATGATAAGAATTGCAAAACATTACATAGTGATTGTTTACTTTAAAAAATATATCAACTCCTTTTTTATTGCCCTATATTGTTACTATAGAGACATCTTGTTATTTACATACGATGTGTTATTTACTGCTATAGTATTAGTCCCATATTTCTCGCTTGTACTTATGTCTCTACTATCTGTTGCTATATTAGAGACTACCATGTACCCTATTTTACTCACTGAATAAATAATTCTTTTTCCATTTAGATGGTATCAGAGCATGTTTGATTACCTGAGCCATGGCTCATACTGCATGTGAACTATTATGGGTGTGTAGTCTTCTACATGAGTTTGATATCTCTTATTCCATCCCTATTCCTATGTTCTATGACAACAAAGCCTCTATTTTCATTGCGAGCAACCCCACATTTCATGAACGCACGAAGCATATTGAGGTTGACTGTCATTTTTTCGGAAAAAAGTTCTATCCGGTCACATCTGCACTCCATATCTCATCACTAAAAAGCAACTCGCGGATATCTTCACCAAAATCCTGCCTAAAGCTCGGTTCCAGACTCTTATTAACAAGTTGGGCTTGTTTAACATCTACGCTCCAGCTTGAGGGAGAGTATAGAGATATCTTGTTATTTACATATGTTGTGTTGTTTACTCCTGTAGTATTAGTCCCATATTGCTCACTTATACTTATGTCTCTACTCTCTGTTGCTATATTAGAGACTACTTCGTACCCTATTTTACTCACTGAATAAACAATTCCTTTTCCATTTAGAGTTACATACAAACATTACTTGGTTATTTGCGACCTGAGTGGGACTCATATCATGACATAGAACCCATAAATGTTAACATGACATCATAGAATGCAATACCAAAAATGTTGCATAAATACAAACTTGCAAAATGGAATTTTCCTAATGACCAAGATGTCTCTAATAGACATTGAAAGGGTTTATGCAGACACTAAATTTTGACACCATTATGTGATGACTAGGTGATTGCTAAAGTGTAGACACTGACTTTGGGATTACATGGACCATTAACTTTGGAATGTCTACAAGAGTTACATAGAAATAAGACACACATTACAGAAGTAGAATCCATGAAATAGATCACAAGTTAGGTTAAAATTTTGTTTATAAAATTGCAATAAGAATGGTTTTGTAATACAATAGTGAATTTTGGATTCAGTTTGAGTCTTTTTGAGAAAGTTAACCTATATAGGGGCCAAGTTAAGATTAGTCGTTTAAATATAGGTAAATGGTTTAGGTCTTAAATTGACTATTCATTTATATTAAAAGTCTAAAAGAGGATGCCCAGAGAAAAGAGATACACATGACTAAGCATGAATGTATTGTGCTCAAGAAATTAAAGTATGCTATTTCCCACATGTAAGGTTGAGATACTAGCATAGTAAGTTGTATAAAGAGTGTATAATATTTTGAATTTACTTTATAGTAATATTTTATAAATTTTTTCTACTAATTGGCTAGATATAAATCATCATCAATAATTTTTTATTAAAAAGAGAAAAAAATGTTCAAATGTTTGTGATCCATATCTAGGACATGATCTTATTTCAGGTATAGACATTACATTTTTTTAGGTTTCCAACACTATTGAGCACATACAAAACCAATGCATGGGCACTTGGATAATTTATGATAAGAAGGGTGGGCTTGCAATGTAACTTCAATAAAATAAGTGTTCCAGACCAAATATAACATGGGAGGTTGAGGACCTATAACTAATGGTGTACATAAAATTATAACTCTCACAAAGGAGGCCACATTTGAAGAAGAAACATTAACATTCACATTTAAAACCATAACCCTGATGGGTGTTAATAATGATACTGTTAAAGACAAAAATATGCATGATAATAAAGATTCATTCTTAAAACCTAGATTAAAAAAACATGCTTAACTTACTTTTATTGTGAGGTTATGTTAGGCATCCCCTTCTCCAACAAGCAAGTTGGGACGAAGACAATAAGACTAAACTATTAAAGACATGTTCCAAAATCTACGATCGAATGAAAAGTTGAAGTTTAGTTTCAAGTTGCCATTCATAATAACATTTTTGTAGAATTCATCAATCCATGAAAGAGACATATTCACCATCTTATGGAAACTATTCATATCCCTAGTTAAAATATAAGCTAAATTGTCTCATCCACGGGTAAGGAGCATGAAGTTCTGGATTATTTGGCAAATCACAAGAACAATAGTATTTTGGAGGTATGGAAAACTTAACATCACTGTCACAGCTCCAACACTATAAAAACCCTTTCAAGAATGTCTATATTTGTAAACCTTCAACTTTACTGAGATTTGAGACACTAAAATCAAAACAATTGAATTGTTAAGAAGATAATTAAAAGGGTAATTAGGTGTGGTGCCATATTGTTGAATGCCTAAAAGAGGGTTAACTTAAAGGGACTAACCTTATAACATGATGTGAATGACATGTTTACATCACTAATTTATACATGCAAAATTAGGGCAGATTTTATTTTAACTTAAACATAAAACTATAGAATAGGATAATAGATCATAATTAAGCCAATAGAATATTATTATATCCAATAGGAAGGGTCCAATGGAACTCAGAATGTCATACCATGGTTTTGCACATTTATTATCAAATATATTAGTGGTTTTATTTCAAAGAAGCTTTCAATGGATGAATTAAAGGTGTTACATAACCTCTACATCCAATCTATGGTAGTATTGAGGCCAAAATAACTCCCAATATATGAAAAGTGGAATATCATTGTGGTTTCATGGATATGATGAAGAGGCTTGAAGAAGTATCATTTAAGTTTTCCTAGTCATTACAATGATTTACATTTTGATCCTATATCTACCATTAATATATCAAGTGATTTTTACATAGACATAAGGAAAATGTATCTTACAATATAATTTCACAAATACTTGGACATTTTGTATGCATTATTTGGTCATCATTTTTAATTTACTCATTTCCCACCCAAAATTCTTTATTGAAGTCTAAAATAATTTGTAAAAAAATGCTTGTAAGTCACCCTACTCCAAACCCAACATTACTACCCAGTCGTTAGTTTGCTTGTAGCAATTATGCAAGTCCTCACCCTTTAAGAAAATTCTTGGTGTATTTGTGTATTGCACTTGACATTTTAGAAGATAAAAGTGACTATGGTTAGATATAAATGGGTATATATAAGCAACCTCTTCCCCATTCACTTCCTAAAGTTCTAGTCTTCAACCAAAAATCATAAACTAATCATATACTTATATATGTATATTTTCACATGAAGCCACCCATTGGACCATGTTTGCATCTAGAACACACTTTTAGTGACAAACTTCATTGTATGGGTCCCATTGTAGTTTACTATAATATAAATCATGTTTAAAGGTTGCCTAGAGAACCTAGATAAGAACACATGGTTTCTATTTTGGCACATTATGGATACAAGTAAGAACACATGCCTTTTGTTTTGTCTCTTTTCTGCTTAATTTTCTATAATTTTATTTTCTTTTATTCTAGCTAAACTTACTCGTTCATTTCTCACATGTTTATCACCACTCAATTAATTGAAGCTATTTTATAGTAGGAATATTATCACAAGTAGGATAACTAATTAGTTAGTTTCATTGAAGGATTAATGCAACACAAAATGGTGAATGGTATTGTGTATAGTTAATTGTATCACATTAACACATAAAAAATAAACATATAAGTTAATGGTTCAAAGATCATTTTATGGTAACTAATATTAGGAAAATACCATAATTAAACTTACGTACCCAATCTGTGCTTCTAGTTGGGATAGTTGCTTTTCAGAATTCACAATTTCTTGTAGCAGACTCTGTATATTTTTTATGCATAAAAACAACATATGAAGGTATTAAAATTGTTAAATATTAGTAGTAGTTGAGAAATCACTAACCAATGTTTTTCAAATTTACCTGGATTCTAGATTGTCAACGTAAAGGATTTTACCACATTCATGTTCGATAGATAAAAAAATTCAGAATTAGTGAAGATATACATGATTAGTGTCATAAAAGTCTTATCAATTATATAACAAGCTTATATTAAAGATAGAACAAACTAGATCAAAGGAGTAGTAACTAGAGCAATCTATCAAAACATTATGATATCACTAATACAAACAAGTTATCATGAATGGCCATGAAGATCAACAATGATGTCTTTGCTAATGATTTGATGAACATGAATACATACATAAACATATAACATACTCATCTTTTTGGATAAGATAAAAAATACACATATAATGGCACACATACAAGTTGATAGACTAAAGTAGGATCAATTTGGTGTAGGACTCATGTATTAAGTAGAGAACTATAGTTTTCTACACTTTAGTCACTTTAAATGATACATATTTGTCATATTCCCAAAAAGAAACAAGATCATATTTTTTATATTCCAATTTTTATGTATCAGTTGACATTTAATCTTATGGTATAGTTTTCTTTCTTTTATTGGATTGAACTCATAATTTTAGTATTCTATTTATCATTGTACTAGCAACATCTATATTTATAATTAATGTGACACGACCCATGTGCTTGCATATTTACATTTTTCTATTGAATAATATCCTTGGTTCTTATTTTATAATCATATGAAAATAAAAAAGTTTTATGGTTTAGAATAGTGATTTACACATAGTAAATGTAGGAGTAGAATTCATGTCAAATATTTAAGGACAATGTAAAATTTTTATAAGGTAATGAATACAAGGGTTATGTTCATAATAGCTCACGCCCCTTATACTGAAGGATGGAGATCTACTCTTCTAGAACTTGCATGGTTGCTTACTAATACATTGTAAAATGTTCAACAATGAACTTTTAAGATAGAGTTGAATGGAGGAACGCTTGTTATGAGTAAATCAAAACACAATTGAAGTGAACTAATTATGTATCTATATGGGTGGTGGGTGGAATAATAACATGAAGTATATGACTTTGAAACACCTAGTTTATTGGTTCTATGAAGGTTCAGAACTACTTGTCTATAATCTGACAATAGTTTTGACTCTTCTAAGAAATATATAGAAAACTAGTTTTGTAACTAGTTCTCCTTTTTTCCTTTTGGTGAGATCATTATCAATTGTTGTTGGCTAACTTTGTATACATGATGGGATTTCATATATCGGTCTTATAT
Organism: Alisma plantago-aquatica; assembly: GCA_963693085.1. Classification (NCBI taxonomy): domain Eukaryota; kingdom Viridiplantae; phylum Streptophyta; class Magnoliopsida; order Alismatales; family Alismataceae; genus Alisma; species Alisma plantago-aquatica. The sequence continues at coordinate 1,125,086,111 of OY856409.1, read as the reverse complement.
ATGTTCATTCATATCTATAGTTTGATTATTAATCACTCATTCCATAGAAGGCCTCATTTAGAAATTTGGGCTATCTGTGCAAACATGAAAATTAGAAATTGTACATTTGGAAGTTTGTTCTTAACAAAAGAAGATCACACTACAATATTGCAATCTAGGGCGAGAATAATTATAAAAAATCACTAGGTATCAAAGAATATTTAACTAATGGTGAGCATATGTACATGGGAACAAGGGGGAGAACAAGAAAGGAAAACATATATAGGAGCACAATCAAATATTAAATCTTTGTGTAATTGAAGATCTTTTCTTTAGCTTGCATTCTTGGTTCTTATGTTATTTCTATTGGTATGTGTGCTCTATACATTCTAGAAAGATTTCATCTTTTCAAAGAATTTAGAAGTAGATGACGAACTTACTCCGCAGAAGATCCCGAAGCTATATCATTTTCATGCCTCAACTCTGCTATAACTTCTTGAATTTTCTAAAATGTCGAGAGAAAAGAAAGTGGTCACTGGATGTTGTGATTGACCGGCTCCAGAAACAAATGAAGAGTCTATAATTTTGACGTCTACTAACCTCGCGGTCCTCGACTTTGCTGCATGCATGGCATAGTGAAAAAGCCACAACAATCATAAGCCATATCGTGAATGCCAAATATTTGATAAGGAGATAACGAATTCTACTTAATGATACTTACACATCCGGTTCGTTAATAATACGCTCCCACATTTCTTCAATCCTGTATGCATAAAATTTCATTAACAAACAATAAGCTGATGCATCTCGATGAAAGAACAGTGAGTCTCTTTAGTTGCCGCCTTAATCATCCATACAGCTAACCTTTTGTTCTTGCTTGTGAAGAGACTAAGCTGACCGGAATGAGAGAAAGAAATGTAGCCAACGTCGGAGTCACATAGCATTGAAACCTCATATGCCTTCTTGAGCAGCCCATGTCTACGTTTTGAGTAGGTAACCTGGCGGGCAGTTTTGTTTTCAATCTTCTTTGATTCCGCCATGCCGTTAGTCATGTTGTTGAAATGAATGAGATGTGCTCGTCACCTTGGAGAATACGTGATAAGAGAAACAACGAGATGCACAACGCTAGAGGGTGAGGGACGAGAAATACAAACATTAGAGAAACTGAAAACCCCTAAGAAACACCAAAAGAGAACATACCGAGGAGGGAACAACACCCACAAGAGTTTCGTAGAGGTGAGAATGAGATGATTCTCCCACAAGAGTTTCTTAGAGGTGAGAATGAGAAGATTGAGATCAACCAAAAGAGTGGTTTGTAAGATACGGATTCCAAAAGGATGTGCAAGATATATATAGAGTGCCAAATGTTTTTGCGATTGATGCGTAAACTTAATTGCATGATACAAAAGATCTTCTTTTGTAGATATTGCAATTTATTGTGTATCTCTGCGGTATCTTTATTAATTACTTGATGGATATGATATCTACAAATTCTCTGCTTTAAAGAATGGACGATATACAAATGTCAGTAATTCGAACACAATTTATTTGGGTGACTTAAGTATTTGAAATACGTTTATTTTTGCTCCTTTAATCGTCAAAGACTTTAACCCCAAGCCAAGACCAACCGTCAAGGAAACACGTACGACCATCACCATTTTGGACTTCTCGTTCTTGCACGAACCGTGGTCCGAACCGTTTGCAATTCATCCATCCCTTCTGGTTTTTTTCTTTTGAAAGACCCATCCCTTCTGGTGCTCGGCCTCACATTGGAATGAAAGGCGGGCTAAGTGGCCCCATTCGGATATGAAAATTTTAGATTTTTTTTCTCTTTTTAACCTTCTACTGTGACATATTTCAGGAAAAAAAATTAATCTAGCACACTTTCAAAAAAAATATTTACCAACGTAGTACATTGGGCAAAATATTTTCCAAAGTAGTCTAAAAATACCACTTTGTGTAGAGCTTTTTATATCAAGAATAAAAAAATGACACAAGTATTAGCGTGTTTATTTTAAAAATAAAAAGAAAATGCTCAACATTGAGTGGTGCTTTCTATTTTATGCTTAAATATGTCGTCAAGTTGAAAGCACTCAAAGTTGACTTTGATTTTTTTTCTTATTTTTCATATTTTTATTTAAAAATAATCACGTCAATATTGTGACGCTTTTTAATTTTTGACACAGAGACGCCACTTTGAATGACAAGATCTAAACAAAGTGTGTTATTTTACAAAATATTTTGTAAAGTATGCTATTTTAACAAATATTTTTTAAAAAGTTACTAAATTCATTTTTTTCCTATATTTCACTATCCCAGTCAAAGTCTGGGACGAGCACTTTTTCATGAGCTGTTGAAACACCCCGCCACGGCTACATGGCAAACTGTGTGAACGGAGGATACATACTCACAACTCCCTCGCACTTATGGGCGTCCTTAGCTATCCTCGCCTCTTCTCCTTCATCCTCATGTGGTATCTTTCTGCCTCCATGTCTGGTCAGCCCATCACCGACCATATTTTCCACAACCCGCACTCCTACGGACGATATGCTTCTCCTTCACTTTCCTACTGACCTCGTACCTCTTCACAGTTCCAACCGCTACCATAATTGTCACCGCCCAACAAAGCTGTTGGTGCTACGTCACCCCTAATGGCGAGCTCCCCCCTGCTGTTAGTCCTACTTTTCCCTGCCTTCTCCTCCTCGATGCCGCCACAATCAATGGTCATCATGCTCTCGTCCTACCTGGCCTCCTTGCCTCCCTCACTACTGCTAGAATGGAGACTCTTGCACTATCGTCGGTGGGTGGATTACAGTATGGTGGGTTGGCGGCGGGCAGAAGTGGCAACACGGGGAACATTAATTTGTGCTTCTCTACACGACACGTGCGTCCTCAACATTTCAAGGCAAAGTGAGTAAGTGTCTAGTGAGCACTGATGCACAGATAAAAGTAGAAGTTTCAAATTTGCTACTCTCGTGTGAACATGAACTAGATTATATTTTTATTTATTTATTGACATGTGTGAAAAACTACTAGAGGGGGGTGAATAGGATTTTTAGAATAATTTTAAAAATAATTATTCAAATAATCAACTACAAAAGATTAGACAAGGGGACACAAGGTTTAGAGTGGTTCCACCCTTAGCAAATACTAAGAGAGTCAGTCCATTACCCAATTATTTCTAATTGGGATTTTAAAAGCACATGTATTTTATTACCTCGTAAGGATGTTACATAAAATACAACTACCTTCCCAAACCCTTTGGACAGCATTCACCCCGAAGTCGTCTCACCAACTTTGAAGCAGCCTTCACTTGAAGTAACTTCAAGCTCCTCCTTGAAGTAGCATTCCTCCTTGAAGTAGCTTCTGGTTGAGACCTTCTACAAGTAGTTCAAAGTCCACCTTCTCCTCCAAGAAGACTCTTCTCCACCTGAGAAGATAGCACCCTCTCCAATTCGCAACCTCCAACCCTAGGAGTAGCAAGGAGAGTACAAGTAATAAAAAGGAATAAGAAGGGAAAATGGAAATTACAATTACCGTTGTAGCACAAGGCTTGATTTCCTATATCAAGCATTTTGATCTCCTAACCAATGTGTGTTGACAGGATTTTACCGTGCGTATAATGCAAGTGCACGTGTCAGAGTAATATAGGCCTTTGTGAGGCCCAAGTCGAACACAGGGACACTGAACTGTTGGTAGACTACTTACTAACTACTCGCGATTAGCTAGACCAAGCAAAACAAGTTGAGAGTTGATTGTAAGTAAAAGAAAAATAAAAGAAAACAAAGAAATCGATTAAATGTTTAGTTTAATCAATTTAGATGGGAATCTTTAGGATTGTGATTTCACTATGGGTTCTCGTTGTATTTATTCCTACATAGTTAATCAAATATGTCTCTCATTCCGGGTAGTGGCCTGTATTCAGAATTGTTCACTGTTGTGATACAATTCACTACCTAAATCTAGGTCGGTTCCACGGTAGTAATAACCTATACCCTAAACTAGGTGCATGAAGACCAAACTCTGGGTTTCCACAATTAACCGTACATCACCTTGTTCAAAGGATTTATTAGTTAATGTGAATTTTGTCTCTTTTCAACCGTTAATTCTTCTTTCAAAATAATTAAAGGCATTAGATTATCATTAGGGTGATCAATCATAATGATATAATGGAGAAAACGAAATCATATCACGGATTTAAGAGAGAAAATATGAATTACTATGGTAAAAATGGCATACAACGATTACCCGGGCTACTCCCGGTCCTAAAGACAAAGGGGATTAGCCCCGCATGTTCATCTCAATAAAAGACATGATGACAGAAAGGGAAAACATGGAGAAAACATGAATGAAAGTGATGTAAACCCCTGAACGGAGAAGATCCGGGCATTCCTTGACGTAGAGTGCACGATCTACAGCCTTCCGGCGATGGAAAATGTCTTCTGCGGCTCTCGGAACGATCGGAGCGTGATTCTGGGCTCTGTTTTCTCTCCACCTCTCCTCGAGACTTGTGCAGCGGCTAATGACGTGATACCCTACTTAGGGTCGCTGAAATTAGGTATATGGACCACTTTAGGCCGCCAAAAGATCACCACCGTCCGGTTCGGGCCGATCTGAAACAAAACTTGATCTGACGGTGTCGATACCATCGACGCGGGTCGACGGTATCGACCCGCCATAGTATCGGCTCGTTCTCTTTTTTTTCTGATGTCCCGCCTGATGCAGACTTGATACCATCGACGCGGGTTGATGGTATCGACACCTTTAGGCGTCGGTTTTGTCACCATTCCGACACTGAAGTTGTGCAATGTCGATAGTATCAACTTTTGTGTCGATAGTATCGACCGGTTGATTGCTGGCTCGCTGTAGGTATCTCGCTACCATCGACCACCCAGTCGATGTTATCGACTCATCTTGGCTCCTTGCAGCTGTCTCACTGTGACTGTGTCGATACTATCGACGGATGTCGATGGTATCGACAGCTGTTTATATGCATTCTTCCTGAAATTACAAGATAAATCCAAATCAGCTATGCTAGAACATATCAATATGATCATTTATGACCAAAAAGATAAAATATGAGAGTTTTGGTACGAAATGAGATTATAGACTAAAGCGAATGAATCATGCAATACTAACCACAAAAGTGACTAATAAACACATAAAACGCATGTAAAACAAGTCTATAATAGCGACTCAAAATCCTCGCATCAAACTCCCCTAAGCTTAAACATTGCTCGTCCTCGAGCAGCAAGGCTATAGAATAAAATTGCGAGGGTCAACTAATTAAAGAACATATTATCATAGCAGACATTGCCATATGATCTCCACCGGACATTCACATACCGGCCCTCACTAACCACAGAATGATAATTACCCTCTAGGCGACAATGATCATCCATAATAGATACCCACCCCAAGATTGGTGAGCACTATCAAATAAGGCTGTTAATATAATAAAATCTTCCGGTTCAGTCTTGGTGCATCTTTGTGATCTCCTATCTACGTTGCTCATTTTCTAACTACCATCTAAATGGAAACAGATCTCATGAGATTAATGAATGAGGAGATAATCACAGGAGGCCTACCAATTAGAGCAACAGATCGTTGGAATAGGTGGTTGTGGAAGAAATGGAAGCACATAACAGTCAATCATGCAACACAAAACTTATTGACCTATCATGATGCAAAATGCACGTGAAAATGTCCTAATGCTACATTTTAGGTGGAATGATGCATGCTCTATCATTCCATCCCAACGAGAGACAGAATATCTACAAAACTACACATGTGCTTGTTCTTGTTATTATGCATGTGAACAAATTCCTTTCTCCCTCTGATCTTCATATTTTTTTTCCAAGCCTTTATCTTGCTTAATAGAACAAGATGAAATTTTCAATAGCTTTTTCTTGGTCTTATTCACATATCTATTATTTTTTTTTCTTAACTTTTCAGAGAGTATGAAATAAGTCCTTTATTTGCAGAAGAAGCAAGACACATCATTGTACAAGATGATTAAAACCATGCAAAATGCAACTAAAATGACATTGACATGCACTCTAAAATTTTTGAATGCAGGATTATAATGCAACATTTTTTTTTCGATGCAACAATTGTAAACACTAACTACAATGCAATCATATCTACATGATATGCAATCAAGAGATGACAAACTATATAGTGCTCCCAATTCTTATGGTGGAGTGTAGATAAGATGAAGTGGATAGATCACAAGATTAATTGATAGAACCATTGGAAGATATTATATGTACCTCCTTACTGACATGTGTAAAATCAAGAGGTTTCTCTCTCTTCATTTCAGATTAAAGTCTCATTACCATTTGGTTAGTTTAGGCTCAATATCTAATTCCGTCCACTTTTCTTGAATGATAGGCATGCACAGTTGTAGTTTTATGTTTTAAAGTTGACAAACCCAATTATTTTCATAAGTCATATGCTCAAATTCAAACAAAGCAAGCTTGCAATTTCATTAAAAAAATTCAAATTGACCCATGACTCCCATGTGACAAACAAAGAGATGACACATTAAATTAGACATCTACGGATACACTAGATAGCATGTGGATCCTAAAAACTAAGAAAATTGCTAGAATAAAAGAAAAGGTAATAAATGATAAAAACTAAAAATAAAAGATAGAAAAAGATAGAAATTATTCCATCTCCCCCCCCCAAGCTTGAATTCGACTATGGCCTCATAGTCAAAAACAATCTTAACAGTTGGAACGGTGATACCATTTATTGTTCAGGTGGTGGGTACTGCGGGGCGGTAGGATCCCATGATGGATATTGCCCCTGGAAATTTGGATCATATGGGGGCATGGGCAGAGGTTGCAAATATCCCCCGAAGTAGTTTTGGCACCAATAATGATCGTAGAATGGTTGTTGCTGCATCTCCATCCTATGCAACCTGTCATGAATATTTTCTTAGTTGGCGAGGAGAAGGTGCTCGTTCTCATAGATGGCCTGCTGATTTAAGAATAGCCGGTTCGTAGTATCTTGAATACCGGTGAAAGAGGCGGTGTGCTTCTGCTGGGTCTGTTGGATCTCCTACAGCATGGAGTACATTCCCTGCATAGAATAGATATCCTCTCCTTGTTGAGAGGGTTGTGGTGGCGGAGGCTGCGAAGATGATGATGCACCCCAGGTGGAAGCGTGGACGCTTCCGCGGTGCCACTCGTGCATGAAGAGGAGTGAAAGCCTCCTCTTCCTCCTCATGTTCGCCACCTTCGTCATTGTCGTTGTCATCACCGTCTTCTTCTTCGTCGGAGTCGTCAATGGAATTATGGGCCACCGAAAGTGCTGAACCACCTAGATGTGGAAGACGTGATCTGGAAGAGCACACTCCTGTTACTCCTGGTTGACATGGCAATGTGCATAAACCACGCCATCACGGAGCGTAAGAAGATTGGAGCGATGTAGGTGATGCAGGTTGACTTTATTCATGTTGACCAGCGGAGTGAGTTGGGAAAAATCCAACCCAAGATAGAGAGTGAGCGGTGTGATAAGCCCCCCAAAGTGGATAGGAGCTCATCTAGTACTCCTCCGCACAGCCAGTACACGCGTCAAGAAAAACATGCCCCAGTTGAGCTCTTCTCTTTTCAACAACTTATGAAGAAAGAACAAGTCTGTCTCCTGAAACTTACTTAGCGAAAGGTCGCCTTGAGCAAATAAAGTAGTGAACAGCATGTGATGCAGAATCTACACAAATGGATGCTCACAATAAGCGACGGCTGCGTTATAATAGCTGACGGACTTGCCTGGAGGTGCGGTCACCAGCTGGGCAAAGATTTCATCATAATTCGTCTGGTTGTCTGGCCTCCTGTGTTGATTCGGGGAATGATACCAGTTGTAGATTGAATTGAACTGTTGGAGGGTGAGGGTGTAGTTGTTGTTGTAGAGCCGGAAAGAAACTCGCCCCTTTATCCACTCCCGATCGGTGGCGATAAGGTCGTTAGGCACGATGCATATGTCAAATGATGTCATAAACTCTGCCACCAGTTCTTTGTACGTCGACCACTCGTTGAAAAGGATAGCCTTCAACATGGTACTGGACCTCGTCAGACCTCCTGCCCGTATGCTTTGCTTGCCCCTGAAGGACATAGGTGAGGTTGGCCTCGAACCCGAGGTCACGGATCATGGCCCGATCAACATATCGGGTTGGCTCAATTTTCTGCTTGAGCAGCTCCTCGAATGTCTTCCTTACGTCTGCCGAGGGATGAATGATCCTCGGGCGAGGAATGGAGCCACGTGGTGGAGGAACAAATGTCTCAATCTCCATAGGGGCCGCCTGAGAAGATGATGAAGCTCCTGTCGTCCACACCATCGTGCACAGAGAGGAAGGGGGAATAAGAAATAGAGCTCGATGAAAGTCGGAGAAGACGATCTCCGCTCAGTGCAAAGCTCGGTGAAGATATCTCGATCCCTTAACTCTCGATGAAGGCCTCCAGTCGCTCAGCAATGCTCAAAGCACGAGTTGAAAGAAGAAGCTCTGAAGGTGTGAAGAGAATTGAGAAACAACCCTTCCTTTTATAACTGACCCCGTCGCTACTGCTGCTCCGTCGATACCATCGATGGGGTGTCGATGGTATCGATACCTGGAGGCATGATCCGCTCTTCACGAGTATCGACGGTTGTCGATTGCTGGATATGGGGGGCTGGATCGGTGACACGTCGATACTATCGACGCGGGTCGATGGTATCGACCCATCCCACGGATCGACTTCCGAAAATGGCGGGCTCCGTTGATTTCTTCTCGCTGAACGGTGACGTGTCGCGTTGATACTATCGACTGATGTCGATGGTATCGACTCTATGTAGTTCGAATACCCTCGCGAGGCTCGGATGCCGCTTCCTTACTGTTGTCGTGTCGATACCATCGACATGGTTGTCGATGGTATTGAGATCACTGAGATGAATTCTTCTGTAAATCTTCAGGGATCTCGCGAGTATCGACTTCGTAGTCGATACTATTGACCCGGACCTATCTTTTTCTTCGAAGTCGCTGATGGTATGTCGATACCATCGACGAGGCCTCGTCGATGGTATCGACCCAGAAAATTTTCTGCAGCCACTTCCATGTACCCATGTCGCTACCATCGACCCTGTGGTCGATGGTATCGACTCTGTCTCAGTATTGCACACTGAACAAAATGATTAAGGTATCATTTTTACACTAAAACTGAAATTAAACAAAAGTAACTTGCAAATGTAGAAGAAAATGAGGAAATTAAAATTAAAACTACCGATGGTTGGGTTGCCTCCCAACAAGCGTCCTACTTTAACGTCTTAGGCTAGACAAAATCAAGCTCATCAACTTGGGGCATTGGGGAGTGTTCCTAGGGGATCACTCGGCAGTTTGAACTCAACTCTTTCTTGGCCAATTCCTAATGTCAAGACACCTCTCCCGATAGCAGTGATAACATCAGCAGTCGCTTGAAATGGCCTACCCAGTTGCATCTCACAACCCTTTAGCTGCGGCATGTCCATGACAATGAAATCCACGGGAAAGATGAATCTGTCGACCTTGACAAGTATATCCTCACATACCCCATATGGCTTAACAATAGACCCATCTGCCAACTCAATAGGCATGGCAAATTTCTTGAGTATCTTTAATCCAAGCTTTTGGAACGTGGATAACGGCATAAGGTTTATGCTAGTGCCTGAATCGCACTGTGCATACGGAAAGTGATGGCCGCCAATTGAGCACGGTATGTAGAATCTCCTGGGATATTTCATCTTCTTTAGTAAACTCCCGTGGATAAGTGAGCTTATCATCTCATTCATAACACAAACGTCAGTGTCTTTTATCTGCCTTTTCTTGGTGATGATATCCTTAATAAACCTCCCATATGTTGGAATTTGTTCTATCATTTCCACTAATGGAATATTAATATGGAGCTTCCTAAACATCTCTAAGAACTTCTTGTAGTGTCTATGCTCCTTCTTCGACTTCCGAATATCCTGAAATGGCACGCTTCGCTCTTTTATGCGCTTTTGCGGTGGCACATATGGGCTATTTGGGGTCTCCTCCCCTAAGCTTTCTTTGTTTTCACCCTCTGGCGTAGGCTTCAACACATCATTCACGATTGGTGTGACTCGTGGCTGCTCATCCTTCTCGGCAGTTGTGACTTCACTATGTAATGTCACCTTTACCTGCTCCTCTTGCCTAGATGTGGGCACTGCTGTGATGGGTTCTTGGTGGGATTTCCTAAATGGTAAATATCAGCCTGGTAGTCCATATAAGCTACGGGGGTATGACACCCTGGGCTTAGCCTATGTTTCAAAATGCATTTTGCCCTTTTCATATACCTCCCCCACTAGTGACTCTGTCTCCTTAATCACAGATATATATTTCACTTGATGATGTACTTGAGCAGACTCTGCATTACCAGCCGGTCTTTGTTGATTTACATGCTTCATGGTCGCCACTTCATTGGTAATTTGAGTCATTGTCGTCTCTAGTGTCCTCATCTGCGCTCCATGACTTTACAATGTCTGCCCAAATTCAGTCAAAATCTCACCCTAGGACTGTAACTGCTTACTGAACATGTTCATCATCTCTTGATTTTGTCTCACTACCTGGCTGATCAATTCAATGCTTTTATCCTCAGTAGTAGCCTATGGTTTTGCATCCGAGTCTTATAGGAAGTTATTTGGATCCTTTTATGAGAATTTTCTGTCCTTCCTCCAAGCGTAATCATTGTTTCGATAGCCCTGTTGTTGAAGGAATTTAACTTGGGTCTCCTTTTCGGACTCTTCCTCTCTCTCAACAAGTTTCTTGGATAGGAGATCTAATTTGTCATTCAATTCTTTGATGGCTTTTGACTCACCTGCAACTCGAACCTGTTCTGATGTGTCTCTGTCGCACCATGATTACTTTCTGGCCATATTCTTCAGGATTTCCCAACACCTAGTGCCAGTGTTGTTCAAGAAGAAACTGGAACCTGTTGAGTCTAGATTACTCATGTCATGCTCATTTAAAGCAAAGTAGAAGATCTTCACTTGTTTTTCTTTATCTAGCCCGTGATGTGGGCACTTTCGCAGCATTATCTGAAAGCGCTCCCATGTCTCAGAATATGTCTCACCAGCCCTTTGACAGAAATTGTGGATCTTCCGTACTAGGTCATTGGTTTTCTCTGGTGGAAAGAATCTCTCGAAGAAAACCTCGATCATTTGATCCCAAGTCTCGACGGTCTCATCATCTAGGTTATGCAGCCATTCACGTGCATTACTTGTAAGAGAGCTGGGAAACAGCTTCAAATACAGTGTCTCCTGTGGAAACCTATCTATCTTGATTATATCACAATTTTCCACGAAAGTGCTGATGTGTGCAACTGGGTCTTCATTCATTAGCCCGTGAAATGCTTGAGACTTCACCAAGTTTATCAGTGCCGGATCAATCTTATAGGTTGGAATGTTAACTACCTATTTTTTTAGCAGCCCCTTTGATGCTGACAAGGAACAAGCCTTTATCTTCTCCCATATTGTCTATTCCTCAGCCATGGCTTCTGGTTTAGGGTCCGAATCTATATCCTCAGGTTGATCGTGAATATTGTTCTCCTCGTCGTATGACCCCAACGGTGGAACTTCTGGTGATGGCAGTGTGTAGTATGTGCTACGTGTCTTCACCATGCACTGGTACTTGCAAGGTAATAAATTTGATTCAGTACAGTGCTAGACGATTGCTAAATATGAAAGATAAATGATGAATAAAAAAAACAATAATAAAATAAAATGTGGCCTAGAGTGGCCACTTGCAACACTCATAGTGCCTCCAGTTGCCGTGTCCCTGACAACAGCGCCAAAAACTTGACACGATTTTACTGTGTGTATAACGCAAGTGCAATGTCAGAGTAATATAGGCCTTTATGAGGCCCGAGTCGAACACAAGGACACTGAACTGTCAGTAGACTACTTACTAACTACTCGCGATCAGCTAGATAAGGCAAAAAAAAAGTTGAGAGTTGATTGTAAGTAAAAGAAAAATAAAAGAAAATAAAGCAATCGATTAAATGTTTAGTTTAATCAATTTAGATGGGAATATTTAGGATTGCGATTTCACCACAGGTTCTCATTGTATTTATTCCTACATAGTTAATCAAATCTGTCTCTCATTCCGGGTAGTGGCATGTATTCAGAATTGTTCACTTTCGTGATACAATTCACTACCTAAATCTAGGTCAGTTCCACGGTAGTAGTAACCTATATCCTAAACTAGGTGTATGAAGACCAAACTCTGGGTTTCTACCTTTAACCGTACATCACCTTGTTCAAAGGATTTATTAGTTAATGTGAATTTCGTCTCTTTTCAACCGTTAATTCTTCTTACAAAGTAATTAAAGGCATTAGATTATCATTAGGGTGATCAATCATAATGATATAATGGAGAAAATGAAATCATACCACGGATTTAAGAGACAAAATATGAATTACTATGGTAAAAATGTCATACAACGATTACCCGGGCTACTCTCGGTCCTAAAGACAAAGGAGATTAGCCTCGCATGTTCATCTCAATAAAAGACATGATGAGAGAAAGCGAAAAAATGGAGAAAATGTGAATGAAAGTGATGTAAACCGCTGAACGGAGAAGATCTGGGCATTCCTTGACGTAGAGTGCATGATCTACAGCCTTCCGGTGGTGGAAAACGTCTTCTGTGGCTCTCAGAACGATCGAGTGTGATTCTGGGCTCCGCTCTTCTCTCCACCTCTCCTCGAGAGTTGCGCAGTAGCTAATGACGTGATACCCTGCTTAGGGCCCCCAAAATTAGGTATATGGACCGCTTTAGGTCGCCAAAAGATCACCACCGTACGATTCAGGCTGATCGAAAACAAAAACTGATCTGACGGCGTCGATACCATCGACGCGGGTCGATGGTACTGACCTGCCATAGTATCGGCTCGTTCTCTTTTTTCTCTGACATTCCGCCTGATGCAGACTCGATACCATTGATGCGGGTCAATGGTATCGACACCTTTAGGTGTCGGTTTTGTCACCATTCTGACGTTGAAGCTGTGCAATGTCGATAGTATCAACTTTTGTGTCGATAGTATCGACCGGTTGATTGCTGGCTCGCTGTAGGTATCTCTCTACCATCGACCTCCCAGTCGATGGTATCGACTCATCTTGGCTCCTTGCGGCTATCTCACTATGACTGTGTCGATACTATCGACGAATGTCGATGGTATCGACAGTTGTGTATATGTGTTCTTCCTAAAATTGCAAGATAAATCCAAATCAGCTATGCTAGAACATATCAATATGATCATTTATGACCAAAAAGATAAAATATGAGAGATTTGATACGAAATGAGATTATAGACTAAAGCGAATGAATCATGCGATACTAACCACAAAAGTGACTAATAAACACATAAAACGCATGTAAAATAAGTCTATAAAAGTGACTCAAAATCCTCACATCATGTGTGAAAGTGTAAGTATGGTGGAAAGGAGATTCTAGTTTATAGGACACGAGCTTGTAGCATTGGGAAAGATTAGTAAGTGTAGCAGTTGCTCAATTTCTCACAAGAAAGAATTACCAATTGTATGTATGTATGCTCAAGGATTACACAAGTGTGTTTTGGGTGTCCTAAGGCATGTACTATTTATAGGAATGACCTATGAATGCTTAAGGACGTTCTAGACACTTTCTAGGGGGTTCTAAGTGCTCAACTAGTTGTTAGGTATCCACTAATTGCTTTAGCAACGACTAGTTTATTAATTCTGAAAAGTGCAGACAGAGTTCTTCTCAGTCGAGAAGTTTGTCGACCGAGAGTCAGTCAGTCGAGGACGTCATCGACCAAGGGATGGTCTAGAGCAAGTGTATATAACGTTTGATTCCAACTCCCAACCACCTTGTCTTCTAGGTCTAATGGCTATAGAACCTTTTAGAAGGATTAACCCGGGAGACTCTTGGTCAAGAAGATGTTCGACCGAGTGTGTCTCGGTCGACAAATAGTTCGACCAAGAATGTCTCTATTTTGGTGGTTCTAGATGAATACTAATTGTGTGTATGGGTGTGCAGTTGGGACACTATTATAGGGGATGACATATCTAATTGTTGTGAGTGGCTAGGGAAGATCTAAATGCTTGATTTACATGATATCTAAGTACTTGTACATTATATACTTGTATAAGTTTTTACATTTGATTACAATCATAAAATTAAAACATTGTGAGCATTTAGATCTTCCAAAATTGTGTCATCCACTTAATTCCTACAATACTCAAGTAGCACGTTAGATCCACAACAATAAAATATTTGTCATTTTCAAAACAAAGGGATTTTGATGATGTCCATTTATTCAACAATCTCCCCCTTTTTAAAGATGATAAACATTTCCAAAATTTAAAATAAGGAAATATAAATCATATGAGTTTCATACCTGAAGCTTACCTTTTGTAGCCATTCTCTTATTTGCAACTGTTAGCTGGCCGAGAGATTATGAAACTCAAAACTTAGAGAGATTATGAAACCCATTTTATTTTATATTTTTTATTGTATATTATTTATCCCCCTTTGTCATTTCAAAAAGATAACCAAGATAATCATTAAGTATGACTTTTATTATTCCCCCTTAATTTTATTGCTATGCTCCCCCTTAAGAAAATATTCAGTGTTAAAAGCAAGGGATTAATATGAATGCAAACCATGTGTTGTCAAATTTATCCACAATTTATTTCTTAATCGTTAAGTCCTAAAAATGACATGAGAATATTTTAATCTTGTAGTAGAGTACATGAATGTATCTCTAACCAAATACACGGGATGTTAAGCCCAAATTTGTTTAGAGAACTCCATTAAGAACAAGATATATATCACATTCATGAATATTGTAGGCTCCTTTATTTTCATAGCCAAGATTACCTTAAAAATACTAAGGTCATAACTTGTTTCAAATTTTCTTTAAGATGTTTACAAAGTTTTTGTGAACTCCCCCTTAATCTTATAGTCAAGATAGTTTTTGTGAGTTCCCCCTTAATCTTATAATCAAGATAATTTAAGGATTCTAAGGTCATAACAAGCATTAAATCATAATAAGTTAACCTTTTGTGAGAGCTATGCACTAAAATCTTGTTTTAATATACTAAGATTGAGTGCAAGGAAATGTACAATTAAACATTTTGTCAAGCTTATTTTAGGTCGACCTTGACTTCGACCTGGGCACCCCTCGATCGAACTTTATTTCGACCGAGAGGCATTTTCTGCAAATTCACAGTTTAAGCACTCTCATTGAGTTGCACATTAATGTTAAAATATGTGAAACATAAAGTCTTTATGTAATATGATTAAATGTATATCAATTTGAAGCACTTTGAGTGATACCTATTTTGAAGAAGTTTTATCAATTGAAGGCATCACAATGAAGTCTTTGTTCTTGATTTTCTTAGAGCAAGTTATATCCTAAGAAAATTTTCAGAATGTATGTTCTTCATGAAATAAGGAATTTTGATATCCATAGTGATTGGTCTTCTTGCAAAAAAGGCAATTGAACTACATCTACAACATGTTCAATCATAGCAAGAATGTAGCTTTCAATCATTTATTTATAAGCAAGATTACTTGCATCAATAGAAATTTTCATAAGTCATGTTGCCACCATGATGCAAAAATATATCCTAAGAGCAATCCTGTGTAGAATTTTAAGCAATATATGAATTTAGTACCTTGCTCTTGATTTGGTTATAATAGATTTTAAATGTAACATTGAAATAGCTCTTTATTCTAAACAAGTCTCTTATTTTAAACTTATTTTTAGATTAACTCTTTAGAATCAGTCATCCTTGAGTATAAATTAAGAACAAGTTTTATATCTCAAAGAACTCAAGTTCTTAAAATCAAGATTTTGCTTTTTATTACTTAGATCAAATAACTAGATAAGACATTAATATTCTTGTTCTAAGAAACAAACTATTTAGCTTGCCATAGTGTCATCTAGAAAAAATTACACGAGATGATACAAGCCATGAACACGATAATTAATCATTATCTATCATGTCAAGATGCATTTGTGCCATAGAGTTTTACGGTTATGCAAAATGGCATTTTCAATGATAACATCATCTTTATATGTAATGAGCTGAATCACAATGATCATTTTGAAAACAATATATATTCATGGTTTGTGTACATATATCAAAGATTATTTTAGGCAAACCAAGTAAAAGATGGAACACAATGATCATGATAAAATAGTAAAGGCATATCCATAACACAATGATCATGATAGAACAATAGAAGCATATCCATAATTTCATGAAATACAATGATTATGATCATTTAAAAGTAAATTTCAAGACACATGGTTTTTATATACATAGAGCAAGGAATACTTAGGACAAACCATGTGGATTATGATAAAATAGTAATTTCCTTGATTAAACCAACATGGTTCATAATTTTCAGTTTTAAGCCAAACCATGTAGGAGATGAACCAAAATAATCTCATGAGAAGCAAATCCATGATTTTCTTGATTAAACTTACTCAAATCATCACATTTTTTAGTTTTTAAGATACACAATGCAGAGAATCATACCTTTTAAGGAAGATTTATCAAGGCAATATCTTTTTCTTGATCAATCATGGTTCATCAATTTTCAAATTTAAGACAAACCATGTAAATGAAACATGCTTAATCATTTCAAGAGAAATAGCAATTGAAGACTTTACAATGTGTGCATTTTAAGAAAACATTTTCGGTTTCTATTTGCATATAGTTTTTGATCACATAATTAGTAAATTTACAGCATGTTTCATAAGGATATCAAGAATCACCATATAGATCATGATGCAAATTATCAATTTATGATTCATAATTTCCAATCAATTTTCATTTATACCAAATTTATAGCAAGTTTATAGCAAACTGAACCAGTTAAATAGGTTTTTCCATAATCTTGTTCGATCAAACTTTTTCTCGACCGACTTCTTTTCGGTCGACAATCTTTTCGACTGAGAAGGTTGTTCTATCTCCAATTTTATCAGTTAAAATTCGGTCCAATAAATGTTCGATCGAATTTATCTCGGTCGAAATCTTTTTCGACCGGCATGGTTACTGTTTTTCCGGATTTCTACAAGTTAGAGACAGAAACTACTTCGGTCGACAATTTTCTTGATCGACATTTTCTCGGTCGAAGATTTTGTCGACCGAGATTGTTTCTATACTATTTTCAGTAGTTATAAAAACATAGATCACTTCCAATATAGTTTTACAGAAATATGCAATTTAAAGCTCAGTTTAGTTGAGATAAGACATTTGAATATCAAAGTAACATTTTATGTCAAATCTCAACTAATCATATTCAAATCTCTAGGTTTTGGGAACCCAAACTAGATCAACATCCTTTTTCTTGTATGGGCATGAGAATGAATAATGTCCAAGACATAAATAATAATGACAACATATAGAATCAATTTCATTTCTCTTCTTAGCTAGATTGGCTTTAGGCACATACATAACTTTAGTCTTGGGCACTTGTGTCCTTCTCATTCTAGGCTTTTGAAAATATTTACCTTTGGGCTTATAACCTAGTCCTCTTCTTCCAATCTGACCAGAAGAATTTTGTAGAATTTTATCAAGAATATCATTGTTTCTCAAGCTACTAACTTCTTTTTGTAACTCAGCAATCACATCCATTTTCTTTTTGATATCTAACTTTGCTTGATCTAGATCATATAGTAAAACATCTCTTTCTTTAATAAGAGCATCATAATCTAGATGAGTACATAAGATTGGTTGTTTTTGAAGATCATTAATTTGGGCTTGCATGTTTATCTTTTCTAGAGAGAGAAGATTGCAATTTTCCTCTATTGATTTCAGCTTAATATCATGGTCTTTAATAGTTAAGTGTAATGTCTCCTTAAGATCTTCATTTTCATATGTGAGAGCAAGAAGTTTAGCATGTAACTCATCATTTGCTTTATTAGATTACTTTAATTTCTTCTTGCACTCAATATACTTATCATGTATTTCTTGAAGGCTAGCAACTAAATCTTCTTTTGATAAATCAAAAAGACTTACCTCATATTCTTCTTCATTTATTGTAGCAATAAAACAACATACCTCTTTGTGGTGAGTGCTAGTTTTATGGAGCTTTTCTTTCTTTATCATCTTTGGACAGCTAAGTGTTGTGTGCCCCATTTCTTCACATTCAAAGCACCACCTATTGAT
Source organism: Alisma plantago-aquatica (assembly GCA_963693085.1). NCBI lineage: Eukaryota > Viridiplantae > Streptophyta > Magnoliopsida > Alismatales > Alismataceae > Alisma > Alisma plantago-aquatica. Next base: position 1,125,067,933 of record OY856409.1, on the reverse strand, counting down.
TGTTAAAGGTTGACTCATGTTTCTCCTTTCTTTGTAGAGGTTGTAGAGATCACCACCCTCCATCTTCAAGACTCGATTAGAGCTCCTTGAATCCTGCTCTGATACCAATTGAAAAACATCTAGAGGGGGGTGGATAGGGTTTTTATATTAATTTTAAAAATAATTATTCAAACAATCAACCAAAAAAGATTATAGAAGGGGACACAGGGTTTAGAGTGGTTCCACCCTTAGCAAATACTAAGGGAGTCAGTCCACTATCCAATTCTTTCCAATTGAGATTTTGAAAGCACTTGTATTTTATTACCTCACAAGAATGTTACATACAATACAACTACCTTCCCAAACCCTTTGGATAGACTTCACCCTGAAGTCATCTCACCAACTTTGAAGCAGCCTTCACTTGAAGTAACTTCAAGCTCCCCCTTAAAGCAGCCTTCCTCCTTGAAGTAGCTTCTGGTTAAGACCTTCTAGAAGTAGTCCAAAGTCCACCTTCTCCTCCGAGAAGACCCTTCTCCACCTGAGAAGATAGCACCCTCTCCAATCCGCAACCTCCAACCCTAGGAGTAGCAAGGAGAGTACAAGTAATAAAAAGGAACAAGAAAGGAAAATGGAAATTACAATTACCGTTGTAGCACAAGGCTTGATTTCCTATATCAAGCATTTTGATCTCCTAACCAATGTGTGTGAAAGTGTAAGTATGGTGGAAAGGAGATTCTTGCTTATAGGACACGAGCTTGTAGCACTGGGAAAGATTAGCAAGTGTAGAAGTTTCTCAATTGCTCACAAGAAAGAATTGTCAATTGCAAGTATGTATGCTCAAGTATTGCACAAGTGTGTTTTGGGTGTCCTAAGGCATGTCCTATTTATAGGAATGGTCTATGAATGCTTAAGGATGTTCTAGACACTTTCTAGGGGGTTCTAAGTGCTCAACTAGCAGTTAGCTATCCACTAATTGCTTTAGCAATGGCTAGTTTATTAATTATAAAAAGTGCAGATAGAGTTCTTCTCGGTCGATAAGTTTGTCGACCGAGAGTCAGTCGGTCGAGGACTTCGTCGACTGAGGGACGGTCTGGAGCAAGTATATATAATGTTTGATTCCAACTCCCAACCACCTTGTATGATAGGTTTAACGGCTATAGAACCTTTTAGAAGGATTAACTCAGGAGACTCTCTGTCGAGAAGATGTTCGACCGAGTGTGTCTCGGTCGACAAATAGTTCAACCGAGAATGTCTTTATTTTGGTGGTTCTAGATGAATACTAAGTGTGTGTATGAGTGTGCAGTTGTGACACTATTATAGGGGATGACATATCTAAGTGTTGTGAGTGGCTAGGGAAGATCTAAATGCTTGATTTACATGATATCTAAGTACTTGTACATTATATACTTGTACAAGTTTTTATATTTGATTACAATCATGAAATTAAAACATTGTGAGCATTTAGATCTTCCAAAGTTGTGTCATCCACTTTATTCCTGCAATACTCAAGTAGCACGTTAGATCCACAAGCATGAAATGTTTGTCATTTTCAAAACAAAGGGATTTTGATGATGTCCATTTAGCCAACAATGTGTACACAATGTAATTAAATTTGTTGATTGGGATTAAAAGAACATGTCATGTTGTCCTAATCTGGTAGGGGGTGTAGGTTACTCCGTGTTCACATGGGACCGGTAAATCTAAAAGTCATAAATAGGTGTATGTGTGAGTAAAATTTGAATCAATTGAAAGATTAACTTTTTTGGAAGAATCTGGTTAATTTGGTTTATCTAGTTAATTTATATCAGCTAATTGTTTAGACATATTAAGTTAAAAATATTTTGTTTTAGTCAACCAAATTCACTGAGTAGTCATATATATAGTTATTGCATGTGCTTTGCACGTGTCAAATTTGTGTGTTTTCTTGTTAGTCAATGAAATCAAGATCAGAGTATGAACATCCAATCAAAACTTTTGGCAAGCCTCATAACAAAAGGTCAAGTATTATATATACATTAATGAATTACTACTAACAACATACTTTTACTGAAAAATATATATTTAATATTTACATTGTTTGCTAACCGATTATGAATCCAATTTTAAATAATAAAAAATTAAACCTTGTTAAACAAATTAGACATTCTTAGCATAATATTCTAAGATATATTTTGTCACTTCTAATATGAGGTATTACCTAATAATTTTGCTAAAATATATAGAAGTATACCTTGGTGGCGTAGGGTTTCCCGAAGGTCGAAGCATAACCGTATCTGTGTGATATTATGTGCCTTTATTATCCATTCTAAGCTAGCAATTCAAATATATATATACATTATTTTAACTTTGCTTTGTTCGTGAGAGGAAATGATGCTATAAATAGATAGTTTAGTATAAATCGCTTGGGAATATAAAAAATGAAATTCAAACACGGACAAACAAAAACAATTTTTGTTATATTTTGAAAGGCTACAACATCGTATGTGGTTATTGAGGAAGATTCTTATATTTCAATGTATAGTATTACCCACTAGAATCACAAATGCATTTTCATGGACGGTAAATATCATGAACCTATTAAACAATCTAATTTTATAATTTACATTTTTCATTCTTAAAAGAAACTACTTATATAAATTTCAGCATTTAGCTTGACATATTCTTATTATTTGTATTCTTTATGATATAATTGCTTCATCTTTTCCTATGTGTGATCTCTCACGCACGCAACTTCAATACTTTTTTATTGTTATTGGTTGTGATAAAATATTCAGTCCCCTAACTAACATATGGTCAGCTAGACACATCCATACCATCTTTCTTAACTATGTTTTTCACCATCAACCACACATTTCACTCCTACATATGGTCATCTAGACACATCCATACCATATTTGGTAATTGTATTTTTCCATCAACCACACATTTCACTCCTACATAATTGACAAAGCATCTTGTTATACTTTTTGCATGTATGTTGTCAACCCATTTGTTTGAATAGGTGATACTTCCTTTTACAAAATGATTTTTAAAGAAAATATATTCCTTCTATAGAATATAGATTTTAGCATCTCCCTAACACATAATAGAATGAATATATTAGGAAGGACAATTTTGAATACTTGATAATGGAATTAAAGCTAATTTTTTTCTTAATTAGTAGACATTTTGAATATTATGCATGAGTAAATAAATTAGAGTGTCCAACAACATGTTCATTTGATCCACTAATTATCCTCCCTTTAAAATTATATACCTCCACAACACAAATACAATTAAGGAAATTGTAAATTGTATGATCATATCAATTTGTGCATCCAACCATATTGATTGTCAAATTATACAATATTTATTTCTTGATCTAATTTTAATGCTTGGAATAAATCAGGAAGTCTTACCTTATAAGTACTTGCAATAAAATAAGATGGAGACCTCAGATACATAAATAATGTAGTCTGCAAGAAATATAAACCTTATTAGATGATTTGACATAGCATTGTTGCTATGCAATCACTATTTCATGTGGAACTTATCAATCAATCATCATATAGATTAGTATACGTGACTCGGTTCCATTTTATGAGCTTACAAATTGATAGAATATATAATAAAACATACATATACAATCAATTTTAGATTGCATGAGAACAACTCTTAACAAATATTTATGAACCCTAGTATTGACACCCTTGCACATAATTTGGTACTACTACCACATTTTGCACCTCATTGATCTAACAATAGTTAGAGACTACCACAAGTGTCATATCACATATCTTAGTAATGCTCTATAAAATGATGTCATTGACAACATGTTCTCCACATTTACAGACGTGGAACATATAATATATGTTTGCATATACAAAAACTACAACTTAAAATTGAACACGAAACTTTTGTCGTGAGGATTGCCCATGTGAATGAAGAAAAATAACAACTAAAAGAACACACAAGAAAATGATGATAAGAAAAATCTTGCAATATACATAACCTATAAAGAGTGTCTACATTTTTCCTTAACATGGTATGTATTTGTTGTTGTTTCAAACATGTTTATGGATAGGATATAGATCATCTAGAATTATTTCATTGGATGTTTACTTTTTGAAAATACTATTGAAGGTTACACGTGATGAAGAATTTATTCAATGCACAAAATACAATATAGTCAATGTAGGAATTTTTTTTTGCAATGAATTGTCACTGATAGATTTAGAAAATTCCAAACCTAAATTAATACAACCAATTATGTATTACATGTTCTTTTTAAGGTATATTGGTTTTTATTCTCTTTATACTATATCGTGTGAGTCAAATTCTCTTAGTACTCAATATGATTAACCTTGCACCCGAGATAATCCATCATAAATGCAATACTACAAAGTCCATGTGATGAAAATAGAGAATAACAAAAGCCTCGTTATTTGGAATTGATTTAACAAGGATATATGATATAGATTAAGTAAAGAATATATGATGCACATATGTAAACATGTAACGTAAAATATGATAAGGAGGTGTCATACCAAGGATAGACCCCAAAAAATAGAAAATGTATAACTTTGGAGCACTAAGTATTGAACACAAAAGAATATTGAACAAATAAATCACTACAATATATATTAGTCACTAATATCAATCATTACAAAGAGAATAATAAGGTATATAAACACCTATGATTATAAATTATGTACATTTCATAATTTCAAAATGATTGTAGAAAACGTATTTTATGTCATGGTATTACGGCTAAGAATTCAACCTATAAGATATGACTATTGCAATTAACATGGATCTTCTTGGAATTTTAAGCATTACCTTACTTGGTACATTTTGAGAATACAAATATCAATGTGAATTTGTAAACTTAGCATTTTTATTAAATCTCGTATAACATTAATTATTATTGATATTGAAAATTATGAAGTGACCAGTTTCGCAAAAATATTGGAAAAATTTTCATTTTTGTAAACGACATGCTATACCAGAGAAGCTCTTATGAAAGGTTGTCAATACAATTACTTTATGCATACAATCATATAATTATACAAAGGTGGAATAGTTACTATATCCAAGTTATTATCCAAATATCAAAAATTGAGCATATAGAGTGTACTACTTACTTATGGGTAGTTATTTAATTGCTGATCATTTTAGTAAAATAATCGACCTGTCATGAATGCACACTGCAGGTTATGCATGTCAATGGTGTTATTTGGGTTCTCACAAGCTTCATTTAGTCTTGACACTCATCACTATCTATTGTAGTAGCACCATGCTATATTCTTCCTATTAGGTACGTACGTTGTTCTACATATTCGTACTCTAGAAAATTTCTAATATGATTAGTTTCTAGGTTATTTGAATACTCTTCGTCATATATTTATGAAGACCCACCACGAAAAGACAAACGTCTAATGGTATTGTAAGCTCTTCAAAATTAAAGGAGCTATCATGTTTTTGATACCGTTCAAAAAGTTAACAACAAAAGAGATCAAGGTGTACTCACCATGGGTTATATATACAGTAAAGTAGATCTCTTTGATCATGTTGTAGGTTGTTGTTCCTGTCGCCTTGAATCTGTAGTAGCTATAGTGGTCGATGTTGTAGGTGTTGTCGATCGTCCGGTTGACATCATTAGAGCATTTGGGTGATGCGAACCATGCATGTGTCCTTGGAGGCTCAGATAAGCCACATGCTTGTTCAAGGACTTGGTCGCGATGTTGACGATTAGTGAATCAAAGGGTTACATGCAGTGGCGGAACTAGGAATGCACAATAGGGGGGGCTGAGTTCTTAAAGGCGGCTGAAAAATAAAATATACACACAATGAGATTCAAACCTACACCAATTAAACAATTAAAGGTGCAAAGTACCACTTCAACTAATCACCCTTTATCTTGAACATACTGTGAAACATGTATATATCTAATTATTATTACTATTTCCCCTGGTTACATGCCTTGGGTGTCGTGCGAAATGGCGATTAGTCAATTACCTTGAGCTCAAAATCACTGTTGGAATTAGTAGAAACATATCAACCTCAATGCAAAGATAAATTCCACGGTTTCCATGCAGGTCAATATTCTGATAAGAATGGGTTGAAATATTGCAGTGAGGTGATCCGATAGTTAAATAATTTACACCAGTTTTGTTGTGCCATGCCACAACATAGCTCATCGTTCAGCGTCTTCAAAAGCAATAGACCCTACCAGTTTGGAAACAAGAGATTCATGTTCATATAGAATTGACATATGCTACTGCATCTACAGGCAACAAAAGAGCCAACGTCATTTGCTTTCGTGCCGCTTCCTATCATGTATGCATAACGTCTATGTCGCATATGATATAAACAATATCAAATAGGTTCCTAAACCAAAGCTAACCTGCTCATGTCTTACTACATAATGTCTCACCAACAAACTTCATGGTGGGCAGATTGTTCCATATCAAATTGCCGATACTTTACCCCTATGCACCCATAGTCTAAATGAACATCCTAGTGTCTTGCACCAGAGTGATTTCCAAAAACGCATGTGCAGCACAAATAAGTTCAAGTTTCGGTTCCATGGATACAAGATGCCTATACTTTGACGCCAAACCCATGCTTCTCGATCCGAACAAACATCACGTATTTGACATCTCCATGGTGCGGATGGACCTACTTCATACTGTCCAGATAAAGCGTCATACTTCCAGCCGCATGAGACAATTAGTTTCAAATATCCTAGGTATACACATGCCAAGGCCTGCTCAAAACCCAACTGATAAGTACGACATGGATAGAATGCAGGTTGTCATTCACACATGAATGTTCAGTAAAATATTGTTAGCGCCAATATACCCCAACACCATCTCTCGTGTGTACGTCAGAACATTGGCACTGAGGATGTGAAATCGGGTCATCTTCTCCTACTTGTTCCGCCTTGAGGTACTATTGGGGAGCCGTGTGGCATCATCGCGTTTAGCAAAGGAAGACTGGAAATAACGTGGAAGAGGCCGAAGAGCCTGGAGGCGACGGAGAAGACTAACGCGGCCCATGTTGGGTGTGTCCCGTCGAAGGCGCAATAGGAAACACTAAGGCTACATAGACCGATGGGTGTCACCCAATGTTGTTTGTGTCAGCGAGGCGTCTGAAGGAAGAGGGCACGCATACATGATGAGGCGGGATAAACGTAAAGCAACGGGTTAAGCAATCAGATGAATCCTTATAGGCGACGTATTTATGGTATCATATAGAATAAGAGTCGTGAACGAGTGAAATATTTGAAATAGTAAGTCGAGATTTGCATAATAATTGGGTTGGCAGAACAAGAGTTCAACTCATTCAAAGAATTGACACGACGGAAACGAGATATAGCTCTTAGTAGAGTAGACTAGTGTATATATATATATATATATATATATATATAATACACTCGAGTGTATTCAGAGCAGAATACACTCAGGTAGTTTTTTATGGTGCAATTTTTTTTTTCAAAAATCTAATCCGTAGATCTTCTTAAACATCTCGGAATAGCTCATACGTAAAATTTGAGCACATTTGGACATTTATAAGTCATGTTATAAAGACCACAAAAATTATGCATTTCAAATTAGTTTCATGCGTCGATTTTATTGTCCTTGGATGAGTGACTTACACTCATCCAAATAGGCTCAAAATTTGTATGTAGCCTAGTTATAGTATGACGGTGAATATCAATGGTTTACATTTTACAAAAAATAGTATTGATATGCAAACACACTTGAGTGTATTCGTGCGATCTGTACACTCGAATATATTCTAGCCTCTCTCTCTCTCTCTCTCTCTCTCTCTCTCTCTCTCTCTCTCTATATATATATATATATATATATATATATATATATATATATATATATATATACAACCAAAAATACTACTATTACTATTTCAGATAATATTATTAAAATAGTGTAATTCGGTTAGCTAAATTCTCCATTAATGGATTAATTATAAATAGATTAATTAAGTTAAGTTAACAGGTAACGGTAACGGTCAACATCTGAAACCACACATTAATTATTTAACTGAACCGAATTAATTATAACTAATGGCATTAACCGAATTCTCAACCCAAAATGAATAGTTATTAGAAAGAGTTTTTCTCACTAATCCTCTTCTCTTTCTCATTTTGTTGTTATCCGATTCATTGATAATTATTAGAATGGTATATTTATCTATCACATATCCCACTTGAGGGATGTAATATCCTATCTAACAAGCAATATGCCATATTCCACGAAGATGCGAAGCAATTTTGCTATGTGGGAAGAATTTAAAGTTGTGTTTACCAATTACACAACATGTTCGTTACTAGTAAAACAAGATAAACTTTTGCGAAATGTTACACGATATATTGCCAAAATGATGGCAGATACTGTCTAGCACGCCATAAATGCAACTTATATGTCATGCTACGTATTGACTGCTTTATGCAGAATATGGAAATCGACACATTTTACAACTTTTTCCATCTTATATGTTGTGTAGGATTTTGTCGGTAGAAAACTTAAATTATTTGGTCAACATATAAAAGGCGTTGGCCTTTGTCTGAATCAAGGATTAGAAGCATGTTAGGTCACCTTTGATGGCATATGTGCAAAGAGCAAGAGGCGGATGACGTGCACCATCTTATAGTGTGGGAAGAGAAACATGAATATAATAGTTTTACTTCATTGACGACCATCATTTGATTCCTTCTCCACTGATTGATTACATGAGGATATCCGACATGCATTCTCTTTGATGACTTGGGTTTCCGTTTCCTTCATAGCCATCGTCGTCTTTCCTTTGTATCTAGGATAGTATTTGTTAATCCAATGATAATGTGTTTATTTTCTAGTTGTAAATGCGTACCATGAGCGAGTAGTCACTTCACCTTAGGGGCGGGCGAGTAGCGCCCATGTTATTTCATGTTGAAAAAAATATTATTTATGAATTAAGTATATTGTCTAAATCTTATTCAACAATAATTATTTGTTTGAATGCATCTATTAACAATTGATCACCCTTAGTACACCACTTATGCTTTTCTAAGCATGTCGAGAGGGCGCATAGAAGAGTAAGGAAATTTTATTGTGACCGATTGACTTAACCAAAGTAGTTAGGTTGAGTGGGGGTTCCAAGAGACTTATAGACTTTTCCTAGAGATGATATTACCATGTATAGAGATAGGATAATCAATTTATAGAATAGAGTGATAATTAGATCACTTACTTCTTTGTAAGAACATATCTAGTTATTTATAAGATAATTGTTGATAAGAGGTGTGAGGTGTGGTGAAAACTGAAATCTGATATTCTTTTCATGGAACCTCCAAAACAATTTTATCTAAGTTATATTTTTTTATTGTATTAGTCTTTTATTTTATACAAACTAATTTTACCAATTAAATCAATCTAGATTTTTGAATCCTAGAAGAATTGCACTCAAGAATAATTCCATTCTATGTAACGTACTCCTCTACTTTAATCTCATATACTTGCAGGGTAAGTGATTCGGGTCAGATTATAAAATTAAAATTTATTGTAGTTTTAAGCAACTAGTTTTTAGCATTGTTGTTAGGACATGTTTCATCTTACTAGAGTAGATACTCTAGACAGTAATCATGATTAGGCTAGATTAATTATTTTATATCCATTCATTCATAATCATCACTTCATTCATTTTATCCATTATTACCATTTTGCATGTATTTGCTTGAATTCATTTTGTTCCATATTCACCTTAATCAGTTTTTAGTTTCCTTATTTTATAGTGAATCACTTTCTTGTGCATGGCACACACTTGGAATAGCAATTCGGGAATCCCACTTCTAAGTTGATTTGGAAATGAATATTCTTTGAAGGACCTCTTGGTCTGTCCCTTGACCAAATTTTATCCAAGAAGAAATAGTGGCAGTTATGGCTAAAAATCATTTATTACAAGAGGTTGTCATACATGCTACCATAATCCTTCATGGGGCACTCCTTTGCCTAACAATTAAGTCAAATAAATTTCTCTATTAGCCCTCAGATCACATAGACATGCAACAAAACAACTGTATAGGAACATTATTAGAAGATGAAAACCTCCATGTGATTGCGTTTTACAATACCTTGGTACATCCAAGATCATTGGTGTCCCTACTCGTGGGGCTAACTATTAGACCTCTGGCTTAGTTTAATGCTTAAACACACTTGATTTATTTAATTGGGTCCTTGGTTTCATTTTTAAAATGAGTCTATATTTTGATATCGATTGACAAAGCTATGTTTCAATTTTGAACCAATTCGGACTTTGTTTTCTCAAGTTATGCAATATCTATACTTTTGTAGACCTATCTACAATTTTTCCCTTTTCTACGGACATAAATGCAATTCTAACAATGAATATTTTCTTACATAGTATTATTTATAATTTGGTAAAGTTTGTCTTATTTGAATGTTTTTTAAACTTATTGCATTAAGGTGCAAACCCTTGATATTAGTTTTGTGTGGAAGTGAATGTATTTGCACCTTTCGACACTTGTTGTGGTTCAATAATCGATGGTTGTTTTATATGCTCAACAACTGATGGTTGTTCTGAGTGTTGACAATCAATGGTTGTGTTGGGTGTGACAAATAATGGTTTTTTTGGGTGTGCCTTCCGATGGTTGTTCTAAGTGTGCCTTCTGATGGTTGTTCTGTGTGTGCCTTCCAATGATAGTTATGCATGCTCATAAACTAAAGGTTTTCCTGGATGGCTACAAATTGATGGAGGTTCATTTTGTGCAAATCGAAGGGAAACTTGACCTCTGACCTAGGGTGAAGAAGTTTTCAACCTTAAAGTGATGGTGAGGCATTTTCAACCGTTAACCGTCTTTCTCTTTCTTCCTAAGCTATATATACCCCTTTCCACTTCATTCAAACAAACCTTTCTACCCAAACATGTTGCTACTGTCGGAGATCAACGGAAAACAATAACTTGACAACATGAAGAGTTTTGGAGATCGATACTTGATGCACTGGATAGTAGTAGTTTTCACAGGCTGTATATTATGGATTTGTATGCACTTATTATTCGTTTTGATATCATTTGTGCATTATTTATCATCTTTATCCTATGACACTTAGTTGCATCCAACAAATGTATTTTTAATGTTCATGTTAGATTCATTATTACTTGGGAGATTATGTTCATTTTTTGTGTAGTGCAAGTGAATCTACAAGAAACTCCATAGCTCGGTACTACCAACATTCCCATCGGTGGTACTGACACTTTCTCAGAGAGGAACATGGGAAATTGAGAAAACTCGATAGTACCAACCAATGAAGTCAGTATTATCAATGACCTCACATGGAGGACTCAGAAATTCTCAAAGAATCTCAGTACTATCGATAGCAACTCGGTAGAACTGATGGGCTCCCAAGGGAGAGAAAATTATCTGGGGCATCGATACTACCGACAACCAGTCTGTAGTACCGACACAATGCGATCAGGCAAATCTAAAAATCGTGTTTCATCTGACGGTTGTCAATCAAAGATGCCCTAAGTTGTGTTTATGACTTAGGGGGAGTTCGGCCAAACCTATCAATCTTGTTCTATTTCATAGTACGATGTCAGAGAGAAAGGAGAGTAGAAAGTGGAGAAGAAAGTCATGTTCCAAAAGATTCAGACACCTCTGTTGGGCGGATTTGTAGCTGAAAGACAAAAAATTGTCACGTACATCGAAGGGATTCATCCTGACTAGCTTCTTCAGGAGTTCTTTTAGTTCTCTAATGTTTCCCACATTTTTCTTCTTCTCTCTTATGTACTTGACAATGGAAATCATGCAGGGCTAATCTCCTTATTTCTTAGGACCCGTGAGTAGCTTGATTATGATAGTAATTGACTTTTATGCATTAATATATCTTTTTCTCTTAATTTTTGGATATAATTATATGAGAGTATCATGAATTATCCATGTCCGATCACCATAGGTAATTATTTAGACCTTTAAATGCTTTGAGAGAGGCATTAAGGGTTGGAAAACTCATGGAATTACATGTTTTATAGCGCACCTTGAGATAGGGCTTAAGAATGTGAAGAGAATTAACCCAGAGATTTCAGTAAAGCACCTAACTAATAAAAAAATTATTACAAGAGTTGGATTGATATTAATATAGGTAGTAAATTATGTCGTGAGAGCGGGTAATTCTTGTTACATGTCTCTTTGTCCAGGGGTTAGGAGAGATAATTGCTAATGATATGATGTTAATTGCATTGTTAACTGATGTGAAACCTTAATCCAAAGGAATTCACTCCACTTGAGATCAAAATCAGTAATCTTAGATTTATTTTCTACATCTTAGATAACTAAACCTTCACCCTAAGTTTTCATCATCTTAGCTGATCGCATCACAGTTAGTAGTAGTCCCTGGAGAGTATTCCCCTGAGTTCGACATCAAGGCCTCTGAGGGACTATATTACATTGATATGTATACTTGCATTTAATGTGTGGTTTATGTGTATCAAGTTTTTGGTGTCATTTCCAGGGAAACAGAAACTCCAACACTACGAGTGTTGTGATCAACCACTCTTGACCACAACCTTTATTTTCTTTTTATTCTTTCTAAGATGAATATCAAATATCATTTATTCAATCATTAGTATATGCTCTCACATTCTTTTCAACAATTTAAGGTACTAGTGCATGGTGCAGACAAAAACCACCAATTACGGAGCCTCATCTCCAAAGAGTGCATTTCAGGAAGAATTCTTGTGTAGAATATAAGAATACAGTGACTATGCACCAAGACCGATTTAGATTCCACCACCTGAAACACCACCGTCTGAGACTCTGATAATTCCAATAGAACAGCTAGAACATGCAGAGATGGGTGAGTCTGAAGTAGAAGAGCAGACTATTTGGGAAAAGATCAAGGCATCATCTGCTACAGCACAACTAGGCCCGATAAAATGGTAGGCTATAAATATGGGTAGCTACAAGGTAGATCCTGGCTTGGTGGCATTGGTGAAGTCACAAACATTCCATGGACACAACACGGAGGACCCTATGATGCATATCAGCAACTTTGTTGAGAGTTCTGACATGGTGAAGATAGAGAGAGGGCCAGTGATCGTCATTTACCTAAAACTGTTCCTGTCTTCACTGGCTGACAATGCAAAGTCATGGTTCATTAACCTCTCACTTGAGTCAGTTGAAAATGGGAGGAGATTATAGATGTCTTCTTTTAGCGTTATTTCTCACCATAAAAGATAAACGAGTTGGTAAAGAAAATTTACAACTTTAAGCAGCACGCAGAAGAGTCATACTCTGAAGCATGAGAGAGGTTTCAAAATATGTTGAGGAAGGTTCCTCGTCATGGGATCGATCTCTATGGGCATGTAAAGATCTTCCATTACGGGCTACATCAAGGAGAAAGGGCTACACTTAATAGTGCGGGAACATGCTTATTCCTCAAAAACAAGTTATCCAGGTGTCACAAAATTTTGAAGAACATGGCTAAGAACTAGTCATGGGGAGAGGAAAGAGAGTGTCCAACAACCATTAAAAGTGTTGTAGCATCCAATTTGATTACAGTATTGAATGAGAAATTGTACTTGTTTGCCAAGAAAGTATATCAGAAGGATGGAAATTCCTCTACAGGAGAGAAAGAAGAGTGTATCTTTACGTGGTTGCAAAATTACAGGGGCAATTATTATTCCTGGAGGAAGGATACCAAGTTTTAGTGGAAGGATCCTAATAATTTTTAGTAGGACCCATCCCAAGCACAACATCAACGAAATGCACAACAGCATGAAAGGGGCCCTAGTAAGATAGACTGCATCGAGGACATGCTTTGGCAAGATAGTGAGTCAAAATGAATCTATAATTGGCTAGACATAGAGGGAATTGGAAACTCAAGGAGTTCAAATTTGCAGCACAGAGCATCAAATCTCTCAGCTAGCAGCATATGTGGCTTCTTTAAAGAAGCCAGTCAGTAAGGACTTCCTTAAAATGCAGAGCCAGCTCATTAGCATCACCAAGTGAAATCTATCTCTATTTTCAAGGAGGTAAAGCATTCCACTGAGGAATCACCAGAGAAGAACAATCTAGAGCCAAACTGGGTATATGTGCCAAAATTCCCATTCCCTCACAGTCTATATGGATTACTAGGAGGATGTAGAGTGCCAGACAAGGAACTTCAAGGTTCCACCCCAGTTATGTCACCACCTTGAGTTCTAGATAAGGTGGCTATGCAAGAAGAACAAGTGAAGGTTCTACTCAGAAGTGGAACAGTCACAGATAATAAGGAGGTGCCCGCAAGTCAGAAGGACAAGCCACATGATGTAACATTCCAAATTTGTGAATAAAACAAGTGTAGGGTCCTCAATGCAAATTTTCAACTTTTCCTTTCAAAATCATAATCATTGATGAAAGTTACCCAATTATAATGAGCTTTTCCATCGTATCTCAAAATTTGATTTAAAATATAACTCAAGAAGGAACGAATAATTCATTTCAATTCATAAATATTGAGATAATGACATAAGTAAATAAAAGGTAGATAAAACCTAAATCTAATCATATAGGAAGATTCTAGGACCTTTGACTAATCTGTGGTCAAATTTTGAAATTATTAGGACTTCATTTGACCCCTAACTTGAGTAAAGAAGATTCTATATAGTTTTATATTACATATCTGATTTATACATCAATTTAATGTAAGATTCCAATTTTATTGAATTTGTCATGCCTCTAAATTTTCTCAATTTTGCCTATAGTCTGGCTTGATAAGGATGTCACACGTCGGATGATTTTTCCTTCTAAAAACACGGACCTTTCTCCGTTGTCGGATGAAGATCCAAAGATGTGCACTCTGTCACCTAGCTCCCGCCCTGGCTAGTACTTTGTGGAATCCGACGGATCACTTATACTTCACGATTTGCTTGCTGTCTGTTGTGGATCATAGCAGTATACCAATCCCAAAGGGTGCATGACTCTAGGATATATCTATATATAGGTGGTTGTAAACCCTAATTTGGAATTGGTAAGAAATGCCCAATCCTTCTCTACTCTTCCTCTCTGACATTAAATGCAGACAGTTGGGTTGGCCCTCGCAGTGGTACAAGAAGGACTCATGAGCTTCCCCGATGATCCTAGAGCACTTTTGATTCGCCAATTTGAGTCAGGCTTTCTTGGATCCCAACTACAAAACCCACCTTTCATTCCAGTCGATGACGAGCTCTGACCACTGTAGTCCAATTGCATCACCATATTTTAGGGCTAACCAAGACACGATCTACTATTAGTGTACCTCCTCAATCTCTGGTGAGTGGATCATGCACACTACATATAATTTTAGGGTTTTGGGTTTACATTATCCATTTATGTGTTTATGACTACCCCATTAAAGTGCCATTATGTTATTGCCCATTTATGCTCATTAAATATCATGCACATGCTATCAAGTTATGTTTCTGACTGATTTTATGATTCTACTTTCATTTGAAATACTATGAATCATTGTTATTCTCATTAATCAAGTTATTATGAAAATTATGTCCAAGTATAAGAAATCATGTTATGTTAATTTAGTTCTCTCAATCATGTTATGCGAGCCTTAACCGGCCTTATGTGAGCCTTAACCAGCCTTATGTGAGCCTTAAGTGGCCTTATGAGCTCTGTGGGAGTAGTATGTGATCCTTAAGCGGCCTTATGTGAGCCTTAATTGGCCTTATGAGCATTGTGGGTGCATTAAGACAGAGACTATATTAACTCAAGTTAATTTGTACACCATTATTTTATCATGTCAATTTACTAAGTTTTCAAGCAATCATGTTAACCATGTTAAGTCATTAAGTTCTTCAAGTTATTCAATGTCATTTCAATTATATGTTATTTTCAAGATTATAACTGCTCAGTGCCACTCACATAGTTTTATGTTGCTTTTCATGGGTTGGGGCCGAGATGTCTGTAGACGAAGAGAAGGAGAAGAAGTATACCTTTAGGACATCGGCTCAAGCTCAAGGATAGTTACCGGATCCTACCTGGTGGGGTGCCATTCTAGATAGTTATCTTTCCCTTTTAGTTATTTTATGTTGGAGTTTCATTCATTGAACTCTTTTATGTTTGGACTTGTAGTACCCACTTATGGCATGTATTAAGACACTTTAGTGGTTTACTCTTTTATTATATGTATTTTGCTTGGTTAATGATATCATTTCACAATTTGTGATGATCTCTGTTACGTGAAAATAATTCCTCTATGGCTGTGTTAGTTTTTGAAAGGAGGTCATGACAAAAGTGGTATCAGAGAGATCCTAGAATGGCCACCGTAGTAGGATCTTATGTGTCACTCCACATGTTTATGAAAGTCTCCTTCCCTTTTCCAGATGGCCCCTAAGCGTCACCCTGAGCATGATAAGTCACCCCCACACTCTAATGGAGAGACTGATCACCCCTCTGAGCATGAAGAGATTTCACATGTGGAAGACCCTCCTCTATCATACAACATGTTGGTTAGAGCCTTGGCCAATGCAATGGGAGGAAGGGATGGAGGTTGTCGTCAGTGGAGAGGTGAAGTCACCTTGATAGACTTCCTCAAGGTGAAGCATGGAGACATTCACGGGAGAAGAAGAGCTTGATGTTGTGGGTAAGGATGAGGCATGGATCCACAACCTAGAGCATTGCTTCTACAACTTGGATTTCTCTAAAGAGTCCCGCGTCAGGTTTGGGACGCACATGCTGAGAGGACCAGCTCGTGTCTAGTGGGAGAACTTCCATAACTCCAGAGACCCATATGAAAACTTCCTCACATGGGAGGAGTTTGTCGAGGCTTTCAAGAGCCACTATGTATCAGAAGAGATGATGAATAAGAAGGAGTTAGAGTGTCTCCATATACGACAACATGGTGACATGACTGTTACTCAGTTGACATGAAGTTTTGCATCCTCCAGAAGTACAAAACTGAGATGACTGGGCTGGAGCGAGCCAAGAAATTCATTCGAGGTCTGAAGGATGATCTCAGTTACTCACTTCCTGGGAGAGACCACAAGACAATGTAGGATGCCCTTGATGCTTCTCTCGAGCTTGAGGATCACCCAGGGGGCTTGTAAGAAGAATTCCCACAATGGGCAACATCACCACCATGACCACAACAATCAAGACTAGCACCATAATGATCATAGGAAGCGTAAGGCCTCAGAGGATTATCCAACGAGGGAAGCATGCCCCCAAGTTTGGAAAAAGTTCCATGTAGAGCCATACATAATGGGCCTAGGTGTCTAATTCTACTGTGGAGGAGAAGGGCACTTCAATAATAAATGCCCTAAGTTAGCTGCAAAGAAGGATGAGGATCAGAAACGTAACCCAGGTCCCCTACAGAAGAGGAAAACTAGGATTTTCACCATGGTGGATGATGAAGGTAATGTTTAGTTTTCAAGATATATTAGCAACTCATGCACTCATTAGTTTTACTAGTCATGTCAGATATAATACCATGGTTATCCATAAGAATACCATACCATCATTATGTTAGTGCTTCCTTATGAAAAGTTATCACCTGGTAATGAGTTAGGGTACATAAATGTGAAACCCTAAGGTGGGTAGTAACTTAATATGACATGAAAATTTTGAGGATGAAATTTACTGAAGGTGGGTAGAATTGTAACATTCCATATTTATGAATAAAACAAGTTTAGGGTCCTTAGAGAAAATTTTCAACTTTTCATTTCAAAATCATACTCATTGATGGAAGTTACCCAATTATAATGAGATTTTCCGTCGTACCTCAAAATTTGATTCAAAATATAACTCATGAATGAAAAGATAATTCATTTCAATTCATATATATTGAGATAATGACATAAGTAAATAAAAGGTAGATAAAACCTAAATCTAATCATATAGGGATATTCTAAGTCCTTTGATTAACTTGTGGTTAAAATTTGAAATCATTAAGACTCCATTTGACCCCCAACTTGAGTAAATAAGATTCTATATAGTGCTAATTATGTATCTGATTCATACATGAATTTTACCTAAGATTCCAATTTAATTGAATCTATCACACCTCTAAATTTTCTTGATTTTGCCTATAGTCTATCTTGATAAGTCTGTCACGCGCCTGATGATTTTTCCTTCTAAAAATGCATACCTTTATCCATTGTCAGATGAAGATCCAAAGATGGGTGTTTAGTCACCTAGCTCTCGTCCTATCTTAGATTCTGAGCAGTTCGGCAGATCACAAATCCTTCACAATTTTCTCACTCCCTATTGTGGATCAGAGTAGTGTACTAGTCCCAATGCGTTCAGGACTCTAGGACAAATCTATATATAGGTGGTTGTATACCCTAATTTGGAATCGGGAAGAAATGCCCAATCCTTATCCACTCTCCCTTTTTGGCGTTAAATGCAGACAATTGGGTTGGCCCTCACGGCGGTACATGAAGGACTCTGGAGCTTTCCCGGTGGTCCTAGAGCACTTTTTATTTGCCAATTTGGGTCAGGCTTTCTTGGATCCTGGCCGCAAAACCAACCTTTCATTCCAGTCAATGGCGAGCTATAGTGATGAGCTCCGACCACTACAATCCATTTGCATATCTAGATTTTAGGGCTGACTAGGACAAGATCTACTATTAGTGTACCTCCTCAATCTCAGGTGAGTGGATCATGTACACTGAATATAATTTTTGGGGTTCTGGTTTAACATTATCCGTTTATGTATTTATGACTACCCCATTAAAGTGCCATTATGTTATTGCTCAGTTATGCTCATTAAAAATCATGCACATGCTATCAAGTTATGTTTCTGATTGATTTAATGATTCTACTTTCATTTGAAATACTATGAATCATGAATATGCTCATTAATCAAGATATTATTAAAATCATATCCAAGTATTAGAAATCATGTTATGCTAATTTAGTTCTCTCAATAATGTTATCTAAGCCTTAACTGACCTTATGTGAGTCTTAATCGGCCTTATGTGAGCCTTATGTGGCCTTATGAGCTCTGTGTGAGTTGTATGTGAGCCTTAACTGACCTTATGTGAGCCTTAATCGGCCTTATGTGAGCCTTATGTGGCCTTATGAGCACTGTGGGTGCATTAAGAGAGAAACTATATTAACTCAAGCTATCGGCACACCATTATTTTATCATGTCAATTTAGTAAGTTTTCAAGCAATCATGTTAACCATGTTAAGTCATTTAGTTCTTCAAATTATTGAATGTCATTTCAATTATATGTTATTTTCAAGATTATAATACTCATTGCCACTCACATAGTTTTACGTTGCTTTGCATGGGCTGGGGATGAGATGTTTGTACACGAGGAGAAGGAGAAGAAGTAGACCTCAAGGACATTGACTCAAGCTCAAGGATAGTTATCGGATCCTACCTGGTGAGGTGCCATTCTAGATAATCATCTTTTCCTTTTAGTTATGTTATTTTGGAGTTTCATTCATTCAACTCTTTCTCGTTTGGACTTGTAGTACTGATTTATGGCATGTATTAAGGCACTCTGGTGGTTTCCTCTTTTATTCTGTGGATTTGGCTTGGTTAATGATAACATTTCACAATTTGTCATGATCGCCGTTACGTGAAAATGCTTCCTCTATGGTTGTGTTAGTTTTCAAAAGGAGGTCATGACACATGACATATCATCCACAGGAGATGTTCCAAGTCTTGACCCAGAGGGTGGCATTGCAACAATCTTAATAAGGAGGCACCCGCAAGTCAGGAGGAGAAGCCACATTTTTGAATAAACAAGTTTAGGGTCCTTAGTGCAAATTTTCAACTTTTCCTTTCAAAATCATAATCATTGATGAAAGTTACCCAATTATAATAAGATTTTCCATCGTACCTCAAAATTTGATTTAAATATAACTCAATAAGGAAAATATAATTCATTTCAATTCATATATATTGAGATAATGACATAAGTAAATAAAAGGTAGATAAAACCTAAATCTAATCATATAGAAAGATTCTAGGACCTTTGACTAACATGTGGTCAAAATTTGAAGTTATTAGGAATTCATTTGACCCCTAACTTGAGTAAAGAAGATTCTATATAGTTTTTTATTACATATCTAATTTATACATCAATTTAACGTAAGATTCCAATTTTATTGAATCTGTCATGCCTCTAGATTTTCTTGATTTTACCTATAGTCTGACTTGTTAAGGATTTCACACGCCTGATGATTTTTCCTTCTAAAATCACAGACCTTTCTCCACTGTCGGATGAAGATCCCGCCTTGGATATGACTCTACGCCTTGGATATGACTCTACAAAATTTGACGGATCACAAATCCTTCATGATTTTCTCACTACCTATTATGGATCATAGAAGTATACCAGTCCCAATGGGTGCATGACTCTACGACGAATCTATATATAGGTGGTTGTAAACCCTAATTCGGAATCGGGTGGAAATGCCCAATCCTTCTCCGCTCTTCCTCTCCGGCATTAAACACAGAGAGTTGGGTTGGACCTCGCGGTGGTACAGGAAGGACTCTCAGGAGCTTCCCTGGTGATCCTAGAGCACTTTTGGTTCACCAATTTGAGTCAGGCTTTCTTGGATCCCAACCGCAAAATCCACCTTTCATTCCAGTCGATGACGAGCTCTAGCGACGAGCTCTGAACAATGCAGTCCAATTGCATCTCCAGATTTTAGGGTTGACCAGGACACGATCTACTATTAGTGTACCTCCTCAATCTCAGGTGAGTGGATCATGTACATTGTGTATAATTTTAGGGTTCTAGGTTGACATTATTTGTTTATGTATTTATGACTACCCCATTAAAGTGACATTATGTTATTGCCCAGTTATGCTCATTAAAAATCAAGCACATGCTATCAAGTTATGTTTCTGACTAATTATCTGATTCCACTTTCATTTGAAATACTATGAATCATTATTGTTCTCATCAACCAAGATATTATGAAAATTATGTCCAAGTATAAGAAATCATGTTATGTTAATATAGTTCTCTCAATCATGTTATGCAAGCCTTAACCGGCCTTATGTGAGCCTTCACCAGCCTTATGTGATCCTTAAGTGGCCTTATGAGCTATGTGGGAGAAGTATGTGAGCCTTAATTGGCATTATGAGCTTGTGGGTGCATTAAGAGAGAGACTATATTAACTCAAGTTAATCTGCACACCATTATTTTATCATGTCAATTTACTAAGTTTTCAAGCATCATGTTAACCATGTTAAGTCATTAAGTTCTTCAAGTTATTAAATGTCATTTCAATTATATGTTATTTTCAAGATTATAACTACTCAGTGCCACTCACATAATTTTATGTTGCTTTGCATGGGTTGGGGTCGAGATGTTTGTAGACATGGAGAATGACAAGAAGTAGACCTCAAGGACATCGACTCAAGCTCAAGGATAGTTACTGGATCCTACCTAGTGGGGTGCCACTCTAGATAGTTATCTTTTCCTTTAGTTATTTTATGTTGGAGTTTTAGTCATTGAACTCTTTTATGTTTGGAATTGTATTACATGTTTATGGCATGTATTAAGATGCTTTGGTGGTTTCCTCTTTTATTATATGGATTTTGCTTGGTTAATGATATCATTTCACAATTTGTTATGATCTTTGTTACGTGAAAATGCTTCCTCTATGGTTGTGTTAGTTTTTGAAAGGAGGTCGTGACAAAAGTGGTATCAGAGCGATCCTAGAATGGCCACCATAGAAGTATCATATGTGTTACTCCACATGCTTATGAAAGTCTCCTTCCCTTTTCCAGATGGCCCCTAAGAATCACCCCGAGCATGACAAGTCACTTCCACACTCTGATGGAGAGACTGATCACCCCTCTGAGCATGAAGAGATTCTGCATGGGGAATACCCCCCTCTCTCATACAACATGTTGGTTAGAGCCTTGGCCAATGCAATGGGAGGAAGGGATGGAGGTCGTCGTCAGCGGAGAGATGAAATCACCTTGATAGACTTCCTTAAGGTAAAGCACGAAGACATTCATGAGAGAAGAAGAGCTTGATGTTGTGAGTAAGGCTGAGGCCTGGATCCACAACCTAGAGCATTGCTTCCATGACTTGGATTTCTTTGAAGAGTCCCGCATCAGGTTCGGGATGCACATGCTGAGAGGATCAGTTCATATATAGTGGGAGAACTTCTGTAATGCCAGAGAACCAGATGAAAAGTTCCTCACATGGGAGGAGTTCGTCGAGGATTTCAAGAGCCACTATGTGTTAGAAGAGATGATGGATAAGGAGTTAGAGTGTCTCCATCTAGGACAACATGGTGACATGATTGTTACTTAGTATGCCATGAAGTTTTGCATCCTCCAGAAGTACGAAACTGAGATGACTGAGCAGAAGCGAGCCAAGAAATTCATTCAAGGTCTGAAAGGATGATCTCAGTTACTCGCTTTCTGGGAGAGACCACAAGACGATGTAGGATGCCCTTGATGCTGCTCTGGAACTTGAGGATCACCTAGGGAGGGATTGGAAGAAGAATTTTCACAATGGGCAATGTCACCACCATGACCACAACAATCAGGACTAGCACCATAATGATTATAGGAGGCTAAAGGCCCTAGAGGATTCTTCAACAAGGGAAGCATGCCCCAAGTGTGGCATGTTCCATGTAAGGACATACAGAATGGGCCTAGGTGTCTACTTCTACTGTGGAGGAGAAGGGCACTTCAAGAACAAATGCCCTAAGTTAGATGCAAAGAAGGATGTGGATCAAAACCCTAACCCAGGTCCCCTAGAGAAGAGGAAA
This sequence comes from Alisma plantago-aquatica, assembly GCA_963693085.1. NCBI lineage: Eukaryota > Viridiplantae > Streptophyta > Magnoliopsida > Alismatales > Alismataceae > Alisma > Alisma plantago-aquatica. The sequence continues at coordinate 1,125,045,225 of OY856409.1, read as the reverse complement.
GCTAGGATTTTCACCATGGTGGATGATGAAGGTAATTTTTAGCTTTCAAGATATATTAGCAACTCATGCACTCATTAGTTTTACTAGTCATGTTAGATATAATCCCAAGGTTATACATGAGAATACCATATCATGATTATGTTAGTGCTTCCTTATGAAAAGTTATCATTAGGTAATGAGTTAGGGTAAATATATGTGAAACCCTAAGGTGGGTAGTAACTTAATATGACATGAAAATTTTGAGGATGAAATTTACTTAAGGCGGGTAGAATTGTAACATTCCAAAATTGTAATTAAAAACAAGTTTAGGGACCTTAGAGCAACTTTTCTACTTTTCCTTTCAAAATCATAATCATTGATGAAAGTTACCCAATTATAATGAGCTTTTCCATCATACCTCAAAGTTTGATTCAAAAAATAACTCTCCAAGCATAAGATAATTCATTTCAATTCATATATATTGAGATAATGACATACGTAAATAAAAGGTAGATAAAACATAAATCTAATCATATAGGAATATTCTAAGCCCTGTGATTAACCTGAGATTAAAATTTGAAATCATTAAGACTTCATTTGACTCCTAACTTGAGTAAAGAAGATTATATATAGTTTCTAATTGCGTATCTTATTTATACATCAATTTAACCTAAGATTCTGATTTTATTGAATATATCACACCTCTAAATTTTCTCGATTTAACCTATAGTCTAGATTGATAAGTATGTCACACGCCTGATGATTTTTCCTTCTAAAAATGTGGACCTTTCTCCACTTTAGGATGAAGATCTAATGACGGTGCTCTATCACCTAGCTCTCATCCTGGCTTGGATTTTGAGTAGTCTGATGGATCACAAATCCTTTACAATTAGCTCACTACCTATTGCAGATCAAAGTAGTGTACTAGTCCTAATGGGTTCAGGACTCTAGGATGAATCTATATATAGGTTGTTGTAAACCCTAATTTGGAATCGGGAAGAAACATCCAATCCTTATCCACTCTTCCATTCTGGTGTTAAATACAAATAGTTGGGTTGGCCCTCCCGGTGGTACAGGAAGGACTCTAGAGATTTCCCGGTGGTCCTAGAGCAATTTTGATTTGCCAATTTGGGTTGGGCTTTCTTGGATCTCGGTCGTGAAACCAACCTTTCATTCCAGTCAATGGCGAGCTCTAGCGGCGAGCTCCGACCACTACAATCCAATTACATCTCCAGATTTTAGGGCTGACCAGGACACAATCTACTATTAGTGTACCTCCTCAATCTCAGGTGAGTGGATCATGTTCACTGATTATAATTTTGGGGGTTCTGGTTTAATATTATCTATTTATGTATTTATGACTACCCCCATTAAAGTGTCATTATGTTATTGCTTAGTTATGCTCATTAAAAATCATGCACATGCTATCAAGTTTTGTTTCTGATTGATTTTCATGATTCTACTTTCATTTGAAATACTATGAATCACTAATATTCTCATTAATCAAGATATTATGAAAATCATATCCAAGTATAAGAAATCATGTTATGTTAATTTCGTTCTCTCAATCATGTTATCCGAGCCTTAACCGGCCTTATGTGAGCCTTAACCGGCCTTATATGAGCCTTATGTGGCCATATGAGCTCTGTGGGAGAAGTATGTGAGCCTTAGCTGGCCTTATGTGAGCCTTAATTGGCCTTATGAGCATTGTGAGTGCATTAAGAGAGAGACTATATTAACTCAAATAAATCTGTAGACCGTTATTTTATCAGTTCAATTTACTATGTTTTCAAGCAATCATGTTAACCATGTTAAGTCATTTCGTTCTTCAAGTTATTCAATGTCATTTCAATTATATGTTATTTTCAAGATTATAACTACTCATTGCCACTCACATAGTTCTACGTTGATTTGCATGGGCTGCAGATGAGATGTTCATAGACAAGGAGAAGGAGAAGAAGCAAACCTAAAGGACATCGGCTCCAGATCAAGGATAGTTATCAGATCCTACCTGGTGGGGGTGTCATTCTAGATAGCTATCTTTTCCTTTTAGTTATGTTATGTTGGAGTTTCATTCATTGAACTCTTTTACGTTTGGACTTGTAGTACCCGTTTATGGCATGTATTAAGGCACTCTAGTGGTTTCCTCTTTTATTCTGTGGATTTGGCTTGGCTAATGATATCATTTCACAATTTTTCATGATCTCCATTCTGTGAAAATGCTTCCGCTATGGTTGTGTTAGTTTTTGAGAGGAGGTCGTGACACATGATATATCATCCATAGGAGATGTGCCGAGTCTTGACCTAGAGGGTGGCGTTGCAGCAATCTTAGGGAAGGGGATCCCGAGTGTGCCATATATTCCCTACACAAGCGTGTAGAGAAGCCACATGTCCCATTCTCGGATAGTATGAAGCAGCAAAAGGTGTAAAAGGAGTTCAAGAAAGTCTTATACATCTTCTGGAAGCTCCACATTAACATCCCACTCATAGAGGCGATAAAGCAAATCCCTTCATATGGAAGATTCTTGAAATACATCATCAATAAGAAAATATGGATAAAAGATACAGATGTCTTGTGTGTTGATGAAGTGATGAGTGCAATGATCTTGGGAAGGTTGTCAGTCAAAAGAAAGGATCTGGGATGTTTCTACATTCCTTGTTCCATAGGCAATCAACATTTGCAACACGCACAATGTGACTTGAGGATAAGCATAAATCTTATGCCCCTTTCTACCTTCTGGAAGTTGGGATTAAAGAACCCAAAGAGGACGTCCATGAAAATCCATTTGGTAGAAGGATCTATTGTGAGTCCATATGGGATATGTGAGGATGTTCTAGTCAAAGTCAATAAATTCATATTTTCTATTGATTTTATATTCATGGATATGCACGAGATACTAGGATTATAGATATTGTTAGGAAGGCCATTTCAATCCACGACTGACGTGATCAATACCATTGGCAGAGACTACTTGTAACTAAGGGTAGATGATGATAGAGTGGAGTTTAGACTTCCTAATAAATCTTCACAACCATCCTATGACAACCTAGGCTAAAAAAAACTCATTATGTCTAGCTTAAGACATAAAATGGGGGCTCTTGTTGGGAAGCAACCCAACCATTTTGTTTTGTTTTAGGATTTTGTTCTTCATATTCACATTCTTTCCAATTAGTTTGCATTTTATCAATTCAATATAAAAAAGGTGCCTTGATCATTTTCGTTTGGTGTGCAGGCTAAGAATAATTCGGTAGTATTGAGAAGTCATATGGATGATGGGGTTGATTTTTACAAAATCTTGGTAGAACCGACAACAGCGTCAGTCGTACCGATGACATCACAAAGTGGCCAAGTCAAGTTTCATAATTTGTTGGTAGTACCAACAATATGCTCGGTAGCACCAAATTTTTGCAGAAAAGGAGTTGAGTTAACTGATAAGGACTCGGTACTACCCACATCCAATTGGTAGTTTTGACGGTGAGTGATGCTCCTGGTTTGAAATACCAAGATGTGGCTCGGAAGTATTAAAAAAATTGAACGACTCGGTACTACCGATGAAAATTTGGTAGTACCAACACTTGAAGACCAAAATTTCATGGGAGTGCCAATGATGATTGAGATTTTTCACATCCAACGGACGATAGTATTGATCTGCCGTGCATATGTTAAAGTCGGTACTACCAACATCCATTGGTACTATTGACACATTGTGATCCCCATCTATCGATATTGAGGAATAAGGAGTGTCAGTATCAACGTGTGGTACCAGATTTCACACAAATCAAGGAGAGGGAGTCAGTACTACCAACATCCCGTCGGTGGTACTGACGTGACATTAGCAGGTTGTTTGGTAGCTATATAAGGAGGGGTTTGAGCATTGTTTTCTTCACACCTCCTCCACACCCCTCTCAAGCAAGATTTTGAAAGCATCTTTGGGTGATCAAAAGCTGCTCTGAGCTCTTTTCTTCTCCATCTCCTTCTTGTACCAGATCCATTGTGTCTAAGCAAGAAACTTCTTCAACGTTATGGAATATTATGTTGGTATCTGAACCAAAATGCATGGCTCATGTCAACAATGACGTGAAAAAGACCTATAACAAATTGATGAAAAGAGAGATCACTTTAACACAGTATGGAGACTGTGTGTTCCTTGCTTCCTTGGGATTCACCAAAAATCTCTGCCAGATCTGTGACTATCAGGGGTTGAGGGGTGATAACCCTTTCTTCAGTGATTGGCACACCTTCCCCGAGATTGTCTGTGAGTTATTGGCCTCGTTGGAGGTTTGTTGCATCCCTGAGCATGGATTTGAATGGAGGGAAGGGCACATCAATTTTCATCTCTTCAACACTGACTATTCAATGACGTTGAGGCAATTCAATGACATCTATAGGTGACTGATGAGTGAGATACGCTTCCAGAAACATCGACTATAAGGGTACATAAGAACTTTTGACAGAAGTGCCAGAAGGCTACCACATCAGTTGGCACATCAACACCATCACTGACATTATTACAACCTCAAATTTGCATGTGTTTTCATAATTGAAATGTAGTGATTTTATGAATATGGACTTATTTGAAAAGGTGATATGCTTTGTTTCAAAAGATGGATTTCTTTGCAAATCTCCCTTTTGATAGGAATTTCGTGGTTCTTATTATTATATTAATCCAATAATGGATATAAAAGAGAAGAAAAGAAGAAAAGTCCAATTAATGGAAAAAGATACATGATAATGGATATTAAGCAAACATATTTATGAGAAATACTCAGAAATATCTAGAAAGTGTCATTAATGGCCACAATTGAGTAAAATTCGTTTACATATGATTTCTAATAAAAGAAATATGAAAAGAGGAAAAAGGGGATGAAAGATAATGAGAAATCCTTGCAAAAGAATATTCTAATAAAGAAAATAAGAAAGATAATACAAAATAAAGGATGTAGATGCATCTAGAAGGGTAATAAGTATCCTTAAAAAGGAATTTCAAAAATATTAGAATTACTTGGGATACAAGAAGTTCCAATGGAGAAAAAGAAAGAGAAAATGCAAAACAATACAAATTAAATGGATAATGTGATGGATAATTAATGAATTTTGTGGCATTGTTAAAAAGGAGGTATTTTATACTAAAAGAAAATATAAATATGTGTCAATGGATTAAAAGGCAAGCATAAAGAGAGTGAGAGAGAGGATTTTCGAATTCTTAATATCTAAGGAATATGGTTTATTATGAAGATAATTAAGAGAAAAAGAGATTACTTCTTAGTTAAGAAAATGTAGGAGGCATATAGTTAATTCTTTCTAATATGTATGCCTTGCCCTTTTTGGAAGAGAGAGAAGAAAAGGATACGAGAAAGGAGGTAGAGGAGGGTAAGTATGAATATATATGAGAGTGGAAACACAAAGGACCGAGTATCCTTTTCCCCATGGTTGTTTCCTTCCCTTCTCCTATCCTCTCCCTAACAACATTGCCGCCTATCTTCTTCTCTCCTCTTATCTCCATATCATCTTTCCCTCCTAGGAAGCTATGGGATGACGATGTTGATCTGAAAGATCATGGACGGTGGCTACTTGGCCCCTCCACCTCGCTATGACTGGAGTTCTGGACAACAACCTCACTCCTTGGTGCAGGCCGACATCCATGGAGGATAGTGCTAAATAAGGGAAACTTATGTCAAACCCTTGTTGGACGATACCATGGGAAGGGTGTGTGACCGGAAGAAAGAAGAGAAGATGTTTGTAAGCTGAAAGGCGGAGCTAACAAAGCAGAAGCCAGATTGGCCGCAGATCAAGGTGACATCAAACATCATTAGTAGATGAGTTCAGACTCTGATAGCTAACCATGAAAGTCCTAAGATAGAGAAGGAGGTCGCCAGGTGTTCCAGAGTGCTCTGCCATCACTACCGCGATGCCCAAGTACGGCGTTATCTCCTTCCATGGTGTTTTCATACTCACACACCTGCAGACGAACCTTGGTTGGATATCTCCACATGTACGGACTCCGGAAAAGTTTAGAGTGTCCCTGAGTCTGGGAGGGGTAGGCAGAGCCACCTGGATGCCCTCGAGGACGTCCGTTGTCCATAGGATGGGAGTCAGGCTCCCGGTTGATCGGCGGCGCTGTGTGCGTGCCCTTCCGCGAGGAAGATGATGGCGTTGTGTCATTGGACACATTTGCCCTTGGGCACATGGTAGTGCAAGCCACAACATTGGGGGGAAAAAGTGTCTTTCTAATCTAATAATAGGACAAAACATGTAAATAGATAAAGGGAAGTGGATGCTGACGTGTCAGCACGCGATTGGTCTGATCTTGTTTATCTTGCGAAATATACAATTAATTAATGGTAACTCCAATGATAGCAAAAGTATATATCAAATTGCTCAGAAAAATGAGAGGAATCCAAATAAAATATTATTAGAACCTGAATATGCTTCCTGTTCTAAAAGTATGTGCAATACATGTTTAGATGTGTTTAATGTAAAGGAAAAACCTAGCTTTGCCTTAATCTGATGCTTAATTGAATATATTCATTCATGTTAAGCTAATACCTAATCTCGACATGTAAAATAAAGGAATCATTGATAATGATGATTAATAATCTCATACATATATATTTAAGGTTTTAAAACCAACGTGAACATCTTGTTATGATCTTAATGTTAGTAATGTGATTTAGGTGTCATAGGTAATCTAATGTGCTTAAATTGATAATTAGGGTTTCACCTAATATGCATAACTGAATTTGTAATCTTAGAAATCATAATATGATGGAATTAGGGTTTGTAACCCTAATCCTTAGTCCAAATAAGAGATAACCCTAAACCCTAGTTTAGTAGCGCATCTAGATCTGAGTAATGTAATATGAATACATGGTGACACATATGTAGTATGCATGTTTGAGATACTTTTGATTATTCACTTGGTTGCTTGGATGTTTGGATACACTCATAAAGTATATGATGTTCTGCATGGTTTCTACAAGGGAATAAGGTATGTGGTTACGCTTATGAATAATCGCTTTAGTTTCACGGCGATTCCTGAACGTTTTATCGGTTGCTTGAAAATAACTATTGGATGCCTATTTATTTCATGATCTATAAAGTGACTATGATTATCACTATAAATGAATATATAACTAGCTTAGATCTGTGTCCTCCTTTGTGGTTTTGAAAAGGCTAAAAAGAGTAACCTAGATAAAGGTCTAGCCTATCATGAGTTAGAAATTGGGCTACCCACGTGTAATGCCATGAGAATCTTTAGCACGCCATGAGTTAAGGAGTGGGCTACCTACGGGTAGTGCCATGTGACTCAACCCTAGATACTGATTCACCTATTAGGTGGGATCATGAGGGGTTTAATGGGGATCTACCATAAGGAAGGTAGCATCCAGGTCCACTGCAGGGATAGCGCAGAGGACAGGGTATGAATGGATCGCGCAGTTATATTTAAAATATAAAGTTGTTTCTTAAATTGTAATTGACTGCAATACAATGTTATGGATAATTGCATGATTAATGTTCCCCCCTCATACCAGATTTATGCTGACCGACATTTTGTTTGTCGGCATTTTAGGTAAAAATCCAAAAGGACAAACAGTAAATCGTCATATTATGAAATACATGAATTAAACTACAAGGAGGATTAGTTAGAGTAGAATTCATAAGTGGATAGAAGTTTAGAGATCCAAGATTTCAAAAGGTATGCAAAGTTTTTATTTTCATCACAGCTTTTCAATATAGTCTGGTAGAATTTGATAATTAGTATTGATTATTTGTCGAACCTTTAATCTGGAAATTGGGATAATGGCTCTGACCTTCTGGTCTTCCTTAATTGGGGGTTACCGGGAGGCGGGGTCGTTACATTTGGTATGAGAGCGTAGGTTCCTCATTTAATCTTTAATCATTATTAAATTTTACAAACTCTGTAGAACCCAAGGGAGTTATTAGAGGAATTTCTGTAAGACAGAGGTGTCTAGAAAAGGATCACGTCCGGGGGCTGGCAAGATTTTCCTCTGCACCGCTAGTCTGAATATGAGGACTCCCGAATTAGTGTGACTTCCTGGCCAATGTTTCAGGATTGGACTCGAAATAAGATACCTTTAAGACCCTCTCATCTCATTCATCCCTTTCTCAACTCAAATTTTGTTAAGGATTATAAGGATTAGGGTTTTCTCTCTTTTCCTCACCCTCTTGAGGTATGGGTAAGTTTGATAAGGTTTAAGGAATCCTCCACCAAATTAATGAAAAGCATGTAAATAAGATGTCATGGACATGAGCTTAATAGATTAAGCGTAAAAGAATAGATACATGCTTAGGTCGTATGACATAAGTTGTCATGCCCTCAGGAGAGACCTGAAGCTAGACCTTCTTGTCAGGAGGATAAGTAAGGAGAGTTAGCCTTGGAGGTGGAGACCTCCATTATAAGTGGACACCTAGCTCATTCTCTGAGAATGATGTTAACCCTAACCCTAAGTAGAAGTTAGAGAGAGAGATGACACGAAGAGTTAGATGTCATGGTAGACCAGGTGTTTGGATGGACATGCCTTGGATGCCATATGAGCCATGAGAGGTTGGATGACCGAGTACCTTTGGTGACCCAACCCTGGGAAGGGTCGTGCTTTTTAGAGTGAAGGATAGCTCCTTCATTTATGAGGTTAGAGAGGAACCTATGGAAAACCTATGAGCTTATATATGCATGGCATAGTAGGCACCCGAAATACATCAGAAGTGCAAACAGTAAGTCGAAACCCTAGTCAGGAAAGTATGATAGATAGCTTATGAGATAAGTAAGAGGAGATATGGATAACTTTGAGACAAGAGAAGTTGGAACATAGGCTGCACCAAGTAAGGGTATGCTTGTAAGGTTGACCCACCATCATGAAGAGAGGACCCCTAATAGTTAGGTTGTTTGTAGGATTAGCTCTAGAGAGAGAGAGAGCAGGACCCCAAACAAGAAGGTTGGAAGCCTAAACTCTGAGATATGAGGAAAAGTAGGGAATTGAGGATGAGGCGACCTAAGTGGATGATATCTTGGTTTCCTTTAGAGGAACCAAACCTTAGAGAGAGGATGAGGCTTCTAGTACATATGTGCCTATGGTATAGATGTTTACCTTCTGAGATGGGAAAAAGAGTTCCTTAAACCATGAAGAGGTTTAGTAATAGGTTGTAAGGCTTGTACCTTGGTTTTTTTCCTTGAGGAGGACTCCACTCTAAAGTGTTGATCAAGTAGAAGGATGACAGGAAGTGCATGTCATACCCTATATAGGCTTGGCTCATGGTTAAAAGTTGAGCAGGTAGTTGGACATCAGAAAAGTGAACCTAGGGTTCCTAGGCCTAAGAGGGGAAGTGGTGTATCGGATGCTCATGACAAGTTTTGAGTTTCTATATATTCGAGCATGGTGCTCCTCATGGTTAGAGGAGAGGGAACCCCTTAAGTTTAAAGGTATGTTTGATGAACCCCTCACAGCTAAGTTGATGACATGAGAAGGTTTGATCTTGATCTAATGTTGAGGATGAGAGAAAGTCTGACCTAGCATGGTTTAATAGGTGGTATACTTGTGCCTTAGTAGCTTTCTAGGGTTAAGCATGCTCAGGTGAATATAAACCCTAAGGATGTTTGTGACCTTGTTGTCAAGAGTTGTAGTTTCCTCCCATCCTGGGAGAGGAACCCTTTGGTAGGGTGTGTACCAGTTTGTGGGTTTTGAGGAAACCTAAAGATGTCGCATAGGATCTTGAGAAGCTAAGTGAAAAGTGCATAGTATGATAATGAACTTGTAGACCCATATATAACCATCTCTAAGTACATGTGGATGTGTTACCATGGAGGTAATCGGTATGGGGCCTGACTGAGGTAGGCAGGTCGCCATGACCAGTATGAAAGGATGAAAGACAACCCATGAATGTAGAGAGAGATGATGAAGGCTTGGGTAAGGTTCCAAGTAGGGCATGTACTATAATAGAATCCTAAGTCTATCCTAGGGTCAGGTGAGGATAAGACTGATGGAAGTGGGAGTTGCCTAATTTTCCCAGTTGCACATGATTGGGTCGGGAGGTAACAACTATCATTGCCTGAGGGCCATGGGTTAGGAGATTGATCACCTTCATGAACTCATGGGACCCAAAGGACAGACGAGTAGGGCACTCTCGAGATGCATAAGGAAGAGGGATGACCCCAAAAGTTTTGGTACTCTACTGACCTAGAGGAAATGACCAAGGATTGTGTGGTGACCCAAGTAGGTTCGAAACCAATTCTCCATGGAAGTAACTTTGATATCGAGATGTTGAGACATAAGATGCACGTTTCAACTTAGATTTAAAGGTGTACTGGCAAGGTTGGATGTACCATCTCTACTCTTGGAACAGGAAGAACTCTGTATTTGGACTGCATCCAAATGCTTATTTCCTCTTGTTATGGGAGTGAGAGATAGGAGAGTACACATGCCATACACTAAGGATAAAGAAGATATGAGTTGGAACGTTGCTACGAGGTATGAGGATAGAGATGATAATATACCCTAGTGGAGTGAATGATACATGGATGGTTTACAAACATTAAGAGAAATAAGGTATTCATCTTATGAGGATGTTTTTATCATGAGCTATGAGTTATACAAGGTTGAGTTTGAAAACCAAGAGAATAAGCTCATAGTTGTCTTGATGATGATAGATTTAGAGTTTGAGATGAGACGACAAGTGGAATACACAGAGGTGTATGTCTTCAACATTACCTAACACCTAAGGATTTGAAGTGGTAATGGATGTTCCGGTTGAGATGTAGCTACCTAGTATAGCTAGAGGCTAGATGAGGCAGTTCGGTTAGCCCTAAGTTTGAAAAAGAGATAAGTTTGGCTAACACTCAGATGTAACGATAACGGTTGATCAAGTTAGTGGTGGCTTGGTTAGCCAGCCTAGGCCTTGAGGCAATGAAAGGATGGTGGTAGAACCTCAGATACACATCTTTGGAAAAGAAGGTGATGAAACCTGACTAAAGTGGTTTATGGTTTCTGAGGAATCAATCTTGAAGAATCATGAAAATACAGGAGATCATGATTTTATGATCACAAAACACCATACTAAGAAGATAGTAAGTGAAAGTAGTACTTTGGATGTTTAAGATGAAGTTGCATGTGGTATGTTTCCATGCATGATAGGAGGTGAAGGACGAACACCAGTAACCCAGTGTATTGACATAGAGGATAAAAGAGTCCCTGAGAGGGAATGGGAGTTCACCACTATGGATGTTGTAGTAAGGTCAAGATGCAATATGGGTTATGGTAGATCGCCTTACCTAGATGACATGAGAAAGAAAGTTTACTGTCAAGGGACAGATTCGGTTGAACTACATATGAGATAGATGGTTCAACTACACTATGATGTGAGTTCAAAGGTTCTTGCATATAACCTAATGGTACACTTCCATAAGGTGGGAGTGGATACATGAAGAACTCGATGTTAGTATGTCACCCCTAACTAATGGTTAGTACGATCCATACTAGAGGGTCTGATGAGAGCATGTGTGCTCGTTCAGGGTGATACATTGAGACAATTCTTGTCTTTTATAAGATGTGATGATAACTACTATAGCCAGTATCAGGATGAAAAGAATCTCTACAAGGGAGGTTGTATCGATCACCACTTCATTAAGATGATTTGGTGAAGGGACCTCATGAAGGTCAAGAAAGGACCATAGTGTGTGCAGGTGAAGTTCTTTGATCGTGCAATGGCTAAAAGGAGCCCAGAGACGACATAAGTTTTAAGCTGATGCAAAGTAGACTAACATATAGTTCATTGTGGGGGAATATGTGACATGAAAACCCGACCCCTCTAAGTTATAGCTAAGAGACATGAGTCCCCGATGCATGGGTTATTTTGATATGGTTTGGTGGAGAAGGTTAAGTTTGCCCTTACCCCTCGAGATAAAGTAATATGTGATGAGTTCCATGTGTCCAATTTAGAGCACTATGTGAGGTACCCAGACCATGTGCAGAGCAATGAACCTAGTGAGCCCAAGGGAGGCTGAAATGACCTGAGTCACCTGTGAGATTTATAGATGCCAAGGTGAAAGAACTCAGAGAAAATAATATGGGATGATAAAGGTTCTTTGGAAGTGTCATGGATAAGGTAAAGACACATAAGGGCCAATGATGGACGTGGAAAAGTCTTATCCTGAATTATTTGTGTGATGTCCCCCAATTTCTATATACTTTCCATAGTGACATTCATAGATATGTGTGCACTCATATCTATAGATGTCAAAAGGGAAAATATAAGAGATTAAGGTACTCAACTAAAACTAGAGATTGAGCCAAGATCTAGTCCACATCATCATATAATGCCACACAAACATTCATTCATATAGATAAAATAAAGTCATTACATATGGAGAGAAAATTTATTGTTCTAAAGAAAGTTAACTTTATTACATAGGATCTTTATCATCCTCGACATCAACTAGGAAAAGAAAAGAACTAACATCTAGAGAGAAATAAGATAAGTGGAACAGATCTATCTAATGCATCCTCCATGTTTATTATTTCATGCCTTCAGGTACTTTGAGCATGTATTTCATCTTGTTGTCAAATGTTCCTAGCACCTAGAAAATACGAGAAACAAAACATCAACAAGGCTGGTACGTGGTAAAAGTTACATTTAATAAGGTTGCATAAAGGAAAATATTTGAACAAGAAGAAAGGAGAAACAAAACCATTTCTTAAGGCGAAAATCAGGTAAACATCCTTTTTATTACAATCATTTTGATGCGGTTGTACTACACACATTGCACTTAACTTACATCTAGTGTGGGCAACATAATATCATCATACATCTAACATGGGCCAAGGGAAACATACATCCATGTTAGGCACATACATCCACACCAGGATATGTGCTCTAGTAGCTACAACCCATCATAACCATTTATGTTTCATTAGGTTTGGTGAATAATATCTCATACTAGTCAACCAAGCAATAATATTCAAATATGAGCATTCAAGGTATACATATCATAGGCAACCAGAAATCTAGTCATATACTTATATGACCACGTACCTTCTTGTTCAATCAAAAGTCCACAGATTCTAGATTCAATCAGGAATTTAGTCACCCTACAAAGAAAGCAAGGGTACAACATTACTATTGGTCCAAGTGACCAGGACTAAGATATGTTCTTAGTTATCATTCCTTTTTATGTTATCTTAATTTAGATCAGGGATTTCCCCATATTCTAATTTGGTTCACAAATATTATCAGGCCTGATCCATTATAAACTATTTGGATTAAAGATAGTATTTAATTGATTAATTAGAAGATTTCCCAAAATTAGGGTTTCTAGGATGGTTAAAGAAAAAGGGAGGGTAATCCTTAACATGTTAACCATTCATAACATCATGGTTCATTTTACATATTCAGACCAATTAATAAACACTAATTGTCATCTAATGATATTAATTTTGACATAAGAAATATATCTTTAAATTCATGTAGAAAGAGGAAGCTAAAATTAGGGTTTCTTTTAATCTTTTGATCACTTATCAACTTAGTATAGTATTTCGAGTTATTCTGAAATTAGGGTTTCATCTAATGGTTACAAACATTTTAGAAGTCATATATCATCAAGAAAGCCACTTTTAATAATTAATTATGATTAAGGATGTCCTTTAGGCCTTAGACAGTTATTTTTGAAATAGGGAACGGGTTCAGGTATTGATAATATTTTATATGGATAGAGCATATTTTTCTGATAAAAATAGTATATTGGTTTGCTATATTCTGATAATCCTAGCATTTATTATGATTTTTCTAAGAAAATGTATTTTCTTGAGTACTAAAAGATTATCAAAAAAAAGAAAAGAAAAATACCCCCGATCGACGGCTGGATCCGACTGGATCATGGCTCAAATCGATCTGCACCGTTCAAGCGTTCAGGATCGGTCCGCACCTGATCGGACGATCAAGATTTGTCTTTACTTGATCGGACGTTCCAGATTGATCTGTTGATTTGCCTTAAGATTGCTCGAGCAGCTTGCAGTCGGGAGTGGCAGGGAGCTCGCCGGAAGAGGAGGCGCAGATGCCACAGGCCGCGGGCGCAAGCTAGAAGATGGCGCCCAAAACTGGCGGGCTCTCACGAACTGAGTGGAGCAGCCAATTGAGAGGAAGGATGGCTAGGCGGAGGAGAAGGCAAGCACGGTCGAGCGGCGGCGCTACAGAGAACCGAAGGTCAGGTAGGGGGTCTCTGGTGTCAAAGAGGGTCGGAAGGTATAGGGTTGTGGTAAAAGAAGAAGGGGGCGACATCGAGGGGGTGGTTTTATAGGCTATCGGGGTAGGTTTAGGGTTGGTTGGGGTCCGGGGCTTCACGGCCGCCGTTGGAGTGAGAACAACAGGGAAGGGGGAGTCCGTTCTCCCTATTCTGAGGGCGATGGGGGTCGAGATAGGGCTGGTTGACTTCGTCTTGGTGAGACGGAGATATCTATTTGGGAGATATTTGGTGGGAGGGGTCGAGGTGGCGCCTGAGAATCGGGGTTTGGGTTCCCTGTCTTCCCCGCCCTTTGCGGGAGGTTGAAGACGGGTTCCCATCCATTGGATCAAGGCCGGAATCCGTGAGCTACAGATCGGATGGATGTAATTGTCCCTCGACCCAACGGTCCGCGCCCAGCTGCTATGGGCCGGATTACAGCCTAATTGGGCCGATTAAGGCTAGAACTCAGGCCCTAGGTCAAAAATAAAGGAAATTTGCACCACTTACATCGATTATAACTCCCAATTGGTTTACCCAATTGCGGCAAAATTTTAGGGTTATTTTTATGATGTCATTATGCTACTATGGTATGAATTTGGGATCCAAAATCGAAGGTTTGATGTGTTTATTTTACTAAAAACATTATCATATGTATTCTATTATAAAAGCATACTAGGGTTTGCATATTTTTGCAATTTGTGACCCATATTAGTCCAACTAAGTGAGAAAAGTATATGAGGGTAATTTGGTCCATAAATTTGATAATAAAATTTTAAGAGAGAGAGAGAAAAAAATACTATAAAAACTCACTTTGTCACATTCTCCCCTCCTTTTTAAGAATTTTGCCCTCAAAATTCAAGCAGCCTGAAAGAGATGTGGATATTTCCGCTCGACTTCGGACTTGAGCTCCCATGTAGCATCGGTTTGATCATGGTGGCTCCAAAGAACTTTCACCATATCTATACGCCGATTACTGCGAAGCTCCTTTGCCTTGAAATCAAGAATTCTAACTGGTGACTCAGCATATGTCAAATCATCTTTCAGCTCAAGAGGCTCATGATTCAGAATGTGACTGGGGTCTTTGACATAGGGCTTCAGATTGGATACATGAAAAACATTATGCATGGCACTATACTGAGGTGGCAAAGCAAGACTATAGGCACATTCTCCAACCCTTTCAAGAATCTCGAAGGGTCCCACATAACGAGGACTGAGCTTTCCCTTATTCTTGGCCAAAGCTCGAATTGGTCGGATTTTCAGAAAGACATGATCACCTTCCTTGAACTGACGTTCCTACCGGTGAGCATCTGCATATGATTTCTTCCTATCCTGTGCTCGCTTCATTCTTTGCTGGATCAGTGCAACTTTATCTGCATACAGATGCATCTCCTCAGATTTCATCAAGGTGTTTTCCCCGACATTGTCCCAATGTAATGGAGATCTACACGGTCGGCCATAGAGAGCTTCGTATGGTGGCATCCCAATACTCATCTAATAACTATTATTATAGGCGAACTCAGCTAAAGGTAGGTAATGGTCCCACGAGCCTTCCCAATCAAGCACACAAGCTTGTAGAAGATCCTCCAGAATATGTATTGTTCGTTCTGATTGTCCATCTGTCTGTGGATGATAAGATGTACTGAAATTCAGTTTAGTGCCCAATTCTTCTTGAAACTGCTTCCACAGCTTTGAGGTGAACTTCGGGTCCCGGTCCGAGACAATGGACGCTGGAACTCCATGCAGACGTACAATCTCCCGTATATAAAGGTCGGCCAACTCAGAAACTTTCACAGTAGTCTTCACAGGTAGAAAATGAGCTGACTTGGTCAGACGATCCATGATGACCCAAGCAGCGTTGTACCCCTTCCTGGTCCTGGGTAATCCCACTATGAAATCCATAGTGATATGTTCCCATTTCCATTCTGGAATATCGAGGGGTTGCAGTAGACCACCTGGTCTTTGATGCTCGGCCTTGATTCGTTGACAGGTCAGACACCTGGATACAAAATCTGCAATGTCGTGCTTCATGCCTCTCCACCAGAACTGTCGTTGTAGGTCTTTGTACATCTTGGTCATTCCGGGATGAACTGTGTACTTGGACCCATGTGCCTCTCTAAGAATGGTTGTCTTTACAGCTGACTGCTCAGGGACCCACATACGGTTCTTGTATCGAAGACCACCATCAAGACCCACTGACAGATGTGTATGAGGTTTAGCCAGGAGAGAGGAGAGCTCTGCAAGCTCGGGACTAACTTTCTGTGCCTCCAGAAGTTCAGAATGCAAGTTGTATGTGATAGAGATGTTGTTGACATGCATACGATCATCCAGGAATTGTAGTCTCCAGCTTGCTAGGTCCTCCATGTTCCTCCATTCGGGTACAGACATGGATGCACAAACAGCTCTTTTCCTACTAAGGGCGTCTGCAACCACATTGGCCTTACCTGGATGGTAGCCAATGGTGAAGTCGTAGTCCTTCAAGTACTCAATCCACCGTCGTTGTCGGAGATTCAAATCCTTCTACGTCAGGATGTACTTGAGGCTTTTATGGTCGGTGAAGATATCGAATGTTACCCCGTATAAGTAGTGCCTCCAGATTTTGAGAGCATGGATGATAGAAGCTAACTCCAAATCATGTGTAGGGTAATTCAACTCATTGGGTTTCAGCTGTCTAGAAGAGAAAGCCACTACTTTTCCGTTCTGCTGCAGGACACAACCTAGACCATGTCGGGAAGCATCAGTGAATATCACAAATCCTTCATTACCAGAGGGTAGAACAAGGACAGGTGATGACGTCAACTTCTGTTTGAGCTCTTGGAAGCTAGACTCACAAGCAGCTGACCAGATGAAATTCTCGTCCTTCCGAGTAAGTTTAGTGAGAGGAAGTGCCACTTTGGAGAAATTTGGAATGAAACGACGATAATATCCAGCCAGACCTAAGAAACTCTGAATTTCAGAAGGATTACAAGGAGGTTGCCAATCAAGTATAGCATATACTTTAGCGGGATCAACAGATATGTTACCCCCAGAAATGACATGACCAACAAACATAACTTTGTCAATCCAGAATTCACATTTAGAAAGCTTGCCATAGAATTTCTGGGATCGAAGAATCTCAAGGACGGACTTCAAATGCTCCCGATGCTTCTCCATAGAATCAGAATAGATCAGAATATCATCAATGAAGATGACCACAAACTCATCAAGATAAGGTTGAAAGACTTTGTTCATAAAGTTCATGAATATGCCAGGTGCGTTAGTTAACCCGAATGGCATTACCAGAAATTCATAGTGCTCGTAACGAGTCCGGAAAGCAGTCTTAGATATATCAGAATCTTTGACCTTAAGTAGATGGTAGCCAGAACGAAGATCAATTTTTGAGAAAACTTTAGCAGTACAAAGTTGATCAAAGAGGTCATCAATACGAGGGAGAGGATACTTGTTTTTAATGGTAGCTTGGTTCAACATGCAATAGTCAATACACATCTGCATCGAGCCATCTTTCTTTTTAACAAAAAGGACAGGTGCACCCCAAGGGGAAACTCTAGGGTGGATAAAACCCTTATCGAGAAGTTCTTGTAATTGTTTCTTCAGCTCCATAAGCTCAGCAGGTGCCATCCTATACGGTGCCCTAGAAATCAGAGTGGTTCCAGGAAGAAGATCTATGGAGAACTCAATGTCTCGGTTTGGAGGCATCCCAGGAAGCTCCTCCGGAAATATGTCAAGAAAATCACGTACCACCTCCAGTCTTTCTACAGGCCTGTTGTCAGGACTGGTCTTTGAGATGAATGCGAGGAAGATTTTACATCCTTTAGATATGAGCTTTTTAGCTTTAAGAGAGGAAATTATTATATTATTACAGAATCTGCTTCCCCGAGGGATCACTACAGGAGAGGAATGAGGTTGAGAGAGAACTACCATCTTGTTTCTACAGTCAATATAAGCATGATATGTGTACAGCCAATCCATGCCAAGAATAACATCAAAGTCTTCCATGGTTAAGAGAATGAATTCAAAGGGCATGTCATGATTTTCAAATTTTAGAGGGAGGACATCGGTTTTCTGCAATGTAGTGAATATTTTTCCACTAGGGGTCGACACATCCAGAATGTATCCCAAGTCCCTTATATGTAAATGCAACATTGAGGCCAGATCGCGAGAAATAAACGTATTTGTGGATCCAGAATCAAACAATGCTTTAACGGGATGTCCATTCAAGAAAACAATGCCTACACATGATAATTACATTGTAAATAGTTGAAGGCATTGAACAAGATACTAGATATATGAAAAAGATTTAAGGTTACCTTCGACAAGCTGGTTCGGATTTTCCCTAGCCTCCTCTACTGTTACTGCGAACACCCTGGCATTGTGGTGTCCCTGAGGGGGTGGAGCACCTACTGGAGGTTTTCCAAAGATAGATGCATTGGGGCACTTGGCAAGGAAGTGTCCCTCCTTCTTGCAGTTGTAGCAGACTGGCTTGGTGTAGCGAAAAGGCCCATCATGTCCTCACCCACAAGTCTTACATTTGCTGCGGTAATCCATCATCTTGCTATTCTTTGGTCCTTTCTTCCCTGAACCTCCTCCTTTCCCTGATCCTTTATTATGGCCGGGGTGGAACTTCTTGAACTTTTCTTCCTCGGTGGTGGTCAACCCTAAATATCCCATGCTAGAAGGCTTCTGTAATCCCTGCTCCCTTTCCTGCTTAAGGGCCATGTCTAGGGCTTCATCAATGTTGTGGGGACGAGAGGCTATAACTAGGGTTTTCAGGTGTGCTGAGAGACAGTCTACATAGTGCTCAGTGAGGCGGTCCTCAGTTTGGATAGGGGCATAGCGTTCCAGAAGTCTAAACTTCCGGGTATAATTGGCCACTGAGAGACTGCCCTGCCTAAGCTCCATGTACATCTTCTCTTTCCTCTTCCTCTCAGCTATGGGCATGAAACGGTCGGTGAAGAGGGTCTTGAAGGCTTCCCATCCCAAGTTGTCTACTTCCTCTCCCCGATTCCCACCATAATTCTCCCACCAGATTTTTTCCCCTCCCTTAAGCAAATGGGTGGCGAATTTAACCTTCTTTTCTTCGGGTACTTCTAGGGTACGGAAGGCATTTTCTATGGAAAGGACTCAGGCCTCAGCCTTGTCCATGACTTCGGGTTGGTCTTCCCCCCAAAAGCTATCAAGGTTGAGCTTAATAAAGTCTATCACTGTCACTTCCTTTTTCTTAGAGGAGCTAGATTCAGGGGTTCCTTTGGTGGCGAGGGTTTCCATAAAGTCTAGAAGGATTTTCTTCTGTTCCTCCCATCTTTCCTTGGCCTCAGCATCAGGATCAGGTACTTCGGAGGTTTCAGGTTCTTTCCTTTTCTTAGAGGACGATTCCCCTGAGCTGCGAGTCTTAGGAGGCATCCTGTAATTAAGATGAACATATTAGGTCTATTACTTCAACAATTATTCTCATCATTATCTTTATTATCATCACATGATATTTTATTATTCTCATTTATTAATAATTAATGTTCTGAATGTTATGATTTATGGAGGATGTCCTAAATCCTTATCAGTCAATCCTTAGGATTTTCTAAATAGAGGGACTCCTTCCTAACCTTATAACAAAGGTAAGAGGGAAAATTTAATTTATTTGAAAACATAGATGAGAGGGAGAAATTTTTCCTATAGAAAAGGTGAGAGGGGAAAGTCTATAGATGAGAAAATTTCTAAATTAAGGTATGCCCAAGAGTAGGGGACACTTAGGATATCGGCCAGGTAGACTTATACTGCCATAAAGGTAGCCTCGTGATTGCCAAGCTAAGTGGCTCGGAGACTTTAGTCAGACCCATGGCAGATGCTATCCTAGACACCTCAACCCTTCACATCTCAAACTCAAGGACTACCCTAGACTCAAAATAGGGTGAATGAAGTTCATGTGACTTGATGTGTGAACATTGGCTCTAATACCAACTGTGACGTCCCCTAATTTCTATATACTTTCCATAGTGACATTCATAGATATGCATGCACTCATATCTATAGATGTCAAAAGGGAAAATATAAGAGATTAAGGTAGTCAACTAAAACCAGAGATTGAGCCAAGATCTAGTCCACATCATCATATAATGCCACACAAACATTCATTCATATAGATAAAATAAAGTCATTACATATGGAGAGAAAAATTATTGTTCTAAAGAAAGTTAAATTTATTACATAGGATCTTGATCATCCTCGACATCAACTAGGAAAAGAAAAGAACTAACATCTAGAGAGAAATAAGATAAGTGGAACAGATCTATCTAATGCATCCTCCATGTTTATTATTTCATGCCTTCAGGTACTTTGAGCATGTATTTCATCTTGTTGTCAAATGTTCCTTGCACCTAGAAAATATGAGAAACAAAACATCAGCAAGGCTGGTACGTGGTAAAAGTTACATTTAATAAGGTTGCATAAAGGAAAATATTTGAACAAGAAGAAAGGAGAAACAAAACCATTTATTAAGGTGAAAATCAGGTAAACATCCTTTTTATTACAATCATTTTGATGTGGTTGTACTACACACATTGCACTTAACTTACATCTAGTGTGGGAAACATAATATCATCATACATCTAACATGGGCCAAGGGAAACATACATCCATGTTAGGCACATACATCCACACCAGGCTATGTGCTCTAGTAGCTACAACCCATCAGAACCATTTATGTTTCATTAGGTTTGGCGAAATATATCTCATACTAGTCAACCAAGCAATAATATTCAAATATGAGCATTCAAGGTATACATATCATAGGCAACCAGAAATCTAGTCATATACTTATATGACCACGTACCTGCTTGTTCAATCAAAAGTCCACAGATTCTAGATTCAATCAGGAATTTAGTCACCCTGCAAAGAAAGCAAGGGTACAACATTACTATTGGTCCAAGTGACTAGGACTAAGATATGTTCTTAGTTATCATTCCTTTTTATGTTATCTTAATTTAGATCAGGGATTTCCCCATATTCTAATTTGGTTCACAAATATTATCAGGTCTGATCCATTATAAACTATTTGGATTAAAGATAGTATTTAATTGATTAATTATAAGATTTCCCAAAATTAGGGTTTCTAGGATGGTTAAAGAAAAAGGGAGGGTAATCCTTAACATGTTAACCATTCATAACATCATGGTTCGTTTTAAAGATTCAGACCAATTAATAAACACTAATTGTCATCTAATGATATTAATTTTGACATAAGAAATATATCTTTAAATTCATGTAGAAAGAGGAAGCTAAAATTAAATCCTTTGATCACTTATCAACTTAGTATAGTATTTCGAGTTATTCTGAAATCAGGGTTTCATCTAATGGTTACAAACATTTTAGAAGTCATATATCATCAAGAAAGCCATTTTTAATAATTAATTATGATTAAGGATGTCCTTTAGGCCTTAGACAATTATTTTTGAAATAGGGAACGGGTTCAGGTATTGATAATATTTTATATGGATAGAGCATATTTTTTTGATAAAAATAGTATATTGGTTTGCTATATTCTGATAATCCTAGTATTTATTATGATTTTTCTAAGAAAATGTATTTTCTTGAGTACTAAAAGATTATCAAAAAAAAGAAAAGAAAAATACCCCCGATCGACGGCCGGATCCGACTGGATCACGACTCAAATCGATCTGCACCGTTCAAGCGTTCAGGATCGGTCCGCACCTGATCGGATGATCAGGATTTGTCTTTACTTGATCGGACGTTCCAGATTGATCCGTTGATTTTCCTTAAGCTTGCTCGAGCAGCTTGCAGTCGGGAGCGGCAGGGAGCTCGCCGGAAGAGGAAGCACGGATGCCACAGGCCGCGGGCGCAAGCTAGAAGATGCCGCCCAAAACTGGCGTACTCTCGCGAACTAAGTGGAGCAGCCAATTGAGGGGAAGGATGGCTAGGCGGAGGAGAAGGCAAGCACGGTCGAGCGGCGGCGCTACAGAGAACCGAAGGTCAGGTAGGGGGTCTCTGGTGTCAAAGAGGGTCGGAAGGTAGAGGGTTGTGGCAAAAGAAGAAGGGGGCGACATCGAGGGGGTGGTTTTATAGGCTATCGGGGTAGGTTTAGGGTTGGTTGGGGTCCGGGGCTTCACGGCCGCCGCTGGAGTGAGAACAGCAGGGAAGGGGGAGTCTGTTCTCCCTCTTCCGAGGGCGATGGGGGTCGAGATAGGGCTGGTTGACTTCGTCTTGGCGAGATGGAGATATCTATTCGGGAGATATTTGGTGGGAGGGGTCGAGGTGGCGCCTGAGAATCGGGGTTCGGGTTCCCTGTCTTCCCCGCCCTTTGCGGGAGGTTGAAGACGGGTTCCCATCCGTTGGATCAAGGCCGGAATCCGCGAGCTACATATCGGACGGATGGAATTGTCCCTCGACCCAACAGTCCGCGCCCAGCTGCTATGGGCCGGATTACAGCCTAATTGGGCCGATTAAGGCTAGAACTCAGGCCCTAGGTCAAAAATAAAGGAAATTTGCACCACTTACATTAATTATAACTCCCAATTGGTTTACCCAATTGCGACAAAATTTTAGGGTTATTTTTATGATGTCATTATGCTACTATGGTATGAATTTGAGATCCAAAATCGAAGGTTTGATGTGTTTATTTTACTAAAAACATTATCATATGTATTCTATTATAAAAGCATACTAGGGTTTGCATATTTTTGCAATTTGTGACCCATATTAGTCCAACTAAGTGAGAGAAGTATATGAGGGTAATTTGGTCCATAAATTTGATAATAAAATTATAAGAGAGAGAGAAAAAAATACTATAAAAACTCACTTTGTCACAATTTGTTTGCTTGATGGAATTTTGAGGGCAAAATTCCTATAAGAGAGGAAGGATGTTACAACCTCAAATTTGCATGTGTTTTCATAATTGAAATGTAATGATTTTATGAATATGGCCTTATTTGAAAAGGTGATATGCTTTGTTTCAAAAGATGGATTTCTTTGCAAATCTCCATTTTGATAGGAATTTTGTGGTTCCTATTATTATATTAATCCAATAATGGATATAAAAGAGAAGAAAAGAAGAAAAGTCTAATTAATGGAAAAAGATACATGATAATGGATATTAAGAAAACATATTTATGAGAAATACTCAGAAATATCTAGAAAGTGGCATTAATGGCCACAATTGAGTAAAATTCATTTACATATGATTTCTAATAAAAGAAATATGAAAAGAGGAAAAAGGGGATGAAAGATAATGAGAAATCCTTGCAAAAGAATATTCTAATAAAGAAAATAAGAAAGATAATGCAAAATAAAGGATGTAGATGCATCTAGAAGGGTAATAAGTATCCTTAAAAAGGAATTTCGAAAATATTAGAATTACTTGGGATCCAAGAAGTTCCAATGGAGAAAAAGAAAGAGAGAATGCAAAACAATACAAATTAAAAGGATAATGTGATGGATAATTAATGAATTTTGTGGCATTGTTAAAAAGGAGGTATTTTCTACTAAAAGAAAATATAAATACGTTCCAATGGATTAAAATAAAAGCATAAAGAGAGTAAGAGAGAGGATTTTTGAATTCCTAATATCTAAGGAATATGGTTTATTAAGAAGATAATTAAGAGAAAAAGAGATTACTTCTTAGTTAAGAAAATATAAGGAGGGATATAGTTAATTATTTCCAATGTGTATGCCTTGCCCTTTTTGGAAGAGAGAGAAGAAAAGGATATGAGAAAGGAGGTAGAGGAGGGTAAGTATGTATATATATATATATATGAGAGTGGAAACACAAAGGACCGAGTATCCTTTTCCCCATGGTTGTTTCCTACCCTTCTCTTATCCTCTCCCTAACAACATTGTCGCCTATCTTCTTCTCTCCTCTTATCTCCATATCATCTTTCCCTCCTAGGAAGCTATGGGATGACGATGTTGATCTGAAGGATCATGGACGGTGGCTACTTGGCCCCTCCACCTCGCTATGACTGGAGTTCTGGACAGCAGCCTCGCTCCTTGGTACAGGCCGACATCCATGGAGGATAGTCCTAACTAAGGGAAAATTATGTCAAACCCTTGTTGGACGATACCATGGGAAGGGTGTGTGACTAGAAGAAAGAAGAGAAGATGTATGTAAGCTGGAAGGTGGAGCTAACAAAGCAGAAGCCAGATTGGCCGTAGATCAAGGTGACATCGAACAGAGTTAGCAGATGAGTTCGGACTTTGATAGCTAAACATGAAAGTCCTAAGACAGAGAAGGAGGTCTCCAGGTGTTCCAGAGTGCTCTGCCATCTCTATCGCGATGCCCAGGTACGGTGTTATCTCCTTCCATGGTGTTTTCATACTCACACACCTGCAGACGAACCTTGGTTGGATCTCTCTACATGTGCAGACTTCAGAATAGTTTAGAGTGTCCCTGAGTCCGGGAGGGGTAGGTAGAGCCACCTGGATGCCCTCGAAGTCGTTCGCTGTCAAGAGCATGGGAGTCAGGCTCCTGGTTGATCGGCGGCGTTGTGTGCACGCCCTTTTGCGAGGAAGATGATGACACTGTGTCGTTGGACACATTTGCCCATGGGCGCGTGGTAGTCCAAGCCACAGTGTTGGGGGGCAAAAGCATCTTTCTAATCTAATAATAGGTCGAAACAAGTAAATAGATAAAGTGAAGTGGATGTTGACGTGTCAGCACGTGATTGGTATGATCTTGTTTATCTTGCGAAATATACAATTAATTAATGGTAACTCCAATGATAGCAAAAGTATATATCAAATTGCTCAAAAAAATGAGAGGAATCCAAATAAAATATTATTAGAACCTGATTATGCTTCCTATTCTAAAAGTATGTGCAATACATGTTTAGATGTGTTTAATGTAAAGGAAAAATCTAGCTTTGCCTTAATCTGATGCTTAATTGAATTAATTCGTTCATGTTAAGCTAATACCTAATCTAGACATGTAAAATAAAGGAATCATTGATAATGATGATTAATAATCTCATACGTATAGATTTAAGGTTTTGAAACCAACGTGAACATTTTGTTATGATCTTAATGTTAGTAATGTGATTTTCACAACAAAAAAATGTTAGTAATGTGATTTAGGTGTCACAGGTAATCTAATGTGCTTAAATTGATAATTAGGGTTTCACCTAATATGCATAAATGAATTTGTAATCTTAGAAATCATAATATGATGGAATTAGGGTTTGTAACCCTAATCCTTAGTCCAAACGAGAGGTAACCCTAAACCCTAGTTTAGGAGCGCATCTAGATCTGAGTAATGTAATATGAATACATGGTGACACATATGTAGTATGCATGTTTCAGATACTGTTGATTATACACTTGGTTGCTTGGATGTTTGGATAAACTCATAAAGTATATGATGTTCTGCATGGTTTCTGTAAGGGAATAAGGTATGTGGTTACGCTTATGAATAATCACTTTAGTTTCACGGCGATTCCCGAACGTTTTATCGGTTGCTTGAAAATAAATGTTGGGTGCCTATTTATTTAATACAACTATAAAGTGACTATGATTATCACTATAAATGAATATATAACTGGATTAGATCCGGGCCCTCCTTTGTGGCTTTGAAAAGGCTAAAAAGAGTAATCTAGAGAAAGGTCTAGGCTATCATGAGTTAGAAATTGGGCTACCCACGTGTAGTGCCATGAGACTCTTTAGCACGCCATGAGTTAAGAAGTGGGCTACCTACGGGCAGTGCCATGTGACTCAACCCTAGAAACTGATTCACCTATTAAGTGGGATCATGAGGGGTTTAATGGGGATCTACCATAAGGAAGGTAGCATCCAGGTCCACTGTAGGGACAGCGCAGAGGACAGGGTATGAATGGATCGCGCAGTTATATTTAAAATGTAAAGTTGTTTGTTAAACTGTAATTGACTGCAATACGTTGTTATGGATAATTACATGAGTGGATAGAAGTTTAGAGATCCAAGATTTCAAAAGGTATGCAAAGTTTTTATTTTCATCATAGCTTTTCAATATAGTCTGGTAGAATTTGATAATTATTATTGATTATTTGTCGAACCTTTGATCTGGAAACTGGGATAATGGCTCTGACCTTCTGGTCTCCCTTAATTGAGGGTTACCGGGAGTCAGGGTCGTTATAGACATGGAGCACCCCTCTGTGTGTATCCTACATCATTTCCTCACCACACCATCTTTGCCAAGTCTGTCAGGGGAAGGAGAAGGTTCAGCGGGTGGATCTCTTCTTCCTATGGAACTTGCTCAAATTGGGAAGGGAGTAGGTGGACCTTGGTTCCTTCTTCCTCTAACACATGATGGCGGTGAAGTGGCAGGTGCAAAGGAAGCCCCATATCCATTTTGGAGGGCTTATCACTCTGTTAGCCATGCATCTCAATCTTGATCTTTCCACCTCCAAATCTCTGAAGACTTCTTCCAAGTTAGACCTGACACATTTCAAGAGAGAGAACCTCATTTATCTACATCAAGGGAAGGTGTACACATGTGGTATAGTGGATGACCAGTACTGGGAGAGGGAGCTCCCTAGTCCTGTCTTCAACTTACAAGGAGTGCATAACCTGAGGTGGCCTATATAAGATGACTTAGAGGATGATGAAGAAGAAGACGATGTTGAGCAAGAGAAATAGTAGGAGAAGAATGAAGAAGAAGAGAAGAGGAGGCAACCATCCCTATCACGAGGAAACAGGTCCCCTGCAAGCGCGAGAGATTACATGGAGCCTCTAGTTCTTCTGGTCCACCACCTGCCCAGGAGGATTTTTCATATTCAATGGCAGGTTTGTACAACATGCTTCAAGATATTCAGCAAGGGCAAAAATAGAAGACGACTACACTAGAGGACATCCAGGATGTTAAAGGAAAGCTTTATCACAATCAGTAAGACATTTTCAAGAATGAGAGACTTCTACTAGACAACTAAGAGAACATGCATACTCATTTGTAGAGGATGGAGAGCTATTAGCAGCCGTTCTTTGACCAATACTGGAGTTAGGGTTACTTTGGTGGATATCCACAACCCCCAACAATGATGCAGCAACCCCAGATGTTTCAAGACGCATTCTACCTGCATGACTTTACCATGACACAACCGCTACCAACTCTACCATACTGATTGGTACCTTTGTTCCACCTCAGTGACTGAGTTTTGACTATGAGGACATAGTCAAGTTCAAGCTTAGGGGGTGATGGAACAACTTCTATCCATAATCTATCTAGTGTAATAGTGGATCTTAATTCATGATTCCTGTCATTGTCATGTGATTTCGTGTGTTTGCAATGGATTTTTAAAAAAAATGAAATTTGTTTGCTTAGTTGCAATTCCTAGAGTTACACCGCTTAGAGGAAGTGTATGGGTTAGTCAGGTTTTGGACACTTGATATGAGTAAAAATCTTAATTATTCATGTGATGTGGATGAAGATGGGGTTTGAGCCTAAGTTGAGCAAAATACTAACGGGATGTTAAATTGAAATTTAAGAAAGAAATCCTAAGGTTAACTTGTACACAAGTCATTAGATAGGGACATATCATAGTTCTAGGAAGGCATTGTCTCTTAATTATGTGATTCCATCCATTTTCCACTCATTTTGAACCACCACCTTAAGATGATCAAGTAACCCTAATTATTTCCTTTTGATTGCATTGCATGGCATATTAGGTCACATGATAGTTAGTTTCTCTTCTATTACATTAGCTACAAAAAGAAAATAAAAATTATGCATAAACAATTTTGTTCATATCATCTAGTTGCATAACAATTACATGTAGAATGCATGCATTCTTCATCATTCATTTTACATAATGTGTCTATGTTGTTTCTTATGAAATTAGAGAGTAGGGATATACACCAATCCATACCCTCAAAAAAGAAAAAAATGAATGAAATATGATAGTGAAGTCCAAGAATAACTTTATATCATGCTAAAATAGTAGGACAATGAAAAAATAACATGAAATAATATGATGTTAACTGCTCTATGGATAGTGCTCACTGATTCAAAGGGTGGATATCTTTTATGGATATTCTTAGTCACTTAATTGTAGTTGATTGTTCAGTAATCACTAAAGGCCGGTTTGGGACCGCCAGGTGGGGATAGTTGAGAAAGGAAATATATATTTTGTGTTATTTTGCTAACTTTTCTCAAAAAAATCACAGTGTGTGTTGCTCGAGGATGAGCAACATTTAAGCTTAGGGTAGTTTGATGCATTGGATAATTTTCATTTTCACAGGTTGTTTATTATGGATTTTTATGCACTTATTATTCGTTTTGCTATCATTTGTGCATTATTTATCATCTTTAGCATGTGACACTTAGTTGTATCAAATAAATGTCTTTTAGATTTGTTATTACTTGGGAGTTTATGTTCATTTTTTGTGTATTATAGGTGAATCTACAAGAAACTTCACAGCAAGGTACTACCGACTTTCCGGTCAGTGGTACCAACACTTGCTCAGAGAGGAACATGAAAAATTGAGAAAACTTGGTAGTAACAACCAAAGAAGTCGGTACTATCGACAACCTCACAGAGAGGATTTGGAAATTCTCAAAGAATCTCAGTACTACCGACAGCAACTCGGTAGTACCGATGACCTCATAGGAGAGTGCAAATTATCAGGGGCGTCGATACTACCGAAACCTACTTGGTAGTACCGACGCAGCGTGATCAGGCAGATCTAAAAATTGTAGTTTAATCTGATGGTTGGCAATTAAAGATGCCATAAGTTGTGTTTATGACTTAGGGGAGTTAATCCAAACCTATCTATTTTGTTCTATTCTATTGTATGATGGTTGAGAGTAAGGAGAGGTGAAAGTGGAGAAGAAAGCCACGTTCTAGACAATTCTGAAAGACGGTAAATCGTCACGTACGTCGAAGCGAGTCATCTGGAACAGCTTCTTCAGGGGTTCTTTTAGTTCTTTAATGTTCCCTACATTTTTATTCTTCTCTCTTTTGTACTTGACGATTGAAATCGTGCAGGGTTAATCCCATTGCTCCTTAGGACCTGGGAGTAGCCCGATTATGCATTGTAATTGACTTTTATGCATTAATATATCTTTTTCTCTTAAATTGTGGACATAATTCTATGAGAGTGTCACGAATTATCCATGTTTGATCACTATAGGTAATTATTTAGACCTTTAATTTCTTCAAGAGAGGGATTAAGGGTTGGAAAACTCATATAATTATATGTTTTATATCGCACCTTTAGAAAGGGCTTAAGAATGTGAAGAGAATTAACCCAAAGATTTCAGTAGAGCACCTAACTAATAACACAATTTACATGAGAGTGGGATTGGTATTAGTATATGTAGTGAAATATGCCATGAGAGCAGCAGGTAATTCCTACTACGAGTCTCTCTGTCCAGGGGTTAGGAGAGATAATTGTTAATGATATGATGTTAATTACAATGTTAACTGAGGTGAAACTTTAATCCTAAGGAATTCACTCCACTTGAGATCAAAGCCAGTAATATTATATTTATTTTCTACGTCTTAGATAGTTAAACCTTCACTCAAAGTTTTCATTGGCTTTATTGATCACATCACAGTTAGTATTAGTCTCTAGAGAGCATTTCCTTGAGTTTGACATTCGGGCCTCTGAGGGACTATATTACATTGATACACATACTTGTGTTTAACGTGTGGTTCACGTGTATCAATACCTTGCTAGATTGTGGTTGCATATAGCTACAAGACTTATATATAGCTCTTCTAGGATATATTGGAGCCTTATAGCCTAGTTCCTTACTCTATACACATAAGATCTTCTTCCCTAACCTCACCTTCTTGCAATTTTCCTTTTCCTCTCCTTCACCGTTGTCGAGATCCATGGTGTTTCTTACTACAAACTCGTGCATATAGATGAAGAATCCTCTTTTCTTCTCTCTTTTGTTCTAAATCTACCTCTTTCTTAAAGAAAGGAGCCTCTTGGAGATTTTGGAGGAAAATGTTGGGTCTTGACTTCTCTTCTTCAAATCTCCTTTTTGTTTGGACATTTTTCTTCATCCCTATGGTGAGTGATATAACATTTAATGCATTTCTTGTCTACTTAATGCATGCATGACCTCAATCTCGCTCTATAACATATGTTATATGCCAAAACATGGTTATTTAGGTATTGTTTTTCATGTGTATGTTGGATATACGAATTCTTAGACCTCTCTCAGCCTCCTTATACAATTCCTACTGTAGGGAGAGTATTTATTTGAACTTATAAAGAACTAGTATCCATAATATAAGTGAATTGACCCATAAATATGTCTTTTTCATGGTGTTTTAGTACCCAATAAAGAGGGAACTTGACATGTATATTGATCCTTGTTGTATGATGATCATTCTATGTGAATTTTAGCAATTTTAGCTACTGTTATAGTGTCGAAATTACTGTTGAGTATGTAGGCACTGCGGATCCGTCAGATGTGGATATGTGGTTGATAGAGATGGATATGTAGGAACCATTGAGTATGTAAGCATTGCAGACCCATCAGATGTGGATATGTGGTTGATAGAGATGGAGAAAGCTTTCATGATCCTGAATATCTCCAAGGAGGACAAGGTGAGGCATGTGATTTACCTTCTGAAGGGTAGTGCTAGCCGTTGAGGGGAAATAGAGGAGGAGAACAGACCGAGAAAGCTACTTAGATGGGAGGACTTTCGGCGCAAGTTTGTTGGTCGTTACATCCCAGAGACATATTTGAAAGATAAGATGACTTAGTTTGTGTGCCTGGTCCAGGGATCCTAGTTTGTTAGTGACTACAAGGAAAAGTTTATGGAGTTGTTAAGGTTTTGTCCTCACATGGCAGTCATATAGAAGGAGAGAATTAGAAGGTTTGAGAAGGGATTGAATGTCGAGTTGGCAAGGGAAATATCTGCACTGAAGTCATGTGAGAATTTTTCCACTTTTGTGGAGTTTGTGATGAGGATAGACGTGCATGACGGAAGTGAAGGAGTGAGAAGATAGTGAAAGAAAGAGGTCAGCACGATTCTAGAGACAACTATCACAAAGTTTCAAGAATCAGAGGTTTTATACCCCACAGTTTTAGTAGACATAGCAGAGGTTAACTTTTTTATAACCAAGGGCACAATTATAGTCATAGTGGTCTCCTAGTAAGGGGAGAGGTCACAATTTTCTTCCAGCTGGTCAGAACAGTTTTGGGTCGATGTATGTGATAGGACCATCTAAACCACAGTATGATACAAGGATGTGCTTCAAGTGTGGTCAGCTTTGGCATGTGAGATGGTCTTGCCCCATAAAGACTTAGAAAGTTGTAGAGAAGCCTAGGTAGAACCAACAGGGCTACAAAATCAGCTATACCACAGTGGTGGTAGTATAGGTTGTGGACATACATCACATGTAGGGTCTTCAAGACCATCTAGCAGAAATCAAGGAAAACAATAGGTATCCGTAAGATTCTATTCCATGATTTGGCCAGAAGGAGTGGTCAACTCATATGTTGTGACAGGTCAGATGGAACTTTTTCATACTAACTTATCCGCTTCTACCTTTGTATCTATTTTTGTTGACCGAAGTGCAACATACTTTTTTATCACCAAATAGGTGATAAATAGTTGTAACTTTCTTGTTTGCATTAGAGTGAATAAACTCTTGTTAGAAACCCCTTTGTTTGGTTCTGTCGTGTTACATGAGGTTTGTCCATATTGCATTATTTTCTTCCCATGACATAACATTCAAGTGGATCTTATGCCACTTGATATGCATGGATTTTAGGTTATCCTAGGGATGGATACCTGGGAGAAGTATAAGGTTGTTTTGGACTATGGTTCTAAAGTTCATAAACTTTGTGTTAATGATATATCTTGGACCTTCCAAGGAGATAGGAAGATTCTTCCTACATGTCCTGTGTAGGAAGTGATAGAAAAGAAGTTCATGAGACATGGATGTCAAGCTCTCTTGGCTTGTGTAATGGATAGCAAGGTGATAAGTCCTAGTATCCAGGGTGTTCATTTGGTGTGTGAGTTTGAGGATGCTTTACCTAATGAGTTTATGGGTGTTTTGTCCTCTAGAAAGATTGATTTTGCAATCAGTATAGTTCTTGGTATGCATCCCATAGCATAGGCAACCTATAGGATGCCAATAGCTGAGATGAAGGAGTTGAAATGGCAATTACAAGAGATGTTGGTTAAGGGTTTTGATATGACTAATCACATCCCCTTGGGTTGATCTCATTTTGTTTGTAAAGAATAAATATGGTTATATGTGGCTTTGAATAGACTACCAACAGTTGGACAATGTCATAGTGAAGAAAAAGTACATGTTACCAAGGATAGATAATCTGTTTGGCAAGTTGAGAGGTGCTAAAATGTTTTCCAAAATAGATATAAGATCATAGTATCAACGGTTACTAATCTAGGTAGATGACATACTAAAGACTACATTTAGGACTCGACATGGTCATTATGAGTTTGTGGTTATGCCGTTTGGGCTAACCAATGAACCAACAAGATTTATGGACCTGATAAACAGAGTGTTTAGGTCGTATCTTGATCACTTTGTGGTGGTGTTCATAGATGACATCTTGATATACTCTAGGAACATTTAGCAATATGAGAAACATCCTCGTCAAGCATTAGAGTTGTTGAGGCAGCATCGGCTGTATGCTAAATTTAGTAAGTGCAAATTTTGGCTGACCAAGTCATCTTTTCTTAGTCATCTCTGTAAAGGGTGTTTATGTAGACCCCAAGAAGGTGGAGTTAGTATTAGGGTGGGAACAACCTAAGACACCAATTGAGGTTTTTCTTATGTTTAGCAAATTACTACATAATGTTCATAAAAAAATTTAGTGTTGTAGATTTACCCTTAACCAAGATAACTAGGAAGGGTGTTCCTTTTATTTGTGATGACAAATGCCGATGTTCTTTTTAGTTGTTCATAGAGAAGATGACGAGTGATCCAGTGTCGGTGTTGCTAGATCCTAGTAAATGCTACAACATTTTATGTGATGCTTCCAAGAATGGGTTGGGATGTGTGTTGATGCAAGACAAGAATGTGATTTCTTTTACTTTTTGACAACTTAGGAATCATGTGAATAACTACCCAACTCATGACATGGAATTTGAAAGTTGTGATTCTTTCTTTGATGATTTAGGGACACTATTTGTATTTGGAGAAGTGTTAAATCTTCAGAGATCCCAAGAATCTTCTGTATATCTTCTTGAAGTAGGAGATAAACATGAGGCAGAGAAGATGGATGGAATTGATCAAGGACTATTACTATATGATAGACTATTACCCTAGAATTTTGAACATAATGATTTATGCATTGAGTAGAAAGTCATCTTCATCATTGTCTATAGATAAAGCGCAGTCTCACTCCATGGCATGTCACAAGAGGTATATGCTAGTGTTGCTTCACCATATATATGTAGATTTGGGGTCTACTTTTTAGCTATTTGTTAGCACAGTTACAGGTGAAAACAATGTTGATCAATATTTCAAGGATGCATAGAAGTATGATATTGTGATATAGAACATAAGATCAAAGTTTGGAAGTAGGAGGCATGATGGATTACATGAGATAGATGATGGAACAAGGTGTTTTCACAACTGGATTGTGGTTTCGTAAGTTAGCGGCCTAAGGGAGATGGTACTTGAGGAAGGTGATTTCTCATTGTACATGATTCATCATGGAAGTACGAAGATGTATCATAATATGAAGGATTTGTACTGGTGTTCACATTTGAAGTGAGATGTTGAAGTGTTTGTGGCCAAAGTCTAGTTTGTGAGTAGGTCAAGATGGAGCATCAAAAGCCTATAGGGACATTGCAGCCTTTGCCAACTCCATAGTTGAAATGTGATCACATAACTAACGACTTTGTGGTTGGTCTTCCAAGGACAATCATGGTTTATCATTGATCGATTGATAAAGTCAACTCACTTCTTTCCAGTCAAGACCACCTACACTGTAGAGAAGTTAGCACAAATCTATGTTGACGAGATAGTTCGTTTGCATGACATACCAATTATGATAGTGTCATACATGGATCCTTAGTTCACAAGTAGGTTATGGGAATGTTTACATATGGCTTTGGGGACACAGTTGAGGTTCAATATATCCTTCCACCCGCAGACAGATCGTCACTCAAAAAGAACCATATAGACTTTAAAAGATCTTTTGAGAGCATGTGTACTTTAGTTTCTTGGAAGTTGGGATAAAAATTACTAGAGGAGCATAGACATGTCACCATATGAGGGTCAGTATAGAAGGTGTCATAGATCACCCCTTTGTTGGTAAAAGACATGTAAGTATCACTTGTTGGGTCCTGAGTTGGTTTAGAAAACTACAAATAAGATCAAGGTGCTTCAACAATAGTTGAAGGAAACACAAGATAGGATGAAGTTGTATGAAGATAATAGGCATATCCCATTGGATTTCCAATTTGGAGACTGTGTGCATATCAAGTCTCCCATTGGAAGGGTGTTTTGAGGTTTGGTAAGAGAGGAAAGTTGGGCCCTATGTTCATGGGACCTTACCCTATAACAATTCCAATTGGGAACATAGCCTACATGTTGGAGTTGCCTCTAGAGCTACAAAGGTTGCATGATGTGATCCACGCTATGATTTTGAGTAAGTGTCACCCAGACATGAAACGGGAAATACAACCAGTGGAGGTGGAGTTGGGTGATGATGTCTCTTGTGTTGAGGGTCTAGTTTTGATCTTAGATAGATGTGTGTGGAAGTCGATGAAGAATGAAATAGCAATAGTGAAGGTGTTGTGGCATCACCATAATTTAGAGGAATCCATGTGGGATTTAGAGGAGGATATGCGTAGGAAGCACCCATCCTTCTTTGCGTAGGATTTTAAAGGTGAAGTCTTATTAGGGGTTTATGGTTTTAAGACCTCTAACTTGGTCTAATGATTAAACATGCTTGTTTGATTTAATTGGGTTCTTACTTTCCATTTTAGACATTAGTTTATGCTTTTATATTAGTTGAAAAATCTATGTTTCAAATTTGAGCCAATATGGACTTTGTTTGCTCAAGTTATAAAATTTCATGTACTTTTGTGGACCTACCTGCAATTTTTCCTATTCAATGGAAATAACTACAATTTTAACACTTGAAGATTTTGTCACATAGTACTCTTTGTAATCTAGTAAGTTTTTCCTTATTTGAATGCTTTTGAACCTTGTTGCATAAAGGTACCAACCCTTAATGTTAGTTTTGTGTGAAAGTGAAGATCTTTGCACCTTTCGATTCTTCTTGGGGTTGAACAACTGATGGTTGTTCTACACACTCAATAACTGGTAGTTTTTCTAAGTTCTAACAACCAATGATGGGTTGGGCGTGACAATCGATGGTTGTCTAGGGTGTGGCAACTGATGGTTTATGTGATTGTGCCTTCCAATGCTTGTTCTTAGTGCCCCTTTTGATGGTATTCTCCGTGTGCCTTTTGATGGTTGTGATGAGTGTGCCTTCTGATGGTTGTTCTACATTCTCATATGCCAAAAGTTTTCCTAGATGGCTACAAACCTATGGAGGTTTTGCTTGTGCAATCAAAGGGAAACCCAACCTTTGATCGAAGGTGAATAAGTTTTCAACCTTTGACCTTCTTTCTCCTTCTTCCTAAGCTATATATACCCCTCTCTACTCCCTTCAAACTCACCTTTCTACCCAAACATGTTTCTACTACCAGAGATCAATGGAAAACAATCAGTTGACCATGGGGAGAGTTCTTAAGGTCAAAACCTTGCTAGATCATGGTTGCATGTTGCTACAAGACTTAGATATAGGTCTTCAATGACAGATCAAAGCCTTCTTGCCTAGTTCCTTGCTTCATGCACATAAGATATTTTTTTCTAACCTCATTTTCTTGTTGTTTTCTTATTATCCCCTTCACCATGGTCGATAATGTGGTGTTTCTTACTGAAAACTTGTGCATATGGATGAAGAACCATCTTTGCTTCTCTCTTTTGTTCTAAATCTACATCATTCTTGAAGAAAGGAGCCTCTTGGAGGAAAAGCTTCGGTATTTCCTTCTCTTTTTGTTGCTCCTTGCTGTTTGGATGTTTCCCTTCATCCCTAAGGCATGTGATATGGCATTAATGCATTTATTACCTACATAATGTGTGTACGACCTCAATCTCACTCTAGAAGGTATCTAATATGCCAAAAGTTGGTCATTTACGTACCAATTTGTATGTTTATGCTAAAAATATGAACCCTTAAACCTCACTCAGCCTCTTTATACATTTTTTGCTGTAAGAATAGTATTTCTTTGAACTTATATAGAACTAAAATTCATAATATAAGTACAATGTCCCATAAATATATCTTGTTCATGGTGCTTTTGTAACATACTCGATTCCAGACACAAAGACTAATTCCCCATTCTTCTAGACCCCTATTTGATTATGCAGATATCCAATCTCTCTTTCCCCATTTTTCAGTTAACTACCTTTCGATATCTATATTTCACTGTGTTAACATATGTCAAACCATATTAGGATCTGATAACCCTATTTGAGTCATTAGAATCACATGAACATGAAATATTAATATGTGATAACCCTAAAACTTGAGGTATGGGAATTTTGGATACTAATATTAAACTACAGACTCAACCAATACTTATGTCCTAGAATAAAAGTGGTATATTACAGTGAAGAATGTGGATTTGATGTAAGAGGGTTCACCATATTTTGCTCTTATATTAAGCTAATAACCCTAATTGAGTGACTAATGTATCAGGGTTTAATGGAAACACAAATAGTCTCTTAATGATAATCCAAGACCAAATTC
Source organism: Alisma plantago-aquatica (assembly GCA_963693085.1). NCBI lineage: Eukaryota > Viridiplantae > Streptophyta > Magnoliopsida > Alismatales > Alismataceae > Alisma > Alisma plantago-aquatica. The sequence goes on along the minus strand of OY856409.1, from coordinate 1,125,008,277 downwards.
GTGTTCCTCACACTCAAATTAGCTAACCTATGTATTTTGAGCTTAAACAAATATCAAATACACCCCTAAAAGAAAGATTAGAAAATAAGATATAAGTGTTGTTGATATTTTTTCGGATTTAATTGAGTGTCACGCTCATTTTACCTAAGTACGCTTCATTTAGATGTCACACTTTCAGCCTCACAGATGCGTTTACTGGGTTGGGCAACTGGGCAGGAGACTTCATCACCCACCTCTGTTTCCTCTGTGCATGTGTGGGACAGCTCAGCTCAGCATGGTGTCGTAAGTCGCTCTCTCTCCTCCCTTAACCATCGCTCATGATTTCTTCTCCATCAGATCCATCTCCTTCTCCTGAATCCAATAAACCCTTACCCACACACTCTCTCACCCCATGTAGCAAACGCCCAATTTCCCATCTCCTTTCTTCACTACCGCCATTACCAGTGACCCCGAAACCCCACCTAATCAATCGCCAAGAAGACTCTAACCACACAGAAAGCATCGCCTCACCCTCCTTCACCCTTCATACTAGTCAATCAAAACTAAATCCCACGGTTTCTCTCTGCCAGACCGAGCTTCCCTCTCCGGCAATCTCCTCGCCATCCCAGCAACTTGGGCCTTCTCAGTCGAATCCACCATAAGGTAACCATCTACGGACCCCCCTCTTTCATTCAGTGTATTTAGTTTGCCCCGAATCGCTCTATGTGTCCGGGTCGACAAACTCGTCGTTGTCCCCTATTTTTGGGGCGCCTCCGGTGAGAGTTTCATGGACCCCTTTCCTCATTTTGGGCTATGGGACCCACCACGAGCTCGCCTCAGATGGAATGAGTTTTCTTGGGGCCTCGTGAGGGTCTCTAAGACCACCTACCTGTCCGACCTCCACCTCGCCTCCTTCTGCCAAGTTGCGGTCGTTCATCCCGGACCTCCTGAGCTTTCCAATTCTTCGGCCTTAGGATCCATCGTTGTCATCTCTGCAAGGCATCGACTTGAAACACACATCATCATATGTTGTTTCCCTCCTTCCTGCGGCCAAGTTGTGCTATTTCACCTCTTTGACACCTCCGCCGAGTCTTGTCCTGACAGTGGTGACCCCCAGTTCTCTGCTAGGGGTCGTTGGTTTCGCAGTGACTAGTCAAAGCTAGCAGGCTGGTTCCCAGCCGTGAATGCACTAGGGTCAAACACCCTGCCCCTACTGATCCAAGAGCCTCGAGCTCCATTGCTATGCCATGGCGTGAGAGAAAGGGAAGTCAATCCCTGCGGTAAAAACCCAGTCTCGGCCATGGGTTCACATCATTTTGTCACGCCCAGTAAGGGCAATTCTGTAATCTCACATTCCTTTGACTGGATGACCCCGTGACATGGAAGCCGATTCTCGCCCATAGTTTGCTACAAATCACACTGCATTATCACAATTTCATTCGAGGGCATTATTGTCTTTCAACAAATCATTTTTTATTTTCCCTTAGAAATTAGATTAACTTGTGAAATTCATTATAATTCATTCATGTGTCCAAATCACACATATAAGTATGTTTTTGAAATGAGAAAAATCCAATGGATTTAATGGGATAGGTTTGGAGACCTGATTCGAAACCTACTGATAGGTCATTTTTATTATTAAGGATTTAATGAACCATTTATTGATGTAACGCACACTTATTATGTTTAGGTTGTGAAAGTCATGAATCTGAGCCTAAAGAACATTATTGAGTATTAAGATCTAACATTAAGGTATGTACATCCTCTATTTAATTTGGGTATTATTTGACTGAACCAACATTTCTTTAATGAGGCATCTCTTGAACTATCAATTTTATTTAAAATCCAATTTTTGGACATTCATACTTTCTGCTTTTGATTCATATAAATTCATGTGATTGCTGGAATATTCATTTATAATGGGTCTTTGGACCCCTCCTTCTATGATTGCCATTTTATGTGAAATTGACTAAAATGTTAGTCTTGCCACTCTATTTATGCATGCTACGTGTTTGACTAGAATATCTAGAATAGTGGTACTTATGTACAACCATACTTATATAGGGCGTGCGTTTCCGCCCGGGGTGTGCGATTCCACCCTTTTTTCTTTTAGGCCATGATCCTATGGTGTTATGGCCCTGTTTTAGGCATATTTAGTCTACATTGTTATGCATGCAAATATTTTTTGTTTTAATATGAATCTGTGGATGATTGTTATGGCAAGACACTCTTTTATTATCATGCTTGTAATCTGAAATTTAATATGCCTCATTTCTTTTGTTACTTTTCTCTTGAACATACCTAATTGCAAATAGCCCCCTTTTCTTATGGGAACATCTCTTTTTACACTTTTAACCCTATATAATGCCCAAAGTGTTTTGTATATGTTCATACTCAGCCTTTGCTGACCTCTTTATTATTTCCTATGTTCTGGGTGATGTTCCTTTCCACCCAGGTTTAGGTGCATTAAAAGATCAAGGATGCTCGAAGATCATATAAAGGGAATTGTACCTAAGGATAGCTTGGAATGGCTAGGTTACTCTCTTCTACTGGCCTTAATTGTAGTTAGTTCAAGTTTTTGTAATATCAGCTTTTATGGTAATGAGCAATTGTATAATGATACACACTGTAACTTTGTAATAGTTTTGTTTCCGTTGCTTATCCATTATCATGCTCTGTAATATATACCATTTGAGAAATGAATGAAATTCCTCCTTCCCTTCTTACCCTTTTGGTATGTTTGGGATTGGATGGACATATTCTTCAATTCAGTGAAGAGTGGAACCCCTATCGGGTCTCACTCTTTACAGCTTTAATGCCCAATGAAGAGGGAACTTGACATGTATATTGATCCTTGTTGTCTGATGATCATTTTATAAAGTTTTAGGGATTTTGGTTACTTTTATAGAGCTAAAATCACTACTGGACGAACTATCTTAAAATTAAGATTGCATAATCCTTAAAAATTTCATATCTCTTCCGTCCAATGGACTTCTATGCTGGATTTTGGGTGATATCTTATATACAACTTGTTAGGCTCTCTGCAAAAATTTGGAAGATAATGATGTTTGTACGACTACACAGTCAAACTGCATTAAATGAGAGCACAATTTAACCTAGTGAGAGAAAGCTCCAACCTCTCTCTAAACTCCACCTTGTCTCTCCGAATACAACCATGGTAGCTCTCCTCCTACCCTATTAGGAAGACGGTGAAGCTTTAGTTCAGACTACTCTACTCACCTGAGCAGCCTGCATTTTCTGGCGAGGAACATCTCTGCTGCAGAGACAACTCTACTATCAGAAGCTATTTTCTAGCAACACCCAGATGACGGTGAAGTTCAGTTTAGACTTCTATACTTTCAAGTGATGCCTATAATACCTGGCGAGGAACATCTCTGCCGTTGAGACTACTCTACAAACAGAAGTAGCCTGCTAAATCTGGCTAGGAATCATCTGTGCAGCTAAAAAATCCTTGGGAGCTCGCACCAACAGCTCACGTACCACCAAGACCTAGCAATCCTTTCACTTTATTCCCATCTAGAACACCATGAAGACTAGTGGGAACCTTAGCAATGATAACAACAGACATTTCCAACATCGAACAGAGTTAGTCCAGCGCAGCTGGATACCTCTCACAGATTAGGATGGTGCCACCTCCTCTTAACAAAATCACATAGCCCATACAGCATACAGATTGTCCCCTAAAATAAGAACATGTGGCCATCTGATAGTAACGAAGAGCAAAAACAACCTCCTCAAATAAAGGGTTGGCACTTCACAACACCTATGTCGAGTTCTTCAGTATAAGAAAACATATTCATCATCTTTCTCACATAGTCCTCCACATTTAAACCCTGATATGGCTTCACATTTTCCATTCAAGGACTACCAACTATCAATCCCAGAGAACCGCTCATATGTCCAGCTTTTGAGAGCTTGGAAGTACCATCAATACAATATCCCACCAGGAACCAACATCATCCAAATAGGCAACAAAAACTTCAAGGTCTCCATTGACTATGACAAAACATCAAACATCTTCATTACCAAGGGATGGGCCAACATGATCATAGAACTTCAGCTCAAACCAGAATGGATTGTCTTCATCAGACCAGCCGCAAACAAAACCTTGATGGCTTGGGTGAGTGATTTCAATGACGATACACCCACCAAGTTGTACTCGCTCTTCTTATCCAAAGAGGACCACATCTCTTCTACAAGCTCAGACTCAGTCGACCAACTGTTCATCATGGAGAAACACCAGCCTATAGAAGGATATAAAGATAAACCGATTGCGCTCCTCTCCAGAAAGTCCTCTAGTTCGAGCATGAAGCAAGAAGAAGATACAGATTCATCCCATAGAAAGGTGAAAACTATTGCAATCATGTATGATATATCCCCTATACCTGATCATCCTCTTCTCCTAGTACATGATCATTCTAAAGTAAAGTGATATATTTTGCCGGTAACTTTTTTATAAACTCATCAGTATGATTTAAACTTCCCACCATTAGGTCAACCATCAGCTACTGATCTAGCTATTAAGATCTTCATTCCACTTTCAAAACTATCGGCATGGCATCTAGCCCCACTCAAATGTCATTTTCTCTCTCTTCATTGCTCTATATGCAACAATGCCCAACATTCTTGGTCCCAATGCTCTGATAATAGGATCTGTCATCACTGCCATAAACCTGGACACATCAAACAAAACTGTAAACACCACTTCTCCTCTTTCCCAGATAACCACAAGCACTTTTATAGGAAAAAGACCTTACACCATGCAAGAGCAACACTTTCTAATAGATCACAATGCTTTTTTAGATATGACAAATCTAATTGGCGACCTAAACCTGGTGATAATGGCTTTTATACTAGAAACTCCTTTGCATGTCTCGCCCCACCTGAGGAATACACCCTTTTACCACCATGTTCACATGCACACATCCAAAACCATCGCTCTCACCCTATATATCGACCAGAAGGCCACAAACCCTCGCCCCACCATTCTAAACCTATCATTCACACCCACCGTAAACCCATATTTGTAGAGCTACCTGATAACCCTCCACCTTTCCTGATGGATCCTTCTCTACACTTATAAAATGAGTTCCCTTTTGATCTCCCTACCAACTCAATGAGGCTTCTTAACATCTTCACCAGCCAAAGTGTTCTAATCTCAATCATCAACAACATCGACAATAACATTGTTAATATCCTAGATGTTACCAGAGCCATAGCTCTACTTATCCCGAGTCATACTATCTTGAAACCTAAAATTCTATCACAGTCCCAACTCCTCTACTCAGTCCTAGAAGGAACTAAACTAGATCATCTAATCAAGCAGGTCATGACTATTCCATGTGGTTCTAGTTTTGTCCAAGCCAACATCACTAGATGGACACCTGAACAAGGTTCATCTTTGGCTGGTTGCGGCGGCTTGGGATGGGTTGCTATAACTAATCTACCACCTCACCTCTAGGAGGTAAAAGTCTTCAAAGCCATTGCTCACTCTATAGATGTCACTCTTCAGTTTGTCAGCCAAGAAACCCTCCACCCCAACCAATATATTAAAGCATTTTGTGTCTTCTCGATGAAACAAGATATCACTCTACTAGAGTCACTCACAATCACATTGGGTGAGAAGATTTGAAAAACCAAACTTGCAGCTAAAAACCCTTTGGCCATTAAAACCACTTTCTTGGACATCCCCCCCCTCGTGGTACTGCCCTATCAATGCCAAGAAACCCTTCAATGCTTCTAGAAAACCAAACGAGAGGAACATGGTATGGGAGAGGAAGAACACCACTACCAAGTCCTCTAAAGACACAAATTGATCGGTCAATAACAAAATACCCAGAACCTCTTCACCATCATAAAACATCCCAAACAAATTGCTGACAAACACATACAAACCTTTCCATTTCAAAACAATGAAACGGACTCCATCATGAACATTGATTCTGATACTATGAAGAAATTGAAGACTGCTATCATTGATGAAATCAGATCTTCACAGAGTCTGAAACAGAAGAGGAGGAAAGGCTCCGAGTATCATCCAATCCATCAACAACATCCAAACCACTCTAGAAGGACTAACCATAAGGAACTACTTTTCCTCAACAGAGACAAGTACATCTTCTTCTCACACTTCTTTTGAAGTGTTTACATCATCTGTAGAATCTACATCATTTGTTTTAATAGAAAATAATATAGACAATATAGAAGACATAGCTTCTTGGCTAGATATACAATCATTCACCACCTTTGTTGATAAGATAGGAATCACCTTTGAAGGTGATACTTCAGCTCATCAAGCCCTAGACAGCATAAAAAATTTTATGAATTGGAAAAACCATAGGAACATCCATGAAGCTTACTCCAAAATGGAGACTTTGCACATTGTTTAAACCCTCCCAACACTGTCATAGTGTAACATCCCAGGATTTGAGGCCTCAGATAAAATGATCTTATAAGGAATGATTGGACTACCCATATCACCAAGGTGCACCTCCTTTTCAGGGAGCCCATCACTAAAGAATTCCATAGTTAAGTGTGCTCAGCTTGGAGTAGTACTAGGATGGGTGACTAGTCAGGAAGTTGATCATGGCTTGCGCGTGAGTGAGATTAAAGCATGCAGTTAAGGCTAGTGGTGGTTTGTGGGGCCAGTCTTCATTCCTGAAACTCTACTAGAGCCTTGGGCAGTGGGCTCGGTTGTTACAAATGGTATCAAAGCTGAAACCCCTCCAGTAGGTGGGCCCCACATGGGCATGTGGCATGCCAGTCTTGAGTCGTACGGTCCAGGCATGTAGGAAAGGGCTATCCATGGTAATGTGGCCACCCTTGCGCTGGTATTCTGTGATCGAGAGATGGATGTCCATGAGCCATTATGGGTCTGCACTGAAATGGGGCAATATTGTGAGGCCATATCATTGAGCCTTGACGAGGACGTCAAGAGTCTAAGTGGGGGAGATTGTAACATCCCAGGATTTGAGGCCTCAGATAAAATGATCTTATAAGGAATGATTGGACTACCTATCACCAAGGTGCACCTCCTTTTCAGGGAGCCCATCACTAAAGAACTTCATAGTTAAGCGTCCTCATCTTGGAGTAGTACTAGGATGGGTGTCCAATCGGGAAGTTGACCATGTCTTGCGTGTGAGTGACATTAAAGCATGCAGTTAAGGCTAGTGGTGGTTTTTGGGGCCAGTCTTCATTCATGAAACTCTACTAGAGCCTTGGGTAGTTGGCCCGGTTGTTACACATAGTTTCTCAGATATATAAATGAGGATCACCTCCTGGAATGTCTGTGGAGCCTCAAAGTCCCACAGAAGAAAAGAAATCTGAAATCATATATATAAGAATAACATCAACATTATTACCATCCAGGAAACTAAAACCATTCTTTCATCTTTTGCTATCAAAACTATAGGCGGTAAACACATCAATGATTGGCATCAAATCCCACCTACTGGAATTAAGGGTGGTATTCTTGTGGGTTTCAATAACAACATTTTTGATTTAACCCACTTCGAGTATCGATCTTTCTCCATAACTCTTCATTTCACAAATATCACTGATCAATTCATTTGGATCTTTACGGGTATCTATGGAGAACCCATTACAAACAAATCTATGTATATGATAGAAATGTCACTAATCACAAGCTTATATTCAGACAAACTCGGGCTTCTTGGAGGTGATCTCAATCTTACCACACATATTGAAGACAAATAAAACTCCCCTTCAGCTACAGGATACATGAATTCTTTAGACAAATCCTTTCTAGCACTGCTCAACAAACACAATATGACAGATATCCCACCATCAAACTCCTGCTTTACCTGGACATGAAAACATACTAGAGCTAGATTGGATCATTTCATTTGCTCTACTAAATGGGAAGATCAATATCCCTTAGACTTTGTTCTGGTGGTCTAGTGACATATATCTGACCACTTCCCAATCATTATTGATACCAAACTTGAGAAATGGAGGCATAAACTATTTCATTTTGAGAATTTCTGGACCACATATACAAATTGTATAAACCTTTGTTAGAACAACTGGGTGATAGCTGACACCAATACCAGGAACCTAGGCCACCATATCCATAACAAAACCAAAAATGATAGGAGAAAACTCAAAGAGTGGCACATAGGATCATCTGAAAGCCTCACTCTTAAACTTAAAGACCTCAAACAACAACACATTTATGTTGAAAGTGACCCAACAGCTGATCCGCTCTTGTCCTCACCATCAAAGCGGAACTTGACTATATCAAACTTTGCATTGATACATAGTGGAGACAACGAGAAAAAATCCAATGGTCCATAGAGGGAGATAAAAACAAAAAATTCTTCCTCAAAATTTGCAACAACTCTAGCAAGAACATCATTGCAAAATTGAACATCAATGTGAGCTTCTTTGCCAACAAACATCTGATCACTTCCCACATTATCCAACACTTAAAATGCATCTGTAACACCAACCACAAACCTATCTTTCTCAAGTCCATCGATTGGAAAAAACTTTGTGGTTGCAACATCAACTCGCCACAATCCATTATCAGCCCTTTCACCTCTGAAGAACTTGACTTGGCTATCCACTCTCTTGGTAAAAAAAATCACCCAGACCTGATAGCCTCAATGTGGAATTCTGCCTGGCAAACTGGAACCACTTCAAAAGTGACTTCTAGGTGCTACTTAAAGAACTTCATCTCAACAAAAAAAATTCCCACAACATTCTCAAACACCTAAACCATACCTTCATCACCCTCATCAAAAACGTCACCCATCCAGATTTGATATCTGAATTCAGACCCATCAGCCTTATCAACACCTCCTATAAAATCATAGCCAAAGTTCTTGATAATCGAATCAAACCACATATGGACAACATCATATCATTTAACTAAAACACTTTTCTCAAAAACCACAGTATTCATGATGTGTATATTATGGAGAATGAAACCATTCATCTTTTTTATAGAATCAAAACACCTCTTATAGCCATCAAACTTGACTTTGAAAAATCTTTTGACTACATCAACTGGGACTACCTCACTAAAGCTATGACAGGATATGGTTTCCCTAACACCTAGAATAATTGGATCCATGCTTGCATCTCCACAAACTACTTCTCCACCATCATAAATGGATCACCATTTGGTCACTTTCATAACACAAATGGGCTCATACAAGGATACCCCCTATCTCCATATCTTTTCACCATCTTTGCCTCCTTTCTTACCAACATGATAAAACTCGGTACATCCAAGGGACTTATAGCCACCCCACAGGGATGTTAGGAAAACATCATACAATTTGCAGATGACACCATCATCCTTTTCTCACCAGAAGACACCACCATCATCAACACCATTTGAACCATAGGAATCTTCTCATACATCTCAGGTCTTAAAATTAACCTCTCTAAATTATCCATTTTTGGTGTAAGAACAAATCAGACAACCATTAATAAATACAAAGACCTCCTTAAATGCAAGTCAGAAAACTTCCCCATCAGCTACCTAGGGTTACTGATAACTCCACAGTGCATCACTCACACCATTTGGAACCCCTTCATCGAAAAAATAAACAGCAAACTCAACTCATGGACAAATAACTTCCTCAATCTTGTAGGATGACTCACCCTTCTAAATAGTGTCATCACCCCCATCACCACTCACTATCTGAGTTGTATTTCCTTACCTACCAAAACCCAAAATATGATTGATAAAATCAGAAGAAACTTTATTTGGAACAACCACAACTCTGACACAAATAATAAACATTTTCATCTAGTTAACTGGGGTATCATCATAGAACCAACCAGATTTGGGGGATGGGGCATCATTAACATCAAAACTCATGTGCTATGCCTTATAGAAAAAATCATAAACATCCTCTCAATAAATGATAAAAAGATTTGGAGTCATTTCATCCTTCAGAAATATTACAAAGAAACACCACCATGGCATAAAACCAAACATAGCGTCTCTTCCCCACTTTGGAGATACATATATAAAAATATAAACCTAATAAAAAAATTCATATACACCCCCTCATGTCCATCAAAAGGTAAACTTTTGGGGTGACCCATGGTACCATCATAATACTATTCAAAACCTACACCCCCAGATGTTCATTCCTCCTAAATTTCTATCCCTAACTTTGCTAAAGCTCTCAAACTCCTCACCATCCAAAGGCAAAATGCACTCAAAAGACACCTTCAAACTTATGTTAATAACAACGTTTTGAGGGACATCATTCTAGAACTAGAATTCAACACCAACAACAAAAATTTATGGAAATGGGGACCTCAGTATACCCCCAAAGCAGCATATACTTTTCTATCTTATAGGGGCCATTTTTCAAACCTAACTCTGATTTGGAAGGCCAAATGGCCACAAAAATAGAAAATCTTTTTTTGGCTGATCTCACAAAATAAGATCCTCATTGATCACAACATTAATCGAAGAGGTTATTTGGACCGACTAGATTCTACCTATGCAGAGAAGAAGAAGAAACCATAGAACACCTCTTCACAAACTGCACCTTCATGACACAAATTCTACATGTTTTCTTTATAAATACATCTGACATACATAACCTTCTCATACCAACAACTACACATAGAATTAAACCTCTCACACAACATTCAAACTTCTGATCTGAAGATATAATCATCAACATCTTCTCGAATATTTGGAAAGAAAGAAACCAGAGAAAATTCAATGATACAAATAAACAACAATAGATCTTGATCTCTAACATTTTACTAGACTTATCTGTTATCACTACCATGCATGACAGGGCTCCACTTCTACCCAGATAAACCCTGCTGAAGCAAACTCAGAAAACATCTTCGGAGGAAATGATGGATGTGGTTACTATACTTTGGAGGAAATCATCACGGATGAATCAGATCTCTGAGTTGTTCATACTCATGTTAGCCTAATCACTTTTATTTTGTAATGTTGAGGACATTTCTAAGGGGTGTGTCCCCCAAGAACTCATCTATTTTAGCTTCACCATGTGTGTTTTTTTCATGGAAGTTGGGCCCTATCCTTTTAGTTGCCCAACTAGTTTTTTCCATCAGTTGTTTTTCTGTCTTTACGCTTGCAGACGTTCAATGTTCATAAGCTGACTTATGCTAGATTTAATGCATGAATTTCCATCAAAAAATGATGTTCGTACATAAACTTATTACTATTTTTATCGAAGTGACTTTTTGGGCTATTATCTGTCCTAGTTTGATGTTTAGGTCGCTGTATGGACAAGGATAGTTGAATATACCATGATAGAATAACATGAAGCATGTTTCATATATTTTTATCTTCTGAAGTTGTAACCTACAATAATTATTGACAAGCTTGTATGTAACCTTATTTATACAATCAAAATACTTAAATGACATAACTAATCAAGTGCTTAATCATGTAGTGCCCTGAAACTATATATCAATCTTTGTCTTAGAACTTGCTGGATAATGAAACGAGTAATCCAAAGAGCATCTCAGAGTCATATATTGTTGAGTATATGTGGGTGATGGGTAGGCATATCCCTGTCATCTAGATTTTAAGGTTAGAGAGTGGTTGAGGGCGTGCCTGAGATTTTAGGTGATTGAGAGTGGATGTGAGTAACTCGAATTTGAGGATTTATACCCTAGCTTCTAGTTCCTTGACCTGTGTACCTAGAATGGACTAGGTTGTCACTTGGTTGAGCCAATGTGCCACTATGGTTTTTACTTGTAATGACTAAGGGGAAGAGGTCTTTAGGATTTTGGACATCCTATATCTTATATGGGGCTGGTTGCGACTTCATAGTGGTTAGTTAGTAGTTTGAATGGTACGCCTCAAACTATCCAAGGCTTAATAAAGTCAATAACTCTCCCACATAGTATACTTATTACGCTTCTTTGGAAAATTACACTGGATGATAATCATTGTCTTGTTTTCATGCTAGAATTATATATGATTCTTATCTTATCATGTGTAATTAATTATACCTATAACTTCAATTATGTTTGACAATTTTATATACACTACTCAGTCGTTCAAATCTATCAAAGTATCTACCTTAACTATTTTAATTACATAACATGTTGGTAAGCAATCAATGTTATTATATTATATCCTTGGGACATGGGTCTGACCCTATATGTTTCCACAATTTTTAGGAGATCAACAGCGCGGTCAGACCCGTGTGGTGAGGAGGTGTAGTTTAGATATCAGTGAATCTGAGAGGTTGATGTGGTTTAGTGTAGAGTTCTAGACTCGTCCATGTACTCTCAAGGTTGGGCAGGGGGTTTCCTATATGGTGTATATTGACTTGAGATTTTGGTTGTATGCCATGAGCAATGTAGATGTAGTAAATATTTGGACAAAACCTTTTGTATATAGGTTGTGGCTAAGGCCAGTGATCTAGTGTAAAGCTACTTGGTAAAAATTATATGTGAAGTTGTCCTTTGTGCAAATATTTCTATTAAACATATGAAAAAAAATTAGTTTAATTATATACCATTTTAATCACAGAATTAATTAGTGTTAAACCAGTATTTTGGTTTTAAGTAATCTCATTTGGCATGATAGGTTGCTACATCCACCTACTCCTATTCCTATTCCCATTAAGAGATACATCCAAAGCGTAGTTGTTTTTACTACCTGCAAGGACAATCAACAAAAAGGAGGGTCTGGTGAAAGTCGGTCTTGCATGAGCAATACCATTCAATTGGGGAACCAACTCGCCGATTTCACCAAGAAGAATAGAGATACTTTGTATGATACTTAAGAGAGATTTAAGGATCTTTGTTTCTTGTATTCACATCATGATTAGATCAATGGTTTCTTATGCAAACTCTACAATGGTTAGTCATTGAGTATGCACTGAGTGGTAAACTCTATTTTTGGTGGATCTTTAATAAGAAAGACTTCAAAGTAGGCCTAAGACACAATTGAGAATACAACATTAAATCATTTCCAATGGTACTTGAATAAAGCCTCTTTTAAATTGAAAATTATGCTTCAACTAAGCAAATAGGGAAGCATAGTGTTGATGCAATTAACATTCTGACAGTTAATGGACAAAAATACTCAGAGTATGGATATATCATCAATGCTACTATTGTTAGTTGTGAGTCATGTGGGGAGCAATGTACTTATCTTCTACATGCCCATCACAAAATGCAACATTGAAGCAATTTAGCTATGTTAGTAACTATAGAAAGAAATTGTCTTGTGATTTATTTTCCAAGCTCTAATTTCTAGGTTGGAAATATCATCCTAACTTATCCTACTAGAACAATTTAACTATGTTGGAAACTATGGAAGCAAATAGTCTGATAATCCATTTTCCAACACTCACAGTCTATGTTGGAAAGATCATTTTATCTTCTCCTACCACAACAAAAATAACATTTAAAATCCCATAGACAGCAATTCAACAGCCAAAAAGACAATACAACACCACTTGGTTTCAACAATGGTGGAATGTAAAACCTCAATCAGTAGCACCCACAGCAAATGAATAGAAATATGACATAGAATCACTTATGGAGACATTTGTCACTACCCAATTGAGCATGACAAGGATTGGAGGACACACTACATTAACTATCTCACAAAGTGGATGGAATATCCAATTATTTTAGGATGTTAGGAAACCAGATTGCACAACATGCATCTTGATATGAATCAAAGGCTCAAGTTGAATAAATTCCCAAAAAATTAGACCCAAATTTATTTTTAATCCACACTATAAATGTATCCCACAATTTGAATTTTACTTTTGCAATTTTTAGTCCAATTTGCTTATTTAGTCATTTACTTTTCCAACTAAAACATTCATGCTACTATCAAATAGGTAATTTTGAAGTCATCTTGATGATTGTTTATCATTTAAGTTGTAGATTTATTTTTTCTTATAATAATTGGGAGAGGAAGGAATTCAAGAATAGAAATTTTGAAGCTTACACAATGGGTATAACTTTTATCGTAAATTGAACAAGGAACAACAGTTCAACAACATGAAGTGTTAACTAACTACATGTGGTTCTTGCAACTTTCTAGAATACAATAAATAAAATAGGGAACTCCCAACAATTCATATAATTTTCTAAAATGCATTGTAGTTTTTGGAAATGTTTTATGAAATTCAAGGCAAATATCACATAGTAAGAGTAAAAACACAACCTATTTTGAGATAGATCAGAACATGGCATGGAAATAGCGAGACATGGAGAATCACATATAGGACTTGTTATATATCACTCCAACTGCTAAAACTTAGAAGCCACATCATCTCAAATATGATGTAATAGGAGGTTTTATGATGTGTAACTTGTCCATAGTAGGGGTAAAACCTAACTCCCATAGCCTCTGACTAACACCCATACTACTAAATCTTATACACCATGTTGAGTAAAGAAATCATCATGAACCTTATTTGCCATCACAAATATTAAAGCTCCACCAAGATTTGATTCCTACCTTATCGAGGCTAATATCCTGAGACCTCTTCCCCATGGTTGTTTTACACATCCAATCATCTTCCCTCCGTCATATCCATTCACTTTTGCATCTTATTTTTCTATCAGAAAGAGATAATGATAGTTGTAGCCAATCAACGCCACATGCTACCTTGTTGAAGTTTATGCCATTGTGTCTCAGCCTACAAGGAGCATTACTTCACAACAAAACATTGTTGTTGTTTTTTTCACCACATGGTGAAATATCACCACCACATCCACAAAGGGAGGTCAAGTGTTTGCCTTGATGCACCACTCATCACTACTTCCACCCAAAGAGGATGTCTTCAAAGTAGAGATATCCATCACCAATCCTTCATTGATAAGATCTATGTCATGCAAATATGACATATTCAACTCAAGGTATCCAACATAATTGTCCCTTACCTTATTCCATTTCAATATTGTTGAGCTTAATATCCTTTCTCCTAACTTGAAGTGTATTAGGATGTTTAGTAATCTATAAACATAGTGTTGAACTAATTCATTATCATATTTGAGGCCTAATTGTAAGCAAATAGGATCATGTCTTAATTATAAGTTCATTCTACAATTTACCACTATAACATATTATAGTTAAAAAATTGGTTCTATAATATTACTATATAACTATATGATAGAAATTCATCATCATCATCTAAGCCTCTGTCCCAACTATGTTGGGGTCGACTACATGGATCCTTCATTTCCATTCATCTCTATCACGAGCAATATTCTCGTTGAGATGTAGAGATCCAAATTCTCTCTTTATAAGCTCATCCCATGTTAATTTAGGTCTCCCTCTTCTTCTATTTATTGTGCTTGACTCAATAGCACTGCTTTGTATAGACACATCAGTCAGTATGGGTTGCACATGTCCATACCATTTGAGTCGTCCCTCACTCAACTTGTCCTTAATGCTCGCCACCCCCACTTTATTCCTGATATAGATGTTTCTCAAGTGATCTTTTCTGGTCATCCCACACATCCATACCAACATACACATTTTAGTCATGCTCATCTTGTTGAGACCTTGTTTCTTTACCTCCCAACATTCACTCCCGTAGAGCATGGTTGTCCGTATAGTTGTTCTATAAAACTTACTTTTTAACTTGAAAGAGAATATGATAGCAAGTAAGAGTAGTCAAAAATGAAGATTGGAAATATAATGACTAAAGGAAGAGATAAATACGATAAAATAGTACTTCACCATCAAGTCATGCTTTATTATATTTAAAACTATTAAAGGTGGAGATGAGTAAAATATTGATAAAATTTGTATATCATCTTAAGGAAAAAATTTTAATGGATAGACAATCCAAAACATTCATAAATCATAAACATGATAGCCAACTAACAATTATATTAGTGCTTATAAGGACCAAAATAAAATTATATTTGTGCTTACTTAAATATATTAAAGACCCCTAGTATGCTTAGTGGACTGAGTTATAGTCTAAAAACATGAAAAATATTATAAGTTCGGATTCTAAGCATCATTACTAGGATACATGTCAAATTTTAATATAATTGGATGTTGTTAGTTGCCTTAAATAAATGATAAAAGAAAACAACAAGATAATGCAAAAATGACTAAAATAAATTAGATAACCCAATAAACATCCTTAAAAGTAGAAAGTAATAGTGGAATCAAAATCTATATTGAATTATTCTAGGTGTCAATTTTTATCCCTATTAAACTATTAATGCTATCCTAAATTAATTCAAAAATAAATAAGGTTCAAACCATCCTAAGATTTTTTATTTTTAACTAAGTTGAATCAACTTTTTAAAGTCTCAATAATCACATTGTGACAATGTATTTCTCATTTCCATTTTATCATGGTTTCTTTGGAGCTGTCAGATCTCGGTCTAAATCTCGTAGGGTTGTGGAACTGTGGAGTTGATATTTCCTTTGTGTTTTCTCATTCAATTCTTTTTTTTCTATGTTTTGTTTATTGGTGAATTTCACACATGATTTTGTGCCCATCAGTCCCCAGATTCCTAACTTTATTCTCCTTTTAGAGAAAATCCTAATCCATCCTTTTATATCCCCTTTTGCCTAACTTCACAGAACTGATCCATATATCTATATATGGTGTCCTAAAGCATCGCCAATGCAAGATAACTTTTTCTAACAAACAATTTGTCTAGATGCCTTCTCAAACTAGTCAACCAGCCCCAACTTTCATGGGTAGTTCATGGTTGTGTTTCAACCAGCCCCATGTTACACCTTCCTCTCACCATTAGAAACCTTTTTCTGTCATCCTTTGTTTTTGGCTATTTTTTTATGAGTCCACCGAGCACATTTCCTTTCTTCTCATAGGAGCCACCCATAGAATGCCACCCTAACCTCCCCTTGAAGCAGAATTAACATATACATGTCCATGAAAGGCCTACCAAACTTTCTTGATTACTTCTCATCCCTGTCCACAGAAATTTTCCAACCCTCACTTTCCGAAACTCCTCTTATACATATCGCTCTCCAACCCTACTTCGCTAGTTTTTGTAGTTTCTTATGTTGGTTTTCACTTTACTAAATCTGCATATGTCCTACAGATTTTATAATTTTATGATATGGATTCACCATCACTATATTTTCTAAATTTGAGCCCTTTACTTTCTTGTTTCAAGGCGAGTTGCAGACTGGAAGTTCCTTGCAACCTGAGAATTGCTTTTTTTGGGGTCCTGAGTTCAGTTTAATACCAGGAACTATATAGGAACCCTCCCTAGAGATAAACAAATGCATTGTCGGACCTAGAATCCTAGTTCTTATTATCTTGAGGGTTATACAGTTCCATATTTAGATGATGACTTCACCATTCCATTCACGTGTACTAACATTCTCTTTGAGATGGTAATCATTAGATACACTAAATAAATTGGAATTCAAAAATCCTAGTTTGTGAAAATAAATGTTAAAAACAACTCATCATTAAGACTTGAAGAATACATAGATTCTCACCTAGATTTTTGTTCAAAATCATTTGTAACAACTTTATGACTTGTAATTATGCTTGACTGATATTAGAATATAATCACTTAATGATTAATGCAATTTTAAACAAAATGATGAATTACATTACAACAAGTTTCATCAACCATTATTGTCCTCAAATTATCTTTGTCAGCAAGAAGAATGCCTTGATCATACATGATCATCGACTGAGATACTAAATGTCATAGTATATTGATGGAAGACATTGAAAGACTTGTATTTTAGTGTCGTCGACTAAGATACCCTCCTTGCATATCGACTGGTGATATTATACATGTAAAGTGAAATAGTCTATATAGAGAAAGAGATAAGGTGTTTTATATTCATTGGGAAAGCAAATATGCTCTCTACAACAGATATAATTTGGACATGAATAGTATACTGGTTATTGAGAACCCTCAACCATAAATGTGGACCTTCAAATATGATTACAAGTTTTTCAGTCTTATATGATATAGTTGAGTGAAAATCCCTAGATCCTTATAACTATTCTCAATCTTGATTACAATCCATATTTCATTACGAGTGATATAGGAAACTTCTATGAGTGAATTTCCTCACAATCTTTTCAAGCTCAAAAATTATCCTTACCCAATGTCATTGTTTCAAAGTAGGTGTATTAAAGATGGCTTTATCGGTAAAGGAAGTGAAGGATTCAAAGTGGAAAATTCACTTTAATGGTTGGTAAGACATTGAAGAAGGTTGAATACCTATGGTAGGTGGATAAGTAGGCTCTTAGTATGGTTGTTGGCTCCCTTGTCCTATAAGGAAGCTAGTTTAACCCTTGATTTAGAAAAGGATGGTGTTATGGTGTATATATTGCAATTGAAAATAAGGTGGTTCTCATAGTTAAAAGTACTGGAGGTTGACCTCTCTATGTAGTGGAGTACATCTCTAAGTTTATAAGTCGGAACCACTATAATTAATTATTTTTCTTGGTTATTGTTCATTCTTTCTCATCCTTGTTATGCTTTTTTAGTAGCACTCAGATTTCAATATACCTTGAAGTTATAATAAGTATTGTGCAAGTACTTTTAGCTATATTCATCCCCACTCTAGAGCCCATTGATCCAACAAATGGTATCAGATTAAGGTCTTCTTCAACACACTACTCCCATGAGTAAGAGAAGGTCAGAGACAAACTACTTGGTTCTCTCAACCTATATGGTGGCATCTTCATGCATCCTTTCATATTTGATGTATCCAACTTCGTCTTTCAAAGGAAAAGGATGCAATTCTACATACAAGATATGAGATTTGACACGTGGAAGGTGGTGGTCTCCTATACACACATTTGTTAGGAGAAATGAGTACATGGAGTGAGGCAAGCTTGGAGAAGGAAAAACTCAATGTAAGAGAAATTAACATCCTCTATTTTGCACTCAATCCAACTTAGTTCCACTTCATATACTCTTGGGATAAATCTCATGATATCTGGGAAGCTAGAATTTCCATCAAGGGATAAATGAAGTCAAAGAAATCAAAGTCTACATGTTCACCCAACTCCTTGAAGGATTCAAGATGGGGAAGAAAGAGGTGTGGCCTCAATTTACTCTAAACTCAATATTGTAGAATGGACTTTCAACTTTGGATCATACCATGGATTGAGTAAAAGTAAACTCCAAGATCCTCTATCCTCTTTTTTGTGGTGGGATAAGAAGGTTACAACCATAGAAGAAACCAAGACTCGCTCCTCCATCCACATTGAAGAACTCAGAAGAAACATTCAAGACTATGAGGTGAGATGCATATATCAAGAGTAAGAAGAAAGAGAAGAAGAGAAGGCTTCCGATAAGAAGAAGGAGGCTGCCTTCAATACTCAAGTCAAATCACTTGTCCAAGCTTCAAGTCTTGAGACAAGATCCTACTTCCTCAAGTTAATATGGGTCCCCAAGTGACCCTGAATCCCACTACTCCATAGGAAAGTACTTTAAGCTTGAAAAATCCTCTTGTACCCCTAGGTTCTATGAATGTGGATAAAAGGGGAACTACAATAATGAATGTCCAAAACCTAGGAACCATCACTACAAGAGCATTCATAGGAAGAAGGATGACTACCAAGAGGAATGTTGTCACAATAATAGGGACAAGAAATATAGGAAGAACAAAAGAAGATCTTGGAGGATTCTTCTTCAAGTTATTTAAGATAAAATGAAGATTAATGCCACATGGAACTCGTGGCAAGAACAAGTGAGGAAGTGGTTAAGGTAATTGAGGTAAATCTCCATGAAGTTTCAAGGGATGATCTTATTGAAAGTGCCATTGCTTCTTGTAGTTTTACTCCAAATGCAAGTCTAGAAAGAAAATATTAGGTAAAATCATTTATGACTTGTATTCTAGAATATAAGTGCTTGAGAAAAATGGAACTACATTGAAGGGTAGCATATATACGTTGCAAGAGAATAATCTTTATTTTGAACTTCAATAAAGGAGAGTACAACTAAATAGCCTTTATCTTAAGAAACTTAATGTTCTTAAAGATGAAACCCAAACATACCTTGATGAACTCATCTTTCTTAAAAATGACAATGCTAGATTGCTTATAAAAGTCAATGAAATTGAATCTAGACATATATTTCCTACTAAAGAAGTTTCTAGTATTACTCTTGAGAATGATTCTTAATTGACTAAATCCTTCTATCTAGAGGCAATCTTTTACATGCTCAAGATGAAATTTCTAGTCTATCTTCTACTTTATGACCATTTGTGATGAAAATAATATGTTAGATTATTTGGAAAATTTCCTAAAAGGAATAAATCTCTTAAAGAATTCGTCAATCATTCTACTCAATAAAAGGGTATAAGTGGTTTGTGAATCAAGGGAGGACAAAAGAGAAAGAAGAATAAAAGGATAAGGGACCTCCAATATTCCATGGAAAGTCGTCCAAATAAAAGGAAAATATGGTTTTGCTTTCATTATAAGAGTGATGATCATTGTTCTACTTTTTATCCTTGAAAAAAGATGGGTACCAACACCAAGATTATTTGGGATCCCAAGCTAACCCCAAATCCCAAAGTTTGAATTGGACATAGGGATTTCTTTACTTGTAGGCAAATGAAAATTGTATAGTTGATAGTGGATGTTTCATGCACATGACTGGAGAATAGAGCCATTTCAACAATGTACAAGGATGAAAGGTGTAACATGCTAAAACTAGAATATTTCTCCTAAAATTTTCTCTTAATATGTTATCCTATAGCATTAGTTTACATCCCTAGTTTGACTTAAATGAGATGGTGATGCATGTATTAGTATTTATCTAGATATGAGACTATAAACAATATATGCCACAATACACTTATTTGTTTAAATCAGATGATAATACCTGGATATGTGAGGATATTGAGTAAGGGATGGAATATGCCTAAAACTATGTAGGAATATATAACAATATAATTTCATATCTAATATGATATTTAATCTGAATTAGTAAAGTCAATTACTTGTAGTTAATGAAATTAATTCTAGTTTAATTTGGAGATACAACTCATCTATCAACCTTAATGTATATCTAAACGGACCATTCTACTCCTGATATAATCTATTAATTTATTTTGAACCCCAACAAACTATTATATTTATGTTATACAATGTCCAATATACTTCCTCAATTTTGATATCCAAAATATTTATAAATTAAATATAAATATAATAAATGACTTAATTATACCCCTTTTATAAATATGGTATATAGGTGTTAATTTATTAGATTCATTTAAATTATTTTATATAGTTGGTGAATGTTGTATTGTTGCTTGAGTAAAGAAACTAAATAATTAATCGAATCTTATACCCATGTGAAGTCCAAAATGACTAAAATAATTCTACCCTATTATATGGTCATACTTTATCCAAAATATGAAGTTAGCATTTTTCTAGTATATATTCAGGACTAAATCTATGCCCCATCTGAATTGGTATCGTTTAAGCGCTATAGACCACTCACTTGACCAGTAGGAGTTCAAGATAATAATGCACCTAGAAATATTCCCATTCTTGAATACCTTATCTCATTAGAAAGTTTATAATGTGCATTCAATTTTCAAGAATTTTTCAATGAGATTTCCCCGTAGTTATCCAAGTACAGTGATATATATGGGCAAATACCCACATACATATGTATTTAGAGAACAAATGGGAAAGTTATGATGAATCATCTTGAAAATCTAATATACATTATACACTTATATCCTAAGTGAGAATAGGTGTTCAAGAATAGTCCCAAATTGAGGACTATCCAAGATTAACTCCTAATGAGTAAACCTCGGATGGGTTTCTAGGCCAATAAAATATATGTCTAAATTAGGATTTATGGTTTAGAATTTAGGTAAATATAAAAATTCAGTTTAAATCAATCTAATTTAGGTAATTCATATCACTTTGATTTTATTTCTTAGGTGTAATTATTTATCCATACAACATTCAATTTGAACAATACATCAAATTATATAAATTGTTATACATGAATTCCAACTATACCAATATGATTTCTCCAATTTTAAAATTAAAACCCTAGTTACATTTCACCATTCAATTCCATCAATTTATATCAATTTATATCAATGTGTAACTCATATCGAGTCAATTAAGCAAGTATACAACAATGTACTTAACAAAAAAATTATAAAATAATAGTTTCAACAAATAATAGAAGTATACAAAAAGAAGAAGGAGAATAAGGACCTTCTCAGTGTGAGGAATAGTTTTAAGCAAGAAGAAAAGGGCGCAAGAAGCAGTGGTCTTGGTGACAACGTCGAAAACCAAGAAGTAAAACCAGGGGCATTAGGCTTTGTGGTTGTAGGGTTGGCGGCTACGGCAAAACAGAGGAGATGGAGCACCACTAGTTAGTGGTGGATGGCATTAGTGATTGGCAGTGGCGCTCATAGCAACAACAACAACAAAGACAGTAGATAGAATACTAGTAGAAGAAATAATAATGGCAACAACAACAGCAACAATGGAAACAACAATGACAGCATGAATGGCAGTAACCGTAGGAATGGCAGCAGTAGCAGCAACAACAACGAAAGTAGCTGTAGAAGGAACAATACAAGAGTGGTGGTAGAAATCGACAGAGAAGTGGAAAATTGCGGGATGCAACAAGGAATGGAGGGAATTCTATTTCACAGATGATGTTAAGTAAAGCTTAGGTGTCATTTGTTGCAAAAAAATGGACGCCTAAGACTTCATTTGTTGGTTGCCTTGAAGATCTGACACCATAGGTCAACATATATCATTGGTTTCCCACCAAATTACCTATGCTAATACTAATCCCTAACAAAAAATAGCCTCAATAAGACTTTAGTCGTCGTTATACACAAAAACTGACATCATTTAGTAACATATATTGTCACTTACACAGTAAAAAACTAATACCACATTGCCTCATCCCTAATAAAAAAAATTCTAACCTTGCTAAGCCCTATGTCGATGGTTGGTGGTAAGAAAATGACACCATATGTCAAGCTCTATTGTTGGTTGCTGACCAAAAAACTGACACCCTAATAAAATTCCAACCTCGCTAAGACTTTAGTTGTCGGTTTCCCTCCAAGAAATTGACATCATAAGCCAATTTGGGGGGGGGGATTTTTTTCACGAGGCATGTGGCGGAAACCCTTTGTCGTCGGTTCTTTTAGGAAACAACCAAATATAAAGGTTTTTTAGAGGCAAAACTTTTTGTGGTTTACTTTGTCTATGGTGTCAGTTTTGTTGATAAAGACCAATGATAGAGGCTTTTAAGATGCAA
Source organism: Alisma plantago-aquatica (assembly GCA_963693085.1). Classification (NCBI taxonomy): domain Eukaryota; kingdom Viridiplantae; phylum Streptophyta; class Magnoliopsida; order Alismatales; family Alismataceae; genus Alisma; species Alisma plantago-aquatica. The sequence continues at coordinate 1,124,985,045 of OY856409.1, read as the reverse complement.
AATTTATTTCACAGGAACGGCTTTGTCATATTTTCACAACTGATGCAATAGGACTATAAAAATTATTTCCACTAAAATATTGACTTTTGTGGGCTATCTTAGATGTCGATTCTTCACAAAGAAACTGAAGTTATAGTAAAAGCAGTACTCGGATTTTTTTCTTAATCAGCAAGATTTAATTAGGAATGATGTTTGTTTTATAGCAACTAATGTTGTAGGTCTATAAGGTCAGTTTATTTGTAGAAATCAATGTTTATATAGGTGACAGTAGAGGTCAAAAATGTACCAGTGATTCCCTCACTTACAATGTCATGCATAAGTGAACTTTTATTGGTAATCTTTACACTATTGTTCTTAGCTCTCTTGTAAGTGTCTTGTAGTCGATAAGAATGATATATCTTTGTGTCATCATAGACTTGGTCATGTAAATATGCATCAGTTGAAAGAGTTGAGAAAAAAGGAATTAGTTAAAGGACTTTCTTAATTGGAATCTAAAAAAGATGAGGAATGTCGACCTTGCACACAAGGGAATCAAACAAAATCTTCATTTAAATTGTGTAGGATTCCTTAGTACTAATAGAACTCTTGAGCTTCTTCATATTGATCTATCTGCACCTATGCGGACTCAAACTCTTTGTGGTAGAAAGTATTCTTTGATGATTGTCAATGACTTTTCTTTCTTTATGTGGAACATTTTTGTTTCAAAAAGTGGCACTCTTGATGTTGTCACTACTTTTTGTAAGTGGTGGAAAATGAAGTACCTTGCCAAAAGGTCACTATTCATAGTGGCTATGGGGGAGAGTTTAAAAATGATTTGTTTGAAATTTTTTATGGTGAATCTAGTTATGTGCATAAATTGTGTTACCCCATGCACCCCAACAAAATTTTTATGTTCATAACTTTTGTAATAGACAAGAAATATATGTCTAGGACAATGCTCTTAGAGTATGAAACTCCTAAGTTGTTTTTGGTTGAAGCTTTTATCACTGCTTGCTTTGTGAAAAACTAGGTTTCCACACATCCTTTACTTAAGGAGATCCCTATTAGTTATAGCATGGTAGAAATATGACTATTTACTATTCCATGTAGTTTATTGTCCTTGCTTTGTTCTAAACACCAAAGTCTCTCTCGACAAGTTTGATGAAAAATCTTACAAGGCTTTCTTTCTTGGCTATAACATCACTACTAGAGCATATGCAATCTTTCACATTGACAAATCTTAACTAGAAGAATATATGAATGTCAAATTTGTTTAAGCTAAGCCCCTTATTTCCAAGAATTTTGTTTACGGTGATGTTCTAGATGAAGTGATCCTAGATTAAAGGATCTAGACATCAATAACAAAGGTAAAGAGGTGGTTGAGGAATAATCCTCACAAGAAGAAGAAAAGAAGAACACCCTCTCTACTTTGCAAAAGATCATCCAAAAGATCTCATTATAGGTAATACTTTTGAAATGCATAAGACACCAGCTACTTACAACAAAGAACAAGCAAACTATGCCTTCATCTCACAACTTGAGCCAAAAATGTCAAAAAAACTCTTGAGTATGAGGAATGGATCCTAGCTATGCAAGAAGAACTTATGCTCATGTTTCTAGACTAGAATCCACTAGAATGCTACTTGCCTTTGGTAGTCATAAAAAATTTGTTTCTTTATCAAATGTATCTTAAAATTGATTTTCTAAATGGAAAGTTAGATGAGGAAGTATTTGTATATCGACCTCCTAGTTTTGAACATGACAAGCACGTTAATCATGTTTATCTATTAAAAAAGGCTCATTATGGACTCAAACATGCCCCTAGAACTTGGTATGAAAAGATAAAGCAAAATGAAACTGATAATGGCTACATCATGGGGAAATTTTGACTCTACTCTCTTACTTAAAAACACTTGTAAGAATTTCTTGATTCTTTAAATTTATGTTGATTGTTATATATTTGGTGATACTTATTTTAATCTTTGCAAGGAGTTGAATTTCCTCGTGAAGGGTCATTTTTAGATGAGAGTGATGGGGTGGATCTTACATTGTTCCTTGGGTTTTAAATCAAATAAATAAGAGATGGGGACTTCATCAACTTCATCAAGTACACGAGTGAACTCTAATAGCACTTTGGGATGAAGAATACAAAGCCAATTGATACTTCATGTCTAGTACTGCCAAGCCTGATAAAGATGAAGAAATTGTAAAAGATAAATGAGAATCTCTATATAGGTATGACTGGTAGTTTATTATATAGCATTGCCTCTAGTATGGATTGTCTTGTGTGCTAGGTTTCAATCAATCTCTAGAAAAATCACATCTTGAAGAATTTTTTGGTACCTAGACAAGACCCTTATTTTAGACTATGGTATCCTGAGTCAAGGGACTTCAACCACATACAGTGATGTGGATTATGAGAGGTTCTTAGTTGATAGAAAGTACACAAGTGACACTTGCTTCCTCCTAGGACCTTGTCTAGTTTCTTAGTTCTTTAATAGAAAAAATGCAATGGCTCTTTCAACAAATGAGGCTGAATATGTAGACATTGGTGGTTGTTATTCCCAAGTCATATGGATTAAGAAAATACTCCAAAACTTTAATGATTATGATGATGCTTCTCCTATATATTATGATAATACTAGTGCATTTAAATTGTAACAAATACCATATTGTGTAGTTGGGATAAACATATATATGCCAGCCATCATTTTTTTTATGACTAGATTTCTATGAAGGATATTTGTGTTATTCACATGGAAGATGAAAATCAAATTGTGAATATTTTCCCTAAATCTCTAGATAGGGAGAAATTCAATTTTATTATATATAAATTGTTTATCACTACTAATAGTGGTTCTAGTATGTCTCCTAGTTAGAGTGGTCTTATCATGCATCCATCACATTTATTTCTTGATCATCATCACTTGTGCTAGATACAAATTTTTGTTGTATGTCTTGTTACATGTGTCTTTTAGAAAAACAACAAGGTTTGGGTTTTCAATGTTTTAACACCTTAACATGGTCTGTAATGACTCAAACGTCTCCATATATCACTTATGTACATGTTAGGCTCGCATTTATAATTGTATGGGATGTGTTAGATTGTTTTTATAAGGATATACCTTTTGAGAGGGTCATTAATTGGTTAAGATTGTCCTAAAGTTGTTTAACACATGTCGTCAGCTCAGTTCTCTCAAACTCATTTTAGCTGGAAACATTGTGTTGAGTTTATTGATAAGGGCGTACTGGATGTCTAAACCATCTCAACTAGTCTAGCTTGACCAATGTCTCTCATTAGGTCACATCCCCCATCTTGAGCTCCTAACCCAATTCTCTATCTCCATATGTCTCACTATCTCAATTTCTTTATCACTTTTTTATATCTAGACCTAACTTTCTCTTCCACATTACATTCCTACTACCAACATGCCATTCCTCTATAAGAAATTCCAAAATCTCTCAATCCTGAGCCTGAGAGAGTTGTGAATCCACCTCCTATACCCAACAAAACTGAATCTTTCAACGGAATCAAATTTATACATCTTCAAACTATGAAAAGGAATAATACGTTGCTTTCACACAAGCTTTTCTCTTTTAGACCTTTGTTTTCTCCAGTTAGGAACATATTCTATACCGTATTTGTTTTATTTCCATCGTTTCAAGGCTTTTCTTAACTAAGTTTTTATTTATTTCAACTTTGAGTCTAGTAAGCAAGTTTTCCATGAGTTTTATGAAAATTTCTCTTGGAAGTACACGCACCCTTCCCCCTTTGATCAACCCATTGTATTGAAATTCCTTACGACTTTAATTTGTTTAAAACATGAAAAAAGACTCCCCTATTACCTTTTTGGATCTGATCTTGAGACTGTCGATAACTCTAGGTTTGATGCCATCATTGATCTTCTTCATCGTGAATATCATTATGATTGTTATGATCCTCACTTTAAATTTAATGATATTCATATGGCTATCAAGAAACCTGAGTATGACTGCACCAAAAGATCAACTATCTCTTCGTATACTATTACACTATAGTCTAGGTTTATAGATCGTGTCATCAATTCCAATATCCATCCAAAGAAGAATTATAATGAAATTAATGATAATGTTGCTTTAGTTATCTATTTCCTATTGAATGGTATTAGGGTTAGATGAGCTAGGTATATCTTGCATCGTATGACTTGTTTTGGTTCTCAGTAGAATACCGATGATACACATTAATGCTACCCAAACCTCATCTTTGGTCTCTTTAAGGATTTGACTAACAATGTTCTCTTTCTAGAACTCAAGTATTATTATGACAGAGGAGGTACTCCTATCAACATCACATATACAAAGAAGTCCCTCATCAAGACCAAGATCACCAATGGTACGTCATCATCTCAGTTAGCCCAACAGATGTGCACCCCCACCCACCCATCCCATTCGTCTACAATCATAGCCTATGTCTCCACCTCCACCTCATGACCATTTGTCAGCCTCCAATAAGAAATGGGTTACATGATGCATGAGAATTGTTAGTGTGTATGCCCTAGAAGCCAATAATTAGATGATGGCTATAGGGATATTTTCTACTTTTGACTTGATTAATAAAGGAAACTCCAATTTACTGATGCACATTTAATTACTATGATATTAGTTTACATAACAAATGACCTTAGAATGATTGGTTTAAAGCCATGGGACTTCAAGTGCATGACTTGCACAGAAGATCCTAATGGATGCTAAGAATAATATCATTAAAACGTTCCTAGTCAAGTATTATTTTGGATTGGACAACAATAATTGCATGACACTAGTATGTGTGGTGAATGATGGCCATGTCTCATGGGTCATAGTTATTGGTACCTACTTAGAGACATGGGTAGTTGTTAGAGAAAAAGTGTACCAGATAGACCTGCCTTGAGTCAAGTTTTTTCCCTTCAACCTAAAGTCACTACAATGGTGATATGATAATCATCATGATTTAGCACTACCTAACAACATCTTGAATAAGGTTTCCATAAACCTAGTGATTGGTTGTAATGAGAATCATGTTATGCTTTGTGAGTGATGTAGAAGGAATTTGTCTGTCCCATATAACGAGAGTGATATCCAAGGCCTCTTAATAAGTGAAAGAAGAAAAATTCATGTCCATGCTCATGTGAGTCACTCAATGAGATTGAGTTCATATGTATCTTGCTAGTCTAACTTGGAGATCAAGGAACTTATATTTAACATAATGAGGATGATATTTTTCATGCATCTAGTCCAATATGGATATTCATGACAAGAGGATTATACAACATGGTAACATTGGTCATTGATGGTTTAGTCATGTCTGACTAATCCTACTACTTGGGTACCAATGATGTGTCGCTAGACACTGCTCATTGCATATGGATCTTGATATTGATTATTGAATCATTGTCAACGAAGTATGGTGCCGACAGGGTCATACTTATAGAGATAGCTTGAAGAAAGGTTGAGTTGGACCTTATTGCAATTGTTATAATAAATGTAGGTACTTGAAAGTAATTTTTGAGGACCTAAATAAAATATAGTCTCATACATAAGAAATAAGTTCCCATCATTCAGGGAGTCCACAACCTGGTTAAATAGGATTATGGAAACGCCAACTCTACACTCTTGTATATATGATGTGAAAGGAGGCTTTCAGTGCATGCACTCAGATCTTCTCATTGTTGCCTCCAAGGTTTGAGAAACCCTAAGAGCAACATTGAGGACCTAAATAAAATCTAGGCTCATACATAAGAAATAAGTTCCCATCATTTAGGGAGTCCACAACCTGGAGAAATAGGATTCTTGAAAAGTCTAATTCTACATTCTTGTATATATGATATGAAAGGAGGCTTTCAGAGAATGTACTCAGATCTTCTCATTGTTGCCTCTAAGGTTTGAGAAACCCTAAGAGCAACTTAGAGAGAGAAAGAGGTAGAATTAGAGACTAGCAACTCTGCTTGTCTTTGAGTGCTCTCATGGATATTGTGGATGAGTTTGCACAAAAAAATAATTTTGGATGAAGATCCTTATTGATGGAATGTGAATTGAGGTGAGGGAGGAACGACACAATTCACCATTGGTATAGATGGTGGAATGATGTGATCCTCTAGTCATGAAAATTGATGAGAAGGTCTATCAAACACATTCCAGTGATCTGGCACCTAGGGAACACAAATTGAGGAGAGAATCCCCATGGCATAAAAATGAGAATGTGCAAGGAAAATTAGTGTGATCTTCCAAAGTCAACTTCAGGGTCAGACCTGGGTTCAACAGAGCCATCTCTGTGACCTTGAAATCTATACAGGTGATGGATTCCTATGATCCTCCACTAATAATCACCATGGATTGCCATGATTATCCATCAAAAAATAATTTTCTACACACATATCGAAGTGACTTCCATAATACCAGAAACCCCAAAAGGAAGTTATGATTGCTAATCTGGGAAAATTTGAGTAAGGGGTAGATTTGAGGGTCCAGATCTTCACCGAGCATTACAAGTTGAATCGTTGGAATCTCTTCCATGTTAAGTTATAAACTTGCAAATCCTAATCTGGTTTTGTTGAATTAGAGGATCCTACTCGAAGGATTATTGGGTAATTTTGTATTCCGATGTGTTTTATGCTTCCAAGATTCCTACAATGGTATCAGAGTTGTCTTTTTTTATTATAAATCAAGTTTTCTTGTTGGATGTCTATAGATCATATTTTCATATGATGAAATTGATTAATATGCAAATCCAATTAATGGGAATGTATTGATTAATATCGCTATGATCATAATATGATATGATTATATATATATATATATATGTGTGTGTGTGTGTGTGTGTGTGTGTGTGTGTGTGTGGAAATCCAAAGAAACACCTCAAAAAGGTTTTGTTTTGTGTGTAATGCATGATTATGGTCAACTTGCATGTCGTACCTTCTCTGATGATTTTGAATGTATGGTTTTGCACCTTATTCCCCTCGAATATAACTTGAAGATTCTCTTACATATGATATAACATTTTTGTATAATATATGTTAAATGATATCCAACATGATGGACATGAAGAAGTATGAAAGATACACAATCATGAACAATGATGGATCATCCATGGTAGTCGCTCATGATTGAAGAATCGAAGATGGTTTATTATCTTTTATTTTTTCATGTGATGCAGGAAACCTTAGATGACATCATTCTTCTAATATCTTAGAAAGATTGTTATAGGAGGTCATAATCATAACATTTTAATTTTATCACTTATGGTTCATGTTTATATAACATATATAATATATGCATATGTGGTGATTGGATGTTTATATGTATTATACTAAATCATAGGTTATATATTAATCTCAATCTTGCATTCCAACATGCTATACACATCAAGGCTTCCATTGATTTATGTGGGCTCACCAAAGTGAGGTGCATTTTCCATATTGGTGCAGTGTGGGTACACATGTGGGTCTGCCAAGGCAAGGTACACGGCCTTATCAGTATTGGAGGATGGGAAGCTTAACTAGGTAACAAAATAGGATTAATCACCTAGAGGCATGTGAATTGGTGTTCCCTATGATGGAACTTAGTACTAATTGTTATCAATCCATCCAAGGGTTGCATGTGATATTATTGTAAAAGGTTTCCTACCTAAATAATTGAGTTGTGAGCGGTCAACAAAAGTTGACTCATGACTCAATGAAATACAGACATTGGTACACTAGGAAGTTATTTTTTGTGACTTTTTTATTAATAATGAGGGCTATTAATTTGGATAAAAAGTGGGAATAAATGTTAACTAAAGGCCTACTTAAATGCAAAGTTCTTTCGAATTAAAGTTTAAGTTCTTGTAATATTGTAGAAACAAAACATGAACCTTTTGTCATTGAGATCAGTCCTTGAGAATACATGTTTGATGTGACAAATTTTGTGGAGTAGTACATGAACTTGAGATGTGGGATAAATGTACTAAAACATGTTTCCTACATGATCCCACTCCCATTAGATCCTTATATACTCAAGCAAGTTGAGTACATGGAGGATCTAGTGAGTATGTGACTTCCCTTGGCCAAAAGTTGTCGATGGACTTGAATATGCAAATATTGAAAATATAATACAGTCAATAACTATGAATGATGTGGTTAGATAGTTTCTAGAATAATCTCATGATGTTATGAACAATTGAGATCAACACCTAAAGTTTATACCCATAATCCATCTTGAAGGTCAACAATGAGAAGGTTGGGTATAACTGAAAGGTAAAGACTAAGATGGGATCTAAGGAAAATTCAAGTCAAGTCTGTATGAAAAGAAGGTAAACCAAACTATGGGCACACAAGGAAACTTCGTCGATGTTGGACATTGGATTATTCCCTACTTACCTAGAGGAATTGAAAGGTACAAAGATATGGATATATTCACCTCAGATAGTTACATTATGGAGATAAATTCAGCCTTTTCTTAAAGCATGTGTATTAGATACGACGTGAGAGTCTTACATTAATCTAAGATAATGAGATAATTATACCTTAGAGAAGGAATATGTGTGACTCAAAGTGACGAGTTTGGAAAAAGTTGTCATTCATACTATAGGGACACACATTTTATCTCATAGAATTGGGAATGTAATAGAATTAGCAAATTGTTATTACTCATATATCATAAAGTTCTTATTTAGACAAGAAAGATTTCTTAATTCATTGTAGAGAACATTTCTATCAATTTACTTGGACGAGTTCCTATATGGGATTTTGTGATATCTATACATATCGTGGACTTTAGCAGAATTGTAGAATTTATATTAATCAAATGCTAATAAGTTCTAGTTTGGAAATAGTTGTTGCTCAGTTTACTTGGATGACTTCCTATATGCCATTTCTTGATGTCTTATGATATTAGATCCTAAGACATGTATATAACATAAATGCCAAATTTCTTAAACTATAATAATCAAACATGACTTACCTTTAGCATTACTACTTCATCGTACATACATGGTACACATTGCTATGCTCTATACCAATAGATACTTAGACTCATTTGATTTTAAATATTTTAAGACATACAAATAATGTTTGTTGGACTATATGAAAAATTTACCTTCAAATGGAAGCAGTGAGAGGGTATTTGAACTTCTAGAACTCATACATATTGATGAAGGTATTCCTTTTAGTTCAACAACTAAAGGATGGTTCAAATACTTCTTATTGATTGATAGATTCAGTAGATGTGGACTTGTATGATATCTAAATTAGAAACCATGGAAGTGATCCGGGAATTAAAGAATGAAGTACAAAAGAGAGTTAGCAATAATATTTAGATTCCTCATTATATTAATGTGGTCAATATGTATTTCCAAAGTTTGAGGACCTTCTCAGGAAATATGATATTGTATTGCAATTGACTCCATCTAGAATGCCATAAGATACTGGTGTTTCATAGAGAAGGGATTGCAATTTTTTGGACATGGTGTGGTCCATGATGAACCAAGACATGCTTCCTAATTCCTTTTGGGACATGCTCTAGAAATTACCACGTTTACACTTCACTGTGTTCCTTCTAAATTGGTTACAAAGACACCATATCAGATATGGCCTGGGAAGTGTCCCAAAGTTGAGAAGATTATGTTGGTAATATGCCCTGAGAGCCGATCATATGATGATTGTAATGTAACAACTTGTAATTAATTTGATTATTAATAAAGGTGATTTTGATTATTATACTTGTTTCAATATGAGATAATGAATTAATATAATTATGCCTAAAGAATGATATTACTCAATGACATATGTCTTCAGGTTGAGGACCTGAATGATGAGATCATATGCATGTCAAGAGTATATGCATTTTGGTTATGTCCCTAGTTGGATGTTATTTTGGAAGTCTAATAAACAAAAATAACACTTAAGACTAGAATGTGTGTTAATTTATAATAGAATCACATTAGTCATGATATGTGAAATCAAACCAAGCACATAGATACTTGTTAAAGAATAGTGTATCAGACAGACGCACCATGAGAGTGACACATAGAAACCTTGATTGGTAGTTATAGTCATCTCTCATAGTGATGGTGTTGGTTGGGGTTCTTAGACCTGAAGTCACTACACTCATCACATGTCATTCAGTGTGTTTTGACATCATCCACCATAATCCTGAATAGGGCTTTCTATAAAGTTGGTGCTTGGGTGCACTATGACACATGGGTTGACTGTGAGTGGTGTAGATGGGATTTGTCCCTCCTATGGGAGTATGATATCCTGGCCACTTTATAAGAGAGACTGAGAAATGCATGTCCATGCTAGTGTGAATCAATATGTGATATTGAGCTTACACTTATCTAAGACAGTCTGTTCTAGTTCAAGGAACATGGATTAAATGTTGAAGAGGATGAAGATTTCCATGCTTCTAGTTCAAACCAGATGTCAGAGATAATACATTCACTGTAACACCATTCATAGATGATAGGTTAAGTTGTTCTCCAACTTCTCCAATTACTTGGGTAGCAACGTAGTCTTTCTAGATACCAATCATTGCTTGTGAAATTATAATATGATATGAATATCATTGTCAACGTAATGTGGAGCCTATCGGGTCACACACATAGGTTGTGATTGGAATAAGAGTATGATTGTGGATGTGATTGGAAATGTTTCGAATCAAACCAATTGCTAAAATGTTTAAGTAGTCTACTATGATAATACTAGAACATAATCTAAGTTAATTGGTTAAAATGTTTAAGATAATTAATTAGACTTAAATTGTTAAGTCGACTACCTGGTCCCAAGTGATTTACTAGAGCTTGGTGATGAAAATTAGTTAATCAATTAATGTGATTAATTGGTTAATTAATTGATTACAAAATATTATTTTAATAGTCCATGAGTGGCTCATTTTAACGAAATTGTAGCTTTTTATTTCCCAAGGGTCTTGGGAAACCCTACTTCCTTTCTTTTGTTATTTATAGGGGTATGACGAATGGCATTTGAGATAACGCTAATTCTCACGCTCTTGTATGTGAAGCCTAGTCATCATCACCCCAAGTGAGAGAGAAGAAGAACAACTGATGCTCGCACGTCGTCAGGCAGAAGGATACTCCTTCCCACTGGCTTAGGAAGCACGATGTGGAGTTCAAGTCCATCCGTGTGGATGAAGTAGAGATGCAAGCACTGAGCATCCATGTTATTGGTACATCAACAAGGATTGTTTGTGCACGCAAAGAGCAATGCACATCACTATGCAAAGAGATGACACCATACTTGCTTTGCAACAAGGTATATTCCATGCACCCTCCTTTTGAATACGTTTTTGTTGACAAGATTTGCTCATAGGGTATGTGGAGAAAAAAATATTGCTTCTGATGCGCCTTTCGCCTCCACAAAACCCAAAAGCTTATGTGAAGTATATATTTCCTGAGAAATTGGGACCCAAATTTGACATGTGCCATTTTGTGGGGTATCCTAAGAATATGAATCTATGTTCCTTTACATAACAAAGTGTTTGTTTCTAGAATTAGTACCTTCTCCTAGAAGGAGTTCATATCTAAAATATCACTGGGAGGAAAACAGAATTAGGAAAAGTTTGAGATACACAAAATGACAATGAAACTAAAAGCAAAATGAGGAGGCACCACAAATTATTGTGGCAACGCCGCCTCCTCAAGATACACATGAACCTCATAAATCTAGTAGGACTCACCATGAGCTAGAGAGATTAGATTTTTCGTGACTCAAGATGGTGGGTTGTTGTTCATTGATGAAGATGAGACAACCACAAAAAAGGAATCTATGGATTAAGCAAAATCTGGTAAATGGATTAATACCATAAGATCCAAATTGGACTCCATGTAACTGACAAGGTATGGAACTTGGTGGAACCTCCTGAAGGGGTAAACCCATTGGGTGCAATTTGGTCTTCAGGAAGAAGATAGACATGGATAGGAATGTCTAGACCTATAAAGGGAGACTAGTGTCTAAGAGTTTCAAACAAGTTTAAGGTGTTGGCTATGATGAAAATTTCTCACTAGTCAATCACCATGGTCAGGTCCATTAGGATCATACTTGCCATTGCAGTATGTCATGACTATGAGATCTAGAAGATGGATATAAAAACCATATTCCTTAATGGGAATCTTATTGAGGATATGTATATGACACAACCTGATGGTTTTGAATCTGCAAAGAATGTCGGAGAGGCATGTAAGCTACAAAGGTCAATCTATGGTTTGAACAAAGCATCTAGAAGATAGAATCTTTATTTTGATGAACCGGTCAAAGAGTTTGGCTTCATCAAGAATGAAAATGAACCTTATGCTAACAAGAAGTTTAGCAAGAGCATTATAGTATTCCTGATATTATATGTAGCCGATATATTGCTCATGGGTCCCACCTTCTTGAGAGAGAAACCTCCATTCCATCTCTAGGAATGGGTTCCCTCTAAGCGCCACCTCCTCACTATGGTAGGTGGGCAGGTTTCCTGTTCCACCCCCCTCAGACGAAAAGCTTGGCTCCCCCTCCCAATAACACCCATCGGTCCACCTTCACCTGCTCTCCTACTATCCCTCATCCCACCATCGGGGCGTCTCCCTTGTCTTGGTATGACTCAGTGGTGGATCCCTTTCTAGAGCTTGGGATGACACAATGGTGGATGAACCAGTCATTCCCCGATCCCAACAAAACAATATGATGCGGAAGTCCCTATGGAACCTTTCTACAAGGATGAGGATAGGAGACCTTGGACAAAGTTCTCGGTTCCCCTAGTCATGGAGATGGATCATTTTAAAAAACACTCAATTATAATTCAGGTCCTAGGAATAAAAGTGATATTTGAGCAAATCTAGGGCTAAATGTTGAGATCTCAATGCCCTACGGGTGATTTCTAGCTCTCCTCCCTCACAGAGGCTTGTTCCTTGCTAGATTCTCAAATGATCACAACCTAAAGAACCCTTTGGATAAAGGCTTGTGGTTCTTTGAGAACCAACTTGTGTTGACATGTAGATGGTCTCCTGAGGCAAATATCAAGCACACTACACTAAAGATTGCCCATGTTTGGGTCACCCTACCAAATATGGGAAATCACTAGTCTATATGGGTTTTTGCCTATATTTCTTATGTGATAGGGATGCTACTTTCAATAACTCAGTGAGGGACATCTAGTTCTGGACAACTACAATGTGTGTTGACATAAAGACAAGAAAGACTCCCCTTCTGGTGGTTATGGTGGAGCTCCGTGATGGGTCTTATTTGAAGATCAAATTGCACTATGAAGCCCTTCTACACCACTGTAGTACGTGTATGGTATTTGGCTGTCAAGATGGTGCTTGAACAGGTGAAAGAGCCCCCCCTCTTATTGAACCTCCCATTTTTAGCCATTCTAGGGTGTGTAGGAACCCAAGTAGGAACTCTTCCAGAAAAGATATTCCCCGAGAATCTACAAAGATAAGGGTTGTTGTTGAAGGCCCTCCTTAGGCGGTTCACATCTCAATGATGACCCCTGATGTTGTTGTGTCTATCCCAGTGGTGTCGGTTGAAGGTGGAGTGGTTTCCAAAGCTATTCCCGATAATGAGGCTTCTTTCATCGCTTTTGGGGTCTTGGTTCCTAGTGTACCTCCCCTCCAAGTAACACATGTGCCTCTAAGCGGGCTCAATTTCTCCCCTAGCATAACATGTAGAAGAAGGTCCAATCTAACACACTATGAGGTGGTTTTTGTAGACCCCAGCAGTTCCTAGAATCCCTTATCAATCCTTCAAGACTTAGAGGAGGATACAAATATTATTTGAGAGGACACCAATGCCCTCGTCATCAACATATCCCCTAGAAGGACTAGAAGTGGTGGTTCCACCCTTGGAAGGGGTGGACACAACAACAAAAATAATGTGCCTCCTCACTTGGAATGTGAGGGGTGCATCCCAATCTTGGTAATAGTTCAAATTGAGAAGTCTGATTCAAGAAGTCAAAACAACCATCGTAATATGCTTGGAGACCAGGATTAGGAAGTCTGTTAGTGACATGATTTCTGGGATGTTCCCTAATAGATGGAATAGTGATTCCAACCTTGAACAAATTGAAGGTGGGCGTATTTCCATTCAATGGAATCTGATGGTTTGGGATTCTGAGATCATTTTTGCAATGGACTAGATGATCACTATTAGTTGCATCAATCAAGGCAGTTTGCACATTTTTATATCGGTTATATATGGACATAGCTTCAAGATGTGCAGAAGATAGATCTAGGATGTCATGGCTAATTCAAATCAACAGACCCTACCCCAACTATCTATTAATGATTTCTACCATGTTCTTAGATCTCATGAGAAGTACAGGGGTTTCTGTTGGTATGTATGCCCTGAGGGCTAATCATGGGATGATTGGTGGGATACATTAAGATTTATTTGATAAACATCAAAGGCAAGCTTCCAATTCTTTCTGGTTCTGTCATATGAGATAGTGATAGAATAGATTAAATGTCTAGAGAATGACAATACTCAATGACGTATGCTTTTAGGTTGAGGACCTGAACGATGAGATCATACGAATGCTAAGAGTTTGTATATTCTTGTTATGTCCCTAGTCGGATGTCATTGTGGAAGGTTGATAGATAGTAATGACACACAAGACTAGATTTTGGTGTTGGTGGATGACATAATCTCATTAGTCATGATATAGAGATATCAAACCAAATACATAGGTACTTGTTAGAGAACAAGTGTACCGGACAGACCCACTGTGAGTTTGACACATGGAACCATGACATGGTAGTCACAGTCAGTACTCACAGTGATGGTGGTGAGTGTGATTCTTTGACCTGAAATCACTACACTCAACACATGTCATTGGGCACACTTTGACATCATCAAACGCAATCCTGAAACATGGGTTGTTATAAAGGTGATGATTGGGTGGCTTTGACACATGGGGCTTTTGAGGGGTGAGTGATAGATATGGGATTTGTCCCTCCTGAGGGAGTTTGATATCCAAGGCCACTTGATGAGTAGGATTGAAATAGGCGTGCGCACGCATGTGTGAATTAGTATGTGATATTGATGTCATACATATCTCTTCCAATATACTCTGAGATCAAGAAAGTGAATGAACGTTGACAGGATGATTGTTCCATGCCTCGAGTTCATTCGGGATATCAGTGACAAAGGAATTATACATTCACTGTAACACCATTCACAGATTGTAGGATTGAAAGTTGTTCTCCAACTTTCTATTTCACTTGGGTAGCACTGATGTGTGACTATGCACCGCTCTTTGCTTGTGAAGTCATAAGTGTTATGGACTTTCACTGCCAACATGAAAAAGGACCTGTAGGGTCACACACATAGGATTTAACCTAGAAGAGGAGTTTTGTCCACAAACAATGTTTAGATTGATTACTAAAGGAGTTTAGTAGTTCAATTAAACACTCAATTGATTGATAGCTCAAAATCATAGTGTTCAAGGTGTTGGACAGATTGATTAGAGTATCGGATTGATTGAAACTATAATTGACTATTTCTGCACAATCTGCACTCCCAACCGATCGGCTCATGTGATGAACCGATCGGCTCAGCTTGGTGAACTGACCGGCTCAGGTTGTGAGTCGATCGTCTCATGGTTAGGGTGAAACGATTGCTTCAAGTGTTGAAACGATTAGTTCAACTGGTGCAACCGAGTAAGTTGGGAAAGTAGGATTGGTGAGAAATTTCTTTTCATTTCACTTGCCCAATTTGATTGGAACAAGGATTGGTATTTGATACCAATTAGAAACAAAAGATGGAAAGTCAATCGGGAACTGATGAGGACCATGAATCGACCGGTTCAGAAATGAACCGACCGGTTGAGATGTCCCAACCAATCGGTTGAGGTGTCAACCGACCGGCTCAGGTCCCCAACTGACCATTTCTGTTGTGAAACGATCGGTTCAGGTTGCGAGTTGGTTGTTTTGTGGAAAATCTCGAACCCTTCTACTCCTGCTTTTAGTCCCGCATTGCCCGGGATGGAGAACCCTATCACATGACCCTCCTATATATAGGGGTATTGGGGGCTTCTCAAAGTACAACTCAGTGCAACCAGTTGCTCTTTGAAGTTGTCGTTCTCTCTGGTTTTGGTAACCGAGAGAGAACCCGAGCAAGTGCTACCCGATAAGGGAAGCACAGCAAGGGAAAAACAACTGCAGAAAGCAATTGGTGGCAGGAGAGTGTGTCGGCGACAAGTACGCCGACAGGAGGGTATGACTCCTTCCAATTCCTTATGGGACAAGGAGATTGGAGTTCCAGGTGGTCCGTGTGGACTACTTCAGAGGCGGGAGGTTTTTACCGCTCGGAGGACAACTGTCAATCCCGACAGTCCCCGTGAGACCAGGAGTCGTCGGTCCCGGTGCGACCAGGAGCTGCACAGACACCGTCCAAGACCGAAGGTGAAGACCATGCAAGGCGCGAGGTATTGTCGCCGAGCAAGCCTCGGGACAAGGTATGATTCCACAAACCATCATTTCCTATTGTATAGATGTTGACGCGTTTCCTTGTTCTGGGTTTGGCGAGGAGAAAATTTTTGTTTCCGCTGCCTTCTCTGCCTCCCCTAAAACCCAACAGTGGTATCAGAGCCACGTCAACTGCTCTATACTTTAGGATTATCGATATGATCGATTTTGGTTTGTCTCCTTTATTTATTGCATACGATGCGAATAATATTGGCTTTATGCATGTCCAATCCTAAATCCACAAATCCCAATTTACATATATGATATGTATTATAAATGCACTCGATACGTGTCGCCCTTAAATGAGTTTTGTGGTGGATGTATAGCGTGATTATGGCCAATAAACCCTATCTGTGTATGGTTGTATGTGGTTGCTTGCATCTCGGTCTGCGCACCGATCTTCCTTCTCCTATTCCTGATGTAACTCAAAATAATTCAAGATTTCTTTCCTACCTTTTCTCCCCTCAAATGTAACTCGAGGTTTCTCTTTTTGCAATGTAAAATAGGATAGAATTTTATTTCCTGTTATGTCAAAGAACGGAGGACATCTGACGACAGCTGAGACGATCGGTTCAAGGCGCAAACCGATCAGTTGACGTTCCATACGATCGGTTCAAGGAGTGAACCGATCAGTTGATGACCAGTTCTAGGAGCGAGACGAGCGGGTGGTGGCCGTGAAGAGATGTACGACGACCAGGCAAACCGATCGGTTGGAGGAGCCAACCGATCGGCTGGTGGCACCCAGCCGACCAGTATGATGGCGAGCCGATCATTCATGTGATGAATTGATCAAACCCAGAAAGGCAAAGCACAGAGTTCATCTTCTACATGTTGCATGTGATGTAGACCTAGATGACCGTGATTCCTCTTGGCTCGAGGAATCACATTAGGATGGACATAATCATCACTTTTATCATTTTGCATATTTTCTGTGGGATATAGCATGTATATGATATGTACTATGTATTGTGGTGATTGGATATGTATATGTATATAAAAACCAAATCTCTCATTAAATATTAAGTCTTATATGCCTTCCATTAGCGGCACACATGAAAAGCTCGATCGACCAAGCGTAGGTTACGCCAAAGCGTGGTGCGTCATCTATCTTGTGGAAGTGTGACGGGTAGACATGTAGGTTCTGCCAAAGCAGGGTGCATGTTTACCGTGTCAGCTTTTGGGTTAGACTTAACTGGTGATTCTTAGAGCATCTAAGCCCAGAGGCAAGGAATGTTCATGGCAAGGTGTTGCGCATGTTCATTCATCAAGAGTTGCTTATGATGCAATTGGCAAGAGTTTCCTACCTGAGAGATCTAAGTTGTGGGTGACAACCCAAGCTGGTCCATGACTTAGAGGATTTTAGGATCTTGCCCACTAGAAGGTTGTACGATGCAATCTTCCGAATTGATGGTGAGGGCTATAAATTTGAACAAAAATAGTGGGAGCGATAATTAATTAAAGACCTAATTTTTATCGTCAACTTTTCAAATCAATCAAATAAGTCAAAAGAGTTTTGGACTAAAATTGCATATATTTCCTTTTGTTAAAATAAATGGTTAATCAACAATAATCACTTTATTTGCGATCGGTCTTTGAGACCAACAAATTAAATGGGAATAATTCCATGACTGGTTAGGATGATGAGAAGTGTTCTCAATCAAAGAGCAAAAGCTCTAAGTCCTAATTATACCAGAACCAGATGAACTCGATCCCGCCACATCAATGGCTGAAAGTATGCTTATGGAAGCATACCGAGGATGACATTGATGAGGAGTGCTTGATGTTGTGTTCTCTGAACTATGAGTTGCAGAGACAACATGAGACATATGATGTCTCCAAGACATTGTCCTAGTATGTCATGATAGAAGGAGATCCAATAAGGTATTCACACACTCAATATGATTGGGTATGTGGAAAGACCTGACTAAGAAGGATTCCCTATTAGCCAAGAGTTGGCTATTGGTATGATACTGCAAATGTTGCGAGAATCATACAATTCATGATAAGCTACAACTTTGACAAGCGTTGACAGAGTTCTTGGACATGTTGAGGATAGTAGAGGCAAAAATGAAGAAAGACAAACCATAATCTTTGATGTGATCAAAGAAAAGGTGATTCTTAAGGGCAAGGACAAGGGCAAAGCAAGGAAGTGTTCTGATGCTAGCCAGCAATCCAAGCCGTCTTCAGCCTCAAGGCACATGGGGAAAGGGTGTATGAGGGAATTGCCCTCTATATCTGGAAGAATAAAAGAAGATGCAGGAGGGGATGGAGATCTCCACCTAAGGTATCATGAAATGAACCGCTTCTTTATCTGAGGTATATGATACCAAGATATGGATATGTCATATATGACATGCAATATCCACAAAGAAGTGATGGCCTTTGTGAAAGGACCAAGAAAGGAGTACCCATCATTGGAGCAGGTGTTGCTGCCATAGATAGGAGTACCTTTCAGTTTATTTCAGCCTAAAGGGCACAGAGTAGAGTTGTGACCTGCTACTTCATATTTGCCAATAGATAGAAACACTTTATTTTTGCATATTGTATGACAATGATGGCAATTAATAAAGTTGATGTTTCAATCTTAAAGATATGATCTTTGTGGCAATACCTTGTTTATCTTATGATACATGGTATGCATAAGATAAAATGATACCTAAAGTTATTGATAACTCAAACAATCAAATTAGCATAAATCATTAGAAATTCATTTCTAATCTCCATGTGATGGATAAATCTAGACTCTTTTGGTTAGAGAACCAGTAAGAGACATGAATCTCTCGTACATGATTAATCAATCTTCACTAATGGTAGTGGGAGAATGATTATCCTATTAGGTATAATACATGTGATGTATTTACATACCTATTGGAACAAATGCTAATACTTCAAATGGTGTTTAGAGAAATACCAATATGAATATCTTGAAGTGTTAAAGATTATCATAGATGAAGTACAAATTTGGTAAAGTGTTAATTCTTGATGAGATCAATGAATGAAATACTTGGACCAAATGTTTGAGATCCTTATGAGTAATTATGATAGTGTATCATGGTGAACTCATGATTAAGGCATGGTGATTTCTAAATCAAGAAGGAATCCTACTCTAAGGAGTTAGAGAATGATTATCAAATAACTGAATTCTTCTTAATAAAAGAATACCCCTCACTAATAAAAGAAATTAAGAATCACAAGGGTTGTGAATTCTTATATCCTTACACCTCAATTATCTATGTGATGAGTTGTTCATGTGATGAGTTGTTCATGTGATGAGTCAACTATCTAGATGAATATGAGGAACCGAATTTTGAGTTATGGTTTATGACCATTTCATCCTAAATGACATCCATGTGAACCATAAGGTATGACCTTGATGGTAGCACCCATTGGAATAAAATCCATAAGTGCAAATAAGTCTTAAGTGTTAAGACACATGGATGACATTTTGAGAAGGATGATGCTTGTTGATTGCAACTTAATGACTAAGACATTTGGCATATGGATCTAAAACCGCATTCCTATGAGGAATAAAACAAGGATGTGTACGTGACACAACCTATAAGGTTTATGAATCCACTAATGCAAATGAAGTCTATAAGTTACAATGGACTAATCAATGTGATTGATTGAGTACAAGCAACTCAGAATTGGATCTTTACTTTGATGATATAGTCAAAAGGTTTGACTGATATGTCAAAGATAAAGAAGGGATCTGTGATTTAGTGGGAGCATGTTCACATTCCACATGTTGATGTGAAATGGAAATGTTCTAGAATGGAAATACAAAAGTGGAAATTATCTTTAAGGAAGATAGAGATGTTTTCTATAAGATAGGAATAGAGATCTATAGAGATAGTTCTTGAAAAACCTCTTGACCTGAAAAGAGAAAGCATACATTGGCAATATGTATTGAAGGGTTCAGTATGCACAGATTCAGTGGGAGAAAACATGTCCATGTTACATGGAGTTAGTATCCCAAGTCCAAGTGTCCAATTCTTATGAAGAATGGGAACACTAAGAATAGATATGGATATATCATGTATGTAATCATCCCATCATCTTGCATGTATGGACATGGCAAGAATAAAATGCATTCATCATCTTATATGTATGACATGGCAATATGATATGCTCATCCTGATAACTCGTATGTAGGACATGACGAGTGGATGTCGGTCTACTTCCAGTAAGGGTTACTGGAAACCATAAGAACTTGATAAGTACTTGAGAAGTACTAGTTCTATGGAGATAAGGAAGAGTTCGATGTAAAGAGTTACATTGATGTGAACTTCCGAAAAGGACAGAAAATTAATTGCAAAATATATTTAGGATATATAAAAGTGAAAGTTTGTTGATAATTAGAAGTGTTTCAATAAAACCATTTAAAATGAAATGCCGAGTATCTATGTGTTAGATAACAGCATTGGATACTATATGGATCTGGAAGTTCATGAGATGAACTTATAGATATTCTGCTCATTGATGACAAGTATGGAATCCTTGATCATGCAATGTGGCTAAAAGTTAGCAAAGGAATACTAGATCGCATATTACGACAACTCCATCTCATACGTGTGATGTACAACAAAGAGATGTGAGACATGCAATTAATACTGACTTCGGAAAGGTGTTGCCATAACTCACTATGTTTGCACAAGAGCACAGTAACATGTGGGATATGTTTGAAGATCACTATGAATATGATTCAAGGGTGATTGGCTCGCAGTGCAAGTGGGAGTCTGTTGGTATGTATGCCCTGAGAGCCAATCATGGGATGATTGGTGGGATACATTAAGATTGATTTGATAAACATCAAAGGCAAGCTTCCAATTCTTTTTGGTTCTGTCATATGAGATAGTGATAGAACAGATTGAATGTCTAGGGAATGACAGTACTCAATGACGTATGCTTTCAGGTTGAGGACCTGAACGATGAGATCATATGAATGCTAAGAGTTTGTCTATTCTTGTTATGTCCCTAGTCGGATGTCATTGTGGAAGGTTGATAGACAGAAATGACACACAATACTAGATTGTGGTGTTGGTTGATGACAGAATCTCATTAGTCATGATATAGAGATATCAAACCAAACACATAGGTACTTGTTAGAGAACAAGTGTACCGGACAGACCCACCGCGAGTTTGACACATGGAACCATGACATGGTAGCCACAGTCAGTACTCACAGTGATGGTGGTGAGTGTGATTCTTTGACCTGAAATCACTACACTCAACACATGTCGTTGGGCACACTTTGACATCATCAAACGCAGTCCTGAAACATGGGTTGTTATAAAGGTGATGATTGGGTGGCTTTGACACATGGGGCTTTTGAGGGGTGAGTGATAGATATGGGATTTGTCCATCCTGAGGGAGTTTGATATCCAAGGCCACTTGATGAGTAAGATTGAAATAGGCGTGCGCAGGCATGTGTGAATCAGTGTGTGATATTGATGTCATACATATCTCTTCCGATCTACTCTGAGATCAAGAAAGTGAATGAACGTTGACAGGATGACTGTTCCATGCCTCGAGTTCATTCGGGATATCAGTGACAAAGGAATTATACATTCACTGTAACACCATTCACGGATTGTAGGATTGAAAGTTGTTCTCCAACTTTCTATTTCACTTGGGTAGCACTGATGTGTGACTAGGCACCGCTCTTTGCTTGTGAAGTCATAAGTGTTATGGACTTTCACTTCCAACGTGGAAAAGGACCTACAGGGTCACACACATAGGATTTAACCTGGAAGAGGAGTTTTGTCCACAAACAATGTTTAGATTGATTACTAAAGGAGTTTAGTAGTTCAATTAAACACTCAATTGATTGATAGCTCAAAATCATAGTGTTCAAGGTGTTGGACAGATTTATTAGAGTATCGGATTGATTGAAACTGCAATTGACTGTTTCTACACAATCTGCACTCCCAACTGATTGGCTCATGTGATGAACCGATCGGCTCAGCTTAGTGAACCGACCGGCTCAGGTTGTGAGTCGATCGACTCATGGTCAGGGTGAAACGATTGCTTCAAGTGTTGAAACGATCGGTTCAACTGGTGCAACCGAGCAAGTTGGGAAAGTAGGATTGGTGAGAAATTTCTTTTCGTTTCACTTGCCCAATTTGATTGGAACAAGGATTGGTATTTGATACCAATTAGAAACAAAAGATGAAAAGTCAATCGGGAACTGATCAGGACCACGAATCGACCGGTTCAGAAATGAACCGACCGGTTGAGATGTCCCAACCGATCGGTTGAGGTGTCAACCGACCAGCTCAGGTCCCGAACCGACCGTTTCAGTTGTGAAACGATCGGTTCAGGTTGTGAGTTGGTTGTTTTGTGGAAAATCTCGAACCCTTCTACTCCTACTTTTAGTCCCGCATTGCCCAGGATGGAGAACCCTATCCCATGACCCTCCTATATATAGGGGTATTGGGGGCTTCTCAAAGTACAACTCAGTGCAACTAGTTGCTCTGTGAAGTTGTCGTTCTCTCTGGTTTTGGTAACCGAGAGAGAGCCCAAGCAAGTGCTACCCGATAAGGGAGGCAAATCAAGGGAAAGATAATTGTAGAAAGCAATTGGTGGCAGGAGAGTGTGTCAGCAACTAGTATGCTGACAGGAGGGTGCGACTCCTTCCAATTCCTTGTAGGACAAGGAGATTGGAGTTCCAGGTGGTCCGTGTGGACTACTTCAGAGGCGGGAGGTTTATGCCGCTCGGAGGACAACTGTCAATCCTGATAGTCCCGGTGAGACCTGGAGTCGTCAGTCCCGGTGCGACCAGGAGCTGCACAGACACCGTCCAAGACTGGAGGTGAAGACCGCGCAAGGCGCGAGGTATTGTCGCCGAGCAAGCCTCGGGACAAGGTATGATTCCACAAACCATCCTTTCCTATTGTATAGACGTTGACGCGTTTCCTTGTTCTGGGTTTGTGGAGGAGAAATTTTTTTTTTCGCTGCCTTCTCTGCCTCCCCTAAAACCGAACAGTTTCCCTATTCTAGACTCCTATTTGGATTGGTTTAATGATATGTTTGATGTTGCAGGCCTTGCCGATTTCAATATGAAGGGAGTTTTAGTCACATATCAAAACAAAAGGGTTACTGACTAATAAATTCATTCCTTCCTTGATAGAGGACTAGTCAATCAGGCGACCCTGAGCCAGCATCAACCTTAGTTGTCACCCTAACAATTGTCACACTTGGCAGCTGTTGAAGCTTACTCAACCTTTGATGAAGGCCATACCCTTATGGTTCCTCAATGATTGGCTTGTGTGGCCTAGTAGCTATGATCTGGTTAAGGCCAAATGGAGGTCTACATTGATAGGGAACTCAATGATTGTCTTATTTGAAGATTGAAGATCACCAAACTAGTGCTCAAGGAGTGGTATCTCTCTCTGATATCCCCTATCTTGATTCTAGAACTTGTAAGGCCTTCAATAAATTCACCTTAAGCCTCTGTCATGATCCTCTCTCCACTTCCCTCAGTAGGATTCAAGAAGATTCTTCTAATAGATTTAGAATGTTTGAGAATGTTGATGAGCTCATGATGTGGCAACGTAGTGTCCTTTGATGGATATGTGATGAAGATCATAGTACTCACACCTACCATGTACTTGCTTAGAAGAATAGAATTAAGGATTGATTGATTCTATGAAAAAGGTTGACAGGTCAGTTGCTAATGGGACAAATGAGGTTGGGGAGGAAGCCATCTCTTTCTTCCCATCTGTACAATGGGTTACATAACCCAGATGCCAATGTGCCCTTACCACCGACATGGGTGGTGAGGAGATGAACATGGATCTTCTCCTCCCTATATCTGAAACTAAAATACAGAATGCTCTCTTCTCCACTGGGCTTCCAAGGAACCTCGGTTGGATGCCTTCAATGCCAAGTTTCTCCATCCTTTAGGGAACTAATCAAAGATGATATATGTGCTACTGTGAGATGGATATTTGTAGGTGGTAGAATTGTCTGCTCGGTTAACCACACCTTCCTTCATCTGATACCTAAAATAAATCACATTTCTTCTATGTCTGACCTCCTCCACATCGCTTGTTGCAATGTCGTGTATAGATTGTTGCCAAAATGCTTACCTTGAGGCTCAAGAAGATCCTCCCACATGTTATCGTCCCTGATCATTCAACATTTGTCTTTGGGTGATGCATCTTTGATAGCGCCCTCCTTATAATGTAATTTCTCCTAGATTTCAAAGTGAAGACCTGCTCTCTCAAAGTTTGTATTAAACTTGATTTGGTAAAGGTGTACGATAAGGTCAACTAGACCTATCTCTAGTCTATTTTGTGGTCTCTGGGGTTTTCCCCCAGATGTATTTAGATCCCAAGAAATGTGTTAAAACCACTTACTTTTCAGTCCTTGTTAATGTAGTTCCATATGCTATGTTTCAAACTTCCAATAGTCTTTGGAAAGGGGATCCTCAATCTCCCTTGTTGTTTACCTTGGTGACGCAATCACTTACACATCTAGTTAACGATGTCGTAGACTCCAAGGTCATAAGTGTGTTCAAGGTGGGAAGTTTTAGAGTCAAACCACACATGATTTTTTCAGATGATGTGCTCTTCTTTTTTACGGGTAGTGTTGAAATTCTGAAGGGTTTCAACAAATTGATGACTATCTTCGGTAAACATACTAGCTTGTACCTCACTTCTCTCAAGTCATGGGCTCACCTCTCAAGATCTTATGATGATCGGAGTGGTAGATTCAGAGAGGTTGTCCAATTGGAAGAAGGCTTTTTCCCTACCCATTACCTGGGTATACCCATCACATGAAGGAAAAGATAGGGTAGTGACATTGCTCCCTACATTGAAAATTTGCATGAGATGATTTTGTGCTCGTCAGGGGTTTGACTGTCTCTTGTTGGTCAATTGGTCCTGATGAGATCAGTCTTGTAGGCCAAGATCAGATATTGGTGCACCCAAGTAGAGATCTCTGCCTTTGTATTATTGAATATGTGGAGCATCTGCTCTAGTTTTGTTTGGAGTGGGAAGACCCACTTGGCTTCTTGGACCACTATTGCCAAGTGCTTCCATTGAAGGTGGTCTCAATCTTCAATATATGGAGGAATTTTTTGTTGTGACAACCACTTAATCTGTGGACACTTTCTTAAGAAATAGATCACCCTTCCAGAGGAGTTGGATGATGAGAAGATATGGCCTCAACGTGGATGTCATCATGTCTAGTTGCTAAAGTGCCTGGAGGGATATGAACTGGATCTATCCACTTTAATTGAACTATATGAACGAGACTTGGAAGATGGTGGTCTTGAATTTATGAACAAGACTTGGAAGGTGGTGGTATATGTCCTCCCCTCATCCTCCCTGGTCTCTAGTGTATTACCATACTCCCCAAGTATCATGGGATGGCCTTCTTTGGAATAAGCATCACAACCCAAGTGGAGATGGTGTGCCTATAGATGTATCCTAAATAAGATTCTACCTTCCATCAGCTGATCAAATAGGTTTTGGGCGTGAATCCATTTTGCACTCTCTACAGGACTGAAAAAAAATCTTGTGACCACCTATTATTCTCTTGTAGGTATTCCAAGTAACTGTGTTGCAAACTTGTTTTAAAGATGGGTGGCTTGGCCATCCACTAGCCACAGTGGATGAATTGGTTTCTTGGTGCATGGAATTAACCAACAAGAATAGTAGCCTTATATCCCTTTATGGGGCTTCCCTCTCAGTCCTTTGTTTTTCCATGTCGCAAGAAAAATTTTATAGACTTCATGGCAAAGGGGACAATAATAGTGAAGTTGTCTTTGACAATCTTGTATAGAATCTAGGTTGGTTGGTTAAAACCAAACCTAAGATTTACAAGGGGGTTGACACTCTTATACATAGACGGTGGGGTTTTGTAGTATTAACCCATGGTGTATATGGGGTTTTTGTTCTTTCCCCTATACTTGTAACTTTTTGAGATGACTAGTAAAATTTTACCTTCTCTGGAAAATAAATACTTCTCATGGGAAATTATATTCAATCTTTACAAAAAATAGTTTCTTAATGAAAGACTTAAGGGAAGCCACCTATGTTCTAGTATCAAGATCTATAGAGATAGATCTAGAAGAATTATTGGATTAATTCAAAGAAAATACATTGACAAAGTGTTTAAACGGTTCAGCATGTAAGAATCAAAGAAAGGGAACTTACCCATGTCTCATTGGGTAAGCATTTCTAAGGTCAATTGTCCCAAATCTTTGGAAGAAAAAGACTGCATGAATAAGATCCTACATGCCCTAGAAATTGTATATATCATATCACAAAATGTTATACATGTCTCATGCGCCTTCAGAATGATGAGCATGTCAAGTAGATTCAAGTGAATGTCACAAACATCCTAAAGAGAATGAAGAGGTGAGGAAGAATAAATTGTATAGAGTTACACATATTCAATATTCTAAACCTAGAAAGATGATTATTGATCACAATATAGTTCTACCTTTCCATCAATGGTGGTATTGTCAACTACAAGAATTCCAAGCTAAAAACAATGACCAATTCTATAACATAAATAGACTATGATGTTGAATTATATGGTATAAAGGAATTTGTATAAATCAAGAAGTTCACTTGAAGAACTTAGAGTTGTTCCTAGTAGTGATGACATAGTACAGCTTACTATGAGAAAAATGGGGCTTTTACTCTAGCAAAGGAACCTAGATGACACACATATTCCAAACATATTATTTGGTCCTATGAGAAATCATTCAACAAGGAGAAGATAAGGTCTACAAGATACCAAGGGAGATCAAGTTTGTTGATCCCTAGACTAGCATGTCACTGCAAAAGTGTGATGGTCATGCTATATCACTTAGTATATGATACATGAGAGATTAAATTTAGTGCAAGTGGAAAACTCTAGGTGTATATTCCCTAGAAGCGAATTATTAGATGATGTCTATAGGATATTTTGTACTTTTAACTTGATTAATAAAGGAAATTCCAAAATGATTTTGCACATATAATTATTGTGATATCATTGTACATAATAAATTTCCATAGAATGATTGGTTCAAATTCATGGGACTTTAAGCGCATGACTTGAACATGTGATCATAATGGATGCTAAGAAAAATATTCTTAAATCCCTAGTCATGTATTATTGTCGATTTGACAACAACAATATGCGCAAAAATGGTATTTATGGTGACTCATTACCATGTATCATGGGTCATAGGTATTGGATACCAATTCATACACATAGGTACTTGTTAGAGAACAAGTGTACTAGATAGACCCATCTAAGAGTGATTTATGGACCATTATATAATATCATAACAACTCTCAAATGTGATAGTGTTTTTGTGGTCGTTCGACCTAAAGTCACTACAATGGTGATATGACAATCATCATGCTTTGACACTACCCAATGTGACTCTAAAGAAGGTTGCCATAAAGGTAGTGGTTGGGTGTGCTGAGAATCATGCTATGCATTATGAGTGGTGTAGAAGTAATTCCCCCCATATAATGAGAGAGATATTCATGGCCTCTGAATAAGTGAAACTAGAGAAATGCATGCTCATGATCATGTGATTCAATACATGATATTGTGCTCATATGGATCTTGATAGTCTACCTAGAGATCAAGGAACTTATATTGAACATAATGAGGATGACATTTCCACGCCTCTAGTTCAATCAATATATTTGTGACAATAGGATCATAAAACATGGTAACACTAGTCGTTGATGGTTTAGGCTTGTCCAACTAATCCTACTTCTTGAGTAGTAATGATGTGTATCTAGACACCACTCATTGTGTATGGATCTTAATATTGGATAATGAATCCATTGCTAATGTAGTATGGTTCCTATAGGGTCACACACATAGAGATACTTGAACAAAGGTTGAATTGGACCTTATTATAATAACTATAGTAAACATGGGACCTGAAAGTAAGTTTTGAAGACCTATATAAAACATGGAATCAAACTTAAGAAATAAGTTTCCAAAAGTTAAGGAGTCCACAACTTGGACAAATAGGTTTTAGGAAACCCTATCTCTCCACTCATCTATATATATGATATGATAGGAGGCCTTCAAGGCACATGCTTAAATATTCTCATCGTGACTCGAAGGTTTGAGAAACCCTAAGAGGAAGTAGAGAGAGAGATAGAGGGAAATGTGGAGACTAGTGGATATTGTGGAGATGAGTTTGCACTGTGATTTTGTTCCAGATGAAGATCCTTTTTGAAGGCATGTGAATCAACGTGACAATAGAATATCACAATCCTCCACTTGATCTGCCAATCATGCAAATCAAGGAGAATGTCTCCCTAGGAAATTTCTATAATTTGACACATAGGGCACACAAATTGAGTGGAGAATCTTTATGGTGGAACAATGTGATCCTCCACACACATCCATGAAAAATCAGTTTGATCTGCCAGAATTGACTTCAGGGTCAGATCTGGGGTCAATAGAGCCACTCCACAACCTTGGGATCTATGCAAATCACTGACAGATTCCTATGTTCCTCCACTAATAGTCTTCAGATATTTATGCAATTAGCCACCAGAAAATAGTTTTCTACACACATCTCATTGTGGCTTAGTACCAGTAACTCTGAAAAGGAGTTATGATTGTTGATCTAAGAAAATTCAAGTGAGGCATAGATTGGAGGGTCCAGGTGTACAATTTTCATTAAAGTAAAATCTTTTGAACATATTTCATGATAAGGTATAAACTTGTAAACCTTAATCTAGTTTGATTGCATTAGATGGATCCCATTCAAAGAATTCTTAGGAAATTTTTTATATAGATGCATTTTCTGCAATCGAGATTCCTACAAGAATGACTACCGTCTTCAATTTCAGTGACACCTACATGATGACCTTGCTCATATCATGTCTTTCATGAACCTCTCCTGAGCTCATCCATATCTACATACTAGCATTCATTCCACTCCACTGACTATGTTGCATATGTATATCATCAGTTCTACCCACTACCCATCCTTTGTTTCCCATGTTGTTTCTGGTACCATTCCTCCATCATCTCCACGTACTGCTACACCATCTACAAATCCACATACCTCTTGTTATTCTGATCTCTCTCTTGCTATGCTTCATTCACATGGTCTATCTATTTACTTAGTTCACTACCAATGGGGAACTAAGCCCAACTTCATGCAACATCAGGACTTGGTCAAACCTGGTTACATGATAGAGGATCATATTCATGCACATTAGCCTAATCATGAGGTGCCACCTTTTGATGATTATGAGATCGTCACTAATGAGGTTCTTGGAGATACAAATGCAGATGATTATGATGTTGATGATGAAGATAGTGATTCTGATGTGGAAGATGTTCCTTAGAGTCCAGACCACTATCCTCCACTACAAGGAATGAAAAAGATGACAATTAATATGATCCTTCTTAGTCTAGAGTTTCATATATATATATATATATATATATATATATATATATATATATTGTGTGAGCTTAGCATGTATTAGATAATATGCATGTATTCTGAGAGTTTTACTTATCTTATGCTTTCTTAAGTTGTATTTTCTTGGTTGTATGTTGTATGTCATTTGACATTTATGCATGTTATCTTTTAGCTTACATTGTTGACGTCCTCAAACATGATAAATTTATAAATATCTCCCAATTTGAGTTTGTTTGAGTATTTATAATGTGTGACTTGCGGAAATTTTCATCATTAAATATATGATAACATCAGTTTTCATGAATATTTCATTGCTCCTTTATGATGGAAAATTACCTTCATATGCAAATAATTATCATAAAATCCTCTATTTAGCACTTAGTTTCTAAAATTCTTTTTGACTATGATACCTTTGAAAAATGTCTTGAACTCTAAACCATAAAGTTTGGGGACTATAAATTTACCTCCAAGGTCAAATTGTCCTCATGAATAATATATAAATTAGAGTAAAGAAATCCATTTCAGTTGACATTTAAAATTCAATCAAGAAGGCACACTTAAAGATCTTGATGTCTAGCTTATCGAGCTAATGCATCAAAAGTGGTACCAAATGACCTCTATGTTGATTAACCCACAATGTCTAGAAAATCTATGGACCTTTAGGTCGATTAAAATCAAACAAGTGCAAACTTGGTTAAGCAATCGAGCTATGAGCATGATAAGCAACCCATCACAAGCTATAAATTCCAAAGTCATCAATTGACCTTTCGCTCGACAGAGGCTAAACTCATTAATTGGGGTTGGAAGTAGGCATTAGGCCCACCCAACCATGTAATCTTTCTTTATTTTATATAAATGCATATAGTATTACAGTTTGGTTTCTATACTCCTATATAAATGTGTCACTTGTTTCGCTAGCTACCTTCTTGTGATGTTTGATTTGAATAAATTCTAGAGGTGTATTTCAGAAATATCTAGAGTATGGATTAGTGATGAACCACAAGAGTGAGGAGTCAAGAGATAGGCAACCTTGGATAAAAATCTTCCCTGATATTGAAAGAAGGAGTTGTTAGCTATCATTTATGACTACTTGCAAAATATGTTGAGAATATATATATATATATATATATATATATATATATATATATATATATATATATATATATTACAAGACAAGGTTTTGCATGGTTGAACCCAATCTGATTGGTGGATCCTAATCCAAGTTTCCTTTTATCATGTTTACAATTACCCTAGTTTTGTTTGAGTTTCATTAACTAGTTTTGTTTCTTTAAATAGGATAGTCCACTCCTTAACGGGTATACCAACTTCTTCCTTTTTATTTGATTAAGCTAAGCTAACATTTTTTCTTACATTGATGTTTGTCATTCCATGTGTTTGACACTATATTACTACAATAAACTCCATATTGAGTTTCTGACATATCTTTAAGTTAGGTAACAAATTTAAGTTTTATACCTTCAACCAAGCAATTGTATGAATTTGACACAATTTTAAGGGAGATCAACCTTTGGTGTCATTGTCATGGATACGACAACAAACAACCACTAAGAACCTGAAGTCTATCTAGACCTAGTCAAGTGTTATTAAGTTAGAGATAGGCTTAATGAGACACCCTCTCAATTTTTGCATCGTATCTTGTAAGTTTGTCGGATGTGTCTGGTAGGTGACCTTAACTCACACGAGTCTCTCAGGTAGGGTGATCCATACTCTTTCTCTTTCTTCCAACCATAGAGACAAAATAACCAATCAAGGTGGAGATGGAAATAACCCACATGTTATGGAACCATCCTTCCTATAATTAGCGACCACACATGCTTACGAACCAATGAACCCAATAGTCATTCCTCAAATTCTAGTGGTTGATTTTGAATTATGGCCAACCTTTCCAAGATAAAGTTCAATGGTGCACTTTCAGGGGAAACTCGACTGAAGAAAATCCTTATGATCACTTGAATGCTTTTAGGAACATCAGCGATACCCTCAAGATCAGCAAGGTCCCAAGGAAATCATCTATTGCAAGTCTTTTTGTTTCTCCTTAGGGATAAAGCCATCACATGGCTACATTCCATGGAATGCGAGGACATTACTGGAAGGGTGCCCTTAGATCAAGATTTTTTTAGTAAGTTCTTCCTGGATGAGTAAACGATCCCTTGCAAAAAAAAATGAGTACTAGCTTTAGAAATAATTGGTGTGAACTTACATGAATCTTGGGAAAGATATATAGAATATCAAAGGGAGTTTCTCCATCACTACTTTGATGAAAAGTGTCTAGTTATAACTTTCTATAATGGGCTCACTCCAATTGGGAGGACTTCTAGTGTATGAGACATAGTGATATGCACTCTAAAGAATTTATCAATAATATGGCACTATTATTAGATGAGATAGATTAGGATAGGGGGTCAATTGGAAATGCATCCGTTATTGACACTGCCTTAGATACAAAGTGATGTTATAAATGCAAAACTTGGTAAAATGGCCACAGATGTTGATAGAAATACCATCCGACCATCAAGAACAACTTCTCATCGAGATCAAGTTAAGAACGAAGGCTTTCAAATGTTTCATTGATGATATAAAAGGACTAAGCTTTATCGTATGCATGTAGTGTTATACCAACTGATGCTATATGTCTATAGCTTCAGATATTTGTAGAAATTGATGTTAAGAAAAGTGACACCAGAGATCAAAAATGTACTAGTGCATGTTCAAGTTCTTTTTTTTAGATCCTAGTGTTCTGATAAAGATGTAGGTGAAGTTCTTTGAAATCTAGTAATTGAAAGAATCACTTCCCTTTGCCTAGGTCAAGGTCTAAATAAAGATTTTTATGGCCCAATATGCCTTACGCTCTAGTTCCATACAACAATTGTCAGAGATCAATATATGCAGTGTTGCTATCAGGGTCTTATATGCAGGTCGATATGCCCATAGAGAATCATTGTGTTTGTAATACCAATCTATCCTAAATTTCCCCAATATGATTATGATATGGTCCACAGTTGATCACCATTCTTGGAATTCCAAATCTTGGGAGGGTAATTTTTTAAAGATTTTGACTATTTTTGAGTCACAAGTGGGCAAACCCAAGGCTTCTGCCCATTTTGATACATAATTGATGATGACTGTGATATATTAGTTTTGAAATATGGAGGAAAAGGTCCTATAAAGGCTATCCCCTAGACATCAAATATTTCAACTTTGATCCAGTCAGCAAGGGGCTTCTCATTTCGTTTGCTAATATTTCATGTTATTTTACCTGCATTTCATTACTTCACATAGGCTTGTGAATCTTTGAATGGATGTCCATCAGAACTAAAATACAAAACTTTTATTGTTGGTCTCATGTATGTACTCCATATGGAGATGAATGGAACTTTTTTATAACAGATAAGATCTTGTCGTTTGTATTGCATCATTGGTAAACATTGGAAATACATCACCTAAAAAGTAGTGGACCATCACAATTATAGTTTTTCATGTCAGTGAAAATTTTCTTGTTCTGGTTATATGTCATGTCGAGCAACAATTGTTGGCATGCTAAATAGTTAATACTTATCCATACCATAGCCTTGTTGGCTCTAAAGTGTGAATAGATAAGAGTGACTCATCATTATAAGACTCAACTATGTGAATGGAGTCATCAATATAAAACTCAACTATTTGTAAGGATCCATCATTATCGATACAAATCTCCGAGAGGTTGTATGTGACAACACTATCTAACCCCTTTTATCAATGATCTCATGATCAAATTCTTGTAATAGAATAGCTCACGTAAAAGACTAGGCTTAGTGTCCTTTTTTAGCATCAAATACTTGATCTCTCCATGATTATTATAGATGATGACTTTACCTCAAAAAAATATGATTAGAATTTGTCGAAGGTATATATAATTGTGAGCATATGTTTTCCAATACAAGTATAGTTTACTAGTACTTCATCAAGGGATTTGCTAGTGTATTTAATCATGTGATATCTTTCTTTTGCCCAACAACTATCTCAACTGCAAAGTTGCACATGATCTCAAAAGGAAAATCCAAATCTAAAGTTTGCATGATAGATGTTGATGTAAGAACATTCTTTAAAGTGTAAAGGCTTTCAAAAAATCTTCGTTGAAAAAAAAGGGATATCTTTTACTAAAATTCTTGGTAGGGGTTTGGATATTTTGAAGAAATATTTATTAAATCTTTTTTAGTTACCTACATGGCCATGAAAATGTGCATAGAAGTGATAGGAGAAGGGGGTGAAAAGTTGGAGATTGCCTCAATCTTGCTTTTTTCACTTTTATTCCAACTTCAAAAAATTTGTGTCCTAGAAGAATGCCTTCTCATACCTTGAAATGATGCTTTTCCAAGTTTAAGACCAATTGTTTCTTTTCACATCTATATAGTACTCAAGGCAAGTTCTCTGATAGTCCTCAAGAGAACATTTGTATATTGAGAAGTCGTCCATGGAGACTTCCATAATCTATTCAATCAAATCAGTGAAGATAGTTGACATGCACCTTTGGAATGTGGATGGGTCATTACAAAGTCCATAACTCATTCTTTGAAAGCATAAGTACCATAAACAAATGTGAATGACATTTTCTCCTAGTCGTCTGGATGAATAGGGACTTTTTGAAATTTTAAGTATCCATATATATATAAAAAGGAGAGTGATGGGCTAGGCATTTAGGGACTTGTTCAATGAACAGAAATGGAAAATTATCTTTCTTCATGGCGATGTCTAGAATTCTATACTCAATACACATACGACATCTTCTAATTATGCAAGTTGATAACTGATGGTCATTATTTACTTTGACAATCACCTTTCTTTGGTATGAGATGAATTGGATTCACCCATTTGTTGTCTTGAATGGTATATATGACTCTGGTGTTATAAATCTTGATGACTTCCTTGCACACAACTTTACACATCTTATCATTTAGAATTTTTTGTTCTTAGACATGCTCTCTAGAATTTTCATCAATGTTGATGTGATAAACATCACTACTGGACAAGTCTTGCCAATCAAGAAAAACTACATGTACCTCTTTTACTATAATGTCACTTTCTTTGTGAAAAACCGACGTTGAAGAGAGTTGGCCAATTTCATTTTTTAGTGAAAATTTTTGATATAAGCTTCAAATGTCAGTTGTATAAAACCAAAGACAAAGCCCTTACCATAGAAACCAAGTCCGTAGATTAAGTGCATCGAGAAAACTTTTTCCTGCAAAAATCATGTGTGTCAGTTTGTATCAAAATAAAAAATGACAAAGGTTACCTACCACATGCACCTTGAAAAATATTCCCCCACCAAAATTGGCTTATGATGTTGGTTTTTATCCTACAATCAACGATAAAGTCTTAGAGAGGATGGCTTTTTTATTAAGGATAAGTACATGTGGCATCACTTTTTTGGTGGAAACCTGACGACAAAGATTGAGCTATGATGTCAATTTTTTGTCAAAATCTGACCAATTAAGTCTTACCGAGGTTGGAGTTTTCTAGTACGTATAAGTACATATGGTGTCTTTTTTGTTGTGACATTGACAATATAAGTTCACCTATTATGTTGGTTCGTTCACGAAAATCGATGACTAATATCTTACCAAGGTTGGTGTTTTTTAGCAGGAATAAGTACATATGGCATCGATTTTTTTCTATGAAACTGAAGATTAAGTTGACCTATTGTGTCATTTCTTCAAGGAAACCGACAATGGAAGTCTTAGATGTCGGTTTTGTGTAAAAAATGATACCGAAGTTACACTTAACAGCACATTCCAAACAAACTTTCCCCCATTCTCTTTCTCATCATGTGACTTTTACCCTGCTCTAACGACTTTTGCCCCCCGTTGTCACCGTTCCTCCATCCTTGTCATTCTCGTTGTTATTGCTTCCATTAGTGTTGTTGTTGTTGCTTCTATGAGTGTCACCATTTTTTATGATATCTTCATCATTGTTGTTGTTGTATGGTGTTGCTACTACCCTATGGGTGCTTGAGCCGCCACTGTTGTTACGGTTGTTGGTACTGCACACGCCACCATCGTTGCTACTTCCTACTCTCTACTGCTCAGCCCATGCTGGACCCGTGGACACTGTCACTGCCATTGCATTGTTGGGACATTGTTGCTCCACCTCCGCCTGACCAATGATATTGTTGCACCTACTGAGGTGAGCCTCCCCCCCCCCACTTTTGTTGTTGGGAACCTATACTAGGGTTTAGGTTAGCTAGATTACATATTTCTCTATGACTTAATTGGTAATGCCTAGTTGCTTAATTTCTCTAGTTGCCAAGTTGAATATGTCAAATATGTTGCTAATGACATTAGTTGAATAACTTGAATATATTCTTAGGGAATATGTTGAATAATTTCTTAATCTGTCTAGAATCATGCACAATGTTGAATATGTTGTTAGTGAATTGTACCCTACATGAATGTTGACTATGTTGTTAATTTAGTGAATTTACCCTAATAAATGTTTAAAACATGGTGTTTTCCTACAAACCCATTTGAGATATAGTCATTTGGATTAAATCTTGGATACTCCCCGATTTGGTACTATTCTTGAACACTTAATCTCACTTAAGATGTAAGTGTATAATGTCTATTCAGTTTTCAAGATGTCAGCACTTCACTTGTTTTCTAAGTACATATGTAGGTGAGTATTTGCCCATATAGATTGATGTACTTGGAGAACTATGGGGAAATGTTGCCAAAATATTCTGGAGAATAAAATACACATTATACACTTTCTAGTGAGATTAGGTGTTCAAGAATGGGATAGGTGGTACACATTCATTACTAAACCCTAAACCCTAATATGTAAACCCTAATCCTTAAACATGTAAACCATAAACCCTAAATGATAAACCCTAATATTTAATTCCTAATCTCTAAATCATAATCTCTAAATCGTAATCTCCAAATACATGATTCAATACTCATATTCTCTGGGATCATAGAAAGCATCAATCATTTATGTCCATTTCAAATTGCTACACTCTGGGGTTTATTACCGGTCTCTATCATTTTATAAGATTTGTAGAGGAACAAAGGAAACAACCTAGGAGTAGGTGTTACTGCCCATGTAGGAACTGTAGTAACAACTTGAAAGTCAACATTGTTGACGAAACCAAAAGTCATGTCCTCTGCAATGGGATTTTATAGGGCTATATATAATGGTACTAGCATGTAGAGATCCCTACTATGATATTAGTACATGTCAATAGTGGTACTTGTGTTGAAGAAGAAATTGCCGACGATCATGCAGATCTGAACGAACTAATTCCTATATACATGGTTGACACAATGCTAGATAGTTGTGGGGTAAATTGTATTGATCCACCTTCCTTATTTAGAAACATTGTGCATGATGCTGAGAGGTTGTTATACTTAGATTGTACTAAGTTTATTAAGTTGAGTGATGTGTTGAGTTTGTATACTCTAGACGCTAACAATAGATGGAGTGACAAAAGCTTTACATCTTTTTTGACTTTGTTGAAAGAAATTCTTCATGAAGGCAACAAGGTTCAAATCTCAACATACAAATTAAATAAATTTTTGTGCCCAATGGGAATGGTGGATAAGAAGATACATGCATGCCCAAATGACTATGTATTATTTTAAAAGGACTATATTGATTTGAAAGATTGTCCAAAATGTGAGTCATTAAGGTACAAAATGATGACTTCGGGTAAGTCCAAAATTGGCTCTCATGTTAAGGTGATGTGGTATCTACCTATAATATCACAGTTTTAGCGCTTGTTTGGAAATACCAAGGATGCACATAATTTACTCTTCACTTGCAGAGGCAAAGAAAAATAGTGATGTGGTACTATGACATGTGTTTGTTTCCCCGCAATGGAAGAAATTAATTTATTGTAAACTAAATTTGGTGAAGAAGTCAGGAATCTAAGACTTGGGCTTCATATATATGGGATGAATCCATACGGCACATTAAGCGACCCACATAGAGTTGGCCAATTATGATTGTTATATAAAATATTCTTCCTTGGTTCTATATGAAAAATAAGTATGTCATGTTGTCCTTGTTGATATCTATCCCCAAACAACCTGGCAATGATATTGATCTTATTCTTGAACTCTGGTTGAAGAATTAAAGAAACTTTTTGGATAAGGTGTAATAACCTATGATGCTTCACATAGAGAGACATTTCCTTTGCATGCTCTATTGTTTTGCACTATTAATGACTTTCCAACATATGGGAATCTGTCTGGATACAGCATAAAAGGATCCAAATTATGCCCTATTTATGAGGAGACATTTATTCAATAAGACTAAAACAATACGGAAAGAATGTATATCTTGGTCATCGAAGGTTTCTTCCAAAAGAGTATCCTTATGGAAGGTTGCACAAAGCATTCCATAGAGGAACAAAGTGCCACTACACCTATATCAGGGGAGGTTTTTTTATTAAAGAGTAAAAGACTTTGTCAATGCATTTGGTAAGATATTTCAATGTACTAATTCCACACAAAGTGTGACAAATTTTCATTCAAGAATAGGTCAATATTCTGGGATCTTCCTTATTGTTTTTTGGCCTTTAAGTATTGTATCAATGTCATGCATGTTGAGAAAAAGTATGTGATAGCATCATTGGTACTATGTTGAATATACCATGTAAGACTAAAGATGACATCAAATCTTGAATGGACCAATGTGAAATAGGTATAAGGAAAGAATTAACAACAGAATTTAGTAGTGATCTAAAATCATATTTACTCATGCATGTTACACATTGTCTAGATAGGAGAAAAGAACTTTTTGTGAGTTCTTTCTTAGTGTTAAGGTACCACAAGGATACTCTTCCAATATCTGTAGATTGGTATCAATGAAGAGTCTATAGATAATAGGTCTTAAATCTCATGATTGTCACACTCTAATGCAAAAATATCCTCTGTGTCTATTTGATATATACTTCCAAGCATGTAAGGTTTGGAATCACCAGTCTTCTTTTCTTCTTCAACACTCTATGCAAAAAAGTTATTGATCTTGAGCATTTTGATAAGTTGCAAAGAGAAGTGTGGTCATTACCATGTTCCAGCTTGAGATGTATATTCCTCCTTCATTCTTTGGTATCATGATACATCTAGTTTTCCATTTGACTAGGGAAGTGAAAATGTTGGATCTGGTTTTCTTGCATTGGATGTCTCCTTTTGAATGGTACATGAGTGTTCTTAAAGGTGATGTTTGAAATTTATATTGGCCTTAAGGGAGTATTATTGAGGGTTATGTGACTAGGGAGGTTGTGGACTTTTGCAATGACTTTTGAGTTGTAATGAAGCTCCTACCAACAAAATGAATATTGATCCATATATTGGCAAAGGGACTTTAAGAGAACAAGTCAAAGTAATTAGTCTTGAGTTGCATAATAGGCACACTTGTATGTTTTACACAACATTGACAAAGCAGATATTTATAATAAAGAACATACCAATTTTATCAAAATAAAATATCCTTAAGACAAAGAAATGTGGCTTTCTAGATAGCATAATAGGACATTTATTAGGTGGTTAGGAATAAAACGTGTGTCAACTATCTTAAACACCTAATAATGTTGCTAAAAATGTCAAATTGCTCACGTTTAAACCAAACATGAATATTATGTCTTATAGAGTGTTTGGCATAAATGGATTTACATAATACACAAAATGTCCAGTTGATAAGAGTATCGTCCTAAACTGTGGGGTCACCCTTATAGCGTCTTCATTTTATTTTTTCTAATGCAGAGGATAAGAGTCCACTTGAAGCTAAAATGTCATATTATGGTGTCATTGAAGATATATGAGATTTGACCACACTGATTCTAGGGTTCCCATCTTTAGGTGTAATTGGATTGATAACACTAAAGAAGTTGTAGTTGATGAATTAGTTTCATATTAGTGAATTTTGAAATGATTGACGAGAAGGGTGAATCGTTCATAATGCCATTACTGGAGAACAAAGTATTCTACATCAATGATCCTACAAATAAAAAATGTTCTATCATTCTTCATGGGAAAAGGCAATTCATTGCATATTCTATAGATTGATAAGAGTACTATGACAAGTATGATCACTCCAAAACATTCTCACTTGGCTTGCCAACACCAAATGTTGAAGCTAACACACATAAGTAATACTAATTGATCAAAGATCCAACCAATACTAGAGGCATTTATTTTATTTTTTTAATTGCTAGATGTGCATTTTCATTTTTTTGTATGTTTCATACGAGACATGTACATGTTACATTCTTGATTACTTATATTTCATTCTTTGACTATCTCTTATATGTCGTATGACTATGAGGATGAGCACCATGATGATGTCCATCGTGAGGATGAGCACCATGAAGGTATACGTTGTATTGTTTTATTAGCTAGATGTACATTTTACATTCTCTATCATAATTATTTTATATATGCGCACTCTACATTGTCCATCACTTATATTTGTTTCTAGACAATTTTAGGTTAAGCATCCGCTGAGGTGGCTGCAAAAAGGGTAAATTTCAACTTTACATGCTATATGTACACTTCTCACCTTGATTATGGATTGTTATGTTTTACTTACCAATTACTATTGATAAAGATTAGTGGGAGGTTTGTGATAAAAAAAACAATCCAAGTTCATCCCAGAGGGACAAAGGGATCAATTGATGGTTGCTCTGAGTACTCAAGAGCATCCTGGTTGTGTTAGGGCCATTGGGACTGGTGTAGGTATTAAATCCTTTTTGGGTCATTAGAGAAGTGTAAATCTATCAGAAAAGGGGGTTGATCGCAAGACCAGGTGAAATACATGATTGCAAAGGGCAATGAGACAGTATCATGTTTCTCATTCTCTACCTCCTCAGACAGTACATGTACTGCCCTGCTTTTCATATGAGGTGGATTTTCCTACGATAGAGGTGGTTGGAAGTAATCCCTTAGACCTGTATGCTAGCACGCTTGGTGTAAGTCTTTTTGTGATATAATAGTCTTTTAGGTGAATTTATAATATGTTAGTATTTAGGTGTATATAACACTATATACCAAGTTGTAGGGCTTGAGGTCATGTCGTTTTTTACTAGAAAATCAATATGTGGTAGCACATCGTGGGGCTTACCCACCCCTTCCAGTTTACATGATTTATGGTCATCCAATTCCCACCGATACAGCCCATGTGTCTATCAGGATTGTCTATAATGCTTGGAAACATACACTACTACCACATGCCCACCCCTACCATAAGATGATAGGTGATGCATAAGGTGATGTGGTTGTGTGGCCCAAACTGAGAGTTGTCTACACCGATGTATACTAAATAATCATTGCATTTGTATTTGTGATTCTTGTCTACTTGTGTATTTAGTTGGCAATTAATATGAGAATATATATATATATATATATATGTATATATATGTATATATATATAGAGAGAGAGAGAGAGAGTCACACCCCTACCATAAGATGATAGGTGATGCATAAGGTGATGTGGTTGTGTGGCCCAAATTGAGAGTTTTCTACACCGATGTA
The DNA here is from genome assembly GCA_963693085.1 of Alisma plantago-aquatica. NCBI lineage: Eukaryota > Viridiplantae > Streptophyta > Magnoliopsida > Alismatales > Alismataceae > Alisma > Alisma plantago-aquatica. The sequence continues at coordinate 1,124,943,668 of OY856409.1, read as the reverse complement.
TACTAAATAATCATTGAAGTTGTATTTGTGATTCTTGTCTACTTGTGTATTTAGTTGGCAATTAATATGAGAATATATATATATATATATATATATATATATATATGTGTGTGTGTGTGTGTGTGTGTGTGTATGGGCCCATATTTATTGCCCGCGCGGGTAGCTACCCGCCCACCCTTCCGATCACTTTTTTTGAAGAAAAAAATCGCAATTGCAGAGGCATTTTATCTAGCTCCCCAAAAAATTTCATCCAAAAATAATATCATTTGCCCCACCAAATTTAAAAAACCCATCCTTATATATATCTGCTATATATTTTGTACATAGTTACTCTTTTACTCATGTAGTTACTTTCTTATCACCATAGTTACTTTTTTGACAGTAGAGTTACTTTTGTGGCCAGAAGAGTTACTTTTTTGGCTGTCGGGTAGCGAAATTCCAGACTACCCATGCAGGCAATGAATGAACGCCATATATATATATATATATATATATATATATATATATAGAGAGAGAGAGAGAGAGAGAGAGAGAGTCAGGCTAGAATACACTCGAGTGTATTCAGAGCAGAATACACTCAAGTAGTTTTCATGATGCAATATTTTTTTCAAAAATCTAATCCATTGATCTTCTTAAACATCTTGTGAATAGCTCATACACAAAATTTGAGCACATTTAGACATTTATAGGTCATGTTATAAAGACCGCAAAAATTATGCATTTGAAATTAGTTTCGCACGTTGATTTGTGTATCCTAGTTATAGTATGAAGGTGAAGATCAATGGTTTAAATTTTGCAAAAAATAGTCTTCATATGCAAATACACTTGAGTGTATTCGTGCAATCTGTACACTCGAGTGTACTCTAGCCTGACTCTCTCTCTCTCTCTCTCTCTCTCTCTATATATATATATATATATATATATATATATATATACCTATGAAACTCCCTACAATTTGCCCTCCACTTCCTTCTCTAGATATTCAATTACCTACTTAGATTGCAAAGGACCTATTTCAGTCGCTACATCCTTGGTGCAGGGGGTTGACAATATGGCTAAGCAATTTAGAAGAAGGGTTAACTATGATGGTCCATATTAAGGAGGATGATGCAGGTCAAGATCACGATAGTAGTGTATTCGTGCAAGATGTTGTGAAGTTGTTTACTTATACTTGGTTGAATATAACTGCTATAGAACTTTGGATATGGTGATATCTTATGGCCAAATACCTCATTCTATATATGTGAAAATATATGTTGATCCATTTTCTTATATATTAATGCTTACATATATGTTTTGTAGCCACTTATATAGGGTGTGTGAAGAGTTTGCACTAGCCAATGTGGCATTTCTTGTTCCATCATTGGTTAGTTGTGTAGATAAAGACACAACATATATCAGTGATTACTGCTCTACCACATTTAAATTTTGGTAATGTGAGAAAGGGTGTGATTATAGATCCTTTTAATGTTGGGTAAGTATCATGCACTTTTCTTATAAATTTGACTTATAAATTACATTTCATTGTGTATTTTGAGTTTTCTTTTGTTTGACATCTTTTCAATTGGTAATAATCATATGGTGTTGTTGGTAATCATCCCCGAGATGCTAATTGCATATTATCTAAATCCTTTGGGTGTGAAAGTAGATAGTGGGGACAGACAATGAAGAAGGCATTATTTACATAAGTACATGTTTATATCTATCAAGATATATCAAAGTATGAATTATTAATTACATGACTATTTACTAATCCAATTAAATGTGTTATTTTAATTTATAGGGCTATATAAGAATTCAAAAAGGCCAGAGGAAAGGTATATAAGTAAAAGAAATCATTAAGTTGGAAGAAAGTTGAGCTATTTTACTAACTCCAATGCATATATATGCCAACTATGCCTACTTTTATTTATTAAGATTTCACATAACTATACATTTGTAGTGCCCTATCCAAGATAATGGTTGGGCATGCAGATATATATGCACCTGATTTCCATACATGTGGCACTAGACATCCATTATATACAAAAGATATGATCTATAGTTTGTTCATCATAAGTAAACACTCTCATTTGATAGTATGAATAAATTAAATCAAACTCTTCAATTATGTCATTCTCTTTGCAGTTGTTTGACAAATAGAGCTCTAGACAAAAGAAGGGATAGATGAGATATGAGAAGAATGCTCACATGCTTTTGTTAAGGAAGTTGAATTTGAATAGGATTGGGATAAAATATGAGTTATGTAAACCTTGATGTCATTTATTTCTACATACATGTGGTGATTATGACGTTCTACAACTTTAAATTTGATACAAGTGAATTATTGGTGCTTATGTGAATGATGTGTGTATAGATGCATGTATATGAATGAATGTGAAGATGAATGAATATAATGAGAATTGCCTTTGTACATGTCATGAGAATGGAATCGGAGAATGTATCTTGTATGTGTACTTTCTGAATTGTGTATGAGCCTGAGATGGAAGTGTTGAAGAGAATGGAATCAAAGATGAAAATGTATGTGAGTGGATTATTTTGTGTGTGTTTATTATTTCTGGTTTTACAAGTGTGCTAGCATGTTGTTAAGCTAAACACAAGATGGAACTTGCAGTTCTAATGAATTGTAGGTTTTGCATCCTATTGAACAGTTAGACAACAGGTCTACAAACATGTTATTTAAAAAATATGATTATGGTGTCAGTTGTTATTAAAAAAATGACGTTGAAGATATTTAGCATCGGTTGTTATAGAATATTGATGCTATTAATCAGTTGTATCATTGGTTTTCTCCTTAAACTATCGATATAGCTATTCTAAAATGTTCTTGCTAGGCAGCACGGTCGTGCTACCAGCTGGATTGTGGGGTTGGTTTTCTATAGAAATTGATGTTATAGACTAGATGTGTCGTCAGTTTTCTCTTTTATCTGACGGCGTAGCTATTCTAAAACACTACCAGTTGGTTGGTGGCGTCAGTTTTTGTAAAAGAACTAACACAGAGTATCTGGCATCAGTTTTTTCTTCAAACCTTTGACACGGTTTAACTATAGCGTCAGTTGTTTATCTCGAACTGATGACACAGAGTGATTTTACATCTTTATCACTCTAAGTCATCGGTCGTGTCATTAGTTTCTATTTTCAAAGTAATTGTCCCGCACTCTATGATGTTGGTTTGATCGTTCCCAAAAAATTGACACATAAGGTCCATAGTTGTATTGTCGACCACTTAGGTTTTGGTAGAAAACTGATGTTATAGGGCTATTTCAACTGACACTAAAGGTGCTGTCTATACTAGTGTTGGCATGATTCTCATATTAAGAACAAGTATATATCTCAATGGGGGGGCAATGTTCTATTGTTTCATTATATAATTCATCTCTTATTCGAAAACCATGGCCTTTTTGGTCTAGATCATTCATCATTATCACCATTTATCCTTCTAGTGTGATGGATACATAGCAAAAAGTCTGGGACTTACATATACTGAAGTGATATAATGAAGATGAGATGTTCACAAAGAAGTTATGCATGGACCTTTCCGAGACACCTATTATAGGATAATTAAGACTAGATATTCAAGCGAACTGACTCTAAACAAGCGCTTTTTGGAAGGCAACCCAAGACCTATATTGTTTTCTTAGTTTAATATGATTTGTTTTCTTTTGTTTTCCTTTACTTATTTTAGCTATGATGAGTTTAATGAACCTAATTGATCGAATTTCATGTAACCTATCGATCTTCATAAGATCCATAATTTTTAAATGAGATAGGCTGATGGTTTCTTCCCGTGAACCTGTTGACTTAAATTATGATCCTCCTAGCTCAAAACGATAACTATCAACCTCTCCTTTATTTTTGTTTCATGTAAGATATTTGACTTGATCTATCGACCTATGAGGCGAATTATCAAGCTTTATTGAAGTTACCTCCTATTGACCCTTATCTATTGACCTCCAAGCTCGATTGACATGTGTCTCATACCCATTTTACCCTCCCACTCACCACCCTTTCATCGACTACGAAAGGGGTTTAAGAGTAGTAACTTCTATTCACTTAGTCAATTTTATTGTGGAATGCTTCCATTTCTCTTCTAGTTCTATTGACCTTTCCCAATGCATATTATAGACCTTACAGATCGATAGCCAACAAGCTCAACAATGATTTTCTACTTGATACCTTGCTCCTCATGAAAGGCATTGACCTCCCAGCAACAATGCTTTGTCAGTAGTCTTTCCCCATGATTTCATATCAAGATCATGTGTTTGATTGATTACCTCGTGTCTATTGACCTTTCTATAGATCACTCATTCCTATAGATGTGAGAGCTTGATAACCATGTATAAATATATCACAGTGTTGTTCATTCATAGCTAAATAGCCTTTTCGAGTGCATATTGAACACCAACCCAACACAGGTCGGTTGTTTCTGAATGACATGGAGATCGATTTCTCATCTCTTAATTAAAACTTTTGATTCACCGTAAGACAGTTGTAACGTCCCCGGATTCTTCCGTCTCGAGACTTAGAAGGCTTGAGAGGACAAACCTGAAAATGTTAGCTAATTGTATCAGAGAGCGATGGGGAAGCATAATATGCATACATGAACATACAAATATAGGCATACACCATGAACAATCTCAACATTCAACATGTATAGTTACAACCTGAATTGTTACAACTTACATTTGCATAATTTAAAAGGAAGTTTTAAAAATCTATGAAGATGTATGCTAATAGGATTTAATCACAATAGGTTAAAATGAACATTGCTCACTTCCTGTCTTGTCTCCCATTCTAGCTCCGAACCTAGAAAATACATGAAACAAACGAATCAACAAAAGTTGTGTGTGTGGGTGAAATACTTGTATAGTAACTTGCATAATGAAAGGTTTAAAGAAAGAAAGTAAAAGAAAACATTATTTAATATGATAATCAGGTAAACACACCTTTTAAGAATATCTTTAGATGTAGTTGTATTACTATTTCTATCAGCACTTTATCATACATCCAGCATGGGAAATTTATCATACATCCATACTGGACAATTTATCATACATCCATAATGGGCAATTTATCATACATCCATACTAGGCCATTCCCCGCCTCTTAGGCTATGGGGTTGTGCTGACTTCAGTAGATACAACTCATCAAAATTCTTTTATGTTCCTTTAAATTTTGGTGAATCATATTCTACTAATATGCATCTAAGAATTTATATGCAAATACAAGCATCCAGAGTACATCATATCATTATGCATTCATGAAAACTAGTATTATACTTAATAAAACCCATGTATTTAAGATCAGATATTAGTAATGTGTCTGTCATCATATACTATTTTAGCCACCACCTAATTAACAACAAATCACTATAAAAAATTTGGCCTTTATTGAAGAACATTTGTGAGGAACCAAAAATCGTGAATAATGATGTCTATTTGTGAGGGATCATCCTTCAAACATGGGACCAAATCCCTCAACCGTATTTTTTACATCCTTAGACCTTTTATGTGAACATTAATCCCTCACAAATACATTACTCACTAATCACCCCGTGAAAAATGCCATGCCAAATATTTCCCTCCATCTCATAACCCTTCCCTCCATTCTAAAACACAACACTTGCAAATCAAAAATAAATAAATAAAAGATAAACCCTCCCCTCTCACGCCGTGCTCCCTCCCGTGTCGTGTTGTGTCCTGTTTCATTTTAGAGAGGGTCACGGTGGAGAGGCTAGCCGATCGCAGGGTTCTTCCGTTCCTTCCTCGCCCTAGCACCTCACGACTCCTCACGTCGTGCTCCCTCCTCACGCCTCACGACTCCTCACGCCGTGCTCCCTCCTCACGATGTGCTCCCTCCTCACGCCTCACGACTCCTCAGTTCCGAATAGGAAATAGCCACTGCCCTAGCAGTCTTTCCTGGTGACGAAAGGTTTCCCCTCAACTGGCTTAATAAAAGTTATCCTCCCCGTAGATTCTCTCCACACAAGCGGCACCCGACGCAGAAAGGCACGATAGCACTACGGAAACCAACTACCAGCGCGGCATCGGCAACCAACATCGAGCGGCGGAGACCCCTGCGCCAAGGTTGGAGTGTTGGTCTTCAAGTCTTCTTCTCCACCTGTTCCCGATTGGTGCCAAGGTTGGAGACAACAGATCAATTTCAAGTAAGTCTTATTATCTTGTTCATCAAGTCTTCTTCTCCACCAGCTTCCCGATTCCTTTCTCCTTTTCCTCTTTTACCGACATCAATACCAACTGAACAGACAGTGTATTCTCCCTCTTCCTTGCTACTTGTCCCCTCAACCACTCTTTCTTGCTAATGGTAATGAGTACTGATATTGTTGAATGCTAACTGAAACTGAGCCATATCAAACGGCCATTGACAACTAATAAGAACTGTATAGGTTGTTGAATTGCAATGCACTCTGTTCGGCAATGTTGCAACTTATTCTTTTCTCTTCCTCGCTAGTTGCTAATGAACTGATGTTACTGATCCAATTCTATTGCTAACTGATCCAATACCTGCTGTCAACATCAACTGTAGAAACTAGAAAATATATTTTTCCTTCTTGATATTTCTGAACGTACACCTGCTGTATGAAAAGTTCAAATACTGAAAGTCTAAAATCGTATGTACTATGTTCAGTAAGATATGCATTATGGCATTTCTTTAATTTGCATGTCAAAATCTGAATGAAAAACATTGTAATCATTTGTTTGTACAGCTAGTCACATACTATTAACGTCCACAATAATATGCAAACGGTTGTTGTTATTAGGAACCGTTTTGATCTATGAAAGTCATTTGTATCGGCAAAGTATTATTCAAAATACTTAATTGTTGAGTAATATTTCTTTTTGTTGGTGGTAGGATGATCACAAGTTAGAAATTAATTTGAAACAATGTGAACCGCTTTTTCAAAAAGTGTTCGCTTCAAAACCCGCTTCCCGCTTCAAGGAGGGCAATCCGCACGCTTCGCGCTTCGTGCTTTCTAAAACATAGGTTTCTTGCCGCCGTCAAATGTCGTCGGAATCAGTTCAGATGGGGAGCAATTCCATCTCTTCTATTGTCATCGGAGGACCATCCAATTTCGACCCTACTGGGATCTTAACCCAGATCGATGATCTCTCAGATGAAGCGTTGTTGAACATCTTTGGGCGGCTACCTATTGAAACCTTAGCAATGGTATTAAGACATGTATGTCTCTAGTGGCGGGGCCTCATCGAGCATCTGTCTTTTTCTCATATCCCTCAAATTTTGATGATTCTGGTAACTTCACTGGTGTGTTCTGATTTGAAAAGTACCTCAAACCAGACGATGAGCGAACCAAAGTTTGAATTCTGACTATTTAAGACCAAACAATTGACGTTGGGATGGAATTCCTATTTTTCTTTTCCTGTTTAGAAACTCATCCTGCTCCTTGCAACCACGCAGAACCAAACGAACCCTAACTCTTATTTCAATTATCACAATTCTCTTATATAGGGTGTATACTCCGTGTTCTTCCAATAGCTGATATAATGTAATAGACTTATATAATTAAATACATCCTGTGAGAGTCTTTTTTAGAAATTTTTTATAGTTTTCAAGTTTCTAAATCTAAATGTGTGGGGTATATCCGCTTCAAACTAGTTTATACATTTTAATAACTTATTTTTATCTCTTTAACGTTTAGTTTAGATTTTATTTTGGCTTGATCTTCCCCTTTAGTATTATCTTTTCTTCTTTTAGTAAGTTCAAATATAAGCGTGTGTACTCTCAAAAAGCAAAATTTTAGGATTGGCTTGTTTATTCTTATCAACATTTTACTTGATTTTAGTTTCAGATCTAGCTTCTTATACTTGTATCACCTCATCTTTTGTGTCATTCCTTTTATCTATATTTTTATTATTGTCTTTTCATTTTGGATTCATTAGGTTGCTTCATCACAACAACTAGAAGAATCAAACTCGTAAACTCCATGTTGTCTCTCCCAAAGTACTTATACACATGACTAGGCATAGAAATAAAGAGTTCAAGCACTCAATTGTCATATTCATAACATGTTTATTTATCTTGATCATGACTCTTGTCGTGACAATCATCTGACATAAACATTGATACCACACTTGTGACAGACACCCTTTTGATTCAAATCTCAGGTAGTCATTACAGTCGGTAGTTTAATTAAATTAAATTAATATATAATACAACATAATGCAAAAGCTAAACATAGGGTAAACATGACTAATTTTATCTTTATTAGAAACATACATTTCAAATATTTGATCTATAGACAATCTTGATGATAACAAGATATAAATCTTAACACCTAAAAATCCAATTCTGGTAAAACCATATTCATATTTTTAATTTCTTAATAATTTGGTGATGAACCTCATTTACATGAAGTTACATCATAATTTTCAATCCAGTCAAGTTTAACACCTTATATATACAAGACTCTGTGTGAGGAAGTTTGGTGCATCACACAATTTTGACTACATACAAAACACTTTAAAGGTGAGAGTATACAACATTGCAAAATTGACATATGTTGTATTTTATTAAGGCTTCATCATATACGAGTATCCATTGATTTACTTATCAAGCCAAATCCAAGTATAGCCAAATTCCATAAGTTGATTTGGTTAACATGGAGAACAATATGCTACACTTATTTTAATATAGTATTGCCTTTTAATATATCAAATCTAGATTCATGCACCCAGGACACACATGGATAACAAATACTTATATTTATTGATTTAGACAACTCTTTCTAGTAGATTCATAAGCACATAGATGGGGATGTGGTATAGAAGGTGCAAGTCAGGGAAAATCCTCAGACAGATATGAGGGCATTAGATCTATGTTTGTTTTATCTAGGTTCTTAAAGCATAGTATAGGGTTTCAAGAGTTTGATCTTTGGGTTTGAGTTAAATTAAGAGTGAACATACAAGCAATTAAAGGGAACGAGAATTAAACCCTAGATTAACCCTACACAATAAAGGCTAACTAACAAACTAAGGGAATAACTACACTAAAGCAATCAACTAGAGACAAGCAATCAACACTATACTAACAAGGACAATCCTAATTAACAACGAAGAGAAGAAATTAGGTAACCAAGGAAAGGGTAAAAACTAACTAATAATAAGGATATTGACCATAAACTATGTAAAACAGACTAAGAAGGCAAGAAAGGAAGACAACTAGACGATCATTGGCTATAAGAAAAGCAATTAGGGTTTTAACAATCAATTATGAAAGTGGTCCATTTGGGGGTAATGTGATTATCAGTCTACTTAGAGTCATATCATCGAACACATCCACCTAGTAGGCAATGAAGATAGATAAACCTATTCTACTAGTTGGTCGTGGGTGGCATAGGGTGTATCTACTTATTTACAAATATATCTCTATCTACTATAATAGATGACCAAATGCCATCCACCTTTCCATACATACTAGAAAAGAACCTTTGATTCCTTTCCAGCCAAACAACATCAATAATCAAAGCAGCAGTTAGCTTAGCTTCGTCACCAGTATTTACAAGGTCTACTAACACTTCACCTTTCTACCATATAAGGATTCAAGGTACATCCATAGCTCCACAGAAAATGGAATGAAGATAAAAGATGCTCACAATCTTAAATATGATTGCAGAATAGAACACATCTAGACACAATTTGTAGTCTAAAATTCTTCAACACATCATAAGATAGCCCTTCCAAAGAAGAACAATAATCCTTCTAGGTAGCAAACTAGACCACAACCAAACAGCCCAACCAATGTTCTCACCATGCTCCCTACATACCTACCAGATTTCGCTTAATTTTGAATCTTTTTTCCCATTAAACCAAACAATGTTTCCTTCCCTTAAAGGTTTCTACAAATAGTTGAAAAACTTACAAGCATCTTCAAAGCCTTGAATAGTAGTAAAACACTAAGCACCATTAGTAATACATTCAGCAACCCTACAGTGGCTACCATCACCAAATCTAGCTAAGAAATGGCTACCTAGAATATTAGAAAGAGTTTTACCTCCTGAACACCAAGGATCAATCCAAATCATAGTGTTAGAACCTTCACCAACTCTAATTTCAAAATTATCAATATGCCTATCCCGTATAGAGAGCGGATTCCTCCAAATCCAAGAATAGATTGACTTTGCTTTACTGCTCCAAACAAAATCTCTTCGTACTTACCTTTCATGAGGCCACTTTACCCACAAAGAATTTTTATTCTGAGCAACATTCCAACGATTTTTAATAAGAATAGCCTTCAACAAATCTTCAATATGTCTAATACCAAGCCCACCCTCCTTTTTTGTCTTACAGATTTGATTCCAAAAAATTGTATGCAACTTCTTCACTTTAACATCTCCCCATAAGGAATCTCTGAAGAACTTTTCCAGCTCCTTAATGGTTGATTTCGGAATAGGGAAAGTGACTGACCAAATCTGAAGAACTTTTCCAGCATCAATATGCTTTATTCAAAATTCTAGGAAACCCATCTTATTCATTAAGAAATGGATAGATTTTCTATTCACATTATCATAAGATTTTGTTAGATAAGCTTTCATACACATTTTAGGTCTACCATGGGAATTAGGAAACAGACTCAGGATTTCAGTAGCAAGAAGTAAAGCATCTTTTATATGTTCATTAAGATTGTTTATTCTCTAGAAAAAAGGACCTGGAGTACTATTTATATGTTCATTAAGCCTAGTAAGGATTTTTGTACTTGTAGGTATTTCAAATGTTACTATGATATCCACCTAGTACAAAATGTATAATATTACTGTACAAATAGAAGTAGTAATATTGCCAAGACATTCAAATATAAATAACTTAAACAATCTAGATAATCATACTTTAGAAGGGAACTACAAAGACTCTATGCTGGAGATAATCTCTTGAAAGGGTTTTGCAAGAGCAGGGTTAAGGTGTTTGAGGTTGTCCATGTTGTAATAGATCTGAAAGAATAGAAATTGTAGGTGGCCTTTGGTGTATCTATATTCTATGAGACAACAATTAGGATAAATACCATCATATTTCTGATACTCAAGGATGTTAATGATGTCTTCTCCTTAAGCTATACTGAAACTGTTACATTTAGGCATTACGATCGATATGGTTATAATTGTTGGCCACTATCTTATATGGGTTCCCATAAATAGAATCACTGCCTATGTCTACCCATGAGAGGGAGTGTTGGAACTGGAGGCTATAGTTCTCTTTTTATTCTTGCATGGGTTAAACTATGTATGTCTTGATGACCGGGTTGTATGATTCATCAGATTGATCTGTAATGAAATTAAGTTATTATGGTCTGTTGACAGTAAAAATAAAACTGTTGAAAGCTATCACAATTATATGTATACACTAGGAAAGGAAATCAAATAAAATGTGTCTTTGTGTCATGAAAGCAAAGAATTGCAAGTTGTTAAAAATGCTTCTTGCATATACAAAATCTTGCTGCCTCCAGCCACACCGCTACTTCTTGCAGAAATGTACGCTCGAACAACATCCAACCAAACACCAACAACATCCAACCAAACGAAGTGTAAGTGTAAATTTTTAGTTGTAGCGAATGATACACATAAGGGAGGTGTAGCGATCACTATGTCTAATTTATAAGTATCAGTTGAAATGGAGGGTAGCAGACTATTAGTGGTCTATATGGGAGTTTTAAAGGCAAGCGGTCGCTATAAAATATGAAGAACAAATTTACTCTAAATCAGACCTATATCAGGTTACTCAATTATTTATATATATATAATCAAGGAATATAAATACCTAGATAGACTGAAAGGAATATAATCAATATACTATTTGAATTGCATATATATATATATATATATATATATATATATATTTCTTGTAATGTGTGCTTAACTTATTATATATTTTCCTTCATGTAGATGGATTTTCTAATAGATCGGAGTTGGATGTATATTGGGAACAGAGTGCGAAGTGATGTATTCAAGGCAGGGTTACGAAAGTTCATTGAGTTTTCTCTTATCCATCAGAGACCAACTAGACAGGGGAAATTAATATGTCCTTGCAAGGTATGTTTGAACAGATACCTTAAAATAGAGGAGGAGGTATTCTCACATGTATTACAAAAAGGATTTGTGCATAGCTATGATGTTTGGACATTTCATGGGGAGGTGATTGGTAGGAGAAATCATGTTGTGGCACCAAACATGCCTAGCACCGACAATATGCATCAGATGCTGGAGGATTTGTTTGGTATGGGTGACACAACAAATGACCACTCTACTGAAGCTACAGAGGAACCTGCAAATGTAGATGCACAAAGATTTTACAAGCTACTAAAAGAGGCAGATCAACCACTCTATAGAGGTTGCACAAGTCATTCTAAGCTATCGTATTTGGTTGCCTTGCTATTTCTGAAGGAGGAATCTGGATGGTCCAACGATTCTTTCACAAAGTTGTTACAGTTGATCATTTCAGGATTTCCAGAAGAAAATTGTCTATTCCCAGAGACGTACTATGAAGAAAATGTGATCGTGAAGGATTTATGACTTGATCATTCTACTATAGATGTATGTACAAATGATTGCATGCTTTTTCGCAAAGATGTAGCTTCAAAATAAAATTGTGATACTTGTGGTCCTTCAAGATGGAATGAAAAGCAATACAAAACAAAGGGAAAGAAGGTAGCTGCTAAGTTCATGTATCACTTCCATTTGATACCTCGGTTAGAGAGGCTCTATATGTCTTCATCTATTGCTAAAGATATGATTTGGCCATCTGATGGAAAAGGCAATGATGGTCGTATTCATCATCCTTCAGACACACCAGAATGGTTGTCTATTGATGCCAGGTATCCAGACTTTGTTGCTGAACCACGCAATATTAGATTGGCATTAGCAACAGATGGATTTAATGCATTTGGCAATATGAGTGCATCACATAGCATCTGGCCTGTGTTGGTGACACCTCTCAATCTTCCGCCTTGGCATCTTATCAAAGAACAATTTATTATGATGTCCCTATTAATCCCAAGTCCACATATGGTTGGCAATGACCTTGATGTATACTTGGAGCCATTAATTGAGGAGCTGCAACTACTTTGGGAGCTTGGAGTCAAAGTTTATGATGCATATAGCAAAAGGAACTTCACAATGCGGGCAATGATTTTATGAACCGTTAACGATTTTCCAGCATATGATGACTTATCTGGTTGGAGCACTAAAGGTAAGAAAGATTTGGGATGTCCTTGTTGTAATGTGGAGACAGTATCAAAATGGTTAAAGTTTGGGAAAAAGCAATGCTATGGTTTCCATTGACGTTTTCTTCCAATGAATCATCCATATAGACATGATAGGAAAAATTTTAATGGTGAAAAAGATTTTCGACTTCCACCTAAGCCACTATATGGAGAAGATATATTGATGCAATTTGATGGATATGAAAATATCACATTTGGAAAAATGAATAAGCGCAAGAGGCTTGGAGATCAAATTCAACCATTACCTCCTGGTTGGAATAAGATAAGCATCTTTTTTCAGCTACCTTATTGGAAGTATTTATCTGTTAGACACAATCTGGATGTGATGCACATAGAAAAGAATGTGTGCGAGAATATTTTAAACACATTATTGGGTGATTCTAAGAAAAGTAAAGACAACTTACAAGCTCGTCAAGATATGAAGAAAATGCGCATTCGAAGAGATTTATGGCCAGTAGATGCAGGTGACCGCTATTACTTGCCTCCAACATCTTACACCATGACTAATGCGCAGAAAGATAAGTTCCTATCTGTCTTAGAAAAGTTGAAAGTTCTTGATGGCTATTCTTCTAACATATCTAGGTGTGTTAGCAAATCTGATAGAAAACTTGTTGGGCTGAAAAGTCATGATTCCCATGTTCTTATGCATCAACTTCTACATGTTGCCTTGAGACATTGCATAAGCTTAGATGTGTACAAGCCTATTGCTAATTTGTGCTCATTTTTCAACAAGCTTTGCTCTAACATTATTGATGTGGAGGAATTCAAAGAATTGGAACAAGAAATTGTTGTCACTCTTTGCCAGTTGGAGAGAATCTTCCCTCCTTTCTTCACAATCATGATGCATTTTCCCATTCATTTAGCTTATGAAGCCAGGCAAGCCGGATCTGTCCGAACTAGGTGGATGTACCCAATAGAGAGATACTTGAAGAAATTGAAGAAGTAAGAAACAAAGCTAAACCGGCTGGTTGTATTGCTAGTGGATATTTAGCTGAAGAAAGTTTGACATTTTGTGCTAGGTACTTGCATAATTTTGAGACAAAACTCAACCGCACTCCTCATAATGTTGATGGATCTCCAATTAGAGTTGGAGTGTCAAGAAATTTCGACATCCACACTTTAGAACAAGCCCATCGTTATGTCCTTTTCAATAAAGAGGAATTGGATGTTTACAGAAGGTAAGATTTAATTACGTCCTAAAATTCTTGCTGATATTTGTATATTTGTTGTACATTAATTTAGACACTTCTTATAAAGCAGTGAACACATGTGTATTCTTCAAGATATGGAACCCAACATTGCCCCACGGACCCTAGAAACAAAACATGCAAAGGAGTTTTCTAAGTGGTTGAAAGAGCATGTAATTCTCAAATATAAATATTGTTGTCACTCTTAATGTTCAAGTTAGTGTAGTTTACATTAATGTTTTACTTTTTTATGAAGGTAATGCAAATGCGAGAGATTAGGCCGAACAGTATTAGCGATGATTTGAGATGGTTATCCCAAGGCCCTTGTGCTGAGGGAATGTCTTATGAAGGATTTTCGGTCAATGGATATCGTTTCCGTTCAAAGCACATTGAAAGTACATGTACTACACAAAATAGTGGAGTGTATTTGTGTGCTGACACTTCAAGTTATTCAAGTGGTAGATATTGAAATCCTATAAATGCTAAAGTCACGTACTATGGCTACTTAGAGGAGGTTATTGAGCTAACTTATGGTCCAAGAATCAAAGTTTCGTTGTTCAGATGTTCTTGGTATGATGAAAGCACTTCTAACGGGTTGCGAATTGATGAATATGGGTTCACACAAATCAACACTTCAAGGATAAAAAAAAGGAGGAACCCTTTATCCTGGCTTCTCAAGCATTGCAATGCTTTTATGTGAAGGATCCTAATGCTGATGATTGGTGCACAGTGCTAAAGCATCCTCCTAAAGATTATTCTGAAGTACCTCTTATTGAGAATTGCTTGACTGGTTTACAATCTGAAGCTATTGATGGTGGTGTAACTAGTGATGTGTCTTGGACGAGGAGTGACACCAAGGGATCCTTTGTTGATAGAACTAAAAAAAAAGAATGATGGTGTAATGTTTAGTTCATTAATCTGTCTGTTTTCATCAAATTATTTTGTTTGCAAGTCTAGAATAATTTATTTGGGGAATATGTTCTATTGCATTTTTTTGGCAAACTGTTACTATATGGCATATTCTTTGCAATTTATTTAGTCTTGTTTCATATACCAGCAAGTAGGACATCATTATTCTTTTTTGGGATATGAAAGCAAGGTACTCTACAATTTATATGTTTTTCAAATGTTGAATATTCATATGTTGGTGTCTCATATTCTCCGCAATTTATTTGTTTATCAAATGTAGCTACTACTTTTGTTACTGACATTTCTGCACTAATAATCTAATTTTTTTTCTTGTCAGTTGAAGGATGGCAGGAAGAAGAATCACTAGATCTAGTTGTAACAACACACCCAGTCAACCTATTGCTGTCCCTCCATCCACAATTGTAGAAAATTGTGAGGATGAACCTACTCTACTGTCCAACAATATTGAAAATGATGTAACAATTGAAGAAAATGTTGAGGATGAACAGGAGAATAGGAAGTATGGACGTGGGCCTGCAAGTGAGCAAAGCCTACTTCCTAAGCAAGGGGAGCCACGTCACAAGGTCTAATGGGATTATGAAGGAAATGCTATTGGGGAGAATGGTGCCAAATTGAATCGTTATTGTCATATGCTAGCAAGGAAACCACACATATGGCATCTAGACTTGAAGTGGAACGAACAACCACAACAAGCTTTTGCAAATAGAAAATCATTTATTGAGGCCTCGGTAATCTTTTTCATAAAAAGACCAACAAATTGTATGATTGTTATATCTAAGTAATATTTTCAATGTTTTTGTAGAAATACTTCGATTTAGGCAGTCACCCTAATGCATGGAATCACATTGATGAACACATTAGCAAAGGGATATCAGTGTGGAGGGAGCGTGTAAAGAAAGATTACTATGAAAAGTACAAGATTGAACCAGAATTGATGATGAAGAAAGTTGAGAAAAATGCTTCCATAGATATGGACCAGTTTAAAAATCTTGTTAAAGAATGGGGAATCGAGAAGTCTAAGGTACAATGGTTTCATATAACTTGCATGTATACCTATCTACTTTTTCTAATTATATGGTTCTTATGGTTTAGAAAATTTCCGAGATCAATAAGGCAAACAGAGCAAAAAAAGTGACGGATCATACCACAGGATCAAAGCCATGGAGTTGTTATCGGGCAGAAATGGTATTAATAATGGACACTTGTCTTTCTTAGTAGGAGTTGAACATATAACATGGACAATTATTATGTTATCTATCATGTGTAGGTCAGTGAAGATCAACCCGTTGTGCCTCTTAACAAATTTTTGGAAAAGTTTACGACAAAAGCCCACAAGTGGTTAGAAAATAGATATTTGCTTTCCTATGATGTCTACAAAGCTACATATGCTTAGATATCTCAATTTAAGCTTTCCTTTTATGATGCTTTCTAATTACAGCTTCAAATCTCTGATATTGTGGAAAACCAAGTAGCAAACCAAGAAGAAATAGATCCTAGAAGTGTTGATAATCTAACACGTGATGCTTATTTGCAAGTTTTAAATCCTTCCAAAAAGGCTAGGATCCGAGGTGTTGGAATTGGGCACAAAGAGATAGGACATAGGGGAAAAGCTTCCCGTATAAGATATGAAATGCTTCTTGAGGAAAGCAAAGCAAAGGATGTATGTTCGATTAAAACTAAACTTGAACTATTAGTTACAACTGTTCGATTACATCGATGTTTGTAATTTATTTTCTATTTCAGGATAAACTTAAGGAACTTGAAGAAACACTAAATGGATTGAAGAACTCCGTTTCCCAAATAATGACTTGGTATAATCAATCACAGGTAACTTAGATTCAGTTGTCTATGTCAATGTAATATATAATTTTTTTTTGACATTGTTGATCTATTTGTTATAGGATGGTGGTATTAATGTTGATTGTGCAGCTGAATACCCCAATCAGAATACTACAAGTGTCTTACACATGCAAAGTGGCACAAATAGGTCAGGTGTGGGTTCTTTTCACATACAAGACAATACAAGTAGTGGTGCAGATGTAGGCATGTTTCCCAGGCAAAATAATTCAAGCGGGGATGGCTTAGGAAGACTTTCTAGACAGAGCAATTCAAGGGAGACTGGAGTAGGCATGCTTTCCATACAAGGCAATTCAAGGGAGAATGGAGTAGGCAGGCTTTCCATACAAGGCAATGGACATCCACTAATCTTTCAGCCACAGGTACCTCATAACAGCTATAGATTATTTTCAATATTCATACACATAAGAATATTAACATGTACACTTTATTAAAGGCTGCAGTTGAAAGTTGGTGCCCTACTTCTGGTAATAATTGACAAAGTCATCCTCAAATGCAGAACACACCAAGCACATCTTCATTGGTGTCTTTCACACCAAGAACTCAGTGTTTAAATTAGGTATTCAATACGTGCTTGATTAAACTTCTAGGGTATCCATCCATATATCTTGTACTTATACCAAATCATTATATATCAGAAACTCATATATATTTATTTATGTTCTCTCTTTTTTATAAAACAACTGCTTATGGGGCAGATTCCATTGTCCCAAATGGAGCACCATGATGTATAGAGGTCTATTTTATAAGCTTCCCACCAGGGATAGGCTGCATATCTATGGAATGTAGGTTGAAGACACTTTCCCTCTCTACAAGGAGATGGTGGAGTCACATAGCCATATTTTCTTTGATTGAAGATGCACCAAAAGGATGTAGAATATCACATGTCCTATAAAGGGTTGTGATTTGGGTGTCCCAAACAATCTTGACGATATTCTATCATGTCCTATAAAGGGTTATGGTTTGTTGGGGGTGTTGATGAACATCCAGTTCATGTTACTGTCATCTTGTTCAGCAATGTGCTCCTCCATCTCTTCCACAAAAGAATTTTGATGAGTCTCTCCATTGATTGGTTCATCTAGTAGCAGTTCATTGAGAAGTCATTGAGCAGTCATGTTTCCCATGTCAGCTCGAAAGAATAGGGTATTGGTGAAGATTTTATGCAGTATTCACATCATCCTTAGTGCATTTTTGCAACTTTTAACTGCCTTGAACTGTATCGATATCCTTTTGATAGTTTCTCCCACGTTTTGTCAGTGTAGAAACCATGACCTTAAGGTTTTTGTTGCTGCACATTTCCTTTGAGGTGTCTAGATCTTCAGGATCCCTTGGTAAGAAGAAGTTATCAAGTAGTTCCTTGTAAATGACTTCTGCTGGTTGTAGAACGACCTTGGGGGGAGTTTCAGTTGTAGTTGTAGTTTCTAGTTGTGCTAGTGTTTGACATCTTGTATTGGCAGGTTCTGATATCTTGGATACCTTTCTTGACTTGTCCGTGGGAGGAATATTGGGTGTCCTCCTCTTCTTGGGGTTTTGTATTTCCTTAGAGGGTGCATAAGCAATGGTCTTTTTTCCTTTTGACTTATTAGTGCTGGAAGACTCATCATTTCTGAATAATTCTTCATTGTTGCAGGACTCTTCAAAGATATTCTCTAGCATTAGTGTTGGAAGACTCATCATTTGCAGACTCATCATGTCTAGGAACTCAACACTCGAGGATTTTGCTAGAGACATAGAAAATTGATGGTTAGACTAGGTGAGGATCGGTTAGGCAGAAAATTGATGGTTAGGCAGAAAATTGATGGTTAGGCTAGGTGACTATCAAAGGTGGGTCTAGCACCACACCAGCTAGAAATGTTCAGTCAAGTTACAAGTATAGAAGGGAGGGGGAGGAAAATACAAACTTGTACATGATCTTATCTATAGCTTTAGCTATTTAAGAGAATAATCCAGCTGTACAAGAGAAGAATCAGTAATCCTGCCCCTTCGGATGAAACCAGAAGAGCATCCACACCAGTAGCCCACATATCTCTCCGGATGTATTAAACCACAATGAAGACTATAAATCCATCCCTGAAGAAAACAAACACAGCCCATTTAGTAGGTTCTCCATACGTAGACATTAGAAACAAATGGTGGCACAGATTTTTTAAGCAGTAAAAAATCTATAATACAGAAATAGGAATTTCTACTGAACCATTATAAGTAATAGCTCTTGAAGATGTTAAGCCAAGACACCTAAACGAACTAATTATCAATAGGTTAGCCATAGAATGTAGGCTAAGAAATGGAAAAGAAATGCTTTACTATTATGTCAAATACAACATGCATCAATATCAAGTTTCTTCCCAAATCAAATTTCAGAAAAGAGGTACACTGCAAAAGTACAAAGTAATTAGTTTATTGTAGAGGTCTTGAGGCTAGGCACATCAGGGTGTCTGGACTACTCATTTGTTCATCTTTCCACCAGAAACTAGCATTCTACATCAGTGAGAATTGTTGTTGTTGTGCCTTCAGGGTCAGATGTAGATATAAAGTCTAAAGATGCTGAACTGACTGAAGT
Organism: Alisma plantago-aquatica; assembly: GCA_963693085.1. Classification (NCBI taxonomy): domain Eukaryota; kingdom Viridiplantae; phylum Streptophyta; class Magnoliopsida; order Alismatales; family Alismataceae; genus Alisma; species Alisma plantago-aquatica. The sequence continues at coordinate 1,124,923,886 of OY856409.1, read as the reverse complement.
AAGACTCAACTAAACCAAAATGGTACTAAGCATAATGATCAAACCCTAACCTCATGCAATTTTTGTAAATCTTTCTGTAATAACTAGTATGGTACCATCTAAATATAGTTGAAACAATATAACTCAGAAATGAGAGATTATAGAAACAAAGAGACTGGCCTTCTAGATTCCAAAACCAAAGTTAATTTGACTAACATTATTCACTCAAACATTATGGAATTTTACGTACTCAAGGCTACTAAAAGGGCTCAGGTAGAGTGGATTCTGGTTTTAATTTAGTCTGTGACGTTGTGTTGCTAGATCTCTATTATAAGTGGGCCATTAATTTGTAGGTTGTTACCCCAATTATGAATCCTGCTGGAATCGGATTTGTTTTTTGATGTTTCTAAGAATTTGGAAGAGGTTGTTATTCATGGAAATGGTTTCTTTGCTGGTGGTCCATTATACACTCCGAGTTTCCTTCCGGTTCCTAGTTACAAGCATGCCTTTTTGATCTACAATCAAGGACAATGGGCCACCCCATATGAAAACAGCTAAGTAAAATTCCTACTTTTCTAGATATGATTCTAACCTATTTTGACTCTTTCTCTCTTTTGTAAAATTCCTACTTTGCTATAAGTTCAATAGCTTTCAGCAGGAGTAAAGCACGGATCCTACTGGGTATAAACTGTATATACAATGTGTTATTATAGGTCATATTAGCATATATAATAAATTATCCTTAACACAGATAATTCTTAAAATGCTGGACCTATATAGAAATGACCTAGAATGTGTTTCACATGAAACACCCACATTACTGGACCTATATACATTCTAGGTTTCATTCCTAGAATATAATATGCTGGACTTTCCACATTACTGTATCTTGTCCCCTCGTTTAATATGCTACACATTGTTGTTTGACCTATATAAGGTGTATACATTACTATATGACATGTTTGTTTTATCATAATAGACTTGTATAAGGACAATTCTAGGATAATAGTTTAAGCCAGTTTCCTTTCCAGTAGCTTTCATATGATATCCTTTAACTTATGATAATTATCCTTAACACAGATAATTCTTAAACTGTTGAGTAGTCCCTTGTATATATTCACATTACACAGAAATAATGTCCTAATACTTAGACTACTCAGCAGCTTAGCCAAGGGAAAACCTAAAAGCTGACAGTGTTACCCCTGCTATCCATTAAAACATAGTTGTAACCTTATACATGTGGTTTAACAATAATAGCCCTTTATTCCACATGCAATGATTACCTTTGAATACCATATTTTAGCCCCTGCTACCCAATTTCATACAGGTGGTTTATTAAACCAAATGTATAAGGTTACAACTCCTTTACTGGGTTGATCAAATAGCAATGTTCATTACATGTCCCTTACAAGATACATATCGTGTAGTATAGATACTGGCTTGTTTAAACAACCAAAAAGGTGATAGCACTAAAGTCCAAGGATATCATGTGCATAAACACCCACAAACCACATCACCAAGGATCAATCTACTGCTAAACCTATGGACTTAAGGTTAAGGGGAAAGAATTCTTATGGCACTATGTTGCTTTACCAGTAGGTTTAGTAGGGAAACTAATATTAAAACATATTACTTCTTACATTTTGTTTGACACAAAGGGACTGGTTATTGTGTACTATTTACCACTGAGTTTTTTTTAATTATGTACTATTTACTAAGTTCAATCATAATTTTAGTTTACGGGTGCATGTTGTTGCTATGTTGGCTCACTTACATTTATCGCTACTTCGCACTCACTCTGATTCCTTTTTGTACTTATATTGATAGGGTAGAATTACTTTTAATGATGGATTTCGACAGACAATGCACCTTGGAGTTGACCAAAACCGAAATATAAGGGTAAGTTATTTGTTGTACTATGATTTATGTATAAACTTTAAATTCTATTAATATAATGATTTGTCATTTTTAGGAGAAGAATATTCAAGTACCTAACCGTATGAGGCCTGGCATTGATGAAGAGCACCACACCATTTGAAGGAATATGGAGACATTATAGATCTTAAGAGTTTCTAGCATGATATGTTGATTGTCATCAATTTCAAATTTTAGAACCATATGTACTCTTTATTTATATCAACGTTGAGCACGCAATGTATGGATAATATTTTGCTTCAATAACAAAAATTGGTTTGAGGTGATTAAACATTTTTATGTGTCATTTTGGTGTTGAATCTTCTTATGATGTCATGTGAATTAGTATAAAAATATTGCTTGAGGTTATGTATACAAAGTTTTCATTTAAAATTTGATATTCACTATAGTAACAATTAACTAACATTTAATAAATCATTCAATAATCAATAACCAAATCATTTACAGTAGTCCCTCATAAATATATTGATGAAGGTCCAGATTGACCATCAAAATTGCATTGATGACGACCACATAGCCCCTCAAAAATAATATTAATGAAGGCATTATCCCTTCAAAAATATATTCTCCAGGACCATCAAGTCCCTCAAAATTGTATTTATGAGAACTAAACATGCCCTCAATAATGTTATTATGAAGGCTAAATAGTCCCTCAAAAATGTATTTATGAAGGCTAAATAGTCCCTCAAAAATGTATTTATGAAGGCTAAATAGTCCCTCAATATAACATTCTTGAGGGTCAGTTGGTCCGTGACAGTTGTATTCGTGAGGGCCACTGGTATTTGTCACGTGAGTTCTCTTCACGGACCATTTGTGAGGGCCACACTCACAACCGTCCCTATTTGTGAGGGCCTGTAGAGAGGGGTTTGTGACAGGACTCACTCGTGAATAATGACCCAATTTTTACTAGTGAATATTCATCGTTAATACAAGATTCACCATAATTAATGGTATTTTAGGTCCAAATTAGGGTTTGGCCAAATATATGTTCAAACAACTTAGAACTTGTGTCTGATATTTTCCTACTGATCAGGAGGTCATAACAAAAGTCTGGTCTAATTCTTGTATTTTTCTGATGACTGGTGTATTTTATAGATTTAAAATGAGTTTAAAGCATTTAATTATGCATTTATGAGGAAAAGTCTAATATACATCAATAATACTAAGATCTGAGTCTACATATAGTCTCTTTACCATATTGGGTTCAAAAGGAATTTTCTAGAATTTTACATCAGTTGGATAGTATTTATTCTAATTATATGAAGCCCATAAAGGAGTATCATAAACTAAACTAAATATCATCAACAAACATGTCTTAAAACTCTGATCTAAAGGTTTCATAAGAAAGAGAGCATTTTTTCTGAGTCTATGGGTATTTTTGAAGGATTTATTGGTCAAGATAGTTATTTTTAAACATATTTCCAAGATCGAGTCAAATTCTGAAAATTTAAAAGAAATTTACCTTTTCAAATTAGAATAAGTCGTCAGATCTTCAAACCTGGTTCTTTCATATCGTGTCACATCATCCACAGATCATCTGGATGAACCAGACAGCTAGTGGCCAAGGTCATCCGACTCCCCCACCCCTTCTCGCACGTGGTGTACGCATGAGGGTCTCTCCGGACCAAGATAGCTATTTTTAAATATATTTCCAAGATCTAGTCAAATTCTGGGAATTTAAAAGAAATTTACCTTTTCAAATTAGAATGAGATGTTAGATCTTCAAACCCGGCTCCTTCAGATCATTCCACATCATCGGCTGGATGAACCAGGCGGCTAGTGGCCCAGGTCATCCGACAACCCACACGCCACCCCCCCCCATACTCTCCTCTTCTCGCACGCGGTGTACACACGAGGGTCTGCTCCAGACCAGGTCACTGCCGCATAGGAAAACGCCGACGGAGATGAAGCTGCTCCAGGTCTCGGTGGTTGCGGATGATCCGTATTACAAATCCGACGTTGAAGGAAGCTCTGCATCTTTTTCTATTTGATGTAGGAAGACTTACGGCCAGCATTGAAGATAAAATAGCAAGTATTAAAGACAAATCCTAGTTTGTCAAGATTTTCCAAAACCAACGTCTGATGTCAGAAAAAACTCTGTAATACCTTTTCGGAAAGGGAAACGGGCCAATAAAGGCAAATCACAGCTTTGCTACGAGGTATGCCCTCAAAACAGGATTCGAGTCCGTTTCAGCCTCAGAAATAGTAGTTTTGTATTTTAACAATTTCTTTTTTTCTTTTTGTTTTAATTCTATGAGGAAAGTAATTGCATTAGGATTAGGATCAAGATTTTCCCTACTTGTATAAATACACCCTCATTTGTAGCCTTCAAGGCATCTCTTATCGTTTAATAAAATTCAAGACTTTCTCTCTCTCTGGTGGATTCCAGTTCCCTGGTGGATTCCGGGTTGTCTTCCCCAAGTTCTGCGCTTGCAAACTTGGTTATCTTTTAGGATTTTAGCGCTTGCTTTAATCTTGTTCTTCCGCACTGCGTCAGGTGGTATCAGAGCAGGCCTTCTCCTGTTCTTTTTCATCTCGGCCATGGCAGACAAACCAGCAATCAAAGCAGATATTGAGAGTATGACCGTGGCTTTTACCACGACTCTCATTAATCTGATTGAGCAGATGGCGGCGTTTACGGCAGCAGTCACGAACAACAACAACAACAACAACAACAATGCCAACAACAACAATAACCATGGTCATGGACGACAAGACAGGAGAGCGGAACCATATCGGTTCCCGCGAGGTGGCAACAACGCTGGAAACTCGAGTTCTGAAGAAGAAGAAGTCGAGGAGGAAGAACCGGCAGGCCAAGGCAACCAACGAAGCAATCAAGACTATCGTGTAAAGGCTGATATTCCCTTGTTCTACGGGACTATGGGAGTAGAGGAATTTCTAGATTGGCAAATTGACGTTGGCCGTTTCTTTGACGTCATGGAGGTTCCTGAACATAAGCAAGTTAAGATGGTGGCGATCCAGTTGAAGAGCACGGCCGCCGTATGGTGGGACCGACTTATCCTTCAAAGGCAGCGACAACAGAAAGGACCAGTTCGTACCTGGCGGAGGATGAAGCAACTCATGCTTGAACGATTTCTACCTAAAGATTATGAACAAATCCTCTACAAGATGTACATCGAGTGCGTTCAAGGCAGATGAACGGTGACGGAGTACACAACTGAATTCCTCCGTTATTCAGAACGTAACGAACTGGGAGAATCGGAGAATCAAAAGGTGGCTCGATACATTAGCGGACTAAAAAGCTCTATACAAGAGAAGATGGGGTTACAAACTGTATGGACTGTGACTGAAGCATCCAGTCTTGCATTGAAGACCGAATTGATGGAGAAAAGTCCATGTGATTTCTCATCTTTTAGGAAAATTGCTCCCCAATTCAACTTCGATTCCAATAGCAGCAAGGAGAAGAGTACGACCTGAGATTCGATTCTTGGATCCAAGGAGGGTGGCAGTTCTAGCGGAGCACAGAAGGGTAAAGCACCTGCCCATAAACCAGAAAATCCATATGCCAAACCCTCAGGCGACACATGTTATCGATGTGGCGGAAAGGGACATAGATCTAATGTATGTCCAACAAGGAGAGTTGTTGCTATCCTGAACGACAAAGAAGATGACGAAGATCATGACGAGTATACAGATGTCGAGTTTGCAGAAGAAGAATCTGAGGAACAACTAAATTTTGTGTTGCAGTGGACCTTATTTGCATCCATAGAGGAAGGGCAGCGCAAAAATCTATTCAAAACTCATTGTTCTGTCAAAAACAAAGTCTGCAATGTGATCGTTGATAATGGAAGCACTGAAAATCTAGTTTTGCAGAAACTAGTCGACTACATGCAACTCCCGACGCTCCCCATGAGAAACCCTATACTCTGGGATGGGTAAGTAGTGGTTCTCAACTTCGAGTTACATTATCCTGCAGAGTTCCTATCTCAATCGGGAAGCACTACAAGGAGGAAGTTCTATGTGACGTCCTAGACATGGATGTCTGCCATATCCTACTTGGTAGACCATGGCAGTATGATAATGATATCACATATCGGGGACGGGATAATGTGTTGATGTTCACGTGGAACAAACACAAAATCGCCATGGCTCATGTATTACACTTTGTTAGGAAGCCAGAAGAGAAGAAATCAAGTTTCTTAGTAATGACTCAAGATGACAAGGAAATTGACGAAGATGTGAAAGATTCAGAATGTTTCTATCCAGTAGTAGTCAAAGGGCTTCTAAGTGCGGAGAAGGAACAAGAGACGATTCCAGAAGAAGTGATGGAAGTTCTGAAAGATTTCAAAGAGTTGATTGCTGAAGAATTGCCAAACGAATTGCCTCCTATGCGGGATATTCAACATCAAATTGATCTGATTCCTGGTTCAAGTCTGCCAAACCTCCCTCATTACCGCATGAGTCCTAAGGAGAATGAGATTCTAATAGAGCAGATTGAAGATTTGTTGAAGAAAGGATTCATTCGTGAGAGTATGAGTCCTTGTGCAATCCATGTCCTCCTGGTCCCAAAGAAGAACAACCAATGGAGGATGTGCGTTGACAGCAGGGCCATCAACAAAATAACCATCAAGTATCACTTCCCAATTCCTCGATTAGAAGACATGATTGACGAGTTATCCAGTGCTAAATTATTCTCAAAGATAGACTTGCGAAGCGGTTATCATCAGATCCAGATCAGACCAGGAGACGAGTGGAAGACGGCTTTCAAGAGCAAGGATGGACTGTTTGAGTGGACGGTGATGCCTTTCGGGTTATCCAACGCTCCTAGCACTTTCATGAGATTAATGAACCAGGTGTTGCGGCTGTTTATTGGTTCGTCTGTGGTGGTCTACTTCGACGATATTCTGATCTATAGCAAGACCAAGAACGATCACCTGGGGCATGTCAGACAAGTGATGCAAGTCCTGCAAGAAAATCAATTGTACATCAACCTCAAGAAGTGCATATTCAGTACCAACAAATTACTCTTTTTGGGTTTTGTTGTTGGTGAGGATGGGATTCAAGTGGATGAAGAAAAGGTGAGAGCAATCAGGGATTGGCCTGCACCTAAATCTATTACCGAAGTCCGAAGCTTTCATGGTCTGGCCACTTTCTACAGGAGATTTATTCGGGATTTCAGCACCATCATCGCCCCTATTACTGAGTGCTTAAAGAAAGGAAAATTCAAGTGGGGATTTGAACAAGATCAGAGTTTTTCTTTGATTAAAGAAAAGTTTTGTACGGCTCCATTATTGGCACTTCCTGATTTTGACAAAGTCTTTCAAGTTGAATGTGATGCCAGCAGAATTGGCATAGGAGCTGTCTTATCTCAAGAGAAGAGACCTGTGGCTTTCTTCAGTGAGAAGTTAAGCGAGGCACTCCAGAAGTGGAGTACCTATGATCAGGAGTTCTACGCTGTCTTTAGGGCTCTCCATCAATGGGAACATTATTTAGTGCATCGGGAATTTATCTTATTCACTGACCACCAAGCATTGAAATTCCTCCATAGCCAGAAAGTGATCAATAAGATGCATGCTAGGTGGGTGAGTTACCTACAAAAGTTTCCTTTTATCATACAACATAAGTCTGGGACGCTCAACAAGGTGGCAGATGCATTGAGTCGAAGAGCCTCTCTACTGGTCACCCTCTCTCAAGAGATCATAGACTTCGAGTGTCTAAGAGATTTGTACAATGAAGATGCTGATTACAAAGAGATATGGGACAAGTGCAACAACAGACACCCTTGTGCATATTTTCATATCAAAGATGGGTACCTCTTCAAAGGAGATGTGTTGTGCATTCCTTGCTCATCTTTGAGAGAGAAGTTGATTTGAGATCTTCATAGCGGTGGACTTAGCGGACATCTGGGCAGAGACAAGACTATTGCTAGCCTGGAGGAAAGATATTACTGGCCACACTTGAGGAGAGACGTCAGCGCCATAGTCAGAAGATGTTATACTTGTCAAGTTTCAAAAGGACAATCTCAAAATACTGGACTTTACATGCCTTTGCCTATTCCTGATGATATTTGGCAAGACTTGACGATGGACTTTGTGTTGGGATTACCCCGTACACAAAGAGGCATGGATTCAGTGTTCGTGGTGGTGGACAGGTTTTCCAAGATGACACACTTCATAACATGCAAGAAAACGGATGATGCATCTAACATTGCCAAGCTATTCTTTAAGGAGATTGTGCGTCTCCACGGGGTTCCTAAATCAATCACGTCAGATAGGGATACAAAATTTATTAGTCACTTCTGGATTACACTTTGGAGATTATTTAGGACCACGCTGAAAAGAAGTTCTACTGCTCATCCGCAGACTGATGGACAAACTGAAGTAACAAATAGGACTTTGGGTAACATGATCCGAAGTGTTTGTGAAGACAAGCCGAAGCAGTGGGATTTAGCTTTGCCTCAGATTGAGTTCGCATACAATAGCGTCGAGCACTCTGCTACAAGAAGATCCCCATTCTCTGTGGTTTACACTTCAGTTCCAAGGCATGTAGTTGACCTGGTTAAACTCCCCAAGACACATGATACTAGTACAGCGGCCAAAACTGTGGCAGGGGAGATTGTTGCTATAAAGGAAGATGTCAAAGTTAGGTTCGAAGCTACTCGGAAGAAGAACAAGTCTGCGGCTGACAAGAAAAGAAGAGTTAAAGTTTTCAAAGAAGGCGATTCTGTGATGATTTTTTTTGCGAAAAGAGAGGTATCTCATTGGTACTTACAATAAGTTGCAACCACGCAAGTACGGTCCATTCAAAATAACGCGAAAGATCAATGACAGCGCTTATGTTGTGGCACTTCCTGAAGACATGAACATATCCAACACCTTTAATGTTGCTGATATTCATGAGTACCATGCAGATGAGGCCCTATATCCAGAAGAGAACTCGTTGTCGAGTTCTTCTGAGGTGGAGGAGACTGATGTAGGAAGACTTGCGGCCAGCATTGAAGATAAAATAGCAAGTATTAAAGACAAATCCCAGTTTGTCAAGATTTTCCAAAACCAACGTCCGAGGTCAGAAAAAACTTCGTAATACCTTTTCGGAAAGGGAAACGGGCCAATAAAGGTAAATCGTAGCTTTGCTGCGAGGTATGCCCTCAAAACGGGATTCGAGTCCGTTTCAGCCTCAGAAATAGTAGTTTTGTATTTTAACAATTTTTTTCTTTTTGTTTTAATTCTATGAAGAAAAAAGTAATTGCATTAGAATTAGAATCAGAATTTTCATTAGGATTGGAATCAGAATTTTCCCTAATTCAAATACTTGTAGCCGGCATCTCTTATTGTTTAATAAAATCTCTGGTGATTACAGTTCCCTAGTAGATTCACTGCGTCACTGTTCCTTCTCGTCGCCCGTCAGGATCAGATTCGCCATCACGGTGGGTAAGAACGGTGTGATATCTGGTCTTCTAGGTTGGGTTGCTCTGCGGCCCTGCCGCCACCTACTCATCATATTGCTTGGCAGGAAGTTCGTCGGATAAGGGGTCATCTCTATGGTGCGTTCTCTACCCCGTATCCTGCCTCTCCTTCATGCAGGTGCTCTGATCATCCACCGGGTCCGGTGTTTTGTTCTCCAGACAGAGCGCCGCCGCCCATCTGGCCTCCGGCAAGGGGCAGAAGGATGTTGGTCTCCTCGCAAGATCCTAAGGGCAAGAAAGGCTCGAGACGCCTCTGGGTTGACCCTTATTCCTCTCTTGCCTCTGTGCTCTGCAAAGCTTCTCCAATGTGGTGAGGAGGTCAGGAAGCGCCGCCCGAAACCCCTTCCTCAACAGGTGACAGAGGATCTCGACGGTCAGGAAGATCACAACTGCAGGGGTTTCCTATCATCTGGGATAAATGCTAAGAAATACTGAATATTTCCCTGGCTGGAGAGCGGCGGGGACTCGAGTTTACCCACGTGCTACTATACACCTGATCGGAGGGTGTTTAGATCCTACAACTGCGGTGATTTCAACTGGCCCAGCCAAAAATCCCCTCTCCTTGTGATGACTATGTCTTCAGGTCTAGAAAAAATGCCACTTGCTCATTACTTTTCGGAGCTAGTGGCACAGATTTAAATTCACCCCACAAAGATATTCAATATACATATCAATCATTAATTTGATATTTTAGAACCTAAATAACTTGATTTGAGAGCATCATTTCTCCTTCAAAATTTTACCACAAACAGATCATCATTTAAAATACTTTATACTACTTATGAAAATGTGAGTACCTGATCATGGACTAAATTCTCTCAATAACCTCATAACGAAGTGTAAAAACCTTAAATACAATTCAAATGATCATAAAATCTTGATCCTACAAGTCCAGAAACACTTGTTATGATACTAACATACCTCAAATTTCACTAATATATTACTTGAGTCCATTGATACTATTCAGTGGGCACCTTGCCTCACATGTACTCAAATCGACTAAAAAAATAGGCTTATATCATAATTGAACTGAACTCAATATCATAATCACTAATCACATCCTTATTCCTACCTTTTAAGGGGATGATATGGATGATAAGTGGACTACGTCAAGGTTGACTAGATATGGACGAAACTTACTAGACAACCCAGATATAAGTCCAGTGTGTCTAAGGCTACCATTGTTCATCCTGGCCTGTAGAGAATTATGCACAAAATCATTGCCAACATTTTCCTTACCAAATTAGAGACTGGCAACATTTACTAAGAGGAGCTTTACATCCTAACTTGTATCATGGAGGGGAAATTTGTCATCATTGGCAAGTTGTTGATTGAAATATGGATATTTATAGCAACCTTTCCATAAAAGAATTGTTGCATGGGAATCTTTATCAATCTTATCTACTAGAGTTGTGGGCATCTCGACATCCTCAAGAGTTTTATGAAAACCAAAAGCAAGTGCCTTGTCAACGCAAAATATCTAATATACACCATCACTCTTGTAAGTTGAAATGGAAAGCTCCGTTATCATTTCATGAGGATGATTATTTGAATCTCTCTATTGGAATTCAGAGATTATGATGCACAAAAACTTTTCTATATGGAAGCTGAACTTAGTAAATTTCCCATCTAGTCGAGAGGATCTACTTCAACCCCAACACACATCCACCCTAAGTCATCCTCTAGGCCCCAAACCCCAATAGTGCCATGAGGCCTATCTCTATCTTCGAAGACTCATAAGGGAGTTACCAAGATGAAATCAAGCATCAAATACTTGAGGTACCCTTACTTGCATCCAATCTGACCCATATAAGAAACATGGATGTTCCCACAAAGAAACAAGTCAATGTGGAGGACTCAAGGGCCTAGAGCCCTAGCCCCAAGATAGTCACATCTTCATCGCCTCTAGTTGTTGCCACTACATCTGTGCTAGTATGACATGCATGCCCTCCTTTAGCCCCATCTTCCAGGATGTCCATACTATGCCCTCTAGCCTACCTCGACAACAGAGACAACAATAGGTTGGCCCTTCTAGAACTCATGTTGCCCCATACAAGGTGTCATCTTCCCTACCATCACCTCACATCACTCTTCTGATATGGTTTACCCTGACATCCACAGCCAAGGTTTTGGCAGTGAATTCAACATCTTACGAGAGTTAATAACACATCACATAAAAGTTATCACTAATCTCAAAATAGACTTTTTCACTTTGTCTTACTAGGTTTCTAAGCTCATTAACGCCATCTTGGAGTTACAACAATTGCCACATCAAGTATTAGCCTTAGAATGCAAGGTCGACACCTTGGACGCACTCCCTTAGAAAATGACAGAAATGTTAGCCTTACAACGGAAGATGCATAATGTATGGAAGGCCAAGGAGGACACTCTTTAGAAAAAGATAGAAAAGCATGTTACCAAGCAACAACATAGGCTCACACAATTGGCATGATGCACAGCAGGGGTCATGTCTCCGCCATCTTCATCTTCACTCGAGAAATCTGATATCTAAAATATATCAAGAGAAGTATGGGACAAGTAGGGATGCTTTTCCTTTGATAATTTGGCTACATCTTCTACAACTTTTTAGTCTCATGTATACCAGAGACTCTTATGACTAGTAACAGTCTGAAAACTGCTACTCTAATATGATGGTTCATAAATATATGCAAGAAATATCGCCCCCTCGGTTGCTCCTCCTCAAAACCCTCTAGTACACATTACCATAGGAATAAGATGCTTCTCTAGAACCCATGCATGTCAACCTTCTAAGGACATCCATGCTCATTTCTTTGATGACGATGTGTCACTTTCGCAGCTTCATCTAGACAACAATTTCTTTGACAAAGACCTGATGTAGATTCGGAATGATATTCCACTAAGGGATGATATTCATCCAAATCATCTACATTAACATATTGATTTATAGGGAGTTGTTTCCTTGGGCATCAACAAAGAAGATCATACACTACATTCTGATGCTAGCATCCCAATAGATGACGGTTATGCTTCCTCAGATGAAGATAATGGCGATCTTAATTAAATCTATTTTATCCAACGTAGATCCACGACCACACAATCCTATCTTCTCTAAACTAACATTTCTCCTTCCCCCATAACTCCCCAAAAAATGAAGGATATGGATCTTGACTGTCTATAACGGATGAAGGTTCAAGATTTCTATGTCTTCATGATATTATGGATGATAAGATGTACGAGAACCAAGTTATCTATCACAACGGGACCCAATCTCTTGCTAGACATGCACTACACTGTATCTTCTATAGTCTTGTCAAGGTTAACAAACGTCTCCTCACGGTGTTGGTATCCATGATTTTAGAAGATTTGATGCCCAATAACAAAGAGTGGCCATACTACAATGCCACACCATCTCTCACATATTGTCTATACAAGAATTGTTTGACTATGTTGACTGTTGAGACCCCTAGAGCAATGATAAATGCCAAAAACATAAGAAATATACTTTGCCTTTTCGTTATAAGGGCTTTTAGATTTTATGTATCATTGATTTTGTCAATAGTAGATCATGTTGCAAAGATTTACATAATGCCAACATGCAATTTTGTGATCTCAGAGCTGAAAAGATACTACATATTCATGTTCAACTACAATGTGTAATATGGAAATGCCTACTATAAAACCAATTGGACCAACTATGTTTTCGATACATTAGTCCATCAGCAAAATACAGAGAAAGGTGACTATGCTTTTATAATCCTCCGAGTCATGAATGCCCTTAATCATGGCATTTTGGTCATGAATCTAGACCCAAAAGATTTTACCGCATTACGGGGAGATATGCGATGGAGGTCATCCATAATTGTCATTTATTCATGGATCCCAAGCTTCCCAAAAATTTAAAGGATATTTATCCTCTTATTGACAGGCCTCCCAAAGTTTCCTTTCGTCAAGTCCTTCATGAAGAAGTTGAACAAGCCTTAATATCCAAGAAAGGAACCACTTCAACTTGAGAAGAGCCACCCTTCCAAACTTTTTTCACAATCGCTCAAAACTATATCTGCTATGACACATGCTCGGAAGTCCATCAGAATGTTTGATATGTTGGACGAGCCCAATCCATTTCCTATTTATGGGCCAAAATGACTATTGAAACTTTAAAATGAGTGTCTAATGTGACCTCTCCTAGAGAGACCTCAATCTGATGCAAGGTTATCAGATGATGGATCTAGTTGTGTTATATTTTGCTACAACTACCTACTAGTTAGGGACACACTCAAATTAGGCAGTTATCTATGACATGGCCTTATGGATGCTTACCAATATATTCTAGACCACGACTTAGACAATGTTTGTATGGCCGGTCTGGATTGCATGAGCAACCTTCATGCAGAAACCAACTCCGGAGACAGGGAGTTGCTAATTTAGAAGTTATAACTAATCTTCTAAGATACATATTTTGATATCTACTCCATGACCATCATTGGATGCTACTTGTAGTTTTCACTTGAGACCACTGGGTTGTCTTTTCAATAGCTCAGATTCACTTCTCAATCTAGTGAGTCTTCAAAATTTTACACAAGCCCAGAGTGAAATTGAACACATAGCCTACTCATGTGCATGAGATTTGGTTCCCCTCATTTGTTAGAATGGAGATGGTTACATCTCTCAAGGGAACCAAAAATATTGAAAACCTTAGTCCTACCTTCACAATCCTCAACAATGACATCTATTAAATGACTGCCAGTTTCACATCTTGTTTTGGATGCATTCTCTTTCTGTAACGACCCTCAAAATTCAGTCCCAAATTTTTTATGTTTAATAAAGGTGAAACCCTAGGTTGAATGAATTTTCTTACATTTGTTCATTTAAGTGGATACCATGCTTAAGTAGTATGTCAGAACGAGTTTAGAATACATCAAGATACTATGTGAACATTTAATTTGATTCATCAACACTTATACACATCAATGTCAATTAACACACAAAACCTAACCCTAATTATGCAATGGTGACAAGTTGGGATTGAATGATAGTTTGGGCCCACATACATGTATGTTGCATCCCACTAATTGTTGTATGAGTAGATAATAGAATAATAGAGCTTTCCCCGATTTTTGGTAATACAATTCCTTTTTAGTGATCATCAATGTGTTAATTACCCTAAGTAGCCAATAATGTAAAACACATGTTTTCCTAATTCATATCCAAAATCTAATTATATAATTATATTCCTCATGGTCGATTTAGCCTACCTATAAATTTTGGTTGGATTTGGATAACCCTTGATGCTCCAAATGATATTAGGACAAGTGGGAGATAATGATGATTTATGATTAATCCTTTAATAATGTATAGATAATCATCCTAGTTTATCCCAAAGTTCAGAATATTTAGCCTTGCCCGGCCTGTCACACGATGCTTAGGAGGATAGGGCTCTTAGTGAGCCGTTGGATGATGATCGGAGGGTAAGGCATTCGTCCCCTACCTCGCGCAAAGTCCGCGCAGGGAAGGGAACAGAATCCCGACCCCGATGGCCTACGATAACCCAACCCTCCCTCAACGATTTTCCGTTATCTCGACTCCAATGAAATCAGGAGATCATTGTGATCCTATCGAGCCCTAACTCACTCCATATAAGCGCCTAACGCAAAATCACCCAATTCACTCTCCTTCTTCAGTCCACGGTGCCGCAATCCCCATGCCAAGAAGGTTCATCGGACCAAGGTCTAGCTACCCAGAAAGCAAGGACGGCTATCAAGTAAGCTTCCTCCACCTTCAATTTAGACCGAGCCTAGCTGAGGAACAGCCGCAGATTTGATCTACCTCGGCGACACCGACGAGCTCGAGCGGGAGGATTAGTGCCTCCCAGTTCGATTCTTCTTCAGGTAACCATCGCCATGCCCTGTTCTACAATTTCCTCATCTCGTTAGGTCGTGCAAACCACCATAGTGGTGTACCCTTGAAACCAGATTTTTTCTGTACAACTCCATCTCCGGCCAGGCTTCTCGGCCATGCTCATGCCACGGGAACCCCTTCACTATCCTCTACAGATCAATCCAAAGCTTTTTATTCCCTCAGTTATTCTGTTCTGTTATTATTTGATCGGAGCCCTTTGTCGATTTGGGTCCCCTATTCTGGCCATGGCGGTAGTAACAATGGGGGAACTGGTTCTCGTTTGGTTTTGGTTTTCCTTGTATCGACTTCGGCCATCCCACTTGTTTCCTTTTTCCAGATACAGAACACTCGTTATTGTTGTAGATAATGGCCTCGGTCTCTCCTGTACCTCTTGTGCCATGTCTGCGGCATGGCGTTGGAGCAGATGAACAACTCAACGCCTCACCCAAGGCTCAATGGGTTCGCCTCAGTTCAAGGAATGATCCTCAATTCTCCTTTTCTTCTCAGACATCGAGTCTTCCAAGTTCTGATTGGAGTTTGGAACTCCATGGAGGTTCTTCGCGCACCATGGACAAATGAATAAGAAACCAGACACTGAAATTACTTGCAGACCCTCACAATTTCAATATCAGTGTCACACTACCATGGGTAATTGTGTCTTTTATCCAGGTTATCTTGATATAAATCGCATATTCATATTGGTGAGCATTTGACTGCTGTGTCCTGTCACGCCTGTTGTCTTAGATTTATAAAGTGAGGGCAAATTCGTCTTTTGAACCCTGATTTCCGAATTTTCCCAGAAATGTCTTAAATGATTTTCCTCACCTCTGATTGGTCATAATATATCTGATCTTGACAAATTCATAGAAAATGCTACAGGTGTCAGATGACAATGACCCATATATGGATTTTGCTCAGTTTTTTGAGATCTAGATGATGGATAAGGTTCCAATTCCTATTTTGTCTTGATTTTCACAAAACATCAGACTTTGTGTAATTAGGATTTAACAAGCCATTAAACTCTAGAAATGAAGTTATGGATTATCCATTAATGAATGATTATTGAACTAACAGGGTGATTAGGGTTCCATCAACCCAAAGAAAACAACTAAGATCTCTCCTATGAGAGAGGTAAGCGGATTCATACACTTTGAGTATTTAATATAAATTTTCAATCGCTTTGTGTTTATTAAATCATGATGATCAAGTTAAACTATGTGCGTAACCATGTACTTCAATTGGGGTACTTCTTTCTATAATGTTATTATACGATTCTTATGCTTTCAAGTTCTGTCTCCAAGAATTCATGTTATGATTATGGAAATCCAATTAAAGTTAATTATGTCAAGTTAATGACAAATCATGTAATAGGTTGTATTATGTTGTTCTCATCATGATAATGTTGATCCTACGTGCCTTATGAGAACCATTGGTGCAATTAATATCGAGGATACTATAATCAACCACCAAGATTTAGTTATGTGAATCCAAATCTATTGTTCAATTAGTATCACGTTTTTGTTTTTGTTTTCCCAATTATTATTTTGTCACAATAATACTCAATGCCGCTTACTCTAACGTTCTTTTATTGCATGCATGGCTGGGGGCGCGATGCCCGCAGGTTCAAGGAAACTTCCAAAATAAATCCCTATGAAGGTCAACTAAAGGAATAGATTGAGGTTGATAAGATACTCACATGGTGGGGTGCCATCTGCGATAGGATATCCTAAAGAGTATAGATAATCTCATGTATGTCTTCCATCTGCGATAGGAGATCCTAAAGAGTATAGATAATCTCGTGTATGTCTTCCATCTGCGATAGGAGATCCTAAAGAGTATAGATAATCTCATGTATGTCTTCAATAATGTCTAATCATGTATGTATTAGTTAGTTTCAGTTCAAGAACTCACTTATGAACAATGTGTACATTAAGTTTAATATCTATGCATGGTTATTGTTAACTTTATTTACAATGTCTATCGTTGTTGTGGCATCCCTTTGAGCTATAGTAACCCATGTTATGGAAAACATGGGTGTTGCTTCCGTTGACACATGTATGCTTAAGGGGGTGTTACACTTTCTATCCTTCATGTCGCAATTTAATAACTTCATGCTGAGAATTATTTTAAGAGGGAGATAAGATATGATGCTCCTCCAATCTAAATGAACTAGTGAAGAACACTACTAGAGAGACTATCAACAAATCTCACCTGAATCCATTTCTTTTCATTCTAATTTTTTTCCACTCTAAGGATAGTGTGTGTTGTATGTTTTGGTGGTGTAATCTGGTGATATAGGTATAATCGTACTAAATACTTCTCATTTTGTTCTTTCTTTATTTATTTGCTTACTTTTCTTCCAAATTTTCTTTTACTTTTCTTATGTACACAATGAAGAAGATCATTTGCCTCATGTAGATCATTATATGTTTGCATCACACAACTATTTCCACATGAATCCAATGTGAATAAAAGAGTCGAGATAATTTTTCAATTATCAAATCTGGTGGTGATACTACTTTTTATATCTTTCTCTAATCAAGATACTATAGTTTTGCTAACTTGATTTAAATCTCAGAACATCATCAAAGGATTCTTGCTTAATACGCATAATATAAATGATAGACTCATATTCAATTAGTGATACTCTCATGGATAAATAAAGAGCTATTTTTTCATCCACTCCACATTCATGCCATAACAAACCCCACAAAGAGTTAGGGAAAATAGTGTGTGAATAAAATTAGAGAGTTGTGCCCTTCTTTAGTCAAAAAACTATACAAATAGCATACAAGTTTTGCTCAATAACAAATATGTGTCGCACTCGATAGTCTTTAAGACCAAAACATACACACCCTAATTCCAATTTTGTTAATTAAAGGCATAGTAATTTGGGGTTGAGGTACTTAGGATGTGCAGTCACTTCTCTGAAACTAATTAGTTTGGAATGTAGAGATCACATGCCCACTAAACCTACCTATAGTTGAATGACACAAAAAGAAGAAGGGACTAGCCATAAGACTTTTAGGATACCCATTCATTCTTCTACCTTTCCAAACAAAATGATGAGAGTGAAATCTACTTTGTAAGAGAGTCATGTCTCAAAGATGGTTAACGGATAATAATGGTTAAAATGTTAGTAATTGTGAATGTTCTTGAAATATGATGATTTAATAGGCGAGATCATTTCAAGAATTAGTAAGGTAATTTGGTAAGAGGTTGACGTAAAATCTACTATAAAATATCAGTCATATCATCCTTCTCATTTTACCTTTTTACATGATGATTTTTATGTGTTAGCTTGGGGACAAGCTAGAAACTAAATTTGGGGGAGTTGATAACATAAATTTTCATGAATATTGAGTAGTACTTTTATGA
The DNA here is from genome assembly GCA_963693085.1 of Alisma plantago-aquatica. Classification (NCBI taxonomy): domain Eukaryota; kingdom Viridiplantae; phylum Streptophyta; class Magnoliopsida; order Alismatales; family Alismataceae; genus Alisma; species Alisma plantago-aquatica. The sequence continues at coordinate 1,124,905,291 of OY856409.1, read as the reverse complement.
TGGAAAATTTTCTTCATTTACAAATAATTGTCATAAAATCCTCTATTTTGCATAGAGTTTCTACAACTCTATTTTGACTAAGCGACATTTCAAAAAATGTAGAAAGTTGGACTCTAAATCATAAAGTTCAATGGACTAGAAATCAACCTATGAGTGCGATCATTACTCATGAATAAGATCTCAGGAAAAGTAAAGAAATTCAATTCAATCAATCTATGAAAGTGGATCAAGGAGGAACATGACTTGTTCATTATTTTTGTTTGAGAACCATGACTTGTTCAATTTTTAGTTTGTTACTTCGCTGTACCATGAGTGTTATACTCATTAACTTGGATTATTAGTATCCATCTGGCCCTCCCAACCATGTAATATTTCCTTCTTATGTTTAAATACATATATTCTTGTAGTTTAATTTCAATAATCTTATTTAAATGTGTCGCTTGTTTGATTAGATGCATTCCTGTGATGTCTGATCTGAATGAATTCAAGAGAACCAGTTTAGAAAAATCTAGCATATAGATTAGTGACAAGAAATAAGAGTGAAGATTCATTATAGTAGAATTTTTAGATTTATTCTTGATCTATTGGTTATCATCTCAAGCGAGATGTGTGCTTAGATAAAAATATATCTTGATCTCGAGAGAAGGAAGATGTTCAATATCTTATATGACTACATGCCAAAAATGTTGAGAATATATATAAGTAAGAAGAGCAGGTTTTGCATGATTGAGAGTGGTATGAATGGTGAAATGTGATCCAAGTTTCATAATATCATATGCATAATTATCTTAATTATGTTTGAGTTTCATGAACTAGATTTATTGCTTTAAGTTCCTTAATGGGAATAATAGTATCATCCTTTTGATTTGATTAAGCCAAGATAATTCTTTTGTTATTACATTGTTGTTTGTCTTTATCCTTGTGCTTAACCCCGTATTACTAAAATAGACTCCATGTCGAGTTTTGGATGTCTCTTGAAGTTGGGTACAAGTTTAAAAGTTAATACTTTAAACCAAGCAGTTTTGTTTATACTTTTGACCCACGTCTATGGGGACCAATAAATCACATGATTCTCTTTATCAATTTAATGTTATGCTCTTCAACCCCTCTCCCTCCCCCACCTTCTTATTTGACAAAGGAGGAGGAAGGATAGAAAAATATTGAAATGGTGTTTACCACAATTATTTTATGAAATGTTAGAAAGTAATGGAAATTGATAGAATGTTTTATGCTTTGTGAGAACTAAAAAATAGTTAGGCCAAGCATAACTGATCGAGAGCACTTAGACTAAAATACTTGTAAACATGTAAATGATGCTAAGGCAAATAATTCAAATTTCATTGCTTTCAATATTTTTAGGGATGGTTTGTCATCTTCAAAAAGGGGGAGAATGTTGACTTGCGTGTTATACATTCTAAAAGATTTGATGATGACTTTACCATCCCATTCATGTGTATATATCATTTCCTTTGAGAGTATCTCAGTTCATTAGGTACACTCAAATTATTAAATTTGCAAACCATATGTGAAGATACAAGTCAAGTTCCTTGCTCTTGGGTAAGGAGCTAAAGGAAGTCCCCATGGAGCTTGGGAGGTCGAGTTCCTTGCTCATGGTGATTCTTGGTTTAACTTCCATCTTGGTGAGTTATGTTTCTTGGTGACGATTTGTTTGAGATCTTTCTCCATCTTCTTCTTCCCCTCTCAGCAATGGTTCATACCTTGACTAAAGGTTGAATAGGTCGTGGTTCTCTCTTTCCTTCTTTTCTCATTGAGCTATCATAACCTTGGCATCTTCTTCTTCTTTCTTGGAGATAATGTTGAGCTTGAGCTTGGGACTTTTGATGGATCATCTTCAAGTTGAGAAATGTGGTCTTTGGAGCTTTGATCATGGAGCTTGAACCCTTAATGAAGACCTTATTAAGGTGGGTTATATAACTCTAAGCCTTCTTTGTTATTTTCACTCTTTCATATGCATATATTTATTCTCATATATAAATCGTTCATTTCATATATGTTATAAGTTTCTAATGGTCTTGAGAACTATTTTGGTGGAGGCATCTCATTTAGGTTGTTGTCCATATCTTGTAACTTTCTTCCATGACAATGGTGGAAGTAGTGGCTGATATCCTAAGGTTGAAGATGACAAAGTCGAACCACATGGGAATGCTAAACCGACATGCTTTAATGGGGATAACCCGACATGACATAGAGGAGCTAAACCGATATGCCTTTCTAGCCTGACATGCCTTGAGGGTGTTTAGACCGACACACCTAAGTGGTTCTTAAACCAACACAACTTGATGAGATGAACCTTTATACTTTGTTAATGCCCTAACCCTAACAACCCTATACACCCCTAACCTGATACACAAGTGAGGGGTGATACACTTTAGGTTGATACCCTATATAATGGTATGGCCGATACATATGTCTAACCTGACACCCTTTCTAGTAGGGCTTAACTGACACACCTTGGGGGGGGGGCTAACCCCTTATGCCTTGCATGGAGGTAGTCGACATGTTATGGTGGTGACAAGTCGACACTCAATGTCAAGCATCAAATCAAAACCTTGAGGTCTAATGATAAACCTAAGATGAGCTTGCTTGACACACCTTGGTGTGGTCAGAACATGAGGATGATAAAACCAGGACCCCTCTAGCCATATGAAACTGATATATCAAGGGCTGACCCAAGATGTTATAAATCGAGACACCATGATGGGGTATACCAATACACCTAGTGGGTGTTAAGACTGTGTTGTAATGTGGATGTAAAGCCGACACACCTTGAAAGGGATGAAACCGATACCTAGGGTTGATGGTAAACCGATATCTTACGTTGAAGGTGAAACCAATATCTAGGGTTGGGGGATAGACTGAGATTCCATGTAGTTGTTTAGTTGATACATGTGTAATGAAGGACCGTTACACCTATACTCGTGTATGGATATAGTTGATACATAGTGCGATGATTTATCTAAGATGTCATGACTATGAATGGTCAATCCTTAATTATGATGCTTAGCTCTAAAACTCTCCAATGAGGTGGGAGGTTATAGAAGTAGGGTTTAGTGGTAAAGTAACCACACGATAATCCTAAACATAAGATGGTAAGACTTATGTGCTCTCCTTAGTGAAAGATTGGAATCCATGGCAAGTGTCTTCTATATTCTTTCCTACATGATCATAACTTGTGAGAGTAGTTGATGAGACAACCATGTGAATTTATGATAGTGGCGATGAGCCTTGTTGGAATCAAGGGGTGTTAGTTTTGTGTAGAAATCATATAAACAAGTTTAATTATCTAATAAGTGTCTTGTGGATAGTTTGAAGTAAATCCCCCTAGTTATGTAATCTAAGGTTTGACATTCCTTAGTATGAGAATGTGGTTGATAACTTGTGGAGGGTAATAATACATGGGTCACCTAAAGATGAAACATCATGATGGTGCAATAGTCTATGTGTTTGAATGATGTTGTAACCCACACATAACTTAATGAGATGATACACATGTATTTATGAAACGGTGATACCTAGTGCTGTTGACACAATGAGATAGTCATATCTAACTAATGTTGATCAAACTTAAATCAGTTCCAAGGAAGTAGAAATGGTGTGTTTAGGATTTGGTGATAATAACCATGATGTAAAACCCTAATCAGCTATATGTGAAAAGCATTGACCTTGATTCTAAGGGCAAGTCATATTATTGAACGTGTATTATTAGAAAGCATTTGGTTGTATTCTCTCTCTATATATCTCTTAATTATGTAACGTTAACCTAGTGGGTTAATTGGGTGTTATAACTTGTGAATATTATGAATATGTTTAAAGAATATCAAGCATTGGCTATAAGCCTTGATAAGGGAACACAGGAAGTATGAATATGTGAATGTGCATACTTGGTAATATTGTCTAAGTATTAGCCTCATACACTCCAACTTATGGGAGGTAGTAAAAGTCTAATATTTGAAATAGAATGATGCTTGAGAACCCTATGTGGTTAAGCATGAAACCTAACTTTAATCGAGGGGACATATGATGTATGACACACTTTACCTAAAAGTATTTAATGTATTGGGACATATTCTCCCTCGATTTGTATAATAATTAACCTTGCATATGAGATGGATGTCATAGATAGTGATTGGTAAGGTGTATATGTGAGGTGGCATAAGTGATGCTTGGCATGGGTAATGCCTATATGCTTGATAAGGCATGATGAGATAACAATGAATCACCAGAATAATGTGATGGGTCTTATGACCTGGCAGAGGCTTGGTGCCTAGTTGAGGTGATATCCTCCGATACTGAAATGAGGGATTGATATCCCATGATAACGTGTCAATGGTAATAGCCTTGTGAATCGCAATGATACAGTGTTATGAGATGATCGAAGTCAATTTATAGTTTAAACAATTTCATCTTCTATTGTAATATTATGCCCTCTCTTGTGAAGAAATTGTCTCTTATTTGTACGTTCTAACTTGATTGATGCTAAACGATAATTTAATTGGTCTAATTAATCAAGTGGAATCTAATGATGTAGTTTCCTTGTACCATAGATCCATCTTCAGCATAAGTATTAGCTAGATGGTGAAATGAGCAATTCCTATGGGATGCTCGGAGTGCATATTGTTGAATATGAGGGGTGCATGTTGAGGTATCTCCTTGTATCCTTAATTCATAGTATTGGCTTCAGACCATACCCTGGTAAGAGTGCAGCTTCGGGCCATAGCTCAGTGATATGAGATATAAGATTGGCTGTGGGCCATACCCTGGTAAGAGTATGGCTTCGGGCCATAGCTCAGTGATGTGATACATGATTGGCTACGGGCCATAGCCTGATAAGAGTGCGGCTGTAGGTCGTAGCTTGATTTCACTAGCGTTGTGACCTGTACCAAGGCGGGCTAGGTTTGTACAACTAGACTATAGGTCGCTGGTAGCAGTTTGACTAATGATGTCACTACATGTTCACTCATGTACTGACCACGAGGTTTGGTGAGGTTGTGGATTTCAGCTCCTCCATAGACCTTGTATGGCACGGATTATGACTTAGCAAGGGTCAGTTGGATTTGGGTGGTACAAATCAAATCCTTAGGTCATAATAAACTCATAAACAACCGTGTAGCATATTCGTTTACAATTAAATACAAGAACATTGGATGAGGCCTTGCTTTGCTTTTATACTATTTAGTTTGTAACAATTGTACATGTTCTTCATATTCTTTTTCAAGCATAAAGATAATCTACTAATGTAGTGTAGATCCCTAAGCTTTTTAACAAGTGAAAGTTGCACTGCTTAAGAGAATTTGCTAAACCTATTCATCTTATATTAATATTCCTTTCTGCTTAGTTATGTGTGATAATAATAGAGTTGGCGGAGAGTTATATCTTTCACTGGGACTTCTGTCTCACCCCATTGGTTAAATATCTTTTAGGTGGATGTGAATGCCAAACTAAAGATCGGATAGATGAGGACATAATATGAAGAGGAATTACACCTAGTGGATCATGGTATATGGTTAACGTCTAGTGATAGAGTCATATGTGTCATCCCTATACACTCAGGTCCTTGGGGGTATTCTTGATGTATTTTGATGACATGATGATCGATATGTGGTTTTTGTCTTGTATGCCTTTGGTGGTATGTACATACACGTAGAACTATTATTTTATGTAATAGGTTGATTGGAAAATGATGATGTATCACCTTGAATATATGTTATGAAATGCAAGTATTGACTTTTGTGTAATAAATCTCAGCTCATGGTGCTTGCTGCAAATTGGTTTTAATTTCCTATGATTTTTGGTAATCTGTTGTTAACGATTGATCGTGTTTAAGTTTTGAGTAATATTGCTTTGTGTGGCTAAGGGTGTCACAATCTTCTTAGTGTTGGACATGCTATATAGGAAAAACATATATGCTCACAATCTTTTTAACATGATAGTTGTAAAGAGAATCCATCCTCATAATGAAATCAAAGTCATTCATGTCAAGTACGATGAAATTGGTAGGGAGTTCATGTCTCAAATAGACCATGAGAGAGAAAATTAGGTGATTGCCCAATTATGAATGAAAGAATGCAATATACCCGATAATCAACCTTGTCAGTATTTTTGTTCAATTCTAGGTCTACAATAGGATCTTGATTCACCTATTAAACATATAAATAAAATTAGTATAAAAATTCATAAATTACATAAATCCTAAAAAAAATCCCTATTGATTATTATCCAAATAGGTTACAGAGTCTATCCCATCTCGTTAAGAAAAATTTAACATTCCCAAAATTTTACTATAATCTTATGAAACTATTATAATTAGCTACCGAAAATTTATATAAAAGTATTTATCAAGATCTATGTAACAAAATTACAAATTTTAAACCAAATCCAATTAGATCCAGTAAACCATATCACAATGTAGGAAATATTCCTAGGACCAGCAAGATGTTGTTGTATTTTTTTTATAATGAATAGATAATTAGTTATTAATTAATTAAAATAGGTGTATTTGTTAGGTTTAATTAATTAATTCGTTATCAAAATCCCTCCTTACCTTCAGATTATATTTTAGAACTATAATTTTGACAGGGTAACAGAGTCACTTACACATATTGAAACTTGCAAAGCCAAACCAACTACATGTCCTGAAAGGTTGCAAATGTCCCATGTTGTGCTTGATTGTAAAATGTTGGAACCCAAGACACAATCAGAGACACATCACTTGGATTTAACCTTGCTTAGTGTTGGAACTATTGGATCAATGCACTCTAGAGAGGTAGCTAAAAACACTTGCACAAACCTTGTTGTACCTTCAAGATATATTCAAATTTTTGTGCTACTAAATAAGCAAAGAAAGGATGAGGGAGAATGAACATGCACCACAGAGTATAATTAACAATAGTGGTTTCAATCACTAAATGTAGAGATGTAATCGAGTACCTAGAGAGGTCAAACTCTAGGCTCTTTAACTATGAACACCACCTTATATTCAGTTAGAAGAGATACACCATAATACCATTATTTTCTAGGTTAAGGGTTAAATAGATTCCCTTTTAGGACAAGGGATCCAAAAAATATACCAAGGACTTACATATCCACCTACCAATGGAATTCAACCTTCTTTCAATGTTTTATTTAGCTTTGACATGAACCTTCCGCCTTGAACCGTTCACCTCCTTCACCAAGGAAGAAATTTTCAACTCACCAACTTTGAGAGAATGATATTGAGGGAAGTAGAATTTGAGATCTTGACAAGATTACAGTGAGGCTTCTATTAGTAGAAATATCCTACTCTTAATGGAAAATGGATTGTAATCAAGCTTGAGAATGATTAGGAGGATTTAGGGGCTTTTCACTCAACTATAGCATATAAGCATGAAAGGAAACCTTGTAATGATGTAGGTCAACATTTATAGTTGAGGGTTCCCAATAGCCAATGGACTAGTCAACTCTGAATCTAGCCATTTTAGAGAGTATATTTGATTTTCTAACAAATATAAAACAATTTATCTCTCTCTAATGACTATTTGAAACTTTATAGCTACAACATCATCAATTGAGATACAAGGAGGGTCTCCCAACCTATGAAATTAAAATAAAAGTCTCTTAGTGTCATCGTCCATGATACTATGACCAATTAGAATTTTTGTCGATAATCATGCATGATCAAAGCATTCATCTAGTTTAATGAGATAGTTCCAAGATTATATCCATTGATGTAACATTTTGTAATGCGTTGATCATTTTGTGTAAAACTGAATTACATGGAACAAAAATATTCTAATTATAATATAATATTAGTTACAAGTTACAAAATCAACCAAGAGGAGAAGAACAAGAATGGACGAAAGGGTTCACTTGTGTGAAGAGGGAGGGGGTTATATACTTGAGGGAAGGAAGAGAGATCAAAAGAGAGATGTCATTACCTTAAGAGTCTTGGTGACACTTGTCCACAAAAAGGGGCCACATGCAACAACATGCAAGACGTGGTGATATGATCTAGGTTAGATCTCGCCCTCTTGGTCTCCTACCAAGGTCATGGCTTTACTAACTCGATACCATATCCCCACACACTCACAAACCAATATTCCATAACCCTACATACTCATAAACATATATGCCATATCCCTACACACTCACAAACAAATACACAACCCCTCCAAGGCTCTCTAACCCGAGATAACACATCTAGGTGCAAGACACACCTCACTCATGTGTTCTAAACATCACCAAGGATGTTACCACATAACCAAGACCCAAACAAGGAACCCATCTCTATTTGTCTCCTTTATATTATGTCTAACAAAAGGAGTAACACTCTAGAGATGGTGAATTGCATGTTAACCCTTTACTTTGGGTAAATTACAATTTACACCAAAACTAGCACATAAAGCAGAAGCATCATCCACATAGACTCAACTTGAAACTTAAGCTCTCCACAAGGCTCCCCATAGAATCATCCTCTCCTTTATGATTCTAAAGAACTAAAGGCATGTTCAACATGTGACATATTGCAAGATAACCCCTCATCTTGGGTAAATTTCACCCTGATCCAAAACAAGCAAACATTGCTCAAACATTATCCAAACAAAACCAATACTTGAAACATAAGTGTGTCACATGATAAAAAAACACCTCAAAGGATTAGATTAAAGTTCTAAATAACTTACTTAGGCAAAACAAATAGGGTTAGCCCAAAACACAGGTCAGGGTCCTTATAAAGATTGTTATCATGGAGGGAGCTAGAGTTGGCCATGGTCCCTTAGGGAAGAGATAATAGCAAGGATGGGTACACTCCTGAGGAGAAACGGAAGGCCCAAGTTAAAAAAAATCCTCAAATAAGAGAAAGATGCTTGAAGAGAACATTTATTTTGGCTTGATACTTGATCAAGTGCAAGGCCTAAATGGTGGCCCCAACCCTCCTCAAGATGAAGTGGTTAAGACAATTGAAATGATTTTTCTATAACAACTCAAAGTGTTGATTGATGCCATAAGTTCCCTAGACATAAGAGACTTAACTCGGGATGAGAATGGTGTTCTCCACCCTATTCTCACTCATCTTGGTGCTACTATCCCAGATTTTGTCAAATTAAAAATTGAGAAGCTTTGGGGTGAAGATAAATCTGAAGAAGTAGATAAGGCTGAAGCTTTGCAACTAGAAATAGAAAATGGGTTATGCATCTTGGTAGTTCAACAGAAAAGAAGCAAATTTTGTCACCCATCTCTTAAAACTAGTCTCCAAACTTTGGTGAGAGAACGAAATTATGGAAAGAGATGTGACTCTAACCCACTTCATGGGAGGTATTTTGCATCTTCTTCAAACCATGTTCCATCCCTATCTACCTAGAAGTAAAAAGAGAAACAATTCATGAACCTCTATCAAGGAGTAGAGAACTTTATTGACTGCCATAACCCTCACCTCTAGCCTCATGTTATGGATGGAAAGCCTCCCAGCTTCACCTAGGTACAAAGGAGAAGGGAGAGGAAATACTCACAAGGAAGCCTACAATGGATAATTTCTACCTAGTTGTAGGAGGTAACGAAGGAGACACCCAAACAAATGCGAATTTGACAAACTAGTTTTTTTTCAGTGCCACAAAGAGGGAAATTTCTAGTCAAACTAGCTCCTTCCACCTTCATAAAGAAATGGTGCCATCCTGGTTCAACCCATAGCTAGACTCTCCCCCTCCTCATATCTTTCCAACCTATGGAATATCATCTCCAGATCATGGTTTTAATGAACATGCCCATGCTAATGCAAATAATTTGATAGAAGGTAGAAACTTTTTTTCTAAAAGTATGAAATCTTTTTTTCTATTGTTGTAACTAAGCACTTAGCCAGCCATACATGAACTTTTTGGTACAGTTGATATAATGGGACACTCGGTCAAAGTTCTATTCCACTCTAATTCCATGTATACATTCATTTTATAAAATTGTGAAACAATGCTCAATTTATATTTTAAGGAGCTAGGTTATTTCATGGATGTCACCACTCCCAATGGACGAATTTTCTCATCCTCACTAAAAAAACATGTCATACCCATTAAATACCATACATTGGTTTCTTGGGGCCGAACTGACATCACAGACATCCCACAAATTAATTTTCCTAGAAAATATCCTCTGGCCATTTCAATGTGGCTTAATAGAGAGCATAATCGGACAATGCTTAGGTGGTTTAAAGATAAAGTCTTCTGTCAACTATCTCAAACACCGAATAATGTATTCTACTACTCATGCACCTCTACCTCACCATGAGGAGTGGATAGGTGCAAGGACAAGCCACTCAAGAGAAATAACCAACCCTGTAACCAATGAGATGACTACAAACATGGTAAAATTCAACTCTCAGAGTGCATGTTCATTTTTTACCTTGATTGTTATGTTTTACTAACCAATTACTATTGATGATGATTAGCAGGAGCTCTGTGAGCAAAGGAAACCAGACAAGTTAATCTATGAGGGCCAAAATGATGAATTGACTGTAAATATGGGTACTCAAGAGCATCATGTATGTGTTGGGTGTGTTGGACATGGTGTTGGGATAAGATCATTTTTGGCACATAATAACAAAATACTAGATCTATAAAGAAAGTAAGATTGTCATCAGCTGAGGTAGAGGACATAACTACAAAGAGAATAGAAGAAGAAATTAGACAATTTCAAGCTTCTCAGTCTCAACCTCCTCATACAGTAACTCATCCGCACTGCTCTTCTTACGAGGTGGTTGGGAGTACTCCCATAGACCATCCTCTTAACTAGGTGATTGGGAGTAATTCCATTGACCCACCAAACATGCCCAGTGTAAGTTTTTTGTGATATATAGTCTTCTAAGTGAATTTATAGTATGTTGTGTTTGAGTGTATGTCACACTATATTTAAATTGTAGGTATTGAAAAAATGTATGTTGCACTACTAGAACCTACCTTCTATATTTTAGAAATGGGTGAGGTTTCTCCACACCTTGCATGTAAAAAAGTAATGGTACTCTAATGCCTGATAATGTGCTTTCTCTGACTATCCAACTTCCTATCCACAATAGAGAGACATACAACTACCATTTGGACACCCTGCACATAACACGATAGGTGAAATAGAAGGCGACATGGTTGTGTGGCCTAAAATCGGAGTGCTCTATGAGAACGTATATTACATTATGTCATAAATGTGTTTTTGGTTATTTTCTTTTTGTATATATAATTGGAAACTAATATGAGAATACATACATACCATACTACCTAAGAATCCCCATATAGTTCCTCCTCCAAATCCTCAGGTACGTGTTTGTATTCTATAGGTTCTATATGACTCACTAGGTCCTAAATATAGGTGGTTTGCACTATGGTTAGACACTATAGAAGAAGGGTCAACTATGATGGTCCATATTTAGGAGGACACTACAAGGAAATATCGTGATATTAGTGTATTTTTTTTAGGTTTTTTTGGAACTATTAAGTTATGGTTGGCCTAGTACAACTGTGATAGTACTTTGGATATGGAGAGACCTTATGGATAAATACCTCATTCTATATATGTGAAAATATATGTTGATTTTTTTTCTAATACATTCCACTCATATGATATTTAGCTACTCATATACGATTATTGCACTATCTACATTAAGGAATGACGTATTTCTAGTTCCATCATTGATCTATAAGTGATTACTGATCTACCACACTTAAATATTTTTCTAATGTGGAAAATAATATGTGTAAGGATAGGGACTTGAGAGGGGATCCATTCCTCACTCTATTTGAGGAATAAACCCATCTAATCCGAACACACTAACAAGTATGTTGGAATAGGTATATTTTTATTTGAATAAATGGTATATAAGACCATATAGAAGTGGAAATAAATGCAATGACTATATTCAGTTTCACAAGTTTACATAATAATCTCCCATTTGGGGTTTACATGAAATTAAATGCTTCTTCATATGGAGAGGGATTTCCAAATTATCTCAAGTCTATCTCCCATGCATCAACTCCCCTAATGCAATTCCATGTCATCATGCCAAGCCCTCCATGTCCTTTACGTAAGGGGTTGGAAGCATACCCCACGCGGGGGGACACAATGGAAGTTATCATCATAAAAATAATGATATGAGAATATATTTAAGGGTTGAGAAATATAAGGGAAAGAGGACATCAATATAATTATCAAGGCTTCCCAAGTCAAGAGGGAAATAGAACATCCAAGTGGATATCAAAGAGAACATTGCAACAAGATAAACAACAAGAGGATTTCTTGCCTTATTCAATATCTCAACAGAACATCTTCATCATAAATAGTAATAAACAATGAATGTAAAATAATTAGACTAATATTATTTAAGTAGGGTTGAGACCCATAAAATTTCAATCCTAAGTTGGGTGGAAAGTCACACCTTGGGCAGAAAGGCACGATGGATATAATTCAAGTGGAAAGGCATACTCGGGGTGGAAAGGCACACCCAAATATTATGATGGTACAAATGTACTAATAGTCTAAATAATCTTAGTCAACTATAATTGCACATAATGTAGAGGCAAGATATAAGTTTGGTCAAGCTTCAAATTAAAGGATGACAAATATGAGGAAGTCATCCATGTGTTTTAATGTGACAATACTATAACAATATGAACATGTTGATAGGAAATATCATATCGACCATGTTGCTCTGATAATTTCACATGTAGGATGTAAGACCCTAACCTAGCTTAAGACTTAAATATGCTTGATTAATATATTTGGGTGCTTAAAACATTAATCAAACCCTATGTTATGATTTTATGTCATGTGACTAAGCTATGTTTCAATTTTGGTCCAGTTTGGACATTGTTTGATCGAGTTCTTGCAATTTTTGTGCTTATATGGACCTTTAAACAATTCTCCCATATCTGCGGTGTTTAATTTTCACATGTTTGATTGATGCACTGAATATTAGTCATTTCACATGCCATTTTATTGTGTTTTTGTGCAATTTTTCATTTTTACATTATTTGTGCATGGTTTATCATAATTAGCATGTGACATACATTTGCATCAAATATATTTTGTTTTCATCATTTCATAGTAATTTATCATTATGGTACTTATGTTCTTTCTTGTTGAATTGTAGGAAAAATTGACAAGAATAGAATCAGCTCGGTGTTGGCAAAAACCCTATCAGTGGTACTGACATTGGAAGGAAAGAGCAAAATTGATTTTAAAAAACTCAGTGGCACCGACAGAGGAATCGTTGCTACCGACATTTCAATAGGTACGGATTAAAAGTGTTTTGGTGCTACCGAAAACCAAGTCAGTGGTACCAACTTTTATAGAGAAAATTGTTAGGAGATGTCAGAGAGAAACTCAGATATATCGACACATAAGTCGGTAGTAGTGACACTTCAAAAGAAATCGCGAGTCAGAAGAGATCTTGGTGCTACTGACACCCTGTCGGTGGTACCGACTTGTCATGATCTGATGAATTTAAAGATTGTGTTTAATCTAACAGACATGACTTAATGATGCCCTAAGTCAATTCTATGACTAGGAAGGCATGCATCTAGACCTAGATATCATGTTCTTTTCTATTGCATGATCGAGGAGAGCTGAGAGAAGAGAAAGAAGGTGAAAAAGCCATGTTCCGGTCTGTTCGAGCAGTTTTGGTGGGCAGATTTGTAGTCAAAAGACAATAAATCACTGTGTTTGTCAAAAGGAGTCAACTGGATCGTCTTCTCTAGGGGTTTTTGTTGCTTCTTTGATGTTTCCCTCATCTCTTTCTTCTCCATCTACTTGTTTAACAATTGAAATCATGTGGGGTTAATCCCCTTTTTTCCTTAGGAACCGAGAGTAGCCTGGTTATGCACTGTAATTGACAATTATGAATAAATGTTTATGTTTCCTTAATTTCTAGACATATCTCTATGATTAATTCACGAATTATCTATTCCTGATCACCATAGCTAAGTTATTCGACCGTTAATTTCTTTGACAGAGGAGTTAAGGGTTGGACAGGTCATAGATTTATATATCTTAGACCACACTTTGAGAAAAGGCTTATGAATGTGAAGGGCATAGCCCAGAGGTATCATTAAAGCTCCTAACTAATAACTAAATCGCTATAAGAGTGGGATTTGTATTATATTAGGTAACGAATTATTTTGTGAGAGTGGATAATTCTTGCTACAGGCCCCTTGGTCTAGAGTTAGGTGAACCAAATATTGATATTTAATGTTAACTACAGTTGAAAATGTGGTGAAACTACACTCCTAATTCCAAAAGGCCTATATTCTAGTAAGATCGACAACTGGAGACCTATTTCTTTATGCAATGTCTTCAATAAAATTATTTCAAAAGTGCTTGAAAATAGGCTTCAAGGTGTCCTTCCCTCCGTTATTGATCGGAATCAGTGTGCTTTTGTGAAATATAGGAGCATCAAAGATGCAACACTTTTAACTAATGAGATTCTTAGCAATTTCATGAGCTCTTCCAATCAAAATATGTGTATCTAGGCTGACATTTCTAAATCATGTGATTCGGTTAGCAGGGGATTTCTTTTTTCTATTTTGTTCAAGATGGGTTTTCCTATCATTTGGATCAACTGTATTGAAGATGTTTTCAGGTCTACTTCGTATCAAATTCTGGTCAATGGAGAACCTTATGAATATACTTTTCCTTCTAATTGTATCCATCAAGGAGACCCTCACCTTTTTGTGATAGTTATGCGGGGCCTCTCTGAGTTAATAAAGGCAGTGGTGGCTGCTAATAGTTTTTCTCCCATAAAGGTTTTTAAAAACTATTCTATATCTCACCTCTTTTTTTGCAGACAATGTCATGATCTTCATAAAGGCAAGTTCTAAAAATGTTTTTTGCCTTAAAGAGATTCTAAATAAGTTTGGTAGAATGTCAAAGCTACTTACTAGTTCTAACAAAAGCTCAATTCATTTAAGTAAATCAGCTCAAACTTTTGATATTTTGAGTATCCTTGATATGAAGATTGTTGGTGAATCAAAATATTTAGGTCTTCCTATCTTTTTTGGTAAGCTTCCTAAAAGTCTTTTCTCTGGCCTTATTGACAAGGCTAAGATGAAGCTTGAGTCCTGGAAGATTAAGCTACTTCATGTGGATGGTAGGCCTGAATGCATTAAATCCACCCTTTCGGCTATGCATTTATATTGGTTGTATTCTTTTCCTATCCCTTGCTTGGTGCTAGACACCATTAACAAGATTTGCATAGATTTTCTTTGGGGCACCTCTAAAGATAGTAGGGGTCTTCACTTGGTCAGATGGGAAAAAGTTACTCTCCCCATCAAAGAAGGAGGTCTTGGCCTCAGGAAGAGTAAGGAGGTTGCTAAAGAGTGTCTAATGCTTAATGTCTGGGATATTGCTAAGCAAAAAGACTCCCTATGAAAAGTATCTTAAGAAAAGTACTTTTGAAGTGTCTCTGATTCATCTAGTCATTCTTGGCTTTTCAGTAAAGTTTTAAAGGTCATACATCATCTTCTCTCTTTAGTGGATTTCCATGTTGGAAATGGTTACAAGTTTAAGTTGTGGCTTGATCCCTAGATCAATAGTTAATTCCTTGAAGATCTTGTTGATAAGAGTCTGATGATTAGAACATGTTTTCTTGTTAAGTCTAATCTGAGTTCTGTTATACATGACAAATAATGGTCTAAACCTATGAATGGGAACTCTGAGTCTCTGGTTAAGGTTCTTAATAGCACTAATATCAAGTTTCATGACAAAGATGCTATTTGTCTCAAGGATGATAGAAAAGCATCCCTTATATTGTTTCTAGACTGCATCAGCATTAGGGGAGTGGAATACACTGACTTTGCTCGGATGTGGAGTATTAGGGGCCCAAATAAATGTTTTTTTCACTACTGACAATGCAAGTTGGATAAACTTCATACTAAGTTAGAAGAATGGGGCTGCCTACAACCTCGATGTGCTTTCTATGTAGAGATGGTTATGAGAGTTGCGGCCATATTATGTTTTCCTACCCCTTCACGGCTGCAATCATGGATGAGATATCTAAGTTCTATTCTTTGACTTATATACCTCATTTTTGGTCTCAGTTTACTGATGTTGAAGGATATAATGCAAAGCTTCTATTTGTCCTGGCTTTATATAATTTTTGTTTTGTAAGGAATTTTATTCTTCATTAGTGTAAGTCCAGATCTCCTTTTGTTCTATGGGAGAGTATCCAAAGAAACTAATGAGCCTTATCTATATCTTGATCCTTCTATTTATCCTAGAGTTTCTTGGTTGTTGATATGTCTCTTTCTGACATTCTAAAGTTTTTTGGTTTTCCTGTTAATGAAAGATCTAGGTTCAAGATGTGTCCTTTCTGGATTTCTTTTTTTCTCATCTAGCAATCTTGTTGCTTGCCTAAGTTTTGGTGCATATAGTGCATAGGTTTACCTTTTACATATATATGTTTCCATTTGGTGTGCTTCTCTATTCTGTCAGATTGCTTGACCTCTTTGGATCCTTAGTCAAAAGTGAAAGCTATTTTGAAGCCTATTTCTACTGATACTTTCTTTTTTTAGATTCTTTGTTAGTTGGCCTGAGATCATGTAGATACTTTTTTTATTTTTGCTCTGAGGATCATGTAAAGTTTTCTTTCCATGCTTTGTAACCTCTTTTTCAAAAAACTACAAAAAAAGCAGAAGAATTTTACAGACCAAAAAAGAAGTTAGGGATTTGATGGTTTCACTATGAGAGTGAAGGATCTGATGGTTTTCCTATGTAGCATGGGATTCAATGGTTTTCTCTAGAGGCACAAGAACCAATGGTTTTCCATGTAGTATGCACCAACCTATGGTGGATCAGGGTTTAAATATGTGGATAGTAGGGCATGATATGATGGCCTATATGATGATACAACTTGATGGTTCAGTGAGGTTGCCAACCAATGTCCCTCCTAGGTTGTCGACCATAGGCAGGTGTATTTTTCATGAATGGGATTTCAACCTTTTTATACATGGCAAGTATGCTTTCAACCCTCAATCACCTTCGTCTCTCATCCTAGCCTTATATACTCCTCTCCTCTCTCCCAAACAATCTCTTTGCACACCTTCATCTTATTCTTGTTGCTTGAGAGGTTTGACCCTCTTGTTTGGTGGAAGAATAAGAGCTCTTGAGGATAAAGCTTACTCAAGCTTGGTTGCATGTTTCCCTAGGGTTTGTATCTACCTTCTCTAGAATTGTTTGGAGCTTCCTAACATTGTTTCTTGTCCTAAATAAGTAATAGCTTCTCCTTTATCTTCATTTTTCTTATTGCCCTCCTTCTCTCTTATTCTTTGTGTGAATCCATGGTGTTCTTGGTACAACTCGAGCATGTGGTTGAAGAACCTCTTCTCTCTTCTATTTTGCTTTAGATCTTCCTTGTTCTTGAAGGAAGGAGCTATCTTGGAACTTATGGAGTGCTAAAGCTAGGGTTTCTCTTCTCTCTTTCAAGCTACCTTGTTCATCATCATCCTTGAGGTGAGTTATATAACTTTCGTCCCGTTTCTTGCTTACCTTTAACTTGTTGTATGTACATCTTGCTCTAAAAATGTAGTGACACATATAAAGAAGATCATTTAGGCAGGGTGGAGCACATGTAGTAGTATTTGTGTTAGGTAAACTACCCCTAGATCTTGTGCACATTCTTATTTTGAAGTAAGCAACCTAAAACTTGCAAGTTTATGAACTGATGGTTTCCTTGATTATAGAAATGATGATTTCTCATTAAGTATAATTAATTGATTCTCACTTAGAACTATGATCCTCATGAGAAATGATGGTTTATACCTAGCCTTTGAAAACAAATTACTGGTGCATGGCAATCGATTGTTTCACTAATGAGTAAAATGATGGCTTTACTTAGTTTGAGAAATGATGGTTACACTCCATTCATGAATCGATGGTAAGATTTGATACCTATATTGATGCTCTCATCAAGTAGGTGAAATGATGGTTTTTTACTTAGTGTAGAAGAACTTATTTCATCTAGTGTTGAGAATCGATGGCTTATGGATTGTTCGCAACTAATGGCTTACCTATTGTTCACAATCGATAGCTTACCTATTGTTCACAACTTATGGATTACTTATTATTCACATCTGATGGCTTACCTATTGTTCACAACTGATGGCTTACCTATTGCTTACAATTGATGACTCTACTACTCTACAAAATGATTAACCAACTAAGTTCATGAAACAATGTATTCACTACGTACCTAATTTTATGGCTTTATTTAGCACATTAATGGTAGGATTTTGCTGAGTCCTTGAATCAATCGATGGTATTCCTAGTGTACTAATGGAATCGATGGTTGTGCTTATAAGGAATCGAAGGTTATGCTCATATGGAAATTGATGGTTTTGCTTATATGGACATAAATGGTTTTGTTAAATCCCATGGTCCGATTGTCATGTCTTGTGTGATATATATATATATATATATATATATATATATATATATATATATATATATATATATATATATATATATATATATATATGTGTGTGTGTGTGTGTGTGTGTGTGTGTGTGTGTGTGTGTGTGTGTGTGTGTGTGTGTGTGTGTGTATATATATATATGTGTGTGTGTGTGTGTGTGTGTGTGTCTATATATATATATATATATATATATATATATATATATATATATATATATATATATATATCTGTGTGTGTGTATATGAGTCTACAATTGTGCCAAGTATGTGAATCGGTGGTCTTTCTAGTGACTATGATCTGGTGGTTTTGACCTTAATTAAGTATCCTAATGATCCAATGGTCTTATTTTGGTTATGCATTCTAATGAAGTGATGGGTCTCTTTGTGAACAGAATGATGTTTTTGTTAACATATAATTTGATGGTTTTTCTGTCTTGCACCAATGGATCTCTTTTTCTATGTATGTAAATGAATCCATGGTTATGTTTTGGTTAAGTAATATTAAGAAATTGTTATATTGTTTTTTATTGAGTGTATCCATTATTCGATGATCATTCTTTTGGCTAAGTGTTTTAATCATCCAATGGTTTTTTATTCCTCTAAATACACTAAAAATTTGATGGAGATTCTAGGTCTAAGAATCTATTTTTTTGACTAAGTATAAGAATGAGTCGATGGTATTTTTATATGTATTAAAAGGAACTGATGATTTATCTATGAGAGAAAATGAAATGATGGTTACCCTAATGTTTACCTAAGTGTGCGATTGAAATGATGGTTTATCCATGTGTTGCATAATGTGATGAAAAACTGATGGTTTATCTATGGATGCTAATTTGTGATGCATATCCAATATGTATTGTTGAATCATTCTTATAATGAATAAATGATGATAGTTTAAAACATGTATCTTCCTCTAATGTTGAAATGATGACACAGTTCATATTGCTAAAAGCAACTCTATTATGTCACTCTTGGAAAATTTCATAACTATTCCTTATGATAAATGAACCATGATGTTGGGTCTGAAGGTAATAAGTGTGTTGATGATATGTTGAGCCCTCTGCAGGGTATAGAAGGATAACGATGTACTTGAGGAAGTAATGTTGTTTTTGTAAGACCATTATTCTAGATTAAGGTTTAAACATGATTGCTTAAATTTTTTGGGTGCTTAAAATCTTAATCAAACCGTAAAATATGGTTTGACATCATAAGACTAAGATATGTTTTAAGTTTGGTCCAGTTTGGACATTGTTTGAGTAAGTTTTGCAATTTATGCACTTCACAAGGGCTTTATGCAATTTTTACATATCTAGGGTTTTATCTATAATTCTCCCAGTGTATGTTGTGCCACATAAGTTTCATAACATGTTTGATATAGTTACATCTTTGAGCACCTAGATGCACCATCAGATGTGGGGTGTTATCTAAATTAGGGTTGAGACCTAGGGTGTCTCACCTAAAAGCCCAAACTCGATGGTTTGCCTTTGAAGGCTTTCGATGCGATGATTTTCCTATGATTCTTAAGATTTGATGGTTTCTTCTTGAAGCACCAAGGTTGATGGTTTTGCATGTGGAATGCAACAATCGATGAAGGTTCTAGGGTTTACTCTAGTGGTCAAGTGAGAGTAAGATATGATGACCCATCTGATGATGGAACTCGATGGTTCTCCTAGATTTGAAAATTGATGGTCCCCCAAAAATCAAGATCTAATGGTTGAATTGGTTTTCATGGATGGGAGGTTTTGGACTTTCAACACGTGGCATGCATGCCTTGACACCTCAACTAACCTTCCTCTCTCCCCCTAAGATTTATATACCTCTCTCCTTTCACCCAAACAAGCTCTTTGCACACCTCCATCTCTTACCATCTGTCTAAGAGGGCCGACCTTCTTGCTTGGTGGAAGAACAAATGACCTTGAGAATGAAGCTTGGTTAATATTGGTGCATGTTTCTCTAGTGTTTGGATATACCCTCTCTAAGAACGTGTGGAGCTTCCTAACATTATTTCTTGATCTAACCAAGTAACAGCATCCTCATTATCTTCATTTTACTTATAGATATTCTTCAAATCTCTTCCTTATTGGAGGGATCCATTGTGTTCTTGGTGGATCATGAGCATGTGGATGAAGAACACCTTCTTTCTTTTCTTTTGTCCTAGGTTTTCCTTATTTTTGAAGAAAGGAGCTAGCTTGGAGGTGTGGAATGTTCAAGCTAGGGTTTCTCTTCTCTCTTTCGAGCTGCCTTTCTGTTTGGATGTTCATCACCTACCTTGAGGTGAGTTATATAACTTTCTTCATGTTTCTTTCTCACTCTTAACTTACCATGTATAGATCTTTCTCTGAAAATGTAGTTACTAGAAGAAAGATGATTCTGACTAGGGTTTGAGAATATGTAGTAGTTATTGTGTAGATACCCACCTCTAGATCTTACGCATGAACTTCCCTAATTTATGATACTTAGACCTTACATGTTAGTAGAGGTTGATGGTTTTGGTTTCCTTCATTCGATGGGTTTTCCTTATGTGTTATGGACTTATTTCTCCTTTGATTCGTGACTCGATGTCTTGACTTCCAATGTAAATCAATGGTTTATACTTAGTTGTTATTTTGATGGTTTTTCTTGATCTTGAGAATCAATGGTCATGTTTCCCTCAAGAAATGATGATCATGATGCCTTCATTAATGGATGAATTGATGGTTTCTTTAACACTTCAAATGATAGTTTCCTCTTGCTGCATAAAATCTAACCTCCTCTAGTCTTAACAACTGATGGCTTGTCCAGCCTTACAACTGATGGTTCCTCTAGTTGATCAAGTTATGGTCCTTATAGCACTTGAACCTAATGGTCTTCCTAGGGTTCACAACTAAAGTATTAGTGTTGTTCACAAACGATGGTTCTTCTAGCTTTGTCAAATGATTGTTTCACGAGTCCTATCAAATGAAGGTTTTGCTTGATGTATGTGATCTGATTTCACCTAATGCTCTCAACTGATGGATGTGTTAATGATCACAACTAATGGTTATACTACTCTATCGAGTGACCTACCAACCAAGCTCAAGAAACAACAGTCCTACTAGGTCCATGATTTGATGGTTTCTTAAGGAGTATGACTCAATGGTTTTTCCCTATTTGGCATATGATGGTTTTGATTGAGGCCCATTATTATATGGTCATGCTTTGTGCCATGTATGAGTCTATACTTGTTCTTATATGTGAACCAATGGTCTTGCTAATGACCATGATTTGATGGTTTATGTTTGAAGCATATGAAGCTATGGTTTGTGTTTCAAGCATATGATCTGATGGTTTGTGTTTGAGGCATATGATCTGATGATTTTGGTTTGGCTAAGTACATCCACAATCTGATGGGGATGCTATATGTAGGAGTTTTTGCCTTTTCCTAAGTGTGTGTAGAAACTAATGGTTTAGTTATGAGTGTTGATTTGTAACACCAATTCAATATACCTTGTTGAACATAACTTAAAGTAATTAAGTGATGATGGTTAAATGTACTTGTCTTTCTTTATGTTGTTATGATGAAGGATACTTTCATAATGCTAATGGTAACCGTACTATGTTATCTTGGGAATATCATGGATCTTATGATTAATGCAATCTCATGCTAAATATGTACACAACAAGTGTGTTAGCTTTTTACAAAGGTGTTGAAAAATAATTATGTTCTTGCAGCACAATATGTGAATGGTCTAAATGACCTGTGGGAATGACTTGAACCCTAGTGAAGGTGTAATTCTTTTCATGTGTAAAAAAGGATTTATATCATATGATGGTGTGATAAATAATATGTCTCATATGTTCAATATCTTCTTTGAAGTTGATATATATTGATGTTTTGTACAAATGAATTAGGGTTTGTATGAAAAACTTGGTTGATGTAGCCTGAACTCACCCAATTGTCAATAACTAATCAAGTGAAACCCTACTCATGTAGTGCCATGTGTTGTGGAACTATTCCAGTGTCAGAATTTGTTGGATATGAAAATGATTATTCCATAAGGGTAACTCAGAGCCATACATTGTTGAATAGCTATGCCCATAACGATTAGCTATGCATTATCTTATGTTAATAATTTTAACCTTTCAATCATACAATTAAGATCCTCATTATGATTGCTCTTCATGAAGCTTTTATATCTGGTATTTCCATCTTGTTATATTTCCTACTATATTTGTTTAATTCTATAATATGATGTGAGCAATAAGTGTTGTTGAGAATTATATCTCTCACTGGGACATGGGTCTCTCCTCGTGGATCACCACATCTTTTAGGTGGTCGTGAGCAGCGGCAGTAGACCCTTGGCAGTGAGGAGGAGTTGTCTTGTGATGAACCCTAGATTAAGGTTGTTTAGATGTCTTGTGTGTCCTAGAGTAGTTCATGTACTCTCAGGTCTGGGCGAGAAAGTTTTGTATATGATGTTTCATCGACTTAAGCTTTTGGTAGCATTTTGATGCATGTACATGATGTATATGTAGATAACACCTCTTGTATGTATATGGAGTGGCTGAGGGCACAGAGAAATTGTAAAAGATACTTGGTATGATAAATGAATTTATGCAAGATGTTGGGTCTTTAATAAATGCTCTTGAACATGTTTGTCACGATTAAATCGGTCTTAAATTTTCCCCTTTGTGGGGTGTGATTAATTAGTGATTTATCTATTTTGGCTTTGAGTAATATCGTTTAGCATGACAGATTGCCACATTTTGTGGTGTCATATCTTAGGGTTTTGAGTCGACAAGGACACTACGACTTAGGTCTAGAATGATAACTAAGTGATGAACATGACACGAACATAATGCATACTTCCTGAACTCAGTACTTGGATTCCCTGGCTAGGTATTCAGTTATTAAAGATAATGAAAGTGTGGAACTCTTTGATTGTTATCTTTCTGATTACTTTGATCAAGTAATCATTTGGAAACAATCCAAAGACATAATAAACAAGAAATCATGGTGAAAATATATTAATCATACCCAAAAGAAAAATGAAAATCATATAGTAACTCATCAAAATATGAATGCTTGGTTATTAAAGATAAACATATGACACCATGTGGCCTAAATTTACATATAAAAAATTAAAAAGGAGTTCTGTAAACTATGATTCTGGAAAATAATGAAGTAGAAGGGAGATAAACCTATTTTAATGGAATGACTCAACATGTAAAATTCATACAAGAAGAGAACTCCAATGATAAACGTGATAGGAGATGATAAATGAAAACAATGATGGATGAACAAAGTGAAATATGATTTGATATTAGACCATTCCATGTGTAAGAAGGTGTTAATGTAAAGTCATCATTACATGTAAAAGAAATCAAAGGTAAATTATCCTTGTTAAATGAAGAGAATGTGAAATGTGATGAGTTGTCCCTTGGCAGGTCAATAAGAAACATGATAGCATGAGAGGAAACACTCATATGAATGATAAATAGACAATAAGAAATATCAACTAAGTACAATCATCATTTTAATTCCTAAGTAGATGGCAAGGAATCCAAATGAAAAAATGAGTAATACATAAAAGGTTGTAACTTGCATGTTAGTGGTAACCCTTGCTAGAAACCCCTTTGGATAGTGTTACTGGCATGCGGGAGGTGTGTTTCCCTTGTGACTTTCTTTTTAGGACGTATCTTTCAAGTGGATCTTATGCCACCTGGTATGTTTGGATTAAATGCAATCTGAAGGATGGATATCTTGTTGTAACATGTGGTTGTTTTGGACTATAGTTCCAAGATCATGATGTTTTGAGATAGGGATACCTTTGAACTTTCCAAGGAGTTAGGAAGATTCTTCCTAGATGTTTTGAGTTTATTATTATGGTAGAGAAGTTGATAAGACAAGGGTGTGTGGTCTTCCTAGAACATGTAGTGGATACTAAGGTGATGAGTCCTAGTAGCCAGGGTGTACCAATGGTACATGAGTTTGAAGATGTTCTTGAGATGAGTTTCCTTATGTTCCTTCCCCATAGAGAGAGTATGATTTTGATATCCTCTAGTATTATTTGAAAAGGATAAGGATGATTATGTGATGTTTTACATGGATTACCGATAGTTGAACAAGGTCATAGTGAAGATAAACATAACATTGTTGAGGATCAATGATGTGTTGATCTGATGAGAGATACTTCACTATTCCTTAAGCTAGACCTGAGGCCAGGATACCATTAGTTGAGGACCAAGACGGGTGACATAAGTTGTAGGAACACTATGATTTCATGGTTCTTCTGTTTGGACTAATCAATGCAACACAACATTGACGAACTTGATGTACATGATGTTCAGACAGTATCCACATTAATTTGTTGTAGTGTTTTTTGATGACATCTTGATGTACTCTAGAGATAGTTAGCAACATGTACAACACCTTCATCGAGCACTAAAGTTACTAAGACAACACTAGTCATATGCTAAGTTCAGCAAGTATGAGTTTTGATTGACCTAGGTGTCTTTTCTAAGTTGTTATATCTATGAAGGGTTATAGTATAAATACCAAGAAGGTGGAGTTAGTGATGGAGTGAGATAAACCCACGACTTTGATGGATATCTGAAGCTTCTTAAGTATAGAAAGACACTATAGGAGGTGTCAGTGTTTTTTTAGTGGTTGAAGGAGAAGTCAACGAGTACTTCAGTGTTAGTGTTCGCAAGGTAAGGAAGAAGTTACGTTGTTTATGTTATACTTCAAATAATGGCTTGGGATGTGTGTTGATGTGGAACATGAATGAGAGTCCTTTAGCTTCACGGAAGATTAAGAAAAACATGGAAAACTATTCAATTCATGGCCTGGAGTTAACTGTTGTAGTTCTAGCCCTAAAGATATGGAGAGGTTGTTCAAAGAAAGAACTAAAGCATGAGATAAGAAAGGTAGATGAAGCTAATCAGGGACAATGATTGTAAAATATACTATCATCCAGGGAAGGAGAATATGGTAATTGATGCACTAAACCATAAGTGATTTTTTTTGTCAGCACATGCATATAAAGCTTAAGTTGTACTCTATGACATGTCACAAACAAGACATGCTAGTACCGCTTCAACAATAGGAAGTATAGTTGGAAGTATCTATGTTGTAAAGATTATTGACACGGCTACAAGTCAAACCAACACTATTGCAGTAGATCAAAGTTTTGATGGCCTCCATGTGTTAGATGATTGGATAGTGTGATTACACAACTAGAAAATGGTTTTATATGCTAATGGTCTGAGTATGATAGTATCTGAGGAGGCTCACTCCTCAATAAATGCAACATATCCAACAGTACATAGATGCAATCAAAATATGAAGAATATGTGATGGAATCTAGGTCTAAAACATGATGTGGTAAAAATTATGGTCAAAAGTTCAGTTATCAACAAGTCAAGGTGAAACATCTGAAGTTGACATGGATGCAGTTGAAGTTCAGTGCAACCTTTCACCCACAACATATGTATAGTTAAAAAGGACCATTCAGACAATTGGAGAATCTTTGAGAACATATGTCTTTTAGTTCTTGACAAGTAAGGGATGTTCACCTAAGTCTGATCAAGTTTGCTTACAATGACAGCCATCAGAAAAGCACAGACATGAAACTGTATATGGATGTTATGGTAGGAGATGCACTCCTTGTTTGGTATGAATCAAGTAAGAACCAACTTTTGAGTGTTGTGTTAGTATAACAGACTACATAGAAGGTCATAGTGATTCAACAACAGTTGTAAGAAGCTAAAGAGAGGAAGTTATCATATGTTGATAACCATGGTAAGCCACTAGAGTTCCAAGTTGGAGTTACTACTAGATTTGCACATGTTTCACAGTAGTTTCCATGTTCTATGTTAAGGAAGTTTTGCCCTGACACAGAACAAGTGATACAGACTATGGAGGTGGAGTTAGATGAGGATGTTTTTGTGTGAATGATTCTGTGTTGATCCTAGATAACTTATATAGATGTTGAGGAAGAAGGACATAGCTTTAGTGAAGGTGTTGTGACATCACCATGGGAAGGAAGAAACTTTGTGGGAGTTAGAGGGTGAGATGCATAAGAGGTACTCATCCTTGTTTTCTTTGGATTTTGGGGGCGAAACCCGTATTATGGGTTTGTGGTTGTAAGACCCCTAATTTTTCTTAAGGATTAAACATGCTTTCCTAACTTTTTTGGGTGATTAAAATATTAATCAAACCCTAATATATGTTGTGATATCATAAGACTAATATATGTTTCAAGTTTGGTCCAATTTGGACATTATTTGAGTAAATTTTGCAATATATGTGCTTGACAAGGGCTTTTATGCAATTTTTACATATCTAGGGTTTTATCTATAATTTTAAAATTTTATGATGTGTCACATAAGTTTTCATAACATGTTTGATATATTTTCATCTTTGAGCACCTAGATGCATCATTGGATGTGGGGTGCTATCTAACTTAGGGCTGAGACCTAGGGTTTCTCACCTAAGTGTCCCACACTCAATGGTTTCCCTTTGAAGGCTTAGGGCTTGATGGTTCTACTAGGAGAGTGAAATTTGATGGTTTTCCTATGATTCTTGAGATCCAATGGTTTCTTCTTGAGGCACCACGGTCGATGGTTTTGCATGTGGAATGCAACAACCGATGAAGGTTCTAGGTCTTGCTCTAGTGGTCAAGTGAGGGCAAGATATGATGACCCATCTGATGATGAAACTTGATGGTGCTCATGAGGTTCATATTCGTTCGTCACCCTAGCATCAAGATCCGACGGTGACCTATTTTTTATGGATGGGAGGTTTTGGACTTTGGACACATGGCATGCATTCTTTGACACCTCAACCTACCTTCCTCTCTCTCCCTAAGATTTATATGCCTCTCTTCTTTCGCCTAAACGAGCTCTTTACACACCTTCATATCTTTCTTTCTGTTTGATATGGCCAACCTTCTCACCTGGTGGTAGAAGAAGTGACCTTGACGATGAATCTTGGTCAAGCTTGGTTGCTTGTTGCTCTAGGGTTTGGATCTGCCCTCTCTAAGAATGTGTAGAGCTTCCTAGTCTTGTTTCTTGATGTAAGCAAGTAAGATCATCCTTATTATCTTTGATTTCCTTACTTCCCTTCTTCTTCTCTCTTCCTTCTTGGAGGGACCATGGTGGATCTTGAGCATGTGGATGAGGAAACCTTCTTTCTTCTATTTTGACCTAGGTTTTCCTTATTTTGAAGGAAGGAGCTAGCTTGGACGTGTGGAGTGATCAAGCTAGGTTTCTCTTCTCTATTTAGAGCTACCTTGTTGTTTGGACC
Source organism: Alisma plantago-aquatica (assembly GCA_963693085.1). Classification (NCBI taxonomy): domain Eukaryota; kingdom Viridiplantae; phylum Streptophyta; class Magnoliopsida; order Alismatales; family Alismataceae; genus Alisma; species Alisma plantago-aquatica. Next base: position 1,124,877,588 of record OY856409.1, on the reverse strand, counting down.
TTCATCACCTACCTTGAGGCTATTTATATAACTTTCTTCATGTTTCTTTCTTACTCTTAACTTGCCATGTATAGATCTTTCTCCAAAAATGTAGTAACTAGAAGAAAGATGATTCTTTAACTAGGTTTTGAGCATACAAAGTAGTTCTTGTGTATATAACCACCTCTAGATCTTGTTCATGATATTCCTTGATGTATGATACTTAAACCTTGCATGTTTGTGGAGGTCGATGGTTTTGATTTCCTTCAAACAATTATTTCTCTGTATGTGTTATGGACTGATTTCTCCTTTGATTCATGACTCAATGGTTTGACTTCCCATGTAAATAGATGGTTTATACTTATCGTCAATTTTGATGGTTTTTCTTGAGCTTGAGGATCAATGGTCATGTTTCCCTCAAGAACCTATGGTCATGATACCCTCATCATTGGATGAATTGATGGTTTCTTTAACACTTCAAATGATGGTTTTCTCTTATTGCATAAAATTTGATTTCCTCTAGTCTTAACAACTGATGGGACTTATCCAACATTACAACTGATGGCTCCTCTAGTTGATAAAATGGTGGTACTTCTAGCACTTGAATATGATGGTCTATCTAGGGTTCACAACTGATGGATTGGTGTTGTTCACAAATCATGGTTCTTCTAGCTTTGTCAAACGATGTTTTCACTAGTCCTAGAAATGATGGTTTCGCTTGATGTATGACATTGGATTTCACCTAATTCTCTCAACTGATGGATGGCTAAATGATCACAACTGATGATCCTACTACTCTATGCAGTGACCTACCAACCAATCTCAAGAAATGATGGTCCTACTTTGTCCATGAACCAGTGGTTTCTCTACGTGTATGATCCAATGGTTTTTCCCTATTTGGAATTTGATGGTTTTGATTGAGGCCCATGATTTGATGGGCATGCTTTGTGTTATGTATGATTCTATACTTATTCTTAGTACGTGAACCAATAGTCTTTCTGATGACCATGATCTAATGGTTTGTGTTAGAAGAATATGATCATATGGTTCATGTTTGAAGCATGTGATCCGATGGTTTGTGTTTGAAGCATATGATCTGATGATTGTGGTTTGGCTAAGTGCATCCATGATCTGATGGGGATGCTAGATGTAAGAGTTTATTCTTTTTCCTAAGTGTGTTACAAACTAATGGTTTACTTATGATTGTTGATTTGTAATACCAATTCAATCTACCATGTTGAACCTAACTTAAAGTAATTAACTAAGTATAGTCAAATATACTTATCTTTTTTAAGTTGTTATGGTGGAAGGATACTCTCATAATTCTAGTTATAACCCTACTGTGTTACCTTGTGAATATCATGGCTCTTATGAAAAATGCAATCTCACGCTAAATCTGTGCACAACAAGTGTGTTGATGACATGTGGAGCCTTTTACAAAGGTGTTGAAAGATAATGATGTTCTTATAGGAGATTATGTGAATGGTTTAAATGACCTCTGGGCATGACTTGAGACCTATCGAAGGTGTAATTCCCTTCATGTGTGACAAAGGATTTATATCATGTGATGGTGTGATAAAGAATACATCTCATATGTTTCATATCTTTTGGAAGTTGTTATATACCTATGTTTTGTGTAAATGAATTAGGGTTTTTATGAAAAACTTGGTTGATGCAGCCTGAATTCACCCAATTGGAAATAACTAATCAATTGAAACCCTAATCATGTAGTGTCATGTCCCGTAGAACTATTCCAGTGTCAGAACTTGTTGGATAGGGAAATGAGTATTCCATAAGGGAAACTCAGAGTTGTATACTGTTGAGTATACATAGGTTGTAGGGAGGGTATATCCTTGTCATCATGATCCCAAGGTTATAGAGAATGATCTAGGTCGTATCTCAGATAAATTTGAATATCTATATGTGATGTGATTGAGGACAACTATAGTTTTACCTCAGATAATAGGGCTATATACCTGGATTTCTAGTGTTGTGTCATGTGTACCAGGGCAGACTTGGCTAATTGCAGCTTTACAAATATGTCAGTGTGGTATACTCATACTAAATGAGGGGAAGAGATGTTAGGATTTTGGGTCTCCTATATCTTGTATGGAATTTATTGTGATTTCACAGTGGTCAGTTGGAAGTTTGATTGGTACACCTCAAACTCTTCAGGTCTTAATAAAAGATGTAATCTAGTTGTGTAACATATTTGTTAGGGTTATACAATGATTCACATTAGATGATATCCCTTGCACTACTTTTTTATATATAGATGACATATTCTGCAATAAGAGAAAGTAGCCATGCTTATGTTGTTTGCCATGCTCATGCTTTATCCACGCTTATGATGTTAGCCATTCTTATGTTGTTAGCCATGCTTAGGTTGTTAGCCATGGTTTTGTGGTTAGCCATGCTTATGATGTTTGACATACTTATAATGATAGATATGCCTATAATGTTTAGTTACACTTGATCTTCAGTTCACAATGTTTACCTTTCAATCCTATAATTAAGACTTGATTAGGACTGCTCTTAATCAAGCTTTTATGTCTGGTATTTCCATCTTGTTATATTTTCAGCTATATCTATTTAATTATGTAATCTATTGTGAGAAATAAACATTATTGAGAGTTATATCTCTCGCTAGGAAATAGGTCTCACCTTGTGGGTCACCACATCTTTCTTGTGATGAGGAGGAAGTTTCTTGTGATGAACCCTTGAAGAAGGTTGTTTATATGTCTAGTTTATCCTAGAGTAGTCCATGTACTATCAGGTCCGGGCGGGAAAGTTTTGTATATGATATTTCATCGACTTGAGCTTTTGGTAGCACTATGATGCTCGTACATGATGTATATGTAGATAACACCTCTTGTATGTATATGGAGTTGAGGCCATAGAGAAATTATAAAAAATACTTGGTATGATGTATGAATTTATGCAAGATGTTGGTTCTTTACATAAATCTTATTGAACAAGTTTGTGAAGATTAAATTAGTTTTACTTTTCCCCCCTTTTGGGATGTAATTTTGGCTTTGAGTAATCTCGTTTAGCGGGGTGGGTTGCCATAGTTTTTGCCTAAATGGCTTTTGGGCATTTTTTGATCCCTGATGAAAATATAGTCACTTTATGGATGGAAATGAACTAGTACCCTATGATGTTGTGATAAGATATATATCTCATACATTTTATATCTTCTAAAGCAGTTATATACCCATGTTTTGTACAAAACTTTTAGGGTTTGTACGTCACTTTATTGATTCAGCCTGAACTCACAAAATTGGCAATAACTAATCAAGTGAAACCCTAATCATTTAGTGCCATGTACGTAGAACTATTCTAGTATCAAAACTTATTAAATAGGGAAATGAGTATTCCAGAAGAGAAACTCAGAGTCATATATTGTTGAGTATATGTGGGTGCATGGAGGGTATATCCTTGTCATCATGATCCCAAGGTTATCGAGAACGGTCGAGGCCGTGTCTCAAATGAATATGTATATGTATATGTGATTTGATTGAGGAAGGATGTGGTCTCAGATGATAGGGTTGAATACCATTAATTCTAGTTTCTTGGCCTATGTACCAAGGAAGGACTAGGCTAATTGCATCTTAACTAAAATGTCATTGTGTAGGACTTGTACTAACCAAGGGGGAGAGATCTTAGGATTGTGATTCTCCTAGATCTTGTATAGGACTGATTTTGACTTTGTAGTGGTTCGTTGGAAGTTTGAGTGCATGAGGGCTTAATAGAAGATGTAATTTGGCCTTGTAGCATATCTATAAGGGTTATTCAGTGATTCACATTGAATGATAACTCTTGCTTTGCTTCTTTTATTTTTAAATGATGTGTAATGTGGCAAGAGAAATCAATTGTGCTTATGATGTTATCTATGCCTGATCTTTTAGTAATAATGTCAACCTTTCAATTATGCAATTAAGAGTTTGATTATGACTATTCTTAATGAAGCTTTAATTTTAGCATTTCAATCATGTCATATTATCTATTGTATTTGTTTAATTCCATAATTTGTTGTAAGCAATAAACATTGCTGAGAATTAAATCTCTAGTTGAGATGTGGGTCTCACCTCGTGGGTCATCACATCTTTTTAGGTGATAGTTAGCAACATCATCCGACCCATGGCTGCAAGGAGGAGCTATTTTAGAGAAACCTAAAAGAAGGTTTATTAGTTGTCTAGTGTTTCCTAGAGTCTCCCATGCACTCTCAAGTTCGGGTGGCAATGTTTTGTATATGATGTTTCACTAACTCGAGTTTTTAATAGAATTCTGATGATTTTACATGTTATACATGTGGATAACACCTTCTATATATATGTTGTGGCTAAGGCCATGGAGAAACTGTAAAGATACTTGATATGATTTATGCAAGATGTACGACCTTTATTTAAATGTTCTTGAACTTGGTTGAAGAGGTTTAAATTGGTTTTAGTTATGCCACTTTTTAGTGATCTGATTAATTAATTATTGATTATGTTTTGGTTTTAAGTAATCTTATTTAGTGTGGTAGGTTGCCACATTTGGTGCTATCAAAGGTTGGGGTTCGTTGAGTCTATAGGGACACTAGGACTTAGGACTAGTATGATAACTAAGTGATGAACATGACACAAACATAATGCATACTTCCTGAACTCAGTATTTGGATGCTCTGGTCAGGTATCCAATTATTAAAGGAAAGGTAAGTATGGAACTCTTTGATTGTTATCTTTCTTATTACTCTGACCAACTAGTCAGTTGGATACAATCCAAAGAGTATAATAAATAAGAAATCATGGTGAAAATGGACTGATAATACCACTAAAGAAAGATCAAATCATATCTTAACCCATCAAAACCTGAGTGTTTGGTGATTAAAGAAAAAGAGATGACACCATTAAGCTTAAATCTGAATGAAAATAAGTTAATAAGGAATTCCCAAAATGGTGATTCTAGAAGATAATTAAGTAAAAGAGAGATAAATATGTGTTATCAGAATGATTTAAGGTGTAATATTTATATAAAAAGAGGAGAAATCCAATAATAAGTGTGATATGAGATGATAAATAAGAACAATGATAGATGAACAAAGTGAAACCTAAGTTAATAGCAGACCAATCCAAGTGTGTAAGAAGGTGTTAAGGTAAAAATTATCATGACATGTAAAAGAGATAAAATAAATATGATCCTTATAAAATGAAAAGAATATTGAAAATGATGAGCTATCCCTTGTTAGGTGAACAATAAACATTATAAAAGGAGAGGACACACACAAGCATGATAAATGTTATAAGAAAGAGTAATGAAGATCAATAATCATGTTAATTCCTAGGCAGATGGCAAGAAATCCAAATGAAAAAGTAAATGATACATAAAAGGTTGTAACTTGCTTGTTAATGGTAAAATTGATAACCGCTTGCTAGAAACCCCTTTGTATTGTTCCTCTATGTTGAGGGAGGTGTGTCCCCTTTGCATTCTTTCTTTTTCATGATGAAACCTTCAAGTGGATCTTATGCCACTTGTATGCTTAGATTTGATGCAATCCTAGGGATGGATATCTTGAAAATGTGTATGGTTGTTTTGTACTATAGTTCCATGATTGTGGTGTTTTGTGATTGGTATACCTTTTGGTATTTCCAAGGAGGTAGGAAGACTTTTCCTACATGTTTTATGTTGTCTATGATGGTAGGAAATCTGATGAGACAAGGGTGTGAGGTCTACTTAGTACATGTAGTGGATACCAAGGTGATGAGTCATAGTATTCAAGGTTTACCAGTGGTACATGAGTTTGAAGATGTTTTCCAGATAAGTTTCCTAGTATTGCTCGCCCCTAGTGAGAGTTTGATTTTGAGATCATGTAGTGTGGTTTGGGAAGAAGAAGGATGACTATATGATGCTTTGCATGAATTACCAACAGTTGAATAAGGTCACAGTGAAGAACAAGTATCTGTTGTCGAGGATAGATGATTTGTTAATTAGTTGAGAGTTACTACATTGTTCCCCAAGATAGACCTGAAGTTGGGATATCACCAGTTGACGATCACAAAGGATGAAAAAATTAAGAGTATTTTTAGGACAAGGTATGGTCATAATGAGTTTATGGTTATGTCATTTGGCTAACAAATGCATCATCAAGAGTTTATGGACTTGATGAACAGGGTGTTCATACCGCATCTTTATTAGTTTATGGTAGTGTTTATTGATGACATCTCGATGTACTTAAAAGACAATCAACAACATGAACAACACCTTCATCAAGCATTGGAGTTGTCAAGGCAGCATCAGTTGTATGCTAAGTTTAGTAAGTATGAGTTTTGGCTGACTGAGGTGTCTTTTCTTGGTCATGTGATATTTTCTAAGTATGTTGGTATAGATCCAAAAAAAGTGAAGTTGGTTCTAGAGTGGGAACAACCCAAGACACTGATTGAGATATAAATCTTCCTAAGTCTAACAATTCATTACAAGAGTTTTTGAAGGAAAAGTTGACAAGTGTTCCAGTGCTATGTTGCCAGGGTAAGGGAAAGGTTACATCATTATCTATGATGCCTCAAAGAATGGCTTGGGATGCGTACCGATGCAGGACAAGAATGTGACTCATATTACTTCACGACAGACTAATAGGAATGAGGAGAATTATCCAACTCATGACCTAGAGTTAGTCGTTGAAGTTTTAGCCCTGCATATTTGGAGATATTATTCGGAGAAAGAGCTTAAACATGAGATAAATAAGGTGGATGGAGAAAATCAAGGACTATTATTATACGATAGACTATCATCATAGGAAGGAGAATGTGGTAGTTGATGCACAAAACATGAAGTTATCTTTGTAAACATTTGCAAATAAAGTAGTGTTATTCTCTTTGATGTGTCACAAATGGGACATGCTAGTGCCGCTTCGGCAAATGGATGTATAGTTGGAAGTATCTTTGTGAGCATGAGTGTTGACACAGCTACAAGTCAAGTCAACATTGTTACAGAAGATCAGAGTTTGGTAGCAGGAAGCATGATGGATTTCATGAGTTAGATGATGGGACAGTGTGTTTCCATAATCAGACGATGGTTCTAGATGTTGATGGTCTGAGTAAGATAGTGTCTAAGGAGGCTCATTCCTCAATGTACACAATGTATCTCGAAGTACATAGATGAATCAAAATTTGAAGAATCTACGATGATAGTCAGGTCTGAAACATGATGTGGCAGAGGGTGTATCCAAATGTACAGTTGTTAGCAAGTCAAAGGAGAAACATCAAAAGCTTGGATGGACACAGTTGAAGTTCAGCACAGCCCTTCATCCACATATAGATGGCTGATTTGAAAAGACCATTTAGACGTTGAAGAATATTTTGAGAACATAAGTCTTATAGTTCTTGGAAATTAAAGGATGTCCACCAAAGTTTGATCAAGTTTGTTTACAACAACAACCACCAAAGAAGCATAGAAATGGCATTGTATAAGGTTGTATATGGTAGGCAATGCAAGACAACCCTTTTTTGGTATGAAGCATATAAGTATCATATTTTGGGTGATGTGTTAGTACAACAGACTCCAGGGCATGTCATAGTGATTCAACAATAGTTGAAAACAACTCAAAATAGGCAAGAGTCATATGTCAATAACCATCATAAGCCGCTAGAGTTCCAAGTTGGAGTTACAACCAGAGATGCACAGGTTGCACAATGTTTTCCATGTTCCCATGTTAAGGTAGTGCCACCCTACTATAGAGTAGATGATATAGACAGTGGAGGTGGAGCTAGATGAGGGTGTTTCTTACATGGATAATCCTATGTTGATCCTGGATAACATGTACAAATGTTGAGGGACAGGGACACAACCTCAATGAAGGTGTTGTGGAATCACCATGATGTGGAGGAATCCACATGGGAATTAGAGGATGAGATTCTTAGTAAGCACCCATCCTTGTTCGATTTGGATTTTGGAAGAGAAATCCATGTTAGGGGTTTATGGTTAAGACCCCTAACCTGGCTTAAGACTTAAACATGATTGATTGATCTAATTGGGTGATTAAAACCTTAATCAAGTCCTAAGTTATGATTTGATATCATGTGACTAAGCTATGTTTCAAATTTGGTCCAATTTGGACATTGTTTGATTGAATTTTTGCAATCTATGTACTTTAAATGGACTTCTATGCACTTTTTCATATCTAGGATTTTATTTGTATTTTTCACACATGTATGTTGTACCTCATAAGTTCTATAAACATGTTTGATATATTTACACATTTGTAAACCTATATGAACCATTAGATGTGTTGCTTATCTTTCCCTCTAGGGGTTGAGGACCTAGGGTTTCTTACATAAGTATCTAAATCAATGGTTTTCCTTAAGTAAGTTAGGGATATGATGGTTTCACTGGGAGAGGGAAGGATCCTGTAACACCTGGGCCCACTACCCAAGGCACTAGTAGAGTTTTAGGAATGACGACTGGCCCCACAGACCACCACTAGCCTTAACTGCGCACTTTGTCCACACTGACACGCAAGCCAGGATCAACTTCCCGACTGGTCACCCATCCTAGTACTACTCCAAGCTGAACACGCTTAACTATGGAGTTCTTTAGAGATGGGCTCCCTGAAAAGGAGGTGCACCTTGGTGATATGGGTAGTCCAATCATTACTTATAAGATCATTATACCTGAGGCCTCAGATCCTGGGACGTTACAATCTCCCCCACTTAGACTCTTGACGTCCTCATCAAGGCTCAACTATAAAGCCTCATAACATTGCCCCATTTTAGTGCAGACCCAGAATGGCCCATGGACACCTAGCTCCCGATCATGAAATACCAGCGCAAGGGTGTCTATGTCAACCATGGGCAGCCCTTTCCTACATGCCTGGACCGCACGGCTCAAGACTAGCATGCCACATGCCCATGCGGGCCCCACCTACTGGAGGGGTTATGGCTCTGATACCATTTGTAACACCTGGGCCCACTACCCAAGGCTCTAGTAGAGTTTTAGGAATGACGACTGGCCCCACAAACCACCACTAGCCTTAACTGCGCACTTTGTCCACACTGACGTGCAAGCCAGGATCAACTTCCCGACTGGTCACCCATCCTAGTACTACTCCAAGCTGAGCATGCTTAACTATGGAGTTCTTTAGAGATGGGCTCCCTGAAAAGGAGGTGCACCTTGGTGATATGGGTAGTCTAATCATTCCTTATAAGATCATTATATCGGAGGCCTCAAATTCTGGGACGTTACAGATCCAATGGTTTTCCTATGTAGCATGGGATTCTATGGTTTTCTGTAGAGACACAAGAATTGATGGTTTTCCATGTAGTATTCTCCAACTGATGGTGGATCAGGATTTGAATAAGTGCCTAGTATGGGCATGACCCGATGGCCTATCTCATGATATAACTTGATGGTTCACCTAGCTTTCCAATCTATGGCCCTCTTAGGTTGAAAATCGATGGAAGATCTATTTTTATGGATGGGAGATTCTGACCTTTTGACACATGTCAAATATGCTTTCAACCCTCAACCACCTTCCTCTCTCATCCTAGCCTTATATACTCTTCTCCTCTCTCCCAAATGAACTCTTTGCACACCTTCATCTTCTTCTTGTTTCTTGAGATCTTTGACCCTCTTGCTTGGTGGAAGAAGAAGGGCTCTTGAGGATGAAGCTTAGTTAGTCTTGGTTTCGTGTTGCCCTAGGGTTTGAATATATCTTCTCTAGGATTGTTTGGAGCTTCCTAACCTAGTTTCTTGCCCTAAACAAGTAAGATCTTCTCCCTTATCTTTGTTTTTCTTGTTTCCATCCTTCTTCTTTGGGTGATCTCATGGTGTTTTTGGTAGAACTAGACCAGGTGGTTGAAGAACCTCTTCTCTCTTTTCTTTTGCTCTAGATCTTCCTTGTTCTTGAAGGAAGTGTTGGATCAAAGGGCTCTAGACGGGGTGAATAGAGCTAAAAGAACTTAAACATAATTTGTTAGACCTTTGAATTACTTCAAGAGATATACTTGCAAATATGGAATTTGATGTGCAACTAAACATACATAGAAAGAATGAGAGAGATTGAATGAAATCAAGAACAATATATATAGAGTGATTCCAATCTCCAAACAAGTAGATAGTCAATCCACTACCTAGAGAGGTCAAGCCCTAGGATTTTGCAACCATTGCATACTTATATTCCATTATAAGACTTGCAATAATATGTTCCTTTTGTAGGTTAAGGATACCTACCCTTCCTTTTTAAGGATTAAAAGGAGCCAATAAACCTTACAAGGACTTGCCTATCCTTCGAGAAAGAGTCTTCAACCACTACAAGGGCTTACGCACTTTCGCAAGGATTTGAACACCTTCACCAAAGAGCTCCCCTTCTTGCAAAAAGTCTCCTGCCTTGAAGAAATTACCGAAACTTCTCAAGGATCTTTGGCCTTCACCTTCTCCTTCACCAAGGAGAAGCTTTCACCAACTTTGCTTGAAGAAATGGATCGGGGAAAGGAAAAAATGATAGCTTCACAATGATTACAATGAAGTATCTCTCTCACAAATATCTATCTCACTAATATGGACGTTTGGATTTGTAATAAAGAGAGAGAAAGGGGATCAATGTGGAAAAAATACTCAATTGCTGCTATGATCAAGGTTCAAAAACTTGTAATGAAGTCTTAGGGCTCCTATTTATAGTTGTGGCTCCTATTTATAGTTGGGTTGTTGCAACATATATAATTTTAAGTTTTGCAATACTCCAATAGTTAGAAACACTTCTCCCGCACATTCTGTACAATGTAGATGGTCAAATTTCCATAAGGTAACTCAGCCGATTGCACTATGAGACAAACTCATTATGAGTTGTCAGTCGAGTTTATCCTGGATGAAGCTCAACTGATGACATAAAATCAGTTTGCATGTGTAGGGTGTCGGTCGAGTTTATCCTGAGGTGAACTCGACCAAACCTGACAGTTTCCAAGACCCATCCCAGACGTCGGTCGAGTTTTTGAGAGGGAAACTCGGCCAAACAGACTGTCTGTGATGAATTTTGGAAAATGTCATTAAAGTGCTTAAACATTCCAATTAAGCGCTCTTTATTTTTTTCTCATCTTAATTACATATCATAACATCAGTATGATTACAAAAATTGTCCTAAGTTATTTAGGGATATTTCCATAAAAGTGCATTTGCATTGACTTTGGATTGTACTGGATCAGGATGGGGCTTGATTGAATTTATGATTTTCATGTACCTAATATCTAGAATCAATCTCAAATAGACATATTAGATACATATGAATGGAATGGTTAAGTCTTCATTAAAATATGGACAATGTATAACTATTAGCTCAACATTCTCCCCTCTTTTGACGATGACAAACCATTCCTTAACATATTGAAAAGGAGTTGTTAATTTTAAGGGGACATATGAATGAAAATAGCAATTTCTCCCCCCCTCAATTCATTCTTACTTTCCCTATATGGTTAGTACTTCCAAAAACATAACCATAGCACATATGTACTATTGAGTCCTCTTACATAGTCACATGATACTTCAAATATTTAACTAGAAATGGATCACAATCACAATTTAGTATGTACTAACCTCATTTCATCCCCTTTGTCATATCAAAAAGGCAGGGGGTTAGAAGATCTATAAACATAGGTCTTATCCACATGCACAAACTACACAAGCAACCACCAAGCAAACACCAAAATCAAAATAGGAAGAGAGAACAAACATACTAGAGTCATAATCAAAATATGGAAGCACATACCCAGAACTCAAAACATAGAATCAAGCATAGAGCCAAGGTAGATAAGATTAGATTAAAACAAAAGATATGTCTCTCCAAATCAAAACTACAAAACAGCAAAAAAACAACAAGATGTTAAAATAGTATGCCTCATATACAATGTCCAAATGTTCAGTACATGATAATCTACAAAAATAGATATCTATGAGCACCCTATAGAGTAAGAACTAAACATCTAGGGAATCTAGGTTAAGGTCCTTGTCTTCTCCATCTGACTGATAGTGTTCATATCCATCCCAAGGTTCATCTGGGGTAGCAGGCGTAGCCTCACCATCATCTCCATCATCATCAGATCCATCATCACCATCTTCACCTTCATTCCTCGTCATCGCCAAAAACATCCTCAACATTCTGATCAGCCATCTCCTCATCCTTAGGAGATCCAAAGGAGCAAGTACTAGGTCACTTGGCATTTTTCTTAGCCTAAGACATACCACATGCATGTCATGCATTTTCTTTCTCTAAGTTAGGTGTGAAAACCCCATTAAAATGGGCAAGCAAAATGGAGGCATGTCCTGGTGGAAGAGAAAGAAGGGGAGTATCAAACTGTTGAGAGAACAATGCATAAGCAGGTCTACCATCAGAGGTAGGGGTACAATAGAAGAAGTTGGGTGGTGGTCTAGGTAGAATTGACCATATGCATAGGAAGCATAGTCAGCACCTGGGTAGGGCTGGTAGGTGGGGTAGGGATGGGTGCAGGATAAGTTCATGTTGGACATGATTTTAACTAGATCCTAGTGAAGGAGCTCTTGAATCTATAAGTTTTATGCATGTTGGTGTATCATATAACCCGTCAGGGTTTTATTATACTCCAAGAATGAGGCACGGTTAGGTCTAGGAGGAGGTGGAGGAGCCTGGGTAGGGGTCGAAGCACCAGGTCTGGTTGAGGAGGTAGGATGAAAAGACTTCTTGAAAATGGTTTCATTACTGTAACACCTTTCCTACTTGATTTGTAATGAAGCTCATGGAAAAAGGGATTTCTCATTATGGTTAGAAAACAAACCACAAATCAAGTTGGGAAAAGGTAGGTAGGTTCCACAGTGTTCTTCCTAGAGTAAAAATACAGTCATGTGGTGAAGAATGTAATGGATCATTTAACTTTGACATCACTTGGGAGATAGTACATTAGCACATCAATGTTCTTTGCAATATCCTTTTGGCTTTTCTTTGGTTGGATATTACAATTGACTACAAGTGCAATGAGGCGTGTCTTGATGTCAAGGGAAGAAGAAGGAAGGATGGATTTTTTCCTATAGGGAACACTAGGTTTTTAGAAACTTGTGGATGTAAGGTAGGGTGAGCTCATGTTCAAAACTTTTGTAGAGCTTATCGGGGTCAAGAAGGTCAAGATATTGGTGATAGTTAGTCAACCATGTATATGTGGTGGCGGTACCATTGAAGTAAGAATTCAAAGAATCCTTAGAGATGGAAAACTTAGTACTTGCAATCATGGAGGTTAGGATCACTTGTTTGTCTGGGAATGGAACATAGGAAGTGTAGTTTCACTTGAGATTAGCATATAATTTGTAGACAACTTTGGTGCTAGAAAGAGAGTTGTTGTAGTACAATTTCTCTACACAAAGTGCACTAAGATGTTGTGCATTGAACATGACAACCACCTCATTCATCAACTTACACCTAGATTCAAAGAATGCACCAAAAGTAAAAGATTTTCTAGGAAGAAGATCCTTATACCTATTGACTGCTTGAGAGGAGATGAAGGAGGTGCCATTAAAGGAAACGACCCTAGAAGTAATGGAGGATAGGGGTACTCCAGATGGTCAGTCCATTTTTGTTGGTTTGAAGCCATTAAGAGAAAAGGAGATGAAATGGCTACAAAACAAAGATGATGGCAGGTGCAGCAGGCCGTCCAAGCAACTAGGTCGAGGTTGGGAGAGCTAGGGCATGTGATCCAAGGCTAGATAAGGTAAGGGATACGTTTTGGTATCCCTAGGGTTTAAGTACAAATAAGAAAGAAGGGTTATCGATTGACTTTTCCCAAGTATAGCGAGAGAAATCGCCGACAGTCACAAGGCAATACTTAATACCACGAAGCAATTGAGTTCTCATTGGTCCAGATAGATCAATGTGAAGAAGTTCAAGAGATATCTTAGTACTAAGGACTCCTTTGAATTTAAAGTAGGATTTGGTTTGCATTCCTTGTATACAAGGTTGGCATTCCTCACCTTCTTAAAGTTCAATTTAGGAAGTCATTTGAGCAATTCCTTTTTGCTCAACTTTTTGAACATATGCATATTTACATGACCAAGCCTATGGTGCCACAAAGATATATAACTTCTATCAACAAGAAGGCATCTACCAAGAATAATATTAAGAGAATTGAGAACAATAACATCGTAGGAGATGGAAACTAGAAGCAAACATTCAAGTAAGGTAAATAAAACATGATAACAATTATCACATTATTGGCTAACACTAATTAAATTGTGATGTAGGCCATCCACAAGAAGTACATCGTTGATGCATAGTCAATCACCCACATCATCTTCATCTGTTACTTTACCTTTGTTGTTGTCACCAAAAGTCATCGATCCTCCTTTCTTGTTTGTGAAACTATTGAAATGGCTTATCTCACCAACCATATGTTTGGAGAAACCACTATCAACAATCCATTGTCATTTTACCTACAAGAAAGGAATATTTTAGAGCCCAATTCAAACCTTGGGATCTAAAGTTAGATTGGGGACCCATTTCATCTTTGGGTTGGTCCCCTTTTCCTTGTAAGGACAATAAGTAAAATAACGAGCATCACTCTTTCAATGTGCACAAACCATAGGGTTCTTAGAGCTGAATGACTCTCCATGGAATATAGGATGTTCCTTGCTTTTTTTCTTACCCTTGCCCTTGCTTTTGGGAGCTCCCTCATATCCCAAACCACTTGTATCAATTTGTTTGGTAGATTGATCTAGAACTTCATTGAGGGACTTATTCCCTTTTAGAAACTTTTACAAGGAAGCTCTAACCTTGTTATTATCATCACTAAGAGTAAAAATAACAGAAGAAAGACAAGATAAATCATCTTGAGCATGAAGTAGGATGGACTCTAAACATAGTCCTTTAGTATGATAAGAATCTCTCTCAAGAGTTATACTAGCTACTTCATTACTAGGCAATGAAGGCCTGGAAGAAAGATCATTGATTTTAGCAAGAAATCTAGAATTTTCAATTCTAAGAATGGTAAGCTCATCAAGATAGATTCTATTTTCATCTTTAATATCATCACAAGAAAGTCTAAGTTCATAAAACTTGGCAACAAGATTTTTATTTTCAGTTTTAATCAAGGCAAGATCGTTAAGGCGAGTTTGGTTCTCATCTTTAAGACCATTCATGCTCTTAAGATAATTCCCATTCTCTACCTCTACGAAATTGTATTGAAACTCAAGTTCAATAAATTGACCTTGAAAAGAGTCTATACTATCAAGATGAACTATCTCATTTTGATCAAGAATATCAATTTTAGCGTACAAGTCATCAATAATTTTCCCTAGCCTCTTCTTCTTATATTTGCATTTTGAATGAGAAGAGTATGAATCATTAAGCATATAAATGAGGTCTTCTTTATATAGTTCATTTAAACATACCACAATTACCTCACATATGTCATTACTAGTAGAGGAAATGAGAGCAAGGTGGTATTCTACCTCATTAGAGCTAGAATCACCAAAAGAAGACTCCTCTCATGTGGCATGGGCTGCATCTTTGCTTATTCTTTCCTTCTTGTCCTTCCTCTTGTACTTGCCATCCTACTTGTAGTCATCCTTCTTCTTGGAGCTGCTCTTGTGGTAGTACTTCTTTGCCTTGAGTCAATCATTCTTGTAGTGTCCTTTTTGCCCACATTCATAGCACCTTGGAGTGGAGGAGGAGGAGGAGGAGGGCTTTCCTTTAAAGTTCTTTTGTCACGGAACTAGAATCCCAGTCCCATGAACTAAACCAATACCAAAGATAACATGTGGAAGTGTGAAATGCTTAGCATACATGAACAGATAACAAGATAAAGGCACCATTCTTAATCTCAAAATCAAAAATATATATTAAGCAACATCCTTATATTACAAGCTTTCACTTACATATTCAAGAGTACAATTTTACAAGATTGTTCATGTATACTAGGGATCCTATAACAAGTACACTTGACACAGCTCACCATGCCCATCACTTCTAGCCATCTTTGAACCTTTAAAATATGTGAAACAAGATGGGCCAAGCACATGAAGTGCTGAGTACAGGGCTAAAAGATACATATACATAAGCTTTGCATAATTTGAAAAGATTTGCAGAAGTAAATGAGCAAGAATAAACAAGTTAAGTATTTAGCAAAATGAGAGCCCATGTTTTATGTCATTTCACTCCAATTATATCATCATTTCATGCATTTATCAATATCATGTATTTGTAAGGCCTTTTATGGACAACTTCTCACTAGAAGAGTCTATGAGGGTGCTCAAGATTAGCTAACCCATGTATCAACAATCTTCCCTATCTTGATAACCCTCATAGACTCTTCCGGTCAAAAGTTGTCCATAAAAGGTCTTATGAATACATGATATTGATGAATGCACGAAATGATGGTATAATTGGAGTGAAATGACATAAAACATGGGCTCTCATTTTGTTAAATACTTAACTTGTTTATTCTTGCTCGTTTACTTTCTTAACTTGTTTATTCTTGCTCATTTACTTCTACAAATATTTTCAAATTATGCAAAGCTTGTGTATATGTATCTTTTAGCCCTGTACTCAACACCTCGTGTGGTTGACCCGTCTTGTTTCACGTATTTTATAGGTTCAGAGATGGCTAGAAGTGATGGGCTTGGTGAGCTATGTCAGGTGTACTTATTGTAGGATCCCTAGTATACATGAACAATCTTGTAAAACTATACTCTTGAATATGTAAGTGAAAGCTTGTAATAAAAGGATGTTGCTTAATATATATTGTTGATTGTTGAGATTACGAATGGTGCCTTTATCTTGTTATATGTTCATGTATGCTAAGCATCTCACGCTTCTACATGTTGTCTTTGGTATTCGTTTGGTTCATGGGACTGGGATTCTGGTTCCATGATAGATGGTATCAGAGCATGAATAATAACTACACCAAACATTACTCACATGAAACACAAACTAAACTCACCTTACATCTCAACCTAGAAACCTAATGAGTTGTCCTTTGTGGACTAAGATGACTTAGCCTCTAGGTTAGAACCTATATGTTCTAGAACTATGTGTAGGCTTGTGTAATCCTTAGACCCTTTCTTTTCTCCTCCTTCTGTCCTATAGTATGGGCTATAGGTTCAAGAGGGTGAAAAAAAAGGAAGATCTTATCATAACCCTAGACATATGTTTGTGGCATGTGCTTAGGGTAGTTACATAGGTATGCACCATGTTCTTGATAGTTCTCTAGGTTTCATGGTACTAGACTGCCTCATGAGTGTGGTAACTCATTTTAGTTTTGGTTTTATTCGAATGGAGTATGGTGGTTTTCATCGCCAGTTTCAACGTCGGAGAAAACCTATTTCTAGTATTAGTATATGTGCATCTGAAAAATGTTACCACACACAGAAAGGCAGTGAGTGTCCATGTATCCTAAGAGAAAGAGATGTAACATCAAGTCTAGATGAGAGTTTTTAGATTTAGTTGTAGTCTCTAGAGTTGTCTAGAGCCATGATAAATGTTAGGCTAGTAAGTAGCCTAGATGACTTGAGTTGTTGTTGTTGTTGATGATGATGATGATGACGATGATGACGAAGATGATGATGATGATGATGTGACATTGAGAGATGTTTCAAGTTGATTCAAGTTACATTGGACAATATGATATGAGTTTGACCATGCAACCCTAGCTAGACCTAGCACCTTGTATGATACATGTGACTTGGTTGATGTGTTAAACATAGCTAGTGGGTTGACATGCTTGCTTGTGCTAGTCTTGTATATGATGAGATATGATATGTGTTACATGGTTTGAGACCAATATAGGCCTCAATCTCCTTACAAAGGAGGACCTCTAGTGTGGGACATATGAAAAGGGTGAACTCTTGATATGAGTCGACCCGTCGAGGGAGAAGGTTAGGGCACCTAAACTCCAAATTATGTGAAATGTTGAAAAATGTGCATGATGAAATACATGATGATGAGTCCCTAACTAGACTACTTCTAAGTATGTGAGTTGAGTCGCCTAGTGTGTGGTTCCCTCTATAATGTTGAACCCTAGGTTTCCTATGAAAAGATCTAACCCTAGAGGGAGAGGCAATTGAATATATGATGTTTTCTATATAGGTGAGGGAGATGTCCCAAGACCCTTAATATGATGTACATGATGTGTGATATCCATGATGAGCCTCATACTCAGGTTAGTGGTTTGATGTAAAGGAGTCTAGGGGTTTCCCTTGTTGCATATGTTGGGTAAGAGTTTGGTATGGCTAGATGTTGGAGGTTAGCATGTTTTTCCTTGACCTAGATAGGTCTTAGATTGGGTGGCTCGAGCTTGTGGAGCTCCTTCTAGATACAAGTGAGATTTATGCAAAACCTTGATGTTGATGATAATGTTGTTCCTCAAATGACGTTGATTAATGAAATATCTCACTTAAGTTAAGACTTGATACATGTATGAGAGGTCACTCTCATAAGCTAGACCTAATATGAAATGATACCTTTCATAAAAGATGTAGTTTTGGAATCATGAAATTGATACGATGATGCCTAGAGATCTTAGCTTAAATAATTAGGGATAACATGCCTAATCTCACACCCAAATGAAAAATGATTAACTCTATATGATGGTGCCCTGAGATCTTGCTTGAATGATCATGAATACAATGCTTAGTTTCAGATTCAAGATGAAAAATAATGAACATAATTTATTAGAGTTGGTAAATTTATGGGGAAAATTAAAGCATGCAGGAAAAATATTGAGTAATGATGAAATGTACGTTCAATGATAATCTCATTCGAAGGTCTTGCTGATGAACATGTTCGCTTGAGGAATTGACAAAATATCTTTTGGTAACACACCTTGTGCGTGTATGATTACACAGAGAAAACCCTAATATGGTAGGGGATAAGGATTATAAAATCTTAATGTCAAGATGTCATAATATGACATAACACCAAGTGATATGCATATATATCGAGATGGGTACACCCTTAATTATGGAAAGCTATGTGTGCACCCCATGAAGGGAGATGCCTTTATGCCTTATTTTGGTTGCCTAAGCATGAAAAATACATTGACTTTGACTCATGTATATGATCATGGATGAATTTTGAGGACGAAATCTCTTTTAAGGAGGGAAGGATGTGACAACCTGACTTTTCACTCTCCTATATTGTACCCTTTCTCTCTCATCAAGTGTCCTCTTACTTAAATCAATTCCATAAGTTGAAGGTAGTGGACTCCCTTTTTGTCATCTTCATGACTAATTTCATCATAAGTGACATTATTTAGCTCAATTGATCTAAGTTTCATGCTTTATGGATCACCTTCGTATAACCAAAATAAAACCTCTTATAT
The DNA here is from genome assembly GCA_963693085.1 of Alisma plantago-aquatica. Taxonomy (NCBI): domain Eukaryota; kingdom Viridiplantae; phylum Streptophyta; class Magnoliopsida; order Alismatales; family Alismataceae; genus Alisma; species Alisma plantago-aquatica. The sequence goes on along the minus strand of OY856409.1, from coordinate 1,124,858,305 downwards.
GTGATCATCTTGTTTCCTAATATATGTTAATATGTAGATCTCTCAACAATGAGTCCAATGGTACAAAAATCATCTTAATCGGACCTCTCTAGCCCGGGTTATGGCTTTTCAAAGTTTAGCCCAGTTTCACTTGATTTTGACTAATTTTGCTCGATTTTGAGCCTTTTTGGGCCAAATGATGGTGCACGGCCCAAAAAGTTGGGCGCCCCACCATGATTCCATGTCATCAATCCTAACTTTTGACCATGTTTCCTCTGATGTGGACCCTTGGATCATGTCCCTTGGATTCACCACCTTCGATCCAACGATTTGGAGGTCTCCCTCAACCTCTGTGCATGACTCCTTTTTCATCCACCAATCCAAACCATGCTCACCCCCTTTTCGAGCAATTAAGGAGGCTAAACCTCCCTTATTATCCATTCCTCAAGTTTTGCCCTTATTTCCACTCGCTCCCACCCTCACAACCCCCTCTCCACCTCCTTTCTCCTCCACACAAAACTCTAGCCTTCACCCTTGATCTGGAGCTTCTAGTGCCCAACCTGGAGCACCACACCTTTATCCAAGGGTGTGGTTACAACTAGGCGGTCTCACTAAAGTTGGGTGGTTCCCTTACGTGGTGTTTTGGCACATGTTTGGGCAGGAGCGAGGCCCTCCGATGAGGCTGATGTGCGAGCTCTATCATAGACGAAGCTGCTTCACACAGCTGAGTCGACGAACGTAGGCACCGTCTGATCATGTTGAACAGACCTGATCACCCTCCTTCCTCTCCCTTGCTCTCCTCCTCCCCATTGCAAGTAGGACCGATCAATAGCAGTGCTGAATCGGCCAGCCACTGGTTGGGTGCCACATTAGCACAGACGACCCTGACCCGCAGGGTATGGAGGTGGTGGTGAGCGATGGTCAGTGTTGGGAAGACACACTGCCACAGTGGGATCAGTGGGTGAGCAACCCAGTCATGCGTATGCTAGGGACCGGAAATGACCATTCGATCATAGGTGAACGACCCAGATCAATCAAATGATATTTCGATAATGCCTAGCTATTTTTCCCTAAGTTCTTATACAAAGTTTGTAAATATGATAACTCCTCCATCCTTTGGCCAAAGTATATGAAATTATATACCAAATTGATCCTTTTGAAAATATATACAACTTGGAAGTGGTTTCATAACCCATAAATATGCTTCCACTTTCCCCGTTTTACAAAAATACAATCTTTGACTATGTTTAACTACATCCAGTGCATACTAATGATAAAACTTGAACCTTTAGTGTACTTTTTCGCTCTTTCTCATCTAATAAGTAACTTTGTGTACTTTTAAACTATATGAGGGTCTTGATCTCCCTATTGCTCATGAATGTCCATAATGGTATAAAGTAACTTGCTTTTGGAATTTTAATCATGAACCTAGCCTAGATTGATTGCTAATCTTACTTCTACGGACATCTATAATCATCCAAATCTTGAAGATCAGTAAGTTATACACTTCTATATGACTCTAATATATGCTTTAATACCCTTTTGCAATGGTTGGTTCCTAACACCCAATGTATGAATGAGACTCCTTTGTGATGATGTTTTGGACTTTGAACCAATGAGGTCCTTAACCTATTTTGATGCTCTCAACCCTAGTAGATATGTAACATTAGTAACATTATTATGTTTTGTGACTACATGTCTCAGGCCAACATCTTTTGGCTTATATGATGTATGTGGCCCTATTTCACCCTTTTTGGCCTCTTATGGGGCATGTGTGACTTGATCATGCTCCTATATTCTATCTCTTGATGTGGATCTTATCTTATGTCTTCCCTTCTCAAATTAGGGTCTTCCCTAATCTTAATGACCATTTTCTATGTGGATAGTTCACATAAGTCACATGTGGAATCTATAAGCTATGTATGTTGGAATGTTGAATATAAGGATGACCCTTATGAAGCTAGACCTAGGTGACCATCCACCCATATTGAGATTGCTAATATTGTATGTACCTAGCTGATCTAAACCATCATCTATGCTTGGTCCTCATGTCTTGATGAACCTTGACCATGTTTATCCTATTGTGAGTCTTATGACCTAGTCATGTACATAAGTGATGTGAGTCTTGAAATAAATTTATAATGTGAATGGAACGTCAAAATGACTTGAAACTTGAACCACACCTTCACTTCTATAGCAGTTAAAGATCATCTAATGTATGAATAAGAAACTTGGAACCTAATTTAGCCAAAACCCTAAAAAAAGGAGCTAGTTAGGGTTAATGATGGGGATCTAATACATGTATAATATTTGGTTCTTAATCAGGTATTGCTTGTGGCTAGATGGTCACTGATGAGTTAAGTTATGAAATATTTGAAATCAGGTACGGGCTTTAATAATTATATGACTATGGCTTTCTTGCTTGAATGTGATACATATGTATGCTTGTTTACTTGTTCAAATATTGTCATGCAGTACTCTAGTATTGTACTCGATGTTTGTCTCATACATGTTTTATAACTTGCAAACATAATATAGAAACCCCATTATACAAACATCCTGCACCTGCCTAAAGTTTTGGGGTAAGGACATGAGGATGGGCATCCTGCTTGAATTATCAAGATAGGGAGGATCATTTATAAAAGGGTTGTCTAATCTTGATCACCATCATAAACTCTTCTAGTGAGAAGTTGTCCATAAAAGGCCTTACAAATACATGATATTGATGAATACATGAAATGATGGTATAATTGGAGTGAAATGACACAATGGGCTCTCCTTTTGCTAAATACTTAACTTGTTTATTCTTGCTCATTTACTTCTACAAATCTTTTCAAATTATGCAAAACTTATGTATATGTATCTTTTAGCCCTATACTCAGCACCTCATGTGCTTGACCCATCTTGTTTCATGTATTTTATAGGTTCAGAGTTGGCTAGAAGTGATGGGCTTGGTGAGCTATGTCAGATGTACTTGTTGTAGGATCCCTAGTATACATGAACCATCTTGTAAAACTGCACTCTTGAATATGTAAGTGAAATCTTGTAATAAAAGGATGTTGCTTAATATATATTGTTGATTGTTGAGATTATGAATGGTGCCTATATCTTGTTATTTGTTCATGTATGCTAAGCATTTCACGCTTCTTCATGTTGTCTTTGGTATTCATTTGGTTTAAGGGATTGGGATTCTGGTTCCGTGATAGCTTCCCCTTGGAGTAGTTAGCTTCATGATCGCTAGGGGCTTCATATTCACTTGAGGAAGGAGGAGTAGGCCAGAAAACAAGTTGTTGTTGAAGAATAATTGCCTCCACTGAGATTTGAATGCACTATCATTGATATTCTTTGACTATTTCTCTTCTTTCTTCTCATCTTCCTCTTTCTTGTCAAGTCTAGGCTCATACGCTTGAAGATTTCCAATGAGCTCTTCAGTGGAAATGTCACCAAGGCTTCTAATTTCTTAAATAGAAGTGACCTTGGATTCCCACCTTTTGAGAAGATACCTAAGGATCTTGGAGTTGATGGTTCCTTGATCCATAGGATGGCCCAAAGAACCAAGTCCATTGATAGAGGCATTGAGTCTTGAGTACATCTTGGTCACTCTCTCCTTATTTTCCATCTTGAAGTTCTCAAGGAGACTTTTGAGCATGTAGATCGTGGATTCCTTGAATTGCTTGGTCCCTTCATATGTGATGAAATGTTTGTTCCATATCTCATGGGTTGTATCCCAAGAAGATATATGATTGAACTCAAAAGGAGTGAGGTATGCATAAATGATGCTTATGAAATTTGCATTCAGTTTTGCCTTCTTCAATGAGGCTTCATCCCATGTGTCTACATCTCCAATCGGCTCCTTGTAGGGAAGGATGACCACTTTCCACATGTCATAGCTCATCCCTTGCAAGTAGAACTGCATCCTCTTCTTCCAATAGAGGAAGTTTGTGTCATTGAAGATTGGAGGTCTCATGGAGAATCCACCTTCCAATTTGAGAGAACCTATGAGGTTGTCTCCCATCTTCTCATCTCATGGAATATCTTGTTGGAGAAGATTATGGCCTGATACCACTTGTTGGATCAAAGGACTCTATAGGGGGGTGAATAGAGCTAAAAGTTCTTAAAAAAATTCATTAGACCTTCAAATTACTTCAAGAGATATACTTGCAAATATGGAATTTGATGTGAAACTAAGCATGCATAGCAAGAATGAGAGATATTGAATGAGATCAAGAACAAGTTATGTAGAGTGGTTCCAATCTCCAAACTAGAAGATGATCAATCCACTACCTAGAGAGGTCAAGCCCTAGGATTTTGCAATCATTGGATACTTATATTCCATTGTAATACATACAATAATACCTTCTAGTTTTGTAGGGAAAGGATACCTAGCCTTCCTTTTTAAGGATCAAAAGGAGCCAATAAAACTTATAAAGACTTACCTATCCTTTGAGTAAGATTCTTCAACCTCTACAAGGGCTTACCCATGTTTTTAAGGAGTTAGACACCTTCACCAAGGAGCTCCCCTTCTTGCAACAAGTCTTTCGCCTTTAAGAAAATACATACTCTTCTTAAGGATCTTCAATCTTCACCTTGTCCTTCACCAAGGAGAATCTTTCATCAACTTTGCTTGAAGAAAGGTAAGAGATTCACAATGATTATAATGAAGTAGCTCTATGAAAAATACCTATCTCATTCATATGGACGTTTGTATTTATAAGAAAGAGAGAGAAAGGGGCTCCATGTGGACAAAAACACTCAACTATATCTAGGAGCATGGTTGGCAAACTCGGAATGAAGTCCAAGGGCCCTTATTTATAGTTGGGGTGTCCACTAGCCAGTAGAGACACTTAGGAATATATTCTAGTTGTTTGGGGTGTTGCAAGGGATAAATGTTGAGTTTTGCAACACTCCAACGGTTAGAAAAACTTTTTTTTGCACATTTTGTATAGTGTAGACAGTCGAGTTTCCATAAAGGTAACTTGGCAACTTGCATTATGTGACAAGCTACTTTTGAGTTTTTGGTCGAGTTTATCCTAGATAAAACTCGGCGGATGACTTAAAATTAGTTTGCTTATGTAGGGTGTCGGTCGAGTTTATCCTGAGGTAAACTCAGTCAAACCTCGATAGTCGGTTGAGTTTCTGAGAGGGAAACTCAGTCGAATAAATTGCATGTGATACATTTTAGGAAATGTCATTAGCATGCTCAAACATTTGAATTAACCGCTCTTGATTTTTTTTTCATCTTAGTTATAAGTCATAACATCAATATAAATGATTATAAAAATTGTCCTAAGTCATTTAGGGCTATTTCTGCAAAAGTGCATTTGCATTGACTTTGGCTTGTATTGGATCAAGCTAGGCCTTGATTGAATTGATCCTTTTCATGTACCTAATACCTTAAATCAATCTCAAATAGACACATTAGATACATATGAATGGAATGGTTAATTCATCACCAAAATATGGACAATGTATAACTATTAGGTCAATGGGAAGGAGCTATCTTGGAACGTTTGGAGTGATAAAGCTAGGGTTTCTCTTCCCTCTTTCAAGCTACTACCTTGTTGTTTGGATGTTCATCATCCTCTTTGAGGCGAGTTATATAACTTTCATCCACTTTCTTTCTTACCTTTAACTTTCTATCTATATATCTTGACCTAAAAATGTAGTAACATGTAGAAAGACAATCATTTGGGTAGGGTTGAGCATATGTAGTAGTATTTGTGTTAGGTAAACTACCCCTTTGTAAGGCCCCTAAACTTACTGAAAATGTTGAATAAGATTAATTACCATAATTGAGTGCTTATAACCTTAATCTAAACTTGTGATATGCTTTGTAACCATAAGAAAAGCTTAAGTTTCAAATTTGGTCCAATTTGGACATTGTATGAGCAAGTTATGCAATTTTATGTACATTTTGGACTTTTCTACAATTTACCCAATTAAGGGGTTTTATTTTCAAATTGTTCCAACAATTATGTTCCTTTTATATTTTTTGTCAGTCTTGAGCCTTTGCTCTCAATTGTACCTTGAATTGAAGGAGATTTCATTCTATGTTAAATAAGGCTTTAACCCCTGTGAATTGAAGGAGATTTCATTCTATGTTAAATAAGGCTTTAACCCCTATGGATGAGCCGCCTTTAAGACTACCAAGTGATGGCTCTACTTTCTTGGGATTAAGCTGATAGCCCAGCAGTCCCCAGCAGTCAGTGGACTTGTTGTTTCTTATCCATGCTAAAATTAAAGTCATAGACACATGGAGAATCATTTGTACACCTCATGCTCTTCTCAAAACTTATTCCCTAAACTATATATACTTATCTTATGCCAAAATGAAGCATTTACTCTCTATAATTATCTATTTTCAAAGAATATCCTCAAGTAGGTGAAATGATGGTTTTTTCTTAGTGTAGAAGAGTCGATGGCTTAAGTATTGTTCACAATTAATGGCTTACCTATTGTTCACAACAGATGGCTTACCTATTGTTCACAACTGATGAATTACCTATTGTTCACAATTAATGGCTTACCTATTGTTCACAACTGATGCCTTACCAATTGTTAACAACATATGTCTTACCTATTGCTTACAATTGATGTCTATACTACTCTATGAAATGACTAACCAAATAAGTTCATGAAATGATGGCTTCACTAGGTACTTGATCCAAAGGTTTTGTTTAGAATATGAATAGAAGGCTTTTTATAAGTCCTTGAATCAATCGATGGTTTTCCTAGTGTACCAAATGAATTTATTGTTATTTTTATAAGGAATCAATTGTTGTTCTTATATGGAAATTTATGGTTATGCTTATGTGAAAACTGATGGTTTTGTTAAATCCCATGATTTGATGGTTATGCCTTGTGTGATAAATGAGTCTATAATTGTGCTTAGTATGTGAATCGATGGCCTTGTTGGTGACTATGATCCTATGATTTTTTTCCTTGACTAGGTATCCTAATGATCCAATTATCTTGTTTTTTACTATGTATTCTAATGAACGGATGGGTCTCTTTGGTGAACGAAATGATGTTGTCCTTAACATATAACCTAATGGTTTTTCTATCCTTGAACCAATGGGTATTTTTTTCTATGTATGTAAATGAATCGATGGTTATGTTTTGGTTAAGTGATATTAATGAATTAGTGGTATTCTTTTTTATTATGTATGTAAATGAATCGATGGGTTCTCTCTTTTGCACACAACTGATGGTTTTGTCTCCCCACAAACAATGGTTTGGTCACCGAAAAATGATGGTTCTCCTCTAGGGTTTGGTATGGATTTCATTCTGTGAGATGAAACTCGATGGTTTCTACTTGGTTTTATTTTGGTTGACCTTCTTTTCACAAACCATGGTCTTGACTTAAATTCTATTTTGGACTCCCTTATGCTCAGAAACGATGGTCTTAGAGACTCTTTAAATGGAGAACTTGATGGTTTCCTTTATCATCAATTCTAATGAATTTACTTAGAGTTGGAAGCTTGTTTCACCACATGTTGACCAAACTCGATGGTCATTCTGGGTCCAAACTTGATGACCATTGTGTTTCCTGAACATTTGGTTATTCTGACTCCAAAACTCGATTGTTTCCCAGACCTATAGTCCTTAAATGATGGTTGTACTGGTTCCTTAGGTTGTTGGTGTCAACCAATGGCCCTTCTGATTTCATGATCCGATGGTGACACTGGGTATCAAAACTGATGGTGGCAATGGATGCCACAACCACTAGTGGATCCATGTCCACAAATGATGGCTTGTAGGTTATATGTGATGACTATTCTATGTCATAACTCGATGGTTTTCGAATGGTTCAATGTTTTTCTTGTATTACATCCAATGATTTTTCTTATTCAACATCGATGATTTTGACTGAGAGTCATGATTTGATGGTTTGGTTGATGTTCCAACATCTAATGGTTAGGGTGAAGCCCATCGATTTGTTGGCTTGGTTTTGATGATGTAGAATTGAGGGTTCTAACCCCATAACCTTTTAGTCTTACCTTTGCCTTTGCATGAATGTAAACTAATAATCACCTTAATGAGTTGATGTGTAACACTAATCTGACTTATCTTATTACACCTAACCCTAATACAAAAAGGTGACGATGGTTAGTCATAGTTTGCTTTCTTGAATTATATTATGAAAGAATATTCTCCCTAATGTTTTTTTGTAACCCTAATGTGTTATCTGGTGGTTATTATAGTTTTACGATTGATGCTTTCTTATGCTAAATTTGTACATTATAAGTATGATGGTGGTGAAGCATACCTAGCCTTCTTGTTTGTTGATATAATGAAGGAATGTTCTTAATGATAAGATAACCCTACTACATTATCCTACGAACATCTTTTAGATCTTTAAAACAATATCATGTTGAGCCTGTGTGTCACATGTATAGTGATGGTATGTCGAACCTTCTATAAGTTGTGGAGAGATAATGATGTCCTTGCATGGAATCATCTGATGGTCTTAATGACCTTTGGGCATATCTTGGGCCCTTATGGAGGTGTATTCCTCTTTATGTATAACAAGGGTTAATACCTTGGAATAATGTGATAAAGATTTATATCCTATGATGATGTGATGACAAGTATAGTCTCATGTATGGAAATGAAATAGTATCATCTGATGTTGAAATGAAGAATTATGTTTCATAAGTTTTATATCTTCTAGATTTATTATATATTAATTCTTTCTAGAAATGAATTAAGGTTTGTATGTCCACTTGTTTGATGTAGCCGTAATTCACCCAATTGGCAATAACTAATCAAGTAAAACCCTAACCATGTAGTGCCATGTGTCGTAGAACCATTCGGTGTTAGGACTTGTTGGATGGGGAAACAAGTATTCCTAAGGGAAGCTCGAAGCACATACATAATCGTTGAGTATGTGGGGTTCAAGAGATTGTGCGTGCCTAGCATCTTGATCCCAAAGTTTTGAGGATGGTTGCGGTCATGCCTCGGTAGGATATCGGCTATGGTCGTATCTCGGATATTGTATATGTGTTGTGATTGAGTACAACTGTGGTTGCACCTCAGAGGATAGGGTTTTGAATATCGCGGTTACTAGTGTCGTGGCTTATACCAAGGATGGACTAGGTGTTAGTATCTTAACTATACATCATTGCAAGTAGGTTGACTGTTATGTCATTTTGTTTGACTCATAGTGACCGAGGTGGGAGATCTTAGGATTTTGTCTCTCCTAGATCTTGTAGAAAACTAATTGTGACCAAGCAGTGGTCAGTTGGAAGTTTGGGTGGTACGACTCAAACTCCCTAGAAATATGTAATACAACCATGTATCATATCTGATTAGGATTATACACAATGCTTCACATTGGATGATAACCCTTGGTTGCTCTTTATATATAAAGATGTTGAATAATGCAATAGAGAAGGCTAGCCATACTTATGTTGTTATATATTGATGTTGATAGATATGTTGATGCTTTTAGACTTTCTTATGATATCGGCTATGCTTATGATGCTAGAATTGCCTATGATGTTAGCTATGATTATGCTGCTAGAGTTGCCTATGATGTTAGCTATGTTTATGCTACTAGACTACTTATGATGTTAGCTATGCTTATGTTGTTAGTAATGTAGATGATGATAGTCAAGAAAATGATGATAGATTTATCTATTCCTCTATGTACCTTGTTAATCATGCTTTTTTCTGCCTATCTATCTAACATGTTTAATCTGCGTAATAGGTTTAGTATTAATTAACCTGCTGTAAATCAATAAGCGTTGTTGAGAGTTATATCTCCCATTGGGACGTGGGTCTCACCTTCCACATACTTTTAGGTTATTGGCATTAGTAGTAGTAGACTCGTGATAGCAAGGAGGAGTTGTGGTGATGGAACTTAGAGATTGTTGTTTACTAGTGTGTCCTAGAGTTGTCCCTGTACTCTCAGGTCTGGGTGAGAAAGTTGTATACGATTTTCCTACCAAAACGATTTTTTGGTAGCATTTTGATGCGTGTACATGTGGTACATGTGGATAATGATCTTTTGTATGTATATGTTAAGGTTGAGGCCACATTATAGTTGTAAAATATACTTGGCATGATATATATGATTACAAGCAAGATGTTGGGCTTTCCTGCAAATGTTTCTGTATATGTTTAGAGGGTTTAATTGATTTTAATTATCCCCTCTTTCTGCTATGTGGTTATTTAGTGATCGATCATGTTTTGAGTAATCTCATTTAGCATGATGGGTCCACACAAACTCAGACCCAAGACTCTACCCAGACAAAAGGTGATCAACGCAACGATGTCAAAAACCAAAATGGGTTACATGACGAAACCAAAGCAACCGAGGAGGTAAACTCGATTCTTGGAGTTGGCATGAAGATATTAGGTTTATTATATTGGGATATGAAACAAAAGAGATGAGAGAAGATGGTAAAAGGAAATGAGGCAAGGGAAGAACAGTGGAGAGGGAACACACAAGTGGTTGGGGATTCATAAGGGATGAAACCCTAGTAAACCTGGGACCAAGGGGGAAGAATTGGGAAAGGAAGACAGAGGAGAAGAAATTGGGGGAAAAGATAGAGAGATGAGGGAGAAAGAAGAGAAAGAATCGAGGAATAAGAGGTGTTGTTCTTTTGGTTTAGGGAAGGCAAGTGGAGGCTAGCACACAATTCACATATGACAGTCATAATTGAATCTAGGGTTTTGATATACAAGGAAAGTCAGTGTGATAGTGGAAAACTATATGGAAACTGAGAGATAAGCTGCACGACAAACAAACAATAAGAAAATCTAAGAAAATCAATTCACATGATAAGAAAAACCAATTAGGCTAAATATCTATATACATTAGGATAAATACTTAGAATTGTCTTCTTTACTTGATTTTGGATAACAATTATTGTACAGTTAGGTTCAAACTTGGCGTATTAGCTAACTAGGACCCAAGGAATCCGATCTTGAGATTAGATCTCACTTCTAAAACTTCCTTTAATGAGACCTAATACAATTATAATTACCTTTATATTTTATTGCATCATCATAAATATTTATTAATTAGATCCTATTATTCTCAATTGGTCACCAAAATATTTATGGTGCATTATATTGCACAAATTTCCATATTTTATTTATCTAATTCATTAATCCATTAATATCAACATTAACTTACAAGATTTCACACTAGTTATTTCAACTCATATCAAACATCCAATTATTATCACATCATATCTATGAGTCATATTACATTCAATATTATTTATTCTTTCACATCAAATTACTGTTGGATCACGTTAGTAATTATATGTGTGTATTCATGAACAAGTGATATATGTTACATATTTATGAGTTTGACTTACATATTTGATCTTAATTAGGTTATTTGGCCCATGTTATGTTTATCGAGGTATTATGTGATTAAACACCTAATATTGCTAATGTATAATGTGTGGCATCAAACATCTATAGGTTAAGGTTAGATACTTATAACTTGGGGTTTAAGGTCCATAACATCATACAAATTTTATAGATCTAGGGTATGATTAAAGTTTTAGGTAATGTTAACTAGGGTTGAGTTATTCATTATATGTGCATTAGCGTTCACTAAGAAATACACAAGTTTGTTAGGGTTTATATGAATCCTTGTCTAGCCAATATTATAATGTCTAAGAATGCATGCATCCTATCCAAGGGATTAGAATTTCTAGAGTCAAGATGCTAGGATTCAATATGTTACAACGTGATTATAGTTCCTTTCAATGTTGGGTAAGTTTCGGGCTCTTTGCTTATAATTTTAACTTATCAATTACATTTATAGTGGAATGTGAGATCTCTTTTTTCCCTTATTTACACTTAGTAATAAACATTGGATGTTAAACTGACATTCTACAATTACTACTAATCATGAAATTAGGGAATAAGTTGAGGATTAAAAATAATAAAAAGAACACCCTTAACTTTTTCATTGATTTCAAACTCTTTGTCTTATCACATTCAATCACATAAACTGACTTTGCAAGGGATATAAAACCTGATTACTCTAATCTGATTTCAACAATGAAGATACATATCTAAACATTCATTTTGTTTCTCACACTTCCATGTACACACGACATGATAATTGGATACATTCTTTGTTATCCAGGAAACAAAGTTACATATAATCATTTACAACTCTCTCACTACTCTACAAAGACCTAGATTGGCAGGGAATGACTGAACATAACTAATATGATACTTAGCTCTCCTGGAAGATCTACTCTGGCATTGACATTTCTTCACATCCACATGGTTTTCCTAAAATTTGTTAGTGGAGGGGTGAGCCTCTCGCTCAAGTGAATGAGTACTTCAAAGAAATAGTTTAAAGAACTTATATAATTACAGATATATTGTTGAACAACCGATATTAAGTAGAATAGAAGCAAACTATAAAGGGACGAATCATTCAAAAACATGTATGGCATGTTACTCGACATGTCTACAAGGAGTAAACCGATCACTCATGTTATTATGCCCTAAATCCACATCGGGTGTACCACAACATGTGAAAGCATCACAACAAGCTACAATCTCATTTTACAAGGTTTAGAAGCATGCCAGGTTTCCTAAGCCTATCTGCCTAGTAATGGGAGTGGTCGGATATCTCAGAATCCAACTCTCAACTTGGGTACTCAAGCAGTGAGTCAAAGTCCTTAGGATTGTTATGCACCGGTGGACCTACCAAAGATGTCCATTGATCGCCACAACTCGTAACACAGGTACCACTGACATCCCTAATTGTTTTTGGACACCAAACATTTAATGAGTCCGCCCTCACTGACCTAGACCCATGCATCCAACTAGTGCACTCTGGCTTACCTTAACCTACGTGAGACCTTTGACGGGGAAGCATGTTTCCTCTTCACAGCGCATGCCTCCAGTGAAGCATTCTATAGTATTCAGGGCGTATAACTGTCTTATTCACTCTTAAAATTCACGATTCAATCATTACATCAACATTTCTTAATTTAATTTTGTAATTAGTTCATTTCATTGATCATCCATAATATGTACCACAAACTGAATTGTTAAACACCACTTCATCTCATACTAACAAACACCGATATCACAATACTTGATTCACTCGATACCCTATTCTTAGGGTTTCATTTGCCTCATTCACATATCACATGACTCACATAAGAATTTAATGGGTCATATACATTCACTGACTAAAGATTGATGTTAGCAGTTCACAATAACCAAATATATATATATTAAACCCTATAATAGACTAAACTAGGGTTTCCATGCCATTCATTGAATATCATGCATCAAGAATAACATTGAATAAATGAATTATAAGAATAAGAAATCACAATACTTAAATTTTATGATGCCTGTTTGCAAATTTCCAAATTTCCATTCATCTAGTGTTTCACTCTCTTTAGTGAGATAGCAAGCAAACATTGATAACTTGAAATGAAATACAAGATAGTAACTGACATATATGTACCACTCATTCAAAGAAGGAGATTCAAACAGGAAAATTATTTCCAACTTTCCATTCAACACTTATTCATAAACAAGGAGATTCAAATAGGAAAATTCTTTATTCAGTTATATAGCAAATTTATAGACATACCAAAAATTCTAAATTTCAGCCTATTCTAATAACCTTTGCAATAACTTTTAAATGATTTATATCCATTTATAATATGATTTTATCATCTGAAATTAATCACAATAGATAAATAATCCATTTCATATCATATTGCAAAAACTAGAACTAAAAGGCTAAATGTGTTTATAGTCGCATACAAAGGAATTGAAGATTTATTGATGATTTAACACAACTTTGTGCAATCTACTATTCAAAGAAAGTACAATACTCATCCTAAGGTGTGAAAATACCTTAAAAACAAAGTTCACATATGAAATTCTCAAACTCTTATCAAAACCCTAGAAAATCACCACTTTCTTCTTCCTTTCAACTCGAAAACCCTAGGAATGAAGATTTTTAGAGAAAGAGTAAGAAAAGGGATGATATAATTTTGAATGAAATCATAGGAGGGGAGAAATCTTGACATGTGATAGAAGATTCATCATGAAAGTCTATGCAAAGAAGCTAAACTTATCCGATTTCATCATATCTCAGATAGTGAAACCCTAGGTCAACATCTCTACCACTTTCTCCTCTCAAAATCCTATCTCTCCTCTCTGTAGAAATTTGTTTCTCTAGAATGTATCATGAATAATGAGAGCTACTAGTGCATTAAGTTGATCATATAGAGAAATTGAGGTGCTTGGGTCGATTGCAAATTGACCCTTCACTATACTTTTTTTAATTTCAGCAGATTTTTTTGTCATAAAAAAGTTATCGTAAATCATCTACTGAATAGGTCTAGACTCCTCCAAAAATTATGAAAATTTGTCATATTATATGACATGTTCAGAGCTACAAAAAAAATTAATATCATTTCGAGCTACAAAAAAATAAATAAAAACCAAACACGACTCTGCTAAACAATTGTCTCAACATGGTCGGTCGAAGTATAGTTCAACCGAGCACCACATTTAAAGAACATCTAAATATTCTAAAAATTTTCACTAACATATATAATTGAATCATACATATCATATTGAAATTTCAAGTGAATTAAAGTTACATATAAAATATGAAAAAATATTTACTATACTACTATCCTGATCAAGTTCCATATTCATGTACTATCAAAATCCTAATTTTTGGCGATTAGGATTTACACTTCTCAAACCCTAATCTTTAAAACTAAAAACATGATTATAGTTCCTTCTTAGGTTTGAAATATCAAAATTGAGCTACCATCATTAATAAGGTTTAAACAATGTTCAATCTAATTTAGCATGTAATCATTCAGGTAAACCCTAGTTTACCAATTATGCTCAAATACAGTCATAACATTGGAAATGGTTGCTAATTGTCCCTGCGATTGCTTGTGTGTATTAACTTGATACTCCACGTAGAAAATTAGGAGGTGGGGGACACATAATGAAAGTGGAAATTACAGTGTAAGTATTTTTTATATGTCAACATATATTAATGATTGCATCATTACATGGCAATGCAATCAAATGTATTGGTTTAACTTATAGGCGTGTAACAAAATTCAAGCCATAGGAGATGTAGAAAAAAAAGAAACTAATATCTTGGAAGAATGTTAAGGTAGTTTTATGACTCTAATGCATATATATTTCAACTATGCTTATTTTAATTAATTAGTGTTTCCCATACATGTAAATCTACAGTTCCCTATACAAGATAATAATTGAGCACGCAAATACTCCATGATGTGGTAAGACAGACCAGGTTGTCAAGCATGCTTCAAAAGACATTGATTGTATACAAAAGGTAATATATATTGACTTGAATCATAAGAAATTAGTATCCAGTGATAATAAAAAAATTGAATCAAACTCTTGAATTATGTCATTATTTTTACAACTTTTTACCACATTAAATCCTATAAAAAAGAAGACTTGGATGAGATACGAGAAGAGTGGGAAAATTCTTTCATTAAGGAAGTCAACTTTATAATTGATTGGGATAAATTATGATTTTGTAAGCCTTTGACGTGTTTATTTCTATATACATGTGATGCTAATGACTTTTCACAACTATAAATTTGATGAAAGTGAACTGTTGGTGCATATATGTGAATCATGTGTGTATACATGCATGTGTGTATAAAATTCAAAGAGAAATAAATATGATGAGAATTGCATTTGTACATGTGGATGAGAATGAAATTGTATGTGTGTGAATGAATACGTGCATATGTGTATGAAAATGAAATAAAGTGTGGATGAGAATGGAATTGCATGTGTGTGAATTAATTGTGTGGATGTAGACTCTTATATGTGTGCTATTGCATGTTTTACAGGTATCACTGGATGATTGTTCAGATGAATAGTTGCAGAGCATGATGTTCTAATGAACTGTAGGCTCCATCCTACTAAGCAACCATACAAAAGGTCTCCAGACCTATAACCAATTGGGAATATGTTTTTGGAATCAAATACTAATGCTTTGGATTCTTTCTCATCGATTTATATTTGTTTAGTTTCTAATATATTGATCCAATTTACATGAAAGGTATATGGATAAGGAATTATATCATTTTACACCATTTTTTCTTAAAAAGTTTCCCAATGGACGATATGCTTGGCAATTTAGTTGACATATATGTAATCATATTCGAACTCAATAATCATAAGTTGCTCAACTGAAATATCAAATCCTTACTTGAATTGAATACGTTATGTACATGAGGATCAGTATATGAGGGTTGGATATGGAGGAAATCCATATCTAGGGTAAATGTTGAGGGATGGACTCAATTGAGTCAATGAGTCATTGTATGCTTGTAAATGATTGGTTGATTGTATGGGAATGGAAATTAGAGTTTCCATGTGTCAGTAATAGACTCGATGAACCTCTATACACACTGTATATATTATTTCATAATATTATTCTTTTGATGTGTTTAACTGAGATGAATTCTTAAAACCCTAGAAATCTAGTATGAAGAGAAGTATGAGAGACAAAGCCAAACTCACATATAATCATTGGAATGTGAACAGATTCTCAGTTATAGGCATTATTACTTAAATTGAAAGTGACAAGTCTTATTAATATGATATAAGCCTAATGCATGTATTTTAATATAATTTACAGAATAATGAAAAAACAAAACATGAATGCAAGTATTTTACACATGTCACATAATTATGAATTGAGAAGATGACGAGAGATTAAGAGGTGATAAGGAGCAACCCTAATTTGTTCTATTTTCCTAAAGTGAGTAGTCTCATAAGGAAATGAAGGATTTTTTTAATTACCAAAATTCAATTGGAAGACAAATGCCATTATATGATCATCTAAATGCAAGAAAGGAGATGGAGTGGATGATAAGTTATGAATGTATTTAATATAATAAGTATGATCAAGTCTGTAATGTATTTATTTAAACTACTTTTTGGTTGACCTAAATTGCAAAAATACACCACAATTGGACTTTGATGAATGTTAGTGAGAGAGAAGTATTGCACATTACATGAATTAAGAATGATTGGTTCCATTTTTTATCATGAAATGAATAAAGTTAAGAGTAACAAATCCGAAGCAAGGAGAAAACCAAGTACTTATCTTAGCAGATCTGATAACCAAACTGCATCCATAATATGATGAGATATGTGATAATAATGAATAATACTCTCTAAAACAATGGACTAAGGAAAGTACATAATTATAGTCTAAATCAATTACAAGATGAAGTTCAAGGATGCAATTTGATTCATAATAATGCATGTTTGGGTTGTAATTTATTATAGAACATTTTTATTATGAGAATGGTTTAGTGTAATGAATTTCAAATGAGACTACATATGTGTTGGATGGTAACCTAATTGAAAAATGGTAGTGACCTTTGTAATTTCGATAAGAAAATGCCATTTATTTAATTTATGAGATCAAAATGGATTATATTGGATCAATTTAATGAATACGACTTTAGGATATATCTTGACCCTATCCCTGATGTGCCACACTAGTTGTGACCATAATATCTAAGATTGATGGATAGCCCACTGTCTCCTATAGTGGATCTAGAAAGGAAAATAGGCACACAATGGTATCCCAAGTTCCCAATCTCTCTCTCCACTCTTCTCCCCATCCATTGAAAACTTGCCCAATAGTTTTCTCACCCCAATTTGAGTAGAATTATGGGTATTTAGAAGGAATATAATGTCTTAGCATCCAAGTTTTACATCTTACTAGGAAAACCCTATCAATCCTCTAAAATCCTAGCCCATGAACCTTAGTCCATCACTCCCTCACCCTATATAAACCCTTGCTTTGGGTTCACCAACCTCCCCATACTCCAGTGGTTGATTTTTGAACTTGGATTCCACTTCTTCATCTTCTCCCTTGGCTTATGTGGCCTACTCCACCATGATAAAGCATATCACTCACATAAAAGCTAACATAAGGAGGATAATCCAATATCATTGGATCATAGGGTGTCATTGACTGATACCAAGATCAAATGACTGCCTTGTCTGATCTCATACCAACTCTATGAGTAGGTGGATCTAATCTACACTAAGCAATCACGATCGAGCAACACAAGATTTTCCACCCCTGTCACACATTCCCGCCTCCCCTGTGAGTGGAGAAGATTGTTGATCGACATTCAATCAAGATCCACTAGATCAAAAATTAATTGAGGTAAATCTTCTAAAATTCATAGGAAATACTGCGATAATCAAAATATATCAAATTGATAAGAAACTGACTAGAATACATAAAAATGTATTTGTTACCGATATATATCCCATATTCTCCTGTTATTCAAATTTTGATACTTATTATTTATTAAGAAATATAATATAATGATTTAGCCACTTTGAACTAAACCCTAGTTAGTTAGGGGATTAAGAAACCTCTTTATGCCCTAAATATTTTGATCTTCACCAAGATATTGATGCTAGTGTTATAACTCATATGCTAATCATAATGGAAGTAATATTTTGGGGTTTTACTTAAAAGAGGAATATTATGACCACAAGGACCATAAACCTAATGTTAAAAATCTTTGAAGTAATAAAATATCAGTAACTCTTTGTCTTGATATGACTTGACTAGATTAGGTGAATAATAGTAAAATGTCTTAAGTAATTAAACAAATTGGGGGTTTAACTTGATTTTAGGGTTACCAACCCACAATTAGGGTTTCACAAGGAACAAACCCTAATGGTTAACTCTAATCCTAAAATTAGACCTCAAAACTCTAATTCAACATTTTTGAGATGGTTAGTAACACCTTAGTGGTGAACATAGAATTTCAAATTGAATCTTGTCTAGACATATGATTTGAATTGTTTTGGGCATCACCCCCTTATGAATAAGGTACGTGGTTAAATTATGTATAATTTCTTTATCATTCTTTCTGATGATTAATGGATGTTTCTTCAAAGTTTGTGCATTATGACAAAGCTGCTTGGTTGTTTCATTCTTACAACCCTTGAAGTACTATTTGTATCACATATGAAAGTAAGACTATATAAGACAAATATTGAATCTCAAGGGGTGAATAAGGGAGAGGAACATTCCCATGAATTAAGGATTTATCATTAAGAGAGTGACTACAACCTAAGTGAAATTGGTGACATGAATCCATTCCTAGAACAACCATAAGAGAGAGTCCAATGTTGGGAGTAATTCCATGAAGTCCATTGTTGGAGTGAGAGATGGATACATCCAAGGAGACAAAATATACATGGGTTATATATTGAACTACAAATGCAACGTTGCATTAATTGCAAATAAATGAGATTGTGATATCTATTTTTATTATTCCTATGTGCACATTCTTTTGCACTCGCATACTTAGCATAATTTTATGCAAAACACGTTTAGTTTGTTAGTGTTATAGGGTAGGTATGCTAATTGAAGTTATGGACCACCTTGCAAGAATCGAAAAGACTAATGCTTGAGGAGTAAACAAGGAGAATTCAGTCAGTCTTAAGTTTTTGTATTAGTTTCATAGAAATTAGTCTTTTAGACTACCAGAATAGCATAACTCCATCTGAGGATATTTATCTTCCTTTTTGTCAAAAATACTTTGGTTTGAAATAATTATGCGCTATGATTTTATTATATAAATTGGGATCGTTGGAAATATTTCTTAATGACCTTTGCCTCTCTGGTCTACCTTTTATGAGGCTAATGGGATGATTGGGCTGTTACAATTTTCAATCTTTGACATTTTCAATGAATAAATACTATTCAAAACATTCACACTACTCATGCTATACAAAATCTAACAATCTATCAATTCCTTTACTGATATGATATCAAGACAAGAATGAAATTTATGAACAACTAAAAGACACTTCGCTAAAGTCATCAAATTCTTAAAATTTCTACCAATTTGACCCAATCGATTGCACTTACAGTTAATGTTCAATGTAAGTTTCCAAAGGAAACCAACCACTCACCTCAATTGTTAAACACCTAAAATTTTCTCCCAAAAACTGTATTCTTGAAATCAAACACAACTCAAGTTGATGGATGTTGTTCTTCCTATGAACTCTAGAATCCTAGAAAAGGAGCATTAGTAGAAACAATAAGAAAAGAGGATAACTTAAGACCTTTTTGATCCAAATCAAAGTGGGGTCGATCATCATATATTAGGGAGAATAAACACTACCAAATACAAATAAGAGATGATAAACTTACTTGATTCTAAAAAACTTTAGGAAGATAGATTCCCATGTTTTCTGCTCCAACTTCATATAATTAAAACCCTAAATTCTCCATCTCTCTTAAGGATTCCAGAGATCTAGAATGTGTTACGATGAAGGGGAGGTTCATGGGTCATTTTGACTACATATAAACTGGTTCATGTTCTTGGGATAACTATCTTTAAGCTCGTTTCTATATTTTAATATTTTTTTTGAGACTATGCGGTCAGCCCAAAAAATTCCTTAACGGATGAGTTTATCCAAAAAAAATCAACAAATCATAATATTTCCGTTGATTATTTCTCATTTTGTTCATGCATTAGAAATTTTATTACTTCTTTAAAAGTATTAAATGTTGGCTAAATTGGACATAAGCATACCCTTTGTTTTTTTTATGACAAACATTTCATTCTTGTGGATCTAACTTGCTACTTGAGTATTTCAGGGTTCAAAAGAATAAGGAAATCCTATCAAGTGGAAAGATGAAGATAAATGCAAATTGAAGATCAAATGCGCTTAATTGTATAAATGCTCATGATTGTAATCAAATGTAAACACTTGTACAAAAATATAATATACAAGTACTTAGACATCATGTAAATCAAGCGTTAGATCTTCCTTACCCACCTATAACCCTTAGATAGATTTCCCCCCAAAGTTAGGGTCACCCACACACATTGAAATACACACTTAGTAGGTGATTCAAAAGTCTAGAACAGGGACACCCTCAGTCAAAGAAATTGTCAACCGATACACTCTCGGTCAAAGTTCTTTTCGATCGAGAACCACCTCAGTCGAAATTGTGATCACTATTCAACAACTTACACAATTATTCTCTAAATCAGTCTTTGGTCGAAAATAACCTTGACCGAGTAAGCAACGGTCTAAAGCTTGTGATTGTTAGACTGAGTGGTTGGTATTTGGGAGTTGTAAATAGACGTTGCAACACTTTTGCTCCAAACCCCTCCTCGGTCGAATAAAAGTTCGACCAAGACACATCTCGGTCCACAAGTTCCTCGACCAAGATAGTTTCTAGATTGTTCTTTTCAGCTCGAAACAATCAGCCATTGCAAGCCAATTAATAGATACCTAACGGCTAGTTAAGCATTAAGAACACTCTAGAAACCCTCTAGAATGTCCCTAAGTACTTGTAAACTATTCCTATAAATAGGAGAGGCCGTAGGACACCTAAAGCACACAACTACACTTGAGAATACATTCTAGTGAGCAACTCAGCAAGAGCTGCACTTGCCATCTTATTTTGCTTACCTCGATTTCGTGTCCTATAGCTACAATCTCCTAGACACTACATATAGCCTCGTCCATCTTAAGTGGATACGAGATCTATACACTTGATATAGGATCAAAGTGATGTACTCAATTGGCTAAGTATTTTCTTTCTTCCAATCCTTTTCTTTTATATTGTATTTTGTTCTCCTTGACTACTCCTAGGGTTGGAGGCTGTTGAAAGGAGGTATCTTAGTGCTACTTCAACAAAGTGAAGGCTTCTCCAAGGTGTGCATGAGATTACTTCAAGAAGGCTGCTTCAAAGGAGGTTGGAGCTACTTCTAGGTGAAGGCTATCTCAAGGTGGTGAAGCTACTTCAAGGTGGTGAAGGCTGCTCCAAGGATTGCTCGGGGTTACTTCAAGAAGGCTGCTTCAAGGGGGTTGAGGCTACTTCAAGGTGAAGGCTACTTCGAGTGGAAGGTGATTGTATTTTATGTATCATCCTTGCAAGGTAATAAAATAAATTGCTTTCAAAATCCCAATTGGAAACAATTGGATAATGGACTGACTTCCTTTGATTTCAAAGGTAGGAGCCACTCTACATCCAAGTGCCTTCCTTGTTTCCCCCTCCTTCTTTGGTTGAGTGATTTAATTGTTTTAATTTACTTTAAATTATCCAAAAATCTCTATTCACCCCCTCCAGATCTTTCAATTGGTATCAGAGCAAGTCTTGTAGGAGCCATAACAGGTCTTAAAGAATGGGGGATGGTGTACTTTACAACCTCAACCTTGAAGGAACCTACGTGAGCCGACCACCACCCTTTTATGGAAGCAACTACACCTACTAGAAAAGAAGAATGC
This sequence comes from Alisma plantago-aquatica, assembly GCA_963693085.1. Lineage (NCBI taxonomy): Eukaryota > Viridiplantae > Streptophyta > Magnoliopsida > Alismatales > Alismataceae > Alisma > Alisma plantago-aquatica. The sequence goes on along the minus strand of OY856409.1, from coordinate 1,124,836,000 downwards.
AATTCTACTTCCAAGGACTTAGCTTGGAATTATGGAGGATGGTGTCCAATCCCTATGTGCTCCCTACAACTGAATATGCAACATGGGATCCCAACACGGTAAAATAAGTTCAATTAAATGCCAAAGTGGTAAGCATATTATATTGTTCTATTTTAGTAAGTGAGTTCAATAGAATATCTTCATGTGATATAGCTTATGATATATGGCATAAACTATCTATAACACATAAAGGTACTATCCAAGTTAAAAATACTAAGATTAATATGCTTAAACAAAATTTGAACAATTTTGGATGCAATCTAATGAATCTATTGGTGAGATGTATGCAAGACTTTCTTCCATTGTTAATAGCTTAAGTGCATTGGGCAAATATATAAGTGAATAAGACCAGGTATCTAAAATCGTTAGATCTTTGCCTCAATGAAACCCTTCATTTTGAACAACAAAGAGCCATTAATCAGGTTCAAGAATGAGTTTTTCACTTTGTCCATATATTTGCTATCAATATAGATTGATCCAAAATCTAGAATTGAAATACTAGCATACGTCCAAAATACAAGCCAAAGGTGACAACCATTGAAGAAGCTAATGATCTCACCATGTTGAGGATGGAGCAGCTCATTGGTAATTTAGAAACTCATGAGGTCACTCTTGAAGAAGAGAAAGATTGGCAACCAAACACAAGAAGGAGAAAAGGAAGGACATTGCTTTTAAGGCAGCAACCAAAGAAAGTATTGAAACAAGTGAAGAATATAGTGAAGAGGAGGCACTCATTGTAAATGGTAAGCAATATAGAAGGTTTAAAACTAACAAAAATTCTTCTATTTCTTCCTCTTCTTCCCTTGGGTACTTCTTAAGTTACGGATGATGAAAACAAATGTGATCTTAAGTTACAAAAAGGCTTTATCCTAAAATTTTCAACATCTAACAAAACACCTAGGATTTATAAGTCTACACCTAAAAGAATTCAAAAATTATTCACAATTAGACTTATCCTAAAAGGAGTTGATTATTGGATAATTTCTATAAGAGCTTCAATAATTCATAAGTCTCAACTCCTAGACCTAAAAGAAAACATTTAATTGGAACTAAATTGGTATGACAAAATAGATAAAAATCAGATATAATGAAAGAAAACAAACTTTGACATGACTTATACACCAATGGATGAAACTTGAGAACATAAGGACATCAAACTCTTGAAATGGATATAAAATAATAATAAAATCATAAAGGAAGAAATATATGTTGCTTAAACTCACGAGTTGAAACAAGATAAATATATAAAAAGAAGTTAATTGGTCATTTATGTCAATAAAATGCTATGTCTTGGTTTAATTTAGATAAAATCTGCATTAATTAGAAATTTGTAGTATTGCCTCTCAGCTGAAAAGGAGTTCGACCGAGGGGCGGCACGGTCAAAGTCATGGTTGACCGAAAATAATCCTGACAAAAATGTTTATTGGTAAATCAAATCATTCACTTGCACCTAACATTAGCATATTAAATCTATAAGTTGCTCATCATATAATAAGAGAAATTTTTTAAGATAGTGCAAGAAATAAAATTACTTATAAAAATTGACTCACAATCTTACTTAATTGATTTTAGAGAAGGATATAATTTGAAATACCTTAGTATATTTAAGTTATGAGATTAAGGGGGGGGCTTACAACATTCTTGAATACAATGTATATCTTGCTATTAATTGAATTCTCTACACCAATTAGGGCTTAACATCCCTTGTATTTGGTTAGAGATACATTCATTGATTCCACTATGAGATTTAAAAGAATCTCATATCATTTTAGGGCTTAACATCGCTTGTAAATGGTTGAGAAATATATTTATTGATCCCACCATGATCCTAGAAGAATCTCATATCATTTCAGGGCTTAACATTCCTTACAAATGGTTGAGAAATTAATCTTGGTTCTTGAATTAAGGCTAAATTTGACATTATTTTTGAAGTAAACAATTAAGGGGGGTAATCAGTTAAGAGGGAGTCTTATTGACTTACACATATGATTATATGGCTATCTTTATAAACCTACACATATGACTATATGTGTGACATCCCCGAATTTTCTAAAACTTAATCTAACGTGTGTTGTCTAAATTGAAACCTCACCTCAGTGAGAATCCCAATTTAAACACCCCATACTAGGCTAAGAAAAAGAATTGCTCAGGGTTACTTCAAGAAGGCTGCTTCAAGGGGGTTGAGGCTACTTCAAGGTGAAGGCTACTTTGAGTGGAAGGTGATTGTATTTTATGTAACATCTGACGAGATAATAAAATAAATTGCTTTCAAAAGCCCAATTATAAACAATTGGATAGTGTATTGACTTCCTTTTATTTCAAAGGTAGGAACCACTCTACATCCAAGTTCCTTCCTTGTTTCCCCCTCCTTCTTTGGTTGAGTGATTTAATTGTTTTAATTAACTTTAAATTATCCAAAAAGCTCTATTCACCCCTCCTCTAGATCTTAAACTTGTATATACTTCCCGAAATGTATTTTGTGTTATTTTTATCATCAAATCATCTTTCTTGCCTCATTAATTAGATTAGGTTAAGGTTTCATAATATTTCAGATTCATGCAAACTATCTTTCTCAATGTACCCCAAAAACCCAATTTCAACTAACTGGGGTTTTTGCTCTAGCCCTTACATCAAACTATCTTATGCAACACAATCACAAACTAAATTTAGGTCTCAAGTAAAATTCAACACAATTAAAAGAAGTATAATCAATATTAAGTGACTCATTAAGAAAGATTAAAACTAGGGTTGAAGATAACTCAATAATGGGTCCTTACAATATTCATGATAAATTGTTATGCAAATATGAAATCCATTCATTATTGTGTGTGAATAACTTTTCTAATTATATTCTTTGCTACATCAAATGCACCTCTATTTGAACTCCACCCAAACATGTTCTTCCATCCTTCCATCTCCCACTCACTTGACATTGTGTGATTAGTGGTTTTAATTTACATGCTTCTTTTGACTACATATAAGGGTCAATAGATGGTGAAATAATTCTTAGGCTCCAATTAGTTTTATGTAAGTCATATATTTTATAGATTTTTTTTGAGAATTTTAAATTCATAACTTATATTCCATTCATTTTCATGTGATCAGTTTTCCGTAAGTATAAATGTAAAAGTTCTTGCTAAACTCTATTAATTTCTAGTGTGTAATATAGTAATAAATCACATCTACATATGATCACACCATCTTTTCAACCACAATAAGCTCATGAAGTGGTAACGGTGTGAATGCCTTCTCTTCTTTCAAAAGTTGTTATGGTGAGGTACATTTCTGGTATAGTAAAAATATCATATTTAAAAGTTACATAACAATATTTCCGATTAACTCTTACAATGGTATCCACAATTCATGTAAATATTAGTGTTGGCTCACTATTTGGTCTTCATACAACAATATAGCTAACTTTGTTTCCACTTCGTGTTTCTTAAACTACATCTTTTGACAATGGTGTCGTGCCATTATCGTGGTTTCAATTTTGAAAACTGCCACGGATATAATACGATTAGTATATAATGTTTTATTATAATATGGTTTATGGTGTATGATATTTTAGTACATTTATGATGTATGGTATTTTGCCACAGTATGAGCGTAATTTTGACAATAAGTCATGTACATACAACTGCTATCCCTAGCCATAAAAATTTCATGTATGCCATTTATTGGAAAAATATCATTACATAGAAGTGTTGCCGGTTAGTTTGGAACTTAGTTTTCTGTTTGTTTGAGAGAAGTCATGAACTATATTTGACATAGAAGTTTGTAACTTTCCAAAAGTTACCAGAATTTAAGTTCCCACTTAAAATCAATTAAAAAAATTACTGAGAAACTTGAGTTCATAAGTTTTTTAAATCAGTTACAACATTTTGTCAGAGTCTCAGTAACAACGGTAAATATACTTATATACAGTTTGAGTTTAAAAAAGTGACTGAATCAGGGATACAAGCCCTTGATAAAGGTTACATGTAAGGACAAAATTTGTCTTCACGATGGTAATCATTAGATGCCTCTTTAGTTCAAGACTCGACTTTCTAAGTTAATCTTGTGTTTCTTGTATTAAAATCACATATATCTACTTGTTTAAAATTTGTAACAGGACATATGGCTAAAATACTAACTTTGTCTTATTCTTTTTCCTTCTAACAATACTATACTTGAGGAACTATTTTGACGGGTAGGTGTTCACACATATGCTCACTGTTTGATGGGTCGGTGCGCACCTGTGCTTCCGTCACAAATCCTTTGAAAGTGAAGCCCATATTTTTGTGAGTTAGATATGTATTTGTACACTATAGATTGTAATCTTTTTTTCCCATGTTACTTGCATAGATGTTCGTGATAGACACAGTAAGAGCTCTGTCTAGACAGGCAAACCGACAACATGTTGATGATCTGAAATTTATTTTTTATTAATTCAGTACTTTTGTAAGTTCTCCTTAGTCTTTTTGACTAGATGTTCAGGGGTAAGGCTGACATTCTCGTCATTACTAATAGGAAGACACGACGTGCTACACAATTAAATAAACCAGTAAAATTATACAATCAAATAAACTTACTAAAAGAGAATACTTCCACTAATTTTTAGGAGACATCCTCTAATTAATGGCATGTCATTAACAAAATTACATGTGGTCTCTTTATTGAGCATATGCCAACTTATGATTAACTTCTAGGTGACTTCCTCATATTCTTAGCATGTGATCACTTGAATCATTTACGCTCTATAAAGTTATATAATTTAAACATAACAAAATATAAGAGAAGAACTCGATTTATTGTCCGATGGATTCCCTCCATCACGTATGTATTACTACCAAATTTGTCTTTGTTCCAAAAATTATGTAACTAATACTCACAACTTATTCAAAGAGAATAAGTCGATTCATGTGATTACTAAAATTGCTCATGCTCTAAAAAATATACATCTAGTACTCACAACGATTTAAATATAACAAACTAAAAGAGAAGAGTTTGATAAACTCTCTGACAGATTCCCTCCAATATGTATGTGTCATTACCAAAAATTTCTCTGATCTAAAAGATTATGTAACTAATACTCACAATTCACTAAAAGAGAATAACTTGATTGATGTGATTAATGAAATTACTTATGCTTTAAAAAATTATATATTGTACTCGTAATAATTTTGAAATTACACACTAAAAGAAGAGTTTGATTAATTGTCCGACTGACTCCCTATGTATGTGTAATTATCAAAATTGCATCTTCTCTAAAACTATGCCTAGTACTCACAACTCACTGAAGGATAATAAGTCAATTCATTTGATTATAAAAATTATTTATACTCTAGAAAATTATATACATAATATTAAAATAACTTTAATATAACACACTGAAAGAAAAGAACTCACCATTAGTTGTCCGACCGACTCCCTTCAATATGTATGTGATATTATTAAAATTTACCCTACTTGAAAAAAATATGTAACTAATACTCACAACTCACTGAAAGAGAATAACTCCATTTATTTAATTATCATAATTCTTTATACTTTAGAGAATTATATATACAATACTCAAAAGAACTTAAACATAACACACTAAAAGGGAGGAACTCAGACTCCCTTCAACATTATGTGTGATAATCAAAATTGCCTCTACTCTAAAAAATTATGTAACTAATACTCAAAACTTAAAGAAAGATAATAAATTTTAATTACCAACTGACTCCCACAAATATGTCTTTTGACATTACTGAAGTTACACACATTCTATGTTTCAAGTATATGCATATTGATGGCTAATACATAATAAATAATTTACATAATACCTTTTAAGAGCAAATGTCTGACTTCTTGTAACCTACAACACTATATTTTAACACGATGCTAAAATATGCAAATAAAATTTACAAACATACTGATGAAACACACAAATACGTACAAAAAGTGACCAAGCATAAAGACACTGGAACGTGGATAATAGCAATTTTTTTAAAAAAAGAAACATGCAACCATCCTGATCCGATGAGCCCAATTTTCTTTGAAAAGAGAACAACTTGATCAATTTTGGTTAGACTCCCTACAACCTACAACACTATGTTTTAACATGCATACATGCTTCTAAAAGATGTTGATAAAACTCACAAACATAGTGATGAAACATGCAAACACACAAAAAAGTGACAAAGCATAAAAACGTTGGAACTTAGGTAGTAACAAAATAAAAAAGAAGCAGGCAACCAGCCTGGTCCGATGAGCAAGGACACAGACTGGAACCTTACTTTATTATAGGGAAGATAGAATTTGTAATGCCTTTTACTAAAGCAGAATAAAAGTCATCAGCGTCATAGCCTTACTGACAAGGAGACAATTAACGCTTTATTATAATTTTTTATGAACTTGATTTTTTTGACACATGAGATGGTTTGTCACATTTTTGACGTATTGCAAAATCATCTGCACCGTACACGTCTCGTTCTTTTTATATATATTTTTTCTTTTAGTTATAACTTTTATCTGTAATGAGTTTTTTGACAAAATAAAAACCATTAAATTCTTTATATAAAGTACATTTCATTAAAACTAATAGTGATATATTTAAAATATATATATAATAGAGATCACAATTTAGTAGAATGTGCTCACTTTTAATAGTAGTGCACCCACATAGTATAATGGTCCAATATTAGTAATAAAGTGCCCAACAATAATGCATCCAATTTTTGTGGTACGCGTCATACTAAAGCACAAAATTATTTTGATGTGTCAAATTATAGTATTAATGCCCCCAATTCTTAAGTAAGCACATAATAACAAATGAGCCAAATAATAACATAATTCGCCCAATATTTGTAGAAAATACCCTATTATGGTGGTAATGAGTCTACATTTGATGGTGGCGCCCAATTCTTAGGATACATACAGTATACGCAACAAACACAAAAATCTTAAAGCACCTAAAAGTGGGTTAAAATGCGGAAAATGGGCTTAATGCGTCTAGTTGTTAGTGTAGTACCTATTTTACATTGTCTTCATCATCATCATCATCATCATCATCATCAATGATAGCAACAACATCATCATGATATTCATGATTTACTATTATGCATCTAATTATAGGCTAATGCGCTAAAAAATGCAGTTAAAGCGTCTAAAAGTGGGTTAAAGTGTCTAAAAATGGACTTAATGTGCCTACTTGTAAGTGTAGTGTTTATTGAGCTCAATTTATTGTTATGCGCCTAATTTATTAGTCAATGCATCCAAAATGGGGTTAAAGCGCCTAAAAATGGGCGCCTACTTATCGATTTAGTGTCTATTTGATCTTGATTTATGGTTGTATGTCTAATAATATGTCAACGTGCCCGAAAAGTGGGTTAAAGCGCCTAAAAGAAGACATACACTTTTTCCCACAATATCACTCCACCTACTGCCTCACTAAGCGTTTCACAATCGGGGTGGGCATATGGCAGTGGAAGATCCATCCACTGGGGGAATATATGTATCGGGCTCACCCGAATCCAACTAACTGGTACTGGAGACCCGTGACACGTTTCCCCTGGTAGGGATGGGTAAGCCGACGCCTCTGCCACGACATATTCTTTACTTTTTAGACGGCATGGCTTCAACCCCTACAAATTTTTGTGTAAAGAATGTTATATACATATATACATATCATCTTTTTCTTAAACGACTACAATTTCATATATACGTATCATCTTGAATTAAAAAACTAGTTACTATGTCATAAAAATACTTACAGTGGATGTGCTAGGTGGTGGTTCTACAGGATTACTCCCAACCTCTGCAGTAGGAGTAGGAGTAGAGTCTGCAGTAGGTATTGTCTGGTAAGTGGCAGTCTGAGATGCCTGCCACTTTTTCATTGCTTCTTCGAGTTTTTCTTCGAGTTTCCTGTCAAATAGCTTATCCACCTATACATGGATAAAAGAAACGTCAAATTCTAATTTTTGAATTCTCTTTTACAGTAACATTATAAAGAAAGAATATGTTACCTCTTCTTGTGAAAGTCCCACTTTTGGGACATGTTTGCGCTGGGATGACCCAAAAAAAGATTTGATGCCCACACCAGCGCCTGCAACCCTAACACGTCCAGGATGCTCTGGGTTACCCAGAGCAACTGTCAATTCATCCTTTGTTCCCTCAGGGATGAACTTTCCTTATTTCCTCAGCTCGTGCAGCTCCCGCTAATCGCCAAAACAAAAATTTGTACTTAAGTAAACAACACAAATAATCAATATTCGAATGATTGCTGTAAGAGTTGTATTTTACCATTTTTGCAGCCGCCTCAACAGTTGCGGCCTTAGGTATTTCTCCCTTCTTATTTTGCCTCCCAGCTATCCAGACATCATGGCGAGGCAGAGGTGTGCTACCTATGGTAGAGGACTCCTGAGTAGCAGCAGACTGAGCAGCAGACTGAGCAGCAGTAGCCTCAGCCTGTAGTCTTTGGCGAACACCTGCATACCCCTTTGGACCCATTGTGTAGTCATGCACATTCAGTGCACGCCTTGATCTTTGTGCCTCACTGAGGGCCTAGTTAGTATGCAAATTAATGATTTGATTAGTAACACTAAATTTTAATCTTGAATAAGTGAATACAACATATATTAATTAATGAGATTGACGCCTAATACCTTGAATTCATCAGTTTGTCTTGAAGCGACAAACACGTCCCATTCTTCTTTGTCCAGGAAGTTCCACTGTTCAGTGGATGTCTTCTTCCTCTTATCGGCTTCTTTTATGTATTCTCTGGTGAGATTTGTCCTATAGTTCCTTAGGACTCTCCCACAGCGTTGCATCACGCATTTACGATGCAACTTTTCATCCAATTCAAATATACTCTGCAAAATAGAATTGCTATTAACTAGTATCCAAAAATTTAGTAATCTACAAAATAGAATTGCAAATTAATAATAACTCACGCATAAATCCCTCCATATTAAATCTTTCTTCTCCTTAGAAACTTTATGCCAAGAATCTAAGCGACAACCGCAATGGCTACGAGTAACAAACCCAAGATATGAAATAAATGAATTGCGATTCACACCACATGCATTTCCTGCATTATCGAAATCCACAACAAGTTTGGGTCCATTGCCCTTTTGCGAAATTAACTTCTTCATCATAGTGATGCCCCTTCTCTTGTCAACTTTTTGGTGTTGTTGATCAAGTGCCTCAAGTGCTTCAGCTGGTACCTGTGCATCATCAACCTAAAATTTGACAAAATGATTCACATTTACAATATATAACTATAAATGGACATATAGATATAAATATATGATATATTTTTAAAACTTACATTGTGAGGCGGCGCATTGATGTCCTCACCCTCACGGTAGTCATCAGCACGGTCATCAGGAGAATGGTCAGCCATCTGCAAATTCACATTCAAATTGTAAAGTTCACATTGTAAAGTAGTAATTCAAAGTGTAAAGCTCACATTGTAAAGTAATTCAAATTGTAAAGTAATTCAAAGTGTAAAGCTCACATTGTAAAGTAATTCAAATTGTAAAGCTCACATTGTAAAGTAATTCAAATTGTAAAGTATCCATTCTATGATCAAAGAGAAAAACAAGTATATATTAGGACAAGATTAGGCCAACAAATACATGTGATGTCATTCTTATATATAATAAATGTGTACCACCTATCCCATTCTTGAACACCTAATCTCACTAGTAAGTGTATAATGTGTATTGGGTTTTCGAGAAAATTTCGGCAACATTTCCCCGCTGTTCTCCAAGTACATATGTACTTAGAGAACAAACGGGGAAATGCTGCGGAAATTTTCTTGAAAACCCAACACACATTATATACACTTACATCCTAAGCGAGATTAGGTGTTCAAGAACTGTCATGCCCCGATCTCGCAATACCCACAAATCACGGGATTAGGGCGCGGCGGAGGGATTACACACAAGCCAAACCACTCAAAGGTTTTTAAATATTTTAAAGACATTAAAAAGATAATCTGATTTATGCTGTAAAATGAAGCTAAACAAACTGCGGAAGCATTTTTATTTAAACTGATTAGCAATATAAACAGAGTCTACATCATATTACATTGTTCAACATAAAATAAAGCATAACAGTTAATTTACATCTTTATACACATTCTCTCTCACCCACACCTTGTCCCAAAGATCGAGGGGAAAGGATTAAGAGACCTCTAACTACTAACTATGTATACCTTCTACAGACTAAGCATTAGGATGAAAAGATCCTTCCGATTCCTGTTGCTGATGTTGACCTGAAAATGTTTGAGTAGAGGGATGAGCCTACTCGCTCAGTGAATAACATTTCATTTAGCTATCACTAAACAACTCATCAGGTTTATAAAATTGAAATAAACATAAATACAGTACAAGCAGAGAAGTTCTAATGACATAGCAGATTACATAATATAATCGCATTTCTATGCAACAATAGATAATTTAAACCAATAAACAGATATAATGAATTGGCACAAATGTTCGGATATATTAATTTACTGTGACCCTATATGATTACATATTTATATTATTATGCCCCAAACATATGCAACGCACTCTGCATATGAAGATCTGTAGCGAACTACGATCCCACCGTACAAGACTTAGCGACACACCCGGGAAATGCTAAGTCTGACTTCCCGTCCTGGTCTGCACAGGACTCTCAGGCTCTCAAGGGCCTCACAACACTCTCAGGCTCTCAAGGGCCTCACTGCAGTTCCTAGGCACTCAAGGGCCTCACTGCACAAACTCTGAGTGCTCTAGACTCCTTCCGCAACCTGTAGTGCACAGTCGGAGGGTCTGGGTTACCACCGTGACACACGCACAGATTATTGTTGAATAACCCCTATATTACTCCAGTGCCACCGTGACACATGCACGGATTATTGTTGAACACTGGTCACCGACCATCTAGGCTCAGGGCTAGATCGGTCGTTTCGCCCCAAAGGTACAGACCGCACAATGGGGTTCTACGGTGTTGGGGCACCTAAGTCTATTAACTGATTAACATATAACCATTTAAAACAAGAATATCACATTCCATACTTACTGCACATTCTGAACCTTACTTGAAACACATATATAACATTTGTCATCCTTAAACATGATTCAGTATCATTTATCCAGTTTCCATGCTAAATATCCATTTTTAAATCAACAAATACATTGCAACCATAATACATGAAATTTTATCATTTTCATTAAGCATATTACATATTTCAAGTTCCAATGAATCTAACATACTCTATTGTATGTATTACACTGTTTAGAAGTTATACCAACTGATACAGAAGCAATTAAGCATTTAATTTGAGTTAAATAATGATTTCTGAATGAACTACTACTCACCCACTTCGGTGTGTTCGTAACCACCGAAAACATCCACAAACACGCCTAATTCTGCTTTTCTGCAACTTTGCACCCCGTGCAACTGGTCTGCACGCCGTGTAAACTGGCCGACCAAAACCCTGTTTGATTTCCTTATAAAGGAAACTCGGCCGAATCATACCTAATTCGGCCGATCAAAACACTGATCCTGCAATATAACAGTAACTAGCATCTTAACCCAAAAGAAAATCTAAATAGAGTTCGATCAAAAGCTAAATCGTGGCAAGGAACTTCACACCTGTGTTGTGTTCTCAAAATCGGAGTTCAAGGGAGCTTTTCCCTACATCTGGACATGCCCTAGGCGGCTTCCCTATCCATGCGTAGCAGCTTCTGCTGCAAGAACTGAATGGGGCGTCGCCCCTAGCTACTTAGGCGCAGGTGATAGGGAGAGCTATCTTCGGTGCTAGATGCATCTACGGCCGCGGAAACTTACACAAGATCGGCGGTTGAACTCGGTGTCGTTCTTTCCTGGAGCTTTGTGCTCCAAAACCGGCTCCATGGCCGCCCGTTGCAGCTGGCCGACCGGCAACTGCTACTGCAGGTCAGCGCCCAGGCTAGTTGTGGTGACGTGCTCCAAGGGCGGGAAAGAAGGAAGGAAGGGAAGAGGAAGAAGGAGGGTGGACAGAGGTGTTTAATTGCTAGTTGGAGCCAAGGCCAAAGATCAGCCCTCTGCTTCCTACTGCAGGTCGAGCACCGCTTTGCGGCCGCTCCCTGTTCTATTGGGAAGGAAGAGGGGAGGGGATAAGCGAGAAATGGAAATCCAAGGAAAAGGAAAAGGTTTATATCCTTAAAATGGAAAAATTGCAGAAAAAGTCCAAGGAAACTAAAAATGGTATAAGTATCGCCTCAGAGGTCCGATTCAACTGATTTTTCTTGCAAAATGCCAAACACGGAATCCACTTCAAACTCAAAGCGAATACTCATGCCAATTAGACTGTCTCACTTGATCAAAGAACTAAACGCATCGGTGAGTACTTAATCCAACTTAATGAACTAAATAATCAACATTGTTATCATCCTTAATTACCTCATATGAGTAAATCTCAACCATTGATTCGCATCTTACCTTATTTTGATTATCCATGCTATTTAATAATATATTCAACACTAATCAAGGTGTTTTCATTTTAATTGAAGTATTTACTAACTAACCCTGATATGGGTCGTAACAAGAACAGTCCCAAACCAGGGACTATCCAAGATTTACTCGTAATGAGTAAATCTTGGATGGGTTTCTAGGCCAACAAATAATGTGTTGTCATTCTTATACCTAAAATCCTAGTTCTTCAAGTTAGGGTGATTATTGATGTCTTTAAAAGCATGATTGGCAATTTAGGGAAAAGTTCATCATTTACATTCCAAGCATGTCACAAGTGTGCATTACAGTTCATCATTAAGCAAAAGAAGGGTGATTAGGATTCTCAATATACTCAACAATGAAACAAGTTAAACATGTGTGCATTACAGTTCCTCATTTACATTCCAAGCATGTCACATGTGTGCATTACAGTTCATCATCAAGATATCTATAACTTACTTAAACATTCAATTATGAAGTAAATATACACTTAATTCAGAATAGCATGAGGCACAAATAAGTAGATGAAAAATACAAATAAGTAGATTCGGGTCTGGGCCTAAAGTCCGAACTCAAGGCTGTGATTTTTGTGGTGTTTCCCGGGCAGAACTGCCCCTGGTTCAGACCTGCTTCATGTACAGGTGGAAAGGGCTCAGCTAGAAACGCAGCTAGGTGCTGCTCGTGGCTGAGGGGGCTGTGGAATCAAGTTTAGGGCTCTTAGTCGGAGTCAAGGGCGGCATTTGGTAGTGTTGGTCATTCCCAGCTACTCCTGGACGGCGTCGCTACAGCTGCAGCTGCTACTTCTGGCCGCCGATGCTGCTCTATAGGTCGGGCACTGCTAGGGTGAGGTAGAGGAAGAAGAAGGGCGGAGGAAGGTCCAGCGGCACCGCGATGGTTGGGGTTGGGGCTAGGGTAGAGGCGGTTGGGGGTGGGGTGGTGGTGGCTGGTGCGGGAGCGGCTGCTGGCACTGGGGAGGCGGATGGCGGTGTGGATGTTGGTGCTGCCACTGGGGATTGGGTGAAAGTGGTGGTCGTCAGGGAAAAGCAAGGCGGAGGAGAAAAGGGTTACCTTGCTGGCGGAGCAGAGCGGCGGCAGCACCGAGCGGCGACGGCACCGAGCGGAAGATTTAGTTGGAGGCAGCACCGAGCGGCGACGGTGGCACGGATGGCAGGGAGCGGCGGCGGCGGAGCAGCGGGGGCGAGCAAAAATCGCTGGAGCTAACTAGCTGCAATCGGGAATGAAACAGGGAAAGGGGAAGAATCGGCCGGGCTGGTGAGCTATTAAGTTGACAATAAGTGTCGGTTATTTAAAAAAACCGACACCTAAACCTATAGTGTCGGTTATTTAGTTATGAACCGACACCTATACTAAGTGTCGGTTATTTAAAAAAAACGACAACTAAACCTATAGTGTCGGTTATTTAGTTATGAACCGACGCCATATGTAAAATTTTGGAGCCAATTTTTTCGCTGGAATTTTGGGTTTGGCGGTTGAGTTTAGGTGTCGGTTGTTTATTAATTAACCGACACCTATTAAAAGTGGTACCCGTGTCTGGGCTCCCTAAGCAGATTGGATGTCAGTTTATGTTATCAACCGACACTGTAGACATTAGGTGTCGGTTTTTGTAAACAACCAAAACCTTGAAAAGTGGCTTTATAAGCCATTTCTGTAGTAGTGTTGTGAGTATAGTGTATATTTGAGTCTAATTTATTGCTATGCACCTAATTTATAGGCCAATGCACCCAAAAACAAAGTTAAAGCACTTAAAAATAGACTTAATGTACCTACTTATTAGTGTAGTGTCTATTTGAGCCTAATTTATTGTTACACATAAAATTTATAGGCAAATGCGGTCAAAAATAGGACTAAAGCACCTAAAATGTGCTTAATGCGACTACTTTTTGTTGTAGTGTCTACTTGAGCTCAATTTATTGTTATGCACCTAATTTATAGGCCAATGCGCTCCAAAATGGGTTAAAGCGCCTAAAAATGGGCTTAATGCGCCTATTTGTGAGCGTAGTGTCTATTTGAGCCCAATCTACTGTTATGCGCCTAATTTATAGAGCAATACACCCAGAAATAGGGTTAAAACGCCTAAAATGGGCTTAATGCGACAATTCGTCAGTGTAGTGTCTATTTGAGCCAATTTATTGTTATGCGCCTAATTTATAGACTAACACGTCCAAAAATGAGATTAAGTGCCTAAAAATAGACTTAATGCGCCTACTTATTGATGTAGTGTCTATTGAACCCAATCTATTGTTATGCACCTAATTTAAAAGCAATGCCCCCCGAAACAAGATCAAATCATCTAAAATTAGCTCAATGCACAGTGTAGTGTCTATTTGGGCCTAATTTATTGTTATACACCTAATTTATAGGGGTTAAAGCGGCTAAAAATCATCTTAATATGCATACTTGTCGAGTAGTGTCTATTTGAGCCGAATTTATTGTTAGATGCCTAATTTATAGAGCAATGCACCCAAAAATGGGGTTAAAGCATCTAAAAATAGGCTTAAGGCGGCTACTTATTAGTGTAGTGTTTATTTGAGCCCAGATTTTTGTTATGCACCTAATTTATAGGCCAACGCGCCCAAAAGTGGGTTAAAGCATCTAAAATTGGTCTTAATGCGCCTACCTATGAGTGTAGTGTCGATATAAACTTAATTTATTGTTATATGCCTAATTTATAGGTCAATGCGCCAAAAAAAAGGGTTAAAGCGTTTAAAAACGGGCTTAATGCGCCTACTTGTCAGTGTAGTGTCTATTTGAACCCAATTTATTGTTATGTACCTAATTTATAGTCCAATGTGTCTAAAAATTAAGTTAAGATATATAAAAATGGGCTTAATACGCCTACTTGTCAATGTAGTGTCTATTTGAGCCCAATTCATTATTGTGCTCTAATGTATAAGACAATGCGCCTCAAAATAGGATTAAAATGTCTAAAAATTGGCTTAATGCGTCTATTTGTGAGTGTAGTGTCTATTTGAACCCAATTTATTATTATGAAAATAGGTCAATGCGAAAAAAATTGGGCTAAAGCGCCTAAAGTCTTAGTGTACGCGATTAATACTAAATTAACACAAAACTTAACATAATGTGCCTAATATTTGTAGTAAAGAGTCCACATATTAAGAATTAAAATGTGGGTACATTGCGCTTATAAATGCGCATATTTCACTGAAAAGTGAACGAATTCCACTAATATCGGATTAAAAGTTATAAACAATTCTCTGCTTCTTATTTCTTCTCCTTTACTTTCTTCTTCACACTTATTACTAATGATAATGTATAATTTTTTTTTTTTAAATATATGAATATTCGTCTAGTTAGATTGTACTTTTTTAAGGAATTCAACAATATTTATTTTGTAAAAAAATAATTATAATTAAAAATTATACGCAAAATAATTTTCTCTCTCTTTTTTCTTTCTTTTTCTTTCCACGCCTGCCACCCCATCCCTCCTAAAAAAACCATCTAACCCCAACCTAAAACGCCCTCCAACCGCGTCAAAAGCACGTATCTTGACCAGGCACGTCGGATCACGATTTCCTATATATGGATACTAATATCCAAGACCATCTATTCCAAGAATCCGATTCAATTCAATGAAGTGTTTAGATTACCGAGCAGGACGAGTAGAGTACCTGCGGGGCAATTGCCTCACTTTCGTGCCGATACCGTGGGGACTAAACCGTTACTTGCCATATTATGATGTATAAGTAACAGACTTTTACTTCAATCACCACGTTCTTGGATAAATTCCACATTTCGTATTTATTTTATATTCAGCTGGTCAAGAAACTGGTTTTTTGTACCTTAGAAAAGCTTGAATGCTGAGATCTGTCGAACTAATTGTAAAAACTAGCTGATTTAATTTGGTATCAACAATCAAACCCAACATTCATCTGGATAGAAAAATCCAAAATCACATTGTCCCAAGTTGAATATAGTTAGTCGTTTATTTTGAAACAAAAATTGATTATGGATAAAGGAGGATTGTTCCAAACTTAATAATGTAAGACAAATGTGTGGTCCATGAAATTTAAGAATAAATTCAATCGACATAAAAAAATGTAAGCTAACTAAAAGGAAAACTATGAAGCGCAAGAAAACAAAACAAAACTCGGTATAGATTGTCTCGCTGGGCCTGGACATATTTTTCAATGAAAAATTCTAGACATAGTCACTTTTCCACCGGCTCGTCCACCCGATTTTGGGAAATAGGAGCTGACACCTGCTGTCATGCTGTCAGCAACAATTAAAACAATAAAAGATGAGAGAAGTAGAAGAGATAAAATATTTTTGTCCATAACTTTCAATCCAGAGTGTATTTTTTGATGAAATAAATTGCATTAAAATCCTTGTAAAAATACTTTCCAACAAGATTAGTGTTGATATACTTTGAAATAATGATAATACATGAGAAATATAGTATCAATATTCTAGGATATCATACACATATTCTGGGTACAGACGTACAACACCTTCGTGTTTCCCCCAAATAATGTACAATAGCTACTTGTTCATCTATGAATTTGATTAAGCTAACAGTAGTAATGAGTTTAGTACTATACTTTTGAATGAAGGAGATCAAGCATTAGTTGTTCTTCAACAATAGTTGAAAGTACTATACTTTAGTAAAATGTGTATGTTTTTAGTGAAATGTGAATTAGTTTATATAGATATGTTATGTGGTTATCAACATTCTTTTATACATGACATGTCTCGTACTGTACTAACAAAATCATCAAATCATGTATTGTTGTCATGCCTCGTATGGTACCTGTAGTACTGTACATCTAGTATTATACTTTGTATTACAAATGTGGCTGTTAGTAATGTATTTCTTGTAGAATGTGTGTGTATCCTTGTATACAACTTTTATCAAACGTTACATTCTGAATGTATACAAAAATTAATATAAATGATAAAATGTATAGTACTTACGGATTTGTGACAAAATATTGAGTGTGAAAATCAAAGAGGCAATTGGTACTGTACGTCTATACATATTACGAATGTGAATACTTAAAAAAATAGAACGTGGTTCTTCTAGTAGTGTGTTTTTTAGTATAAAATTTGGTTGTTAGTACTGTACTTGTAAAATGTGCGGATATCCTTGTATATGATTTTTGTCAAACGCTACATTCTAAATGTATGCAAAGATTTATATAAATGATAAAATGTATAATATTTATGGATTTATGAGAATATGAAGAAAAATAAAGAGGCAATTAGTACTATACCTGAATGGTCAACCTGAGTACATTATCCAAAAACATATTGTATTTTTGTATACTTCTCTCCTCTCTTAATATACTTCTAATATTATTTTTTCTAAAGTATGTCAATATTGGTCTTGATAGAAAGTATTTTTAATAACGAACCTAATGTTGTTTATTTCGACTTAAAATTCCTTACGATTTAAGAGTTATGTGTAAAATATTTTTCTCTTTCTAATTTTTTTTCATGATTTACTTTTTCTGCCACATAAGTATTGACCATAAGTATTGACCACACATCTCAACTACCGGGTGGATGACACGGTGGGTGGGTGGACGGGGATGTATAGCTCAGCTCTTTTTTTAATGAGTTACACTATCCACACTAACTTACATATCCATTCACGTACCCGGTTCTTGGGAGCCTACAAAAGGATGGCCCATCCATTTTCTCTCATACGCATTAACTGCATACCAATTAACTCCATGTAGAAGTTGAAGGACCAACCGTTTTCTCTCATACGCATTAACTGTACACCAATTAACTCCATGCAGAAGTTGAAGGATCCCAAAATTCTCTGTCCACTTCTCTCACCAGCCCTAATTTTTAAAAATTTATTTTTTCTCTTACAACTACACTCTCCAAATCCATTTCACCCAATTAACGGTCCCGCACTAGTATAGTACGTACGTTTATGGTTGAAAGTATTGGATTTTTTGTACACACTTTTGTCAAATATTGCATTTTGAATGCATACAAAATGTATGTATACAAAATGTGGCGGTTAGTATTGTATTCTTGTACAATTTTGTTGTTAGTATTATACTTCTTGTGTGCAATTTTGACAAACACTACATTGTAATGTATGTAAAATGTATTCTTGTAATATTACACACTCATATTATACGTCTCGTACTGTACGTCTAAATGTATTGTCAAATGATATTAATATTGTACTCTCACTATGTTCGTCTCGCACTGTACCAATACAAATATGTGATGGGATGGTGGTAACAAGATTTAAAGGCTACACGTAATATACTGTCGCTAGTACTATGCGTCTTGTACTGTACGTCTTTTACCGTACATATTTTACTATAAATCGTTTACTGTACGTAAAAATTGAGTTAGAATGGTAATCATTATGCATGAATGCAATATGTAACGTTGGGTAAAGTACTGTATATATGATTAAATTTAAAAATTATATTGTTGTGTATATATAAGATATTATACACAAAATATGAAATAAGTTTTAACAAAAGTATCAATAAATATTTGTACAATGCGTGCATTTACTGACTGTGAGTTGAAAGAAATTACAAACGAATAGAAATTTAATTCTAAACACTTTTCATAATCTGTGGTGGAATTAAGATATTACATGTGTAATTATTTGAAAAATGAATACAATACTACACTTTGTATGTACTTTACATGACTGTTGCATGGACAATAATGACTGCAGGTGGAATAACTCTCAAATGTATTAAATCTTATTTTTCTTTGCATGGACAATAATGACGGCAGGTGAATAACATTAAATCTCATATTTCCTCATAGTCCAGGTATGACAGCGGGTGGAAACTTCACTGTAGCTAGTATTTTCCTTTTCAATCTCGTCCCGTGCTTGCGTGCGTGCTAAACGTGGCAGCATCTTGGCTAATATTACACACATTTCGTCAACCGCGAGCAAATTTCATCCTGCCATCCTGGTGTCTCCTGTTGGTGGCACCTAGCGCTCGAGCAACAGTTTGGCAGTACACGTAACTTATAAATGTGGCAGGCGTCTTAACTGCTCGGAGGCAGTGTGACAAGGAGCTAACTATCAACGGGAAGCGACCGACCATGGGCTTGCTCGGCAGCTGCGGTCTGTTCACTCCACGCCGTAGGCGGCTCCGGCGCTCTGGCCGCGCTCGCTCCCGCTCCCGCCGCAAAGGAACCGCGGCCTCTGAACTGAACCCTGTTCTCCTCGTCTCAGGAATAGGGGGTTCGATACTCAACTCCAGGAACAAGAAGACCGCCAAGGAGATTCGCGTCTGGGTCCGCATCCTTCTCGCCAATCTCGAGTTCACCCAGAAGGCCTTCTCCCGCTATAACCCGGATACTGGTACCCCGCGCGGCCCTTGCCCCCTTTCATTACGTTCTTAGTTATGTTTCCTATTTTCAAACCATATGGAGACTCTTCAAGGGTGGCTGGTTTCTTTCCGAATATGATTTGGATTGCTGCGCCGTTTGAAATAAGCAGGGTACACGGAGTGCTTGGACCCTGACTCTGAGCTCGTG
This sequence comes from Alisma plantago-aquatica, assembly GCA_963693085.1. Taxonomy (NCBI): domain Eukaryota; kingdom Viridiplantae; phylum Streptophyta; class Magnoliopsida; order Alismatales; family Alismataceae; genus Alisma; species Alisma plantago-aquatica. The sequence continues at coordinate 1,124,815,996 of OY856409.1, read as the reverse complement.
GTGCCCGAAGATGGTTATGGGCTCTTTGCTATTGACATTCTCGATCCTTCTTGGGTGCGTTTCTATCGTCTCTAATCAATGATGTGCTTTTTACCTGAGTGTAACTCCTTATTTTGTGATTCTGTTCGTTATTGATTTGTAGCTAGATGAAACTTGATCGGTGCTACATTTAATGCACTGAAAGACGATACATTATGCATTTTTTAATTGGCACACACTATTAAGGCCCAGGAGGTGGCATCTCTTGGGGCGTTAAGCCAGTCATGTTGTGATCATAGCAAGTAATTTTGAGTATATCCATTTCATTTTAGAACACGCCGGGGGGATACATATCAATAAGTATATTATCTTCCAGAAAAATCAAACACGAATTGTAACACTAAAATTATTTAGTGATCACATTAAAATTACAGTAAGCTTACGGTTAAAATATATGTGCCTTTGTTTTGGTTTTTGGTGTTTGGTTTTGTGTACAAGTTTATGAGTGATATATATTTCTTTATCTTGGTCTTGTGCATCTGCGTTGGGTAGAATTGTCTCACTAAAATCAGCACCACTACAACTACCACCACCACCAATACCACCAACACTACGACACTGATGTTCCAATCAGCTACATGGATCCTTCTTTTCTGTATAGCTCTATTTTGGGTCATACATTGGCGGATGCAATAAGTAGCACCACACTTGTCATATTGTAATGTTTAGACTCACTGAATAAGAGACACGTCAATGACTGTTTTGTTGTTTGACTAGTTTTATTATTGAACGACACAAAAAAATATATTCTAGAATTTAAAAGAATAAAACATATCAAGTAAGATTCTTATATCAAATAAAATTACTTGCCATAGAGGTATATGGGAACATGTCCTAGAGAAAGTAAGTTGGAGTCCTACCAGTATCAGACTGCTTATCCGCATTAATGATGAGTGAGACTAGGATTCACTGTATTGGGAGATGAATTGGACTTTGAAAGGCTACAAATACTTTTCATATTGAGAGGCAGTCAGATGGGTGATGGTGCTGGGCATGGAGACCGGCCTAGTGGGGCTTATGTCCAAGTGCACGAGAAAATCGTCATGTATTGGATGGGAGTGAGATTGGGTTGGTGAGAGAACTATGTAATCCAGACATGACTAAGATGATACGAAGGGCTAGTGATCTGTACTGGATGATGACATACTTTCTTTTGCTCAGTGGATTTACATTCGTGTGAATTGAGAGGGGCTTCCAAGTACATTGGATTTTCCTTATGATGTATTCTTGCTCATGTTTCTGTCTATCCTGCCAAATTTTTGGTACGCCTTTGAATTGATTTGCTAAAGTGGTATTTGAGCTCGACCAGGAAGATTGACAGCCTTGACATCATGTCATGCAAAGAATTGAGGAAGAAAAAGAAGAAACACGCTACATGAAATTTTTGCCCTTGTGCTGAAAACAAAGGATCTCCTAACAATTCCACTGTCAAGCAATTCATGGTGGACAAAGTGGAGTTGATTATTGTAAAAAAAGTAACACATTGGAGAGTGTGGAGTGGCTAATTGCTCAATGAATTGGTATTTGTTAAAAGGAAAGAATGAACTGACCATAATCACTAATAGCGATAGTTATGGTCTTATATGTTCAATCTTTTGGTACTTATAGTGATCTTTGAACCGTAGCACTTCTCACAAATCATGGCACTTAGTAGGACCATCTTAAATTTCCATCTATCTTCACTAGATTAGCCTTCTCATTACTTTTTATTCAGATTTTAATTATTTTATGAGTTTTCGTTGTTAACAGTGCACTTATCTGTATTGTTAAATGATTGCAATCTCAGTACATTTGACAGATTCATATATTGGAATTTCCAGTTTGTGAACTGCATGCATGTGACGGACGTTTATCATTTCCATGACATGATTGATATGCTTGTTGAATGTGGGTACGAGAAAGGGACCACACTCTTTGGATATGGCTATGATTTTCGGCAAAGCAATAGGTATTAAATGATTAATCAGAGTTGGTTTCATAAATAAAAGCTCATTGACGAATCTCCATGTAATACATTATTAAATGTCATTCACTTTTAAGCCTCACATGATTGTTAACTGTCTTGTTTCCAACATTGATACGGTTGGCAATTGTTTTCAGAATAGAAACAGCTATGACTGGGCTGAAATCCAAACTGCAGACTGCTTATAAAGCTTCAGGAGGGAAAAAAGTTGATATTATATCTCATTCAATGGGTGGACTGCTTCTCCGCTGCTTCCTAGCACTTCACCATGATGTATGCTCTCCCCTCATTAATATTTTTGTTTCTTTTCATTTTATTTTGGAAATTGATTTTGACCATTGTTAGAGCATTAGATTATATCTAATACTCTAACAACCATATTCTGGTTTTGTAGGAGTTTGCAAAATATGTGAACAAATGGTTCTGCATTGCCTGTCCCTTCCAAGGTAATTATGAGGGATTTGATTAATCTGATATATTGTAATTTTTATCTTATAAAATTCAGATTCACATGTTCGATTCAGATACTCTGTTTGAAGTTGATTTCAAAATGTATTCTCAATAGGTGCACCTGGATGTATCAATGATTCACTCTTAACAGGATTACAGTTTGTTTATGGCTTTGAGAGTTTCTTGTTTGTTTCTAGGTGGAACATGCATCAACTGGTAATATCTATATTCTCTTGGAAATTGCTTTAGATACCATGATTTAGTCTGTTCTACATTGGCCTCAATTGTGAGAAACACTTGTTAAGTAGTCAAATCCAGTTTTCTATTATTCTCCTTGACTTGTTTATGTTATTAAAGATTGATGTTTGCATAGGTTACTACATTAACTGACTTGTCTGAAATATCTCTCTAGGCTCGTTGATGAATGGCCGTAGACATGAGCTTATGCTGCTTAAATTTTCCTCCTTTTGATGCAGCATGAATTCCACTATTTTCCTTATGCATTAATTTCCTCTTTGCTTTAGTTGCGTTCACAAGAGTTTGTGAAAACTACTTGTTAAGGTCAACATGTTTCTGTGACTTCAATCAAATGGGGCTCTCACCTTCTACACCAATATGATGTCTTTCATATAATTAGAGGCTCTTTATAATAGTTTGACAGGCATGTGAGGCTAACACATGTAAATCTGCTGATGTTGAACTTAATGATGGAAAATACAATGAAAATAGCAATTTCAAATTCATTTATGGTCTGACCAAGAATGTGGCTTTGTGAGAAGATCTAGCTTGTTCACCAATGCCTTGTAACTCCTGTTCTTTTGACAACTTGGGTTGATGATCTTTCCTGCAATGCTATTTTGTATTATCAATATCCTAGTCAAGAATTTCTTCAAGGCTCTCATTCGTTTCTCCTTAACCATAAGCTCAATATCTACTCCGATTTTTGAATGTTGGAAGCACCGCATCTTGATTGTTGGAGAAGGTCTTCACCCTTGCCTCATGGCATATTTTATAACAGTAAAGGCTCTTTGTCTATATATAAGGCTACTGTGTTACAATTTCCTGATCTCCTTTTGATGCGGAATGAAATTTCACAATTTTCCCACACGCATTAAGGTCCTCTTTGCTTTAACTGCATTCATGCAGAGTTGGCAAAAACTACTTGCCATGGTCATCATGTACTCTGTAACTATTGATTGATGCTTTCCATAGAGTAGAAGCTCTTTAAAATAGTTTGGCTGGCATGTAAGGCTAAATTACATGTAACTCATGGAATATACAAGGCTACTTGCGACAGTGGTCATTTTAGATTCATGTATGGTATGACCATGAATGTACAGTGCTATGTCGAATTGTGAGTATCCAAGTGAAGGAGCTCTTCAAGGTTCTTGTAAAATTCTCCTTAGTTATAAGGTCAATAAGTAGTCCAATACCCAAATATTAGAAGTATCAACGATTGGCAAAAGTTGTAGAAGCTCTTCAAGGTGCTGTTTTAAATTGGAAAAAATTGTATGAGGCCTTCTCCATTACATTCTGGTGATACATTGAATTAGTTAATGTCATCATCATGATAACTGTCCTCTTCATGAGGGATCCTTCTTTTCTAATTAGCTTTGTTATGCATCATATTTCGATCAAGATTTTAAGTTTCATAATCTCCTTGAATGCTCTTCCCAAGTTAATTTAGGCCTTCCTCTACTTCTTTTCACTGTGTTTGACTCAATAGCATTTTTTTGAATAAGCATATTTGTAGGTACGCCTTGCACATGTCTGCACCATCTTAGACGACTCTCACACAACTTGTCGTCGATACATGATACCTCCAGTTTAATCCTGATATACTCATTTCTCAAACAATCTTTTCTTGTCTTCCACACATCCATCTCAGGATACACATTTCAACCACATTCAACTTGTTGAGACCTTATTTCTTTGCTGCCTAGCATTCACTCCCATATAATATCGCTGGACGTATGCCTATTCTATAGAACTCACTTTATCATCTGGGAGGGATCTTCCAGTCACATACTACTCCAGTTGCACTCCTGTATTTCAACCATCCTATTGTAATCCTATTTCAAACATCATCTTGCACATCACTATCCTTTTGGATATAGAACCCAAGTGACGAAACACGTCACACTTTGGTAAATAATTCCATCTGACTTGGCTCCACCATTAACAATTCTAGACTGGATGTAATTGCAATGCATATACTTGTTTTGCTTCTATGGATCTTAAATCCATTAGATTCAAACACATTTTCCAGAGTTCAACTTTATCATTCAATTGTTCTTTGGTTTTATGATGCAACATAGTACCATGTATCGAGGAATATCATCCTGAACATTCTTTGTAAACTCATCCATAACAAGAACGGATCGATATGATAGTGCCGATCCTTGATGTACCCCAACCTTGATCAGAAATCTTGGTGTTTCTCCTCCATGAGTCCTAATACTTGTAGTTAAGCTATCATACATTCTAATCGATTAGAATACCTTTTTTCTTCAAAACACCCTCAGACACACTTCTCTAGGTACTCAATCATAAGCCTTTTTCAAATGAATAAAAACCATGCGAAGATCTCCTTTACTTCTCTGTAAGCCTCCTTATTAGAAAAACAACATATGTTGTGGATCTTCCACACATGAAACCAACTAGTTGTCTGATATATGTGTTATAGATCTTAGCCTTTGCTCAATAATCTTCTCCTAGTGTTCCTTGTGTGATTCATCAACTTGATACCTTTGTAGTTTGTGCAGCTTTAAACATCTTCTTTGCTCTTGTAGATAGGAAATATGGTATAATTTTCCACTCTACCAACATTTTCTTGCGCTTCATAACCTTATAAAATAAAGTCATTCACCTCTCCATCCCACATACTCTTCCATACATCAAAAGGAATACCATCTGGCCCGCATGCGTTTCCATTTTCATCTTTTTCAAAGCATTCTTGACCTTTGATAGTGAAACTTATCGTGTCAAGTGATATCTCCTGTATTCATGTTAAACAAGTCTTTTACATTATCAAAATCTCTCTAGTGAAAAGCTTATAAAGTAATTTATCCGTTGGTTCTTAATATCATCATTCGTTACCAACACTACCATAGTCATTCTTGATGCATTTGACTTGATTCAACTCCATTTCTTTCCTTTCTTATATACGAGCTGTTTTATATATATCTTTTCCCCCTTCTCTAGCTCCAACTTATTATGTATCTTATAAACGAGCTGTTTTATATATATATTTTTCCGGAACTGTTTAAGCCTCTTTCTTTGCAAGATTGTATCTTTGAAAAGTTGCATCATCTTGAGATTTGGGCAGCCTATAAACGCTCTATTGAGCTTAATAGCTTTTATACTTCAGAATTTCACCACCAAGTCTCTTTTTGTGGAGGCACACACCCTTTGTACTCACCAAAACCTCCTTGGAAATTCTTGTTATGTAGGAGCTCATATTAGATTACATACTGTTAACTCCATAATCCAAGTTCCAAGCTCCCTCCTTGTTACATTTATCATAAATTGTCAATTTATTTTCTCCTATAAGATTTGCTATGCGATCTTTCTATCTTGATTTATGTTATGCTTACCTTTATCATCTTTGTTTTTGTATCCAAAACCACCAACCTATGTTGGGTGATGAGTTCTTCACTAGGGGTCACTTACAATCTTTGCATAATTTTGATCCACCTACCTTGTAATGAACTAATAAATATGGATACAATTGCTCCCACTATTAAAGGTAATTATATGTGAATCTTTTTTCTTAATTGAGTGTTTTCCATAATCATGTCATAGGCAACTGCAAAATCTAATAATCCCTCTTCTTCGCCATTTATGCTGCATATCCAAAACTATCATGAACTCTCTGATAACCAACATTGCTATTCCCTACATGGCCCATCTTAATCTCTCCCAATAATGATCTCCTCCTCTATTGGTATTTCTTGTATCAACTCATCCATGTTATCCTAAAAGACTTTCTTAGCCTCATCGCTAAGGCCACTTGGGGGCTTAAGCACTAATAAATTTAAAAAAATCTCCCCCTCAAGAACAAGTTTTGTATCTATGATTCTATCAACCATCCTTGTGATCTTGAAAACATCATCCTTTGACATCATATCAAAAATAATTCCGCACGGTTCCTATGTTTTTCAATACATCGATACTAAATTTTATACCCAGTGTTTTAAATCTCTGTATTGTTCTTCTGTTTACATCATTTTCTGCAAGCAATTTATATTGACTTTCCTTTTGATCATATCGACTATCTCCAAAGACTTTCCTATCAGAGGGATAATGTTTTGAGATCCCACTTCCGGGTGCAAGAATTCTTCCAGGAGGGTGGCGCAGAGTACGTTGAATATGTTGACTCAAGGTCAATTAGGTCAATGTTGACTCACATCTAAATTGACTAAACCCTTGTTTTGATGATCCTTTTGTCTTGAACTTGATTCTTAATCTACATCTACCAAAGATGTTCCCCTTGCACATTTTTCACTACATTCGAAAAATGATGCTATAAAGAAATGCGTATATTTCCTATTTACCTGTGTTCTACTCTACATGTTAATTGTGTTATTTATCCCGTATTGCCTAACTGTGTTTATTGTTTTATTCTCTTGTCCTATAAAAGAGAAAGCATTGTACTTAGTTTTACTCAATACAATAGATTCGGTTCTCTATATGGTATCAAAGCTAAGGATCGTCAACGGAATAAAGAGCTCACAGGATAGAGTGGCCCCTTTATAGAATAGTATGGAAGATGTTTGAAGAACAATACATCCTCACTAACATACCACTGTCTCATGATAGGGTCGTACCGGCGATACCCTTTTTGGGTTTTGGAATAACCCAAAATATACATTTTGTGGAGCGAGGGTCAAGTTTTCATCATCCTCGGGCAAAGGTTTTTGACAAAGCAAGTGCACCCAAAGATGCATGACGAAATAGAAAAAAGCTACGCATCAGGAAAGAGAATGCTGTATGGAATCTGGTTTTGTAGAATAGAGGAAGGTATGCGATTGATAAGGTAGCAAGCCGTAGAGACAACTTCAGGCCAAAAACGTTGGGGAACATGATAGTGAAGTAGTATTGTCCTGTTGTCCGAGCAACCTCTAGAAGATGCGATTTTTTCATTCAACTACCCCATTTTGTTGTGGGATAAAGGGGCTTGATGTTTGATGAAATGTCCCACGGGATGAGCAAAAGTAAGTGACAAATTTTTGCATGAATTCAAGAGCATTGTCGATGCGGAAAGATTTTAATAGGTTTATTGAACTGAGCAAGAATTTCAGCTAAAAATGTGGTGATACTATCCATAACAGTGTTGCGATCTTTAAGTAGAAATAACCATGTTGCTCAAGAAAAATCGTCAATGAATGTCATAAAATATCTAACACCAGAATGACTTGGGATAGAACAGGGACCCCATATATCAACATGGAGAATATAAAAAATGCATTTAAAGCCAATTTCTTTCTTTGCTGGAAACACATAACGAGTTTGTTTGCCAAACTGGCACGATTCACAAGAATTTTTTTATCAGCTAAAGTAGGAAATAGATGTTTCAGCTTTGAAGCAGACGGGTGGTGAAGACAGTATTGCCACTGAAGCCCAGTCACAGACGAAGATAGCATAGCAATCACTGATGTCGGTCCATCTAGGTAGTAGAGTCCATCTGGTCCCTTATGGCCCGAACCAATCCTCGTCTTCGTGCGGAGATCCTGAAAAACACAACCCGAAGGGTCAAACATAATAGAGCACTGAAGGCTCTTCACAATTTTGCTAACAGAAAGAAGATTAATAGGAAATTTAGGAACATATTAGACAGATTTCAGATCAAATTGTGAAATAAAGGAATAGTCCCAATGCCATGTATTGCTGTTTGAGATCCATGAGCTATCATCACCGGAGGTAGGCGGGTGGATCTTGTTAGGGTAGAGAATAAATCAAAATTACGGCCATATGGACCGAAGCAGCAGAGTCAAAACACCATTTTTTCACCAGTAGATGGAGCAACAAGCAAGGCAAATGAGCCAACCTCCGAAGTAAAGGGGAGGTTAGACATGCGTTCTTAGAAAAGCTTTTCAAACTCGGACCGGATCCAAGAAGAAGAGGGCTGAGATGAGTTGTGACCAACAGTAGTAGAATCTTCAGCTGCATTAGAGGTGGCTTAGTTAACCCATGCGGGCTTTCCATGTTTGATCCATCACCGATCTTTATAATGATTGTCACGTCTGCAGAAGTTGCAGAAGCGAGGGAGAATGGGTTAACCACGACCAAGTGTAGTAGAAGAAGTCCCTCTTCCCGAGGTAGGAGGGGGACGTCCATCACGTCCACGACCACGTCCGGGACTAGTATTAGCAGAGCGTACAACAAGAGCGGGATGTTCAACAGTAGGAACAGAAGTCATTGATGCTTGACATTGAACACGCTTGAACACATCTCGTAGAGTGGATAGAGGATCACTAGAAAGGATTTGATCAACAACTCCAGTCCGACAAGAAACTGGACAAGTTGTAGTTCATTTCATTGTCGTTGAATTTCCTTGATGTCAGCAGATAGAGGATGATAGATTTCATATTCATTCCAGAGTGCACATCACTGGTTGTAGTAATCTTCAACAGAAGCGTTTGTCGAATACTCCTTTTCCAGGTTCTTGAAGATCTCGAACACCTTCTTGGGGTTTTGTTGATGAGAATAGACATGGGATAACTGATCCCACATGGCCGTGGCATCATGTAGGCAAAGGAGGGACTGACTGATCCTCGGATAGGTGTTGTTGACGATCCAGGACATAATGCCTGAATCATCTTTACCCCACTGTGCGTAGGCTTGTTGCATCTTATCGTCTGTCTAGAACCCGAAAAGGGGGTCACTGTTATGACCCTATCATGAGAAAGTGGTATGTTAGTGCGGATGTAGTGTTCTTCGAACATGTTCCATACTATTCTGATAAAGGGGCCTCTTTATCCTGTGAGCTCTTGGTACCCACTCTGTTACCAGACATTGTGGATATTGATCCACCCTCTAAACTGGCACCTGCAGAACGACCGTTGAAAGTCTACCAGAGAAGACCAAAGCCTACTATCCCCTCCATGGCTCCTCAACAACCAAATCCTCCTTCGGCGGAAGATCATAACACAAGTTAGGTACTACACCTTCCTATTAGTCTTCCGAAAAGTGTCCACTCCTGTACTCAACATCCGATCAGTCATTTTTGTTCCTCTACTGATCTGGGTGCTAGCTTTGCTTACTTTATTGATGCAATCTATGTTGTGTCTATCCCAAAAAATGCTACTGAGGCACTTAAATTCCTGTTTGGCGACAAGTGATGGAAGCTGAAATGAAGGCCCTCTTTGACCGCAAGACGTGGGATCTTGTGGATCACCCTTCTTCCTGTCCTACTATTGGATGTCGATGGATCTTCACTATTAAATATCAGCCTGATGGCACGATTGAGCATCTGAAAGCACTCCTGGTGGCAAGAGGATATACTCAAAACTTATTGAGTGGACTATTTTGAGACATTTTCTCCTATAGCTAGACTCAATTCTGTTAGAGTTCTCATCTCTATCGCGGTGAGGTGTGAACAAAAATTGGCCACTATTTCAGTTGGATGTCAAAAACGCCTTTCTTTATGGAGATCTGCATGAAGAAGTTTACATGGAGCAACCGCTTGGCTTTGTTGCTTTGGGGGGGGGGAGTATTCTTTGTGAGTCTGCAGATTGCGGAAAGCTATTTATGGAGTAAAACAAAGTCCTCGCGCCTGGTTTGACAAGCTCAGTTAGATTCTCATAAAATTTGGCTTTCGTTGTTCTCATTCAGATCACTCTGTGTTTATCAAGAAAACTGCGGTTGGTCTTGTCATCCTTATTGCCTATGTAGATGACATTATCTTATCTGGAAGTGACACCACAACCATTCAGGCGACTAAAACCTATCTAGAACAACACTTTATCACCAAGGACCTTGGCAAACTGCGAAATTTCTTAGGCATTGAAGTGTCTAGGTTATCTGTGGGTGTATTTCTCCAACAATGCAAATATGTTCTAGATCTCTTATAGGAAACATGTATGCTTCCTTGCAAGCCGTGCAGTACCCCTCTAGATCCAAACACTGATTGGGATGATGAATCTTCTCCATCTTATGGTGATAACCTTATTGTCACAAGAGCCGATATTACTGCTGTTGTAGGGTTTGTAAGCAAGTACCTAGATAAACCTCGACAATGTCATTGGGACGTTGAATTTCACATTTTGAAATCTCTAAAAGCTCTCCAAGGAAAGGTCTATTGTACAAAAGACATGGACTGCAATCTTTCTGGTTACTCAAGACTCTGATTATGCAGGGAGTGGATGTGATAGGAAATCTACATTCGGATATTGCAGCTTTGTTAAGAGGCAACCTAGTTACTTAGCGTAGCAAACAGAAGACAGTGGTGGCTAGATCAAGTGCAGAAGCTGAATATAGAGCTATGGCTCATACTGCATGTGAACTTTTGTGGGTTCAAAGACTCCTCAAAGAATTTGATATATCTGATACTAGTCCTATTTCTATGTCCCGTGACAACAAAACTTTCATTTTTATTGCGAGCAATCCTACCTTTCATGAGCGCACAAAACATATAGAGGTAGACTGTCACTTTTTTTGGGAAACAGTTCTCTTTGGCCGCATATGTACCCCTTATCTCAGTACTGAGAATCAAGTGGCATACATCTTCACAAGCTTCTACCTAAAGCTCGATTCAAGACTCTAGTGGACAAGCTGGGCATGTTTGACATCTATGCTCCAGCTTGAGGGGGAGTACAAAGATGTGCGTATATTTCCTATTTACCTGTGCTCTACTCTACATGTTACTTGTGTTATTTATCCCATATTGCCTAATTGTGTTTATTGTTTTATTCTCTTGTCCTATAAAAGGGAAGGCATTGTACTCAGTTTTAGTCACTTAATACAATAGATTCAATTCAACATAACTAACTGATGTGGTTTTTGAATGCACTAACAAATTCACCCGGGGCTGAAATCCCCGAGTTTTTACCAAAAACCAAGTGCAACAATACCACCCGCAAGCAGACGAGTCTTATCGCAGTATAGTTGAGGATCGAACCCAAAGGACAACGTTTTTAAGAATCTTTGTCAGTTAGATCTAGCTCAAGTAAAACTAATATTTAGAACAATTGGTTGATTTGGGTTTGATTAAACTAATTGCAAGAAAGTAAATGTGGAATTGAAAGATGGGTTTGGATCAATAATATGGAATCGCTGGGATGGTACCGGATTTGACCACCGCTACACACACAAACACACTCCTCTGCAAACATTCCAGGCAAGATACAACACTTCAAGTAGAGCTGCTGCAGAACCCCCATACGGGCGTCAGGTCCGCGTAAGCATCACCATAGGCAGCCGATTTCTCATCGCCATCCGGATCACATGTCTTACGGCTCTGAAGATACAACATCCAACTAAGGCTGTGAACCCCCCATACGGGCGTTAGGCGCACAGAAGCGTCACCGAAGGCTAGATGGCTCGTCCCCTCGCGGATCATACACTTACGACCTCAAGGAATCCCATCGGAAGTTCTCGTCAAGGAGTCAACCGCGTCAACCGTTAAGCAAATAAGCGATTATAGTACGTGTAAACATCGACGAAAAGCACGAAGATACAAAATCCAACTAAGGCTGTGAACCCCCCATACGGACGTCAGGCGCACAGAAGCGTCACCGAAGGCTAGATGGCTCGTCCCCTCGCGGATCATACACTTACGACCTCAAGGAATCCCATCGGAAGTTCTCGTCCAGGAGTCTAACATGCTAAACGACATTCATACCCATGCATTGAAGTTCTCGCAACATAGGGAGCACAAAGATGGAAACAAGCACATAACCAACCTACAAGCTTAACGATAAACGACAAAATGAAGAGTTATATACATTGCCATGGAAAGTTTAACAAAAGAACATGGTTTGCATGGGCAGCGGGGCTAGTCCCCGCACCCCAGCGAAAGAGGACTACTCGCTCATGATGCGAGATACAAGAAGGATAGGAGAGAAAGATAGATCCGCCATGAGCTCGGTGCAGAGGGTGGACGCAACCCGGTGAAGAAGATGCGCTCCTTGCTCCGTCTTCTTTCTCTTCTTGGCCTCCTTGGACGCAACACCAGCAGTAGGTGGAGTGGAACTTGATCGGGGTGGTGCTCTGGCAGCCTATCGGCGTCCGGATCCGATGCCTCCAAATGGGGACCCTGGGGGTCTATTTATAGTTTCAGATCTGACCCCAAACGGTTTGGAGACCGTATGGGTCCATACGGTCTTGAGACCGAATGAGACCATACGGTCTTGGTCTTTGGTTTCTCCGCCCACACGGTTTGGAGCATACGGTCTCGGCAAACGGTCTTCGGCATTCGGTTTGGGCATTCGGTCTTTGATTCCGCGGCAACCGGTCTTGAGACCGAATGGGACCAAACGGTCTTGAGACCGTATGGGACCATACGATCTTGAGATCGTATGAGACCAAACGGTCTTGAGACCGTATGGGACCATACGGTCTTGAGACCGTATGAGACCAAACGATCTTGAGACCGAATGGGACCAAACGGTCTTGAGACCGTATGGGATCATACGGTCTTGAGACCGAATGGGACCAAACGGTCTTGAGACCGCATGGGACCATACGGTCTTGAGACCGAATGGGACCAAACGGTCTTGAGACCGAATGGGACCAAACGGTCTTGAGACCGTATGAGACCAAATGGGACCAAACGGTCTTGAGACCGAATGGGACCAAGCGGTCTTGAGACCGTATGGGACCAAGCGGTCTTGGGACCGCATGGCTTTCTTTGGCAACCGGTTTAGTCATTCGTTCTTTGCGTATTTCGCCAAACGGTCTTGGGACCGTATGCATGGAGTTGCTTTGATTTTCCTGTATTAAATGAAAGATATTTAGTTAAAATCTTGATTATTGAATCAACTAAGTAGTTTTGTGCATTATGATTCACATTAGGGTAAAAAGATGTGGAATAGAGATAAAAATGTTCCAAAAAGGTAATTGAATTTCATGATGAGTATGCACTCATCAAAACACCCCGAACATAAATCGTTGCTCGCCCTCGAGTAACATAAAATTGAAACTATTGCCTAATGAAATACTTTCGATCCGTGTGATTTCTTCATCTTCACATCACAAATGTTTTCTTTCTGCTCAGTATGAATGAGTACCATAACTTCCTGGGACCACGAAACACGTCTTTCCATAGCTTCGTTTCTGAGTTAGTTTCCCAACAACGCTTCCTCCCCACTTTTTTTTTTTCAACACCAAGCATGTCAAAGAGTTTTGTAGGAGTTCTGAGATACCCGCAGAATCAACGAGTATGCATTCGATCTGACACTGGTGTAGTTTAGGATGGTGGGGCATGTATTGTGCCCTTAGGTAGAAAAAGGAATGAAAGGTGGTATGGAAAGAAGAAGTAAATCTCTCCTCTATTCGACTCGAGATTTTTATTTGTTTTGCAATTTCATTTATTGCATTTTTTTTGTGTGCGCTGAGGCATCTTTTATTGCAGATCTCTCCTCTATTCGACTCGAGATTGCATTTCTTTTTTGTGTGCACCTTGGCATCTTTTATTGCAGATCTCTCCTCTATTCGACTCGAGATCGCATTTTTGGTGGTACGCCCCTATTCATTGCGAGGGGTATGGAAGAAGCGGATAAGGGGAAGTGGCGTGCCACCCCGAACTTAGGGTTTGGCACAAGTTTGGCTATTTTGGTGGTATTGATGTATGGAGGGATACGAAGATGATAGAAGAAGTGTAGAAGAGAGTTCAGATCAAAATGCAACTTGATTTACAATTCAAAATCGGGTTATTCTCTTTGTCATACTCTGCTCAAGTAATGACTTGATGCGGATCCGGTGGGGATTCTGAGCCATTGTTCTACTAGTCAGTTAGGAAGCACGACGTGTTTGATCCCTATCAGTTTGACAAATACTTATCATTATGTAAAAAGTATTATGATGTTAGGAATCATAAGCTTCACAGGATGGTTTCAGGCAAAAGGCAAGTTTCAAAAGTCAGTCCTATTGAGGATTCACTTCGAATAAGGAGGATGTTATGATAGAAGATGCATAGCAGAAAAGTTAGTTACATTTTTATCGACAAGAGTCAAAATTTCATCAGGTATCTGTTCAAAAGTTTGAAAATTTTTATGATAAAGACAACTTATATGAAAGAGGATGTTTATGGAAGTGAAGTACGTACCACCCACCCTCCACCCCGAATTTAGAGATTTGTTCGTCCTCGAGCAAACCCTAAATTCAAGATGGAGGGGAAAGGAAACACTAGGTATGACTGCTGAGAATGATTTCGTTCTGGTCAGCGCCACTCCGATCTCGTGTCCTGTAGGAAAAACTTTCTCATAAGGCAAATTTTATTTAAGGAAAATTTAACTATAAGGTAAAAACAAAATTTGGAAAGGAAAAGTAAAACATATTTATTGATCGGGTTGCCTCCCGACAAGCGCCTTTGTTTTATGTCGTTGGCTCGACAGAATCCTTCAGCCTCAAGTTGGGTCCTTTGGATCGGTGAGTTCAAGCACTGATTTGGTTCCCATGTCTATTGTGGTGAAGTATCTCTTCAGGCGGTGCCCATTGGTTATGAATTCTCCTGACTCTTTACTCCATAAAGAGAAGGTACCATGAGGAGAGATGCTTTTGACGATGTATGGTCCAGACCAGCGTGAGCGGAGTTTCCCTGGGAATATCCTTAATCTTGAGTTGAAAACTAGAACTTGATCTCCCACTTGTATGTCTTTTCTTTTCAGATGTCCATCGTGCCAGAGTTTCGTACGTTCTTTGTAGATTCGTGCATTCTCGTAAGCTGTCATTCTATGTTCATCCAACTCGTTGAGTTGCAGAATCCTGGCTTGCCCTGCTTCTTTCATATCGAAGTTCAATTGTTTAATTGCCCACCATGCCTTATGTTCTAGTTCGACTGGCAGGTGGCAAGCTTTTCCATATATCAATCTAAAAGGTGTAGTACCGAGGGGAGTTTTATAAGCGGTCCGATAGGCCCATAAGGTGTCGTTGATTTTTGTTGACCAGTCTTTACGATTGCGTCCGACGGTTTTCTCAAGGATAGCCTTTAGTTGTCGGTTAGAGACCTCTACATGTCCACTGGTTTGTGGATGGTAAGGTGAAGCCACCTTGTGCGAGACACTATATTTTCGTAGAAGAGCTTCAAAGCTTCGTTCAATGAAGTGGGATCCTCCATCAGATATCACGGTTCTCGGTACTCCAAACCGTGGGAAGATGATATCTTTGAATAGTTTGATGACTGGTTTTGAATCACTAGTGACGGTTGGTATAGCTTCAACCCATTTGGAGACGTAGTCTACCGCCACTAGGATGTAAGAGAATCCATTAGACGAGGGGAATGGCCCCATATAGTCCACTCCCCAGACGTCGAATACCTCGACTTCTTGCCATAGATTTAGTGGCATCTCGTCTCTTTTGGTTATATTGCCAGATCTTTGACATCTATCACAGGATAGGACAAAATCGTAAGAGTCCTTGGATAAAGTTGGCCAGAAAAATCCACATTGCAAAACCTTTAAGGCAGTCTTTTTGGAGCTCATGTGTCCACCCACAGGTCCCGAGTGGCATTGTTCCAGAATAGATTGAGTTTCTTCTTCGGCGATACAACGTCTATACATACCATTAGCGCAAAGTTTAAAAAGATATGGTTCATCCCAATGGTAACGCTTCACATCATGCATAAACTTCTTCAAAGTGTTCCCGGTGTACTGGGGATGGATGACTCCGGCGGCAAGGTAGTTTACGAAGTCAGAATACCATGGCACTACTTCCGAGACGCTCATAAGCTGATCATCCGGTAGGGAGTCATTTATCGGGATCCCCTCGGCATCCAAAGTGTGGATGCGACTGAGGTGATCTGCAACAACATTTTCCGTCCCCTTTTTATCTCTTATTTCCAGGTCAAATTCTTGTAGAAGGAGTATCCATCTGATCAGCCTTGGCTTAGCATCCTTCTTTGCCATAAGGTAACAGATAGCAGCATGGTCTGTATAAACGATTACCTTCGAACCAGTAAGGTAGGATCTGAATTTATCGAAGGCATAGATGACTGCAAAAAGTTCCTTTTCAGTAGTAGCATAATTCCTTTGAGCATCGTCGAGGGTTTTCGACGCATAATAGATCACATAATGTTTCTTCTCTATGCATTGTCCTAAGACCGCACCCACCGCGTAATCACTGGCATCACACATAATTTCAAAGGGGTGGTCCCAATCGGGAGCTCTAATGATGGGGGTAGTTGTAAGGGCCTTCTTCAGCTTATCAAAACTTTTGACGCATTCTTCATTGAAATTGAAATCAGCATCTTTTAGAAGTAGATTGGTCATCGGCTTTGTTATCTTGGAAAAATCTCGTATAAACCTTCTATAAAATCCAGCGTGACCAAGGAAAGCGCGAACTTCTTTTACATTTGTGGGAATTGCCAATTTAGATATGACTTCTATCTTGGCTTTATCAACTTCTATTCCTCTGTTGCTAACCTTGTGGCCCAAGACAATGCCTTCCTTTACCATAAAATGGCATTTCTCCCAATTTAGCACCAGATGTGCTTCTTCACAGCGTTTGAGGACCATGGAGAGATGCTTAAGACAGGAATCAAAGGAGTCCCCATATACAGAAAAATCATCCATGAAGACCTCCATAACAGTTTCAGTAAGCCCCGCAAAGATGGCAGTCATGCAACGTTGAAAAGTTGCGGGGGCATTACACAAGCCAAATGGCATCCTTTTAAAAGCATATGTCCCGAAGGGACAAGTGAAAGTCATTTTTTCTTGATCATCTGGATGTATGGGAATCTGATAGAATCCGGAGTAACCGTCCAGGTAACAGAAATATTCTTGATGGGCCAATCTTTCTAAAACTTGATCGAGGAAGGGCATAGGAAAATGATCCTTTCGAGTGGCCTTGTTCAGTTTCCTATAATCAATACACATCCGCCACCCAGTGACTGTTCGAGTGGGGATGAGCTCATTGTTTTCATTTCTTATAACGGTAGTCCCTCCTTTCTTGGGTACCACATGAACTGGGCTCACCCATGGTGAGTCCGATATCGGGTATATTATTCCAGCTGTAAGAAGTTTGATGATCTCGCGACGGACCACTTCCTTCATATTCGGGTTCAACTTTCGTTGATGCTCGATGGTTGGCTTATGGTCTTCCATCATGGGGATTCTGTGCATGCACAAGGCTTGACTGACCCCCGTGAGGTCACTCATCTTATAGCCTATGGCTTTCTTGCTCTCCCTTAACGTTTCCAGAAGTTTCTCTTCTTGTTCGGTCGATAGATCAGCGTTTATGATGACTGGACAAGCTTTGAGATCGTCTAAAAACATATACTTCAGCCCTTCAGGTAGGGGCTTCATTTCGGGAGGTTCTGGTTTTTCACTGATTCCTTCTGGAGTACCAGTAGTCTTTAATTCTTCGTAAGTAGCTTCAGCATTTTCTTTAGCAGAGTTGGGAGATTCGATGCAATCCTTAGCTTGTTGGTCAATAGGTTCGTCATTAAAAAGGTCGTGTAGAGAAGTTTCCAAGGGATCGCATGACTCGTAGTATTCTTGGGTCAGTTGTGACATTTGCTCAACACAATCAATCAGATATACTTCTTCCTGTATACTTGGTCTTCTCATGCTTTCAAAAACTTTGAACTCCAGAGTTTCTTTTCCTAACCTGAGCAGTAAGGTTCCTGCTTCAACATCAATAAGGGCTCTAGCAGTGGCGAGGAACGGACGGCCGAAGATAAGAGGGTATCTTGTGTCTTCTTTTATGTCCATGATGACAAAATCACATGGAACATACGCGTCCTTGCCTACCTTGACCGGGATATCTTCGAGAATTCCTAACGGTCTTTTTATCGAATTGTCCGCAAGTTGAATGGTCATAGCAGTTGGAAGCAGTTCTGCGAACCCTAATCTCTTGCATAGACTGAACGGCATAATAGAGATACTTGCGCCAAGATCTGCCAATCCTTTCTTGCATGATGAGTCACCAATGTGACATGAGATTCCGAAGGATCCTGGATCTTTTTGTTTCTTTGGCATCTTACTTAGTATGATATCTGACGTGGTTGTAGCCAGTTTTATAGTTTCACACTCTTCAGTGATGTACTTCTTGGTGAGAAGCGACTTTAGATACTTGGTCCAGGCTGGTATCTCATTAAGAGCATCTAAGAATGGTATATCAACATGGAGTTTCTTCATAGCCTCTTTAAATTTGATGAATCTAGTATCAAGCTTGGTTTGCCTCAGACGGGATGGGAAGGGTATACGAGGCTTATACACAGGAATATCCGTCTCTGGTGTTTCATCTTCTTTATCAATAGATTTTTCAGGCACTTCTTTGTCAGCCTTATCTTCCATTGGTTGTGATTCTGGAGTTGTCGAGTTCTGGACTGTCTCAGGTTCTTCTTTGTCAGTAATAACTACAGGTGTCTTTACTGGGGGATTCGAATAATCTTTCCCCGATCTGGTGTTGATGACTTTCAACTGTTCAGGATGTTTCAGATTGTTTTCAGGTTGACCCGCAAAGGCTCCAGCTGGCGGCTTTATGCTAGCAGCAAGTTGAGCTAGTTGCGTTTCAATAGCCTTTTGTTGGGCTTGTTGGTTGGCTATCATCGTTTGTTGTGCTTGCAACAATTTTTCAAGGGTAGATAGCTTGTCATCAGAAGGGATGGATCCTGTTTGACCTTGCTGTTGGTTCAGGTTTTGATACTGAGAGTTGTTCTGATAATTATTGTAATTCCTGTTCTGAAAGTTTCCTTTGAAGTTTCCTTGATTCCCAAAGTTCGGTTGCTGGTTAAACTGATACCCAGATGGGCCCCTCGGTTGATTGTTTGGACCAAATTGATGTGAGTTCATAGCTCCTGAAGGGTTTCCGTATTGGAAGCCTGGGTGATTCCTATTTTGATTTGGATTGTAATAGTTCTGCCCAGGGATGGTGTTAATAGCATTAAGATTCTCCATCTGGAAATTATCTCCTTGTCCACAGGCACTGCTTAAAACAACATCGTAGAGAACATTGCATGACAATGTTGAATGATCAGTGCCTTTGCATGCTTCACAAAACAAAGAAGTCGACTTGACCTGTTCTGGTTGCCTGGCGGGAGAATGTCCTCTTCCAATTGCAGCAAGGGATGATTCTATGTGATCTTGCTTTGCAACTAAGACCTTCAAAGTTTCAGCTATAGATTTGTATTCTGGGACTGCTTCAGCCATAGCTACCTTTAAGACTCCTTTACCAACAGATCTGCCCCAATTGGCTTGATTTTCTGCTCCCAGGGTGACTACTCTCCATGCGCTGTCGTAACTTTGCCGCATGAAGTTCCCTCCAGACGAGGAGTCAAGGAACATCTTTACGTCATCCTCTACACCCCTGTAGAATATCTCTA
The DNA here is from genome assembly GCA_963693085.1 of Alisma plantago-aquatica. Taxonomy (NCBI): domain Eukaryota; kingdom Viridiplantae; phylum Streptophyta; class Magnoliopsida; order Alismatales; family Alismataceae; genus Alisma; species Alisma plantago-aquatica. The sequence goes on along the minus strand of OY856409.1, from coordinate 1,124,796,059 downwards.
TCAGCTGGTTCTTAGGAATTCCATGGTGTGGGCATTTGCGTAGGAGCTCCTTGTAACTATCCCAAGCTTCAGCAAGGGTTTCTCCTGGGACTTGAGTGAAATTTGTGATTCGTCCCCTGATTTCGTATGTAAGAGATGGGGGGTAGAACTTTTCCAGAAAAGTGTTTTGGAGCTGCTCCCAGGTGGTGATGGGTACTTCACTTTGTAGTGAATTGTACCAACTGATGGCCCTATCGGCAAGAGAGTACTTGAAAAGACGGAGTCGTATGGCATCATCAGTGACTCCATTTTGCTTCGTCATAGCACAAAGGTCGATGAATCTGAGAAGATGACCTTGGCTGTCTTCAGCTTGTTTGCTGTAGAAGGGGTTGTTTTGAAGCAAAGTTATCCAATGTGCTCTAATCTCAAAATTGGCAGCTTCGATGGGAGGAGGCTGCACCGGATGATAGACATTTGCAGCCCTTGGGATAGAGAACTCTCTAAGATCTTTCTGAAGTTCTTCTGCTTGTGCTGCTAAGATCTCCTGTTGAACGGCAGCTCTAGCTTCTTGCATGAGCCTCTCTCTCTGCGCACTGATGGCTTGAGCCACTCTTCGGGCTACTTCTTCTTCTTGCGCCATTCTTGCCTGATTTTCCCTGATCTGACGATGGAAGGTTCTATCTATTTCAGGATCGAAGCTCGCTGTGAGTCCGAGACTGTCTGTTCGGTGCATGCACTATGCGTCGGAGAGCACCTGAAAATTAGGAGGATCTGAGAATGAGATTCACAAGTAGAATAAGATCAAGTAGATAAGCGATAGTTTCAAAAGAGAAAAACAAAATCCTAGATTAGTCTTAAAAGAACTAGATTAGACTGACTGATTCCGTTGTCCCCGGCAACGGCGCCAGAATTTGATGTGGTTTTTGAATGCACTAACAAATTCACCTGGGGCTGAAATCCCCGAGTTTTTACCAAAAACCAAGTGCAACAATACCACCCGCAAGCGGACGAGTCTTATCGCAGTATAGTTGAGGATCGAACCCAAAGGACAACGTTTTTAAGAATCTTTGTCAGTTAGATCTAGCTCAAGTAAAACTAATATTTAGAACAATTGGTTGATTTGGGTTTGATTAAACTAATTGCAAGAAAGTAAATGCGGAATTGAAAGATGGGTTTGGATCAATAATATGGAATCGCTGGGATGGTACCGGGTTTGACCACCGCTACACACACAAACACACTCCTCTGCAAACATTCCAGGCAAGATACAACACTTCAAGTAGAGCTGCTGCAGAACCCCCCATACGGGCGTCAGGTCCGCGTAAGCATCACCATAGGCAGCCGATTTCTCATCGCCATCCGGATCACATGTCTTACGGCTCTGAAGATACAACATCCAACTAAGGCTGTGAACCCCCCATACGGGCGTTAGGCGCACAGAAGCGTCACCGAAGGCTAGATGGCTCGTCCCCTCGCGGATCATACACTTACGACCTCAAGGAATCCCATCGGAAGTTCTCGTCAAGGAGTCAACCGCGTCAACCGTTAAGCAAATAAGCGATTATAGTACGTGTAAACATCGACGAAAAGCACGAAGATACAAAATCCAACTAAGGCTGTGAACCCCCCATACGGGCGTCAGGCGCACAGAAGCGTCACCGAAGGCTAGATGGCTCGTCCCCTCGCGGATCATACACTTACGACCTCAAGGAATCCCATCGGAAGTTCTCGTCCAGGAGTCTAACATGCTAAACGACATTCATACCCATGCATTGAAGTTCTCGCAACATAGGGAGCACAAAGATGGAAACAAGCACATAACCAACCTACAAGCTTAACGATAAACGACAAAATGAAGAGTTATATACATTGCCATGGAAAGTTTAACAAAAGAACATGGTTTGCATGGGCAGCGGGGCTAGTCCCCGCACCCCAGCGAAAGAGGACTACTCGCTCATGATGCGAGATACAAGAAGGATAGGAGAGAAAGATAGATCCGCCATGAGCTCGGTGCAGAGGGTGGACGCAGCCCGGTGAAGAAGATGCGCTCCTTGCTCCGTCTTCTTTCTCTTCTTGGCCTCCTTGGATGCAACACCAGCAGTAGGTGGAGTGGAACTTGATCGGGGTGGTGCTCTGGCAGCCTATCGGCGTCCGGATCCGATGCCTCCAAATGGGGACCCTGGGGGTCTATTTATAGTTTCAGATCTGACCCCAAACGGTTTGGAGACCGTATGGGTCCATACGGTCTTGAGACCGAATGAGACCATACGGTCTTGGTCTTTGGTTTCTCCGCCCATACGGTTTGGAGCATACGGTCTCGGCAAACGGTCTTCGGCATTCGGTTTGGGCATTCGGTCTTTGATTCCGCGGCAACCGGTCTTGAGACCGAATGGGACCAAACGGTCTTGAGACCGTATGGGACCATACGGTCTTGAGATCGTATGAGACCAAACGGTCTTGAGACCGAATGGGACCAAACGGTCTTGAGACCGTATGGGACCATACGGTCTTGAGACCGTATGAGACCAAACGATCTTGAGACCGAATGGGACCAAACGGTCTTGAGACCGTATGGGATCATACGGTCTTGAGACCGAATGGGACCAAACGGTCTTGAGACCGCATGGGACCATACGGTCTTGAGACCGAATGGGACCAAACGGTCTTGAGACCGAATGGGACCAAACGGTCTTGAGACCGAATGGGACCAAACGGTCTTGAGACCGAATGGGACCAAACGGTCTTGAGACCGTATGGGATCATACGGTCTTGAGACCGAATGGGACCAAACGGTCTTGAGACCGAATGGGACCAAACGGTCTTGAGACCGTATGGGACCAAACGGTCTTGGGACCGCATGGCTTTCTTTGGCAACCGGTTTAGTCATTCGTTCTTTGCGTATTTCTCCAAACGGTCTTGGGACCGTATGCATGGAGTTGCTTTGATTTTCCTGTATTAAATGAAAGATATTTAGTTAAAATCTTGATTATTGAATCAACTAAGTAGTTTTGTGCATTATGATTCACATTAGGGTAAAAAGATGTGGAATAGAGATAAAAATGTTCCAAAAAGGTAATTGAATTTCATGATGAGTATGCACTCATCACTAACTTCTTTGCCCACACCCGTCCAAGGTGTGTAAATCCTTGCTTGTCCTTAAACACGACTAGGTCCTGCTGTGACAAAATCCCTTGTGTTTTTGTCACTGCATCCAAGATGGAGACATTCCAACGAAGTTGTTATAAGGATTCATGTCATAAAGAATGACAAAGCCTTACTTTTGACTGTCAACTTACCACCAACCGTCCTTCATGTAGGCTTGGTATCGGCTACATTTACACATTACGCTTGGAACATAGGCCGATTTTATGTTAGCCTCCTTTTAATTTTTGTTCCAATTGACTTTTTAGACAATCACACACTTTGTTTTGCCATGACACGCGAAACATAATATTTAATTCATTGATTGTAGGAAACGACGTGCCTGTGAGAAACTGACCTTAGTAGTTAAAAGGAATCATTTGTAGTGAACTTGTGTTATATTCTTTTGCAAAAAAGGCTTATTGTACGTCAATTTGGCATTGCCATAGTTTTGAATTACATGTTATACATTCATTATCTTGTTCATATTTATTCGAGGGTATGTGAATGATTTTTTTATCATGTATTACACGAATGCTAAGATTTCTTGTAGAATATAGTCTGACTATAATTTACTTTAGCTTGTTGAGTGCCCATCCATCTATGAGATGCTGCCAAATCCAAATTTTGAATGGAAGGCACAACCTGTAGTGCATGTTTGGCGCAAACACTCTAATGATGATACTTCTGTTGTGACACTGGATAGATACGGCCCAACTGAATGTTACACTTTATTTGAAGAAGCACTAAAAGACAATGAGGTATTATTTTCTTGTTTATGTTGCATCTTTATTCTATTTGTGTTTCTTGTCTTATATAGGGTGCACGGGAACTATCACCGAGGACTCCAATGTGGTTATAAATACATGTCTCTTGGCAGTCCCAAACCCTTAGGTACATTGGATATGTAAGTGATGTAACATCTTTGCAGGAAAGTAATACTTTAATCCTTCACATCAGGGGTTTCTGCAGTTATTGTGCAGCACGGGGGGGGGGTTGGGTCACCCCTATAATTGTTCCAAAAATATAATCTAACATTTATGGGTCCCTCATTGGGCATATAAAGGCTCATTGAATAACTTCAATAGCTTACTATGTGGCTTGTATCTAAGTCATATATTTGAGTCTGCCAAGGATATTAACATTCCAATCTTTGAAATATGGAATCCATTTTTTTTATCATAAACAGATATATAAAAACGACATTCCTATTTGGCTTTGAGCAGACCTAGATGTGGTGATCCATATTTTCAAAAACCTGACTCTAGGTCGAAATTCAAATTGGATTACTCAGCTCTGATCGAACCCCTGTATCGCATTGGAAACTATGATTGGTACAATATGTAAAACGAAAATAATCTAGTCACACTATTGTCGTTTTACATGTAAAAGCTAAAAAAAAAACAAATTGACATGCAAAACAATGATACTTCATCTACTGGTTAGCTTTTTATGATGCTCTCTGCTATGTACTGATCCAATTTTTGGTATAAGTCAACATTTTCCTTTTTCTTAATTGAAGGTCTAGATGAATCACAGTATTGTCTCCCAGTTGGGCTTGAGAGTCTTTTATTGCAAGCTTGCATGCTTAAAAAGCTTTTCCGCATTGCCCTACAGGATCTAAAATATCAACAGTTTCACATATCTTAGGTTATAATATTCAGTTTGATATAACTATTAGATCAAGTGGTTCTGTAACTTTGCTTTCTTTTTTTGCACTTACAGGTCACTTACAATGGAAAATCAGTTGCTCTTCCATTCAATGTAGAAATCCTCAAGTGGGCCGCTGAGACCCGCCAAATTCTAGATGCCGCTCGATTACCAGACAACATTAGCTTCTATAACATATTTGGAACATCATTCGAGTCTCCTTTTGATGTTAGGTACACAGACAAACCTGTGTCAAGAATATCACGTCCCTTGCATTTTGTTCCAATGGGTAGGCACCAATGACTGAATAAATTGAATTGGACATAGGAATAGAACCTATCACCTTCTCGTCAGGAGCTTGACTTGACCAATTCCTGTATCCTTCTTGTTCCCCTTCCAGCCTTCACTTCACTCAATTCAGTATACCGTCTTTTGAAAATCGTCCATTGAACCTTGAGACTAAATGAAGCTTCCTTCATATTAACAGAAAGATCACTCGGCAACTATAAAAACTCACCAATTCACTTGTGAACTGCTTATGGGATGAACTAACAGAATCTTTTTGCTGGATAAGTATTTTACATATTTCCATGTGCTATTGAAGCCAAAAACTTTAAGAAAACTTTGGTTCTGCTTGTGCTTTTGGACTTGACAGATACAGAAAACTCGTTTTCGGTCTTTCTTTGCCTATGGTGAGATCGTCACAAACCAAAATACTCATGTTCGATAAAACCCCGTCAACTGACTTCATGAATGAAAAGATGGCATATCAAGTCCACAATGTAATTGTAATCGGATTTACATTTTAAATAATTACTATGCGATGAAAAGCACAACCATTCTTGATCAACCTTTTATCAGTCTCATCATGTAGTAGTGAAAATAGAAGCAGAAGTTTTCCTATACTCCCTTGCTATATGTTAAACTAAAGTGCTTATATAATCGGTATCTCACCGCTTTAAAAACATATGTTTAACTAATTGCTTATATAACTGGTCTTTTATCACCTTTATAACTTGTATAACTTTCTGAATGCGAATATTCTTTTAATTGATGATATATATGTGTCCCTAGCAGCTATGGGTCAGAAACATCTCCTATAGATGATCTATCTGAAGTATGCAGCAGTACGGTATGCAATATGTCTTGACTCTATATTTTTGTGAAGTCTGTTCAATGATATATAATTACATATTCCTTTCAGCCTGAGTACTCTTATGTGGATGGGGATGGAACTGTACCCACTGAATCTGCTATGGTAAGTCGATATTGAGTAGAAACTTATATGCTATGTTGTTTATTTGAATATCAATGCTGAAATTTTCATGCATACCGTCTGCATATTTTGTGGACACACTTATATTTAATTACTAATTGGTTTATATATACGTACATGTCTTGCAATAATGATTCATGTATATGCACTATCCCTTTGGCCATCTTTATATGGAGCAATGTGCTTGTCATGTACCTTTTTATTTGCCTAGAGCACTTGATACTTGTGAACTGGGTCATGTTGCCTAAAACCTATGGGTTACTTACACCCCTACTCACATTACTAATTGTGCCATACACACATCAAATAGCTCTTTATTAAAACATGAACCAAATCACTGACAACATGGCTTACATAGATCTAGGAAGCACGGACACTTCCCGGGAGGTGCCGTGGCCGTGTCTGCTGCGTGTCGGACGCGGACACGCGGTGGACACGGCTGGACACGCGGTGGACACGGCCCCAGAGTGTCCAACTTTTTTTGAAGAGTTTTTGACTTGGACACGGCTAGGACACGGCTGGGACACGGCTTGGACACGGCTGACCCAGCCCAGCCACATCTAGGTCCAGTTATGTTAGGAAAAAAGACTAAACCCGTCCATGTTCCCTAACCCACCGATATTTGCTCCCCTTCTCCTCAATTTCACTCCAAATTTTCGTTGTTTTCTTACTATAATCCTGCCCCTCTATCAATCTATGCCCAATTTTTCTAATAAGTCTTTTTCTTCTGTTTTGTTATAATATTAACAATAATTGATGCTGTTGGTTCAGTTATGTTATACAAATCTGTAGTATTTACTGTATTTAATCATACATCATTCTGAGTTGGTTGGATTTCTTTATTGTTGAATTGGTCTAATTATTGTTTATTTACTGTTCAAAAGTCATTGCGTTATGATTTAAATTGACAATTTGATTTAATTGATTGGAAGCATGGACATGAATGCGTTTACATAAATTTATAAATATCACTAGGCCATGCTTGTCGTATCTGATGGGTTTTTCCTATTTGGATGAATGTGTTTGATGGATGATTGTATGTCTTTTAAGTAAATGAAATGCAAACTCCACAATTAAATTTCTATAATAGAATGTGTTTATACATCAATAATGCATACATATATATGTGGAAAAAACAATTTGCCGTGTCCGGCCCCGTGTCCGTGTCCTACATTTTTAAAAATTGCCGTGTCCCGTGTCCGTGCTTCCTAGACATAGATATATGACTGACTTCATTTCTGTAATTAATTGGATAAGATGGTCCTTCTAGGGTATTTCAGACCTACTAGTTGAAAACATGTCTACAATTTGATTGATAGTCCAGCATAACTGATCATCTTTTTCTTCAAGTTTCAATTGATGATTTCTATAGAAGCAATGTGAGACTAAGGTGATTTCAGGTTGATCAAATGGCTATAGCATCCATGCCAAGTTGTTTTTTGTCCTAGTCAAGTCCTTGTGAGTAATTTTATGTGATATGTTCAATTTTTTTGCCGCTATGTTTGCTATTATTCTTGCCAAGAGCGATCTTTCTGCAATTATTGTCCACAACACGGTTTTTTTAGAGTGGCACTCCCAAGGAATGGTGGAGAAGTGGCTAGTCAGAAAATGAGTAAGTCATATGATGCTGAAACCTTGCATATATTCATCTTATTCAAAATATGAGATCCAAGGTATCGTTGGGTTTCAACGTTGGTGTTAATGGAAAAATACTGTAAAGAAGTGAAAACACTTCCTTACTAAAAATTTGAATAACAAAACATCCAGTCCAAACATACCTTCAAGGTTATTGGAGTGGGTGTAAAATTTTCAAATCTTTATATAATGGTAATCAAAAGACCAATGTATAGCAACGGAAGAAAATATTTGACTATTCAATTATAAAACAAAGGGTTACAAACTTACATCATAAGGATCCATGTAGAGGAAATCTAAACCAGCTCAAGATTGTCTCCAACCTTCATCATCACAAACTAAGTCCAGGTCAACATGCCATGCATCCAAGTCTTCCACCTAGGGTTGGAAGCATACCCCAGCAAAAGAGAAACAAAAGGATCCATCAGCAAAGGCTGGTTGTGCATACTAAAAAGCAAATTGAGCAATATATATAGAATAAAGGACATCAATTGTAAAACGGCTTCCCATGCAAGAGATAAGAACCACCCAAACGGGTATCAAGAGAAAAGAATCATAACAAAAGGGATACTTGCCATAAAACAATAAAGTAGTGCCACATAAGCACATATCAAGTTGTGGGCACATAACCCATCAACAATTTCATCAACCTGTATGCATGTGAGATAAGCATAGCCTTAGAACAATATAAAGACAATGGCGGCCAACCCCCATAAAGCTGAAGCCTGATAGAGTATGGCACATAACCAAACTCCCATTATATATGAAATTGGACCAACCCCCATAAAGCTGGAACCCGGGTATGGGGCACATAACCTCCATACCAAAAGCATAAATGGCACATAACCCCAAAACCAATGCAATTACACTACTCTAGTGCTACTGAATCACATAGCATGTTTAATGTAGAGGCAAGTAGAAAAGTATAGTCAGAATTATCAAGGTTGCCATCACACAATGGACAACACAAACATATAAACATCCACATCATAGTGGGCATATTATATCATAAGTCCAAATTGCACCAAGGCAACAAGATAAGATTCTAAGAGAATATCCATGATCACAAGATCAATAATAAAATAAGATACTTCACATGAAGCATGATTTCAAAAGAACAAGACGATGTGTAGGCTAATGTCATAGGACCAAGAGAAAGAATAAAATAGGATAATTGCTCAACAAGAATAATCGGGGATGCAAACATACCTCAACTTCAGAACCAAACGATCCAAAGTCACTTCTAGGTCCAAGCCTAGGCTTCCAAAGCACCTATTAGCATATATATGGGTTTAGGGTTAGATTTCCATTAATTATTCAAAACTCTAAAAGTCGCCTTTTTATTATTATTGAATTAAGTTATCAAAACTATTCCATATTTTAGCTTATATTTTCCCGAGTTCAAAACATATTTTATTATATTTTTCTGACTTATAAATTATTAGTTATGAATTATACAAGTTAATTCATTATTAATTAGATCCATTGAAACTTATGTTAATAAACATCAGATTCAGCCATTAAAACTTATACCATTAGAAAGCCCTTCTTTTTCTGAATCCAACGAGTATTTATTTGTATTTTTCTGATTAGGGATTAATTAGTTATGGGTTTTCAAAGCTCGACCAATCAGAAACTCAAGAATTGCCAAATAAGCAAGAAAAAGAGGGAAAAAGAGTGGGCCGATCTGCTGACTTGGCCCAATCAGACTCGGCCAAGTCAGGGGTCAAAGGCATAGCCTTGAATCGCCCAAACAAAAGAGAAGAACGTGAAATGACCAAAATGCCCCTAACCCGAAAAACTAAAGAGAGGAATTGATGGGCAGTTTAGGGAAAACGAACACAATCATCTTCAACCTTGCTTGCGATGAAGGGATCGTGAACAGCAGCGAACCAGCAGCACCGGAGGACGGAATCTCATGAATCAACCAACCAAAACGCCAGGGAAAAGCACCATCACGAACGCAAAGCAAAACCGGACTCAAGAGTCCCAAACCACTGAAACTGAGGTGCGAAGAGCCCCAACTCAACTCGCCGCCAAGGTACAGGTAGCAAGAAGCACCAAAAAGAGGGAAATAGAAACGCCACCATACCCGAGCAAATTGGCGACAACAGAAGCATCCTGGAGGTGCTTGGGAGAAAACGGATCCCTCTCTTGGCTTCATAGCGGTCGGAGTTGCTCGGAGGAGCCCCGAGGTGCTGGGGTAGCAGCCGGAGCAGGGGAGGAAGCCCGAAGCCAAACGAGGCCAAACAGATGCAAGCAAATTGCATCTGGGACCTCATCGGAGGTCAAGGGATGGATCCCTCTAGGTCCGATGGTCAAGATGGGCGAGAAGAGGGGATAGGAAAGAAGAACAGAGAAAAAGATGGGAGAACAGGGGAAGAAGGCGGCGCCCAACCACTACTGGAAAGGGGCAACCACAACCCTACCTTTATAGGGTCATTGGGTTCGGGAAGCAGAAGGAAAGGCGAAGGAGAAGAAAACGGAGGGAAAGAAAGAAAGGAAAGGGAGAGAGACCCGAGCGGAGATCGCAGACGGGACCCTGCACAGAACGGGTCGCGCTGGACTCCTACCCAAGGTGGGAGATGAGCCGAGCGTCGTCGATCAAAAATCGGAGGGTCCAGGTTAAAGCCCGAAAATTAAAGGAAATCAAATAGCGTGACAAGGAAATCGAGAAAATACTATGCACTTAAATAATGTTTGATTAACTTTCTTTACTAAGCAAATTGAGGGTCCAAACATTAGCTAAATTTAGTAAAATTTTGCACAGAGATCAATTAATGCATGTAGATTCCGATTATGCACTTAGTTTTGCCTTTTGGAAACTTTTAATGTGTTAAATAAATAAATTATTATTTTCTCTTTCCTCCTTCATTAATGACATTAGGATTATCCAAAAATAATAAAACTTGACCCACAAGTCATGATTAATGTGTTGGATACGAATTTTCCATCAATTTTACATATTGGAGTTGTTTGAATATTTATTTAATATTTTGAAGGTTCTACATACTTTCTCTCTCCTGATTTTACCTTTTAAGCAAACTTTCTCCAAATTGGATGAAAATTCACCCAAAGGCTATATTTATTATGTAGATTATGAATCTAAGTTTATTTTCCTCTTTTGGGGTCATTTATTATATTTATTTATTAATTACACCTTTTAGGCAATTTCTCTCTCATAACTTAGCATGTTATTTCAAGGTTGTCCAAATTAAATGAAAATTGACATGTAAGCTTATTTTGATGTGTAGATTACGAATTTGAAGTCTATTATTTAATTTGAGGCTTTCTTACATGGGTTATATCATCTAGCCCATTAGAGGCCCATTAACCATATTATGCATGAAATTAAGTTATTTATCATCTTATTATCACCAAATGAATTATTTGACGTATTATATTGTATTATTCACGCATTAGATTATTAGGATCATTCTAACCTCAACCTTGTTTGGAAAAACCCAAAAGATCACAGTTCTAGGGTAGGGTCCAAGATCTGGTATGTTACAAATACTCTTTGAAAACAATGTTTTCCTATCAAATCTAATTATATTGTCTGCAAGTTGTTCATATATGGACCTAAATAGTGGCTCTAATGTATGTAAAATAGTCTCGGGATATGATCAAAGATTATAAATATATATTTTTGATTGCATCTGGTCATCTAGTCAACAATCGGTCAAAGAATGTTAATGTATATAGTTGTTCATTTTTGTTCTTTCATAGGCTTCATCGCCATACATTTAAATTGCAACACATACCAAGGTATCAAAGCCATCGATCCCTCTCTCTAAACATGATATTAGAGTAGGAACGCTAGAAATCTCACTCTCCTTTCCTTAATTTCCTCAACTTCTCCCCTTGTGGTTGTGCTTCTCTATTCTTCTCCCCTAACTTGTACACCACCACCCTATCTCGTATGGAAACTAGCTCCTGCAGCCCTCTGTGAGGGACATTTGTAGGTCCCATGGGAGGCCACTGCTAGGGTACCTATAACTGAGTCACTACAGCTTTGACGCCCATGTTGGTTACCGTTGAGCCATAGCAGATCCCCTTGCTGCTTTCACTGAGTGCTACGCTCCCTGCAACAACTGTTGGCGCTTTTCCTATCACAGTTCGGTGCTTCCGTCCCCAGTACTCAATGGTCATACAATGACTATTGCTATCCCATGTAGCCCTTGCGCTGTTGTGGGTTGTTTCTGTCAATGAGGCAACTACAACTCCTACCCCTTCACATCATGTAAATTTCATAATTGATGTGGAATCTGCTGCAATGCTTACCAACCATGCTTAGTGTCTTCCTGCCCGTGATAGTATCAGATATGATTATCTGCTTGTTTGATATTGGTTTGGAATTTCTTATCTCCTTCCTACGAAAAATGAGTGCCAATCATTCTCTTTTTACAATTTGGCAATGGATTCATCTACAACTTAAGATGTAAAGTAATCTTGTGGAGAAAACGGTATGATGGGTATTAGAGAGTCTAGTTAATTTAGTTAATAAGTTATTTGAGTCTATTTGTATATGGGCCCAAGTGTGTCTTGACCCATTAGGATTTAGTCCAAAGTTTGTATGCTTCCCCCTTCTCCTATATAAAGGAGGGGGAATCCTCTTATCAAAATATCACATAACCTTCTTTTATTCTCTGACATGGTATCAGAGAAGTGATCCAAAAACCCTAACTTTAGAAGACACAAAAAGATTTCTCTCCGCCGCGGGCGGCTGCCATCTCTTATGGCTTGGCCGCCCACTGGGCAACTTCTCAACCAACAATGTTCAACTCTTGTTCCCTGCCGCCATCACCAACTTCCTTCTTGTACTGCTCTCTGATGCTCGTTCGAAGCAGCTTCCCTCAAAATTTCATACACAACGGCAACAGTAGCGCAAAGCCCTTACGTCTAGATTTTTTTTCAACATCTTAACCTGTTTGAAACTACAACATGACGCTCCTTGCTCCGCTCTCTGATCGGAAACCCTTGCGGCAGCTAATCCCTATGCCACCTCTGACCAGTAGCATGTTCCACCTCAACGACTTAACCAACGATCTGGATATATCTGTCACAACCACGAACGACACCACCGAGCAGCCTTCCAACACTGTACTTTCTCCATCAAGCTACGGCCACTCAACGAGAAGACCCAACTGTTCATCAAGCTAATGGAGAAGGACCTCTCTTTGGAGTCCATATTTTCCAGGAAAAACGGCCTCGTAAGGAAGAGGCAGTCGTGGATGCCAAGGAAATAGAAATCGGCTTCAATCTGGCATACATACACTTCATCAATGATGTTGAAGTCTATGGCAGGTCGTTGTACCAGATTCATCGTCTTTTGTTTTACTATTCCCTTATGCGCCCAAATCTGACAACTACCAACTTAGTAGATATATTTCAAAAAAGGTTGTGGATGGAAATGGAGAGTTTATATAAATATTGTTGCTTTGTCACATAGTGAATCAACAGTTAGGCCGACGATCGAGTAATCTGGTTCTTGTACTTGTTATCCACTGCATCCATATTTATGTTACAATTTTTGTCCTCTCATCAACGTTGACAATCCTCTCAACAACTTTGACATCACGACTGACATTAGCATCCACATCCAAACAAGAAGTGATATACCTACTTCAACAAGGTCACAGTCAATGTTAAGAACAACGAGTTCATCTCTAGTTGGAGGTGCAACATCACGAGGTAAACAATAGGGACCAGATTAATGGTGTGAACAACTGCAAATCCGGATGATATTTCTTATTTGTGATCATCTACAAAAAAAAACCCTAGATAGGAACAACCCGCCTCTCCTGTAAATATGATAAGGGGGAATCGTACAAACTCAAGACGAACCCTAATGGGTCAAGAGAAAGTTAGGCCCATATTACAAATAGACACAACCAGTGTTTTAAAAATCGGTGTATGCGCCCGCATACAAGGTGCGGACCTCCAAAAAAATGCATAATAAAAATCGGTCCAAAAAGCGGTCCAACCCGCATAATCGGTTGTATGGCCGCATACAAGGCCGATTATACCCCGATTTTTAGTTAGAGATATTCTGATTTCTTCTTTTATACATTTACATTCATTTATATTTGTTTAAATTTAGATTATAGTGCATGTTTGTATTTATTTAAGTTGTGATGATTGTATATTTGCATAATTGCATCCATTATTCTTGTAATTGTACTATTTAGATACACAATTGCACAAATTAAATATGTAGATCATGATTAATATATATATATATATATATATATATATATAATTAATTAAAAAAATCCAAAACCGCATATACTTCCGCATATACTCCCGCTACCGCATATACTCTACAAGGTGACCTCTCCGAACGCATAACGCATACCGCTTTTTGAAACACTGGACACAACATCTTAATGAACTAATTAAATATATTCACTAACACTCCCCCTCAAGCTGTAGTTTGGGAGAATCTCAAGTCAGCTTGCAAACAAACAAACAGACTAAGGGTTTAAAGGAACATAATAAACATAAAGGATATTCCAAGCCCATGCAAGAATTTCTCCCCCTCAATATTGTACTCAAACACTCAAATACTCATCTTCAAGCAGATAATAAAAAAGCAGGTATGCATGCAGGTACCATGAGCTTCTTGATCAATATGGAATGGCATTCAGAGTAGAAGTAAACAACAACAGGACGGCATCATGGTCTTCATCTTGGTTGCTATCGTCATGAAGTAGACCAGAGAGTGCTACAACATAAGACCAGAGAGTGCAGGAACACAGGAAGTAGTAGTCAACGTGCATATAGAGCATAGACAAGAAAAGAGTCAACATGTTCAAGGCACATGCAAGAGAGTGGTGACTTACAATAGTAGAAAGTAGACGATGTAGCCGGATAGAAGACTAGTGCACAAAAAGAAAGTAGATAAATGACTCTAAGATGAACAACAGTAGCAGAAAAAAACATGAAACTCCATCATATGCTTGTAAGTCGCCAACATAAATCTTCATCATCTTCTTTCTTCATAAAGTTTCCATCATAGTAGCAGACGTCACACTCCATAGAGTGTTGGATCATAGTAGAAAACTAGTCGACGTGCACAAGGACAAAGAGTCAACGTACAAATAAAGCACGGACGATAGATAGTGCAAAGGCCCAAAGCAACAAAATAAAATGTGCCAATCACGACACAAGCAACAATAATGACTCATTAGACAGAAAATCAGTCAACATATGGCATAAGTGAAGTAGATAACTTCATAGCAACAGTCGAGATGATGATGAATAAATTTAGCTCTTTATAAGGTAAACAAATCAATAATAGTAGCAAAAGCAACATCACATAGTAGCAGAAGGGTTCACATAGCAGCAAATGAAACATCACATAGTAGCAGAAGAAGTAGCATGAAGATCCATAGAATAGTAGAACTAAAATCCTCTTCTCTCCTCCCATATCACTCTTCCCTCTACTCTATCATCCTCTATTCCCCCTCTCACGCCAACCACAAATAGAGTCAAGAGAGTGGTTGGGGTGGAAAGTTAAAAACAATAATAGAGGTAGTGTATATGTAGGCAAATATGTGGAGGTAATCGACAACTTGAGTCAATGTGCAACATGACCTCATTATTTAGATGATATAAAAATAAATGGATAATTTTTTTAGACTAGGTTAGAAAATAATAGGATCCGTCAAAGGTTGTTGTATAAACTGGCACGGGGTATTTGATTTTTTTTGTCATAATCAAGTCTATGCCAATCAAAGGCTGGCCTAAGTCTTTGACCAGTCAAAGGTCATATGTACTAAATTGGACGATGCCTTTAATGGGGACTTAATGCTAGGAGTCTCAGCTTTGCGAATTTAGTTTAAATATGCATTTTTTTTGATTGAGTCTTCAAGGCTATATAGCAAGATATGACCGGGTCTTCAAGGCTGTATAGCAAGAGATCTTCCATTTGTAATATCTAATTTTCTTTAACATAGTCACTGTTATAGGCAGTGGTAATCCTTGACGGCGTCATGGATCATGGACACGTTAGATCCTCAACATCAGTCCTTTACATATTTGAATGCAACCTGCAAATAAGGCTAGTACAGTGCTGGTTGAGAAGCCCGCTGGGATCTGCGGTGCACTGGATACAAAGCATAACTTATAAATGTCCGAAAGATCAGAATAACCTGACGCACATGGCATGACGTCGCTGCTGCGTTCCAGTGTGGCGAGGAGAAGAGCAATCTTAATAAGTAATTTTTGTTCGTTGTTGCTTGCGATGCTATATAAAGGTAGCACCAGGCCTGCGCAGGATCTGGCCACGTCGAAGGCAATCAACAAAGATTTGAAGATGGATCTGATGAGGGTGAGTGGAGGGGAGGACTCAGGGAGGACAACCAGATAGACAAGACTCAGAAGAGGCAGATAAATATAGATAATGGTGGCCGGAAATGAGACCACCGACAAATAAAGATTTGATCTATATCTCTATAGTAAAAGGGAATCAAGCAAAGAGTGTGTTTGCTCATCGACATACTAGCCTGCTTGCTAGGCGCGAGTTGCTTAGTTTTTTTAGTTATATTGTCTCTTCAGGAAATACACATATATACCATAAAGAGAGTATGAAAAGACAATGGATGCATTCTAAGTTGTCATCGTAGCTACATGTTTGTATGTTTCAACACACTTACGTGAATTTTGTCTGCATGTTTCAGCAATATGTGTGTGTGCTTCAACAATCTATTTGTAAACTTATCAGCTCAATCTGTTTATTACCTTTTTATTACAGAGTTAATATAGCATTTCCATAATTCATCGAGTTATTATCTTTTAATGCGTTATTATTATAAGTAAAATTTATATTAGCAATAAACTAGCACACATCTTAAAGGAGAACATATATAATTTTGGTACAGACAACTTGTTGGTTGAAGGGAGTCAGTTGGCAGTTAATTGAGTCTTCGTTGGAGGCAGTCAGCTGGCAGTTAATTGAGTCTTCTATCTCGCCTGTTGGGTGTCGCTGGGTATTTACTGTAAAGTATCAACCCGATGGCACAATTGAATGATCCAAAACTCATCTTGTGGCCAAAGGCTATACTCAAACGAATGGAGTAGATTACTTTGAGACTTTCTCTCTTGTTGCACGTCTGAATTCTGTTTGTGTTCTTATATCTGTGGCTGTAAATTGTGATTGGCCTCTGTTTCAATTAGACGTTAAAAATGCTTTTTATATGGTGATCTGCATGAGGGGTATACATGGAGCAACCACTTGGATTTGTTGCCCAGGGGGAGTGCTCCAAAGTGTGTAGGTTGCGCAAAACGACGTATGGACTGAAACAGAGTCCTCATGCGTGGTTTGACAAACTAAGTAATATTTTTTAGAAATTAAGTTTTCACCGCACTCACTCTTTATCACTCAGTGTTCATTAAGAAAACTTCATCTGGACTTGTCATTCTGATTGTTTATGTTGATGATATAATTTTACCTGGGAGTGTTCAAGCAGTCATCCAGGCTGCTAAAGAGCATCTAGAAAAACACTTTGTCGCTAAAGATCTGGAAAAATTATGATATTTTTTGGGTATCAAAGTCTCTCGCAGCCTCGCTCTTCCTCTGATATTTTCTTATCTTAGAGGAAATATGTTCTGGATCTTTTGTCGAAAATTGGAATTCTTAGAGCAAAACCTGCTACTACTCCCTTGGATCCTAATACAAACTGGGATGGTGATACTTCTCCTCCATACTTAAGACAACCAACAATATCGCCGATTGGTTGGTAAACTATATATCTGACAGTGACAAGGGGTGATACTTCTCCTCCATACTTAAGACAACCAACAATATCACCGATTGGTTGGTAAACTATATATCTGACAGTGACAAGGGTTGATATTACTTCTGCAGTAGGCTTAGTCAGTAGATATCTGGATAAACCTAGACAGTGCCACTGGGATGTTGTGTCACATTTTGAAATATTTGGAATTTTCCCTAGGAAAAGGCTTATTCTACAGAAATCATGGGCACTGTAAAATCACAGGGTACTCTGATTCAGATTATGCAGGCAACATGATAGACTGCAGATCTACTTCTAGTTACTGTACCTTTGTGGGAGGCAATCTTGTTGCCTGGCGCAACAAGAAACAAACTGTAGTCGCCCGCTCTAGTGTTGAAGCTGAGTATAGAGCTATGGCTCATACTGCTTGGGACTGTTATGGGTGTGGTCTTCTGAAAGAGTTTGATACTTTTGACCAAAATCCTATTCCTATGCATTATGACAATAAGGCTGCTATATTCATTGCCAACAATCTAGCCTTTCATGAGCGGACTAAACATATTGAGGTGGTTTGCCATTTCGTCAGATAGGTCGTCTTGTCTAGCAATAAGCTCTACTCCATATACTCACACTTCTGATCAAGTTGCCAACATATTCACAAAACTTCTTCCCAAGGCTAGATTCACTACCATGGTGGACAAGCTGGGGATGATTGATATCTATGCACTAACTTGAGGGGCAGTATTAATATATGTGCTTTATTGCGTTACGTTATGTTATTTCTTTTATTATGGGCTTTAGAATTGTCTTGTCTTTAGCCTTTTTTCTTTTATCCCATATTGCCTAACTCAGTCTATTGGGCTTACTCCATTATCCTATAAAAGAGAGTCCATGAATTTTGTTTTACACATCAAACAAATATTTCCTCATCTATAATCACTAATTATCACGATGTATCAACATATACCTATAAATAGATACAATTAGAAGATTGGGTAGTCCATGGTACATCTCTAGAGCTTAAACTCAAAAAGAGCATTTCGAATCCTCCAAACCAAGCACGGGGTAGTGATTCAACCCATATAGAAACTTATGAACATGGCATACTAGATAGCCCCCCCCCCAAGAAACAAAGCCTAGGGGTCGCTCCATATAAATCTCCTCTCATTTACCATGCATGAATGCATTTCTTATGTCATGTTGATGTAGGTGTAAAGAATGAATGTCGGCAAGAGAAAGGAAGATGCGAACATATGACATCTTGCAATATAATAGATAAGATTTGTAATTAATCCTTGCTATAAACTTGAGTGTTTCCCTTAGTTACCAAATGTGCCTTGATCTGATAAACTTGCCCATTGACACCTACTTTAACAGTGAAAACCCAATAACATCCAACCACAAACTTGCCTTGCGGGAGATCCTAGTTGGGAAATGTGGAGCCGCAATGCAACGTGCAATGCAACTTCAGGAGAGGCAATAGGCCTTCTCCCTTTTTATTAATACTAGCAAGAGAGCACATGCTAAGCACGTGATATTCGGTTGAATTAGTATAATAAAACTTCTACTGTATATTATTGTACATGACTTGATGAATATTCAAATTTAATCCAAAAATTGGACTTTTAATTCGGTTCATAATTAGTAATAACAATAATTACATATAATTTGTTAGAAGAGAATAACTCGATTTACATCCAGTTGAATCCCTCTAATATGCACAACAAAAATTTAAAAATTAAAAAGCAAAAAAAGTTATGAATTACGAAAAGAATAGCTAACCCATCTAGAGGGAGAAACTCGACTAATATCAAGATGACTCATTGTAAGCATACAAACATATTGAATTGATTATCATATAGACAGGATTGATTGATTAACACACTTACATGTTGTTATAACACAAGCAATGAATAAGATCAATGAGAGCAAATGCATTCTATCAGTTGACCAATTCAGACTTGTAGCACGTCATTATCAAAATTTAAAGCAAAATTATTATTTTTTCCGTTAGGACTCATGATGACCATTGTATTAACATGCACTAATCTATATTAACCATACTAAGAAAAACACTTGATTAAAAGCCAACTGACTCTCTCAAACCTATAAGCACACATACAGAGTGAGCAAATTAGTACTGACATACACTGATTGAACACAAAAAAATTGGATTAATGAGTATAGATAATATAGTGGAACTCCCTTTAAAGAAATTGATGATGTCAAACACATAATTAGAGTGGACTGATTAGTACGCAGACAGACTATTAGAACACATAGACTGATTGAAATGATAAACATACAATCAAATTGTTAAAACACACAAGGACTGGTCTGATGAAAACACATACTTAAAATCTAACATCTATATGACATTTCCATCTTTCATTAACTCGGAGAAAAATTGAAAGTAAAAAAGACAAAAGGGGCAAGCATAAAACCGTATGAAATCACATAGCCGGAAAGCTTTGCTAGCTCCGTTTAGATGTACATTTCTTGGTGTATAACTTATAATTTGTACTCAAAATGATTTGTATACAAATTGCTAGAAGAAAACAATTCAATTGACTAACAACCGACTCCTTACAACATCTAGCATTTATTATTAAAATTACTTATTATTCTTTACTGGACATGTGCTTGTCAACATCTACTATGTAAATAGTATTACGACAGTATATATACACCCGCTAAAAGAGATCACTCGATTCTCAACTTATAGAGTGTTAGCAAAATTACCTCACTAAAAAGTGGCAAGCAAATAAGTACATAAACAAATTAAATAATTGAGCCTATGACATGTATTGAAATATATAAATAGATTATTGAATCGACTGAAACGTACTATATTTTACTAATTCGTCATTGGCAGGAAAAACAAAAAATAAAAGCAAAAGTAAATTGGAGAAACACTACAAATTTACATGCTTATAAAATAGACTATTAAAGCTCGTAAACATACTAAGCACGCACATAAGACCCACACACACCTTTTACATACTTTACCGGAGACCCATCATTAGCTGTGCCGGAGACTCATCATTAGCTGAAAAATAAAAAATGATAAAAGCAAAACGTCACTTGGGAAAGCAAGCAAACTGATATGCCGATGAACAGAAAATAATAACGGTTTGTCAGAGACGTTCCATATTCGTCTGGTCTATATTGCCAACGCACAACTGTCAGCGTCTAAAACTAATAGCAATGAGATAATTACAAAAAGATGCCCAAGCAAACATGCTAGCAGGCCAATGAGTAGGGATACAGGCTAGAGGACTCCGCCTTGTTATAGGGATATAGAAGAGAAGTTGGATAATTTACATAGAGGTCCAGTAGGCTATAGAAATTATAAAATAGAATAAATATGTAACACTCCCCCTCAAACTGGAGTGTACACATCGTGTAGGCCCAACTTGTTGCAGAAACTCCGAAATGCTGCTGGACTCAATGACTTCGTAAGAACATCTGCAAGTTGATCTTCAGACTTGACATGTGGAGTCACAACAGTTCCATTCTTGATCTGATCTCTAATAAAGTGGTAGTCAACCTCTATGTGCTTAGTACGTTCATGGAAGACTGGGTTCTTGGCAATGTAGATGGCTGCTTGATTGTCACATCTGAGTTCTATAGGAGACAAAACATGAATCTTAATTTCAGAAAGTACAGATTGAACCCACTGCAACTCACAACATGCATGTGCCATTGCTCTATACTCAACTTCCGTGCTAGATCTTGCCACAACATTTTGCTTTTTGCTTTTCCAAGTAATAAGGTGATTCCCCAGAAATGTGCAATATCCAAATGTAGACCTCCTGTCATTCAGATTTCCAGCCCAATCTGCATCTGCATAACAAATAAGAGAAAGTGTGGATACATGAGTCTTCCGCCTATAATAGGTGATTCCCTTACCAGGTGCACCTTTCAGATATCTCAGAATACGACAGACAGATGTCCAATGAGATTGTTGTGGAGAGCTCATATGCTGACTCACCACTCCTACAACAAAGGAAATGTTAGGGCGTGTGACTGTCAGATATATCAATTTACCCACAATTTTCCTGTAATATCCTGGATCTGGATAATCAGTATCATCCGTCATCTCCTTCACATGATAGTCTATAGGAGTAGACACAGGCTTGGACTCACTCATACCTGTTTCCTGTAGTAAATCCAACACATTTTCTCTGAGACAAATTGGTACCTGCATGAGATCTAAGTACTTCAATGCCCAGAAAGTATCTCAGTTTTCCTAGATCCTTTGTGTGAAAGTGCCCTTGCAAGCCTTCTTTCACACGAGATATGCCTGTGGAATCACTGCTAGTGATAACAATATCATGAACATACACAACAATATTAATAGATCCACAGAAGAAGTAGAATAAAATAAAGAGTGATCAGTAACAGAACGAGAAAAGCCCATCTTTAACACAACATCACTGAACTTGTCAAACCAAGCTCTAGGAGATTGTTTCAATCCATAGATGGCTTTCTTCAGTCTACAGACCTTCTGACACTCCCCCTGAGCAACAAAACCATGTGGTTGCTCCATGTATACCTCCTCTTGTAGATCACCATGAAGAAAGGCATTCTTGACATCGAGCTGAAATAGAGGCCAGTCAAATGTAGTAGCCAGAGAAATAAGAATACACACAGAATTCAGACGAGCCACTGGTGAAAATGTCTCAAAGAAATCAACCCCATATGTTTGAGTGTACCCCTTTTCTACCAGTCTAGCTTTCAATCTCTCCACAGAACCATCTGGATTATGTTTTACTGTAAATACCCATCTACATCCCACAACATTTTTATCTGGAGGTAAGTCAACAAGTTCCCAGGTGTTGTTCTGTAACAGAGCAGGCATTTCAACATGCATAGCCTGTTTCCAACCAATATCCTTCATAGTATCAAGATGATTTCTTAGAATGACCACGGAATCAATCCCAAGAGAAAATGAGTAGGCCTGCTGAGATAACTTGGACAAACAACACACATTTGTAATATGATGCCGAATAGTACAGGAACGGGTACCTTTACGAACAACAATGGGAACATCAAGGTCAGGTGGTTCTTCAGGAATCCCTTGAGTAGAGGAAGATGGGGAGGGCTCAGAGATTGGAGTCGCTACCTCCTTTGGATCTTGTCTGCCTCGTATGCTATAAACTTGTGAATATTACTGAATTCGTGGACCATCTGCTGGCTGCTCTTCCTGAATTATAGTATAGTCAGGAATGATAGGTGGCACTCTCTCACTCTGATGTGGTGGTGGCACTCTCACATAATTGCTCCCCCTTATTGGGAGCACTAGATAAATATGGAGTGGATTCATGAAAGGTCACATCTCTAGACACAAACATACGACGAAGACTTGGACAATAACACTTGTTCCCTTTGCTAGTATTGGAGTACCCAAGAAAGAGAGTCCTAATTGACCTAGGAGATAACTTATCAGCCTTAGGATCAACATTGTGGACAAAGAAAGTATAATCAAACACTCTAAGGGGAACAAGGAACGGTTGATATTTGGGACATAAGACAGAGAAAGGAGTACGTCCTTGAAGCACAGAAGAAGGTTGCCTGTTGATAAGGAAACAAACAGTAAGTAAAGCGTCATAATAGAATTGCATAGGAACATTAGATTGAAACATGATTGTCCTGGTAATATCAAGAAGATGACAATTTTTCCTCTCAACTACCCCATTCCGCTGAGGGGTGTGAGGATAGGATGTACGATGTATTATCCCAACAGAATTACAAAAATCAGCCATAGCATTTTGAACATACTCCCAAGGCATTATCAGATTGAAGAACTTTAATATTGCAATCAAATTGAACTTTTATTTCTAGATGAAAATGTTTGACAATAGATAGCACAGACTCTCGACTTTTCAACAAATAAATCCAAGTCATACACGAAAAGTCATCCACAAAGGAAATAAAATAACGAAAACCATTATAGCTATGGTCTTTTACAGGACCCCAAACATCACTGTAGACCAACTCAAAAGGACATGACGCCCGTTTATTGACACGACCGGGATAAGACATCCTATGATGCTTCCCCAGTTGATAGGACTAACACTCTAGAGACGATACTTGAGACAATTCCGGTTCTAACTTCCTCAGGCTCTCTAATGAAGGATGTCCATATCTGTAGTGCCACAGTAAGGGGGAACCACTCAACATGATAGCTGGAGCAGGAGCAGACACTTGGCGAGGCAAATTGTCACCGTAGAAGAGGTAGAGATCACCTTTCCAAGGCCCCCCACCAATCGTCCTCATACTCTTGAGATGTTGTAATACAAAACAAGAGGGTCCAAACGTTACCGTACATTTCACAGTATCAATCAACTTAGCAACAGACAGAAGATTAAAAGGAAAAGCAGACACATAATGTACGGATTTAAGATCAATTTTTGGAGTCAGAGAAACAGATCCACTGGCTAACACTCTCCTCACTGAACCATCTGCTATTGTTACAAATTTGTGAGGAATATGTGAGTCAATGGAATAAAGAAGTCTCCTCATAGCAGTCATATGCTGTGACGCTCCAGAGTCAACGACCCATGATGAAGTAGAACCAGAAGCCAATAAAGAGGTAGCCTGATTACCAGTGGTGAACGCCAAGTTGGCTGAAGATGATGTTCCCAGCTCAGATGTTGAGTAGCCAAAATAAATCTATCATATTCCTCCTTGGTGAATGTGATGCTAGAAGGACCAGAACTCGAAGCAGGAGACTCAGTAGACTCAGTAGTGGTAGCATAGTATTAGTGTGTACACTTTACTGCTTTTCTTTACTTAGTGTATTTTTCTTAATGTCTTTTCTCTTTTACACTTTATCCCATATTGGTTATCTCTAAATCCTATACACTCTCTTGTCTTATAAAAGAGAGCCCAATGTATTCTTTTTAATCATCCAATAATAAGCAATCTCGTTGCCGACTTCTAGATGGTATCAGAGTGGGCTGATCCACCTTAAACCTAATCCCTCTCTCACCCCAATCCTAGCCGCCATCTTCTCCACCAACCCTAGCCGCTGCCACCCCCACCCCCTCTTTTTTTTTTCTGCCGCCGCTATAGTACCACTGCTACAATACCACCGCCACTGCAATACCGTTGCTACAGTACCACTGCTCCAATCTCTCCACCAACCTCCTATCTCCTAGCTACTCCCATCCTTGTGGCCTAATCTACCACAAATCTCTCTTTCGTGCTCCGTTTCGCTTTCCGGAACTCTCCGGACAGCCCCGACGTTTTCCAGTTCTGGCACGTTGACGGCGTAAAAGGCTTCTCCTTCTCCATCTACCTACGCCTCATGGTGGAGTGATTAATCCTCCATGTTGGCGTAGGTTTTTTTTCTCTATCTGCTGCCCCTATGTGGGTTTTTCTAAGATCCATGCGTGGATCTTTTGCCCACTACTACTTGTCCATGCACTGGACTTTTACTGACTTCTGCTGCCCTCTGCGCCTGTGCTTCTGCCTCTGTCTCCATCTTCCGATGGCGAAACCTGATCTTCTACGGACTTTGTGTGTTACCACTGTGAAGTTGGATAACTCCAACTATCACCTCTGGGCGGCTTCCTTTGAGCTCTATGTTAAAGCACAAGGGCACTACTCTCATCTATCTATCAAGGGACCGACGGTCCCCACTTCCGAGGCTGATGAAAAGATCAAACAGGACTATGATCTCTGGTCCAAGGAGGACTACAGTGTTATGACATGGATGGTCAACAACGTCGAGCCAAAGATCAGCCAATCTCTTCTTCGCCTCCAGATTGCAAAGGAGATGTGGGATCAACTTTCCCACGTCTACTCTCATCAGAAAAATCCCAAGAAGGTTTTTGAAATCTTCAAGCAACTGGCCAAACAAGAATTTACTACCATGGACTCTATTGAGGACTACTACAACAACTGCTGTGCTCTCTGGGATGAATTCCAGGTGTATCATCCTCTTTCTGCCGACATCACTGAAGTTCAGCGTCAACGGAATGAACTTATGCTTGTTTAGTTCCTCGCTGGTCTACTTTCTTCCTTCGCTGGAGTTGTTGATCAGATCCTATCCAGTGATCCTCTGCCCACCTTGCGAGATGTTTTGAAAAGGGTTCAACGTCTGCCATCTGTTTCGCAGCATCTTCCTGACACTTCCGATGGAGCAGCCCTTGCTGTTCGTACTGGCGACTCCTTCCGAGGTCGCAGTCGTGGCCGGGGCCGCGGACGTGGACGCTCTACTGCACCTTGACGTGGCTCTGACGCTGAATCTATTGAACCTTGTTTCTGCACCTTCTGCAAGCGGACAAACCACAATGAAGACCGCTGCTGGATCAAGCATGGCAAGCCCACCTGGGCAAACCAAGTCACCACGAATCAGCCTGAGACTGCTACTACCTCTGCTCCGCCTTCTGCTGATGGGATACGATCCGAATTCGAGAAACTTCTCCAGGCTCGTTTTGCTTCTTCTGCTGACGCCTCTACTGATGGTAGCACCGCCCTCCTGACACAGTCTGGTAAAAATTCGTGGGTTATTGATTCTGGTGCGACATCTCATATTTCTGGCAATCCTGCTTTATTTTCTAAACTGCAAAATACTTCTATTATACCTCCTGTTACACTGGCTGATGGCTATAAGACACCTGTTACTGGAATTGGTGATATCTGTACAACTGGTTGCCTGCCTCTGCGGTCTACTCTTTATGTTCCTAAGTTTTCTATTAACTTGCTATCTGTCAATAGAACCGTGAAGAGCCTTCGTTGCTCGATTACGTTTGATCCGGATGGTGTTATTTTTCAGGATCTGCGCACGAGGACGACAATTGGTTCGGGCCATGAGGGATGTTACAACCCCAATTTTTGGGTTCAATTGGTGAGAAATGTAATTTCTCATATTTGAACAAATAATGATGTAATTTCGTTTACAATAGCCTTGATGATTGTATTGTGGGCTTTATTGGCTATTTGGCCCAATAACAAGGAAATTCGATTAGTAAATGAAAAATTGAGAATTTGAGAAAAGAAAGATGTGGAATCCTCTAGAAGGCAAAAGAATGTGATCCAAAGATGGATTTCGTGCCTCTTGGATTCCTTAGGTTCCAAGGAGTCCAAAGTTGCAAAGAAAAAGCAATAAGAAAAGAAAGATTAATTAAGTATTTCTTTATTAAGAAAGAAATTGAAAACAATGATAAAATGTGGAAAATCAGTGAAAAGAGGTGTAATTGAGTTATTCTTGGTGGAATTTCGTATCCCAAGGATTCCTAATGATGAAAGGAATACCAATGAGGAAAATAAAAGAGAAATAAAGAGAAATCCTCAAAAGGAAATATTTTAATAAGAAATAAAACAAGATAATGAAGAATAATGCATTTAGATGCATCTAGAAGGATAATGAGTATCCAATAAAAAGGAATTTCGAATTATTATAATTCCTTGGAGTCCAAGGAGCCCAATGAATAAAAAGAGGAAAGAGAAAATACCCATAACAGAAAATAAGAAGATAATGTGAGTATACAATTAATGTATTATGTGGTATTGCTGAAAAGAAAGTAATTTCTATTAAAGGAAAATAGGATTTCGTTCCTATGGATTAAAAAGCAAGAACAAAGAGAATAAGAGGGATGTTTTTCAAAATCCTAATATCAAAAGAAGAAGGAATATTAAAGAAATATTAAAGAGAGAAAGAGACTTGCTTCTTCATGAAGGAATCACATTCCTTTTAGAAAAGGGCTTTGCCAATTCGTGGATGAGTACCGTAGGGCGTGGACACCCACCCCTATATAAGGGGTAAGCCCTTAGGCTGAGTCCAGAAGATCTGACACGTTATCTACTCCTTCAACCTTGCAACCATGCTAACCCTAACCGGAAGGGGGTGGTGCGATCCCAGGAGCTATGAGAGTAGTTGAAGGATTGGCGACGCTCTTACAACATCATAGAAGACTTGGCGATCGTTTTCCTAGGATCCTCACACCGGCGCGACGCCTACAAGTAGGCTGCAGGTTGGCTGTAGGTTGGCCGCAGCCGCAGACCTGCTGGGCTTGTTTCCTACCAACCGGCCGCATGCCAGAGACACCCTCACCTGCGAGAGGGCGCGACAGAGGCAGGGGAAGGAGTTGAGGGGGCCGACGGGTCCATATCTGGGGGATGAAGCCGTGCCATGGGCGGCTAGGGCAGCAGCAGGTCGAGCTGCGTAAGGTTGAAGACAGAGATGGCATTGGACAGAAACGCCCCTCCGTGGGCTGAAGGACCCGCTATTTACTCAAGGGTAAAAACGACTTTTGGTTATGTTTCCAAAGCAACAAGGCAACGTTGCATGAAGCAGGCTACATGGCGCCTCCTCATTGGCCCACAATAAGTTATTTTTGTTAAATTCGTATCTCAATAACCGTAGCTCGGATAGATGCGCATTATACATTAATTTTGCTCAGAAAAACGAGGGGAATCCATTAAAAATATAATTGGAGCCCGATTCTGCTTGCAATTCGAAAAGTAATGGAAGTTGTTAACTTTAGTGTAATAATGATTAAGAAACCCTATTTGGATATGATTAATGGGATTAGTAGGGTTTAATTGATGGTTAAAGTTGATATTAACCTGTTAATGATAAAAAGGGACATTAGGAACAAAAAGGATGAACTTTGCACGTAATTCGTTTAATTTAGAGTTTAGGTGCATAAATAGGCTTTAATGGGCCTTGAAACCCTAATGTTGGTAATTAGGACTACTAATGGCTTTAATTATTCGATTTTGTGTATAGAACTGAGTTTTCATGGTTATAAGCTATTTCGAGCATTAAAGTTCCTAATTTGTGGATAAATAACCTTAATATAGAAATTAGGATTTTTGAATGAATCAAGGTAGAATTAATGATAAATAACGTTCATATGAGTATTAGAACATAATGAACTACAAATTGATGATAAACGAGCATAATGACTTTGTCATGGGTTAAAGAGGATAAAAATGTTAGCTTTAATGAAAAGAGGCTTAATGGACTTATTTAATGATTAATTATGCCTGAAATCCGAAACTGATGATTAGATGTTGAGATAATTAGGGTTTGTGATCAATTGCGTTAAAATAGTAAAAGATGAAGGGAAACCCTAATTGCAATGGAAACCCTAAAAGTGGACTAGAAACCCTAGGAAGAGAGTTGGATTTAATAGATCTTAATGTCATGAGTAATAAAAGGAAATTGTATAATTGTTTCAGGATCTTATTGAATGCTTGCTTGCCTATTGGTTGATTGGATTATTTCTGTCTCACATCAACTTGACAGGTATGTGGTTACGCTTATGATTATCCCGCATTAGTTTTCCGAGGATTTTATCGATGTTTACATCGTGGCTTGAATTAATTGTTGGATGAATTTAATTCATGCAAATTATAATGTGAATATGACTATCACATAAGAGATGTGCCTACTAGCTCAGATCCTAGTCCCCTCTGTAGCTTAATGGGTTGACCTAGTACATGGATACCAATGGGGTAGGCCATCAGGTCATTGGATGACTTAGTATATGGCTACCAATGGGGTAGGTCCATCAAGTCACTTTGAGTCAGGGATTGGACTACTCGTAGGTAGTGCCATGCGACTCAACTCTAGATATTGATCTACCTGTTAGGTAGGATCATGCGGGGTTTAATAAAGATCTACCTAGAGAGAGGTAGTATCTCAGTCCACTGCAGGGACAACACAGAGATAGGGGATAGGAAAGGATTGAGTAGTATGGCTTAAAACGTAATCTTGGTTGTTAAATGATTAATTGAATGATTACGTTGTTAACATAGTTGCACATTATTTGTTTCCCCCACATACCAGCTTTAGGCTGACTGACGTTTTGTTTGTCGGCGTTTTAGGTACAAGCGAAAAGAACAAACAGTAAAGTGGCATATGTGGAATCAAATGAGGAGTAATGAGCAAGGAGGATTAGTTAGAATAATCTCTCATATGGTTAGAAGTTTAGTAATCCATGTTTTTCAAAGGTATGCAAAAAGTTTTAATTTATACCCGATATCAATATAGTTGGTAGAATTTGATAATTGTTATTGATTATTTGTCGAACCTTTGATTCAGGTTATTGGATAACGGCTCTGACCTTTCGGTCTCCCTTAAGTGGGGGTTACCGATAGGCGGGGTCGTTACAAGGGACCAGACGGGCTATACTACCTGGACGTTCTAAAGACCGCAACATACTTGACATCTTCTGTGACGGGCATCCAGTGGCACTATCGCTTAGGACATCCTTCTACAGCGAAGCTGAAACAGTTATTACCTGATGTATTAGATTCTGTTTTTCATTGTGAGACTTGCTAACTGGGCAAGCAGACCCGAGCATCTTTTTCCAAAAAATCATGTATTAGCTCTAAACAACCATTTGACATTATTCATGCTGATGTTTGGGGACCCTGTTCTGTGCCGAGTACTTCTGGATTTCGATATTTTCTGAGTTTTATTGATGATTTTTCTAGAACCACCTGGTTGTTTTTGCTCAAAGACAGGTCTACTATTCTTGACAATATCACTGCTTTCTTTGCTGAGATTCGAACCCAATTTGCTAAACCCATTAAAATTTTTCAAACCGATAACGCCTTAGAATTTGTGCAAGCCTCAGTCAGCCTCCTTTGTCGAAAATAGGGTACCATACACCAAACTTCCTGTGTTTACACGCCACAACAAAACGGAGTCGCTGAACGCAAAAATCACCACCTTCTTGAAGTTGCCCGCACTTTACTGTTTCATTATCATGTTCCCCAACATTTTTGGCCTGAGGCTCTCTACTGCTTGTTACCTAATTAACTGAATTCCCTCTTCTGTGCTTGGAAATCAAGTTCTATATGAGATTCTGTTTCCGGATGCGCCCCTTTTTTCTGTGCCTATGCGTTTCTTTGGGAGCACTTGCTTTGTCAAAAACCTTCGTCCCAGTCTAACCAAACTTGATCCCAGAGCGACTAAGTGTGTCTTCCTAGGGTACTCGCGCACTCAGAAAGGGTACCGCTGCTATGATCCTGTGTCAAAGAAATGGTTTGTATCTGCTGATGTTTTCTTTGAGCATATGCCCTTTTACTCGTCTGCCGGGTCGGCTCTTTCTTCGGACTTATTACTGGACACACCTTTACCTATCATGGATGATACTGCTGATATTACTGATACTGTCGATACTGCTTCTCCTACTGAAAAGCCGCCTCTAAAAGTATATCAAAGAAGACAGAAGACAACAACTCCCTCTATGGCCCCTCCAACGTCTTCATCCTCCGTGCCAGATCAAACACCACCTAAACATCCTATTGGAAATTTCTGTACTACTGATAATCTGGGGACTAATTTTGCAAATTTTAATGCTGCTCTTTCTGTTATATCTATTCCTAAAAATGCTTCTCAGGCTCTTAAACATCCTGCTTGGCGACAAGCTATGGAAGCTGAAATGCAGGCTCTTACTGAACGCAACACCTGGCAGCTGGTTGATCCTCCTGTAGATTGTTCTCCAGTTGGCTGTCGCTGGGTATTTACTGTCAAATATCAACTGGATGGCACGGTTGAACGGATGAAGGCGAGACTTGTTGCGAAAGGCTATACACAAACTTACGAGGTCGATTAATTTGAGACTTTTTCTCCTGTGGCTCGGCTGAACTTTGTATGGATTCTTATTTCTGTTGCTATTAATTCTGATTGGCCCTTGTATCAACTTGATGTAAATAATGCTTTTCTGTATGGGGACCTACATGAGGAGGTCTACATGGAACAACCCCCAAGATTTGTGCTTCAGGGGGAGTCCTCTAAGGTCTGCAGGCTGAGGAAGGCCATTTATGGTTTGAAACAGAGTCCACGTGCTTGGTTTGATAAACTGAGTACTATTCTTCAGAAATTTTCTTTTAAACGCTCCCAGTCAGATCACTCTGTTTTTGTCAAAAATACTACCGCTGGCATTGTTATCCTTATTGTATATGTTGATGACATCATTCTCTCAGGGAGTGATCCTGCAGACATTCAGGCTACCAAGTGCTATCTAGAGAAACACTTTGTTACCAAAGACCTTGGCTCTCTGCGGTATTTTCTTGGCATTGAAGTTTCTCGGTCCTCTTCTGGTCTTTGTCTGTCTCAACGCAAATATGTTCTGGATCTGCTTTCTGAAATTAGACTTCTAGGTGCTAAGCCTGCTAGCACACCTCTGGATCCAAATACTGACTGGGATGATGAGAACTCTCCTGCCTATCCTGACCATCATCAGTATCGACGCATGGTTGGTAAGCTTATTTATCTAACTGTTACACAAGCTGATATTACTTCTGCTGTCAGGCTTGTTAGTAGATATCTGGATAAACCTCGACAATGTCACTGGGATAATGTTTGCCACATTCTTAAATATTTGAAGAGCTCTCCTGGGAAAGGCCTGCTATATAAGAAACATGGTCACTGTAAACTCCTTGGTTATTCTGATTTTGACTATGCTGGGAGCAAGCTTGATCGACGCTCCACTTCTGGCTACTTTACATTTGTGGGAGGAAACCTTGTTACTTGGCGAAGCAAGAAACAAACTGTGGTTGCTCGCTCAAGTGCTGAAGCTGAATATCGCGCCATGGCGCATACTACTTGTGAGCTATTCTGGATTCAGAGCCTGCTGAAGGATTTTGATGTTTCTGACTCCTCTCCTATTCCGATGTATTGTGATAACAAAGCTGCTACGTTTATTGCCAGCAATCCCACTTTTCATGAGCGAACTAAACACATTGAGGTGGACTGTCATTTTGTTCGCGAAGCTGTCTTATCTGGCCAGATATCCACTCCCTACATCCCTACTTCTGATCAGGTGGCTGTCATCTTCACAAAGATTCTTCCAAAGATGAGATTTGCTACTATGAGATCCAAGTTGGGCATGATTGACATCTACGCTTCATCTTGAGGGGGAGTATTAGTATATACACTTTACTGCTTTTCTTTACTTAGTGTATTTTGCTTATCGTCTTTTTACTTTTACTCTTTATCCCATATTGGTTATCTCTAAATCCTGTACACTCTCTTGTCTTATAAAAGAGAGCCCAATGTATTCTTTTTAATCATCCAATAATAAGCAATCTCGTTGCCGACTTCTAGACATAGTTTGCTGCTCCCACAGGTGGTGCAGTAGGTCGACCACGCTTCTTCCAACACTTCTCAACTGTGTGTCCAGGTTTGTCACAGAAAGTGCATTTAGGGCGAGTTCCACGTCCTTGGCCCATACCTGTTCGTCGTCCTCTCACTATAGCAACTACAGAAGCATGAGAATCTCCCGGAGATGAGACTGCGGTAGAATCAACAGGTTCAAAATTTGTATGTAAAATCCTTGAATAAGCCTCTTCCAAGATGGGAAGTTTATCAGAAGCTAGGATGACAATGCAGGCTGAACTGCACAAAGAACTCAGACCAGACAAAAATTTAGCTGTAATCAAGTCATCTCTGTCTCGGACTTGCTCTTGAACAGTCACTGGATGGTAGAAACTCAGCTCTTGTGCAGTACCTTGGATCACTCAAAAGTATTCTTCTAAAGGTCTGTCTCCCTATTGTTCTGCAAAGAGGCAGTCATATATCATGAACTGACGAAGCGCATTCTTCTCTTGAGGATAATGTTTCTTTACAACATCCCAGATCTCTTTGGCCGTAGTGTAGAGCATGAACCTCAAGGCAATCCCAGAATCATGCTCCCCCACAACCAAGTCTTCACTGAGCTGTTATGGCGCTTCCATTCAGCATAACCTTTGTCAGTAGACACAGGAGGATCAACATCAACGTGTCTCGCCTTGTCGCGTGACTCCAATACTGTATGGACAACATTCATCAATAAGAGATAGTTCTTCCTGTTCAGCTTGATGGAGAGGATAGGAGACATCTCACTCTAGATGGTAGATGCCTTGGTGTCCTCCATGATTTGACGAGAAGAAGAGTGACAGATTGATACACGTCACAAGAAGATTTGAGTGACGGAGAGATACACGTCACGTCACAGGATCAGATGCGTATCTGACGCATCCACAACCCCCAACTGACATTCCCTAATCACGCATGGAGATGTGATTAGGAATTTCCTACGTACAGACATACCCTCTGGTTTGGGATTTAGAAATCCGTTGGATCAACCGAAGGACCCGACGATCCGGAGGGAGAGGAGGGGGGGACTGCGGCTACAGAGGTGGCTGCTGCGCCCGCCTTGGGCTGGCGGCAACTGTCCTCCCCTAAGGGCGGCGGCGCGACGGCCGGGTGTGCCTAGCGGCCGGCCGACCGACGACTGCTGGAGCCAGCGACGCTCGCTGTAGCTACTGCTGGCTGTCGGCGGCGACGGCGGCGCTCGGGCTGTTGGCGGTGCTAGGCTGCTGGCGGCGGCTGGGTAGGGTTAGGTTAGGATCTTTTGCTCTGATACCATGTGAAATGTGGAGCCGCAATGCAACGTGCAATGCAACATTAGGAGAGACAATATGCCTTCTCCCTTTTTATTAATAAGAGAAGTTAGATAATTTACATAGAGGTCCAACAAGCTATAGAAATTACAAAATAGAATAAATATGAAATATATTAACACTAGTTTTGATATGTCATCTTCTCTTCTATAGCATGACACCAACTTGGGTGATCTCTTGCAAAGGTAATGGATGGAGGTATAGAAATAGAGAACACGTTATGAATAGAGGCTTAATATGAGGGTAAAAGATGACCATCCGAAACAAAGTTAAAAATTGAATGGAGAGTGCAAGATCTAGTGCTTTTTCTCAAGGAAATACGACGATCATCAATACCTGCTATCTCTTTGACGAGGCCGTTGGAGGGGCTAAATTAGCAGGAGGCTCTGTACCATCTGTATTAGTACCTGGACATAACTGCATAATGTAGTTGTACATGTACTACGAGTATACATGTTAGGAATCCAAGAACAATGACCCATTGAACTAGATGGCACTATAACGTGTAGAGCGTCACTACCAAATTAGATAGGAACATGAGACTCAACAACGAACAAGAGCTTCTCTACAAGAAGTGATATCATTGAGAACTGTCATCAAAGAATGACACATCTTCAAAAAAATTGACATCAACAGAGACAAAGAAACAATGTAAAATAGGGTTGTGGCACTTGTACCCCATTTGCTCACTAGGGTAACCTAAGAAATCACACTTGGTCGGCTTGGGACCTAAGTTGTTCACTCCTAGACCAAGGTACTGGGCGACACTGACACACCCAAATATTTAGTGCACTGGCTTATTAGGATACAGACTTAAACATGTATGCATTTTTTTATGACTGATGATAACATGGTAGTCAATGAGATAAGTGGTAGTAAGAACTGCATCTCCCCATACTTCTTTAGAAACATTCATGTCAAGAAGAAGAGTTCAAGGTAACTCTACAATATGGTGAATCTTTCTTTCAACCACTCCTTTCTATTGTGGAGTATGTGGGAAAGATGTCTGATGGATGATGTCGCGGGTGGTGATGAAGTGGGTGAATTCATGGCTAAAGTATTCTACGACATTATTAGATCGAAGTGTACACACTCTCTTCTTAAATTGACTCTCTACTTCCACAAAAACATAGATAAGAGTTCAGATCTTTATTTAATAAAAGAAAGCCATATATCTTGCGACAAATCATCCTCAAAGATAACAAAATACCTATGGCCAAGTTTGGAAGTAACACAACTTGGTCCCTATATATTTGTATGCTCTAACTCAATACTAGACTATGTTCTTTGACTCTATTTGTACCTAAAGATATACCTTGTATGTTTCACTAACTGACATGACTTAAAGATTCAAACTTTCTAAGTTGATTAGACTTGGAACCAAGACTTTGAGCTTGTCTAATGACGCACGACCAAGATTCTATGCACCACCAAAGGGGAAGCAGTGACACATCCTGTAGGAAACCTACGCAACTAGTAGAGACCGACCAATTAATACCTTCACCAATTGTCTTCCTCTTCTTATACAAGAATTTGGTAAGGAAGTAACAAAGGGTTGACGAGAGTTGGTTAATTTGCTAATTGATAACAAATTAATAAGATATTGACGGATATACAAGGTAGAGGGAAGGGATATATGTGGTCCATGACATCATCCCAATTCTCTTAACAGAGGCAATAGAGCCATCTGCAAGGGTGGCATTGGGTAGGCTGGCCTTATGGGTATGGATGGTGAACATCTCAGGTAATCCCATGATGTGATCGATTGCACTTGAACCGAGAACCAAGTTTGACTCGGACGATGATGCATTGGAAGCCTGAGAGTTTCGCGTTGAAGGACCAACTCTCCGTGCAAGAGAGGTGATGCGTGCTGATTTAGCACCCCTTTTCACAACCTTTTAAGTCTTGTCACATGGAAATTCTTATTTTTATCCACTGAAAAGAAACAAATTGCTATTTGCTGCCTTTTATCACAATTAAACTTGAATCTCACCAAATCTATGCATTTCTTGCAGACTCAGAACATCAGACGAGCGGCTCACTTGTTCCAGCCGATCGGCTCACCTGTTCCAGCCGATCGGCTCACCTATTCCAACCGATCGGCTCACTTGCTCCAGACGATCGGTTGACGCCATCCCTCAGCCATCGAGCTTCGTCCAAACGTCCAGTCTAGATGGCGCGCCTTTTGAATATCAAACGACCGTTTCAGTCCTCAAAGAGGGAGTTTTCCCTCCCAAACTGAGCGGGTCAAAGAGCGTCGCCACCCGGGACTTAGGCTTGCTGACTGCTGCCCCGATTCCCGCCCTTACCAAACACCCAACCGATCGGCTCGACCACCCAACTGACTGCTGCCCCGATTTCTATGACCAATTCAAAATTGCAGCCGCCATCCCCATTTGTCCACAACCCTAGTTGTAAAAGACCCCCCCCCTTCCCCTTGGGGGCATCTTTTGTATCATCTTTGTACGGGGATTTCTGAGCAATCATTCTTGCGTTCTTATGTTATTGTGTTCTATTCATCAATAAAGATTGATTTTTGCAAGCTAAGTGTTTCCGTCAATTATTGTTCTTTTACCTTGCTCGTTTAGATCTAGTTTTCTTCTTCTTCAATGGACCGGAGCAAGGAATTAAGCGTCGGCCATTTCATTGTCTCTAGCCTAAGGAACTAATCCTTTGGTAAGTCTAGACTATGACTAGAACACTTCTTTCCTCCGCCTCCCTTTTCTCCACAAGCATGAGCGAGTAGTTCTCTATCGAGGCAAGGAGAATAGCCCCTTAGCCATGGCTTAAATTGACTAAACCTTTAGAACGACTTCTAGATGGCTTTTGGTTTTGATAACTGTTGATCTATCAAAGTAATTAATTAGTTTGATCACATGTTAATCTGGATGGAAATGACCATGGAAATCCGGATTTAGAACAATAAAATGAATCGCATAGGGGTTTTGAAACGGCGTGGATCTTCCTCTTTTGGGATGATGAACTAAGTAACATGAACACCGGGACCAATGGGCTCATGTGGAGTCCATCTTCTGTGGGTTTTAATTAATTCGCATGCCTTCATCGTATTCGTTGTTTTAAAGGATTTAGTTTATTCTCGCCTAGGCTAAGGTGGTGAAAACCCCTAAAAGCCTCAATTTCTCATCTCTTGATTCAATCACTGTTTGATCCGCTCTCTTTACATCCCAGTCTTTCATTCATAATAGTTTATTTGTGCTAACAATCATCTCAATTTTCCTTGTGGCAGGGCAAATTTATTTCTTGTTAAGTGCAATCTTGTTATTTCATTTCCTTTTGCTTTAGTGATAATCACCCAACCCCAAACCCGACCTTTACTTTCTGTTCTAAAAACAAAACACCAAAAAAGAAATAAAAAGTTCTTCAAAACAATTGGGATTAGAGTTAACAACTTTAAAACGTTGTCCTTTGGGATCGACCCTTTCTATACTAAACTTAATCGAAAAGTAGAAAAAGGATTAAACTGTAGGATAATTATCTTAGTGATTGTAGTGCACTTCGACGCATTATCAATTTGGCGCCGTTACCGGGGACAACGGATTGTTTTCTCGAACCCCCAAAAATTTTTGAAAAACCTTTTTTTCATTTTTTTATGCCTGCCGAGTTTCCATTCCGGAAGTGCTACTCCTGCCGAGTTTCCATTCCGGCAGTCCGTTTTTTCTGCACACGATTAACTGCTTATTTTGTGCATGCGACGCTCGAACGCTGAATTTTAATCGTTTGATCCTGAGATAGATAGAACTTTTCACCGTCTAAACCGTCAAAATCGAATTAGGATGGACGAGGAAGAAGTTGCTCGTAGGATCAACCAGGCTCTAGCGGCTCAAAGAGAGCACATCTTAGTTGAGCAAGCGGCTAGAAAAGCCGCTTTGCGAGCAGCCTACATGGCTGAACAGGAAACTCTAGAGGCCAATAGGAGGGAAGCCGAAAGGCAGAAACAATTGAAAGATTTTTCCATTCCCAAATCTGCCTATGCCCAACACCCGGTCGTGCCTCCTGACATTGTTGCCCCCTAATTCGAGATCCGAACTCAATGGATCACCATGATCCAAGCAAACCCATTCTCTGGCAACAATGGGGAAAGTTGTCAAGATCATCTTCAAAGGTTCATTGACCTCTGCTCTTTGAACAAACTCCCAGGCGTCTCTGAAGATGCCATCTGCCTTAGATTGTTCAAATACTCTCTCTCCGGCCAAGCTAGTAGCTGGTACAACACCATGGAGAGTGAAGAACATGTCACAACTTGGGAAGTTCTACAAAATAAGTTTCTTGAGAAATTTTATCCTCCTCTCACCTATGAACTCAGGGGACAAATCACTCACTTTTCTATGTCCCTAGGAGAATCCCTAGGAGAAGCTTGGAAAAGGTTCAAAGACTTACTTAGGAAGCGCCCTCATCATGACATCTCTCAAGCCCAACTCATAGAAATCTTTTATCGTAGTGTTGATGATGATACCAAATTCTTTCTTGATTCCTCATCTGGAGGAAATTTCATGCACCAAAGTCTGATCCAGTGTTTTAAAAAGCGTCCTAGGCGGCCGCTTAATCGCCACAAGGTGATGGCCGATTAAAATGTGCCATAAGCACCGCTTGAGTGGATTTGAGAAAAGCGGCCGCTTTTTGCCCGCTTAACCCGCTTTTTTCTTGCTTTTTGCGTGCTTTTTTCCGCTTTTTGCCCACTTTTTTTAAAAAAAACTGCTGTAAGCATATAACATTAAGTACATTATATGCCCCGATTAGTATTAACTATAATATATTAAACTAGCATACATTAAATGTTCTATGATATACCTAGTTCTAATTTAGAATGCATACTTTGTATGTAAGCTGTAATGATATGGTACCTTTGTGGTGTATCCAAGTAAATTATAGGTAACTATTATCTAATTTAAAATGCATACTTTGATTAAATGTACTGCTGTAATGTATGAATATTTGATGATGTGTAAATGTAACAATACGTTTATAAGCTAGCTATGATAGGTTTATTGTTTATTGTTTACTGTTTAGCTATGTAAACATGTGATACACAATTGTTGTCGCATCTTGTATATACACTTATTATTTTATGTGTTGTTTACTATATTATATAGATACAATCATTGTTGTATAGTTGTTTTATAAACTATTGGGTGTTTTGTATTGTCTTGTACAATGTTTAGATATGTACAAAAAATTCAAAAATATAAGTATTTATATACATATGTATGTAATTTTGCATAAAAGTTTATAGGAATTGGAAATCCGCTTTTCCAAAAAGCACCTGCTTAATCGCCTGCCTGGCGATTAATCGGCTACAAGGTCCCGTCCGCACGCTTCCCGCTTCACGCTTTTTAAAACCTTGGTCTGACCAGTGCATGGGAGGTGGTTAAACGTGCTTCTGAAACAAGGGCTAGAAGGGGAATTGGTGGAGTCCTTAAGGTAGCCAAGGCTGAAGTTAATCCTGATATCCAAAGCATAGCAGAAAGCCTTAAACTAATTGCTCTAAACCAAGATCGGTTAGAGTCATCTCTAGGCACCCTTAGAGAGTTACCCCAACAAATAAAAGCTGTAGACTCTCTTTGTGACATCTGTCAAGGATATGATCACACCACCCTACACTGTCAATACCTTTACAACACCCCCATGCAACCAGAAATGAGACAACAACTAGAAGACCTCAACTCAATCCATACCATACCAGGCCAAGGTTACTACAACCCCAACCAAACTAGAAACCATCCTGGCTTCCAATATGGGAACCTTGTAGGTGCTGAAAACTCTAGCCAACTCCAATCCCAACAAAAGCCTCCCTACCCTGAAGGCAACAATAGACCACCACCTGGATTCCCATACAACAACCAAAGGAACTTTGGAAACCAAGGAAAGTACCAAGAAAATCACCCAAACCGACCACCATATCAAGGACAACAATTCCAAAACTTAAACCTACCCCCTCAAAATCTCAATCAGCCACCTTCTCAACCACCACCAAGTGTTCCTACTCCCACTCCCTCAACTGATGAAAGAATAGTTGCCTTAGAACAAATCATCATTGCCCAATAAGCTCATCAAAAGGCAACTGACGCCCAACTAGCTCGCTTGTTCGCCCAACAAAACCCCCCT
The DNA here is from genome assembly GCA_963693085.1 of Alisma plantago-aquatica. Taxonomy (NCBI): domain Eukaryota; kingdom Viridiplantae; phylum Streptophyta; class Magnoliopsida; order Alismatales; family Alismataceae; genus Alisma; species Alisma plantago-aquatica. The sequence continues at coordinate 1,124,756,099 of OY856409.1, read as the reverse complement.
GTCGGAACATTTGTTGGGCATCCTGAAAACAACCCCAAACATCCCGAACAACTCAAGGTTGTCTCCACTCGTTCGGGAAAGGTGCACTCCCCTCCCCCTCCAGAAAAACCCTCAGCCCCACCTGTAGAACTCGTGGATGAGGGCATGGTAGTTGTTGAACCTGAAGCTACACCTGAACCAACCATCCCTAAACCCCCTCAGGTAGAAGCTGAAGAACCAATCTACAAGCCACGACCTCCCTACCAAGCCCGCCTCAAACAAACAAGGCTTGATGCCCGCTTCATGAAATTTGGGGATGCTATGAAAAAATTACATGTCGACATTCCCTTCCTTGATGCTTTGGCAAACATGCCTGCCTGGTCCAAATACATGAAATCCCTTTTGACTAGGAAGTATGTTACTGAAGAATATGAGACTGTTAAACTTGCTAGGACCACTTCAGACATAATATAAAGTAAAATGCCTAAAAAACAGAAGGACCCTGGTTTTTTTGGAATAGGATGCTACTTAGGTGACAATGCCTGTAGAAAGCGCCTAGCTGATTTAGGAGACAGTATATCCATCATGCCTTACAACCTTTGCAAAAGACTAGGATTCAATGACATGTTACCCACAACCATGACTATCCAACTGGACGACTCATCCATGACTAAACCCATGGGAATCATAGAAGACATTCCAGTTAAGGTTGGGAAAGATGCCTACGTCCCTTGTGACTTTGTGATCATGGACATAAAGGAAGATTTATGCTACCCCCTCATTTTCGGACGTCCCTTCCTAGCCACAGCCCCAGCCTTGATTGACGTTGAGGCCGGTACCATTATGTTAAGATTAGGGAAGCAAACCCTAGAGTTTAGGGTGTTTGAAAGCATGAAGGGGCCTAGTTTCCAGGAAGAGGTTTACCTCCTTGATTGCATTGATAAATTATCCCAACTGAGGTAGGATTGGGAGTTAGTTGATGAACCCCTACACACAACCCTCACTACCCCCTCTGAATACGATTTTGACAATGTACAATTAGATCAATGTAAGGCTCATTTAGATAACTTTGAGGAGATCTCTAATGCTGAAATTGAGGACCTTAAGATGATCTCCATCGTAGAAGAAAAGCCTGAACCACCAAAGGCCCCAGAAATGAAGACTCTTTCCATAGGTTTGAAATATGTATGTCTTGATGAACAAGAATTATGCCCTGTCATCATAAATTCCGACCTTACCCTTGAACAAGAAAACAAACTTATGGGTGAACTTAGGAAAAGAGGAGCGGCCTTGGGGTACAAAATGACAGATTTAGTTGGAATAGATCAATCCATCTGCATCCACAAAATCCCAATGATAGAAGACAACATACCTTCCCGAGACCCACAACGAAAACTCAACCCAAACATGAAGGAAGTTGTCCGTCTAGAGGTGATCAAACTTTTGACTGCAGGAATCATCTATCCCATCTCCGACTCCCCATGGGTCAGCCCATTTCAAGTTGTTCCCAAAAAGGGAGGGACCACTGTCATTAGAAATGAGAAGAATGAGCTCATTCCCACTCGCACCGTCACAGGGTGGAGAATGTGCATTGATTATAGGAAGCTCAACAAGGCAACTAGGAAAGACCATTTCCCACTTCCCTTCCTAGACCAAGTTCTTGAACGCCTAACCCATCAACAATACTTTTGCTATCTAGATGGCTACTCAGGATTTTATCAGATTCCCATCCATCCTGAAGATCAAGAGAAGACCACCTTCATATGTTCCTTTGGCACCTATGCTTTTAGACGAATGCCCTTTGGCTTGTGCAATGCACCAGCCACCTTCCAACGGTGTATGTCAGCCATCTTTGCAGGATTGACCAAAACCGTCATGAAAGTGTTCATGGACGACTTCTCCGTCTATGGAGATAGCTTTGACTCATGCCCTAGAAATCTCGCCCTTGTTCTTGACAGATGTATTGAGTTACACTTAGTCCTTAATTGGGAAAAGTGTAATTTCATGGTTAAGGAGGGCATTGTCCTTGGTCACAAGGTAAGCAACCAAGGCATAGAAGTCGACAAAGCAAAAATTGAAGTTATCACCAAGCTTCCACCCCCAACCTCAGTCAAAGACATCCGAGCCTTCTTAGGACATGCCGGGTTCTATCGGCGATTCATCTACGACTTTTCCAAAATCACGAAACCTGTCACCAATCTCCTTAAAAAAGAGGTGCCTTTCCATTTTGACAAGGCATGCATGGATAACTTTCTATGCTTGAAAAATACTCTCACAACGACTCCAATCATTCATGCACCAGACTGGGCCCTACCCTTCGAAATCATGTGTGATTCTAGTGATTATGCTGTAGGTGCCATCTTAGGACAATGGATTGATAAGAAACACCATGTCATATACTATGCATCCAAGACCTTAGATGAAGCCCAACGAAATTACACTGTGACCGAAAAAGAAATGCTAGCCATTGTCTATGCTTTTGACAAATTTCGCTCATACATGGTTGGCTCGAAAGTTATTGTTTACACTGATCATGCAGCCATTCGCTATCTCATGACCAAAAAGGATGCTAAACCCAGACTCATAAGATGGATTTTGCTATTGCAGGAGTTTGATCTAGAAATTCTAGACAAAAGGGGTCTGAAAACGTCGTGGCTGATCACCTAAGTCGACTTAGCTATAGCCGAATCGATGAACCCCCATAAATGAATCTTTACCTGATGACCAACTGCTCAAGGTTGACTCCCAATTTCCCTGGTTCGCCGATTTTGTAAATTATTTAGCTGTTGGTGTATTGCACCCTAAGTACAAGGGACATTCTAAAGCTAAATTTTTACATGACGTCAAAAACTATTATCCGGATGAACCTTATCTATTTAGACTTTGTGCCGACGGGCTGTATCGTCGCTGTGTCTCTTAAGAAGAAAGCACTGACATTTTGGAACAATGTCATTCTGGCCCCTATGGTGGACACATGAGTTCCCATAAAATAACCAGGAAAGTCCTACAATGTGGTTTCTATTGGCCCACCATCTTCAAAAACTCATATGATTATGTGCTCTCATGTGACCAATGTCAAAGGACGGGTAACATTTCCAAGCGTGACCAAATGTCCCTAACCTCTTGGCAGGAATTAGAGATTTTCGACGTCTAGAAACTCTTTAAAGATATAACCACTAAAACCTGTGATTCCAAACCTGTTAAGAAACTCTTTAAAGATATTATTTTTCCCAGATTTGGAGTCCCTCGCACCGTCATTTCTGACGGGGGATCCCATTTTTTAGAGAAAAGTTTTGAGGCTCTATTGAAGAGATATGGGATTTACCACAAAGTCGCCACTCCTTACCACCCTCAGACTAGTTGGCAGGTTGAAGTATCCAACATACAAATCGAATCCATTCTAGAGAAAATTGTTGGACGCACTAGAAAAGATTGGGCGTTGAAAATCAATGACGCTCTGTGGGCATACCGTACTGCCTACAAGACACCCATAGGCACCACCCATTTCAGGCTGATTTATGGCAAATCATGCCATCTCTCGATAAAGTTAGAACACAAGGCCAGCTGGGCCATCAAAAGCTTGAATTTTGACCTTTCTGATGCGGGAGAAAAACGTCTTCTCCAAATGAATGAACTGGACGAACTTAGAATGAACGCTTATGAAAATGCGAGAATCTATAAGGACCGAACTAAACTATGGCATGACGGTCACATCAAGCACAAGGACATTAGAGAAGGCAACCAAGTTCTAGTGTTTAATTCAAGACTAAGGTTTTTTCCTGGAAAGCTTAAATCCAAATGGTATGGTCCCTACCTCGTCAAGTGTGCCTATCCACATGGCGCTTTTCTTCTTTGGGGTAAAGTTTTGGGTGAATTTAAGGTTAATGGGCATCGACTTAAAAGATACATCACCACTGAAGACCTTATCGCTTCAGATACCAACAAACGCTCTTCCTTGGAAGATCTCAACTTGACCGACCCTCAGCCTCCCATAGAATCACAATAAACTGGTCTCTCATCTGTCAAGCCTCCGACGTTAAACAAGGCGCTTGTTGGGAGACAACCCAACCCTATCTTCCTTTTATTGCATTTTCTTTACCTTGTTATTTCATCATGTTATGTTTTCTTCTTTCTGACAAACCAACCGATCAGCTCAATAAGCCAAACGATCGTTCGAGATTCCAGAACAATGCATCTTTCTGCAGCCCAAACGGTCGGTTGCCGTCTCAACTGATCGACTCAATGCAATCAAGCATCTCTCGAGCAGATCGTTGGTCGAACGCGAGGCGCCCTGACACCTCAGATTCCACCCTACGCCTGCGCCGATCAACACCTTGAACCGACCAACTCGATCACCAGCCGATCGGTTCGGCACCCTCGCTTGGCTATATAACCTCCTCTGGGCGCAAGCTTCATCCTCATCTATTCTTCTCTAAACCTAGCCGCCCCTCTCGCCACCTGAGCTCTCGCACACCCGAGCTTTGCCCCCAGTCGACCGGTGGTCAAGCGAGCCGCCCGCTCTGCATCCTCAGTCGACTGGCCGCAAAGCAAGCCACCCGCCTCGCCTGCTCGAGCTCCTCCGCGCGAGGGTTCCCCGCTGCAAACCGCCCTCTTTGTTCCCTAACAAGCGAGCCGCCCGCCTAGTGCACTGGCCGCTCGTCTCGCAAGTTGAGCGCCGACCTCACCTGCTCCGTGAGCCATTCGTCTTGAGCCATCGCCACACAACGATCGCCCAAGACGCTCTGCGAGCTGCTCGTCTCAGATCTGAGCCGCCCGTTTTGCATCCTCGTCGCGCGTCTTGCCAGCCAAGCGCCTGGCGTCTGACCCGCTTGGCCAGCTTGCACCCTCGACCCACCGCGACAAGCACCGTTCCCCTTCTTCAACCCACGAAACGCCTGTCCCAAACCTGAGCCGTTCGTCTGACCAGCCCAACCGCTCGGCTCAGCACTCCAGCCGATCGGGTCGCCCCTCCCACAATCGTCATGTTCAACCGATTCTGCAAGAACAAAGGGAAGTCCACCGCCTCTTCCTCTCGGGATCCACCTCGCCGATCTCGATCTCACACCGGGATCCAGTTCCACACACCCTCCCCCACCGGTGAATCCTCCCCCGAGCTCAATGAGGAAATGCTCAATGACATCAATGAGGCGAAGGCTCTTCTCCGTAAGATGGAGAGCAACCAGAAGGCGAGTAACGACCCAGATTCCATTACCCCCCATCCACCCCGCATAGCCCCCATCCCTGACAGTTATGTCCAGTTCACCAGCACCGACCACCTCCAACGTTATGAAAACTTATTTTCTATAGGTGTCTCCCTCCTCCGTTGGGCATGTGGCACTACCCTCGACTCCCTCAGAATCCGTGAAGCCACCGACAACATTCTCCGCAAAAACCACATTCTCCTCTTCCCTTACCATGTTGCCTCAGTATATAGCGATCTCACTCTTGAGTTCTTGTCTACCTTCCACCGCTATCATTGTTCCCGAGGCAACTCCAGTTGCAAGATCCGTATTTTTGGGGAAAATCTGGAGATCTCCGCTCGCCAGTTTACTTCCTTCATCCTTGACGGCGGCGACGACTACTGGTGAGATCGTTGTATGGAGCAACCCCATGATTCCTACCCCGACCGGTATGACAGACAAATTCTGGGCTGAGATCACCGGCCTCATGCCCTGCCTTCCTAGTGGGCCCAAGGCCTCCAACATTCACAACCTAGTGATCCAATACCTTCATCGCATCCTTGCTTGCACAATTTTCAGTAGAGAAGGTACCCAGGGAGCCATTACCTATGTTGAGCTCTACGCCCTCTGGTGCTTCTTGAATGAAAAACCCTTCAACTGGGGGAATGCCGTTCTGGAACACTTCAGCACCCAAGCCATCTGTACCACCTCATCATTCTTCCTCATCGGCCATTTCGTCACTCAGCTCACCACCTTTCTTGGCTACACCCATATCCCTTTCACACCACTCCCGCTCAAAAACCACCTGATCGACACCTACTACCTGAAAACCAGCAAGTTCATTCGCATGGGTGCCACTGGTGTATATTATCTTCTTTGCAAGGATTCATAGGAGGTTCTATAGCTTCCTCTGCATGCAAGGTTTGCCGCAGCAAACCTTATTTACGAGCTCTCTGATTTACCAGGGCACATCTAGAGGTACATCCTGGAACACCCAGACCCTGACGACGTCCCCGAGACACAGGTCCACAGGAGGAGCGTTTCTTTGGAGGCTCACGATGATGCCTCTGGTCCACCACCACCACCTCGCCGTCGCACCAGTCGGCGACCAGATGACGACGCAGGCGCATACAAGTTCTACGAGGTCCAGCAGCAGCGCCAGAGCCACCAACTTGACCACATGTATCTCATACAACATTTACATGAGTCTTGGCATGTTGACTGTGGCCACTATGCCCCTAGCCGCCCATCTTACGAGGAGTATGGGGCCCAGCAGGCCTACCCAGATCCCCACTCCCCTTACGGGGGAAACTACTACTCCCACCAGCAGCATCCACCACCACAGTGATTTTCTTCCCTCCATCTCGGTCTAAGGGTTTACTCGGGTCGAGCAAAACTCTATAGTCCAGGGTGGGGGTGGGTGGTACGTGTTCCACCCCTTATCTTCTCTTTTTAGCATTTTACTTTTGTATTTCATAATTCCGTGCTTTTTCCCTTTTCAAAACTTTGGCCTTTATCTAGTCGGCCAAATGATGTATTTTCATTTTCAAAAATTATATCAATCTTTATTTCACAAAATTGTTCAAAATTTTCATTTCTTTTTTTGAAAATGACAAGTTCTCCATACCCAAACTAGCAATATTCTTGGAAAAGATGGCAAGCCTTAGAGTATCAAATAGAATCAAATGCAAACCTTCTTATCTTTAGCATTAGATTAACTGATCAATCTTTCTCATATAATGTATTTACATGATTTTTCTTACTGATGCAACAACACTAAAAAAACACAGGAAAAATAATCCACACATCAAACCCTAAGTCCGGGGTGGCATGCTCCTCTCTCCCTTTTTCCATACCCCTCGTAAATTTAATAGGGGCGTACCGCCAAAAGATGCCAAAAAGAGCAAAAATAAATTGTGGTCAATATCCCGAGTCAAATAGAGGAACCCTCGTAAATTTAATAGGGGCATAAATCCATGAAATTAAAAATCCCGAGTCGAATAGAGGGATCCTTCTTCCACACTTCACCTTTTCTCATTCCCGTGTCAAAAAAAAAAATTTCGAGTGTTGAAACACAAGTAGGATTAAGATTGTTTTTGCAAAGTATAGGTTTGAAAGAAAAAGTTATGAAAAATGTTGTTGTAAGAAATATAGAACTTGTATTTTGTGATTCTAGGAGATGGGTTGCTTGGTCATGAAAAGGATAGAAGATATTGCTAATTAAAGGAGGATGAAGATGTTGTTTCAAAAAAAAATTTCTGAATTATTTTGATATTTTAATTGCTTGAGGACAAGCAAAGGCTTAAGTCCACGATATTTTGATGCGTGCTGATTTATCACCCCTTTTCACAGCCTTTTAAGTCTTGTCACATGGAAATTCTTATTTTTATCCACTGAAAAGAAATAAATTGCTATTTGCTGCCTTTTATCACAATTAAACTTGAATCTCACCAAATCTATGCATTTCTTGCAGACTCAGGACATCAGACGAGCGGCTCACCTGTTCCAGCCGATCGACTCACCTGTTCCAACCGATCAGCTCACTTGCTCCAGAAGATCGGTTGACGCCATCCCTCAGCCACCGAGCTTCGTCCAAACGTCCAGTCTAGATGGCGCGCCATTTGAATATCAAACGACCGTTTCAGTCCTTAAAGCGGGAGTTTTCCCTCCCAAACCGAGCGGGTCAAAGAGCGCCACCACCCGAGACTTAGGGTTGCTGACTGCTGCTCCGATCCCCGCCCTTACCAGACACCCAACCGACTGGCTCGACCACCCAACCGATCGGTTGGCAGTGCGCGGCTAGTTCAAAATTGCAGCCGCCAACCCCATTTGTCCACAACCCTAGTTGTAAAAGCCTCCCCCTTCCCCTATAAAAGGAGGGGCACTTCCTCCTCATGGGGGCATCTTTTGTATCATCTTTGTACGGGGATTTCTGAGCAATCATTCTTGCGTTCTTATGTTATTGTGTTCTATTCATCAATAAAGATTAGTTTTTGCAAGCTAAGTGTTTCCTTCAATTATTGTTCTTTTACCTTGCTCGTTTAGATCTAGTTTTCTTCTTCTTCTTCTTCTGTGGACCGGAGCAAGGAATTAAGCATCGGCCATTTCATTGTCTCTAGCCTAAGGAACTAATCCTTTGATAAGTCTAGACTATGGCTAGAACACTTCTTTCCTCTGCCTCCCTTTTCTCCACAAGCATGACCGAGTAGTTCTCTATCGAGGCAAGGGGAATAGCCCCTTAGCCATGACTTAAATCGACTAAACCTTTAGAACGACTTCTAGATGGCTTTTGGTTTTGATAACTGTTGATCTATCAAAGTAATTAATTGGTATGATCACATGTTAATCCGGATGGAAATGATCATAGAAATCCAGATTTAGAACAATAAAACCAATCACACGGGTTTTGAAATGACCGTGGATCTTCCTCTTTTGGGATGATGAACTAAGAAACATGAGCACCAGGACCAATGGGCTCATGTGGAGTCCATCTTTTGTGGGTTTTAATTAATTCGCATGCCTTCATCGTATTCATCGTTTTAAATGATTTAGTTTATTCTCGCCTAGGCTAAGGTGGTCAAAACCCCTAAAAGTCTCGATTTCTCATCTCTTGATTCAATCACCGTTTGATCCGCTCTCTTTACATCCTAGTCTTTCATTCATAATAGTTTATTTGTGCTAACAATCATCTCAATTTTCCTTGTGGCAAGGCAAATTCATTTCTTGTTAAGTTCAATCTTGTTCTTTCATTTCCTTTTGCTTTAGTGATAATTACCCAACCCCAAACCCGAACTTTACTTTCTGTTCTAAAAACAAAACACCAAAAAAGAAATAAAAAGTTCTTCAAAACAATTGAGATTAGAGTTAACAACTTTAAAACGTTGTCCTTTGGGATCGACCCTTTCTATACTAACCTTAATCGGAAAGTAGAAAAAAGATTAAACTCTAGGATAATTATCTTAGTGATTGTAGTGCACTTCGACGCATTATCAAGAGGTGAATGAAAATATAGCCTCCTGTGAATATCGAAGGTGCATCGTCTGATTGTACTCTTCATTAGTAACAAAACTCTAGTGTATGGACCCTTTTTCAGCCATCGTAACTAACAGATTATAAGCCAACACAAATGTTCTTGAAATTAGACGAAACTACAGTAAAAGACTTTAAAATCAGATTTTCACATACTCTGCAGAAGCCGTGAACCTTGGAATCAGACTTTTTTGGCCATGAGAACTTTTGTAGAAAATATAACAGCCTTGCTACAGTACACCCAGCTAATAGCTAGGGAGAATGACCAATGCTCCCTTCTCAAAGTACCTATGGCAACTTTGCTATAGTACACCATGGCTAGTAGCAAAAGAGAATGACAAATGGTCCCTTCTCGAAGTACCTATCTTTGACCTTCTAATGCCAGGTAGTAGGGCCATGGGTGCTCCTATTGGACCAAGTTTGAAGAGGGGGGGGGGGAGCACAACCCCTAAACTCTTTTGTTGAATCCAACCTTCTTGCTTAAACAAAGACCGTTGACAGCAGCATTAAGGAATAAAGATTTGGGCATCACAAGGGGTGTAATAGCCGACCACCGCCTCCGCAGGGGTTCTTGGACTAAGAGGAAACAATGTTGGAAAGGGCTGATCCAAAATCTAATGGGAGAAGCAATGCAACAATACGATACTGTAGGGACAGAAGTGACAGATGGAAAAGCTTAGAGTTGCTACTATTCTTGATGCTGTAGACCTTAAGATGGAGATGATAACTACCTAAGACTCCTTGAGAGATTGTCAACTCCCCTAAGATATTCCCCGCTTTGATACCTTGAAAGTGAGAAGATGATGGCAGGAAGAAACCATGGGCTTGAATGCCACAACCGTGGTCTCGTGTATTTATAAACAAAGGGCTTTACACATTTTACAACTAAGTCCCTGACCCTTTACATGATTACAAGTAGGCCCCTGTACATTAACAACAGCTAATTCATAGTGGACTCTACTTCAAATAAAATCTTGGATACCACTAAGCGACATCACACACACAAGAGGAATGTTGTTTTCAAGTGAATACTATTTGGGATAAATTATTTCATGAGAAGGAAGGAATTGCAATATTTATGCTTATTTTAATTGCATCCAAGTCATTTGATAACCGCTCAACTATTATCATCCTTTGACATTAATGATCATGCCAAAGAAAGGGAGGGTTTCATGACAACAAAGTTTCTTTCAGAATTTTACCCTACTTATGCTTTCACTAGGAATGTAATTCTTGTCAGTGATAAGATTCCTTCTCGAGAGGAACCCAAAGCTCACATTCAAGAACTTCAGTTGATTGTCTTCTGTATTTCGTGGATCCATTTGAATGTAAAGTTTCTCTAGCTATTCCTATCAAAGGGTGTGGTCGAGATAGAGGCCAGTGTCTGAAATGTACTTACTGTAGTCTCATGGGACTCAATGTAGATTGTTGTTATAAGTGTGGTCTACCCTGGATGACGATGACATCAGATTAACATCAATAAAGCATTGCTCAATTCAGTCAGGTTTCAGAGAATCCACCTAGAATCTCTCTATATCTCAGGGAGAATATAATCATCTTGTCTAGGCCTCTCAAATCTCATTAGTTGAGTCTATGGTGATCCAACCTATGAGCACAAGATCACCTATACATCTGGCTTTTAATCCAGGAAATTGAGCGACCTCTATGGTTTCCTCATGCGAACTCGATTGCCGACTTAGGTGTTCTACAATGTACTATTTCTATGAGATAATTTCTCACTTCTTCTGATCCATACATCTGTTACACGTCCGTTGACATATCACACGGTTCTGTTAAAACTTTACACTCCCGTGGATATTTCCTCTTACACGTTCCCTCTAACTATAATCACTTCACTACAATCGCTGTACTATAACTAACTTCCTATTTAACCTTATGTTTAGTGCAAAATTCGTTGATTCCTTGCATAGTTATATTCGGTCCAGCTAGTGTTATTCTGTAGGCTCATGGATCTTAAGGATGATTAGCTCATGAACCAGATTTGAGGACAAGTATATTACTTATGCTCATTTAGTTGGTCAAGCTATTTCGAATTCTACTCTATAACTCTACCAAAATTATGAATTCCTCGTGTTAGAGAAATTGAAAAGCTTGAACCATGCTTATCTTCTGTCATACATATTGATTTTGATTTTTTTCCATCTGGGCAAGCATCACCGAGTTTCCTTTCCATTTCTTGTCATTTCTGTTTGAATTGGTTCATAGTGGTTTTTGTCTCTTTTTAATAGTTTTATATACCTAGCTACAGTGATTTCATTACTTTATTATGTTTGTGGATGATTTTTCTCAAATCATATAGTTGCATCTTTTGGCGTGTAGAGAAGAGTTGCTATCTATTATCAAATCCTTCTACCAATTAATTAAGGTTCAATTTGATGCTTACATTAAAATTCACACAATTAATAATGCCTTAGACTATACTTAAAGTGTTGTGTTTGAATCTGTTGCTTCACAACCCTCCTGTGCACCTACTCCTCAACAAATTGGAGTGGTAGAGTCAAAATACGGACATCTACTTGATGTTGCACACACTTCATCTTATATCAATATATTCCTAAATTGATCTAGTAAGATGAAGACCATACTGCATGTTTTCTATTCAGTAGAAAAGTTATTTTCCATTTTACAAGGAGCAACACCCCTTTCCGTATTACAAAAAGCAACACCATGGTTTGTCCATAGCTCCATAAAATCTGATCTTCCTATCACTTTAAGAAAAGGTACTCACTCCTGTGCAATATATAATTCCATCTCCATTGTTTATTGTCTATCAAAATTGTCTTGTAATGCATATGCTTATGCAAGAGCACTGGACAATACTGACATTACCAAATAAAGAGGCATTTTGACACCTTGCGTGGAAAGCTGTATAGATGACGTGATGACTGCCACTTGACACTATCATGGTTGGGATCTTGTTGATTCACTTTCGGACGAGAACCTTTTTGGAGGTGTTTACTATGAAAAACAAATACCAAGGCTCCATTGAACACCTCAAAGACAAATTAGTACTCTATATGATGCACTCAAACCTTTAATTGAACTCTCTTTTAGTTGAGGTTAACAATGTATTTTTACACAATATCTAATGGATGAGGACTATATGCAGGCATGATTTTGAAAAACCCACTTGAGGCTCTCGAGGCTTACACCTCAAGGCGAGGCTGTCCTATTTACGCTTTGCGTCTTATGGCACTATTTTCGGGACTGAGGCTTACACCTCAAAATGCTTGAGTTTCTTAGGCTTAGCTGAGGTGCTGACCTTAGTTCCGAATGATAATTCTTGACTGGACAGTAAGGGTTAGGGTACACAATGTGTGCACCCCATATATATATATATATATATATATATATATATATATATATATATATATATATATATATATATATATATATATATATATATAAGAGATGAATTACAGAGAGGTCCTTGTAGAATAGGAAAATAACAAACAGAAAATAAAGAGCTTAATTAAAACACTAGTTAACACTCCCCCTCAAGTTGGAGCATAGATATCAATCATGCCCAACTTGTCCACAAGAGAGAAGAAATGTTTCTTGGCCAGCAGCTTTGTGAAGATATCAACAACCTGATCTTCTGAGTGAGTGAAAGGAGTGCATATATGCCCAGTCAGTGGCAGTCAACTTCAATGTGCTTGGTCCGCTCATGAAAAACATGATTATTTGCAATAAAGATAGTTGCTTTATCATCACAGTGCATAGGAACAGGAGCAGAGGATCCGACATCAAGTTCTTTTAGAAGAGATTGCACCCACAGAAGCTCACAAGCAGTATGAGCCATAGCACGATATTCAGCCTCAACACTAGATCTGGCAACCACATTTCGCTTTTTGCTCCGCCAAGTAACCAGATTACCCCCAACAAATGTGCAATAACCAGAAGTAGATTTTCTGTCTATCTTTCTACCAGCATGGTCAAAATCAGCATAGCCTTCAAAAGAGCAATGACCATGTTTTCTATAGAACATGCCTTTACCAGGAGAGTTATTCAAATATCTTAGAATATGACACAGTGCTTCCCAATGACACTGTTTAGGCTTATCAAGATACCTGCTAACAAGACCAACAACAATAGAAATATCAGCTCTAGTAACAGTCAAATAAACCAGTTTTGCCACCAGTCTTCTATATCTGTTGTTAGGATACAGAGGAGATTCATCATCATCCCAATTCACATTAGGATCAAGAGGTGTGTCAGTAGGCCGAGCTCCAAGCATTCTAGTCTCCTATAGAAGATCAAGAACATACTTGCGTTGTGACAGAACAAGAGCATTAGCAGTCCTGGAAACTTCAATCCCTAGAAAATACCTCAATTTTCCCAAATCTTTAGTGAAAAAATGTTTGCATAAATAGACTTTAGTAGCATTAATTTCAGAGAGATCACTGCAAGATAAAATAATGTCGTCAACGTATATAATAAGAACTACAATACCAGTGGACATCTTTTTGATAAAAACAACATGATCAACATGAGATTTGATGAACCCATAAGTAGACACGGTTGTGATCAGTTTGTCGAACCAGGCACACGAACTCTATTTGAGTCCATAAATAGACTTCTTGAGGTGGAAAACTTTGTGTGACTCCCCCTGAGCAACAAACCCAGATGGTTGCTCCATATATACCTCTTCCTGAAGATCGCCATAAAGAAAAGCATTTTTGATGTCCAGCTGGATGAGGGGCCAATTCAGATTAATTGCCACAGAAAGAAGAACCCGCACAGAATTCAGCCTGGCAATAGGAGAAAATGTTTCAAAATAATCAAAACCATAGGTCTGAGTGTACCCTTTCGCCACGAGGCGAGCTTTCAGGCGTTCAACAACCATCAGGATGATACTTAACAGTGTAGACCCAGCGACATCCAATAGGTTTGCAATCAGAAGGAGGATCAACAAGATCCCAGTGTCAGTGAGAGCTGCCAGTCCAGACCTGAATCTGTAATGCATCATGCACATTCTTGGGTACAGAATTAGCAGATAGAGCAACAACAAAATTACTAAAATGAACACTCAGATGAGCAGTGGAGACATGATTAACGATATTATGAGATGTCCATGATCTAGTACCTTTCCTGAGAGCAATAGGTAAATCTAGATCAGAAATTACCTCAGTAGGGACATGAACTTCTGAAGGAGAAGATTGGTTGTCAATGGGGGGGGGGTCTTGAGAAGGAGTAGGCTGTGGCGACCGATTTCTACTGTTAATATATTTCATATATTCAGCTCTTGTGCAATACCTTGGATCACTCCAAAGTATTCTTCTGAAGGTCGGTCTCCTTGTCGTTCTGCAAAGAGGCGGTCATATATCATGAACTGACGAAGCACATTCTTCTCTTGAGAATAATGTTTCTTTACTGCATCCCAAATCTCTTTGGCAGTAGTGTAGAACATGAACCTCGAGGCAATCCCAGGTTCCATGCTCCCCTACAGCCAAGTCTTCACCAGACTATTATGACGCTTCCATTCAACCTAGCCTTTGTTAGTAGACTCCGGAGGATCAGAATCAACGTGTCTCGTCTTGTCACGTGACTCCAACACTGTATGGACAACATTCATCCATAAGAGATAATTCTTCTCGGTCAGCGTGATGGAAGGGATAGGTGACATCTCACTGTAGATGGTAGATGCCTTGTTGTCCTCCATGATTTAGCGAGAAGAAGAGTGACGAATTGATACACTTCACAGGAAGATTTGAGTGACGGAGAGATACACGTCACGTCACAGAATCAGATGCGTATCTGACGCACCTAATTCTGTGACGTGACGTGTATCTCTCCGTCACTCCCCCAACGGAAATTCCCTAATCACACATGGAGGAGATGTGATTAGGAATTTCCTACGTACCGACGAACCCTTTGGTTTGGGATTTAGAAATCCGTTGGATCAACGGAGGGACCCGACGATCCGGAGAGAGAAAGAGAGGGGTTGCGGCTGCTGCGCCCGCCTTGGGCTGGTGGCGCTATCCTCCCTTGGGCCGGTGGCGCAGCGCGCCTGAGGTGGCTGGCGGCTGGCCGGCCGGCGGCGGCTGATTGACGTCTGATGGCTGCCTCACGGCACTGGCCGGTGGCTGCGCTGGGGACTGCTAGCGACGTTGGCGGTTGGGTAGGGTTAGGACCTTTGCTCTGGTACCATGTGAACTGAGGAGCCGCAATGCAACGTGCAATGCAACGTTGGGAGAGGCAATAGGCCTTCTCCCTTTTTATTAATATGAGAATTGGAGAATTTAGATAGAGGTCCAACAAGATATATAAATTACAAAATAGATTAAATAGCTGAATATATGAAATATATTAACATCTGCGTTGATAAACTATAAGAGGAGTTGTAGCCGTATCCGGTAGCACAATAGTGTAGTACGGAGCATCCTAAAAAAAATCACTACTCGTGAACCACTTTTTAGTAACCGGACTATAGCATCGGTACCCTTTTTGAGTTCGTGAATATCTCAGAAAAATGCATTTTCAGCTCTAGGGGACAACTTGTCTTGAGTAGGACCAAGCAAACGAACAAAACAAGTCGACCCAAAAATCCTCAGAGGAACAAAAAACAATGGCAGATCTGGTTGCAGAACTTGTACATGAATTTTATTTCCAATAACAGAGGAAGACATACGATTTATCAGAAAACAGGCAGTAAGAACAACTTCTGGCCAAAAATGTTTGGAAACATTAGAGTGTAACATTATAGTACGAGCAACTTTAAGTAAATGCCTATTCTTCCTCTCAGCTACTCCATTCTATTGGGGCGTGTTAATATATGTCTTTACTTATTGTCCTGTTATTTTACTTTTCTATTTGGACCTACATGTAATTGTTCCACTAATATATATATCAGGGTACACACATTGTGTAACCCTACACTTTCTCAATTAACTTTGTATCATGGTATCAGAGCAGATCTAGATCTGGGGAGCCGTCTCTCCTTCCCCTCCCTCCCTCCCTTCCTTTTTCTCTCACCCGCCGCCGCCCCCCCGACCGGTCGGCCCCAGCGGCGGCAGCGCCGGGGCGCCGCCGCCGGCCGCCGCAACAGCGCGGGCCGCAGCCGCTACCCGGGCGCCGCCGGTGCTTCCCACAACATCTCGCTCTCGTGGCGTGATCTACTCATAGCCACCCTCTGATCCGCCAGTTCCCCGACACTGGTCTGAAGGTTCGTCTTTGTATCCGCCTCCTGCCTGCCTGTGTAGGCCCTTGAGCCACCAGGTTTTCTGCTACGCCTCAGCGTAGCCCGTATGTAACTGGTCTGTCCAGCCTTTCCACTGTGCCTACTGCCGCCTAGTTGAGGAACTAAGCGGTCGTTTTCTGCCTGTACCTGCTTGTTCTTTCTCACTGTCGGTGTTGGTGCTCTGCCTGTCACGGCGTCTTCACATGATGATCTACGCCGTCAGGTTACTATTGTTAAGCTAGATGGACAAAACTACCAGCACTGGGTCTGTTCTATGCAGATTTATGTTAAATCTCAAGGGAAGCTGTCTCATTTGACGCGTGATCCGCCTCCTATGCCTGCTGCCAATGCCGACTCCAAGGATGTCAAAGCGTATGATGACTGGGTTAAAGATGATTCTACTGTGATGACCTGGATTCTCAATAGCAGTGAGACAAAAATCAGTGTCACCTTACTATACCTGCCTACAGCAAAGCAGATGTGGGATCAGCTTGCTAGTACTTACTCTCACAGCCAGAATCCGAAGAAGGTCTTTGATATCAACAAACAACTGAGCCGTCTACACTTCTCGGGATCTGATCTTACTGACTACTTTTCTACCTTCAAGGGACTCTGGGGAGAATTAGAGGCCTACCATCCCTTGTCTACTGACTTGGCTACCATGCAACGTCAACGCCAGGAGTTGCAGGTAGTTCAGTTTCTGTGTGGGTTACCTGAATCATATGCTGGGGTTGTGGATCAAATCCTTGTCAGTGATCCACTACCCACCCTACAGAGTGCCTTTCAACGTCTACAACGACTGCCGTCATCCTCATCTGAGTCACCTTCTGATATTGACGATACTACTGCTCTTGCTGCTATGTCCGGCTGTGGTCGTGGCCGCGGACGTAGTCGTTCTCACTAAACTCGTCCTCCTCTTGGTGCTGGGAGGGGAAGGAGTTCTTCTGGACGTGGAGCACTCTCTGGTCCTCCCAATGCTGCTCGCCCTCAGATTGGTCAAAGGTTCTGCAGCTTCTGTAGCCGGTCTAATCATATTGAAGAAAAATGCTGGGAGAAATATGGAAAGCCCGCCTGGGCTAATGCATCTTCTGATGCCCATGCTACCTCTGAGGTAGTCACAACCTACTGCTACTGATGCATCCAGTTCAACTACTGCTGACTTCATCCGTTCTGAGGTGGAGCGTCTGTTGCTCGAGCGTACTGGGTCCTCTGGAGCTGTCTCTGGAGCTCATGCTGCTACATATTCTGGTTGTAATACTGCTTTCATCAGTGCCCCTCGCCTAGTACTGGTAATAAAAAATGGGTGATTGATTCGGGTGCATCGTCTCATATAACTGGAAATCGGTCTTTTTTTAAAACCTTATCTAGACCGGTCTCTAATTCTTCTGTTATGCTTGCGGATGGCTCCAAGACTGCTGTAGCTAGGATTGGAGACATAATCTCTCAATTTTTGTTAAAATCTGCTCTATATGTGCCTCGATTTCCACTGAACTTATTATCTGTTAGCAAAATTATACGTAGCTTGAACTGCAGTCTCACATTCATTCCTAGTACTTGTACTTTTCAGGACCTTCGCACGAGGATGAAGATTGGTGGGGGGCATGAAGGACCTGATGGCCTATATTATCTAGATGAATTGAAAAAGACTGACAACTTGGTGCTAGCTTCAACTCTATCTTCATCAGTTTCAGCTTTGCAGTGGCACTACAGACTTGGTCACCCATCTTCTGAGAAATTAAAGCATGTTATCTCTGGTGTAGGAACGCACGGTTTTCAGTGTGAGTCGTGTCAGTTAGGGAAACAGTCTAGAACTGTCTTTCCTAAACGGTCCCAGATTAGCAGTAAAAACATTTTTGAACTTGTTCATTCAGATGTATGGGGTCCGTGTCATGTTCCAAGTTTGTCTGGCAATAAATACTTTATTCTGTTTATTGATGATTTCTCTCGTGCCACTTGGTTGTTTATGTTGAAAATCGGTCTCAAGTGCTACCTACAATTAAATTCTTTTTTGTTGAAATAAAAACTCAATATTCTGTGCCTATTAAAATTCTGAGAACCGACAATGCTTTGGAGTTTGTTCAGAAAGAAGTTGGATTGTTTTGTCGATCTGTGGGTACTATTCATCAGACATCGTGTGCCTATACGCCTCAACAGAATGGAGTTGCAGAAAGGAAAAATAGGCATTTACTTGTGGTTGCTAGAACTATAATGCTGCATTCTAATGTAACTAGGCATTTTTGGCCAGAAGCTTTCCTAACTGCTTGTTTTCTGATTAATAGAATGTCGTCTTCTGTTATTGGCAACAAGGTTCCTGTTCAGGTTCTACAACCTAATGTAACTCTATTTTCTGTAACTCCACGGATATTTGGCTCTACTTGCTTTGTGCGGTTACTTGGACCAAACTACGATAAATTATCTCCTAGAGCAGAAAAATGTATTTTCTTGGGTTATTCTCGTACTCAAAAAGGGTATCAGTGCTATAGTCCTACTGCGAAAAAATGGTTCACGAGTAGTGATATAGTTTTTTTTTGAGGATACACCTTTTTATTCTGCTAAAGGAGATACCCTAGATTCTGATATAATCACAACACCATTGCCTGTCATAACTGATTGCACTTCTGAAACTTCACCTGCTGAATCTACTACTCCACTTATTGTGTATAAACGTAGGAACAGGTCCCAACCTGCTCAAGACCCTCCCATACAACACCAATCTTCTCCTCACGAAGGTCCTCCTGCTGAGGTACATTCTGACTTAGATCTACCTATTGCTCTCAGAAAAGGCACTCGTTCTTGTACTTCTGATAATATTGCTAATCATGTTTCTACTGCACACCTGAGTATTCATGCTAGTAACTTTGTGGCTGCTCTATCTTCTATTGCTATTCCCAAGACTGTTCATGATGCCTTACAAAGCTCAGCCTGGATGACTGCCATGAAAGAAGAGATGACTACTGTTACTGATAGAGGAACTTGGGAGCTGGTGGATCCACCTCCTGAGTGCAAACCTGTTGGCTGCAGATGGGTCTATGCTGTAAGTATCAACCTGATGGAACAATGGAACGTCTGAAGGCACGACTGGTTGCAAAAGGGTATACTCAAACTTATGGAATTGACTATTTTGAGACGTTTTCACCTATTGCCAGACTTAACTCTGTCAGAGTTCTTCTTTCTGTTGCTATGAACTTAAATTGACCTCTTATTCAACTGGATGTTAAAAATGCCTTCCTGTATGGGGATCTTCAAGAAGAGGTTTATATGGAGCAACCTCCTGGGTTTGTTGCTCAGGGGGAGTCACATAAAGTTTGCAGGTTGAAAAAATCTATTTATGGGCTCAAATAGAGTCCTCGGGCATGGTTTGATAAGCTGAGTAAAATCCTGACTGCTTTTGATTTTCTGAGGTCACAGGTTGATCATTCAGTCTTTACGAAAAAGACTTCTTCTGGTATTGTGATTCTGATTGTTTATGTTGATGATATTGTTCTATCTGACAGTGATCATTCTGAGATTCAGGCTACTAAAACACACCTGTGCAAACATTTTGCTACTAAAAATCTGGGGAGGCTAAGATTTTTCTGGGCATTGAGGTATCTAGGACTTCTAATGCTCTTGTCTTATCTCGGAGGAAGTATGTTCTAGACCTGTTACAGGAGACTGGGATGCTTGGTGCACGTCCTACTGATACTCCTCTGGATCCTAATATTAATTGAGATTGTAGATAATCAGGGTTTCAGAGAGCATAGGGTTGCACAAAGTGTGCACCCTCATATATATAACACTGTGACAATTACAGAGAGGTCCATGCAGAATAAACAAATAACAAAATAAATAACAGAATATAGAAAACATATATTGTAACACTCCCCCTCAAGTTGGAGCATAGATATCAATCATGCCCAACTTGTCCACCAGTGTGCAGAAATGCTTCTTAGCCAGAAGTTTCGTGAAGACATCAGCAACTTGATCTTCAGATCTCGTGAAAGGAGTGCAAATTTTACCAGCCAGAACAGACTCTCGAATAAAATGGCAATCCACCTCAATATGCTTGGTGCGCTCATGATAAACAGGATTATTGGCAATGAAAATAGCAGCTCGATTGTCACAGTGCATAGGAATCGCATAAGAAGATTCAATCCCAAGTTCATGCAAAAGAGAGCGCACCCAGAGAAGTTCACAAGCAGTATGGGCCATAGCCCTGTATTCAGCTTCAGCACTGGAGCGAGCTACAACATTTTGTTTCTTGCTCCTCCAAGTCACCAAGTTACCCCCTACATAGGTACAGTAGCCAGAGGTGGATTTCCTGTCAATCCTGCTGCCCGCATAATCTGAATCAGAATAGCCTTCAAGTTTACAGTGTCCAGATTTCTTGTAATGCAAACCTTTGCCAGGTGCCCTTTTTAAGTATCTCAGAATGTGACATACAGCATCCCAATGACACTGTCTAGGTTTGTCCAAGTACCTGCTCAGAAGACCCACAGCAGTAGTAATATCAGGACGAGTAACAGTCAGATAAATCAATTTCCCAATAAGTCTCCTGTATTTCTTTGGCTCAGAAAACATAGGTGAGGTATCATCGTCCCAATCAACATTGGGATCCATAGGAGTATCTGAAGGTCTTGCTCCCATCATACCAGTTTCCTGCAAGATATCAAGTACATATTTCCTTTGGGACAATACAAGAGCACTAGAGTTCCTGGAAACCTCTATACCCAGAAAGTATCGTAATCTGCCCAAGTCTTTGGTAGCAAAATGCTTACCCAAATGAGTTTTTGTGGCATGAATACCTACAGAATCACTGCCTGAAATAATGATATCATCTACATAGACAATCAGAATAATAATCCCTGCAGACGTTTTCTTCGTGAAGACAGAATGATCCACTTGAGACCGTAGAAAGCCAAAATCAGAAAGAATCCTGCTTAATTTATCAAACCAGGCACGTGGACTTTGCTTAAGCCCATAAATAGATTTTTTAAGCCGACAAACTTTATGAGACTCCCCCTGAGCAACAAACCCAGGAGGTTGCTCCATGTAAACCTCTTCCTGCAGATCACCATATAAGAAAGCATTCTTCACGTCAAGCTGTAGAAGGGGCCAGCCAGAATTTACAGCTACAGATAACAATATTCTAACAGAATTCAAGCGAGCAACAGGGGAAAAAGTCTCAAAATAGTCAATGCCGTAGGTCTGAGTATATCCTTTGGCAACCAATCGAGCTTTCAACCGTTCAACTGTACCGTCCGGTTGATATTTGACAGTGTAAACCCAGCGACAACCAACAGGCTTGCACTGAGGAGGAGGATCCACCAGCTCCCAAGTGTCTCTATCAGTCAAAGCTGTCATCTCATCCTGCATAGCAGAAGTCCATGCTGTACTCCGCAGAGCATCCTGAATAGACTTAGGAACAGTAACAGCAGATAAGGCATGTACAAAATCACGCGCCGGAGCAGTGAGATGATCAGTAGATACAAAATGAGCAATACTATGAGACGTGCAGGAACGAGTTCCTTTGCGAAGAGCAATAGGAATATGTAAATCAGATTGTACCTCAGGAGAAGCAGAACCTTCTGGAGGTGAAGATTGGTCGGCTGGGGGGGGTACATGAGAAGAAGGTGCTTTGTTCCTGCGCTGATAAACACGAAGCTGAGGACGAACTGGCATCTCAGTATCAACTGTCTCAGGTACACAATCAGACAGAATCGGCAAGGGTGGTGCAATGAGATCTGGTTGCAATTTGTCTCCCGCAGATGAATAAAAAGGAGTGTCCTCAAAAAATACCACATCACTACTAGTCAACCACTTTCTCGTAGCAGGATTATAACAGCGATAGCCTTTTTGAGTCCTCGAATATCCCAAGAAAATACATTTAGTTGCACGAGGCGAGAGTTTATCAGAAGACGGGCCAAGAAGACGAACAAAACACGTGCAACCAAAAATCCGTGGAGGAACAGAAAACAAGGGTGCCTCCGGATGTAAAACTTGAAACGGGATTTTGTTACCAATAACCGATGAGGGCATACGATTAATAAGAAAACAAGCAGTCATAACCGCTTCTGGCCAATAAGAACGAGGAACATGTGAATGTAACATGATAGTGCGGGCCACTTCTAATAAATGACGATTCTTCCTTTCTGCAACACCATTCTGTTGTGGTGTATAGGCACAAGAGGTTTGATGTAAAGTTCCAACAGTTTTACAAAAACATTCCACATCTTTTTGAACAAACTCCAAAGCATTATCAGTTCTAAAAATTTTAATAGGCACACCAAACTGAGTTTTAATTTCAGCAAAAAAGAATTTTATTGTAGATAGCACTTCGGATCTACTTTTCAACAGAAATAGCCAAGTAGTCCGCGAAAAATCATCAATGAACAAAATAAAGTATCTATAACCAGACACACTTGGTACATTACATGGTCCCCACACATCAGAATGTACTATATCAAAAATATGCCTGCTGCTCATAGAACTGCGCCGCGGATATACCGATCTAGTCTGTTTACCCAATTGGCAAGACTCACACTGGAGACTACAGTTACTCATATCAGGAAATAAATGGCGCAGTTTGTCAGAAGAAGGATGTCCCAGCCGGTAATGCCACTGTAAAGTAGAGACTGATGCAGATAGAGCTGAAACTTCAGTAGACTTTGGCATCGCGTCCAAGTAGTAGAGACCATCAGCACCTTCATACCCCCCACCAATCTTCATCCTCGTGAGAAGGTCCTGAAAAATGCAAGAGCCAGGACGGAATGTCAGGCTACAGTTCAAATTCCTTACAAGTTTGCTCACAGATAATAAATTCATAGGAAAGTTAGGCACATATAAGGCAGATTTGATAAAAGACTGAGACATAATGTCCCCAATGCCAGAAACAGAAGATCTAGATCCATCAGCAACCATAACTGTAGATTTATGAGCAGGTTTAGAGATAAACTTAAACAAAGCCCGATTTCCAGAAATATGGGAGGATGCACCAGAGTCAATCACCCATTTATTATTACCAGATGGAGGAGGCAAATGTGAACTCAAAAAAGCAGTATCATAACCAGTATGGGCAGCATGAGCTCCACTCGTGGATGCGTCAGAAGAGGAACCACCACGCTCCAAAAGAAGACGTTCGACTTCGGCCCGGATGTAGTCAGCAGTAGTAGTGTCCGCAGTGTCTGGTGTAGAAGGATGTGCAGCACCCTCAGAAGCAGCAGTGGAAGAATCAGCAACAGTGTTTGCCCATTCAGGTTTTCCATACTTCTCCCAACATTTTTCTTCAATGTGGTTCGTCCGACCACAGTAAGAACACAAACGGGATCCAGGCGAAGGTCGCGCAGTAGTAGTAGTAGCAGGAGGGGCCCCACGCCCAGCAGTAGGAGAACGACCACGCCCCGCACCAAGGGGAGGACGTCCATCAGAAGAGCGGCCACGACCACGACCGCGACCACGGCCACGACCACCCCAGGCAGCTAAGGCAGTAGAGTCCCCAACATCTGGTGTCGGGGAGGAAAGACGTAGAAGTCGCTGGTAGGCACTCCGAAGGGAAGGCAGTGGATCACCAGCCAGAATCTGATCCACAACTCCAGCATAGGAGTCAGGTAAGCCACTCAAAAACTGAATCAGCTGTAGCTCATCGCGCTGTTTGCGCATAGTCGCCAGATCCGTGGACAAGGGATGATACGTCTCCAGTTCACCCCACAACCCGGTGAATGTAGAGAAGTAATCGGCGATATCAGTACCAGTGAAGGTGAGACGACTAAGCTGTTTGTTGATATCAAACACTTTCTTCGGATTCTGGCTGTGGGAGAAGGTGCCAGCAAGTTCATCCCACATCTTCTTTGCCGTAGGTAATCGGAGAAGAGTCACACTAATCTTCTCAACCGAGCTGTTGAGAATCCAGGTCATCACTGTTGAGTCATCACGGACCCAATCATCATAGGCTTTGACGTCCTTCAAATCAGCATCTTCAGCAGGCTGTGGTGGACCGGCACGAATGAGATGGGAATATTTCCCTTGTGATTTAGCATATATCACAAAGGAACAAACCCACAGCTGGTAGTTGCGTCCGTCAAGTTTGACCGTAGTAACTTGACGACGCAGATCATCAGTCGAGGACGCCATCAGAAAGGCAAGCACAGCAGGCAGGCAAGGCAGGCAGGTAGACGATCACACGGAACCTCTCACATACAGACTACACCAAGGTGTAGTAGAAGACCCGGAGGCCGAAGCCTACACGGGCAGGCAGGTACAAACAACACGAACCGACGAAGGCCCTAGCCGAACAACGTACCGATCTCCCCCGGAAGACTAAACTAGGCCAGATCTATCAACCCGGCAGCGCACCTGCTGTGCGAACAACACCAACGGTTGCTCAAGCACTAGCGGAGCACCAAGCCAGGAGAGTAGACGGACCGGGAGCCGGCGGGAGACGGTAGACTAGGCCAGGGAGGCGGCCGGCCGGCGGGCTGGACCTGCCTCGGCGGCGGCGGCGGCGGGCTACCGCTGCAGCCCCGACGGCGGCGGCAGCTGCTGCTGCTGCCCCCGGCGGCGGCGGCGCCTGCTGCGGCTGCCCCCGGCGGCGGCGGCTCCTGCGGCTGCCTGGGCCGGCGGCTGCTGCTGTCGCCCGGGCCGGCGGTGGGCGCGGGGGGGGGGGGGCGGCGGCGCCGGAGAGGGAGGGAGGGAGAGAGAGGCCCTAGGTCTGGACCTGCTCTGGTACCATGTAGATAATCAGGGTTTCAGAGAGCATAGGGTTGCACAAAGTGTGCACCCTCATATATATAACACTGTGACAATTACAGAGAGGTCCATGCAGAATAAACAAATAACAAAATAAATAACAGAATATAGAAAACATATATTGTAACAGAGATGATGATTCTTCTCCTATGTTTCCAGACAATAAAAAATATAGGAGACTGATTGGCAATATGATTTATCTGACTGTTACTAGAGCTGATATATCTACTGCTGTTGGTCTTCTTAGCAGGTACCTGGATAAGCCTAGATAGTGTCACTGGGATGCTCTATGTAATATTCTACGATATCTTAAGAAATTACCTGGCAAAGGCCTCTACTATAGAAAGCATGGACACTGTTCTCTGGAAGGATATTCTGATTCTGATTATGCTGGGAGTAAGATTGACAGAAAATCTACTTCAGGCTATTGTACTTATGTTGGAGGTTATCTAGTCACTTGGAGAAGTAAAAAGCAAAATGTTGTTGCCAGATCCAGTGCTGAAGCTGAATACAAGGCGATGCCCCACACTGCTTGTGAGCTCCTATGGGTACAATCTCTTTTGAAAGACTTCGGGGTTGAGTCTTCTGCTGCTATCCCTATGCACTGTGAAAATAAAGCTGCTATCTTCATTGCTAATAATCCTGTATATCATGAGCACACAAAGCATATTGAAGTTGATTGTCACTTCATTCGAGAGACTATCTTATCTGGCAAGATCTGCACTCCTTTCACTCGCTCAGGAGATCAAGTTGCTGATATGTTTACAAAGCTGCTAGCCAAAAAACATTTCAACTCGCTTGTGGACAAGTTGGGCATGATTGATATCTATGCTCCAACTTGAGGGGGAGTGTTAATATATGTCTTTACTTACTGTCCTGTTATTTTACTTTTCTATTTGGACCTACATGTAATTGTTCCACATATATATATATATATATACATATATATATATACATATATATACATATATATATATATATATATATCAGGGTACACACATTGTGTAACCCTACACTTTCTCAATTCACTTTGTATCACGGTGTATAAGCACAAGACGCCTGATGAATTGTCCTTACAGAACTGCAGAATAACTCCACATTTTTTTGAACAAATTCCAATGGATTATCAGTACGCATAATTTTCATAGGCATAGAATACTGAGTTTTAATTTCAGCAAAAAAGAATTTAATAACTGGCAGAACTTGGGATCGATCTTTTAACAGAAATAACCAGATAGCATGAGAGTAATCATCAATGAACAAAATAAAATATTTATTGCCAGATAAGCTTGGAATATGACAAGGACTCTATACATCAGCATGCACCAAATCAAAAATAGTTTTGCTACCAATTTGAGTTTTTTTGGGAAATACAGATTTAGACAGTTTGCCTAATTGACAAGCCTCGCATTGAAAACTATGTGAGCGGACACCAGAAATAACACGTTTTAACTTGTCAGCTGACGGATGTCCAAGTCTGAAATGCCACTGTAATGCAAAAATAAAAACTGAAAGTGCTGAAACCAGAGCTGAAGTGCCAATCTGTTTCAACTCATCTAAGTAGTAGAGTCCATCAGGTCCTTCATGCCCCCACCAATCTTCATTCTCGTGCAAAGGTCCTGAAAAATACAAGTACCCGGTGCAAATGTCAGACTGCAGTTAAGATTGCGGACAATTTTACTGACAAATAATAGATTCAGTGGAAAATTCGGAACATATAAGGTAGAGCGCAAAAAAACTTGTGCAAAGATATCACCAATTCCAGATACAACAGATTTAGAACCATCAACAAGCATAACAGTAGATTTGGAACAGGGTTTAGTCAGTATATAAAACAGAGAACGGTTGCCAGAAATATGAGATGAGGCTCCAGAGTCAATCACCCATTTGGTATAACCAACACTAGAAGAAGGAGCACTCAAGAATGCAGAATCACAACCAGAGTAATTGGCCACGTGAGCTCCAGATGTAGCAGCCAATGAAGAGGAAGCACCAATCCTCTCAAGAAAAAGACGTTCCACTTCGGAGCGGATGAACTCAACAGTGGACTTAGTCGAGGGAGCAACAATGACCGTCTGAGAAGTACCATTAGTCGCAACAATTGGCCCACGCAGGTGTGCCATGCTTCTTCCAACACTCGTCTTTAGTGTGGTTGGTGCGGCCACAACAGTCACAGTACCACTGAGCAGCGGCACCTCCAGAAGTATCAACAGACGAGCCACGACCAAGGGAACCGAGACCAGATGAGCCACGTCCCCGTCCAGGAGTAGCAGAACGATTGTCCGGCGGTCGACCACGACCCCTACCACGACCACGACAAGACAGCAACAATAGCAGTGGGATCGATTGTGTCAGAAGACACATCTGATGAGGTGGCCGGGGCGTTGGAGACGTTGAAAGACACTCTCCAAAGTAGGTAACTGATCGCTGGCTAGGATCTGGTCAACCACCCCAGCATATGAGTCCGGAAGGCCGCAGAGGAACTGGACAACCTGGAGTTCCTATCTTTGTCGTTGCATCGTGGCCAAGTCAGTGGATAAGGGATGTAGATTCTCGAGCTCATCCCATACACCCTTAAAGGTGGAGAAGTAGTCAGCAATATCAGGTCCAGTAAAGTGCAGGTGGGACATCTGTTTGTTCAGATCAAACACCTTTTCAGGATTTTTGCTGTGAGAATAGGTGCTGGCCAGTTGGTCCCACATCTCCTTTGCTGTCGGGAGACGAAGTAGTGACGTTGATGGGAGTTTTGCTGCTGTTCATAATCCACGTCATCACAATGGAGTCATCCTTGACCCAGTTTTCATAGTGCTTTTTATCCTTGGACTCGGCAGTAGTAGGCGGATCATCAGTCAGATGGGAATGCTTGCCCTGTGACTTGGCAAAAATCTCCATGGAGCAAACCCAATGTTGGTAGTTGCGTCTGTCGAGCTTCACAGTGGTCACCTGACGACGGAGGGAGAAGAGAGGGGCGGCGGCTGGGGAGAGGAGGGCGGCTTAGCAAACCTACCCCGATACCATCTTGACTGGACAGTAAGGGTTAGGGTACACAATGTGTGCACCCCATATATTTATAAAGAGAACAATTACAGAGAGATCCGTGTAGAATAGAAAAATAACAAACAGAAAATAAAGAGCTTAATTAAAACACTAGTTAACAATAATATCTTATTTAGCCACCACTCTTCTACTTTAAGATTATCACAAACACTTAATCATTATTTACAAATTTTCTTTCAAAGTTTTCTATATACATTGTAGTAAATTATCATCATCTTATTCGATGAAAACTTTAATTACGATTCTCTGAGTAAGATTTTTCGATCTTGGTAATTGAAATTATCTTAATTTGCTACCTTTTCATTTACCGTGTTGGTGAAGTTTCATCCCATTGTTAGCATATTTTGGTTCCTTGTTCCTGCTAACTCCAAATTTTGTTTCCCCTAATTTTTCTTTGTTACTTATTTGGATCTAATAGTATCATTGATATCTCAT
The DNA here is from genome assembly GCA_963693085.1 of Alisma plantago-aquatica. Taxonomy (NCBI): domain Eukaryota; kingdom Viridiplantae; phylum Streptophyta; class Magnoliopsida; order Alismatales; family Alismataceae; genus Alisma; species Alisma plantago-aquatica. The sequence goes on along the minus strand of OY856409.1, from coordinate 1,124,727,494 downwards.
TATTTGCTAGATATTTTTACTATTGTTTGATCTTTAATAATTTGTATTTATCCTTATGAAGATACATGCATAGTTTCTTTTTCTATTTTTTTTGCTTGTATGTACATATTTATTTTATACACACATACATATGGACAATACATGTATATATATTTATTGACACATATTTATTTATTATCGAACAGCTCGTATGTGTTTTGAGGCTGTACGTTTCAAATGGGTTGATGCTTACACCTTGCCTGAGACAAAAACGTCTCGTTACGCCTCACACTTAAACCCTTGAATGCAGAATTGAAAGCTCTAGAGGGGGATGAATAGAACAAATCTAATTTTATGCAACATAAACACGATGAAGGGTTATTGCAGCTTGCTTAAAGAATATTTGCAGTGGAGTGTAAAGCAAGTAATTGTCATGTAAAGCAACCACAAAGGAAAAATGATGTATAATGGTTCCAATTTGAAAAGACGTAGCTCCATTATCTAGTTTTTGCCAACTATGCTTTCTTAACATGCAATTTTATTCACCTTTTCTAGACAAATATATATTACATATACAAGCGTCTTTTGTGGATCAAGACAAGCCTCCTTTTTAGCTCAAGGATAAATGTCGTCCTCTTTAAGTACGTAGGAAGAGCCACCCTCTTGATGAAGATCACAATCTCCTTCTCCACCTTTGGACATAACCTTCTCGTAAGAAGTAGCTGTGAAGCACTGTCACAGTCTTCTCACAAGAAATAGCTCTGAAACAAAGAACCAAACTGTTTTCACAAAGATTGCAATGCAAACCACTATTGAACAAGTGATGGTCAACTCCATAAGATTTAGGTAAGGGTTATATTGGTGAAGTGGATAGTAGAGCTAGGATTAAGCTTAGGCTAACTTGGAAGTAACTGGATGTAGCAAACTAGAGTTCTAAGCTTGAGAGAGAGCGTGTAGAGGCAATGCTCAAGTGTGTTGTGAGTGTCTATATGGCACTCTTTATATAGAAGAAACACTTTAGAATATATAAGATAGTTGTTGTGAGTGTATAGGATGGGTTTAGTGGAAAACTAGTTGTTATAGGATAGTTAGTAGGAATAAATGGCTAATGCACACTAATTGAATGTTTTGCAGAAATGCAGTCAGTCCAATTGTAATTCAATTGAGTTGCATCTTGGAGAATTTGCAATACGATGGAAACACAACCTTGACTTTCATTGGTCTAACAAATACATCATTCGAACTGAAGTTCGACCAACATGCAATTTGGTCGAATTGAAATTCCGTTGAAAAAACAGTCTGTCACAAAAGTCCTAAATTTTGAAAAAAGGTTCAAACAAATTGAGAAAATCATCTACTTATCATAGTGGGTGTATACAAGTATGAAACTAGGTATATGATGGTTTTTGTTTGTTCATCATTCCTATCAAGTAGTACAAATAAACTTATACAAGTTATAATTCTTGATACAATTTGATTTACATACTAAACAGATGTAAGATCTTGTCTACATTCCTTGATCACCTAAACACTTAATGCATATATTAGCAACACAAGTGGAAAATATTTGTATCATTGAAATCAGAGTGTGTATATCCAGAAAGCCAATAAAAACGCCCACAATATATTGCTAGGGAGTGTTCGTAGGGGCATCGCCTACAAAGTGTTGTGTTTTGGGAAAACAAACACGGTCTGTATTTCCCGCTAAAAAGGAAATTGGTTATAAGGCACCTTTTAATATTGTTCATGCGGACATCTGGGGTCCATGCTCTGTTCCGAGTCACTCTAGTGTTAACTATTTTCTGACTTTTATTGATGATTATTCCCGTACTACTTGGTTGTTTTTGCTCAAAGATCGTGCACTGTTTTGGACAATATCCATATCTTCTTTTCTGAGATACAAACTTAGTTCAATAAACCCATTAAAATTTTTCGTACTGATAATGCCTTAGAATTTATGCATAAGTCTGTCACATCTTTTTATTCTGATCGTGGCACTATCCATCAAACCACTTTCCCTTATACTTCACAATATAATGGTGTTGCTGAACGGAAAAATCACCACTTATTAGAGGTTGCTCGTACTCTTCTTCATTATAAAGTCCCTCACCGTTTTTGGCCTGAGGCGGTTTCTATGGCATGCTATCTTATAAACCGTATGCCATCCTTTGTTTTACAGAATCATATTCCTTACTCCATTCTGTTTCCCGATGCACCTCTGTTCTCTGTCCCTCGTATTTTTGGATGTACCTACTTTGTTAAACGTTTACGCCCATGAATGACGAAAATTGATCCTCGCTCCACTAAATGCATCTTTTTGGGATATTCTAGAACCGAGAAAGGTTATCGCTGCTTTGATCTGGTACTCAAACAATGGTTTGTTAGTGCTGATGTGATCTTTTTTGAGCATATGCACTATTTTTCTGATGATGGAGCAACGTTATCCAGTGATATATTGGCACCCACGCCTCTACCAGATATTGTTGAGGACTTGCCTTCTTCTAACCAGCTTGAAGGTCACCCTTTGCAAGTGTACAAACGCCGGCCAAAGACAAGCGCTCCTTCCATGGCCCCTCCACAACCATTTCCTCCTTCTGCGGATGATCAAACAAACATTGAGGTAACTTCTGACTTGCACCTTCCTATCAGCCTGCGCAAAGGTGTTCGCTCCTGCACTAAACATCCTATCAGTCATTATTGCTTCTGTCAATCTGCATAACAGTTTTGCATGCTTAACTTCTGCGATTTCTGCTTATTTATCTGACGGTCACAAGAGCTGACCTCACGGCTGTCGTAGGATTCATCAGCAGGTATCTTGATAAACCCCGACAGTGTCATTGGGATGCTATATGTCACATTTTGCGGTATCTTAAAAGCTCTCCAGGAAAAGGCTTGTTGTATAAGAAGCACGACCACTGTAATCTATCTGGTTTCTCAGACTCTTGACTATGCATCCATAGTCGTTCTGATCATAAGTCAACATCATGATATTGTACATTTGTGGGCGGAAATCTTGTTACCTGGCGAAGCAAAAAGCAGACTGTTGTAGTCAGATCCAGTGCAAAGGCAAAATATTGAGCTATGGCTCATACTGCATGTGAACTTTTGTGGGTCCAGTGTCTCCTGCAGGAGTTTGATATATCCTATTCCAGCCCTATACTGATGTTTTGTGACAACAAGGCCTCCATTTTTATTGCGAGCAACCCCACCTTTCATGAGCGGACAAAACATATTGAGGTCGACTGTCACTTCGTTTGAGAAATAGTCCTTTCTGGCTAGATTTGCACTCCATATCTCCACACTGAAAAGCAAGTTGCGAACATCTTCACCAAGATACTTTCTAAAGCTCGTTTTCAGACTCTAGTAGACAAGTTGGGCATGTTCGACATCTACACTCCAGGTTGAGGGGGAGTATAGAGATATGTTGTGTTTTATTGAGTGTCATGTGCATAGCATGTGCCTCACTTATGTTTTTACTTCAATAGTTTAGTCCCATAATGCTCATCTCTACTTTAGTCTCTAATCCCTTATGTTATATAAGAGACTGTATTGTACACTGGTTAATTCATTCAATAAGCAATTCCCAGTTTATCTATAGTCTATAGCAGAGAATGGTTCATCAAGCTCATCCTTGAATTCATGATATTTACAAGTGACCATTCACTTTTTATTCTCATTTGTAGAATGACTTGATGATTCTTGTAATATATGTTAATGCCATCCTCTAATTAGGAAGTGAATCTCAAGACATCTCCAATTTGAAACAAGCATTACAGGTTAGTCAATACGCGAGTAACATATAAAATCTCATGGGAATGCATTATATAGAATTTTGAGATAAACAAAAGGAGCAGTGAGGAAGGATTCATTTTATGAAAGAGAACATAATCAAAAAAATTCAATGGAAAATGTTGATTTGCTGATGGTGCCACTATCTTGCATTTTTATGGAAGTCAACCTTTTACCTGGTGGTGCAAGAAGAAATCACTTAGGCTGAGTATCAAGCTATGCCCATGCCTGTTGTGATTTGAGTACAGTCAATTTTGAATGAGTTCATACTACCAACAAATCCTTTGACCATCTTGTCATATAACAATCAAGTAGCCATACATTTTTCTGCAATTCAGTCTTTAAATGAATGCACCAAACACAAATAAGTTGAATGTCATTTTGTTAGAGATCACATTGTTGATAAAGATATAGGTTTTTCTTATACGTGTGTAGAGGATTAAGTTTGTGGCATCTTCACAAGCACTTCTCTCCATTATCTTGTAAATAGCAAGTTGGCTCTACATGATCTACACAGTTAGCTTTAGAGGGAGTATTGGAGTTAATGGGCTCTATCTAGGTCATGCCACTTTTCTTCTTCTTTGTATTGTATAATTTCTGTAGTATGCTCCACGTCTCTCTCTCTATACTCTTATATTCCTCTCCAGGCATGAAGAGGTTGTGGTACTCTCTTTATTGTTAACTAAGAAAAGCCAATTTTCTACATCCCTTATGCATGGGACATGAATTTTCTCCTCCCTACGTCAAGTGCATTTTCCTTACTTGTCTGTGTAATCAAAAGGGATATTGATGCTTTGATCCTAACAACAATAATGTTCCTGTTGGTGCATACATTGTCTTCTTCGGAACTTACGTGGCCTTTGAACTCATTTTTGACAATCCCAGTAGTAGTCTCCCACTCCTTGTTGAAAATCCAACTATTCATATCCCTCAGGCTACCACACCATTTTCTGCTATTCTATATCTCTTCTAATAAGTCACATTCATTAGCCACAATAGATATATGCTAAGTGGCAAGCTCCAGTTGCATGTGCTGCCTCCTTACCTTCTGGCACCTCTACTCTTATGTAAGATCTCCCAACTGAGCCTTTCTACAAAGACTCTCTTATTGTATTACAAAAGGACATCCGACATGTATATCCCATATTGCTTACAATATTAGTTCAAGCATCTCCATGTTTATTTTGACATTTGCTATGGTTGTAATTGGAAAGGGATTACATAGGTCTTGTCTTGTCTTAGCTGGAAAAAACCTTTTTGTCAAACACACTTAGATTTGGTCCAACCACCCACGAATTTGAAACTATTGGTTTTGGGCCTTTGGAGTCAGATAATCTTTCACCTTAGATCCCACCTAGTAGCCAAAGGCTCTACACGGACTTTTGGTAATGGGAATTTTTAAGATCTCCCTTGTAAGACTCACCTCCAATAGTTATTTTTTAACTTAACTATTGTCATTCTTGTTTAGTCTCTCTATCAGATATGAAGAACACATTCTTGTATTAAGACATCCATGAATCTTATCTATATAAAGCAATCGCCGCCTTTGTTTCTCAGGGGAGGTGTTCTAAGTTTGCTATCTTTTCAAAACTATAGGCTCAAGAGAAGTATTAAGAGTATGGCTCAAAAAACTAGGTCTATGTTAGTAGCCTTTGGCTTCAATCGCTCTCAACTTAATTCCACAATGCCTAGGAAGCACACATTATCCAAAATAGGTCCAATATACATATGTTGAGAGTTATTTAGGTATTGTTTTTATTATTAGTTTGTAATAAGGGCCTAAGTGTTTTGGCCCATTATGGTTGGTCTTATGTCTGTACGCTTCCTTGTCCTCCTATTTATAGGAGCAGGGTTTCTTCTATTCAACACAACAAGTAGCCGTCTTCTATTATTCCTTATGGTAAAGCAACCACCGATCCCGCGCTGCCTTAAGTGAGAGCGAAAGAAAAAGAAGACAGCCCCTTGCGGGCGGCCGCCGCCCTGTGTGGTTCTTGGCTGTCCACAGGGAAATGATATCTATCACAACAACATCTATATTGCTGCCCGACTCTCAGCCAACCCTTGTCGCTGCTACATGATGCCCAACCGCCAGTCTTGCTGATTTCTCCAGTGCTATGCTGCTGCCAAAAGCACCTACTACTCTCTATCATGTTGTCATCACCTACCCACTACTACTGCTTCCCCTTTCTCATACTACCCACCGCAAACCACGACTGTCAACTCCACCTACTGTCGAACGCCACCCTGCTGCTACTCGTAACTGCTAGCCGCCGCCGGCTCCTTGCTGCAGTCACCGCCGGCTCAGTCTGGCTGTTGATCTCCGCCCGAAGCTTCCGCCACATGACTTCTGCTGCCACCAACCTATGTTGCTGCCTTGCCGCTGCCGCTGCAATAGGCCGCCATCTTTGCCTTCTACGGTCCGCTTTCCCGCCGACACTGCAATAAGCCGTCAGGTGCTTCACAGATAGCCGGGTTCCTTATAATTTTTTTTCTGCCGCTCATGGCTTCTCCTAAAGCCGCCGCCATGCCTTCACACCATTGTCGCCTTGTTGCTTCCCTATTATTGAGTCCTACCACCCCACCCATCTGCGGCTAGCCAACACTCTTCACCGCAAACCAAATAGCCCCACATACTTATTTTATTTCCCCTCAATATTTTTGTTGCCCCTCATATACACTCTACATATTTGTGCTAATCAAATCCAATTTGTTGCCCTACCGGGCCAAACAAATCCCTTTTTGGGTCGACAAAAGATCCATTTATTTTTCTATCCGGATCTATTTAGTCGGGTTGTTTTCTACCTTGACTTGTGTTATCGGTTACCTCCTACACAAACCTTGCCTCTACCATTGTTTTGACTCTCCACGCCAACCGCTTTTTGACTCCTTCCGTGCTTGGTGTGACGGGGAGAATAGAGGATGAAGTGTAGAGGGGAGGGATGAGATGGAGGAGAGATGAAGAAAAAAAGAAGAATTGTACTGCTGCTTCATGCCACATTTACTACTGATATATGGATTCTTCTGATACTATGTGATGCTTTCTGCTGATATTATCGCTTATTCGTCATCTACCTCGACTGCTGTTATGAAGTTACATACTGGGACATCATTCTTGCTACTTGTGCTATGATTATCACATTTTTCTTGCTGCTATGTGCTTTTGCACTTTGTGTTGTCCGTGTTTTATTTGCACGTTGACTTTGTCCTGTGGACCAACACTCTCTGGACTTTGACGTCTGTTGCTACTGTGATGGATATTCTATGAAGAGGGAAGATGATGAAGACTTTTGTTGCTGACTTTACATAGAGCTTAGTCTACTGGAGTTATTTATTGCTTGCTACTCTGCCTACTGGTCTTCTATTTGCATACGTCGTCGACTTTTGCTGCTGTGCGTCAACACTCTATGGCATGTTCGTGTTTTGACACGTGGACTCTCTACTTGACCGTGCCTTGTTTGCACGTCGACTTTCTACTTCTGTGTTGCCATCACTCTCTGGCTCGTTCGTGCTCTGTTTGCACGTTGACCTCTACTACTGTGATCCAACACTTTCTAGACTCTGGTGCAACGTTAGCTACTGAGATGAAGACCATGACACTCTACTACTACTTCTGCTCCAGATGATCGAGAAGCTTTTATGACCTTCTTGCTTGGAGCATCTACATGAAGGGGTGCTTTTTAGTTGAGTGCTTTAATGTAATATTGAGGGGGAGAAAAATTATGTATGGGCTTGGTTTATCTTTTTTGTTTTGTTTCTTTGTTTTCTAGTTTGACTCTCTATTTGCAAGCTGATTTGAGATTCTCCCAACTTCAGCTTGAGGGGGAGTGTTGATAGTTATTTAGGTATTGTTTTTATTATTAGTTTGTAATAAGGGCCTAAGTGTTTTGGCCCATTATGGGATTAAGAGAGAGATTCCCCCCCCCCCCCCGCTCCCACACCCGTGGCAGAGGCCGAAACGCCTGAGAGGGTGGTAAATCAAGGCGGCAACTGGGATTTGAACCTGGGTCCCTTCATGAGGAGACACCGTGTTTTGGCCCATTATGGTTGGTCTTATGTCTGTACGCTTCCATGTCCTCCTATTTATAGGAGCATGGTTTCTTCTATTCAACACAACAAGTAGCTGTCTTCTATTATTCCATAACATACATGACACATATTGGTTACTATTACTCCTTGGAAACACTTGGATATGTATTTAATACTTCTCTAGGCCTATCTAGATTCCATTCCATTTTTTAAAGGTTGGATTCTTTGTGGATATGGCCGAGATACTTCGTAGACACTACATGACCTATATTTCTAGATGTGTACATATTTCTGATAAATTGTTGGTATGTGCTTATTGTTACCATTGATTAATATTTACTTTTGGCTCAAAATAAAGCTCAAGTGTTTTGGGACTACCATGAAGTCAATGTGTATGGGATTATGGATTTATACAACATTGTAATATAAACCAAGTTATTTGTTACTTATTTTTAATTTCAGATTCTTGAGACTATTCTAGTATCACGATAGTTCTAAAACTCTTTGGCTTGCAAATTATAACATGAAGTCGGAGCTACAATGAAATTATGTTGAATATAATTTAGATCTGCACGATTTTATAAACTTAGTTCTTATTAGAATAAACTCCTTCTAGACTTTAGATCATATGTATGGTCAATGGGCATAATTGATTTCAATCGATTATGATGCTAATTCAATTTTGTGTACATGTCCTAACAATATCTCTTATGGCTTCACCTTTGTCAGAATTTCTAGATATTGTTGTCACTTAGTTCTTGTTCTTTTTTCTCTTCACATGAGTCATATAATCCAACTCCTTGAACGGGTTATTTGTTTCTACCGTATGGTTTCTGATCTGCACTAAATTTCTATCTTTATTATACAACCGTTCTCTCTCTTGTCGAAAGGTACATGTCTCTCAATTCAATGTGATCATCATGCACCTCTGTAGAAATATCTGATTATATTATCCAAAGCATGAAAGGCAATAGTGAATGTTGTTACAACTATGTTACCAAAGAGTGCATGGGCTCATATACTAGGGCAAATCGTACTTGCTAAAGATTCCATGCAATGAGATCAAAATTTGCCCAAAAGTCACCTCTGAACACCTATGTGAAATGCAAAAGGTTGATCATGAGGTCAAACAAAGATTCAAAAATGTCATGTCCAAGAAGAGTCACTTTCATTATATTTATATTTGAATGAAATTACCCGACTCAAGTCCCACAAAGCCCTTCCACCAGAAATCTGACCTTTTACTGGTCTAGATCACGGTTCTCTTCCACGAATTCACACAGACTTGACCTCAAAAAAACTCATGCAGCGTCACACGTGTTGATATAGCGAGCATTCAGTATCATTGACAATACTGCAACAGTTCCTCCATTCACCCTCTCAATAAGGAACTCCATAAATTCATATGGACAGTGCATGGTCTTAATTTGCATTTTTATGAATAAACATATTGGCATAAAATGAATATTTCTTTCTCGTATCCACTGCTGTACCCATATCCTATATTTGAAAACAAGAACACCACATGCTGTGTCCCAACCCATATCGTCTCCGCGCTTCATAGCTCAGTGCTCCTGAGAGTCAAAGGCACTTCACAAAAGCACTAGTCCGCTGCTCATAAAGAAAGCATGGTATCTAGCATTTTATTATAGATATATTGACGTATCCATCTTCCAGAATGGTTTAGGCCTTTAGGGCATTACTGAAATACAAAGTTCAGTAACATCCAGATTATTCAGGACTAAACTTTTAACAAATTTTCGATTTTCAAAATTTGGCACAAGTTGGTTACTTGGGCCATGGTTGTTTTGCTGCATTTGATCATAGTGGATTGCATTCGTGAACCAATGATATAAAATCTATGCTTATTTGACTGTAGTTGTAATATGAAGCAAATCCTGCATTTCGTTCTCCAGTTCAAATCTTGTGGACGCTGCTATTTATCATCTCTTCAGCGTGTTTTGCGTTGACACCTTACGTCAGAAAGTCAGGCCTCCCGTACTTACCGGTCACTACCAAACATAAACGTTCGCCTTGCAGATTTCTTTTTGACTAATATCTTCATGAACCTGGATCAGGTGGATTTTGGAATTACCGTAAACTGGTTGAATCCTATAATCCAAATGTACCCTTAAAAGGAATTCTTACAAAATGTTTGAAACTTATTGTTCTTGATCCAAAGAGAAGCTGAACTAAACAGGCTATCGAAGTTTGGGTCTTCATAATTCCCGTGAATGATTCAAAACAGTATCCCTCTCTATAGGTAGAATCGCACAGGAACTGTTGAATTATAGCAGCCAAATTAGGAAGAGCTGTGACCCGTGCATGGTTGTTTTCAGTAGTGTGTTACTTCTAATTGATATTTTCTTTGATAATCCTCTGATTTAGGCGTAGAAAATTAAAGTACTTCTCAGGCTCTCTGTACAATGGCTATGTGGAGTTTAACTGTACCTTTTGTTTTGCCATAGGCTGATGGATTTCAAGCGGTGGCTAGAGTAGGAGTGCAGGCTACTCACCGTGGTTTGCTAAAAGACGAAACTGTGTTTCAACTCCTGAGGCAGTGGCTTGGGATTGGTCAGAACTTATCAATTCCATCGTCAACTTCAAAAGTTGTGGATATATCTCCACTGCCCAACAGCATTTACATCTAAACGGATATCCACATTGGAACTGGTGCATGTAAATTTTTATGATAGAAGTATTTGTTTTATATTTTCTGTTTTCTTGAGAATGTAAATATAGGTGATGTATGAAGCGGCTCATATTTGTAATTGTATTACATCCAAGTTGATTTATAAACAATAAAAACCTTCCTTTCGAGGGAAAACAATATACTTTATCAAAGAAATGAAAGAATGTTTCATGCAGCTTTCATGACATATTCACCCTGCTGATTGGTATATGAATAAATAGTACTTTGAGGATGATATCGCATAAGTAAAGCAAAAGTGCAAGAAGTCGCCAATAGGCGCTAAATTTACAAGGTGCTTATGAAAACCTATTTAGGGTGTCATTGTTCCAATCAATCCGCCAAAGTTCTAAGTCCCGTAAAGTCGGTCACTCTAACGCCGCTTATATAATATTTGGGTATGAACCACCACCGCCATTCTGTGTAGATGTCACGTCCGTTGGGTCCCCCTTAGTAGGTGATGCTTCCCCTAAAGCTCAACAGTGTCTCGTTCGTGGGATCAGTGTTCATCAATCAGAAGTACTGACAGTCGATTCAATCATTGTCTATGAAAATTATGACATCTAAAAGATATCGGATTTCTTGGTTTTCGGTCTTGCATATGTCTACACTTTGTGCGGCCACTATTCAACGGAATCCTGTATTGAGTAGTCTCTCCAGCGAGTAATTCTAGTTTGCGACTGTTTTACACGTGCGGTTCGTTATTCTTGATAAATGTCGATTTTCTTTTCTTGATCCAATTCTAGGTTGGAGTTTCTTCTGGTGTCCAATCCAATTTGGAGATTAAAGTCGAAGATATCTACAAGATTAATTCTACGATTCATCCCATTTTTTAAAGCACACGAAGCAAACAAAAAAATATTATTATGGTTCTTGAATCATAATATATATATATATGTATATATATATATATATATATATATATATATATATATATATATATATATATATATATATATATATATATATAAGATGAACAGATTAGATTTTTGAAAAAAATATTGCAACATGAAAAACTACTTGAGGGTATTTTACTCCGAATATACTCGGCCTAACTCTTATATATATATATATATATATATATATATATATATATATATATATATATATATATATATATATATATATATATAAACACACACACACACATTCTAGTTTGCGACAGTTTTACACGTGCGGTTCGTTATTCTTGATAATTGTCGATTTTCTTTTCTTGATCCAATTCTAGGTTGAAGTTTCTTCTAGTGTCCAATCCAATTTGGAGATTAAAGTCGAAGATATCTACAAGATTAATTCTATGATTCATCCCATTTTTTAAAGCACACGAAGCAAACAAAAAAATATTATTATGGTTCTTGAATATATATATATATATATATATATATATATATATATATATATATATATATATATATATATATATATAAGATGAACGGATTAGATTTTTGAAAAAAATATTGCAACATGAAAAACTACTTGAGGGTATTCTGCTCTGAATACACTCGGCCTAACTCTTATATATATATATATATATATATATATATATATATATATATATATATATATATATATATATATATATATATATATATATATATATAGGGTGTTCATTCATTGCCCGCGCGGGTAGCATGAATTTTCGCTACCCTACAGCCAAAAAATTAACTCTCCTAGCTAAGAAAGTAACTCTGCTGTAAAAAAAAGTAACTATGGTGTCAAAAAAATAACTCTGCTGGCCAAAAAAGTAACTCTGTACAAAATATACAGCAGATATATATAAGGACGGGTTTTTTGATTTTGGAGGGACAAATGATATTATTTTTGGCTCAAATTTTTTGGAGAGCTAGACAAAATAGTCCTCTACAATTTCGAAAAATAAATTTGAAAAAAAAGTGATCGAAAGGGTGGGCGGGTAGCTACCCGCGTGGGCAATAAAGATGGGCCCATATATATATATATATATATATATATATATAGTCAGGCTTGAATACACTCGAGTGTATCCGGAGCGGAATACACTCAAGTAGTTTTTCATGATGCAATATTTTTTTTGAAAATCTAATCCGTTGATCTTATTAAACCTCTTGTGAACAACTCATACGAAAAATTTGAGCACATTTGGATATGTATAGCTCATGTTATGAAGACTGCAAAAATTATGCATTTCAAATTAGTTTCGCGCGTCGATTTTGTTGCCCTTGGATGAGTGACTTACACTCATCCAAATGGGCTCAAAATTTGTATGTAGCCTATTTATAGTATGACGGTGAAGATCAACGATTTATATTTTGCAATTAATAGTCTTGATATGCAAACACACTTGAGTGTATTCGTGCGATCCGTACACTCAAGTGTATTCTAGCCTGACTCTCTCTCTCTCTCTCTCTCTCTCTCTCTCTCTATATATATATATATATATATATATATATATATATATATATATATATATATATATATATATATATATATATATATATATATATATATAGACACACACACACACACACACACCATATATAAACAATCTAAGTTGAGGGTGTACATTTTGAACTTCCCGGAAAATCTAGTTCGTATCTTGTTAATCTACCATGTTTTGGATGACAATCTAAACTTCAAAAACACATTACTAATTTTTCCATGTAAAGAAGCATGCATTAATATCCCAAAGTTCAATGTAAGATCAAATGAAGATTAATTTATAGGAAAGTTGGGTGTAACTACGTGCATTTTGGAGAGAACCTGTAGTTAACCATTTAATATTGTTCTTCTTTTATCAAAACCAACCATGATAATATCTTGTTTGATAGTTCACCACAACATGGTTTAGAGTATTTTCCTACAATGCATGTTTCTTAAGATTTGTTTGAGTTAAGATTGAGAGGTTACTTCATTCAATAAGATTTCGTGTCTGTACCCGCCTATGTATTTCATATTTCAGTGTGTGCCTAGCACAAGAAATATTCATCAAAGGATATCATGCTTATACTATTGCTCGTCAATAACATACAGTCCACTGCACTTTTGGGAAGTGAGTAGAAGAGCCACATGGGAACATAGGTGAATGTTATTCAATGCTAAGTTGGTTGATATCATATAGATACAGATGACGGTGGCAAGTAAGGGGTAAATATGAAATATAAACTCGAAAATGACTGTATTTTGAGTGGTATATTCTTGCCATTGTTGTGAGAGGATAACTTATATCCAATATACATTGTATCTATATGTGGTGATACTAATGCATGGAATAAAAAATGAAAGACATGAAATAACATTGTACCCAGTTGGATGGTTTGTGACAATGAGGTTAATCGATTTGCATAGGTGTGGAGATGAACATAAATTGTCATTTTAGAAAACAAGCGAAACACCTTTTTGCAAGTTGATAAAAAATAATACTAGTAACAAGAAATTCCATGTGATAATACTAATATTGTGAGCTTGATAGTCATGTATAATGATAAGAAATTGCATATTCAGATTATTTTCGGATGTAACGATTTGAAATGCTTATTTGAGCTTAAATCTAATCCAGGTTCATTGATATCATTAGAATATCTTCAGGTTTCAACCGTGTAGAAATTTTGTGGTTCTCAATAATACCACTACCACTTACCTTTTTTGAGGGACCCACAACTACATATTAACATGTGTTAGGCTTTATGTAGTAAGAATCTAGAGTGCACATTAGGAATGAAGATATAAAAAAATACTGAAAAAATAATTTAATAGATTCTTTTCAATTCCTTCATACTTTCATAGTACCCATAGATTGCACTAATCACTTTTGTTAGAGAAAATAGATATGTTTATTACATCAAACAACACAATGTGAAAATACCGTACTTAGTAGTGGACAATGTTTTGAAAAAAAGGAAAAATTGGGCATCCCAAAGAAAAGCCGTATTATGTAAAAAGAATGTTTATGAAGGAGTTATGTAGTTAACAAGATTCTTCCATAAAATCATGGAAACACATAAGTTACAGTTTGATAACAAACAATACTGTATCTCATTTACAATGGCAAGACATACATCCAGAAGTAGTCAAACTACGATAGTTTCAGGATCATGAACACATAAGAAATCTTTAGGAAAGGATTCACTTAATATATGCAATATGAATTGCGAAAATCAAACTTTCAAATATGGTTTCATGACCGTAAGCTTGACTATGGATAATATTCTCCAATGGAAGGCTTATTAAGAAGTACAAAGATGTGAAGACATATTTTTATATTTAATGAATTAGAAATTTTTTATGGTTGGGTATCAGGGAAACTATTTGATGAATTCTAGATGATGATGGTCCTGATTCAATATCTCACTTGTTATGAGATGAGTTCAATCGTTCAAGTTATAGTATTGAGACTATTGAAGGGGATGCCAGACAATCTCATATAATACTTTTGGTACATCAATGATAATTTTTTTATCCCCTTTTATTGTAACAACTAGGATTTCAAAACATGCTCTTGGAATATTTCTTGGCGTATTCTCTTCTGTGATGATTTTGCATTGATTCATGGAAGTAAAGCTGAAGCCAGAATCTAAACTAAACATGAAAAATGCTCTATAATCCACATATTTTTTCAGAGTGGTATAATTAGAGAACTTGAAATGCAATTTAGACCAGTCCATAAGATAGAAGGAGGTGGTTCCAAATTATAAAAAGTTAGCATGCAAAAAGTGGGTCATCATTTACTTGATGTTTATTGCTCATGTGGCAGGTGAGGTGAAAAGATGATGACTACATAGTTGGGATATATGAGTGTAACAATGATATTATGTGGAACATAATATTTGATGTAGTTGAAAAGGTAATCTCTAAAACATGTTGACACCAAGAAATAGTGTCGTAGTGAATGTCGAGTTCTCATGAAATAAGATGTTCACAAGTTGAATGTGGCAGAAATAAGAATTCTAACATGGGCACGCTGGAAATATTTTGGGAACTTAATAGTTTAATTGACTGTAAAATAATGGCCTTAGATGATTTAAGTATGAGTAGTTAAGTAGAGAATTGTGTAAGTTTAGAGTAATGAAATTGATTTAGATGGAGCTAAGGGGGAGATGTAAGTACAAATTAGCTTTGAGAGATAATAAGTAGGTCAATGTTTATGACTCAAAATAGAGATAAATGTAAAAGCATGCTTGACATGGTCGACTGTGACATGATTGTTTATATTACCTTTCTTAGAAAGAAGGTTTATAAACGTTAATAGTGTTTATATGTTAACTTTTATGGAACTTTCTTAAGGGTAACCTGACCTTCATTGTGCCACATTCATTAGAGGAATGTTCTATCAATGAAATTATAACCTATTATGATGATGGTGTTGATTGTCTATTTGTTCCTAGCTTTCATATGGTCTTTACCTTAGGTGCAAGAATAAATATAAGGTACATTTTAATATATATTTTTCATGAATTAATATATTAACGAATTTCACATCTAGCATTATATTTTTTTCTAAGCATGAGGTGTTGACGATACCCAGTGCATATACATGTGAAGTGAAACCTTAAAAGTTTATATACAATGAGATTTTATGGATATTAGAAATATACATCATTAATAAGTAATTAACTTAAATAAGGTATACATGTATATTTACAAATGAATAATTTTTTCTACTCATGATTAATACTCCAAGAGCATCATCTTACTTCTCGAATAGATATATAAGTCATACAACACTGACTATGAAGTCTTTGAAACTAATTAATTTTATTTTACATGTGTCAATAAACTTAACAAAAAGAAATATGATAAGTGCAAAAACAAATGCACAACTACATGTTCTAGATACATATTATAAAGAGTGCATACATGATATCGTGAAGAATGTGTCACTGACTATGTGAATTAGGAACAATTAGATATGTCATACATGTTCCAAATATATATTGGAAAAACACACTAGAGGATTGAAAAATATGTCATATCCATTCATAGATAATGTTTCCATGCTTGCCCAAGTTCACTAGCATACATTCTTGGACATCATTTTCATCCTTGTTCATTTCTATGTAGGAAAATAAATGTATCCATTCTACCACAAAGGTATTGTTGGTTTAAGACTACACCATACTCTCCATCGCATAAGGTGCAAATGCAGATTGTGTGAAAAATTATGGGTCCTAGTGATTGAGAAAAACCCAATCCTCAATTTAACTTGGAAGATTTCTTTCAGATCATGAGTTCAATAGTATGTAAAAAATTTGAAATGAACTAATATGGAAAATTTTGGGCATCTATGAGCTAGTTAACACATGATTAAATCTATGTAGTTAGATGATAATCTACTACATGCATTATGCATTGATTATGAAACAAATCCTCACTATCATGTTGTACTAAATCCAAGTAACTTTAGTTAAAACCTCCTATGGTTTCATGATCTTTCCTATCACCTTGATTTATACACACACACACACACACACACACACACACACACACACACACACACAGATATATATATATATATATATATATATATATATATATATATATATATATATATATATATATATATATATATATATATATATATATATATATATATATGCCATTCATTCACTACCAACATGGGTAACTAACTTTAGTTACTCGTAGATCTATTTTGTAATAGAAATGTGCCTATTTGTAATGAGACAGACAACGTTTGTAATGAGATGACCAAATTTATAATACAAACCTCATTTTGTATTACAACATAAATTACTATCATAAATATCATTTTTACTTTAATAAAACGTGCAATACAAAATAAGTGTTTGTATTACAAATTTGGCCATCTCATTATATGTCTCATTACAAATAGGTACCTTTCTATTACAAAATATATCCACGGGTATTTAAAGTCAGCTACCCGTACAGGTAGTGAATATATATATATATATATATATATATATATATATATATATATATATATATATATATATATATCCAAGACCTGCCCACGATGGATACATTTTCTTTTAGATTTGTATCTCATTAATTATTAGTTGTATAATATTAATTTAGTGGCATTTAATTTTTAGATATGAAAAGACATCTTGATGATGTAAGGTTTTTTTAATCATTGTTGGGAATCAGTTAAAGGAAAACACACCAAACAAAAGAATTTCTTTCTCTAAGATGTCCCACAACAGTCCACGTGAAGCTATAATCCAAAATATGCTATATAGCCTATACAGTATTAGCACAAATATCTAAATATCATGAAATAAGATGAAGAGCATTTTGTATTCTTTGGTCAATGTCAACCATCATGTCTTTTGCTTCATGTACCTTTATGGATTCCATGTAAATAGATCTATAATCTTTATCCATGCATACTTATACTGTAAGATAAGGTTTTTAGAATCCTTGTTATCCATGTCTCAAGTGTAATGGTTATGGTTTGTCAAAAGACCTATTGTATACCATGAATAGGGGCCACCCACATGCTTTTATATATAGAGGGGGGTTAAGGATCATAACCTTATAAAGATTCTACGTTTGGTTTAACATGTTATCAATTTGATCAACTAACAATTTAGTTAGATATTCAAAATAATGTTTAGGTAGGATGTTAGGTACCTATTAAAACTGAGCATCATGTTGGGATAATCGACATGATCAAGTATGATGATGGTTCCATACTAAGAATCAATCATCATTAAGGGACTCCTAAGTTATTCAAAATTCATCATCGCCAAGGCACATGTAGTAAAGAGATCTTTATTAGGTATTTTGATAGATTTAATAATCATGAATTACATCAAAAAGGTTAAGACATATATATATATATATATATATATATATATATATATATATATATATCTATATCCCTTTGTGGAAGGTAGACCCTAGATTGATGATACATTTTTGCTTGAAATGCACATTGGAATGAATTTCATTCTTTTGAGGTGATCAACTTCCCATGTTAGGTCACTAGAGTATGCTTTGATCAAGTCACAGTTCACCAAAGTACCATCTTATTTGTGATGTTCCATTTTCCAGATTATTTTATGGTAAAATTAACTCCTAATTATAAGAAGAATTGAAATATATAAATTCCTATGTGTATTTTTTTGTTGGGAATCCCTATAGTGTCTTATTACATTGTCGTTAAGTCTATAATATGTGGTATATATTCACAATTAATGAGTGGTGCATATCAATATATTTCCACCATCATACTAGAAATCGATCGGTGATTGGCTTGACCTTTACATGACCAATGTTTCTATGGAATATATTTCTTTGTCTAGGATATTCAAGTTTAACTTTAGTCATAGACAAGTTTTCAAGAGTGATGGATTAATAGTCATATGGTTATTTATAAGTTATGATATCTTAGTCTAGAATTTTGTCAATGAATAAGTGAAGTTAGGGTGCCACACTACCTTATAATTTATTTTGATTTAGAAAAAGATGCAACACTTTTGTTCAATTCTGATTTTGAAAAAATATGTTATGAATTCAATTCAAAAAACTATTATTCACTATATCTAAACTAAGTGGAACAAATCATGTCACATAGATCTCTTTTACCATACACCCTCACCTAACATGATGTCAATATCTTAACCATTTTGTGGATGTGTTGGTCTGAATGTTACTCTTGGAATTTGGAATCAAGAGTTAGTGTGCCTACTCCATTGACATCGAGCTTGATGCGTAGTTGGCTAACCCTTATTCATATGTAATTTTTTTTCCATGCATTATATCCTCCTAATTGCTATTTAATACTTACTTTAAAGAGGTAAAGGGGGAACACCCTCCAACCTTCCTCTTCAATTCCTCCCCTATCATCCAAATTATTCAAGGTAACTTTTTGAACCTATTAGGTCCAAGTATCCTAGGGTTCACTTAGGTAACAGGTCTCTAAAGGATTACAATCTTGATGCATTGTATCTCTCCTAGATAAGTGAATTTGTTTTTTGAAGTAATATCAATTAATACCTCATTGTAGTTAGATGATACACATAACTGGTTTCAATGTTAAATAAATATGTAAGACATTGAAAACTTTTATTATGGAAAAGTTGAAGATGTCTAGGCCTAAGTTACCATTTTTGAAATAAAGTAGTATGGCAACAAACTCTAACGTATGGGAGTGAGACACCTGAACTTCATTTAGTCATGGTACTAAATGCTACACTAAGATATACCAACTGATATATAATTTTATGAACTCAAACACAACTCTTAATTATTCCTTTCTAAAGTTAAGGGGACACGGTTACTACAGAAATCAAATAAAATATGAATAAGTTTTGTTTTACAAGTGAAAAGTAAAATGCTTATACAAATATGCAATATATAACTGGAAAACGAGATGCAACTATAAAAAATAGCATTTTTCTCTCACTCCCAAGTACTCAAGTGAATGAGAGTCCTAAGGACTAAATACTATAATTCTCATTATTATCACCACATTCTCAATTAGTTAAACCTTGGCTATGACTTTTTCTATGGTTTCCGCTCAAACTCCTTATCTTGACTTAAAAGTGTATTTACATAAAGCATGATCTAGTGGAATAACAAGTGATATCTTTCAATCTATAAAAATAAAATGACATATAATATAGCGTAATTATTTTACATCTAATAATAAATATTGAATTATAATATAAAAATTATATTCTTTAAAAAATATTTGACACTTAAAGTTTATTAACATAAATGAAGTGGAACTTTGAGTTAAACATAATTGAAGAGTCACAATATATCTATTGTATTATAATCTAACAAATTAAATTTTTATTAATCTATGATTTATTTAATTTATATTGAACTTGATTAGAATCTACCATCTAAGTCAAATCCATCGAACCAACCTAGATTTCAAAATGAAATTAAATGGTACAATTTATGTGAACTAATCAAATACATATGTTACTCTAGTTTATCACATAAACTTATACATAGTATATGCAATCTTATTGGGATGAAGTAGTAAAAACAGAAATGAAGGACACTCTATTATACACTTTAGATAGAAAAATACTCAGATTTTATAGTCAGTTCTGAATGAAACAAAGGATCAACTCATATTTATGAACTAAAGTTAGGTTAGCCTACTATCAAATCAGAGTCTGTCATCTCTACTTAAAAGAAAAAAGAAATGGAAGAAGAAAAAAGTCATGATCAGAAGATGGATGATTGTATATCTTAAAAGAAAACTAGGATAGAACTTAAATGAAAAATTATCACTAGGATAAGAAATAATATTGAAAAATAATGCCTAATATTAATAATCTTCCATTTTAATATTAAATCACCAGAATTTCCACTCTAAGTTGTTTTGCCTTGAGAAAGGATGTATTATGATATAAACAAGCCCCATGTCAATTGTCATAAAAAATGATACATATCTTAAGATATTACTCAAACAACCCCAAATGTAGGTTTAATTATCATCATGTAGAAGTCAACTGACTTCCATACAGGTGAACTGGTTTACTAATATTGACTTGCTAAAAATTAGTCAATCTTCCACTAGGTCATTCGACCCTCTCGGGTAGATGATGAAGGGAAAACTCATCTGAGCAAATTGAGCTAACTTGTTAATGATCCTATTGGCTTGTCAACATGTAGACTACAACATTAGGATGACTTTTTCTTGACCAAGTACCAAAGAGTCTTGATCAAACCTTACTCAACTAGATTGAAAGTTATTAGGTTTTTTCATATGTGGGTAAAGTAATTCAACACTATAATAATAGTTCATCACAAATCAATACAACCTTGTTAAATTGCATTCAAATGCACTTTGAATTAGTTCAAACCAAAACAAACCTATTCCATGTGTAACCTAGTATTATAAGTAAATTCTAAGACTCTCTTGGATTCTTATCACCAAAAGGTGAAACATATAATCAATGTAACCATGATTTCTAATTCCAACTAAAATATGTTGGGTAGGCAATGTTAAATACCAATGTACATTCCACTAACATTGAATATTTTTTTAATATGAATATAATGAAGTATGAAATTGATGTTTCTCTATAAAACCTAACTATGTGAGATATTTTTTGATGAAAATATAAATATCTATGATTTCAATTATAACAAAATAGAGAAGAAGTGACATTATGGTTGCGTAACCCTAGATTTCTCATAGAATATTATAATATTTTATTGTAAGAAAAAAAAGTCTTATTATCTTCACAAAAGAGAGGATTATTATTATACATATCTTACTACACTTCTATATCATTTTTAATTTCATGATTTCCCCATACAACCTATACTAATGGGATATCCTGCAACTTGAACTTGTGAATGTTTCTATCGATCATTCAAAGGGTCCATCTACATAAGAGATATCCTCATGATGATTTTGTTATTCATATAGACTCTTATTTTTCATTGGGTAACATATTAAGAATAAAAAAATAAATGATCTTATCAAATTTTCAACTCAGTTGGAAATTTCAATATGTAAAACACAAGATTGATCCTCTAACCTATGCTTACAATTTGGGAAATCACTCCTTGCAGATAGATGCATTTTCCTATACCTAGGCTGTCCCTTAACCACAATATATACTCATAATTGTCTCAATAATATTTCAAGGGAGTACAATACAACACTTAACAGATTCACCAACCAATTAAGCATTGTTTTTAGAAAACCACAAATCTAACATACTAGATCTCAAACCCTACCCTAGAAGTTTGATCTTTTTGGGCTTAACCAGACAAGGTTGGGGTTAGACCTAAGAGATGTTTGGTATAACTCTAATGAGCTAATGCATGTATAAATCACCTTAATTTAATCTAATGTTCTCACATTAGTCTTAGGCCAATAATGGATACATAAAATAGGTCACATGAAGTAATGTAAAATTTGTTTAAGTAATCACACATGATTCTTTTGGTGATGATATTAACCTAAATGGAATAAGAAATAATTATAATAGTGAAATAATATGATAACCTAAGTAATAATGTAATATTAATGGCCACAAATATTAATTGTGACATAACTCATTAAAAGGAATCCCAAAAGTGGAATCTAAGTTAAGAATCATGTTTCTTGGGTCCCAATTGCCTTGGGAGCCAAGTTTCACATTATTCACATAATAATAATTAATTTATTTCAATTTGGAAAGAGAAGATCTAAGTTTTTTCCAAAATATCAAATAAAACAATAAATGACTCCAAAACAAGAAAATAATCTTGGATTCGTAATCTATATAATAAATATAGCCTTTGGGTGAATTTTCATCCAATTTGGAAGATGTTTGATTAAAAGATGAAATCAGGAAAGAGAAAATGTGTAGGACCTTCAAAATATTAAATAAATATACAAACAACTCCAAATGTAAAATTGATGACAAATTCGTATCCAACACATTAAATATGTCTTATGGGTGAAGTTTAATAAAATTTGGAGAATCTTAAAGTCATTAATGCATGAGGAAAGAGAAAATAAGATTGAATTTATTTAACACATAAAATGTTCTCAAAAGGCAAATCAAATTACATATTTAGATTCCTCATAGGTTGGGTGTCAAATTTCAACCATTTGGAGTTTGTTTGCACCCTCAAATGAAGAGAGAGAAAAAAAGCATAATTAATGCAACACTTTATTTGATTTTGTTTGGGATTTGATTATACATATGTCACATGCTTATATGATTTTTCACCCCTTTGGGCCATCCGATCGGAAGCGAGTGGTGGAGATTGTGTCTCCTACCTCAGGTAGGAGACAACAGCTCGCGTGAACAGTAACCGACCAAGGGTGAATTTAATTCATGGTTTCCTTCTTCGAATCTCGATGGTTTTTCATGATTTTTCTTGCGTTAGTTTCGGGAGATTTCCACACACACCAAGCCCAAACTCAACCCCTCTCGTTCCCTATTATTGAAATACCCAAACCATGGGTAAGTTGCTTCGCGAAAACTTCCCGTTTTCATGGCTCTCACACCCACATCTATAAGTAACACCACACGAACCTCCGCCTCAACTCGAGAAATCCATCCCTCGAGCCAATTTCTTTGTCCATTGTGTTTTGTGCAGCTGCCAAGCAAAACTCAACCCTGCCTTTGTTGCATCTCATGCGCGGATTTGGTTGTAATGTTTCTCGATCAGTTTTCAGAGGTGAGTTCATTGCTGCACCTTCTTCATTAGTAGTCATCGATTTTGTTCAAGCATCACCCCTCTAGGTTCCCCCAAATCCACGCCACCTTCCTGACCTACTTCACGTAGTCATGGCACATGTGAGAGGAAGGGGATGACCCCTTTGTTCTTTTCCCCTTTGCCCTCGTTTCCTATTTGTTCTTCATTTTTCCTTCAAGGGCATTTTTGTCCTTTCGTCTTTTGTTTTTCTCCTTGAGCACGTTCTTTGCACGCTGCCGATAGGGTGAGTTGGCTGCCTTTGATTGGGAAAACTCAACTAGGCCCGATCTCCTCTCTCCCTCTTTCTCACAATTTCTCGCTTATTTGGAATTTTGGAGATTTCTGATTGGTTGATTTTCTAAAAATCACATCTTTTAATTTGCTTGTCCTAAAATTAAGTAAAAATATGTTTTGGAATAAAAAAATGAGATATTTACGATAAAAATAGTTTCAAAATATAATTTCCATGTTTTTAGTGATGGATTTTTAAGGATCTAATTAATTAATATAAAAGCCCTAAATTGATAACTAATTCATCTTAACTCCAAATATAACAAATAAATATATTTTCTTGATCAGAAGAACATAAGGAATCGTTTGGTTTAGATTTTGAGTCCATAATATGAGTTTTGTTTAAAGGTCTAGAATTAGGGTTTCATTATGTTATATGAATCTCAAACCCAAATACATGTGAATAATTTGTAATTAGGCAAAGTTGATCTTGGAAACAACTAGGTTGGTGAAGAGTGTTTCTACGATACAAGTTTAAGGTATGTTGTATCCCCTATTACTCCACGTTGAGAAACTAACCTATGTTTCTTCTTTCTCTTGGTCCTATGGACATTAGCCTATACACAATGTCTTATCTTTTGAAAATCATGGTTCATGTGAAGTACCCTACTTGTTACTGATCTTGTGATCATGGATATTCCTTTGGACTCTTTTTCATATGATTGGTGCATGTTGGACTTGTGTGATAATATGTGCCCACTTTGAGGTGGATGTTTATATGTTTATGTTGTCCATTAGTATGATGGCAACTTTTGTTTAATCTGATTACACTTTTTACTCACCTATACTTTTACATGCTATGTGATTCAATAGCACTAGAGTAGTGTAACTTCATGGGTTTTTGGGCATGTGCCCCTATTTTTGGGATGGAGGTGGTGGTGCCCCATACCTGAGTTTCAAGGATGTGAAGCCTTGGCTCAATGTTACATATATGGGAGTTTGGAAATATACCATTCTCTATCAGGTTTTAAGGATATGAATCCTTGGTCGCCTTTATCTTTATATTGTTCTAGTGTTATGTTTATCTCACATGCATGCATGTTGATGATTGTGGGGTGTGTGCTAGTATGGCACGATTTTATTTGTTTGTTTTATGGCAAGAATCTTCTTTATTATGATTCCTTTTCTTTTGATACCCATTTGGGTGGTCCTTATCTTTTCTATGGGAAGCCTTTTATATTTATTGTCCTTTACACCATATATTGCTCAATTTATTTTAAGTATGCACATACCAGCCTTTGTTGATGTCATCTATTTTTCTCTTCTTTCTGGGGTATGCTTCCAACCCTAGGTGGAGGACTTGAAGATATGACATGAATATATGGACATAGATTAAGGAGTTAAAGCTTGGAGACAAAGTTGTTATGGTTTAGACTTCCCTCTATCTTAGATCCTTATGTTGTATCATACATGTAAAACCCATGTGGGAGATTTAGATGTCCTTTTGTAACCTTATGAAAAATTGAATATAGTCAATATGTTTCTTCCACTGCTATACTTTGGTTGTTTTGAATATCACTAATAAGATTTGAAAATTTTACACCCACTCCAAGATACCTTAAAGGTGTGTTTGGACTGGAGGTTCTATTGTTCAAATTTTTAGTAGGGAGTGGTTCCCCTCTGGGATCCCACTCTTTACAACATGGTATCAGAGCCCATGGTAGTCGGAATCTGAATATTTCAATTTTATCTCCCTTATTAGAACCCTTATCTTGCATAGTTTCCCTCTAAGTAGAAAACTTTTCCTAGAATTGATCTATGTTAAATATGTGATCAAGATTGGGAGATCTTACCCTATCATATAGATTGATTATGATTTGTATCTCTTGATGCTATGAGGTTTGACTTGAGGATGCAATTAGGTTGAGGAGGTAGTAGGATGAAGAAATTTTGTTATGGATATATTGTGACTTGGTTTTCACATTGAATTTTTGCCAACTTGTTGGTTTTACTTTGCAATGTTTTTATCGACAAAAAAATATTTTCACTATACTACTATATGTATAAAGAGTTTTCTTTGATTTTCCTGATGATTTCTTGAACTAAGTCACAATAAAGAGATATGTGAAGTTTTGTAGAGAAAACCTAGAAGTAGTTGGTGCAGAATCCTAACCCTAGTTTTAGAGAAGTGACTAGGAATATGTGAGATAATGTCAAGGTGTAGTGTACCTACCCTTTGTACCCAATGACTTCTTGGATCTTAGTGTTGTTAGGTTAGAGACACGAGGACCTAAAACTCAACCCTAGTTGGTTTTGACTTGTTGGTTGGTTACATGAACAACATAAATATCTAAAAATATTCACAATTAAAAGATATGCGGGTAACCCTAAATGTTGTTTGACTTGTTAGGTTAAACCTTTATAAGGGGTGGAGTATTTTTTTATTGATGTTTGGATCAATAGATTTTGAGGATGAAATCCTTTTAAGGGGTGGAGTTGTATAACATACTAGATCTCAAACCCTGCCCTAGAACTTTGATCTTTTTGGGCTTAGCCAAATAAGGTTGGGGTTAGACCTAAAAGATGTTTGGTATAATTCTAATGAGCTAATGCATGTATAAATCACCTTAATGTAACCTAATATTCTCACATTAGTCTTAGGCCAATAATGGATACATAAAATAGGTCGCATGAAGTAATGTAAAATGTGTGCAAATAATCACACATGATTCTTTTGGTGATGATATTAACCTAAATGGAATAAGCAATAATGATAATAGTGAAATAATATGATAACCTAAGTAATAACGTGATATTAATGGCCACAAATATTAATTGTGACATAACTCATTAAAAGGAATCCCAAAAGTGGAATCTAAGTTAAGAATTGTGTTTTTTGGGTCCCAATTACCCTTGGAGTCAAGTTTCACATTATTCACATAATAATAATTAATTAAATTCAATTTGGAAAGAGAAGATCTAATTTTTACCCAAAATATCAAATAAAATAATAAATGACTCCAAAATAGGAAAATAATCTTGGATTCATAATCTACATAATAAATATAGCCTTTGGGTGAATTTTCATCCAATTTGGAAGATGTTTGATTAAAAGATGAAATCAGGAAACAGAAAGTGTGTAGAACCTTTAAAATATTAAATAAACATATAAACAACTCCAAAATATAAAATTGATAGAAATTCGTATCCAACACATCAAACATGTCTTGTGGGTGAAGTTTGATAAAGTTTGGAGAATCTTAAAGTCATCAATGCATGAGGAAAGAGAAAATAATATTTGATTTATTTATCACATAAAACGTTCTCAAAAGGAAAATCTAATTACATATTCAAATTCTTCATATCAAAAATAGGTTGAGTGTCAAATTTCATCTAATTTGGAGTTTGTTTACACCCTCAAATGAAGAGAGAGAAAAGAAGAATAATTAATGCAACACTTTATTCGATTTTGTTTGGGATTCGATTATACATATGTCATGCACTTATATGATTTTTGTGCCCCTTTGGGCCGTCCTATCCATAGCAAGTGGTGAAGATTGTGTCTCCTAGGAGACTACAGCTCGCGTGAATAGTAACCCACCGAGGGTGAATTTAATTCATGGTTTCCTTCCTCTAATCTTGATGTTTTTTCATGATTTTTCTTACGTTGGTTTTTGGAGAGATTTACACACACACAAATCCCAAACTAAACCCCTCTCATACCCTATTCTTGAAATGCCCAAACCATGGGTAAGTTGCTTGACGACAACTTCTCGTTTTTATGCCTCTCACACCCACATCTATAAGTAACACCACACGAACCTCCTCCTCAAATCAAGCAATCCGTCCCTTGAGCCAATTTCTTTGTCCATTGTGTTTTGTGCAGCTGCCAAGTAAAACTCAACACTGCCTTTGTGGCATCTCGTGCACAGAGTTGGCTGCAATGTTCCTCAATCGGTTTTCAGAGGTGAGTTCGTCACAACACCTTCTTCATTAGTAGCTCATCAATTTTGTTCAAGCATCACCCCTATGGGTTTCCCCAAACCCACGCCGTCTGCCTGACCTACTTCACACAGTCATGGTGCACATGAGAGGAAGGGGATGATCCCTTTGTTCTTGTTCCACCTCGGCCCTCGCTTCCAGTTTGTTCTTCATTTTTCCTTCAAGGGCATTTTTGTCCTTTCATATTTTGTTTTGCTCCTTGAGCGAGTTCTTTGCAAGTCGCCGACAGGGCAAGTTGGATGCCTTTGATTGGGCCAACTCATCTAGGCCCGATCTCCTCTCTCCCTCTTTCTCGCAACTTCTCACTTATTTGGAATTTTGGAGATTTCAGATTGGTTGATTTTCTAAAAATCATATATTTTAATTCGCTTGTCCAAAAATAAAGTATAAATATGTTTTGGAATTAGAAAAATGAGGTCTTTATGATAAAAATAGTTTCAAAGTCTAATTTCCATGTTTTCAATGATGGATTTTAAGGATCTAATTAATTAATATAAAAGCTCTAAAATTGATAACAAAATCATCTTAACTCCAAATATAACAAATGAATATGTTTTTTCTATCAAAAGAACGTAACAAATTGTTTGGTCTAGGTTTTGAGTCCAAAATCAGAGTTTTTCTTAAAGGTCTAAAATTAGGGTTTCATTATGTTTTATGAATCTCAAACCCTAATACATGTGAATAATTTGTAATTAGGCAAAGTTGATCTTGGAAACAACTAGGTTGGTGAAGAGTATTTCTAGGACACAAGTTTAAGGTGTGTTGTATCCCCTATTACTCTATGTTGAGAAATTAACCTATGTTTCTTCTTTCTCTTGGTCCTATGGACATTAGCCTATACACAATGTCTTATCTTTTGAAAATCATGGTTCATGTGAAATACCCTACTTGTTACTGATCTTGTGATCATGGATATTCTTTTGGACTCTTTTTCATATGCTTGGTGCATGTTGGAATTATGTGATAATATGTGCCCACTTTGAGTTGGATGTTAATATGTTTATGTTGTCCATTAGTATGATGGCAACTTTTGTTTAATCTAATTACACTTTTTACTTGCCTCTACATTTTACATGCTATGTGATTCAGTAGCACTAGAGTAGTGTAAATGCATGGGTTTTTGGGCATGTGCCCCTATTTTTGGGATGGAGGTGGTGCTGCCCCATACCTGAGTTTCAAGGATGTGAAGCCTTGACTCAACTTTATATATTGGGAGTTTGGCAGTATACCATTCTCTATAAGGTTTCAAGGATGTGAAGCCTTGGTTGCCTTTGTCTTTATATTGTTCTAGTGTTATGCTTATCTCACATGCATGCAGATTGATGATTGTGGGGTGTGCTCCCTACTATCTTTGTATGTGCTAGTATGGCACAATTTTATTTGTTTGTTTTATAGCAAGTATCTTCTTTATTATGATTCCTTTTCTTTTGATACCCATTTGGGTGGTCCTTATCTATTCTATGGGAAGCCTTTTATATTTGTTTTCCTTTACTCCATATATTTCTCAATTTATTTTTAGTATGCACATACCAGCCTTTGTTGATGTCATCTATTTTTCTCCTGTTTCTAGGGTATGCTTCCAACCCTAGGTGGAGGACTTGATGATATGACATGAAGATATGGACATAGATTAAGGAGTTATAGCTTGGAGACAATGTTGTTATGGTTTAGATTTCCCTCTATCTTAGATCCTTATGTTGTATCATACATGTAAAACACATGTGGGAGATTTAAATGTCCTTTTATAACCTTATGAGAAATTGAATATAGTCAATATTTTTCTTCCGCTGCTATACTTTGGTTGTTTTGAGTACCATTAATAAGATTTGAAAATTTTACATCCGATACCTTAAATGTGTGTTTGGACTGGAGGTTCTATTATTCAAATTTTTAGTAGGGAGTGGTTCCCCTCTGGGATCCCACTCCTTACAACAAACCTAAACACACACAAAATGCATTTCCCTGAGCATATGTATACAATTTTAAATACTCAGATACATACATATATATACAAATATACATATTCATTTATATGAAAATGATATGAATATATTTATATAAGTAAAATATATACTATATATGCATCTATACATATGTATATAGATATAAACTATTATATAAAAAATTTAAGCATATGATTGAATGCAAATAATTCTATATTCTATAATATGATATATCATTTTATAAGGTGAACACATTTCTTTGATTATATGTATAATTTAAAACTCCAAACTACACATACTCCAACATACCACATGTACTCTATGTGGTGACCTCTTCAACCTATATTGCATACCACTTTTTGAAACAATTCAGATATATGGGACCATATTTTTAAGACTTAGTTTACCAATTTTTGATAAGTCAAGAGGTTTTATTCATGTTTCCCTCCTCTTACAATAAAATTAAAAGGGTTGTTACAACTAGTGAAGTTCAACATAGTAGTAAAGATGGTATTACTACTACAATTACAAATTTCATTAGTAAGATACTTGTAAACCTCATTTGGTGGTCTCGTACTAATGAAAAAATCATTGTAGTGTTTTAAGTGGTACTTGTCTAAGAAATTAGCCATCATGTTATTCCCTCCACTCAAACATTACTTTCCCAATGTCATCAATATTTCTCTATATGTTTCTTATCCATTAATCATATCTAGGATTTTTTTAGGAGTGCATTCTAGCCTTTTGACTATCCATTTCGAGAATGATATTTCAATAGGTTTCCTTAATTGCAATAATTATGGTTGTCTCAATTGATTTTAGTTCATCTTCTAGAGCATTATCAGACATACATTTGTTACCATATCCACCTATCCAATTGTCTTCCTCGCCCCCATACACAACAACAATGGAGGCCATTTTCTTATGCATAGTGGCTTCAATATTCAATTTGATTTGTCTTTTTTTAGGACACTATCTATCTTTCCCATGCGTTTGCAGTGATGTCTCATACCTTTATGTTAACATGATATCATAGGTTTTTTGTAATTCTCAAATATGTGTCTGTTTCCAGATTTATATGTGTTCCAACATGAAACGGTAAAGGTTTTTTGGTGTTGTTTGCTTGCATTCAGGTTGTGTTTTTGCAATCGTCACAAATCTATACTAATGTTTGCAATTACCTTTCTCTGGATAACTCTTACATGAAAGCAATCCCTTATGCATGTAACTCATTTCCTTCTCCTCATTGCATCTTCTATTTTTTTTATTAGCGGCGATACAGTTGATTACTCTTATTTTTTGTTAGAATAGAATTGTGTGAGTGTCTGCAAATGAACATTTTTACCTTGCCAAGACTTTCATTTCCATATACTCTTATATTCCTCCTCACATAAAGTATCTTTAATGTCATAGACATAAATTAGGCAAACTTTATGGAAAAATCATCATTGTCACCATGGTTTGATACCCTAATGTCATGTCTGAGATTGGTGTTAGGTGATTTAATTTTTCGAATGGTCACCAGTAGAACCTTAGGTTGACATTCCTTGAGGAACTCAATATCCTAGTTACCCTCATTGTCGACCAATATAAAAACCTATACATATAATATCTCATCAAATATGGGTTTAATAGGTTGGTTCTTAAGAATTTTCCCCTTACTCCATCATCCATTAGTCCAAAAGTTAGTCTCTTGTACATTTCTAGGTAATAAGCAGAGCTCTTGTTGATCAGTTCTTCTCAATTTAGTGTGTCTATGCCTAGTCTAGAGATATTAGAGCTCTATGTGCTTGTGAAACCTTCATATTTCTTCTTCATTCTGTAGAACCAAGTAGTATTTTTTTATCTGTTCTAATCTCCTAGGCATTCTTTAGTATCAGTGCCATGTTCAATGTCTTTATACGGATCCATCCATCAATCTTTTTGCTTGTTACATTGTCTAATACCACCAACAACATTACCCTATGCTTTTTTATTGCCACCCTAAAAAATGATATAATTGTGGTATTGATCATATCATATAGGTTGAGGGGGAGGACAACTATTTGCATCACATAGGATGGAATTGAGGTGAGGGTAGCCTCTGCCAACCATTTTCAACCAACAAATGATAGGGACTTGGTTGACAAAGAACCTATACATGCATAAACTTTGTCAATAAATTTTGAATAAGTTCTTGCATTCATTCTTGAGTGCATGATGGGCACACTCATTAATTTCCCTATTTTGTCAGCTTGAATGTAGTCCAACATATTGTAGATTCTTTTTCTTACAAGAGTGGGTATGCTAGGAGTAAAGTAAATTCTTATTTTGTGACCGATATAGCTTATATTGATGCATTTTCAATTCCTTGAAGCATTATTTAATGTGCTTCATTTGTTTCATGGTGGCCTATGCAAATAAAATGAGATACTTAATAAAACATTGAAGTGGAATCATGTCACAATTTTTCTTGATCTTCACTAGCTTCCATTGTCCACTTTTGACTCTATCCCCAATAATTTGACTTATCTCTCAATACATGGCACAATTTGATAGTAGAATAAATGATCCCCTTATTGTAACCCTTGTCTTTTTTTCAAAGGTTTGGTGGCTTACCCATTCTAGGTAACTAAACATTCACCTCTATAGATAGAGTTCATGATGTACTTCGTAATATTGGAAGGTAGGATCAGGAATTTAGAGTATCAAGAATGAAATTCCATGACATTTTTACATAATATTTAGGTAGTGACACTAGCCCTAAAAGTTGAACTAAGGGTTTCATATCATCATTTTTTATGCAACCTCAGTAATCATTTCTTATTTTAACATTGCCACCCTTATCATTTTTCTCAATGGCGTGCCCTCTCTAAGGGGAGCCTTTTTATGGGGAACCTTCTCTAAAGGTTTGGTCCCTACAGTGGACACCACTTATCCCCATGTGATGACTCTATTCACCCCATGCTCGCTCTTCAACTCACTAGATATTGATACAGGGTTTGAGAAGGTTACATCCATAAAATGTGTATTTAGAGGTTGCTTATGTTTCTTAATTTTTTTATTCTCATTAATGTCTTGTTCCACATGCACATATGAATGGAAGAATGAGTCACCTAACTCATTTATAGATTTATAAATATATTATTAAGAAACCATAATATTTTGAACATACATTTTATATTATAGCTACTAGACCTTTATTTTCCCAATCTCTGTGGTATACCCATGTGCTGGGGGTATTAATACTCACTCGTTGGGAGTATTTTAGTGACATACCCACTTGTTGGGTAGCATACTCATTCTCTGGAGATAATCTCAATAAGATACCCACTCGTTGGGGGTAGTTCCAATAGCATACCCACTTGATGGGGAAGCATACCCACTCACTGGGGGTATTCTTTATCTATCCATTCCTCCAGAGATATCATTAGGATGATGAGAAAGTTATATACATTTTAATGTAGAACCTTTGGTTCTTTATGTCTCTCATGTATATTCAAATGTTTTCACATGCATTATGCATAAATTTCTCCACATTTATACATGGAAATATACGGCACATAAACCTATTTACATTTTTCTTAATTCTCATTACTCTTATCCTAATTAGGATTCATATGGGTAGGGTTTCCATTTTACCCATTCTACTCCCATTTCCCAGGATTAGGTTTTTGAGTTTGGGTTATAGAGACTACACCATGTCTCTTAGGGTTCCTACGTCCCTTGACCCACTAGGGTTCTTCTAACTAACCCTAGCCTCATGTAGAGTTTACCCTCATAAGAAAAAAACCATAAAACATTTTTCTTTTCCTTATATTATTTCCACATTATTATTTCCCACATTACATATGCATTATCATTTCCACATTACATGTACATTAATTGGCAGAGGATGCTTTAATCCTACTTCTTCTCAAAACCCTAGCTTAAGATGAGGAGGGAAGTTACTTTTAGGGTTTTATTAAGAAAGAGGGTGAGAAGTGGATGAATCAAGATGAAAAGAAAACCTAAAGGTATTTACTTTAGGAAAAATCATCCGACTTTGGCAGGCAGGATGTGTAGGTCTAAGAGTCCTCCTAAGTGGACTAGCAGTGCAGAGTAAAGTTCTACTAGCCCCCAGGTTGTGGTCCCTTCTAGACACCATCATCTTTAGAAAATGCCTTGATAATTACCTCATATTTCTACATATTACTTGAAATTAAAAACCATTAAATATTATTTAAAAAATCTAGATCTCTAATACCAAAAGTAACGACCTCAATTTTCAACAATCCCCAATTGAGAAAGGCCAAATATATGAGAACCATTACCTAAAATTTTCCCAAGGATCCCATTTTCAATCAAGTAAAAATAATAGCAAATAATTTCATTAACTCAAATGTGTTATTTAAAAGATTTTCCTCTAGAACTTACATAACTTTCCATCATCAGAATTATACATATGAGAATTGTGTGATAATAAGTATCCATCTAATCCTCCTTACAAGTTAACTTTAATGTCTTCAAGTAAATTTAGTTGATTATCATGTCCATCATATCTCGAGATCATGTTATATAGCATATACCTAAAACACGATCAAACAAAACCACAAATCAGTATAACAAGTTATACTGTGTACATGGGGTTCCTACAAAAGTGTGCAAGTAAACTAACAACATATATTCTATCAAATACTTACAAATAAGAAATGTCATTTTTACATATTCTTTCTTTATGTGATACTCATAGTGGCATCATAATCGAACATAATGTAAATAAACATCTAATAGTTTAGTTGTTCAATCTTTGAGAAACACTCGTCAAACGCCGGTGAACTAATGCGGGTAGTCATAGGCATAACCACATACCTCTTTTATAATCACGCATATTATAAAATCATACTTTAAGCATATCATCTGATCAAGCAAGAAAATTCAAATGCTATCATTTAATCTGCGTGTATGTAAATCCTAAAATGTCACCATCACATTAATTAGATTAAACCCTACTCGGATCCTAATCAAGGATTTTAGGGTTTCCTTGGTATAAAGTTATCATTAGGGTTATGTTTGATACTCCAATTCCCATGTTCATTAATTTAATTACTTAAGAATATTAATTCGTATTAGGTGTAACCATGACCATCGAATCCACCATATTCCTTTATTATGAATTCATAGTTTATATTTACTTCATTAACCAACCTAACAAGATATGACCTTGGTTTCATTACCCTATTTATTCACATGTATGGCTATCCACTTTGTTAACCCTAATTATCATCTTTGTTATCATGGTCATCATGGAAAACAAATTATTCAACAAGATCAAATAATAGCATATAAAAGAAGGGTTTTTAACATATTCCACATGCTAATACCTCCTTCCTTTCAGATGGGTGGTGATATAATCTCATTAACTACCAAGCTTCTTATCCTCACATATCTTGTCTATTATTCTTAATACATAAGCACCATCAAAGATTACCCCCTCCTTCCTATTTTAGAATTGGACCACCCCCTCGATGCGAGGAAACTTGGTTAGCACTAAAACTACTAAGGAAGGTGTATTTTGTACCTATTAGATTATCGATCATCAACTTTTAGGAAGCTCCAAATCATTATTCATTTTTCTCTCTCCTTACTCAATTACATTTCTTTATCTAAAATATCTTAAAGCTTTATTATATAAAGCCCAATGTTTCTAAAAGGAAACTCCATCTTTCCATCAACTTTAGATTTGGCAACATTGGATAGAAAAGGGAAACCAATCAATATCTTTTCCAACTCATGTATGGGTCTTTGTGATTTATTAGAAAACCTCTCTCATATAAAAATCTTATTCTTTCAAGTATATCATTAAACAAATGCTAATATCTCATGGAATGCCCCTTTTTTCTAATAATTTCCACAATTCTCATCTTTTCTTTATTATTTTCAAGTATACAAAAGATAAATTGAAATATTCTTATTTGATGCATCAACCATTGTGTTGCCAGTATTGGCTTCATTTCTATTGAAAACTTGTCTACTATTTCCCATTTTTATTATAAAACAATTTATAAAGCCATTGCTATATTATTTATGCATAAAATCTCTTATTCTTTGTCTTGTGCTTCAAGGAAATATTTTCAACACAAATAGTATCATAAGCAACATTGTCATTCTATTAATAACATTACGGGGGAATTATCAATTTATGACTTATATTCATATAATTCAATTTTACCAAAATTGAGGATATTGAATTCACCCCTCCTTAAAAGGAATTTTGTCCCTAAAATTCACACCAAGTAAGGTTAAGGTGAATGATAACTCAACTTTATTCCACAACTTAGGGTTAGCAACCCTACTAGATTTCTTTAACAACCTAAATTACATGTAAATTCCACACATTATGATGAATGTTTGTACTTATATTCAATTTCAAGGTACATCCACATCCTTATTATCATCTTTTAATTATCACATATTCATCTATAATTCCAATTTAACTTGGTGACTACCTTTTCACCTAGGTTTCCAACCTATGATTCATTTATTTACACATAAGGGTGTGGTAACACCTCAAACCTAGATCATGTCATTAGATTTTCAACTTAGGATATTAATTCTCATATCTCAATTTTTAGCATAACATGTGTCCACTCAATCTCTCTCACCCATAATGAGATGAAATATGCACTTGACTACAACTCAAAAACTAAGTTCATCTCATTCTAAGAGAAGAGATTGTATACACACATTATCCTAAAATTTCATAGTTTAGGCTGACTCATTCTCAACATGACTTTAAACCATACAAACTTTTTGATTCCACAATTCTTATATTTCATGAAGTCAAGTGTCTTTCTCACTCTTGATTTGTACACAACTCCTTCCAATATTACATAACTTCTTATTTCTTTTATATTTAGACCTCATGTATTATGAGACTTCGTCACTTCCTTGAGGTCTCTACGGGTATAGTTACTTTTAGAATGATATCATCCTTATGCATTTAGGTAGTGCCTCTCACATTCACCCATTGGGTCACATGAAAATCATGAAGGTGGCCAATCTCCTGAGTCATGAGCCTCGAGCAAACATATTTGTTACCTCCGGACCAGATCGTCTTTTGCATTTAGGGAACAATCAACTCATAATCCCATTAGTCCCATGTACCTTTAATACTCCCTACTTGATATTAGGATTGACTTAGGGCTCTACCCTTCCCAAGGTTTTTTTAAGATATTACAACTTTAACCATTTTCAAGCACATTATTTTTGTATGTAATTCTTTAAACCCGATTTCCTCCATCTCTTGTTATGCACATGATTCACTTAATGTCCCCTCATTGGGCTCATGGCAGCTTTCTCTTCCAGGCTTAGTCTCATACTATTAACCACTTCTGTAGTGACTTTTCCTCATGTTCCTCAGAGATGACATACTTGGGTTCAAAGATTCATGTTTCATATATGTACTTTTATATTTTATATCTTTGATTCTCCACCCTTTAGGTGACAATTAAGGTTACTTAAATCTTTAAATTGATTTAGTCAACTTACCTCTATAGGGAAGGTTCTAACCTAGGGTGTCTTCTTGGCTCATAGGAGAAGGTTAGACTCTCTAGACACAACTTGGCCATATAGGTCTAGGGGTTTCCTCCCCCATAATCCCTTTCCACTCTTGGGTTGACCCACCCTAGGTCGGGACACTAGCCGTAAAAGTTGAAATAAGGGTTTCAAATCATCATTTTTATGCAACCTCAATATGCATTTCTTATTTTGACCTCGCCACCCTTATCCTCTTTTCTCAATGACGTGCCCTCTCTAAGGGGAGCCTCTTTATGGGAAAACTTCTCTAAAGGTTTGGTCCCTGCAGTGGACATCAGTCATACCCATGTGATGACTCCATTCACCCCATGCTTTCTCTTCAACTCACTAGATATCGATACATGTTTTTGAGCAGGTTACATTTATTAAATTTGTTATTCATAGGTTACTTATGTTTCTTATTTTTTTTTTCTCATTAATGCCTTGTTCCACATGCACATATGCATGGAAGATTGAATCACCTAACTCATTTGTATCGATTTATTTTTAAGTAACCATAATATGTTGAACATACATTTTAATATTATAACTACTCAACTTTTATTTTCCCGATCTCTATGGTATATCCACGCAGTGAGGGTATTAGTACCCACTCGTTGGGATTATTTGATAAGCATACCCACTCAATGGGGGTAGCATACTCATTCTCTGGAGATAATCTCAATAACATACCCACTAATTGGGGGTAGTTTCAATAGCTTACCCACTCGCTGGGGCAGCATACTCACTCATGGGGGGTATTCTTTATCCGTCCATTCCTCCAAAGATAGCATTAGGGTGATGAGCAAGTTATATTCATTTTAATGTATAACCTTTGGTTATTTATGTCTCTCATGTATATTCAAATTTTTTTCACATGCATTATGCATAAATTTCTCTACACTTATACATGGAAATTTATGGCACATAGACCTATTTACATTTTTCTTAATTCTCATTACTTTTACCCTAATTAAGGTTCATATGGGTAGGGTTTCCATTTTACCCATTCTACTCCCATTTCCCAGGATTAGGGTTTTGGGTTCGGTTTATAGGGACTACACTCTGCCTCTTAAGGTTTCTACATCCCTTGACCCACTAGGGTTCTTCTAAACCAACACTAGCCCCATTTAGAGTTTACCCTCATAAGGAAAAACTAATATTTTTTTTTCTTTTCCTTATTATAATTTCCACATTATTATTTCCCACATTACATGTACATTATCTTTTCCACATTATTTTTTTCCACATTACTTATACATTAGTCGGCAGAGGATTCTTTAATCCTACTTCTTCTCAAAACCCTAACTTAAGATGAGGAGGGAAGTTCCTTTTAGGGTTTTATTAAGAAAGAGGGTGAGAAGTGGATGAATCAAGATGAGAAGAAAACCTAAAGGTATATTACTTCAAGAAAAATTGTCTGACTTTGTCCAAGTAGGATACACACATCCCAAAGACCTCGTAAGCTGACTAGAAATGATGAGGAATGTTTTTCCATCCCCCGGGTCGTGGTCCCTTCTATACACCATCACCTTTAGAAAATGCCCTGATAATTCCCTCATATTTCTACAGATTACTTGAAATTGTAAACAATTAAAAAATTATTTGAAAAATCTTTGGTCTGATACCAAATGTAATGACCTCACTTTTCAGCAACCCCCAATTAAGGAAGGCCAAAAAGATGAAAGGCATTACCTAAAATTTTCCCAATGATCCAGATTTTAATCAAACAATAATAATAGCATATAATTTCAATAACTCAATTTTATTTTTTACAAGATGTTCCTCTAGAACTTACATAAATTTCCATCATCAAAATTGTACATATGAGAACTATGTGAGAACAATCTATTTAATCCTCCTTACAAGTTAACTTTAATGTCTTGAAGTAAATTCATCTAATTATCATGTCCACCATATCTTGAGATCATCTTATCTTGTATGTACCTAAAATGTTGTGAAACAAAAGTACAAATCAATATAACAACTTATACTATGTATGTGGGGTGCATGCAAAAGTGTGCAAGTAAACTAACAACATATATTCCATCAAATACTTGCAAATAAGAACTAGAATTTTCACACAATCTTTCTTTATGTGGTACACATAGTGGAATTATAATTGAACAGAATGTAACACCCAATAGTTTGGTTGTTTAGTATTCAAGAAACACTCGGCAAGCACTAGAAAACTAATGCAGATAGTCATAGGTGTAACCACATACCTCTTGTAGAATCATGTAGATTATCAAGTCATACTTTAAGCTTATCATCCAATTGAGCAAGCAAAGAGGAATCCTATCATTTAATCTTCATATATCTAAATCCTAAAATGTCACCATCACATTAATTATATTAAACCCTACTTGGTTCCTAATCTTGGATTTTAGGGTTTCTTTGGTATCAAGTTATCATTAGGGTTATGTTTGATATGCCAATTCTCATGTTCATTAATTTAACAACTCAATAACCCTAATTCATATTAGGTGTAACCATGATCATCAAATCTACCATATTCCTTTATTAGAAACACATAGTTCAAATTAACTTCATTAATAAACCTAACAAGATATGACCTTGTTTTCGTTACCCTATTTATTCACATGTATGGATATCCACTTTATTAACCCTAATTATCATCTTTATAATCATGGTCATCATGGAAAATAAATTATTCAACAAGATCAGATAATAACATTAAAGAAGGGTTTTTAATATATTCCACATGCTAATACTCAAAACTAGAGTTTTTATGTTTTAATCACTTTTTATGCACGTGTTAGCATTACTTTTAGAAAAAGAAGAAGTGCCAAGATGCAATTATATTTTCTTTGTGTTCCTCTCATTTTGCTGATTAGTTTTCAAATATTATATGTCTTAATTTGAGTTACCAATGATTTTCTACAATTATAACAAGATTATTATATTCTGACCAATATGACAGTGCCACATAGACAATTTATCCTTTTATAAGTACCTCTTGGGGCCACGACTAAGTTATCATGAAATGACCGTGTTGCCCTCGTGATGCGAATCGTTTCTTCATGCACAAGAGGTGCATTTTGGTCAAGTCAACTTTCCCCATCTCCCCCTCACGAAACCCTATGCTGTTGTTGGGGGGGAGGGGGACAAACCATAATGTTGCCTCTCCCTTCTTGTCCTGGGAGGACCACACAAGGATGCTGACACCTCTGCCACCACCTTCCAAACACAACAAGGTCACATGTCGGGGCTAAGGTAGCCTGGACGGCGGGTACCAAAACTGAGAATGACAATGAGAACAACAATGTTGAAGTGAGTTTGTAGAGGGATAATCCTTGCCTTGTAGAAATTTAGAGTGGTTCCACCCTTCGAATCGAAGGATGTTACTCCAACTACCCAGTTGTCTCCAATTGGGATTTTGCAAGTGATCAATTTTATTACCTCTCAAGGAATTATAATAAAATACAATCACTTCACCTCAACCTCTTACTTACCTAGGATGTGGAAGAGAACCCAAGGAGAGGATGAAGATCCACCTCCACCACCTTGACGCATCCTTCACCTCCTTGAAGTCACGTCAATCACCTTGGATCAACCTTCACACCTTGAAGTAGTTCTAATCACCTAGGAGCAGCCTTCACGCCTTGAAGTAGCTCCAATCGCCTAGGAGCAACCTTCACACCTTGAAGTAGCTCAGAGCAATCTCCCTCAGACATCTTCCCACACTTGAAGAAGTCAAGGATCACAATTACATCAACTTAGAGAAGTAGATTGGAAGAAGGAAGATTACACCAATGTAGTTCAGGCTTTGATCTTATATCAAGCGTAGACCTCCTAACCACTTAGGATGGACTTTTCTAGGTGGTGTCTAGGAGATTTGTATCTATATGACACTAACTTAGAGCTCAAGTAAGAAGATAGCAAGTGTAGCTTAGGTGATTTTCTCTCTAGAATGATTGCTTAAGTGTTGCTTGTGTATATTTGATGTCCTAAGGCCTCTCCTATTTATAAGAATGGTTTACACGTGATTAGAGACATTATAGGAAGTGTCTTGAGTGTTCTTAGTGCTTAACTAGTTGTTAGGTAGAAAGTAGTTGGGTTGCAACAGTTAAAATACTCGTTAAAAGTGAATTTCCAAAACCTTACTCGGTTGGCAATTTTTTCTACCGGAAGTGACTCGATCGACAATTTGTTTGACTCGGTGTGGTTTGAGTGCCCAAGTTATTTCTAACGACTACTTGTAATTTAAACTCCATTAGCTAATCAGTTTAACAGTCTATATCTGATCGACAAAATATTTGAGCAGATGTGTCTCGGTCCACAAAGTATTCGACCGGGGATGACTCCGAGCAAGTGAATTATAAATATTTTTCTAGTGCACTAAATCTTCGACTGAGGGATGTCTCGGCCGACAATTTTCTCAACTGAGAGATTTTCAATTGACAATTTTCTCAATCGAAAAATCC
This sequence comes from Alisma plantago-aquatica, assembly GCA_963693085.1. Lineage (NCBI taxonomy): Eukaryota > Viridiplantae > Streptophyta > Magnoliopsida > Alismatales > Alismataceae > Alisma > Alisma plantago-aquatica. The sequence goes on along the minus strand of OY856409.1, from coordinate 1,124,685,726 downwards.
CTATAAATGTGTGTGTAAAATTGTGGAAAACCTATCAATTAATTTTTTGAATAAAGCATAATGACTCTAGACTCTGTGGGGGATCCTAACTAAGGGTTTTGAGTCAATAGAGAAAATCTAATGCTTGATTTTACATGATCTCTTGGTACTTGTACATTATACACTTCTACAAGATATTACAAGTTGTACACAAGCATGTTAACTTCATCTATCAATTCAGTGTGATCTTCTTGAACCCTAATATACTTAAGTAACAAGTTAGATACATAATATTGAAATGTTTGTCATCATCAAAATAGAGGATATGCTAATATCCAATTTAGCCAACAATCTCTCCCTTTTTGAAGATGGCAAATATTTCTAAAATATAAGAATAATATTATAAAGATGAATTCCATACTTGAGAAGATCAAGTCCTTGAGTGGAATATAAATGTGTGCTAGAATGCTTAGAGAGATATGGAACATGGTATCCATCTCATAAAGTAATCTATCACCAAATTTATTTTTGCCAACAGAGTAAAGTCGTAAAACTATCATGAAGCTCAAGTAAAATTATTTTTCTTTATATTTCATTTCTCCCCCTTTGTCATCTCAAAAATATAGTCAAATATGTAAATTAAGATGAATCCCCCTAAATGGGTTACCCCCCAATAAAATACCCAGGTTTTGAAGTATAGAAACCAAAGTAAGTACAAAATGTCCAATGAAAGCCACAATTTTAAGATACACTCTAAAAACCAATTGTAATCAAGAATCTTGAGAAAATATATAAAGTAAATATCTTCTAGCGGAGTAATGAGTAACTTCCTTCTAATATATCGAAATTGATCCAAAGGTAGCAGTTTGGTAAAAATATCAACAATTGTTCCTCTGTATCAACATGATGAAGAGAGATGTTATTCTAGGTAATATGATCTCTCAAAAAGTGATGCCTAATCTCAATGTTCTTGGAACGGATGTGTAGAATATGATTATGAGTCAAGTTTATTTCACTAGTATTATCTTAGAAAATAGACATAGAAAAATATACAAAACCATAATCATTCAAGACTTGTTGCATATAAAGCACTTGAGCACAACATGATCTTGTAGCTATGAATTCAGCTTCGGTGGTAGATAATAACCAAGAAACTAGGGCTCTTCCTAGAAAGAAAAAACCACCACTTGTGCTCTTTTGATCAAGATGACAACCAACATAGTCAACATTAGTATAAGATTTCAAATCCAAAGATTGATCCTTTGGATACCATAGTCCAAAATTGATGGTGCCAACAAGATATCTGAAAATCCTTTTGATGGTTTGAAAATGAGAATGCGTAGGGTTTGATTGAAATCTAGTGCAAAGTCCAATGACAAACATAATATCCTATCTAGATGCAGTCAAGTATAGAAAGCTATCGATCATTGCTCTATATAAGGACTCATTAATGGGTTCACCATCTTCATACTTGTCAATTTTAGTAGAAGTAGCCATAGGAGTAGTAGCATGTTTGTAATTTTCCATGTTATACTATTTTAAGAGTTCTTTAGCATATTTCTCTTGGCTTAGAAAAATTTCAGTAGGCGTTTGTTTTACTCAAAAACCAAGGAAGAATTTCAATTCACCCATAAGACTCATTTCAAATTCCTTTTGCATGATATAACTGAATTGAGTACACAAAAAATCATTTTAAGCACCAAATATAATATCATCAACATATATTTGAACAACTAGAAAATATGGTTCATATGGTTTGAAAAATAATGTGGAGTCTGACTTTCTAATAGAGAAACCATTATCAAAAAGATAGTTCTTAAGTCTTTCATACCAATTTTAGGGTGTTTGTTTTAGACCATAAAGTGCTTTCTTCAGTTTCCAGACATGATCAAGCTTGTTTGGAAACTCAAACTAGGTGGTTGCACAACATAACTTCTTCTTCCATGAATCCATTTAAGAAAGCACTTTTTACTTCCATTTGGAAAAGTTTGATGTTTCTATGGGCAGCTAGAGATAATAACATACGAATATCCTCTAGTCTAGATGCGGGTGCATAAGTTTCATCAAATTCTATCCCTTCTTGTTGATTGTACCCTTGAGAAACCAACCTAGCTTTATTTCTAACCACTTCCCCTGCTTCATTAAGTTTATATCAAAAAACCCACTTAGTTCCACTAATGGTTTTGCCTTGAGGTCTCGGAACTAAATCCCATACATCATTCTTAGCAAATTAGTTTAGCTCTTATTACATAGAAATTATCCAATAATCATATGTTAGAGCTTCATTTATCTTTTTAGGCTCAACAGTTGATACAAAGGCCACGTTGGCAACATCCAAAATGATGACCAAGTTCTTACTTTGTCAAAAGGATTTCCTATGATTAGGTCTTGAAGATGATCTTTTATTATTCTAGGAATAGGATGTTGTGACTCATTATTTCGATCATTATTTTGTTCAATTTTAGAATTTTTTTATCTTTTGTTGATATAGTTAAGTCCTCAATTTGATGTGTAATATCATTCAAGTTTTCATTTTCAATTTCCTTGTCAACACTTTGTGTTGTTATTTCATGAAATGCGATATTAATTGATTCCTCAACTTTATTAGAAATAGTGTTGTAAATCCTAAATGCCTTACTAGAGGTTGAACATAAAAAAATTCCTTTTTGTGACTTAGGGTCGAATTTATCTCTATCATCTTTTGTGTTTAAGATATAGCAAGGTGTATCAAAAGTAGGAAAGTAGTCAACTCTAGGTTTCTTGTTGAAGATGAGTTCATAAGGAATTCTCTTAACCTTGGAGTGAATTGAAACACAGTTTAAGACGTAGCATGCTATTTTTACTGCTTCAGATCAAAAGGTTTTAGGTGTGTTATGTTCAAGTAACATTGTTCTAGGAATTTTTCATAAGGACCAGTTTTTCTTCTCAACTATCCCATTTTGTTGTGGGTGTGTGGAGCTGAAAAACTATGTGTATATCCTTGACATGTACAAAATTTTCAAAGATATGGTTTTCAAAATCTCTCCCGTGGTCACTCCTAATGGTGCATATTTTGTTTTGTAGTTGATTTACAATCTTAGAGCAAAATTGAATGAATATTATAATAGTATCATTTTTTGTGGAAAAAAATATGTACCCAAGTATATCTACTATAATCATTAACAATGACAAAACAATAATTTTCAAATAAATTCATGTGAATGATTTCTAATGTTCTAGTAGTACTAAGAAAGGCTTTGGATTTGAAAAAAGTTTTAATTTGCTTGCCTGGAGTACATGGTTCACAAATTTTAGGTTTATCAAAAGAAAGTTTGGGTAAACCACGAACAAGATCATATTTAAGCAACTTTTAATAACATATGAGTTTGCATGACCTACCTTTCTATGCCATAATTGTAAAGATTCAGCATTTTCAAGAAGACATTTTCCAATAATAGCTTGCATAGAGTTAGGTCTTAAGTATGTAAAGATTTCCTATTCTTTTTTCCTTCATAAAAAAAATCATTAGTATTTTCTATGAGCAACTTGGAGCAAGATTTGTTAAAAAGAACATCATAGCCACTGTCACACAATTAACTAACACTAATTAGATTGTGGTGTAATCCATCTAAAAGTAGCACATTTTTTATTTGAATATTTGTACCAACATTACCTATCCCAATGATTTTGCCATTGGCATTATCTCCAAATGTGATCATTCCACTCTTCTTTTCTTCAAGTGTGTGAAAAGCCTCCTTGTTTCCAGTCATATGCTTGGAGCAACCACTATCAACCACCCGATCATGCAAAATATGAAGGTTTTTGGTACCCATGTGGTGATCCTTTTTGGTTAATAACATATATATATACCTTAAAGATTATAACATTTTTAGTGTTAGCAATGAATAAAAGTAATAAACATTTTACATATTTAAAATATCCATGCAAATCACAATTAAATGGTTTAATTTGAAAGAAAATAGTTTTTCCAGACTTATTTTTGGTCGACCTTGACTTCGATCGGGAAGCCCCTCAATTGAGATCCTAGTCGACTGGGAGGTGGTTCTGTAAATTTCCAAAATATACAACATTTATAAGGTGAACAAGATATATTATTTTCAAGTATTTTAATCATGAATGGCACAAGTAAATAATCAAATACATAAAGATATACATTTAAAGCTCATTCAGTTAAGATAAGACACATATGAGTTTCATAATAAAGTTTAGGTCAAATCTTTACAAAGTGTGTCAAAATTTCTAGGTTTGGGGTCTTGGAACCTAATGTGTTTCTTCTTCTTGTGTTCACAAGAAAATGAGTAATGTCCAAGATGTTGGCAGTAGAAACAAGAAATAAAGTCAATTTGATTTCTGTTCTTAACATTTTGGGTATGTGCTATATTGTTCTTGGGCAGATAGATGGTCTTGGTTCTAGGAGCTTGTGTTTTTCTAGCTCTAGGTTGTTGATAAGATTTTTGTTTGGGTACATAGCCTAGGTCCCTTCTCCCAACTTGTCCGAAAGTGTTTTTCAAGATTTTATCAAGGATATCATAATGTTTTAATTTATCTAAATATTTTGTACTGCAATAATTTTAGTAAGTTTTTTTGTAACATCTAGATTTCCCTGAGATAAATTCTGAAAGTAATGTATATCTTTCTCTAAAAATGATATCATAATCTGAATGAGTGCATAGAATAGGTTGAGTTTGATATTCATTTATCTTAACAAGCAATTCAACTTTTTCTTGAGAAGGAAGATCGTTATTCTTTTCCAAGACAACAAATTTGGCATTATAATCATCAATAGAAGTTCAAATTATCATTTGCAGAACTAGGACTTTCATTTTCAAAAGTAGGATCATATAATTTAGCATGCAACTCATCATTAATTTTAGAAAGATTTTTCAATTTTCTTTTGCAATTAACATATTTGGTATGTTTTTCTTCAAGACTATTAACCAGACCAGTTTTAGATAATTCAAAAGTATCTAACTCATTTGAGTCTTCATCTTCATTTTCCTTAGGCATGATACACTCCACTTCTTCCTCTCCACTCTCTCTATCATCACTGGATTCATTCCAAGCTGTTTTGTAGGCTTTGTCTCCCTTGTTCTTCTTCTTGAAAGAGGATTTCTTTCCCTTCTTGAGTTTAGGACACTCATTATTTACATGTCCCTTCTTTCCGCATTCAAAGAACCTAAGGGAAGAAGAGGAAGAAGCACTAGAATTTTTTTTAGATTATATCTTCTATATTTATTACCATTTACAATAAGTGCATCCTCTTCATCATCTCCTTCACTTGTCTCATCACTTTCTTGAGTGATGATTTTTGATTGAGCTTTGGTTGTAGCCTTTAATGCGATTTCCTTCCTTCTCCCCTTTTGGAGTCCGGCCTCCACTCTTTCTTCTTCTTCAAGAGTGACCTCATGTGTCTCAAGGTTGTTAATGAGCTACTCCATCATCAATTTAGTGAGATCATTTGCTTCTTCAATGGCTGTCACCTTTGACTTGTACTTTGGAGGTAATGATCTTAGGATCTTGGATACTTGATCCTAACCACTAATATAGTTGCCCAAAGTAATTAAGCCATTGATGATAGAAGAAAACCTAGCATGCATCTCACTTATAGATTCAGTAGGCATCATACAAAAATGTTCAAAAATTTTCTTAAGCATATTAATTTTAGTATTCTTAACTTGAATGGTGCCTTCATTTGTAATCAAAAGTTTATACCAAATTTCATTAGCAGTTTCACATGAAGGTATGCGATTAAATTCACCGACGGATATTGAACAATATAAAATGCTTATAGCCTTGGCATTTAGTTAAACTTTTTATACCGTCTTCATATCCCATTTATCATACTCCGTAGTTGGAAGCTCATATGGTTGTGTCACCATTCTCCATAGCCCCAATCTTATTCCTTGGAAGTAAAATTGCATCTTCCTTTTCCAATAAGTGTAGTTGGAGCCATCAAATGGTTTTGGCCTGTTCACGTGCATCCCTTCAATGTTGAGGTTGCTAAGCAAGTTTTCTCCCATGCTTCAAGACTCATGGGAGCTCCTTGTAGACTTGCTCTGATACCAATTGAAAGGCTAGAGGGGGTGAATAGAGATTTTGATAATTTTAAAACTAAACTAAAACTTAGATTGCAAGAAGAAGAGGGATACAAGGAAGAGACTCACAATTTAAAGTGTATCAACCCTTGAAATCCAAGGATGTCAGTCCACTACCCAATTGTCTCCAATTGGGATTTGGCAAGTGATCAATTTTATTACCTCTCAAGGAATTATAATAAAATACAATCACTTCACCTCAATTTCTTTTTTATCAGGACACGGAAGAGAACCCAAGGAGAGGATGATGATCCACCTCCACCACCTTGATGCAATCTTCACCTCCTTGAAGTAGCGTCAATCACCTTCGAGCAACCTTCACACCTTGAAGCAGCTCTAATTTCCTAGGAGCAACCTTCATGCCCTAAAGTAGCTCCAATCTCCTAGGAGTAACCTTCACACCTTGAAGTAGCTATGAGAAAGCTCCGTCAGACAGCTCCCCACACTTGGAGTAGTCAAGGAGCACAATTACATTAACTTGGCGAAGTAGTTTGGAAAAAAGAAGATTACACCAATGTAGTACAGTACTTTGATCCTATATCTAGCGTTAGACCTCATAACCACTTAGGATGGACTTTGCTAGGTGATGACTATAAGATTTGTAGCTATAAGATATTAACTTAGAGATCAAGGAAGAAGATAACAAGTGTATCTTAGTTGATTTTCTCTCTAGAATGATTTCTCAAGTGTTGCTTGTGTATCTTTGGTGTCCTAAGGCCTCTCATATTTATAGGAATCATTTATATGTGATTAGAGACGTTGTAGGAAGTGTCTAGAGTGTTCTCAGTGTTTAACTAGTTGTTGGGTAGAAAATAGTTGGATTGCAACGACAAAAATGTTTGTTAAAAGTGAAGTTTCCAGAACCTTGCTCAGTCGACAATTTTCTCAATTGGAAGTGACTCGGTTGACAATTTATTCGACTAGGCATGGTTCGAGTGTCCAAGTTATTTCTAACGTCTAGCTGTAATTTAAACTTCATTAGCTAATCAATTTAACAGTCTATTCCCGGTCAATAAAATATTCGATCGGATGTGTCTCAGTCCACAAAGTATTCGACCAGAGATGACTCAAATTAAATGCAATATATATATATATATTTTTTGTGTATAGAGTCTTCGACCGAGGGATGTCTCAGTCAAAAATTTTCTTGGCCGAGAGATTTTCTGTTGACAATTTTCTCAACAGAAAAATCCCTATAAATGGGTGTGTAAAATTATAGAATACCTATCAATTATTTTTTCTAATAAAGGATCATGACTCTAGACTCTAATGGGGATCCTAACTAAGGGTTCTGAGTGGGTAGAGAAAATCTAACTCTTGATATTACATGACTTCTAGGTACTTGTACAATATACACTTGTACAAGCTATTACAAGTTGTACGAACATAAAAATACAAGCATTGTTAACTTCATCTATCTATTTAGTCTTCTTGAACTTTGAAACACTTAAGTAGTAAGTTAGATCCATAAGAATGAAATGTTTGTCATCATCAAAATAGAGGATAAACTAATGTCTAATTTAGCCGACATAATTAGCATAGGGAAGTGGTTGAAATGGAGTCTAGGAAAATGATCGACAATGAACTAAGCATATTTTTGTATAAAGGCTATGTTGGCCACAACCCAGTTAATTATTTCTTGCAAATTTCCATGTTTGTAGGTATGCCTAATTCCAAAGAATCCATGATCAGTAAGACATGCTTCCAAAAAAGTGTTATTGAATAGTTTAACTTCAGTGTGATTATAACGCTTGCTTGCACTATGTATACATGGATTAGTGGTAGTATTAAAGTCTCGTAGGACAGTGCAAGGTTCAATGAATCTGTCTCCCATATAAATAATGTGCTGCAATATTATCTTACAAATGGAAATATGGGGATTGACATAAACAAACGTGATGACCACATACTTGTTAATATGACAAGCGAAAAACTGTCTATGATTGTTCATAATCCCCACTTTGCAATATCTCTCATTCCAACATACCCAGATACATCTTGAGGATTCCCTTTCCTCAACTCCATGTGATTATGTAAATCCCAGAGCTTTAATAGTACGAGTGGCCTTATGAGCATTAATTATAGGTTCTTCAATTGCAACTTTCTTGGGTATCTTGAGCAGAATATAGTCTTTGAGGACATGTCATGTATTAGAGTTGTTATTCCTGCAGTTCTAACCAAATTAAATCTATCATTAGCTATTGCAAAATAGAGTTAATCAGGAGAGACTACCTTAGGTAGGAAGTCAATCTTGGTTATCACTATCATTCTAATTTCCTTTTTCTTCTTGAATCAACCTAAGGCTCCTTCTTAATTAATTGTAAGTTGGTTTGACCCTTCCATTCTTGATCTTGGGCCCCCTATCCTTGATAGTCCTGCTAGTTGAGTTGATAGTAGTTGTTCCCTATTGATCGAAGTTTTATCTATAGTATCTTTACTCTGATCATCTGTTTCAATAGAAGTTGATGACAAAAATAACTATAATTCAATGAACTCATCCACTTTTGGGTCAACTATGGCATGGACTTCAATAGGTTTATCAAGTTGTATGGATTTCGTACTAGTAGTGGTTTCACCATTGTTGGGTATGGTTTTTCCCATTTTGGTGTTAGATATGTCTCCTAAGATCTTTCTTCATGATCCACGACCTCCAAAATTTATACATTTTTTCTAGGCCTATGATTGCTAGATTCAACTTGTGCCATGTTTTTCTCAGAGTCATTGATCTTGTTGTTATCCACTTCTTCAATTTCCTCTTCTTCTAGGTTTGCAAACTTGTTGTTACTTTGGTAGTTCTCGGGCAGTTTGTTTGGTGATCTGGGCCCTGTATGATTTCTATGGCCTCTACCTTTTTACTATTCCTTTTCATTATATTGATAACGTCCATGACCTTGTTTTGTCGTTTCACTTTCTTGATTTGCTTTTTTTTCTAGGTTGGCTATGTTATCCCTGTAATACTTACTTGAGTTTCCCACTTTGCGACACATAGTACAACTGTTGGGAAATGCCTCATATTCAACGTGGTACTCAATACAATTGATCAATATATAAGACACCGAAAGTTGTGAAGTCTATACTTCCACAACTAGTCTTGGAAATTTACTTTGCTTTCTACCGGCAGTATGGTTGTCCACGTTAATAAGCCATCAATGTGCCGTTCATGTATTTGAACATTATTGGGAGATATAGATATAGAGGCAAATACAGAATGCGTGCCCACATTACAAATAACGTCCTCATCTTTGGCCTAGGTGTGAACGTGGGACACCAGTCCAGCCACACAACAACCAAATAATATCCATGGGTCTCTAGTAAGCGTTGTTTCATAGTACTTCTTGCATGAAAATCGTACCACGTAGTGTCCCTAGTCTAGTTCGTACATGTTGAACCTCCTAGTTAGATTCCACAATAGCTTGAGATCAACTATCATGGTAGTGAATCCCACATCTATTCCTATTAGTGTAATGATCATTACATATTTCCATGTCCTTGCTAGAATATCATTTATATCCAGTGTATGGGGAGTGGTCGTCCCTCAAATTGTCCTATGGTGACTTCCGCAATAAAAAAACGTCTCTTCATATAGTTTCTCCAAGATGAATAATACCATGTTTCCTAAACCTCAACTATCCCTTACAAGGAGAAACTTGAAGATCAACCTCACTAGGACATATTAAACTCTATTAGTCTACTTATCAACATAATCATCTCCCCCATTCTTGGCTATTTCAATTATTATTGTATCACTTCAAAGATTTTTGATGTTGTTTCTTGAATAGTAACATACCCAAGAGTTGTTCTCCCTCAACTTCGTACCAACAAAATGTAGCTTGGAACCTTCTAACATGAAATTCCTCATATGAAGACATCCCCAGACTAAAGCAATTATTATTATTATATGAAAGTTAGACAAAGAACTAGAATTCAGGACAACTATCTATAAACTAAAGAGAAAAAGACATCAACATATTTTCTAGAGTTTGGATGTTACTCTTTTATTAGCCACTAGTTTGAGGATTGAAAGCCATGATGAACCTCAACTTGGTTATAGGAGAATCATGTAATATTTCCAAGAATATTTATGTAACATTAAAGCCTCTTTCTAAAATGATAAAGTCATGCCCCTATAATTAGAAAGTTTTGTTTACATAGTTTTTATCCAACTTGCCTCCACCATAAGTAGTCATAATTGGCATAAATGGAAAAATTTGGATAATATATCCACAATAAATCAAATCGATTCAGAGACACAAGATGTGTGTTCAAAGAGCCACCCTTTTCGTCCACACTGCCATGGTCCTACTTCTACTCTGGTATCATGAATGGATGTAAGATCACTGCTAGTCAACAATTTTCAAACTCAAATTGACATACTTTGTATCTAGAAACATACTCTTCCATATCTTTATTCATGCATGAACAATACATTTTAAAATATCTTGATATTTTAGTATTACGATATACATTGCACAGATAAGAGAGTGAGTTTTTTTAAAGCTTTTCTGTCAAGGTTATAATCATTTTGAACATACATCTTTTTATGCGGATAGAGAATTTCACCATGAAAAAATCTTATTGTTGCATTTCAATTTGACTAATATCATTATTAAACCATCTAGTTATTATAAAAAATATTTAATTTGCATATATGACATTTGTTGGACCATGGGTCCAAACAAATCAATATTGATAAAATTGTTATCCAAACATTTCCCACTGATATTTCTTTTTTATGCAAAGTTCTTTAGCATAAGAATTGTCTTCTTGAATAAAAATAGACACATATTTCTTGCATATATATGATTTAATTGTAGTCTATATTTACTTAATTTTGTATAGTATACACATGTGAAGATTAAGTGTTTGAGTGATATAATAGGTAATCTACTACATTTTCTTGACCACTTTGTAGCCATTTAGAAATGCTTGACATTTTTGGAGTTGGTATCTTTGTCAGCTGGGTGGTTATTCTAGAAATCCAGTTGTCGATACTTGTTGTGTTGATTTGCATATTTCTTGGCTAGATTTCTAGGGAGAAAATACATTCAACAAAATAGCATGACATGAATTTTGTACTTGGTCGGATGAATTTTTGGGGATACAAATCCTCTCGATGAGCATACTTGACCAAGAACATATATTAGGTTGGTTGTATTTACTCTAGGAAGTTCCAACCAACAAAGATTGCAACTAAGTGTAAAACTAGCCACTAAATTAATTGAGGATTTGAGTTTTATCTATTGGTACTCCATTGACCTGCACTAAGATAAATAAGATTTTAGTTAAGTGTTAGAAGATGTAACCTAAGGCATAAGGATACAAATAGGATGTTCATAAATCATTCATATTGGATTTAGGGCTCTAGAGGGGGGTGAATAGAGCTCCAAAATTTCTCATAAGATAGATTAGACCTTCAAATTATATCAAATTAAAACCAATAGCTTAAGTGCAATTTAAAATCCTAACTAACAAGCATAGCAAGGATGAGAGGAATTGATAGCAAGCACTTGACAAGGTCATGTAGAGTGGTTCCACTCTCCAAATTAGGAGAGAGTCAGTCCACTACCTAGAGAGGTAAGCCTCTAAGACTTTGCAAGTGCTTTTATCTATATATTCACCAATAAGAGTTACAACTCAAGACCACCAAAGGAATTACCCATCCAAGTACCAAGAGTCTTCCACCTTACCAAGGACTTACCCACTTTGCTAGAGTCTTCAGCCTTCTTACAAGGACTTACCCACTCTAGCACAAGTCTTTCGCCTTCAAGGACTTTTCCACTCTTCTTGGATCTTCAGCCTTTGCCTTCTCCTTCACCTGGAGAAGATATTCACCTCTTCTTCAACCTTGAAGTAGAACAACAATAGCTCCACCTTCACTCAGAGTAGCTTGCTTCACCTTTGCTTCATGGATTAAAGGGGTAGGGAAGATGGATTAGATGAGAACTTCAAAAGCACAAGACAGTAGCTCCCTTACAACAGGCCTATCTCACTCATAATCATGAAATGAAGTGAAAACTAGAGAGACAAAGGGGCTCAAGGAGTTGTAACACACTCAACTATAGCAATGACTTAGGATAGCATGAATGAGAAAACTTGGAATGAACTCAAACGGGTCCTATTTATAGATGTGGGTGTTCCCTTGAGTGTGGGGTCACTTAGGGTCAAAATATAGCCATTTTCCAAGATGCAACAGATCTATTTTCATCCGAAACAACTCACCAACGGTTATAATCACTTTTTTTTTTGCATTTTCCATATAGTACATTTGGTCGAGTGTCAATAAAGGGAACTTGACCGATCCGCTAAAAGACAAAGCCAATTTTTAAACTATCGGTCGAGTTTGTTTTGGGAAATTTGACCGATGAGCTAAAATCAGTTTTTCTCAGTGAGTCAGTCGGTCGAGTTTTGTGAGTGTGCAACTCGACCAATGGGTCATCTTCAAAAAATCCATCATAGGATCGGTCGAGTTTCGAACTCGACCGATGAACAACCTGTGACAAATTTTCTGAATTGACTTTTGAGTGATTAAACCTTGGAATTAAGTGTCCCTATTTTTTTTCTCATCTTAGTTACGAGTCATATCATCAATACAAGTGATTAAAAAATTCATCTAAGGTCATTGAAGTGAATTCCCAAATTGCACACTTGCATTGCATTTGACTTGAACTTGAACAAGCTAGGGCTCATGTAATTTGATCCTTTTCATGTACCTAAAGCCTGAAATCAATCTTGTACAAACATATTAGATACATATGAATGGAATGGTTAAGTCATTATAAAAATATGGGCAATGTATAACTCTCAAGTGAACATTCTCCCCCGTTTTGACAATGACAAACCATTCCTCAATCATATTGAAAAGGATATTGAAGTTATACCTTGGCCTTGTAAATTGTAAGGGGATTCAAGATTTGAACAATGTGAATTGCTCCCCCTCAATCTATGCTTACTCTTACCTGCATAGTTAGTCTATCTACACAAAGCAACATGACACATATATACTATATGGTCCTTTAGCAAGTCACATGATAAAGCATCTAATGAACAAGAAAAGGATCACATAGGCAATAAGACAATATGGTTGAGCTTCAAAACATTGAATTTCTCTCCCCCTTTTGACATTATCAAAAAGGAAGGGGGGTATAAGAGCATAGAAACATGTCTTCTCCAAGCACAACCAAAGCATGCATCCATAACATGCAATCTCAAAACATACACCAAACAGAGACGGGAGAAACAAACAATCTAAGTCATAATCAAAATATGGTAAACAAGGCACCAACTCATGAGATATATAAAATAGAGAGTAAGTGTGCACATAATTAAGATTACAACCCAGAAAGGCAGTTCTCAGAAAACAAATACAAGCCAAAACAATGAAAGTTATAAGATCAAATAGTACAACTCAGAATATGTGCCCATATGTTTTTAATATAAAATAGGTTAGAAAGATATATATGATCAACATCTAGACTAAAAACTAGAACAACTAAACATTTAAGCTATTTATGTCTACAACATCATCATCCTCAACATCAGAAGCATCAGGCTCATAGTTGTCATCTTTGTATGAAGGTGCGGCAACATCTCCTTCATACCGAAGGCACCAATAAAACCATCAAAGCCATCATCATCAGATGCCTCACCATCATCCTCATCATCATAATCAGCAACCTCCTCATCAACAATAGCCTCCTCATCAACCTGGTCTGGCATCTCCTCATTAGCAAGAGAACCAAAATTGCGACTAGGCCAACGTGCATTCTGCTCAGCCAAAGGCATACCAAGAGCATGGAGCTCATTGGCTCGTGGGAAGGAAGGAGCAGAACTGTCGATGCTAGCAAGCAGAGTGGCCAAGGGACCAGCAGTCAGAGGAAGAACACCAGGGATAGATCCACCAATAGAAGAGGATGTATCAGCAGAAGATGCAGGTGGAGGGGCAGGGTAAAAGTGATCATATGCATAGAATGCAGAGTCACCTCCTGGGTAAGGCTGGTAGGCAGGGTAAGGGTGTGTACAAGACATGTTCATGTTGGACATGATGGAACATACGTCCTGATGTAGGTGATCCTAAACTTGAAGGTTGTATGCTTGTTGATGCATCATGTATCCCATAAGGGTTGTACCTAATACCAGATCTTGGTCGTCATCTCCCGACTGTCACTCCGAGGGTATCTCCTGGAAGCGGCGGCCGCCATGAGTGCTCATCAGGCGTGCAATTAGATCTGGTATCCTTCTCCTTGGTCTCTACCCATGTCTCTGCTAGCTTCATAGCCTCCTTTGGGACCTACATGACTCATCTATTTCTCTGCCTCGGCTCCGGACCCTTCCGCCTATAAGGGACTTATTCGGCAAGCAGTTTGCTTTGGTTCTCACCTTCTCAACTAGTGATAATGCCTCCTTCCGGTCCGGCGCACTAGTGGAACCATCCTCAACTTCTGCTTTGGTTCTTGACTTTATATATTTCTCTCATGAGTGGGCATTGGGGTTGACACCAGGCGACGAGCGGTGTTGGGCGGTCCCTGCCATATTCGGCAGCATCCCTCCTAAACTGGATGGTTTTGGATGTCGTCCCTTCTCAGCCTTTGTTGGTCGACAGGGAGGTACTATGATAGCCATTTCTTGGTTGCTTCTGGATGGTTCCTTGTTTGGAGGGGCCATCATTCTCTGGAGGCACCGCAAGAGAGGGCTTTTTTTAAGGGTTCTTTGGATTTGTTGAAGACTACAAGTTATGGAAGATCTTGAAGAAGGAGAAATTCCCGGTGTCTGTGCTGATTCTATTCCCGGTCGTCGTCAATAGAGATCCATGTGCACCGGGGAGAATTTTGTTAAAGGGACTCTCTATTGTCCTTTTCGGAATTTTCATTGTTGCCCAGATGGTAGAGAGGGAAGCAGAGGCTTCACACGTATGATCTCACATCTTAAAAGGGCACACCTCTGCAGTGAGGAGCGCAGTTCTACTTTGCGTGAAGCTATTCTTAATGATTATGATCTTTTTTTGGCCGTGGATGAGACTTTGAAGGTCCTTGATCAATGGTTGTGCGGAAAGTGTATGAAGATACAAGCCACAAGTCACACCTGCCATCATGATGACGGTATTTTCCGGGTCACTAATGACATGGGAGAGGTTGATAGTCGCATTATAGGCATCTTAAAGCCTCTTCCTAAAAGCTTTGAGATCTCTACTGCCAGGGAGGGTTATGTCCTAGATACTGGGCTTCTTGATCGGGTATTTAGAGCCCCAATCACTATAGTGAAGAGCATTCCTCATAGTTGTCGACTTGCTTTCTCTCAAGTGTTGGAGACTTCTCTTTACAAAGTGATTGCTGAGACAGGTTCTATAGTTGCTTGGGTGAGACTATTGCTTCTCCCGTGTTGTACTTTGCAGGTGTTTCGCCCTCAGAACAGACAAGATAGACGATCCAACAATAGAAAGTCATTACAAAAATGCTCCATTCTTAGTTCACTTTCTACATGGGGAGAAGCGGACGATATCTCCAAGTTAGTTGATAAGGTTTTGAACCTTCCTGCACATGAGGTTTTGGACCATGATGGCGGTAACTCTAAGGAGGAAGATACCAAAATAAACACCAACATCAGGCAGTGTCTCTGCAAAGTAGCAGATGGTCATTTTACAGCAGCAGTTAAAGTGTTGTCTTCATCAGGTGTGGCTCTGTACAATGGAGATACCATTAAGGTGTTGGAGGTAAAACACCCGTACAAGCCACCTCTTTCCATGCCAGATAATTCTTTTTTTGAAGCAACTATGGTAGCAGAAGTCGATACTATTCTCGGGTGTATCAAGTCTTTTTCCAAAGGAACTTCATGTGGTAGAGATGGGTTGAGAGCCCAACATATATTTGATGCAATGTGTGGGGAGGGGTCTGTTGTGGCCACTAATCTCTTACATGCCATCACCCATGTTGTCAATTTATGGTTGGGGGGAAGATGTCCCGTGTGTTTGGTAGAGTTTATAGCTTCTGTTCCACTTACACCGCTTCTTAAGAAAGACAACAGGATACGACCTATTGCGGTTGGAACTATTTGGAGACGTCTAGTGTCCAAAGTTGCTATGATAGGAGTGAGTAAAGTTATGGCCAAATATCTCAATGACTTTCAGTTTGGAGTTGGTGTATCTGGTGGGGCAGAGGCTATCTTGCACAGTGTCAACAGGGTGTTGAATGTGCGACACAATGATGGTTCCCTTTCCATGCTTACAGTGGATTTTTCTAATGCATTCAACCTGGTTGATAGGTCTTCCTTACTCCGTGAGGTGAGATCAAAGTGTCCATCCATTTCCTTATGGGTGGAGTTCTTGTATGGTCAGGAAGCTAGGTTATACCTTGGGGATAGATATATTTGGTCATCTACATGAGTGCAACAAGGTGATCTTTTGGGCCCTCTACTCTTCTCTCTTATACTGCACCCGCTTATCTATCATATCAGAGACAACTACAAACTTCTTCTTCATGCATGGTATCTTGATGATGGAACAGTCATTGGAGACACTAAGGAGGTGGCGAAGGTTTTGGATATCATTCAACAGTGTGGACCAGATCTAGGTTTGATTTTAAATATCCATAAAATAGAGATTTTTTGGCCTACATGTAATGGTAGAAAGCTTCAAAATGAGTTTTTCCCGAAAGATATTGGGAGACCATTAGTTGGAGTGAAGCTGCTTGGAGGAGTTGTTAGCAAAGACAACACTTTTATTGGAGGTTTGGATATGGAGAGGGCTTCGAAAGCTATTGAGTTGATGCATCTTCTTCCCCAGTTAGGTGATCCTCAGAGTGAGCTCCTCTTACTTCGTTTGTGTATGGGAATTGCAAAGCTTCTATTTGGCTTGAGGACTTGTCAACCTAGGTACATGGAAGAGGCAACATCATGTTTTGAAAGAGAGTTGCGAGCATCTATTGAAGACATTGCAGTCTGTGGATGTCCCTTTTTTGGGGACTTCCAATGGAGGTTGGCTTCATTTCCGATCCGTCTTGGTGGCTTGGGACTTAGTTCAGCTGTTGAATCTTCTTCGTATGCTTTTGTGGCATCTAGGGCCCAATCTTGGGTGCTTCAAGATCACATCTTGCGAGGTAGTGGGATTCATGGTATGGACACTGACTTTGATTTCTCCCTAGATCATCTTCGTGTCATGATTCCTTCCTTTGATCTCAGTTGTTTTTCTAAAAAAGACACAGTCCCCCCAAAGGCACAAAATGCTTTGGAGAGTGCTCTTTTTAGTAAAATAATTGAGGATATGGAAGTTAAGTTTGCTATGACCATTTGACAAAAGGCAGTTTTTGAGTGTCTACAAGCTGATCATGCTCAAGATTTTCTTCTTACTATTCCTATTGATGGACTTGGTCTGCACATGTCCCCAGTGGAGTATCTTAGTATCCTCAAATATTGTCTCATGATTCCCTTGTTTCTAGTCGACGAGATATGTCCAGTTTGTCATAAGACGTGTTTGGACTCTTTTGGGGAGCATGTGGTTCATTGTAGGGAACTTCCAAGTTTTAAGTACAGACATGATCTTGTTAGAGATGTTCTCTTTGATGTTCTCAGACGTGCATGTGTTGCTGCTAAGAAAGAGGCCCCGGTGAACTTTCTAACTGATCCACAAGAGGGGAGTTCGACACTTAGACCAGCTGATGTTTTGGTTTTTGGATGGATAGGAGGAAAACATGCATGTGTGGATCTGACAGGGGTTTCTCTGTTAGTGGGATTGAGAAGTGGGACTTTTAAAGCAGGGCATGCTGTTCTTAAAGCTGCTTCAGCCAAAGTAGCCAAGCATGAGAAAGCATGTATTGAGAATCAACATGCCTTTATCCCATTTTCTTTTGATACTTTTGGATTCTTAGCACCAGAAGCTATGGAGCTTCTGAAGAGCATCCAAAAAGTTATGAATAGTAATGTAATGTCTCCTAAGTGTATGGATGTAGTGTTTCAAAGGATTGGCTTTGCCATCCAGAAAGGACTAGTGACGCAGCTTGTTGCCTGCTTGTCTCCTGTTTCGATGTAATTCTATAGATATAAACATATAATTGTATATGACTATATTTGCATTTTTAGTTGGTAGTGAATTTTCAAATAAGGGTTTGATTTGACACATAGAACAAGGCATAGGCAGGTCGGGAAGGATGAGGTGGTGGAGGTTCTCAGGTAGAGGTAGAGGTAGAGGTAGAGGTAGAGACACCAAGTGTGGTGGAGGAGAGGATATGCACAAACTTCTGAAGAGTGGTCTCACTGATGCAAACTCCTTTTTTAGTAGGTTTGTAATGAAAGTCATGGAAAAGAGATTTGCCAATGGCAAGATGAAATAGACCACATATCAGGTCTGGGTAGGGTAGGTGGGTGCCACGGGTGTTCTTGCCCGAGTCAAAGTAGGTCATATGATGAAGAATATATATTTATCACTTGACTCTAATGTTTTTCAAGAGACAATACATGATCATCGTAGTGTTTTTTGCAATCTCAATTTTATTCTTCTTTGGATGGATATTGTAATTAACAACTAGGGTGAGGATGCGTCTCTTGAGTTCCAAGGTAGAGGAGGAAAGGGTGCACTTCTTCCTATATGGGAATTGAGGCTTCTTTAAGAACTTATGAATATCAAGGAGAGTAAGATCATATTGCTTGTACAAGGCCTCAGGCTCAACTAGGTCAAAGTACTTTGGGTAGTCCTTACGCCAGGTGTCAGTCACTTCAGTACCTGACAAGAAGATGTTCAGGGTATCCTCAGAGACTTATAATCTCTTCTTTGCCATCATGGATGTGAGGACTACTTGAGCATCAGGCGTGGGTATGAGGGTGTCGTAATTCCAATGCAAGCTAGCGTAGAATTCATGAACTACTTTTGTGCTAGTGATGGAATTGTTGTAGCACTCACATTCAACACCCAAGGCAGAGAGATGGTGATCATAAAGCAACTTCGCTACTTAATCTATGACCCCTTTCCTTCTAGTTTAGGCTCAAATAGGGCATGAAAAGGTAAAGGATTCCAGGTAAGGAGCTCCTTATACCTATTTACAACCTCATTTGAGACAAAAAGAGTGTCATCAAACGGAATCAAGCGGGAGTTGAATGAAGATGAAGGTGTATTAGTTGGGGCGGCCCTCTTCCTCCTATTAAATTCCATAGAGACGAAAATGAGAGGAAGGAGAGAGAAAAAGCTAAAAAATCACCACCAAAACTCATCCACAGACCTAGGTTAGCAAGGGGGAAGGTCAAGGGAGGTCGAGCTAGGGCTAGGGAGAGGAAGGTCAAGGCTAGGGTAGAGAGCTTAGGGGAGCTGGAGGTCAGATCAGTTGACTTTTCTCTAGTTGAGAGGGAGAATAGTCGGCCGAACTTCTCTTAAATTTTCTCCAACTTGGCCATCAGTCGAGTTCTGTGAACTCGGAAACTTGACCGATAGGCTCTTTAAAAAAGCTCTCGGCCTTCGATCGGTCGAGTTGCCAACTCGACCGACGGTCACCTGTCCTAAACATACAAAACCTAGTTTCTAGCCATTAGAGTGCTAATTAAATTTATTTTTCAAGTTCATTATGTATTTTGAACATACTTGGGCACATATCACTCATCATTGGGTACTATTTTGCGGTAAAACATGTGTTTGCAAAAAATACCCAAAAATAGGATAAAAACAAGGCAAAATGAACATGAAAAACTAATTTTAAGAATATTAGCATGCAAATGGTGATCAAAATAGAGAAAAAGCATATAGGATAGATGACAACTAGCTAGAAGGTATATCTGATTCATTAAAAGTAGTTATAAGCAATTTTGATCTAATAAAGTTAAATTGCTCTCTAGCTGGAGGTTTAGTAAAAATATCTGCCAATTGATTTTCTGTGTCCACATGCATGATATAGATATCCTTCTTGGCAATGTGATTACTGAGAAAATGATGACGAACCTCTATATGTTTAGATATACTATACAATATAGGATTGTATGACAAGTTAATTGCATTAGTATTAACACAATAGATAGGAGAAGCATCAAAATTAATGCTAAAGTCTTGGAGCATTTGCTTCATCTATAGGAATTGGGCACAACAACTCCCGACTGCAATATATTCATCCTCAGTGGTTGATAATGCCATTGTGATCTATTTCTTGGAGAACCAAGACACCATGCATGGTATTAGAAGGAAACAAGTGCCACATGTGCACTTTCTATCAATCAAACACCATGCATAATCCACATCACTATAAGCAGTGAGAGTAAAGTCCCTTGACTTGGGATACCATAGTCCAAAATTTTAGGTTTTGGCTAAGTACCTTAAAATCATCTTAATAGATATAAGATGTGATTTCTTAGGATTTGATTGAAAGCGAGCACACAAGCCAGCACCAAACATTATTTTAGGTGTAGAGGTTGTTAAGTAAAGTAAACTTCCTATCATACCTCTATGGAGCTTCTCATCTATCTTCTCACCTTCTTCATCTTTGTCAAGTTTGGCCGTGTTTGGCATGGGTGTGTCCATCATCTTGGTATTCTCCGTCCCAAAGCGTTTGAGTAGTTCACTTGTATACTTGCCTTGGTTGATGAAGTTCTCATCTTTTTTCTGCTTGATTTGAAAGCCGAGAAAGAACGTGAGCTCACCCATCATACTCATCTCGAATTCATTCTGCATAAGATCACTAAATTCTTTACAAAGATCAAGGTTAGTTCCACCAAAAATTATATCATTAACATATATTTGTATGATAAGAAAATTGTTAGAAGTGTGCTTTAGATATAAGGTAGAATCCACTTTGCCCATGATATACCCATGATCTAACAAAAAGTTATTTAATTTCTCATACCAAGATCTAGGTGCTTGTTTGAGTCTATAGAGAGCTTTTTGCAACAAATAAACATGGTTGGATAAACTATCAAGTTCAAAGCCCGAAGGTTGTGCACCATACACTTCCTCTTCAATTGTATCATTCAAAAACACACTTTTAACATCCATTTGATATAGAAGAAAGTTTTTATAACTAGTAAGGGAAAGAAACATATGATTGGACTCAAGTATAGCTACAGGTGCATATGTTTCATCAAAATCTATACCTTCCTGTCGATTGTAGCCTTGAGCCACTAACCTTGCTTTGTTCCTTACCACTTTTCCGCTTTCATCAAGCTTGTTGTGGTAGATCCATTTGGTGCCAATGATCACTTGGTCTTGGCACTAGGGTCCAAACTTTATTCTTTTCAAATTGATCCAACTCTTCTTGCATAGCCAGAATCCACTCATCATCGCCAAGAGCTTCTTTGACGTTCTTTGGCTCGAGTTGTGAGATGAAGGCATTGTTGGATTGTTCTTTGTTCAATGCAGCCCACATCTTCACTCTTTCAAATGGATCACCTAAAATCAGCTCTTTTGGATGATTCTTTGCAAACTGGGGGGTTGGATCCTTCTTCTCTTCATCTTTCTCTTCTTCTTGAGTGACCACCTCTTTTCCCTTTTGGGTGATGTAGAGCTCTTTTAGAATAGGAATTACTTCACCTGCAACATCATCATTTAGAAAAATATCTTTGGGAATAGAGGGGTTAGTCTCAATAAACTTAATATTTATGGATTCTTTTACTTTATCAAGATCAACATTAAAAACTCTATAAGCCTTGCTAGTAGTGCTATAGCAAAAAAAGAAAGCCTTGTAAGATTTTAGATCTAACTTGTCGAGAGAATCTTTCATAATCAAAACAAAACAAGGACATCTGAAAACATGAAAGTACTCGATAGAAGGCTTCCTACAACACCATAGATCATAGGAGGTTTTCTTCAAGGAAGGTGAATAAAAACCCAATTTTGCACAAAATATGAGGTACAAACAGCTTTAGCCCAAAACTTCTTTGGAGTATCATACTCTAAAAGCATGGTCCTAGCCATTTCCTGTAAAGACCTATTCTTCCTCTCTACAACCTCATTTTTTTGAGGTGTTCAAGGTGAAGAGAAGTTGTGTTCATAACCACATTCTTGACAAAAGTGTTCAAAAAGCTCATTTTTGAATTCTCCCCCATGATCACTACAGATGGAAACAATGCGGCAAGAAGCTTCATTCTGAACTCATTTATAAAAGCTTGAGAAAACATCAAGAGTATCGCTCTTAGAAACGAGAAAGAAGGTCCAAGTATATCTAGAGAAATCATCGACCATAACAAGGCAATACTTGGAACCACGAAGCGATTGAGTTCTCATTGGGCCAAATAGATCAATGTGAAGAAGTTCAAGAGCTTCTTGGTACTAAGAACTCCTTTGGATTTGAAGGAGGACTTGGTTTCTTTCCTGGGGTACAAGGTTGGCATTCCTCATCCTTTTCAAAATCCAATTTGGGAAGTCCCTTGACCAAGTCCTTTTTGCTCAACTTTTTCAATTGATGTATGTTTACATGGCTAAGCCGACGGTGCCAAATAGAAATATAATTTGAGTTGACTACTATGCATCTACCAACAATAGGCTTATTAGAGTCAAGAACAATAACATAAAGATTACCACTTCTAGTTCCCTTATAGATAATTTGGTAGGTGAGGGAATCTAGAATCAAGCATTCAAAGGAAGTAAATAACATAAGATAATCATTGTCACATAATTGACTAATACTAATTAAATTGTGATTTAGGACATCCACAAAGAGAACATTCTTGATACACAAGTATTCACCTACATCACCCTCACCTTTGACTTTACCTTTCTTATTATCCCCAAAGGTAACCGAACCTCCTTTCTTTTTGGTGAAGTTGTTGAAATGGCTTATATCACTTATCATATGCTTAGTGCAGCCACTATGAACAATCCATCTTCCTTTTTCCTGCAAGAAAGGAGAATGTCGGTTCCCAACTCAAGCTTTGGGATTCAGAGTTAGCTTGGGGACCCATTTCATCTTTGGGCTAGTGCCCTTAGGCTTGTAAGGACAATAACTAGAGTAATGATCATCACATTTGCAATAAGAAAAAACCATAGGATTCTTAATGTCGGAAGACTCTCCTACAAAGAAAGAGGTCTCCTTGCTCTTTTTCTTACCTTTGACTTTGCTCTTGCCCTTTGGTGCTTCCCCTACAAATCCCAAACCATGGGTACCACTTTGTTTGGTAGAATGGTCAAGGATTTCATTTAGGGAGTTCTTCCCTTTGAAAAATTTCTATAGGGATGCTCTCAATCTATGGTTATCATCATTAAGAGAAATAATGGTAGACGATAAGCTAGCTATGTCATCCCTGGCATAAACAAGATCGGCCTCAAAATAGAGGGCTTTAGTTAAATATGAATCCTTTTTCACGTGAAATGGAAGCAACATTAGCACTAGGCAATATAGGTCTAGAAGATAGATCATTAACTTGACCAAGTAACCTAGCATTTTCATATTTAAGTATTTGGTTTTATTTAATATAGATATCTCTTTCATATCTACAAGCATCAATGAGAAGCTTAAATTCAACGTTTTTAGTTTTAATCATTTCAAGATCTTTTAGGCGGTTTTGATTTTCCTCAAGATTTTCAATGTTCTTAAGGTAGATACCATTCTCAACTTCAACTCCATTATATTGGAGCTCAAGACCAATGTATTTCCCTTGAAGATTATCAATACTCTCAAGAATGGTTTTTTCATTTAACTCTAGGATTTCAAGATTAGCATATAAATCATCAGTGATTTTTCCTAACCATTTTCTTTCAGATTTACATTTAGAAAAAGATGAACGGGTAGAGATAAGCATGTAAATAATAGCTTTCTTAGATAACTCGTGCAAACTTACCTCACTTACCTCACCAATTTCTTCACTAGTAGAGGCCATGAGTACAAGGTGGCACTCTCCATCTTCTTTGGAGCTTGAGCTTCTCAAAGATGAAGCTTCCCAAGCTGCATGAGTTGCATTCTTGTGTCTCTTCTCCTTCTTATCCTTCCTCTTGTACTTACTCTCCTTCTTTTACTCTTCTTCCTTATTTGAGATTCCCTTATGGTGTGACTTTCTTGACTTGGGACATTCACTCTTGTAGTGTCCCTTTTGTCCACACTTGTAGCATCTAGGAGTAGAGAAGGAGGAGGCTTGCTTTCCCTTGAAGTGTTTTCCCTTGATGTAGTTGGCTTCATGCTCACTTGGGCCATCATATTTACTAGAGGAGGAAGGAGAAGTCTGGCAAACAAGTTGTTGTTGAATGATGACCGCCTCCACTTGTGCTTTGAAAGCACTATCTTTGATCTTCTTGGCTTCCTTCTCTTCTTGCTTGGCTTCTTCTTCTTGTTTGTCAAGCCTTGGATCATGGGCTTAGAGGTTTCCAATGATCTCTTCGATTAAAATGTTACCAAGGCTCCTTACTTCTTCAATGGAGGTGACCTTTGACTCTCATCTCTTTGGTAGAGTCCTCAAGATCTTGGAGTTGATTACACCTCTATCCAAAGTGTTGCCTAATGCAGCCAGCCCATTTATGATGACATTGAGTCTTGAGTAGATCTCCACAATCCCTTCTTTTGTACCCATCTTGAAGTTCTCTAGAAGGTTGTTCAACATGTAGATCTTGGCCTCCTTGACTTGCTTTATGCCTTCATAGGTGATGCACAATTTTTCCCAAATTTCATAGGCGGTGTTCCAAGATGAGATCCGATTGAACTCCGTTGGGGTAAGGGTTGCATAGAGGATGCTTACGGCTTTGGCATTGAGTTGGGATTCTTTGAGTGCAACTTCACTCCATGTTGCAACAGCTCTGATGGGCTCCTTGTAAGGTGTGACTATCACCTTCCACATGTCAAAGTTCATGCCTTGAATGTAGAATTGCATTTTCCTCTTCTAATAGAAGAAGTTGGTGCCAACAAAGACTGGAGGATGCATGGAGAAGCCTCCCTCGAGGCTGAGAGAACCAAGTAGGTTGTCTCCTATCTTTTCATCTCTTGGGAGATTGTTGGAGAAGATCCAAGGCTCTGATACCACTTGTTGGATATAGGGATCTAGAGTAGGGGGAGAATAGAGCTTTAAAAATTCTCACAAGATAGATTAGACCTTCAAATGATTTCAAATTAAAATCAATATCTTAAGTGTAGTTTGAAGTCCTAACTAACAAGCATAGCAAGGATGAGAGAAATTGATAGCAAGTACCTGGCAAGGTCATGTAGAGTGGTTCCACTCTCCAAACTAGGAGAGAGTCAGTCGACTACCTAGATAGGTCAACCTTTAGGACTTTGCAAGTGCTTTTCTCTATATATTCACTAATAAGAGTTACAACAAAAGACCACCAAAGGACTTACCCATCCAAGTAGCAAGAGTCTTCCACCTTACCAAGGACTTACCCACTTTACAAGAGTCTTCAACCTTCTTCCAAGGACTTACCCACTCTAGCACAAGTCTTCCTCCTTCAAGGACTTTTCCACTCTTCTTGGGTCTTCAACCTTTTCCTTCTTCTTCTTCACCTAGAGAAGATCTTCACCTCTTCTTCAACCTTGAAGAAGAGCAACAATAGCTCCACCTTCACTCAGAGTAGCTTGCTTCACCTTTTCTTCATGGAGGAAAGGGGTAGGGAAGATGGAGTAGATGAGAGCTTCACAAGCATAAGGAAGTAGCTCTATTACAATATGCCTATCTCACTCATAATCATGAAATGAAGTGTAAACTAGAGAGAGAAAGGGGCTCAAGGAGTTGCAACACACTCAACTATAGCAAGGACTTAGGATAGCATGAATGAACAAACTTGTAATGAACTCCAAGGGGTCCTATTTATAGATGGGGGTGTTCCCTTGAGTATGGGATCACTTAGGCTCAAAATATAGTCATTTTCCAAGATGCAATGGATCTATTTTCACCCAAAACAACTCACCTATGATTATAATCACTTTTTCAGCATTTTTCGTATAGTACATTTGGTCGAGTTTCAATAAAGGTAACTCGGCCGATCCACTAAAAGACAAAGGCAATTTTCAAACTATCGGCCGAGTTTGTTCTGGAAAACTTGACCGATGAGCTAAAATCAATTTTGCTCAGTGAGTCAGTAGACCGAGTTCTGTGAGTGTGCAACTCGACCGATGGCTCATCTTTAGAAAATCCATCATAGGATCGGTCGAGTTTCCAACTTGACCGATGAATAGCCTGTGACAAATTTTCCAAATTAACTTTTGAGTTATTAAACCTTGGAATTAAGTGTCCCTGATTTTTTCTCATCTTAGTTACAAGTCATATCAATACAAGTGATTACAAAATTCATCTAAGGTCAGTTGGAGTGATTTCCCAAATTGCACACTTGCATTGCATTTGACTTGAACTTTAACAAGCTAGGTCTTGTGTAATTTGATCCTTTTCATGTACCTAAAGTCTGAAATAAATATTGAACAAACATATTAGATACATAGGAATGGAATGGTTAAGTCATTATCAAAATATGGGCAATGTATAACTCTCAATTCAACAATTCCCACTACTCTTGTGTAGTTAAATTTTCTATCTTTAGTGTGGAGTTTTAGTGAATAATTAGTTAGTGATCGAACTTACTTCTTATTGTTTCTTTTGTTGTGATTTGTCACTAAAGCCTATAGTGAGTGTATCCACCTATGAAATCATCAATCCAAGATATCGTGTTCACTCATAGTTTACTTAATTTATAGAGTTGTAAAATAAACTTTTTATTAAGATGGAACTTCAAAAAACATTTACATTTTGATTAACTTGTGATTTCACAAAACTCCCTATATATTTCAAACATCATTAAGAGAAGCATTCTCCATCTAGATTCAAAGGCTTCATTAACATTTTTGAACAAATCCTTCATCCAATCATGTTTCCTTTTTGCTACTTATTGGTAAAGGAGGTTTTGTTGGAGGTAAAAGATGAGCTTCTTCTCCATGACAAGTTTTCTCCAACAAACTACAAAGGAGAGGTGTGGGTGTACTTCATATTGTATATAATATAAAGGCTATCTGTTGGCAAAAAAAGCTTTGAATATAAACTGCAATTTGTGTTATAGTTTCTATCATACTAGGAAAGAAATAAAACTACATGTTGGGAAATTTCAATGGGAAACTACTATTTTGTGGATGTAAGGGTTTTAACTAGAACCACCATATATAATGTGTTTTTTTTATTCTGATCTTATTATGCACTTTCTTATATTATTATTAACATCTACTATTAAGAAAGATACTTTAACCTATATGTGGTTAATATGTAAATTATTTAGTTTATATCAATTCAACACACTCACTTGATCCTACAAGTGGTATCAAATCCTACCTTTAGGGTGACCTAACAAGAATCTGAAGAAAGGTGAGGGATAGTATTCTTTGGAAGTTAAACCTTGATGGAGCATGTATCACCCAATCACCCACCTTTAAAAGTAGCAACAATGCCTATCAATGATAATTGATAAAGCTTATAATTGTACGTTCAAGCCTCGGGCTTTGATCTATTGGGAGATAGATACAAGACAATGCCTACTTCCCAATACTAATATTGGTACATGGGGTGAACATATGGTAAGATAGTATGACCCTAAATGGAAATACGATAAATATGATATATAGTTGTCTCTCTATCCGAGTGAATTGAATTGTATAACATATTATTTATTAAATTTTATGCAAGCTATGCATTACTCATGAATATATTACACAAGTGAAGGAGATTAGACTGACCATGTTGTTACATAAAATATAATCATTTCATATCCAAAGAAATGGAACAATATTGAAAATTTAATATGTGTCCACTTTATTGATTAGTTGCTTGAATGCCTTAGGAACATATGGTAATCTAATGAACAAGGCAACTTAGATCTTTGAATTTATCTACTTCGTAGTCTAAATAGCTAATAAAAATGGAGATATAGGAAGTTAACATACAAAAACATGAAGAATAAGATGATGTAGATAACTAATATGTAAATAAGAGAATTTGGAGTAAAAAAATGTGAACATTATTCTTCATCTAGTGAAGAAACAAGTAATGGATTATATAAGAACTCAAATATAAAGTATCAATAAATTTTCATCCTAATAAAAATTATGCATGTTGTTGTAGTAGGTTCTATGCATGTTATGAAATAGGACCTCAGAGAGATGATTTTACATAATTAAAAACAAAAATAAGTCAGTCTCTCTTTCAAGAGGTGGACTTGGGAGCTCATGTGGAAGCAACACACTTGATAGTCCTAGAAAAGTGACACATGTTTCTAATTTAAGTCATTCTCCTTGAGTGTCCACCATTTGTGCCAAATAATTATATCAACCATTTTTCAACTTCTTATATGCTATTGCTATTTTAATCAACAAGTGGTGATTTTTCCTTATCTAAAATAAATACATAATAATACCCACCACATTGGAACACTAGTTGCTTCTTTCAAAATCCAATGACACTCAATGTTTTTTGAGATAACCATACCAAAAAATAACATTGAAGGCATTCATAAATAAGGGTCTCTTATTATATAATATCGTGTATGTACAAAAATGTGGGTGCTTCCTAACAATAATAATGGGTCCAACAAAAAGCATCTTTAAGAGAAAATCAATTTATACATTCCCAATGAATAATTTCAGGATAGTTTCTAGATTATTACACAAAAGTATGTGTTTCTAACAAAATCAGTCAAGGCAGATATAGAGATAAACATAAAAGCTTCATGACACCTAAGATCACTAGAGGAGTTATCATTCTCTGAAATTTTTCTCTTCCCTCATATGTATTGAGATTGTTATTCTAAGATGTATACTAACACATATTAGAAGAATCCTTTATAAATTTCATATTTTTCTACAATAATGACATTTTTGAAATTGAATACACCAACATTGACCATAATGATGATTATAAGAAACATAAAATAAAGGAACACTTTTCATATAGAGACATATCACTGATATAAACCTTGTGCTAGAGCCTATTTTACTATTCACAGACACAAGTTAAATTTATATATATGTGTACAATATTATTAGACCTCAAGTTGGACAAGAGTGGGATTTGATTTCATAAATGAACACCATCGATGCAAAACCCAGAGGTAGGGATAGGGTTTACAAGGGTAGGTCACAAGTAGTTACTACCTTATATACACTAGAAAAGTATTGCATATACAAGTAACACACAAACAATCCAAGTAGGGAAATGAACAAGTGTAAATAGATAAAACCATCAACTACTACTAGACTGCACAAGTGAACAAGAAAGGCATGTAATGGTCACCAAGAAAACAGAATTAAGAAGGGAATAAAAATAAGAAAACAAATTCAACTTGATACTACAAAAATAAATCAATCACAAATCTAATCAACTCCTAAGGGCTTCTAAAATGGTCAAAAAGGCTATCTGCACTAGAAAATCAAGTACATGACAAAGAGAAGAAAAAGAGAGCTAACTTTAGCAATGTTATTCAATAAAATGCTACCAAAGATCAGATATGACAAAACTTAGCAAAAATAAGGATACTACATCAATATATCTAATAAACCTACAAATTAAGAAATAAGAAAAGTATGTTACTCTACTAATAGAAAAAGTAATTATGTGTACAAGCAAGTAATATAACTATGCAAAGAAAGGAAGAACACTTAGGATAACTGAGGGCGAACTCAGATAATCCCAAGGGATGTAAAATTACACCAAAAGAGAAAACTAACTAGTAACTACTCACATGAAAAAAACAACAAACTGCTAATCCACCTTAAATGTATATGCAAATTTTCATAATAAACACCATGTCATAAATAAACTATATATAATAAATATAAATTTTATTACTTAAATGCCATATCTACAAATAGAAATCCCTCTACATAAATGTCTTTGTAGAGGCACACACTACAAATTGGGTTGTCAATCCTTTTTGCATGGCAAACCCCATTGATCTAAAAACAAAATCAGAAGAAGTTGAAATATGAAATTTAAGCAAATACATAGACCTAATTATCAAATAAGAAAATGGCAAGCATAAGCTATATCATCTACTAAAAACAAGACGAAAAAGGAATACAAGTTAAAAACCTCCTAAAAAGCCTAAGTGAACCCTCAACTAAAGTTTAATAATGTGTCAAACTAAGAAACTTTTAGTCAATAAACCCTAGACACACACTAATAATAGAAATCACACGTGCATGGTGACTATTGAAATAGTGGTGAGGTGGTGTCTCTTCACATGAGGAAGGAATTTTGGATATTGTGTGCTTTGTACCAATTCAAGATTGAACATTCTGCTAGCTTATTATCAATGAGTATATATGAGAATGTTTAGATATGGTGTGATTTAACAACTTAAAAAATCTATAAGCGCAAGAATATATAAGTTGAATTAATGCATTAGGTGTTTTATGCAATAAGTGAAAAGTAGGTTCAAGGTCTTAACAAGGGTATGATGAACCTAGGGCTTTATATTGCAACCATATATGTATTTCCATCGGCATACAAGGACATTATAAAGGGTAACAATCTTCTACAAGGTAAGCTAAGTCAATAAGTTAATCAATTGCCATTTTAGAAGTGAATTATAGGGCATTGTAAGGACTAGGTCCCAATGATCAGACTACTCCTTACTTTTATATTGAAAATAACCATCATAGTGCTTGAAAATGAACCCTTAATTATATTAGAAATAGGTTCATATTATTTTTCAAAAATTGTATGGAATGCAAAGCATTTAGACATATTATAGATGAATTAAATAGATTTATTAAACTTAAAAAAATTATGTAACATGATAGTCCATGATGGACATAAGGAAGTCTAGATAAATTGTCAAAATCTATATAGGAGGGCAACGTAGGTCTACGTAGGCATCTCAGATTGTTCTTTACTCTTGAATTGGTTTCTTCAAATCTTGGTTCCCAAAGTCTTGATATTCAAACTCCATGTCTATGAGTTTCTTTCACTCTGGATGGAGAGGGAACATCACCCAAAAAAGAGATAGACAAAAAGTATGGATCAATAATAAATAAGTACATACATAGTAAATATGTTTGAGCAATTTTAGGTGTGTGAGAAGAATGAAAAAGGCTATTTTCAATACAATAAGGGGCTTACGATATGTAGATTGTTCAAGAGGATATATTAATTTGAAAGAGTAACTAACAAAAGAATGTGGGAATAAAATTTATGAGATCAAAATAATCATTTTAGATATCTTTGCCAATAAATCACAATAATTATAAAATGTGTGTGAACATTAGATTATGTCATCTATTATAGGTCCAAGACACCATTGGATCCTGATAGTGAGTGAGGAGGAATAAAACTCCAATGCCTGAAAGGGAAGGAGTAATTAAACCACGATACCTAATATATAAAAAGTGAGATGCATATCCAATATATATCGTTGTTCAAAAGTATCAACCTTATACATTATTAATCCAATAAACAAACATACAAAATAGAATGACTAGATGAAATGATTCCATAATCAACATATTCAATGGTATCCAAGGTAAATATGGCACGTTAGGCAATAAACCTAACATCAAGGGATAATATCAAATTTCAAAAGCAACTAAAGAGTATTGTCTCATGAGGTATATTATTGTGTCAAGAAAATAAATAATCTTATATTTTTACAAGTTTGGATTTTGGTACTAAATTTGTCTTCATTTTTCTGATGTCAAAAACATATCATCTTATATTTTTAAGAGCTCTAGATAATTTATTATGATTTTATAAAATAACTTAAATAAAATAAATTTAATGAAAATAAAATGGCCAAATTTCCCTCACATTCAATTATGGACTAATCGAGCATGACACGACATATATGTCATTTATAGAATTTCATTATAACATTACTTCATTGATTCAAGTGAGTGAAAAGGTCAAAATTTCCAATGCAAGATGTAACAAAATGAAACTGAATCAATGGGCATGTTGGGCATATCCCCTCAAGGATTCATCCCCCACAATTCATGCCACTAAAACTCGAATGGAGCATCAAATCCTATATCTTCATCTTCTCACATCCTCACAATCTGAGATTAGTCCCATTAGCTTCACATGATTGAGTCAATCACAGTGATCCCTATTATTGGGGTAGTAGCACATACAGTTTCACTATTAAGTCTTATAATGATGATTTCACATTAAAAAACTTTATGTATAAGATACTAGATATACATATTTTTATTAGGCATGTGTTTCTTAAATTGGTAAAAAGGCAATACAATGTTATTTTATTGAAAAAGGCATGTGAGTTAACAGAAAAGTATGGTTCCCAGGATTGGGTATAGTACAAGTACTCCTCGTAGGTATGAATTTCTAGTGAATGAGTAATAATCCATCAATTTTTTATTTTGGAATTTGTGAATTCTATTAAGCTTATATGTGAACTACTTAACCAAATTACTTCAATTCTTCAAGCGATAATCAACATGATAATACTATAATGGATAAGATAAGGAACAAACAAAGTTTTTAAATATCATGGAATTATATGTTAAATATTTATGATTACATTTTAAGGACCTAAGCGATAGTTCAGTTACCCATACATATGATATTGAAATGTAGAGTCAATACAAGGAAAATCAAGAACATAAAGATAGAGAATAGTGGAAAATAAAGTGAAATGGTGGGTGATGGGGCTCCTTCTTTTCTCCTTTCTTAATTTGAATAAATCATATTTATATTTTTATTCTTGGGAGGCCAACAATGTATTTGAGGATTTGTATGTGAAGGGAAATAGATTAGAGTGGCTTTGTAGATGAAGGTGGAATGGACTAGTTAACTATGGATTACATCCACTTATCGGAGTGCAAAAATCCTTTTCAAAGTGGATGTATGTGGATGGATTTGAGGTGGAGAAGATTGGGTATGGTAAATGAATGAATGGGTAAGGACCATGTGCATATAAATTGTGATGGTGATGCTTTGGGTGATGATTGATCATTAGAAAGTAATGGTGGATAGTTTGTTCATCAAGGACAAGGTCTCTCTACTCAAATACCAATATTGCTATCTAGTGAATGAACGGAGTAGAAGAAACAAGACTAGTAGGTAATGGAGTTGGGAAGGTATTCGAAACATCTAGTATGATGGTAATGAGTTTCAGATGCATGTTGGTCATTGAGGGTTGGTCTTTCTGCTCGAGATGATTCCACTACAAGCTAGGGATCCTAAATAAAAAGATCCAAGGGGGTGAATGAATATGGAGGGAGTGAGGAGATTATTCAAGAAATCTAGGAGAGGGTGTTATCCCTCCTACATTTGGCTTGAAATCACCACCACTTGCTGAAGAATTTGTCTTGGGATTTGTTAATCATACATGGAACTATCTGTTTAGTATTTTTATACCCCATCCTCTTGAGAGAAAATGAAGGGGTAGTGTTCCTTGATGCATGTGCCTTGGGTGTGAAATTGGTGTAGGTGGGTCGTCACACATGGTCGAGAGTTCTTGTCGATATCATCACATGTTGAATCCTCAAATTATGGGCAAAAGTGGCCCATCTACTACATAAGTTTGTGGATAGGAGATTTGGTGAGATCACTTTAGGGACTGGCATGGTCACTCTTATGGCTTACATTTACACATTGTCACAGCTACACTAGGTTATAGCTGCAACCATATCTAGGGATTTTGGGCGTAAATGTGTGCTCCAATTGGACCTAAAATGTTGTTGTATTTTCACCTACCTTCTTGAGGAGGTTTTCTACACCTCCTATAAGATATAAATATTTTCAAGGACATAAAAATGGGCATATAGTATCTAAGCTCAATGGTTAAAAAAATAGAAAAAAGGTAAAATAACTAACTACAACATGATACATATACACAATTCATTCCTAACAAATTGACATCACATATAAGCCATAAATACCCTTTTGTTTCCAATATTTAGAAGTCAAGTAAAGTTAGTCTAAAAGTTTCTTAATACTTGTGGTCACATTATTGTTTGGTCGCTATTTCTTAAAAATCATGTTACTCTTTCATCAATACTTTTTCAACCCACATCATTTTTGAAGAAGTAATATTCAAATATGTGATTTTTAGTATTGAGTAAATATCCTCCACATTTGAGATAATTTGTTTTAAAATAAAATATAATTTGAATAAAAATATAATAGTAAAACATACATTTATAAATTTTGTAAAGTGGTAGACAATAAAATACATCTATGACCCAAATCTCAACTCATTATTAGTTTAACTTGCACTGTAGAAAGTATTCATTTTAGTGCTAATAATGTGTTGCGAGCCATCACTTCTCTATTCAATGCTTGGATCAAATGGAGGAGAATCACCATCTTCTACCTAGAGCTAGATTCAAATCAAATGTAAAAGGAAAAATGCAAAGCATGTTCTCCCTTGTTTTTCCACCAAATCATGTTTCCTTTATCCATTTAAATTTTTAGTCAAATATCCTATCCATACGCCCACATGATGGGGAGAAAATGTACCCCTAGACGTCTCCTCATAATTGTACCTCATCTCCACCCTTACAACACAAGTAGTGAATGATATATATGTCCATAAACCTCCCTTAAAACCTATCACACATTCCAAAATCG
The DNA here is from genome assembly GCA_963693085.1 of Alisma plantago-aquatica. NCBI lineage: Eukaryota > Viridiplantae > Streptophyta > Magnoliopsida > Alismatales > Alismataceae > Alisma > Alisma plantago-aquatica. The sequence goes on along the minus strand of OY856409.1, from coordinate 1,124,651,212 downwards.
TCATCCAACATCTAGAAACTGAGATCCAATCCTAACTCCTCATTTCCACCCTATTTAGAACTACCATTGAGTTTATTTCCATCTCCCACATCCATGTAGAAATAACCTCATCACCACCTCCTCTTCTGCCTTTTCATCCTACTCTATGTTATAACAATTCTGGAGAAGTAGGATGGAACCTCACTATAAAGAAGCAAGTATCTCATCTTCATCCAAACTGCTTCCTGGTAATACGTATATGTATATTTTACATCACCAATAATGTGCCATGCTATGTTTTCTGACATGCTGAGTTGGATCTCAACACAAGTGATGGTATTAGTAGCATGACATGTTTGTGTCACCATGAAATGTGCATGCTGCCACCACAAGAGGACATGTTTGGACAACCAAATGGATAATTTCTTAACAATTTACATACATGATGTGTCTTTGGCGAGCCATCCGAATAAGGTTTCTTTTCTTTTCTCTTTCCCATTTTCCTTTTTATATAAACTTTACAACTTAACCTAGGAGCCAAATATAGGAATATAATTTTTGAGGTAAATCTATACAAATGTGAACTAACTACATGAAATATTCTAGTAATATATAAACTTACATATACTGATCTAATCAAAATGATTCATGGAGTATCTGGTTTATAACATGTTCAGTCACTTTAAACTGTATAAATAACTATAAATGTTGATTACATCATAAAAATGGCATTAATTGTGATTTTAACTCCCAATATATAATCTGAATTTGTAATTCTCATCATCTCATCAAGTTGTATTTTTCATTTTCAAGAAGTGTATAATAACTTAGAAAAATATAATGACTTAATTTTTATCAAACTTGAACCATGGTCTTTTCTGAATGACGGTTGAAATACCCCCAAGGAAGAGCCACATTGTGACCCCAAACTCAACATTGTAACCCCCCATCTACCTAGGAGGGGAGAGCATTTAAACTTAGACAGTGGGTTGGCTTGCGCAATGAGATCATTTTCATCAACACAAGTCCATTTATTTGAGCCATGGTTTAATTAGACATACTTTGTTGTATATATTAGTTATTGAACATTATGCGGCCTAAATACATGGTATGTCTAATTCTAATTTGTACCTTATATTTTATGAGCATGCCTACTATTTGAGGAATGGGTATCACCATGTAAGTGGGAATAAGCCGAAGTGTTTAGGAAAGTGACGTTAGAAAAAGTTATGACATAATAACTTCCAATGAACGTGAATTGTGATGGAGTTTTCTCACTTCATGAACCTACCCAACTAAAACTAATCCTACTTAACTAGAATGTCCCAATTTTATTAATATGTACACGATTTTTATAAAACATGTGATTATTGCGACTATTAATTTCTAACATGTTTTGCTCAATACCAAACCGTAGCCACAACCTAATAAATTTTATAAAACCCTATTCTAAGGACGATTCCATGTCACTAGTTAGTAAACCTTGCATTACATTACGGCTTTCTTGAAAAACCTTGAGTATTGAATAATGGATAGAACCCTTAGTTTCCCTTGTTCGTAGTCTGGGGCATGTGATCTACTATTGTTTTAATGGGATATTTATCCCTTCTTGAATCATGAATTACTAGAATACTCAGTGTCTCAAATTGTTAATGATTCCATCCTTCCACTTTGAAAAACCTCGTTACCGTAAACTAAGATTAAATGGGATATCGGAATAAAAATACTTTCACTCATTTAATGGAAAGCTTTCACGATCTGTTCAGAGATAACAAATCGTGTCCTCCAAGTTAACTGGCACGCAACATGTGTGTTGCCATTCTCATGTTGATTCCAAAAAAGATTTAAAATAACCAAGTGTCAACTTGTTAAATGATATTTCTTAAATACTATTGAAGCATATACCAATATTGATAGTCTTATGCTTTACATACTCTTGAATAATTGCCTAGAATCATTATTCATTGAGTTTTTCTTAGAAACTCTTGTTAGCTATTTGGCTGACTAAATTTCACATATACTGGATTTTTTACCAGTTCGTTATGATTGTCTCATGTTATTTTGTGTTCAAGTGAGATATATTTCTTGTGGGGTGCATGATCATGTCATACATGTTATGGAGAATATAGAGAGAAGAATATGATGGGAACCTAGAAAGTAGAGTGCATGCAATGTTCTTTGTTTGAGAAAACATTTAATTAGATAGTCTATGTATATGTTTCCCTCGTAATTAGTGAATTCTATTAAGCTTGTATAAATGGAGATTGGCGGTACTGATTTGACCTATAAAAAAGAAGCCGTGACAAATTTTGTTTGTATAAATCTATTGCTGCAGCACATGACTGCCTTCTGCGTATACGCTGTATTATTTATCACACTACCGCTTCTTAGGAATTTAATTTAATCTATATAATTTTATTAAGTTTTTTATTTTGTCTTAAGCTCTCTCATAAAGTAAGGGCGTTTTATTTCATATGGGTTACCGTTGAATTTGCTTTAATTTGCAGATGTACATATATATGATTGTATATATGATGTATTATGGTGACATCTCTCTAATTATGAACAATGTCATGTTTTGAATGAAAATGTTAATTACTTGACATTAATTTAATTATAGGGTTAGGTCGTGCTTTGTGTGACAACTTGCCTTGCCGCCTGGTTCTACATCAGCCCTGGAAAGAGTCCTCTGCACCTCTTCGCTTGCCCTGGCGGCACGGTACTAGCGCAAGAGTCTCTCCCGGCCTATCTCCGCCTGTCCAACCGAGCGCCTGTCAACCCCCGCGGCCATCTACCATCCTCAGCTCCCGTCTACCGCTCCCCCTATTCCCGATTCGAAAATGCTATTTGGACGCGTCCAAATCGGGCTGGGAAGCCGTATTCCGCTAAAGGTCTGACTGGTTCCGTATAAATTGTTCTGAAAATAACGGAAGTCGAGTTCCTTTTTAATTTCATTGACTGCTTCGACTGAAAATTCGGAACTCGAGTTCCCAAGTTTTACACTGACTTCCAGCAATATATATACTCTCTCGTAAACATGTTCCTTAGAAAAGTAGCCGAAAAACGAGTTTCATTTGTATCCGCCTCGCTCGCTCCCTTGTTCCACTCGTCGAGCGGCGGCGACACAAAACATGCGATCGCCGTTCTACTAGTAGGAGAGAATGTCCCAATCACACCGGTAGGAGATCTCTAGACCACAACCTCGGCAATCAAGCCAACAACGATTATGATATCTGCAAACAGAATTACAACGCCGGAGTACAACTTGCATAGATTCAACTAGTTCGGAGAATTGCAGCACTGGCGGAATTGTAAGTTGTAGGTAAATCCTTCAGAGTCCGCATAAATTCAAGCTGTAGGTTGATCTTTCCAAGTCCGATACATCGTCTCGTATGTGCGTAATGATCAAATCCCCACATACTGAAATAGACATTGTTTACAACTTGCTCCCGCCACATGAGCCCTCCCCCTATATTTGCCCTAATTTTCGTCACTGAGTCGGAGTATTCAGCCTATTTTCAAGAAAACTCAAGTTTCGAACTAATCACTAAGAACTCATTTTCCAGGAACTCTATTTTAATTTCGGAAAGATCAGTTCCATGGAAGTTACACTTACAACAAATCAGTCAGACCCTAAGTTTGGGTGATTTCTCCCGCCGGGTCTATTTTTTTTTTTACTACATGGCATAGTTATAGAAAAAATAGCACAAAAATAAAAAATATAAATAACTTTTGACCCGTAATGAGTTTTTTGATGAAATAAAAAACATTGGGCTCGTTACAAAATCTAATCTAACAAGACCAATATTGATATACTTTGGAAAAAATGATATTAAAAAAAATGATATTTATGTATTTTTACAAATATTGGACGCATTATGTAAAAATTTGTGTTCTTTTGTTATTTATGCACAACATCTAAGAAGTAGGCACATTGACACAATAATTGGCGCATTAACACTATAATTGGGCACTTTCTACAAATATTATGTACATTATGTTAAGATTTGTGCTAATTTTCTATGTATGCATAATATTTAAGAAGTACACACATTCACACCCATAATTAGACGCATTCGCACCATAATTGAGCACATTCAATCAAAAGTGGGTGCATTCAATCAAATATGACGCATTCAGAACAATATTGTGCACATTTAATTAATATTGGACATATTCAATCAAAAGTGGATGTGTTCAATCAAAAGTGGGTGAATTGAGGGCATTACTAAGCACATTCAATATAAGTAGGCGCATTCAACCAAAACTGGGTGCATTCAGGGTAATAGTACGCACATTTAATTAATCAAAAGTGAGCGCATTGAGGACATTACTAACACATTCTATTAAAGTGGACACATTCAATCAAAAGTAGGCGCATTTAGGGCGATATTGTGTACATTCAATTAATATTGGGCACATTCAATCACAAGTGGGCAAATTCAATCAAAAGTGGGCACATTGATGGCATTACTATGCACATTCAGTCAAAGGTGGACTCATTCAATCAAAATTAGGCGCATTCAGGGCAATAGTATGCACATTTGATTAATATTATGTGCATTCAATCAAAAGGGGGTGTATTCAATCAAAAGTGGGTGCATTACATGCATTATTATGCACATTCATTCAAAAGTGAGCGCATCCAATCAAAAGTGGGCGATCAGAGCAATAGTGTGCACATTTAATTAATACTGAGCGCATTCAATCAAAGGTGGGCGTATTGAGAACATTACTAGGTGCATTCTATTAAAAGTGAGCGCATTCAAGTAAAAGTAGGCGCATTCTGGGTGATAGTGTGCACATTCAATTAATATTGTGTGTCAATCAAAAGTGGGCTCATTCAGTTAAAAGTAGGCACATTGAGGGCATTATTAGACGCATTCAATCAAAAATGGGCACATTCAATCAAAAATAGGGCATTCAAGATAACAGTGTGCACATTCAATTAATATTGGGCACATTTAATCCAAAATGAGTACATTTAATAAAAAATGGGCGCATTGAGGACATTACTATGTGCATACATTCAAAAGTGGGCACATTTAATCAAAAGTGGGCGCATTCAGAGCAATAGTGTGCACATTTATTAAAAAATGGACGCATTCAATTAAAGTGGGCGCATTGAGGGCTTTACTAGGCATTCAATCAAAAGTGGGCGCATATAGGGTAATAGTTTGTGCATCTAATTAATATTGTGTTTATTCAATCAAAAGTGGGCACATTCAGTCAAAAGTGAGTGTATTGAGGGCATTACTAGACACATTTAATCAAAGTGGACACATTCAATAAAAAATATGCATATTCAAGGCAATAGTGTACACATCTAATTAATATTGGGCACATTCAATCAAAAGTGGAAACATTAAGGATATTACTAGGCACATTCTATAAAAAATGTGCACTTTCAACTAATATTTGGCGCATTGAGGACATTAGTGGGCATATTTAATAAAAAATACATACACATAATGTTAAGATTTATGCTAATTTATTATTTTTGCACGTAACATTCACACCACAATTGGACGCTTTTCTCTGTATATATTGGATGTTTTCTACAAATATTGGGCACTTTTTATACAAATAACGCATTATGTGAAGATTTGTACTAATATGATATTTATGCACATACTTACTCCTTTATTTTTGTTCTTCTAAAAAATTTATAAATAGTATTTATTTATTATTTGATATATTTTTTAAAAATATGTTAATATTAGTCTTGTTCAAATGTATTTTTTATAACGAATATGTTAGTTTTTGTTTTGTCTAAAAAAATTATTACGAAATAAAAATTATAAACAAAACAATTCCCCTCAAAAAATAAAATAAAAATTAAAAAATATAAAACCGGGGCCCCGTGTTGGGAGGGCGGTTTTACTGTACGTGCAAAACGCGTCCCCTCCCCAACGAGTCAAGTAAACTATACTCTTCCCGATTACACTTTCACTGCATCCGCTACTCATATCCGCTTTCTGTACACCCCAAATCTCACATGATCTCTACACCTGTCTTCCACTCCGTCTCCTTACCTCCGTACACTCCCTTCTCTGCCTCCCGCTAATCAGTCTCCACCCGCTAATTCTCCCGCTCCGTCCGTGCTTCTCAGATAAACCGTTTCCACCTGATACTTCTCCATCCTCCAGCTAATTACCCATTTGATAATCCTAAACCCCTTCAGCCGTTCTCGCCTGCCAGTAAGAGACATTCTCACCCAATAAATCAACGGACTGTGTAGTGCAACTTAAATTGTTAATGTTTGCAAATCTAAAAGGCGCTCCAATGAACAATGGACTGTGAAGACGGCGACACTTGAATTGAATTGTGAACTTGAAGGTAGTATTGGGTTTCTTGTAACGCCGGCACTTGATATGTGAAGTGAAAATTCTCTTCTTTGAGAATAATGGACAACTCTTTATTTGAGCAATTTTCTGCCTAGAGTGCGGCGAACAAATACCACTATTTTTCTGTTTGGGGAGCAATGAACATTAGAGAATAATGGATAGCCAATGCTGATCTTAATTGCTAAAAACGAACTAAAGGAGTTCTAATTGCAATTGAAGATTTCCGTCATTCAACGATTTCTTTTTTACTTAAAGTTACAATACATTTATTGTGCGTGTAAAATACAAGTGTTTGTGTTGAAGTATTACTGGAGTTTGAGTTCTAAGTGTTAAATTCAGAGAAAAGCAAGGTTAGGGACTAATGGTAATCAACACCAAATCAACTAGGATGATTTAAATAATTGAATTGATTGATTGTAAAATTAAATACAATAGTTAACAAAATGATTAAGAAAATGGTTGTGAAATTAGAGAGATCTATCTCTAGGATGAGAATTTTCACCACGATACACTTTATACTTGATTTTAATCTATCCAAAAGTAAACAATCGTTTCTAAAAGGAACTGCGGATTTGTAGTTTGCATCACCCTCTTTCTTAGTGTAATACACTATTCAATCTAGTAAAAAACCCGCTTTCACAATATTCAAGTACAAGACTAAATGATTAACAATCTCCATCTAGATGCTTAACCTCACAATTGTTAGTCTACTTTCGTAGTGTATTTTTTTCTAACCGTTTAACCCTTTTTGGAAGTGAAAAATATCCAAAACATGAACACAATGTACAATCATGCACATGACACAATAAAGTATATTATCATTACAATTTCAAGCAATGAATTTTATTTCTAGATAAATATTGTCAAATACAAATTAACAACTGACTACTCTCGAATCTTATAGAAAAGGGGTTTAGCCTTGCATATTGAATATGATATCACAATAGATTTTGGATGAGGAGGAAAATATGAAAATAATTAGATGGAACCCACGAACAATGAATAATGGTGATCCCCTCCTAAGATGGGTGTGAATAGATGACATTTTAGCCATCAAATCGCTCCTCAAAGGTTCTGGGATGATCTTTTCCCATGTTCCTTCTTTTTCCTCTATCACCCGTCTAGTCTAGGACCAATTATCCATTACTCTATGATGTTGTTGTTGTCGGCCGTCATGGCATGAGTTTTATAGAACTCTAAGTCCTCAATGAAAAATTTGGATGGTTGATTTTAGGTCAAGAATCTAGATCACCTTACTCTTATATCGGTGGCATCATCTCCTCTAATTCCTTTTCTAACATTTTTGTACCACTAACAGTGGTGTCGGTGGCACTGAGTTGCGCCTATGATTCTTGGCATGTCCTCTTGGTGGAACTAAGACTGATCTTGGTTCTCTCGAGTTTGCTCAAGACTTTCTAAATTGTTGATGCACTTAGATGGTATTGAGATACTTATCAGTGGTATTAACTTGTTGAATATATCTAAGATATCTAAAATGCAAAGAGACTTAATTAGATAGAGATATAAAGATTTTTTTCATATAAAAGGCATGTAAATATGTAAAATTGATTCACAAGAGTTGCACATGACAATTTTTCGTAATATGAGTGAAACACATATTTGTGGTAACAAATATCATGAAAAATTAATAGCAATAGATTTCATGAATAGTTCACATCTCTTCTATTCTAGAAATTATCCTCATATGCAACAAAGATCACAAAATCATTCATTATGCACTTAGATATCAAAAGTATGTTCTAATTAAATTACATTTGAAAAGGTAGAGAACTTAACTCTTAAGTCAAGAAGTTTGATTGACAAGATGTCGGCCCCAAAGGTTGATTGTTAGACATTAAGGAGATGTTGAGCAAAATGAAGAAATTCTACCAAACGACCTATAGAGGTTAATCAAGGCGCACATTCCAACAGCTCAGCAAAAAGCTATTAAGTTGCCACAACGATTGTGCTATAGATCGATTGATCCAATTAGCCTATCTGTTGGTATGTATGTCCATTTAGCTAATCATATGATGATTGTATTTGGGCATCATGTACTTGATTTGATAATAATAAATGTAACTACATCCATTATGTTTGTTTCTGTGATGAACCAATTAAAAATCAAGTCATCACCAATAAAAATGTGGAATTATCATAAACAACAAAAACCACTAAAAATTAAAATCATTTTGCACATAGGTCCATCTTCCAGAAAACTTTCACACAGAGAACCAAGGCCTCATATACACTTGGTTCACATTATACATTCAATATTCTATCTGTTCTCAAAGATAACAAGTACTTGTTGCTTTACTTTAATACACACAACAGCAACATAAAAACCTCGAGATAAACAAACCAAAATCTCAAGTCGTTCATGAAAACCACTAAGACTATCTCCCATGGACTTGAGAGTACAGAGACGACATATAGACTTCTATCTATAAAACCCTGACAGACAGCGTACTCAACCTAAAATACTATTTCTGTCCTTGCTGAAACGATCCTTCTTCTACAGTCCGGCTCCTAGTTCCTCGTCCATGTCCACCTAAAAATTGTGGATTCCACGGGGTGAGACTATTGTCCCATCGAGAGATATAACTCTCTACCAACAATATTATTATCACAAAATATAATACAAAACTAAACTACATGTATTCCATTGATTAACAGATATATCTTTAAGCACAGGGTATAGATATTGATAACAAATCTATAAATCATCTTTTGCTTGAAAAGGAATATGAAGAGCATGTATAACATCTATCTACTCAGATGTATAAAAGAAATAAAGCATCGACTAATGTTTCCGTATTTGATCCTTAAACCAATATGCTACACAGTTGATTACATGTTCACATTCACAATTATGCCCAGAGGAGATGAGATATACCGCTCATACTCCAACCGACCACTAGTAAGTCAAAATCGGTACCATACAAGGTCAATGGCAGAGCCGGCTGTCAAGACCTCACCTTTCTCGGTCCGTACGATAACACTTAGGTTTAGCATGACATCTTGTGTCTACTATAAGTAGCTATGTCGGGGTATAGAGGCATTTTTGCTATAGAGTTGCTGTCGTAGCATGTACTCTCTTCGGGATAAGACCACTTAGCTTTCCTAGATTATTAGGATGACCACTGAGCGATCCTGTTTTGATTTTATCAGGAAGTACACTGAGCAACCTGATGTATTTAGGGAGTCCACTAAGCACCCTTATTTAGTTTGGGAGTCCACTGAGCACCCTTATATTATCACATATTCAAAATTATGTGTTCCGAGTAAAAACTCATTTCACCATTCAACAAATGCTGACACTGAATGGGTCTATGGTCTGGGCAACTACATGATAATCTTGCTTAATTAGGTATATTACTGTATCTTTTAACATCAACCAAGTTACAAGCAGGAATTGTATCAAATGCTACAAAGAAAAGCATAATTGCATTTATCAGATGCTTTCATATTCACTGAAACACAAAGATCACTTAGATTCTCAATCTCTTGTCATCATCATACTTGGGTATTCAAACCCTTCATTCATCACTGAGTACTGTCATCACTTAGTAGATGATCATTACTTCTAGGTCATCAGACCTAGATATTCGTTCACATAGTCCACATAGATCATTGAATCTGTATTACATAGCCACATAGCTTATTGACTTTGTATCACATAGCCACATAGCTCTTACTTAGCCATGCTTATTACTTTAAAATACTTGCATGATTGTCATATCATGTTATCAACAATTTCAACATATGTCTTTAACCGTGAAGTACTAAGGAACACATCCTCCTAATGAATTAGGGTTATAATTAATCGATTAGGGTTTCAAGATTCCATTAGCAAGGATTAAGTCTTAACTCATACTCCACTCATTTTAAGAGTATAGTATATGCTATTTACATGCTACTCTTTTCAATTATAGTTTCTCTCTCATCCCTTCAAAGGTGTAAATTACTTGATTCTCATTTTTAAGGTCTACTAGCTCATCATTAACAAATTGAATTACACTCATTGTGTCTCAATATTGCTTTATTCATATTCATCACTTAGACAAGCTTAATAATTAAGGACATGCCTACCATATCAAGTAGCATGATTGATAATGTCATTTTATTGTAATTAGAGATGCATATATCATCTCAACAAGTATTTAATTTGATCATGTGGTGAAACCAAATCCTTATATCGGGTATAGGGCATATCCCTTAACATCATATCATGTAACCATGTAGTTAGGTATCACTTTATCTTTTCTCATCTCAAGCTAATCTCATATCATGTATGGGTTAAATCATTATTCCCATATTGGGTATGAGAGTGTATTGGGTCCTCATATCGTGTACTAGAGTACACCATATCGAGTATACCATTATGGTTATACCATATCTCATACAACAATATTATTATTATTCTTCACTTTTGTTGGTCACATTCATTCTTAAACTTCCATATAGGTCTCTCATCATATCGAGTAGCCTCTTGGATTTCCATATCGGGCTCCATCTTGGGTTATCATATCGTACATCCTCATTGGATATCATTCTATATTAAGTGGTATCATGATTGCCATATTGTGTTTCTATGCTATCCATCATATCGGTTTACCTACCTTAGATATCATGTCGGGTTATATACATATTGGGCACCATATCGGTCATGTGTATTGGGCATCATATCGGTCATGTATATTGGACATCATATCGGTCATGTATATTGGGCATCATATCGGCCATGTATATTGGGCATCGTATCAGTTTGCCTCATGGACTCACCATATCGGGTACCCATATAAAGTGGTATATGATTACCATATCGTGTGTCCATTAATGATAAAAACCTTGAACTCAAAACAAGACAAGATGGATACGAAGTTGTTCTTTAACTTGACACAAGGTAAATAGAGAGAATCAAGTTTCAAAGGATAAAAGCATATCGGGTTCCTAGGGTTTTACTCATATCGGGCAAAGGTAATGCTTGACCCCAGTGTCGTATTCAAGGTAATACATAGGGGTCTTCCATATCATTCATAGATCTTGTCTTACAAGGTATGATCTACTTTCATATCGGGTAGACCCCATATCGGGTTCCATATTGGTTTGCAAGATCTTCAACCCATATCGGGTTGTAAGAGTCCCCAACCCATATCGGGTTGTCCATGATGATATCATCATCACCATCCTCAAGATCATTAATTAATTCAAAACTATGGATAATAGTCCTAATTACATATTGGAACTCATGTTTATATCAATTGATCAAAGGAAATCCGAATTTTGTATATAATCAACAAATTGAACAACATTGAAGAAGGATAATAATATTGAAGGGTTTAAGTTATATAACCCGTCTGTCAAAGAGATTCCAAGCTTCAAGCTTCAACTCTACATGTTCCGAGGTTGAAGATGAGCCTTCTCCAAGCTCCAAGACTTGAGCTCCAAGCTCTTGCATGATATCTCCAATCACCTTGGGCGATATCACCTCACTTGGTTGCTTCAACCTACTTTGGTCGATATCTCTCCTTCTTGGCCGATACCAAGCCTCACCTTTCCACTCTCTTCACTATGGGCATAGACACAAGGAAAGGTGTTGCATGATACAAGAGGAAAGGCACTTGCTAGATCCGAAAATCTTGCCAACAAATGAAGGTCAAGGTATTTATACTTGAGGTTTATAGAAAAGAGTGTCATAGGTGTCATTAACTTAAGGTACTTCATGCCACCTAGCCATGCAAGGTCGATGCATACTCTTGCATGCATGCCACTATTATCTTTCCATGCAAAAATAAAAGTCCATGGATAATGTAGGGAATAAGGGGTGGCTCTTTGTCTTCTAGAGCAAGTCTCCTTCCACTAACTTATTATTATATTCAACTACATAATTTCCAAGACAAAAGAAAATCAATGTTTTATTCTTTTTTTTGAAGTGCCTTTCCCATCATGGACAAACCAAAGCTTCCACAAACTGATAGGATGCTCTCCCTATGGCTCTATGGCCGATAGGGACTTCCTACAACTCGACATGGCTCATGTACACAACTTCAACTTATGTATTTTCTTGGTTTCTTCATTTATTATGAGTACTTACACTTCAAGATGTTTCAAACATATTGTCTTATCCTTTCTCTTTTCCTATAGATAATATTAGGTAAGAGTAAAAACAATATAGAGGTGGTAATTTGTACATTAACCCTACATTTTGCATATATCACAATTGATTCATCAAGCACTTAGCATTGTTTACACAAGTTCCTACTTAGACTTAGGCTTTGCACAAGCCACCACTTAGTATCATATTCTCCTTCATGACATTCAAAATAATTAGAATACATTCATCATGTAATATTTATAGCATAACCCATCATCTTGGGTAAATTGCACTTTTCACTTAGATTATCACATAATGCACACATAGTTTGTATATAAGATCAAATTTTGAAATAATACATCACAAAGGCCTTAATTACTTTTCAAAAGATAAAAAGAAGTTGTAAGAAACTTACTTAAGAAAAACATCTAGGGTTAGGTCATAACCCAGGTAAAGGGTGTTATAGTCTCAGTCATGAGATAATGACACAAATATGATAGATGTCTAAAGAATGATGTTACTTGATGATATAGTCTTTAGGTTGAGCAATTGTACAATGAGATCACATATATGATAAGAGCACATACATTCTTGCTGTCCCTAGTTGGATATTATTTTGAAATGAAAATAGACAAAAATAATACATAAGACTAGAATGTGTGTTGACTGTTGACATAGTCTCATTAGTAATGTATTGGATATCAAGTCAATCACATAGGTACTTGTTAGACAATATTCTTCGCCTCAAGAGTGATACATGGAAACCATGATATAGTAGTCAGAATCAACTCTCGAAGTGATAGTGGTGATTGTGGTTCTCAGACCTGAGGTGACTACACTCATCACATGCATTTTGATGAACTTTGACAACCTTCAACGTGACCTTGAACAAGGGCTGCCATAAAGGTGGTGCTCGATACGTTTTGACACATGGGGATTGATTGTGAGAGATGTAGATAGGATTTGTCTCTTCTACCGAAAATGATATCCTGGCCACTTGATAAGATAGATTGAGAAACATATAAGAGTTTAATCATGGATAAGATCTAACTTGGCAGCTAAAAGTGTTTAGGTAATCAAGTTAAACAACACTAGTTGTTAGTCGACCCAATTGAATGTCCAATCGACTAACTAATGTGCCAGTCAGTCGACTTGATTATCTGATGTGTTGATTGGACTATTTTTGACACTGGCCGATGGAACCAGTCAGTTGACCGGTTGGAGTGTCCAACCAACTGACTTAACAGTGTTCGTAGAAGATGGTAAAAATACTCAGCCAACCAACTGGAATGTCCAATCAATCGACCAGATGCAAAATGACCAATTTGGCTGGGTCAAACGATTAATGATATGTGATGTTTATTAATAATCGAATTAAAAGCTAATGTTATTGCTTCACTGACCAAGCCAATCGATCGACTGGATTATCTAATTGACCAATGAGTTGTGCCAGTCGACTACGTGGCTATGTCATTTGAGCGACCGGTCACGCACATCAGTTGTCAAACTATGAGATTTGACCTTTTGTATCCCATGAGTTTTGCAAACCCTAGCCCATTTACTCCTATATGATGAGGGGGTGACCAAGGCTCTATATACATACTTCTCTTCTCACAGTTGTAGTAACATATGAGAGAGATTGAGCAATCTTACCCAAGAAAGGGAGAGACAACAAGGGGAAAGGAAGTCGACACTAGCTCATTGACAAACATAAGAACAACTTCTTTCTATCATATCTAGAAATGCAAAGTGGAGTTCCAGTGGTCTGCATGAACTACGTAGAGGCATAAAAGTCATTTTTTCCATGCTAGGCGGACATCATCAACTGTCGTCCATGGTTGTAACACCAGGAGTGTAACATCCATGACCTGGGTTATGTACTAACCCTAGGTGTTTTGCCTAATTAAGTTTATTAGATGCTTGCTTTCATTTCTTGATAAGTAGTTAAGTCTTTTGAGGAACTTATATTTCATTTTCAGTCCTTTTTGAATAATGTTGAAACATCATTTTGTTAATAATGGACTAAAGTGAAAATTACCCAAGTAGAGGGGTTAACTTGCAAATTGCACATGCTAAGATGTTCCTATGATGTTGAGACATCATAAGAATGAATATGATGAAGTGAAAAAGTTTTCACAAGCTTGGGCATCAAGATATAGCTTGTAGAACAATCCTTGTACATTAAAGCCTAGTTTTGGTGTAATGTGCAATTTACCCAAAACCTAGGGTTCAACATGTAAAATAACACCTCTAGAGGGTCTCTCATGTTTCTTTGCATCAAGTGGAGCAAAGAAAATGAGGAGGGTGCCTCATTTGAATTATCTTGGAGAAGAAAGAATCTTGACATTAAAGTAATCAAGATTCAAGCACAAATGGTTCTTTAATATAACTTAATGTAAAAGGGAAATATATTAATTATGGAGCCCTTCAACCAAAAGTTGGAGGATGTGTTTTCAATAGTTTGGAAAAGCTTTTCCAATGCTTGGGCACCAAAAATATCTTGGTTGAAGTGAAAGTTATTCACATTAATATAATATAAAGCCATATCCACTAAATGATGGACATTAACATATAACTTTTTACGGTGCTTAGTTCTTTTCCATTAAACCTTGGATAATGGAGAAGTTTTGCAAGATAATATAAGATGGATACATGGCTAAAGAATGGAGGAATCTTTGTTTGTAATTAAAGAAGATAACTCTCTTTTTCTAATTGTCTTGAAAATCCATAAATATATATATGTATCTCTTTTTCCAAAACACCAAAGGATCGTTTCCCTTAGTTCTTTTCTTCTTCACCTTGCTTTGACCAACCAAGGAGGAGCTCTGGAGCAGAGGGAGGATGATCAAACCTGTTGGTAAGTTTGGATCATCATCTAACTCGAATTCATGGTGGAAACCATAATATAAGGTTAGATTCATGGTTTTCTTTACACGGTTTCCTTTTCTAGCCATCTTGTTCATCCAAAGATTGAAGGACAACCCTTGGAAAACTGCTAGAACTCAAACCACCATTAAAGCTACGGAGCTTGGAGCTCTGGATCAGTCCTATAGGTGGGTTTTATAACTCTAACCCTTAAGCTTTGCTAATGCATCCTTCTCTCCTAAAATCGTTGGTTAATTCTTCTTCTTTAGATACTCTTGTGTTCTTGCTATAAATTCCATGAAGAACAGCCCCTATTCTTGGTTGAACAGAGGTAGACTAAGGTGGCGTTAATTTTGATGTTTATCCAATAAATTTTCTTTAGCAAACGGCCTCCTCCCAAACGGTTTACCAAACCGTTTGGGAGCAAACGGTTTCAAACTGTTTGATTGCAAACAGTTTCAACCAAACCGCATAGAAGCAAACGGTCCAAGACCGTTTGGAGGAGTTGACCAGGTGTTGACCATTTGGAGGACTGTTGAAAATCTTTTAGATCAAAATCTACAAATAATCATCAATTAATTCCAATTGGTTCACCAATTGAAGGTCTAACAATCATCAAAACCCTAATCGGGTTGAAGTGTTGATTTCTTGAGTGAATAAAGTTGAAGTTTGGGTTGAGTGAACCAAACGGTTTCAAAACTGTTTGGGGATCACCCAAACGGTCTCAAGACCGTTTGGTGATCACCCAAGACCGTTTGGAGGACTAGGGTTAAGTATGGTTGACCAATTGAGGATCCAAAGGTTCTAAGTTAACGTGCAATCAATTGTTGACCTAGTGATCAATCCAATGAGCCAAACCTTAATTAGTTGAGTTGGTTTTTGATGTTGACATGAGAAAATGGTCTCAAGACCATTTGGAGGTCATCCAAATGATCCCAAGACCGTTTGGGGTCAGGTCATGACCAAATTGGATGATGGTTCAATGGGTTCAAATCAATTAGACTCACATTGAATTATGTTGAAGGGTCATCAATTCCAAACCCTAATCCAATTGATTCAAGACCTAATTGATGATCAATTGAGGGTCAATTGAGGGTCAAATCAGTTGAAGGTTGACCTAATTAACTCAATTGATGATTGGCTAACATATACATGATCGATTGAGGGGTTAAACATTGGAAACCCTAATTCAATTGAAGTGGTTGAGACACTTTTTGGTCCTTGCGGTTTTGAGGTGGTTTGGACCAAATGGTCTCAAGACCGTTTGGGTCCAAACGGTCTCAAGGCCGTTTGGGACCAAACGATCCCAAGGTCGATTGTGTTCATGCGGTTTCAAAGTCAAACTTGACTCAACGATCTTCACCCCAACTTTACCAAACGGTCTTCACTCCTACTTTAGCAAACGGTCTTGGAGGTCTACTTTACCAAATGGTCTCAAGCGCAGACCAAGACCGCATGAAGGTCCAAATGGTCTTAGACCGTTTGGAGGTTTAGTGTGCAAGACCATTTGAGGTATGAGAAGGTTAAGATCGTTTGATGCCTTAATGGTCAAGATGGTTTGGTGGTTGATTAACCTAAACCCCTTGGGTAGTTAAAGTGGTTAAAGAACTAAGTAATTAGTTGTTTAAAGCATGATGTAATCAATGGTGATTATAATAAAGGTATCCTTGATGGGATAGAGTTATTAGTACTCTTTGAATGAGTAAGCCTTAATGATCACAATAGAAATGACATAACCCATGATGTCAATGTTGAATTGACTTAGCCTATCAAGGATGATGCTAATATCATCCTATAGAGGATGAGAGAGAAAAGACTTCTTATATGAATGTTAATCAAGTAATGGACTCCCAATATGAATGAATACCTAATTAGGGTATGATCCATGATAGTGAGATCATGAAACCCTAGTTATGAAAGCTAATGAATCATAACCCTAATTGAGGGCATTAATGGAAGTAATCCTAATACATGATGATGGTATGATCTTAATTCATTGTAATGTGATACAATGTGAATAGTAAACCCTAATCTAGGGTAATGTGATACAATGTGAATAGTAAACCCTAATTCTAAACAAAGTGAAGAATTATGTGAAACCCTAATTCTAAACAAAGTGAAGAATTATGTGAAACCCTAATTCTAAACAAAGTGAAGAATTATGTGAAACCCTAATTCTGGATTATACTTTATAGCATGAAGCTCTATGGCTGGGTAATGCAATGATAAGTCATTAACCCTAATTGAGCTAAGGGGATGATTAACCCTGAATGAAATGAAAAGGGAAACCTTAACCCTAGTAAGGGTATAGTGGTGCAACCCTTAAATAGTGATGCTATTAATGTTTTGCATTATGCTAATCTAAAATAGATGTATCTGTATTCATCTGTACTAATCATGCAGGTTTTATGGGATATTGAACATAGCCATGTATGAGCTATGAAGGTTTGCTTATTAAAAATACTTAATGAGTTTGTAAGCAATGATATGCTATGTTGCCTAGTGAGAGGTAACATAAGAGATTGATGGGCTGTATAAGCCATAAGAAATATCTGCTACTATTATGTTTACACTGTCAAATGACTTGATGGTAATATGTTACTTGGTAACAAGTGTTTTGATGATTTGAGGGTTTGAACACCCATATTATTGAGTCATAATGATGAGATGGTTAGGGATTGAGATCCCAATGTTAACAAGATGTGAAATGAACTTAATACAAATAGTATTATTTCTTTATAGCAATTTTTTTAATGGTTTGTGTTTGAAAACATGCCTGATGCTAAAAGAATGCCATAATGTACTTAAATAATCAAGTATAATGATAACATGTATAGCCCTGACCATAGATCCATCATTGTCAGAAGCTAAATGATGGTGAAATAGGTTTTCCTAAGGGAACTCCTGGAGAGCATACTTTTGAGTATGTGGGGGTTATGAACGCGAATATCCTTACGTCCTAATGAAGTAATTTATGTGAGATAAACCTTTAATCTCTCAATCCTTCATTATATGTATATGACGGGAAGATGTAACACTAATCTCCCGATGATGATGTTAATGCTGAATCGATGTGAGATAACTTGAAATCCCTCGATTGCGAAGAGAGTACAGCATGCCATTGTAACTCTAATAGCGAAGCTGCTAGAATACCCTAGAAAGCTATTATAGAAGAGACACAAGATGTCCTGCATGTTGTACCTCACACTGACTGAGAAAGATGAGGTCATAGGAATCCGGCTCTTCTGATGACCTATGTATGGTACCAATTGCGATTCCGTAATGGTCGGTTGGAGTATGAGCGGTATACCTCATCTCCTCAGGGCATAAGTATGTTTGTAAAATGTAATCAACCATGTAGCATATTTGCTTAAGGTTGAACTACGAGAAACAATGATTGATGATACATTGTTTAATATGTCCTAGTTGGATAGATAATATACATGTTCTTCATATTCCTTATTGATTGAATGACTTGTTACTCAATCAAGTTATAGTTGAAATGATTGCATAGAGAATACTGCTCTACTTAGTTTATTTATTGAATTGCCTATTGTTGAATATTTATAATTCTACTGCTCAGTATTATTCCTCTGACTATAATAACAATGCTTCTGGCAGAGAGTTATAACTCTCGCTGGGACAATTATTCAATTTTCTCACCCCCGTGGGATTAAATTTTAGGTAATCACTGAAGAAGAGGAAGAAACCCTTCAGTGAGTGAGAAACAACAGCAGCAACAACAACATCAGGGACAACAGTGATCCTCAGGTGGAGACACTATTTGTCAAGTCTTGTATATAGAGTGTCCTATGTGTCGTATCTATACTCTTAGGTCCTAGGAGTCAGTAGATGGTTTGATATAGATTTGAGATTTTTGGCGTAATGCCTCGAGAATTTTTGTACACTACTTATGTACAGTTTCACAGGGCAGTTGATGCTTGTAACTCTCGAGATGTGATAATATAGAGATATGCTGATGTATCAGCTTGTAAATAACTTATCTTGTTTCTTTATGAAAGAGTCCTACAGTTTGTGGACCTTTATGAAAAAGTTTTAATTTCTAGTGATTTTCAATAAATCTGCTGCTAATTAATCGCTTTCGCACCGTTAATAACGTTTTGTCCGAACGAGGTATCACAATTAGTGGTATCAGAGCTCTAGGTTCGCTGAGTCTACAGAGACATAGGACTAGGGTTGTTGAGTTTGTTCTAGTGTCTTCCAATCATCTGATAGTGTATTCTGCTCGTATAGGAGGAGAAGAGAAAACTAAACATGTCTGGGTCACATGAGGAACATGTTGCAGAGAGTAGTGTCGCTGCACCCAGAGGAGGTGCAAGAGACCAAGAGAGGGAAGAACATGTGCCTGAACCACCCCAGTTCAACCCAACTAACATGGGGAACCCAGCCATCCAAGCCATGTTTGGGTAGTTCATGACTGCCATGACACACATGACTGATAGGATGCCTATACCTGTACCTAGGGCACCTACCCATCCAGAAGGACAAGGATCCGGCAAGACGTTTGAACGACTTTGCCGAGTTGGAGCCACAAAATATGTTGGAACAACTGACCCAACAGATGTTGACTTATGGTTAACTGAACTAGAGAAGGCCTTTAGAATCCTTAACATCCCAGAAGCTGAGAAGGTCAGACATGATGTGTATCTTCTCAAGGGGAGTGATGGTCACTGGTGGACCATGGAGGAAGGGAAAAGGCCAGGTGTGGAGATTGAATGGGAAGTATTTCGACGAGAATTTATCAACATATACTTCCCTAAGATGTTCCTGGATGAGAAAATCTCTCAGTTTGAGAGGTTAAGACAAGGACCGATGAATATTAGCGAATACGAGGCTAAGTTCATTGAGCTTTTGCGGTTCTGTCCGCATATGGCAGCTACAGATGAAGAAAGTATTAGACATTTTGAGAAGGGGTTAAATGATGATTTGACTACCCCTGTGTCTACTATGGAAAATAGGGAAAGGTTTGCTACCTTTGTGGAGTCGGTCAGGAGGATAGAGAGGTCTGTGTCAGAGAAGAGACAGACCAAGAACAAGAACATGTATCCCCAGTTCCAAGGATCATCATCCAAAGATTTCAAGAGACTGAGGTTTTCCATGCCTACACCACCACCTAGATTCAGTACCCAGACGCAGTGGACGTCAAATAGGGGTAGAGGATGAAGTTTGCCTCTAGAAGGAGCTTGTAGCTCAGCATCCGTATCGGTTACAGGACCAAAAAGACCACAGCAAGGGAACAGAAGTTGTTATATATGTGGAAAGGTGGGACATCTGATGAAGGATTGCAGAGCCAGAGAAGTGAGTGTAACCCAACCTCAAAGGTCGAGTCAACAAGGATCTCAAAGGCAACAGTTCATAGGTAGTGCTAGAGGATGTGGACAAGCATCCCAAGCTGGATCATCGACACTTAGTCATCGAGCACCGAATCAACCACAAGCAACGACAAGATTCTATGCGATAAATCCACCTGATGTAGTAATCAACCCTCAGGTTGTGGTAGGTCAGATGGAATTGTTATATTCTGATATGTCTACATCTTACGTTGTATCTGTTTTAATTGATCCAGGTGCTACACATTCCTTTATCACTCGAAGAGTGATTCTTGACTGCAACATGACTACCAGTCATAGAGCAGATAGTTTGTTGTTAGAAACCCCTTTGATGGGATCTGTTGTTTTGTGGGAGGTGTGTTCTCCCTACATCCTCATCTTTTTTGAACATTGCATTCAAGTGGATCTTATACCACTTGAGATGCACATATTCGATGTAATCCTTGGGATGGATACCTTAGAAAGGTATAAGGTTGTCTTGGATTGTGATTCCAAGCAAGCTGTGTTCACTAATGATAGTGACACATGGATCTTTCAAGGAGATAGAAAGATTCTACCCACCTGTCTTGTGTCGGCTATGGTTGCTGAGAAGCTGATGAGGCAAGGATGTTATGCATTCTTGGCCCATGTGGTAGATACTACCATGGAGAGTCTTAATCCTATTGAAATTCCCGTAGTCAGGGAATTTGAAGACGTATTTCCTGAAGAACTTCCAGGTTTACCACCGCCATGAGAGATTGATTTTGAAATTAATCTAATTCCAGATACGCTACCTATAGCACAAACACCGTATAGGATGGCGCCTTCTGAGATGGCAGAACTCAAGAAACAACTGCAAGAGTTGCTTGAGAAGGGTTTTATCTGACCAAGTACTTCACCTTGGGGTGCTCCGGTCCTCTTTGTTAAAAAGAAAGATGGATCAATGCGGTTTTGCATTGATTATAGACAGTTGAATAAAGTAACAATAAAGAATAAGTATCCTCTACCGAGGATTGATGATCTCTTTGACCAGTTGTGAGGTGCAACTGTCTTCTCAAAGATAGATTTGAGGTCGGGATATCATCAACTGCGTATTAAGGAGGGTGACATACCTAAGTCCGCCTTCAGGACAAGGTATGGTCACTATGAGTTCACAGTTATGTCGTTTGGACTAACTAATGCACCAGCTGCATTTATGGAACTCATGAATAGAATCTTTCGACCTTTTCTCGATCAGTGTGTAGTCGTCTTTATAGATGACATAGTGATCTACAGTAGAGATGCTCAACAGCATGAACAACATCTTTGTCAGGCTCTAACTTTGCTAAGAGAGCATAAATTATATGCTAAGTTTAGCAAGTGCGAGTTCTGGTTACCAGAAGTTTCTTTTCTTGGACACGTAATATCTGCTTCAGGTATACGTGTTGATCCTAAAAAGGTAGAATCCATCCTGCAATGGGAGCAGCCGAAGACACCAATGGAAATTCGAAGTTTCTTAGGGTTGGTAGGCTATTATCGAAGGTTCATTAAGAACTTCAATTCTATAGCTTTACCCTTGACTAAGTTAACCAGGAAGGATGTTCTTTTTACCTGGAGTGACAAGTATCAGAAATCATTTCAGTT
This sequence comes from Alisma plantago-aquatica, assembly GCA_963693085.1. Classification (NCBI taxonomy): domain Eukaryota; kingdom Viridiplantae; phylum Streptophyta; class Magnoliopsida; order Alismatales; family Alismataceae; genus Alisma; species Alisma plantago-aquatica. Next base: position 1,124,628,971 of record OY856409.1, on the reverse strand, counting down.
GTTGAAGGAAAGGTTGACAAGTACACCGGTACTTGTGTTACCTGAGTAAGGGAAAGGATATATAGTGTTCTGTGATGCCTCTAAGAATGGACTTGGATGTATGTTGATGTAAGATAAATAAGTGATTTCTTTTGCTTCCCGATAGCTTAAGAAACACGAGGAGAATTATCTGACACACAATCTAGAACTAGCTGCTATAGTCCATGCTTTGAAGATCTAGAGACATTATCTCTATGGAGAGACATTCCAGATTTTCACAGACCATAAGAACCTTAAGTATATCTTTTATCATCATGAGCTTAACATGAGGCAACGCCGCTGGATGGAGTTAATCAAGGACTATGATTGTACAATTGATTACCATCCAGGGAAGGCCAATGTATTTGATGATGCTTTGAGTAGGAAATCAACAACACCAGCCCTAGATAAAGCACAACTAGATTCCTTAGTGTGCTCTAAGAGGGATATGCTTATCTCCTTAAGGCAAGACAATGTACAGTTAAAAGTATCATGGTTAGCCGGATTATTAGTTGAGATGCATATAAAACCTACTCTAAGACAACAGATCAAGGAGGCACAGCAAGCCGATGCAGTAGTTCAACAGATTAGATCAGAGTATGGTAGTGAGAAACGAGATGATTTCCATGATTTAGATGATCAGGTAGCATGTTATCATGGTAGGATGATAGTGCCTGATGTGGATAACTTGAGGAAGTTAGTACTGGAAGAAGCTCATTCTTCGATGTATGCTATGCATCTAGGAAACACCAAGATGTATCGTAATTTGAAATATATGTATTGGTGGCCGGGTTTGAAGAAGGACGTTGCTGAGTTTGTTATGCAGTGTCTTGTGTGTCAGCAAGTTAAAGCTGAACACCAGAAGCCTGCAGGAACACTACAACCTTTATCCATACCACAATGGAAGTGGGATCATGTGACCATGGATTTTGTGGTTGGTTTACCCAGAACAGCCAAAGGACATGATTCCATTTGGGTAATAGTTGATAGGTTGACAAAGACAGCACATTTCTTACCTATCAAAACAACCTATTCAGCTAACAAGTTAGCACAGTTGTATGTAGATGAGATAGTTTGGATGCATGGAGTCCCAATTACCATTGTTTCTGACAGAGGTCCTTAGTTTACGAGTCATTTTTGGGAGCGAATTCATAAATCCTTAGGCATACAGTTAAGGTTTAGTACAGCCTTTCATCCTCAGACTGATGGGCAGTCAGAAAGAACTATACAAACCTTAGAGGACTTTATTAGGGCATGTGTCCTCCAGTTTACAGGAAATTGGGATCTGCACCTAAGTTTGATAGAGTTTGCCTACATCAATAGCTATCAACATAGCATTGACATGGCACCTTATGAAGCCTTGTATGGTATACGTTGTAGATCTCCCCTATGTTGGTATGAAATTGGTGAATATCAACTTTTAGGTCTTGATCTTGTGCAACAGACCACTGAGAAGATTAAAATAATACAACAACAGATAAAGACTGCACAGGATAGGTAGAGATCTTATGCTGATAAGCGTCGTAGACCTTTAGAATTCCAGGTTGGAGACAGAGTGTACCTCAAGGTCTCACCTTGGAAAGGAGTTCTTAGATTTGGAAGGAAAGGAAAGTTAGCTCCTAGGTTTATGGGGCCTTATCCAATCATTGAACGGATTGGAAAGGTAGCTTATAAGCTAGAGTTACCACCTGAGTTGCAAAAGTTACACCCTGTGTTCCACATTTCCATGTTAAAGAAATGTCATCCTGACACAGAATCAGTTCTGCAACCTATGGAAGTAGAATGGAATGATGATATATCTTATGTAGAAGGATCTATGTTGATTCTTGATAGAAGAATCAAGAAGTTGAAAAAGAAAGACATAAGTCTTGTGAAAGTCCTCTGGAATCACCTTGGAGTTGAAGAAGCTACATGGGAACTAGAGGAAGAAATGAGGAGGAAATACCCTACTCTTTTCTCTTAATATGTTTTTGTAATGATTTCGGGGACAAAATCCTTATAAGGGGTGGATAAAATGTAACATCCCTGACCTGGGTTATGTACTAACCCTAGGTGTTTTGCCTAATTAAGTTGATTAGATGCTTGCTTTCATTTCTTGATAAGTAGTTAAGGCTTTTGAGGAACTTATATTTCATTTTCAGTCCTTTTTGAATAATGTTGAAACATTGTTTTGTTAATAATGGACTAAAGTGCAAATTACCCAAGTAGAGGGGTTAACTTGCAAATTGCACATGCTAAGATGTTCCTCTGATGTTGAGACATCATAAGAATGAATATGATGAAGTGATACAGTTTTCACAAGCTTGGGCATCAAGATATAGCTTGTAGAGCAATCCTTGTACATTAAAACCTAGTTTTGGTGTAATGTGCAATTTACCCAAAACCTAGGGTTCAATAGGTAAAATAACACCTCTAGAGGGTCTCTCATGTTTCTTGGCATCAAGTGGAGCAAATAAAATGAGGAGGGCGCCTCATTTGAATTATCTTGGAGAAGAAAGAATCTTGACATTAAAGTAATCAAGATTCAAGCACAAATGGCTCTTTAATATAACTTAATGTTACAGGGAAATATATTAATTATGGAGCCCTTCAACCAAAAGTTGGAGGATGTGTTTTCAATAGTTTGGAAAAGCTTGTGCCATGCTTGGGCACCAAAAATATCTTGGTTGAATTGAAAGTTATTCACATTAATATAATATAAAGCCATATCCACTAAATGATGGACATTAACATATAACTTTTTAAGGTGCTTAGTTCTTTTCCATTAAACCTTAGATAATGGAGAAGTTTTGCAAGATAATAGAATATGGATACGTGGATAAAGAATGGAGGAAGCTTTGGTTGTAATTAAAGAAGATAACTCTCTTTTTCTAATTGTCTTGAAAATCCATAAATATATATATATATATATATGTATCTCTTTTTCCAAAACACCAAAGGATCGTTTCCCTTAGTTCTTTTCTTCTTCACCTTGCTTTGACCAACCAAGGAGGATCTATGGAGCATAGGGAGGATGATCAAACCTGTTGGTAAGTTTGGATCATCATCTAACTCGAATTCATGGTGGAAACCATAATATAAGGTTAGATTCATGGTTTTCTTTACACGATTTCCTTTTCTAGCCATCTTGTTCATCCAAAGATTGAAGGACAGACCTTGGACAACTGCTGGAGCTCAAACCACCATTAAAGCTACGGAGCTTGGAGCTCTGGATCGGTCCTAGAGGTGTTTTTTTATAACTCTAACCCTTAAGCTTTGCTAATGCATCCTTCTCTCCTAAAATCGTTGGTTAATTCTTCTTCTTTAGATACTCTTGTGTTCTTGCTACAAATTCCGTGAAGAACAACCCCTATTCTTGGTTGAACAGAGGTAGACGAAGGTGGCATTAATTTTTATGTTCATATAAGAAATTTGCTTTGCAAACGGTCTCCTTTTCTTTCTCAAACGGTTTACAAAACCGTTTGGGAGCAAACAGTTTCAAACCATTTGATTGCAAACGGTTTCAACCAAACCACATAGAAGCAAACGGTCCAAGATCGTTTGGAGGTGTTGACCAGGCGTTGACCGTTTGGAGGACTGTTGAAAATCTTTTAGATAAAAAATCTACAAATAATCATCAATTAATTCCAAGTGGTTCACCAATTGAAGGTCTAACAATCATTAAAACCCTAATCGGGTTGAAGTGTTGATTTCTTGAGTGAATAAAGTTGAAGTTTAAGTTGAGTGACCCAAACGGTTTCAAAACCATTTGGGGATCACCAAAACGGTCTCAAGACAATTTGGTGATCACCCAAGACCTTTTGGAGGTCTAGGGTTAAGCATGGTTGACCAATTGAGGATCCAAAGGTTCTAAGTTAAAGTGCAATCAATTGTTGACCTAGTGATCAATCCAATGAGCCAAACCTTAATTGGTTGAGTTGGTTTTTGATGTTCACTTGAGAAAACGGTCTCAAGACCATTTGGAGGTCATCCAAATGATCCCAAGACCGTTTGGGGTCAGGTCATGACCAAATTGGATGATGGTTCAATGGGTTCAAATCAATTAGACTCACATTGAATTATGTTGAAGGGTCAACAATTCCAAACCCTAATCCAATCGATTCAAGCCCTAATTGATGATCAATTGAGGGTCAATTGAGGGTCAAATCAGTTGAAGGTTGACGTAATTAACTCAATTGATGATTGGCTAACATATACATGATCGATTGAGGGGTTCAACATTGGAAACCCTAATTCAATTGAAGTGGTTGAGACACTTTTTGGTCCTTGCGGTTTTGAGGTGGTTTGGACCAAACGGTCTCAAGACCGTTAGGGTCCAAATAGTCTCAAGACCGTTTGAGTCCAAAAAGTCTCAAGACCATTTGGGAACAAATAGTCTCAAGACCGTTTGGGACCAAATGATCCCAAGGTCGATTGTGTTCATGCGGTTTCAAAGTCAAACTTGACCAAACGGGCTTCACCCCAACTTTACCAAATGGTCTTCACTCCTACTTTAGCAAACGGTCTTGGAGGTCTACTTTACCAAATGGTCTCAATGGCAGACCAAGACCGCATGAAGGTCCAAACGGTCTTAGACCGTTTGGAGGTTTAGTGTGCAAGACCGTTTGAGGTCTGAGAAGGTTAAGATCGTTTGATGCCTTAATGGTCAAGATGGTTTGGTGGTTGATTAACCTAAACCCCTTGGGTAGTTAAAGTGGTTAAAGAACTAAGTAATTAGTTGTTTAAAGCATGATGTAATCAATGGTGATTATAATAAAGGTATCCTTGATGGGATAGAATGATTAGTACTCTTTGAATGAGTAAGCCTTAATGATCACAATAGAAATGACATAACCCATGATGTCAATGTTGAATTGACTTAGCCTATCAAGGATGATGCTAATATCATCCTATAGAGGATGAGAGAGAAAAGACTTCTTATATGAATGTTAATCAAGTAATGGACTCCCAATATGAATGAATACCTAATTAGGGTATGATCCATGATTGTGAGATCATGAAACCCTAGTTATGAAAGCTAATGAATCATAACCCTAATTGAGGGCATTAATGGAAGTAATCATAATACATGATGATGGTATGATCTTAATTCATTGTAATGTGATACAATGTGAATAGTAAACCCTAATCTAGGGTAATGTGATACAATGTGAATACTAAACCCTAATTCTAAGCAAAGTGAAGAATTATGTGAAACCCTAATTCTAAACAAAGTGAAGAATTATGTGAAACCCTAATTCTAGATTATACTTTATAGCATGAAGCTCTATGGCTGGGTAATGCAATGATAAGTCATGAACCCTAATTGAGCTAAGGGGATGATTAACCCTGAATGAAATGAAAAGGGAAACCTTACCCTAGTAAGGGTATAGTGGTGCAACGCTTAAATAGTGATGCTATTAATGTTTTGCATTATGCTGATCTAAAATAGATGTATCTGTATTCATCTGTACTAATCATGCATGTTTTATGGGATATTGAACATAGACAGGTATGTGCTATGAAGCTTTGCTTATTAAAAATACTTAATGAGTTTGTAAGCAATGATATGCTATGTTGCCTAGTGAGAGGTAACATAAGAGATTGATGGGCTGTATAAGCCATAAGAAATATCTGCTACTATTATGTTTACACTGTCAAATGACTTGATGGTAATATGTTACTTGGTAACAAGTGTTTTGATGATTTGAGGGTTTGAACACCCATATTATTGAGTCATAATGATGATATGGTTAGGGATTGAGATCCCAATGTTAACAAGATATGAAATGAACTTAATACAAATAGTATTATTTCTTTATAGCAATTGTTTTAATGGTTTATGTTTGAAAACATGTCTGATGCTAAAAGAATGCCATAATGTACTTAAATAATCAAGTATAATGATAACATGTAGAGCCCTGACCATAGATCCATCATTGTCAGAAGCTAAATGATGGTGAAACATGTTTTGCTAAGGGAACTCCTGGCGAGCATACTTTTGAGTATGTGGGGGTTATGGACGCGAATATCCTTACGTCCTAATGAAGTAATTGATGTGAGATAAACCTTTAATCTCTCAATCCTTCATTATATGTATATGCCGGGAAGATGTAACACTAATCTCCCGATGATGATGTTAATGCCGAATCAATGTGAGATAACTTGAAATCCCTCGATTGCAAAGAGAGTACAGCATGCCACTGTAACTCTAATAGTGAAGCTGCCAGAATACCCTGGAAAGCTATTATAGCAGAGACACAAGATGTCCTACATGTTGTACCTCACACTGACTGAGAAAGATGAGGTCATAGGAATTCGGCTCTTCTGATGACCTATGTATGGTACCGATTGTGATTTCATAATGGTCGGTTGGAGTATGAGCGGTATACCTCATCTCCTCAGGGCATAAGTATGTTTGTAAAACATAATCAGTCGTGTAGCATATTTACTTAAGGTTGAACTATGAGAAACAATGATTGATGATACATTGTTTAATATGTCCTAGTTGGATAGATAATATACATGTTCTTCATATTCCTTATTGATTGAATGACTTGTTACTCAATCAAGTTATAATTGAAATGATTGCATAGAGAATACTGCTCTACTTAGTTTATTTATTGAATTGCCTATTGTTGAATATTTATAATTCTATTGCTCAGTATTATTCCTCTAACTTCAATAATAATGTTTCTGGCGGAGAGTTATAACTCTCGTTGGGACAATTATTCAATTGTCTCACCCCCGTGGGATTAAATTTTTAGGTAATCGCCAAAGAAGAGGAAGAAACCCTTCAGTGAGTGAGCAACAACAGCAGCAGCAACAACATCAGGGACAACAGTGATCCTCAGGTGGAGATACTATTTGTCAAGTCTTGTATATAGAGTGTCCTATGTGTCTTCTCTATACTCTTAGGTCCTAGGAGTCAGTAGCTGGTTTGATATAGATCTGAGATTTTTGGCGTAATGCCTCGAGAATTTTTGTACACTACTTATGTACAGTTTAACAGGGCAGTTGATGCTTGTGACTCTCGAGATGTGATGATACAGAGATATGTTGATGTATTAGCTTGTAAATAACTTATCTTGTTTCTTTATGAAAGAGTCCTACAATTTGTGGACCTTTATGAAAAAGTTTTAATTTCTAATGATTTTCAATAATTCCGCTGCTAATGTGGGAGTCATGGCGGTTGTGGTCAAGGCCACTCCAGTCTGAGTACCAACACGATGGAGCCTGACAGTGTGACACCAACGGCACACGATCCTTCCGGAGCGGCGACGGCTGCGCAAGCTGCGGCGACCCCATCTCCGGACACAAACATGCAGGAAGCAGCGTCTGCCGAAGCCAACCCACGACACTCCTACAAGGAGGCGTACATAGGGAAGGATACTGGCCTTCTATCCTACATCAACCCAACCTCTCCGAACATCCTTAAGGAGGAGGATATTAGGGTCGACCTTTCAGGCGCCCTGCCTTCCTTTTTGGTCCAAAACTCGTCCCTCCAACCCCTCCTGGCGCCCTGGCAATTTGCAGTCGTCGTCAAAGCCATAGGCATCACGATCGGGTTTCAAGCTCTTGTCACTAAGATCAACCTTATGTGGATGCCTACGGCGCAGTTCAGGGTCATCAACCTGGAGAACAGGTACTACATAGTGTAACTTGGCAACAAAGATGACTATGTTAAAGCCATGACAGGTGGCCTGTGGACAATTTTTGGTAATTATTTGTCATTCCAATCTTGGACCCCTGCGTTCCGGCCGTCCGAAAAAATCCCTCACAAACTGGTGCTTTGGATGCGGGTAGCCGAGCTTCCGGTCTTCCTATACCAGAACTAACTCCTCACTCACATCAGAAACGTTGTGGGCAAGACAATCAAAGTCGATGAGAACACTCTCGTGGGCAATCGCGGGAAGTTTGCTCGAATTGCTGTTGAGATTGACACCCAGAAGCTGCTGTTGTCGGCCATCTTTATCAATGGCGAGTATTTTCGCTTGGAGTACGAGAACCTACCGCAAATCTTCCTGAAGTGTGGTCGCCTTGGCCATGTCGGCGATGAGTGCAAGCATTCGTCCACCCCTGCCACGGACCTGGCATCCACATTGCTGCCGATACTGGTCCCGGCGGTTAGCTATACTGCTCCGATCCATGCAAAGATGCCTGAACGACGTAAACAAATGTCTGCTAAGCCTGTGAGCAATATCGCACCCCCGCGGGCGAAGGGGGGCAGACCAAGACGATCCCAAGCACCGGTGTTACCAACCCGGGGGAGGAGGCCGATGGCTTCCAGCCTGTCTTGAGCAAGAAGGCGAAGCAACGGCTACGGCAAAAGGAGGCCGCGGCAAAGGCCCAACAAACAAGCGAGGATACAAGCAAGGAGACGACCCCCCTAGACAACACCTCTGTTCGGATGTCAAAGAATGAGGTTGTGAATGGGAGGGCTCACAGCAACGCTGATGACCCTATCTTCCAATTCCAGTCCGCCCAGCTAGCGGGTGCAGCGGCCACCAGCAGACACACTGCCTACCATGTCAGGAATGATAGTGGGTTTGTGATGCTAAGGAACCGTAAAATCGTTATCCAATCCACACAAATCCCAGATCGTGTTCGCAAGAAGGAGCGCGTCAGAGAACCATTGGATGAAGGCCCAGCCAACCCCACTCCCCATGTGAAGCGAATCCTAGAATTCCAGAAGCACCTTGAGGATGCTACTGCAACACGAGTCGAGGCCATGACTACTGAGGAAGAAGAACAGTCTGTGGAACTGTGTGCAACCCTTCAATAATCTCTTAATGAACGTGTTTTGCTGGAACATACAAGGTGCATGCCTTGATAAGAAGATCTAGCTAATCAAAGAAATGAAATTTAGTCACAATCTCAAAATAGTTGCCATCATTGAACCTCGGTGTAGCGGCACTATTGCTGAAACTATCATCTAGAAATTGGGCTTCAATTCCTCTCACAGAGTAGAGGCGACTGGCTTCTCCGGCGGCATCTGGCTCACTTGGGATCACCATATATGCTCGGTGGAGATTATGATGAATCATCGCCAATTCATCCATTGTAATGTCAACTCAAGCTGGTTCCTAACCATTGTCTACGTGAGCCCCAACCCTTCCAAAAGGCAGTTCCTGTGGGAACGTCTGGAGGAGATCTCCCAATCGGTCTCGACAGCTTGGGCGGTAATGGGGGACTTTAATACCATGCTCAATGTGAATGAAAAGTGAGGGAGTGTCTTCTTTGACTCTCGAGCGAGTAGGCGCTTCCATGAAGCTCTCCTTAACACTAGCCTTGCATAGCTTAATTCCAACGGACCCTTCTTCACCTTCCAACGTCAAGCGCTCATGGAACGGTTGGATCGTGTGCTAGCTAACTCGGATTGGATGGACAAGTTTGAGAACGCATCCGTCACAGTGTTGCCCCGCCTGTACTCTAACCACCACCCCCTCTTGCTTTCCTGTGGTGATAGGTCACCCTGGAGGCCTTTCTTCCGCACCAAGGCATGCTGGAACTCTATCCCAGAATTCCGCGGCGAGCTCCTCTGTCAATGGCCGGCAGACTCGACGTTCCAAGACGGCCTCCGCTGCTTTAAAGACAAGGCTGTCAAGTGGGAGTCAAAGCGTGCTAACTTACAGTGCAAGGAGAAGCAACGCCTCCTCACCCATATCGCCAAGGCCCAGGTACAACAACAATCCCTACCTCATGTTCCTAATGTTTATAACTCTATCTGTTCCTAGGAACGCCTGCATGAGATCCTCCTTAGGGAGGAGCTGGACTGGCAATAGCGTGCACACATAGACTGGATCAAGGCCGGTGATCTGAACACCAAGTTCTTCCAATCATATGTGAAGGCGCGAAGGCACTACAACAAGATCAGCTGCCTAAAAAATGCTGCTAGCGATTGGGAGTTGTCCCCCGATGCGATCAGAATGCTTGTTCACCATTTCTTCGAACACCTGATGACACAGACCCACCCTACTAATATGCGCCGCATCCTTCACTTCCCTGGGGCCTTCCCCAGCATCGCTTCCGATGAGTACGCCAAGCTGGAAGTCGAGCCTACTATGGTGGACATTAAAAAGGTGGTCTTCTCCATGGCGCCGTTGAAAGCACCTGGCCCTGACGGTGTGCATACTGGTTTCATCCAAACAAACTGGGATCGTGTGGGCTCATCTATTGTTCGCACTGTCCAGGAAGTTTTCCGTACTGAGTACATTGATGAAGCTCTAGCAGACTCCCATATGGTCATGATTCCTAAAGTAGCATCTCCACAATGCTGCGGCGACCTCAGGCCTATCTCGCTGAATAATAGCTTCTTCAAGATCATCTCCAAGGTCATTGTTGAGAGGCTGAAAGCTTTTATGAATGACTGGATTGCACCCACACAGTCCAGCTTCATTCCAGGGAGACGCATTAGTGATAACATCCTGCTTCCTCAAGAGATTATTCATTCCATGAGATTCCGCTCCTTGAAGAAACCTTATATGTGCATCAAGCTCGATCTTGCTAAAGCCTTTGACAGGATGAACCGAGACTTCATCCGGGACACCCTTCAGAGGACTGGTATTCCAAACAAGCTCGTGAACATCACCATGCAAATCATCCGCAAGGGTTCGACCTCCATCCTTTGGGAAGGTGTCCCACTCTCGCCTTTCAAGTCCACGCAAGGAGTCCGGCAGGGGGATCCGGTTAGTCCTTATGTCTTTGTCCTGTGTATGGAGCGGCTCAGTCAAGCTATATCCGCTTCTATTGCAGCCGGTTAATGGAAGGCCATCACTCTATCCCAAGGAGGAACTCAACTATCACATGTGTTCTTCGTGGACGACATTCTCCTTTTGGGGAGGCTTCAGTCAGCCAATCTCGCACCATCAACACCATTCTGGTGTTGGTATGTATGCCCATAGAGCAAGTCATATGATTATTGTAATGGGATACTTTGTAAATGATTTGAATAATAATAAAGGCAATTTCCAATCTATATGTTTAAACTGTTTCTGAGATGATGGTGTAACATGATAGATGTCTAAAGATTGTATTACTCAATGACATATGCTTTTAGGTTCATGACCTAAACGATGAGATCATATGAATGTTAAGAGTATACATTCTTGTTTAGTCCCTAGTCGGTTGTTATTGTGGAAATAACCATAGACATCAATAACACTAAAGACTAGATTGTGTGTTGGTTGATGACAGAATCTCATTAGTCATGATATGGTGATATCAAACCAAGCACATAGGTACTTGTTAGAGAACAAGGTACCAGACAGACCCACCGTGAGAGTGACACATGGACCATGACATGGTAGTCACAGTCAGCTCTCACAGTGATGGTGGTGAGTGTGATTCTTAGACCTGAAATCACTACACTCAACACATGTCGTTGGGTACACTTTGACATCATCAAACGCAATCCTGAAACATGGGTTGTTATAAAGGTGATGATTGGGTGGCTTTGACACATGGGGCTTTTGAGGGGTGAGTGATAGATATGGGATTTGTCCCTCCTAAGGGAGTTTGATATCCTTGGCCACTTGATGAGTAGGATTGAGAAAGGAATGTGCATGCACGTGTGAATCAATATGTGATATTGATGTCATACACATCTCACTCGGTCTACTCTGAGATCAAGGAAATGAATGAACATTGACAGGATGACTGTTCCATGCCTCGAGTTCATTCTGGATATCAGTGACAAAGGAATTATACATTCACTGTAACACCATTCACGGATTGTAGGATGAAAGTTGTTCTCTAACTTTCTACTTTCACTTGGGTAGCAATGATGTGTGACTAGACACCGCTCTTTGCTTGTGAAGTCATAAATGTTATGGACTTTCATTGCCAACGTGAAATGGACCTGCAGGGTCACACACATAGGATTTAACCTGGAAGAGGAGTTTTGTCCAAAAGCAATGTTTAGATTGATTACTAAAGGAGTTTAGTAGTTCAATTTAAACACTCAATTAATCGATAGCTCAATATCATAATGTTCAAGGTGTTGGACGCATTGATTGGAGTATCGGATTGATTGAAATCGCATTTGACTGATTCTGCACAATCTGCACTCCCAACTGATCGGTTCATGTGATGAACCGGTCGGCTGAGGTTGCTGAACCGGTCGGCTCAATTGTTGAACCGATCGGCTCATGCACAGAGTGAAACGACCGGCTCAAGTGTTGAACCGATCGGTTCAACTGGTGCAATCGAGCAACTTGGGAAAGTAGGATTGGTGAGAATTTTCCTTTCGTTTCAATTGCCCAATTTGATTGGGAATAATATTGGTATTCGATACCAATTGGGAAAGAAACAAGGAAAGTCAATCGGGAACCCCAACCGACCGGTTCATGAGTGAACCGATCGGTTCAAGGGTCCCAAACGATCGGTTCAGTGATGAACCGATCGGTTCAGTGATGAACCGATCGGTTCAGGTCCCCAACCGACCGGTTCACTTGTGAACCGATCGGTTCAGGTTGCGAGATGGTTGCTTTTTTTAGAAAAATCCCGAACCCTTCTACTCCTGCTTTAGTCACGTATTGCCGGGCACAGAGAACCATGTCCCATGACCCGCCTATATATATAGGGGTATTGGGGGCTTCTCAGTGTACAACTCAGTGCAAGTTGATTGCTCTACAAAGTTGTCGTTCTCTCTGGTTTTGGTAACCGAGAGAGAGCCCGAGCAAGTGCTTCCCGCAAAGGGAGGTGCAGCAAGGGAAGGACAACTGCAGTTGCAGTCGACAGCAGGAGAGTGTGTTGGCGACTAGTACGTCAATAGGAGGGTGCGACTCCTTCCACTTCCTTGTGGGACAAGGAGAGTGGAGTTCCGGGTGGTCCGTGTGGACTACTTCAGAGGCGGGAGGACACTGCCGCTCAGGAGGACAACTGTCATCCGACAGTCCGGTAGGAGGAGGAGTCTTCAGTCCCGGTGCGACCAGGAGTTGCACAGACACCGTCCAAGATCGGAGGTGAAGACCGCGCAAGGCGCGTGGTATTGTCGCCGAGCAAGCCTCGGGACAAGGTATGATTCACAAACCATCTTTCCTATTATATAGATGTTGACGCGATTCCTTTTGTTCCGGGTTTGGGGAGAAATTTTTTTTTGTTTCCGCTGCTTCTCTGCCTCCTTCTAAACCCAACAGTGGTATCAGAGCCACGTCGACCTCTCTATATTTTAGGATTATCGATGTGATCGATTTTGGTTTGTCGCCTTTATTTATTGCATGTGATGCGAATAATATCGGCTTTATACATGTCCAATCCACAAATCCCTAATATACATATATGATATGTAATATTAATGCACTCGATACGCGTCGCCCTTAAACGAGTTTTGTGGTGGATGTGTAGCATGATTATGGCCTATAAAACCCTATATCTGTGTGTGGTTGTTTGTGTGGTTGCTTACATCTCGGTCTGCGCACCGATTCCCTTTCTCATATTCCTGATGTAACTCGAAATAATTCGAGAATTCTTTCCTACCTTTGCTCCCCCCGAATGTAACTCGGGGTTTCACAATTCAATTGTAAATAGGATAGATTTTATTTCATGTTATGTCAAAGAACGGCGGACAACCTGAAGACGATCGGTTCAAGGAGTGAACCGATCGGTTGGTGATCCAGACGGCCGATTCGAGGAACGAGATGAGCGGGTGGCGACCTGAGGAGATGCACGATGACCAGTGGACCGATCGGCTGGAGGCGCCAGTCGATCGGCTGGTGGCACCCGAGCAACTAACCTGATGGCGAGCCGATCAGTCATGGAGATGAACTGATCAAACCCATAAAGGCAGGCACAGATTTCATCTTGTACAGGTTGCATGTGATGTAGACCTAGATGACCATGATTCCTCTTGGCTCGAGGAATCACAAATAGGATGGCCATAATCATTGCTTTTTATCGTTTATGCATGTTTTCTGTGGGATATAGCATGTATATGATACGTACTATATATTGTGGTGATTGGATATGTATATGTATATATAAAACCCAAATCCCTCATTAAATATTAAGTTTTAGATGCCTTCCAAATGCGACACACGTGAAAAGCTTGATCGACCAAGTGTGGGCACGCCCTAGCGTGGTGCACCGTCTATCTCATGGAAGCGTGAAGGATGAATGTGTGGGTCTGCCCTAGCAGGGTGCATGTTCATCGTGTTGGCTTTGGGTCGGACTTAACAAGGTGACCTAGATAGGATCTAGCACCTTGAGGCATGGAGATGATCATTGCAAGGAGTTGCATATGACATCTTTCAAGAGTTGCATATGATGCAATTGGCAAGAGTTGCCTACCTGAGAGATCTGAGTTGTGGGTGACAGCCCTAGCTGGTCCATGGCTCAGAGGATTTCAGGATCTTGACCCACTAGAAGATTGTACGCTGCAATCTTCCGAATTGATGGTGAGGGCTATCAATTTGAGTCAAAATAGTGGGAGCGGTAATTAATTAAAGGCCTAATTAACTATCGTCAAATTTTATTCAAATCAAATCAAAAGGGTTTTGACAAATGCAAATTTTCTCTTGTAGAATGGCAAAAGAATCATCTTTTAAAATGGGCAAATTAATTGAGAATAAATTCCATAACTGGTTGAGGACTGTGAGAAGTGTTCTGCACAATCCAGATATACCAGGAACCTTAGAATCCACTCTATGTACGCTTAATGCGTTGGTGAAGAGGAAAGAAGGTAAGGGAGAGAAGTGTTCTCTCGCCAAACCAATTTCTTCTACATGGAGAGGATGGAAGGAACAATGGAAGAAGAAGTCGGAGATAAAGATCTCTACTTCTGGTGTATACGTGATAGAGATTAACTTCACTACTTCTTCGTCATGGGTACTTGATACCGGATGTGGATCTCACATTTGTTCAAATGTGAAGGATCTAAAGAGAAGTAGGCCTTTGGGGAAAGGCGAGGTTGAACTACGTGTTGCTAATGGGGCAAGAGTTGCCGCCAGTGCCGTAGGAACCTATGAGTTAACTCTACCTAGTGGGCTAATAATAGAGTTGAAGAACTGCTATTACGTACCTGCCATAAATAGGAATATCATTTCCGTCTCTTGTTTGGACAAAGATGGGTTTGAATTTCTTATTAAGAATGGAAAGTGTTCCATTTCTAAAGATGGGATCTTTTATGGCAGCGCCCCTGTCTTATGGTCTATACTTGATAGACTTGGAGACAAGTGTATACAACGTAAACACCAAAAGGCAAAAACTCAATGACTCAAACAAAACATATCTCTGGCATTGTCGTCTAGGGCACATAAATGAGAAACGCATTTCTAGACTCCATAAAGATGGTTATCTAGACTCTTTTGAATATGAATCAATAGAGACATGTGAATCTTGTTTGTTGGGCAAGATGACCAAGACTCCCTTTTCAGGTAAAGGTGAGAGAGATAGTGATCTATTAGGACTCATACATACTGATGTATGTGGGCCTTTTAGAGCTAATGCCAGAAATGGGTGTCAGTACTTCATTACCTTCACTGATGATTTCAGTAGGTATGGCTATGTGTACCTGATGAAACATAAGTCAGAAACCCTTGAAAGGTTCAAGGATTTCATGAATGAAGTACAGAACCAGCTTGGTAAAAGTATTAAGGCACTTTGTTCCGATCGAGGTGGAGAATACTTGAGCCAGGAGTTTGAGGACCTTCTGCGAGCCCGTGGTATTGTATCACAATGGACTCCGCCAGGAACACCACAGCATAATGGTGTGTCTGAAAGAAGGAATTGCACATTGTTAGATATGGTGAGATCAATGATGAGTTTTGCTGATCTTCCAATTTCTTTCTGGGGTCATGCTCTTGAAACCGCCGCGTTTATGCTTAACCGTGTACCATCTAAGTCGGTTCAAAAGACACCATATGAGATATGGTACGGGAAGCGTCCCGATTTGTCTTTTCTGAAGATTTGGGGTTGTGAAGCTTACGTCAAGAAAATGTTTCCTGATAAGCTTGGACCCAAATCCGATAAATGTTATTTTGTTGGATACCCCAAGGAAACGAGGGGATATTACTTATACCACCCTACTGACAACAAAGTGTTTGTTGCCAGGACAGCTGTGTTCCTTGAGAAGGAATTCATTTCCAAAGGAAGCAGTGGGAGGAATATAGAGCTTGAAGAGGTTCAAGCCCAACAAGAAAACATTGAACCAGTAGATGTACGAGAGGAAAATGGAGATTCACAAGGTGTTGTGGAATCTCATTCTCCTCAAGTAACACAAGGACCTCGTAGATCTAGTAGGACTCGCCTTGAACCTGAGAGGTTTGGATACCTTGTGACTCAGGAAGGTGGAGAGTTGATCATAGATGATGATCCAACTACCTACGTAGAGGCTATGGAGGGACCAGATTCTGAGAAATGGCTTGAAGCCATGAGATCCGAGATGGAATCCATGTACTCCAACAAAGTATGGACTTTGGTGGAACCACCCGAAGGGGTAAAACCCATAGGGTGCAAGTGGGTCTTCAAGAAGAAGACCTACATGGATGGCAATGTGCAAACTTATAAAGGCAGATTGGTTGCAAAGGGTTTTCGACAAATTCAAGGTGTTGACTATGACGAAACCTTTTCTCCAGTTGCCATGATTAAGTCCATCAAGATCATGCTTGCTATTGCAGCTTACTATGACTATGAGATTTGGCAGATGGATGTTAAAACCGCATTCCTTAACGGGAATATACATGAGGATGTGTACATGACACAGCCTGAAGGTTTTGTAGATCCAAAGAATGCCAATAAAGTCTGTAAACTGCAAAGGTCAATCTATGGATTGAAGCAAGCATCTCGAAGTTGGAATCTTCGATTTGATGAGGAAGTCAAAGTGTTTGGCTTTATTCAAAATGAAGATGAACCTTGTGTGTACAAGAAGGTTAGTGGGAGCTCGACCACATTCCTCATATTGTATGTGGATGACATACTTTTGATGGGGAATGATGTCTTAGCCTTAGAGAAGGTAAAGACTTGGCTTGGGAAAACTTTCTCAATGAAGGACTTAGGAGAAGCATCCTACATTCTAGGAATTAAGATCTATAGAGATAGATCTAGAAGGCTTCTCGGACTAAGTCAGAGCACGTACATTGACAAGGTGCTGAAGCGGTTCAGCATGGAGAACTCAAAGAGAGGAAACGTCCCTATGCTACATGGAGTTACCGTCTCTAGAGCTCAATGTCCCCAATCTTGTGAAGAGAGGGAGCGTATGAATGGGATCCCATATGCATCAGCCATCGGATCCATCATGTACGCTATGTTGTGCACACGCCCAGATGTCTCATATGCTCTCAGCATGACGAGCAGGTACCAATCAGATCCCGGGGATGCTCACAGGACAGCCGTGAAGAACATCCTCAAGTACTTGCGAAGGACTAAGGATCAGTTTCTTGTGTACGGCGGCGAGGAAGAGTTGGTTGTAAAGGGTTACACCGATGCAAGCTTCCAAACCGATAAAGATGATTACAGATCGCAGTCAGGATTTGTGTTTTGCCTTAATAATGGAGATGTGAGCTGGAAGAGTTCCAAGCAAGAAACAGTTGCCGATTCTACTACAGAGGCCGAGTATATTGCTGCTTCGCATGCAGCAAAGGAGGCTGTGTGGATCAGGAAGTTCATTTCTGAACTTGGTGTAGTTCCCAGTAGCTGTGATGCAATTGAGCTTTATTGTGACAATAATGGAGCTATTGCACAAGCTAAGGAGCCCAGATCACATCAGCGGTCCAAGCACATACTGCAGCGCTTCCATCTCATACGAGAGATCGTACATCGAGGAGATGTGAAGATTTACAAAGTACCAACTGAAGACAACATAGCTGATCCACTGACTAAGGCCCTTTCTCAGCAGAAGCATGATGGTCATGCTAGGTCACAAGGACTGCGTTTCCTTGGTGACTGGCTCTAAGTGCAAGTGGGAGTCTGTTGGTATGTATGCCCATAGAGCAAGTCATATGATTATTGTAATGGGATACTTTGTAAATGATTTGAATAATAATAAAGGCAATTTCCAATCTATATGTTTAAACTATTTCTGAGATGATGGTGTAACATGATAGATGTCTAAAGATTGTATTACTCAATGACATATGCTTTTAGGTTCATGACCTAAACGATGAGATCATATGAATGTTAAGAGTATACATTCTTGTTTAGTCCCTAGTCGGTTGTTATTGTGGAAATAACCATAGACATCAATAACACTAAAGACTAGATTGTGTGTTGGTTGATGACAGAATCTCATTAGTCATGATATGGTGATATCAAACCAAGCACATAGGTACTTGTTAGAGAACAAGGTACCAGACAGACCCACCGTGAGAGTGACACATGGACCATGACATGGTAGTCACAGTCAGCTCTCACAGTGATGGTGGTGAGTGTGATTCTTAGACCTGAAATCACTACACTCAACACATGTCGTTGGGTACACTTTGACATCATCAAACGCAATCCTGAAACATGGGTTGTTATAAAGGTGATGATTGGGTGGCTTTGACACATGGGGCTTTTGAGGGGTGAGTGATAGATATGGGATTTGTCCCTCCTAAGGGAGTTTGATATCCTTGGCCACTTGATGAGTAGGATTGAGAAAGGCATGTGCATGCACGTGTGAATCAATATGTGATATTGATGTCATACACATCTCACTCGGTCTACTCTGAGATCAAGGAAATGAATGAACATTGACAGGATGACTGTTCCATGCCTCGAGTTCATTCTGGATATCAGTGACAAAGGAATTATACATTCACTGTAACACCATTCACGGATTGTAGGATGAAAGTTGTTCTCTAACTTTCTACTTTCACTTGGGTAGCAATGATGTGTGACTAGACACCGCTCTTTGCTTGTGAAGTCATAAATGTTATGGACTTTCATTGCCAACGTGAAATGGACCTGCAGGGTCACACACATAGGATTTAACCTGGAAGAGGAGTTTTGTCCAAAAGCAATGTTTAGATTGATTACTAAAGGAGTTTAGTAGTTCAATTTAAACACTCAATTAATCGATAGCTCAATATCATAATGTTCAAGGTGTTGGACGCATTGATTGGAGTATCGGATTGATTGAAATCGCATTTGACTGATTCTGCACAATCTGCACTCCCAACCGATCGGTTCATGTGATGAACCGGTCGGCTGAGGTTGCTGAACCGGTCGGCTCAATTGTTGAACCGATCGGCTCATGCACAGAGTGAAACGACCGGCTCAAGTGTTGAACCGATCGGTTCAACTGGTGCAATCGAGCAACTTGGGAAAGTAGGATTGGTGAGAATTTTCCTTTCGTTTCAATTGCCCAATTTGATTGGGAATAATATTGGTATTCGATACCAATTGGGAAAGAAACAAGGAAAGTCAATCGGGAACCAATCTGGAACCCCAACCGACCGGTTCATGAGTGAACCGATCGGTTCAAGGGTCCCAAACGATCGGTTCAGTGATGAACCGATCGGTTCAGGTCCCCAACCGACCGGTTCACTTGTGAACCGATCGGTTCAGGTTGCGAGATGGTTGCTTTTTTTAGAAAAATCCCGAACCCTTCTACTCCTGCTTTAGTCACGTATTGCCGGGCACAGAGAACCATGTCCCATGACCCGCCTATATATATAGGGGTATTGGGGGCTTCTCAGTGTACAACTCAGTGCAAGTTGATTGCTCTACAAAGTTGTCGTTCTCTCTGGTTTTGGTAACCGAGAGAGAGCCCGAGCAAGTGCTTCCCGCAAAGGGAGGTGCAGCAAGGGAAGGACAACTGCAGTTGCAGTCGACAGCAGGAGAGTGTGTTGGCGACTAGTACGTCAATAGGAGGGTGCGACTCCTTCCACTTCCTTGTGGGACAAGGAGAGTGGAGTTCCGGGTGGTCCGTGTGGACTACTTCAGAGGCGGGAGGACACTGCCGCTCAGGAGGACAACTGTCATCCGACAGTCCGGTAGGAGGAGGAGTCTTCAGTCCCGGTGCGACCAGGAGCTGCACATACACCGTCCAAGATCGGAGGTGAAGACCGCGCAAGGCGCGTGGTATTGTCGCCGAGCAAGCCTCGGGACAAGGTATGATTCACAAACCATCTTTCCTATTATATAGATGTTGACGCGATTCCTTTTGTTCCGGGTTTGGGGAGAAATTTTTTTTTGTTTCCGCTGCTTCTCTGCCTCCTTCTAAACCCAACAGTGGTATCAGAGCCACGTCGACCTCTCTATATTTTAGGATTATCGATGTGATCGATTTTGGTTTGTCGCCTTTATTTATTGCATGCGATGCGAATAATATCGGCTTTATACATGTCCAATCCACAAATCCCTGATATACATATATGATATGTAATATTAATGCACTCGATACGCGTCGCCCTTAAACGAGTTTTGTGGTGGATGTGTAGCATGATTATGGCCTATAAAACCCTATATCTGTGTGTGGTTGTTTGTGTGGTTGCTTGCATCTCGGTCTGCGCACCGATTCCCTTTCTCATATTCCTGATGTAACTCGAAATAATTCGAGAATTCTTTCCTACCTTTGCTCCCCCCGAATGTAACTCGGGGTTTCACAATTCAATTGTAAATAGGATAGATTTTATTTCATGTTATGTCAAAGAACGGCGGACAACCTGAAGACGATCGGTTCAAGGAGTGAACCGATCGGTTGGTGATCCAGATGGCCGGTTCGAGGAACGAGATGAGCGGGTGGCGACCTGAGGAGATGCATGATGACCAGTGGACCGATCGGCTGGAGGCGCCAGTCGATCGGCTGGTGGCACCCGAGCAACTAACCTGATGGCGAGCCGATCAGTCATGGAGATGAACTGATCAAACCCATAAAGGCAGGCACAGATTTCATCTTGTACAGGTTGCATGTGATGTAGACCTATATGACCGTGATTCCTCTTGGCTCGAGGAATCACAAATAGGATGGCCATAATCATTGCTTTTTATCGTTTATGCATGTTTTCTGTGGGATATAGCATGTATATGATACGTACTATATATTGTGGTGATTGGATATGTATATGTATATATAAAACCCAAATCCCTCATTAAATATTAAGTTTTAGATGCCTTCCAAATGCAACACACGTGAAAAGCTTGATCGACCAAGTGTGGGCACGCCCTAGCGTGGTGCACCGTCTATCTCGTGGAAGCGTGAAGGATGAATGTGTGGGTCTGCCCTAGCAGGGTGCATGTTCATCGTGTTGGCTTTGGGTCGGACTTAAAAAGGTGACCTAGATAGGATCTAGCACCTTGAGGCATGGAGATGATCATTGCAAGGAGTTGCATATGACATCTTTCAAGAGTTGCATATGATGCAATTGGCAAGAGTTGCCTACCTGAGAGATCTGAGTTGTGGGTGACAGCCCTAGCTGGTCCATGGCTCAGAGGATTTTAGGATCTTGACCCACTAGAAGATTGTACGCTGCAATCTTCCGAATTGATGGTGAGGGCTATCAATTTGAGTCAAAATAGTGGGAGCGGTAATTAATTAAAGGCCTAATTAACTATCGTCAAATTTTATTCAAATCAAATCAAAAGGGTTTTGACAAATGCAAATTTTCTCTTGTAGAATGGCAAAAGAATCATCTTTTAAAATGGGCAAATTAATTGATAATAAATTCCATAACTGGTTGAGGACTGTGAGAAGTGTTCTGCACAATCCAGATATACCAGGAACCTTAGAATCCACTCTATGTACGCTTAATGCGTTGGTGAAGAGGAAAGAAGGTAAGGGAGAGAAGTGTTCTCTCGCTAAACCAATTTCTTCTACATGGAGAGGATGGAAGGAACAATGGAAGAAGAAGTCGGAGATAAAGATCTCTACTTCTGGTGTATATGTGATAGAGATTAACTTCACTACTTCTTCGTCATGGGTACTTGATACCGGATGTGGATCTCACATTTGTTCAAATGTGAAGGATCTAAAGAGAAGTAGGCCTTTGGGGAAAGGCGAGGTTGAACTACGTGTTGCTAATGGGGCAAGAGTTGCCGCCAGTGCCGTAGGAACCTATGAGTTAACTCTACCTAGTGGGCTAATAATAGAGTTGAAGAACTGCTATTACGTACCTTCCATAAATAGGAATATCATTTCCGTCTCTTGTTTGGACAAAGATGGGTTTGAATTTCTTATTAAGAATGGAAAGTGTTCCATTTCTAAAGATGGGATCTTTTATGGCAGCGCCCCTATGTCTTATGGTCTATACTTGATAGACTTGGAGACAAGTGTATACAACATAAACACCAAAAGGCAAAAACTCAATGACTCAAACAAAACATATCTCTGGCATTGTCGTCTAGGGCACATAAATGAGAAACGCATTTCTAGACTCCATAAAGATGGTTATCTAGACTCTTTTGATTATGAATCAATAGAGACATGTGAATCTTGTTTGTTGGGCAAGATGACCAAGACTCCCTTTTCAGGTAAAGGTGAGAGAGATAGTGATCTATTAGGACTCATACATACTGATGTATGTGGGCCTTTTAGAGCTAATGCCAGAAATGGGTGTCAGTACTTCATTACCTTCACTGATGATTTCAGTAGGTATGGCTATGTGTACCTGATGAAACATAAGTCAGAAACCCTTGAAAGGTTCAAGGATTTCATGAATGAAGTACAGAACCAGCTTGGTAAAAGTATTAAGGCACTTTGTTCTGATCGAGGTGGAGAATACTTGAGCCAGGAGTTTGAGGACCTTCTGCGAGCCCGTGGTATTGTATCACAATGGACTCCGCCAGGAACACCACAGCATAATGGTGTGTCTGAAAGAAGGAATCGCACATTGTTAGATATGGTGAGATCAATGATGAGTTTTGCTGATCTTCCAATTTCTTTCTGGGGTCATGCTCTTGAAACCGCTGCGTTTATGCTTAACCGTGTACCATCTAAGTCGGTTCAAAAGACACCATATGAGATATGGTACGGGAAGCGTCCCGATTTGTCTTTTCTGAAGATTTGGGGTTGTGAAGCTTACGTCAAGAAAATGTTTCCTGATAAGCTTGGACCCAAATCCGATAAATGTTATTTTGTTGGATACCCCAAGGAAACAAGGGGATATTACTTATACCACCCTACTGACAACAAAGTGTTTGTTGCCAGGACAGCTGTGTTCCTTGAGAAGGAATTCATTTCCAAAGGAAGCAGTGGGAGGAATATAGAGCTTGAAGAGGTTCAAGCCCAACAAGTCAACATTGAACCAGTAGATGTACGAGAGGAAAATGGAGATTCACAAGGTGTTGTGGAATCTCATTCTCCTCAAGTAACACAAGGACCTCGTAGATCTAGTAGGACTCGCCTTGAACCTGAGAGGTTTGGATACCTTGTGACTCAGGAAGGTGGAGAGTTGATCATAGATGATGATCCAACTACCTACGTAGAGGCTATGGAGGGACCCGATTCTGAGAAATGGCTTGAAGCCATGAGATCCGAGATGGAATCCATGTACTCCAACAAAGTATGGACTTTGGTGAAACCACCCGAAGGGGTAAAACCCATAGGGTGCAAGTGGGTCTTCAAGAAGAAGACCGACATGGATGGCAATGTGCAAACTTATAAAGGCAGATTGGTTGCAAAGGGTTTTCGACAAATTCAAGGTGTTGACTATGACGAAACCTTTTCTCCAGTTGCCATGATTAAGTCCATCAGGATCATGCTTGCTATTGCAGCTTACTATGACTATGAGATTTGGCAGATGGATGTTAAAACCGCATTCCTTAACGGGAATATACATGAGGATGTGTACATGACACAGCCTGAAGGTTTTGTAGATCCAAAGAATGCCAATAAAGTCTGTAAACTGCAAAGGTCAATCTATGGATTGAAGCAAGTATCTCGAAGTTGGAATCTTCGATTTGATGAGGAAGTCAAAGTGTTTGGCTTTATTCAAAATGAAGATGAACCTTGTGTGTACAAGAAGGTTAGTGGGAGCTCGACCACATTCCTCATATTGTATGTGGATGACATACTTTTGATGGGGAATGATGTCTTAGCCTTAGAGAAGGTAAAGACTTGGCTTGGGAAAACTTTCTCAATGAAGGACTTAGGAGAAGCATCCTACATTCTAGGAATTAAGATCTATAGAGATAGATCTAGAAGGCTTCTCGGACTAAGTCAGAGCACGTACATTGACAAGGTGCTGAAGCGGTTCAGCATGGAGAACTCAAAGAGAGGAAACGTCCCTATGCTACATGGAGTTACCGTCTCTAGAGCTCAATGTCCCCAATCTTGTGAAGAGAGGGAGCGTATGAATGGGATCCCATATGCATCAGCCATCGGATCCATCATGTACGCTATGTTGTGCACACGCCCAGATGTCTCGTATGCTCTCAGCATGACGAGCAGGTACCAATCAGATCCCGGGGATGCTCACAGGACAGCCGTGAAGAACATCCTCAAGTACTTGCGAAGGACTAAGGATCAGTTTCTTGTGTACGGCGGCGAGGAAGAGTTGGTTGTAAAGGGTTACACCGATGCAAGCTTCCAAACCGATAAAGATGATTACAGATCGCAGTCAGGATTTGTGTTTTGCCTTAATAATGGAGCTGTGAGCTGGAAGAGTTCCAAGCAAGAAATAGTTGCCGATTCTACTACAGAGGCCGAGTATATTGCTTCTTCGCATGCAGCAAAGGAGGTTGTGTGGATCAGGAAGTTCATTTCTGAACTTGGTGTAGTTCCCAGTATTTGTGATGCAATTGAGCTTTATTGTGACAATAATGGAGCTATTGCACAAGCTAAGGAGCCCAGATCACATCAGCGGTCCAAGCACATACTGCAGCGCTTCCATCTCATACGAGAGATCGTACAGCGAGGAGATGTGAAGATTTACAAAGTACCAACTGAAGACAACATAGCTGATCCACTGACTAAGGCCCTTTCTCAGCAGAAGCATGATGGTCATGCTAGGTCACAAGGACTGCGTTTCCTTGGTGACTGGCTCTAAGTGCAAGTGGGAGTCTGTTGGTATGTATGCCCATAGAGAAAGTCATATGATGATTGTAATGGGATACTTTGTAAATGATTTGAATAATAATAAAGGCAATTTCCAATCTATATGTTTAAACTGTTTCTGAGATGATGGTGTAACATGATAGATGTCTAAAGATTGTATTACTCAATGACATATGCTTTTAGGTTCATGACCTAAACGATGAGATCATATGAATGTTAAGAGTATACATTCTTGTTTAGTCCCTAGTCGGTTGTTATTGTGGAAATAACCATAGACATCAATAACACTAAAGACTAGATTGTGTGTTGGTTGATGACAGAATCTCATTAGTCATGATATGGTGATATCAAACCAAGCACATAGGTACTTGTTAGAGAACAAGGTACCGGACAGACCCACCGTGAGAGTGACACATGGACCATGACATGGTAGTCACAGTCAGCTCTCACAGTGATGGTGGTGAGTGTGATTCTTAGACCTGAAATCACTACACTCAACACATGTCGTTGGGTACACTTTGACATCATCAAACGCAATCCTGAAACATGGGTTGTTATAAAGGTGATGATTGGGTGGCTTTGACACATGGGGCTTTTGAGGGGTGAGTGATAGATATGGGATTTGTCCCTCCTAAGGGAGTTTGATATCCTTGGCCACTTGATGAGTAGGATTGAGAAAGGCATGCACATGCACGTGTGAATCAATATGTGATATTGATGTCATACACATCTCACTCAGTCTACTCTGAGATCAAGGAAATGAATGAACATTGACAGGATGACTGTTCCATGCCTCGAGTTCATTCTGGATATCAGTGACAAAGGAATTATACATTCACTGTAACACCATTCACGGATTGTAGGATGAAAGTTGTTCTCTAACTTTCTACTTTCACTTGGGTAGCAATGATGTGTGACTAGACACCGCTCTTTGCTTGTGAAGTCATAAATGTTATGGACTTTCACTGCCATAGTGAAATGGACCTGCAGGGTCACACACATAGGATTTAACCTGGAAGAGGAGTTTTGTCCACAAGCAATGTTTAGATTGATTACTAAAGGAGTTTAGTAGTTCAATTTAAACACTCAATTAATCGATAGCTCAATATCATAATGTTCAAGGTGTTGGACGCATTGATTGGAGTATCAGATTGATTGAAATCACATTTGACTTATTCTGCACAATCTGCACTCCCAACCGATCGGTTCATGTGATGAACCGGTCGGCTGAGGTTGCTGTACCGGTCGGCTCAATTGTTGAACCGATCGGCTCATGCACAGAGTGAAATGACCGGCTCAAGTGTTGAACCGATCGGTTCAACTGGTGCAATCGAGCAACTTGGGAAAGTAGGATTGGTGAGAATTTTCCTTTCGTTTCAATTGCCCAATTTGATTGGGAATAATATTGGTATTCGATACCAATTGGGAAAGAAACAAGGAAAGTCAATCGGGAACCAATCTGGAACCCCAACCGACCGGTTCATGAGTGAACCGATCGGTTCAAGGGTCCCAAACGATCGGTTCAGTGATGAACCGATCGGTTCAGGTCCCCAACCGACCGGTTCACTTGTGAACCGATCGGTTCAGGTTGCGAGATGGTTGCTTTTTGTGGAAAAATCCCGAACCCTTCTACTCCTGCTTTAGTCCCGTATTGTCGGGCACAGAGAACCCTGTCCCATGACCCGCCTATATATATAGGGGTATTGGGGGCTTCTCAGTGTACAACTCAGTGCAAGTTGATTACTCTGCAAAGTTGTCGTTCTCTCTGGTTTTGGTAACCGAGAGAGAGCCCGAGCAAGTGCTTCCCGCAAAGGGAGGTGCAGCAAGGGAAGGACAACTGCAGTTGCAGTCGACAGCAGGAGAGTGTGTTGGCGACTAGTACGTCAACAGGAGGGTGCGACTCCTTCCACTTCCTTGTGGGACAAGGAGAGTGGAGTTCCGGGTGGTCCGTGTGGACTACTTCAGAGGCGGGAGGACACTACCGCTCAGGAGGACAACTGTCATCCGACAGTCCAGTAGGAGGAGGAGTCTTCAGTCCCGGTGCGACCAGGAGCTGCACAGACACCGTCCAAGACCGGAGGTGAAGACTGCGCAAGGCGCGTGGTATTGTCGCCGAGCAAGCCTCGGGACAAGGTATGATTCACAAACCATCTTTCCTATTATATAGATGTTGACGCGATTCCTTTTGTTCCGGGTTTGGGGAGAAATTTTTTTTTGTTTCCGCTGCTTCTCTGCCTCCTTCTAAACCCAACATCTGGAAGCTTTTTCTGCAGCATCGGGGTAACAAGTATCTAAACCAAAATCAAAATGTTATTTCAGCAAGAACACTCCGTGTTCTTTGGCCCGATCGATTAGCAGGAGATTGGGTTTCGGGTGGACACACGATCTTGGGCGCTATCTGGGTGTGCTGTTACTGCACCACTGAGTGAACAGGGAAACCCATGGCGGTATCCTGTCTGTCATCCATAGGAGACTCAATAGTTGGACTTTCCGGCACCTTTCCCTTGCTGGAAGGGTAACTCTTGCCAAGTCTACTATTCTGGCGATTCCCACATACACCATACAAACAGTCAAGCTTTCTCCTCGCCTCTACGTTGACATCAACCAAACGGTCCGTCGGTTCATTTGGTCCGGCACGGGAACTCAGAAGAAATCCTTGTTGGTCGCATGGAAGAAGGTCTCCTCTTCCAAGGATGTTGGAGGGCTAGGAATCCAGGATGCCCGCGACCAGAATGATGCGCTCATGATGAAGAATGTTTGGATATTTCTCAATGATACCTCCAAGATCTGGACCCGGGTGATGCGCGAGAAGTATGTCAGGGGGACTCGGTTCACCTCCGTCCCCTGCTCTTCAGCCTGGAGCTTCATTAAGAAGAACTTGGGCGGCGTCACCAGCATCTGCCATAAGGTGATTAACAACGGTCTAACCACCAATGTCTGGACAGACAGATGGCTATCTGGAGCCTCGGTGTTGGATCTCTGCCCATCTTGGCCCGTCCCTGCCAACCTCCGCGACCTCCAAGTTAGTTCTATGTGCCTGACTGAGGGGGGTTGGGATTGGGAGTTTATTCACCACTACCTGCCGGAGTCATCCTGGCTCGCTTTCACTTCTACTCTGACGCCGATCCCAGATGCGGGCTGTGACGACTGGATTTGGCCTCTAGAGACAAATAAGACCTTCTCATCACAGTCATGCTACAGATGGATTCAGAGCGGCAAGGAGGTGCACACCCCAGGGCTGTGGGGTAGGATCTGGGGTATGTAGCTCCCCGAGCGAGTTAAAATTTTTCTCTGGCTTCTTCAGCATGAGGGGCTTATGACCAACATGGAGAAAATCCGGCGGCACATGGATGTCTCGGAGCTTTGCCCTATATGCCAAAACCACCCAGATACCATTATTCATGCTCTTCGGGACTGTGCGGCCAATCAGGATATTTGGTTGCTCACTGTCCCAGGAGTTACTCACTTTTCTCTTGGTGACCAGGAATGGATTCACTGGTACATCGGTGACGACGGAGCTTTAAGCAGCTGACGCGACCGTGCAGTACGCGTTGTCACCTGCTGGCATCTCTGGACCTGTCGGAATAAGCAAATTCACCAGCGGGTTGTAGTTCCTGCTGGAACTAAGGCCGCATTCGTCCAGGCTCAGGTGGACACTATCCTCAGAATCCATGCTGCTAGTGGAAGGCGACCGAGCCCCAGCAGGGTACCCATTTCACAGTTCCCGGCAAGGGGGTTATATATCTTCACTGATGCGACCTTCAAGCAAACGCATCCTCACGCTGCCATTGGGGTCCATGTGGTTACTGCACAGGGCGTCCATGTCCTTGGTCCCTGTCAGATTACTTCTTCTTCCTCGCCACTGAACGCCAAGATTGATGCCATTCTTCAGGCCTTACACCTATGCCATATTAAAGGTTGGCACGACTACTACATCCTCACAGACTCTGCCGAAGCTGTGAGCACCTTAACAAAACCTAACCCCACTCCCAGGTACATTCCATATGTCAGGGAGGCCATAAAGCTTCATGGTGAATCGCTGCAGGGCGCCATCCACCATGTCCCAAGAGCTTACAATGGAGCGGCCGATAGTTTAGCAAAATACTCTCTACATAGCTCGGATTCCTTTTCTTTCTCTTCGGTTGTACCTCCTTGGTTTACCTTTGGAAACCAAGTTGACATTCGTACTATTTTATCAGTTGTTGGGCACGAAATGAATAATAATTAGCCCCCCTCTTTTAAAAAAAAAAATAATAATTCCGCTGCTAATTAATTTCTTCCGCACCATTAATAACATTTTGTCCGAATGAGGTATCACAAGGAGGACATTGTTGGATACTATCTGTGTGCTACTTGTGAAGGGAGCACATCATTAAACAATGATAGTCATTGGACATGCTCCAATACAATGTACATCTTACACCCTCTTTCAGATACTTCATTGTTGATGTGATCTACTAGTAGGAAATATGGATAGAAATTTTTGTTTCTACTATCATATTTGTCTTCATATTTCCCTATAGTGGTATCAGAGCCATGTAAGTTTATGGTGTATCAAGATTTAAATTGATATGATATGATTTAATTTTATTGTTTACTTGTTGCATACAATGTGAATATATAAATGGTTAATGTGCATATCCAATTAAATAACACATATACTAGGGAATGTCATGTAGTTTCTCTATATATGATATGATATATATGCAATCCATACACATCATCCTAAAAGTATTTTGATGGTGGATGTATGTGTGGTTATGATTCGATAACTCTTGGATGCTTGTGCATGGTTGGATGGATTATTTTGTATCTTATAAATTCAGATTGCACACTGAGCCTTCCTCTTTCTTCTCCAAATGTAATTAATGCTTAACTCAATATGCTCCCCTCGAATGTAACTTTAGGTATTCTCATTACACAATGTAATATATAGGAATAGCATTATATTTTGATTTTTACAAGAAGGCATTCTCATCAGGTGAGTCCACCTACTGGAAGTTGAGTCGATTGACCAGAGGACAGTAGGAGCCAGCCAATTGACTGGAGGCCCAACTGATCAACTAAAGAAGTCTAGCCAACTGCTTGAGGTAGTATCTAGTTGTCTGACTGATAGAAATTAGCTGATTGACAGGAGGTCCAACTGATTGACTGGAGGGTCCAGTCAACTGACCCTCCTATTTCTAGTACAATTTTATCTAATATAGGTTGCACAATGTGATGTTTGACCTTAATTGGATAGTAATTCTTTTTGGTTTCAAAGAATTACATTAGTGTGGCCATAACCATCGCTTTTACTTTATTATGCCATGTTTTGTTTGTGGATATAATATGTATATGATATATATTATAAGTATGTGGTGATTGGATATGTATGTGTATTTATAAAAAAATCCTCAATCAAATATTAAGTCTTAGATGCTTTTCATAAGCATTATAGATGAAAATCTTAATCGACCAAGTGTGGGCACGCCAAAGCGAGGTACACCATCTTTCTCATGAAAATGTGATGGTAGATATGTGAGCCTGCCAAAGCATGGTGCATTTCTATTGTGTTGGCTTTTTGGTCAGGTTTAACTAGGTGAAATCAATAGGATTAAACGCCTAGAAGCATACAAATGGACTATGATAAGGAGTTGTACGTACTATCTATCCAAGAATTATATCGGATGTAATTGGAAAATGATGCCTACCTTAATTATTAGTTATGGACACCAACGTCAGTTGAGTAATAACTCTATGTATTTTGGATCTTGTCTCACTAGAGGATTGTATACAACATTTTTTTGAATTGATAACGAGGGCCATAAATTTGAGAAAATAGTAGGATCGATAATTAATTAAAATCCTAGTTGATATCATTAATATTTTCAAATCACGATCAAGTTTTTTAAACTAATTAATCAAGTGTTTTGACTAAATGTAATTTTTCTATTGTAGAAACAAATGGAAACTACCAACTCTCTTTTATTGGGATCAATATTTGATAAGGAAAAACTGAATGGGGACAACTTCCATGTCAGGTTCAGGAATTTTAGAATCATTCTTACTCATGAGCGCAAGCTCTATGTTTAGGAAACACCAGAGCCATGTGAAGCCCCTCCTAATGCACTTAATTGAAACAAATGCTTACAAGAAGCACTCTGACTATGTTGTAGATATCAAAAGCTTGATGCTATGCTCTATGAACTATGAGTTGCAAAGACAACATGAAAACATGGACGTTCTCGAGATGGTGAAACATCTAAAGAATATGTACCAAGATCAGGCTAGGAAAGAGAGATTTAATGTCTCAAAAGTGTTGTTTAAGTACAATATGGTAGAGGGAGATCTAGTATGGTCCCATGTGCTCAAGTTTATTGGGTACATAGAAAACCTAGAGAGACTGGGATTCTCTTTAGGACAAGAGTTGGCCACAGATGTAATTTGCAATCATTTACTGAATCATATAGCCAATTTGTATGAAATACAACATGAATTTTTTTTTCTAAGCCATTATCTGAACTGCTTGGCATGTTGAAAATTATTAAGACACAAATGGAGAAGGACAATCCTAGATCTATGATGATGATCAACAGAAGAATGGGTAAGTCTAGGGGGAAAGGTAAAGACATGAAGAGTTCTAAGGATAACGAGGTACCCAAGTCTTCTGCACTTAAAGTAAAGGGAGAAGTGAGTAAGGAAGGAAATTGTCACCACTTTCACCATCCTAGACACTAGAAAATGAATTATCCTATTTACATGGAGGAACTCGAGAAGAATAAGTGGGGGTGAAATGTTGACTTAGGTATATACATTACTTCATCATCTTAGGTATTGGATACATGATGAGGATCTCAGCTATGTTATAATGTGCATGATCTGAGAAGAAATGATCATGGAAAGGTGGAATTGCATTGAGCAAGAGTTGTTTGCCACTGCAGTTGGAACTTGCCATCTATCTAAGCCTCGTAGGCTTGTAATAGAAACAGATAATTTCTATTCTACATGTCATTAATATAAATACATTTTTTATCTTGTTTGGACAAGAGTGTATTTGAGTTTCATGTGATGAATGATTGATGTTCTATTCCAAAGATAAGATATTTTAAGGAAGTGGTCCAATGTCTCAAGATCTATACTCGTTAGTTATAAAGACAAGTGTATATAATATAAATACTAAATTACTCGATGACTCAAACAGAACATACCTATGCCATTTTTTTCAAGAGAACATAAATTAGAAACACATTTTTAGACTCCATAAAGATAGTTATCTAGACTCTTTTGGTTTTGAACTAATAGAGACATGCGAGTCTTGTTTGTTGCGCAATATGTCAAAATCAATTTCAACTGGAAATAACGAGAGAGTGAGTGGTCTATTAGGACTCATACATACTCGTGTATGTAGACCTTTTAGAACAAATTCTAGTGGTGGTTACCAATATCAAAATCACTTTGATTGAATCGATATGGAGAATTGTTGAACCAGGAGATTGAGAATCTTTTGTGAAACTGTGATATTTTATCACAATGGACTCCAGTTGAAATATAATGATGTATTAGAAAGAAGGAATCATACCCTTATGGACAAGGTGCAATCGATGATGAGTATAGCTTATCTTTCAACTTCCTTTTAGGGACATTTTCTACAAACCACTGCATTTACACTAGACTGCATACCATCTAAATTGGTTCAAAAGACACCATATCAGATATGGCATGGGAAGTTTCGCAATATATCTTTTATGAAGATTTGGTAATGTGAAGCTTTTGAAAGAATATAGTTTCTTGAAAATATTGGTCTCAAATTAGATAAATATTATTTTGTTGGATATCCCATAGGATATTTCCATCCAACAACAAGGTGTTTGTTTCTAGGACTGTTGTATTTCTTTAGAAGAAATTTAATTCCAAAGAAAACAGTGGGAGAAAAGTATAACTCAAAGAGGTTTGATACCAACAAGAAAACATTGAACCTATAGAGGTATAAAAGGAACAAGGATAGCCACAAACTATTGTAGAATCTTAAGTTCCTTATGTAATCAAGAACCTCATAGATCTATTAGGACACACCTTAAGCTTGAAAGATTTGGATATCTTATGAATCAAGAAGGTCATGGGTTGGTTGTTGATGATGAACCAACAACCTACCTAGAAGTTATAGAGAGACTAGAATATGAGAAATGGCATGACGCTATGAGATATGAGATGGACTCCATGTACACCAACAAGGTACAAAAAGATATGATATGGGTCTTAGATTGGTAGTGTTTTGACAGCATAAACATAATTTAGGTCATGTGGATGTTCCCCTACACCAAGGTTTCAAAAAGATCAAACTTATTTCCAATGATCCAAACGTGCATGCAATTATTCAACATAGTCCAAGAATCAATGTTAAACCCTAGGTCTAGGTAAACATCCACATTATAAGAGTTACTAGATAAAGATAAAAATCTGATTTCGTAATAGGGAAAGCATGATATTTAGATTATCTTTAGGGTTTAATCATGCAACTCCATAACTAGTCATACTGGATCAATCTCATGCAACATGGTTACATTTCCTAGTCGTAGAAGCATTAAGATAATAGGACAGATCAAGGTAAGATTTAAAGCCACGAGTATGATATCTATTGATATGAATTCATTAAAATAGCATATATAAATTTGGAGCATCATTTTAACAAGGTCAGATCCCAAAAATCAACATATGCAATTAGAACCTATTAGGTGGCATAAGTGAAATGTCACATGTTTTGAGGCATTAGATAAAAATAATCTTACAAGGAATGATTAGACTACCCATATCACCAAGGCATACCTATTTTTCATGGAACCCATCACTAAAGAACTTTTTGGTTAAGCGTGCTCAGCCCAGAGTAATACTAGGATAGGTGACCAGTCGAGAAGTTTATCTTGACTTGTGTGTGAGTGCGGACCAAGCACATAGTTAAGGCTAGTGGTGGTCTGTGGGACTAGTTGTCATTTCTGAAAATCTACTAGAGCCTTGGGCAGTCATAATCCTTTAGTAAGTGGGGCCCACATGGACATGTGGCATGCCAGTCTTGAGTTGTGCAATCCAAGCATGTTGGAAAGGGCTATTCATGGTGATGTAGACACCCTTGCGTTGGTAGTCGTGATTGTGAGACGGGTGTCCATGGTCTATTCTGGGTCTAGACTAAAATGAGAAAATATTATGAGGCCATATAGTTGAGCCTTGACGAGGATGTCAATAGTTTAAATGAGGAAGATTGTAACGTCCCATGATTTAAGGCCTCAGATAAAAATGTTCTTAGAAGGAATGAGTGAACTACTCATATCACCAAGGCGCACAAAGCACCCAGTCAAGGCTAGTTGTGGTCTGTGGGGCCAATCCTCATTTCTAAAACTCTAGTAGAGCCTTGGGTAGTGGGCCTGAGTGTTACAATAAGTATGTCACATGTAGTCATAGGTGCACATGAGTGGGTTACATGGCATTTCATGTCTCAAGTGATATTAAGGACAGATTTGAAGGTGAACATAGAGTTTTTCACATCAAGGATCCACTTTAGCACAAAGATTAATGATCCAAACATATAAGTACTTAACATCACCTTTTAGGGCATACTAGTGTACAAGGGTAGGTCTTTATATAATAGCAGTGATTTAAGGCAAGGAGGCATAAGATATTAGTCAAATGGCACAACTCATTGTAAATTCCATTGATTTATAAGTTAGATTGCTATAAGATAGGAAAATAGACCAAAGTCACATCTGGACTAAGATACCTCATGAATGTACATAAAATGGGTCATTTTTAGGTAAAGATAGTCATTTATGATACATTATACATATGACCTAAGGAATTAACCATGTCAAGACTAGATCAAAGTTACTTTTTAAGAAGTATCATCAAGTTTTAGAACATATAGGATTAAGGTCAAACATATAAAAGATATTAATCATATTAATTGTAGGGAAATATGGTGATAGAGTGAGTAGTGGAAACAAAAATTTATCTATCATGTTACCCTTGTAACAGTAGATCGTGTCAACAACTACATAATAGAAAGGATGGTTTTGTGTATATACATGGTCCTGGAGCAAGTCCAGTGACAATCTCATCATCATAGTGTGTGCCTTTCTTCAAGTCACACTCAAACATGTATGTAGAAGCTCCCATTTGATCACCATGGATGGTAGCTTGACATTGTCTTCCTAGTGGAAGACAACATCCTCCTTGCCTCTATGGTAGTCTACACATACCACCACCAACTCATGTCATTCTAGAAGAACAAACATGAATGAGTTGTTGGTGTACTAGCACCAACTTGCTCTCCCACAATTGTTCTCCCTTGCTATCCCTCCCTTTATTGGGTAGGACTTGCTCAGGTTCTCTTAGTTACCAAAACTAGAGAAGACAAACAATTGTCATAAGAAATTGAGTTGTGCATCTAGGAAGCCCCAATACCCCTCTATTTATAGGACGATTGGGGTCAGGGTTCTCAGTCTATGTGGGAGTGGAAGGGACCTGAATCTCATGAATTTTTGCAACATGTGAGCAGAGAAATGATTAGTTAGTGGGTGAACTGATCGGTTGGCATGTGAGTCGATCAGTTCAGCCCTTGAACCAACCTTTTTATCATGTTTCCCAATCGCAGTCATATTGGCAATTCTAATCCAATTAATGCACAACATGACATTAACACTAATCTTTGATTCAATCAAATTGATTCATGAATCGAGCATCTCATCTCATAAGTTTGTCGTATGGTGATCTTGATCCAATCAGTTCACTCAGTGAACTAGTCAGTTGGTGCCATGGTTAATTCAAAGTTCAGCCAATGCAATTTTCAATAAACCTGACACTCCAACCGATCTATTCAACACTTGAACTGGTCAGATCAACACTTGAATTGGTCGGTTTAGAGTTTAGCCGGTCAATTGTTTTCTAAATTAAATACCAAAACACTTTTAGTAATCAAATTAAACATCATTCATGAACACAATTCTATTCCAAGTGTATTCTATGTGTGTAACCCTATAGGTTCCTATTTAAATTAACAATGAATGTCCATGACTAGTTTATGACATCACAAGAAAAGAGCGGATCTAGTCCCACATCATTGCTACCCAAGTAAATGGAAAGTTGGAGAATAACTTCAACCTACAATCTATGACTGGTGTTACAGTGTTTGTAAAGTTCCTTTATCACTAATATCCAGTTTGAACTCGAGGCATAGAACAGTCATCCTCTTCAACATTCAATCAATGTTCCTTGAACTAGAGCAGACTGTCTGAGATATATGTAAGCTCAATATCACATATTGACTCACATGTGTATGACCATGCATTTCTTAGTCTTGCTTATCAAGTGGTCAGGATATCATACTCTTATAGGAGGGACAAATTCCGTCTCATCACTCACAGTCATCCCAATGTGTCATAGTGAACCCAAGCATCACCTCTATAGTAATCCTTATTCAAGGTCACACTAGATGATGTCTAAGTACATTGAACGACATGTGTTGAGTGTAGTGACTTCAGGTCTAAGAACCACAATCACCACCATCACTATAAAAGATGATTCTGATTACCAATTGTGGTTTCCATGTATAACTCTTATGGTGGTATGTCTAATACATTGGTCTCTAATAAGAATTTATGTACTTGGTTTGATATCACATATCATGACTGATGAGATTCTGTCATCAACCAACACACATTCTAGTCTTATGTGTTGTTGTTGTCTATAACCTTCCATAATAACATCCGACTAGGGACTTATCAAGAATGTATATACTCTTAAAATCTGTATGATCTCATTGTTTATGTCCTCAAACCAAAAATGTATTTCATTGAGTAATATAATTCTTTAGACATTTATTAAGTTACATTATTATCTCATAACCAAATAAAACATAATAAATTAGAAGATTGCCTTTATTATTAATCAAATGATTTACTAGTTATGCCATTACAATCATCACATGATTGGCTATCTGGGTATACATACCAACAGACTCCCACTTGAACTTAGAGCCAATCACCCATGAATATCATCCCAAGTGATCCAACATGACCATCATGCTTCTATTGTGAAAGTTCTTTTGTCAAGGGGTCAGCCACATTGCTCTTAGTTGGTACTATGAAAATCTTCACATCTCCTCACTGTACAATCTCTCGTATGAGATGGAACCTCCTTTTTATATGCTTGGAACACTAATGCCATCTGGGTTCTTTAGCTCATGCAATAGCTCCATTATTGTCACAATATAGCTCAATTGCATCGATGATGCTTGGAACCACCCGAAGTTCACCAATGAACTTCTTGATCCAAACAACCTCCTTTGTTGCATTCAATGTAGCAATATACTCGACCTCTGTTGTAGAATCCACAACTATTTCTTGCTTGAAACTCTTCCAACTCATAGCTCTGTTGCAAAAATCCTGATTACGATCAATAATCATCTTTGACAGTTTGGAAACTTGCATCGGTGTAACCCTTTACCACCAACTCTTCCCCTCCACCGTAGACAAGAAACGGATGCTTAATTTTTCTCAAATACTTAAGGATGTTCTTTATAGATATCCAGTGAGCATCACCTATATCTGACTAATATCTACTCATCACGCTCAAGGCATACGATACGTCTAGATGAGTACCTAACACTACGTACATGATAGATCCAATTGCATATGCATATGTAATCTTACTCATGCATTTCCTCTCTTCACAAGAACTAGGACATTGAGCTCTATAGATGCTAACATCATTATACATGGGCATGTTTCCTCTCTTTAAGTTCTCCATGTTGAACCTCTTCAACACATTGTCAATGTATGTGCTCTGACTTAGTCCAAGAAGCCTTCTAGATCCATCTCTATAGATCTTAATTCCTTAGATATAGGTGCTTCGCCTAAGTCCTTCATAGAGAATGTGTTTTAAGCTAGGTCTTTACCATTTCTAAAGAAGGAATGACATTCCCCATGAACAATATGTCATGTACATACATATGAGGAATACAATTATGCTCCCATTAACCTTCTTGTACACACAAGGCTCATCTTCATTTTGACTAAAGCTAAAATCTTTGACTATTTTGTCAAATCAAAGATCTTGCTCCAAGATGCTTGTTTCAATACATAGATTGACCTTTGTAGCTTACAAACTTTATTTGCATCCTCTAGATTTATAAAACCCTTAGGTTGTTTCATGTACACATCCTCGAGAAGATTCCCATTAAGGAATGTGGTTTTAACATCCATCTTCCAAATCTCATAGTCATGATAAGCTGCAATGGAAAGCATGATTCTGATGGACATAACCATGGAAACTGGAGAAAAGGTTTCATCATAGTCAAAACCTTAAACTTATCTAAAACCCTTTGCAACCAATCTTCCATTTTAAGTTTCTACTTTATCATCCATGTTGGTCTTCTTCTTGAAGATCCATTTGCACCCTATGGGTTTTACCCTTTCAAGTGGATCCACCAAGGTCCATACCTTGTTGATGTATATGGATTCCATCTCAGATCTCATGGAATCAAGACATTTCTTAGACCCCGGTCCCTTATTAGCTTCTAGATATTTTGTTGGCTCATCATCTATGACCAACTCATCTCTCTCTTAAGTAACAAGATAACCAAATATTTCAAGCTCAAGGTGTGTCCTACTAGATCTACGAGGTTCCTGTGTTACTTGAGGAATTTGAGATTTCAAAACAATTTGTGATTCTCCTTGT
Organism: Alisma plantago-aquatica; assembly: GCA_963693085.1. Taxonomy (NCBI): domain Eukaryota; kingdom Viridiplantae; phylum Streptophyta; class Magnoliopsida; order Alismatales; family Alismataceae; genus Alisma; species Alisma plantago-aquatica. The sequence continues at coordinate 1,124,590,354 of OY856409.1, read as the reverse complement.
TCCTCTTGTACATTTACTGGTTCAACATTTTCTTGTTGGTCTCGAACCTTCTCAAGCTCTACTTTCCTCCCACTACTGCCTTTGGAAATAAATTCCTATTTTTTTGGAATGCAACATCTCTGGCAAAAAACACTTTGTTTTCAGTTGGGTTATACAAGTAGTATCCCTTGGTTTCTTTGGGATATCCAAAAAAATAACATTTTTCAGATCTAGGGCTAAGATTTTTAGGAAACAATTCCCTCACATAAGCTTCACATCCCCAAGTCCTCATGAAAGACATTTTGGGATGCTTCCCATTTCATATCTTACATGGTGTCTTTTGAAGCGATTTAGATGCTACACAGTTAATTATAAACATTGCGGTTTCTAGAACATAACCCCAAAAAGAAGTCAGAAAATTAGCAAAACTCATCATTGATCACACCATATCTAGCAATGCGTGATTCCTTCTTTCTGATACACCATTGTGCTGTGGTGTTCCAGGTGGAGTCCATTGTGATACGACACTAGGGGTTCGTAGAAGGTCCTCAAACTCTTAGCTTAAGTATTCCCCACCTCGATCAGAACAAAGTGCCTTAATACTTTTACCAAGTTGGTTCTCTACTTCATTCATGAAATCCTTGAACTTTTCAAGGGTTTATTACTTATGTTTCATCATGTAAACATAATCATACCTACTAAAGTCATTAGTAAAGGTAATGAAGTATTGATAACCACCTCTAGCATTTGTTCTAAAAGGGACGCACACATCAGTATGTATAAGTCCTAATAGATCACTCACCCTCTCACTATTTCCAGTGAAGGGAGTCTTTGTCATATTTCCCAACAAACAAGACTCACATGTCTCTGTTGATTCGAAATTAGAAGAGTCTATATAACCATCTTTATGGAGTCTATATATGTGTTTCTATTTATGTGCCCTAGATGACCATGCCAAAGGTATGTTTCGTTTGAGTTATCGAGTTTTTTTCTTCTGATATTTACATTATACACAGTTGTCTCTAGATCTATGAAGTATAGACCATAACATTGGGGCACTTCCATAAAAGATCCCATATTTACTAATAGAACATAAGAAATTTGAATCCATTCTTTTCCAAACAAGATACAAATATGATGTTTCTATTAATGGCATGTACATAATAGAAGTTCTCCTACTCTATTACAAGACCACTAGGTAGAGATAACTCATAGGTTCCAACTGCACTGGCAACAACTCTTGCTCCATTAGCAACACGCAGTTCAACCTCACCTTTCCCTCAAGGTCTACTTCTTTTTATATCCTTCAGATTTTAGCAAATGTGTGATCCAGATCTGGTATCTAGTACCCAAGATGAAGAAGTAGTGAAGTTAATCTCAATTATGTATATACCTGAAGTAGAAATCTCTATCTCTTACTTAATCTTCCCAGGTTTCCTTATCCTTCTCCTTAATTTGAGTGCAAAAGACTTGGACTTCATCTTAGCCTTAGAACACTTCTTGGCCTTGCCTTTGTCCTTGGACTCTATTCTACTGATCCCCATCATGGATTTTTCCTTCTTCATTTATGCGTCAACATATACCAACATGTCAAGCAATTCAGACAATGGTCTAACCCTATTACTCAAGATATAACACTTGATAAAATGGCCATATGATTTAGGCAATGATTGCAAAATCATATGTGTGGCCAACTCTTGACCTAAAGAAAATCCCAGTCTTTCTAGACGTTCCTCATGCCCAATCAGATTGAGCACATGGGACTCTACTGGGTCTCCCTTTATCAGTTTTTGCACTCAAACAATGCCTTAGAGACATTATACCTTTAATGCTTCTCATGCAACTCATAGTTCATATAGCTCAACATAAGATCTTTTATGTCTATGACATTATTGGCATGATTTAAGTAAGCATCCATTACATACTTAGGTGTACATAAAGTGGATCCCACTGGTACTAGTGTTTCAAGAACACAAAGACCACTTGTCAAACTCTTGAACTAGTTACAGAAATACATCTCTTAAAGATTGTCCTTCATAAGGACCGATTACAATGACGATTCAATTGTCATTTGATTCTACAATAAAAATTTGCATTTGTCAAACCTCCTTTTGATTTGATTTCATTTGAATAAATTTGACGATATTTAATTAGGATTTTAATTAATTATCACTCCTATTTTCTTCAAACGAGCCCTCACTACCAATTAGATTACCGTGTAAAATCTTCTAGTGAGGAAAGATCCATATATCATCAAATCATGAGTCAGCTTTAGTTGATCGCCCACAACTTGACTATTTAGGTAGGCAACTTTTTCCAATTGCACCTAAATGCAACTCTTGGATAGATGGTGTGCAAAATTCTTAGTCACATTCCATCTCTATGTTTCTAGGTACTTAATCTCATTAAGATCACATAGTTAAGCCTGAACCAAAAGCCAACATGGTCGAATATGTACCCTGCTTTGGCATATCTACATATCTACCATCACATTTCCGTGAGATAGGTGGTGTACCATGCTTTGGTGTAACCTACGCTTGGTTGATCAAGCTTTTCATGTGTGTTGCTTATGGAAAACATCTTATTCTTAATATATATTGATGGATTTGTATTTATAAATACATATACATATCCAATCACCACATACTATAGTATGTATCATATACACGCTATATCCCAACAAAAAAAGCCATGCAATGAAACAAAAAGTTATAGTCATTGACATCATAATGTAATTCTTTGGAGCCACACAGTATTACCACCACCTAGGGTCTATATCACATGCAAAAATCTATTGTTGATGAAGATATGTGCTTGCTAATACGGGTTGATCGACTCAACCCTTAAACTGATTGGATCACCTCCTGGTCGGTCGTTTGGTCATTTACCCAATCGTGTGGACTCTGGTCCACATCTTTTAGGTTCTCCAGTTGATCTGTTGGGCCTCCAGTCAATCGGTCCTCCAGTCGATCAGCTCATCTTCCAAAATGGCCAGCTCGTCTTCATCATAGTAACAAGAAATTAAACTATCCTAATATTACATGATAATATAGAAACCTTGAGTTACACTCAAGGAGAGAAAAAGTAGGAGAGAATAATACTTTTACAATGGGAAGATAAGGTAGAGGATCAGTATGCAAACCAAGATGAAATAGGAATAAACAACCACAACCGCCATGAAAAAATATCAAGGTTATTGGACATAGATACGCTACACATCCACCATAAAAAGCAACTTTTAGGGAGACACGTGTAAATTTCATATATCTATCATATGTATATTAGTTTGGAATTGCATTTGGTATTTAATTGGATATGCACATTGACCATTTTAAGTATTCACATCGTATGCAAAATAAATGAAAAGTTAAAAATCCAATAATATTGATTATCCTAAAATATAGTAAATTGACGTGGCTCTAATACCACTGTAGGGAAATATGGCAATAGAGTAGGAAAAAAATTTAACTGCCACATTCCCTTTATAATAGTAGATCACGTCAACAAATATATAATGGAAAGGATGGATTTGAGTACCTGGTCCTGGAGCACGTCTAGGGACAATCTCCTCATTGTAGTATGCACCTTTCTTCAAGTCACACTCAAACACGTCTACAACAGCTCCTAGTTGATTACCACAGACAACATCTTAACATTGTCCTCCTAGCGGCAGGCAACAAATTCCTTGCCTCTATGGTAGTTAACACGGACCACCAGGAACTCCTATCATTCTAGAAGATCACAAAGGAAGGAGTTGTCCCTCCACATTGGTGTACTAGTACCAACTTGCTCTTCCACAATTGTTCTCCCTTGCTATCCCTCCCTTTATTGAGTAGTACTTTCTCATGTTCTCTCGGTTACCACAACCAGAGAAGACAAACAATTGTTGAAAGTAATTGAGTCATGTTTATCGGAAGCCCCCCATATCCCTCTATTTGTAGGAGGGTCAAGGTCAAAGTTCCCAGTCTGTGTGGGAGTGGAAGGGATCAGAATCTCATGAATTTTTACAACCTGCAAGTGGTGCAACAATCGATTAGCGGGTGAACTAATCAGATGACATGTGAGCCGATCAGTTCAACCCTTGAACCAGCCATTTTGTCATGTTTTCCAGTCATAATTGTATTATAAATTCTAATCCAATTAATGCATAACATGACGTCAACACTAATCTTTGATGCAACCAAATTGATCCATGAACTAGGCATCTCATCTCATGATCCGGTTGTCTGGCGACCTTCAGCCGATCGGTTCACTCAGTGAACTGGTTGTGCTCTGGTTCATCCAGAATACAACCAATGCAATTTTTTAGGAACCTGACACTCCAACCGATCAGTTCAACACTTGAACCGGTCGGTTTAGAGTTCAGTTAGTCAATTGTTGTTTAAATTAAATACCTAAACACTTTTAGTGATTAAATTAAACATCATTCATGAACAAACAACTATTCTAAGTATATACTATGTGTGTGACCCTATAGGTTCCTATTTACATCGTCAGTGAATGTCCATAACTAGTTTATGACATCACAAGAAAAGAGTGGTATCTAGCAACACATCATTGCTAGCCAAGTAAATGGAAAGTTGGGGAACAAATTCAACCTACAATTTGTCACTTGTGTTTTAATGTTTGTATAGTTCCTTTGTCACTGATATCCAGATTGAACTCAAGGCATGGAACAGTCATCCTCTTCGACATTCAATCTATGTTCCTTGAACTAGAGCAGACCGTCTGAGATATATGTAAGCTCAATATCACATATTGACTCACTTGTGCATGGCCATGCATTTATTAATCTCTCTTATCAAGTGGCTAGGATATCATACTCCTGTAGGAGGGATGAATCCCATCTACATCACTCACAGTCATCCCCATGTGTCACAGTTCACCCAAGCATCACCTTTATAGTAACCCATATTCAAGGTCACATTGAATGATGTCAACATACATTGAACGACATGCGATGAGTGTCGTGACTTTAGGTCTAAGAACCACAATCACCACAATCACTATAAGAGCTGATTCTAATTACCAATTATTGTTTCCATGTATCACTCTTATGGAGAGTTTGTCTGATACATTGTTCTGTAACAAGTATATATGTGTTTGGTTTGATATCACATATCATGATTGATGAGGTTCTTGTTGGTGTGTATGCCTAGAGAGCCAATATTATGATGATTGGAGTGAGGCATTAGATACTTTATTTGATAATTATAAAGGTAATTTTGTCTATTATGTTTCTCTCAGTCATGAGATGATGACACAAACATAAGTAGATGTCTAAAGAATGATGTTATTCAATGTCGAATGTCTTCAACTACGTGACTTGGATGATGAGATCATACGAATGATAAGAGTTAATACAATTTTGTTATGTCCCTAGTTAGTTATTACTATGGAGGCAAAATAGACAATAGTAATACAATAGACTATAGTGTGTTTTGACTGATGACAGAGTCTCATTAGTCATGATATGTGATATTAAGTCAAACACACAGATACATGTTAGTGAATAGTGTATCGGACAGACCCACCATGAGAATGATACATGGAAACTATGGAATGGTAGTCAGAATCATCTCTCATACTGATGGTGGTGATTGTGGTTCTTTGACTTAAAATCATTGCATTCATCACATGTCGTTGGGTACACTTTGACATCATCAAATGCAATCCTAAAACATGGATTGTTATAACGGTGATGATTGGGTGACTTTGACACATGGGGATTTATTGTGATTGATATAGATGAGATTTGTCCCTCCTACTGGAGATTGATATCTAGGGCCCCTTGATAAGTGAGATTGAGAGTGTACTGCTGTACCCATGTGATTCAATATATGATATGTGAACTCACATGCATCTCAGATAGTCTGCTCTAATTCAAGGAATATGGATTGAATGTTGAGAGGATGATGATTCCATACCTCGAGTTCAATCCGGATATCAGAGACAAAGGAACTATATGATCACGGTAACACTATTCACATATTATAGGCTAGAGTTGTTCTCCAACTTTCTGAATTACTTGGGTAGCAATGATGTGAGACTAGGCACCACTCTTTTCTTGTGATGTCATAAGTTATTATGGACATTCACTGCCAACGTAATTCTGGACCTATAGGGTCACACACATAGGATACACTTGGATTAAAGGAATATATTCAATAATGATGTTTTGATTGAATGATAAAGGTGTTTAGGTATTCAATTAAATAATAGATCAACTAAATGGACTTAGAATCATCAAGTTCGAGTGTTGGACTAACTGATTGGAGTGTCAGGTTGATTGGAATTGATTACTAAAGTGTTAAAGTACTCAATTCCCACACCAACAACTGACTGTACTGCCAAACGTCTCTCTCAAGTGTTGAGATGGGCATCTGGGGTGCCAAACACCCGTCTCAAGTTTTGAGATAGACGTCTGGTTTGTCAGGCTAGTTGGAACAAAGTTGGCTTCCCAAACTGAGGTGAACCGACTGGTTCATGTTGATGAACCGACCGGCTCAGCTCAGCTCACTAGACGACTGTGTGGGTGAGTGAGATGACCATCTCACATGTGCAAGATCACTCAGTTAGGCCAGGGAAGGTTTTATATACTTTCCCAAATTTGTTTGGATTGCACAATACTTGTTGTGTAAGAAAAATCAATGTTTAACATTGGTTAGAAGCGAATTACCAATTTTGTATGCAAATATGAAACTGTGGAAGCACGAGACGACCGTTTCACACTGTGAAATTACCGTCTCGTACACAAGTTGATCATTTTACAGTACGAGGCGATCATCTCACGATCTGCAAATTCCAAAACATTCTTGTTTTTGGACCCTTTTACTCCCACATCAACTGGGAATCCTAACCCTGTCCTCTACTATAAATAGAGGGGTATTGGAGCTTCCCAACACACACAATTGGGATCAGTATCCCTAACAATTGTTTTCCTCTCTGGTCGTGGTAACCACGAGAACCTAAGAAAGTCCTACCAGACTAGGGAGGGATAGTGAGGGAGGAGCAACTGAGATCAATTGTTGTGGGAGAGAATGTTGGCGAATAGTACACTGACAGAAGAGGACAACTCCTTCCTGTTGGCTGTGGCAGCACAACATGGAGTTCTTAGTGGTCTGCGTGGACTAATATAGAGGTAGGAGTCCTTTGGCTACTACTAGGAGGACGACGTCAGCCTGCAGTTCATGATAAGCCCACAGGATACGTTGCAGGAGCTATTCAAGTCTTTCGTATGTGGTGAAGACCAGGAGCTGCACAAACATCATCCAAGATTATAATTGTAGGGTGATGTCTCTAGACTTTCTCTAGGACCAGGTATAACCTTGCAACCCTTCCTTTCTAGATACATTGTTGTTGACGAGATTCTGCTGGTTTCTAGAAAACAGGCAAATAAATTTTTGTTTTCACTGCCTATATCTGTGCTCGATTACCCAACAATTCTATTATCAACCAACACACATTCTAGTCTTACATGTTATTGTTGTCTATAAACCTTCTATAATAACAACCGATTAGGGACATATCAAGAATGTATATATTCGTAACATCTGTATGATCTCATTGTTCAGGTCCTCAACCCAAAAACATACATCATTGAGAAATATCATTCCTCAAACATTTATTATGTTACATCATTATCTCATAAGTGAATAAAATAGACTAAATTGAAAGATTGCCTTTATTATTAATCAAACGATTTACAAGTTATGCCATTACAATCATTACATGATTGACTCTCTGGGCATACATACCAACATTAACATCTCTTAACATGAATATATTTGGGAAAACAATGGATACAAGTGAAACTAGGCCGTATAACCATTTTGTTGGGCCGATCACGTTCTCTAGGTCAAAAATCATATATAACATGTCCCATAAAGCCAAAGGGATGTTCTATAAATGTTACAAAGACTACCTTATATGAGTTAATATTGATAGTCAAATCTAGATCTAAAGTTAGAGTTGGGATCTTGAACCCATGGATAGCAACGCCCTCTCCTTTGGGCTCTTGGGCCGCTCCACGTGCCATCTTGGAGTGTGGACCTTGGGCCTATCCACCAGCTCTACGCTAGTGAGAAGGGTTGAGTTGTGAGTAACTGGGCATCCTCCCGACCGTTGGATCTCGTTGTGGACCACTGTAGACAACCGACCTTCATGTCCCCAACACATGGACCATCGTGCAACTGGTTCGAGTCGCGGCAGAGGGTACTGCTCATGGGGTTGACAACAGACACTGAACAAGGTTTTAGCTTTGCCGCATGGCCTCGCCCAAGCTCTTCAAGGCTGAAGGGGGTCCTTCTTTTATGCATGGGTGATCGGTGGTGGAGAAAGGGTTCGCTAGAGATGGTACGAGCAAGGGGGTGACGAGATTCAATGGAGAGGGGTTTTGTCTTCTGAAAGAAGGGGAAGGATGGGGAAAATGGAAGGAATAAAAATGTGAGGCCAAAGAGGCAAGAAAGGGGTCATAAACAGGGGTCTAGTTGTGGTCCCAACAAGGACGGCTATAAGATTTGTAAAGCCTGGGCACGCCTGACAGGAGGAAGAAGTTGGGTCCTTGACTGTTGCATTGGTGTATGCATCCATGGCTGGGAGATCCAAGGGTCCCAAACCTTTGCTCTTGGGTTCATGCGTCGTGATTGTTATGCTATAATTGAGCTAGATCCCTCGGGTCATGGAAGGGGTTAGCCGGCCGCACAATAATGATTTGAGCTCATATAGCGTTAAATTTGATTTAAATGAACCAAAAACAAAGTTAAGACAAAGCAAAATTCAAATGATCATATCTATCTCATACTAGTTCAAGGTTGTACTAAATTTAGGGAGTTGGAAACGTGAGAGTATCTTCTACACATTTAAAATATGTTGAGAGAGAATAGTGTATAATTTAGATGAAACCTTGATTTTACATCATTTTGAATGTCACTACTTGTCATGTGAACATAGAAGAAATTCAAAAGGTATCAACACAACTCAAATCATGAAATCGGTAAAAAGAGTGAAAAATTATGTAAATCTAAAGTGCATAGCACATACATGAGAGAAAAATCTAAATTACTCAAATCATGAAATCGGTAAAAAGAGTGAAAAATTATGTAAATCTAAAGTGCATAGCACATACATGAGAGAAAAATCTAAATTATTACATACTCTCCATAAAAAGAATTTCATCCCGAGACCTATAAAGTTCATCAAAATCATTAGCTGCTTGACATAGATGAATCTTCTAGTTCTAATTGATGTTTTTATTATATAGCCTATCTTTATGTTGTATATTTCGTGCTCAAGCTTTTATTTGCGGATACGACGTAGAGCAATTATATCATGTTTTCTCTTTTTCCTTTTAAATAAAGATTTATAACCTTTTATAATAAAAAGAATCCTTGTCCTTTGCTCGTATATACTCCAACAAAACACGGCACAAAATTATCAATAACGGCCGGACATCACACAGCAATCCTGCAATTGAATGGAGTCGAAACGGCCAGCTCCTAATAACACCGACATTCGGCACTTCAAGACTATGCAAGAATATCGGCTTCTTGAACCGCCAGAAACGAGTCTTTGCAGGAATCCGCCGTCCAAGTCCAAGCGCTCCTATTTAACCCCTCTCCGTCACCACGAAAACGCCTGAGTTACATCGGTTTCTTTCCGCCTCAGATAGCACCGGTTTTGATCTCCCGTGTTCCCGTTCTTCTCTGCTGCCGGCGCGATGGCTGTCCACGACGGCGGCCGGGCTCCAATCCATCACCTTCTCGGTCTCGGCAACGGCCCACAGCCAGAGACTCAAGTGCAATACAGTTTCGCCCGCGACTACTACTGCCGCAACTGTCTGGAGGGAAGGTGCAGCCGCGGCATGTGCAAGACGGCGGAGCTCTGGTCCCCTGTTCGCGACGCATTCACAACACCGCCGTCGCCGTCGCCGCCGCCGACAACGGAGGTGCAATCTGCCGGGGCCGGCGCTGCTACCTTTCCCGCTCCGACGGTCTGGAGCAACTTCAACGGCAATGCCGCCACGCAAGAAGACACTCCTCCTCAGAGCCAGCCGACGCCGAAGGTAAAGCCCTGCAAGTACTTCCTCAACGGCACTGACTGCGTGTTCGGCGACAGCTGCACATACCTGCATTCTTGGTCGAGCGCCGCGGACGACGTACGCTTCATAAAGAAACTGGAAGGCAATCGCAAACCAATCAAGGGGATCGCTTTACCATCCTGTTCGAACAAGCTTTTCACGGGGAACATCGACACGCTGAAGATCTGGGACTGCAGCTCTGGGGAGTGCATCGGGACGGTCGAACCAGGTTGCAGGATCGGCTGTGTGGTCGGCGCAGAGACATGGGTTCTTCTTGGAGTCATCGGTGCGGTGAAGGTGAAGAACACTCAGACCGGAGTCGATCAGTCCCTCGAGTTCCCTGGAGGCCGGCAAGTTTACGCGCTAGCACTGGGTAACGTCAAAGGCGTGAAGTTTCTTTTCGCCGGACTGTCGGATGGAAACATACTGGTGTGGAGATGGAACGGCGGTGGCAAGGCATTCCAGCCAGCAATCCGTGTCACTTCTTGTTTGTCCGGCGCGCACGGGCTCGCCATCCGGTCACTGGTCGTCTGGGGCGAGCGGCTGTACTCCGGGTCCATGGACTGCACCGTCAGAGTTTGGGACCTTGCGAGCTTGAGGTGCATTCAGACACTGTCCGGTCACAGCGACTCCGTCACATCGATCGTCTGCTGGGGCTCGTTTCTGCTGTCGGGGTCCTTGGATAAGACGGTGAGGATCTGGGGTTCTTCCCAACAAGATCCCTCTCAGCTGGATCTCAAGTTCACGCATAAGGAAGATGGTCGCGTGCTGGCGCTCTGCGGGATGGTCGATGCCAGATGTGGACCGGTGCTGCTGTGCTCCTGCGACAATTATACCGTCTACCTCTACGACTTGCCGTCGTTTGTTGAGAAGGGACGAATCTTCTCCGGAGATGAAGTCGGGCACATTGTGGCTGGGCCGGAAGGACTGTTCTTTACGGGAAACGCGTCGGGAGAGCTGAAAGTCTGGAAGTGGAGGACCGGTTCCGAGAACTGAAGAAACATACAAACTCGTGGCTCGTCACTTGCTCATTCTTTTTGGAAGACTATTTTAAATTCGGTTCATTGATTCGCTGATCCACCATTTAATACAGTGAGCAATCACTGTCTCCTGTATGATACTTTGATTGTTCTGAGGAATTGAAAAACTCCCGCGCCTTTACTGGATCCTGTGACCAATAAATAATTTTACTTAGTTAATAAGATTTCTAGATTGGTCGCTCAGCTTATGTTTCTAGATTGTGGTAAGCAGGTGAGGAAATCTACTGGCGAGGTTGTAAAGCAATTTGTCACTCTTTTAGACTGCAGATCAACCGGCGTAAGTTACACGTGGTGTGCTTCGTCATGGTCAGAATGAAGGTGCAACAACAGGTGGGTCGTGCCATGATCTGGGCTGCTGTTGAAGTTGTTGACAACCCAGACCAAAGGCTGTCTATAGTGGATAAGTAATTATCATCATCTTTTATATCATGACAATTACTATCATATCATACACTATTTTATAGTCATCTTATACCAATTTTACCATGTATAGATATAGTTCAGCTATCAATTTTAATTGTTCAGATGGAATTTTCATTCCAAATAGAGGGGTTTCATTGGAGCCTACTACGATTCATAGCAAGCCTACACAAAACCATTTTCCGTGTGGTTTAATTTGTTTTTGCAGATAACAGGGTCAAATGTACTAGACCGCTGACTCAAAGCATAACCACTTAGAGAACGAAGACAGTTTCCTAGTTATTTGTTTACTTGAATTTTGAAAACGAGGACCAACATTTGAGTATATTACATTGAGACACCAATCCTTTTTTAATGGCAAGACCAACCCTCTGAAAGACAATGAAGCAGGATATATTTTATTAAGGTAAACTATAGAACTATTGAACAATTTTCGTTGAGTTAAAATAAATTCTAGCCGATGGCATGGCCAAATGTATTAAGAATATAGGATCTGTAGAGCAGAAGAGTTTTAGTGTGATAATCTGGATTTTCTTTATCATTCAATTTACATACATATTGACATATTTGATGCTTTATTGTACTCAATAATCTCCATCACCCTTCATTTGATAACTTGAAGTTACATTAATCTCAATTGATGTATTGATTTCGATTATATATCACTTGGTACTTTTCTATACGACTGTAGTATGAGTTTTGATGCTTATTATGTATCACCAATTTGCAATCAAACTTGAACACCTTCAATGAATTCTTATGCTATAAGATGTATCTTATACTATAGTGAATTCAATTACGAATGTAACCCACAAAAAACACATCTTTTATACGGTAACAAAATGGATTTTGGGTATATTCTCAGTTTGACCATTTTCCTATGCTTTTTCTATCTTTTCTATCCTTTTTGTCCTTGATGTTGAATTTGTGGAATTATTAGTGGTTTGGAGTATATTTGACCGCTATTCATGCCAATATATGGGTTTGTGCATAAATACCTCAATTGATGTTTAAATTAGGGTCTAAAATACAAAACTACCACATACGAGGCATATTGATAAAATAAATTTGTTCTAGAACATTCCTTAGTTTTATGGAGCAAGGAAGAGAAAAAGGAACGAATAATTATTCTTTAAGCATGTTAATCTGATATTGAATTATTAATATAAGAAATAGTGGTAATATTGGATTATGGGTTAAAATTCATAGACGGGATACAAATTGGTTAAAGATAACTTGACATTCATTTTTCTTGGGTTTGGTTTGGATTAGAGGCCAAGTCTCATAGTTTGGGAATAATAATAATTACATATATTTTATTCAGTAAAGAAGAGGTGAGTTTTCTCTAAAATATAAAATAACTCAATAAATGACTTTAAAAGTGGAAAATAATTTTAGATTCATAATCTACACATTAAAAATAGCCTTTGGGTAAAATTTCATACAATTTGGATAATCTTTAGTGTTTGTGTGTAGATTAATGTCAAAATTGGATTCTATATGTCCTATTTGTCCTAGGTGCAAAGTTTTAGTTTAATTGGATAATGTTTGATGACCTAATTATTAAAGAGGATAAATTCAATCCTAATATAGTTGGACTAATGTTGTTTGGTCAAAATTTCCGATTTCGTTGTCATGTAGACATTTTCCAGATTTTTTGATTTTGACTACGATAAGCCTGCCACGCCGGTTGATAATCCAACGTTTGTCTCGGTCGTACGATATGCGATCCGATGTCTTGACGTCACCGTTCACCTAGGGTCGGAGACAGTTACACGCTGAACTCTAATCTTTCTGCCTTTTCGCGTCATTCTTTTTTCTGATTAACCAAATTGTGAGATTCTTTTGCCAAAGGAATCGTAAGGTTCAGGTGAATCTATCTATCTCTACTTTTTTAGGGTTCCTTGTCCTAACGAGGAAACACCTATCAGGACTAGAAACTCCCTCACCACCACATTGATGTTGAGGCCTCTCCAGCCACTTGAACTTATATAAAAGAAACTTGAAATGATCGCATGGCCGAAAGCAGTCCTCCTCTTCTCTCAATTTCTTTTCTTTTGGTTCGAGCCTACCCGACCTATCCGGTGTGTTCTCTGGAAATACCCTGCAAACCCTGACTCTCTTCTCCGCCGTCAGACCAATTGGCGCTTCAGTGAGTATCCATGAACATTGAACTTTCTCTTTATGTAGTTTTTGTGCCTTATTTTGCCTCGAATCTTCGTATCTTATAGCCACGTTTCTAGACCTCACCGAAGTCCACTCCCTTGGCCGTATAGTGGCCCTTCAGACACAGAGTTTGTACCGATGGCTTCGCCTCACTTATATTAACTTGTTGTTCTTCTTATTTTCTCACACAATAGTCTCTTCTCATCTTCCCCTAAGCTTCTGCCATCTGCTCACTGCGGATGGAGTCTTTTCTATCTTCTTTGGTTTTTCATCTCGGGCAAAGGGGTGTCAGCTATGCACAACGCTAGAGTAGTGAGCCGAGTTGGTTTCTGGGTGCGAAGATGCCCAAACATCTTCTGGGTTCCTAGATGAAAGCTGCTTCGCAACCATGGTGGTAGAGCAGGGGAAGGGAATGAATTTCCCTCATGTATTCTGTGATTTGTCCCTCTCTTTTCCTTTCTTATGACATTTTTTGCCAGGGGTATAAGCATCTTTTCAACTGTGTTTTGCTTCCTTGAATGTGAGCCATGTTGGTCGTTGACCATATGACTTGTTCGCTTTTGATTGGGCCAAGTCAGCGGCCTAGCTCCTATCTCTCGCGAATTTTCTCACTTTTTAGATTATTCGATTATTCTGGTTGGTGGATACTGTAAAAATCATAACTTTTAATCTATTTATCCAAAATTAATAAATAAATATGTTTTAAAATTGGAAAATCAATCCATATCTAATCAAAATAGTTTTGATGTCTGATTTCAAGGTTTATCAAAGGATGATTTTTGAAAAATGAATTTAATACATAAAATCCATAAAATTACAACTTAATTATATTAACTCTAAAATTAACATAAAAATTATTTTCTTGATTAGAAAAACCTAATAAGTCAATTGGTGATATTTTTAGAGTCAAAATATGAGTTTGTTAAAAAGGTCAAAAATTTGGGTTTCTCTACATTAAGGTGCATTATGTACTTTAATACATGTTAATAAATTGAAATAGGAAAAATTGAACTTGGGATCATCTAAAATTGGTGAAAGTTGGTAATTGAACTCAACAAGAGAGATGTGTGCATACTTACACCCTAAGTTGGGATATTTGCAAACCAACCCTATATTCCCGTATGAGGCACTATATGAACCCTATTCTCTTTATTAATATTTCTTTTGCTATATTTGCCTCAAAATCAATATTGATATTCTATTTCTTGGGTCTCGTACCTGACTGCCATGTTTCAAATATATAATGCTTCTATTTGCCATAGTTTCTCTTTAGCATGTTGATTTTATTAGACTATTAGCTAATGTAGTGGTACTTTTGTACAACCACCCATTGATAGGGAATGTGTTATTTTGCCCTAGAGAATGTGTTTACTCCACCCCTTCTAATATTGTTGTAGGTGACTAGAATGTGTTACTCTCCCTTCACCTATAGATTGAGATCTGGTAGGTGACTAAATCCTACTTAGTTAACATAGTCAATATTAATCATGCATGCAAAACTTTTACTATTTTCTTGTTATGGCAAGCATCTATTTGATTATGCCTCATACTCTTGATCTCTTCATATTATGATGAAATCTTAGCCTTTATTTCCATGTTATTTCTTATTTTTTGTTCTTGTTCTTCATATGACACATACCTTTTTTTCTCCTCTTACTAGGTGACCACAACCATCCAAGCCTAGGATCAGAGTTGCACAATAGGAGCATGGAGGATCAGCCTGGGTTTAGGATGAGGAGTATATGGCTTCCAATATGGACCTAACTCATGAAGATGTTGCTTGGAGACAAACTAGTTATGGTTTAGATTTCTCTCTACTATATCCTTATGTTGTAATATCCATGTAAACCCTATACGGGAGATGATGATGTACTTTTGTAAAATTGATAATAGTCATTACTTTTATTCCACTACTACACTTTGGTTGTTTTGAATACCATTGATTGAGATTTGAAAATTTTACACCTATTCCAGTATACCTTTTGAGTGTGTTTGGAATGGATGTTTTATTCTTCAAATTTTAGTAGGGAGTGGATCCCCTCTGGGTCTGACTCCTTACAACATGGTATCAGAGTCCATGGTCGTCAGAATATGATTATTTTGATTTTGTCTTCCTAATTAGAATCCTTTCCTTACATAGTTCCCCTTTAAGTGATATGTTTGCCCTAGAATTCATCTATGATACTCTTGTGATGATGAAATGTTGATTTAGGATCATAAGGGTTCTACATTAGAAATACATTTAGTTAACATTTTTTGTGATGAGCCTATTAGGTAGCAACTAGGGCATAAGTTGAAAGCAAAGGTGTCTAGAAATGATCAAGGTTCAGGGGATGGCCAGGTTTTCCTCCATCTCACTAGCTTGCTTTATGAGGACTCCATGATCCTTATGATACCTCCCTGGCCTGAGATGATATTGATTGTCTAAAATAGCATGCCTATAAGCAATAGTAGCCTTAGAAATATATGTTGGATACTCTTGGGAACCTTTTATGTCGACCTTGTCTTTCAGTTGCAATGACTTGTTTGGAGATGGATACCCGATATAGTTCCTTTATGTCCCTTAGGACCACATATTTTAGGTAGGCTATCCCTAGAAACTAGACCTTGAGGTCAAAGTGATAGATCTTATACATGGTTTAGTTAGTTTAATTATTTACCTCTAGTTTAGTTTGACTTGGTAGTTCAACCCTTTAAGGGGTGGAGGGATAGTAGTAGTGCCTTGATAGATCATGGATATGCTGATTTCAAGGATGAAATCCTTTTTAAGATGGTAGCGTCCTGCAACATACTGAAATCTATCTTCTCTGACTTTAGAAACCGTAATTCCATGATTAGTAGGTTGGTGTGCTTGGATCCTTGGTTTTGGCCAAACAAGGTTATAGTTATACCCTGACATGCTAATGAACATATAATGGTCACCTGATGAATAGTCCATATGTTTAAACCTTATGAATACCTAATGCACATAAAGTGAGTAACTCACATACTAATAGTTGATGCATGATTTTGACCATGTCATCAACCAAGAAACCCTAATGATATAATGAACACGATTATTGTAACCTAATTTTAGCCTTAATGCATGCTAAAAGGGTATAGGTGTATTATGATGACCAAGTTGACCTAAACTCTAAGTTGTAATCATCTAACCTTAATATATGCATCCTTGATGACATTCATGATACATTAATGAAATTAAGTGTCATAATCAGATAACATACTTTGATACACATAAATGGTATATAATCACCTAATCATAGAATTAATCAAACTATCAGTATGTAATGCATATCACATTGTTCTCTAATACACACCTAATTAATCACCTAATCATGATTTGGTATGTGAATCAATCCATTAATAGGTAATATGTTCCACTATGATCACTAAAACCATATAAGGACTCAAATATGGATAAGAAGTAATTCGATTCACACAAATATGCATAATCGAAAGTTAGAAGTGAATAAATATGAGTAGATGAATTATGAGGACATTAATGTTAGTAAGAAAGGTAATGAGACAATCTATAGATGTTTAATGTTGATAAATGTAATTAATAAGACATTATTTGGATTAATTGCAGACTTAATAACAAATTGGATAAAATGTCTTATTTTGCGCAAAATAATCTGATATGATTTAATATGGGGATATTATGAGGATATTGGAATCTAAATCCAAATTATTAAGGATGATGTCCAAATATATTAATAGACATTGAAATAATTGAGTAAACTTTAATTGTTCTGAAAATCTTAAGGAGATAAATAAGAAATAAATAGATTTTCTTACATAATAATGAAACATAACGCTTTTGGCAATAAAGTGAAATATAACATGACACAATTAATAAAATAATAATGATAATTTTATATCTTAATGAATATAATTCTAACAAGTCAAAATGTTAATTGTGATATATCTAATAAATGGAAATCTTAATAGTGAAACCCTAGGTGATTCATGAGATCCTGACCTTTGAGGAATTGCTTGTGAAGTTCTGAACTCCCAAGCTCAATAGTTGAAGAACAAAGAGTTTGCATTAGTGAAAGTTTTGGTGGAAATTTTATGGTTTGGAGGAAACAACCTGGGAGTTTAGAGATGAGATGTTACGTACTCACCCTTCCCTCTTTTCTTGAGATTTTGGGGACAAAATCTTTTTTAAAGGGTGGAGTCCTGTAACGAACTGAAATCTGGGTATATTCTTAGTTTGGTCCTTTTCCTAAGTTTTTTCCATCTTTTTTATCCTTTTTGTCCTTTATGTTGAATTTATGGAAATATTAGTGGTTTTGGAGTATTGGTTTGTGCACAAATACCTCAGTTGATGTTCAATGAGGGTCTAAAATACAAAATTACCACTTAAGAGGCATATTGATAAAATAAAGTTGTTCTAGAACATTCCTTACCCTTATGGAGAGAGGAAGAGAGAAATGAATGACAATAATGCTTTAAACATGTCAATGTGATATTGAATTATTAATATAAGAAATAGTGTTAATATTGGATAATGGGCTAAAATTTATAAAATGGAGACTAGTTGGTTAAAGATAACTTGAAATTCGTTTTCCTTGGGTTTGGTTTGTCTTGGAGGCCAAGTTTCACAATTTTGGGATAATAATAACTATATCTTTTTTATTTAGTAAAGAAAAGGTGAGTTTTCTCCGAAATATGAAATAAGTTATTAAAAGTGGAAAATAATTTGAGATTCGTAATATACCCATTAAAAATAGTCTCTGGGTAAATTTTCATGCAATTTGGATAATCTTTAATGTTCATGTGTAGATTAGGAGAGAGAGAATAAATAAAGCCCAAAATGTTAAATAATGTGATAAATAGCTTCAATGGATAATATTAATGGCAAATTCATGTTACATATGTTTTAGTTTGCTTGAGGTTGAAGTTTTTCATTAATTGAGTGAACCTAGATGTCTCTAATTTATGAGGAAAGAGAAACTATGATTTTGTTTAAAAATAATTAAATAAAATATTTAGATGTCTCAAAAGAAAAAATTAATGTCAAAATCAGATTCAATATGTCTTATTTGGCCTAGTTGCAAGGTTTTAGTTTAATTAGATAATGTTTGATGGCTGAATTTCATTAAAGAAGATAAATGCAATCCTAATGTAATTGGACTAATGGTATTTCCTTAAAATATCCTATTTCATTGTCACGCAGACATTTCCCAGATTTTTTATTTTTGCTATGATAAGCATGTCATGTGGGTTGATAACCCAGCCTTTGTCCTGGCTGTACGATATGTGATCTAACGGCTCGACGTCATCATTCACCTCGAGTCGGAGATAGTTACACGCTGGACTCTGATCTTTCCCCTTTTCACATTGTTAATTCTCTTTGATTAACCAAATCGTGAGATTCTTTCGCCAAAGGAATCATGGGGTTTAACCGAATCTATCTATCCCTACATTTTTGGGTTTCCTTTCCTAATGAGGAAACACCCATTAGGTCTAGAAACTCCCTCGCCACCGCGTAGATGCTAAGGCCTCTCCAGCCACCCAAACTTATATAAAAGAAGACCAAAATGATTGCTTGGCTCAAAGCAATCCTCCTACTCTCTCAATGTTTTTTCTGTTGGTTCAAGCCTACCCAACCTACCCAATGTGCTCTCTGGCAGGTACCCTACAAACACCAAATTTATTTTCCACCTTCAGACCAATTGGCGCTTCAGTGACTATCTACGAACATTCAACTTTCTCTTTATGTAATTTTTGTGCCTTATTTTGCCTTGAATGTTCATATCCTATAGCCACATTTCTGGACCTTGCTGACGTCTACGCCCTTGTCCGTCCAGTGGCCCTTCAGAGATAGAGTTTCTACTATTGGATTCATCTCACTTATCTTAACTTGTTTTTTTCTTATTTTCTCTAACACTGGTCTCTTCTCATCTTCTCCTAAGCTTCTGCCATTTGCTCGCTGTGGACAGAGTCTTTGCCATCTTCTCTGGTTTTTTATCTCGGGCAAAGCGGTGTCAACACACAACACTGGAGTAGTGAGCTGAGTTGGTTTCTGGATGCAAAGATGCCCAAAACATCAGTTGGGTTCCTGACTGAAAGCTTCTTCATAGCCATGGTGGTAGCGTGGGGGAAAGGGGGTGAATTTTCCTCCAGTATTCCCTAATTTGTCCCTCTCTTTTCCTTTCTTATGACCTTTTTCACCAGGGGTATAACCGTCTTTTCAACTGTGTTTTGTTTCCTTGAACATGAACCATGTTGGCCGATGACCATATGACTTGGCCGCTTTTGATTGGGCAAAGTCAGTGGCCCAACTCATCTCTCTCTCATGGATTTTCTCGCTTATTTAGATTATTCAATTAAAGTGATTGGTTGATGTTGTAAAAATCATAACTTGTAATCTACTTATCCAAAATTAACAAATAAATATATTTTGGAGTTGGAAAATGAAGCTCTATCTAATAAGAATATCGACATCAGATTTCAAGGTTAATCGAAGGATGAATTTTGGAAAATGAATTTCTTTCATAAAATCCGTAAAAATTACAACCTAATCATATTGACTCCAAAATTAACATAAAAATATGTTTTCTTGGTCAGAAAAATATAATCAATGGAGTGGTGAGATTTTTAGAGTCAAAATCTAAGTTTTGTTAAAAAGGTAAAAAATTAGGGTTTCTCTACATCAAGGTGCATTGTGTACTCTAATACATGTTAAGAAATTGATATAGGCAAAGTTGAACTTGGGATTATCTAGAAGTAGTGAATGTTGGTAATTGAACTCATTAAGAGAGGTATGTACATCCTTACACTCTAAGTTGGGATATTTGCAAACCATACCTATATTCCCTAATGAGGAAATGTATGAACCCTATTCTCTCTACTAATATTTCTCTTGCTATATTTGACTCAAAATCAATATTAATATTCTATTTCTTAGGTCTTGTAGTCCACTGCCATGTTTCAAATATATGATGCTTCTACTTGTCGTAGTTTCTCTTTAGCGTGTTGATTTTATTAGACTATTTAGCTAATGTAGCGATACTTTTATACAACCACCCATAGATAGGGCATGTGTTATTTCTCCCTAGGGAATGTGTCTACTCCCCCTTATAATATTGTAGTAGGGGAGTGGAATGTGTTACTCTCCCCTCACCTATAGATTGAGGTCTGGTAGGTGCCTCAATCCTACTTAGTTAACATAGTTTATATTAATCATGCATGCAAATCTTTTACTATTTTCTTGTTATGGCAAGAATCTATTTGATTATGCCTCATACTCTTAATCTCTTTAGCTTATGATGAAATCTTAGCCTTTATTTGCATGTTGTGACACCCTTTTTCACACAAAGTGATATTTCTCAAAACTTAAACCACGATCAACCATTAACAACAGATTACCAAAAATCACAGGAAATTGAAATCAACTTGCAACAAGTATCAGGAGCTGAGATTTTTTTACACAAGAGCCAATACTTACATTTCATAATATATATTAAAGGTACTACATCATCATATTCCAATAAACCTGTTACATAAGATAAAAGTTCTACATGTATATACATACCACCAAAGGTAGACAAGCCAGAAACCACATATCGATCATCATATCATCAAAACACTTCGAGAACACCCCCAAGGACCCGAGTGTATAGGGACGACACATAGGACTCTATTACTAGACACTATCCATATACCATGATCCACCAGATGTAGTTCCTCTTCATATATATCCTCATCTATCCAATCTTTAGCTTGGCATGCATGTCCACCTAAAATATTTTTAACCAACGGGGTGAGACAACAGTCCCAATGAGAGATATAACTCTCCAATAACTCTATTATTATCATAGATAACTAAGAATATTAACTATCATACTGAGCAGGTTGAATAAAATCAACTAAATGGCATATATTTCATGGATAAAGTAAATAGAGAAGTAGTATGCACTTGCCAATGTGTAATATAACATTTAATAATTTGAAAAGGAATATGAAGAACGTGTATGACTGTTATAAACTAAACAATATAAAAGCAAGGTAAGACTTCATCCAATGTTTCCATAGTTGACCCTATACATGTGCACTACATGGATGATTACGTATTTATTATGCCCTGAGAATTTGATTCATACCACCCAAATCCAACCGACCACTGTCAAAATCGGTGCCATACAAGGTCAAGTGGAAGAGCCAAAATCCACGACCTTCCCACCTCGTGGTCAGTACATGAGTGAACTTGCAGTGACATCACAAGTCAATTGCTTCTAGTGACATATAGTCTAGCTGTGCAAACCTAGCCCACCTTGGTACATTTCACAATGCTAGTGAAACTGAGCTATGACCCGTATCCTCACTCTTTCACGGTATGGCCCGCAACCAATCCTATGAAATATCATAAACATAATATCAGTGAGATACGACCTGAAGCCACACTCTTTTCCAGGGTATGGCCCACAACTAGTCCTGTGTCACATAGCCTAGATGTAAGGGGATATTTGTCCTCACTGTAACACACATCATTATAAAGACAACGAGAATACACAAAACCAAGTGGAAATAAGCATTAGCAGCGGATTAGTGAAAATCACTAAAAATTTAAACCATTTTTCAAAGAGGTCCAATGCTAGGAAACTCTTTATAGAAAGGCCCAAAGCCAGAAATATACAACATGATGCATCACACATGTGTTGTCTCAGCAACATCCTTATTTCATCTGATATTAGTTTGGTTTCACCAAAAGCATGTACATGAGCAAACTATTAGCAATTACCACCTTTTAACCAAAAACTCAGATCGATCATAAAGCCAGATATGAAACTATCCCCCAAGGACTTGAGAGTACAAGGATGACACATAGGACTTCTATCTACAATAAGACACAACTGGAAACACACCACTTCAAAATTATAGGTCTTCCTCCCACTATTGTCCTATCTTAGCTACACAATCTCTACTACCATGTGCACGTCCACCTAAAAAGTTCTTTAACCCATGGGGTGAGACAAAAGTCCCAGCGAGAGATATAACTACCCAATAACACTATTATTTTCACAAATATATTTGTTTAATCAAAGATAATGATAAAGCAACAACTAAGTTAAGTATCTCCATTAATAATATGAACATTAACAAGGTATCCTCATAAATGAGCACATCAAATATCTATGACTGTCCAATAGATTATTCAATCTTTTTAGAAGGAATATGAAGAACATGCATAACATTTATCAATCATGCCATACCAAATCTCAAGCTTATCTTGTGATTATATTAGCATGGCATGATAATAATGAATAATGTGAATATACTTCCATGTGTTGACCTCTGTCAATCTTATGATTTTACTACCAAGTAGTGATCTCTATCAATCCTATGATTACACTGCCAGGTAATGATTTCTATCAATACTGTGATTATAATGCCATATATTGATCTCTATAAATCCTGTGATTACACTGCCAGGTATTGATGTCTATCAATCTTGTGATTATATTGACATGTATTGATCTTTATCAATCCTATGATTACACTGCCAGTTATTAATCTTTATCAATCCCATGATTATACTGCCAGGTATTGATCTTTATCAATATTGTGATTACACCTCCAGGTATTGGTCTTTATCAATCCTATGATTATACTTCCAGGTATTGATCTCTATCAATCATGTGATTATTTCCAGGTGATGGGTTAAATGTATTACAATATCTTATAACATCAATCAAGTTATAAGTATGAATGGTATATCATATTGCCAAGAATTCTCTAATAGTTGAGATACCTTTGTGTTACCTTGTTATTTTCATCCTGGGATATCAATCCCTTAAACTCATCACTGAGTACCACATCACCTTACTAGGCAATATGTCTCTTTCAAGTCATCAGGCCTATTCACATCCTTCCTGTGATACATGTATTCTGTATGCCTCATTAGGCATATCAAGCTATATTATATTATAACCACTATAGTCCTCATTTGGTTGTGTTCATAATATCTGCTTGGATAAGATTTCATTATATTATTGTATGAATTAAATTTTATCAACATGTCATTTCAATTTATACTCCCTCTTGTGACTGGGGTTAGGGTTTCTCTTTTCAACCAATTAGGGTTTCCAGGGTTATATTCAATAACCAACCCTAAACCATAACTCCTCCTTTCTAGAGGATTATTTTATTAACTTTACATTTATTTGTATCACATATTATCACTCAATAAAGTTATAACCCTTTCATGATTAGGGTTAGGGGTTCTATTACATCCAATTAGGGTTTTCTGGGTTATATTCAATAACCAACCCTGATTCATAACTCCTCTCATCTAGGATCTTATCTCCTTGCATAAGTATTCAAACATACTTGATTACTTTCATAAATTATCATTAATTGATTATCAACATGAAATATTAGCTTCCTCACATGAGTAATATAAGTTTCTGTCTCATCCTTACTAGGATATTGATTTTAACATATTATTCCATTAGCTTAACCCTCTCTAGGGTTCATTAGCCTACACCTATCAAAGTGTATCCATCTCATTACTTCCTAGTATATCAATTGATATTGTTCATCATGTATCTTCCTACACTCATCAAGGTGTATCAACCTACACTCATCAAGGTGTATCAGCCTACACTTATCAAGGTGTATTGGCCTACTCAATAACCCATGTGTCGTCCTAGATACATTCACTTCTGTCGGCCATGACACCATTGCTTGTATCAGCCAAAGCACATATCATGGTATCGGTTTAGAGGTGGTTAGGGTAGTATCGATTGTGAGGTTCTTGAGGTATATCGACCATTATATATTCATGGGGTATCAACCACTCAACCAACTAGTGTGTCAGCCACACCATCAACTAGGGTATCCGCCTAGCTATCCCTTTGTATATCAGCCATTTATGTTCTAGTTGTATTGGGTGAACCTTCAACTATACCTTAATTTTCTTCTCCAATTGGCCTCACCATTACTTAGTGTGTTGACCAAGACCTTAAGGAATGTATTACTCATACCTTCACATGGTGTGTCAGCCTAAGTGTGTCACCCATCACACTTATATTAGACTAGAGAGAGATCAATTTGTAAGTGTATCAGTTTCTAGGGTTAGGACAATATGATGTCGAATTAAGCATCATCATATCCCTCAATTACCTCATCCATCAAGGTAACAACCTTATCCTTCTTTGGTAAATCATTCTCAACCTTCTTAGGTACATCACTTTTATCATAATTTACTGTAACATCTTCTTTTTATTTCAGTACAATATATTTATCTCACTTGGGTGTATCACCTTTACCTTTCTTAGGTGTATCGACCACATCATACCTTGATGTATCAGCCACACCATACCTTGGTGTATCGGCTATACCGCCATCGAATGTGTCGACCTTACCATCACCTTTTTCTCATAACATATCGAAGTGATATTGGTCTTGAGGTACTAAAAAGGATATCAATCTTTAGGTTCTTAAAGGGATAATGACCTTGAAGTGCTTAGAGGGATGATGACCTTGATGTGCTTAGAGGGATATAGGTTTTGAGGTTCTTAGAGGGATATCAATTTTATCATCTTCAAGTTTTGAACCTTCATCCCTTAACACTCTAGTTCATGGATAACAAACACATGTTTCCATTAGAACTCATAAATTCATCATTTAAGCAAGGGAAATTGAAATTGAGAAGGAATCACCAAGTATTGTACAATTGAAAGTGAATAACAATAGAATTGAAGTAGAGTTATATAACCTACCTCAAGATCATCACTAGACCTTCAAGCTCCAAAGATTCACACTCCCAAGGTTGAAGATGACTTATCAAAAGTTCAAGATTCGGCCATAACTTCACCTCCATCAAGAAGAAGGTATCATAGTAAGGAACTTGGTGAAGAAGGAGAGAAAGAAAGAATCATGGTTGAAGAAGCACACCCCATTCAAGGTAGAAGATGACCATTGCTTTAACTTGGGCAAGATGCTCGACCTTCCTCTTCTTCATTAAGCTCCTAGGGTCATCCACCAAGAAAGATATGGTATGGGGGTCAAAATGTTTACCGAGAGGTGAAAGGAGAGGCATTTATAGTTGAGGCTCATTGGAGAGATTATATGAGAGGTGTCATCACCATATGTAAGTAGGTGACATGTGTCCATGGATGGTGGCTTCATGTAAACATGTTTATCTTGACATGAGAAACTTTTGTGTATAATACAAGGGTAAGGTATCGGCCATTGGGTATTTTGCTTGACAAGATTTCTCAACCCAATTCTCATCTCATGTGCAAACCAATACATCTTTTGTAAGGAACATCAAAAATGATATGTGTCACCTACTTAAGGTGCTTAGCCTGTCATGACTATTTTAAAAAGTTGCAAAACCAATATGGGACTTCCTCTATGGTTTATAAACTGATAAGAACCCACATATACCCTTCATAAGTCGACACAACCTCATCTATGGTTCAAGATACTCAACATTCTTGAGTTCTTTCACTACCAAGAGTGCTATCACTCAACCAAAACTAAAAAAGGCACCCCTACTTTCTCTCTCCTCTAGATGATACTAAGATAGAGTAGGGACACTCTAGAGGTGGTAAATTTCACATCAACCCCACATTTTGGGTAATTTCCAAGTTGCATAAAAAATTCCACATAAAGCACAAGCGCCATCCATACAAGTTCAGCTCAGAATTTAGGCTTTCCACAAGGCTCCCCTTAGCATCATGATCTCTCTTATGATGCTAAAGTACAAAGGGTACACCCATCATGTGACATATTGCAAGATAACCCCTTATCTTGGGTTTGCACTTTGGTCCAAAACAAGCAAACATTGCTCAAACAGTATTCAAACAGGACTAAAATTGAAACTTGATCTCTCCTTTAGTCTTAGTCACTTTTCAAAATATTAAGACAAGGTTCTAATCATCATAATTAGGAAAAACTTCTAGGGTTATCCCAAAACCCAGGTCAAGGGTGTTACAAGTTATCAACCCCTCACAAGGATTTCACCCCGAAATCTCATGAGAAAAGAGATAGGTATTTCTTCTTTTGAGTCTTCATTAAACTTTATGAAACCACCCAAAGGAATCAGAAAATAGTAAACTTACTTATGACTAAGAAAGATTTTTATATTAAACATCTTACCACAGTGATATCATGGAACTTTATTTGAAATCAATACAAGATTGATCACATAGGATATATCCTCAGTTAATTTTACCACTTCTAGGTTGTAGAGTTAACACTATGTCAAGCTATACCTTAGCATAGAACAATGTCCATACCTTGTACAACTCATGTAGTAATTCAACCCTTTTAATTCACCTTTACAACTTATAATATTACAAGAGGAGGTGCACATCTCTAGGGAGTCATTATATTTATCCGAGGGCAAAGGTAAGATTGCAAATTCAAGGGCATTACACATCGAATGATTTTTAGAAAACATTACCTTGATCCGATATACAATTGTCACTTTTTGGATACTAGGATTCTTCACCTTGGTATCCATTACGTATGCTAGAATGTATCATGTTCATGTTCATTCAACTTTTCAGCTGTCGTTACTGATATTAAACATATTAGAAGGATCTTTTGTTATTTTAGAAAGTACACATAACATCTTCAGTCTCAGATATCGCTATCTTGAAACTAAAATCCAAGTCTTAACTGATACTTTTTAAGTATATATTTCATGGTCACATCAAAAACATGCACATCAAGGGACATAAGACTCACTTGACTACCACATCTTTGAAAGGAAAGAACACAAGGAAACATACTCATCTTATCTCCATATAATCATTCATGGATTTCTTATCAATAGGAATTACTAATTTCCTTTAGTTATTATATGAGTTTTCAACTATTCATCTGTCATTCAATCCGGTTTCATCTTGGTTTCCTTGCCATTGGCATAGGAATTGTAAAGATGATTACACATCATTACTCCTTGTTGAGTTATTATTTGACATGTTCATGATTGTGGGCTCTGATCTCCAAACCACGATATAAACATGATTTAAACGTAGCGGAAACGGTTCGATTAACAGCGGAATACAAAAATCACGGAAAATTAAAACTTTTAGAGATAAGAGCTTGAATCCATAAAAACTTCTTTCATAAAAGGAGATAAACTGTTTACATCTTTGATAATTACTTCTTGAGTAATTACATACAACATGATACAAAATCTCAAGAACTCAGAATCAAAATCTCAGACCAAAAGACTCCAAGGACCTGAGAGTACAGAGAACACATAGGACTGACTATCTAACTACACAACTCAGCAGTCTGAATCTCCACCTGAGATTTACTACTGCTCCTGGTGCTGCTGCTGATACTGTCCACCTGCAGACTGATTCCTTCGTCCTCGACGACCACCTAAAAAGGTTGAAATCTACGGGGTGAGACAATTTTAAATAATTGTCCCAGCGAGAGTTATAACTCTTCGCCAGAAGCTTTATTATAACAATTCAAGAACAAAATAGGCAATAAAAGCTTTAAGGTAATCAACAGTAGATTGTTATCAATTAGAACAACAACATTTAAGGAATATGAAGAACATGTATACTAAGTAATGTATCTTCAATCAATGTATCTCGTGGATCAACCTAAGCAGATATGCTACGCAGTTGATTATGTTTTACAAACATCATTATGCCCTGTGGAGATGAGGTATACCGCTCATACTCCAACCGATCACTATTAAGTCGCATCGGTATCATACATAGGTCATCAAAAGAGCCGGATTCTTATGACCTCATCTTCCTCAGTCAGTGTGAGGATCAACATGCAGGACATCTAATGTCTCTGCTACTATAGCTTACCAGGGTATTCTGGTACTTCGCTATTAGAGTCACAGTAGCATTCTGTACTCTCTTCGCCATCGAAAGATTTCTTGTTTATCTCTCATCGATTGCGGTATAAAAGACTTCCTCGGGAGATTAGTGTTACATCACCCCGGCATAACCCATAGTGAAGGATTGATAGATTAAGATACATCTACATCAATTCCTACACTAGGATGTAAGGACATTCACATCCATTTTCCCCACATACTCAAAAGTATGTGATCCAGGAGTTCCCTTAGGAAAACCTGTTTCACCATCATTTAACTCCTGACAATGATGGATCTATGATCAGGGCTCTACATGGTATGATTATACTTGATTAGTTAGGTACATTTTAGTATTCTTTTAACATCATACATGTTTTCAAACATTAATCATTAGAACAGCAGTTATGAAAGTAGAATACTAAATGTATCAAGTCTAACTCACATAATCATCACTTCTCAGTACTCTCATCACAAGTCATCTCTTAAAGCATGACCTTGATGGTATTCATGGCTCTCACAGCCTATCAATCTCATAAGATGCTACTAACAAGGCATCAAGATAAATCACTTATTCATTAAGCTAACAACATGCTTTCAATGAATATAGTATCATCATCCATACCTGGATATGATCATCCTCATATAGGAACCTGCATGGTTAAATCAACTGATAACAATAAATAATTCATTTAAAGAAGTTGTATCTCCCTACTCATACAAGAGCTAGGTTTCCCTGATTTTCATCAATTAGGGTTTACTATTCACAATACATGTCATCATCCTAGAATTAGGGTTTACTATTCACCTATTGGTGAATTGATCTCATAACATCACCATGTATGAGAAACATCATCATTAAAGTCCTCAGATAAGATTAAGATTCATCAATTATCATAAATAGGGTTTTCATGATCTCACATAGGTGGATCATACCCTAATCATGTACATTCATATATATTGAAGGTATTTTACTTGGATTTCAACCATAATTGGGATTTTCTCTCTCCTCTTTCTCATAGGTGATGATTACATCCCTCTAGATTGGGTTAGGTCTAATCAACATTGATAAGCCTAGCCAAGTCATCACCATTGTAACCATTGGGGTTTGCATGATAAAAAGGGGCTACCTACTTGAATCCATAAAGGGTATTTTGGTAAAGTTCACCATTGATCATAACATGGGTTAATATACTAACCACTTGACCCTTAATGTCCCTAGGTATCATTAGGGTTTAGGTTGAACAACCATCAAACCATCTAAGCCTTCAAGGCATTAGGCAGACTTATCCTTAAAAGTCCCCAATAGGTTTCACACCTTCAACCTTCAAACGATCCTGAGATCATTTAAGGTTGTAGGCCGTTTAGCTTTGGTTGACTTCAAGACCGCATGACACTCAAGACCGTTTATCCTTAAACGATCTTGAGGTCGTTTGCCCAAGATGGGGTGAAGACCGTTTAGTCATAGTTTGACTTCTGAAGTCGTTTGAGCTCATTCGGACCTGAAGTCGTTTGAACTCATTCGGTCCTGAAGTCGTATGAACTCATTCGGTCCTGAAGTCGTATGAACTCATTCGGTCCTGAAGTCGTATGGTCCTAAAAGCTCAAGATCGCATGGACCTCCAAGGTGATTCAAAGGGTAAACTCGATTAGGGTTTCCTATGTTGAAGCCTTCAATTGGTCTCAAGCTTGCTAACCACTTATCAATTGAGACAATTAGGGTTAGACTTAACCAATTGGTCACTCAATTGATCCTCAATTGATATCCAATTAGGGTTGGAGTTGGTTCAATTAAGGTCTATAAACATTCAACCATCAACACTCAACAATGTGAATCAAATCGAAGTTGATCCCATCAATTGTCCTCCAATCGGGCTCAAACTTGGCCCAAACGGTCTTGGGATCGTTTGGATAACCTACAAACGGTCTTGAGACCGTTTGCCCAAGAAATCATCAAAATCTAAGTTGATTATATAGGGATTGAACCTTAATTAAGTCACAAATCAGCAATTTGATTATTTCAATAACCCACTGTAATTGGGCCCTCAATTGATCAAATTACCTTAACCCTAGACCTCCAAACGGTCTTGGGTTGACACCAAACGGTCTTGAGACCGTTTGGATGAGTTCCAAATGGTCTTGAGACCGTTTTCCCATCCATCCTTTGGACTCTAGTGAAAATTCATCAAGGTTTGATCTATTGAGTTGATCATCACATCAATACTTAATTGCAATATGATTTGGTACCTTTGGACCTTCA
Source organism: Alisma plantago-aquatica (assembly GCA_963693085.1). Taxonomy (NCBI): domain Eukaryota; kingdom Viridiplantae; phylum Streptophyta; class Magnoliopsida; order Alismatales; family Alismataceae; genus Alisma; species Alisma plantago-aquatica. The sequence continues at coordinate 1,124,559,602 of OY856409.1, read as the reverse complement.
ATTGGTCAACTATACTTGACCCCAGACCTCTAAACGGTCTTGGGTGATCCCCAAACGGTCTTGAGACCGTTTGGATGATTCCCCAAACGGTCTTGAGACCATTTGGGCTAATCAACCCAAAATCACTAATTAACTCATTGGAATTTCAACACTGATTTCAATTAGGATTTGCCCTATTAATCAACGTTCAACTCATAACTCGTTTGGAATTAATCCATCAAATTTGGTGAGTAATTAATCAACATCATTATTAACAGTAATCCCAAACGGTCAATGCTTGGTCAACCATCTTAAACGGTCTTGAGACCGTTTGCCCAAAAAGGGCAAATTAAACAGATTGAAAATCAGAAATTAATTCAATTGGATTTGCTAATTGATTTGCTTATATCTCACGATTCCTTTGGAGTTAACCCCTCAAATTTTGTGGTTGATTAACCTACATAATTATAAACAAGATTCCCATACGGTTGTCGCTTGATAAACGCGACCAAACGGTATTGAAGGCCGTTTGCCTTCATACGACCCTGAAACCGTTTGCCCACCAAACGATTGTGTAAACCGTATGGGAAATTGGTGGAGGTCGTTTGGTAAAGTGGAAATACGTGGATAAGCATAGGAATTAACGCCCTTATCTTCTACCTCAAGAAAAGTAGCAGTTCTTCACGATTTTGCTTGCAAGGATGCAAGGGAAGATAGGGAAGAAGAAGAACTAGCAACTATATGCATAGAAAAAGATGTATAATCAAAGCATAAGGTTTAGAGTTATAAAACCCGCCTAAAGGTTGTTCCTTGAGCTCCAAGCTTCCAAGCTTCAGGTCTTTAATGGCGTCTTTGAGCTCCATAGGTCGGCCAAGGTGAATTCTCCAAGGAAAAGTTGGAAAGGAATGGCTAGAAAGATAAAGCTAGGTGAGCTAGCCATGAATTCAACCTTGAAATCGAGTTTCCTCCATGAATTCAAGCAAAAGGGATGATCCAAACTTACCTTGAACTCCCTGGTCGTTCTCCTATGCTCCAGAGCTCTGCCTTAGTTGGTTTGAGCAAGGGGGATAAGTGAGGGAATGAAAGAAACGTTCCTTTGCTTGCAAAGGAAGTGGTATATATATTTTGGGTGAAATTTCTCCATAAAGCTTCTGCTTTATCTCATTTATCATCTAAGTCCTTCCTTTCTTCTTTGCTCGTCCCTACCCCTTATTTCTAAGGACAAACTCCTTCTAAGGTCAAGAATTGAAGGCAAAGAAGATCAACCCATTACTAAAGTATACATATAAAAGAGCTATTATACTTATTTCTTGATTATTTAATCACAAAGGTGTTCTTTATTATATGATTATTCAAATGAAGTGCCCTCTTCATCATTTCTACTCTAAATGATGACAAAAGTTATAAAAGATATTTTAGAAGATGAAATTTACAAGTTGCACTCCAAATTTTGGGTAAATTGCATTTTACCCCAAAACCAGGGTTTCAAGCACAGGGATTGCTTCCACAGCTGCACCTTGGTGCTCAAGCTTGGGAAATCCTTCAAACTTTACCATAATCATTCTTATGATGCCTCAACATCAGAGGAACATCTCAAAATGTGAAAATTGCAAGTTAACCCTTCTAACTGGGTAAATTGCACATAGGTCCCTATATTACAAAACAATACTAAAACATTGTTCAATTAGGGCAGAAATGGAAATATGTGTTCCTCAAGAGTTTAATTACATGCCAAAAGATAATCACCAGTATCTTAATTACATAATTAGGTAAAACACCTAGGGTTAACTCATAACCCAGGTCAGGGATGTTACAAATTATCCACCCCTTACAAGGATTTCGTCCCCGAAATCGATAAAACGTATTAAGAGAAAAGAGCAGGGTATTTCCTTCTCATCTCCTCCTCTAGTTCCCAAGTGGTTTCTTCAACACCACGGTGGTTCCAGAGGACTTTCACAAGGCTTATATCTTTCTTCTTTAACTTTTTTGTTCTACTATCAAGGATTGACACTGGTCCTTCCTCATAAGTTATATCTTCATTCAATTCTACTTCCATAGGTTGTAGAACTGACTCGGTATCTGGGTGACATTTCCTCAGCATAGAAATGTGAAACACAGGGTGTAACCTCTGTAACTCTGGTGGCAGCTCTAGTTTATATGCTACCTTTCCAATCCGTTCAATGATTGGATAAGGCCCCATAAATCTAGGAGCTAACTTCCCTTTTCTTCCAAAACGAAGAACTCCTTTCCAAGGCGAGACTTTGAGATACACTCTATCTCTGACTTGGAACTCTAAGGGTCTACGACGCTTGTCAGCATAAGATTTCTGCCTATCTTGTGCAGTCTTAATCTGTTGTTGTATTACCTTAATCTTTTCTGTAGTTTGCTGCACAAGATCAGGTCCTAACAACTGATGCTCACCAGTCTCATACCAACACAAGGGTGATCTACAACGTCTACCATACAAGGCTTCATAAGGTGCCATATCAATACTATGCTGATAGCTATTGTTATAGGCAAACTCTATCAAGGTTAGGTGTAGATCCCAACTTCCGGTAAACTGGAGAACACATGTTCTCAACAGGTCTTCCAAGGTCTGTATGGTCCTTTCCGACTGTCCATCATTCTGTGGATGAAAGGCCGTACTAAACCTTAACTGGGTGCCTAAAGCATTATGAATTCGTTCCCAAAAATGACTAGTGAACTGGGGACCTCTATCAGAGACGATAGTAGCTGGAACCCCGTGCAAACACACTATCTCATTTATGTAAATCTGTGCGAGCCTCTCAGCAGTGTAGGTTGTCTTGACAGGTAAGAAATGCACTGTCTTAGTCAACCTATCAACAACTACCCAAATGGAATCATGTCCTTTTCTTGTCCTGGGTAGGCCAACAACAAAGTCCATGGTAACATGGTCCCACTTCCACTGTGGTATTGGTAAAGGTTGCATTGTTCCTGCAGGCTTCTGGTGTTCAGCTTTAACTTGCTGACACACAGGACACCTCAGAACAAACTTTGCAGCATCCTTCTTCATTCCAGGCCACCAATACATATCTTTCAAGTTTCGATACATCTTGGTGCTCCCTGGATGCATGGCATACATCGAAGAATGAGCTTCTTCCAGGACTAACTTCCTCAAGTTGTCCACATCCGGCACCATCATCCTCCCATGATAACAGGCTATTTGATCATCTGAGTCATGGAAACCATCTCGTTTCTCACTACCATACTCCGATCTAATCTGCTGAACTACAATATCACCTTGCTGTGCTTCCTTAATATGCTCTCTAAGGGTAGGTTTAATATGCATCTCAGCTAACAACCCAGCTAACAATGACACCTTCAACTGCACATTGTCTTGTCTCAAAGAGATAAGCATATCCCTTCTAGAGCATACTAAAGAGTTTAGTTGTGCCCTTTCCATGGTTGATGTTGCTGATTTCCTACTCAAGGCATCATCAACCACATTAGCCTTCCCTGGATGGTAATCAATCGTACAATCATAGTCCTTGATTAATTCCATCCAGTGACGTTGTCTCATATTAAGCTCATGCTGAGAGAAGATGTACTTAAGGTTCTTATGGTCAGTGAAAATCTGAAACGTCTCTCCATAAAGATAATGTCTCCAGATCTTCAGGGCATGAACTACAGTAGCTAACTCCAGATCGTGTGTCGGATAATTCTCTTCGTGTTTCTTAAGCTGTCGAGAAGCAAAAGAAATTACTAGTTTATCCTGCATCAACACACACCCTAGTCCATTCTTATAAGCATCATAGAAAACTATATATCCTTTGCCTTGCTCAGGTAGCACAAGTATGGGTGCACTTGTCAACTTCTCCTTCAACAGATGGAAAGATTGCTGACACTTATCACTCCAAACAAAAGGAACATCTTTCCGGGTCAACTTAGTCAAGGGTAAGGCTATGCAACTGAAATTCTTAATGAACCTTCGATAATAGCCTGCTAACCCTAGGAAACTTCGAATCTCCGTCGGCGTCTTCGGTTGTTCCCACTGTAGAACAGATTCTACCTTTGTAGGGTCAACACGAATTCCCGATGCAGATATCACATGTCCAAGAAAAGATACCTCCGGCAGCCAGAACTCACACTTGCTAAACTTAGCATACAGCTTGTGTTCTCTTAGCAAGGTCAAAGCTTGGCGAAGATGCTGCTCATGTTGCTGAGCATCCTTGCTAAAAATCAAAATGTCATCTATGAATACGACAACACACTGATCGAGGAAAGGTCGAAAAACTCTATTCATGAGTTCCATGAATGCAGCTGGTGCATTGGTTAGTCCAAACGACATGACCGTGAACTCATAGTGACCATATCTTGTCCTAAAGGAAGACTTGGATATGTCACTATCCTTAATACGGAGTTGATGATATCCAGACCTCAGGTCTATCTTTGAGAAGACGGTTGCACCACGCAACTGGTCAAAGAGATCATCAATCCTCAGCATAGGGTACTTATTCTTTATCGTTACTTTATTGAGTTGTCTATAATCAATGCACAACCGCATTGACCCATCTTTCTTTCTAACAAACAAAACCGGAGCACCCCAAGGTGAAGTATTCAATCGGATAAAACCTTTCTCAAGTAACTCTTGAAGCTGTTTCTTGAGTTCTGCCATCTCAGCAGGCACCATCCTATACGGTGTCTGGGCTATAGGTTTCGTGTCTGGGATCAAATTGATTTCAAAATCAATTTCCCGAGGCGGTGGTATACCTGGAAGTTCTTCAGGAAACACGTCCTTGAATTCCCTGACTATAGGAACTTCAGCAGGGTTGAGTCCTTCTTTGGTAACATCTACCACATGGGCCAAGAATGCATAACATCCTTGCCTCATCAACTTATCAGCAACCATAGCTGACACAAGACAGGTGGGCAGAATCTTCCTTTCTCCTTGAAAGATCCACGTGTTGTTTTTATCAGCAAACACAACAAGTTTGGATTCACAATCCAAGACAACTCGATACTTTTCCAAGGTATCCATCCCGAGGATTATATCAAATCCTTGCATATCAAGTGGTATAAGGTCCACTTGAATGCGATGATCAGAAAAGAAGAGAATACAGGGAGAGCATACCTCTTGCAACACGGCAGACCCACTCAACGGAGTCTCCAAAAACAAGCTATCTGCACTATGACTGACTGTCATATTGCAGTTACGAATCACTCTCCGAGTGACAAAGGAGTGTGTAGCACCCGGGTCAATCAGAACAGATACCACACAGGATTTAGACATATAAGAATATAAAAGTTCCATCTGACCTGCCACTACCCGTGGATTGACCACTGCATCAGGTGGGTTCATAGCATAGAACCTTGCTGTCACCTGGTGTTGAGGTGGTGCTGATGATCCAGCTTGAGACGCTTGTCCACGTCCTCGAGCTTCTCCTTGAGATTTCCTTCTCTGAGATCCCTGTTGACTCTGCCTCTGAGGTTGTGTCACACTGACAGGCCTAGATCGGCAGTCCTTCATTAAATGCCCCACCTTCCCACAGTTGTAACAGCTCCTCTCCAGTTGTTGTGGTCTGGGTGGTCCTGTAACTGACATCGATGCTGAACTATGAGTCTCTTGTTGAGGTAGGCTTCGTCCCCTGCCTCTACTCGGTGACCACTGTGTCTGAGCACTCGTTCTGGGTGGTGGAGGTGTAGGTGCAGAGAATCTAAGCTTCTTAAAGTCTCTAGATGAAGAACTCTGGAACTGCGGATATCTTTTATGGGTTTGTCTCTTCTCGACTACAGATTTCTCTATCCTTCTGACTGACTCAACGAAGGTAGCAAACATCTCACGATTCTCTAGGGCAGACACGGGAGTAGTCAAGTCAGCGTTTAAACCCTTCTCGAACCTTCTGATTATTTCTTCTTCTGTGGCAGCCATGTGCGGACAAAACCGCAGTAACTCCATGAACTTAGCTTCATACTCGCTAATGTTCATCATGCCCTGCCTCAGTCTCTCAAACTGAGAGATCTTCTCATCTAGGAAGGTCTTTGGAAAATATCTATTGATAAATTCCCGACGGAAATCTTCCCACGAGATCTCCACTCCAGGCCTCTTCTGCTCTTCCATGGTCCACTAGTGACCAACACTTCCCTTGATAAGATAGACAGCGTGTCTAACCTTCTGAGCTTCTGGGATGTTGAGGATTCTAAAATCTTTTTCCAATTCGGTCAACCACAGATCGGAATATGCAGGATCAGCTGTTCCAAAGTATTCGGTTGCTCTGACATTATGAAGTCACTCGAACGTCTTACCGATACCTTGTCCTTCAGGCTGGGCAGGTGCCCTAGGTGCAGGCATGGGCATCCTGCCGGTGATGTGTGTCATGGCAGTCATAAACTGCCCGAACATAGTTTGAACAGCTGGGTTTTCCATGTCAGCTGGGTCAAACTGAGGTGGCTCTCTGGGTGGCTCAGGTACAGGTTGTTCTATCTCCATGTTCCTTGCACCTCCTTGGGGTGCAGCAACACTACTTTCTGCCACGAACTCCTCGTGTGGTTCAGACATTCTTAATTATCTTCTTCTCCTGAGGAGCAGAAGACTTTATTAGATAAGAAAGAAATACTAAGGATAGACTCGACATCCTAATTCCTATGTCTCTGTAGACTCAGCGAACCTAGAGCTCTGATACCACTAATTGTGGGCTCTGATCTCCAAACCACGATATAAATACGATTTAAACGTAGCGGAAACGGTTCGATTAACAGTGGAAGACAAAAATCACGGAAAATTAAAACTTTTCGAGATAAGAGCTTGAATCCATAAAAACTTCTTTCATAAAAGGAGATAAACTGTTTACATCTTTGATAATTACTTCTTGAGTAATTATATACAACATGATACAAAATCTCAAGAACTCAGAATCAAAATCTCAGACCAAAAGACTCCAAGGACCTGAGAGTACAGAGAACACATAGGACTGACTATCTAACTACACAACTCAGCAGTCTGAATCTCCACCTGAGATTTACTACTGCTCCTGGTGCTGCTGCTGCTGATACTGTCCACCTGCAGACTGATTCCTTCGTCCTCGACGACCACCTAAAAAGGTTGAAATCTATGGGGTGAGACAATTTTAAATAATTGTCCCAGCGAGAGTTATAACTCTTCGCCAGAAGCTTTATTATAACAATTCAAGAACAACATAGGCAATAAAAGCTTTAAGGTAATCAACAGCAGATTGTTATCAATTAGGACAACAACATTTAAGGAATATGAAGAACATGTATACTAAGTAATGTATCTTCAATCAATGTATCTCGTGGATCAACCTAAGCAGATATGCTACGCAGTTGATTATGTTTTACAAACATCATTATGCCCTGCGGAGATGAGGTATACCGCTCATACTCCAACCGATCACTATTAAGTCGCATCGGTATCATACATAGGTCATCAAAAGAGCCGGATTCTTATGACCTCATCTTCCTCAGTCAGTGTGAGGATCAACATGCAGGACATCTAATGTCTCTGCTACTATAGATTACTAGGGTATTCTGGTACTTCGCTATTAGAGTCACAGTAGCATTCTGTACTCTCTTCGCCATCGAAAGATTTCTTGTTTATCTCTCATCGATTGCGGTATAAAAGACTTCCTCGGGAGATTAGTGTTACATCACCCCGGCATAACCCATAGTGAAGGATTGATAGATTAAGATACATCTACATCAATTCCTACACTAGGATGTAAGGACATTCACATCCATTTTCCCCACATACTCAAAAGTATGTGATCCAGGAGTTCCCTTAGGAAAACCTGTTTCACCATCATTTAACTCCTGACAATGATGGATCTATGATCAGGGCTCTACATGGTATGATTATACTTGATTAGTTAGGTACATTTTAGTATTCTTTTAACATCATACATGTTTTCAAACATTAATCATTAGAACATCAGTTATGAAATTAGAATACTAAATGTATCAAGTCTAACTCACATAATCATCATTTCTCAGTACTCTCATCACAAGTCATCTCTTAAAGCATGACCTTGATGGTATTCATGGCTCTCACAGCCTATCAATCTCATAAGATGCTATTAACAAGGCATCAAGATAAATCACTTATTCATAAAGCTAACAACATGCTTTCAATGAATATAGTATCATCATCCATACCTGGATATGATCATCCTCATATAGGAACCTGCATGGTTAAATCAACTGATAACAATAAATAATTCATTTAAAGAAGTTGTATCTCCCTACTCATACAAGAGCTAGGTTTCCCTGATTTTCATCAATTAGGGTTTACTATTCACAATACATGTCATCATCCTAGAATTAGGGTTTACTATTCACCTATTGGTGAATTGATCTCATAACATCACCATGTATGAGAAACATCATCATTAAAGTCCTCAGATAAGATTAAGATTCATCAATTATCATAAATAGGGTTTTCATGATCTCACATAGGTGGATCATACCCTAATCATGTACATTCATATATATTGAAGGTATTTTACTTGGATTTCAACCATAATTGGGATTTTCTCTCTCCTCTTGCTCATAGGTGATGATTACATCCCTCTAGATTGGGTTAGGTCTAATCAACATTGATAAGCCTAGCCAAGTCATCACCATTGTAACCATTGGGGTTTGCATGATAAAAAGGGGTTACCTACTTGAATCCATAAAGGGTATTTTGGTAAAGTTCACCATTGATCATAACATGGGTTAATATACTAACCACTTGACCCTTAATGTCCCTAGGTATCATTAGGGTTTAGGTTGAACAACCATCAAACCATCTAAGCCTTCAAGGCATTAGGCAGACTTATCCTTAAAAGTCCCCAATAGGTTTCACACCTTCAACCTTCAAACGATCCTGAGATCGTTTAAGGTTGTAGACCGTTTAGCTTTGGTTGACTTCAAGACCGCATGACACTCAAGACCGTTTATCCTTAAACGATCTTGAGGTCGTTTGCCCAAGATGGGGTGAAGACCGTTTAGTCATAGTTTGACTTCTGAAGTCGTTTGAGCTCATTCGGACCTGAAGTCGTTTGAACTCATTCGGTCCAGAAGTCGTATGAACTCATTCGGTCCTGAAGTCATATGAACTCATTCGGTCCTGAAGTCGTATGGTCCTAAAAGCTCAAGATCGCATGGACCTCCAAGGTGATTCAAAGGGTAAACTCAATTAGGGTTTCCTATGTTGAAGCCTTCAATTGGTCTCAAGCTTGCTAACCACTTATCAATTGAGACAATTAGGGTTAGCCTGAACCAATTGGTCACTCAATTGATCCTCAATTGATATCCAATTAGGGTTGGAGTTGGTTCAATTAAGGTCTATAAACATTCAACCATAAAACACTCAACAATGTGAATCAAATCGAAGTTGATCCCATCAATTGTCCTCCAATCGGGCTCAAACTTGGCCCAAACAGTCTTGGGATCGTTTGGATAACCTCCAAACGGTCTTGAGACCGTTTGCCCAAGAATTCATCAAAATCTAAGTTGATTAGATAGGGGTTGAACCTTAATTAAGTCACAAATCAGCAATTTGATTATTTCAATAACCCACTGTAATTGGGCCCTCAATTGATCAAATTACCTTAACCCTAGACCTCCAAACGGTCTTGGGTTGACACCAAACGGTCTTGATACCGTTTGGATGAGTTCCAAACGGTCTTGAGACCGTTTTCCCATCCATCCTTTGGACTCTAGTGAAAATTCATCAAGGTTTGATCTATTGAGTTGATCATCACATCCATACTTAATTGCAATATGATTGGTACCTTTGGACCTTTTATTGGTCAACTATACTTGACCCCAGACCTCTAAACGGTCTTGGGTGATCCCCAAACGGTCTTGAGACCGTTTGGATGATTCCCCAAACGGTCTTGAGACCGTTTGGGCTAATCAACCCAAAATCACTAATTAACTCATTGGAATTTCAGCACTGATTTCAATTAGGATTTGCCCTATTAATAAACCTTTAACTCATAACTCGTTTGGAATTAATCCATCAAATTTGGTGAGTCATTAATCAACATCATTATGAACAGTAATCCCAAACGGTCAATGCTTGGTCAACCATCTTAAATGGTCTTGAGACCGTTTTCCCAAAAAGGGCAAATTAAACAGATTGAAAATCAGAACTTAATTCAATTGGATTTTCTAATTGATTTGCTTATATCTCACGATTCCTTTGGAGTTAACCCCTCAAATTTTGTGGGTGATTAACATACATAATTATAAACAAGATTCCCATACGGTCGTCGCTTGGTCAATGCGACCAAATGGTCTTGAAGGCCGTTTTTCTTCATACGACCCTAAAACCATTTGCCCACCAAACGGTTGTGTAAACCGTATGGGCAATTGGTGGAGGTCGTTTGGTAAAGTGGAAATCCGTGGATAAGCATAGGAATTAACACCCTTATCTTCTACCTCAAGAACAGTAGCAGTTCTTCATGATTTTGCTTGCAAGGATGCAAGGGAAGATAGGGAAGAAGAAGAACTAGCAACTATATGCATAGAAAAAGATGTATAATCAAAGCATAAGGTTTAGAGTTATAAAACCCGCCTAAAGGTTGTTACTTGAGCTCCAAGCTTCCAAGCTTCAGGTCTTTAATGGCGTCTTTGAGCTCCACAGGTCGGCCAAGGTGAATTCTCCAAGGAATAGTTGGAAAGGAATGGCTAGAAAGATAAAGCTAGGTGAGCTAGCCATGAATTCAACCTTGAAATCAAGTTTCCTCCATGAATTCAAGCAAAAGGGATGATCCAAACTTACCTTGAACTCCCTGGTCGTTCTCCTATGCTCCAGAGCTCTGCCTTAGTCAGTTTGAGCAAGGGGGATAAGTGAGGGAATGAAAGAAACGTTCCTTTGCTTGCAAAGGAAGTGGTATATATATTTTGGGTGAAATTTCTCCATAAAGCTTCTACTTTATCCCATTTCTCATCTAAGTCCTTCCTTTCTTATTTGCTCGTCCCTACCCCTTATTTCTAAGGACAAACTCCTTCTAAGGTCAAGAATTGAAGGCAAAGAAGATCAACCCATTACTAAAGTATACATATAAAAGAGCTATTATACTTATTCCTTGATTATTTAATCACAAAGGTGTTCTTTATTATATGATTATTCAAATGAAGTGCCCTCTTCATCATTTCTACTCTAAATGATGAAAAAAGTTATAAAAGATATTTTAGAAGATGAAATTTACAAGTTGCACTCCAAATTTTTGGTAAATTGCATTTTACCCCAAAACCAGGGTTTCAAGCACAGGGATTGCTTCCACAGCTGCACCTTGGTGCTCAAGCTTGGGAAATCCTTCAAACTTTACCATAATCATTCTTATGATGCCTCAACATCAGAGGAACATCTCAAAATGTGCAAATTGCAAGTTAACCCTTATAACTGGGTAAATTGCACATAGGTCCCTATATTACAAAACTATACTAAAACATTGTTCAATTAGGGAAGAAATGGAAATATGTGTTCCTTAAGAGTTTAATTACATGACAAAAGATAATCACCAGTATATTAATTACATAATTAGGCAAAACACCTAGGGTTAACTCATAACCCAGGTCAGGGATGTTACAATGAACATTCCCTGACCTTGCTATATTTTTCTTCTTTACATTATGAAAAAGATCATTACTCTTTACTTATCATTTATTGAGTAGGGATCATCTTACTTGTTCCTTTTCTCATATCATAAGGATTGTACCGTACATTTTTCTTATATTCGTAGGTTGGTTTGAGATTAACTCAGGTTCTACTTTATTACAATTAGGATGTGTTAAGAACATCTATGCCACATCTCCCATTTCATTATGCTCATTATATTTTCTCAAAATGACTACTTGATTAGAGTAATCATAAAGATAAAAATTTAAGAGTTCCATACTTACCTTACCTTCAATAATTGAATACTTGACCCAGGGTATTCAAGCACTGAGATTAGGTAGTATGCACTTTGTTTTATATCATGTTTCTTATTTTAACATTCTCTTTTAAGTTCTAAGACTTAGTATCTATCGTTCTCTCCAGGTGTCTCTTTACACCTCTTCCTCTTTTACATGAATAGAAGAAATCACAAAACATTTAAGAGAATACTGGATAGAATATAAATTCTAGTCCTCTTCATCTCTTCCTCATGTCTCCAAAAGGACTAGCCAAAGGAAACTTAACAACAACTATCCTTCTTATGATTAACAGGCAGACTAAAGAGAGGTAAATCAGAATGGAAAATTTCTATATGACATGTTACCTATTACGGGTTATTTGGTATCTCATGTTGACTCAACACATAGAGTCTAGCCATTGCAAGATGTCACCCTTGTCCTCTACTACCTGAAGTAGATGGACCATCCTGCAACGCTTGTCCTCGTACTCGTCCTTCTACTCCACCAAACTGCGATTCTTGCAACCTCTAGAGATCATGCCTTGACTGTTGGGTTACTTCATTATTTCTTCTTGAAGACTGCCACCTCAAATGCCCTATTTGTCCACACTTGTGGCAAGAATGGGCCCCATGTTGTGACCTAGGTAAGCTCCTCATTGATACTAAATGTACACTTGGAATTCCTGGTGGAGGTGAACTCCAACCTCTTCTCCTACTTGGTGACCACTGCATTGGTGTACTAAATGCTTGTCGTTCTGGTGGAATTGAAAACTTTTGCTATTTATAACCACCAAACAACTGTTCCTATGACCGTGTAGACCTTTTTTTGAGGTTTACCTCATGTTTCCCTATCATAGACCTTTCTATTCTCCGTACAGATTCCACAAATGTGAAAAATCTCTCTCTACTTTCCAAAGTATCTACCAAGGTAGACATCTCAACATTCAATCCTTTCTCAAATTGTCAGATCCTCTCCTGATCAGTAGTATCCATTTGAGGATAAAATTCCCAAAAGTTCAATAAACCTAGCCTCATACTCGTCAATTGTTAGAGTTCCTTGTCAAATTCCCTCAAACTGTGAGATCTTTTCATCTATGTATGTCTATGGAAAGTACTTATTGAGGAATTCTCGACAAAATTCCTCCCAACAAACCTCTGCATATTCCTTTTTACCTCTTCTATGGCCCACCAATGACCAGCACTACCCTTCAAAAGGTACACAACATGCTTGACTTTGTCAATATCTAGGATACTAAGGATCTTGAAAGCCTTTTCTAACTCAGTGAGCCACAAATCAACATATACTGGGTTAGCTGTTCCAATATATTCTATATCTCCTACATGACATAGCCGTTCAAAGGTCTTACCAGAACCCAAAAATTCTGCATTGGGGACTGGTGCCCTAGGTTGTATTGCTAATGTTCGGTCCACTATATGTATCACTACTGTCACAACCTGCCCAACGAGAGCATGAAAAGCATGGTTCCCTATCATGATTGGATCAGGTTGGGGATTCTCAGGCACTTGTTCTTCTCTTTCCTGATCCCTTGCACCTTCTTCTCGTGCAGCAATATTACTTTTAGCAATATGTTCATCACGTTCTCCAGACATCTTTATGTGCAGTCCTTTCTTCTGCATAAGCTAAAGTCACTATTACACATACTGGAGGACACTAAAATAGACTCAACAACCTTAGTCTGATGTCCCTATAGACTCAATGAACCTATAACTCTGATACCAAACTTGTAACATGTCATCATAAAGACTTTACACAAAACCAAATGGAAATTACCATTAGTAGTGATTTACCGAAAATCATAAAAAATTTAAACCATTTTTCAAAGAGATCCAATGCCAGGAAACTCTTTATTGAAAGGACCAAAGCCATACATATACAACATGATGGATCACACATGTGTTGTCTCAGCAACATCCTTATTTCATCTAATATTAGTTTGCTTTTACCAAAAGCATGTAAATGAGCAAACTATTAGCAATTATCGCCTATTACACAAAAACTCATATCAATTGTAAAGCCGGATATGAAACTATCCCCCAAGGACCTGAGAGTACATGGAAGGCACATAGGACTTCTATCTACAACAAGACACAACTAGCAACACACCACTTCAAAATTATAGGTCTTCCTCCTGCTATTGTCCTGTTTCAGCTACACGATCTCTGCTACCTTGTGCACGCCCACCTAAAAATTTGTGGAATTCATAGGGGGAGAAAAAAGTCCCAGCAGGAGATATAACTCCCCAAAAACACTATTATTATCACAAATATAATTTTTTAATCAAATATAATGATAAAGAAAGAACTATTCTAAGCAGCTCCATTTATATTATGAACATTAACAAGGTATCCTCATAAATGAGCACATCAAATATCTATGACTGTCCTATAGATTATTCAATCTTTTTAGAAGGAATATGAAGAACATGTATATCATTTATCAATCATGCCATACCATAGTTTCAAGCTTATCTTGTGATTATATTACCATGGTATGATATCAATGAATCATGTGAATATACTTCCAAGTATTGACCTCTATCAATCCTATGATTTACTGCCAGGTAATGATCTCTATCAATCCTATGTTTACACCACTAGGTAATGATCGATATCAAACCTGTGATTATACTTCCATGTATTGATCTTTATCAATCTTGTGATTACACTACCAGGTATTGATCTTTATCAATCCTATGATTATACTACCATGTATTGATTTTATCAATCTTGTGATTACACTGCCATGTATTTGTAACAACCCTGACCTGGGTTATACTTTAACCCTAGGTGTTTTGATTAAGAAATGTGATTTAATGCTTAATCTCATCTTATGAAAAGTAATTATGCCTCAAGAGGAACTTATGTTGCAATTCTAGTCCTTTTTGAACATTGTTGAAATCAATGTTTTGTTTGTTTTGGACTAATGTGCAAAATACCCAAGTTGAGGGGTTTAAGTGCAAATTGTGCATGATAATATGTTACTCATGTGTTGAAGCATCATGAGAGTGAAGATGATGCTGAGGTGTGGCTTATGAAAGCCTGAATACCAAGAAAGAGCTGATAAAGCAATGTATGTGCATGAAAACCCAGTTTTGGTGTAATGTACAATTTACCCAAAACCTAGGGTGCAATATATAAATTACCACTTCAATAAGGTCCCTATTTTTTCTTGGCATCATGTAGAGCAAAGAAAATGAGAGGGCGCCTCATTTGAATTAAGTTGGAGGAGAGAGAATCTTGATATTAAAATAATCAAGATTTAATCCTAATTGAAACCCTAATTCGATTTAGGGAAAAAATAAATGTATTAATTAAAGGGCCTTCAACCAAAATTAAAATGGTTGGATTCATATGTATGTGTGACGTCCTTGAGCTTTGCAAGGACCACGAAAATATCCAAGGGAGTGGATAACTCACACACAATTTTATAAGAAAAAGAAATATCCACTCACATATGGATATTAATATAATATGATTTAAGGTGCTTGATTTGCTTTTCTTTAAATCATGGATAATTGAGAGGAACTGGAGGCAAACAAGATAGCCTCGTTCCTAAGGAAGATGAGGGGGAAGAGGCGGCCACATTTTTGGGATTAATTGGATTTTTGCAAAGTACATTCTCTCTCATTGAATTTTTATAAAAGAACCTTTTACAAGCCAAATGGAAGGATATTTCGACCCCACTTATTCTCCTTGCTTGGGAAACGACCAAGGGAGCTTGGGAGGATCCGGAGGACGACCCCCAACCTGTTGGTAAGGTTCTTGATCCATTTCACCTTGATTCCATGGTGGAAATCAAAAATAAATTATGGATTTCTTCCTATTTCGATCTCCTCTTCCATTCCAACCATTCCTTTTCACTCAAACCTTGAGGACGAGCCTTGGAATGGTGAAAGTAGTTTCATCCACCATTTTTGCCGTGGACATGGAGCTTTGGAGATCAATTGGAGGCGGGTTTTATAACTTGAACCCTTGATTTTGTTATTGCATTCAATTCCATATCAAATAATGATCTTTTCTACATTTACAATAATCAATTTGGTTGATGAATGCAATCACCATGGAAAACACAACAGGTTTCATGAGTTCAGAGGTTGAAGATGATAAGCACACACCTCTCTAAATATTCAAAGCAAACGATCTTGTGTGGGTTGCTCACACTGTTTCCCAAACTGTTTGGGAGCAAACAGTTTCAAACCGTTAAGAAGCAAACGGTTTCACCAAACCGCATGAGACCAAACGGTTTCAAAACCATTTGGGGGAGTTGACCAAGGGTTGACCGTTTGATAATCCTGTTCCTAATTATGTTGGTTGATAACCCACCAAATTTGATGGATTAATTCCAAAGGAATCATAAGTTGAAGGCTAATCAATTAGGCAAACCCTACTTGGATTAAGTGCTGATTTTCAACTTGATTGATTTGACTTTTTGGGTTAGTTAGCCCAAATGGTTTCAAAACCGTTTGGGCCATTCGGGAATCACCCAAACGGTCTCAAGACCGTTTGGAGGTCAACCAAGACCGTTTGGAGGTCTAGGGTTGAGTATGGTTAAGTATTTGGAGATCCAAACATATGGTATAAACCCTAATCGGCTAAGTGCTGATTTTGCAATTGAATGAGTTGACACTTTGGGTTGATTGACCCAAACGGTTTCAAAACTGTTTGGGGATCACCCAAGACCGTTTGGAGGTCTAGGGTTAAGAATGGTTAACCAATTGAAGGTCTAAAGGTACCAAATCACTTTGTAATTAAGTGTTGATTTGATGATCAACTCAATATCTCAAACCCTAATGATTTTTTCACTAGAATCCAAGGGTTGGATGAGCCAAACGGTCTCAAGACCGTTTGGAGCTCATCCAAATGGTCTCAAGACCGTTTGGAGGTCACCCAAGACCGTTTGGAGTGTCTAGGGGTGAGTATGGTTAAGCAATTGATGATCCAATGATACTAAGTTAAAGTGTAATCAATTGCTGATTTGGTGATCAATCCAATGATCCAAACCCTAATTGGTTGACTTGGATTTTGATGATGTGATGGGAAAACGGTCCCAAGACCGTTTGGTGGTCATCCAAACGACCTCAAGACCATTTGGGGTCAGGTCATGTTCAATTTGGATGATGGCTTAATGGTTTCAAAGTAACTAATCTTGCATTGATTAGTGTTGAAGGATCATCGATTCCAAACCCTAATTCAATTGATTCAAACCCTAATTGAGGACTGATTGAGGGTCAATTAATGGTCAAATCAGTTATAGGTTGACATATTTAACTCAATTGAAGTATGAGGATAGGTCCAATTGATGATTGGTTCCATGAATTCAATGATTGAAGGAATCAATATTGAGAACCATAAACCGATTGGTGTAGTTGAGACCATCTTTGGTCCATGCGGTTTTGAGGAGGTTTGGACCAAACAGTCTCAAGACCGTTTGGGACCAAATGATCCCAAACCATTTGTACCCATGCGGTTTCAAAAGTCAAACTTGGGCAAACGGTCTTCACCTACTTGCTTGGGCAAACGGTCTCAATCACCACCTTTACCAAACGGTTTCAAACCGTTTGAACCTTGAAGGACCAAGACCGTTTGGGGCTCAAGTAGTCAAAGTTGATTGAGGACTCAATTGGTTAATCCACTTAGACACTTGTTGTAATTGAGGACTCAATTGATCAATTCAATTGGATACCTTATGTAATGGAGGTCCAAGGTGATTGAATCTCTTGAGAATAGAGATGATGAATGATTCATTGATCCAATGATGATTAGTAATGATGATCATTGAAGGTAAAAAGGTTGAAACCCTAATAGTACCTAAGTGATTAGTTCCAATTAAGGGATGAACCCTAATTGCCTATAGGATCAATGACTTGGTACACTATGTGATTCATAGTTGTATGTACTTGATTGAAGGGATGATATGACCTTATCATGTTGAGATGATGTTAGCATGAATTCATAACATGAATATAATTCATGTGGTGATTAAGGGTATGATCCTTAAGTAGAGAGATCATGAAACCCTAATCATGAATATATACCCTAATTGATAGGGTTATGGAATTCTAACCCTAATTGAGGGCAATTCTAAATGTAACCCTAATCCAAGGTGAGGATATAACCCTAATCTAGGGTAGTGATGTGTGAAACTCCAATTAGGGAAATGAGATGTAAAACCCTAATTGGGATGAATAGTGAATCTCTAATTATGAATAATTGAATGAAATCCTAATGGAGATGGATTGTAGACCCAAATTGTGGGTGACTATAGTGGAAATCTTAATTAAGGATGATTCCATGTGAAATCCTATTCTAGGGTTATGTTATGAGAAACCCTAAGTTAGAATGAGGTATATGGAACATTGATGTGGTGATGTGATATGAGAATCAAACTTAAGGTGATGTCATGTAATGACATGTAAAACCCTAGTTGAGGGTGATTCCATGTGAAACCCTAATTGAGGGTGAATCCATGAGAAACCCTAGTTGAGGGTGATTCCATGTGAAACCCTAATTGAGGGTGAATCCATGAGAAACCCTAATTGAAGGTGAATCCATGTGAAACCCTAATTGAGGGTGAATCCATGAGAAACCCTAGTTGAGGGTGATTCCATGAGAAACCCTAATTGAGGGTGAATCCATGAGAAACCCTAATTGAGGGGGAATCCATGTAAAACCCTAGTTGAGGGTGATTCTATGAGAAACCCTGATTAAGAACTAACATCACATAATATTATGATGTTATGTTGTGATGAGAGGCCCTAAGAAGGGTGAAGGAATATGAGACTCTAATGTAAGTCATTATACATAAAGCCCTAATCCTGGGCAATATGACAATGGATCATAATTCTAATTTTAAATAAGGATGCAAGGAAATCCTAATGATGAGATAAAAGAAATGATCTTATAAAGGTGAAACATTTCATGTGTTTGATTATATGTAACCTAATTGTAAACAATGTCTTTAGCATTAGACAAGTCCATATCATTAAAGATAGATGGACAATTCTAATGTGTGGCCTATGTATTATATGCTAAAGGTGAGAGTTTAGTAATGGAATGTATTAAGAGGGAAATACCTTAATACACGATAAGTTGGTTAACTCAAGAGAGTCTGAAATGATGAGAAAGTGATACATCAAGATATGATAGTTATCACATTCAACACTTCAGGGTTTATATACCTAGATACACTCCAAATCCAATATATTTGGGTAAGAAACATATGAAGTGTGTTATGCAACTATTACAATGAAATATAATGAGTTGTTGCACCTTGATGAGTGTTAATTAATGTACCTTGAGAATGGGGTCAAGCCCAAATGATGTGTATGATATAATCATACCATGACGAGGATGAGAAATGAACTCATACCTTGAATTGATGATCATTAATGCTATATGATGAAAGTAATGTTCTTGAATAATTAAATATGATACCTTTGAATGCCCCAGAGGTATGGATTAATGAATTAAGGGTTGGATAGGTTATATAATCATGAAACCCTAATTAATGAGAAAAGGGGAACCCTAACCCTGACTTGGGTAAAGGGAATGATAAGCCCTGTTTGATAGTAAACCCTAATTCCTGGAAAAGGAATAATGGTGTTACTATTGTATCACATGATGTGATGAATATCTTGTATGACTGTTATCATGCCTAATAACCATGCAGGTATGATGAGATAATGAACATAGCTAGATTTGAGCTACGACATTTATATAATAAATGTTGACTGGCATTATGAGCCTTAATGTTGTTGTTTCTTAGTAAAAGTAACAATGTGTAAGGATTCTATGAGTCATATGAGCAAGTTGTTTCCTAGATAGAGGTGACAAGATATTTCATGGCCTTGTGAGCCAGGTGTGATGCTTGTGTAACAAGTATCATGAATGCCTTGGTCAGATGACTTGAAGGTGATAGTTACCTGAAAAAGGTGTAATAATGCTCAATGATGAGTTAAGGGTTTGAATACCCAGAACCATATGATTATGGTGATGAGAATGTGAAGGGATGAGAATTCCCAATTTTGAAATGAGGGACTGAATTCCCAAGGTCTTTGAAAGACTGATAAATATCTGATGAAAGTAGTACATGTCTCTTTATAGCATTGTTGTAATAAGTTATGTTTGAGAACTTGACTGATGCTAAAATAATATGCTAATGTACTTAATTTAATCAAGTGAAATCATATCATGTAGAGCCATAACCATAGATCCATCACCGTCTGCAAATTGGTGATGGTGAAACGGGTGCTCCACGGCAAAACCCAGAGGGCATAATTTGAGTATGTGGGGGTTATGGGTGTGAATATCCTTACGCCCTAATGGAGGAATTGATGTGAGATAAACATTAAATCTCTCAATCCTTCATTATATGTACCGGGATGGATGTAACATAAATCTCCCGATGATTGGGTTAGATGTCGTACACATCTCACAATAATTTTAATGCCGGATCGGTGGAGATAAACACGAAATCTCACGATCGCGAAGAGAGTGAAACACACCACTATAACTCTGATAGCCAAGTTGCCAGTATACTCTGGAAAGCTATATTTAGCAGAGACACAAGATGTCCTACATGTAATCTTGCGCTGACCGAGATGTGGGAGGTCATGGGAATCCGACTCTTCCATTGACCTTGTATGGTACCGATTTCGACTTCGTATTGGTCGGTTGGAGCATGAGCGGTATATCTCATCTCCTCAGGGAATAAGTGTGTTTGTAAAATGAAAGCAGCCGTATAGCATGTTTGCTTAAGGATTGAATACGGAAATTCATTGGCTGATGTTACATTTCTGTTATATATCTGTAGTTCATTGATGTTGTTCATATCTGTTGTATTCATTACAAGTAGATGGATGAACTATGAGTCTACCATGAGTATATGCAACGTTATCCTTGAAAAAGGAGATTACTTCACTTTGTTCATACAAGTGATTTACCTGCTGTTAATTATATATATATAAATCCTTCTGCTTAGTTTATTTTAATAAACTGCTATAACAATGTTTTGGCGGAGAGTTATATCTCCCGCTGGGGCAATTTACTATTGTCTCACCCCCGTGGGATCCAACTTTTTAGGTGGACGCGGACAAAGAAGTAGAATCTCATTACAGGGAATAGACAGTAGCAGTGACAGCAAGGACAACAGTAATATCTCAGGTGGAGATACTGCCTGTCAAGTTATGTAGTTAGAAAGTCATATGTGTCGTCTCTGTACTCTTAGGTCCTCGGAGTTTCTAGTTAGTGTTTTATGAATCCATCTGAGGTTTTGGCTTGATGCCTCGAGATTCGTATACTGTCTGTATATAATGTTTATAAGACAGTTGATGATGTAATCTCTGAAAAGAGATGGTACAGGTTATGTACGTTTGAACCAAAATGTAAATGTTATGCTTCTTGTTGGAAAAGATTTCCTATGTGAGGATATCTTTGCAAAAAGTTTTAATTTTCAGTGATTTTCAGTAATCCGCTGCAAATAATTCGCTTCCTCATTAGTTAATCCTATTTTCGTGAGATGGTCACTATAGTATTGATCTTTATCAATCTTGTGATTACACTGCCATGTATTGATCTTTATCAATCCTATGATTATACTACCATTTATTGATGTTTATCAATCCTGTGATTACACTGCCAGGTATTGATCTTTATCAATCATGTGGTTATAATGCCAGGTATTAATCTCTATCAATCTTGTGATTATTTCTAGGTGATGGGTTAAATGTGTTACAACAAATTATATCATCAATCAAGTTATAAGTATGAATGGTATATCGTATTTCCAAGAATTCTCTAACATCTGAGATACCTTTGTGTTACCTTGTTATTTTCATCATGGGATATGAATCCCTTAAACTCATCGTTGAGTACCACATCACCTTACTAAGCAATATGCCTCTTTAAGGTCATCAGACCTATTCACATCCTTCCTGTGATACATGTATTTTGTAGCCTCATAAGGCATATTCAAGCTATATTATATTATAACCACTATAGCCCTCATTTGGATGTGTTCATAATATCTGCTTGGTTAAGATTTCATTATATTATTATATGCATTAAATTATATCAACATGCCCTTTCAAGTTATACCCCCACTTGTGATTAGGGTTAGGGTTTCACTTTTCAACCAATTAAGGTTTCTAGGGTTATATTCAATAACCAACCCTAATCCATAAGTCCTCATTTCTAGAGGCTTATTTTATAAGCTTTACATTCATTTGTATCACAGATAATCACTCAATCAAGTTACAACCCTTTCATGATTAGGGTTAGGGGCTCTGTTACAACAAATTAGGGTTTTCCAAGCTTATATTCAATAACCAACCCTAATTCGTAGCTCCTCTCATCTAGGAGCTTATCTCCTTGCCATAAGTATTCAAACATACTATGATATATTGCAATATAACCCCTCATCTTGGGTAAATTGCACTTTACACTCAGACTATCATATAATGCACAAATAGTTTGCAATTTAAGCTCACACTTGAAAATAAACTTCACAAAGAGTCTTAATCACTTTTCAAAAGATTAGAACAAGTTTGAAAATAACTTATTTAAGTAGAACTTCTAGGGTTAAGCCATAACCTAGGTCAAGGATGTTACAACATACTTGATTACTTTCATCAATTATCATTAATTGATTATCAACATGAAATATTAGATTCCTCATACGAGTAGTATAAGTTTCTCTCTCATCCTTACTAGGATATTGATTCCAACACATTATTCCATTGGCTTGACCCTCTCTAAGGTTCATTAGCCTACCTATCAAAGTGTATCCATCTCATTGCTTCCTAGTGTATCAATTGATAATGTTCATCATGTATTGGCCTACACTCATCAAGGTGTATCGGCCTACACTCATCAAGGTGTATCGATCTACACTTATCAAGGTGTATAGACATACTCACTAACCCTTGTGTCATCCTAGACACATTCACTTGTGTTGGCCATGACACCATTGCTTGTATCATCTAAAGCACATATCTTGGTATCAGTTTAGAGGTGTTTAGGGTAGTATCGATTATGAGGTGCTTGAGGTATATCGACCATTGTATATTCATGGGGTATTGGCCACTTAATCAACTAGTGTGTCGGCCACACCATCAACTAGGGTATCTACCTAGCTATCCCTTTTATTATCCATTAGTGTTCTAGTTGTGTTGGGTGAACCTTCAACAATACCTTAGTTTTCTTCTCCAATGGACCTCACCATTACTTAGTGTGTCGACCAAGACCTTAAGAATGTATTACCCATACCTTCACATAATGTGTCCACCTAAGTGTGTCACCCATCACACTTATATTAGACCAGAGAGAGTTTGATTTTTGAGTGTATCCGTTTTCTAGGGTTAGGACTATATGATGTCAAATTCAGCATCATCATATCCCTCAATTCCCTCATCCATTAAGGTAACAACCTTATCCTTCTTTGGTATATCATTATCACTTGTCTTAGGTACATCACTTATATCATATTTTATTGTAATATATTCTTTTTATTTTAGCATAATATCTTTACCTCACTTGGTTGTAGCACCTTTACCTTTCTTAGGTGTATCGGCCATACCACACTTTGGTGTATCGACCACACCATACCTTAGTGTATCAGTCACAACATACCTTGATGTATCAGCCACATAATACCTTGATGTATCGATTATACCACCATCTAATGTGTCGACCTTACCATCACCTTGTGTGTAATGACCCCACCTCCCGGTAACCCCCAATTAAGGGAGACCAGAAGGTCAGAATCGTTATCCCAATTTTTGGATCAAAGGTTCGACAAATAATCAATAATAATTATCAAATTCTACCAGACTATATTGAAAAGCTGTGATAAAATAAAAACTTTGCATACCTTTTGAAATCATGGATCTCTAAACTTCTATTCACTTATGAATTCTACTCTAACAAATCCTCCTTGTAGTTTAATTCATGTATTTCACAATATGACGATTTACTATTTGTCCTTTTGGCTTTGTACCTAAAACGCCGGCAAACAAAACGTCAGTCAGCATAAAGCTGCTAAGTGGGGGAAACATTAATCATGCAATTATCCATAACAACGTATTGCAGTCAATTATAGTTTTGCAACCAACATTATGTTTTAAATATAACTACGCGATCCACACATATTCTATCCTCTGTGATGTCCCCGTAGTGGAATTGGATGCTACCTTCCTTATGGTAGATCCCCATTAAACCCCTCATGATCCTACCTAACAGGTGAATCAGTTTCTAGGGTTGAGTCACATGGAACTACCCGTAGGCAGCCCACTCCTTAACTCATGGCGTGCTTTAGAGTCTCATGGAACTACACGTGGGTAGCCCAATTTATAACTCATGATAGCCTAGACCTTACTCTAGGTTACCCTTTTTAGCATTTGCAAAGTCAAAGAGGAGGATCCAGATCTAAGCCAGTTATATATTTATTTATAGTGATAGTCATAGTCACTCTATAGTTGCATGAAATAAAAGGCATCCAATAGTTATTTTCAAGCAACCGATAAAAACATTCGGAAATCTCCGTGAATCTATAGCGATTATTCATAAGCGTAACCACATACCTGTCAGGCTGATTTGAGACAAAATAATCCATGCAAGTAAGAAATCCAAGCAAGCACACATACAAGATCCTGAAATAACCATACAATTTCCTTTTATTACTCAGGTCATGAAGATCTATTAAACCTAGCTTGCTTCTTAGGGTTTCTAGTTCACTTTTAGGGTTTCCATTGCAATTAGGGTTTCCCTTCATCTTTTACTATTTTAAACCCTAATTTTATACCATTACTCATAAACCCTTATTATCTTATCTATTCTTTAATATTAAGGTTATCTTAACAACATATAACCCTATTTCATATTTAAAGGCACCATTAACCATAAATAAATTTCATTAAGCTTCTTTTACATTAAAGCAACTATTTTTATCCTTTTAATCCATGACAAGATCATTATGCGTATTCATCATCAATTCATAGTTCATTATGGTCTAATTCACATATGAACTCTTTTTGTCATTAACTCTACCTTTCATTCATTAGAAAACCCTAATTACTACATTAAGGGCATTTATCCACAAAATAGGAACTTTAATGCTTGAAATAGCTTAGAGTTATTATATCTTAGATTTATTCACGATTTTGAATAAAACCATTAACAGTCGCATTTACCAATATTAGGGTTTCAAGGCCCATTAAAGCATATTCATGTACATGGAACCCTAAATTAATCAAATTACGTATGAATATCATCCTTGTATATCTAATGTGCCCTTTTTATTAACAAAAGGTTAATATCTACTTTAAACATTCATATAACCCTTTCTAAATCATTACTCATTACAGATTAGGGTTTTTCATTGATTAAACCATTAAAGATAGTATCTTTTCATACTTTCTGAATTTAAAGCATAATTAGGTGTCAATTACATTTTAATTGCATTCGTTGCATTTTTCTAATAAAAAAGCACTACTTATTTGTAATTTTCGGCCAAAGAACCTATTTTTAGTGAATTATGCAAGATTCATCACTTTTCTTGAATATTTGATAGAGAAGGCTATTTACCGAATTTACTGGGTCGTTCAATCGATGCTCTGCTAATCCACCTAAGGATTGGACGCCCTGCGTCGCTCGCCCCCACTAGCCGCTAACTTAGTCGGCCGACACCCGATCCGTTGGATCTGCTCCATGAGACCACGGTGGTCTTCCATCCTATGGCTGCTGGTTTGCATCTTCTTCCTCATGACGGTGCTTCTGTGCAGAGTAGAGCCAACCCGTAGTCAACTCCACGGTTGGCTCCGTGATGTGCTAGTCCTGGGCACAAAGCAAGGTGGTCCTCACCTGCATCTTCCCTCCCCCGAACTCAGATCATGCCACCATTGCCTCGATTCCTGCTAGAGCTAATGGGACGACAAGAAGGGATCTCTGGCTACAAACCAGGGAGGTCCGGAGTGTAAGAGAGGTCTGAGAGGGGAAATTGGTGGCTGGTACCCGATCTATAGGTTCTATAGAACCACACAGAGCAGCGTGTAGTCTCGCATAGGGGTTACCCCCTTTTTATAGCCCGTGGCTATGGGGCTCATCCGACGAGAACAGAGGTTTTTATAGGATTCTTCTAGATGCCCCCATGCCAGGCAAAACCTAGGGTAGGTATGGCCGCAATGATCTCATGAATCCAGCTGGATGGTTTCCAAGTTTACTCGTGCATTCAAGTGCAAGAAATCTGCTTTGGAAAGGGCTGCTCTCTGTTCTTCAACTTTCCTATTTGGGTGTGAGGTAGGTGACAACACAATCACTATTGGATTAGAATCCAACAACTATGGTGTTACGCGCATATTTTAAAGATCTCAAAATTGTGACATTTAAAGGAAATCAATGATTATCCTTACACTTTATGCAAACTCATAAAATCAATAACTCTCTCCTCGTTTATCCTTTTTCCATAAAAATTTAGGGGAAAGTCTATTATGACTTAATCTACTTATGTTCCAAAATTGGGCTGATTATCTTAAAGAAAACGTGTCTTTCTTTAGGTGCAAGATATTACTCAATTGGACTTATTTCTCATATCTTTTCTCTTTCTTATTATCTTATTTCCATTATCTCTATTCATTGCTATCCAAGAAAGAAAGTGGGGTATGAAATATTTCTCATTATGACCAAACCCTCACTTTACTCTTTATCTATTGCCTTATCTTCTTATTTCTTTATTAAAATATTCTTTTTCAAAGATTTCTTATTTCCTTTTTCCTCTTTTCATATTTCTTTTATTAGGAATCACGTGTAAACGAATTTTACTCAATTGTAGCCATTAATGCCACTTTGTACATATTTCCAAGTTTTTCCCATAAATACTTTGCTTAATATCCATTATATTTTTAATTAAGTCCAAATCAATACATTAAATTATGAAAACACATGCAAAATTGGGGTTGTAACATCCTTCCCCTCTTATAAGAATTTTGTCCTCAAAATTCCATCAAGCAAACAAACAATTCAGGGTAATACTTTTCCATGTCCATCATTGACCCCTATGTGGCTTTACCCTATCCATGGTGCTCCCAAAGAACCTTTATCATCACATATTCTTTTCTTTGAGTTCTTTCACCTTGGCCTCTATAAACCTCAAGGTGACTCAGGTCATTTCAGCCTCCCTTGGGGCTCACTAGGTTCATTGCTCAGCATATGGCCCAGGTACCTCACATAGTTCTCTAAATTGGACACATGGAACTCATCACACATTACTTTATCCTGAGGGGTTAGGTCAAACTTAACCTTCTCCACCAATCCATATCAAATGGGACCTGGTATCAGGGACTTATTTGTCTCAGCTATAGCTCAGAGAGGTTGGATTTTCATATCACATATTCTCCCACAATGACTCATATCGTCCCTGGGCTCCTTTCAGCCATTGCTCGATCAAAGTGACTTCATCTGCACACACTGTGGTCTTTTTCTGACCTTCGTGAGGTCCCTTCACCAAAAACATCTTAATGAGGTGGTGACCGACACAACCTCCCTTACAGAGCTCCTTTACATCCCGATACTGGCTATGGTGGTTATCATCACATCTTGTAGAAGACCAGAACTGTCTCTAGATATCACCCTGAATGAGCACACACACTTTCATCAGACCATCTAGTCAAGATCGTACTAACCATTAGTTAGGGGTGATAATTAAGTGGTACTAACATTGAGTTCTTCATATACCTACTTCCACCTTATGGAAGTGAACCTTTAGGTTATACTCAAGAACTTTTGAACTCACCTCATGGTGTAGTTGAACCATCTCTCTCATATGTAGTTCAACCCAATCTGTCCCTTGACAGTACTCTTTCTTTCTCATGTCATCTCGGTAAGGTGATCTACTATAACCCATATTGCATCTTAACCTTCCTTGGTTTAGGGGAGACTTACCACAACATTCATAGTGATGAACTCCCATTCCCTCTCAGGGACTCTTTATCCTCTATATCAACTCATTGGGTTACAGGTACTCATCCTTGTCCTCTTGGTTTGCATGGTGACAAGCCACGTGCCACGTCATCTTAAGCATCCAAAGTACCATTGTCACTTACTATCTTTGTAGTACCACATTATATGGTGTTCTTAAAATCATGATCTCCTGTATGTCATGATTCCTCATGATTGGTTCCTCGGAAACCCTAAACCATTCTAGTCATGGTTTCATCACCTTTTTTTTCCAAGAAGTGCATCTGAGGCTCTACCACCATCCTTTCATGGCATCAAGGCCTAGGATGGCTAACTAAACAACTACTAACTCGATCAACCAATATTGTTGCATCTGAGTGTTAGTTAAACTTATCTCTTTTTCAAACTTAGGGTTAACCTAACATCCTCTTCCAGCCTCTAGTTAAAATAGGCAGCTGCATCTCATCCAGAGCATCCATTACCACTTCACATCCTTAGGTGTTAGGTAACGATGAAGACATACACCTCCATGTATTCCACTTATTATCTAAGTCTGTCATCATCAAGACAATTCTGAGCTTATTCTCTTGGTTTTCAAACTTAACCTTGTATAACTGGCAAAAACCACATAGCTCATGCTAAAAGCATCCTTATAAGCTGACTACCTTATTTCTCTTTAGTGTTTGTAAACCATCCATGTAACGTTTACTCTACTAGGGTATATTATTATCTTTGTCCTCATACCTCGTAGCAACGTTCCAACTCACATCATCTTTTATCCTTGGTGTATGGCATGCGTATTGTCCTATCTCTCACTCCCATAACAAGAGGAAATAAGCATTTGGCTGCAGTCCAAATATAGAGTTCTTCCTATTCCAAGAGTAGAGATGGTACATCCCACCTTACCAGTACACCTTTAAATCTTAGTTGAAACGTGCAGCTTATGCCTCTACATCACAATCATCTCGATATCAAAGATACTTCCATGTAGAGCTAGTCTCGAACCTACTTGGGTCCACACCCATCCCTTGGTCATCTCCTCTAGGTATATAGGGTGCCGACACTTTTGGGGTCATCCCTCTTCCCTTATGCATCTAGAGAGTGCCCTACTCATCTGTCCTTTGAGTCCCATGAGTTCATGAAGGCGATCAATCTCCTAACCCATGGCCCTCAGACAATGATAGTTGTTACCTCCCGACCCTATGGTCATGTGCAACTAGGGAATTAGGCAACTCCTACCTCTATCGGTCTTATCCCTTCCTGGCCAGGATTCTAACATAGTACATGATCAACTTAGAACCTTACCCAAGACTTCATCATCTCTCTCTCTCTCTCTCTCTCTCTCTCTGCATTCATGGGCTGATTTTCATCCTTTCATAGGGGTCATGGCAACCTGCCTACCTTGGTCAGGCCCCATAGTGGTTACCTCCATGGTAACACATCCACATAGAGATGGATATCTATGGGTCTATAGGTTCATTCTCATACCATGTACTTTTCACTTAACTTCTCAAGATCCTATGAGACCTCTTTAGGCTTCCTCAAAACCCATAAAATTGGTATACTCCCTACCAAAGGGTCCCTCTCCCAGGATGGGAGGAAACTACAAATCTTGACAACAAGGTCACAAACATCCTTATGTTTAGGGTTACATCCACATGAGCATGCTTAACCCAGCAACTACTAAGGAACAAGCTAACCACCTACTAAACCATGATGGGTCATACTTGTTCTCTTTCCTCAACACTGGATCAAGATCATACCTTCCCATGTCACCACCTTAGCTGTGAGGGATTCACCAAACATACCTTAAGCTTAAGGGGTTTCCTTTTCCTCTAAACATGAGGAGTACCATGCTCGAATCTATAGAACTCAAATCTCATCATGATCGTCAGGTACACTACTTCTCCTCTTAGGCCTAGGAACCCTAGGTTCACTTCTCTGATGTCCAACTGTCTGCTCAACCTCTAACCATAATCCAAACATGTACAAGGTATGGCATGCACTTCCTGTCATCCTTCTACTCGAGCAACACTTCAGAGTGGAGTCCTCCTCAAGGACAACCAACAAGGTATAAGGGCTCACAACATGTTACTAAACCTCTTCATGGTTTAAGGAACTCTCCTTCTCATCCATATCATAGGTATAGAGGTACCGGCAGACTCATCCTCTCTCTAGGGTGTGGTTCCTCTCATGGCAACTGAGACATCATCAGCCTCCATGGATCATACCTGACGCAACCCCTATCATCCATTTAGGTCACATCATCCTCAACTCCCTACTGTCCCTCATATCTCAGAGTCTAGGCTTCCAACCTTCTTGCATGGACCGTGCTCTCTCTCTAGAGCTAACCCTACAAACAACCTTACTACCCGAGGTCCTTTCACCATGAAGGTAGATCAAGATTACAAGCATACCCTTACATGGTGAAGCCTATGTTTACTCAAGGTTATCCATAACCCTCTATGCTCATCTCGTAAGCTATCCATCATATTCTCTTGGCTAGGGTTTTAGCCTACTACTCGCACCACCGACGTACTTTGAGTGCATGCTAAGCCCTATTTGCATAAGTCCATAGGGTTTCTATAGGTCCTTCTCTAACCTCATCAATGAAGGAGCTATCCTTCACTCTAACATGTACGACCCTTCCCAGGGTTGGGTTGCCAAAGGTTCTAGGTCATCCAACCTCTCATGGCTCTTATGGCATCTAAAGGCATGTCCACCCCCAAACCTGGTCTAACATGACATCGAACTCATCATGTCATCTCTCTAACCAACACTTAGGGTTAGGGTCCAGGTCTCCACTTATAATGGAGGTCTCTACCTCCAAACTCTCTTATCCTCCTGACAAAAAGGTCTAGCCTCAGGTCTCTCCTGAGGGCATGACAACTTATGTCATACGACCTAAGCATGTATCTATTCTTTTACGCTTAATATATTAAACTTATGTCCATGACATCTTATTTACATGCCTTTTATTAATTTGGTGGAGGATTCCTTAAACCTTATAAATCTTACCCATACCTCAAGAGGGTGAGGAAAAGAGAGAAAACCCTAAACCTTATAATCCTTAACATCATTTGAGTTGAGAAGGGATGAACAAGATGAGAGAGTCCTAAAGATATCTTATTTCGAGTCAACTCCTGAGACTTTGGCCAGGCAATCAGACTAATCTGGGAGTCCTCATATTCCGACTAGTGGTGCGGAGAAAAATCTTGCCAGTCCCCAGAAGTGATCTTTTTCTAGACACCTCAGTCTTTCTAAAAATCCCCTAATAACTCCCTGGGGTTCTACAAAGTTTGTAAAATTTAATTATTATTAAAGATTAAATGAGGAACCTAGGCTCTGATACCAAATGTAACGACCCCGCGCCTCGGTAACCCTCAATTAAGGGAGACCAGAAGGTGAGAATCATTATCCCAATTTACGGATCAAAGGT
This sequence comes from Alisma plantago-aquatica, assembly GCA_963693085.1. Classification (NCBI taxonomy): domain Eukaryota; kingdom Viridiplantae; phylum Streptophyta; class Magnoliopsida; order Alismatales; family Alismataceae; genus Alisma; species Alisma plantago-aquatica. The sequence goes on along the minus strand of OY856409.1, from coordinate 1,124,528,351 downwards.
TCGAAAAATAATCAATAATAATTATCAAATTCTACCAGACAATATTGAAAAGTTGTGATAAAATAAAAACTTTGCATACCTTTTGAAATCTTGGATCTCTAAACTTCTATACACTTATGAATTCTACTCTAACTAATCCTCCTTGTAGTTTAATTCATGTATTTCACAATATGACAATTTACTATTTTTCCTTTTGGCTTTGTACCTAAAATGCCGACAAACAAAACGCCGGTCAGCATAAAGCTGGTATGTGGGGGAAACATTAATCATGTAATTATCCATAACAACGTATTACAGTCAATTATAGTTTAGAAACCGACATTACGTTTTAAATATAACTATGTGATCCACACATATCCTATCCTCTACGCTTTCCCTGCAGTGGGCTTGGATGTTACCTTCCTTATTGTAGATCCCCATTAAACCCCTCATGATCCTACCTAACCGGTGAATTAGTTTCTAGGGTTGAATCACATGGCACTACCCGTAGGTAGCCAACTCCTAAACTCATGGCGTTCTTTAGAGTCTCATGGCACTACACGTGGGTAGCCCAATTTCTAACTCATGATAGCCTAGACCTTACTCTAGGTTACCCTTTTTAGCATTTGCAAAGCCACAAAGGAGGATCCAGATCTAAGCCAGTTATATATTTATTTATAGTGATAGTCATAGTCACTCTATAGTTGCATGAAATAAAAGGCATCCAATAGTTATTTTCAAGCAACCAATAAAAACGTTCAGAAATCACCGTGAATCTAAAGCAATTATTCATAAGTGTAAACACATACCTGTCAGGCTGATTTGAGACAAAATAATCCATGCAAGTAAGAAATCCAAGCAAGCACACATACAAGATCCTGAAATAACCATACAATTTCCTTTTATTACTCAGGTCATGAAGATCTATTAAACCTAGCTCGCTTCCCAGGGTTTCTAGTTCACTTTTAGGGTTTCCATTGCAATTAGGGTTTCCCTTCATCTTTTACTATTTTAAACCCTAATTTTATACCATTATTCATAGACCCTTATTATCTTATCTATTCTTCAATATTAAGGTTATCTTTACAACATATAACCCTATTTTCGGATTTAAAGGCACCATTAACCATCAATTAATTTCATTAAGCATCTTTTACATTAAAGCTACTATTTTTATCCTTTTAATCAATGATAAGATCATTATGCGCATTCATCATCAATTCATAGTTCATTATGGTCTAGTTCACATATGAACTCTATTTGTCATTAACTCTACCTTTCATTCATTAGAAAACCCTAATTACTACATTAAGGGCATTTATCCACAAATTAGGAACTTTAATGCTTGAAATAGCTTAGAGTTATTATATCTTAGCTTTATTCACGATTTTGAATAATTAAAACCATTAATAGTCGCATTTACCAATATTAGGGTTTCAAGGCCCATTAAAGCATATTCATGTACATGGAACCCTAAATTAATCAAATTACACATGAAGATCATCCCTGTAGATCTAATGTGCCATTTTTATTAACAACAGGTTAATATCTACTTTAAACATTCATATAACCCTTTCTAAATCATTACTCATCACAGATTAAGGTTTTTCATTGATTAAACCATTAAAGATAGTATCTTTTCATACTTTCTAAATTGAAAGAAGAATTAGGCATCAATTACATTTTCATTGCATTCCTTGCATTTTTCTAATAAAAAAGCACTACTTATTTTAATTTTCGGACAAAGTACCTATTTTTAATGAATTATGCAAGATTCATCCATTTTCTTGAATATTCGATAGAGAAGGTTATTTACCGAATTTACTGGGCCGTTCGATCGATGCTCCGCTGATCCACCTAAGGATTGGATGCCTTGCGTCGCTCGCCCCCACTAGCCGCTAAATTAGCTGGCCGACACCCGATCTTTTGCATCTGCTCTGTGAGACCACAATGGTCTTCTGCTCCGTGAGACCATGGTGGTCTTCCATCCTATGGCTACTGGTTTGCGTCTTCTTCCTCATGACGGTGCTTCCGCACAGAGTAGAGCCAACTCGTAGTCAACTCCACGGTTGACTCCGTGATCTGCTAGTTTTGGGCACAAAGCAAGGTGGTCCTCACCTACGTCTTCCTTCCTCGAACTCATATCATGCCACCATTACCTCAATTCCTGCTAGAGCTACTGGAATGACAAGAAGGGATCTCTGGCTGCAAACCAAGGAGGTCCGGAGTGCAAGAGAGGTCTGAAAGGGGAAATTGGTGGCTGGTACCCGATCTATAGGTGCTATAGAACCTCACAGAGTAGCGCGTAGTCTCGCATAGGGGTTACCCCCCTTTTATAGCCCGTGGCTATGGTGCTCAGCCACCGAGAAGAGAGGTTTTTAGGGGATTCTTCTAGACGCCCCCAAGCCAGGCAAAACCTAGGGTAGGTATGGCCGCAATGATCTCATGAATCCAGCTGGATGGTTTCCAAGTTTACTCGTGCATTCAAATGCAAGAAATCCGCTTTGGAAAGGGCTTCTCTCTGTTCTTAGACTTTCCTATTTGGGCATGAGGTAGGTGACAACACACTCACCATTGGATTAGAATCTAACAGCTGTGGTGTTACACACATATTTTAAAGATCTCAAAATTGTGACATTTAAAAGAAATCAATGATTATCCTTACACTTTATGCAAACTCATAAAATCAATAACTCTCTCCTCGTTTATCCTTTTTCCATAAAATTTTAGGGGAAAGTCTATTATGAATTAATCTACTTATGTTACAAAATTGGGCTCATTATCTTAAAGAAAACGTGCCTTTATTTAAGTGAAATATATTACTCAATTGGACTTATTTCTCATATCTTTTCTTTTTCTTATTATCTTATTTCCATTATTTCTATTCCTTGCTATCCAAGAAAGCAAGTGGGGTTTGAAATATTTCTCATTATGACCAAACCCTCACTTCTCTCTTTATCTCTTGCCTTATCTTCTTATTTCTTTATTAAAATATTATTTTTCAAAGATTTCTCATTTCCTTTTTCCTCTTTTCATATTTCTTTTATTAGGAATCATGTGCAAACGAATTTTACTCAATTGTGGCCATTAATTCCACTTTGGACATATTTCCAAGTTTTTCCCATAAATACTTTGCTTAATATCCATTATCTTTTTAATTAAGTCCAAATCAATACATTTCAATTATGAAAACACATGCAAAATTGGGGTTGTAACATTGTGTTTATCATAACACATCAAAGTGATATCGGTCTTGAGGTACTAAAAAGGATATCAACCTTGAGGTGCTTAAAGGGATAACGACCTTGAGGTGCTTAGAGGTATGACGAACTCGAGGTTCTTAGAGGGATATCGGTTTTGAGGTGCTTAGAGGGATATCAGTTTGATCATATTCAAGCTTCAAACCTTCATCCCTTAACACTATAGTTCATGGACAACAACCAAATGTTTCCATTATATCTCATAGATTCATCATTTTAGCAAGCGAAAAGGAAATTGAGAAGGAATCACAAAGTATTGTACAATTGAAAGTGAATAACAATAGAATTGAAGTAGAGTTATATAACCCGCCTCAAGATCATCATTAGATCTTCAAGATCCAAAGATTCACACTCCCAAGGTTGAAGATGACTTATAAAAAGTCCATGATTTGTCCAGAACTTCACCTCCATCAACAAGAATGTATCATAGTAAGAAACTTGGTGAAGAAGAAGAGAAAAAAAGAATCACGGTTCAAGAAGAACAGCCCATTCAAGCTAGAAGATGACCATTGCTTTACCTTGGGCAAGATGATCGGCCTTCCTCTTCTTCCTTAAGCTCCTAGGGTCGTCCACAAATCAAGATATGGTATGAGGGTCGAAATCTTTACTAGGAGGTGAAAGGAGAGGCTTTTGTAGTTGAAGCTCATGAGAGATACTATATGTGAGGTGTCATCGCCATATGTAAGTAGGTGACACGTGTTCATGCATGGCGGCTTCATGCAAACATGATTATCTTGACATGTAAAACTCTTTTATATAATCCAAATGTTAGGTATCGACCATTGGGTATCTTGCTTGACAAAATTTCTCAACCAATTCTCATCTCATGTGCAAATCGATACATCTTTTGTAAGGAACATAAAAAATGATATGCTTCACCTACTTAAGGTTCTTAGCCCATCATGACTATTTCCAAAAGTTTCCAAATTGATAGGGAACTTCCTCTATGGTTTATAAACTGATAGGCACCCCATATACCCTTCCTAAGTCGACACAACCTCATCTATGGTTCAAGATACTCTACACTCTTGAGTTCTTTCACTACCAAGAGTGCTATCACTCAACCAAGACTCAAACAAGGCGCCCCCTCATTTATATATCTTCTATATGTTACTAAGAGAGAGTAGGGACACTCTAGAGGTGGTAAATTGCATCTCAACCCCACATTTTGGGTAATTTGCAAGTTGCATCAAAACTTCCACATAAAACGCAAGCATCATCCATACAGGTTCAACTTGCAACTTAGGATTTCCACAAGGCGCCCCTTAGCATCATGATCTCTCTTATGATGATAAAGTACTAAGTTCACACCCATAATGTGACATATTGCAAGATAACCCCTTATCTTGGGTAAATTGCACTTTGGTCCAAAATAAGCAAACATTGCTCAAACAATATTCAATCATGATCAAACTTGAAACTTGAGCTCTCCTTTAGTCTTAATTACGTTTCTAAAGATTAAGAAAAGGTTTTAATCACCATAATTAGGAAAAATATTCTAGGGTTATCCCAAAACCTAGGTCAGGGGTGTTACACTCACCCCCACATATTGAAAAATATGTTCTCTGAGTTAAACTTGTTTCACCGTCCAGCAAGTGTTGACACTGAATGGATTTATGGAACAGGGAAAGCTACATGATTAGATTCCACTTGATAAATTAGACCAATTCAAGTGTTTTTTAGCATCAACAAAGTTTCAACGTACAAACCACAAACAAATTCTTCAAAAGAAAGGGGCATAATATTACAACAACAGACATCATCGTTTAAACTACAAACTAATTCCCCTCATCTCATAACACTATATCACTATCAACCACAAGGCTATCATCATCAACATTTTCTCATGGGATATCAATCCCTCATTCCAGTACCAGAGGATCTCACCTCAGCCAAGCACTAAGACTTTGCCAGATCCTAAGACCCATCACATCACACGTGTGATTTATTATTATCTCATCATGCATTATTGACTATATAGGCATTACCCATGCCAAGCATCACTGTTCTACATCACATATACATACTACATAAATCATTAGCTATTACATTTATCTTTATAACAAATTTAATATCATATAATTAGAGAGAGAATATGTTTCAACACATCATACACCTACAAGCAATACATCATAAGTTCTCTAATTTGGGATTAGGCTTCATGCTTATCCCATATTGGGTTCTCAAGCATCATTCTATCGCAAATCTATGATACATAATACCTCCCATAATTAGAGAGTATAAGGCTAAGAATTAGACAATGTAACCAAGTATGCACATTCACGTATTCATACTTCCCTTGTTCCCTTATCAAGGTTCATAGCCAATTTTTAATATTATTTAACCACCTTCAAAGTATTCATTGATTATAATACCCCATTAACTCACAAGGTTATAGTTATGTAATTAAGAGATAGTACAATATCATGCTATCTATTCATAGAAATTCAATAATATGACCTTCCTTTAGAATTAGGGTCAATACTCTTCACATATACCTGATTAGGGTTTTATCTCATGGTCACATCACCAAACCCTAATGACACCAATTCCCACCTTCTTGAAACTGTTTTAGGTTTGAACAACAATAGTTAGATATAATTAGATCATTGTTTATATGATTTCTACGCAAATGTTATCACCTTTTTTTCCAACAAGGCTTATCATCACCATCACACATACATACACACACACACACACACACACACATATATATATATATATGTATGTATGTATGTATGTATGTATGTATGTATGTATGTATATCTATTTCATAGTTGAGTCTTAACCTCACTTCACAAGTTAGGATTATATGAAAAGGAAATATCGTAGAAACTTTTTATGGATTATAAAATTTCATTAAGATGAGCACATGGGTCATACTCTTCCATGATTAAGGTTATCATATGGATATTCAACCATCAAACCCTAAATCCATTAGTTCCCACATTGTTGGATAGTTTAGGGCTAAGGTTTAGGAGAAGCAATTAAGAGTGATCATACATTATCCAAAATAACACTCTTCTATATTGTGCATTGCTCATATGTGTACATCATTGAGTATCCAAGCATACCCTTCAACCCTCATTATGTGATATCGGTTTCACCTCATCCACATGTTTCAGCTTGACTACATCATGGTATGTTGGGTTAACACATCTAGGTATGTCGGGTGAGCTCATCCAAGGTATCGGTTTAGACCCTCTTATAGTGTATCAGTTTAATGCTTATGGTGTGTATTGGTTTTCAACCTCTTGGGTCAACTTTAGTATATCAATTTCTCATGTCTAGGAGGATCCCGATCTCATAATCCTCATATATCAGCTGTAACGCCTGGGACCACTGCCCAAGGCTATAGTAGAGTTTCAAGAATGACGACTGGCTCCGCAGACCACCACAAGCCTTAACTGTGCACTTTTGCCTCACTCACACGTAAGCCAGGGTTAGCTTCCCGACTGGTCACCCATCCTAGTACTACTCCAAGCTGATCACACTTAACTATGGAGTTCTTTAGTGATGGGCTCTCAGAAAAGGAGGTGCACCTGGGTGATATCGGTAGTCCAATCATTCCTTTTAAGATCATTTTATCTGAGGCCTCAAATCCTAGGATGTTACAATCTCCCCCACTTTGACTCTTGAAGTCCTCATCAAGGCTCAACTATATGGCCTCATAATCTTTCCCCATTTCAGTGTAGACCCAAATGTCCCACGTACACCCAACTCCCGATCACGGCTACCAACGCAAGGGCGGCTCCATCAACTCAGATAGCCCTTTCCAACATGCCTAAACACTACCAGCGCATGGGTGGCTCCATCAACTCAGATATCCCTTTCCAACATGTGTGGACTGCATGGCTCAAAGACTAGCATGCCATAGGCCCATGTGGGCCCCACCTACTGGAGGAGAATTGGATCTGATACCATTTGTAATGCCTAGGCCCACTATCCAAGGATATAGTAGAGTTTCAAGAATGACGACTGGCCCCATAGACCACCACTAGCCTTAATTGTGCACTTTTTCCTCACTCACGTGCAAGCCGGGGTTTACTTCCTGACTGGTCACCCATCCTAGTACTACTCCAAGTTGTGCATGCTTAACTATGGAGTCTTTAGTGATGGGCTCCTGGAAAAGGAGGTGCACCTTGGTGATATGGGTAGTCCAATCATTCCTTTTAAGATCATTTTATCTGAGGCCTCAAATCTTGGGACGTTACATCATCCTGACCACATCGAGGTGTGTCAGGAAAGCTAACCTTCTGTGTATCAGGAAACCCTACTTGAAGTGTGAAGGGAAACACTAGGGGTGACGGGTTGTTAGGGTTAGGGATTCAGCAAGGCATCACAGTTCATTTACTCAAGGTGTATCGGGCAACCCTACGTGAAAGTGTGTCGACCTCTTGCTCAACCAAGGTCGTTACAACTTGACACTCAAAACAAACCAGCTCACAAGATACTACCCCGATCATGATGGGCTGACACCCGCAAAGCATATCGGTTTAGGCATCATATCGCTTGGCAAACATTTCGGTTTAGGCACTTCTAGGGCATGATGTTTTAGCTCCTTATAAAGGCATGTCAGTCTAGCCAACATATCAGTTTAACCTTCATATCAGTTTAGCATCCCCTAAGTCATGACGACTTGTCACATGGTGTGTTGGTTTGTTTCATCACAAGTCATGACGACCACTCACAACCTAGTACATGTGTGTCAACTTGGTCATCTTCAACCTTTGGAAACTCGGCCACAAGTCCATCTACTATCATGGAAAGAGAGAGAAAGACATGGGTAGTGACTTAAAAGAAATTCTTTCATCAAAACAATCCTTAACTCCATTACTAACTACTACCATGTATGAGATAAATGATCTTGAGATGAAACATAAGCATACAAAAAGTGATAATAACAAAGGAGGTTAAGAGTTATATAACCTGCCTAAGAGGGTCTCCATAAAGGGTTCAATATTCCATGATCAAAGCTCCAAAGCACGCATTCTCAAGGTGGAAGATAGCCCATCAAGATTCCCAACTCGATCTCAACATCACCTCAAGAAAGAATAAGAAGATGTCATGGTTATGATAGGTCAAGAAGAAAGGAAAAAAGGAGAGAACCACGCTATAGTCAACCTTCATCCAAGGTATGATCCATGGCTGAGAGAGGAAGAAGAAGATGAAGAAGAGATCTCAAAGAAATGGCCATAATAGAAACATAACTCACCAAGATGGTAGTTGAACAAGGAATCACCATGAGCAAGGAACTCGACCTCCTAAGATCCATGGGGACTTCCTCTAGATCCATAAGCTCCCAAACTCATACACCAAGAGGAGAGGAATAAGAATGGACAAAAAGGGTTTGATTGTGTCAAGAAAGAGGGGGTTATATACTTGAGGGAAGGAAGAGAGATAAAAAAGAGGTGCCATCACCTTAGGAGCTTAGGTGACACTTGTCCATGAAGAAGGGGCCACATGCAACAACATGCAAGACACGGTGATAAGATCTAGGCTATATCTCACCCTCTAGGTCTCCTTTCGAGGTCATGCCTAATATGACAAAACCCTACACTCTCACAAACTGATATGCCATAACCCCATACACTCACAAACTGATAGGGCACAACCCTACACACTCACAAACTGATAAAGCACACTCTACACACTCACAAACCGATAAAGTACAACCCTACACAACCATAAATGGATAAGGAACTACCCTGAACACTCACAAACTGATAGGGAACAACCCTACACACTCACAAACCGATAGGCAGCCTCTCTAAGGCTCTCTAACCCAAGATAACCTATCTAAGAGCAAAACACATCTCACTCATGGGTTCTATACATCACCAAGGATTCTACCAAACAACTAAGATCCAAACAGGGTGCCCATCTCTTCCTCTATCCTCTAGATGATGCCAAGATATGGAAGGAACAGTCTAGATATGGTAAATTGCATGTTAACCCTTCACTTTGGGTAAATTACAAATTACACCAAAACTAGCACATAAAGCACAAGCATCAACCATACAAGCTCAACTTGGAACTTAGGCTTTCTACAAAGCACCCCATAGCATCATTATATAATAACTATGGGAAAACTCATCATGTGACATATTTCAAGGTAACTCCTCATCTTGGGTAAATTACACTTTGGTCCAAAATAGGCAAATATTACTCAAACAACATTCAAATAGGGCCAAACTTGAAACATAAGTGTGTCACATGATTAAAGAACACATCGAAGGATTAGATTAAAGTTATAAGTGACTCACTTAAGAAAAACAAATAAAGTTAGCCCAAAATCTAGGTCAGGGTCCTTACACATGTTATCTCTTGTCTTTTGTTCTTGTTCCTCATTTGACACAACCTTGTTTTTCTCCTCTTACTGGTGACCCCAACCATCCAGGCCTAGGATTAGAGTGGCATAGAAGGAGCATGGAAGACCAATTTAGGTTTAGGATAAGGAGTATATGGCTTCCAATATGGACCTAACTCATGAAGATGTTGCTTGGAGACAAACTTGTTATGGTTTAGATTTCCCTGTACTAGATCCTTATGTTGTAATATCCATGTAAGCCTTACATGGGAGATGATGATGCACTTTTTTAAAATTGATAATAGTCACTATTTTTATTCCACTACTACACTTTGGTTGTTTTGAATACCATTAATTGATATTTGAAAATTTTACACCTATTTCGGCATACCTTTTGAGTCTGTTTGGAATGTATGTTTTATTCTTCAAATTTCAGTAGGGAGTGTATCCCCTCTGGGTCTAACTCCTTACATGTACCATCACAAACCAAGATATGTGCATTCAAACTTTGCTAGTTAATCCTTGTTTTAATCATTTCATTTGGTTTTTAAGGCTTATTGGGCTTATTTTGGGCATGAACTAGCTAGTTGAGTGGCCACTTTGACACATCACCGATTCCTTGTGGTTCCTTTTAGCCAATGAACATCCTTGAATCTTCATAATTGGATCTGACCCCCAATCTAATGGCTAGGAGGTCATATCCTTGCTTGGTCTGTACTGTAGCAGTTGATACAACAAGTTCCTTTTGCAACAAACAATAGGTGTCGATCTCGACCAATTGGAGCAATTGAAACCCTTTTCAAATTCATCCCAACCCCCTATTTCATTTCCCCATCTTTTTCCTCCGCATTCGACTTCATTTCACACATCCTATCTCCCTCTTTCTCCTTCTACTTCTACCTCCTATTCATGGTGTTGTCATGGATATCAAGTTTGGGCATTTTGTCCTCCTTGCTCCCCCACCTTATTTCTGATCTAAGATGGCCTCATGGGGTCATGGCACAGTTGGGCAAATTCTTTTCTAGTGCCATCATGGGCTGGTTCATGTTGCTTCTCGAGCTCTGACAAGCTCCTTCATGAATGTGTGGTGCTGCTAATGTGCTTCTGTCAGCACACACTCCTGAGGAGGAAGGTTTCCAGTCGTTGTATGGCAAGGGCGAGCCAATGATCCTATAGATCCGTCCAACCCACGCCACCATCTGCCACCCTTGCTAGGGTTAGGCTGGGCGGGTGGACCTTGACACATGAGCGACACGTAGGCATTAGGAGTCGGCCCAAGGATCCTAAAAGCAAGTAAACGTGCCCAATTCCTCCCCTTTCTCACCCTCAAATTGATATCCATTGGTCTAGATTTTTCCTAAGGTAAAAACTTTGAAAAGTCATATCTTTATGATCCTAGCTCCAAAATAGGACTTCTAATATATCATTTTGATTAAGAAAAAAATACTAATTAGTTGAAAATACTTTCATAGTCTGTTTATGCTCATATGCCCACTAAAGTCTCAAAATACATGCTTTTAAAGTCATTTTAAGATGTTGTGTGCTATTAAATACATGATCTTTATATTTATTGCCCTCAACACTTGATGTTATCCTAATATAAACATCTTTAACCTCTTTGTACACCAATATCTAATTTTATCAATAGTTGTACTCCAAATGATCTTATGTTCATAACCTAACATGAGAACATACAATGGCAAGATGTTAAAAGAGTTCAACAGGAGGGATTCAATGAGAGAGAGTCTAGATTAGTCTCTCATGAAACCTATATTCCAATTATTGTGAAGAATGGAAATGACATGAGTGAGATGCCATATGCGGTAGCAAAGGATCCATTATGAATGCTATAAATGTACTTATCCCATATAATCTTGTATGTATTGAACATGACAAGATGATATTAGTTTCCAATAAGGGTTATTGGAATTTCATTTAAAGACATCCATTAGTACTTGTGAATTACTTAAGGATAAGTTGCTAGTTAATAGCAACAAAGAAGAGTTGGGTGTAAAGGGTTACACAAATGCAAGCTTCCAGAATGACAAAAGTGATCAAAATAAAATATGTTTAATAATAAGAAACAATTGTGAGTTGGAAGGGTTCTGTGTTATAGGTCATTGATTCTATTCTACAATAGAAGTCGAGTGTCCTAGTATCACAAATGTTGGAGTGGATACTATATGGATCGAGAAGTTCATATAGATGAACTTAAAGATGTTTCAAATCATTGATGACCCAGTGGAGATAATGTGACAACAATGGAGCTATTATTTAGGCAAGGAATATCAGATACCATATTACGACCGTTTCATCTCACTTGAGAAATCATACAATGAAGAAATGAGGAACATGCAATATACTGACTATAGCAAAATGTTGCTAACCAGGTGGATTGGCACTTGTGTAGAATAATCATGGTGGACATGTTTAGATCACTAAGAATTTTATTTTTGGGTGATTGGCTATAATTGCAAGTGGGAGTTTGTTGGTAAGGTATGCCCAGAGAGCCAATCATATGATGATTGACATGACATATACCATAAAGGATTTGGTTAATAAAAATAAATACAAGCTTCCAATTCATTCTGTCTCACTTAGTTATGAGATAATGATAAAAAATTGTGAATGTATAGAGAATGACAATACTCAATGACGTATGTCCTCAAGTACGTGACTTGAACAATGAGATCATACATATGCTAAGAGTATGTAGATTCTTATTTTGTCCCTAGTTGGTTGTTACTATGGAAGGTAGATATACATCAATAACACTTAAAGACTAGAGTATGGGTTGGTTGATGATAGAATATCATTATTCATGATATGGTATATCAAACCAAGCACACAAATACTTGTTATGGAACGATGTATCTTACAAACACACATTGAGAGTTACACATGGAAACCATAATTGGTGTTCAAGGTCATCTATCATAGTGAAGGTGGTGATTGTGATTCTTAGACATGAAGTCACTACACTCATCACATGTTGTTTGATATACTTTGAATTCATCAAATGTAAACCTAAATAAGGATTGCCATAAAGGTGATGATTGGGTAGTTGTGACACTTGGGGACTGATTGTAAGTGATGTAGATGGGATTTGTCCCTCCCATTGGAGTTTGATATCATGGCCACTTGATAAGGGATATTAAGAAACACATGCACACACATATGTGAATCAATATATGGTATCGAGGTCACATATATGTTAGACAGTCTACTCTTGGTTCAAGGAACAGAGATTGAACATTGAGAGGATGATGTTTCCATGCCTTGAGTTCATTCTGGATATCAGAGAGAAAGGAATTATACAATCACTATAACACCTTACACAAATTGTAGGTTGAAGTTGTTCTCCAACTTTCCATTCACTAGGGTAGCATTGATGTGCTACTAGACACCATTCTTTGCTTGTGATGTCATAAGCTAGTTATGGACATTCACTGCCAATGTGATATGAGACATATAGGGTCACACGCATACTAACTCATATAGAAGAGGAGTTTAATCATGAATAATGATTGGATTGATTACTAAAGTGTTTAGGTACTCAATTCAAGCAATAAATCAACTGACTGGACTACCAGCCAATTGACTCAAGTGTTAATATGGTCATTCAGAGTGTCAGGTTGATTAGAATTGGATTGGTTGAGTTCTGCACAAATTGGGACACCAACTGATCTACTCATTGAGTGAACCGATCAACTTAGGTTGGGTGAGACAACTTGTTCACCTTGTGAACCGATCAACTCGTTCATGCCAAGTGAAGGTTCTGATGACTTTCTCGAATTCATGAGGAAAGTTGATCATTTGACTTATTCAATTGGATTGGTACAAAGAATTAATGTTTAAAATTAATTGGAAATGAATTTCCAATTCATATGCTATTGGGAAACATGGAAAAATGATTGATTCAAGGTGTAAACTGATTGACTCACATGTGAACCAACCGATTTGGTCGCCAATGACCGGTTCAAGACTCGCAGGTTGTGAAAATACATAATATTCTGGTCCCTTCCACTCCCTCATAGATTGGGAACCCAAACCCTAACCCCTCCTATAAATAGAGGGGTACTGGGGGCTTCCCAGAACACAACTCAATTATCCTAAAAATTGTTATCCTCTCTGGTTGTGGTAACCAATAGAGAGCCTGAGCAAGTCCTACCCACTAAAGGGAGGGATAGTAAGGGAGAAACATTTGTGGGAGAGTAAGTGGGTGACTAGTACACCAACGTGAGGGACAACTCCTTCCTGTCTATTCTATGAGAATGACATGAGTTCTAGTTGGTTTGTGTGGACTTCACTATAGGATATGAGGCATTTTCCCCTCGCTAGGAGGGTAATGTCAGATTATAGTTGCATGGCGAGACTAATGGATCTGTCGCAGATGTTGTTCCAATTTGATTTCTATGGTAAAGACCAGGAGTTGCATTGACACCGTCCAAGAGCAGCTAGATTATAGTTGTATGGCAACGAGTTGTAGCCACTGGACTTTCTCTAGGACTAGGTATAAACTTGTTAAACTATCCTTTCCATTGCATAGTTATTGACGCGATCTTGCTGTGCTAGAAATACAGATAGATAATTTTTTGTTCCCGTTGCCTTCTCTGGTACCCGTATTTCCCAATAGGTTTAGTTCTAGTTATTCCATCTGCATGATATTCAATGTATGTGATACTCCATTAATGTATGAATTAGAAACTGAGACTTTTTCTCATGTGGTTTTTAGATGAACTTCGGGGTGTTACAATTTAATATCAAAGAGATATCATAATTGGATACTAGGAACTTTCTTAATTATTCTTATATAGTTAATATATTATTTTTGGTCATCACTAAGACTATATTTGATGAAAAAAACAAGTTTCCCATAGAAGAGGCATATTTTTGCCAATTAATTTTTAGGTACACATGTTTTTATTTCCAAATGAATTAAAATGATAACAAATATCAATTAAAGTAATTATTGAGATTTGTTAACAAAACTCAAAACTAGAATAGGTTTGGAAATGAATATGGGTGTAACCATAGTCAAATATGACAAAGAGGCATTTAAGGTCACACTAGAGTTTGAAAAATTACAAGGGATGTCCAGATAGGTAGAGCCGATTCAATACAATACTTAACATATTTTACTAACCACTAGAATTATGACTAGATCTATGATCAAATATCAAGATGAGATTCAATAAGCACTATGATTGATAATAACTAAATGAATAAGTCAAAAGCAGTCCCAATGTCTTATGGTTAGGTGTCATAATCACAATTTGTACATCAAACTCCTACAATGGGAATGATATTGAGAATAACAAACATCAACATAATGGATTTTCCACTATGGAGTTTGATAAAGCACCTTGATTTAATGTTTATTTGAGAAACCCCAACCTAGATTATGGTCCCCCTACCTAAAATGAGGTGTAAACCCTAGACTAACACCACTTATTATCCCCAATCACGCCCCATATTGTTGGCCTCTTTAGTCCAACTCCCCTCTTATAGAGACATGGGATAACCGCGACACCTACCAGGCATGTCGTTAACCTTGGAGGAGTCAGAACCCATTATGAAATAGTCATTATTTTGCCTATTCAAAATCCTAAAAGACCCAAAAATAGGGGGAACACCATACTTGTGTCCCATATTCTCTCCATTTGAATGGTCAACATGACATAATTAAATGTACATGAGGTTACATACCTAAATCATTTGAGTCATGATTAGATGCACACCTCTGGGATCAAACACACATGGGATCTTATGATATTTATAAGGGAACCAAACTAACACACCCACTTAGACTAAAACATAACCCTCAAGTGTTGGTATGTATGCCCTACAAACTAATCATGGGATGATTGATGGGATACATTAAGATTTATTTGATAAAAATCAAAGGCAATCTTCCAATTCATTCTGGTTCAGTCAGTTATGAGATAATGACAAAACAGACTGAATGTCTAGAGAATGACAATACTCAATGACGTATGCCTTCAGGTTAAGGGCCTGAATGATGAGATCATATGGATGCTAAGAGTTTGTACATTCTAATTATGTCCCTAGTCAGATGTCATTGTGGAAGGTTGATAGACAACAATGACACACAAGACTAGATTGTGTGTTGGTTGATGATAGAATCTCACTAGTCATGATATAGTGATATCAAACCAAGCACATAGGTACTTGTTAGAGAACAAGTGTATCGGAAAGACCCACCATGAGAGTGACACATGGAACCATGACTTGGTAGTCACAGTCATCTCTCATAGTGATGGTGGTGAATGTGATTTTTGACCTGAAATCACTACACTCAACACATGTCGTTGGGTACACTTTGACATCATCAAATGCAGTCATGAAATATAGATTGTTATAAAGGTGATGATTGGGTGACTTTGACACATGGGGCTTTTGAGGGGTGAGTGATAGATATGGGATTTGCCCCTCCTGAGGGAGTTTGATGTCCATGGCCACTTGAAGTGTAGGACTGAGAAAGGCATGCACATGCATGTGTGAATCAATATGTGATATTAATGTCACACATATGTCATCCCGTCTGATCTAAGATCAAGGAAGTGAATGAACATTGAAAGTATGACTATTCCATGTCTTGAGTTCATTCAGGATATCAGTGACAAAGGAATTATACATTCATTGTAACACCAGTCATGGATTGTAGGATTGAAGGTTGTTCTCCAACTTTCCTTTTCACTTGGGTAGCACTGATGTGCGACTAGGCACCGCTCTTTTCTTGTGAAGTCATAAGTGTTATGGACTTTCATTGCCAACGTGAAATGGGCCTGTAGGGTCACACACATAGGATTTAACCTGGAAGAGGAGTTTATCCATGAATGCTATTTAGATTGTTTACTAAATGTGTTTAGTAGTTCAACTAAACATTCAATCAATTGATTTGACTCAGAATCACCAAGTTCAAGTGTTGGACTAACTGATTTTTGGGTGTCAGATTGATTGAGAATTGCATTGACCAATTTCTGTACAACCTGGACTGCCAACTGACCAGTTCAAATTGTTGAACCAATCGGCTCAGGGTCAATTGAGAAGACCAGTTCAAGTGTTGAACTGATCAGTTCAGCTGGACCAAATGAGCCAGTTTGGGAAAGTTAGGTTGGTGAGAAAATATTTTTGTTTCACTTGTACATTTCTATTAGGACAAGTATTGATCTTTGGATTAATTGAAAACAAAAAGAAGAAAGTCAATTGGGAACTGCCTTGGGAGTGAAACGACCGGTTCATGAATGAACTGATCGGTTCATGAATGAACCGATCGGTTCATCTCCCCAAACGACCGGTTCATGAGATGAACCGATTGAATCAGTCCCCAAACAATCGATTCATTTGTGAAACGACCGGTTCACCTGCCGTAGTGTATCATTTCGTGGAAATTCCAGACCCTTCTACTCTCACTTTAGTCCCGCATTACCCGAGGCTGAGAACCCTGACCCTGAACCATCCTATATATAGAGGGGTATTGGGGGCTTCTCAATAATAGCTCAGAAAACACCAGTTGCTATGCAAAGTTGTCCTCTCTAGTTGTGAACTAGGAAAGACCGAGCAGGTGCTACTTGACTAGGGAGGCACAACAAGGGAAAGACAATTGTAGGACAATAACTGGTGGCAGGAGAGCACATCGGTGACTAGTACGCCAACAGAAGGGGACGACTCCTTCCAGTGTCCTGTAGGACAAGACAACTGGAGTTTCCGATGGTCCGTGTGGACTGCTACAGAGGCGGGAGATTTCTTCCACTCAGAGGATAGCCATCAATCCGTCAGTCTGGGTGCAACCAGGAGCTGCACAGACACCGTCCAAGACGGAGGTGAAGACCGCGCTAGCCATAAGGTAACATCGCCGAGCAAGCCTCGGGACAAGGTACGCCTCTACAAACCATCCTTCCTATCGTATAGATGTTGACGAGATCTCTTTGGGTTCTGGGTTTGGGGGAAAATTTTTGTTTCCGCTGCCATATCTGCCTCCCCTATAACACAACAGTAGTATCAGAGCCACGTCAACATTCTATACTTTAGGATAATTGATGTGATCAATTTTTTGGTTTGTCACCTTTTATTTATTGCATATGATGTGAATAATTAATTAGCATTATGCATGTCCAATATAAATCCACAAAAACCCTATATATACATATATGATATGGTATATAAATGCATTTGATATGTGTCACCCTTAAATGGCATCTGTGGTGATTGTAGCATGATTGTGGCCATAAACCCTAAATCTGTGTGTGGTTTATTGTTGTTGCTTGCATCTCAGTCTGCACACCGATTCCCTACCTCCTATTCCTGATGTAACTCAAGATAACTCGAGATTCTTTCCTACCTTTTCTCCCCCCGAATGTAACTCGGGGTTTCCCAACACAATTGTGAATAGGATTAGTTTATTGCCTGTTATGACAAAGAACGATAGACACCTAGAGGATCAAGACAATCATCTTGGGTATGAGATGATTGACTGGTGGACCAAGGCATCAAGTTCCTGGAGCAAGAAGAGCGGGTGGCAACCCAAGGAGATGCACTACGACCAGTGAACCAATCGACTGGAGGTACCAATCGATCAGTTGGTGGCACCCAACTGACTGGCCTGATGGTGAGCCGATCAATCATGGAGATGAGTTGATCAAACCCATAATGGCAAATCACAAAGTTCATCTTGTACATGTTGTATGTGATGTGGACCTAGATGACCATGATTCCTCTTGGCTTGAGGAATCACATTAGGATGGCCATAATAATTGCCTTTTATAGTTTTGCATGTTTTCTGTGGGATATAGCATGTATATGATACATACTATATATTTTGGTGATTGGATATGTATATGTACCTATAAAACCAAATCCCTCAATAAATATTAAGTTTTAGATGCCTTCCAAATGCAACACATGTGAAAAGCTTGATCGACCAAGTGTGGGCATGTCCTAGCATGGTGCACCGTCTATCTCGTGGAAGCGTGAAGGATGGGTATGTGGGTCTGCCCTAGCAGGGTGCATATTCATCATGTTGGCGTTGGGTCAGACTTAACAAGGTGACCTAGATAGGATCTAGAACCTTGAGGCATGGAGGTGATCATGGCAAGGAGTTATGCATGACAACTTTCAAGAGTTTCATATGATGTAATTAGTAAGAGTTGCCTACTTGGAAGATCTAAGTTGTGGGTGACAGCCCTAGCTGGTCCATGACTGAGAGGATTTCAAGATCTTGACCCACTAGAAGGTTGTACGCTGCAATCTTCCAAATTGATGGTGAGGGCTATCAATTTGAACAAAAATAGTGGGAGCGATAATTAATTAAAGTCCTAATTATATCGTCAAAATTTGAAATCAATCAAATTAAAGTCAAAAGAGTTTTGGACTAAAATTGCAAATTTCCTTTTTGTACAATAAATGGCTAATAAACAATAATCACTTTCTTTGCGATTGGTCCTTGAGACAGGCAAACTAAATGGGAATAATTCCACGACTGGTTAGGACATTGAGAAGTGTTCTCAATCGAAGAGCGAAAGCTGTAAGTCCTAGTTATACCAGAACCAGATGAACTCGCTCCCACCACACCAAAGGCTGAAAGGGATGCTTACTGGAAGCATTCTGAGGATGCCATTGATGTGTAGTGCTTGAATGTTGTATTCTCTGAACTATGAGTTGTAGAGACAACATGAGACATATGATGTCTCCAAGGCACTGTCCTACTATGTCATGACAGAAGGAGTATCAGTTGGTTCTCACACACTCAATGTGATTGGGTATGTGGAAAACCTGACTAGACTGGGATTCCCTCTGAGTTAAGAGTTGGCTACTAGTATGATACTACAAATGTTGCAAGAATCATATAGTTCATGATGAACTACAACATGAACAACTTTGACAAGCCATTGACAAAGTTGTTGGACATGTTGAGGACAATAGAGGCGTAGATGAAGAAAGACAAACCCTAATCTTTGATGTGATCAATGAAGAATAAATCTTAAAGGCAAGGTCAAGGGCAAGAAAAAGAAGTGTTATGATGCTAGCTAGCAACCCAAACAATCTTCAGCCTCAAGGCATATGGGAAGGGTGAATGAGGGAGGAGAAATTGCCCTCTATATCCGGAAGAACAAAAGAATATGAAAGGAGGGGATAGAGATCATCACCGTAGGTATCATGAAATGAACTTTTCTTTATCTAAGGTATATGATACCAAGATGAAGATCTGACATATATGATATGCAAGATCTAAAAAGAAGTGATGGCCTTTGTGAAAGGACCAATAAAGGAGTACTCATCATTGGAGCAAGTGTTGCTGCCATAGATAGGAGTTCCTTTCAGTTTATTTCAGCCTAAAGGGCACGAAATAGAGTTGAGAAATTCTATTTGAATTTGCTAATAGAAACACTTTATTGTTGCATCTTGTAGTGACAAGATGGCTATCAATTGGTAAAAGTAATAATTCTTGATGTGATCAATGAATGAGATACTTAAACCAAATGTTTGAGAACCTTATGAGTGATTATGATAGTGTATCATAGAGAACTCATGATTAAGGCATAGTGATGTCTAAATCAAAAGGAGTCATACTCTAAGGAGTTAGAGGATGATTATCAAATAACTAAATTCTTCTTAAATAAATAATACCTTTCACTAATAAAGGATATTAAGAATCACAACGTGTTGTGAGTTCTCAAATTCCTTAACAGATACACCTCAAATATCTATATGATGAGTTTTTCATATGATGAGTCCACACTCTAGATGATATTGAAGAACCAAATTTTGAGTTATGGTTTATGACCATAAGATCCTAGATGCCTACCATGTGAACCATAAGGTATGACCTTGATGGTAGCACCCATTGGGATAAAACCCATAAGTGCATATAAGTCTTAAGCGTTAAGACACATGTATTACATTTTGAGAAGGATCATGCTTGTTGATTGCAACTTAATGACTAAGAGATTTGCCATACGGATACTAAAACCGCATTCCTGTGAGGAATAAAACAAGGATGTGTATGTGACACAGCCTATAAGGTTTATGAATCCATTAATGTAAATGAATTCTATAAGTTACAATGGACTAATCAATGTGATTGATTGAGTACAAGCAACTCAGAACTGGGATCTTTACTTTGATAATATAGTCAAAGGGTTTGACTGATATAACAAAGATAAAGAGATTTGTGATTTAGTGGGAGTGTATATGCATTCCACATGTTGATGAGGAATGAGATGTTCTAGAATGGAATCTTTTGTGGAAATTATCATTAGGGAAGATAGAGACGTTTCCTATGTGATAGGAATGGAGACCTATAGAGATAGTTCTTGAAAACCTCTTGACCTGGAAAAGAGAGAGCGTACATTGGCAATCAGTACTGAAGATTTTAGTATACATAGATTCATTGGGAGAAAACGTGTTCATGTTACATGGAGTTAGTATCCCTGAGCCAAGTGTCCCAATTCTAGTGAAGAATGGGAACACAAAGAATAGACGTGAGACATGCAATGAGGCTAAAGGTTAGCAAAGGAATATTGGATCGCATATTACGACAACTCCATCTCATACGTATGACGTACATCGAAGAGATGTGAGACATGCAATAATACTGACTTAGGAAAAGTGTTGCCATAACTCACTACGTTAGCACTAGAGTACTAGAACATGTGGGACATGTTTGGAAATCACTAAGAATATGATTCAAGGGTGATTGGCTCGCAATTCAAGTGGGAGTCTGTTGGTATGTTTGCCCTGAGAGTCAATCATGGGATGATTGGTAGGATACATTAATATTGATTTGATAAACATCAAAGGCATGCTTCCAATTCATTCTGGTTCAGTCAGTTATGAGATAATGACAGAACATATTGATTGTCTAGAGAATGACAACACTCAATGACGTATGCCTTCAGGTTAACCACCTGAATGATGAGATCATACAGATGCTAAGAGTTTGTACATTCTTTTTATATCCCTAGTCAAATGTCATTGTGGAAGGTTGATAGACAACAATGACACACAAGACTAGATTGTGTGTGTTGTTGATGATAGAATCTCATTAGACATGATATAGTGATATCAAACCAAGAACATAGGTACTTGTTAGAGAACAACTGTATCAGACAGACCCACCGTGAGAGTGACACATGGAACCATGACTTGGTAGTCATAGTCAACTCTCACAGTGATGGTGGTGAGTGTGATTCTTTGACCTAAAATCACTACACTCAACACATGTTGTTGGGTACACTTTGACATCATCAAACACAGTCCTAAAATATAGATTGTTATAAAGGTAATGATTGGGTGACTTTGACACATGGGGCTTTTGAGGGGTGAGTGATAGATATGAGACTTGTCCCTCCTGAGGGAGTTTTATGTCCATGGTTACTTGATGAGTAGGAATAAGAAAGGCATGCACATGCATGTGAGAATCAATATGTGAATTGATGTCACACATATCTCATCCAGTCTTCTCTAAGATCAAGGAAGTGAATGAACATTGAAAGGATGACTGTTCCATACCTTGAGTTCATTTGGGATATCAGTGACAAAGGAATTATACATTCACTATAACACTAGTCATGGATTGTAGGATTGAAATTTGTTCTCCAACTTTCCTTTTCACTTGGGTAGCACTGATGTGCGACTAGGCACCACTCTTTGCTTGTGAAGTCATAAGTGTTATGGACTTTCATTGCCAACGTGAAATGGGCCTGTAGGGTCACACACATAGGATTTAACCTGGAAGAGGATTTTATCCACGAATGATGTTTAGATTGTTTACTAAATGTGTTTAGTAGTTTAATTAAACATTCAATCAATTGACTTGACTCAGAATCACCAAGTTCAAGTGTTGAACTAACTGATTTGGGTGTCAGATTGATTGAGAACTGCATTGACTGATTTCTGCACAACCTGGACTGCCAACAGACCGGTTCAAACTGCTGAACCGATCGGGTCAGGGTCAAGTGAAATGACCGGTTCCAGTGTTGAATCGATTGGTTCAGCTGGACCAAATGAGCCAGTTTGGAAAAGTTAGGTTGGTGAGAAAATATTTTCATTTCACTTGTACAATTCGATTGTGACAAGTATTGATCTTTGGATTAATTGGAAACAGAAAGAAGAAAGTCAATTGGGAACTATCCTGGGAAGTGAAATGACCGGTTCATGAATGAACCAATTGGTCCAGCTCCCCAAATGATCGGTTCATGAGATGAACTGATCGGATCAGTCCTCAAACAATTGGTTCATTTGTGAAATGACAGGTTCACCTGCTGTAGTGTATCAATTTGTGGAAATTCTGGACCCTTCTACTCCCGCTTTAGTCCCGCATTGCTCGGGGTTGAGAACCCTGACCCTGACCCCTCCTATATATAGAGGGGTATTGGGGGCTTCTCAAGAATAGCTCAGACAACACCAGTTGCTCTGCAAAGTTGTCCTCTCTAGTTGTGAACTAGGAGAGACCGAGCAGGTGCTACCCGACTGGGAAGGCACAACGAGGGAAAGACAACTGCAAGATGACAATTGGTGGCGGGATAGCACGTCGGTGACTAGTACGCTGATAGAAGGGGATGACTCCTTCCAGTGTCCTGTAGGACAGGACGACTGGAGTTCCCAGTGGTCTGCGTAGACTACTACAGAGGTGGGAGATTTCTGCCGCTCGGAGGACAGCCATCAATATGTCAGTCTGGGTGTGACCAGGAGCTGTACAAACACCTCCAAGACCAGAGGTGAAGACCGCGCTAGCCGTGAGGTAACGTCACTGAGCAAGACTCGGGACAAGGTACGCCTCTACAAACCATCCTTCCTACCGTATAGATGTTGATGAGATCTCTTTGGGTTCAGGATTTGGGGAGAAAAGTTTTGTTTCGGCTACCATATCTGCCTCCCCTGAAACCCAACATCAAGTTCATAGGGTCGTGCTATAGTATAGGGAAGCGAAAACAATAGGGTTGATCCATAGAGATAGAGGAACACTAGAGCTCAGTTAGATTAATCTATGTTCCTAAGTGGAGTCTAAGGTTCAATGGTTAGACTGAGGGTTTATTTGTTAAATTAAGTTGGACAAGCAAGAAAGTAAAAGAGGACAATCAACCAAAACCTATGTTAATTCTAAAGAAGTTAATTCTAAGAAGAAAAAAAGCAAGTAAGTAAGCAAGAGAAATTTAGACTAGAGAAGCAAAGAAAGAGCTAACTAACAACCTAGAAGTTACAACTAGTTGAGATAAAAAAGACGCTACACTAAACTAACAATTAGCAAACTAGGAAAGGCAAGGAGCAAAATTACCACTAGATAAACAAAGAAAGCACAAAATGGACACTAACTACCCTAGAAAGATTCAACTACCAAGAACAAGGAAATTCTCTAAGAAGCAATTGAAACATGAAAATAAGAAATCATGAGCTAAAAAGGAAGCTAATTGGGATTTTAAACAAGTTATTGAGGTGTGGGTCGTTTGGGGATGTTACTAGAATCCAAGTTGAGGGGTGTTATAACATGAAAACTCTATCCATTCATTCTAGGATGTTAAACCAAACAATAAGACAAATTCATAGAATTGCCTTAAGCTACTAGTTTAATAGGTGGTATAAGGTGTGTAAAAGGGAACTACACCCTTCCACACCCTATCCAACCTTACGAGGCTCAATTAGACTAGGTTTTAATGAAATTCTATAGGAGAAAGTCTAAGTTTCTAGAGTAGGTGTCCCTAGGGAAATTGGGAGTCAAGGGTAGGAATAGAGAGTGGAGATGAGGATGTTTTGCCTCATATCACTCACCATCTAGACTTTAGGAAACTCGTAGACAATTGTACTAAGCACTCCTACACTAGCTACTTAAATCTACCACTTAGAAGTTGAAGAGGGGATATGTATGTGCAAAGATAGGCTGCTAGATAGGAATCCACTAGTTGGACCTAGGAGCAACTCCTAAATTTTCCTCATACAAGCCATTATCTCCTAGGAACAATCCCTAAATTAGTCTAAGTGATTTCAAGCATAAATCAACATGCAATCCCTGATTTTAGCACAAATCACAAGAACAAGCATGTGAAATAAGATAAAAGTAGAAGACAAGCATCATAAAATGAATATAAAGAGTTTACAAGTTATTTCCTCCCATCATGGTACCAGAGTAACATTCTTACCCCCAAACATCTCACCAGAAAGGGATTAACTACACATAAAAGAAGAAAAGAAGAAAGAAGAAGAAGTCATAGAGGAGTAGGGGGCTAGAGAAGGTGGTGAAAACTCCTCCTTCATCACCTCCTATCTGCTAGAGCATGGAATTCTTCTCCCAATATGGATGGATGGAATGGAATGCTGGTGGATGATGGTCAAAACTCTAGAAAACTAGGGTGTTTGAGGTGGAAGAAGGTAATAATGAAGTGGATGTAGGTGGGAGTAGGTGTGAGCTCCTTAATGCTCAAGGTAGGTGGAAATGAATATTGGGGGGTGTAACCTAGTTCTACATCTGTGACCGAGGTATATATAGGTGGTAGGGAAGCATTAGGTTAAGTGGGGCTAATATGGGAAAAACAATGAAAAGAAAACTAGATTGTGGATGGTAACAAATTCATGCTGGGTAGCATGGTTGTGGTCGGTAGTGGGTGGAACGATTGTTCTAGGAGGGAATGGTTATGCTAGGGAAGGGAAAATGTTGGGCTGAAAATGGGAAAATGGACACTGGTAGCATGTTCGTGCAAGGTATTATGATCGTGGTGGGAGCTGAGTAGAATGTCCATGATAGGTATCATGACCATGGTGGATGAGGTATGGATTTGTCCATTCTCTCTAGTAGAGGAATTTTGACATTGGCTGGCACAATCATGCTAGGGTCTTCTTGGCATAACAATGCTGGATGGAACGACCATGGTGCTGAGGTTGTTGTAGCTTGTCCAAGTCTATGATCCACTCTAATTTTTTATTAAGAAGCTTTTTGAATCTCTCCCATGTGTTGTGGAACTGCTCGTTCTTCCTCTATTTGAAGGAGGTAACTTGCCTTCTCATTTGGGTCATCTTGGCTATGGGGTCGAACTTTTTCAAGAAATCATTCTTCACATCCTCCCAAGTCACCAACTCTGACTTAGATAGGTACCACTCCTTTGCCTTTTCCTTTAGTGAGAAAGGAACAAAGTCCACCTTGTGGAATCATCAATAGAAGCTAGGGAGGGGAAAGTAGAACACATATCCAAGAAGGAATCTATGTGGTGGCGTAGGTTCTCATTTTCTAGCTCGTAGAAGGTGGGTTGGAGCTCAAGAAGAGTAGGGGGAATGGAGAACTGCTGGCTTGGAATCTGATCCACCCTTGTGGAAATTCGAGGTGTAATTTCCAGGCATGAAATAGTTATGAAGTGGCTTGGGCGGTGGAACCTCTCCAAGGATGCATTCCTCCTCCTCGTTGTAGTGACCATCCCTATCTCCCTTTTGGGCTTCTTGATGTTGTCTGTGTTGGTGTTGAAGTTGCCTTATACCTATCTCAAATCCTTTGGAACCTAGTCAGAAGAAAGAGAAGGATCCTAAATAATGCACAGTTGTCACCTGCACAAAGAAAAAACAAGAAACATCTGATAAGTTAGATTACAGGTATAAAAAAATAAACAAAGAATAAAGAATACCAATGATGAGGGAAGTAGGAAAAGAAAAGCTACACTAACTACCTAGGTTGAGCACCACTCTCCTCAACAATGACATCAGAAAGCTTGGTGCATCTTTCCTCGACCTAAAGGTTACACACCTAAATTAGATGCACACCTTAGAGCTCGAAAATACTTAAGATCTTTCAATACTTATAAGGGACATAAAGTAACACACCCAATTAGACTAACACACTAACCCACAAGCCCATAGGGTCATTTTATAGTATAGACAAGCATAATGAATAGGGTCGATCCACGAGGAGAGAGAGGACACTAGATATAATTTATATTAAGCTAGGTTCCTAAACCAGAGTCTACGGTTCAAGGGTTTGATTGGTAATTTATTTTTGTATCCAACGTGTTGCTTTGAGTATTGATATTCAAATATTTACAAAACATGGGAAGGAAAGAAACTGAAAATACTCTTTTCAAATATTTGAAACACTAACTATTCTCAACCAAACTCTATCTAAACTACTAGCAAAATCATCAAAAACTCTGTGATTCCTTTCCTCCCAAATGTGGAAAAGGATAGAGCAAAGCATCAACTTATTAGAACCCCCAAAACACAGAAAATCATGATCTTCAGAAGGAGTAGTCCCATAAGTCTAACATAACTTCTCCCACAAACCTTTAACTAACATACAATCATAGAAAAAATGAACTCTAATTTCCTCAACATCTCCACACAATGAACATCTCGATGCTAAGGAATATCCAAAACACTTAAGAACATCCACAATTACCAACCTATTCAAAAGGAACTTCTAGAGAAAGATGGAAATCTTCCTAGGTAAACTCTTGGGCCAAATCCATTTCCCCCAAGTGACTTTAGGACATTTCAACCTAAAAATCTCCCATATTTCTCTTCTTGAGATGAAATGCTTTCCATTGAAAATTATAAGATCCTCAATATTAGAATTAGGAGAAGGAAGACTCTCTAAGAATTCTTGAACTTTCCCAACTCCTCTAACATCCACGATCTTCCAAGTTTAAGAAACCACACAAGCGTTGACTTTAGATTTCAGCCCACCCTTTAATCTGAACACCATTTAATGATTTACATGGTCTAACAAAATAGATTTACTAGGGAACCAATGGTCGAAGCATAGCAACAAGGAATCTCCTTTGTCCATTTTGAAATGAACTAAAGAGATAAGATTAGTTGTGTTGTTCAGGATCCTCTTCCACATCCAAGAACAAGAGAATTTTGGTTCTATAGACCAAACCATGGAACCTTGAATACATCTTTCATGTTTCCATTTCACCCAAGGAGTATTCTTCTTAGTAGTAATATCCCAAAGATTTATTATAGACCACCTTGAATCCAATCTTTAATGTGTTTGATACCAAGACCACATTCCACCCTTGGCCTATAGATATTATCCTAGGAAACAGAGTGCAACTCTTCTATCTTCAGCATACACCCCTCCCCAAATAAATAAATAAATAAATGAACCTCCTCATAATCTTCTCAAGCTCATCAGTTGCTGCAACAAGAAGAGGAAAAGTTGATGTCCAAACATATGATAAGAAACCAAAGGGGAAATAGTGAGTTCCACTCTACCAACCATACTTAATAGAATACCCTTCCAATCATCCAACTTCATTTTCAACTTATCAATAACAGGTGAACACAGTTTCTTAGTGAGCCTTCCAGTTAACAAATGAAGACCCAAATACTTCATATGAAAACTAGACAAAGGAATACTCCATGAATCCAAACAAGGGGAATTTACATTCTTACTTATAGAAAGTTGACTTTTACTGCTATTCAATTTAAGGCCAGAAAGTATCTCAAAGGAATGGAGAACACTAAGAATATTATTATAATTCATCTCATCAGCTTTCAAGAAAACCATTAGGTCACAAGAAAAAATAATTAAGGTGGGAGTTAAATATCCCTTATTGACCTAAGAATTAATCATCATAGACAGGCCCTGCATAACAATAGAAAATAATTAAGGTGATAAAGGATCACCCTACCTTACTCCATTAGTTGTAGAAAAGGGTCTTGAAGGAATTCCATTGAAAAAGACTTGAGATGAAGCTGAAGTGAAGCAAGTATCAACCCATCCAATCCAACATTGAGGCAAACCCATTGTATTAAGCATAGTAAGAATAAAGTTCCTATTAACCTTGTCAAAAGCCTTGGATAAATCAACTTTAACTCACATTCTAGGAGAACCATGTGAATGATTAAAAGAACTCAACATCTCATTACCAAGTAGAATGACATCTCCAATACTTCTACCTTTGACAAAAGCAACTTGATTAGGAGTGATAATATCATGCATGGTATCTTGCAATCCATTTTCCATGGCATTGGTGATAACCATATACACGACGTTGCATAAAGAGATCAGTCTAAAGTCTCTCACATTAGAAGCATCTCTAACTTTTGGAACAAGAACAATAAAAGAGAGATTTCATTCACCCAGGAGCATAGATCTACAATAGAAGTTTTTGACGACTTTAACCACATAAGCACCAACAATATCCCAAGTTTTACTAAAAAAACATGGAGTTAAAGCCATCAAGACTGGGGGCTTTGTCCACACCCAACCATTTGAAGGATATATCAATCTCTTTAGTGGTATCTAACTTTCTCAATAAGTTAAATTGTATTTCAAAAATCAGTGGCAAGGACCAAGCATTATTCCACTGACTATCACAACACATAGAAGAGTTGATTTTTTCTTCTTCATAATAGCTTGTAATATGTTTAGAAATATCATATGTATTATAGTAGAAGGATCCATCGATATCAAGGTTCTGAATAATATTACTCAACCTCCTTACCTTGAGAGAGGAATAGAAAAATTTAGTGTTGCAATCCCCCGCTTTAAGCCAATGAATCCTAGAATTCTGTCTGAAAAAAATCTCTTTTGCCTTAATAACATAAATAGCCTCTAATATGATCCTATTACCTTTAGCCTGCAAAGTAGCATTAGCAGGATGCCTATCCGCCTAAAGTTGAAGAAAGTGAGCTTCAACCTCCAACCTAATGGCTCTAGAAGTAAAGTTCTCTACCCTCTCTTTGTTCCATTTAATCAAAGCCATTTTCATTGTGTTTAACTTCCTATAAACCCTGTACATTGGGGCCTCAAAAACATCAATGCTCCACGCTTTCTTCACAATATCCAGAAGGTCCACAGCGGAAGCCCAATAATTTATAAAATGAAAATAGACCACTAAATCTCTTCTTTGTATGAAGATAAAGATTCAGAATCTTATGATCACACACAATATTGGAAAGAACCTCCCCCAAAATCATGGGAAAATAATTGAGGAAATTCATATTACGACACATGTGATCTATCTACAAAGTACTCACCCCATTTTTTTCTCTTACTATCCCATGTGAAAATGGATCTTTCCCAAGGATATCAAATAGATGAGTATCTCTAATAGAATCATTAAACCCCACCATACTCATCACTGAAGGAGGTTTCTTACCCATGTTCTTAAAAGAATGCATAGAAACATTAAAGTCACCTAGGATACACCAATCCTTAGTAATAGATTGAGAAGACCAGTAGATTCCTGCCCACAAAGAAACTCTTTCTCTATCATTATTAGAACCATACACTACAGTAAGATGAAGCTTGTCATGCCAAAGGAAACCCCACAATGAATAAACTCCTCATTGTCCATCAGCTTAATGATCAGCCATAAAATAATAATCATAGTGTATATATAGTAATCAAAATTATCTAGATAGTGAGCTCCATTCCATTAGCTATTGACATCCAATTTTAAACTACTTTTAGAAATCTAGATTCAAGTATAATAACAATGTCAATACCAATCATTTGATTTGTTCCTGAACACGAACAATGTTATTATGAGAGCCTCTAATGTTCTAGGAAACAATCAAGAATGGTCTAACCATTATTCAAAATTTGGTCCCTAATTGAATCTAGGATAGCTACATTGGCTTCATACACAATTGTATCAAGTAAAGAGAACTTGTTCAGAGTCAACTAAATATATTCTTGCCAGTACCTACACTCTTTGAAAAGTATCTAGGAGGAGATTTTAAATTATGGTTAGTCATCCATTCACGTCACAAGAAGAGGAGTATTATCTAAATTAATCACCACTTCACCAACAACAAAATATTCCATATATTTGAAGGAATCACATTATTAATATGAAAATATTGACTAGTTTTCATTTGAGGCATTTGATCAATAACATTGGATTCAGATGATGGACAGTCATAGAAAGTATCATCAGAGCCTCCAACTTTCTCCTTTCCTTTCTACTGTTGGATTGGAATAGGGGATATAGTCTTTGCACACTCCCCTTGACCATGTCTGAAAGTACCACACTCCTTGCAACACAACGAAAACCATTCATAGATAAGATTCACAGTATATGTGATACAGTCATCACTAGTAAGATTCACAATAGAAGGAAAGTTAGAGGACATCAGAACCAGAACATGAACTCTAGCAAACTCTAGCCTTTTAAGTTCTCTTGTAGGTTTATCAGCTCTAAGTAGTATGTCAATGTAACTTCCAATGAAACTGGATATATCCTCATCCTAGAGCTCCAAGGGAAAATCATGTATTCGCACCCAAACTGGAACCTCAATGATCTTGAGTTTCTCTAGAGGTTCCCCTCTCTGCCACTTCTTCAACAACAAGGCTTTACCAGCCACCAACCATGGCCCCTATTGAAGAGTAGGGGCGCATATCTCATTGATCTAAAAAATGGATAATAAAGAAGTCATTGCCTCCAGATAATATCTCAAAATCTACCTTCATTTTCCATATCACAGTGAGATGATGTTGTAAAGTTTTCCAATGGGATTTAAGACCAATAACATAACGAACAATTTTGTTCTCCCATCTATTCAGATTCTGATTTGTAATAGATCTAGGATACTAAATGGCTCCATCCTTCATTTTATTGGAATAAATGTTTCAGTGTAGTTCTCTCTTACTCACTAGTTCCCTTGCAGACCTCATAACATTTTCTTGATTCACTTGCAACTTGAACCTTCTACTACCATTGATTCCTTGGAGGGATTAGACACTTAGCTAGAGGCCTATCTTGACCAGATATGCTTGCATTCCTAGTGCCACCACTCTCTTCGTCAAGGCACGATATTGAAATAGAAGCCATTGGATTGGGTGTTTGTTTGTTAAACCAAGTTGGACAAGCCAACAGTTAAAATGGGACAGTCAACTAAAACCTATGTTAAACCTAAAGAAGTTGATTTTAAGAAGCAAGAATGCAACTAAGTAAGAAAGATAAATTTAGACTATAGAAGTAAAGCAAGAGCTAACTAAAAACCTAGAAGTGACAACTAGTTGAGCTAAGCAAGATGCCACACTAAACTAACAATTAGCAAACTAGGAGGCAAGGAGCAAATTACCACTAGCTATGTAAAGCAATACAAATGGACACTAACTACCCTAGCAAGATTCAACTACCAACAACAAGGAAATTAGCTAAGAAACAATAAAAACAAGTAACTAAGCACACATGAGCTAACAAGGAAGCAAATTAGGGTTTTAAGGAAGTTATGGAGGTGTGGGCTATTTGCAGGATGTTACTATAATCCAAGTCGAGATGTGTTATAACATGTAAACTATATCCATACATTTTAGATTGTTAAACTAGATAGCAAGAAAGATTTTATAGAATTTCCCTAAGCTACTAGTCGGCCATGGGTGGTATAAGGTGTGTGAAGTGGAGCTACACCCTTTCACCACCTATCTAACCTTACAAGTCTCAATTAGACTAGGGTTTAGGTGAAATTCTATAGTAACTAGCAAGTCAAAGTTTCTAAAGTAGGTGTCCTTTGGGCAATTGGAAGTCAAGGGTAGGAATGGAATGTGGAGATGAGGGTGTTTCACCTCATATCACTCAAAATCTAGCCTTTAGGAAACTCCTAGGCAATTGCACTAAGCACTCCTACACTAGCTACTTAAATCTATCACTTAGAAGTATAACAAGGGATATATATCTGGGAAGATAGGGTGCTAGATAGGGATCCACTAGTTGTACCTAGTAATAATTCCTAAAATAGCCTCATACAAGCCATTCTCTCCCAGAGTTCAAGTGGATTCAACCATAAATCAACAACCAATCAACGATATTAAGCACAAATCACTAGATAAAGCATGGGAAATAAGATAAAAGTAGAAGACTATGATAACCCATATTTTAAGGCTCTAATAACCAATATAGTATTTTAAGACCATGTGTGTCATTTTAGATGATTGATCCCAAATTGAGGAATTGGTTATTTAATTACTAGCTCTTTCCACCCCAAAATAACTAGATATGCAATTGATGATTACCAGACCAAGTTGAGTTCAATTATGATGAATAACTTTTATTAGTGAGCTTGGGTACTTATGAGGCTAACAGTTCTAATTAGTAGTCACAACAAACTCAAGTAGCCAATTAATGAGCCTTGAGGTATGTTAGTATCATAACACATGTTTATGGACATGTAGGATCAAGATTTGATGATTATTCGAATTGAATTCAAGGTTTGTACACCAAATTATAAGGTTCTTTGAAGAATTTATTTGCATGACCAATAATGAATTTTGAATCTCAAACTTTGATATATGATACTTTGGTAAGTCAAAAATTTCAGGATGTTTAGATATTGCTACTAAGAAATATAATTTTGTTATATTGAACGTTGATGTATGTGTATATTGCTTCCGCAACGCACTTTGATACAATTGCTTAACGTTTTTGGATTTTGTCTTCTCATCTCTATGGGGTTTTGACAAGGTGAAAATATGGGGACGTTACAGTTGGTATCAGAGCATGAACATTAGCTACACCTGACAATTGCTCATCATGAAACATAAAAACTAAATTTCACCTTTCACATTAAACCCTAGAAACTTAGTAAGTTGTTCTTTAGGAATAAGGTTTGACTTAGCCTCTAAGTTAGAACCTAGATGTTTGAGAACTAGGTTTAGACAAGTGTGAGAAACCCTTTTCATATAGAGCTCATATGTATTGGGTAGCTACATTCTCACCATTTCACTAGGTTATAGGGCACTAGACTATCTACTGTGTGTGGGGCACTCGATTTTTCTGATTTGGTTTTGTTTTCCAATCGGCTCGAGCCTCGAGTGTTTTCTCTGACGTCTTCTTTCTCGGAGAAAAACTATATAATATTTTATTATATATATGTAAAAATAAAAAATGTGTCCCTCAAACTGTAGAGTAGTTCGTGTTTATGCAACCTAAGTGAAAGGGAGTGACATCAGTCTAGAAGAGAGAGTAGTCTAGATTAGATGTCTAGAGCCTTATCAAGATATGTGATACATAGATTAGATGATAGAATGATAGTTGAAATAAGCATGTGAAATCTTATCTAAGTTTGATCTCTGATGGTATAAGTTTCCTTATAAAGGTTTAAGTTGTATACTTGTTGAATCCAATTTTGTAGAATTTATGCAAAATCTTGATGATGAAAGTACATTCCTTTTTCTTACTTAAGATAAGCTAAGTTAAGATAGAGATGAGTGTGCATGTTAGGCAGAAATCTTATGCTGACAAGCGTCGTAGACCCTTAGAGTTCGAGGTTGGAGACAGAGTGTATCTCAAAGTCTCGCCTTGGAAAGGAGTTCTTCGTTTTGGAAAAAGGGAAGTTAGCTCCTAGATTTATGGGGCCTTATCCAATCATTGAGCGAATTGGAAAAGTAGCCTATAAATTAGAGCTGCCACCAGAGTTACAGAGGTTACACCCTGTATTTCACATTTCTATGCTAAAGAAATGTCACCCAGATATTGAGTCAGTTCTGCAACCTATGGAGGTAGAATTGAATGATGATATATCTTACGAAGAACGACCAGTGTCAATCCTTGATAACAGAATTAAAAAGTTAAAGAAGAAAGATATAAGCCTTGTGAAAGTCCTCTGGAATCACCGTGGTGTTGAAGAAGCCACTTGGGAACTAGAGGATGAGATGAGAAGGAAATACCCTGCTCTTTTCTCTTAATACGTTTTATCGATTTTGGGGACGAAATCCTTGTAAGGGGTGGATAATTTGTAACATCCCTGACCTGGGTTATGAGCTAACCCTAGGTGTTTTGCCTAAATATGTAATTAAATCCTTGTGATTAACTTTGGGCATGTAATTAAGATCCTCAGAAACATATATTTCAACTTTTTTGCTCCTTTATATATAAAGTAGTAGCATTGTTTTGTAATGCAGGGACCTATGTGCAAATTACCCAGTAAGGGGTTAACTTGCAACTTACACATGTTAAGATGTTTCTTTGATGATATAGCATCATATGAGTGAATATGATGAAGTAAGAGGGATTTCCCAAGCTTGAGCACCAAGGTGCAGCTGTGGAAGCAATCCCTGTGCTTGAAAACCCTAAATTGGAGTAAAGTGCAATTTACCCAATTTGAGGGGTGCAACTTGTAAAATACACCAACTAAAACATCTTTTATGACTCTTGTCATCATTTAGAGAAGAAATGATGAAGAGGTCACCTCTTTTGAATAATTAAATAATAAAGAACACCTTTGTGATTGAATAATCAAGGTGTAAGTATAAAAGCCCCTTTTATGTGTGTGCTTTAGTGATGGGTTGATCTTCTTGCCTTCATTTCTTGACCTTAGAAGAAGGTTGTCCTTAGAAATAAGAGGAAGGGACGTGTAATGAAGAAAGGAAGGACTTAGATGGAATATGAGGAGAACATATGTATTATGTTGATATATCACCTAAGTATATATATAACTTCCCTTACTTAGCAAGGGAACGATCCATTTCATTCCCTCACTTATCCCCCTTGCTCAAACCGACTAAGGCAGAGCTCTGGAGCATAGGAGAATGATCAGGGAGTTCAAGGTAAGTTTGGATCATCCTTTGTACTTGAATTCATGGAGGAAACTCGATTTCAAGGATGAATTCATGGCTAGCTCACTTAGTTTTATCTTTCTAGCCTTTCCTTTCCAACTTTCCTTGGAAGATACACCTTGGCCGACCTGTGGAGCTCAAGGAAGCCATTAAAGGCTTGGATCTTGAAATCTTGAAGCTCAAGGAGCAAGCCTTAGGCGGGTTTTATAACTCTAAACCTTATGCTTTGATTATACATCCTTTTCTATGCATATAGTTGCTAGTTCTTCTTCTTCCCTATCTTCCCTTGCATCCTTGCAAGCAAAACCGTGAAGAACAACTGCTGTTCTTGAGATACAATATGAGGGTTTTATTTCCTATGCTTATCCACGATTTCCCACTTTACCAAACGACCTCAACCAATTGTCCATACGGTTTACACAACCGTTTGGTGGGAAAACGGTTTCAAGGTCGTATGAAGGCAAACGACCTTCAAGACCGTTTTCTCACGTTGAACAAGCAACGACCGTATGGGAATCTTGTTTATAATTATGTAGGTTAATCACCCACAAAATTTGAGGGGTTAACTCCAAAGGAATCGTGATATATAAGCAAAACAATTAGCAAATCCAATTGAATTAAGTCCTGATTTTCAATGTGTTTAATTTGCCCTTTTTGGGCAAACGGTCTCAAGACCGTTTAATATGGTTGACCAAGCGTTGACCGTTTGGGATTACTGTTCATAATGATGTTGATTAATGACTCACCAAATTTTTTGGATTAATTCCAATCGAGTTATGAGTTGAAGGTTGATTAATAGGGCAAACCCTAATTGGAATCAGTGCTGAAATTCCAATGAGTTAATTAGTGTTTTTGGGTTGATTAGCCCAAACGGTCTCAAGACCGTTTGGGGAATCATCCAAACGGTCTCAAGACCGTTTGGTGTCAACCCAAGACCGTTTGGAGGTCTAGGGTTAAGGTAATTTGATCAATTGAGGGCCCAATTACAGTGGGTTATTGAAATTAATCAAATTGCTGATTTGTGACTTAATTAAGGTTCAACCCCTAACAAATCAACTTAGATTTTGATGAAATCTTGGGAAAACGGTCTCAAGACCGTTTGGAGGTTATCCAAACGATCCCAAGACCGTTTGGGCCACGTTTTATCCCGATTGGAGGTCAATTGATGGGATCAACTTCGATTTGATTCACATTGTTGAGTGTTGATGATTGAATGTTTATAGACCTTAATTGAACCAACTCCAACCCTAATTGAATTGAGGATCAATTGAGTGATTAATTGGTTAAGGCTAACCCTAATTGTCTAAATTGATAAGTGGTTAGCAAGCTTGAGACCAATTGAAGGCTTCAACATAGGAAACCCTAATCGAGTTTACCCTTTGAATCACCTTGGAGGTCCATGCAATCTTGAGCTTTTTGAGACCATACGACCTCGGGATCGAATGAGTCCATTCGACCTCAGGATCGAATGAGTCCATTCAACCTCAGGATCGAATGAGTCCATTCGACCTCAAGATCGAGTGAGACCATACG
This sequence comes from Alisma plantago-aquatica, assembly GCA_963693085.1. Lineage (NCBI taxonomy): Eukaryota > Viridiplantae > Streptophyta > Magnoliopsida > Alismatales > Alismataceae > Alisma > Alisma plantago-aquatica. Next base: position 1,124,491,759 of record OY856409.1, on the reverse strand, counting down.
ACCTCATGATCGAATGAGTCCATTCGACCTCAGGATCGAATGAGTCCATTCGACCTCAAGATCGAATGAGTCCATTCGACCTCAAGATCGAATGAGACCATATGACCTCAGGACTGATTGAGTCCATTCGACCTCAGGATCGAATGAGTCCATTCGACCTCAAGATCGAATGAGACCATACGATCTCAGGATCATTTGAAGGTTGAAGGTGTGAAACCTATTGAAGACTTTTAAGGATAAGTCTGCCTAATGCCTTGAAAGCTTAGATGGTTTGATGGTTGATCAACTTAAACCCTAATGATATCTAGAGACATTAAGGGTCAAGTGATTAGTAGATTAAACCATGTTATGATCAATGGTGAACTTTACCAAATTATCCTTTATGGATTCAAGTAGGTAATTCCTCTTGATCATGCAAACCCTAATGGGTGTAATGGTGATGACTTGACTTATGTTTATCAATGTTGACTTGACATAACTTAAATCAGAGTGATGTAATCACCATCTATGGGAAAGAGGAGAGAGAAGATCCCAATTATGAAGGAAATCCAAGTAATGTACCTTCAATGCATATGAAAGTACATGATTAGGGTATGATCCACCTATGTGAGATCATGGAAACCCTAATTATGATAAATGATGAATCTTAACTTAAATCTGTGAGTGTCAATGATGATGTTCCTCATACATGATGATGTTATGAGTCCAATTCATGTAATGTGAATAGTAAACCCTATTTCTAGGGTAATGACAAGTAATGTGAATAGTAAACCCTAATTCTAGGGTGATGACATGTAAGGTGAATAGTAAACCCTAATTCTAGGGTGATGGCATGTAATGTGAGTAATAAACCCTAATTGATAAGAATCAGGGAACTTAACTCTTATGACAAGAGTGGAAAGTATAAATCTTGATTTGAATTGCCTTTATCAGTTGAATTAACCATGCAGGTTCTGATATGAAGGTGATCATATCCAGGTATGGATGATGATGCTATATTCATTGAAAGCATGTTGTTAGCTTTATGAATAGTAAAATATCTTGATGTCTTGTCAGTGGCATCCCATGAGTTTAATGGGCTGTGAGAGCCATAAATACCATCAAGGTCATGCTTTAGAGATGACTTGTGATGAGTGTATTGAGAAATGATAATTGATGTGAGTTAGGCTTGTTACATTTAGTATTCTCCTTTCATAGCTGCTATGCTAATGTTATTGTTTGAAGAACAATGTATGATGTGAAAAGAATACTGAATGTACCTAACTAATCAAGTATAATCATACCATGTAGAGCCCTGATCATAGATCCATCATTGTCAGAGATCAAATGATGGTGAAACAGGTTTTTCTAAGGGAACTCCTGGATCACATACTGTTGAGTATGTGGGGTATATGGATGTGTAGAACCTTACATCCTAGTGTAGGAATTGATGTAGATGTGTAATCCGTCAATCCTTCACTACAAATCCATACCTCATCAGTGGCAGGTAAACATGAAATCTCCTGATGACGAAGAAAGCACAGATAACCACATCAGTGGAAGGTAAACACGAAATCTCCTGATGATGAAGAGAGTACAGAACGCCACTGTAACTCTAAAATAGCGAAGGACCAGATACCCTGGTAAGCTATAATAGTAGAGACACAAGATGTCCTACAAATAATCCTCTTACTGACTGAGGAAGGTGAAGGTCATGAGAATCTGGCTCTTTCGATGACCTAGTATGATACCGAGGCACTTAGCAGTGATCCGTTGGAGTATGAGTGGTATACCTCATCTCCGCAGGGCATATTAAAAGTAATGTTTGAAAAACATAAATCTACAGCGTAGTATACCTGTTAGATATAACTACGAGTTGGTTGATTGATGTTACACTGATAAGTGCATATGTTCTTCATGTTTCATAAATGTTGAACTCTTGTTTACAATTGAAACTACTGTTGAATACTCTGAAAGCTTTTACTGCTTAAGTTATTCCTTGATGTTATAATAAAGCTTCTGGCGGAGAGTTATAACTCTCGTTGGGACAATTATATAAAATTGTCTCACCCCGTAGACTTCAACTTTTTAGGTGGAGGTCGAAGACGGAGGAACATGTCTACAGGTGACCAGTCCCAGCAGTAGCAGCACCAGGAGCAGCAGTAAATCTCAGGTGGAGATTTAACCTGCCATGTGGTGTAGTTAGAGTCAGTCCTATGTGTCCTCTGTACTCTCAGGTCTTGGAGTCTTTTGGTCTGAGATTTTGGATCTAAATTCTTGAGATTTTGTATCATGTTGTATATAATTACTCAAGAAGTAATTATCTGAGATGTAAATAGTTTATCTCCTTTTATGAAGGAAGTTTTATGGTTTCAATGCTTTATCTCAAAAAGTTTTAATTTCCGCTAATTTTTGGTATTCCGCTGCTAATCGAATTGCTTCCGCTAAGTTTAAATCGTGTTTATATCGTGGTTGGAGATCAGAGCCCACAATTAGTGGTATCAGAGCTCTAGGTTCGTTGAGTCTACAGAGGCATAGGACTTAGGATGTCGAGTCTATCCTTAGTATCTCTTCCTTATCTAATAGAATCTTCTGCTCCTCGGGAGAAGAAGATACATAAGGATGGCTGAGCCACATGATGAGTACGTGGCAGAGAGTAGTGCTAGTACACCTCGAGGCGGTGCATGGGTTCCAGAAATAGAACAGCCTGCACCTGAACCACCCCAGTTTGACCCAGCTGATATGGGTAACCCAGCAGTACAGACGATGTTTGGGCAGTTTATGACTTCCATGACACACATAACCGACAGGATGCCCATACCTACACCTAGGGCACCTGTTCATCCTGAAGGACAAAGTATCGGTAAGAGGTTCGAGCGACTTCGTCGTGTCGGAGCTGCCGAGTACTTTGGGACTGCCGACCCCACAAATGCTGATCTGTGGTTAACAGAGTTGGAGAAGGCTTTCAGGATTCTTAATTTCCCGGAAGCTGAAAAGGTTAGACATGCTGTCTATCTTCTCAAAGGAAGTGCCGGTCACTGGTGGAACATGGAAGAGCAGAAGAGACCTGGAATAGAGTTCTCGTGGGGAGAGTTTCGTCAGGAATTTATCAATAGATATTTTCCAAAGACCTTCCTAGATGATAAGATCTCTCAGTTTGAGAGACTGAGGCAGGGCATAATGAACATTAGCGAATATGAAGCTAAGTTCATGGAATTGTTGCGGTTCTGTCCGCACATGGCTTCCACAGAAGAGGAAAGAATCAGGAGATTCGAGAAGGGTTTGAATTTTGATATGTCAACCCCGATGTCTGCCTTAGAAAACTGAGAGATATTCTCTACCTTCGTTGAGTCAGTCCGAAGGATAGAGAGATCTGTGGTTGAGAAGAGGCAAACCCAGAAAAGATATCCACAGTTCCATGATTCTTCATCTAGGGATTCCAAGAAAACTAGATTCTCTGCACCTAACCCTCCACCACCCAGATCAAGTTCTCAAACTCAGTGGTCACCGAGTAGAGGCAGGGGACGAAGCCTACCTCAACAAGGGACTCACAGTTCTGCATCAATGTCAGTTACTGGACCACCAAGACCACAACAACTGGAAAGGAGCTGTTACAACTGTGGTAAGGTGGGACATTTGATGAAGGACTGCCGTTCTAGGCTTGTCAATATGACACAACCTCCGAGACAGAGTCAACAAGGATCTCAGAGAATGCAATCTCAAGGAGCAGCTCGAGGACACGGGAAAACGTCTCAAGCTGGATCATCATCACCACCTCAACACCAGGCAACCGCGAGGTTCTATGCTATGAACCCACCAGAAGCAGTGGTCAATCCACGGGTAGTGGCAGGTCAGATGGAACTTTTATATTCTGATATGTCTACATCCTGTGTTGTATCTGTTCTGATTGACCCGGGTGCTACGCACTCTTTCATCACTCGTAGAGTGATTCGTAACTGCAATATGACAACTAGTCATAGGGCAGATAGCTTGTTTTTGGAAACTCCGTTGAGTGGGTCTACTGTTTTGCAGGAGGTATGCTCTCCCTGCATCCTCTTCTTTTCTGATCATCGCATTCAAGTGGATCTTATACCACTTGATATGCAAGGATTTGATATAATCCTCGGAATGGATACCTTAGAGAGGTATAGAGTTGTCTTGGATTGTGAGTCCAAGTTGGCTGTGTTTGCTGATGAAAGAAACACATGGATCTTTCATGGAGAAAGAGAGATTCTGCCCACCTGTCTTGTATCAGCTATGGTTGTTGATAAGCTGTTGAGGCAAGGATGTTATGCATTCTTGGCCCATGTGGTAGATGTTACCAAGGAGAGTTCCAATCCTGTAGAAGTTCCTATAGTCAGGGAATTCAAGGATGTGTTTCCTGAAGAACTTCCTGGTATACCACCACCTCGGGAGATTGATTTTGAAATCAATTTGATCCCAAATACGAAACCCATAGCCCAGACTCCGTATAGGATGGCGCCTGCCGAGATGGCAGAATTCAAGAAACAGCTTCAAGAGTTACTTGAGAAGGGTTTTATCCGACCGAGTACTTCACCTTGGGGTGCTCCGGTCTTGTTTGTTAAAAAGAAAGATGGGTCAATGCGGTTGTGCATCGACTATAGACAACTCAATAAAGTAACTATAAAGAATAAGTATCCTCTGCCAAGGATTGATGATCTCTTTGACCAGTTGCGAGGTGCAATAGTCTTTTCAAAGATAGACTTGAGGTCTGGATATCATCAGCTCCGTATTAAGGATAGTGACATATCCAAGTCTGCCTTTAGGACAAGATATGGTCACTATGAGTTCACGGTTATATCGTTTGGACTAACCAATGCACCAACTGCATTCATGAAACTCATGAATAGAGTTTTTTGATCCTTCCTTGATCAATGTATTGTTGTCTTCATAGATGACATTCTGATCTATAGTAAGGATGCTCAACAGCATGAACAACATCTTCTCCAAGCTTTGACCTTGCTAAGAGAACATAAGCTGTATGCTAAGTTTAGCAAGTGTGAGTTCTGGTTGCCGGAGGTATCTTTTCTTGGACATGTGATATCTTCCTCGGGAATTCGTGTTGACCCTACAAAGGTAGAATCTGTTCTACAGTGGGAACAACCGAAGACACCGACGGAGATTCGAAGCTTCTTAGGGTTAGCAGGCTATTATCGAAGGTTCATTAAGAACTTTAGTTCTATAGCCTTACCTTTGACCAAGTTAACCCGGAAAGATGTTCCTTTTTCGTGGAGTGATAAGTGTCAACAGTCCTTTCAGTTGTTGAAGGAGAGGTTGACAAGTGCACCTGTGCTTGTGCTACCTGAGCAAGGAAAAGGATATGTAGTCTTCTGTGATGCCTCCAAGAATGGACTTGGATGTGTGTTGATGCAGGATAAACAAGTGATTTCTTTTGCTTCTCGACAGCTTAAGAAACACGAAGAGAATTATCTGACACACGATCTGGAGTTAGCTGATGTGGTTCATGCCCTGAAGATCTGGAGACATTATCTTTATGGAGAGACGTTTCAGATTTTCACAGACCACAAGAAACTTAAGTATATCTTCTCTCAGCATGAGCTTAACATGAGGCAACGTCGTTGGATGGAGTTAATCAAGGACTACGACTGTACGATTGATTACCATCCAGGCAAGGCCAATGTTGTTGCAGATGCCTTGAGTAGGAAATATGCAACATCAACCATGGATAGAGCACAACTAAACTCTTTAGTATGCTCTAAGAGAGATATGCTTATCTCTTTAAGGCAAGACAATGTACAGTTGAAGGTGTCATTGTTAGCCCGGGTTGATGGCTGAGATGCATATTAAACCTACCCTTAGAGAGCAGATTAAGGAAGCACAACAAGTTGATGTTGTAGTTCAGCAGATTAGATCGGAGTATGGTAGTGAGAAACGAGATGGTTTCCATGACTCAGATGATCAAATAGCATGTTATCATGAGAGGATGATAGTGTCGGATGTGGACAACTTGAGGAAGTTAGTCCTGGAAGAAGCTCATTCTTCAATATATTCTATGTATCCAGGAAGCACCAAGATGTATCGTAATTTGAAAGATCTATATTGGTGGCCTGGAATGAAGAAGGATGTTGCAGAGTTTGTTCTGAGGTGTCCTGTGTGTCAGCAAGTTAAAGCTGAACACCAGAAGCCTGCAGGAACAATGCAACCTTTACCCATACCACAGTGGAAGTGGGATCATGTGACCATGGACTTTGTTGTTGGCCTACCCAGGACAAGCAAAGGACATGATTCCATTTGGGTAATTGTAGATAGGTTGACAAAGACAGTGCATTTCTTACCTGTCAAAACAACCCATTCTGCTGAAAGGTTATCACAGTTGTATGTTCAAGAGATAGTGCGTTTGCACGGAGTTCCTGTCACAATAGTTTCTGACAGAGGTCCTCAGTTTACAAGTCATTTTTGGGAACAATTGCGCAGAGCCTTGGGCACCAAGCTAAGGTTTAGTACGGCCTTTCACCCACATACTGATGGACAGTCGGAAAGGACCATACAGACCTTGGAAGACTTGTTGAGAGCATGTGTTCTCCAGTTTACCGGAAGTTGGAATCTACACCTAAGCTTGATAGCATTTGCCTATAACAATAGCTATCGACATAGTATTGATATGGCACCTTATGAAGCCTTGTATGGTAGACGTTGTAGATCACCTTTGTGTTGGTTTGAGACTGTGAGCATCAGTTGTTAGGACCTGATCTTGTGCAGCAAACTACAGAAAAGATTAAGGTAATACAACAACAGATTAAGACTGCACAGGATAGGTAGAAATCTTATGCTGACAAGCGTCGTAGACCCTTAGAGTTCGAGGTTGGAGACAGAGTGTATCTCAAAGTCTCGCCTTGGAAAGGAGTTCTTCGTTTTGGAAAAAAGGAAGTTAGCTCCTAGATTTATGGGGCCTTATCCAATCATTGAGCGAATTGGAAAAGTAGCCTATAAATTAGAGCTGCCACCAGAGTTACAGAGGTTACACCCTGTATTTCACATTTCTATGCTAAAGAAATGTCACCCAGATACTGAGTCAGTTCTGCAACCTATGGAGGTAGAATTGAATGATGATATATCTTACGAAGAAGGACCAGTGTCAATCCTTGATAACAGAATTAAAAAGTTAAAGAAGAAAGATATAAGCCTTGTGAAAGTCCTCTGGAATCACCGTGGTGTTGAAGAAGCCACTTGGGAACTAGAGGATGAGATGAGAAGGAAATACCCTGCTCTTTTCTCTTAATACGTTTTATCGATTTCGGGGACGAAATCCTTGTAAGGGGTGGATAATTTGTAACATCCCTGACCTGGGTTATGAGCTAACCCTAGGTGTTTTGCCTAAATATGTAATTAAATCCTTGTGATTAACTTTGGGCATGTAATTAAGATCCTTAGAAACATATATTTCAATTTTTTTGCTCCTTTATATATCAAGTAGTAGCATTGTATTGTAATGCAGGGACCTATGTGCAAATTACCCAGTAAGGGGTTAACTTGAAACTTACACATGTTAAGATGTTTCTTTGATGATATAGCATCATATGAGTGAATATGATGAAGTAAGAGGGATTTCCCAAGCTTGAGCACCAAGGTGCAGCTGTGGAAGCAATCCCTGTGCTTGAAAACCCTAAATTGGAGTAAAGTGCAATTTACCCAATTTGAGGGGTGCAACTTGTAAAATACACCAACTAAAACATCTTTTATGACTCTTTTCATCATTTAGAGAAGAAATGATGAAGAGGTCACCTCTTTTGAATAATTAAATAATAAAGAACACCTTTGTGATTGAATAATCAAGGTGTAAGTATAAAAGCCCCTTTTATGTGTGTGCTTTAGTGATGGGTTGATCTTCTTGCCTTCATTTCTTGACCTTAGAAGAAGGTTGTCCTTAGAAATAAGAGGAAGGGACGTGTAATGAATAAAGTAAGGACTTAGATGGAATATGAGGAGAACATATGTATTATGTTGAAATATCACCTAAGTATATATATAACTTCCCTTACTTAGCAAGGGAACGATCCATTTCATTCCCTCACTTATCCCCCTTGATCAAACCAACTAAGGAAGAGCTCTGGAGCATAGGAGAACGATCAGGGAGTTCAAGGTAAGTTTGGATCATCCTTTGTACTTGAATTCATGGAGGAAACTCGATTTCAAGGATGAATTCATGGCTAGCTCACTTAGTTTTATCTTTCTAGCATTTCCTTTCCAACTTTCCTTGGAAGATACACCTTGGCCGACCTGTGGAGCTCAAGGACGCCATTAAAGGCTTGGATCTTGAAATCATGGAGCTCAAGGAGCAAGCCTTAGGCGGGTTTTATAACTCTAAACCTTATGCTTTGATTATACATCCTTTTCTATGCATATAGTTGCTAGTTCTTCTTCTTCCCTATCTTCCCTTGCATCCTTGCAAGAAAAACCGTGAAGAACTACTGCTGTTCTTGAGCTACAAGATGAGGGCGTTATTTCCTATGCTTATCCACAATTTCCCGCTTTACCAAACGACCTCAACCAATTGTCCATACGGTTTACACAACCGTTTGGTGGGCAAACGGTTTCAAGATCGTATGAAGGAAAACGACCTTCAAGACCGTTTTTTCACGTTGACCAAGCAACGACCGTATGGGAATCTTGTTTATAATTATGTAGTTTAATCACCCACAAAATTTGAGGGGTTAACTCCAAAGGAATCGTGAGATATAAGCAAAACAATTAGCAAATCCAATTGAATTAAGTCCTGATTTTCAATGTGTTTAATTTGCCCTTTTTGGGAAAACGGTCTGAAGACCGTTTAAGATGGTTGACCAAGCGTTGACCGTTTGGGATTACTGTTCATAATGATGTTGATTAATGACTCACCAAATTTTATGGATTAATTCCAATCTAGTTATGAGTTGAAGGTTGATTAATAGGGCAAACCCTAATTGAAATCAGTGCTGAAATTCCAATGAGTTAATTAGTGTTTTTGGGTTGATTAGCCCAAACGGTCTCAAGACCATTTGGGGAATCATCCAAACGGTCTCAAGACCGTTTGGTATCAACCCAAGACCGTTTGGAGGTCTAGGGTTAAGGTAATTTGATCAATTGAGGGCCCCATTATAGTGGGTTATTAAAATTAATCAAATTGCTGATTTGTGACTTAATTAAGGTTCAACCCCTAACAAATCAACTTAGATTTTGATGAAATCTTGGGCAAACGGTCTCAAGACCGTTTTGAGGTTATCCAAATGATCCCAAGACCGTTTGGGCCAAGTTTGAGCCTGATTGGAGGTCAATTGATGGGATCAACTTTGATTTGATTCACATTGTTGAGTGTTGATGATTGAATGTTTATAGACCTTAATTGAACCAACTCCAACCCTAATTGGATATCAATTGAGGATCAATTGAGTGATCAATTGGTTAAGGCTAACCCTAATTGTCTCAATTGATAAGTGGTTAGCAAGCTTGAGACCAATTGAAGGCTTCAACATAGGAAACCCTAATCGAGTTTACCCTTTGAATCACCTTGGAGGTCCATGCAATCTTGAGCTTTTTGAGACCATACGACCTCAGGATCGAATGAGTCCATTCGACCTCAAGATCGAATGAGACCATACGACCTCAGGATCGAATGAGTCCATTCGACCTCAGGATCGAATGAGTCCATTCGACCTCAAGATCGAATGAGTCCATTCGACCTCAAGATCGAATGAGACCATACGACCTCAGGACCGAATGAGTCCATTCGACCTCAGGATCGAATGAGTCCATTCGACCTCAAGATCGAATGAGACCATACGATCTCAGGATCATTTGAAGGTTGAAGGTGTGAAACCTATTGAAGACTTTTAAGGATAAGTCTGCCTAATGCCTTGAAAGCTTAGATGGTTTGATGGTTGATCAACTTAAACCCTAATGATATCTAGAGACATTAAGGGTCAAGTGATTAGTAGATTAAACCATGTTATGATCAATGGTGAACTTTACCAAATTATCCTTTATGGATTCAAGTAGGTAATTCCTCTTGATCATGCAAACCCTAATGGGTGTAATGGTGATGACTTGACTTATGTTTATCAATGTTGACTTGACATAACTTAAATCAGAGTGATGTAATCACCATCTATGGGCAAGAGGAGAGAGAAGATCCCAATTATGAAGGAAATCCAAGTAATGTACCTTCAATGCATATGAAAGTACATGATTAGGGTATGATCCACCTATGTGAGATCATGGAAACCCTAATTATGATAAATGATGAATCTTAACTTAAATCTGTGAGTGTCAATGATGATGTTCCTCATACATGATGATGTTATGAGTCCAATTCATGTAATGTGAATAGTAAACCCTATTTCTAGGGTAATGACAAGTAATGTGAATAGTAAACACTAATTCTAGGGTGATGACATGTAAGGTGAATAGTAAACCCTAATTCTAGGGTGATGGCATGTAATGTGAGTAATAAACCCTAATTGATAAGAATCAGGGAACTTAGCTCTTATGACAAGAGTGGAAAGTATAAATCTTGATTTGAATTGCCTTTATTAGTTGAATTAACCATGCATGTTCTGATATGAAGGTGATCATATCCAGGTATGGATGATGATGCTATATTCATTGAAAGCATGTTGTTAGCTTTATGAATAGTAAAATATCTTGATGTCTTATCAGTGGCATCCCATGAGTTTAATGGGCTGTGAGAGCCATAAATACCATCAAGGTCATGCTTTAGAGATGACTTGTGATGAGTGTATTGAGAAATGATAATTGATGTGAGTTAGGCTTGTTACATTTAGTATTCTCCTTTCATAGCTGCTATGCTAATGTTATTGTATGAAGAACAATGTATGATGTAAAAAGAATACTGAATGTACCTAACTAATCAAGTATAATCATACCATGTAGAGCCCTGATCATAGATCCATCATTTTCAGAGATCAAATGATGGTGAAACAGGTTTTCCTAAGGGAACTCCTGGATCACATACTGTTGAGTATGTGGGGTATATGGATGTGTAGAACCTTACATCCTAGTGTAGGAATTGATGTAGATGTGTAATCCGTCAATCCTTCACTACAAATCCATACCTCATCAGTGGCAGGTAAACATGAAATCTCCTGATGATGAAGAAAGCACAGATAACCACATCAGTGGAAGGTAAACACGAAATCTCCTAATGATGAAGAGAGTACAGAATGCCACTGTAACTCTAAAATAGCGAAGGACCAGATACCCTGGTAAGCTATAATAGTAGAGACACAAGATGTCCTACAAATAATCCTCTTACTGACTGAGGAAGGTGAAGGTCATGAGAATCTGGCTCTTTCGATGACCTAGTATGATACCGAGGCACTTAGCAGTGATCGGTTGGAGTATGAGTGGTATACCTCATCTCCGCAGGGCATAATAAAAGTAATGTTTGAAAAACATAAATCTACAGCGTAGTATACCTGTTAGATATAACTACGAGTTGGTTGATTGATGTTACACTGATAAGTGCATATGTTCTTCATGTTTCATAAATGTTGAACTCTTGTTTACAATTGAAACTACTGTTGAATACTCTGAAAGCTTTTACTGCTTAAGTTATTCCTTGATGTTATAATAAAGCTTCTGGCGGAGAGTTATAACTCTCGCTGGGACAATTATATAAAATTGTCTCACCCCGTAGACTTCAACTTTTTAGGTGGACGTCGAAGACGGAGGAACAGGTCTACAGGTGACCAGTCCCAGCAGCAGCAGCACCAGGAGCAGCAGTAAATCTCAAGTGGAGATTTAACCTGCCATGTGGTGTAGTTAGAGTCAGTCCTATGTGTCCTTTGTACTCTCAGGTCTTGGAGTCTTTTGGTCTGAGATTTTGGATCTAAGTTCTTGAGATTTTGTATCATGTTGTATATAATTACTCAAGAAGTAATTATCTGAGATGTAAACAGTTTATCTCCTTTTATGAAGGAAGTTTTATGGTTTCAATGTTTTATCTCAAAAAGTTTTAATTTCTGCTGATTTTTGGTATTCCGCTGCTAATCGAATCGCTTCCGCTAAGTTTAAATCATGTTTATATCGTGGTTGGAGATCAGAGCCCACAATAATTGAGAGTTTTATTATAAATATGATGCATGTTATGTTAAGACCAATGCTGGTAAGCGCCCGATAATAGTGGTAATGCTCCCAATTCTCAATGCAACGCCCAATCTCTTCTCATTACTTCCCTCTTCTTTTGTCATTACTTTCATAATTTCTCCTTTTATTCCCTCACATCTCCTTTTATTCCCTTCATTACTTTCCCCCTCTTTTCTCATTACTTCCCTCCTCTTTTGTCATCATTTGCCTCCTCACTTCAATCTTTTCTGATTGCTTCCCCCTCTATCATTTTCTTCTCTTCTTACTTCACTTCTCCTTTTTTTTTTTTTCTTCTCAAACAAGAACAAATAACACTCATTTTTCTATTCCTTAAGTTTTTTTGAAAGTATGTCAACATTAATTTTAAAAATTGTATTTTTGATGAAGATTGTAAGAATTTTTACTTGATCAAATATTCATTATGGATTTGAAGTTATGGACCAAATAATACATTCCCTTCTTACTTCCCTCCTCTTCTTCCCCAAAAAATAAGCAACAGAAGAAAAAAACAAGTTGACGGGAGGGGAGAAGGTATGAGTAGGATAGATGTATAGAGGGGAGGGGGGCCGCGAAAGGGGGTTTTGCAAGAGCGTCAAACACGTCTGCCCCCTGCACGTGTCAAAAACTAAACCCTATATTTTCCCTCTGTAGTTTGTTTGACTAGTTCCATGATGTGCTAACACGATGAGCAACAAGCTGTAGTACATTCTCCATTTCTGTTATAGCCATTACAGCTGTTGAAGCAGCAATTGGACTAGTTATAGTCTCGTCAATTCATCCTAACAAAAAATCAACCCGTATCAATCAATCGAATTTGTTTAATAAATAGTCGTAATCATATAAATCTAATTAAAAATAGATTATTTTAATGTATAATAATATTATTATTTTTAATTATTTCTAATAGTAATACGAATTTCTATTAATAATGAATATTCTAATTAGAAATTGGAAAACGTTAAGAATGAAAACCAACAGCGTATCACAATGCTTTCTACCCCCTTGAAATTAGTCCATTGTCTTTCTATTTTGAAAGGTGCCTCGAACGTTTTTATCCATACATTTGATTTCATCATAGTTAACTCATAGTAACGTATTTTTTTTCATTTATGTATTTGAATAGTTCCCTGATGTGCTAACACATTGAGCAACAAGTGAGTACATATATGTTCGTGCACGTACTAAGCTTAGGAACGAAAACCAACAAGCTTGTCACAACTAAACAAACCATCAGTGGGATAAATGGTTCATGTACGAGTAACAGACGGCATTCAACATTGTCAGTTCTCTCCTGACGCCGGGAAACGGTAAGCCATAAAACCTCAACATACATCTTTAATTCTGCTTCACTGAAATTGGCGCTCTTATCATCCAATTTAACGCTCACGTAGGTCATAAACTCGTAATCCTTTATTTATCTTACAATAGTGTTATTTATTTTACAGATGAATAACTAATGGGGATTCTGTTAAATCAATAAATTGGGGACCGGTGGATCTCTGCTTCTTACCGGAAGGGAAATTACATCTAGGTGGGGTCGACAGATCTATTACATCATGTTTAGGCGATTGTGATCCATTGCAACTACTTATAGGACCGGACCGGATTGAAGATGTGTTTCTGTCTAACAAGTCAAAATTGTGCCTGCCGAAACTAGCATCACCCACTGGCAAGCCATCTGAAACTGTGGAGCTGCCATCAGAAGAACAAGAATTGCTCGCCAGGAAGCCATCTCCACTAGAGGTTTCGTCATAAGAGTTGCAACCGCTATCATAAGTGGATGGAAAATCATCTCCAATTGGCATTTCAGATGAGTAAAAATACAACTTTTTTACTTTCTCGATGTTATCAGGTTGAATCTGCTTCTGCACCTGAGGACATTCTTTTGCTTGGATAGGACTTTGTAATCGTTCACTTGGCATAAATGAATCTTGTGTGCTCTGTTCCATTGACAATGAAGAAGTTTCTTCATGATCCTGAGTATCACCATACCTATCGAAGCCGTCATCAAAATCATCATAGCTACTATCATCGTTGTCTAACACTGGATTCTCCATATAACACGGAAGTTCATCCATGGTGCTCACAGTGGTAGTCATGTTTTCAGACAATTTAGGACAGGAAGCAGTGTGTTTCATATATTTTGTAGAGAAAAAGTTTACGGTGAGGTTCAAGCTGCACAAAGAGTCAACTATGAGAGACGTTACACCTTGCAGTAATGTTTTGTAATATGAAGCAGTCATACCTTTCCCATTCCGGAAGCGTGAGCATTGTATAAGCAAGTCTGATTTTGTTTGAAACCCCAGAAAGGGATTTAAAATCCGCTGCAGCTTTTCTAACGGCAAGGGACTCCCTCGGGTGCTGCCACGCCCACTCAAACTGCAATAGGTAAGGGATCATTCATTAAGCACACGTGAACTTTGCATTTAAAAAAAAAGAAACTCTTAAGAATGGTACGAGACTTGCAGCAGTTTTGAGCAATCTATTTAATGATCTTTTACCGACATTTTGAATGATTTCATTCGGCTGCAGATGCAGATGTTAATCTAGTAATCTTAGAAAAAGAATAGGACAAATATATTCACTGCTCAGCACAGGAACAAAAAGGTGTTTAAATTTGTAAACATGCCCAAAAGCTGGTAAATAAATTACGAAGGGTATCCCTCTGAGTACTTGGACTAGGCCTGTTACTTTTGACAATGGTTTCAGTGGATTCATGAGGTAATTCAAGTAATTATCCTACCACCAGTACATCCAGTTTTTCATAATATGCAAAGATCATCTCAGCGACTAAATAGAAGTGGTACATAACTCGAGTGATGATGTAGTGCGAATATCAAATGACCTTAAAGAAATAAGAATATTGAGTTCTTTTAGATCACTGCAATGAGACAAATGCTTTTTGAACCAGACAACCTTAGTTTTAGATGGTGCATGACGATGTACAACAAAACTTGACAGCATTTTGGAGTTCCGGACTTAAAAAGGGTTAGCAACTACATTAAGTGAAGTAAGGACATTCTTCTTTCAATCTAGGGAGACTACAAATGGAGATGAAGTGTGCTAGTCATGGAGAATACTGTGTTGTGCAGATCAACCAACTCTCGGTAATTTTCCCAAAAGTTAAGATTGTCTTAGGGGAAAAGAAGCTGGGAAACACAACTATCTTGCAGAACTCTAGACTGGAGGTAGCAGGGGAACTTGATACTTTAAGAAGTAGATACAACACTATAGTCTTCACCCACTTCTACTTTAAGATGTAGATACAACACTATAGTCTTCACCCACTTCTATTTTAAGATGTAGATACAACACTATAGTCTTCACCCACTTCTGCGTACAGTGTGCTGTGAAAAGTTTGCTTTGGCTTCAGACATCTGCTAATGTTTATTAGGTCACAATTACATGGAAGAAACCTACCACCATATATTTAATGGTGAATCTCCTTGTTTCAGATTGTTGCTAAGGTAGTTACGGTTGCATTGCTGATGCTTGATGCTCACAAGTCCTTCCTTAGGAGAGAAATGAGGACTCCTAACTGGGGTTTTCAAGGTGGGTTGCTCATTTAGCAGCAGGGTAGGTAGAACATGTACATCTGAATGTGGTGACGGTCTGATTGCTGATGCTTGATGCTCACAGGTCCTTCCTCAGGAGAGATATGGGATTCCTAACTGGGGTTTTCAAGGTGGATCTCTGTCATGGATTTCTCATTTAGCAGCAGGGTAGGTAGAACATATACATCTGGATGTGGTGATTTTACATTATCCCTATGCAGGCAGCTGCGGCTCCAGACCAGCAACCTACAAGACGCTAGTGTCAAATATAGAGGCATTGGCTAGTAATAATATAGGATTGTACTACTACTACTACCTTTCACTTGCAAGTACCACTCATATCTACAGTTCTGTATGTGAGGAGCACAGACCTTGGTCAGGCATATTTCTGAAACACCTGGCATACAAGCAGAAGTATTTGCTGTTCCTATCAGATGGTAAGTGGTGTGTTGCATTGGGAGAAGTGGGGGTCTTCTTTTTTGCTTTCTTCTTTCTTGCCTTTGAGAATGTCTTCAACAAGGAAGCTACTAAGCCTTTTATGGGAGGCAAGTGGTGTGGGCTAGAAACAAGCGTTGGGTAAAGAGGTCAAGGCACATTTTATCTGGTTGGAGATAGAATCTTTTCCAAAGGAAAGGAAGAAGCCACAAATTTGTGGCACAAATGGGTCACTGGGAAATATACACATGAGCTTAACAAGAGAAACAGACAACTCAAGTGCCTCAACATTGAAGGTGGATTCATCCCTGGCTCACTAGGGTTTTTCATCTGAGGGTCTCCCACAGTCATTTGCTACCTCCTGGTGAAAACAGAGGATGAAAGAGACACCTTTGTAAAGTATATTCACGGTTGGCTATAGAATGAGGAGAGTTGTGGGCAAAGTTGTCAGGACTGGACCGGTCATCGAACCAATAGGCTACTGGTTCCAAAATAACAGGTCGGACCAGTGGTTGGACCAGTTGACCCGGTGACAAGTTACTAAGCTAATGTTGTAAACAGAATATGCTACTTTAACTATAATAACACTAAAACTGAAAGATCATATCACCCACAAAAATTATTCATGACCTCATACATCACTATGAAAAATACGGTCATATAAACGATACACAGACTTAAAATTGCATACTCAATTACAAATACAAATCAGTGATTAACTGAGTTACTGACTTCTAAGTCTCTGAAAAGCAAAAACTATATCTGAAACCATTGGATGCCAAATAAGAAGGATTGTGTCTTGAGGATTATAATTGGTACTTTTTTCCCATATAATTGGTACTTTAGTAGTAGTAGTAGTAGTAGTAGTAGTGTGCAATGTGACATCACAACAGAATATGCTACTTTAACAATGAGAAAACTAAAAGTGAAAAATTATCTTACCCACAAAAACTAGTGATGACCTCATACACTACAAAGCAAAGTAGTGTCATAAAAATTGATATTCAGACTTAAAATTGCATACTCAATTACAGATACAAAACGGTGACTACCTGAGTTTCTGACAATAATTGTGTTTGAAGACTATTATTGGTACCTTTCCCCCCTATAATTGGTACTTTACTAGTAGCGTGCAACGTGACATCACAACAGGGTGGAGTAGCTTGATTCAAATATATTAAGCAGCAATGATAGTATTGAGCATGCCCGGGCATGATCAGAAATACCAGTTACATCGAATAATAGCAATAAATAACATGTATTAATAAGTATGTGGATCCCCTGGGTGTCAGGGGATGTTTTGGGTTCTGACATATGCCTATTCTTGGGGTAAAAACATGTATCACATACACCCAGCCTATTCTGGCTAGTGGCTACGTGGACTAGTTCTACTACCGGTTGGAATGCCTATTAGCTGATTCTGGTCAGTTTTTGGCCCTTTCCAGGTGTAGAGGCAGACTGAACTGGTTCTGTGATTGATTCCTGGTCTGATCGACTGGCCCAATTTGGTTCTGATGGGTGTGGAATAGAATAGTCTTTCATTTGTGGCATGGTAGGGAGGAGTTATGAGTTTCACAGAAGGCACAACCCACATCCAAAGCCTCAACTACTTTGTAGGTTTCTAGGCCAGTATCATCCTCGTTTCGGTTTTTGATGAAGAAACATGATGAAAGGTGCTTGTTAGCAAAGTGAAAGTGGGAGTGGCTACTTTGACGGAGTGAGGAAGAGATGTGGGTGTGCCACATATTAGTGTTTCAGTTGCTAAGGATATAGAGGCCGATATGGAGGTGTGACAAGAATTATTACAGTTAGATAGAAGGGAGTTAAGAAAATTACAGCCCTTTTTAGAAGACAGATGAGAATTGCAGTGTGGCAGGGTGAGTAATCATGACTTAACGCAGCCGACCGCTGCATCCTAGTAGAAGGAAAAATACTAGACCAGTGAAAGGAATCACTTATTTCTGCAACGGTGGTTGAGGGGGAAGCTCCATATATTTTGACCATCACAATAGATGCCTGACAATGAGCGGCTAAGGAGATAACTGACCATAAGAGTGACATAAGTATGTATCTGTTAAGGAAGATAGCAAGGGAATTCAAGTCTTTTGGAATATACTAATGCAGCATTTTTTGTTGTCAAAAGGGTACAGGAGACTTAAGAATCAGTAGGTTTTAACAATAAAGATCGGATTAGGTAGTGATTAAACTTAAACCAATAGATGGTGGCATGCATCCGAATAGAAGTGAAAACATTAGACCAATGAAAGGGGTTGGTGAAGGCTTGATCTGTAAGGAGGTAGATATCATATGGAGAAGTGAAGTGATGTTCTCAATGAACAACAAGGCGTGATCGATGCATGCACAGTATTATGTATTTTGAACATTGCACATTGATGGGAATAGATCCTATCACAGAGTTTCTTTAAGCTAATTTACATCACCATGCCCATCATTGAATAAATTACAAACTTGGTGACATATAATATCTACACTCAGCCCTTATATTTTTGTTGTTTATGGCTGATCTTCTTTACGTTGATGAAACCAAAAAATCAATAAGCAATTCCTACATCTTACATTTGGAAGACATGAACAAAACTTTTCTTTCAATTAATTTATTTTGGAAAGCTGTAGTCTATCCATACGATCTTCATATCGTGGTCCAACCTTACAAGAGCATACTATTCCCTTAGAGATCGTAAATATATTCAACATACCAATGATTCAGAAACTTTAGTGAAGGGCACTCTAAAGTTCTTCTATTAAGGATTCTTTCCCGAGGATGATGTTTCACCATTAATGAAATAATGCCTCTTAATGTTACAATCTACATGTGACGCTGAAACAGAATTATTGAGAAATGGTCTATCTATACGATCTTCAGATTGTGCTCCAGCCTTAAAAGAGCATACTATTCCTTTAGATTTCGTAAATATATTCAACACACCAATGATTCAGAAACTTACAGTGAAGGGAACTCTACATTTCTTCTATTAAGGATTCTTTTCTGAGGAAGATTCTTCACCATTAATGCGATAATGCTTCTATATATTATAATCTACACGCTGAAACAGAAATAATGAGAAATGGTTCCTGTTTGGTCCAGGAAATTACACAGAAACGCTGCTCTGGAACCTTATTCAACAACAATGTTGTTGAAAGCAAGTGATGCGCTATATACAAGAGAGCTATATTGTAACTACAATAATACCCATCAAATATCTGAATGTTCACATCTTTGTACAGTGTGGTAATTTAAGGAAAGAACATATTAGTATAATCTTCCTAACAAATACATCAGTAGTTTTTGTATTACCTATATGATACACCACCAACTACATTATATATATAAAGATAAAGATTTATAACAAAGACAATATCAAATTCTATGGAAGATACCACTTCAACCTACATCGCATATGCATTGTATTTACTATTGAGGTTGAAAAATAAGGACATGTACTCTCTGCAAGAAATTAAGGGTATGTTTTGGGCTTAGTTATGGTTAGTCTTGAATATAGGATGGATATGTTGACTAGTGGTTCACAAAGGAAAGCAGGCATCATTAACTTAATACAGCGTCGCTTTTGTCTTTCGAATATAGGCCTTGCTTACTCCCAAGTTACACCCACTTCTTGTCCAGAAGTTGGACGGAGGACAAACAAAGTTAAAGGGCTAGCCTTTCAACAATTGCGTTCGGTTAGTTTTATCCCAGAATAAGTATGGAATGCGTTATTAAGGTTTATAAATACTATGACACGCGGTACCAAATGGCGGACTGGGATGAGGTTGTGTGTTTTATGATTCCCAAACTCAAGCCGAGTTAAAGCCCGGGTAAAACAGGCTACTTCTGCATTCCATATACATACAACCATCTCTCAAGTAGTGATCTTGATGTGCCAAATGTTTCTTTTAATATCTTTTATTTTGTGAAGAAACGATCCTTGGCGGAAGTTGTTTTCCTGAAACATTGGCATCTTTAGACAGCAGAAAGTCCGACGAACCTGAAGGGCCGATACATTTGTGGGGAACCCATATACGCATAGCACCATCTCCCAAGGGCGCTTGCGCTTGGTCCTCCATGCCCCACTTCTCATTTCCCCATTATGTTGTCTGATTCGACGGCGTGGATTAACTGTGTACCTGCACAAAAACAAGGCCGGTATCACTGTAATATTCAAAGCAATAACAGCTGAAGGTAGAAAATCGGCTGTAAAATCAACTATCGGCAAACATGTCTTGTATTGAAACATTAGAAATCCCCTATCTCCCCTTTCCCAGAATTTTTTTTGTAAAGAAAGTGAAATATGTATCATTTTACCACCGTAAAAGATGCACTAGAGAAAGGATCGAGCAGGGAGCAACGAATTACCCGATATATGTATGGCCTTTGTAGCGAGGGCTTAAGGAGTGGAGCAGGTAGCAGGCGAAGAAGCCGCCGTTCCCCTCCTCTGCCCCGACTCGTTCCTCGCCTTCCGCCTCCACTTCAAGACCTTCGCCGTGATCCGCAATTTGGGAGTCGGATTTCTTCCCTTTTCTCCCTCCTCTCCTCCCCATTCCTACTCCTCGCCTACCCGCTGAGGAAGACGGCTGCCGCGAACACCCCCTGGCTGCAAGCAGGTTTGTGACCGTTGGAATGAGATCGGGCAACGTTTGTCGTGAGAAACAGGAACGACAGAAGGGGGTTTGGGCGTTGATTAAAAAAAAACAGAAGGGGGTTTGGGCCCGCTCCTTCAGAGTACCCTTACAAACAGCTATCGTAGATGGTAAACACAGGTCTAAACCCAACTTCAGACCAGTTAATGGCCCAAGAACGACAAACGCCGAATGTTCAATGTTCGCCTTCCCATTTTGTATGTTGTTGTTACTGTTAACAACTTAACGTGTATTACGAAAGTAACACCTGTTACGAACGAACAGCCGGACAAACGCCCAATATAATAATTGCAATGTCCACTTTCAATGAGATTTTGTCTTGTTCTGGTATATTTTTGTACTATTTGTTGTATTTGTGTACCATGTGCAAGTAGATATGTTATGAGGTAAACAATTTTGGACGGTCACAATGCAAATGGATGCAAACTAATATATACAATCTATATAGAAAAGCACTTTGAATCCACTCATGTCCCGAAATATACACAAAATTTGACTGCATTTTTTGATATCCTATGATGCATATATCAAATTTTGAACCACTCTCTCCTATAATGGTACACACCCAAATTTTGGATTGTGGAAATTATTATTATCCATCATTGGCCATGGCTTGTGATACGTGTATTATTTGAAGTACATATGGATGCCAACAACATTACAAAATACATGTATGTACATAAAAAGCTGACAAGATATATACATCAAATTTGACAATTGCACGAGTTGGTGGGTTGGTTGGGACAATATTTAG
Organism: Alisma plantago-aquatica; assembly: GCA_963693085.1. NCBI lineage: Eukaryota > Viridiplantae > Streptophyta > Magnoliopsida > Alismatales > Alismataceae > Alisma > Alisma plantago-aquatica. The sequence goes on along the minus strand of OY856409.1, from coordinate 1,124,470,258 downwards.
GTTTGCATCACATTGTAGAATGGGATTGTGTACAATTTCTACCACGAATCATGCCACTCTTCTATTCTATAACAGGAGACCTCATCGTCCCATTCCTAGCGAAATCAATTAGAAAGAGAAAAAGTTATCAACAAAAAAGATGTAATTTTGTCAACTATATGTATTTGATGGATGTCATCTAAAAAAAATCATATATTAATCTCTCTATGTTGTCGACTTTTCATGGATAAGAGAAAAGTTGGTCATATGTCATTGGTGTGTGGGTTCTTTATGACAATTACAAAATCCACCATATTTTCGCTCACTGTTGACCCTATTTATCAGCAAGCATGTCTAAATGAAAATTTGAAAATAATTTTGATGTTAGCGACCATCCACAAACGTTTCCATGGACGCCTCCTACATCTTTCATAACAACGATCATCTAGACGTAATTGTATCCCATTTCATAAATAAGGTGACTTCTATACCATGTGGTGTCAATCATGCATAGGAGTGTTATGGAGTAATCTTTCTGTCCGAGAGTCAATATGATTACATCTACAATATTAGATCATGCCTCTTAAAATTTCCATGTTAAATTCTCTGATACCTTTTTTTGCTACATGAGTTTATTGTAGGTTAATTACACGAATTCCATATATTTCTCTATTGTCTTTAAACATTTGGACACTCTAAAATCAGTAAGGCATATGATGATGGTTGGAATTCAAGGATAGAGTATTTTGACAACCACCCTATTGACTTTTGTGTTGACCTCCACATTATGGTTTTGTAATTAATACTTTTTTAAATGTTATTTGATTTCATGGTGACACCCTCATCTATTGCATATAATATACATAAACTTCTAGAATAGGGCTTCTGGAGAAAAACAATCACTAATTTAGTGGGAGATAATCAAAATAGATGTCCTAGACATATATGGCCCATCTATAGGTATTCACAAAAAGAATAACAATGCCTTTTCATTACCTAATATCCCCAACCATCACTAGTACAATCATAGGATAAGTTGATGGTCAACTAGGACTTACTGCGACTATAAGATACTGACTTACATGTGGTTGTAACAACAACTAGAGGCAAAAACATTCATTAAGAAATTGTATATTGAATATTTATGCGTTGATGATGCACACACACTTATCATGAATTTATATACTAGTATAGTGTGATTTTATGGGCCAGTGAAATTAAATTGTATACATTTTCTTTCATATGTCAATAATCTATTGTATAATTGATTGTGCCTCAATCTCTATTATTTTAGATATATTTTACATATTTTATAATATTATTATGTGGGCTAATATATTGCATGTTTCTATTGTATGTTAAATTGGAATTTCAAGGGGATAGTTGATTCTATCAACATGTGTTAATGGAATCAAATTTATTGCATGAGGATCAAACACTTTCCAGAGATTGACTCGATGTGTCTACCACCTATTCGATAGAATCGACTCAATTGTTGAGATCACCTACTTAATTCGTGGTGGCACCGAGAATAAACAACAACTCAATAAGAAGTCATATCATTTGAGTCAAATCGACTAATCAGTGAACAACACTGACTTGGCACATGAATTTCCATCTCAGATTGCACCAAAAATATCTAATGTTTAAGATTTCTTCTCCCAGAATTAGATTACTTAATACCTAACTTTGGGAGAAAGGGTATTGATCTCATTGTTCTTGAGTTTTTAATGGTCGTGCGGAGAGGAAGAGGAGAAGAGCAAGGAGATTTCACCACCCACATACACTCGAATGCCAATTTGACTGGTGTATGTCATCCCAAATCTCTTATGTAATGTTGTGGGTGTCTACTATAAGTTACCTATGCTTTCTTGTCACTTTGATGATTTTTGTTTATCTTTCTAGATTTGACTTTGATACCATGTCTACTATAAGTAAACTAATCCTCTTTATCCTAATGAACCAAGAGTCACACTTTATGACATTACTACATGACAACCGATATTCATTAATATATGTTTTGTTGCTTGGATTCTGTGGAACAATTGTTCTTGTATTGATTGTGGTTGACCTTCATTGCTGATCATTTAGACAATTATTTCCATTGAAAATAATTTAATTATCATATTGCTTTCACATACGTAATGCATGGTGTACGACATTAGTTCTGTGTTTACTATGATAAATGTATGGATATTGTTCTTGGTTAATCTAACTGAGATAAAATATGAGCAAAGGGTTTTTAGCTAGTTGAACATGATGCTACACTCTTGAAAGACGTAGTCTTAAATTGCAAACTCTTATCCTAATTGTAATTATTATATGTTAATCAATTAATTGAGTCAGTGATAATTGATTGCCATGGTGAATACGAGTGTCTTGAGGATTTCTCTTCATGAGTCTGAAAACAACCTTAATTTTGTCGTACCTAATCACTAGTTCACTAATCAAGCTGATTCAAAATTTTCTTGTGTTTAGCTAATAAAAAATAGTTAGTAGTGCTTTCTAATGGCCCAACTCTCTGATTCGAGTACTAGGGACCTCCAATCCCTATATTACTTGGACCGAACACTTGCATTCATACAAATTGTTAGTGTGTCAAGTTTTTGACAACAGGTGGTTTGGGAGTTGGAAAAAGCACTAGCACTACGAGTGTTAGGACCAACATTATAGTCTGCTTTCTCTTTTAGTAAACTATTGCAAAAATTATTTGGTAACATGTCTAGTACTCCTTAATTCTTATTTTCTATAATTTACTTCAGGTACTAGTGCATGGTGCAAAGACACTCCACATTCAACAATGAGCGCACACAACTTACCTATGACTTGAGACATATTTTGCAACAAGAAAAGTATTCTTTTCACTTTTATGACATGAATTCCAACTCAAACTCTAGCGCAGAAGGAAGATCTAGTACAAATGAGTGATCACTAAGGAGACGATGGTGGAGGTGGTGGTGATGAAGAGATAGAACAAATTATATGGGATCAAATTAAGGCCTCGTATGCCACAACACAATAGATCCATATCAAGAGGTAGTCAATAAATGTGGAAAGCTACAAGATTGACCCTACTCTTGTGGCACGACTTAAATCACTAACAATTTCTGGGCATCTTCATGAAGATCCAATGCAACATATCAATAACTTTTTGATTGTTGAAGCATAGTGAAGACAGACGGAGTACAAACCATAGTGATTTACTCAAAGCTTCTTCCATTCTCATTGATGGACAAGGCGAAGACATGATTCAACACCTTGGATCCAAATCTAATTTATAGGACCAAAAATTGCAAATTTGCTTGAGCATTATTTCCCACCTCAAAGGATGACTGATCTATTGGAAAATATCCCTAATTTCAAGAAGGGTGTGGATGAATCTTATTCTAAGGCATGGGAGAAATATCAGAACATGTTGATCAAGTGTACTCATCATGACATTAACATCTTTTATCATGGAAAGATTTTCAATCATGTACTACACATGAGGGAAAGTACCATGCTTGACTAAGTGACAACTGGGATGTTTCTCTATAATTGTACATCAAGACAACCAGAAATATTGAGGAACATCGACATGATCCAATCATGGGGTGACGAGCATGAACATAACTGAACTATTTCTATATAATACACACCTAGATACTTGGAAATTTTGAGGAGCATGGACACAAACCAATCATGGAGCAGAGAGCACGAATACAATGGGTAGACAAAACATGCTATGGAAGACAAGGAGACACCTGAACAAAAATCACAATTAAGCATATTAACCAAGTAGTGGGGGACCTTAAATTCTAACAGTGCACAACCTACATAAGAAGAGTACAAGTACATGACATAACCCAATAGAAGAAATGATCAATACCCATGGTGTAATCATCCAAGCTTTTCAAGTACACATCATGTAATTTTTAAATACTTTATATGGTTCATCCAAGGGTGGTGTTAAAAAATAATAGTGGTGTTCATTTGTCTCAATTATGATACTCTTATATTATAAGAAGTTTGTTGCATCTTATAAACTGCATATGACCAGACATTGTGGTTGTTGTGAGTAAGTCAAGTAGATACATGAGTTTTTTTAACTAGACTGATTAAAAGCTCTTGATCAAGTTTTAAGGTAGACTAAGGGAACTATTTATGTTGGGATGCATTTTGGAAAATGTTTCCCTATAATTGAAGGATATAGTGATGCAAGATGAATTGCCATGAACTTTGGGAGTGATGGTGTCTAAGAATATGCTTTCTTGTTGAGAGGAGGTCGGTCTAAGAAGCAAACCTTTTTGTCTTGGTTCACCTTTTAGGTTGAGTTATTTACTTTAGACGAACTTGGGTTAGAAGATAAATGGCTACATGGACTCATCTCCAATTTACCTATGATATAGAAGCCGACTATTTTGATCTCACTTCATTGTGGTAGAACAAAAACTATTGCAAAGATAGACATTTCAAGTACAATAGAAAAGAGTGTTGACACATCCGATTCAGACCCAAGTCTATAAGGAATTTGGTGTCTAGTGAGGTTGTTATTGTAAACTGCATAGGTACTGAAGAAAATACACCTAACTCACCTAATTCTTTTAACAAAAGGTCTCACTCTAGCCTTAGTTGATAAATATATATTGGGGATGGGACTAAAAGCCCTTATTATTTGTAGGAAGTAACAATGCAACTGAATTGAGTAGGGATCCCACAAATTAAGTCCAACTTGTCTATAACAAATTGTTGGGTGAAGTGGATGACACTATGTAATTGAATTTGATGCTTCTTGCATCTGTGTGTCATTTCCATAGAATCATGTTAGTGTCATGACTATAAGTTATTAAGAGATTTGTCTCTAAATGGTGTTGAGTTCTAGGGCATGATCATGCAGTGAGTAGTAAATATTTATTTCAAATTTGACTCCAACAAACACGAAGGGAAGGTCGTATTCAATTATTTCATCTATTAATGTATTAAAAACAAGTGAGATAACATTTATAGAAATAATAGACAATACAAGTGAAAAACGAAAATCTAATTTCATGAGAAGGATCTAGACACCTTTTTCGGCATGTGGTCCAAATTTGGTCAAGTTTAGACCATGTTTGACCCTTCAAATTGATTAAACAAGTTTTCATATAGTTTGATTTAGATTTAAACTCTAAATCATTTAATGCATCCTAAGATCTTATTTACATGTCACACTTTGATTCAAATTTTTTCCTCCTATAGTTTCTCTGTCACACCCACTTTTATTTCCTTTCCTTTTATCTCACTTGATGTGACGGCCCTGATTTAATCCCATCCTGATCTAACGACCCACAAGTTGTCACTTAGCTCTGCTTATGTCGCAAGTCTGAACACATACCATGCATTTCTCATCCACGATCCTCCCTCACACATCGATGTACCTGTAAGGAGGTGCGAGATCACCCCCTTACTAAAAAAATTTGAAGAATAAAACACCCATTCCAAACACACTCAAAGGTACACTAGAATAGGTGCAAAATTTTCAAACTTCAATAAATGGTATTCAAAACAACCAAAGTATAGTAGCGGAATAAAAATAATTACTATATTCAATTTTTACAAAAGATTACAAAAGTACATCATAATATTCCATAAGGGTTTACATGTACGATACAACATAAGGATCTAAGTAGAGGGAAATCTAAACCATAAAAACTTTGTCTCCAAGCTTTCACTCCTTAAGATAGTCCAAAAATTCTTTCCTTATCATCAAAGTTCTTCACCTAGGGTTGGAATCATGCCCCAACAAGAAGAGAAAATAGATGACATCATCATAGGCTGGCATGTGCATACTAAATAGGAAATTGAGAAATATATGGAATAAATGACATCAAATATAAAAGGCTTCTCATAGAAAGGATAAGGACCACCCAAATGGGTATCAAGAGAAAAGGAATTGAACTCATATGATAATAAAATAATACTTGCCATTAATAAAATATAAAGATTGTGCCACACAAGCACATGTAAATAATTAGGACACACACCCCATATCATCATCTTGCATGCATGTGAGATAAACATAGCCCTAGAACAATATAAACACAAAGGCGGTCAAGTCTCATAAACTTGAAACCTAATAGAGAAAGGAATACTGCCAATCCAAGCATGTTAGGGTTACCATTATTAATTGTTTAGACAACACTAATCACAACAACCTCCTAAGCATGGAGTTATATAAAACATGGGACAAGAATCACACATCTTTCCCTGGGTATGAGGTTCCTTTCCATCCCAAAAGAGTAGGAAATATCACATCCGCTCGGCAGGAAATAACACATCTGCCATAAAAACCAATGCAATTACACTACTCTAGTTATACTAAATCACATAGCATGTTAACTGTAGAGGCAAGTAGAAATTATAGTCAGAATATATAAACTAGTCACCACATAAGTGACCAACATATACATCCACCTCATAAGTGGAAGAAGACATCACATGTCATCTTTTAGAGTTCCATCATGAAAAAGCATAAGATAAGAGTTCGAAAGAATATCCATGATCACATGATCAATATCAAATAAGGTAGTTCACATGAACCATTATTTTCAAAAGAAAATACATTGTGTATAAGCTACTGTCCATAGGACAAAGAGAATGAATAAGCATAGGTGAATTGATCAACATAGAAGAATAGTGGATACATCATACCTCAACTTCCGAGTCTAAACAGTCCAAGTCAGTCCTAGATCTAAGCCTATGCCTCAAAAGAACCTCTAGGGAAGGTGGACAGGTCCAATAATTTAGGCTTAGAGAGGTTGGTTTCTCCAACAAAGCTCCTATCTCAAGCAAGAAGCACCTTCTCCACTTTAGAGGTGAAAAACCCTAACAAAAGAACATGGAAATGAGGTGTTTATGGGTTCTAGGTGGGGTTTCACCATGGAAGGCCATGGTTTTGACCTATAGGAAGGTGGAAGGAAGACTAACAACATGAAAATAGGGAAGGAAAGGAGAAAACTTACTATTTTTGGTCAAAATAACCAAGGATGAGTTTTAGAAACCCTAAATAGAGAAAATTTGGAACCCTAGGAGCCTTCTTCACCAAGGTAGGAACCTCCTTTTACCTTGGGAAAACACCTTCATGGAAAAACAGAGTAGGAATGATGCTCTAATCTGGAGGAAATAAAGGATACCAAGAGTTTTTGAATTGGGAGTTGGGAAGGGGTAGATATGGCTATATAAAGAAAGAGGTCAAGTATGAGGTGTCTATGAGACTTTCCATGTGTCATGTATAAGGGTGTCCATGGACATGCAAGCCTTTATGGATAAGGAAGAATTCAAGCATGAGGTGTCAAGTTACTTTCCATGTGTCCAATGCTAAGGGTGCCTATGGACATGCAAACCTTTATGGATAAGGAAGAAGTCAAGCATGAGGTGTCCATAGAGCTTTCCATGTGTCCTTAGCCTAGGGATTTCATGGACATACAAGAGTACAGCTTATAGAGGCTTCTTGAATATCAAATTTCAGTTTACGGACACTTATAGGGAATCCAAACCGACCTCTAATCAAAGAAATAACCCCATTGGTTGATAGCTTCTAAAGATAAGCTCATTTATAAAGAGAGTAATCCCTAAAATGCTCTTGGAAAGAAACACCTTCAAACCAAGGTGAAACTAGGTTCCCTATGGTTCAAAAAGTCGAGAATGGTAAGGGAATATATAAGGATTATAATTCATGTGACAATTTGCAAAGAAAACCTCCCAATTGGGTAAATTGCAGAAAAGTCCCAAATGTACTTAAAATTGCATAACTTGCATAAACAACATCCAAATCGGACCAAACTTAATACACAAGTTATATTTGATGTTTTGAATATGAATTTGCCATTATTTATATATTTTTAAGTTATATAATCACATTATTCATTAATTATGCCTTTTACTCATTTTCTCTCTTCTAAACTTATCCTAATATTTCAAGGTTGTCCAAATTAGATGAAATTTGACATGTAGGCTAATTTTGATATGTAGATTTAGAATTTGAAGTTTGTTTCCACTTTTGAGACTTATTTTTATGAGATATCTCATATGGCCCATTAACGGCCCATTATCTAAATAATTCATCCAATTAAGTTTCTTATCTTCATATTACCACCAAAATGAGTTGTGGCATATTTTATGTATCCATTATAAACCTAAGATTAATGTTAGAACATTAGGTTACATTAAGGTGATATATACATGCATTACCTCATTGGGGTTATACTAAACATCTATTTTGGTCTAACCTTCAACCTTGTTTGGCTAAGTCCAAAATGTCAACTTCCAGGGTAGGGTCTGAGATCTAATATGTTACATCACACCACCCCTTAAAGGGATTTCATCCTCGAATTCAAAACATCCACATATAAGAAAACAACTTATTCACCACCCCTTAAAGGATTTCTCTTATTAAGTCAAAACTATTCCTTAGGTACAAAAGGTTCAACTACACTTCCTTACATCCAACTACATAAGCACCATGCAAAAAAAAGAAACATAACTTGTAAAGACTAACTATGAACTATGGGTTAAATTGCTCTTGTCCATCCTCAAACAAGTCTTTACACATGTGAGCCTAGTTCAACATATTAGGGTCCCTAAAGATAAATCATATAGATGTCTAAGGCTACAATTGCCTAAAAGCATGATATTTTAGACAATTCATATTAGCTCAGGCCAGGCCGATATCATATGGATTCAGGAGTCCTCATAAACCAAGTTAGTGGTGCGGAGGAAAATCTTACCAACCCCCAAACCCTGATCCTTTCTAGATACCTTTGCTTTCAACTTCATGTCTTTGTAGCTGCCTAAAGGCCAAACTAAACAACCTCAAGTTACTATGGTACTTATGCATCTTTTAGTTTTAAGAATTTTTGGGATCTATTCATCATTATTCTAATGTGAAACTATAGGATCCTGAATCAACCTTTCATCACCTATTGATCAACTCTAGGGCAAACATGTCACTTAAAGGTAAGACAAGGATTCTAAGTAGGGAGACAAAATTGAAATAGTCATATTCCGACTACTATGGGATCTGATACCATGTTGTAAGGCGGTGTGGGATCACCCCCTTACTAAAAAATTTGAAGAATAAAACATCCATTCCAAACACACTCAAAGGTGTGCTAGAATAGGTGCAAAATTTTCAAACTTCAATAAATGGTATTCAAAACAACCAAAGTATAGCATCAGAATAAAAATGATGACTAAATTCAATTTTCACAAAAGATTACAAAAGTACATCATAATATCCCATAAGAGTTTACATGTACGATACAACATAAGGATCTAAGTAGAGGAAAATCTAAACCACAAAAACTTTATCTCCAAGCTTTAAATCCTTAAGCTAGTCCAAAACTTGATGCCTTATCATCAAAGTCCTTCACCTAGGGTTGGAAGCATACCCCAGCAAGAAGAGAAAATAGATGACATCAGCATAGGTTGGTATGCACATACTAAATAGGAAATTGAGCAATATATGGAATAAAGGACATCAAATATAAAATGCTTCCCATATAAAGGATAAGGACCACCCAAATGGGTATCAAGAGAAAAGGAATTGGAATCTTATGATAACAAAAGAATACTTTCCATTAATAAACCATAAAGATTGTACCACACAACCACATGTAAAGAATTAGGGAAGACACCCCATATCATCAACTTGCATGCATGTGAGATAAACATAGCCCTAGAACAATATAAACACAAAGGTGGCCAAGTCTCATAAACTTGAAACCTAATAGAGAAAGGAATACTGCCAATCTCCCAAATATATAAACATGGGTCACGAATAACACATATTGCCTTGGGTATGAGGTTCCTTTCCATCCCAAAAGAGCAGGAAATATCACATCTGCTCGGCATGAAATAACACATCTGCAATAAAAACCAATACAATTAGACTACTCTAGTGCTAGTGAATCACATAGCATGTTAAATGTAGAGGCAAGTGGAAAGTATAGTTAAAATATATAAACTAGTCACCACATAAGTGACCAACATATACATCCACCTCATAAGTGGGCAAAAGACATCACATGTCATCTTTTAGAGTTCCTTCATGAAGAAAGCATAAGATAAGAGTTCAAAAGAATATCCATGATCACATGATCAATATAAAATAAGGTAGTTCACATGAACCAATATTTTCAAAAGAAAATACATTGTGTATAGGCTAATGTCCATAGAACAAAGAGAATGAATAAGCATAGGTGAATTGCTCAACATAGAAGAATAGGAGATACATCATACCTCAACTTCTGAGTCTAAATAGTCCAAGTTAATCCTAGATCCAAGCCTAGGCCTCCAAAAAACCTAGGCCTAAGCTTAGAGAGGTTGGTTTCTCCAACAAAGTTCCTATCTCGAGCAAGAAGCACCTTCTCCACTTTAGAGGTGAAAAACCCTAACAAAAGAACATAGAGATGAGGTGTTTATGGGTTCTAGGTTGGGTTTCACCATGGAAGGCCATGGTTCTGCCCTAGAGGAAGGTGGAAGGAAGACTAAAAACATGAAAATAGGGAATGAAAGGAGAAAACTTACTAGTTTTGGTCGAAATAACCAAGGAGGAGCTTTAGAAACCCTAAATAGAGAAAATTTGGAACCCTAGGAGCCTTCTTCACCAAGGTAGGCACCTCCTTTTACCTTGGGTCAAAATCTTCATGGAAAAATAGAGTAGGAATTATGATCTAAGATATAGGAAATATAGGAGAGCAAGAGTTTTCAAATTGGGAGTTGGGAAGGGGTAGATATGGCTATATAAAGAAAGAGGTCAAGTATGATGTGTCTATGAGACTTTCCATGTGTCATGTATAAGGGTGTCCATGGACATGCAAGCCTTTATGGATAAGGAAGAAGTCAAGCATGAGGTTTCAATTTAATTTCCTTGTATCCAATGCTAAGGGTGCCTATGGACATGCAAACCTTTATGGATAAGGAAGAAGTCAAGCATGAGGTGTCCATGGAGCTTTCCATGTGTCCTTAGCCTAGGGATTTCATGGCCATGCAAGAGGACAACTCATAGAGGGTTTTTGAATATCAAATGTTAGTTTATGGACACTTATAATCCATCACAACCAACCTCCAATCAAAGAAATAACCCCATTGGTTGATAGCTTCTAAAGATAACCTCATTTATAAAGAGAGTAATCCCTAAAATGCCCTTGGAAAGAAACACCTTCAAACCAAGGTGAAACTAGGTGCCCTATGGTTCAAAAACTTGAGGATGGTAAGCGAATATATAAGGATTATAATGCATGTGACAATTTGCAAAGAAAAACTCCCAATTGGGTAAATTGCCGAAAAGTCCATAATGTACTTAAAATTGCGTAACTTGCACAAACAACATCCAATTGGACCAAACTTCATCCACAAGTTATCTTTTATGTGTTGAATATGAATTTGCCATTATTTACATATTTTGAAGTTATATAATCACATTATTCATTACTTATGCCTTTTACTCATTTTCTCTCTCCTAAACTTATCCTAATATTTCAAGGTTGTCCAAATTAGATGAAATTTGACATAGGCTAATTTTGATATGTAGATTTCGAATTTGAATTTTGTTTCCACTTTTGAGACTTTTTTATGAGATATGTCATATGGCCCATTAGTGGCCCATTATCTAAATTATTCATCCAATGAAGTTTCTTATCTTCATATTACCACCAAAATGAGTTATGTGACATATTTTATGTATCCATTATAAACCTAAGATTAATGTTAGAACATTAGGTTACATTAAGGTGATCTATACATGCATTAGCTCATTGGGGTTATACTAAACATCTATTTAGGTCTAACCTTCAACCTTGTTTGGCTAAGTCCAAAATGTCAACTTCTAGGGTAGGGTCCGAGATCCAGTATGTTACAACACCCTTCCTCTCAATTCTTTCTCCATTGAAACTGTAGCATCCACACAAACCAAACCATACCTACTTTCTAGGTATTTTTTACCCTACAGATGAAACACCCATTAGGGATTTTCCCTTCCTCGCCACCCTATTTTTGTAGAGGCAACCTCGGGAGACCTCTTGTCTATATAACGCAATCCTAAGCATCAAAACCCCTGCTAGCCTCTCCTCCTCCTTCAATTTCACCATTCGCGCCCCTACAAGCCCAGACCTACTCGAACTCCATCTCTGGCGATCACTGCTTCATCCCAGCCTCTTGCATGCCTTCAGTGCAATCAACTCTGTGGTAAGGTTATCTTTCACCTACTCAACCTTTTCCCACTGCCAGTTTGTCATGCCTTGGCCTGAATCCCCATACCATGTAGTTGGGTTTATGGTATTCACTAGAGCTACGCCGTCATGCCACTTCATGACTCCTCCTACCATGGGGACGCCTACCTCATCTCCGCATTGGCCCCGCGATGATAGTGGAGTGATTTTACTACTGATTTCCCTTGGTTTCAATAGACTACTCTTCTTCCAGTTTCCAACCATGAGAGATACCCATTTTTGAGCTCCAATGCTTCCCATGATCCTGAAGTTGGCTCTATGACTCCATATTGAAGCAAGGAAGTTTCTGTGGACCTTAATTTTTCACAAAAAATCATCCTTCTCCCGCTTTGATCTGAGGTAACACCTCCAAGATAGGCACCCCACGCCATGGCAACGGGGGAAGAAGCTTGATCATTGGATGACCATAGTACCCTTGCTATCATGATTTATCGATTAATATCACATGGTCATTTTGGACATTTCATACGCACGATTCATCTAAGACACATGATTCATTTTGAGTGGGTCTGTGGTGCATGACCGACCCTGATTGGTCCACCTCAATGTGGGCCCAAGTCTAGTTGTTCACTGTTTTGGATAATGAAGCCTACATGGCTTTTTCTTAATTTTTGATTGGTGAGTATTTGAATATTTACAACAAATCATGGAATGCTCAGAAAAATGCAAATAAATAGTCAATGGAAATGATTTTTTTTGAAAGGAACATGATTTTATGGTTTTAAGTCTTGATTTGACTCCCTGTTCTAATGTTTTATTAGAAACCCTAATAGAACCTATGAAACCCTAATAATGAATCACATGTGATTTATGTGACCTAAATCAATAAAGTTTTCCTCATTTAATTATTACTATCAGCAAGCCTAACCCTAATGTAGTCAAACCCTAATTCACCCTAGTTCAACCTAGGATCAATACAAGGTATTGATTTATGACATTTAATAATTACGAAGAGGTGTTTATGGCCTAATCAAGTCAAGAGAAGGTTTGACCTAGGATTTGATACAGATCAGAGAGGAATATCTTAGGATCATCATTGCTCCAAGGTAAACGAGTCATGTTGCTGAGAACAAGTATTTATGGTTGTTTGCATGTTAAGTAAAAAGTAGACATTATCATTCTAAGTTTCAAGTTTTAATCATGTTCACTATATCACCGCTTGATGATTTATATATGTTATGTCCTCTGTCTATAATGTTCACTATGATTATGGTTTATGATTAATGACTCATGAAAATCATGTTAACGATTAAGAGGGAGAAATCCCATCAAATTTAAGAAATCATGTTAATGGGGAGAAATCCCTTCAGGTTAAGTTCAAGAATCATGATTATGTTAATGTTAATGTCATGTTAATGATCAAGTTGATTGGAATTGAAATAGTCTTTATATGCTCCCAAATCATGGACCTTAAGGGGCTTGTCAAGGGCTTTTCTAGCATCAAGGGCTTTCCTAGCAATCATGTGCTCCCAAGGGGGCGTCATAGAGGGAAGCATACATTTACTTTTCAATTCTTCATGTTAATAGTGATTCAAGAATGCTTATAGTTAATTCATGTTAGTTTTTTTTACATGTCAAGTATATTTACTTTGGCCATATTATAAAGTGCCAATACCAAATTCTAGATGTGTTGATTTTCCCCTTTGCATGTCTGGGGATGCAATGTCCCCATGAATTGGAGCAAGTAAGGACTCAAGAGAAGCAAGCAAGGACTAGAAGACCTTCAAAAGCTAACTGGTGGGGTGCCATACATATTAGGAGATCAAATTACTTAGAGATGTTTAATTTCATGTTTAGAGATGTTTAATTTCATGTTTAATATTTACATTATTAAACTATAATATGATGTAAACATTAGTAAATATGTTGAGCATGTTTAGACATGTTATAGAACTCAACTATATAGTTTCCTATGTAAAGAACAATGTATGAATCTCAATGTGAGTTATGTATTTATTTGCTATGATCATATTAATGTGACATCCCCTTCAAGATAGATGTTGCCGCTCATATTTAAAAAGTGGAAGGTTACAACAACACACACACAAGTGCCAACGCATTGCCACACCTCATTTGTCCTCTCCTGGATAGGAACAAGCACAGACACGTGACTCGTGGGTTGTTGAATTGTCTTCAGTCTTTCATCTTTTTTACATAAAAATGATAGTTATGTAAATTATTATATAATTAATTGTTTTCCTAAATGGTTTTTAATATGAATAGGAATGTATCACTTTGCAGTAGTACATTTTTGACGTCTAGTGTCACATTTCTTAATATCAGTTTCCAACATATGATGTATTTTAACTGAGCACAAACGTTGCAGTTGATCAAGTCTTGTTGTTTAGAAAAAAGCATGGGGCACCACTTTCATTTTCACTTTGATTTGTTGGGGAATAACTTCCATCATAAACATCACGTGAATTTAATTTCCAAGAAAAAAAGATTAAGCATGTGTTGCATCGGTTGACAAGGAACTGAAAATACAACCTATCATGTGAAATATTTTTATTACCTCCAAAAAGTCTATGTTTTCTATTAGTGTCTACAAAAATCATCACAACATGTCACATGCCTAGTGAAAAATTTTATCTCCAAAAAGCATGTGGTGCCAGTTCCTCTTGTAGAAACTAACGTTACATGATTCTCGCCACGTACCCCTCAAAAAATTTGTTCCATCCAAATTGGGTTAGGCTTTCAGTTTTGGTCTTGAAACAGACACAACAATTCTTATCGAGGTTGGCATTTTTAGTAGGGATACAAACTTATGTCGCCGGTTTCTCTATGCAAAAACAAAAATATCAATTCACCTATATTGTCAATTTATCTTGATACTAAAGCACTAGGCCTTAGTGAAGGTTGTACTTTTTAATAGGAATAAGGACATATATTGTCGATTTTGTAATGGTGTACCGACCTTATAGATTCACTTGTGTCATCAGTTTTGGTCTTGAAACCAATGACATACTTGTTAGTGTTGGGTTCTTAAGCTCAAACTACGTCTAAGTTTTACTTAATAGCACCCGCATAAATTTCTTCCACCCATTCATAATTTCATCGTGTGATACATAAGCTCTAACGATCATTGTTGCTACTACTGCCTTCACTCTATGCTAGTTATTGCTGCCACTGCTAGCTACTGCACCACTGTCTCCACTGTGTTTTCTTCCTCCTCCTACCAAACCATTGACCACCCCCGCATTGCCAACTTCTTCCTCTTCTTCCTACTCTCTGCAACACCCTCTTCTTCCTCATATGACCGTCAAGATATTGTTGTTGCTTAGCCACCACCACCACTGCTTAAACTGCCAGCCATCACCACTGCTTCTATTGCTACTGGTTGCCTCTACTTTAATGGGAATGACAC
This sequence comes from Alisma plantago-aquatica, assembly GCA_963693085.1. NCBI lineage: Eukaryota > Viridiplantae > Streptophyta > Magnoliopsida > Alismatales > Alismataceae > Alisma > Alisma plantago-aquatica. The sequence continues at coordinate 1,124,454,664 of OY856409.1, read as the reverse complement.
CATGTTCTGGATTGACACCTGGGTAAACCAAGACACGAAGCTGCATAAGCTGGCTATTACTACCATCCCTGATGATCTCTGTGATCTTCGAGTAGCTAGCGCCGTTACGGAGGAGGGTGGTTGGGACATAGATTTTCTGAAGAGTTGGCTGCCACATGAATGGGTAAACACCATCCTGAGTATAAAACCACCAAGCAATACCAATACTGATGACTTGAAAGTCTAGAAGAGTTTATAGCATGGTCAATATACTACCAGCTCTGCCTACAACCTGATGACAGTTAAACCTGAATCTAGAGTCAACGGGGAGTGGAGCAAGATCTCGAAGGCAAAAGTTGCAGCAAAGGTCAAATTTCTGGTCTGGACTTTGGTGCATGATGCAGTTCTAACTAATAGTAGCAAAGTCCGAAGGCACATGGCTACAGAAAGCATCTGTGCACGATGCAACGAGTACAAAGAAACAAGCCTCCATGCTTTTCGCGACTGCAAGTATGCAATCGATGTATGGAGACACGTCTTACATGATGACTTGTCACACGACTTCTTCAACACCAACCTTAGCAGCTGGATCAAGATGGGCCTAACAGGGAATGAGTTACACAGGAGTAGATTCATGATTACTTGTTGGTACCTCTGGAGTTGCAGAAACAGACATACATTTGAAAAGATCATCCTCCCTATTAGACATCAAGTTCTGTTCATCCTAAAAGAAATGAAGTTGTCGATTGGAAGTTACCAACCTGCTCAAATCCATACTGACACCCAGATTAGTAACGTGCACTGGAAGGCTCCTTCACCGGGCACCTACATGATGAATATGGATGCAACTCTCAAATGACACAAAGGCTCTATAGCTTTGGTCCTCCATAATGATAAGGGTGAATGGTTAGAAGGTATGGGTACGAAGTGTGAGGTCAAATCTGTGGTCTAGGCTGAGATCAGAGCTAATGAAAGTGTCATCCAAAGAGCACATGAGCTGGCTTTAGAAGATCTCATCATTGAAATAGATTGTAAGGTGGCGTTCGAATCTATTAGAATCCCCCCAAAAAAATCCCAAGCTCGCAGTACAGATAGACATCATCCAGAGCAGATTGAAGCAACATCCTAACTGGAAGATTGCAAAGATCGACAGGAAAAGTAATGGCACTGCAGATAGCTTAGCTAAACACCATTTAAAATTTCACACTAGTAGCTTTACATATATTCGCCCTCCTGATATAGTGATGGGATGGGTGGACAAGGATAGATGTAATGGTAGTAGTACTACCATGTTTAATTCTGTTGAAAATGATAGTATTTGTACTAATCTTTTTATCGCCTGTGAGAGGAGGGCGGGATGAATAAGGTAGCCTCCTGACTTTACCTAAAAAAAGTGTAGTCCCATTTTTTGTTGTTGCGGCTATGGTGTAGATTCCTTTTTTGTTTCTCACCTAGAATGTAAGTGTATAATGTGTATTTGGTTTTCAAAATGTTTCGTCAACACTTCCCCATTTATTTTCTAAGTACATATGCAGGTGGGTAGGTTCCCACTACATTGGTGTACTTGGAGAATTGTGGGGAAATAGTATCAAAATATTCTAAATTTTTGATTATACATTATACAATTACTAGTGAGATTAAGTGTTCAAGAATGGGATAGGTTGTACATTATATGTTTTCAGGAACCCCTAGATAATTGATGTGTTTAGGCACACCTTAGGCAAACACAATGAGATCTTTTGAATTTATAAGTCCCTAATAGGCTCACTCACATAAACTAACACACTTCACCCGCAAGCACACATGGTCATGTTGTAGTATAGGAAAGTGACAAGTTAGGGGTCGAACCGAAATGAGATAGGGGGTATTGGAGATAAGTTTTTTTTGTCTGGGTTCCTACTGTGAAGTCTAGGATTGAAGAGTTTGATGATGATTTTGTTAATTACACTAAGGGTGAACAAGAAATCCATTAAAGGGAGCAAGGAAATCATAAACTAATTTAATCCTAGACAATTAGTTCTAATGAATAAGAAAAGGTAAGCTACACAATGAAAGGATAAAATTACACTAAGATATGCAATGCAAGAGATCTAAACTACACTAAGATAGCAATTAAGACTAAAGGACAATTAAAAACCTAAATGATGAGTGCATACTCATCATGATTTTCAATTACCTTTTTGGAACAATTTAATATCTATTCCACATCTTTTCACCCTAATATGAATCATAATGCACAAAACTACTCAGTGATTCAATAATCAAGGTTTTAACTAAATATCTTTTATTTTATGCAGGTGTAGCAGGCAACTCCATGCAAACGGTCTCAAGACCGTTTGGATCCATGCGGTCTCAAGACCGTTTGCTGGAATACACAAAGAACAAGACGAAACCAATTGCCCAAGAAGTCCACGCGGTCTCAAGACCGTTTGGTCCCATGCGGTCCCAAGACCGTTTGGTCCCATGCGGTCCCAAGACCGTTTGGTCCCATGCGGTCCCAAGACCGTTTGGTCCCATGCGGTCCCAAGACCGTTTGGTCCCATGCGGTCTCAAGACCGTTTGGTCCCATGCGGCCCCAAGGCCGTTTGGTCCCAAACGGTCCCAAGGCCGTTTGGTCCCAAACGGTCCCAAGACCGTTTGGTCCCGCGCGGTCCCAAGACCGTTCGATGCAAGCGCAAGGATCGATTGAAGAACTAAAGCCGCGCGACCACACCAAATCCAGGACCGATCAAAGCAAGACCGTTTGGCGCTCAAACGACCTCCAAACCGTTTGATGCCCAAACGGTCTCAAGACCGTTTGGTGCCCAAGCGGTCTCAAGACCGTTTGGCGCCCAAACGGTCTCAAGACCGTTTGGCGCCCAAACGGTCTCCAAACCGTTTGGAGAAGATATTTCCAGCAACTTATCCAAACCGTTTGGGATCAGATCTGAAACTATAAATAGACCCCCAGGGTCCCCATTTCGAGGCATCGGTTCCGGACGCCGAAAGGCTGCCAGAGCACCACACCGATCAAGTTCCACTCCATCTATCGCTGGTGTTGCGTCCAAGGAGGCCAAGAAGAGGAAGAAGACGGCGCAAGGAGCGCATCTTCTTCACCGAGCTGCGTCCACCCTCTGCACCGAGCTCATGATGGATCTATCTTTCTCTCCTATCCTTCTTGTATCTCGTATCATGAGCGAGTAGTCCTCTTTCGCTGGGGTGCGGGGACTAGCCCCGCTGCCCATGCAAACCATGTTCTTTTGTTAAACTTTCCAAGGCAATGTATATAACTCTTCATTTTGTCGTTTATCGTTAAGCTTGTAGGTTGGTTATGTGCGTGTTTTCATCTTTGTGCTCCCTATGTTGCGATAACTTCAATGCATGGGTTCCTATGTTGCGATAACTTCAAGGCATGGGTTGGAACGTCGTTTAGCATGTTTGACCCTTGACGATAACTTCCGATGGGTTCCTTGAGGTCGTAAGTGTATGATCCGCGAGGGGACAAGCCATCTAGCCTTCGGTGACGCTTCTGTGCGCCTAACGCCTGTATAGGGGGTTCACAACCTTAGTTGGATTTTGCATCATCTTGCTAAACGTCGATGTTTGCTCGCATGTCACCTTCCTGCTTGTTTATCGGTTAACGCGGCTGACTCCCAAACTAGAAATAGGATGGGATTTCATCGAGGTCGTAAGTGTATGATCCGCGAGGGGACGAGCCATCTAGCCTTCGGTGACGCTTCTGTGCGCCTAACGCCCGTATGGGGGGTCCACAACCTCCGTGGATTTCTGTATCTTCAGAGCCGTAAGACATGTGATCCGGATGGCGATGAGAAATCGGCTGCCTATGGTGATGCTTACGCGGACCTGACGCCCGTATGGGGGGTTCTGCAGCAGCTCTATTTGGAGTGTTATATCGTGCCTGGTTTGTTTTCAAGAGAGTGTGTTTGTGTGCGTAGCGGTGGTCAAACCCGGTACCATCCCAGCGATTCCATATCATTGATCTAAACCCATCTTTTATTCCGCATTTACTTTCTTGCAATTAGTTTAATCAAACCAAAATCAACCAATTGTTCTAAATATTAGTTTTACTTGGGCTAGATCTAACTGACAAAGATTCTTAAAAACGTTGTCCTTTGGGTTCGATCCTCAACTATACTGCGATAAGATCCGTCCGCTTGCGGGTGGTATTGTTGCACTTGGTTTTGGTAAAAGCTCGGGGATATAACCCCGAGTGAATTTGTTAGTGCATTCAAAAAGCCACATCAAATTCTGGCGTCGTTGCCGGGGACAACGGAATCAGTCAGTCAAATCTAGTTCTTTTAAGACTAATCTAGGATTTTGTTTTCTTTTTGAAACTATCGCTCATCTATTTGATCTTTAATCTACACCAAGGATCTCACTTTCAAACCTTTTCAAATTTCAGGTGCTCTTTGACGATTAGTGTATGCACCGTTCGGATAGTCTCGGACTGACTGCGAGCTTTGATCCCGAAATCGATAGAACCTTCCATCGTCAGATCCGAGAGAATCGAGCCAGAATGGCGCAAGAAGAAGAAGTAGCCCGTAGGGTGGCTCAAGCCATCAATGCGCAGAGAGAAAGGTTCATGCAAGAAGCTAGAGCTGTGGTTCAACAGGAGATCTTAGCAGCACAGGCAGCAGCGCAGGCAGCGGAACTTCAGAAGGATCTTAGAGAGTTCTCTATCCCAAAGGCCGCAAATGTCTATCATCCGGTGCAGCCTCCTCCCATCGAAGCTGCCAACTTTGAAATTAGAGCACATTGGATAACCTTGCTTCAAAATAACCCATTCTACGGTAAACAAGCTGAAGACAGCCAAGGTCATCTTCTCAGATTCATTGACCTGTGTGCTATGACGAAGCAAAATGGAGTCTCTGATGATGCTATTCAACTCCGTCTCTTCAAGTACTCTCTGGCTGATAGAGCCATTAGTTGGTACAACTCACTACAGAGTGATGTACCCATCACCACCTGGGAGCAGCTTCAAAATGCCTTTCTGGAAAAGTTCTACCCCCATCTCTTACATATGAGATCAGGGGATGAATCACAAATTTCACTCAAGTCCCAGGATAAACTCTTTCCGAAGCTTGGGATAGATACAAGGAGCTCCTACGCAAATGCCCACACCATGGAATTCCTAAGAACCAGCTGATAGAGATATTCTACAGGGGTGTGGAAGATGATGTTAAGATGTTCCTTGACTCTTCGTCTGGAGGGAACTTCATGCGGCAAAGTTACGACAGCGCATGGAGAGTAGTCACCCTGGGAGCAGAAAATCAAGCCAACTGGGGCAGATCTGTTGGTAAAGGAGTCTTAAAGGTAGCTATGGATGATGCTATCCCAGAATACAAATCTATAGCTGAAACTTTGAAAGTCTTGGTTGCAAAGCAAGATCACATAGAATCATCCCTTGCTGCGATTGGAAGAGGACATTCTCCAACTAGGCAACCAGAACAAGTCAAGTCCACTTCTTTGTTTTGTGAAGCGTGCAAAGGCACTGACCATTCCACACTATCATGCAATGTTCTCTATGATGTAGTTTTAAGCAACGCCTGTGGGCAAGGAGATAATTTCCAGATGGAAAATCTTAATGCTATTAACACCAACCCTGGGCAGAACTATTACAATCCGAATCAAAATAGGAATCACCCAGGCTTCCAGTACGGAAATCCTTCAGGAGCTATGAACTCGCATCAATTTGTTCCGAATAATCAACCAAGAGGCCCATCTGGGTATCCGTTTAACCAGCAACAGAACTTTGGGAATCAAGGAAACTTCAAGGGAAACTTTCAGAACAGAAACTATAATAATTATCAGAATTACTCTCAGTATCAAAGCTTGAACCAACAACAGGGTCAAACAGGATCCATCCCTTCTGATGACAAGCTATCTACCATTGAAAAGTTATTGCAAACACAACAAACAATGATAGCCAATCAACAAGCCCAACAGAAGGCTATTGAAACTCAACTAGCTCAACTTGCTGCTAGTATTAAGCCACAAGCTGGAGTCTTCGCCGGACAACCTGAGAACAATCCGAAACATCTGGAGCAGCTGAAGGTTATCGCCACAAGATCAGGGAAAAGTTATTTGGATCCCCCAACAAAAACAAATATGGATATCCCTAAGGAGAATGAACCTTTGACGGACCAAAACTCGACAACACCAGAATCACAACCGAAGGAAAGAAATACTGATAAGGGAAGTTCTGAGGAATCTATCGATGAAGAAGTAGAGACACCTAAACTGGATATTCCTGTATATAAGCCTCGTGTTCCTTTCCCATCCCGTCTGAGGGAAACCAAGCTTGATACTAGATTCATCAAATTCAAAGAGGCTATGAAAAAGCTCCATGTTGATATACCATTCCTAGATGCTCTTAATGAGATACCAGCCTAGACCAAGTATCTAAAGTCGCTTCTCACCAAGAAGTACATCACTGAAGAATATGAAACTGTAAAATTGGCTGCTACCACATCAGATATCATACTAAGCAAGATGCCTAAGAAACAAAAAGATCCAGGATCCTTCGGAATCTCATGTCACATTGGCGACTCATCATGCAAGAAAGGATTGGCAGATCTTGGCGCAAGTATTTCTATTATGCCGCTCAGTCTATGCAAGAGACTAGGGTTTGAAGAATTGCTTCCAACTGCTATGACAATTCAACTTGTGGATAATTCGGTAAAAAAGCCGTTAGGAATTCTTGAAGACATCCCGGTCAAGGTAGGCAAGGACGCATATGTCCCATGTGATTTTGTCATCATGGACATAAAAGAAGACACCAAATACCCTATTATCTTCGGTCGTCCATTCCTCGCCACTGCTAGAGCCCTTATCGATGTTGAAGCCGAAACCTTACTGCTCAGGTTAGGTAAAGAAACTCTGGAGTTCAAAGTTTTTGAAAGCATGAGAAGACCGAGTATACAGGAGGAAGTCTATCTGATAGATTGTGTTGAGCAGATGTCACAACTTACTCAAGAATATCACGAGTCATGCGATCCCTTGGAAATTTCTCTATATGACCTTTTTAATGATGAACCTACTGACCAACAAGATAAGGATTGCACCGAACCTCCCGACTCTGCTAAAGGAAATCCTGAAGCTACCTATGAAGAATTAAAGGTTACCGAAACCCCAGAAGAAATCAGTGAAAAACCAGAACCTCCTGAAATGAAGCACCTACCTGAAGGGTTGAAGTATATGTTTTTAGACGATCTCAAAGTTTGTCCTGTCATTATTAACTCTGGTTTAACGACCAAACAAGAAGAGAAACTTCTGGAGGTATTAAAGGAGAGCAAGAAAACCATAGGCTACAAAATAAGTGATCTCACAGGGGTCAGTCAAGCCTTGTGCATGCACAGAATCCCCATGATGGAAGACCATAAGCCAACGATCGAGCATCAACGAAAGTTGAACCCGAATATGAAGGAAGTGGTTCGTCGTGAGATCATCAAACTCCTTACAGCTGGAATAGTATACCCGATATCGGACTCACCATGGGTGAGCCCAGTTCATGTTGTACCCAAGAAAGGAGGTACTACTGTCACAAGAAATGAAAACAATGAGCTCATCCCCACCCGAACAGTGACTGGGTGGAGGATGTGTATTGATTATAGAAAATTAAACAAGGCCACTCGGAAGGATCATTTTTCTATGCCCTTCCTCGATCATGTTTTGGAAAGATTGGCCCATCAAGAATATTTCTGTTACCTGGACGGTTACTCTGGATTCTATCAGATCCCCATACATCCAGATGATCAAGAAAAAACAACTTTCACCTGTCCCTTCGGGACATATGCTTTTAAAAGAATGCCTTTTGGTCTGTGTAATGCCCCTGCAACTTTTCAACGTTGCATGACTGCCATTTTTGCAGGGCTTACTGAAACAATTATGGAGGTTTTCATGGACGATTTTTCCGTATATGGTGACTCCTTTGATTCTTGTCTTAAGCATCTCTCCATGGTCCTCAAACGTTGTGAAGAAGCACATCTGGTGCTAAATTGGGACAAATGCCACTTTATGGTAAAGGAAGGCATCGTCTTGGGCCACAAGGTTAGTAATAAAGGAATTGAAGTTGATAAGGCCAAGATAGAAGTCATCTCTAAACTGGCAATCCCCACAAATGTAAAAGAAGTTCGCGCATTCCTTGGTCACGCTGGATTCTATAGAAGGTTTATACATGATTTTTCCAAGATAACGAAGCCGATGACTAATCTACTTTTAAAGGATGCTGATTTCAATTTTAATGAAGAATGCGTCAAAAGTTTTGATATGCTGAAGAAAGCCCTTACAACTACTCCCATCATTAGAGCTCCCGATTGGGACCACCCCTTTGAAATTATGTGTGATGCCAGTGATTACGCGGTGGGTGCTGTCTTAGGACAATGCATAGAGAAGAAACATTATGTGATCTATTATGCATCAAAGACCCTCGACGAAGCTCAAAGGAATTATGCTACTACTGAAAAGGAGCTTTTAGCAGTCATTTATGCTTTCGACAAATTCAGATCCTACCTTACTGGTTCAAAGGTAATCGTTTACACTAACCATGCTGCTATCCGTTATCTTATGACAAAGAAAGATGCTAAGCCAAGGGTGATCAGATGGATACTCCTTCTACAAGAATTTGACCTAGAAATAAGAGATAAAATAGGGACGGAGAATGTCGTGGCAGATCACCTGAGTCGCATCCACACTCTGGATGCTGAAGGGATTCCGATAAACGACTCTCTACCAGATGATCAGCTTATGAGAGTCTCAGGATTCGAACCATGGTATTCAGACTTAGTAAACTACCTTGCCGCCGGAGTCATCCATCCTCAATACACCGGGAACGCTCTGAAGAAATTTATGCATGATGTGAAGCATTACTATTGGGATGAACCATATCTTTTCAAACTCTGTGCAGATGGATTGTATAGACGTTGTGTCGCCGAAGAAGAAGCCCATTCTATTTTGGAACAATGCCACTCAGGACCCGTGGGTGGGCATATGAGCTCTAAAAAGACTGCCTTAAAAGTTTTGCAATGTGGATTTTTCTGGCCAACTTTATCCAAGGACTGTTATGATTTTGTCATATCATGTGATAAGTGTCAAAGAGCTGGCAATATAACCAAGAGAGACGAAATGCCACTGAATCTATGACAAGAAGTCGAGATATTTGACGTCTGGGGAGTGGACTATATGGGGCCATTCCCATCTTCTAATGGATTCTCTTACATCCTTGTGGCGGTGGACTACGTCTCCAAATGGGTTGAAGCTATACCAACCGTCACTTGTGATTCAAAACCAGTCATCCAACTATTCAAAGATATTATCTTCCCACGGTTCGGAGTGCCGAGAACCGTGATATCTGACGGAGGATCCCACTTCATTGAAAGAAGCCTTGAAGCTCTTCTACGAAAATATGGCGTCTCACACAAGATAGCTTCGCCTTATCATCCACAAACCAGTGGACAGGTAGAGGTCTCCAACCGACAACTTAAGGCTATCCTTGAGAAAACCGTTGGACGTAATCGAAAAGATTGGGCGACAAAAATCAACGACGCCTTATGGGCTTATCGCACTGCTTATAAGACTCCCCTTGGGACTACCCCTTTTCGATTGATATATGGAAAGAGTTGCCACCTGCCAGTTGAACTTGAACATAAGGCATGGTGGGCAATTAAACAAATAAACTTCGATATGAAACAAGCGGGTCAAGCCAGAATTCTGCAACTCCATGAGCTGGATGAACTCAGAATGACAGCCTATGAGAATGCACGAATCTACAAAGAACGTACAAAACTCTGGCATGATGGACATCTGAAACAAAAAGACATACGAGTGGGAGACCAAGTTCTAGTTTTCAACTCCAGATTAAAATTGTTCCCAGGAAAACTCCGCTCACGTTGGTGCGGACCTTACATCGTCAAAAGCATCTCTCCCCATGGTGCTTTCTCTTTATGGAGCGACAGGTCTGGCGAATTTATAGCAAATGGTCACCGCTTGAAAAGATACTTCACACCAGCTGACAAAGGCACCGAAATAATGTTGGAATTCAGCAATCCAAAGGACCCACCATAATTCCGAAGAACTCTGTCGAGCCATCGACATAAAACAAAGGCGCTTGTCGGGAGGCAACCCGACCAATAAATCTATTTTACTTTTCCTTTTCAAATTTTGTTCCTTATAGTTAAATTTTCCTTAAATAAAATTTGCTTTATGAGAGAGTTTTTCTTTCAGGACACGAGATCGGATTGGTGCTGATCAGAACGAATTCATTCTCGGCAGTCATACCTGGTGTTTCCTTTCCCCTCCATCTTGAATTTAGGGTTTGCTCGAGGACGAGCAAATCTCTAAGTTCGGGGTGGAGGGTGGGTGGTACGTATTCCACTTCCACATACACACCCTCTTTTCATATTCAATATGTCTCTATCATAAAATTTTTCAAAATTTTGAACAGATACCTGATGAAATTTTGTCTTTTGTTGATAAAAATGTAACTAACTTTTTGCTATGCATCTTCTATCATAACATCCTCCTTATTCAAAGCAAATCCTCAAGAGGACTGACTTTTGAAACTTGCCTGAAATCATCCTGTGAAACTTATGATTCCTAACACCATAATTCTTTTTACATAATGATAAGTATCTGTCAAACTGATAGGGATCAAACACGTCGCGCTTCCTAACTGACTAGTGGAACAATGGCTCAGAAACCCCACCGGATCCGCATCAAGTCATTATTTGAGCAGAGTATGACAAAGAGAATAACCCGGTTTTGAATTGTAAATCAAGTTGCATCCTGATCTGAACTCTCTTCTACACTTCTTCTATCATCTTCGTATCCCTCCATCCATAAATACCACCAAAATAGCCAAACTTGTGCCAAACCCTAAGTTCGGGGTGGCACGCCACTTTCCCCATATCCGCTTCTTCCATACCCCTTCCAATAAATAGGGGCGTACCACCAAAAATGCAATCTCGAGTCGAATAGAGGAGAGATCTGCAATAAAAAGATGCAAAAGTGCACACAAAATAAATGCAATCTCGAGTCGAATAGAGGAGAGATCTGCAACAAAAGATGCCATAGCGCACACAAAAAAATATGCAATAAATGAAATTGCAAAACAAATAAAAATCTCGAGTCGAATAGAGGAGAGATTTACTTCTTCTTTCCATACCACCTTTCACTCCTTTTTCTACCTAAGGGCACAATACATGCCCTACCATCCTGAACTACACCAGTGTCAGATCAAATGCATACTTGTCAATTCTACGGGTATCTCTGAACTCCTACAAAACTCTTTGACATGCTTGGTGTTGGAAAAGGCGGGGAGGAAGCGTTGTTGGGAAACGAACTCAGGAACGAAGCTATGGAAAGACGTGTTTCGTGGTCCCAGGAAGTTGAGGTACTCACTCATACTGAGCAAAAAGAAAACATTTGTGATGTGAAGATGAAGAAATCACACGGATCGAAAGTATTCCATCAGGCAACAGTTTCAAATTTTATGTTACTCGAGGACGAGCAATGATTTAAGTTCGGGGTGTTTTGATGAGTGCATACTCATCATGATTTTCAATTACCTTTTTGGAACAATTTAATATCTATTCCACATCTTTTCACCCTAATATGAATCATAATGCACAAAACTACCCAGTGATTCAATAATCAAGGTTTTAACTAAATATCTTTTATTTTATGCAGGTGTAGCAGGCAACTCCATGCAAACGGTCTCAAGACCGTTTGGATCCATGCGGTCTCAAGACCGTTTGCTGGAATACACAAAGAACAAGACGAAACCAGTTGCCCAAGAAGTCCACGCGGTCTCAAGACCGTTTGGTCCCATGCGGTCCCAAGACCGTTTGGTCCCATGCGGTCCCAAGACCGTTTGGTCCCATGCGGTCCCAAGACCGTTTGGTCCCATGCGGTCCCAAGACCGTTTGGTCCCATGCGGTCTCAAGACCGTTTGGTCCCATGCGGCCCCAAGGCCGTTTGGTCCCATGCGGCCCCAAGGCCGTTTGGTCCCAAACGGTCCCAAGGCCGTTTGGTCCCAAACGGTCCCAAGACCGTTTGGTCCCGCGCGGTCCCAAGACCGTTCGATGCAAGCGCAAGGATCGATTGAAGAACTAAAGCCGCGCGACCACACCAAATCCAGGACCGATCAAAGCAAGACCGTTTGGCGCTCAAACGACCTCCAAACCGTTTGATGCCCAAACGGTCTCAAGACCGTTTGGCGCCCAAGCGGTCTCAAGACCGTTTGGCGCCCAAACGGTCTCAAGACCGTTTGGCGCCCAAACGGTCTCAAGACCGTTTGGCGCCCAAACGGTCTCCAAACCGTTTGGAGAAGATATTTTCAGCAACTTATCCAAACCGTTTGGGATCAGATCTGAAACTATAAATAGACCCCCACAGTCCCCATTTCGAGGCATCGGTTCCGGACGTCGAAAGGCTGCCAGAGCACCACACCGATCAAGTTCCACTCCATCTATCACTGGTGTTGCGTCCAAGGAGGCCAAGAAAAGGAAGAAGACGACGCAAGGAGCGCATCTTCTTCACCGAGCTGCGTCCACCCTCTGCACCGAGCTCATGATGGATCTATCTTTCTCTCCTATCCTTCTTGTATCTCGTATCATGAGCGAGTAGTCCTCTTTCGCTGGGGTGCGGGGACTAGCCCCGCTGCCCATGCAAACCATGTTCTTTTGTTAAACTTTCCAAGGCAATGTATATAACTCTTCATTTTGTCGTTTATCGTTAAGCTTGTAGGTTGGTTATGTGCGTGTTTTCATCTTTGTGCTCCCTATGTTGCGATAACTTAAATGCATGGGTTCCTGTGTTGCGATAACTTCAAGGCATGGGTTGGAACGTCGTTTAGCATGTTTGACCCTTGACGATAACTTCCGATGGGTTCCTTGAGGTCGTAAGTGTATGATCCACGAGGGGACGAGCCATCTAGCCTTCGGTGACGCTTCTGTGCGCCTAATGCCTGTATAGGGGGTTCACAACCTTAGTTGGATTTTGCATCATCTTGCTAAACGTCGATGTTTGCTCGCATGTCACATTCCTGCTTGTTTATCGGTTAACGCGGCTGACTCCCAAACTAGAAATAGGATGGGATTTCATCGAGGTCGTAAGTGTATGATCCGCGAGGGGATGAGCCATCTAGCCTTCGGTGACGCTTCTGTGCGCCTAACGCCCGTATGGGGGGTCCACAACCTCCGTGGATTTCTGTATCTTCATATCTGTAAGACATGTGATCCGGATGGCGATGAGAAATCAGTTGCCTATGGTGATGCTTACGCGGACCTGACGCCCGTATGGGGGGTTATGCAGTAGCTCTATTTGGAGTGTTATATCGTGCCTGGTTTGTTTTCAAGAGAGTGTGTTTGTGTGCGTAGCGGTGGTCAAACCCGGTACCATCCCAGCGATTCCATATCATTGATCTAAACCCATCTTTTATTCCGCATTTACTTTATTGCAATTAGTTTAATCAAACCAAAATCAACCAATTGTTCTAAATATTAGTTTTACTTGGGCTAGATCTAACTGACAAAGATTCTTAAAAACGTTGTCCTTTGGGTTCGATCCTCAACTATACTGCGATAAGATCCGTCCGCTTGCGGGTGGTATTGTTGCACTTGGTTTTGGTAAAAGCTCGGGGATATAACCCCGAGTGAATTTGTTAGTGCATTCAAAAAGCCACATCACTAAACTATTAAGAAAAAGGCAAAAGTAAGAACAATTAACTAGGAAGGTAAAGTGACTAGCTAAGTAAGCATTAACTAAGAAATAAGGCAAATTAGGGTTGTAATGCAATAATGGGAAGTGTGGGTTGTTTGGGGGAATGTACTTTTCAATTGAGATGGGGTGGTAACATGTGAACATTACTCCCTTATTTATATTACCAAACCAAAAAACAAGATAGATGCTAATGATTTTCCCTAAACTACTAATTGGCATTGGACGAGGTAGGGTGTGTATAGGGGAACTAGTCTCTATCACCTCCTATCTACCATTGTGAGGCTCACTTGGATTAGAGTTTAGGTGGAATTCTATTAGGATCTTATTAAGTCTAGGTTTTTAGGATAGATGCTTATAGGGAAATTGAGGGTTGAGGATAGTAATGGAAGGTGGAAATGAGGTTTTGAGCCTCATACCAACTACCGTCTAGGATTTAGGAAGCTCCAATCCAATTACGCTAAATGCTTCTATACTAGATACTTGGATCTCTCACCTAGGTGTAGGAGAATTGATTAGAATTGTAGGAAGGTGAATAGCTATCTAGGGATTCACTAATTGGACCTAAGAGCAATTCCAAAATTAGCCACATATAAGCAATTTCCCTAGAATTCTAGGTGATTTCAAGCACAAATCACAAAGCAATTTATGGAAAATGAGATAACAGTAGGAGAAAAATCACCAGCAAACAATTTTTACATATCAATCTTCCCCAACATGGTATCAAAGTAACCTTTTGACCCCAAACAACCTACTTAAGGGGTCTAGCTACTCATAGAATAATAAAATACAAAAATAGAGAAAGAAGAAGAATTAGAGGAGTGGAAAGCTATGTAACTCAGTGGAGACTCCTCCTTCTCCACCTCCTAGCAGTAGCAGCTTGAGCACCTCCCTCCTTCAAGGTGGAATGGTACAGATGTGTGGTGGAAAGTGGCCAAAAACCCTAGATAGGTGGGTTTTGGGGTGGAAGATGATGGAATGGAGGTGAAATGGAGTGGGTATGGAGTAGACAGGGTTAATAGGGAGCTAAGAGTAGCCAACCTTTTACTCCACCTATCACTCAAGTATATACAGGTGGTGGGGAAGCACTAGGTCAAATGGGGGTAGAATGGGAAATGCAATGCAAAATTGCTACTAGGTTTTCTAGTAGGACCCAACATGGTGAGTAATAGATAGCACGACTGTGGTGGGGTAGAATACCAATTCTAAGGAAGGGAACAAGGATCAAGTTGTTTATGGGATTTAAGGGACTAGTAGCTCAACCATGATGGGCAAAACAGTTGTGGTGGGTTGATGGTGCCACACCTGTGGCAGGTCACATGGTCGTTCTGGGTTGGAAATGGATGGTCATTCTTTGGAGCATGGTCGACCATGTTGGGCCACACGACCCTCCTGGGCCCTTCTTGAAACAGTCGTGCTGTCTAGCACAACCATTTTGTCGAGTCTTGTCTTCAATGCTTGTCTCTGTGATTTTACTATGAGATTGCATTTTCTAACACAACCGCTCCTTGGCACCATGACCATGTTGGGGTCTTCTAAAACACTTTGAACTGGAATATTGGATTTTTATGGACTTCTTTGCTTGAGTTGACTCTTGACCACTAGAGGTAGGTTGGGGAAGCTCTTAGACCTTCCATGGACCCCTCCAATGGTAGCGAAACCCTAGAATCACCCCCTTTTCTCTTGTCCATCCAAACGTGGTCCAAGTACCTGAAAAACATGTTAAAAAACGTCCATAAATATAGTTGATGATAGTACACATAGTAAGGGAAATAACATGTAATCTAACAACTTCAAATGTGATTGACATGTAAAAGGACACACGATGAAGCCTTAAATTTTGCCTGCATCAACACCCTAAACTTAAAACATACTTGTCCTCAAGTATGCTCCAACACATTCTCTCTTCAATTTTTCAACAAACAAGAAATGTAAAATGCATTGCAACAAATGGATATCGACCAAATGGTCTCAATGATGACTAAGTACATGTATTTCACATCTCTCCTCCTTCATAGACCAATCAAGCTAAAAGCATCGAGAATAAAAACCTCAAATATATGGCATAGAATTCACAATCAATCCATATGGCTTCCATACATCTCCAGGTAAACTGTTTCATGGAGGTGACAATAAAAATCACTAGGGTTGTTGTTTTACCTTCATGCATTTGATTTCATATGTAAAACCACACTAAGAAATCTATGAGGCTACGAAAAAGAGGGAAATGATCTAGGTTTGATGTTTCATAGCTCAATGGGCATGTAAATAGAAGAAAGGGGTTGTGGTAAGAGATTGGAGTGATATTACATAGGAGCACTCATCTTTCCCTTATTTAGATGTTATTACATAGGATCATCTTTTATTTTCTTTTTCTTTCTCTTTCCCTTGGTGTAGGTAGGGCACATGGTGGTGAGAGTGAATTAGGGAGATGTAGATATGGCCAACCCTAACTTTTGGATGGCGTCCAAGGATGAATATGTGCTCTTTGTCATATTTTCATGAGGTAGAGAGATAAGGAATGGTGGAAAAAAAGTGAGTCAAAGATGGGTCACTAGTGTCAGTTTCAATATAAGATCTTCCGCATGAAGGTTACTCCAACAATTTCATCAAGCAATGACACACCACATGAATGATCAATATGGAAGTCACATTCTTGTCATGAGATTTGACAAACCCTAAGCGTCAGTGGCTTGATTAAATCACAATTCAACCAATCAATTCACAAGCATGAAAGAGGTGATTCACATGTAAAAATTCAAGAACTAAGACCATTTAGAAATAGATCATGATAACATAGCATGCATTTATCAAAGGTCAACATTTTCAATTCAATAAGTAGATATTGGGTCAAAAAACATGCTTTTAGGCAAGAAATTTTGAATTTGGGAAAAATGGGCCAAAATGGTGACAAATTGCCTTCAATCACATCTAAGCTTTCCTTGTGAAACATAAAGCAATAAACAAGCATGTTCTACCTACAAACATGCAAAAATTACAAATAAAAAATTACTTGGAATGCAATACATGGGAGCAAATTTTTTGAAAATTACAAAAAAATTGGAAGGAAATAAGCTACATGATATGCATGTATGCAAATATAGAAGAAATCTATCGTAGATAGCATAAGTTTGGAAAGAGAAGTAAATGGCAAGGTGTAATGAAACATGAGTAAAATGAAGGATGTACTGCCCTACCACCCAAACTTTTGAATCATGATGTCCTCAACATGACACTAAAGTCTAGGAGTGATAGGGTATATGATCATTGCTACTATGGTGTCTTGGGGAGTGCTCCTCCGTGTGGTGGAGGATATTGGTGGTAACTACCCCAGTAGTCCACCTATGGAGGTAGTATGTTTCCTGATACCCAAATAGTGCATCCCACCAATCTTTACCCCAATTGGGCTTCCTCTGCACCTGTGTGTTTTGAAAGTGATACATGTGGTTTATTTGATGGTGCATATGTTGCTGATCCAACCACATTGCATCATGTCTCCTCTCAATGTTCTCTTGTGGTCTCTGATACCCTCTACTTGATCCTGTATCATAGACATGTCATAGGCATTCACTGTAGGCTGTTGTACAATTGTCTCTGTCTCTCATCTCCACACCCAATAGACCTCTCTATCCTCTACCACTCCCCTCTTCTCTGTTGCATGTGACTCTCCCAATCCCTCAAGAAAATATGTGGGGTGTTGTTGCCATGTGTCTCTGGGATGCTCCTCTTCCCACCTCCTTAAAATATCCAAGAAGTCTGGAAATGGGACACCCCCTCTAAGATAAGTGTAATATGGTAGGGTAGCTCCTGTGAGACTCCTACATAAAGGGAGTTTTCCTGTTAAATGATCTTCTGATCGACCACTAAAATCATAGATGAGCGAATCAAATACTATAGGTCCATGAGTTTCTCCCCATCTGCCTTGGTATATCTGGACTCGTCGTGATATAGATCTAGGGTAATAAAAGTCACAACCCATCCCATTATAAAAGGATTTCTATTCTTGGACAAAACTGTCTTCATATGATCAATAGAAATGCCCCTAGAATTGCATGCTTGCCTTGTACCATCCATCCCAACACAATTGGATCTTTCTTAGTGCAGCTCCCTTGGTTTTCTTACCGTGCAAAAATTGGATTCTCTATGACCTTCTAAACATATCTCAAGTAGGGGATATGAATCAAGTTAGTTTTTTTATTTCCCCACTAAAAATTTCTATGCACGGTGAACCCTTTGACATATATGCAAAATTGACATTAGTGTATTTGTCTCTCCTTCCTTGATCAAGGTGGGTTGCCGCTTCAATTTTGGGAGAAAAAATCTTGTTAAGTATGGAGGAAGTGAGAAGGTGAGTTCTATTGTCCAATATGAAATGGAGGGCTTCTTCTCCATCATGCGTGACTTTCTCTAAGGTGGCAAAGAATTGATGTGTAAGCTTGATATATGTCTCTCAGATGAGTTTCATGACATCATAAAAAAGGAAAAGATACCCAAAGCTTATATTATCTCCTGGAAGGTGTAGTGGTTGGCAATCACTCTACACATTAGGCACTCTAGATGTTGTAGCTTCTTCAACTGAATCTATCTCACATTCAGGGCCTCCTCATGTTGTTCATATTGTAGTTATTTGTGTTTTATAGGTTGTTCTTCTTCATCCTGTGCATCCTGTGTTGCTTCATCCTCATCATATCATTCAATGCCTTTGGGCTTGCAACATTGAATAGGTGGTGGAGTGTTGGGCAAGTATGTGTGGTGTTTCTTCCCATGAGGAAGACAGTGTTGCATGTTGTGGCTGAGAGGAGATTTCTTTGAGGATGGGGTCTATCAATGCATTTAGCCAACTGCTGACAAACAAGATATTCCCTTGTGACAACTGGAAGTGAGTGGTGGTGGTGGATGAGTTATAGACATCGGTTGGGTTGAAGATTAGCCATTATTGGACCGAAACTGCTGAAGAGGATGTCCTTGGTTCTCTCCATGACTTACTTTATTATCTTCTTCATTTTGAGTGGATTTTGGGTGGAAGACGTGACACACGATCAGGTTTTTTGAGATATTTGGGTATGTGGGGGTGGAATGGAGGTGAGAGTGAAAATTTTTGGGGTACAAATGGAGTGGAAATGGTAAGTGGGGGTAGTAAAGGTGTTGGAGGGGATTTGGGGTTGGATTGGAGGTGGAGGATGAAGAATTAGAGCTTAAAGATGGCTGGGTGGAACTGAACAACCGGAGGACGTGCACACATGTGTGACATCACAAAGTAGTGGAATGAGTCATGAGAAATGAAGTGTTGGAATCGGGGGTCTTGAGTGGACTGAGCCCATGCTGGAATGGCCATTCTGGGTGCCACAGAAGTGATGTGCCACACGACCGTGGTGGCCAGTTGGCTACACGATTGTGCTACTTAGCACGCCTGTTCTGGTTTGTTCTTACTTTTCTTGATTTTTTTTGTTGCTCTCCATTTATTTGGACATCTCACCACAGTCGTTCCATGATACCACAACTATGGTGGATACTATAGCAGGTGATTTCAACATGAAGCTCCTAAAATCATCAAATCTTTGATCCGAAGTAATTTTTAATTAACCCTCTTCCACATTTTAGCTGATTCTCTTCATTTCACCACTCTTTTAACCTACACATCTAAAAGCTAAACAAAAACTATTAAATACAAGTGTGTGTTTTCTGGGAAAAGTGTAAAAATAACCAAAAAAAAGTGTCAAAATTGAAGGTTGGGTGAAAAATCCCCCAAACCTAGGTGGGTTACCTCCCACTAGTGCTATGTTTTATGCCTTCATCTTGGATTCTTATAGTTATTTAAATCCATTAACCATTTGGA
The DNA here is from genome assembly GCA_963693085.1 of Alisma plantago-aquatica. Classification (NCBI taxonomy): domain Eukaryota; kingdom Viridiplantae; phylum Streptophyta; class Magnoliopsida; order Alismatales; family Alismataceae; genus Alisma; species Alisma plantago-aquatica. The sequence continues at coordinate 1,124,435,133 of OY856409.1, read as the reverse complement.
ATCATCATGTGTCCATTCTTGTAATAGATACATCCTTAATTTTAATTCATTAGTTGTTCCTTGTTCCACTGATCACAAAAGTTATCACCATGTGTTCCATTCAGTTCTCTATCCCTCAAATAATCAATTGGACTCTTCCAGTGGTAATGTTTAACATGCTCATCTCAGTCTCTCCAGGTTGAGGTCTTGAACATATTTATCTTTATCTTCATGTCGATGAATGAGAACATCATTGTGCACTACACACATGTATCTTGGCATCAACTGTAGATAAGAATGTTTCCCTAAGATGACGGGAATCTTCCTATTTCTCCATATCTATGTCAAGAATAATGAAATCATCCAAGAACATTACTGCCCTTTCCTTGTCCATCATCACCAAAATATCATTTACTCTTCCTCTCAACACCTTGGTGGAGTGGTTCCACCAATTAGAGAGTGCAATGAGCCAGTTTCAACTTTCTTAGTACCATCTCCACATATACACTATATGGCATCAAATTCACATTAGATCCCAAGTCAAGTAGGTATTGGTCTATGGGATGTCATCTATGTAGCTAGGTATGAGTGGGGCTCCTGGGTGTTTACACTTCATAGGAAGTGAGTGTTGTATTATAAATCTCACTTGTTCTATCACCTTGATTTTCTTGGGTATCTTTCCCGTTGATTTCCTCTTAAGCTCCGATTGGTTTGTCGTAACTGATCTGGAAAACTCATGAACTTGAGTTCCTTGAGCATTTTTTTATGATTGGTTTAAAGTATGTGTTGGAACTTGAGTTTTGTGACTTCTGGGGAGTTACAGACTTACATACAAAATACAGTTCCTGAGTTCCCTCTTAAAAAGAGCGGAAAACGAGTTCTAGGACAACTAACAACATTTCTTATACAATTATATTTTTCATTCATCATAAATGACACATGTAAAATATTTATGACTAGAAATATTAGTGGTGAGGATATAGTTTATTGCTAAAACTAAAACATAATATGACAAAGTATCATATACTATAATCACATTATGTAAAATATTTAACACTATAACCATTATTATCAATACAATCTAAAAAAAATACAAACATCATGAAAAAGAAAAACATCGCACCATGTGAAAACAATGTGATTTATGTAATATATTTTTATTCTTCATATTTAAAAAATATGATGTAAAAATGATAATAAACTCTAACCATGCAAAAATAATATAGTGAAAAAATCCCTAAAAAAAATGTAAAAATTAATATTTGACATTGTGTTAAACAATGATGAACCAAACTTATATTTACAAGCACATGAAATGTGGATATTATTACAATATTTTGTATACACAAAGTGAAATAAAAATATTGTGATGTGATTTTAGTCATAATATTTTAATTAAGATTATAATTATACCATAATAAAATATTTTTAAAGGAGCAACATCTGCACCATAAACACTTGTTTTGGTTATTATGATTTAAGAATATTATGATTTTTTATGGATATGATTCTTTTTTATGCCTTTACCATCCTAATTTATTTATATTATAACAATAAAAATTAACAATATTTTTAATGATTTCCATATTTAAACTTACAAAAAACCAATCACAGAGAAGTGACTAAAACTTAAGTTCCATAAACTGAACTAGAGTTCCCAGAAAATGAGTTCCACGGAACTCATGACTTACACCAAACCAATAGGAGCCTTAAAAGTGCACATGTCCTTAAGAAACTTAGCATAATATGGGCTATGTGTGATAGCATCCAATAAAGGGATATTCATTTTTACTTGTCGAAATATCTCTAGAATGTCAACATTGTATTTTTGCTTTCCTTTTAATGATGGAGGATCATTCAATTTCTCAGGGAATGGTGGATCACTTGCACTTCACTTACTTTGACTCAACACAATTTTCTTGACTCATAACATGAGGGATCCTCAAAATCTCGGGTGGAACACTAGGACTGTAGAACCTATAAAAGGAGAATAAGGTGGAACATGTGGTATCACATGCACAAAGCACAACCAAACAAAACATGACAAGTTAGCAAATCAATATGCACAAATAATAAAAAAAATAAAGAATAAAGAATAAAAATGGTGAGTGTTGTAGGAAATGATAAACGATAAACAAACTAGCTAGGTCAAGTGCCTTTCTCTCTGACAATGGCACTAGAAATCTTGATGCCTTTTTAGGAACCCCTAGACAATTGACTTGGCTAGGTGATCCTTAGACACAAACAACGTGATCTTTCAAATTTATAAATATCTAATAGGATCACTCACATAACACACTTCATCCATAAGTGCACGGGGTCATGCTATAATATAGGAAAGTGCAAGTTAGAGGTCGAACAAAAGGGACAGAGGGGGCACTAGAGCTAAGTTAGTTTTGGCTAGGTTCCTACTACAGAGTCTAGGGTTTTAAGGGTTTGATATTGGTTTTGTTAATTAAAGTAAGGGTGAAAAAGAAAACAATTAAATGGAGCAAGGAAATCAAACCTAATTTAACCCTAGACAATTAGTTCTAATGAACATGAAAAGGCAAGCTACACAATGAAGGAGCAAATATCACTAAGACATGCAAGGCAAGAGATCTACACTACACTATTCTAGAAATTAGTACTAAAGAACAATTAAAGACCTAAAGTAGAAAGAACAATGCAAAATAAAGAACAATTAACTAGGAAGGTAAAGAGACTAGTTAAGCAAGCATTAACTAAGCAACAAAGCAAATTAGTATTGTAATGCAATAATGGGAAGTGTGGGCTATTTGGGGGCATGTACTTGTCAATTGAGTATGGGGGTGATAACATGTGAGCATCACTCTTTCATTTAGATAACCAAACCAAATAACAAGATAGATGCTAATGAATTGCCCTAAATTACTAATGGCCATGGATGCGGTAGGGTATGTATAGAGGAACTAGACCCTATCACCTCCTATCCACTTTTGTGAGGCTCACTTAGATTAGGGTTTAGGTGGAATTCTATTAGGATCTTATCAAGTGTAGGTTTCTAAGATAAAAGCTCCTAGGAAAATTGGGGTCCGAGGGTAGTAATGGAAGGTGGGAATTAGGTTTTGGGACTCACATCACCTATCATCTAACCTTTAGGAAGATCCAACCCATTACACTAAATACTTGTGAACTAGATACTTGGATCTCTCACCTATGTGTAGGGGAATTGATTAGCATAGTAGGAAGGTGAATATCTATTTAGGGATCCACTAATAGGAGCTAGAATCAATTCCAAAATTAGCCACATATAAACATTTTTCCTAGAATTCTAGGTGATTTCAAGCACAAACCACAAAGAAATTTATGGGAAATGAGATAAAAGTAGAACACAATCACTAGAAAACTAAATTATAGCATTTATGTATCAATTTTATCAACATGGCATCAAAGTAACATTTTGACCCCAAACAACCCACCTAACAGCCCTAGCTCCTCATACAGCAAGAAAATGCAAAAATGGAGAAAGAAGAAGAAGGTGGTATGACATTGATGTGTGGTGGAAAGTAGCCAAAAACCTTAGAAAGGTGGGTTTTGGGGTTGAAGATGATGGAATGGAGGTGAAATGGAGTGGGAACAGAGTAGAGGGGGCTAAGAGGGACTGAGAGGCAACTAAGAGTGCTGAACCCCATGCTCCAACTGCCACTCAAGTATATATAGGTGGTATGGAAGCACTATGTCTAGTGGGGATAGAATGGGAAATGTAGTGTAAAGGTGCCACTAGATTTTCTGGTAGAACAACCATGTTGGACAACACGAAAGTGGTGGGTAATAGGAAGCATGTCTATGGTGGGTTGAAATGGTCGTTCTAAGGAATGGAAAAAAGGTCAGGTTATTTTTGGGATTTGGGGGACTGGTGGCATGATCGTGTTGGACTGAATGACTGTGGTGGGTTGGTGGTGCCACGGCCATGGTAGGTCACACGACCGTTCTGGGCTTGAAATGGACTAGTCATTCCTTAGGGCATAGCTTTGCTGAGCTCTGGAACCACAGTCGTGTTAGGCCACATGGCTATTCTAGGTCCTTCTTGGCACAGTCATTACTTGACTCTTTGATTCTTGTATGAAATTGCATTTGCTAGCATGGTCGTTACTTGGCACCACAGTTGTGGTGGATTCTTTTATGACATGTTGATCTTAAAATTTGAATTTTCATGGACTTCATTTCTTAGGTTGACTCTTGGCCACTAGGTGTAGGTTGGGGAAGCTCAGAGACCTTCCTTGGATCCCTCCAATGGCATAGGAACTCTAAAATCACCCTCATTATGTCCGATCCATCTAAACATGGTCCAATACATGAAAAGCACGCAAAGAACATCCACAAGCAACAGTTGATGATAATAGACAAGGGAATAACATGTAATATAACATCTTTATATGTGCTTGACGTGCAAAGGACACAAGTTGAAGCCCTAAAATAGGGCTACATCAGTACACATTCATCACTATACCCTAAACTCTAAACCTTAAACAATAAACCCTAATCTTTAAGCCTCAATCCCTATATTCTATTGGCCTAGAAACCCCATCCAGGATTTACTCATTAGGAGTGAATCCTGGATAGTCCCCGATTTGGGACTATTCTTGAACACTTCATCTCACTTAGTATGAAAGTGTATAATGTGTATTTGGTTTTAAATATGCTTTGTTAGTGTACTTGGAGAACTATGAGGAAATGTTTCCGAAATACTATTGAGCATGGAATACACGTTATAAACTTACTAGTGACATTAATTGTTCAATAATGGGATAGGTGGTACACATTCATCAATATGTATCCAATACCTGACTCAATTCAAACACATTTTACTATAAAATTTACATAACTAACACCTGATTCAGTACTCATTTTCCCTGTGACTATAGAATGGATCGATCATGGATGTCCATTCTAAATCGTTGCACTATGGAGTTTATTAATGGGATTGGTCGATTTATAAGATTTGCAAATGAACATAGGAAATGACTTGGAAATAGGTTCTATTGTCCACGTAGGAAATGTAGTAACAACTTGAAAGTCGTCAATGTTGACAAAATCAAAAGTCATGTCATATGCAACAAGATTGTACAAGGCTATATAGAATGATACTCGCATGGAGAGTTTCCTACTATGAGATCAGTAGATGTCGATATTCGTACTTGTGTTAAATAAGAAATTGTCAACGATGTTGATATGAACAAACCAGTTTTGTAGACATGGTTGATGCGATGCTAAATAGTTGTGAACTACATCTTACTGATCCAAATTCCTTATTTAGAAACATTGTGCATGACGCTAAGAGAATGTTATACTTAGGTTGTACTAAGTTTACAAAGTCGAGCGTTGTTTTGAGATTGAATACCTTGAAGGCTAACAATAGGTGGAGCGGCAAAAGTTTCCCATTTCTATTTTTTTTGAAAGAAATTCTTCCTAAAGGCAATGAGCTTTGAATCTCAACATACAAAATAAAGAAAGTGTTGTTCCCAATTTGAATGGAGGCTAAAAAGATACACTCATGATCGAATGATTGTGTGTTATTTTAAAAGGACTACATCGATTAGAAAGATTGTTCAATATGTGGGGCAATGTACACAATGACGACTTCAGGTAAGGCCAAAACTGGCTCTCCTATTAAGGTGATGTAGTATCTGCCTATAATAACAAAATTTCAACGCTTGTTTGCCAATAGCATAGATATGCAAAATTTATCTTAGCATGCAGAGGTAAAGAAATATAGGGTTGGATACTATGACATGCATCTGATTGACTTTGATGCAACATGAAATCTTATGGGATCAGTCACAGTGCTTTTAGGCATTATTTAGAAGTTACCATTTGTAGTAGAGTGGCAATAATAGTAGAATGTTGGCATAAAGTTGATCATGCCATTAAAGACCTCATATGGAAGGATGTAGCTATGCTATATATGTACAATTCTATTTTTAAAGTGTTTCATATTATATTTAACATTTCTAAAAGTATTATGTGAACTTTTGTAGTGTATCTTTGAAGTTGATAAAATATTGCATCGTAAAAATGTGTTGCAATGTTGTAGGAGAATATTGAAAATTTTAACATCATTACGACAAGAGATAACATAATGAGTAACTACAGTAAGAAGCCCACCACATTGCAATTGTCCAATCTTGATAAGAGTGTGTGGGACACGTTTCTTTCTTCAAGGAAAGCTGATGAACTCAAGGTATTAATCCTCCTTTAGAATATGTTATTATGATTAATCATATGAGTTCCATATATTATGTAATTAACATACATTTTGTATTAACTAGGCTATACATGATTCTAGAAAAGAAATACGCACAAAGAATGTGTACGACCACAAGTTGGGTCTAGGTGGTTATGCTTGGCATCAACAATAGAGAGAGGAAGTTTCTTCTTCTGAGTAGCCTAGTCTTGGTTCTACTGAGTCTTATATAATTGCTTCACCTCTAGATCACGGTGAGGAGTGGATAGGTTCAAGGACAAGCCACTCTGAAGAAATACCCAACCCTGTAATCGTTGAGATGGCTACAAATATGGTAAAATTCAACTCTTTGGGTGCATGTTCATTTTTAACCTTATCTGTTATGTTTTAGTGACAAATTACTATTGATTGTGATTAGAGGGAGATCTATGAGCAAATAAAATAAGGCAAGTTCATCCCTGAGGGCCAAAGGGATGAATTGATGATTGGTTTGGGTACTCAAGAGCATCCTGACCATGCTAGGGGCGTTGGAGCTGGTGTTGGATAAGATCCTTTTTTGGCACACCAGAGTAAAAGAGCAGATCTATCAAGAAAGGTAGATTGTCAAAAGATGAGGTAGAGTACAAAGTATCAATGAGAATAGAAGAAGACATGAGACAATGTTAGGCTTCTCAGACTCAACCTCCTCAGAGAATACTTATGCTACACCGGTCTTCTTACAAGGTGGTTGGGAGTACTCACATTGGCCCTCCTCAGAGAGAACATGTGTTATGAAAATATTTTGATGAGCTGATTGGGAGTAAGCTCATTGACCTTCCAGGCATGCCGAATGTAAGTTTTTTATGATATAATAGTCTTCTAAGTGAATTTGTAGTATGTTGTGTTTGAGTATATATAATACTATATATAATGTAGGTGTTAAAAAAATGTTGTCTTGTAATACTATAATATACATTCTATGGCATGGCATATGGGCAAGGTTTTCCCACACCTTGCAAGTGACAAGGTTCATGGTGCTCTAATGCCTGAAAATATGCTTCGTGTGACTATCCAACTTGCCTATCTACAATGGAAATGTAAGGTTTCTAACCTAACTTAATGCTTGGATATGATTTCTTTTCTTAATGATGATGCTTAGAACCTTGCTTTAATCCTATGAGTTGTTTTTATATCTTGTGGATAGCTCAAGTCTCCAGTTTGAGCTTGGTTGAGTGACGTTTGCACTTTTTCTACTTATTTTGGGCTAAATTGCAAATTACCCATTTGTGAGGGTTATCTTGAAATTTTCCAACTCTATAGTGTTGTTTATCTCTCTTGGATTCATTAGAGAGAGTGTGATGCTTTGGGTCGCCTTAGTTGAGGGTTGGTTGAGTGGTGACACCCTTAGTGGTGATTACGGTTTTTAGGGTTTGGAGTGTCTCGACTTATGTGTACCTTGAGGGTTGTCTCAACCTAGGTTGTTACCTAGGGCATGTTTTATGGATGTGGTGGTAAAGACACCTTCCCTAGGAGTGGTGGTCCTGTCCAAGATGGTCTTGGGTCGAGTCAAGTTGCTTTTGTAGAGTGTCTTGGCCTAGGGTGTGAGTGTGGTGACCCTTTATCTCGACCTGCTGATGTTTGATGCCTTGTCACGACCATGGATGGTGTTCTTGGTATGGGTCGTGACCGCGACCATGTTGGGTGACCTAGGTGTTCAAGATACAATATAGAGTGTATTACAATCTCATTCATTTGTGTTTTAAGTGGTTGTATGTTAGTTTCTTGGGTGGACAAGTGTCCTAGTGGAACCCTATCTTGTGACACCTCATCGTTCACCCTACTTCTATCAACCTTTGCTTTATAAACCCTCTTATCTCCTTGCAAGCAACTCTTTATGGCCATCTTCTTCCTCCTTCCTTGTTTGTTTGTCCTTGGAGCCTTAAGGTTCTAGAAGGGGTGATTTTTGGAAGCTTTGGTGATCGGATCTCTTGCATGTGGTGACTTTCACTCATCTTCAACCTTGGTAAGTGTTTACATTTCCTCGATGGCATTTATTTTTTATCTCCTAACCCATCTTCTACTCTTTTCTTAGCCCTAGACCATATATCCTCCATGGTGATCTTCCTTGAGAAGTGAATCTCTCATCACAAGGGTCACAGACCATGTTTTGACAAGGTAGACCCAAGTGTGAGGAAGTTTTCTTCTCTCCTTCTCCTTTCTCCTCTTGGTTCGTCCTAGATATTATTGTCCTATTTTCTTGAGATACCTTTGACCAAGGTTTTCTTCGTTTTGGAGCTGACCTTGTGGCCTAAGTGGTGATCCTTGTTGGAACTTCCTTTATTCTTTTGGAGCTAGAGCTTGGAGCTAATTTTTTTCTTCAAACAGGCGAGTGATATAACTGTTAACCACATCTATTATTTGCATGTTGTTTTTTTTCTCTCTAAAATGTAACCCTAATATGTTAAGAGATAATGCCATACTCTAGAACTTGATTTATGGTGGTTATATTTATTGGTTTTCTTAGAATCCGAAACCCTAATTCAAAGCACCCGACTTCAGTGATTGTTATCTAATGATAGTTTTCTCCTATCTTTAGACCTTGGGTTTAATCGCACACACCATGTTTGTGTAACTAGATGTTATGAGGAGTTTAGTTTCTATTTTAGGTGCCTTAACCGTGGTTTTCCTCTCTCTTACATGAGGTGTTTCATGGCGATGTAATGGCACATGTGTTAGGGTTTTGATAGCCCTTTTCTTGATGATGTTTTCTCCCTTGAAGATAGCAGTTCTCCTTGCTATTATCTTTGGTTTGGCCATGTTATGTTTCTATTTTGTTTTTGGTTAACCTTGGTTTGATGATGATTCTTTTCCTTGGAGGTAGTTTGATCATTAATGGTTTCTATACCTTGTTTTCTCTTGGGTAGCAATACCTTGATATGTGGGTTTTGGGTCGTTATAGTTGACCTTGTGGAGGTTGCGACACCCTACTCCTTGGTGGTCATGACACCGCCCCCTAGTGGGTCGAGACACATCCTTGGTTCTGGTCGAGATGTTTCCTTCTTTCTTGAGTTGTGACATGTTAGTATTGGTGGTCAAAACCCTAGTATCATGTGTGGTTAAGACATGCTTGTTCATGGCTAAACACCTTGCTTTGGGTCATGGGCGTGACACTACCTGGTTGGTCGTCATGACACCACATGTGTTAATGGTTGCGATAGTTCTATATGGTGAATGGTTGATGCATATACATAATCACATGAATGACACCCAAGCATGAACCTTGTATGGTGTTGTTTTGTTGAATGCCTAATCAACCCTAATTATGATCCTTAATCCTATAGTGTTCCAACGATATGGAAGTTGTCATACCTGTGGTGTAGTGATTGAATATAACTATAAGACACTAATTGCTGAAGTCTAGAGCCTTAACGCTAATTTAGGGGTAATTGATGTGTTTGGTTTGCTCTCTTGGAATGGCTATGATGGTATGATGTTTCTCTTTTATGCTTATAAACCCCTAAACTTGTAGGTGAGAGGAATTCCATGGCTGGTGTATGTTGTGGTGATGATTATACGATATAGCATGGTGACTATGCACTTTGATGAGACATAATGTGGTGATGTGCATGTAGGGTTATGTGGGGGTTTGATGACTTGGTGATGGCTTAGTGCCTATTCTAAGGTGATAGCTTCCAGTGATGTGATTGAGGGATTTATGTCCCATAGTGATGTGACATTAATGTTGGCTAATGACCATGTATGAGCCAATCTCCTTGTGATATGGATGGTCATGCATGAGCCAATCCTTCATTTAAGAATGGCCATGCGTGAGCGTGTTCTTCTAGCATTGTTACCTCCACCAAGGTGTGCTAGGTGTATATATATGGACGACCATGCATGAGCTGATCCTTCTATTGACTATATGTCATATTTTGTAGTTGACTGGTATGTCTCTGCGACGTTTCTTTTGCACTGACCAAGAGGTGCGAAGAGGTCATGGATTCTGACCTTGTATGGCACCAATTTCGACTTAGTAGTGGTCGGTTGGATTTGGGTGGTATGACTCAAATCCTCAGGGCAATAACATATGATGTAACACATCCATGTAGTGTATCCTACTTAGGGTCAAATACGAATAACATTGGTTGATCCATTTCCCTTATCTATTTACTAGATTTATTGAATTATAAGTCGGTAAGAGAAATCAACTATTATACATGTTCTTCATATTCCCTTTTAGAATATAACTTGATCTACTATTCAGTGGTAACTGCTCAATCTTGCTTAAATTGCTTTATCTAGTGAATACATATTCGTTTAGTTGAATTTGCTCAATCTGCTTAGTATGTTATCTACTTCTTAGCTTATCTGTGCTGACATTTTGGTAGAGAGTTATATCTCTCACTAGGATGTTTCATCTCACCCGTGGGTTTCCACATCTTTTAGGTTGTCGAGCATGAGGAAGTAGAGATCATGTTGTTGGTGTTGAGTAGCACGAGGACCACTAGTTGCTGAGAGATTGGATATGTTGCTTATGTATAGATGTAGAGTCCTATGTGTTGTCTCTATTTAATTAGGTCCTTGGGGAGGTTTTTGTTGAATGTATCGATATGAGGCTTTTGCTTCATGCCCGTTGTTGTATAGAGATGACATATATGTTTATGAACATGTTATCATGTGTAATAGGAGTTGGCTTGAGAGCCCATGAACAATTATCTTGTATAATGTTTTGGGCAGGTGATATGCAACACAAGTGGCTTCTGTGGACTCATGTGCAATATTTTGCAACTTATATGGTTATACGATTTCAATTTTAATTTCCTATGTTTTATGGTAACATGGATGTTTTGTTTTATTTCTACAGTTTGGTTTTGAGTAATCTCACTTGTGGCGCGTTGGGGCATCACAGTTTGGTGGTGTTAGAGCTTTAGTTTCACAAAGTCTACAAGGACATAGGACTAAGGTTGTGTCTGTTCTAGTGTCCTCTGATTTATCTTATAGTCACTTATGCTATTGTAGAAGAAGAAGAATAGTTGAAAAGATGATTGGAGAACACAAAGAACACATTGCTGAGAGTAGTATTTCTGCACCAGGTGGAGGTGCAGTGAGGTAGGTTGTTGATGGGAGGGCATCTGAAGTGCCCCAATTTCACCCAGTCATGCTAGAAAGCCCTACCTATTGGTCTATGTTTGGACAATTTATGGCCATGATTACACATATGGCAGACAAAATGTGCATTCCTCAAGGCACTGGGAAGACCTTTGAGAGGTTGAGTGTCGGAGCTGTGGTGTATGTTGGTACGACGGATCCAGGAGATGCAGATCTTTGGTTTATGAAGTTGGAGAAGGATTTCAAGATCCTTAGCATCCCTGAGGCTGATTGAAGCACACATCATACCTTATGAAAGGAAGTGCTGGCCAATGGTGGGCCATTCAAGAGGAGAAATGACCAGGTGTTGAGATCAGTTGGGAGGAGTTCAGACGGGAGTTTGTCTGTAGGTACTTCCTGCATGCCTATCTTGATGAGAAGATCTCTCAATTCAAGAAGATTAGGCAAGGACCCATGATGATTAATGAGTATGAGGCAAGATTCATGGAGTTTTTGAGGTTCTGTCCTCATATGACAGTGACAGATGAGGAGAGGAAAAGACATTTTGAGAAGGGTCTGAACTGTGAGCTAATGATAGTTGTGGCAACACTTGAGAATCATGAGAAGTTTTTGATGTTTTTGGACTCTATCAAGAGGATTGAACGGTCTATGGTTGACAAGAAGGAGAAGAGTGCCAAGAAGAGGCATGCATAGTATCATGGGAAATCCTCTATAGGCTTTAAGAAGCCTAGGTTTTCTACACTGCCAGCTCAGCAGAAGTCCAGTGCACAGACTTAGTGGTCACCTAGTAAAGGTAGAGACCGCATTTTTCTCTGTTAGGAGCCACCAATGCAACGTTAGTATCTAGTGATAGGGCCGTCAAGGCCATGGTATGAGAATAGAACATGCTACAAGTGTGGCCAGGTCTAGCATACTAAGTAGTTTTGCTCCATGAAGGATGATATGGTGACCTAGTAGTCGAGACAGAGTTTTCAGGGCTCATAGAGACAATAGTACAAGAGTAGAGGAGGACGAGGACGTGGACAAACATCACAGGTTGGTTCTTGAGGACATGCCAGTAAGGGATGGGGACGTTAGCAGGCGACAACTATGCCATGAGTCAATCAGAAGGAGTGATCAACCCACGAGTGGTGACAGGTCAGATGGAGTTATTTCATTCTGATTTGTCTTCTTCTTACTTTACATCTATTTTGGTTGATCTGGGTGTGATCCACTCTTTTATCACTCGTGAAGTGATTGCTAGTAGATCTTTTCCTATTAGACGTAGACATGATAGCCTTTGTTTATAAACCCCATTGGTCCCTAGAGTTGCAGGAGATGTGTCCTTCCTGTGTCCTTTCTTTTCCAGGATATATCATTCAAGTGGATCTCATACTGCTTGACATGCATAGATTCAATGTGATCCTTGAAATGGATACTTTGGAGAAGTATTGTGTGGTCTTACTCTATAGTGCCAAGGTGGTGATGTTTCGGGATGGAGATGAGACATGGATCTTCCAAGGAGACAGGATGTGACACCCTTTGTCACACAAAATGAGATTGCTCAAGACTTAAACCACGATCAACCATAAATAGCAGATTACCAAAAATCATAGGAAATTAAAACTATTTTGTAACTAGAAGCAAGAGTTGAGAATTGTTACACAAGAACCAACATTTGCATTCATAATTTATGTTCAAGGTGCTACATCATCACATTCCAAAATCCTATTACATAAGATAATAGTTCTACATGTACATACGTACCACTAGTGGCACACAAGCCAGAAATCACATATCAATCATCATGTCTACAAAACACATTGAGAACACCCCCAAGGACCTGAGTGTACATGGACGACACATAGGACTCTATTACTAGACACTTTCCATATACCATGTTTCACCAGGTGTAGTTTTCTTCTCATATTATCTTCAACTGCATGATCTTTAACTCGGCATGCACGTCCACCTAGAAGGTTATTTAACCAATAGGGTGAGACACACAGTTCTAGCAAGAGATATAACTCTCCACCAACTTTATTATTATCATAGATAACTAAGCAAATAAATTCACATATTGAGTAGATTGAATCAGTAATTAGCCAAATGACATATATCTCATGGGTGAAGTAACTAGAGAAGTAGCATGCACTTTCCAATGAACAATAGAACAATTAATAATTTGAAAGGGATATGAAGAACATGTATGACTGTTACAAACTAAACAATATAAGAGCAAGGCAAGGTTTCATCCAATGTTTTCTTTTTTGATCCTATACATGCACACTACACGACTATTTACGTATTCATTATGCCCTAAGGATTTGATTCGTACCACCCAAATCCAACCGACCACTGCTAAGTCAAAATTAGTGCCATACAAGGTCAATGGAAGAGTCAGAATCCACGACCTTCCCACACCTCATTGTTAGTACACGAGGACACTATAGAGACATATCAATTAACAACTAAAGTGACATATAGTCACGTTGAAGGGGTTGTCTCATGCATGTCCACCCATACAATATCTAGCCCACCTTGGTATAGGTAATGCCACTAGGAGAACGAGCTCATACATGGCCATTCTTAAAAGGAGGACTAGCTCACATATGTCCATCCTTATAATATCGAGATCGACTCACACATGGCCGTTTCACACAACCTAATATTACAGATGCAAGGGAATACTTGACTTGTACCCCACATATTAAAAAATATGTGTTTCGAGTTAAACTTGTTTTACCATCCAGCAATAAAAATGACACTGGAATGGATGTATGGCATAGGGCAAGCTACTAGATTAAGTTCCACTTGATTAGTTAGGCCATTTAAGTATCTTTTAGCATCAATCAAGTTACAACATACAAACCACAAAAAAATCCTTCAAAAGGAAAGGGGCATAATACTACAACAACATATATCATTGTTTAAACTATAAATTGATCCCCATCATCTCATACATTGTATCACTATCAGCTTCAAGGCTATTGCATCACTGCCAGCCATAAGGCTATTATATCATTGCCAGCCACAAGGCTATCATCAACATCAACATCATCATCATAATCATCATCATATCATCCTGGGATATCAATCCATCATTCTAGTACTAGAGGTTATCACCTCAACCAGGCACTAAGCCTTCACCAAGTCCTAAGACCCATCACATCACAGTTGTGACTCATGATTATCTCATCATGTGTCATTGGTATATAAGCATTATTCATGCCACATCACTTATTCCACAACACATGTACTTACCGTAGCAACAATTAGCCATTATTTTCAGAGAGAGGATTGTTAAACATATGAAACACATTTAGTTAAAGCAGGCAAATCATCATATGATCTCTAATCTAAGATTAGGCTTCATGCTGGTTTCACATAAAGTTCCCAAATATCATTATACTTTGCATCTCTGACATGTACTTCCTCCCCTAACTGGAGTGTATAAGACTAAGAATAATTAGTGTAACCAAGTATGCACAGTCACATATTTATACTTCCCGTGTTCCCTTTTCAAGGTTCATAACCAAAGCTTGTTATTATTTAACCATCTTCATAGTATTCACAAATCATAACACCTAATGAACCCATTAGGTTATAGCCATGTATTTAAGAGAGAAAGATACCATGCTTTCTATTATACTCACTTAGCATTATGGCATGTCTTTCGAGTTAGGGCCAATTCTTTTCACATAGAGCCGATTAGGGTTATACTTCATGGTTACACCACCAAACTCTAAACAAACCAACACCCATTTTTATGATCCAATTAGGTTTGGACAACATTAGTTAGATATGAATCTCTTACCGTACCATCAGTACTTGTTATCTCACATTATAAATGCATGTGTGTATCATCTTCATCAAGTTATGTGTGGTTTACAATAGTGCATTATAGTAACATTTTGGCCATTGAACTAGTGAGACGTTTCATCATTAGGTGATACATATATTATAACTTCTTACATATTATTAACAACATACCATACCAAGGAGAGTCGAACCATATGTTACAAAACTAGAGGGTATCACTTCAAGCTATCCACAAGGAACCTATAAAGGCTTTAGACTTGTTATGAAATTTCTACACCAAGGTTGCCACCAAGTATTTCAACAAGACTTATCACTACCCTCATGTGTATACACATAATTGTATCATTATCCTTACTCCACAAGTTAAGATAATATGAAAAGGAAATATAGAAGACACTTGCCATGGATTATAACCTTTCCTTAAAATGAACACATGAGTCATATTATTCCATGATTAAGGTTATTATATGAATATTCCCCCATATACCCCACATCCATTACTCCTCACATAGATGGAGAGTTTAGGGCTAAGCTCTTTAATTGAGGATGGACCACTCAATCATTTCATGGTGTGCTAACTTTAGGAGAGCAATTAACATTACTAATACATTAATATTATCCAAACAACACTCTTATATATCATATATTGCTCATATGTGTGCATCATTGAGTAACCAAGCAAACCCTTCAATCCTCGTCATGTGATCTCGATCTCACCTTACCAGCCTAATGTATTGGTTTAGACTCTCTTTTGGTGTATCAGTTTGGACCACCATAAGGAGTATCAGTTTAGAGTATCTTGTCCAATCATGTTGGGTTCACCATTCATAAGGGGAAACATTTTAGCTACACTTGAGGTGCCAAATTATCCACACAAGGGCTATATCAGTTTAGCACCTTGATAGTGTAACGGGAAGCCCTTCTTGATGGTGTATCAGGAAACCACACAAGGGTGTATCACTTACCATCTATGAGAGAGTGTGATGATTAACACCAGGGTGTATCAGGCACAACAATTCTTAAGTTGTGATGGGAAATGCCAATATGTATCAGGTAACATCGATGTGTTAGGGTTTGGCTAGGCTTCACGGTTCAAGAGGCATCAGACAACACTATCCTAGAGGTGCATCAGTATCTACCCAGACAGGGCATCACAGTTAGTCTCCAAGTCCTCGAGATGCTTCCATCATAGCCATGATGGGCTATCGCAACAACAACACATGTCGGGCAACAACACCTAAAAAGCATCCGTTAGCAACACGTCTCAATCTGCAATGCGTCTCGATTTAGGGCACTTCTAGGTCATGACGAGTTAACCTAATCAAGGCATGATGACTAACACCCTGCAAAGCATATCGATTTAGCAACCACATAACATGTTGACTTAGGTCTCTCCAAGCCATGACGGCTACCCACTCTAACATGTAGACCTAGGCCTTACCAAGGTCATGACGACTTGTCACATGGTGTGACAGCTAGTGGCATCACAGGTCATGACGACCACCCATATCATATCGGCCTATCATGCCTATCGACCTCATCATCTTCAACCTAGGAACACTTGTGCAAGCAAGGAAAGAAAGTGCAACACAAGGGCAGAAGATAAGCAAGATTTCATTCTTCAAAATAGCACACAAAACCACCCAGAAGGAAGTACTAGCATACAAGGGATAACAGACCAAAGATAAAGAACAAGGTAGCAAGTAATAGGTGATAATAACAAAGAGGGTTTAGAGTTATATAACCCGCCTCAAGGATCACCACCAAGCTCTAGGCCTCATGAGCTCAAGGTAGAAGAAGACCTTCCAAGCTTGATCACCAAAACTGTTACACCCCGATCTCACAATTTCCTCAAATCATGAGATTAGGGCATAAGATAGGATTTATATGAAACACAAAGAACACCATTAACTTTTGCTTTTCTTAAAACTCTTGTTTCTTCGCATTGAACCACATAAAACATCTTAGCAAGGGAATCTGAACATTTCCTTTACTAATCAGACTTCAATAGAAAATATACATGTATAAACATTCATAATGCCTCTCACTCATTATGCATATGAAACTAGCTAATTAGCATACATATCAAAGAGGAACAACATTACACATTGTATTTACAACTCTCTCTCTTATCTCTTACTGAGGACCTAGAGTGACAAGGACCGACTGACTCAACTAATCTCATACTTGACTCCTGTGGCAGATCTACTCCGACGCTCTGATCATCTTCAAGTCCACGCGATTAACCCTAAAATGTTTGAGTAGAGGGGTGAGCCTACTCGCTCAGTGAATGAGTACTTCAAGGAAATAGACTAATGCACTAATGTGATTACAGATATAATTTGAGTAAACGATATGAGAATTAACAGCAATAAATACTACACTGAGCAGTTCTAAAACAATATAATTGAAATAACAAAGAATGTAAATATTGCATCCAAAGAATAACTACTAGAAGACTATGCTCTAGTCTTCCTTAACTCTATCATTTATAAAGAACTCTGTGAACCTATATGATCATATTTTAGATTATGCCCCAAACATATGCAGTGCACTCTGCATATGAAACTCGCAGTGCACTACGAGTCCACCGTACAAGACTTAGCGACACACCCAGGAAATGCTAAGTCTGACTTCTCGTCCTGGTCTGCACAGGACTCTCAGGCTCACAAGGCCTCACTGCACTAACTCTGAGTGCTCTGGACTCCTCCGCAACCTGTAGTGCACAGTGGAGGGTCTCTAAGTCTCCGATGCCTGGGCGTATCCCCAGAACTGACTGGGACTTCTCCGATGCCTGGGCGTATCCCCAGAACTGACCGGAACGTACTCTTGGATTTCTGATGCCTGGGCGTATCCCCAGAACTGACCGGAATCCTACCACTCAGACTACGTGTCACCGAGACAATCGGTATTTGTTGGACACGAGTCTCCGATGCCTGGGCGTATCCCCAGAACTGACCGTTTCACCCCAAAGGTACAGACCGCGCAATGGGGTTCTACGATGTTGGGGCACCTAAGTCTATTAACTGTTTAACAGATAAATATCATAGCTCATGTATTCAACATATACCATGTCTCAATAACATCCCTTTCTAGGGCATGTCATATCTCATCACCTGCAATTGACGAGATATGTATTGAAATATATGAAGCCCTGCAGTATGTAAATATCATTTCAGAGAGAACAAGCATATAAAGTTAAATGCACTAGAAACATACAATTCAACAATTAAGCATCACCACATCTCATATCGAGACCTTTCATATTACCATAGCATGATTCATTGAACACCCCATCCTTAGGGTTTCATTTGCCTTATTCATTCATCACATGCCAACACCCTACACTTAGGGTTGCATTTGCCTCATTCACCTTTTCGTTTACCTCATTCACTTGTCACATGGCTCTCATAAGGATTTCATAGGATATAAGCATTCACTAAATAAAGATTGTTTCCAACAAATCATATGCAATCAATATAGACATGAAACCATGGAAATTCAACTAAATTTAGGTTTTCCATATCATCACTGTGATATCATGTATCCAGAATAAGATTCAATTAAGATAACCCACGAGGTACATCCTAACCACTTATAGAGTTACTAGTCTTTTTCAATAAGGTTGAAACACTAGTGATGTCTCAATTAGGTTAAACCCTAATTACATCATTTGATATAAATCTGTAAAGCATTCTCACTAGGAAGTGTTGCATACGTTTCTGATATGAATCTACCATTTAGGAATCATTCAAAACAGAGAAGGAATCCATATCATATTAATTTGCAACACGGACATTTTAGGTTTTAAAATCACATACTAAGCAATTAGGGATTTGGATGCTATAATGAAATCCGTGCATTAGAATGTTTGAAGGAAGAACCCACTCACCCTAAGGTGTGAAAACACCTCACAACTGTAGCTCAACTCAGGGAATCTCGAATTCCTATCGAATCCCTAGCAAATCTCCCAATTCTTCTTCTATTCAACTCGGAAACCTTGAAAATGAGGGATTATGAAGAAAGGGTGAGAAAAAAGGGAATTTCGACATCATCTTGGATCAAATCAGAGCATGGACGGAATCTTGACATGAGAGAGAAGATTCACCATAAAAGTCTATGCAAAGGATCCAAACTTACTTGATTTCACCACTCTTGGGACCGCATAACCCTAATTCAGCAATTCCCCCACTTTCTTCACTCAAGCCCTAATTCTCCCTCTCTCTCTAGGAGCTCGTTTCTCTGGAATGAATGACGAAGAATGAGAGCTGCTTGTGTGTGTGGTCGTTCATATAAGTCAATTGAGCTTCTTGGGTCAATTGCATATTGACCCAACACTTAACTTTAATTATATAGGCTGAATATTCAGTTATACAAAAGTTACTGTAATTCGTTTATTTAAGAGATCAAACATTCTCCAACAATTATGAGAATTTAGCACGTTGTTTATAATTGTTCTATAAAGCTTCAGTTAAAATTTGGGATCATTTGAAGTTATCAATAAATAATTAAAAATAGAACAGTGCACTGCTATATTACAGTCTGCAGAATATTCGGCCGAGTTTGTCCTGCACAAACTCGACCGACACCCTTACTGTAGGGATTCAAAAGTCATCCAAAAATTATGCCAATTTAACAGAGTGTCTAAAACTGTGTTTTTAAGGCACAGTTAAAATTTGAGATCAATTTGATATACCAATAAAAAGATAAAATTCAATTACCACACTGCTGTAAAATTCTGGAAATGTGATCGGTCGAGTTTGAAACTCGGCCGATCAACAGGTCAGAACATTCTTCAAAAATTCTGATATTTTTCAATGTTGTTCACATTTTATATATCTAAATCATATCCAAATTTGAAGTAAATCAGAGTTACACATAAAATACTAAAAATCATTTAGTGAGACATTCTACTTATCAAATTCTGTATTCATGTATCATCAAAACCCTATTTTGGGCCGATTAAGGTTTATGCTTCTCAAACCCTAATTCTCAAGACAAAAGAACATTTAGACTTCTTATCATAGTTAAAACATCCTAATTGTGTTATCGTCATTAATTAGATTTTAAGAATGATTATTCTAATTAATCTTTGCAATTGTCTAGGTAAACCCTAGTTTACCAATTAAGCTCAGATGGGGTCGTAACAACTCTCCCCCCCTTAGAATGTTTCATCCTCGAAACATAAACCTACAAGAAAGATACATTCAAGGTTATTCTAAGCTTCTAAAGCCTTCCATGTCATTATATTCTTGTATTTCATGCCTGAATGTAGTTTTCAACATTAGATCTTTTAATTCTTTACTAAATCACAACATATTTCAAATAGTTCTCAATGATATCAAGCAAATTCTTTATGCCACAGTCAAACATAGAATGCAAAGATAAACCACCACGCTTTTGCTGCGCAACTCTGATACTCTGATACAACTATCTCAACTTATGTTGCTCAGAGAGTTCTATTGTTCTGTATCACCTTTAAGTGACAAAAGCAAGTTCACCATACTGTTTTAAACTTTAATCAAGTGCTATTCAAATAGCAAAACAGTCTTAAATTAAAAGACTAGATTCAACAGTCAATTGTACAATACTACTCTTGGCATCCCCATTGGGTCATGGATGCATGAGGTGAAGCATTACCACCTCATTCCATACTATCCTGTTTCGATCCTGGGACCTGTGGGTTATGGGCCCACACACCATTCAAAGTGTAACCATCGCATTATATCATTCTAGGATTTCAACAACAGTAATAAGGTAATCCACAATTGTATCAGTCATTCAAGCATTAATTATACTCAATTACCATCACTCAGTTATATCAGAGCTAGGTATAACAAGCTACACCTCATTAGGGTTACTTGTCCAAAAAATCTGATTATCATCCTTTTCTATTAATATGAGTGAATAGGTATAACTACCTTATTCAGGATATCCCTTCATGTGTTCTGACATCATCCAAACCGTATCACCATATCACAAATACACAATAGTAAGATGCATATCAGGTATGAATTACTACAACTATCATACGCCTTTAGTTTAACATATAGCTTGCACACATACACTGAAATCATATGTAGAACTAGCTTTCATACCTTAATATGCCTTCAACAAATCATACATGTAAAAACAAATACACATATTACACAAAGCTAGTATTTTCCCATATCTCTCTGCTCATTCATTACTTCTTTACTTTTTGCTACCTATCCTTTTCATATGATTATATACAATAAACATCATTAACATTGAAGCATTTAAGATAGAAATAGACTATTCATCATTCTTGCTATCACACAAGAATTTATTTCTTATTGCACTTCATCATATTATATGTCACTATTACATTCACTAGATGACCCCACCAAGGTAGTTATGCACCATATATGATTCATTTTCTCTTATCATTTCATTCCCATCTTGCTCTCATTAAGGAATATATGAAAGAGAAGATGATTTTAGGACTTGGAAAACTTGTATTCAAACATTCCCTTAATACATTCTCGTATGCAGATTTACTTAGTTATCAACAGAGATATTTGATTAATTAGCACTTGATTGAATCTCACAACCTCTTTATTTTATAACTTCTCCATCATATTTCAAACCCTATCTTACGTTTCATAGTCCTCTTACCATATACTACTCTTTAACCCGTCATCTTTAATTCTAAAATTTTCTCTTATGACCATGTTGCTTATTCATATGTATGGTCATGTATACCATGTTGCACATATTTCCTCCTTTATCTTTATACTATTGCGAAGTTAACGTTCTGAATTAATAGTCCTTCTATTAGTGGATCATGTTGAATACATTACATATTCTTCATTTTTAAATCAAGTGGATCATGCATGGGTCAAACATAGTTTCTCTTTTAATCAAGTTTTTTTCTCTCCTGAATACAGTCTACCTTTGTATGATTTATTCATTCGTTAAACTACACCTATGTTCTTTGCTTAGGAACTAGTTTGTTGTTCTAGTCTTATGAATTACATGTTCATACGATCCTTTTTACTTTTATGGACCTATTGAAAGCTCACTCTATTCTTCTACTTAGCCTTTGCTTTAGAGTTCATAAAAGCATTATACGCTATTATATGATTCATTCTTCATGATTAATTCTTGTTATCTTGAACCATACATACATACATTTCACATATCTTTTCTATATTTCATATGTATAGTTCATGTAATATTAATCAATAAACTGATTATGAACTTCATATCATGTTCTATTATTCCCAATTAAGGGTTTCACATTTGAGACCCCAAAGTTAAAACCTCAGATATCAGTTTCAACTAATTCTTAGTTTTTCTGATCTTACCCATATGTTTCAACGTCTTACTGTATGTACATTCTTACTCTAATGTGGGTCTAATTATTCCAATTCTATTCTTATTATGCTATTGATAGGATTCATTAGATCCTAATAACGCATCCTGCCAACCGGACCAGGCCAAACCTGAAGTCCTGAAGCCAAGAACTACCAAGGATTACATTCTTCCTGAACTGCCGCTCACAGCTCAGAAACTCAGCCGATCACTCTGGAACTCGGCCGATCACCTTCCAGGTTCTGAAACTCGGCCGACCAACTTCGGCCGATCAGCAGGAAACTCAGCCGATCCTCTGGGGAACTCGGCCGATCGAAACACTACTTGTTTACCTACAAAGAAACTCGGCCGATTCAAGACCAAACTCGGCCGACCAAAACGCTGTTTGAAATCCTAGACAAGGAACTCGGCCGACCAAAACACGAACTCGGCCAAACTGCGCACAGACTGAAAACCTAAACAGACCTGCTGATGTCAATTTCACTTGAATCAGCGGGCAAAACCATAGAAACAAAAGCCCATTCAAAAGTCAATTCTAGTCTACTTGTTACAAAGAATAAAATCAATAAATGCTACAATTGCATAGTGTACAACAGATATTAAAGACCCATATTTCAAAGTATTGAATATCTCAATTCAAACATATAAGAGCATTTCTATACATTTCCAACAAAAACAACATTATGAAATGTAAGTTCTATCTCCTTTTACATTTATGCTCTTAATTCTTGTTTCTTTTCTCGTTTTCTAACCCTAACATTTCTAGGGTTCCTCTCTAGCCCATTCTTCCACTGTATACCTGGCCAGGGTATACGTGAGAGAATAGACAGAGTAGCTTGTACTGGCTGATCCAAGTACTCAGATATCGGGCCAGGATATCTAAATACTCAAATCCCCAAAGCTAACATCAAACATCTCCTATCTGCCACACTTAGGACTCTAACTTACTAACTTAATGGTCCTTGACAACTCACCCTAAGCTCTGATACCAAGCTGTTACACCCCGATCTCACAATTTCCTCAAATCATGAGATTAGGGCATAAGATAGGATTTATATGAAACACAAAGAACACCATTAACTTTTGCTTTTCTTAAAAACTCTTGTTTCTTCGCATTGAACCACATAAAACATCTTAGCAAGGGAATCTGAACATTTCCTTTACTAATCAGACTTCAATAGACAAGATACATGTATAAACATTCATAATGCCTCTCACTCATTATGCATATGAAACTAGCTAATTAGCATACATATCAAAGAGGAACAACATTACACATCGTATTTACAACTCTCTCTCTTATCTCTTACTGAGGACCTAGAGTGACAAGGACCGACTGACTCAACTAATCTCATACTTGACTCCTATGGCAGATCTACTCCGACGCTCTAATCATCTTCAAGTCCACGCGATTAACCCTAAAATGTTTGAGTAGAGGGGTGAGCCTACTCGCTCAGTGAATGAATACTTCAAGGAAATAGACTAATGCACTAATGTGATTACAGATATAATTTGAGTAAACGATATGAGAATTAACAGCAATAAATACTACACTGAGCAGTTCTAAAACAATATAATTGAAATAACAAAGAATGTAAATATTGCATCCAAAGAATAACTACTAGAAGACTATGCTCTAGTCTTCCTTAACTCTATCATTTATAAAGAACTCTGTGAACCTATATGATCATATTTTAGATTATGCCCCAAACATATGCAGTGCACTCTGCATATGAAACTCGCAGTGCACTACGAGTCCACCGTACAAGACTTAGCGACACACCCGGGAAATGCTAAGTCTGACTTCTCGTCCTGGTCTGCACAGGACTCTCAGGCTCACAAGGCCTCACTGCACTAACTCTGAGTGCTCTGGACTCCTCCGCAACCTGTAGTGCACAGTGGAGGGTCTCTAAGTCTCCGATGCCTGGGCGTATCCCCAGAACTGACCGGGACTTCTCCGATGCCTGGGCGTATCCCCAGAACTGACCGGAACGTACTCTTGGATTTCCGATGCCTGGGCGTATCCCCAGAACTGACCGGAATCCTACCACTCAGACTACGTGTCACCGAGACAATCGGTATTTGCTGGACACGAGTCTCCGATGCCTGGGCGTATCCCCAAAACTGACCGTTTCACCCCAAAGGTACAGACCGCGCAATGAGGTTCTACGATGTTGGGGCACCTAAGTCTATTAACTGTTTAACAGATAAATATCATAGCTCATGTATTCAACATATACCATGTCTCAATAACATCCCTTTCTAGGGCATGTCATATCTCATCACCTGCAATTGACGAGATATGTATTGAAATATATGAAGCCCTGCAGTATGTAAATATCATTTCAGAGAGAACAAGCATATAAAGTTAAATGCACTAGAAACATACAATTCAACAATTAAGCATCACCACATCTCATATCGAGACCTTTCATATTACCATAGCATGATTCATTGAACACCCCATCCTTAGGGTTTCATTTGCCTTATTCATTCATCACATGCCAACACCCTACACTTAGGGTTGCATTTGCCTCATTTACCTTTTCGTTTACCTCATTCACTTGTCACATGGCTCTCATAAGGATTTCATAGGATATAAGCATTCACTAAATAAAGATTGTTTCCAACAAATCATATGCAATCAATATAGACATGAAACCATGGAAATTCAACTAAATTTAGGTTTTCCATATCATCACTGTGATATCATGTATCCAGAATAAGATTCAATTAAGATAACCCACGAGGTACATCCTAACCACTTATAGAGTTACTAGTCTTTTTCAATAAGGTTGAAACACTAGTGATGTCTCAATTAGGTTAAACCCTAATTACATCATTTGATATAAATCTGTAAAGCATTCTCACTAGGAAGTGTTGCATACGTTTCTGATATGAATCTACCATTTAGGAATCATTCAAAACAGAGAAGGAATCCATATCATATTAATTTGCAACAATCTTAAATCAAACGGACATTTTAGGTTTTAAAATCACATACTAAGCAATTAGGGATTTGGATGCTATAATCAAATTCGTGCATTAGAATGTTTGAAGGAAGAACCCACTCACCCTAAGGTGTGAAAACACCTCATAACTACAGCTCAACTCAGGGAATCTCGAATTCCTATCAAATCCCTAGCAAATCTCCCAATTCTTCTTCTATTCAACTCGGAAACCTTGAAAATGAGGGATTATGAAGAAAGGGTGAGAAAAAAGGGAATTTCGACATCATCTTGGATCAAATCAGAGCATGGACGGAATTTTGACATGAGAGAGAAGCTTCACCATAAAAGTCTATGCAAAGGATCCAAACTTACTTGATTTCACCACTCTTGGGACCGCAGAACCCTAATTCAGCAATTCCCCCACTTTCTTCACTCAAGCCCTAATTCTCCCTCTCTCTCTAGGAGCTCGTTTCTCTGGAATGAATGACGAAGAATGAGAGCTGCTTGTGTGTGTGGTCGTTCATATAAGTCAATTGAGCTTCTTGGGTCAATTGCATATTGACCCAACACTTAACTTTAATTATATAGGCTGAATATTCAGTTATACAAAAGTTACTGTAATTCGTTTATTTAAGAGATCAAACATTCTCCAACAATTATGATAATTTAGCACGTTGTTTATAATTGTTCTATAAAGCTTCAGTTAAAATTTGGGATCATTTAAAGTTACCAATAAATAATTAAAAATAGAACAGTGCACTGCTATATTACAGTCTGCAGAATATTCGGCCGAGTTTGTCCTGCACAAACTCGACCGACACCCTTACTGTAGGGATTCAAAAGTCATCCAAAAATTATGCCAATTTCACAGAGTGTCTAAAACTGTGTTTTTCAGGCACAGTTAAAATTTGAGATCAATTGGATATACTAATAAAAAGATAAAATTCAATTACCACACTGCTGTAAAATTCTGGAAATGTGATCGGTCGAGTTTGAAACTCGGCCGATCAACAGGTCAGAGCATTCTTCAAAAATTCTGATATTTTTCAATGTTGTTCACATTTTATATATATAAATCATATCCAAATTTGAAGTAAATCAGAGTTACACATAAAATACTAAAAATCATTTAGTGAGACATTCTACTTATCAAATTCTGTATTCATGTATCATCAAAACCCTATTTTGGGCCGATTAAGGTTTATGCTTCTCAAACCCTAATTCTCAAGACAAAAGAACATTTAGACTTCTTATCATAGTTAAAACATACTAATTGTGTTATCATCATTAATTAGATTTTAAGAATGATTATTCTAATTAATCTTTGCATTTGTCTAGGTAAACCCTAGTTTACCAATTAAGCTCAGATGGGGTCGTAACAAAAACACCTCCAAGCGAGAAGATGGATCCATGGTTAAGAGAGTGTGAGTGGGAAAATAAGTAATCAAGGTCCATGGCCGAGAAGAAGAAAGAAGGAGAGAAAGGAAGCTAAGGATCATGACTTACCAAGGTAGAGGATGAAGAGAGCACCACAAGCATGGGACCAGTCCTCCTAGCTCCAAGGGAGAGACTCCTCTATCTCAAGGTCGTCCACCAAAGAAAGAATACAAGGGTAACCAAAAGGGTTCTCTTGCATGGGGAGAAAGATATATATATACAAGAGGGATGAAAGAGAGAGTAAGGGGAAGGTGCCACCACCTTAGAACCCTAGGTATCACAAATCGATAGGGGTAAACCCTAGGTATCACAAACTGATATGGTGCACCTCTAGACACCAAGACATCCACAAACTGATACAAGGCCTCTCTAAGACTCTCAAGCCCGAGACAACACTTCTAAGAGCAAAGCACACCTCAAACATAAGTCTAAAACATCACCGAGGATATCATCACTTATCCAAGGCTCAAACAAGATGCCCATATCTTTCTCTTTCCTCTAGATTATGCCAAGAGAGAGAAGAAACAATCTAGAGATGGCAAACTTGCACATCAACCCCTATCCTGGGTAAATTGTAGTTTGCACCAAACCTCTCAATAAAACACAAGCATCAAGCTCAAATAAGGAACTTCAAGCTTCCAACATGCCCTAATTACATCTTAGATGATTAGAGCAAGGTGATAAGCAACATGCTTAATCAAAACAAATAGAGTTAGCCTAAAACCCAAGTCAGGGTCCTTACATAAGAAGATTCTTCAGACGTGCCTGGTGTCAACAATGGTGGTGGAGAAGCTGATGAGGCAAGGTCGCAAGGCATTTTAGGCACACATGAGGGATATAAATGTGAGGAATCCTAGTATCCAGGAGGTACCGATTGCCTGTGAGTTCAAGGATGTGTTCCTAGAAGGGTTTCCGGGTGTTCCCCCACCTTGAGAGATTGATTTTGAGATCAATCTAGTCCAAGGTACCTAGTTGATAGCTCAGATACCGTACAGGATGGCACCAGCTAAGATGGCAGAGTTGAAGAAATAGTTGCAAGAACTGCTTGAGAAGGGTTTTAGCAGGCCTAGTACGTCACCATGGGGTGCTCTAGTGTTGTTTGTAAAGAATAAGATGGATCCATGAGGCTGTGCATAGACTACAAAAAGTTGAATAAGGTGATGATAAAGAACAAGTATTCCTTTCCGCAGATAGATTATCTGTTTGATCAATTGTGAGGAGCCATAATGTTCTCTAAGATAGATCTAAGACCAAGATATCACTAGTTGTAGATCAAGGTAGATGACATACCTAAGTCACAGTTCAAGACTCAGTATGGTCATTACGAGTTTGTGGTTATGTTGTTTGGGATAACCAATGCGTCGACAAAATTTATGGATCTGATGAACATGGTCTTTAGGCCCTATCTGGACCAGTTCATGGTAGTGTTTATAGATGATATCTTGATCTACTCCAAGGATAGTGAGAAACATGAGAAGCATCTGCATTAGGTGTTGAACACATTGAGACAACATCAGTTGTACGCCAAGTTCAACAAGTGCAGGTTTTGGATGAAAGAGGTGTCCTTCCTAAGACATGCGATATTTGCTAAAGATGTTCATGTGGACCCCAAGAAGTGGAGTATGTGATAGAGTGGGAGCAGCCAAAGACATCTATAGAAGTTTGTAGTTTTCTAGTTTTGGCAGGATACTATCAGAGGTTCATGAAGAACTTCAGTTCAGTGGCGTTACCCCTAATAAAGTTGTGCCTTTCTTCTGGGATGATAAGTGTCAGCGTGCCTTCCAGTAGTTAAAGGAGAAACTGACTAGTACGCCAGTGTTAGTTCTACCCAAGCATGAGAAAGGATACATAGTCTTCTGTGATGCGTCAAAGAATGGTTTGGGTTGCGTGTTGATGCAAGATAGGAATGTGATTTCTTTTGCTTTGTGACAACTTAAGAAACACGAGGAGAACTACCCAACCCATGATCTGGAGCTATCTGTAGTAGTCCATCCTTTAAATATCTGGAGGCACTACCTTTATGATGAGGAGTGTTAGATCTTCATAGATCACAAGAACCTAAAGTACATCTTTTCACAACAAGATCTAAACACGAGGTAGTGATGCTAGATGGAGCTAATCAAATACTATGAATGCATGATTGATTACCATCCAAAAAATTTAAATATTGTGGAAGATGCTTTGAGTAGGAAGTCTTCTTCGTTATTTTCTGCAGACAAAGCACATTTGTGTTCCTTGGTTATCCACAAAAGAGACATGTTGGTCTCCTTGTGTCAGATGAACATGAAGCTAGAGGTGTCCTTTTTAGTAGGTTTGTTGGTACAACTACAAGTGAAGAAAACATTGAGGTGGCAGATCAGGGAGGCACAATGGGTTGATACTGTGATACAATAGATATGTTCAAAGTTCGAAAACGAGAAGTGTGATGGCTTCCATGAGGTAGATGATGGGACCGTGTGTTACCACAATAGAGTCATGGTTCCTGGTGTTGAAAACTTGATGAAGATGGTTTTAGAAGAGGCTCACTCTTCAATCTATGCTATGCATCCAGGTAGTGCCAAGATGTACCATAACCTCCAACATCTGTATTGGTGGTCTGACTTGAAATGTGATGTGGCTGAGTTTGTGGCCAAGTGCGCTGTGTGTCAGCAAGTTAAAGTAGAACATCAGAAACCTTTAGGGACATTACAACCGCTACCTATACCGTAGTGGAAATGAGATCACATGACTATGGACTTTGTGGTTGGTATGCCTAGGACAACCATAGGTCATGATTCTATTTGGGTGATCATTGATAGGTTGACCAAGTCAACACATTTCCTTCCTGTGAAGACAACACATACAACAAAGAAGCTCACTCAGATATATGTTGATGAGATAGTGTATTTGCATGATGTTCTAGCTACCATTGTGTAAGATAGAGGTCCTCAATTTATGAGCCTCTTTTAGAAGTGCTTGCACGCAGCCTTGGGTACATAGTTGAGGTTTATTATTTCCTTTCACTCACAAACAGATGGGCAGTCTCAGAGGACCATACATACTTAGGAGGATCTGTTGACATCTTGTGTCTTGCAGGTTTTTGGGAGTTGGGACATCCACCTCAGTTTGATAGAGTTTGCTTATAATAACAGTAATCAACAAAGCATAGACATGTCACCTTATGAAACATTGCATTGAAGACGTTGTATATCTTCGTTGTGTTGGTATGAGACATGTGAATATCAACTTCTTGGTCCCAAACTTGTACAACAGATGACAGAGAAGATCAAAGTAATTCAACAACGTTGAAGGAAGCACATGATAGAAAAAATTTGTATGTAAACAACCGATGTAGATAGTTGGAATTGCAAGTAGGAGACAAAGTATACCTTAAGGTTTCTCCTTAGAAGGGTATTTTGAGGTTTAGTAGGAAGGGTATGTTGGCTCCCAAGTATATGAGACCTTACCCTATGGTGGCACATGCATGGAAAGGTGGCATAAAGGTTGGAGCTACCACCTGAGTTGCACAGGTTGCATCCAGTGTTCCATGTGTCCATGTTGAGGAAGTGTCACCCTGGTACATAGTTAGTTTTACAGCTCCTTGAGGTTGAGCTCTATGAGGATATGTCATATGTGGAAGGACCCATGTTAATCCTTGATAGAAGAGTGAAGAAGCCGAAGAAGAAGGACATCATGTTGGTAAAGGTTCTATGGCATCACTGTGGCATTGAGGAAGCTACGAGGGATCTCAAGGGAGACATGCACAATAAACTACCCATCTCTTTTTTGCTTAAGATTTTGGGGGAGAAATCCTTGTTAGGGGTTTATGGTTGTAAGGCCCCTAACCTAGCTTAATGCTTGGGTATGCTTTCTTTAATTAATTATGATTCTTATAAATTTTCTTTAATCTTTTGAGATATTTTATATCTTGTGGAGAGCTCAAGTCTCCAGTTTGAGCTTGGTTGGATGATATTTGCACTTTTTGTGCTTGTTTTGGGCTAAACTGCAAATTACCCATTTGTGAGGGTTATCTTGTAATTTGCCACCTCTAGAGTGTTCTTTCTCTCTTTTGGATTCATGAGAGTTAGTTTGGTGCTTTGGGGTGACTTAGTTGAGGGTTGGTTGAGTGGTGACACCCTTAGTGGTGATTAGGGTTTTCTAGGGTTTGGAGTGTCTTGACTTATGTGTACCTTGTGGGTTGTCTCAACCTAGGTTGCGACCTAGGGCATGTTTTGTGGGTTTGGAAGTCAAGGCACCTTCCCTAGGTGTGGTGTTCATGGACAAGATGTTCTTGGGTTGAGACAAGTTGCTTTTGTAGAGTGTCTCGACCTAGGGTGTGAGTGTGGTGATCCCTTATCTCAACCTACTGATGTTTGGTGACTTGTCGCGACCATGAATGGTGTTCTTGGTGTGGGTTGCGACTGTGACCATGTTGGGTGACCTAGGTGTTCGAGACCCAATATAGAGTGTATCACCATCTCATTCATGTGTGTGTTAAGTGGTTGCATGTTAGTTTTTTGGGTGGACAAGTGTCCTAGTGGAACCCTATCTTGTTGACACCTCATCCCCCACCCTACTTCTCTCCTCCTTTTCTTTATAAACCTTCTTCTCTCCATGAAAGAAACTATTTTCAGCCATCTTCTTCCTGCTTTCTTTCTTGATCGTCCTTGGATCCTTGAGGAGATAGTAGGGGTGATCTTTGGAAGCTTTGGTGATCAGATATCTTGCATGTGGTGACTTTCAATCATCTTCAACCTTGGTAAGTGTTTACCTTTCCTCGGTGGCATTTCTTTATGATCTCCTACCCCATCTTCTGCTCTTTTTTTGGCCCTAAACCATGTATCCTCCATGCTGGTCGTGCTTGAGAAGTGAACCTTTCATCAAAAGGGTGATAGACCATGTTTTGACAAAGTAGACCCAAATGTAAGGAAGTTTTCTTCTCTCCTTCTCCTTTCTCCTCTTGGTTTGACCTAGAGCTTCTTGCCCTCTTTTCTTGAGCCACCTTTAATGAAGGTGTTCTTCTTTTTGGAGGTGACCTTGTGGCCGAATTGGTGACCCTTGTTGGAACTTCCTTCTCTCTTTTGGAGCTTGAGCTTGGAGGTTGTTTTCTCTTCAAATAGGCGGGTGATATAACTCTTAACCACCTCTATTATTTGCACTTTTCATACATGCATGTTGTTGTTTTCTCTCTCTAAAATGTAACCCTAATATGTTAAGAGATAATGCCATACTCTAGAACTTGGTTGATGGTGGTTAGCTTGCTTGGTTTTCTTAGAATCTGAAACCCATATTCAAAGCACCTGACTTTGGTGATTGTTATGTAATGATAGTTTTTTCCTATCTATAGACCATGGGTTTGATTGCATGCACCATTTTTGTGTACCTAGATGTTATGAAGAGTTTAGTTTCTGTGTTAGGTGCCTTAACTGTGGTTTTCCTCTCTCTTGCATGAGGTGTTTCATGGTGATGTCATGGCACATGTGTTAGGGTTTTGATAGCCCTTTCTAGGTGATGTTTTCTCCCTTGAAGATAGTGGTTTTCCTTGCTATTTTCTTCAGTTTGGCCATGCTATGTTTCTATTTTGTTTTTGGTTAACCTTACTTTGATGATGGTTCTTTGCCTTGGAGGTAGTCCGATCGTTAATTCCACTTCTATTTCAGGAATATATATATATATATATATATATATATATATATATATATATATATGCACTTGCTCATATTCATAATCGTGGTTTAAATGGACCATTTTTTTTTACTAATTTGGGGAAATTTTAGGTTATGACAATAAATCCAGTTTCATACTTGTGAAACATCGACATATGTGCAAGTTGGAGATTGTTGGACAGGTGCATGGGCATCGGTTTGCCCAGACCCATGATGTTTGGTTCCATCTAGCAGATTGGTTTCTATACCTTGTTTTGTCTTGGGTCGCGACACCTCGATATGTGGGTTTTGGGTCGAGACAACTAACCTTGTGGATGTTATGACACCCTACTCCTTGGTGGTCATGACATCTACCCCCCTAATGGGTCGAGACACATCCTTGGTTCTGGTTGAGATGTTTCCTTCTTTCTTGAGTTGTGACATGCTAGTCTTGGTGATCAAAGCCCTAGTATCATGTGTGGTCGAGACATGCTTGTTCATGGATGAACACCTTGCTTTGGGTTGTGGGCACGCCACTTACTTGGTTGGTGGTCGTGACACCACATGCATTCATGATCGCAATAGTTTTATATGGTGAATGGTTGATACACATACATAATCACTTGAATGACACTGAACCATGTATGGTGTTGTTTGGTTGAATGCTTAATCAATCCTAATTATGATCCTTAACCCTACACTATTCCAAGGATATGGAAGCTGTCATACCTATGGTGTAGTGATTGAATATAACTATAAGACCCTAATCGGCTAAGCCTAGAGCCTTAACCCTAATCTAGGGATAATTGATGTGTTTTCTTTTCTCTATTGGAATGGATAATATGACATGATTCTCTCTTTTCTGCTTATAAACCCCTAACCTTGTAGGTGAGGTGAATGCCATGGCTTGCGTATGATATGGTGATGATTATACGATATAGCATGGTGATTATGCACTTTGATGAGGCATAATGTGGTGATGTGCATGCAGAGTTATGTGTGGGTCTGATGACTTGGTGATGGCTTAATGCCTATTGTGAGGTGATAGCCTCTAATGATGTGATTGAGTGATTTATGTCCCACAATGATGTGACATTAATGTTGGCCTTATGAATGGTAGTATTACAAAGTATCCTGTGTTGATAGTGTGACACTTCACATCTTATAAATTTTGTATCTTCTAGAGTTGTATCATACTCTTATTCTTGTAGAGTTTGTTATCATTTTATATGTTGTAACTTGATTGATGCTAAAAGTCACCCAATTGTCTAACTAATAAAGTGAAACCCTTATCATGTAGGTGCCATGTGCCATAGATCCTTTCCAGTTTCATCTCTAATTGATAGATTGATGAAATCAGTATAACTTAGAGTGCATATTTTAGAATATGTGGGGGGTGCAAGTCGAAGTATCTCCTTGCATCCACAATTATAGGTTGTGTCAGATGACCATGCGTTAGCCAATCTCCTTGTGATATGGATGGCCATACGTGAGCCAATCCTTCTTTTAAGAAGGCCATGCATGATCCTATTCTTCTAGTGCCATTACCTGTACCAACTTGGTGTATATATATGGACGACCATGTGTGAGATGAACCTTCTGTTGACTATATGTCATCTTTTGCAATTGACTGGTATGTCCCTGTGGTGTTTCTCTTGTGCTGACCAAGAGGTGTGGACAGCTCATGGATTCTGACTCTTCCATAAGACCTTGTATGACACCTATTTTGAATTAGCAGTGGTCGGTTGGATTAGAGTGGTATGACTAAAATCCTCAGGGCAATAAAAAAAGATATAACACAGCCATGTAGTGTATCCTACTTCAGGTCAAATACAAATAAGATTGGTTGATCCCCATGCCTTATTTTTACTGATTTCTTAAATTATAAGATGGTAAGAGAAATACACTATTATACATGTTTTTCATATTCCTTTTTAGAATATAACTTGATGTATTGTTTAGTGGTAACTGCCCAATCTTGCTTAAATTGCTTTATATGTTGAATACATATCGTTTAGCTGAATCTTCTCAACCTGCTTAGTGTGTTATCTACTTCTTAGCTTATCTGTGATTTAATAGACGTTGGTAGAGAGTTATATCTCTCACTAGGGTAGTTGGTCTCACCCCATGGGTTTCCACATCTTTTAGGTGGTCGAGCACGAGGTGTAGAGATCGTGTTGTTGGTGCTGAGCAACAAGAGGACTAGTAGCTGCTGAGAGGTTGGATATGTTGATTAGGTATAGATGTATATTCCTATTTGTTTTCTCTGTACACCCAAGTCCTTAGGGAGGTTTTTACTGTATGTATCTATACGAGGTTTTGGCTTCATGCCCGTTGTTGTATAGAGATGAAAGATATGTATATGGACAAGTTATCACATGATGTGGCTTGAGAGCCCGTGAACAAGTATCTTGTATAATGTTTTGGGCAGGTGATATGCAACACATGTGAATTTTTTGAACTCATGTGCAATATATTGCAACTAATATGGTTATACAGTTTTGGTTTAATTTCCTATGTTTTATGGTAACCTGGATGTTTAGTTTTATTTCCATAGTTTGGTTTTGAGTAATCTCACTTGTGGCGTGTCAGGGCATCATAAGAAAGACACAACATTGCCATTTGGCCCCCTGAGCACAATACAGTAGGAAAAGTAGAAGACGACATGGTTGTGTGGCCCAAAGATAGAGTTCTCTATAAGAATGTATGATAAGTTTACATTGCATTTGTATTTGTGGTTCTTTTCTATTGGTGTATATAATTGACAACTAATATGAGAATACACGCATGCCATAATACCTAAGAATCCCCCTGCAATTCCTTCTCTAAAGGCTCCAATACCTGCTTGTATTTTGTTGGTCCTATTTGACTCTCTAGGTCATAAGTGTAGGAGGTTAGCACTATGGTTAGACAATGTAGAAGAAGGGTCGACTATGACAGTCAATATTCAAGAGAACACTATAGGTCAACATCACGATACTAATGTATTCTTGACATATATTGTTGAGTTACTTAGTTACAACTGGATGAATATAGTGATGATGAAACTTTAGATATGGTGAGATTTTTTGGCTAAATATCTCGTTATATATGTGAAAAATATATGTTGAATTGTTTTCTATAATATATATCCATACATATGTTTTGCAGCTACTTATATACAGTGAGTGCATAGTTCACATTAACTAATGTGGCACTTACAATTTCATCATTGATTATCTATGAATTTAGAGACCAAAGTTTTGAAAGTGATAACTGCTCTATTGCATTTAAACATTTTTCTTTCACGGGAAAGAACGTGATTATAGCTGCTTTGAATATTGGGAAAGTTTTGATGTCTATGCTTATAGTTTTAACTTATGAACTATACTTATTGTAGAATTTGAGTTTTATTTTGATTTTCTTCTTTTCACTCAGTAAAAGGCATTTTGATTTATTTGTAATCATCCCCAAGATGTTTTCTATGAATTATCTTGATCCTTTGGGTAGCAAACCGTTAGAATTTAAGGCATCCGATAGGCCGCGGAAACAAATATTTTACTAACATGTTTCCCATTAACCAACAGATCACATCAATAACTATGCAATGGGAAGGATGATTTCACAAAGATATACCTGGTCCTGGAGGAAGTCCATTGACAATCCTCGTCGATGTAGATGCGCACTCTGTCTTGAACAGTGTTTGGGCAGCTCCTAGTCACACTCAGATACTACTCCTATATGGACAACAGATTTAGACAATTACAACAACGTCTCCTCATATCTCACCACGAACTGCGAGTTGACATTGCCCTCCTAACGGCTGCTAATAGACTCCTACCTCTAGAGTAGTTCACACAGACCAACTAGAACTCCTGTCGTCCTGCAAGAACGGATAGGAAAGAGTTGTCCCTCCCTTTGGTGTACTAGTCACCAACAAGCTTTCCCACAAAAATGATCCTCAATTGTTTCTCTCCCATGGCTATCCCTCCCTAGTAGGGTAGGACTTGCTTGGGCTCTCGTGGTTACCTCAACCAGAATGGACAACAATTGTCATAGCAACTGATTCTCAATTGTCTATGTAGTAGTTGTGCTCTGGGAAGCCCCCAGTACCCATCTATATCTAGATAGGGTTAGGGTCAGGGTTCCCAGTCCCCATTCAATGCGGGACTAAAGCGGGATTTGAAAGGACAAGAAGATCTTTAGTTTTCACAACTTTTCTAGAAGTTTCACAACCTGCATGTGTCAAAAAGGTTGTCTCACACACAAGAGGGTCGTTTTGCCCATCGAGAACGTCATCTCACATGCTAGACAATCATTTCTCTAAGCAAAATGGTCGTTTCACAATTTCCAAAATTTACACATATGTTAGCAATTCAATTCCAATTAGTACTCAACTTGACGGCAACAACAATACTTTATGCAATCAAATTGCTTTAAAATGGGTGTTTGGTGTCAATGAGACAGGCGTCTCATACCATCACAGATGTCCATATCACACAGGTAAAACAGGCATCTCACAGCATGCCAAACGACGTTTTGTACAAGCGAGATGGGCTTCTCACAGTGTGGGTCAGGCAGAATTCCAACCAATGTACAATACAATCAATCTGGCACTCCAAACAACAGTCTCAACACTTGAACTGATCATTTGGTAGTCTAGTCAGCTGATCTGTTGCATGAATTGAAATACCTAAACACTTTAGTAATCAACTCAATTATCATTCAAGATCAAACTCCTCTTCTAGACGAGTTCCTATGTGTGTGACCTTATAGGTCCCATATCACATTGGCAGTGGATGTACATAACTAACTTATGACATCACAACTGAAGAGTGGTGCCTATTTGCACATCATTGCTTCCCAAGTGAATGCAAAGTTGGGGAGCAACTTCAACCTACAATCTGTGTATGGTGTTACAGTGTTTGTATAGTTCCTTTGTCACTGATATCCAGATTGAACTAGAGGCATGAAGCAGCCACCCTCATTATTATTCAATCTTGTTCCTTGAACCAGAGTAGACTGCATGAGATATATTTAATCTTAATATCATATATTGACTCACATACGTATGGCCATACTTTTCTCAGTCTCGCTAATCAAGAGGTGTTACAACCCCAAATTTTGGGAACATTTGGTGAGAAATGTAATTTCTCATAATAAAGATAAATGAACAAATAATGAGGTCTTTTGATTGAATGCATGAATTTCTTTTAAAATAGCCTCGTTGATTTATTTGTGGGCTATTGGGCCCAATAACAAGGAAAAGACAAAAGAAACTCCATTATTAATAAGAAATGGAGAAAAGAAAAATGTAGAAACCTCTAGAAGGCAAAAGAGTGTAATCCAAAGGTGGATTTCATGCCTCTTGGGTTCCTTGGGTCCCGAGGAGTCAAAGCTGCAAAGATAATGCAAAAAGAAAAGAAAATATCAAGTAAATATTTCTTTATTAAGAAAGAAAGTGAAAAAAATGATAAAATGTGGAAAATAAGTGGAAAGAGGTATAAT
Organism: Alisma plantago-aquatica; assembly: GCA_963693085.1. NCBI lineage: Eukaryota > Viridiplantae > Streptophyta > Magnoliopsida > Alismatales > Alismataceae > Alisma > Alisma plantago-aquatica. The sequence goes on along the minus strand of OY856409.1, from coordinate 1,124,397,223 downwards.
TAAGTTATCATGGTGGATTTTCATATCCAAATAATTCCTAGTGTTAAAATGAATGACAATGAGGAAAATAAAAAGAGAGATAAAGAAAAGTCCTCAAAAAGGGATATTTTGATAAGAAATAAATGGGATAATGAGAAATAATGGATAAAAGACAAGTAAAAGGCTAAGGTATATCCCCAAGAAGGGATTTCGAGCCATTAAGGTTCCTTAAGGTTCAAGGAACTCAGAATAATAATTTAATAGCAAGGGAAAGAGAAAATATGTGAGAAATATATATAATTAAGAGATAACTTGCATATAAAGAAAAGTATCTCATACTTTCGATTTTGAGTCCCAAATTTGGTACACAGATGGATTAAGTCATTATAGACTTTCCCCTAAACTTTGAGATTAAAATGATAAACGAGGAGAGAGATACGATTTTTACAAACTTCTTAAAGTGAGTGGATATTCAAGAATCTCGTATTAAATGTCACAATTCCTATTCCTAATATGTTTCTTTTATACTAGGCGCGTGCATTCAGGGCTGTCAGATCTAGGATCCGACGGTGGTAAACCTGTCTTCCATCTCTCACATCTGGCTGGGAAAGTAAAGACAGATCTCTGACTTTCCTTGGATGATTTCCTTGCCGATCAATGCGCTAGCAAAATTGGAAACATGTTAGATAGATTCATGAGATTCTCGCGGATAGATCTATCCTAGGTTTTGCCTATCTTGGGGGCCTCTAGAAGAATCCCCTAAAACCTAAGGACCCCACCGGATGTGTGCTACAACCACGAGCTTATAAGGGGGTGGATTCCCTCTGTGAGACGATACATAGCTCCACGAGATGCTGTAGGACCTTCAGGCCGAGTATAATTCACCAATTTCCCCTCTTGAACCCCTCTTGTACCTCAGAACTCCCTGGCTTGCCGCCGAGAGACCCCTCACATAGTATCGGCAACTCCAGCCATGGCTGGAGCAGTTATGACCACCGATGAGTTCGGTTGGGTCGGGCGGAGGCAAAGGATCAACTTTGAGCAAGGAAGGAGGCCTTTCGATGGAAGTCAACACCTGGGTTGACCTTCCCTTGCTCTGCATCGAGACAAAATAGGAGGAAGACGAGCAAGGGAGAAAAGACTCCCCTACCATGGAAGCCATGAAGAAGGGACTGGGGGTAGAAGAGTAATCAACTAATATGCGTGGAAAATAAAGTAAGTCTCGCTTGGTCGATGTGTCACTTTCTTATTGGCTTAAAAGTAATTAACTTGCAAAATCATAGGAAAAGATTGCTAGCTCTGATGAAAATAAGTTATACATGAAAGTTGCACAGAAAAGTACAAGGAATCCAATAAAAATACTTTTACTGACTAGTTTTTCTTCTAGTTCTAAAACTACACAAAGTTAGTAACTTCAATGCTATAAGTGTAATCAAAACCCTAGATGTTGATTAGGGATGAGTTCAAGTACTTAAGTTGGTATTATGAATCAACATTTACCCTTTTGGCATAAAATGGATAATATGAATCCGATTGGAGTTAAAAACCCATGATTTTCTTAATTAGGGTGCTATGACTAAGAAAGTGCAATAATGGGCCTAAAAGCCCTAATGTTGAGTAATATGACTTTAATGACTTCTATTTCGAGAATATGAATATCTTAAACAAAGATATATTGATCGAAAGTTTAATTAAGAAGCCTTGGAATAGATAACTTAAAGAGATGAAGTTTTAAAAAGGGTGTTTTAAAGTCTCATGTGAGTGGAGATATACTTGAAAACGTAGAAACCCTAATCTAGGTGTTTATGATTTTAATAAGCTATGTTTTGAAATCTTATGTATAAGATGAAGTTAGTACTAATCATAAGCCAGATTGGTAATAAAGAGGCTTAGATATGAATGACTAAGTAATTAAGGTTTTTGAACATGGAAACATTGTTTTAGGGCTTAGTTGACCTAAAAGGTAAAGGTTTAAAGATGAATATAAGGAACGTTAAGGAAAACCCTAATTCAACTTAGGCACACCCTAAGAGGGAATTCCAATTCCATAAAGTAAGTGCATAATGAACATATGAATAATTAGATTGCACATGTTTTTCCAGGTTTCTTGTTGTGTCTGTTTGATTGGGGTGATTGGTTGCCTGGCTTGGTTGGCTGTTTGATTAATTGGATATTCTGCTTACAATCCTTGAGGCTTCGAAATCAGGTATGTGGTTAATTACGATTAATCGAATTAGTTTTCCCGAAGGTTTCTCGAATGGTTAATCACATTGGTTGAAACTAAACAATTTGGATGTTCATACTGCGATTATAAAGTCACTATGGTTATCACAATTATAAATACATGTGTATTCTCGCACCTACATGCCACCCTGATGGAAGATGCTATAAAGGTGAGGCCCAAGAGGGTAGACCCATGGGCACCATGAGAGGTGACCCCAGACACCAAGCTCGGGAATGAGAAGGTGGTCTATGTTGCATGACTATGGGGCACCATGAGAGGTGACCCCCAGGCACCAAGCTCGGGATTGAGAAGGTCGCCTTAAGTCAATGGCAAAAGAGAAACCCTAGAGGGGTATTCCAGGGTTAGGGCAAAAGCGGTGGAGAATGGCACATTGAAAATGTAAATTGGTTTGCTAATTACCCTGATTGTGATAATTAAATTGTTAGCCATATTTGTGAAATTTTGGTTGTTCCCACATACCAGCATATTCCTATATGCTGACCGATGTTTTGTTTGTCGGCGTTTTAGGTACAACAATTGAAAGAACAAATAGTAAAGTGACACATTGTGGAAATAAGAAATAAAGTGCAAGGAGGATTAGATAGAATGTATCCAGGCTGTGGATAGAGTAGTTTACCAAAGTTTTAAAAAGGTATGCAAAGTTTTATTTTATACCAGTTTCCAGTTTAGTTGGTAAAATTTGATAATTGTTATTGATTATTTGTTAAACCTTTGATCCTATTAATTGGGATAATGTCTCTGACCTCTTGGTCTCCCTTAATTGGGGGTTACCAGGAGGCGGGGTCGTTACAATTGGTATCAGAGTATAGGTTCCTCATTTAATCTTTAATAATTATTAAATTTTACAAACTTCGTAGAACCCAAGGGAGTTATTAGAGGATTTTCCAAAAGACTGAGGTGTCTATAAAGGGATCACATCTGGGGGCTGGCTAGATTTTCCTCCGCATCGCTAGTCAGAATATGAGGACTCCCAGATTAGTGTGACTGCCTGGCCGAAGTCTCAGGATTTGACTCGAAATAAGATACCTTTAGGACTCTCTCATCTTGTTCATCCCTTCTCAACTCAAACACTATTAAGGACCTTAAGGATTAGGGGTTTCTCTCTTTTCCTCACCCTCTTGAGGTATGGGTAAGGTTGATAAGGTTTAAGGAATCCTCTACCAAATTAATAAAAAGTATGTAAATAAGATGTCATGGACATAAGCTTAATAAATTAAGCGTAAAGGAATAGATACATGCTTAGGTCATATGACATAAGTTGCCATGCCCTCAGGAAAGACCTGAGGCTAGACCTTCTTGTCAGGAGGATGAGTATAGAGAGTTAGTCTTGGAGGTAGAGATCTCCATTAAAAGTAGAGACCTGATACATCCTCTGAGGATGATGTTAACCCTAACCCTAAGTGAAGGTTAGAGAGAGAGATGAAATTATGAGTTAGATGTCATGGTAGACCAGGTGTTTGGATGGACATGCCTTGGATGCCATATGAGCCATGAGAAGTGGGATGACCGAGTACCTTTGGTGACCCAACCCTGGAAAGGGTCGTGCATGATGGAGTGAAGGGAAGTTCCTTCATTGATGAGGTTAGTGAAGAACCTCTGGAAACCCCAAGGGCTTATATGAGCATAGCATAGTAGGCACCCATAGTACATCAGTGGTGCTAAAACCCTAGTCAGGGGAGTATGTTGGAAAGTTGGTGAGATAAGCATAAAAGGTTAGGGATAACCTTGAGCAAACATAAGTTTGAACCTAGGCTTCACCCATGTAGAGGTGTGCCTATGAGATTGATCCTTCATGGAGAGAGGACCTCTAATAGTGAGGATGGTTGTAGGGTTATCTCTAGAGAGAAAAAACAGGACCCGAGCAAGGAGGATGGAAGTTTAGATTCCGAGACATGAGGAACAGTGGGGAGTTGAGGATGATGCGACCTAAGTGAATGTTTGTGGTTGCCTCATGCTTGATCCTTGGAGGCTGATGATGTCTTGGTTGACATGAGAGGAACCAAACCCTAGAGAGAGGATGAGTCTGCTGGTACCTCTACACCTTTGGTAAAGATGAGAGGAAGAGTTCCTTAGAGGTTTAGTAGTAGGTTGTGAGGCCTTGTACCTTGTTGGTTGTCCTTGAGGAGGACTCCACTCTGAAGTATTGCTCGAGTAGAAGGATGGCAGGAAGTGCATGCCATGCCTTGTACATGTTTGGATCGTAGTTAAGAGGTCGAGCAGATAGGGGACATCAGAGAAGTGAACCAAGGGTTCCTAGGCCTAAGAGGGGAAGTGGCGTACCTGATGCTCATGATGAGGTTTTAGTTTCAATAGATTCGAGCAGGGTACTTCTCATGTTTAAAGGAGAGAAACTCCTTAAGTTTAAGGCAGGTTTGATGAATCCCCCCCACAACTATGTTGATGACATGGGAAGGTATGATCTTGATCCAATATTGAGGATGAGAACAAGTACGACCTAGCATGGTTTAGTAGGTGGTATGCTTATGCCTTAGTGGCTGCTGGGTTAAGCATGCTCATGTAAATATAAACCCTAAGGATGTTTGTGACCTTGTTGTCAAGAGTTGTAGCTTCCTCCCATCCTGGGAGAGGGACCCTTTGGTAGGGTGTATATCAATTTTTTTGGTTTTGAGGAAACCTAAAGAGGTCTCATAGGATCTTGAGAAGCTAAGTGAAGAGTACATGGTATGAGATTGAACCTATAGACCCATAGATAACCATCTCTAAGTGCATGTGGATGTGTTACCATGGAGGTAACCGGTATGGGGCCTGACCAAGGTAGGCAGGTTACCATGACCCCTATGGAAGGATGGAAGTCAGTCATGAATGCAGAGAGAGAGAGATGACGAAGGCTTGGGTAAGGTTCTAAACTAGACATGTACTATGTTAGAATCTTAAGTCTATCATAGGGTCAGGTAGGGATAAGACCGATGGAAGTAGGAGTTGCCTAATTCCCTAGTTGCACATGACCATAGGGTCGGGAGGTAACAACTATCATTGTCTAAGGGCCACGGGTTAGGAGATTGATCACCTTCATGAACTCATGGGACCCAAAGGGAAGATGAGTAGGGCACTCTCTGATGCATGAGGGAAGAGGGATGACCCCAAAAGTGTCAGCACCCTATAGACCTAGAGGAGATGACCAAGGATTATGTGTGGACCCAAGTAGGTTCAGAACCAGTTTTCCATGGAAGTAACTTTGATATCAAGATAATTGTGATATAGAGACATAAGTTGCACGTTTCAACTTCAATTTGAATGTGTACTGGCAATGTGGGATGTACCATCTCTACTCTTAGAACAGGAAGAACTTTGTGTTTGGACGGCCGCCAAATGCTTATTTCCTCTTGTTATGGGAGTGAGAGATAGGACAGTACACATGCCATACACCAAGGGTAAAGATGATGTGAGTTGGAACGTTGCCATGAGGAATGAGGTCAGAGATGATAACGTGCCCTTGTGAAGTGAATGATACATGGATAGGTACAAACGATAAGAGTATTAAGGTAATCATCTTGTGAGAATGTTTTATCATGAGCTATGTGGAATTTGCAAGTGATACAAGGTTGAGTTTGATAACCAAGAGGATGAGCTCAGAGTAGTCTAATGAAGATAGACTTAGAGATTGAGACGAGACGATAAGTGGAATACATGGAAGTGTATGTATTCAACACTACCTAATACCTAAGGATGTGAAGTGGTAATGGATGCTCTGGTTGAGATATAGCTGCCTAGTTTGGCTAGAGACTAGAAGAGGTTGTTAGGATAACCCTAAGTTTGGAAAGAAGATAGGTTTGGCTAACCCTCAGATGCAACGATACCGATTGATCAAGTTAATGGTTGTTTGGTTAGCCATCCTAGTCTTTGATGCAATGAAAGGATGGTGGGAGAACCTCAGATACACTTCTTTGGATAGGAAGGTAATAAAACCCTGATGAGAGTGGTTTAGGGATTCTGAGGAATCGATCTTGAGGAATCATGACATACAAGAGATCATGGTTTTAAGATCACCATACACCATGATACTACAAAGATAGTAGGTGATAGTAGTACATTGGATGCTTAAGATGAAGTTGCACGTGGCTTGTCGCCATGCATGACAGGAAGAAAAGGATGAACACCAGTAACCCAGTGTATTGTTATAGTGGATAAAGAGTCCCTGAGAGGGAATGGGAGTTCATCACTATGGATGTTGTGGTAAGTATCCCCTAGACCAAGGGAGGTCAAGATCCAATATGGGTTATGGTAGCTCGCCTTACCGAGATGCCAAGAGAAAGAAAGAGTATTGTCAAGGAACAAATCGGGTTGAACTACTTATAAGAGAGAGAGATGTTTCAGCTATACCATGATGCGAGTTCAAAAGTTCTTGAGTAGGACATAAAGGTTCACTTCCATCAGGTGGAAGTAGATACATGAAGAACTCGATGTCTGTATAGTTTATTACCCCATACTAATGGTCAGTATGATCCAGACTAGAGGGTCTAATGAGAGCATGTGTGCTCATTTAGGGTGATACATAGAGATAGTTCTTAAGATGTAATGTTAACCACCATATCCTTTATCGGGATGCAAGAAGTTCTATAAGGAGGTTGTGTCGGTCACCACTTCATTAAGATGATGTTGGTGAAGGAGGCCTCACAAAGGTTAGAAAAGAACCACAGTGTGTATAGATGAAGTCACTTTGATCATGCAATGGCTGAGAGAGAGAGCCCAGGGGCAAAATGAGTCGTGAGCTGATGCAAAGCAGACGGACATGTAGTACACTGTGGGAGAGTATGTGATGTGATATTCCGACCCCTCTAAGCTACAGCTTAGAAAACTGAGTCCCTGATATATGGGTCCATTTGAGATGGATTGGTGGAGATGGTTGTGTTTAGCCTTGCCCCTCAGGATAACATGAAGTATAATGTGTTCCATGAGTCCGATCTAGAGCACTATGTGAGGTACCCAAGCCATGTGCTGAGCCCTGAACCTATTCAGCTTTTGAGAGGCTGAAATGTCTTGAGTCACCTATGAGGGTATGATATACCAAGGTAAGAAAGAACTCAGATGGAAGAATATGAGATGATGAAGGTTCTTGAGAAGCACCATGGAAAGGGGGAAGCCATATGGGATGCCCTGATGGACATAAGAAAGACTTATCCTGAATTGTTTGTTTGCTTGATGGAATTTTGAGGACAAAATTCTTATAAGAGGGGAAGGATGTTACAACCCCAAATTTTGGGATCATTTGGTGAGAAAAATGTAATTTCTCATAATAAAGATAAATGAACAAATAATGAGGTCTTTTGATTGAATGCATGAATTTCGTTTAAAATAGCCTCGTTGATTTATTTGTGGGATATTGGGCCCAATAACAAGGAAAAGACAAAAGAAACTCCATTATTAATAAGAAATGGAGAAAAGAAAAATGTAGAAACCTCTAGAATGAAAAATAGTGTAATCCAAAGGTGGATTTCGTGCCTCTTGGGTTCCTTGGGTCCCGAGGAGTCCAAAGTTGTAAAGATAATGCACAAATAAAAGAAAAGATCAAGTAAATATTTCTTTATTAAGATAGAAAGTGAAAACAATGATAAAATGTGGAAAATAAGTGGAAAGAGGTATAATTAAGTTATCCTTGGTGGATTTTCGTATCCAAAGTATTCCTAATGTTAAAAGGAATGACAATGAGGAAAATAAATAGAGAGATAAAGAGAAATCCTCAAAAAGGGATATTTTGATAAGAAATAAATGGGATAATGAGAAATAATGGATATAAGATAAGTAAAAGGCTAAGGTATATCCCCAAGAAGGGATTTCAAGCCATTAAGGTTCCTTGAGGTTCAAGGAACTCAGAATAATAATTTAATAGCAAGGGAAGAGAAAATATGTGAGAAATTTATATAATTAAGAGATAACTTGCATATAAATAAAAGTATCTCATACTTTCGATTTTGAGTCCCAAATTTGGTACACAAGTGTATTAAGTCATTGTAGACTTTCCCCTAAAATTTGAGATTAAAATGATAAACGAAGAGAGAGATACGATTTTTACAAACTTCTTAAGGTGAGTGGATATTCAAGAATCTCGTATTAAATGTCACAATTCCTATTCCTAATATGTTTCTTTTATCTGGCGCGTGCATTCAGGGCCGTCAGATCTAGGATCTGAGGTGGTAAACCCGTCTTCCATCTCTCACGTCTGGCTGGGAAAGTAAAGACAAAGCTCTGACTTTCCTTGGATGTTTTCCTTGCCGATCAATGCGCTAGCAAAATTGGAAACATGTTAGATAGATTCGTGAGATTCTCACGGACAGATCTATCCTAGGTTTTCCCTATCTTGGGGGCCTCTAGAAGAATCCCCTAAAACCTAAGGACCCCACCGGCTGTGCGCCACAACCACGAGCTATATAAGGGGGTGGATTCCCTCTGTGAGACGATGCATATCTCCGCGAGATGCTGTAGGACCTTCAGGCCGAGTATAATTCACCAATTTCCCCTCTCAAGCCCCTCATGTTCCTCGGAACTCCCTGGCTTGCCACCGAGAGACCCCTCATGTCGTCTTGGCAACTCCGGCCATGGCTGGAGAAATTATGACCACCGATGAGTTTAGTTGGGTCGGGCGGAGGCAAAGGATCAGCTTTGAGCAAGGAAGGAGGCCTTCCGATGGAAGTCAACACCTGGGTTGACCTTCCCTTTCTCTGCGTCGAGACAGCAGAGGAGGAAGACGAGCAAGGGAGAAAAGACTCCCCTACCCTGGCAGCCGTGAAGAAGGGATTGGGGGTAGGAGAGTAATCAACCAATATGCGTGGAAAATAAAGTAAGTCTCACTTGGTCGATGTGTCACTTTCTTATTGGCTTAAAAGTAATTAACTTGCAAAAATCATAGGAAAAGATTAGTATCTCTGATGAAAATAAGTTATGCATGAAAGTTGCACAGAAAAGTACAAGGAATCCAATAAAAATACTTTTACTAACTAGTTTTGCTTCTAGTTCTAAAACTACACAAAGTTAGTAACTTTAATGCTATAAATGTAATCAAAACCCTAGATGTTGATTAGGGATGAGTTCAAGTACTTAAGTTGGTATTATGAATCAACATTTACCCTTTTGGCATAAAATGGATAATATGAATCTGATTTGAGTTAAAAACCCATGATTTGCTTAATTAGGGTGCTATGACTAAGAAAGTGCAATAATGGGCCTAAAAGCCCCAATGTTGAGTAATATGACTTTAATGACATCTATTTCAAGAATATGAATATCTTAAACAAAGATATATTGATCTGAAGTTTAATTAAGAAGCCTTAGACTATATAACTTAAAGAGATGAAGTTTTAAAAAGGGTGTTTTAAAGTCTCATGTGAGTGGAGATATACTTGAAAACCTAGAAACCCGAATCTAGGTGTTTATGATTTAATAAGCTATGTTTTGAAATCTTATGTATAAGATGAAGTTAGAACTAATCGTAAGCCAGATTGGTAATAAAGAGGCTTAGATATGAATGACTAAGTAATTAGGGTTTTTGAACATGGAAACAATGTTTTAGGGTTTAGTTTACCTAAAAGGTAAAGGTTTAAAGATGAATATAAGGAACGTTAAGGAAAACCCTAATTCAACTTAGGCACAGCCTAAGAGGGAATTCCAATTCCATAAAGTAAGTGCATAATGAACATATGAATAATTAGATTGCACATGTTTTTATAGGTTTCTTGTTGTGCATGTTTGATTGGAGTGATTGGTTGCCTGGCTTGGTTGGCTGTTTGATTAATTGGATATTCTGCTTACAATCCTTGAGGCTTCCAAATCAGATATGCGATTAATTACGATTAATCACATTAGTTTTCCCGAAGGTTTCCCGAATGGTTAATCACATTGATTGAAACTAAACAGTTTGGATGTTCATATTGCGATTATAAAGTCACCATGGTTATCACAATTATAAATACATGTGTATTCTCGCACCTACATGCCACCCTGATGGAAGATGCCATAAAGGTCAGGCCCAAGAGGGTAGACCAATGGGCACCATGAGAGGTGACCCCAGACACCAAACTCGGGAATGAGAAGGTGGTCTATGTTGCATGACTATGGGGCACCATGAGAGGTGACCCCCAGGCACCAAGCTCAGGATTGAGAAGGTGGCCTTAAGTCAATGGCAAAAGAGAAACCCTAGAGGGGTATTCCAGGGTTAGGGCAAAAGTGGTGGAGAATTACACATTGAAAATGTAAATTGGTTTGCTAATTACCCTAATTGTGATAATTAAATTGTTAGCCATATTTGTGAAATTTTGGTTGTTCCCACATACCAGCATATTCCTATATGCTGACTGACATTTTGTTTGTCGGCGCTTTAGGTACAACAATTGAAAGAACAAACAGTAAAGTGACACATTGTGGAAATAAGAAATAAAGTGCAAGGAGGATTAGATAGAATGAATCCAGGCTGTAGATAGAGTATTTTACCAAAGTTTTAAAAAGGTATGCAAAGTTTTATTTTATACCAGTTTCCAGTTTAGTTGGTAAAATTTGATAATTGTTATTGATTATTTGTTGAACCTTTGATCCTGTTAATTGGGATAATGGCTCTGACCGCTTGGTCTCCCTTAATTGGGGGTTACCGAGAGGCGCGGTCATTACAAGAGGCATTGGATATCATACTCCTATCGGAGGGACAAATCCCATCTCTATCACTCACAGTGAATCCCCACGTGTCAAAGTCACCCAATCATCACTGTTAAAACAACCCATGTTTTGTGAATGCATTTGATGATGTCAAAGTGTACCCAATGACATGTGATGAGTGTAGTGATTTCAGGTCTAAGAATCACTACCACCACCATCACTGTCAGAGCTGACTATGACTTCTATGATGATGGCTTCCATGTGTCATTCTCACGGTGGGTCTGTCCGATACACTATTCTCTAACATGTAACTGTGTGCTTGGTTTGATATTTCCATATCATGACTAATGAGATTTAGTCATAAACCAACTCATACTCTGATCTTATGTTATTCATTATCTCATAACTGAATATACATGACATATGAGATGGAAGTAGTGTAGTATGCTATCTAAGATTGTCACCCAAACTAGTAGCTCCATTGTTGTCATCAATATATCTACTGTGTCATCAATGGTTGGAACCTCAAACAAGTTTACCCATGTGAACTTCTTGATCCATACAATATCATCTATTTTTATTATACACAGAGATACTCGACTTCTTTTGTAGATCTGATCAACCATCATTAGATTAGAACCATTTCTAGCTTACAATTTTCATTTGTCATTAAACATAAATTTAGATTGCGATCATTTTGTTAGTTTGGAAGCTTGCATGGGTGTAACCCTTTACATACAACTCTTCCTTATTAGCATAACCAAGGAACCTATCCTTCAAGTGCTTTAAAAGCATCTAAGAATGTTCTTGATGGTAGTCTAGTGACTCTCACTGGTATCTAACATATACCCTCTCGTTATGTCCAATACATACGAGATTTCTAGGTAGGTATATATACACCCTCTCATCATGTCAATACACATGAGATGACTGGATATCCTCTCATCATGTCCAATGCATACAAGATTACTAGATATCTTTTGATTATGTCCAATACATACGAGATAATGATATAAGTACATAGAATTGAATTCAAGATAGATCTAGTGGCATATATCCATGTGCCCCTATTCTTCATAAAAATTGGGACACTAGGCTCCTGAAATACTAACTCTATGGAACATGGGTAAGTTTTCTCTCACTGAGTCATGCATGATGAACCCTTTAACATCTTGCCAATGTATGTGCTCTTACTTAGGTCAAGAAGCTTTCCAGATCTATCTCTATAGACCTCGATCCCTATCATATAGGATGCTTTGCCTAAACTCCTCATGTAGAAGGTATTTTCCTTGCCAGGTTTTAGAACATGCATGATAAGGACATTATTCCCCATCATTATGTAGAATATTAAATATGATCCCACTAAATCTTTTGTAATCACAGATTTCATCTTCATTCTGACTCAAGTCAAACCCTTTGATTGTCTTGGCAAATAGAAGATTCTAGCCCTCAGATGCTTGCTTCAATCCAGAGATTGACTTTTGTAGCTTATAGACTTTATTTGCATTAATGGATTTCTAAAACCATGAGACTATGTCACGTACATGTCCTCTTAATTATTCCAATTATGGAATGCGGTTTTAACATCCATATGCCAAATCTCACAGTCATACTAAGCTGCAACATCAAGCATGATCCAGATGGATTTAACCATGGTAAATGGTGAAAGACTTCATCATGTTCAACATCTTGAACTTGTTTGAAGTTTTTGCAACCAATCTACCCTTCCATGTTGGTCTCCTTATAGAGACCCAAATGCACTAATGGGTCTTACCCCTTCAGGTGGAACCACTAAGGTCATACCTTGTTGGTTTACATGGAGTCCATCATTGATCTCATGGCCTCAAGCCATTTCTCATATTATGGTCCCTCAATAGTTTCTAGGTAGGTTGTTGATTCATCTCTATCATCAACTTACCACCTTTTGAATTATAGAATATCATAATCTTTCAAACTTAAGGCGTGTTCTACCAGAACTATGAGTTTTGTGTTTACTTAAGGAACTTGAGATTCCACAACAGCTTGTGATTCTCCTTGTTCCTATTGTACCTCTATAGGTTCTTTGTTTTCTTGTTTGTCTCGAACATTTTGAGTTCTACTTTTACTCCCACTAATTCCTTTGGAACTAATTTCCATTTATAAGTTCATCCATCCTAGCAACAAATACTTTGTTGTTGGGTTGGAATATAAGTAGTATTCAACAAGATATCATTCATGTGATTTATGGATAAAGCTTTTAAGAAGCATTTTTCTTATATAAGAATTCAATCCTTATCACTAAAAAAGACTCATCGGGACTCCTCCCATTCCATATCACACATGATGTCTTTTGAACCATTTTAGACGGTACATTGTTTTAGTGTGAAGCATGTGCCCAAAAGAAATTGTAAGATCAACTAGATTTTATTGATAGTCTCACATAACATGGTGTGATACCTTCTTTTTGAAACATCGATATGTTTCATATGGAGTTCATTGTGATACACTATCACAGTCTCTCCAGAAGGTTCTCAAACTATTGGTTTATATATTTCAACATTGATTTCATCAATGTATCTTAATACTATACCAAGTGAGTTACATAATTCATTCATAATCTCCTTGAACACTTCAAGAGATTCATACTTGTTCTTCATTAAATACAAATATCTACTGATTGCATTAGTAAATATAATAAGGTACTTGTAACTACCTTTAGCATTCATTCTAAAAGGTCTATGCACATCAATATGTACTAGTGCTAATGGAATAGTCATCTCCCACTACATCCAGTGAAGATACTCTTGTCATATTGTACAACAAATAAGACATGCATGTCTCTATTGGTTCAATAACCAAAAGAGTCTAAATAACCATTATACGGATTCTAGAAATGCATTTCTTATTTATGCACTCTAAATGACAGTGCTATAGGTATTCAATGTTTGAGTTATCAAGTCATTCAATATATGTGTCATACACATATTTGTCTATACAACTATCAAGTCTAGTTTTGAGACATAGGGCATTGCCATAAAAGATCATATCTTTTAAAATGAAACATAATATCCTTGTCACACAAGACATATGATGGATTCATTAATGGCAAGTACATAATAGCAATTCACTAATTCTATTATGTGCCCATGAATGACTACTTCCAACTATAAAGGCAGCAACCCTTGCTCCATATAGTTCTAGCTTATTATTTTTTAGGTCCTGAAGTAGATATCTCTATCTCCATCTTCTTCTTGAGATCCTCTATAAAGAGTATAGTTCTTTCCAATGTCCAAACAAGTGACAATGGTGGCACTTTCTTTTCTTTATCCTTTAAGTGAAAAGGTTAGATTCCTTTTACACTTACCCTTCTCCATATATTGAGTGTAGAAGACTTGTGCTTCAGTGTGACATCCCGCCATCACCCAGATAGCGACATGCCACGCGAAAACGTGTGAAACTTCCATAAACCACATATTACCAAAAATACAGGTTAATTAAAACCGATTGTGGAAAGTAGATAAACAAAGAAACTATTACATCCATATCCTTATCCTGTAAGGAAACATGTTATATAAACATACATAAACCCAAACGCGTGTCCATTGTTTATAGGATCTAGCTGTCACATAGGCATAAAGAGTTCACCACCTGTTTACATACAGAACAGACCATACTAGGCCAACAACAGGATAAACAAGCTACATCAACTATACATCATGAAACATCATCAAAACACCTCCAAGGACCTGAGAGTACAGGGATGACTCTAGGACTCTACTAAAAACAACCAAAACAGCAGCATATCCATCTCTTACCTCCTACTGTTCATCTTGCTGCTCGGCCGCCACCTCACGACCACCACCACGTCTAGCACGATCACCTAAAAAGGTTGTAAACCAGCGGGGTGAGACACACAGTCCCAGCGAGAAACATAACTCCCCATCGAACTATAAAACCTCAGAGAAGCTTACACAGATAACCAAAGTAAGCATATTAAATGAGTAGCATACTGAGAAGATCTAACTATATTAATAATCTTACCAAGATATCCAAGGGGCATATAACCAGATATTCTTTATGGAACATGATTGACAAGATAAGCTATATAAGAACTTATCACAAGACATGAGGAACGTATAATTAGCTGCAAGATATAACTAGAGAAACTATACAAGTAAGGCTTCAACTAATGTTTTGTGTTTTTCCCTAAGCATTATATACTATTCGGCTGGATTATGATTTATTATGCCCTGAGGAAGTGAGCCGTACCGCTCAATTCCAACCTTCAGCTGTGAAGCCCAAAACCGGTGCCATACAAGGTCAATGGGAGAGCTCGGACTCCATGACCTCACCTCTTTATGGTCAGTGCACGATAACCAAAGTAGGACCACAATCTCTTGCTTAAGTGGCCTCAGCCACAGGGTCAGCTCCGCAGGCTACCCCTTTTCTCTAGCCCGCCTTGGTACAGGTCATAGCGCTAGTATATCATGAGCCACGGGCCTATTCATCATGCTCCTGAGCCATGAACACATTCATGCTTCATCACACTGAGTCATGGGCCTGTTCACCATGCTCTTATACACATCTTGAGTCCACAACCGCAGTTGCACTCTAATCCTCCTATTTTCGGCTAGGAGAAACCCCACATATTCAACAATATGCGCTCTAGGTAATCTCACAGAATAAACCTGTTTCACCATCACCAGCTACTGACGATGATGGATCTATGGCCAGGGCAAAACTACATGAAATGTTCTACTGTAATTAGTTAGTATATTTTAGGTGAATTGTTGAGGCAACCAGGTTATAAAACATAAACAACACTGTGTCACATTATAACTGCCATTATCATATTGCCATGGGATCTCAATCCCTCATCACATAATTCCACTGCCTCTCAAGGCTTCATCATCATACATCATCATGGAGTATCAATCCTTTATCTCATCATAGAGGATAACACCTCAATTAAGCACTCAACCCTTATCAGGTCACCAGACCTTTCTCATCATACTAACAATTGATGCAGCCCTATTTTAGGGCTTCATCTTGTGTCTTTTTGCTCTTTAATCACATCTATACTTGTTAGATTGTATGTCATTCCTCCCAATATGCTTATTTCTATAAAATGCACTTACGGACATTATTTGCATGTTTTTCAGGCATTTGGACCACACTTGATGGAAGAGAGAGAGAAGGAGTGATCCTAGGGTTCCTCTGCATTAGAGAGACCCAAAGTGAAGTCCAAGGCCCCCTCGACCTACCCCTAGTGGTCAAAGATCAATTGAAGCAAAGATGTCCAAGAAAAGCCAAAGAACCGAGTCAAAGTGCTGATCCAGGACCCAGCACGACCGTGGTACCACAAAATGGCGGTGCAAGGTCACTTACAAATCAGCAGAACAACCTCCAACAGAAGTAGAGAGAAGCACGCCCATGCAACACAAAACGGCCATGCCAGTGACAGACACCATGGCCGTGCTCCACAAAATGGTCGTGGCTCAGCAGACCAGAACGGCCATGCAACACCACCACGGCTGTGCTACCCTCAGTTCACCACGGTCGTGGTGACCACCACGGTCGTGGCATTTTCAGCCATCAACCTGACATGTGGCCTATTTTAATTCCCACGACCGTGCCCATACACCACGGCCGTGGCCTACCCTACCCACCACGGCTGTGGCACTCCGCCACGGCCGTGCTAGTCACAGAATCCACCCACTTTTCCACTGCTTTCCCCATTTTACCCCTAACTTAACCCTAGACCCCCTAGACACCTATATATACCTAGGTGGCGACTGGGGCACAAATCAAGCTACCTTCCACCACCTCCTAGCTTCCTAAATCGCCATCCACTACATTCCACTCCATATCCACCTCAAATCCACTCCATTTCACCATTTCCACCACCAAATCACTAGTTTAGACTAGTTCCTACCCATAATCCCCTTCATTCTTCACCCTTGCACCCTGGAGGAGGGAGGAGGATGACCTACAGCTGTTGGAGAGGAGGATTTCAGCCACTACTTCGAGCTCCATGGGCACCTCTATCTCTTTCTTCTCTCTTTTTGTATTTTCCATTTCTATGAGTAGCTAGGCCCCTGTGGGTGGGCTGTTTGGGGGAAATTATGTTACTTTGATACCATGTTGTGGGAAAATGACATGTAAACATTGTAATTCCATTTGTTAATGATTATATTATATTTGCATCTCACTCTTTATGGATTGCTTGTTGGTTTGTGTGTGAAATCACCTAGGAATTTATGCAAATTGCTTATATGTGAGAATTTTGGGATTTGCCCCTAGGTCCAATTCTTGGATCCCTAGGTTGCCTCCCATCTTCCTACATCCTAATCAATCTCTCTAAACCTAAGTGAGAGATCTAAGTAGCTATATTAGATAATTCTAGTACAACTAGCATGGAGCCTTCTCAAGGCTAGAATGTGGGGGAATTGGGGCCCAAAACCCTAATTTTGCCTCCCCATTACTACCCTCGGCCCCTAATTTCCCTAGGGATGCCTAATCTAGAAGACTAGACTTGATTAGACTGTAATTGAATTGAACCTAATCCCTAACCCAATTGAGCCTCGTAAGGGTAGTAGGAGGTGTTAGGGACTAGTTCCCCTATACACAACCTAGCATATCCATGGCCAGTTAGTAGCTTAGGTTAATTCATTAGACTCTAACTTGTTGTTTGGTTTGGATAATCTAAATGGAATCATAATGTTCATATGTCACCCCCAACTTAAGTGATAAGTTCATACCCCTAAACAATCCATACCTCTCTTTATTGCTTAAAACCCTAATTTTGTGCTTGCTTAGCTTAGTTAGCTCATTCCTTGTTCAGTTAGCTTCTTGCTTTGTTCTTGCCTTGTTCATGTTAGTTTAGCTCTTTAATTGCTCTTTTGCTTCTCTCTTGATTGCCTTAGTGTAATTTGCCTTTTATACCTAGCTTAAGTATTTCCTGTCTGTTTAGCCTTAATCTAGTCTAGGGTTAACGTAGATTTCATTCTTGCCTTTAATTCCTCACTTTTTCATAGTAGTTTAACAATCAAAACAACCTTTAAACCCTTAACCCTAGTCTCTGCAGTAGGAACCTAGACAAACTAACCTAGCTCTAGCGCCCCCTCTTTTCCCTGTGGATCGACCCTATACTTGCCACCTTCCCATACTACGACACGACCCAGTGTGCTTGCGGGTGTAGTTGTTATAGTAGACGTAGGTGTGTTAGTTTAGGTCTTATAAATTTCGAAAGCAAAAACCCATCACGTGTGTTCCGACCTCGTGGGGCGCATCTAGTCAAGTCAAATCAGCTAGTGTGTTGCACCTCTAGTGGAATCGCACCAAGCTTTCTAGCGCCATTGTCAGGGATTAGAGGTGTTCGGCCTAGCTAGTTAGTTAGCTTTGACTTTTCCTACTGCCCTCATCATTGATATTCTTTATTCATTTTTCTTTGCATTTCTTGTGTATGTTGGTTTACTAACTTGCTTTCTTTTGTTTGGTTGTGCTTTGTGCATGTGACAAGCCATTTGGGAGGAAACAAGATGGAAGACCAAAATGCACCTCACAAGCCGCTTCAAGACTACTTCATGCCTAGCAACTACAAATCGCCAATTTCTAGCAGGGTTGATCAAATGCCAGGGGAGCAATTCTCCATTCCTCCAGGTCTTCTTGGGCTCCTACCCATCTTCTACGGCTCAGAGAGTGAGAACCCCTACAAACACTTAGACTCCTTTCTTGAAGTATGCTCCACCTTCAGGATGCCGACGGCTAGTGATGATACAATTCGGTTGACCTTGTTCTCTTTCTCCCTCAAAGATAGAGATAAAGACCGGTATGACTCAAGAAAGGACATCATGAGTTGGGAAACAATGAAGAATGCTTTATCAAGACAATTCTACTCTATAGCAAGGTTGATACAAATGTGGTGTTCTGTGACAAGTTTTAGCCAAATGGACAATGAGCAGCTTCATAATGCATGGGAGAGATTTAAGAAGCTTTTGAGAGAGTGCCCGCACCATGAGATCCCTTTGTGACAGCTAATTCAATCATTCTACTCTGGTTTGTCTCTAAAGGACCAAGACACAGTGGACTCTTCTTGTGGAGGAGTTTTCATGGTTAGGCCACCTGAGGAGATATGGCCTTTGTTTGAGCAGCTGGCAGAAGGATCAAGAATTTGAGCTTCTAGCATGATGAATGAAAGAGGGTATGCCTTTGGTGTGACACCCCCTATTCATGATGACTCAAGCCCGCAAGTGATGAAGATTCTTGGTGACATGGTGAGCTTCATGAAGAACCAGGTGACAAATTCTCCTTGCCACCCGGTCAATTCTATTGAGTTCTATGGGGAAGAAAAGAAGACACCTCACTCCTATAGCTACCAGGAACCACAAAGTCCCACATACAACTCAATGTTTGAGGAAGAGGTTCTTTCTAGATTGAAAGTGTTTGATGATGTTCAAAGAGATGTTGCAAGGTTAGAAGAGAGAATAGAGCATCTATCTTCCATAATTTCTCTCCAAGAAGAAAAATTGTCTTCAAGACCCATCGTGAGCCACCATGAAGCAAGTGGACCCATGCCCTCTTCACAAGTTTTCTACAGTCCACCCCCCTTGCAAGTACATCCCATTCACTCATTCCAAGGCTATCCCCAGCCTTACATTCCTCCACCACCTTCACCACCTCAATTTTCCCAAAATTTCACTTTCCAACCCCAATTCTCTCCTCCCCCTCAATTCTCTTCTCCACCTCAATTTCAATCCCAAGTGTCACCCCCACCTCCTCCATAGCCACAACATGATCCCTCTCCCCATCATGAGTAAGGTAGTGCTATGACAGTTATAAGGAGTGGGAAAACACTTGAGCAGCCTGCAAGTCAAAGAAAGAGTGACAAAGCAAAGCAGAAGCAGTCAAGTGGTGATGTTGTGATTGAGATTGCCGAAGATGATCATTTGCCACCCCATGTTGATATTGGGAGTCCTAGTGCTCCACCTCATACTACACCACAGGAAGATCGTGCTGAGTCAAGTAGGCCAATAGCTAGTGAGCCACCATTTCCCAAAGCACTAGATGAGCCCCGTGCTGTGAAAAGAAGACAAAAGCACAATATGGACATTCTTGAGGTCTTCTGACAAGTGAAGGTCAACATTCCTCTCTTGGATGCAATCAAACAAATTCTAGCATATGCCAAGTGTCTCAAAGACCTATGCATTGTGAAAAGAAGGTCAACAAGGAGGATTCTAAAGAGGGTGAGATTGACTGAACAAGTGAGCTCCATCATACAACACTCACTTCCCATAAAGAGAAAGGACCCAGGAGCCCCACTCATGCCTAGTTACATAGGGGGACATCGCATAGACAGGTCCTTACTTGATTTGGGATCTAGTGTGAATTTGATGCCATATCATGTCTATGTTGAGTTGGGCTTAGGCAAGTTGAAGCCGGTACATTGCACTCTCCAGTTGGCGGATAGATCCATAAAAGTGCCTAGGGGTAGAGTGGATGATGTCTTGGTGATGATAGACAAAGAAAAAGGTGTGGTATTCCTGGTGGATTTCATTGTACTCGATATGGAGCCAGAGGATAGGAAGATTACCATTATCTTGGAAAGGTCGTTCTTATCTACAACGGATGCTGACATTCATGTGCACAATGGCACTATGACAGTCTCATTCATGGACATGAAGATCAACATCAACATGTACAAGAACCCAACCCGGTGAGTCCGAGATAGGGATATTGGACATGATCGCTTCACAAGTCCAAATGGGCATTTGAGAGGACACCAAGGTGAAGAAATTGGCGACGATTATTGTGATGAAAGGGATGAGGAAAATAGATTGAGTGCAAATGAAGGATGCATGTTTTGCAAGAATGGGCACATGAGGATTCCAAATGGGTGAATTTTGAAGAATCACCAAGAAGCCTAGCTGAAGGCAAGAAACTCAGCGCTTGTGGGAGGCAACCCACATAGGTTTGGGAATTTTTGACCCAATCTACATTTTTGATACTTTTGCTTTGTTTTTACATTTTTCCAAGAAAACACACACACTTGTATTTGATAGCTTTTGTGTAGTTTTGAGATGTGCAGGTGAGAACAGAGTGAAATGAAGAAGGAATAGATGAAATTTTGACAAAGAATCAATCGGATATCAACTTGAGATCAAATTTTTGATGTTTGAACAAGATTTGAAGTGTTATACTGCTGTTACAGTGCACACCAAGGTCGTGGTGACATGGAACGGTCATGGTGGTGTACTCACATTCAACAAAGAAATCGTCAGAAATTCAAAAAATCAACCAAGTATAGAATTAGGGCAGAACGGCCGTGCAAGGCAGCACAACCATGGTATACGAAGCCACCACGACCGTGCCGCAGCCCGATTCCAGCAACTTTAAGTCAGAATTTGCTAAATTTCTATTCACTTGCTCATTTCTCTGAAGAACAAAACGACCGTTCTCCACACCCTAGCACCCGTGCAGCACACCGCCCACCCTCTCCAGCCCTCGAATCCTCACCAAATCACTCCCAAACCATTCCCAATCATTCCCCCACCATTTCCACTACCTTAATCTCTAGATTTCACAAATTTTCATCCACAAACCCACCACTTTCTCTCCATTCTGCCCCAACAACCCCGTTCTTCGGAGAAATCTAAAATTTTCTAAGTCCACTTCATTTTTTGAGTAGAAGAAGTTTGCAAAGAGAGCAGTAGAGAAGACCGGGGGCGTAATTTCTTATCAAAGGAAACCAAGGAACAACCACCCTCAGTTGACGGAGGCCGATTTGGATGCCATAGTGGATCCTATCACTGAAGAAACCTCTGAACAACCACAACGGGGGATACCGTCTTCGTCACAGCCACCACCGTCTGCCGCCCGACCATCCGTATCAACTGAGAGACCCTCCGCTACCGCTGCACGACCGTTAGTATCAGCCGCACGGCCTCCCGTCTCCTCGGCGGCATAGCCACAGCCCAAGCCGCAGCCACAGCCACGTCGACGGCTCGTGTTAGATGATGAAGATGATACAGATATGCCCGATTATGAGTAGAACGAGGTTCCACCACAACGCCCACTTCCACAACCCGAGGTTACTATAGGCAGGGCAAAGGATCCTAAGCACCCGGAGTGCTTGACATGCAGAGTTTTAGCAACTCGATATGCATGCCAAGCAACAATGGAGGTGATGGGTTTCTATGCCTACTTTCAGGGGTTGATGGAAAAAATGGGGCTATTTGAGATCCTGAAACTGCAGCAAGAGACCTACATCGAGCTGACCCAGTAGTTCTTCACCATGCTAGAGAAAACAACTGATGATGGCGATCATGCAATCAAGGTGGTGATTGGGGATAAGAGGTGGAAGATAACCTCCTAGATGCTAAATCAAAATTTTGCCCCAAGTGGGGAGGTGGCAACCCTCCTAGACAGAGGAAGGACAAAAAATGATTCTAGTTCCACATATCCAGCTATATGAAAATGCTTCACTGGCCAAAGTACATTTGTAGCGGGGAAGTCCAAGACAAGTGCCATCCACAGCCCGTTTCTCCGCTATGTTCAGAAGGTGTTAGCAAACACCATCTTTGCCAGGTACGAAAACCAAGGCAGCTGCACAAGGAAAGATCTTTTTGTTCTTGGTTGGATGACAAAAGAGAACCATGTGAGTCTGGGGGAATTACTTATTGACCATATGAGAACAATCTCGTCCAATAGCACAAATCCATTTGTAATGGGAGGGATTGTGACATCCATAGCCACTGCTTTAGGACATGACATGACAGGCTATACAAAGGCAGATGGTGGCAAGTTGGTTGATTTGCACTACTTAGCTCGCTCGTCCATGATTACAGTTACAGATCAGAGGATCATTTACCAAATCAACCCACCTTACCCAGGAGTGACATTAGAGCTGCCTTACCATACTCCACCCCTCATGGCACAATATGGACCGACACCAGATTCTCTAGAAAAATTGAGGAGGTATGAGGAGGAGAACCCGAGAGGAGAGGCAATACCTAAGGTGAGTTTTTCTGGGGGTCTAGGAAAGCCTTCACAGGCGGTTGAGCAGAGGCGGACACCAGAGGAAAGAGCGACAAGACAGGTGAGGCAAAGAGAAGAAAGGATGGGAGCGTCAGAGCCACCACAACCTTCAGTGAATGCATATGACATGAGTACCATCCATGCAAAACTGGAGGGCATTCAGACAACGTAGGATAGAATTCTACGGGCCCAGGAGGGATTCCAAAGGACACAGGACGCCATGTGGTTGGACCATCAACACATGCATTACCAGGTCAACCACCTTTACCAATTTCAGAATGCCCATGCCCAGAGGAACCCACAGTGGGGTGAAGACTGGTGGAGTTCTTTATCAGCTTTTCAGGATAGCTATCTGCCTCCACAATCAGACTACTGGGGCGACTATTACAGATAGGGAGGAGCACCTCCACCACCACCACAATGATAGTCTACCCTATCATCCTAGACTTTAGTGTCATGCTGAGGACAACATGATTCAAAAGTTTGGGGTGGTAGGGCGGTATGCCCTCGTTCTACTTTCACTCATTTTTGTATCTCACCTGCTATTTACTCTTTGTTTTTGTTTTTCACATTTTTTCTTGTTTTTCTATCTAGCTTAGGAGTTTACTGCTTTGCATACCTGCATGCCATGTAGTTTACTTTCTTGCCATTTTTGCATAATTTTCAAAAAATTTTCTCTTTTGCCATGCATTGCATATCATGTAGTTTTTTGGTAATTTTTGCATGTTTTAGTTAGGATTTGCTTGTTTACTACTTTAAGTTCAATAATATAGGTTTAGATGTGATTGGAGGCAACTTGGCACCATTTTGGCCAATTTTGCCCAAATTTGGGATTTCTTGTCTAAAAAGTGTGTTTTGACCCGATCTCTAATGTTTTGAGTAAAAATGACGACCTTTGACAAATGAAAGTGAAATGTCATGAATTATTTCTAAGTGGTATTAATGTTTGACTTTTTACATGTGCATCACCTCTCTCATGATTGTGATTGATTTGGCTGAATTGTGAACTTGAGCAAGCTTTGAACGCTTAGTGTTTGTGGAATTACTTATTTGATATATCAATTTCATCTTGTTCATTCATGTGGTGTGATATCTAGGATGAATTATTGGATTAATTTTCATGCAGGATGTCTTATGTGGAAAATCATACCAATGACCCCTCTTTGACCCGACTCTTCTTCCACCATCTTCATACCCCTCCGCCTCATAAAAAGATGCCCTAGTGCACATAATCAGCCTTGGCCACCTCCAAAAGTTTGGGGTGACCACATCTCTACCCCCCGCTTCACTCTATCCACCATATGCTCTATCTACACCAAGGGAAAGAAAGAAAAGAAAAGAAAAAGAAAATAAAAAACAAAATAAAAGGATGCTCCTGTTTAAGAGCATCCACATAAAGAAAAGATGAGTGTGTAAAAACACTCCAAAAATCTTACCGCAACCCTTTCTTGCACTTTCATACCCATTGAGCTAAGAAGCATCAAACTTAGCTCATTTTGCCTTTTTCTGCAGCCACGTGAGTCATTTGGTATGATTTGAAATATAAGACTGAATGCATGAATGTGAAACAACACTCCTAGTCATTCTTGATTAACGCCACCATGAAACGGTTTACCCGGAACTTAATGAAAGAAATATGGATAACTTGTATACTCTATGTGCTATATTTGAAGTTCATGTGCTTTGTGCTCTTTTCATGATTGGATTGTGAAAGTAGGAGAGGAGAGAGGTGAAATGCATGCACTCAGTCATCTTTGTTCCCATTCAGCAATAATCATCTTTTACATTGCAATTGTCATATCTTGATTGTGGAAAATTTGTAGAGAGATTGAGTTGGAGCATACTTGAGGACAAGTATGATTCAAGTTTGGGGTGGTGATGCAACCCTATTTTAGGGCTTCATCTTGTGTCTTTTTGCTCTTCAATCACATCTATACTTGTTATATTGCATGTCATTCCTCCCAATATGCTTATTTGTATAAAATTAACTTACATACATTATTTGCATGTTTTTCAGGCATTTGGACCACACTTGATGGAAGAGAGAGAGAAGGAGTGATCCTAGGGTCCCTCTACCCTTGGAGAGACCCAAAGTGAAGTCCGAGGCCCCCTCAACCTACTCCTAGTGGCCAAAGATCAATTGAAGCAAAGATGTCCAAGAAAAGCCAAAGAACCAAGTCAAAGTGCTGATCCAGGACCCAACACGGCCGTGGTACCACAAAACAACCATGCTGGGTCACTTACAAATCAACAGAACAACCTCCAATAGAAGCAGAGAGAAGCACAACCATGCAGCACAAAATGGCCATGCCAGTGACAGACACCACGACCATGCTCCACAAAATGACCGTGGCTCAGCAGACCAGAACAGTCGTGCAACACCACCATGACCGTGCTACCCTCAGTTCACCACGGCCGTGGTGACCACTACGGTCATGGCATTTTCAGCCATAACCTGACATTTGGCCTATTTTAATTCCCATGACCGTGCCCATGCAACACGGCTGTGGCCTACCCTACCCACCATGGCCGTGGTGACCCACCACGGCCGTGCTACTCACGTAATCCACCCACTTTTCTACTGCTTTCCCCATTTTACCCCTAGACCCCCTAGACACCTATATATACCTAGGTGGTGACTGGGGCACGAAGCAAGCTACCTTCCACCACCTCCTAGCTTCCCAAATCGCCATCCACTACATTCCACTCCATATCCACCTCAAATCCACTCCATTTCACCATTTCCACCACCAAATCACTAGTTTAGACTAGTTCCTACCCATAATCCCCTTCATTCTTCACCCTTGCACCCTGGAGGAGGGAGGAGGATGACCTGTAGCTGTTGGAGAGAAGGATTTTAGCCACTACTTTGAGCTCCATGGCCACCTCTATCTCTTTCTTCTCTCTTTTTGTATTTTCCATTTCTATGAGTAGCTAGGCCCTTGTGGGTGGGCTGTTTGGGGGAAATTATGTTACTTTGATACCATGTTGGGGGAAAATGACATGTAAACATTGTAATTCCATTTGTTAATGATTATATTCTATTTGCATCTCACTCTCCATGGATTGCTTGTTGGTTTGTGTGTGAAATCACCTAGGAATTTAGGCAAATTGCTTATATGTGTGAATTTTGGGATTTGCCCCTAGGTCCAATTCTTAGATCCCTAGGTTGCCTCCCATCTTCCTACATCCTAATCAATCTCCCCAAACCTAAGTGAGAGATTTAAGTAGCTAGATTAGATAATTCTAGTGCAACTAGAATGGAGCCTTCTCAAGGCTATAATGTGGGGGGAATTGGGGCCCAAAACCCTAATTTTGCCTTCCCATCAGTGTTCTCATATGCCCCGTATGAGGCCGCTTATGCGGCCCTCAGCTTCTCCACATATAACTATGCAGTGCTATTTTTGGGCATGGACCGAATATGCGTCTTGCGGTCCGCATATGCGGCCGTTTAGGCCCCACATTTCATTTGATGACTTAAGCAAAAAAAAATAGAACCTCAAATAAAATCAACCAAATTAAATGACAACTTCTATATAGTTGGTTTTGGATCAGATATTGAAATTTTTCTACCTCAGAAATTATTCTATTTTGAATGAGTGGTGCAAAATATATTATTACATTTTACAATTGTCAATGTTTCATTATGCTCTTTCCTTATGCTCTCTTTTTCTCTTCTATTTTGCTCTAAGATTAGAGCTTGTTGCACATGCAACAGTTCTGATTTTGTCTTGTATAAAAGGGGAATCTATTGCAGATATTAATTGGATGTGATATTTTCTTTTACAAAGTTTCAAATTTTGTGTGCTGCCTAGGGAATAATTTATATTCCCTACAACTTTTTCTTCTCTATTTATTACTGACTTGATTTCTTCATATCATTTTGATGTTTTAATTTTGTTTTTGATGTTCTTTTTCTGTTTCTACTTTGAACTACCATGTTTTGTGTTACTGGGGTTATTCTTATTGTGTTCATTCAATAAATGTTCTGCTACGAACTGCAAGTGTTAGTGTGTTTTGTGACTTGTATATTTTAGTACATTATATAAACTTAGGGTTTTGTTGATTGATTTTTCTTCTTGATCATTGGAAAATATGTGTTTCTTCTTCCATGATGTAATGATCCATTGGTACATTTTGGGCTATTAGGCTACAAAACTAGATAGCATGAAATTTATGATTATGATTCTATTTTTTCTAAATAAATAGATGTATAAAATATAGAATTAATTTAAAAAATCCAAAAACCCATATGCCCCGCTTATGCTCCCGCATTCCGCTTATACTCTATGCGGTACCCTGACCGAACGCATACCACATAACGCATTTCAGAACATAGCTTCCCATTACTACCCTCGACCCCTAATTGCCCTAGGAATGCCTAATCTAGAAGACTAGACTTGATTAGACTTTAATTGAATTGAACCTAATCCCTAACCCAATTGAGCCTCGTAAGGGTAGTAGGAGGTGTTAGGGACTAGTTCCCCTATACACAACCTAGCATATCCATGGCCAGTTAGTAGCTTAGGTTAATTCATTAGACTCTAACTTGTTGTTTGGTTTGGATAATCTAAATGGAATCATAATGTTCATATGTCACCCCCTAACTTAAGTGATAAGTTCATACCCCTAAACAGCCCATACCTCTCTTTATTGCTTAAAATCCTTATTTTGTGCTTGCTTAGCTTAGTTAGCTCGTTCCTTGTTCAGTTATCTTCTTGCTTTGTTCTTGCCTTTTTCATGTTAGTTTAGCTCTTTAATTACTCTTTTGCTTCTCTCTTGATTGCCTTAGTGTAATTTGCCTTTTTATACCTAGCTTAAGTCTTTCCTGCCTGTTTTGCCTTAATCTAGTCTAGGGTTAACATAGATTTCATTCTTGCCTTTAATTCCTCACTTGTTCATAGTAGTTTAACAATCAAAACAACTTTTAAACCCTCAACCCTAGTCTCCGCAATAGGAACCTAGCCAAACTAACCTAGCTCTAGCACCCCCTCTTTTCCCTGTGGATCGACCCTATACTTGCCACCTTCCTATACTATGACACGACCCCGTGCGCTTTCGGGTGTAGTTGTTTTAGTAGACGTAGGTGTGTTAGTTTAGGTCTTATAAATTTCAAAAGAAAAAACCCATAATGTGTGTTCCGACCTCGTGGGGCACATCTAGTCGAGTCAAATTGGCTAGTGTGTTGCACCTCTAGCAGAATTGCCCCAGCAATACATGTTATCTCATCAACAAGGAGTATCATTATTCAGTGTTATACAAAACACATACACCTCATAGCTGTTACCTGGCTATGAATTCAATTGATAACACCTACATGGTCAGTATGTACATTAAGAGAGATAACTGGATCACCAAACATAGATCTTTAGAGAACATGTGCCATCAAGATTTAGGATGCATATAATTTGAAACAACATTCATTATTATGAACACATGAAGCATACAACTATAGATGGTATGTCAAACAACTTACATTAATACTACAAAACCGTGAGCATCCTCCGTGCCCTATATTTCATAACATCATGAGCACAACCACCCCCAAAGATGATCTTATCATCTCACTTAACATCAACCTTAGGTAACCAACATGTCACTGGTTACAACCTATCTTTCATATCTCAACAACATAACCAAAGGCGAGGCTCAAGGTAATAACCTCACTAGCTAGGGTTCCCGGGCTAGGCGCTTCCCTCACCAAGGGTGTCGCCTACCCTCACTAATGGTGTGGCGGGTAGCACCATCCCTCACCAAAGAGATATCAGTCACCACAAAACCTAGGACGCCAATCCACAAATATCAGCCCCAAGCATAATGTGCACCCATGCACAAGAAGGGTAACATGAAGACTAGAACCAAAGGTGCTCCGTCCACCCAAGTGCAGGGTGTATCGTGCAACCATGAACCAAGAGGATATCGGGCATCCAGGTATAAGAGTGTATCGTGCAACCAGGTGCAGGGTGTATCGGGCAGCACCTGACTGGCCTAAATCGTGCGTCCAAAAAGTGGAGCGGATTTGAGGTAGTCGAACTTTTACATTTATAACCCGAAACCTTCTAGGCCCCCACAACTTTGTTTATTGGGTAGAAGTAGATATACGGGGTCGAACATAGGGACAAGGGTGGTAGTGTTGAGAACGCTGAATCGACATGTTACACTCTGACAAGGGTAAAGAGATGGTAAAGTTTCCCAAGGGAACAACAGGATAAGACCGATAAAATAGAAGAAATCTATCTCCAACTGGAGCTACGAGGAAAATTATGGTTTTAAGCATTTATCAGTTTTTAGGGATTTTCGTGCAACGGAAACAGAGAGATAATACTAGCACTAAAGTAAGGTACGAAGGAGAAAACTTTGGTAGAACAAGCGGCAGCAGAAACATCCTGTACCCCTCCTCTCGAAGCGGGTACCTCTAACCAAGCATCAACACCCCTCTCGAGGTTGTTGGGCTTAAGTTAGAGTGGAAAGGTTACTAATGAAACTCCGATTCCAGGCACTCTCGTACTCCAGAATCGGACCAAATACTAGAGCCACAACACCTCTCTCAAGGCTATTGCAACGGGAAAACACGATTCAATAGCTAATTGAAACGCGATCCAAGCGTACAAGCTAGAGTTCAAATGTTAAACATAACAATCTTCCAACAAAAGTACCAAGCATAAAGCAATAGGTAATTAAACTCTTCTATTTTCGTTAACATATAAGGGTCTGATTACATTGCAGAAGTAAAAGAAGTAAATGACTGAAATAACAAAGATAAATGTCACCTTCTTGATTTAGAAGGACGACAGACAACAGCAGACTCTCCAGCCTGATACCGGGCAGGGGCCTTGCCCGATACACCTGTGTCGGGTGGCACACCCTCTCGGGCGACACGCTCATGACAGGCAGACGTATCATGTGGGGCACCCTTGCCCGATACGATCATGTCGGGCGGCACCCTCTCGGGCAACACGCCGCGAATAGCGATGCTTATCGGGGTTCGGTATCGTGTCGGGCTAGATTGTTGCTTCCAGGTATCGGCCACTCCTATCGAGTATCCTTGTTGGCCGACATTGGCCTGCAGCGGTGCCTGGGACGGCCCTAAGTGAACCATTCCCTCCCTCTCAGGATGGGGAAGTGCTCACCTAGAATCGCCCGACACAACCTCTGAGGCACGACACACTAGCTCCAGATGCTTTCCTCCGTCAGCTCTCGGGGGTTCCGAACTGTCTTTTCGACTTCCTCTAGCTGCTATTTATAGGAAGCGGTTGGAAGAAGTTATGGTCCTACAGATGCCACGTGTCCTTCTTTAGTTCCATTATTGCGGCTTTAGGCACGCCCGATATGCGTATCGCCCGACACAAGGATGTCGGGCTGTCAGTCATCGTGACGAGTGGCACCTGTCGGTGGGTGGCCTGTATCGCGTGACACACTACAACAGTCGTGGCGAATCCAGCTCCCTGTCGGGTAAAAGGCGTATCGCTCGTCCGCTTCCTCTTGCGCGGCACCCTCATGTCGCACATCGGTGTTTTGTGCTACCCTGTCGGGCAGTGAGCGTATCGGCCGACTGGTGAGAAAGCCGATGTAGGTGGAACACGTTTGTGGGCCGGGACGGGCCTTATTGCTGATAAATGAGTCAAAAAATGGAGGAAAACTCTGCAAAAGATGGAAGTATTGAGTTAAGAGCGTAGCGTGGCCTGTTATTGCAAAAGTACATATAAAAGGAGAGGAAAGCAGTTTAAAAGGGCAGTTTTGATAACAAAATAAGAGTAAAAAACATCACAAAATTTGGTGTTATCAACTCCCCCAAACTTAGCATTTTGATTGTCCTCAATCAATATTTAAACTTTATTTTGTGATGCTTCTTCTTGACCGGTGTAGTTTTCAGTCCATGAGTCAAGACAAGTATTGCGATGTCCTTAGAGAGAATACTGCCCGACTACGAACAACAGACCTTGCATTTTCTGCCTTATTATTTCAACAAAAATTTTCTCTACAGCTTCGGCGAGACTTTGGTGCATGATTCCGAAGTTATCTTTCACACCAAACAACTTTAGGGGCAGAAAGTTGTGTGTTGGGTAGGCCAAAGCTTTTTGGGTTTTTCTTGTTTCCCATCAGTCCATCCAAGTATGACCCGTTAATGGGCAAGTGGTCCCTACAGTCCAAGCCAGTTGGCTTTAGAGAAATGATTTCACATCCTACGTACCACTGCCCCAGATCTACCATGCCTAAAGATGGGTACTTTTGGAAAACAAGTGTGTGTATATATATATATATATATATATATATATATATATATATATATATATATATTGACACAACTCTCATGCTTTTATTCATTCTCATAAGGCTGTTTTCTCTTTTTGGGGTTTTTATTGGGTAGGGGAAAACAAGAGGGATTTTTGCTGTTTGGGCAGCTTTTTCCTTCTCCATACTCATCTCTTAGCTATTGCGAGATTATTATTATTTTTCAAAATTTTGGCGTGGAAATTCATAGTCTTTTGTTGTTTGAGGCTGCATTATCAAAAAGACATAACAAAACTTGCATCTCCTTGGGCATGTAGAAAATAAACTGGCAAGAAGTCGTATCAGGTTTTTACTAATATAGCGACTTTGTACATATGAATGGGAACAAGATAAGTGAAATATTTTTTTTTCAAAATTTTTATATGAGCATGTATACGTACACATGACAAAGAAGAACGAACGAAGGACACAAAGGGTGGAGTTGAGGAAGAAAATTTTATACCTCCCTCATTGGTACATGGGTACCCCCCCCAAACTTAATCCACACTCTGTCCCAGAGTAGTGAAGTAGATAGGGTAAGGTAATGTTAACCCAGTGAGGGTTAGTTGGTGATTGCGCCTGTGCCAGATAGAGTCTCCCATACATCCTCCTTATTAGCTATCAGAGTCGATGCAAGGGAGTTGGTCAGGCCTCTCTTTATTTGATAGAAGTTCCAAAACTATTAGGCATTCCCTTAAACCAGGTAGACTTTTTAAGATACTTCCGTTGTGAACATGAACAAAAGGATTGATCATCAATCTCAATTTATTTAAGCTTTCATCATCTATTGGACTAGTCAGAGAAGTCCACTTGAGTCCATTTTCTTTCCCAGAAGATGCAGCCAGAACAAGTACAAAGCTCTCAAGAAGGAAGCGCAAGGCTCGTGCGGATTATGACGATGATAACCGGCGTTCAATCCAGAGGCCACTAGAGAAAGACTTCCACTGATTTTCTCTTTTAGAGGTGGTCCTAAACCACCGCAGAAGACAGACTATGATAAGGAAATGGACCTCTCTTGGGGCTACCAAATCAAGAAACTCCATCCTTGCTCTCTTTTCGGCAGTTGATGGCCCAGTTGTCTCGGGGTTCTGGCGTTTCTGTCCGACTGTTGTTGCTTCAGCTGCGGCCGCAGTGTTGATTCTTCTGCCGTGTTTGTCAAGTCGTCTGGAGGTTTGTTTTGTATGGGCCATACATGTTATCAAGTTCATTGATCATTTAAATGTTAGGTAGGCAAGAAAAAAAACTGATATCACGATAAAACTTGTCTCGTTGCAAAGTCCGCGTATCATCCATCAAAATAACATCCTAGGTGACACAAGACTGAACGATACGGAGAAAAGTTGTGCATCAAAACATGTTGCCCGACACGGATGTGTCTGGCGATATGGTCGCACGAAACAACTGCCCGATAGGTCTTCTTGACGGAAAAATGTGTCGCCCGATATGGCGTATCGAGCAAGCGCGAACAGAAGACGTGTCGCGCTTCATACATGTCGGGCGTCACAAGAAAAATCAACTAAATCAACCCGATACGTAGCGCGCGATATGAAGCCCGTGCCGGGCAAACAGGCTGTCGGGCTATACCTATACTCTTTGAAGCTCTCGCCTGACACGAGAGAAAAAGCTAGCTGGCCGACATGCGAGCAAAGAGGGGGGAATTACTGCATGATACAGGTAGTTGGAAGAGTAAGTGCAGTAGCCCGACATGATAAAACCTCTGTACTATATATAGCAATCTCAACCGAGGGCAAAACGAGTAGATCCGGGGCGCGCGTCGGCCGTTGAGATAAGAAATTCCCGAGACGAGCGGTCCCATCCGTCTAATCAAGTGCAATTACTCATCTTGCCTGATATGGGCGATCGCCGCCCGGGAGTGTCGTCCGTCACAACCTTTGAAATCCCCAATATGCCTATGCTCGATACGAGCGGTTCTGCGTGCTGGCTGAGATGTCGCCCGATACGATTAGTAAAAGGAGATACATGCCTGATACGTGGCCTAAAGAACTAAAACGAGGTGAAGGAAAAAGTGATTGATGGGTAAAACATCATTGGCCTAGGGTTAAGTCCCCGACCTCAGATAGTATTACTCCTCAATGCTTCGTAAAACAGAGCGGTGGCCCACAAAACAAAAGAGTCAGCACATGTGCACATGCACTGACTCGGGCTTTATTACAGTCCAAAAGTTCATAATGTTTGTTTTGCAAGAAAGTAAATAACATCCTATTCTAAGAAAGAAAAATAAAAGCTCGGACTGCCTCCCGAGGAGCGCTGTAGTTTTCATCGCCAGCTCGACCGGTTCAGGTCCTTCACTTTTGGCTTTGAACAATATCCATGTCCTGCAAGTTGATCTCTGCCCTCCTAACAAAAGCTTCGTCTTTGTAGTACCTCTTCACTCTGTGCCCATTTACTTGAAAGACCTTGGTCGGATCACCTTTGTCGTATAGCTCCATCATTCCTGATGGGTATATCTTTGACACAGTGAACGGTCCCGACCATCTTGTTTGTAACTTTCCAGGAAAAAGACGAATGGAGGATTTAAATAATAAAACTTTATCCCCTTCACTTACATCCTTTCTCCTTAGGTAGGCATCATGCCACACCTTCGTCCTTTGTTTGTATATTTTTGCGTTCTCATAGGCGTGCATCCTTAACTCTTCAAGCTCTTGTAGCTGCAAATATCTCTTTTCTCCCGCTTTCTCTAGATCCATGTTCAAGAATTTAATTGCCCAAAGGGCCTTGTGTTCCAATTCAAGAGGTAGATGACAGGATTTTCCGTATATCAACTTGTATGGGGTGGTTCCAATGGGCATTTTGTAGGCAGTCCTGTAGGCCCAAAGTGTGTCGTCAAGCTTCATTGCCCAGTCCTTCCTCATCCAGCTGACAGTCTTTTCCAGGATCTGCTTGAAATGTCTATTTGAAACCTCTACCTGCCCGGAAGTCTGTGGGTGGTAGGGTGTAGCGATCTTGTGCTTGACTCCATACTTTTGTAGGAGTGCTTCAAACTGTCTTTCTCCGAAATACGACCCACCGTCGCTTATTACAGTGTGTGGTACTACGAACCGAGGAAAAATCATTTTCTCGAACAACTTGATCACTGACTTGGCGTCGCATGTTTGGGTTGTCACAGCTTCTACCCATTTCGATACATAATCTACTGCCACTAGAATGTATTGATACCCCCTTGATGGGGGAAACGACCCCATGTAATCAATCCCCCATACATCGAAGATCTCTACTTCAATCCAATTTGCCATCGGCATTTCGATCCTTCGCCCTATATTTCCCGTTGACTAGCACTCTTTACAGACTTTTACAAATTATGTAGTGTCTTTGAATAAAGAAGGCCAGTAAAAACCTGATTGTAGCACTTTTGCAGCAGTCCTTTCGCTGCCTAGATGTCCCCCATAAGGGGAGGCGTGGCACTCCTTCAGAATGTTTGGGGTTTCTTCTTCGGGAATGCATCTCCTGTACAAGTTATCAGCACATCTTCTGAAAAGGAGAGGATCATCCCAATAGTAATTTTTCACATCTGCAAACAGCTTCTTTTTCTGGTTATAGGTGATGTCGAGGGGCAGTTCTCCACATGCATGATAGTTACAGATATCTGCAAACCAGGGTAAGTCTTCTTCCTTGGTTTCAACCAACATTAAAGCTTTGTCGGCATAGTTGTCATTGATGGGTGGTTCCCCCTATCCTTCAGCCATGATCCTTGATAAGTGGTCATCGACCACATTTTCTGCACCCTTCTTATCGATAATCTCATGGTCGAACTCTTGTAGCAATAAGGCCCACCTCAACAGTCTGGGCTTTGTATCTTTCTTTTGCATTAGGTATCTTATGGCCCCGTGATCTGTATATACTTTGACCTTTGCTCCAATGAGGTACGACTTGAACTTATCAAAGGCGAAGACAATTGCGAGCATCTCTTTTTCGGTAGTTGTATAATTTACCTGAGCTTCGTCCAACGTGCGACTAGCGTAGCAGATCACGTGGTGCTTTTTATCTTTTTTCTGCCCCAAGACCGCTCCCACTGCATAGTCGCTAGTGTCGCACATAA
The DNA here is from genome assembly GCA_963693085.1 of Alisma plantago-aquatica. NCBI lineage: Eukaryota > Viridiplantae > Streptophyta > Magnoliopsida > Alismatales > Alismataceae > Alisma > Alisma plantago-aquatica. The sequence continues at coordinate 1,124,362,055 of OY856409.1, read as the reverse complement.
GCTCGAATGGTAAATCCCAATCTAGAGCTTGGAGGATGGGTGGTGAGACAAGAGCGTTCTTCAAAGCCTGAAAAGCAGTTAGACAGTCATTAGAGAAAACAAATTCAACATCTTTTACCAACAGATTGGACAATGGTTTTGAAATCTTTGAGAAGTCCTTTATGAATCTTTGGTAATAGCTGGTGTGTCCGAGGAAGCTCCTCACTCCCGTCACGGACTTTAGTGGAGAAAGCTTGGATATGGCTTCAACTTTGCTAGTGTCCACCTCGATGCCACGCCTTGAGATTTTATGTCCCAGAACGATGCCTTCTCGTACCATAAAATGGCACTTTTCCCAGTTTAAAACTAGACTGTTCTCCTCGCATCTTTGCAGAACCAAAGATAGGTTTTTCAGGCAGGTATCGAAGTCCTTTCCATAGACTGAAAAATCGTCCATGAAAACTTCCACGATATCTTCTAGAAAATCCAAAAACATTGATATCATGTATCGTTGAAACGTAGCGGGAGCGTTGCAGAGGCCGAAGGGCATCCTTCTGAAGGCATAGGTTCCGTAGAGGCAGGTAAAGGTTGTCTTCTCCTGGTCGTCGGGCAGGATGGGGACCTGATAAAATCCTGAAAAACCATCCAAGAAACAGAAAAAGTCATGATGCGCTAATATTTCAAGAACTTGATCAATAAAAGGTAGCGGAAAATGATCCTTTTTTGTAGCTTGGTTTAGCTTCCTATAATCAATGCACATTCTCCATCCTGTGACGGTCCTAACCGCCACCTCATCGCCCTTCTCTCCTTTTACCACTATCATACCGTCCTTCTTGGGTACTACGTGGATCGGGCTTACCCAGTTACTATCGCTGATTGGGTAAATGATCCTCACATCCCTCAACTTTATTACCTCTTTCTTGACGACTTCCTTCAGCATCTGATTCAGATTCCTCTGGGGTTGAGCCAGAGGTTTGGCAGATTCTTCCAGATTGATGCGATGCATACATAAAGCAGGGCTAAGGCCTTTGATGTCTTCCACTAAATATCCTATAGCCCGCCGGTGGAGTCTTAACTCTTCGAGAAGTCTGTCCAGCTGGTTCTTTGAAAGATTTTCATTGACGATGACATGGTTCCTTTCTTCTTGATCTAGGAATTCATATTTCAACCCTTTAGGTAACAGCTTCAATTCAGGCTTGGCCCTGGATGTCTTTTCTTTCGGCTCCCCCTCAAGAGAGGCATACTTGACAGATTCCACCACCTCATCCTCATCGCTCAAATCTTCTTCAGATAGGTTAAGAAGGCTAAGACACTCCACAACTTCCGGACTTTCAAAGTCAGATTCTTGACCGCTTATTTCCCTCGCAAGGGGGTCTACGATTCAGATGTCCTCTTCTATCTCCTTGCAGAACTGGTCGTAGCTGTCCGCAAAGCAAGCGGATTCTGACAGGGAAGGTCTTCTCATTGCATCCTTCACCTTGAAGTCTAAGTAGTCATTTCCGACCCTCAAAGTGATTATCCCTTCAGAAACATCGATCAACGCCCTTCTTGTGGCCAGGAAAGGACATCCAAAGATGATAGGACAGCGGGGGTCCTCCACAGTGTCTATGACAACTATATCACACAGAATGAAGAAATTACCTACTCGGATTGGCACATCTTCAACAACGCCGACAGGTCGTTTGAAGGTATGATCTGCTAGTCGATTCTCATATTGGTTCTAACCATGTCGGTTAAACCTAATCTTTGCGCGAAGCTTAGGGGCATGAGGCTGATGCTAGCCCCTAAGTCGGCGAGACCTTTCCGCTCGACGTTGTCTCTGATGGCGAAAGGGATTGTGAAAGCCCCCAGATCTTTCTTTTTGTTGGGCAGACTCGATTTTACAAAAGCAGAGGACACAACTGCTAGATGCACAGTTTCAATACTTCCTCCTCTTCTCTTTTTCGCAATCAGATCTTTGAGAAACTTGGCATAAGTTGGCATCTCTTCCAAGGCGTCCATAAAGGAAACTTCAAGATAAAGTTTCTTGATTGATTCCATGAACTTTTCGTGGCACTTCTTCAGGTTTGCCTTTATCAATTTGTATGGAAAAGGTAGCCTGGGAGCGTAAGGGCTTCTCCCACCAGGTAGCTCCTCAGAGGATCTCTGTTCAGGCTCTCTGGCATCAGCTTGTCGATTTTCATCTTCTGCGGGGTTCACACCCACAGTCCTTGATTCAGGTTCTAGTCTGGCCTCCTCATTACGCTCCACTGTCCTCCCGGATCTTAGCACTGCCATTCTGGCAGATTCAGGGCTGGAGAGCATCTCTCTTGAAGGGTTCTTCATCAAATCTGCCATCTGGGCCAACTGTTGATCAATTTGATGTTGGCGTGTCTGCATATTCGCCATCTGGAACAGCATGGAGTTTAGAACTCCTAGATGGGGAAGCGTACTTTGTGCCAGTTGGTTTATGATTGTATCTTGTCTCTTTATAAAAGTGAATAACTGTCCAACTAAGTTTGGTTGGTTTGAAACCTCGTCTTGGCCTTGACTGGTGCTTGAGAGAGGTCTGGCTCTCCCTTGGCGTTCACTTTCGGAAAGAGGTTGCTCAATGCGAGGCTACATGTTGGTGGTGTCGGTGCTCCGTTGAATAGAATGCCTTTCTTCTGAGTAGCTGAAATAGCATGAAAAATCAAGTTAGAAAATCTGTTATTAATAATCACTCATTTCTGGTAAAGAATAATAAATGATAACAAAAAGGAAAAAAAGAGTGTTGTCAAGCTCATTTCTAAGCTTGAGGCACAGGAGTGTAGTTAGTGGATTCGGGTTCGTCAACAGTACCGTTTTGCCTTGTCCCCGGCAACGGCGCCAATTAGTTGACCAGCCTAAATTGCGCGTCCAAAAAGTGGAGCGGATTTGAGGTAGTCGGACTTTTACATTTATAACCCGAAACCTTCTAGGCCCCCGCAACTTTGTTTACGGGGTCGAAGTAGATATACGGGGTCGAACACAGGGACAAGGGTGGTAGTGTTGAGAACGCTGAATCGACACGTTACACTCCGACAAGGGTAAAGAGATGGTAAAGTTCCCCAAGGGAACAGCAGGATAAGACCGATAAAACAAAAGAAATATATCTCCAACTGGAGCTATGAGGAAAATTATGGTTTTAAGCATTTATTATTTTTTAGGGATTTTCGTGCAACGGAAACAGAGAGATAATACTAGCGCTAAAGTAAGGTACAAAGGAGAAAACTTCGATAGAACAAGCGGCAGTAGAAACATCCTGTACCCCACCTCTCTAAGCGGGTACCTCTAACCAAGCATCAACACCCCTCTCGAGGTTGCTGGGCTTAAGTTAGAGTGGAAAGGTTACTAAAGCAACTCCGATTCCGGGCACTCTCGTACTCCAGAATCGGACCAAATACTAGAGCCACAACACCTGTCTCAAGGCTGTTGCAACGGGAAAACACGATTTGGTAGCTAATCGAAACGCGATCCAAGCGTACAAGCTAGAGTTCAGATGTTAAACATAGCAATCTTCCAACAAAAGTACCAAGCATAAAGCAACAGGTAATTAAACTCTTCTATTTCCATTAACATATAAGGGTCTGATTACATTGCAGAAGTAAAAGAAGTAAATGACTGAAATAACAAAGATAAATGTCGCCTTCTTGATTTAGAAGGACGACAGACAGCAGCAGACTCTCTAGCCCGATACCGGGCAGGGGCCTTGCTCGATACACCTGTGTCGGGTGGCACACCCTCTCGGGCGACACGCTCATGATGGGCATACGTATCGTGCGGGGCACCCTTGCCCAATACGATCATGTCGGGCGGCACCCTCTCGGGCGACACGCCGCGACTAGCGATGCGTATCGGGGTTCGGTATCGTGTCGGGCTAGATTGTTGCTTCTAGGTATCGGCCACTCCTATCGGGTATCCTTTTTGGCCGACATCGACCTACAGCGGTGCCCAGGACGGCCCTAAGTGAACCATTCCCTCCCTCTTGGGATGGGGAAGTGCTCACCTAGAATCGCCCGACACAACCTCTGAGGCACGACACACCAGCTCCAGATGCTTTCCTTCGTCAGCTCTCGGGGGTTCCGAACTGTCTTTTCGGCTTCCTATAGCTGCTATTTATAGGCAGTGGTTGGAAGAAGTTATGGTCCCCCGGATGCCACGTGTCCTTCTTTAGTTCCATTATTGCGGCTTCAGGCACGCCTGATATGTGTATCGCCCGGCACAAGGATGTCGGGCTGTCAGTCATCGTGATGAGTGGCGCCTACTGGTGGGTGGTCTGTATCGCGTGACACGCTACAGCAGTCGTGGCAAGTCCGACTCCCTGTCGGGTAAAAGGCGTATCGCTCATCCGCTTCCTCTTGCACGGCACCCTCATGTCGCGCGTTGGTGTTTTGTGCTACCCTATCGGGTAGTGAGCGTATCGGCCGGCTGGTGGGAAAGCCGATGTAGGTGGAACACGTTTGTGGGCCGGGACGGGCCTTATTGCTGATAAATGAGTCAAAAAATGGAGGAAAACTCTGCAAAAGATGGAAGTATTGAGTTAAGAGCATAGCGTGGCCTGTTATTGCAAAAGTACATATAAAAGGAGAGGAAAGCCGTTTAAAAGGGCAGTTTTGATAACAAAATAAGAGTAAAAAACATCACAAAATTTGGTGTTATCAGCACCTCCACTCTATCGACCAAGACACCCTATCACCCAAGCTAGGGTTAGGGTTCCCATACCGGGAAACCACCAAGACCGTGATGCCCAAAGCCATAACGCCCAAGGTCAGAACCCTGCCACCCAACAAGCAACCACTTGGATCTCATACCGCCCAAGGAATACTACTGGCATCCACCAAATGACACCATGGTGCCCAAGGTAGCCTATCATTCAAGCTAGGGTTGTCTACCAAGCATATCAGCCAAAGGCATATCGCCCATCAGCATCATCTTGGGTAGAGGTTCATATCGGTCAAAGGGTCAACAGAGCACCACTTAGAATATCACCCAAGACTCATCCCTAGAAGAGGGATATCAGGAAGAACACAACATAAGGTATCATGCAAGGGTTCAAAGACCATAACGGGTTGGTCATCTTCAACCTCAAGACTGCCACCAAGAAGCCCTAAAATATCAAGAGAGTTGGCTCACCTCTCAAGATAATTAAGTGAGAGAGGGGTATTGTACAACTTTCATCACCTATCGGGCAACATGGAGGTCCATCATTATATCATATCGGCCAACCAACCAAAGCTCCACTCACCATTGGATTAAGAGACCCTAGGCTCACCTCTCAACAACAAAGTGAGAGAGGGGTTTTTCCCAAGGAACACCACATCCATGGTTCGTCTAACCCAAGATAACCATCTCCACAAAGTCTAGGGTATATCTAAAGCAACCTTATAACCATTAAAGCAAGAAACATAGCTAAAAGATGACATGGCCGATCAAGATAACACATATAGCATGCAACATGAAAAAGAAGTAGTATAGTTAGGGTTATGAGTTATGTAACCCGCCTCAAGCTCTAAAGATCCAAGCTCCTAGAACCAAGCTCCAAGCTCTAAGGCACCACCTTCAACCAACACAAAGAAGAAAAACTTGTAACCACCATGGCTGAAGAGAAGGAAGAAGAAGAAGATGCCAAGGAAAGGGAGAGATACCTACCACAAGAGAACAACACACTCTAGGGTTTCAGCCACCACTAGAGGAAGAAGACTCCACCAAGGAGATCAGCCCCCAAGCTCTACCAAGGGGAGGTATCGACCACCAAGGAAGAAGAAAAGCAACTAAGGAGCTAAAGGGATTCCAAGCTAGCAAAGAAGGGGGTATATATGCAAGAGGGTTAAGTGGGCGTCCACTAGGGGCTTGCTCCACATGTGTCCACCCAAACCACCACTTGTCCAAGCTTATGACACCTTGCTAGCACCCCAAATCACATTTCCATGAGTTGCCACCTACTAGCAAAGCAACGACCACTTGTCCAAAGAAGTGACACAAAGGAGGCCAGGTCAAGTGGGGTGTGTGTCGCCTACCATGGTAACCCGACACACCCACCAGCATCTTGGCTGATACACCTCCTTGGCCGATACACTCATGCCCGGTGCACTCTTGGCTGATACACGAAGCAAGGAAGGGGTACGAAGCACAAACAAGGCCCAAGAAGGCCCAACAACAAGCCTAAACCTCAACAAGATCAAACTAGGACCAAAACAACTCAAGCAAGGTGCCCAACTCATCCTCTCAACCTAGAGGATACAAGGAGAGAGGAAGGCACCTCTCAAGGTGGAAAACTTGCACACCAACCCCAAAACTTGGGTTATTTGCAAGTTGCACCTCAACCTCTCAACAAAGCACAAAACAAACCCTAATCACAACTTCAGGTGATTAGCAAGCATCTAAACACAAGGTTTAGGCAAAGCAAACAAGGTAAGCCCAAAACAAATGTCAGGGTCCTTACATTCAGCTTTAGCCTCAGAACACTTCTTAGCCTTGCTTTTACCCTAGGACTCACTTCCACTAATCATCATTTGTCCTTCTTCTTCCTTGCTTTGACATCAACATGACAAGCATTTGATAAACTTACTATATGATTCATGCAATGCTTGCATAATCATATTTACGGTCAACTCTTGACCTAAGAGAAATCCAAGTCATTCCACAGGTCCAATCACATTGAACACATGGGGTTCTACAGGACCTCCCTTTGTCAGTTTGCACTCAAAATAACACTTTTGAAGACATTATACCTTATTTTCTTTACATGATTCTTAAGATGTGTTACCATCTCGAGAATGTCCATGTATTTGTGTTGTTCATGCAACTCATAGTTCATACAACATAGCATTAGGTATTCAAAATTTCTATGGCATCATTGGCATGCTTCCAATAAGCAACCATTTAGCCTTAGGTGCATTAAGAGTGGGTTCCTCTGACATTGGTCTATCAAGGACATAGAGCTTTCTCTCATTAATGATAACATTTCTCAAAGTCTTTAACCAATTGTGGAACTTAATCCCATTTTATCCTAATTAAGGATTGATCGCAATTTGAACGTATTTGTGTTTGGAATTTGATTCTACAAAGAAATATTGCAACCTTTTTCAAAACATTTTTAATTTCATTTGATTTGATAATTTTGATAATATTAATTAGGTCTTTAATTAACTATCACTCCCACTATTTTATTCAATTTGTTAGCCCTCAATATCAATTCGAAATATTGTAGCGTACAATATTCTAGTGGGCCAGATCCAACATAAATCAACTATGGCCCGATCAACACTGCAAACACAGTCAATCATCAAGGTAGGCAACTCTTGTCGTTGCATCACATGCAATTTTGGATATATGATATGTGCAACCCCTTGCCATAATCATCTTCATGCTCCTGGGCCCAGACGCTGTGAGAATCACTAGTTAAGCCTGACCTAACAACCAACACGATAGACATGCACCCTGCGAAGGCTAAAACTACATATCTACCATCAAACTTCCACGAGATAGACGACGCACCATGCGAAGGCGTAAACTACACTTGGTTGATCAGGATTTTTATGTGGGTTGTTGTTGGAAAGCATCTAAGAATTAATAATTTTATAGTGGAGGGAGTTTATATGTATAAATACATATACTATATCCAATCACCACATATATAGCACATATCATATACATGCTATAACCACAAATGAGAACATGCAATAAATAAAACACAAAAATGATGGTTATGTCCATAGTAATGTAATTCCTTGGATCCATAAGGAATTACAACCACCTATGGTCCAAACCACATGCAACATGTTGTTGGTGAAGATCTGTGCTCGAACCAATCCTAGTTGATTGATTCATCTCACAAACCTGTCAGCTTAGCTCCTGGTTGTCGATTGGGCTCTTTTGAAACGGTCGTCTGGTTCACATGTCCAAGTAGCGTATGGACACCTCTAGCCGATCGGTTGGGCCACCAGTCGATTGGTTTGTCCTCCTGTCATTTGGCCTCCTCAGTCCTCCAGTTTATTGGGTCGTATCACGAGCCATTCGTTACACCTTTGTGTAGATCCTCATCTCACGTCGAAATATAAATTAAAACTATCCTTTTTCTTATTACATTGTATATGGGAAAACCATGAGTTACATTAGAGGGGAAATAGGCAGAAGAACATTAACTTACATTTGGAGAGAAGAGAGAGGCTCAGTACACAGACTGATTAACAACATGAATAAATAACCACAACCATGCACACTCAGATATGGGGTTTTGGCCATAACCATGCTTTACATCCAACATCAAAACTAATTTTATGGAGACACATGTAAATTTCATATATATATATTCGTTTGGTTTTTTATGCGGTAATTTAGAAGGATGTGCACATCAACCTGTTTAAATATTCACATCACATGCAATAATTAAACACAATAAAATCAAAAATCCGATCATATCGATTATTCCAAACATAATTAATGATGTGGCTCTGATACCACTATTTGGAAATACTACATCAGATAGGCAGCAAAAACAAAAATTTTACTAACATATATCCCATTAATCAGTAGATCACGTCAATAACTATGCAATGAAAAGGATGGTTTCACGAAGATATACCTAGTCCTGGAGTAAGCCCAGTGACAATCCTCATCGATGTAGATGCACACTCTATCTTAGACGATGTTTATGTAACTCCTAGTCACACTCAGACTTGTCTGACTGCTCCTTCATGGACAGCAAACTCGAACAACTGCTGTAGTGACTCCTCAGATCTCACAACAGATTGCAAGTTGACGTTGCCCTCCTAGAAGCAGCCAACAAACTCCTGCCTCTAGAGTAGTCTACACGAATCAACTAGAAATCCTGTCGTCCCGTAGAACAGGCATGAAGGAGTTGTCCCTCTCGTTGGTTTACTAGTCACCAACTTACTTTTCCACAATAATGATCCTCAGTTGTTTCCCTCCCATGGCTATCCCTCCCTAGTCGGGTAGGACTTTCCTGGGCTCTCGTGCTTACCACAACCAGGGAGGATAACAATTATTAGAGAAATTGATTCTCAATTATCTGTGTAGTAGTTGTGCTCTGGGAAGCCCCCAATACCCCTCTATTTATAGAAGGGGTTAGGGTCAGGGTTCCCAGTCCCCAGCCAATGCAGGACTCAAGCGGGAGTTGAAAGGATAAGAAGATCTTTAATTTTCATAACTTTTCTTGAAGTTTCACAACATGCGTGTGATGAAACGGTTGTCTCATCCAATGAGACGGCCGTCTCACACGTGAGACAGTCATTTTTCCCAACAAGATGGTCGTATCAGACGCAAGATGGTCATTTCTCTAAGCAAAATGGTCATTTCGTAGTTTCTAGAGTTTGCACATATGTTGGCAATTCAATTCCAATTAGTACTCAACTTGACGACAACACCAATCCTTTGTGCAATCAAATTGCACTCTCGAAATGGGCGTGTGGTGTCAATGAGACCGGCGTCTCACACCATCCCAGACAGCCATCTCAGACTGGTGAAATAGGCATCTCACAACATGCCAGACGACCGTTTCATACAAGCAAGACAGGTGCTCGAGTCAGGCAGACTTCCAACCAATGTACAATAGAATCAGCCTGACACTCCAAGAATTGATCGTTTGGCAGTCTAGTCAGTTGATCTGTTGCATGAATCGAAATACCTAAACACTTTAGTAAATCAATTCAATTATCATTCAAGATCAAACTCCTCTTCTAGATGAGTTCCTATGTGTGTGACCCTATAGGTTCCATATATCGTTGGCAGTGAATGTACATAACTAACTTATGACATCACAAGCAAAGAATGGCGCCTAGTCACACATCATTGCTACCCGAGTGAATGGAAAGTTGGGGAGCAACTTCAACCTACAATCTGTGTATGGTGTTACAATGTTTGTATTGTTCCTTTGTCACTAATATCCAGATTGAACTAGATGCATGGAACAGTCACCCTCATTATTATTCAATCTTGTTCCTCGAACCAGAGCAGACTGCATGAGATATATGTAATCTCACTCACATGCGTATGGCCATATTTTTCTCAAACTTTCTAATCAAGAGGCCTTGGATATCATACTCCTGTCGGAGGGACAAATCCCATCTCTATCACTCACAGTCAATCCCCATGTGTCAAAATCACACGATCATCATCGTTATAACAACCCATGTTTCAAGACTGCATTTGATGATGTCAAAGTGTACCCAATGACATGTGATGAGTGCAGTGATTTCAAGTCTAAGAACCACTACCACGACCGTCACTATGAGAGCTGACTATGACTTCCATGATGATGGCTTCCATGTGTCATTCTCATGGTGGGTCTGTCTGATACACTGTTCTGTAACATGTATCTGTGTGCTTGGTTTGATATTGCCATATCATGACTAATGGGATTTAGTCATAAATAAACTCACACTCTAATCTTATGTGTTATTATTATCTATCAACCTTCCACAATAACAACCGATCAGGGACATAATGAGATTGTATATACTCTTAACATCTGTATGATCTCATTCTTCCAAGTCACGTATTTTAAGACATACATCGTTAAGTAATATCATTCTATAGACATTTATTATATTATTCATTATCTCATAACTGAATATACAAAATAAATTGGAAGCTTGCCTTTGTTATTAATCAAATCATTTATGTGTTATTTCCATTGCAATCATCATATGATTGGCTCTCTGGACGTACATACCAACAGACTCCCACTTTAATCAAATCATTTATGTCTTATTAACTAAATCATTTATGTGTTACTAATGTACTGAAATGTATAACCTTAACTAATAGGAGTATAATAGTATTTAATCATGTTAGATGAAAGATAGATAAAAAGATATCTTAGAAGAATGTTAAGGTAGTTTTTTGACTCCAATGCATATACATGCCAACTATGATTATTTTTATTTATTTAGTTTGGCATAATTGTAAATTTATAGTGTCTTGTATAAGATAATAATTGGACATGCAAATACTACGTGATGCGATAAATGGACGTGATTGTCAGATATGCGGCACTAGACATCTATTGTATACAAAAAGTAATCTATATAATCTTGAATCATAAGTAAATAGTCTCATTTGATAATATAAAAAATAAAATCAAGTTTAATTATGTCATTCTCTTTGCAACTATTTAAATCAATAAAGCCCTATACAATATAAGAGTTGGAAGAGATGCATGAAGAGTGGGTAGAGTCCTTCATGAAGGAAGTCAAATTTTTATTTGATCAGAATAATAATATGATGTTTTTTGAACTTTGATGTCATATTTCTATATAAATGTGATGGTAATGTGTAATACTCCACTTTTCTTATCACATGAGCGGAAGCTAATTTTTAATTTTTTTCTCAACTGGTGGTGTCACAAACATGATACATATAACAATAGTAATAGAGAAGAACCAACTCAAACTAGTGTAAAAATGCATTCTCATAAATTCTTAGGAAAGAAACCCTATTACATCATCATATACAAAAGAAACTTGATATTGTGATACTACTTTATACAAATCTCATATAATATCTAGGACCATGTAAATGGCGCCCCACCAAGCAAACCCCGTAAAGTTATCACTACAACATCTTGTCATGACTATTTCCTGAAATTTTGTACCTACAGATATCTTATACCCAACCATGAACAAATAGGAAAACTACTGTTAGAGTAAGTGCCATTGAATTTCTAATAAGATAAAATGAATATACAATAACTGAAAGCTGAACTAAGATCTGAAAGCTATAAACTTATACTTGATCGATGTGTATTTTATTTATGTCTTTTATCTGATTTGTGGCCACCATTATATGATAATTGCTCCTGAATTGGCGTATCTACACCCTGAATTTGTACCAAAGTACCTCTGAATTGGCACTACATACCTATGAATGACTCCGTGGTGTCCCTGAATTGGTACCAAAGTACCTCAGAATTGGGGTAAACACTCCTCTGAATTGGCAATAGATACCTCTGAATTGTCCCTGGGCTACTGAATGAGGACTTCACATGTAATATATAATGTGAAGGTTCTGAAATAATTATCTTAAGTCCGAACTTACTGAATTCTAAATCTAAACTTATCTTATACTGAAATTGAATACTTCTAATTGAAAATGCACTTAATTATGAATCTAAACATGAATCGTTGTTCTAAATTCTAAACAGAATATAAATCTGGATCCGAGATGTGATATAATTATAAATAAATTCATCTTGTTTAGAAGTTCTTGTTATACTGAAATCTTAAAATGTGACTTAATATGATATTTCCTTCAAATATAGGATATTTAAAATCTGAGTCAAAAGGCTTGGCAAAATGAACTGAACTAAATGTAGAAATACAAAGTATCTGAAGGTAGCATAAGTAACAAATATCTAAAATATGATGTTCTAATAAAATAATTCAATCTTTATAAATTCTCATTTCTCAAAGCATCATTATATGTGAACTAAGCATGAAATATTGAATGTTTGAAAGTAACTTAATCTCTAATTACTTGTAGGAATGTGTAGGCTGAATCATAATAATAACAAAATTCAATGGACATGGCCCACTTACCTTTGACGTTGAGGATATCTTTCATGTAATATTTATACCTTTATCTTTAACCTAATCACCTGGACACTAACAAAGTGCTATAAGTCCATGCTTATTGTTCTCTTTTTCATTTCTAAATATCAAACCCTCATCATCCTAACCTTATATACAAACTTAATGTTCTTATTTAACTAAAATTAACTCTGATTCAAAGCACCTTAATGTCTAAATAATAAATTAAACTCAATGCACACATTATGTAGCATACATATATTGATATTTCCATATAAATAAAAAACATTGTATGACCTAATATATAAATATATCCATCATATACCAAGGGTAAACTTCAAACATTCTCACATATACTGCCCTTACTGGCTTAGTTATAAAATCAAATGAAAATATAATTATAATCATTTTCCATATTAAATAGCTACATAAAATATATGTTGTCTCGCAAATAATCATATATCATCTTACATAATGGCCACTTAGGACTAAAAACTAAATATTAATGCAATTATATATGAAACTCTAGAAAATACTAAGAAACACTAATAGTACAATGTACTAAGTCCATATAAAAATATCATGACGTATAATAGTCGACTCATGGGTGACATGCCCAAAATATCCCTATTATGGTTTACATAAAAAACATAGGTAAAGAATCAAATATGAAAGACCAGGCTTTAGAATCATGTATATCATAACAAATTTGCTTACTGTAAAATATTCATTAATTTTCAAAGTCATTTGCTATTTTCATACGTAAAATCTTAAAATTTCATATCTTTTAGCAATCAAATTATAATAATAACCAATCCTTTAAAACACTATTTGAATATATTTTTATAACATAGTAGACACCATTAGCATTCAACAGAGACTTTGTTTGCTAAAAATGGAGTTCCCTCTCATGATATGATTTTTGAAACAATACACATTTAAAAGCGATTTGGACCATTAATTATGGATCAGATGGCTTTGGTCTTGGGCTTCCTTTACCGTCTACGCAGATCATATATTGGATCCACGAACCCAATAATTTGGGACCAATCCTTTTCTTCCCGTTCTCCCTTCGTTGCTGCACGAACGTACATCTACATGGCTATGAGTGCAGGGAACTCCACCGAGGTCCGACTCTTCCTCATCACCAGCGACTGCCACATGGTTCCGAGCTTGTTGGGAACTTGATCATAGCTCTTCCTTCTCACTATTCTCATCACAGTAGCCGCCTCCTGATGCAACACTGCCGCACCCCACAGAGGACTCGAGCATGGCTTCACCTTCTCACTAATCTGAAACAGTTGAAGCCTCGCAGCCACTGCCGCCTATGGTCGTCCACCATGAAAACACCTAGTGGTAGGATCGTTGCTCTAGTCTATCTGCTACTATGGCCAGGCCTGAACGGGTACCACGACTCCAAGACCCTTCGGTAAGACTGCTCTTTTCTCTGACTGCTCCACCCCTCGTGCTCATTGAAGCATAGAGTTACTCCTTCTACAATGTTTCTTGTCCACCGTCACCACCTCTGAGACAGTCGAAGAGGTTTCCTCCACCTTCATGTTGGGCCCTCTTTCGGCACACGGACTGCAGTCGTGTGCTTAAGGACTTCCTGGTCTACCTTATTTATATCATATTTCTCTGCGTGTAGTGCATCGAACCACTGGCGTATCCACTTTGGGGCCACATGAGGCCTTGGCCTCAGCCAACGTGGATCAAACTCCCCGCACATGCATCTGCTTTTATTACACACAATAGCATTGGTCTCACCCACCGTCATCTCGTGGAGTCATTAATACCAACATTAATTCAGAGGAGTGATTAACGTATACTGTTTTATATCACCATGCAAGGAAAATAAGATACACTAAACGCATATAATGGTTGGTCTCCCATATCATCCTATAGTCAAATCTATAGAATAACTAACAGATAGAAATTATTACATAAGAGAAATTAATGCAACAATTTTAAATCATCACACATGAGAAATGAGATAGTTATCACGCATGGAATAATTAATACATAAGAAATAGCTGACATTTTCCTTTCACTAAAAATATAATTATCTAAATAAATGAACAAAAGACCATAGGTCAATGAAAGACCAATGAGTCAATAAAAAATAAAGAAAGAGGATGAGCATGTTTTTGTAATGAAATCACAACTATGTGAAAAAATGTAAAGTTTAATAGACGAAGAACATTTTTTGCATTAAATTATACTCCAACTAATAAAAATAACATAACCAAGGATTAATGAAAGGAGGTGTAGAGTAGATAAACTCGTACAAATTAAGACATGAAATGAAGATATATTTACATATTTAATATCAAATATGTAAGACTTTATAAATAAATAAACACAACAATTTTACTTATTGTGGATTGATTCATCTCATTTCATTGCATTACTGGAGCGATGTTCTCCAACAAAGTGTCAAAATCTTATAACGATGTATGAATTGTGAGATACTTGTTTGGATTTGTATTACTTGCTATATACTATCTAATTTTATGATTTCTATATATTAAGTGCTAGAAATTAAATTTATATTTTTTACATAGATTAATTTATTTTTTGTTATCAAAGTGTTCAACTAATGAAAATTTTCCGAGATTTTTTTTTTCTCATGTAACACATAGTTTGTGAACGTTTTCTTTATGTAAATTGTAGAACTTTTAGTTATTTTTAACCTCTATAATGTTCATTCTTTATCTTATATATTGAATTTATTATGGACTCAGGTTTTTTCAATTAGTTATAACTTGGCCTCACCCACTATTAATTTCTAGATCCGCTACTACATCGAACCCTTGTGATCCCAGATTGTTTAGGATTCTATGTTTCAATAAATAATAATAATAATCCTTCCTAATTATCCATACGGCAACAGAAATCTCAAATTTATTACCCCTGTGTGCATCCCCCTTCCTATAGGAAGAGGAAACGATGGCCCTTTTTTCATTATTCTCTTCTAATATCAAAAGAACATATTGCCGCCGGTCCAAATTTGGTCTGGGTTATATGAGCAATTAAAAACCCATACCTCCTATACATTTACTATACTCTTAAATCTCTATAGGTCACATCTCTCATAGGATTGATACCAAATTTTGAAAGTACGATTATACATCATTTCTTTATCTATAGAAAATTATTCAGACTAATCAATTTCTTAACCCCAATTCACTTCCAAATATTTTAGTCAAATACCAAACTACCTCTAATCTAAGCGATTATGATTACATGGTCCAATTTAGTATATCAGCTTCAAACTTTACTAAAGTTGAACCACTGGTTTACTCAGTCTTACAAACATAAGAGCATTCTCAATTTTACATTCAATGCTTATTAAACATCAAAGTGACCAAATTGCACAAAACACCCTATTTTCCATGCTTTTTTCCTTATATCTAAATAACTTCAAAAAATAGATGGAGCCTTATTGTAACTGTAAATAAATCCTAATTTGATTTTATCAATAACTTAATCATGTACTTGCTATGTTCCAAAAGTTAGGATGTGACAATTCTACTCACCTTTTGGGAATTTCATCCTCGAAGTTCAATTAAACTATAGGAGACTATCCACCTTAGGGTTTCACATACCTTACATAAACTAACTCTTGACAATTTTCATAAAATCTCATAGGCACCTTCAAAAGTATAGCCTTATCATGGACAACTAATTATGTATAACAATCTTATCAAACTATCATGTACCACAAACATGGGACTATGAAGGAACATATTAAGCATAAACAACCATTCTTTCTTTTATGTATATTTCTATAAAGACCTGTACTCTAGTACTTGGTTCTCATGACCTACACTAAGGTGCCTGGGTCACATAACCTACACATAGGTCGTGAGCTATGTACGTGTAGGAGTAATATTGACTATATTACTCTAGTTGAGAACACAATATCAAATATATTATGAACATCTTATTGAGTATTAAACATACTAAACATAATTATCATTAAACAATCATGGGCATGGACCACTTAATTTGGTTTGAGAAATCCCTCACTCAAGTCATTCTGACTCCCTTCTCCTCTAATCATATATTACCTTTTAAGGTCAAAATGACCTTTCCAAGGAGTACGGACCTCTAAGTCTTTGTTATCTTCTTAGATGATAAGATCCATTAACCATCTTGATATGGGTTACCAACCTTGAGAACCCTATGGTCAAGGCTGTAGTTTATCCTCCCTCTTAATGAACCAAGCTAGGGTTTAAGACGGTGGAGCATGAAGCATTAAACTTTGGTTCATGTTCCTTCATTAATCATGATCTTATACTTTAAATTAGTGAGTCATCTATAATGATTTCTTCACAAAACCTTACTTCATAATGCTTATTACATAAATGTGCCCAATTTACCATAGCGTTCACTTAGCTCGTGGAATAAAAAAATTTCGTTACTTTTTCAATATTGTTCTTAATGACTTTCTTCTCTTATCATGGTGCTCTAGTCCAGTTAACTAATTGTGATGCCATTTCACGCTAAACGAGATTACTAAAAAAACTGTGATGGATCACTAATTAACCATACACCAAAAAAGAGGGTAAGTTAAAACCGATATATACATTACTGTCTTGTTTAGAAACATTTACACAAAGGCCCAACTTGTATAGTAACACATACCATATCAGGTATTTACATGTATGTCCAGTGATCTTAGTCACAACCTATATAGAAAAGCTATTGTTCCACATGCACATGCCATATTCAAACATCAACACACTGCTAAAAACTCGAGTTGATATACATATCATCTACAAAACATCCCCTGCCCGAACCTGAGAGTACATGGATGACTCTAGGACACTACTAACTACTAACTACTAACTACTAACCAACCTTCTGCTCCTACTTCTCTCCAAGCTACTCTTCTTAACCACCACTGTGACACCCCGCCATCACACAGACAGCGAGATGACATGCGAAAACGTGCGGAACCACATAATACTGAAAATACGGGTTAATTAAAACCGTTTGTGGAAAGCATACATAAGAGAACTTTTGCATCCAGATCCAGTAGAGGAACATGTTATAAAAATATTACAAGCTTTGATATATATCCACAGCTTATCGGAACCATCTGTACTGTCAGCACATGAGTTCATCACCTGTTTATACATACATAATAGGACACGTACGGTGTCACGGAACCGGAATCCCAGTCCCATGAACCAAACGTATATCAAAGGCGAAATGCGGAAGCATAAAGCTTAGCATACATGAACAGATAACAAGATAAAGGCACCAACATAATCTCAACAATCAACAAGATATATTAAGGAACATCATTATATTACATGATTTGAATTACATATTCAAGAGTCACTTTGTACAAGTCTGCTCATGTATACTATATCTGGATCTTACAACAAGTACACCTAGCAAAGCTCACCGAGCCCATCAACCTTCTAGCCATCTCTGGACCTAAAAACAACATACGAGAAATGGGTCAACACACGAGGTGTTGAGTATGGGCCGAAAGATACACATATATATAAGCTTTGCATAATTTTGAAAAGATTTCAAGACTAAATGAACAAGAATAAACATGTTAATTGTTTAACAAATGCGAAACCATATTTTATGTCATTTCACTCCATTATACCAACAATATCAAACATGTTTAAGGCCTTTGACCATCTTCCCGTCGGAAGGGTCCGTAAGGGTGCTCAAGCTTAGCTACCCTTTTATACGAGAGGGACCTCAAGGTCGTAACCAAGAGCCCTTTATCAACAATATTATAATGGAGTTCCATATATATATGTGCTCAAGTTATAAAACAGACGAAGCAAACATCGAGTATGACATATCGATACTACATGGCAATATTTGAGAAAATAGACAAACAAGCATATAATATATGTCTTTTCAAGCAAGAAAGCGGTAGTCATATAACTAGATAAGACCCATACCTGATTCAGAGATTCATATCCTAACTTATCCTTCATCATCTAGCCACATATCAAACCTGATTAACAACAAGATTACATATATGCATTAGATTCTCATTATTAACCCTAATTAGATGCATTTTAGGGTTTTGGCCAAGGTGGGTTACAAGCTTCTTATTAGTTCATTAGGTGATCTTATACTGATCATAGAAAGTGCATGGAACGAAATCTTTTTTTTAAGGAGTTCAAAGAAGAGATGTTGCGGACCCACCCCTCGCTGTTCACTTGAGATTTCGGGGACGAAATCTTTTTTTTAAGGAGTGGTGGTTTGTGGGGCTAGTCGTCAAGAGTCTAAGTGGGGTATCATGGTCTTGAAGAGACCACTTGGGAGCTCAAAGAAGAGATGTTGCGGACCCACCCCTCGCTGTTCACTTGAGATTTTGGGGACAAAATCTTTTTTTTAAGGAGTGGTGGTTTGTGGGGCTAGGCGTCATTCCTGAAACTCTACTAGAGCCTTGGGCAGTGGGCCCGGGCGTTACAAATGGTATCAGAGCCATAACCCCTCCAGTAGGTGGGGCCCACATGCGCATGTGGCATGCCAGTCTTGAGTCGTGCGGTCTAGGCAAGTTGGAAAGGGCTATCTGTAGAGACGAGATGGAGCCGCCCTTGCACTGGTAGCCGTGGACGGGAGCTGGGTGTCCATGGGCCATTGTGGGTCTGCACTGAAATGGGGTCAGATTATGAGGCCATATAGTTGAGCCTTGATGAGGACGTCAAGAGTCTAAGTGGGGGAGATTGTAACATCCCACGATTTGAGGCCTCGGATAACATGATCCTAAAAGGAATGATTGGACTACCCATATCACCAAGGTGCACCTCCTTTTCCGGGAGCCCATCTCTAAAGAACTCCATAGTTAAGCGTGCTCAGCTTGGAGTAGTACTAGGATGGGTGACCAGTCGGGAAGTTGATCCTGGCTTGTGCGTGAGTGGACAAAAAGCGTGCAGTTAAGGCTAGTGGTGGTCTGTGGGGCCAGTCGTCATTCCTGAAACCCTGCTAGAGCCTTGGGCAGTGGGCCTAGGCGTTACATACGGCCAGTAGCAGGATATAAAAAATTACAATCGCAAAACATCGTGAAACGTCGTCAAACACCTCTGAGGACCTGAGAGTACAGGGATGACTCTAGGACTCTACTACAAAACTACCAAAACAGCAGCATATCCATCTCTTGCCTTCTACTACTCTTCTTGCTACCCGACCGCAACCTCACGACCACCACCACATCTAGAGTGATCACCTAAAAAGGGTCTAAACCAACGGCGTGAGACACACAGTCTCAGCAAGAAACATAACTCTCCGCCAAAACTATAAAACCTCAGAAGATTAAAGAAATAAAAATAGATAACTGATAAAGCGTATAACAAAAGAAGTATACTGAGCCAGACCATTATCCCCATCATTCTTACCAAGATATCCAGGAGGCATATAATCAAGTATTTCTTTATGGAACATGATTGACAAGATAAGCTTTATAAGAACTTATCACAAAATATAAGGATCGTACACATATCTACAAGGTATAACTAGATCAGCTATATAAGCAAGGCCTTAGACAATGTTCCGTGTTTATTCTGTGTAGCATATACTATCCGGCTGTATTATATTTTATTATGCCCTGAGGAAGTGAGCCTTCCCTTCTCAAATCCAACCATTGTCTGCGAAGCCCAATCCGGTGCCATACAAGGTCTAAGGAGATCTGGACTCCATGACCTCACCTTCTCATGGTCAGTACACGAATCATTAAGCAAGACTACAATCTTATGCTTATAGGGCCTCAGCCTCTGGGTCAGCTCCGCAAGCTACCCACATCTCTAGCTCACCTCATCATAGGTGCTAGTGCATACATCCGAGCCATGAACGCATCATGCTCATCATCACATACCCTGAGCCATGGGTCTGTTCACCATGATCCATATATTCACAGTGGTACTCAGATTACTCCTATTTTAGGCTAGGGGAAAACCTTGCATATTCAACAATATGCACTCCAGGCAGATCCCGTAGGATAAACCTGTTTCACCATCACCATGATACTGATGATGATGGATCTATAGCCAGGGCAAACTACATGATATGCTCATCTATAATTAATTAGTATATTTTAAGCCAATTTTTTAGGCAACCAAAGTATAAACATAGCCTTATAGAATTACATCATTAATACCACCATCATATTGTCCTGGGACCACAATCCCTCATCATATCGACCACTGCCTCTCAAGGCATCATAATCATGCATCAGCATTCTGGGAACGCATCCCTTATCTCATCATCAGAGGATAACACCTCAACTAGGCACTCAGCCTTATATCAGGTCCTCAGACCTATCAACTTGTTTTCTCATTACCACATGGTGCTACTCAAGCACATACATCTCATAGCTCTTACTAGGTTATGAATCCATATAAAATACCTGCATGGTTAGTATACACATCCATAGAGATACTGAAGCCATCATGGATTAACACCAAAAAATGTATCGGGTATGGTCATACCCTCACCAAAGGATGTATCGGCTAGGGTTTGCCAACCCTAAGTAGGCTCACCACCATATCGGCCAACCCCATCACTTCACTTATCGTGCAACAAGAACCCACCAGCTCACAAGGTGTCGGGCAAGGTGTATCATGCATCATCACAGGGTTGTCGGCCAAAGGCCTATCGTGCACACAAGCTAGGGTTAAGGTTAGGGTTGTATTGGTGAGGGTTGCAGGACAATATGAGGGTTGCATGAGCTTTGGTGAGGGTTCTGATAACCCGGAATGTATATAGCTAATACAAGTGATATGGTGTGATCACCTTGAATCTTGGAACTACGATAATGAGATAAGATTATAGGTTGTGAATTAGGAAGTTTGTAAGGATATGATGTTGCTACACATGATAATGTGACACATGTATACGATCACACGTATAGGGCATGATATATGCTTATGATTGATAATAAAACTATAATTTCTACAACTTATGTGTAATATATTCATGGATGTTGCTTTATACTTGATAGCATGATAATCTTGTTAATCCATGATGGCTTCAGTATCTCTATGGATGTGTATACTAACCATGCATGTATTTTATATGGATTCATAACCTGGTAAGATCTATGAGATGTATGTGCTTGAGTAGCACCATGTGGTAATGAGATAACAAGTTGATAGGTCTGAGGAACTGATATAAGGCTGAGTGCCTAGTTGAGGTGTTATCCTCTGATGATGAGATAAGGGATGTGTTCCCAGAATGTTGATGCATGATTATGATGCCATGAGAGGCAGTGGTCGATATGATGAGGGATTGAGGTCCCAGGACAGTATGATGATGGTATTAATGATGTAATTCTATAAGGCTATGTTTATACTTTGGTTTCCTCAACAATTGGCTTAAAATATACTAATTGATTATAGATGAGCATATCATGTAGTTTGCCCTGGCCATAGATCCATCATCATCAGTATCATGATGATGGTGAAATAGGTTTATTCTGCGGGATCTTCTTGGAGCGCATATTGTTGAATATGTGAGGTTTTCCCCTAGCCTAAAATAGGAGGAATCTGAGTACCACTGTGAATATATGGAGCATGGTGAACAGACCCATGGATAAGGATATGTGATGATGAGCATGATGCGTTCATGGCTCGGATGTATGCACTAGCACCTATGATGAGGTGAGCTAGAGATGTGGGTAGCTTGCGGAGCTGACCCAGAGGCTGAGGCCCTATAAGCATAAGAATGCGGGTCTTGCTTGATGATTGGTGTACTGACCACGAGAAGGTGAAGTCATGGAGTCTGAATCTCCTTAGACCTTGTATGGCACCAGATTGGGCTTCACAGCCAATGGTTGGATTTGAGCAGGGAAGGCTCACTTCCTCAGGGCATAATAAAATGTAATATAGCCAGATAGTATATGCTACACAGAATAAACACGGAACATTGTCTGAGGCCTTACTTATATAGCTGATCTAGTTATGCCTTGCAGATATGTGTACGATTCTTATATTTTGTGATAAGTTCTTAAAAAGCTTATCTTGTCAATCATGTTCCATAAAGAAATACTTGATTATATGCCTCCTGGATATCTTGGTAATAATGATGGGGATAATGGTCTGGCTCAGTATACTGCTTTTGTTATACACTTTATAAGTTATCTATTTTTATTGCTTTAATCTTATGAGGTTTTATAGTTTTAGCGGGGAGTTATGTTTCTCGCTGAGACTGTGTGTCTCACCCCACTGGTTTACACCCTTTTTAGGTGATCGCTCTAGACGTGGTGGTGGTCGTGAGGTTGCGGTCGGGCAACAAGAAGAGCAGTAGAAGGCAAGAGATGGACATGCTGTTGTTTTGGTGGTTTTGTAATAGAGTCCTAGAGTCATCCCTGTACTCTCATGTCCTGAGAGGTGTTTGACGACATTTCATGATGTTTAGCAGTTGTAATTTTGTATATCCTACTGTTGGTCGTACGTGGCATGTTATGTATTTATAAATAGGTGATGAACTCATGTGCTGACAGTACAACTGGTCTCGATAAGCTGTGGACATATATCAAAGCTTGTAATATTTTTATAACATATTCCTCTGCAGGATCTGGATGCAAAAGTTCTCTTATGTATGCTTTCTGCAAATAGTTTTAATTAACTCGTGTTTTCGGTATTATGTGGTTCTGCACATTTTCACATGTCATCTCGCTGTTTGTGTGATGGCGGGGTGTCACAGTTAGTTTGGTATTAGAGCTCTAGGTTCGCTGAGTCTATAGGGATCTAGGACAAGGTTTTCGTCTGTTCTTGTGAGTTTTCCAGATTTTCTTACAATCACCTTCTGCCCTTAGCGGAAGATAAAGTTTAAAGATGTCTGGAAACCATGAAGAACATGCTGTCAAGAGTAGTGATGCTGCATTAGTTGATGGAGCAAGAGTGCAGGCACATGAAGATCGGGTGCCTGAGGTCCTCCAGCTTGACCCAGCCATTGTTGAAAATCCTACCTACCAACAGCTCATGGGGCACTTGATGGCTATGATGAATCACATGGTGGAAAGGTTGCCAGTGCCTCAGCCAAGAGCACATGCTCCCCATGGTGAAACATCGAGTATTGGGAAGACCTTTGAGTGGCTTTGCCGAGCCAGAGCTTCAGATTATGCTGGAACGGTTGATCCAGCGGATGCAGATCTATGGCTGATAGGTCTCGAGAAGGCCTTCTGGATCCTCGAAATCCCCAAAGCAGACAAAGTCAAGCACGCTGTCTACCTTCTGAAGGGTAGTGTTGGCCACTGGTGGGCCATTAAGGAGGAGAAGCGACCCAATGAGGAGATCGGTTGGGAGGTTTTCCAGCGAGAGTTCGTCAGCAGATACTTTCCGAAGACGTATCTGGACGAGAAGATCAACCAGTTTGAGCGTTTGCGTCAGGGATCGATGAGCATCACCGAGTATGAAGCCAAGTTCATGGAATTGCTGAGGTTTTGTCCTTACATGGCAACGACAGATGATGAGTGAATCAGGCGGTTTGAGAAAGGTTTGAGTGCTGAGCTGTCGACACCTGCTGCTGCTTTGGAAAATCGGGAGCAGTTTGCCACGTTCATGGAGTCCGTCCGCAGGATTGAACGGTCTGTCAGGGAGAAAAGGGAGTCCATGACCATGAAAAGGCCTACTCAGTTCTAGGGACAGAGATCTGGTGGCTTCAAGAAACCAAGGTTTTTGACACCTTCCACGATGCAGAGTTCTCATGTACCATCACAATGGTCTCCGAGTAAGGGAAGAGGTTATGTTTCTTCGCCGTCAAAGGCGCATAGTACAGCCTCAGTGGCAGTGATAGGGCCATCTAGGCCACAGATAGAAGGCAGGACATGTTATCACTGTGGACAGACTGGGCACCTGAGGTCAAATTGCCCAAAGAGAGATGTCGAAGTAACACAACAGCCAAGACAGAGTCAACAAGGGTCAGACAGACAGCAGCCCAGTAGTAGCAGAGGGTGAGGACGCGGTCAAGCGTCGCAAGTGGGATCGTTTACTCAAGGAAGTAGAGGATGTGGACAACAAGAAATGACTCAATTCTATGCTATGAGTCAGCCAAAGGCAATAGTCAACCCGCGAGTGGTGACAGGTCAGATGGAGTTATTTCAGTCTGATTTGTCTTCTTCTTGCTTTATATCTGTTCTGGTTGGCCCGAGTACTACACACTCTTTTATCACACATAGTCTGCTTGATAACTGTCCTTTACCTGTTAGTTGTAAGAAAGATAGCCTGTTGTTAGAAACCCCGCTCGATGGTTCCTCGATGCTTCGAGAGGAGTGTCCGTCTTGTGTTCTATCTTTCTCGAGACACAGTATACAAGTCGATCTTATACCACTTGATATGCATGGATTCGATGTGATCCTTGGGATGGATACCTTATAGAAGTATAAGGTTGTGTTGGACTGTGGTTCCAAGCAGGCAATGTTTGATGATGACGGAGAGAAGTGGATCTTCCAAGGAGACAGGAAGATTCTTCCGACATGTTTAGTGTCAGCTTTGGTGGCAGGGAAGTTGATACGACAAGGTTGTAAGGCATTCTTAGCTCACGTTATGGATACCAAGGTGAAAGGTCCTAGCCTTGAGGAGGTTATGGTTGTCTGAGAGTTTGCGGATGTGTTTTTTGAAGAGTTCCCCGGTGTTCCCCCACCCCGAGAGATTGATTTTGAGATCAATCTGGTACCAAGAACGCATCCAGTTGCACAAACACCGTATAGGATGGCTCCAGCAGAGATGGAGGAGTTGAAGAAGCAATTACAGGAGTTGTTGGAGAAAGGTTTCATCCGACCGAGCACATCACTGTGGGGTGCTCCAGTCCTATTCGTGAAGAAGAAGGATGGATCGATGTGGTTGTGTATAGATTACCGACAGTTGAACAAAGTCACGATTAAGAACAAGTACCCATTGCTTAGGATAAACGATCTGTTTGATCAGTTGTGTGGCGCTACAATGTTCTCAAAGATCGATCTACGGTATGGATATCATCAGTTGAGGATTAAGGCGGATGACATACCAAAGTCAGCATTTAGGACGAGGTATGGTCACTTTGAGTTTGTGGTTATACCGTTTGGGCTAACTAATGCACCTGCTACTTTCATGGATCTGATGAAGAGGGTGTTCCGTCTGTTTCTAGATCAGTTTGTTGTAGTTTTCATAGATGACATCTTGATCTGTAGTCAGGACAGTCAAGAGCATGAACAACATCTTCGACAAGTTTTGACTCTTCTTCACCAACATCAGTTGTATGCCAAGTCAGTAAGTGTGAGTTTTGGTTGAATGAAGTGACTTTCTTGGGTCATGTGATATCTACAGAAGGAGTCAGAGTGGACCTCAAGAATGTGGAATCAGTGGCAGATTGGGAGCAACTAAAGACGCCGACCGAAGTTCATAGTTTTCTAGGTTTGGCAGGATACTACCGGAGGTTTATCAAGTACTTCAGTGCGATCGCGTTGCCGATGACAAAGTTGACCAGGAAGGATGCACCTTTTTCCTGGGATGATCATTTTCAGCAAGCTTTCCAAAGCTTGAAGGAGAAGTTGACTAGTGCTCCAGTGTTGGTGTTGCCAGGGCATGGGAAGGGCTATGTTGTTTTCTATGATGCTTCCAAGAAAGGCTTAGGTTGCGTGCTGATGTAGGAGGATCATGTGGTTTCTTTTGCTTCGCGACAACTTAAGAAACATGAGGAGAACTATCCGACACATGATTTGGAATTGGCAGCGGTGGTCCATGCGTTAAAGATTTGGAGGCACTATCTTTATGGGGAAGTGTTTCAGATCTTTACAGATCATAAGAATTTGAAGTACATCTTTTCGCAGAGTGAACTGAACATGCGACAACATCATTGGATGGAGCTAATCAATGATTATGATTGCACCATTGAGTATCATCTTGGTAAGGCAAATGTGGTAGCTAATGCGCTTAGCAGAAAGTCTTCTTCTCTTCTCACAAAGAAGGCATAGTTGAGTTCCTTGGTATGCCATAGGCGAGATATGTTTGTCTCCTTGCAGAAGATGAATGTGTAGTTGGAAGTTTCCTTGTTGGAAGGACTGTTGGCACAGATGCAAGTCAAGCCTACGCTGAGATAGCAGATCAAAGATGCACAACAGGTAGATGATACCGTGCAGTTGATCAGGTCAGAGCTCGGCAGTGAAAAGCGTGATGGGTTCCATGAGTCTGAGAATGGATTAGTTTGTTATCATAATAGGATGGTGGTCCCTGATACTGATGATCTGAGGAAGTTAGTGCTCGAGGAGGCACACACGCCGATGTATGCTATGTATCCAGGAGTCACCATGATGTATCGTAATTTGAAGGACATGTATTGGTGGTCTGGCTTGAAGAAGGATGTATCTGAGTTTGTGGCTAAGTGCGCAGTATGTCAGCAAGTTAAAGCTGAGCATCAGAAATCGGCAGGTATGTTGCAACCCATGCCGATACCACAATGGAAATGAGATCATATAACCATGGATTTCATAGTTGGTCTACCAAAGACAGCTAGGAATCATGATTCCATTTGGGTAATAGTGGACAAGCTAACAAAATCTGCTCATTTTATACCGGTAAAGATGACATATACAGTAGAGAAACTTGCTCAGGTGTATGTAGATGAGATAGTGCGTTTTCACAGTGTACCAGCAACAATAGTCTCTGACAGAGGTCCTCGGTTCATGAGTCATTTCTGGGAACAGTTGCACAAAGTGTTGGGAACGCAGTTAAGGTTCAATGCTACCTTCCACCCACAAACGGATGGACAGTCTGAAAGGACTATTCAGACTTTGGAGGATCTTCTCCGAGCTTGTGTTTTGTAGTTCCTAGGAAGTTGGGATGTGCATCTCAGTCTGATAGAGTTCTCTTACAATAATAGTTACCAGCGGAGCATTGACATGGCTCCTTATGAGGCTCTATATGGAAGGAAGTGCATATCCCCTTTATGCTGGTTTGAGTCTGGTGAACATCAACTTTTGGGTCCTGAGTTAGTGCAACAGACAACAGAAAATATCAGAGTGATATGACAACAATTGAAAATGGCACTGGACAGACGGAAGTCTTATGCAGACAATCACCAATGACATTTAGAGTTCCAGGTGGGAGACAAAGTGTATCTCAAGGTCTCACCTTGGAAAGGCGTGCTGAGGTTTGGCCGGAAAGGAAAACTGGCACCCAGGTATATGGGGCCATACCCGGTGATAGCACGTGTTGGCAAGGTAGCTTACAAGTTAGAGATGTCGCCAGAGTTGCGCAGGTTACATCCGGTGTTCCATGTCAGCATGTTGAAGAAAAGTCATCCAGACATAGGGATAGTGATACAGCCAGTTGAGGTTGAGCTTGATGAAGATGTGACCTATGTGGAAGGTCCAGTGACAATCCTTGATAGGAGGGTAAAGAGGTTGAAGAGGAAAGATCTGGTTCTTGTGAAAGTTCTTTGGCATCATTGTGGTATTGAAGAAGCCACGTGGGATCTTGAGGAAGAGATGAGATAGAAGTATCCCTCGCTTTTCTCTTCGGATTTTGGGGACGAAATCCCTTTGTAGAGGTGGCCACAAAACTAGAGGAAGAAGAAGAAGACTTCAAGAAGAGGATCAGACACCAACTTGCTCCACCAAGCTGTATCGGCTACCAAACACCCAAAGGGAAGGTGTATCATGCACCAAGGAAGAGAGGAGCAACAAAGAGCTAAAAGAGATCCTAAGGAAGTGGAAGGAGATGTATATATAGAAGAGGATGGAGGAGAAAACAAGGCAATGTGTCACCCACCTAGGGACACCTGTCCAAGGGCAATGCCACCTCCTTATCTCACCTTATACACATGTCCAAGGCTATTGCCACATGCAAGCACTATGCACCAAGTGTCCACTAGTGGTGACACAAACGAGGTCAAGGGGTCAAAGATGGTCCATGGTCGATACTCTCCACCTCCATTCCCGATACACCCCATTGGGCGACACCCCCATGGGCGACACAAAACCCTCCTGCCCGATATAAGGTTCAACTAGGCAAGGAAAGGCCCAAACAAGGGAAAACAAGGCCCAATAAAGCTCAACCAAGCCCAAGACAACTCAAGGCACAAGCCCAAACCTTCCTCTCAACTTAGAGGAAGCAAAGAGAGAGAAAAACATCTCTCAAGGTGGCAAACTTGCTCTTCAACCCTAACTTAGGTTACTTTGCAAGTAGCACCCCAACTCGCAACAACACAAGCAAACCCTAATCACCACTAATGGTGATTAGCAAGCAACCAAGCACAAGGCTTAAGCAAAACAAATAGGGTAAGCCCAAAACGGAGGTAAGGGTCCTTACAAACACAATCCTTATGACGTCATTGATGACCACCTAAAAAGATGTGGTGACCCACCAAATGAGACCAACATCCCAACGAGAGATATAACTCTCAACAATGGTGATAACACCCAGATTTAGGCATTTACGCTAAGAATTTATTTATGGTTTTGTGTCATTATAGCCTTAATATACCCAAAATAACTCTACATTCTTATCTTTTAGTAATTTATATCTTTTCATAAATAAAGTTGCTCAACTAGCCAATTTTGGAATTTGTAGGCACTAAACTTGTAATGACATCTATTCTCCAAGATTTCTCCCCAACACATAGTTTTTGCAGTAGCTAGACTTCCATCCGTCGCGACCACGACACCTGATGTGACTGAGATTCCCAACACAGCCATGCCAGGCTTGGCACGGTCGAGCTAAGGACAAGGGTCAGTTGCACTTGTCGTGACCACAACACCTGTTTCGCAACCACATCACCTGCCTCTACTACGACACCTAAAATTGCATGTATGAAAGGGGGTGGACTTAGAAGGAATCAAACTTTAAATTTATAACCCAAATCCTTCAAGGACCCCCAAAATTTATTACAGGGTCTAAGTAGACATACGGGATCAAACACAGGAATGTGGGGACGTTTAGGACGCTTAAAATCTTGCTCTTAAGTCAGTTAAACCAATCCAATAGTTGATAAAAGTATGGAACTAGAACTAGTCTAGCAAAACGTCATGAAGTAAAACAAAACAAAGAAAAGAAAAAAATAAAGTCTGTAGGATTCTACTAATCAGAGAGAAGGCTATGTAACTAGAAGTTGGGTAGTCTATGCACCGTTCTCAGGCGTAGACAACCCTCGAACACCCCAGCAAGAAACCTACATCCAAACATAGTACATATTGTGGTATATGTTCTTGTGGGGTCATCCCACTCGCTTTTGCACAATGTGACTAAAATCCATCAATGACATGAAACCTCTCTCGAGGATGATAAATCAACACCCTAGAATATTCTAGATACCCTCTCAGGTCTAGAATATTTTGAGATGCTAGGAACATGCTCGATCTAGGTAGAACCTAGTAGTGTTCCCACCCGTGCCGAGTGGGCCTGCTCGTGCCCAGGTTTATGGTTCTTCACAGATCGCCTTGAACCGCCTCTTTTCAGATTCTAATCCAAACACTTTCTCTTATATATTTCTATAATGAATCTCTCTATATAGGCAGAAATAGAAGTTCAAGTAAGAAAGAGATCAACAAAACTAACAATCATAACCATAAAGAGGAGATAGAATAGTAAACATACTAGATCTGGAATAAAACTACTTGCTTAAGGTAAAAGTACATAAACATACTGAAAACGGGCTACATAACCAAGAAGGATGTCAATTAGCCATGGACAAGCATAGTTGGCAACAAACAAAGATAGAAGAGCAACATTTGTATAAAAATAAAGGAGAACAATAGAAGAAAGGAGAAGAAGAGATTTAGCTCATAGAGGGGAGGTGGCTCTCGCTCCTTAGCCTCTGTATAGGCCGGATCTCGTCTTTGGGTCGTCCTCCCTGGTCTTCTAGACTCCTTGGCCTCCTTTCTCTTTGATTCCGCACCGAACAGTAGCTTGGTGGATGTATGGAGGTGGAAGATGGCTGGGAATGGTAGGATATAAGTGAATGGTGGTGGAAAATGACGGTGGATGAGAGAAAACTGAGTAGTCGGGCGTAGGATGAGCTATTAAGCCTTTTTGGGACTCGGAACTCTCCCATAGGGCTGTGGGAACCAAAAGAGGTGGAATCACCACGTGGAACCTCCAAATGTTCAGAACCTCTCTCCAGGTCATGAGGGGTGAGTATTTATAGGTGAAGACAGAATATGGTTGCAACACTTGCCTCGACCACTACCCTAGTCTCGGCCTGACCATGCCAGGCTGGATAGATGCCACAGTCGAGGTAGACTCCACGGTCAAGACAGATGCCATGATTGAGGCATACACCACGGTCGAGGCAGAATAGTCCCTTGTCCTTGGCCAGACCATGCCGAGCGTACTGGTCGCGATAGGTGTCGTGGTAGAGGCAGGTGTCATGGTCGAGGCAGGTGCCGCAGTCGCGATAGGTGCAGCTGACCTTTATCCTTTGCCCGACCATGTAAAGCATCTCGGTCACGTCAAGTGTCACGGTCCCGACGGATGGAAGTTTAGTTGCTGTAAAAACTGTGTTGGGGAGAAATCTTGGAGAATAGATGTCTTTATAGGTTCAGTGCCTACAAGTCTCAAAATTGGCTAGTTGAGCAACTTTATCTATGAAAAGATATAAATTACTAAAAGATAAGAATCTAGGGTTAATTTGGGAATGTTAAGGTTATAATGTCACAAAACCATAAATAAATACTTAACATAAATGCCTAAATCTGGGTGCTATCAACCACCCCAAGCTTAAACCTTTGCTTGTCCTCAAGCAAGACTGTGCTCAAACAACAAAAAGATAACATACAAATTAAGCTTGGCGATAAATGCTAAAGTTAAGTAAAATGGTTTACAACATTAATTCTCTTAACCCATGTCATTTCAGAACAAACCCCCACCAATCGAGCACAATCCTACTAAAATATGATCAAAGATCATCCAGGAAAGGTTAAGTGAATTCACTGCAACCCATCAGTACTTGTGGGGGTTTGAAACATAATTATACAACATTAGAGTATTGTCACATAGGTGATCTGGTGGGTGATGAGTAATGAACTATTATCATGTATTCATGTAGATCAATCAGGAACAACACACCTCCCACTTATTCAGGTCCTAAGAAGAAACAAAAGCAAAAAAGACTCTAATGACTTCTGAGGATCCCAATCTAGGTCAGGTTGGTCCATGTAACAAGTAACAGTCCTTGCAGTCTAAGCCAGTTGGCCCAGAGCAGTGAGACGGACTCCTTGTACTGTGCTTGAACCAACCCTACTACTGGGATGATCCCATAGGTCTCCTAGGGGTTCCTAGTGACTCTATAATGAGCCTTAGGGTGGCACTACCAGGCACGACATACCCGCATTCATGAGCACAGTTATACACTAATTGGGCACCATCCTCAACTCTCCTAAAATAGAAAACAATGTTCATTTATTCACACTCAGGCTTTTATTCTCTGCATTCTATTTTATAGGCTTGGATGAGAACTATTTTGATATTTTTGGGATTTTGTGGGCGGCCAAGCCTCTTTTGCATATTTTTAATTTTCATCTTTTTGACTCAATCTAAGGTGAGAGAGCATGAAGACCATCAAGGAAAAACACTTCAACTTGATTATAGCTCAAAACTCATCATTATCCGTTTGATACCTATATGAAAAGTTAGTAATTATGATTCAACGATCCTTAGAGTAGAGTCAAGTTTGTGAAAAATGCAGCTTGAAGTTTTGATCAAACTATAGCTCTTTCCAATGGTCCTATATCCTGAATTTGTCATTCACAACATAATCAAGGGAATAATGTTTTAATCTATAAAAAAGGTGCATAACCTTAGATTTTATCACCAAACTTAAGGAAATAGTCAATGAGCAATTCAAGCAAAAAGATCAAGAAGTTTAAGATGAAAATTGTGCTTTTAGGCATAAAGTTGAGCATTTAGTTCTAAGATTTACATTGCACAACCTTAATTGCAAAGATACAAATTACAAAACCAAGTTCTACAAAATAGTAAAGCTAGTCTAAAGCATATATAAATTTCAAAATTTATGCCTAAATGCAGGAAGTAAACATGCATGCATGAAGAATGAAGAGACAGAAGGGCGAATAGCCTACCACCCCAAGCTTAAAACTTTTCTCGTCCACGAGCAATCCTTGAACTTGAGATAGTAGGGAAGGAATGCATGGATATTTAGGAAAGACATTTATTAAAGTCCTACTATGATGCATGTATGCAAGGATATGTAAAAGTAGTTAGAGGAAAGAAACTATATAAGCAAGAACATGAAAAACAAAATTTATTTTAACAAAAAGAGTAAAGAAAGGAGTAATAGAAAA
Organism: Alisma plantago-aquatica; assembly: GCA_963693085.1. Lineage (NCBI taxonomy): Eukaryota > Viridiplantae > Streptophyta > Magnoliopsida > Alismatales > Alismataceae > Alisma > Alisma plantago-aquatica. The sequence goes on along the minus strand of OY856409.1, from coordinate 1,124,329,271 downwards.
AGGGAGTGGCTGCCCCACGATACTGACACTGGGATCCCAAATCCTAAGTTTTGGTACCAGTGTTACTTGTGTCTTTTCGATGGGGTCCACCATGTAGGATAACAAGAGGTGGAGATCTGGGCCCGTCTGAGTATGAGGTATATGAATAGAATATGATGACTTAGTGAATTCATCCTTGTTCCTAAACTGTCTTGAACTGCACTGAAATGAATTCTTCAGTAAATCATCTTCAAGGTACCTTCAAAGATATGAACTCGAACAGGAAGGCCCTAGGATGTCGACACATGATGGGATAGAGAGGAGATGCTGAAAGTCTTTTTGAGGACTCCTCTCTTCTCTCTCCATCTCCAATCTTGAGGCTGGACACTCAGATAAATTTTATATACAATTTGAGTCATCCAATCATCTTCTGAACGAGAAGTGTCCCTCCAACTCGTTGCCGTCAATATACTCACTGCTCCAATCTAAGCAGTTGTCATCATCATACTCCTCAAACAAGTTATTCCAAACCATAGTATGCATGCTGGTGGAAGCTAAGTGACAAGTCTCAATGTGGGAGGTATCACCTTGGTCTAGGATAAAGGTTGGTTCAGGCTGCTCAAACTCTCCCCCACATTGTGAGGTCATTTGGTCGCCCTGAGGGGAACAAAAGTAATCATCATCATCATAAAACCATTCATGTTGGTGGCTTGTAGATCCCATTATTTGATCAACTGAATCATCTGGATGAAATGAAGACTTCCCCTATATTGGTGGTCCTTCACAGAAAAATCTCAGTGAATCCAGTTTATGATCTGAATAGGATGGTAGGGCAAACTCCACTTCAGTCCCAATGGAATGGTTTTGATGATTGTAATCTTCATGATTGTGTGATGGCATTTGCAATTGAATGGAAGCTAAATCGATGAGCTCTTGAAGCCTCCTATCTTGTTTAACATCTTATTCAAACTCTATCTTAGTTTAGTAGAATCTAACAAAATCTGTTTTGTTTTACTTCATAAAAATCTGCTAGACTAGTTCTATCTCTATACTTTTATGGACTATTGAATTGGCTTATTTGACTTAAGAGAGAGATATTAAGTGTCCTAAATGTCCCCATGTCCCTGTGTTCGACCCCATAATAAAGTTGCGGGGATCCTTGAAGGTTTCAGGTTATAAATTTAAAGTTTGATCCTTTTGAGTCTGCCTCCTTTCAGACGTGTGATTTAGGCTTATCAAACAGTTATTGATTACAATAGGTAATATTATTATTAAATAGATTAATAGAATTAGGCAAGCTAAACAGGTAGGCATATCAACATGCATAATAAGATATATATAGAGGAATAGATAAAACTATCATTTACTAAGCAGTTGACTTATCCTATTGCATTATATAATAGCTAGTAGTATAAGAAACAACGCTAGGATTATCAACCAATTTGAATTGTGTTTAAAACCTAAATATATTTACTACACAATTGAATTTCATCTTTTATTCAGCCTTGGGGAGTCTGAGGTATACCACTCAAATTCCAACTGGTAATCGCTTGGTTGCAATCAGTTTTGTACAAGATCTAGGAGAGCCGTAATCCTAAGATCTCACCCCTTGGTCAGGACGAGTCAACTACAGTGATACATCAGTCAAACTGCAAACCAGCCTAGTTTGCCCTTAGTATATAATTCACACCACTAGTAACCAGGGTATACAAATCTGTGTCATCCAAGGTACAACCACATCTGACTCCAACACATCACAGATATACCAGTATCAACTATTCTTAAACCAAGGCATGACCATATGCATCCTCCAAACCTTGAGATCAAGATGACAAGGACATACAATCACTTGCACCCGCACATACTCAAAGGTTATGTATGCGACACAAAGCATCCCTTAGGAATACTTGTTCCCCCATCCAACAAGTCCTGGCACTGAAATGGTTCTACAACATAGGGCACACCATGATTAGGATTTCACTTTATTAATTAATACCAATTGATTTGAGTTAAGGCTGCATTAATCAAGTTACATGCAACCCTTAAAGGAGATCTACAAAAATGTGGTATGTTGCAACTTCAGAAGATGTAAAACATATGAAATATAATTCTTATCACATCATCACATGATACCGAACCTTGTCTCACCATGAAGATGATGCACACCTCCATAAGTCTCAACAATGCCCAAAGGTCATTAAGACCATCACATCATTCCCTGTAAGAACATCGTTATTTTTCCATGCCTTATGAAGGCTCATACCACCATCAACATACATGTGACATATAAGTTCGGCATAATATTGCATCTAAGAGCTTATAATGTTCATATGGAAACATATTAGGGTTTAAAAAACATTCACAGAGGGTATTGTTCATCATGCCAATCATACAAGGAAGCTAAGTGCAAAATACAATCATTACCAATTTGTATTAGGGTTAGGTTCAACAAGATGAGTTGACTCAATGGTATAGAACAACACTAAAGGATAAGCCGTAATTCTTACCATTGTCATTGGGTCATGAATTCATTAGGTTAAACATCACCATATGATTTCATACAACCAAACTCATGACCCATACTCATAGCACCACAAAACCCATCAACCATAAACTAGGAAGTCATAGCAACCACATAGACAAAACATTCTCATCAAACACATAGGTTAGGAACCTCATCGACCACTAGGGTTAGAGGACATAGAAACCATTAGGGTTAGCTATTTTAGTGACCACTAGGGTTATCTATATTAGAGGTCACTAGGGTCAGATGTCTTAGTGACAACATAGGATTGGAAAATATTGGTGACCACTAGGGTTAGTATTCTCATCGACCGCTAGGATTTGGATACTCATCAACTGCTAGGGTTAGGGTTCCCATCGACCACTAGTGTTAGAACACCTTGACAACCACTAGGGTTAAGATCCTTAGCGACAACCAAGAGTCCAAAATGTTCATCAACCACTAAGGATCCAAAACATAGAGACCACTATAGATTAAAAACTTGGTGACCATCATGAGGTACAAAACTTCATCGACCACATAAGGGTAAAATCTTGGTGACCACTCATGGTGTCAATCTTGGTGACCATCGTAGAAATCAAATCCCATCAAAATCATAGAGTGAAAACTTTGAGACCACATAGAATTACACACATGTGCAAGATCTAGGGTTTCTATCTTTAAGGAAGAAACATACATCAGGTTTATAGGTACATAAAGATGGATTATATACTCAATCTCTATGATCTAAGATGAACCCTAGGAAAAGATATCACTTTTCTACTTGGGACAACGTTTTAGAGAAAGATCATATGCATGAAAGGTAAGTGTAAGAAATTATAAAGGAGAAAGTTATATAACTCACCTTGGAGAAGATGAATAAACTCTAAACATCAAGCTAGCTCAAGGATGGAAGGTAGAAACCCTAGATTGATAACTCCACTTAGCCCAACTATATCCTCCCTAAAAAGAAAGCAAACCCTAGGTAAAGGAAGCAATAAAGAGGTGTTCTTCAACCACCAATTCAAGCTCCAACATGGATCCTACCAAGCAGAAGAGAGAGGAAGGTAGGAAAGTAAAGAAAATCAAGTAAAATAAGGATATCTCACTTACTATGACCAAGAAGCAAAGCGAGGAAGCATCAAACAACCTCCACTAGGGTAGATCCAAACCCTAGGTTCACATGCAAGATAGATCAACCACCTTCTTCAACCTTGGATCCTCCTTCTCCACCAAGCAAAAGGGGACAAGATCCAAGCACAAGGAAGAATAGAGAGAGAGCTAGAGTGTGTAAAGAATTTGCTTGTATTCAAGGAGGGAGGTATATAAGGTTTAGGGTGAGAGAGGAAGGAAAGGGGAGGTGTCTAGCCATGCATGCCATGTGCCCCAGGTTAAAACATATCGTCCATGAAAGCATATCATCCAGGCAACCAGATGGACACAAAAACGAATGACCACAAAAAGAAAACTTAGTGACCAAGTGGCATCCAAAAACCAATTGACCACAACACAAGAAAAGTTGGCGACTAAGGTGGTCAGAAAAACTAAGCAACCACCAACCCTAGAAGTGTTGGAAACCAAGATGAGTTAAAATTCTCATTAAACTCCAAACCTAGGTGGACACATAAACCTTGGAGACCACCAACCCTAGGTGTCTCAACACTCAAGGTCAACCCTAGGGTTAGAGCATCTATGAGAGCAAACCCTAAGTCAAACACAAAACTAGATGACACCACTCAAACCAAGGTGTAACAAGGCACCCCAAAGCACAAATAACTCAAGAATGATATGAAAATATGTGAGGCACAACAAACATGTGACAAATTGAAATAAACCCTAAATATGGGTAAATTTCATAAAAGTCCAAAACAAGCACATCTATGCATAACTTGCTCAAACAATGTCCAAACTAGACCAAACTTGAAACTTAAGCTTGTCACATAACATAAAAGCACATTTTAGGGTTATATTAAGGTTCTAAGCATGTAATTATGATAAAAAAGCATGTTCAACCATAAAGCAAGGCCAGGGGTCTTACAACCATAAACCCCTAACAAGGATCTAACCCCAAAATGCTATGTGAACAAGGATGAGTACTTAATAGAAATCTCATCCTCTAACTCGCACGGTGATTACTCCACACCTCTATGAGGCTAAAACACCTTCAGTAAGGATATGTCCTTCTTCCTCATATTCTTCACTCTCCTATCCAGAATCGACACAGGACCCTCAACATACATGTCCTCTTCCAACTCAACCTCTATGTAACATCCCTGACCTGTGTTATGTTTAACCCTAAATGTTTTGTTTAATGAAGTTGATTATATGCTCTCTCTTATCTCTATAAAGGCTCAAGTGGAACTTATATTTCAAATTTAGTCCCTTTTGAATAATGTTGAAACAATGTTTTGTCAGTTTTGGACTAAAGTGCAATTTACACAAGTTGAGGGGTTAACTTGCAAATTGTACATGATAAAATGTTCCTCATGTGTTGAAGCATCATGGGAATGAGTATGATGTAGAAGTATGTCTTCTACAAGCCTGAATAACAAGAAAGAGCATGTTGAGCAATGTTATGCATTAAAAACCTAGTTTTGGTGTAATGTGCAATTTACCCAAAATCTAGGATTCAATATGCAAAATACCACTTCTAGAGGGTCCCTCATTATTCTTGACATCAGGTAGAGAAAATAATTTGAGAGGGTCGCCTCATTTGAATCATTTTGAAGAAGAGAGAATCTTGATATTAAAATAATCAAGATTTATGCATAATCGAAACCCTAATCCAATTTAATGCAAAAATAATTATATTAATTGGATTGCCCTTCAACCAAAACTATAATGGTTGATTTTGTTTATGTGTGGACTACCATTTGACTTGAAAAGGCATGAAGATATCCAAAGGAAGTGGATAACTCACTCACATTATTATAAGAAAAGGTAATATCCACTCACTTATGGATATTATTATTATATGATTGAAGGTGCTTAGTTTATTTTCCTTTAAAACGTGGATAATTGAGAAGAATAAGAGGAAAAGAAGATAGCCTTGTCCCTAATGAATAAAAGGGGGCTTATGGAAAGAAAGTTGAGGAGATAATTTCTACTTTCTCTCTCTTAAATGAATTTTCAATAAAATTCATATATAAGCTCCTTTATGTTTCAGGTGAAGGGATAATTTCGAAACCCCTTTCATTTATTTCTTGTAAAAACGACCCAGGGAGCTGTAGGTAATAGGAGGACGACCCCCAACCTTTTGGTAAGCTTCTTGACCTTCATCCACCTTGATTCCATGGTGGAAATCGAAAAATCAATGCATGAATTCTTCATATCTCGATCCCCTCTTCAATTCTAACCATTCCTTTTCACTCAAAGCTTGAAGACGAGCCTTGGGATAGTGAAAGGAGTTTCATCCACCATTTTTGACGTGAGCTTGAAGCTTTGGAGCTCAATTGAAGGCGGGTTTTATAACTTGAACCCTTATTATTGTTATTGCATTCAGTTCCTTATCAATTGATAATTCTTTCTTCATTCCCAAAATTTTATTTGGTTGATTGATGCAATCACCATGAAAATCACAAAAAGTTTCGTGGGTTTGGAGCTTGATGATGATGATATCATCCTAAGCACACACCTCAAAAATATCATAGGCAAACGGTTTCAATTGTTGGACCAAATAGTTTCAATGAGTTGGTCCAAACAGTTTCACCAAACCGTTTGGAGACCAAACGGTTTGCAAACCATTTGGAGGTTTGAACCCCAAACCGCATGAGAGTGTTGACCGTTGGATGTGTTGACCGTTTGAGGTTAGACCCTAGAAAATGTTGGATGATGATCCAAGGTTTCCAATTGATTGATTCAATATAAAGACAAACCTCCAAGAGGAAACCCTAATCGGGTTAAGTTCTGATTTTCAATTTGGTTAATTGAGATTTTTGGGTTGACTAACCCAAACGGTCTCAAGACCATTTGGTGGTCACCCAAATGGTCTCAAGACCATTTGGAGGTCAACCAAGACCGTTTGGAAGTTTTTTTGAGGAAGTATGTTTGGATGGTTGAAGATCCAATGATATTACATTGAAATACAATCAATAGCTTAATTGATGATTGGTTCAATGATGCAAACCCTAATTGAATTCCATAGATTTTAATGATGGATTGGGAAAATGGTCTCAAGACTGTTTGGAGGTCATCCAAACGACCTCAAGATCGTTTGAGGTCAGGTCATGACATAGCTAAGTGGTTATTCAATGATTGTAATTGAATTAGTTCCACAATGTCAACCATTGATGGTTCCTCGATTTCAAAACCCTAAGTGATGGTTTCTTGATTATAAACCCTAGTTCAATTGGGTTCAAAACCTTAATTGAAGGTCCAATTGAAGGGTGATTCAATGGTTAAATTGAAGAATAAATCAGTGATCCAATTAATAGATGGTTCAATGATTGAAACCCTAAATTGACTAAGTGATTGGAAGGCCCTTTTGGTCTTTTCGGTTATGAGAAAGTTTGGACCAAACGGTCTTAAGACCGTTTGAGTCCAAACGGTCTCAAGACCATTTGGGATCAAACGGTCTCAAGACACATTGGGACCAAACAGTCTCAAACCGTTTGGAGACCCAATTTCATTCAGTTTCAAATGTGTTGTCTAAACGGTTTCAAGCACTAATTTTGTTAAATGGTTTCAAACCATTTGAACTTAAGTGACCAAGACCGTTTGGGGTCTAAGTGACCAAGACTTTTGAGGTTCAAATTGGTTAAACCATTTGGACACCTAATATGATTAAAGGTCAGTTAGCTACTTGATTGATAATGATGTAGTCTAATGGTGATCATAATGATTAACCCTAAACTGTGTGTACTTAAATGAAGAGCTGACCTAGGTCAATCTTGGGGTACTTGACATCCTAGAGAGGATGAGAGAGAGAGAGGAATGCTTATATAATTAATCCCTAATTCTCTCATTATGAATAAATATGTAATTAGGTTTTGATCCATAATAATGAGATCATGAAACCCTTATTGAAAAGATTAATGAGCCTTGACCCTAAAATTAGGGCAAAGCTATGTGAAACCCTAAAATTAGGGCAAAGCTAGGTGAAACCCTAATTGAGGGAGATGTCAAGTGAAATCCTAATTTCAGGTAATACTAAGTGAAACCCTGATAAAGAAGGATGTTATGTGAAACTCTAATGAAGAGTGATATGAGGTGAAATACATATTTATGGGAGATGCTATGTGAACCTTAATTTATAAACATGGAAAATCCTATTCCTAACAATGGAATAGTGATTAATATATTGACAAGTGTAACATCTGAAGAGGTTGATAATGGATATCTTTATATCAATAGTTCCTAACTCAAAGATGAGTCCATATCATTAACAATGATTGTATTTTCTAAATACAGTGGCTTGTGACCAACACATTACATGATGAATGTGATGAACTGGTGTATAAGGTATTAGGATGGGAAATACCCTAATACAAGATAAGTGGATGAACTCAAATAAGATAAAGGTTATGAGGGAAGTGATACATCAAAGTATGATAAATATCACATCCAACACCTCAATATTGATATACCTTGATGTGTTTTAAATCCAATATATTTGGATGAGTGACACATGAAGTGTGACATGTTAGTTGTTTCCTTGAGATGTAATGCACTTTGATAAGTGTAGGATAACATGCCTTATGAAAAGGTTAATCCAAACCAATTAACTTTCATGCAATCATATATATTCTGATAAAGATGAGAGAGAAACTTATACTTTGTGTTGATAATTCATTTGATGATGAATGATGAGAATACATAAGTATGATTGAATACTTATGTTATCCATATTGATTCCTAGCTGTGTGAAGCAATGAAATATGACTTAACCATTAATAACATGATGTTGAGAACCTATATGGTTATTTATGGAAAACCCTAATCCAGGGTGATGTTATGTAATGTTACAGTAAACCCTAAGTTGGGTAAAAGGACATGATGAACCCTAATCTGATGTGAATAGTGCATCGTAACCTTCAATTAGGTAATGAGATATAATAAACCATAATATAGGGTAATGCTATATGAAACCCTAATACAAGGTGATGCTATGTGAAGTCCTAACACATAGTAATCCTATGTGAAGCTCAAATACAGATTGATGAGTTATGAATGTAATAAGAAAACCCTTGTATTTCATGGTATTGATATATAATTTTTATCATGAGTATTAATCGTACAAGAATGTTGAGATAATGAGCATAGCCAGGTATGGGCTAAGATGCTCTGTATAATGAAAATGTTTTATAGGCTTTATAAGCCTTCATATGCCTTAATGCTTAGTGATCGCTTGAGAAATATTAGTTGGCATTAAACTGCTCAGTGTAGTGGATAAATGTTATACATGTGCTTCACATTCCTTATTGGATAAGTGATATGATGCTCTATCAGGTTATAGTTGGAAGGCTTCAGACCAGATTAATGTTCTAATATGTTAAATAATGAATTAACTACTGTTAAGCAATTATGATTCTTTTGTTCAGTTTTATCTTAATAAACTGCAATAACAATGTTTCTAGAGGAGAGTTATATCTCTCGCTGGGGCAATTTTACAATTGTCTCACCCCTGTGGGAACCACATTTTTAGGTGGACGCAGACGAGGATGCAGGAATCCTTCAAAAGGTGAAGGACAGTAGCAGCAGGGACAGCAGTGAAGTCTCAGGTGGAGACACTGGCTGATATGCCTTGTATAGATGTACATAGAGTCCTATGTGTCATCTCTGTACTCTCAGGTCCTCGGAGTAGTAGTTAGTACTTTCGAGATTTTGGCTCAGTGCCTCGAGATTTTATACTTCCTATATTTAGTTTAACAGGGCAGTTGATGCTTGTAATTCTCAGGAAAGATGATGCGGGACATGTATTTGTAAACTAGTATGTAATCAATTTTCTTCAGTTCTTTGTGAAAGAATTTTCCTATGTGTGGACCTTTCTGTAAAATGGTTTTAATTTTTAGTGATTTTTTGTAATCTGCTGCTTAGTGATCGCTTCCTCTTAGTTAATAACGTTTTATGCGAATGATGCATCACACTCTACTTGATGCAATATCTGTTATGTATCAGGGTGACACTTCCTTAACATGGAGACATGGAAGACATTATGCAACATGTGCAACTCTGGCGGTAACTTTTACTTGTACACCACCTTCCAAACACGTGCCAAGATAGGGTATGGTCCAGAAAACTAGGAGCCAACTTACCCTTCTTACCAAATCTCAAAACACCCTTCCAAGGGGAAACCTTTAGGAAACCCAATCTCCAACTTGGAACTCCAATAGTCTGCATCAATTATCAACATAAGACCTCTATCTTCTTCGGGCTTCCTTCAACTACTACTGTATTACTTTGATCTTTTCTATAGTCTGCTCTCATGACCCACAATCTGATCCTCACATGCCTCATACCAACAAAGAGGTGACCGACAATGCCTTCTGTATAAAGCTTCATACAGTGCCATATCTATACTTCTCTGATAATTGTTGTTGTAAGAGAACTTTATCAAACTCAGATGTACATCCCAACTGCCTAGAAAATACAAGACACAAGCTCTCAATAGATCCTCCAATATTTGAATGGTCTCTCTGACTGATCATCTATCTACAGGTGGAAAGTCGTGCTAAGACACAACTGTGTCCCCATAGATGCAAGGAGATGCTCCCAAGAATGACTCGTAAAATGTGGACCTTTGTCAAATACTATAGTAACTGGAATACCATGAAGGCGAACTATCTTGTCAACATATATCTTCTCCAACTTCTCTGATGTATACGTCATCTTGACTGGAAGGAAGTGAGGTGACTTGGTCAACCTATCCACTATCACCCAAGTGGAATCATGACCATTGGCTGTCCTAGCAAGACCAACCATAAAGTCTATGGTAATATGATCCCATTTACACTATGGTATCAGCAAAGATTCCTACATGATTCTAATGCTTTGCCTTGACCTACTCACAAGATGGACACATAGCAATGAACCCTGACACATCATACTTTAGACCTAGTCACCATAGTACAAATCCTTTAGATTATGGTACATCTTTGTACTACTAGGATGCATCGCGTACATTGAGGAATGATCTTCCTAAAGTACCATCTTCCTTAGTCCCTCTACATCTAGAAGTACTATCTTGTTGTGACAAATTGTCCCATCATCTGACTCATGGAAGCCATCATACGTCTTGCTAACAAACTTTGACCTGATGTTTTGTATCACAATATCATCTTCTATACCTAGGTAGGCTTTACCTGCAACTGTGCTAGAAACCCTTCCAACAGAGATACTTCCAACTATACATTCATATGGTGAAGAGATATCAACATATCCCACTTGTGGCACACCATGGAGTGCAACTATGCCTTGTTTGCAGATGAGGACAAAGATAATTTCATGCTTAATGCATCATCCACCACATTCAACTTTCCTAGAAGGTAGTCTATCGTGCAGTCATAGTCTTTGATAATCTCCAGCCATCTCCTCTACCTCATGTTCAACTCCTGCTTTGAGAAGATGTACTGAATGTTCTTATGGTCGGTAAAGATCTGACACTTCTCTTCGTTCAGATAGTGCCTCCAAATCTTCAAGGCATGGACCAATATTACTAGCTCGAGATCATGTGTCAGTTAGTTCTCCTCATGTTTATTAACCTATTATGAAGCAAAATAAATTACGTTCTTGTCTTGCATCAACACACATCTCAAATTGTTTTTCAAAGTATCACAGAAGATGATGAGACCTTTCCCTTTCTCTAGCATCACTAACACTGGGGAACTGGTCAACTTCTCCTTCAATAACTACAAAGAACAGCGGCATTTGTCATCCCAAACAAAAGGAACACCTTTCCTAGTCAGCTTTGTTAGGGGTAACACTATAATAGTGAAATTCTTGATGAATCTCCTATAGTAACCTGCCAACCTAGGAAACTCCAGACCTCCGTCAATGTCTGTCTATGGAGTATATCAAGATGTCATATATGAACACAACCATGAACTGATCTAGATATGGTCTAAACAACCTATTCATCTAGCCCATGAAAGCTTCTAGCACGTTGGTTAACCCAAACGACATAACCACAAACTCATAATTACCATACCTAGTCCTAAAAGTAGTCTTAGGTATGTCATCAACAACTGATTAAACTGATCACCAATCCTCAACAACATATACTTGTTCTTTATAGTGACCTTGTTTAACTATCAATAATCTATACAAAGCCTCATGGAACCATCCTTCTTCTTCACAAACAGCATAGGATCACCCCAAGGGGAAGTGCTTCATGATGAAACCTTCTCCAACAACTCTTCCAACTGTTTCATCAACTCTTGCATTTCTATTGGTGCCATCCTGTAAGGTGACTGGGCTATGGGTTGAGTTTGAGGAACAAGTTTGATCTCAAAATCAATCTCTCTAGGAGGGGGAACACCACAAAACACTTTGGAAACACATCTTCAAGCTCTCACACTATCATCACCTCATGGATACTAGGACCTCTCCTCTTGGTATCCAAAACATGTTCCAAGAAAGCATCACAACCATGTATCATCCACCTCTCTGCTATCATACCCTACACCAAACATGTAGGAAGAATTTTTCTATCTCCTTGGAAGACCCACAAAACATATCCATCATAGAACACCGCCACCTTGGATCTACAGTCCAAAAAAACCTTGTACTTCTCCAAGGTATCCATCCCTAGGATGACATCAAATCCATACATATCAAGTGACATCAAATCCACTTGAATACTACATCCTGAGAAAGAAAGAATGCAAGATGAACACACCTTCTACAACTCGACAGAATCAACTAAAGGGTTTCCTAGCCGAAGACTATTAGATCTACTACAAAGAGGAATATTAAAACTACTTATCACCTCTCAGGCGATAAAATAGTGTGTCACGTCCAAATCAACTAAAATAGATACAAATGAAGAAGTAGATAAGTCAAAATGAAAAAGTTCCATCTGACCTATCACAACTCGTGGATTAACAACTCCCTCTGACATACTCATAGCATGGAATCTAGCTGTCACCTATTGTCATCCATGTCCTCTACCAGCTGGCCCAGAAGATCCTACCTACAATGCCTGACTGTGTCCTCTACCACCACCACTACTATACTGTTGCTGCTGTAAACCTTGCTGATTCTGCCTCGGCTCCAGTGTCACTTCCTGACCTTCATAGGGCACAACAACTTTGTATGCTCGACCTTCCCACACTTGTAACAAGTCATGGTATCATACTACATCCTAGACGACCCTGTCATTGACACAGACATTGCATTGTGTGCTCTTGCTGGTAGAAAGTTGTGACCTCTGCCCTTGCTCGGGGGTCACTTAGACAGTGGACATGATCTCATCTCGGAGAAGGTAGACCTCTATTGCAACTATGGTGATGAAAACCTCAACTTCTTAAAGCCTCCAGATGACTACTTTTGAAACTAATCTGGTCTCTTCTTAGCATTGGCTTAACACTTCTCGATAGTAAACCTAACAATCCTCCTTACTCACTCCACAAAGGTAGAGAACCTCTCTTTATTCTCCAAAGCAGACACCATCGTAGTCAGCTTCATGCTTAAGCCCTTCTCAAACCTGTGGATCCTCTCCTTCTCTGTTGGTTCCATATGAGGACAGAATCTCAAAAACTCCATAAACTTCAACTCATAATCATTGATGGACATATATCCTTGCCATAGCTTCTCAAACTAAGATATTTTCTCATCTAGGTACGTCTCCAAGAAGTAGCAACTCATGAACTCCCGCTCTTCCCATCCAATCACAACTCCCACTCTCTTCTCCTCCTCTATGACCCACTAGTGGCCAACACTGCCCTTCAACAGGTAAACAACATGCTTCACCCTATCCTCTTTCCGGATGCTGAGGATCTTAAAAGCTTTTTGAGATCTATCAACCACATATCTGCATCAACCGGGTCTATCGTACCCACGTACTCGATTGCACCCGCATGTCTCAACCGCTCGAACATTGTGGGCTCCGATCTCTAAACCACGATATAAACACGATTTAAATGTAGCGGAAGCGATTCGATTAATAGCGGAAAACAAAAATCACGGGAAATTAAAACTTTTCGAGATAAGAGCTTGAATCCATGAAAACTTCTTTCATAAAAGGAGATAAATTGTTTACATCTCTGATAATTACTTCTTGAGTAATTATATACAACATGATACAAAATCTCAAGAACTCAGAACCAAAATCTCAGACCGAAAGACTCCAAGGACCTGAGAGTACAGAGAACACATAGGACTGACTATCTAACTATACAACTCAGCAGTCTGAATCTCCACCTGAGATTTACTGCTGCTCGTGGTGCTGCTGCTGCTGATACTGACCACCTGCAGACTGATTCCTTCGTCCTCGACGACCACCTAAAAAGGTTGAAATCTACGGGGTGAGACAATTTTAAATAATTGTCCCAGCGAGAGTTATAACTCTCCACTAGAAGCTTTATTATAGCATATCAAGAACATCATAAGCAATAAAATCTTTAAGGTAATCAACAACAGATAGTTATCAATTTAGAACAACAACATTTAAGGAATATGAAGAACATGTATACTAAGTAATGTATCTTCAACCAATGTATCTCGTAGTTCAACCTAAGCAGATATCCTACGTGGTTGATTATGTTTTACAAACATCATTATGCCCTACGGAGATGAGGTATACCGCTCATACTCCAACCGATCACTATTAAGTCGCATCGGTATCATACATAGGTCATCAAAAGAGTTGGATTCTTATGACCTCATCTTCCTCAGTCAGTAAGAGGATTGCTTGCAGGACATCTTGTGTCTCTGCTGTTATAGCTTACCAGGGTAATCTGGTCCTTCGCTATTTTAGAGTTACAGTGGCGTTCTGTACTCTCTTCGTCATCGGAAGATTTCTTGTTTATCTCTCACCGATACGGTATTTGTGTTTTCCTTGAGAGATTCGTGGTACATCTCTTGGTTGGGATTTGTAGTGAAGGATTGATAGAATATGATACATCTACATCAATTCCTACACTAGGATGTAAGGATTTACGCATCCATCTCCCCCACATACTGAAAAGTATGTGTTCCAGGAGTTCCCTTAGGAAAACCTGTTTCACCATCATTTGGTCTCTGACAATGATGGATCTATGATCAGGGCTCTACATGGAATGATTATACTTGATTAGTTAGGTACATTTCAGTGGTCTTTTAACATCATACATGTTCTCAAACATTAATCATTAGAACAACAGCTATGAAAGAAGAATACTAAATGTAACAGGCCTAACTCTCATCAATTATCATTTCCCAATACTCTCATCACAAGTCATCTCTTAAAGCATGACCTTGATGGTATTCATGGCTCTCACAACCTATCAATCTCATAAGATTCTATTAACAAGGCATCAGGATAAATCACTATTCATAAAGCTAACAACATGTTTTCAATGAATATAGTATCATCATCCATACCTGGATATGATCATCCTCATATAGGAACCTGCATGGTTAAATCAACTGATAACAATAAATAACTTATTTAAAGAAGTTGTATCTCCCTACTCATACAAGAGCTAGGTTTCCCTGATTTTCACCAATTAGGGTTTACTATTCACATTACATGTCATCACCCTAGAATTAGGGTTTACTATTCACATTATGGTGAATTGAGCTTCCAGCATCATTATGTATGACATGATTACCATTAATGACCTCAATTTAGGTTAAGGATCATAAATTTATCATAATTAGGGTTTCCATGATCTCACATAGGTGGATCATACCCTAATCATGTACTTTCATATGCATTGAAGGTACATTACTTGGATTTCCTTCATAATTGGGATCTTCTCTCTCCTCTTGCCCATAGATGGTGATTACATCACTCTGATTTAAGTTAGGTCAAGTCAACATTGATAAACATAAGTCAAGTCATCACCATTACACCCATTAGGGTTTGCATGATCAAGGGGAGTTACCTACTTGAATCCATAAAGGGTATTTTGGTAAAGTTCACCATTGATCATAACATGGTTTAATCTACTAATCACTTGACCCTTAATGTCTCTAGATATCATTAGGGTTTAAGTTGATCAACCATGAAACCATCTAAGCCTTCAAGGCATTAGGCAGACTTATCCTTAAAAGTCCCCAATAGGTTTCACACCTTCAACCTTCAAACGATCCTGAGATCGTTTAAGGTTGTAGACCGTTTAGCTTTGGTTGACTTCAATACCGCATGACACTCAAGACCGTTTACCCTTAAATGATCTTGAGGTCGTTTGCCCAAGATGGGGTGAAGACCGTTTAGTCATAGTTTGACTTCTGAAGTCATTTGAGCTCATTCGGACCTGAAGTCGTTTGAACTCATTCGGTCCCGAAGTCGTATGAACTCATTCAGTCCTGAAGTCGTATGAACTCATTCGGTCCTGAAGTCGTATGAACTCATTCGGTCCTAAAGTCGTATGAACTCATTCGGTCCTGAAGTCGTATGAACTCATTCGGTCCTGAAGTCGTATGAACTCATTCGGTCCTGAAGTCGTATGGCCCTAAAAGCTCAAGATCGCATGGACCTCCAAGGTGATTCAAAGGGTAAACTCGATTAGGGTTTCCTATGTTGAAGCCTTCAATTGGTCTCAAGCTTGCTAACCACTTATCAATTGAGACAATTAGGGTTAGCCTTAACCAATTGGTCACTCAATTGATCCTCAATTGATATCCAATTAGGGTTGGAGTTGGTTCAATTAAGGTCTATAAACATTCAACCATCAACACTCAACAATGTGAATCAAATCGAAGTTGATCCCATCAATTGACCTCCAATAGGGCTCAAACTTGGTCCAAACGGTCTTGGGATCGTTTGGATAACCTCCAAACAGTCTTGAGACCGTTTGCCCAAGAATTCATCTAAATCTAAGTTGATTTGATAGGGGTTGAACCTTAATCAAGTCACAAATCAGCAATTTGATTATTTCAATAACCCACTATAATTGGGCCCTCAATAGATCAAATTACCTTAACCCTAGACCTCCAAACGGTCTTGGGTTGACACCAAACGGTCTTGAGACCGTTTTCCCATCCATCCTTTGGACTCTAGTGAAAATTCATCAAGGTTTGATCTATTGAGTTGATCATCACATCAATACTTAATTGCAATATGATTTGGTACCTTTGGACCTTCAATTGGTCAACTATACTTGACCCCAGACCTCTAAACGGTCTTGGGTGATCCCCAAACGGTCTTGAGACCGTTTGGATGATTCCCCAAACGGTCTTGAGACCGTTTGGGCTAATCAACTCAAAATCACTAATTAACTCATTGGAATTTCAGCACTGATTTCAATTAGGATTTGCCCTATTAATCAACCTTCAACTCATAACTCGTTTGGAATTAATCCATCAAATTTGGTGAGTCATTAATCAACATCATTATGAACAGTAATCCCAAACGGTCAATGCTTGGTCAACCATCTTAAACGGTCTTGAGACCGTTTTCCCAAAAAGGGCAAATTAAACAGATTGAAAATCAGAACTTAATTCAATTGGATTTGCTAATTGATTTGCTTATATCTCACGATTCCTATGGAGTTAACCCCTCAAATTTTGTGGGTGATTAACCTACATAATTATAAACAAGATTCCCATACGGTCGTCGCTTGGTCAACGCGACCAAATGGTCTTGAAGGCCGTTTGCCTTCATACGACCCTAAAACCGTTTGCCCACCAAACGGTTGTGTAAACCGTATGGGCAATTGGTGGAGGTCGTTTGGTAAAGTGGAAATCCGTGGATAAGCATAGGAATTAACACACTTATCTTCTACCTCAAGAACAGTAGCAGTTCTTCACGATTTTGCTTGCAAGGATGCAAGGGAAGATAGGGAAGAAGAAGAACTAGCAACTATATGCATAGAAAAAGATGTATAATCAAAGCATAAGGTTTAGAGTTATAAAACCCGCCTAAAGGTTGTTCCTTGAGCTCCAAGCTTCCAAGATTCAGGTCTTTAATGGCGTCTTTGAGCTCCATAGGTCGGCCAAGGTGAATTCTCCAAGGAAAAGTTGGAAAGGAATGGCTAGAAAGATAAAGCTAGGTGAGCTAGCCATGAATTCAACCTTGAAATCGAGTTTCCTCTATGAATTCAAGCAAAAGGGATGATCCAAACTTACCTTGAACTCCCTGGTCGTTCTCCTATGCTCCAGAGCTCTGCCTTAGTTGGTTTGAGCAAGGGGGATAAGTGAGGGAATGAAAGAAACGTTCCTTTGCTTGCAAAGGAAGTGGTATATATATTTTGGGTGAAATTTCTCCATAAAGCTTCTACTTTATCCCATTTCTCATCTAAGTCCTTCCTTTCTTCTTTGCTCGTCCCTACCCCTTATTTCTAAGGACAAAATCCTTCTAAGGTCAAGAATTGAAGGCAAAGAAGGTCAACCCATCACTAAAGTACACACATAAAAGGGCTATTATACTTACACCTTGATTATTCAATCACAAAGGTGTTCTTTATTATATGATTATTCAAATGAAGTGACCTCTTCATCATTTCTTCTCTAAATGATGACAAAAGTTATAAAAGATATTTTAGAAGATGAAAATTTACAAGTTGCACCCCAAATTTTGGGTAAATTGCATTTTACCCCAAAACTAGGGTTTCAAGCAGAGGGATTGCTTCCACAGCTGCACCTTGGTGCTCAAGCTTGGGAAATCCTTCAAACTTTACCATAATCATTCTTATGATGCCTCAACATCAGAGGAACATCTCAACATGTGCAAATTGCAAGTTAACCCTTCTAACTGGGTAAATTGCAAATAGGTCCCTATATTACAAAACAATACTAAAACATTGTTCAATTAGGGCAGAAATGGAAATATGTGTTCCTCAAGAGTTTAATTACATGCCAAAAGATAATCACCAGTATCTTAATTACATAATTTAGGCAAAACACCTAGGGTTAGTTCATAACCCAGGTCAGGGATGTTACAAATTATCCACCCCTTACAAGGATTTCGTCCCCGAAATTGATAAAACGTATTAAGAGAAAAGAGCAGGGTATTTCCTTCTCATCTCATCCTCTAGTTCCCAAGTGGCTTCTTCAACACCACGGTGGTTCCAGAGGACTTTCACAAGGTTTATATCTTTCTTCTTTAACTTTTTAGTTCTACTATCAAGGATTGACACTGGTCCTTCCTCATAAGTTATATTTTCATTCAATTCTACTTCCATAGGTTGTAGAACTGACTCGGTATCTGGGTGACATTTCCTCAGCATAGAAATGTGAAACACAGGGTGTAACCTCTATAACTCTGGTGGCAGCTCTAGTTTATATGCTACCTTTCCAATCCGTTCAATGATTGGATAAGGCCCCATAAATCTAGGAGCTAACTTCCCTTTTCTTCCAAAACGAAGAACTCCTTTCCAAGGCGAGACTTTGAGATACACTCTGTCTCTGACCTGGAACTCTAAGGGTCTACGATGCTTGTCAGCATAAGATTTCTGCCTATTCTGTGCAGTCTTAATCTGTTGTTGTATTACCTTAATCTTTTCTGTAGTTTGCTGCACAAGATCAGGTCCTAACAACTGATGCTCACCAGTCTCATACCAACACAAGGGTGATCTACAACGTCTACCATACAAGGCTTCATAAGGTGCCATATCAATACTATGCTGATAGCTATTGTTATAGGCAAACTCTATCAAGCTTAGGTGTAGATCCCAACTTCCGGTAAACTGGAGAACACATGTTCTCAACAGGTCTTCCAAGGTCTGTATGGTCCTTTCCGACTGTCCATCAGTCTGTGGATGAAAGGCCGTAATAAACCTTAATTGGGTGCCTAAAGCATTATGAATTCGTTCCCAAAAATGACTAGTGAACTGGGGACCTCTATCAGAGACGATAGTAGCTGAAACCCTGTGCAAACACACTATCTCATTTATGTAAATCTGTGCGAGCCTCTCAGTAGTGTAGGTTGTCTTGATAGGTAAGAAATGCGCTGTCTTAGTCAACCTATCAACAACTACCCAAATGGAATCATGTCCTTTGCTTGTCTTGGGTAGGCCAACAACAAAGTCCATGGTAACATGGTCCCACTTCCACTGTGGTATGGGTAAAGGTTGCATTGTTCCTGCAGGCTTCTGGTGTTCAGCTTTAACTTGCTGACACACAGGACACCTCAGAACAAACTCTGCAACATCCTTGTTCATTCCAGGCCACCAATACATATCTTTCAAGTTTCGATACATCTTGGTGCTCCCTGGATGCATGGCATACATCGAAGAATGAGCTTCTTCCAGGACTAACTTCCTCAAGTTATCCACATCCGACACTATCATCCTCCCATGATAACATGCTACATGATCATCTGAGTCATAGAAACCATCTCGCTTCTCATTTCCATACTCTGACCTAATTTGCTGAACTACAGTATCAACTTGTTGTGCCTCCTTTATCTGCTCTCTTAGGGTAGGTTTAATATGCATCTCATCCAACAACCCGGCTAACAATGACACCTTCAACTGTACATTGTCTTGCCTTAAAGAGATAAGCATATCTCTCTTAGAGCATACTAAAGAGTTTAGTTGTGCTCTATCCATTGTTGATGTTGCTGATTTCCTACTCAGGGCATCTGCAACAACATTGGCCTTCCCTGGATGGTAATCAATTATACAATCGTAGTCCTTGATTAACTCCATCCAGCGACGTTGCCTCATGTTAAGATCATGCTGAGAGCAGATATACTTAAGGTTCTTGTGATCTGTGAAAATCTGGAATGTCTCTCCGTAGAGATAGTGTCTCCAGATCTTCAGGGCATGAACTACAACAGCTAACTCCAGATCGTGTGTCAGATAATTCTCTTCGTGTTTCTTAAGCTGACGAGAAGCAAAAGAAATTACTTGTTTATCCTGCATCAACACACACCCTAGTCCATTCTTAGAAGCATCACAGAAAACTATATATCCTTTGCCTTGCTCAGGTAGCACAAGTATGGGTGCACTTGTCAACTTCTCCTTCAACAGCTGGAAAGATTGCTGACACTTATCACTCCAAACAAAAGGAACATCTTTCTGGGTCAACTTAGTCAAGGGTAAGGCTATGGAACTGAAATTCTTAATGAACCTTCGATAATAGCCTGCTAACCCTACGAAACTTCGAATCTCCGTCGGCGTCTTCGGTTGTTCCCACTGTAGAACAGATTCTACCTTTGTAGGGTCAACACGAATTCCCGATGTAGATATCACATGTCCAAGAAAAGATACCTCCGGCAGCCAGAACTCACACTTGCTAAACTTAGCATACATCTTGTGTTCTCTTAGCAAGGTCAAAGCTTGGCGAAGATGCTGCTCATGCTGCTGAGCATCCTTGCTAAAAATCAGAATGTCATCTATTAAGATGACAACACACTGATTGAGGAAAGGTCGAAAAACTCTATTCATGAGTTCCATGAATGCAGCTGGTGCATTGGTTAGTCCAAACGACATAACCGTGAACTCATAGTGACCATATCTTGTCCTAAAGGCAGACTTGGATATGTCACTATCCTTAATACGGAGTTGATGATATCCAGACCTCAGGTCTATCTTTGAGAAGACGGTTGCACCACGCAACTGGTCAAAGAGATCACCAATCCTCGGCAGAGGGTACTTATTCTTTATCGTTACTTTATTGAGTTGTCTATAATCAATGCACAACCGCATTGACCCATCTTTATTTCTAACAAACAAAACCGGAGCACCCCAAGGTGAAGTGCTCGGTCGGATAAAACCTTTCTCAAGTAACTCTTGAAGCTGTTTCTTGAGTTCTGCCATCTCAGCAGGCGCCATCCTATACAGTGTCTGGGCTATAGGTTTCGTGTCTGGGATCAAATTGATTTCAAAATCAATTTCCCGAGGCGGTGGTATACCTGGAAGTTCTTCAGGAAACACGTCCTTGAATTCCCTGACTATAGTAACTTCAGCAGGGTTGAGACCTTCTTTGGTAACATCTACCACATGGGCCAAGAATGCATAACATCCTTGCCTCATAAGCTTATCAGCAACCATAGCTGACACAAGACAGGTGGGCAGAATCTTCCTTTCTCCTTGAAAGATCCACGTGTTGTTTTTATCAGCAAACACAGCAAGCTTGGATTCACAATCCAAGACAACTCGATACTTTTCCAAGGTATCCATCCCGAGGATTATATCAAATCCTTGCATATCAAGTGGTATAAGGTCCACTTGAATGTGATGATCAGAAAAGAAGAGAATGCAGGGAGAGCATAGCTCTTGCAACACGGCAGACCCACTCAACAGAGTCTCCAAAAACAAGCTATCTGCACTATGACTTGAAAAACACTAGAGGGGGGTGAATAGAGTTTTAAAAAGATTTTAACAATTATTGAACTCAAACAACCACAATTGAAATTGGAAGAAGGAGACAAGTGTTTAGAGTGGTTCCAATCTTAGAAAATACTAAGATTGTCAGTCCACTACCCGGTTGCTTACCCAACTGGGATTTTGAAAGTATTTATTTTATTACCTTCTCAAGGATTTATACAAAATACAATACTTTCCTTACACCCCTTGAACAGCCTTCACTTGAAGTAGATGCACCAACTTGAGGTAGCCTTCTTGAAGTAACTCCAAGCTCCCCCTTGAAGTAGCCTTCTTCTCTAGAAGTAACCTCCCGTTGCACCAGCCTTCTTGAAGTAGCTCAAGGTCTCCTTCTTCACCAAGAAGATCTCCACCCTCTCCAATCCGCAGCCTCCAACCTAGGAGTAGCAAGGAGAGTACAAACAATAATAGAGAACAAGAAAGGAAAAAGGAAATTACGACTTATCCTTTTATAGCCCAAGGCTTGATTTTCCTAGATCAAGCGTGTAGATCTCCTAACCAAAGTGTATGGAATTGTAATTGTAGTGGATAGGAGATGCTAACCTATAGGACACGAATTTTGAGCTAAGGAAGGAAGTAGCCAATTGTTACAATGCTCAATTTTCTCACAAACAGATTGCTCAAAGTATGCTCAAGGATTTCTCAAGTGTAACAAGTGTAGATTAGTGAGTTTAGGTGTCCTAAGGCATGTCCTATTTATAGGAATGACCTACAAGTGCTTAAGGATGTTCTAGACACTTTCTAGGGGGTTCCAAGTGCTTAACCAGCCGTTAGGTATAAGTTAGTTGCTTTAGCAACGGCTAGTTAATTAATTCTGCAGGTGCTGTCAGAACCCATTTCGGTCGACAATTTGTCGATCGAGAGTCGTTCTTGGTCGACAATTTGTCGACTGAGGGACTGTCTGGAGCAAGTGTTTACAACGTTCTGATCCAACTCCCAACTACTTTTTCTGTTGTGTCTAACGGCTACTTGGGTCATTCTCGGTCGAGCAATTTGTCGACCGAGAGTGTCTCGGTCGAGAAGTTTGTCGACCGAGAATAACCCTATTTCAATATTTTAAAGTACTAAGTGTGTGTATGAGTGTGCAGATGTGACACTATTGTAGGGGATGACTTATCTAAGTGTTGTGAATGGCTAGGGAAGATCTAATGCTTGATTTACATGATGTCTAAGTACTTGTACATTATATATTTTGTACAAGTGTTTACATTTGATTACAATCATGAAATTAAGGCATTTTGAAGCATATAGATCTTCCAAAGGTTTGTCATCCATCTTGTTCCTGCAACACTCAAGTAGCACATTAGATCCACAAGAATGAAATGTTTGTTATCATCAAAATAAAGGGATTATGCTAATGTCCAATTTAGCCAACAATCTCCCCCTTTTTGAAGATGACAAACATTTCCTAAATATAAAATAAAGAAATATAAATCATATGAGTTTCATACCTGAAGTTTACCTTTTGTAGATTTTGTAGTCATTTTCTTATTTTTCATACCGAGATTTGTGAAACTCATTTTACTTTATGTTTTCGGTTTATATTATTTCTCCCCCTTTGTCATTTCAAAAAGATATCCAGGAAAATCATTTTGTATGACTTTAATTTCTCCCCCTTAATTTTATGCTATGCTCCCCCTAACTAAGATATTTAGTTTCAAGAATGGGGATTAAGATAAATGTTAAGCCTTGAAATGATATGAGATCCTTTTAGATCCATGGCATATGTATTTTGATATCTAATCCATTAAATGGGATGTTAAGCCCATAAGATGAAATGAGATCCATTTACGCTTATCGTAGAATGTATCTCTACTCAAATCCACGGGATGTTAATCCCTAAATTGTTTAGAGAATTCCATTAAGAACAAGATATATGTCATATTCAGGAATTTTGTAGATTTCTTTGTGTTCATAACAAAAATTACTTTTAAGGATACTAAGGTTATAACAAGCTTCAAATGATGTTTACAAAGTTTTGTAAGATTCTTAATCTTATAATCAAAATAGTTTTTGTGAGCTCCCCCTTAATCTTATATTTAAGACAATTTAAGGATTCTAAGGTCACAAATGATTTTGAAGATGTGATTTTGACCTTTTAATAGAACTTTATGTTTTCAATATGATGAACACATTTTGAATGCAATAAAAAGATGTACAAATAGGCATTTTGTCAAGCTTATTTTAGGTCGAACTTGACTACGACCATAGCGCCCCTTGGTCAATTTTAATTTCAACCAAGAGGTAAATTCTGCAGATTTCCAATTTAAACATTCATATGTGAAGTATAATTTCTGCAGATAGCTTTAAATAAATATCAATTTGAATCACATTAAGATATACCTATTATGAAGACTTAGTATGGGCATCATAGTGAAGTCTTTGACTTTGATTTTTCTGGAATGCATGTTTTACATTCATGATGTTTCATAAGCTTTGCTATGGGTACATAAATATCAAATCCCATTTCTTCTTATACCCTTATTTTCAGATTAATCATATATCTTGAAAGCAAGATTAATATCTTAAAGTCAAGATTTTTGCTTTTGATTTCTTAGAACAAACAAATAGATAAAAACATTAATATTTTTGTTCTAAGAGACACCGTTTGGCTTGTCATAGCAACATAATTATTTTATCACAAGCTATGTCCACAATCATTATCTATTATGTCAAGATGCTTTTATGCTAATGGCATTTTCAATAATCTGAATAAAAATAATCAAGAATAATATCCATTCATGGTTTTTATATATGGATCAAAGAGTATTTTAGACAAACCAATGAAACATAATGATCATGATGAAGCATATCCATGATGTAATGATAGAACAATTTAAGCATGAAATTTAACACATGGTTTTTATGTAACTAGATCAAGGAATACTTAGAATGGACCTATATGAATCACGGAAGGCATGTTGCAAATTATCAATGTGTGATTTGAAAGTTGACTTAAAGATTCATTCATAATTCCAATTAAGTTTATAGCATACTGAGCTAGTTGGTTTCCAGAAACTTATTCGGTCGAACTCTTTCTCAGCCGAAATATTTTCGGTCGAAGTATTTCTCGACCGGAAATGTTTCTGCAAATTTCATTCAGCAATTTGTATGTTTTATATATATAAGTTTTGTTATAGGTATCAAATCCCATTTACTCTTGTTTTCAGATAACATACTTTAGAAGCATTTTTCCTTGAATCCTTACTTTTTATTTCTTAGAACAAACAATTGGATAAAACATTAAAAATTTTGTTCTAAGAAACATAGTTACTGAAATATAATGATCATGATACTATAGAGAGGTAGAAGCATATCCATGATCAGCATATAAATGCAATAATTATGATCATTTAGACTAAATTTCAACACACACATGGTTCATGTATAGATATTCCAAGGATTACTTAGGAAAACCATGTAGATTATGATAAAAACAGTAATTTCCTTAGTTAAACTAATCATGATTTTCAGTTTTAAGTCCAACCATTTAGAGAGTAAACCAAAATAATCTCATATAAGTTCTCAATTTTAAGACAAACTTTTATAACTGATCATGCCTAAGAAACTTTTCAAACAATGAATAAGGTTAGTCTTCTTATAGCACTTTTGCAATATGTTTAAAGATTTCATATTCATAATGTTATATAATGCAAAAGATCAATATGTCTTACTACAAAAAATTTTCTTCCAAGGTTTTATTCTTGATTTGCATGTTAATTCAATCATCAATAACAATTTGATAGCAAACTAGGCTAATTGAAAAACAATTTCAGCAGATTTATTTCAGACTTGACAACAGAAACCTGCTCGTTTCGAGTAATGGGAAGCGATCCGTCTCCAAGCTAATTGAAAAACCATTTCTCGACCGACAGTTCTTCTCGGTCGACAGTGTCTCGACCAAGAAAGGTTCTGTACAGTTTCATAGCTGTTTTCAGTAATTTGTTTCAATTAAATCATGGGTCATTTTTAATTCAATTATGCTATTTGAAAGCTCAGTTTAGTTGAGATAAATTATATGAATATCAAAGAAACATTTAAATCAAATCTCAACTAATTACATCCAAATCTTTATGTTTTGAGGATTAAAAACAAATTTGTAAAGGATGTGTTTTTGCAGATTTAAAAAGTATGTAGTCTTAAGTTTAGAGGTTTTAAATTACTTGAATTTGTTATCTTATTGTGTTAAGTTGAGATAGACATATAGATTTACAACGAAATTCGTTGGTCATATCTCAACTTAATCTTATTCGTCTAGTTTGGGGGTTTTGGAACCCATACTAACTCGACATCCTTTTTCTTGTAAGGACATGAAAAGGAATAATGTCCAAGGCGTAAACAATAATGGCAACATATAGAATCAACCTCGTGTCTCTTTCTATGATCTTGTTCTAGGTTGTTCTTGGGTACATATGTATATTTGCCTCTAGGTACATACATAGATTGACTCTCTAGTACTTGTGTCCTTCTCCAACTAGGTTTTTGATAAGATTTTCTTTTAGGCTTATAACCTAGTCCTCTCCTTCCAATTTGACGATAAGGATCACTTAAGATTTTATCAAGGATATCATTGTTACTCAAACTATTAACTTCTTGTTGCAACTTAACAATCTCATCCATTCTCTTCTTGATATCTAGCTTTGCTTGATCTAGATTATATGATAAAGAATCTCTTTCTTTCACAATAATATCATAATCTAGATGTGTACACAGAACAGGTTGTTTTTGAAGATCATTTACTTGAGTTTGCAAATTTAACTTTTCTAGGGAAAGAAGATTACAATTTGCTTCTACAGATTTTAGCTTAATATCATGATCTTCAATAACCTTTTTGAGATCTTCATTTTCAGATGTGAGAGCAAAAAGCTTAGCATGTAACTCATCATTTGCTTTATTAGATTTCTTTAATTTCTTCTTACACTCAATATATTTATTATGTGTCTCTTCAAGACTAGCAACTAGCTCTTCTTTAGATAAATCAAAAAGGCTTACCTCTTCTTCTTCTCCTTCACTTATTGTAGCAATAAGGCATTCTTTATGCGCATCTTCCTTCTTTAACCTCCATGGACAGTTAAGTGTAGTGTGCCTTGTTCCTAAGCACCAATTGCAACTTGTTGAAGATTGGTCCATGCTTTTCCTTTGCTTGCGGTTGTTAACACCACCACCCTTCATTCTTCAAGACTCGATTAGAGCTCCTTGAAGCCTGCTCTGATACCAATTGAAAAACACTAGAGGGGGGTGAATAGAGTTTTAAAAAGATTTTAACAATTATTGAACTCAAACAACCACAATTGAAATTGGAAGAAGGAGACAAGTGTTTAGAGTGGTTCCAATCTTAGAAAATACTAAGATTGTCAGTCCACTACCCGGTTGCTTACCCAACCGGGATTTTGAAAGTATTTATTTTATTACCTTCTCAAGGATTTATACAAAATACAATAATTTCCTTACACCCCTTGAACAACCTTCACTTGAAGTAGATGCACCAACTTGAGGTAGCCTTCTTGAAGTAACTCCAAGCTCCCCCTTGAAGTAGCCTTCTTATCTAGAAGTAACCTCCCGTTGCACCAGCCTTCTTGAAGTAGCTCAAGGTCTCCTTCTTCACCAAGAAGATCTCCACCCTCTCCAATCCGCAGCCTCCAACCTAGGAGTAGCAAGGAGAGTAAAAACAATAATAGAGAACAAGAAAGGAAAAAGGAAATTATGACTTATCCTTTTATAGCCCAAGGCTTGATTTGCCTAGATCAAGCGTGTAGATCTCCTAACCAAAGTGTATGGAATTGTAATTGTAGTGGATAGGAGATTCTAGCCTATAGGACACGAATTTTGAGCTAAGGAAGGAAGTAGCCAATTGTTACAATGCTCAATTTGCTCACAAACAGATTGCTCAAAGTATGCTCAAGGATTTCTCAAGTGTAACAAGTGTAGATTAGTGAGTTTAGGTGTCCTAAGGCATGTCCTATTTATAGGAATGACCTACAAGTGCTTAAGGACGTTCTAGACACTTTCTAGGGGGTTCCAAGTGCTTAACTAGCCGTTAGGTATAAGTTAGTTGCTTTAGCAACGGCTAGTTAATTAATTCTGCAGGTGCTGTCAGAACCCATCTCGGTCGACAATTTGTCGATCGAGAGTCCTTCTCGGTCGACAATTTGTCGACCGAGGGACTGTCTGGAGCAAGTGTTTACAACGTTCTGATCCAACTCCCAACTACTTTTTCTGTTGTGTCTAACGGCTACTTGGGTCATTCTCGGTCGAGCAATTTGTCGACCGAGAGTGTCTCGGTCGAGAAGTTTGTCGACCGAGAATAACCCTATTTTAATATTTTAAAGTACTAAGTGTGTGTATGAGTGTGCAGATGTGACACTATTGTAGGGAATGACTTATCTAAGTGTTGTGAATGGCTAGGGAAGATCTAATGCTTGATTTACATGATGTCTAAGTACTTGTACATTATATATTTTGTACAAGTGTTTACATTTGATTACAATCATGAAATTAAGGCATTTTAAAGCATATAGATCTTCCAAAGGTTTGTCATCCATCTTGTTCCTGCAACACTCAAGTAGCACATTAGATCCACAAGAATGAAATGTTTGTTATCATCAAATTAAAGGGATTATGCTAATGTCCAATTTAGCCAACATGACTGACTGTCATATTGCAGTTACGAATCACTCTCCGAGTGACAAAGGAGTGCGTAGCACCCGGGTCAATCAGAACAGATACCACACAGGATTTAGACATATAAGAATATAAAAGTTCCATCTGACCTACCACTACCTGTGGATTGACCACTGCATCAGGTGGGTTCATAGCATAGAACCTTGCTGTCGCCTAGTGTTGAGGTGGTGCTGATGATCCAGATTGAGACGCTTGTCCACGTCCTCAAGCTGCTCCTTGAGATTGCCTTCTCTAAGATCCCTGTTGACTCTACCTCTGAGGTTGTGTCACACTGACAGGCCTAGATCGGCAGTCCTTCATTAAATGCCCCACCTTCCCACAGTTGTAACAGCTCCTCTCCAGTTGTTGTGGTCGGGGTGGTCCTGTGACTGACATCGATGCTGAACTACGAGTCTCTTGTTAAGGTAGGCTTCGTCCCCTGCCTCTACTCGGTGCCCATTGTGTCTGATCACTAGTTCTGGATGGTGGAGGTGTAGGTGCAGAGAATCTAGGCTTCTTAAAGTCTCTAGATGAAGAACCATGGAACTACGGATATCTCTTATGAGTTTGTCTCTTCTCGACTACGGATTTCTCTCCTTCGGACTGACTCAACGAAGGTAGCAAACCTCTCCCGATTCTCTAGGGCAGACACGGGAGTAGTCAAGTCGGCGTTTAAACCCTTCTCAAACCTTCTGATTCTTTCTTCTTCTGTGGCAGCCATGTGCGGACAAAACCGCAGTAATTCCATGAACTTAGCTTCATACTCGCTAATGTTCATCATGCCCTACCTCAATCTCTCAAACTGAAAGATCTTCTCGTCTAGGAAGGTCTTTGGAAAATATCTATAGATAAATTCCCGACGGAAATCTTCCCACGAGATCTCCACTCCAGGCCTCTTCTGCTCTTCCATGGTCCACCAGTGACCAACACTTCCCTTGAGAAGATAGACAACATGTCTAACCTTCTGAGCTTCTGGGATGTTGAGGATTCTAAAAGCTTTTTCCAATTCGGTCAACCACAGATCGACATCTGCAGGATCAGCTGTTCCAAAGTATTCGGTTGCTCCGACACGACGAAGTCGCTCGAACGTCTTACCGATACCTTGTCCTTCAGGCTGGGCAGGTGCCCTAGGTGCAGGCATAGGCATCCTGTCGGTGATGTGTGTCATGGCAGTCATAAACTGCCCGAACATAGTTTGAACAGCTGGGTTTTCCATATCAGCTGGGTCAAACTGAGGTGGCTCTCTGGGTGGCTCAGGTACAGGTTGTTCTATCTCCAGGTTCTTTGCACCTTCTTGGGGTGCAACAACACTACTTTCTGCCACGAACTCCTCATGTGGTCCAGACATTCTTAATTATCTTCTTCTCCTGAGGAGCAGAAGACTCTATTAGATAAGAAAGAAATACTAAGGATAAACTCGACATCCTAATTCCTATGTCTCTGTAGACTCAGCGAACCTAGAGCTCTGATACCACTAATTGTGGGCTCCGATCTCCAAACCACGATATAAACACGATTTAAATGTAGCGGAAGCGATTCGATTAACAACGGAAAACAAAAATCACGGGAAATTAAAACTTTTCGAGATAAGAGCTTGAATCCATGAAAACTTCTTTCATAAAAGGAGATAAACTGTTTACATCTCTGATAATTACTTCTTGAGTAATTATATACAACATGATACAAAATCTCAAGAACTCAGAACCAAAATCTCAGACCGAAAGACTCCAAGGACCTGAGAGTACAGAGAACACATAGGACTGACTATCTAACTATACAACTCAGCAGTCTGAATCTCCACCTGAGATTTACTGCTACTCGTGGTGCTGCTGCTGCTGATACTGACCACCTGCAGACTGATTCCTTCGTCCTCGACGACCACCTAAAAAGGTTGAAATCTACGGGGTGAGACAATTTTAAATAATTGTCCCAGCGAGAGTTATAACTCTCCACCAGAAGCTTTATTATAGCATATCAAGAACATCATAAGCAATAAAAGCTTTAAGGTAATCAACAGCAGATAGTTATCAATTTAGAACAACAACATTTAAGGAATATGAAGAACATGTATACTAAGTAATGTATCTTTAACCAATGTATCTCGTAGTTCAACCTAAGCAGATATGCTACGCGGTTGATTATGTTTTACAAACATCATTATGCCCTGCGGAGATGAGGTATACCGCTCATACTCCAACCGATCACTATTAAGTCGCATCGGTATCATACATAGGTCATCAAAAGAGTCGGATTCTTATGACCTCATCTTCCTCAGTCAGTAAGAGGATTGCTTGCAGGACATCTTGTGTCTCTGCTGTTATAGCTTACCAGGGTAATCTGGTCCTTCGCTATTTTAGAGTTACAGTGGCGTTCTGTACTCTCTTCGTCATCGGAAGATTTCTTATTTATCTCTCACCGATACGGTATTTCTGTTTTCCTTGAGAGATTCGTGGTACATCTCTTGGTTGGGATTTGTAGTGAAGGATTGATAGAATATGATACATCTACATCAATTCCTACACTAGGATGTAAGGATTTACGCATCCATCTCCCCCACATACTCAAAAGTATGTGTTCCAGGAGTTCCCTTAGGAAAACCTGTTTCACCATCATTTGGTCTCTGACAATGATGGATCTATGATCAGGGCTCTACATGGAATGATTATACTTGATTAGTTAGGTACATTTCAGTATTCTTTTAACATCATACATGTTCTCAAACATTAATCATTAGAACAACAACTATGAAAGAAGAATACTAAATGTAACAGGCCTAACTCTCATCAATTATCATTTCTCAATACTCTCATCACAAGTCATCTCTTAAAGCATGACCTTGATGGTATTCATGGCTCTCACAGCATATCAATCTCATAAGATGCTATTAACAAGGCATCAGGATAAATCACTATTCATAAAGCTAACAACATGTTTTCAATGAATATAGTATCATCATCCATACCTGGATATGATCATCCTCATATAGGAACCTGCATGGTTAAATCAACTGATAACAATAAATAACTTATTTAAAGAAGTTGTATCTCCCTACTCATACAAGAGCTAGGTTTCCCTAATTTTCACCAATTAGGGTTTACTATTCACATTACATGTCATCACCCTAGAATTAGGGTTTACTATTCACATTATGGTGAATTGAGCTTCCAGCATCATTATGTATGACATTATTACCATTAATGACCTCAATTTAGGTTAAGGTTCATCAATTTATCATAATTAGGGTTTCCATGATCTCACATAGGTGGATCATACCCTAATCATGTACTTTCATATGCATTGAAGGTACATTACTTGGATTTCCTTCATAATTGGGATCTTCTCTCTCCTCTTGCCCATAGATGGTGATTACATCACTCTGATTTAAGTTAGATCAAGTCAACATTGATAAACATAAGTCAAGTCATCACCATTACACCCATTACGGTTTGCATGATCAAGGGGAGTTACCTACTTGAATCCATAAAGGGTATTTTGGTAAAGTTCACCATTGATCATAACATGGTTTAATCTACTAATCACTTGACCCTTAATGTCTCTAGATATCATTAGGGTTTAAGTTGATCAACCATCAAACCATCTAATCCTTCAAGGCATTAGGCAGACTTATCCTTAAAAGTCCCCAATAGGTTTCACACCTTCAACCTTCAAACAATCCTGAGATCGTTTAAGGTTGTAGACCGTTTAGCTTTGGTTGACTTCAATACCGCATGACACTCAAGACTGTTTACCCTTAAACGATCTTGAGGTCATTTGCCCAAGATGGGGTGAAGACCGTTTAGTCATAGTTTGACTTCTGAAGTCGTTTGAGCTCATTCGGACCTGAAGTCGTTTGAACTCATTCGGTCCCAAAGTCGTATGAACTCATTCGGTCCTGAAGTCATATGAAATCATTCGGTCCTGATGTCGTATGAACTCATTCAGTCCTGAAGTCGTATGAACTCATTCACTCCTGAAGTCGTATGAACTCATTCGGTCCTGAAGTCGTATGAACTCATTCGGTCCTGAAGTCGTATGGCCCTAAAAGCTCAAGATCGCATGGACCTCCAAGGTGATTCAAAGGGTAAACTCGATTAGGGTTTCCTATGTTGAAGCCTTCAATTGGTCTCAAGATTGCTAACCACTTATCAATTGAGACAATTAGGGTTAGCCTTAACCAATTGGTCACTCAATTGATCCTCAATTGATATCCAATTAGGGTTGGAGTTGGTTCAATTAAGGTCTATAAACATTCAACCATCAACACTCAACAATGTGAATCAAATCGAAGTTGATCCCATCAATTGACCTCCAATCGGGCTCAAACTTGGCCCAAACGGTCTTGGGATCGTTTGGATAACCTCCAAACGGTCTTGAGACCGTTTGCCCAAGAATTCATCAAAATCTAAGTTGATTTGATAGGGGTTGAACCTTAATCAAGTCACAAATTAGCAATTTGATTATTTCAATAACCCACTGTAATTGGGCCCTCAATAGATCAAATTACCTTAACCCTAGACCTCCAAACGGTCTTGGGTTGACACCAAACGGTCTTGAGACCGTTTTCCCATCCATCCTTTGGACTCTAGTGAAAATTCATCAAGGTTTGATCTATTGAGTTGATCATCACATCAATACTTAATTGCAATATGATTTGGTACCTTTGGACCTTCAATTGGTCAACTATACTTGACCCCAGACCTCTAAACGGTCTTGGGTGATCCCCAAATGGTCTTGAGACCGTTTGGATGATTCCCCAAACGGTCTTGAGACCGTTTGGGCTAATCAACCCAAAATCACTAATTAACTCATTGGAATTTCAGCACTGATTTCAATTAGGATTTGCCCTATTAATCAACCTTCAACTCATAACTCGTTTGGAATTAATCCATCAAATTTGGTGAGTCATTAATAAACATCATTATGAACAGTAATCCCAAACGGTCAACGCTTGGTCAACCATCTTAAACGGTCTTGAGACCGTTTTCCCAAAAAGGGCAAATTAAACAGATTGAAAATCAGAACTTAATTCAATTGGATTTGCTAATTGATTTGCTTATATCTCACGATTCCTTTGGATTTAACCCCTCAAATTTTGTGGGTGATTAACCTACATAATTATAAACAATATTCCCATACGGTCGTCGCTTGTTCAACGCGAACAAATGGTCTTGAAGGCCGTTTGCCTTCATACGACCCTGAAACCGTTTGCCCACCAAACGGTTGTGTAAACCGTATGGGCAATTGGTGGAGGTCGTTTGGTAAAGTGGAAATCCATGGATAAGCATAGGAATTAATGCCCTTATCTTCTACCTCAAGAACAGTAGCAGTTCTTCACGATTTTGCTTGCAAGGATGCAAGGGAAGATAGGGAAGAAGAAGAACTAGCAACTATATGCATAGAAAAAGATGCATAATCAAAGCATAAGGTTTAGAGTTATAAAACCCGCCTAAAGGTTGTTCCTTGAGCTCCAAGCTTCCAAGATTCAGGTCTTTAATGGCGTCTGTGAGCTCCACAGGTCGGCCAAGGTGAATTCTCCAAGGAAAAGTTGGAAAGGAATGGCAAGAAAGATAAAGCTAGGTGAGCTAGCCATGAATTCAACCTTGAAATCGAGTTTCCTCTATGAATTCAAGCAAAAGGGATGATCCAAACTTACCTTGAACTCCTTGGTCGTTCTCCTATGCTTCAGAGCTCTGCCTTAGTTGGTTTGAGCAAGGGGGATAAGTGAGGGAATGAAAGAAACGTTCCTTTGCTTGCAAAGGAAGTGGTATATATATTTTGGGTGAAATTTCTCCATAAAGCTTCTACTTTATCCCATTTCTCATCTAAGTCCTTCCTTTCTTCTTTGCTCGTCCCTACCCCTTATTTCTAAGGACAAACTCCTTCTAAGGTCAAGAATTGAAGGCAAAGAAGGTCAACCCATCACTAAAGTACACACATAAAAGGGCTATTATACGTACACCTTGATTATTCAATCACAAAGGTGTTCTTTATTATATGATTATTCAAATGAAGTGACCTCTTCATCATTTCTTCTCTAAATGATGACAAAAGTTATAAAAGATATTTTAGAAGATGAAAATTTACAAGTTGCACCCCAAATTTTGGGTAAATTGCATTTTACCCCAAAACTAGGGTTTCAAGCACAATGATTGCTTCCACAGCCGCACCTTGGTGCTCAAGCTTGGGAAATCCTTCAAACTTTACCATAATCATTCTTATGATGCCTCAACATCAGAGGAACATCTCAACATGTGCAAATTGCAAGTTAACCCTTCTAACTGGGTAAATTGCACATATGTCCCTATATTACAAAACAATACTAAAACATTGTTCAATTAGGGCAGAAATGGAAATATGTGTTCCTCAAGAGTTTAATTACATGCCAAAAGATAATCACCAGTATCTTAATTACATAATTTAGGCAAAACACCTAGGGTTAGTTCATAACCCAGGTCAGGGATGTTACAAACATCTTTTCAAAATCTTGAGATTCCACATTAGGGATAGCTGCCCTAGCTTGAGGTATGTGCTCTCTATCCACTGAGTGCATAATTCTTGTCATGAGCTTCCTAAACATGGACTGAAAAGTAGGATTTGCCATGGCTGGTGGTCAAACTGAGGCATCACGTGCTATTCCAGCCCCATCACTGGCACTCTACCATCATGTGCCGACCTCCTACTACCACCTCCTGGCATGACATAAATACTCTTCACATTCTCTTTACATTCTCTAGACATATCTCCATAAGCAGAAGCTATGATCA
Source organism: Alisma plantago-aquatica (assembly GCA_963693085.1). NCBI lineage: Eukaryota > Viridiplantae > Streptophyta > Magnoliopsida > Alismatales > Alismataceae > Alisma > Alisma plantago-aquatica. Next base: position 1,124,293,953 of record OY856409.1, on the reverse strand, counting down.
AATATGTTGGATTACGTTAGAATATACACAAAACCTAAGTCATATGTCCCTATAAACTCAGTGAACCTAAAACTCTGATACCAACTTAAAGTACAACACCCTGTCATGCTAAACGAGATTACTCAAAATGAAACCCATGATCAATCACTAATTAACCATACACCAGAAAAGAAGGTAAGCTAAAACTGATATATACATTACTATCATGTTCAAAAATATTTACACAAAGAATCAACAACTTACATATTAACACATACCATATCAGACATTTATATGTATGTCCAGTACCACACAAAATAGTTGGGCTTGACAAACACATTGATCCTTTCTTTTCAAACATACCACCTACCAGCACATGTGTGTATCCTCAGTTTTAAACTTCTGGAAAGTATGGATTGAAAATTTTGTACAAATTTGAATCAACGATGTAGCATAAAATTATCGTACCCATGATGTTGTATTATAAACTATTAATATACTCATACTAAAAATAAATAGCCATGTGAACACCTCTTTTAAATCATCAAGTTTTATAGAAAAAGAAAAATACTTGAATGTGTTACGAAATAGCCATTAATGTGCTTTTTTTACTAGACTACACAAATGTCTTACTTTTAGATAAATTCTTATTGCGTTTAATTGCGCACATTTACTAACAACGGAAAATAGGATAGGTAACAAAATTAATTTTAATAAAGAAATAAGTAAGCATGCAAATAATCAGAGAAGAACCACTTAACGCTAACAAGCGTTTGTAGTTAAATTTTTGTTTAATATATCAGAAATAACTAGGACATGTAACAAACAATTTTGTATTTGATTTTGAAGTCAAAACTAACATCAGCATGTGATGCTGTAGCCACATTCAAGTACAAGTGGGCATGTGTCTTACCCGTCTGCAACGACTGTCAATGGGAAGAGTATGGGGGAGGGTAAGGTATTACCCTTATCCACTAAGAGTGACGGGTAAAAATATGGGTAATTCCCCACTCCACCAATATTCTTATCCTCTTACCCACATGATAAATGGAGAGGGTAAGGGCGAGGCGAGGAATTCATATGTCTTCTAAAAATGTTTGCTAATATGAACAATAATAAGCTTCCTAATATATTTATATATTTAAGTGAGACATCAAGATGCTCAAGAACTATTGAATATTAAGAATGATTCTATATAATGTCTACAACATTATGCTCATAGTTTGTGATATATTATAATATATTATCAAGGCAACTACTGTTGCAAATACATTTAGTAGTATGCCTAATATAAGTGGATGAACAAATAAATCACACCCAAAAGAGAAGGAGTGCTACATTAAATTATATTAAATGACAATACATCACAAAAGTTATTTTAAAAAAATACATGTCTGATATCATCTAAAATATTATTGTATACAAAATAGATTAAGCACAATGAAGTAGACAACACCACCACAACTATATCAAATTTACATAAATAAATAAATTTTGTTCTTATAGATTCGTGTGTTACAAGTTCAGGCTTTTTATCATAACCATTCAAATAATCTCCAACATAAGTCTAAAACACCATACAAAAAGTATTAAATGGTCATTATTTCATACACCTTGGTCTTACACCTCCAAAATGGTGATGTGTACACAACCAAATTAGCTACATAATAAATAAATAAGAATCATGTATTGCATTATATTATGACTACATAATATTTGAATATTTTATAAATTTGAACAACACAATGAAAATATATTTAATATATTATGTATAAATATTGACATGTATTGGATTAGAGGGTATGAGTCATGCTTCATCCTTACCCTTATCTACTAAGATAGCATGTTAGAGGGTAGTGGGTAGGCAGATAAAGAATAAGAAAATTATTTATCCTTACCCTTTCCCTACATGGTATGAGTAAAAGATAAACATGTTATCCTTTATCCATTGACAGCCCTACCGTCTGCCCCGATTTATGTATTACCTATTAAAAGATTAGTGGAACAAGATGAAACGGAAATTGGGTGTCATGTCTGTCTTAAGCTGTCCGCCCATCATACGATGGACCGTAACAGTCTTAATGCCTTCAATTGCATTATATCCGAATGCAGAGTTATTATTATAGAGATGTAGAAATGGTTACTATGTCAAAACCATATAGAGAATTACAAATATATAATGCTATCGTGGCTGGTAGACTAACGACCACACTTCACGGGTCATTGAACGCATAGATGGTATGGCTCAAGGAAGGGTAACACTACACACACCCTCTTCCATCCTCAAGGAGCAACTCGGTTCATTGGGAGTTATTTTCATGTACAAAACAACAACCCACTATCTTTAATATTAATGAGAATAGTTAAGAGGAGAGAGAAAAAAGAGGAAAACTAGGAAAGAAAAAATGGAATGTACTATTTCTGTATGACTGTAGATTACGTATGCGAGTCTCTCCTATTATCTCTAATAAAAGAAGAGAGTAAATATAACTCAAAGTAAGAGGAAATTATTTTGCTTGTAACTTTCACTCCTTAGTAAAATTTTTAATAAAATAAGAAACATTATTCAAACAAGATTAATGTTAATATATTTGAAAAAATATGGGAAAGAGGGGAGATAAATATACATTAATATTGTACAAGAAATAAATATGTACAGTACAAGACATACAATACAAGAAGGAAAAGAAGTAAAATATAGAGAAGAGAGAAGTACATATTAGTACCGCAGGAGAAACAAATATATACAATATGAGATGTACGGTACGAGAGAGGAAAAGAAGTAGGATATAGAGAAGAGAGAAGTATAGATTAGTACTCTACGAGAAACGAATAGATATAGTTTTTACGAGACATACGTAGAAGAAAGAAGTAGGACATACAGAAGAAAAAAGTACACATTAATGTTATACCAAAAATAAATACTCACAGTACGAGAGGTAGAGTACGTACATACAATACAAATGATAAGAGATGTATATATATATATATATATATATATATATATATATCATATTTATTTTTCTAAAGTATGTCGATATTAGTCTCGTTATAAAGTATAATATATTAAAAATCTATTGATTTTTATTTTCGAAGTTGTGAACAAAATAAATTTCTTCTTCCTCCTTTTTTCTATACTTTTCTCCTTTTTAGAAAGTAGATTTAATTGGACAATTGTTCCCATGCCCGGAACACATTCTCGCGTTCGGATGGATGATCGAATGAATGATCGGTTACGCTTAGAATTATTACTCAAAAGAATACTTGAAATATTGCAATCTCATTATCATCAATCATTTAATAATTAGATAGTTAGTTCTTATTTTTTTGGAAAGATCAGATGCCATTTGGGACTTTCAGGTATGTCACACCAATACTAAGGCCCAACCAATGAAACATAATCGTTTTTGGTCGTAGTACATTCGTCGTCATACATGCAACAAGGCAAGATATAGTATTCTTTTTATCAATATAAGGTTACATTTGGGTAAATACTTTCTGAATACCGGTATTTGCTATGTTAAATGTTGATAAATTATTGTTGATACGCTCGTTTTGTAATTTAGATAGCAGAAACTACGACCTTTTCTAATTATCCCGATTTCAGCTAGAGTGACAACTGCCACTTCACTCTTGTTGTTAATTTTGAATTACTTCATTACATGCAACAATATTATGTACATTTAAGTTAACAGTTCAGGACGATCCAGATAAGAAAATGTAGAATTAACCAATGTAGGAGAAAAAAGTAAATAAAGTCAGGATCAGACCAAGTCATTTGTTGAGAAACCAACGTGATATACTTAAAGAAATCAACGCTTTACAACCCTTCTAGTTCTCCTAGTTGGCACAGCCTGAAGAAGAGATGTCTCGCTCGTGTTGATGACGAGCGATGCAGACAAAGCAGTTACAGCACCAGTGCAACTCAACAACCACAGGAACCACCGCATGAAAGGTTGCGTCTTAGAAAGAAGAGGATGAACGAACGTGTTACATCTAGGAGAAAGATCTCCAAGCAATACCACGGGACGACGACGACTGACTCTGACTTTAGGGTTCGCAAACACGCACTCAAACGGGCTGTCTGACGACTGTGTGTTCGAAAGATGTGTTTAACCCTAATGTCCGGAGGCAGATTTATAGCCTTACACGCCCCAATAATCTTATTCCTGTTAAGATGCGACCACTCGGTTGTTTTTGTACACATTGCGAAAAAATCCGCAAAAGAGACACTTTCCAGTTAGGATTCATAAATCTAAATGAGAAAGAAACAATCAATTAAATGAATAATTAATTACGTAGTTGTATCTTAGTGTAAAAAAAAGACGAAAGACATTCTCCACAATCCACAAGCCCATGCCTGTGCACGAGCCAGGCCAGGCGTGGTGTTGCACACACGCGCGACGTGCGTGCGCGTGTTGTGGTTACCATACCCACTAAGGAGGTGAGCATATCTTCCTCGTAGGACCCCTGGACACTAGTGTCTCATGTGATCCTACATATAAGGACAACAAAAATTTTAAGAGTGAGCAATGTGGGATAAAACTTTTTTCCATCTGCACTAGAGACAAAACTACCTTTCTCACATGTACTAGCTGCACTACATTAGGCTTAACCCAAGTTATATACATGGTTGTAGCAGCTCGGAACAAGCATTGCTCACACCATTGCCGTAGTGAATAATGCAACGTCTACATCCATTTTTTTTATAAAAGGTCATACATTTCTACGAAAAATCAAAACTACATATAAGCAGGCTAGCACCTGCAAGGATTTTTGTTTGGTACAAACAGAAGCTACGGATAGGATGAGATATAATGTACGGTGCAAAATAGTTTAAGGGGGAGGCGCCCCTATAACAAGCCTCTATAAGATGATAATCAAGAGCTAAGAAAAATAAACTACATCTACTGGGCCTGTCAAAACACACGACCAGAAGTCCGATTCTTCCTCCAAAATCTCCTCCAGAGTGTATAAGACATCTCTTGTAGATGTGTTGTTTTTCCAGGTTGTTTTCTACTTGAGTCATCCTAGATGACGTCGACGCATGTCCTGCAAGCATGTTGTATAGAGAGACCTGATGTTATCTTTAAGGAGATGATATGTAATGGATTTTTGGAGTTATTAAATTTTCTGTGATTTCTTTCTATCCAAATATGCCATGAAATGGTGATCATGATGTCTTCAGTGTTGAAATGTGTTACTCTGTGAAGAGGTTTTATAATGAAAGGTATATAGATAATATTTTGATTATCACATCTAGTGTCAAAAAAGTTATTGATGATAAGTTTTGAAACAGAACAATTTTTGAAAATATGTTCTGTTATTTCTGATTCGAGTAGGCAAAGATAGTATCTGTAAGGCCCAACAAATCCTCTCTTTGTAATGTTTTGGTCGGTGAGAAGCTTGTTGTTTTGTAGTAGCCAGAAATTTTTTTATGCTTCTGAGACCATTTGTTTTACCATATGAGGGAGTAGTTTGGGATGATGCCTCTGTAGGTGAGAAAGGTGTAAGCTGCCTTGGGGGTGTATATCGCTCCCCATCCCCAGGAGATCTTATTATTTGTGTTGAATTCTAACTCATGGATGATGTTGTTAATTTCCGAATAGTCTAGGTGTGTGAGAAGCAGCCGCTTGAGAGCATTTATTTTTTTGCTGGTGAGGAGGCTGAGGGCTTTGGCCGTTGTAATATAAGATAATCTATTTGGGATAGAACATTGTGGGTGTAGGTTTTTGATGGTATTGTGATGAAACTAAAGATCTATCCAGAAATTAGTGTTGCAGTGAGCGTGTGGAGGGGTATGAATGATATTTCTGATCAGGGAGATGTTTCTGTTAATATATTTTCAGAGAGGAGAAGCAATGCGTTTCGTGGTTTTATGCCATGGTGGGATTTTCTTGTAAGATTTTTGCTGAATTAGGTTACTCCATATCTTCTTATTTTTATTTACCAGGGTATTGATGATTTTAATCACTAGGCAAAGAGCATGAGTTTCTAGGTCGATGATACCCCATCCTCCAAAGGCCGTAGGAGCTGAGATGGTGTTCCAGTTAAAGGTGGAGATGTTTTCCTTTAGCATGTGGATGATTTAGATTATTTCAGAGGAAGCTTCTTCTGATTTTGTCAATAATAAAAGGATGTCTACCATCCTTTTATAAACTGATCTAGCTTGTAAATACCGATATTCAAAAAGATGGGAGCTCACAAACCCTAAAGAAATTTCATTATTAAACAATTCATCAGCAATATATTATATCTTTCTTGGTATCATTTATTAATTAATTATTTGTTAAGAAATCACGACTAGTAATCTGTCAATACATACATCTTTTAGTTGGTCCAACTAAATACCAACCAGCTGATGCACTCTTATCCTGTTGTATATTTTATTCACAATAATTCTCATACTATTTTTTCATTGTGTGAATATAGCACACTAGATATCAGTGGTTAGTTTAAATACTTTGTGGAACATTACATAAAGATTATAATCTCATGGGTTATTTACTTTGAATTAACTCGTAATCTATGTTTTTTTTCAACAAAAATCTAGAATTCAAACTACAATTTTCGGTGATCTAATCAAGTCAATGAAAGACACCTAAAGAATAGCTTATCATCACCAAAATAAAAAAATAATTGTATAGTTTGAAAAGAACCATTATAGTATAGCATCCAGTTCTTAAAAGATTAGTCAATTATCATCTAAAAGAAATAATTTTAGCCATACGGTGAATCCCAATATGATGTTTGACATGCCGCATGTAGTATCTAATTTGTAAATAGGATATATTGTCTTATACCGATAGTTCTCCTTTTATTCAATGAGAATAAGTTTTGTCAATTCAACCATTTTAATGCAATGAGTATGGTAAGTTTTAGAGGGAGAGGGGGATATTTCGTGATATGCACACCGATTACAACAAGTCGTACAATGGCAATTCATGCTACAAGGCATTACACATAAGTGACCAGCAACCACGTGTTTAGCCCTAGAGTTACTTTGTTGGGGTGGCATAATATGGCCCTTTCTAGAAGAGGTTACTCGGTCAAAATATTGAGTACATGCCTTATTGCATTAAAGATTTTTTAGCTTGTAAGTATTACTACATTGTGTGGTGTTTTGGCATAAACTACATGTTTGTGGGGTGTTCCTAAATATAACTAAATCCATCAGCTAGACCTGTATTTACCTTTGAGTGAGTAAATTACATGGTGCTCCCCAAGATTGAAAATCCTTACTTCGCCACTATCCACATGTGTATTTGCATTTTATTTATTTTCAAAAATAAGATTTTTGAAATATATTCATCGTGTTCTGATTGTTTCCTCATAGTCTAGTGGTAGTCCCAACATCAATTCAGTTGCTGGTCTTTTGGTGGTTCTGGAGGTAGATAGAGTGTAATAAGTGGGATCCCATAGGGATCCACTCCCTACTAAAATAAAAAGGCAACATACCTTATAACCAAAATCATCATACATTTTTTATAAAAAGGGATGATAACCAATTCATTCACATGTATGTATCATAAAACCAATAATATAACAGTGGAAGAAAAATATATCTAACCATTACAATGGAGTGTCTATGAAACTTCTTCACCATACAAGGTGTACATATAAGGAAGCAATATAACTATTAAGTAGAGGGTCATCCCACTATCTCAATCTACCTCCAAAAGCTATATAAGATAAATCTCGGATAGCCTTGGTCAACTTTAGGCAACTTCTCCTTTCTCACTACCTAGGGGTTGGAAGCATACCCCGAAAAGAAGAAAAAGATAGAAATTGTCAGTTATCAAAGCCGGTATGTGCATATAATAGGGATTAGACAATATAAAGGAAATAAGGACAACAAATCTCAAGGCATCCCATAGAATAAAGATGAAGCATCCAATTGGACATCAAAAGGAATTCTTCATATAGTAAGATAAAATAGAATATATGAAGAAAATAATAAACTCGCATTAATCAAATCTTGCCTTTAAAATCACAAGAAGAGAACAACAATTAATAATAAGTATTAATGTAAAAAAATTTAATAATAAGTATTATGCATGTGGGTAAACTAAATAATGATCCACATAATAACATTTTGGGGTATATGACATCACCACCATAACCATATATTATGGCATCACCACCATAATCTTCGGGGGAGTAATGGCATCACAACACAATTACCCAGGGACATGAATCACCATCTGCACCCTCTGTTGGCATTACACACAATTGGGATACATCACCCAATGTGCAAATAAATAAATTACTCAAACCAAACATGCATAAAATAAATAGAGAGGCAAGCAGAGATAGTCACATCACCATAAAGGTGTCCGAATTTCAAAGTCATCAAAGAAAAGTAACTCCATCAAATATAGAATATCAACACCATCAAGATACAAACTATATGAAATAGCCACAAGATGCAAGGATATGATCCAATTAACAATTTTCATAGTACACAAATCCAGTTTCAAGATTAAGAAACAATTGATATAACAATAAGCAAATATGTGGCATCTAAATAATATATCGCCATCAAGTCCAAGAGAGAGAAAGAGGAATAACTAATTGTCCAGTGTGACTCATAAGAGGATGCAACATACCTTACTGATGTGTATATCAAGTTAGAACCCACACCTTAGATTCAATTAAAATTTATCTTCACCTAATATCATATTAGATGTACACCATTAATTAATGAGTATATTAAAACCCTAAAAATATTATCTTTTTTATTAAATTGGAATTAGGCTCTAAAAACTTTACCAATCAACTAGTTATATTCTCTTGATTAAGAAAACATATCTTTTTATTTGGAGTTTATATAATTAAGTTATAATTATTTTGAAATTTATACATATATTTCTTTCCACAAACATAATCCTTTGACAAACATTGAAATTAGGCTCTGAGAATATTTTTATTAGATAGAGAATATTTTTCTGATTCCAAAACTTATTTTTTTATAATTTTTGGACAGGCGATTTAAAACTTATGATTTTTATAAAATCGACCAATTAGGAATTTAAGAAATCCGCGAGAAAGAGGAATAGAGAGGAAGGGCAAAAAGGTAAAATAATGTGAGCGTTCATCTTCTTCGCGTGAACCAACCATGGAGGCATCTGAACAACAAGTTGGGTGTGATTTTGGATGATTTCACAATTCACCACGAAACTTAAAACCAAAGGTACCGAAAGAAAGCTAGGACACAAACAAACTCAATTATACCTTCAATTTGGTCAAAGAGGATGAGGGACGAGAGCAGCAAGCACCGTAAGTCAGAGCAAGATTCAAGCTTCCGGTGTCTGTGCGCAGAGATCCAAAGCAAATCGATGTGAGGGATTTGTTTTAGGGGACCTAACGGGGACTAGAATACCTATATTTATAGGTAGGGTAATGTTATCGGGTTTCACAAAGTTTCGTTGAGAAATGAGGGAGATATGGCCAAAAAACTGCACTCCCTTTATCCACGTTTACTATTCATGCGGGTGTCTCCTGCTCAAAGTAGAAGACAACTCGACAGCCGTCCGATCTGCATCGGAGGGTCGGCGCTGATCCACAATGAAAGTATTTAATACAACCTTCCAACTTAGGTCTTTTGATGCATTAAATGTATAAAATTTTCTATAATTATTTGAGTGTGCAAACAAAGTCCAAATTAAGTAAAGTTTGGCACCGAGACTTATTTGAGTATGTGGAATACAAATATATAATTAGATTTGCCTTTTAAATACTTTTGATAAATTAATTTAAGCAAATCTTATTTTCTCTTTCCTCATACATTAATGACTCTTAGATTCTCTAAAATTAATAAAACTTCACTCATAAGTTATATTAAGTGTGTTGGATACGAATTTGCCATTATTTCTATTTTTTAAAGTTGCTTGTTATTTTAAATTAATAATTTGAAGGTTCTTCACACATTCTCTCTCCTAAATTTACCTTCTCATCAAATATTTCCCAAATTGAGTGAGAATTCACCCAAAGGCATATTTTAACATGTAGAACACGAATTTGACATTATTTTTTTGAAGACTTTGTTATTTTATTTAATACATAATTTTATCACTTATTTTATCCTTTTAATTTATTAGAGGCATCTAGAAACTTTCTAAGAATATAAAAATTGGCCTATATGCAAAAATAAATGTTAGGAACATGATTTTAAGATTAATTAATTTTTAACATATATTTAATATTTTTATCTTTAAATTATTTTCTCTCTCCTGAATAAAATAAAATATTTAACATGGACCAAATTAAATGTAAATTCACACATAGAATCATTTTGATATGTAGATTTCGAATTTGAGGTTTATTTTCACTTTTTAGGTCATTTAATAATTTATTTAATGATTTGGAGAAAAAAATCATATTTTCCAATTCTGCTTAATGCAAAGATAATTATTACTTTTCTAAAATTTTGAAACTTGTCACTTAAGTAAAATTTAACTCCAAGAAAACGAACTTGAGTTTAGAATTATCTTTTAAGATTCCCTTTTATGAATTTAAGGCAAATTTTACTCATATTTCCACTATATATCACATTAGAGCATTTAATGCATTATTTTCTTGACTTTACCTTTTCCATTTTATTTCTTTTTCTCTTTCTTATTACAGAAGGCCTTTGAAGGTTCTAGTATGAAATATTTAATATTGTCCCTCTTAAGTGGTGAAATTGCATTTCAGTCCATCGTTAAAACATCTATCAAGATATTTATGTGTATGACCTTACATTAACATAATTAGTATTCAATTTCATTCCAAACAATTGTTATTTCTACAAATTAAACATCAAGGCACAGAAAGGATATAGAGGATAAGGAAAACTTAGATTAAGGGTTAAACTAGCAATTTACCTAAGATTCAGTATGTTATATAGAGCTTGCATATGTGATGTCTGTTGCGCCTATAGAGGGTTGGTCACACCGCTAGCGGACAATTATGATGACCAGAAGGGCACATCATCTCTCAATTGTCTTCTGAGTGGGCACATCCAAAGTACATGGCTTATCACATAGAGTTATACTTCCTTGACGTGTGGGGATGGTATACACACATTTCACATGTGGGGAAACTACCCCCTAGCATGGTACCCCTCCCCCACTCACTTTTCTCCTTCTTAAACATCTATTTTTTATTTTTTATATTTAGTTTTCATTTTTTCCATAACTTTTGATCTAATTAATGAGTTTTTTCATGAAATAAAAACCATTAGAATCCTTACAAAAACACTTTCCAACAAGACCAATATAACCATGTTTTGAAAAAATAATAAGAAGAGATGGAAATAAAAGGGGTATAAAAGGAGAGAGGATGGGAGTAAAAATGGAATAAATGAGTAGGGAGGGAAAATACCTGGAAGAGGAGGGAAGTGCATGTATTGCATCTAATTTGACATGTACTGCATCCACAATCAATCTAATGCATCTAGTTTGAACTTGAATGCACCCAATTTGAACTTGAGCCTAATTAAAATCGAATGCTCTCAGTTTAGACTTGAATGCACCCAATTCAGACATGATTGCGCCTAGTTAGTGTTGTAATGCGCCTAATTGTCAATGAACCATCATCATCATCATCATCATCATCATCATCATCATCATCATCATCATCATCATCATCATCATCATCATCATCATCATCATCATCATCATCATCATCATCATCATCATCATCAATATCATCATCATCATCATCATCATCATCATCATCATCATCATCATCATCATCATCATCATCATCATCATCATCATCATCATCATCATCATCATCATCATCATCATCATTATCATCATCATCATTGTCATCGTCATTAATCATAATAATAATCAACATCTTCTTCTTCTTCTTGATTGCACCCATGTGACTGATTTGGACTTGAATGTACCCAGTTTAGACTTGATTGTGCCCAGTTTGGACTTTATTTTGCCCAATTTGAACTTGCTTGCATCTTGTTTGGACTTAAACACCCAATTCAAACTTGATTGTGCCCATTTCAGACTTTACTATCCCCCAAATTGGACTATATTGCGACCTGTTTGGACTTGAACGCTTAGTTCAGACTTGATTGCGCCCTATTTAGACTTGAATCTGCCATGTTTCGACTTGAATGCGCCCACTTTGGACATGATTGCGCCTAGTTAGTGTTGTGTCAATGTACCTAGTATTTAGACTTGATTGTGCCCAATTTGAACTTCAATACACCTAGTTTTGACTTGAATGTGCCCACTTCAAACGTGGTTGCGCCCAATTAGTGTCGTATAAATGTACCTATTTTTTCGATGCACCATGTTTTGCATGTATTTTACCCAATGTGTAACACACAACTAAATTTTATGCACCATATTGATTATTTCAAAATATATCAATATTAGCATTGTTGGATTGCATATTTTGTAACGAATCTAATAATTTTTAATTCGTCAAAAAATTCATTACAAATAAAAAGATATATACAAATAAATTTTTAGTTCTATTTATCTCTTAATCTCTCTCCACAAACCTATCAAATCAGTCCACTTGCCCTCTTACCTACCACATGCCACCTGACCCCCCAAAACCACTCGCTCCCACCTAATACCATCCTGTCATGGGTCTTGTGCCTTGAAAACTAGCCACATGGGACGCGTGAAACGCATATTACCCCTACAACGCGTGATCACTAATTTCTGTATCACATATAGGACATGTGTGAGAAGATAGAGCAATAGGCCGGACCAACCCACAAAAACAAAATGGTCCCTCCGTAACTAGTCATACATAATATCAAATAAATCATTTTCATCTTTGTTAAATCTATCTATCTATCTATCTATCTATATATATATACATATATATACATACATACATACATACATACATGCGTTTGAGTTGCTTTCACGGGAGAACGGTGTCTTCCTGGTCAATTTTTTGACGAAGGCCGACAAGGAAGCAGTCCTAGCAATGGGACCACGCTGGTTCGACCACCAACTGGTGGTGGCGAAACACTATGTCCATGGGGACGAACTGAGGAAGGACACCTTCAGTACGATTCCAACATGGACGACGATTCGTTCTTTTGGCCGATCGTGGATGAGGACAGCAGCAGAAATGATCGCCGTAGGTGCTGGTCATGTCCTGCACATTGACGACCGATCTCTGGAAGGAGAGGAGGCATGAGTCCTCGTTGAACTGAAAGCCGACAGTCCGAAGACTACCAAGGTGTGGCTCAATGTCAGAGGAAGGGAGCCCATACCCGTATCCATTGATTACGATCACATCCCGGCACGCTGTGTGCATTGCCATGCATTTGGCCATGACACGGCGGAGTGCGATCAGGCAGAGAAGAAACAAGAAGATTTGAAAGGCAAGAAAGTCTGGAAGATGAAGGAGGCTAGCTCTGCAGATATTGGTTCAGGAGGAATGTCGGCTGAGGCTAGACAACAGGAACAACAAGGAAAGGTATTAGAGAAGATGGACGATACCACCCAGTAGGCGCATAGGCCACAGGAGGACGAACTGCACCATGGTGAGAAAACGCCAACGACAACAGCTGATGCAGGTTCGAACAACACTAGCGAGAATGGAGGGAGACAAAAGGAACCTTCGACTCAAGGTGATAGAGAGGAGGGGGAATTCGTGTCCAGCGCTAGAAGAAAAGGAGTCAAGAAGAAAGGGATACCGAGAACCCAAGGAGTGAGTGCCATCCTTGATACAAAAAATAGCTTTGAGGCACTATCTGAGTCAGATGCGGAGGAAGAGATCTCCACCAAACAAGAAGAGCAAACAAGGAAAGGCAAGACTATCGAGAAGGGGCCGTCAAGGCGTACCAGGTCCAATAAACAACTTTGATATGTCCATTCTTGTTTGGAATATCAAAGGAGGGTGCGACAGGAATAAGAAGAAAGAAATTAGAGAGTGGATCGCTGCTAGTGGTCACTCAATGGTTGCTCTGGTGGAAACAAAGATAAAGGCGCAAAATAAAAATAGTATTAGATTTCTTTTTCCTCAAGGCTGGGAACACGTGTCCAATGTTGATTGTGCTGAGGTTGCTCGAGTTTGTGTGGCTTGGAAGCCCAATGCTTGGAAGGATTCTTTGGTACAAATGTCAGACCAATAGGTGACAGTGGACTGCATTAATATGGGAGGTCTGCATATATGGTTGACAGTGGTGTATGGTCATAATGATGGGAAGGAAAGGCTGAATTTGTGGGATGACATGATCACTCTCTCAAAGCAGGTTCAGATACCGTGGATGATTATTGGTGAATTCAATACTGTACGATTATAGTATGAGAAAAGAGGCAGAAGATTAGCTATTAACGTTGAGGTTGATGCTTTTAATCGAGCCATTGATAAAGCATGTTTATTTGAACTACCTATGACAGGAGGGGATATCTTTACATGGAATAATGAAAGAGGACCGCATGACAGAATAGCTACCAAACTTGACAGGGCGTTGGTGAATGATGAATGGCTAAAAACTCTCCCAAATGTGCAGGTTAAAGCTGAAGGAGTTGATATAAGCGATCATGCACCTATTTCAGTCCAGATAGCAGAGAAGAAGCAAAAAAGAAGGCCGTTCAGATTCTTAAATTACTGGGCAGATTGGAATGATTTTGTGGATATAGTCAAGCATAGCTGGAATATTCAGGTGACAGGTAATCATATGTATGTGTTTTCTATGAAGTTGAAGAATACCAAAACAGCTCTAAAGAAGTGGGCTAAGGAGGAGGTAAACATTCCAAATATGTTGAAGGACATGAGAAGAGAAAACAAGGAGTTCAGAGAGAAATTGTTGACTGACCCGTTAAATACAAATATGATTAATAAAGAAAGGGAGGTGAGGAAGATGCTAGAGGATCTGAAAAAGGATGAGGAAAAATTCTACTGGCAAAGAAGCAAAGAGAAATGGTTGGAGGACGGCGACAGAAACACAAAGCTCTATCATGCTGTAGTGCGAAGGAAAGAGGCAAGTAATATTATTTCTGAACTCATTAATGTAGAGGGACAAGTGGTCGACAAGCAGGAGGACCTTGAGGAGCAGGAAACTCTTTTCTACTCGAATCTCTATAATAAAAACTTTGAGGAGGAGATTGATGCCAATGAAGAGGTGAAGTGGAAATTCAAACTTACTAGCACCCACAATAACATTCTCACAAGGAAGCTAAATGAACAAGAGGTCAAGGATGCACTATGGAGTATTGGAAGCAACAAGTCTCCCGGGTCTGACGGCTTCAACGCTTTCTTCTATAAAAGGAATTGGGACATCATTAAAGATGATTTGCTAGCCTATGTTGACTGGTTTCTAGAAGGTGGGAACATGGTGAGACAGGTAAACCATTCCTTTCTAGTTTTGATTCCGAAAAAGAAAGTTACTTCTTCTCAAACGGATTTCCATCCCATTGCTTGTTGTTCGGTCCGATATAAAATTATTGCAAAGATCCTGGCTGCTCGGCTGAAAATGGTCCTCCCCTATCTGATTTCTGTAAATCAAGGAGCTTTTGTTACTGGTAGAAGCATCAGTGATTGCGCTTTGTTGGCTGGAGAATTTCTGCTGGATTTCAATGTCATGAGAGGTAGTAGGAAAGCCTGCTTGAAGCTTGATATTTCCAAAGCCTATGATCGTGTGAGATGGGAAAAATTATGGTGGATCATGAAACAAATGGGGTTTAATGATCAATGGGTTGGCTGGATGAAACAATGTGTTGGTACTACTAGCTACTCTATCTTGGTCAACGACACATCTGCATGCCTCTTTTGGGGGGGGGGGCAACGGGCTTAGACAAGGCGATCCATTATCTCCTCTTCTTTTTGTGATTGTTATGGAGTACTTCTCTAGGAAGATGCAGCAAGCAGAAGAACAAAAAGAAATAAAGCCTTACACTGTCCATGGAATGAAGGTTATGACACACCTGATCTTTGCGGATGACATTCTAGTTTTCATTGAAGCCAAACAACATTACATGGAGAATCTTAGAGGTATTCTGGGAAGATTCAGGCAGCAAACGGGGCTGTGTGTTAATGCAAAAAAGACACACATTTTCTTGTCAAAAAATTACCTCCGGATGGAGAACAGACTCATAAATGCAATGGGAGTTGAGAGAGGTGAATTCCCAACAAAATATTTGGGTTTCCCCATTGCAGGAGGTAATTTGCAGGTCAAGGACTTCATAGAATACATTGATAGAGTGGAGGAAATGATCAATAGATGGCCCACACAAAAAACCTCCATGGTGGGATGAAGAATTTTGATTAAAGCTGCCATTGAAGGTCTTCTTATCTTCTGGGTACAACAAGGTGAAATCCCCATCTCAATTTTGGATAGAATAGAAATGAAGATGGCTAACTTCTTATGGGGAAATGAGCATCATCCAATGAAATACTCTAGGCTAGCCTACCCTAAAGATGAAGGTGGACTTGATCTGAAGACCCCCAGAGACATTGCTAGATGGGGTTCCACGAGGAGGATAGTGGCTTATATTGAAGGCACGTCCACTTGGGGGAAGTGGATGAGAGACATATATCCTAGAGGGTTGGATTTTATCCCAAAGACAAGAGAAGGATTGTCCAGATCTATCAATGTTATGCGAGAGGTCTGGCCGCAGATCAAGCATTGGTTTGTGGCTAACGATTCTGGAGGTTGGTAGCTTAAAGACAAAAAGATTAGGATATGAGAGTTGTCCCATACGAGAGGCGCAAAGGACCCGGTGGGTGACCAGATTTGGAGTGAGAGGCATGTGCCAAAATGGAGCATATGTGTTTACAAATTTCTGCACAACATTCTTTCTACCCTGGACAGAATCAAGAGCTGGAACTATGAAATATCTACCGTTTGCTTTCTATGTGAGGATGGGGAGGAAAATCACAGCCATCTTGCAGGAGAATGCAAGTTCACAAAAGAGATATGAGAGCATATTTGCAGCAACTTCAATATTCAAATTCAACTTAGTGCGGAACCAAGGAGGATGCTTGCGAGATGTGGAATGGATGTAAAGAATAATCTATTGGTGGCGAGCCTTTACTACCATGTTTGGGAAGAGAGAAATTCAAGGAAACACCATGAAAAGTCTACTAATGCCAATAGTATTGCTGTAAAAATTTGTAAATGCATTAGACGTAGACTACGTATTGAATAGATGCGTGAGTTGTATTGAAGTGCTCGGTGTATGGCGTTGGGCCTACATGTACTCTTGACCCCCTAATTTTTTTTAGGAGAAACGTTGAAATATATTTACC